>CM053141.1:170883332-180465832 GCA_028571685.1 Heterohyrax brucei
GAGTTTCCAAGGAACACCTGGTGTGTTTAAACTGCCAGTCTTTCAATTAGCAGACTTAGCACTTAACTGCCACACCACCATGGTTTCCAGGAACTCCTCAGATGCTGCAGCTTTCTTGAGATTGGGACGAGGGCCAAAGGTTAAAAATGACTTGGTCCAACTCTGTCCAATGTTTGATTCCTTTTAGTGACCTCTAACTTCTTCCTGAATACTTTGTGGCTGAGGATCTCAGCATTATCTACAATGACAGATTCGACCTCTGTCCAGTTCCATTTGTTTGAAATGTCTTTCTTTTGTTGAATCAAACCCCCTTGCACATAGGTTGCCCACTTTTGTCCTAGCTAGTGAGTCAGCCTAGCCAACTACTCAGTCTAGACTCCCAGGAAGTAGCCCACCTCTTATGATCATAGTCGTTAGGCCAAAAAAAGAAGTTTTGGAAAAGCACAAGAGTAAGTCCAGGGTACCATAAAAGCTAAGAGGTAGAAGAGGGGTTGGACTTCCCAACCCGGCCCTGAAAGGAAAGTCAGACTGCAGAATCAACAGATAGAAGGCCTCAAAGCACGCCCTAAAAATCTTAAAAATCACATCAGCTAATGGACTGTACTAGATCCAGTGGAAGGTAGAGAGGAGCAGCAACTTGAGACATTCACACTCTTACGAGGGAAGAGACAGAATGGGAAGAGATGGAGAGACATGTGATCCTAAAATCTGAGCCTTTGTCCAGATTTGTCAGGCCTTGACTGATGGGCAGCACCAATCTCAGTGAAGACAGCTGGACTTTGGAGCCAACAGCCACGGCTTGCACATCTTTCTACTTTTTCCATGAAGAAAGCTTCAAGCCTCTCTGCCACACCCTGGCCCAAACTTCCTCAGAAAATCTTGATCCAGCTCCTTGTTCTTGGAAGGGATGTCAGCTCACAAAGACAATGTCTGGGACACCCCCCCCCCCCAACATGTGGGAAGAGTAAAAAGAAACAAAAAAAAAAAAATCTTCCCTTAACATGAAGAAGGCAGCAAATCAAGATGACAGATTAAGGGGAACAGATGAAGGGGGGGCCTCATCACCATAGCAACAAGCCTGACAAATCTGAAAGACGAGATTTTTTTCTTTTTCTTTTCACCTGTCAGTCTTCTCCCCTCCTGGTGGGAGACAAGTTGTGACATTTTCACTCCCACCAACAAGCTGCCTGGCTTTTTGAAAGCATGGCTGCTGTGGGACTGGAGGAGAATGGGGTCTCCCAGAGGGGTTCTTGGGAGCATCAGATTCCATCTCTCCTTTTTCTTCAGTCAGAACTGGGAAGCATGTGGCTTGCCTGTGGACTACGAGCAAAGCTGTTTGTACTCAAGCCCAGGAGAAAATGCCCCTCTTGTACGGAATCAGAGCTCGGGTCTTAAATAAAAGAATTTCTGTTCCCATCCCAAGATGCCCCATATGAGTCAAAGAGAGTTAGTAACGCAAGTTAACAGAAGAACATGGTCTCAGAGATCATTAGGCAGAACTGAAAAACCTAAGGATGATGCTATCAAAAAACTAGTGACACACATAAAGAAAAGTCATAAAGCCTTGCCTAAATGTAAAACCCTCTACTATCCAAGCTAAGAAGATACCAACACTATGCCTTCATCCCACACCCTATCAAGTTATGCCACATTTAAACAGTTGTGCTACATCTAACTTTGCTTTCTGATATGGGTGGTGATTGGGTCCAGGTACCTCTTCACTCCAGAGGTGTTTTCTGATCCTACTACTACAGAATTCTCTCGGCATAGAGAAGGATCAAGGACATTATTGTTTTTCAAGAGGTCTAATGCTGTTTGCCTGTGTGGGATATACATCTTCCCTCCACTATCTCCATGGGTCAGAAATCTCCTGAAGTATGGATGGTCTCCATCTCCAGGCATAATCAGCCACTCAGTCACTGGGTCCTGTTCATCCTGTAATTATGGCATATGGCCCCACTTCCATATGAACGTCTTCCTTCCCTAAACACATCAGAAGGCCAAGGAGGTGACTACCCTTGGCAGGACTGTTGGAGATACTAACAGAAAATTGATGCCCATGACTCCGTTATCCTTGAAGGCAATCCATGCTGAGAACTAGGAAAAAGCCTTGAGGAAGCATACAGCCTTGGCGACCAAAGAGCCCAGGTGCTCTTCAGTTACTGAAAGACGGCTCCCTTGTGAAGTCAGCAGGACATGCGCCTTATACCCTAACCTTCCTGTCTACCACTGTCCTTCAATTTTGTTTCTCATTCACTCCTTCTGAGTATTACCATCAATCAGTGCTTGCTAAAGTTAAAATGTTAAATGTTAAAATGCCATCCACCCCACTCATACTCTGGTCCACACAGAATATAACTAAGTCCTGATAACCCTAAGTATTACAAGAAATCTAAACAATTATACTCCAGAAGTAATATATCAGAGCTTCTGAAAAAATAAATAAACAAATAGAAGAGAGACAGCTTGAGTGCTCTGCAAATTATGCCAAACAGGAACCAAGCAGTTGAGCCAACACTGGAACCAAACACCAAACTCATTTTTCCACGTTTCCTTTGTCAGACCTTAATACCAGAGCAGGAGAAATTCTGCCCCTCTGAATAGTCATTTCCATTGCTTCCAAAAGTCAGGTTCTGCCTTGCCAAGTGTAACCCATCTTCAAGAGCCATCTACTTTAGCAATACAGGAAGCCACTAAAGGGGGCGTACTTCTACAGTTCTGCTGGCCAAGGCTACTTCTGAGGTGACTGGAGGAGATGAGGGGGGAAGACAGTGATACGCTGCTATTTGTCAGCTGCAAAACCGTACTCAACCCAGCTGAATCCTGTACAATGCACCTGGAGAACTCAGGCAGAGGTGATGGATTTGGTCAGTAAGAGCCCCCTTTTTGACACACCCACATCAGAACAGGCAGATGTCAGAGGTGTCCCTAGAGCAACACAATCCACCGCTTGTGGGCTAGCCTACATCCCCACCTGAAAAAGAACACATGAAGAAGTATAAAAACCATTTCCCACCCAGCACCACAGCCAACTGTGGTGTGCACCTGTGCCCTCTGAGGCGTACATTTTAATTCAATGAAACTCTCTTTTTACCTGGAGAAACAATACAAACAAAGCTGTTAAAGCCACCGTGACATCTGAGAATGATACGCTGCTAAGATTTAAAGACATTTTTGCTTATGCCAAATATTTGATTAAACCAATTGCCCCTTCTTTCAGAGCGCTGAGCTCTCGCTTGACCACCTGTTTTTGTTTTATGATTCTCACCACTTGCGAAGGTGTTGTCTCTCAGCATTTTTGAACCCTACTGGAGATGACAGAACTCAGAAATGGTCTCATCAGACTCAGGATTTTTCTCAGGCCCCACAGGTTGAGCTCTGTCCACATTTCTTGGGCATGGGTACTTGTGTCCCAGTCTCTAGGAATGAAGCACCCTGCTTCATGTCCCTGGTCATCCGAAACCATGCAAGATCTTTAATTGCAGGCAACAGACATATTTAAAGTCAGCCACCTCCAGTGTGTTTTAGCAAGCACTTCCAATAGAGAAATGACACCAATTAAGTATAATTATTAGAATTTAATAGAGTCATTTTTCTATCTCAGTGCCTTTTTACTACTTCAAGTCCCCTAGTGGTGTTGTTTCCCCATTCCCCAAATTGAGAATCAGGGCAGTAAGCAAAGCTGTACTTCAGTCTATCTTTCTTATATGTACAATAACTGTCTTATGACATTGAGAGCAGATACATATCTAGGGGAAAGTTAATGTTAAGTACCAATTCTCAGAAAAAATGTTCAGGGACAGAAACAATGAGCTCAGCTAGTGTGTTTATGAATAACAATGGGGGGACAGGAACTGAGCTGGGAAAAAATGGACAAGGTTTTCTGAAAGGAAGGGGTAAGCACAAGGGTGTAGGTGTTGGTAGACGCTGTTCTGAATTTTGGAAGGCATCTCACTCTAGAAAAGGCATTAAGGAGAGGGGAAATATAACTGTAAATCAAAAATAATCAAGGATGCTGGGAAATTTGTTAGATGTATACATTTGGGGGGAATAGTTTTATATTTGGGCAATGAATAAAAAGTCTTTTCCAGCTATTATGAATGTTAAAGAGGGTTAAGGGATTGAGTGTATGTGTGTAAATATGTTGTTGCCTGGATGGTCTTTAGCCTCTTGGCTGACTTTCCTTTTTCCCCCTCCCCTCCCCCTTCCTCCTCTTCCTAGGACAAGACAAGCGCTCTGAGCCTCAGCAATGTGGCAGGAGTGTTCTACATCCTGATTGGAGGACTCGGACTAGCCATGCTGGTTGCCTTAATCGAATTCTGCTACAAATCCCGTAGTGAATCCAAGCGGATGAAGGTGGCATCGTCTTCCCAGGCCTTTTTCCTAACCTGTTCTGTGATACAACTGGGTTTCATGGGGGTCCCTTTGCTTGAGACAGTGGAGAGTGACAAAAGAGTAAGGTCAGCCTAAAGCAAACAGCTGGTAGGAGAAAGGTGACAGAAAGGCAGCCTTGAGAGAGAAAAGAAAGCAGTATGCAAAGCCCAAGAAAGCAACTGCATCAGCCACAGATGGATAGAAACATAAAGTATAGCAATTTAAGAGGACAGTCAGCACAACTTGAGCCAAAGACAGTCAAAGGCTGATTCTCTCCCTGGACACATCAGTAGAAATCTAGTTCCCAAAACAAGGGAGGAGATAGATACCCTGGGTTCTGTGCTGACCTTACATGCCTGGTGAATTGGGTTCTTTCTTAGCTACCACATAATAACATGAACGCTGTCAATCAGGGCCATGTCCAGCAAAGGGCAAGCAAGCTAGCTACAGGACCCAAAGTATATCAAATACAACTGGAGGAACCTTGAGAAGAGAATTATGGAAGATGTGAGAGCTGTCTATAAACTAGTTCTGTAGGGCCCCAAAGAACTAATGACTGAAAACAATAGAGAACAGATGTAAGCACAATAAGCAAAATCTACTTTTTTAACAGAACCCAAAGATAGGATGAACTACCCCAATAGATAGCAAACTCATCACTGGGGATATGCAAGCCAAAGCTGAATAACTCTGGGCAAGAGTATAGACTGAAGCACCTGAATACAATTTGACTTAAATAACCTTCAAAAAAACAAGCAAACAAAGCCAGTTGCCATCAAATCAACTCCAACTTATCATGACTCCATGTGTGTCCAAGTAGAACCATGCTCCATAGGGTTTTCTTTAAGTGGCTGATTTTTCAGACCAGGCCTTTCTTCTAAGATGCTTTGCACAGATTTGAGACACCTTTTGATTACATCACTCAGAGATTCCTTCAACATCCCTCATATTTCAATCACTTAGCCTCGTTAATATTTATGGAGATATTTAACTATGTGAACAACAGCATGAGCAAGGCATCTTGAGAGAAGGCAGAAAGGTGAGATATGCAGTCTGTGAGCTTCAAAACCTTTGAACATCAATAAAAAATGGGCTGAGAAAAATTACTTCATGAGGCAATCTGTGGTATAAAGAGGAAAGCTTGTTAGAGTTTTCAGAAGAAAGGAATTGGAGAAGACTTCCAGGAAGATGCAGGGTCTGAAAATGTGAGTGGGATCTAGACCAAGGGAGAGGGAGAAGTGCACAGTCACAGACAACATCTTGTGGTAGCGTGGGACTTGAAGGCACTTGGCTGGCTTGGCAGCTGTTACCTTGGGTTGACTAGGTATCAGTCATTGGCAGGCTTTGCTGCCCTAGAAGGTGCCCAATGGAGCCTACTTTTCAGAGTGTTGTTACGCCTCTGCTCAGCTCACCCGCTCCTGGATCATGAATACCTCCAGGTGACCCTTGGAAAAGACATCTCTGGGCATTTGTTCCTCGTGTTTTAAAACACTGTATCTCATTCTGTACCTGAGGACAGGAGGGGGTATTCTGTCATGGCATTCAGAATTTCCACATCATAGCTCTAGCCTTGTTTTGCCTCCCGGGCAATGTGCTCTCCTTACATATTCCGTACTCTCCCACCTACTCTATGCTTCCCTCTTACAGGTCTTTGTGCAGGCTGGTCCACAGTGAAGAATACCCTGGTCTGAACTTATAGAGAGCTCATTTAAAAATAATGCTAAATCCCTACGATATAATAGCAAGGGGCAATCTAGGGATGATAGTATAATTGTTTTTTGGCCAGGGGAAATAGAACCACTTCATTTCTACCTTTGACCAGCTTCTCAACCTCCAAGTCCTCTTGGAAAATGTGATTGGATCAAGGACAAATCATAGAAAAAGTGTGGATCTGAGACTCTCAGCTCAGTTAAGACCTCCAGAGAGCTTCACTGGACTCAACAAAGACCCCCAGTACCTAAATAAAGCTTTCTTTGCCTAGTTAACCTGTCGTAGTTATCTAGTGCTGCTATAACAGAAATGCTGCAAGAGGATGGCTTTAACTAACAAATTTAGTCACTCAGTCTAGCAGGCTAGAAGTCTGAATGTAGGGCGCCAAGCCAGGGAAAATCTTTGTCAGGCCTGGAGGAAGGTCCCTGTCATCAGTCACCCCTGGTCCAAGAATTTCTCAGCACCAAGACCCCAGGTCCAAAGGACGTGCTCTACTCTTGGCTCTGATTTCCTGTTTATAAGAGATCCCCTTGTCTCTCTGCTCACTTCTTTGTTTTACATCTCAAAAAAATTGACTTAAGCTAAAACCTAACCTTGTATATTTAGCCCTGCCTCATTAACATAACTGCCTCTAATTCTACCTATTAACATCATACACAGGAATATCACATGAGATGACAAAATGCAGGACAGTCACACAATACTGGAAATCACCTCCTAGCCAAGTTGACACATATACGGGGGGGATACAATTTAATAATGTCTCAACTTTTGGCCCCCAAAATTCATGTCCTTGCCACATGTAGAACATAATCACCTCATCATGTCTCAGCAGAAGTCTTAAATCAACTCCAAGTCCAAAATCCCAAAGTTTTTCATCTGTGAAATCTAGGCCATAAGTCATCTGCTTCTAAAGTACAATGGTGGACAAACACAAGGTGGACATTTTCATTACAAATGTGAGAAATTGAAAAGAAAACCTAACAGGCACCAAGAAAGTTAGCAGAACACAGTACATAAGCTCTCAAGTCTTGACCATAATTCTTTGTTCTCTGAGACCATTTAGGTAATGGCCCTGCCCTCCAGATTGTGAGTACTGGGCACGCTCTCCAGAGTCTAAGTGAAAGCCCCTAGTTAGACCCTCTGCCTTGTAATCTCACTGGAATGGCAACTCTGCTCCCTCACTTTGAGGCAGCCCCATCCTCCTAATCCATTTGAGTGTCTGCATTACTCCCTCAGCCTTAGTACACTCCATTCTTCTGCCCTTGGGCATAGAAGTCCTGCCTCCTCAGCGTTGAGCATTGGATCTGGCTCCATCCTCCTGGCACTTATAAATAGTAGCCCCACACTCCAGAACTCTATCGGTGAAGATCCAACACTTTGAATTCTCTGAGGCTGTGGTCTCACTCTTAGAAACTTCAGATGCCATGGCTCCGCCCTACAAGATCCTAGAGGCCATAGCCCTACCCTTTGAGACTGAAGCAGCTTTACTTCCTGTGCTTTCTCCAGCTTTCCATTCCTAGTTCCTTGGCCTCTCAATCCCTTGGGCCTTGCTGCCTCTGTCTATTCAGCTGGGGCAAGTATTCCAAAACTCTTCATTCCC
Organism: Heterohyrax brucei; assembly: GCA_028571685.1. Lineage (NCBI taxonomy): Eukaryota > Metazoa > Chordata > Mammalia > Hyracoidea > Procaviidae > Heterohyrax > Heterohyrax brucei. Next base: position 170,891,020 of record CM053141.1, read on the forward strand.
ACCAAAAAGTACCAGGAGGCAGTGCACTCCACCAGGAAGCCTCTCGTGCAGAGGCATTCAGCTCTCTCTCACTCCATGGGTCTGCTCTAATCGTTTCTTGCACTGATCTTCTGGTTCTCCTATAGCTCTTTCCTCTCCTGCTGATGTATCGTGTCATCTGTGCCATCTCCAGTATATCAGCTCTCCTCACTTCCTTCTGAGCCTTCACCAGAATTGTCTTAGATGTACGTAATTCCACCAACAGCCTTTTCAAGGTAATCTTGGCTTTTACTATTAGACACTTTAAAACTCTTCCAGGCTCAACTTATTTAGTTTCGAAACCACTTCCACATTTTAGATATCTGTCAGAGCAATACCCCACTTCTAGTACCAACTTCTGTCTTATTATCCAGGGTTGCTATAATAGAAATATGACAAGCCAATGGCTTTAACAAACAGAAATGTATTCTCTCACAGTCTAGTAGAATATAAATTCAAATTCAGAGCACCAGCTCCAGGGGAAGCCTTTCTCTCTGCAGGAAGTCCCTGTTATCAATCTTCCCCTGGTCCAGGAGCTTCTGGGAAGCCAAGTCCAAAGGACCTTCCATGCTACTGGTTCTGATTATTTAGTGGGAGGAGGTCCCCATGTTTCTCGGCTCTCTTCTCACTCTTATGTCTCAAAAGAGGTTGATTCAAGATACCTCCTAGTCTTGTAAATTGAGTCCTACCTCACTCACATACCTGCCGGTAATCTTGCCTCATTAACATCCTAGAAGATTTACAATGCATAAGAAAATCACATCAGATGACAAAATGGAGGATTGTCACACAGTACTGAGAATCATAGCCTAACCAAGTTGACACATATTTTGAAGAGACACAATTTAATCTATGATACCACCCAAATCAGAAGCCTAAATATTGTCCTATCCTATTCTTTCAAAGGAGTCAGAGTCACTCCAGAGGCAAAGAGAAGAGCAGGAGAAGAGCTAGAAGTGCTCCAACATTTACACTGAGCAATGACAAAAAGCAAAGGTTCTGGCCTGCGCCGGGGCTGATCAGGGGTGCTTCTTCTCACTGATCCCCCAGATGATAATGCAGAGTAGTGGTCTAGAGCACAGGATCCAGAGTCCAGCTACTCAGGAGTCAATCCTGCCTGCTTTACTTACTGAATGCATCATCTTGGACAAGTTTCAGGAACTATGACCCTCATTTTGTTTTCTGTGAAGTAGATGCAGTGATAGAATATATTTCATAGAATTTTCATGAGGATTGTATGAGATAACAGATATAAAGGACTACCCAGAATACTAGAGCCCTACTTAAAAAAGAAAAGCAGTTCCATCCGGTCGATTCCAATTCACAGTGACCCTATAGGACAGAATAGAACTGCCCTACAGACTTTCCGCAGAGCACCTGGCAGACTTGAACTGCCAGCCTCTTGGATACCACTAAGTCACCAGTGTTTGCTAGTAAGCCCAAGCAACATTTATAATAATAGGTAGTGTTTTGTTATTTTTATTACTATTATTACTCAGTAACCACCTACATTCCTCCTAAAACTTTCCTTTTATTGCCTCTACTTACTTGGGCTAGGTTTCTTGAGCAATATGGATTGTGAGTTCTATAATGTTAGAAACTATGTCTGATTTCTCACTGGACTTCCCAGACAAATTTGATAAGTATTAGCAAAATTAAAGTGGAATTATATCCAGAAGAGAGACTCCCTTGGAGGATGAAATTGCCATGAGAGCGCTGCTCTCAGGTTAAGAAAACACCACCATCAAAATCACCCAGCCTGAGAAGTACAAGCAGCATCATTCAAGATGGCTTTGACCCATCTGTTTGTGTCTATAAAACTGAGAATCCAGGCTCCCAGCCCTTCCTGTAGGTTTACCACGACTCCCACTAAGCATGACAAGTACCAGATGGTGATACCAGAATGGCTAAAGACTGGGACAGCGTTGGCATCACCAGTGAAGTTGCTATGTCCAGATTAAGACAAACCTTAGAAAAGGCTGATGAAATATTGCAGCACTTTTTGGAGACATTCTCATTCTTTCCTTTACAATAAGGATATCTAATTTCTCAGACACCAATATCAGGGTCTCTTGGAATCTTTAATTCAAGGTCTTCCATCACAATCTTCATTAATTACATCATCCCACTGGTTGGCATGACTTCTGCCCAGCCAACTGAGACTCTTAATAGAATTGTTTAATCTTCCAAGCACAGAAAAGATACTTCTACTGTCTTTATTAATCAACCCAGCCCTTAATTTCTAAAGTCCATCAACTCTCCTCTTATCCAAAGAAGATAAGTGGAAGCCATTGCACTTGCTTCTCAGACTTTCCATTGTTTCAGTTCTCCTTTTGCCTTCTCCAAAGGCAAGTAGTTTCATAAGTGCAGCTTGCAATATCACACCGAAGTTTATGGTGACATGATGAGGGCCTTTGGTGAGACCTGTCCCTCTTCTTTCCTTCGTTACTGTATTTGGCCGACTCTTGAGGCCCCAAGACCCTAGCTTAGTTCTGGGCCATCCCTTTATCCTGAACCATGTCCACAGAGACTTTTCTGGCTCTGCATGAATGAGAGAGGGAAGAAAAGACTAAACATCGGAGGAAAGAGAAAAGAAAGGAAGATCCTTTTTTTTCAGTAATTCCCGTATTCAAAAGACTTTCATACATGTTTTCATTACCCATGTAATGTATTGTTCTTGAAGTCTACAGTTGAAATAGAGTTCAAAGAAGCAAAGTATCTTGTCCCAGTTTGCATAAGCTAGAACCTAGAGGAGCAGAAATTAGGCCTTAAACGTGTCTTCCACAAAGCCCTTGACACTAGCTAAAGTGCATCTTCTTAAATTTCGTTTGGCTGTGCCAACCACATTGTTGTTATTAGGTGCCATCAAGTCATTTCCAACTCATAGGGACCCTGTAGACAACCACGTGAAACATGGCATAGTCCTGTGCTATATACACAGTTGTTGCTATGTTTGAGTTCACTCACTGTGGTAGCTAGTGTTTTAGTCCATCTTGTTGTAGGTCTTCCTCTTTGTTGCTGACTGTCTACTTTCCAAGCATAATGTCCTTCTCCAGGAACTGGTCCCTCCTAATAACATGTCCCAAGTACATACGACAAAAGTCTTGCCATCCTCACTTCCAAGGGAGCCTGCTGGCTGTACTTCCTTCAAGACAGATTTGTTGTTCTTCTAGCAGTTCATGGTGTATTCAATATTCCTTTCCCCCTTCTTCGGTGGCCTACCTTATTCTAACCACATACCAAAAACAAAATAAAAAACACCCATTGCCATCAAGTTGATTCCAACTCACAGCAACCTTCTCGGACAGAGTAGAACTGCCCCATAGCATTTTCTAAGTTCTAAATCCTTGTGGACGCAGACTGCCACTTCTTCCTACCACGGAGCAGCTGATGCATTGGAACTGCCAAGTTTTCAGTTAGCAGCCAAGTACTTTAACCCCACACAGCAATAGATAATTTTAGGCAACTCTGTTTTCCATCACCTCCTATGCACCCTTCAGGGCTGACTGTAGTGCTAGTCACTAAGGTAATAACATGTAGCAGCTATGTATGGCTTAACACCCCTTGCTTTGCTGATTGTCTTTCCCTTTTGGCATGCCGCTTGAGGAGGACAGGCAGTATGTGTCATGTGGACGATGGGAAGGCTGCTGCAAGCATTCCTTCCACACCACAAAGCCACATTCAGCACCGCTGGGTGCTAGCCATTGTTCAGCACTGGAGACACAGACACAGTTTTTATTTTGAGGAAGCTGAGAGTTTGATGGGAAAGATAAAAAATACTCCAATATGTCCCTTTACAATCAGTGTTATGAAGAAAGATGCCTGGTGCTGCCAAGCATAGGACGGTTGGTCCTGATCAGGGAGCAGACATGTGGGAAATGAAGTAGCCTCCTGAAGTAATTAATGTTTAATAGGTTTAATGCATGAAGAGGAATTAATCAGGGGATGAGAGTTGTTAGCAACAGGCCTACAAAATATCAGAAACACAAAGACTAGAAGTTGTGCCTGAACATGGGAAGAGCAGGAGCCTGGAGTAAAGACTGAGGGAAAAGGATATAGCATGTGAGAATTGGGATGCCATAGAGGGATTTCAGGAATCTCTTAACATCTGAGTATAATTCAAACTGGCAGACAGTGTCAAAAAATGTATGACCTCAGATATATTCTAAATTGAATAAAGCCTCAGGTTTCCTGTTCTGTATTTCTGCCTGGGAAAACAGAGTAGAGCCTGAGCTCTCAGCTGATGTTTAGGAAACAAGGATTTCTATTACTCACCACCTTGCTCCCAGAGGAAAATCACCTGCAGCCTTTCCCACCCGTGGGAGAGCCGCTGCCCTTTCCTAATGACATGCGGCTGTGCTGGCATGGGGATGTTGCAGCAGCAGCTGCTGAAGCCTTGCACATCTCCCTGGAATTAGTGAGCAGCTGAGAGTCTGGATAGCACAGGGAGAGCTTCCTCCATGGCAGGTGGTCGCTATGGTTCTTAGCACATGTGCTGGGGTGAGGTCATTACTGAGGTCTGAGCTTTTATTAGTGTGTTCTATGACGCACAGGCTTTTCAGAAAGGCAAGCGGCTGAAAAGTCAGGATGTAATCACCATTAGAGAAATGAGCCTCTGAAGAGCCGATTTGGGGTTGGACTTTTCATTCATTCTTTCTTTCCCCTGAGTATCTATTTCAAAAACAACAACAGCCAAGACAAAGATGAACTATAGGAATGCCTGGTCTGTCAAGAGTAGACAATGGAAAATTCTGTTTCTCAAAGGCAAGGGGAGAAACATTAGCTTAAACATCAGCTTATGATAGTTTTGCTACAGGGAGTCATGCCACTTTGTCACTAGGTTGCACATACTTGTACCCTTAAGCAGAAGACTAGCAAGGAGATGGGGGAAGGGACAGGAAGTATGCCACTTGAAGCAACGGCAATTAGTAGTTTCTATTAGCCATCATGGCTTGGCTATTAGCCATCACAGTTCCCTTGCTGGCTGTGAGAGATCACTTGGCAATTTAATACTGATTGTCCTGGGCTATTTTTCATAGTTAGACCTCTGCTCTTAAACAAGTCAATGTTAAGTCCTTAGTTTATCTGTAAAATGAGTTGGATAAACTAGATTGGTATTTTTGAACTTTAAGTATTAGAATCACCTGGGAAGGTTTTGGAGACTTGGCTGGCATAGCAGTTAAGAGCTACAGCTGCTAACCAAAAAGTCGGCAGTTGGAATCCACCAGGTGCTCCTCGGAGCCCTAAGGGGCAGTTCTACTCTGTCCTATAAGGTCACTATGAGTCGAAATTGGCTGGACAGCAACAGTTTGCTTTTGGTTTGGTGGGGAGGCTACTCCATCTATCCAAGCCACATCCCAGACAGATTAATTAGTGTCTCTGGGGGTGAGCCTCAGGTGTCAGTATTTTCATTTCCAAAACATACCAGCCAAGACCCAAACCTAATGCATTGTCATCAGGTCTATTCCAGACTTATGGCCACCTTACAGGACACAGTATAACTACCCACAGAGTTTCCAAGAACACCTGATAGATTTGAACTGCTGACCTTTTGATTAGCAGCTGTAGCACTTAACCACTATGCCAGTCCCTAATGATTCAAATATGTAGCCAAGTATGAGAATTAGTGGACCACATTTAAACCTCCAAAAGCTGGAAACAAGACAGAAACCTGTCAGAGAAGAAAATTCAAAATATTGTCCACTAAAACAAGGGATAGAAAAGTGATAAGACTGCACCCTGCCAGAAGCAGAAAACCTTTGAGACCTGGAAAACCAAGGCAGTCCTGTCAAGTCCCAGTTCTCACAGTTTTCACTGTAGTTGACCTTTAGCCTGGCTTCCCGTTCTAAATGTTTGGTTGTTCATCTTTCCTGGGATTCCATAACAGTATCGAGAAGGAAGCCAGTAAGCAGGTCTGAGAGTCTGAAGAGACAGAACCAGTGTAGGTGATACATCTTATGGGGCAAGTGTGTCTGAATAATGGATTTTAAAGGAAATGACATTTGAAAACATTGTCAGTATTGCCAGTTGTAAGAGGATCCTCCCACAGTAGTACAAGACAAAGGACAAGAATTGCCATGTGTCTGTCTGGCCAGAGTAGGTTGACCAACTTCTCTGATCACTACAATCATGGCAATATGGAAGGGAATCAGCGAGGACTTTTGAGAAGAATTCTAAATGGTTGACTTTCTTAGATCAAATTCAAAAAAATTTATTAAATATCTAGCTGCATGCTGGGCATTCTGGGAAATATCTGAGTGTTAAGACATGGCCCTTGCCCTTTTCCAGACAGTAAACACTCCTAAAGAAGACAAAACTCACAAACCTGAAGGAGAGCCGTCACAAGAGAATGTATAATGATGTATAAGGAGCACTCAGTGAGAGGGGCCAACACTTACAGTAAGCCGGGATAATCTTAGGAAGGCTTCTAGAAGGAAGTGAGAACACATTAAGCCTTGAAGGATGGGTAGGGTTGATGTTAGATGGAGTCTTCCAACCCATGGACAATTCTTCTCCCTTACATTGTTTCTCACCAAGAAACTACTTTCTTGGCTTGCTCTACACCAAACCTCTCCTCAAAAGTCTACAACTATCTCTTAATGAAAAGTTATGGGTAAACAGGGCCAGCTGATGGTTTGGATTTCATATGATGAAGTTTCTGTCTCCAAAGGAACTCTGAACAGAAACTTTCCTCTTGTCTAACAGGATATTGTGATAATTTCACTTTATAGTCTTAAACATTCACTTAACTTGTCTGTTCTTGAGATGATGAAGTTGTTTTCAGCTCTAGAAGCCCACCACTCTGGAAATTACAAGCTTAGTAGCACTAATCTGAGGTGTTGATCTAGAAGAGCACGTTACGTGTACTGACAGGAAGGAGTTAACACATAGATGATGATCTTTGTGATACATTTTCATTTTCTTTAGCACACACCCTGTTCCAATTATATTTTGCATACTGTTCAGATAAGTCCTGCATTCCTTTAACAAATGCTGTTGGAGGTAGGATAGCATTTTTCCTGAAGTAAGTCAATGTAGTTTTTCACTTAATCCAATGACAGTATACCCTCAATTTAAAAAAAAAAATCAAAGCATTTTCATGCAGTAGCCCAATTCTTGCTCTTTAAAACTTTGTAGGTGCATAGATCATCATGTTTTACAGAGGTAGCAGTTAAGGAAGGTTTAGACAGGTAATAGGAGTCCATCCTTGCCACAAAAAGGTAAGCACTTGGCCACTAAACAAAAGATTGGTGGCTCATATCTACTCAGAGGTACCTCAGAAGAAAGTGACCTATTTCTGAAAGATCATGACCTTTGAAAATCCTATAAAGCAAAGCTCTGCTCTGAAACACATGGGGTTGCCATGAGTCACAACTCCATTCTGTGGCAACTGTTTTTTTTGTTTGTTTGTTTGTTGTTAGAAATGTAAGGAGATATGTACATGGTCACACAACTAGTTGATGTCAGAACCAGAACTAGAATCCAAGTTTCCTGCACCTCATTCCCAGAAATGTTTCCACTGGTCCTGTTGCCACGTGTATCATCATCAATACCGAGAAATTATTTCACCTCTAGAAATCACTAAATATAAGAACTAGAAAATATCTTCAAGATCACCCAGTCCAGCACACTCAATAAATGGACAACTTGGGGCCTAGGGAGAGGATGAGAGTTGTTCGTAGCCACAAAACAGATTTGTGGGTTCATGGGAAGTCAAGGCCAACATTATAGGTTAGGAAAAGAGACAGAGAGGATCACTGGGGTGACGTTTTAGGTCCAGTTTTGACTCTTCCTTGCCAGCCATTGCTAAGGACCTGGGGAAGAACCCCTGGTTCTCCTGAAAAGGGTTTCTGTTTGATCCCACAGCAATCCATCAACGAAGCCATACGGACGTCAACCCTCCCCAGGAACAGTGGTGCAGGAGCCAGCGGCAGCGGCAGTGGAGAGAATGGCCGGGTGGTCAGCCACGACTTCCCCAAGTCCATGCAATCAATTCCCTGCATGAGCCACAGTTCAGGGATGCCCTTGGGAGCCACAGGATTGTAACTGAAGCAGATGGAGACCCCTTGGGGAGTAGGCTCAGGCTCCCCCTGCCCGATCCCAGACCCTTCAGTGCCAAAAACAACAACAAAATGAAACGCAACCACCACCAACCACCACGACCACAAGGAGGAGGATTCAACAGATTTTCCTGAAGAATTAAAAAAAAAAATCTTGCTGTCCCCTTTCCTTTTTTGATGTTCTTTCACCTTTTTCTGTTTGCTAAGTGAAGATGATAAATAACACTTTGTACTGCAATAAGAGGCAAGTAACCCTGTCTAATGAAGTCTGTGTCTCTGAAAATGGAGTCACTGGAACACTAATGAGGAAACTGTACTGTGTTCTTTTAATTTGGCTGTTATTGTGTCTTAGTGTGTGCATTATTTTTTTTTCTTACTAATACCCATGGTTTGTAGGTTCTGTTAGGTCCCTTCCCTCTCCTTACTTATTCCCATCCCCCTACCCATCCCTCTTCAGGTTTTAGGTTTGAGATTCAAGATTTGTTCCACCTTATAAGCAAGCAAAAGGAAAACAATGCAACCTCCAAACTAATCTGCCATGGGGCCTCTTCAAGTTACCCCCCAACTCCTTTGCCCCAAACCGTGGATGGAAACAGACTGTTGTTGTCAGAAGAATGGGCCACCTTCCCAAGAAGGGCCACCACCTAAGCCTTGACTGAGTTGAGACTGCTTGTGTAAAGCAGCCCAGAGGGTTGCTGGAGAGGGCAAGGGCAGATATGCAGTCAAAGCAGGACTCATGAAGCTACTCCTGGGCTTGGAAAAGCTTCCTTTCCTGTATAGAAACATTTCATAGGTCTTAGGTGGAGCAGTATGGTTCTTCACAGCATCCTTCTCAACCTTCTTCTTCTGGTATGCTGAGGTCAAAAGGCACCCTGGCGGCTGAAGACCTTTCAGCCTCCTGGACCAAGTAGAGCCATGACAACTGCTGACAGCCAGGGAGGTATCACCCATGATTCTCAATTTTCCTTTGCTTGACACCTGAGCAGGATATCCCATAGTGGAGCAGAATTTCTTTCTCTGCAGACCCTCTGATTTGGGAGAAGTGCTATGCTACATGCAAAAGAAAGGTGATAGAAGAATTTTGAGAGACCAAGCCCCATCACAGCCTACAAGCAATAGAGCCTTTCTTCATATGCCCTGTCCTAGGTTTGAGAGACCAAATATGAAGCTTAGGTTTTTGCTGACACAGACAACTTGGGTTCTTATGTCAGTAGAAAGATTTTTAATGTAACATGTGGCCAGATAACACTCTATCACCTTTATAAAGCGAGATGCCCAAGGTGAAATTATTTGAAAGTGAATGGGGATATGGTCTAAGTTGATATGAACATTGACGTTGGTGGACTTTAAGATCTCTGACTGACTTCTAGCCCAGGAAGGCTGACATTCAACTCGGTTAAGACCCAATGAGGACACTGTATTCTGATGAGCAGAATCAGTATAACTACAATTGTCTATAAAGCTGAACAAAATCAAGATTGGAGAAGTGACAGGGTTCACAGAGAGAAAGAAGCCCAGGATGTCTCCACCGTTGGTTGGGAGAGCCATACTGAGTCCCTGATACACAGCTTTCTTGGAGACTCCAACTCTTATTTTTGGTGCAATTGGCTTCCAGCTCTTCAGCAGTCACACCCCTAGGTGCATGAATCAATTAGTGCCATGTGTCACTAGCTGTTACCAATAACCATATTCTTGCTTGTTCTCTTACCCCCTACTTCTAACCAGTCTTCTCTGATGGGGGTTATCATTCACAATTGACAAGCTAACATTTTTTGGAAACTGCCTACCGGTAGGTGCAGCATGATGGCTTCAGCTGTGAATTCTCTCAGTGGACGCCCCCATCTCTATGTCTCTCCCATTCTCTTTCTATCAGTCACAACAAAGAACCATCCCAAAATCAAACTTGTCACCCTGTCCGCTCAAGTGTTGTTGTTCAGTCTTTCATATGTCAATATGGGCATGGTAGATAAACCAGGAATCTTCAAGATGGATTATTGCTTTTCACTACTACCAGCCCATGCCACCCCACCCACCCTTCCCCTACCCTTGCACCAATTCTCAACCCTTAGCCTACCACCGCAGAATTGGAGATATCCCAGCACTAGGGAGTCTGCATTTGTGAGGAGTTGGAAACAACCCCTTACCATCAACATACTTCAAAGACCGTTTGCCTTTAGCTGGGTAAGATGCCTCTCCAGCAACTGAGCCCGCCAGTAACAGGAGCTAAAAAAGAGTGACTGTCTTTGCTAGAAATGAAGGCCTATGCTATGTGGGGGTCCAAGACTCCAGCAGAAGATGTTTTTCATCAATGAAAGGGTAAAGGGGAAAACGAAAGCAAGAAAAAAGTTAACTTGTATAATGTATTTTTACTACACTTTTCTTAAACATAGAGCAATGGGAAAACTGAAAGAGATTGACATTCTTCTCAACAGGAATCCATACTTAACAGTTCTGGCTTTCATTAAATTTTGCTCTTTGGTACCTGGGCCTTTTATTTAACATCTATATTTGTTTTAACTCTCTTGGCAGATGTGTGAACGGATTTTTGCTTGATCAAACACTAAATATTTTTTTTGCTTCCTGTTTTCATTTCTAATAGACAGGTTTCTTTTTCTTTTTTTTGTTTTTGTTTTTGTTTTTTAATTTGCATAAAATGAAATACCACCAAGAATTAAATCACTGTGCATCCATTATCTACTTTTCATTTTTGTCCATTCCATTTTTGTGCCATTTCTACAGCTGGGGCCCTTGAGATTATTATTTCCTTATTTGTGAGCCTGAGTCAAGTAGGTTTTTAAGGGTAACCACTGTGCTTCACTGACAAAGAGCCCTCAAACAAGCCCTTCAGCTAAACTAGATTACTGTGAGTGAATCCAAACAGAATAACAGAAAAAGACAAAGAGTGATATTGAGCTGTCAAGGGTCATAGTTCTAATTACCTAGAGAGAAAAATTTGACTTATAGCTGTCACAGTGTCTCTGCAGAGCTGCGTGGCTCACAAGGAATGTCTCTTAGAAGTCCCCAAACTGGAATCCAGGTAATCTGTGATGTTGACAGAGTCACAGCCAGAATCAAATCTAGGCTAGGCTAGTAAGTAGAAAATTTTGGTCCTCAGAATACCCCACCCTCATTCTTTCTTGAGAGTATTTCTTTCATCCAGCAAGACAAGCTTTCCAGAAAGGGTCTGACACTTGTTAACATTTAGATATCGTTAAGAACAACATCAAGTGTTTTCTTTCCCTAGGAATTTTGTCTTTGAATAGGAACCAACCAAAGCAAACCCCTTGCCATCATGTTGATTCTGACTCACAGCAACCCCATAGGAACCAGAGGCCTAAAATAAATGAATAAGCTACAACACTGGTAATTCAAGCAACCACCACCATGGTTGAGAAGTACCAGGAGAAGGGAAACTGGCGGACTTATATGAAGTTCCAGTGGCGTAGTGGTTGAGTGCTATGGCTAGCTCCTTGGAAACCTTTTGGAACAGTTCTATGCTGTCTTGTAGGGACACTGAGTTGGAATGAACTCAGTGGCAATGGCTGTCTTTTGGGGTTTTAGCATTAAAGAGCTCTGATTGGTGGTTTGAACCCTCACAGTAGCTCCTTGGGAAACAGACTTGGTGATGTGCTCCCCTAAAAGAGTATAGCCTAGAAACCCCGATAGGTCAGTTCTACTCAACCACATAGAGTCACTATGAGTCAAAATCAACACAGTGGCACCGAACAACAACAACCAAGTGTCTGGGATGCTTCTAGGTGGAGACACATTTAACACCGGCTTGCCTTTGGAGGAAAGTGACCTTTATCAGCTTACAATCAAATACCTTGCATAATGATCATAATAGGTCACCATCAATTGAGCACTCATGACATTAAGCATTTCTCATACCTTATATATCATGACAAGGGTTTGGAGGAAGAACAATCTCACAGGAACTTTAAGAGATATCACAAAGCTAGACCTAGAACTATGAAATTGTAAGCAGATAGGGGAAGGGACTGGAAACAAGTCCCATGAAGAATAGTTGATTCAGCCTGTAGAAATAACCCAAGGCTATCATGGGGAAAATAGAGCTATATATTTTTGTGAGGAAAAGACAAGGACTAGTACAGGGAATTGTAAGGCAATGGATTTACATTCATCTAATGGTCAAAGTAGCCCCATGGTAGAATCAGCCTACCCCTGGAGCTGGCATAAGCCATTGTCAAGGAGATGCCACAGGTACGAAAGCTGAAATACATATCTTCTGATTTTCCTTCCACCCCAGATTCCTATGGTTCCTGACACTGTTGACTGAATGTCATATGTATGCCAAGTAGACGGGGGAGCAGAGATTGAAGAAGTCAAATTCAGCCAATGCTTTTTCTTGCATTTTGATTTAGCCCTATTTGGATTATCTGATCAGTAAAACTCTGATAGATACTAAAATGAGGTCAGCAAGGCCCTGTAAAAAGAAGTACAGATAACTTTAACTTTCACTAAAATAACGTCAAAAATCAACTTAATTTATCCTGATTAAGAAAGAAGATGGCAAGTTCTTTCTTTACCAAATTCTGATATGCTCTCTAGAAAGAATGTCTATGAGAGTCCATCCCTACCCCTTTTTGCAGATCATGAAACTGAGGTTCTTCAAGAAACTAATTTTCCAAGGTCCCACCATAAGTCAAGAAGCATGTGCTTCAGGGTAAGACCGGTGGAGCAGGCTTCACAATATCTGGCTTCTCTCAGCTCTGTCTATTACAAACTTGAGAAAGTTGACTACCAAGAGCCTCATTTTACTCAACAAAATAAGGACATCTGGCCTCAAAATAAGCAGGACTCTCGACCCTGACTGTATATTAGAATCAACCAGGGAATTTTTTTTAAAAACTCACCAGCCCCCATGATGAATTGCCAGGGGCTGATTAGCAGTCTGAGAGGGTGCACAAGCATAACTAGCTGTGTGCGTGTGTGCGCGCGTGTGTGTGTGTGCGCGCTTGTGTACTTTCATCATTGTTGTTTTGTTATTAATACCCAGGTGATTATAATGCACAGCCAGTGTTCAGAACCACTACAATCAGACCATCATGAGATCACAGGAAATGTTTGTGAAAATTTCTCTGAAAATAAAAGGCAAACGGTATATTAGGGGTGTTGTTAGTGGCTAGACTTGGTAACCAGATTACCAGTCAAGTTTTTCAGCCTTCTTTTCCCATTCTTTTTACTCTGGACACATCCTATGTTGTGAGAAGAATGCCTTGTAACTAAGGCCAGGGACAAAGACTGAAAACTGAACAAATAGTGGACCTCTCAGCATCTCATGCTATACTACCAAGAATCAATGAGTAAGATCCTTAGGTGAATGTCACAGCCAATCTCTGTTGCCCTAAGGAAGAAGATGACATTATATCCATGTGTTACATGAGGAGGAAAAGACACTGTTCCCAACATGGGCTCTAAACATTCATTAGGCCTTTAGGTGCATTTGTGATAGCATAACACTCTGCTGGGGGAAGAGAGAGACACAACATTTGAGATAAGAAAATCATTAAAGATGCACCTCCTTAGTTTGGAAAAGGGTGGGGAAAACAACTTTGTCAAATGAGTCATCCTTCAACACAGTTATTTTCCAGACTGGAAAACTACTTGGCTGTTTTCATGATGGACAACAGATTAAATCAACTAAAAGTTCACTGGAAGGTGTTTCCCATCAGCCTCTACTTCTGTGGGTTGTCTGAGTCCTGATAGAGAACATCTAGTGTGCCATTTATACAGAATTCCAAGGAAGGAAGAAATTTGCATCTGTTTGGTACCAACCGTATATCAAGTAGGATGCTAGGGCTTCAGGTACACCTAATTTAGTCCTCAAAACAATCCTGGGAGGTAGGTAGTTATTGCTCCCATTTTGCAAGGGAATGGAAGTTTAGAAGGGTTCAGAACCCAAGGTCATGAAACCAATAAATGGCTTACCATAGGTTCTAATCAAGCTCCAAGTATATCTTGCCAGTTTTCCACTTTACTTGATCCCTTTCTAATGGTATGCCACCATGTTAAGGAAAAGTACCACACTGAGATTTAAAAGATAAGACTGTTGCATACATCACTGCTAACTGGCTGTGTGAGCTTGGACAAGTCGTTTCCCTTCTGTAGGCCTAAAACCAAAGAAACCCAAACCTACTGCTGTCCAGTCAATTCTGACTCATAGCAACCCTATGGGACAGAGTAGAACTGCCCTATAGAGTTTCCAAGGAGCGCCTGGAGTATTTGAACTGCTGACCTTTCCATTAGCAGCCATAGCACTTCACCACTACAGCACCTACTTGTCTAATGAAGGACTGTGGGTTAGCTTACTGATCTCTGAGATCCCTCTTGGTTGTAGCCATATACATTTGGTTCTGAACCAGGACAATTTTGTACCTCAGAATATTTTTGCAATATATAGAGACATTTTTGCAACTACATACAGTTGAGTGAGGGTAGGGATACTTCTAAACATCCTACAATGAGTAGAACAGACTCCCACAACAAAGAACTACCTGGCCCAAAATGTCAGTCAAGATGGAGAAATCTTAGATGATTCCAGCATTCCAATACTAATTGGATGTTGAGATGCAGATGATACTAAGGTAAGGTACATAGGAAAGCGGCAAGATTCCTAAAGCAGGTTAACCAGCTAAGGAGAAAAACAATTCTATGAATTAGGCAAAGAAGTGGTCGAGTTTAGGAAAGTGAACAGAAGTCAGAAGAGTTTAAACCATGGCCTAGTAGAATGTTCTCAATACTTGAAGGCCTGTGAGAATTTTGGACTATGGGAAATGCTGACAACAGTGACTTCTCTGTGGTTCATGTGGCAGCAGCTTCTTGAATGTATGCAAAGGCCCTACAAATATTTACTTGGACTGTTGATGTAGTAAATCTATTACCAACAACAATAACAAAAAAGGCCCACAAAATCAGTCCATAAAACTAAGATACAGGAATTACATGGTAGACTCATTAATATTAATAGCAATAACAATTACTACTGTCATTAGCTGAACATCTGCACTGTGTTGGGAATTAAGTTGTCTGATATAATGCTCACAATGTTCTTAGAAACAGATATTAGCATTTCCATTTGATTAATGTTTTATATAAATGAATGAGAGATTATCTAATCATTTTATCCATATTGTTGTTGACTGCTAGCTTAAATACTGGCAGTTTGAACACACCAAACAGTATTAGGAAAGAGAACCCTAGCAATCTGCTTCTGTAAAGATTAACCCAAACTAACCTGCTGCCACTGAATCAATTCCAACTCATAGTGGCCCTGTAGGACAGAGTCAAGTTGCACTATATGGTTTCCAAGGAGTGCCTGGTAGATTCAAACTGCTGGCCTTTGGGGTTGCAGCTACAGCGTGAAGATTACAATCAGCAAAACTCTATTCAGTTCAGTTCTACTCTGACACACATGAGATTGCCCTCAGTGGAAATCAACTGAATGGCAGCTGGTTGGGTATTGTTTTAATATAATAAACCAAAAACCAAATCCACCACCATTGATTTGATTCTGACTCATAGTGACCGTACAGACAGAGTAGAACTGCACCTGGCAGATTTGAACTGCCAACCTTCTGGTTAGGAGCTGTAGCACTTACATATGATGCCACCAGGGGATGCACTTCAAAAAGCAATCATGAGAATACAGAAGAAATTGGTTATTCAGTAGAGAAAACCTGAGGTTGAATTGCATAGAATTTGTAGTGAGGGATTCAGTGGTTACCTAGACAATTACAGAATGGGAAAAAAATATTTTTAAAACATTAACTATCTAGATATTGTGGACAAATTAAAAAGCTCATTATCTTCTTTTCCATCTTGCCTGAAAACTATGATCAGAAAAATTCATTTCATTGTTTCTTTCAAAGAGAAAGCATATTTTCTAACCTGGAGGCCCTGTTTTCAGACTCTAACTGATATAAAGAGGAAAAATAAGTTATTCATTTAACTGATTTGGTTGAGTAATTAATGAACTCATTAGAAATCATGTATTAAAGAATAGAAACTAACTTCTTGTCACTGGAAAACCATTAGAAAGAAACCAGAATCATCTTTGAGAACCTGCTCATACCATTCTCTAATTATGGGGTCCTTGTTGTATTGGCAATCCCAATACCATCCTCTGCCCTCTAACCAGCCCCAGAAATTATTATTTAAAGCAGACAAACTGATTTGACCAAATTCAACCTTTTCCAGTGCAAACCCATCAGCATGCTTTGAGACAGCTGATGTCACCATCTTGGCTTCTGTCAGCCTCTGTTTTCTCCTCTGCTGTCAAAGACTACTTTCCTACTAACCTGTCTCCTGAGGGACTGTAAGTCTTAACTCATAACTAGTTGAAAGCCCTCTGAAGAAAAGATTTGGTGTTAAGGAAGCAGTAAATAAGACCTCCAAAAGATTCCTTTCTGTCCGTAAAATTTTATTTTCTTCCATCCTTTGGAAAAGAGTATATTAGCAAAGAGTCTGTCCCTATTCTTTTGCCTTGAATTATTTTAGGGAGTGAAGAGGAGCTTCTATTGCTCATGTTTATTTCTGTTCTGCAGCAGAGACTGGACACTTGCAGATGGCTATCAACTTGGCACTGAATGTGTTGTCTTTGAAAAAAAATATACTCAATCCATAAATTCCATGAAGGCTTGAGGGAGATCACATAGATAATCAGGAAACACACACAGAGACGATGGGTAGAGTCAAAGCATGCTGGCACCTAGTGCAGCAAGGCCAAGTTGCAGTTTAGTGGTTTCAGAAGTCCCTAAATAATCTATCCCCACCTGTTGGCTCATACATAGAATTCCACTCACTCCACTGACCTGATTCTTTTGCTTATACTGATAGATCCTTGGGAATAATAATTTTTCACATGGCCACAAAATTCTCCAGTCTGAAAAGCTCTTTCAAAACGATTGTCCATCTTGATATATAGTGATGTCCTGAAAGGTGGATAGAACAGACTCTGACAGTCATTTAATAAATGAAAATCTGAGGTCTGAGGAGATGAAGAGGCTGTCTAAAGTCATATTAGCAAAAGTAGGTGAGCCAAAATGGAATATGAATCACCTGACTCAGGACGCCATGAGTCGGATCCGACTCGACGGCACTTGGCTTGGCTGACTCAGGACTGGACACTTTCTGTACTCCACTGAAAGAGAATCCTAGAAAGCTGCTGGTGACATGTTAGCTCTTGTATTCATTTCCTGGGGCTGCCATAGCAAAGCACCACACACTGGTAGCTGTTTTACTCATCAAGTGCTGCTATAACAGAGATACCACAAGTGAACGGCTTTAAAAAGAGAAATTTTATACTGTCACAATCCAGTACGCTGCAAGTCCAAATTCAGAACATCAGCTCCAGGGGAAGGCTTTCTGTGTTGGTTCTGGCGGAAGGTCTTTGTTGTCATCTACCCCTGGACTAGAAGTATCTGAGGTGCAGGGACCCTGGGTCCTTTCCAAAGGATGTACTCTGCTCCTGGTACTGTTTCTTGGTGGTATGAGGTCCCCCATCTCTCTACCTGCTTTCCTTATCTTTATAGCCCAAGAGATTCTTCAAGGCACAATACAATCTCACACATTGAGTCCTGCCCCACCAACATGACTGTTGCCCATCCTTCCTCATTAATGTCAGAGAAGCAGGGTGTACAGCGCATAAGAACATCACACTATACCAGGAAACATGGCCTAGCCAAATTGCTACACACATTTGGTGGGGGGACACAATTCAACCTATGACAGTAGCTTAAGACAAGAAATTTACTGTCTCACAGTTCTGGGAACTAGAAGTCTGGAATCAAGGCGTCAGCAAGGTTGTGCTCCTGAAGGCTCCAAGGATAAATCCTTCTTTGCTTTTCCTTGGTTGTGGTGGTTGCTGACGGTCACTAGTATTCCTCGGCTTGTAGCTTCATCACTCCTTTCACTCCATCATCACATAGACTTCTCTCTGTGTCTGTGTGTGTGTGTGTGTGTGTGTGTGTGTGTGTGTGTGTGTGTATCCACATCCCCCTCTCCTTATACAGATACCAGTTTTTGGATTTTGTCCACACCCTAGTCCAGATCTCCTTAACTCATTACATCTGCAAAAACTCTATGCCAGAATAAGGTCATGCTCACAGGATTCAGATTAACATGAATTTTGGTCAGATACTATTTAAATCAGCACATTCTTTATGTGATGAAGAAAGTAAAAGTACATGACAGTGAGCTTGAGAGTACTACTGGGCAAGGGTTGGCCCTACAAGCAAAAATAGTGAAAGGAAGTACGCTAAAATTGTTCGTAGTCAAAGCTGAACTGAAATATGGTCTGACGGGGCAGTTGTTTTTTGCTGGCATCCCTAGAAATATAAAGCCGGTGGCTTGAACCCACCAGCTGCTACATGGGAGAAAGATGTGGCAGTCTGCTTCCATAAAGATTACAGCCTGGGAAACCCCATGGGGCAGTTCTACTGTGTCCTGTAGGGTCTGTAAGTCAGAATCAACTCAGTAACAGTGAGTCTGGGTATTATTTGAGCTGGAGGAGGGAGCAGCTCACAAGGATTTAACAGGCTGCCTAAAGCCAACCCAAGACTTTTAAGTACAGTCCCAGAAATCTTGCCATACCACTATCTCACCAAGCCTCATCCATGTTCTGTACTCAACAATTAATGCATTAATAATGGATCACTCGATTCAAAGTCTATAGTCAAAAGGACTTTCAAACCCTCTACAGGAAGCTCCACCCTTTCCCTTGCCACAGAAAATCAGAACTCATTAAATGGTCAAATGTGCAGCAGCTCTTCTTCCCACAGCCCCGACATGGGTGTCGGCAGCATTGTTTCCTTTCAACTTGGCCTGACTTGCGTCCGCAGAGCACCATCAACCTAGCTAGAAATCTCCCTCAGCACACCTGCAGATGCAAATCCTCTTGCTCTTTTCTCATCTGTCTTGCCACTTGCTCCTTCCCCGCTGGCTGACATTCCGCCAGAGCCCACATGATTCACGGCCCCTGCCTCTCTGGCACTGGCATAATGAGTCCTCTTTGCCCCTCCCTCTAGCGGCCCTGCCCAGCAGGACCCATAAGGGCAAGAAGCATATGTAAGATTCAAGTCGCAAGATTGCAGGCAGCCCCAGACTCACTGGCCTAACCCGGCAGCAATGACATCCCTGCCACTCTAATCTCATTAAGAAAGTACCTGCGCCAGGAAAGGAAAGGTTAAGAGAAATCGCAGATCTCCAGGACTCTTAGGATTATCACTTTCTACCTGCTGAGTTAATCATGTAAAATTTTACACAATCCTGGCCTTTTGCAATTAAATACAGCTTGTGAGCTGGCCTGAATGGTCAGCATCCATCACATATCTCTTGCTCACATACCCCCAGGATCACAGACACTCACTCCTTCCCCCAGGTAGCTCTGCTCACACATAGCCTGCCCTGACTATAGAAAACACAGTGTATGATCAACAAGCAATATATTCCCTGCCTCTAGCTCTTGTTCCCCGCTCCCAGTGGTTCTTCCTCTCCCAGTTCTGAAAGTTATCCTAATTTCTTCCTACCTGCTGCCCCACTGAATAAATATCTCCACAGTCTCCAATGCTGCACCATGTGAAGTGGTTTCCTCATTCCCTAGGGCCATGTCAAGGATCAACTAATGTTATATAAAACGCAAAAACAACAGAGTAGTGTTACAGAGTAGAACTACTCTACAAAGTTTTCTTAACTATAATCTTTATAGAAGCAGATTTCCAGGTCTTTCTTCCAAAGTACTGCTAGTTGGTTTGAAAACCAACTTTTAGGTTAGCAGTTGAGTGCAAACTGTTCGTACTACCCAGGGATCTAAGGCTCTATGGGGACACACACACACACAGCAATGCTATATAGATATCTACATGACATTGGAAATTCAGTGGTAGAATTCTCACCTTTTGTGCAGGAGACGCAGATTGAATTCTCAGCCAACGTTAGTGGAGGCTTGCATGGAGCTCTGGTGCTGAACTTATTTCAGTGGAGCTTTCAGACTAAGACAAACCAGGAAAAAGAGTCCAACAATCCACTTCTGAAAATCAGCCAGTAACAATCCTATCAATCACAGTGAGCAGATCCATAACCTATCACGGTTCAGGCGCAGGGCCAGCACTTCATTCCACTATATGTGTGAAGTCACCATGAGTCATATGACTCAATGGCAGCTAATAACAAATATGTGCATATATTGTATATGTATGTACATATATATCACATAAATATAAATAAAATGCACACATATCTGACAGCATTTTGTAAATTGCAGTGTGCTATGTAAGTTATATAGCTAAGGGATTGACCAACCAAGACTATAGTCCTAGTAGTTACTGCTGTGCAGAAACTGAGTAAAACTTAATATATCACAGATTCTATATGTCAGGAATTTATAGACAGCACCACAGGTGCAGCTCTTCTCCACACCTGATGTCAAGGACCTCGGGTGGCAAGATTCAAAGATAAAGGGCAACTCACAGTCAGAAGACTGGGATCATCTGAAATTTCTTCATTCTCAAGTTCGGCAATGCACTGCAATGACTCAAAGACAAGGTCTGCTAACTTGTGACCTCTTTGTGTAGGCAGGGCTTCCTCATAGCATGGTGGTTTTGAAGAAGGCAGACAGAATTCTTACACAGAGGGTCAGGCTCCAAGCATAAATTTTCCACGAACACGGCACTACCTTTTTTGACCTGGAGTCTACAGTCACATGGCATCACTTCTACTGTAAGCTATTGGTCAAAGCAGTCACAAGCTTACTCAGATTCAAAGACAGGGGCCACAGATGTCACGTCTCAATGAAAGGAATGTCAAAAACTTTGCAGGCATTTAAAAAAAAAAAAAAAAAAAAACTGCTACCACTGCATCTTGTGTGTTTGTATATCACCAGCCTAAACGTGTCCTTTAAATTCTCTGAGATCAGGACCATGTCTTACACCTCCTGTCCCGCTTCACCAATAGACCCAGAGCAGGGTTGTTAATTATTGTTCATTGTGGTCAAGTTGATTACAACTCATGCAACGTGAAGTGTGCCAAGTAGAACTGCACTCCACAGTGTTTTCAAGGCAGTAAGTTTTCAAAAACAGATCACCAGCCATTATTTCCAAAGTGTCTCTAGATGTGTTTCAACCACTAGCCTTTTGGTTAGTAGTCCAGTGCTTAACCATTTGTGCCAACTAGGGAATCTGTGTTAAATTAACATTTTGATCCAACCCCCAAGGCTTGACTGTAGCTCCCTGACAGGGTTCTGGTCAGGACAGCCATTTCATTCTAGAATACCTTTCATCCCTCCCTGTTTTCCCCCACTGGCCTCATTGACTCCATGGTTAAGACCTGTCAGTTCTATTTTGTGATAAATCCAGAGTCCTTCCATCTCTATCCATGACAACTGCGTCCGCCTTGTCAGAGCATGTTTTTTCCTGCTACAGAATCTTTCATTGATATCCGATGCTCTTAGAGAGGAGGCATGGGGGCAAAGTGGTAAAGCTGTAGGCTGCTAACCAAAAGGTAAGTGATTTGAATTCACTAGCTGCTCCTTGAAAACCCTACAGGACTATTCTACTCTGTCCAATAGGAAGAGCGAGCTATGATGACGTGGAGTTTCTGAGTGATGCACATGGAGTTGGAATCAACTCCACAGCAATGGTTTTGGTTTTTGTTGCTTTTATTCTTAAAGTGGGAATCCCCATGGGGCATAATCAGTTAAACACTTGACTACTGTCCAAAAGGTTGATGTTCAAACCCACCCAGAGGCACCTTGGAAGAAAGGCCTGGCAATCTGTTTCCAAAAGCTCACAGCCTTGAAAACTCTATGGAGCACAGTTCTACTCTGAAACAGATTGGGCCTCTGTGCGTGAGAATCAGTTCTTTGGCAACTGGTTTGGTTTCCTTAGTTTGACTCTTAGAGGAAAATCTAGATTTCAAAGTTACAAGATCTGCAGGTCTACATGACTTTGCCCATGCCTGACCTCCATCCTCACTCATCTCCTTCTCCCTCTCCCTCACTGTGTTTCAGCCTTGCAGTCTCCTTTCTCCTCCTCCAATACTCTAAGATCTTGTTTCCTCCAGGTCTTTGTACTTGCTGCTCCTCCTGGAGGGCCCTTCCCAAAGCTATTTGCAAACCTGCTCACCCTTGCCTACCAAGTCTCTGCTTCCCTGATACCCTCCATACACACTTGTTCCCTTCGTATCAGACATCGTATTCTGTAACGATTCTGATTTTATTTCTAGTCTCCTTGTTTGTTTTCTGCCTTGTTTCTCCTGAGGGCAAGGACTTCACTTCTCTTGGTCACTGCTCTGCCCTCTGCACCTAGAATATTCTCTGACCCAAAACATGTGCTCATAAGTATCTGTAGAATGAATGAGCCAGTTACAGTGTTCCAGAGTTTTGGGGAGCAGAAGAAATTGAGTGTGTACCTTTATTTAAAGAGCCAGTTACAGTGGTCTCCTAAACCTTTCAGTGACCTACCCATTGACACAGTCTGTTCTTTTTAAAATAAAATAGAAAAAATTGAAGAATATTACTACTTTGGTGGGGCCCTTAGAGATCATTTAATTTCTCATTCTGAAAATAAGAAAACTGGAACTGAGAGAATCCAAAACTATGCAAGATCATAACCATTTCTTCATAATGTGATATTTCTTGGTGTTAAATCTCTTTAAATAAGCAATAGTCCGTTGAAAAAAACAAAAGCTACATAGAAATATGCCTCATAAAGACTGGAACTCCCCTGTTCTCTTTCCTGCCTCCAGAAAGGATCACAGTTTGTCCTTGGGAGCCAGTCCTTTCAGACCTGCTTGCATGTGCTTATAAATATGTATGTGCATATTTACACTTCTATAACCAAAAGCAAAGAACCAAACGCACAGCTAGCAAGTCAGTTCCCGCTCACATTGACTCTGCAGCAGTTTCTAAGGCTGTAAATCTTGAGGGAAACAGACTGCCATGTCTTGCTCCCACAGAGCAACCAGTGGCCTTTTAGTTAGCAGTCAAGAGCTTTAACATCTGTGCCACCAGGAGTCCCTGATTATACCTACATGGCTTTACCATAATACTTTATCATCTAGAAAATTAGCTTAGACTTAGATGTGAAAAGCTTTTTGTGAGTATTTTTAAAAAAAAAAAAAAAATCTCATCAACCATAGAGATTTCAAGGAAAGAGATTCCATTCTGTGCTATCCAGTTTTGGGGGGAAGGAAGCCATAGGCATTTTGTTGCCTAAAGGACTCTGAGATGTTGAACACCTAGAACCTGAGCAAATGAAATTTTTTCTCTTCAGCCATTTGGACCTTGATGATTTGTGTGCTAGGTTGGATTTTATATCTTCCTGTTGGCCAAGGACCAACTTGTTAATGGGCATGAATTCAGCAGCTGGATAACCTCTTATACATTTGATCATCCACTACCTGTCAGTGTGTAGTACTGTGGCAGCTGACATGTCATTATAATGTTAAAAGTTATGCCACTAGGATTTCAAATACCAGCAGGTCACCAGGAGGGCTCCAAAATTAAGACAGATGAGGAAGAAAGGTCTGGTAGTTTTTTTTACAAATATTAGCTGATGAAAACTTTATGCATAACAACAGAACACTGTCTGACTCACTTGCTTTGAACATGTCATCAGGAGGGATCAGTCACTGGAGAGAGACTTGTCTAATGAAGACAAGAATCAGCAAGGGTGTGGGAGATCATCAGTGAGATGGATTGAATAATGGCCACAACAAAAGCCTCAAACACATTGGCAATCATAAGGATGCAGCAAGATCAGGCAATGTTTTGTTCTATTGTACTTCGCGTTTCCATAAGTCAGAATCAGTTAGCTGCCTAACCACTTATGTACCTTGGGTTCTTCAAAAGGAATATAGCCAACACAGACATTTTCTTCTGTGGATAATTCTCTTGTTAAGTCCTTATAACAGGGGTCTCATACAAAATTTGTCCTTTTGACACTGATTGATTTCACTCAGCATGATCTCTTTCAAATGAGACCACATTATGAGATGTTTTCTAAAATTGTCATTGTTTTTTATCATAGCATAGCGTTCCATTGAGTATATGTACCATAGTTTGCTTACCCATTCATCTGTTGATGGGCATCAGGGTTGATTCCAACTTTTTGCTATTGTGGACTTTGCTGCAACAAACATTAGTATACATGTGTTTGTCTGTTTGTGTGGCAACCTTTGTTTCTGAAGGATAAATTCCAAGCAGTGAAATTACAGGATCAAATAGTATATCTATTTCCAGCTTTTTAAGGAAACATCAGATTGTTTTCCAAAGAGGCTGTACCATTTTGCAATCCCACCAGTGGTGTAGGAGAGTTCCAATTTCTCCTCAACGTTTCCAACATTTGTTGTTTTGTGTTTTTTGGATCACGGCCAACCTTACTGGGGTGAGATGGTACCTCATTGTAGTTTTGATTCGAATTTATTTAATAGCTGGTGACCATGAGGAATTCTGCATGTGTCTTTTGGCTGCTTCAGTACCCTCTTTAGAGAAATGTATGTCTATCTCCTTTGCCCACCACTTAATTAGATTATTTATCCTTTTCTTGTTGATATTTTTAATACCTTATAGATTATGGAGATCAGATGTTCTTCTGACATAGAGTTGCCAAATATTTTTCCCATTCTGCAGGTGGTCTTCTAATTCTTTTGAAGTCTTCGGATGAGCAAAAGTGTTTGATTCTTAGTAGTTCCCATTTATCTATTTTCTGTTGATCGTGCTTTATCAGATTTTGAAGTCTGTCTGTGTCATGTATTAAAACTTCCATTGTTGATCCTGTTTTATTTTGGAGGAGCTTTATCATTTTAGATTTTATATTTAGGTCTTCTATCAAATTTGAGTTGGTTTTGGTATAAGGTGTGAGATATGAGTCGTTTCAATATTTTGCAGATGGATATCCAATTTTGCCAGCACCATTTGTTAAAGAGACTGTTCTTACTCCAGTTTAAAATCTTGGGGCCTTTGTTGAGTATTAACTGTTCATAGGAGGATGGTGGCATTTCTGGGATCTCAATTCTGCTCTAATGGTCTATCTGTCTCTTTTTATACCAGTACCAGGCTGTTTTGACTACTGTGGTAATGTAATAGGTTCTAAAGTCGGGTAGTGAGAGAACTCCCAGTGTGTTCTTCTACTTCAGTAGTGCTTTACTTGTCCGGGGCTTCTTCTGTTTCCAAACAAAGCTAATGATATGTTTCTCGATTTCATTAAAAAATGTCACAGGAATTTGTATTGGGATTGCATTATGTAAGTAGATTGCTTTGGGTCAAATAGAAATTTTCACAATCTTGAGTCTTCCTATCCATGAGCAGGGTAGATTACTCCATTTATGTAAGTCTCTCTTAGTTTCCTGTAGTAAGGTCTTGCAGTTCTCTTTCTAAAGATCTCTTATTTCTCTGGATAGATTTATTCCTAGGTATTATGTCTTCTTGGGAGCTACAGTAACTGGAATTGATTTGGTGATTTCTTCTTTAATAATCTCACTGTTCACATAAAGGAATCCTACTGATTTACTTATGTTTATCTTGTATCTCGTTATTTTGCTAAACTCCTCTATTAGTTCCAATAGTTTACTTATGGATTTCTTTGAATTCCCTGTATAAACAATCATATCATCTGCAAATCAGGAGATTTTTACTTCTTCACTGTCAGTATGAATACCCTTTGTTTCTTTGTCTTGTCTAATTGCTCTGGTTAGAACTTCTAGCACAATGTTGACTAGAAGTGGTGAGACTGGGCATCCTTGTCTAGTTCCCATTATCAAAGGGAATTCTTTCAGTCTTTCACCATTCAGAACGATAAAAGCAGCTGACTTTGTGTAGATGCTACTGATTGCATTGAGGAATTTCCCCTCTATTCCTAGTTTTCTGAGAGTTCTAAGCATGAGTGGGTGTTGAACTTTGTCAAATGCCTACATGGATGGGTGGGGAGCTGTAGGTTTATCATAGGTAATTGATAGATGTTAGAAATTTTATTCTTTTACTATATTATAAACACATAACAGTATTACATAATGTAAAAAAAATTAAAAACAGAATATAGTGTAGAAGAGTTAGTAAAAAGAGGAAGGTAGGAGAATTTAAGAACTGAGAATGGGAGGGCTGGAGTCAGGCAGGCTAGCTCAGATCCTAGATCTCAACAATTCTATTTCCCCGTCTGTAAGTGGGGATACCAACAGTATCAGTAGAATGGTACCGTGTACATATGTACCACCCAGGCACAGGAGTTAATTTTAAAGTGAAAAGGATGTAATATCCATGTTGAGTACCTTCTTTGTTATGTTACTAATTGAGTTAGGTACAAACTGAACTGATTGTGGGTCACAAAAATCCAAGATCTTGAAAACATAAAAGCTATTCATTATACCATGCTTAAAGGGGTGCTAGTACCAGGAACTGGTATAACAGAGATTCTTTTCTTGCTCTCCTGACCAAGAGCAGTATGGAGAAACATGATGCTCAACTCTGAGACTAGAGTGTTTCATGCATAAATGAATATCAGAATACTTACCCTACCCCTAAGGATGAAGGAGATTTGCAATGCTGTGTGGTACAGTGTGCATGAAATGAAGTAGGTCTCTCTAAACATGCAGTGTGTGACTGAATAAATAGGTAGATAAGCAGAAAATGCATGGGACATGTAAAAAGTGGTCCAGGTTCTGTCACTTACCTCCCAAACAGCCTTGTAAGTAACCTTCTCACACCTAAGTTTTCTCATCTGTGATTCAATATTTCATCATTTCTAAGACACACATTTTCACTTTTGGCATCTCCGGTAGTCAGCCTACAGCTGACTATTCATTAGGCACAGTCAGCATATTTCTTAGGACTCAATACTTTCAGAACCCAGAAGAATATTTTAATTTCTTTTAAAATCAGAAGGAAAGAAATACTAACTTATAGATCAAATTAGCATAATCATCTGTATACCAATGTACTCTTAAAATGTAATTTTTAATATTTTTCTTGCAGACAAAGGAGTCCACAGAAGTCATGAATGATATAGCAATGGTGGCATTGTTAGATAAAGGAGGACATGGACTTTTTCTCAGTGTTCCCAGATGACTAGTCAAGATTCTGCAGAAGAAATTACCAGGATGAAGGGCAGTTTGCATATCTAGCCAATGCCAAGAGCCTGTGTTTCTTAACACTTGTATTGAGGTCTCTTGTTAATATCCAAACCCAAATCCTAGTGTTTCTCCAACTAGATATTTCTTCTGCTTTGAGAGTAAGATGATAGAGTATTCAAACAGAAGCAAGTATTTCTGAGAAAAAGCCCTGGACCTTATGTGTAAATTAAGAGCAGTGGAATTTTAGGTCCTTCCCTCCTCTGGCATGCTTAAATATAAGCAAGAAAGGAACAAGAAAATGAGCTGTATGCAAATGTAGAAAATCAGTGGCTACCTGTTTCTTGTATTTTAGAAAACAAATGTTCTTTTGCACTTCTTTCTTAATTTCTAGATTATATTTCTTTAAAAAATGGCTAAGACTATGAACTGTTCACCAATACCCATTACTCTTCTTCTGGGCACTCCCTTAGACTACATTTCCCAGCATCTCTTGCAGTTAGATGTGACCATGTGACTGCACTTGTGGCACTTCAAAATCTGAGAATTATTAAAACCTCATGAACAGCACTCAATGCTGTTTTCTTCAAACAGCTAATGACTGCATGGTTGTATGTGGTAACTACCTCACTATACCTCACATATCAGAACTTCTTTTGACTGTAACTTGAGACAAAATCTAACTTCTATTATGTGGTGCCATTACATTATTTGTAACTATAAACTACCATGTCCTAATTAACACAATCCACAAACTCAAATTTAGCTTGCTTTTAGAATATGCAATAGAAAATCAGTCACGAATACAATATTTTTAAAGAAGCCTCTACAGCTAAATAGTCTATGCAGTAATCAAAACTGCCCTTTAAATATATGTATGAACAAATACATGTGTATAATAAACTAGTTTTTTTTGTCAAAATATGTCTTTTGACATAAGGTGAATAGAAGTTTGGACTCAGACATGGTCCCTGTATATATACCTGATAATCCACTTTACCTGTTCCTGTACCCTACAAGGAACTTCTTATTCATTTATCATGAAAATTGTTCCTAAAAATGAAAACTAAGTCAATGGTTCCATCTAAGCTTGAAATAATCTCTCCCTTTCTGATTCCCAATATCACTGTATCACTCGTAGAGAACCTTCCTGCTTTACTTGTAGCATCTAATCGTTTGGGGACTATCTTACCTAATGCTGATCCAGGGCTGTGAATCCTTGTCCCACTTCTACTGTGGCCAGTGAGAATCTGTCTTGTCCACAACTTCAGCTGCCCAAGAAGTTGGACCCAAACTAAGTATAGCCAATCCCCAGGTTAGCTGGCAACCTCTCACAGCCTGGCACCCTTGTCTGTCCCTCTGGAATGAAGACTAAGGAAACAAGAGACTAAGTAAGAGAATTGCTAGTAGATCAAGATGGCAAAAGTCACACTGGAGTTTGATGTAGGGAGGAATTAAAAGAACACAGAGGGTAAAGAAGGGCTATACATGTAGAGAGAGAAGGCAGAGGGGCAGAGAGTAAACATGAGAACAGAAGTTGGCTTAGAAGGTCTCAACTTAGATCCTGAAAATTTCAGCTGTAAACTGCAGTCCAAATGCCTCTTTCCAGCAAAAACCCTCCAGTGCTGAGGTAATTTGATAAGGTTCTTTGCTACCAAAGCACCTCCAGATTACCTTTTTGGTTTACCCCCGTAAGCCCCAGTGGCTCCAGAGTGCCCATGCTTAGTAATGCTAACAATTTTCAAATACAAGAGGTTCTCTTTGATATCCATTTGTGCATTTACTTGTTTATTCCTTTAATAATTAGTTATATTTGTTGAGCACCTACTTTATATCAGTTGGGGATACAATTGTAAACAAAACAACCAAATTTGATGCCCACATGGAACATGCATTTTAATGAGAAATGGAAAATTCATCAGTCAGTAACCAAACTAAAAATTAGACTGTAATGAGTAATGTGAAAAAAATAATCAGGGCAGTATGATAGATTGGGTGAGGGAGGGGCAGGAAAGTTCTTTAGTAGGATGGCCAGGGGAGATTTTCTAAGATAATAATTGGGCAGAAAGCAAACCAATGCAAACAACCTAGCTATGGGAAGATCTGGGGAAAGAGCCATTTGTGCCAGAGAGAAATGGAAAGCAAAGTCCAGAGCTGGAGTGAGTTGAAAGGTCTGAGAGATGAAACAGAGGTCTAGGGTATGGTGAGCACAATAGAGATGAGATGAGAGAGAGAGCGCCTGGAAAGGAGGCTGCCTTAGAACGAGAGGCACAGTAGATGTTTGGGAGACAATGCAGCATGTTGTTGCTGTTGTCAAGGTGGTTGCAACTCATGACAACTCTATGTACCACAGAATGAAACACTGCCTTGTCCTGTGCCATGCTCACAATCATTGATATGCTTGCTTTTGAGAGCCTTCCACCTTAGCAGACTGGGAACTATATCAGACAATGTTCCACTGCTATGCGTAAGTTTTCACTGGCTAGCCCTTTTCAGAAGTAGACCGTTGGGTCCTTCTTCTTGGTCTGCCTTAGTGTGCAAGCTCAGCTGAAATGTGTCTACTGTGGATGACCCTGCTGATATCTGAATACTGGTGTCAGAGCTTCCAGTATCACAGCAGCAAGCCAGCCCCGACAGTAGAACAAACTGAAAGACATGTGTGGGGATGTGGTACAGAAGAAGAGAATTAACAAGAAATACATCTAGGAGTGTTTCCAGTTGACGGTTGCAATTTCCCTTATGTGTGTTGGGACAGAGTGTATGTTCCACGTGCACACACCAACACAGCCAAAGTTCATTCTGTCCTTTTTTTTCCCCCAAATCTGTTATTTCAGGTGGGTGAACACAGACGATATCAGTTGTCAGTAGCTTAAATACTAGGACTTTCAATTGAGTTAGCAAACTCATCTTAGAAATAGTGTTACATACCTCATTGCTGGATATCACCAAAGTCACCTTTGAAGTACTCCCCTTGAGAAGCTATGCACTGACACCAGCACCTAGTTCACCCTTCAAAGCAATTTTGGAACTCTTCTTCTAGAATGGCCATCAAAGCTGTCATCATATTACCCTTGATGTCAAGAATGCCATCAAAATGCCCTCCTTTCAATATTTCCTCATCTTCAAGTAAAGAAAACAGTCATTTGGGGCCAGAGCAGGTGAGTAGGGAGGGTATTCCAATACAGTTATTTGTTTACTGGCTAAAAATTTCTTGCAGAAAACCATACAATTAATTTTGCAAACTTCCCTCTGTGCCACCATGAGCAATGGCCATCCGAGAAAGAGTTCTGAAATTGCTTTAAAGGGTAGACTAGGCACTGGCAGTGGTGCATAGCTTCCCAAGGTGAATACTTGGAAGGTGATCGTAGTGATATTTAGCAATGAGGTATGTAGAACTTAGAACAATTAAGTTTGCGAACTTCATTGTTGGACCTCATACCATCCTTGCATCAAAGCCTGCTATGTGATAAGCTCCAAATGAGATATCTGGTATAAGGGAGAATACAATGTAATAACAGTAAGGGCTTATTATTGTGCCGTAGTCTCCTCCCTTGTACCAAATATCCCTCTGAAATTCACAATAAGGTTAGGTGAGAGAGAGACATGAAAAACTCAATTATGACACATCAAAGCCTTTCTTGCTCTAGAAATGGAAATAATATGCTTTGAAAATTGGAGAAAGGAAACATTAAGAATTGGGAAAAGTATCCTGGCAGAGGTGATGTCTGAACTGGTGTGTGTCGCTACGATGAGATGATGTAGCAGAGGAGGATAAGACAAGCTGAGGAAACAGCTCGAGTACAAGTACGGAGGCTGGTATGTAAGAGTCCAAGAGGGGAGCAACAAGCAGACTGGCATTGAGTGGTGACAGGAGGGGGCAAAAAATGGGCTGTAAAAGTGAGTTAAGGTTAGAAATACTGAAACGAGAGGAAATTATGAGCGCTTCAATATTTGCTTCAACTTCCATGTTCTTTTATTGACAAAAATCAACAATCTGAACAGGGGCACAGCATTGTGCTCAGGGCAGACTTTGCATCCTGGCTCTACCACGTTCCCCCAGTTACAGGTTAGAAATTCCTCTCATCTGAGTCATAGGTTCCTCACTGTTAAAATATTAATTAACTAGTATTCATGGTAATTAACAGTAATTAATAATTAGTATTAATTACTCAGTAAAACTGATAAAATATTAAACTTCAAACTTCAGGGTATTGACTGTCAGGTGAGATAACAAATACAAACACCTTAAAAAAAATAGTGGCCCTAAGTCAGTTTCAACTCATTGTGACCATGTGCGTGTCAGAGTGAAACCATCCTTAGGGTTGTCAGTGTTTGAATTTTCCTCCAAGTTACATGTAAATAGACTCAAACTTCCAACCTTGGACTTGCTAACAGCAGATTAACGATTTGCTGTTCCCAGTTGTGGTCAAGTGCCGACTCACAGCCACCCTGTGCAACAGAATGAAATGCTGCCTGGTCCTGCCCGGTCATCACAATCATTGTTGTGTTTGAGACAATTGTCACAGCCAGTCACTGTGCCAGTCCATCTCGCTGAGGATCTTTCTCTTTTTTGCAGATCCTCTGCTTTATTAAGAAACTCTGGTGGTGTAGTGGCGTACCTCTGTTAACCAAAAGGTCAGCATTCCAATCAGCCAGGCCGTCCTTGGACATTCCATGGGGCAGATCTACTCTGACCTCTAGGGTCACTATGAGTTGGACCCAATTCCACGGCAGTGGGGTTGTTTTATTTTGTTTTCTACTTTATGAAGCATGATGTTCTTCACCCAGAACTGGCCCCTCTTGCTAACCTGCCCAAAATACATGAGACAAAAATCTCACCATCCCTACTTCTGAGAATGTTCTGGCTGTACTTCTTCCAAGACAGATTTTTTCATTCATCTGGCAGTCCATGATGTATGCAATATTCTTTGCCAGCACTGTAATTATAAAGGCACTCTCCCAGGGACTCCTATAAATACCTAGCATAGAGTGAAATATTTAATAAATACTGGCAGTTGTTACCATTATGGAAGATTTCTGAGAGAGGATTGACACAGATAGGTGGACTGGAAGTTACTAGTTGAAGTAGGAAGGAGAAGGATTGGCAAGTAAGGGAGAGACTAGCGGCAGAGAGAGCCTATTTAAATTACAATTTGTTGAGCTGAAAAGAATCCTGAATGCTATCTAGTTTAACCCTTTCATTTTTCAGATAAAGAAAGTAGGACTCAACAAGGGGATGTTACTTGTTTAACATTGCAAAAGCAACACAAGGTATGGCCAGGACTAGAGTCCAGATATCCTGACTCCCAGTATAGTGTACCTTCCTTCACCCACAGTGCTTTCCTCGTCTCTCCTATACTTATTAAGGAGCCAACAGCTTGGGTCCAAAACAGAACAATGTTTACACTGTGTAAGGCTTTCCGTGACTCAAGACCTAAAATTTAAGCCAAACTAGACAATGGTGTCCTTTTGTTGACTCAGATTAGAGCAACTATCATTACAAGCTGTTTTTGCCCTCAAGCCAATGTTTATGAGCCTTGAAGTCCATTATTCATTCATCTCTGAACCTGAGTCTTACTGAGGACAACAAAACAGCCCCAGGACCTGTGACAGCTCATCCCCGTTTGATGCTAATCTTATGTGAATGTTTGAGTTAAGGAGACATCATTAAAAGTACATTAACTTTAAT
Source organism: Heterohyrax brucei (assembly GCA_028571685.1). Classification (NCBI taxonomy): domain Eukaryota; kingdom Metazoa; phylum Chordata; class Mammalia; order Hyracoidea; family Procaviidae; genus Heterohyrax; species Heterohyrax brucei. The sequence goes on from CM053141.1 coordinate 170,923,867, forward strand.
TATGCCAGCAGCATCAGGCAGGGAGAAGCAAAACTTAATGCAGAATGCATAATTAGATAAGATCTTACCCGTTAGATTTTTATTTGTTAAGAAAAAGTGTCTCATCTATAAGTGTCACCACAGGCAGTAGATGGGAAACTATCTCCCAGGTGAGGGTCTTTCTGCCATCCTTGTGGCTTTTAGTGATATATACTGCCACTCTCCCATCTCTCTGGAACACCTACTCCTCCCAAATGTCATCTGGCTCTTTGTATAGCCCTTCCTGCAGCAATTATTCTGTGACAACTCCCCTATAGCCCCTTACTGTCAAGTCGATGCTGATTCATAATGACCCTATAGGGCAGAGTAGAACAGCCTCCAGAGGATTTCTCAGAAACAGGTGGTGGATTCCAACTGCTGATCTTCTGGTTAGAAGCCAGATGCTTAACCACTGCACCACCAGGGCCAGGGAGTAGAACCTCATTGTCATCAAGCTGATCCTGACTCATAGTGACCAAAAGGATTATTCTGTGATACACAACCCCTATTTCAAATGGATTGTGTACCCTTTCACTGTGCTGCCACAGTCCTTGTTGTTAACCTAACCAAAGTTCCTGTCATACTAAGTTATGGCTAATTAGTCACTCCTCTTTTGCTCTTATCACATCCTTGCAAAGCAGGAACTATAATGTTTCCACGATAGTAATCTCATTGCCTATGACAATGCATGGCAAACAGTTGATGCTCCTCATGTGTTAGTTATAAGGAATTATAGGAGAGAAAAAGAAACTGAGTAAGTAGGAGGGGTACAGTAGGAGCAAACATTAGGATGTAGACATGAGTACCACAGGAGTGGAAGATAGTGATAATACTTGTGGACAGAGGTGATGTTGGTTATGTAGAATGGGGCCAAGTACAAGAGGATCATGGGTTCCAGGCCCAGGAAAAATAACACCATCATACATAGCCCAGCCTCTACTGTCATGAGGTAGAATCAAAGAACATTTAGCTTTGATAGGGATTCAGTTAATTATCTAGATGACCATTCCTTAAAGCTCAGCTTCCTCACTTGTAAACAAAAAGAATTAGACTACAATTCTTTCAAATGTCCCTTTCAAACCTTCACTCTATGTCACAAGGAACTACTCCTCAATCATCTTCATGTCTCTGACTTAGTTTATGTTCTTCCATTTGTATCCTTGCTTCTACCGTCTGATAAACACAGATACATTCTTCCAGAACTAGTTCAGATATCATCCTTTCTATAAAATCTGCTTCTAATTTATCCTTTAGCTTAGCTAATTCTTCCACCTACTTTGTACTGCCATACAAGTATTTACATGCTTTTATCAGCATTTCATACATTTGTATTCATAATACTGTATACAAATAAAATCAATGACTTCCAATAATGGCAGAGTAGCTTGTATTTAACAAACCTACACCTAATAAAAAATATGAACTATGGAAAAATATTTCAAACAACTTCTGAAGACTCCAGAGAACCAGTAAAAGCAGGAAGAGACTAAGGTAGTTCTAAATTGAAGAGACTTACACGTTGAGAGCCACGGTTATTTGAATTTCACTCTGAAAGCATTTCTCAGTCCACATTCTAAAACGCATTACAGATAAAGTGCCAACAGAAAGCTTCAGTTTAATTGGCCTGAGAAATTTGAGAAGAAATTTTAAAGGTGCCAAAGCATCTACAAATTGAGGGGGAAATCCAAGGGGACATCCATAGAGCCCCCCAAATCTGCATATGAACAACCTTCAAGTTCCTTGGCTGATCCTTGTGCTATATATGAATTGTGTCCTATATACCTAGGGCTGCCGCAATAGAAATACCACAAGTGGATGGTTTTAACAAACAGAAATTTATTCTCTCACAGTCATAGGTTACAAGTCCAAATTCTAGGTAAGAGCTCCATACAAAAGCATTCTCTCTGTGTCAGCTCTTTAGGAAGGGCCTTGCTATGTATCAGTCTTTCCCTGGTCTAGGAACATCTCAGCACAGGAGCCTCAGCCCAATGCACATGCTCTACTCCCAGCACTGATTGCTCACTGGTATGAGGTCCCTGTGTCTCTTTGCTCACCTCTCTCTTTAATATCTCAAAAGAGATTGGCTTTTAAGATACTATCCAATTGTGTAGACTTCATCAGTGTAACTACAGCTAATCCATCTTAGTGAATCATAGTGATAGAATTTATAACACATAGGAAAATCCCATTAAGTAAAAAAATGGTGGACAATCATAGAACAAGCAGAATCATGGCATGGCCAAAATGATACATTTGGTTAGGTGAACATAATTCAATCCATGACAAATGGGATGAGGCTTTAATAGCTGGAAGTCTCAAAGAACTGATCACCTGTCCATCGAAAGACACAGTCTTGAAATATAAGTTCCACTAAATTATAGGGCCTTGGTAAACATCTTAGAATTTCCACTGAAACACCAGAAGAATCACATCTTATCAGTAAAGACGATATTAAGGACTAAAGGTAAACTCAAAACACACCTGCACAAACAAAGCATAAAAAGTTTTAAAAAAGGTTAAGGTGATCAGCCAGTGACTTAACTCACTGTTGTTGTTAGGTACCATCAAGTCAGTTCCAACTCATAGTAACCATATGCACAACAGAACAAAACACTGACCCATCTTATGACATATCCACAATCATTTTCATGCTTAAGCCACCTTTGCAGTCACTGTGTCAATCCATCTCATCGAGGGTCTTCTCCTTTATTGCTGACACTCCACTCTACTAAGCATGATGTCCTTCTCCAGGGACTGGTCCCTCCTGAAAACGTGTGCAAAGCATGTAAGATGAGGTTTCGCCATCTTTGCTTCTAAGGAGCACTCTGGTTGCACTTCTTCCTGAGCAAATCTGTTGGTTTTTCTGGCAGTCCACGGTGTATTCAATATTCTTCTCCAACACAATTCAAAGGCATCAAGTCTTCTTCTGTCTTCCTTGTTTATTATCCAGCCTTCACACACATATAATACAATTGAAAATACTAGGCTTGGGTCAGATACACCTTAGTCTTCAAGGTGACATCTTTTCAATACTTTAAAGAGGTCCTTTGCAGCAATGAGCATTTGATTTCTTGACTGCTGCTTAACTCCTTAGTGAAACAAAATTCAGAGGCAGATAACGGAATTCAGAGGCTCTAAAACAAGTTATGCAGAACATTCGGTAACAAAGTAAAGAGTTAGTAAAGATCAGAAGAAACTGGGAAAAGTGATACATGATCAAGAGAAAAATTAGTTTATTGGAGCAGATGTACAAGTGACTCAAAACCTGAAACCAGCAGAAAAGGACTTGTTTTAAAATAACTGTGATAAAGATACCTATAAAATCTACAGGAGTAGATGGATTAATGAGTGAAGAGATGACAGGAAACTCTTTTAAAAATCCCAAAATAGAAATATCAGAAATCAAAATTTTACTGGATAGGATTAATAGCAGGTTAGGGAATGAGAAGAATCAATAAACTTTAAATAAGGCCAATAGAAATTATGCAAAGCACAAACAGAAAAAAAATATTTGAAATAAAGTTTAGCGATATTTCATGACCCATGGGAAAACATCAAATAATACAATACTTGAGGAGACAGACAACACAGCAAGAAAAAAGTATTTGATGACGTAATGGCTGGAAATTAAGCTTAAAAACATACCACATATCCAAGAGGTTCAGAAAAAAATCAAAGAGGATTTGCCCTGATCATGCCATAAGTGATGAATCTTGAAAACATTATGCTGAGTGAAACAACTCAAGTCACAAAAATTCAAATACTGTGTAATCGATCTCATTTATACAAAAAAAGCAAATATATCAAAATCAAAGACTATCTGTAGTTACCACGGGTGAGTGGGAGGGAGAAAAAGGGCATTTTTGCTGAGACAGAACTGAGTTTATGTTAATAGTGATGGAATCATTTGCACAAGAGTAGTGAAAATGATTGCACAACAGGAAGAATGTAATCATGTCATTGAACTACACATGTAGAAATTGCTGAAATAGCAAATGTTCTGTTGTGTGCATTTTAGCCACAAGAAATCAAAAAAAAAGGACGAGACCTCTACTTTAAAGACTTAAAAACAAACTCATGTAGAGAAGAAAAGACTCTTCAACAGCTGCAAGGGAAGGGAGTGAGAGAGAGAGGGAGAGGACTGGTTATAGATTAGATAGTTGATAGAAATTTGGTTGGGTGAAATCAGTGACAGCACACATTAGAAAGAAGATCAATTTAACTGAACTTCAACATAAGCTGAATACTTTTCCAATCTTTACCCAGTATTGCAGTATAGCAGGGGCAGGAACCATGCTCTCAGGGAACACTGAGGACAGTTGGTGTAACTAGCCTATTGTTAAGAGAGTCTTCCCCACTCCATGTTGGTGAGTGGCATCTGGGGTCTTAAAAGCTAGCAAGCTGCCATCTGAGGTACACCAAATGGTCCTACCTCAGCTGGAACAGATGATTACCAAGGACAACAGTGATAGGAGGGAAAAAGATTCCAGAAGGCAGAAAGACCCATGTGAATGGGTGACTATATCAACATGTGACCAGAAGAACCAGATGGTGCCTGGCCACCACCAGTGATAGCCATGATGGGGCTCACAAAGTTGAGTCCTAGCAGCAACAGGAGAATAAAGTGGGGTGCACCCTGAGAATGCCACTGAAAGACCACAGTTGATGGTCCAAAGGACTCACGGTTCCCCTCAGAGCATGGCCCCTAGACCTGATGCTGCCCCTGGCCATAAACCGTCACTGAGGTCAACTGCTTGGACAGGAATACATCGGACTCAGTGACACAGAGTGGCCATGTCATGTGTGCACTTTATGGTTCTATGCATCTATAGGTGTTGTCCTACTGGCCTCTTACTAGAGGGGAGTGGAAAGGGTGGAGAAGAGGGGACAGGAGATTGTTAAGAGGATACGACATGCATAGAATGAAAGGTGGAGTGTGCTGTCACTGGGCAAGGAGAGCAGTAGGAGCTGCAGGCATGCAAATTTAAATTGGATTGTACACTTTCACTCAATCACAATAAATATTTTTTAAAAAACCTAAATAATTACAGATAACACTTTTGAAAACCAAACATAAAGAAACAATGTTGAAGACAGCTAAAGAAATTGGACACGTAACACAGAGGAGAATATTGGTAAAAATGCTGGCTGACTTCTCACAGAAATATGGAGATTAGAAGAAATTGGAATATATCTTTAAACTGCTGAGGGGAAAAGAGTCAACCTAGAGTTCTACATCCCACAAAAATACCTTTCGAAAAGGAGGGCAAATGTAAAACATTTCTTCTCTTAAATACTTTTAAAATCTTCCCCATTAGGTAGGCACATGTCCTTGGCAACTTAGATAACTTCTCCATTAGCCTCAGCTTTTTTGTCTATAAAATACAGGTAGCAAGCACTTAGATGAAAAAAGGAGCCAAGTATTTTGGATAGTGCTTGGCATATAGTAATTCATAAATGTTAACCTATTCGACGGCACTTGGCTATGGTATCATAATCATCACTACTGAATCTCCTCAATGAATGGCTTTTGTTAGAGGGATACTTTCATGTTTTCATGCATTTATTCAACAGATAAATGTGCTTACTATGCGCCTGATATTCTGTGGTACATTAGAGACTGAACAGTGAATAATGCAGTCATTATCCTTATGGAGGCTAACAGATTGTCATTGAGTCAGTTCCAACACCTGGCAACTCCACGTGTGTCAAAGTAAAACTGTGCTCCATTGAGTTTTCAGTGACTGATTTTCAGAAGTAGATTGCCAGGCTTTTCTTCTGAGATGCCTTTGGGTAGACCTGAGCTCCCAACCTTCAGGTTAGCAGACAAGTGCATTAACCATGTGAGCCACCTAGGGAATTTTTATGGAGGTTACAGTCTAGCTAAGAAGATAACAACTAGTATAATTGACATATAAGATCCAGTACTGATAGATTCTACAAAGAAAAATAAAGTAACATGAGAGGACAAGCAGTGACAACACTACTGTTTTACAAGGAATAGTCAGAAAACGTCTTTGACAAAAAGGTACATAAGCAAAGATCCAAAAGATGTAATGCAGGCAGTCCTTAAAATATCTAGGGGCAGAAATTCCAGGCAGAGGTAAGAGTAAACACAAAGACTATGAAATTGCAATGCATTTGTCAAATTCAAGGAAGACAAAAGAGGCCAATGTGACTACAGCTGAAGGAACAAAAGAGACAAGAGTGGGAAATTAGATGAAAATGGGAGCAAGAGGTCAGATAACTCAGGGCCTTGCAGATCTCAGGGAGAACTTTGCATCTTATTTAGAGAAGAAAAGCTATTAGAGGAGTTTATGCAAAGAAAAACTTGATTTCCCTTTCACTTAAGAGTCTCTGTATTGGCTATTGGGCTGCTGAGTGAAGATGAGACTCAGTTGGAAGGAGAAGGGGCCAAGTAAGGAAACCAATTAACAGCTTATTACAACAATCCATGCAAGACAGAAAATGGGTGGTCTGGTCTAAAGCAGTCATGGTAGAGATCATGAGAAGAGGTCAGATTCCAGATAGGTTTCCGGGGAGAAGAGGTAGGATTTACAAATAGATTGGAAGTAGAGTGTAAGGAAAAGTGGCAGGAATGAATCCAAGGACATGGGTGGAGAAAACAAGTCTATTGCAAAGAGATGAGAGGGTCTGTAATTTTAATTTGGCCATGTTTTTACCCACATAGTACCCCAGTGTCCTTTTACCTTTCTATGTGTTGGATAGTAAGTCTTTAAAATGGGATTAACCATCCCTGCCTTGTCTTTAAGATGCACGTGTGGATTAAATCAAGCTCAAAATATTTCGGAAAAGAAGCACCCTGACCACAGAAAGTTATCCTTTATTTGTCTCCAAACACTCATTAAAACTGTTGGCATCAATTTCAACTCATAGCAGCTCTATAGGACACAGTAGAACGGCCCACAGAGTTTTCAAGGAGCACCTAATAGATGTCAACTACCAACCTTTTGGTTAACAGCTGTAGTTCTTAACCACTATACCATCAGGGTTTCCTCCTCAAACACAGCACCTCTGTAAATAGCTCCTTCTACTTCATTTCCCACCCTGTTGTCCCCCCTCTCCCTAGGATGAAGTAAGGCAATAAGTCATAAATGATGCTGACACAAAAGCCATCACTATTTCTCTCAGTGGACAGTATAGCACACCATGAGTAATGATGACCCAGGAACCAGCTTCAGGTGACTCAGAAAAAGCAGTCACTCACTTTCCAGAAACAGTCATTCCTGAAAGGAAGCCATACCTAGGCCTTTCAGAAGTTGTCTCTGCTCTAGCTGTCTCTTTTAAGATGACCACAGCGCAACCTGTCGGGTTCATTCTATCGTGGTATGCACCAGAACTTCAGAGAAAGGACTCTTGGCTCTCGGTCCAAAGCAGAAGTGTTCCCCTGCACTCTCTATCCCTACTTTGTTTTTTTTTTTTTTTTTTTCCATATGCCTATCACTTCTGACATACATTTCACTTATTTGTTACTCTAGCTCCCAGTCTATAAAACATAAGCTCCTTCAGAACAGACACCTCTGTCTGTTCTGTTCACTACTCCATCTGAATTACCTAGAACAGTGTCTGGCATGCATAAACCTTTGATGAATTAATGAGTAGATAGCTTTTGAAAGCTCCTTAATCATTTTTGAAGCTCACAGTGAAGACTTTTATTCTTAAAAATGTAGTAGCACCTTAAGCACCAGAAAAGCCAAACTAGTTGCCATCAGCTGTCCCTCACAGAGGCCCCATCCATGTGTGTCAGAGGAAGACCGTGTTCCGTGGGATTTCCACAGCTAATTTAGAAGCAGATTACCAAGTCTTCCTTCCAAGATGCCTCAGATGGATTCAAACCTCCAGACTTTTGGTTAGTCATCTGGCACTTAACCATTTGCACCATCCATGGACTCCTCCTTTCATGATAGCCATGTGCAAGTGAAACAGCTTTGTCCTGTGTTAGTGTCTGGTGCTGCTATAGCAGTTTACTAGACGCTTGGTGGTTTAAAACAACAGAGATTTATTGACTTGCAGTTCTGGAGGCCAGAAGTTTGCAATCAGTTTCACAGAATGAAAATCAAGGTGTCAGCAAGATGGCACCAGGGAAGCTCTAGAGACGAATGAATTCCTTGCCTTTTCCAGCTTCCGCTGGCTGTTCACATTCCTTGACTTATACCCCACCACTCCATTCTCCATTTCCATGACTATATAAGGTCCTTCTCTTATATGTGTGTGAAATCTCTCGTTGCCTCTCTTGTATACACTTGTGATTAGACTTAGAATACATCCAGATGATTCAGGGTAATCTCGTCATCTCAGGATCCTTAACTTAACCACAGCTGCCCAGGCCCTTTTTCCAAACAAGCTAACATTTACATGTTCCAGAAACTATGACATGGACATATCTTTGTGTAGATGGGGGTTCAGTTTTCAACCCACTATAGTAACATTCAAAGATGTTCACCTAGGACACTCATCTGGACTACACAGTAATTTCCCTGTCCCCACTGTTATCCTTGAGTGTAGTTTTTGAAAGTTACTTTCATTCTTTTTAACATTACGAATAAGTATCTTGGAAGGAGGAAAGTAAGAGAATGAAGAAGAGTTCCCTTCCTACCTTCTGGTTGAGAAAAAAATACTATTTCACGATTATTAGCATTGACATGAGTAGAAATTGACCAGACAGCAATGTGTTTGGTTTGGATTGGGTTTGGGCTGAGTCATCAGACATTATACCCACTGATAATCAGGAGATCGGGCAATCTGGGTAAATCAGAGGTACAGTCAAGTCTGTGAACAAAGCGTGGAAGACAAGATGTGAAGCAGTGCCCTCAAAGGTCAACCTACAAGGTCAAAATAATCACTGGGGAAAATCATAAACAGAAGGAAAGTGAAGACCATTGGAGAGTTTCAGTGGCTTTTGACAATGCACTCAGTTTTTCAGAGTCAACCTCTCTGTACTTGAAAATTGAATCCTTTGCTGTCAAGTGGATTCCGGCTCACGGTGAACACATGCGTTACAGCACAGAATTGCTCCATAGAGTTTTCCTGCCTGTAATCTTTACTGAAGCAGATCACCAGGGCCTTTTCTCAGTGGCACCACTGCATGAATTTGAACCACCAATGTTTAGACTAGCAGCTGATTGTAAACGGCTTGTACCACCCAGGGACCTCTCTTTACTCAGATGAATCTCAGACCTCAGACCAGGCTTCTCCGCTGGTGAAACAAGTGTTCAACAAAGAAGACTAGGGCAGGATAGCCACACTTCTTTGTCTAGTCCCAGCTACTCTGGGACCTCGTTCAGAAACCTTGCTGCAGGACCTGAACAATAACCCCCCAACCTACCAATCATGAGGCTCTCAGGAAGCAGGATGAAGGCAGAAGTGCAAAAGGAAGGTGCCTTAAAGTGTGCCTTAACATCACCATTATGTCCCTGTAAGTGAGAACTGTAAAAAGGAAATAGCAGATGAAATAAGAAAAGTCTTCAAAGCAGAAAGCTGCCTCAGATTTGTGGCTTTGCATTAAATGCACTGCATTTGCTGTGCAAGTTTCCATAATTGGGTAAGAAATCACACAGTTGGGGCTTTCGCTCAGCCCAGGGAGATGGAAATGACTTGTAGGCCTCACAAACAAGGGTTTTTCATGTCTCTCCCCAGGGTATCCTGAATATTTGCTGCCACACAGAGCACATTACTGCCCCAATTTGTTCTTTTTACATTCCTCAGGAGACAGACCACCACTGGAAAATATTTCTTTCTTACAGAAGACTTATCTTTCCTCCTACTGGCCTCCTTCAAAGACTCCCATCTTTTTTCTCCTTGGTCCCCTCATCCGAAATCCCACCACCAACAGTCAAGAAAATACACATCATGTTTTTCCTGGGGTTATTGGAATTATCTTCTCATCAGTTTCCCTGCTCCACCCCTACCCTATTCCATCTTGTACACTCCACAAATTACTAATCGTTTCTGTAAATAGTCAACATCAGCTGTGAGTTTAGCATTAAGTATCATAACACTAAAAACAATCTACCGCAGACTGAAAACAATGCATTCATTTTATCTAGTTGATCAAACACAGGGTATCTTTGTAATAAATCCACTGTCATCAATTCATTCCAATATACTTTATCAAGTTAGGAAAAATATGGGTGCATTTTTAGCCAGCAAAGCAGCAATTTTACATGTCTCACAGCCTCCTGTGTGTATCTTCATTTGGTGACAGTTAGGAATTATTGTCGTATTACGAAAGAAGGCCTAGCGGTGCAGTGGTTAAAGTATTCACTGTTAACTAAAAAGTCAGTGGCTGGAAACCATCAGTGGCCCCATAGAGAAACACGTGGTAGTCTACTTCCGTAGAGAGTTACAGCCTTGGAAACCCTATGGGGTTGCTATGAGTCAGAATCAACTCAACAGCAGAAAGTCTGGGGCTGTGTGATAAATTTGATTTTACAGTGATTTCCATTTTTAAGATTTTTATACCCAGGTTAAGTTATGGAGTCCTATGGCACTTAATGACCATGACGTATTCTGTGAAAGAGGACATTATGCAGTTTGGATGTTGTGTGAACACCGTATTAGTTCCTTAGCAAAGCTACATGGGATATCTTTTTGTTTTACCTCCAAATGGATACTTCTCCTTTGCCTCTTAAAAGTGCTGTGATTAGCACTGTTTTACTGTGTTGGGGAGCTGTGATATATTTCACAGCAATATTTTCAAAAGAAAACTAAACAGAGAGTTAATGCCACAACACTCAAGAGACACACAATACACAAGATTGGATCCTCCTGCCTGAGTCATAGCATATGCTGTTATATGGTAAATTTCGATTTGTAAGTAGAAAAGTTCACATTAAAATAATGATAGAAAGTATAGTACAGTACCCACATAAACCAGTAACAGAGGCATTTATTATGACTATCAAGACATATAGATTATAGGTTATATATGTACTATACTCTCATACACCCAGCAGCACAATCACTTTGTATATACAAGACATGAGATATATACGTTGTGTGTGAGAAGCTGTTGTGTTTGTTATATCTGGATACGCCACTATCTCCCCTTCTCCTTTCAGGATCTCCAAACCAGAGCTTGGCTGTTAACCAAAGGGTCAACAGTTCAAACCCACCTGTTGCTACTTGGAAACCCTATGTGGCAGTTCTGCTCTATCCTATAGTGTCTCTATGAGTGTATCTGTAATAAATCCACACAGTTGAGGATTTCGCTCGAAGGTGATGGGATTGGTTTTGATTTGGGTGTTATAGCTATATGGGACCATGGATATATGTGTTCAGACATCACCCAAAAGGACACTATGTGGCACATGACTGCATACACTAACTTTCTGTTTGTTACCTCATCTTATTAAAACAGCTTGATGAACTTTTGCCTAATTTAGTCCTTTCCTCACTGTGTCTTTAACTCAAATTTGCAAGTAAGTCAGAACAGGTGCATACAGTTTTTATTTAGCCTTAATTTAGTGGAAGAAAAGGCTCAAAGCCTTTTCAGTGATTTAAAACCTAGACAAGCAGTAAATGAAAGTGATCGGGATGAAAAATTCTTTGAGAATAACAGTTGGTTCAATTGTTTCAAGGTGAGGACAAATTTACATATCACTAAAGGGCACAGGTAAGTGCAAGTTATTTGTAAGTCTGACGTTTGTAACTCGAGGACTTACTGTAGTATATTTGGGGTAGCATGCCTTAAAATACAGGAAATGAGGAGAGCCAATCAATTCAGAGAAAAATTAGTTTACCAAAAGCCAACTCACTGAATGATCAAGAGGATATGTCATCGACATTAAGTGGAAAGCGGCAGAGAAAATTCACTGCAGTTTTGAGTCACAAGAACATAATGCAAGTACAGATTCAATTGAGCTGCTTCTCATGGGGGCAACTCTGTATAATAGACTCAACGCATGTGAGCAACTCTACATAGCAGGCTCAATGCAGGGGATTGATGGATTTTTCAATGGTTAATCAACCTCCTGAACAACACTGAGGGTGTCCACAATGTTTAATAAGGAAAACAGCAGAGACGGATAAAAGAAGAGTGAGCAATTTATCTCCCTTTTCATTCCATATGGATAAGACTACTGTAAGAAACATCCGTAGCATTATTGATACAGTCAGTACTATGTGAAACGCAAAGTGATGATTTAAGTAAAATTTACAAGAACATGTGTACATTAGTCACACGATAAAACTGATAAATTCTATGTGGTTTACTGTTTAAATTAAGTAAATTCATGCCTCCTTCTGAGAATATTCTCACTTTCACAGAATTAGAACAGACATCTAAAGAGGATAAAACACAAGACTCCTTTGCTAAAATAAAATTTAATTGTGAAAAGGTTAATTTACTTGTCCTTATAAGAGGCAGTGTTTTAAGAACTTCAAGTGAGTCATTCCGTTGACTGCGTGTTTGTTGTATTCTTTTATGAATACCAGAACAGGGAAGATTATGACACTAATCACTTTATTTCCCTGAAAATGTGATTTGGGAGGTGGTATCAAAGTCTACATGTATCCATGACAGTGTGTTATGCATACAAAACTTATTAACCCCCTGTACCATCAGGGTTTCCCTATAATTCTTATATATTTCACAAAATCAAAGACAAGTAGGGAAATGTTGGTTTTTCACTATCATGTCTCAATTGCTGTTTTCAGTGCTATCATCCACATTCTGTGCCTGTTATCATTTGCTCCAGAAGTGCTTTTCTAGCTGCCCAGAGAATGAGCCTCATGCCACACCTCTCTGTGATTGCATCTGGCTCTCTTATCCTTGAAAAGCCCTCCCGGCTTCTCTCCATCTGTCAGTAATATGATCAACACTCACCTTTTCCATAAAGCCCCCCTGGAGATCCTTTGCTAACAACTCTTAAACTCCAATACATAGAAAGGGGAGAGAGAAGGAAAAGGCATATTTTAAATGCTGAGCTACTCCCTAGAGATTCTGATTCAGTAAATCTACACCTTAATGCTCCTGATGAGTCTGAAGTGGAAACAGGTAGTCCACAAGCCCCTCATGGTTTTGCCCTCTGCCTAATATTTATACAAACGTTTGCTCAGTTAAATGTCATTCCATCCAGATCTATATAAGCCTATCTACAGGTGGACTGTCTTTTTTACTCTTAGTCTACTAGAACTTGAAGAACAAGCAATAAGCGTAAGTGATGTTAATTAATATTCAACAGGATGTTGATACTCTGTCTGAATCTTGGCCAAATGCAAAACTCTCAAACATCACCATATTTTACAGAGTGCTTCAGGTGCTAAATAGTCTCTCCCCATAAATAATATTCTTCTTTCCTTCCTTGTGGTCTAGGCACAGTCCATTCCCTGCTGCAGATCACTGTATTGTATTACACGACAGGCAACATAAAAATCAGTAAGACAACCCTGCTGGAGAAGGCTGAGAACAGACTTAATGAAAATCACACTAAGATGATCTAAGCATTTTGTCCAGTTGATTCCCTAAATGTTGAACATACATACACATAAAGTGTCATATTTTCTAGAAAACTAAACCATTACCAAACCCACTACTGTCAAGTCAACTCTGACTCATAGCAACCCTATAGAACAAAGTTGAACTGCTCCATAGAGTTTCCAAGGAGCACCTGGAAGATTTGAACTGCTGACCTTTTGATTAGCAAATGTGACCCTTAACCACTATGTCTTCAGGGTTTCCATTTTCCAGAAAAGGTGGCTTAGTTAAACACAGCAAACTGCTCCTTCATTAGAATGGTTATTAAGCTAGAGTAGAATGTGGAGGCATGTCCCATCTCTGGGAGAGCAGACATTAGTTAGAGCTGGAAAAAAATGCGCAAATCTATCCATATTCACATATGGCAGTGCTCTTGCTGTATGAGAAAAAGATTGTCTCCTGCCAGCTCCCCCACAGGTATACTGGACCCATTCCTAACTTTGACTTCCAGGAGCTTGCTTCATCAGTAATGTCTTTGTTCACTCTTTTTATAAACTAAGGGGATTTTCTTCTAACAATAGGACACAGGTTCTTTTCCATTCTATATGATCCAGCAGCTTTCTTCCACCCAACATGGGAATGGATATAGATACCCTGACATGGAGGAACCCTAGGGAAGTCGAGCTGAAAACAATGGGTCCTAGAGACATCAAAGGTGTCCTGAATCAGGCCAAGCTGTACTCTTTAGTTTAAATATTCCCAATGGATTTCTTCTTAAGCCTACTAATTCACCTTTGAAAGATTAGGGAGCAAAAAAGAGAAAAGTTTAGGCCAAGATGGCAGAGTAGTCAAATGCTTCTTCTGACCCCTCTAACAACAAAGACCCAGAAGAACAAATGAATCCATTACACATGACATCCTAGGAGCTCAGAAAGAAAAGTTGAGAAATTGAACCAAACAACAGGGAAGGGAGAATAGGATCTCCAGATCTGACCCACCAAGAAACAACTCTGGATAGCATGATAAGCTGAGTATGGCAGGTGGGGAGCATCCTCCCCAGCAGGAGAAACTGGCCAGAGAATCCTCATGCCTCCAGAACCAGTAAGGAACAGCACAAGATCATCAACAGCTAAGTCTTTGGGTATAACCTACCATGTGGGTCTAAATCTTTCCTTCAGGATAAACCTCTCTCCCTTCTCTCAGTGCTTCCCCCATCCTTCTCTGTACTGCACCCAGTTCTGGACTCTGACACCATTAACTGAGCCAGAAGTAGGACTCCTTAAGCCACACTGAGCCATTCTCTCAGACTCAGAGAGGAAACAATTTAAAAAAACAAGGGGAAGGGAAAAGGAAAAATAAAGTCTGCTGACTCCCCTGAGCTGGAAATTAAGGGCAGAAATCGTTCCTTCACCTAGATTCAGACATAAGACATGCCATCCTCACAGATATTCAGGAAAGATGTTCCCCCACACCTCCCACCCCACCCACCCCCCGCCTTTCTCAGTGACTGCAGCCAGACACATGTGTGGACAACAATCACCTCTGCCTATCTAGGACAGTAAGTGAGAGTGCACCTTACACTTAGTGACTGACTACCTGAGCTGAATTAATACAAGAAAAGTAAACTCTTGGGCTCACATGTATAGTAATAGCTCTAACCACCTGGTGACAGGATATAAGAACTTCAAACATAACAATAACCAAACTGTCATACACAACCAGCCTGTTTGGATATGGGATGAGACAAAATGCAACACAGCAAAATGATAAATTAAACAGGTAGCAAGAAAGCATAACATAGCAAGAGTTAGAAATTCCAAAAATAAATAATAAAATTACAAAATTAGACAACTCATTAAGAAGCCAAAAGAGCAAAACTGAGGCAATAGAGGGCCAAATTAGTGAGACTGAAGATAAAGTAGATGACATCAACATATTTAAGGAAAAATCAGACAGAAGAATTTTTAAAAATCAAGAGATGCTAAATATTACATGGAACTCTATCAAGAGAAATAATCTACAGGTAACTGGAGTACCAGAAGAGGATTAGTAACAGAAAATACAGAGAGAATTGTCAAAAACTTGTTGACAGAAAACTCCCCTGATATAAGGAAAGATGGGAAGATTATCCAGTTGCTCATCAAATCCCACACAAGGTAGATTCCAAAAGAAAGACATAAGACATATCATAATTAAACTTGCCAACACTAAAGATAAGGAGACAATTTTAAAAGTGGCTAGGGATAAACAAAAAATAACCTACAAAGGAAAATGAATAAGACTAAACATGGACTACTCAGCAGAATCCATGCGAGTAAGAAGGCAGTGGGAGGACACACACAAAACCTTGAGGGAAAATAATTGCCAGCCAAGAATTATATATCCAGCAAAAGTGTCCCTCAAATATGATGAGGTATGATGAAATTAGGACATTTCCAGATAAACAGAAATTTAGAGAATTTGCAAAAACCAAACCCAAATTACAAGAAATACTAAAACAGATCATTTGTTTAGAAAGCCAATAACATCAGGTAACAACCCAAGGCCAAAACAAAGAGACTAGATATCAACTCAGATAAGGGAATCACAAAAATAAGTCACAGGCAAAACACTGAAAATAGGGAAATAGAGATTCCATTCTGTGAACATTATAACATAAAAGAGAAACTTAAAAGAAAATGTAGTCATAGATCCTCCATATAGAGAGGAACTTAGAACAACATAAAGAAGTTAAGCACTGCTTTAAATTTTGAAAAATAAGGGTAGACGTTAAGGAAAGACATAAAGGAAATTATCAATCCTATGCATCAAAATAAAAAACAGAAAAAAATAAAGTCTCAGCAAATATGATGTCATCAAAATTGAAAAAAAGATGAAAATAAAACATGAAGAAAAAGGACTCAGCATAAAAAATTAAATGGAGTGAAGGACTTGTCTATAACGCTAAAAAAAAGCCATCAAAATGACAGCACTAAACTCATATCTATTGATAATCCTGCTGAATGTAAACAGATTAAATGTACCAATAAAGAGATGGAGATGGCAGATACAATTTGATATATATACATATATATATATGTATATATATATATATGGCCCATCTATATGCTGTCTATAGTAGACATACCTTGGACTTAAAGATATAAACCAAAACTCACAGGATAGAAAAATATATATCAAGCTAACAACATTCAAAAAAGAGCAAGAGTGCCAATATTAACCTCTGATAAAACAGATTTTAAAGTAAAATCCACCACAGTGGATAAGGAAGCACATCATATAATGCTTAAAGGATCAGTACTCCAGGAGGACATAACCATGTTAAATATCTATGCACCCAGTGCCAGGGCTCCAAAACACATAAAGCAAACACTAACTGCATGGAAAACAGAAATAGAGAGCTCCACAATAATAGTAGGAGACTTCAACACACCACTTTCAGTGAAGGACAGAACATCCAGAAAAAAAAACTTAATAAAGACGTGGAGGATCTAAACGCCACTATCAACCAAATTAATCTCATAGAGATATGCAGAACATTCCACCCACAGTAGCCAAGTGTACTGTCTTTTCCAGTGCACGTGGAACATTCTCCAGAACGGACCACGTATTAGGCAACCAAGCAATCCTTAAAATTTGAAGTATTAAAACATTAAAAACATCTTTTCAGACCATAAAGCCATAGAAGTAGAAATCAATAACAGAAAAAATAAGTGGGAAAAAAATCAAACACATGGAAACTGAAGAACACCTTCTCAAAAATGACTGGAGTTATAGAAGAAATCAAGAATGGAATAAAGAAATTAATAGAATCAATGAGAATGAAAACGTATCATACCAGAACCTATGGGACACATCAAAAACAGTGCTCAGAGGTCAATTATCTTAATAAATGCACGTATCTAAAAGCAAGAAAGGGCCCAAATCAAAGATTCAACTCAACAACTCAAAGAAGTAGAAAGAGAGCAGCAAAAGAACTCCTCAGGTGCAAAAAGAAAGCCAATAATAAAAGTTAGAGCAGAACTAAATGAAAGAGAACAGAAAAACAATTTAACAATCTAAAGAGTTAACAAGACCAAAAGCTGGTTTTTTTGAAAAGATCAACAAAATCAATAAACCCTTGGCCAAACTGACAAAAGAAAAATAGGATAGGAAGCAAATAACTCAAATAAGAAGTGAGATAAGAGATATCACAACAGAGTCAACTGAAATGAAAAGAATCGTAACGGAATATTGTGAAGAATTATGCTCTAATAAATACAAAAACCTAGAGGAAATAGACGAGTTTCTAGAAACACACTCACTACCTACCAAATCTACCACAAACAGAAGTAGGAAAACAAAATAAATAGATCCCAAAAGAAGAGATTGAAATGGTAATTTAAAACTCCCAACCAAAAAAAGCCACCTAATTAGTTATCAATTGGTCCCAGTACACCTGGAGCAGAGGGTGATGAAGGACATCAAAGACTTGAGAAAAATACGAGCCCAGGAAACAAAAGGTGCCACATGATCCAGAGACTACATCAGAATGAGACCAAAAGAACTAGAGGGTGCTCAGCTACCACCAGTTACTGCCCTGACAGGGAACACAGAAATGAATCTTGACCCCAGGAGAAAATAGGTGTGCAGAACTAGAACTCTATTTACAAACCAGACTTAATGGTCCATCAGATTGGAGGGTCCTCTAAGGACATGGCCACTGAACTCTCTGCTAGCCCAGAACTGAAACCAGTAACGAAGATAACCATTCAAAGACTGGACCACATTATAAGACAGAGAATGATGCTGGTGAAGAGTGTGCTTCTTGGCTTAAATGTATACATGAGGCTATCTGAACAGCTCCTGTCCAAAGCTAAGGTGAGGGGTGGGGACAGGAGTTGGCTGAATGGATACAGGAAATACAGAGTGGAAAGGAGGTATGTGCTGTTAAAGAGTGGGGAAAGCATTCAGAGTCACATAGCGATGTGTGAGGGTTTTATGTGACAAGCTGACTTTGGATGGTAAACTTTCTCTTAAAGCACTACAAAATATTTAAAAAAAGAAAGACACAAAGGTAAAAGATGCATAAATCTACCATTCAAATATGTTAGAATGTCTTTATAGTATTTGTACTATACATGTATGTATTTATAGGTTTTACAAAATTATTTACTATAAAGAATCTGCAAAAGATGATCACTTAGAATTCTGGCAACATATATACATTTTATCATCAATACGTTATTTTAAAATTTTATTATTAATGACTACATAGTATCCACTAAGCACACGATCACATTTCATTTGAGCAGTCCCATATTGTTGAACTGTTTCAACTTTTTCACAACTCTCAACAACTGCTATAGAAAAACATATTTAAATATTTTCTTAGTACAAATTCTTAAAGCCAGCATTGCTGCTTTAGGAGAGGTGCCTTTCTGAAAGGCTTTTCACATACTTTATCTCTCCTTTAATTTCTTCTTGATGTCCCACAGAGGCAGTAATTTCTCCTATAATGCTTGTTTTGGAAACACTAACTTTTCCCAATGTGGTCAGTATTTTAGGGAACAATTTAAGCATAACATAAATCTCACATCCGCTAATGTGCAATTTGCTCTGCAAGAAACACTAGATGAATGCTACAAATTGTGCCCCACTCAACTGAGCCATGGAGGAATACACAAAACACACACATGGCACTCAGTTCAAATGTCTACCAGCTATTTCACTTTACTGTGTGTGTCAAGAGCCAGATGCACCCACATCTGATATTACAACTTTCCTTCCAATTTTAGACAGCACTCTCCACTTCACAACAACTCACAGGATGTAGTCACTCCAATGCCCACTTCCACAAACAAAACTTAAAGACTTTTTCAAGGTAAAAACACCCTGTGTAGTGCACTTTTTTAAGTCTTTCTTAGGCATTTAGCATATGTATAACCACATTGTCATTTTTATCAGATTTCTAGCTTTTTTTCAAACTGTGATATTGGCAAAAAGAAAATACTGGATATGCTGTAGACTGTAACAAGGACAAACACATCTGTCTTAAAGGAGGTACAGACAGCAAGCTCCTTAGAAGTCAGAACATTAAGATTTCACCTTGTTTACTCAGGCCATGTCATCGGTAAAGATCAATTTCTAGAAAAGGACATCACGGTTGAGAACGCAGTGAAGGAAAATCCTCCACAAGAGGAACTGAAGCAGTGACTGTCACAGCGGGCTCAAGCATGGCCAAGATCGGGAAGATGACACAGAACCAAGCAATGCTTCATTCTGCTACATACAATGTCACTGTAAGTCAGAACTAACTCAGAGACAACAATGACAACAAATCCTGTTTTAAAAAATATGTCATTAAAAAACTCTTTAAGCGTTGTACCCTAACCTCAAGGAATCCTCTCGGCACAACTGTTAAGTCCTCAGCTGCTGACTGAAAGTTTGACACTGTGAACCTACCCAGTGGCTACACTGGAGAAAGTCCTGGCAACCTGCTTTTGTAAGGGTTACGGCCAAGAAAACCCTGTGGGGCAATTTTACTCTCACATAGGGCTGCTACGAGTCAGAATTGATTCAACAGCACCCACCAACAACAACCCCAACATCATTTTCCTCTAAGCTCTGTAGTTTTTAGTTGCTCAATTTTGTACAGCATAGTGATTTTTAGAAACACATGTCACACCATAACAGAACTGGCTGTACCTGAAACTCAACATATCTAAAATAAATTTGATTCATAATCACTCTACAAACCTTTTCCACTTCCCACATCATTTCAGACAATGGAACCAACATCTATTCTGTCACCAAGTGACAAATATGGGTATCACCTTCTTCCTATTACAATAGGTAATAGGAACAGCCAGCTACCTTTACTGTGTACTTACTAAGTAACAGGCAGAGTGCTGTATGTTATTCCACTTGATTTGCCATGAAATCATGTAAGCTATTTCCAAAATACTCATTAGATCACAATAAATGGAGAAAAGGATGACACTGTCAAGGATTTCATTTTACTTGGATTCACAATCAACACCCATAGAAGAAGCAGTCAAGAAGTCAAAACATGTGCTGCATTTGGCAAATCTGCTGAGAAAGACCTCTTTAAAGCTGAAAAGAAAGACATCACCTTGAAGACTAGGGTGCACCTTGAGGTGTTTTCAGTCACCTCATTTGCATGTGAAGACTGGACAATGAATAAGGAAGGCCGGAGAAGAATTGATGCCTTTGAATTGTGGTGCTGGCAAAGAATATTAATATATTATGACTACCAAAAGAACAAACAAATCTATCTTGGAAGAAGAACAGCCAGAATAGGAACAAGGATGGTGAGACCACATCTCACATACTTTGGGCTTGTATCAGGAGGAATCAGTCCCTGGAGAAGAACCTCATGCTTGGTCAAGTAAAAGCTCAGAGAATAAGAGGAAGACCTTTAATAAGACGGACTGACGCACCAGCTGCAACAATGGGCTCAAACATAACAACAATTGCGATGATGGCCCAGGACTAAGGAGTGTTTTGTTCTGTTGTACATAAGGTGGTTATGAGTCAGAATTGACTCAACAGCACTGAACAACAACACTGAACCCATTTTGTGCCTTCCATTCCCACTTCCTCAATTCTGGCAGGTTTTCATAATTAACTGTGTAGACTATTAGAATATCCTCCAACTGATAACAAATTCTCTACCCTAATACCTCATGCTGTTTCATCTGCATGGAATGACCTTCCCTTCTTTTTATTACATGATGAATTTCTGCTGAGGCCTGAAGTAGCAGCTCCAATGTAAGCACCTTTGGGAACTCTTCCCTGACTTTCCCAAATCAATTTAAATTAAATACATTTAAAATGCATGACCAAATGTTATTTATGTGGCTAGTTCCTTAGTTGGTTCTTCTCACTGTAAGTACCACCCATGAACTCCTAGCTTTCAATAAATGTAAGAATGTGTACAAAACTCAGCATTTACCTGTATCGACTCTTTATCTCCTACCTTTCCACCAGGCGCCCCTAGGGCGCCATGAGTCAGATCTGACTCAACAGAGTCAGGCACTTGGCTTGGCTGCCTTCCAACCAGAATAGCCATCATGCTGAATTTTATGTTCATTATTCTGCTTTTCTTTTTACATTCTTTTTATTGTACCTATATATGTATACATTTCTAATAATCATTTATTTTATTTCACTGTTTCTAACACCACAAAAAGTTCTATATGGTTACATAGAATGTTTTTGCTGAATATTATCTTTTAAGCTGCATGAATTATTGAATGCCAATATAATTCATCTATTTTGTCTGCCATACACATCCATCATGTGAAGCCTGCTAATTGGGTAGTTCAGGTCCTCTCTACTCTCACTGACTTTTTTGTTGTTGTTTCATCTCTTTATGAATAATTGAAAAATTAAGCCTCCCATGATGATGATGAATTTATCATTTCTCCCTGAAGTTTGATCAATTTTTGCATCACATTGTTTGAGATAATTGCATATGTTTAAAATGCTTCTTCCTGGTGAATGACTCATCATTATGATGTTATTTATATATTAGTTATAATAAAATGTTTTGATGTTATAAAATCAATTGTCATTTAAAGTCAATATTAATATAATTACACTAGCATTTTTTGGCTGATCTTTTTCTAATATAGCTTTTTAAAATTATTCTTTTACTCTCAACCTATGCATGTTATTATATACTTTAAGTATAGCTCTTGCGAACAAAACACATCTAGACTTTTTACTTTTATGATCTTAAGTATTACTTATAGTATTCCTAGGTACAAAATTTTACTTATTTTCTCATTGACATCCAGTAGGCTCTTTCAATGTGTGATAGTTTATCTTTTATTTAGTTGTTCTGTTTGAGATAATTACAGGTTTACATACCATTATAAGAAACAATGCAGAGGGATCCTTGTGTACTGTGACAAGTTTCACTCAGCAGTACTATTTTGTAACAAACCTGTAGCGCATTCTCACAATCAGGATATTGACATTAATAAAAGCTACCAGTTGAGATTTCCCCAGTTTTTCCAGGACTCGTGCAAGTGCATAGGTACCCCATAAGCAAAGTAAGCACACGTTTACTTGTGCTTACTTCCTAACCTGAGTGACCAATTTTTCATGGGCTTTACCACTACAGATTGGTCACTACAGATTAGGAAGTTAGCACAGCAAGCCTGTGCCTACCTGTATCACTGGATAATCCTGTCAGGAACTGTAAATTTGAAAAGAGACATTAATTCTGTAGGAAGGTACTGTGAGGATTGGGAGAGAAGCAGATGCCAGTCATACCTAGAAGCAGAATCTCTGATGTGGTGAGAAACATGAAACTGCTCACTGTAGATGATCTGATAAGGAAGCAAGCATCGTCTTACCTGGTTACCTATTGGGTAATCTGTCCCTGATCAGGCACTGAGTTCTGCGCAATTCCGTCACCTGTGTAGATTTGTATATCCACCACCGCTGTCAAGATTAACAGTTCCAAGACCCCACAAATGTAAATACCAGCAATAAACACAAAGATATCTCAAGCTGCCCTATTACAGTGACACACGTCTTCCTCAAACTCCTGCTACTATCACCATCCCTAACACTAGCCAGTTACTAATTTGTCTTTCCATTTCTAAAATTATGTCATTTCAAAAATATTGCAAAAGAACTTACAAAGTATTAAAATTGGGGGATAGGATACTTTGCACAATTCCCTGGAGATTCAGCCAAGTTATATAGGTCAACCTCTGCTGCTGAGTCGATGCCGACTCATAGCAACTCTACAGGACAGTAGAACTGCCCCGTAGAGTTTCCAAGAAGTGTCTGAAGGATTTGAACTGCTGACCTTTTGGTTAGCAGCCATAGCACTTAACCACTGTGCCACCAGGATTTCCAAGTTATGTATATCAAGAGTTTCTTCTTTTAAAATGCTTGTGATCACTAACCATTAGAGAAATGCAAGTCAAAACTATAATGAGATACCACCTCATCTCATATTACTGGCACTAATCAAAAAAATGGAAAATAACAAATGATGGAGACACTGCAAGGAGCTTAGAACTTTCACGCACTGCTGGTAGGAATGCAAAATGGTACAACCATTTTGGAAAACAATATGGTGCTTCCTTAAAAAGCTAAAATAAACATGTGATATGATTCAGCAATCCCACTTCTAGGAATATATCCTAGAGAAATAAAACCTATCACAAGAACAGACATATGTACACCATGTTCATTGCAGCATTGTTCACAATAGCAAAAAGATAAACAACCTAAGTACCCATCAACAGATGAGTGGATAAACTACGGCACAAACGCATAGTGCGAAAGAACAACAATAAATCTGTGAAACAGTCACAGCATGGATGCATCAGAACAGCATTATGCCGAGTGAAATGAGTCAGCCACAGAAGGGCAAATACTGTATGAGAACTGTTATAAAAACTCAGGAAAAAGTTTACAAACACAAAGAAACCATCTTTGATGGTTACTAGTGAGGAGTGGGGAGGGAAAAAATAAAATAGTGCAAGATCGAGAGGGAAAAAAATGTTCACTATTTTATATTACTGGATGGTATCCCATGATAGGAGCCCTGGTGGTGCAGTGGTTAAACACTCAGCTGCTTACTGAAAGATTAGCAGTTCGAACCCACCAGCCACTCTGTGGGGAAAAGACAGGGCAGTCTGCTTCCGTGAAGATTTACAGCCCTGGAAAGATTATGGAGCAGTTCTACTCTGTCCTACAGGGTCTCTATCAGTAGGAGTCAACTTGGTGGCAGTATGTTTTATCCGATGATATGGATGTACCCAGTTTGTTCAATCGTTCATTCAGTGAAGAATATCTGAGCTGATTCCAGTTTTAGTCTATTACAAATAAAGCTGCTTGAACAATTGCATACAGGTTTTTGAGTAAACAAACTTTCCTTTCTCTGGGATAAGGCCCAGGAGTACAATTGCTGTGGCTTATGGTAGTTGCATGTTTAGTTTTTTTAAGAAACTGTCAAGTTGTTTTCTAGAGTGGCTGTACAATTTTACATTTCAATCATCAATATATGAAATATATAGTCTCTTTATCCTTGCCAAAAATGGATATTGTCACTATTTTATACTCTAATCACTCTAATGCACATGTAGCTATTTCTTTGTGATTTTTATTTTTATTTTCCCAGTTGTTAAGTAAATTCAATGTTTTTTCACATGCTTATTTGAATATCCTGAGCATCATCTTTAGCAGATTATCCATGCCATTTGCCTATTTTAAAATTGAATTGTCTAGGGGTTTTATGTTGAGCTTTAAGAATGCTTTATATGGTCTAGATCATCAGATAATATAGTTTGCAAGTATTTTCTCTTAGTCTGTAGCCTGTCTTTTTGTCCTCTTTCATGGGTTTTTTTACATAGAAAACATTGTAACTAAATGAGGTCCAATTTAGCAACTTTTCCTTTTATGAATTACGCTTTTGGTGTCAAGTCTAATAATTCTTTACCTAGCCGTAGATCCTGAAAAGTCTTGCATTTGGTTTTCTACAGCCTTCGTGGTTGTAATTTACGTCCATGATCCATGGATTCAATTAAGCTGATGTTTGTAAATGAAGACTGCCAACTAAGCTCACAAACTCATTCAAAAAAAAATTACTACAAGCCTCATTGCTGACTATCACTATGGTCATCTTTAAAGTATTCCACTTGCAAAGCTATGCACTGATGCCAGTGCCTAGTCTACCCTTCACAGAAATTTTGGAACTCTTTTTCCAGAATGGCCATCAGATCTATCATATTACCCTTGATGTCCTGAATGTCATCAAAATATCTTCTTTTCAGTATTTCCTTTATCTTTAGGTAAAGAAAAAAAGTCACTGGGGCCCAGCCAGATCAGGTGAGTAGGTAAGGTGTTCCAATACAGTTATTTGTTTACTGACTAAAAACTCCCTCACAGACAACTACACAGTTAAGTTTGGAGACTTACCACTGTCCAATTTGCACAATGACCATTCCATAAAGACTTTAATTGTTTTGAAGGGTGGACTAGGCACTGGCAAGGGTGCATAACTTCCCAAGGGGAGTACTTAGAAGGTGACTGTAGTGATATTCAGCAATGAGACTGGTAGCATTTAGAAAGATTAAGTTCATGGACTTAATTCTCAGATCTCGTAAGATGTGAAGTTTAGTAGCTCAAGGTTCCCCACTCCCATCCCCATCTGGGTGTCCAAATGCTCTAGCACTATTTGTTGAAAAAGCTGTCATTTCTCTAGTGAACTGATTTTGCATCTTTGTCAAAAATCAGTTGAGCACATTTGTGCCATCTATTTCTGCACCCTCTTTCCATTCCTTTGATCTATGTGTGTACTCTTCTGCCAATATCACCCTGTCGTAATGTTGAATATTTCCTCTTCTTTTTACTCAAAAAGTGTATCTTTATTATTTTCTTTTAATATTTCTTCTCATACATTTTCATTTCTCTTTTTTTCAAGGACCACTATCACCTGTACCTTAGCCCCATTTCCTACGTGTGTGCATGCACACTCGTGTGTGTGTGTGTGTGTGTGTGTGTGTGTGTGAGCTCTGGTGAGAGAGTGGTTAAAGTGCACAGCTGCTAACCAAAAGATTGGCAGTTCAAACCAACCAGCTACTACATGGGAAAAAGATGTAGTAGTTTGCTTCTATGAAGATTTACAGCCTTAGAAATACTGTAGGACAGCTCTTTTCTACCTTACGGGATGGCTAGGAGTTGGACTTGACTCGATGGCAAAGGGTTTGGGTTTCTCTGTTCTTTCCAGTACCAGAGATTTCTGCAATTTAGTCCTTGGATTCACTAATCCACTCCTTCTCTGAATCTATTAGCACATTTATTGTGAGGGTTTTTAACTCACACTTTACAGACATGAGATTTCTGCTTTGCTATTTTTTGTGATTTTGTTTCTTCTTAATTCACACTTTTAATATCATCTCTAGTTTCTTTTTAGGCTAATTTAAGATTCATTGTCATATGTTTTGTTTTTTCCCTAATATTTCTGCTTCTGATGGACTCTTTAAATCAGTCTGTTGTTTTTCTTTTGAAGTAGTCATTTTGTTCAAATTTCTCATCATATTGGCTTGATCCTGGTGCTATCAGACACATTGGCAGGCTATGAACACAAAAGAAGGTCCCACCTCCCCTGTGTCATCTCAGAAATGCTGGGCAGTGATGGGAGAAGGTGGAGAGCCCTTGGCACCAGATCAGCACTGGCAATCCTTCTTACCCCACAAAATAACTCCTTGTGTCTGGGCTTTAACTTTTGCCCCCCAGTGAGTGACAATATTAGATAGAAACACTCTTAACTACAATTTTCCAGTCCTTTGGTTAGAGAAGGAGGAGATGGAAGAGCCAACTTCCCATCAACTTTTCTCTGCTGATCCTCCATCAGAAAAAAGAAAGAAAGGAAAAGAAAAAATTATTGTAGAACAGTCAATTCTGACTCATAGTGAGCCTATAGGACAGGGTAGAACTACCCCATAGAGTTTCCAAGAAGCACCTGGTGGATTGAAACTTGTCAGCCTTTTGTTTAGTAGCTGTAGCACTTAACCGCTATTTCACCAAGGTTTCCATAACACAGGGCTTTTGCTACATCTTGACTTCATCCTGAGGACACCCGGACCAGAGGGCTGAACCACTGCACGTGTGGTGGCAGCACTATTTGCTCCAAGGTAATCATGCGGAGGAAAGAGCAGAGCTTGAACATTTGGGGAGATTGAAAACTAGTGGGACAACTTTCCCAAAGTCATCTTAGCGAAATTTAAATACAATGGGAATATGTGGTGGGCATTTTTTGGATGCCTGCTCTATGAGCTATAGGTTTAGAAAGATGAATGATGCATTGTGACATACAAGACTTCATCTTACAGACAAGTGAACCTAACTCCCCAGAACAGGCAACTATCATTTCCATGAGAATTTCACAGAAAACACGAGAAAAAACCAGGCTTAGAATTCTGAATGTTTCTGGGAGCTACCAATAGAAACAGAGAAGGAATAGTGAAAATCTTAAAGACAAATGACATTGCTTACTCTCCTTCCTTCTTCTGCATTAACTGTTATAAACTTAGGTGGTAACTGTGGATTTAGCAGATAATCAGGGAGGCCGGTGCCTCATGCACTGAAGGGCTCAAAGACTGTTTACCAAGTTGTAGGTATCAACATATCCATCTATTCCTCCTGCTCGTTTCTGATTAGTACTCTTGAGAATAGGCTCTGTCTTTCTACAAAAATCCTACTACTCAGGATGCCTGTCTACAACTCTTTCAACCACATTGAGACAACTTTCAAATGCACTCAGAAGTAAGAATTAATAATGATTTAAAACTGATAAAAAGAACTACAGACAATCCTTATTAAGGCAGAAACTACGGTAAACATGTATATGGATAAATTATTCACAATATCCCTATCGGGTAGGTACTGTTATAATCTCCATTTTGTAGACAAGGGACAAAGCTTAGAAGGGCAGGAAATTTGCCAAAAAAAATTGTTCATATAAAAAAAAAAACCAAACTCCTTGACATCAAGACAATTCTGACTCATAGCAAACCTGCAAGATAGAATAGAACTGACCCATAGGGTTTCTAAGGAGCATCTGGTGGATTCAAACAGCCAATGTTTTGGTTAGCAGCTGTTTCAGTGTGCTGCCAGGGTTTACAAAGGTTCATATAACTGGGATGCAAATTCAAGCAGATGCACTGTAGAATCTGACCTCTGAAAGCTCCTTCTACCTTTCCTGAACACCCAAAACTGAAGTGTCTCTGCCACATATTTTAGTATTTGTTTATATTTAGTAGAGTATTTGATCTATCCACGTTTATTATACTACCGTAACCCCAGGCCTGTGATCTTTGTTTCTCTAATGAGATTATTAGAGTTACAGAAGGCAGAGGCTGAGCCACAGGCATTTGTTTGTTTCTCCTGGAGTGCTAACCAAATAGTAGCTTCTGAATGCGTGTTTGTTGAAATTTAGCCAACTAAAATAAAAATTAGGAAAATAATTGTATGCAGAGGAAAAGATAAACTGATCTTTCACTCTGTAACATTTAGTATGAGCTTAAAAACTGTTTGCCAGTTGACGATTCTGTCTACAAAATACCATGTGGCTTTAGAGTAAGTTTTCAGACTTATGATCTCCTTTGCAAATTAAAACAACATTATGAGGTAGTCTAAACTATAATCAGTATTCACACATCACAAATAGAATGCCAGAGCTCAGTGATGTTATCGGACAGTTCACACAACTAATAATTACTACCATGAGGGTAGTTGACTGTACAGAAATTTGGAGCCTAGAAAAGTTAGATTCAGACCATACTTGTCCATTTATGTTTTCAATAAACTGGAAAAAGACATTTGAACTCTGAGTTCAATTAGCATGTCTATAAAATAAGGGTAACACCACCTACTTAGAGAATTTTTGTAAAGATAAGAGATACCTAGAAATCAACTAGATGTCTGGCATTGACTCAATAATATAGTACTCAATACATAGCAACTGTTATGATGGGGGGTATAATTCAGTAAAATTGATAAGAACTGGCTCAGGATCCAGAAGGGCCATGATTTAAGTCCAAGCTCTCCTGTTTACCAGCCCTTTGGCCATATACAATTTGCACAAATTTTCAAAGGTTCCATTTCTTCACTTAAAACAGAAATAAGACTTTCCAGCACTGCCATTAAATAGGAGCTTTTACTAGGCTGATCCTGCTGCCAAACAGAATGACAAAATCTGCACCAAACATAAGAAATAGTTGAAGGCATTGCAGAGCAGCCAATGCCAGGACATAAGGGGCTACGATTCCACAGACTTTGAAAATGGGATAATCATTATTGATTTTTTTTTCCCTGAGAGCATGTTCCAATTTTTATCATAGATAAATAGAGTCCAGATAGAAAATGACAGTCTTACTAGACTAAATAGACAAAGGTCAGCATTCAGGACAGCCAACGCAGCTGAGACTTAAAGGGGAAAGTCCCAGAGAAAGAAGAATCACACAAGGCACTGGGAAGAAATTCATCTCAAATCATTAATCACATTTTAAGGGATTACAGAGAGCCCTGGTAGTACAGTGGTTAAGAGGCTGGCTGCTAACCAAAAGGTTGGCAGTTCAAATCCACCAGCTACTCCTTGGAAACAACATGAGGCAGTTTCACTCTGTCTTACAGGGTCACTGTGAGTCTGAATCAACTCAGTGGCACATACCAAGAAGCTGAATTAAACAGAGCAAGCCTCTGAGATACCCAGTGGGGAAAAAAAGCAAGGCAACTGGAAGCCTAAAAATCTGAGCAGATGTTTCAGTAACCACATGATGTTAAAGAAATAGAATTTGGAGTTAAAGCCCCATCAAGGTGGATAGATCTTGGTAAATATCCTAATGTGCCATGAGGGCTACACCATAAGAATAAGAGCCATATACTAGGAGTAATGGCAAAACTGAAATAAGCCCATCACAAGAGAATTGAAAACCAACCTATGGCAAGACCAAGTTGATGTGACTGCACTCTGTGTTCTTGGTAGCAGAACTAACTCCTTTAGAGAAAGATAATTCTGCCCAGAACTTCTACAATTCTTTATCTGCACCATCCATCACCCAAAATAGAACTACAAAGCATGTTAAAAAAAATGATTGAAAACAAGAGAAAAGGGCCAACAGAAAGAGACCCACAGATGGTTCAGTTAGTAAAGCTGACAAAAACTTTAAAGTAACTATTACAGATGGTTCAGACCTGGAATGTATTTTAAAACAACAACAACAACAAGAAAAAAATTAGATGAAATTTTAGAGCTGAAAAATACCACAAATGGTATCAAGAATTTGAAATGTAAGTTTAGTGGCAGATTAGAAATGGAGAGATTAGTGAACTAGAATACCAGAGACTAGGAAACACCCAAATTGAAAACCAGAAAGAAATCCAAGTCAAAAATATGAAAAACATAAGACATATGGGGCATGATGTAAAGGCCTAACATACATTAATGCAGTGACCCAGAAGGAGACAAGAATGAAAATAAGACAGCAGCAATAGTGGAAGAAACACCGAGAATTTTCTAAAGCTGGTAAAAGACATCAAATGATAGAAGCAGAACAAAAAGTCTACTAAGAAGAAGAAACAGAAAATCTCATCTATGCACATCATAGAGTCACTGTGGAGAAAACAAAAGGCAAGTTGAAGGGAAAATTTTCTAAGACAGCAAGAGAAACAAAGGTACACTGAGACTTACAGCTGACTTTTTAGCAGATCAGTGGAAACTGAAGCCAATACAATGATCTTTAAAGTCCTGGGTATAAAAAATTGCCATTGTAGAATTCTATATTGGGCAAAAATATACTGTGAAAGGGAAAAAAGGATGTTTCACATAAATAAAAGTTAAAATGTTTTGACACCAGGAGGCCTGCGCTAAAAGAAGTATAAAAGTTGATCAGACTGAAAGAAAATGATTCCAGATGGAAACATGGAGCTACAGGAAGATATGAGAAGAAATAGGCCAGGCAAATGCATGGGTTAATACAAAAATAAATGTTGACTATTTTAAGAAGCAATGAGTGTCCTCGGGTGGATTTAAAATATACGTAGGACTAAAATACATGGCAACAATAGCACGAAAGCAGGAGAGTTAAATTGAGTCAAGCTGTTGCAAGGTCCTTGTATCACTTGGAAAATGATACAAGTGCAAACCTAAACCAAAAAGAAAAAAAAACCAAACCAGTTGCCCTTCAGTTGATCCCCACTCATAGCAACCCTATGGGACAGAGTAGAATTGCCCCATAGGGTTTCCGAGGAGTAACTAGTGGATTCCAACTGCCAATCTTTTTATTAGCAACCAGCCTCTTAAACACTGTGCTACCAGGCCACCACTAATCTAAGAGTCTGTAAAAAAAAAAAACTCCAGGATGCGTAGAGTGATTCTTAGGGAAACCATCAAAGAAATAACAAAACAATGTCTAACTAAAAAGCTAATAGAAGAGTGTAAATGCAATAGTAAAAATCATTGTTTAACCTCAAATAAGATATTTAAAGAAAAACAAAGGAACAAAACAAAAATACCAAGCCAAGTACCATCGAGTCGGATCCAACTCATGGCGACCCTAGGGGCCAGGGTAGAACTGACCCCCAGAGGATTCAAGGAGCACCTGGTGGATTTGATGACTCAAATAGAAAACAAATACCAAGATAGTTAAACCCATCTGTCTCAGTAACTGGGAATCCGTAGTGGCATAGTAGTTAAGAGATACAGCTGCTGACCAAAAGATCAGCAGTTTGATTCCACCAGCCCCTCCCTGGAAACCCTATGGGCTTGGAGTTTTTGTACTCAATAACTAAATGTTAACTGACTACATAGTTGAGTTAAAAGATACAGGTGAACTGGATTTAAAAAAAAAAAAAAAAGCCTAATTATATACCCTTTACAAGACATTCTATTAACACATAAGGAAACAAAGTTTATTACCAAGTGTACATAAAACGTATCATTGGGGGGGAAAAAAGGCAAAAGGTGACAAAACTAAAAGACAGAAAAATCCACAGCCTTCGTTGGAAATTTTAGCATATCTTCTTTCGTCACTGATAAAATAAGCTAACAAAAAGAATAATAATATTACAAAATTTGACAGTATAATGGCCACAATTAACATATAATTAGGCTTTTTTTTTATCCAATTTGTATCTTTTAGCTGAAGTATGTCATCAGTTGCATATATGACAGGCCATATAAAGAGTATTAAAGCAAATAAGGAAATGTTAATAATCAATAAATCTGCATAAAGTCTATAGTAAAAAGACTGCACTATTGTTGCATCTTGTCTATAAATTTATAGTTATTGTCAAATAAAATATTTTACTAAAAAGGAAGCTTTTTAAATTTTATTTTTATTGTACTTTAAATGGTTTATAGAAACTAGTTTCTCATTAAAGAGTTAGTACACATATTGTTTTATGACATTGGTTAATAATTCCACAAAAGGGTGATATTTCCCCTTGTGCAATCTGAGTTCCCTGTTACCAGCTTTCCTCTCCCCTCCTTCCTTCTAGTCCTTGCCCCTGGGCTGGCAGGCCTCTTGAGTCTTGTTTTGTTTTATGGCCTGTCCAATTCTTGGCAAAGGGTGAACCTCAGGAGTGACTTCATTACTGAGCTAAAAGGGTTTGTGGGGGCCATACTCTCAGGACTTTTCCAGTCTCTCTGCCAGTGCCAGCAATTCTGGTCTTTCTCTACGAGTTAAAATTGGGTTCTACATTTTTCTCCAGCTCTGTGTGGGATCCTCTGTTGTGGCCCCCGTCAGAGCAGTCAGTAGTGGTAGCCAGGCACCGTTAGTCCTTTTGAGTAACCTTTTCCTTATTGCTTTAGATTTCTTCATTATTTCTTGCTCCCAAAGAGGTAAGACAAGTGCAGTATCCTAAACAGGCACTCACAGGCTTTTAAGACCCAAGACACGACTTACCAAAGTAGAAAGTACATTTCCTTATAAGCTATGCCATGCCCGTTGTGCTAATGTTCCCCAAGACCATGGTCCCCACGGCTCTCAGCTCAGGATTTCAGGCCCTCAGGGAGTTTAAATGTATCTATGGAGCCTCCATGACTTTGCCTGGAAAAGGATATTTAAAAGAATAATAATAATGATTATATATAAGTTAGTTATGTTTCTTTAAATTTACCTGAGCATGACAGTTATGTAAAGACTTGATAAAATGCAGACTTCTGGGCCCAATCCCTACCAGCCTCAGAGATTCTGATTCCATAGCTCTGTTTAATAAGCTCTGCATGTAGTTTTGTGGCTTGAGGCGTATTAGTCTAGTGTCCCCTATAAATGGCATGTTGGTGATTTTAGGAATGCACAATTCGACATCAAATTACATTCACTCTCATGAGTAAGTTATTTCCTTTTCAATACCATTTTCAGTCTTTTGCTCATGTCAAGAAAAGAATCTCTACTTGGAGCTGGTCCTCTACATGTTCAGCTCCCTCGTAACCAAGACAGAGCAGACTACAGGTTCAGTGCTCACGGCAGCCAACAGTACTAAGTTAGAAATTAATAACACTGCTATACTTGGCTGGCTTTGGCTATTACATTACCTTATGATCATTTTCTATTTATGGTAACTGACAATGATTTTCTATTAACCCTAGTTATATAGAGTTTCTTTTAAAAAAATTAATTGATTTAATTAAGTTGACTAAAGAAAATTATAATAATACAGATGGGATACTAACATGACAATATTTATAAAAGTGGTATAGTAATGATGGACGTTTAGAAAATACATGCAAAAGAAAAAAAATAAAGTTTAAATTGTCCCAAGCCTCCTTTCAAACTTCATCTTCTACTCCATGTAACCTTATACATAGTTTCCTGCTCCCTGATCAAATCCTGAACTTGCAAATGCCTAAACCAATTCTCTTTACCATTTCCACTTACTGAGTTATCCTGCCCTCCTCCCCATTTTGACCACAAACACTTTTGTTCTGTGAAATCATTTCCTTAATGTAGACAGAATAAAGAAATTGGGTCCTTTAGGAAAGCCAGGAGAAAAATGGAATATTTATTCCCTTGGGAAGAAAAAAAAAAGTTTTCTGAGTCAGTGAGATAAGAATGGCTTGATGAGTAATTGTTCTTCTAGGAATTTATCCTTAGGTAATAGTCAGAGGAGCACACAAACATTTTTGTGCATTGACATTATTTCCTGTGTAATTTATAACAGCAAAATACTGAAACCATCAATATTCAACAATAGAAGATGAGTTTAGTAATATTGAGCTAAGTTTAAGTGCTACAGCTCATTATCAATAAAAGCCATACATGTGAAGGAATTCTTTTTATGATATGGGGGAAACATATACAAAATAACAAATACAATATGTAATGGATAACTTGATTTCCTCTCCACCATTCAGTTCATCTTCCTGTTTTGCATGGCCACAAAATAATATTTGGGAAGACTGAACTCATCTCAAAGCAAGGGCCCCATTTCTGTAAGCTGCTGGTCCTCCAAGTATGGCCTCTTGGTCAGCTACATCAGCATCACCTAGGGACTTAATAGACCTGCAGATTATTGGACCTCAGTTTGACCTACTGAATCAGAAACTCTAGGGATGAGTTCAGCCATCTGTATTTTAATAAATCCTCAACAGGATTCCAGTGAATACTCAAGTCTGACAGCCACTGGTCTAGGCCAATTATGATCAGCCCACCTTCTTTTACAATATCAATTCAGCAAATTATCCAGCTGGGGGCAACAATGTAAAAGAGAATTTGCTGGGAGTTTCTGACAAACACTTTCTACACTTAAAGGAATCTGTAGCGGTGTAGCCCTCTTCCCTGGAATTTTTGTATGCAGAGATGATACCTAAAACTGTTTGAGCCAAGTCACTCACAGCTTGTGAACTGAAGCAGAAGATGCTAGAGCCGAGAGAATCACCGAGATAGTTCAGGTAATCCCAAATTTGACTCTATCTCTGGATTTTCAGTTATGTGAGCTAATCTACTGCATCAAGACTGTTTGGGTTCGGTTATTTTGTTAGTTATAGCTAAAAATCATCTATCTAATACATGGTGTGGTTCTAAATTTAAAATAGATATGTAAGTTCATGAGGGGAAAAGACTAGAAAGACATACATTTAATGTATGGGTCATTTTCTTCTAGTGGAAGAGCTGGAGAAGAGTTATTTTCCCTGCATTTTTCCAATTTTTATAATGAGACTACTTTTCTAATCAGAAACACATATATGTATATATACACATACGCATAGACACTCAAAAATAATAGTTGGACAGGTTATTTTAAGCATATTCATTTAAAAGGGAGTCAAGAACCACTAAAGCAGCAGAGGAGATAATGAAGACAAACGGCATGGGACCCTGGGCAGATGGTGGACTGGAGATACCAAGAACACAGAGTGCTCGAAATTAGCAGCAGTGAGGTGTTAAGGAGATAATTAACACTTATATTCTAAATGGCAGCTGAATATAAATGAGAACAGATGGGGCTCAATAGCTATGAAAAGACCTAGGGCAGTATAAAGATGAAAGCAATGATAAACAAGCAAATATTTAGAGGAAAGAGACATAATTAGCAAAGCCATCTTCAAATTGTGCTTAGGGGTTTCATTTCCTTTAACCCTTGCCCCAACTCAGTTACTCTAGCAGTCATTACAAGAAAATGCTTATATTCCTAGTACGTATGACTTATTAATAAGCAACATGTCTCACACATGTAGTATGCACCAAACTGAATACATATTATCTCATTTAATCCTGTGTGAGATAGCCAAGCCAAGCCAAGCGCCATCGAGTCAGATCCGACTCATGGCGACCCTGGGTAGAGATAGGTAGTATTATTAACTCTAGGAAACTGAAGCTTAGAGATGCTAGTACTTCTTTTAATATACTCATGGGGAAAATGATGAAGCTGGAATGTGAACCGTTTTGACTTCAGAATCTGCCTGCCTGCCACTTTGCTATCATGTTGTTATGTGCCATCCAGTCAATCTCAATTCATAGCTGCACTACAGGACAGAGTAGAACTGACTCACAAGATTTCTAGAGTGGCTGTTGGATCCAAATTGCCAGCCTTTTGGCTAGCAGCCTGAACTCTTAACAGCAATGCCACCAGGGCTCTGTTGTAATCATGGCAGCCAAGAAATGTTTGTAGAATAATAAATGAATTATACATATTGCCCTGTTTTGTTTTGTGCACTGCTGTCAAACACTTTAAAGTTTAAAAATAATATATAAACTAAACTCACTGCTGTTGAGTTGATTCTAACTCTTAATGACCCTATAGGACAGAGTAGGGCTGCCTAATAGGGTTTCCAAGGAGAGGACTGGTGGATTCGAATTGCCAACTTTTTTGATAAGCAACCTGAGCTCTTAACCACCTTTACCCCCAGGTCTCAATATAGAGATTGCTATAAATACCTTCTTAGCTTTTTAATCTGTGAAGTCTAAGCACTATGGCCAGAGATAAACACAGTAATTGAATGGGTATCCCCTAAAAATGGCAATTCAGAGCCTCTCTAAGGACAGATTAAAAAAGTAAAAGCTCAGGGCTTGGAGCTCTAAGCAGATAGTAAGTGATACAAATACATTGTCAGAGTTTAGAGTTCCTGAACCCCAATAAAGGATCAGCTTATCACTAAATGGGCATGGTGAGAATTGCCTAGAAGGGAGTTAAGGAACCTCAGCCTGCAACTCAAGCTCTGTTAACTGATGAATATGACTTAAGGAGAAAATTGAACAAGACCAAGAGAAGCCGGTTTATTTAAAAAAAAAAAAAAAAAAAGATAGCCTTGTCAGGAAAACAATTTAAGATAAAAGAGGATCAATAGGGCAGACAGACACAATAAGATCCTGTTTTGTCCAGGTGTCGTGCCCCACTGGTAGATCCTGTCCATGGAGATAGATCTCAAATGTACTTGGAATAAAATGTGAACTACCCAGAACATAAAAAGAGTAAAAAGTTCCAATGACCACACCATGTTCAGAAGGAAATAGTACATCCTGGGGACAACCTCTTTCTAATGAGATCTGGCTAGTGAGGGACAAGGCCAGGTAGGAAAGCCTGGTAAGAGAATTCTTCACATTCCCATTGTCACTATTCTCAAAGGAGATATGGATGACTCACATTATTACCAGTCCCTTAGCTCCAGCAAAGTTTGTGCTGGAACAACATCCACTATAATTGTTACAGAAGCTACCTGTACACAGAACCTGCTCTTGGCAGAGAGGTACAGAGAAGGAACAGGCCAGAGAAGAACTTTATTGGTAGGGAAATAAAAAGGAGGTATCAGGACTCTGGAAGCCAGCTGACTTGTAAGTGATTAAGCTCACTTGAGAGATCAAAAGCTCCAGCTCCCTATGCTTTCTACCATGACACCTTATATGCAGTTTTCTGGGCTTCCATTTAACACTGGTTTTGGCTATAAAGAACAGTAAGGATTCAAGACATTTTGTACCATTGAGAAGAGTTTGTGGTTTAAATCAAGAGGCTTCCAAAATCACGGGGACAATCTCATTTACACTATGGATTGTAAACTCAAGAGTACAGAAACTAGGTGTGTTTTATTCACCAAAGTATACTTTGTGCTGAGCCTGACACAGAGTAATGAATGGACAAGTGAATGAATGAATGCTAACTTTCTAGAAAGTCTCAGGATCACAGGAAAGCGTCTAATCTAAAGCAATACAAAGCTAAAGCTATTGTCATTGAGTCTATTCTAACTCATAACTACCCTATAGCATCTAGTCTAGCCTCCATAAAATCGAAGACCCACTTTAACAACATTCTGAGCAAGAATATATGTGTCAGCTAATTCACCTCCTCTACCTGACTAAGAAACTTACTATGTTTTCTGTGCTTTTTCTTCTCCCTAACTCTGAACCAGAATATGTTTTCCTGAAAATTGAAGTAATTTGTCCTCATTCTACTATCTAGAATTCCCCAAAATAAATCAGACCACTTTCTATAAGGCTACCTTTCACATTTCAAGTTCTGCTGGGATCTACTCCAGGCTCAATATTACACTTCATATTATTTCGAGTTCCCTCACCACTCAAGTTGCTACATTCTTCAAAACATAATCTAAGGAATATTAGCCCCTGAGGAGGGGCCCCTACACTGCAGAATGGAGAAGGACTAATTCCTGGTCTAGGTAGCCAATCAGTAGTATTCCAGCCCCACATGAGATAAGCATTTAATGAGCAGAAAAGACTCCTTAAAAAATAGCCATGAGTGAACTCACAACATCTGAAACATTTAGTCATTCGTTCAGCAAGCACCTAATGTATTCCAGGCACTGTGCCAGGTGCTGAGTAAAGCTTAAAGTATAGCACACAATGGGAAGCCACTGGAAAGTTTCAAGAAAAAGTACAAAAAAAAATTAAAAAGTGATGAAAATCATTGCATCATTCTCCAGTGCCTTTCCTACCAAATGACCAGTGCACCTAGGACTCTTTTTTCCATGACCCCTCTTTAATACCCCAGTCCAAGGATGCTTACTGACTCAGAGTGGAAGAGTGGAAAGACTATTAGCCTGGACACCAGGAAAATGTGATTTAGTTTTGGCTGTACCACTAATTTGATCTGTCTTTAGTTTTATCTCTTCCTTTTTGACTCATCTATTCATCAACAAGTTAGATCTAGGTTTCTAACACCTCCACTAGCACAGTCTGTGTTCATCCATACAGTAAACATGCCTTTAAGCATCTTCAGGTGAAAGATGAAATCTCGCACAGGATCAAGGTTCCCCAGTTCTCACTGATTGCCAAGTGCAGCTTAGTAGTCAGCCCTTGCCCATACACTGATTCTCCTCTAATGTCATTTTTCAGAGTTCAGGGAATAAAGATAAAAAGAAGATACCTTTCATTTACCCTCAGTGTCCAACTCATCACCAAGTCCTCGTGTCTTTCCTCCAAACACACAGTTAAAATCCATCCACACAGCTATAATTTAAATACTGATAGTTCTTTGCTGCCCCTTCCACTAGCCCCTTTGCACCATGCAAACCTCACATAGCCAGAGTGCTCTTTTTAAACTTAAATCATATTACCATTACTCATTAGAACCCTCCCATGACTTCCTGCTGTTGATAGAACAAAACCAAACTCCTTTCCTTGTAAGGTCTTTAAGCACTGGGCCTGCCTCCCTCTGCATCAGCCCCTTACACCATCCTCTTTTCTCCTTGTGCTCCGGCCTGGGTGGGCCCTTTTTGTTCCTCTAACTTACAAGTTCTTGCCACTCAGTGTCTTTGTAATTCTCTTCTTTACTGAAAATGTTCCTCCCTCAATCCTTTGCATGACACACTTCTTTATTTTAGGTTTATGCTCAAATATCACTTCCCCAAAAAGCCTTCTTTCATCACTCCATTTGAAACAAAACCAATCAGCTCCAATCTTTCTGTCTCTCCTTCACTCTCTTGCCCTGTCTATATCTCTATTTTTCCATCCCATCTTCTCTCTCTCTCTCTCTCTCTCTCACACAGAATATTCACTATTATTTCTTCTTGTTTATTTCTATGAAAGCACTAGACAGCCTACAACTGTTTTGTTGGTTTATTTGCATGTCATCTATCTGCATTGTTTGACTAAAAGTGCTGTGAAAGTAGGAACCTTGCCTCTCTCACTACTTAGAAGAGCGTCTGGCAAACAGAAAGCACTTAATATTTGCCAGATGAATAAGTGAAGGCAGGAAGGAATTCACCACTGCCACTCTCATTTTTGTTTTTTAATACTTCTAATGTATGGTGGGTGGAAGGAAATGGGAAAACAGAAGGACACTGAAGAGTAATGACTAATGACCATGACAATGAGACTTTAGGAGACCATGACAATGAAAGTGATCATCATTCCAAAAAGAAAACAACAACTCCAAGAGTGAGAAAGGAAGCTTGGAGGGTGGGGGCAGTGAGCTTATGTTAACGGAGGATGGACAGTTTCAGAACAGGAGGGTGAGCATGGTTTCAACACAACTTACTGTAATCAATGTCATGAAGTATACATACAGAAATTTTTGAGCTCATGCATCTTCTGCTTGTGTATTTTCAACAAAAATAAATTATTTCTTTAAAGAAGTAATTATTTACTATAGCCCCCAAGAAGATAAAATACCCAGGAATAAATCTAATTAGAGAAATAAGAGACCTTTACAAAGAGAACTACAAGACCTTACTACAAGAAACTAAGAGAGATTTACATAAATGAAGTAATCTACCCTGCTCATGGATACAAAGACTCAAGATTGTGAAAATGTCTATTTGACCCAAAGCAATCTACTTATATAATGCAATCCCAATACAAGTCCCAGCAACATTTTTTAATGAGATGGAAAAACAGAGCATCAACTTTGTTTGGAAAGGGAAGAAATCTTGAATAAGTAAAGCACTGCTGAAGAAGAAGAACACACTGGGAGGCCTCTCACTACCTGACTTAAAAAACTATTACACTGCCACAGTAGTCAAAACAGCCTGGTGCTGGTACAAAAGGAGACACAGAGTCCAATGGAGTACAATTGAGAGCCCAGAGATGACATCCTCCTCCTATGAAGAGCTGATATTTGACAAAGGCCCGAAGATTTTAAACTGGGGTAAGAACGGTCTCTTTAACAAATGGTGCTGGCAAAACTGGATATCCATCTGCAAAAAGTTGAAACAAAAGACCTAAATATAAAATCTGAAACAATAAAGCTCATCCAAGATAAAGTAGGATCAATAATGGAAGTTTTAATACACAATGTTAACAGACTTCAAAATCTGACAAACAAAGGATGATCAACAGAAGAGAAAATAGATACATAGAAACTACTAAGAATCAAACACTTTTGCTGATCCAAAGTCTTCATCAAAAGAATTAAAAGACTACCTACAGAATGGGAAAAAATATTTGCCAACTCTATGTTAGACCAACATCTGATCTCCATAATCTATAAGGTATTACAAAATATCAACAAGAAAAGCATAACTAATCCAATTAAGCAATGGGCAAAGGAGATAGACATTTCTCTGAAGAGGGTATCTAGGCAGCCAAAAGACACATGCAGAATTGCTCACAATCATTAGTTATTAAAAAAATTCAAATCAAAACTACAATGAGATACCATCTCACCCCAACAAGGTTGGCCATGATCCAAAAAACACAAAACAATAAATGCTGGAGAGGCTGTGGAGAAATTGGAACTCTCATACACTGCTGGTGGGATTGCAAAACAGTACAGCCTCTTTAGAAAACAAGCTGGTGCTTCCTTAAAAAGCTGGAAATAGATACACCATTTGATCCTGTAATTCCATTGCTTGGAATTTATCCTTCAGAAACAAAGGTTGTCACATGAACAGACACATGTAAATGAATGTTTGTTGCAGCACAGTCCACAATAGCAAAAAGTTGGAATGAACTCCAATGCCCATCAACAGATGAATGGATAAGCAAACTATGGTACGTATACTCAGTGGAACACTATGCTATGATAAAAAAACGACAGTTTTAGAAAACATCTCATAATGTGGTCTCATTTGGAAGAGATCACGCTGAGTGAAATCGATCAGTGTCAAAAGGACAAATTTTGTATGAGACCTCTGTTATAAGGACTTAACAAGAGAATTATCCACAGAAGAAAATGACTACGTTGGCTACATGGGGGGGGCTGAGAGTTTATCATAGATGAGATAATTGATAGATGTTAGACAATTTATTCTTTTACTGTAATTAATAAAAAAATAAAAATAAAAAAAGAATATAGAAAAAAAGAAGTAACTGGTGCTTGAAGTTGTACTTAAGATTAAAAAAAAGGTCTAAATGTCTAACTCCAGAGGTCTCCAACCAAGAAATGGGCTGTCTTGTAGGATGTGAAGAGAGGCGGTGCTAGATGGCTACCACCAGGGCTGTTGCAGGAGGGATTTATACATCCAGAGAGAGACTGGACTAGGCATCTTTAAATGACTATCTCATGGCTGGAATGGTCCCAGGCCAGTGAGCTCAGCAGCACTAAAATCTTGGTGAGGCACTGCCTTCACCAGTAAATACCCAGCGTGCGTTCAGTTAGCTTCCCTGATCCAAAGAAACTGTCTCTTAGTGCCCTCAGCAATGAGATCTTGCTAATTGAAAACACTTCTGTCTGCTTGAGAGGATTGGACTAAACTAGGCTACTGAAATGTAGTCCACGAGGCAGGAGCCTAACTGGGACAGGGGAGCCACAGCTGAGCAGAAACACAGACAGCCTCGGGTGGGGAAAGCAAAGAGGCTGTTTTGTTTTAGACACTGTTTCAGAGAGGCTGGAACTTGCAGTCTTTGGAGAATGCATTTTATCAGAAAATGAATCCGGCCAGGTGAGGGATGACTTCTTCCCCTCTCATTTTGGAATGATTCATTTTAGCGCAAAAACAATTAGAAAACTAATAGGGCTTCTCCAAGCCTCTAACCTGCTTGTAAGGACACCAGATTTTGACCTAACGGCCTTACTTCTGAAAGATGCTTCTGAAATTGTGCATGACAATTTTAAGACCTAGGCAGAGTAAGAGGAGCACACATGAGAATTCAAGATATCAAGAGGCAGCAGAAGCAACAGAAAATCATAGCAACAGTAGCAGCTACTATTTGCTAAATTCACTGTGCTAGGCTCAGCACTAACTGCTCTTTGAACAACGTCACCTTTCATACTCACACAACAACTCCATGAGAAAGTACCTTATAATCTTATTTTATAGATAAGGAACCTGAGGCCCTGGAGTCAGAAACTTTCTCAGGATCACAAAGTTAATAAGTGATAGAGGGGGTGGGCCTCTGCTCTGTCTCCAGATCCCAAGCCCTGGTCCATCCAGCTAACTGGGAAGGGCTAATTAAGCATCTCATAGGACCTATTGGAGCTGCTGCTTCTTCCAAGGTCTGGCTCTTCCTTCTCAGCCTCTTTGAAACAGCACAAAGTCTGGAACATAGGTATTAGCCCTCTCGTGGCAAGAAGAAAAGCATAAATCATTGGAAATAATATATCCTGGAACATTACCATGTTCCTGTAAGATAGTTCTTCTCATCTTTTCCCCTAACTTTTTTTCCAGACTAACTTTCTAATTGCAGACGAATTCTCATGTTTCATACCTGTGCTTCTCAAGAAATTCAATCATTGATTCGTCCTTGCCAACAGTGTGTCAGTCACTGTCCTGGACTTGGTAGGGACAATCTTTCTCAAACTGAGATATGCTTACAAATTATCCGAGGAACTTGTTAAAATACAAACTCAAATGCATCACATCTGGGAAAGAGCCTGAAATTTGCATTTCTAACAAGCTTTCAGGTGGTCCTGATAAACCATGAACCATACTTTAGATGAAAAGGTTGTAGGGGACAGAAGCAAAGATGACAGCCATATGGATAAAACCAGAAATTTTCTTAACATACAGGAACATGGAAACCCTGGTGCCGTAGCAGTTAAGTGCTACGTCTGCTAGTAGAAAGGTCGGCAGCCTAAATCTACCAGGTGCTCCTTGGGAACTCTATGGGGCAATTCTACTGTGACCTATATTGTTGCAGTGAGTTGGAATCCACTCAACAGCAGTCGGTTGGGTTTGGTTTTGATATAAGGAACATAGATCCTAAAAAAAAGAAAAGAAACTCTCATTATTTTCTGGTACAACCCTCTCCCTTAAGAACAGTAAACACTGTAGGCTGTAACCTACCGTTCACTGTAGCCCAGAAAAGGACTAACCCACTGTTCTCAAATACTACCCCTTTTCTTCTTAAAAAGAGACCAGCGCCTGGCAACACACAAGGAAAAAAACACAATTAAGCCCCAAAGACAAAGCCCTACGGCCTTTCCATTTCAATTAGCGTCAGGGGCTATTGGAAACAGGCAAATTTAGAGCTATAATACCAATGGAAACAGTGAATTCTCAATTGTGATCAAAGGCTTCATTTAGCAGGCTGAGAAGCGAGCATAAGCTTAATTGAACAAGAGAGAGATCGTCTCCAAAGCAGTCAGGCATAATCAAATAGCCTTAAAAAATATATAATGCATCAGATGAAGAGGAATTAGCCCTGAGCTCTAAATGCCCTCTCTTGGCCTATAGATACCCCAACATCAGTGGAGAGAGACTTCAGAGGTCGTAAAGTCCAACTCCCCCATCTAACGTGGGAATTCATTGTAGATCAGAACTTTCAAAGTCTTCCAGCTGTACTGCACAGGAAAGGCACTTTACATATAACCCAATACACATACATCACATATTTGAGTACAGTCATGTACCACGTAATGTCCATTAGAGCAATATCTAGCCACATACACAACCCTAGTCCCATAAATTCAGAAATCCTGATCAGAGAACAGGATGTAGCAGATGTAGCGAATATAACAACTTCCCACATTCGCCTCATGTATCTTGTGTTTCTGGTATTCAAAGGAATTGTGCTGTCAAGTGCGCGTTTGTTATTATGAACCATTGTAGGTACTTCAAACTTTTACTGT
The DNA here is from genome assembly GCA_028571685.1 of Heterohyrax brucei. Taxonomy (NCBI): domain Eukaryota; kingdom Metazoa; phylum Chordata; class Mammalia; order Hyracoidea; family Procaviidae; genus Heterohyrax; species Heterohyrax brucei. The sequence goes on from CM053141.1 coordinate 170,968,262, forward strand.
AAGAATCTTTACAGTGGTTGGTTCATAACTGTGGATAGCACATAAGTCAGATGTTCATAACCCAGGAAATGCCTGTGTATAGTATGTTCACACAATGTCCAAGTCACATAACATTCTGTTTCATAGACCATATCATGAATATTAAGTTATGTATGACCATATAAATAAGCAAAAGCTTCACAAAATAACATTCATCATTTCCATGTGTGAAGGACTCCAATATTAGCTCTTCTTTGTCATGTTTTAAATGCTGTCAACACCCACAAAATGGATTGCAAAACTCACTAACAGGTCATGACCCACAGTTTGAAAACACTGCTATAGGGCACTCCAGCTAAGTGGTAAACAAGCCTGTTCACCTAACAGATAACTCAATGTTCACCATCTACCTGACTCCAAGAACACAATGTCAGCTTCTATACAGGTGGAGAGGATAGACATTAAGCAACTGATGCCCCAAATATATATTCAATATCATAAACTGAGGCAAATGTGAAAAACAAAAAGTAAAGGATGGAGTGGGAGATTATAACAGAGGACCTATTTTCAGACCAGAAGAGATGGCTGGGATGGGTCAGGTAATCTTCTTTGGGAAGGAACTTTAAGCCAGTTGATAACCTGAACCCACCCAGAAGCTCCTTGGCAAAAAAAACCCTGGTGATCTGTACTATTTTCTGCTAAGTAAGCAGAACTGAGTGTACTTCTACTTTGTAACATATGGGGCCCCTATAAGTCAGGTTCAACTCCACAGCAGCTGGCAAAGGATGAGGCAAGATTAGCCAGGCAAGGGGGCATGTTTTACTGAAACATCTGTCGTGTTGAAAATGCGTGATTAGCTAGGGCAACCTCACATGAGAGAACAGCAGCAGCAACACTGCTACCCATTCGGTCCAGGTTTATCAAGTTTTTGTTACTTGTCAGACTCTGGGCGGAGCATCTCACAAACAATTAGAGTACAAGAATCTGCCTGGGTTTGAATCCGAGCTTCACCATTTACTAGCTACTTGACATTGGGGTGTGTTAGTTTAGTTTTACCGTCTTTAGAGAGGGGATCATTAACGGTGCCTGCCTTATGGCATTGCTGCTAGAATTAAATTAGTTAACACAAATTAAGAGGTTTTAAACAATGCCTGGTAAACTGCTAAATAAATGGATATGGAGTAAAAGTCCTCAACACCTTGCTTCAGGCAAGCACCACCCATTTATTGGCACAAGAAGAAACCCATTTGCCATCCCTGAACTGGCTGATTCTAGAGGTTTTCTTTTTTCCTTTCTCTTTCTCTCATTCTAATATTCTAAATCTGGTGGAACAAAGGACTAAATCCTCAATTCTGCAGGGCCCTAAGGACACAACTGACAAGGAGAAAGAGAACAAGTCTGATTCCCTGCCCCTAATTACTGTCTCTGGGCCTGCACTTACCACCCGACTCTCTCCTCGCTGATGAGTTTTTCAGTTCAGCACCAACAATACAGTTGATTTCTCCAGAGAACTGTAATAACGGAATTACCGTATGTTTTCTTGATGCAGAAAACCTCTAGCTAGATAATAAATTAGGAGCCTCACAATGTTGAAAAATCTTCAAGCTTTCAGGAGGCCTAAACAGATCCAAAATGCCAGGTTCAAGTCACATCAATAATTAAAATTAAATTATTGTGCTGAACTGAAAGTCATTTCCAGTATAACATTTTTTTAAAATGGTTCTCCAAAGATAAACTTGATCTTGGCTTCAGAGAGGCATCTATCATAAACCCACAAAATCAGAAACAAAGAAGCAAGCTGTTCCCAGCGTGCATATGCTGCATCCAATTCCCCAGAATGGCCTAGAACAGACAGCTTGGCTAGGCGTTCAACAACACCCGTTGTTCAGAAGAGATAATAAAAATGATGAGCAGGACTGATACTTGCAGGACTCATTGTAGTTTACTACTCGCATCCCACTCCTATATTTGCCCTCTCAATGTTTCTGCAAAGCTGGCAGGGCAGGAATTTTCAGCCCATCACACAGATGAGAAAACTGAGGCTGATAGTGGTCAAGTGACTAGAGCCAAGACATATGGTCAGGAAGTAGCACAGCTGGGATGAATGTCTAGGTTTTCTGAAGTGGAGGAAAGATGAAGAGAATGTGAAGAAGTAGGGAAAATGAAAATAATATGCCTGTCTTAACAGAAAATAATATTAAGTTTAAAAACAAAAGCCATGTTTGGGACAAATCTGAGTAAATTCATACACAAAAAAATGACTGATAAAATTATGCTCTCTCCTACATACTCTTAGAGGATGTTAGTGATATTGTTATTATACTGTTTTTTCCATAAAAACAGCAAGCATTAGCCAACAATTTACTATGGGCTAAGGACTGGACTAAATACTCTAAATGGATGATAATCCCCCACTTAATTATCACAACAACCTTACAGTGTGGAAACTATGATTTTACAATTGAGAAACTTGGGATTAGAAGAGACAGATTATTTGCTAAAGATCACACGCAGCTAGTAAAAACTAGACAGCTGGGTCTGATCGCCAAATGCAACCATCTCGTCACTTGCGTGCGCTGCCTTCCTAGGTGCCCGACGGGAACAGCTGCAGAATGATCGGACCAAATGGCATGAAATGAATGAGTTCATATCTGCCAAGGAGTAAACTGAATGCTATACATTTCCTGTGTGCCCTGGCAGTAGCTTTATGGGGCTAAAGAAATTATAATTGCTGTTATTCACTTGACAAGTATTAAGTATCTACTATCTGTCAGGCATGAGGCATTAGTGATTCGATGGCAGAATTCTCACTTTCCGTGAAGAAAACCTGGATTCTATTTCCAGACAATGCATCTCATGTGCAGCCACGACCTCTTAGCAGAGGCTTGCTTTTTGTTATGATGTGGAAAAGGTTTCAGTGGAGCTTCCCAACTAAGACAACATAGGAAGAAAGGCCTGGTGACCTACTACTAAAAATTAAAACCCTGTGGACCTCTTTAGAGGGCACTGAGGTAGTGTTAATGGTAATGGAATGATTAATAAAAGGACAGTGAGAATGCTAGCACAACTTGAAGTATGTACTCAATATTAGGGCATCGTGCACACAGAAATTGTTGAGATAAATGTATGTTTTGTTATGTATATTTTCTTCACAATCTTAAAAAAGAAGCAAAAAGCCCTGTTGAGCACAACGGCCCAATAGGAAACTGATTACAGGCTTCAGAGATGACTGGCAGCATTTCTTTCCATTGTACATGCATTGAAATGACTTGGGGACCAGCTCATCATCAGCTAACAACATTTTCAAGTAATGTGCTAACACTGGGGATGCAACAGTAGACAGATGAATAAAAACTCCTGCCCTTGTAAAACTTCCATTTGGTATGGAGAGAGATAACAAAAAGATTAAAGAAAAACTAGGTTAGATGGTAGCAAGCACTGCAGAGAAAATCGAAGCAGGAAAAGAAATAAGAAATATGATGCAATTTTTTTTTTAAGGATAGCCAGGGAAGGCGATCTTTGAATAAAATTTTGAAACAAATGTTGCAATGAGTCAGTCATGTAGATACAAAGGAAAGTAGCATGCCAGATAGAGAGAAGATCAGGTGCAAGGTTGGAAACGCGCTGGGGTGTTCAAGAAACTAAGAGGAGGATAGTGGGTATAGTGAAGAGTGACAGAAGAGGATACAAGTCTTGCTGGTCATTATTAGGACATGAACTTTGAATGAGACAGGAAGCACTGGGGATTTAGCAGAGGGGTGACAATAGCTAAAGTCCAGCACACTCTGGTTGCCATTTTGCAAAATACTCAGTAGGGCAAGGGTAGAATCAAAGAGGTCACTTGGCCACCACTTAGGATAGTGGCTTATGGCTAATAATTATTATGATATTAGCATGATAGTTTACTCTTTACCAGAAACCCTGGTGATGTAGTGGTTAAGTGCTACATCTGCTAACCAACAGGCCTGTAATTCAAGTCTGCCAGGCATTCCTTGAAAACTCTGTGGGGCAGGTCTACTCTGACTTATAGGGTCTCTATGAGTCAGAATCAACTAGGAGGCAATTGGTTTGGCTTACCCTTTGCCAATCCCTTAATTCCTTTACATAAATTATTTCAGTTCATTGTCAAAAAAAAACCTACAGAGGTAGACAGACGCATGGATTGTTGGATGGATAGACAGTTATATGCTCCAATTCATGGCCTTGTATACAACATGGTAAAATGCTGCCCAGTCCTGCATCAGCCTCATCATCACGGGCATATTCTGGTCCATCATTGCAACTGTTGTGCCAGTTCATCTTACCAAGGGCCTCATTCGTTGTCACTGACCCTTTACTTCACCAGACATGATACGCTCCTCCAGTGACAGATCCTTCCCGATGACAAGTCCAAAGCAAGAAAGTAGGACAATGTTCTGCTGTGATCTATAAGGTTTTTGTTGGCTATTACTCAGAAGTAGATTGCTAGAAGTAGAACAGCCAAACTTTGTCAGACAAGCACTTAAGCACTGAGCCACCACGGCTCACTCATAATACCTACCTCTTCTGATTGACAGGAAAATTGGATAGATAAAATGGGTGAAGAGCTTAGTCTTTGCCCAGTGTCTAGAAGGTGCTCAGGAATTTGATAACATAGTAGTAGTTGCAGTAGCATACATGAAGCCAGAACTTACCAGGGAGTTTCAGCCCTTGTTTCCCAAAGAAACAAAAGCTCTCACTACTATCAAATTGCCAAATGTGCAGGTAGAGAAATCAAAGTCCAGAACATCAATTGATTAGTCCAAGGTCATACTGCAATCAAGGAGAAGAATCACATGATAGCTCAGCCCCCCACTGCCCACCCCAGCTGTTCATTACATTGCACCAGCCTGGTGGCCTCAGTGAAATGTAGATCACCTATCTCAAAGCAAATGCCAGTGCACTTTGAAAACAAAGGTAGGAAGAAATGAAAGGGGGCCCTGCAGAATTTAATTAAAAAAGATAAGCACTTATGAAGTACCTGCTACCTACAGATTCAAAGATAAATAGTTTATGCTCTTCTTACCCTTGAGGAATTCTTAGGCTTGAGGGAAAGACAAATGCAAACAATTTTAACCTTGGGAAATATAGCATTAAAAAAGGTATATGCAGAGGAAGGAATCATTTACTCTGCCCAGGGAGTCAGGAAAGGCTCCAGAGGGGAAGTAATATCTGACTTGACTCTTGAAAGGTCTTAAAGAAGCCAGAAGGAGTTTAGTTTGGCTGAGCCAAGAGGGCAAGATGCAAGTGGTAAGACTGGAAAGGTGGGCGAAGCTTGTGGAAGGCCAAGAACCCCCCAAACCAAGAGTTTGGGATTGGATGGCAAAGACAAGACACTGAAGAGTAAATAACTTGCTCAGATTGGCGTTTGGTAAGATCACTCTGTCACAGGGAAGAAGGGTTTGAGGAAGGAGGACTGGAACAGACGAGTCAAGGGCCTACATTTAAGCCCAGGCAATAGGTAACTAAGGTATGAGCTATAATAATGGAGGAGAAGGAGAGAAGGGATCCATTCTGAGGCCATTAGAGAGAAAGGATCAGCAGCAGGTCATGACAGACTGGGTGCCAGAGCAAAGGAGTGAAGCAGTAACTGGTGGGTGATGCTGCGTTACATCAAGAGGGGGAACCAGAGAGGGCATAGCTGGGGTAGAGGGGGCGGGGTGGGTTCAATTCACAGCAATAGAAACCATCTAGCACAGTGACTTTCAATAGTCTTGTTATTTTTCTTTTTATTCAGTGGAATGTCCTTCCAATCCTCCCTGGTGTTTGTTGTGTTTGTTAGTTGCCATTAGCTTGGCCTTGACTCATAGCAACATTATGTACATAAGAAAACGCAACACTGCCCAGTCCTGTGCCATATTCATTATCATTACTATATTTGAGTCCACTGTTTAGGCCACTGTGTCAGTGCATGTCACCAACAGCCTCCCAGGCATAAACCAGGTAAGATCAAAGTCATTCCAGGTAAAGGAAAGAAAGGGGCAGAGACAGCTCAGCAAATCATAGCCCCCAAGGAAGTGAGAATCCCTCAGCTCCAAAAGCCTCTGACACAATACAGCAGGAGGCTGAGTCCCTAAGTCTCCCAGGCTGCCCTGGGGTAGGGGGCAGTTTGAAAATCACTGCTACTCTGTAAGAGCACATGGAAGTCCAGGGAGGACAGAGCCTGAGTAAGTCGGCACCAAGTCTGGACCAGAACTGGGGCCTCTGTGTGTTATCCACATTCCACTACCCAACAATATATTGTTCTTGCACTCTTAGTCCCTCCCCCAAAAGGGATCAAAATATTGAGATTCAAATATATACTACCAAAGAGGCAGAAGCCCAGATTCAGTGAGTAGGGGTCCCTACAGGCATGCTATTACTGGACAGAACATTAGCAGTCTTTCCTGCCTCTCCCGTATGCCCATTTTGTTCAGTGAAACCACTTTGATGGCACAACACCCAGGCTCTGCACTGTCCTGGCCATCAGCCGATGATGCAGAGAGCTGGTGCTTTGTCCTTGCTCCTACTGCACCAGGCTGCATTCCTGTTTTCCCTGGGCCTGATTATTTTAAGCTACCTCTGAGGCCCCACTGGCCAGGCCCAGTGTTATCTCCTATGAACAGTCGCCGCCTTGTTAAAAGGCAATCAGAGGAGCTGACTTTAATAAATGTTAACACCCTCAGTGTGAAGTCTGGCAATTAAAACTCCTACCCAGGACCTTTGAAACTGGCCTGTGGAAAATCCCACTGCTTTAATAAGCTCCTGTCATCAGAAAACACTGAAATAAAGGAGGGTAAGAAAGAGGAATTAAAACTTTGAAGGGGGAGGAGAGCAACCGGGAAAAGCCCTCTCCTTCAGTTTTCATCCCTCATTCTTGAAAATAATTCCCCACCAGACCAATTTTATCCAACAGGATAGATAAGCAAGCACAGGCAGTCGAGGCTAGAAAACCTTAGAGATCATCTACCGCAGAGGTTTCCAGACCTTAGAGGGCATCAGACTGACTCAAAGGTCACCTTGAAACATGGAGTCCTGAGCTCCACCCTTAGAGTTTCTAGTGCTGCTGGTTCCAAGGCCACATTTTGAGAGCCACTGATCTACCCCAAACCCTACAAGGCAGTTCTACTCTGTCCTGTAGGGTTGCTATGAGCTGGAATCAGCTCGATGGCAACAGATTTCGTTTGGTTTTGATCTATCCCAACATTCATGCATTACCAATGGGGAAACTGAGGTTCAGAGAGGAACAGGGATTTGCCCAAAGTCTCACAACCGTATAGTGCAGTCCCATTGGAAAGCTGTAAAAGCAAGCCTCCATGACAATAATTCTCAAAATATGTTTTAAATTTTTTACATTCCCTGCAGCTACATTACGTTTATTAATGGTTGTCATCACCATCATCATCATTACCATGAAAGGAGATCTTTGGAAGTGAACAGAAGAAACAGCTGGTGGTTGACACACTGAGTAACCACACGGCCTGCCCCTCAGTACAAGGTGGAGAGCAGCTCTTCTAAGCGAGTTCTTTGATTTCTGCAAATGTCAGGATTTCTTCCTCCTCTAGATCAGACTAGAAGCAGAGGTTTTCAGGGTTCTTATACATTATGCTGACTCACAGCAACCCTACAGACAGAATAGAATTGCCCCATAGGGTTTTCAAGGAACATCTCGCGGATTCGAACTGCTGAACTTTTATTAGCAGCCAAGCTCTTAAACACTTGGAATCAGCTGACCAGCACCGGATTGGGTTGGGTTGGGTTGGGGGGGTGCAGTGGGGTGGGGTGGGTGGGGTTAGTACATAGCCCACCACCTATCTGTCAGTTTGCTGTAATGTGGTGGCTTACATGCTGCTGTGATGCCGAAAATTATGCCAAGAATATTTCAAATACCAGCAGGGTCACCCATGCGGAATAAGTTTCACCAGAGCTTCCAGACTAAGACAAACTAGGAAAAAAAAAAAGGCTCGCTGATCTATTTGTAAAAATTAGTCATTGAAAACCCTATGGATCAGAACAGAACATTTTCTGATATAGTGCTGGAACATGAGCTCCCCAATTTGGAAAGCCCTCAGAATACACAGCAGCCACAGCAATGGCCTCAAGCACATCAGCAATTACGAAGATGGTGCAGGACTGGGCAATGTTTTCTTCTGTTGTCCATGGGGTCACCATGAGTCTAAGAAGACTTGAGGACAACTAACAGCAACAACATTATACTTGATGGAGACAGGCTGAACGCTTTCCACCTGCTATCAGAAACAAGGTGAGGATGTCTACTCTACACTTCTATTTGTCATTGAAGGTTTTAAGCATGTCAGTAAGACAAGGAAATAAAACACATCCAGATTGAAAAAAAAGAAGTACATCTATCTCCATCTGCAAATGGCATGATCTTGAATCTAGAAAGTCCTAATGCAACCACTAAAAACTATTAGAACTAATGAACTCATTGAGTAGTGCTGTAGGACACAATATACAAAAATAAACTATGTTTCTATATATTTGCAGTGAACAATCTGAAAATGAACTCAAGAAAATGATCCTGTTTATAATAGCAGCAAAAGAAGAGAATACCTAGGAATTAATTTAACAAAGAAGTACAAGACTTATACACTGAAAACTGAAAATCATTGTTGAAAAAATATAAAAATATCTGAATAAATGGAGTGAAATCTCATGTCTATGGATTACAAAATGTAACATTGTTAAGATAGTGATATTCCATAAATCACTCTATAGATTTAGAGAAATCTCTACTAAAATTCTAGTCATTTTTCTTTTGTGTATGTACTTTTTTTCCAGAAGTAGACAAACTGGTCTTAAAATTCATGTGAAAATACAAGTTTTCTGGAATAGCAAAAACACTCTTTAAAAAGATGAACAAAGTTGGAGAACCCATACTCTTCAACTTCAAAATGAACTGCAAAGCTACAGGTACTGATAATGTGTAGCACAGATGAAAGGAAAGACATGGTAGATCAACAGAATAGATTTGACATCAAGAAATGAACATTCACGATTATACAAAAAAATCAAACCCACTTGCCACCGAGTCAATGCCAACTCACAGCAACCCTATAGGTCAGAGGAGAACTGCCCCATAGAGTCTCTAAAGAGTGCCTGGAGGATTTTAACTGCGAACCTTTTGGTTAGCAGGTGTAGCACTTAACCACTACACCACCAGCATTTCCTTCACACTTAACAGTCAATTGATTTGCAATAAGAGTTAAAGCAATTAACTGGGAAAAATAATACTCTTTTCTACAAATGCTTCTGGGATAACTTCATATCCACATGCAAAAAAAAATGAATTCATATCCCTATTTTACACTATATACAAAAATTAAGATGGATCATGTAACTAGATATAGTATAAAACTCCTTAATGAAAAACATAGGAGTTAATCTATGTAATTGACAAAAGACAGAAAATAGACAAATTAAACTTCAAAAAAATTAAAAACATTTGTACTTCAAAGAATACTGTCAAGAAGGTGAAAAAAGAAAATATTTGAAAATTATATACCTGATAAGGGACTCATATCTAGAATACATACAGAACTCTTACAATCCAACCATAAGAGACAAACAACCCATTTAAAAAACAGCACAAAGATTAGAATAAATGTTTCTGCAAAAAAGATATAAAAATGTCCAATAAGCATGAGAAAAGGTGTTTAACATTATTGGTCAGGAAAATGAAAACAAAAAATCACAGTGAAATCCAACTAGACCTACTTATTCTATTCTTGTTAGCTGCCATCAAGAAGAACCCCAGCTTATAACAACCCCAGGCACAATGGAATGAAACATTGCCTGGTCCTAGGCCATCTCCATGATCAGTTGCAGACCAGATCATTAGCAGCTGTCAAGTTTTCACTGACTGAATTTTGGAAGTAGATTGTCAGGTCTTTCTTCCTAGTGCATCTTAATTGGGAATCTCTGCTGAAATCTGTTTAGCTTCTTAAAAAAAAAAACAATGACAGTGAGTCAATTCCAACTCATGGCAACTCCATGGGTTCCAGAGCAGAACTGCTTTACAGGGGTTTTTTTTACTGTAATTTCTTACAGAAGCAGATCACGCCTTATTTCTGCAGTACCACTGGGTAGGTTCAAATAGACACTATTACTTAATGTCCAGGAACCTAAGATGGCTAAAAGTAAAAAAGATAGACATTAACAAGTTGAAGGGGATGTGGAGAAATTGAGGACCCTCATACATTGCTGGTGGGAGACTAAAATGGTATAGCCACTTTGGAAAACTGGAAGTTGTTCAAAATGCTAAATATAGAGTAAATCCACCAGCCAAGCCAAGCCAAGTGCCGTCGAGTCGGATCCGATCCACCAGGTGCTCCTTAAATACTCTATGGGACAGTTCTACTCTGGCCTCTAGGGTCTCCATTAGTCAGATCCGACTCAACAGTACTGAGTAATTCTATTTCTAAACATATCCCAAAGGAACTGAAAACATACGTCTACATAAAAACATGTACCTGTATATTCATAAACCCAGTGCCATCGAGTAGGGTTAGGAACATTATCTATATGGCCTAAAAGTGGAGATTCCCCCACATGTCTACCAGCTTGTTGTACTGTAGGGGTTTGTGTGTTGCTGTGATGCTGGAAGCCATGTACCCAATATTCAACATACTAGCAGGGTCACCCAAGGTAGACAGGTTTCAGCCGAGCTTCCAAACAAACACAGACTATGAAGAAGGACCTGGCAGCCTACTTCTGAAAAGAATTAGCCCATGAAAACCTTATAAATAGCAATGGAATACTGCCTGATATAGTCCCATAAGATGAGACTCCCAGGTTGGAAGGCACTCAAAAGATGACTAAGGAAGAGCTGTCTCCACAAGGTCAACCTACGCAGACCTTCATTTGCTTATATGGCATGACTCAAAAAGTGAGAAGAAACAGCTACAAGCATCCAATAATAATCAAACTGTAGAATGTACAAAGTAGGAATCTAGGAAAATTGGAAATTGTCAAAAAATGAAATGGAACAAGTTAACATTAATGTACTCGGCATTAGTGACCTGAAAGGGGCTGATATTGGCCATTTTGAATCAGACAATCAGACGGTATACTACGCCAGGAATGACAATTTGAAGAGGAATGGTGATGCTTTCGTTGTCAAAAAGAACATTCCAAAATCTCTCCAAAAGTGCAATGCTGTCACTGATAGGATATATCCAGATGAATACAAAGAAGGATGGTTAATAAAACTATTATTTAAATTTACATGCCAACCACTAAGAGCAAGATGAAGAAACTCAAGATCTTTACCAACTTCTGCAGACTGAAATGATCGAATATGTAATCAAAGTATCGATAATTACTGGTGATTGAAATGCAAAGGTTGGAAGCAAAAAGGGGTCTGTAGGTGGAAAATATGGACTTGGTGATAGAAATGATGTCAGAGATCACACGATAAGATTTTCAAAGACCAACAAACTTGTCACGGCAAATACCTTTTTTCACCTACATAAGCAGTAACTATACACATGCCTCACCAGATGTAACACACAGGAATCAAACTGACTACATCTGTGGAAAGAGAAAATGGAAAAACTCAATATCATCAGTCAAAACAAGGCCAGGTTTCAATCATGGCACAGACCATCAATTGCTCAGATGCAAGTTTAAATTGAAACTGAAAAAATAAGGGCACAAGAGCCAACGTATGACCTTGACTACAGTCCACTTGAGTTTAGAGACCGTCTCCAGAATAGGTTTGACAGTCGAACACTAATGACTAAAGAAGAGATGAATTGTGGAATGACATCAAATATGTGATGAAAACAAGAGGTCATTAAATAGACAGAAAAGAAAGAAAAGACCAAATTGGATGTCAGAAGAGACTCTAAAACTTATTCTTGAACATTGAGAAGCTAAAGCAAGAGGAATGAAGGACAAAGTAAAAGAACTGACCAGAAGATTTCAAAGGATGTCTCAAGAAGACTACTTGAAGTATTATGACAAGTTCAAAGAGCTGGGAACAGAAAACTAAAAGAATAACATGGTCCATGCTTCTCACATTGAAATAACTGAGGAAAAAATTCAAACCTCAATTTGCAATACTGAAAGAGTCTTGAGGTAAAATATTAAACAAGTCATGGAAGCATCAAAAGGAGAAGGAAGGAATACACACAGTCATTATGCCAGAAAGAATTAATTGACGTTTAACCATTTCAAGAGGTAGCATATGATCAGGAACTGATGGCACTGAAGGAAGAAGTCAAAGCTGCATTGAAGGCATTGGCGAAAAACAAGGCTTCAGGAATTGATGGAATATCTAGTGAGATATTTTGACAAAGAGATAAAGCACTACAAGTGCTAACTTGTCTATGCCAAGAAATTAGGAAGGTAGCTACCTGGCCAACCAACTGGAAGAGATCCTATTTATGTCTGTTCCCAAGAAAGGTGATCCAATCAAATGCAGAAATCATATAACAATATCATTCACATTACACACAAGTAAAACTTTGCTAAAAATTCTCCAAAAGCGACTACAGCAGTATATTGACAGGGAAGTGCCAGAAATTCAGGCTGAATGCAGAAGAGGACATAGAACCAGGGATAGCATTGCTGATGGCAGATGGAGTTTAGCTGAAAGTAGAGAGTACCAGAAAGATGTTCACTTGTATTATATTGACTATTCAAAAGCATTCAACTGTGTGGATCATAACAAATTATGGATAAAATTGTGGAGAATGAGAATCCAGGACACTTAATCATATTCACGAGGAATCTGTACATGGATCAAGAGGCAATTGTTCAAACAGAATGAGGGAATGTTGTTTGGTTTGGTTTAAAGTCAGAAAACGTGTGCATTAGAGTTGTCTCCTCTCACCATACCTACTCAATCTGTGTGCCAAATAAATAATCCAAGAAGCTGGACTATATGAAGAAAAATGGGATATCAGGATTGGAAGAAGACTCACTAACAACCTGAATTATGAAGATGACAATTTTACTCACTGAAAGTAAAGAGGACTTAAACATGTTGAAGATCAAAGATCATAGCCTTCAGTGTGGATTATGTCTCAACAGCAAGAAAACAAAAATCATCACAACTGGACCACTAAGCAACATTATGATAAATGGAGAAAAAGTGAGTTTGTTTAAGATTTCTTCTTACTTGTATCCATAATCAACATCCATGGACATGTCAGTCAAGACATCAAAAGAAGACATATTGCCCGGGGAAAATTTGCTAGCCAAAGACCTCTTTAAAGGGTCAGAAAGCAAAGATGTCACCTTGAAGATTAAGGTATGCCTGACCCAAGTCATGGTATTTTTTGATCACATCATTCGTATATGAAAGCTAGACAATGAATAAGGCAGGCAGAAGAAGAACTGACACCCTTGAATCATGGTGTTGGAAATGAATACTGAGTGCACCACGGACTGCCAAAAGAACAAACAGATCTGTCTTGGAAGAAGTACTGAGTGATCTTTGGAAGCAAGGATGGCAAGACTGTATACATCTTACAAGTTTTGGACATGTTGTCAGAAGGGATCAATCCTTGGAGAAAGACATCCTTCTTGGTAAACAAGAGGGTGAGCCAAAAAGAGGAAGGCCCTCAATTAGATGGTTTGACACAGTGGCTGCAACAGTGCCCGCAAACATAACGAAGATTCTGGTCATGGCACAGGTCCCAGCAGCTTCTCATTGTGTTGTACATAAGTTCGCTATGAGTTGAAACAAACTCAACAGCCCCTATCGACAACATGAACAAAAGTGGAGACAACTTATAGGTCTATCAGCTTATGAGTGGCATATTCATACAATGGGAAATCATTTGGCAATTAAAAAAATAAGGGGGGTCCACTCCCAGACACAGTTCATGATGGGCCCATGTCCTTCTGATGGAAGCACAATCCATAGATGGGATGGTGAGGGCCAGAAGGGGCCCCTGTACCCTGGGCTAAGGTCTGTGCTACAACATGGATGAACCTCGAAATCAATGTTAAGTGAGAGAAATCAGTCACAAAAGATCACTTATTGTATGATTCCATTTATGTAGAAAGTGCAGAATAGGCAAATCCATCGAGACAGAAAGCAGATTACTTATTGCCTGTGCTTGTGCAGTGTGGGAGATGAATGAATAACTGATGGTGTTTGTAGGATTGTTTGCAGGGAGTGTTTAAAATATTCTAAAATTAAATTGTAGGGATGATTTAACAACTCCGCAAATACATTAAGAATCACTGCACTGTATGTTTTAAATAGGTAAATGTATGATACATAAATATATACATTTTAGTCAGCTAGGGCTGCTCTAAGAGAAATACCAGAGTGGATGGCTTTAACAAAGGAAGGTTTATTTTTACACAGTCTGGTAGGCTACAAGTCCAAATTCAGGATGTCCGCTCCAGGGGAAGGCTTTCTCCTTTGTCAGCTCTGGAGGAAAGTCTGGTATTGCATCAGCCTTTGTCCAGGGAGCATCTTAGCCCAGGAACCTCAGGTCTGAAGGACACGCTCTTCCCCCGGTGCTGCTTGCTTGATGGTACGAGGTTCCCAATTCTCAGCCTGCTTGCCTTTCCTTTTATCTCTTGCAGGATGAAAGGATTAAAGACGGGGCAAGTCATACTCCAGGGAAACTCCCTTTACAGTGGAGCACGGGGGTGATCCTATGAAAGCATTTACAGCCCCACCCTAATCCTTTAACATACAGCATAAAAAAATCACATAATGGAGGAGAGTCACAAGATACTGGGAATCATGGCTCAGTCACATGCTACACCTATTTTGGGGGGGACACAATTCAATCCATGACAATGTATATCTCAAATAAATCTCAAAAAACAAGGAGATACATAAAATCCCTAACACAGAGACTAGTAATTGCCCAATAAAATTGGTTATCTTCAATAAATATCCTTCTAGAAATGTTAAAACTAGGATGTTTGATCCATTTCAGACAAGGAAATAACAGTTTAACCTAGAGTCAAGGATTCTAAAGCAAATGGAAGAAATTACCAAATTACCAGGGTTCTAAGTCTCCACCTTGCTTCTAGAATAATAAGCTAGTATTAACAGTAACTTCCTTCTATAAAATGGTTTTACACCAATGTACATCCATATCCAGAATTAATGTGCTTATTTCATGCCAGAACTGTACAAGGTCAGCAGGGTAAGTTTGTTTCCTCTATAAGCACATGCAGAAAGCAATGTTCAGAGAGAAATGTCTGGAAAAGCTCACACAAGAAAGTCAAAGAGCCAGCACCACAACCCATGTCTCCTGAGTTCTACTACAGCCTGCCTGCTGATGGGTGGGGGTTTCAGCCAATCAGATACCCCTAAGTGACACAAGAGGCAATACTGTGCAGTTGTGTTGCCTGAGTAGCCCAATACCCAAACTTCTCACTACCTCCCCAATCTCTGCAAGGTGCTCGGCTCTCAGTGTACCTGCAGAAGGACTTCACTGTGAGAGGTAAAGTTGGAGATTGTTTAAATCAGAGTAGTGCTTGGTCCCAACCAGCCTAAATAACCAGTCCTGAAACTTTGAGCACATCACCTCTCCTCTCTGCTATTTTCTGTTCTACAAAATAAGATTATTAGAATGATTGAACTCTATAGTACCCTCCAACTCTAATATTCAAAATTAAGGTATTGCCATAAAATATAAGTTAGATCAGGTCACCCAGCTGGTTGCCCTGGCCTTTAAAGTCTGGGATTATTTGGGCCCTACTATTCTCAGACCCATCTTGATCACTCTCCCCTGTGACCTTTGCCTGTTCCTTAAACACGCTGCTGAGAGCAGGGAAGCCAGATCAATCAGAACAGACGGCTTATTACATTATCCACTGCATCAATTCAATGAGCACTTCCAAATGGCTTTTATTTCTTGTCTTTCTTTTTTCTTTTCTATCCATAGGTTTTTAATGTTTACCTTTCTCTTTCTAGTATTCAGGATTCCCCTTAGGTGTTCAGCTCACTGCTTTTTCTGCTGACTGCTACATTTTATCAACCATCTGCCTGAATCTTTCATTTAGTGTAAGGGGTCATGTTACAGACTGGACCCAGTTTTTGAAGTCAGAAGACCCAGCTTTGAGTCTTGGTTCTATTTCGTGATCCTAGGCAAGCTGTGAGCATCTCTGAGCTGTAGTTTCCTCATAGGTGAGAGAAGATGAGGACACAACTATGTTACCACCCAGTTTAGGGCAGAGCTTAGAAGAGATGACCTGTCAGCTGCTTTCCAGACTTCCAAAGAGGAAAATGATAGCAAGGCATCAGGATCATGATAGCTGGACTTTTGCCCTGTCTAAGCCACAAGGAACCCAGGTGGCGTAATGGTTTAAGTGCAACATCTTCTAACCAAAAGGTCGGCTGTTCAAATCTACCACGTGCTCCTCGGAAACTCTATGGAGCAGTTCTACTCTGTCCTGTAGGATTGCTATGAGTCAGAGTCAACTTGACAGCAGTGAGTTTGGTTTTCATTTGGGGTTAAGACTCAAAGTCACACGTTTCACTCTTTCGTTTCTCTATAGAATCCAGCCTAAGACAGGTATACAGAGGAAAAATATTTTAAATATATTTATTATTATTATTATTTAATATGACTGAGTGGAAATGTACATTCCCATATAAATTTACATGCCCACCTATATGTAGCTTCCACTGCTCTCCCTGTCTGGTGACAGCACACTATTCCTCTCTGCTCCATACATGTCTCATCCTCCCAACAGCCTCCTTTCCCCTCCTCTCCACCCACTCTCCTTCCTCCAGCCAGAGGTCAGCAGGATGATATCCTACAGATGCATAGAACCATAAAGGGCATCCAATATATGGTCACTCTGCATCACCAAGTCCAATCCATTCGTGTCCGTAGAGTGCACCTTCGTTATGATTTATGGGCAAGGGCAGCATCAGAGCCGGGGGCCATGCTCCCAGGGGACCCCGAAACTGCTGGACCATCAGCTGAGGTCTTTTAGTGTAGATCTCAGGATGCACCCCTCTTTATTCTTGTGTTGCCAGTGAGACTCAACCTAGTGAGCTCCATCGCTGCTATCACTGGTGGTAGCCGGGCACCATCTGGTTCTTCCGGTCCCAAGTCGATGTAGGCACCCACTCATGTGGGTCTGTCTATCTTCTGCATTGTCTTTACCCCATGTCATTTTGGTCCTCGGTGTATTTTAAATATTTGGGGCACAACTTTTTTAGTTCTTTCAAATGGAAGAAGTGGGATTTTTATGACTGAGTCAATTTTAGAAGGACAGAGGAATGGGGTGAATATCACAGATGGTGGGGACACTTATCTATGCTCGCTGTCCAGCACGGAGGACACAAGCGCTGCTTGTAGGACAGATCAGCCTCTGGCTGCTTGGCCAGCATGCACAGGGTGGCAATAACAAGGTTCCTTCCACCTCAAGATGCCCCTAATCTTCCATTAGCAGAGGTTCTTCTGATGGACAGCAATAGAATCTGACTTGTGTTGTCTTAAATCAAAAATTGAACTTAATGTACCCTGGAATATTCTACCAAATAAACTTAAAAGTCTAAGATTTCAGAAAGGCAAGAGGCAGTAATGGATCCAGGGGCCTGGGCAGCAGGGAGGGGTATATGACCTTTCTTAACCAGAGCACCAGTGTTAAGTAGATTTAGCTCCAGAGAACACCAGGATCAGAGTCTTTCTGTCCCAAGTTTCCAATTACCAGTGTCTTCATTACCCCTGTACAGCCAGTTCGCTGTAGCCAAAGGACCAGGATTTCATTATATGGTAATAGCCACTAGAAGTCCAGCCCTATGGAAAGGGTCAGCTACAGTGAGCCAAGCAGTGAACCCACATCATGCCTACTCATTTCCAGCCTTAGACTCCAGCTGTTAACATCTACAATACCTCACCTGAAAAAACTTCCAACCAATGGCTGTCAAGTTGACCCCAGTTCATGGTGATCTCGTGTGTGTCAGTACAGAACTGAGTTCCACAGACTTTTCAGTGACTGACTTTTCAGAAGTAGGTTGTCAGGCATTTCTTCCAAACCTCTGGGTAGACTCCAAACTCAGACCTCTCATCAGCAGTCAAGTGTTTTAAAGGTTTGCACCACCCAAGGTCTCCATCCACTTGAACACTGCATGCCATACAAAGACCCACTCAGCAAAACCATCCAAACTGAGCCAAGCCAAGTTGAAGCCGAGCCTATTTGAAGGGCAGTCCTAGAAGTATGGGATTTGAAGTGGCAAGAAGTAGAATGAAGAGGAGGGGTTGATCCAGGAGCCTTGTCACGGAAACAGTACTCCAGCTGCCTTCTTCACTCTTTCCATTGCTGCAAAAACTGCCCTGCACTAGGTGGAGGCTGTTAGGCTGAGAGAAGAATTGAATCAACAAATTATGTTTCTTATTCATCCTCTACCTTCCTGACTACGTGTTTCGTATAACGGGTACAGAAATGAATTAGTCTATTTTACAACAGGTGATACAGCTTAGTAGTAAGAGTTTCAACTTAGAATATTAGAGACTTGGTCTCAAAGTCCAGATCCTTCTGTAATGTGGAAACCCTGATACCATAGTGGTTAAGTGCTATGGTTACTAATCTAAAGGTTGGCAGTTCAAATCCTCCAGGTGCTCCTTGGAAACTCTCTGTGGCAGTTCTACCCTGTCCTATAGGGTCATTATGAGTTGGAATCTGCTCGATGGCAGTAGCCGTGGCAGTGGGTTCTCACAGGCACTGTGTAATCCTGGCAACCAGCTCAGCCTTTGTAAGCTGCAATGAAGTTTGGCTCGTAATTGTGCCTACCAAATCCAAAAAAAGCACAAACCTACTTCCATCAAGTGAATTCAGACTCATAATAAAGCAAGACAGTAGAATTTCCCCCATGGATTTCCAAGTCTGTAAAGCTTTATGACAGCATCTTTCTCCCACAGAGCAGGTTGTGGATTCAACCACTAACCTTACAGTTAGCATTGAAGTTCTTAACCATTGTGCCTGTGTAACAGGAAATTACCACACTTAAATGAGAGAAGGTACAGTGAGCCCCCACACAGTGACTAACGCTAAGTGAACCCTCCATACACACAGCAATGGCTTACTGCAATAAAATGAAACTGACCATCTCCATCACTTTACCTGTCCTGTGCCAGAAAGGACAATTAAGATCCCTATTCCAGACTACAGGCAGATTTCCCACCCAATGGAATCCAGGCCCACAAACATCATAATCATCTGGGAGAGGCTGTTACTAATATAGCCCCCAGATCTACTCCCATATAATCTGATTCAGGAGATTACAAGAAAGCTCAGGAGTCTGCATTTTAAGCTGCACCTCCACAGTCTGGGTGATTCTGGTGTATGATTAATACAAGAACCAATGTTCTAGAATAGACAAC
Organism: Heterohyrax brucei; assembly: GCA_028571685.1. NCBI lineage: Eukaryota > Metazoa > Chordata > Mammalia > Hyracoidea > Procaviidae > Heterohyrax > Heterohyrax brucei. The sequence continues at coordinate 170,987,578 of CM053141.1, forward strand.
CCTCTTGTATAAAGGTGAGGAAACTGACAACTGTAGAAAGAGAAATAATTCAGCTTAGGACTACACCGTGAGAATTACTGGATCCATTCATTTACTATTGCTGAGTAACAAATTACAACAAACATAATGGCTCAACTATCTGTTTCTAAAGGGCAGACATCTGGGCACAGCACGCCTGGATTCATTGCAATGCACTTCAATGAGTTAAAACCAAGATGCTGGCTGGGCTGTGTTTCCAGAACTCAGGGTCTTCTTTCAAGTTCACAAGGTTATAGGCCATATTCAGTACCTTGTGTTTGCAGGACCAAGGTCCTGTTTCTCACTAGTTGTCTTTCAGCTCCTCCAGGGTCTCTCATCTTTGTCATATGGCATCTTCCATTTCCAAAGGTAGCAATGTCATATTTCTCATATTGAAAATCCCTGACACTTTGAATCTTTCACTTTCTCTGTCTCTAAACTCTACTAGACCCACATTTAAAGGATTCATGCAGTAGGCCAGGTCCACTAATTTCATTAATTCAAAACTTATTGACTAGTAAGCTTAATTTCATTCTTTTTGTCAAAAAAATGTAGTAGAGTCATGATATGATATTTCATCATAGTCACAGTTTTCATCCACACTTCAGGGGAGGAGATTACACAAGAGTTAATGGAGGTCATTTTAGAATTCTGCCTGCCACACAGTGACTATCATCTGAGACTCTAGCAAGCTCATCAGTCATGCTGAAGCCACTACCTCTTGATGAGATTACAGCAATAGCTTCCTGACTCTGCTCTCTAAATCGACATCTGTCCCTCTAAACCAAATAATACAAGAAAAATTTGTCAATGTGAGAAGTAACTTGTAACTGATAATTCAAGGCATTCTAAATGCAAGTTGTACATTCCTTGAAAGGCTCCTTTCCTTGGTGCATCTATGAGAAAACTCAACAAGTCATCTATCTGCACTCACTAGCCCTGGCCTGGACCAAGAAACTCACCTGAGATGGATATTCAACTGACCATCCAAGCCAACCACTCACAAAGTCAAGCATTCAAACAGAATCAGGTGGGAAGACAAAGAAACATAACTTAGTACACTCACCTCCTCAGCATGATCTCAGACCTTCTTTCTATACATTTTATTATTCCATTTAAGAGTCAAAACAGGCTTCTAAAATAGATACCGCTGTTCACCTTTTATAGGAATGGATTGCAGATTTGAGTTATGTAACTTGTGAAATATAAATACACATACATACACACACACAAGTAACAAGAGGCAGCACCAGGATTCAAAGCTAGATGAGTCCAACTCCAAACCATATATTCTACCCACAGACCCACTATCAATGAATGCCGATTCTTTTCTCTGTGACCTTGCCTGAACATAATGCACTGTGTTAACTAAAAATGAGAAGTAAAAAAAAAAAATTTTTTTCAATCAGTAAAGCAGGGAAGTGCCCCTTATGCCCTAACAAAGCACTGCATTTCGTTCTTGCCCTGAGTAAAACTAAATCTCTCCAACAGTGTCAGATGTATTACTAATTACACAATTACATTAGGCAGTCATGCTGATAATAAAATTCTTGGAGTGCTTTCAGCAAATTCAAGTTTGGAGAAAATAATGGCTTGCTTTAAAATTATTTACTAAATTAAGCAATTCTTTACTCAACATTGTTTTTAATAATTCAAGTACAAGATGTTTTATTAGGAATGCTCCCTAAAAACAAGTTAAAAAATAATTTCATCTCTTATTAGCATGCATGTCATTGTTCCAGTAAGGTATGGGGGGAGGGAATATTTAATATTCCTGCTTTGCTGAGAATAGAAGATTTTTTACTCTTTCCATGATTCTTCCACCTGGGATTAAGCTGCCTCTCCCTCATGCCCCTAAAAACTGGAAAAGCTAGGGAGAAAAGGCCACAATTTCATTTTCTTTCTTCAGCAAGTGACAACAGATATTTGCAAACCAACGATTCCTTAGAAGAAAGCGGGGGAAAAGAGATTCTGTGATAGAAATTTCTACTTCTTTCCAAAGATGGCTACACCTTCTCATCAGGAAGTACAGGAAGTGGAGTATACTTTATCTCTTTGAAACTGGGTGAATCTGTTCCTACCCAGACCACGAGAACGTGGTGGAAGTAAATCTGTGTCAGTTCCAGGCTCAGCATTTAACTAGTTTGGAAACTGTTGCTGTCTGTCTCTTGAAAAAATTCAGTCTTAAGATTCTATCCCTCAGAATCTACCCAGCGTGCTATTAGATAGCCAAGCTGCGTGAAGAGACATAGACACTCTCGTTGACTGCCAGTCATATAAGGATGCCACCCTAGACACAAAGCTGAGCTTTCAGATGACTGCAGTCAAGCCTTCAAATAACTGTTACCCATTTTACTATAACAGAGCGAGTGATCCCAAGTGTTTTAGTGCTCTAGTGCTGTTCTAGCAGAAACACCACAAGTAGATAGCCTTAAAAAAAAAAAAATAGTTTATTCATACACAGTCCAGTAAGCTACAAGTCCGAATTCAGGGTGTCTACTCTGGGGGAAGTCTTTCTCTCTTTGTCAGCTCTAGAGGAAAGTCCTGTGTTGCATCAGTCTTTGGTCAGGGAGCATCTTGGCAGAGGAACCTCAGGTCTGAAGGATGTACTGTCCTCCTGGTGCTGCTTTCTTGACGGTTTGAGGTTCCTAAGTCTTTCTGCTAGATTCTTTCCTTTATATGTCAAGAGACTGCCTCATACCACAGAAAAACCTTACAGAGTAAGGCTGGCCCAATCAAAACAACTGTTGCCCATCCACTCTCACTAACATCACAGAGGCAGAATTTCTAACAAGGAGGAACATCACACACTACTAGAATCCTTGCCCAGCCAAATTCCTACACATATTTTTGAAAGAACACAAATCAATCCATGACATCAAGTGAAACTCACCCACGTGAGCCCAGTGAACGTTCCCAAATATGAAAGATAATAAACTACTACTTTAAACCATTGAACTTTGGGGAGATTTATTATGCAGCAGTACATAATCAGAACAGCCCTCTTCCAATTAGTCAGATATGTGGACCAAAACCACACTTGGTCACTAAGTGAGTGACCATGTCTCCCTAAAGGAATAATAAGAAGTTTCCTGCACTTCTTTGGGCCCTCACTATTCCCATCTTTTGAAACACACAAGTAAAGAAAGACCTGGGGTCATCACAATGGTCATGGTTAGAGACAATTCTGAAACACTGATGGGTTACTTTACTTACATGTGATGAAGTTATATTGACTAACTAAAAACCATGTCTCCTAGTTTTTGGCTGGAATTAGATCAGTTCAGTGTTTCCTTCTGCTAGTCAGAAGTTGGTTAGCAGTCACATATGGCTTTACAGCTAAAACTGAAATAAAGAATTAAATGTTTCTTAATTCATGCAGCTGATTAAGCCTGGAAAAAAGACTTCAAAACCTGAGCCTCTGGCTGAGAAATGAGTCCTCAAGGATAAGAAGGATGGTAATGACCAAGCAACATAACTTCTAATAATGCTAACAGCTACCATGTTTTGACTACTTACTATAGGGCCCGGCCACTCACTGTGTTAGCATATTGCCAGAATTTAGCTCATCCAATCCTTCAAATAACCCATGTGATGAGTACTATATCATCCCTATATGGCAGAGGAGTCAATGCTTAGGGGCACTGAGTCTCATTCAGGGTGACAGAAAAATTTGGAAATGGATAATGGTGATGATTATGTAACATGACAGACATAATTAACGGCACTGAACTGTATGGGTTAAAAATATTGAAATGGCAAACATTTTGTTAAATATATTTTTCACATAATAAAATATAAATAAACTAAAGCTATGTGTTTCAACATGGATAAATGTCAAAAACACTCTTAAAGGGAAATGGCACATTGCAGAAATATAAAAACAGTATGATTACATTTCCATAAAATTTAACATGCAAAAATTTTTACATATTGTTTATGCATAGACATATATAAAGAATATATATGTATGTGTCCCTCCAAAAATGTGTATGAATTTGGCTGGGCCGTGATTCCCCATATTAGGCAATTTTTCTCATAGGTTGTAAATCCTGTCTCTATGATGTTAATGAGGGAGAATGGGTAGCAGCTGTATTAGTTAAGCTTGTGTTGTGTCTTGAGACAATCATTCTTTGGAGACAAAAGGAAAGAGAAGCAAGAAAGCACCGGCGACCTCATACCACCAAGAAAGTAGTACCAAGAGCAGAGTGCATCCTTTGGACTCAGGGTTCTTGCACCTGAGAAGTTTCCTGTCCGGGGGAAGATTGACAACAAGGATTTTTCTTCAGAGGATACAGAGAAGTCCTTCACCTGGAGTTGACCCCATGAATTCGGACTTTTAGCCTACTTTTCTGTGAGAAGGAAACCCTGGTGGCATAATGATTAAGTGCTACAGCTGCTAATCAAAAAGTCAGCAGTTCAAATTTACCAGGTGCTCCTTGGAAACTCTACAGGGCAGTTCTCTTCTTACCTACAGGGTCACTATGAATCAGAATTGACACAAGGGCCATGGGTTTTCTGTGATAAAAGAAATTTTTCTTTGTTGAAGCCATCCACTTATATTTTCTGTTACAGCAGCACTAGGTGACTAAGATCAGCATTACAGAAATACTAAACTGATGATCTCAACACTGGGAATGAAGGGGAATGGGGAAAGGCCACAAAGGAGGCTTAATTTTTGTCTATAATTGTTTATATCCCAAACTTGATGTAAAATACTTGAGTGTTTGTTATATTGGCAATTCATTTGGGATGCTCAAAACATTTAACAATTGTTTTAATTTCTCAGGAACCCAACTTTCACACACCAGCCTTTTGGTCTTTAACATCCTCTGCTTAGCTGTTTCTTCCTTCCCTCTACCCACTCTCCACAGCTCCCACCCCAAACTGCTAATCTGGGTCCCATGTTTTTTTTTCAATCAAAAGACTTTTTAACTAACAGCTTCAGTAAATGCAAACTCCTAGAGGAAGGGCTTTCAGGACCTAAAGCAGTGATGTTGTAATGGTGGAATGAGTCTCACTGGGTGGTGCTAGGCATCTGTTTGGAGGAACTCTGACAGCACAATGGCTAAACACTCAGCTATAATCAAGAGGGTGGCAGTTCGTACCCACCCAGTGAGTCCACAGAAGAAAGACCTGGTAAACTGCTCCCACAAAGATTACAACCTAGGAAGCCATAGGGGGTAGTGTTATACTTGATTACAAGGAGTTTGTGTGAGACAGAATCTGTTCACATTATTCATTCACTCTACAAATATTTATTGAGCACCTACGAAGCTCCAGGAGCTCAGAAGCTGCCATATCACATATCTCCAAGGAGAGGTGGTACCCTCTGCAGTTGTGTGTACTCTTTAGGCCCTGGACTCCTGGTTCTGTGGCATACACAATAGTGGACAAAGTACAACAGGAGCCTGTTCTGTTCACGTAAGTGATCTCTTCCGAGGGAGTGAGAGATTATTCAGTAAAGGATGATCTTTGCAGTTTAACTGTCTCATTTTACAGATTGGGAAAGAGGCCCAGAAACAGTGCTGGCATTGCCTAAGATCACAGAGCAGAACAGGGATGAGAACTCAGGTCTCTGAACTCAAAGCCGGTGATCATTTCACTGTCCCATATAGCCTCCTTCTACACTCATTAAGTACTGAACGTGTTTGTCCCCAATCAGGGCAGACAGATGGAGTAAGCAAATAAGAACAAGGAATTACCTGTGTCCCCTCCTTGAAGTGATGCCACATCTCTCCCCACATTTTCCCTTTTGTAACCACCTCTGGTTTTCAAGCAGCAGGTGCAAAAAGGATGCCACTGATTTCAATGCTTGTCACACCCTCACTGTGGACCCAGCATGACCATTAATCACCCATTTGACAAAGCAGGCAGCAGTCCCTGTTGCAGCAGGAGTCTGGCCAGGAGAACAGCTCTCCCAGAAACAGACTGTGGAAATGAGAGAACAAAGGCATACAGAAGAGAGGAGAAAAGCCCAGGCTGAAAGCCAGAAAGCTGTCTTCTCACTCCAGCTCTGTCAATCACATGCTAGGCAGCTTTGAACAAGCCTTTTACCTCCCTGGGGTGCCACCTGATTAGTAGGTTGTATGATAATTGTATCCTTATTTTTATCAATCACAAATTACACTAGTATGGGTTTACAGCTCTAGGTCACTCATACAACATAATCTGGTCTTCACCTGAGGACATGTCTAAACACAGCCCTAAAGAGCAGCAAACTTATTGGGGCCATCTATGATTTGTGAGGTCCTCCTTCAGTTCCTCCTTCCTCTTGGATGTGAATCCTGAGTCCCACTCTGAAAACCAGACTCTTCAGCACTTGCTGCTTATAGACATTGAAAGATCTCTATTGCTAACTCCACGTGTGGATCATGTAACACATATCCAAGCCAATCAAACCATTCCATTCCCCTTAACATAGCGACAGATTCACGGTTGGATGCGTGGCCCAACTAGAGCCAATGAGAAGAATCATCTTTCACTGAGAATGAAGGACTAGAGGGTATAAAGACGTATGTCTTAATTTGCTGCTGTCATCTGAAAGCCTGAAAGCAAGTTTAAACAGAAGAAAGTGAAACCAAAAGACGAAGAGAAGTAAGTAGGTTCCCAGTGACATCATCTGAACCCCAGAATCATGCCACACCTGAAGACAACACTACCTCTGGACTAGAAATGTCTCTGAACCATTAAATTTTTTTCTTTTTTTCTTACTGAAGATGAATTTTCTGTCACTTTTGATTTTAAAGATTCTGAATGATATATTGTCCCACACAGGAAGATCATTAGGCCTTCCTTTCAGTGCTTTCGATGATGGGGACTGCCTTACCACTAGTAATTTCCTCTAAGCCTCTCTGAGCTACTCCAAGGGAGACGTCAAGGGGCAGAAAGAAGAGACAGATGTAAAGAGTGAGACCAGCCACAGCTGCAGGGCTGACTCATATATGGGAGGTGTTAAGTCCCTAGGGTCTTCCAGGTTGTTTAATATCGTGTATTGATTTGCTTTTGTTTCCCTGAAGGAAAGAAGGATTTGACTAACCGCCAATGTTCCCATGAGGACAAGCGCCAGAAGGGTTTTACTGAACACAGAAGAATGGAAAGCCAGAAAAGAAAAGAAAAAGGGAAGAATGATGGCTTGTGAAATTGGAAAATAAAATGTACTTCACTGGGGCTGACAGGGCCCTGAACAAGTAGATGAAGAAAGGGAAATTTATCTTGAGCGCCTTGTCACCTCCTTTAACAGCATCTGTTACCTCTTTCCTACTTCACTACTTCTTGACACATCCAGGAAACAAAGGAAATCAGAACTGTTCTTAAGTAATTTTCACACATTCAACATTTGGTTCCTTCGTATTTCTCTCCATCTATCCATCTTTACGCACTGATTGGTTATTATAAGCCAGGATCACCCTTTTTATTGTTGCTCCTCTGAGGAAATGATTTGAACTGATATTACAATTTAAACTGTTTGTCCCTTAGATTTTTGTGAGCATGGTATCACTGATTGGTCCTGACAGCATCCCCACTTGTGAACACATTAGAGGCTGCTCTATCTACCATTGACAGAGGACCAAAATGTTTACTGAGCCCCCCTACCTAGCCCAGTGCCTGTGTGGGAAACAAAATCAGATGGGAGAAGGATCTTGCCCAAGTGAAAGTCAGATGGATTAGAACACTGAGTTTGTTTGCACATCCTTAACCCAGAGTTCTAAAGCACCTGACTTAACCCAGTATCCTCTTCCCCACCCCATCTCACACATATAGCATTCCATTGCACAACACTCTGCATGGCTGCAGCTCTACAGAATTAAGGGCATCTCCACTCTAGCAATCAAGAAATCAAAAGACACGTTGCATTGGGCAAATTTCCTGCAAAAGGCCTCTTTAAAGTGTTAAAAAGCAAAGATGTCTACCCTGAGAACTAGGGTACACTTGGCCTAAGTCATGATGTTTTCATTAGTCTCATATACATGCAAAAGCTGGAAGATGAATAAGGGAGACCAAAAAAGACTTGACACCGTTGAACTGTGATGTTGGTAAAGAATATTGAATACACCATGGACTCACAAAAGAATGAACAAATCTGTCCCGGAAGTCGCACAACCAGAATGTTCCTTAGAAGCAAGTATGATGTGACTATGTCTCATGTACTTTGGACATGTTATCGGGAGGGATCAGTCCCTGGAGAAAGACATGATGTTTGGCAGAGAGTTAGAGAAGAGTAAGACCTTTAATGAGATTGATTGACACAGTGTCAACAACACGGAGCTCAAGCATAACAACACTTGCGAGGACAGCAAGGCCCGAACAGCGTCTCTTTCTGTTGTACACAAGATCACTATGAGTCAGAACACACTCAAGAGCACCTGACAGCAACACCTTGGCCCATAACCCCGGTCTTCTCTTCCTCCTTCACCTCATCCACCCAGGAAACAGTGTCTCCAACAGAAGATATACACCAGCATTATTGTCAAATCTATATCTCCAAGATTCCATACCAAAGGGAAGGACAAGAGGTTCTTTCTCCCAAATTCACTGCCTGGTTTCCTTTTGACCCACTCAGATCTATTTTTCTCAGATACTATCAATGTCATCATCATCACTGCTGATGTTTATTGATGGTTCACTATTTAGCAGACATTTTCTCAAGATACTTCAATGTATTATCTTACTTAACTTGCAGACAATCTTATGAAATTCTATCATTATTATTCCTTGTTTAAACAATGAGATAACTGAGCTGCAGAAGTAGCTTTGAGGTCACAGAGCTACTAACGGTTAGAGCTTGGATCTAGAAGTCAGGTCAACCATATCAAATTCTATCATGGTATTCCCAGGCAGGAAATGAGAGAACGGAGCCTTAGAGGCAGCATTGAGATCACAGAGCTACTAACTGGTAGGGATTAGATCTAGAGTCAGGTCTCTCTGATCCTCCTTCACTCCACCAGGGCCTGAAACAACCACCAGGCAGTAAGAAAAGACATATTTTCAAGTGTAGGCAAACTTTGACTTCTCATCTGTTTTCTTTCTTTTCCTATATAACATACTTGCTGTGTAACTTTGGGCAACTTGCTTAGCTTCTCTGGGCTTTATCTTTTCACCTGTATAATTTAGGAGGTAAACTAGAGCTAGCTGGCCTTGAAATACCCTTCCAGCTCTAACATCCCATCTTCAGATTTCTTACTCAGCTGTCAAGTCATGGTCACCAAAGGCCACGCTATAAATCCAGGGTCACCATGAGTCGGAATCAATTCAGCAGCAACTAACAAGAATAACAACCTTTTAAGAATAAAGAATACAAAAAGATGGAATCAACATAGGTGACTATCACCAGATGAGTACACAAACAAACTACAACATGTATACATAATGGAACACTACGCAATGATAAAGAAAAATGATGATTTAATGAAACGTTGCATAATCTGGAATCAACTGGAAGATGTTCTGCTGAGTGAAATCAGTTACCTGAAAATGGATAAATACTCTATGAGGCCACTATTATAAAGACTCTGGAAAAGACTTACGCACAGAAGAAAATATTCTTTGATGGCTATAAGGGTGGAGAAGAAGGGATTCATAGATTAGACAGTCAACAGGAATTCGGTTCACTGAAGGGAGTGACAGCACTCAGTAGAAGACAGATCCACTAAGTGGACTGCATTATAAGCTAAGAGGTTTTCTAAATTCAACCCAACACTTCAAAGGACAAAGTAGCAGGAACAAGGATCTGGGTACAAAGTTTTCAGTGGACATCAAGGTCAGTTGGCATAACTAGTCTTTTTCTGAGACTCTTCTGCATCCCATATTGGTAAGTGATGTCTGGGGCCTTAGCAGCCAGCAAGCTGCCATTTAAGGAACATCAATTGGCTTCAGTCCACCTGAAATAGATGGCAACCAAAACCATCAAAGACACGAGGAAAAAGGAGCCCAAGAGGCAGAAGGACCCATATGACTGGGAGACTACATCAGCGTTAGACCAGAAGAGCTAGCTGGTGCCTGGCCACTACCAAAGACAGCCCTGTCAGGAAGCACAGTGTAGAGTTTCTGACATAGCGTGATAAAAAGAGGTGAGCAGATTAAGAACTCTATTAAAAGACCAGAATTGATGGTCTGACAACCTTGAGGGTCCCCTGAAAACATGGCCCCTACACTCGATCCTAGTCCAGACCTAAAACCAGTACTGAAGCCAACGCTTCAAATAAAGAAAGAACTGCACTTGGAAACACAGAGTGATGCATATGGTATGTGTACTTTGTGGTTTAATTACGTCTGAGGCTGTTCTACTGGCTTCTTGTTAGAAAGGAGAGGAGACAAGTGTTGGTTGAGCAGATACTCGAAGAGTGAAAAAGAAGAGTGTGCTGTCACAGGGAGAGGAGAGCAGATAGAGTTGCAGAGAGGCAGTTGTTCAAGGTTTTATATGGACAATTGTCTTGGATTGTAAGATTTCATTTAACCACAATAAAAAAAATTAAGAAGAGTGAAGAATACTGTAGTAAAAATGAAAAATACCTAGTGTTGCCCCTTCTCGTAAATTCTTAAATGGGATTCACCAAGTATTTGGTCATAAGAAATCACAGAATCCTAGAAGCAAAAGAATGTTCTAATAGAAAATTAGTTATAAACTTTTAATAGCTATCGTTTAGTGAGGGTCCACTGTGTATCAGGTACTTGCCGAGTGTTCCACATATTGTTTCACTGAATCCTTACACAACACTGCAGGGTCAGTGCTCATATCACCTACCCTGGAAGAAACTGATACACAGAGTGATTAATAATCTGCTCAAGGTTATGCCACTAGAAGAGGTGAAGCTTGGATTAGAACCCAACTGGGTTCCACTTCAAAGCCTCTTTGCTACATCTTCTCATCCAAGTGTCCAACTCAGAAGAGAAACTGTCTTTGAAAATCCCAATTAGTGAGCTCAGCCTGGAAGCCTGCCATAGCAAAGCACTACTAAAATGTGCAGACTTTTAAAAATGGAGATCATAAGCAAGCAAAGCTCTAGCCTTGGTCCCAGTTAAAGACAGAAATGAGGTATGTTCCCTCCTCTGAAGTGCTCCTTCCAAAGCAGAATGAGCTCTGCCTTCCATTGAGGACTGCCTCTACTTGCAGCAAAAAACTGCAGTGAGACACATTATTAAGTGCGTCAATCAGTCTCCTATGCAGTGTCCAAGTCATTAGTCCAATCATTAGTAATTAGTCATTATCAAGATGACCATTCGATAGATTACTGCTGCCCCCACACAGCATGGCAATTCTTGCCTCTAGGCAGGGACAGATATGACAATAATGACTTCTACAGCAAATACCAGGACAGGAGAGAAGCTTTTCAGGCACTTCTCCAGTGGCAGCTTATCGAAGAATCTTATCTCAAAGGTAAGATCTTCCCAGTCTTCTCCTCAATTTAGGAAAATCTGTACATCATCATGAATACTATTCTTCCTTCTCTCCACCTATCTAAGTCATCTAGGTCCAGATAGGTCCATTCCCCACTAAAACCTTCACAGAATCTTTCAGTCCCTACTGGCATAGTCCTTCATTATCTTGTGAAATAGTTCTGTCCCCTCAACTAAAGAGCCCAAGCCAAAAGCCCACTGCTGTCAAGGTGATACCAACCCAACTAAAGAAGGCTTGGTTCTAATTTTACCTCTGCCATGTGATCTTGGATGAGTCGTTTTCCATCTCTGAACCTCAATTTTCCATCTATAACAAAGGAATTTGATAAAGAATGGTAAATCAGTTTTATCTTATCAACTTTCCCCATTCAAAACGTAGTGCCTGTCTGCAGGTACCTGTAAAAACCGTGTTGAGAAGGATCATGGTAGCAACTCTAAACTTAGCAAAAAAAGACTATTGAGATTGGATGCTGAAGTCTGTAATGGCACAAAACAGGTGAATAACAACCCCTGTGATACGTCCTTGCCACCCACAGGCACAATTTTGAAATTCTTCTGCTCTACCAGTTTGTTATTTCTCTGTTTTTTGTATTCACTGTCAGGAGCAAATTCAGTTAAACCTGAAACTTTTCCAAGGCACATACAAAATGTGATTCCCTATGCAGACACACCATACCATCCCTCTGAAGCAAGGACCTGAAGAACTATGCAAAACAGATACAAATGTCAATCCTGGAACCCTAAGTACCAAATAAAATGGTAAAGAACTATATCCAACACCAAATGGAAGAAGAAACTGAAGGAAAACAGAGAATGAAGAGACATACAGAGTGGAGGTCCCCTGGCAATGAACATGGCACAGCCTAACCACCCTGATGCACAATCAGCAAGACCCCAGACAGGGAGTACTGGAAGCTAACTTCATGGAGGTCTCAACAGGAGGCAGAGCACCCAGTTATGAGAGAAAAATGCTTTCCTACTGCTCACTCTTCAGCCCTGTGTGGCATTCCTATTGCTTCCTGACGAGCCTCGCCATGTCCATCAGCTAAAGAAACACCAGCCCACCATCACCGAGGCCCACTGTTCTTCTACTTGCCACTTTTGTTTCACCATTTTTCCCTTTCTCCTTTTCTTTGTTCCCTCCCACTTAGCCCCATATGACACTTCTACCCCTTGCTAATGGGGCCATGCCATACCACTGCAGGCTAAGCATTACTAGACCACTGCCAACAGACGTCCCCCTTTTGCTGACATTCACCAATTCCAAACAAACAGAAAAAAAAATTAAGAAAACCTAAGAATTATGTGTGACATAATCAAGAGCAAAAGTGTGCCTGTTACCAGAACTCCAGAACAGTAAGAGAAAGTTAAAAACACAAAGAACTTGAAGGTTGGCTAGCAGAAACCTTGCTCGAAAGCATGTAACATGAAAAGCTGATCATCCAAGAAAATCAACAAATCCCACACAGACTAGATCCCCAAAGAAAGTCACCAAGTTATACCATAATCACACTGGCCAAAACTGAAGACAAAGAAAGAATCCTGAGACCTGAGAGCAGCTCAAGAAAAATGAAATGTCACTTACAAAGGGGAAATAATAAGACTAAACTGTGACTACTTAGAAACTAGGCAAGCGACAGGGAAAGGAAAGATATATGTAAAAACCCAAGAGAAAAAACTGCCAACCAAGAATAATATATCCTTCGAAACTAATCCTCAAATATGATGGTGAAATTAGGGAATTTCCAGATAAAGAAAAATTTGGAGAATTTGTAAAAACCAAATGAAATTTACTAAAAATATTAAAGAGAGTCTTTCAGTTACAGAACCAACAACACAGACAACAACTGGTGTCTAAAACACGGAACAGAGTCAGCCAGATATCGACATAGATAAAGAATTCTCAGAACAAAGCTAAGAGACATACAACAGGAAAACAGAGGCATCAATCTGTCAATGAGAATAGCATCAAAACAACAAAAGGGAGAATAAATGTTTAGATATAAAATTTTCAAATGCAGAGGAAGTCAATGCAATATCAAGTAATAAAATACTGGTTCAAACTTAGGAAAATAAGGATACATTTCAAAGTAACCATAAAGAAAGCTAATAAAATTACTCGTCAGAATAAAGACAAAAAGAAGAAAAACTTAAAATCTCAGTAAACACAACACCTATAAAAAGAAATGAAGAATACCCACAAACAAAAGGAGAGTAGGAGGAACAAAGAAAACATCACCAACACACACACACACACACACACACACACCCCTATACACACACACACAAAGCACTACAAAATGACAGCGGTAAACTCACACGTATCAGTAATGACACTGAACATAAATGGCCTAAATGCACATAAAGAAACAGAGAGTGACAGAATGGATCATAGACCAAAAAACGGGACCATCAACATATTAGTTGAAAAAGACATACTTTAGAAACAAGGACATAAATTTATTAAAAATCAAAGGATAGCAAAAATATATCAAGCAAACAGCTAACAAAAGAGAGCAAGAGTAGCAACACTAACTATAGATAATACAGACTTGAAACAAAATCCACCATAAAAGACAAGGGAGGACATTATGTAATGATTAAAGGGACAATCCGTCATGAAGACATAACCATAAAAGATATCCACACTCAATGAGAGGGCTCCAACACACACCAAAAAAATGCCTAACAGCACTGAAAAGAGAAATGGACAGTTCTGTTATAACAGTAGAAGACATCAACATACCATTCTCAGTAAAGAACAGAACATGTAGGATGAACTAAATAAAAAAACAGAAGATTTAGTGACTACTACCAGCCAACTGGTTCTCATAGGCATTTGAAAAAATACTACCCAACAGCTGCAAAGTACACATGCTTTTCTAATGCACAAGGAAAGTTCTCCAGAATAGGTCACATCTAAGGCCACAAAGCAACCTTCAACAAAGTCCAAAACATTCAGTAATATAGAGTATCTTTTCTGATGATAATACCATCCAAGTAGAAATTAACAACAGGGGGAAAAAATCAGTTACGTGGAAACTGACCGATACCCTACTTAAAAACCACTGAGTAGTAGAAGAAATCAAAGATGAAATCAAATGAGAACGAAAACATGATACCAAAACCTTTGGGACACAGCAAAGGTAATATCCAAAGGTCAATTTATAGCAACAGCTGCATACATAAAAAAGAAGAAAGGTGAAACAGGATCCATACCTCACACCACACACAAAAATAATTTAAAATGGATCAAAGACCTAAATATGAAGGCAAACGCCATACAGGTCATGAAGAAAAAGTATGATCAATGCTAGAGGCCCTAATACACAGTGTTAATTAGGATACAAACCATATCAAACAAAATACAAACTCTTGAATACAAGCTAGATAACTAGGATCTTCTAATATTTCAATGCTTACGCCCATCAAAAGACTTCCCCAGAACAGTAAAACGAAACTACAGACTGGGGGGGGGGGGGGATGGCTATTACAAATCTGACAGAAGTATAATCTCTGAAATCTAAAGCAAAATTCAACACCTCTACAACAAAAAGAAAAATTATTCCACTTTAAAATGGGCAGAGGAAATGAACAGGCAGTTCATCAAAAAAGATATTCAAGCATCTAACAGACTCTTGAGGAAATAATAGTGATCATTAGACACTGGAAAAATGCAAATCAAAGTCACAATGAGAAACCAGATCACTGGAGCATTACTGTCACAAATCAAAAAAAAGAGAAAACAACAAACACTGGAGAGGCTACAGGAAAACCGAAACCCTCATGCACTGCTGCTAAGGATGCAAAATTATGCAGTCATTTTGGAAAATGATATGGCCCTTCCTTAGAAAGCTAGAAATAGTGTACAATCCGGCAACCCCACTTCTAGGAATGTATCCTAGAGAAATGAGAGCCGTTACACAGATAAATGTATGCACATCTATGTTTACTGCTGCATTGTTCACAACAGCAAAAAGATGGAAACAACCTAGATGCCCATCAACAGATGAATGGATCAGCAACCTATGGTACATACATACCTAGTGATAGCTAACAGTGATGAATCCACAAAGCATCTCACAGCATGGATGAATATGGAGATATTATGTTGAGTGTGATAAGTCAATCACAAAAGGATGAATATTGTATGAGACCACTGCGAAAAGGTTTACACACAAAAATAAATTATCTTTGATGGTTACTAGGGAGGAAGGAGTGGGCATTAAAAAGCACTAGATAAACAATTGGTAAGTGGTAACTTTGGTAAAGGGTAAGACAGTACACACTACTGGGGAAGCCAACACAATTTGTACAAGATCAGAGAAGCTCCATAGAGGCATCCAAACTCTTCCTAAGAGAGGGCTGACAGCTGTGGGGACCATAGTCTCAAGCAACATCTAGCTTAATCAGCATAACATAATTTATAAAGAAAATATTCTACATTCTACTTTAGTGAGTAGTGTCTCAGTCTTAAAAGCCTGTGAGCAGCCGTCTAAGATATTCTGCGGGTCTCAACCCTTTAGAAGCAAAGGAACTTGAAGAAAACCAAAGATACAAGGTAAAGATTAGTCCAAAGGACTAATGGGCCACAACTACTGTGACCTCCACCAGATTGAGTCCAGTACATCTAGATGGTGCTCAGATCCCACCACTGACTCCTCTCATAGGGCTCACCATAGAGAGTCCTGAACAGAGCTCAAGAAAAATGTAAAACAAAATTGTAACTCGTACCACACACTGCTATAGAACTCTGTCTGCTATTCCTACCGTGTGAGACCACACTCCACCTCGGCATCCTGTACTTCCCTTATTCATTCAACCAATTCCTGTTTCCCCCTGTCCACCTTCCTGTCTCACCTCTAGAAAGGTGCTGCTCCAACAGGCTCGTGTATGCATTTAAGCCAAGAAGCATATACTTTACCAGCATCATTCTAAGTCTTTTTAGTCCTGCCCAATCTTTCTCTGGAAAGTTGGCTTCAATACTGGTTTCAGCTCTGAGCTAGCAGAGTGTCCGGGAGCCATGTCCTCAGGGTACCCTCCAGGATGTCAGACCATCAAGTCTGGTCTTTTCATCGAGTTCTAGATCTGCACCCCCTTTTTCTCCTGCTACATCAGGGGCTCTGCATTGCATTCCTTGTCAGGGCAGTCATTGGTGGTGGCCAGTGTTTCTGGTCTTCTTCTGATGCAGTCTTCTGATCATATGGCCCCTTCTGTCCCCTGAGTTCATATCTTCTTCATGTCTTTGATGTCCTTCATTCTTCTCTACTCCAAGTGGATTGGGACCGATTGATATTACTTATACAGCAGTTTGCTAGCTTTTAAAACCCTAGACACCACACACCAAAATGGGAGGCAGAACGTTTTCTTTAAAAAAATTAGTTATGCCAATTGACTTTGATATCCTTTGAAACGGTGTCCCCGGACCCCTGCTCCTGCTACTCTGATCTCTGAAATATTGAGTTGCATTCAGGAACTCTCTTAGCTTTTAGTGTAGTCCAGCAGTGTTAATCTCCCTTCTACTGCTTGCTGTCACTTCTGTCACTTAACACAATTCTTATCTACTATCTAATCTATGTATATGCCTCTCCCTTGCTCCCCACCCTTCCAACTATCAAAGATTATTTTCTTCTGTGCTTAAAACATTTTTTTGAGACCTTGTAATAGTGGTTTCCTACAATATTTGTCTTTTTGTGACTAATTTCACTCGGCATAATGTCATCCAAATGACTCCATATTATGTTTCCCCAAGATCATCATTCTTTATCATTGCATGGTATTCCGTCATGTGAACACACCATATGTTTATCCATTCATCTGTTGATGGGCACCTAGATTGATTCCATCTCTTTACTATTGTGGAAAGCGCTTCAATAAACATTGGTGTGCATGTATCTACTCATGTGATAGCCCTTGTTTGTCTAGGATACCTTCTAAGAAGTGGGATTGCTGGATATGGTGTTTCTGTTTTTACCTTTTTAGGAAAGTGTCAAATTGATTTCCAAAGTGGTTATATCTTTTTACATTCCCACTAGTGCTGTAGAAGAGTTCCAGTGTTGCCACAACCTTTCCAACATTTATTGTGTTGTATTTTTTGGATTAATGCCAGCCTCATTAGGTGAAATGGTATTTTATTGTAATATTGTTATTGATTTCTCTAACGGCTAATGATCATAAATATTTCCTCACGTATCTTTTAGCTGTCTGGATGTCTTCTTTGGTGAAGTACCTGCTCTATCCTTTGCCCATTTTTAATTGCATTATTTGCCTTTTCTTGTTGAGGTTTTGTAGTATCTTCTAGATTATGTAGATAAGATGCCGATCAGATCTGTGGTTGCCAAGATTTTTTTCCTAGTCTATAGGTAATCTCTTTACTTTTTTTGAAGTCCTTGGATGAGCACGAGTATTCAGTTTTTACTAATTCCCATTATGTATTTTCTCTTCTGGTGTTTGTGCATGGTTAGTAGTATTTTGTAATCTGTTTATGCCATGTATTAGGGCTTCCGGCATTGCCCATATTTTTTCTTTCATGGTCTTTATTGTTTTAGATTTTATATTTAGGTCTTTAATCCATTTTGAATTAGTCTTTGTACATGGTATGAGACATGGATCTTGTTTCATTTTTTTCTTTTTTTTTTTTTGCAGATGGATATCCAATATTGCTAACGTCATTTGTTGAAGAGACTGTTTTTTCCCAGTTTACAGACTTTGGGCTTTTGTCAAACATCATCTGCTCATACTTAGATGGAGTTATATTTGGATTATTTCATCTGTTCCATTGGTCTATACATCCGTTTTTGTACCAGTACCAGGCTGTTACGACTACTGCGACAGTGTAGCAGGTTCTAAGGTCAGGTAATGTGATTGTTTTAGTTAGCTAGTGTTGCTGTACTGGAAATATCACAAAGCAGATGGCTTTAGCAAAGAAAAATTTATTCTTATACAGTCCAGTAGGTTAAAAGTCCACATTCAGGGTGTCCAATCCAGGGGAAGGGCTTTCACTCAGTCGGCTCTGAAGGGAAGTCCTCGTGTTGCATCAGTCTTTGGTCAGGGGGCATCTTGGCACAATAATCTCATGTCTGAAGGACATGCTCTACTCCTGGTGCTGCTTTCTTCATGCTGTGAGCTTCCTGAGCTAAAATGCTCCCTGACTGACCAAAGACTGATGCAACATGAGGACATTACTCCAGAGCTGACAGAGGGAAAGCCTTCCACCTGGAGAGGACACCCTGAAAGTCGACTTGTAAACTGGACTGTATAAGAATAACTTTTCTTTGCTAAAGCCATCCACTTTGTGGTATTTGTTAGAGCAGTACTAGCTGAGTAAAACAGTGATAACTCCCATTTTGTCCTTAGAGTCACTAATGCTTTACTATCTGAGGCTTCTTCCCTTACCATAGGAAGTTAGTGATTTGTTTCTCTATCTCATTAAAAAATGGCATTGCAATTTGTATTAGGATTGCGTTACATCTATAGATCACTTTGGGTAGAATAGACATTTTCACATTAAATCTGCTGTCCATGAACAAGGAAGGCTTCTCTGGTTATGTAGTTCTCTTGGTTTCTTGCAGTAGAGTCTTGTAATTTTCATTGTATGAGTATTTTAGTTCATATTTCTGGTCATACTTATTCTTAAGTATTTTATCTTCTTGAGAGCTATTGTAAATGATAATAATTTGGTGATTTCCTCTTCAATGGTCTCTTTGTTGGTGTAAAGGAATCAAACTGATTTATGATACTTTGCTGAACTCATCTGATAGTTCCAGTAGTGTTTTATTTTTGTTTGGGTTTTTTTGTTTGTTTGTTTGCTGATTCTTTAGAATTTTCTGTCTGTAAGATCATATTATCCACAAATAGAGATACTTTCAATTCTTCCCTACCAATTTGGATTCCCTTTATTTCTTTATCTTGCCCAACTGCTCTGGATAGAACCTCTAGCAAGACGTTGAATGAAATGTTGACAATGACCATCTTTGTCTGATTCTCATTCTCCAGGGAATGCTTTCATACTCTCTACATTTAGGATAATGTTGGCAGTTGGCTTTGCAGAGATGCCCCATATTACATTCAGGAATTTCCCTTTCTATTCCAATTTTGCTGAGTGTTTTTACATGAATGTTTGTTAGACTTTGTCAAATGCTTTCTCTACATCAATTACTAAAATCAAGTGGTTATTTTCTTTATGTCGTTGACTACATTAGTTGTTTTCCTAGTGTTGAACCCTCCTTCATCCCTGGTATGAATCTCACTTGGTCATGATGAATTTTTTTTTTTTTTTTAATACGTCATCAAATTTTATTGCCTGGAATTTTGTTAAGGATTTTGCATCTAAATTCATGAGAAATATTGGTCTGTACTTGTCCTTTTCTGTGTTATCTTGACCTGGTCTGGTATCACGGTTATACTAGCTTTACAGAATGAATTTAGCAGTATCCATCCTTTTCTATGCTGTGAGATATCTCTAGTAACAGTGGTGATAACTCTTCTCTAAAAGTCAGGTAGAAGTCTCCAGTGAAGCTGTCTAGGTAAGGACTTTTTTGGTTGGGAATTTTTTTAATTACCTTTTCCATATCTAACTTTTTTGATAGGTTTATTAAGTTGTTCTACTTCTGTTTTTCTTAGTATTGGTACGTAGTCTGTTTCCAGAAATTTGTCCATTTCCTCTAGGTTGGCACATTTATTACAGTACAATATTTTTATAGTATTCTGTTATGATTCTTCTCAAATGGGTCTGTTGAGATATCAGCAATCTTATTTCTTATTTGAATTATCTGCTTCCTCTCCTGTTGTTCTTTTGTTACTTTGGTCATTAGTTTATCAATTTTGTTGATCTTTTAAAAAAGAAACCAGCTTGCAGTCTTGTTAACTCTTTCAGTTATTTTTCTATTTTCTAATTCACTTAGTTCTGCTGTAATTTTTATTATCTGTTTTCTTCTGGTGCCTGAGAGGATCTTTTGCTGCTCTTGTTCTACTTGTTCGAGTTGTAAGGTAAATTTTGGCCCTTTCTTCTTTTTGGATATGTGCATTTATTGAGGTAAATTGACCTCTGAGTGCTGCTTTTGCTCTGTCCTGTAGGTTCTGGTAGGATATGTTTTTGTTCTCGTTTGAGTCTATGAACTTCTTTATTCTGTCCTTGATTTCGTCTATAACCCAGAAGTTTTTAAGCAAGGGTGTTGTGCAGTTTCCATGTGTTGGTTTTCTAACCCTTGCTTTTTCTGATATTGATTTCAACTTTTATGGTTTTATGGTCTGAGAAGATGTTTTCTAATATTTCAATATTTTGGATTTTGTTAATATTTTATTTATGGCCTAATAAATACTATTCTGAAGAATGCTCCATGTGTATTGGAAAAGAAGGTATATTTGTCTGTTGTTGGGTGAAGTGTTCTGCATATGTCCATGAGGTCAAGTTGGTTGGCTGTGACATTTAGATCTTCTTCTGTGTCTTTATTGAGAAACCCTGGTGGCATAGTGGTTAAGTGCTACAGCTAATAACCAAAAGTTTGGCAGATCAAATCCACCAGGCAATCCTTGGAAATTCTATGTGGCAATTCTACTCTGTCTATAGGGTCACTATGAGTCAGAATCAACTCAATGGCATTGGGGTTTTTTTGGTTTGGTGCCTTTGTTGAGCTTCTTTCTGGATGTTGTGTCCATCACTGAAAGTGATGTGTTGAAGTCTCCAACTATTATTGTGGAGCTGTCTATCCCACTTTTCAATGCTGTTAGAGTTTGTTTGATGTATTTAGAAGCTCTGTTATTGGGTACATGAATATTTCATGTGGTTATGTCCTCCCAATGTACTGACTCTTTAAGCAGTATATAGTGACCTTCCTTGTCCACTGTGGTGGATTTCACTTCAAAGTCTATTTTATACAAAATTAATATTCCACTCCTGCTCTTTTTTTGAATGTTGTTATATTTTTCCATTCTTTGAGTTTCAGCTTTTTTGTACCTTTAAGTCTAAGATATGTATCTTGTATGCAGTATCTAGATGGATTGGTTTTTTTAATCCATTCTGATACTCTGTCTTTTTATTGGTGCTTTTAACTTATTTACATTTGATGTAATTATTAATAGGCACAAATTTAGTGCTGTCATTTTGGTGCTTTTTGTGTGCATTGTTGACAATTTCTTTGTTCCACTTAATTGTCTGCACTGAATCATGTTTCTTTATAGGTTTTGTTTTCATCCTTTTCATTGTTGTTGGTTTCATTTTGTTGAGACTTCTTGATTTTGTTTCTTATTTTGATATGTAGGATTGTTAACTTCCTTTGCAGGTACCTTAGTATTTACCCCTAATATTATAAGTTTAAACCAGTCTTTAATTTTTTTATGTTGCCTTCACTTGGCCTCTATGAATACATTAATTTGTATTCACCTATGAATATAAATCTATGAATACATTAATTTGTTCCTCTTTTTGGTATAAGGTTGTCATCATTTACATGCTGAGATCTATTTATTTTTAGTGTTTTAGTTTTGATTTGTTTTTATAGTGTCCCTATATATGTTGATATCTGGATGCTCTGTCCTGCATTGTATGTTTGAGTATATGTCTGATGCTACTGATTTTCAAATTCAAGAACTTCTTTCACTATTTCTTGTAATTTTGGTTTGGTTTTTGCAAATACTCTAAATTTCTGTCTCTCTAGGAATTCCCTAATTTTGCTGTCATATTTTAGAGAAAGTGTTGCAGGATACATAATTATTGCATGGTTTTTTTTTTTGCTTGTTTGTTTCTTCAAGGCTTTTATATGTCATCTCATTGCCTTCTTGCCAGCATGGTTCCCAGTGAGTAATCCATGCTCAGTCTTATTTGCCCTTCTTTGTCGATTAATTCTTGTTTACTCCTATCTGCCTTCAAAAAGCTTCCTCTTTAGTTTTGTAAGCCAGCCAAAGCCAAGTGCTGTTGAGTCAGTATTTTAATATATCTTTAGTCCTTGTTTCAGAATGAACCTTGTGTGGAATTTGATGAGCTTCTTGGATAGCAATCTTCTGATCTGTCATGGTATTGGGAAGCCTTCTGCCAACAAATCTTCAACAAGTCTCTCTGTATTTTCTGTTAGTCCCTTGATTCTGTTACTCCAATCATTCATAAATTATTCTTCTTGTAGAATCCCATGGAACTCTTAGTGATTCTTCATTTTTTTTAATTCTTTTATCTGCTTTTTCCTCAAATGTACTGGTGTCAGATGCTATATCATCTTCAGTCTGACTAATTCTGCATTCTATTGCCTCATTCCTGCTCCTTTGAGTTTCGACTGAATTTTCTAATTCTATAATTTTATCATTAATCTGCTGAACTTCAGATCCTTGTTGCTTAAGTATTTCTTGCAGCTTGTTTAATTTTTCATTATACTCTGCTATTCTTTGCCTAATCTCTTTCCTGATATCTTGAAGAGCTATAAATATTAGTCATTTGTATGCAACCTCTGATAACTGCAGGAAGTCTTCATCAGGAAAAACTGGTTCTTTGTTTTGGGAGTTCTTTGAAGCCATGGTGACTTTCTTCCTTGAATGATTAAAAATTTATTGTTGTCTCTGAGCCATCAGAAAATTGTTGTAATTTATTTGTTTCATTATTGTGTTCTAACATAAGCCAAGTGCCGTCGAGTCGGATCCGATATGTTAAAAGTATAGGGCTATATGTGTAATTTTTAATTTAGCTTTTGAGTGTTCAAGTGGTCTGGTCATTTGACCTAGTTTGATCATTGAAATCTTAGAAATTCCAGTGCCCTGCCACTGGGTGGTTAGAGCTGCAAACTCACTGAGAAAGGTAGGGGGAGTTCCAAGCTCGGGGGGCCAGCAGTCTTTCCCCCACCCCCCTTTGTTTTCCCCTCCAAGACTTGGAGAATAGCTCAGGATGCCCCACTGCCTGCCCAGGTACAGTGTTAGACTCCAGGGCCCATTGCAGAGCAGAGAAGGGAGGCAGGAGTGCTGGGGAAGAGGAGAAAACTCAGGAGGGTAGGAAAGATTTAAAACCACAAGAGTTCACAAGCACTTAGATTGTGACCCTCATGAGAAAGCCCTCTCCAGTTCTGTAGGTGCAGCTGTTGGAAGCTGAGCTTATTGAGAAAGATATACTGTGCTTATCATGCTGCTATTCTGTTGAGCTGCTTTTGCTGTTGCATCTGCAGCTCCATTTTGCTAACTGAAACAGATCTCTCTTCAGGGTCCATATTTAATTCTGGCTGAAGTAGTTGCTTCTGGACATCCTTGCCCCCTCCCTGTCACTCCATCTGATCTCTCAAGTTTCCCCCTAATATACAGGTCTCCTAGAACATCCTATATAATCCATCCAGTTGTTTTTCTGGTTCTTTTCTGTTAGAGGGATCACAGAATACATGTGGTAACTCAACCATCTTAGCCCTACCTTCCCAAAATGGTAACTAAAAAAAAAAAAAAAAAAACTCCTAACAAAAAAATAAAAGCACTGGCCCAGATGGGTTCACCAAAAATTCTACTAAACATTCAAACAATAGCTTACACCAGAACTACTCAAACAAGTTCAGAACATAAGAAAGGAAAAGATTCACCCACTTTCACTCTATGAAGCCAGCATAACACTAATACTAATACAACATGAATACTAAAGCAAAGACACCACAAAAGGAAAACTACAGGCCAACATCTCTCATGAATATACTTGCAAAACTTCTAGCCAATAGAATAATACACCATAACCAAGTGGGATTCATACCAGGTATGCAAGGATGGTTCAACATTACAAAATCAACCAATGTAATCTACCACACAAATAACCACATGATCATCTCAACTGATATAGAAAAGTCATTTGACAAACTCCAACATCATTCCTGACAAAAAATTCTCAATAAAATAGGAATAAAAACGAAATTCCTCAACATAATAAAGGGTTTCTAGAAAAAGCTAACTGCCATCATTCTTAACAGAGAGAGATTGAAAACATTCCTGCTGAGAATAGGAATAAGACAAGGATGCCCTTTAGCAGCACTCCTATTTAACATTTTGCTGGAAGTCCTCGCTAGAGCAATAAGGCAAGAAAAAGCAATAAAGAACATACAAACTCGTAAAAACTGTCCTTATTTGTTGATGATATGATAGTATATATAGAAAAATCCAAAAGACACCATGAGAAATCTACTAGAACTCATAGAAAGATTCAGCAGAGCAGCAGGACACAAGATAAATATATGAAAATAAGTTGGATTCTTATACATCAAAAAAAAAAGAACAGTGAAAAAGAAATCAGGAAAACAACACTATTTATGAGAGCCCCCAGTGAACTAAATACTTGGGAATAAATTTAATTGGGAACATAAAAGACCTATACAAAGAAAACTACAAGACACTAGTAAAAGAAATCAAAAGGGAGCCACATAAATGTAAAACAATAAGCCCACAGACTCAAAATTGTGTAAATGTCAATGCCGCCCACAACAATCTGCAACTACAATGGAATCCGTATCCAAATACCGATAACATTCTTTAAAGAGATGACAAAATTAATCATTAACTTTATATAGAAAGGTAAAAATTCTTGGACATATAAAGCATTATTGAAGAACAAAGTAGGAGGCCTCACATTACCTGACTTGAGAAACTCATACCACCAGTGTAGTCAAAATGGCCTCGTACTGGTTACAACAGCAGACACATTGACAAATGGAACAGATTTAAGAATGCAGACATAAATTCATCCACCTACAGTAACCCAGTCCTCAACAAGGGCCCAAAGACCATCAAATGCAGAAAAGAAAATATTTTTAACCTGGCAGAACTGTATGTCCATCTGAGAAAAAAGAAAAGAAAGAAAGAAAGAAGACCCATACCTTGCACCATACAAAAATACTACTTCAAAATGGATCAGAGTCTTAAATTTAAAACCCAAAAGTATAAATATCATAGAAGGAAAGTAGGATCAATGCTAATAACTAAAAACATATAAACTCCAGAAGGTAAGTTAGATAACTGAGATTTTCAAAAAATTAAACACTGATGCTGAAGAAAGACTTCACCAAGAAGCTTAAAAAAAGAGTCCACAGACTAGGAATAAATTTTGACTATGGAAAATCCAACAACGATCTAATCTCTAAAATCTACAGGAAAATCCAACACCTCTGTAATAAAAAGACAAATAATCCGATTGAAAACGGGCAAAGGAAATGAACAGACATGTCACCAAAGAAGACATTCAAACAGCCTAAACAGGTACATGAGGAAAATAGACATTAGAGAAATGCAAATCAAAACCACAGTGAGAAACTATCTCAATTCAGAATTACTGCCACAAATCAAAAAAAGAGAAAACAACAAATGTTAGAGAAGCTGCAGAAAGATCAGAACTCTCATGCACTGTTGCCAGCAATATAAAATGGTAAAACTCTTTTTGGAGAATAATATGATGCTTCTTTAGGAACCTAGAAATAGAAATATCATATGATCCAGCAATCCCACTCCTAGGAATGTATCCTGGAGAAATAATGGCCATTACATGTACACACCATGTTTATTGCAGCATTGTTCACAATAACAAAAAGATAAAAACAATTTAGATGCCCATCAACAGACTAATGGATCAACAACTCATGGTACATGTGAGGTTCAACAATTAAGTCCACAAACTTAATTGTTCTAAGTGCTACATACTTCATTGCTGAATATCATTACGGTCACCTTTAAAGTACTGTCTTTTAGATGCTGTGCACCAATGCCAGTGCCTAGTCTACTCTTCAAAGCAATTTTGGAACTCTTTCTGAAATGGCTATTGTGCATGGTGGCACAGTGGAAATTTTTTGAAATTAATTGTCAGTTTGAGAGGGAGTAAATTACAGTTGTCTGTAAGGGAATAAACAAGTAACTGCTTTGGGACACCCTCTTTACTCCTTACCACCTGACTTGGCCCCCGGTGCCTTTTTTTCTTTACCCAAAGCTAAAGGAAATATTGAAAAGAAGATATTTTGATGACATTCAAGACATAAAGGGTAATGTAATGACAGTTCTGAAGGCCATTCTAAAAAAGAGTTCCAAAACTACTTTGAAGGGTAGACTAGGTGCTAGCATAGGTACATAGCTTCCCAAGCAGAGCACTTTGAAGGTGACCATAGTGATATTCAGCAGTGAGGTACATAGAACTTTTTCTAGGATGAGTTTAAGGACTTAACTGGCAGTCCTCATACACACAATGGAGCATACACATAATGCAGTACTATTCAGTGATAAAGAACAGTGACGAATCTGAAAAGCATGTCACAACACGGATGAGTCTGGAGGGTATTATGCTGAGTGGACAAAAGTCAGGAACAAAAATACTGTTTGAGACTACTGCTGTAAAAATTCATGAAATGGTTTATACACAAAAAGAAACAATTTTTGATGGTTACAAGGGAAACGAGAGGTGGAGATGGAAAAACACTAAATAGACAAGAGATAAGTGGTAACTTTGGAGAAGGGTAAGACAATACACAGTAGTGAGAAAGCCAGGGAAACTAGTACAAGTCCAGATCACCAAGGCCCCATAGACATATCCAAACTCCCTAGTGGGCTGAATTACTGGGCTTAGGACTGCGGCAACCATGGTCTCAAGGAACATCTAGTTCAACTGGTATAACATAAGTTATAGAGACAATGGTTTACATTCTACTTTGGTGAGTAGCATCTGAGGTCTAAAAGATTTGTGTGTTGCCATCCAGGATACTTCACTGCTCTCACTCCTTCAGGAGCAAAGAAAACAAAAGACACAGGGAAAGATTAGTGCAAAGGACTAATGAACCTCAAGTATCACGGCCTCCACAAGACTGGGTACAGCACAATAGATGGTGCCTGGCTACCACCACCAACTGCTCTGACCGGGATCACAATAGCAGGTCCCAGACAGAGCTGGAAAAATATGTAGAGCAAATTCTAACTCGTGAAAAGAAGAGCAGACTTACTGGCCTGACAGCAACCGGAGAAACCCCAAAAGTGTGACCCCAGACACTATTTTAGCTCAGTAATAAAGTCACTCCTGAAGTTCATCCAGAGATTAGACAGGCCCATAAACAACAACAACAAAAAAAATACTAAAGAAGCACACCAGCCAAGGAATAAGGATCAGAAATTAAGAAAGTACAGGAAAGCTGGTAGCAGGGAACCCAAGACCAAGAAGAGAGACTGTTATGTCGTGGAGTTGGTAACCAGTGTCACAAAACGGTATATATATCAATTATTTAATGAAAAACTAGTTTGTTCTTCAAGCCTTCATCTAAAGTACAACAACAAAATAAATAAAGTCAGCATGATCCACCACAGAAAACAGCAAAACAATCACATGATTATCTCCAGTTATGCAGAAAATGTGTTTGATAAAGTCCAACACTCGCTTCTGATAAAAATTCTCATTAACATATGAATAGAAAAAAGAGTCCTCAACACAATAAAGGGCATCTATGGGGTCACTGTGAGTCCGAATTGACTCATTGGCAACGGGTTTTGCATTATACAACATCCTTCTTAACTGAGAGTGGCTGAAAGCATTTCCTCCAAGAATGGGGATAAAACAAAGATGCCTTTATCACTACTTCCATTTAGAATTGTGCTGGAAGTACTAGCTAGAGCAATAAGACCAGTAAAAGAAATTAAGAGTGTACTGGTTACGTGCTATGGCTGCTAACCAGACAGTCAGCAGTTTAAATCCACCAGGTGCTCCTTGGAAACTCTACAGGGCAGTTCTACTCTGTCTATAAGGGCACTATAAGTTGGAATCAACTCAGTAGCAGTGAGTTTAGTGAGGTTTAAGTCATCTAGTGCTGCTATAACAGAAGTACCACAAGTGGGTGGCTTTAACAAAGAGAAATTTATTTTCTCACAGAAAAATAGGCTAAAAGTCTATATTCAGCCCATCAGTTCCAGGGGAAGGCCTCCTCTGTTGGCTCTAGAGGAAGGTCCTTGTTGTCAGTCTTCCCCTAGACTGGGAGCCTCTGAGGGGAAGGTGTCCAAAGAACATATACTCCTCCTTCAACTGCTTCTTTCCATGTTGGTACAAGATCCTCAGCTCTGCTTCCCTTTCCTTTAAACCCCAAAAGATTGCCTCAAGGCATGATACAATCCCACAGATGGAGTCCTGCTTCACCAATGCAACTGCTGCACATCCTCCCTCATTAACATCATAGATGCAGATTTTAAGACATAGGAAAATCACACAGTACCAGGAATCATGGCCTAGCCAAATTGATAAGAACATTTTGGGGGGAGGACACAATTTAATCCATGACAAAGGGTATTTACATTGGAAAGGAAAAAGTAAAGGCACTCATATTTGAAGACGACATGATCCTATACACAGAGAATCCCAAAACCTCCATAAAAAAAACCACTGAAACTATTAGAAAGATTCATCAGAGTAGCAGGATTTAAGGTCAGCATACAAAAATCAGTTGGATTCCTATACACCAACAAAGAGAACTTCCTAAAGGAAATCAGAAAAATAATAGACATGAAATAGCTTTTACAAAGATAAAATACTTAGCAATAAATCTAATCAGGGACATAAATGACCTATATAAGGAAAACTGCAAAACAGTATTACAAGAAACCAGAAGAAGTCTACGTAAACAGGAAAGTATACCATGTTCATGAGTAGAAAGACTGAACATTGTGAAAATATCAATGCTACCTAAAGCTGTCTACAGATACAATGCAATCCCAATCCAAATACCAACAGTATTCTTTAATGAGATGGAAAAGCTAATCACTAATTTTATTTGGAAAGCAAAGCATTATTGAAAAAAATAAAGTAGGAAGTCTCACACTATTTGTCTCAGAACCTTCTGTACCACCATGGGAATCAGAACAGCCTGGCACAGGTACAACAACAGAACACACAGACTAACGGAAAAGAACTGAGAATCCATAAATCCATCCATCTGTAGTCAGTTAATCTTTGACACCAAATGGGGAAAAAATAGTCTTGAACAAATAGTGTTGGTAAAACTGTATATCCAGCTGTAAAATTAATTAAACAAAACCCATACTGCACACAAAAAGTAACTCAAAATGGATCAAAGACCTAAATAAAAAACTTAAAACTATTAAGATCATAGAAGAAAATATAGGAACAACACTAGGATCTCTTATACACGGCATACAGAGAATAAAAACTATGACTAATAATTTACAAAACCAGAAAAGAAATTAAATAACCAGGAGCTTCTAAAAATTAAATAATTATGCTCATCTAAAGACATCACCAAAAGAATAAAAAGAGAACCTACAGACTGGAGGGAAAAAATTGGCTATGACATGTCCAACAATGAATGCTGTTATCTCTAAAATCTGTAAAATACTTACCTCAACAAACAAAAAGACAACCCAATTAAAACATGGGCAAAGAATAATAACAGACATTTCACCAAAGAAGGTGACTAACAGACACATGAAGACGTACTCATGATCATTAGCCATCAGAGAAACACAAATAAAAATTAGATACCATTTTAAGCCAACATTGCTGGCACAAATCAAAAAAACAGAAAATCAAAACTGTTGGAGAAGTTGCAGGGAGACTGGAACTCTTATACATTGCTAATGGGAAAGTAAAATGGTACAATCACTGTGGAAACCAGTATGGTGTCTCCTTAAAAATCTAGAAATAAAAATGCCATACAGTCAGCAATCCCATTCTTAGGAAGATGTCCTAGAGAAATAACAACCATCACACAAATAGACATATGCATGCCCATTTACATTGCAGCATCATTCAGAGCAGGGAAAAGATGGAAAAAACATAAGTGTCCCTCAACAGATGAATAGATTAAAAAATTATGGTAATAAAAAACTATGGTAATAATACCCTCCAAATTCATCCATGTTGTGAGATGTATCCCAGATTATCCACCTGCAAAGTAAATCAAATTAAAGAATTATGGCTAGATTTAAAAATTACCATAACTTTTTAATTTGATTCACTTTACAGGTGGATGAGTCTGGGATATATCTCACAACATGAATGAATCAGGAAGGTACTATGCTGAGTGAAATGAATCAGTTCCAAAAGGACAAACATAGCATAAGACCACTATTATAAAAACTAAAGAATAAGTTTATAGATACGCACACACAAACACACACACATACACACAATCTTTGCTGGTTATGAGAGAGGGAAGCAGTGAGAAGGGCAAGCCACTAATTCAAGAGTACACCAATTTAACTTCTAACAGGGGAAGACATACCTAACTGAGCAAAGTGAAGCCACAGGTGCTTCCTAGACATCTCCAAACACTGTGAGGGACTGAGTAACTGGGGCTGAGAGCTAGAGATCATGGTCTTAGGTTACATCCAGTTCAACTGGTATAAACCAAAACCCAAAACCCAGTGCTGTCAAGTCGATTTCCAAGAAGCACCTAACAGATTTAAACTGCCAACCTTTTGGTGAGTAGACATAGCACTTAACCAGTATGCCATCAGGATGTCCCAGTTGGCATTGCACAGTTCATAAAGAAAATGTTCTACATATCAATTTTGTGAGGCAGCATCTGGGGTCTATAAGCTTGGGAATAGCCATCTAACATACATTTATGTTCCAAACACATTCAGAGCAAAGGAGAATGAAGAAAAACAAAGTAACAAGGAAAATATTAGTCTTAAGGACTAATGGGCCACATGAAGCACAGCCTCCACCAGACTGAGCCCAAAAGAACAAGATGATACCTGGACCATGACTACCCTGTCAACAATCACAATAGAGGGTTCCAAACAGAACAAGTGAAAAATGTAAAACCAAATGCAAATTCACAAAGAAAGACCAGATTTACTGATTTGACAGAATGGAGAAACTCCTCAAAACCCTGGTGGCCTAGTGGTTAAGTGCTACAGCTACGAATCAAAAGGTTAGCAGTTCAAATCTGCCAGCTGCTCCTTGGAAACTCTATGAAGCAGTTCTACTCTATCCTATAGGGTCCCCATGAGTCAGAATTCACTCAATGGCAGTGGGTTGCATTTTGGTTTAGAAGAACTCCCGATACTGTGGCCCACAAATACCCTGATAACTCAGACCTGAAGCCACTCCGAAAGTCCACCTTTCAGACAAAGAAAGGCCTATGACACAAACAATAACACACATGAGGGAAGTGCTTCTTACTTCAGTCAGGTATACAAGTCGTAACGGGCAACACCCACCCCAAAGAAAAAGTGAGAGGACAGGAAGAACAGGAAAACTGGACGCACAGACACAGAGAGCCCAGGATGGAAAAGGAAAGTGGAAGAGTGCTGACACACTGCAGGCGTTATAACTAATGTCACAAACAATCTGTGTATATAAGTTTTCAATAAAAAAACTAATTTGCAATGTAAACTTTTACCTAAAATACAATAAAGTTTACTTTAAAGAAATAACTTTGCAACAAAATATCTCAGATGTCACAGGCAAATTAAATAACACTAACTTCCAGGAGACAAATGAAGGCTAGACATAGAGAAAAGCACAATGAAAAAAGTTACTAGTTCCAGGCGTTCAAGGTCACCTCCCTGGAACTGGAAGGATTATGTTTCCTACTTTTGGTTATCTTTGAGATTATCTGTTGTATTCTTATGTAAACATGTCCTTATCTGAACTAGACTGAGTTCATCGCTGTTGCTTGCAACTAAATAATTCCTGATCTTGCCAGCAGTTTCTAATCTGTCAGAATTTAGGGAGCACTTACACGTACTAGCCCTTGTGCTAAGGGGTGGACTTAGTTACATTTAACCTTATGACAATCTTGTGACTGCCACCTATCTTTCAGTTTGTCATACCGAGGTGTCTTATGTGTTGTTATGATGCTGGAAGCTGTACCAGCGGTATTTCAAATACCTGCAGGGTCACCTGTGGTGAACAGGTTTCAGAAGTGCTTCCAGACTAAGACAAACTTGGAAGAAAGGTCTGGCAATCCACTCGTGAAAATTAGTCATTAAGAACATTATGGATTATAACAGTTCAATATCCAATCATGAAGGTAGTACAGAACTGAGCAATGTTTTTTTCTATGATACATAAAGCCTCCACGAGACAAAGCTGACTGAATGGCAACTAGTAACAACAATAATCCTATGAAGTGGATATTATTACCCCATCCCACACAACGTGAAATTGTGATTCAGAGAGGTTAAGTCACCTGCTCAAGCTTATGGTGCCAGAACCAGGATTTGATTGACATTTGCTTAACCACAAAACCTGCGTTCCTAATCTCTACGTTCACTGATTCATCCTCTTCACTGTTATTTAACATTGTTTTTAATCTTTAAGTGGGGATGATATGGCAAATGGGTACCACATGATGTGGCATGTGTATTCTGTGACTTTGCAAGCCTCTTGAGCACAGAACTATACATCGCTGAGCATACATATGTACTAGTTGGAGAAACAGAAAATGAAGTAGGTCACTCAAAATTTACTCATGAGCAACTATCTGACATCTTCCCAGAAAACATGTTGGCTGGTTATCTAAAACTGTCAGTTTCCCCGTCCCAGCCTGGCGACCCTGGGTGCCCACTCAAATCTCAGCAGTCCACTCCTAGCCAAGCGAACTCACTGAACCCACTACTAAAGCAAACTCTTGCCTCTTAGTCCACTTACCCCACCTTCTTTCTCAGAAAGCCTTTCGGCTTCCAAAAAGGCAGCCAAAAGCATTTCACATGCTTATTTATCTGGAGGCAATTTAGCAGTGGTAATATTTAATTCCTTCCCCTGTTTTTTTAATTAAGAGTTTGATTTTAAGACATCAAGTTGGCCAGCTGAGCAGTAATAATGTGCCCAAGAGTGGAGAAATAGTATGCTATTAGCGAGTAGCTTCAAATTAATCTGAGGTTATTTCGAACATAGAAACACACCTCCTACACCCTTATCTTTTTGGGCTCACGCACCTGGCTGTGGAAGAGATTTACCCTTGAAAATTCTAAGCTCTCACAGACTAATATTTCTGCTTCAACCAAGCTTCAAGCTGTTCTTTTAAAAAAAAAAAAAAAAACTTTGCTGTGTTTGGCATTGAGATTTGTTTGGTTTAAAAAAAAAATGGAATTTGGGGGGGTTGAAGAAGAAATGCTTAAGGACTTGCACAAAAAGCTGAAAAAGTTGATCACCCATGAAACTTTTCAGGACTGACCCAATAGAAGTGAAGGCTTTCCTATGTCCTATTTAGTTGAATGCTATTTTTCCTTTCTAGGGCTGAGTAGTCCGGGTTCAAACCAAAACTTTCCACTGGTTCACTCCAGGTGAGAGAAGGGAAGCATAACGAGAACTAAAGGAACAATTAAAGCTGTTTATTAAACATCCACCAGATGTCAGACACCATGTTAAACCCTCTACTTTTTATTACTTCATTTAGCCTGAATTCTCTCAGCAACCCCAGGAGAGAAATCCAGTTATTACTACTATTTCACAAATGATAAAAATCAGAGACAAATAGACCAAAAACTTGCTCAAGGTCACAGGGGTAGTACATGACAGAGCCTGAGCATTCTGAGAGGACAATTGGCCTTACTCATTACTTTGTAATATGCCACTGTAGAAGGTCCCTCATGCTCCAGAAGCTACAGACTCACCAAGGTCTCTACCACTGGAAAGAGGACCCCCGACTCCAATGCCAGGTATGCTTGCTGTAGAGCATTGTCCACTCCCCCAGGGGCCCACAGACATAGGATTCTTCACAGCTGAAAGATACCTGGCAGATAATCTACTTTCCTTCCCTACTCCATTTTACCATGATGTCACTGAGGCCAAGAAAGTCAAAATAACATATCCAAGGTTAGAAACAAGGCCAATGTCTCCGGGGTCACCCTTTCTTAATCTGTACATCTCTTTACCACTCACCAACATCTTTCCACCTAGTACTATTGTTCCTACCCTGTCTACATCCAGCAGTGCTTCTCTCATACCCACCTCCCTCATCCAAACTCACCCATCCAGAGTCCCAACACAAGTTCCTTTTAGGTGACCCCTGTTTGCTGAAAGACTGAAAGAATTCCAGCGTATCAGAGTAGAAAGTTCTCAAACGCATAATCTTATCTATCTCCTGCATTTTAAACACAGTGTAAGAGTGTCCCAGAGAAGGGAAGGAAATTGATCTACTCAGCACACACAGGGGCTCAGATACCCCAGCCAAGATCAGACCATGAATTTGAACACCTTCAACTAGACCTCTGAGCACTGTTGTATGAGTTACAGTGAAGCTCCCTCGAGAAACCATTTCCTTTTCACGATAGCCTTTACTCATCCCACCATACGGAAGCAAACTGGGTATCACAAGCACAAGCTGGAGACTGGTGCGGAGAGCACTGGTGGGGAGGGCGATAACCATGAAGAGCCAGATGGCTTGAGACTCTCAACTCTCCATCTTGCTCTCAGCATCACCCACCTACCACCTTCCACGGTGAGGCAGAGATAGAACGAAAGAGGAGAGGGAGAGAGCAAGGCCAGGTAAAAAAAATGCTTAGTTTCCCCTGAAACTGGTCTAGGCCCAGTTTAGGTCATGGGGCACTGGGCTGATACATGAGAAGTTAGGGTGGGTGACTTTGCCCAACTAAACAGGTTCTGGTGTGGTTCCTGTTTTCCAGACCTTACTCTGATTCCTTTCAATATTTCCGAGGGTTTAGGGTGGCGTTATCTTGTTCCCTAGCTTCGCTGTAGAGAGAACAGTACGAGAGGCAGGAAAGAGCCTGGCTGTCCTTCAATTTCCCAATCTTGAGGAGAAAGAATGTTCAAAGGACACTATTCACATGAAAACCAGGACTTGTAACCTGATACCATGTATAGCATTACCATTAACTTTTCTTACTTAATTCATGGAAGTGTGTCTCCTTGGGATGGAACAGGTAGAGAGAATTCATGCAAGTTTGCAAGGCAACAGGCAACACGGATGTCAGGGATGACAAATGTCTTTCAAACATAGCTTTAGTTGTCGCTGCTTAGAACACAGTGTCAAGAATTCTGCATGCAATGAGAAGCAGAAAGATGCTCGAGAGTACAGGAGAAGGGAGAAGCATCATAACCACCATGTGCTGTCCATTCCTGACATGCAGCGTCCTTCAAACCTCACCACGTACATAATTTTCATTTCTCCTGTGATCTTCTCAGTCTTGCCCTCAGCTTTCTCTTTCTCTGACTCAGAGCATGGCTCTTGTCTTGTAAACTGTCAGTTGCCCTTCCTCTGTCTGTGGTTGCTCCTCTGGGACCCTGTGCACAGCAGAACAAATACTGCCCAGCCTGGTACCGTGCTCACAATCACTGACATGCTTGAGTCCATTGTTGGAGCCACCATGCCAACCCGTCTTACTGAGGCTCTTCCTCTGTTTTCACTGACCCTCTTCTTCACTAACTATGATGTCCTGCTTCCTGGACTGATCACTCCTTCCTATGGGATCACTTAGCACCAGGAGGATCCCAGAGACACAGAAGACAGAATAGCAACTCTTCAGGAGAAAAAAATATATATATATGTTTTTCTGACCTTCTCTACCTCGGGCCCACTTTCCTTCCTCCGACATGCTCCACCCAGATTCAAGTCTGATGGCTTCTAGACGGGTGGCTTTTGTCTCAGAGGAACAGAATATTCCTAGAATATATAAACACTTGCTTATTTTTCTTCTCCATAATGAGGAAGTCACATTGGACCACGGCATCTCTGCAGCTAAGATCTAACAGAAGTCCAGAAAAAAGGACCATGAGTGAGGTCCATGAGTGAGGTCACCTGGAGAGATACTCTGTCACCGACTAGGCAATTGGGTGGTCTTGCGCAAATCCCTTAGCCTCTCAGGGCCTCCATCTCCTTATCAGCAATGAGAGATACAGCTGTGATTTGTTCCGTGTGTTTCTCCTTCCCCTGCATCTGCTAACAGCACCACCAGTATGTGATCCTAGAGATTTTGTCTATCACAATCCCACTGGTACCTAAACTCAGAATATACAAACACTAAGCTTTACTACTCATAGTAGCACATCTCTCTCCATGTAGTCAAAAGTCCAAGGAGTAAGTGACACAACCCAAGACCAATTTGAAACTTTGCATAGATTCTTCCAATCTCTCCCTCTACTTTGGAGTAAGAGCTTAAGGCTGTAGGTCCAGCATTACCAACAGCTGTCCCTCCCTCCAGGCAGAGAAAGCCCATCTGAAATAGGAAAGAATAAAATTGACAAAAAGAAGTGCAGACATAGCACAGGGAAGCACCCAGTGTTACCCTTTAAACTCCCAGATCCACCCAGGCCTGCCTCCCAAGGCTCTTTCCTGCATCTCACAGCCACAAGAACCAGCAAATGTCTTCTCGTTTGTGCAAAGCTTCTCTGATGTAAGTGACTGATTTGTAGCAGGGCCTCAAGCACAGCCGTCTGCTGACAGTCCAAGACAGGGTTAGAGATGATTCTGTTGCAAAAGCTGAACCAGCCACTGAGAAAAAACTGGCCGCAGGCTTCTTTCTGGGAAATATTGGAACCAGCTTGACTCCAGGGGTGCTTTCCAGGAAGCATGACTGTACCCACTCCCACTACCCAGGAAAGACTTGGTTTGCCTGACCAGCAGGAAACAAAGACACTCGTCTCAGGGCAGTGACATTAGTTCATGCATTCAACAAACAGATGCAGAGCACTCTCTGGGCCCAGCCATGACACTAGACACTGGAGACATACAAATGAGTTTTCTTTCAGTTATTCTCTTTCTCAGTGTTTTCCCAAAACTTCCATGATGAATTTCTGTTACTTGTATAATTGCAGGCTCGTGTGGTACTATTTTTAAGGGCACTGAATTGGGAAAACTGTGCCATATGGTGCCAGAAGTGGACTGAAGTGACTAGAAACTAATACTTATTGATATTTCATTATATTTGGAACACTGGCCCAGAGAGTCATGAGTTTCAAAATGTAATCCTAAACTAGACAACGATGCCCACTCTCACCACCTCCATTCAACATAGTACTAGAAGTTCTGGCCAGAGCAATTAGATAAGACAAAGAAATAAAAGGCATCCACATCAGCAAAAAAGAAGTAAAAACCTCCCTATTTGCAGATGATATGATTGTATACACTCAGAATCCTAAAGAATCCATAAGTAAACTAACTAATAGAAGAGTTCAGCAAAGTATGAGGATATACAATAAACTTAAGTAAATCAGTAGGATCCCTTTATATCAACAAAGAGATATCAAAGAAGAAATCACAAAATCAATACCATTTACTATAGTCCAGGAAGATAAAATACCTAGGAATAACTCTAGAGAAATAAGAGACCTATACAAAGATAACAAGACTTTGCTGCAAGAAACCAAGAGAAACTTACATAAATGGAGAAACCTATCCTTAACATTGTGAAAATCTCTATTTTACCCAAAGCAATCTACATATACAATGCAATTCCAATACAAATTCCAGTGATGTTTTTTAATGAGGTGGAGAAATAAATCACCAACTTTGTTTAGAAAGGGAAGAAACCTTAGATAATCAAAGCACTACTGAAGAAGAGAAACACAGGGGGAGGCCTCACCCTACCTGACCTTAGAACCTATTACACTGCCACAGTTGTCAAAATAGCCTGATACTTGTACAAAAAGAGACATATAAATCAATGGAACCAAGTTGAGAACCCAGAGATGCCACCACCCTTTTATGAACAGCTGACATTGGCCAAAGGCCCTAAGAGTGTAAACTGGGGTAAAAACAGTCTCTTTAAAAAATTGTGCTGGCAAAATTGGGTAGCCATCTGCAAAAAATTGAAACAAGACCCACATCTTACATCTTACAAAAGGGCTAACTCAAATTGGATAAAAGACCTAAATAATGAAACTCACAACAATAAAGATCATGCAAGAAAAAATAGGATCAATAAGAAAAGTTTTAATACACACTTAGACAGACTTCAGAATCTGACAAACCAAGCCCCATCAACAGAAGAGAAAATAGACCAATGATAACTAAGAATCAAAGACTTGTTCATCCAAAGACTTTATGAAAAGAATTAAAAGACCACCTACAGAATGGGAAAATATATTTAGCAACTACATGTCAGACCAACATCTGATCTCCATAATCTACAAAGTACTACAAAATATCAACAAGAAAAGAATAATCCAGTTAAGTGATGGGCAAAGGATACAGACAGACACTTCACCAAAGAGGACATCCAGGCAGCCAAAAGACACATGAGAAAATGCTCACTGTCATTAGCTATTAAAGAAATCCAAATCAAAACTATAAGGAGATACCATGACACCTGAACAAGGTTGGCCATGATCCAAAAAACACAAAACAACAAATGCTGGAGAGGAGAGATTAGAACTCTCCTATACTGCTAGTGGGATTGCAAAATGGTATAACCTCTTTGGAAAGCAATTTGGTGCTTTCTTTAAAAGCTGGAAATAGATATGTCATTTGATCCAGTAATTCCACTTCTTGGAATATATCCAACAGAATCAAGGGCAGTCACACAAACAGATACAGGCACACGAATGTTTATTGCAGCACAGTCCACAATAGCAAAAAGATGGAATCAACCTAGATGCCCAACAACAGACAAATGAATAAACAACCTATGATGCATGTACTCAGTGGAACACTATACAGTGATAAAGAACAATGATGATTTTAGGAAGCATCTCCTAATCTGGTTTCAACTGGAAGACATTATGCTGAATGTAATCAGTCAGCAGCAAAAGGACAAATGTTGTATGAGACCCCTATTACAAGGACTTAAAGATAGACTTACGTACAGAAGAAAAGACTCTTTGATGGTTGCAAAGGTGGGGAGTGACAGAGAGGGCTGGTCATAGATTAGTTCACAGAAATTTGGTTAGGTGAAAACAGTGACAGCACACAGTAGAAAGAAGATCATCTAAACTGGTTCAACATAAACTGAAAACCCTTATAATCTTAACCAGATATTGCAAGGATAGAGTAGCAGGGTCGGAGGGCAGGTGAGGAGAAAGGTCTGTGGACCATGCTGTCAGGGGACATCTAGGCCAACTGGCATAACTAGCCTACTGCTAAGAGAGTATTCTGCACCCTATATTGGTGAGTGGCATCTGGGCTCTTAAAAGTTAGCCAGAACAGATGATCACCAAGAACACAAAGACACGAAGAAAAAAGAGACAGGAGACAGAAGACCCATGTGAGTGGGTGACTGTACCAGCATGTGACCAGAAGAACCAGATGGTGCCCAGCCACCACCAGAGACAACTATGATGGGGCATACAAGGTTGAGTGCCAGTGGCAACATGAGAAAAAAAGGGTTGCACCTCAAGAACTCCACTAAAAGACTGCAGTTGGTGGTCCAGCAGCCTGAGGGTTCCTCTGGGAGCATGGACCCTAGACCTGCTGCTGCTCCTCAGCAGAAAACATTATTGAGGTCAACTCTTCAGACAGGAATGGACTGGACCGAGGGATACAATGTGACCATAAGATGCATATAACTTTGTGGTTCTATACATCTATAGGATGCTGTCCTACTGGCCTCTTACTAGAAGGGAGAGGAAAGGGTGGAGAGAAGGGGGCAGGAGATAGTTAAGAGGATACAACCTATATAGAACTAAAAGGAGTGTGCTGTCACTGGGCAATGAGAGCAGAAAAAGCTGCAGATAGGCAGGCATGTAAATTTAATTTGGATTCTATACTTTCACTCAATCACAATAAAATATTTAAATTAAAAAATGTAATCCTTACACCATCACCATAAGTGAGATATTTGTCATTGCAATTCAGTGATGGGGAAACTGATAGGGAGAGAGTTTGGATGATGTTCCCAAGGTCCGACTGTTACAGTGCAGAGAGTCTGAGATTTGAAAACAGGTTTGTCTAGTGAAAGTAACTCCCTGACTTAAGTCGGTTCAACAGCTCCCACTTGTTCTAAGGATTGAGGTTTGCACACTCTGGAGCTTGCCCATCTCTCCTGAAGCATCTTGAACTCTTGGATCCATCATATTTACTCTCAAGCTACAATAGTGTTCTTATTATTTCTTGGAAGTCCCACACCCTCCCATCTACATGCTGTTGCAGATTCTGTGCCCTCTGTGTAGATTATTCTTGAACCCTCCCCAAAACTCACACACCAGATACATACCATACACATATCCCTTACATATGCAACACACACTCAACATGCATATTCATATACTGCACAACATACTCCAACACACACACACTCGCATACACAATCACACACATATACTCACCCATACATGCACACTCCCACACTGCCTTCAGGTACCTCACGCCCCTCAGCACCCCTTCTCAGAGAAAACTACCCCAAGCCCCGGGCCTACCCCGTGTGTCCTCCTAACACTCTGTCAGCACCTTGGCCTTGGCCTTCGTGGCACTTTTCCAGATTCTTAGTTTCACCTTTGCATGGCTCTTTGTTTGCCATTTGCCTCCCCAGTGAGAACATGAACTGAATAAGGACAGGGACCATGTCTATTTTACGTGCCATTTTACCCCTAGTACCTGTCAGGATCTGGAACACAGGTTGTCAGTGAATACGGTTTGAATCAAAGT
This sequence comes from Heterohyrax brucei, assembly GCA_028571685.1. Lineage (NCBI taxonomy): Eukaryota > Metazoa > Chordata > Mammalia > Hyracoidea > Procaviidae > Heterohyrax > Heterohyrax brucei. The sequence continues at coordinate 171,028,461 of CM053141.1, forward strand.
AGAAATCACCCAAATGTCTGCCCATATTGCTCGCATAAGATGAGCAGCTACGACTACACTCTCCTTTAGGATGACTAGCATGCACAAAGCAGCACTGTCTACAGTGAGGACCATGAATCTCCAGAGATGTGCAGGGTTGGAGTATGGAAAGAAACTAAACCAGGACCTCTTTTTAAAAGGTGAACTTTGTTAGAGGTGTTTCAGGTTTACAGAAAAAATAAAATATTTTTTTCTGTACCCTCTCCCAAGCCCCATACACTCAGTATAACTGATGAACCAGTATTGATACATTATTGTTAACTCAAGTCTAAGGTTCAGATTAGGGCCCGCTCTTTGTGTCGTGTAGCTCTATGGGTTTTGACAAATGAGTCAGATCCGACTTGGGGGCACTTGGCTGGCTTTGGCTCCACCGTTACACTCACATGCAAAAGAGGACCCTGGCCCTAAAAATGTACTGTCATTCACCTATTCATCCCTCCGCCACCAGGACCTCTTTTATATTTATGTTTATACTAAAATTGAGAAAGAAATTAATCTTTGCTAGTTGGTGCCATGGAAACCCTGGTGGTGTAGTGGTTAAGAACTATGGCTGCTAACCAAAAAGTCAGCAATTCAAATCCACCAGCTGCTCCTTGGGAACCCTATGGGACAGTTCTCCTCTGTCTGATAGGATTGTTACAAGTTAGAATCAACTTGACAGCAATGGGTTTCGTTTGGGGTTTTTTTAATAATGCCCTAAGAGCCTTGCCTGGACAACAGTTAAGCCCTTGGCTGCTAACTGAAGGGTTAGTGACTCAAACCAACTGCCTCAGCCATCTAATGCTGCTGTAATAGAAATACAACAAGTGGATCACTTTAGAAAGAGAAATGTCACTCTATCACAGTCCAAATTCAGGGCATCAGTTCCAGGCGAAGGCTTTCTGTGTTGGCTGTGGAGGAAGGTCATTTTGGTCAATCTTTCCTTGGACTGGCAGCTTCTGAGGCACAGGGAGCCTGAGTCCTCTCCGAATGACTTGTTCTGTTCCTGACGCTTCCTCTTGGTGGTATGAGGTCCCCCACTCTCTGCTCCCTTCCCTTTCCTTTACATCCCAAGAGGTTGCCTTAAGGCACAGTACAATCTTAGCCTAGAGTCCTGGAGCACCAACACAGCTGCTGCCCATTCTCCCTCATTAACATCATGGAGGCAGGGCTTACAGCCTATAGGAAGATCAGACAATGCTAGGAATCACGACCTAGCCAAATGGTCACACACATCTTTTACAGGGACACAATTCAATCCATGACACCACCGCAGCAGTGTTGTGGGAAAAAGAGCTGGTGATGTGTTTCCATAAATATTACAGTCAAGAAAACCCTATGGGACAGTTTTACTCTGTCGCAATGAGGTCATTATGAGTTGAAATTGACTCACCAGAAACTAACGACAACAGGATGTTGCAGATATTGTGGATTTATAAAAATAGCTTATTTATAATGCTCTGTAATGATACAGGAGTAATCATGTCTATCTTCGCTACCACAAAGAGATTTGCCAATTATTTTATGGAAAAATACTAAAGAGTTGTTGAAATTTAAATTAAGCTACTTATTTTTCTCTTATTAAAAAAAGAAATCTTCCAAATTTGATAACTTTTGGAATGATTAGTGGCTGTCAGCTTATATTACCAAACAGATTTTTTAAAAAATAATCTGTCCTTCAATACAAAAGTGAAACATTGAAAATGTGAAGAAAAAAAATCGTCTTTAAGTTTAAGATGAATGAATAAAAGCTCACACTATGGAGTGAGCATTTTGCAAACAGTTGCTTGTAAGTCTTTCCAGTTGCACGCTGCTTATGGGGTCCTGAGTAAAAACTGTGTTTGCTAAGCTGTTTAATAGTCCTCGAAGTGTAGAACTGCAAAGGCTTTAACCCAGTTTTAAAAATAAAGCAACAATTAATTGACATCAGGGGAGAGAGAAATTTGCTAGCTAAATTTCTACCAAAACTTTTACATAAAGTAGTGGATGGAATCTGAAAATGAACATCCTGGTTTATAAAGCACGTCCAATTACACCCTTCTTCTAATTGGACCATTCTACCTCTGTACAAGAAGTTTTTCATTTCAGTACTCATTAAAACAACAAATATCAAAATAAACAGAACTTGGACTAGAACTCATAAATATCAAAGTCTCAAATCAAGATTTTTTATAAAGAAAAACAGAGAGAAGCTTATTTCAACTACATTCATCTCCATAAAATATTAATAGTACATAATTTCTTTTTACATGCCATATGAATATTTAACTGAGAACAAAAAAGTTTTAGTTTTGAAAGTTTTGTTTCTAATCTCATGTTTTCAAATTTTCTATTTACCGCGTGTTGTAGGGTGTACCAGATATCGTTGTATGGTAGAATTGGAATGTAATTTTTTTCTTATTATGATTGAGTGAAAATGTACAATCCCATATAAATTTGCATGCTAGCCTATGTGCAGCTCCCCCTGCTCTTCCTGCCTGGTCATGGCACACTCCTCCTCTCCATTCTATAGATGTCACATCCTTCTAACAATCTCTTACCTCTAACCCTAACCACCCTCGGACCGCCTCCAGTAAGAGGTCAGCGGGATGACAAAATAAATACGCTTATATTTGAAATGTGTGCTCAGTGGCATTTTACTGAAAAGGTAGCTGGTCCAGAAAGCTTGGCATCCTCTGGTCTGAAGACTCCCCGCCTGGGGTTTGGAGACCTAGGGCTCAGAAACACCCCAGGTCTCCAGCCATCTTTGCCAGAGTCAGAGTAACTCTGCATTAGATGCCAAGTTCCTGCCATGGCAGCAGGCAGATAAGAACAACTAAGCCATCTGAGTTCCCTGAATTTAGGGAAACCCCCAAGGGTCACTGTCCAGCCCTATCTCAAGCCTTACAGGCTAAAAGCTCTTGAAAAGCTTCACAGAATTTGAAATTTTGTGCTGAGCTGGTTCCTGTCATGTTAATCCCCTCCTTGAAAATCTTCAAAATTTTCCATTTGCACTACATTTACAGTCCATGAATTGTTCCTTGTTTTCTGCTGGGTTTCTTGTACTGAATATGAAATAATCATAAAATAAGACAACAGGTGAAAAGTGAAGGATGCATCAATCCAATGGAAGTATAGATAGACAGACAGGTAGGTAGGTAGGTAGGTAGATTCGTAGGTAAATAGGTAGGCAGAAGATAGATACATAGGCAGATAGGTAGGTGTGTAGGTAGGTAGGCTTTGATAGACAGATAGATAGATACTTAGGCAGGTAGGTAGGTTAGTAGGTAGGTAGCCTTTGATAGACAGATAGATAGATACTTGGGCAGGTAGGTAGGTTAGTAGGTAGGTAGCCTTTGATAGACAGATAGATAGATACTTAAGCAGGTAGGCAGGTTAGTAGATAGGTAGCCAGATGATAGTTAGATAGATGGGTAGGTAGACAGATAGACAGGTAGATAGGTGGGTAGGTAAGTAACCAGAGACAGAGACACAGGGAGGGAGGGAGGTTAGTAGGTAGGGAGCCAGATGATAAGAGAGACAGAGAGAGAACTGCTGTCAAATCAGCTCTGACTCATAGCAACTTCATGTACAACAAAATCAAACACTCCCCGACCCTACGTCATCCTCAGGATTGCTGGCCTGTCCCAGACCGTCATTACAGCTATGGTGCCAATCCCTCTCAGCAAGGGTCTCCTGCATCCTCTTTGACCTCCTGCTTTACCAAAAAACATGATGTACAGGTAGCAATTAACATAATGAAATATATGTATTTATTGATATAATGTAGAATATTGTTCATATTATAAAGAGAAAAAGCACATGTACAGTATGTGTTCAAAAACAAACACACAGGATAGTTGTGAATCCCTGATACACACACACATTCATGCAAACACACACATTCATACACACCTATCTAGTTTTTTCTGAGTGATTGGGATTATGGGTAATTTTTTTTCTTATTGCTCAAGTTTTTATTGTATTTTTTCCTGCTGCAACCTTGTATCATTTGTGTAATAAAATGTTGATTGTGTCTGTGTGTGTGTCTCTGTGTGTGTGTGTGTGTGTGGTGGTGTGTGCGTGACCTGCTCTACATAAGCATTTGAGCTGTACACTCCCTCATAGGGGTTTTACTACAACAATAGGAAAAACAACCACTTCTTACTACAGAATGGCAGTTTTTAAAAGGCCATTTGTACTCCACTATTTCCTTCAACTCATGTCGGATCTGACTCGACGGCACTTGGCTTTGGCATTTCCTTCAACCCACACCACATAATTCTGAGACTGGCTCACCCTTCTCAAAACTCTTTCTAAGCCTGACCGCTACTACAGAATAGTGTCCAGAATCATTTACTTGACATTTAGGCTTTTTTGTGACCTGGCCCTATTCTACCCCTTCAGCCTTATTTCCTCTTGCTTCCCACCTCCATTTATATTCCAACCACCTTGTTTCTAAATTCACCATACAATTCCCCACCTCTTTCTTTGTTTCTCTCCCTAGAATATCCTTTCTGTGTGTACTGCTTCATACACCTCTGTCAGTTCTTTAGAACCCAGAGCCAATGTTTCTTCATTGAGAAAGCATTCCTTAGGCATTCCATTCTCCATATTCCCACAGCCCTCTTTGCCATTTTTCTTTTATCGCATGCTTCCCTGAGTACACAGCCAACCTCTCAAGAGCAAAGGCCCCATTTATCCAACTCCAAATTCTAAACACCTAGTGCAATTCACAGCACGTAGGAAACACTCAGTAATTAGCAGCAGCTAATTAAGGGTAAATAAGGGTACTATTGCACAAAACACAGAGAAGAAAAAGTTAGATTAAGGTAGTATTCCCAAGAGAACAGGCCATACCTGAAAAGGAAAATTTTGATGTCATTCGGCAATAAGTGATGAGACAGACCCAAGAAGGAAGAAAAAATTAAATAAAATCTGACAGCTGCTACATTTGGGCCAACCTGCCCAAAAAGGATATCTGATGTTCTCAATTCCCAGGACGGCCTCAGTACTCTGATGATAAGTCAGAAACTGGATCATTTTTGTATACATTTAGGAAGCCAAATGGCTTTGTGGAAGTTTTCTATGGTCCTGAAGCTGTTAAGCTATCATCCACCCATTTCCCTTCATTCATTCAATAAGAAACTATTGATGCCCTTATTTACAAGAAGGAGTCCTTGTGTGGTGCCATCTGTTAATGTGCTTGACTGCTAACCAAAATATTGGAGGTTCAAGCCCACCTAGAGGCATCTAAGAAGAAAGGTTTGGTGATGTACTTAAGAAAGATCAGCTATTGAAAACTCTGTGGAGCATAGGCCTACTCTGACTCATAGGGTTCCCAAGAGTTAGAGTTAACAGCAACTGGTTTTCTGTTCGCTTGTTTTGTTTTGTTTTTTAATAGGACTTTTCCAGGCTCTAGATTTCAAATACAGAGGTTAATAAGGTAGATCACAGAGCTGCTATCTTAAAATCTCAATTCTAGTTTGTAGATAAAAACATTAAACACGGAGATAAAAATACACATCAGTTTCTAATAAAGAGAATTAGAATAGGTGACGTGATAGATAAAAAGTGGCTACGTTAGATTGAATGGTCAAAAAAGACTCTCAGAGAAGGCACTACTTAAGGTAAGGTCTGCAGAAAAGAACCTTCCAGCTTAACTAAGAGCATTCCAGGCAGATTAAGTGCCCTGAGGAGAGAATGAACTTGGCATGTTCAAATAAAGAAAGAAAACAAGCCAAGGTAGCTAGAACACAGGCACAGGGGAAAGAAGGTCAGGGAAAACAACTGGGGTACAATCAAGCACGTTTTATTTGGTTGGTTAGTTGTTTAGTTGGGTTTTTTGTTGTTGTTATTGTTTGTTTTTAATGCCAGGGTAAAAGATTTCACCTTTCCAAGTCTGGTCATCTCGGAAAGGAGAACTTTTCAGGTAGGGCCCATAGCTGGATGGAAGACCTTGACTTTGACCTTACCCTTCTGCTGAACTAACCCTGAACCTTAATCATTGGGACTAACTGACTTGATCCTAGACCAGGATACCAAAAAGTGAGTGTGGAATTTAGCAATCGAGCCAGAGGTAAAAGAGTGTGCAGAAAACACAGAAATTAAAAAAAAAAAAAGTAATGTATATGTCCACGAAAGACAAACATATAACCTTTGAAAGTCCAATGGAAATTTGGTGATCACACTACTGGAATGAAGTTGGGGACTTTCATGTCTTATTTATTACTAGATCTCCAGTGTCCATAATGATGCCTGACACATACTATAAATAAATGAATAGCCAGTTGCCATCAGGTTGACTCAGACTCATGGAGACCCTGCGAAAATCAGAGGAGAACTGAGCTCCACAGGGTTTTCAATGGCTTATGTTTGGGATATAAACCACTAGGCCTTTCTTTTTAAGTGTCTTTGGTTAGCTCAAACCTCCAAACTTTTAGTTAGCAGTCAAGGACATTAATGGTTTGTACCACCCAAGGGCCTCCAACACCTGTTAGATGCTCAACATACGCCTACTGAGCAGCTACAGGGAATATAAGTAGTAAGCCACAGATCCCCACTGATACACTCTGAGATCCACCTAGCTTCCCACGGACTGCGCCCAGCCAACGGCTGAGTGTAGCAGGGACATTAAGGTAGACCCTTTCCTGGAAACACAGGACTCCTTAGTGGTCTTGCTGAACTTTTCTTTAACTGCACAGTAGTCTGTGATGCTTCCACCAGCCGTTCCTCACTTCTTCCCTTCACTAGGAGTCAGATTTGCAATGGCAATCAGATGGCTCTCCCAGCTCTCTTGGCTCCGTCTTTTTTTTTAACAGTCATTTTCCCTGATAAAACCTTGGACATTTAATCCTCTCTGGGCTTCTGCTTCTTGAAGGATCCAAACTAACACAAGTGGTTTAAAGTCTTTCTGACAGCAAGATACTCAAGGAATTTTCTTCCTGGTACTTGTGTACATCATTGCAAGCTGGAACTAAGCAACCATAAAGCCAAAGGGGGGATAGGTGAACTTCACCAAACATGACATCTCTTCTAGTGACTGATGTCTCTTGATAACATGTCTAAAGTAATAGCCGAAGTCTTGCCATCCTCTCTTTTAAGGAGGATTCAGTTGGACCTCATCTAAGACTGATTTGTTCACTCTTCCGGCACTCAACAGTGTATCCAACAGTCTTCAGTAGCACCACAATTTAAATTCATCTATCGTTCTGTTTTTCATTGCCCAGGTTTAGCATATGTATGAGGAGATCTGAAAACCATAGCTCAGGTCAGGTACAGTTTAGTCATCAAAATGACATGTTGGCTTTTAAAACTTTAAAGAAGCCTTCATCTTCTAAATGGAAAGAGAAATTAAGAGAAAGAAATTGAAGAAGGATTCTGAAAAATCACTCATTCTATTTCCTGTGGCATAGGAGCTACTTTCTATACTTTAAGTCCTAGAAAATTCTATTTTTGTAAATATTTTGTAAATAGCTGCAAATTTCAGTAACTCAAAGTCTTTGAATAGAAAGCAGTTTCTTATCTAGTCTGTTTAATTTTAAGTGATTGATAAAGAAACCAACAATTGTAGGTAATACATTTGTGCTGTTCTTTAAAAAATAGAAATTTCCCACACCTTTGATCAAAATTTATTCTACCACCACTATTAACACCATCAGTTGCTGTGGAGTCAATTCTGACTCAACAACCATGTGAATTAAGTAGGGTAAGCGATAGCATCTACGTTCCACAATTGAAGATATTAACATTTAAAGATGCAAACTGATTTCTCAGTGATTTAAAGTTCAAAGAACCCAGTGCCATGCCCTTTAGCTTGGAGCATGGGCCTCCTTCTCCACATCACCTTGCCTGTCATGGCTAGGTGAATGGAGTGAACATCTATTTTTTGCCTTCCTAGCATCCCTTCTGCTTTCTTGTGACAACAGTATCCCTTCTCCATTCTCAGGTCATGTGCTAATCATGGGGCTGATGCTACCCACAGTTCCAAGTTTAAACATGTGACCCATGATAGACCACTAAACACTCTCACAGATAGGCGCATAACCCAAGGCAGGCCAGTAGATACCCCTGAAAGCCTTTCTGAATCCACTACGGCAAAGGTGTTTTCTCTGGGGCTGTTAAATCTGGAGGTTTTAAACCATATTAACCCCTCATGAAAAATCTCTGCCTGAAAATTAAGCAGTGTGATGGAGAACAGAGCTGAGAGATGGATAGACATGAATTCCCAGTGATTTGCATTTGAGTACCTGGTTACAGCTATGCCTGAAACTATGAACACTACTAGACTCACAGTACTGCTCCAGCTGTAAGAGTCAATAGATGTTCTCTTAAAGATTCATATACACTGATACGTGTTTCTGTCACTCGTCAAAACCTAACGAATTCAACAAACATAAGAATGGTAATAGAGCCAAAGTTACCCCAGAAAGGAAAAAAATGAGAGTAAATGATTTTTTGTGATTGAGATATAATTGTATCATACCTTCATACACTTGAATGGCCCACCACTCAGTTTCATTTCTCCATTTCTACCAAGGAGCAGAGAACATAGTAGGGATCAAGATCCTTCTAAAACATTTTTCCTTGAACTTCAAAAAGTAGCTTGTATAATTCTCCCTGGGCATTTTAATATCTGTATCAGAAAGAATGAAACAAAGTATCTTATCTTTAATTCTACAAATTGCAGATTCCAGAGGGCTAGGGAGTAAAGAGATGAAAAGTGAGGGTAAAAGTGTCTGTCTACATTTTCAGAGAAAAAAGGAAAGATTTTACATCAATACTGGCTAATGTCAGAATGTACAAGTCAAGTCTAACCCCAGCATTCACTGTCTCCTTTTCTTTGTTTTTCTCAACAGTGTTTGTCATCTAACACGTAGGTCTATTTGCTTCTTTATTGTCCCTCTCTCCTACTAAGAATGTGTATCCCACGTGAGCAGGGACCGTGTCTGTTTTGCTCATTGTTCTACCTCCAGCTCCGACAACAGTGACCCCAAATAACTGTTACTCATAACAGACACTAATTAGTGATTGAATGCTTGCTGGAAAGGTACCTGTGTTTCTGTAACCTTGTTCTAAATTGCGTATTATAATGACATTTGAATCTTATAACAATACCAGTTGATGGCTATGTTCAACTATTTAAACAGAGAGCTCTGTGTTCACACAAAAAGGGGAAACGTGATTTACAAATCCCATGTTCACTTAATGTGCAAATTGAGACCATGGTTGATAGACTCCTGAATTGCTGCAGCATCATCTTTGTATGCAAAGTAGCTTAGAAGAAGCAGATAAACTACAGAAGCACATTGTCCAATACATTAACCATCAGCCATGTGTCGCTACTGACCACCTGAAATATAGGGAGTCCAATCTGAGACATGCTAAAGTGTTAAACAACATAGCACAAAAAAAGTAAACTATCACACTAATAATTTTTATGTCAATTACATATTGAAATAATAACATTGTTAATATGTGACTAAATAAAAAATGTTATTAAGATTCAATTTTCCCTGTTTTCTTTTCCCCTTTTTTAAACTGGCTATCAAAAAAAAAATGCAAGTTTTGTGGCTCACTGTTATGGCTCCTCTTGTACTTCTGTTGGACAGCACCGCCATCAAGTGAGAATTCTGCAAATTCAAACCTGAAAAGTCAAACAATCAATACTGAAGTCACTTTCTGGCCACCAGCCTGATCATTCCAGAAAGTATCAAAGCTATTGCTGAAATAACAACTTTCTCTTGGCTTCACTCTGTTTGTGTTGAGCCAGTTGTTTAAAGTCTTCGTGAAGCGATGCATTTTGTAGGCCAAAAATTTCCAGTAGTGAAATTCCTGACATAGCAAATGCCACAGAGAGCAGCCACAAAGTGCCCTGGGTCTTTGAAACTTGAGGCTCTGCCATTTTAATGCTAGAGACAGTGTGATATCTCTCTGTAAAAAAAAACCTCACTCAAATCAGCACCAAAATAAGTCAGACACAGAAGGACATATATTGTATGATCCCGCTTATAAGAAACATGCAGAACAGGAAAAGGCATAGAGAAAGAAGTTTATTAGTGGTCAGCATGGCTAGGGGGCAAGGAGAATGGGGAGTTATTGCTTAAGGGATATTGAATTTCTGTTTGGGATGATGAAAGACTTTTGGAAATGGATAGCGGGGGTGGTTGTACAACACAGTGAATACAATTAATGTCAGTGAATTGAACACTTAAAGAATGGTTAAATTGCACATTTTTGTTACATATGTTATTCTACAATATTTTGTTTTTAAATCAACAACATTGGAAAGGTCAACTTCACTTAATTCTTACTTCCTGGCTACATATAATCATAATGTTCTTCTTTCTTGGAATTCTCATTTTATTTTTTATCAAGTTCAGATACATTGCATTTGACCATATTAACAGAACTTTGACTTGTTTCTTAATTGCTTTGGCTGTTACCCAGTTCCATCTCTTGCCACCTACAGTGGGATTAATTAGGATCACATTGCAGTGCTCTCATGCCCAGCAACTGTCTGAGACACAGACCTTCTAATTTGTCGCTGCAGCCCGGGTTCTCAGCAGACAATAGTAAGAATGAATGAATGAATTCACTTGAACTCCCCAGGGACACTATCTGTCAAATTGATCTCTCAAAACCAAAAGAAACCCCAAAAAACCATTCTGTACCAATTCAGGATTTAGATGCACCAATTCAGGGTTTAGATGTCACTGGTGGCTCTTTTCCTGCTTACCCCTGCCAAGTCCATTGACTAGACTTGTTTACAAAAAAGTAGTGTGGTTCTCCAGCCAGAGACTTCAGAATTACCTGAAATCTTATTTAAAATGCAAACCATTAGAACCTACCCCATTCTCATGAAATCAGAATTTCTTAGGGTGGACCTGGAAATCTGCATTTGAAAAGGCTTCCCATTTTACACATACCTTAAAGCTAGAGACTACATTAATCTGTCAGTTTGTCATACTCTGGTGGTTAGCAGATTGCTGTGATGATAGATGCTATGCTACCAGTATTTAAAATGCCAGCAGGGTCATCCATGGAAGACAGAATTCAGTGGGCCTTCCAGACTAAGACAGACTAGGAAGAAAGGCTTGACAGTCTACTTCTAAAAATTAGCCAATGAAAATTTATGGATTACAACAGAACAATTTGCTTGCTTTGGATGTCTCATCAGAATGGATGATTCCCTGAAGGAAGACACTGTACTCTGTGAAGTAATGAGGGCATGGGAGAACCTTGATGAGCTAGACTGACATCATAGCCACAATGATGGACTTAAATATCCCTGTGCTTGTGAGGGTGGTAGAGGATGCGCAAAGCCAATAAGGCTTTGTACATAAGGTTGCCATGAGTCAGAGTCAACTTGGCAGCAGCTATCATAACCATCATCTCCAAATTAGAGAGCCAGAAAAAGTATAACCAAATTTACAAAAAAGAAAAAGCAGAGCCACTAGAGAAATTCAAATCAAAACTATAATGAGATACTGTCTCACCCCAACAAGGCTGACACTAACCCAAAAATCACAAAATAACAAATGTGAGAGAGGTTGTGGAGAGAATGGAACTCTTCCACACTGTTGATAGTAATGTAAATGGTACAACCTCTCTGGCAAGTAATTCTGTGCTTTCTTAGAAAGGTAAAAATAGAAATATCATATGATCTGGCAATCTCACTGCTTGGAATATATCCTACAGAAATAAGGCTATCACAAGAACATCATACACAAATGTTTATTGCAGCACAGTGCACAATAGCAACCTAAGTGCCCATCAACAAATGAATGAATAAACAAAGTATGATATATTTACACAATGGAACACTATACAATGATAAAGAACAGTAAGGATTTTATGAAACATCTCATAACCTGGAATCAACTGGAAGACATTATGCTGAGTGAAATCAGTTACAAAAGGACAAATATTGTATGCAAACACTATTACAAGGACTTAAGAAAAGGCTTATGCACAGAAGAAAATACTCCTTGATGACTACAAGGGTGAGAATGAAGGGAGAGGTTTATCCATGTTGATAGGATTTCAATGAAATGAAGGGAGTGACCGCATGCAGTAGAAGGGAGGTCAGCACAGTGATGGACTGCACCATAAGCTAAAAGGTTTTCTAAATACAACCCAACATTTTAAAAGACAGAGTAGCAGGGACAGGGTTCTTGGGGCCATGGTTTCAGGGGACATCAAGGACAATTGGCATAACTAGTCTTTTTCTAAGAGATTGTTCTGCATCCCATATCAGTGAGCATCATTTGGGATTTTAAAAGCCAGCAAGCTGCCATCTAAGAAATGTCCATTGGTACCAACCCACCCGGAACAGGCAAAAACCAAGACATGAGAGATTGAGCCCAGGAGACAGGAGGTTCCATTTGACTGGGAGACTACATCAGCATGAGACCAGAAGAACTAGATGGTGCCTGGCCACCACCAAAGACAGCCGTGTCAGGTAACACAATGTGAAGTCCCTGACACAGCATGAGTAAAAGCAGTGTGCAGATCAAGTACTCTATTAAAAGGCCAGACTTGATGGTCTGACAACCTGGACAGTCCCCTGAGAACATGGCCCCTGGACCTGCTGCTGGCCCAGAGCTGGAACCAGTACTGAAGCCAACACTTCAGACAAGGATTGAACTGGACTACAGGACACAGAGTAATGCAGGTGCTGTGTGTACTTAACAGTTTAACATGTCTATGAGGCTGTCCAGCTTGTCTCTTTTAGAAGGGAGAGTAGAGGGAAGAGAAGAAAGGACAAGTGTCAGCTGAGTGGATACTGGAAGTAAAGAGTAGAAAGGAAGAGTGTGCTGTCAACAGGGTGCACAGAGCAGATAGAGTTGCACAGAGGGAGGTGCTCAGCATTTTATATAGCAAATTGACTTGGATTGTAGACTTTCAGTTAATTACAATTAAGAAAAAAAAAATTAAGAAAATGCAGAGAAAAGATTAAGAGCAGCCTGGAAGGCAGAAAGCAGCCTTTGCAAAGGAGGATGTTGTCATAAGCTATGAGCTGGACCCCCATTGCCACACCACTGTGTAAATTTTACCTCCTAAAAATGCTGTTATTTAGAACAAGAGATGCATGAAAACTTTATTTCCCAATGTGTCTTCACCAAAGATTGCCAAAGTTTTGAGCCAGAATTCATGAAAGATAAGTGAAAGATAAGGCCTTGCAACCAACACAGAGTTACGGGTTCTTACTAAAAAGAAAGGAGGAAAGCAATAAAGAGGAAATAATAAGGACCAAGAACCATGGCCTTGGGCATAAAGATACTTGGGAACAACAGTCAAATTGAAATATATAAATGAATCCAAACAGACAGAAAATAAAATAAAAAGGAAACTTTAGGAAAGAGAATGGAGAGACATAGCAAGGGGGAAAACAATTGCTCATTTTATTTGCAAAATAAACCAGAAATACAAACATCAAACACATTGCCACTGAGTCAATTCCAACTTACAACAACCCAATAGAACAGCATAGAACTGCCCCACAGGGATTCCAAGTAGCACCCAGCACGTTCAAAACTTCTAACCTTTTGGTTAGTAGCTGAACTCCTTTTATTATTATTATTATTATTTTAATATTTTACTGTGCTTTATGGGAGAAGGACTAGAGGACAGAACTAGAACTCTACCAAGTGACCACACTTAAAGCTCCATCAGTCTGGAGGATCCCCGAGAACTGTGGCCCGCAGACTTTCTAACCCCAAAGCACATCCGGCACCAAAGCCAGACTTCCAGACTAAGATCGAACTGAACTATACGAACACAGAGGGAGCATGTCAGCAGACAAAGTTTTGGACTCCAAAATGTACACAGGACTATCTGAGAAGCTTATCACTGGAGACGAGAGACAGGGTGAGAGGGGACAGAGCTTGGTCATATGGACACAGCAAACCCTGGGTGAGAAGAGGGAGTGTGCTGTCAGGGGGCAGGGGGGAGCAGCTAGAGCAGAAAAGCAGTGGAAGTTCTGGGTGTTATACGATAAATTGACATAAAAAGCAACCTTGTATTCAAACCACAGTAAAATGCATTTTTTTAAAAGTAGTTTATTGTACTTTAAGTGAAAGTTTACAGTCCAGGTCAATTTGTCATACAAAAACTTGTGCACACACTGCTAGTTAATTCTAGCTGTTCTCCCCACCATGTGACACCATGCTCCTCCTTTGCACCCTGTATTTCTCATATTCATTCAGCCAGTTCTTGTCCTTCTCTGCCCTTTCATCTCACCTCTTACAGGAGCTGCTCAGTTAACCTCGTGTTTACCTACTTACACCAAGAAGCACATTCTTAGCCAGTATCATTTTGTGTCCTACAGCTCTGTAGTAGCTGAACTCTTAACCACTTTACTGCTATGCCGTGTTTGCAGGATATTTATCTGTAATTTGGAGCCCAGAGCTGGAATGGCAGCTGTGACTAGAACTTTGGAGTCAAGAGCCCATTTGATTTGGGAGCCAATGATTAAGAACCCAGCTGCTAACCAAATGGTCAGGAGTTTGGATACTCCTGCTGATAGCTGGAATCTTATGGGTCAATTCTCTGTCCTATAGAGTCTCTATGAATTGGAATCTATTTGATGGCCACAGGTTTGAGTTTCAGCTAGGATTCCTGTGTAGAGCCCTGCTGGCACACTGAAGAAGAGCTTGGCTGCTGTCCTAGTCATCTGTTACTGCTCTAACAGAAAATACCAAGAGAGGAAGGCTTCATGAAGAGAAATTTTATTGACACAGTCCGGTAAGCCACAAATCCATTTATAAACTGTAAAGTCCATTCAGTAGGAGAATTTATCACAATCCCGCAGGCTGAGTCCAAATCCAGTGAGAGCATCCTGACACAGGAACTTCAGGTCCAAAGGACATGCCTGCTCTCAGTCATGCTGCTGTCTTGGTGGTACAAGATTCCCAACTTCCTCTGCTCATTTCTGTCCCTTATACCCCACAAGCATGTAACTTGAGTCCTGCCTCACTAACACAACTGCAGCCCATTCTCCATCACCAATATCACAGAGGCAGGATTCACAACACATGGGAGGAATGGCACCATATTGGGACTCCTAGCCAAGTCAAATCAATACATACATTTTTGGGGGGACACAATTCAATCCATGACAGCTGCTAACCAAAAAGTCAGTTCAAATCCATCAGCCACACTTTGGAAAGCTCTGCTATGGGGCAGTTCTATTCTGTCCTATATATTGCAACAGGTTTGTGTATTTCTTTTGGTTTAGTGCTCCTGTGGGGCTCCTTAACTGTGACACCCGCAGTTAAGCACTTGAGTGTTTGCCAAACGGTTAGCTGTTCAACCCCATTCTGAAACACTTGGGAAAATAGGACTAGTGACCTACTTCAGAAAGGTCTCAGCCTTTAAAACCCTATGAAGCAGTTCTACTCTGCAAACACAGAGTTGCCATGACTCAAAATCAACTCAACAGCAGCTAACAACAATGATACTGGTGCTACTATGAACAGGCTCACTCTGCATCCTGTACAGCCAGCAACAACATTTCCGTCAGGGTTTTCCCTGTCTACACCCGGCACGGGAGTATTTAACTTGGGGGATCTTTCTCCACTTGTTTCAAACACGTCTCACACCAGACTTTACTGTATGCCAGCTGCGGGACCCAGGGTTAAACTCTGGAACAACCATCTCGTCAGCTCCAGCCCAGTAGTAGCTGATTTGTTCTAGTGATGCACACACAAAAGTTAAACAAGGGGATCTGAGCTCTGCACTTACAAATTATACCTCCACATAAAAAGAAGAGAAATGAGGATGAGATTGTCACAGCGCAATCTCCAGTAAGACCTGTACTTCTAAGGCTGGCAGACAAGTTTCAGCCTGGGAGCAGATGAGTGACCACCTGGAGAGACTGGAGGCCAAAGCTGGAGGACCAGTGTGTCCCCACGATCATTCCAAGTTTAGATGATTTACTAGGGCTCACATGGCTTGGCGTATAGTCTTGCTCATGGCTATAATTTATAACTGCAAAAGCATACAAAGCAAAATCAGTAAAAGTCAAAGGAGCATGAGGCACAAGCTACCGATCCAAGTCACCTCCCAATGGAGTCACATGGGATGCATTTAATTCTGCCATCATCAAACTGTGAGAATATGTATAATGTGTTATCTATCAGGGCAGCTTATTAAAGACTCAGAAGCCATCATTTTTATTGGGGAATGCTCACATAGGCACCCTCTGCCTAACAAGTACCCAAATTCCAGACTCCCAGGAAGAAAGCATAAATCACATTGTTTGTCCAGTTTGGGCACATTCAGCCACTGTTACCAGTTAGGGAAGGGTAGAGACACTCTCCAACTTCAAGTTTCCAGACACCTGTCAAGGGCCAACCTTGCAAGCAGTCCTTGGTAAGGACAGCAGTTGAAGACCTCCTATGCTGTTTTCTGCACCAGCAGGGAAAGATTTCTAGCACCTGAGCATAGGGAGCTCTGATGAGACTAAGAATGGAGAAAAGACTTCACAGAGAGAGGTAGAAAGAGTAAAACTCACTCACAAAAATTTGGACCAAAAATTGGATTTTGTTTTGTCACAGCAGAAGGAACTTGTTGATATATTGCTCCCAATACAGAAGTCTGTGAAGGGTCAAAGTGGGACCATCTGCTTCAATGTGCAGGCAAGGAAGGTGATGGAACTTACCAGCTACTGGAGAGTTTGGATGTTCAGCTGAAATAGGATGATTACAAGGTCATCACTGCATATCTGAATACATTCAGAAGTCCTGTACACACTGTGACCTACACTGGCTATTGTTATTCTTAGGTGCCATTGAGTGGGATCGGATTCATAGCAACGGAACAGAGCATTGTCTGATCCTTCACCAACCTCACAATCATTGCTATGTTTGAGCCCACTGTTGCAGTCGCTGTGTCAACACATCTCATTGAGGGTCTTCCCCTTTTTTCTGAACTCTTACTTTATCAAGCATGATGTCTTTCTCCAGGCACTGGTCTCTCCAGCAGAAAGATGAAATCCTAAATGTGACGTGGACTATCTTCAGTGGGTTAAGGAAAACTAAGCCTCACTACAGAAATTAATGAGGTGACACAGATGGCAATGTCATATCAAGAAGCAGCAACACAAGTACAGAACACTTGCAGATGCACAAGCTAATCTTTAGGATGTTTCTGTTTGATTATTCACTGCACACAAGTTTCAACAATGCTACAGAGTAGCATTTGCTGTTACTAGAGTTTTCTGGTTGCAATAAAATATTCTCCTTTAGCTATTCAGAAAATAAAAAATTAAAAACTCATCTGTGATTCAGGGAGCATTTGCAGAAACATTTTTTATTTGTTTGGTCATGGCTTAGAACTACAAATACGTATCAGATGTTAGAAGGCAAATGTCCTTAAATCAACAAGATACAAAAGCATTAGTACAGCAGAGATCTTAGACAAAAAAATTCTTGGTGAAAGGCAACTGCTTTAGAACTGGGACTATGTTTATTTAAAAAGTGATTGTTTTTGTTTTAAAAAGTGACTGTCTGAAAATTCATAGCAACACCTAGAAATCACCTCAAGGACAAAGGGAAACTAGAAATGCAAAAATGACTTCAATAACATTGGCAGCTTTCCATTCCTGAGGAAGAGCTTTACCAGATGCTTATGCCCCAGTGGTCTTTGCCTTTTAGCTGAGGGGGTATTCCCTTTAAGCACGTAAATATCTTTTATGATCATAAAAATTCCTCGGATACTAACGACAAGGGAAGACTGAAAACCAAAATACGCCCATCTGTTAGCTTGATAGGAAAGGCTGCAAGCCTGGCGAGGGCATTAACAATCTCTTCTGAACAGCATCTACCTTCCTCTTTCATTCTATTGTTCTGATAATTATCTACTCAAAATTTGCTTTTTAAAACACCAGGGAGTTGAATGTCTAAAGTCAAAGGGAGCCACCGTCTTTGCTGGGGTAGCCGGGATCTAGGGAATTGGGAAGAAGAAATGCACTTTCTGCCTCCGTCTACGAGTGATAAAGGAGTGTGTCCAGAGACGTAATCATCCAATAAATAAATCCGACTCGAGGGCACTTGGCTTGGCCCACCACACTCATGGGAAAAAATGCTTTGAACCCTTTCATCGTTGCAGGTACTTGGTCTCTTTCTCCACCTTCCTTATCACTAACAAGTGGTAGAAACAGTCATATTTGAGACACAACCTTTGGAGGGAAATCGTGCTATGTTAAAATGCACTTGATGATTCTATCTTCCATAAATCTAAGTGTAAGAAACACAAACACAGTAAAAAGAAATAAGATTGTGTTTCTGCTGAACAGTAGTGGGCAGGCGTAGGGACACTGATCAAGTTACCTTCATCCTTAAGCTAGGCTAGAAGGTGATAATTTTTCTGATCACTGTCCTGTTTCCCAGAATACTTTAGCCGTCTTCCTTCCCATTTATGATTTCTCCCCTGCACCAGATTTCTGAATTGCGTTACAGACAGAATGCAGCATGTCTAAAACACTCTCATGTTTTAGAATGATTATGACCAGAAGAAATCTATCAGATTTCTTGTGAAAAATTTTTCAGGGTCAGAGTTATAGTACGCTGCTGTTAGGTTCTGTAGAGTCAGCTCCAACTCAGAGAGATCCTACATGCAACAGAATGAAATACTGCCTAGTCCCGAGCCATCTTTGCAATCGTTGCTGTGCTTGAGCGCATTACGGCAGCCACTGTGTCGATCCATCACCTTGACGGCCTCCCTTTTCTTCCCTGACCCTCTACTTGACCTTCTTCTACTAGGGCTGCTCCCTCTTGATAACATGTCCAAGTACATGAGACAAAGTCTCACCCTCCTCACTTCTGAGGAGCACCTTGGCTGCACTTCTTTGTTCCTTCTATCTCTGTAAGTTCTTGATGCTTTGAGGGAAGCACCAGAGGGAAGGAAGTCAGAAGCAGTCAGAAGGAAGCAAACTGTCAGGAGTGTAGAGAACCCTCTTTGGAAATCAAAAAGGCCATCAACACCTTCAGAAAAGGTGAATTGCCTTTTCCTATATGTCAAATATAACTCTTGAAAAAATGCCTGCCCCATGTCATGTCTGACTCCCCAGACACTTTCTCAAACAGCTACTGAGAAAATGACAGTCTAAATCTAATACTAAATGTAATGGTTGTTTCTTCCCTGGAGAGCCCATCTCTACTCTACCACCACCACCACCACCCTCGTCCTACCCTACCACATTGTTGTCCCAAACACTAGTCTACCAAAAAGCAAGGAAATCTGGCATCATTCTAGAGAAATTCAGAAGGACCCTGGGCTGAGACATGGGACTGAGTGGCAGCCAATCCACCAGACCAGGTCAGCCAATCCAGACATCATGAACATATATAAGGTATCTCGAACCCATACAGCCACATTTTTTTCTGGAAGCTTTCTATTTTGAACTCTTCAGCCACCAGGATCATTTTGATAATTGTGTCAGATGCTCTGTTAGAGACCTAAGTTTCAGACGTGAGTAAAGCATAGTTCCTCCTTGGAAGATTCCCTGACCCTGTGGGTAGGCAGAAAGTACCCACTCTGAGGCATATTCCTGAGAGCTGTGATAGGAGAGGGCAGAAAGGTTTGGGGCTTCACTCTCCAGAAAAATACCTGATACACAGCAAGTGCTCAGTAAAGTTTTGTAGAATGACTGAATGAGCCTGTGGGAGTATATAAGGGAGCACAATCAGTTTTGCATAAGTGATAGAAAAAGCAATTGGAACTATACTACTTATTCTTAGTAAGATACTGTAAGATGTGAAATGCCTGAAGAGGTTTGCTGCTGTTCTTTCTAGGGACATTTTTATCTTGCCAGTATGTAGGAAACTCACAGGCAAAGAAAAAAATCTCTGGTTTGAAAATTCCAGAAACCACCGAGCGAGGTTTCTGAGAGATGGACTGTTTGATTTTTCGGGTGAAAGGGGCAAGCTGAAATGTTTTATCCCAGTTCTATCATACCATTTTTTGCATTAATCTCACCCTGCCTTCCAGAAATATGCACTCAAGGTAATAAATAATTCACAGTTTAAGACCCACAAACATGTTTCTTTAATTGAGAGGTGCCAAAACACTAGAACCTCAACAAATATGATTAATATAATTCAATTTACTCAGATCTTTCTCTCTGATTATAATTAACACAGTTGGGGGAAAGACTGCAACATAAAATACAGGACACTCAGCTAAAATTGAATTTCAGATAAACAATGGATAATCTTTTTAGTATAATAGGTACCATATTCATAACCCTGTAGACCAGTTGAATTCAACAGCCCTAGTTTGGGGGAGTAAACAGAGTACAGAGCTGTGTCTGCAATAAAAGTCACCACTGATTCAAAAGCTTGTGTCTTAAAATTAGCTCTACACTTTATCATACAGTCCAGCTTCCTTGGCATTTCAATGGCAATGTTGCTGTTAGTTATCACTGAGTCGTCACTAACTGATGCGATCCTGTGTACCACTGAGAGGAATGCTGTCTGGTCTTGTGCTATCTTCATAACTGCTTGTGTCTAAGAACACTCTGGCAGCTACTGTGCCAACCGATTTCTCCGAGGAGTTTCCTCATTTTTGCTAACCATCTATTTTACCATACATGATGTCCTCCTAATGCCATGTCCAAAGGAAGTGAGTTGAAGTCTTGCCATTCTCAGCTTAGATTGTATTTCATCTGATTGTATTTCATCTGTATTTCATTCTGATTGTATTTTATCTAAGGCTGATTTGCTCATTCCTCTAGCAGTCTGCGTCATATTCACTCTTCTTCACCAATGCCACAGTTTGAATGCATTGATTTTTCTTGCCTTCTTCATTGTCCAGCTTTCACATGCATAGGAGGTGACTAAAAAGACCATGGCTTGGGTCAGTGTCATAGACTGAATTTTGTCCCCCAAAAACATGTGCCTCAGTTTGGCTAGGCCATGCTTCCTGGTACTGTGCGATTGACCACCATTCTGTCATCTGAGGTGATTTTCCTTTGTGTTGTAAATCCTACCTCTATGATGTTAATGGGCAGGATAGGCAGCAGTTGTGTTAAAGAGGCAGGATGCAGTCTACAAGATTGGATTGTGTATTGAGGCAATTTCTTTTCAGAAGCAAGCAGAGAGACAAGGGGACCTCATACCACTAAGAAAGCAGTGCTGGGAGCAGAGTGAGTCCTTGGACCCAGAGTTCCTGTGCCTGAGAAGCTCTTAGTCCAGGAAACTATTGATGAGAAGGACCTTCCTCCAAAGCCAACAGAGAGAAGAAGCCTTCTCCTGGAGCTGATGCCCTGAATTTGGACTTTTAGCCTAGTAGACTGCAAGAAAATAAATTTCTCCTTATTAAAGTCACCCACTTGTGATATTTGTTTTACAGTCAGATGTACCTTAGTCATCAAAGCGATATCTTTGCTTTTTAAAGGTTTAAAGAAGTCTTCCATTTGTTTTGGAAATATTTACACTCTTTCCAATATTCTTGTGAAATCTTTAGTTACAATGAATTGCATACAGAAAGGCTATTCTAAGGGACAAAATTCAATAGAGTTTAGCTATACAGACATCTTATTCCATGTGGGACTAGACTTAGCTGACGACAGTAATAACAGACCCTTTCACAGTATCTGTACAGCGCCCCAAGGTCCTCTTAACTACTCCTCAGCCCACAACCAGCACAAGCCAGGCTTATGCAACTTAACCCTGTCCCCAGGTTACAGTCTTTTGACCCCTCTTTTCTAAGCATTTGCTCGTGGGACTTGAAGATTCTAATTCAGTCTAGGCTAGTATCTTTAATGGAAAAGATTTAAACCCAGGGCTGTGAGATAGCTATAACCTGACATCCTTGTGGTCCAAAAGAGAAAACTGATTACCAAGATTAAAGAGACAACAGAAAGGAATGCAAACAGGTATTTGTACACTAATGGTCACTGCAGTACTACGCATAATAGTGAAAAGGTGGAAATAGCCTAAATGTCCATCGACAGATAAAAGCAAAATCAAAATGAAATATTACTTAGTCATAAATACAAATGACGTCCTTGCATATGTTTCAACATGGATGAACCTTGAAAACATTATGCTAAGTGACATAAGTCAGACACAAAGGAATAAGTATTGTATGATCCCTCTCACGTGAAAGATCTAGAATAGGCACATATACAAAGACCAAAGATTATTAGTGGTTAACAGAGGTGGACACAAGGGAGGGGAAAGGGGAACTCATTGCTTATAGGACATTCCGCATCTCTTAAGGATAATGGAAAAATTCTGGAAACGCGTAATAGTATTTGTTGAATACTATAATGAAAACAATGTCACTGAACTATACATGTGAATAAAACAGCAAAATATTTTTACATGTATTTTTACAACAATGAAAATAAGTGAATAAAATTCAAAAAACAGATAGGAAACATTCAGGAAGAGAAAAAAGTCCAGTGATGAAACAAAAAGTAGGACTCTTCTTCATTTTAAACCCTTTCAAGTTTCCAGCTGCATCTCTATCTGGTCCATGAAAACACCCATATCCTTAACAGTAAGTTTCCTTTTATACTTTATCCAGTTTAAGTCAGCTTCTATTACTTACAGCTAACATCCTAGCTGATACTGAAACCATTTTTTTCAAACTTTCTCTTCGCAACTGCTATGAGTAAAAGGGATACCCTGGAGGTGTAGTGGTGAAGTGCTATGGCTGCTAACCAAAAGGTTGGCAGTTCAAATCTGCCAGGCACTCCTAGAAACCTCTAAGAGGCAGTTCTGCTGTCACTTGGGTTGCTATGAGTCAGAACTGACTTGATGACAATGGATGAGTGAGATGTATAAAAGGATGGATGGCCAAGTGCATGAGGAAAGAACTAGCTCCTTCTCGAGAGTACAGTCACTGATGGACAAAGCAGCTGAAATATCTACCCTAACAATTCAATCATCTTCTGTTAATCAGTTAATTCATTTTTAAAAACATTGTTTTTACTCTGTTTTAGGGTCTGTGTTGGGTGCTGGGATACAGCAATCATTAAGGGGAACAAAAATCTGTCCTCCTCTAACTGTATTTGTATATATGTATCTCTGTGTGTAATTTAGCTCCAAATAATGTTGGGGAAAATGCTGAGGAAAGTTCAAATAGAAAATATGTTTCAAATGAAAACACTGAAAGTACTATTGACTTTATTAAATATATGGATGGAGATACACACACACACACACAATGTGGCAGTAATACAGCCCCTGACAATGTTGGAAAAATGAAGAAGAAAGTGCAAATCCAAGACACGCTTTCAAGGAAAAACCTGAAAGAATTGTTGGCTTATTCAATACATGAAATGAGGAAACACAAATGAAAAAGTGATTTCTATGTTCCTTGCCCATGAGAATGGAGGTGACATCTTAAAATAAACAGAAATCAGGAACGATGCAAATTAGATGCAAATTAATCATTTGTTATATTCTATGTACCACACTTTCTATCATTTTTCTCCAAACAATTAGCATTCCTCAGTCTTTTAATTAATTTACATTCTCCCCATTTTTCAAATAAGCATTTTAAAAACTGTCTCTCGAGACCTAATTAGAAAACCAGGGGGAAGGAAGAGTCACAAAATTGACTCAATAGAAATGAAAAATATATGGAGATCACAGAAAAAGATATTACTGTAAACATCCCTAAGGAAACTGGACCACATAAGGCCAAAAAACAGAAAATGGCTAATTTGTAAAAGTCTATTGATCACTTTCATAGTGAAATAAATGTACATAAAAATAAGAAACTTGTAGTTCACCTATCATATTTGGCAAAGATGTAATAGAATGATACCGCCCAACTTTGGCGAGCCAAAACAAAGCCAAACCCAGTGCCATCGAGTCAAAGCCAACTCATAGTGACCCTACAGGACAGACTAGAACTGCCCCATAGAGTTTCCAAGGAGCGGCTGGTGGATTTGAACTGCTGACCTTTTATGGTCAGCAGCTGTAGCACTTAACCACTACACCATCAGAGTTTCCACAGACAAAGGGAAAAGCATGTGGTGCTTAACGAAAGGGAGGAAAATAAACAATTCATAGGGAGCAGTTTGGTGAAACCCACGAAATACAAAATACACTCAACCTAGAGGCCAGCAAGTCCACATTTCAAAATTTTTCTTAAACAAATATAAACACGACAGAACATAATTATAACTCCAAAGTATTCACTGTAAACATGGTTATGATTTTTAAAAAGTGAAAAAAACAATATCAATTAATATCAGACTGATCAAATCAATCAGGTGTATCCATAAAACGAAATACTATTCAAACAGTCAAGATGATAATATATATTTACCTGACACTAATTGTCATTGAAAAGATGTCTACAATCTACTACATGAAACAAACCAGCTGCAAGATAGTATGGAAATTGTGGTCCCATTTTCTCATATTTGACAAATTTTCTTGTTTATATGTACATATACAATTAGGAAAAAAACCTCATAGCACATTCACCGCAATATGAACAGTGATTATCTCTAGATAGTTGGAATATGGCTGATATTTTCTTAAATGGATTAACCTTGAAAACACCATGCTGAGAGCAGTAAGTCAGTCACCAAAGCACAAACACTGCAGGATTTCATTTATATGAGATAGCTAGCATTGGAAAGCGTATAAAAACCAAAGTTTACTAGTGGTTTTCAGGGACAGTCTGAAGGGGGCAGAAAGGATAGCTCAGTGCATAGGGGCACTGAGGCTCTCTTAAGGGTGATGGTTGAACAATATGACTAACATAATTAACGCTACTAAGCTGTACATATGAGAATTATTGAAATGCCAAAGTTCTGTTACAGATATATTTACTTCAGTAAAAGACATATCTTCTTTTTCTTATTTTTTAAAGAGAAACCTTATAAAGAAAGCTATTAAGACCATTATTACATAAAGAGCTCATTCAATAATAAGAAAATACCTGTGATGCTTAAGATTGTATATGAACTTGGCTGGACCATGATTCTGTGTTTTGGGAGTTGTATAAAGCTGTGATCACATCTGTGATAGAATTTGCTTGAGTGGCACTGGCAGGTGTAGGGCCTGTAGTGACTCACTGCCCTCTCAGCCTTCATCTCCCTGGCTTCTGCAGACTTCTTCCTTCCTGTTTACCTTGCCAAAGTTTTTGGCTTGTTATGGATCCAGCAGCTTCCTCTTTCTTGTCTTCTGACCTCTAGTTCTTTGAGTCTTGTGCTAGCCACTTACCTGTTGATCTTGGGACTTACTGATCTTCACAGCCTACAAGTCATGTTCTTCGACGTGGCAACTTTAGGTTCACCAGCCCCTGCAGCTTTGTGAATCAGGAGAAATGTTTCAGTCTTGCCTGCCAATCTTGGGATTTATCAGCCTTCACAACCTGCAAGCAGGAACCCTGTCTCCAACCTGCTGACCTTGGGTTCACCCCATTCTGCAGCTGCATGAGGCCTCTATCCTGATCCAGGACTTGGGACATTTCAGCCTCTAAAATTCCATGAGCTGGTTCCTGATATAAATGTCTCTACATATACATATTTATATGAGCTATTGATTTTGCTTCTCTAGAGAACCCATCCTAAGATAATAAGTCCAATAGATATAATTGGTTAGCGAATATAGTGAACAATTCATAAAAGAAGTTTAAATCATATACAAGCATGCAAAAACATTCAATATTCAACACTAATATTCAAAGAGATGTGAATTTGAATATTTACACTTCCCATTTAACAAAAAAAAATTTTAATTGAGAATACACAATGGTGACAATAAGTAGTAAAGCAAGCATGCTCCAACACTGTTAACAAAAAATGTGAAGTAGAACTACTCTTGGAAGGCAATTCTGTAATATTTTCCAAAAGTCTTTAATTTTTAATTCATTCATGTACTTCGATGCAATATTTCTAAAAATATGTATATGTATACACATACACACACATCTGTATTTAGATGTGTTTGTTTTAAAATACTCCATGTATATAAATATGCATGTTTACACATACATATTTATGTATATATGTACACACACACAATGGTTAGCAAATCACATTTACTATAAACAGATAATTTCAAACAAAATAAATATCTACCAACAGAGAAATGATGCAGTGTACTTTAGGATATCACAAGATATTATTAAATTTTATAGTTATAGTTTATGGTAATTCAAAAATATGAAATACACAAATTTGAATAAGTACATTTCACACATACAAATTATACATGAAACCCTAGAGGTGTAGTGGTTAAGTCCTACAGCTG
This sequence comes from Heterohyrax brucei, assembly GCA_028571685.1. Lineage (NCBI taxonomy): Eukaryota > Metazoa > Chordata > Mammalia > Hyracoidea > Procaviidae > Heterohyrax > Heterohyrax brucei. The sequence continues at coordinate 171,054,689 of CM053141.1, forward strand.
CTAACCAAAAAGTCAGGAGTTTGAATCCACCAGGCTGTCCTTGGACACTCTATGGGACAGTCCTGCTCTGTCCTACGGGGTCACTATGAGTCAGAATTGACTTGACAGCAACAAGTTTTAGCGGTATCTATACTCCAAGAAAACATGAGAAAAAGCAAAAAATATATAACAAAATCTTACAAATATCTATGAGTAGGACTAAGTAATTTTTTTCCTCTTATATTTTTCTGTATTTCCTAAATGTTCAACCATGAACACATGTTATTTTGTAATTAAATTTTTTCCCCAATTTTCTTCTCTAGGTTTGATAGACTTTTCACTCTTGGGCCCTTTGGCGCTTAAATAGTCACCTTGCTATATGTAATTTTGTCCAGTAACTTAATTTGCTTTGTCATCTGTTTGTCAAGAAAATCTCTTCTAGTTCCCCATGACCTAAAACATCAAGTTCAGATGTCACTTTAGCATGACTTTCAAAGACTCAGCAACCTGTCACCAAACTCCTAACTTACCCTCTCCTGAATGGTACCTACATGCCCATTCCTGACCATTGGTTTGTTCCTAGCCTCAACCTTGGCACAGGCTGTTTCTCCACCTTGAATGGCCTCTCATCTATCATCTCTGTCTCTCCAGTCCTATCGTTTCTTCTAAGCTTAGACATACTCTACTCTTTCCATAAGGTTCCTATGGTTATTCTGGCTTCTAATTCCAACTTCTCTAATTCCGTCTATATCACTTAATACTCACTTTGGCCCTTATCCTACACCACCCATTCTAGCTAGTTGGGACAGCATTTTAAAGGTGGGCTATATGTTGGCTAGAAGAGACTCCACACACTGAGACTAACTAAATATTTCTGGATATTTGCTAAAACGAACCAGAATTTGAGCCAAAGAAAAATGGCCAGACAGATCAAAAGCTGTGCAGCATCTCAGAAGTCCCTCAAAGCCCTTACGGGGACCCTCAGCTGCCCATAACTCTCTCCACCAAAGGTAGGATCATTCCTGATCCAAGAGGCTTACATTTTTTCTGTATTTTTTGTAACAAGGCACCACATCCAGGAAGAATTTACACTAATAATCTGTACATGTAATTATTCCATGTGAGGGAATACTTGAAGCTGTTAAGCTCTCCTGATGATTGAAATGACTTCATCGCCAGGGAGACCACGTCTTCATCCAGAAGGGAGAAAAGCAGAGTCTGCCACTACAAAGATAAAATACTTAGAAATAAACCTAATCAGGAACATAAAAGACCTATACAAAGAAAACTACAAAACACTACTCCAAGAACCCAAAAGAGACCCACAAGAGATCTCTAGCCCTCGGCCTCAGTAACTCTGTTCCTCAAGGAGTTTGAAAATGTCTACGAAGCTTCTGGAAATCTTGATTGTACAGTAAAGAGCTATAGTTGCTAACCAAAAGGTTGGCAGTTTGAATCCATCAGGTGCTCTTGAAATTCTATGTGCAGTTCTGCTCTGTCCTATAGTGTCACTATGAGTTAGAATTGACTAGACAACAGTGGGTTTATGAAGCTTCTATAACTTTGCCTTCTTCAAGCTATGCTGGCTTCCCCTATATTGTGTGTTGTCTTTGCCTTCAACAATATTAATTTGTCTACTATCTAGCTGGGAAATATGCCTGCTAACCAAAAGATCAGCAATTCAAATCTGCCAGGCACTCCTTGGAAATTCCATGGGGCAGTTCTACTCTGACCTCTAGGGTCGCCATGAGTTGGACTGGACTCAACGGCAGTGAGTGTGGGACTACCTAGCTGGAAACCTAGCAGTGTAGTGGTTAAGGGTCATGGCTGCCGACCAAAAGATCAGCAGTTCAAATCCGCCAGGCACTCCTTGGAAACTCTATGAGGCAGTTCTGTTTTGTCCTATAGGGTCACGATGAGTCAGAATCAACACAGTGAAAGTAGGTACTATGGAGTTAGTGATGTCTTCTCCCTCTTGCCTTTCTTTCCTTCTTCACAACCATCAAAGGTTGTTTTTTTCTCTGTGTAAACTTTTCCATGGGTTTTTATAATAGTGATCTCACACAATATTAACCCTTTTGTGATTGAACTTATTTCACTTTAGCATAATGCCCTCCAGGTTCACATGTGTTGGGAGATGTTTCATGGATTCATCATTACTGTTTATCATTACACAGCATTCCATCATGTATATGTATCAAAATTTGTTTATCCATTCATCTATTGATGGAACTTAGGTTGTTTCCATGCTTTTGCTCTTGTGAATAATGCTGTAACATGTAACGTACGTGTGCATGTGCCTACCCAAGTGGTGGCTCTTATTTCTCTAGGACTCTCCTAGCATGGAATTGCTGGGTCACATGGTATTTCTATTTGTACCTTTTTAAGGAAGCACTATATCATTTTCCAAAATGGTTGTACCATTTTATATTCCCAGTAGTAGAGCATAAGAGTTCCAGTCTCTCTTCAAATCCTGTGCCTATATTTTAATTGGATTATTTGTCTTTTTGTTGTAGAGGTGTTGGAGTTTCCCATAGATTTTAGAAATCAGAAATAGGTTGGCTTTGTCATTGCCAATTTTCCCCCCTATTTGTAAGCTCTCTTTTTACTTTTTTTCATGAAGTCTTTTAATAAGCATAATTGTTTCATTTTTAGAAGATCCACTTATCTAGTTTATCTTCTGGTATTTGTATATTGTTAATTATGGTTTGCATCCTATTTAAAATGCCATGTATTAAGGCCTCTAGTGTTGACTCTATTTTTTTCTGCTATGATCTTTATAGTTTTTGGTTTTGCATGTATAAATTTTTTAATAAGAAATGAATTTGTGATGTAAATTTTCAACTAAAGTACAATAGAATTAAATTAAAAAAAAAATAGAGTCCATGCCCAGTGGTTCCAGGGAGCATAAGTCTTCCAGCACCCCAGGTAACAATGGTCCCTCACTTGGTTATTGAATAACTTAACAGCATATGGCTTCACATCAAATAAGACTGTAAGACTAAGGCAATGGGAGCCAATTCACATTGACCACTTGCCAAAATTATCAGAATCATCGTTTATTAAGCACCACTAATTTTGAGCCCCTACTGTAGGCCAGAAATATGGCATACATTATTCAGTCCTGACAATACTATGAGATTGGTATATCAGCCCCACTTTTTCTCACAGAGACACAGGGTCTCGGGGTCAGTATCTTATCCATGATTGGCTGCATACTTCAAAAGTAGTAGAATCACATGTAGAACCTTCCCTTCAAAGTCTGTGATCTTCCCACTAGCCCATGGGCCCCTCTGCAAACATTTCACATTCATTCTAATGTGTTAATGACCATCCCAGTCAAAAGATCTTTATGTCTAACCCAATTCCTCCATGTGGCAGCTGCAGGCCTTTTTTTCTTGTTCTGTTCTTGGCAGAACTGGTCCCAAAGCTTTGAAATAATTGCTCTTCTGCCAAAATTGTTAAGCACCTTTTGGCCATCTTTCAGAATGAATCATTCCAGGTCTTCCCAATCCTGATTTTTTGGATCATTAATCAGTTTTATTCTGTTGTCCCTAACACTTTGCTCATTGTCTGCAGTTCTCTGACATGCACTCTCCCTTTCCAAAGGTATTTAGGAATTTCCAGGGGTTATTTTGTTTGGCTTGCTTTGCTTTGCTTTGCTTTGCTTTGGTTGAGGAAGGGAAGAAGGGGCCTTTCCATCTATCCAAATAGAATGTCTAGTTTCTGAGAGAAGAGAGATTAGGGAAAAATTCAGCGAGCTAGAGCCAAGAAAATAATTTAGAGAGCAAAAACAGATGAGTTCAAATGAAGATGAATCAGAAACACGGGATTAAACTGCCCTGAGGCCTTCAATACTCCCAGGAAACATGCTAGATGCAATCGATTTGGATTTGTTTATCATATGCAAAGTGTTTTTTCATTAAAATAAATAAATAGAGGGATGCTAAATTTGCCCTCAGCATTCTCATGTCCAGAATCAAACACCGTCAGACCAGTAAGTTTAGTCTCTCTTGGGTGAGTTAGACTTTTGCTCTACATTTTTCTCCAGCTCTGTCTGAGACCCTCTATTGTAATCTCCATCAGAGCAGGCAGTAGTGGTAGCCAGGTACCATTTAGCTGCTGGACTCAGTCTGGTGGAGGCTGCGGTAGTCGTGGTCCATTAGGCATTTAGATCAATCTTTCCCTTGTGCCTGGATCCCCTCTGAGTGAGAGTCTCATGACAAGCTGGACTCCCATGTGATCAGCAGAGGAGAGCTGTGGAAGTAAGAACATCTGGCTGGGAATCAGAAGACCTGAGTTCTAGCGCTGGCTTTCCACTAACAAACTGAATGACCTGGGAAAGTCCCCTCCACTCCCTGGGCATTAATTTCCCCAAATTCAAAACCAAGGGCTTCAGACAATATGAACATAAGTTTCCTTTCTAGCTCTCATCTTTCTTAAATTTCCAATGAATATCATCTATTTCCAAAATTGGTTCTAGAAAATACTGATCCTGTACAATGCTCTGTGAAAACAAAGATCAGTGGTCCCATATACAGAAACACTACATATGTGAACATTCCTTAGAGATTCACAGATACCATTAGCCTATTAAAATTCTGTAAAGACCTAAAAACTCACTGTGTTGAGTTGATTCTGGCTGACAGCTACTCTATAGAACAGAGTATAAATCTCCCACAGAGTTTCCAAGTAGTGCCTGGAGGACCCTTGGGTTAGTAGCCAAACTCTTAACCACTATACCACCAGGGCTTCTGTGAAGACCTATAGCATTAAAAAAAACAAAAGTAAACTTGATTGAACCCAACATCTTCTAATCTTACATCGCAAAACTTTTCAGTTTATGTACTCCATCAAGATCATGAAACATGTATTGGGAAACACTGACATGTAAATCTTTTTAACTGTACTTTAAACAAAGGTTTGCAGAGCAAATTAGTTTCTCATTAAACAATTAATACACATATTGTTTTGTAACATTGGTTACCAACCCCACAACATGTCAACCCTCTCTTCTTCTTGACTTTGAGTTCCCCATTACCCGCTTTCCTCTCCTCTCCTACCTTCTTGTCCTTGCCCACGGGCTGGGGTGCCCATTTAGTCTTGTTTTGTTTCATGGAGCTGTCTAATCTTGTCTGAAGGGTGAACCTCAGCAGCAACTTTAACTGAGTTAAAAGGGTATCAGGGGCTATATTCTCGAGGTTTCTGCAGCGTCATTATGAAGTAGAATCAACTCAACAGCAGCAGTTAACCTCATCAGGAGGTATTTGTCCACACTGTTACGGAGAAAGGAAAGGTGAATTGGGGGATTTAAGCAGCAGAAGGAATAAGAAGAGGAAGCAACTGAAAATGCCCTCTAGGGCAGAGCAGATCAGGACAATGGTCTGCCGGGCCTCTTGCCTCCAGCAGGGCTCCAGGAAGTGCCAGGACCTTGAGAGTCTGTGCCCTGGCAGCATGTGTAACCTCACAAGCCAGCTGGGCACAGAAGATACAGAACCCCTGCCCCATGGTCACAGTGCTTGGTCACCAAGGGTCTTAGACACAAGATCTGAGACATGCATGAGATTCCAGGGCATTTCCCCATGCTCAGGAAGCACCCCAGTAACAACCAAAATTGAATTTCCACCACCCAGCCAAAACAGTGGAGTCCTGTAGTACAATAAATATGTTTCGAGCAATAAAAGAAGTATGACATACACTTTGTGATACGTGAGCATATTTCACACCTGACACTCTGATGTTACAGGTAATGCACAGGAGTAGAATCTATGGTGAGCTAGACAGGAAACAAGGCTACTCAGAGCCAATTCAGGTCTTGGTGAGAAAGATTTTGGGGATTCCCAGTAAGTGTGGACCAGCTACAAGCATTAGACAGGATTTGTACTGATTAATAAGCAACATAATTGAGTCCCTAATTGCTTCCTGACAACCAAACCACTAAGTTTCCCTGTTTTCTCCACTCTCCTTCAACTTTGGGGGGATATATTTTCCTGTGGCTTCCATACCAAATTACCACAAATTAGCAGGCAGCAATCAGGAAGTTAACTGAAGTATTGCCCTTAGGTAAATGTGTGGCAAAAGAATTCTTTAAAGCTTTGAAAAGCAAAATGGTCATTCTGATAACTAGTGTGTCTGACCCAAGGCAGTCTTTTTCAGTCACCTCATATGCATTCAAGGCTGGCCACTGAAAAAGGAATTTAGAAGAAGAACAAATGTATTTGAATTGTGGTACTGACAAATGATACGGAACCTACTGTGGACTGATCTGAAGAATGAACAAGTCAGTCTCAGGGAAATTCTAACCAGAATGCTTCTTAGAAATGCAGATGGCAAGACTTCAGCTTCCTTACTTTGGGCATGTTATCAGGAAACAGCAATCACTAGAAAAAGACAGTTCACTCGGGGTAAATGAGGAAAGCCGTCAGTGAAGTGGATTGACACAATAGAGGTTAACAATGGACTCAAACATGTAGGATATCATGGAGCTGGCACGGGATATGGCAACATCGATTCTGTTATACAAAAGGTTGCTGTGAGTTGGTGCCAACTTAGTGGTAACAACAAGGTGGCTTAAAACTCCCTCACAGCAGAGTAGAATTGCCCCATACAGTTTCCAAGGTGCACCGAGTGGATTTGAACTGCTGACTTTTTGGTTAGCAGCCATAGTACTAAACCACTACACCACCAGGGTTTCCCCTTGGAGTCTAGAAGTCAAAAATTGAGGTGTCTGCAGAGCCCGGCTCTCTCTAGAGGCTGTCAGGAAAATTTCACTCTTTACCTCTTCCAGTTCCTAGTGGCTGCCACCATGCCTTTCCTTGAGGCCACATCACTCCCAACTCCACCTCCCTCTTCACATTGCCTTCTCCTGTTCTGTGTGTCTGATGAAACATCCTCTCTTCTAAGGAAGGATGCGTGTCATTGGATTTAGAGTCCACCTGAATAATCCAGAATAAATTCCTTTCAAGATCTTTAACTTAATCCCATCATTTGCCATAGAAAGTAGCATTCACGGGTTTCAGGGATTAGAATGATTTTCCAAACAAAACCACAGGAAGGTCAAGGCCATAAGAAGCTTAGTCAACTGCAACTCATCCCACCAGTAGCCAAGTCCATGATATAGGACCTGGAATACAACAAGCTCTTAAATTTGTTGAATGAAGTGTTTGTTGAATAAAGATGCTGTACTAAGAACTAAAGCTTTGGGCATGGATCACCCTTGGGAGGCCATCAGTACCTAAACTTTTGGATTCTATTAACTAGATAAATTTATACACAAACACAAAAGCAGCAGATGTCCACAGAAAAGTATCTACATAGAAACTTCAGCTTTTTAAATTTCCAAGTGAGTTGTGTGAGGGAAACTGCCATTTATTTTCATAATCATTTCATAAAAGAAAGAGCATTTTAATACCAAAAGGAAGGTCATTCCCTCAGAATAAAGGACAGTTTTTAAAATTGAATAAATCTAGCTTCATTAGAAGTTCTTAGTCCTTTTTTCCCCCTCAGTTTGCCACAGACAAATGAAAATTTCATCAGAGACTGCAGCAGTTTGAAATGAGCATTTGGAAGCAACATTAGAGAAGATACGTTGGAAGGGAAAAATGTACTTGATTCTAGGAATGAGGCAATGAGAACCTGTTGTTCAGAGTCTTGTCCTTTCCAAAATGCCCAAAACTAACCTTTGGAACTCCAAGGCATCAGACTAACTGCACCCTTTCCCTACCAGAGGGAAATGGGGGTTTCCCTCATTGTCTCTGCCAGAACCCACTGAAAGTGACACCGGGAATGCCTGGAAAAAGATGCCTTGTGTGGCATTGTTCTTGCTATCTACCATGAAGTCAGTCCCAGACTCATGGCGACCCCACATGTTACAGAGTAGAACTGTTCCATAGGGTTTTCCTAGCTGTAATCTTCTGGAAGCAGAATGTCAGGCCTTATTTCTGTGGTGCTGCAGGATGAGATCAAATCACCAACCTTTCAGTTAGCAGCCATATACAGATTGCTTGGGCCACCAAGGCTCCTTTGTATGGCATTGGATCTACTGCTACCAAAGAGCATGGATTGTTCCCTTCCAGAGACTTTTCCCTGCTAATGGAAAACTCATCTTCTGCCTCTCAGAAGGCCTGCCTCTTCCACAGGTCTCTGGCACTGATACGATGCCCATAAGACTCCACCATTTGAGCACTGATCACTCATACCTGCAACCCTCCACCGTCACCCCCAGGGAAGCCTATGGGACATACCTACACGCCCTCAGATCTCCTCCCCTACTATAGGACCACCCCAGGGTTGTCCAAGCAGCTTCAGCTTCCCAAGGACCAAACGTGCCTCTGTCCCTACCTCTAGATTCTAGTCAGGTGAGCACCCCAGCACAGTTGAGAGGAAGCCAGTCAAGGAAGAAGGCAAGCTCTGTGTGGTTCAAAGCAACCATGGAGATGTCACTGCTGGGTTCCATGAAGCTTTCAGGACACATTACAGAGAGAAGGCCACTTCTGCCAAATCCTAAAAGCAAACCTGGCCAAATGCTCCCAGCTAAACACAAGGCCCCTTCCTATCCAAGAGAAGAACTCAGGGCTCTTGAAATTGCTGATGGATTTGGAACTTGTACAACAGTTCTGGAGGACACAGAGACCAAACACATTAAAACAAGGCAGACTCTTCAATGCAGTAATCATCCCTTCTAGGAAGTCTCCTAAGAATGCATATTCTAGGAATTCTACTTCCATATTGTACAGATAAGACCATCCATTCCTTTTATATATCATAATCAAACATGGGGAAAATTGGAAACATCCCAGTTTTCAGCACATTGGAATATCTTGCAGCTTTACAAAAGTTGTCTTGGAAAAGATTCTTTTGCCCTAAAGTTTTTTTAGTTTTCTTCTTTGCTTGTTTGTTTTAATTGTAGTTTAGATAAAGGTTTACAGAACAAACTAATTTCTCATTATACAATTAGTACACATATGTTTTATGATGTTGGTTAACAACCACATGAGAAGTTAGCACTCTCCCTTCTCAACCTTTGGTTCCCCATTACCAGCTTTCCTGTCTTCTCCTGCCTTCTAGTCTTTGCACCTGGGATGGTGCGACCCCTTAGTCCTAATTTTGTTTTATGGGTCTGTCCAGTCTTTGGCTGAAGGGTGAACCTCAGGAGTGACTTCATTACTGAGCTGAAAGGGTGTCTGGAGGCCATATTCTCGGGGTTTCTCCAGTCTCTGTCAGGCCAGCATGTTTGGTCTCTCTTTCTGTGTTAGAATTTTGTCCTGTAGGAACAACAATGGAAGCTTTAATATACAACGCAAACAGACTTCAAAATCAAATGAAGCACAATCATCAGAAGATAAAATAGACAAATGGGAACTGCTAAGAATCAACCACTTTTGCTCATCCAAAGACTTTATTAAAAGAATTAAAAGGCCACCTACAGAATGGGAAAAAGTATTTGTCAACTGTATGTCAGACCGATGCCTGATCTCCATAATCTATAAGGTATTACAAAATATCAATAAGCAAAAGATAAATCATCCAATTAAGTGATGGGCAAAGGAAATGGACAGACACTTCTCTAAAGAGGAGATCCAGGCAGCCAAAAAACACATATGGACATACTCATGATCATTAGCTATTAAAGAAATTCAAATCAAAACAACAATGAAATAGTATCTCACCCTAACAAGATTGGCCATGACCCAAAAAATGCAAAACAACAAATGCTAGAGAAGCTGTGAGGAGATTGGAACTCTCCTACACTGTTGGTGGGATTGCAAAATGGTACAACCTCTTTGAAAAGCAATCTGGCATTTCCTTAAAAAAATGGATATAGATATACCATTTGACCCAGTAATTCCACTGCTCGGAATATATCCTACAGAATCAGGGCCATTCACACCAACTGATGCATGCACACTAATGTTTATCGCAGCACAGTCCACAGTAGCAAAAAGATGGAATCAACCCAGATGCCCAACAACAGAGGAATGGATAGGTAAACTATGGTATATATACTCAATGTAACACTATGCAATGATAAAGAACAACGATGATTACAGAAAACATCTCTTAACCTGGTTTCAACTGGAGGACATTATGCTGTGTGAAAGTAGTCAACAACAAAAGAACACATATTATATTAGACCCCTACAATAAGAACTTAAAAACAGACTCATGTATAGAAGAAAAGACTCTTTGAAGACTGCAAGGGTGAGGGGGGAGGCAGCGTGGGTGGGGAAGGTATAGATTAGATAGTTAATAGAAATTTGGGTGGGTGAAATCAGTGACAGTACACATTAGAAAGAAGATCAATAACAACTGGACTTCAACACAATTTGAGTTCTCCTCCCATCTTAACCCAATATTGCAAGGACAGAGTAGCTGGGATCGGGGGCTGGGGACTGTGCTCTCAGGGGAAATCGAGGCCAACTGGCAGAGCTAGCATTTTGCTAATGAGGACTCTCTGCACCCCTCATTGGTGAGTAGCATCTGGGGTCTTAAAAGCTGCCAAGCTGCCATCGAGGATACAACAAATGGTCTCAACTCAACAGGAATGGATGATCACAGAGAACAAGAATGACATGGGGAAAAGAGAACCCAGAAGACAGAGGGACCCACATGAGTGGGTCTCTACATCAATTTGTGACCAGAAGAACCAGATGGTGCCCGGCCACCACCAGTGATAGCCACGATGGAGCTCACAAATTGGAGTCTCACTGGCAACAAGAGAATAAATAGGGGTATACCTAGACATCTTCAATAAAAGACCACAATTGATGGTCCAGGTGCTTCAGAGTTCCTCTAGGAGCATGGCCCCTGGCCCTGATGCGGCCCCTGGCCCTGATGCTGCCCCTGTCCATAAATGATAACGAAGGTCAATTTTTCCAACAGCAATGAATTGGACTTGGTGATGCAGAGTGACTGTATCTTGTGGTAAATTTATGGTTCTATGCATCTTATAGGATGTCATCCTGGTGACCTCTTGCTGGAGGAAGGGGAGTGGGTGGAGAGGAATAGGAGACTGTTGGGAGGATAGGACATGTATGGAGCAGAGAGGAGGGATGTACTGTCACCAGGCAGGGAGAGCAGTGGGAGCTGCATATAGGTGAGCACGCGAATTTATATGGGAATGTACATTTTCATTCAATCATAATAAAAAAAAAGAATTCTGTCCTATATTTTTCTCCAGCTCTGTCTGGGGCCTCTATTGTGTTCCCCATCAGAGCAGTCAGTGGCAGTAGCTGGGTACCATCTAGCTATACTAGACTCAATCTGGTGGAGGCCGTGTTAAATGTGGCCCATTAGTCCTTTGTACTAATCTTACCCTTTTATCTTTAGTTTTCTTCTTCACTCTTCCTTTCTTCCAAAGTACGGAGAACAGTGGAGTATCGTAGATGGCCGATCATAGGCTTTTAAGACCCCAGACACTACTCTCCAAAAGAGAATGCAGAACATATTCTTTACAAATTATGTTAGACCACATAAACCAGCGTCTACATCAAAAGGAGACCGAAAGAACCAGATGGTGCCCAGCTACTAGCAATGACGCGCCTTACAGAAAACTCAACAATGTGTTCCTGATGGAGCGGAAGAAATGTGGAGTACAGAACTTAACTCTAGTCAAAAAAAAAAAAAAATAGACTTGATGATCTGACATACTGGAAGGTTTCCAAAGGACATGACTCTGGACTCATTGTTAGGTTAGAACTGAAACCATTCTAGAAGTCAACTCCTCACACAAAAATTGAACTAGTCTGTAAGACATAAAGTGACACTGGTAAAGAGTATGTTTCTTAGCTTAAGTAGATACAGAAGACTAACTGGGTAGCTCCTGTCCTGAGATGAGATGAGAAGAAAGAAGTAGACTGGAGCTTGTTGAATAGACATGAGAGATTCAGGGTGGAGGGGAGGAGTGTGCTGTCACAATATGGGGACAGCAGTTAGGATTACATAACAAAGCATGTGTAAGTTTTTGTATGAGAAACTAACTTGAATTGTAAACTTTCACTTAAAACGTAATTTAAAAAAAAATCTACCTTGTGCCCGTTGAGCCAGATGTTCCTTGAGACCCTGGTTCTCACGGCCCTCAGCCCACCAATTCAGTCTCTCAGGGATTTTGGATGTCTATGGTGTTTCCATGATCTTACTCTAAAGGACTCTTAATGACATTTTTTAAAAAAATGTTTCTTGTGTAATGTTCACTTGTAATGATAAACTGAGATGTTAGTTGGGGTTTGTTTTCACTGAGTAGAAGAACCAGGGAATATACAATCTATTCTGTTTTGTTTCTTCCTTGCAAGCAAGGCCTTTGTGTTTACTAGGCTCAGGAGACATTTGCATGTCAGAGCAACCTCTCTTTGAGACTTTTCATCAGAATTCTAAACTCACTGGGGCAATTTCACTGGGGAAAGGGAGACAGGGGAAGTCACTGTTGTGGAGCAGAAGGTTTGAGGAGAAAGGACAGAGAGAGATTTGCAGGAAGTGTTTTCCTTGTCCCTTCCTCCTCCTCCTCTTCCCTGAATGCTCCATGGGTAGATGGGGGACCCGCGTAGGCAGTAGACCTCAGCAGAATGGCTGCAGCATGCCTTAAGGTCCAGTACCCCTGCCCACCTCAACAAAGATCCCTGTGCCATGCCCAGAATTGAGCTTGTAGCACTGTGTGTTTTCAAGGGACCTTGTACATCTGGCAATGAGCCCACATCATGGCACACATAAAGGACTCAAGACAAGTTTATCACTATTTCCAGGCTGGTGTTAGTCTCTCTAAAGCCCCTGGTGGCCCCTCCAAAGCGCCTGACTGCTAACAAAAAGGTTGGTGCTTCAAGTCCACGCAGAGGTGCCTCAGAAGAAAGGCCTTGTGATCTACTTGCAAAAATCAGCCACTGAAAACCCTGGGGAGCATAGTTCTACAGTGTTATCATGAATCAGGCAACTTGGTGGCAACTGGTAGCTGGTGGTGGGCATTAGTCTCTGCAGTTCTGGGGAAATCTAATGGCTAGGCATGCATTTGATTTGAAGAATTAATCTGTCATTTCTTACATGCTTAAATTTGTGGAATATAATTCATACCAACCAGAAGAGCAAAATGACAAAAAGCAGGTTACAATATGACATACTCTGTATTACCCCAGTTTGTATGTTAGAACATGGATGCGCATATAGGGATGTTATTTGTACACAAATACACTGACTGGGATGTACTGAGCATCTCCCAGGTACTAAGCAGACCATGACGCAGTCTTTCAACTCCCAGGACCCCCCTGTGAGGAAGACAAGGCCATTATCTACATTTTGCCAATCAGGCAACTGAAGCTTAGGAAACCAAGTAACTCAGTTAAGGCCATGGAGATAACAAGCATCAGGACCAGGTTTTGAACCAAGCAGTCCAACTGTCAGGCTCCTTCCCCTCTGTCCCCATTGTCCATGTGGCACTCATGTGAATGTCCCTCTGCAAAAAAGAACCTAGAAGCACATACACTAAAAGGGTAATAGTACACCCCTGGTAGTGAGTTTATGTGAAATAGTTCTTGTTATTTGTGTTCTCGTCCATATTTTCTGTAATGAACATGCATTACTTTCATTATTTGAGAAAAATAATTATATCAAAAATAGGACAGAAGGGTTTCTCTGTTCCCTGAGGCCTAAGAAGCTCCCAAGCTGAGAAGGGAGAGCAGGTCCCCCTGCAGGCAGAGCCCCAGTGAGCTCAGAACCTAGCTTCGTAGCTAGGCTCCCTTCCACTGAGTCTAGCCCAGCTCCCAGGCCTGCAGAAGATAGTCCAGTTGCCTCTTTGGGGCCCAGGCACAGAGAAGGGAGCCATGTCTCATTAAAAACTAGTTGAGTAGCCTTCTATCCTTATTCAAAAAAAAAAAACCACTGCCACTGAGTCAATTTTGACTCATAGAGACACTATAGGACAGAGAAGAACTGCCCCATAGAGTTTCTAAGGACTGCCTTGTGGATTCGAACTGCTAGTCTTTTAGTTATCAGCCATAGCACTTAATCACTATGCCACCAGCGTTTCCTTTCTCTATTCAGAGAGACCCAAAAGAGAACCCAAAGTGTAATTCCTTGTCATTCTGGCCCCCCAAGTCCCCATATCCCTGTATCCCAACGTGCTCACTGACTGTGGGGTGGGCCCCAGGGCACTGACAGACTATACCAGGGCCATCTTGGCAAGGACTGTCCTCCCAGATCCAAAGCTGAGAAGCTTCCCAGCACTGACCCTGATATCAGGTCCCAGCCTAAGAGATACCACCATCACTCCCCAAACGCAACAGAACTCTAGTGAATTGGGACAGTGTGCTGAGTGCTCCCTCCAGAGGGAAGGGCAAAAACGTCCCTGATGATCAGAAGCAGGAGTGGGCACTGCCCAGCAATTGTCCAGCCACACCTGAGGATGCAGATCAGCCTTGAGTCAGGGAAGCCCCGCGAGGCCATTAGTCACCCCATCCCATGTGCCCTCTGGGAGCTCCTAAGCCCCCTACTGCTTCCCTCTGAGGCTCAGCCAAGGAGCTCTCTTGTTTGCCTTATTTCTGACCTAGCTAAGTATTTTTCTAACATGTTCTGAAATATTCTCTTTACTCTTCCCAATATGTAGTCTGTCTGTCCAACGATGGGTCTGACCACCCTGTTACAGGAGTTCCAAGAACACAGGAAGATCTTTCTTGCCTTTGAACCTTTGCACTTGCTGCCCTCTGCCTGGAACAGTCCTACAGGGCAGGATCAGCCCTCAAGTTCAACTTGAAACTACTTCCTCTAGCACCTCCCTGACCATCCTGAACAAGTAGGGAACCAGGTTCTGCATATAATGCCCGCAGGTCAAAGTCACAAACCCAAAAGAGGAACTGGCCCCATAGGTGATCAACTGGCTGTCAGCACGCAGCATCTGGGCTGGATGCTGATGGGGACTAGAAGAGACTGTAACAGACCAGACAGTTAGCGCCCATCTCAAGGGACTCCACTGTGTAGCCCCAGTGGACGTTGTCATGTGGAAGTGTAGGCCGTGCTGCTAAATTTCAAGTTTTCCAAGAGAAGCCAGAAATCTGGATTTCTGTGTGCATTCTTGACTGTTTAATATCAATTTCTGTGCACTGCCATGAGTACTTGCCCAAGTGGCCCAGGTCTCCCCCTTGAGACTGTGGTCGAACCCTACTAACCTCAGCCTGAGCTACTCTACTGCGTTCAGACCCCTGCCCACCTCTTCCTTCTTATCACACACTCCACTCTCAGGCTTCACCCCATCTCGCACCTGTCCTGAGCACTGGACCCACTCAGTCTCCGTCAGGAGTTACAGCTGAGATTGAACTAATGAACAGACTTCTGCCTTGCTCATTGGTTTCAGCCTAAAAGCAGGTATGGAGGACGGAACATCTCCAGCTGCGAAGACCACACTCTTGACTCCCTGCCTCTCCTGTCCTGCTGCACAGCTAAACACTGAGAGGCCTCACTCTGGATTAGTCAAGCAAGGGCTGAGGAGGTCTGCGGAGAGCCTGGTGCTTGGCTCTAGCCCTGCGAATGCAACTGCCCACAGGGCTATGGAGGTTGCCTCACCTCTGACCTGACACAGGAAAAGGGCTGACACTTGACAGCTTTTTCAAAGGTCACCAATCCCAAGTTAGTGCTCCGCAGCCGGCTCTACCAAATCTCCAGGGAATAGAGGCAAAATGCCACCCCCACCCCTCAAGTTGGTGAGCTATTCCCACCACATCCTGTCCTCCTACCCACAATCTGCAAACCAGCATGTGTGTCTCCATTTCACTAATTACAGGCTGGCTGATGCAGCAGGAACAGCATTCTGGCTTTGGGGTAGCAGCGATCAGAAGGCAGACTAGACTCAGGAATATTACTTGGATCAGAAGGCACAGGGAAGGAAGCTGACCCCCCTCCCAAGTCCCACAAGCCCTGGGTTCTGCATCCCTGAAATCTGTAGCTGACTACACCATTTTCCCCAGCCCTGGAGCTCAGCTCCTAAATTCACCAGAAAAAGACTTTTAGGCAGAATTAACCAGTCACCATAGGGTCACTTCTCACTTGTGGCAACCCCCTATGTATCAGAGTAGAGCCGTGCTCCACAGGGTTTTCAGTGGTTGGTTTCTTTTGGAGGTAGATTGCCAGGCCTTTCTTCAAAGCACCTTCAGCAGCTAACCATTTTCATGTTAACCATTTGCACCACCCAGAGACACTTCCCGGTTAAATAAGGCTACAACCCCTCAGACTTCATCAGGTTTTTCCTCCAATAACCTACAGTGAGGCCACTCAGATTCCAGCTGTGCAGGAAGGAAGGAGAGGAAGAGGGGAAAGTGAGGCCCCTCCAGCTGGATATTCTCCTTCTTCCATACCTGCTTACGGGCTGAAACCAATAGGCAAAGCGGGGGTCTGTGCATTAGTTCAGCCTCAGCCATAACTCCTGACACACTGAGTGATTCCGGTGCTAGGTGCTTTAGACACTCATTTAATTGTCACTTAATTTTCACAGCTCCCTTATACGGTTTTTACTGTCATCTGCTTTTTGCAAATGAGGCACAGAGAAGTTAAGCAACTTTCCCAAAGTCACACAGCTAATAAGTGGGAGCACTAGTATTTACACCCAGCCCACTCAGCTCCAGAGTCCATATATTTAACTGCTACACTGCATTTATCAAGAACCTTTTGTGGCTATTGCAGATGTATATTTATTCACAGAAATGTTTATAATCTATTAATAAGTAAAACTTAAAAGCATGTTTCCATACATATGCATCTACAGCAGCATAACCTATTAAGTGAAAAAAAGTTACAAGAGTATGTAGAATTTCACTTCTCCAGAAGAAAAAAACATATACATTTACATCTATACACACACACACAAACACACACACACAGTTGCCATCAACCCAACTCCAACTCATAGCAACCCTGTAGAGCAGAGTAGAACTGACCCATAGGGTTGCTACAGAGTGGCTGGTAGATTCGAACTGCCAATCTTTTTGGTTAGCAGCTGAATGCTTAACCATTCAGCCACCAGGGCTCTGTATATATAGATATGTGTGTTCGTACATGTGTGTATATATATATATGTATGTATGTATATGAACATACATACAATGAACCTCAAATACCTGGGCTGTGCTTCAGCTACAGCCCTGACTCACTAAGTGGTCCAGAATGAGCCCACCCTCCGGCCTCCCCAGACCTCTTGATGGGCATGTCTCCTTGTCAATGCAGCCTTTAGCTGTTAAAAACAGGTTGTCCTCAAGTCGATTCTGAGTCGTGACAGCCAGACCAGGGTCTCCACTAGCAGAGCAATGCTTCTCCAAGTTTATAACACATAAGAATCACCTGGGGACCTTACTAAACTGTAGATGCAAATTCAGTATATCTGGTGTAGCCAAGCCAAGTAGAAATGCCAATTTTCAGCAGGAGTTTAAATCGACAAACCACTTTGAAGTTCTGAGAAAACCAAATGAAGTTCTAACATATACTACAATGTAGAAGGCTGCTAAAATCATTATGCTAAGTGAAAGAAAGTAGTCACAAAAGATCATACACTATATGGGTCCATTTATATGAAATGTCCAAACCAAACCTGTCACCTTCGATCGAGTTAATTCTGACTCATAGAGACCCCACAGGACAGAGCAGAACTGCCCCGTCAGGTTTCCCAGGCTGTCGTCTTCACATAAGCAGGCTGCCACGTCTCTCTTCTGCCAAGCTGCTGATGGGTTCAAACCAGGACCTTTTGTTAGCGGTGAAACACTTAACCGCTGTGCCACTAGGGCTCTTTGAAGTGTCTGGATTAGGCAAATTCACAGAAACAGGAAGTAAATTAGAGGTTACCAAGGGCTACTGGTTAAGTGCTACAGCTGCTAATAACCGAGAGGTCGGCAGTTCGAGTCCGCCAGGTGCTCCTTTGAAACCTCATGGAGCAGTTCTGCTCAGCCCTATAGGGTCCCTGGAGTCAGAATTGACTGAAAGGCACTGGCTTTTGGTCTAGGGGCTAGAGGGATGGGAGAATGTCAAGTGACTGCTAATGGGCACAGAGTTTCTGTTTACTAATGAAAAAATTTTAGAACTAGATGGTGGTGATGTTTGCACACAGCACTGGGAATTAACGTACACTTAAAATGATTTAAATGGCAATTTTTATGTTATACATATTTTACCCCAATAAAATTTAAGACTGTGTTTGTATTATTCCACTTATAGAAAACATCCAGAAGAGGCTAAAGGCAGAGTCTGAAAGTGGATTTGTGGTTGCCTGGGTCTCTGGGTGGTTACAGGGATTAATGTAAATGAGCCTGAGGGATTTAACTGGGTGACGAAAGAGTTCCAAAACTGGATTATGGTGATGATTCCACTAAAAACCTTTGAATTAAAAGGATTAATTAAGTAATTAAAGTGAATAGATTTATGGTGCAGACATTATACCTCAATGAAGTTTTTTTTTTAAAAAAAGATACCACATGTAAAGCTCCTACTACATAGTAGCCCCTCAACAAATAAAAAACTAAAAAACCAAACCCACTGCCATCGAGTTAAATCCCACTCATAGCGACCCTATAGAGATGGTTAGTATCATTTTCATTGTTAGCAGTGTTATTAACAGGCTTAAGAAGTGTACTCCCAGTGATTTAATTTTTTTTCTTTTTGGCTTACCTGTATTTTTTCTCTCATTTCTACAGTAAGTATGTGTTTCTCCTATCATAAAAAGAGAAAGAGACAAACTCAATTCCATTAAAATATCACTGAAGGAAAGGATCCTATTATCATGGCGGTAATTTTAATTTTCTCCTTTTCACTTATTTTTCATTTTTCAGCAATGAATATGTACTACTTGGATAAAGCAATAGTTGTTGCTTTCATAAACAGCTTATTTATATTCAGCCTGATACCAGACATGCAGAAGCATAAACATAACTTAAGAGGTTGCCCTCAAGGCTCCTTCCGTCTGGAATGGGAGCAGGACAGATAAAGAACCAATATCAGAAGCTCAAAAACAAGCAGACAGTCTGTGCTAAGAAACCAAATGCATGTATCTACCAGCACCAGAGGACCCCAAAGAGGAAGAAACACTCTGAGGCAGCAGACCCTCTGCAGAGCTGAGAGGATAGTGAAAGGGGAGGAACGGCCGTTCGTTCCATCAATACTTTTGAGCACTGTCTCTACACCAAACCATGCTAGCCATTAGGGACATACAGCTACAGAACTGACAAGACTGCCCATGATGCCACATTCCGAGGGCAGAAATGTGCACCTCTGCCTCTTGCCACCTTCAGTCTGACTCTCAGCACCAGGCTGGCTGGGCACGTGTTAGTACAGCCAGTCTCAAGCACAAAAAAAAAAAAAAAAAATCTAAGTCAATCCCAACTTACGGTGACCCCATATGTTGAAGAGAAGAACTGCTTTGTTGAGCTTTCTTGCCTATAATCTTTATAGAAACAGATTTTTGAGTCTTTCTTTTGTGGAGCCACTGGATAAGTTGAGTGGGTTCAAACCACCAACCTTTATGTTATTAGTTGAGCACAAACTGTACCACCCAGGGACCTTAGCACAGCACCCACCACTTATCTCCTTGGCATGAGGGGTGGAGGGGACCCCCACCCCAAAGATAATCCCTGCCCAGACCCCCTTCCACAATGGAGTGAGGGGAAGAGTTCTACTCCAGAATTATTAGAAGGCCTGGGTTCTTGTCCCAGAGCTGTTTCTAATTCTCAGCGGAAAAGACCTTCCTTCTGCAGATCTCAGACTATTTGCATAAGTGTAAAGGTTATGCAAATAGCTCAGAGGTCAGAACCTTGTAGGTCCAAGCCCAGCTCTGACAATTAACAAGCTCCTTAACCTTGGCCAAGTTATTTAACCTCTTAGAGTTCTAATTTCTTCTTTGGAGGAAAAAAAAAAACAGTAAGTGAAAAGATAGTACCTGATCTAGAAACATTTTGGGGGGAGGAGGGAGGAGGGAGGAGGGAGGAGGGAATTAAACAAAGTAAGGGTCAGAAAGCACTTACCAAGGCACCAAACATACACACAGCAACCCCCCCAAAAAACCAAACCGCCTGCAGCCTAGTCGATCCCAACTCAAACTGCCCCAGAGCATTCCCAAGGAGCACCTGGTGGATTTGAACTGTTGGCCTTTTGGTTGGCAGCCACAGCTTTTAACCACCAGAGTTTCCACATACTCAGCAAACTCCTGTCAACTCCCGCTAAGCACTTAATTCCAAGTCAGCTACCGCATGGATGGTTCTAGGACATTCAGAATTTCAGGGGCATCCCTGTTTTGGAGCATAAAAGTAACAGCACCAGCTCAGCACATGCAAACGTAGTAGAAAAGGATAACCCAAAACGAGAAGGGAGAGGTGCTATGGAATCCGACAAAGAAAACAAAAGATTGTGTGCTTCCCTTTAGCGCTGCCTGCCCTTTATTGCATCCTTAATCCATCGCTGCCACCTGCTGGCAGAGATTAAGCATTGCAAGGAAAGAGACCTCCCACTGACTGAGAAGCCAGACAAACGTCAACCTCAGCGGGAAAACGCACGGTGGGAGCCACGTAGGATGAGAATAAGGGAGGCATGGAGATGATTTTATTGTAAATATTTGGGTGAAAATTATTTGAGCTCTGGGGCTTTAAAATCAGATTGCAAATCCTAGCCATTCTATTTACCAACTGTGAGACCTTGGATAAACTGTTGAAGTTCCCCTGAGCCTCAGTGTTCTCCTCTATGAAATGGGAATTTTAACATCTCATTCTAGTATGATAATATATGTCAAGTACCTGACATGGCTGAAGGACATAACAAAGATTATGTTTCCCTCCAAATCCTCCTCCTCCCATCTAGCTCATCTCTGGGACTTAGAAGGTGAAGTTTAGCACAGGGGTCCTCCAGTCAGCTTGGTATCATCACCCCTGACTACTTGTTAAATATAGAGATGCTACAGACCCCCAGAAATTGCTCTGAATAAGGTATCTGGGGATGCTGCATTTCAGCAACATCCTAGGTAATCCTTATGCACCTCCAAGTTTGAGAGCCACTGACATAGTGCAAAGAATACCAGGCCAGGAGGTCAAGTCCTAGCTCCACCAGAAGTGCTCACCCCTGGCTTCCCTCAGTCACCACTTCTCTTCTCATGAAATGTGGCCAAGACTCCCTGCCCAGCATGCCTTACAAGGGGAACGTGCTTTGGAGCCTCCATGAAAATGGTGACATAAGAAGTGGGCAGACAACAGAGCATACCCCCTCCTCAGCTCTCTTCTCAAGAACAAAGGGCCAGATGCTGGAGTATGGTGGGAGAAGGGGTGCTGGAGACAAGAGAAGTAGCGTGCCTCTCTTACAGGCCACCCAGGAAAGGCCAGGGAGCCCAGGGGCTGGGGAAGAAGGTGTGCAGGAGCCGATGAGCAGGAGCTGCTCACTCAGGAGCTGTGTAAACATCCCAGCAAGATGGAGAGAGAATCCCAACTGTAAGGCCCACTGGAGCCCCCACACTCAGTTAGGCCTTGTAAGAAACCAGTGGGAAACACAGAAAGATAAGAATCCTGGTTGTACCTAAAGAAGCTATCCTTCTATTCACTCAAGATGCCCCCTCAGTCACCTTCCTGGGAACCAATATCCTGACAATGATCCCTGCACGCTAGACACCACTGGGACCTCCATTATATAGACACAAAAATCAAAGCCCGGAGACAAGAGAATCCCTTCCTTTGTGTCTCTTAGTAGAGTGAGCAGCCCCGACTTCTCTGTCAGTGGAGGCTTGCTTGTTGCTGTGATGCTGGAAGCTACGTCACTGGTATTTAAGCACCAGCAGGGTCATACATGGTAGACAGGATTCTGCTCAGCTTCCAGACTAAGACAGACTAGGAAAAAGGACCTGGCAGTCTACTTCTGAGAAGAATTAGGCAGGGAAAACCTTATGAACAGCAGAGGAAAATTGTCAGATATAGTGCTGGAAAATGAGCCCCCCATGTTGGAAGGCACTCATGACTGGGAAAGAGCTGCCTCCTCAAAAGAGTTGACCTTAATGATATGGATGGAGTAAAGCTTTCAGGATTTTCATTCACTGACAACACATGACTCAAAATGAAAAGAAACAGCTGCAAATATCCATTAATAATCAGAACATGGAATGTACAAAGTATGAATCTAGGGAAATTGTAAATTGTGAAAAATGAATTGGAATGCATAAACATCAATATCCTAGGCATTAGTGAGCTGAAATGGATCAGTACTGGCCATTTTTAATTTGACAATCATATGGTTTACTATGCTGGGAATGAAAACTGGAAGAGGAAAGGTGTTGCATTCACCATCCAAAAGAAGCATGCAAGATCTGTCCTGAAGTACAGTTGCTGCCAGTGATAGGAAAATATCTACACACCTACATAGGAAGGCCAGTTAATATGACTATTATTAAAATTTATGTACCAATCACTAAGGCCAAAGATGAAGAGATTGAAGATTTTTACCAGCTTCCGCATTCTGAAATTGATCAAACATGCAATCAAGATGCATTGATAATTACTGGTAACTGGAATGCAAAAGTTGACCTTGGTGACAGAGATAATGCCAGAGATAGCATACTAGAATTCTACAAGACTAACGACTTCTTCATTGCAAATGCCTTTTTTAACCACCACAAACAACAACTATACACATAGACCTGACCAGATGGAATACACAGGAACCAAATCCACAATATCTGTGGAAAAAGATGATGGAAAAGCTCCATATCAGCAGTCAGAACAAGACAAGGGGCTAACTGCAGCAAAGATCATCAACTGCTCTTATGCAAACTCATATTGAAACTGAAGAAAACTAGAGCAAGTCCACAAGAACCAAAATATGATGTTGAGTATAAAAATCACTGTTGTTGAGTCAGGTCCAACTCACATCGACCCTAGAGGTCAGAGTAGAACTGCCCCATAGAATTTCCAAAGAGTATCTGGCATATTTGAACTGTCAACCATTTAGATAGCAGACGATGGTTTCCTTGACCTTGAGTATATCCCTCCTGAATTTAAAAACCATCTCTGGTCCACCTGAAGACCAGACAAACTGTGGAATGACATCAAAGACATCACCCATGAAGAGAGCAAGACGTCATTAAAAAGACAGGAAAGAAGGGGGTGGGGTCAAGACGGTGGACTAAACACACATCTCCCTAAATTTCTCTGTAAACCAAGACTTGAATTGATAATTAAATGGAAACTTCTGGACACCTAGAGAGCCCTAGGACACAGCATAAGGCTGTTAATTTGGACTTCATACCACTGCATGGAAAACTTCCTCTCTTTAGTTGACTCGTGCTCTCGGTGAGTACTGGCTTTCACAGATTGAGGGTAACTCGTCATTTTATTTTACTTTTTCTCTGTGTTGGCTTGCAGGAGGATCTGGGACTTGACTGGCAGCTGATCTTGGGCACACTGCTGGTGGGATCTGTGGGTGGAACTGCCACACTTTCACAGCCTGGCTTTGGACTCTGAGCATCTCAGCACCTTTGGCCTCTCTTTCCACCTCTACCATTGAGTGGCCTGTGCCGTAGCAGGCGGGGACTTTGTGCAGGATGCCATCTTGTTCCACTGGAAGGTTGATTACCCACATGGAGGCCTCAGCTGAACTTAATTCCTAGGCAGAGAGGCAGCGCCTGCCTGGAGGAGAGTGTTTTTCTGACAGAAAAGCAGTATTCCACACAGTATCGCCTATGGCTGGGGCCAAGCAGTGGAGGCCAGCAGGGCAGTAGCCATTTTTGTATTTTGAACTAGTTTATAACTTCTGGGGTTGGATATAGATGTGCTTACTTTGCCAGCTGGGAAGAGGGACCTGTATACCTGAAAACCTGACTGCCTTTAGAAGTTGTCAGATACTTTTTGCCTTTCATTTTAAGACAGCCTAGGTAAATAACTGCAATCCATCTTCACAGTATCTCTCCCAGCCTCTATTGACTCACATGATGCTCAAAAAGCAAGAAACCCTCAATAAAAGTGTAACAAAGAAATCACTCATGGCTTCAGAATGCCCCCCAAAAGAAGGAACCAAAGAACGTCCCAGATGTAGAAATCTTTCTGAAACTACTGAAAGGTGAATACAAAAGGATTATATATAGAGTCTTCCTGACCTTATACAAAGTGCAGCAGAGGAAAATCAAAAATTAAGCAAGCTGTATGATCTAACGGACCACCAGGACTCTGAAATCCAACAGATCAAGAACAAAATCAAAGAGATAGACACTTCAATTCAAAGCCAAGAAAATGGAATGGAACAAATGGAAAATAAACTTTCTGACTTGGAAGACAGAGATAGTGACTCCAGCATCTATCAGGAGAAATCAGAAAAAAGAAGCAAGAAAAATGAAGAAGCATTAAGAAGCATGTGGGACTCTATTAACAGGAACAACCTACAATTAACTGAAGTTCCTGAACAGGGCAAGACACCTGAGAACACAGAGAGTATTGTTGCTGAGCTCCTGACAGAAAACTTCCTGGAAATCATGAAAGAAGAGAATCTAGAGATCCAAGATACATATCAAACACCACTCAATGTAGATCTCAATAGAAAGACTCCAAGACATATTATAATCAAGCTTAACAAAATGAAACATAAGCAGCAACTCTTAAGTAGCAAGACTCAAAGCAAAGCTAACATTCAGAGGGAAATCCTGCAGGCTTTCATCAGATTTCTCAGCAGAAACAATGCTGGCATGGAGACAGTGGCATGATACATTCAAAGCCTTGGAGGAGAAGAACTTCCAAATAAGAATTATATATCCTGCAAAACTACCTTTCAAATATGAAAATGAAATTAAAACATTCGCGGATAAACAGAAACTCAGGGACTTTGTAAAAACCAAACCAAAGCTACAAGAAATGCTGAAAGAATCTCTTGGCCTTGGCTTAGAAGAACAAAACCACTAGCTTTCTATTTTAGAAGCAAATTCAGGACACATCACCCAGAAACCTAGTCAGTTAGTAAGGCTCTAGTCTCAATCAGAGCTATAATAGCTAAAGAGATGATCCTGTGATCATATCATGAAAACTATGACATCATCATATTAAAAAGAGGGATGTACTACAGTTGTTATAGTCCTTCCAGATGGAGAGGAAGTTAATAAGACTGGCAGTAAATAAAATCAGGTTTATACATAGTTCATTAAGAGGGATCATAGGGGCAGCTGTAAAGCACAATAAACATGCAACATATCAAATCAAGAAACTTAATACAGGAGTCTCAACAACCACAAAACCAACCCTGAAAAAGGAAAAAAATCAATTCATGAAGAATGTCCCAGAACAGATTAATAGAAACAGCAGAGAAAATATCAACACAAAAATAAAAATAAACATATCACAATGACAGCACTGAACATTGAATGTGAATGGGCTGAATGCCCCAGTAAACAGACATCAAGTGACATATTGGATCAAAAGACATGATCCATCCATATGTTGCCTACAAGAAACTCACCTCAGACTTAAAGATAGGAACAAACTGAAAATTAAAGGATAGAAGAATATATATCAAGCTAACAATGAACAAAGAAGAGCAGGTGTGGCAATACTAATCTCAGATAAAATCAGTTTTACTGTAAAATCCATCATCGTGGACAAGGATGGACATTATTTATTGCTGAAAGGTCCAATACACAAGCAGGACTTAACAGTATTAAATATTCATGCACCTAATATTAGAGCCTCGATGGCAGTCGGCTAGCAATATTAGAGCACCTAAATACATCGAAGAAATACTGACTACACTCAAAAATGAGATAGATCACTCCACAATAACAGTGGGAGACTTCAACACTCCACTCTCAATATTGGACAGATTGTCTAGAAAAAAAGTTCAATAAAGACGCAGAAGAACTTAGTGCCACAATTAAGCAACTAGACCTCATCAACATACAGAAATTTCTATCCATCAGTAGACAACTACACCTTCTTCTCCAATGATAAAGAACAACGATGATTTTCGAAAACTTCTCATGACTTGGTTTCAGTTGGAGAACATTATGATGAGTGAAAGTGGTCAGCAACAAAAGAACAAATATTGTATAGATCCGTATGATAAGAACTTAAAAATAGACTTATGCATAGAAGAAAACACTCTTTGATGACTGCAAGGGAG
Organism: Heterohyrax brucei; assembly: GCA_028571685.1. NCBI lineage: Eukaryota > Metazoa > Chordata > Mammalia > Hyracoidea > Procaviidae > Heterohyrax > Heterohyrax brucei. The sequence goes on from CM053141.1 coordinate 171,080,747, forward strand.
GGGAGGGCAGAAGAGTAAAGTGGGGAGGATGTAGATCAGACAGTTTATAGAAATTTGGTTGGGTGAAATCAGTGACAGCACACATTAGAAAGAAGATCACTATTAGCTGAAGTTCAACATAGCATGTTTACTTCTCCCATCTTAACCCAACATTGCAAGGGCAGAGTAGCTGGGGCAGGGGTGCAGGGACCATGTCTCAGGGGAAATTGAGGCCAATTGGCATAACTAGTGTTTTGCTAAGACAGCCTTCTGTACCCCACATTGGTGAGTGGCATCTAGGGTCTTAAAACCTGCCAAGCTGCCATTTGAGGGTACAGCAAATGGTCCCAACTCAACAGGAACAGATGATCACCAAGGACCAAAACAACATGGAGAAAGAGAACCCAGAAGACAGTGAAACCCACATGTGTGGGTGACTACACTGACTTGTGACCAGAAGAACCAGAAGATGCCCAGCCACCACCAATGATAGCTGTGATAGAGTTCACAAAGTTGAGTCTCACTGGCAACACAAGAATAAAAAAGTGTGCACCTTGGGTTCTCCACTACAAGACTGCAATTGATAGTCCAGGGACCTCAGGGTTCCCCTGGGAGCATGCTCCCTTATGTTGCCCTTGTCCATAATCATAATGGAGGTCAACTCTTCAGACACAAATGGATTGGACTTGGCAACACAGAGTGATCCTATCATGTGTACACTTTACGGTTCTATGCATCTATAGGATGTCATCCTGCTGATATCTTACTGGAGGTGGGGGAGTGGGTGGAGAAGAGGGGATAGGAGACTGTTGGGAGGATAAGGCATGTATGGAGCAGAGAACAGTGTGCTGTCATCAGGCAGGGGCGCTGCATACAGGTGGGCATGAAAATTTATATGGGAATGTACATTTTCACTCAATCATAATTAAAAAAAAAAGACAAGAAAGAAAGGAAAGACCAAATGGATGTCAGAAGAGACTCTGAAACTTGCTCTGAAACGCTGAGTAGCTAAAGCAAAAGGAAGGAACAGTGAAGCAAAAGACCTAAACAGAAAATTTCAAAAAGCAGCAAAATACAGTATCACAATGACATGTGCAAAGAGCTGGAAATGGAAAACCAGAAGGTAAGAACATGTTCTACATTTTCTCAAGCTGAAAGAACTGAAGAAAAAATTCAAGCTTTGAGCTGCAATAGTGAAGGGTTCTACAGAGAAAATATTAAACAACGCAGGAAGCATCAAAAGAAGATGGAAGGAATACACAGAGTCATTACACCAGAAAGAACTGGTCTATGTTCAGCCATTTGAAGACGTAGCATATGATCAGGAACCAATGGTACTGAAAGAAGAAGCTGAAGGTGCACTGAAGGCACTGGCAAAAAACAAGGCTCCAGGAATTGACGGAATATCTATTGAGAGATTTCAACAGATGCAGCACTGGAAGTGCTCACTTGTCTATGCCAAGAAATTTGGAGGACAGCTACCTGGCCAACTGACTGGAAGAGATCCATATTTATGCCCATTCCTAAGACAGGTGATCCAACTGAATACAGAAATTACAACACAATATCATCAAGGTCACATGCAAGTAAAATTTTGCTCAAGATCATTCAAAAGTGACTACAACCGTATATGGACAAAGAACTACCAGAAATTCAAGCTGGATTCAGAACAGGACATAGAACCAGGAATATCATTGCTGATGTCAGACGGAGTTTGACTGAAAGCAGAGAATGCCAGATGTTTACCTGTGTTTCATTGACTATGCAAAGACTTTCAGCAATGTGGATCATAATAAATTATGGCTAGTATTAGAGAAAGGGAATTCCAGAACACTTAATTGTGCTCTTAAGGCATCTGTATATGGATTAAGATGCAGAGTGTGAACAGAAAAAGGGTACACCACATGGTTTGAAGTCAGGAAAGGTGTAAGTCAAGGTTGTATCCTTTCACCATACATTTTCAATCTGCATGCCAAGCAAGAAAGCCAAGAAGCTGGACTACATGAAGAATGAGACATCAGGATTGGAGGACAACTCATTAACAACCTGCATTATGCAGATGACACCCCCTTACTTGCTACAGTGAAGACGATTTGAAACACTGATGACAATCAAGGACCACAGCCTTCAGTATGGATTGCACCTCAACACAAGAAAACAAAAATCCTCACAACTGGACCAGTTAGCAACATTATTATAAATGGAGAAAAGATTGAGGTTGCCAAGGGTTTTATTTTATTTGGGTTCATAATCAACTCCATGGACGCAACAGTCAAGAAATCAAAAGATGCATTGCGTTGGGAAAACTTGATGCAAAGGATCTCTTTAAAGTTTTCAAAAGTAAAGATGTCACCTTGAAGCCTAAAATGTGCCTGACTCAAGCCATGATATTTTCAATCACATCATATACATCTGAAAGCCGGACAATAAACAAAAAGACAGAAAAAGAATTGATGCTTTTGAGTTGTGGTGCTGGAGAAGAATATTGAACATACCATGGACTGACAAAAGAGTAGATTGTTTTTTAAGAAGTACAATCAGAGTGCTCCTTGGAAGCAAAGATGGCAAGACTGCATCTTACCTACTTTGAACATGTTGTCAGGAAGAATCAGTCCCTAAAGAAGGACATCGTGCTTGGCAGAGTGGAGGGTCAGCAAAAAAGAGGAAAACTCTCAATGAGATGGATTGACACAGTGGCTCCAACAATGGGCTTAAGCATAAAAACGATTGTGGTCATGGCGCAAGACCGGGCAGTGTTTCGTTCTGTTGTGCATAGGGTCGCTGTGAGTCAGAACCTAACAACAACAACATGTGATTCCTCAGTCCAGGATTCATGAAATTTTCCTATCAATTACACAGCAGGATGAACAAGGTCATTATTTCCATCACAGAGGAGAAATCCAGATCCAAGATGCTGTGTTACCTGTTCATGAACTCACAGCAGAGTTGAGTGTTGTTTCATCCTACAGGTAAGAGCTTGGTTTGGATGACTGACTGGGTTCTTTCCAATTCTGTATTTTATGACTCTATTTCCTATATCTATCCTTTTAGCTTTATTTTCCCTTGGTTTCCTCAACAAACCAACAATTCAACCTAAAATAATCTCCCCTCTAATCTCTCACCAAAACTGGAAGCTTCCCACTGTTTTTCCACTGTTCCAAACTGTCAGCTCTCCCCCCGCCCACCCAGTCTCATCCCCATACTTAGATGTTCTGAAAATCCTAGCAGTCCTTCAAAGCCTGCCTTAATTTTTGCCCACTTCTGGAAACTTCTAACCGTCACCCGCCCAAGTCAGAAATACCAAGTCAATGTCAGCTAGGCAAAGAGATCTGAAACAGCAGCCATGCAACGAACATCTACACCAGGCTCTGTACTATAAAATGTTTCATTAGATGAAGTCCTTGGGTGGTGGAATCAGTTAATGTGATCAGCAGTGAAATGAAAGTTTGTAGGTTCAATTTCACTAAGCAACACCTCGGAAGGAAGGCTTGACAATTGACTTCCAAAATGTTGGCTATTGAAACCCATTTAGAGCATAGTTCTGTGCAAACTATTCCCGTTTACACAGTTCTGTGTAAATCCCCTAACTCTTATGCAGTCACCATGAGTTAGAGTCAAATTCAACAGCAATGTGTTTTTTCAGCCTCATTATATGTAAGTACACGAGTACGTTATAACATGTATCAACATGTGTATGTACTTTATCTTCTTTCATTCTCAAAAATATCCTACAAATACATGCCTATCTTTCAAATGTGGAAATCAAGTCTCAGAGAGTTCATAAGGTGTATTCACGTTTATTTGAAGGGCTATCATGTTGAAGAGAGAACTCGTAACACCTATGTGGCTCAGGGGGAAACAACTGCAACCCAGTGTTAGGAGGAGAGCGTTACAGAGAGGCAGGTTTCAGAGCAGCAGAAAAAGAAGACGGAAGGGAATAGAAATAAAAACCTGTGGGAACCTGTGGTTAAAGGGCCCAGTGTCCTGAGAGGCATGGTGGAGGCCACTTCCCTTATGTGACAGCCACATGATAACTAGCACAGAACTTTCACAAGTCTTGTCTTATTTAATATGACGGTCTTTTTCAGTAGGCAATACCACTGTTCTGTAAAGTGAAGCAAAGGCTGTGCAGTAAGTCTTCATCACCTCCCAGCCCATGGGTAATGGGGCTGGGAACTAAGTTTGCTTCCAGAAGCTGTGTGTTTTCAAATGTATATATTATTTGGAATATTACTTAGAAATATTTACATAATGACACCCTCTTCTCCTGTTCTGGCCCATTGTTTGCCCTGGTACCTGGCCACCTCTGCTCTGGATGTCAGTAATGCCGTTTCGGTGCTCGTTCAACTCTGGCATTCCAGAACTCTTTTGATCCTGTGGAAACCAGTTTGTGGATCTTTACCTTCTGGAGCTCTTCAAGTCTTCAAGAGCATAACGTGAAGATAAAAATATTTCTGGAATGAGACACCCTCCCCTAGATTCATGGATAGGTCCCAAGACAAGGCCCTGGATCAGAGCCAGATTACCCTATAAACAAGGTATGCATGGGTCCAACTGTGCCTTCCCACCAGTCTGCAGTGCACAGTATCACTGGTCCCAACACCACCCCCGATCACAGATGTGGTGTATCCCATGGGAAATTGCTCAGCACAGATTAACGATGTAATTAAGCCCATGCTTACTGGTTAGTCCACCCTGCCTGAGATGTACACAATGAAGAGGGGGAGAAAAGGGGTCAGAGGTAGGCATGAATATCCAATCATTCAGCAGACGTCTGTCTGTCCCTCTGCATATGCTGGAGTTACAGTGAGAACAAAACACTGCCCTGCCTTCTGGAAGCCCTAAACATAAACTCTCCTCCTTCCTCACAGCATCGCCGAAGATTAACCACGGTGAAGGAGAGGACAGAAGGGGCATCCCCTACCCCTGGATCCTAACTGACAAAGAAGTTATCACAACAGGGACAGGAACCCCATTACAGCAGCTACTCAGGGCTCTGCCACTCTCCACAGCCAGCAAGGGGTGAAGGGGGTGAGGATCTTGTCAGAGGATGATCTGCTGCTGTCTTCCCAAGAACTCTGCCCACTATTGGCCACAAGTTCTACCTGCTGCCTTTTGTTACCCATCCAAGTGAGGCTTGAATGGACTTCCTCTGCACACTGCACATACCTCCCACGATCCTATTTCCGCTCTACTGGAAATGAACTGTCCTGAACTTCCCATCATCCTTTGCCCACCCTTTCCTGTGTGTCTCATCTGATCCACCCAGATAGAGTAGATCCACCACCTGGAAGCCCAGGGCATGTTCTGAATACCTCAGGGATCCTCCCAGAGCCTGACACCTTCAAGATACTAATAACAATTCCTAAAAAGAAGGAATGAATGAGAGAGTACAGTCAAGCAAGGACAGGAAGGGCTAGCTGCTCTGTGGTCCTTACCCTGTAAATGTAGCTGGTTGGTTACAACATGTCCAGGCATGAGAATGTGTACAGCGTGGTCAACTGACTTCTCTACTAAAAAAAAACAGTGCTGAGGAAGGGCAAAAACAAAAGGTGCCATCAAGTCTGTTCTGACACCTAGTGGCCTTATAGAACAGAGTAGAACTGCCCCACAGAGTTACCAAGGCTGTTAGCTTTGTAGACACAAGCTCCTATACCTTTCTTCCATAGAGCAGCTGTGGTGTTGAACCACCAACCTTTCCATTAGCAACAGAGCCTTCAACCAGGGCTCCACTGAGTGAGAGCACCAGGTATATTTCCACAGGTGCTCTGAAAACACCCACTAAACAAAAGCTGTGATGACTTGGTTATGCAGCATTTCTCAAAAAAGGGCTCCATGACAGGCTAATTTTGAGAGATGTCCTGTGTCCTAGTTATCTAGTACTGCCACAACAGGGATAGCACAAGTGGATGGCTTTAACAAAGAGAAGTTTATTCTCTCACAGTGCAGTAGGCCAGAAGTCCAAATTCAGGATGTCAGCTCCAGAGGACGGCCCTGTCTCTGTTAACTCTGGAGGAAGGTCAGTCTTCTCCTGGTACAGGAGCTTCTCTGCACAGGAACCTCCAGTGAGCATCTTACTGATATTCTCTGCTTTCAGCCAATATCCATCTGATATTAGCAAGGATATCCCTCAGTACATGTTCCTCAGCCTTGAACTTCTGGTGGTTCCCTGTCAATACACTGCTACAACTGCTTTTGAATCATCTTCAGCAAAATTTTATTTACATTGATAATAATGATACTGTTCAATAATTTCTGCATTCTGTTGGGCTGCCTTTATTTAAAATGAGTACAAATGTGGATCTGTTCTGGTGAGTTGACCAGGAAGCCGTCTTCCAAATTTCTTGACATAGACAAGTGAGCACCTTCTATGCTGCATCTATTTGTTGAAACATCTCAATCAGCATTTTGTCTATTCTTGGAGGCTTGTTTTTTGCCATTCCCTTCAGGGAAGCTTGGACTTCTTCCTTCCTTCTTGATCGTATGCTATCTCCTGAAATGGCTGAACATTGACCAATTATTTTGATGCTTCCTGCATCTTTCATTGTTTTCTCCCATAGAATCCTTCAATATTACAACTCAAGGCTTGAATTTTCTGTTCCATTCTTTCAGCTTGACAAAGGCCGAGTGTTTCTCCCCCTTATGGTTGTCCAATTCCAAGTCTTTGCACATTTCATTATAATACTTTACCTTCTCAAGCTGCCATTTGAAATCTTCTGTTCAGCTCTTCTATTCCATTTCTTCTATTCACTTTGGCTACTCTGTGTTCAAAAGCAAGTTTCAACATTTCTTCTGACACCCATGTTGGTCTTTTCATTCTTTCCTGTCTTTTTAATGATCTCTTGCTTTCTTCATGTATAATGTCCCTGATGTTGTTCCACAACTCGTCTGGTCTTCAGTCATTATGTTCAATGCACCAAATCCATTCTTGCGATGGTCTCTAAATTTAGGTGGTGTTGTGGTTTGAATTTTGTCCCCCTAAAATGTGTATCAACTTGCCAGGCCATGATTCCCAGCACTGTGTGTTGTCCACCAGTTTGTGATCAGATGTGTTGTACATCTTAACCTCTACAATGTTAACAAGGCAAGACTCGATCTACAGGATTCGAATATAATTTCAGTAGTCAATCACATTTGAGATGTAAAAAAGAAAATCCAGCAACAGTGAGGAAAAGGGACCCCATGGTATCAAGGATGAAGAACAATAAGGTCCTTTGGACCCAGGGTGCCTAAACTGAGAATTTCCTAGACCAGGGGAAGATTGATGACAAGGACCTTCCCCCAGGGCCTACTCAGAGAGAAAGTCTTCCCTTGGAGCTAGAACCCTAAATTCAGACCTCTAGCTCCTAGACGGTGAGAAAATAAATTTCTCTTTTTTAAAGCCCTCCACTTGTGTTATTTCTGTTATAGCAGCACTAGCTAAGTAACACAGGTAGAATATACTCAAGATGGTATTTCTGGCTCTTGTGGATGTGCTCTGGAAACGCTGGTGGTATGTAGTGGTCAAGCGCTATGGCTGCGAACAAAAGGTCAGCAGTTTGAATCCAAGAGGTGCTCCATGGAAACCCTATGTGACAGTTCTACTCAGTACCCTACGGTCGATATGAGTCAGAATCAACTTACTTGATGGCAGTGGGCTTGGTTTTGGTTTGGGATGTGCTCTAAATTTCTTCAGCTCCAACTTGAACTTATTCCACAGTTGGGCCATGGCCTTTTTCTGGCTGATGATATTGAACTTCTCCATTGTGTCTTTTCACAGATACAGTCAGTTTGATTCCTGTAGACATCCACTTGCATAGTCACAATTTATGTATTTGAAAAAGGCACTTGCAGTGAAGAAGTCATTGATCTTTGCAAAATTCTGTTAAGCAATCCAGCACAGTTTCTTTCACCAAGGCCACATTTCCCAACTACTGACATCCTTCTTCTTTGTTTACAGCTTTTGCATTCCAGTCACCAGTAATATCAATGCGTACTGATCCATGTGTGATCAATTTCAAACTGTAGAATCTGATAAAAATCTTTAATTTCTTAACCTCTGGCATTTAGTGGTTGGTACATAAATTTGAGTAATAGTCGTGTTAGCTAGTCTTCCTTGTAGACTGTGAAAATGGCTTAGGGTCAATGTCTGACCTCCCCTAATTTCACAAGGAGAAAGGAGAATCAAGATCAACAGCCCAGGACTGCTTCCTGTGAGATGAGAGTCAGACACTGCTCCTCAATCAACCATCTTTACCATATCTGACACCAACTCTCTCTCCTATAGCACTCTCTGCTCTGGTACAATAATTCATTGCAATGGACACATAGAATTCATAGCCAACACTCATGATTACAGGGTTACAATTCAGGCTCAGTAACACTGAGAATGCAGTTCTTCCATCAGGGCAGCCTCTTCCTAGCTGGGCTCACAGGCACAGCTCTCTGAACCTCAGCCTCTGCCCAAGGTTTCCCATTCCATGAGCTGGGAAGCCCACCGTGTCATTTCCAGTATCGGGTCTGCTTCTTTGCCACTTCTCATCATCTTTAGGTTTACAGCTCACTCTCTGTATCCTGGGTCGCAGAACTTCTCAGTGTAGGGATTCCGAGTCCAAAGGATGTGCTGGCTCTTGACTGTTCTCCCCCGGTGGTGGTGGTATTCTCTCTTCCCTGCCTCTGGGGAGGCTTATTTCAAGCCCAAGAAGATGGCAAAACTGACCAGTCCCCTTGGTGGGCTACAGTTAGCCTATCTGCACAATTCCCTGGGTGGGAGTTACAAGATCATGGTGAAAAAGGCAATATAAAAGCAATCCATTACACCACATAGGCATACAGATATTATTCTGTCACTAATAGCGTTGTACTTTAAGGACAGAGCTTGAAATGTTCTTTTTGACTTGAATGCAATGCCATTCCTCTTCAGTTTGTCCCCACGCATGTCAGTTCATCATACTGTGGTAGTTTGCATGTTGCTGTGATGCTACAAGCTATGCTACCAGTATTTCAAATACCAGCAGGGTCAACTGTTGTGGACAGGTTTCAACAGAGCTTCCAGATTAGGACAGACTAGGAATAAGAGCCCAGCAGTCTGCTTCTGAAACAACTGGGTGATGAAAACCTTATGAATAGCAGAAGAATGTTGTCTGATATAGTAGTACTGGCAGATGAGTATCTCAGATTGGAAGGCTCTTAAAATACAATTGCAGAAGAACTGCCTCCTCAAAGTAAAGTCAGGCTTGGTGACATTCATAGAGTAAAGCTCTTGGGAATTGCATCAGCTGAACTGGCACAACTCAGAATGAAAAGAAACATCTGTAAATATTTAATAATCAGAACATAGATGTATAAAATATTAATCCAAGAAAATTAGAAATCATCAAAAATGAAATGGAACACATAGATCAACATCTTGGGCAGTAGTTAAAGAAATGGACTGACATAGGTCATTCTGAATTAGACAATTATACAGTCTACTACAACAGGAATGACAAACGGAAGATGAATAACAGCCCTGAGAAAAAACTCATTACTGTTGAACTGATTTCATAATAACCCTATAAGACACAGTGGAATTGCCTCATAGGGTTTCTAGGATTGTAATTTTTATAGAAGCAGACTGCCACATTTTTCTGCAGTGGAGCAGCTATTGGGTTCCAAGTGTTATAAAGCAAAGATGTCACTTTGAGGACTAAGATGTACCTGACTCAAGCCATGTTATTGTCAACAACCTCATATGCATGTGAAAGGTGGAAAATGAATAAGGAAGATTGTCATGGGTTGAACTGTGGTGCCTCAAAAATGTGTTGTACTAATTTGGCTAGGCCATGATTCGTGGTATTGTATGATGTTCCTATATGTTGTAAATCCTGGCTGTATGATGTTAATGAGGGAGGATGGGTGGCAGTTATGTTGGTGGAGCAGGACTCAGTGTGCGAGATTATATTGTAAATTGAGGCAATATCTTGGGATATAAAGGAAAGGGAAGCAAATAGAGAGTGGAGGACCTCACATCACAAAGAAGAAATGCTGGAAGCAGAGCGTGTCCTTTGGAAAGGACAGTCTCCACATCTCTGAAGCTCCCAGTCCAGGGGAAGACTGATGACAAGGATCTTCCCCAGAGCCAACAGAGACAGACTTCCCTTGGACCTAATGCCATAAATTTGAGCCTTTAGCCTACTTTTCTGTGAGAAAATAAATTTCTCTTTGATAAAGCCATCTATCTACTTGTGATATTCCTGCTATTGCAGTATGAGACCAAGACAAAGACCAAAGAAGAACCGACATCTTTGAATTATGGTGTTGGTGAAGAATACTGAATATGCCATGAACTGCCAGAAGAATGAACAAATCTGTCTTGGAAGAAGTACAGCCAGAATGAACTTGAGCATCTTAGTCATCTAGTGGTGCTGTAACAGAAATACCAAAAGTGTATGGCTTTAGAAAGATAAATTTTTATTACATCACAATCCAGTAGGCTACAAGTCTAAATTCATGAAATTAGCTCCTGAAGAAGTCTTTCTCTGTTGGTTCTGGAGAAATATCCTTGTCAGTCTTCCCCTGGACTGGGAGCTTCTCAGGCATGGGGACCCTGAGTCCAAAGGCTATACTCTGCTCCTAGGGCTTCCTTCCTGGTGGTATGATGTCCACAGTTCTCTGTTTGCTTTCCTTTCCTTTCATCTCTCAAGAAATTGCCTCAAGACAGCACAATCTTGTAGACTTGAGTTCAGCTGCACCAACACAACTGTCACCTATCCTCCTTCATTAACATCATAGAGGCAGGATTTACAGCATACAAGAAAATTACACAGCACTGGGAATCATGGCCCAAAGTCATACACACATTTTTGGAGAACAGAATTCAATCAATGGCACTGAGACAGGACAAGACTTTTTCTTAAGTACTTTGGACATGTTATCAGGAGAGACCCATCTCTGGAGAAGGATTTCTTGCTTGGTAAGGTAGAGGGATCAGCAAAAAAGAGGAAGACACTTAACAAGATGGATTGGCACAGTGGCTGCAACAATGGGGTGGAACAGAGCAGTGATTGTGTGGATGGCACAGGACTGGGCAGTGTTTTGTTCTGTGTACATAGGGTCACTATGAGTTAGAACCATCTAGATGGCACCTAAGAACAGCAGCCATAGCCTTAAGACAAAAGAACAAAATTCTAATAGTGGAATTCAAGGTACTGGCCAGTGAAGTGAGAAGAGAGAGGAACAGGGATACAAAATCTTTCTTTCCCTCTGCTCTTTACTAAAGATATGACTTTAGCAAGTTACTATCTTATGTCTTAGTTCCCTTTTCTGTAAGCAGGTATAGTGAGGACAAAACGAGTTACTAGATAACAAGTACTTAAAACAGCACCAGGAAAATTTGTAGCTTTCAAATAATGTTCAGTCTGTATATTTAATGGCATTATTATCCAAAGAGCCTCTAAGTGACGCAAATAGTTAAGCACTTGACTACCAACCAAACGATTGGTGGTTCAAATCCACCCAGAGGCATCTCAGAAAACAGGCCTGATGTTCTGCTTCTGAAAGTCCACAGCCTTGAGACCCCTGTAAGGTGCGTTTTTACACTGACACACATGGCCATGAGTCAGAATCAACAATTAACAACATTATTAACCAAAAGAATATGAGAGTGACTTCCTTTTCCACTCACACAGCATTCTGCATGGGCTTATAACTTAGTAAACATAATTATGGAGCAACGTGTACTAAAGGACAGAAGAGAGAAAATAGGTACTTTTACAAAAGTTTAGAAAAGGGAACAACCTAGTGTGCTAGGGAGGGCTCCCGGAGGAGGTAAAACTTGTGTTGGGCCTAGCGGTTGTGGACAGGGCACAGGAGGGAGCAGCAGGAGCTGCCCTAGGAAGGAAGGGATCTCTTGAGCAGAGGCCTGGGGCTGCCAGTGAGCACAGCAGGCGCCTTATTAACTTGACTTTGAGTGAGCAGGGAGTTTGCTCCAAGGAAGATTGCTGCTGAGCAGACAGTGAGCCAGCCACTGGGAGCTGGCGACTTTGTTGATATTTTGTGGAGGAATAGAGTCATCTCCGAATCTAGGAGGTAACAAGAAGTGACAGGTGGTCTGTTGAGCAGAAAAGACCGTTTGCTTTCCCAGCTTGTAACATTTGCTAGCTGGTTGGGTCTGCAAGGGGTCACCCCAAAGCCTCCCGGAGGCCAGCGTGGCTGGAAATCATGTCTTGGCAAGAATCAGAAACCCACTGAAGCATAAAAGGAGTCATTGGGAACATATGGGGCTGTATCAGGGCAACCAAGGGCAGGAACTCAGCTGGACCTTGACACACTGGAAACCTACTGAGCATCAAGGAAGGGCTCTGTTTCTCTCTCTCTGGGTTTCTCTTTCAGTCTCTCTGTTTCTCTCTTTCTCTCTATCCCAAACTCATTTTTTCTCTATTCTCTGTTTCACTCTCTCTGTTTCTTGTTCTCTCTCTCTGGTCTTCACTGCAGTCTCTGTATATCCATCTCTCTCTTCCACCACCCACGCATCAGTTTGTCTTACTGTGGTCAATTGCTTGTTGTTATGATGCCAGAAGCCATGCCACCAGCATTTCAAATACCAGTACAGTCACCCCGGTGAACAAGTTTCAGCAGAGCTTCCAGACTAAAGCAGACTAGGAAGAAAGGCCTGGCCACCTACTCTGAAAATTAGCCAATGAAAACTCAGTGGATCACAACGGAGCATTGTCTGACTCACTTGCTTTGGACACATCAATCACTAGAGGAAGGCACTATATTTGATGAAATAAAGGCAGGTGAAGATGAGGAGGACTCTCACTGAAACAGATTAGCTCAATAACTAGAGCGATAGACTCAGATATGACAGAAATCACAAGCATGACACAGACTGAACAACATTTTTTCTGTTGTACAGAAGTTTGCCATGAGTCAGAAGTGACTCAGTGACAGCTATCTCTCTAAACATCTGTCATGAATTAAATTGTGACACCCCCCCCAGTAAAAAAAAAAAAAAATGTGCATAGCTGTTTTGCTGGGCCATGATTCCCTGTGTTATGTAATGTTCCTTTTTATTTTAAACCCTGCCTCTATGATGTTAATGTGGGATGATGGGTGGCAGTTGTGTTGCTGGGGCAGGACTCAGTGTGTTGGATTATGCTGTGCCCTCATACCCCAAGAAAGCAGTGCTGGAAGCTGAGCACATCCTTTAGAATGGACGGGGGTCCTGTGTGTCAGAAGCTTCAAGTCCAGGGGAAGATTGACAGCAGGGACCTTCCTACAGAGACAGCAGAGGACCGTCCTCAGAAGCTGACACCTTGAGTTTGGACTTTTAGCCTACTGGACTGTGACCAAGTAACATTTCTCTTTTTAAAGTCATCCATGTGTGGGTATTTCTGTTACAGCAGTACTGGATGACTAAGACAGTATATTTCTATTATCCCACTCTTAGTTTCTTCTCTCTCTTTGGCTCTCTCTGACTGTACGTTCTCCCATGTTGGGCCTACTGCTCTCTACAGGTCACCTCTCCACCTGCTCCTTAAGATACAAGGTCCAAAATTTGCCACCTCAGCCCTTTATGTCTACTTGACCTTGTATCTCCAGTGCCCAACAGTGTTAGTGCTGCTTACTGATTATTCTCTTCCAAGAGACCATCTGATTGGCCCAACTCAGAATTCATCTGACCATTCCTGGTACTGTCAGTTTCAGCCAGGGAGAGTCATAGGAAACCAAGATGGTGTTGGGAGTCCATTCCTCTATCCAAGAAGGGGTCTGAGATGGGCACTAACCCTAACGTGTGATACTCAGAGCAGGGCAGAATTGCAGGATGGAAAGAGCACTGAACTGGGAGTCAGATGCCTCAGTCTTGTGTTAGCTCTTCCATGGGATGACTCTCTTCTCTGGGTCTCAAATACTCTATCAGATGTGGAATTTGGCTAGATGTTCTGTTAAGAATACTTCTAGCCTCCAGATTCTATGATATCCCTTTTACAGAATAGGGATGGATACTGGAAGAAAGAAAGAACAAAAAAATCGACAAAAAGAACACAATGTTGAGAAAAAAAAAACGAAACAATCACATTCCATGAAAAACTGTTGCTACAACTGTTTCCAGGGTAAGAGGAGAGGGAGGAGGCTGTCATTTCTAGGAAGCAGCAGAGATGAACCAATGTTTCCCCAAGTTTAGCATGCTTCCCCTGAAGAGGCTGCTTTAGATACAGATCCCCAAGTCCATCCCCAAATGATCTGATTCAGCAAGCCACCCCAGGTGCCTCTGATGCAAGTGACCCTGATGCAAGTGACTCAGAAAGAAGACAGAGAAGTGATCACTTTCTAGAAACACTGTGTTGTTGTTAAGTGCCATGGTGGATGTAGAACTTTTCAAAGGATTAGAGCTGCCCTATGAGCAGCTGGGCTTCCTGGGTAAGGCAGTGATATCCCTACCTTTGGTGGCATGCTAGAAAGGCCAGGCTGTACTGGATGACCTCTACCATCCCTTCCAGTACCTTATTTCTTCTGTTCTCTGAAGTTCTGACAGAATCAAGACTGTACTAGGAGCTTAAGACCCATGCTGTGAAAGGTGTCACTCTCTTCCTCAAACTAGGTCCCTGGGCCCCACTCGTTTAAACTGGAGGCCACAAATCTTATGTCCAGAGAAGGGGGTGAAAGGATGTATGAGGGTAGACTGCTTCTCCTCTGCCTCTCCACTGGGGATCCTGGGCTTTTAGAGCTAGGACCAATGGAATTGCCTCCAAAATTCTTTCTTGAACTTGGGCTCACTCATCACCAGAAAAGAGCAGACTCTGGGGAGGAGGTAGGAGTTCAGCCCTAGAATCTGCAAGCCCTCCAGAGGCTGAGGCCAGAAGAACAGAAGAATGGCTATAACTGGAAGGTAAAGCATTGCCTTCTTCCTGAAGCCTGTGCTGGCTACTCAACTCCATCCAGCATCCTCAGCCTCTGGGGTCCCATAGCTCTTGGGCTTGCAGTCAGTAAGCAGCCGGGGCCTTTTGTGGCTTGAGAAGGACCCAGACTCCTCTGGAAATTTAATACTTTAAAAGACAGGGCAAAAATTCATGAAGCACCATCATACCAAAGATCCATTTAGTCCTCTCAGTAACCTTGTAGGGTTGACGGGGAGTGTGTCAGGTATGGAAACTGGGGGTCAGAGAGGCTGGGCTGAAGGAGAATGCAGCTCTCTGACTCTCTTCTTCCACATTCTATTTCACATGAAGGCTCTGGATTGGAAAGAAGGGACCACCTCACTCAGGGTTAGGGTTGGAGCTGGGCCCAAGAGGGGCTCGGCTGTCATGGTGGTGAGCGGACACAACAGTGCCCGCCATGTTTCCCTACCTACCAAGTAATGGGCCTGTCTCAGAAGGAAGAATGCAAAGTGATCAGCTGGAATAGGGACCTTGGAGAGCAGGGAAGTGGCAAGGCAGAGAAGAGGACAGCAAGCATTTGGGTGTCAGGAGACCTACAGCCTATGTGTTTGATCTGGAGCAAGTACTTCTTTTCCCCAGTCCTCAGCTTCCCCATCTGTACATTTAGGGTGTCAGATTGCACAGTCTCCAATGCCCCTTCCTACTTCTGTGTTCTAGACTCCTCCCCCATTTGCTGCCTCACTGAGTCTCTACCCAGCTCCTAGCAGCTGGGAAAAATAAAAAAATAAAATACTGTCGAGTTGATTCAAACTTATAGCCTCCCTATAGGACACAGAAGAACTGCCCCATAGGGTTTCTGAGGAGGAGCTGACAGATTTGAACTGTTGGCCTCTTGGGTGGCAGCCAGATCACTTAACCACTGCACTGCCAGGTCTCCTCCAGCAGCAGAGGGCCAGATAGTAAGCACCAACGTGGCCCAGAGTCCACAGCAAGTCCCTGGCCATTCAGGACAGCTCTGGCTTTCCCTAACTCCTGCCTCCTACAGCTGTGAAGTTTCCTGGAAACCTGCCCTGAACCATCTCAATATCACTTCCCCAGTGGGTGGCAGCCCCGCAAAAAGCTGCAGTAATCAGGCATGGCCAGAAGATGGAGCCAAATTCCCACAGAATCCTAAACAGTTTCATACCCTGAGTTTCTATTTCCAGGGTTACAGAGGCAGTAAAAGGTTTGTTCAAGGTCTTCCACCTGCTAGGTGGCAGGGCTGCAAATGAAATCTCTTCCGCCCCTCCAGCAATGAAGTATCTTTCTACCAGCTATCCTCTGAGCTTATGCCACTGAGTCCCTCCCAAAGTGTATTGATCTAGTTATATTTTATTTATGTTAAAACCAAACTTACTGTATCAAGTCAATTCTGACTCATAGCAGTCCTATGGGTCAGAGAAGAACTGCCCCATAGGTTTCCAAGGAGCACCTGGTGGATTTGAACCACCACTGGCAGAGAACTTAACCACTATGGCGCCAGAGTTTCCTTATTTATGTTCGGCTGATAAAAAATCACGAATGGGGTCACAGTCAGTGGAGCTGCATAAGCCAGTCAGATCACTGGGACTTCTGTACCCTGGCCTCACATACCCCAAATCCATCCTTGGCTCTTCATGTCATTTATGACATGACAACAACCCAAAACACCTGCCCGCAGGTGGCAGTCTGAGGCAGACACAATGAACCTTTAAGTGAATGGTGGAGGGGTCTTCACATGGTTGGGAGGGATGGCTGTGGATAGGCATCAGGCTAAAGGGGGAAACGGCTTTGAAATCAAACACTCACATTTGAAACTCTCCTGTATCCCCTACAGAGTAGAATTCCCCCATAAAGTTTCTAAGGAGCACCTGGTGGATTGAACTGCTGACCTTTTGGCTAGCAGCTGTAGCACTCAACCACTACATCACCAGGGTTTCTGCACCCCACAACAGTGTTAACTTTGTGCAGGTCCCAAGTTCTCTAGACCCATTTTCTCATCCATAATTTAATGATACTACAGATCTATTGGGTTCTTTTGAGGATTACTTTAAGAAATTGTGAATGAGACTGTGATCAGGGTGACCATCACATAATAGGTGCTCAACAAATAGTAAGGTTTTGCTGTGTGATAGAGTCCCTAGGTGATACAGTGAACATGCTCAGCTGCTAACCAAATGTTGGAGGTACAAGTTCATCTGGAGGCATCACAGAAGAAAGGTTCGGTGGTTTTCTTCTGAAAACAAACAGCCACTGAAAACCCTATGGAGCAGAGCCCTACTGGGACCACATGTGGTGAGGTACCTCTGGGTGAGCTCCAACAGCCAACCTTTTGGATATGGTGGTGAGTCCCTGGGGGTACAGACAGCTAACAGAGTTGGTTGCCAACCAAAAGACTGAAAACCCTATGGAGAATAGTTGTTATCAGCCACACAGATCTTTGCTATCTGCCCTGACTCGGAGGTGATTCAGTAGTAACTGTTGCAACTGGAGCACATGTTCTTAAAAACTTGCCTCATTGCCTTTTAGTAGTGGAGGAAGAGGGAAGGGGAGAAGGAAAAGAGAGACACCCTCCCTGAGCATTCAACAATACTGGATTTGTCAAATTATGAAGCTTCCCTAAAATGCTGTATTATGAAGCTATTAAAAATGAGATTAAAAATATCTAATAAAACACAAATGCTCATAATGTTTAGTAATGTAAGGAGCACAGAAAATAAAACTCTAATTTCTGTGATTCAAATCTGAGTGTACGTATACATTAAAGAAAACATGCTACAGGTTGTTCCTGGTGGAAAATCTGATGGCATGGTGGCTAAGTGCTATGGCAGCTAACCAAAGGGTCAGAGTTCGAATCCACGAGGGGCTCCTTGGAAACTCTATTGTGCCGTTCTACTCTGTCCTGTACTGTCACTGTGAATCAGAATCAACTGGACTGCAACAGCTTTTCCAGCAGATTTATGTCGGCATAGTGGTTGAGTGCTACAACTGCTAACCAAAAGTTCAGCAGTTCCAATCTGCCAGGCACTCCTTGGAAACTCTCTGGGGCAGCTCTACTCTGTCTACAGAGGGGCTGTAAGTAGAACTGACTGAACAGCAGTGTGTTTGGTTTTTTGGTTTTATGTGGGGTAGGACAGGGGTTGCGCCCCCTTGTGGAAGCTGTGTGAGCTTTCCCGGATCACACTCCTTTGGTAATGAGGGATTGGACACTGAGCTTGGGATCTTAGCACTGAGAGTCTTCAGATCATGGTTCTTCGGGCCTCTATTTCCCCATACAATGCGGGTGATAGATAACACCTTCCCTGACTCTCTTGAGTCTGGCTGGAGATGCTAAACTCAAGTGAAGGCTTAAACTATGGAACTGCTGAGGTGACCAGTGAGCAAAGCTGGGCTCTCTACTGGCCATTTATTAAGGCCAATACCAAAGACATGTTTTATGGGCACATTCAGGGTGAGTCATCAGTACAGTCACACAAGACTCCACACTTAGAAGGGTCCACACTTTGGTGGTTTAATGCTCTGCAGTTGCTGTTGTGAAATACTTAACAATTTTATCTCTGAACTTGGGTTTTGCAACAAGGACCAGTTGGAACATGCAGCATGCACTGACTGGTTGCTTCATGTTTCAGCTCACACACGACCCACCTTCTGCCACCTTTCCAGATCAGTTCTGAGTTGCCCACTTCTGCGCTCTGCCCCTGAAGGGGGCCCGGGTCCCAGCACAGGGAGATTCCGGTCCTTGCCCCTTCCGCTCTGTCACTTGGGGTTGACATGCGTTACAATCCACTGGATGGCACCCAAGCCTACCAACAATGGTCACTGGGACACCAATTGACCTTTCCTGTATCAGCAAGGGCCTCAGTCATCTAGTGCCACTATAACAGAAACACCACAAGTGGATAGCTTTAACAAAGAAGTTTATTCTCTTACAGACCAGTAAACTAGAAATCTGATTCAGGATGCCAGCTCCAGGGGAAAGTTGTCTCTCTGTCTGGTTCTGGAGCAAGATCTTTGTCATCAGTCTTCCCATGGTCTGGGAAAATCTCAGTGCAGAATCCTCAGGTCCAAAGGCCCCGCTCTCCTCCTGGTGCTGCTTTCTTGGTGGTAAGGGGTCCCCCACTCCACTTGCTTCTCTGTCTTTTTATCTCTAGTCAGTTAGAAAGTGCTGCAGGCCGCAACCAAGGGAAACTCCCTTTACATTGATTGGGGATAATAACCTGAGCAAGGGTGTTACTTTCCGCTCTAATTGCCCTTAACCACTGACAGAGATTGATTTATAACACACAGGAAAATCACAAAATGGAGGATGACCACATAATACTGGGACTCATGGCCAAACCAAGTTGACACACATTTTGAGGGGGAACACAATTCAATCCATTACAGCAAGGATTACCCAGAAATTGGCTGTTTTCAATCTGTTGATTTGCCTGTGGAACTGCTGATCTATCACATGGTTGCGATCGTATCTTCAGGGCAGAGTTAACAGGAAGAAAGCCCTAAGAGACGCCTGGTCTTCAAAGGAGTACCATTTGAGCCCAGATCCCTTCCTGCCATTATTTACATGAAATCTCCAAGCTCATTACTCATAAAGCAAACAGGGTTAGGGTAGAGAAATGAGGCCTAATCAACAGCTTCCTTCAACCCCAGGATGAAGGAAATAACCAGGATCTAGCAGGCTTAATGTGGTCAAGTGGCCAGACAGCTTACTCATCCCGTCATAGACCTAAATTCCCCTTCCCCTGCCACAGCTCTCATACTCCCACCCCAGAAATTCAAGATTCCTTACTAGGAAATGTGATTGCAGGGAGACAGAGAGCCAAGGGAGCAGGGAAACCAGATCCTGGACTGGGATCATGTTCCAAGGGCTTTGTCACCTCTGTCCTCACGCTGGGAGACCAAAACCCAAAACCAAGCCTGCTACTGTTGAGCCACTTCTGACTCAAGGTTATCCCACATGTCATAGAGTAACACTGCTCTACAGGGTTTTCAATGGTCTACAGTAGCCCACTAGGCTAACCAAAAAGCCTACAGTTGAATCTACCAGGCACTCCTTGAAAACCCTAGTGGAAGTTCTACTCTGTCCTACAGGATCTCTTGAGTCAGAATCAACTCAACAGAAAAGGGTTTAAACCCAAAGGAACTGTGAGATAAAGAAAAATTCAGAAACAGCCATCATGTAGAGCTTCCTTCATCTGTTTGATGCAGGACATGGCTTTAATGGTATGGAAACAGAATTCCATCAACTATGGTGTCTGAGTCATCTAGTGTTGTTACATCACAAAGACCACAAGTGGATCGCTTTAACAAAGAGAAATTCATTTTATCCCAGTCTAGGAGGCTAGAAGTCTGAATTTAGGATGCCAGCACTAGGGGAAGCTTTATCTCTGTCAGCTCTGGGAAAAGGTCTTTGGCATCAATCTTCCCTAGTTCAACAGCCTCTCCACGCAGAGATCCTGGACCCAAAGGACATGCTATTCTCTCAGCTCTTCTTTCTTAGTTGGTAGTCTGGCTGCTTGCCTCTCTCTCTTACATCTCAAAAGCAATTGGCTTAAAATGCAACCTAATCCTGGAGATTGAGTCCTGCCTCATTAACATAATTGTCTCTAGTCCTGCCTCATTATTATCAGAGATAGGCTTTACAATGCACAGGAAAATGACGTCAGATGACAAAACGGTGGACAATCACATAATGCTAGGAATGATGGTCTAGCCAAATTGACACTCATATCAGGGGGGCACAATTCAATCCATAGCATACGGACTCTGTAAGTATGTGGACTTAAACAGACAAAATCAGAATCCTTCAGAAAATGTTTCAAACCCCACAACACTCTGTTCATCCCATTTTGGAATCTGCTACCAAAGCACTTGCTTGTTGAGGAGCCAGATGGGGCCACACTTTCCACCATCCTGCTCTGAGGGCCCACAGCAGGGCATGGGGCCCAGTGGGTTGTTAAATCCTCACAGGGAGTGTGCAACACTTCCTGGTTGCTTGGTACCTTGGCCCAAAGCCTTCCTCTTTCCTTTTTTAACTGAGTTATCTATTGAGATAATTGTAGATTCCTATGCATGTATGAGAAATAACACAGATAGACCCTGTGTACCCTTTACCCAGTTTCCCCCAATGGTACAAGAAAATATCACTACCATGAAACTGACATTAAAACAGTCCACCAATCTTACCCGGATTTCTCCAGTTTTATACACTTTATCACGTGTGTGTCCATGTATCCACCACTACAGTCAATATACAAGAGTTGCATCATAAGAACTCATCATATTACTATCCTTTTAAAACTATTCCCACCTTCTCCCCTTCCCCAGTCCCATTTCTAACCTCTGGCAATCACTAATGTGATATTTATTTCTATAATTTTACCATTTCAAGATTTTTACATAAATGGAATTATACAGTATATAACCCTTTGGAATTGGATTTTTTCTAACCAGCATAATTTCCCTGAGATCCATCCAACTTCTTAGATATATTAATACTTTTTCCTTTTAATAGCTGAGTAGAAATCCAGAGTATGGGAGTTCCATAGTTTGTTTAGCCATTTGCCCACTGAAGGACATCTAGGCTGTTTCTAGTCTTTGGCTATGAACAGATAAAGCTACTATGAACATCCATGTGCCCCTTCCTCTTGGATTAGTAACTGATACAGATGCTCTTCCTTCACTGAGGGTTTTGTTCCTGCTGTGACAAACACGACCTGTCACTACATAGTCCTTTCTATGCCAACTCCTAGTGGCTCTGCACAAATCTGCCCAGATGGTCGCCTACAGACTCCACCACTGGAACGACACCTCCAGGTGCTTCCGCCTTCAAGAATCAAGTAGAACAAGCACAGGGTTGGGAGCCAGACCACCTGGGCTCACACTGCAGCAGCTCTGCCATTTATAGCTGTGAAATCTTGAGCAAGTCACTTAATTCTCTGAATCTGTTTCCTAATCATCAAAACAAAGTAGCTGTGGAGGTTGGTTGATTGAGGACTTACAGCAGCAGGAACCAATAACAGGCAGCCTGGGTTTGAATCCTTACTCTACCACTAGTTGGCTACGTGACAATTATCTTTTCAGTCAACTCGGACTAACAACAGTCAGCACTGGCACTAATCAACCCCACCGAGCGTTCCCCCACACCTGTATCATGCCTTCTTTAAGGCCATACTATTTGTATGTTCAGGATCCATCACCCACTGCCTTAACAGTTTTCTATCTGTAAATGAGTGTGCTTAAAGTCACCTATCTTGTGAGACTGTTGGGAGAATTAAATTAACACACTTTGAACAGAGTCTACACACAGTGCTTATTAAGCAGTAGTTCATACTGCTATGTGGCGGGCACTTCTCAGATTATCTTACTAAATCTTATCTATAACTTTATTAAAAAGGTATGCTATGAGATCCACTTTACAGAAGACCTAACTACTGTCTAAGGCATTAAGTCACTTGCTTATGGTCATAGGGTTGGAAAAGGAAGGAACCGAGATTCACTTTTAGTCTGTTTTTACTCCTAATTTCTGTATCACCCTGCAATCCACAAACAGGATGCTACTGCCCTGCCTTGCAGAGTACCTGTGAAGCTTAACAAGAAAAGTATATTCATTCCATGGTGCCTGGTACTCAGGCTGATCCGTAAGTGTAGGGTTCCTCTTTTAAATTAGCTTTGATGGTTGGTAGACAACAAATGATGCTGTAGTTCCACACGGAGCAGAAAAGTAGTCTCCTGAGACAAGATGCAAACCACTCCAACAAAAGCAGCTATTTGAGATATTGATGGATGCACCTGCAAACACCTGCTGTGCTGACTTCACAACCAGGGTTGAGACAAGTCCATCCAATTTCAGCCACAACTCACTGCAACACAGCAGCTGTTACAAACATTTCAGAGGAGTTTGCAGCTACAATGCAATGAAATTGCCAGCCAGTGACAACAGTGTGAGTTTCTACGAGACAAGGACCACACATTCTGCATCTTGTTCCTCTGGCACCTAACCCAGCATTTGGGACAGCACAAGAAATATGTAAGGAATTCCAGTGATGCTCTGGTGACCTGGGCATCAGAAGACCCGAGCAAGCTAAGGTCCCAGATGAGCCTCCTAAGAGCTATGCAACTTTGGGAAAGTCATTTCCTTTTTTAAGGCTTCAATGTCCCTATCTGTGAATGAGGAGTTTCAATTAATGTGCTTTAGAATCTCTTCAAGCTCTATAGTCTCAGCAAACTAACTGAACCAGCTGTTTTTGTTTTGTTTTGTTTTTGCTTCCTTTCTTAGTTCCTCCTTTCTTTTCTTCTTTTTCTTTTAATCAGCCAACAGATATTTTCTACCATGTGCCAGATCCTATGCCATGACCTCAAGGGTGAGCAAAATGCAGAAGGCACTTAATGCTTTTGCTGATTCACTGAGTGCTGTAAATACATAAAAATATTCAATTCTTATTTTGAATCTTTTGCTTCAACATATAAGCTAAATATGCAGTTTTTATTACTTTCAATGATATGCTGGGATTGTCAAGAATGATCCAGTTGCATGGGAAGCCTGCTGCAGGTGTTAGATGCCTCAGAGTCAGTTTCAACTCACAGCAATCTCGGGTGGCAGAGCGGAATTGCCCCAAAGGGTTTTGTAGGTTGTAGTCATTGCAGGAGATTGCCAAGTCTCTCCCCTTGCAGAGCCTCTGGGTGGGAGAACTGCTCCATTAGTAGGTGTGTGCTTAACTTTGCAACACCGGGTCTCCTTATTAAACACTTAAGTCCTTCAATTCTGACATAAACAGCTACAATTATTATGCAGACAATTCATATTTAAACAGATCTGGGCTGAATATGCCAGTCACTGTACCAGTTACCCAATCGCAATTAGTTGGTAAGAACTTGGTGACAGTCTTTAACCCCATTTCAACTTCCAAATGTGCTTTTTTTTAAAAAAAAAAAAAAAAAAAAGAATTATCCACAATGGTGCATTCAGTCAAGTTGGGAAAAATTACTTCCCCTTGAGTACCAGCTTAGCAATGGCCACAGAGAAATTTACGGGTGACAGAGAGAAACAGATGATGATTTCATTTGATTTTCCACCTAATTCTCACAACGGTAGGCCAGGCAGGAACCCAGTTGTCTGTAAAGTTCAATGGTTTGCATGGCGAAGACATTATTGTCGCACTTGTTTTTAGCTCAAAGGACAAGTGAATTGAGAGAACATTCTGGGGTTTTTTGGTTGCTTCATTTTTTTTAATTCCTGAAGAGCCAACCACAGAAATGATAGCTAGACATGACAGTTTGGATTTTGCCAGACTATAACAACAAGTAACGATGGGGCTACAAGTGAAACAGGAAGAAATGCGCAGAATGGTGTTGGAGGAATAACAGGAAGCAGATACAAAGTGAGCATGTTTACAAAGTGTCCTCGTATATTTTTCAGAGACCTTGATGACGCATTCAAAACCAAAAGCCCACTGCCATCCAGTCAATTCCAACTCACAGCAACTCTGCAGGACTCAATACACCTGCCCTAGAGTTTCCAAGAACCTCCTAGTGGATTTAAATTGCCACTTGGGTTTGCTGAAGACACATTAAGGGTTCCTTATTTTCAGAACTTCCTCATTTCTCAAATGCCTAATTTTTAAACCTTTTATGAAAATAGACAACATGTTAAATTGATAAGACATAAAAGGTTTCAACATTTAACATTTGTGAAATGCAATACTTACCACTTATGTGTACAATTTTATTCTGAGCTTTTCCAACCTGAAGATTATTCTCACCTTTAAAAACTCAGAACACTTCTGAAAATACAGAGAAATATTTATTTCTCAAAGAATGACATGCATAGCAACTCCCTATAAGGTATCTTTCCCTCAAACAGATCTTTAGATAAAAACCTGATTACAGGACTAGAAAAGTCACATTTGTGTATCTGTATATCAGATTCTTATTAATATCACCTACATGAATTACAATTTCAAATTCAAGTCTGTCAACCTGGATATCTTCGTTTAAAAAAAAAAAAAAACTGGAACAAAAAAGCAAGTAAGGAAAACACAGCTTGTTCCCAATGTAACATGTAAAAGAAAATAAGAATTAGTGCATGGAGGTTTCTACTTCTTTCAGATCAATGTAGTAAAGTATCTTTTAATCAGTCTTTAAAGACCTCAATTGTATGAAGAGACACATTCACCCAGTAATAACTATACATTTTACTTATCCAGGTATTAAGCAAACTGGGGGAGGGAGGGAGGTGTCACCTTTTAGATTCCTACTTAGTCAAGCAATAAAAACTCCATTATTAAAATAACTTCAACACTCCTTTGGAGTTGGCTCTTAGTGGTAAATCCAAGACATCAGAAACTTACAAGGAAAACAGTGCCAAGAGGGAATCATCAAGTAACGACATAACATACCTGCTTAAAATAGAATAAAGAAGTAGCCACGAACCAAAAAAACCATCCCCATAATACAACAGGTTCCTGAATGACCCCTGAATTTACCTGCCAATGACTTTTTATGTTCTTATTTATCTTTCTGCTAAATAAATCTTCTTTTTTCATTATATTCTAGCTTAAGGGTTGGCAATTGTTACTCAGAATTAATTAATTCTGAATTAATAGGACTTTCATCTTTTCATTAATGGTCCCAAACTTCATTAAAAAAACCTCTAGGCAGAGTGAAGACTGATAAAATGAGGGAAAAGGAAAGATGCAGAGAGTCATGTTCATCTTTTACAAGCCCTAATCCAAAAAGCTTAGCCCTGATGGCACAGTGGTTAAACATTTGGCTGCTAACCAAAAGGTCTGCAGTTCAAATCCACCAGCTGCTCCCTAGAAACCCTATGGGACAATTCTACTCTGCTCTGTATATAAGTTGGAATCAACTTGATGGCAACATGTTTGATTTTTTTTGTTGCTGTTTAATCTAAAACTGGCTAAATTAAGGGCTGCAATCTGGATAGGTACATAAAGAGATACTGTTCTGTCCCCAAATATCTATATCCCTCTTCATGAGAAAAGCTTCATGTTTCTAAATCAAAGGGTAAAAGCTGACACACTGCCATTGCACAAGAGGATGAGCAGACAGTAAACAGCATGAACACTTCCTACATCTTGCTCCAGCATTATCCTGTTGCAGGGTTACAAGTTTAGATACAGCAGCTGAGCCTGAGGCAACCTAATTGGGACTGGGAACATAGGCCTTATTAACAATAAGGTAAGAGTTTTTCTGAATTTCTCGGGTTGTTAGAGAGGGAAGTGTGAAATTTATTTATCTCTAAAAAAAAATAGTCATGTTAATTAAATACGATCATATTAAAACAGAGCAAATGCAGAATAAATTACATGTTGATGCTGCTGGTGTATCTTTTTAATCCAAATCTATTTATTTTCTTCCTTGCTTACAAACTACCCTTACCTCAGTAAGATTACACACAATCTTGCTACCAATCCATGTTACAGCTATTTCCTTGGCTTGAGAAAGACACCAGGGTTCATGTGTGGAAGGGTACATGAAAGGACTGATAAACACAATTAGTTGATTTTCTTTTAAAGGTTTTAGAGGATGAGTGGGAGACTGCAAAAAATTTAATGAATCATTAAAAACAACAAAGTTGGAGGGCTTTTTACAAAGGATGGATACCAAAATAGCCTTTAAGGAAGATAGCACCTTAATAGTCTCTTAAGTTGCTGAACTGAGCAAAAGAAGCTTAAGACCTTTAGGTTAAAAGTTACATCTAAAAACATGCTAAACAACATTAAACCAGAAAAAGAGCAATATATATATTGTGTTTTACAGTTAAATTCTACTAAAAATGAACATCATTTCTGTGGGATCCTACAGTCCACTTCAACAACAGTCAAGCAATAAAAACTCCATTACTAAAATAACTTCAACACTCCTTTGGAGTTGGCTGTTACAGGATTTATCCTGCATAAAGGGTACGCATAAGAATATCCTGGAGATGCAGAATATCTACAAACAGGAAACCATTTGTATAACTTGCACTTATTTGGTCTTATTCCAGTTAAGTGGATCAGTTATAATTTGAGGCTTATCATGCTAGGAAGGGAAATGGAAGGCCATCTGAAAACAAAGGCACACTGCAATAGTTAATTTGTGTTGCTACAAATGTAAGACCTTTCTCCTTAATGTCAACTATCTGCTAGCAGATGTACCTTTCTAACCATTTCAAAAACTCACATGACAGAGGCAACATTACAGAGCTTATACACACTCAGTTTTCTTACAGGTATAGATTTTATTCTAAAAGGGAGAAAGTAGACGCCCTTAATAGGCCAGGTACATGAATTCTAGAAAGCTAAATTTCTCTTTTGGATAACAACCACTTGTATTCATGACAAAAATGTTAGTGATGTGCATCAAGTCAAAGAAAGAATAGGATTTTTGCCTGAGTTCCACACTAACCTTTATCCAGAGGCATTATCCTTGGACTTTCTACAAAAGGTATTTTTCAAATTTAATTACAATTAGAGCCAGCAGTGTGAGGGCTTACTTCAGCCAAGTAGTAAGGCAACCATTTTCTCTTTAAGCTTGTGCTCCTGTCTGAATTTTTCAATAGAAAAATAACCTTTCCCTCACTTCTGCAAGCATATCCAGAAGACACTGAAAATTCTTGGCCTTGTGACAATTCCAAGTCAAATCTCTTCTGTTCTTCAAAGCTTTAACAAAGGCCACTGGACTTACAGCTCACGCCTGCAGCGACTGAGTCTTATCCTCAATGAGTGAGATCTCCAGCACAGGTAGGAGCAGCTGAAAGGCATCTTGGATATAGGAAGCACTGTTTGATGCCTGCCAGGATTTTAAAAAAGCAAAAAAAAATCCCAGTCACCATAAAAAAGCAACAGATTAATTTTTACAACATAACTGAATTCACAGCTTGGTAAAGAAGAACATGCACTTCATCATCTCACTAAACTCCAGTGTAGGGAAAAGATGCAGCTCTTAACATGGTACAGCAGCACTAAAAAAGGGTATTTGCATTTTGTCCACACCGCCCATCAAGAATGGTAGCTGTCCCTTGCACCCTGCTCAACTGCAGCATTCAAAGCTTATTTAGTCCTCACTGAGTGGGTCGACTCTGTCCCAGCATTTTACAGTCCATTACTGAAGAACGATTTCAGAAGGCTGTGATCTTGTACCTATATGACCCCCAGCCCACTGTGATGACTCTCCTTCCTTGGACTCGGGGCACCTAGTGAACAAAAGATGGGTGCTCAGAGACATAGACAGGGGACCCTGCTTTCAAAGGTGACACGGTATAGATGTATTTCTATCCTGGCACAATAGACACATTTATAAAGTGTTACAGAATCATTATGCTCTAAGTTTGCCAGACTTCATTTAAGTGTGACAGATTCTCACCTTCCTGAGGAATAAGAAGAATTCATCACATTAAGATAAAAATACATTAATTTCAAGGAAAACAGTGTTCGAATCTGTTACAGCACAAACAACAACAACAAAAATCCAGTGTTGCTGAGTAAAAGCCAACTCATGGTGACCCTATAGGAAACATGAACAAGCAACTCAAAATAGCAATAAGGAACCCATATCAAGTGATATGAACTTTTTTGGATTTAGCAATGGCAAGTACTCACTCTTTTTTAAACTTCAGTATAATATACCCAAGTGAGACCTTAGAGGTGATCTAGTTAAATTTCCTACTTTGCATACAAAAACAGTAAGATTGACAAGAAGGCAAATGCTGGGCCAGGGTTATAAGGAAATCAGGACAGATCTAGGACAGTATTCAACAGATTTTCAATACAAGCCTCTTTCAACCATACTACTCTGTCATCTATTAAACCACAACCATATATAAAAACCCAAAACCCACTGCTATTGAGTCAAGTCTGACTCATGCCAACCCCAGAGGTCAGGGTAGAATTGCCCTTCGGAGTTTCCAAGGAGTGCCTGGTGGATCTGAACTACTGACCTTTTGGTTAGCACTTAACCCACTACGCCACCAGGGTTTCTCATATGTGTGTGTGCGTGCGTGTGGCTAATCGTGTGCATGTGCGAGTGCATGTGTATGTGTGTGATTTATAGGATCAAAATAGTTTCCCAAACTATTCAAGAAAAACTAAGTACTTAAAGAATTAAAAGTATTTCCTTGATGGTAATTTTTTGTTTTAAATTCAAAACTAGTGAGATAAAAGTCCAGTAGTTAAAATTTAATTCATATTTAAAATCTAACCAATTATCAAATATACTGTCTCCAATCTTAAATAAATGTTTACAGATCATCAAAAGTCTAAATTGTTTTGACAACTCATTTATAAGACAGAGTTCTCAAAACAGAATCTAGAAAGAAACACATAAGGATGCAATATAATTAATTAGTCACAAGATATCCCTGCACCCTCTTCTTCCATGGACTTCAATCTTCCACCTTCCTAAATCTAATAAATTGACAACCCATACGCACTGCCATCAAATCAATTCTGACTCACAGTGACCCTGTAGAATAAAGTAGAACTGCCCCATAGAGTTTCCAAGGAGCACCTGGTAGATTCCAACTGCCAGCCTTCTGATTAGCAGCTGTAGCATTTAACCACTATGCTAGCCGGGTATCCAATAAACTGACAAACAGTATGTAAATACAAGCATCTCTGACAAAACCAGGGTTCCAACCAGCTTGTTTCAGTTGAACCACTGCTGAGAATTTGCACTTCCATCCCAGATGTACCTGATCAGGATTTACACTTTTAACAGGCTTCCTAGTGATTCTTACAGATAAGAGAACCATTGAGAACCATTTTGAGAACCATTGTTCTATTAGTGATCACCACCTGAGAACTCACTGGAAACCTGGTGGTGAAGTGATTAAAGCTAACCACTAACCAAAATGTCCATAGTTCAAATCCACTAGCCATTCTTTGGAAATCCTGTAGGGCAGTTCTATTCTGTCCTATACGACTGTTATGTTTTTTGGGAACTTGTTAGAAACGCAAATTCTCAGCAGGGGCTTAAACCAGAAGAACCCACTGGAAGCCCTCAGCAAGATAAAGCAAGATTTCTTGCCAAGGATACAACAAAATGTATTGATTCTTAACTAATTCCCTGTACGTAAAACCTTAGTACTTCCTTTAGGAAGTTGTGCTTGCCTGTTTGTAATTTCCAGCCTTTCATGTTTACCAGCTTGTCTCCAGAAGGTGTTTCATTACTGAAAACTGTCCACTAAGCTGCCAAGAGGAACCCTGGTGGTGCATGGTTAAAAGCTCAGTTTCTAACCAAAAGGTCAGGAATTTGAAGCCACCAGCTGCTCTTTGGTAACCCTATGGAGCAGTTCTACTCTGTCCTATGGGGTAGCTATGAGTTGGAATCAACTCACTGTCAACAGGTTTTTGGTGGTCTAAGCTGCCAAGGGATGATACTAAGTAATGACAGCTTACTGCTTCTTCATTTCCAAATTACCATGTGGTTTTCTTAATTAATGGACAGGGGTATGCATCAAATATACATACAATTGTGGTCATATCTGCATCAACACGGCTAATCTACCAATCTAGTGATTAAGACAAAAAATACCTAAAGACTTAGTAAGAGTTCATTAACACACACAGAATGCTTTAAGAGCCAGAGATTAAAAACAATCACCACTAACCTCTAGAAATACCGCAGTGATTAATGGGTTAAGGACATCTGCCTTTTCTTTGACCTAAAACAAAGAATACAGTGTTAAATGAACATAGCAGGTTAAAAACCAGTAAGGACAGTATGGACCCATTTTGAAATGCACACACACAACCATACATAAATATAAGCATTTTGGACACAAAGACATCTCTGAAAGATGAAACTGTAAGTACTTGAAACTTTATTTCTTTCTATGTTGGCTGAATTGACAGTGTACTGCTTTGCAGTTTTTTACTGACTTAAAAAAAAAAAGCATCTTCATTTTAACTAAAACCATTTTAAAACAAATGCATGTATGGAACATGCTTAAAAAAATCATTTTTAAGATTGGCTGTTTTAACAAGTTTCATTTCCTGGAAATAAATAATGCAGATTTAATACTGCTAGCACTTTATAGTTGATTTGCTAGGTTAAAGTATCTTTACAGAACACAAGGAAAGATTTGGCTCAGAAGATTAACTTCAAGAAACTCAGCAGCTCTTTAAAGAAAACATCAAGAAGAAAAGAGAAGCTGTATTACAGACTATTCCTCTCAGGAACAATCTAAACTCAAAGTAAGAAAGATTAATTTGGGCCACAGTCTTAACTAAAACAAATTTAAGGGCCAGAGTAACTAACTTTTCCTGAACTGGCACTGATACAGTTACTAAAAAGTGATTTTGATTTGCTTCTCCGAAGTGCTCTTAATTCCTTGATTTTATTCTAATACCTGATTACTAGTTTCTCAACCATCTTCTATAGTTCACACACCTGCAGTAAATTATTACAGATACATTAAAAAAAATTCTTCAGCACTAACTGCAGCTCTCCCACTGGGAATAAGGAACTACTCTTTAAAAAGGGTTTTATTTTATTAACACTTATTTATATTTCCAGAACAGGTCTCAGAGGGGAGCATAAAGTATACTAAAGATTTAATTTAAAAAATGAGTTGCAAGGCAGAGTCAAGATGGCGGAATAAGCACAAATCTCCTTATATCCCTCTGGAAACCAACACCTGAACTGATAATCAAATGGAGCCTTCTGATCACCTAATCAGCCCCGGGACATGGCACAGGGCTGTTAACTTGGACTTCATACCACTGAGCGAAAAACCTCCTCTCTTTCCCTGACTCCCGCTCCTGGCTAGCCCTGCCTCTCACGGACTGAAGGTAATCGCACCATTTTGACTATTTGTTCCTCTGCCTTGGCTGGTGGGCGGAGCTGGGTCCTGCCTAGCAGCTAGGCTCAGACACACTGCTGGTGGGATAGGCAGGCAAAATTGCCATATTTTGAGAGCCAGGCTTAGGACTCTGTTAATCTAGCCACTCTGGGCCTGTCTTTTTATCACTGCCACAGTGGGGGTTTGTACGAATGGCACTGCCAGTGTGCAGGACGCCATGTTGGATATAGAAATTTTTGCAGGGTGTAATTCTTAGCCACCACCTGCAAACAGGACAGCACTTCTCCGACAGAAAAGCAGTAATTTACACAGTGTCGCCTACAGTGGGAGCCCTGCAACAGAAGCAGAGGAATCACTACCTCTCAGCACCTTTAGCCCCTCTATCGGCTGCCTGTGTGGAGGGTGCCATCTTGGATATGGTGGCCGCAGCTGGACCTAATTCTTAGCTTTGGAGCCAGAGCCTGCCCACAGGAGAGTACTTTTCTACCAAAAAAGCAGTACTTTACACAGTGTCAACTAAAGCTGGGCCCTGTCAGCAGAGGCCAACAGGGCAGTAGCACTGCTGTATTCTGAACTAGTTTGTATCATCTGCGGTTGGATATAGAGGTGCTTACTTTGCCAGCTGGGAAGAGGGACCTCCATGCCTGAAAACCTGACTGACTTGGGAAGTGGTCAGATACCTTTTGCTTTACATTTTAACGCAGCCTAGGGAAATATCTGCAGTCCATCCTCACAGTATCTCTTCCAGCCTCTACTTACATGGGACCCAAGAAGCAACAGACACTTGTGGCATACAAGAAATCACTTATGGCTTCAGAAGGCTTCCAAATAAAACAACCAAGGAGTTTTCCAGATGAAGAAACTTTCATGAAAGCATCAGAAAGTGAATACAAAAGGATTATATACAGAGTCTTTCTAGACCTTATACAAAATGCAGCAGAACAAAAGGAAAAATTAAGCAAGCTGTTCAATCTGATGGTACACCAGTACTCTGAAATCCAACAGATCAAGAACAAAATCAAAGACATAGAAACTTCCAAGCAAAGCCAACAAAAGAGAATGGAACAAATGGAAAAAAGAATTTCTGACTTGGAAGACAGAGCTACTAACACCAGCGTCTATGAGCAGAAATCAGAAAAAAAGAAACAAGAAAAATGAAGAAGGATGTGGGATTCTATTAAGAGGAACAACCTTTGATTAATTGGAGTCCCTGAACAGGGTAAGAAAACCTGAGAACACAGAGAGTATCATTGCTGAGCTGCTGACAGAAAACTTCCCAGAAATCATGAAGGAAGAGAATATAGACATCTCAGATGTATATCGTGAGCCACCCAATATACATCTCAAAAGAAAGACTCCAAGACATATTATAATCAAGCTTAACAAAATAAAACATAAGCAGCAACTCTTAAGTAGTAAGACTCAAAGCAAAGCTAACATTCAGAGGGAAACCCTGTAGGCTCTCTTCAGATTTCTAAGCACAAACCATGCTGGCACGGAGACAGTGGCAGGACACATTGAAAGCCTTAACAGAGACGAACTTCCAACAAGAATTATATATCCTGCAAAACTATCTTTCAAATATGAAAATGAAATTAAGACATTCCCAGATGAACAGAAACTCAGAGACTTTGTAAAAACCAAACCCAAACTACAAGAAATACTGAAAGAAGTTCTTGGCTCTGGCTTAGAAGAACAAAACCACTAACTTTATATTTTAGAACGACACACTACTCAAAATTCTACTCAGTTAGGGAAGGCTCCAAAGTCAATCACAGCTTTAATACAGAAGGAAGCAATCCAGTGATGATCATGAAAACTATGGTGCCATCATATTAAAAAGAGGGATGTACTACAGTGGTTATAGTCCTTCCAGATGGAGTGGAAGATGACAAGACTGGTAGTAATTAAATTGGGTTTATGTATACTTTATTAAGGGGGATCATAGGGGCAGCTGTAAAGCACAACAAAGATGTATCATACCATTTCAAGAAATGTAACACAGGAGTCTCAACAACTACAAAACCAGCTCTGAAAAAGGGGAAAAATCAACTCACAAAAAAGAATGTCCGAGAACAGACTAATAAGAACAACACAGAAAACATCAACACGAAAAGAAACATATCACAATGGCAGCAGTGAACACATATCTATCATAACTAAATTGAATGTGAATGGACTGAATACTCCAGTAAAGAGACATCGAGTGACATCTTGGATCAAAAGACATGACCCATCCACATGTTGTCTACAAGAAACTCACTTCAGACCTAAGATACAAACAAACTGAAAATTAAAGGATGGAAGAATATACATCAAGCTAACGATGAACAAAGAAGAGCAGGTGTGGCAATTTCAATGTAAAATCCACCATCGTGGACAAAGATGGATACTATTTATTGCTGAAAGGTTCAGTACACAAGCAAGACTTAACTATATTAAATATTTATGCACCTAACACACTCAAAAAAGAGTCAGATGACTCCACAGTAATAGTGGGAGACTTCAACACTCCACTCTCAATACTGGACAGATTATCTAGAAAAAAGCTCAGTAAAGATACAGAAGACCTCATTGTCACAATTAACCAACTAAACCTCATCGATATATACAGAACTTTCCACCCAGCAGCAGACAACTACACCTTCTTCTCCAGTGCACATGGAACATTCTCCAGAATTGACCATGTGTTAGGACATAATGCAATTCTCAACAAAATCCATACCATTGAATTAATGTAAAGCATCAGATCATAAAGCCATAAAAGTCGAAATCAATAGCAGAAAAAACATAGATAGAAAGTGGAACTCCTGGAAACTGAACAACATCTTGCTCAAAAAACCATGGGTTATAGAAGAAATCAAGGATGAAATAAAGAAATTCATGGCTTCCAATGAGAATGAAAACACTTCCTACCAGAACCTATGGGATACAGCCAAAGCAGTGCTCAGAGGTCTGTTTATCTCCATAAATGCACACATCTGGAAGGAAGAAAGAAACCAAATTAAGGAACTAACCCTACAATTCGAACAAGTAGAGACAAAACAACAGAGGAACCCCTCGGGCACCAGAAGAAACGAGATCATAAACATTAGAGCAGAGCTAAATGAATTAGAGAATAGAAAAACAATTGAAAAGACCAAAAGCTGGTTTTTTGAAAAGATCAACAAAATTGATGAACCACTGCCTAAACTTACTAAAGAAAAGCAGGAAAGGAAACAAATAACACAAATTAGAAATCAGAGGGGAGTTGTCACAACAGATCCAAAAGAAATCAAAAATATCATAACAGAACACTATGAAAGACTGTACTCTAACAAATTTGAAAACCTAGAGGAAATGGACAAATTCCTTGACTCATATCACCTACCCAAATTATCACAAAGTGAAGCAGAACAACTTAATAAACCCATCACAAAGGAAGAGATCAAAAATGTCATCAAAACACTGCCAACCAAAAAAAGCCCAGGCCCAGATGGCTTCACTGCAGAATTCTACCAAGTTTTCAGAGAAGAGTTATCTCCAATACTACTGCGACTATTTCACAGTATAGAAAAGGATGGAGTACTCCCAAACTCATTCTATGAAGCCAGCATAACCCTGATACCAAAGCCAGGGAAAGACTCAACTAAGAAGGAGAACTACAGACCGGTATCACTGATGGATCTAGATGCAGAAATCTTCAACAAAATTCTTGCCAATAGAATACAACAATATATCAAAAAAGTAATCCATCCTGACCAAGTTAGATTCATACCAGGGTTGCAAGGGTGGTTCAACATCAGAAAAACGATTAATGTGATTAGCCACATAAACAACACAAAAGACAAGAATCACCTGATTTTGTCCACTGACGTTGAAAAGGCATTTTCCTCACCTCTCCTATTTAACATTGTACTAGAAGTTCTAGCCACAGCAATTAGACAAGACCAAGAAATAAAGGGCATCTGCATCGGCAAAGAAGAAGTCAAAATCTCCCTGTTTGCAGGTGATATGATTGTATAGGCAGAGAATCCCAAACAATCTATAAGGAAACTACTCAAACTAATAGAAGAGTTCAGCAAAGTCTCAGGATACACGACAAACATAAGTAAATCAGTAGGATTCCTTTATACCAACAACGAGACTGTTAATGAAAAAATCATCAAATCAATACCATTTACCACAGCCCCTAAGAAGATAAAGTACCTAGGAATTAATCTAACCAGAGAAATAACAGACCCTTACAAAGAAAACTACAAGCCCTTACTACAAGAAACTAAGAGAGACTTAGATAAATGGAAAAACCTACCCTGCT
Source organism: Heterohyrax brucei (assembly GCA_028571685.1). Classification (NCBI taxonomy): domain Eukaryota; kingdom Metazoa; phylum Chordata; class Mammalia; order Hyracoidea; family Procaviidae; genus Heterohyrax; species Heterohyrax brucei. Next base: position 171,116,688 of record CM053141.1, read on the forward strand.
CATGGATAGGAAGACTTAACATTGTGAAAATGTCTATTGTACCCAAAGCAATCTACTTATATAATGCAATCCAAGTTCCAGTGTCATTTTTTAATGAGATGGAGAAACAAATCACCAATTTTGTTTGGAAAGAGAAGAAGCCCTGGATAAGTAAGGTACTACTAAAGAAGAATAACACACTGGGAGGCCTCTCATTACCTGACCTTAGAACATACGACACTGCCACAGTGGTCAAAACAGCCTGGTACTGGTACAAGAACAGACAGATCAATCAGTGGAATAGAATTGAGACCCAAGAGATGACACCATCTGCCTATGAGCAGTCGATATTCAACAAAGGCCTAAGACATTAAAGTGGAGTAAAAACATGATCTTCAATACATGGTGCTGGCAAAATTGGAAAGCCATCTGCAATAAAATGAAACAAGATCCATGTCTTACACCTTATACAAAAACCATCTCCAACTGCATAAAAGACCTAAATATCAAACCTAAAACAATAAAGCTCATCCAAGAAAAGGTAGGAACAACAAGGGAAGTTTTAATACACAATGTAGGCAAACTCCAAAATCTGTCAAACAAACCACAATTGACAGAAGAGAAAATAAACAAATGGGAACTATTAAGAATCAAACACTTTTGCTCATCCAAAGACTTTATTAATAGAATTAAAAGGACACCTACAGAATGGGAAAAAATATTTGGCAACTCTGTCAGACCAACGCCGCCTGATCTTCATAATCTATAAGATACTACAAAACATAAATATATCAACAAGAAGAAGATAAATCATCCAATTAACTGATGGGCAAAGGAGATGGACAGACATTTCACTAAAGAGGAGATCCAGGCAGCCAAAAAATACATGTGGACATGTTCACGATCTTTAGTTATTAAGAAATTCAAATCAAGACTATAATGAGATATCATCTCACCCCAACAAGGTTGGCCATGATCCAAAATACACAAAACAACAAATGCTAGAGAGGCTGTGGAGAAAGTGGAACTCTCCTACACTGTAGGTGGGGTTGCAAAATGGTCCAACCTCTTTGAAAAGCAATCTGGTGCTTCCTTAAAAAAATGGATATAGATATACCATTTGGCCCAGTAATTCCACTACTTGGAATATATCCTACAGAATCAAGGCCTTTCACACCAACGGACACATGCACAAGAATGTTTATCTCAGCATAGTCCACGATAGCAAAAAGATGGAATCAACCCAGGTGCCCAATAACAGAAGAATGGATAGGTAAACTATGGTATATATACTCAATGGAGCACTACGCAATGATAAAGAATAATGCTGGCTCTAGGAAACATCTCAGAACCTTGTTTCAACTGGAAGACATTACGTTGAGTGAAAGTAGTCAGTGACAAAAAGGACAAATATTGTATGAGACCTCTACGATAAGATCTCAAAAACAGACTTAGGTATAGAAGAAAAGACTCATTCACAGCTGCAAGGGAGAGGAGGGAGGGTAAGGGGGGAGGGTTTAGATTAGATAGTTGCTAGAAATCTGGTTAGGTGAAAGTGGTGACAGCACACATTAGAAACAAGAACAATATTATGTGGACTTCAGCATAACTTCAATACTCCTTCCATCTTAACCCAATATTGCAAGGATACAGTAGCTGGGGTAGGGGGCAGGGGACCATGCTCTTAGGCAAAATCAAGGCCAATTGGCACAACTAGTGTTTTGCTAAGAGGGCTCTCTGTACCCCACATTGGTGAGTGGCATCTGGGGTCTTAAAAGTTGCCAAGCTGCCATCTGAGAGCACAGCAAATGGTCCCAACTCAGCAGGAACGGATGCTCACCAAGGACCAAAATGACATGCGGTAAAGACAACCCAGAAGACAGACAGACCCACATGAGTGGGTGCCTACATCGACTTGGGACTGGAAGAACCGGATGGTGCCCGGCGATCACCAGTGATAGCCATGATGGAGCTCACTAAGTTGGGTCTCACTGGCCACACAAGAATAAAAAGGGGTGCATCCTGACATCTCCACTAAAAGACCTCAATTGATGGTCCAGCAATTTCAGGGTTCCCCTGGGAGCATGGCTCCTGGCCCTGATGCTGCCCTTACCCATAAATCATAACGAAGGTGCACTCTTTGGACACAAATGGATTGGACTTGGTGATGCAGAGTGATCGTATATTGGATGCACTTTATGGTTCTATGCATCTGTAGGATATCATCCTGCTGACCTCTGGCTGGAGGAAGGAGAGTGGGTGGAGCGGAGGGGAAAGGAGACTGTTTGGTGGATGAGACATGTATGGAGCAGAGAGGAATAGTGTGCTGTCACTGGGCAGGGAGAGCAGTGGAAGCTGCATATAGGTGGGCACATACATTTATACGGGAATGTACATTTTCACTCAGTCATATTAAATTAAAGAAAATGAGTTGCAAATATCAATTTGACAGAGACAAGCTGATCCTAATGTGCATATGGAAATTCACAGAACCTAGAAGAGACAAAACAATCTTGAGAAAACAACAAAGTTGGAGGACTCAACTTTGATAGCTATACCACGAAGCTACAGTAATTAGACAACAGCTACAGTAATCAGACAGTGTGGTACTGGCACAAGGACAGACATACAGATTAAAAGACTAGAAATACGAGTGCACAAAAAATTTCATGTATCTATACTCAATTGATTTTCAACAAAGGGGCCACGATAATTCAACAGGGAAAGAAAAGTCTTTTCAACAAATAGTGCTGGGACACCTGAACAGCCACATGCAGAAGTATGTAGGTGGCCCCCTACCTCACACTATGCACAAATACTCAGTCAAAATGGACCATAGACATAAATATAACAGGTAAAACTGTAACAGGTAAAAAATGTAACAGGTAAAAAGTCTTAGAAGTAAACCAAGGAATAAATCTGCATGATCTTATATTAGACAATGATTTCTTAGATACAACACCCAAAACACAAGCAGTAAAAGAGAATACTAACAAGCAAGATTTTGTCAAAATATAAAATTTCTGTGCATCAAAGAATACGATCAAGAAAGTGAAGGGATAACCTACAGACTGCAGACAACACATGCACACCATAGATCTGTAAGGAACTTGAATCCAGAATACAAAAATAACTCCTCCAGCTCATCAATTAAAATAATAATAATAACCAATTTAAAAATAAGTCAAGGATTTTAAAAGACATCTGTGATGGTTAAGATCGTACGTGAACTTGGTTAGGTCATGATTATCAGTGTTTTGACAATCATATGAAGTCTGACAATGAGGTCTGTTAACTTAATTGTTCTGAGTGCTACATACTTTGCTGCTTAGTATCACTAGGGTCAACTTCAAAGTATTTCCTTGGGAAGCTAGACACCAATGCTAGCACCCAGTCCACCCTTCAAAGCAATTTTTGAACTTTTTCCATAATGGCCATTGCACACGGTAACACCGTGGCAAGTTTAAGAACCTAATGTAGAGTTGTATGTGAAAGAGTTTTTAGCCAGTAAACAAACAACTGCATTGGAACACCTGCCCTACTCACCTGATTGGGCCCCCAATGACTTCTTTCTTTACCTGAAGATAAAGGAGATATTCAAAGGAAGATATTTTGATGACATTCAGGACATCAAGGATAATGCAACAACAGCTCTGATGGCCATTACAGAAAAAGAGTTCCGAAACTGCTTTGAAGGGTGGACTAGACACTGGTATTGTTGCATAACTTCCCAAGGGGAGTACTTCAAAGGTGACTACAGTAATATTCATCAATGAGGAGGTATATAGCACTTTTGCTAGAACAAGTTCACCAACTTAAATCGCAGTATTTATTTAATGTTGTGATCACCTCCCTGTTGAGATTCCATGTACGTTCACTCCTACAGTGGGATCTACTATGAGTAGTCAATCAGTGGAATGGCCTGCATCAAATACAAGCCAACATTCTGGCAAGGCTTGGGGCATTTTGTTTCTGTTGGATCCTGTAGCTGGCTGCTCTTCATGTGACCTCAATTTTTGGGGACTTGAGCTAAACGCTTACCTGTGATCTTGCCTGCTACTATTACAGTTCATTGCTTTTCAAAATTTGTGAGCAAAAGACTTGCTCTCTGACCTGCCAACCTTGGGTTTATCAGCCCTGATGGCTACCTGAATCAGAAGAAGCCTCTATCCTGACCCAGAGTTGGGACATTCTAGTTTCTACAACTTTATACACATCTATATGTGTGTTTATACATTACTAGTTTTGCTTCTCTAAAGAACTCAGTCTAAGACATTTGGTACTGAGAGTGGTTCTAGGGAAACAAAATTGTAACTATGTGTTTTCTAAATTGGTTCTCAAGTCTGGTTAGTCTTAAAGATACTGATGACTTTGCCTCCAGTGGTAAAAAGGGCACTGCTAACCCACAGTATGAGGTGGCAATACAGATACCAAAAATATCACCATCAGTAGATCAGGTACTGGTCAAAGCCAAGCTCTAGGTGACTAAATATGTGACAGCCTTCTACAATTTTGTCAGAATAAGCAGCATAACGATGCTGGTTGATTGGTCCTACTTTTGCCAGACAAAAAGTCATGAAAGAGAAAGACACTCAGGGATTCAAAGGGTCAAGGGCCACATAAACAACCTCAAAGTTTCCACTTGTTTGAAAGAAAGCCTTATTTCTTGTAGTAACAGAACTGTTAAATGCTGAAAACCAAACCCAGAGCCTTAATGTCAGAGTGGCTCAATTACAATGCCAACTCAACTTGACTAAGAGATGTCTAATGTTAAAGTACAGGCACTAATTAGGAAGAAGTGAGATCCTGAAACATTGTATGGGGACATACGGGCAGATACTCAGGAAGTTGGAAACACTAAGCCCCTAAATTCCATTACATCACTCCTGCCAACAGAACCAGGCCTGTTACTTCCATCTGAAGTGATTACTTCATGTATGTCTGCTAAACTACCCTGCCCGGGAAAACCATTACCTCCACCACGCCCCTACATGAGACTGGCCCAGCTGCCTCTAAAGAGTCCTTGTCTGAGTCACTGCCTGGGGCATTATCTGAGGCAAATGCTTTGCAAGACAATGCTGAGGGTTCTCAAAACACTTCCTCACTACCAATTTTGGCTTCTATACCTATAACCAGACTTAGGTCCCAGTAAGCCCCCAAATTGAAATACAAAGTGTGACACGTGAGGAATTACACTATACTCCAAAAGAACTGCTTGACTTTTCTAACATGTACAAACAGAAACCTGCGGAATATGTGTGGCAATGGTTATTAAGACTGTGGGATAATGGTGCAAGGAACACAAAGAAGGACCAGTCTGTTCACTAATGTAGGTCCATTAAGCACAGATTCTTCATTCAGTGTTTCAGTTTAAGATGTTAAGAAAAGATCTAATAGTTAATTTGGTTGGACTGCTGAAATACGGATTACAAGGTGGCCTATACTAAATAAAGTTGAAGTACCAAACTTGCCTTGGTATACTATAGAAGGAACACAATGGCTTAGGGAAATTGGCTTATTAGAGTGGATTTCTCACGTTAGACTCAAAGAGACCTACATAAAGAGTGCTCAGAGGGCACCCTTTTTGCCACAACTATGAGGTACAAATTGTGAAGGAAGCCCCAGCATCCTCGAAGACTGCTCTGATTGATATTTTGTGTAAATCAGATTTGACTTGGGAAGTGCCCTAAATGAATTAAGACATCTAACTACAATGGAGCCAACTGCACCCCATGGTAGTAGGGGCCAAATGACTGCACTCTATCAACAAAGACAAGGTGGATGTAGCTATAGTTATGGACAGCTGGCATCAAAGCAGTAATCAGGACAGTCTAACATATGGACTTACAGCACTGGTTACTTAGTTATGGTGTCCCTAAGAGTGAAACAGGTAATAAACATACTAAACACTTATTTGACCTGTACAAACAGATTAATTCTAGGTCAGGTGAACCACAGTCTAACTCAAATCGCCAAAATACTGAGTCATGGTCCCTCAAACAATTCCAAGACTTCAGCAAGCTGAAAGACCCACAGTTCCCTGAAGGAAGTGGAGGCCAGATCTCCTTTAGGAAGGACTTCAATACACTGGCAAAAATTTATACTGCTAAATCTCTCTTCCAGCCTTCCCCAAAGAGATCTAAAGCCTTTTACAATAGTGAATGTTCACTGCGGAAAAGGAAATGATCAGACTTTTGGGGGATTACTAGATACTGGGTCTGAATTGACACTAATTACAAGGGACCTCAAAAAGAAAGCAATACACGTCCTTTGGATCTGGGATTCCTGAGGGGAAGCTTCTAGTCCAGGGGAAGACTGATGACAAGGACCTCCCTCCAGAGGTGACAGAGAGAAAGCAATACACTGGAGATGAGACCCTGAATTTGGACTTCTAGCCTATTACACTGTGAAGGAAAAACCTGTTTGCTGAAGCCATCCATTTGTGGCATTTCTGTTACAGCAGCACTAGATGACTAAGACAGCATTCCTTCAAAGAAGATACACAAAGGACCATAACCACATCATCAGTGAGTAGGGAAATAAAGATGCTCGGCACAGTCAGTCATTAAAAACATACAACCCATTATACTCGAGTCAATTCCAACTCATAGCAAGGGAAATGCAAATCAAAACCACAATACGATACCACTTCATACTCCCCTCCAAAAAACAAACCCACTGCCATAGAGTTGATTTCAATTCATAACGACCTTATAGGATACAGTAGGATTGCCCCACAGAGTTTCCATGGACTGCCTGTGGATTCAAACTGCCAACCTCTTTTGTCAGCAGCTATACCATTTAACCACTATGCCACCAGGGTTACTCAGAATTGCTAAAAAGAGAGATAAAAACAAGTGTTGGTGGAGAAACTGCAAGCATCACACACTGCTGATGAGAACATAAAATAGTGCACCCACTTGGGAAACAGCCATTTTTTTCAACAACCTTTAAACAACCCAACACCACCACTTCTAGCTATCCACCTAAAAGAAATGAAAAGTACGTCCACACAAAAACTCTTACATGCATGTCAACAGCAATATTATTTATAATGGCCAAAAGCGTAAACACTCAAATGTTAATCAAATGCTAAACTGGAGAGATAGGATGTGGTATAGACACACAAAGAACTTAATCCAGTAATACAGAGAAAGCACTGATACCCGCCATCATGAAGATCAACTTTAAAAATTTTATGCTAAGTGAGAGATGTCAAAAGATCATGTAGTGTATGACTGTATTTATATGAAATGTCCAGGATAGGAAAATCTATAGACACACAAGTAAATTGCTTAGGTCTAGGGGAATATAGTGGTAGAAAGGGTATGAGGTTTCTTTTTGGAATGAAAAAAATAATCTAAAATTAATAATGGTGATAGTTTCACAACTCTGTAAATACACTAGTAACAATGATTTATATGGTCTTAAATGGGTGAATTTTATGATACGTAAACTATACTTCAGTAAAGCTGTTAAAAACAGTTAGATATCAGCCTAGTAAGAGATATTAATTCTTACCCCAGCAGTTGTCAGGCAGGCGGTAAACTCCTTAGACAGAGCAGACAATTCTTTACATAAGACAACTGTTACCCTGGAAAGATGGAAGAGTCAGACAAGTTCTTTTTTATCTTTTTCTCTCTCTCCCCTTTTTCAGTAACATGTATTTCACAATTGTTGGAGAAAAAAACAAACCACTCCTGGTACTACACATCAAAGAATAACCTTTTAAAAGGAGTAAATATGCCTAAATCAGCTAAACTACTTAGGGACCTAATGTATTTGGAGACCCATCTGAGCAGATTTTATGCTACAAGGAAAAGGAACTTCAGTCCTCAGAAAACACTTTTCTACAAAATTCTCTAGAAAGGACCATACTTTCAATTTTAATCAAAGAAAATAACTGAATTAAAGGACAAAACACAGTACTTGAAAGACCCTACATTCCATTTAGAAATATATTTAAAATATATTTATTCAACAAATATTTACTGGAAGTCTTCAACGTCCCAGGCATTGTTCTAGGGCACTAGAAATACACTGATGAATAAGTAAAATCCAAGTTTTCATGGATTCTATTTTAGCTTGCTAATTAAGTGAAAGACTATATGTGCAAATGAAATTAAACATACATATGCATTTCAGACACATATACAGATACATACACATAAGTACACATCTATGTGTGTACATGTATATGAATACATATAGTTACGGCTGTGTATGGCTGAGTTGATTCCAACTCACAGTGACTCCATGGGACAAAGCAGAACTGCCCATTTCCTAGGCTGCAATCATACACAGAAGCAGACTACCAGTCTTCCTCCTGCAGAGCCGCTGGGTGGTGATTAAGACTAATCAACTAGAACTAGTTTTTAGAATATAAGTTCCTTAATAAGAGATGGCAGATTTATAATTTAAATTTACCAAAGTTCAATTAAATGACACGTTCTTAGCTACTTATTAACTAAAACTCAAAATGAACAATCTACTAATACGTGAGTAGGTAGGTACAAGGTAAATATGAGCTGTTTCGATGGAAACTCCTAAGTGTCTAAAAAGAAGCCCAGAAAACTCTTTCAGCAGTTTGCAGCAGTAAGAGGGATACTTATTACACTTACTGGGAAAGGGTTCTGCTCCTTTCTATAGCTGTCACTTCCTGCTTTTGACCATGCAGAACCAACGCTGCTGTTTTGTGGAACAGCTCAATGGAGCAGGCAGTCAGTTCTGCTAGACTCCGGATTGCAAATGCATGGATATCCTGTAATTAGAAACAAAACTAGAAAACAATGCTTTTTTACTCCTCTTGGAAGTGACACAACTGTGCTTCTCTTCTTCGGAAGGAGTCAATATTTTTAATGTAACAGACACTAATGTTGCCGTTGCATGCTATCAAGTCAATTCAGACTCATACTGAAAAAGCCCACCAGGTTTTCTAGGCTGTAATCTCTACAGAAGCAGATCACCAGGTCTTTTCTTCCACAGAGCTGTTGATGGGTTCAATCTTCCAACCTTTCAGTTTGCATCCTAGTGCTTAACCACTGCACAACCAGGGTTCCCTGCACACACAAATAACTAAACAAAACAAAACAAACAAAAAACCCACTGCCACTGAATCAATTCCAACTCATAGCAACCCCACAGGACAGAGTAGAACTGTCCTATGGATTTTTCCAAGGAGCACCTGGTGGCTCTGAACTGCTGACCTTTTGATTAGCAGCCACAGCACTTGACCACTATGCCACCAGGGTTTCTGCAGACGCTAATAGCTGCCCCTAAACAAACATTTTCCTTTTCTCCCACAGTAATTGTACATCTGGATTCATACATGCAAAAACAAAGCCTTCCCTTAAGTCAGGGGGTATCATGTAACTAAGTTTTGGCCAAACAAATTCAGACAAAAGTGAATTAAATGATAGCTTCTGGGAACCTTCTTTTGACACAACAAATGTGTCCTTTATCTGTTCTTCACTCTTTTCATCCTATAGCCTTGAACTAAGATGCTATAATCATGTACTATACGGCTGAAATTATGCATAGCAGTACAACAAAACAGAAAGAATTCAGGTCTCCAACTGTGCACCCACATCTCAAATCTGTAGAACAAGGCTTGGCTGCTTGATTACCTCTATTGAATTTTTTTTGACTTGCTCAGTACTTTCCACATCCAAATATTTTTCACCTTCTTCTTTCTCTGCTAACGGCTTGGTCAGAGATGTCCCGATCCATTCATAGGCAGTACTTCGTGCCTAAATGAAAAAAGAAACCTCCAATGTTGCCAAGTTGATTCCTACTCATAATGACCCTATAGGGCATTGTACTTGCCTAAACAAAAGACTGTTGTCTATTCAATTCCTCTAATCTCAGATTATGGTAGTCTGTTGGAAGTCAGTGCTAATACTCTTACCCAAACTTATCAAATAGCTTTTTCAGTCCTAATCTTACTAGACCTCTCTATACTACTTACTGTTACCCATTCATTCCTCAAAGTTCTCCAGTTCTTTGGCTTTTTTAAAACACTGGAATATAACTTGCATACTATACAGCATAAAAGACCTCCAAAGTTCAGCTCAAAAAATGTGTGTGTGTATATATATGGCTATATAACTGGCAAAAGAAGATAAAGAGCATCCTCATCAACCCACAAAGTCCTCTCACACTCTTCTTACTCAATACTATACTTCCTTCCCTTCAGACTCCTTTGTCTTCTCACTATAAATTGTACCTGTTCTTAACATGCATACACTCGAGCCATAAGTGTGTTCTATTTTGCAGCTGACTTCTTTGCTCAACATAATATCTACATTCAACCAGGTTTTTTCATGTATCAATAGTTCATTCTTATTTATTACTATGTAGTATATCATTTTATGCACAAACCATAAGTGATCCATTCTCCCGCTGACAGATCTTTGAGTTGTTTCTAGTCTCCTCTGGCTTTTTAATACCACTACCCCCTCCCACTAGCATAAGAAAATCTTCCCTAAGAATGAAGCCAAAATAGAAGAAAGCAAAGCCAAGAGATGGTGTTAAGACTGGTTCATGTGTAGAAGAACCATGCCTACAGTCAGTCTTGCCCCTTCACGTTCTAGTTTCTTGAGCTAATAAACTTCTTTTTTCCTTAGGCCTGCCTGACTTAAGTTTCTCAGTAAATGTTTATTGCCATGAAATGAAGGTATCCACCTGAATAACTTTATATAAGACAGAATGTGTTCAAAGCTGTAAGTAAGCAACTGGAGCCTACAGAAAGCTTTACATCATTCCATCTAAAAGAAACACAAGCATTATTATATATTGTATTGGAATCAGGCCTTTAAGGATCAATAGGTGGGTTTTCACCCTGGGCTACAACATGAATGAGCTACAGCAGAACCCACATACCCAGACATTCACTGTAGAGTTCCTGAGTTCTTTTCCCTATTAACATATGGCCTCCCACAAAATCCCTCAGGAACAATCTGGCTGTGATCCGTAACCTTCCTACTGCTTAAGCCTCATAAATTAAAAAAACAGGGGAGCAGAAAGGAATAATACCAAGACTCCGAAGCAGGAAAATAGGGTTTGCTGAGAAAACTGTGGGATCTGGCAAGACCACAGAATAAAATGCAAGCATTTATTAATCCGTTTACTGAGATCATTTACTACACGCTGTGCTGGGTGTGGAAACCCTGGTGGCACAGTGGTTAAGTACTAGTCCGTTACCACAAAGGTCAGCAGTTTGAATACCCCAGGCCCTCCCTGAAAATTCTACAGGGCAGTTCTGCTCGGTCCTTAGGGTTGCTATGAGTCAGAATCGACTCAACGGCAATGGTTTTGTTTTTCTTTGGTGCTAGGTATTGGGTGTACAATGGTAGATACAAACTAGGGCCCTGCTCTTCTTTATTCTAGCAAGAAAGACAAAAAGCAAACAAGTAAATAAATGCATGAAGAAAATGAAATGGGGTAATGGAGACTATAGACTTGGTAGAGGGCAGCTTTAGCTTGGATGATTGATGAAGAAAGACCTCTGAAGAGTATCTCTGATTTGAAATCTAAAGGATAAAAAGCAGTCAGCCACACAAATATATAGGCAAAGAGAGTTGTAAGCACAGGGAAATTAGCTTGGTGTATTTGAACAAAAGATCAACACCAGTATGCGAAGAATATAGAGGGTACAGGAACAACACAGGAGACAAAGAGGGAGTGGTATGGTTTACAGAAGGGTACAGTGAGAAATGAAGCTAGAAAGAACCATTAACAAGTGACTAACAGTCCAAACAGTATGTGAAGTTTATAATTCCTTTGAAAAGGTAAAATGAGAGAAAAATATCAGGAACTGATTTAACTGAGATTAAAAAGAAAGAACTATGGGAAATACACAGCCAGATAAAAGAAAAAGAAAACTAATACTGTAAATTTAATGTACTTGAACAAAATATTTTAATATGCATGTGGCATATACAAAGTGGCTTCTCTTGTAATGAATACACAAATGAAGTTACTATGAACTACTGTGCCAACTAAAGGCAATTCATCATCCTTTTCCAAATTGTTACCCTCACTCCTCCATGGTTCAGCCCAGAACTTCCCCCTGGTGAGATCTGGACATGGAAATTAAAAGGTATCTTTGAGCTTGGCTTCTTCAACAATTCATTTTGTTTGGAGTTGGGACAAAAGAAAAGAAAACCTGGAGAAGGAACAGTTTGCCCAAAGTCACACAACATGCAGAAAAACAGTAAGAACCATGGACTATCTCGTTACGCAGAAAGTTAAGAAGCAGTCAAAAATTGTTGAGGGGCATGCTATAAGGACACAGGAGTCAGTTGGAAGGACAATATTCACATTAAAATAATTTAGGGTAATGATGAAGTATAAACCAATGAAAAAAAGCAGCCCATAAAGCCATACTGATAACAAAGAGATAAACAAACATGGCAGAAAGGAGAACTCTTGACTATAGCAGAATACTGTCATAGATTGAATTGTGGCCCCTCAAAAATATGTGTAGCCACGTGGCTGGGCCATGATTCCCTGTATCTTGTGGTTGTCCCCCATTTTGTGATTTTGCTGTTAGGGTGGTACTGTAAATCTCTTCAGAAGATCACATCCCTGCCCCACTGTAAAGGGAGTTTCCCTAGAGTATGGCTTGCCCCACCCTTAATCCTTTCATCCTACAAGAGATAAAGGAAAGAGAAGCAAGCAGAGAATTGGGAATCTCACACCATCAAGAAAGCACTGCCAGAAGGAAAGCAAGTTCTTTAGACCTGAGGTTCCTGTGCCAAGATGCTCCCTGGACAAAGACTGATGCGATACCGCATCTTCCTCCAGAGCCATAAGCCGGAAGGCCTTCCCCTGGAGCAGACATCCTGAATTTGGACTTGCAACCTACTAGACTAAGAATAAATCTTCTTTTGTTAAAGTCATCCACTCTGTGGTATTTCTGTTAGAGCAGCACTAGCTGACTAAAACAAATACCAAAAGCCAGCTGGTAAATGCAGAGGGTTGAAAAACATGATTTTGTAACATCACAGTAAAGACTGGTTCAGCAAGAATCATGATTTGATGTTAAATCTAGTAGGGAAATAATGAGAAGCAGGATATTTGTATGTGGTCTTCAAGTGTGTTTTTTCCACAGTAGCGCCGGACAACATAATTACATAGTGTGAAATAAGAAAACACATGCCCAATAAGGGCAGATGGGCATTGTGTACCTCTAGATTTTATGCCCTAAGCAGGAAACAACATCTCTTATGGAGTATTTTGGCTAGGAGCATATAGCTTGTCTCTAATCACAAGGAAACACCAAACTCTAATGAGGAATGTTCTCATTTTGTAAGAGGAAGACAAGATGTATTTTTAAAATACGTCAATGTAATGGAAGACAAAGGCTGAGGAACTACTGTAGCCTAAGGAGACTGAAAGTACATGACAACTAAAAGCAACTAACAGTAGGTGTACTGTTAGAGGAGAAAACTTGCTACAAAAGACACTGTTGGGTAAATTTACAAAACTGAATACAGATATTGAGTAATAAAAGGATAGCATTAAAGTTAAATGTACTGAGTGGATAACTGTACTGCAACAATGTAAAGGACTTTCTGTATTCCTTTAGGATTTTCATATTACAGTCTTTAGACGCTTTTATTTACAACTTACTCTCAAATGCTTCTGAAAATAGTAATTCTGTGTGTGTATATATATATACATGTATATACATATACACACAACACACACATGTGCAAGCACAGATGATTCAACAGTGAGGCAAAATGGTACTAAGTAAATCTACATAAAGGGAATAGAGTACACTTTGTACTATTGCAGTTTTTCTCTAAGTTTGAAACTATTTCACAAAACAAACAAAGAGATTCAAGATAGAAAGTTTTGAGAGGAATGAGCTGCTGAAGTGTAGTCTGCAATGCTTCTTTGGAGAATGTTGCATTTCCAGAGAGTGAGATAACAAACCAAGCATCATATTCCTTATGCTGAGGATGTGGTAGGGTAGGGGGCAGGGAGGGAAGAAGACTACCTATCAGCTCTCTCTGGCCAGGAAGCCATGTGGCCTGCTGCTGATGGTGGTCCTGAAATGTTTCTCCAGTTTTAGAGGAGGCTGCAGAGGAAGCAAGCATCCTGTGGCCCAGTGAGCAGCACCCTGTGCATGGTATTAGCATACATGCTATTGGATACTAATTTGAAACAGGCCCTCCTATTCACTCTGAGTTCTGACTAAAGTTTCTCCACAAGCCAAATGTGTGAAAACAGCTCAGGAGTCATCACCAAAAATGAAGACCTGGGCCATGAAATTCTCATTTCCACATGCTAAACAGCCGTTACCTGAGTTGTTGGGCTCTGGGCAAAGGCAACCTCTAGCTCCCTAAAGGCAGGGGTCACCTCTTATCATCTCTGAATTACTATGAGCCATGAGCAGCGAGACCTCAGGAGATTCACATCTACCAGTGTCTTGAAGGCTGGTCAGCACCATCCACTTTAACTGAACAACAGTGTGGCCTAAATCAAGTTCTCAGACAATCAAACACATCCAAAGGACAATGGGTAAGGATGGGAGATGTGTTTGGGGGAAGGTGCAGATGTAAGCTTAACATGCTAACCTGGGGAAGCAGAAGGCAGGGAGGAGATGTATTACCCAGAATTGGGTGACACCATTGTCAGGAATTTAGAATCTTATGCTCTCTATCCACTAAATCCATACAAATGAAATAATTAAAAGCACCCAGAAATAACTTACTCTGGCCAGTTTCTCTGGTTTGGAGGAGATGTGCAGCTGGAAAAACAGCTCTGTTATGTCTTTGGTAAAGTCTTCATCCCCTAAAAAACCAAATACCATGTAAAAAATGACAGTAAGACTAGTGAGGATCATGAGGTCATGGGAGGAGGAAGAGTGTGGTAGTAGTAGTAGTGGTGGTGGCAGTAACAATAACAGCAGCTATTTACAAGAGTACGGTGCATTAGTTAGTGCTCACAGAATCCTTTTAAGTACATTACATCAATGCATTCTTTTAATGGTGTTAAAATGAGAATGGTGTTATCTTATTTTAGAGATCAAGACACTAGATCTTGAAGGGATTAAGTGATTTCCCCAAGACTGCACAGTGAAGATCAGGAGTCCAAGCTTGGCTTCCCCATACCCTCCCAAGCCCAGCTGTCTTTGTATTACATACAAGAAGCACAGATGGAGAACTGGTGAAGGCCAAGTACTAAACACATATTAGGTAGGTGTTTCCAAGGAAGTAGAATTTAACTCAGGACCAATTAGTTAAAAGAATGAGACTCTTCTACAGAAGAAACAAACGCAAAGACCCAAAGGTGAAGGACAGTATGGTCATAATTTTAATTTGGCTAGGAATGTCTAATAGAAGGGGGAAGAATTAAAATATGAGGAACCAGTTGATGTCATCTCCAACTCATGATGACTCACGTGTACCACTGTAGAACTGTGCTCCATAGTGTTTTCAGTGGCTGGTTCGCAGAAGCAGATCAGGCCTTTCTTCCCAACATCCAACCTGAGTCCCTACTCAGAAGTACCTGGGAAGAAAGGCCTGATGATCTACTTCTCCAAATCGGCCACTAAGTACCCTACAGAGCACTGATACTCCTGAGTCATCATGAGTTGGACTCAATGGCAACTGGTTCCTCATATTTTTAACTTCTTTCCCTTACATTAGATACTCCTAACCAAATTAAAGTTATTATCTACAAGGACTGTAAATTAAGTTTGCAAATTCATCCTAGAAAAAGTGCTACATACCTCACTGCTGTATCACTACAGTCACCTTCTCAGTACCACCCTTGGGAAATTAGGAACTTATGCCAGAGCCTAGTCCAACCTTCAAAGCAATTTGGGAACTCTTTTTCTGGAATGGCCATCACAGCTGTAATCATATTACCCCTGATGATCTGAATGTCATCAAATTGTCTTCCTTTCAATATTTCCTTCATATTCAGGTAAAGAAAGAAGTCACTGGGGGACAGATCAGGTGAGTATAGAGAGTGTTTCAACACAGTTATTTGTTTACTGGCTAAAAACTGTCTAACAGACAACTATACAACCAAGTTCACAAACCTGCCACTGTGCCACGATGTACAATGGACATTCCAGAAAGAGTTCCAAAACTGCTCTGAGGGGTAGACTACGCACGGGCATCAGTGCATAGCTTCCCAAGGGGAATAATTTGAAGGTGACCCTAGTGATATTCAGCAATGACATATGAAGCACTTAGACAAACTATATTCACAGATTTGTCAGAGCTTGTAAAATAGAATCTTTTTAAAAGAATGAAGTAAATACGAATAAAAGTCCCCTTACCTCATACCATATAAATAACTCAAAATGGATCAAAGATCTAAACATAACACCTGAAATTACATTTTAGAAAAAAATATGAGGACATATCTTCATGACCTTGGATTTGGCAAAGGACTCTTAGATATAACACTAAAAGCATGAGCAACAAACATAAAAATAAATAGAACTTAATCAAAATTAGAAACTTTTGTGCTTCGAAGGAAGTAAAAAGACAACCCACAGAATGGTATAAAGTATTTGCAAATCATTTATCTGATAAAGGACTTGTATCTAAAATATATAAAGAACTCTCAAAATCTAATTATAAAGAGACAACTCAATTAAAAAAATGAACAGACATTCTCTCAGGATGATGTATAAACAGGCAACAGGCACAGGACAAGATGCTTTACATCATTAGTCATCAAATAAATGCAAATCAAAACCATATGAAATAACACTTCACAATCACTACAGTGCCTACAATCAAAAAGTCAAGAAGCTTAAAAAAAAATTTAAGCAGGTAATAACAAGGGTTGGTACGGATAAGAAAAACTCTGAACCCTCACATTTATCACCAGTGGAAGAATAAAACATACAGAAAACAATTTAGCAGTTAAACATAGCGTTACAGGGGCGGAGTTAAGTTGGCAGACTAAACACACGTCTTCCTAAATCTCTCTGGAAACCAAGGCCTGAACTGATGATTAAACAGAGCCTTCTGGACACACAGCGAACCCTAGGACATGGCATAGGGCTGTCTATTCGGACTATAAACCACCGAGGGAGAAACTTCTTCTCTTTCGCAGACCCCCACCCTTGATGAGTGCCGGCTCTAGCAGACTGAAGGTTAACTCACCGTTTTAACTTTTTTTTCTCCCCTGTCTTGGTGGGAAGTTGGGGCTGGGACTTGACTGGCAGCAGGACTTGGATGCACAACTGATGGGACTGACAAGTGCAGCTGCAACATTTTGAGAGCCCAGCCTTGGAATCTGTGCACTCCAGCACTTTTGGCTTTTCTCCCCAAATCTCCACCTCTGGCTAGCCTATCCTGAGGCAGGTAGGGGAGCTTGTGTGGGATGCTATCTTGATTGTCTGGTAGGTGGAGTTACTCATATGGATGCCTCAGCTGGACCAAATTCAGAGGCCAGGCTAGGAAGCAGTGCCTACCCAAAGAACACTTTTCCGACAGAAAAGTAGTCTTTTGCACAGTGTGGCCACCAGATGACAGCAGGGATATTTAGCCTTTCCATATCTTGAACTAGTTTACAGCATATGGGGTTGGATAAAGAGATGCTTACTTTGCAGCTGGGACAAGTGACTTGCACACCTGAAAGCCTGACCGATTTCAGAGGCTGTCACATATCTTTTACCTTTCAATTTAAAACCATCTAGAGAATAACTGCAACGCATCCTGACAGCATCTCTTTCAGCCTTTATTGACTCACATTATAGGGTCAGCTGACGGCTCCCCAGTGACTCTATAAGTAGAATTGTGTCTTTGCCAATCAGTAGGTAGAGCCTGCTACCCCAGAGATACCACTGAGCCCAGTCACTGGAGTACACAGAGGTGTCTGCTGATCAATTTCCTTTTCAGACTGACCTTTAGATCCTGTTATGGTAAACACCGGAGAAACAAAACAACCTCCAGATGCCCCAAAGGCAGCAAATTTTGGACAAAAACGTTAAGAAGAATTCACCTATGGCTTCAGAAGGCACACAAAAGAAAGACCAAAAGAAAGACCCAAAGAACGTCCCAGATGAATAAGCCTTTCTGAAACTATCAGAGGGTGAGTACAAAAGGATTATATACAGAGCCCTTCTAGACCTTATATAAAATTCAGCAGAGCAAAATGAAAAATTAAGCAAGCTGTTCAATCTGATGGAATACCAGAACTCTGAGGTCCAAAAGATCAAGAACAAAATCAGACAGACACTTCCTTTCAAAGCTAAGAAAACACAATGGAACAAATGAAAAATAGACTTTCTGGCTCAAGATAGAGATGCTGACTTCAGCATCTATGAGGAGAAATCAGAAAAAAGAAACAAGAAAAATGAAGATGCATTAAGAAGCATGTGGGACTCTATTAAGAGGAACAAGCTACGATTAATTAGAGTTGCTGAACAAGACAGGACACCTGAGAACACAGAGAGTATTGCTGCTGAGCTGCTGACAGAAAATTTCCCAGAAATTAGGAAACAAGAGAATATAGATATCCAAAATGCACATTGAACATCACTCAATCTAGATCTCAAAAGAAAGACTCCAAGACATATTATAATCAAGCTTAACAAAATGAAACATAAGCAGAAACTCTTAAAGGCAGCAAAAGTCAAATCAAAGCTAACACTCAGAGGTAAACACCACAGGCTTTCATTGGATTTCTTGAAAGAAACAATGCTGGCACAGACACAATGGGATGACATACTCAAGGCCCTGAAGAAGAAAAACTTCCAACCAAGAATTATATATCCCGCAAAACTATCTTTCAAATATGAAAACAAAATTAAGACATTAACAGACAAACAGAAACTCACAGACTTTGTAAAAATCAAACCAAACCTACAAGAAATACTGAAAGAAGCTTTTGGCATAGAACAAAACCATTAACTACAGTTTAGGAGGAAATATAGGACACATCATCCAGAAACCTACTCAGTTAGAGAAGGCTCCAAACTCAATCAAGGCCATAATATTACAAGAACTGATTCAGCGATCATATCATGAAAACTATGATGTCATCATATTAAAAAGAGGGATGTACTACAGTTAATATAGTCCTTCCAGATGGAGGTGAAGTTAATAAAACTTGTAGTAGTTAAAACTGGGTTTAAACACAGATTATTAAGGGGGATCATGGGGCAGCCACAAAGCACAATAAAGACACAACATATCAAAACAAGAAACATAATACAGGAGTCTCAACAACCACAAAACCAACACTAAAAAGGTGAAAACTCAACTCATAAAGAAGAATGTCCCAGAAAAGATAAATAAGAACTACAGAGAAAATATCAACACAAAAATAAATTTATCACAATGACAGCACTGAAAACATACCTCTCAGTCATTACATTAAATGAGAATGGACTGAATATCCCAGTAAAGAGACAACCAGTGACATCCTGGATTAAAAGACACAACCTGTTCAGATGTTGCTTAAAAGAAACTCACCTTAGACTTAAAGATATGAACAAACGGAAAATAAAAGGATGGAAGAATATACATCCAGCTAACAATACACAAAGAAGAGGAGGTGTGGCAATACTAATCTCAGATAAAATAGATTTTAAGGTAAAATCCACCATCATGGACAAGGATGGACATTATTAATTACTGAAGAAACACTGACTACACTCAAAAACGAGATAGATCACTTCACAATAATAGTGAAACACTTCAACACTCCACTCTCAATACTGGACAAATCATCTAGAAAAAAAGCTCAATAAAGACACAGAAGATCTTATTTTCACAACTAACCAACTAGACCTTACTGACATATACAGAACTTTCTATCCATCAGCAAACAACTACGCCTTCTTCTCCAGTGCACATGGAAGATTTTCCACAATAGACCATATGAGGGCATAAAGCAAATCTCAACAAAATCCATACCACTGAATTATTGCAAAGCATCTTCTCAAACCATAAAGCCATAAAAAAGTCAAAATGAATAGCAGAAAAAACATAGAAAGTGGAACTCATGGAAACTGAACAACATCTTGTTCAAAAAGCCATGGATTATACAGAAGTCAAGAATGAAATAAAGAAATGTATGGATGCCAATGAGAAGGAAAACACTTCCTACCAGAATCTATGGGATACAGCCAAAACAGTGCTCAGAGGTCAGTTTATCTCTACAAATGCACACACCTGGAAGGAAGAAAGAAGCCAAACCAAAGAACTAACCCTACAGTTTGAACAAGTAGAGAGACAACAATAGAGGAACCCCTCAGGCACCAGAAGAAAATAAATTCATCAAGATCACAGAAGAACTAAATGAATTAGAGAATAGAAGAACAACTGAAAAAATTGAAAAGACCAAAAGATGGCTTTTTGAAAAGATCAGCAAACTTGACAAACCATTAGCTAAACTTACTAAAGCAAAACAGGAATGAAAACAAATAATCCAAATAAGAAATGACAGGGCAGCTGTCACAACAGATCCAACAGAAATCAAAAATATCACAATAGAATACTGTGAAAGACTGTACTCTAACAAATTCAAAAACCTAGAGGAAACAGACAGATTCCTAGATTCATTTAACCTACAAAAATTATCACAAGGTGAAGCAAAACAATTTAATAAATCCATCACAAAGGAAGAGATGGAAAAAGTCATCAAAAAACTACAAACCAAAAAAAAGCCCTGGCCCAGTTGGCTTCACCACAGAATTCTATCAAGCTTTTAGAGAAGAGTTATCTCCAATACTGCCGAGACTATTTCAATTCATAGAAAGGGATGGAATACTCCCAAATTCATTCCATGAAGCCAGCATAACCATGATACCAAAGCAAGGGAAAGACTGAACAAAAAAGGAGAACTACAGACCGATATCACTCATGAATCTACATGCAAAAATCTTCAACAAAATCCTTGCTAAAAGAATACAACAACATATCAAAAAAATAATTCATCACGACCAAGTTGGATTCATACCAGGGATGCAAGGCTTGTTCACCATCAGAAATACAATAAATGTGATCAACCACATAAACAACACAAAAGACAGCAATCACCTAATTTTCTCTATTGATGCAGAAAAGGCATTTGATAAGGTCCAACACCCATTCATGCTAAAAACTCTCAGCAAAATAGGAATAGATGGCAAATTTCTCAATGCAATAAGGGCCAATTATACAAAACCAACTGCCTACATCATCCTGAATGGAGAAACAATTCCTCTAGAGAACGGGAACTAGCCAAGGATGCCCACTCTCACCTCTCCTATTCAACATTGTACTAGAAGTTCTAGCCAGAGCAATTAGACAAGACCAAGAAATAAAAGGCATCTGCATCTGCAAATATGAAGTAAAAATCTCACTATCTGCAGATGATATGACTGTATACGCAGAGAATCCTAAAGAATCCATAATTACTCAAACTAACAGAAGAGCTCAGCAAAGTCTCAGTTGAGACCCCAGAGATGACACCATCTGATGAACAGCTGATATTCAACAAAGGCCCTAAGACATTAAACTGGGGTAAAAGCAACCTCTTCAACAAATGGTGCTGGCAAAACTGAATATCCATCTGCAATAAACTGAAACAAGATGCATATCTCACGCTGTATATAAAAACCAACTCGAACTGTATAAAAGACCTAAATATCAAATCTAAAACGATAAAGCTCATCTAAAAAAAAATAGGATCAACAACAGAAGCTTTAGTACACAATGTAGACAGACTTCAAAATCTGACAAACAAAGCACAATCAACAGAAGAGAAAACAGACAAATGGGAACTACTGAGAATCAAACACTTTCGCTCACCCAAAGACTTCATCAAAAGAATTAAAAGGCCAGCTGCAGAATGGGAAAAAATATTTGGCAACTATATGTCAGACCAACATCTGATCTCCATAATCTATAAAGTACTACAAAGTATCAAAAAGAAAAAGATAACTCATCCAATTAAGTGATGGGCAAAGGAGATTGACAGACACTTCTCTAAGGAGGGAATCCAGGCAGCCAAAAAACATATGCAGACATGCTCACAATCATTAGCTATTAAAGAAATTCAAATCAAAACTACGATGAGATATCATCTCACCACCACAAGGAAGGCCATGATCCAAAAAACATGAAACAACAAACGCTGGAGAGGCTGTGCAGAAACTGGAACACTCCTGCACTGTTGGTGGGATTGTAAAATGGTGCAACCTCTCTGGAAAGCAATCTGGTACTTCCTTAAAAAGCTGCAAATAGATATACCATTTGACCCTGTAATTCCACTACTTGGAATATATCATACAGAATCAAGGCCATTCACACCAACTGATACATACACACAAATGTTTATTGCAGTACAGTCCATGATAGCAAAAAGATGGAACCAACCCAGATGCCCAACAACAGAGGAATGGATAGGTAAACTACGATACATACACTCAGTGGAACACTATGCAATGATAAAGAACAATGAGGATTTTAGGAAACATCTCATAACCTGGTTTCAGTTGGAAAACATTATACTGAGTGAAAGTAGTCAGTGACCAAAGGACAAATACTGTGTGAGACCCACGCAATAAGACCTTAAAAACAGACTCATACATAGAAGGACTCTGTGATGGCTGCAAGGGCAGGGAGGGAGAAAGGGAGGAAGACGGTAGGGTACAGATTAGATAGTCAGTAGAAATTTGGGTGGGTGAAATCTGTGACAACACACATTAGAAATAAGATCAATTTTAACTGGACTTCAACATAACATGATTACTCCTCCCGTCTTAACCCAATATTGCAAGGATAGAGTAGCTGGGGCGGGGGGCCGGTGACCATGCTCTCAGGGGAAATCGAGGCCAATTGGCACAACTAGCATTCTGCTAAGAGAGTCTTCTGCACCCTACATTGGTCAGTGGCATCTGGGCTCTTAAGAGCTGCCAAGCTGCCATCTGAGGGTACAGCAAATGGTCCCAACTCAACAGGAACGGATGATCAGCAAGGGCCAAAATGACATGGGAGGAAGAGAACCCAGAAGACAGAGAGACTCTCGAGAGAGGGTGACTACATGAACATGTGACTAGAAGAAATGGATGGTGCCTGGTGACTACCAGCAATGGCCATGATGGAGCTCACAAAGTAGCATCTCACTGGCAAAACAAGAATAAAATGGGGTACACTCTGAGATCTCCACTCAAAGATCACAATTGATGGTCCAGGGGCCTCAGGGTTCCCCTGGGAGCATGGCCCCTGACCCTGATGCTGACCCTGTCCATAAATCATAATGGAGGTCAACTCTTCAGACAAGAATGGATTGGACTTGGTGATTCAGAGTGACCATATCGTGTGTGCACTTTATGGTTGCATGCATCTATAGGATGTTGTCCTGCTGACCTCTTACTGGAGGCAGGGGAGAGGGTGGAGAGTACGGGATAGGAGACTGTTAGGAGAATATGACTTGTACAGAATGGAGAGGAAGAGTGTGCTGTCACCGGGCAGGGAGAGCAGTGGGAGCTGCACACAGGCAGGCACACAAAGTTATATGGAAATACACATTTTCACTCAATCATAATAAAAAGAGAAAAATAAATAAAAAACATAGCATTACCATATGACCCAGCAATTTCATTCCTAATACCCAAGAGAAATAAAAATATGTATCTGCACAAAGACTTCTATACACATGTTTACAGCAGCATTATTTGTAATAGCCAGAAGGCAGAAACAACTCAAACAGCCATCAACGGATGAATGGACAAAATGTAGTATATCCATATGGAATATTAGTCTGATATAAAAAGGAAGTACTAATATATGATGGATGAATGTTATTAAAGCACTGAATGGACCTTAAAGACATTATGTTTGGTGAAAGTCAGTCACAAAAGTCAACATATTATACAAAAGTCCAGGACAGGGAAATCTGTAAAAGAATACAGACTAGTAGTTATCTGGGAAGGAGAAGAGTAGAGAGAGTGAAGAGACTGGTGGAATGACAGTTAAAGACAACATTTCTTTTTTGCAGTAATGAAAATGTCCTAAAATTGACTAAGGTGACACATCTTTGAATATACTAAAAACTATTCAATTATACTTTTTAAATGGGTGAATTGTATGATTGCTGTTGTTTTTGTTAGGTGCCATCGAGTTGGTTCCAACTCATAACGACCCTACAAACAACAGAGGGAAATACTGCCTGGTCTTGCCCCATGTCCACAATTGTTTTTATGCTTAAGCTCATTGTTACGGCAACTGTGTCAATCCATCTCATCAAGGCTCTACCTCTTTTTCATTGACCCTCCACTCAACTAAGCATGATGTCCTTCTCCAGGGACTGTTCTTTCCTGACAACATTTCCAATGTACATAAGACGCAGTTTTGCCATCTTTGTTCCCATGGAGCACCCTAGTTGTACTTCTTCCAGAACAGATCTGTTTGCCCTTTTGCTGGTCCATGGTACATTCAACATTCTTCTCCAGCACCACAATTCAAAGACATCAATTCTTCTTCTGTCTTCTTTGTTCACTGTCCAGCTCTCGCATGTATATAATGAGATTGAAAACACCATGCCTTGGGTCAGGCATACTTTAGTCTTCAAGGTGACACCTTGAATTGCATGGTATATGAATTACACCAAATAAAGCTCTTTAAGAAAATAGTTGCATTATAATACAACTCTGTAAGAATGGAAATGAGACAGGGCTAGTGGTTTGGAGGAGCTCAGAAGAGTGGCTACGGTCTCCTCAAGCCGGAAGTCTCCTTCCAACATTAAATAATCAGGTACATAGATAGAAGGACAAGAGCTAAGCACGCTGCTGGAAAATGAAGATGACCAATGTGACCAGAACCATGTTCTACGGCTTTCCTTCCCCTCTGCTACTGCTTTTTTTAAACAGCTTCAACCAAACCAAACCTGTTGCCATAGAGTTGATTCTGACTAATGGCAACCTTATAGGACAGGGTAGAACTGCTCCATACAGTTTCTGAGAAGCGACTGGTGGATATGAACTGTCAACCTTTTGGCCTGCAGCTGTAGCTCTTAATCACTGTGTTACCAAGTCACCTTGAACAGCTTTACTGAGATTTAATTATCAAGATCATTGTTGCATTTTCAACTGAAATCACCAGGGAGAGTTTTGGCAGGAGATGGAGGGGGCCCCAGGTGAAGGGGAAACTCAGTGCTATCTTTTCTGAGACCTGATCTCTGGCAAACAGGTAGGGAAAATAAAAATTATAGACACAAATCCATCTGTTTAGAAATGCCCTTAGAGTCCCCTGAATGGTATTTAAAGATCAAGATTTCTGATTACCTATGCAAAGCCAGATGTTGACTAAACTGAACAAACACCGTTAACGGCACCATGTACAAATTACCTAAATTAAGTTTATAAGTAACTGGGGATTGTCACATCAGGGTTTGGTTAGGAATAACGGAGCAACCTAAGCAAATCAAAATTAATTTATGGATTTCCTTCTAAGCAACACATTTAAAATGCAAATCTTTATCTATTTACTTATGTCTTTCTAATAATGAAAATACTCACCATTTGTTGAGTGCTTACTGTGTGCCACTCATTAAATATTTCATTTATTCCTTATAACAACCTGAGAGGAATCATCATTCTCTTTATATCACTGAGGTAACTGAAGCTCAATGTTTAGTAACTTCCCAAGGTCAATTGTAGAGCTGGATTTGGAATCCAGGTCTCCTCCAAAACTATTGAAATTTAAAATATACTTAAGCTTTAAAAATTTACACTCAGGCAAAACAACAAATGCTGGAGAGACTGTGGGGAAACTGGAACTCTCCTACACTGTCAGTGGGATTGCAAAATGGTGCCACCTCTTTGGAAAGCAATCTGGTGCTTTCTTAAAAAGCTGGAAATAGATATACCATTTGACCCAGTAATTCCACTGCTTGGAATACACAGAATCAAGGGCATTCACACCAACTGATAGATGCACATGAATGTTTATTGCAGCACAGTCCACAACAGCAAAAAGATGGAATCAACCCAGAAGCCCAACAACAGAGGAATGGACAGATAAACTATGGTATATATACTCAATGGAACACTATGCAATGATAAAGAACAATAAGGATTTTAGGAAACATCTCATAACCTGGTGTCATAGATTGGATTGTGTCCCCCCAAAATTAGGTGTAGCCATGTGGCTGGGCCATGATTCCCAGTATCTTGTGACTGTCCTCCATTTTGTAGTTTTCCTATGCTGTATGTTAAAGGATTATGGTAGGACTATAAATCCCTTTATAAGATCACTGCCCAGCTCCACTGTAAACTGAATTTCCCTAGAGTATGGCTTGCCCTATCCTTAATCCTTTCATCCTGCCAAGAGATAAAAGGAAAGAGAAGCAGGCAGAGAGTTGGGAACCTCACACCATCAAGCAAGCAGCACCAGGAGAAGA
The DNA here is from genome assembly GCA_028571685.1 of Heterohyrax brucei. Classification (NCBI taxonomy): domain Eukaryota; kingdom Metazoa; phylum Chordata; class Mammalia; order Hyracoidea; family Procaviidae; genus Heterohyrax; species Heterohyrax brucei. The sequence goes on from CM053141.1 coordinate 171,143,040, forward strand.
GCACGTCCTTCAGACCTGAGGTTCCTGGACCAATATGCTCCCTGGACAAAGATTGATGCAATATTGGACTTTCCTCCAGATCTAACAAGGAGAAAGCCTTCCCCTGGAGTGGACACCCTGCATATGGACTTGCAGCCTACCAGACTAGAATAATAAACTTTCCTTTGTTAAAGCCATCCACTCTGTGGTATTCTGTTAGAGCAGCCCTAGCTGACTAAAGCACCTGGTATCAACTTGAGGACATTACGTTGAGTGAAAAGTAGTCAGCTGCAAAAGGATAAATATTATGAGACTCCCACCATAAGAACTTAAAAACAGACTCATGCATGGAAGACAAGACTGTCTGATGGCTGCAAGGGTGAGGATGGAGGGAGGGAGAAGGGGGTTACTGATTAGATAGTTGACATAAATTTGTGACAGCACACGTTAGAAAGAAGATCAATTTTAACTGGACTTCAATATAACATGATTACTCCTCCCATTTTAACCCAATATGGCATGGATAGAGTAGCTGGGGTGGGGGTCTGGGGACCATACTCTCATGGGACACTGAGGCCAACTGGCACAACTAGTGTTTTGCTAAGAGAGTCTTCCACACCCCAAATTGGTGAGTGGCATCTGGGGTCTTAAAAGCCTGCCATTGGAGGTATACCAAATAGTCCCAAGTCAGTAAGAATGCATGACCTCCAAGGACCAAAATGACATGGGGTAAAGAGAACCCAGAACAGAGAGAGACCTACATGAGTGGGTGATTACACTGACATGTAACCGGAAGAACCGGATGGTGCCCAGCCACCACCAATGATAGCTGTGACGGGGCTCACGAAGTTGAGTCTCACAGGCAACAGGAAAATAAAATGGGGTGCACCCTGAGATCTCCACTAAAAGACCACAATTGATGGTCCAGGGGCCTCAGGGTTCCCCTGGGAGCATGGCCCCAGCCCTGATGCTGCCCCTGTCCATGAGGAATAATGGAGGTCAACTCTTCAGACAAAATAGATTGGACTTGGTGACACAGAGCGACCATGTCATCTGTGCACTTTATGGTTCTGTAAATCTATGGGATGCCATCCAGCTGACCTCTTACTGGATGCAGGGGAAAGGGTAGACAGGAGAGGATATGAGAGTGTTAGGAGGATATGACAGGTACATAACGGAGAGGAGGAGCGTGCTATCACCGGGCAGGGAGAGCAGTGGGAGCCACTCACTGGCAGGTATGCAAATTTACATGGGAGTGTATATTCTCAGTCCACCATAATAAAAAAATGTATTTAAAAGAAAAAGATTTATATCCAGTAATGATTTTCTCATCAGTAATAGTACCATTACATCCAGTTAAGATGTCATTTAAACCAAAACCCAAACTCACTGCCATAAAGTTGATTCTGACTCATAGAAACCCTACAGACAGAATAAAACTACCCCCTAGAGTTTCCAAGGAGTGCCTGGCAGATCTGAACTGCTGATCTTCTGGTTAACAGCTGTAGCACTTAACCACTACACCACCAGGGTTTCCAACATATCATTCAGCAAGACATTACATAGCTGGGCTGTTAGACTTCTTAAAACATACTGCAGAATACATGCACACAAAACTTCTTAAAACATACTGCAGAATCCACACACTCAAAGTTTATTTATGTCCCTCTCTCCAAGAAGAGATCCTAAGACCTTTACTCAGAGCTCTTTGTTCTTAATACACAATTCAATTAGACTAGTTCTCTGAATTTTCATCTGTAGCAGACTAGGAAAAGAAACGTAAATGAGTTTCAGGGTATATCAGAAGAATGCTCACTGTCGTGGATTGAACTGTGTCCCCCAAAACATGTGTGCAATAATTTGGCTCGGCCATGATTCCCATTATTGTATGATTACCCTTCGTTCTGTGATTTTCTTATGCTGTAAATCCAAGTCTCTGCCTGGGGTTAAAAAGACTGGATTATGTCAAAGAGGATTAGGGTGGGACCATAACACCCTCCCTAAGGAAACCCTGGTGGCATAGTGAGTTAAGTGCTACATCTGCTAACCAAAAGGTTGGCTGTTCAAATCTGTCAGGTGCTCCTTGGAAACTATGGGGCAGTTCTACTCTGACCTCTAGGGCTGCTATGAGTCCAACACGACTCAACAGCAGTGGGTTTTATTTTTGTTTTTTCAAAGTTCCCTCCCTGCTCCAGCAGAAAGAGAGTTTCCCTGGAGTGTGGCCTGTACCACCTTTTATCCTACAAGAGATAAAAGGGAAGCAAACAGAGAGTTGGAGACCTCATACCAGCAAGAAAGCAACACCAAGAATAGAGCATGTTCTTCAGACCTGACGTTCCTTGTGCTGAGATGTTTTCAGACCAAAGAAAGATAGATGTAACTCCTCCAGCCCCGAGAGAGAGAGCATTCCCCTGTAGCCAACATCGTGAATTCTAGCCTATTGGACTGTGTGAGAATAAACTTTTCTTTGTTAAAGCCACCCACTCACAGTGTATCTGTTAAAGCAGTACCAGGTGACCAAGACACTGACAGGTGAGCAACAGAAAAGAGACAGATGAATACAGAAGGAAATAAAGATTAAAAAAAAAGAAAAGCACTGCTGCTGAGTCAGGTCTACCTCATAGTGACCCAAGAGGTCAGAGTAAAGATACACAATCTATAAAACAATTAGAGACATTTTTAGGAGCATGGTAGTCTAGGATAATTTAATCTAGCAGTTCTTGAACTTTCTGGTCTATAAGCCACTGCCATTGAATTGGGTCTAATTCATGCTGACACCAGTCTAGGGAATCTCTTTATATACTTAAAACTTGAGAATACCAAAGATTTTTTTCCCTTAACATACATTGTATCTATCAATATTTATCACACTCAAAATTAAAATAAAAATGCGTTAAGTATTTACCAATTCATTAAAAACAGTAATAATATAAACCCAGCGCCGTGGAGTTGGGGCCGACTCATGGCGACCCTAGAGGCCAGAGTAATAAGATCACCAAATCAAAACTCACTGCCCTCAAGGCTGTAAATCTTTATGGAGCAGCAAGTGGATCTGAGCCACTGACCTTTCTCTTAGCAGCTGAGAGCTTACACACTGCACTACCAGGACTCTTCAAATAAGCTCATTACTCAACCTTTTATAAATTGTGTTTTAGGTAAAAATTTTACAGTACACAGAAAATTTATGCACAGAATGTTCTGTGACCTTAGCCGCCACCCGTGCAATCTGTCAGCATTCCACTCTTCCTTTCCTATCCTAAGCTCCCTGTTGCCATTCATCTAGTTTTCCTGTTCTTTCCTGCTGTCTCATTTTCACTCTTGGGCAGCTGCTGTAGCCCCTTTGGTCTCATATCCTTGACTGCGCTAGGAAGCAAGTTCCTCACGTGTGTTACCATTTTATAGGCCCGTCTACTCTCTGACAGGCGGAATTCAGGAGTGGCTTCCCTTCTGAGTTAGTACAGTGATCAGGGCCCATGGTATCAGGAGCCAAACAACTCATTCTTCTAAGAAAAATAACAGGATTTTAGAAAATTTGTGAGAAGTGTGCCATTGTTTTACACATTCGCAAATGTCTTTTTCTGTCTGGTTTAAAAGAAAACAGCTGGATTGTCTTAGCTGCTTTTGCACTCAATCTGTTGTGAGACCTTGTTTTGTTTAAGTGTATGAAGAAAATCCAGCCCCATAAAGATAGCTGAAAAGGGGAGAAAAAAATTAATAGCCTTCTCAGATGACTCTGGATAGTCTTCCTAGAAACTCCACCAAAATTTCAACAAGTAATCATTTCTTAAAGTTTAGTTGCAATGTGGAGTCTGAAAAATTATCATGAACTAAGTACTCAGATCATATTAAAAAGCCATTGGTCTACCCTGTACTTTGAAAAGAACTTTTGTTCATGAATAATTTTAGAACATCATTCACTGGTCATTTGGAAAATATTGGCTAAGTTATGCAGACCCTTCTAATACTGACAACTTACACATTACTACAGAGTAACTACCCCGTCTCAGAAAAAAAATCACATTTTCTTAAATAAGCACTACTACTTTCAGCAGAAAAGTCTAAAAGCACTGGGAAGCCATCAAACTCACCAAAGTAGCAAGAACAAGTTTACCTAATTTTTGCTTGAAGTTCAAACTTTGTTGTTAGTCACAAACACTTTCACTTGTTTCTATTCAAGCAACAGTCTCACTTCATTCTTTTTCAAGAAGTTTGCCAAATATCCCACTCTCACTAGTTTGTGTGTCTGTTAACTTTCTAGTAAAAATGATGCTCCATAAAAAAAAAGCAGGTAGCTCTGCTCACAACTCAAACAGCAGCACAAATGTTCTTCCTTGAGACAACCACCATACTTCAGCATGGGTCAGATAGAATATGAAAAAGAAATGCTTAATAAATTTAATAGCTTACTAAAATTAAATTCAATTAATAAAATTAGCAAAAGCAACACAATTAAAAATTTTAATAAAATTATTTATACTTTAGTAAAATTAGATCATTTTTACTGTCTCATCACCAAAACCAACACTTTTTGTTTTACTATAAGGGCACAGCAGTGAAAATATAGTAACAGTGACAAGACAACGACTACTAATGCCAAAGTTTGGTGCCACTGCCTTGATTCACACTAAGGCACCAAAACTTTTACCCCCTTGTTTCTGCATCATCAGTGCAAATGTCATCACAGTGAAAAAAACTTATAACATCTTGGTATTATAAAGCAAAAAGGTCTCACCTCATAGATTCTTAAAAGGGCCTTAGAGGCCCAGGGATCCACAGACTACACGTGGAAGACCACTGACTTAATCTACCACATCAGTGATTTATTTGGTCTTATTTTAATAGACCCTGATGGAATTTTTCTATTTACTACTTATTGTTTCATGAAAAGGTCAAACTTGCATTCATCAGATTCTGCATTTAAAGAGACCAACAAGTGTGTGACATAACTCAGAAATATTTCCAGCTAAAAAGTGAAAATAAAACAGCCCTTAGAGATTAAGATTCAGTAATCCAGGAAATACATTTCATATAAACCATCTCTGTTTTAGTCAGCTAGTGCTGCATAACAGAAATAGCACAGAGTGGATGGCTTTAGCAAAGAAGTTTATTCTCACACAGCCTAGTAGGCTCCAAGTCCAAATTCAGGATGTCCGCTCCAGGAGTCAGCTCTAGAGAAAAGTCCTTCTGTTGCATCAGTCTTTGTTCAGGGGGCATCTTGGCATAGGAACCTCAGGTCTGAGGTTGTTGCTTTCTTGATGGTGTAAGGTTCCCAGTTCTCTGTTTGCTTTTCTCTCTTTTTATCTCCCGTAGGATCAAAGGATCAAGGGTGATACAAGCCAAACTCCAGGGAAACTTGCTTTACAGTGGAGCAGGGAGGTGATCTTATGAAGGGATTTATAGTCCCACCCTAATCCTCTCTAACATAAGCCACTCTGTCAACTACAGGCAGAGATCAGGACTTACAGCATCAGACAATCACAAAACGGAGGACAATCAGAGAAGGCAGGGAATCCTGGCCCAGCTAAATCACTACACACATTTTTGGGGGGACACAATTCAATCCATGACAATCTCATTCCCTGTAACCCATAAAAATGAGTAGCTACCACATTTACATTTGCTGAAGGACACAGATGCTGAAATGCAGGACAAAAAGAATTCCTGGAGGGAAAAAAACTATCATCCACACTGTAGATAATGGATACCCTGCACGGCTCAGTTCAAGACAGGGTCAGGAGTCTGAGAAGCCAGAGACATACAGGTAAAGTTTACAGATGTAAAAGCTCAAGGGAATGACCAGTCAGAACTGCAGTACAAATCTCACAAGGGCAGCTCTCTCCAAGTGAGCAAGAAAATATGAGTTGCAAGACTAGACTTAGAGAAGGTACAAAGAGTTTAGGGGTGAGGCGACATGAGCATAGCTCTGAAAGCCCACATCAATGTCTATTCAGGAATGGAGTTGTAGAGAAGTTTGCATGACTATTCCCTCCTGAGAAAAGCAGAATCAGGCTAGTGTCATCAGAGGGAAAATTTATTTCCAGGACAATGTACTTCATACAAACACAATGCCTCTTCCCTACTCACATAACAAATTTCCATATTACCTTTTTTCTCTTCTTCTTCTTCCTCACAGAACTCTGTTAGGGAAAATGCTTCTTTGAGTTGCTCCAGTTCAAGTTTTAGAGTCTCTAAGTCTTCTCCACTCAGAGAATTAAGAATAGATTTCACCTGGGTGAATATAATAATAAAATATGTGGGATTATCAAAGAAAAAGGAAAACATTCTCAAATGGAAGAGACTACAGATAAAACTGAAATCAGGGTTACGAGTTAGCCCGTCAACACAAACATTCCTTGAAAGAATCTTAACACAAAAGAGTAGCTGCTACAGAAAAGTGATAATTAGGGAGAACTTGTACTTCCTAAAATAACACAAATCAGAAAGGTATGGAAACTATTAGTGCTTAGTAACAGCTTGGAAATAAGAAAGAAATGAAATAGACTTGAATCAACTAAAAGGTAACAGGTAACTATCCAAATTGGCAGCTTAAGTCAAGAGGTACCTATATACAAGTTGGCAACTGAAGCCAAAGAAAGGAAACAAAAATGCCAAGGGAAAGGAAAAGTAACACATGTGCCATTAAGACTACTCTGTTAATCTGCTCTTTTTGTTTAACTTGAGAGAAATAACACTTGACTCACTGCATTTCTACCAATTAGTTCATGCATTAGTTTATATTCTGTTTAAGTATAGTATTTCTAGACAGTATCAAGCCTCCATATTTGAAATGAATTTCACCTCCAACTTTATAAAAAGAAACCATTTGCCATTTTGTTGTTTGACGACTTTCCTGTTCAAATTTTTGGTTTGTAGTTACCTTTACTTCACTTTCTCGGGAAAGCATCTCCAGAGCTTCTAGATGAGAAAGGCCTTGAAATTCATCAAAGAGTAGCCCATAATGAGTTTTCTTGTCTGTTTCCATGGTAACCTCACTGGAGGTCCACAGCTCTTCTTTTTCCTTTGCCTCTCGTAAAACCTGCAAAGAGATGGAAGCATTACATTTCAGTGAGGGTGGGTTTTCAAAGCTGAAAGAAGCAAGGCTGAGAGGAGTCTCAGAACAGAGCACTGCCCTATCAGTCCTGGCACAGCAATTCAAATCTGACAAGCTCAGGAGCTATGGAACACAAATAAATGATCACATGCAATTTGATCCTAGATAGCACAAATAAGACCCAAGAAACCAGGTGTTTCCCCAAAAGTGGCTTACACATTAATCTAAATAAGCAACTCTGACAGGACCTGGTATCTTGAAATGCCAAGAGACTCCTGCAGAAAGGAAAGAGGCAAAAAAAAAAAAAAGCTGAGCATTTTTGTAAGCACTAGTGCTGTCACTATTCAAAAAACACAAAACACAAAAACCCATCTTAGTAAGAATTCTTTAAAAGGAAATGCTAACAAGGTCCTAAGTCACAATAGGTAAAAATTAACATTAAAACACAAACAAGAAGTAAACTGGTAGAAACAAATAGTACCTGAGACAATGTAGAATTTCGGTTCATCAGACGCTTGGTTTTTTTAAATCCAGGATCTCCTTCTGCTATTACATCCATTGTCTTTTTCCCAATGAATTCTAAGGCATCCAAACCCCCACTGATAACACTTTTTCCCTAGAAAACACATGTAATCTCATTACAACAATACTGAGAAAACACATTTGCATGTTTTGATTCTATAATAGTAGTAGCTAACAATTATCAAGCATTGACAAGAATGTGGAGCAACTGAAACACTCATACAGTATTTTGGAAATGTCAACAGGTGCAGCCTCTGGAAAACTGTTAACATCTACCACAGTTGAACATAATGCATGTCTTGTGATTCAGCAATACCACTCATATTCACATACCCAATAGAAATGTGTATACAGGTGCATCAAAAGACACGTACAAGAATATTCGTAGCAGCACTATTTCTGACAGCTAAAAACTGGAAACCATCCCAATACTCATCAACTGTGGAACAGATAAACTATGACACAATCACACAATAGAATACAACAAAGAAAATGAACAACGTAAACCACATACAATGTGGATAAAGCCCACAAACATAATGGTGAATGAAAGAAGCCAGACATAAGGGTATATACTACATTATGCCATTTATATAAAGTTTGAAGCACAAAAAATTAATTTATGGCAACAGAAGTCAGTACTGTTATTTTGGCTGAGAGAGTGTGATAACTGGGAGAGGGCGCAAGGGGGCATCTGAAGTGCCATAATGTTCTGTTTACTAGCCTGAGCATGCTCACGTTGTGAAAAGAAAATTTCAACTTAAGAGCTCACTTTTCTGTACGTATCGTACTTGTCAATACAAAGTTAAAATAAAAAAGTACTAGCTAACCTACCCTCATATAGAAAAGATATTAAGCTTCCTATGTATTTCTTTTTAACATCTTTCCAATCATCTATAATTGTACAAGTATCTATCATTTGCCTAAAAGATGCAATGATGAGAAAAATACTTTTGTAAAGCAAAAACATTGTCTAGGGACACCAAACTAAGAATTCATAGCCCATAAAATATGTTGCCTGTTATTCTTCATCTCCTACTCCCTCTTATTTAGTTAAAGAAAGATTTTAAGCTGCTATCTACTTATAATGTCAAAGTAGATGGTTACCAGTGATCTGGGGGCCCATGAGAGTAATCAGTCCCCATTGCTTTCCAAATAAAAGAGGGAAATATGACAAGGGATAAGCAAATGCATTACAATAATCAGAGGGAACAGGCCACTCAGCACTTTTAACTCACTGTGCTCTGAACAGCAGTGGAAATGGTTGAGAATACGCCAAAAGGTCCAGTCACTGGGGAAGCATTTTCATTCTCTTTGGCATTTGTCTCTCCTACAGGAAGGAGGTGATACATAGTATTAAACATGATGGGGCGCTTCATTAATCATTTAATCTGAATTTTTAAGAATTAGATTTGGCTTTCCTATACAAGGTCTTATTTTTTTGTTTTAATATTTTAAACCATTTGTCTGTGTTTAAATGAAAGTTAAGTAGCTTTTTTATTTTCATTTCAAAAAATGAAACTGACTCTTTTGCATAAACTACTGATATACACAACAACATGAATGAATCCCAAAACCACAATGCCAAGGGAAAGCAGCAAGGCTTCAAAGTCTGTATCTTTTATAATTCCATTTGCATGATCTTTTCGAAATGAGAAAACTATAGGGCTGGATACTCACCTGTGGTTGCCAAGAGCTGGGAGTAGATAGATGAGACAGTCTACAAGATGCATGAGGGAAATTTTGGTGGTAATGAAAAACATGCTATATCTTGATTGTTTATATAGATGCAGAAATTGTTCTAAATTTTTATTTACACAACGTACCATATTATGCAGTGTAAACAGGACTGCACATATTTATCAAAGCATATAATACTACTCCTAAAAAGGGTAAATTTTACGTACATAAATTACACCTCAATAAACCTGATTTTTTAAAATATAGTTTATTTAAATTTTATCCTAGAAACTCAATTTCTAGCATAAATCAGATGCACATTACAAAGACGGATATGTTTCATAAAAACATCTGTTCTATTTTATTAACTTTGCAATACCTGACCAATAATCAACAGATAACCTAATCATCACAGGTGAGATTTTACTTCTAGCTATGACGGATTAAGTGTTACTGGAAGTACCCTCCTGTCACAGCAACTACAAAACTGGAAAGATGTGAAAAACAACTATATTCATGCAATGAACAACAGGCAGTATAAGACAATGATCCACAAGAGAAAAGAAAAACAAGGTGATTCTTACGATTGCCCTGGCTATCTGTCTGGAGGAACTTGCCAGATCACGGCTGTATGGACTGAATTGTGCCTCCCAAAAATATGTATCAACTTGACTGAGTAAGGCCAGGTAAAGAACTACCAAGATGCTATCTGCTAAACAGGCCCCAGAGCTCATACCACGCTGAAAGACACATGACTTACAACTAACCAGAGAGGGGTTATCTCGTGAAACTTCAGGGTATTGGGTAGAGCCCTCAGAAGGGTCAGCCTAAATAAAAAAACTAAAACCCACTACCGTTTAGTCGATTCTAACTCATACTGACTCCACAATAGTAGAGCTAGACTATCCCTTAGAGTATAGGCTACTCCAGGCTCACTCTGTTGTTAGGTGTTGTCCAGTCAGTTCCTACTCACAGTGATCCTATGTACAAAAGAACAAAACACGGCCTGGCCCTATGCCCTTCTCACAACCTCTGCTATGCTTGAGTCCACAGCTGTAGTCACTGTGTCAATCAGACTCCCCCTAAGGAAGCTTAAAGGATCCAATAAGCCTTAAAAGGATCCAATCTAAGTTATAAGTATCTTAACTGCCTGCTGAAACAAAAACTACACTCTTCAGAGAAAGACAGTAAAATACACTCAACAATGGAACACGCATTTTGTCCAGCATCCAATCAAAGAAACAAAAACGTAGTCCATAACAAAGAGGTGAGGAAATTAAGTTGCCAGAAGTAGCCCCAGAAATGACAAAAACACCCAAAAACCACCCACTACTGTCAAGTCAATTTTTACTCATAGCGACCCCATGAACAGAGAAGAACTGCTCTATACAGTTTCCAATGAACACCTGGAGGACTTGAACCAAAAGGTTGGCTGCTGTAGCACTTAACCACTACATCACCAGGGTTTCCATGACAAAAAAAGGGGACTCAAAAACATGCATATAACGAGGCAAATAATAGAAGATACAAACAAAATAACCATGTGGAATTTCTGCAGTTGAAAAGACAGAATATCTAAAATTAAAGAGTCACTGAGTAGACTTACCAGTATCGGACTCTGCAGAAGATCAAGAACAGTAAAAGCTATTTACATGGAAACAGAAAGACAAAAAAGGCCAAAAACAAATGAACAAGACCTCATGGTCTGTGGAACACTGAAGCAGTCTAAGATACATATAAGTGGAGTGCCACGAGAAAAATAGTGGGGTGAAGAAAAACTTTTTTTTTTAAAAAAAAAAAGTTTTCTTTATTTTGTTGTTGAGAATATACACAGCAAAACGTACACCAATTCAACAGTTTCTGCATCTACTACTCAGTCACAGTGATTTCATTCTTTGCGTTGTACAACCATTTTCGCCATCCTTTTTTGAGTTGTTCTTCCCCGATTAAGCTCCCCGTGCCCTAAGATTCCTATCTAACCTTTTCAAGTTGCTGGTGTCTGTTACCATATAGACAATTCTTAAAAGAGCAAAAATGTCCAAGGCAGTCATTTTTTACTAGCGAGGCCAAACTAATTTTTTTTTGAAACTGATGTCTTTATTGAGAGAAAATAGGTGATTTGTTTAACAAAATTAATGGCAAAAATGAAATTATTTATTCATTATTAAATTTCTTTCTTTCTTTTTTTTTAATTTTATTATTTAACATGACTGAGTGAAAATGTACATTCCCGTATAAATTTACATGCCCACCTATATGCAGCTTCCACTGCTCTCCCTGTCTGGTGACAGCACACTATTCCTCTCTGCTCCATACAGGTCTCATCCTCCCAACAGCCTCCTTTCCCCTCCTCTCCACCCACTCTCCTTCCTCCAGCCAGAGGTCAGCAGGATGATATCCTATAGATGCATAGAACTATAAAATGCATCCAATACATGGTCACTCTGCATTGCCAAGTCCAATCCATTCCTGTCCAAACAGTGGACCTTCATTATAATTTATGGGTAAGGGCAGCATCAGGGCCAGAGGCCATGCTCTCAGGGGAACCCCGAAACCGCTGGACCATCAATTGAGGTCTTTTAGTGGAGATCTTAGGATACACTCGTTTTTATTCTTGTGTTGCCAGTGAGACTCAACCTAGTAAGCTCCATCGTGGCTATCACTGGTGGTGGCTGGGCACCATCCGGTTCTTCCGGTCCCAAGTCGATGAAGGCACCCACTCTTGCAGGTCTCTCTGTCTTCTAGGTTGTCTTCACCACATGTCATTTTGGTCCCTGGTGAGCAGCCGTTCCTGCTGAATTGGGATCATTTGCTGTGTCCTCGGATGGCAGCTTGGCAGCTTTTAAGACCCCAGATGCCACTCACCAATGTGGGGTGCAGAGAGCTCTCTCAGCAAAATGCTAGTTGTGCCAATTGGCCTCGATTTCGCCTAACAGCATGGTCCCCTGCCCCCTGCCCCAGTTACTCTAGCCTTGCAATATTGGATTAAGATGGAAGGAGTACTCAAGTTATGCTGAAGTCCACTTAATGTTGTTCTTGTTTCTAATGTGTGCTGTCACCACTTTCTCCCAACCAGATTTCTAGCAACTATCTAAACTAAACCCTCCCCCCGTAATCCTGCCTCCCTCCTCTCCCTTGCAGCTGTCAAAGAGTCTTTTCTTCTATACACAAGTCTGTTTTTGAGATCTTATCGTTGAAGTCTCATACAGTATTTGACCTTTTGTCATTGACTACTTTCACCGAACATAATGCCTTCCAGTTTAAACCAGGTTATGAGATGTTTCCTGGAATCATCGTTATTCTTTATCATTGCGTAGTGCCCCACTGAGTATATGTACCAAAGTTTACCTATCCATTCTTCTGTTGTTGGGCATCTGGGTTGATTCCATCTTTTTGCTATCACGGACTATGCTGCGATAAACATTCTCGTGCATGTGTCCGTTGGTGTGAAAGGCCTTGATTCTGTAGGATATATTCCAAGTGTGGAATTACTGGGTCAAATGGTATATCGGTATCCATTTTTTTAAGGAAGCGCCAGACTGCTTTCCAAAGAGGCTGGACCATTTTGCAACCCCACCAACAGTGTAGGAGGGTTCCTCTTTCTCCACAGCCTCTCCAGCATTTGTTGTTTTGTGTTTTCTGGATCATGGTCAATCTTGTTGGGGTGAGATGGTATCTCACTGTCATCTTGATTTGAATTTCTTTAATAACTAAAGATCGTGAACATGTCCACATGTGTTTTTTGGCTGCCTGGATCTCCTCTTTAGTGAAATGTCTGTCCATCTCCTATTTTTTAAATTATTTAAAGAAATAATGGCCGAAATTTTTCAAATCTGATTAAAATTATAAATGAAGAAGTTCAAAAAATCTCAAGCCAGGACAAACACGAAGAAAACACTGAAAACCAAAGATAAAGACAAAACTGTAAAAGCAGCCAGAGAAAAAGACACATTGCATACAAAAACAGGAATACTTTTGACTTCTTATCCAAAAGAACGCAAGTCAAAACACAATGGAATGACTTTTTTTAAAGTGCCAAAGGAAAAAAAACTGCAAACCTAAAATTCTATAGGAAAACATTCTTCGACTATGAAGGCAAAATGAGATTTCAATCAAATTAAATTTCAGAGAATTCTCCGCCAGGACATCTGCAGTAACAAGAAATATTAATGGAAATTCTTAAAGTTGACAGAAAATGATAGCAAATGAAAACTTGGATCTACACAAAGGAACAGAGAGCACTAAAAATGGTAATCATGTGAATAAATAAAAAAAAACTCCCCTCCCCACAATTTTTCACACTCATGCTCCTAAAAGAAAATTGTATCTAAATTTTATCTGTGAGTGCTTTATAGCTTGGCAATTCTGTATCTAATATTTTCTATTAAAGAAATAATGACATAAGGACATATGTATAAGATTGTCAAATGCAGTATTGTTCATAATGATGAAAATGTATTTAAACCCACTTAAAACATATCTGTGTAAATGGAAACATCTAAAGTCATTAAAGTATTGATGTATGTATATTACTGACACTATGACAGGGTTAAAAAAGTTACATTACAAAAAAAACAGAAAGTATGATTCCAATTGTGTGTGTGTGTGTGTGTGTGTGTGTAACACACATGCACACATGCACAAAAATACCTGGAATGATATATACCAATTGGTAGAACCAGAATATTTTTCATTTACTTGCTTACAGCCTTGTCTACCTTCTTCTACAATGAGCATTATTTTTTCCAAATCTTAAAAAAAAATGCAATTTTCATTCTGAAAAACAAAAAAATCTAACATGGAACCCACTTTTCAAGCTTCTCTTTCTCTCTGTGCCTGCCCAAATCCTAGGCCTCACTTTTCCCCAACATCTTTATGCCCTTTTACTTTTTTTATTTATGCTGTTTTGTTAACTTAAAATCCCCACACCCTAGCTTTTCTATCTACCATACCCATTTTTCTTCATGAGCTTTTCTATTTCCTTCATGAAGACAACTGCTTCGAGTTTCCCACAGCCCTCTGTCTGAACCTCAACCACACTTAATTTCACCTGATCTGTGTTCTGGTTAGTCTACAGGTAGTGCAAACGGTTTGGCAAAAAGGTGGCAGCCTAAACACTGGTGGTTCAAGTCCACCAAGGGCAGCTTCAGAAGAATGGCCTGACAATCTATTCCCCAAAATTAGCCAGTGAAAATCCATGGGGTCGCTATGAGTTGGAATCAACTCAAGGGTACTTTGTTTTGTGCTCTGGTTAGGTCTTTCCAGAATAGGTTTACCCATTAGATCCAAAATGCCTTGAGGACACGTTCTGCATCTAATTCATTTCTAAGTTGTCATATCACAGGCACTGTGCCTTGCCCACAATAGCTATGCTTTTCTATTACCATATTTTTCTTCATTTCACTTTACCATTGAATAAAGACCTTTCTGGGTGTGTTCACTGCCGTATTCCCTGCACTTAAAACAGTACCTGGTACAGGATAGGCATTCAATAAATTTTTATCGGAATTACTCTGCCGGATTTCACTTAGAAAAAACAATCTTCCTACACTATCCTTGCTCTCTGAAGTCAGATACAAAGCATGATGACTCTTAGACGGAAATAAGCATTTGATACAAGCACAAGCATTAAACATGCTATATTCTTCAACCTACAAAGGTACTCATTTAGCATTTTCTCGTTTTATAAGTGGCAAAGGACTGTGGGACTCAAAGCATAAAAGCAAAAAGATAGGCACTTGAGAGGTAAACTCACAACAAATCCTCCTGTGTAATACCAATTTGAATCTTGATCGAGACTATTTCTTCTTATTCCCTCTATTACTGACCACCTTCGAATCAAACACTTTACCTCCTGACTCATCCCTAAAAGATGATGGCATGATTCCCACAGGAGGCATCTGCTTACCTCAGGTTCTGTTTCCATCTTCCCTAGCAACTTTAGGAGAAGGGTGGGGGGGGTATTACTTATTTTCATAAAGCAGTTTATTATAATTGTGGAAAGCTCTCACTGTTAAACGCTCTACTGGACTAAAATCTAAGTCCATGTAACTTCCGCTGAGTGGTACCCGTTCTCTCCTCGTGAGCCTAATGCCTCTTCTCCATGCCAGTCTTCAGATACCTGAAGAGAACTGGCCTATTCTTTCAGTCTTCCTGTCCCAGATTTCCAGATTCAGCACTCACGGGGCCTTCACATTTCTCTGATAAGATACTGATTCTAAATATTTCACTAGAATTTAGTTTACTTTTCAGGATTCACTCTAGTTTTTCAATACCTTTCTTAAAGCATGGCTCTGTGTGGTACATGTCATTTAGTCACCTGGAAGGCATTTCTTTTACCTGTTCAAGGCCCTTCTAATCTTCTTCCTTGCCCAGTGAGTCCATCTCCAATGTAGAGATTTCTAATAATGCCAGAGACTTATTCTCCCAACATCTTTTGCTTCCATAGTACAAACATTAGACCCTGTTCTACTTATTGAATCTGAAGAGAAATATGCCAGAAACAGCTGGGAAAAAAATGTCCCCTACATAAAGGGAGAAAGATACATGAAAAGAAATGACCCTTCCCAACAATGTATTTCTTGACTTTGAGCACAATTTTATTAACATACAATAGTTGGAACTGAGGCAGTAATGTGGCAACTACAAAGAGAAAATTGTAAAGAATCCAGCTCAGAACACTAACGTTATTAAGACACTAAACTAACTCTGCCAAAATCTATCTCTGTAGTTGTTACTATGTGAGAAAAATCAACTCTTTCACAACCACATATTCTGTTACTTGTAACCAATCAACTCTTTTAGTCACACATTCTACTCCTGTTGTTGTTAGGTGTTAAGGCTCAGTCCTGACTTGCAACAGAATGAAACACCACCATCCTCACAATTGTTGCTGTGTTTGAGCCCATCACAGCAGCCACTGTGTCAACCTATCTCACTGAGGTCAAGCATGACATCATTCTCCAGGGACTGGACCCACCTACCATAACCGAGTGCACGAGACAAAGTCTCACCATCCTTGCTACTAAGGAGCATTCTAGGTGTGTTTCCTCCATATTTGTTCGTTCTTCTAGAAGTCCATGGTATACTCAATATTCTTCACCAGTACCATACATCAAATGTATCAGTTCTTCTTCACTCTTCCTTATTCACTGACCATGAAGCAACTGAAAATACCATGGCCTGGGTCAGGCACAGCTTAATCCCCAAGGTGACATCCTTGCTTTTTAACTTTGATTTCCTGACTGCTCTCTCCATGGGTGTTGATTGTGTCCAAGGAAAACAAAATTATTAACAACTTCTATATTTTTTCTGCTATCATAATGTTGCTATTGATCCAGCTATGAAAATTTCTATTTTCTTCATATTGAGGTATAATCTATACTAAACGCTGTGGTCTGTAAGTTCTTCAGGCCCTTTTCACTTTCAGCAAGCAAAGTTCTGTCATCTGCATATCACAGGCTGTTAACAAGTCTTCCTCTAATCCTGATCCTACATTCTTCTTCATATAGTTCAGTTTCTCAAATTATTTGTTCAGCATACAGACTAAGTATAACAAAAAAGATCCAACCTGATGCACATCTTTTCTGATTTTTAAACCATGCAGTATCCCCTTACTCTGCTCCAACGACTACCTCTCCGTCAATGTACAGGTTCCAAATGAGCACAAGTAAGTGTTCTGGAATTCCTACTCTTTGCACTGTCATCAATAATTTGTTATGACCCACTCAGTTAAATGTCTTTGCATAGTGAATAAAACACAGCTAAATGTCTTTCTAGCACTCTCTGCTTTCAGCCAAGATCCACTACCTGCTATCTACAATATCCTTCATTTCATGTCCACTTCTGAATCCAACTTGAAATTTTCAGAGTTCCCTATCCATGTACTGCTACAACCATGTTTTAATTACTTACAGCAAAACTTTACTTATATGTGACACGACTAATAATGTTCAATAATTTCCACATTCCACTGGATCATCTTTCTACTCCATTGGTACAAATATGGAACTCTTCAGTCAGTTTGTCAGACAAGTGTCTACCAAATTTCTTGGCATAAATGAGTCAGCGATTCCAGACTTGCATCCATTTGATGAAACATCTCAATTGGTGATACATGAATTCCTGAGGCCGTGTTTTTCACCAATGTCTTTAGAGCAATTTAGACTTCTTCCTTCAGTATCATCAGTGCTTTCTTCAGTACCATTCAGTACCCTTAACTCCTGAAATACCTGATTGGTGACCAATTCTTTTTGGTACAATGACTCTGTGAATTCCTTCCATCTTCTTTGATGCATCCTACACTGTTCAACATGCTCCCCATAGACTCTTTTAATGTTGTAACTCAAGGCTTCTGTTTTTTTCTTCAGTTCTTTCAGCTTGAGAAATACCATGCATGTTCTTTCTTTTTTGGTTTGGAGTTTTTGCACATTACATTATAATACTTTACTTTGTCTTCTGGAGCCACCCTTTGAAATCTTCTGCTCAGCTGTTTTTACGTCATCATTTCTTCCATTCACTTTAGCTACTCTATGTTCAACAGCAAATTTCAAAGTCTTTTCTGACATCTATTTTGGTCCTTTCTTTGCAATCTTTTTAATAACTTTTTGCTTTATTCATGCATGACATCCTTTGTGTCTTCCCAAACTTGTCTGGTGTTCCGTCTAGTGTTCAACAAGTAAAATCTATTTTTGAGATGGTCCCTAAATTCAGATGGCATTATTTTGGCTCTTGAGGACCTCTTTTCATTTTCTTCAGCTTCAACTTGAACTTGTGTATGAGTAATTGATGGCCTGTTAAAACAGATGGTCCCTGGCCTTGTTCTAACTGATGATACTGAGCTTCTCCACCATCTCTTCCCAGGGACATAAGCCCACTTGATTCATGTGTACTATGTCTCACAAGGTCCACATGTATAGTCACTGTTTATATTGCTGATAAAAGGTATTTTCAATGATTAAGTCATTGGTCTTCCAAAATTTTATTACATGATCTCTAGCACTGTTTCCATCACCAAAACCTTATTTTCCAACTACTGATCCTTCTGCGGGTCCAACTTTCACAACCCAATCTTCAGTAACTATCAATGTAACTTGACTCACATCTGATGAATTTCAGACTACAGAGGTTGGTTTAAAAAAAAAATCTTTGATTTCTTCTCTTTGGCATTGGTGGTTGGTGCATAAATTTGAATAGCAGTCAAATTATCTTCCCTGCAGGCATATGCATATCATCCTGTCACTGACTGTATTTCAAATGTTCATTTTCACAAGGAATACAGTGCCATTCCTCTTCAATTTGTTATTCCTAACATAGTAGACCATAAGATTGTCTGATTCAAAATGGTCAATATCAGTCCATTTTAGCTCACTAATGCCTAAGATAAAAATCTACAAACATTCCACCTCCTTTTTGACAACTTCCAATTTCCCTAGACTCATATTTCATACTTTCCACATTCTGGTCACTAATGGATGTTTACAGCTGTTTCTTTTCACTTTGAGTGGTGCCACATCAACAAATGAAGGTCCCAAAAGCTTTACTTCACTCACATCATTAAGGTCAATTCTTTCTGAAGAGGCAGGCTTCTCCCAGCGGTATTCTCAGTGTCCTCCAACTTAAAAGACTGATCTCCCAGCACTATAACAATGTTCCACTGTTACCCATATATTTTTCACTGGCCAGTTTTTTCAGAAGTAGATCATCGAGTTCTTCTTCCCAGTCTGTCTTAGTCTGAAAGCTCTGCTGAAACCTGTCCAATGTAAGTGATCCTTGTGGTATTCGAAAGACTGGTAGCATAGCTTTTAGCACCACTATATACATTTTAGTCACTACAGTACAATAAATTGACAGACAAGTGGTGGCACATTCTGTTACTTGTAACTAATGTAGACTGATACAGGCATCAATAAGAACAATGTCCCAACTCACAGAGACATAGCCACGTTTGTCTAATATGACTTCGCTTGCTCAGGAGTAGAACGTGACCCAAGCTTTTTTAAAAAAAAAAAAAAAAAAAGTAATAATCACCATCAAGTCAACCTCAACTTGCGGCCATCCTATGTATGTCAGAGTAAACTGTGCTCCACCAGACTTTCAGTGGCTGATTTTTCAGAAATAGCTCACCCGGCCTTTCTCCCAGGCATCTCTAGGTGTATTCAAACCACCAGCTTTGGTTAACAGTCAACACATTAACTACTTGTTCCACTGAGAAACTTTAAGTGTAAGTGCATGTCAGAGATTAACTAGCACCAGTTATTTCCACTTCTAAATTCCCAGGGAAAGAATTAGGTCACCTTGGCTGATGTGTTCTGGGAATTTAAAAGTGGAACTAACTGGTGCTAGTTAAGTCTCTTGGAGCCCTGTTGGTACATGAGTCAAGAGCTACAGCTGCAAATCAAAATGTCAGCAGTTCAAATCCACCAGCCGCTCCTTGGAAACCCTAATGGGGGCAATTCTACTGTACCCGATGGGGTAGCTACAAGTCAGAAGTGACTCAACAGCAAGAATTGTCTTTGTTTTGTTACTTTCCAATGGACACTTATACCAGGACTCAATATAAAGCTGAATTGGGAAAAGCTGAGTAGAGAAATTGAGTCTGCTCAGAGAAATGACACAGATGAACAGAGAAGAAGACAAGCAGGGGAGAAGGCCCATGACAGATGGAAAAAGCAAACCCAGGTCCTTAAAAACATTCTATTTTCCAGTTTCAGGCTCCCCTGATTCCTGGTTCTAATCCTTCTGCTTATGGTTTAAGTTCAAACAGGTTCCCATTTGATCAAGGCAGACTTCCAGAATTGAATTTCACCTTAATAAAAATTCAAACACAAAAAATGGACTCCCAAAATCATACATAAAAATATTTTCTTGTGCCACAACAGTTTCAAATTCAACCAACTCTTATTAGGTTGTTACTCAATTGTGCTAGGAACACTGTTAAACTCTTTTTATGATGTCATTCATAGCCCATATAATATTTATTTAATATTTAAAACAATACACTCCATTTCATAAATTAAGAAAGTAAGGAAACGTATGAATGGTTGAAGGACACAGTCCTCTATCTGGCAGTAAGGGTTCTGAACCTTCTCTATCATCACAATCCTTTGACGATGCCCTGAATATCACAGACACTCAATTAACATAAGCACTGCTAAGTATCACTAAGGTCACCTCCGAAGGGCTTCCCTTTAGGAAGCTATGCACCAACACCAGCACCTAGTCCACCCTTCAAAACAATTTTAAAACTCTTTTTCTGGAATGGCCATCAGAGCAGTTATCATATTACCTTTGATGTCCTGAACGTCATCAAAACATATTTCTTTCAATACTTCCTTTATCTTCGAGTAAAGAGAAAAGGCATTGCGGCCAGATCAGGTGAGTAGGGAGGGTGTTTCAATACAGTTATTGTTCACTGACTGAAAACTTCCTCACAGACAACTATACAATTAAGTTCATGAACTTGCCACTGTGCCACCAGTCCAATGAACATTCCAGAAAGAGTTCCAAAATTGCTTTGAAGGGTAGACTAAGCACTGGCATCACTGCATAGCTTCCAAACGGGAGTTCTTCGAACGTGACCATAGTGATATTCAGCAATGAGGTATGCAGCACTTAGAATAATTAGGTTCACAGACTTCATTGTCGGACCTTGTCTGCTGAAACATGAGATCAAATGTTCCATTTCAATGCATGATTCTAGGTTTTAGTATTTCCATTTACTGACCTGATGCATGTTGGACTTGAGCTGAAATTTCACTAGGACTTGGGATTCCAAAGGAATTCTCTGCCTTCTCAATGACAGTTGAAATACCTTGTCCTAAAGAGAAAAATGGCAGCTTTTTTATATTTGAATATTACCTGCTATTAGTTGGCTACACTGAGAAATAAAAAAATCTTCAGACTTCTTACATCATTATAACAAAAACCAAACCAAACCTGTTGCCGTCGAGTTGATACCAACTGACAGTGACTCTACAGGACAGTAGAATTGCCCTATTGGGTTTCTAAGGAGCACCTGGCAGATTTAAACTGTTAACCCTTTTTGGTTAGCAGTCATAGCTCTTAACCACTACACTACCAGGGTCTCCCTGTTATAATGATGAGACATGCTATTCTAAACATATGTAAGTAACCCGCTGGCTATTAACCTGTTGCCTTATTAAAAAAAAAACAATAAAATTGAGTCACATGTTACGTCATCACCAAAGAGTAGCTTTATACATTAACAATTCCTAAACCTCAGCCTTCTAATGAGCAAATGCTGCAAAATCTACTGACAACTCAAATCAGTCCTAATGTATCTTCAAACCACAAAGCCTTTAAGGAGGCAAGGAAGAAAGAGGAATTATTAACAAAATTGTTTTTAACACAGATTGGTACAAAACACACATAAAAAGTGACAAAATGACTGGTGACCTTACCTACTGTGGCTACTGTAGCTGAGGCTGAGGAGAGCAATGATTTGCCCCAGCTGCCCCAGTAGCCCCATCCAGTCTGAGGCACCTCTTTGGAAACAGGCTCCTATTTTTTGTGGGGAGGGACAAAGTATGTAATTATAAGTCAAAAGTATAGGTGAACACATATTACTTGGCTAAAGACATATATTGCTTGACTCACAGATACACATACATTACCAGCATTTAAGCATCAAGTAACAAAAGCAACTACTCATAAAGCCATTTAAAGGGAAAGAAACAGGTATAATACTGAATTAATACTCATTCTAAATTACCCAACATTTTTCAACCCCAGTATTTTAATAGCTACTCTACTTTGCCCCTAACCTGTAATACCTGAACAGGGAGAACTTCTGCAGTCTCAGGGTCATTGGACCATCTGGCCTCTGGCCTTTTCCGAGTGGATGATACAGGTCCTGATTTACTCTCTGGCTTGGTATTTTGGTCAACAGACTTTGAATTCTTTACAGGCTCACAGTTCCCAGCCTCGAGAATCGGGGTTACTTCGGTTATCACTGGAGTCTCGATACTGTCTTTATCCGACATGATTAGAACATTGCCTAGTAAGATAAAAGCCCCCCAAAAATTATTTGCATAGGCATTTTTGACATTACTGATGTTTGTAAACTTTGAGATTATGATAGATTCACATGCAGGTATATAATTCAGAGACATGCCATAACCCTTCACATAGTTTTCCTAATGATGCCAAGCCAATGATAGTAAAACCAAAAAAAAAAAAAACCCATTGCCAGAGTTGATTCCTACTTACAGTGCCGCCCCGCAGGACAGAGTAGAACTGTCCCACAGGGTTTCTGAGGATTACCTGATGCATGTGAACTGACAACCTTTTGCTAAGCAGCCTTAGCTCCTAACCACTGTATCACTAAGGTTTCCCCAATGGTAGTTTCCTGCATAATTACAGTGCCATAGAAAAATTGTAAATTATAATGATACAATCCATCGACCTTATTCACACTGTACCAGTTTTACACAGACTCACATGTTTGAGTTATTACAAATAAAACAGCTAAGAACATTCACATCAGGTTTTTATGTGAATAATCCTTCTATTTCTCTAGCATAAACACGAGTAAAACTGCTCGGTGATAAAGTACATGCTTAGTTTTATACGGAATTGTTATGCTCACACCCTTTCAGAGCAGCTGTAGTACTTTACATTCCTACCAGCTACCCACGAACAATCAAGTTTCTCTGCATTCTGGCTAGTGTTTTGTAGTAACCATTTTTTATGTGAGCCATGATGATACATATGTAGTGATACATCATTGTGGTATTAAGTGGCATTTTTCTAACAGCTAATGATGCTGAACATCTTTTCCAGTGCTTCTTTGCTATCTACCTGTTCTATTCAGAGAAATATCAATCATATCTTCTGCTCATTTTTTTATAAGATTGTTTAATTGTAATCTTTTGTCAGATACATGGCTTGCAAGTATTTTATCCTAGTCTGTAGCTTCATCCTCTTGACAGGTCTTTTACAGATCAAAAGTTTTTCACTTTGAAATGATCCAACTTATCAGTTTTTTTTAAATCTGATTATGCTTTAACCCAAAAAACCCACTGCCGTCACTTCCAACTCATAGTGATGCTAAACTACAGAAGAGAACTGCCCCATAATGTTCAAGGAGCACCTGGTGGATTTAAATTGCCAACCTTTTGGTTATCAGCCATAGCACTTAACCACCTTGCCACCAGGGTTAGTGTTTTTAATTAGGACAATGTACAAGATAGGAAAAGTCAGCACCACTTGACCAAGGCCACAGAAGCTTCCTAGGCACCTTCACTTTGAGGGACCAAGATACTGGGGTTAACAGCTGTCCCCATAATCTTTGGGGACATATAGTAGGTTAAGTGGCATAGTATACTTCATAAAGAAAATGTTCTATATCCAACCTTGGTGAGAAGAACATGAGGTCTTAAAAGATTTATCTATCGGAGCCATATTGTCCAAAGCAAAGGAGAATTAAGAAAACCAAAGACACAAGAAAAATTAGTCTAAAGGACTAAGAGACCACCATGAACTACAACGCCCACCGGCCTGGGCCCCAGAAGAACTACGTGGTGCTTGACTACCACCATCAACCACTCTCACAGGGATCACAGAGTGGGAGAAAAATGTAGAACAAAATTCAAATGAACGAGGTAAGGGAGGGAGATCAGAGAACTGAAGGAGGGAGAAAGAGAGGGAGGAGACCAGACATACCAGTCGGACTGAGACTAGAAGGACCACCAAGACTACTGTCTCAGGTACTCCGCTAACTCAGAACTGAAGCCACTCCCAACATTCACCTTTCAGCCAAATAAATACTAGACAGGCATATAAAACAAACATCAACACACATAAAGAACATGCTTCGTGATTCAATCAAGTAAATGAGACCAATTGGAAATACCTGCCCAAACGCAAAGACAAAAAGGCAGCAAGGGACAGGAAAACTGGACAAATGGACATGAGAGTCCCAAGGTGGAACAGCAGAGAGTGTTGACATATTCCAAGGACTGCAACTAACGTCACAAAAATGTTTAATAACAAATTAATTTGCGCTGCAACATTTCACCTAAAGCACATGAAAACTACCAAAAAAAAAAAAAAAAAAAAAACAGTATCAATCATCCCATCCTGGTGGTACAGTGGTTAATCGTTCAGCTTAACCAAAGGTTAGCATTTCAAACCCACAAACCACTCCACGGAATAAAGATGCGGCAATTTGCTTCTGTAAAGATTATAGCCTACGAAACCCTATGGGGCAGTTCTACTCTGTCCTATAGGGTCGCTAGAACTAGGAATTGACTAACAGCAACACATTTGGTTTGTTTTTTTATCTCAGTTTTTCAGAGACAAGATTAGGACATTCAAGGCATCAGATGGGAATTACATCAAATCAGCTTCTGAATAGTAAGGTAACCAATTCAATTTATATTCTCCGATACATTGAAGTCAAAACACTATTGGTGTTTATACAGAGTAGATAATGGTTTCCAGCCAGCCAAGCCAAGTGCCTCAAGTTGGATCCGACTCACAGCAACAAAGAAACAAATGTACCCCCCACACACATATTCACACACACATCCACACACCAAGAACTTAGTTATATATAAACACATATATGTTTCAACTCTATATACACTGATACTATGTACAAGCCACGATACAAATCTAAACAGGTATCAGACCTAACCCATGCCATCAAAAAATTTCTAATGTACTAAAACAGAGACATATTAACAATTAACACACTGGAAAGAAGTATTATAATCAAAGCACACAAAAATTGCTGATAAGACACGAAGGAGAAGTCAGGATGAAATCCATTGCTGTCTAGTCAATTTCAACTCAAAGCAACCCTACAGAACAAAGCAAAACTCCACAGGGTTTCATTAGACTGTAACCTTTAGAGAAGCAAACTGCCACATCTTTCCTCTATGGAACACCTGGTGAGTTCAAACCACCAACCTTTCAATTAACAGCTGTTTAACTACGGAGCCAGTTAGAATCAGAGAGTAAGGTTCATGGACAAAATACAGTGAAATCAGTGACAGCTGGAACTTAGAGGCACTACCTTGTTTCCAGATTTCCCAAGTTTTCTGCATTTGAAAGAGCAGAGTCTTACTATGTTTATACAGCTCTCTGTTAACAAAAAATACTTTAGGTTTCCTTCTGTGACAGGTTTTTGCCTTATACAGGTTCTGGCTTTTGTGGGTTTTCCTGTACAGGAAAAAAGCCTACCGCAGTGGTCACAAACTAGGAATCTGAATGCCAAATCCAGGCAACAGATGTTTTTATTTGACTTACACTATATTTAAACTTTTTAAAAAGCTACCTGATAACATTTAAAAATCAGATTTCATGCACAAATAAAGATCTGGCAGCCCTGGGCCCACATCTGACTTGGTAATAACTAAACCAGTTGCCACAGAGTCAATTCTGACACATGGCAACCCTATAAGAGTCAGAATAGAACTGTACTCCACAGGGCTTTCAATGGGGGTGATCTTTCAGAAACAGATCACAAGGACGTTCCTCTGAAGTGCTGCCTGATAAGATTCAAATCACCAATTTTCTGGTTAATAGCTCAGAGCTTAACTCCCTGCTCTTCCCAAGGACTCCTGGTAATAACCATTAGCTGTCAAGTTGATTCTAACTTCTAGACACTCCATAGGGTTTCCAAGGCTATAATTTTTCCAGGAGCAAGCTACCACATCTTTCTCCACCAGAGAAGCTGACGGATTCAAACTGCCAAACTTTCAGTTAGCAGACAAGTGTTTAACCAGTGCACCCCACCAGAGCTCTCTATTTGGTAGTAAATAAACAAGAACCAAATCTAGCTGGTGGCACAAATAACTGGGCTGCTAACCAAAGGTTCATGATTTCAACCACCCAGAGGCTCCCCAGGTGACAGATGTAGTACTCAGCTTCCATAAAAATTAAAAAACCATAACCAAACCCACTGCCATTCAGTCAGGTCCAATTCATAGCAACCCTATAGGTCAGAGTAGAACCGCCAGTTAGAGTTTCCAAGGAGCACCTGGTGGATTTGAACTGCCAACGTTTGGGTCAACAGACATAGCACGTAATAGTGTTCCCCCATAAAGATTACAGCCAAGAAAACCCTATGGGGCCATTCTACTCTATAACATGGGTGACTTTTGAGCAAAAATCAACTTGAAAGCATCCAACAACAATTAGCCTCTGTAGGAATCTAAGTTTGTTAATGGCTCTGCTGTAAAGAGTGCACAGAATTTGGACAAACGAAGATGACAAGGAAAGAATTCAAGATTGTGGAAGGAACACACAGGGAAGCTCAAAGGCCTGAAGTGTGACAGCATGGGGCATGGAGAGACAAGAGAAGTTAATATGGCAGGAAGAAGGATGCTGGGGAGACACCAGGCTAGAAAGGACAACATGAAACCTAGACCATGTGGTTATATGATATATTGGTACCAAGATTATACATCCCAAAGCACATAGGGAAAAACAATGCAGGCACAACTACCCACAGACATATAAAACAGCTCTAAAGTATTTATTAAGTCACATGGAAATATTTTTTGAGTCCTTATGACAAACTAATCTCTGGAAGTAGAGAACTAAGTTAAGACACAACTTCGGCCACACTCTCTCCAAAAGCCTACTTAATAAAAAAGACTACCGAGTTCTCCCACAAAGTTTAATCACTGTTTTTGTGGAGATGAATAAATGACGTATTTTAAAAAAAGAAAACAATCTTTTTACTCTCCTTATGCTCTCTCCAGGTTACAACACATAATGTACAAATAAGTCACACAATTTTATAAAATACTAGAAGGACACACCGCAAAATATTAAATACTGGTTATCTCTATTCTTTCATTTGTGCACCAAAGGTTAAATGAGCATCTAGGAAACCCTGGCGGCACAGACCTAAAGCGCCACTTTTGCTAACTAAAAGGCTGGCAGTTCACATCCACCAGGCACTCCTTGGAAACTCTATGGGGCGGCTATACTCTGACCTATAGGGTCACTATGAGTCGGAATCAACTAGAATGCAGTGCCTTTGGCTTTTTCAGGATGTGTCAGACACTTAACTGGGCCAGAAAAGAATATTTTGTGGTGACAGCTGTTTATATTATGACTACCATCATTATCATTCTTATTAGAATGGCTGTACCATCCCTGTCCTCTGGATCTATAACCTAGCAGGAAGGACAAAAATAAGCAACATGGAATTGTCCGTCTGTCTTGGATGTTTTTTGTAACCCTTCCGGTTTTCTCTAGGAAGCAGGACCGAGGAGAAATATGAAGGTAACTGGACCATTAAAACTAAATGGCTGACTTATACCTTAAAAAGATAAAAATGCACACACTTTCAGCCAGTCTCCAAAACACAGAGTGATATAACTTAGCGGCCAAGAGTGGCTTTGGAAGTTAAGACTTTTTTCAATTCTTGTATTGCAATGATTGTACGTGAGAAAGTTCGTTTACCCATCTGCATCTCGGTTCCCTTATCCGTAAAGCTGAGATATTAGTACCTACTTGACGGGATACACGTGAGGAGCTCACTACAGAGACTGTCACCTAACCCGCTCCTGTTTGTGGTGGCGTCTGTTTATACTAACAATGTCATCAATGTCGTAGTCTTACTATCATATGGTCATTACACGGGCAAATAC
Source organism: Heterohyrax brucei (assembly GCA_028571685.1). Taxonomy (NCBI): domain Eukaryota; kingdom Metazoa; phylum Chordata; class Mammalia; order Hyracoidea; family Procaviidae; genus Heterohyrax; species Heterohyrax brucei. Next base: position 171,170,904 of record CM053141.1, read on the forward strand.
GCCCTCTCACTTCTTTCCATTTACAAGAAAAAGCCTAAAAACGGAGACCGTACGTCAACATGTGCCAGTAACTAAATTCTCTGACCCTGATAACGACGAAAATTCCTCACACAAACGTAGCGCTGCAATAACCCAAGCGCTTTCACCGCCTCCGCGTCCAGACTTGTGATGCCCGGTGCCCACCCCGTCCTCTCCCCAAAGTTCTCTGCTGACCGACCCGTCTCGGGCCCCCTGAACCCCTCCTGCCTTCTCCGAGGAAGCCCCGCACCCGGTAAGCCTCCACCCTCACCGCCGCAGTCGCCACGGCCGCCGCGTCTCTCCGTTCCCACTGTTCCGGAAGTACTCCGTCATCGCAGAGGCAGCCTGGCCTGCCGGCGAGCACTTCCGGATCGAGCAGCCGCCCCCGGCGGAAGGAGCTCGGCGCTGGTTCGGTGAGTGCGGCTTTGGACTTGGAGCTGTGAGGCGTCAGTCCAAGGCGGGGGTGGGGTTTCGTTTGAAGGAGGCTGGGATGTCCGCAGTCCTGTCGAAGGTCTGAGCTGGGTCTGAGGGGTTCGGTGTTTGAACATTTACTGAGCGCCAGCTGCCTTCCGGGCACTACCCTGGGCGTCGTTACAGTGGTGCACTAGCAAGGCAAAGACCCCGCTCCCAAGGAGCTGCCATCCCAGTGGGGCGAGGCAGAGCTTGCACAACTAAGAACCAAAAAGAAATATCTAAGATGGTAGGTAGTAAGATCTTTAGAGAAACAGGGTAATGTGAGCTAATGAAATGAGGAAGTAAGCTACATGATGTTGTGGGGAAGAGCATTCCAAGCAAAGGGAACAGCAGTGCACAGGCCGTTTAGTGTAAGCAACTTGGATTGTAGACGAGCAATAAAAGCAAGGTGAGAATGTAAGATGTTGAGAATGACAGTGAAAAGGCAAATAATATCCTGATATTCTTTTGAAAACATCTCAGGCACACTCAGGTATTCGTGCACCACCACACTTGGAAAATTGCTGTCCTGGAGAATTTATCTCATAAAACCAAAAACCAAAGCCCACTGCTGTCAAGTCGATTCCGACACATAGCGACCCTAAAGAACAGGGTAGAACTGCTCCATAGGGTTTCCAAGGAGCACCTGGTGGAATCAAACTGGCAACTTTTTGATTAGCAGACATAACACCCAACTATGCCACGAGAGTTTCCCATTTATCTCATAGGTAATGGGAAATCTCTAAAAGATTTCAAAATTGCCTTGACTTGCTTGAATTTGTGTTTAAGACCAATTCTGAGATTGTTAGTATTTATGATATGTCAGAGGATTAAGACTGCAGTTAGACTCATTGAGAAAGTGAGAGGATAGTGTGGTACCCTTAGAAACAAGGATGGTGAGACTTTGTCTCGCATACTTTCAACATGTTGCCGGGAAGGACCAGTCCCTAGAGAAGACATCATGCTTAGCAGAGGGTCGGTGAGAAAAAGGAAGACCCTCAGCAAATTGAATTGACACAGTGGCTGCAGCGGTGACCTCCAGCATAGTATCAATAGTGAGGATGGCATAGGACCCCATGGGCAGTGTTTTATTCTGTCGTACAAAGGGTCACTACAAGTCAAAATTAACTTGATGGTTCCTGAGCAACAAGTGGTACCCACGCGAGATAATAGGACTGTGACCTACAGCAGGGGTGTTGTCGTGTGCCATCAAGCCGATTCTTACACATGATGACCCTATATGATAGAATATAACTGTCTCATAAGATTTCCTAGGCTGATCTGTATGGGTGCTGATTGCCAGATCTCATGGCCCATGGAGCAGCTTGCAGGGTTGAACTTCTGACCTTTTGGCTTAGCTGTCAAACTCTTAATAATTGCACCACCAGGGCTCCTTCCAACAGGAATGACAAAAAAAGAAACCAAACCCACTACGGTCGAGTCAGTTCCGACTCATAGCAACTCTGTAGGACAGAATAGAACCACTCCATAGAGTTTCCAAGGAGCACCTGGTGGATCCAAACTCCATAGTAGAGCTTAATTGAAAAACATCTAGGATGTAGACTGATAGTAACAACACACATTTGTATATCACCTATATTGGCTCCTCACATCCACCCTGAGAATGGTTACTATTCAACAGACAGGAAAATTCAGGCGTAGTAAGCCAGTAATCTAACATGGGTGAAATCAAGCATTCGGCTCTGTAGAGTCCAGGCTCCTAACCACCAAACCATAATGGTGGTGATTTTGCAAAATAAGCATAGTTGTGACTACCATATAAGCTATGCGGATGCTAGACAAGTAGATTTGAGGATGAGAATGAGAAATTTTGTTTTAGTCAGTACTGAGTTTGAGATACTGGAGGCGTTTCAGACTAGAGAAAAAAAAATGAGTAAGGAGATCATAAATCTAAACCTGTTGTATTGATGTCTTTGTCATTTGTATCCAAACTCAAACCAAACCTGTTGCTACTGAGTGAATTCCAACTCATAGCAACCCTGCAGGACAGAGTGAGAACTGCCCCCATAGTTTCCAAGGGGCACCTGGTGGATTCAGACTATTGACCTTTTGGTCAGCAACCATAGTACTTAACCACTATGCCACTAGTTTCCATCATCGATGTCTAGTAGGATAACAATCACAGGTGTAACTGAAATAACCCTGAGTAAAGCAAAGCTCCAATAAAGATAAATAACAGAAGATGTTTTTCATTGTGCCAGAAAATATATCACAGTTTGAGCTGGGACTGCCCAAATGCCAGTTAAAAGGTACATGATGGCTCCCAGGTACTATTGGGAGTTTAAGAACCATTTTAATTAGAAACCTTTAAGAACATGTCCCTCAAAGTGGTGATTTCTGTTTGAATATTACTAACCTGTTTTTATATTACAGATCCCTATTATAATGTTTGCATATAAGCAGAAAAGTTTTCTGTTCTTGCAAAGGAGAAAAGAGTGATAACAAGCTGCTTGTTATTTGCTTCCCCCCCCAACTTTGCCAGCTCAAAATGCCACTTTGGCCGATTGTGTGCTGAGTATCTGAGAGTGCCTCCATTTTCCAGTTGTGATAGTACAGGTAGAGAGGTGGAAGAGCTATAAATACAGCCTAGAACACATCTAATTGTGGAGAATGAAGCTGTTAATGTTTCATTGTAATTGGAACCAAAAAACAATACCATTTGGGCATTAGTTCCCTACCCCAACCCCTTTTTGAGTTCTTCCTGAGCTATTTCTACAAACAAGTTTCCTCAGCCAACTCAATGTTGAACCACCAGAACGGAAATCAGCCACATTACTTCCTTATTTACTTCTGTTGAGAATTGGAACAGAATGGAAATATTTCTCTTTTAGAAGTTGGCAGGAACAGCAATAAAGCAATCTGTTAGGAATGACATCTATAGGCTCTTTCTTTTTAAAAATAATTTAGTCAATATTCAGAATGATTCTCTAGGGTAAAATCATCTACATTTTTCGATTATTCATGATCCCAGCAAAGCTTACGTTCCATTCTCCCTAAGAGATAAAAAAGGAGTTGTATTAAATTTGAGTGTAACTTATCTGTTATTAGTGTCAAAGAAAAGTAATACAAAATTCTGTCAAGTAACTTCATCCGTAACATGACCCTTTTTAACTATTTACAGGAAAGTGGCACTTTGATTCTCCTTTTTGAAAGCTTTATTCTTTTGCTTCAACTGTTAGTTGCTCCATTGAGAACAGCAGGCATAAAATTGTTATGGGAAGGTCCAAACTTGCAAATAAACCCCATACCTAAAATTTGTCAATTCCTCATTTTTCTTTTGCATTCACAGCACAATTATACTTCTCAGCAGTTCTCACTCAGCCTTGTATATATTTAGATGTTTCTGCTGTTGCCTTCCAGGGTAGTTTGTAAATTCTGAGAATCTGGGACATGTCCCGGTTCACTGGACTGTGCTTTGTAGCACCTGATGTATCACCTTGTGCATAAGGGTCTTGATTTAGCTGAGCTGTTTTAAAGTCATTAGGCCAGAATGAGTGAAATGGTCACAGTTTTTGTTGCAGATAGTAGAAACTCACACTGATTTGAGTAAATGGACGTATAGTGCAAGGACATATGTCAAGGGCATCTTTGATCCCAGCAGAAATTTGCTCTCTACTTCCTGCTTCTCTTGCCTCTTACCTTTTCTCTTGCTTTTACACAGACCTTTGACAGTGTTGTCTTTCACAACTGTTCAATAGCCTTATCCACAAGGGATTGTTTCTTAGTAACGTAGTAGCTCAGGTCAGAACTCTTTTATGTTTAAGATGCCCATGGAATGAGTATGAAGTGGCTAGGCACAGCCTGCCTTATTTGATAAGACATAAAAGGATATTACAGGATCTGTTGTTCTTCCTTCATGAAATCAGCTGCTTCTGCCACCTTTGATCTAAGAGCAATTCTAAAGGTATTCAGTGTATTTCTCTAGACTGTCATGTAGGTTTCTCTGAACTTCTAATGGTGGCTATGCTATATTCAGAACAGAAGCAATAAATCTTGGCCCCAGAGACATATGCTTGCCACACTCCAGGGTATAAGGAAGGGAGCCAGAGCTCACTGGTGAGGATTGCCAGGTAGCAGCAGTGACAGCTATAGTTCCATAACTCACTTTTGCTGTTTTTTCCTTCCTAGCCATCTTCCTACCCACTTTGTTGCTTGTGTATCCAGTCTTTACTTTTGTGATTTTAATTTTAAATAAAACTAAGATTTTTAAATCTGTTTTTTTAAAAAACAAAAAACGTGAATTTGGAGCCAAGAAATAGGATGTGATGAAGAGGCAGGGCAGCATGTGCAAGTCTCTCTCTTCTGTTCTTCATCCCCCTCCCCTGCCTTTTCTCTCCCCTACCACTGTCTTTCCCATTGCCATCTCTGTTGTCATTTCTTTGTGCTTCTAGTTGTGTGTGTCTCACACCTTGTTGCCTCGCCCCTTAGATGTCCTCTTAAATGTTCATTAACCCACAAGTGTCTTAATTCCAAAGACAACAATTCTGATTAGCTTAAATGGCAAATGGCTTGACTTCTTCCTAGACTTAAGAAGATAAAGGGAAGGCTCAAAAAAGAGACATAGTCTGAATAGATCTCAACAAAGCTTTCCTAACAAAAGCTCAAAAAAAAAAAAAAAAAAAAACCAAACTCATTGCCATCAAGTCAGTTACAACTTATAGCAACCCTGTAGGTTTCCAAGGACCACCTGGTAAATCTGAACTGACAGCCTTTTGATTAGCAGCCATAACTACACCATAAGACACAGAAAAATAATGTAGCTGATCTTGGTTAAGATCCAAGGTCAGCTTACAATACTTTTTAATCTATGTTATAGCAGCATATATATATATATATATATTTAAACAATGAAAAAGAAAAGAAAAATGTCAATTTTAAAATTAAAAATTGGCATTATATAATTGTACCCCCTCTTCCCCCAGCATTTTAAATGATTGCATGGTAGTCTTGAGTAAGAGGTTTCTCTTTTTTTTTTCTTTTATCTTAAATAGTGGTTTAACTAGCAGGTATAGACATTAGCACAATATCTGAAAGAACCATCAGCAGCAATAATACTTTAGTGAATACTGTTGCCGCACTCTGTGCGTTGTGTATACTGTCTCATTCACACCTCAGACAATCCTATGGGGATGTCATCGTTGTATGCCACTGAGTTGACTCTGACTCAGTGACCCTATAGGACAGGACAGAACTGACCCATAGGGTTTCCTAGGCTATTATCTTTACAGGAGCAGATTGCAAGGTCTTCTGTTCTGGAGAACCGCTGATGGGTTCAAATGACCTTTCAGTTAGCATGCTGAGTACTTAACCTTTGTGCCACCAGGGCTCAATCCTCTTATTTCCTTATTCCTCTCATTTCATATGAGATGGAGGTCAGGCATTCTTCCTGTCTCTCTACCTTTACCAATTCTGACACCAACCTTCCCTCCCGTGGCACTCTCCACTCGGCTGGGTTTGGTAATTCATTGTAGTGGCCACATAGAACTCACAGGCCATACTCATGATTATGCAGTTTATTAGGGAAGTAACATTTACAATTCATGAGATGAGGGGACTAAGTCACAGAATAAATATTAACAAAAGTTGCAAGGTACAGTACAGTGGATCACTTTTGTGTGTCCTTTCTCACCTGGGCTTGTAACTCCTACCCATGCGACTGGGCAAACTGTGTGATGGGGTAATTGTAACCTACCAAAATGATTGATCAGTTTTGTCATTGCTAGGCTAGAATGAGCCATCGTAGAGGTGGGAGAGGGATGATCCCACTGCAGCCAAAGAAAAACATCCAGGAGCCCCACGTCCCTTGGACCCAGGAGTCCTATACTGAGAAATTCTTGGGACCGAGAGACAGGCGGAGACCCAGCAGTAGGCAATGGCGTGATGGGCTTCCTGGCCAACAGAAGGAGATAGCTGAGTGCCCTGGGTCCAGGGAGAGATGTGCATGGCTGAGAAGAGGCTGTTCTGATGGAAGAAATGTACCGTCAGTGTTCCTGAGCGTGAACTGTAAATGTTACTTCCCTAACAAACTGCATAATCATATGAGTATGGTCTGTGAGTTCTACGTGGCCATTACAGTGAATTACCAAACCCAGCCGAGTAGAGGGGGCCATGGGAGGGGCGATTGGTGTCAGAACTGGTAAAGGTAGAGAGATAGGAAGCATGCCTGACCTCCACCTCGTGTGAAATCAGCCTTAGGCTGTTATCTTTATGCTCCTTCCATCTTGTGAAGTTAGAGGAAACCAGACTGTACCCTCAAACATTTTGTTTTGTTTTACCCAGGGCTACTTAGAGTCAGACTTAGGATTTGAATCCAGGAAATCTGGCTCCAGAGTTGAACCTCTCTGCTACTCTGCCTTTATCTGAGGCCTACATTATGCTGTTCCGGAATAATCTAAATACACAGTGAAGTGTGACTGATTAGTCCTCTCTTATTGGATCTATCAAACAATGTGGGTCGGCAGTAGGCAGGGATGTTGCAAAGGAAACAAGGAACAGTATCTGTAGTCCCTGGGTGCCAGTGCCCAGACCCACTGCCAGAGTCACTCAGGGACTAGTGAAAAGCCATGAATTCCAAGAAGACCCAAACCCAGAGGTTCAGACTCAGTCAGAGACAGGTAGCCAGGAATCCACATTCAATTTTGCCAGATTACTGTGATAGTCTGGTTTGGAGACTCTGTAATCTTTTCCCACTGGTATCTTTTAGGGCAAGATGGTAAATGGAAATTTTGGGGGCTAGCAGCCCATTTGAAGAGTGTCTTTAGGTAGGTAGACACCCTAGTGGCATAGCTACAGCTGCGATCTAGAAGCAGTTTGAATCCACCAGGCAAATCTTGGAAATCCTGTGGGGCAGTTCTGCCCTGTTCTGTAGGGTCACTGTGAGTTGAAATCAACTCAACAGCAACAGGTTTAACAGGTTTAGGTGGGTACCTTTAGGATGTTTTGAAGTTGTTAGCATTGACTTTTTCCTGTCTCAAATTGACAGGTGTTCAGTAATTGCATGTTGATTTAAATAATTGTGATCCCTGTTGGAAACCCTGGTGGTTAAGTTCTATGGCCACTAACCAAAAGGTTAGTGGTTCAAATTCATGAGAAGCTCCTTGGAAACTACAGGGCAGTTCAGCTCTGTTCTGTAGGGTTGCTATGAGTCAGAATTGATGGCAGCAATGAGTTTCAGGTGGTTGCATAACTGTCTTCACTTGACAAAGCTCCATCACATACTTGATCAAATTTAAACTAATTTTCATCAATAAAAATGTATTGAGCATGTGCTAATGATGAGGTGTACCAATAAAAAATATAATCCCTGTACCTAAGAGGCTCATAGGTGAAATGGGGTAGACTGCTTAGCAAGTAGTGCACAGCATATACCAGAGCCCACTGAGTAGTGTAGGCAGTAAGGACTGTGGAAGGGAAGGGGAAGACAGTGGGCAATAGAGCCAGGCCATGAAAGGAGGCTGCGCCTTGGCTGAGAAACGCTGCCTAGAGCAGGGATAGAAGGCAGAAGTGCTGGGCACTGGATAAAGACAGTACTTGCCCTGCAGACTTCTCACATGGAGGCTGTTAATTCTTCCTAGGCACCTACATCTCTTCCCGGGAAGAATAAGTCCTCTTCTTGTATTTCCTGTTGTCTCCCACCCTTGCTGCCTTGATTCAATACTAGGGGAACATCTCTGTCCCCACAAATGATCTGTCCTTTTCCTTAGTCTGTGGGTTCTTTGACGTCTTCATCTTGAATGAGAATCTTCACTTACTTTATACTCCTACTCTAATTCCCAAAGCCTGCCTCCAATTCCACTGTTGGCCCAAACTGTGCCTTTCTGCAGTCAGAATCAGACACGGTACTCCCCAACCATCACCTTTCATTTCTGCAACTTACAGCTCTTTTTCCTTAATACTTCTTCACTAGTTACCCCTCACTCTTAACACTGTCCTCTAGCCTGCTACCTGAGATATTCCTTTGCATTCTTGATTCCCTCAGTCCTCCTGCATACCAGATTTCCTTAGGGAGTCTTCTATGAGGATAGTGTCTATATTGGGTGCTCCTGTAGCATTCTATACTTTCCCTTGGGTAACATTTAGCATATTCTGTATATATTTATTTAGTGTTAACATTCTTTGCCAAACTAGACTCCATGGAGGCAGAGGCTGTGTCTGTAGTTTAGTAGATCAGCTCACTAGATTTGCTGAAGAGATGAAAATATATACCTCTAGTCTAAAACAGTGGCTCCAAAGTCAGTGGCAGGAAACAATGTGGAGTAAGGAGATGGCTAGATAGGAGATGAGGTGGTATTAGAATAAATGGGGAGGAAGGGTTTGTTTATTAAAAGAGCCAGCTTCCAGCTCACATCCCAGGGTGGGGGTGGGACACAGTAGCTCTGTAAGTTAATAACACTGCTTTGTTTTCCTTGTGTTTCTGTGCACAGTTAATGTTATCCAATGCAGGAAGATATAAAGTTTCTTTCTAAATAAATGATTGTGAGGAAATTGATTTAAAGAAAAAGTGTAAGTGAATAATAACTGGTACATGTCTGCTGTTACTGAATCGACTCTTTGACTCCGAGTGACCCTGTAGGACAGAATAGAACCATCCCATAGGGTCTCTAAGGAGCAGCTGATGTTTAACAGTTTTTGTTTAACAGCTGAACTCTTAACCACTGGCTCCTGATACATAGAGCAACAAAAAAATACCACGGTAGTAGAAAGAAAGAATGAACAAAGTTTGGGAGATACTGACTTAGATGGACTCAACCAAACCCCTTACCATCAACTCAGTTGTGACTCACAGTGACCCTCAGGACAGAGTAGAACTGCCCCATAGGGTTTCCAAGGGACAAGCTAGTGACATTTTGGTTAGCTGACCTTTTGGTTAGCAGCCATAGCTCTTAACCACTGCACCACCAGATAAGCCATGCCAAAGCCAAGTGCCATCAAGTCCCATAACCAAAAAAATTTTTTAAAAGCCCATAGGGGGGCAGAGTCAAGATGGCGGACTAAGCACACGTCTCCTTATATCCCTCTGGAAACCAAGACCTGAACTGATAATCAAACGGAGCATTCTGATCACCTAATCAGCCCAAGGAAACAGCACAGGGCGGTTACTTTGGACTTCATACCACGGAGTGAAAAACCTTCTCTCTTTCGCTGACTCCCACTCCTGGCTAGCCCTGGCTCTCACAGACTGAAGGTAAACACACCATTTTGACTTTTTTTCCTCTGCCTTGGCTGGTGGGCGGAGCTGGGTCTTGCCTAGCAGCTAGGTTAAGATGCAGTGCTGGGGGGGTAGGCAGGTGAAATTCCCATAGTTTGAGAGCCAGACTTAGGGCTCTGTTAATCTAGCCACTTTGGGACTGTCGTTTTATCTCAGCCACAGCAGGGTTTCTATGGAATTTCACAGTCAGTGTGCTGGATGCCATGTTGGGTACGGAGATTTTAGCGGGACCTAGTTCTTAGCCTGGGAGCAAGCACCTGAAACAGGACAGTGCTTCTCCAACAGAAAAGCAATAATTTACACAGTGCCACCTACGTTGGGGGCCCTGCAACAGAAGCAGAGGAATCACTACCTCTCGGCACCTTTAGCACCTCTATCTGTTGCCTGTGTGGAGGACGCCATCTTGGATACAGTGGCCGCAGCTAGACCTAATTCTTAGCTTCGATCCAGAGCCTGCACACAGGAGAGCATTTTTCTACCAGAAAAGCAGTACTTTACACAGTGTCACCTAAGGCTGGGCTCTGTCTGCAGAAGCCAACAGGGCAGTAGCCTTGCTGTATTTCTGAACTAGTTTGTATCATCTGGGGTTTGATATAGTGGTGCTTACTTTGCCTGTTGAGAAAAGGGACCTGAAAACCTGACTGACTTGGGATGTGGTCAGATACCTTTTCCTTTACATTTTAAGACAGCCTAGAGAAACATCTGCAGTCCATCCTTGCAGTATCTCTTCCAGCCTCTACTTACTCACATGGGACCCAAAAAGCAACAGACACTTGTGGAATACAAGAAATCACTTATGGCTTCAGAAGGCTCCCAAACAAAACAACCAAGAAGTTTTCCAGATGAAGAAACTTTTATGAAAGCATCAGAAAGTGACTACAAAATGATTATATACAGAGCCCCTGTAGACCTTATACAAAGTGCAGCAGAACAAAAGAAAAAATTAAGCAAGCTGTTCGATCTGATGAAACACCAGTACTCTGAAATCCAACAGATCAAGAACAAAATCAAAGACATAGAAACTTCAATGCAAAGCCAAGAAAACAGAATGGTACAAATAGAAAAAAAGAATTTCTGACTTGGGAGACAGAGCTACTGATGCCAGCATCTATGAGCAGAAATCAGAAAAAAGAAACAAGAAAAATTAAGAAGCGTGTGGGACTCCATTAAGAGGAACAACCTTCGATTAATTGGAGTCCCTAAACAGGCTGAGACATCTGAGAACACAGAGAGTATCATTGCTGAGCTGCTGACAGAAAACTTCCCAGAAATCATGAAGGAAGAGAATATAGACATCTCAGATGCATATCGTACGCCACCCAATATAGATCTCAAAAGAAAGACTCCAAGACATATTATAATCAAGCTTAACAAAATAAAACAGAAGTAGCAACTCTTAAAGGCAGCAAGACTCAAAGCAAAACTGACATTCAGGGGAAACCCTGTAGGCCCTCTTCAGATTTCTCAGCAGAAACCATGATGGCACAGAGACAGTGGCATGACACATTCAAGCCTTGAAGGAGAAGAACTTCCAACCACGAATTATATATCCTGCAAAACTATCTTTCAAATACAAAAATAAGATTAAGACATTCCCAGATAAACAGAAACTCAGAGACTTTGTAAAAACCAAACCCAAACTACAAGAAATACTGAAAGAAGTTCTTGGCTCTGGCTTAGAAGAACAAAGCCACTAACTTTATATTTTAGAACTGCACACTACATAAAAACTCTACACAGTTAGATAAGTCTCCAAAGTCAATCACAGCTTTAATACAGAAAGAAGTAATCCAGTGATCATCATGAAAACTATGGTGCCATCATATTAAAAAGAGGGATGTACTACAGTGATTATAGTCCTTCCAGATGGAGAGGAAGATGACAAGACTGGTAGTAATTAAAATTCTGTTTATATATACTTTATTAAGGGGGATCATAGGGGCAGCTGTAAAGCACAACAAAGATGTATCATACCATTTCAAGAAATGTAACACAGGAGTCTCAACAACTACAAAACCAGTTCTGAAAAAGGTGAAAAATCAACTCACAAAAAAGAATGTCTCAGAACAGACTAGTAAGAACAACAGAGAAAACATCAACATAAAAATAAACATATCACAATGGCAGCAGTGAACATATACCTATCAATAATTACATTGAATGTGAATGAACTGAATGCTCCAGTAAAGAGACATCGAATGACATCTTGGATCAAAAGACATGACCCATCCATATGTTGTCTACAAGAAACTCACTTGAGGCCTAAAGATAGGAACAAACACTGAAAATTAAAGGATAGAAGAATATGTATAATGCTAACAATGAACAAAGAAGAGCAGGGGTGGCAATTCTAATCTCAGACAAAATCAATTTTAATGTCAAATCCACCATTGTGGACAAAGATGGACACTATTTATTGTTGAAAGGGTCAGTACACAAGCAAGACTTAACTATATTAAATATTTATGCACCTTATATCAGAGCACCTAAATACGTCAAAAAAATACTGACTACACTCAAAAGAGAGTTAGATGACTGCACAATAATAGTGGGAGACTTCAACACTCCACTCTCAATACTGGACAGATCATCTAGAAAAAAGCTCAGTAAAGATACAGAAGACCTCATTGACACAATTAACCAACTAAACCTCATCGATATATACAGAACTTTCCACCCATCAGCAGACAACTACACCTTCTTGTCTAGTGCACATGGAACATTCTCCAGAATTCACCATGTGTTATGACATAATGCAATGCTCAACAAAATCCATACCATTGAGTTACTGCAAAGCATCTTCTCAGATCATAAAGCCATAAAAGTCAGAATCAATAGCAGAAAAAACATAGATAGAAAGTGGAACTCTTGGAAACTGAACTGCCGGGGGCCAGCCCCGACACTTTGTAGGGTCACGCACAGAGGGAGGGAGAGGCGCGGCGGGAAATGAATCAAGGAGACAGAAAAGACTTTTCTGGTTTAAGGCAGCCCGACCCAGAGAGCAAGAGAGAAGGCTGTCTGTCTTTATTGTTTTTATAGTAAGAGTGACGTGAATTTTACCTGCCCACTGACCACACAATCTATTGGCTAGTTTAAAACCAAAACCTCATGGTTGGCAAATTTGAAACCAAAAACCTCGTGGTCTTGAGGTGATGTAATTTTTTACTCTGCCACATGAGCTATTAGTTAACTGAAACCTGGTGATCCTTTTAACTGTCAAAGCTTTTTAGATAATGGCCTATGGATGCCTCGAGCTCAATCAGCCCTACTTATACCTCAAGGTTAAAAGGTTCACGAGGAAGGGTCTAAAGTTTATGATCTCTATTTGTTCCTACTTTGCTCTTTATCTCCTCCTGCGGGGATAGTAAACATCTACCGTCCCCCACCCTATGTTCTTCTCAAGCTGTTCTAAAGAGGATAATTCCTTTCACATGGGTGGGGATGTGCAGTTGGGGGAAGTCAGCAGGGGTTGGGCCAGCCTCGTTGCTCTCAAAGCTGGCTGTGCTAGAGATCATTCCTCTGAGCTCTTTCTCCTCAGAAAATTCCTGTACAGTTTTCCCGATATCATTTCACAGACCAAGGGGGCAGTAAAAAGGGGCCCCTCTCAGAAGGCATCTCCCCTGATCCTTGTGCCAGGAGAGGAGGGGGTATCTTTTTGAAGAAAATTTGATTAGGAAGCCAAATAATATCAAGGGAAGTAGGCTAAAAAACATGTCACAGGTGGGATGCTTCAGCCCGTCATTTGCAGGAGCTCGTGACTTTGTCTACAAGGCTGATGGCGGACCTCCGCACTGAACGTCTTGCTCAAAAAAACATGGGCTATAGAAGAAATTAAGAATGAAATAAAGAAATTCATAGATTCCAATTAGAACGAAAATACTTCCTACCAGAACTTATGGGATACAGCCAAAGCAGTGCTCAGAGGTCTGTTTATCTCTATAAATGCACACATCTGGAAGGAAGAAAGAAACCAAATCAAGGAAATAACCCTACAGCTTGAACAAGTAGAAAGAGAACAACAGAGGTACCCCTCAGGCACCAGAAGAAACGAGATCGTAAACATTAGAGCAGAGCTAAATGAATTAGAGAATAGAAAAACAATTGAAAAAATTGAAAAGACCAAAAGCTGGTTTTTTGAAAAGATCAACAAAATTGACGAACCACTGGCTAAACTTACTAAAGAAAAGCAGGAAAGGAAACAAATAACCCAAATAAGAAATGAGAGGGGAGTTGTCACCACAGATGCAACAGAAATCAAAAATATCATAACAGAATACTATGAAAGACTGTACTCTAACGAATTTGAAAACCTAGAGGAAATGGACAAATTCCTTGAATCATACCACCTACACAAATTATCACAACGTGAAGCAGAAGAACTTAATAAATCCATCACAAAGGAAGAGATTGAAAATGTCATCAAAACACTGCCAACCAAAAAAAAGCCCGGGCCCAGATGGCTTCACTGCAGAATTCTACCAAGCATTTAGAGAAGAGTTGTCTCCAATACTACTGAGACTATTTCACTGTATAGAAAGGGATGGAGTACTCCCAAATGCATTCTATGAAGCCAGTATAACCCTGATACCTAAGCCTGGGAAAGACCCAACAAAGAAGGAGAACCACAGACTGATATCACTCATGAATCTAGATGCACAAATCTTCAACAAAATTCTTGCCAATAGAATACAACAACATATCAAGAAAATAATCCATCCTGCCCAAGTGGGATTCATACCAGGGATGCAAGGCTGGTTCAACATCAGAAAAACGATTAATGTGATTAACCACATAAATAACACAAAAGACAAGAATCACCTGATTTTGTCCATTGATGCCGAAAAGGCATTTGATAAAGTCTAGCACCCATTCATGATAAAAACTCTTAGCAAAATAGGCATAGACGGAAAATTCCTCAACACAATAAGGGCCATTTATACAAAGCCAATTGCCCACGTCATCCTGAATGGAGAGAGACTGAAAGACTTTCCCTTGAGATCAGGAACTAGGCAAGGATGCCCACTCTCACCTCTCGTATTCCACATTGTACTAGAAGTTCTAGCCAGAGCAATTAGACAAGCCAAGAAATAAAGGGCATCTGCATCAGCAAAGAAGAAGTTAAAATCTCCCTGTTTGCAGATGACATGATTGTACATGCAGAGAATCCCCAGGAATCTATAAGTAAACTACTCAGACTGATAGAAGAGTTCAGCAAAGTCTCAGGATACAAGATAAACGTAAGTAATCAGTAGGATTCCTTTATACCAACAACAGGACTGTTACGGAAGAAATTATAAATTGCTACCATTTACCATAGCCCCTAAGAAGATAAAGTACCTAGGAATTAATCTAATCAGAGAAATAACAGACCTTTACAAAGAGAACCAGAAACCCTTACTACAAGAAACTAAGAGAGACTTAGATAAATGGAAAAACCTACCCTGCTCATGGATAGGAAGCCTTAACATTGTGAAAGTGTCTATTTTACCCAAAAGCAATCTACTTATATAATGCAATCCCAATACAACTTCCAGTGTCATTTTTTAATGAGATGGAGAAACAAATCACCAATTTTGTTTGGAAAGGGAAGAAGCCCCGGATAAGTAAGGTACTACTAAAGAAGAGGAACACGCTGGGAGGCGTCTCATTACCCCACCTTAGAACATACTACACTGCCACAGTGGTCAAAACAGCCTGGTACTGGTACAAGGATAGACAGATCGATCAGTGGAACAGAATTGAGACCCCCAGAGATGACACCATCTGCCTATGAACAGTTGATATTCAACAAAGCCCCTAAGACATTAAACTGGGGTAAAAACAGTCTCTTCAACAAGTGGTGATGGCAAAATTGAATATCCATCTGCAATAAACTGATTCAAGATCCATATCTTACACCTTCTACAAAAACCAACTCCAACTGGATGCCAAGCCAAGCCAAGTGCCTTCAAGTCAGATCTGACTCATGGCGACCAAAAGACCTAAATATCAAACCTAAAACAATCAAGCTCATCCAAGGAAAGGTAGGCACAACAATGGAAGTTTTAATACACAATGTGGACAGACTCCAAAATCTTTCAAACAAACTACAATCAACAGAAGAGAAAATAGATAAATGGGAACTATTAAGAATCAAACACTTTTGCTCATCCAAAGACTTTATTAATAGAATTAAAGGAGCACCCACAGAATGGGAAAAAATATTTGGCAACTCTATGTCAGACTGACGCCTGATCTCCATAATCTATAAGATACTACAAAATATCAATAAGAAGAAGATAAATCATCCAATCAAGCGATGGGCAAAGGAGATGGACAGACATTTCACTAAAGAGGAGATCCAGGCAGCCAAAAACCACATGCCGACATGTTCACGATCTTTAGTTATTAAAGAAATTCAAATCAAGACGACAATGAGATACCATCTCACCCCAGCAAGATTGGCCATGATCCAGAAAACACAAAACAACAAATGCTGGAGAGGCTGTGGAGAGATTGGAACCCTCCTACACTGTTGGTGGGGTTGCAATACGGTCCAGCCTCTTTGGAAAGCAATCTGGCGCTTCCTTAAAAAAATGGATATTGATATACCATTTGACCCAGTAATCCCACTATAGCAAAAAGATGGAAACAACCCAGGTGCCCAACAGCAGAAGAATGGATAAGTAAACTATGGTACATATACTCCATGGAGCACTACGCAATGATAAAGAATAACGATGATTCCAGGAAACATCTCATAACCTGGTTTCAACTGGAAGACATTATGTTGAGCGAAAGTAGTCAGCGACAAAAGGACAAATATCATATGAGACCTCTACTATAAGATCTCAAAAACAGACTTGTATATAGAAGAAAAGACTCTTTGACAGCTGCAAGGGAGGGGAGGGAAGGAGTGCGAGGTGGGGAGAGTTTAGATTAGATAGTTGCTAGAAATCTGGTTGGGAGAAATTGGTGATAGCGCACATTAGAAACAAGAACAACATTAAGCGGCCTCCAGCATAACTTCAGTACTCCTTCCATCTTAACTCAATATTGCAAGGATAGAGTAGCTGGGGCAGGGGGCAGGGGACCATGCTGTTAGGTGAAATCGAAGCCGATTGGCACAACTAGCATTTTGCTAAGAGGGCTCTCTGCACCCCACATTGGTGAGTGGCGTCTGGGGTCTTAAAAGCTGCCAAGCTGCCATCCGAGGACACAGCAAATGGTCCCAATTCAGCAGGAACGGCTGCTCACCGGGGACCAAAATGACACGGGATAAAGGCAACCCAGAAGATAGAGAGATCCACATGAGTTGGTGCCTGGGACCAGAAGAACCAGATGGTGCCTGGCCACCACCAGTGATAGCCGCAGTGGAGCTCACAGAGTTGAGTCTCACTGGCGACACAAGAATAAAAAGGGGTGCATCCTGAGACCTCCACTAAAAGACCTCAATTGATGGTCCAGCGGTTTCAGGGTTCCCCTGAGAGCATGGCCCCTGGCCCTGATGCTGCCCTTGCCCATAAATCACAATTAAGGTCCACTGTTTGGACAGCAATGGATTGGACTTGGCAATGCGGAGTGACCATATATTGGATACACTTCGCTAGAGGAAGGAGAGTGGGTGGAGAGGAGTGGAAAGGAGACTGTTGGGAGGATGAGACCTGTATGGAGCAGAGAGGAATAGTGTGCAGTCACCGGACAGTGAGAGCAGTAGATGCTGCATGGAGGTGGGCATGTAAATTTATACAGGAATGTACATTTTCACTCAGTTATATTAAATAAAAAAATAAATTAAAAAGCCCATAGGGATCTGTTTTAGTCAGCTAGTGCTGCTCTAACAGAAATACCACAGAGTGGATGGCCTTAACCAAGGAAGGTATTCTTGCACAGTCTAGTAGGCTGCAAATCCAAATTCAAAATGTCTGCTCCAGGGGAAGGCTTTCCATGTTGTCAGCTTTGGAAGACAGTCTGGTATTGCATCAGTCTTTGTTCAGGGAGCATCTTGGTGCAGGAATCTCAGGTCTGAAGGATGCACTGTTCTCCTGGTGCTACTTTCTTGATGGTGTAAGGTTCCCAAATCTCTGCTTGCTTCTCTTTCCTTTTACCTCTTGTAGGATTTCCTTTTACCTCTTGAAAGGATTAAGGGTGGGGCAATCCATAGTCCAGAGAAACTCCCTTTACAATGGAACAGAGAGGTAATCTTGTAAAAGGATTTACAGTCCCGCCCTAATCCTTTAACATATAACATAGGAAAACCACCAAATGGAGGATAGTCATAAGATACTGGGAGTCATGGCCCAGCCACATGGCTGCACATATTTTTGAGGGGGACACAATTCAATCTATGACAGGATCCTTTATCCCTAAAGTCCTGAGGAAAGGGGGAAGAGCAGCAACGATAACCCAGAGCACTTTTCCAGCACATTCATATCCTGTCACCATTGAGAACTAGTAGTCTAGCATAAAGGACAGAATCATGTCCACTAATTGTTGTCTTACAGTGAAAAGGAACTCTAGCGCTTAACACATGTCAAGCCCCTGGCACAGCACCCAGCTTATGACAGTCATTCAGCAAACGTTGTTTTTATGGTTTCTACGTACCACCCTATCCTAAAAAGACTAGGTTCTAATCTGAATTCTTGTACTAACTTACAACATTGTCTTAAGGAACAAGTCACCATGAAGTGAGTAAGTTAAATAACATCATTTTCTGAAATTCCCTCCAGTGCTCAAATTCTTTGTTTCCTTTAGTGTCGTTTTAGTGGGGTTTGGCGAAGAAATGGAGATAAACATGTGTTTGATTTCTTGTTTATGACCAGAGTTCTTTGTTTTACTCTGAGTAGTCCATCCTTAAAGTTCAAAGATTTAGAAAATTATTTATTGTCATCATTCAAACGTCCTTTCGAGGACTAGTGAAAATTAAATGACATTTGAAACTTATTGTAATTCTGAGTTTAAGGAATTTAATGAGAAAATACAATGATCTGTTGCTTTTTATGTTCTATGATTAAGCAGCCTTCATGTGAGTGTAAGGGAGAGTATAAAATGCCATTTCCAAAACTAATTATCTTGGGCCTTTATTAGAAATGGAACTAGAAGTTTCATCCCGTATTTTATAGAAATAGAAGTTGAAAATTTTCTCTGAAGAGTCAGTGATTTAAAAGGCAAATCAGATTACCATGAAGATAATCATAATCTCATAGCCTCTTAGACTAGGATGTTACTTTGTATTTTATTCATGATATCTTTGTGTTCTTTTCAGTTTGTCAGATGATCTTCTAGTTTTATAACTACATTTGTAGCAACTAGAAATTTAAAGAACAGTTCCTCTCTTAGCTGATTTTACAGACTTGCAGTTGAAATTTGGTATTCTTACAAAGCATTAAATGTACTGTAGTTTGTCTCTTTTGACTAAGATTCTTGCCAAAAGGGAGGTTCTGTAGCCTCAGGAGTCAATAATTCTATATATGTATTGCAATAAGTACAATTTTCTTTCTAATGTTAAAACAAAAACAAAAGAACTATCTTAAATGTTCCTATATTATTTATATCTGATATATCTGTGCACTTGAATTACTCAAATTTTGAGCAGCATGGTTATGATTATGATGTACCAGTTGATTTGCATTATTGATGTAACAACAGATGGTAATGGCGCAGGTTGAAATAAAAGATCATTAAGCTAAATATTTCAGTCTACATTGGCTCCCTGATGCATAGAATTTGTCAGAGTGAAATAGAATCATAGCAGTTCATAACTAGAAGAGCCCTTAGAGATCGTTTCATCCAGTCCCTCATTTGAAAGATGGGAAAACAGAAGCCCAGAGAGAATGCTACTTGCCAAGGTCATACAGCTAGTTAGTAGCAAAGCTAGGACCAGGATCTAGGTCTGCCATTTCCCGATTCAATGTTCTTTCTCTTGTCTCTGTGAGAAGTTTAGGTGGTATCTTCTCTATATAATTTTCATTCAACTTACTGATGTTAGCTCCAGTTATCCTAACCAATTTCAAATCTGTTCATTTCTAGATCATACATACTTTCACCCCATTATGAGCCTTGGTTGGTTAAATTTTGTATCTGGCTTTCTTTTAGGTTGGACTCCATTTATATCTTTTAGTACTGAGGACTTCAACAGTACACCTGGATCTACCACTGTTTCAGAAAACTTCAGTATCAAACAATAAATTTGCACTGTGATCTTGTTATACTATAGAAGCTTTTGAGTTCTCCAAATAGACAGAATTTTTTTCCCATTTTCCAATGAAGCCACATTGCTGCTTATTCACTTTGGTGGTGAGTATTACTATGCCACCTGCTTTTGTTTTGCAAGATGTGGGCTTCAACCAAATGGCCCCACTGGAAGCAAATCACAGTTCTTCCAATACATCGCATCCCCTTAGCTTTGAACTCCCAGCAGGTCCCCATTTGGGTGATGATGTCATCATAGCCAAAGAGGGAGCTAGTGTTTCAATCGAGTGTCATCTCACAGTGGGCCACCATGAAGATGTTCGTTGGTACAACTCAAGAGGACAGCAACTGGATGACAGAGACAGAGGTAACTTGTTGCTGTTGTTGTTATTTGCCATCTAGATGATTCCAATTCATAGCAGCCCTTTGGGATGGAGTAGAACTGTCCAACAGGGTTTCCAAGGCTGAAATCTTTACAGAAGCAGATCTCCAGGTCTTTTCTCTCAAGGAGGGGCTGGTAGGTTTGAACATCAACCTTTGATTAGCAGCTGACCGCTTAACCATTGCAGCACCAAGGGTCCTGGAGGTTACTCTGCCAGGGTATAATTAGTCAAGTGTACTCATTTCCTTCTAATTCAGTCCTCTTGGTTTCATGGTGTATTCAGTGAGAAATATCAAAAATGAGGTGCCAAGATGAATAGTTAAAACCTTTTAAAGTCATAGAGTTCTAAACATATCAGAAAAAGTAAAACAATTTTTAACTTCTTAGCTAGAAGAAGAAAAATATAAAGAATAGTTATAGGTAAAGAAGGTATTCCCACGCTGACAGGGAGCTGTTGTCCCTCCTTTTCATGAGTTGGTTTCCTTCTCTGAAGCTAGGCTGCATCAGAGCTGCTGCAGACAGCAGGGCAGGCTG
This sequence comes from Heterohyrax brucei, assembly GCA_028571685.1. NCBI lineage: Eukaryota > Metazoa > Chordata > Mammalia > Hyracoidea > Procaviidae > Heterohyrax > Heterohyrax brucei. Next base: position 171,191,690 of record CM053141.1, read on the forward strand.
GGCACTGCTCTCTTCCGGCAGCCCTGTTCACTAGACTGCAGTGCGACGGGTGTAGTGTGGTGGCCCTGTGAAAATACAGCAGGCAGCATTTGGGTTAGACTTAAGTAAATTCATCATAATTTAAAAAAGGTTTTCCCTGAAGAGTTACTACAGATGTTGGAGAAAATCTAGGATGTTTTTAAAGGGAGAGGAGATCTTTGCAGGAAATTCTGACCCCTTGGAGAATTGGAAGAACACTGAGGAAGAGCTGCATAGGCCCTTTTAACTTTTTTTTCTATTCTACACCTTAATTTATGTAAAAGCAGGAGTTTCTCTTCAAATCAGACAAACATAACTACAGGTAACCAAGGTTTACTTTCTGGCAGGTTTTTCTGTGATTTTGCTGTTTGTAGACCTGTGAACACTTAATAACCTATCCTATTTTCCTTATCAAGTGTTCTGTTAGAAAGATATTTTTGATGAGTACTTTTGAGTTAAAACACCTCAGAAAGAAGTGACCATGAAAAGCTAGTGGGATGAAGATTAAATTCTGCAATTCCCACAAGCTATGCTTTAGAAAAGGCCTTTTTATCTTTTTTTGTTTGTTAGAAAGATAGTCTAACCTCCTGAAATATAAAGGATATTTGGCTGTTTTATTAGGACAGAAACAGAAAAGGGAGCAAATGGTATTTCCTTTGGAAATATGAGCTAAGTATTTTGATCTTCTACAAAGAGAATAACTGTTCACCAAGAGATGGAAGAGCTTGAGTTTTAGAAAGAAAAGACTGAGAGGTGCTGCAGACTGGCCTAAGTTTAAGTAACTCTAGAATAAAGAAGCCAAAGACAATTCAGAAATCTTTCAACAGTTCAGTTAGAATACTACATTTTTATTTAATCTGAATTTTGCTATCAGGTCCAAGATAGAGCCTTTTGAAATTTTTTCCCGAAGGATAATTTTGACTTCACTGTCCAATCTAGTAGACATGTAACTGTTAGTGCTTAAAATGTTGTTAGTCCAAATGGAGATGTACAGCTAGTGTGCAAAATGCACACTGGGTTCAAAGCTTTAGTATGAAAAAAATTAATAGAAACTCATTGACAGTCTTTTTATATTGACTACATGTTGAAGTGATAATTTTTTAAAGTATTTGGTTAAAATATATTACTAAAATTAATTCTACCTGTTTCTTTTTACTTTTTCTAAATATGCCCAGTAGAAAATTTTATTAAGTACATGAGTAGCTTTTGTGACTTCATTATAGTTCTAATGGGCAGAATTACTTTAGCAGTTTCCTTCTCCTCTTTTCCAAAAAACTAGTTAAGGTGCATCTGGATGTCCATCTAGCTCCTGTGAAGCTGGGGTTTCTTTGTAAATGTGAAGATGGTTTTTGAGACTGTTCCTAGGCAAGTGCACTCCGCATTGGTCCTCAGATTGTGACTTTCATGATTGATATGATGCTTAACAAGTATCAGTACAATGCAAATTTCAGGCACCCCACTGAAGTTTCTGATTCAGGAATCTATATTTATAGCAGACACTCTGCAGTCCTTATACAGCTGATCTGTGACTCCACTTTGAGAAACACTGCTCTAAAGACATAGCACAGAAATGGTGATGCATCTCTTCCACTTTTAACTCATCCACTTCTCAGTGAACCTACAAACTAGTTGTCAAAACAGTTTGAAAAGCTAGGCTAAATAAAACTACCCAGCATACTTGCCTTTTCCTCTCCACCTTGATTTGTACCTGTCCTTCTACAACCCTTTGGCCTTATTTTCCCATCTGCTCACTCACCTAATGAACTACTTTTGAGGTCCCTGAGTGGTACAGACAGTTTGAAGTCTACTCATTACCTAAAGGTTGGAGATTCGAATCCACCCAGTGGTGCCTCAGAAGAAAGGACTGACACTCTGCTTCTGTAAAAATTATAACCAAGCAAATGCTCTGGAGTAGCTCTGCTCTATAACATGTGGCATTGCCGTGAGTTGAATGGATTCAACAGCAGCAGGTGCTGTGGGCTAAGACTGCCCCTTTCTCTTCTTTATCTCACCCAGCCCTCCTTTCAAGTACCCTCTTCTTCTCATACATTCATTCACCTAACTGTATCAGTTTGTTTTAATCCTGTTTTTGACATAGGTACATGTGTCACTGAATGAAATGGATTAGCAAAGGCCAACCTAGATCAGTGGTTCCCATCAACTAGTTAAAAATACACAGACCTATTGAATCAAAATCTCTGGAGTGATGCCCAGAATATATATTTTGAACATAATTTGAGATGCCGCATTTGGGACCCATTAAACTAGACACATCTCACTGGGCTATAGGTTGTCCTGACCAAACACATCTAAATGGGATCAATATACACATCTGATACATAAAGCCATAGGCTAGGATGAGACCTGCCCAGGGAACGGCAGTTTCGTTTTCCTGTTTTGCCTTTACTTTGAAAACCACTAAAATTTATCATTGATACTTTCAGCAACAGTTCTAGAAACTTAGATTTTATAAATCTCAAGTGAGAGGAATTTAAAGAGCATGTCAATCTGGTATAAAGTTTATAAATCTTGAGCTGTTATCAGCAAGTGAGCTAGAGAGTGTAGGTAGTGGTTGTAGTACAGCGGTTGATAATGGAGTCTCTGAGGTTTAGAATACCTTGCACTGATAAAGGATATCCTGTTCACAGTTCCGAGTTCATAGAACAGAAGCATATGTGATAATGTGCTCACACTACATATTATCTTTCTCTTTTTGCATTAGTGAAGCCAAAGTTATTAAATATAAAGAATTTAAATAAGTTTTGATAATGATAAAAATGGCCAGAATCCAGAAGACTTAACATGCCACTAATCCAGAATGATAGAAAGTCAAAAATGAAAGAGATCTTGAAAGTTAGGCACTCAGGTGATGCTTAATAAGCAGTCACCCAGTCTCCCCTGAGACACCAGCTGTAGTCATTAAAACTCACACCCCAGGTTAGCCTATCCATCCCATCTTTCAATAACTTTCATAGTTAAAGCAGAGAGTGCTTTGGGAAATTACCAGAAAGGTGAGAATTGTGCAGATAGAGCCAAGTTACTGGAGAATGCTGAGTCAAGGAGGTGGCCAGGGCACCTGGCTTTTTCTGCTCATGTACTTCTGTGAACGTGTTTCCTGAAGGAGAGAGATGCTACATGTATTAAGTTTTACACAAAAGCATGGTCAGCTTAAGGGCAACTTTATTCTGTTTGTTAAGCTGTTCATGGTACGCTGACTTCTGAAGCACATCTAGTGGCTTTGCCTTCAGTTACACTTGCCCGAAAACTGAGATCATCTTCAAGATCATCATCAATAAATCTTTCCTAATGAAACAATTTTAAATGTGCAAGGCATGCCAAATTAGTTAGTTGGTAACTGAAAAGACACATTAAATAGCTAGGTTTTTTTAAAAATAGCTTGTTTTTTTTATTATATGTTTATTGTGTAAAGTCAGCCAACACAGTTAAATAAAAGAAGAAAATAAAAATTACTCGTAACGTATCACCCCCAGAGATAACCATTGTTTTTCATTTTTGATGTGTATAGTTCTAGTGTATGAAAGTGTATAGGTAGAGATCGTAGCATAGATACATACACATAAACATTTTTTTAAAGGTTAATCATGTAGTCATTATTTTCTTTGAAAGGCTTTTTACACGTCGCAGTGAAAAGGCAGCTAACAGTGATCGTTAGTGTCAGGAAGGAAGATCTTGATTTCCTTTTTAAGTTCCAGGCTAGTTAAATTCTGACTAAGAACATTACAGTCTGCCCTTTTTTTTACCTGATGTAAGCAAATAGTAGATGCTAACAGGTGAGTTAAAGTACTTTCATAAGGAGGTAGAATATTGATAAGGCAACTGGCATTTTTAGTAACAACATCCTTTGTGCTATAATTTTTTTAAATTTCTGTTGGCTTATCAGGTGGAAAATGGTTGGTTTCTGATAACTTCCTGAATATCACCAGTGTAGCCTTTGATGACCGTGGGCTGTATACATGTTTGGTCACCTCTCCAATCCATGCCTCCTATTCTGTCACCCTACGTGTTATCTTCACCTCGGGAGACATGAGTGTGTACTACATGATTGTTTGCCTGATTGCCTTTACAATCACCCTCATCTTGAATGTCACACGGCTATGCATGATGAGTAGCCATCTTCGCAAGACTGAGAAGGCCATCAATGAGTTCTTCAGAACTGAAGGAGCTGAGAAACTTCAAAAAGCCTTTGAGATTGCAAAACGCATCCCTATCATCACCTCGGCCAAGACTCTGGAACTTGCCAAAGTCACACAATTTAAGACCATGGAGTTTGCTCGTTATATTGAGGAACTGGCAAGAAGCATTCCCCTGCCACCTCTTATTCTAAACTGCCGGGCCTTTGTTGAGGAAATGTTTGAAGCTGTGAGAGTGGATGACCCTGATGACATGGGAGAAAGAATTAAAGAGAGACCTGCTTTGGATGCTCAAGGTGGCATCTATGTCATTAACCCAGAGATGGGACGGAGTAATTCACCAGGAGGAGATTCGGACGATGGTTCTCTGAATGAGCAAGGCCAGGAGATAGCAGTTCAGGTCTCTGTCCACCCTCAGTCAGAGACCAAAAGTATTGATACTGATTCTCAGGACAGCAGTCATTTCAGCCCATCTGATAGCATGGGATCTACTGAATCTAACTCTCACTACAAAGATGGAGCCTATGAAAACTGCTAGCTGTGAGCAGTGCCACTACCTACAAAAAAACAGCTCTCAGAAAAGGAACTTGTTTCTAGGAAATAACAATTTTACAAAATGATAACTGGAGTTCTCCCTTGTTGACAGCACATCACAACATGAATTGCCAAAATTATTGTAAAAATGCAGCATTTTCCCTATCTCATATCTCAGTGATTTTCCCCGACCCTGAGTAAACGATAGGCAATGAGACTTAAAGGAGCCTGAGGGACAAACATGGTAAGACGAGTACCACACTAAGAGTCCCGTGGCTTCGCATCCAGCCTTCATTGGTTAGATCTGACAGTGTTCTTGAGTTCTCAGTTTTCCCATCAGTAAGATGAGGGATTTGCACTGGATGATATCTGAATTGTTTCTGGCACTCAAACTTCTTCAGTACATCACTTAAGTAAACCCTTCCTGAGACGTGCATAGAAAGGACCAAGCTGAGACTGTTCTGTGATTTAGGCATCCACACCAGTACCATAATGGATAGATGTATGGGTGTTTTTTCAGCTATTTTATTTTACAGAGCATTCAGTTGTATGTGCAGACATCAGAGAGTGAACTGCTCATTGCTAAACTACTTTCCATGCATAAATTCGTTGTACTTGAGGGTATATCATGTCTTTTTTAACTTACCGAGGCATCATTTAGTTCATTGAAATTCGTTCAATGATTTCCCAACTGGCCTCCCAAAGTGAGCAGTTTGTTCCTAAGGAATAATGTCTTCTATAACTTTAGAATACAAAACTGTGTCAAATAAGCCAGTCTGTCTGGTAAATCATGGATTTGCACATTTCTGCCAACACTGTTTCTCAGCTTTTTCTTTTTTGAAAGTGCTGGGCTTTACTAGTAGGCTGTATGTTTGAGATCTCATTTCAGGGAAAAACCCAGAACTAGATTCCTCTTTAGACCCCTACCTAGACTCTTCCCCTCTATAATCTTAAATATGGTGCTCAAAGTTGCATGCTTTCTCATCTTGTTTGTTTGGTTTATGGTTTGTTGTTGAGGTTATTTTTGTGTACTTCAGATTCACAATTCTAAGATAGAGCTGCTTCTGTGGCCTTCCTGAGGAATCACTACCTGAAATAAGATTAGATAATGTATGTGGCATGTTAACCCATTGGCATCGAATCAGTTCTGGCTCATAGGGTTTGGCCCAAAGGGTTTCCAAGGCTGTAAAGCATAGGGTTTGCCCTCAAAGGGTTTTTAAGGCTGTAAATGTTTGCAGAAGCAGATGTCCATGTCTTTCCCCTATAGAGCTCCTGGTAGAGTCGAAATGCTCACCTTCAAGTTAGCAACCAAGCATTTTAACCACTGTAGTACCATATATATGATGTAAACATAAAGAGGGAAAAGAAGTATGAATGATACCACTCATTTCAACATGTACAATAAACACTTAAGATAGCATTTCTTGCTTGGCTGAGATCTGATACAATCAAGTTGTAAAGAATGTGTCAGAATAATTTCTTCAGCTACAGGAAGCTTGGTTCCATATAATTTTCATTTTAAGAAGTTGGCATTAGAGCAACATTTGGTGCTTTGTGTCTCTTCATTTAGCTTCTGATCATTGAAGCAGTACTTGAATTAGAGGTTCCTTAAGGGAAATATTCCGAGGAGATTTTACCAGGATTTTAATTTAAAGTTTCAAATGGAGGAAGGAAATTCAAAGGGTGATCAAGTAGAACTCATACCTCCCTTTGTCCAGGCTTATCAGATGGCATTACAAATGTCTTCATTACATAGTACTACTATAACAGAAATACCACAGGTGGGTGGCTTTAACAAACAAATTTATTTCCTCACTGTTGAGGAAGCTAGAAGTCTGAATTCAGGATGCTGGCTGTAGGGAAAAGCTTTCTCTCTGGGGAAAGGTCTTTGTCTTCAATTTGTTTCCTGGTTCACTGGAGATCTCCATGTAGCTTGGCATCAGTCTGCCCCCCGTCTCTGCTTGCTCATTTCCATGTCTAATCTCTTTCATATCTGTAAAGAAATTGACTCAAAACACATTGTACCCCAACCTGCCTCATTAACATAACAAAGACAACCCATTCTTAAGTGGGATTATAACTACAGGCATAGTGGTTAGGATTTACAGCACATATTTTGAGGGAACACAGTTCACTCCATAACAACTGATGATAATAATGCTGCCTTTTCTGTCTCTCCAGCTGTTTACACGGAAACCTCTAGAGCAAACAAAAGCTACCAGTCACTTAGCCAAAGCCTGCCTTAGCTCATAGACCTGTTTCTCCAGGGAAAACTGTTTTCACACATTTGGCTATGAGAAGAGAGGCTCTTAAATATAGTGTACTTAAGTCATAGAACACTTCTTTCCCTCAGTGTTTCTCTTGAAAAAAAAAATTTTTTAATCTTTTGTCAGGATCCCCTTAATATCTCTCAGATGTTCACATAGAATCTCCCACCTCTGTCTCGGTACCGCAGGTCTGAGGTCGTCTCTTAGAATGTGGGTTATCAGGTGATTTTACCTCATAGGATTCTCGTCGTGGAAATTAGTGCTTGGGACTCTAAGGTAAACATATTTAATAAAGTCCTAGGAGACAGGACTTGTTGAGAAACATAGAAAATAGTGGTGGGGAAAGTTTTCGCAATACTGTAAAACAAATATAAGCTCCTTCCATATAGACTCCATAAATTTTAGAACTTGGTTTGGTGGACAAAGTAACTCTTCTACTTTTTCTGTGTTATATGGATTATGGTGCCATTGATAAAGGGTTAGTAGGTCAAAATTTTATCAGAGTTGATCTTTCTAAGGCTGCTTTTCAAGAGGAAGGACCATGCATAATTAATATTTTTGGTATCAGATACTCTTCATATATAACTAACAGCTCATATTATCTTTTTGTAAAATCCTCAACCTTTTGAAGTTAAAATATACTCTAAAACCTTTTAATAACTACTGTGGTATGACTATTCTTATGTCTCATTGGATTTTATACTTAGTGAAAAATACCTTCATCCAACAAAATAGATTTGAAATAGTTCTGTTATCTTATTTATAAATTTTGTCTTGTAGTGTGATTTAATGAATCTTACTATCCTTATGAAATGAAGTGGTAGCTTTATGAAATATATTTATCGAGAATAGATATTTAAAAATCCCTGCAGATTTGTTACCAGCTGAAATGAGATAGGCCTCTTTTGAGCTAATACCCTACTTGAATTTATAGGCAGTTTGATTAATGTATCATTAAAGTTGCATGTGTTATGATAACTTAAGTCTTGAGGAAGGCATAGGGAGCATGTATATTTCCTACCAACTACTGTCTTGAGAGTTGCTCACCTGGAATGGGTCAACACTCCTGGCACCAAAGCAGTGTCTGCACCGTACTGTCTCTGCACTCTTCCAGCTACATTGAACCCCTTCTGTCCATTCCTTTCTGTCTACTGCATGTAGTTGAACCCTACATCAAGCTTTGTTTCCTAGGACTGAGAGCAGCTTAGGAGCACTACATGTTTGTTTCCTAGAGTTCAGCACATCAGTGGTGCTAGCCTTGTCTCCATATAACCAGCAGTTGTAATCGAAGTATATTCTATTTCCTCAGTTACTAGTGAGAGAACATAGTCTTTTCTCATCAAGGCTAGGAATGTTAAAAATGTTGAGGCTTGTATGTAAACTCCTAGATTGTCATTAATGCATTTCATGAAAATGAATGAGTTTAGTATGGTTCTGATTATGTTTAAATGGTAAGCATTTCTGTAAATACTCATAATGTCTTTTTTAATGTCATATTTGAATGTAATAAATATTCAACGGAGTGTGTTTTATTCATCAGAAGTGTTGGACAGAGTATATTTCATTATATACAGAATTTGTTGCTAATTATTTTTAACAACAGTAAATATACATTTCAGCTTGGATTCCATCATCACTACCCATTTCAACTTTACAGGTATTTATTAAGCATCTATATCTTTCTTATGGTAAAACCCATACTGAGATTGGTGCCCTGCCTACAATAAACCTGTGTTACCAGACTATCCTCCCTAGGCTCAGAAACAGCAGTTCACTCCTTCAAAGGAAAGCATTCTTCACAAAGGCAACAGAATGAGAAAAGGCCTAGAGTCAAGAAGATTTAACATGTTTTGGAGACCATATGATTAGTTTATAAAACTTGTGATGAAATTTGGCAGTTGGGACGAATAGTGGTAGAAGTGAAAGTATGCAGTACCCTAGCAATAAAAGGTAGTAGTGGGAAGAGCACAAGATCCTGGGAGAAAGGCAAAGGAGCTGATAAGAGGTGTGACTGTGACTTGAATGCGGTGGATTCCTTAGAATGAAAACCTAGACCCAACCTCCCTATCATAACTGCAACAAAAGATTCAAACATATCCATAATCATAAAGATGGAGTAGGACTAGGTAACAGTTTATTGTTTTATACATAAGGCTGCCATGAGTCAGGGCCAATTCAAAGCAGCTAACTAACATACCTAGAGCAAAAGATCACATAACTTTATTGATTTCACCACAAGCCATGTGACAATGGACAAGTTACTTAACCGCTCTGAGCTTTAGTACGGTGTAGATAACACCTACCTCACATAATATGAGGGTTAAATGTGGCAGTGTGTAAGCAAACTATGTTAGTTGTAACGTGAGAGGCTAGTAATACTGCAACCAGAATTGTCATCACCTTTGTTAGCATTCATGTCCAACTGATGACTATGGTTGTACTCATAGTCAACCAAGATTTTCACCAGATCTCTCTCAGAATTATTTGGTTTCATGATGTAGAAACCCAATTATGGTCACTTAATGAAAAAGGAGTTTTGTTTTTCTCAAATAACCAGAAGTCCAGGCAATCGTCAAGGACTTGGGCACCTTCTAGATTTCTTTCCATCCTTAGCATGTGGCTTTCACCATCATGGTTACAAGATGTCTTAGCTTGGTGTCTTAGTCATCTCATGCTACTGTAACAGATATAATACACGCTGTTGGCTTTAACAAGGGGGAGTTTATTTTCTCATAGTCTAACAGGTTAAAAACCGAAACTCAGGGTGCCAGCTCCAGGGAAGGCCCTCTCTATTGGTGGTAGGAAGGTCCTTGTGAGGTTATCAGTCTGCTCTTGGTCTGAGCACAGGAACCTTGAGTCCAAAGGACAAGCTGTGCTCCCAGCACTCCTTTCTTGGTGGTAAGCTGTCCAGATGTCTGTCTGCTCACCTATGTCTTGTGTATCTCAAAGAAATCAGCTTAAGACACTATCTAGTCTTGCAGAGCTCATCAGTGTAACTGCTGCTAATCCATCTTATTAAATCATAGTGCTGGAATTTACAACACATGGAAAAATCCCATCAAATGACAAAATGGATTACAATCATACAATACTGGGACTCATGACCCAGCCAAATTGCTGCACACATTTTGGGGGAAACATAATTCATTCCATGATACTTGGCTCTCCCAAAAACAGTTTCTGAAAAAGGTATTCATGTACAGATAGTTTGCCAGAAAGCAGTGGTTGAGTAGGGAAGTGAGACAGGGAGGAGAAGCTAGTACTGAATGTATTAAAAAGTGAGTTGCTGCTGTGGGTGTTATCAATTAAATTGTGTCCCCTAAATACCGACTCCCAGTATTGTGTGGTTATCCTCTATTTTGTGATTTGATAGTTTTCTTATGTGTTGTAAATCCTAACCTCTGATGTTACGAGGCCGGGCACTATAGGATTAGGTTATGTCTTGAGTCAGTCTTTTTTCAGATGAAAGAGAAATGAGCTGGGAGGAGAGAAACCTCATACCACCAAGAAGGAAGAGTGGAAGCAAAACACATCCTTTGGACCCAGGATCTCTGCACTGAGAAGTTCCTAAACCAGGGGAAGATTGAGGACAAGGACCTTCCCCTAGAACCAAAAGAGAGCTTCTTCACCTGAAGCCGGCACCGTAAATCAGGATTCTGGCCTACCTAGACTGACAATAAATTTGTTTGTGAAAGCCGTCTGCTTGTGGTATTTATTACAGTGGCACTAGGTAACTAAGACAGTGGATAACATGTTCAGTCCTGATGGAGGCAGTGTAACTCTTACCTCAGAGTTATCCCATGTAACAACTCTCATCTGTCATTAGTTGAAGGCTCCTTCCAGGGCTATTGACTTCTTGTCATTTCCAGACTTCCGCATATGGGCTGCGCATGCTCCAGCAGCCAGTGAAGGCCCTCAGGCAGAGTCACAGGAGCTGTCAAAAGAAAGCCCACGATGAATATAGAACCGATGCGTGTTGAGGGGTATGAACAGAGCACTAACTGTTACGTAGAATAATCCATTCACCTCTAGCATCTTGGCTGTGTTGCAGGCAGGGAGAAGAACAGGTCAGAGGACAATAGGCAGCCACTGAGTCTACCTTTTTATCAGGATAGCAATAGTTTTCCTGAACCCTTACTTGACTTCTCAGCAACAGGACTAGGTTACATGGTTACCTGCTGCAGTTGTAAGAAAATCTGGGAAGATTAATGGGACTCCTTGTTGCCAAGTTTAGGACCTGTCATTACGAAAGAAGACTGTACACAACTGGTGATAACTGTGACAAGATCTGCTTCACATGAATTGCAGGAACAAACTATAGTCTGTAGTGGATAAAATTTGTAAAGCATGTTCCTTGAAGATACTTCATGCGTGAACAAAGTGTGAATCAGAAGCAATAAATTTTAGGCTAAATCCTCAGGCTTTCACTTAGATTGTCATTCATACATGGTTCAAAAACCCAGACAGTTGCGGGATTCTACTGAAATGTGGTTCGCCTGTGTCATCCTGTTTATTCATTAAAGGTATTTACTGACCACCTGCCGTGTGCCGAGTGCTCTTTGAGCAGCCAGGGACTGTGTGGTGGCAGACAGTGACTGGCAAGATGTATCTTTAATTGGTGTCAGGGAGGCCTCTCCGAGGAGGACGTTGTGCTGGGACCCGGATGATGAGGCACGCTGAGGCAGAGGCGGGGGCCCTCGGGGAGAACACGGCTGGCCTGTGAGGGAAATAGGAAGCTTGTGTGGTAGTGAAGGAAGACAGAGAAGCAGACAGAGGCCACAAGTATGGGGAAAACATTTCAAAGCTGTTTGGGGCTGGCCCCAGAAATGCATTTCTTAGAAGAAATGCTACAAGTAGCTAATTTGAGAGACAAGAGTTCTGTATTTCAGGGAAAATCTGGTCACACAACAGTACTGTTTTCTTCTGAAGTCGTCTGAAGTTGAAAAATGATTGTGCTGATTTTAAGGAATTAAACTCCTTCAGCAACCATCAAATTCCAGTCATGTTCTGGAGAGTTCATGTTTTAGCTGGAACCTATTGATTAGGAAATATATATGTAAATATGCATATGTCACTCCATCTGCCTGGAGCCTCCCAGGCTGCTGTCAGCAGACTTATTCTTCCTGACAGTTGGGAACACTCTGCCTTGCTTTCTACTCATCTGTGCGAAAAGGAAGACTCAAGTGTCCCAAGTGATGATAAATCATCTTCCAGGGAACCTCCTTCGGAGAGAAATGCCACCCTCTAAGAGGTGGTTTGTCCCTAAGCAGAAGAGAAGTTCATCAAGAGGCCCTCTCTGTGGTATAGTTTGGCAAGTGAGTTACATTGCTCTCTAAGAAACTGTAGACAGACAGTGTGGCCATTCCTTAGGCTGCTCCATTCAGAGGCCACTCCACTCACAGGCCATTGACCCCTCAAACACCTACTGCCATACCTGTTCATCCAAGTCTTCAACACAAACTGGGGTGACCTACCATGAGGAAAACCATCCCTTCTCTTTGTGAACCTACAACCTGTGAGGAAGACAGATCCTGTGAAAACTGTCACACATAGGATATGTAGTTAAAAGCTGAGAAGTATACTAGAGGAAATGATTCTAGGAGAGCTAGAACAAAGGAGTCTGAAGAAATACACATTGATGGAGAGCTCTGATGTTCCTAGTCCTGAGCTAGGGGGAGTGGATTTAAGTCACCAATCCTATTTAGAAGGAATTTACAGGCCAGTTGAAAAAATTATGTGTTTCTGCAATACCTGTCTGAAAAAGTGACTGTGCTGTCAAGTGCTAAATGAGTGAGCACTACATGATAAATACAGAAAGACTCAAAGATGAAACATGAGTGTGAGCAGAGGGTGGGCAGTACCTTATGGACTGCGTGAGATTTGAGGTAGTCACTGAAGGGTCCATGGGCCATGGATGGAGAAGGAAAGATATTCATCTGATGGTAGAATTCAGAAATATCCAACGGTGCTCTGTTGCCTAGGCGGGACAAGAAATATAATCCAATTCCGTGACCCTCCATTTTTAGCTCCCAGCGTGTCTTCCCAAATGTATCTCTTGAGGATCCCCTTTACTCTCTTGAGAATATTTTAACATATTCCACCTTTTACATTATGGTCAGGCCTTACCAGTTTGTGAGCAACTTAAGGAACAGTATTATTCATTACCAGTTTTTAGAGCCCCTTACGGCTTTGGGTAATGCTTTTCCTACAGAAGGGCCAATGTATGTCCATTGAATTTAATGGAAAAGGAGGGGTAAAACAGTTGTGCTGTGGTATATGGCCATGTTAATTACTCAGTGTGGGAGTTAGGGAAGAGGGTTTGGGAAGTGAGGCTCCCTCTTCTCCAGCAGCATTCTCTTCCTTGGTGACATCATCCGCTTCCAAAGTGTCCAATACCGTCTTCACACTGATGACTCCCAAGTGTATATTTCCAGCTCCAGATTCTCCCCTCCAGATCATGAATGTAATGTCTCTCAACTTGGCATCTCCACTTCGCCAGACATCTCTAAAATGGCATCTCAAAATTAATGCATGAAAATCAGACTTTTTTGTTCCTTCCCTTTTTAGCAAAAGAACATCACTTTCTCCCCTCCATCACTATTTTGTCTCAGTGACTCATTTGTTTAAGCCGGAAAACCTGTGCCATCCTCAGTTCTTCTATTTGCCTTATTCCCTATGTCCACTAGAGAAGCAAGTCCTATTGTCTCACTTAAATATGTCCAGTTTCTCCACTACTCTCTACTTCTGACACCATCCTAAACCAAGATGTCATTGTCTTTCACCTATACTATTTGGTGGCCCTTACTGAGCAATGGGTTTCCACTCCGCCATTCTCCGCAAAGCAACCAGAATGAACTATTAAAAACAAATCACATCATGTCACCCTCTGCATATAATCCAAAGTCCTTCCCCTCACTAGAAGAAAATCCATACTCCTTACCATGACCTAGAGTCCCTGAATGATACAAATGGTTAACACACCCAGGTCCTATCTGAAAGACTAGAAGTTTGAGTCTACCAGACACATCATAGAAGAAAGGCCTGAGGATGGGCTTCTGAAGATGAGCCATTAAAAATCCCAGGGAGTACAATTCTGCTCTGACACACATGAGGGTTACCATGAATTGAAGTCAACTATTATCAATTAATTTTTATTTCTAGTTTTTCTTACCATGACCTACAAGATCTCATATGTTCTATTTCCTTCCTGTGTCTCCAAGCTCATTGCCACAACTCTCCCCCTTATTGTGTCCTAGCCATGCTGGCCTCCTTGCTGTTCATCTAACACATCAAGCCAGCTCTCACCTCAGAACTTTCAATCTTGCGGTTCTTTCTTTCAAGAAAGATCCTTCCCAAGTTCCCTTTACTGCGTCTTCACATTTAGTTATCATCTCAGAGAGGCCTCACCGAACACTAAGTAGCATTCCTGCTCTCAAGGTTAGAGTTAGGGATGGGATTAAATACTTCAATTTCATTTTGTTTTTATATTCCCTGTAGCATTTCTTGTATTTGATAGCAATTTTACTTATTCGATTATTTGCCCATTATCTCTCTCCCCACTGAGCACATCAGCTCCAATGACACAGGGACCTTGTCTGTCTCATTTCCTGTTATATTCTCAGCACCTAAAGCAGAGCTTGGCAGCCAAGCCAGTAGTCACTAAATATTTTTTGCATCATTGATATTGATGAATGTGTGAATACCGATTATTTGTATAAAGTTAAATCATTTAGCATCTTTGCCTTGATTTACCTCCTTTCCTAATAAGAATGAAATGAATATATTACTTGTCTAGAACAAAAGGTGGTAAGATAAATTAGAATGCTGAAGGCTTTGCCACTTATCATGAGAAAAATATTGGCGTGTATGGGCAAGGAGCCATTGAAAAGTGGCAAAGTCAGGCTAATGGAAAAAGAAATTCATTTGTTTTATTGCCTGAGAACCTCTTAGGGACTCAGATGAGGAGAAATGAAATGTACCCATTGGCAATATAAAAATTCATAAATACAGTTTACATTAATTTAAAGCACAGTAACATTTTGTTTATCTGTCATCAGTAGGTACGTAGCTAACTGTCTTGATCTGTTGTCCTTTTTTCCAGACAGCTAATGTACCCATTGTAAGCAGATTTCTCAATTTGAGAAATCTATCATAATGGAAATAGCTTTTAAATCAATTTTAGTGCCACCTTCTTGGGTGTCACACTGAACAGAACCTTTTGTCAATAACTTGGGGATATCATTATAGGCATATATTGTTATATTTGAGTGTAAAATAATGATAAGTTCTGGAATCATGGATGTGTACAAGTGTTTTGTTTTCTGAGCTCTCCTATGGGTATTGTACAAGGTTTTTGTGGTTTGTTGTTTTGTTTGTTTCTTCTCTCTCCGTTTTCTCACTTGGTCAACAAGGATTTGTAGGGCATCTAGCACACTCAGGCAGGCTACTGAGAACTACCTATACCCAGATAGTATATAAGATAGATGTGGTCCCTGCCCTCATGGAGCCAACTACCTACTGGGGAAGACGAGGCAGTGATAAAGTCAGCACAAGTGAGTCCCAGAGCAAGCCTGAGGCTTTGGGAAGGTCCCCTAAAGCAGTGGACTTTCAGCTGATACCTACAAGAATTCAGTCATGGGATAAATGTTCCACATAGATGGAAAAGCGTGTGCAAAGACTGTAAGAGGTAAAACCCCAGGTACATTTGAACAGACAAAAAGACAGCAAGCCCCCATCCCCCATGATGCTCCAGGATTGGCAAAGGCCAGATTACAGAGCCTCTGTTGTCTGAGGCTAGGAATTTAGTTTTCATTCTAAGAACAAATTAAATGATTTTAAAGAGCGGAGTGACATGGTCCATGTTGCACCACAAAATGTGTGCTAGAAGAAAATTAAGTAACCAATAAGCCACTGCTTTCCTGTACATTTTTGCTGTAGACGAAGTTAGTCAGTGGTGCCATGGTTATCCTCTTTCTGCAGACTATGGAATTGACACATGGTGCTCAGAGGCATGGGGATAGTGCAAAAACTGAGTTTTGGAAAGTAGAAGTTTCAGAAAGGAGAGCACATCAGATCCGTGTGATGATACTGTAAGAGTCCTAATTTAATTCAGCCCAACATTGTCTGAGATACCAAGGCCTGAGAGCAAGTTTGTTAAGGAGAGTGCATGCACTGGGAAAAGATACCTGAGTTTGTGGCCTGTCTTACCCACTACCTATAATCTGACCTTGGGCAGGTGACTTCTCTAAACCAAAACCAAGCCAATCACTGTAGAACTGATTCTGATTCATAGTGACCCCAGGTGTTACATAGTAGAATTGATCTCCCTGGAGTCCTCTTGGCTGTGATCTGTATGGAAACAGATTAGGAGGCTTTTCTTCCACAGTGCTGCCGGATGGGTTCACATCACCAGTTTGCAGTCAAAGGCAAACCTTTTGTACCAACCAGGATCCTTTCTCCTGCTGTGAACCTGAGTTTTTTCTCTCCTGTAGAATAACTTGATGTCTAAGAAGCCTCTTTCTGGAATGCTGAGGTGCACATAGCTTAACAGGTAAGAGGTTCAAAGGGAAGCTCCATCACACAGTCACCAAGTGACCTTGGGCAAGTTGTGTAACATCTTTGACTATCAGTTAACCTATCTGTGAAAACCCATCTCACTGGGTTGTTGTGAGAACTAAAACTCCTGACACAGAGAGAGCAATTGGTAAATACTAGGATTGGTCTGTCATTTTTATGGCTTATACTAGCCAGTGAAAGCAAGAGAAAGAATTTAGAAATCAGTTTCTTTAAGAAAAAAAGAGAGAGAGGGAGGGAGATTCCTTCTGAATTAAAAACCCATGTGACATGTTAAAATTTTCTGTATCCTTTTGAAACTTAATAACATTTTGGGAAGCATCTCATGCCATCCATCTGTGCAGCATTTTGCTCTGGAATATCATTCCTGTAACAGCTTGGCCAATTCTGTTTTGACTATGTTCGGTGCTGCTTTCCTTGGTCTATTCTGAGCATGTTATTAACCTGAGCTTGCAGATATCAGTATATATTCTGCTAAAAGCCAACTTTTTCTTAGTTTCTGAGCATCAGTGCAGAAATACGCTTGCATGGTTGCTTTGTGGTCTCTTTACAGGCTCCCAGGGTGTTAATAACCAGTCACATACCCTCTACTTTCCTGATTATTTTTAAATAAATAGGTTTTAAGTTAGAAGTTTAATACATTCCTATTGATTAAAAATATGAACAATATAAAAGGTTTTAGGTTAAAAAAAAAAAAACAAAATTTCTTTGCCTCTCATCCCCTGCTTCCTAGTTACAAATAAGTAGATAACCAAATCCATTGCCGTTGAGTAGATTCCAACTGAAAGCAACCCTACAGGACGCAGTACAACTGCCCCATAGGGTTTCTAAGGAGGAGCTAGGAGATTTGAACTGCCGACCTTTTGGTTAGCAGCTGACCTCTTAACCAACTGTTTTATACATCCTTCCAGAAAATTTCACCCTCCCATTTTCCTTTTCTTCCTATGTGTATTCACATGATTGTCTTTGTTTTACACAAATAAGATGATTCTTTCCAGCTTTCCTTTCTATATATACATTCTATGTAATTGTATTTATTATACACAAATGACAGATGGACAAATACTACTTAGATGCTGTGATTTGAATATTTTTCCATACCAGTGTCCACAGATCTACTTCATTTGTAGTGGCTTTTTGAAATTCCATTAATGTGATATACTATTTAACCAGCTCCTACTGATAGACATTGTGGATTTTTCTGCTCTTTTGCCTTTACTCACAGTTGTACAACAAATGTCTCTGAACATATGTACACCTGAGGAACTTCATCTGTAAGCTATCTATAAAAAAAGTCCCAGAAGTTTTAAAATTCAAAATAGCATCCCCCTATATTTTCATCAAAGGATCTCTGGTGGCACAGTGGTTATAGTGCTCAACTGCAAACCGAAAGATCCACTGTTTTGAAACCACCGTCAGCCCTGCAGGAGAAAGATGTGTCAGTCACTTCCGCAGACAGTTATAGTCCTGGAAACGCTATAGGGTTGGTATGAGTTGGGATCGACTAAGTGGCAGTGGATTTGGGTTTGTTTATATGTTCATCAAGCCATCAGCATGTCTCTCCTCATGTCCAATCTTCTGAAAGAGTTCCTTCCAAGGCTAACGGCTGCCTTATTGGACAATGCAGGGACAATCAATAACTTGAAAGGTATCATTAATCTCTATTGTAAAGATTGGTGATAATGTAGCTGACTACTTAACAAATACCTGGCACACCACAGTTGCCCAATCAATGACAGCTATTAGTCATTTTGCCTTTATCCCTGTGAACCAACAAGCCAGGAATTCATCTCCAAGGCCTGCGGCTAAATATAACTAGAGTCAAGTGACAGGTATAAAAATAATAGATTTTCATGTGACCCAGTTTTTAGGAAACTTGGCCATTTGCTTAAGAGGAATGTCCAATGGGACAAGAAAGTCCTTTTTAGGTGGTAAAGAAAAACCTACAAAGCATTCTATGTCAATATTAGAAAGTTTCTCTTGATAAACCCTCAAGAAGTCTTGACATTTTCAACAACATGAAATCAGCCCATAACTGGTGGGTGTTAACCTGGAGTAAGGGAACTGCCAGCAGAAACAATTATTGGTTCTAATTTTAGCAAGCCATGAGGATATTATTTGAAGAAACCCAGAGCTGTTGATTAGGCACTGGGTTCTAGTCATTTGTTAAACAATTATTGGTTCTAATCTTAGTGAGCTGGAAGATGTTATTTAAAGAAACCCTGAGCTGTTGATCAAACATTCGGTTCTAGTCACGCATTCAACAAATGTTGATTGAGCAGCTACCAGATACCAGGCAGTGCTCCAGGTACAGGAGATGCAAGGTGAACCAAGCAGATACACAGTGTGCTATTAAGTAGGGCAAGGCCCTTTTCCTTCTTGGGCTTCGTGTTCCATGTCTTTAAATAAGTTGACTGAGCTGTGTTATCTCCAACGATCCTCCCAGCTTTGTCACTCCATGATTCTTCTCAATGTGTCCTTAATTGTGATCTCAATCCTGTGCAGCACTAATTGATATACATGACACATGAAGGTCCCACAGAGCCCTTTATGGAAGTGCCACCAAGTTCTGATCAGTGGATTCTTTTTCTTTTTTTTATCAGTTCTACCAAGGGTGTGGGCTGTCACAGTAGGGTGAGTCATGCAGCCTGGTTCAGAGAGGGGCAGGAATGTGAGGAAGAGGTAGGGAGTACAGCTGAGTATCCAGTCTAACAACAAAGGAAGAACGCATGTATGAAACATGTGAAGACTCCACAAGCATGGTCAGGCTGAGCACCCAGATTCTTCCAGACAACACACAGTTCTGCTCAACAGCCACCACGTGTTGGCAGTGACAAAGTAAAGAGTGAGATAACTTGGGGAGCTTTCCTAGACACTGGGCAATGTTTATAATGTGGTGCTGTCATCATGATCACTGTTCATGGATTGTCAGGTTCTTCCGTGATGTTTTGAGAGACGTTGTCCTTTCTAGCTGAGCAGCATAAATTCAAGTCTTTGAAAGGGCGTTCCACATGCAGGATGGCTGGAGGTGGGCTGTGCAGAGGAGTGGTTAAGGGATTGAACTTGGGAGGCAGTTCCAGGATGGAAGTTCTTGCCCATATCCTGGGCTACGTGTCTTTGGGAACATTAATTCATTTTCTGGGACCCATGCTCCCTCATCTGTTAGTTGGAAATAATAATAGAATGTCCTCATAGAATTGTGACGGGAAAGAAATGTTGTAAGGAAGATAATGCATGTACGACATTTAGAAGAGTGCCTAGAGCATTCCTGTGTGCTTAATAAAAGTTTGTTATTGTTAATGTACCTCCTGATTTTTCCCTGGAGGATCTTTCTCAACAAAGATACAAACATGCTGTTGTTTCATTTATGTGTATTTCATATAGACGAGGAATACCTGGTAAGTTCACGACCTCTTCATATAAAAAGCACTACATGCCTCATTGCTAAATATCACTATGGTCACTTTTGAAGTACTCCCCTTAGGAAGCTATGCATTGATGCCAGCACCTAGTCCCCCCTTCAAAACAATTTTGGAATGGCCATCAGAGCTGTTGCCATATTACGCTTGATGTCCTGAAGGTCATCAAAATGTCTTCCTTTCCATCTTTCTTTTATCTTAAGAAAAAAGTCACTGGGAGCCAGATCAGGTGAGTAGGGAAGGTATTCTAATACAATTATTTGTTTATGAGCTAAAAAGTCCTTCACAAACATCTATGCAATTAAGTTCATGAACTTGCCACTGTGCTACCGTGCACAATGGCCATTCCAGGAAGAGTTCCAAAGGTGCTCAGAAGGGTAGACTAGGCACTGGCATCAGTGCGTTGCTTCTGAAGGGGAATACTTCGAAGGTGACCATTGTGATATTCACCAGTGAGGTATGTAGTACTTAGGACAATTAAGTTTGTGGACCTAATTGTCAGACCTCTTCTGTGTATATATTTTTTGTTATTGTTGTTAGGAACCATTGAGTCAATTTTCAACTTGTTACACCATGCAACAGAGTAGAAGGGTCCCCGAAGGCTTTCTAGGCTGTAATCTTCACAGGAGCAGATCACCAGATCTTTCTCCTGAGCTAAAAACTCCTTCACAGACATCTATACAATTAAGTTTGTGAACTTGCCACTG
The DNA here is from genome assembly GCA_028571685.1 of Heterohyrax brucei. Classification (NCBI taxonomy): domain Eukaryota; kingdom Metazoa; phylum Chordata; class Mammalia; order Hyracoidea; family Procaviidae; genus Heterohyrax; species Heterohyrax brucei. The sequence goes on from CM053141.1 coordinate 171,212,359, forward strand.
TGCTACCGTGCACAATGGCCATTCCAGGAAGAGTTCCAAAGGTGGTTCCAAATGGGTTCCAAATGGGTTCAAACTACCAACCCTTTGGCTAGCAGCTCTCAAGCCTGTGCCACCAGAAATTGCTCTCTTTCTGTCTGGTCGCATAGTGGTTAAGGGATTTTATTTTGTGTATCTATGGGACCTTACATGACCTGGCCTCACTACCTTTCATCTCCCTCCCCTTACTCAGGCTGTTCCTGCCACACGGGCCTTGTCCCTTTGACAGGCCAGGCACCCTCTCACTTCACGCCTTTACCCATGCTGTTGCTTCCTTCTGGATAGCCCCCCCTTAACTCACTTAGCTCCTGTTTGGATGTCACCTTGTCAGTGAGGCTTTTCTGGCCACCTTATTGAAAATTATTATCTTCATCATATCCCTGTACCTCTTCCTTGCTTTTCTTCCCTGCAATTCTGATGAATATCCAACTTATGTTTACACACACACACACACACACACACACTTGCACACACACATACACGCAATATCAATATTTTCTACCCCTACCCTCCACACACTAAAATGTAAACCTAATAAGGGCAAAGTCCATTCACTGCTGTGTCCAGCATCTACAGCCATGCCTCACACACTGTTGATCTCAATAAATAGATAATGAAAGAATGAAAAACTCCCTAAAACTTGCAAGACAAGTGTGTGTTGTGCTGATGATGGCCACGAGAGGGCGATATCACATCGTGGACAGGATGAGAAGGGTCACAGCTGCTCTTCCTGCAGTCAGACACCTAATACAGACACCTCTGTAGCCAATAAGCCTCAGCTGCAACGCCTCAACACCAAGGTGAGGCTCCTGGAGATCAGAACAGCCCTTACCCAGTAAGCTTTTGGAAGTGGGCACGTCACAGTGAGAGCATTTTACTAAGTCCCCAAAGAGAATGCAACTCCTAGGATAAGGCTGAAGAGAAGGAATGAACTTGACCTAGTTCAAGGAGATAGAGCACAAGGTCTGAATTAAAGTGGGAGTGGTCATTACCAAGTTCTAGTCTGGAAACTGAGTTCCCAAGAATTCTAGAGAGGACAGGACAGGAGCTAAAGTTGAGTACCTCTGCCTGCATCTGGTGTGCTCCAGGGCCACTCTGCCCTTCTCTCATTTAAATATAGCCATCTATCCATCCATGCATGTACACATTTAAACATTTGTAGGCTCCAAGAAAATGGAACCCATTCTCTTTAAAACTCACCCATTCTCATTCTCTGTGGCACAGAAGATAAAAACTCCAGGCTTGGGAATAAACTAAAGACTCAGTCCCACTTTCAGCTGTGTGACTTGAGTCTTACCTCTAAAAAGTGGGAAGCACATTTGCTGTGCTCCTCACTGCATGCGTTGATTGTGCTAATCAAATGATAGATATTGAGAAGGTTCCTTATGAACCATCTAAATGTCAGCGGTTGTTCAGGTGATGGAGAGGATAACTTCTTACTTTTCGCCAATGACACTTGAAGCCAGCAGGGATTTACCAGAAGCCATCCACAAATCCCAACCCCCCACCCCTGCAGCTGTAGAATTCAGAGGAACAACAGGTTTACCTGCATGTGGTTTGCACATAAACTACTACTACTAATAGCTATGTTTGGAACACTTATCATGACCTATAACCCCATTCCATAGTTAATCTTATTTAATTCTTATAATAAATCTAAGAGGTAAAAACTATCTAACCCACCATTATATAGATGAGGAAGCAGGCTCAGAAAGTAATGAAATTTGCTCCAGATGGCAACCTAATAAATGATGAGATTTGGGCTGCTAACCAAAAGGTCAAGCAATTCAAATCCACCAGCCACTCCTTGTAAGTCCTATGGGGCAGTTCTTCTTTCTCCTGTCGGGTCACTTATGAGTTGGAATCGATTCAATAGCAAAGAGTTGGTTTGTTTTTTGTTTGGGGAGGTTAGACTGCCCCCTAGTTCTCCTCCTCCCCCATCAGAACCACTGACTGAGCTAGAAGGGATGGTGAAATCTTATTATTTTGTAAAATGGTAGCACAACATGGTAGAGCCAACTTGGCCTTAGGGTCCGATGGGCCTGGAATATATGCATTGCAGATCTGCTGCCTCTGAGCTCTCTGCACTTGGCCAAGTGATTATCATCTCTCAACTATTATTTCTTTCTCTGTAAAATGAAAATAATATTTCCCTTGAAGGGTGTTGTAAGGATTAAATGAGATAGTGCTCAAACACCCAGCCCAGTTCCTGTCAGAGTAGATGTCCATTAAAGATTAGTTCACCCCTAATTTTCCATTAAAAGTGAAAAAAACAAAGCAGTGAGTGGCTAAGTGTCTTGGCCAGTGCTACCCAGTGTGTTCACATAGTTCTGTGTGGTCAGGTTCAGGCCATCACCTAGATAAGATTTATCTTTGTTGCAACTGATTGTCCAAGACCTTGCCTTTTTCCTTTTCAGTTCTCTCTTAACCAACTACTGATCCCACCAAAATGGGAGCCCAGAGAAAAAGCCCTTCCCAAAGCTTCTGCCCCCTTTGCTGCCCCTTCTTTCCTGCCCCTTCTCCATAGATTGAAAAGGAGCAATGGAATGAGGAGAGAGTTAAAACCTTCCCTTTGTCATCCAGAGAATTAACACGAGAAGAAAAGACATAGAGAGGGAGAGCTCAGGGGCTTGGGTCATGCCTGCTCTCCAGTCAAGTGCCTCTTAGCTCTAAGCCACCCACTTAGGCACAGCAAGATTCACTTAGCGACACAGTCTAGAATCGCATTTGGTATTAGAGCTGAAAAAGACCTTGGAGATTATATCATTTTCAGCCAAGCTTCACGCTTGGGAGATGTGGCATCACAGGGTGATTAGCTGGCCCAAGTCGCATATTAGCAGAGCCAGCCCAGAACCCCAAGGTCCTGGCTGCCATTTCTCTTTACACTACATTGCCTTGACTCCCGTGACTGGCCACTTACCACAGAGATACTGGCCATAGTGCTTGGCAGTCAAAGGTGCAGTAGTAGACTTCCAATGGCCTCCTGGCTGCCCAAGATCCCACACTAAGATTCTCTCCTTGCAGAAAAAAAATGCATGTCCTGAAGCTTCCCTTTCACCCATTTCTTTGTCAAACCTTACCTTTCCTATGTGTCAGCCAGCTGTAACACTCAAGAGGAAAACTGCCAAGTATTAAGCTATGCAGAATTTAAGACTGAAAATGGACTCAAATGGTTACATAGTTGGTTGCTTTTAAAAACTCATTTCCTAGAGGAATGAAACTTTACCCAAAGGATAAATCTTTTGGGGAGAATTATGAAGCAGAAAATCCTCCCCTCCAGCTATATGATGGGGACAGGCACCGACATTGCCCTCATTGATGATAGCCCTGAGACAGGGGTACATGTTGTTTCAACCAATACCTGGTAATGTTCTAATCTCTTTTTTATTCTAAGAAATTCGTTAGTATTCGTATCACACCAGACTCTAAAGTCATTTATCTCCATTTGGCTGCCATGATGAAGAAAAGTGGAGATGGGGCCTGTTGCCCTGTTCCGACTTCTGTAACAACACCAGAGGCAGTTAAATTCACTCCTTCCTAAAAGTTTCAAGCACCAAACACCAAATGCCTCATTTCTACAGAACTTTACCTTTTTCCTAAAATATGTCGTCAGATCGCTGTAAGTGTTAATTACAATAATAAAAATAGCGGTGATGCCATTTGTATGAATTTTACCTGACAACTCTATGGTCACCCTATTAAAAGCAAGGTTTTGGAGTAATTTTGACTTAGATTCAAACCCTAGTCTTGCTTCTTACTAGCAGACTGACTTTGGACAAGTATTCAAGATCTGTGGACATCAAGGTCCAAATCTGCAGAAAGAAAACACTATTCGCCTCCAGTTCATAGAACTCTGTGTAAGGACTGGCTTTGCACATTACAAAGCACAACAAGAGGTACCTCTCATTCTAGAATTACAGAACATCCATGCACAGCCTCCTCCTTTGTAGAGTCACCGTGGCAGGAACAACTCTTTTGAGGAATATTTTATATTGAGCTTGTAACCACACAGACTAGCATTCAGATACCAGCTAATCCCACTTACTGGCTCTGTGAATCTGAGCAATTTAGAAGAACTTTATGAGCCTCATCTTGCTTATATGCACAGTGGGGATAAAAATCTCAGGGCTGTTGTGAGGATAAAATGAGATAAATTACTGGGGAGCACTGTGCCCTTCATACAAACTCTGTTTCTTCTTATTACACTTGGGAAATGTGATGTACAGAGGGGTGAGAAGACCAGCCGAAGTACGTAGGTAGGGGTCACTAGTTTAGGATAGAAGCAGAGTTTTGGTCCTGTGCACTCTTTACTGTATCCTGTGGTCTCCAAGGACTATTTCTTTGGGTCAATATTGTGTCCAGAGCCATCAACGTCATTTCCAACTCTAAATCAATCATTGTCAAACTCTCCCCTTCTTTATCATGGAAATTAGAAGTAGGAAAAGAAAGCGTCATGATAACATGCAGCTGGCCTGTGGGTTTCTGGATTAGAAGCAAATTTCATGTTTGTAGAATTGATGTCAGCTTGCTGCTAACTATGGGACACTGGACAAATTACCCACCCACTGAGCTGCAATTTCCTCATGTGTAAAAAGGAAATAATACGTCTTGCAGGCTGAGTGACAAACCCAAATTGTTCTGACTACCAAGCCCATGTTTTTAACTTTGACTCTGCCTCAAGTTCCAGGGCCTTTCAGTCTCATGGCTATTTGAGGGACAGTGAAGATGATGTCAAATAGTAGGACTAGAGTTTCTGGAGCAGAACCTACGTTTCAGGTGTGTGTAATTGATTTCAAAAGTTGAGATTTAAGTTCAAGTATGAGATACGATCTACCTCATGTAAATAGTCTACAAAGTCTGCAAAATAGTCTACAAAGCATTTGACCTGCTGTTATTTTCCATTCTTACAACCCTCTTAAGGTAAACTAGAGCCTTCAGGCCAATTCTGGCTTGTTGCCTATTTTTGTAAATAATTTTTTGTGAGACCACAGCCCCACCCATTCATTCATGTATTGTCCAAGGCTGCTTTATTGACGCTATGGCAGAGTTGAGTGGCTGCAGTTGAGGCTACACAGGTTACAAAAGTTCAACTATTTTACTTTGTAGTCCATTACAAATAAAGTTTTCAACCCCTACCATAGGGTGTAACTGCACTTAAAATTTAAATTCAGAATAATATCTGATGCAACTGTATGTTTACTCTGTGCCAAGTGTTGGTCTAAGGGCTGTGTAGTACTTTGTTACATAATACTTGCAGTAGCTCCAAGAAATGTATATCCATTTACCTATATATAGCTATGTCTGTTATTTGCATCTTGTGAATGAGAAAACTGAGACACAAAAAGCTTAACTAACTTGTTCAAGGTCTCATAGCTAGTAAGTGGCACAAATGGGACTCAGACTGAAATGATGTGAAGTGTTAAATATCTGTAGAAACCTTCACACCCATTCTGTTTTCCTGATCAACTTGTTTTTGTTGCTGTTGTTGTTACGTGCTGTTAAGTGGGTTGCCACTCCTAGTGACCCTAGGTGCAGCACAATCAAACACTGCCTGGTCCTGTATCACATTTGTGATCATTTTGATGCTTGAGCTCATTGTTGCAGCCACTGTGTCAACCCGTCTTCCTCTTTGTCACTGACCCTCCGCTTTGCCAAGCATGATGTCCTTCTCCAGGGACTGATGCCTCCTGATAACATGCCCAAATTGCATGAGATGAAGTCTCACCACTCCTACTTCTGAGGAGCATTCTAGCTGTACTTCTTCCGAGGGAGACTTTAGCATTGGCTGCCAACTGCACAATGTATCAGCGCTCTCCCTTTCTTGGCCTCGTGTTCCCCGTTTCCATTCATCCAGTTTTCCTGTCCCTTCTTACCTTCTCTTCTTTGCCTTTGGGCTGGTGTGCCCATTTAGTCTTATATACATGGTTGAGCTATGTGTGTTGTTGTTTGTTTTATAGACCTGTCTAATTTATGGCAGAAGGGCAAACCTCAGGAGTGACTTCAGTACTCAGTTAAAAGGGTATCTGAAGGCCACACTCTCAAGGGTTTTCCAGTCTCTGTCAGGCAAATAAGTCTGCTCCTTTTGTGTGAGTTAGAATTTTTTTCTGTATTTTTCTCCAGTTCTGTCCCAAACCATCTATTTTGATCCCTGTCAGAGCAGTCAGTGGTGATGGCCGAGCACCATCTAGCTGGTGACGGCTTAGTAGTTGTGGCCCATTAGTCCTTTGGATTAATCTTTCCCTTGTGTCTTTAGTTTTCTTTATTGTCCTTTGCTGCAGACAGGGTGAAACCAATAGACTATCTTAGATAGCCACTCACAGACTTTTAGGACTCCAGATAGTACTCATCAAAATAGGACATGGAACATTTTCTTTATACGCTACATTATGCCAGTTGAGTTACGTATCTCCTACGATTGCTCCCCAGCCCTCAGTCCGTAACTCAACCCCTCACAGTCTGAGTGTGTCTATAAAGCTTCTGTGACTTTGCCTTAGTCAAGTTGTGCTGAACTCCCAGTATTATCTACTGTTTTACCCTTTACCACAGTTACCGTTTGCTTATTGTCTCGCCGGTGTTTTTCCTTCCCAACCCTCCCCAGCTATTCCCTTTTAAATTCTGTTTTAACACTACAAATCTGCCTTTGAACTGAGAGAATGAACATTCTCCACACACAGACCAGTACCTTGCTAACATTTTGTGCATCTTTGTTTGATAGCATTTCTCTCTATGGATACTTTCTATTTGTAGTGAAAAATCCTTGTTTTTCCTTTACAGTAGTTTCCCTTCAAAGTAAATTTATTTAGGATTTTTAAAAAAGGGTTGATTCAAGTATTAATGAAGCCATGTGAATAATAGTAGTGATGATGTATAGATATGAAAAAAAATCATGACAGTGGCACAGACATGAATGACAGAGGTGAGAAACTCTGCCCAGAACAGTGACCCAGGAGTCACGTGGCCACTCCCTGAGCCTCAGCTTTCTTATAGTCGAGTTGAATTATCCCTAACATTCTGTGGCATCCCAGCTTATTCTTCCTGGCCTGGAGTTCACTATTCCTTAACTTAAGCCAAGATTAAATTAGACTTGTTAGCAATCTGTCCTTTCAAACCTGTAAAGACAAAGGATTTCATGGCATCACCGGTGTTGCTCCCTCAGAGTGACTCTATTAATCCCCATCTAGATGCTTACAGAAAAAGTGAGGTGATAAATGCATGTGGTACAGGACTCAATTTTTACTTCTCTTACAAATTAAACAGGTCCAGGTTAGTCTAGTGCATTTGCCAGAAGAAAGAGACAGTCCTTACATTTTTCTCATTCATAGTTATTTCTACCTGGGCTGAGCAGATCTGGCCTCATGGAATTCCTCTCTCTGTGTAGGGTTCTGTGCTTGCTACTCACAGACAACCATGGTCATAAGCTCACTCCGGCTGGGAGAAAATGGGAAGAATTTTATTAGAAAACAGCAGATAGCAGGATGTGATAGGTGACTGAGTGTGGCAGTGCCATTTCCACTGCTTTTCACTGAGCCATGTCATGTCATCAGCTGACAGCCCCCCAGAGACTCCATAAACAGGGCATTGCCTTTGCCAGCCAAGAGGTACAGCTGCCACCCTTGAAGGCTCAGCTGCTTTGAGCTGACACTGGACAGTGCCCCACTTAACAGAAAAGCAGTTTTTAAGATAGGCACATCTACAGAACACAGCTGTCCCTGGCAGCTGAGTGTGGTGACATCTGTCTCTGCTCCCTTTCCTGAACTACACCATAGTCTTGACTGGTGTGATTCTCGAGAGTCAGCACATGTAGCTTCTCACCTTTATCATCCAGGAGGTGGGGCCTGCCACCCCTGAGGGCCCAGCTGGTGCCTGCCACCAAGCCAAGCAGCATTGTGGGCTTTGACAGTGTCCATACTGCCAGAGACGCTATACATAAATCTGCTGTGCCTACAGAATGCAGCAGCAGCTGACGAACAAGTCTAGCAGTGCCATTCTTAGAGCTACACCACAGCTCCCATTGGTGTAATACCAGAGAAACTGAACAGCTTTTTGATGTCACAAAGACAATAATCAACATATAATGATTTAAAGAAGCAGGCCACCATGGCTCTGGAAAACTCCCAAAATAAAGAATCAAAAAAATTCCCATAAGTAAACCTTGGTATATCTACTCAATGGAACACTATGCGATCATAAAGAACGATGATAGCAGGAAACATCTCTTAACCTGGTTTCAACTGGAGGACATTATGTTGAGTGAAAGTAGTCAGTGACAGAAGGACAAATGTTGTATGAGACCCCTATGATAAGAACTTAAAAGCAGACTCATGCATAACAGAAAAGACTCTTTGATGGCTGCAAGGATGGGGAGGGCGGGAGGGCAAGAGGGGAGGGTTTAGATTAAATAGTTGTTAGAAATTTGGTTGAGTAAAACTAGTGACAGCACACAGTAAGAAGATGAATATTAACGGGACTTCAACACAACTTGTGTACTCCTCCCATCTTAACCCAATACTGCAAGGACAGAGTAGCTGGGGCGGGGGGTGGACCGTGCTCTCAGGGGAAATTGCGGCCAGTTGGCACAACTAGCATTTTGCTAATGAGGTCTCTCTGCACCCCACATTGGTGAGTGGCATCTGGGGTCTTAAAAGCTGCCAAGAGCTTTTTCATGAATATGGCATCGAAAGCGAAGAAGGAAGCACCTGCTCCTCCCAAAACTGAAGCCAAAGCCAAGGCATTGAAGGCTAAGAAGGCAGTGCTGAAAGGCATGCACAGTCATTAAAAAAAAAGAAGATCCATACTTCACTCACCTTCCGGGGGCCCAAGACACTGAGACTAAGGAGACAGCCCAGATATCCTCAGAAGAGCACCCCCAGGAGAAACAAAGCTGGACCACTATGCCATCATCAAGTTCCCTCTCACCACTGAGTCAGCCATGAAGAAGATAGAAGATAACAACACACTTGTGTTCATTGTGGACATCAAGGCCAACAAGCACCAGATCAAACAGACTGTGAAGAAGCTATATGACATTGATGTGGCCAAGGTCAACACCTTGATCAGACCTTATGGAGAGAAGAAAGCATATGTTCATCTAGCTCCTGACTATGATGCTCTGAATGTTGCCAACAAAATTGGAATCATCTAAACTGAGTCCAGACAGCTAATGCTAAATACACTTTTTTTTTCCACTGGGAAAAAAAAAAGCTGCCAAGAGGCCATCTGAGCGTACAACAAATGGTCACAACTCAGCAGGAATGGATGATCACCAAGATCCATAATGACATAGGAGAAAGAGAATCCAGAAGACAGAGAGACCCACTTGAATGGATGTCTACATCAACTTGTGACCGGAAGAACCAGTTGGTGCCCAGACCCCCCTAGTGATACCCGCGATGGAGTTCACCAAGTTGAGTCTCACTGGCAACACAAGTATAAATAGGGGTGCACCCTGAGATCTCCACTAAAAGACAACAACTGATGGTCCAGGGGCCTTGGAGTTCTCCTGGGAGCAGAGCCCCTGACCCTGAGGCAGCTCCTGTCCATAAATCATAATGAAGGTCAACTTTTCAGACAGCAGTGAATTGGACTTGGTGATGCAGAGTGACCATATTGTGAGGGCATTTTATGGTTCTAGGCATCTATAGGAGGTCATCCTGTTGACCTCATACTGGAGGAAGGGGAATGGGTGGAGAGGAGAAGATAGGAGACTGTTGGGAAGATAAGTCATGTATGAAGCAGAGAGGAAGAGTGTGCTGTCACCGTGCAGGGAGACCAGTGGAAACTGCATGTAGGTCAGCATGCAAATTTATATGTGAATGCACATTTCCATTCAATCATAATAAATAATAATAATAATAATAATAATAATAATTCCCAGATGAAGAAGCCTTTCTGAAATTATCAGAGGTAGACTACCAAAGAATTGTATATAGAGCCCTTCTAAAGATTAAACAAAGTGCAGCAGAACAAAATGAAAAATGAAGTAAGCTATATGAACTGCTAGAACATCAATGATTTGAAATCCAGCAGATCCATGATAAAATTATGGAGTTAGACAACTCAGTGCACAGCCAAAAGAGCAGGATTGAGAAAATGGAATGCAAAATTAGAGATTGATGATAAAAACAACTGACAACAGCATTTATGAGGAGAAATCAAGGAAAAATGAAGAAACATTAAGAAGCATGTGGGACTCTATCAAGAGGAATAATCTATGAATAATTGGAGTTCCTGAACAGGCAGAGATAGCAGAAAATACAGAAAGAGTTGTTGAAGAGTTGCTGACAGAAAACATCCCTAACCTCATGAAAGAAGAGAACATAGATATTCAAGATGTTTATTGAATGCCACAAAAGCTAGACCCCAAAAGAAAGACACAAAGACATATTATAATCAAGCTTAATAAAATGAAACATAAAGAGAGGCTCTTAAGGGCACCAAGGCTTAAAGCCAAACTAACATACAAAGGGAAGGCCTGTAGGCTGTCCTCTGACTTTTCAGTGGAAACCATGTTGGCAAGAAGGCAGTGGGATGACATATACAAAGCCTTGAAGGAGAAAAACTTTAGCCAAGAATGACATACCGTGCAAAACTGTCTCTCAGATATGATGGTGAAATTAAGACATTCTCAGATAAACAGAAGCTTTGAGACTTTGCAAAAACTAAAGCAAAACTACAAGGAATACTAGAAGAAGTTCTCTGTTTAAAAAAATAATAACATCAGATGTGTACTTAAGGATACAATGCAGGACACAGCATCTAGAGTCCTACTCAGCTAGGGAAGACAAAAACCCCAATCAAAGCTGAAATAGTAAAGAGGGCTACATTATAGTAGTTATAACCTTTTCAGATGGAGAGGAAGTAAAGGAGATATACAGAAGTTAAAGACTAGTTTAAACTTAGAACATTAACGGGTATCAAAGGGGTAGCTGCAAAGCAAACAATGCTACATATCAAAACAAGAAGCATAACACAGGAGTCTCAACAGACACAAAACCAACATTGAAAAGGATGAAAAGTAAACCCATAAAGAAAAATAACCCAGAACAGAATATTAAGAGGAACAAAGAAAACACCAATAACACAAAATTAAAGGCCCCAAAATAACAGACTAAACATGTACCTGTCAATAAATTACACTGAATGTAAATGGAGTGAATGCTTCAATAAAGAGGGAGAAAGTAACAGCTTGCATCAAAAAACATGATCTGTCTGTATGTTGCTTACAAGAAAAATACCTTGGACTCCAAGATATGAACAAACTGAAAATCAAAGCATGGAAAAATATATATGAAGCTAACAACATGCAAAGAAGAGCAGGAGTGGCAATTTAATCTCAGATAAAATAGATCTTAATGTAAAATCCACCATTGTAGACAAGGATGGTCAATATTGTTTAAAGATTCAGTACATTAGCAGGATATAATAATATTAAATATTTATGCACCCAGTATGGGAGCATCTCAATACATCAAACAAATGCTGACAATATTGAAAAATGAGATAAATCACTCTACAATAATAGTAAGAGACTTCATGATTCCATTTTCGGTAATGGACTGATCATCCAGAAAAAAAGCCCAGTAAAGATACAGAAGATTTATTGTAACAATCAACTAACTAGACCTCATCAACATATGCAGAACTTTTTACTCAACAACAAATAAGTACACCTTTTCCAATGCACATGGAAAACTCTCCAGAATAGACAACGTAGTAGGTCATAAAGCAAGTCTCAACAAAATCCAAACCATTGAATGTTGCAAAGCATCTTCTGAGGCCATAAAGCCACAACAGTTGAAATCAACAGCAGAAAAAATATGGGTTGAAATTTGGATTCACAGAAATTGAACAACACCTTACTTAAAAACTCATGAGTTATAGAAGAAATCAAAGATAAAATAAAGAAATTCATGGCATCAAATGAGAATGAAAACACATCCTACCAGAACCTATGGGATACAGCAAAAGCAGTGCTCAGAGGTCAGTTTATCTTTATAAATGCACACAGCCAGAGTGAAAAAAGGGCCCAAACTGAAGGATTAACACTACAACTTGAACAAGTAGAAAGAAAATGACAAAAACAACTCCTCAGGCACCAGAAGAAAACAGATAATAAAGATTAGAACTAAATTAATTAGAGAATAGAAAACAATTGAAAGAATTCGTAAAGCCAAAAGCTGGATTTTTTAAAACATCAACAAAATTGGTAAGCCACCGGCTAAACTTACAAAAGAAAAACAGGAGGGGAGACAAATAACCCTAATAAGAAACGAGATGGGAGATGTCACAACAGATCCAACAGAAATCAAGTATGATAACAGAATACAACAAAAGACTGTACTCTAACAGATTTAAAAACCTAGAGGAAATGGACAAATTTCTAGATTTACATCACTTACCAGAATTATCACAGGAGAGGCAGAAAAACTTAATGAAACCATCATAAAATAAGAGATTGAAAAAATAATCAAAAAACTACCAACCAAAAATAGTCCTGGCCCAGATGGCTTCAATGGAGAATTCTACCAAACTTTTAGAGAGGAGCTAATTCAAATACTACTGAGGCTATTTCACAACATAGAAAAGGACAAATATTTCAAATTCATTCTATGAAGCCATCATAACCCTGATACCAAAGCCGGGGAAAGATCCCACAAAAAAAGAAAATTACAGACCAGTATCACTCATGAACCTAGATGCAGAAATCTTCAATGAAAAAATAGTAGCCAATAGAATTCAACAACATATAAAAAATAACACACCATGACCAAGTTGGATTCATACCAGAAATGAGGGGCTGGTTCAACATCAGAAAAACAATTAATGTAATGAACCACGTAAGTAAGACAAAAGATAAAAATCACCTGATTTTCTCGATTGGTGCAGAAAGGGCATTTGACAAAGTCCAACACTCATTCATGTTAAAAACTCTCAGCAAAATAGGAATAGAAGGGAAATTCCTCATTGCAACAAGCGGCATCTACCCAAAGACAACCACCTACACCATCCTGAATGGAGACAGACTGAAAGAGCTCCACCTGGGAGGGGCATCAGGGCCAGTTGGGATAGCTAGCCTATTGCTAAGGGAGTCTTCTGCACCCCATGTTGGTGAGTGTTATCTGGGGTCTTAAAAGCTAGCAAGCTGCCCTCTAGGGTACACCAAATGGTCCCAACTCATCCAGAACAGATGATCACCAAGAACAACAAAGACACGAGGAAAAAAGAGCTCAGGAGATGGACCCATGTGAATGGGACACTATATCAATGTGTGACCAGAAAAAATAGATGCTGCCCATCCACCAACAAAGATAGCCGCAGTGGTGCCCACAGTGTAGACTTCCAGGGGCAACATGAGTAAAAGAGGGGTGCAGCTCAAGAATGCAACTAAAAGACCATAATTGATGGTCTGACAGCCTGGGGGATCCCCTTGGAACATGGCCCCTAGGCCTGCTGCTTGCTTCTGTCCAGAAAACACTACTGAGGTCAACTCTTTAGATAAAAATGGACTGGACTCGGGGACATAATGTGACCATATGGTGTGTGTACTTTATGGTTCTATGTATTTATAGGATGCTGTCCTACTGGTCTCTTTCTAGATGGGAGAGGAGAGGTGGAGAGGAGAGTGCAGGAGATTGTTAAGAGGATATGCAAGTATAGAATGATAAGGAGGAGTGTGCTGTTCACTGGGCAAGGAGAGCAGAGGGAGCTGCAGATAGGCAGGCAAGCAAATTTGATTTGGATTGTATACTTTTACTTAATTACAATTAAAAAAAAAAAAGAATTCCCCCTGAGAATGGCAAGTAGGCAAGGAATCCACTGTCATCACTTCTGTTCAACATTGTGCTAGAGGTTCTAGCTAGAGCAGTCAGACAAGACAAGGAAATAAAGGGCATCCACATCAGTAAAGAAGAAACAAAAATATCTCTATTTGCAGATGTTATGATCATATACACAGAGAACCCCAGAGAATCCATAAATAAACTAACTAATAGAAGGGTTCAGTAAAGTATCAAGATATAAAATAAACACCAACAAAGTATCAGGATATAAAATATATACCAACAAAGAAATCATCAAAGAGGAAATCATCAAATCAATACCATTTACTATAGCCCCCAAGAAGATAAAATACCTAGGAATAAATCTAACCAGAGAAGTAAGAGAACTATGCAGAGAAAATTACAAGACCTTGCTGCAAGAAACCAAAAGAGACTTACATAAGTGGAGAGACCTACCTTGGTCATGGATAGGAAGACTTAACATTGTAAGAATTTCAATTTTACCCAAAGCAATCTACACATACAATGCAATCCCAATACGGATTCCAGTGTCATTTTTTAATTAGATGGAGAAACAAATCAGCAACTTTGTGTGGAAAGAGAAGAAACCCTGGATAAGTAAAGCACTAGTGAAGAAGAGGAACTCAGTGGGAAGCCTCACACTACTTGATCTTTGAACTTGCTACTCTGTACAGCAGCCTGGCACTGGAACAAAAACAGACATATAGATAAATGGAACAAAACTCAGACCTGAGAAATATCACCATCTTCTTATGATGATGATATTCTAGAAAGTCCCACAGATTGTAAACTGAGGTAAAAACTGTCTCTTTAACAAATAGTGTTGGCAGAGTTGGATATCTATGTGCAAAAAACTTAAACAAGACCCATATCTAACACATTACGCAAAAACTAACTCAAAATGGATCAAAGACCTAAATATCAAACCTAAAATGATAAAGATCATGCAATAAAAAACAGGGTCAACTATGGAAGTTCAAACACACAGCTTCGACAGACTACAAATCTGACCAACAATGCATGAAGAACCAAAGAGAAAATAGATAAATGGAAACTATTAAGAATGAAACACTTATGCTCATCCAAAGATTTTATCAAGAAAGTTAAAAGACTGCCTACAGAATGGGAAAAAATATTTGGCAGCTACATGTTGTATCAACATCTGATTTCCATAATCTACAAGGTATTACAAAATGTCAACAAGAAAAAGGTAATAATCCAATTAAGCAATAGGCAAAGGAGATGGACAGACATTTCACCAAAGAAGACATCCAGGCAACCAAAAGACACATGAGGAAATGCTCATGATCATTAGTTATTAAAGAAATCCAAATCAAAAGTACAATGAGATACCATCTCACCCCAACGAGGTTGGCAATAATCCAAAAACCACAAAACAATAGGTGCTGGAGAGGCTGTGGAGAGGCTGAAACAGCCTTACACTGCTAGTAGAAATGCAAAATGGTACAACCTCTTTGGAAAGCAATAGAAATACTGTATGATCCAGCAATCCCACTGCTCAGAATGTATCCTACAGAAATTAAGGTGGTCACAGGAACAGATGCATGCACACTATTGTTTATTGCAGCACTGTCCACAATAGCAAAAAGATGGAATCAACCTTGGTGCCTATCAACAGAGGAATGGACAAACAAACTGTGGTACATTAACTCAATGGAATATTATGCAATGATAAAGAACAATGATGGTTTTAGGAAATATCTCACAATCTGGTTTTAACTAGAAGACATTATGCTGAGTGAAATCAGTCAGCAGCAAAAGGACAAGTACTGTATGAGACCTCTGCTGTAAGGACTGAAAGACAGACTTATGTACAGAAGAAAAGACTCTGATGGCTACAGTTGTGGGGAGGGAAGGAGAGGGCTGATCATAGGTGAGATAGGAATTTGGTTAGGTGAAAGCAGTGACAGCACACAGTAGACAGCAGATCAACATAACTGGACTATACCATAAACTGAAAAGTTTTCTAAACTCAACCTAATATTTCAAAGGACAGAGTAGCAGGGACAGGGGTCTGGGGACAACTTTTTCAGGGGACTGAAGCCAAATGGCATAACTAGTCTTTTGCTAAGAAAGTCTTCTGTTCCCTGTATTCATGAGTGGTGTCTGGGGTCTTAAAAACTAACATCTTAAAAGCTGCCATATTGGGTACACCAAATGGTCCCAACCCATCTGGAGCTGATGATGAACAAAAACAAGAAAGACACGAAGGTAAAAGAGTGTAGGAGACAGAAGGACCCATATGAATGGGAGAGTGTATCAACATGAGACCAGAAGAACCAGATGGTGCCTGGACATGATCAAAAGCAGCCATGATGGGGGCGGCAGTGCAGAGTCCCTGAGACAACACGAGAAAAAGAGTTATGCAGTTCAAGAACTCTACTGAAAAACCATAATTGGTGGTCTGACCGCCTGGAGGGTCCCCTGGGAACATAGTCCCTAGACCTGCTGCTGGCCCTGACTGTAAACCAGTACTGAGGTCAACTCTTTAAACAAGAATGAGCTGGTCTCAGTGACAACAGCATGAACATATGGTGTGTGTACTTTATTGTTTTATACATTTATAGGAGGCTGTCCTACTGGTTTCCTTCTAGATGGGAAAGAAGAGGGGGTGCAGAAGGGGGGACAGGTGCTTGTTAAGAGGATGGTAAAAGTATACGGTGAAAAGGAGGAATGTGCTGTTACTGGGTGAGGAGAACAGACTGAGCTGCAGGTAGGCGGGCTTGCAATATTGATTTGGATTGTATACTTTCACGTAAGAAGAAGAGAAAACACCAGATGCAGCATTGCAAAGGGGTTCCTAGTCTGTATGAACAATAACCTGACCAGAAGTGGCAGGAATGCAAAGGCATGCTCTTTTTTGCCTTTAGCAAGACTTGAGGGGTAGAGAGAAGCCCAGGATGGGCGAGGTACAGTAAGCTATTATAGAGCACTGTGCTGTACATCTGCCGTACTCAGTTCTTTAGCCCCACATCAGTCCTGAGAGGTACGAATTTTCATCATCTCCGTCATCACGACAACATGACTTTATTACATTTAATGGTATAGAAAGGTTGTGGTTCCCCGTCTGTGTTAGTCATCTGGTACTGCTATAACAGAAATACACAAGTGGATAGCTTTAAAAAGAGAAATTTATTTTCTCACAGAAAAGCGGGCTAAATGTCCAAATTCAGGGCATCAGCTCCAGAGGAAGGCTTTTTTAGCTCTTGAGAAAGGTCCTTGTTGTCAGTCTTCTCCTGTGGACTGGGAACCTCTGAGGCACAAGGAGCCCCAGTCAAAAACATGCCTTGCTCCCAGCACTGCTTTCTTGGTGGTGTGAGGTCCCCAGCTCTCTGATTGCTTCCTTTTCTTTTATATTCCAAGAGATTTCTTCAAGGAACAGTACAGTCTTATAGATTGAGTGCTATCTCACTAACACAATCACCACCTGTCCTCCGTCATTAACATAACACATGCAAGATCTACAACATATCAGAATGCATCACACAATACTTGGAATCACAGCCTAGCCAAATTACTACACACATTTTGGGCAGGACACTATTCAGTCCTAAATACAGCTATAACAGGTGCAGGTATTATTGCTGTTAAGCCTGTCGAGTTAGCTCCAGACTCATGGTAACCCCATGTGCAAAGGCATTGGACTGCTATGATCCACAGGTTTTCATTGGTTTATTTTTTGGAAGTAGATCATCAGGCCTTTCTTCTTAGTCTGTCTTAGTCTAGAATTAATATTCCCTATTTTATATGTGTGAGGAGACTCTGGTGGCATAGTGATTTAAGTGCTACAGCTACTAACCAAAACAAGATCAACTGTTCAAATCCACCAGGTGCTCCTTGGAAGCTCTATGGATTTGGTTTGGTTTGAGTTTGGGTTTGGGTTTTATTATATATGTGAAGAGGCCCTAATAGCACCATGATTAAACTCACCAGCCACTCCCTGGAATAAAGATGTGGTAGTCTGCTTTTGTAAAAGATTTACAGCCGTGGAAACCCTATGGGCCTCTCCTACTCTGTCCTATAGGGTTGCTATAGTTGGAATTCGATTCAAACGCAACAAGTTTGGTTTCAACAGTATTGTACATATAAGGGGTCCTGTTGCACAGTGGATAAGCATTTGGCTGCTAACTAAAAAGTCAGCAGTTCAAATTCACCAGCCACTCCTTGGAAATCCCATGGGACAGTTCTACTCTATCCTGTAGGGTCACTGTGAGAATCAACTTTATAACAACAGGTTTTGGTTTATGTATGTAGGAGTACCTGGGTGGCATTAGTAGCATGTGTTGGCAGTTCAAATCCACCCAAAGGCACCTTGGAAGAAAAATCTAATGATCTAAAAGATCATAGCCAGTGAAAACCCTACAGAACACAGTTCTAGTCTGAAATACATGGGGTCACCATGAGTTGGCATTGGGTAAGGGAGTTGGTTTGGTTTGGTTACTTTATATGTAAGGAATTTGAGATTCAGGGAGATTAATTCACCAACTCCTAAATTGTAATGTCAGGATTTGAACCCTCTTCTGACTTTTCTCCAGCTCTGTTACCTGTGCTTCCTCTCTTGCAGCCCTCAGAAAACCTGTCTTACTGCCTTCTAGCGCTTAGCAGGGAAGAGGGAGGAAGGGAAAGAAGCAGGCAGACTTGATTCCAAAGAAGATCATGAGAGAAAGCATATGTGGGGCAAGAGCAAGGAAATTTTCCCACATATAACTCCTCATAATGGAAGTGACCTCTACTCAAGAACATTGTCACTTTCCATTCCTTACTGTGTGTCAAGAATTCTTACATGTCAATATGATGTACCTTTTCTTCCAGCCATCCACATAGATTTGAAATCACCTGTCTTTCCCAGAGACAGCTGGTGGAGGTATCTCTGGAAGAAGCCACCTGGGTTCCTCCCACTAGTACCAGCAGAGCAGTACAAGCAGAACCAAAAACCAAACCCACTGCCATCAGGTCAATTCCGACTCGTAGCACCCCCATAGGTCAGGGTAAAACTGTCCCATAGAGTTTCCAAGGAGCAACTGGCAGATTTCAACTGCCAACCTTTTGCTTAGCAGATGTAGCACTTAATCACTACACAGCAAGGAGCTTACTTTTTTGTTGTGATTAAAATTCTTTCCCCTAGGCTTTTACTTAGCCCTACACGTAGTGAAGTGCTTAGTCATCTGAAGGGCTAGAAGCTTTGTCTTCAGGGAGTCTGTCTGCGGAGGGCAATGTCCTCTCAGATCCCATTTATCACTTCTGCCTGTTCCTTCAGCTGCTGCCTGCTCTGTTACCAATGGCTCCCCATGGGCCACTGGATCTGCTGTCTTCTCACTTGCAAAGACCTGAAAGTGCCTGGGATCCAAGGACCAGCTAGGGCAGGTGTACGAAAGCTCAGCTCTCTTGCCTCAAGTCAGGACAAACTCTAAGGTATGATTTACATTCCCGAGCTCTCTGTGAGATCAGGCTGACGCTGGGATTTAGCCTAAAATTTCACTTTGCTTGGCCTCTCCCTCATCCTGCTTTGCCATCCTCATTACCTCTCCAGTTTCTCCTGGGAGCCCTCCCTAGTTAAATCTCATACAAATACATCATCATCTCACAGACTTTTTCTGGCGAACCAGACCTACAATATCAACTCTCGTTCATTAGCTTACTACCTTCTTTTCCAGACTCTCTTCCTTTGAATACATTCCCCCCTCCTCATCATCTCCTGAATCCGTTTCCCTTATGGAAGTTTGTCTTACAGACATAGAGGTGGAAATGGGAAGGTCACTGTTCAAAGTTACGTACTATCTCAGCAGGTTTCTAATAATAACATCAACTTTGTGGTGCCCATATCCATCTTACATGTAAAGCCTTCTGGGTAAGAGAATTTCACTATAGGCAGTACTGACCTTATTTCTTCCAGAGGCAGAAGGGAAAAAATAATGCTGAGTTTATTCTGGGCCTTCCACTTATTAACTGGATAACCTTGAACATGCCTAGGAAACTGGAACCCTAGACAACCAAGAAGGAGCCCTGGTGGTGCAATGGTTAATTAGCTGTTAGCCTAATGGTTGGCAGTTTGAACCTACATTGTAGCTTCTCAGGAGAAAGACCTGACAATCTGTTCCCATAAAGATTATAGCCAAGAAAACCCTTAAAGATGTTCTCCTCTGTCACAGAGGGTCTCTATCAGTCAGAAAGGACATGACAACACACAACAAACACCACCTTAGATAACTGACCTTTATTTGCAAAAGAAAAAGTATAAAAATACATGTTCTTTATTGAAAACTTTAAAAAGTATAATAATCCAGATACCCTAACGTCAATGAGTGCATTTTGGTAAATTTTTACCTAATCTTTTTTTATTTTTTATTTTTTTCATGCAGAGATTTTAAAATAAATGTGCTAGACATCACTTGTGTTCATTATCTGGTTTGCTTCTTCCATGGAAAACAAGACAACTGTATTTTTCCCCATAGATATTAGGCATGGTCACCTACTTTGCTTTGGCCAATGAAATGTGAGTAGTGTACAGGTTGCATAAACAGTTAAGTGCTCAGCTACTAACTGGAAGGTTGTGGTTCATATCCACTGAGAGGTGCCTTAGAAGAAATGCCTGCTGATCCACTTCTGAAAAATCAGCCACTTTCTGAAAACATTACAAAGCACAGCTCTACTCTGACACACATGGAATCATGTGTGGTTTTCTTTTTTTTCTTTGTGCCAGTCTCCACACCCTCTTCTCTGCTGAGGTGACCCTTGAAGCCTCAAGTTGAAGTGGGGGCTGCTCCACCTGCTGGGTACCTGAGTAACTGTGATAGCCCCCTACTATCCCAAGATAGACATGCAAGAAACGTACCCTTGTTTTGAGCTGTTGGGATTCTCAGTGGATTTTTGTTACAGCAGCATATTTTAGCCTTTACTGACCAGTACAGGAATCATACTTCTCTCTCTCTCTCTCTCTTTTGTTTTCTTTTTTCCCCCACCTCCTATTTTCACTTTACAGAATTAAGTAACTTACCCATGGTCACAAAGCCAACAAAACGGAGCACTTGGAATCTAAATCCAGGTCTTTCTGATTCCACCGTTTGTGCTTTCAGCCACTATCCAGAGGTCAATCCCTGACACTCTAAGTGCTTTGCCTTTCACCACAGTGCTCACTATCTATATTACTACCCAAACACTGTGGCTGAGCACTGTTTGTCTTTAGGCTTATCCTGTTAATTGTAGCCTTGTACTATACTATAATTTCTCTTTGTTGTTAAAAAAGAGCTCTGGTGGCACAGTAGTTAAAGCACTCAGCTGCTAACCCAAAGGTCAGTGGTTGGAATCTATCAGCTGTTCCACAGGAGACAGACCTGGAAATGGGCTTCAGTAAAGATCACAGCCTTGGAAACCCTACAGCACAATTTATTCTCTATCCTAAAGGGTCACTGTGAGTCAGAACTGACTCCACAGCAACAAGTAATGGGTTTCTTATTAGAAGGGAAGCTCATGCCCTTCTAATTCACTTCGCAGATCACTAAAAACCCTCAAGTCATGAAGACAATCAGGGCAGCTCTTACCCTGACCCACACCTATGCCTGATCCTGCTGGCGCCATCTGAGCACAAGCCTGTGAACTGGGGCTTCACTGCCCATTCTGTACCTGTTCTCTGCCAAGCAAATTTCCCCTCAAAGGAATGAACCAGGCATAAAAGTATTTGATCGATTAAAGCAAATGAGTTGTCAGGAAACAGCAGCTCCTCCTGCATACAGCCTTTATAGAATCTCCCTATTACAAAGGACTCAGTCAAATAGCAGCTTTCTCTCATTCCTGATGTTTGCTTCTTGGAGAGCAGAGGAAAATATGCTTTGTGAAGCTTGTGCCAGGCAGTGAATCACAAGGCTCTTCAATCTCTTACCGCTTCCTCCCTCTCACCATTCCTATTGAGCATGATGTCTCTTTCATCCCACACCAAGGTTCTTTGTGTCTGTGCTACTCCTCATTAATTTGATCACAGAGGGCAAATATAAGACATGATTCAAGTAAATGGAATGTTCTCCAGAAGCTATCCAGGTGGAGGCATTCCTGTCTAAGCCCTGAGCCGTGCCTTTGAATTCATTAGCTCAGGAGCACACAGTACCTCCAAAGAGGCACACACACCAAGTGTACACACCCTGGAGAGCCCAGCTCTGCAGACTGGTACTGAGTCACCTTCTCCTGACCTGCGTCGGCACAACGCACGTTGTGTTTACTCCAATTTTCTCGTTAATTTTTCCTGGCTACTTGACAGCCTCTGCCTTCCCGGTTTAGATTTCTGGAATTAGCCTGATCTTAGTACTGCAAGAGAGCAGCAGACCCAACTTCCTCCTTCCAGGCAGAAGCCCCCAACCCCACTTTGCTGATGAAAACAACTGATGCTCAGCCAGGGAGGACTTCCCTGAGCTGGAAGTGCTGGAAAAACTTGCCTTCCTGTGTAGATCAAGTATTTGCCTAAATAGAAAGACAACCTCACCAAGACATCTCCCAGGCAGGCAGGCAGGCTGCCTGCCGCTGTGCTGCCATGTACAGCACCAGTGTGTGATTTTGATGGGAAATTTTCAAATGCAGCACCGTTCTAGAAGATGGCTATAATAAGCTCTTAATGCTTTGGTGCAAATGAATTTGATCAAATTGACTTCACCCACCTGAGGGTCAGGAGGGACACAGAAGGATAAATTCTAGTGAGGGAAAGCTAAAACCAAACCCATTGTGGCTGAGTCAATTCCAACTCATAGTGACCCTATAGGACAGAGTAGAACAGCTCTATAGGGTTTCCAAGGAGCAGCTTATGGATTCAAACTACCAACCTTTTGGTTAACAGCCAAACACTTAACCACTGTGCCACAAGTAAAGGAACCAAACCAAAGCAAACCCACTGTCATTGGGTTGATTCTGGCTCATAGTAACACTGTAGGACAGGGTAGAACTGCCCCATAGAGTTTCCAAGGAGTGCCTGGTGGATTTGAACTGCCAGGTTAGCAGCCATAGCACTTAACCACTACACAACTAGGGTTTCCCAAGTGAAGGAAAGAGCTTCAAAATGTAGCAAGGCCCGTAGTAGTAAAGGCCCCAGGATACTAGTGATAGCAAATGGATATTGGGCACCAGAGCATTTTTAGAGCAATGCAAGTATGTTGCATGATACTGCCAATGGTGGATACATGACATTATGCATTTGTCCAAACCCATAGAACTATACCACACAAAGAATGAACCGTAATATAAACCGTGTACTTTAGTGAATGATGTTGTTGTTAACTGCCATCACGTCAGCCCCATGCACAATGGGACCAGACCATTGTGATCCATAAAGCTTTCAGTGGCTGATTTTTGGAAGTAGATCGCCAGGCCTTTTTTCTCAGTCTTAGTCTAGAAGTCCTCTGAAACCTGTTCAGCATCATAGCAACACAGCAGCCTCCACTGGTAGATGGGCAGTGGCTGGACATGAGATACATTGGCTGTGAATCAAATCCAGGTCTCCCTCATGAGAAAACTCTGCAGACCGCCCGCCATTGCTCTCTAGTCAATAATATATCAGTATACGTTGATCGGTTGTAACAAATGTAGTGCACCAAGGCAAGATGTTAATGGTAGGGGAAACTGTGTGTGTTTGGGGAGACGGGGTAGAAAGCTTATGGGAACTCTTTGTTCTTTCTGCTCAGTGTTTGTGGAACTAGAACTGCTCTAAAAAATAAAGTCTATTGGTTTGAAAAAGAAATAAGACAACAGTAATAAGCACCCCAGAACCCAGGAGCAGTGAATGGACACTGGGCACCAGGAAGCAGAATGAAATGGATACAGGCTGAAAGAATTAAAGAGAGATGAAGCAGACAAGTCTTACCTGTTGCTGTCGAGTCAATTCCGACTCTTTGCCACCCTGTAGGATGGAGTAAAGCTGCCCCATAGTTTCTAAGGCTGTGGTGTTTACAGAAGCAGATGACCACATCTTTCTCCTTCGGAGCAGCTGGTGAAGTCAGACTGCCCGCTGATCTTTGATTAACAGCTAAATGCGTGACCTCTGCACCACCAGGGCTCCTAGACAAGTCTTACCCACCCCATCATTGTAGAAGGACTAACAATGATGTCGAATATATTTCTGAGTATACAGGCTGTACCACCTTGAAGGCACTCTACCTCTCAGAGCCTACTGCAGCTGTTGAAAGAGATAACGGCTTACCTAAAGACAGAGGATGACTCAAAGGTACCTCAAGACCCATTCCTTCAGAAAAAACTGTAATCAGTGAAAAATCCTCTGGTTTAACCCTTCCTAGCATTTGTATCAGCTTTAGAGCTAGAGAGACATTTTTTCAGTTCTAAGCCCTACTACTGCACAACTGACTGGACAAACTTTATTGAGACCTTAAATCTCTTTATGCCTCAAGTTTGTTGTCTACAAATGAACTATAGAGTCTGCCTCACTGGGATGTTAAGAGGTTTCTATAGTACAATGTATGTGACATAATTTGTATGGCATCTGGCACAAATTAAATGCTCAATAATAACAGAAACTGTTAGCAATCAAGTCCAATTTATGGTGACACCGTGTATATCAGAGTAGAATTGGGCTCCAGTGTTTTCACTGGTTGATTTTTCTGAAGTTGATTACTAGGCCTTTTTTCTGAGGCATCTGTGAATGGACTGAAAGTTAGCAGCCAACTTGTTAACCACTGCACCACCCAGAGGCCCAACAGCAAGTTAGCACTCATGGATCACCTATCATGTATCATCATCATCCTGTCCCCACCAGTGACGCTGGGTCTCTTGGAGGGGTCTAGTTCACTGACATCTTGGTAAAGGGAATGGGTTGTGGAGTCAAACTATCCTGGTTTCAGATATGGACTGTAATGGGAATCAGGTATGTGATCACGGTAAATTATTTATTCTGAGCTTCAGTTCCCTCATATGCAAATGGAGATAATAAAAATGCCTACTTCAAAGGTGAGGATTAAGTGAGGCAGTGCACGAAACTTGCTGATTGTGGCACCTTGCACATGGTAAGAGCTCAAAATGTGATAGCTGTTGTTGTTAGCTCTGGTGGCCCAACATATTCCTGTCTCTTCCTCTTCTTGATGTACCTATTTCTCTTTGCTCTCAGATATGGCTGACTAAGGAGAATGAGATCCAGTTCTAGGGATGATCAGAATAGATGCAAAGAGCCTTGCTTTTCAATTGGAGAGACAAAGGATCCCATAGCAAGCTCAAGGATCCAAATCTGGTTGTATCCAGCTCTCTTAGTAGAATTCTGGCTTTGGGGGCTGCAGTATAGAAAATACTAGTTCTCCTGAAGTCTTCCCCCTTCAGAGTGGAGCTGGGGAAGATAAGAGTGGCTAAAGAGCTCTGAACAATGGCTAATCCTCTAATTAACACTTCAGAGAGAAGTGATAACAAGAAATCAGTCTCAGCACTAAACTCCAGGGAACAGCAGGGTCTGATCAATGTAGTTTTCCTGGAATCATCCTCAAAGGCACTGCGCTCCTTCTCTCTAAGTCCGTGCCTCCCTCCTGCTGTGCTGCCTTCCTTCCTCTCTTTTGTTAGCTGCTCCTCTTTCCTTTTCCTTTGACTCTCTCCTTGCTCCCCCTGGGATCTTAGAACTTTCCGTTGACTTCTTCCACCTGTTTCTCTCATAATATCCCATAATGTGGTGCATGTATAATTGAGTATTCACTCCTTCTTTGTTCCCAGGACATTCACTGCACGCTTACTCGGTGTTAAGGGTATAGAAAATAATTAGATACAATCTTTGTTCTCAAGAATAGGACAGAATAAAACGATGGGCGGTGCTCACTTCCACACAATTACAAGATGCTTCAGCAAAAGCTTTCCAGAAAGAACACTACAAACCACTCCAGATGTACAGGGAGTGTGCATATACAAAACCCCAAACCAAACCCACTGCTGTCGAGTGGATCCCTGACTCACAGACACCTAGAGGATAGGTCGAACTGCTGCATAGAGTTTCCAAGGAGTGCCTGGTAGATTCAGACTGCCAACTTCTGGTTAGCAGCCGTAGCACTTAAACACTATACCAACAGGGTTTCTGGGCATGTACAGGAGGTGCCAAATTCTATCTAGGTGGAGCAGAGAAAACTATTTCAGAGGAGCAGATGTTGGGCCTGCAACATGAGGGATAAGTCTAGGTTTGAAAGTCTGATCATTCAGTCAGTTGTAGTTCTTGGGCTTCATTCAAACAGCTGTGACTTAAACATGCATTTATCAAGCAGAAACCAACATTCTCAGACCAACTAATTGTATTATTTTTGACATATGTATAAACCTCAATTTTTTTTTTTCTCAGTACATTGGTGACACAGCAGGAAAAAGAATTTCCTCTCCTTTGGGCTCCTTAATCCAAATGGGTGACTAAGGTGGACTGACCTGTGGCAAGCCTGATGACGTGATTGTGGAGGTCAGTGATATGGCTCTTCATTCATAATATCTGTAAAATAAAGATTCTGTGCTTTACAGCCTCCAAAGTTTATTCAAAGATTCTCAGAACAACCTAATGCCTTCTCTGCCCCATCCCTTTCTGAAGCCCACCTCTGGCAAGTTAGAGGAGCATTTTCACTTGTACACTTGTGTGTGGACTTGAAAGCCAGATGCCCCGCTACCCCAATACCCCAACCATTGATCTGTCCTCACTCTGGATAGATAAATGGTTGGAGCAGTTTCTGAGTGACAGGTCACAGACATAGCATGTTATATTTACATCATTTATTTTTCCATGCTTTTTAAGTCTGTCAAAACAATGATACCCCCCTTTGTGTCTCAGGCATAATAAAAGACTTAAGCAGGGCAAATCTTGACTCAACTTCTATATGACCCTGTGAATGTGTGGGGATTAAAGGAGAGTGAAGAGTTCATTTTTTTTTTTTTTGGAATCCTTAACAAATACAGGAACATTTTGGACCAGTTTTCACTCTGATTCAATGTCATACACCAATAAATCTGGGTCTGAGAAGGGCCAAATTTATCCTGAAGTATTAAAGATTTAGCAAAGCAAAAAAAATTCACTCCCAGGGTTTAGAGGAAGTTAAGGAATATCAGTTACCTCTGTCAGGGTGGAAACCCTCCATGCTTTACCCACAGGTGTACTGCACAGCTTCTCGGGGTGCCTGATGCGTAGCAGTGTTGTTGTTACGCACCATCGAGTTGGCTCTGACTCATAGTGATCCTGTGCACAACAGAACTAAACACTGCCTGGTCCTGCATCACACTCATAGTTGTTGCTATGCTTAAGCTGTTATTGCAGCCACTGTGTCATTTCATCTTGTTGTGGATCTTCCTCTTTTTTGCTGACACTCTACTTTATCAAGCATGATGTCCTCCAGGGATTGATCCCTGCTGACATCATGTCCAAAGCATGTAAGATGTTATCTGACCATCCTTGCTTCTAAGGAGCACTCTGGTTACACATTTTCTAGGACAGATCCGTTCATTCTTTTGGCAGTACATAGTATGTTCAATATTCTTCTCCAATACCACAATTCAGTAGATGCTCAAAAATATTTGTGAAGGAATCAGTGTTTTTGACAAGCCCGTCTCTACCACCCCATCCCCAAACCATACAAACTATCTCCCTACTAGTTCCTTCCCAGCACTGTTGTCATCCACACTGCCTCTTCAGGCTTCTTAGAGAACTACTTTGGATGATCCATCACTATTTTATCTCTAAGTGTCACAGCTGAAATCCTTCGTTTGTTCATTCATCTGTCCTATGGTGTATGGTGGGGCTCTTTGGGCAAAGCTCTGAATTAGTGTCAGGAATGCAAAGATAAGAAACATATGAGTGATGCCCTTGAAGAGATTACAGTCTAATAGAGGAGACAGGGGCATGATCATCTAAAATCAAGGGTGATGAGCCTGAGTAGAGATAAGTACAGAGCAGGCAATAGAGGGCAAATGTCTCAAGGGAAGGAATTGAGAGAAACGAGAAATGTCTGGTCTGTGGGCGTGTTGTAGCTAGGGAGTATAGACCAGTGAAAGAGCTACAAAAGGAGCAGCATTGGAGTTGGATGTTGAGCAGCACTACCCAAAAGTGACCCTGCTGGTCGCTCTGGAATGCCTGGAAACAAGCTAGCTAGGACTAGGACTCCCTTCTCCCAAGTGGAGAAGCTGCACCCAAACTTAGTTTTCCACGCAGCTGAAGGCTTCCTTCATCTGCCATAACTTTCCATGGACCCTGAGATCAAGTGTGGACAGCTGGTCTCCCCAGGCTGCTCCTGTTAATGGTTGGCACTCCAGGTCTGAACTAATGGTACCAAACAGCCTGTCTTTCCCCATCCACCAAAGTTACTCTTTCACTTTTGCCCTGTACATGGGAGAAGACTAGCAGGGAGTGGGTCTCTGCTGGAAACCAGACTCTCACTACATGCCTAGTGGTAGTTTCTGTCCATGGTATATGGACACACCAGCTCCGTAAGTTTTCCCTTTTCCCAGTTAATCCTAGTTCTTAGCCCGTGTGGAATTGAACCAAAGGACTGATGTGCAACAGAGACCTAGAAAGGTCTGTCTCCATGACTTGGATTTGAGGAACACGCAGAGATAGGCAGGAGGGGTGTCTGCAGAGGGGAGACAACAGTGAGCAGTGTGTGAACTGGAGGAAATGGGGAATATAGTACGGAAGAGGGAAGGGCAGCACTGGGGAGCCATGGAAACTGGGACAGCCGAGGAGCTGGAACCTCTTTATACAGGTCTGGTGGAAGGCATCTGCTGTTTCTGCCAACCGGCCTTTTTCCCCTTGATAGTGTGACAGAATGCTCTCATGTGGCCTTTCCCACCATGGTCTTGTAACTTCTGCCAAATGATTGGGTGGGGCCATGTTACTAAGGTATATGGAACCCCAGTGAGGAGATTGATCCATTTTGCTATCGCACTACGCTTAAAAAGAGAGCCAATTCCAGTGCAAAGAGAGGGTCCCATCACCACCAAGAGAGGAAAGCCAAGAGCAGACATGTGCTTTGGACTCAACATTCCTGCACTGAGAAGCTCCCAGAACCAGAAAACCAAGACAGAGAGCTATGTAGCATTCATGACAGCAAAAAGTGGTGGCAGAGAAACAGTAGCAGCAGAGACCAGCAGCAGGCAATGGAATGGTGAGCTTCCAGGCCCATGAAGTAAGAAAGCTGAGTGTGTTTGGGCAGGAGGCTTGCTGGCAAAGTAGGGTATCTCGAGGGGCTTGGCAAAGGTAGGCTTGCTGACCTGCAGAGCTAGAACTGTCCAACTTCTGCAGAGGCATACTGGCCGAGCATGGCACCTTGGATATTTATTGGCAGAGCCAAAAGGGCCTTATAACGCTTGTCTGAGCAGAGCAGAGGCCAAGGGGCCAGGGAGTGACATGCCTGCGCTATGGCTGGGAAGAACCTATCTTGATGGAAAAACTGAATCCTGGAGTGTTTCTAAGCCTGAACTATATAACTTGTTACTTACCTAAAAAAAAACCCCAGAATCATAAATATTGTCTGTTTATTCTGTGTGGCCATTGCAATCAGCTATCAAACCCCACAGAGGAGCAGAGTGCCGTGGGAGGGATAGTTGGTGTCAGAACTGATAAAGGTGGCAGAGAGAGGAGTCCTGTCTGACCTCTGCCTCATAGGAATCAGCCTTGGGCTGTTGATCTTGAGTCTGCTTCCGTTTGTGAAGTTAGAGGAGGTCAGACACTGCACCCACACCATTTTTACACCTTTCTTCTGGTAACCAAAGAAAAACAAATCTATTGTCATCTAGTTGATTGCAACTCAGGGATACCCCATGTGTTACTGGTCCATTCAATTTTCTTGGCTATAATCTTATGGAAGCAGATTGCCAGGCCTCTGCCCCATGGAGCTACTTATTGAGTTTGAACCACCAATTGTTAGTTAGCAGCCAGCCTCAAGCTACTTGTGCCACCCAAGGACTTTCCTCTGGTAGCATTACACCAGTATTTATTTGGTTTCACCTTCCTGCCTAGCAGCCACTGCCGTCAAGTCATTTCTGACTCACAGAGACTCGATAGTTAGAATTGATTTGATGGCAGTGGCTTTGGCTTTTTCTGGGAGGACTTGCCCATAGGACCCCTAGTGGCTAAGAGCTCAGTGTGCAGTCTAGTGGACATGTCAGTCCTGGACACTCCCTGGGCAAGGAGACAGCTGACGCCAGCCATCAGAATCTCCCAGGGATTTAGATCCTAAGCAGAATAACACAGGGCTGAGTTCCGTTGGCATCAGTTCCCTGGGTAGAGGAGTGAACCAGTCTCTGCCCTGGTTCCTGAGCTGCCTCTGCCTGTCCTGCCTGAGGCCTCAGCCTTTCTTTTGGTTTCGTGAGCAGTGCCCCCACCATCCGTTAGGCCTCCTTTGGGCCCTAATGGACAGCCTTTGACATCAGCTCATTAAGTACGTAGCTTTCTAAAGTAACATCAGAATCAGTGCCTTATGTGTGCATGGTGCTGTGCAGCATCCACACAACCTCCGGTGGCAGAGTGGAGCATTCTACTCACCTTAGAGATGCTGAGAGTTGAGGATCAGAGACCTGAGACCACTTGATCTAGCACTAGAACCTCAGACTCCTTTTGGAGGTGTTTGGTTAGAGAGATGTATTGGTAATTAGGAATGGCTCTTTATCTTTCTAACTCCAAACGGTCTCCCCAGCTTAATAAAGAAATCAGAGTTCTGTGTGTACATTAATGTTTCCTTGCCGAATTGTCCCTGAGTGGTAATCCAAGAAGCCATGCAGTTTATTTGCCATTGTCATTTATGAGTGATGCTCTCACCGATAAAATCCAAAGCTGGTGCACCGTGCGAGAGCCTGTTCACAACCGCTTTTACCTAAGAGATCTGCCTGAGGTCAGGCTTTCCTGACTCCACTGTTGACTTTTCTGAATAGTGTATCAGAGGTGAGGAGATCCTAGCGTGGCCCTCAGAGGAGACCCTCCTCAGCAAAAACCCTTTAATCTTCAGACTCACCTGCCTAGAACCAGGCAACAAGCTGTACACTCCCATCTCCTCCCCAAACCTCCCCCACTGGGTAAAAAGTAGGAAGGTACAACACATGATTTTCCAGCAACATAAGTGATATGAACTTCAAAGCCATTGAAGAAAATGGAAGATCAAGTGGATGCTGGGTCTCTAACCCTCAAGGGGTCTTTAACCCCTTGATAGAGGAGCACAGTGGTTAAGCATTTGGCTGCTAACCAAAAGATTGGTAATTCAAACCCATCAGCCACTCCATGGGAAAAAGAAGTAGCAGCCTGCCTCTATAAAGATTTACAGTCTTGGAAACCCTACAGGGCAGTTCTACCCTGTGACCTACAGGGTCGCTCTGATTTAGAATTGACTCACAGGTTTGGCTTTTTTTAGGGGACAATCCCCTGATTGCCAGGTCTCGGACCTCTTGATGTCACAACATTAGGATGTTGTGACACAACATCAGCAACAGCAGGATGTTCTCGCTGCAGTGGTTTTTGCCCTGAAGTATAGTTGTCTTGGAGCCCATTGTCATTTTTACCAAAGATGCATTCTGTGCAGTGCACACTGGGTGCGGAAATTAAATCCAGGCTGAGAAAGACAACTTGACTCGCCTGCTATTAAATATATGGTCTGATTAATGAGAAATCTTTTATCATCATAGCATCTCAGAGCCAGAAGCAATTTTAAAGGTCATCTATTTCAAATCTTCATTCTAATCCCCTCAAATTAAAATATATATATACATTCATATGGGCTTACAGGCACCGTGATAAGTGTTTTAAATGGATTCTCTCATTGACATACTTTTCATCTTCACAACAACCCTCTGAGTAGCCACTGTTCTTTCAGGTGTGCAGGCTATGTGCCTGGGCCTCAGAAATTCCCATTGCTCATCCTAGGTCACAGCAAATGTGTAGCAGAGCCTCTTCAGAGACGGTGGCCTGACAGCTGTTAGCCAAACTGACCTACGCATCTGTTTGAAAAATTTTTAATACATTGCCAATAATTTTGAAACTAGGAGTTTGACATTTAAAAAATCCAAATTTCTAGAAACGGAAGGCCTGGCAACAAAGGATTTGGCATTCCTACTTGGCAAGCATAGTGTGGAAGCGAGGAGTGGCTGCCTCTTTGGATTCGAATCAGATCCATGTTGCTAACTTGTTTCAGCTTTCCGATGGATCCTCCTTGCCTCTCAAGTAAAATCCAGCATCCTTCCCATAGCCCAAAAGGCCTGCATGCCTGATCTCTGCCATCCACTTTGCCTTCATCTTATCTAACTCCTCATGGTCCACCATGCTGAGGTTCTCTCCAGCACTTGGGCTCACAAAGCTCTCTCCTTCCTCAAAATCTTTGCCCTTGCTGTTTCCTAGGCTGGTGAAGTGGTTACCTGTATGTACTCTTCTCCTGTCTTACTTGTGATGAACCTTCAGGTGTCAGCTTAAGTATCATCTCCTCAGAGAGTCCTTCTGGAGAGGCAGACTAATAGCCCTCAA
This sequence comes from Heterohyrax brucei, assembly GCA_028571685.1. Classification (NCBI taxonomy): domain Eukaryota; kingdom Metazoa; phylum Chordata; class Mammalia; order Hyracoidea; family Procaviidae; genus Heterohyrax; species Heterohyrax brucei. The sequence continues at coordinate 171,244,645 of CM053141.1, forward strand.
AGATGTCCATGTCCTAATACATTGAGCCTGTGATTATGTTAATTCACACACCAAAGGGAACTTCACAGATGTGATTCAATTGGGAGTTTTGAGATGAGAAGATTATCCTAGGTGGGTCCAGTGTAACCACAGGGAATTCCTATAGAGGGAGGCAGGAGGTTAGAGTCAGAGAAGGAGAAAACAGACACAGAGGTTGGCATGACTCAAGAAAGGGGCTAGGAGCTAAGGAATACAGGTAGCATCTACAAGCCAGGAAAGACAAGACATAGATCCTCCTCTAAAGTCTCCAGAAGGAACACTGCTCCACCAACACCATGACTTTGCTCTAGTGAGACTGATTTCTAGATTCCAGTCCTCCAGAGCTGTATAATAATAAATTGGTGTTATTTTTAAGTCACTGCAAAGGATCTCTTTAAAGTATTTTAAGTATTGAAAAGTAAAACTGTCACCTTGAAGACTAATGTATACCTGACTCAGGCCAGGGTATTTTCAATTGCATCATATGTATGTGAAAGCTAGACAATGAACAAAGAAGACAGAAGAAAAAGCAATGCCTTTGAATTATGGTGTTGGAAAAGAATGTTGAATGTACCATGGCCTGCCAAAAGAACAAACAGATCTGTTCTGGAACAAGTATTACCAGAGTACTACTTAGAAGGAAAGACGGCAAGACTGCATCTTACATACTTTGAACATGTTGTGAGGAGGGATCAGTCTTTGGAGAAGGACATCACACTTAGTAGAGTGGAGAGTGCAAAAAAGAGGAAGACCCTCGATGAGATGGACTGACATAGTGGCTGCAACAATGGGCTTAAGCATAAAAACAATTGTGGACATGGCACAGGACCGGGCAGTATTTTGTCCTGTTGTACATAGAGTCACTGTGAGTTGAAGCCAACCTCACAGCAGCTAATAACAAGTTTGTGGTAACTTGTTACAGCAGCAATAGGAAACTGATACAACAACTTATTCTAAAATTGTGCATAACTCATTCATCTCAAACTTAACCCTTTGCATCCTTCCAAGCACTCATTACAACTTAAAATCATTTACTTTATGTTTTGTTTGCTTAGCTTAGGTCCCTTTGGCTGCTATCTTGGGAATCCCCGTAAGACAGTGCCACATCTCTCTCAGTCATGGCTGTCATCATGGGACAGAGCACAATGAGTGACACAATAATTGGGTAAATGGCCTCACTTCCTATCCTGAAAGTCCTCATCTGGGCATATTTCAGGCTAAAATGCCACTATGTAATGGTGGAATTTAGAATTAAACCTAGCCAGCTACAAGTATCTCTCTGACACACAAGCAACAATCATGGCTTTTAAGGAGATGTAATCTCAATGACAAAATAGGCATCGTGCCCAAAAGTAAAGGATTTCCTGTTTCCTATCCCATTGCTAGGAGTCCCTGGGAGGTGCAAACTGTTAATGTGCTTGGCTGCTAATTAGAAGGTTGGAGGGTTGGGTCTACCCAAAGGTGCCTCAGAAGAAAGGCCTGGCAATCTACTTCCTAAAAAATTGGCAGTAGAAAACCCTATGTAACACAGTTATACTCTGACATGCATGGTATCACCATGATTCAGTGTCCACTCAAGGGCAACTGGTTACACCCTCAGCGTCACCTGTGTGCTTGTTAGAAATGCAGTATCTTGGGCCTCACTCCAAACCCACTGCATCAGAATCTGCACTTTAACAAGATGCTTAGGCAACCATGTGCATGTTCAAGTTTCAGAAGTCTAGTGCTATATATTTGGTTGGGGGTGGGGCAGTGCCATTCTGAAGCTTGAGCTACAGGTACGTTTGTTTGCCTCAGGCAGAAACGACAAGTGTCATACAGCCATCACAGCTTAATCCAGGCCCTAATCTGACGGCTCTTTGCTACCACATCCCGTCACCTGCTCCTTGTGCGGAAATCTCTGACTCTGCTAAAGTTGTGTAACTCCATCACTCTACCCCAGCTGCTGTCCACAAGCACTTATAAGAACTAGGCCTGATCAGTAGAAGAAGCTCCTTCCTGCCAATGGGGATAAGGGAAGGGGTCCAGCTTTGCTGGATTCTTTTCCTGTGTTACTCCACCAGGGAGTCAAAGAAGCTAGGGCTTCAAGAAACTGGTTCTATAGTGACGGTGCTGAGCGACTGCTGCCCTCAAGTCTCCCTCCCACCCCCCTGTGTGTCTTATAAGAGTCATTTGCTAGTGGAGCATGTGGATGCATGCAAATGGGATCCTCCTGTGCTAATTAACAGGTCTGCAATTATTTGATCTCTTTGAGAGCTCAGAAAGCCCCCTCAGTCCTTCCCAGTGGCCAATACCTAGTAGCACAGCACCCATCACATAATGATACATAATACTTAAGTAATGAATAAACACTCCTGAAACAGTAGTTGGGAAAATTTAATGATGCGATCCTTGTGGTACCTGCCATTCTCCATGTGTCCAGTGGTGAATGTCAGAAAACCCAGTCCAAACAGCAAGGACCAAATTTGCCAGCTCACATGACTAGAGTTGAATCTTGTTGTTGTTGGCTGCCATTAAGTCAGTTCTCACTCCTGGTAACTCCACATGTACAAAGTAGAACTAATCCACAGGGTTTTAAAGGCTGTGATCTTTCAAAAGCATGTCACCAGGCCTTTCTTCTGAGGTGCCTCTGAATGTGTTCAAGCCACCAGTCTTTCAATTAGCAGTCAGTCGCTTAACCACTTATACCACCTGGGGGCTCCTGAGGCTCTTAGTACCCATCTCATTAAGTTGTGGAGAAAAAAGATAAGTTAACACATGAAGTAGTTAGTGTAGTTCCTAGCGTCGCATAGCAAGTACTTGGTAAGAGGGTGGCAGCAGGGGTTGTTGTCGTCTGCTGTACAGAACAAAGCAGAACTGTCCCAGAGGGTTTCCTAAACTGTCGTCTGCACAGGAGCAGATCACCAGGTCTTTTCTCCCTCAGAGCTGCTGGTAGATTTGAACAACTGAGTTTGTTTAATTATTTGTTCTCTATAAACACTCAAGAAGCCATTGGCATTTTATAGGCTGGGAAGCTGCAGTCCAGACTCCTTTCTACAAATGCCAGCTGGCTGCAGGATGAATTGCACACAGAGATTGAAGGGCAGAATGATAAATTAGAGCATTATTCCCAAAAAAATGTGGATGTGACAGAGAGATGCAGGGGAAGTAATGATAGAGGGGGTTATTGATCAATGGAGAATAGGAGGATGGACCTTGGGTCAGGAGACAGGACACCTAAGTGAAGACCAGAAATGTGGAAAGGAATCAGCACTTGGAGTCGTAATTTTATGAAAGGATGAACTGGATCACTGGAATTGTTTACCCCTTCCTTTCCACCTGAAGATTTTCCTCATGTCCAACTACCACTGGAGGATCCTACCTCATTCCCCTGCTCTGAAGCAGAAAGTGGATTTTTACTCAAAAGTTTACCTGTCAGCTACACTGCTGCCTTGACATTTTAAGTGGTACCTGCCCTTCTGTGTCAGACATTTCCCACAAATAAGAAAGTGACAAGCTTCCCTAATGGGCGTTCAAGTGTTCAATGAAGTGAGAACCCTGCTAGGGGTGGAGAAATCTGGTGCCTGCAGAAGACAAAGGAAACATCAGCAGCACGTATATTTCAAGCAGTTACCTTGGTGCCCTCCCACCAAGTGTCCCCGTGCTCAGCCAAGCAAGATCTCCAGAAGGAAGGCTGAGGAGATGGGTATTTCCTCTTCTCCTTCGGCTGAGACACTGGAGCATGTTGCAGCAAAGAAACAAACAAAAAGAACATATATATATATGCCTAGTAATTTGCAAGACAGTCCCCAGGGAACACAAATATTGACCTTTTAGATTTGAAATTAAGTGAAAAAAAATTCTGATATCACATACTGTCATAGGAGGAGAACTATAAAGATCACATGGCCCAATCTCACCATCTCATGAATGAATCCCCCTGACTTTAGTGCCATGGGGTTCTCTAGCTACAACTTGAGCTTACTTCCATTAACAGGGAGCTCACCACTAACCCAGGCAGCTGCTTTCTGTCTGCACGGCAATCTACTAGTTTTACAGCTGGGGAATTCAAGATCTAAGTGGTAGCAGTAACTTGCTCCAAGTCTCCTAATAAGTCAGGGGCTGACCTTCCAGGTCTTCTAGAACTCAGTCCTCAGTGTGTTCAGTGGGCATAACACAGTGGTTAAAAGGGGAGTTCTGATGATGTCAGACAGACCTAAGGTCAAATCTCACTCCTTACCTGGGTCAAGCCATGTTATTTGTAAGTTTCAATCTTCTGGATTATAACATAGGAACAATAACAGTACCTAATTTACTGGGTTGTCGTGGGGATAAAATGAAAAAATGGATATAAAGTACTTGGCATAGTACCCAGGGTATAGAAAATGCTCAATAATGGTAGATACTAAGTACAATTAATATCGATTCTCCTGCATTCACCTGCAATTCCATTTGAGCATTAAAGAGCCATTTTTACCATCCCAACTTGACTGTTTGCTTATCATTTGATCCTGCATGGATCCCAGATTCTAAGAGACTATAGACTTTCAAGACGACATGCCAACTCAGAGGCTCAAGGAGCCTTCTCTCCTTGCCAATGCATGAAACTCCTCCCACCAACAGCACCACCAACCACTCATCTCTCTCGGTTGTGCACAGTGCAGCCTGTGAGCTTGAGCGAAACATCTTTGTTGATGTCTATGAGATTACCACTTGTCAGCACCTCGGACAGCGCACAAATAATTCTTAATCTCTAGACGGCACTTGGCTGGCTAGGAGTTGACCAAAAACTTCACAGGCATGGAATGGATTCTGACTCACGGTGACCATATAAAACACAGTAGAACTGTCCAATAGGATTTCCCAGGCTGTAGATCTTTATGGTAGCAGATTACCGCATATTTCTCTTGTGCAGCAGCCAGTGGGTTCACACTACCAATCTTTTGCTTAGCAGCCAAGTGCTTAACCACTTTGCCACCAGGGCTTCTCAGGGCCATGTCAGTTCCTTGACATGATGCTAGGTTTATGGTAACTGAGATGTCTGGTGAGAACAGTTGCAGAAATTTTTTTCCCAAGACCAAATTCCAAGAGACACTGTATGCACAAAAGAGTAAAGCAAACAAACCAAGAATAAAGCCTCCCTGATGCACAGCTCTCATTCTCCACTTCCCACAGAAATCTTGTTAAAATTTTGGGATGAAATAAAAAAACAAATAAAGTTGGTATCATTTCAAAGAGAGTGATTTGAACAAAGTAGGTACATTTCACAGGACCAGCTGACTTGCCAGCTCCTTCTCTGTGGCATTGTTACAATTACAGCTATTCTTGGGAATGTAGTTCATTATAGGCCCATTATTCCCAAGATGCAGAGAAGAGCAAAAATCAAAGGGTTATCATCTGGCTGTGGTACGTAGAACACAGCAGGCTGCCTCCTGGGCACATCCCGGGTGGCAGTAAAAAAACAGGGCTCAGGGACAAACACACATTCCGCTGAGCTCCTCCATCTGCCCAGATGGAACGATGCTATTTGCATCTGTTTAAAGAGACAAGGAAAGAAGCCTGCCGGCCTGAAGTGTTGGCCTTCTGAGCAATTTCCATTCAGCTGGGCCAACAGCAGAGATATTTCTTACTAGGAAGAGTCACAGTTGCTTACTCCCAGAGCTCAGAGGAAGGAGGACAGTTAACCAGGCACCACTGGACACCTTATGTGTGTGGGAGAGGTATCATTCAACCCCGTTCAGTGGAAGACAAAATGGAGGCTCAGAGAACTTGTTCAGGACTCTTTCAGTGGCAGAAACCCAGTTCTGATTTCCATAAACTAAAAGGCAAATATATTAGCTCAAGTAACCAAAATGTCTAAGAGTAACCTGGTCTTCAGATATGGCTACATAGCCAGTACCATCAATTCCAACTCATAGCAACTGTATAGAGACAGTAGAACTGCCCCCATAGAGTTTCCAAGGAGCACCTGGTGGTTTTGAACTGCAGAACCTTCTGGTTAGCAGCCATAGTAGTTAACCACTATGACCCGGATTTCCATGGCTACATAGAGGGCCTCAAAGATACTGTGATTTGCCATCTCTTGCCTTGACTTTCCTCTATGTTGCTCATGTTGTAACGTGAGCCCCCCTATGTTACTACCAATCTTTTGTGTGTAAGATGAGAGCCACAGACTCCTGGCCTCATCCTTCTAGCCTACAGTACCAATGGAGAGAGAGGTGCTTCCTCTCAAGTAGTTCAGCAAAAGTCCCGGAACTGACACTGATTGGCCTGGCATGGGTCATATCCTATGTCCAAAGAATCTCTGTGGTCAGGGAGATGGTATACGCTGATTGTCCAGGCCTGATTAAAATGCCCAAAGCTGGAGTTGAGGGAAAGCCTGAGCCCTCAATATATCACATGGACTGAGAGGCAGAGCAAGGGCAATTCCTTAATGAAATTTGGCTTGCAGCTTTAAAGGAGGGAGGAAAGGATGCTGAGTAGACAACAAAAACCGAAGTCCATTGTGGTCATATGTCTAACAAGTGGTCAAATAGGGTTTGAAATCAGATTTGGGTAACTGCACAGTCTACTTGCTTTCCAACATCATACATGTAAGTTACTTAGCATGTTGCCTGGTGCCCGCTATGTGTTTTATCAGGCTGCTGCTTTGGAACCAAATCACACTTCTAGCAAAAGTAGTATTTTTATTTTCTAGTCAGTTTCCAAAATGATACTTGTGCAATCAAGGCTCTGACGTGACGTCTTCTCAAAATCAGTCATTCTTCCAACTTGAGTTGATTGGATGACCAGGACGACAGTCATCAGGGATGCTCTGATGAGAGGAGTTTTCCTGTCCTCCTGCCTGAGGAACCCACATATAAAAACATATGCATCTACTGTGTATAAAGCATTATGCAGTAATGCTTTCTGAGAACAAAAAGAAAAATAAGACATATTAAACAAAGTATAAAGGGCCACTATGTTTGCCATTGGGAACAGGGAACAAGTGAAATATGTTTTTAAGTAATAGCAATCACTGATTGTCTTAGTCATCTAGTGCTGCTATAACAGAAAGTGGTTGGCTTTAACAATGAGAAATCCATCTCCTCACAGTAAAATAGGTTAATCCAAATTCTCTATTGGCTCTGGAGGAAGGTACCTGTAGCCACTCTTCCCTGGACTCAGAGCTTATGAGGCACAAGGACCCCAGATCCAAAGGACGCATTCTGCTCCTGGCAGTTGCTTTCTTTGTGGTATGAGGTCCCCAAGTCTCTCTACTGGCTTCTTTCCTTTAAGTCTCAGAAGACTGCCTGAGGCTCAGTATAATCTTACAAACTGAGTCCTGGCCCACCAACACAACTGCTGCCCATCATCCACCATTAACATCATAAAGGCAGGATTTACAACATGCAGAACTGTCACACAATACTGGGAATCATGGTCTAGCCAAATTGCTACCCACATTTTTGGGGGGAATACAATTCAATCCATGACACTAATGTGTGAAGTGGTTTACACATGGAAGTCCTGTAAGGTGTGTAATATTAAAGCGCTTATGTGATTCAGGCTTTCCCAGGTTGTAAATGGCATACCCAGGGTTTCTCTGATTTGAAATTAGTGTTCTTGACCAAAAACTATGGGAATCTCCATTCTTACTGGAAGACCAGAAAAGTTTTCTTAGAGAAGGTAGAATTTGAGTGATGCATCAGTGAGATATTTTTGGCTGTCAGTTACAGAAACCCAGTTCATACTAACTTCAGCAGAAATACATTTTTTTTTCTTATGTAACTGAAAATCCCAGGGAGAGGCAGGAGTACAGGTATGGGTAAGTCCAGGGGCACACGGGATGCCTGCAGGTCTCACTCTCTGTCTCAGGCAGGCTCTCTCTCAGGGTGGCAAGATCATTGCCAGCCATTCAAGGCTAACATTTTAGCTCAGCAACCTCAGTGGAAAGAGGGCATCATTTTTCTAAGACTTCCAACAAAAATTCCATCTGGAGTCTTACTTGGCTACCATGAGACTTACTGGGCTATCTTCAATCACATGATCGTCCTAGTAGCCAGAGGTACACTGACGCCCATTCTTGGAGTCAGAGGCAGCAGGTAGGATCAGCTTCACCATAAACATAAAGTGCAGAGTGAGAATGGAGGAGGTTTCTTACCAATCAATATCAGATCAGGTTGCTATTACCAGAAGACAGAGAGAGAGAGATTGATATAGATATCTGATGGCTATATTAGTTATCTGCCACTGCTTACCAAGATGTATAAACTGTGTAACATAAACCAGCACCATTGACTTAGCACAGGATTCCAAGGTTGGCAATTGGTTCAGTCATGCATCTGTCATCAGATGTCAGGTCAACTGGAGCCTGACTGACTTATGGTCTATACGGTCACCATGAGTTGGAATTGACTTGACAGCAGTGGGTTTGATTTTTTTTTTTTTTTTTTGGTTTTGGACATCATAGCTCATCTGTTTCGCTAGGTTTCTCAGCCCCCAGTAGGTTAGTCCAGGCCCATGCACACATGGTGGAAGATTTCCAAGAGAAACAAAGAGTCCAAGCACTTTTCAGGCCTCTGCTTGCATTATACTTGCTAGCATTCTATTGGCCAACGCAAATAATGTGACTAAGCTGACATACCAGTCAATAAAATCCTGTCAAGTGACAACAAAGTTAGAAAGACGGAAGAGCAAGGCTGGCTTTTAGACAGAGGAAAAAGTCTCAGCAAAGGCATGAAGATGACAAATGGAGGTTTAATGGTGGCACGTGTGGGTGCTGTGGTTGACACATGGAGTCGAGGAAGTGGTGAGACCTAAGGGCCGTATTAACGGAGGGCCATGGGTGCTGAGCTTTGGGTTTGAACTTCGGTCTGTAGGCACTGGGGAGTTGCTGGTGGTTTGTGAACACCAGTGTGATTCAGTTAGCGAGCCCCAAGCAGGATTTTGAAAGGAAGCTTTAGATAAGTGGCTTCTGGTGGAGGACAAAATCCCAAAGAAGGGGAAGAGACAGTGGCATCCTTGAAGACCCAGAGTCAGAGCAACTTGAGAATCTACTGTGTCCCAGTGGACACCAAATTAGAGTTTTGAACTCATCTTTGACTTGGCATGTTCCAGACACTGAACTTTCTTCTTCCTCCACCAGGCTGGGAAGGCTTGGAGACTCAGCTGGGTCACTCATCCATCTGTCATCAGATGTCACGTCTATATCCAGAGTGCCAGACAAATGTTGCTTGTTTTCCTTGTCAGCTCATGTGCACCCACCTCCAACACGTGGGGCTACCTGGTTGTTGGTCCCAGCACCCCAGATGTTTCTTTGTAGGTTTCCAGCTGTGTTGGAGCCTCCTTGGGAGTGAGGTTTCACCTCTAAGTTCCCATCTACTGTTTCATTTTGCAATGCAGACTTCCTCTCACATGTGACCTATCCTTGCCTCTGCAAATCTTCCCTATCAAGTCTCTGTTAATGTGCCTGGTTGCTAACTAGAAGGCTGAAGTTTCCAGTCCACCCAAAGGTACTTTGCATCAAAATCCCAGTGACCTACTTCTGAAAAAGTAGCCATTGAAAATGTTAAAGGGCACAATTCTACTCTGCCACACATGGGGCACAGTAAGAGTGGACTTGACGGCAACAGATTTTTACTGGTCCCATGTGATGCTAGGTAGCAGTGTGTTCTAGTAGTTTCCCAGCAATTAGCAAAGGCCAGGTGACTACAGTTTGTATAGAAGCTCTCCAAGTCCCGCCAGAAGCCCAGCAGGCTGTGGAAATTGCTGTAATGGAAATTTTTTGTCCCCTGCTTTGCTTCTGCAAGTGTCTTGCCTCTCAAAAGAAACACTTCCACAGTGTAGGCTTCTTTGTTGGTTTGTTTGTATGTATGTTTCAACAAGCAAGACAAATGCTGGCCTCTGGCAAACAAAAACAAACCCACAGGCCACCTGGTTGCCTTCTGAGAAACAATAAGCAGCATGTTCGTGCAACAAAATGATAGCCCACTGCTAATTTCACAGCAGTTCTGCAGCTAACTGTGTTGCAGTAGAGTGCACCCACAGCCACCTGCTAGTGGAGGTGGGAGGTGACACTATAGCTTCTGGGGCCAGATAGAAGCTTGCAAGTGTGTGAGTCACCACAGTGGCTCATCCATGCCCAGTTTTCGTCTGATGGTGTCCTCAGAGACGGAAGCCCAGAATCACAGCCCTACAGTGAGCAGTACAGGCTTTGTTCTAAGGGCTTTATGTGGTGTAACTCATTCAGTCTTCCCAAGGACCTTTCAAGAAATAGAGACATATGAGGTCAGACAATAAAATCCATGAAATTAATTGTTCTAAGTGCTAATGCCTCACTGCTGAATATCACTACAGTCACATTCGAAGTACTCCCTTTGGGAAGCTATGCACCAATGCCAGTGCCTAGTCTACCCTTCAAAGCAATTTTGGAACTCTTTCTGGAATGGCTGTTGCATACAGTGGCAAGGCGGCAAGTTTGCCAACTTAATTATACAGTTGTCTGTGAGGGAGCTTTTAGCCAGTAAACAAATAACTGTATTGAAATACCTCCCTACTCAGCTGACCTGGCCCAGTGACTTTTTTCTTTACCCGAAGATAAAGAAATATTGAAAGGAAGACATTTTAATAACATTCAGAACATCGAGGGTAATACAATGAGCTCTGATGGCCAGTCAGAAAAAGAGTTTCAAAATTGCTTTGAAGGGTGGACTAGGTGCTGGAGTCACTGCATAGATTCCTAAGGGGACTGCTTTGCAGGTAACCTTACTGATATTCAGCAATGAGGTGTGTAGCACGTTTTCTAGGATGAGTTTGTGAACTTAATTGTCAGACCTTGTAGAGAGGTTTAGTGACCTACTGAAGTTCACACAGCCTAATGGTTCAAGAGTCAGAATTTCAACTTAGGCATTTGGGTTCTGGTACTTTTGTTTTTAAATAATGATTCTCAGAAGTTTCCATCTTCAGTTATAGCTGCTTTGCTAACATGGACTGAGCGCTCACTAGCCAGATTCTGCTCACAACATTTTCCTGCACTAGCTCATTTAATGCTTGAAACAACTCTGTAAAGTACATACTACATAACTTCCATTTTTACAGGTGATGAAACTGATGCTTTACAGACATGAAGCCACCGTGGTCTTATGAGAATTTAGTGCCAGTTGCAGTTTTCTTTATCCCTTCTCTTAGGCTTTTTTGCATGATCAACTTCTCAAATTTAAAAATAAAACTGTATTTGAAAATAAGTGTATTTTTTTATTTTTAACAAAATGAGTTTAGGCAAATGAAAAACTCCAAGAAATCTTACTGGAAAGAGCAGAAGACAGCTCAAGCGTTGTCACATGTTCTGCCTGTTTACTCCACCGCTGGAGCAATACTGACTCCCTACCTTGGGATCCCTGTGGAGACGCCCCCATCTATCTCTATCATATCACTTCCAATGTAGTTCTCACAACCGTTCACATGTGTGTTGACCTCAGTGAAAGTGAGTTTGCACGCCTAGCAGAGTGTCAGCACATGGCAGCCACTCAACTCCTGGTCGAAGAGCAAGCCTGAGGTCCGTGGGTTCTAGCCAGAGCTCACACTTGCAGCAATTGTTAGCAAGTGACTGCCTTATCTGTGCCTCTGTCCCCCATAGAGGGTAACTTTAGACAACGCACCACTGGTTATTTGTCAGAGTATGAGTAAGCTCAGAAAAGGCTGATCCACAGAATCTCAATCTCAGATCCAGGAAGTAAAGGCATATGTGCTAGGATGCATGCAGGAACAAGCCTGCCGTGTCCCCTGACCATTGTGGACAGTGTCTGGAAGTGAAAGCCTGTCCTCACTGCTCAGGCTGTGGTTCTGTGGCTACCACATACAGTGGGGAGATGTGACTGAGCTGGCATCATCCAAAAGCCGACAGGTGGCAGCTGGTATCCATTGGCTGCCACAATGGACCAGGCTGCATCTGTTGCTCCAGGCACCCAGCTGACTCTGTCGCAGCAGGGCTGCTTCTTCCCACTGGCTGTGTTGGCATGTAATACTGAGAAGGCAGGTGGGAGGTCATCAATGGCACTTAAAGCTGATTGTGTTTATAACTCAGGAGTTGGGGGAAAAGGCTGGAGGGGTCAGTCATCTGATTCCCTAATGCCCATTTTATGCAGTCTTCTGCTGCTCAGTTCCATCTGGGTAACCTCCAGAGAACTGGCTTCAAGTCTCAGTTCCTCTGTGACTGAAGGCAAGCGACCTGATTTCTTTGAGCCATAATTTCCACATAGGGGAAAAAAAATGGGAGGAAGGTGGAGATAAGAATAGATACCTGGTAAAGTTGCTTTAGAGGAGCCCCAGTCATGTGATAGTTAAGTGCTTAGCTACTAACCAAAAAGTCAGCAGTTTGAATCTTCCAGCCACTCCATGGGAGAAAGATGTGGCAGTTGGCTTCCTAAAAATTACAGCCTTGGAAACCATGTGGCAGTTCTACTCTGTCCTATGGAGTTGCTGAGTTGGAATCAACTAAACAGCAGTGGATTTAAAGCTGCTTTAAGAATCAACATGTTGCAGATAGTCAGGCATGCAAATTTAAATTGGATTGTACACTTTCGCTCAATCACAATAAAAATTAAAGAATCAAGATGTAATGTATCATCTGCATACTCTGGTTACAAACACCTCAACTTCTGAGCACTTGTTCTTTCTGTGTCACTGGCCCTGATTAACCTATCTAAATGGTATCTCCTAAATTTCTCCTTATCACACTATCTTGTTCTGTTTTCTATATATCATTTACCCCAGTCTGTTTAATTTAGCTCTTACTAAATTAATGATTTGCTTATTGAACTTTATGGTTTGAAATATTAAGTAATTAAATGTTAAATGTGTGCCTGTCCCAGATTAGAACATAAATAAATTCTCTGAGGATACAGATCTTGCCGTGGTCTCTGCTGTTTTCCAGCACTTTGGGCAGTGTCTGGCATGTACAGCTGTTGTTGTTAAGTGCCGTTGCATTGGTTCTGACTCATAGCAATCCAATATACAAAGGAATGAGACTGCCTGGTCCTGTGCCGTCCTCACAGGCATTGCTATGTTTGAGCCCATTGTTGCAGCCAATTGTGCTTATCTGTCGAGTTGAGGGTCTTCTCTTTTGCAGACCCTCTACTTCACCAAGCATGATGTACTTTTCCAGGGACTAGTTCCTCCTGATGACATATCTAAAGTATGTGAGACAAAGTTTCACCATCCTCACTTCTAAGAAATACACTTCATCCAAGACAGATTTGTTTGGTCTTGTGGCAGTCAGTAATATATTCAGTATTATTCAGCAGCAGGATTTCAAGGCATCAGTTCGTCTACTGTCTTCCCCCCTATTCTTTGTGAAGCTTTCACATTTATATATAGGAGGCAGCGGAAAATAGCACAGCTTGGAGGAGGGGATAGGAGATTGTTGGGAGGATAAGACATGTATGGAATGGAGAGGAAGAGTGTGCTGTCATCAGGTAGGGAGAGCAGTGGGAGCTGCAGATAGGTGGCATGGAAATTTATATGGGAATGTATGTTTTCATTCATTCATAATAAAAAAAGAAAAGAAAAGGAAATAGCATGGCTTGGATTCACCTTAATCCTCAAAGTGACATCTTTGCTTCTTAACACTTGAGAAGGGTCTTTTGCAGCAGATTTGCCCAGCGCAGTATGTCTTTTGATTTCTTGACTGCTGCTTCTGTTACTATGGATTTTGGACCCAAGTAAAATGAAATCTTAGACAGCTTCTGGCGTATACCTGTTGACCTGTTGCCATCAAGTCAATTCTGACTCATAGTGACCCTACAGGACAGAGTAAAACTGCCCTACAGAGTTTCCAAGGAACAGTTGTTTGATGCAAAATGACAACTTTTTAGTTAGCAGACAAGTAATTAACCACTGTAAAACTAGGGCTGTATAGTAGGTGTTTAAAAAAATTACAGTTGAGTGGATAAGTAAATGAATATTAAATAATTTTATAGATTCTAAGACACTCTTTAGAAGTCACTGTGGATTATATTGAGTTCCCCAAAAGAATGTGTATCAGAATCATAAACCCTGCACCTATAAATATGATCCTGTATGGAATAGGAGTTTTCTTTTGTTATGCTAATTATATCACACCAGAGTGGGGTGAGTCCTAAAACTAATCATTTTTGAGTTGTCAGATGAGTAGAATAGACACAGAGACACACACAAAGAAAAGACAGATGCCAAGGAATGCCAAGGGTCACCAATAGACACCTGAAACTCAGAAGAAGTTCACAGAAGGAATCAGTATGGTCAATACCCTGACTTGGGCTTAAGCCTCCAGAACTGTGAGAAAATAAATGTCTGTTCTTTAAAGTCACCCACTTGTGATATTTCTGTTACATTAGCCCTAGGTAACTAAGTAACAGATATTGTGGGTTATTGTTACTACTATGGTCAATCCAGGAGCTGCCAGTGTAAAAAGTACCTGTGAGTCACGTGTGTAAGGAATAAGAAGACTCTATCAAGGAGACGGGGACAGTGCCAAGGGTTTCTAGCTAAAGTTAACAGAGATTTGCCCTTGCCAAAGTAATGACCATCATTATCATCTTATTTGCTGTTTACTACATGCTAACTGCCTGCCTGGTATTTCATTAAGAAGAAAAAAAATAATTATTTACAACAAGAAAAATATTTGCTCTCTGCATCATCTGCACATGCATACACAAGTCCACTCCCAGTGGTGCCTGCACCTACGCACATACACACACCATCTAGCTGAGGTTGAGTTCCTCTAAAAACACGCACTGAGACAACGGTTGGGGTGCAGGTAATGTATTTGGGAGGTAACTCCAGGAAGTGTGGTGAGTGGGTAAAGAAAGATAGAGAATGGACAGAAGTCAATAGAGAATGAATTATAGAGAGTTACTTCTGTGACAACAGGCTTCAAATCTGCTGGTAAACAGTGTGAAACATGCCTCAGAGTTAACCCAACCACAGAGTGAGGAAGCTAAAGTATTTATCCACTAACTCCTGCTCGTTACCTAATAGGGCCAACTCCCTGGCATTTCTGCCCACGTGTAGACTGAGCAGTGTCTTCAGACAAAAACACATGCAGTTTCATGAAGCAGCAGAGGTGCAGGTTGGAACAATAGGTGCTGACGGGATATAAACAGAGCAGTGACCGTGTCTGCTGCACCATCCAGAGGGGTGAGTCTTGGCAACTAAAGCCTTACCTGCTGCTGACCTTAGGTACACCAGAAGACACCATTGAGTGATGGGCTATCTTAGTCATCTAGTGTTTCTACAATAGAAATACCACAAATAGACATCTTTGACAAATGGAAGTTTATTTCATTACAGGAAAGTAGGCTAAAGTCCAAATTCAGGGCATCAACTCCAGGTGAAGTCTTTCTTTCTCTGTCACCTCTGGAGGAAGATCCTTTTCATCAGCTTTTCCCTGGACTATGAGCTTCTCCATACAAGGACTCTGAGTCCAGGGGAGATTCTCTGCTCCCAGTGCTGCTTTCTTGGTGGCACAAAGTCTCCACATTTCTGCTCACTTCCCTTTACTTTTATCTCTTGTAAGACTAAAAGTAGTGCAGGCCTCACCCCAGGTAACACTGTACATTAGAGCAGAGATGTGAGCTTAGTATGGGTGTTATAATCCCACTGTATCCCTCCTTAACATAAACTTACAATCACGAAATGGAGGATAACCACACAGTATAGGGAATCATGGCCCAACTAACTTGACACATATTTTGGGGGGTACACAGTTCAATCCATGACATGGGCACTGGATACAAGACTAGAGGAAGTAGGCTAAACCTAACTTCATCTGTCTACAGAACACAGGGCATGAGGACAAGGGCCTCACAGGGAACATGAGGCTTGGGGAAAGATAGAGCGATTACCAGAAGATTGGTAGTCCAGGTCAGTCTTTGAATGGAAATACAGATGTCTGTAGAGAATTTGATGCAAACTGTGATGTGCAGCATGGTATAAGCCCTCTTCTTTATCTCCCTGACAAAATCTTTAGTAAAATGTATATTGCTTCTTGATGTCATACAAGTTTCCTGGATTTGGGCACAGAGGTGAGGTTGGTGAGGTGAAAGGCAGGGAGAGTCGATAAGTTACTTCAAGGTTGGCGCAGACTGAACAAGGTAGTGGCATGGAGACAGCCAACACTGGGATACTACATGCGTGTGGGGGGGGGTGTCATTGAGTCAACGCTGTCTCACAGAGACCCTATGGACAGAATAGGGCACATGCGTATTGTCATCTATTTCTCTGTATTAGCTACACTCACAGTAATTCTGCATAACAAACCACCCCCAAAACTCAGTAGCTTATAATAAAAAGCATTTTGTTTTCTAGCTAATGGGTCTGCCACTCAGTTGGGGGAGCTTAGTTAGTTTCAAGTTATAGACTGCTTCCAAGCTGATGACACATTTGTTCCATATGTGTTTTCATTTCTCCTTTGACACGACAAGGTGCATATTCTTCTGAGGGTGGACCATAGGAGCATAAGAACCAAACCAAATCTTGGGAGCACATTTATGGCCCCTGCTGTCACCAAGTCCATAGCATTCCGTTAGTCCAACTAAGTCACACGGCCAAGTCCACCGCCTGTAGGATGAGAAAATACACTCCTGCCCACTCATCTGTACACTACCAGGTCACATGGAAGGGAGAGGGTGTGAAGAGGTGAGAAAAACAATCCCACCAATTACAACCCCATTTTACTCCATGAGACAGCCAAAGTTTAAACCTGTTAAGCTATTGGCTTAAATTCACAAGCCTTGTATGTAATGCAGCTGGGTTTTGGACTCAGTTTTGTCTGACACCAAAGCTGGTATGCTTAATATGCTTAACTGCCCTGTGCAAGGGCTGGGGGTCAGGGAGTTCAGTCTTCAGGGGCAGCTTACCCAGCTGGCAAGTGTGTACAGCACCCAAGTTACTCAGAGGCTACCTGTCTGCCCGGGATACTGACACAAGTTGGTGTCAGGACAGCCACTGGAACCTTCTTCTTCCTGCTTTTTGCACCATTCTCTCTGGATAGACTAGGTGCACTTGACTTTTGCTTCTCTCTGAGAGGCCTTACTCATTACAGTCAAGCCAGAGGTTGCAGAAGCAGGTCCAGGCGACCCACGGGTGACGAATAGTTCTGTTTTCACCTTCTTGAAGTTTTTTTTCCTAACGTGCCTACTCTACTAACAGCATCTGCAAAAGAAAAAAGGTGAAGTTCACACCATTCAGCTCCCAGGCTGTTGCCATGGAGCCCATCCAGATACCAACAGCCAGCAGCTCCGTGCTGCCTTTGCAAGGGAATCAAAGAGGGGAAAAATAATCAGCGGGAGAGCAAACTCTTGTTTAAATGCAAATACTTTTGAGAGGAAGCAATTGAGGGAAAAGAAATTATGAAAACTCCAGTGAAGAACATAGACTTAGGGCTAAGGCTGGTGATCCACTCAATTCCCTCAGCAGGATTGTCCTTGCTCCATCTTCTGCCAAACTGAGAAACTAGTTTCCAGAAGCAATTCACTAACGGTATACATGCTGTTCACCCCTCTAACAGGGTTCTTAGAGAGGAACAGAGTGGACTTCCCGATGGGCAGAGTCTATCGAAGCTGGGGAGCTGATGAGGAGGCTAAGATGGTTTGCACTAGAATTTAAAGTGGTGGAAATGGAGGTTGAGAATTGGGGCCCAAGTAGGAGATTTTCGAAGGCAATATAGATTCATCTATCAGGCTCCCCAAAGTGGGGAATTGGGAGAGGTGGTTTGGAAAGCTCAGAGACTTTAGCTCTTTCTAGTAGGAATGATAATAGACTTTCATTTGCTAATCTTGTTTTGTTAAAAGTAAATAACCATCCACTTTTAGCTTAAATTTTGCTTAAGCTCAAATATTTAACCACAAAGGAGAGTACTGAGGATTATTTTGTCTCTAACCTTGTAAAACAGCCTGCAATTAGAAGACATCTCCAGTTCCAATCTTAGAGTAAGGAGGCACAGCCGGGAAGCTTAGGGTGAGCGGAAACAACTCAGACAATTGTAGTGCCTGCAGCTTTGACTCACGCTTCTTCCCCCTGCCTTGAGCTACCACGGGGCTGCAGGTGCGACTTGTAGGCTACAAGGGCCCAGGGTCTGTGGATGACTTCAAACCACAGTCCTCAGCAAGCACAGCAGAAAAAGACAGGAGAGTGAGGGAAGAGCACGGTGTTTTGAGTCGTCAAGCTCTCACTGCGCATCTAGTCAGCCCCAAGCAGCTTTATTTAAATACCGTGAACTTGTAGTCTTCCAGGCTTAGCAGAAAAGAGCATCAGACAAGAAGTCAAAAGACCTGAGTTAGAGTCCTCCTTGAGTGTGATCTAGCTATGTGACGCTGGGGGAGTCACTTTAACTCTCAGCTCTGGCCTCAGCTGCCATACCTATAAAACGAGGTTGTCAAGAGAACTAAGGTAGAAGACAACCAGGACTTTTTTCTTCTATTCGCTGAGCACTTACCAGGGGTTACAAACTGGCAAACTGTAGGTCATGTCCTACCTGCAGCCTCATCTTTTTTGGCCTTCACAGTGTTGTAAAACACTAGAGAGACGTTTTGAAATCTGGCCATTTCCACATAAAATCTAGATTTCTGATTTCTCTTAAAAAAAAAAAAAACCAGAAGACCTGGCAGTACTGGAACCTACAATATTACAACTAGCTAGTTGAGCTGCCCCATTTAGAGTGTGTATTTACTCTGCTTGGTCACAATCCCCACCACTTCCTACTTTCCTAACCCTGGATCTTGGGGCAGTCGGTCATTTGTCAGAGAAACCATTTTGGGACTTAGAATAGACAGAAATTTCCTGGAAAATACACTATGTTTAATCCATGTAAGACCTAAGCAATAGGCAAAATCCATGCTGTTGTTTCATAGATAGGAAACTGAGTCTATTTTTTCTCTGACTGTAGAATTATACACACTTCACACTGACATTTGCTCAAGGTCACACAGCTAGTATGTGGCAGAGACTAGATTCAGTCCCAGACAGCCTGCCTCAAAGCCTATGCTTAAAACGACTCTGCTGTGAAAAGCACCATTACACACGTGACTTTACTGAGATCATGATACTGAGCTTCAGGGAGATAGTAGCCTGCCCGAGTTGCTTTTCCACATCCAACTTGTTCCCGGAGATAAGAGAGCTGCACAAGGATCAAAGCCACGAATAAACAGGAGCAGAGAAAATGAGGGCCAAAGGGCCCCAAAGAGATGATTCCAACATCTTCATTTTTAGAAGAAAGAACAGAGACTTGGAAAGGTTCAGTGACTTGCTCGTGATCACATCTTTCTTAGAAATATCAATGCTAAGGTTATTAACAGCAGGAAAATGAAGTAAAGAAGTTAATTACTAGCCAGATCTATTTTAGGCTGCCAAACTCACTTAAGTTGCTATGATGTAGATTTTACACGTAAAAAGGTTCGGGGGGCATTATGCTAAGTGAAGAAAGTCCAAACCAAAGCACAAATTTTGTATGATCCCACTTGTGTGAAAAATCTTAAATAGGAAAATACAGAGAGCCACAAGGTTACTAGTAGTTACCAGGGGCTGGAGGCAGGGGAGAATGGGGAGTTATTTCTTCAAGGTACTGAGTTTCTGTTTGGAAGGACAAAAATCTTCTGGAAATAGATAAAGGTGATAGTTGTACACAGTGAGTATAATCAGTGTTACTGAATTTTACACTTAAAATGGTTAAGATAGAGAATTTTATGTTAGATGTATTTTACTGCAATGAATATTTTTAAAGGGTTTGGGGAGTGTCAGAATTATCTGAGGAATTGCCTGTTTTCTCCTTTGCTCTATCAGCGCAACTGTCCCACAAAATCTCAGCAAGGGGCTAATGCAGCCGGTTCACATGATTTCCTTTCAGGAGCATGGGATGTCAAACAGAGATCATCAAAAGTCCTGTAGGACAATCTTTTCATTTCATAGATGGGAAAACTAAGGTCCAGAGATGAGAAAATGTGTCTGTGATTGTCACACAGGCTGAAAAGGGCTTGACTGGGGCCATTCCTGGCCTCCTTTCTGATATTGCTGTCTTCTCTGCATCCTATTCTGGGCCCCTGTTAGCTTTCTCACCTATTCTGCTTGAGTCTCTTCCTGGGAAGCATTTTAATGATGTTATTCAGAGGCAGCACTCCTTAGTCCTCAGGGGCTTGGGGATGGGAGGACAGCTGGTCTAAAAAATGCTCACAGCTGGATTAATAAGAGAAGCAACACCTCTGAGTTCCTTCACTTCAGCAGGAGGGCAGGGAACGCAGCTGTTTCTCGCTCTGCATCCAGATGCTCCCAGAGAGGCAAAGATGTTCCTTGCTTTCCTGCCTGACTAGAATGATATGTGCTTCACAGCAACAGTGACTGTTCCATGCCTCCCCTCCAAACCGCCCTCCCCGACTCCCCACAGGCATCGTCATCCTTCCTCTGAACTTATTCCCACATGATCTCAGAGGAGAAATGCTTATGGCATACTTGTGGATTAGCTTGTGATGGTAGCCCTTTCCAAAAAAGTAAACCTGCTGCCTACCTAGAGTTGATTCTGACTCATGGCAATTCTATGTGTCCAGAATAGAACTGTACTTCATGAGATTTTCAAGCATGATCTTTCAGAAGCAGATCAACAGGCCTTTCTTCTGAGGCTCTTCTGGGTGGGTTTGGACTGCCTGCCTTTCACTTAGTAGTCAAGTATTTAACAATTATTACCACCCAGAGACTCCTGGTGTGGCCCCTTAGACATTATCTTGTTCTAAAGGAGAAAGAAAACTGAGGTCCAGAGGGGAAGAAGCCTACATAGCATCAGATTACAGGTAGTGTATGAGGTAGACTTGGAACTCGGATATTTGATCCTAGTCCATGTAGCAGATATCTCAGATAATGTTGGGCTGAATTAAATTGGGGTTCTTATATAATCCATAGAATGGATTCTGTTTTAGTCAGCTAGTGCTGCTCTAACAGAAATACCGCAGAGTGGATGGCTTTTACAAAGGAAAGTTTATTCTTACACAGTCCAGTAGGCTACAAGTCCAAATTCAGGATGTCCACTCTAAGGGAAGGCTTTCCCCCTTGTCGGCTCTGGAGGAAACTCTGATATTGCATCAGTCTTTGTCCAGGGAGCATCTTGGTGCAGGAACCTCAGATCTGAAGGATATTCTCTTCTCCCGATGCTCCTTGTTTGATGGTGTGAGGTTCCCAGTTCTCTGCTCGCTTCCCTTTCCTTTCCTGTCTTGTAGAATGAAAGGATTAAAGGTGATGGAAGCCATACTCCAGGGACACTCCCTTTACAGTGGAGCAGAGAGACAATCTTTTTTTTTTTTTTAATTTTTATTTAACACAACTGAGTGAAAATGTACATTCACATATAAATTTACATGCCCCCCTATATGCAGCTTCCACTGCTCTCCCTGTCCAGTGACAGCACACTATTCCTCTCCGCTCCATACATGTCCCATCCTCCCAACAGTCTCCTTTCCCCTCCTGTCCGTCCACTCCCCTTCCTCCAGCCAAAGGTCAGCAAGATGATATCCTATAGATGTATAGAACCATAAAGTGCTTCCAATATATGGTCACTCTGCCTTGCCAAGTCCAATCCATTCCTGTCCAAAGAGTGGAACTTTGTTATAATTTATGGGAAAGGGCAGCATCAGGGCCGGGGGCCATGCTCTCAGAGGAACCCCAAAACTGCTGGACCATCAACTGAGGTCTTTTAGTGGAGATCTCATGATGCACCTCTTTTTATTCTTGTGTTGCCAGTGAGACTCCTCTCTGTGAGCTCCATCGCGGATATCACTGGTGGTGGCCGGGCACCATCCGGTTCTTCCGGTCCCAAGTCGATGTAGGCACCCACTCTTGTGGGTCTCTCCGTCTTCTCGGTTGTCTTTACCACATGCCATTTTGGCCCTCGGTGAGCATCCGTTCCTGCTGAGTTGGTACCATTTGCTGTGTCCTTGGATGGCAGCTTGGCAGCTTTTAAGACCCCAGACGCCACTCACCAATGTGGGGTGCAGAGAGCTCTCTTAGCAAAATGCTAGTTGTGCCAATTGGCCTGGAATTCGCCTAAGAGCATGATCCCCCGCCCCCCGCCCCAGCTACTCTATCCTTGCAGTATTGAGTTAAGATGGAAGGAGTACTCAAGTTATGCTGAAGTCCACTTAATGTTGTTCTTGTTCCTAATGTGTGCTGTCACCGCTTTCTCCCAACGAGATTTCTATTAACTATCTAAACTAAACCCTCCCCCCTCCCCCTCCCTCCCTCCCCTCCCTTGCAGCTGTCAAAGAGTCTTTTCTTCTGTACACAAGTCTGTTTTTGAGATCTTATCATAGAGGTCTCATACAGTATTTGTCCTTTTGTCGCTGACTACTTTCACTCAACATAATGAGGGAGACAATCTTATAAAGAGATTTACAGTCCTACCCCAATCCTTTAACATACAGCATGGGAAAATCATGAAATGGAGGACAATCACAAAACACTGGGAATCATGGCCCAACCACATGGCTACACGTATTTTTGGGGGGATACAAGTCAATCCATGACAGAGTCCCTAGGTGGTACCGTTAATGAACCTGACTGGAGGTTTGAGTCCACCCAGAGGTGCCTCACAAGAAATGCCTAGTAGTCTAAACCAAACCAAACCCACTGCCGTCGAGTCGATTCCAACTCATAGTGACTCTACAGGACCGAGTATGACAGCTCCCACAGAGTTTCCAAGGACCATCTGGTAGATTTGAATGCTGACTTTTTGGTTAGCAGCTGTAGCACTTAACCACTACACCACCAAAGTTTTCTCTAGTGATCTACTGAAAAATCAACCATGGAAAACTCCATAGTACACAGTTCTTCTTTGGCACATGGGATCACCACAAGTTGGAATCCACTTGACAGCAACTGGCAATGCTGGTGGTGGACCAGCTGTTGTTGACCTTGTCTTATATCCCCAACTAGATTAGAAACTTCTTGAAGACAGGGGCCTAATTTGATTCACCTTTGTCTTTCCCAAGCTCCACATTGGAGTGTCATACACCAAGTTGTAAAAGTAGCTGCCATAATTTATTCAAGGATTGTCATGTGCCAAGTTCTGGGCTAAGTACTTGCATATATTATTTCAGTCTTCAAACAACCCCCCACACGGAAGGTATTATACCCATTTTGTAGATGAAGTCACTGATGGTCAAGTTGCTCAGACTACAGAACTAAGACATTCAAAACTCACCGATGTGTTGCTTCACCCATCCACCTTCCTTCACCCTCTGAATTTCTTAAAGACCCTTCACAGCTGGATTAATAAGGAACAACACCTCCAAGTTCCTTCACTTCAGCTTTTCTCCTGCTTTAAGGCCTTTTTCCGAGCAGCCTCCTTCATCTGCATTACATCCCACAGCTCACATTTCAGATCTTGGCTCAAGTGTTCTCTCAGAGCAGCCTCTCCTAACCTTCAAACTAGGTCACGGTCTCTCATAATAAGCTCTAACAGCTTCCCCAACTTTTCCTTTGTGGCAATGATGTTCGGTGTTATTGAGGATTATTTGACTACTGTCTATCTCCTCTACCACTATCAGCTCTGTGAGGACAGGCCCCTCATCTGTTTTTCTCAGTGCCCAGTGCCTGGGACAGTGCTCAGCCTACAGTCCCAAACCAAAACCCATTGCTGCTGAGTCTATTCCAACTTACAGCACCCCAGCAGGATGGAGGAGAACTACCTCACGGGGATTCGAAGGCTGTACATTTTATGGAAGCAGACCACTACATCTTTCTCCCATAGAGCAACTGGAGGATTCAAATCGCTGATCTATTGGGTGGCAGCTAAGCAATTAACCACTGCACCACCAGGCCTCCTCAACATACTGTAGGTGTCCAGTAAGCACTTACTGAATGAATAAATGCCTGACTTGAAAGCACATGTCCTAACTGCCATGCAGCTCAGAAAAATAGCTGTTAATAAGTGGTCATATCAATGAAGGAATGGATAAAGGAGATGATCAATCACAAGATGTCAGCTGGAAAGACCAACTCACTGAGGGCTCACTTCCTGACAAAGCAAATTCCTGTTTGGCAGGAATGAAAATAATTTGGTTTCCCATTTTCTGTTATCAGTAGCTACTGGAAACTGGTGGCTTGACCACCATCAAATACAAATACAAGTGCAGATTACCTCTTAGCAGAAAGGAGTAATCAAGGGCACTTCTATTATTTCTTCTCAAGAATGTTGAGCTCAGCCTTCTGGAGGAAAGTACTCTTATCAGCCCAGCCCCTGAAATCATGTGAGCAATCATGTATTTTTTTCAAATTGGATTTTCAAATTTCCACTTAAAGGAAGAGAGTGGAAGGGTATGACCTGAGGTGACAGGGAAATCTATAGCAGGGTTTCAAAGTCATTCTGGATGAAAAGCCTAGAGGCCGTGTGATGGAAAGGAGGAAGGGTGGGACAATGGGGTATCGCTGCAGGCCTTCCATGCCACTTGTTCTCACAAGATATGCACTTTGGCATGGAGGGGGCAGGTAGCAGTGATTGAAGATTAAAACTGCAGCTGAACTAAAACCCCAAGCTTAAATCTTTGTTTATAGAATCATAAAAATGGAGACTAGAAAAGACCTGAAGGGGAGGATGATTTGGCCCAGCCCTTCACTATATGTCTAACCAAAGCCCACAGAGGCACAGGATCAATCCTTGTCCTCCAGACTAGGACCTGGGTCCCCTGATTCCCATCTTCTGCCAGGGCTTCTTTCATTACATCAAGATGTCTTACTCAGTAGAAGGTTCAGTATGACAGGAGAATAGATCACCCTGCAAGAAACATGCTATTGTACTTTCTGTGCCCTCTCTCCCAAAGATGTCTATGCCCTTGGTCTCCAGAACCTGTTGATATATTACCTTCTACAGCAAAAGAAACCTTGCAGATGTGACTTGAATTGTGGATTGGGAGATAAGGAGATTATCCACAATTAAATGAGCATGCCCAAGAGTTCTCATAAGAGGGTCACTCTAAGGAAAATTCTTCACTTTTCTTCTTCCAGCTACCAGAAGCTACCCAAATCCTTTCAACCTGTGCATCCTCATAATCTCTCAATCTGATCCTTGTGCCTCCCATTTTTTTGGAGTTCTGACCTCCAGAACTTTAAGATAACAAACTTGCATTGTTTTAAGCCACTAAGTTTGTGGTAATTTGTTATAGCAGCAATTGGAAACCAATACATCTGACTGCCACCATCATTCCCCCATGCTAAGGATACAGCATCCCAGAGACCGGAAGACTCACGGCGTCCCAGCCACACATGATCGGCAGTATATTATGGTGCTTACACCCATGCCCAATGCCCACCCACAGGAGAATGCATAAAAATGTTGTGGTGTATTCATCCAAGGAAATGCTATATGACAGTGCAAAGGAACAATCTTCAATGGCATATATGAATATCACAGATATAACATGGAAGAATAAGAAGCCAGACACAAATTAGATGCTAAATGATGCCATCAACACAGTATTAAAACACAGACAAAAATTCTTTATTGACAAAGATCAGAATGGTGGTTACCTTTTCAGGAAGTAGCAAAGAAATGGGCAAGAGGAGCTGGCTGGGGCTTGATATGCCTTTGTCTGCATCCAGTCACATGTATACATGCATATGTAAATTCACCCAGCTGTATACATCAGATTTGTTCACTTTACTGTATGTAAGTTATACCTCAATATGGAAAAAAAAGTTGAAACAGAAAAAAATGTAAAAAGCAAATAAATCACCAAAAAAGAAATTCAGGCAGCCAACAAATACGTAAAAAGGTGCTCACTGTTATTAACTGCTGTTTTTACTGTTGTCGTGTCAAGCTGATTCCAAATCCTAGCAACACTATAGGATAGAGCAGAACTTCCTCCCAGCGTTTCTAAGGCTATACTCTTTACAAAAGCAGATTGCTGTGTCTTTCTCTCACCGATTGACCCCGGATTCAAACTGCCAACCTTCTAGTTAGCAGTCATGCCCCTAAACACTGTGCCATAAAAACCTCCTTTGATTAACTCTTAAATTCCTCTCACCAAAAACAAACAAACAAAAAAAAAAACATTGCCATGGAGTTGATTCTGACTCTAGTTGACACTATAGGACAGAGTTAGAACTGTCCTATAGGGTTTCCAAGGCTGCAAACCTTTATGGAAGTGGGCTGTCACATCTGTCTCTCACAGAGCAGCTGGTGGGTTTGAACTCCTGACCTTTCAATTAGCAGCCAAACACTTTGACCGTTATGACACCAGGGCTTCTTCCATTAGCCATTAGAGAGATGCAAATCAAAACTGCAATTAGATACTATATCATCCCTGCTAAACTGGCACTGATTAAAAAAAAAAACAGAAAACAACAAATTTTGGGAAGTATAGGGAGACTGGAATCTTCATCTACTGCTGGTGGGAACATAAAATAGTACAACCACTGTGGAAAACAGTATGACAATTCCAACAAAAAACTGAAAAAATATCTGCCATAAACCAGAAACCAAATTCATCACTCCTGCAACGCCACTCCTATGAACATGTCCTGGGGATCTAATAGAAACAACTCAAGCAGACATGTGCATACCTACTATTCATAGTAGCAAAATAGTGGAAACAACCTAAGTACCCAGGAAGAGACGAATGGATTAAAATGTGCTACATGCATACAATGGAATGTTAGTCAGTCATATAGAAAAATCAGTTTCCAAATTGTCTTGCAACATGGATGAACTTGGAAAATGTCATACTGAGGACAAGTCAATCACAAAAGGATAAATATTGTATGAGCTTTTATCAAATGGGAAAAACAAACGTATATACAGAGACCACTGTTCATTGGTGGTTTCCAGGGGAAGAGGCAAAGAGAGAAAATCATTCTCTAGGTAATAGTCATTTTTTCTGTGTGGTGATGGGAAAGGTAGCACCAAACATTGGTGAAATTTGCACAGGTTGACCAGTGTATTCGATACCACTAAGTTGTCCATAAGAAAAAAGATGAATTGGTAAGTGTTACATATAATTTCACAACAATCATAACAACCAAATTTATATGTTTATGTAGAATAAAACAAATAGGAGCTACAGAATGCAGATGCCTCTTACCATTATATATCATCTCATGGAATTCATTTTCTTGGTTTGAAGACTAAAGGTTATAGCCTCATGGGTAGGTTCAGTCAATTGGCAAACAGTTTAACAAGTTCAAGTTCAACATTCCTAGTTTGGTGAGTAGCATCTGGGGTCTTAAAAACCAGGAGGGGGCATCTAGGATATAACTGTTGGTTTCTATTCACCTGGAGCGGAAAAGAATGAAGAAAATCCAAGAATCCAAAAAGGAACCAAAACAGAGAGCTAATTATCTCTGTAAACCATGGTGACTTCTACTTTGAGAGCAGAAGACTAGATAATACCTGGTTACCATTACCAAACATTCTAATCAGGTTCACAATAGATAGATCCTGATAGAATCAGGGCAGGGAACATATGAAACAGAACTTCCAATTCTCAAAGAATCCAGACTTACTGGAACCAATGGAGTCTGAAAGAATCCTTGAGCCTGTTATTTTGAGATACTCTTTAAACCTTGACAGAAATTGCTCTATGAAATTACCTTTTTACTAAATAGCAGTTTAGCTCAAAAAATAAAGAAGGCCACCCTTGAGAACTTCAGTCTTTTAAAAACTGTCCATATGAGACCAAAAGGACAACAGTTATTCTAAAAGCATAGATGAAAATGTCAAGCCATACAACTAAATTAATTGGAGAGGCACGACTAGAACAGAAGTAATGAGAACGTTAACACAGACTGAAGAACGTAACCAACATCACTGAACATTATGCATAGAAATTGTTGAAATGGAAACTAATTTTGCGGCATATACTTTCACCAAAACTACAATAAATATTAATTTTAAAAAAGAAAATTTTTATGTCTTTTTTTAAAAAAGTAAACAAAGTAAAAGAACCAAGACTCTAGAGTCAGACGCCCTGAGTTTAATCTCCATTCCATCATTTCCTAGCTGCATGACCTTGGGCAACTTATTGAATCTACCTGAGATTTCATTTCTTACTGTACAATGGGAATATAAAAGGTTCCTACTTCATGGAGTTGTTGTGAGTTACTACATAAAAGTATTTACAATAACACAACAACACATTGTAAGTACTTCATAAATATTAGCCATTATTACTCAGAGGTCGTCAGAGGGGTGCTGGAGCCAGTACCTAATAGAACATGAGGGCTTATTGGCTCCCCTCTTCCCAATTCCACAATCAGAGTCATCACATTGGTAGCTTAAAATTGGCAAGGATGGAAGTATTTACACCACAACAATTTGCAAAAAAAAAACCCTACAAATTAGTGCCTTTTTTGTTTTGTTTTCAGAATTGGCTGTTATGTACTTGTCAGCATAATAACATATAAATGGCTGAAGTAGCCCCTCTCAGGAGAGTACTTTACTTTAGGGAGGGGAGAGAAGATGAGGAACCCAGGGTGGAGACCACAGGACTTGCCACCTCTACTCTTCACTAGACGGTGTTCACACTCCCTGTTTCTTCTCCCTGCCTTGACCAACTACCCTTAGATCCTTTTCAGACCAGCTCTTGTCATGAACTTCTCAAATGTCACCTCCTCAGAGAAGCCCTCCTTGACCACCCTCAGTCACCCCCATCATATTTACTCTGCTTTATAATTCTTGCTTTACTCATCCTTACTTACCCAAAGTCGTAGAGCTGTGACTGCTTACTTGTTTAGTGTCTACCTTGCAAGTCCAAGATATACACTAATTTCATCGTTCCCATTCTATACAGGATTGAGGATCAGAAAGAAGTAATTTGCCCATGGTCACAAAGCCAACAAGTGGCAGAGCAGGAGTTTGAACACACATGTGGCTAATTACAGAGCCCATGCTCTTAATCACCTTGTTGTAATAGAGCGACTGGAAAGCAGGGCTGTGAAAGCAATAAGGAGTTCAGTTGCCTACACAGCCTGAGCCGAGAGCAGAGGACTCAGTGCCAAACAAAGTGGTTGGGCAGAATCTGGCTGGCTGAAAATTTGAAGCTTTAAATCCTGAGGCTGGTGCAGTGCCAGGCAGTGGGATCGATACAGGGCACAAACAAAGGAGTAGAGCAGCGCATGCAGCACACACCTTTATTCACTAATTTATAGACAATGAGATATTAATCAAGGGCCCATCCTTTGGGCTGTCAGCAAGTCTTCTCACAGCAGCAGCTACGATGAGCCAGGAGGGAGGAGAGTTAACTTACCTGTTTCTAGCTCCCTTCTCCTTTCCCAAAGTTGCTAACCACTCCCAGGCTCCTTTTAAGAGCCTGCCCATACCAGGTTCTATCCTCCAGCCAGGAGACCATTGGCTCTGCACAGGACTGGACTGCCAAACTTTCAGTCAGTAACTGATTACGTTAATAGTTTTCACCATCCAGGCGCACCACCTTACTATCCACACCTGTTAAGCCCTTAAGAAATAGTCATTGTCACTGTCCCTGGCTCTGTGTGACCTTAGGGAGTCACGTAGTCTTTCTGCGCCTCCCTTACCTCATGCGCAGTAGACAGTTGGAAGTACTGCCTGTGAGCCCACTTCTCAGAGCAGGTGGGAGCCCTCATAAACAGCACAGCACTCAGCACCACACCACTGCCCTGCAGTCAGTAGTCACCCCATAAATACTTACTGGACGAATGTTGTGTGTGTCCGTCACAAAACACTATTCAGCAGCCATCTGAAAATGAAACAGGAAATCTGGGGAGGTGATGAGCTCTCTGTCACTAGATTCGTTCAGAGAGTAGGTGAGACAGGAGAGGCTTGAATGGAATGGGAGCTTAGGTTCTCATCCCTCCAGAAGGTGGTATGTACATCAATTTAGCTTCAGAACCCAGCACTGTGGGTTCTAATCCCAGCTCAGCTCCTTGTTAACTGCGTGGTTTCAGTTAATTTCCATAACCTCCTGAATCCCCGCTTCCCTTGTCTCCAAAACTGGGAAAATAACAGTACCCGCCCGTCATACATTGAATTGTGTCAACCCAAAATATATACTGAAGTCCTAACCCTAATACCTGTTTGGAGATAGACGTTCTTTTGTTATGTTAACGAGGCTATATGGAAGGAAAGGACCTAGATCTAATCCCTTCTGAGTAGTGTCCTATAAAAAGAACAGAACAGGCACAGACAGACACCTGGGGAACACAGAAAGGAAGACAGAACCTCATGCAGCCAGGGATAACCAAGAGCTGCCTGAGGCTACAAAAGTGCAAGAGAGAAAAGGATCTTGCCCTAGAGCCCAAAGAGAGAGAGAGAAAGAAATAGAATTTAGTTCTGCTGACAGCCTCAATGTAAACTAGCCTCCAAACCTTGAGGGACAATAAATTCCACTTCTTTAAATACACCTACCTCTGTTTTTTGTTAGAGCAGCACTAGGTAACAAGTGGCTTCTACCTTTGTTTTAAGGATTCAGTGATACAATGGGTGAGTAGTTAGGAGAAGTTCCTGGGTTGTACAAACAGTTAATGCACTTGAGTCCACCCTGAGGCCACCCACTTCCAAAACATCAACTGCTGAAACCCTGACACACATGGGGTCGACTCACTGGCAACTTGGTTTTTGAGCTAATTGATTGATCCTAAATGTGAAACGGCTTATCCGAGTGTGTCTACTTTCAGCCTTCAGCTGCAACTAGCCAAATCCACTCTCTCTCCATTCAGTAATGATGACTTCAGCAAATGCCAAAACATTTTGATCACCTTTCGGTATTACAACCTCAGTTTAATTTCAAACTCTTCCTTGAATTAATTCTCATTTCTCCCCACTGCCTCCCCTAACCCAAGGACAGGCTGTACCTGTGGCTCAAGAAGCAGAACGAGAGTGGGGACGGGATTGAGCCTGCTCTTTGGTTCCTGCACCTCCCTGGAGCCTCTGCATGACCTTCATCTCTTGCCCTCTCTGTTAATGTTCTCTCCTTCCTCCTCCAGCATCCACTGTCCAAGACTGGGAACTGTCTCTGACCACCTGTGGTCCTGGGCAGGCGAACTGGTCTCCTAAAAGGGGCCAGTCTCTTTCCACTTGATCTCTGCTGTCATGGCAGCCTTTATATTAATGGTCTGTCTGTCTTTTTCCTGACAGTGGAAGTTAGCTTAACCACACAGAAAGGCAGCCTTTGGGCGTGCCCAGCACTCACAGGAGTCTGTGATGCCCCTTCTCCTCTCAGGGCACACTGAGCCTTACTTGGCCAGTTGTAGCTGCCCTCTGAAGCCTCCAGGCTCCACAGGGAGCTTCAGGAAGCCTTGACTGCCCTGCCCAGGGCTTTTTGTCTTCAGACACATGCTGCACACCACAGTCCTTACCCAGCTGCCTCAGCAGCTCCATCTGTCCTCCTCTCTTCGTCAACGTCAACCTCATGCTCTAGTCCATCCTCAAACTCTAGGGGACATGTGCCTAGTATCCACAACTCCCTCACCACACTCGGTTCCCATGACAGCATGGACTGAGCATCAGCTAAGAGTGATGTCCCATCTCCCCTTGCAGGATCCCCTAAACTGCAGAGGGATCCCTCTGCAGAGGAGGGACTGCAGAGTCCTCCTATTACCCACGCTTTGACTGGCTGCTGAGGATGTAACAGGAAGGGATAGCACCTCTTAAGAGGACACAGCTCCCTACAAGGCCACACTATCTCCTTCATTTTCATCCACAGGCTGCAAGGGTGAGTCAGATAAATAAGGGCAGTGAGACTAATTCTGCTGCCTCCCAGTTTGCCATGGGAGAGTGTCTGGCTGATATTGCTGGTGGTTCTCATCAGAATAGGAAGAAGGCAGTAATTCTTGAATCCTCCATTCTGGCCTTAGTTGCTTATTCCAGGGTAAGATCTTGTTACTCTGAGAAAAGGGTTAACATACCATGTAGTAAGCACTCCTGTGGACACCCTTTAATGATGCCAGAACTGGGTCCTGCAGTTACTAGTGGGGCCAAAATGGACCACTGGCAGAGGATCAGAGGCAGAGGGCTTGTTTGTGTCAGCCATCTGCCAATTCTTAGCTGGATTTTCTCTCTCACACTCATTTTCTTCTGTTCTATTTTGGGACTAATCTTTCCTTGTAGATACTAGTGGTTCAGTGATACCAGTGTTTCAAGGAGACCTTGATGATTCAATAGCAGAATTCTCACCTTCTGTGTGGGAGACACAGTTTCAGTTGCAAGCCAACGTACCTCGTTGCTCAGCCACCACTTCTCTGCCACTGGAGACTTGCACATTGCTATGATGCTGAGCAAGTTTCAGAAGAGCTTCCAGACTAAGGTAGACTAGGAAGAAAGGTCTGACAGTCTGCTTCTGAAAATCAGCCAACTAAAACCCTATGGATCACAACAGTCCAATCTACAGGAATGGCACAGGGCTGGTCTCCATAAGTCAAGGGCCATTGTAATGGTGTCTCCATAAGTCAAGGGACACTCTAGGGAAGCTAATATGTTAGCAGCTTGGACTGGGCTCTTGTTGCCCTCCCACCTTCTCCATTGCCCTCCATTTTCCAGCTGGCTGGAGCTGCTTCCATCTCCTCAACTGCCTCTGGGTCTTCCTGTATCCCATTCCCTCTCCGTGGAGACCCCTTCTCAGATACCCTCTTCCCCTAGCTAACTGCTCTTCGTCATTTAGGTCTCCGCTGGAAGAGCACCTCAGGGAAGTCCTTCCTGACTGTCACTGTATGAGGTACCCAGCCAGGTAAGCCCAGAGCACCTGTTCTTCTCCAGTTAAGAGTATATGTATTTGTAGGCTTCTTTTTGAAGACCGTTTACTGATGAAGCTCTCAGACCCTGAGGACCTGGGGGGTCTCTGGCCTGGAGTAACTTGGAGCCCTCTGTTCTTCACTCTAAAAAGTTAAGGAAACCTCCAGGCAGTGGGTGCAGGGCCCACACCTCACCTAAGGCAACTCTCTTTCTGCCTTCCCCAGTACTCCTCAAGGTGCTGTCTTCAGATTTGACAAGGCCTAGGGGAGCTATGTGGGAAGAGAAATTAAAGGGAAAAGAGACTCAAACCCAACTCTATGAAGCTGTAAAGTCACTCAGGGCCCGTTTCACCTCCAAGGCCTGAAGCCTCCCTCCTGAGCATTGTGGGTTAACGGCATGGTTACTGATGTTCCAACTGAGAACCACCAAGATAGTTAAAGGGCTTGAGACTGAGCCTGTGGCCATTAACCAGCAAATAGGTGAAGAGGAATACATGGAGCAGCATTCGGGCAGCTGTCAAACTTCTTGGGCTGAAGAGCAACAGCCTAGCCTGGGCTGTGTAGCCCGGCAGAACCTCTCTATGGGTGCCTTTCTCTGCCACTCTACTGGTCATGTGGCCTTTCATCTAAGCTCTCTGACCCTTACTAGTAAATAGCATTTAATTCATGCCGCACATGTTGTTCCAGTGTTCCAGGACCAGGGGTTTCTTTCATTATTTCCTTTTCTAGTAGATTTACGGAGAGGAAGTGCAGACTCAGCTGCCTGTCGGGCCCAGACAGGTTAAGGAAGGGTGACATAGGAGGAGAACTGGAGCATGCAAGCCTGGCCTGAAGGGTCAGTAGAGACTCAGCTCCAGACAGCTGTTGCCAGGGGGGATCTGGCTCAGTAGGGCCAGGGCGTCTATTATTTTTAGAGGATCTGAAAGTCAGTACTTTTTTGTGAAATCTTGTAATTTTTAAGTGTTGGCACTATGTTAAAAAAATAAAGTTAAATTTCCATCCAGACCAAACACACAGGCTAGGTTTGGCTTGCAGGTAGCCAACTGGGAAAGGCCATGAGATAATTAATGGTAAGGGACTGTTCCACGCCCTCATTCTTAGCTTACTTTTTATCAGTATTACTGTGATTTTATAATATATACTCAGTTCCAAGATCTTGGTCCATAAGGGGAGATAATAATTATAGGTAGAACATGCTCCATGTATTCCTTCTCACCTATTAGCTGGTTAATGGCCACAGGCTCAGTCTCAAAATCATAGGTAGAACATATTATTGGCAGTGTTCATATAAACCACATGAAATACACAAAGGATAGAAATACCATTTTCTTAGAATTAAAAAGCAAGCTGCTTAGAAGCAGTGGCACAGAGTTGGACTCAGGAATTGCACTGACCAGTGGTCCACAGCCCAATGATTACACAGTGTCTTGTATACTCCCTAACCTGATGAGGCATCCCTGGAAAGCACAAATGGTTAAGCGATTGCCTACCAACTGAAAGGTTGGCAGTTTGAACCCACTCAGACGTGCCTCAGAAGAAAGTCCTGGTGGTCTGCTTCTGAAAGATCACAGCCATGACAACCCTATGGAGTAGTTCTGCTCTGCACACATGAGTAGGAATCACAAATGATTTTCATCTGATAAGATCATCAGAAATGTCTGTTACTGTGTTCTTGAATAAGGAGACTTAACATCATTAAGATGACAATTCTTCCTAAATTAATTTATAAACTTTAGGCAATCCCAGTAAAAATACCATGAGGTATTTTCTACAGCTAGATAAATTGATTATAGAGTTTATTTGGAGGAACAATAAGCAACAATAGTGAGGAAAGATCTGAAAAAGAAGACCAAAGAGAGATTGGCCCTAATAGATATTAAAACATGAAAATCTCTATAATTGAAAGGAAACAGAATATAAAGTCAGAAAAAGATCCAATTATATATGCAAGTTTAATATGCAGTAAAGGCAACAGCTTACATCAGTGGAAAAATAATGAGCTTTCTGATAATGATATTCACATAATTGGACAGCTATATAGAAAAAGATTAAGTTGGACCATGTCATGCTCCAGAATAAACCCCTAATGGATTAAATATCAATGTGAAAATGAAACCATGCAAGTACCAGAAGAAATCATAAGTAAATTCCTCTGGACTAAGAACAGGGAAATTATTTTTAAATATGACTCAAAATCTATAAATAACAAAGGAAAACATAGTTAAATTGACTACATTAAAAAAATAATAATCTTTTGCACGGCAAAACATACCATAAGAAAAGAAAAAAGATAAATAGCAAACTGGGAATCAGATTTACAACTTAGGTCACGAAGAGTTCATGTGTCTAATATAGTTTTAAAGGCTTCTAAAACTAGAGGAAAAAGAAGACTAGTAAGTTGAGAGAAAAAGAGGCTAGAGAACTGAACCAATGATTCACAGAGAAGGAAGTACAGTGACGCCTAACCTTTCAAAAACATGCTCAGATATGCTCATAGTAAGAAAAATGTGAATTAAAACTATACTAAGATATAACTTCTCATCTATTTAATTGAAAAAAATTAAAGCTTGATAAATTCTCTGTTGGGGAAGTTATGAAACAACAGACTCAGGATCTGCTGTAGAAATGCAAAATGATGTAATCCTTACAGAGGAAAATTTGACAAAATCAGGCAAAATTACCTATACATTTACCTTTGCACTGGCAATCCCATTTCCACAAATATAACCCAACAATTTTCTCACAAACATATGGTAAGGTGTAAGCACTAGGCTATTCACTGAACAGCTATTTGTAGTAGTAAAAGATGGTTGTGGTGGTGGCTAGTGGCCTTTGAGTTGATTCTGACTCCTGGTGACCTCGTGTCAGAGGCAAATTGTGCTCCTTTAGACTTTTAATGGCTATGACCTTTTTAAAGTAAATCACCAAGGCTTTCTTCTGAGGCACTTCTAGGTGGACTCAAACTACTAACTTTTCGGTTAGCAGCTGAGTGCATTAACAATTGCATCACGTGATGACTCTAAAGGGTTAGAAATGACACAAGTATCTGTTGTACACAGGGTCACTGTGAGTCAGCACAGACTCAAAGGCACGTAACAATAACAGAAAACTGTACAACTGTAATCAAAGAATGATCAATATCTCTACCTAATATGGAGAGATTACAGAATACACGTTACATGGGGAAAAAGCAAGTGTGTAGAATATACTATTTGTTACGGAATGAACTGTATCCCCCAAAATATGTGTTATAAATTGTAAATCCCTATACTTATGGATGAGATCCCATTTGGGAATAGAGCTCTCATTGATTATGTCTCCCCAAAATTGCATGTAGCAATATGGCTGGTCCATGTTTCCAGTATTTTGTGGTTATCACCTATTTTGATTGTAATTTTTGCATTTGTTGTAAATCTTAATCTCTGAGTGTGGTTAATGAGGCAAGATTGGATTATGTTAAAAAAGATTAGGGTGGGACTGTAACACCATTGATAAGGTCACATCCCTGATCTAGTATAAAGGAGTTTCCCTGGGCTGTGGCCTTAACAGCTTTTATGTCTCAAGAGATAAAAGAAAAGGGATGTGAGCAGATGGTTAGGAACCTCCTAACACCTGAAGGTCTTTAGACCTGAAGTTCCTGGACTGAGGTACTCCCAGACCAAGGGAAGACTGAAGCATCACAAGGACCTGACTTCAGAACCAACAGAGAGAGAAAGCCTTCCACTGGAGCTGACGTCCTTTTAGCCTCCTAGACTGTGAGGCCCTG
The DNA here is from genome assembly GCA_028571685.1 of Heterohyrax brucei. Taxonomy (NCBI): domain Eukaryota; kingdom Metazoa; phylum Chordata; class Mammalia; order Hyracoidea; family Procaviidae; genus Heterohyrax; species Heterohyrax brucei. The sequence continues at coordinate 171,281,102 of CM053141.1, forward strand.
ATGCTGCACCTGTCCATAAATGATAATGAAGATCAACTTTTGGGACAGCAATGGATTGGACTTGGCAACGCAGAGTGACCATATCTTATGGGAATTTTATAGCTCTATGCATGTATAGGATGTCATCCCACTGACCTCTTGCTGGAGGAAGGGGAGTGGGTGGAGAGGAAAGCATAGGAGACTGTTGGGAGGATAGGACAGATATGGAGCAGAGAGGAAGGGTGTGCTGTCACCAGGCAGGAAGAGCAGTGGGAACTGCATATAGGCAAGCATGCAATTTTATATGGGAATGTACATTTTGATTCAATCATAATAATAATAAAGAAAGAAAAGAAGTAAACTTCTCTTTGTTAAAGCCATCCAGTGGTATTTCTGTTATAGAAGCACTAGATAACTAAGACAAAAACCTTCTTTGTTATATTAATAAGACTGTATCAGTGTATGGTGTAGTTTAAGCCAATGAACTTTGAGACATAAAAAAGTAGAATAGACTCAGAGAAGGCAGCACAATGGAGAACAAAGATCACCAAGGAACCAAGGAACCAAGGAACAGAAGCCAAAAAGAGACAAGGAGCTCCCCTCAGAGGAGACAGAAAAAGCCCTAAATTTAAACTTTCTCAACCTATGAGAAAATACATTTGTGCTTCTTAAAGCTATATTTGTGATATTTCTGTTACAGCATCACTAAGAAACTAAGATACCTCTGCTTATCTAAGGGATGAATACAAAGAACATACACACAAAAAAACAAACACATACCTGCTTATATTTAAAAAGAGTGGGAAATAAACCATAAATAGAATTTCTATTGTTACATATGGACAGATAGGGGGATTAGAGTTAAAGATAGAGGAATACAAGCCAGACTTCTCTGAATGACTGTTGTCATGTAGATTTGATTTGGAATCATGTAAATAGTTTACAAAACTGCAAAACAACTAAATTATTAACAAAAAAAAACAAACAAACACTGCCATCAAGTCAATTCCAACTCATAGCAACCCTGTAGGACAGAGTAGGGCTGCCCCACAGAGTTTCCAAGGAGCACCTGGCTGATTCGAGCTGCTGACCTTTTGGTTAGCAGCCATAGCACTTAACTGCTACACCACCAGGGTTTCCTAAATTATAAAAAGTACTTTCAAAAAAAAATAGAGCGAGTTCAAGCCATGACAGAATAACTGGGACCAGATTAGCCTATCATGGAAAAACATAAAGTTAGTTTTCAAAAGTTGCACACCAGGCAGTAGAGGACTCTAATCCTTGAAAAGAGTGAAATGGAGGTGACCCACGTAATTGCCCTAGTTTTTTGTTTAGAAACACTGTTCCAAACTGCACAGCATAGGAAGGTAGAACAGAAGCAGAAAACAGCCATTTCATTAAGCAAAAAGGGTAGAGATTAGAGTTCAAGACTGCTTTTTGTTTTTAAGGCAGGTGGAATTACAGGATTGGGTACTGGACGGGAGGTACTTATACAGAAAAGGAGCTGAACAAATATGCATATTGGGGTCCCTTAAGCCTTTAGCTAAACACTAAGCATGAGTGTAAAGGGCCAGATTCTGCAAAATGCTGAAGAGAATACTTGCAAAGAAACTGCGATCTAAATGCAGATTCTACAAATCTCACTGCTAAAAGACCTATGAGTTCCTATCATCCAGAGTTAAGAGACCTTGACGAAACACTAAGCTTTTAACTGAGATCTTAAAAAGACCACACTTCAGGAGTAGAGCTATTCTATTCCTGGAGTGAGGACTGCTCTACACATGCCTTTACAAAGCTCAGAGACAAGCTGGTTCACTAGTAAATTGACTGCCTGTCAGAACAAAAGACAAAGGTCTTTGAAGGGACAACACCACACTGCAGACTCTGAACAACCTATCATCCACAGTATCCAGCACACAAACAAAAGTTATTGAACTCTAAAGAACAAGAAAAGAAGACCCACAGTTGAAAAAATAATCAGGGTAATCAGTATAAACAAACCCAGAAATGAAAGTGATGTTGGAATTATTGGACAAAGCAAATGAACAAAAACAAATTTACTGCAATCCAGTGTACTATGACTCAAAACTACCCTATAAAACAGAGTAGAACTATCATACAGAGCTTCCTAGGCTGTAAATCTTTGTAAAAGCAAACTGCTTATCTTTCTCCTATGGAGCAGCTGATGGGCTCATACTGCCAGCTTTTGGGTTAGCAGCCAAACACTTAACCATTCCACCACAAAGGCTCCTAATAGACAAAGACAGCTACTATAGATATGTTTAAAGATTCAAAGAAAAAGGTGAGCATAATGATTGAAGATAATGGGGGGATGTCTGTAAAGAAATGGAAATTTTTTTAAAAAAAAGAAATTTTACAAATAAGAAGTATGATGTATGAAATGAGAAATTCAACAGAAACATTAGATTAGACACCACAGAAGACAAGACCAATGGACCTGAAGTAATAACAATAGGAAAAATCCAAAGAGTCACAATGAGGAGAAAACCTGACAAAACAAGTAAACAAATGAACAAACAAAAACACTCAGTGAGTGTTTGAATAATAAATGATATCAAACAGTCTAATGCCTGTATCATTACAGTCTCAAAAATAGAGGAGGGAAAGATTGGGAAAGAAAACAATTATTTTGAGAAATAATGGCCAACATTTTTCCGAATTTCATAAGAAGTATCAACCTATGCACCCAAAGAGATCAATTAACTCAAAACAGGATAAATGCAAAGAACACACAGCATATCGTGGTCAAATTACTAAAACCAAAGATTAAAAACATTATCTTAAAGGTAGAAACCACAGCCAAAATATACATTGTAATACAGGAGAACAACTAAAAACTGCCCACTTTTTATTAAAAATAATGGAAGCCAAAAGACAATGCAATAATATATTTGAGATCTGAGAGAAAAAAAAAATCATGTCAATCTGGGATTCTCTATCCAGGAAAATATTCTTCAAAAAGTGAGTGCAAAATAAAGGCTTTTCATGGGGGAGGGGAGTGGAAGAAGCTGAGAGGTTTTGTCATTAACAAGTCTGCACTGTGAATATTAAAAGTTCTCCAAATGAAACTTGATTTAAACAAAAAAACAAACCTAGTGCCATCGAGTCGATTCCAACTCATAACAATCCTATAGGGCAGAGTAGAACTGTTCCATAGAGTTTCTAAGGAGCACCTGGCAGATGTGAATTGCCAACATTTTATTAGCAGCTGTAGCACTTAACCACTATGCCACCAGACACAGCTGGAAACAACCAACAAGCAGGTAAGTATAAAATCTACTGCAAAAGTCCTTTTTAAAGCATTAAAAAAGCAAATATGTTACTTTGAGGACTAGGGTGCACCTGACCCAAGTTATGGTAATTTCAGTCACCTCATATACATGTGAATTAATAGGGAAGACTGAAGAACAATCCATGCCTTTGAATTATTGTGTTGATGAAGAATACTGAATGTAGCTATGGACTGCCAGAAGAACAAACAAATCCATCTTGGGAGAAGTAAAGCCAGAGTATTTCTTAGAAAGGAGGGTAGTGAGACTTGGTCTTGGATACTTTGGTCGTGTTATTAGGACGGTCTGCTCCCTGGAGAAGGACATCATGCTTGGTAAAGTAGAGAGTCAGTGAACGAGAGGAAGATCCTCAGAGAGATGGATTGACAAAGTGGCTGCAACAACATTGCTCAAGCATAGCAACAAACTGTGGATAGTGCAGGAGCAGACAATCTTTTATTCTGTTGTACATAGGGTTGCTATGGGTGAGAACCAACTTGATCGTGGCTAATAACAACAACAAATAAAAAAGGCAATTTATCCTTTGTCTCTTAATTGTTTTAAATTTACTACAATTCAAAGCAAAAATAACAATGTTTTTATTATCTGTACAGTTTACAACATGTGACTATAAATTATACATTAATAATAAAAAGGCTAGGATGGGGTAAATGGAAGTATACTGTTGTAAATTTCTTACATTACATGTAAATTGGTAAAAATATTCTAACTAGACTGTGATAGATTAAGGATGTATGTTGTTTCTGCAGAGCAATCATTAAAAATATAAAACAAAGAAGTATAGCTAGAAATCAAGAAAAGAATTAAATGGAATAGTAAAAGAATACTTAGTTTAAAAGAAGGTAGGAAACGAGGCAAAAGGAATAAAGAACAGATAAATATAAAACAAATAGCAAGCTGGTAGACTAATCATATCAATAATTACATTTAAAAAGACTAAAGACCACTTCATAGACAGAAATTTTCAGAGTGGATAAAGAAAGCAAGAGCAAACAATACGCTCTTTAAATATAAAGGCACTGCTAAAAGAGTGTGAAAAGATATACTTTACAAATCCTAAGCATAAGAAGGCTAGGATTGGCAAAGATTTCTTGGACAGGACATAGAAAACACTAACATAAAAAACTGATACATTCTTCTTCCTTAGAACTGCTAACAAAAGACATCATTAACAAAACGAAAAGGCAAGCTACAACTAGGAGAAAACATTCACAATACATATGTCTCATAAAGGACATTTACTCAAAATATACATTTTTAAAAAACGTAACTCCATAATAAAACCTGAATTTCTTTAAAAGTAAGAATGGTGAGATTTTGATACACTTGGGACATGTCATTAGGAAGGGCATCATGTTTGGTAAAGTAGAAGGTCAGTAAAAATGAAGGAAGCCCTCAGTGGGATGGATTGACACCGTAGTCTCAACAATGGACTCAAACATATCAATGGTAGTGAAGAAAGAGTAGGACTGAGCAATATTTCATTCTGTTATACATAAGGTGGCCATGAATCAGAGCCAACTCAACGGCAGCTAATAACAGCATGACTCAGTAAAAAAAAGGCAACTCAGTTTTTTCAAGGAGGAAAAGAATTGGACAGTTTACAAAGGAAGATATACAAATGGCCCACAGACAATTTAAAAAGCACTTAACAAAATGCAATATCATACAATAATACAGAACAACAATGAATCTGCAAAACATAACATGGATGAAGCCAGAGGCATCATGCTTAGTGAAATTAGTTGCTAAAGGACAAATATTGCATGAGACCACTGTTTTAAGAAATCAAGAAAAGTTTTAAACACAGGAGAACACATTCTTTAACGGTCTAAAGGGTGGGGAGGGAAGGAAAGGGGTATTCACTTATTAGATACTAAGCAAGAATTATTTTTGGTGAAGGAAAGGACAGCACACAATACAGGGTAAGTTAGCACAACTGGACTAAACAAAAAGCTAAGAAGCTTCCTGAATACAACCAAACACTTTGAGAGAAAGAGTAGCAGGGATAGCAGTCTAAGGACACAGTTTTTAAGGAATGTTTAGGTCAACTGGCATAAAAAAAAGTTTATTAAGAAAATATTCTGCATCCCACTTTGGTGAGTGGCATCTGGGGTCTTAAAAGCCAACAAGCAATCATCTAAAATGCATCAATTGTTCCCAGGAAACCTTGGAGCAAAGGGAAATGAAGAATACCAAAAACACAAGGAAATATGAGCCCAAGAAACAGAAAGAGCACGTATAACAGAGACTCCATCTGCCTAATACTGGAAGAACTAGATGGTCCCTGACTACCACCAATGATTGCCCTCAGAGGGAACACAACACAGAGTCCCTGATGGAATGGGAGAAAAGTGGGATGCAGAACTCAAACTCTAGCAGAAAGATCTGACTCAATGGTCTGAATAAGTCTGAAGGAACCGCCAAAAGACGTGGCCCCTGGACTCTCTATTAGCACAGAACCAAAGCTATTCCCAAAATCAACTCTTCAGACAAAGATTAGACTGGACTATAAAACATAAAGTGATATTGGTGAAGAGTATGCTTCTTCGCTCAAGAAGATACATGAGACTAAATAGCCAGCTCCTGCCTGAGGACAAGATGAGAAGGCAGAAGGGACAGGAACAGGTTAAAGAGACACAGCAACTACAGGGTAGAGGGGAGGAGTGCGCTGTTAGATTGTAGGGAGAGCAACCAGGATCACATTAGGTTTTGTATGAGAAACTGACTTGAACTGTAAACTTTCACTTAAAGAACCACAAAAAAAGTCAAAACTATGAGATAAAGTTAAAAAATAAGTGCTTAACATCACCAGTCATCATTATTGTTATTAGGTGCCATCAGGTTGGTTCAGACTCATAGGAACCCTTTGCACAACAGCCCCAAACTCTGCCCAATCATGTGCCATGCCCAAGATCGTTTTATGCTTAAGCCCATTGCTGCAGCCACTATGTCAGTCCATCTTGTTGAGGGTCTTCCTCTTTTTTGCTGACCCTTTACTTCACCAAGCATGATGATGTCCTTCTCCATGAATTGATCCCTCCTGACCACATGTCCAAAGTATGTAAGATACAGGCTCACTACCTTTATTTCCAGGGAGCACTCTGGTAGTACTTCTTCCAGAACAGATCTGGCAGTCTATAGTGCACTCAATGTTCTTCTCCTAACACCCCAATTCAAAGACTTCTATTCTTCTCTCTTCCCTGTTCACTGTCTAGCTTTCACATTCATATAATGCAATTGAACGTACCATGGCTTGAGTCAAGCATAATTTAGTCTTCAAGGTGACATCTTTACTTTTCAAAAGAGGTCTTTTGCAGCATATTTTCCAAATGCAATGTGTCTTTTGATTTCTCGACTGTAGCGTCCATGGGCACTGATTGTAGAACCAAGTAAAATGAAATACTGGATGATCTCAATCCTTTATCTATTTATCAAGCTATTGCTTGCTGGTCTAGTTACGAGGATTTTTGTTTTCTTGATGTTGAAGTGCTATCTACTGAAGGCTAAGGTCTTTGACATTCATCAGTAAGTGTTTGAAGTCCCCTTCACTTCCAACAAGCAGGGTTGTGTCATCTGTATAACACAGGTTGTTAATGAGTCTTCATCCAGTCCTAATGTCTAATTCTTCATTTATTCCAGCTTCTCAGCTTATTTACTCTCCATACAGATTAAAAAGGGATAGTGAAATGATACAACACTGATGCATACCTTTCCTGACTTTAAACCATGCAGTGTCTCCATGTTTAGTCAAATGACTGCCTCTTGATCCTTATATAGATTTCTCATTAGCACAATGAAGAGTTCTGGTATTCCCGTTCTCCACAATGTTAGCCATAATTTGTTATGATCCACACAGTTAAATGCCTTTCCATAGTCAATGAATGAACACAGGTAATCAGATTTCTGGTATTCCCTGCCAAGCCAAGTGCCTACTTTCAGCTAAAATTCATCTGACATCAGCAGTGATATCCCTGGTTCCACATCCTCTTCTGAATCTGGCTTGAATTTCTGACAGTTACCTGTCAATATATTGTTACAGTCACTTTTGAATGATCTTAAGCAAAATTTTAATTTCATGTGACATTAATGACATTGTTCAATAATGTCCACATTCACTTGGATCACTTTTCTTGGGAATAGGCATAAATGTGGATCTTTTCCAGTCAGGTAGCTGTCCTCCAAATTTTTTGGCATAGATGAGTCACTGGTCATTAAGGAAATGCAAATTAAAACAACACTAAGATACTGCTTTAAAAAAAAAAAACTATTGCCGTTTAGCCAATTCTGACTATAGTGACCCTATAGGACTATTCCATATGATTTCCAAAAAGCAGCTAATAGATTAGAGCTGCCAACCTTTCGGTTAGTAACCAAGCTCTTAACCACTATGCTTCTAGGGCTTCTCAAGAGACACAACTACATACACCTAAAATTGAAGTAAAATTAAAAAGATTAATGCTACCAAATGTTGATAATGATGTGGAATAACTAGAATTATCATATATCGTTGACAAGTGGTAAGTGTTAAATTGATCAACCACTTAGGAAAATGTTTTGGTAATTTCTTGTAAAGTTAAATATATACCTAGATATTTACTGAAGACAGGTTAAAACAGGTTCACAAAAAGATGGTCAGCAAGAATATTCTAGCAACTTTATTTATAATAACACAAAATTTGAAACAACCCAAATATTCATTAACAGAAATATAGATAAATAGATGGTGGCATATTCATAAGTAGAATATTCTTCAGCAATATAATGAAAAAGGCTACTACATGTGAGTTCATGATATTAAAGCAAAGTAAGTCAAATGAATCACCACAGGAGGATGCAAGTAAATCAACTCATTATTTTGAAAGTTGATAAATAAATAGAAAGAAACAGGCATTTGCCCTGCATTTCTCATTCAAAATGTTATCACTGGAAACCAAGTAGTAAATGAGGGGAAATTTCTTTTCCTGGAAGCTCTTTAGCCAATAAATCAAAAGCAGTATCACCATTTTTACAATTCCTAAAGAATTAATACTTTTGTCAAAGGGAAGCAACAGCTGCTAACATCACACATTACTCTACTGGACATTGTGGACACCCTAATGGAAGAAGTAGTTAAGTGCTATGTCTGCTAACCATAAAGGTAAGCAGTACAAATCCACCAGGTGCTCCTTAGAAACACCATGGGGCAGTTCTACTCTGTCTTCTAGGGTCTCCATGTGTCAGAATCCAATTCAATGACAGTAGGTTTTTGGACTGGAAGAATACTCCACCACTTAGTTTGCCAAAAAAAAAAAAAATTGAATCTGATCAAGCCTCTAGATCTAACTACAGATGACAGAGAAACATGTTAAACAATACCATGAGGATGAAATCTGTAAAATTCATTTGTCTGTAAGACAGTCTACAGGACAATTTGGTTTCTTCAACAAACAAATTACAAAACAAAAGAAAGAAAGGGAGAGCTTGATGTTGATAGAAAAGCTATATAAAGCAATTTAGATACCAACAAATCCAAATGTATGGAACCTTATTTGGATCCTGATCCAAATAAATTGGAGGAAAAGGACATTTATCAGACAATTGGAAATACAGACACTGACTGGAAATTAGATAACATCAAGGAAATACAATTGATTCTGGGGAGTCCCTGGGTGGCACAAATGGTTAAGCACTTGGCTATTAGCCAAAAGGTGGAGTGTATCAATCCACTCAGAGACTCCTTGGAAGATAGGCTTGACAACCTATTTCTGAATGATCACAGCCTTGAAACCCCTATCATTGTACTCTATACACATGAGGCCACCATGTGTCAAAATTAACTTGATGGCAACTCACAACATATTTGATTTTTAGGGTGGAAACCCTACTGGCATAGTGGGAAAGTGTTACAACTGCTAACCAAAAGGTTGGTAGTTCAAGTCCACCAGGCACTACTTGGAAACTCTATTGGTCAGTTTTACTCTGTTCTATAGGGTCGCTATGAGTCAGAATTGACTCAATGGCAGTGGAAACAGAGTTTTTAGGAGTTTCCATCTTTAGAAATACATACAGAATTTTTTATAGATGAAGTAATATGATTTCCTTCAAAGTAGTGTGAAAGAGTAGAGGGTCAAAAAAAAGACATAGACCCTCAATGAGATGGACTGATACAGTGGCTGCAACAATGGGCTCATGCATAACAAAGATTGTGAGGATGGTGCAGGATTTGGCAGTATTTCTTTCTGTTGTACATTGGGTCTCTGTAAATTAAAGCCTACTCAATGGTACCTAACAACAATATGAAATGGGAAGTCAGTCAGAATAATGAAAAAAAACTGACCATTAGTTGTAGAGGCTGAGTGATGGGTATGTGTGAGTTCACTGATATACTGTACTGTACTACAGGTTTCAAATTCTCTATACCAGAAGTTCCCCTACTTGTCTGGCAGTTTGTCATACTGTGGGGGCCTGCATGTTGCTGTGATGCTGGAAGCTAAGCCTCCAGTATTCAGAGACCAGCAGCATCACCCACTGCAGACAGGTTTCACTGAGCTTCCAGACTGAGACTAGAAAGAAGCACCTGACAATCTACTTTTGAAAATAATTAGCTAGTGAAAACTTTATGAATAGCAGTGGAACGTTGCCAGAAAAACAGCCTCCCAGAATGGAAGGCACTCAAGATGACTGGGAAAGAGCTGCCTGCTCAAATTAGAGTCAACCTTAATGATGTGGATGAGGAAAAAACAGCGACAAACATCCATTAATAATCAAAACATACGGGAGTCAAGATGGTGAACTAAACACATGTTTCCCTAAATCCCTCTGGAAACCAAGGCCTGAACTGATAATTAAATGGAGCCTTCTGGACACCTGGTGAGCCCTAGGACATGGCATAGGGCTATCTATTTGGTCTATATACCACTGAGTGTGAAACTTCTTCTCTTTCACCAACCCTCACCCTTGTTGAGTCCCAGCTCTCACGAATAGAAGGTAAATCACCATTTTAACTGTTTTTTTTTCTGTCTTAGCTGGAGGGAGAGGCTGAGGTGACTGGCAGCAAGGCTCAGATGTACTGCTGATGAGATTGATGAGCAGAGTTGCCACATTTTAAGAGCCTATCCTTGGAATCTGTGCAAATTGGCACATCTGACCTCTCTCTCTCTCAGGATCTCCAAATCTACACCACTGAGTAGTCTTTTCTGAAGCAGCCGGGGTAGCTTGTGGGGGATGCTATCCTGATTCACTGTGAAGTGGATCTTCCTATATGGAGGCCTTAGCTGGACCTAATTCCCAGGCTAGAAGGCAGTGCCTGCTCGGAAAGCGCTTTTCCGGAAGTAAAGCAATCTTTAATACAGAGGTGCTTACTTTGGTAGCTGGGAAGAGGGACTTTCACACCTGAAAGACTGACTAATTTTGGAAGCTATCAGATACCTTTTACCTTTCAGTAGAGAAATAACTGCAGTGCATCCAGACAGCTTCTCATTCAGCCTTTACTGTCTCATATTATAGAGTCAGCTGATGGCTCCCAGTGACTCTGTAAATGGGGCTGTGTCTTAGCCAATCAGGAGGTGGAGCCTGCTACTCAAGAAATTTGACTGAGCCAAGTTACTGGAGTACACAGAGGTGTCTGGTGGTCAACTTCCTTTTCAGACATATCCTGTTAAAGTAACATCAGCGGAACAGAGCAACCTCTAGATGCCCAAAAGTCAACAAACTTTGGACCAGAACATTATGAAGAATTCAACTATGGCTTCAGAAGTCCCACAAAAGAAAGATCCAAAGAACTTCCCAGATGAAGAAGTCTTTCTGAAACTATCAGAGTGCGAGTACAAAATGTTTATATGTAGAGCCCTCCTAGACCTTATACAAGAGAGAAAAATGAAAAATTAAGCAAGCTGTTTGATCTGATGAAACACCGGTACTCTGAAATCCAACAGATCAATAACAAAATCAAAGAGATAGAAAATTCAGTTCAAAACCAAGAAAACATAATGGAACAAATGGAAAATAGACTTTCTGACTTGGAAGACAGAGCCACTGACTCCAACATCTATGAGGAGAAATCAGAAGAAAAAGAAACAAGAAACATGAAGAAGCATTAAGAAGCATGTGGACTCTATTAATAAGAACAATCTACAATTAATTGGAGTTCCTGAACAAAATGGGACACATGAGAACACAGAGAGCATTGTGGCTTAGCTGCTGACAAAAAACTTCCCAGAAATTAGGAAAGAAGAGAATACAGATAACCAAGATGCATATCAAAAGCCATGCAATATAGATCCCAAAAGAAAGACTCCAAGACATATTATAATCAAACTTAACAAAATGAAACACAAGCAGAAACTCTTAAAGGCAGCAAGACACAAACCAAAGCTAACATTCAGAGGGAAACTCTGTAGGCTTTCATTGGATTTCTCAGCAGAAACCATGCTGGCATAAAGGCAATGGGATGACACATTCAAAGCCTTGAAGGATAAGATCTTCCAACCAAGAATTATATATACTGCAAGACTATCTTTCAAATATGAAAATGAAATCAAGGCATTCGCAGAGAAACAGAAACTCAGAGACTTTGTAAAAACCAAACCAAAGCTATAAGAAATACTGAAAGAATCTCTTGGCTTAGAAGAACAAAACCACTAATTTTATATTTTAGGAGGAAATACAGGACACATCATCCAGAAAGCTACTCAGTTAGGGAAGGCTCCAAACTCAATTAAAGCTGTAAAATTAAAGGAAGTGATCCAGTGATCACATCATGAAAACTATGATATCATCATATTAAAAAGAGGGATGTACTAAAGTTGTTATAGTCCTTCCAGATAGAGAGGAAGTTAATAAGACTTGTAGTAGTTAAAATTGAGTTTAAACATAGACTTTTAAGGGGGAACACAAGGGCAGCTGCAAAGCACAATAAAGATGCAACATATCAAGCCAAGAAACATAATACAGGACCCTCAACAACCAAAAAACCAACACTGAAGAAGGTGAAAAATCAACTCATAAAGAAGAATGTTCCAAAACAGAATAATAAGATCAACAGAGAAAGCATTAACACAAAAACAAACATACCACAGTGACAGCACTAAGTATATACCTATCAATAATCACATTGAATGTGAATGGACTGAAAGCTCCAGTAAAGAGACGAGTGGCATCTTGGATCAAAGACACAACCCGTCTGTATGTTGCTTACAAGAAGCTCAGCTCACCTTAGACTTGAAGATATGAACAAACTGAAAATAAAGGATGGAAGAATATATATCAAGCTAACAATACACAAAGAAGAGCAGATGTAGCAGTACTAATCTCAGAGAAAATAGATTTTAATGTAAAATCCACCATCATAGACAAGGATGGGCACTATTGCTGAAAGGTTCAATACACAAGCAGGACTTAACAATATTAAATATTTATGCACCCAATACTAGAGCAACTAAATACATCAAAGAAACAGTGATTACACTAAAAACTGAGATAGATCACGCCATAATAATAATGGGAGACTTCAACACTCCACTCTCAACATTGGACAGAATTGTAGAAAAAAGCTCAATAAAGACACAGATCTTTATTGACGCAGACCACATTGACATCTACAGAACTTTCTATCCATCAGCAGATAACTTCACCTTCTTCTCCAGTGCATGTGGAACATTTTCCAGAATAGACCATGTGTTAGGACATGAAGCAAATCTAAAAATCCATACTACTGAATTATTGCAAAGCATCTTCTCAGACCACAAAGGCACTAAAATTGAAATCAATAGCAGAAAAACATAGATAGAAAGTGGAAATCATGGAAACTGAACATCATCTTGCTTGAAAACCCATGGGTTATAGAAAAATCAAGGATGAAATAAAGAAATTTATGGATTCCAATGAGAATGAAAACAGTTCGTACCAGAACTTATGGGATACAGCCAAAGCAGTACTCAGAGGTCAGTTTATCTACATAAATGCACACATCCGGAAGCAAGGAAGAATCCATACCAAAGTTCTACCCCTACAGCTTGAACAAGTACAGAGAGAGAAACAGAGGAACCCTTCAGACACCAGAAGAAAACAGATCATAAAGATTAGAACAGACAGATCATAAAAATTAGAACAGAACTAAATGAATTAGAAAACAGAAGAACAATTGAAAAAATTGAAAAGACCAAAAGCTGGTTTTTTTAAAGATCAACAAAATTGACAAACCACTGGCTACATTTACTAAAGAAAAACAGGAAAGGAAACAAAGAACCTAAATAAGAAATGAGAGGGGAGTTGTTACAAAAGATCCATCTGAAATCCAAAATATCATAACAGAATATTATAAAAGACTGTACTCTAACAAATTTGAAACCTAGAGGAAATGGACAAATTCTTTAATTCATGTCACCTACCAAAATTATCACAAGGTGAAGCAGAACAACTTAATAAACCCATCACAAAGGAAGAGATTAAAAAAGTCATCCAAAAACTACAAACCAAGAAAAGCCCTGTCCCAGATGACATCACCGAATTCTACCAAGCTTTTAGAGAAGAGTTATCTCCAATACTGCTGGGACTATTTCACAGCATAGAAAGGGATGGAATACTCCCAAATTCATTCTAGGAAGCCAGAATAACCCTGATACCAAGGCGTGGAAAGACCCAACCAAAAATGAGAACTACAGACTGAAATCACTCATGAATCTAGATGCAAAAATCTTCAACAAAATCATTGCCAATAGAATACAATGGCATATCAAAAAAATAATTCCTCATGACCAAGTTGGATTCATACCAGGGATGCAAGGCTGGTTCAACGTCAGAAAAACAATTATTGTGACCAATCATATAAATAACACAAAAGACAAGAATCATCTGATTTTGTCTATTGATGCAGAAAAGGCATTTGATAAAGTCCAACACCAATTCATGCTAAAAGCTCTCAGCAAAATAGGAATAGATGGCCAATTCCTCAATGCAATAAGGGCCATTTATACAAAGCCAACTGCCTACATCATCCTGAATGGAGAGAGACTGAAACAGTTTCCCTTGAGAACAGGAACTAGACAAGGATGCCCACTCTCATCTCTCCATTCAACATTGTACTAGAAGTTCTAGCCACAGCAACTAGACAAGACCAAGAAATAAAGGGCATCTGCGTTGGCAAAGAGGAAGTAACAATCTCCCTGTTTGCAGATGATACAATTGTGTATGCAGAGAATCCCAAAGAATCCATAAGTAAACTACTCAGATTGATAGAAGAGTTCAGCAAAGTCTCGGGATACAAGATCAACATAAGTAAATCAGTAGGATTCTTTTATACCAATGAGATTATTAAGGAAGAAGTCACCAAATCAATACTATTTTCAATAGCCCCCAAGAAGATAAAATACCTACAAATAAATCTAACCAGAGAAATAACAGAACTTTACAAAGAAAACTGCAAGTCTTTATATGAGAAACTAAGAAAGACTGAGACAAATGGAGTAACCTACCCTGCTCATGGATAGGAAGACTTAACATTGTGAAAATGTCTATTTTACCCAAAGCAATCTATTTATATAATGTAATCTCAATACAAATTCCACTGACATTTTTTTAATGAGATGGAAAAACAAATCGCTTAGTTTGGAAAGGGAAGAAACTCTGGATAAGCAAAACACTTCTGAAGAAGAAGAAAACACTGGGAGGCCTTTGACTACCTGACTTTAGAACCGATCACACTGCCACAGTAGCCAAAACAGCCTGGTACTGGTACAAAAAGAGACAGATAGATCAATGGAACAGAATTGAGACCCCAGAGATGACACCATCTGCCTATGAACAGCTGATATTTGACAAAGGCCTTAAGACATTAAACTGGGGTAAAAGCAACCTCTTTATCAAATGGTGCTGGCAAGATTGGATATCTATCTGCAATAAATGGAAACAAGACCCATACGTCACACCTTGTACAAAAACCAGCTCCAACTCCATAAAAGACCTAAATAACAAATCTAAAATGATAAAGCTCATTCAAGAAAAACTAGGATCAACAATGGAAGTTTTAATACACAATGTAGACAGACTTCAAAATCTGACAAAAAAACCACAATCAGCAGAAAATAGATAAATGGGAACTAATAAGAATCAAACACTTTTGCTTTATCAAAGGCTTTATCAATAGAATTAGAAGACCACCTACAAAATGGGAAAAATATTTGGCAACTATATGTCAGACTGACATCTAAGCTCCATAATCTATAAGGTACTACAAAATATCAATAAGAAAAAGATAAATAATCCAATTAAGTTATGGGCAAAGGAGATGAACAGACACTTCTCTAAGGAGGGGATCCAGGCAGCCAAAAATCACATGCAGACATGCTCACAATCATTATCTATAAAAGAAATTCAACTCAAAGCTACAGTGCGATACATCTCACCCCAACAAGGTTGGCCATGATCCAAAAAACATGAAACAACAAATGCTGGAGAGGCTGTGGAGAAACTGGAACTTGGTTGGATTGCAAAATAGTGCAACCTCTTTGGAAAGCAATCTGGCACTTCCTTAGAAAGCTGGAAATAGATGTACCATTTGACCCAGTAATTCCACTGCTCGGAACATATCCTGCAGCATCAAGGCCATTCACACCAACTGATACATGCCCACAAATGTTTATTGCAACACAGTCCACAATAGCAAAAAGAAGGAACCAACCCAGACACCCAACAGCAGAGGAATGGATAGGTAAACTAGGGCATATATACTCAGTGTAACACTATACAATGATAAAGAACAAAGATGATTTTAGGAAACCTTGTTTCAATTGGAGGACATTATGTTGCGTGAAAGCAGTCATCAACAAAAGGACAAATATTGTATGACACCTGTACACTAAGAACTTAAAAACAGACTCATGGGTAGAAGAAAAGACTCTTTGATGGCTGCAAGAGTGGGGAGGGAGGGAGGGAAAGGGTGGGGTATAGATTAGATAGTTGATAGAAACTTGGTTGGGTGAAATCAGTGACATCACCCATTAGAAAGAAGACCAACTTTAAGTGGACTTCAACATAACATGATTAGTCCTCCCATTTTAACCCAATATTGCAAGGACAAAGTAGCTGGGGCAGGTGGCTGGGGACCATGCTGTCAGGGGAAATTGAGGCCAATTGGCACAACTAGCATTTTGCTAAGAGTCTTCCGTGCCCCAAATTGGTGAGTGGTGTCTGCAGTCTTAATAGCTGCCAAGCTGCAATCTGAATTACAACAAATTGTCCCAACTCAGCAGGAACGGATGATCTCCAAGGACCGAAACAACATGGGGCAAAGAGAACCCAGAAAACCGAGAGACCCATATGAGCAGGTGACTACATCGACATTTGACTGGAAGAACCAAATGGTGCCCGGCCACCACCAGTGATAGCCATGATGGGGCTCACAAAGTTGAATCTCACAGGCAACACAAAAATCAAGAGTTGCACCCTGAGACCCCCACTAAAAGATCGCAATTGCCGGTCCAGGGGCCTCGGGGTTCCCCTGGGAGCATGGCCCCTGGCCCTGATACTGCCCCTGTCCATAAATCATAATGGAGGTCAACTCTTCAGGCAGAAGTGGATTGGACTTGGTGACACAGAGCAACCGTATCATGTGTGCAGTTTATGGTTCTATGCATCTATAGGATGTCATCCAGCTGACCTGTTACTGGATGTGGGGGAGAGGTTGGAGAGGAGGGGATAGGAGAGTGTTAGGAGGGTATGCCACATACAGAATGGAAAAGAGTGTGCTGTCACCAGGCAGGAAGAGCAGTGGGAGCCACTCATTGGTGGGTATGCAAATTTATACGGGATTGTATATTCTCACTCAATCATAATAAAAATATATATAAATAAAAGAATGGTCAAAATCAATAAATAATTGCAACATACAAAGTATGGATCTAAGAAAGTTGAAAAAGTCAAAAATGAAACGGAATACATAAACATCAATATCCTAGACATTAGTGAGCTGAAGTGGACAAGTACTGACCATTTTGAATCAGCCAGTCAGTATGGTCTACTGTGCCAAGAATGACAACTTAAACAGGAATGGTGTTGCATTCATCATCAAAAAAGAACATTTCAAGATCTATCCTGAAGTACAATGCTGTCAGTGGCAGAATAATGTCCATATGCCTACAAGTACAGCCAGTTTATACAACTATTATTCGAATTTACACACCAATCACTAAGGACAAAGATGAAGAAACTGAAGATTTTTACCAGCTCCTGCACTCCAAAATTGATTGAACACGCAGTCAGGAGGCACTGGTAATTACTGGTGATTGGAATACAAAAGTTGGAAACCAGGAAGAAGGATCAGTAGTTGGAAAATATGGCCTCAGTGATAGAAATGATGCTGGAGATTGTATGATAGAATTTTGCAAGACAAATGACTTCATTGTAAACACCTTTTTTCACCAACATAAACAGCAACTATATACATGGACTTTCCCAGATGGAATACACAGGAATCAAATTGCCTACATCTGTGGAAAGAGACAATGGAAAAGCTCATTCTCATCAGTCAGAACACAACCAGGTGCTGACTGTGGAAGAGATCATCATCTGCTTACAAATTGAAACTGAAGAAAATTAGAACAAGTCCATGACAGCCAAAGTATGATCTTGAGTATATACCACCCGAGTTTAGAGACCATCTCCAAGAATAGATTTGATACACTGAACACTAACTACTGAAGACCAGATGCGTTATGGAATGACATCATACATGAAGAAAGCAAGAAATCATTGTAAAGGCAGGAAAGGAAAATAAGACTTAACAGGATGTAAGACGAGACTCCGAAAGTTGCTCTTGAATGGCAAGTAGCTAAAGAAAAAGGAAGAAATCATGAAAGAAAGCCAAAGCAAAAGAAAGAACTAAATGGAAGATATTAAAGGGCAGCACAAGAAGACAATTATAATGACATGTGCAAAGAGCTGAAGGGAAAACCAAAACGGAATAAACAATGCTCTGCATTTCTCAAGTTGAAAGAATGGAAGAAAAACTCAAGCCTCGAATTGCAACCATGAAGGACTCTACAGGGAAAATATTAAATGATGCAGGAAACATCAAAAGAAAATGGAAGGAATACACAGAGTCATTACACTAAAAAGAAATGGTCAACATCCAAACATTTCAAGAGGTAGCATGTGATCAGGAACTGATGGTGCTGAAGGAAGAAATCAAAGTCGCCTTGAAGACACTGGCAAAAAAAACAAGACTCTGGAAATTGATGGAATATCAATTGAGGTATTTCAACAAACAAATGCAGTGCTGGAAATGCTCACCCATCTATACAAAGAAATTTGGAGAACAACTACATGGCCAACTAACTGGAAAAGATCCATATGTATGCCTATTCCCAGGAAGTGTTCCAATAGAAGGCAGAAATTATCAAACATCATTAATATCACACTCAAGAAAAATTTACTAACGATCACTCAAAAGCATGGAACTGCCAGAAATTCAAGCTGGATTCAGAAGAGGGTGGGGAACCAAGGACTACTGTTGATGTCAGATGGATCTTGGCTGAATGTAGAGAACACCAGAAAGATGTTTACCTATGTTTCACTGACTATGCAAAGGCATGCAACTGTGTGAATCATAACAAATTATGGCTAACATTGTGGGGAATGGGAATTCCAGAACACTTCACTGTGCTCATAAGGAAATATGTACATAGATCAAGATGCAGTCATTTGAATAGAACAAGGGGACACTACATGGTTTAAAGTTAGGAAAGACATGTGTCAGAGTTGTATACTTTCACCATACATATTCAATCCATATGCTCAGCAAGTAAGCCAAGAAGAGGAACTATAGGAAGAACAAGGCATTATGAAGATGACACAAACTTGCTTGCTGAAAGTGAAGAGGATTTGAAACATTTACTGATGAAGATCAAAGACCGCAGCCTTCAGTACGGATTGTACCTCAACATCAAAAAAGCAAAAATCTTCACAACTGCACCAGTTTCATTTTACTTGGTTTCATGATCAACACCCATGGAAGCAGCAGTCAAGAAATTGAAAGGCACATTGCACTGAGAAAATGTGCTACAGAAAAACTTCTTTAAAGCATTGAAAAGTGAAGATGTCAGCTTGAAGACTAAGGTGCACCTAACCCAAGCCATGGCATTTTCAATCACATCATATGCATGTGAAAGCTGGACAGTGAATAAGGAAGACAGAAGAAGAATTAACACTTTTGAATTGTGGTGTTGGAGACGAATATTGAGTATACTAGGAACTGCCAGAAGAATGAACAAATGTATCCCAGAAGAAGTACAACCAGAGTGCTACTTAGAAGCAAGGGTGGTGAGACTGCATCATACATACCTTGGACGTATTATCAGGAGGGATCAATCCCTGGAGAAGGACAATGTGCTTGGTAAAGTAGAGAGTTAACGAAAAAGAGAAAGACCCTCAAGGAGATAGATTGACACCGTGGCTGCAACCAAGGACTTAAGCAATAAAATGATGTGGGCATGGAACAGGACAGGACAGTGTTTACTTCTGTTGTTCACAGGGTCACTGTGAGCTGGAACTGACTTGACGCACCTAACAACAACAATATATCAAAAGTTAATTATTTCCTGTCTGGTATCAGTGGTCCAGAAAAGCATGCACAGTTGTCTCTCCCATCACTACCTAGGTCTCAAAGTCCTCTTCAAAAGATGTCCCTCTGAAGTCCGAAGGATTTGCTTCTCTGGGGACCTGTCTTGAATCCCAGTCCTTTGACAAGCATTCAGTTAGCTGCCAGCAAGACTCTCTGAAGGGGTAGCAACAGGCAGATTTGCTGAGCAGCGTGTGGGTTTTAGGTACAAAATAGTGAAGAGGAGTGAGGTACAGCAAGGCGAAAGGCCACAACTTCTCTTTCGTTGTTCTGCTCGAGGACAAGCCAGGCCACAGCACCATACTTGCAGGCTAGAGGGTCCCTGCCAGCCACTCATTCACATGCTGTGTGACCTTAGGCTTTGGTTATCCACAGCTCATCGGTGGTTCCAGCACCTTATTTACAGAAGAGGTAGAAATTGCCCCAGTTCACACATTTTATTAGAAACATTCTTTTGTTTGGGGACAGGAGAGGGGACTGATGGAAAAGGGAACAGTAAAGAATGCAAAGCGGGGAGGGTGTCACAAAGACTAACAGTCCAGCTGTGGCGTGTATTCCCAGCTGGACCAGGAGGGAGATGTGGAGGCACTGCTTTAGGGAAACACTTCAGTGGAGAACAGTGTAATAGAAATCACCCTTCCTGCCTCGCTCTGCCAGCCTAACTCTTGAATCATCAGTGAGGAGTGATGCGGAGCCCTGCAGGCGGGCTCTCAGATTTGGAGCTGAGTGTTTCCTCCTTTGATTTGTTTTTGTCAGCTCTAACAGTATCCCTGCGGGCCCTTCTCTTCAAAGGCTGGGCCTGCAGACACTACACAGAGACACCGAAAGCAACAGAAAGGGTTTTTTGCCACAGGCACCAAGATGAATTGCTTGAGCTGCAAGGTTAAAGGTGCAGGCTATGGGTTTGAATCCTAGCTCCACCACTTATTAGCCGTGTAAACCTTGGCAGGCAAACTTTGAGTCCCCTCATCTGTGCCTCCTTGTCTATAAAATGAAATTAATTATACTTCTCAACTCCTCATGTCCTGGTGAGGATTGAAAGTGCTGGTGTAAACAAAACACTTCTTCTGTGTTAACTGCTAGACAGAGCTAAACATGTCATAATCTTCACTAGCAAGGAACTCATAATCTAGCAGAGAGGATCAAGGTAGAGATACAAATGACCATCCTGGATGGCATGAAATGCTAATGTCTCAAAAAAGAAAAAAAAAAGACCTATTACTGTCAGTTGATCCCAACTCACAGCAACCATGAAGAATGACATAGATTGCCCCATAGGGTTTCCAAGGAGCAGCTGGTATATGTGAACTGCCAACCTCTTGGTTGGCAGCTCTAGCTTTGAACTACTACACCACCAGTGTCTTAAGGGTGTCATAACACAGAACAGACAGATCATTTTTGCAGCCACAGGCAAGACAGGTTCCCAGGAGTGGTGACATTTTAGCCAGATGGAAGGCTGGGTAAGATTTGGGCAGCAGAGGCTGAATGACAGGAGCAAGAGAGAATGTAAGCATGGGGAGATGTCCTGGTAAGAAGAAGGGTTTGGAGGAGACTGGGCATTCTCTTTGGCTGATCAGTAGGGTCCAAATCTGGGACGACAGAAAGCCAAGAAGGAGTTTCTGGGTTGGACTGTGCTATGGATTGAATTGTGTCCCTTCAAAATACATATTGAAATCCCAACTTCTGTACTTACAAAAGGAGTCCCTGGGTGGTACAAACTGTTAAGGCATTCAGCTGCTAACCGAAAGGTTGGAAGTTGTAGTCCACTCAGAGGTACCTCAGAAGAAAGGTCCAATGACTTACTTCTGAAAAATCAGCCACTGAAAACCCTACGGAGCACAGTTCTACTCGGATACACATGTCACTATCCTGTCTGGAAATAGGGGTTAACTTTTATTATGTTTATAAGATCGTACCAGGGGAGATCCTATACCTAATACTTTGGAGTTACAGAAAAAGTAAACAGATGGAGAAGCAGGTGAAGGATGGATGCCACGGAATGCTGAGGGTGACTGGCAGACACTGGGGACGAGGAAAGAGACTCACAGGAAGAACCCACATTGTGGAGCCCCAGATTTGGGCTGTGAGAGAGTAAACCCTTGTTCCTCAAAGCCACCCACTTGTGGTATTTGTGTTACAATAACACTCAGCAAACGAAGACAGGCTCTTTTGGGTGCAAAGAGCAGAGAGACACTCAAGCTTGCAAGAAGTGGAGTTATTTTCAGGGACAGGTAAGGGGAAGCCCAGAGAAAAGGGGGAATCAGGGCTTGAAGCTCATTTTACTTTGTGGAGCTGGATGCCGCACTTAATAAGTTAACTTCTCAGTGCCACTGGGTCCCCACGGTGTTCTCTGTGCTGGGAACAAGATCCCTGCCCCTGGTGGTTGGTACGAAGCAGGTAGGGAAATATACACAAAGAAATAAGTTAATAAGATAATTTCATGTCATGACAAGCAATGTGAAGTAAATAAGAAAGAGTAGATAACTGGCAGGCAGGCTGGGATCAGCAATAGACGGAGGGAGGGAGGGAAAGACCTCAGCAAGCTGAGATTTGAGTGGTAAAAGCTAGTTAGACAGAAACGGCTGCCAGCAGAAAAAATGCCAAGTGCTGGGGTCCTGGGGCAGGAACGGTGATCTTATGTTGAAAGGAGTCCAGCAGAAGTGTGATAGGAGAGGAGGTTAGAGGATGCCAGGGAAGCAGGGCCTGATGGTGGAAATGTTACCCTTGTTAGGCGATGTGAAGGTGCAAAAACAGCCTGGAGACGGTGTCTGACCTTACATGACTTCACAAGGATGAGGGAGAATCAGGATTCCCATGAGGCAGAGGTCAGAGGTGCCTTCTCTCTCCGTCATCTTTATCATCGCAGACACCAGCTGTCCCTCTCACGGCACCCTCTGCTGGGTTCAATAATTCATTGGAAAGACTATATGGACCATACTCGCAATTACATTATTTATCAGGAAAGCAACATGTTAACAATTTCGTGCTCACTGGCCCACCTCTTCCTGGGGCTAGACCTCTATCCAAAGGCACTCAGCTTTCTCTTTCCTGGGCCAGGAAGCCCACTCTGCTCTCTTCTGTCTCTGCTGCCAGGTTTCTCCCTAACTTTTAAGATAACAGCTCCTTGTCTCTCTCTTGGTCTCCTAATGCCAGAACTTCTCAGCACAGAGATCCCAGGTCCAAAGGGCATGCTGGCTCCTCGCTGTTCTTCCTTGGTGGTGATGGTGTTTTCTCTATCTTGTCTTTGGATAGATCACCTGAAGCTCAGCAAGATGGCAAAACTGACTAATCCCATTGATGGGCCACAACTGCCATCCAATGATTGGGTGAGATCTACAAGACCATGGCCAGGAAGGCCAGACAAAAGTGATCCATCACAACACAGAGAGATTTGGATTTTATCCTCAGAGTGATGGGAAAAGACACAACAGTTTTAAGCAAAGATGTGACATGATCCAATGTGTATCATTAAAAGCCAGCTCTGGCTGCTACGTGGAGGACAGGTTATGGCAGGAAGGTCTGGAAGCAGGAAGACCAGATAGGAAGCTGTCCCAGGGGTCCATCAGTGGAATGGCACACGTGTTCTGGGCCCAAAGAAGCTCTAATAACCTTGACTGGGGACTTGGTGCATCTTTGCAAAGCCAAGCCAAGCCAAGTGCCGTCGAGTCAGAGGAGACCTAATAAATAGTTTGTGGTGCATCCATGAAGTAGTCTGATACAACAGCCACGGTGGAGATCAGAACACACTGCAGAGAGAAGTGTGGGGCCGTACTGTTTGCAAGGGGAAAACTGTATTTCACAATTCCACAAGTATTTTATGATGTAAAATTTTACCTATAATGTAAAATTGAGTATGCATATCTGTATCAGTTTATCTACGTAAAAAGAGATATCTGTGAGGATGCTCACTGAGTTGCCAACAACAATTTTCTGGATAGCAAGGTTTTCCATTTGGTTTGTTTTTACTTTCTTCTTTGAACTTCTTGAGTTAATTGCTTCTTGTTTGGGGTTTTTTTTTTGTTTGTTTTTTTCCAATATGTGTGTGTCATTTCTAAAAAATTCTATTTATTTTTAGTAAAGGCAGAAAAACAGTAGAAGAAGAGACAGAGGGAGAAGGGGAGAAGGAAAGACAAAAATAAAAGAGAAAGCATGAGTACTTCTGGGCCTGTAACTGAGCTCCACACCCCAGCATTGGGATATTAAACACAGCAGGATAGACTCAAGATGCGTTTCTTCCAAGGATGTTGCCAGAGCCCTGAGAGTTCTTCTCACGAAGGATGGTTTAACCTGCTACACCTTAGCTCAGGTGACCAATTCCTTAGAGGCTAACTTTGAGATTAAGAGCTTTGAAGCTGTCAGACACTGACAGTGCCAAACTGCCTTCAGCTAGCCTCCAGAGGGTTTTCACAGCATGTGTGCTGAGAGGGTGTCTCAGTGGAAACAAACCAGAGCGATGGAGCAGACAGGACACCTGTGGTCTCAAGACCTAGGCCTCAGCTGGGTGAGCTTTTGAAGATATTTTGATCTCAAAGGAAAACTCTGAACTCACCAGGCAAATGGATCGACATGACAGAAAGAAAAGAGAGAGATACACCAATGTTCATTGTCCACCAAAGGCAGATACAACCTAAATGCCTAAACAAATGAATGAGTAAACAAAATATAGTACATACATAAAATCAGTGCTACCCAGACCACAAGAGAAGTCTTGATACCTGCTACAGTGTGGATGGAGCTGCAAGACCTTATGCTGAGAGAAATAAGCCAGTCAAGAAAGGACAAATATTATATGAGCTCATTTACATTAAAAAGGCAAATGTATAGAGAACAAAGTTTATTAATGGTTACCAGGGGTGACAGGAGAGACAAAGAGAGTTAACAATGATGGAAGAGTAGAATTGATTAAGGGTAGGGTAGCACAGCTGGTCATCATAATTGCTGTCAATAAGATGTACACCTATAAAAAGCTGAACTATCAAAAGAGATATGAAAGATACATTTAAGCAAAAACCAAAAAAAAAAAAAGAGTAGGTGCTGAGGCTGCTTATGTACAAACATCTCATGGAGTTTCTTTCCTTACTTTGAAAGTTTACAGTTATGGTTTCGTGGGACATCCTAGCTAATTGCCTAGTAACATATTTAGTGCTTCTGCTCTACCTACTCTGGCCCCTAGGGTCGCCATGAGTCGGATCCGACTCGGCGGCACTTGGCTGGCATTCTATCTCCTAGTTCAGTGCCTGATGTCTGGAGTCTTAAAAGTTTGCAAGTAGCCATCTAACCTAGGACAATTTTCTCTATTAGCCAGGAGCAACACAGGAAGAAGAGTCAGGAAAAAGAGGAAGAAATGGAATGAGTGGCTAACTGCCTCTATGAACAACTACTTCCTCTGTTGACAGACCACTTCTGGAACATTTCAATCTAAGATTCCATAGAAGAATTCTGATAAAAAGGGGAAACAGCATAATAGAATTTGAAATTATGATGGACTACATAGAATTCCTGGAGCCAAGAAAGATAGATGAACCTCAGAAACTATTGCCCTCAAATAATCTTTGAAGTTTAAACCAAAAATATCCCCTGAAGTCTTCTAAACACCAAATAGTAGTTTAGCTTCATCAGTAAAGAAAAAAAAAAGAAGAAGGTCAGCCTTGAGTATTATGCTCTTATAATAATCATCTATATAGGATCAAATGGAAAACTGCAATTCAAAAGACTAGCTAGGAACCTTAGGGGTAAGTGAATTTCTGTTAATAGAGGAAGAAAACTCAGAGAAAGAGGGTCAGAATGGTTGTACAACTTGAAGAATGTAATCAGTGTGTTTTAGTCAGCTGGTGCTGCTCTAACAGAAATACCACAGAGTGGATGGCTTTAACAAAGGAAGGTTTATTCTTACACAGCCCAGTAGGCTACAAGTCCAAATTCAGGATGTCCACTCCAGGGGAAGGCTTTCCTCCTTGTCAGTTCTGGCGGAAAATCCGGTATTGCATCAGTCTTTGTCCAGGGAGCATCTTGGTGCAGGAACCTCAGGTCTGAAGGACGCGCTCTTCTCCCAGCACTGCTTTCTTGACGGTGTGAGGTTCCCAGTTCTCTGCCTGCTTCCCTTTCCTTTTATCTCTTGTATGATGAAAGGATTAAGGGTAGTGGAAGCCGTACTCCAGGGAAACTACCTTTACAGTGGAGCAGGGAGGTAATCCTAAGGAAGGATTTACAGTCTCACCCTAATCCTTCAACATACAGCATAGGAAAACCACAAAACAGAGGACAATCGTAGAATATTGGGAATCATGGCCCAGCCACATGGCTACACATACACTGGGGGGGGATACATTTCAATCCATGACACAGTGTCACCAAAGTGTACATGTAGAGATGGTTACATTGGTGTGTTTTTCTGTGTATATTTTCAACCATCACAACAACAATAAAATAAAATTTAGAAGAAAAAAATAAGAAGGTGAAAGAGGCGTACTTGTCTATCCCAAGCTTCACATCACTTGTCATGAGTCATCTATGACGATGAGCTTTTGGCCCTCTGATGTGTTTTATTTGGCCCTCAGAGCAAATCTATTCAGGAAAAAAGTACAGCCAGAAGACTTCTTAGAATCTAGAATAGTCAGATCTCATCTCAAGTACTTTGGACATGTTATCAGGAGGGACCAGTCCCTGAAGAAGGACCTCACACTTGGTAAAGGTCAGCGAAAAAGAGGAAGACCCTCAGTGAGATGGACTGACACAGCGGCTGCAACACTGGGCTCAGACACAGCCAAGGATCACGAGGATGGCGAAGGACCAGGCAGTGTTTCATGCTGTTGTACATACAGTCCCTGTGAATCAGAACCGACTCCAAGGCCACTAACAACAACAAAGCATTTTAAAACTGTGAATTAGTTGCCAAGGTCTAAATACTGGAATTTTGTTTTTACAAAAACATTGGTATTTCTAATTTTTTTGAGGGGAGGATTGGTGTTCCCTAGACCTCACTTTCTCACACGGGGCCTGAGTGCCCAGTTGTCCTCTAGGTGAGCCTGTGCTCTCCTGCTTACCACCACAGGCTAATCGCTGCTGTCTTCCTGGCCTGTGGAGGCATATGCCATTGCTTTCAGTGACATTTAACAATTCCTTCCCTCTTTACACAAACCTACAATGTGGCAACAACAGCTGTTAAGCTCAGAGAGGTTAAGTGACTTGTCTGAGATCACACATCTTATAGTGGCTGAGCCAGTACTGAAACTTCTGGCTTCGGAGCCTACACTCTTTGCACTTGGGCAAAGTCATGGAACAAGGAATCAGTGAGTCATCTTATAAGCTATGGCCTTACAGTTCTTTTTCCTACGGCAGAACTGATCACCAACCTAGGAGAGCCCTGAGCCCCAGGGGGTGGCCGCAAGAGCTTCAAATGGGGTTCTTAACCTATAAAATAGGGAGACTGGAGAAAGAGCTTAAGTGTTTCTAGTCTATGCTGAGCCCTCTCTGAGACGGGCTACAGTGAGGGGAGACGGGCATAACTGAGCTGGCAAGGCTCTGTGCCCATCCCCATCTCTCCACTTGGACAAGAGCAGCCTGCTTTTCTCCTGATTTCTATGTCAGCCAGCCAAGCCAGGGTTCCTTTAAAGATTCCTCTGGGCAAAAGAAGATTTTGGTACTCAAAAATAATTTGAAAAAAAATTGACATTTTGGGTTTGTGTCAAAAAGCCATAGTTATATAATTTTTTGCATCTTAGAAACTATTGCCAGAGCAGTCAAACCAGCCCTGTGGGCCACTGGCAGCCTCTTATCTTCAGCCTTCAGGAGGGGCCTCCTGCTAGGGTCGCTTCCCCCCACGGTTTACGCAATGGAGGCCGCCTTCCCAAGACTCCAAACAGGGCCCAGAATTTGTTTGCTTGGATTTGCATTAAAAGCTTCAGTGAATGAAATTCTCTGAGATTCACTGAATGCAGGGGAAATTCAGAGTCCCTCAGGACAATGATTTTCTCTGAATTTCATTTCCTCTTGGGGAAACAAACACTTCTCTGGCTTTCTCCCTCCACAGAGCCTGCTCTCCCTTCTCGCTCACTCCCCTCACCTCAGTTCCTACACGTCCAAACACACACACACAGACAGCCCTCAACCAACACGCTTCAAGTCACTAAGAAAAGTGCCTATGTAGTTTCTGTCATACATAGATCCTGGTGTTTGATTCTGGCCTATAGCAACATGTGACTGGGTTAACAACGGAAACCTCCCAGTACCACCTGCGTGAGAAGAATGTTGTTTATTTGAGCATCGTGGGTAGTCTCATGGAAATGCTAGTGAGATCCCACCTTAGCATTACTGAGTTAGCACTCAGGGACTGAGGCCAGTGAATCTGTACTTGCAACAAGCTCCTCAGGAGAATCTGAAGGTCAGCCAGGCTTGGGAAGCCCTGAAGAAAACCCTCTCTGTTCCTAGGTAGCATCGACATTTGCAGCAAAGACCTTCTGACTCAGTGTCATCCAGACATTGTCACCTGTCCTGTGCTTGGGGAGTCACTCTAACAGTGAGGAGTCTGGTACCACCACAGGAAATAGGACAGAAGCTTTGAAAGGGAACCTCCCAACAGCCCCCAAGTGTGATATGAAGATACCTATCAATTCAATCAGAGGTCCAGACCTGCCACGACCCCTGTCAAGATGCCTAGATGTCTCTGTCCCTGGTCAATGAGGAAGGAAGAAGGGGTTAACTGGGCTTTCCAGTTTATCAACATAAGCCCTAGATTTCCTAGCTGGACCAGACATCCCAGGATGTTGCATGGGGCTTCCTGCCCATTAAGACACCAGGCCCTTTTTCTCTTCCGCGCAGAGCCCCTCGCAGCCCTGTTCTTGTGTGTCACCACCCCCAACCAGCCGGCTGGTTCACTTTTCTCGGGCTGCCTGGCTCTTGCCTGCTGGCTTGCTCTCTCCTAAGTGTCTGTCCATCTCTACCTCCCTTAGTCTCAGCACTGCTCATGGCCAGGTTCCCTCCCCTCCAAGCCAGCAATATTAGCCACAACCACCATCGCAACAACAAACATTTATTGAGTTTCATTATGTCCCAGTTACTGTTATTTATTTCATTTAATTCTCACAGTCACCCATGAAGTAGGCTGTATTTTTATCACCATTTCGTAGAGACAACTGAGGATCAGCAAAGGAAAGTAATCCGCTCAAGGTCAAACAGTTTGTAAACTGCAAAGCTCAAGTTCTTACTCAAGTCTGTCTTATGTATTTCACTGATGGCTAAAAAGAAAGTACCAAAAAGAACAACAAAAATTACAGTGAAATGTAAATACCCTTCCTAAACACCCAGTTTCTTTCCCCCAAGGTTATAAGGCCTTTACATGCCTTTCCAGAGATACTCCCATATTCTATGTGTGTATGTGTTCACATGTATAAGCATGTATAGAATATGATATATATGTGTGGTCTCACACTATAGAAACCACTCTGTAGCTTGATTTTCTCTTCATACGTCTTAGGGAATGTTCGGATCTGTATATGTACTCATACTGAACACGTACCTAAAGAAGCCCTGCTAGCACCAAGTTTCAGTGCTTAGCTGCTAAATGAAAGATCAGTGGTTTGAACACAACCATGCATTTCTTCATAGGAGAAAAGACCCAACAACCTGCTCCCACAAGGATTACAGCCTAGAAAGCCCCGGGGGGCAGTTCTGCTCTGTCACACTGGGTCACTGTGACTCGATGCCATACAACAACAGCAACACATTCCTACCGGACTTTATATTACATATTCATTCACTTGATTATTATCAGTCTAAACTCTAGGCTTTCTGAGGGTAAAAAAACTGTCTTATTCTCCAATTCCTATATTAGTACCCGATGTATAATTTATGCTTAATAAATATTTGTTAAGTGAATAAGTGAAGGCAAAGTCCATGCTCTATTTTTAAAGTTGTTTACAATACATATAGCTAAAAAATAATAATAGCAATACAGTGAAATGTAAATCTCCTTCCTAAACACCCAGTATCTTTTCTCCAAGGTTATAAGTCCTTAGTATGTCATTCCAAAGATACTCCAATACTGTATGTACGTGTCCACATGTATAAATGTGTATAGAACATTGTTAGAGATTTCTGGATGCAATGTGTTTCGTTTAATCGAAAGTATGTAGAATAAAAACCAGAGAGAGGAGAAGAAATAAAAGGAAGAGTTTATTTGTGTCCCGGGCGGCTTTACAGAGTTCTCGGATGGGAGTCTGTAGAACTGCGTGCTGGCTCGGGGGTTGAGGGTTTGTAAAGGGGTGCCAGCGGACCTTGTTGAGGACAGCTCTGAAAACAGCACCCGTGATGATGAGAACGGTGCCCGTGGCAAGTAGCTTATGGGGTTGTGGACAATTAGAGTTACGTAATTAACATATGGGAGTATTATTTCAGTGGAGTTGAGCCTATGGGAAAGAAGTAATAGCTAGTCGGCCCTGGCAGTTAATCTCGTTTGAATGGACTTTCCGGAATAGCTGGCGGATGAAACGTTTTGACTCAGGCTGCTCCTGGAATGGTTGGGGGTGGGGGCTTGGGTTTCAGCCTAACAAATATGATATGCGTGTGTGGTCTCAGAGTATAGGAACCACTCTGTGGTTTGATTTTTTTCTACATATGTCTATGGGAATGTTCAAATCTGTATATACACACAAACTGAACTGAAACAGTTACCACTGAGTCTCTTCCAGCTCATGGCAATCCCGTGTGCTGCAGAGCACAACTACACTCCATACAGTTTTCAATGCTGTGACTTCTCAGAAGTAGGTCACCAAGAGAGCCACAGTGGAGCTCACAAAGTTGAGTCTCACTGGCAACAAGAGAATAAATAGGGGTGCATCCTGAGATCTCCAATAAAAGACCACAATTGATGGTCCGGGGGCTTCGGGTTTCCCCTGGGAGCATGGCCCCTGGCCCTGATGCTGCCACTGTCCATAAATGATAATGAAGGTCAACTTTTTGAACATCAGTGGATTGGACTTGGTGATGCAGAGTAACCGTATTTTGTGGGGATTTTATGGTTCTAAGCATCTATAGGATGTCATCTTGCTGACCTCTCACTAGGAAGGGGAGTGGGTGGAGAGGACGGGAAAGGAGACTGTTGGGAGGATAGTACATGTATGGACCAGGGCATGTGTGTCACCAGGCAGGAAGAGCAGTGGGAGCTGCATATAGGTAAGCATGTGAATTTATGTAGGAATGTACATTTTCATTCAATCATAATTAAAAAAAATGCTAAGCTCTTTGTAAGTGTCTGTGAAAAAATACTTTTCTGTACCAATAAATCTAACTCATACAATAAAAAAAAAAGAAATAGGCCACCAAGCCTTTGTCCCCAAGTACTTCTGGGAAGATTCAAACTGCCAGCCTTTCAGTTAGTAGCTGCACATTTAACCATCGGTATCACCCAAAGAAACCTTATTATTCCCCTGCTCTTAAATGTCATGCTAAGCTTCATCAGCATCACATGTGTGCAAACCCCTGGAAACTTTTTCAG
This sequence comes from Heterohyrax brucei, assembly GCA_028571685.1. Classification (NCBI taxonomy): domain Eukaryota; kingdom Metazoa; phylum Chordata; class Mammalia; order Hyracoidea; family Procaviidae; genus Heterohyrax; species Heterohyrax brucei. Next base: position 171,312,477 of record CM053141.1, read on the forward strand.
GTGAAGGTAATAAGTATGAGCCAGCTTTATGGAATGATCCAGTATCTTGGAGCAAGGAGGGACCATTGAGATGATCTGTTTCAACCCCTTCATGTTGCAAATGAGGAAACTGAGGCCAGGGCCAAGGGAACTGAATAAACATTCCCAGAGTCATGAAGGGAGTTAATTGCAGACCTGGGGCCTGAACAGGGCTCCGGAATCCTTGGCCAGGCTCTGGCTGCCCCAGTCTCCTCTCCGCCTGGCAGGCTCAGAAGAAATTATAGCCAGTTCCCAGCAGAGAGTGTGCCTGGCTGAGCTTTGTTAACGGCAGTGCCCTCCCAGGCAGGCTGGAGTGAGAGTGATTATGTAGGTCGCTTGGTAATCAGAAAAGAGCGCCGGAGCCCTTTAAATGGCGTCTGTTTCATTTGGTCCCTGAAGGTTGGATTAGCATCAATTGCCTGCACAGAGCTAGTAGGTTAAAAAAAGACCCACGGCAAAAGGGAGCAGTGCTGAAAGAATGAGCCAAGGCACCACACTCTCCAGCGCAGGCTCTGCTTTGGCATCTGGGACTTCTCAAGCCCATAGGCAGCTTCCAGGAGTCTGTGAATTCCCCTTTTATCAGCAGAAGCATTGGTGGGACTTTAGATAGCAGAATCAAGACCCAAAGCTAGGGGATCAAGAATGCAAGGAAAGGGGTCTCTGTTATCTATCTGTGCCCTCTCCCATTGGCTCTCATCTCCCTCCTTCACTGTATACTCCCCCCACCACACACTCCCTCCTTCACTGTATACTCCCCCCACCACACACTCCCTCCTTCACTGTATACTCCCCCCACCACACACACATACACACACAGTAAGCTCCCTGGCAATAGATATATCTTGATTACCATATTTCCCCGGTGCCTAGTACAGTGTCTGATGTGTCAGATGCTCAGAAAGTATTTGGTGAAGTAATTAATGCATGTATCACATGTATGCCACTTCTACACACACAGATGCACACCATGCATCATCTCCCTCTGGACTGTTGCTGAAACCTCTCCTACTCCCTCAGCTGTGCTTTCCCTTCCTTGCTGCTGCAGCTCCAGCCTGCACCAGGAAACCTCCCACGCTAGTCCAGCTCATAATTTCTGTTCCTTTCCCTAAAGTTCTTAATGGTTCAATGAGTGAGACAACCATGTCTTTCCAACCTAAACCCAGGCACTGGCTGATGTGTATGCATGACTTAGGGGAATGATGAGACAGAGAATTGAAAATTGGGACTATCCCAGAAAATCTGTGTTGAAAATAGAATTGATATCACACAAGCGGTAGTTAATTGTGCTTCCTTTTGGATACAGAGTAGTATGGACAGTGGAGGGAGCCATCATGTGGGCCTGGGTTCAAATCCTGCCGCTACATCTTGCTAGGCTCATGACTTTGGACAAATTGCTTAACCTCTCATGCCCAGTCTTTTGTCTATAAAATAGGGATAATAAGACTCTTTTCACAGGGTTGTTTATGTGAAATGAATGAGCACTAGAATGTAAACACCACAAGAAAAATGATATTGTTGACTGTTTTGTTCACTGATATATTCCAGCACCTAGAATGGGGACTAGCACGCAATAGACACCAAATACATATTTGATGAATGAATGAATACTAGTCATAAAGGTAGCTATTTGATTCAGTAACTTCTTACTATGTGACAGATTCTGTGCTGAGCACTTAATATATTTTATCTTATTTAATTTTCATCAGGGTCCTGTGAGGTGGACTCATTTAACAGATGGAAAAAACTAAGGCTACTTCACAAGGAGTTTTTAGGGAGGGTTGTTCCTTTTCTTCCCCGCAAATACTGTTGCTTCTCTCTTTCCTCTGTTGTTAGCTTTATCGCCTTGGCTCAACTTTCAGCTCTTCAGCAAATCCAGTCTCAGCTCCCTTGAGGATCTCAGACCTACACCCGCTGGTCAGGCTGCAGGTCTACATCCAGGTGACAAAGCCTCAAAGCACCAGACTACCAGACACACATTTCTACCGTGTTTGGCAGCAGCAGCACACAGGTGAAACCACTCCTGGCCCATGTCTCAGTCCTTGCTGGTCGCTCTCTCACTCTCTCTGGCTGCAAAGACAGTTGCCTGTCCCAGGTCCAGCCCTGCCTCTGTAGTCTCCTCCTCTGCCCACCACTCTGACCTCCAAGACTCAGGCATCCTCTGCCTAGACAGAACCATTGCCAGGAACATCTTTCTTCTTTGCTCGCAAATGACTACAAAGCTCAGGTTAAGGGTAACTTTCTCTACCTTCTCTGAACTCCCTTGCACCATGGCAAAAGCCAAAAATCAAACCAGCTGTTGTCAAGTGAGTTTGGACATATGATAATCCCACGTGTGCAGAGTAGAATTGCTGTGACCTTTCAGAAGCAGACTGCCAGGCCTGTCTTCGGAGGCTCCTTGGGGTGGGTCCAAATTGCTAATCTTCAGTTAGTAGTCGAGCGTTTAACTGTTTGCACCACCCAGGGACTCCCACACCGTGGCAGGGCCCCTCTGATGCTGCCATGGCCTATGCATGCCATCACCCACCACACTGCATTGTTAATACCTATTTAAATGCCTGCCTGTCTTCATTAGACTCCATGTTCTCATTTAAGCCCAAGAACCTTTTCCACCTGGCTCATGGCTGTATCCTCCACACTAGGTCAGTGTCTATCGTAGAATGAGACTCAACATTTTGTCAGTGCATGGCCAGCATTGCCTCTTAGCTGACTCTGCCGGGACCCACAGATCTGCTTTCCCCTTCCAGTCCTATCTGCAACTCTGCAACCAGCTACTAATCCTTCCTACTGAGTCAAACTGTCAGATTTAGCCATTCCTTACCAGGCCAGCCTCCTTGCCACTAATCCTGCAAGAATTTTCTCTTACTAGTTTATACTTTTTCCAAAATGTTGGGGAAAACTAGAAATAGCTCCCTGGAAGGCTAAACTGCAATCATGCAATTTAGCCCGTTGGTTGTACAGAACTGGGTGTGGGAGGTGGGGAGGGTATAGGCTAGATCCTCAAAGTTTCATAGCCTGTTCAGGCCAGAGGCAGTGTCAAAACTCGTACTTCCCAAGTCAACGTGCAAAGTATTTTATCTACATTTAACCTTTGATATAGACACAGCCAAGCACTGAAAAAACATTTAGATGAGATTTTACAATCATAAAAATCCATACTAGCCCCTCCTCCCAAAAAACCCCACAGCTGTTGACTCAGTTCCAACTCACAGTGAGCCTATAGGACAAAGGAAAACTACCTCAACTTTCCCAACCTATAATCTTTACAGAAGCAGACTGTCACATTTTTCTCCCACAAAGCAGTTGGCGGATTTAAATCATGGATTTTGGAGGTTAGCAGCGAAGTGCTTTAACCCCTATGTCACCAGAGTTCCAAAACAACAGCTTAAGTTTGGGATTTGGTATGTATTTGTATTTTACTAGAGCTCCAAAACAACAACTTAAGTTTGGGATTTTGTATGTATTTGTATTTTTGTTATGTCTTCTGCCCTGGTGCATGTTGGGAAGCAGGATAAAAAACAGGGAGGACTTAGATGTCCTGACTCTGGCTTCGGCCCTGCCACTAGTGGGCAAGCCATTTCTCCCTTCTTAGAGAACAGCAGTTTGATGGTAGCATAAGCGTTAGACAGAGAAGTGAGACTGGAAAGAAAGGGTATGGTTCAATCAGAAGAACTGGGAATGTCCCAGTGAGCAAATAGATGTTTACAAAGCAATGGGGAGTTTCTGGAGGTCTTTGAGGTGAGATGACCTGATCAGCCATAGCTGAGCACCTAGGAAATACATGGCTAATAAATTTAGGTAGAAAAGCAACCATTGCATGTGAGGTTGTACGCTTATTCACCTGGTGGGGAGGCTAATGTCCCACTATCTCTATGTCTCAGGTAACAGCTTTGACAGCTTCCCTAATGACTCTCATTTCACAAGCTCAGGTTTCCTGAGGGGGAGATTAGACCAAAGCAGAAAGATTCCCCAGGTAAGTCATTAGCAGGCAGCAGGAATCTCCAGCTCCAGTTTTGATGAATAAATCTGCCCTGTGAGGCTGGTTCTGGGCAAGACCTGTGGTGAATCTCACCCAGTTTGTGCTGCAGAGCCTGGCCTGCCAGGAGGGAACAGAGAATGGAGCCAGGGAAACAACCCAGCAGGACATTTCTTTATCCAGTCCTGGCTCAGGATAAAGAAAGCAGCTCCTGCAGGAAAGCTCAGTCCAAGCTAGAATGTCTTGCTGCCCCTCACGCTCCTGCAACCAATCTGGTCTTTCAAGGGACTGACATAAGACAAAGAATTTTAGCCCACAGAAGACTGACCTCCTAGACCCAGTCCTGCCACTCCTGAGCTGTGTGACCCTCGGCAAGTCTGTTCACCTCTCTGGGCTTCCTTTTCCCCACCTGCTGAGGAGATATTGGATGGGTTTAGTGGCAGCAAATGGGTTTAATTTCCCCTTTTCAGCTCCCACTTGATGTTACTGACCGCCACATGCACTTATGTTAAGAGTGATTCTAAGGCTACACCCAGAAAAGAATCCAGCCTCCTAGCAGATTCTTTGGAAACCCTGGTCGTGTAGTGGTTAGCTGCTAACCAAGAGGCTGGCCGTTTGAATTCACTCCGTGGGGCAGTTCTACGCTGTCCTACAGGGTCACTGTGAATCAAAATCGACTCAACAGCAATGGGTTTTTGGGGATCAGGTTCTCTGGAAAAGGGTAGCTGATTATATTAGTTTCCTACTGCTGCTGTAAAAAAAAAAAAAATACCACAAGTTTAGTAGCTTAAAACAAATTAGATTCATTCCCTTTTAGAGCTGCAGGTCAGACATCCAAAATCAATTTCACTGAGGTGAACTCATGTTGGCAGAGCTAGTTCCTCTGGGGGCCTTCCGGGGAGAATATTTTCTTGCCTTTTTCAGCTTCTAGGGCCACCTGTGGTTCCTTGCTTGTGGCCCCTTCCTCCATCTTCAAAGCACACCATTCTTTTTCTTCTTTTTTAAACAATTTTTTAAATTGTGTTTAAGTGAAAGTATACAATCCAAATCGGTTTTGCATGCCCACCTATCTGCAGCTGCCTCTGCTCTCCCCTGCCCCCGTGACAGCACAGTCCTCCTTTTCATGGTGTATAGTTAGTATCCACTTAACAAGCATCTGTCCCCACCTCTCCACCCTCTTCTCTCCCATCTAGAAAGAGAACAGCAGGACAGCCTCCTTCAGATGCATAGAGCCATAAAGTATGCACACCGTATGGTCACACTGTGTCTCCAAGTCTAGTCAATTCTTGTCTGAAGAGTTGACTCATTACTGCTTTCCAGTCACAGACAGCAGGGTCCATGTTCCCAGAGGATCTTCCAGGCTAGCAGACCATCAATTTAGGTCTTTTAGTAGAGTTCTTGGGCTGCACATCTCTTTTTCTCCTGTTGCCTCAGGGACTCTACCTTGTGTCCCCTGTCACGGCTGTCTTTGGTGGTTTCTGAACAGCATCTGGTTCTTCTGGTCTCATGTTGATAAAGTCTCACACTCATATGGGTCCTTCTGTCTCCTGAGCTCTTTTTGCCTCGTACCTTTGTTGTTTTCAGTGATCATCTCCTTCAGAAGAGGTGGGAACATTTGGTGTACCTCAGATGGCAGCTTGCTAGCTTTGAAGACCCCAGACACCGCTCACCAATACGAGGTGCAGAGCACTCTCTCAGCAATAGACTACTTATGCCAGCTGGCCTCAATGTGCCCTGAATACATGGTCTGCAGATCCCCCATGCTTGCTACTCTGTCCTCTGAAATATTAGGTGGAGTTTAGAAAACTTTTCAGTTTATGGTGAAGTCCAGTTAAGTTGATTTACTCCCTGCTATGTGCTCTCACTGCTCTCACCTAACCAATTTTCTTATCAACTCTGGAATCTAGGCCCACCCCTCTCTCTTTCTCCCCACTGTTGCAGCTGTCAGAGCCTTATCTTCCGTGCATAAGTCTATTTTTTAAGTCCAAAGCACACTACTCTAATCTCTGCTTCCATCATCACATAATGTTCTCTTCTGCAGTCAAACCTCCCTCTGCCTCTTACACTCAGCATCCACCCAAATAGCTTACACTCATCTTCTCACCTTAACAGCCCTAACTTTATCACATCTGTGAAAGCTGTTTTGCCTTGTAAGGCAACATTCACAGGTGCCAAGGATTAGGACGCGGCTACACTTTGTGGAACCGTTATCTAGTCTACTACACCTGACCATGTGGCAGTAATTTGAAGTCCCTAGAGCTTTTCCCTGGAATTCTCCTTAGAAAAGAGGGTAGCAAGACTTCATCTCACATACCTGGGAAATGTTATCAGGAGGGATCAGTTTCTGGAGAAGGATAGCATCTTGGTGAAGCTGAGAGTCAGTGAAAGAGAGGAAGACCCTCAAAGAGATGGATTGACACAGTGGCTGTAACCATGGACTCAAACTTAGTAATGATTGTGAGGATGACATAGGACTGAGCAGTATTTCATTCCTTTCTACATAGAACCACTGTGAGTCAGAATCAATGGCACCTAACAACAGCAACAGAATCCGCCAGGAATTACAACTGGAGTGGCATTATGGAATACTTTTAAGTTGGTGTCTGAAACTGGGCATATGGGAGCTATAACTGAGAGAAAGATTGCACATGGCATTTTCGGTTTCAAGAACCGCACCAGCCTGACTGAAATTCCACATCTCGCTGCCTTCTTCTGACACTGTATCATTTACAATGCTCCCAAGGCTAGTACAGTGACTCATTATTATTAGTTAATGAAGCATCTAAGACCTAAACCCACAGTCAGCAGCAAGGATAAAGAGCAAAGATGGGGCCTGATTGCAGGGAGGGCTGTAATGGAATGCGGTCCAAAGGGAAGACAGAGGCCATGCTGCCATCGGATGATCACTCACAGGCATTTACTAAGCACTTAGTATGTGCCAGGAACCACGGGCACAACAGGGATAAGGGCCATATTGAAGGTCCTTCCCCCAAAAAGGTCAAATGGGAAATACAGATATGCACATGAATATATCAGGTCACCCCCGGAAAATGTGCAGAAGGAGCTGGGTGCTGGGGAATTGTGGAGCATAATCTTTGCCTTAAGGGATTGAAGAGAGGACTTCTCAAGGAGGAGAGCTGAACCGGATCTTGAAGGATGACTAGACATCTGAGATTGGAAAAGGGGAGGGAAGGGCATTTTGGCAGAAGGAACAGCTGGTGCTAAGGGAAATAGTGAAACAGCATGTTTTTCACAGCATCTTCTGAGCAACATGGGGAGATAGACTGGCAGGAGGAACAGAGGGTCTGGAAAGTTTACAGATGGTAATGGCAAGGCAGGGACATTTGGCTGGGTAATGGGAACACGGGCATATGCATCGGGAGAGCCTGGCTTTGGGGATAAAGAGCCAAGCCAAATCACCCTCTGAGTAAATTCATGGGAGCTGCCGGGACAGGCTAAATGCTGAAGCAGTGAAGACAGACTTAGATTGAAATCTCAGCACCTCCACTTACTAGTTTTGTGACTCTGATAGTTCCTTACACCGTCTGGGCCTCAGTTTCCTCATCTGTAAAAGGGGAAAAACAATAACAACCTGGCAGGATGGTTGTGAGGTGAGGGTCTTGTCTGTCTTGTGTTCTGCTGCATGGCCAGTATCTGGCACAGGTCTGTAACCTTGAATGAATGTCTAAAAAGTGCTGGGTATGGTATCTGACAAATAGTAAGCTTTTACGAACTCTTCAGACAAAGACTGGACTGGACAATAAGACATAAAATTCTACCAGTGAAGAGTGCACTTCTTGGCTTAAGTGGATACGTGAGACTAACTGGGCAGCTCCTGTCCACAGGTTAGGTGAGAGGGCAGAGGGGGAGAGGAGCTGTTTGCATGGACATAGGAAATACGGGGTGCAGAGGAGGAGTGTGCTGTCACAGCCTCGGGGGAGTAGCTAGAGTTACATAGGAACATGTGTGTAGGTTTTTGTACAACAGATTGCCTTGGACCGTAAACTTTCACTTAAAATATGATAAAAAAAATTTTTTTAATAAAATCTTTTTTTCTCATAAGCTTTTAGGGAATTAATCAATTACAGAAGAAATAGTTGAGAATTATTTGGCCCAGCCCTCATGTCACATTTAGGTGGTCACCTCCCATGAGGTCATTGCAGGCCAGAATCATAGAAAAGAACCAGAGATCTAGTTGAGAGAGGCAGTAGGCTTTGTCCCAACTTGGTCACTCGTTAGCTGAGGTTCTGGAGACACCCACTTCCTAGTCCATGCCCCATGGCTTCCTCCAGACCACACCCCAAAACCCAGCTCTGCCGCATTCCCAGGCAAGTTCACTGAGGGCTGATGAAGGACACCAGCACATCCAGGCTTCTTACTAGGCTCCATGTTCCTTCCCTTCCATTACAATCAGTATCCAATAGATCAGCCAACCTCTCAAGAGAACCTCCAGAACCTTTACGCATGCACTGTAAAAAGAGTGTGATTTCTGGAACTATGACACCACCAACAAGCCATGCGACCTCAGACACATTTAATCTGTCTGGTCTCAGTTTCTTTCCAGGATGGTAACTGCCTCAGTTTGAATCCTAGCTCTATCCCCCTTTAGCAATACAACTTCAGGAATGCAATTCCCCTGTGTTTTGGTTTGCTCAGGTGAACAATCACATATACACTTACACTTACTCATTCTTACAATTTAACTCCTGCACTCATCATATCTGACCTGGAATCTAAACCAGAATAATATAGCAGATAGGGGTACAGATTTTAAGCGCCACAGCCCAGTGTAGGAATCCCAGCGCTGCTGTTTTTTAACCTGGGAAACCTTGGGCAAGTTTCTCAACCCTCTGTGAGCTTCAGGCTCCTCGGGCTGTCGTGAGGATGAAACAAGGCCATGGAGCACTGAGCACACTGCCTGCACGTGGTAAATTCTTCTCAAATAGAAAAAAGAAACCCATTGCCATCCAGTCAATTCTGACTCGTAGCTACCTTATAGGACAGAATAGAACTGACCCCTGTGATTTCCAAGGAGTGGCTGGTGGATTTGAACTGCTGACCTTTGATTAAGCCATTATTATTATTGCTACTGTAATTAGCAGTCTTTTCACAAGATGGTAAACTCTGTAAAGACAGGGATGCCTCGTTCACCACTGTAACTGCATAAACTACAACAGTGGCTGGTATTGAGTCAGTGCTCAATAAATATTTGGAAAATCAGTGAATGATCATCCTTCTTGAAAGCTGGCTTAACTTTCCTCCATGTGATCCATATAGCCCTCCCCTAAGCTCCCATCACACTAGACATAATAATTATGACAAGGACTTCCTATGTTTCAGACACTGAGCCTGATCCTATGTTGATTTTCTTGCCTCTACTTTCCCCATTCTCACTCCCCTGATTGTGAATTCCTTATGACGGAGGGATTGTTAGAGCATTTTCTGAGAAAGTGAATAACGGAGCATCCTCATTGGTATTCCCATGTTACACATGAGGAAACAGCCCTAGGAGAGTTAATGCACTCATTCAAAGGCAGAAGGGCCAGGCCAGCCCTGCTTCTGCCCCACTGTGCTGCCTGCCCATCACTGGTGCCTCAGTGCAGATGGCGGGTCCACAGACACCAGCGGACGGCGAGCTAATTTAACCAGACAAGGAGAAAACTGGATCTTCCAATATTAATTCCACAGCCACCTTCCTCAAAACAATACCTATGTTGCCACGATATACTTTTCATTAAAGCAGGACTCCCTCACAGACAGTCTGTGAAATGTCAATTTTAATTAAAACCCTAATCCTAACAAGTACTTCATAGACTAAACCCAGTAAGAACAGCTTCGTGCTGGGTGAACTTCTCACCTGCTTCAATAGACAAAATTCTTTCCAGGGAAAGAGCATGATCGAGAGCATCTAGTCCACAAGGCAGACTCACTCAGAGAAGGGCCTTGGTCACAGTTCTGAAAGACACAGGCCTCCAAAGACACAGCCCAGGACAGAAGCACAGCCCAGGGTGGAGACACGGCCCAAGACAGAGGCTGTTTGCTTAGCCCTAAAAAAAAAAAAAATTGGAGAATTGACAGTACTGGATAGGACTCTGGGTACCATCTGGTCCATATCATTTTACAGATGGGTAAATTGAGTCCTAAACAGAGAAGAGTACAGAGATTTCAGTAGCAGGAAGCCTGAATGTCTTATCTCCCAGCCTAGTGCCTTCTCCACTCAACACCCTGGCTGAGCCCACTAGTAGCTGTGTATCCTGGGGCAAATCTGCTTCCTTTCTGAGCTTCAAATTCCTTACCTATAAAATTGAAGGGGTTGGACTAGAACAGTAGTTCTCAGCCTTGGCAGCACACTAAACTCACATGGGAGGTTTTGAAAACCTCAGTGCCTGGGCCTTGACGCTAATAGATCCATCCAAGTTTCTGGGGTGGAACCTGGACATTAGTGTTTTATAAAGCTCTTTAGATGATTCCAGCACACATCTGAGACTGAGAACAAGCAGACTAGCTAATCACTAAGTCCCTTTGCTGGTCTAACATTTTTTAAGTTTTGAATTCCTCTTTCTGGAAACCTCTCTGGATTCCTATCCTGTTGAACGCAACTACCCCACAATTGATTTAAACAATTCCTCCCCATACTTCAAATCCCAGCTTAAATATCCCTTGATTAAACTGGGCTAGGAAGCTATTAACTCAGTTCTTTCTTTCTCATAGTCTGAATCACACCACAGAGCAATTTTAGTTTATGACTGTCTTTCCTATAAATTGAATGACAGCAGAGACTGAATTTAGTGAACAGACTATAAAACCAAAGCTATTGCTTTTGAGTCAATTCTGACTCATAACATCCTATGTGTTACAGAGTAAAATTGATTTCCATAGTGTTTTTCTACGCTGTAATCTTTATGGAAATAAAGGACCAGATCTTTCTTCCATTGTGTCACTGGGTGGGTTCAAATTGCCAATCATGAGGTTAATTGAGCACAAACTGTGCCACTCAGAAAACTTCAGACTATAGCATAGCCCCAGTTGTCCTCAGCAGCTAGTACTTGTACTCTTACATAACCCCAACTCCCTCCTGAGTGTGGGCAGGACCTGTGACTTCTAACTTATACGTTATGGCAAAGATGATGAGAAGCTGGTTCTGTGATGATGTTACATAAAATTGTAATCCCAGTCTTGCTAGAAGACTCCCTCACTTTCTGGCTTTGAGGCAGTGAAGCAAATAGCCATGTTGCAGAGGCCTACATGACAAAGGGTGACTGCCAGCCCACAACTAACTAGGGAGTAAGTCCCTTAGTCCAACAGCCTATAAGGACCTGAATCCTGACCATAGCCACATGACCTTGGACTGCGATCTTTCCCCAGTTAAGCCTTCAGATGAGAACCCAATCCTGGCTGACACCTTGATTACAGCCTTGTAGAAGACCAGGTTAACCCCTGTCCAGACTCCTGACCCACAGAAACTCTGAGAGCACAAGTATGTGTTGTTTAAGCTGCCAAGTGTGAGGTAATGTATTATACAACAATAGATAAATAATACATTGAGCCTGTCTTACTCAGCTACTGCATCCTTGGCATATAGCATAGCACATGGTACATAGTAACAGCTCAAAACTGTTGAATGAATTCATTAATTAATAAGAGTAATGTAAATTTATGTTGCTCTAATCCACTGTTTGCCCAACAGTTTTTTCTTCTTCCTCCCAGTGACAAGGTAATAGCTTAAAACCCAATATCAGCCCATCAAGAGAGGGGTGTCCTTTGAAACCTTTTGCTCTTAGGAGGGAAAGTGGGAAGCATACACTATTATTGTGATGATACCTGTAATCCAGGCTTAATGAAATCAATGTGTGGTTAAATAGCAGTGTACTGAGTATAAACTGATATTGTTATTGATAGACTATTTCCTTCACTGAATAAATGTAGTGTGGTGCTCCAGGCAAGGGAGTAATCTTAGCTTTATTGATCTGTAATCATTTCAAAGACACAGAGGATGCTATTATCCACTTTGGTTTGGTCTTTGAGTGGTACTGGGCTGGCCCTCAGGTACAGCCCCACCTGGATTCTCCTACACAGACAGTTTTGACTTTTAGACCCTTAAGTCAGATCCATTTAAGTCAGTTAGAGCCCTAATGGTCCAGTATTTAGTGGTTTAGCTGCTAATCAAAAGGTCAGCAGTTTGAATCCACCAGCCACTCCTTGGAAACTCTGTGAGGGCAGTTCTACTCGGTCCCATAGGGTCACTATGAATGAGAATTGACTCAAAAGGAATTTGTTTGGTTTGGTTTTGGTAAGTCAGTTGCTCCAAGTAAACTGCCATAGGCAGAGTGCTGTCTGGGCATTTAATGTTGCATCTTACAGTTTCAACAGTAACAGAAACTTGGAAAAGCGAAAAAGCAGAAAACACCATTTCTGCCTGCTAAGGCTACTGCCAGACTCATGCTGCTTTAGCTAGTCTCATAGGCCCTTGATAGGACTCTGCAGGTTTCAGAACGACCCTATGGGGTTATCAGCTATTTCAAGGTCATTTAGGGAGTCACTGATCGAAAGGAAGACAGGATCACAGGGCAAGGCCTCTGCTTGGTTTTAGGACAGTTTGTCTAGAACACTGCTGAGTGGCACTCCAATAAAATTCAAGTAAGTTTAATATCATTAGACCAAAAAACCAAACCCACCGCCATCAAGTTCAGGCTGACTCTTAGCAACCCTGCAGGACAGAGTAAAACCATCCCATAGAGTTTCCAAAGAGTATCTAGCACGTTTGAACTACCGACCTTTTGGTTAGAAGCCGTAGCACTTAACCACTATACCACCAAAGTTTTTATTAATATTATTAGGTCTTAAGAATTAGCAGAAATACTCAGTGGGACCTGCTGAAAGCATGTTAGAGGCCCCTAAGGAAAGAGGTGTCTTTTCTTTACCCTACACCATAGTCTGCCTTCCTAATTCTGGATTTCCTTATCTCCCAATCACTATGCCTCAGGCTAGTCATTGTACCCACCTATCCAAACCAAAACCAAACAAAACTCATTGCTGTTGAGTCAATTCCAATTGATAGTGATGCCATAGGGCAGAGAGGAAGTGCCCCATAGGGTTTCCAAGGAGCGGCTGGTAGATTCAACCTGCCTACCCACAGCTCTTGCTCTGGATCCAGATGTCTCTTGTTCCCTCCTCTCAACAGCTGGGCCTACTCAAGGAGTCCACCAGTATGGATAGAAACTATACACAGCAATAATAACGTATGTACCAGGAGTTACCATTTTTTTGATAACTTACCATGTACAAGGAAATCCTGGTGGCATAGTGGTTAAGTGTTATGGCTGCTAACCAAGTGGTTGGTAGTTCAAATCTGCCAGGTACTCCTTGGAAACTTTATGTGGGAATTCTACTCTGTCCTATAAGGTTGCTAAGAGTCAGCATCTACTTGATGGCAGTGGGTTGGGTTGTTTGGGGTACATTGTACAAAGTGTTAAGTTTCTTATGTGCATGATCTGACTTGACATACAGGACAACACATTGAGATAGGGTTCATTCGCATCTTAAAGAGATCTAAAATCTTGCTTCATGAACACAAAACACAAAGCACATACACTTATAAGTCTCTATACTCTGATATCTAACTTAAAACTCCTCATTTCTCCCATTCCTCCCCTGTAAAATAAGTATGACAATACAGGGTATCACAACTGGCAAATACATTCTTCAATTCACACAGGAAATGTTTATTAAGAAGCAGGCACTACGTGCTATCGACACAGTGTTGAGAAAAACAGAGAAGTATCTTCCCTCAGTGAACTTACTTTGAAATTATTACACAGTTATGTTTAAAATTTAAACTGTAATAAGTGTGATGAATGATACATATATAGTCCTAGTGAAGCATAAGGTAGTGGGAATTGACTGAGAAAAGGAGGTCAAGGATGGATTACCTGGCAAATTATACTTGAACTCAGAAGTTACGTAAGCAAAGAGGGAAGAGAAGCATTTTCCAAGCAGAGCAAACAGTATGTGCAAAGGCCCTGGTGTGGAAAGGTAGGGGGATAGCACAAGGGTTAGAAGAAGAATAGTGAGGACAAGAAAGAGAAAATGAAGAGAATGTTTTATGAGATTACATTGAAGAGAGGCTTAGTCTCTTCAGGGCTCAATCTGCTCCAAGGTTAGAGAGTGGGGCCTCGATAGTGAGCAACACAAAGTGTCTGCTCTTATTGGACTTATAACCTGTTGTTAGTTGTTAGGTGCCTTTGAGTCTTTTCCAATTCATAGACACCTATGTACAACAGAAAGAAATATTGGGCAGTCCTGTGCCATCCTCACAATCGTTGCTATGTTGGAGCCTATTGCTGCAGCCACTATGTCAATTGATCTCTTTGAGGGTTTAACTCATTTTTTGATGATCTTCTACTTTACTGAGGAAACCCTGGTGGGATAGTGGTTAAGTGCTATGTCTGCTCACCAAAAGGTCAGCAGTTTGAATCTACCATGTGCTCTTTGGAAACTCTATGGGACAGTTCTACTCTGTCTTATAGGGTCAGCATGAGTCAGAATTGACTAGATGGCAGTGGGTTTGGTTGTTTTGGTTTACCTTACTAAAAATGATGTCCTTCTCCAGATACTGGTCCCTTGTCATAACATGTCCAAAGCATTTGAGAAGAAGTCTCGCCATCCTTATTTCCAAGGAAGCCTCTGACTGAACTTTTTCCCAAATAGATTTGTTTATTCTTCTGGCAGTCTATGATATATTCAATATTCTTTGCCGACATTGCAATTCGAAGGCACTGATTCTTCTCTGATCTTCCTTATTCATAGTGTGGCTTCCACATGCATGTGAGGTGAGTGAAAACATCCTTGCTTGGGTCAGTCAAGCACACTTTAGTCCTTAAATTGATACCCTTGGTTTTCAGTGCTTTAAAGATGTCTTTTGCAGCAGGTTTACCCAATGCAATATGTCATTTGATTTCTTGACTACTGGTTCTACAGGCATTGACTGTGGATCCAGGTAAAGTGACATCTCTGATAACTTCAATCTTTTCTCCACTTGTCATCATGTTGTTTATTGGTCCAGTGTGAGGACTTTAATTTTCTTTATGTCAAGATGCAATCCACATTGAAGGTTGTAGTTTTCCATCTTCATCATAAGTGCTTCAAGTCCCCTTCACTGTCACCATTAAGTTTCTGTTATCTGCATATCAAAGGTTGTTAATGAGTCTTCCTCCAGTCCTGATGATGCATTCTTCACATAGTCCAGTTTCTCACATTATTTGCTCAGTATACAGATAAATAAGGATGGTGAAAAGATACAACCTTGATGCACACCTTTCCTGTTTTTAAATCCTGTAAAATTTTCTTGTTCTATTGGAACAATTGCCTCCTGGTCTGTGTCAAGGTTCCTAACAAGCACAATTTTTTACAGTGCTATCCATAATTTGTTATTATCTACAGTTGAATGACTTAGAATCAACAATAAAACACATTTCTGGTATTCTCTGCTTTCATCTAAGTTCCACTGGATATCAGCAATGATACCCCTGGTTCCTCATCCTCTTCTGAATCTGGCTTGAATTTTTGGCAGGTCTTTGTTAATGTTCTGCTGCAGCCACTTTTGAATGATCTTCAGCAAAATTTTATCTGCATGTGATATTAATGATATTGTTCTATAATGTCCACATTCAGTGGGATCACTTTTGTTGGAAATAGGCATAAATATGGATCTCTTACAGTCAGCTGGCCAGGTAGTTGTCTTCCAAATTTCTTGGCATAAGTGAATGAGCACTTCTAACATTGCATCCATTTGTTGAAACATCTTAACTGGTATTCCATCAGTTCTTGGAGCCTTGTTTTTCATCAATGCCTTTGATGCAGCTTGCACTTCTTCCTTTAGTACCATCAGTTCCTGCTCACATGCTGCCTCCTGAAATAGTTGAACATCAGCCAGTCCTATTGGTACACTGACTCTGTGTATTACTTCTATCTTCTTTTGATGGTATGGAAAAATAAATACATAGAAATCTAAATGGAGAAGGATGTCATTCTTGGTAAAGTAGAGAGTCAGCAAAACAGAGGAGCGCACTCAGCAAGATGGACTGACACAGTGGCTACAACAATGGGCTCAAAGAGCAGTGATTATGAGGATGGTGCAGGACCAGGTAATGTTTCACTCTTTTGTACACAATATCTCTGTAATTCAGAACAGACTCGATGGTACCTAACAACAATAACAATAAATGTATCTGTATATAAATATACAAACATGACATTATTTATAAATGTACTAAATGCTCCAATTACAACAGTGATTGTCAGCCTAAATGAAAAAGGCAAAAACAACGACATGCAGCTTACAAAAGACACACCTGAAACCTAAGAATGCAGAAAAGTCAAAAGTAAAAAGATACGGAAAAAAATACACAACATGTAAACACTAATCAAAAGAAAAATGGTGTACTATATTAACAACAAAGTAGACATTAAAACAATAAAACACTACAGAGGTACTAAAGAGGGATTTTTCATGATAATAAAAGCTCATTTCATGAAAGAAAAGATGACAAATTTAAATTCATGTCTACTTAATTACATTGTCTTAAATGTATATATATTTAATAAGCCATAATCATAGTGGAAGATTTTAAATGAGTAACTTATTTTTTAAAAAGAAGGCAAAACATTAGCATGACTATAGAAAATTTAGCAATACAATTTGTAATGTATATCCAATGGAAATAAATAAAAGATTTCACTAAACAACTCCAGGATACACATTTTTGAAGCACACAGGACAGTCACAAAAATTGGCTAAATATTGTACTATAAAGCAAATCTCAGCTAAATTCAAAGACTAGAAATCACAGGATAACTTCTGTGACTTTAACTGTGAATAATCTACTAATCAAAAGCATAAACTATAACTAGAAATCTCCATATACTTGGAAAACTAAAAATACACTTTAGATATTCCATAGATTTAAGAAGTAATCACAGTAGGGATTAGAAAATATTTTGAACTGAATGTTAATGAACATACTAAGCATTGGAACATTGCTATACACTTTAAAAGTAGTTAGAAAGAGACAGACAGCCCCAACCACATGTATAAGAAAAGAATAAAGGGTTAAAATTAAATATTTAAATATTTTTCATAAATACTAGAAAAGGAACAACATATCAGTCTCAAATAAAGTAGAAATAATTTTAAAAAAGGAACTAGATTAATGAAATAGAAGACAGTCATACAATAGACAGCTTCAATAAAGCCAAAAGTTGGTCCCTTAAAAGATTTGACAACATTGGTAAATCCTCGGAATGACTAATCAAAGAAAGAAGAGCATAATAAAAATAAGGAATTGCAAAGGGAGATATAACCACATATTCTACAGAGTTAAAATATTTTTCAAAAACCTGATAGTACAAACAACTTTAGACTAATAAATTAGGTAAAATGAACACATGCCTAGCAAAGCACAACTTACCAAAATGAACATAAGAATAGATGGAAAATCTGAATAAGGTTATCTATAACACATAATTAAAACTCTCCCTCCCTCAAAATAACTCTAGGCCCAGGAAGCCCTTGGGCCCCAGAAGAAAGCAAATGATAAAAATTTGAGCAGAACTAAATGAATTGAAGAATCAGACAATGACAGAAAGTGTTAACAACACCAAAAGCTGGTTCTTGGAAAAGATCAACAAAACTGATGAACCATTGGCCAAACTGACAAAAGGAAAGCAGGAGAGGAAGCAAACAACCCAAATAGGAAATGAGATAGGCGACAAATTAAATTAAAAAATTAAATTAAATTTAAAAAATCATAACAAGGGCAGAGTTAAGATGGTGGACTAAACCTATGACTCCCTAAATCCCTCTGGAAACCAAGACCTGAATTAATAACTAAACAGAGTCTTCTGGACACCTAGTGAGCCCTAGAACACAGCATAGGGCTGTTAATTTGGATTTCATACCCTTGAATGGAAAACTTCCTCTCTTTCACTGACCTACACTCTTGGTGAGTGCTGGCTCACATGGATCGAGGGTAACTCACCATTTTAACTTTTTTTTCTCTGCCTTGGCTGGCAGACAGAGCTGGGACTTGACTGGCAGCTGGTCTTGGGCACACTGCTGGAGGGACCAGAAGGCGAAATTGCCACACTTTGAGAGCCCTGCTTTGGACTCTGTGCATCTTGGCACCTTTGGCCTCTCTTACTGCCTCTGCCATTGAGTGGCCTGTGCCATGGCAGGTGGGGAGCTTGTGCAGGACTCCATCTTGTTCCACTGGGAGGCAGATATACCTATACGGAGGCCTCACCTGGACCTAATTCAGGCTGAGAAGCAGCGCCTGCTCAGAAGAGAGCACTTTTCTGGCAGCAAAGTAGTATTCAACACAGTGTCACCTATGGCTGGGGCCTGACTGCAGAGGCTAGCAGGGCAGTAGACCTTCTGTATTTTTAACAAGTTTATAACATCTGGGGTTGGATACAGAGGTGCTTACTTTGCCAGCTGGGAAGAGGGATCTGTACACCCGAAAACCTGACTGTGACTTTGGAAAGTTGTCAGATACCTTTTACCCTTTATTTTAAGACAGCCTAGAGAAACAACTGTTGCCAGGAGCTGGCCCCCCTCTCCCGACATGAGGACCAAGGAGGTGGCTCCTAAGAGGGGCTTCTACCCCTCGGTTTATGAGACTATATTGGGACAATCTGACCAAGAACTTCTGAGAAATAGAGATCAGAGAAATGGATTTCAATGCAGCATGCCTGACAGCACTGAGGCCGGCTCGGCTTCACTGGCTTCCCCCTAATTGTATTCTCCCCTCCCTTTTCTTCACATACACAGGTTTGCAAGCTAACCCTTAAGAAGCTCTCAAGGACAATTCTCCACATAGCCATTAAAACTACACAAGAATAAATAAACTTCTAGGTTCTTTATAGTTGATATGGAAAACTGGTAAACACCAAAGAAACGTCTTTCTTAGTGCAGCTGGCTTAATTAGAGAATGGCAGGCGCTTACTATCTGTACAGGAGACATAAATAAGAACTTAGAAAAACAAAGGGAGACAGCCAAATGGTTAGGCCTTGAGAAGTTTACTCCTCTGTGCCTTCCACTTTGAGGTACAAATAAAACCATTAATTGTGTTCTTGACATTTATCACCACAGACACCTGGCTTAGACAATTATTCAAAAAAAGGCCTTGACAATTAATTAGAAGTAGAAGACCACAAGGGGTCATTTTCTTGTTAGCCAATAATGATGGGTCAGTTTCTTGTTAACCAATAGTTTACATTATAAAGAAAATAGGGTGACCAACTACGTCACCTCACCTATAAAAAATAAAGACGACAGCTCTCGACACCACCAGCAACAGAAGAAGATCTCTTGCTCTCTGGGTCGGGCTGCCTTAAGCCAGAAAATTCTTTCCTGTCTTCTTTGTTCATTTCCTGCCGACGTCTTCCCTCCCTCCGTGCGGGACCCTACAAAGTGTTGGGACCGGCTCCCGGCAAACTGTGGCCCATCCTCACAGCACTTCTCCCAGCCTTTATTGACTGACATGATGCCTCCAAAGCAAAAAATTCTCAATAAAAGCATAACAAAGAAATCACCTGTGGCTTCAGACGGCCCCCAAAAGAATGAATCAAAGAACTTCCCAGATGTAGAAACCTTTCTGAAACTATCAGAAGGTGAATACAAAAGGATTATATGTAGAGCCCTCCTACACATTATACAAAATGCAACAGAGAAGTGAAAAAGTAAGCAAGGCGTTCGATCTGATGGAAGACCAGTGCTCTGAAATCCAGCAGATCAGGAACAAAACCAAAGAGATAGAAACTTCAATCCAAAGCCAAGAAAACAGAACGGAACAAATGGAAAATAGACTTTCTGGCTTCAAAGACAGAGCTACTGACTCCAGCATCTATGAGGACAAATCAGAAGAAAGAAACAGGAAAAATGAGGAAGCATGTGGGATTCTATTAAGAAGAACAATCTACAATTAATTGGAGTTCCTGAACAGGGTGAGACACCTGAGAACACAGAGAGTATTGTTGCTGAGCTGCTGACAGAAAACTTCCCAGAAATTATGGAAGAAGAGAACATACATATCCAAAATGCATATCAAATGCCACTCAATATAGATCTCAAAAGAAAGACTCCAAGACATATTATAATCAGGCTTAACAAAATGAAACACAAGCAAAAACTCTTAAAGGCAGCAAGCCTCAAAGAAAAGCTAACATTCAGAGGGAAGCCATGTAGGCTTTTGTCAGATTTCTAAGCAAAAAACAATGCTAGGACAGAGACAATGGCATCATACATTCAAAGCCTTGAAGGAGAAGAACTTCCAGCCAAGAATTACATACCCTGCAAAACTATCTTTCAAATATGAAAATGAAATTAAGACATTCACAGATAAACAGAAACTCAGAGACTTTGTAAAAACCAAACCAAAGCTACAAGAAACACTGAAAGAATCTCTTGGCTTAGAAGAATAAATCCACTAGCTTTCTACTTTAGAAGCAAATACAGGACACATCATCCAGTAATCTACTCAGTTAAGGAAGGCTCCAAACTCAATCAGAGGTCTAATAGTGAAAGAAATGATCCAGTGATTGTATCGTGAAAACTATGATGTCATCATATTAAAAAGAGGGATGTACTACAGTCGTTATAGTACTTCCAGATGGAGAGGAAGTTAATAAGACTGGTAGTAATTAAAATTGGGTTTATACATAGTTCATTAAGAGGGATCATAGGGCCAGCCATAAAGCACAATAAAGATGCAACATATCAAATCAAGAAACATAATACAGGAGTCTCAACAACCACAAAACCAATACCAAAAAAAAAGGTGAAAAATCAACTCACAAAGAAGAATGACTCAGAGCAGATTAATAAGAACAACTGAGAAAACATCAACACAAACATACACATATCACAATGACAGCACTAAACACATACCTATCAACAATTACATTGAATGTGAATGGACTTAATGACCCAGTAAAGAGACATCAAGTGACATCTTGGATCAAAAGACACGACCCATGAATAAGTTGCCTACAAGAAACTCATCTCAGACTTAAAGATAGGAATAAACTGAAATTTAAAGGATAGAAGAATATATATCAAGCTAACAATACACAAAGAAGAGCAGGTATGGCAATTCTAATCTCAGATAAAATAGATTTTAATATAAAGTCTACCATCATGGACAAGGATGGACACTATTTATTGCTAAAAGTTCAATACACAAGCAGAACTTAACAATATTAAATATTTATGCACCTAATATTAGAGCACCTAAATACATCAAAGAAACACTGACTACACTCAAAAATGAGATAGATCACTCCACAATGATAGTGGGATACTTCAACACTCCACTTTCAATATTGGACAGACAGTCTAGAAAAAAGCTCAATAAATCCATCAGCAGACAAGTATACCTTCTTGTCCAATGATAAAGAACAACGATGATTTTAGAAAACATCTCATAACCTGGTTTCAGTTGGAGGACATTATGCTGGGTGAACACGCTCAGCGACAAAGGGACAAGTATTGTATGAGGCCTCTATGATAAGAACTTAAAAACAAACTCATGCATAGAAGATAAGACTCTTTCATGGCTGGAAGGGTGTGGAGGGAGGGTAAGTCAGGGGGAGAGGTTTAGATTAGATAGTTTATAGAAATTTGGTTGGGTGAAATCTGTGACAGCACACATTAGAAAGAAGATCAATATTAACTGGACTTCAATATAACATGATTACTCCTCACATCTTAACCCAATATATCAAGGACAGAGTATAGAGTGAGGGGCCAGGGACCATACTCTCAGAGGAAATCAAAGCCAATTGGCACAACTAGAATGTTGCTAAGAGAGCCTTCTGCACCCCACATTGGTGAGCGGCGTCTGGGGTCTTAAAAGCTGCCAAGTTGCTATCTGAGGGTACAGCAAATGGTCCCAGCTCAGCGGGAACAGATGATCACCAAGGACCAAAACAACATGGGGGAAAGAGAACCCAGAAGACAGAGAGACCCACATGAGTGGATGACTACATCAGCTTGTAACTGAAAGAATCAGATGGTGCCTGGCCACCACCAGTGATAGCCGTGATGGAGC
Source organism: Heterohyrax brucei (assembly GCA_028571685.1). NCBI lineage: Eukaryota > Metazoa > Chordata > Mammalia > Hyracoidea > Procaviidae > Heterohyrax > Heterohyrax brucei. The sequence goes on from CM053141.1 coordinate 171,334,576, forward strand.
TCACAAAGCTGAGTCTCACTGGCAACACAAGAATAAAAAGGGGTGCACCCTGGGATCTCCACTGAAAGACTGCAATTGATGGTCTGGCGGCCTCATGATTTCCCTGGGAGTATGGTCCCTGGCCCTGATGCTGCCCCTGTCCATAAATCATAATGGAAGTCAACTGTTTGAACAGGAACAGATTGGACTTGGCAACACAGAATGACCGTGTCATGTGTGCACTTTATGGTTCTATGCATCTATAGGATGTCATCCTGCTGCCCTCTTACTGGAGGCGGGGAAGTGAGTGAAGAGGAGGGGATGGGAGATTGTTGGGAGGACAAGGCACATATGGAGTGGAGAGGAAGAGTCTGCTGTCACCAGACAGGGAAAGCAGTGGGAGCTGCATATAGGTTGGCATGCAAATTTGTATGGGAATGTACATTCTCACTCATTCATAATTAAAGAAAAACAAAGATTGGTTCTAAGTGATGGAAAAAAATCATAACAGACTACTATGACAAACTGTACATGAACAAATTTGAAAGCCTAGAGGGAACAGACAAATTTCCAGAAACACACTAACTACCTACACTAACACAAACAGAAGTAGAACAAGTAAACAAACCCATAACAAAGGAAGAAATTGAGAGAGTAATTTAAAAACTCTCAACAACCACAAAAAATCCTGGACTTGACAGCTTCACTGGAGAATTCTACCAAACTTGTAGAGAAGAGTTATTACCATTATTGCTAAAGGTATTTCCAATCATAGAAAAGGATGGAATGCTCCCAAATTCATTCTATGAAGCCAACATGACCCCAAGATCAAAACAAGGTAAAGACAGCACAAGAAAAGGAAAATTACAGACCACTATCTCTCATGAACTTACATGCAAAAATCTGTGATAGAATTCTAGCCAATAGAATTTAACAATGTACCAAAAAAAATCATTCACTGATGCATACCAGGCTTACAGGGATGGTTCAAAGTTAGAAAAAAATCAATGCAATCAATCATATAAATAAAACAAGATGTAACAGACACTTGATTTTATCAACTGAAACAGTTAAAGCATTTGACAAAGTCCAACACCCATTCATGTTAAAAACTCTCAGCAAAATAGGGATAGAAGGGAAATTCCTCAGCCTAATAAAGGACATATATACAAAGCCAACAGCCAACATCATCCTAAATGGAGAGAGCTGGAAAGCAGTCCCCCTGAGTACGGAAACCAGAGAAGGATGTTCTGTGTCACCACTTTTATTCAACATTGTGCTGGAGGTTCTAGCCGGAGCAATCTGGCAAGAAAAAGAAATAAAGCCCATTCAAATTAGTAAGGAAGGAGTCAAAGTATCCCTATTTCCAGACAGTATGATCTTAAACAAAGAAAACCCTTAAGAAGCCACAAGGAGTCCAATGGAACTAATAGAAGAGTTCAGCAAACTATCAAGATACAAGGCAAACATTAAAAATCAGTTGTATTCTTTTACACCAACAAAGAGGAAATCACTGAGTCAATACTATTTACAAGGTCCCAAGAAGATAAAATACTTAGGACTAAATCTAACCAGAGATGTAAAAGACCCATATAAAGAAAATTACAACACACTACTGAAAGGAACCAAAAGAGACCTATGTAAGTGGAGAAACCTACCTTGCTCATCAATAGGAAGACTCAACATCATGCAAATATCTGTTCTATCCAAAGTGATCTATGGATAGATTGCAATCCCAATCCAAGTTCCAATGGCTTCTTTTAATGAGATGGAGAAGCAAATCACTAACTTTATACAGAAAAGGAAGCAGCCCTGGATAAGTAAAGCATTACTGAAAAAGAAGAACAAAGTGGGAGGCCTCACACTATCTGATTTCAGAACCTATTATACTGCCATAGTAGTTAAAACAGCCTGGTACTGGTGCTGTAACAAAACATACATAGACCAATGGAACAGAATTGAGAATGCAGACATAAAATTATCTACCTATGAGCAGCCGACATTTGACAAAACCCCAAATTTCATATATTGGGGAAAAAATAGTTTCTTCAACAAATGGTGTTTGCATAACTGAATATCCATCTGCAAGTGAATTTAAAAAGATACAAATTTCACACCATGCACAAAAGCTAACTCAAAATGGATCAAAAACCTAAATATTAAATCTAAAATGATAATATATATATATATATGGAAGAAGAAATAGAGACAATGCTGGGATCCCTATACACAGCATAAACAGAATATAGAATATTACTAACAATGTACAAACACCAGAAGAGAAAATAGGTAACTGGAAACTCTTAAAATGCTTATCCAAAGACTTCACCAAAAGAGTAGAAACACAACCTACAGAATGAGAAAAAAATTTCTGATACAAGTCTGATCAGCATCTAATCTACAAGATACTGCAAAACCACAACAACAAAAAGACAAATAACCCAGCTAAAAAAGAAATGGGCAAAGGATATGAACAGGCACTTCTCCAAAGAAGACATTAAGATAGCTAACAGATACAAAAGGAAATGCCATTAGAGAAATCCAAATCAAAACTACAGTGAGATACTATCTCACCCCAACAAGGCTGGCATTAATCCAAAAAACACAAAATAATAAATGTTGGAGAGGCTGTGGAGGGGCTAGAACACTTTTACACTGCTGATAGGAATGTAAAGTGGTATTACCTCTTTGGAAATCAATTTGGCACTTTTTTAAAAAGCTAGAAATAGAAATACCATACAATCTAGCAATCCCATTTCTTGGGCTATATCATAAAAAATAACGCTGTCACACGAATACATACATGTGCACCAATGGTTATTACAGCATTGTCCACAACAGCAAAAAGACAGAATCAACCTCGGTGCCCATCAACAGACGACTGCATAAACAAACTGCAGTGTATTCACACAACAGAATACTATGCAATGATAAAGAACAAAGATGAATCTGAGAAACGTCTCATAATGTGGAGGTATCTGGAAGGCATTGTGCTGAATGAAATTAGTCAGTTGCAAAACGACAAACATTATATGAGACCACTATTATGAGGACTCAAGAAATAATTGAAAGACTGAAGAAAACAGTCCTTGATGGTTATAAGGGTGGGGAGGGAGGCAGAGGGTTATTCATTTATTAAGTGGTAGATAAGAATTAAGTAAGGTAAAAGGAGGGATGACACATACGATAGAGAAGTTAGCACAACTGGATTAAACCAAAAGCTAAGAAGTTCCCTAAACATAACCAAATACTTTGAAAGAGAGAGTAGCAGGAACAGGGCCTGAGGATCGTGGTTTCAGAAGACATCTAGGTTAGTTGACATGATAAAGTTTTTTAAGAAAATGTTCTGCATTCTACTTTGGCGAGTGGCTTCTGGGTCTTAAAAGCTAGCAAGTGGCCCTCTAAGAAGTACCACCTGAACCAGAGGAGAATGAAGGGCATTAAAGACATAAGGAAAATATGAGCCCAAAAGACAAATAGGGCCACATAATCCAAAGACTACATCAGCTTGAGTCCAGAAGAACTAGATGGTGCCCAGCCACCATCAATGACTGAATCAACAGGGAACACAACAAACAATCCCTGATGAAGTAGAAGAAAAATGGAGTGCAGAACGTGAACCCTCCTAAAAAGACCAAGCTTGATGTTTCAACAGACTGGGAGGTCTGCAGCAGAAATGGCCCCTTGACTTCTCTTGGCCTGGGCCTGAAGCTGGTCCAGAGGTCAGTTCTTCTGCTGAAGACTGGACTGGACTACGAGACATAGGATAACAGTGGTGAAGGGTGCGTTTCCTGGCTTGGTTGGGTGCATGGGACTAACGGAGGCAAGATGCGAGAGCAGACGGGAACAGGAGCTACTTGAATGGTCACGGGAGGTACAGTGTGGAAAGGAGTTGCTGCTGCAGTGTGGGGAGGGTGGCTGGAGGTACACAGCAATGTGCATGTGAGTTTCAGTGTGACAGATATTCTTGGATGGTGGAATTTTGCTGAAACCGCAATAAAATATTAAAAATAAATAAATAGAATTCTAGGCCCACATAGCTACAGAGGCAATTTCTACCACATTATATCACAAAATTTCTTACAACAAACAGAAAAGGAGGAAGTAATCCACACCTCATTTTATGAGGCCCATTATAATCTTGGAAAACCTGGTGGTGACACGGTCAAGTACTATGTCTGCTAACCAAAAGGATGGCAGTTCCAATCCACCAGGTGCTCCTTGGAAACTTTATGGAGCAGTTCTCCTCTGTCCTATAGAGTCACTATGAGTCAGAATCAACTCAAGGGCACTGGGGTTTTTTATTTTTATTATAATCTTGCTACCAAAATTTGACAAAGATAATACAAGAAAGAAAATTACTGACCAGTCTCATTCAGAAACATAAATATAAAAATCTGTATCAAATTGTTAGCGAAATTAATCCAGTAATACATAATGAGGTTATACATGCTCACTAGATGGGGTTTAGTTCTAGATGCAAGGTTAAAAACAAAAAACCAAAGCCATTGCCTTCGAGTTGACTCCAATTCACAGTGACCCTATAGGACAGAGAAGAAGAACCCCATAGACTTTACAAGGAGCAACTGATGGATTCAAATTGCCAACATTTCGGTTAACAGCTGCAGCGCTTAATCACCACACCACCAGCATTTCCAGATACAAAGCTGGTATAATACTCATATTAAAAAATTAGTATAAAGTACTACATTAACTGAATAAAAGGGGAAAAAAAATCAATGATTATCTCAATAGGTACAAAAAATATATGTAATAAAATTTAATATTCAGTCATGATATAAAACTCTCAGAAAACAAGAACAAATGGGAATGTCCTTAATTTCATAGAAGATATCTGAAAAAAAATCTTAGAACAAACATTCCACATAGAGGAAAAATGCTGAGAGCTGTCTCTTTTAAACCCAAAATGTAAAAATGGAAGCTGCTGTCCCCATTTCTAGTCAACATCACGTTGAAAGATCTTAGCCAACATGATAAGAAAAAATTAAAGGTACAAGGATGCAAAAGCAAGAAATAAAATGATCATTGTTTGCATTTGGTGTGATTGTGACATAAAGAATTCATAAGAATCTGTAGATAAACCATACGCACATAAAACCACTATCAGTTGGATTACATAACTAAATCTGAAAGGCAAAACTACAGAGTTTTAAGAGGATAATATAGAAGAATTCCCCATAATTAAAGGATTTATTGAAACAGTGCATTCAAAGCACTAATCTCCACGGAAAGAAATTTAAATTTGACCACTTTAAGATTTAGAGCATCTGTTCAGCAGATTATGTGAAGACAAAAATGAGAAGACAAGCCACAGAGTTGAAGAAGATATTTGCAGAAAGTGTAACTGAACAAAGTGTCATAAGCCAAATATGTAAGGATTTAAAAAAAAAAAAAAAAACCCTCAATAGAAAAGAAGACAAGAGACTCAAAACAGGCACCTCACAAAAGAGGTCCGAAAAAAAAAAAAAAAAACCCAAACCTGCTGCTGTGGAGTCAATTCCAACTCACAATGACCATTTAGGACAGAGTAGAATTGCTTCACAGGGTTTCCAAGGCTGTAACCTTTATGGAAACTGTCACATCTTTGTCCTACAGAGTGGCTAGTGGGTTAGAACCACTGACCTTTTGGTTAGCAACCCAGCACTTAACCACTGCACCACCAGGGCACCTCGGTTGTCTAAATAATAGATAAATATAAGAAAAAATCCTCCATTTCATTAGCTACCAGGGAATTGAATTAAGACCACAATGCCATACCACTAATACTATATATGTGATACTACAAAAAGTCTTCAGTGTCACTAGTTACCAGGGAAAGTAATTAAAACCACAAAGCACTACCGCTAATACCATATGTACAATACCTCTATAATACCCACCAGAATGGCTAATATTAAGAAGACTTACGATACTAAGAATTGGTGAGAATTTGGAATAACAGGAACTCTTATGCACCACTGATGAGACTATAAATCTCTATGATTAATTTGAAAAGCTTTTTATCTATATGGAAACCCTGGTGGCATAGCGGTTAAGTGCTATGTCTGCTAACGCAAAAGTCGGCAGTTGAAATCCTCCAGTCACTCCTTGGAAACTCCCTGGGGCCTCTCTACTCTGCCCTATGGTGTCTTGTTCTAGTCTGTACTATGGGGTCATTATGAGATGGAATCGACTCAATGGCAGTGGTTTGTTTATCTAAATATAATACGACCCAGCAATTCCTTTCCTAAATATATGCCCAATAAAAATTTGTGTACACTTCCATCAAAAAATATGTACATGAATGTTCATTGTAGTATTTGTATATAATAGCTAAAAACCACAAACAACCCATGTGTCTATTAGCAGTAGAATGGATAAACACCGACCTGTTCATACAACGAAGTATTACACAGCAGTGGAAATGGATCTACTAAAACATATGCAGCAAACATCATGTTACCGCTTATGTCGAGTTCAGTATTGGATAAAATCACATTTCAGTGTTTAGAAATACATCTTTCGGTGGTAAAAGTATAAAGAAAAGCAAGGAAGCTGTATCAGCCAAGGTCTACTCACAAGGCATCCACAGGAATTTAACAAAAAGAATCATTAATCAGGTAATGAAGAACTGAAAAGGCAAAAAAAAAGGCTTGACGGTAGTCTTAAACATAGGAAGTACCTGTTTGGGGGAACAGGAGGAAGAGGCTGAAATTTATCAAAGCATAGGAGCTTGGGCTAGGACTAAGGCCTCTGAGGAGGATGTGCTGGGCAGCTGGCAGGTACTGGTGTCTCAGAGAGAACACATTCAGATTGTTTCTGTAAGTAGACTGGAAAAAATTACAAACTGGAATCAACTTCTGCTACTGAAACAGACTGCCTTTATGTAGGCAAAAGGCCAGAGACAGAAAGTGAACAGCCAAGAGCCTGTCCCTTCTTCTTCCTCCAGGCTGACAGGCTACCTCTAGCGCCCCCTTTTGGTAGACTCTAAATGCAAGCCAACAGATAAGGACACAGTGGTCTACTGAATTGGCCCACCGTAATATGAAGTCTTTGGGTAGTGAAAAGGTTAAAGCACTTGGCTGCTAACCAGAAGGTTGAAGTTTTGAGTCCATCCAGAGGCCCTTTAGCAGAAAGACCTGGCAATCAACTTTTGAAATATGAGGCACTGAAAACCCATACAGTTCCACTCTGACACAGATAACGTTGAGTTCAGCTGATAGCAACAGGAGCCTAAGCATCCCAAAGAGAGAAGACTATGATGGGCTTAAATCCAGGAAGCTTTAATAACTGGCACAGAAGTGATTACCAAGAGGTCAAGATAACGGTTCCCCAGAGGAAAGAGGGTATATCTGGGAAAAACCGAAACGTGATACCAAATCTAGGTGTGGAGGAGAGGTTCTTTCTGAGGTGTTAGTATAATGGAAACACCTTACATTGAATATTTGTGCGACTATATTCTATGTACTTGCCTGTATGTGTATTATTTTTCACAAGTGTTTGAAAATAAATTTTATCACATAGTTAGGTATGGAGAGACTGTGTTATTGCAGACTGGAAAGTCAGAGAAGACGTCTCTAGCCTAGCCCTGAATAACCAGGAAGAGCTGGCCATGCCACAGCTGGGTCTGCAGAGGCTTCCAGGCAAAACAAGTGGGACTATGGACAGTTTACATCTTAGAATAGCAGGCCGAGTGCAAAATGCCACACGGAGGGACGAGTGAGAGAGACCAGAGGTAGGGAGGCAGCAGGTGGCTGCGGTGGTGGACATGGTAGGGAGTGATCAGAGGCGGACCTGGCTTCAGGGATGGTGCAGATGGTGAAGCACAGATAGGGTGACGCACCCACAAACTAGGCAGTCGCTTGCCCACAGGAGGGCCAAGAAAATGCACCTTGCCACTCCACACACAGCCATCTTCAGTCCCAGCCACCTGGCAAGTGTCGCTAAGTGCTGAGAGGTGATTCCAGGACAGAAGAGCCAGCAGATGGACTGGCTCCAGAGAGAGTCCCCAAGGTTTCTAAGCCAAGTCCAGTCTCCGTTCCTGGAGCTGGCAGAGGCTTCTGGAGAGGAGAACAAGGACTGAGATCATGCTGTCTCAATCCCATTTCTCCTCTTCTGTCCTAATGTCTTTCCTCCAGTCTTTCCTACTAATTCCTTACTCCTTCCTTTCTCTTCTTTCCCCCGTCCTCCCCTCTTCCTACTTTCTTTCTCTCTTCCTCATATATATATTCACAGACCCACAAGCAGATACAGATAGCATGCACGTATATAAACATACATACCCACATGTCCACATATTATGTGCACATTATTCACATCCTTCTACACACACACACACACACACACACACAGCAAAGCACAGCACAGCACAGCACACATAGGTTCATTCACACATATCAGGCATACCTATCTAACACCTATGGAGCTCTTCAATCTCAGTTCACAGCCTCTTTGCAACTCACAGCAGCCCACGTTACAAGTAAAGAACGTGAGACTCAGAGATGTCAAGTAACTCCTTCAAGGTCACAGGGCTGGGAAGGGGCAGAGTTGGGACTAGCTCTCTGCCTGATTTACTGTGCTTTAGCCATACCTTGCTCTCTCCACCTGTGCAAACACAAAGGCACAGAGATACATGTCACAAACATGCATACGTGTGATCACTTACCCCACATATGCTCTCACATTGTATTGTATCCACATAGGCATTTATACACACACAAATAAACATGTAACAAAGTTCTTTGACATGTAGCCAATGGGTCTAAGGGAGGCTTTGTCTGAGATCTGAAAATTTTCCATCTGTCTTGTAGCCTAGGCTTATAAATTATGCATTCTGGCTCCTCAGAGATACCCAGAGGACTTGAATCAGTAGATTCTGGTCTTACAGGTAGAGATGTGCATTTGTGTTGTGTTTCATTTCCCAAAAGTCTTTCCTACCTTATCTCACATCATAATTTATTCTCATAAGAATCCCACAGGCAAGCAGTTAAGGAACCACTATACTCATTTTGCAGGTGGGGAAACTGGGAGTCAGATTGTTCAAGGCAACCCCCAACTCCTTAATCTTCAGAGATCTCACTTCCCTTTAATCCCCAAATAACAAAAGATTCCAAGCTCCCTTCTACCTATACCTCAAGCCCATGTGATGTAATGGGTACCCAGGAGGAATGCTTAAATGTTCTACAAGTCCCTGTTGGCTGTTTCGTGTCACAGCCTACCTTGAACAAGTTCTATTCTCTGCTGGTCATCTCTAACGTTCTCATTACCTCTACTCTGTGTTTCTGACTTTGTCCTGTCTAAGCAAGGACATAACCATACCTGTTGCCATCAAGTCAATTCTGACTCATAGAGTAGGACAGGATAGAACTGCATCATAGAGTTTCCAAAGCTGTAGTCTTTACAGAAACTGACTGCCACATGTCACCCATGGAGCAGCTGGTGGGTTTGAACAGCTGACCTTTCAGTTAGCAGCCAAGCACTTAAACACTGTACCACAGGGCTCCTCTCCAAACACATCTCTTTGAATGCTTTTGGCTCCAAGTACAAGAAAACCCAGTTTAGCTTGGCTTAAACAATTGGGAAATATTATGCCATTCTAAAACCAAAAGTTCCAAAGTAGGGTAGCTCCAAAACCTCTCCCCCTCCAAAAAAGTCCATTGCCACTGGGTCAGTTTAAACTCATAATAACCCTACAGAATGGAGTAGAACTGCTTCACAGGGTTTCTAAAGGAAGAGCTGGTGAATTCAAACTGCTGATCATTTGGTTAGCAGGATGTGCATTAAGTTTGTGGCTTGGTTAATTTTGTGGCTCAACAACATGACCAAGAACCAGGTTCTTTCTCCTTCCCGTGTCTTCTTTATCTGTGCAGACTTGTCCCAACACTAGCTCTTTTAACCCCTAGGTCAGAAGATGGCTGACACAATGCCAGACTTCACTTGTGAAAACATCACCCAACCCACTGCTGTTGAGTCATTTCTGACTCACAGGGACCCTATAGACAGGTAAAACTGCCCCATAGAGTTTCCAAGGAGTGCTTGGCAGATTTGAACTGCCAATCTTCTGATTAGCAGCTGTAGCACCCAAACACTACACCATCAGGGTTTCCAAAAAAAAAAAAAAAACCACAAAGAAGTCTTTTCTTCCTGTGTGTCTCTTTGTAATACCTTTTCCAGAAATCCCGAGCAAACTTACCACCTGCATTTTGTTGGACAGAATTTTGTCATGATGTGATGGATGATTGCAGTGATGGCTTCACATGAGCACACATATGTCAAAATTTATCAAGTTGCGTGCTTTTACATAAGTACAATTAACTGCATGTCAGTGATACCTCCATAAAGTTGTTTCAAAAAGTTTGCTCAACTATGAATAAATATGTTCTCCTTGTTAGACATTACCATAAAATTGGAAAAGGCTTTTCCACAATTTCCCAGTCCCTTTCAATTATTAAATTAGTGCATATCTTTCAGAATCTCTTTCTATACATTTATAGACATAATTATACCCATAGAGCATATATATAATTTTGCCTGTTCGTTTGATGTTATTCTTACAGAAAAGTCACATTGTAAAGATGAAGCTACAGCTTGCCTTTTCAAACACAATATTTCTTGGAGCTGCTTCTAAATTAGTATTCAGTGATCTACCTCATTCTTTTTAGTTGCATAGTATTAAAAGGTACAGATGTAGTGTAATTCATTCAGACATTCCTCTCTGACGGACATTCCGTTTGTTTTCAGTGTTCCACTGTTTTGAACAGTCCTACAACAAACATCCTTGGACATGCCTCATTGTTCAGAGTTTCATGACGTGGATCCTACAGCAATGGGGTTTGTACAACTCTGATGATCCTGCAAAGCAGCAGTGCCCCAAACCAGTGAATGAGAACACTCGTGTCCCCATACGCTCACTGACTTTTGATATTATCAAACTTCTCTTCCTCATGTGATGGATGAAAATGCTATAGCATGTTCCGGTTTGTATTTATTGGGTATCTTTCTCAAAAGAATAGGTTCCCAAAGCGCAACCTCAGCCATTCTAACCTGGGACTCAAGAACCCATGTGACTGACAAATTTTCCAAGTGATGCAAGGCCAGACCTTTGTCCCTTCCAGTTCTGATGCTCAAGGATTCTGGGACTCCTCCTTCTTCCTAAGCCTCAGTGCCTAAATCTTGGCTACTTATAATTTTCTTTTCTACATAGGGGAAGATTTTCAGGACAGAGCTAATCCCGGTGAACATGGCCATTTACTAAGGGTAGTTCATGGAGCCATATTGCAAACAGCACACTGAAGAAATCCTAGAAGGAACTAGCACACGCTAGGGATGCAGTACGAGCTGGGCACTGGGCTCGGCATGCTGGGCCCTTGACTTATACTAAGTTATTTACACCTAAACCACCATCTTGGAAGCACTATTGTGCCCATTTTAAAGATGAGGGAAGTAAAGCAGGGAAACTTGATTATTTGCCTGAAGTCCCTCACCTACCCATGGAGCCCTCTTCCAGGTCTGTCTGGTTCCCTTCCTTAAGAAAGAAGGCTCATAAATGGCCCCAAAAGGTTCTGCTCACTTTGGCTTCCAACCTTCCTTCTCTTCCTGCCTAAATGACTTATGTTTTGAGCTCCTGAAACAATAAGAATATTTTGTGAAACAAGGAATATTTTTTCTCAGCATGGAGTTACTTGTTTAAGTCAATCTTGGAAGATTTGTTCCTAAAAATATGGACTGGAGAATGGATGGATTGGGGGTAGGAGAGAGGATGATTTTGTTCTGTCTTCTGATCATCACTACAGCTTCTGTCTTCCAGGAGTAATGTGGAAGAAAAGAAGTATAAACATGACCTGGCTCACTGAGTTAGAGTTAATCATTCAATGCCTTGTGCATTTCTTATTTGTTTAATCCTGAGAAATGTTGAAAGAATAGCATATGCCACAACTGGACTATTCCAAAATCTAAAAATCTTTCTAAATACAACCCAGCATTTTGAAGGACATAGCAACAGGGACAGGGGTCTCAGGACCATGGCTTCAGGGGGTGTCTAGGCTAATTAGCATCACTAGTTTTTTGTTGTTTTTTTTTTAAGAAAGTATTCTACATACCACTTTGATAAGTGACAACCAGAGTCTTAAAAGCTAACAAGGGTCCATCTAAGTAGCTTCAGTTGGTCCCAATCCATCCAGAGGAGAGGAGAATGAAGGGGATCAAAGACACAAGGAAAATATGATCCCAGCAAACAGAAGGTGCCATATAGTCCAGAGACTATAATCAGCATGAGACCAAAAGAACTAGATGATTCCTGGCCATCACCAATGACTGCCCTAAGATAGAACACAATGTGAAGTCCCTGATGTAGTGGGAGAAAACTGAATGTGCAGAACTAGAACTAGAACTCTATTAAAAGATTACACTTTATGGCCCATCGGACTAAAGAGTCCCCAGACTCTCTGTTGGCCCAGTACTGAAGTCAACTCTTCAGACTGAACTATAAGAGTGATGCAGGCAAAGAATGTGTTTCCTGGTTTAAACATATACATGAGTCTGTCTGAACAGCTCTTATCCAGAGGTTAGATGAGAAGCTGGGGAAGGGGGCATATATACGTGGGAAGCACAGAATGGTAAACAGTAATGTGCTGTCATGGGGGGACACAGAGCTGTATAATGGTGTGTGTGTGAGCGGTTTCACTTGGGAAATTGATTCAGATTAACACTTTTACTTAAAGCACAATAAAATATTTTTTAAAAAGAATAGCATATGCCAAATAACCCAGTATCAAGAAAAACAAACCCACTGCCGCTGAGTTGACTTCAACTCGTAGTGACCCTATAAAACAGGCTAGAAGTGCCCCATAGGATTTCCAAGGAGTAGCTGCTAGACTGAAACTATTGAGGTTTTTAGTTAATAGCTGAACTCTTAACCACTGTACCGCCAGGGTTTCAACCCAGTATCTACTGTCTAGAAATGATCATTTAAGACATACATGGAGCAGAGAAGAAGAGTGTTCCATCACCGTGCAGGGAGAGCAGTGGAAGCTGCGTATAGATCAGTGTGCAAATTTATGTGGGAATGTATATTTTCATTCAATCATAATTAAAAAAATGACCATTTAAAAATATTTGTCAAATTTCTTAATTTTTTTTTAATCAAAGAAGTGGCCGGGTTCCTCATTCCACATTCCCTTTCCTCCCCACCTCATCCACCGTCAACCTCAGCCAAGAAGGTCAATTATTTCCATCTAATTCATTGTTACATATGTGTCCATTAATGACATGTTTCATGAACAAATAAAAATAAAATTTTCAATTTATATAATGGTATCATACTGTACCTATTATTCTGCTGTTTGCTATTTTTCTCTTTATGCTGTGTCACTGAGTACTCGTTAAAAGTTAAGAATAATGTCTTATTTAATCTCTGCATCCCTAGGGGCCTTGTACATGCTGACTGCTCAATAATTCAGGAAGGAAGCAAGAAAAGAAGGAAGGAGGAAGGGAAGGAAGGAAAAGAGGGAAGTGGGAAGAAAAGGAGGGAGAGAGGGAAGGAGGGAAGATGACCAGCAGAGCCAGTCTTTTGAGTCTAAACTTCTTGTATGATTTCCAGCTAGAAATGAGGGTAATTATGAAGGCATTATGAGTACTCCATACCGTAATTTCCCTGCCTGCATCACGAGATCTGCTCTCCATCGGTGTCCTCCAAGGAAGTCACAGGCACAACTGCAAGAGGTTCCAGGCCACGCAGCTGCCTAATGTGCTTAGCTCAACTCTGGCTCAACTCTCTCTGGTCGTAAATCAACCAGCCAAGGCTGAAGCCTGCATTACTCTCTATCTCCGAAAACTCCTCAAGGATTTGGGGAATTAGCTGCCAGTTCAAACACTTGTCTTCCCCGCCTCCCTTCTCCCACTTTGTCTCTGTCTCTGTCAGTAGCAGAGCACCTCTCTTGATGTCTCTGCGTCTCTGAGGGTCTTTCTCTCAGACTTTCTTTCTGATTCAAAATTATGCCTCTGTCTTCCTTTCTTCTGCCCCAGCGTCTGCCTTGGCACCCTTCCTCCCTCCTCATCCAAAGTCTGGCTGCAGCCATAGTTCCAGAATCCCAGCTGGGCCATAGATCTCTCCGTTACTGTGGTTCTCTCCCTCTCACTTTTAAGGATGCTTTTTATGGTGGCTTCTAGCACAAACAGCTGTTGGAGTTTGTTTGTAAAAAACCTCTGAGAGCAGATGCTCTGGCAGCCCGTAAGATACTTCTCTCCTCTGCACTCCGAGGTAGATTTGGGAAGAGATTCATTCATTTACTCATTAAACAAATATTTGTTGAGCATCCATCACATGCCAGTCACTGAGGTGGGTGCTTCAGGATTATGCTGCTCTGCCCTGCTGAGTCGATTCAACTCACAGTGACCCTATGCAAACCAAAACCTGTTGCCCTCAAGTCATAGCAACCCTAGAGGTTAGAGTAGAGCCGCCCCATAGAGTTCCCAAAGAGTGCCTGGCAGATTTGAACTGTTGACTTTTTGGTTAGCAGATGTAGCACTTAACCACTACACCCCCAGGGCTCCAGTGATCTTAAAGCAGTGGTTAAAACAGTCTACATGGAGTTTACAGTCTAGTGAAAGAGCCAAGCCAGGCCAAGAGGCAGGTATAAATCTAATAACCATTCGAATATATAACAAATGGTGGTAAATACTGTGAAAAGATTATGAGTTACACTAATAGTAATAGTTAATATAGTTCATGTGCATATTGAATGTGCTATTTCAAGTATTTCACACATTGTAACAAAAACTTCCATTATCTTTATTTTATGTATGATGGAACTGAAGAACAGAATGATTAAGCAACTTGCTCATGGGCACACAGCTTGTGAGTGAGGGAGCCAAAATTTGACTATAAGAGAATGACTGGGAAAGTAATAGTAAAATCTTTCCCAGGGCTCAGTTTCCTCCTATGTATCCATACAATTTTCCTTCCCAAAATCACTTAGAGAGTAACAGGCAGAAGCAGGACTGCAATGCAGCCTCGTGAGTTCCAAATAAATCAAATTCTAAAGTCAAACAGGCCAGCTCTGCTACTAAAACAATTAACCTTCATGGAATTTTCCAGAAAAATTAAGAGGGGGCAGGCAGAGCCCTGGTGGCACAACAGTTAAAAACTGAGCTGTTAATCAAATGGTTAGCAGTTGGAACCCATCAGCCGCTCCTTGGAAACTCTATGGTGGCAGTTCTACTCTGTCCTGTAGGGTTGCTATGAGTTGGAATCGACTCAACAGGGTTTTTTTTTTTATGGTGGTGGGGAAGATGGTAGGAATAGATGCTTCCTACTAAGATGGACAAGTGGCAGGTTAATCATTGCATTTTGGGATACACCAGCAGATAGTAAGTTCCTAAGGTAAGGACTATGCCTGCTGTGTTCTCCACTATATCCCCGGCACTTAACACAGTGTCTCAAGTGTTGTTGTTAGTTGCCACTGAGTCAGCTCTGATTCATGATGATCCCCCTTACTGCAGATCAAAACATTGCCCAATGCTACACCATCTTTAAGACCTTTAGTTTGCTCTAGTCCATTGCTGCAGCCATGGGTTATTTTCAGTGACTTCCAGGCTAGGAGGCTCACTGCCAGCACCCTAGTGGATTCAGCACCCTGTTGTGATTCTTGGGATTTTCACTGGCTAATTTTCAGAAATAGATCACCAGGCCTTTCTTCATAGCCTGTCTTAGTCTGGAAGCTCCACTGAAACTTGTCCACCACAGATACCCCTGCTGGTATTTGAAATACCAGTGACATAGCTTCCATCATCATAGTGAGATGAAATCCACCAAATAAGACAAATCAACAGATGGGTGGTTGAGCACATTGTAGATGCTCAATTATTATTTGTTGGAAAATGAGTGAAGGGGTAAGTCGAAATAAATGTAAGTCAATTCAAAAGAGCCGCATAAACCACAGTCTCCATCAGCCTGAGACCAGAGGAATTAGATGATGCCTGGCCACCACAAATGACTGCCATGACAGGCAGCACAACAGAGTCCTCGATGGGGCAGTAGAAAAGTGGAAAACGGAACTCAAAGTCATGTAAAAAGATCAGACTTAATGGCCTGACTGAGACTTGAAGAACCTCCAAAACCATGGTTCCCAGATGCTCCATTAACCCAGAACTAAAACCATTCCGAAAGACCACTCTCCAGTCAAAGATTAGACTGAACTGTAAAACATAAGATAATACTCATGAAAAATGTGATTTTTAGTGCAAGGAGCTACACAAGACCAAACAGGTGGCTCTTGTTGGGAGGCAGGATGAGAAGGCAGGATGGGACAGGAGCCAAGTGGACTGACACAGGAAACTGGGGGTGGAAACAAGTGAGCTGTCACAGTGTAGGGATCACAACTAATATCATATGAAAATAATAATTAAAAAAAAACCAAACCCACTGCCAATGAGTCAATTCTGACTCATAGCGACCCTACAGGACAGAGTAGAACTGCTGCCTAGGGTCTCCAAGGAGCACCTGGTGGATTCAAGCAGCAGCACTGTCACCTAAGCACTATGCTGCCAGGGTCTCCCACATGACAGTACGTGTATAAAATTCTGCATGCAAGATTAACTTGAACTGTAAACTTTCACCTAAAGTACAATTTAAAAATATATATGTATACAGACAAATAAACACATGTAAGTCAATTAAATGGAAAGGATAAAACAGATGGAAGCTCCATGTTTTCCCCAAGCTAGGGCTGTATGATTCTAATAACTTCATTTCTTTCTGAGCTCGCTAACACCAGCCAGCAGAGCAGAGATATTCTGCCAGGTATATAGATCAGTTTATCTCCTTCCCTTTCAATCATCATATCCAAAGTATTTTGCTGCTGTTACACATAACTCCCTTTTTTAATTTATTTCAGTTTTTTGTTGATTCAATTAAGAGCTGAGTTTGATCTTGAAACCTTACCTCTTTTTATAGTCCCTGAAGCACCCATCTCTTTGAAGCCTCTTTTTACATTTCAGAATTTAGTACAATGCCAGCCACTTTCAGGATAATTACATTTGAGCAATCATATTATTCCTGAAATCTGTTTCCCAATCTAAGTAAACAGAGTCTGGTTCTTTTGGGGATAGAACTGTCCTACAGGGTTTCCAATGCTGTAATCTGTGGAGAAGTACACTATGTTTCTCCTGCAGAGTGGCTGATGGGTTTGAACTGCTGACCTTTCGGTTAGCTGCCAAACATTTAACGACTGTGCCACCAAAACTCCTCGTGGTGCAGCCATTAAAGTGCTCAGCTGCTAACAGGTTAGCATCTTGAATCCACCAGCTGACTCATGGGAGAAAGATGTGGCCGTTTGGTTCCATAAACTTCCCATGGTCTCAGAAACCCTGTGGAACAGTTCTGTTCTGTCCTGTAGGGCCACCATGAGTCAGAATCCACACAACAGCAGTATTTTGTTTGTTTTGGCAGGGAGGAGTAGGGGTTATGTTCTTGTATAATGCATAGTCTTCTCCTTCATTTCTTTCTCTGAAGAGCTGCCTGGGGGTTGTCTCATTTTGGACTAAGGAAAAGGACTGATATTATTTGGGAGAATATCTTTCACAGGAAATTTGGCTAAGAAGGGGATCAGGGCTGACTCAGATGATTCTGGCATATTCAACAGCTCTATCTAGCCCACAAAGAGGAAGAAAGGCAAGAACTGCTCCACAACCTCAGAAAAGAGGGAGAACCCAAATGCACCCACCAACTCAAGAGTCTTTAGGTTGAAACCTCTCATTAAAGCAATATCTGCCGTTGTATCTCCTTTGCATGTAATGTTTTAGATAAGGACACTACCTTGGGAACCAGTTCCACTGAGTTCCAGTCTCCGCTTTGCCACTTGAATTAGTTGTATGACCTGGGACGCCTAATTTAAGCTTTCCCAGCATCTGTTTTCTCATCAGTATAATGCAAATAATAACAGTGCTTATCTTAAATGCTTGTTACAAGACTATAATTAGGCAATACCTTTAGAACAGTGTCTGGCATATAAGAACTTGACAAATATCACTACTGTTACCTGTGACACACAAAGCACGTTCACACTCGGTCTTGCATTTTGATCACGTCCCTCGCACTCCTAGTAGGACCTGAATCAGAGTCTAGTTCTTGTGACTTTTTCTGACTTGTTCTCTGTGACTCCAACAACTAATGAGTGCAAGGTATAAGAAGGCAAATTTAGGCTCAACTCAGGGGTGTTTGTTTTTAATGATCAGAGGTGTTTGGAAATGACTGCCCCTGAAGAAATATGTTTCCTATCCCTGGGGGCACACATGCCAGCCTCCTGGTGATGATAATAGAATAGAGTAGTCAAATTTGGTGGCCTTCTAATTCTGAGATCCTCATATTAGTAGGAAATGTGTACTCCCATCATCCCTCTGTCTCCATACTCCTTTTATTCTCCTAGGATATCCCATGGGGCTTAATAGTTTTAGTGACAGAACCAGGCTTCCCACTCCAGACTATTTGGCTTAAGAACTAGATGAGTTTGAGATTCAGGAGACTCAATTCCCATTCTGTTTCTGCCTCCTGTCCTCTAAGTGATCTTGGGAAAGAAACTTCTGTTGTTTGTGCCAGTCCAGTATGTCCTTCTACTCTTTGTCAATTCTTCTGCATTTCCATTTGGGGACCACTCTGCTCCCCTACTTTCATTCCATGTGGCTTTAGTGAAAGGGTCTTATCTCTGTGGGTCAGCCAACGACACGAGTCTGGTCAGTCAGTGCGTCCTAGTTCCCTGGTTATGGTGACAGTTTCATGAATGGGCTTCTGACTCAAACTGGACCAATCAGAATCCATTCAAAGACTGTTGTTAGAACTGCAGTGATAGAAATGCTCTTTCCAAGAGCCTGGATTTTCTGGAGTCTATGACATGGCCAGGAACCCAGGTGCCACAGCAGTTGAGCACTTCACTGCTGACTAAAAAGTCAGTGTTTCTAACTCACCAGCTATTTACGACAGACAGACGTGGTAGTCTGTTTCCATAATGATTACAGCCTTGAATACCTTATGTGACAGTTCTACCATGTCTTGTAGTCTCACTATGAGTCAGAATCCACTCAAAGGAATGAGGTTTCTTTGTTTTGTTTTTTAACCTCTTGGAAAGGGCTGACCTGAGAATGAAACCAACACGGGGGACAACAGAGCTTAGGTCTGTAGACAGAACAAGTCCTAATGATATCATCTGAGTACCTGAATCCAACAGTACCTGAAGTTAGCCCTATACCTCTATTTCTCGGCTAAGCTAACCAATATATTTTGGTTTGGGCTTGGTTTTAAAATTTGAAGTTATTGCTTTTTTTTTCTTTGGCTCAAGTGCACTTTGAGTTGGATTCCTGCCCCTTGCAGTCAAGAGTCCAAACTAACACTCGTTGTTCTGTACTGAAGTGAGGAAGGAAGTCTCCTGAGGAAGATAGGTCTTGTCTGAGCCAGATACACCCGATAGAATTCTTGGTAAAGACTGTTAATGAGTTAATATGTCACTCTGTCCAGAGAATCATTAAGATCTTAAACAGGACCATCAATACCTTAACTATCGTGAGAACTGAGACAATTTTAATCACTGTCATAGTTATCTTTTGCACTCCATATGTCTAACTCTAGATCTTACCATTGTTTCTAGAAATTTCTGCCCTTTTCTCGTGTTAGTAAGTGAACTCATCATTCAGCCACCAAATATTGACAGCACATGGGTGGTTAGCACACTCAGCTGCTAACGAAAAGGTTGGAATTTCATTCAAGTCCACCCAGAGGCACCTTGGAAGACAGGACTGGCTGTCAACTTCTGAAAAATCAGCTCTTGTAAAGCCTGTGGTGCACACTTCTACTCTGACACATGTGGGGTCACTGTGAGGCAGAATCGATTCAACTGTAACTACTGCTTTGTGTCAAGTGTTATGAGAGTTATGTTTGGGATATAAAGATGGATAAAATATAAAGAAGTTCATAGTAAAACTAAAGACAGCCTTTGTAGTGAGCTCTTAAGTAATCAACCCAATGTGGCATTTTAATGATTTTTCAAATAACTCCTAATAATACTATATCATGAGTCGGATCCAACTCAACGGCACTTGGCTTTGGCATTGCTGGAGCAACAAATTGCCACATACTCAATGGTTTAAAACAATAAGAATTTACTATCTTACAGTCCTGTACGTCACAAGTCTAAAATGAATTTCACTGAATATCTATGCTAGCTAGTGTTGCTACAATAGGAATACCACAAGTAGGTGACATTTTAGTCATCTAGAGCTTCTCTAACAGAAATATCACAAAGCAGATGCCTTTAACAAAGGAAAGGTTATTCTTACACCGTCCAGTAGATTACAAGTCCAAATTCAAGATGTCCACCCGAGGGTAAGGCTTTCCCTCTGTAGGCTCTGGAAAAAAGTTCTTGTGTTGTATCAATGTGTGTTCAGGGAGCGTCTTGACACAGGAACCTCAGGTCTGAAGGACACGCTTTATTCCCAGTGCTGCTTTCTTGGTGTGTGATTCCCAAATCTCTCTGTCAGATTTTTCCCTTTATAGCTCAACAGACCACAGGAAATGCATTTAATCCATGACAGATAGCTTTAAAGAGAAATTTATTCTCTCACAGTCCATCAGGCTACAATTCCAAATTCAGGGCATCCGCTGGAAGGGGGAAGCTTTATCTCTCATTGGCTCTGGAGGAAGGTCCTTGTTGTCAATTTTCCCCTGGTCTAGGAGCTTCTCAGTGCAGGAACCTTGAGTCCAAAGAATGCACTCTGCTTCTGGCATTGCTTTCATAGTGGTATGGTGTCCTTCAACTCTCTGCTGGTTTAGCTCTTTTATATCTCCAAAGAGATTGCTTTAAAATACAATATAATCTTGTAGATTGAGTCCTGCCTCATAAACATACCTGTCACTAGTCCCATTTTATCAACACCGTAGAGATAGGAGCTACAATACATAAGAAAAACACAGCGGATGAAAAAAACGACAGGCAGTGACACAATACGGGGGATCGTGGCCTAACCAAATTGATACACATATTTTTAAGGGACACAATTCAA
Source organism: Heterohyrax brucei (assembly GCA_028571685.1). Classification (NCBI taxonomy): domain Eukaryota; kingdom Metazoa; phylum Chordata; class Mammalia; order Hyracoidea; family Procaviidae; genus Heterohyrax; species Heterohyrax brucei. Next base: position 171,355,600 of record CM053141.1, read on the forward strand.
CTTTAGCCCACAATGACTATGGGCTAAAGTCAAGATGTCTGCAAGGATGCATTCCCTCTGGAGGCTCTAGGTGAGAAACACCTTCTTGGCCTTTTCCATCTTCTAGAGACCACCTGCATTTCTTGGCTTGTGGCTTCTACCTTCATCTTCAAAGCCAGCAACATAGCATCTTCAAATAAGGGCTTCCAACAGATTCAAACCACTGCTGAGAATTTGTCTTCCTAACAAGTTCCCAGGTGTTACTAATGCCACTAGTTAGGTACCAAGCTGATAACCACTAATTGAGCCAAAGGAATCAAACCAAACCCACTGCCATCAAGTCAACTCATTGCAACCCTATAGGACAGAGAGGGACTGCCCCTTTCCAAGGAGCATCTGGTGATTCAAACTGCCCACCTTTTGGTTAGTAGCTGTTGCACTTAACCACTATACCACCAGGATTTCCACCAGTAGAGCAGTGGTGTTCAAATTTTATTATACATAAGAATCACTTGGAGATTTTGTTAAAATGTAGATTCGCATTCAGTATGTCTGGGGTAGAAATGTAAATTCTCAGCGGGGATTCAAACCAGAAAGAGCCAATCTGAAGCCCTGCTTCAACTCTTCTCTCTCTGATTTTGACCCTCCTACCTCCCTCTTAGAAGATTATGTTGGTCCTGCCCAGATAATCCAGGATAATCTTCTCATCTCAAGATCCTTAACATAATCATATCTACAAAGCACCTTCCATCATGGAAAGCAACATACAGTTTCTGGGAATTAGGATGTGGACATATCTGCCCACTATAAATACAAAGAAGAAGATGGTACTATCCCCATTTTACAGAGAGGAAAAAAACAATGTTTAGAGAGGTTAAAGTCACCCTCCTGAAAACCAGAAATGGCAGAGATGTGATGAATGTCCAGGGAGCTTGACTCCAGAGTCCACATGCTTATTTACTACATTGTACTACCCAACTCAAGTAATTACGGGTTTTAAAGTCACACACACACCTAGACAAGTCACTTAGTTATTCTGAGCCTCACTGTTGTCATCTGCAAAATGCAGTTGATAATTCCTACCTTCTGTTTTTATAGGCATTTGAAGCTATATATGTGGCACTCTTAACACAGTGTCTGCTGCATACTGAGTACTGTGTGTGGCCATCAGTCTTAAGACAACTGGTATTCAAGATGTAAAGACAACAGGAGCCTGAAGACAGAGAAACTGAGTCCTTGACCTTGAAAGTGTGCGTGCATGTGTGTGTGTGTTTGCGCGTGTGTGTGTGTGTGTTTAGGGGTAAGAATCAGTACAAAGAGGAAAGGCTTACTTTCCAGAAACAGTTATGGGGCTTAAGTTATGGCAGGATGTTTTCCGTTGATTTTGTGTGTGTGTTTGTGTGTGTGATTTTATATAACATTTTATAAAATGTTACATGTAACATAAAATTGACCATTTTAGCTAATATAAATGGTATTAACTATACTCAGTAGCTGCAACAATGGGCTCCAGCATAACAATAATTATGAATATGGTGCAGACCAGGTAGTGTTTTGTTCTGTTGTACGTGCGGTTGCTCTGAGTCAGAACTGATTCAGCAACAACAACAATTATATTCACAACGTTGTACAACCGTCACCACCATTTTCAAAACTTTGTAATCAGCTCATGCAGAAACTGCACACACATTAAGCAGTAATACTCCCATTCCCTTTCCCCAGGCCCTGGAAACCACTAATCTACTTTCTGTCTATGCATTTGACCATTCTAGATATTTCGCACACATAAAATCAAACAATACTGGTCCTTTTGTGTCTGGCCAATCCTATCACGATGTTTCCAAGGCTCATCTATGTAATAGCGTATATCAGAACTTCATTTCTCTTTAAGGATGAATAATATTCCATTGCATGGATACATCGTATTTTGTTTGGCCATTCATCTTTTAATGGACATTTGAGTTGTTTCCACCTTTTGGCTATTGTGAATAATGCTGCAGCGAACATTGGTGGACAAGTCTCTGTTTCAGTCTCTAAATTTTGGGTGTCTATACCTAGCAGTGATCTACTGGGTTTTAGTACACATGAGAAGATCCCAAGCTAGGTTGAAACATTCTGGACAGCCAGCCTAGGACCAGAAACTGCTATGGTACAGGGTCCTCAAAGTTAATTGGTGGGAAAATGAGCAGGTAAAACAGACACCTTCTTCTTGACTACTTTCTCGTATCTTAGCAACTGGTAGGTCAGTCCATTCAGTCAAAGACATGATTGACCAGGCCCACTTTGAGAGAATACACTTGGGAACAACTCTGCATTCCAGCCCTCTCACCTTGTCCCTGTGCTGAGTGTGTTTGCTTCAGAGGCCATCCGATAACAGAAGACAGCAGGATTTATCACAGCCCTAACTTGTCAGTTTGTTTCCAGCCTAGAGGGTCCTGGAAGTGGAGGTTTCCAGGGACTGCTGTGAAGCCACACAAGTTCTTGACAGAGACACATGGCAGCGATTACACGGGGTGTTAGGCACAGTTATTGCAAGAAATGGCAAGTCCAAGTCCTCTCCTGAGCACAGTCTCAAACTGACTATACAGCCTCCTTTGCTTTCAACTCCTTCTGTAAATTACGCAAGGCATGCTGGGGGAGGAGAAGGGAAAGGGAATGGCAATGAAGGCTGGAGGGAAGCTCTCCTGTTTCATAGAGGCCAAGTGGGTGGGTGGGGGGGAATCCCTTCTGTTGCAGCAATTGAATGAGGCAGTCTGATATGATCTTCATTCCCAGCTTTCTGTTGTAGAACACAAAAGCATTTATTCCATTCTCAAAGATGAGAGTTGAAACAACAGTCTCCCTGGGAAGATCACAATGATGCAGATATGAAGGATTGAGAGAGGATTTCCTGAGAGATAAGGGGTGGAGGAAAAAAAAAGAAGAGATCTCAGAGATCTTCATGAACTCCAACTCTGGAGCTAAGGGTTGACTCTTCTCCTATAACATCTCTGGCAGGTATTTATCTGTCATTTGCTCACACATCTTCAGTGACAAAGAGCTCACTACTTCCTCGGGGAGGTTACTCCATTCTTGGGCAGCTTTGACTCCTAAGAAAATTATTCTTGACTGAGTGACAATCTACCTCCCCGCAGCTGCTCCACGTTCTGCCTTTTACTTGGCTTTGTTCAACAGTGTTTCCCCCAAGAGTTGCCCCTTGTATGAAAATCATCCAGGGCATTCATTAAAGTGTAGATTCCTGGGCCTAATCCAGACGCGGTGAATGAGACTCTCTGAGGTACGGTCCATGAATCTGCATTTATAAGAATAACTGATCTGTAAGACAAGCATTCCAGGGCACAACAGGGCAGGAGCATCCACAGAGAAAACCAGGGATCCTGGTTTTCAAACTTTCAGACAAACTTCTCCAACTTGTCAAACATTGGCCAGGGTAAGGACTGACGGGGGAGAAAGCCATATCAGAAAGGGAAGGACTAACCAGGACATCACAAATAACGGCTACCACCTAACAAGTACCACCTGTGCGGACCCTGTAAGAACTCTCTTTATACAATTACTACAGTTATCTCCATTTAATAAATGAGAAAACTGAGGTTCAGAGAGCTGATGTGACTTGCCCAAAGAAACATTCCCAGTAAATGGCAGCACTGAGGTCTGATTGTTCCCCACATTCCTGACTACTGCCTGACAGCTACATGGGAACCCCAGATCTAAGCCTCCTTGAGATCCAGGCCTCTTCCTTATCCAATGAGCAGGCACAAAATTGCTGTCATTTAACTCTGGAATTCATGTTTTCATCCTCACCTCCCTGGGGGAGAGAACTCCCGTCAGTCATTCCTGAGGGGTACCAGTTCCATGCTCAGGGCAACAGGGTCACCTGTGGTTTTCTAGGTGATGATTCTCACCCTGGGGTGCAACCCAGACCCTGAGAGAGCAGGTGTTTCCTTAGGCTCCTTGCTTCACTATCACTTCAGCAGGCAAGCCCACCCCCAAACGTTTCTAGGGCCTGAAGAGGAGTACACATAGAGGCCCACTTACCAGATGTCTAAGTCATTAAAGGTTATAAATTAAGCTGAAAAAGTGTTCAATGATACATGCAGTGGCCTACCTATAGAGAATAGCACCTATTGTAATTGATTTTAAATTACCAAGTGATCTCTCACAGCTCAGCGTTGGAAACGGTGATGGCCAATAGAAACTGCTCATTAGCCCTCTCTTCAAGCTGCGCCCAAGGCACGTGCCATACCTGCTATACTTGAGTCACAACTCGGATACATGTTTTATCTTCCCGTCTCTGCATATATTACTTCTTGTAGACCTAAAAGTCCAGGCTCAAATTCAGAAATTTCCGGCACCTCCCTGGAACATGGCAGTGCAGGGATGCTGGCTCCAGGTCCTGGCTCCTGGTACGGCCGCCTTTCCTTCCACTCCCAGCTCACTGGCACCTGTGCAGACACCACAACTTTCACATTCCAGCTCTGTCTGCAAGCCCTGCAGGTAGCTGCCCCTCGGCGACCCCTCAAGTGGACTAAGGCCGTTTACGGAGTTCTGGCCGGGTTATCTGGCCATGGCCCCTATCTATCTGACCCAGCATGGGGCCTGAGATGACAAAGGGCTCAGGACACTGTCACTCCATAGGTTGCCTGCATTAGTATGCCACACGGCTACCTAGCGTCTCAGTCTCTGCTCCTCTCCTGTCACCAGACCTGGCGGGGGGTGGGGGGCATGCAGCCCGTCCTAAAGCAAGTGAAACACTGGGGGAAAAAATGTCTTGAGTGGTTGCTCCAACCTGCAAATGAAAGAGAATCTTTTACTTTAAGCAGGGAAAAAGTTCACCTAAATCATGAGATCATATCTGTTTCCCTGTCTCAGGGCAGGAGGTTGGAGCAGTGTATCAACAGGGAACTGCCAGATATTCTTGCCAGCTTCAGTGTATCACTCAGGGATAGCACTGGTGATGTCAGATGGATCCTGGCTGAAAGCAGAGACTACCAGAAAGACATTTACCTGTGTTTTATCGACTATGCAGAAATATTCTACTGTATGAATCATAACAAATTACAGATAACATTGCAAAGAATGGGAATCACAGAACAGCTAATTGTGTTCATGCAGAACACATGGTATGTAGACCAAGAGGCAGTCATTCCAACAGAACAAGAGAATACTCTGTGGTTTAAAATCAGGAAAAGTGTGTGTCAGGGTTGTATCTTTTTACCGTGCTTATTCAATCTGAGAAGCTGGACTCTACAAAGAAAAATGCTCATTAACAACCTGTTATGTACAGATGACACAATTTTGCTTGCTGAAAGTGATGAGGACTTGAAGGGCTTACTGAAGATGAATCAAAACTATGATCTTCAGTATAGATTACACCTCAACATCAAGAAAGCAAACATCCTCACAACGAGACCACTAAACAGTATCATGATAAATGGAGACAAAACTGAAACTGTCAAAGATTTCATTATACTGGGATCCACAATCAACACATGTGGAAGCAGCAGTTGAGAAGTCAAATGACATATTGGGCAAAGCTACTGCCAAAGACCTCTTTAAAGTGTTGAAAAGCAAAGATGTCACATGAAGGGTTAAAGTGCACCTGACCCCAGCCATGGTGTTTTCAATCACCTCATGCATTTGAAAGCTGGCAATTAAAAAGAATTGATGCTTTTGAATTATGGTATTGAAGAATATTGACTATACCATGGACTGTCAAAAAAGTGAACACATCTGTCTTGGGAGAAGCACAACCAGAGTGCTCTTGAGAAGCAAGGATGGTGAGACTACACCTTACATCCTTTGGACATGTCATCAGCACGGATCCATCCCTGGAGAAGGACATCATGCTTGGCAGAGTGGAGGGTCAAGGAAGACCCTCAATGAGATGGATTGACACAGGGGTACAACAACAGGCTCCAGCATGGCAACCATTGCAAGCATGGCACAACAGCAAGTGTAACTCTGGAAAAATGTTTCTCCATCACATTAAGGGGGCTGCGACCTAGCTTTGGGGAAGTGGTGTCTGGAAGCCTTCCCTGACACAATGTCATCTGACTGGGTGTCAAAGGGATGAGTAAGAATTAATAAAGCTAAAAGCTTCCTTGTTGCTATGTATGATGCTGAACAGATTTAAGCAGGCATTCCAGATAAGAGGCAATAGGAATAAAGGTCTGGTGACCTACTTCTGAAAATGAGTCACTGAAAACTTTGTGGATCACAATGGCCCAGTCCACAACTGATTATGAGGACAGCACAGGGCTAGGCAGCACTTTTTTCTGTTGTGCATGGCAGCTACCACCAACAACACAAAGAGGGGAAGGTATTACAACCAGACAGACAACACGCAAAAAAGAGAGGAGGATATTACAGGCAGCCAGCCAGCCAGCCATATGAAAACCCTATGGTGGTGGCCTATGTTGGACTCTTCACAGATGAGCAGGTCCAGATTCTCCAGCCTGTAGAAAAAGCCTCTCCAGGTTGCAGCACCCAGCACTCCTTTCTGAAGAGCCTACCTTGAAACTGGTGATAGCACATAGCTCCAGGTTTCCCATGGCAACCGGGATGGCCAGAGTCCCACGAGGGGTTTCCTAGTGACTGTCTGGCAGGCAGGCAGGCAGGGTAGGACCAGGTATGCGAGTCAAGACAACCTTGCAGAGAGGTCATTCCTCACACCCAGTGTCTCCATTGGGGAACTGCCTCTTGACAGCTGCTGCAAAGCAATTGTCCTTCAATTTCCGTTTTATAGCTCCTGTTCCCTCCTCAGCGGGAGGCAGTATCTCAGAAGGAATCAGGTTGACGTAGCAAGCTGCAATTATTGTGCCCTTCACCTAGCTAAGACTTCCTGGTCATCTCCCATCTTTGGTGCTAAGTGTCTTTATTTTTGTTCTGTTACACAGATCTTTATCAAGCACCTGCTCTGTGCCAATCACAGAGCGGGGCACCACAGTGCATAGACATGGATACCAAAGAAAAATTGTGGACGGTCTCACCACCACCCACTCACAAGTGATCCTGCACAGTTTATCAACAAACTTTCGTTGAATAGGAACAAGGAGTTGAGGTTTAAGTGTTACTTGAAGCCCAAAAGATACCCATAGCAGAACTAAATACTGCAATGTATCTATTGAAAGTTGGTGAGCAAGAGGCGTTGGTTTAAGTGAACTAAATCCTCACCAATCATACTAAAAGGCCAATAAAAAATGTGCAGAGTTGATCAATCAAGGAGCAGTGGAAGTCAAGTTTAGATTGAAACCCATAGAAAGAGATGATTAAGAGCTCTCGGATGTCTGGAGCTATGTTCCCTGTGCTGAAATCGCATTTCTGCTGCTCACAAGCTGGGTGACCTTGGACAGGCTACTTAACTTTGTTAAGCCTTAGTTTTCCGATCTGCAAAATGGCACAATAACTCAAGGAGTTAGCATGCAAGGAAACAATAACTGGGCTTGAAATTTGTGGCATTTGCCACAGGCAAGCATTACCAGGCATTCTTGGAAATGTTCACGTCCTTCCCCATAGCCTGCTCAGCATCTTCCGCTGAGTGGTACTGACTACCTGAGAGTCCTGGGATTCAGGGGACTAGGACTCCTCTGGGACTCTGCCCTGCCAGGTATTGTGACCTTGGACAAGTCATTTCTCCCTTCCAAACTTGAACTGCCTGCTCAGTAAAATGAAGATGTTGTTAACATTGAACAACTTGACTTCTAAATCTTTCCTCCTCCTTCCCTAAACTTTGCCAGGGTGGGAGCCTCAAGCTCTTGTCTTCTGGTCTCAGAAATATCACTGAGTGACAACCCCGTGATATGGAGACTTTCCTCCACCCGTAGTGAGGCAGATGCACTGTCTGCTTCAGGATCTGGTGGATTTGCTCTGCCAGCATCCACCCAACCTTCCTCTGGACACAGGACTCTGATTTTCTTGAGGACTTGTTGCTCTGCCCTCCCCAACCTCTGGGACTGGAATAGTGCTAACTTCTCACTCTGGGGGTGGGCAAGTAACTAAGACCTGGCCAGTGAGACTTAGTCTTGGTAGTTTTAGTGAAATTATTGAGAAACAGAAGTCGATTTACCCTAATGTGGCTGGTTGTCAAGATATTGTAAAGGAGGAGCTGCTAGTAGGCACCCCATCATCAGGAAAGGGTAGCATGCTTGAGGGCAAAGAACAGAAAGAGGAAGTGGAGTTGAAAGAGAGTTTCTGTGGCTTAATGAAATCTTTTGTACACCTGGATCTCACTGTGCCTGAAGGCATACTACCCTGGACTTTTTAATTAAATAAGGCAGTAAATTTCTTTGATTGTTTTCTCTCCTATTTATTTATTTATGGCTTTTTTTTTTTTAAGATCTCTTATCTGTCACTTTCTGTGAAAAAATCTTGCACTTGAAACATTGTTTACCTTCCAGAAGTTCTTTCCGACATCCCTTCAGTTTCCTCACAAACTCCTCCACATCCTTCATGACCAACTTGAACGTCACCCTCCACCGTGGTCTCTCCGATGTGCCTCTCGGCAGAACTCCAAGTTCCCTCCTCTGGGCTCCCACAGCAGCCTGTATATTCCTTCAATAAAGCACTTACCACATCATATGAAGTTTTTGCACATTTATCTGTTAAGATCTTTATGTTCAATGACTTGTCTATCTTTGCATCTCCCAGTGCCTTGACCAAGGACTGGTACACGGTTTGTGTTCAATGAATAAAGGAGTGAATGAAGCATATAACCTGAGGTCCTTCTGCTGTGGCATAAATCCTCCTTTTGGTTGCTCAGAAGTAGAAACCAATTTGTCACACTGCTCTACGAAGATTAGTCACAGTTTAATGAACTACAGTCTGGTATAATACATTTACTGAGCTAAATAAACACTGAAAACAATTCCAATGTTAATGCAAAGTTGTCAGTAATTTTATATACTTAACCTCTCTCACTACCCACTCTTCTGGTACTTACTCTGGTACGGTGGACTAGGAGTCAGGATCCCTGGGTTCTAGTCCCTACTCAGCTTCTTGTATGAATTAGTGGAGTCTCTTTCCCCAGGTGTAGTGGTTAAGTGCTACATCTGCTAACCAAAAGGTCGGCAGTTAAAATCCACCAGGCGCTCCTTGGAAACTCTAAGGAGCAGTTCTACTCTGTCCTATAGGGTTGCTACAAGTTGGAATGGGGTCCTCCCCCTCAGGCTCCTAATCTTGATGATGAAGGGGCTGGGCTAGATCAAGAGTTGACACCTCTATTGTTTGGCCGACAGGGCCCCGTAGAAAGAAGCACCAAGCCCACCCTCCACAGCAAAGACTGCAAGAAACAAAGTAGAACAGAGACAAATGTCAATCCTGGAAGGCAAAGTGCAAAATCAAGAGATAAAGATCTCAGCCAAAAAACTGAATGTGACAAGAAACTAAGGGAAAAGAGAGTGAAAAGAGATAGGAGACAAAGTTCCTTATCAGCTAACCCAGCCTGGATTCACAAACTTGGACTCCTGTCACAGAATCGCGGAAAGGGAGCACAGGAGAACAGATTTACTGAAGTCTCAGCAGAAAACAAAGCACCTGGGGCAAACAAGGCGAACTGCCAGTGCCCCCCCCCCACCTCCGTCTTTTCCGTGCTGCTCTACCTCCTATGCCTCCTGGCTAGCTGTGGTGGCTCGGACAACTGAGAAGCGCAGCATCCTTGCTGCTTTAATTTGTCACACCCACCTCAGAAATCAGCAGACAGGGAGTGTGAGAAAACACCTTCAGGACCTCTCGGCAGGACCCAGATGACCCACTAGACCTGCCCTACCGCACCACAGCTGAGCAACTGGACCCGCTTGTTGGTCAAAGAGGTGAAAAATGCTGTGACCACAGATGGGCAAACAATACAAAATGTATAGCATGGCTACTCTGTTGTAACCAACTTAAACAAAAAAGCAGGATTAAACAAACAGATCTACAGTCAATAAACAAAGAAAATAACTACTGAATGACCCAAAGACAGCAGGCAATATCAAAACATATGTTAAAAACTTTACAGGAAAGTTCCAGTAGGTGTCCAAAATAACACACCAGATGTCTTTCCAGTGGAAGAAAAAGCACTGGAGTTACCTGTTAGGAAATCCAAATCTGTAATATTCAGAGCCATCCAAGAGGTCAAGCAAAAAGCAGACAAAAGTGAGGGGGGAAAAAATACACAAATTCATGGAAGAATTCAGGAAAATAACACAGGAACAAAATACCAGAATAAATTTACAGGTAGAAATCATACGAAAACAATAATTAGAACTCTAAAAGGTAAACAAAGTTTCAGGAAAGGACAGTGTCACAAAAGGGCTGAAAAGCAGGTCTGAAATGATGGAACACAGGGTTAGCAGAATTGAACATAAACACTTGATACATCTCTGCAGAAAACTCAGAAAAAAGGAATGAAAAAAAATGAAGAATCCCTGAGTATCCCGTGGAATACAATCAAAAGCAAAAAATTGTGACTGATCAGAGTTTCAGAACAGGATGAGCAAACGGAAAACACAGAGAGGATCACTGAAGAATTACTGACAAAAAATTTCCCCCAATGTCATGAAACGAAAAACTGACCTTCCAAGGAGCTCAGCGAATCCCTTATAGGATAGACCCTAAAAGAAAATCATCAAAGCATATCATAATTACAGTCTCTAGAGACAAAGACAGAGAAAAAGTCTGAAAGCAGTTCAAGAAAAACAAAAGCCACATACAGAGGAAACCCTGTAAGAGTAAACCTAATTACTGGGCAGCAACCATGCAGGCCAGAAGGCAAGGGGATGATATACAACCTAACTTAACCTAATGCTGTTGAATCAAGTATGACTCATAGGAACCCTAGAAGCCAGAGTAGAACCGCCCCCCAGAGTTTCCAAGGAGTGCCTGGCAGATTTGAACTGTCAACCTTTTGGTTAGCAGACATAGCACTTAACCCACTCCACCACCAGGATTTCCAGGATGAGATACACACACATACACACACACACATACACATAAAACCTTGAAAGGAAAAAATTGCCAACCAAGAAAAATATGTCCTGCAGACTTCTTGTTCAAATGTGATGGTGAAATTAAGATGTTTACAGAAAAACAGCAATTAAGGGAATATGTAAAAACCAAACCAAACTTACAAGAATTATTAAATAGAGCCCTTCAGTCTGAGAACAAATGACATATCAGACTACAGCCTGAATCAAGAATGGAAGATTGTATCAGCCAGATTCCAACCTAGGACATGAATTCTCAAGGACTATCTATCAAAAACCAAAAGAATTACAATAGGGAACCAGAGAGATTAATCTGTAAATGACAACAACGTCAGAACAACAGAAGGGGGAATAAACTGTGTAGATATAGAACTTTCTAATGAAGTGGAAGGCAAGGGGCTACCAAGTAACCACAGCCTGGTTCAAACCACAAAGATAATAAATCTACTTCTCAAAACAAAGAAGGAAAACATAAAGTGTCAATAAAAACAAAATTTACAAAAACAAAAGAAATGAAAAAGAAAACCACAAACCAAAGGAATTCAGCAGGGGAAAGTAAGAGAGAAAAAAAGATGTCAGCATCACAGACACACAAAAAGCACTACAAAGCAACAGCAATAAACTCACATCTATCACCAGTTACACTGGATGTAAATGACCTTGTTGCAGCCTTAAAGAGACAGAGGCAGACAGAATGGATTTAAAAAAATAAATAATAACAAACCAGAATTCATCAATATGCTGTTTACTTAGACACACCTTAGAAACAAAAACACCTGGTACTAGTCCAACAGATACACTAATCAATGGAACAGAATTGAGAACCCAGATGTAAATCCATCCACTTACAGTCACCTGATCTTCAACAAGGGCCCAAAGTCCATCAAGCAAAAACAAGACAGTTGGATCCGACTCGACGGCACTTGGCTGGCTGGCTTTTAGCAGATGGTGCTGGCAAAACTTAATGTCATCTCATAACACAGGACGAACTAGAGAGTGCAATGAGTCAGTCACAGAGGGACCTGTGTTGGGGAAGAACACCACTATGAAAACTAGCGAAAAGTTTTTACGCATAGAGAGAAACAGTCTTTGATGCATACCATGGAGGAGATGGGTAGGGATGGAAAACATAAAAGAAAGAGAGACTTGACACTTCTAATATTCTCAAGGACTATAAGGCCAGTGACCACTCAGCCCCAGTGTTTCATGGCCAGGCAGGAAAACAGGTCCAGTGTTGCCAAGTCTTGCAATTTTTAAGAGAAGCTGGAAATACAGATTTCTATACAAAATGTGCTTACAAAAACATTGCTTGGGACTAGGCTGTGACGAATCAGGCACTCTCCAACACTGTGGGTTAAAAAGGAAAAATTGCAGTCAAATCTGACTCAAAGCAACCCTCTAGGATAGAGTAGAACTGTCCCATAAGGTTTCCAGGGCTGTAAATCTTTGTAGAAGCAGCCTGCCACATCCGTTTCCTGCAGCGTGCCTAGTGGGTTTAAACCACCAACCTTTAGTTAGCAGCCCAAACCAAAACCAAACCCACTACCACTGAGTCGATTCCAACTCATAGTGATCCTATAGGATAGAATAGAACTGCTTTGTAGTTTCCAAGGAGCACCTGGAAGATTTGAATTGCCAGCCTTTCAGTTAGCAGCTGTAGCATTTAATGACTACACCAGCAGGATTTTCTGCACTGATAGGAGTACAAAATGATTCATCCCCTATCCAAGAATTCGTCAGTATCTTTCAAAACGACAGAATCATTTACCCTTTGATCCAGCAATTCCCACTTTGGGAATCTCTCCTGAAGATTCACCTCTACAATACTGATCAGGTTGTGCACAAAACTATTATTATGACATTCTTTTAATAGCCCCAAATGGAAAACAACTCCAAATGTCTGTCTTCCGGGAATAGTTTGAATCTTGATTCATTTAACACAGTGGAGTACTATGCAACTGGAAAAAAGGCTGGAGAAATCTTTGTATATTTATATGGCGAGATCCTCAGGATCCTTACATGAGAAAAGAATGATGCAATTCAGTATATAGAGAAGCATTCCTTGAACGTGAGTCGGTGAGTTCAGGACAGAGGGCATTTGCAAAGCCCGCCTCATGAGCTATCTCCTGAGCAAGTTCTGTGACCGGGGAAACAGGGCACTGTAGTTCTCACAAGTATGTGTGTATATATTTGTGTGTGTGTGTGTGTGTAAAGCCAAGTGCCGTCGAGTGTGTGTGTAAGGCTTCCCACAATAAGTGGCAGGAACTTGTTTACAGGGTACCTCCTACTGGGACAGGAACTGCCCAGAAGGGACAGACCAAATGTCCCACTGCGGGAAGAAGAGCCTAGGGGAGACACTGCAGCATAATTTTGCAAAAAGCATGGCTTGGATTCCAGCGGCACTGTGTTCTAATAGTAAATCTGCCCCTAGTATCTATGAGGATCTTTCTCCTTCCTCCTACCTGATGAACTGTTATTAGAGCAATGATTTAAATGCTTTTTCCACCATTAGACTATGAACTCTGTGAGACTACTACTGAGTCCCTAGCACCTGATGTCATAATGTCTGGCACACAGTAGATTCTCAACCATGTGTTATATGAAAGAATAAATAAATGAGAAAACATACACAGCAAGGTTAGCACAGCACTTATGGTTACTGTAGTTAGGTGTCATCTAGTTGGTTCCAGCTTATAGTGATCCTATGTGCAACAGAATGAAACACTGCCCCAGTCAAATGCTGACCTCACAATTATTGCTATGCTTCAACCTATCATTGCAGCCCCTGGGTCAATTTATCTTTTTGATAGTCTTTTCCTCTTTTGCCAACCTTTGCTTTACTAAGCATGATGTCCTTCTGTAGGACTGGTACTTCCTGATAACATGTCCAAAGCTCTTCACTTCTAAGGAGCATTTTGGCTGTACTTCTTCCAAGATAGACTTGTTCATTCTTCTGGTGGTTTATGGTATATCCAATATTCTTGACCAACACCATAATTCAACAGTATCAATTCTTCCTCTTGTGTTATTTGCACACCGTAAATTAGTGACAAGTCCTTCTCCAATCCTGATGCTGTGTTCATCTTCTGTTCAATATACAGACTATGTAAGATGAAACGATGCTACCCTGACTCACATCTTTTCTGATTTTAAACTGCTCAGTATCACTTTGTTCTGTTCAAACAACTGCCTGTTGATCTATGGGCAGGTTCTACACGAGCACAATTAATTGTTCTGAAATCCCCCTTCTTTTCCAGTGTTATTCATGATTTTTTATCATCTGCACAGTTGAATGTCTTTGCATAGTTGATAAAACACAGGCAAACATTTTTCTGGTATTTTCTCCTTTCAGCTGTGATCCATTTGACATCGCAAATGAGTTCTCTCATTCCATGTCCTCTACTGTGTCTGGCACAGTGCTTAGGCAAAGTTAATTGTTCAATTAAAGGTAGCAGTAGTAGTAGTTTACTTAATTTTGTGATGATATTGATGATTACTAGTTGTATGACTTTAGACAAGGTAATGACACTCTCTGAACCTAAGTTTCCTCCTCTGTATTATAGATGCAGTAATACATAACTCTTCTAGGTATTTTTTTGTGATCACAAATAAGACAATGTATGCAAATCATGAAGTGTAGAGCTTGGCACATAAAACATAATAAGTGGTTGCCATTACTGGAGGGAATTAGTGTAAAATAAGTCAACAGAAGAATCAGAGACATCACTTGGTTGGTGCTGAAATGGGAAAAGCTTTGCATAAAGAAGCTCTCTTGTATCTTCCCCTGTTCTCCAATGCAGCAAGTACCTGATCAGGAGATAGTATGTGTTGGACATCATGCCAGCTGCTAAGAGCTGGATGAAAGACATGAACAATTGATCTGAATCTGCTCCTTTTTACCTGTGTGACTTCAGGCAAGTTACCTTACCTCTCTGTGCTTTCGTTTCTCTTTTGAACTAGGGTGCTAATAATATGAACTACCTCATGAGATTTTGGTGAGCATTCAAGGAGATGATTTTTTTCCCACAAGCAGATTGCCATGACTTTCTTGCAAGATGTCTCTGGGTGGACTTGAACTTCCAACCTTTATGTTAGCAGCCCATTGTATTAACCATTTACACCAGCTGAAGACATAGTAAGCCTAGAAATGACAGCTAACATCATCATATCATCTTTACTAAAATATAAGTGTTAAGTTTTTCCCGTAAATGGCCTGAAGTGATTGGGCAAAATGGTGCACTACTCACTTGATCCTGTAAACCCCACAAAGTAATACCTGTGAAACTGCCTAGGCCATCAAGGGTATGCATTTTGAAAAAGCTACCAAGTGTCTGAAAGATGTCACTTGCAGAAACAATGTGTGCCATTTGGATGTTACAATGGTGGAGTTGGTAGGTGTGCCCAAGCCAAACAGTGGGGTTGGACACAGGGTTGGTGGCCCAAAAAGAGTGTTGAACTTTTGCTCCACATGCTTAAAATGTAGAGAGTAGTGCTGAACTGAAGGGTTTAGATGTGGATTCTCTGGTCAATGAGCACATCCAGAACTAGAACTAGAACTAGAAAGCCAGGAGCCAAGGTGATTATCTTTCATGGTTTTCTTTTTTACCAACTCTGCTGTCTGCACTTCTACCCCACTGTCCCCTCTTAACTAATTCACTTCCTTTGTTACTCATGATTTCTGCTTTCCTGTAGCATACCCTTGTGGTAGCCTAGAGGTAATCTTGAGTCTGATGCTACTTGAACTTCCACCCTCAGGAAGAAAGCCCCCAAGATGCCCCGCCGCACTTACGGAGCTCCTGGTCAACCCCCACATAGGCTCCCCTTACCATATTGAGATGATCCTTACTGAAAAGGAACAAATTGCCCCTAAACCAGAAGAGGAGGTTGCACAGAGGAAAAAGATATTGTAGAAGAAACTGAAAAACAAAAACTTATGGCTTGGGAGTAAATTCAACTTAACAGAAAATGCAAATAAAATTAAATATATATATATATAAGTTTTTAAATAGAAATACGTCCAAGTAGAATGGGGGGAGGCGACAAGGAAGTGTCTCTTAGCCCATTGGTTAGAAGTAGAAATAGTCATTACATAAGAGGGAGACACCAGCTGATCTGAGTAAGAATTTGTCAATGCAGAAAGATGTGAAAGGTATACGTGAGGTGGAAAGAGCATGGAGGTAAGAAATAACACGGTTACGGATAGAGACTGCTTCCTAGTTTTATGTACAGCACAAAGCCATCAATTTTGAACTTCATTGTAAGGAGACTGGAGAGTCCACCAGCAGGACACAATGTGGCAGATCTGCATATCAGAATGGTCCTCGCTGGGGGGAGGATGAATTTAAGGGATGCAGCTGCAGCACCTGAAATGACAAGTGATCAAAGTTTCAACCTGGACTTTGAGATTAGGGTATGAAGGCCAGGGCCTCTTTGGCCTTAAGGGATAGAGGGATTACTCATGATTTCAAGGGAGTGGAATACAGCAGAAGACCTCCCAGAAGTCTTAAGGCAAGAACTTTAGCCCAGCCTGGCATCCCAGAAACCAGAACTAGAGATAGAAAGCCAGGAGCCAAGGTGGTTATGTTTCATGGTTTCCTTTCTCACCAACCCTGCTGCCTGCACTTCTACTCCACTGTCCTCTCTTGAGTAAATTCACTTCCTCTGTTATTCGTGGTTTCTGCTTTCCTGTAACATCTCCTTGTGGTAGCCCAGAGGTAATCTTGAGTCTGATGCTACCTGAAGTTCCACCGTCAGGAATCCCCGCCTATTTCCTTTCATTTCAATTGGTTCCATTTTCTAAACTGAACAGCTCAACTTGGCTCATCTGTTTAATCCAGGTCAGGCAAGTCAAGGGTCAAAGGGCTTTCATTCAAGATATTTCTGGAAGAGGGTCCACAAGGTAGAGAATCTGGCTGTTTGAGGTAGCTGAGTTCTGAGCAGAAATTCTCCCAGGCACCAGAAATGTGCCCAGTATAGTGGGGATAGGAAGTGAGATAAATTTAAATTGTGTTAGGTAATAAAATCTGGATTATCGGGTTGTCATTTGAATGTGGAGGATGAGCTGGAGTGGAGGCAAAGTACGATGTGGGTAATTGGGTAGTCTTTCAGCTCCAGTTTCTTGCCTTGGTGCCATGCTCAGGCAGCTTCATTTAGTCAGGATCTCAGCAGGGAGTGATGGCATATCCTCACTGGGTTGTTTGAGAAGAGTTAGTAAGACAAAGAGGCAGGGCCCAGGGAAGCCCTAGGGACAGTACAGTACCTGGGGCCAGAAGCAACAGTGTGCTGTCTAACCCGGGGTCTGAATTGTGAGGGGGAGGGGCAGTTATTAGAAGCCAGAGAAGCAGGATTGTTTCAAAAGGCCTGCGGGACAGGTGATGGGGCCTTCAGCCCTGGACAGTGGCAATGTCCCACTAAGGAAGCTTGGGGAAGAAACACTCTGACTGCTCTTCTCCTTCCCTCTAAAATGCTGCCCTGGTACTCCAACGGCTAACACATAGAGCTAACAGCAAGAGACCAAGGAAGTCCATTAATGAATTCAATATAGTTGAGACTTCTTGGAGCAAGGAGCAGAAAGGTGGGGGGTAAATCTGGAGAGTGGAGGGTGAAATCCCTTTATTTCCCAGAGGCAGCCAAATGTAAGATGACCAATATACTCCTCACAGTGATGAAATGACTGCCTGAGCTATACCCCATCTTTTCAGCAACCCCTGCTCTGCGAGGATACTGCTTTGTTGATGTTGTCTGTTGTTCTGACTCATGGTGACCTTATAGGAGGGTCTGAGAGTTTGGCTGCTAACCAAAAGGTCAGCAGTTCAAATCTATTAGCTCCTTCCTGGAAACCCTCTGGGACAGTTCTGCTCTGTCCTAGAGAGTCTTACAAGTCGGAAGCTACTCTATGGTGATGGTTTTGGTTTTCATTAGGAACAATCTTCGTGACTGTGAGTATGTTGGAGCCCATTGTTTTGGTTATGGTGTTAATTCACCTCACTGAGGGTTTCTTTCATTCTAGTTAGCCCTCAACTGTACCAAATGTTTCCTTCTTTTCTAGAATGTTTTCTTTCCTGATGACATATCCAAAGCAAGCCTCTACAGAAAAGCTGCAGTTAAGCTTCTGTTCTGATTTAGCCTTGCTTGTATCACGTGTCTGTACCTGGACCAATCACTGTAGCTGAAGAGGGTAGAGCGCTCTGATTCGCTAAGCCAGCAACTCAGGGTGGAGTCAGATCTGACCCAGTCTCCAGGTGAAGATAAACCAGACCAACCAAACCTGTTGCGGTAGAGTCCATTCCAACTCAGCAACCCAATAGGACAGAGTAGAACTGTTCCCACAGATTTTTCAAGGAGTGTATGGTGGATTGAAGCTGCTGATCTTTTGGTTAGCAGCTGTAGCACTAACCACTATACCACCAGGTATAGTGGCTAAGACAGGCTCAGTGGTTAAATCCTCAAGGAAAATCAGGGTGACGTTAACTGACCAGATGAAAAGCACAGATTCTGTTATTACACGTAAGTGGGGTTTCTTGAGAATTTGGAGGTGGATGGTGTGGAGACTGGACCAAGTAAGGGGAAGAGGCCACAACACACTTCAAGTAGATGCGCCCAGTTGTGCGGGATGGAGTTGCCCCTCTCTGTGCCTCAGTTTCCCAACAGAGGCAAGTCTTGAACATCTTGCCACTCCAGTGATCACCAGCAAGTTGTTTGCCAGCAAGTTCAGTCTTCTTGTCAAGAGCACAGATCCTGTATTTCCTGATAAAGACCATTAAGCCCTGTTTCCTCAGTTTACTCTTTGAAATGAGACCTCCAGGAGACCTTTCCAGATCCAGTAAGTTTGCTGGAAGGTGCCACCTAGTGGAATATCAGATGACCTGCCTCCTAGGCCAAAAGAAACCTTAGAAGGGTTTTACAGCCACTCAATGAGTCGGATCCGACTCGACAGCACTTGGCTACTTGGCTTGGTGCAGAGGTTCTTAACCTTGGCAGCAGGCTGGAAATCACTGGGGGATGACCAATTCATTCCCCAGAGATCCTAATTTAATTGGTCTGGGGTCTGGCATGGGCGTCCAGATTTGCGCACAAGATGATTTCAATGTGCATCCTGGGTTGAGACCACTGAGCTGCAGAGTACCTACTTCTACTCCTTTATTTCACAGAGGTGGCCAAGACAGGAGCCACTTTTCCAAGGGTCTCAGACTCCTAGGAAACCTCCTTTTGCCTACACCACACCACTTCTCTATATGTGTTTCTGTATGACTTTTTCCTTTGTGCAAAACTGAAAGTAATTAAACAGTAAACTCTGTCATTTCACAAGCCTTGATATTTATTTTAGTGGCAGTTCTGGGAGGTGGATTGCTCTCCATGCACCTGATATTTGATTCTGACCCTTCTGGATAACACTCTGTTTGAGATGTACCCACCCACTGATGTAGTATATTTACTCTTTGTTTGAGATTTGTGGCCTTCTCTGTTTGCTCTTTCATACGTATTCTGCTTGAGGCATCTTCTCTGTCTGCTGTCCTCATTCAATAGCATTCCTTTACAGTTGGCAGGATTGGTTTAATTGGCATCTCTTTGTGGATATGACAAAGTAGGTTTCAAGAGACAGGCAATTCCCTGTCTAGAGGTCATTTCAAATAGGCATCTGCAAACCCTTTCTTTTTGTTCAAAACAGGAGCTGAAATGACACTAAATGCACATACTGGATTGAATCACCTGAGTGGCACTGTGGTCCAGAATCCTCCTCCCTGTTTTGATCCTGCAAGATTGAATCCTAGAACTGTAGAAATGAAACAGGCCTCAGAGAGCAATGGATTCAATGGCTTTATTTAATCTATATATCTATATTGTATGTTTATCTAGACACCTTAATTCCTGCTACCACATATACACATGGGTCCATACAGGATACACTTGAGACCCAGAGAATTTAAATGATCTGTCTACAGTCACACAGGCAATAGGAGCAAAGCCCAGACTGATCCAGGCTGGCCAGATCCAACTGGGGAAATTTTAGCTCCAGGGTTGTGCTTTCTCCCCAGCCCTTCCTGTATCTTAGAAGTTTTAGCCTTAGCAATGTAAAATGACTAGCCTAATGGTTGTTAGTTGCTGCAGAGTTGATCCTGACTCATGATCACCCCATGTGTGCAGAGGAGGGTTTTTGAGGCTGTGACCTTTCGGCAACATACCACCAAATCTGTCTTCCAAGGCACCTCCGGGTAGATCTGGACCACCAACTTTTGGCAGTCAATTGTTGAATCATTTGTACCACCCAGGTGTGGCTAACTATTCTAGTCACTGAAACCAGTGTTATGGGGTTTTCTGTGTGCAGGTACTGAAGACGTGGCTGCTTGCTTGTGTCATTCATTCATTCGCCTAAATATTTGTTGAGCACCTATTTTTGGCCAGGCACTGTGCTTGGCACGGCGGAATACGTGACGAACAAAAACAAGGTGTCTGTCCTCAAGGGCTTTGCAGATCAGTGTGGAGAGCACATTCAACAAATAATCACCGAGTAAGTGTAAACAAAACTCTGCAAGCAGCACATATAAAAGCAAGGGTGGTGAGACCTCAGCTTGCTTACATTGGACACGTCACCAGGAAAGGCCAATTGCTACAAAAGGACATCCTGTTTGGTAAGGTGGTAAAGATCAATAAAAATGAAGGAAACTCACAGTGAGAGAGTAGTTAGAACAAACAGCAACATTCATGAAAATGCAGGAGAGGGAAATGACTCACCTTGTTCTATTATATCAAGTTGCCATGTGTTTGAGAGAACTGGATAGCAGAGCAAAATGTAAACATTTAACCATTAAGGAAAGATTCATGTTGCTAAGAGTTCACATATAACTGGAGAGCTTAGACTGGTCAGGGAGTTCAGGCCAGCTTTTCTGAGGACTCCTCTGGAGAACGGCAGCCAGATGGTCTTACACTTGGAGGAGACAGAGATGTTCAACTGCTGCAGCTCCTGAGGTTTTGCTCTGAGTCAAACAAACCTCTTGGCCTGAAAATCATCACTGCAGCGTCACGAGGGTACCAAAGCTCCCAGAAGCAATGGGATTTGGCCAAGGTTAAAGAGTGAGTTAGAGACAGGCAGACATGCAGACCAGCACCTCCTGACTGACTGAACCGTCCGCTTTCACAGCACCTCAGCCCAGGGCTGTACCAGACTAGGCGGAGGCTACAGCTCCTGCCAAATGAGTTCAGCATCGAGGGACCCTAAGGAAGCCAAGGTGGGATGTCTAGCCATCAAAGGTTTAATGCCGTCATCAGGAAGGTTGAAGACTTGTGCTTTTCACCTCTCCCCTGCTTGATCCTTCTTGATGAAGTATGTCCTGAAGGATATACTGAAAGATATGCCTACTACTGATAAGATGGAAAATTGAAGAAGAATGAGAAAGAGAAGAAGCACTCATTAAAAAAAAAAAAGCAAAGCTAGGCAGATGACGAAAGAGAGGAGATGCTCGTCTTTCATCAAACATGTTTTAAGCCCTTCTCTGTGCCGGGCATGTGTATGATGGGATCTGAGGACATGTCAGTTTATGAGTAGACAGGGTTTTTGGAGGAGTCCAACAATAAATCCTTAAAGAAGCAAATACATTAGACTATAGCCAAGAGGGCTATGCACTATCAGTATACAGCAAGGTGTAAAGTACTGAAGAGACTACTTCACGTGGGTGGTCAGAGAGGACCCCTGTGAGGTGACTCTGTGTATGTGTGTGTTAGTGTAAAAAAGGCACTGTGGTAGCATTGTCCAGCCTTTACAAGTGGAGAAAGAATCCTCATCAACTTCAACCCAAGGCTGATTCTCATGCAGTGGAGGTCAAACACACCTCTACTCTCTCCAACCTTTTCACCAATTCTGACACCAGCCTTCTCTCTACAGCACTCACTACTTCCCTTCTGGGTTGAATAATTCCCTGTAATGGCCACTCAGAACTTATAGACTATACTCACAGTTGCTGGGTTTATTAGGGAAGTAACAATTCAGTATCAGGAATGACTCAGGACACAGTTATTTGATCAGGACATCTTCTGCTGCCACACCTGCAGGCTGATCTCTATCACATGCTGGCCTCTTGCCCTCGGTCTGGGGCAAAGCACTGAAAAGCTCTGATAAGTGCCTAAAGGCACTCCATTCCACCTGGGAACCTCCTGTCCAAAAGTGCTCAGCTCTGTCCTTTGCTCCATAGGTCACCCCATGCCCACTGCAGCTGCCTCCCTCCATAAGCCAGGAAGCCTCTGCAATGTCTCCGCACTGTATCACTCAGCTGCTGCCATTTCTCTGCCACTTGATTTTGCCATGCTTGCTGGCACTTACTGCCAAGTCTGGTGCTACAGCACTCTCTTTCTCTCGGGTCTAGGAAGTTCTCAGTGCAAAGACCCTAGGTCTGAAGCATGCACTCTGCTCCTGGCTCTTCTTTCTTGATGGCAGTGAGATCCCCTCTTCCTGTTTCTGGGGTGACTTATTTTAAGCCTAGTGGGATAGCAAAGCTGACCAATCACCTTGTTAGGGTTCTAAACATCATATTTGCATGGTCTCACGCCCAAAAGCATTCAACATACCTTATTTACATAGTCCATCCAATCACTTTGTGGGAGTCACAAGACCATGAATGGCCAGAAGGGCCATATTAAATAATTCACTGCATCAAAGGTACCAAAATATATAACAAAACATAAGTCAATGCAGCAATTTCTGCATGTACAATTCACTGGCATCGTATTAAGTTGTGCAACCATTCTCATTATTCCTTTCCAGATCACTTCACCATCATTAACACAAACTTAATGTCTGCAAAGCAAATTCCCCCTTACTTCTCCTACCTCTAAGTACCAACAATCTTGGGTTTCTATAAACCGAAAAAATAAAAACTCAGTAAACTCATTGTCATCGAGTTGATTCTGACTCATAGAGACCCTATAGGACATAATAGAACTGCCCCATAGGGTTCCAAGGAGCTGTTGGTAGATTTGAACTGCTAACATTTTAGTTAGTTGCCAAATGCTTAACCACTGAACTTTCAGGACTCCTTGGTTTCTATATATTTGATTCTTTTATGTAATGAGATCACATAGTATTTACCCTTTTGCAAGTGACTTATTTCACTTAAGATAATGTTTTCTGGTTCATCTGTGTTGTGGTATCCATTACGGCTTCATTTCTCCTTGTGGCTGAGTAGTACTTCATTGCATGTATAGACCACATTTTGTTTATTCATTCATCTCTGGGTGGACATTTAGGTTACTTCCAACTTTTCGCTATTGTGAAAAGTGCTGTGATGAACACTGATGTACAGATTTCTGTTTGTGTTCCTTCACTTCTCCTAGAATTAGGATTGCTGGGCCACATGAAAGTTCTATGTTCTACTTTTTAAGGACCCACCAAACTTTTTCCCACAGCGACTGTACCATTTCATATTCCCACTAGCAGCGGATGAGGGTTCCTGTTTCTGCACAGTCTCACCAACACCTATTGTTTTCTGTTTTTTTGATCACTGCTATTTCCATAGGGATAAAGTGGCACCTCATTGTGGTTTTGATGTGACTCTCTCAAATGGCTATTGATGTTAAGTACCTTCTCACATGCATGTTGGCCTTTTGGATATCTTGTTTGGTGCACCGTCCAAGTCCTTTGCCCATTTTTTGATTGGGTTGTCTTTGTTCTCAAGTTGTAGAAGTTGTAAAAAAATATTTTGAATATTAGACCTGAGGAAGTGCTGTTTGAGCTGAGACCTGAAGAACGAGGAGGAAACAAGAACAGGGAAAGACCTGAGGGAGCAGAGTTCTTGCAGAGGCAACGGCTAATGAGAAGGCTTTGGGGCTGGAACGAGTATGATGAATTCAGGGATCTGAAAAGAGAATGAAAGATCAGAGAGGCATAGGTTGGAAAAGAGGGTTTTTGCTAGGCAGCTGAATTTCTGTCCATCCCTCCTCTGTATTCCTGTTGGATTTTTATTTTGTCCACAGTGACTAAGCACTTATATTAGAACAGGCTCTGCACTAAACCTTCATATGCATTATCTCATTTAATGCTCACAATAAGCCTAGCAGGGCTCAGCCTAAAAGTAACATTTCTTGTTCAGTTTCAGTTGATGACCAGATCAGTTTTCTCACAAAATAAACCAAAGCTAATGGGCTGCCTACGTGTCTCAAAACAGTATTAATGAGTAAGACAAAGTCCCAGGAGCTTTTCCACCCCTGGATACGTCCCACACTGTACAGGGTTGATCAAAGAAATCTGGGATTAAAGCTGGGATTGTGGACTGTGGGCTGTACTCCACTGGGACAGACCAGGCCTGTGTGCAGCTTTGATCAAGTGACTCCACGAAGAAGAGAAAAAGCTCAAATCTAATTTCACACAGAATCTTTTAAGGAGTTGGAAGTGGGAGTGGAGAGAGACACTGAAGATTTTCCCAAACATGCCCTCAGCTGCTACGCTACACACAGCCATTAGTTACTGAGCACCTACTGCGTGCCAGGCTCATGTGGTTGAGCAGAAGTATGAATCCAAACCCAAGATATATTTCTCTAATAAGTCAACATCCAAAGAGGGAACTTTTCACAAATTTCTCTGACTAGAAGAAGCACTGCTTTTCTAACTGGCAAAGGTAGGGATATATATGAGGACTGCCAATCAGGTTTGTGAACTCATTCTAGAAAAAGAGCTACATGCCTCATTGTTAAGTATCACTATGGTCACATTCAAATCACTCCCCTTGGGAAGCCCGTGCCTAGTCCATCCTTAAAAGCAATTTGGGAACTTTTTTGCTGGACTGGCCATCAGAGCTGTCATTATTGTAGTACCCTTGATGTCCTGAATGTCATCAAAATGTCTTCCTTTCAATATTTCCTTTATTTTTGGGTACAGACAAAAGTCACTGGGGGCCAGATCAGGTGAACACGGAGGGTGTTCCAATACAGTTATTTGTTTACTGGCTAAAGTCTGCCTCACAGACAACTATACAATTAAGTTTGCAAACTTACCACTATGCTACTGTGCGTATGGCCCTCCCAGAAAAAGTTCCAAAATTGCTTTGAAAGGTGATCTAGGTGCTGTCATTTGTGCATAGCTTCCCTAAGGCAGTACTTCAAAGGTGACCGTATTGATACTCAGCAGTGAGGTGAGTAGCACTTAGAACAATTAAGTTTGTGCACTTAACTGTCTGATCTCACATGCTAGCAGAGGCTCTGGCAGGGGAAATGACACAGAGGAAGACATATATATAACGCTCCTGCTTGCCTGGAGCTCACATCTAGAAGGGAGACTAAAACTGATTCAAGCTGTGAGGAAAAATGAAGCAAATAGACATGTTGGGGGTGCCGTCTTATATTTTAGATCAGCTGGTGAGGGAGGATTTCTCTGAGGCAAGATACTTGATTAGGCTCCTGACAGAAAGGAGCTATGGAGCCATGCAAATATGTTACAGAAGAAAGTTTCAGGCCAGGGTGCACACGGCATGTTTGCAAAGACCCTGAGGCAATAAAAAACTTGGTTTGAAGACTAGTATAACTGGAAGGGATGGGGACAGGGCAAAGCTAGAAGTAGGGTCAGATTATGCAACTGCATGGAGTGTGCTGATGATTTGCAGGTTATTCTAATGTGAAGCAAAGCCATAACTGAGTTCTCAGGAGCACAGTGAGCCTTACATTTGTAAAAGTTTCACTTTTGCTGTTAAGTGTCCAGCCTTGTGCTAGGTACTATCAAAATACTAAGTAATTTTGCAACATTGTCTTCCCCTCTAATAATTTCCACTTTCACCAAGGACAAGATGGACATTCAACTGCATAAATACTGTGTATCAATCTCAGTAAAAAAAAAAAACAAAAAACAAACAAACAAACAAAAAAACAGATTAGGGGCCAGTGCTGACTCTCTCCAATCCCATAAGGAGGAAAGAGAACCAAGATCAAGAATGCAAGGCTGACTCCCACGAGGTAGACACAAGTGTGTCGTCTCTCTGCCATCTTTACTAATTCTGACACTAAAAGGCACTCAGCTTTCTTCTTCTGTGGACCAGGAAGCACACTGCACTGTCTCCTGCAAGTCTCTCCTTTCTTGGTGGTGATGGGCTGTTCTCTTTCCTGTCCCTGGGTGGCTAATTTCAGGCCTTAACAGGATGATAAAACTGATGTATCCCTTTGGTGGGCCACAATTACCCTATCACACAGTCCCACCCAATCACCTGGGTGGGAGCTATAGAACCATGGCTTGAAAGACCACACAAAATTTAACAATTGTACCACAACTTGGGGGTAGGAATGGATAGTCTAAACCAAACCTACTGCCATCAAGTCACCTCTGACTCATAGCAACCCTATAGGACACAGCAGAACTGCCCTATAGGGTTTCCAAGCCACGGCCAGTAGATTCCAACTGCTGACCTCTTGGTTGGCAGCTGTAGCTCTTAACCAGTGCACCAGCAGTGCTCTGTGAGCAGTCTAGGCAGGGGCAAAAGCAAATGCAAAGGTCCTGAGGCAAGAATGCACCTGGCATGTTTTTAGGTATAGCAAGAAGGCCAGTGTGGCTGAAGCACAATGAATGAGGAAAGAACATAGGATGACGGTGAATCATACGCCCTTGTAGTTTTTGTTGTTTGTAGGAACTCAGCGGGAAGTGGAAAGCCATTGGGGGTATTTGAGCAGAGGGGTGATATGATCTGAACTTTGTTAAAACAGTTATCATTCTGGCTAATCCGAGTCTCAGTTCAAATGGGATAAGAAATGCACCTACCTCATTGGGTAACTGTATTTAAAAAAGGGTAATGCACACGTTTGACATGGTGTCTGGCTGGTATGAAGTACACATTCACCATAAGATAAGCATCACTATGACAGAGATCCAGAGAAGGGCAGCAGCTCTCTCAGGAGGAGTCTTAGAGGTCTTCTTAGAGGAGGCGGCAGTTCAGCTGGACAAGGGAAAATGAACAAAATCTCCAACAGAGGAGAAGAGTAGAGGGAAAGTGCGTGGCCAACAGCACATGAATTGGAAACCAGTAACTGGGCTGAGTGAAGCACAGACTGTGAAGTGGGCAAAGGGATGAGGCTAGGAGGTTTGAACAACTCTAGCAGATCAGTCCCAGGAGTGTGGGCACTAGAGTCGAGGTTATGGAAGTCTTGAAGGTTTTGTACCAGGTATCAAGACACGAGCTGTGATTTTTAGATAACTGAACATCCTCTCCCCTCCATGCTGAAAGAGCTAGAATTGGAGACAGCAGTCATAAGCCCTAGCGTCTGGGTTTACCATAGGCACAGGGGGTAAGTGGCTGGTTCAGAAAAGCAGAAGGGAAGCGAAGTTCTTCCGCACCAAGGAGGAAGCAGTTAAACGAAGGGCAATGAGCGCCCCACCACAGGCATTATCATCTGAGTCTGACCCTGGCCCTCTGCAGTGCCCAAGTGGTTTACTTCTTCAGAGAGTGTAGGGTGGCATTGCGTATTTAACGAGTCAACTCCTACATGTCAGGCGTTAGTCTGTTTTCGCTTCATCCTGATGCTTGGCACAGTGTCTGGCACACGGTAACCAAAACCCGGTGCTGTGGAGTCGATTCCGACTTACAGCCACCCTACAGGCGTCCCCTAAACATATACCGAATGACTGAACTGGAAACAGAAACCGACAAGAGGATTCGGGAAAAGCGTTCTCGCGGTGAGCACCTAGAAGCACGTGTGGGACTGGAAGGCATTCCAATTCCCCGGAGGTTGGACTTGCAGGTGAAAGGTCCTGCAGAGAGGTTCTGGTCATCTCGCTGCTGGTTTGTACGGACAGCAGACAGGTGGCAGGCGGGCACTACACTCCACAGTTTACAGAGGGCGTTCACACTTCACGCCACGGGCTTCGGAGCAGAACAAAGACTGGGCTCTGCCGGCAGAACAAGTGAGCGCGGAGCGAAGCTGTCGCCCCATTTCATGGCTGGGAACATCGAGTCCGCCGGGGTCAGAGTAACTCCATATGTCACCACAGGCCAGCAAAGGCGTGGTGGGAAGCGACATCCCTAGGGGCTGCAGGCGCTGAGCATGGGGCCGGGATCCAGCCTATTTGTATATCCCTGAGGACCCTGCAAAGTCTCAGCTGGAGCCCGTACCAGAGATTTCCAGGTGAGGCGCTGGGGTCCCCGGACGCGACCGAGCGAGCCAAGACGTACCCCTCCCGTTAGTGTCCACAGCGCACCAGTTGGCATCCAACTCGCCAACTCCGGGACTTTGCAAAGCTTCTCCAGGCGGGGAAGCCGCCAAGGAGCGGGCCACACCATCGCGGCCCGAGAGGTGGTAGAGGGCTAGTCCTGGACTCTGTAGCATCCGAGGAAACCAGAGAAAGTTACTAGAAGGTCAAGAACGACACCAATTATGGATGACTGCTGTCCTGAAGGAGGACAGTCCTGGTTTGCGGCCCCGCGAGTCCCGAAATTAGAGCTGGCGGCGGCGGCAACCCCCCTCAGCGGCGGCGGCGCGGTGGCCGCGCCCGGCTCCCTGGCCGGCGAGCGGCGGAAGTGCCGCGGAGTTGGAGCGGGGCCGGCGCCGCGGCCGGTTCTCCTCGGCGAGCTGCTGGCGCCGCGGGGTGGACGGGCGGACGCGCGGAGCTGGGGGCTGCGCGGCGGGGCCGGCGGGACGCGGTGGGGCTGACCGGCCCCGATGAGGCGGAAAGAGAAGCGGCTGCTGCAGGCGGTGGCGTTGGTGCTGGCGGCCCTGGTCCTCCTGCCCAACGTGGGGCTCTGGGCGCTGTACCGCGAGCGGCAGCCCGACGGCACCCCAGGGTCGGCGGGGGCGGCGGTGGCCCGGGCAGCCGAACAGGTGAGTCCCCCAGTTGCCATGGAAACCTGCGGGGTCGGTAACACTTCTCCGAATTCACCTCTCGCCTTCGGCTTTTTCTTCTACCTTCCTCCGTCTGCCTCCTCAGAGTCAACGCCTGAGACTCTGCCCTTCCCATTTTCCAGATGGGAAAATTGAGACTCAGAGAACAAAGTCCCACGCCAGTCAGAGGCAGAGTCGGAACTAGAACCTAGAAGTCCTGGTGCCGAGTCAGGAGCTGTTTCTCCCACTGTACGTTGCCTTCCTGCTTTCTGTCCCTCTGTGGGATCCCACATCTCTTCCAACATCAGTTGCTCCCTGCAGCCCCAGGATAACTCCTACCGATAGGAATGGGGATCGCGGCCCTTAAGTACCCAGGTCCTATGCGCACACACACACACATCCCCCCCTCCACACACACCTGCTGATTCGATGTTCCTTACTTAGGTCAGCCTATTTTCTGGTTTCCCACCTGCTCAATGAGACACCTGGGTCCTCTTCTCACCATTGGCTCACTCCCCATCCCCAGCCTTATTCCTTGTTAAGACCTACCCATTCACTGGAAGGATGCAAATATCGGGCTTTCCAGAGGTGGGGAAGGGGCTTGAGCTCCTGGTCCTTGAGGATGTCGCTGCCTTTGACTTTATGGGAGCACAGAAGGTGGAGGATCTGGTGGAGGTATCCTCACATTTTCCCAAAGACTATTAGTGTTAGTGCCCAGTGTTCTCAGGTTGAATAAAACACCAGATTCCTTCCCAGCCCTTTTCTGAGTACCCAGGACCCCCTTTCTGAACTTCTCCAGTCGGACAGGTATGGTGTTTCTTGCAGCCAAAACTGAGATCTTAATTGTTTCTGGCTCCTCTAAACTCACCCATATTTGGTTTTTTGTGTGGATGCATTTAAACTAGCAGCTACCTGAAGGCAGAAGCTATGACTGTGACAGATCACTCTAGTCCTCTAAGCCTGTGTCTCAGATGTGGCACACAGTAGGTGCTAATGACCATATACATGCATGAACTGTTTCATACAGTGAGATGTTCTAGATTGTCTTATAGATTTCACTGGTCCCACGGGAGGCAGCTAATTTGTGCATCAGAATCTGACTTGACTGATTGTTGGCTGGTTATGAAGGAAGAGGCAGACTTTGTGAGGTTGGTGGTTTTCTTTTCCTCTTCCCACTGTCAAGCTGCTTGTTTAGGCAGTCTGGCATCTTAAGCATGTGGAGGGCTCTTTTTGACAGAAATGACCGGTTTTGAGCGCAGCTTGTCACTCTGGTAATTGCTGCAAATCATCCCAGAGGATCTTGTTGATGTTTCTGGTAGATCTTACTGTTTTGAAACTGAGGGCCCCAGCTCCTTTCCTAAACCCCTTGTTCAAACCCTGACAGCCAACTCAAATTCTGTATCCACATGGGATTTTTCTTCATGAAATCTCTTTCCTCTTTATTCTTCTGGGCTCACACTATACCACCATCAGGAATAGGAGGCCGGGGTTCTAGCCCTAGCTCTGCCGTTAACTTGCTGTGTGTGTCCTTGGCTACTTCCATCTTCCTCTCTGAGCCTCTCTTTCTTCGTGTGTGAAATGTGGTAATTGATCTACCTTCAGCAATCTCTGATACTGTCGTTGAATCCATGAGGAACAGAATGGCCACTTCTCTTTTCTGTCCTGGGAAGGCCTCTTGTAGCATCCCTAGTTGTGGGGGCTCCATACTGGACATGGCCCCAGGTCAAGGGGGAATGCATGTCCTCCCAAGTGCATATTCTCCTTTGGAGGAACTGTAGCTAGTTTTAAAATAGCTTCTGACATTCTGCCTCTGCCTGGAGAAAGCCCTCGTATTTCATTTGCTGTGGATGCCAGAGACTCTGATTTTCATTTTCTATAGACCCAGATGTGTAGAGAGAAGGTCAAGGGTAACTGCCAGTTTGGCCTGAGCTTTCAAAGTAAATTACTCACTTGTGCAAGGGGGGATTGATGGAGGAAGGCAGCCTTTTGGGCAAACAGAAGAGCAACAGCTGGGCGCTCCTCAGAGCCCCTAACTGAAATGGACAGACTCACCTGGGAAGTTTTAGTTCTCGTTTATTTCTCTTCCTGTAGAATTGCAACAAGAGAAGGAGCAAGAAGTGATAAAGGGGTTTGCTACTGGTGGGGGTTACCTACTGGTTATTCTTGCTTTAAAGAAAATCTGTTTAATTTTTTTTTTCTGGGAGCGGCAGAATGGAGCTGTTTTCCCAATGATAAGCTCTTCTAGGTGCTACAGGATTCAGCATTCATCTGCTGCCTTTCAGCAACACCCTGCCAAATTTCCACACAGCCCCTTTTTGTTTCTGTCTCCTGCAGATGCAAAGCACTAGGCTTGGCCCCCATTCCCTTGTTTGAATGTCAGCTGGCCTTGAGGGAAGAGGCTGACTTCTCAGAGACGTGGTGTTCCATCCACCGTCTTAGTGTACTGGAATGTGCATACAACACATGAGACTGCTTACTGGAAAACTGGGCATCTTGAACACACAGAACTTTCGATGGGTCTAACCTATTCTGAATTCAGCCTGTCACTCTTCTAATCGTTAAAAATCGTCCTAGAGCACCTCCTTGATTTTTCTGGTAGAAGTAACTGCAGAAGCTCAAGGGGAAAATCTGGCAGGACTTTACCCAAATCAGAAATATATTCCTTGTGGGTTTGTGAGAAGTTTTCTTTGAGGGTAAAATATTCGTTGTTTGAGCAGTCCTGTAATGCCTTGAGTTTTTCTGTTGGATTTCAGCATTCATCTGGTCAGATAGCTGACTTCTCAGAAAGCTGCAAAAGCAAAGAAGAAAAGCCTGTCGTCTTCAAGCCATCTTCATTTTAATTTAGAGGTCCCACTCACATCCATTTCTAGTGTGCTTACATCTTGGTTTAATTCTACAGTCTGTTTCATATTCCAGGCTTGGAAACCTGTTATTAAAAACCCATGTTAGGAAATGCATTTCAGTCCCTTTCCATCTTTGAGCCATAAGCTCTTGTGAGAAATGACTTCACTGGATAATAGCATTCACAGAATAGAAATTGGTGGGATAATGGCATACAAATGATTTTAATTTTCAAGTATCAGGAGTTTTCTTCATTGTGTCAGAGCTGAACTTTATTCTTAGAACAGCCAGAAATCAATACTACCCCCCACTTTTTTTTTTTTTTAAAGTCTTTCTGGTGGCAGAGCCTTGTCCATCAGAAAGTTCAGTACCACAGAAATGTAGCCTTGGAATGATTTCTTTTCTACAGAGGGACTGAGAACTTTTAGATTGCTAATCACGTCTGTCTGTATGCCCAGATGAAATCTGATTCTGAAAGAGAAGGGTTGATGATTGACTAGAGCAAACCTGGCACCCTGCGTTCTTCCTCTTATCCTGGACTGTCTCCCAGGGAACCCATCAAAGAGAAAGCTGGGGAGAGAAGGCCTGAGTTCTAGTCCTCTAGCCAGCTTTAAACTTACTGTGTGACCTCAGGAACTTCTCAGGACCTTGAATTCCTCAGCTGTGAAGTAAAACCCCCCCCCCCAAAAAAAAAATCTGACTGTTGTAGAGTTGATTCTGACTTGCAGTGACCCTATAGGACAGAGTGGAACTGCTCCATAGTTTCCAAGGAGCGCCTAGGGGATTCAAACTGTGGACCTTTTGGTTAGCAGGTGTAGCACTTAACTACTGTACTACCAGGGTTTCCCCAGTGAAGTAAGGAAAGGCAAATGTGTATTCAATCCATGCTTCCTGTCTCCAGGCCAGGGGAAAAACGAAAACAAAACCAACAAACTACAGAAAACCCAACCCATTGCTTTGGAGTTATTTGTAGTTCATAGTGACCCTATAAGACAGAATGGAACTGTAGGGTTTCCAAGACTGAAATCTTAAGGAAACAGACTACCACAACTTTCTTTATGGAGCAGCTGGTGACTTCAAACTGCAGAGCTTTTGGTTAACAGCCCAGAGTTTAACCATTCTGCCATAGGAGAGATAGTACAAATCAGTCTTTCTCCTACTAAGCCCAGGCTTGGTCTCAGACTGTTCCTCAATATTGCTACTCAAGTAGAGCTAATGACATACTGAAACTAAATTGTGATATAGGAAATAGATACTTTTTTAGGGCTTTTCCATTCTGGATTTTTCTGAGTTTCTTATGTGGATTTTGGAAGCTCCTGAGTGATGGAAGGAGCCCTGGTCGTGCAGTGGTTAAGAGCTTTGCTACTAACCAAAAGGTCAGCAGTTCAAATCCACCAGCTACTGAGAAACCCTGTGGTATAATTCTGCTCTATCCTGTAAGGCCACTGTGAGTAGAAGTTGATGTCAGTGGATTTGGTTTTGATTTTGATTTTGAATAATGGGAGTGTATTTAAACAAACCTCCTGATTTAATGATGGCGAAGCCACAATTTAGGAACATATTTATATTCTGAAGCTGTGGTCTAAGGATGTTCTGTGGGTCCCAGGGATGCAATAATATATAATGGAATCAGTAATGAAAAAGTGAAGACCCATTTAAAAGATAACCACATAGCTTGTTAATTGTGCCTTGTCCACAGTCAGCTCTAACCTGGAGATGGCATCACTGTATAAAAAGCACCTCAAGGTGAACTTAACAGTATGTTCTGTGGGAGCAGGCCTCTTATGGTCTTTGTTATGTTCTATATTTTACATATAGCTGACCCTGTGCCACCCATGTATTAGTCACAGTAGGCAAGGTAAGGATTTTTAAGAGTCTTCTCATGCTCATTAAGAGTACGGAAAGAAAGTAGCTGATGTATGCCTGATGGCTCAGTTCCTGTGGTCAGGAGCACATTGTGCTGTCTGTCCCCCTTGCAGTGTCTGGAGGTGGGAACCACGTCCTCTCCTAGCATATAAGCACCAGACTTGGCACTTAGAAACTGGTCAGGGTGTGTTTGCCAGATGATGCGGATATGTCAGAGAAGTAAGGGCACATCAGAAGTCATTTTGTCCAACCTCCTGATTTTGTAGGTAAGGAAATTGAGTTCCAGAAGAGGGAAAGGCAGTTAGACCAGTTCCTACAAGAAGGAATGCACACCAGAACTAGCTCTTCTCCAAGTTCTTACCCTATTTTACCATGAAGATTTTTTTCCCTATGCACTAATATTTGCTCCTTCTCTGCTGTTATTTCCCTTGTGAGCCAAGACTATCATCCCAAGTTTTGGAGGCCAGTGTTTAATGAGAGCAATTGTGTGCTGAAATCTGTGTGTTTGTTTTTTTTTGTAGATTCATTTTTGTAAATTTTCTTCCCAAAGTTTTGTAGATTTTCAGCCAGTAATACAGATTAAGTTTTCATATAGCAAAAGGACCCAGCCAGAGAGTAGAGGAGTTAAAAGGAGAAGTTATACAGGGATGGCAAATAATAATACCAAGCGCATGCTCCATTACCATTGTCTGTGGCAGACAGAGCTAATCTGAGCCTAAGAATGACCTCAGATTCCCTGTAAGTTGCAGGTGGCAGAATAAATCAAACTAGTGAGCTGAAATGAATTAAGGGAGTGTATTGGCTCCTGTAACTGTTTTTGGGCTTCAGGCATGGTTTGATCTGGAAGTTCATAATGTCATCAGGCCTCAGAATCCCTGTTTTGGGGTGTCTTAGTTTTGACGTTCTCTGTATGTTGGTTTTATCCCAGACTGAGCCTCCCCCCGACCCCCGCAGTAGCAGACTATGTCTGCAGCTCTTCCCGACCCAGTATCCGCACCCAGATCTAGAGAAGTGAGTCTGTTTCTTCTGGTAGCTTCCAAAGAAGAGGGGAACTTTTTTCCTGTACTCACTAGCAAGATCCCCTTAGGTTTTACTGAGCTCCTTTGGATCTCATGTATTCCCTGAAGCGTTGCAGTTGGCAGGTGGATGTGCTGTACTGATGGATTTAAGCCACCCTGGACCTCGGGGTGAGTTCAGCCCACCCAAACCATGGAAAGTGCCGTTCTCAGAGGAAAACCTGGATGCTGTTGTAGGAAGGAGGGAAATGACATCGAGGAAGAGACCAACAAATATCCACTCCAAAATCCAGCTGACTGTCCCACTGTGTCCCTACCCAGGAGCAGTCTAGGTCCTTGCAGTAAAACCTTGCAGCCATCCTGGAGTTGTAGAAAGAACACTAGACCTGCAGTGTGGAGGTCTGTGTTCCTGTTCCGGATCTGCCAGCCGTCGGCTGAGATGCTTAGCTGTGGGCCTCAGTTTCCTCCTGGGTAAAACGTGCGTGCCAGTGCTTGCCAGCCTGCAGCAGACAGTTGCTGGGAGGAACAACTGAAAGCTGTCTTTATTTAATCTTACTCAACGACTTCTGCTCCTGCCTTCCTTTCCCCTCACAGATGCCCTGAGAACTAGCTGCAGTTCCTCCCCCTGCCCTTCGCATTAAAAGTCAGTTTGCTGAAAATTGCTCTGTAGCTGAAAAAGAACTTCTGTCTCTTCAGCTTCTACTTTTTTAGTTCCTGGCCCTCTTAGCTGGAGGAGGCGGAGTGTTCATACTTTGAAAGCTAGAGGAAGCTAAACAATTCCGCTTGCTCTGGTGGGTGGGTGTGTATTTATGAGTGTGTAGCTTTCTCTCCATGTGTCTTTCTTCTCTGTCTTATCTTTGAATGGTTCCTGTTTGCTGCCCTCTGCTGAGTGCAGACAGCAGAGGGAAGGTGAAAAAGCAGGCCCATTTTTTCCTTGTCTTTGGGATTGAGTGAATACTGAGCTTCAGATGCTGAGGTTTCTTCCAGCTTTTTCAGGTGATGAAAGCCACAGCATAAAATGATGCTAATAAGAAGAATGATGATGACGTGGATGATAATGAGGATGTTAATAATAATAATAGCACCTACCTTTTCTTTTTTAGCACTTTGTCAGGCCTTAGACTAATAAGCCTTTACAAGTATATCTTGTTAAATACTCAGTGTTGACAGGCAGGTAGGTGTGAATGAGGTGATTGAGGCTCACAGAGGTGCAGGTACTGCCCAGGGAAACACAGACTGCAGTGGTGGAGCGGCGGGAGTCTCTGACCCAGCACTAGATAGAGCCCTTATACCCCCCTGGCATCTGAGCTGGGCGAAAGATCTGCCTTCACCCCAGCCCCCCACTCCTGCAAGGCTGCGATGGGAGCCAGGATACAAGAGCAGAGGAGAGAGACCATTGCCGTAAGACTGAACTTGTTCAACGGCTGAGGAAGAGTCTGTGCGGTCACTCGGTAGTGGTGTGACCTTGAAGAGGAACCTTCACTGCCACTGCTCCCCTCCACCTTGCTGAGGCCCCAATGGTGAAGTGAGTCCCTGTCACTCCTGCGGCTGTATGTAGCAGTCTAGCTTTGGAGGACCGTTGCCTCATTCAAATCCGTGGCCTTGGTCAAGTCACTTGACCTCTCTGTACCTGAAATTCTGGGTCTGTGTAATGGGAATAACATTAACTCTGTTAGGGGCTTCTGTGAGGGTTGAATGAGTCGGTATAGGTAAAGGCGTAGCACAGCACCTGGTACAGAGTAGGTGCTCATTAAATGTGATTTTACTGCTACTTGTGGAGAGTGCTTGGGTTAGAGTAGGAACTCAGCTCTTACTGGCTTCCCTGCTTAAGAGAGGGAAGGGATGACATTTCAGACACACTGTGAACCTCTTCTTGGAGCTGAGAGAGCAGGGGAGAAACTATAAAATTGGCAGCCAGCCTGATTTCCAGTCTCAGCTCTTCTGCTGTGTAGCTCTGTGTCTGACCTCTGGGACTTCAGGATCCTTGTCCTGAAATGCCATTACCTGTCAGTTGGTCATTCTGTGGTAGCTTATATGGTGCTATGATGCTGGAAAACATGCCTCTGGTATTTCACATACCAGCAGGGCCACCCGTGATGGACAGGTTACAGTGGAGTTTCCAGACTAAGAGTAGGAAAAAGACCTGTCAATCTACTTCTGAATATTGTTCTTATTGTTAGGTGCTGCGGAATCATTTCTGACTCAGTGTGACAACCGTCTGTGTACAGTAGGGGTGAGGTCACCCCTTCAGAATCACAGGAAGAGCAGTTCCTCAGAGGAAAATCTGGATGCTTTTACAGGGAGGACAGAAATATCCACTCCAAAACCCTGCTAACTGTCCCATCCTGTCTCTACCTGGGAACAGTCTTGGTACTTAAAGTAAAACCTCATGGCTATCCTGGACTTGTAGCAGAGTGGCAGTCTAATCCTGTGTCATCCTCAATCATTACTGTGTTTGAGCCTGTTGTTACAGCCACTATGTCAGTCCATCTTAGACGGTCTGTTTTTTTGCTGATCCTTTACCAAGTGTGATGTCTTTCTCCAGGGACTGGCCCTTACTGATAACATGTTCAAAATAAGTGAGGCAAACTCTCACCATCCTTGCTTCTAAGGAGCATTCTGGCTGTACTTCTTCCAAGACAGTTTGTTGTTCTGGCAGCCCATAGTCTCTTCAGTATTCTTCACCAGCACCATGATTCAAAGGCATCAGTTTTTCTTCTGTTTTCTTTATTCATTGTCTGATTATTAACCAGTGTAAATCTTGTGGATCACAGCAGAACATTCTTCAACTTGCTTGCCTTGGACACATCATCAGGAGGGATCAATCACTAGAGGAGGACATCATGTTTGGAGAAGTGGGGGGCGAGTGAAGGCATAGGAGACCCTTGATGAGATGGATTGGCTCAGTAGCTGCAGCTGTGCCCTTGAACATGCTGGTGATTATGAGGACGATGCAGGACTGAGCAGTAGTATCGTCTCTTGTACATGAGGTCACCATGAGTTGAAGTCTGTGGTGACTAAAAACACCAGTCCTGAAATCGGCACTGTGATCACCACTTCATAGTGTTGTAGTGATGATTGAATTAAAGATTAAGGTGTAGGTGATTGAATTAAAGATTGAGGTGTCCTATAAAAGCATCCAGATTTTCCTGTGGGAGACTGCTCTTCCTGTGATTCTTCATAGTGTTGTGGTGATGATTGAATTAACGATTGAGGTATGAGTAACCAAACTATCTAGGGCCACACAATTAGGAAGAGATGAAAACAGGGTTCCAAGCTAGATGTCTGCCTCCATGAAGCATAGCTGTGATAGGTCCGCCTGCTGCCTGCTGTCCCCACTGGCCATGTGGCATTGACTGAGGCTGTTCTCTTGTCTCTGAGACAAGAGTAGGCTGCAGACCCCTTTGAGAAGTACAAGTTGGTTATGGCTGGGGCCCCCAATAAGGCACGTTCTTG
Organism: Heterohyrax brucei; assembly: GCA_028571685.1. NCBI lineage: Eukaryota > Metazoa > Chordata > Mammalia > Hyracoidea > Procaviidae > Heterohyrax > Heterohyrax brucei. The sequence continues at coordinate 171,393,503 of CM053141.1, forward strand.
AATTTGTCGTTGTTGGCTTGGAAGAGCTCTTCCTGTAGCTGACTGCCTGGCAGCAGTGCCAGGGCAGGGATTATAACAGGTCTTATGTGCCATCGGGAGCCTCTTTGGGCAGCTTCCCGAGAACCCAGTAAGCCAAGGTTATATGTGTCTGCGTGGTTCTCCCCGGTGTGTTACAAGTTCAGCCTCCTCAGAGAGGTGGTTGATGGGCAGAGGGGGGCCTGGCAGGGTCTTCTAGTACAAGGGGCTTTGTTGAAAGGAACGGGTTGGGAACATCTGGCAGGTGTGTGTGTGTGCATGTATATGAAAATGACTTCCTGCTGCTAGAGCACATTGTCTGTTCTCAACTGAAACAGTTATTTCTGTGTGTTTATTCCTCAGTATTGATCCGAGTCAGCTGCTGATAGTTAAAATGTATGTATGTGTGCATGCCTGTTTGTCAAACTACCAGTTTCTAAATCTGGCAGCTAAACTTAGCAACAAGTTGATGGTTCTGTTCTTGGAGCACCAGGGTCTGTGGTTTGGATTCCTGGTTATTTTCTTAATAATAAACCTCAGTGGCTGTTTTCTTCAGTGGGCTGCTTTGATTAGCGTATCTGAACTTGCTACTATTATTCTTTGTTGAAACCTTACATGTAGACTGTAACAGAGGTAGCAAATTGATGGCCTGTGGGCCAGATTTAGCCTGGACATAATATTTTGTGGGGTGGACCCAGTGATGACTTATAGACAGTTGAGTGAATTTATTTTTTAATGTTAGTTTAGGTAAGTTGCCAGTTCATAATACTGGAATATTTCACATTGAAAAATATGTATCATTTCTGGATATTGAAAAAAATTAGAAGGTCCAAAAGCTGGGCCTGGATTCCACTGTCACAAAAAGTGGTTGGGTTGAGTAATAGCTGTCTCATCTAGATGAGCGTGAGTTACCCAGGCCCCTGCCACATTTCGTGGTCTCAAACCTGTCTCTTTTAGGAAAGGTAAAGATATGAGCAATAGGCTGTTGAATAAACTCACTTATTTATACACAGATGGCTCTTCTTAATCTCAGCCCAAGAAGCCATCTACCTTGTTTCCTTCTGTCCCTTGATATTCTCAGTTCGAGGTCCACTCTGTCTAGTAGTGTGTTCCTGCTGTGTCAGGGGCTGCTGTGGGCTTGTTAGCGATGCTATGAACACAGGAGCTGCTTTGGTTTCTGTTCAGTGCTTTCTGGCATGCCAGGAGAACATGCATTACCATGACTGGGGGAGTGTTAGGATTCTGTTAAAGGAGGGGAAAGATAGCTTTTCCAGCAGAAACAGCACGTGCTGCATTACATTGTCTGTGGAGCCCTCAAAAGCAGCCAGATACATTTCTGGAATAGGGAGTGGGTGAAGGGAGTTTGGGGCCACCTAGAGTTAATCGATGGAAACCCTGGTGGTGTAGTGGTTAAGTCGATGACTGCAGACCGAAAGGTCAGCGGTGCCAATCTGCCAGGTGCTCCTTGGAAACTGTGAGGCAGTGTCTCCTCCAACCTGTAGGGTCATGATGAGTCAGAATTCACTTGATGGCAGTGGGTTTTAGTGGCTTGAGTTAATTGCATGTGGTGTTTCACCGGCACACACATCTGTGTGCCAGTACAGAGCACTGTGCCAGGCAAGGGTGGCTGCAGCTCTACCTGCTGTTCAGGAAGCTTCCCTCAGAGGTTCAAGGTGACTCCTGGCTTGACAATGGGGCATGGGGTGTGGAACATACTGAGTTTGGCAGCCAGTCCTGGACTGAGAGTTATTCCTGTCTTGGTGCCTGGATCCACAGTAAAAATAATGATTCTTCATGTATTGAGTTCCTAGTGTGTGCCATGCTCTGTATTCCATCCCATTTTATCAGTGCAGTAAGATAAGCTCTTGCTATCCTAGAAAGCTTAAGTAACTCCCCAGGCCTACAAAGGAAACAGGAAGTGAGACTCCAACTCAGATCTCTGACTCCCAAGCCAGTGCTCTCAGCTGTCGTACTGTGCTGATTTCCTGTGGGTAAGTCGTTTAAGCTCTCTTGACCTCTGTTTCCTTGATTGTAAAGTGTGCAGGCAGTTTGCAGACAAGGGGGAGTTGCCTGTTTTCAGACCCTGAACTTTTCTTGCCACCCCTCCCTTTGGGCAGTTGTTGGGCACCACCATGCTGCACAAATCTCCCTTCCTGCTGGGACAGAGAGGTCAAGGGTAGGCATCTTTGATAGCAGTGGGTAGGGTAGGCAGCCCTGAGTGGCCAGGGATTGTGTACCCCTTCTCAAAGTGACAGTTCCCTCCCCTCCCCAGCCTGGCAGCAGGAGAGGCAGCTGAGGGTTCCACACCAGAACCCTGCCGGGGAACAGTGGGGCACGCTAAGAACGCTGCCAGGTGCCAAGCCAGAAGCATTAAGGGGATATTTGATTAGTTTTAGACTTAATTGTCAGGCTTTGGCTCTCTCCATTTTCCTCTGCAGCACTTTAAAATGGGGGTTAGGGAAAGCTCTGTGTGGATTTCTTCTCTTTGTAGTTTTCGTAGGCTCTTTCTGACTTTGGGTCTGAGTATACCTCTTTCACCACCCACATACTCTCTCCCGTCGGTCTGTCTGTCTGTCTTTCCACTCCACTTCCTAGCTGTCTCATGCTGTGTGTCGCTCTCATAAGTATGATAGGTGATGAAACTGAAGAATGCATAAGCCAGCCAGTGTGGAATCCATGATTTCAGGGAATTTGAGTCTCTCCTCTTCTCTAGTCTTTCTCAACCTCTTCTGTGCCAAATGGCACTATCTTTGACTTGAACATCCCGGTGCGAGGAACTTGAGCTTGGCAGAGTCCTAGGTCATCTGCTATGTCAGGGAAGTCTTCCCTGTTTGAATGAAGGCCTGTCTCTTGTAAGTACAGAGAGAATGTAATTTTTACATGAATGCTGGTCTATGTTTTGCCATTTCCCTAGGCAAAGAGAAGTAGTGTTTAAGGAGCCTTCCCAACAAGACAGCCCTTTGGCAGGACAGTGGGATTTCCAGAAGGCAGGAAGGATCTCTGAGAACTGCCGTGTGAGCCTAAGCCTCCTCCTGTCTCTAGGAGTTCCAGTCCCAAACTTGGCCACAGTGTCTTATATGTTCTTTTAGTTCAGAAAATATTTTCGGCTTTGTGGGCCATATGGTCTCATTCACAGCTACTCTACTGTTGTAGCATAAAAGGAGCTCTAGACAGTATATAAATGAACGGGTGAAATGTGGGTCAGTAAAACTTTATTTGCAAAAACAGGCAGTAGACTGGTGTTGGCCCGTGAACCTCAAGTCCATCAATTGCTCACCCCTGTTTTAGTCGTTCTTGGTGGGACAGTATTAGGTTGTGAGGTTGGAGCCTGAACTCTCAGATGGGTGCTACCCTGAGATGCTGTTTGACCTTGGGCCGTGGTCCTCCTTCCTCATATGTAAATTGTTTAGCTGGGGGAATGAGTGCAAAGGGTCCTTCCAGTTGTTGACACTCACAAAAGCCCTGGGTCTGACATACCGTTGGTGCCACCTCTGATACCAATTCCAGATGCACATATCAAGATGTTCCTACCTCAGGACCTTTGTGCAGGCTGTCTTCTCTGGAGTACTTCTTCCCTCATCAATCTGAAACAGGTCTAGCCAAGCAGGTCTAACTGTTTGATTATCTTTGTAGCAGTTAGTACTTTCTAGAATTACCTTGCTTATTTATCTACTTGTTTATTTCTTTGCCCCATTAGATAATAAGCACCATGAGGGCAAAAACTTTGTCTCATTTACCTCTGTGTCCAGAGGCTGACCCATAGTATAGGTGTTCGGTAAGTTTCTGTTGAATGACTGAATACCTCTGTCACCAAGTCCCTAGCCAGGTAAGACTCTGGCTGATCCAGGTTGCTTCTTGCTATCCCTCTGTGTTTCGTTTGAACACCTGTTTTCAGTGATGGGAGCAGTGGTATTCTAAGAGTGTGTGAGGGCACTGAGTTTTTGAGATCCGAAAGCCTAAAACGTTACTTCCCTAGAGCAATGATTAAGGGACTGTAGCTTTCAGAAGGAACTTTCTCACTGTTACTTTTAGAGCAAGTATTGTTATTACTGGAGTCATGAGGGTAATTTCAAGAGTATGAGGAAAACTTTTCTGGCTGTTCTTGCTTCCACTCCATCCTAGCTCCCATCCACCCAGAATCCTGTGTGCATGTGCACATGCACAGGTGTGTGAATACTGTAACACACACCTATCCGTGTAGATGTGCATGTCTTCCCCTTTAAGCAAGGAGCAAGATGGTTTTTAAATCGTTTTTTTAACATCGAGTAATGTATACACACAGTACTCCAAAAGCTTGTGTTAAAAAAACAGCAGTTCCCATTCAAGTTCCTCTCCCCAGAGCCAGCCAGTGTTACTCTTTCTTAATAGCATATTTATCCAGTTTTTTTCTGATCGGTATTAGACACATCTTTCTACATACTGTATCTTCTCAATAGTACAGCTTTGACTTACCTTAGTGGTCACTGTCTTTATTATTCTGACCATTTCAATATTGTTTATAGCTATATAATGACTGAATTTCCTTTCTTATACAACTTCTAGTTTTTTTCCTGTAGTTACTAATTGCTTTGACTTTTCATTTCCTTAGTTTTGTATTGATTCATCACCAGTACTTCCCCCTAAACTCACCAGCAGAACTCAGACATCTCTGAGTACAAATATGTTGTATAACTTACCATTTTCAATTTTTTCCTTTCTGTGGACACTATCTGGAACTTTACCCTCCCTACTCAGATTCTAGGCTGGTTGCTATCTAGGCCCCCTATACAGCTGTGGCCCCTTTACTGTCATTGTAGTGTGTCCCTATTTGTCTGTTGTGTTGCATATTGCATCTTGTGTTGTGATCCATGTCATTTTACTGTCTCAGTTGAGAGCAACATCCTCCAGGAGCTTGCCAAGGAGGCATTCATTGGACATACATTTTCTCAGACTGTGCCTATCTAAAAATGTTTTTATGCTTACCTGCTGCTTAGTAGGGTTCAGCTAAGTGTAAAGTTTGTAAGTTTGAAATGTTTTCCCTCTGATTTCAAGGCAACGTGCTCTTGTCTTCAAGCTCTGGCTTAACTTTTGAGAAGTTGATACTATTTGATTCCCAGGACTTTGTATATGACCTGCAGTTTGTTTTGTTTTCTCTGTTTTCCTGTCAGAAACATTCTCAGTTTTTTTCTTTATCATCGCTGTTCAGAAATTTCATGTAAATGCACTCTTTAAATCTCTTTAAATTCACTGTGTTGGGTACCTTGTCAGCCCTTTTAAACTAGCAACTTGTGCCCTTTGGTTCTTGTAAGGTTTTGTTGTTTTAATAATTTCTTGCTATGTATTTTCTCTGTTCTTTCTTTCTGAACTTCCTGTTAGTCAAATACTAACTCTCTTTGATTGATATTCTGTTCTTCTTGCTTTTATATTTTTCTCCTTCTTTGAATTTATTCTTTTTTTCTGGAAGAATTTATCCACTTTATCTGCTGACATTCCTTTTGAATTTCTAAAAATCTATTACAGTTTTTAGTTCCAAGCTTGTTCCCAGGTTTTTTTTTTTTTTAATAAAATGTTTTTGTTTAATAGGTAAAGTGTTGTGTCACTTTTCCCTGAGGGTATCAGTACCAGTTGAAGCTTTCTTCTTTCACTTTGTTGTCTCTCTTTTTCTCTGGTTTATTGAATCACTACCATTGACGGAAGCTTTTCTCAGACATCTGGTGATCCTGACTACCGTTGTACTTGAGATTTAAGGCCTTTCCTGCTGGACTTCCCCACTCTTCTCTTCTGTGCAGCTCCCAGATAAATGACTAGCACTTAAAGCCTTGCTTAGTGGTTTGCTTCTGGGGGAACGAAAACCAAGAGAAGCTTTCAGAAAATCAGCCTTCCATCTGTTGCAAGGATCTGTATGGGGAAGTAATAATGACTTTGGGGTTGTATCTGACCTCCTCCAACAGTACAAGGGGCAAAGAGAAGCAAGATCAACAGTGCAAGGCTGACTCCCACGAGGTAGAGGCCACACAAGCCGCCTCCCTCTGCATCTTTGCTAATTCTGACACCAGCTCTCTCTCCCACAGCATTTCTACTTCTCTGCTGAGTTCAGTAATTCATTGCAATGGCTACGTAGAACTCATGGACAGTACTCGTGATTATGGAGTTTATTAGAGAAATACAGTTACAATTCAGGATCAAGAACACCCAGGATACACTTCTTTTTATCAGGACAGCCTCTTTCCAAGCATGCTTGCAGGTGTGCCTCTGTCTAGCCCGGGTGTCTCCCCAAAGACGTTCAGCTTTCTCTCTGTGTGGGCTGGAAGCCTACTGCACCATTTCCTGCTGCTGGGTATCTTCTTACTGTCTCCAAGGTTACAGTTTACTCTGTTCTCTGGTCCCAGGAGCCTCCAGGGATCCCAGGTCTAAAGGATCTGACTCTGGCTGTTCTTCCTTGGTGGTGGTAGGCTCTTCCCCTCTGCTCTGGAATTGGCTCTCTTTTAAGGCAAAACTGACCAGTCCCTGTGGTGGGTGATGAATACACTATGATACAGTCCTGCCCAGGTGACTGGGAGTTACAAGACGATGGCTAGAAAGGCCACATACCGAAGTAATTCATCACACTTTAGTGGGTAATAACAGAACCTATTTCATAGGGTCTCCTGAAGATGAAGCAACTACATACATATAAGGCATTTAGAACAGTGTTCTTTTATCCCCATAAACTTGGACTAACATGGCCCTGATTTCACTTCCACTCTTACCAAGTTTAACAAGAAATTTAATGTTTGTTTGTTGCTCTAATTCAAGCTCCGACCATTCTTGTGACAGCACACAAAAACATGAAACAATAACAAACGCCACTCAGCAAGACAACCGCCACACATCGACATGAACACAGCTGTGAGACACTGACATACCCAGGTTATGAAAACTTACCAAATTGTTTGTACAGTGCTGCCAGCGTAATCGCATAGTGGCAGGTTCACAAACTTAATCGTCATAACTTATATTTCCTTTTGTCTCAGTTCTGTAAGCTCTAGGCAGGCTCTTCCACCAGATGTGATGTCTTTCACTTGCTGTTGGTCCACGTGGCTTTGTAGATGCTGGCTCTGGGTGAGGATTCATTTAGTTCCATGCTTCCATATAGCCAAGAGACCATGAGTTAAGTGACTCCTGTGGGATTTTATTTTTCCCTTGTTTTTTAGATTTAGGGACCCCTGCTTCCTTCTTCCTGGAGGGATGGTATGTGTTTGCTGGAGGTAAGATTGAGTGTCCCTCCAGTCCAGGAGGTCTCCTCTTGAGGAGAATTGTTGTCACCGATGTTTCCAGTCTTTCTCCAAGAGCCGTGTCTCCATTTCATCAATAAATAGACCATTTTCTATCGTCTCATCAGATTGTTGTGTGTTTGTGTGCGCTTGTGTTTGTGTTTGGGGGAGGTGGATAAAACATTCTTTGCAGATGCAGGGATAATTGTCTTAATCTCTTCTGGCTGCTTCCATTTCTTTTTAATTCATGGAAAAATCCTCTCTTCCTATGGAGGATTAGTGTATTACCCTGAACCTATTTATCCTTTATAACTAAAGCCACTGTGCTTACTAAGAGATCAGCCCCTTCTAAAAGACAACAGCTGTATAACAAAAATTCAGCCATTAACCAGGAATACCAGTGAGTGAACAAGTGGTACATACTGCCTTTTCCTTAAGTCTGTTCTCTTTCTTTTTGTTATGGATCCCAACCAAATGGATTTTGGGGTTACCAGGGGCTCAGCTGCTAACCAGAAGTTCAGCAGTTTGAATCCTCCAGCTGCTCCTTGGAATCTTGATAAGGCAGCTCTACTCTGTCCTACAGAGTTGGTTGCTGTGAGGCAGAATTGACTCAGTGGCAATGGTTTTTTTTTTTTTTTTTTTGGATGTGATAGACACAGAAAAACAGTCCCTGCCTTCAGAGTGCTCCTTTTCTAAAAGGGGGCTGCCTTAGTTATCTAGTGCTGCTGTAACAAAAATACCACAAATGGATGGCTTCAACAAAGAGGAAATTGATTCTCTCATAGTCTAGTAGGCTACAAGTCCAAATCTTAGGGCATCAGCTCCAGGGGAAGGTTCTTGTAAACAATCTTCTCTTGGTCTAGGAGCTTCTGCAAGCAGGAACCCCATGTCCAAAGGGGTGTATGCTGTGTGGTGAAGGGCTAAAGGGCAGAACTAGAGCTCTATCAAGTGACATCGATGGTCCATCAGTCTGCAGCGTTCCCTGGGAATGTAGCCCCTAAACTGCATCCAGCATCGAAGCCGTCTTTTGAGACAACATGGAGTGAGGCTGATGACAAACAATGTTTTGGACTTAAATGGTCTTACAATAAAGATGTCATATTGTTGACAGCACACAGTGACCATATTTGTGAAGCTATTGAGGCTGTATTTATCACTTTTTTTTTTTTAATTAGTCTTCTTGGTTGGGCTTGGCTGTATTAGTCTTGACAAATAGCTGTGAAAAGTTACACTGTCCCACAGTGCATAAAAATTATTAGTTTAATATCAAAATGGGTGTTCCGTTCACCATACATTGTGTGTGTTATGTGAAATTTACAGTACGCTTAATTGTCTCACTGACAGAACAATTCAACATTTAATCAAAAAATTTGAGATAACCAGGTCTGTTGCTAATCATACAATGCCTGTGTTTCAGTGAACCACAAGTTCCAGTGAAAACATGGCCACTGTTTGTCCGTGTACACAACAACCCATCCCAACAAGTTTCTCCCTGAGCACAAGAACTGGGCCTTTTCATCAACCACAATTTAATGAATGTTGCATCTGGACTTGCAGCTTTGCCCTTACAAAATTGTTTTAACTCAAGAACTGAATTCTAATGATCATAGATTGCACTGTACATTTGCTGACTGGACTCTGGAGCAATTGGAAGTTGACCCTACTTTGGGCCAAAAAATCATCTTCCACGACAAAGCCTGTTTCTGGATGAATGGCTTTGTTAACAAGCAAAACCGTCACATTTGGAGTGATGAGAATCCAATGGAGATTCAAGAACTTCTGCTTCATCCCCAGAAAGTTACCATTTGGTGTGGATTTTGGTCCAGTGGAATCACTGGTGCTTAAGAATCATTGGCCTGAGGAGAGGCTGTGACTGTCAATAGCTAAAGATACCAGGCTGTGATAACTGATTCTATTTGACCCCATTTGAAAAGTGCCACAGTGGCCATTTACCTAAAGTTCCTTTCCACACATAATGCCATTACATGTACTTCAAAATAGTAAAACAAAACTGGATCATTTACGCAACTTGTTTTATTCAAGTTCAAAGACTGGACACCCTTATCGGAAGACCTTTTATGTATACTGGGCTGTATGAGAATCTCATTGCTATAGACGAGAAAGTAGGGTGAGGTGGGGACAGATCTTGGTCAAATGGACACAAGAAGTTCTGGATGAAAGGGGGAAGTGTGCTGTCATGGGGGGGGTTAGGAGCAAAGAACACTTAGAATAACAGTGAAAAAGTTCTGAGTGTTCTGTGGCAAATTAATAATGATCGTACACTTGCACTTAAATTACAGTAAAATTTGTTTTTTTTAAAAAAGGTATGCTGTGCTCTGGACACAGCTTACTTGGTTGTATGAGGTCCTCCACTCTTTGCTTACTTCCCTCTCCTTTTATATCTTTAAAATAAGGTAGTGGTACAAGGTGCATCCCCAGGAAATGTGTCTTGGAGTGGATGAAGGATGTAAATCAAGCGAGGGTGTTATATTTTACCCTTATCCCCCTTAACGTAATCTAATCTTGCCTCATGAACATGCAGATGTTAGGGTTTACGGCATGTAGGAGAATGACAATGACAAAATGAAGGACAATCACACCATACTGAGGATCAGGGCCTAACCAAGTGGACTTGTTTTGGTGGACCCAATTCAATCCATGGTAGGAAGCATAGACAACCTCACAGTGATGTAGTGCGCATAAACCAAACCAAACCCCTTGCCACTGAGTTGACTCTGACTCATAGTGACACTATAGGCCATTGTCAGATGCTTGCAGCTGAGGTGGGAGCTCCCAGGACAGGCCTTGCCAGGCCAGAGCCCTTTTCATGGCATAGAACCTGACACCGAAGGGCCCAGCCTATTAATTAGCTGGGTTTGGGTCTGTAGCTTTGCTTCATTCAACATGTCATTTATCCAGCAGATTTTGACTGAAGAGTGAAAGTGCCCCGGGCTGGCTCTCTACTAAGCTCCTGACATTCCAGGAGGCAAGGGCAGGGTTTTTGTTCTACATGACCAGCCAGACTGCTACAGAAAGAATTTCAGGGCAGTGGGGTACGTGCTGTTAGTAGAGTCAGTATAGGGCCCCAGACCTCAGAGACGGATGCACAGTAGCATTGAAGACGGTTTTCCTGCTACCGCCTCTCCCTGTGCTCTTCCACACCTTGCCCCAAGCGTATCAGGCCATGGTTTCTGTGGGTGTGATTCAGTTCTCCGTAACTTGGAGGAAGTCACTGAACTTTTTGGTTTTCATATTTCCTGGTTTTAAAATGTTCACAGTAATAGCACTAACCTCACAGGATAGTTGTCAGCCTTCAGCGAGTTCACATCCACAAAGCACTTGAACTAGGGCCTGGAATGAGACAGGTGGAACATAGATGCTAGTGTCAATCCAGGCCCCGAATTCCTTAGCCCAGACTTTGCATTTAGGCACACGTTGCCAAGCCAAGTGCCGTCGAGTCGGATCCGACTCATGTAGAATTTAGAATTAACATTAGTCAGAGAGAAACCACACAGTAAGTTGAACAGGAAAGTTTAGTATGCAGAATTAATGACTATAGTAGGGGGTTAGAGTTACCAAGGGCCTGCTAGTAAGAAGTGAAGAGCTCTGAGGCATATAGTAGACACAAGTAGCAGCCGCTACCCCTGGAGCTGAGAGTGAGCACCTGAGGAAAAGCTCCCTCCAAGCTAACAAGGAGCACCCAAGAAAGAGCCGCTGCCCCCAAGCTGGGATAGTATGCCCCTCCTAGCACTGAGATCCAGTCCTCAAGAACTAGTATACCCAGAATAAGATCTTGACTGTTGGAGAGGGCGTGGCTATACTTACTGTGTGGCAGAGAAGATGCTGTGGTGCTGTACCAGTGGAACTTGCTAGAAATCCCTCTGCTGGGGTGCTGGGGTGGAGGAGCCCAGGTGGCACAGATGGCTGCCATGGGGCAGTTCTGTGTTCTGTAGGGTGAGTTGGAATCGACGACAATGAGTGGTAGTGTGGTAGGGTGTTGCCAAAGCCAGGTCTTAGGGAAAGCTATTTGAAGTAAGGTGTCTCACTGAATACCTTCTGCTACAAAGCCATACGGGTGGGTGCTAGGGGAAGCTTCTGGCCACTGGATGCTGCTGGTTAGCACATACTACAGGGGTCAGGCACTGGAGAAACTGTCATGCTCCTATCCAACAAGCCCACTGGAACCGGAAAAACCTGTTGCCATCCAGTTAATCCTGACTCGTAGTGCCCTATAAGACAGACTAGCTCTTCCCTACAGCGTTTCTGGGTAGTAGATTCAAACTGCCAACCTTTTGGTTAGCAGCTGAGTTCTTAACCACTGCACCACCGGGACTGGTGCATTGGAACTAAGAAGGGAAAATACTTTCCCTCCTGCAATATCGCCAAAAGCGTTTTCTACTGAGCACACTTAATATCATATTAACTGCAAGGGAAAATGTCTAAGGGCCCTGATGCAGGGAAATTTGGATGAAGGGAAATTTGGAACTGAGAAACCGTAAATTAGTAACTGATACAAGAATCATTCTGACTTAAGAAATGGTAATACAGTGCGTCTGTTATATCCGTGTAGTAGCCCCTACAAGGTCCGCAGTAGCAGCCCAAAGTCAAACACTGATTTTTCTGTGGCAGAAATGCAAGAATATTCACACTAAGTGGGTAAATGAAGGCTATCTATAGCTTCTCCAACAAAGATCCTATACGATCGATCACTATGAGTAGGAATCAACTCAATGACAGAGTGTTTTAGGTTTTGGTATCAGTAGCCTCGTGTCCATACAGATCAGGTTTCATCTCTAAATGAATTATTAAAAAAAAACAAAACAAAACTTTGTTTTCAGAGCTTTTTGGATTTTAGAATTTTGGATAAGAAATAATTGGCCTGTGTTATTTTCCTTAGCCTTTTATGAGTTGAAATTGACTTGCAGAAGCAAGCTTGGTTTGGGTTTGGTCTCCACACAGCAGTCAAGAGTGAATTTTTGGAAATGTAAGTTATACCACTGGCTGCCTTTAGAACTCACTGGTGATTCCCCTTTGCCCTAGGGCTCCACTCAGGCTCCTTCACCACTGTGTTCCTTCACCACTGTGTTCCTTCACCTTTCCCCTCCGGCTGCACTGATCTGGAATGAGACATTCACCTTCTGCAGTGTGTCCTCCTCTCTGCATGGAGTGCCCTTCCCTCACTGCCCACATACCCTTCTTGCTCAGCTAACACTGGGTAGAACAAATAGTTAAGCCACCAGTCACTAGTCAAAAGGTTAGTGATTCAGAACATGGCCCCTAGACCTACTGCTGTCTCTGTTCAGAAGACACTACTGAGGTCAACTCATCAGATAAAAATGGACTGGACTCAGGGACACAATGTGACCATATGGTGTGTGTACTTTATGGCTCTATGCATGTATAGGATGTTGTCCTACTAGTCTCTTCCTAGATGGGAGAGGAGGAGATGGAAGAGAGGGGACAAGAGATTGGTGAGAGGATACGACAAGTACAGAATCCAAAGAAGGAGGGTGCTGTGACTGGGCAAGGAAAGCAGAAGGAGCTGCAGATAGGCAGGTGTGCAAAATTAATTTGGATTGTATACTCTCAATCACAATTAAAAAAAGAGTGGCTCACACTCACCCAGAGGCGTCTCAGAAGACAGGCCTGGTGATCTACTTCTGAAAGGTGACAGCCTTGACAACCTGCATACAGGGGGTCACCATGCATTGGAACTGACTATAACAACAACAGTAGTAGCAGCACTGCCTCACTGTTTAAACCTCAGCTCTGGTGTCCCTGCCTCAAGAAAACCTTTCTCTGACTCCCCCTCTACTTGTCATCACCTCCCAGTTGAAGCTGGATTTCCTTACTTTAAAGCACATGTCATAGATGGTGATGTTCACACTCATAATTAGTGTGATTAATTAATGTGTCTCACTATTGGACTCCAAGTGCCGTGAGGACAGTGGCTGTTCTGTCTACCCACCTCCCACCCAGTGTTTTATCCCCAGTACTTAAGACAGTGCTTGGCATGTAACATATTTGATTTAAAAAAAAAAAAAAAAAAGGAAGGATGAACAATCTTGGATTCAATTCTGAGCCAGGAAGAAAAAAAATTAGTTGTAAAGGGCATTATTGGAACGATTGGCAAAACTTGGATATGGAGTATAGGTTAGATAATAGGACTGTATTACTGTTAAATATCCTGATTTTCGTGTCTGTATTCTTAGGAATGTACACTGAAGAATTTAAGGATAAAGAGTGATGTGTCAGTAACTTTCAAATGATTCAGAAAAAATTATAGGTGTGTGCATAGACAAGATAGAGGAGAGAGGGGAAAGAATGGGAAAATGTGGAAAAAGGTGACAACTGGTGAGTGTGATAAAGGCTATCTAAGAATTCTTCATACTATTCTTGTACCTTGTCTATAAGTTTGAAATGGGGCAGCCCTGAGGCTAAGCACTTTTGTAATGGAGTTACTATTATCATTCCCATTTTGCAGATAAGAAAAGTAAGGCTTAGGGAAATTAAGTAACTTGCCCATAATCACACAGCTACTAAGTGGTAGACTGTAGATTCAGATGTCTAGGTTTAAATTCCAGCTCCTTAACAGCTTTAGAAATACTAAGCAAGTTTCTTTAACCTCTCTGTGTCTCAGTGTCCTCCCCTGTAATATGTGTATAAAATGGCTTAACATTTTCAGCATAGTTCCTGGTTTATGGTAAACATTATCTACTATTGTTATTGCTGTTCGCTCAGAGTCAAACTCACAGCTATACTGTCCTCAAGGTTTTTTGCATTAGTTTGTTATAAATGGTTGAGGGAAGCAAGCAGTAACCACAATCCTCCTCTCTTCGTGTGTGTGGATTAAGACTTGGAAAAGAAAAAAAACAATTCGCCCAGAATGAACATGCTAACCAAAAAGCCTAGACCCACTGCTGTTGATTCTGCCTAATAGCAAGCCTATAGGACAGAGTAGAACTGCCTCATAGGGTTTCCAAGGAGTACCTGGTGGATTTGAATTGCTTTACTTTTAGTAAGCAACTTTAGCACTTAATCACTATTCCACCATGCTCCAAAAAACAAATCACAAGCCTCCCCTCCCCAACTCCGCTTAGCTGCCATCAAGTCAGTTCCAGTTCAGTGACCCTAGAGGACAGGGTACAACTGTACCATAGAGTTTCCAAGGAATACGTAGTGGATTTGAACTGCTGGACTTTGGGTTAGCAGCCATAGCACTTAACCACTATACCACCAGAGTTTCCAGACTTAGCTGTAAGTCAGGATGTAAGTCTGTACTGTGTATCCTTGAGCCAGTTATTAAACCTTTCTGAGTTCCAGGGTCTTTTTTTCAAGAAGGGCTTGACAATTCCTCCTTTAGGGTTCACGGGAGTATGATGAGGATACAGAAAGAAGATAGAGAGGGTGTGTTCTGAAAGGCATATAACTAGAGCAGAGCATCAATACTCTCTATTCCCTCCCAACCATTTGAGAAATTGTAGCTTCTTCAAGCAATTGGAATACAGAAAAGCTTGTTTAATGAGAATGACTCCTCCTTACCACTGCCACCCACATCTTTGCTAAAACGTTTTTGAGAAAAATCAATTTGGATCTGAATTCTGAGCATCAAAACAACCACCCCGCCCCCCAAGAACTAGGTCATTCTTCTGAAAATTCAGGCCCAGTCAGCCTGGGAGCCCTGTCTTTTAGAATTTATCTTTTTTTCTTAATGAATTGACATGTGTCTTTCCTGTTGGTTCATTATGGAATTCATCTGTATTTCTCAATCACCGTGATCTCAAAAACAGCGCTCACCACCCATGGGAGTGACAGAGCCTAGTTAGAAAAAAAAAAAAAAAAAATCGAGCTTACTTTGGAAGAAAAAAGCCTTCCTGTCATTTCTTCATTTTAGACGAAACTGTCTCCTGTTTTCAACTTAAAAAAGGGACTAATTTTTTTCCTTTTAAAATCAGATAGGCTACGCATGAACCAGTTTTTTTCATGGCTCAGTATATGTATTACACATAGGGTTTATGAGTGAGTCTTTCTGGAATCATCCTCTGGCACAAAGTGATGGGAGAGGATCCAGTCAGCTACCCGTGCAGAACGCTCACACTGAGCTTTGCTTCTCCATTTTTTCATTGTTAAATTGTACTTAGCGGAAGACAAAGAGGAGAGAGGATGAGGGAAGAAGAGGAGGAGAAATGCCAGAGAGAAGTCAAGAGCTGTCAGCGCCTTCCTTCCAGCTGTCTGACCCCAGAGCAATTACTTAAACTCGGAGCCCCTGTCCCACCTCTAAAATGGGGATAATGACAGTAATAGCTATGCTGCATGGCTGTGGCAATGATTATCTGAGAAAATGTATGTGGGAAGAATGCTTTGTGAATATCTTTCTGCCATTGTTGGTGCTGAGATATTTTGTACATGTATAACTTGTGCAATTTTTAAACATTAGTTTTAAAAGGTGGTTTATATTTTTAGACCTAGAGTTTGAGTCGGAAGGGAGCCTTGGGAACCATTCAAAAAAACTCTTCACCCAGGGGAGACATCCTCTCTGGAGTAGCCTTGAAGGGAGTCCTCAGGTATCAGCCTGAGTAACCCCAGGGACATGGAGGTCACCACCTTTACCTTCTCTCCTTTGTCCTAATCACCCCAACCCTTTAGTTCATCTAGATACAGGATGTACTAGTGATTTTTTTTTCCCTTCCTAAGATAGACAGCAAAAGAATAATGTCATGGTTAAAAGTGAATAAATGTGCCGTGGCATGCGTGGTACAAATCTGCTGGCCATACACACGTTGCTGCTGGAGGTGTGCTAGCTAGTCTCCAAAGTATCTGAATACATTGTTTGGAGGAATCTTGTATTTTCTATAGCAGAAGCTACTGAATTATCAGGGCTAAGGCTGCAGCCTCAGAGCAGGAGGAGAACCTAGCCGGGTACTCTTTACTTAGCTCTCTCCCCGTGAACAAGTATCCCTTTTTCAGCTGATGGTTTTTCTAGCTGTAGGTATATATGGAAACACTGGTGATGTGGTTAATTGCTTTGGCTGCTAACCGAAAGTTCAGCCATTGGAATCTACCAGGCATTCCTTGGAAACTCTTCGGGGACAGTTCTACTCTGTCCTGCAGGGTCACTATGAGTTGGAGTCAACTTGACAGCAGCAGGTTGGTTTTGGTTTTTGGCTAGGTATATATGGATTTATCTGAGAAAGTACAGTCTCTGGCAATAAATGTTATCTTCTCTCCCTCACTACTCCATTTCTCCTTTGAAATAGGAGTGTGGGATGCACTTGGGTGGAATCTGTTTCTTTCAAGCCTGAGTCTGCTTCTGAGGTTTTCATTCCTTTTCAAGAGCAGTGAGGAGAGAGCAGGCAGAGATCAGGAGCTGGGGAGACCTCAGAGAGCCCCCAAGACGGCTCTTGACAAACTTGGGAAATTATAACTTGCATAAATTAGAAACTTGGGGGGTCCACGTGGCTACTTCACAGCCAAGCCAAGTGCCGTCGAGTCGGATCCGACTCACAGAGTCTGTAAATGATTTCAAATTTTGCTTACACTGTATCAAACCCTGGTGGCCTAGTATAAGTGCTCCATCTGCTAACCAAAGTGTCAGCAGTTCAAATCTGCCGGGTGCTCCTTGGAAGCTCTGTGGGGCAGTTCTACTCAGACCTCTGGGGTCACTAGGAGTCGGCCCTGACTCGATGGCAGTGAGTTTGGATTTGGGTTTTGGTTTAAAGCTACGGTAGTAGTAAAAATAAAGCACTTATGTGCCATACTTTCACATGTCAAAGGCCACAGGTACATTCTTCCAGTGTCTGTTTAATTGAAAAGAATCCATTGATTATAGGGTAGGGTATGTTTTTTTAAAAAATTGCATCTGCTTCTTTGTTAAATCAGAGACATTTTCTCAACATTGGGCAACTAAAGCAAAACAGATAAGCGGTATTTTGATGTAAGTGGCACGCTGTTATCTCCAACTCTCAGATCATTTATATTAAAATAACCTCATTATTCTCATTAGTTACTTTGATAGTAAGGAAATGTTATTAGTTTTAAAATTAAAAACTTACAAAATGTACCTTCTTGGTCTTAGTAAATGAAAAACTTTACTCACCAAAAACCTACCAGCTTTTCGGAGAACACAGAACTGGTGTGTCTAATAATAGTTTGGGAGATAGGCTGTAGTCCACTATCACTTATTAAATTGTGTCCCAAGTAAGTTATGTAGTAGCATATTTGCACAAGAACGCCTCTAGGCAACTGCATTTATATATTCATATACATTTATATTTTCACAAGCCAACAGTTGCTTTTTACTTGTGAGTAAGCCCTGGCTGAATTTCTTCTTCTAAATTTTATTGGTCCATGACAGAAAAAAATTTCTCCTGTCCTAATGAGTCAGAAATCCTTCCCTCTATCCAACCCCAGTCTACCATGCTTTAGTCATAAGAGCATTACCTCTCACCTCCTGTGTAATCTATTACATGTATGCTCAGAGGCTTGTTAGGCAGTTTGCCCATACAAATCACTGCAGTAACTTTCCAGTGCCAAGGATGATAATTGGGTCAACCTCTGCCTCCTGTTTCCTCTTCTCACTGGATCTCGTTGCCACCCTTGATCTGTCTGGCCAGATCTTTCTGATCTTACTCCTGTCTTTTCCTTCCCTGTAGTCCTGTTCCCCATCCAGGTGATGCTGATGGAGCCCCAAAGTGTGTGTGTTCTGTAACCTCTGGCAGGTCACAAGCCCATTCCCATTGAAAATGGGAATTTGTACCTCACCCTTCATGCCTCACAGGGATTATTGTGAGGGACAAAGAGGGCAGTGGGTGGTGGAAACACTGGGAGTTGGAGGTTCTGCTGCCTCTTCTTCCTATGTTGTTAACTGAGCTTCTTAACCCTTTAGTGCCCCAGCTCTGCCTGCTAGTTTAGCCTTGGGCAGGGCTGAATTTGTTCCCCCTTTTGCATCCCAAGGAAGCAAATAGTAGAAAAGATAAGAATTCCAGCTTTTTTTTTTTTTTTTTTTACAAATAAAACCAAGAAAACAGAAAAAACTACTGCCATCAAATCACTTCTGACTCATAGTGACCCTAATGGACAGAACAGAACTGCACCATAGAGTTTCCAAGGAGCGTCTGGTGGATTTGAACTGCTGACTTACTGGCTAGCAGCTATAGCACTTAACCACTACACTGTCACAGTTTCCAAACTGATAAAAGTTCATATACAAGCAGAGGCAGCCACTTCCTCCCCCAGTCCACCCCAGTCACTGAAACAAATGTGTGGAGGCCCTAAACCTTAATAACCTCTGCCTTATACACCAAGTCTTCCTCAAGCCAAACAACATAGAGGCTCAGCGAGAAAGACCTGTATTTGGATCTGAGCTTTGCCATTTTGTAATAGCTGTGTGAACCTGAAGAAGGATGCTTTTTGAGCCTCAGTTTTTCCACCTGTAAAGATAATAGCAACTCCTTAGCCTTATGCTAAACATTAACTGTGAGAGTGCACAGCAGGGCTCTTGCCTCCACATTTTAAGGGATCAATAACAGGTGTTATTTTTTGTGATAGTGGCTTTTAGAGACTTTTCTACAAATAAACCATGTGGTTTATCTTGACCTGATTTGATCTGGGTAAACATGTCAGAGTGGGAGTAGAAGAAAGGGAATCATTTCTGTGAGATTTTTCTCTTGCATTCCTCTTGTTAGCTCTTCCCACCCCACTTGACCCCAGGCTTGATGCTTGTGTTTGACTGGGGACAGGATTATTCCCACCTCCCAAGAGCAGAGAAGGGTCTCAGATGCATGGCCTCAGCGCTGTTAGAGGGGGAGGTTTTTTTTTTTTTTTTTTGGCCTGGAGTGACATTTCCTAACAGGCCTCTGGCATTTCCTCCCTGCCCACCTCCTTGGGGCCTCCCTCATTCCTGGGGCTTCAATGTGAAACACTTCCAAACCGGGCAGATCGTTTTCATTGAATTCTCCTGTTCACTGTCTCCAGTAGTGAGGAGAGACATTTTAATTAATTACATTCCCTGTGGGCTTGGGAATCAATAGCAAGAAAGAGCCATGGAATGAATTCCTACTCTCCGTTACAAGCTCTTTTTGTGACCTTGTACCAGCCGCTCCTGTCCTCTGGGCCTCAGTTTCTACCTTTTTAAAATAAAAAATCAAAACCAAACCCACTGCCAGGGACACTGACTGACTCACAGCAACCCCGTAGGACAGAGTAGAGCTGTCCCATAGGACTTGCAGAGCTGTGATCTTTATGGTTGGGAGACATGAAAAAACGAGGATGATTGAAAGTGCTTTGTAAACTGTTCGGTGCAGGCCCATGTGTAAGTTATTGATATTTCCAGAAAGAACCTTAGTGGCACAGTTGTTAAGTGCTCAGCTGCTAACTGAAACAAAATTTGGTCGTTGGAACCTACCAGCTGCTCCACAGGAGAAACATGTAGCAGCCTGCATCCATAAAGATTATAGCCTTGGAAATCCTATGGGGCACTTCTGATCTGTCCTATAGAGTTGTTACGAGTCTGGATTGACTTTGTGGCAGTACGAATATCCCTAAAAGGAATTCCTGGTGGCGCAGTGGCTGAGCACTCGGCTGCTGACTGTAAGGCTGCTTTTCTGCAGGAGAAAAGACCTTGTGATTTGCTCTTGGAAAGATTATAGCCTAGAAAATGCTGTGGGCAGTTCTACTTTGTCACATTGGGTCACTGTGAGTAGAAAATCAGCTTAATGGCACCTAACAATAACAACGTCTTCTCTAAAAGAGGCATTTGGTGGTTGAGTGATTGAGTTCTTAGCTTCCATGCAAGAAACCTGGATTTGAAACCCAGTATACCTCGTGTATAGCCGTCACCTATCTGTCATTGGTGTCTTGTATGTTACAGTGATGCTGAGTAGTTTCAGCTGAGCTTCCAGACTTAAGACAAGGAAGAAAGGCCTGGTGATCTATTTCAAAAAATCAGCTAACAAAATCCCTACATATCACAACAGTCTGAACCTTGGCCAACCATGGGTATAGCACAGGACTGGGCAGTGTTTCCATGGGGTCGCTGTGAATCAGGGGCCAACTTGGCAGCTGCTAACAACAGCATAGTCCCAGAAGGCAAGCATATAGGATGTTTTCTGAGCCATTTCTAGAAACTTCTTGCTTTGGGCACTTGTACCTTTAAACCAACTGACAGGTTAAATCTCCCTGAGAATAAGAGAAGAGCAACTCGGTTGGAATAAGGAGGTGAGTGGGTACAGAGATGGGGAAGAGGGGGCAAATTCCATTGCCTCAGCTCCAAGTTTCTCCAGCAAGGCAAAGGTGATTGTTATGCTTATGGGACCTGAGATAAGAAGCCAAAGCCTGGAGTTTTCCCCAATTGTCGGGGCCCCCAGCAGTTCTGACATTCACTGTGCTGGCCACCTCTAGTACTGGGCCTTTACAGCTAAGAAGGTGAGGCCTTGTTTAGTGCAGCCTCCTCTTAATCTCTGCTGCTCCTTCCTTTCTTCCCCTGCAGTGCATCCTGCTCGTAGCAACCAGAGAGATCTTTTTGTAAAGCACAAGTCTGGTCATGTTCCTACCCTGCTCAGAGTCCTTCCTTGAGTATAGAATCCCAAGTTCTTGATGTGACCATTCAGACCCTCACAGTCTGGCCCCAGTGGCTTCTCCATGCGCATCCCCTGCCCTCCCTCCACATCTCCTCCCCTCCTTTCGTGTCTGCTGCCCTCCCTCCAATTTACACTTGGCTCTAGCTGTAACCTGGACTGTTCCCCAGGGATGCCTCTGCCTGATCCCCATGCCTTTAACATGCTTTTCCACCTGTTTGGGATTCCCCTGGCCAGGTTTTCCGCATGCTTCTAGTTTCCCGCTGAGATGTCCAGTCCAGCAGCAAGACTCCCTAACTACTCTGTGTCCCTCAGTCCAGGTGTGTTCCTTTGGTCTCCTGTGTTTATTGGTATAATGGGCCTGACCACATCCCGGAATAGATGTCCTGTTCCTTGGCATCCTTCTCTTGCCTACTCTAGTTCTAGCCCTGTGGCCTCTAGCATGGCTCCTGCCAAAAAGGGCATGCCAAGTGGAGGGATAGAGGGAGGAACAGGCGGTGTTACCAGCAAACCAAGAAATCTACGGGCGTCAAAACCACCTAGGTAAGCTTGAAGCAGTCAGCTTCCTGGCCTCACCGCAGCTCTGTAGATTAAGGATTTCTCTGAGTGGGCCAGGAAGTCCACACATTTAGCAGAGTGTGTGTACCCAGGTGTTTCTGATGTAAACGTGAGGACCGCTCAGTGATGTGGTCCAAGCCTAATATTTTACAAAACAGGAAACTGAGACCCAGTGACAGACAGTAAGTGACTTCTGCCAAGATCTCAATCTTTGTTTTACACACACACGCACACAGCATTTCCATGAGATGAATTAAAGGCTTGTCTTAGTCATCTAGTGCTGCTTTAACAGAAATACCACAAGTGGATGGCTTTAAAAAGAGAAACTTTTATTTTGTCACAATCAAGTGGGCTAAAATCCAAATTCAGGGTGTCAGCTCCAGGGGAAGGCTTTCTCTCTTGGCTCAGGAGGGTGGTCCTTGCTCTCAGTCCTTGCTTGGACTGGGAAGTTTTGATGCACAGGGACCCCTGGTCCTTTCCAGAGGACATGCTCAGCTTGGTACTGCTTCTTAGTGGTATGATGTCCCCAAATTTCTACTGGCTTCCCTTTCCCTTAACATCCTAAAGGATTGCCTCAAGGTAGAGTACAACTTACAGCTTGAGTCCTGAGCCACCAACACAACTGCCATCCATCCTCCCTCTTTAACATCATAGAGACAGGATTTACAACTCGGAGGAAGATCAGGAAACACTGAGAATCATGGCTTAGCCAAGTGGCTGCACACATTTTTGGGGGGAACACAATTCAGTCTATCACAAGGCCCAGTGCTTTTTCCAAGACTCTGATCTTTGAGAAAGCCACAGAAAGCGCAGGAAAATTTTTGTCCTTGTTCTCCCCTTGGATGTGAATGGGGGGGCCAGTGATGGGGATGTTGGCATATTGTTTATTCCTTTTCCACGAAAAGCACTTAACCTCAGAATATGGGGCTACTTATTTTTAAAATTCTAAACAATTACAGTACTTTCACTCCAAGATGTATGTAATTGTTTCAAGTGTGGGAAATCCCTGATGTTTCATTTTTCTGTTTTGGAAATGATTTGTAGAGTAAATTATCTTCCCTGATGCCATGAGGTCTATTTTTATCATTTGGGATATTGAGAGTAAAACTGACAGAACATATTTAGTATTTCTTATAGTATTCGATGACATTGCTGCTTTTCAAAGCCTGACAGAGAAGAGACACCGTGGAGGAGTGTGTGTTCATAATTAATTCACCCTGTTACTGGAACAAAATGAGAGGGAAGGACCCACAGTCACACATTGGACATGAAGTGGAACATGTTCAAAGGAAAGCACTGGGGACTCCAGGGAGCCAGAAAGTTGTGTCTGAATTGTGGGGTTAAAGCAATCAGGCATTTAGAGAGAGAACTCCCACCTTCCATCTGTGAATTTGTGACGGTGGTGTCTTGTGGTACTACGATACTGGAAACAGAGCCACCGGTGTTTAAATACCAGCGGGATCACCTAGGGTGGACAGGTTTATTTGGAGTTTCCAGGCTAAGACAGACTCGAAGGCACAGCCTGGCAATCTACTTCAGAAGTCACGCAGGAAAACACCACAGATCCCATCAGGATATTGTCGGAATTAGTGCAGGAAGATGAGTCCGCTAAGCTGGAAGACGTTGAAAAGCACACAGTAGCTACAGCAGTGCACTTG
The DNA here is from genome assembly GCA_028571685.1 of Heterohyrax brucei. Taxonomy (NCBI): domain Eukaryota; kingdom Metazoa; phylum Chordata; class Mammalia; order Hyracoidea; family Procaviidae; genus Heterohyrax; species Heterohyrax brucei. The sequence goes on from CM053141.1 coordinate 171,416,540, forward strand.
AACATGCCAGTGATCCTGGAGATGGCACAGGACTGGGCAGCATTTCCTTCCGTGGCCTGTGGGGTCGTGGTTTGTAGGAGCCCCCCCGATGGCAACTAACAGCAAAAGAGCTCAGTGGCTGAAGTGCCTAAGGGGTTAAGGTGGGAAAGAGAGAGGCTTTAAAGGAAAGTAGAAGCCTAACCTGACGGTAGAAGTTACTGGGGAAGATAGTTCCTTTGAACAGAAAGAACTTTTTAGCAAATGGAATCCTGCCAATGAACGTCTTCCAAAGGTAGTGAGTTCCCAAATCAAGAGAAAGGCTCAAAGCCGGGACTGTGTGATGGGCCTGTCACAGAGTGTTTTGGGTGGAGGAGGGTCTAGACTATATCATGTCCGCGTACTCTTCTGACTGACCCTAGGGAGGCAAACCAGATGCCCACAGGGCCAAGCCAGTGACCTAAGTGAGTGATGTGTCATTCTCTGGTGGGGTGTAGCTAAGAGAAGAAAAAAATCTATTGCCATCAAATTCATTCATGATGACTCCTTGTGTTACGGAGTAGACCTTCATGGGATTTTCTTGGCTGTAATTTTTACAGAAGCAGATCACCAGGCATTTCTTCTGTGATACTGGTAGGTGGATTCAAATCACCAACCATTAGGCTAGTAGTTGAGCACAAACCATTTGCTCCATGCTGGTTCTTTGGCCAAGATTGCTGTGGGTCTATGGATCTAGGTCTTTGTTTCTTTTAGGAAAAAAGATCAAACTTTTGGATTATTTACTATAAACTCTTCTTATTTTTAAGTATTGTACAGGCCAGGTAAAAAGATGTGCCAGCTGGCTTCCGGTCCCAGCCTGCTAGTGTGACCCCTCTGTTCCAGAATTCTCAGGGTTGTGTGTGTTACAGTCCCTGAGATGGCGAAATGGACATAAGTGGTAGGGCAGGGATTGTCTCCTGTCCAGCAGACGGGGAAACCAGGGCACCTGGCAGTTAAGAGGCTTTTAGAGAGCTCCATAGCAAGGTAGTAACAGAAGAGGGCTAGAACTGGGGTAAATAGGGAGTGGACAACGTAAGAAAAACATATACTTCCTTTGCCTGCTTCCTTGATACTTACTTTTAAGCTCTTTTTAGGGAGAGAACAGAAACTAGGTAGCACAGTGGTTAAGAGTTTGGCTGGTAACCAAAAGGTTGGCAGTTGGAATCCACCTGCTGCTCCTTGGAAACCCTATGGGGCAATTCTGCTCTGTCGTAATGCAGTGGGTACGAGTCAACAGCAACAGCCAAGCCAAGTGCCGTCGAGTTGGATCCGACTCATGCAACAGGTAGGGGTAATTAAGGAGAGACTGAGCAGAACTAGAGCAGATAATGCTGCCTTCAGGCCCCATGTGCTCCGTCGGGATGCATATGGGACCTCCTAGTGTTGTGTGGTGCTCAGCCTGCTGTCCCTGCGCAGTGCTCCTGCGTGAAGCCATTCTATAGCGCTGCTGCCCCTCACCACCCACAATCTGTGTCTTTTGGCCTCCAGCCATGCCTGAAATCCCGCCCTCCCCACCCCCATGCCACTGCTTTTGGGTGAAGGCTTCACAGTCACGCAAGAACCTCTTTCAGAATGCTTGGAAGAGAAGGAAAAACAGGCTACAGGATGTAACCTGATACCTGTCACATACTCGAGGGATCGCACTGTCACTAAGGTGAGCACTGGGTAAGTTACTCTGCCAAGAAGAAAGCCTCACAAAGCCAGTCATATCCCAGCCACATTTACATCATTCCCAGCTGTGATTTGAGCCTGTCTGCCTAGCTTCCTGCTTCTTGGCCTTCTTACCACACACTCTGCTGAAACTGCTGCCAAAAGCAGCTTTCAGACCAATTTAGGCTGTGCTCAAATTGCCTGCTGTTTTGTTTTTCATTTAAAGTTTTTTAAGTATTAGTTTTATTTTTTTAAAATATAACTTCATTGAGATATAGTTGAAGTACAGTGAACTGCACATTTAAAAAGTATGTACCTTAATCAGTTTCAGTATATGTATACCTAAGTGTCACCACAGTCAAGATAAAGAACATTCCTGTCACCCACAAGGAGCTCCATGTGCTCCTTTATAACCCCTCCTTCCCTTTGTCCCCTACAACTACCAACCTGCATTCTGTCACTATAGATTAGTTTGCATTTTCTGGATGTTTGTGTTAAAGAAAGTATACAGTATGTGTTCTTTTTTTGCTGGCTTTTTTATTCAGTATAATTATTTTGAGGCTCTGTCTTAGGCTGGGTTTTCTAGGGAAGCAAAACCAGTAACACGTGTAGGTATAAGGAAAGATTTATAATATATATATATAGACAGATAGATACAAATATAGGAAACAGCTCACGTAATCACAGAAGCTGAATGTCCCAAGCTCTGGCACAGGCCTCACGTGTCCACGGAAGCTGAGGAACCCAAGGTCAGCAAGTCAGAGACCAGAGTTGCAGATCACCGGTTGTGTGGGTCAGTGGATCCCAAGCTGGCGGCGAGACGATGCAACAGAGGCTGGAGGTCGGTGGATCCCAAGCTGGTGGCGAGGCGAAGTGACAGAGGCTGGAGAACCCAGGATCGGCAGGTCAGGGAGCAGGACTGAGCAGAGGCTGGCGAGCGCAGGATTGGCAGGTCAGGGAGCAGGACTCTCACGTGCCGACTGTAAGGACTGATGAGCCCAACAGCCGCTAGCTCAAGTCCCGGAACCAGACGCTGGAACAAGAGAGCAGGAGCTCCTGGCCACGTGAGCGATCAGCAGCCGTAGTCCAGTGTCACGAGATGAGAGCCGAGGGGCAGGGAGTCACCACAAACTCCGCCCTGCCACTTAATACAGCAGCCAAATAGGTAGTAGCCAAGTTGTCATAATCCTGACCACCACAGGCTCATTCATGTTCTTGTGTGTATCAGTAGTTCGTTCTTTATTGCTGCAAAGTATTCGACTCCATGGATATATTATAATTTGTTGATCAGTTTGCTTGTTGATGGATACTTGAGTTGTTTCTGGTTCTTGGCTTGTACAAATAAGCCAAGTGCCATCGAGTGCTATAAATGTTTGTGGACAAGTCTTTTTGTGCATGTATGTTTTTGCTTTTCTTGGGTAAACACTGTTAGTAGTGAAATGGCTAGATTATATGGCAAATGTCTATTTAACTTTTTAAGAAACTGCCAGACTAGCTTCCTAAGTGGTTGTATGCTTTTGTATTCTCATCATCAGTGTGTGAGCAATCTAGTTCCTCTTCATCCTTGACAATACTTGGTATGGTCAGTCTTTAATCTTAGCCGTTCTGGTGGGTGTGAAGAAATGAAATGTGCAGTTCCCTGATGATTAATGATGTTGAGCACTCCTTCATGTGTTTATTGCCCATCCTTATATTTTCTGTGAAGTGTCAGTTTTTGACAGTGTTCATAGGGCTGTTTGTCATCTCCTTAGTGAGTTTTAAGAGTTATTGGTTCTGGATACAAGTCTTTTGTCTCATCTGTGTTTTACAAATATATCCTCCAAGTGTATGGCTTGCTTTCTTGTTTTCCTAATAAGGTGTCAGAAACCCTGGTGACGAAGTGGTTCAGTGCTACGGCTGCTAACCAAAAGGTTGGCAGTTCAGATCCACTACGTGCTCCTTGGAAACTCTATGGGGCAGTTCTACTCTGTTCTGTAGGGTTGCTGTGAGTCAGAATTGACTCGGCGGCAGTGGGAATAAGGTATTAGAAACCCTAGTGGGGTAGTGGTTACAGCTTCTAACCGGCTTCAAATCCACCTTGGAAACTGTGGGGCAGTTCTTCTCTGCTCTATAGGGTCTCTGTGAGTCAGGAATTGTTTTGATAGCAATTTTTTTGGTTTGTTGTTTTTTTTTTAATAAGACATCAGGTAACACTCGAGCATATGTGTTTCTGGGGATAAAAAAGGACATTGATTATTTAATATAATACACCTGTAAAAATCCTGTAGAAACTGAATGGGATAAAAATGTGAATGAGAGCATATTTAGTATAATCTTTCAGGAGTTGAGAAAAGAGTGTAGAAACCATAGTAGGTGCTAGAGGAGATGGAAGGAAAGGTACAGACATAACCAGGAATAAATACTGTTTTCAAGGACTCACATTCTGTAGGGAGATGCAGGCCTTCCATCTAGTATTTTGGTGTATGCTGTATATTGGCATGATCTCGTTTAATCCTCAGAACAATCCTCCAGAGTAGGTTTGCCCCATTGCAGGTGAAGAAACTGAGATTTAGAGTTCCCTACTTCGTACAGCTAGGACGTGGATGACTCGGGATTCATTCCCAAGTTTGTTCACCTCCAATGTTTGGACTAAATTGCCTCCCAAGTAGAGTACATGGTAGGGCTTGTTAATGGCTGTAAGAGAGTTATGGACAGCATGTAACAGGTAAAAAGAAACAAAAGTTTATTTTTGACTCTGCCTCAGAAGCCATCATGGAGAAGATGACATTTGAGCTTGTCTTTAAAGGCTGTGTACAACCTCAGTACCAAAAGTGGTATAAGGAAATGCCACTTGGAGGGAATACCATCAGCAAGGAAATGGTCATGAGATCCATTGGCCAAAGCTCAGTGCTCTCCAGGGGGATGGTGAGAGAACAAAAGGTTAATATCAGCTTTCCAACAGTTTTGAAAGTTGGGTTAAGATATCTGAATTTTGTTCTGACAGCAGTGGTGATCCACTGAAGCATTTGAACCAGAGGATGATGGGTAGTGATATCATGATGGCTGCATGTCTAGGGCTCAGCATATTAACTTGGAGGAAGTAGAGGAGGGACAGATAGCTATTAGGGACCTTGAGGCCTGTCCCTGCCGTGAGTATCGAGAGACTCAGCTGGGGATGAAAAACCTAGTGGCGTAGTGGTTAAGAGCTACAACTGCTGACCCAAAGGCTGGCCTTTTGAATCCAACAAGCAGCCTTGGAAACCCTGTGGGGCTGTTTCACTCTGTACTATGGGATTGCCGAGAGGTGGAATTCAGAGCAATGAGTTTTGTTTGTGGTTTTTTTTGCTAGGGCATTAGCCACGAAAATGGATAGGAAGAGATGAACCCATAATTTGAAAGTAGGGACAACCTGTCATGCATCATTTTTATTCTATCAGCTTTTCCATAATCTGGGACTAATTTGGTGTAGTCCCTTGCTGCCCCCTTCTTTTCTCTCCATCTGTGTTTTGTATACTTCATTACTCCCAGACAGGGGCCAGAGCAAAGAAAGAAGTGCCGCTTGTCCAGCCTGTAATTTCTTGGCTAATGCTGATAAATGAGGTGGTGCCTGAACAAGACTAAAACTTTTGGGTAAAATGAAGATGTGTGTTGTTCATACATTCCTTTCTTCATTGAACTGCCAGATTCATTCATTCCTGTCAATTCATTCACATTTAGTGATTAACTCATGCAACACTCAGCCATTTGATGTTTTTTGAGTATCGAACATATGCCAAAACAGTAAGACAACAACAAAATTCTCTGTGCACAAGAATTTCACATTTTAGTGGAGAATTATTTCTGCTGTCTCCGTCTGGGCTTTTGGTCTCACCTTTTTGGTATTTCTTTTCTTCTCTTTTTGTGTCTTTTATATGTGGATTTTTTTCTGCTCACGTTTCTTGTCTTTTCTAAGATAGTTTAATACTTTCTTCCTATATTTTGAGTACTTAAGCTGGGATTTTTTTTTAATTTTTAATTTTGATTAAATGAAATTTTACAGTCCAAATCAATTTGCCAAATAAAACCCTAAGCACGCACCTCTGTGCAGCTCTGTCTGCTGTCATCACCCAGTGACAGCACACTTACTCCTTCCACTCTTTACTTCCAGTATACACTCAGTCGACACCTGTCCCTCCCCTCCTCTCCAGCCTCTCCTCTCGCCTCTAAAAAGAAACCTGTTGCACAGCCTCCGATATATATTAAACTATAAGCACACACATCACCTGCATCACTCTGTGTCCCTTAGTCCAGTCCAGTCTTTGTCTGACATTTTGGCTTCAGTACTGGTCTCAGCTCCAGGCTAGCAGCACGTCCAGGGGCCATGCTCTCAGGGGACCGTCCAGGCTGGTGTTCTCTACTTTCCCCCAATATCTGTCTGACATCAGTAATGCAATCCTGGGTTCCACATCCTCTTCTGAACCTGGCTTAATTTTCTGTCAGTTCCCTGTCAGTGTACTACCGCAATTGTTTTTTTTAAATTATCTTCAGCAAAATTTTGCTTGCATGTGGTATTAATGATACCCTACTGAAGTCAATTCTGATTCATAGCCACTGTGATGGTTAACTTGGCTGGGCTGCGATTCTCAGTGGTTTTGCAGTCATATAATGTTGTGATCACTTTCATGATAAGATTCGATTTGTGATCACTTCTATTGTGGTATTTGCTGTGAGGAGTCAATCACCTGAAAGGGAATTTTCTTGGGCATGTGGCCTCCAGCAAATATAAGTAGATATTCTGGCAAGACTCAGGGGCTTTTGCTCATGCTGGGTCTTGCAGCTGGCTCTTGTTACTTGTGGTTTTGCTTGCTGATGTTGGGAATTTGTCAGTCTTTGCAGCCTGTGAGCAAGAGCACTGCTTTCTGACTGCTGATCTTGAGTTTACCTTCCCTGTGACTATGTGAATCAGGAGAAGCCTCTGTCTTGCCTCTGCAGCCTTGTGAACCATTTCCTCAAAATAAATATCTCTATGTACTTATACACTTTATTGGTTTTGCTTCTCCAGAGAACCAACCCAAAGATGTTTGGGACCAACAGTGATTCTGGAGAAAACTGTAAGGATAAGTTTTCTAAACTGGTTCTCAGGTGTGCTTAGTCTTAAAGATACTGAGTGTGCTTCCAGTAGTAAAGAAGGCACTGCTAATCCATGGCATGAGGTGGTGATACAGATATGCAGAATATCCCAGTGTAGATCAGGTATTGGTAAAGGCAGGGCTCTGGTAATTACATGTGTGATACCTTGCTACGTTTTTGTCAGAATGAGAAGTATAAGAAAGCCGATTTGTAGGTCCTACTTTTGCTAGACAAACTGGTGAAGTAAAAAGATGAACTCAGGCCTTTGGAGTCAGAGCTCAAGTGCTGCATAACGGCCTTGAAGTCTCCAAGGGTGCCTTGAAAGAAAGCCTTATTTCTTGTAGTAGCAGTTGATATGGCTGAAAATAGAACCCAGAGTCTTATTGTTAAAAGTAGCTAAATTATACCAACTCAGTTGCCACCTCAAGAGGTGTCTGAAGTTAAAGTGAGAATGCTGACAAATGAAATTGTAAAACTTGGGATAGGGACATACAGACAAATGGGGACATTGAGTCCCTAATTTCCTTTAAATCTCTCCTGCCGACAAAACCAGCCCCCTCACTCCTACTTGAAGAAATTTCTACGTGTTTCTCTGCTATACCACCCTTTGCTTTTTAAACCATTAGCACCTCTGCCCCTGTCTAATGAGATTAACTCACCTGCAGCTAAAGAGCCTTAGCCTGGGGCATCACCGCAGGCAGGATAATGCTGCATATTCTCAAAACTTTTTCCTACCACTGATTTTGGCTTCTGGCCCAAAACGAGACATAAGTCTCATCGAGTCCCGATAGGTGAAGTGCAAAGTGTAACCAACGAGGTATACTGCTCTTTCCAAAGGACTGTTGGACTTTTCTAATATATACAAATAGAAATCTGATTCCATTAAAAGATGGGAGACTAGACACATGCCTCCTCATTTCCCTCTGAGAACTAAGGCCTGGAATGATATTTGTATGAAGCACTGAACACTTGGGGAGCCCTAGGACTTGGGATATTTGACTGGGCACCAGTATCAGACTAATCTTCTCCTCTCAAAAACAAGTGAGCAGCCGTCTGACCTCCACTTCTGCTGTTTCACGGTGTCAGAGAACTGCAGCTTTTGCAAATGGGCAGTAACGTATATTCATTATCAGCTGAAAGGCGGAATCTGCTGCTTCTGACTGCCTGTTTTCGGCCAGCACACTGGACAGGTCCTTGTTCAACGCCTACACAGTTCTCCTTATAGAAGTGATGATTGCTTTTAAGGCTGAGAGGCCTATATATCTGCCCTCCTAGAGATTAAACAAAGTGCAGCAGAACAAAATGAAAAATTTAGTAAGCTATTTGAACTGGTGGATCATCAACAATCTGAAATACATCAGATCAATAACAAAATTACAGAATTAGGTAATTGAATCCAAAGCCAAAAGAGTAAGATTGAACAGGTAGAAGTTAGACTCAGTGACCTTGAGGACAGAGCACCTGACACCAGCATTTATGAGGAGAAATCAGAGAAAAGAAGAAAAATGAAGAAGCATTAAGAAACATGTGGAACTCCATTAAGAGAAGTATTTTACATTTAATTGGAGTTCCTGAAAAAGGGGAGATAGATAATAATGTAAAGAGTACTGCTACAGAGATGCTGACAGAAAACTCTACTGAGATTATGAGCAGAGAGAACATAGGCATCCAAGATGTTTATTGAACAGCACAAAAGCTAGACCCCAAAAGAAAGACGCCAAGGAATAATCAAGCTTAATAAAACGAAACATAAACAGGTGCTTCTGAAGGCAGCAAGGCTCAAAACAAAGTTAACACTCCAAGGGAAACCCTGTAGACTTTCAGCTGACTTCTCTGCAGAAACAATGTTGGCTAGAAAACAGTGGCCTGACACATTCAAAGCTCTGGAGGAACAAAACTTCCAACCAAGAATTATATATCCTGCAAAATTGTCTGTCAAATATGATGGTGAAATGAAGACATTTGCAGATAAGAGAGGAGCTTAGAGACTTCATAAAAACTAAACCAAAACTATATGAAATATTGAAAGAAGCTCCCTGCTTAGAAAAACAAAACCATTAAATGTATATTTAAGGTGACAATGCAGGACACATCATCCAGAATTCTAATCAATTAAGGAAGTCACAAAACTTAATTGAAGCTACACTATTAAAATGAGGCAATCTGTGATCATATTGTGACAACTGTGACACCATCATATTAAAACAGGGATGTGCTACAGTAGTTATAGTCATTTCAGGAGAGGAAGTTAAAGAGTTATGCTATAGCTAAAATTGGGTTTAATCTTAGTATGTTAAAGGGGATAATAGGTGTAGCCATAAAGCACATTAACAATGCTTTGTATCAAAATAAGAAACGCAGTACAGGAGTCTGAACAAACACAAAACCAACACTGAAAAAATAACCCATAAAGAAAAATGACCCGGAACAGAACATTAAGAGCAATATAGAAAACATCAACATAAAAATAAGTAGATCAGAATGATGGCACTAAGCACATACCTATCATTAATTACATTGAATGTAAATAGACTGAACACTCCAGTAAAGAGACAGCAAGTGACATACTGGATCAAAAGACCTGATCTGTCCATGTGTTGCTTACAAGAAACACACCTTAAAGATATGATCAAACTGAAAATTAAAGGATGGAATAATATACACTAAGCTAATAACATACAAGGAAGAGCAGGTGTGGCAATACTAATCTCAGATAAAATAGATTTCAATGTAAAATCCACTACTGAGGACAAGGCTGATCACTATTTATTGCTGAGAGGTTCAGTACTCAAGCAGGACTTAACAGTATTAAATATTTATACACCCAGTACCAGAGCATCTAAATACATTGAATGAACACTGACAACACTGAAAAATGAGATCATTCCACAGTAATAGTTGGAGACTTCAAACCTCCCCTTTCAGTTATGTATAGATCATCCAGAAAAAACTCAGTAAGGATACAGAAGATCTTACTGCAACAGTCAGCCAACTTGACCTTATCTACATACACATATCTTTTCATCCATCAACGGATAAGTACACCGCATTCTCCAATGCACATGGAACATTCTCCAGGATAGACCATGTGTTAGGTCATAAAGCAATTTTCTGTAAAATCCAAACCATTGATTTACTCCAAAGTATCTTCTCAGAACATAGAGCCATAAAAGTTAAAATGAATAACAGCAAAACCATAGGTAGAAATTCAAAATTATGGAAACTGAACAACAGTTTGCTAAAAAAGCCTTGGGTTATAGAAGAAATCAAGGACAAAATAAAGAAATTTATGGAATCAAATGAGAGTGAAAACACATCCTACCAGAATCTATGGGATACAGCAAAAGTGATGCTCACAGGTCAGTTTATAACTGCACACATCTGAAAAGAAGAAAGGGCCCAAATTAAAGAATTAACCTTACAGCATGAAGAGGTAGAAAGAGAGCAACAGAAGAACCAACCCCTCAGGCACCAGAAGAAAACAGATTGTAAGGATTAGAGCAGAACTAAATGATTTAGAGAATAGAAAAATATTGAAAAAATTAACAAAATCAAAAGCTGGTTCTTTGAAAAGATCAACAGACTTGATAAACCACTGACTAAACTTACAAAAGAAAAACAGCAGAAGATACAAATAACCCAATTAAATAATGAGATGGGAGTTGCTACAACAGACCCAGCTGAAATAAAACTATCATAACAGAATACTATAAAAGGCTGTACTCTAACAGGTTTGAAAACCTAGAGGAAATGAACAAATTTCTAGATTCATATCACCCACCAAGGTTATCACAAGGAGAAGTAGATCAACTTAATAAATCTATCACAAAGGAAGAGATTAAAGAAGTCATGAAATATTTACCAACCGAAAAAAGGCCTGGCCCAGCTAGCATCAACACAGAATTCTATTAAACTTTTAGAGAAGAGTTAACTCTGATACCATTGAGGCTATTTAACACCATAGAAAGGGGTGGGATACTCCCAAATTCATTCTGTGAAGCCAGAATAACCCTAATACCAAAGCTAGGGAAAGATCCCACAAAAAAAGAAAATCACAGACCAGTGTCACTCATGAACCTAGATACAAAAATCTTCAGCAAAATTCTAGCCAATAGAATTCAACAACATATTTAAAAAAATAATTCATCATGATCAAGTTGGTTTCATTCCAGGGATGCAAGGCTAGTTCATCATCAGAAAAACAATTAATGTGATCAACAACATAAATAACACGAAAGATAAGAATCACCTGATTCTGTCAGTTGATGCAGAAAAGGCATTTGACAAAGTCCTACACCCATTCATGCTAAAAACTCTCAGAAAAATACAAACAGAGGGGAAATTCCTCCATGCAATCAGTAGCATCTATGCAAAGCCAACTGACTTCATCGTCCTGAGTGGTGAAAGACTGAAAGAATTCCCCTTGAGAACAGGAAATAGACAAGGATGTCCACTCTCACCACTTCTATTCAACATTGTGCTAGGAGTTCTAGCCAGAGCAAATAGACAAGACAAAGAAATAAAGGGCATCTGTATTGTCAACAAAGAAGTAAAGATCTCCCTATTTGCAGATGATATGATTGTATATACAGAGAATCCAAAGAAGAAATCCATAGGTAGACTATTTGAACTAGTAGAGGAGGTTAGCAAAGTATCACGATGCAAGATAAACATAAGTAACTCAGTAGGATTTCCTTATACCGACAATGAGATTATTAAAGAAGAAATCACCAAATCAATACCATTTACTACAGCCCCAAAGAAGATAAAACACCTAGAAATAAATCTATCTAGAGAAATAAGAGACCTTTACAAAGAGAACTACAAGACCTTACCAGAAGAGACTAAGAGAGGCTTACATAAATGGAGTAATTTACACTGCTCATGGATAAGAAGACTCAACATTGTGCAAATGTCTGTTTTACCCAAAGCAATCTACTTATGTAATGCAATTGCAATACAAATTCCAATGACTTTTTTTAATGACATGGAGAAACAAATCACCAACTTTGTTTGGAAAGGGAAGAAACCTGAAATAAGTAAAGCACTACTGAAGAAGAACACACTGGGATGCCTCTCACTACCTGACTTTAGAACCTATTACATTGCCACAGTTGTCAGAATAGCCGATACTGGTACAAAAAGAGACATATAGACCAAGGGAACAGTGTTGAGACCCCAGAGATGCCACCATCCTCCTACAAACAGTTGATGTTCAGCAAAGGCCCTAAGATTTTAAACTAGAGTAAAAACGATCTCTTAACAAATGGTGCTGGCAAAATTGGATATCCATCTGCAAAATGTGAAACAAGACTCGTATCTCACACCTTATACAAAAACTGACTCAAATTGGATAAAAGACCTAAATATCAAATCTAAAACGATAAAGCTCATCCAAGATAAAATAGTGGAAGTTTTAATACACAACATGGACAGACTTCACAATCTGACAAACAAAGCACAATCAACAGAAAATAGGTAAATGGGAACTACTAAGAATCAAACACTTTCGCTCACCCAAAGACTTAAAGAATTAAAAGACTACCTATAGAATGTGAAAAATATTTGGCGACTGTATGTCAGGCTGACGTCTGATATCCGTAATCTACAAGGTACTACAAAATATCAACAAGAAAAGGATAAATAATCCATTTAAGTGATGGGCAAAGGAGATTGACAGATACTCCTCGAAAGAGGATATCCAGGCAGCCAAAAGACACATGGAATTGCTTGCGATCATTAGTTATTAAAGAAATTCAGATTAAAAACTGCGATGAAATACCATCTAACCCCAACAAGGTTGGCCATGATCCAAAAAACACAGAACAACAAATGCTGGGGAGGCTGTGAAGAAACTGGAACTCTCCTAGACTGCTGGTGGAATTGCAAAGTGGTACAACCTCTTTGGAAAGTAATCTGGTGCGTCCTTAAAAAGCTGGAAATAGATATACTATTTGATCCTGTAATTCCACTGCTTGGAATTTATCCTTTAGAAACAAAGCTTTCACATGAGTAGACACACATGTACGAATGTTTGTTGTGGCACCGTCCATAATAGCTAAAAGATGGAATCAACCCAGACCCCATCTGCAGATGAATGGATAAACAAACTATGGTACATATACTCAGTGGAACACTATGGTGTGATAAACAATGATAATTTTAGTGGTTTTGTTCTTCTAAGCCAAAGCCAAGAACTTCTTTCAGTATTTCTTGTAGATTTTGGTTTGGTTTTTACAAAAGTGTCTGAGTTTCTGTTTATCTGGGAATGTCTCAATTTCATTTTCATATTTGAAAGATAGTTTTGTAGGACATACAATTCTTGCTTGGAAGTTCTTCTCCTTCAAGGCTTTGAATGTGTCATGCCACTGTCTCTTGCTAGCATGGTTTCTGCTGAGAAATCTGATGAAAGCCTACAGGGTTTCCCTCTGAATGTTAGCTTTGCTTTGAGTCTGGCTGCCTTTAAGAGTTGCTGCTTATGTTTCATTTTGTTAAGCTTGATTATAATATGTCTTGGAGTCTTTCTTTTGAGATCTATATTGGGTGGCGTACGATATGCATCTAGGATATCTATATTCTCTTCCTTTATGATTTCTGGGAAGTTTTCTGTCAGCAGCTCAGCAACAATACTCTCTGTGTTCTCAGGTGTCTCATCCTGTTCAGGGACTCCAATTAATCATAGGTTGTTCCTCTTAATAGAGTCCCACATGCTTTTTAATGCTTCTTTTTCTTGTTTCTTTTTTCTGATTTCTGCTCATAGACGCTGGTATCAGTAGCTCTGTCTTCCAAGTCAGAAATTCTTTCTTTCTTTTGTTCTTGATCTGTTGGGTTTCAGAGTACTGGTGTTCCATCAGATTGAACAGCTTGCTTGTTCTGCTGCATTTTGTATAAGGTCTATAAGAGCTCTGTATATAATTCTTTTGTATTCACCTTCTGATGATTTCAGAAAAGTTTCTTCATCTGGAAAACTCCTTGATTGTTTTGTTTGTGAGCCTTCTGAAGCCATGGGTGATTTCTTGTATGCCACAAGTTTCTGTTGCTTTTTGGGTCCCATGTGAATAAGTACAGGCTGAGAGAGATACTATGAGGATGGACTGCAGATGTTTCTCTAAGCTGTCTTAAAATGTAAAATGAAAGGTATCTGACCACTTTCCAAGTCAGTCAGGTTTTCAGGTGTAGAGATCCTTCTTCCCAACTGCAAAGTAAGCACCTCTATATCCAACTCCAGATGATACGAACTAGTTCAAAATATAGCAGTGCTACTGCCCTGTTGGCCTCTGACCCTATGATCCCCCTTAATAAACTATATGTAGTTTAAACTACTGCTTTTCTGGTAGAAAAGCACTCTCCTGTGGGCAGGCTCTGGCTCCCAAGCTAAGAATTAGGTTCAGCTGTGGCCACCGTATCTAAGTGGTGCCCTCTACAAGGTCAGCAGATAGATGGGCTAAAGGTGCCGAGAGGTAGTGAGTCCTCTGCCTCTGTTGCTAGGCTCCCACTGTAGGTGACACTGTGTAAACTACTGCTTTCTGTCAGAGAAGCACTGTCCTGTTTGCAGGCACTGGCTCCCAGGCTAAGAATTAGGTCCCGCTAAAATCTGCATATCCAACATGGCGTCCCGCACACAGGCACTGTGGTTCCCTACAAACCATGCTGTGGCAGTGATAAAAAGACAGGCCCAGAGTGGCTAGATAAACAGAGTCCTAAGCCTGGCTCTTGGAATATGGCAATTTCACCTGCCTATCCCACCAGCAGTGTGTCTGAGTCTAGCCTCTAGGCAAGACCCAGCTCTGCCTGCCAGCCAAGACAGAGGACAAAAAATCAAAATGGGGTGTTACCTTCAGTCCATCAGAGCCAAGACTAGCCAGGAGTGGGAGTCAGTGAATGAGAGGAGGTTTTTTGCTCAGTGGCATGAAGTCCAAATTAACAGCCCTGTGCCGTGTCCTGGGGGCTCACTCGGTGACCAGAAGGCACTGTTTGATTATCAGTTCTGGTCTTGGTTTCCAGAGGGGTATAAAGAGATGTGTGCTTAGTCTGTCATCTTGACTTTATCCCCCCAACAATGGCAATTTTAGAAAACATAACATGGTCTCATTTGGAAGAGACCATGCTGAGTGAAATCAATCAGTGTCAGAAGGACACGTATTATATGAGACCCCTGTTATAAGGACTTAAAAATAGAAGTATCTACAGAAGAAAATAACTGTGTTGGCTACAAGGGTGGGTCGAGGGGTGAGAGTTTATTATAGATGAGATAATTGATGAGCCAAGCCAAGTGCCGTCTATTCTTTTACTGTAGTAAATAAAAATTACAGGAAAGAAAAAAGAAATTTGGTAAATATTTGTGGTAAGGGCTGGATCTGGGATAATAGTGTGTCTTAGTCATCTAGTGCTTTTATAACAGAAATACCACGAGTGCGTGGATTTAACAAAGAGAAATTCATGTCTTCACAGTTTAATAGGCTACAAGTCCAAATTCAGGGTGTCAGCGCCAGGAGAAAGCTCTCTCTGTCTTTTGACTCCAAAGAAAGGTCCCATCAGTCTTTATTTTGGTCAGGAAGCATCTCAGTGAAGGACCCTGAGGTCTAAAGGATGAGCTCTGCTCTTGGCCTGGTTTCTTGGTGTGAGGTCCCTGTGTCTTTGACTGATTCTCTCTTATATCCAAAAGAGATTAGTTTAAGATACTGTCCGATCTTGTAAACCTTATCAGTGTAACTCCTGACAATACATTTTATTAAATTTTAGTTATTGAATTTACAACACAGAGGAAAATCTCATTAAATGACAAAACGGTGGACAAGCATACAATACTAGAAATCAAGGCCCAGCCAAATTGACACACATTATGAGGGGACAAGATTCAGACCATGGCATAGTGCAAGGAACATGAAGATGAATCAGTAAGAGTTTATCGATATGGACCCACTAAGCCAGATTCTTCATTCAGTATTTCAACTGCAAAAGTTAGGAAAGGATCTAATAATTGGTTGGGTAGCTGAACCGTGGATTATGTGGTGGTTAACACTAACTCAAGTTGAAGTACCAGACCTGCCTTGGTACACTATAGAAGAAGGTATCCAGAGGCTTAGGGAAATTGGTGAGTTGGAGTGGATTTATCAGGTTAGACCCGTAAGTCCACACATGGAGTACTCAGAGGGCATAACTTTTAACACAACAGCGAGGATCGAATTGGTGAAGGAGCCTCAAAATCCTTGAAGACTGTTGTGATTGCTATTTTATATATATCAGATTCAGCAGTGGGTTCTGCCCTGATTTAAGACACATCGCCATGAATCAGATCCAACTTGACAGCACTTGGCTAACTACAGTGAGTTTGGATCCTGCAGCGGTAGGGGCTGAGTAAGAGCACTCCATTCACAGAGATAAGGTGGACATGGTTACTGTAATAGACAATGCAGTCAAAGCAGAAATCAGAATAGTCTGACTTTATCTGACTTAAAGTATTGGCTACTTAGCTATTGTGTCTGTAGGAGTGAGATAGATAGGAAATATACTAAATATCTCCTTGATCTGTACAAGCAAATGAATTCTGGGTCAAGTGAACAGCAGTTTATTTTGACTCACAAGAACAGAGAGTTCTGGTCCTACAGTCAATTCCCAGACTTGAACAGGTGTCAAGTTTCACAACCCATTTAAGGAAGGGGAGGCTGGAGCCCTTTGAGGAAGGACTGTAATATACTGCCCAAAACTTATACCACTAGTCTTTTCTCCTAGACTTCCCCAAATGGATCTATGGCCTTTGATGAGAGTGACCGTTCTTTGGGAAGAGGAAATAATCAGACTTTTGGGAAATTATTGGATACTAGTTCTGAATTGACACTAATTCCAGGAGACCCAGAATGTCAGTGTGGCCCAACAGTTGGAGTGGGCACATGTGGAGGTCAGATTATTAGTGGAGTCTTAGCTCATGTCTGTCTCACAGTATGCCTAGTGGGTTCCTGAACACATCCTATAGTGATTTTCCCCAGTTCTAGAATGTATAATTGAAGTAGATATGCTCTGCAGCTGACGCAACACTCACATCAGATCCTTGACAAATGGAATAATAGCTATCATGGTAGGAAAAGCCAAGTGGAACTGTTAGAACTGTCCCTACCTGGGAAAATAGTAAACCAAAAGCAATACTGTATTCCTGGAGGGATTGCAGAGATTACTGCCACCATCAAGAACTCAAAAGATGCAGGGGAGAGGATTCCCACTATATCCCCATTCAACTTGCCTATTTGGCCTGTGCAAAGAAACAATTGATCTTTGGAAATGACACTGGACTACTGAAAATTTAACTAGGTGGTGACTTCAGATGCTGCTGCTCTTCTAGATGTGGTTTCATTTTACTTGAGCAAATTAATATATCCCTAGGTACCTACCATGTGGTTGATCTTTTTTTCCACAGTTATTTCAAGGGATCACTAGGAGCAGTTTGCCTTTAGCTGGCAAGGCTAGCAATACACCTTTACTGGACTGCCTCACAGCTACATCAGCTCTCAAGCCCTATGTTATAATTTAGTCTGCAGGGATTTTGATCACTTTTCTCTTCCATATAACTTCACACTGATCTATTATATGGATGGCATTATGCTAATTTTACTCACTAAGGAAGAAGTGTCAATGAAACTGGACTTATTAGTAAAATATTTGTGTATTAAAGGGTGGGAAATTATAATCCCACAAAAATTCAGGTGCATTCCACTTCAGCAAAATTTCTGGGAGTCCAGTGGTATGAGAAATGTCAAGATATTCTTTCTAAAGTGAAGGGTACTGAAAATCAAACCCACTGCTGTCAAGTTGAGTCTGACTCTTAGCAACCCTGTAGGACAGAGTAGAACTGCTTCATAGAGTTCCAAGGAGCACCTGGTAGATTTGGGTTGCCAACCTTTTGATTAACAGGCGTAGCACTTAACCACTACGCCACCAGGGTTTCCAAAGTGAAGCTTAAGTTATTGCAAATGACTGCTTCACAGTTAAAAAGAAATCGCAGTGCTTTGTGGGACACTTTAGATTTTGGAGGCAACATGCTCCTCATTTGGAGGTGCTACTGCAGCCTATTGATGAGATGACAGGAAAAATGTCTAGTTTTGAGTGGGGCATAGAACAAGAGAAGGCTCTGCAACAGGTTCAAGCTGCTGTTAAAGCTGCTCTGCCCCTTGGGCCTTATGATCTGTCTGATCCAATCACACTTGCAGCATCTGTGGCAGATAGAGATGCTGTTTGGAGTGTGGCAGGTCTCTGCTGGTGAATCACAGTGCAGACCCATAGGATTTTGGAGTAGAGTCCTGCCATCCTCTGAAGATAATCACTTTCCTTTTGAGAAACAGCTTTTGGCTTGTTACTAGGCCTTAGCAGACACTGAATACTTAACCATGCAACACCAACTCACTGTGCAGTCTGTGCTGTTGAGTGTCCAGTCTGCCAGCAGCTGAGACAAACACTGAGTCCCTGATGTGGCACCATCCCTCGAGATGATGAGCCAGGAACCAGGTGGCAAGTTGATTATGTTCAACAACTTCCATTATAGAAAGGGCAGCAATTTTTTTCTTTCTGAAATGGATCTGCCTTCTCTGAACACAGTGCTACTATTGGCTAGAATTTTGTTGAGAATTGTTGATTCTGTATATATGACAGGTATTAGTTTGTAGCTGTGTATGTGTGTGTGTGGTCTCTTTTCTCTGGTTTTGGTATCAGGCTTATGCTGGCTTCATAGAATGAATTTGGAAGTATCCCTTTTCTATGTTCTGAATAGTTTGAATAGTATTGGTGTGAACTCTTCTCTGAATGTTTGGTAGCATTCTCTAGTGAAGCCTTCAGGGCCAAAACTATTTTGTTGGCAAACTTTTTTTAAAAGTTACTTTTTCAGCCTCTTGTTACAGGTCTGTTTAGATCTTCTACCTCAGTTTATGTTAGTTTAGGTAGGTTGTGTGTTTCTAAGAAATTTGTCCATTTCTTCTTGATTTTCAAATTAGACTACATAGTTTTCATAGTATTCTGTTGATTCTTTTTATTTCAGTTGAGTGTGTTGCATTGTCCTTCATTTAATTTTTATATGGGCTATTTGATTTCTGTTTTGGTTTTTTTGTCAGTTTGGGCAGTGATTTTCTATTTTGTTGATCCTTTCAAAGAACCAACTTTTGGTTTTGTGGATTCTTTCAATTTTTCTATTCTCTATTTTATTTCTGTCTGCTCTGATCTTTATTATTTCCTTTCTTCTGGTGGCTGTGGGCTGCTTTTGCTGTTTTCCTTCTATTTGTTAGAATTGTATAGGTAGTGTTTTAATTTTGTTCCTTCTTGTATGTTGTTGCATCTACTGCTGTAAATTGACCTCTGAGGATTGCCTTTGCTGTGTCTCAAAGGCTTTGTTATGATGTATTTTCATTCTTGTTTGATTCTACGAAGTTCTTTTTATTCTATCTTTGCTGTCATTTCTTATCCAGATTTTTTTTAACCAAAGTATTATTCAGTTTCTATGTATATGATTCCCCCCCCCCCCGGCTTCTCCTGTTATTAACTTCTACTATTATGGCATTGTGATCAGAGAAAATGCTTTGTATCACCTCAGTGTTTTGAATTTTGTTGAAGGTGGCTTTGTGGCCCAAAATGTGGTCTGTTCTGCAGACTGTTCCATGTGTATTGGGAAGAAAATGCATATTTTGCTGCTGTTGGGTGGGGTGTTCAATGTATGTTTATGAGGTCAAGTTGTTTTCTTGTTGCCTTTGGATCTCCTGTGTCTTTAGTAAGTTTCTTTCTAAATGTTCTGTCTTTTACCGAGAGTGGTATGTTGAAGTCTCCTACTGTCATTGTGGGGGGTGGTGGAGTTAAGATGACAGACTAAGCACAAGTCTCCTTATATCCCTCTGGAAACCAAGACCAGAATTGATAATCAAACGGAGCCTTCTGGTCACCCAGTGAGCCCCCAGGACACGGCACAGGGCTGTTTATTTGGACTTCATACCACTGAGCAAAAAAAACCTCCTCTCTTCCGCTGACTCCCACTCCTGGCTAGCCCTGGCTCTGACGGACTGAAGGTAAACATACCATTTTGACTTTTTTTCTGTCTTGGCCGGTGGGTGGAGCTGGGTCTTGCCTAGCAGCTAGACTCAGACGCACTGCAGGTGGGATAGGCAGGCAAAATTGCCATATTCTGAGAGCCAGGCTTAGGACTGTTCATCTAGCCACTCTGGGCCTGTCTTTTTATCACTGCCACAGCATGGTTTGTAGGGAACCACAGTGCCTGTGTGTGGGACACCATGTTGGATATGCAGATTTTAGCGGGACCTAATTCTTAGCCTGGGAGCCAGTGCCTGCAAACAGGACAGTGCTTTTCTGACAGAAAAGCAGTAGTTTAAACTATATATAGTTTATTAAGGGGGATCATAGGAGCAGAGACCAACAGGGCAGTAGCACTGCTATATTTTGAACTAGTTCATATCATCTGGGGTTGGATATAGAGGTGCTTACTTTGCCAGTTGGGAAGAGGGATCGCTACACCTGAAAACCTGACTGACTTGGGAAGTGGTCAGATACCTTTCGTTTTACATTTTAAGACAGCCGAGAGAAACATCTGCAGCCCACCCTCATGGTATGTCTCCCAGCCTGTACTTACTCACATGGGACCCAAAAAGCAACAGATACTTGTGGCATACAACAAATCACCCATGGCTCACAAACAAAACAACCAAGGAGTTTTCCAGATGAAGAAACTTTTCTGAAATCATCAGAAGGTGAATACAAAAGAATTATATACTGAGTCCTTCTAGACCTTATACAAAATGCAGCAGAACAAAAGGAAAAACTAAGCAAGTTGTTCGATCTGATGGAACACCAGTACTCTGAAACCCAACAGATCAAGAACAAAATCAAAGACGTAGAAACTTCAGTGCAAAGCCAAGAAAACAGAATGGAACAAATGGAAGAAAGAATTTCTGACTTGGAAGACAGAGCTACTGATGCCAGCGTCTATGAGCAGAAATCAGAAAAAAGAAACAAGAAAAAGGAAGAAGCATTAAGAAGCATGTAGGACTCTATTAAGAGGAACAACCTACGATTAATTGGAGTCCCTAAACAGGATGAGACACCTGAGAACACAGAGCGTATCGTTGCTGAGCTGCTGACAGAAAACTTCCCAGAAATCATAAAGGAAGAGAATAGAGATATCCCGGATGCATATCATACGCCACCCAATATAGATCTCAAAAGAAAGACTCCAAGACATATTATAATCAAGCTTAACAAAATGAAACATAAGCAGCAACTCTTAAAGGTAGCCAGACTCAAAGCAAAGCTAACATTCGGAGGGAAACCCTGTAGGCTTTCGTCAGATTTCTCAGCAAAAACCATGCTGGCACGGAGACAGTGGCATGACACATTCAAAGCCTTGAAGGAGAAGGACTTCCAAGCAAGAAATATATATCCTCCAAAACTATCTTTCAAGTATGAAAATGAAATTAAGACATTCCCAGATAAACAGAAACTCACAGACTTTGTAAAAACCAAACCAAAACTGCAAGAAATACTGAAAGAAGTTCATGGCTTTGGCTTGGAAGAACAAAACCACTAACTTTATATTTTAGAATGACATATTATTCAGAATTCTACTCAGTTAGAGAAGGCTCCAACTTCAATCACAGCTTTAATACTGAAAGAAACAATTCAGTGAATATCATGAAAACTATGGTGCCATCATTTTAAAAAGATGGATGTACTACAGTCGTTATATTCTTTCTAGATGGAGAGGAAGATGACAAGACTGGTAGTAATTAAAATTGGGTTTATATATAGTTTATTAAGGGGAATCATAGGGGCAGCCATAAAGCACAACAAAGGTGTGACATACCATATCAAGAAATGTAACAAAGAAGTCTCAACAACTACAAAAACAGCTCTGAAAAAGGTGAAAAATCAACTCACAAAAAAGAATGTCCCAGAACAGACTAATAAGAACAACAGAGAAAACATCACCATAAAAATAAACATATCACAATGGCAGCACTGAACACATACCTATCCATAATTACATTGAATGTTATTGTGGAACTGTCGGTTTTTCTTCTCAGTGCTGTTAGAGTTTGATTCATTTATTTTGGAGCCTTGTCATTGGGAGTGTAGATATTTATTAATGTTATGTCTTCTTGGTGAAGTGCCCATTTAATCATTATCTGATGTCCTTCCTTGTCTTTTATGATGGATTTTGTTTTAAACTCTATTTTATCTAGATTAATATTGCCACTCCTGCTCTTTCGTGGTTCTTGTTTGCTTGATATATTTTTTTTCCATCCTTTGATTATTAACTTATTTTTATCTTTGGATCTAAGGTGTGTCTCTTTTTAGCCAGCCAAATGCCGTGTCTCTTTTAGGTGGCATATTACTGGGCCATGTTTTTTAATCCATTCTGTCACTCTCTGTTTCTTGACTGGTACATTTAAATCATTTACATTCAGTGTAATTATTGATAGGTATGAATTATTTTTGTCATTTTGTTGTGCTTTTTTCTGGGATGCTGATGATTTCTTTGCTCTGTGTACTTTTCAGAAACCCTCGTAGTATAGTGGTTAGGAGCTACTATTGCTAATTAAAAGGTAAGCAGTTCAAATCCATCAGGCTCTTCCGGGAAATTCTATGGGTCATTTCTTCTCAGTTCTGTAGGGTTGCTGTGGCAGCAGTAGGTTTAGCAGTGTAGTCTTCTGTACTGAGTTTTTTAGTTTATGAATTTTGTTTTCGTTTCCTCCAGTGCTGATGATTTTGTGTTTACTATGTCTTTATGATTTTCTCGTTTTTTTATTTTGATGAGGCTATTTATTTTTCTTTATGATTACCCTGAAATTTGTGTTTATCATCCTTAATTTGAAACAGTCTGTTCTTTTCTTAATGTTGCTTTGACTTCCTCTCTAGATGGAAGTTCTTTAATTACCATTTATTCTCTCAAAGTTGTATTTTACAAGATTGGCCGTAATCCAAGAAACACAAAACAACAAATGCTGGAGAGGTTGCAGAGATATTGAAACTCTCCTACACTGCTGGTGGGATTGCAAAGTGGTATGACCTCTTTGGATAGCAATTTGGTCCTCCCTTAAAAAGCTAGAAATAG
Organism: Heterohyrax brucei; assembly: GCA_028571685.1. Lineage (NCBI taxonomy): Eukaryota > Metazoa > Chordata > Mammalia > Hyracoidea > Procaviidae > Heterohyrax > Heterohyrax brucei. The sequence goes on from CM053141.1 coordinate 171,439,389, forward strand.
AAATACTGTTTGATCCAGCAATCCCACTGCTTAGAATGTATCCTACAGAAATAGAGTCAGTCACACAAACAAATAACATGTGCACGAATGTTTATTGCAGCACTGTCCACAATAGTAAAAAGATGGAATCAACCTAGATGCCCATCAACAGATGAATGGATAAACTACGGTACATATACTAAGTGGAACAGTGATGATTTCAGAAGTATCTCATAACCTGGTTCAATTAGAAGACACTGAATGAGTGGCAGAAGGGACAAATATTGTATGAGACCTTTGCTATGGGGACTTAAAAATAGACTTATACACAGAAGAAGAGACTCTGATGCCTACAAGAGTGGGAGGGGGCGGAGAGGGTTAGTCATAGATTAGACAGTCAGTGGAAATTTGGTTAGGTCAAAGCAGTGACAGTGCACAGCAGAGAACAGAACAAGTTAACTGGACTTCACCATAAACTCAAAGGTTTTCTAAACTCAACCCAGTATTTCAAAGGATAGAGTAGCAGAGACAGGGATCTGGAGACCATGTATTCAGGGGACATCAAAGCCAATTGGCATAACTAGTCTTTTGCTAAGAGAGTCTTCTGAACTTGGTGAGTGGCATATGGGGTCTTAAAAGCTAGCAAGCTGCCCCTTTGAGGTACACCAAATAGTCCCACTTCATCTGGAACAGGTGGTCACTGAGAACATTAAAGACATGAGGGAAAAAGAGCCCAGGAGACAGAAAGACCCATATGAATGGGAGACTGCATCAACATGAGACTAGAAGAACTAGATGGTACCTGGCCACCACCGAAGACAGCCATGATGGGGGACACATTGTAGAGTCCCTGAGGCAACATGAGAAGAAAAGGTGTGCTGTCCTCAAACTCTTGTAAAAGACCTGAATTGATGGTCCAACAGCCTGGATTCTCCCCTGGGAACATCGCGTCTAGACCTGCTACCGTCTCTGACCAGAAACCAGTGATGAGGTCAACTCTTCAGACAAGAATAGTGTAGACTAAGGGACACAGTGTGACCATGTGGTATGCATGCTTTATGATTTTGTGCATTTACGGGAGGCAGTCCTACTGGTTTCTTTCTAGATGGGAGAGAAGAGGGTACAGAGGAGGGGACAGATGCTTGCTGAAGGGACACCAGAAGCATGGAATAGAAAGGAGGAGTATACTGTCACCAGTGGAGAGAACAGAAGGAGCTGCAGATAGGTAGGCATGCAAGATCTACTTGGATTATATACTTTCACTTAATCACACACACAATAATAATAATTTTTTTTTAAGTTGGGTCTTAAATTAATTGGGGGATTTGTGTTTTTACTGTGGTATACTAGATTGAAAATGAACCCTTACTGTTGAGGAGAATGAGGCCATTATCAGCAGCATCTTGGTCTGTTGCTTCAAGGTCATACACATGTTCTTTAGGTCCTCAATTTGGCAGGGCCTTTCTCCTGGCATGTCTCTGTCACTAGACACCTTTCTAGCTCTCTAGGATACAGAGACGCCCCTTGGCACTTACATACCTGCCAGTGCTGAGGATCCTGGGAACACAGGTCTTTGTGATTATCGGCTTTTCTGCCCTGGATTCTGGGTGTGTTCAAGTTGTAGATCAGCTTCACCCCTCAGAGCCTGTGAATTCACATTCCCTTTCAGTTTGTCAGCTCAGAGAAATGCTGCAGGCACTGGTGACTTTGCCCTCCGGGGAGGGAGAGCCACAGGGCTCTGCCCAGCAATGCAGTGACCTGCAGCAATCTTTAAAGCAGCTGGAGGAGGGTAGATGAGAACTGATGGAAAGAGTGTTTAAGCCAATTTTTAAAAGTTGACAGTGTTAGAAAGTGAAATAATGAGTAGGTTCAAGGCCCAGCCCTAACTCTCAGTGTTGTGTGGCTTTAGACAAGCTATTTTATCTCTCTGGGCTTCTTATTTTTATGCTTAATAAAACCAGGAGGCTGTTACCTAGCTTCTACATTTACTTGGTTCTTATAAGGTTATTGGGTCACCGTATCTGTTATTTGGTTATTGGAAATGATTTTGTGGACTTTGACAGTGGTCAAATGGGAATCAGATTTATATATTCATTCAGCACACTTACACCGAGTATATACTGTGTGCCAGGCATAGTGCTATGTACTAGGCCTACTGTGGGGAGAAACCCAGGCCCAGGTTCAAGGAGGCTGACTTCTAGTAGAAGAAACAGGCAATAAGCAAGCAAACAAACATGATCGTGGTGATGGGTGCTGGTGAAGGAGGTAAAAACAGGCTGGTGTGAGATTCAGGGGTAGGGGAGTTGCAGGAGGCCTCTCTGAGGAAATGATGGTCCAGCGACGACATGAAGGCTGGGGAGAAGCCAGGAGAAGGGTAGAAGAGCAGTAAGTTCAAGGACTCGGTCTTAGTTACTAGTGCTGCTGTAACAGGAATACTGCAGAGCCTATTTTCTCACAGTGAAGTAGGCTAGAAACCCGAATTCAGGACATCAGCTCCAGGGTGAGGCTTTCTCTCTCTGTTGGCTCTGGAAGAAAGTCCCTTGTCATCAGTCTTCCCCTGGACTAGCAGCTTCTCAGTGTAGTGACCCTGGGTCCAATGGACATGCTTGTCTCCTGACATAACTTTCTTGGTGGTATGACGTTCACATATCTCTCTGCTAGCTTCTTTTTTTTCATTTCTCAAAAGAGATTGGTTTAAAACACAATTTCATTTTAAGTCCTGGCTCATTATTGTAACTGCCAATAATCCCATCTCATTAACGCCATAGATAGTAAGATTTACAACACATAGGAAAATCACATCAGATGACAAAATTATGGACACTCACACAATACCAGGAATCACAGCTGACCCAAATTGATACACGTATTTTGGGGGGATAGAATTAACTCCATGGTAGGTGCTGAGGCTGGTGCAGAGTTGGCTTGCTTGAAGAATAGAAAGGAGTATAATACGGCTGAAGAACAGTGACATATGGCAAACATATAGTTAATTTCATACGATATTGAGTAGCTTCAACTTCCTTTCATGCTTTTATTCCTGTCTTTCAAGCTCATTTGTCTTGAGCTGAAGAAGTGTTTTACAGATGGATTCTAAGTATTAACATTAAAAGTATTTTTAGAATGTAGAAAGGAGCCTACTAAGCAGTGTTTTAGAGTATGGTCTATAGAGTCATTTGTTCCTGGGTTCATCTGCTCTGCCACTTAGGAATTCTCTGACCTTGGACAAGTTGTTTAGCCTTTCTGAGCCTCTGTCAAGTGGGGATAATAATCCATGAACTCCATCCCTCGGAGAATTGCATTAAAAATAAGCTTTTTTATGAGAGACTGTATCAACTTGAGAACCAGATATTGCCCAGCTACCACTGGAGACAGCCCTGACAGGGGACACAATGCAGGGTCCCTGAGGTAACATGACAAATGACGTGAGCAGACCAAGAACTCTAGTAAAAGACGTGAATTAATGGTCCAACAGCCTGGAGGGTTCCCTGGGAACATTGCTGCTAGACATGCTGCTGTCCCTGACTGGAAACCAGTAATGAGTCAACTCTTCAGACAAGAATGGACTGGACTCAGGGACACAAATGTGACCATATGGTATACATACTTTGTGGTTCTGTGCATTTACAGGAGGCTATTCTACTGGTTTCTTTCTAGATGGGAGAGACAAAGGTGTGTATGAGGGGGACAGAAGCTTGTTAAGAGGATACTAGATATATAGAGTGAAAAGGAGGAGTGTCCTATCATCAGGTGGGGAGAGCGGAGGCAGCTGCATGATAGGGGCATGCAAAACTGATTATTAATCACGATAAAGAAATATAATAAACCTTTTTAAGGGAAATGATAATTATGTAAATGCTTTGAAGGTTTCATGGCATTATTAATGGAAAAAAGAATGTCTTCCCTCTAGTCTGTGTCATTGGGCCCTGGGCTTGCTTGGCTGTCTATAACTGGGTCATCTCAGACAAGATTTTCTGTGGTCTGGTTGAACTCACATTAGCTTGCAGGTGAGAAGCCTATTCCAGGGCTGTGTCCTTCAAGTACAACCAAAATAGTATTACAAGGAAACGAATGATTAATTAATGAAGGACTCTGAAGCCAGACTGTCCCTTTTAAGGTGTCTGTGCATAGAGGTGGTTTCATTGGGCTGTCTCCACAAGAAGTGGGTTATCTGCCAGCAGCACTGTTACGAGTGAAAGCTCATTTCTCAGAAAATAGCCTTTGTGGCACCAAGGAGAGGAGGCCTGGTCCTGGGTTGACCAGCAGGAAAGTGTGGAGCCGGAATGAGATTGTGGTGCTTGGCAGCACCACCCAGTGTTTTTTGTATTGCAGCCCTCTGCCCTGTGGCTTTCTGAAATAATCACTGAGGCGCACTGCTTGCTGCTGAGCACCTGCCATGTTTCTGATGCTCTGCTACATCCCGTCTAGCTGAGAGACAGACTGTTAATAATAATACTGTAGTGCCAAGGGCATCTCTTGGTTTTGCAAATGGATAATAGACCAAAAGTTTGATGGTTCAAGCTCACCCCCACCCCAGCGATACCTCTGGAGGAAGGCCTGGAGATCAGCTGACTTCTGAAAAATCAGCTGTTGAAAATCTTGTGGAGCACAGTTCTACTCTGACACATATAGAAGTCACTGTGAGTTAGAACCATCTCATCAGCAATTTTTTTGTTTTTACGGGTAATGCAAAAATGGGTTCTGAAGTATTTTCTGGGGCAAGTAGAGAATGCATAGCACATGCCAAGCCCAGTAACTTTGTTTTATCTTTGTTGGTCAGGGAGGGAGGTGAGGAGGAAGTCAGGGAAAACTTCCTGGAAGAAAAAGTACAGTTTAAGCAAACATCTGAGGCACAAATAAATAAGTTGGAGTCTACAAGAAAGAGGTGGGGTGAGGAGAGTTCTAGGCAGAGTATCCGAGAGGGGTTTGGCTTCCCTGAGTGGGACTTGGCCTTGAAGGCAAGCAGTGAGATCTAAAACAGGAAAGGACAGGGGAAGGTCTTAGAAAGAGCCTTGAACCATGGTAAGGTGGAGTTTGGGCTTTATCCTAACAGCGGTGAGAAGCTGTTGAAGGGTTTTACACAGGGAGTGCATGGTCAGGTTTGCGTTCCACAAGGATCACTCTGCCGGCTCTGTGGGTCCTGGACTGCAGGTTCCAGGGTGCTGGCATGGCAGCTATCTAAGAGGCTGTGAGGCCCTGGCGGGGAACCATGGAGAAAAGGAGACATGTGTAAGAGGTATTTGGGGATTAAAATCAACAGGACTTGGTGACTGGCTGCCAGTCTTCAGGCATTTTGAGCAGTGATGGTGACCAGCAGCAGAGTCACTGTGAAGCCTTGGAGTCCCTTCCAATGCTCTGTGAGGGGCTCCAGGAATAGGTTCCACGGTCATGTGTTCTCTTAAAATTTACAAACGTGGCATCACTTAGCCGTGGTCAGTCAAGACTACTGCCTGTCTCTAACCTTCTCCTGTCAGGTGGTGTTGGCTTGACTGCAAACATTTTTAGGACTTTGTGGCCAGAAGCTCCACAGGGTTTTCATTGACAGTGACCTTTCAGAAGTAGAACACTAGACCTTGCTTCCAAGGCACCTCAGGATGGAATCAAACCGTCAACCTTTCAGTTGGTAGCTGAGCATTTAACTGTTTGTGGTATCTAACAACTCTTTAGAAACAAGGATGGTGAGACTTTGTCTCACCTACTTTGGTCACGTTGTCAAGAAGGACCAATCCCTGGAGAAGGATATCATGCTTCGTGGTAGTCATGTAGTGCTGCTATAATAAAAGTACCACAAGTGGATGGCTTTAACAAAAAGAGATTTATTCTCTTACAGTCAGTAGGCTCCAAGTCCAAATTCAGGGCATCAGCTCAAGGGGAAGGCCTTGTTTGTCATTTCTGAAGGAGAATCTGTGTCATTAATTGTCCGTTGGCCTAGGAGCTTCTCTGCAGAAGAACCTTAGGTCCAAAGAACGTGCTCTGCTCCCACCACTGTTTTCTTGGTGGCATGAGGTCTCCATGTCTCCTTATCCGCCCATCTCTTTTAATGTCTTGAAGAGATTGGCTTAAGATAGTATGTAGTCTTGCTCACCTGATCAATGTATAAGTGCCACTGATACGTCTCATTTCATCATAGTGATAGGATTTACAACATATATGGAAAAATCTCATCAATGACAAAATCATGGACAATCAGGCAGCACTGGGAATCATGGTCCAGACAAATGACAGATATTTGGGGTGGGTAGGGTAACAGAATTCAGTCCATAACACTTCAGAAAGTAGAATGTTGGTGAAGAAGAAGACTGTCAGTGAGATCAATTGAAACAGTAGCTGCAAATGTGGGCTCAAACATAGCAATGATTGTGAGGGTCACAGGGGCCTAGGCAACATTTCCTTCTCGGGTGCATGGTGTCGCTGTAAGTCAGACCCAGCTCGACAGCACGTAACAACAGCATGACAGAAAGGTTGAGTGGGACTGCATCTTGTTAGTAGTTGTCCAATCAGCCCTCACTTACAGTGACCCCATGTTGCAGCATTTAAAACATACACTTTGTATATTCTTTAATTTCATATCTTTTAAAAATGCCTCTCTACCCCCAACTACGTAAACATTGTGCCCCACAAAACTGGACCTGCCGTGGTGGTGGCATAGTTCCTGTGGCCATTGTGGCTAGCAGCAGTGACAGGAGCCAAAACTTTGCCCCGGGGGAAGAGAAAGCTTAGCCAGGTTGTAAGAGCTGTATACAGTTATCAGAGGGGCTGGCATGGTGATTACTAAATTTACTTCTTTTCTGTGCCCAAAGTGTGCAACTTGGACACAAAAATGATAGTGTTTACTCTGTATCAGTGAGGTAACTTGCTAGTGCTGGTTAGCGAGTGGGATTCAACCCATGGAGCCTGACGTCATTATCAGCCTACATGGATGTTCAATCAGTGTGGTCTCACAGGGTCCCAGCTTAGAATGACTGCACATTTGGGTTATGCTCTGCCATCATGATCTTGAAATTCTTAGTAGTTTTTTAAACAACAATTTCATTTTGCATCGGGCCCGTGAATTATATTGTCAGTCCTGATCTGAATCCATGCTGTTAACCTGTCACTGCACTATTCTGACAATGGGTAGAAAGCCTCAGGAAATAGTGAGCACCTCATCTTTCAAGGTATTCAAGCAGAGGCTGGAGAACACACTGGCAGGAATACTTCTGAGCAGACTGAGTGCAAGATTAGAGGTCGGGGTGGGGAGTTGGTTTAGACCACCTTTAGCATCTGGGATCCTCTGAACCCTAAGAGTCTATGATTCTCCAACTCTCCTTTCTACAGCTTTATTGAAAGTCAGAAGATAAACAGGGCCTCGGGGAATGATCTAGTGTGTAGAATTTTATGAGAAAAGTAGGGCAGTTCCCAAAGGAAAGAAATCTGTGGCAGGATGTGGAACCTGGAGATACTGCCTTAGACAGCCAGCAGCAGTGGCACTGGGCTGCGGTCCCTTCACAGTCCAGCACTAACCTGCTTCTTTCCCCATTAGCGTCAGAAATGGCCCTGGTAAATAAAATGAGATTAAATTGGTGGTGTGGGGGAAGCCCTCGGGGTCTGATTAGTGAGCCCACAAGTTTCACCTGGGGTCACTTGCCACAGCCACAGCTGTAAACACTGCTTAGAGCAGCACAAATGAGGCTTGTTCTAAGACTGTGAGGTGGCTTGTCCTCTGAAACTGCTGCAGTCTTTGCAGTCTTTCTTACCATCGGACACGTCGACCGAGTTGGGGCTTGAGTACTGGAAGGCACCTTGAGGGTGGGGTGGTGATTACCCAGGGAGTTCCCAAGGTGTGTTCTGAGGAACCCTACGTCTCATATGGATCCCTTAGCGGGTGTGTGTGTGGTTGGGTGTGTGTTTGGGAGACCAAGAGTGGAATCGGGGACAGGAGGAACAAATAACCTTCAAGACCTATCACAGCTGTGCCATTGACTCTAAAGTTTGTGACAGTGGACCAGTTATTTAATTGCTCTGACTCTCAGATGCTGCTTCATAAGGTGATACAGTTGTAGGGTTATATGAGGATTACCTGAAAGAGTGTATTACCCTTGACTTGATATATTTTATCTGTTTTCATTAGTAACACAATTTTACCGGCTTTTGGGATTGTCAAAGGGCTTTTCACATGATCTCACCAAATTGTGCTAATAGCCAAAGGGTAGTGTCACCTTTATTTTATTAATGAAAAGCTAAAAAGATTTAGAAGACAACAAACTCTGCAAATCCACAGTTTCAATCATAACAACGATTCTTTGTATTTTCTAAAAGCTTGTCCTTCTGTTCACCATACTGATGGCAGGTTCCCACTCCTTGACTTTTGTGTAGATGACAGGGCTCTCTGAGTGCATGGTGACATTTAGCCCAGTTTAGAGGGCCCTTGACAAACTCCATCTGAAGTCTGGGTTGACAGGGAGGAGAGCTAACAGGAAGATTGACATCCCCAGCACGGAGGTCAGAACCCTGTGTTGACAGCTCCGACCTGACCCTTACCAGCTGTGTGACCTGGGGCAAAGGACTGAATACCTTGAAACCTGAATTTCCTTGTTTATAAAATAAGAACAACCAGTATATGCTTCTTGGAACTATTTTATAATTCAGTGAGACCATCCATGTCAAAGACTTAGCTCAGGGCCTAACCCAGTGCGTCTTAGCTGATATCATTATGGTTTATTATAGTTATTAGTACATTTCACCTTAAATGTATCCATCTTCAAATGGAGCTACTTTCATTTGGTCATTACATATTAAACACATTTTTAAATAAATCTGAGCTTGGCTAAGCTTAAAATTTGTAGACTCATCCGATTTTCTTTTTACAATCTGCTAGAAGTATTTTTAAAAGCTCTGCCTCAATTCATGGGGAGCCCCTGTAAATCCACTTGAAAGCAGATCTCATCACTAAAAACCCACAAAACACTTCCATGAGAATGGCGGAGTTGGACTGTAATTTACGATGTCCACTTCTCACTGCCATTTGGCATTTTGCAAACCACCACTGCCATTAGCCGTCACTTTTGAGTATTTATGATCTTGCGGTTGGAACACTTTGATTCTCGTAACAGAAGCAGGGTCACATTTAGAAAATGTACCCTACGCCAAGCTAGAAAATTAGATCCCCTAGGATGACTGATGGATGGGACTGACAGGGGAGTGTGGCCTGCTGGCCTGATTGAGCAGTGAGTGCCCTTTTCACACACCCCGACTGGAAGCCACTTTTATGTCTCGAGCCTCAGCTAGCTAGGCCTGTCTGAGCTTTCTACTTGGCAGTGGCTGTGAGCTGGGGTAAAAAGACATGCATCCTGATACCAAACCAGTGTTCCACAGGGACACCACTTAATGACACAAGATTGGTAAAGATAGAGCATGGCCAGAATTCCTCACTGGACTTGGATACAGGTTCTTTGTGTCCCAAGCAGCAGAGAGAGTTTGGGATATGCCAAGTCACAAAGTGTGGCACTGACATGCTGGACTGGAGGTAGGAGAGGCACCGTTTCCCACTTTGGGCCTTAGTTTTCCCTCTGTTAAATGGAAGGACTTGGTCTCTGTGAGCTCTGAGGACTACTGTAGTCTGTTTAATCTCTTCATGCCATGAGGTGCTTGGATGCAAAATTATACAGGATTTTTTTTTTTTTGGTCAAAAGAAGTCAAGGGTTTTCAGAGAAAGGAAGAAATTGCATTTAAATGGCAATTGAAAAGAATAAAGACCCTCACTGTGTATGAAAAGAAATACCATATTTTCTGTTTAGCAGTATATCAGCATGTTTATGAGAATCTGTGACGCAGGAGAGTTGAGGGTGAGGGTGATAACCTGGCTCAGCTTTCACTGTGAGACCCTGGACAGCTCCCCTTCCCTTGTAAAGCTTCTGCCTCTAGGACATCACATTGCATTTAGTCATCATGTCCCCCTAGGCTGTTCTTGGCTGTGGCACTTTCTCAAATTTTGCTTGTTTTTTGTGACCTGGCTATTTTGAAGAGCCCTGGTCAAATATTTTGTAGAATGTTTCTCAACTGGTATTTGTCTGAGGTCTTCGTAGTTAGAGTAGGGTTGTGAGCTCTTTGGAGGAAGATCACACAGGTCCAGTGCCATTGTCATCAATATCAAGGGTACATACTGTCAACATGACATATCAGTGTTGATGTTGTTGACCTTGATTACCTGTCTGAGGTTTGTCCAGGTTATTCCACTGTAGCTAGTCTTTCTGTCCGTTTTATACTGAACTCTTGGAGGAAGCCATCTCTGTCTTTTGACAGGGGCTTTTGTTTGTTCATTTGTTTCATTAAAAATTATCGGGAACATTCTACGTGCCTGGCACAGTATTGAGTACCAGGGATATGGGGATATGTAAGACCTGGCCTGTGCCCTCAAGGAATTCATTTGAATCTAGAAGGAAAGTTACACCACCACGTGTAAAGTACAATGACAAGAGGCCACAGAAGCACAAAGGAAGTCACCTCACACCACACTTTCATATTCTATGTTTTTGTGCTTTAAGTGAATGTTCTTAATGTTCCTTATTTCCTTCAATTACAAAATTTTGAATTTTTTTAAGAGACTAGCTTATTTCCTTTACGTCCTTACGCTGTGCTCCTGAATGCTATTATTTTTAAGCATTTGCATAGCACTTTCCATGCTGAAAGCATTTTTTAGTCATTAATTAGTAATCCACATTATTATGTAGATTGAATTAATCTGTTGCAAGCACAAGTTTGTCTGGAAGAAACAAAAGAGCTTAAGTGTTATCCCTCCCCACCTGCATCTTCTCTTTCTCCCCCTGCCCCTTATCCTGATCATTATTAGGATTATTGCTGTGATTATTAAATGCTGATTGAGCACTGAAGGTGTCTTGGTGCTTTGAAGAACTCGAAAGAGGAAGAGTCCCTGTGCTGTGGCCTCTGAGCTGCACGGAGGCTGCCGTGGGGGATTCATTAGCACTGCGAAGCCGAAATTGGCCTCATAAATAGTCATCCTCAGGAAACAGTTTCAGCGCTCCTATTTTTATTTTACTTGCACTAAGCTGAATTCCACCTTGGCTCTGTTATTGTCTGAAGAGGCTAGCTTTTCCTTCAGAAAGATGTGTATCCTTCATGATGTAACTACCATTTATTGAGCTCTTACTAGGTACCAGGTGTTCTTTGCGCCTTGTTTTTGATTCACAACAGCACCACGGGGAGGCTCTGTTATTTTCCTCACTGTAGAGATGAGGAAGCTAAGTTTAGGGAGGTGAATTTCAAGGCTGGCAAATGGCAGAGCTGGGATTTGAACCCTTACCTATGTGGCTATAAAGCCGTCAGTCTCTTTGCTTCTCTGGTTCACCATTCAGACCCTTCCCAGCCTCTTTGCTCCCTTTTCCCCCGCATTGTCTTCCCTCCTCTTCTCATCAGTCTCAGGTAGGTAGAAAGCTTTCCAGGGGTATATCATTTCACCCTCATTACCACTCTGCAGGGTAGGAGGTTCACTCTCCTTCTCCCCCGCTACTTGTCCCACTTGCTGCTGCCTTGGGCAGGGGAGACTGCATAGGGTCTCGGTTATCAGCAGCCACTTGGTGAATACCACTTACTGGCTAGTACTGGGTATGCAGGTACCAGTGACCCATCCTTGTGCTCAGTGAGCTAATAGTCTACTGGGGTGACAGAACCCCTTGAGTTTCAGATATATGTCGTCAAATTTCCCAATCATTAAAGCCCACTGCCATTGAGTTGATTCCAACTCATAATGACCCTCTAGGAGAGTAAAACTGCTCCATAGAGTTTCCAGGGAGCACCAGATAGATTGAAACTGCTGACTGTTTGATTAGCAGATGTAGCACTTAACCATTGCACCACCGAGGTTTCCGTCCCATTCATTGGGCACTTCTGTTTCTGGCCTTACAGCGACATATATCTACATTTGAATAAGCAGTTACTGCACACCAGAGCTTCTGCTCAGGGAATGGTCTCCATACATCTTGTTTGTTTCTCACAGCCTACCTATAAGATGGGTTTGTTGGTATCTCCAGTGTAACAGGTAAGGAAACTGTAGCTCAGAGAAAACTCCATTGCTTAAGGAAAAACACGATTGTAGCAGAGTTGCTATACAAACCCAGATCTGTGTGAATATAGAGATTCCCTGTTGAGTTATCTTGTTTGTCTCAATACTGCCTGAATGTGTGTGTTTGTGTGCAAGCTTGCAGTTACTGTGAGTCAGGTGCAGGGCTAGCTCAGTGAGGTACACAGTCCTGAATAGGATGCCACCCCATCCTTGTGGACCTGCAGTCCAATTAGGGTGACAGACACAAAAATAATCCTCACATGCAACTTACTATGAAAGATAACCGAAAAGCCCAAACCCATTGCCTATCAAGTTGATTCTGACTCATAACAACCCTATAGGACAGAGTAGAACTGTACCATGGGGTTCCAAAGAGGGGCTGGTGGATTGAAACTGCACAGGGCAATTCCTGGTTCTGGAGGAGTCTCTCAAACTCTCTCAGCCCCAGCATCCTAACCTATAAAATGGGAATGGTAAAGCTTATCTCCCAGGGTTGGGGTCAGAATGAGGAGAGGTACGTGATGCACTTGGCATATGGCAGGTCCAGTAAATGGTAGCACTTACCCGAAGAAGTGTTAGTGAGGGGGTCCTAATCAGAGGCTAGCGAGGGCAGCGTAATGCAAGTCCTCTGGGCCTCTCAGTCTATTGGTCTTAGCTCTGCAGTGAGGTATTTAGATGCTTAAGGGCAGGGGTTAAGTATATCAGCTTCCCCAGCACATAGAACACACACAAAAACCAATAAAATACTTGCTGATTAATTGAGAACAATTTCATTTTGCAGCTGGGGAAAGAGGGATGGAAAACTGGGAAAAGTTACACAGGAGTAGCTGTAAGTGCTTTCTTTATGACTCTCTTAGTCTTCACATGGAGCGTGGTAGAGTCAGACCTGAGACTGAAGTCCCCTTTGGCATCTGCCTTGCTACCAAACTTGGGCAAAATACAGCAGAGCCTCAAGTGCTTACCCCTATTGGGAGAAAAATATCACTCTTACAAGAGCAAGGTGTAAAGAGAAAATGAGACAGTGTACAGAATGCATTTAGCGTAACTCCCCAGGGCCAACTAAAGCTTAAACACTCGTTGCGTGGCTATAGATGTTGCTTTGAAAGACCTTATTGCAAGTGCCTGGAGTCCCACCAAGTTGTGCCTGATGGTCTAGTTCAGACTCCTGGTATTTTCACTTTTGACTAAGGTTCTTTCTAGAAATGTCTGTGGAAAAAAGGCATTCCAGTCGGTTAGATGATGCCCCACCCAGCCATTCCTGAGGCATGTAGGTTTGGGCTTGACAGTTCCATGAAATGCTGGGCCCCGGCTGGTGAGTGGGGCTGCAGGATTAGTCAGCCCAGTCACTGGAATGTGAAAGAAGCTTTGGAGGGATGTGTGAGAGGCTGAGGGTGAGATTCCTCCCCTTTGCCCGCATAGCAGTATTTTAGAAAGTTTGCCAAATGCAAATAAGCACAAAAAGAAAATTCCTAGTCATTGTGATTACCCAAGATAACCAGTTACATTTTCATACCTTTGTTTATTTGTATGCAATTTTTATATTTTTATTGTAGCTCTAGATTATAAAGAGGTTTGTGATAAACCTTTTTCACTTAGTACACTGTGAATGGGAATTATGTTAATACAGTTTATTTACCATTTTAAAATACTGGATACTATCCCAATTTGAGATGACCTCTGGTTTCTTGAACTACTCTCGTGTTACTGGACATTTATTTTCAGTTTTCCATTATTATAAACAGTACCCAGTAAGCATCCTCCTCTAGGTATTTTAGCTTGTTTGTCTAGTTAGTTTTTGCAGTATAAACCCTTAGAATTGGGTCCTTCATAAGACTTTTTCCTGTTTGTTTTTTTTCTGACGTCACGTATGTCAGAGTAGAATTGTGCTCCCCATGTTTTTTTTCCCTCCCATGGCTGATTTTTCAGAAGTAGATCACTAGCTCTTTCTTCCTGAGATGGATGTAAGCTTGTAACCTTTACAACACAGCTGAGCATGTTGATCCTTTGCAGTACTTAGGGATTCCAATACTTTTTAAATCAACTCTTTTTTCCTCCTTGCACGTTCAAGACTTTGAAATGGTCTTAAGAATGCTGCTCTGTGAACAGCTACCTCCTTTGCCATGAGACCAGAAGAACTGGGTGGTGCCTGGCTACCATTTCTGAACAATTTGATCAAAGGATTTATAAAAGTATCCTGACCAAAGAGGGGAAAATGCAGGATTGTAGATTCCCATAGATTTCAGAATTCCTAGAGCTGTGACGGTTGGATGAACCCTGTAGTTATTACCCTGAAATCTTTAAACTTTAAATCAAATATATCCCCTTGAAGTCTTCTAAAAAACCAAACAGTAGTTCAGCATAACTAGTGAAAAGGTCTGCCTTGAGCATTGTGCTATTTTAAGAACTATCTTTGTGGGATCAGGTTGACAGTTGCAACTTGAGAGGTTAGCTAGGAACCTTAGGGGAGAGTGAATTTATGGTAAAGGGGGAGGAACAACTCAGAGAAAGGGTGAGAATGGTCACACAACTCAAAGAATGTAATCAGTGTCACCGAACTGTCCATTATGAAATTGTTGAATTGCTATATGTTTTGCTGTGTATAGTCTTAAAAACAACAAAATACTTTTTTTTTTTAAATATAAAAAAGGCTACTGCACACACTACTCGGAAGTGTGTGTCATGGATTGAATTGTGTTCCCCCAAAAATGTGTGTTAACAATTGGTCCAGGCCATGATTCTTTGTATTATGTGAAGTTCCTATGTGTTGTAAATCCTGCCTCTATGATATTAATAAGAAAGGGTGGGCCATGTTTGTTTTGGTGAGACAGGACTCAATGTATAAGCTTCTGTTGTGCCTTGGGGCAATCTCTTGGGAATGTAAAGGCGAGGGAAGCAAGCAGAGAGCTGGGGGACTTCATCCTATCAGGAAAGAAGTAGAGCCGGCAGCAGGGTACATCCTTTGGACCTGGAGTCCCTATACCTCAGAAGCTCCCAATGGGTAGATGGATGACAAAGACCTTCCCCCAGAGCCAAAAGAAAGACTTCCCCTAGAGCAGATGACCTGTATTTGGACTTTAAGCCTACTTTTCTGTCAGAAAATAAGTTTCTCTTGTTAAAGCCATCTACGTGTGGTGTTTCTACTATAGAAGCATTAGATGAGTAAGACACTGCATTGCAAAAAGAGCAAAAGAAAGCTGAAACATATGAATCTCTCTCTCTATTCTTCATCGCTATCATCCTCACCACCTTAATAACTCACAGTGTTCCACCTTTGGAGTCACAGTATTTTCACAGTCATCATATTGGACCAGCTCTATGAAATCAAATTTAATTTTGCCAAGATCCACAATCAATGCCCAAGGAAGCAGTAGTCAAGAAATCAAATGACATATTGCATTGGGCAGATCTATTGCAAAAGATCTCTTTGAAGTCTTAAAAAGCAAAGGTGTCACCTTGAAGATTAAGGTGCACCTGAACCACGTTTGATGGTTAGGGTTCTGTGTCACTTGACTGGGTCATGATTCTCAGTGGTTTAGCAGTGATGTAATGTTGTGGTTTGAGAGTTATATAATGATATAATTTGGACGTTGTGTAATGATGTAATCATCTTTCATGATGTGATCTGATGTGATCAGCCGATCAGTTTTAATGGGAATTTCCTCAGGGGCATGGCTTGCATCTAATGTATTTATGGACATTCTGGCAAAGCTAGTTTGCTAGAATACTTGCTTTTCATGTTTATCTTGAGTCAGTTGCTATTAAGATATGAAAGAGATTAAAATGACCATGCTAAGAAACAAAGATGAGAGAAAAGAGATGCCAAGCCTCATGAAGATTGCTTAGGAGCAGAATGCCAAAAGAGACAAGGACCTTGCTCAAAAACCCACAGAGAAATCTTTCCCTTCGATGTGGTGCTCATAATTCAGATTTCTAGCCTCCTAAACTGTGAGAAAGTAAATTTCTGTTTATTAAAGCTACCTACTTCCAGTGTTATAACAGTGCTAGATATCTAAGACAGGGCTTTGCCTTAGATCTTAGACCTTGTCAAGCAGCAGGAAACTGCATTTTAACAAGCTCCAAGGGTGATTCTGTAACCCACTGACTTTGAGAATCACATTCAAGATACTTTTTATCACTGGCAGGTGTTTCTGTTTGTTGGACCCTATTTCTTCTGCATTAGCTGAATAAGCATGCTTCTTGGTGCACTTGACCAGGTTGCTTTTTTAAGGTTAAAAATCCTGATACTGTGGAGAGTAAACCTTCCTAGAGATAGTCTTCACCTCAGTCTTTGCCTTTGAGTTGATTCCAACTTGTATTGACCCTTTAGGACAGAGCATAACTGACCCAGAATGTTTCCAAGGCTGTAATCTTGACGGAAGCAGACTGCCCCATTTTCCTACCAAAGAGCTGCTAGTGGGTTCAAACTGCCAGACTCGTGGTTAGCAACTGAGTCCTTTAACCACTGTGCCAACACAGCTCCTTGAGGTATTCCCAGTGGCTCTTATATCTCTGCTCGCTCTTTCTCTCTCGTGAAAGGTCTTCAGTCACTTGTGGGATTGTGATGAGGCCCTTAGAACCCCCTACTGTGTGATTGTGCAGCCTGGCTCAGCCTTCCCATTTTTGTCATCCTGGAATACCTGAGATTGTCCCAGCCCTTTCCAGCCCCCTAACTCATGCACCAAGGCTCATTCGAAGCCGCCTCCTTCTTAGCTGCCTCCCTGGAGCAGAGTAACCTCCACCTCCCAAAAGTACTTTTTGCCTTCTTGACCCTAGTTTTTTTACAGCTTTGTAATTTGTTCTATCTTGTCTTCTTTTTTGATTCTTTAAAACTGAAGTTATTTTCTCAAGAATTGAATGAATCAGCAGCTCTGTTAAGATGTAGACCCTGCAACACTACTCCTAGCTCTGCCACTTTCAAGCTGTGTTGCCTTGGGCTGGGTGCTTCACCTCTCCGTGCCTCATTTCCTCATCTGCCAAATGGGACAGCATCAGCACCCACCTTTATTGAGCAATTAAGATAATGAATGAAAGCACTTAACAGAGTTTATAACACTTTGGAAGTGCTTGTAGGTGGCAGCTGTTAACAAGCAGCATTAATGATATTGTTGTTGTTAGCTTCCTCAAGTTGGCTTGATTCACACAGAACAGCACAAAAAGCTGCCTGGTCCTGTGCCGTCTCCATGCTTCCTTGTGGCTGTTGTAATCTATGAGGTTTTAATTGGCTGATTTTTCTGAAGGAGATTGCCAGGCCTTTCTTCTTAGTCTGTGTTAATCTGGCAGCTCTACTGAAACCTGTTCAGTGTCATAACAACAGGCAAGATTCCACTGACAGACGTGTGGGGGTGCGCTGAACAGGAGTCAAACCAGTTCATTCTAGGTTGAACCCCTACTAAGAATTTGTATTTCTACCCTAGATGTATTGAATCAGAATCCACAGTTTAACAAGATCCCCAGGTGATTCTTATGTATAACAGAATTTGAGAGCCACTGCTGTGCTAATGGTTCTTAGGATTGGTTCCTGACCAGCAGTATTCGCTTGAGAATTTGTTAGAAATATAAGTTCTCAGTAGGAGTTTTCAACCAGACATTTGAAGCCCTGCTCAACGTGAAGGTAAGAATTCTATCACTGAGTTCCAATGCACTCTTTGTAACAGTATTGTCATGGATTGCATTGTGTCCCACCAAAATGTATGCATTGATTTTACTTGGCTGTGAGTCACAGTATGGTGTACTTTCTCCCGTGTGTTGTGAATCCTGCCTCTGTGATGCTGGTGATGGAGAATAGGCAGCAGTTGCTGGTGTGGCAGGGCTCAAGTTACCAGCTGTGGGATGTAAGGGAGAAAAGTGAGCAGAGACAGTTGGGAACCTCATACCACCAAAACTGAGAGCAGAACGCATCCTTTGGACCTGAGGTGCCTGTACTGAGATGCTCTCATTGGATTTGGACTCAGCATACTGGACTGTGATAAATTCTCTTACCAAATGGACTTGTAATTCATAAATGGATTTGTGGCTTACTGTGAGCAGAGAGAGTTGGGAACCTCATACCACCAAGACTAAGAGCAAAGCACATCCTTTGGACCTGAGGTGCCTGTGCTGAGATGCTCTCATTGGATTTGGACTCAGCATACTGGACTGTGATAAATTCTCTTCCTGAATGGACTTATAATTCATAAATGGATTTGTGGCTTACTGGAATGTGTCAGTAAACTTTGTCTTCATAAAGCCTTCAAGTGGTATTTTCTTTGGAGCAGTACCAGGTGACTAAAACAAGTATCACTGGACACATCTAAGGTATATGGCTAGTCTTTTGAGCCAGGGACTAGGCATGTGAGAAATAACAGCATTTATTGAACAAATGACTCTTCCAGTTTTCAGCCAGGTGCTCTTTAACAAGTAGGATTTCTTAGGAGTAACTGGGTGTCCCTAGAGTCTTTAGAGCCTTTCCTCTTAAGCAACTTTCTCTCGGGATTGAACTAAAGGCGGCAATATTGCGTGGTGATTAACAGTACACAGTCCAGAATTAGACTTGTTGTTAGGTGCCACCAAGTCGGTGCCTACTCCTAGTGACTTTGTGTAAAACATGAAACACTGCCAGGTCCCGTGTCAGCCTCGTAATCGTTGCTGTGTGTTTGCGCTCAGTTTTGCAGCCACTCTCTCAGTCCGTCATTGAGGTTCCTTCCTTTTTTCAGTGACACCATGCTTTGCCAAGCATGATGTCCCTCTCCAGAGACTGATTCCTGCTGTTAATATGTCCAAAGTACGAGAGACAGAGAATGCTAAGAAGCATTCTGGTTCTCCTTCTTCCAAGACAGACTTGTTTGTTTTTTTGGCAGTCTGTAATACATTCAGTATTCCTCACCAGCACCATAATTCAAAGGCATCAGTTTTTTGGTCTTCTTTATTCATTGTCTAGCTTTCACATAAATATAAGGTGACTGAAAATACTGTGGGTTGGGTAAGGCACACCTTAGTCCTCAAGGTGACATTTTTTATTTTCAACATGTAAAAGAGGTCTTTTGCAGCAGATTTCATGATATTGCTTATTGGTCCAGTTGTGAGTTTTGTTTTCTTTATGTTGAGGTGTAATCCACACTGAAGGTTGTAGTCTTTGATCTTCATCAGGAAGTACTGTAAGTCCTTTTCACTTTTAGCAGGTAAGTTTGTATCATATGTATATCATAGTAGGTTGTTTATGAGTCTTCCTCCGGTCCTCATGTCATGCTCTTTATATAGTCCAGCTTCTCTGATTATTTGCTCAGTATACAAATTGAGTAAGTATAGTGAAAGGATGCAGCCCTGACATACCTTTCATGGTTTTAAACCATGCAGTGTCCCCTTGTTTTGTTGAAAGCTGCCTCTTAACTCTATAAACAGGTTCTGCATGAGCACAATTAAGTGTTGTGGAATTTCCATTCTCCGTAATGTTATCCATAATTTGTTATGATCCACACAGTTGAATGCCTTTACATAGTCAGTAAAACACAGGTGAACATCATTCTGGAAAGGGGTATTGCTCTCCAAAGGCATTTCAAAAAGTTACTGGGCATAGGACTCAGAATTCTTCCTTGCAGCTGTTGTTTGTCATATTTCATAGATTGCTCCCCATCTCTTCAACAAACAGTGAACTAAAGAAATTCTTGAAATGTCAGAGCTCTAAAGAGTACTCAGAGAGCTTCTAGTCCATAGCTCTCATTTTAGAGGCAGACCAAGGATGTGGAGGTCCAAGCTGGGAAAGTACTTGCTGGTCACATGAAGAGTGAGCAACCCCAAATCAGAGCCAGGAACTAACAGCCGAGTCTCCCAGCCCAAAGCAGAAGCACTGATGGCATCTCTTCGTTTTCCTTGCTCCTTTCCACATGTGGTAGGGCATCAAGCGGCTTGTTTTCCTAAACAAGAGCTTTGCAAATACAGGGAACTAAATGACTGCCTGGTGCTGGATGGGTTGCACAAATATCATTTGTGTGGTGTGCTGTACTCATTGTGCCATCTAAACACATTTATAATGAGAATCATTTCAACTTGCCTTCAAAAGGAGATGGAATTCCAGCATCTGAGAGACTTTCTCTGGAAACACAAGAGCAGGTTTGTTTTGTGATCCTGGGGGACAGAGCTGGGACTGGTGCACTCTGGGTGAGGTGAAGAATCACCACATTCTGACTCAGTGTTTATTCACAGATAAGTAATTTTTGAATGCCTTCTTTCTGGCAAGGAGCAGGATACAGTGATCATCCTGCAGACAGTGAGGGCCCAGATGTGACAACATATAAGCCTAATAAAATGAAACAGGTGCTGGGAAAGAAACAGGTGTAGCAGCCAGAGGACACGAGGCAGGGGCAGCCTATTGTACCTGAGGTGAGGCTACAAGAAGGCGCCACTGCTGGGCCATCTCTTGAATGCTAAATGTAGATGTGTTGTGCAGATGGAGTGGGGCATTTTCAGCAGAGGGAACAGATTGAGCAAGAACTCAGGTATGAGAATCCAGTTTTTGTGGCCTCAAAAATAATTTGGTGTAGAGCATGTGGTCAAGTAGAGGAAGCCAAGATGTAAGATAAAGATGAGTTGGGGAAGTTGATCAGGAAGGCACTGTAGGTTCCACACAGGAGCTGGAACTTGACCTTGAAGATCATGGGAGTCACTGCATGGTTTCAGGAAGGGAGTAAGCTGCTCAACTTTGCAGTTGAGAAAGCTCACTAGGCCATCATCTTGGAGGTCGGACTGGAGGCCAGGAGACCTGTTTGGAGACTTGTGCAGTCATCCAGGAGGGCAAGATAGGGACCAGAACCATGACCACAAAGATGAGGATCAGATGTGGGGACAATCAAAGAGATAGAGTTGGTGCAATTTGGTCACCAGCTGGCCGTGGGGAGGTGAGAAGAAGCAAGGTGATGCTGAAGATAGCCTTGACAGGTGGAGTGACAGCTAAGTACCAGTCACAGTGCTAAGCCCCTGACATGAATCATCTCATTTCATCCTCACCTACAGATTCTATCCCTGTGAACTTGCTATCTCCAAGTTATATGTGAGGCAACTTGCTCAGAGACGTGACACAGCAAAAAAGTCTTATAACTGGGGCTGGAACTCAGGCAGCCTCACTCCCACACTTCTGCTTTTAACTGCTCTACCCAATCATTCCTTGAGTTCTGGCTTAGGTCACTGGGTGAATATGGGTACTTTTCCTTAATGCTATATAGGAGAGTGGAGGGTTCCCTGGTCTTATTGTCCCATACTAGGAATGGAAGTGATTTGGCTCAGGACTCCAGGTAGGTTGCTGAGATACAAGCAGAAATACGAGAAATGGGTAAAAATGGTTTTGAACTAGTTTGCAATAGCTTTTTAGCTTTGCTTGCTTTTCTTTTTTTAATGTAACTTTTATTTTTTTAGTCCAGTCTTACCCCCTTCTTCCCCAGTCACCATCAAAGATTGTTTCTCTGAATGTATAAACCTTTTCATGAGTTTTCATAGTAGTGGTCTTACACAACACCTGGCCGTCTGTGATTGACACATTTCACTTGGCATAGTGCCTTCTACACTGTTCCACGTTATGAGATGACATCAAGTTTAGCCAGCACTGTCAGCTAAAAAAAAACAGTCCTTTTTCATCTATTGGACTTGGGGACCTCATCAAAGATCAGGTTACCATAGGTGGATGGATTTACATCTGGGTTCTCAGCTGTGTTCCATTGATCAGTGTATCTGTTGTTGTACTAGGTGTATGTTTCTAAGATGTGTTTCTTGTAAACAGTATGTAGTTGTAATTTTGTTGTGTGTGTGTATGTGGTGCTAACATCTCCTTTGTTTCTGTGCTAAGTTCCTTTGATTTGTGGATTTCTTTTTCATTTCTTTTGTGGATTTTTTTTTATTGAGCCTTTGTTTTCCTTCTTTATTTTGATGAGTTTATTAACTGCCTTTGTGGTTACCTTGTAATTTACACTGTCTTCCTATAGGTTTAAACTGCTCTATTGTTACTTAGTAGCGCTTCGCCTTCAACTTGTTTAGAAGGTTCTATTTGTATACTGTTTATTCCCTTTTCTGTTGTCCTGATGCTGTTGTCATTTACAGATTAACCTCTCTGGTTCCACATTGTCATTCTTTTGGTTTTAGATATTCCCTTGACAGTTCATTTCCTAGGTTGCTGTCTAGCTGATACAATCTTATGTCCTTGATTTAAGCTATGGTCTGGTATGGTTTGTTTTCAGTCTAAAGGACTCTCTTGAATAATTCTTGTAAGTTTGGTTTAGTTTTTGCACATTGCCTTAATTTTTACTTACCTGGAAATGCCTTAATTTCACCATCATATTTCAGAGTTTTGTAGAATATGTTATGCTTGTTTGACAGTTTTTTCTTTCAAGGTTTAATGTATAAAGACTGCAAGTTAAGTTCATGAACTCGTCCTAGAAAAAGTGCTACATACCTCATTATTGAATATCACTACAGTCACCTTCAAAGCACTCCCCTTGGTAAGCTATGCACCAATGCCAGCACCTATTCTACCCTTCACAGCAATTTTGCGACTCTTTTTCTGGAATGGCCATAAGAGCTGTTGTCATATTACTCTCGATGACCTGGATGTCATCAAAGTGTCTCCCTTTCAATATTTCCTTTATCTTCAGGCAAAGAAAACGTCATTGGGGGCCAGATCAGGTGAGGAGGGAGGGTGTTCCGATATTGTTAATTGCTTACTGTCTAAAACCTCCCTTACAAACAACTATACAATTAAGTTCACAAACTTACCACTGTGCTACCATATACAATGGCCATTCTAGAAAGAGTTCCAAAATTAGTTTGAAGAGTGGACTAGACACTGGCATCAGTGCATAGCTTCCCAAGGGGAGTACTTGGAAGAGGACCATAGTGATATTCAGCAGTGAGGTATGTAGCACTTAGAACAATTAAGTTTGTGGACTTAATTGTCAGACCTCATGTAGCATTCCATTGCCTTCTTGCCTGCATGGTTTCTGCAGAATAATCCTGGCTTAGTCTTGTTTCTCTTGCGTCTATGAGTTTTTGTTGTTTTTTTGAGCTACTCTTAGGATTTTCTGACTTTGGTTTTAGCAAGTGTAATTATGATATGCCCTGTTGATTTTCTTTTAGGGTCTATCCTGTATGGGGTTTGTTGAGCTTCTAGAGTGGTCAGCTTTTCACCTTTCATGACATTAAGAAAATTTTCTGTCAACAATTATTTAGTGATCCTTTGTGTTTTTGGTTTTTTTTCCCCCATGTTCTGGAAGTCTGATCACTTGCAAATTTTTGCTTTTCATTGTATCCCACATAATTTTATGGAATTCTTCATTTTTCTTTGTTCTTTTTTTCTGATTTTTCCTCCAACAGAGGTGTATCTAAGTGTTTATGTTCAATTTCACTGATCCTGTTTTCCATCATTTCAAATCTGTTCCTCAGCCTTTTTATGATACTGTCTGTTTCTGAAATCATGTTGTTTATCTTTTGGATTTGTGATTGTTGTTTTTGTATGATTTCTAGTTGTAGATTTATTTCATCATTTTGTTCCTGTATTATTTTCCTGAATTCTTATAGGAGTTTGTGTTTTCCATGAATTTAACTATTTTTTTTTCTCATTTTTGTCCATTTTTTGCTTCAACCCTTAGATAGCTCTGAATACTAGAGATGTGAATTCCCTGGCAGATAATTCTGGCAACTGTGGTGGTGTAGCAGTTAAGTGCTAACATCTGTGTCTGCCAACAAAAAAGTCAGCAGTTTGAATCCACCAGGTATGCCGTGGAAACTCTATGGAGCAGTTCTACTCTATCCTGTAGAGTTGCTATGAGTTGGAATTGACTTGATGACAGTGGATTTATCAGGTAACTCTAGTAGTTTTTTTCTTCTACTGGAAAATCATCTGGTATGTTATTTTGGACACCTCCTAGAACCTTTTTGTTCAATTTCTTTTGTATATGTATTTTAATATTGTCTGCTGTCTTTGGGCCATTCAG
Organism: Heterohyrax brucei; assembly: GCA_028571685.1. Lineage (NCBI taxonomy): Eukaryota > Metazoa > Chordata > Mammalia > Hyracoidea > Procaviidae > Heterohyrax > Heterohyrax brucei. Next base: position 171,463,377 of record CM053141.1, read on the forward strand.
TAGTTATTTATTTTGTTTACTGATTGTAGATCTGTTTCATCATGCTTTTTTGTTTTATTTGGCTATGTCAGAATAGCCAGGCTATACATTTTTTGCTTGTTCACCTGTGGTCACGGACTCTTTCACCTCTTTGTCTAATAGGCAGAGCCAGTTGCTCAGCTGTGGTGCAGCAGGGCAGGTCCACTGGGTGATCTGGGTCTTTCTGGGAACTCCTGGAGGTGCTTTCACATACTCCCCGTCAGCCAATCTCCAGTGTGGGTGTGGTGAATCCAAGTTGCAGGGACAGTGTGTTTCCTGGTCACCTAAGCCACTGCAGCTAACCAGGAAACACTGTAGGCAGAGCAGTGGGGGAAAAGCTGGGGGTGGAAAAGTATGCCTTGCTTACTGCCAGGTGCTTTGTCCTTCACCAGGAACTTAATAATCAGTTCTCTTATGCTCCCTGTCTGCTGATCTCCCAACAGACATCCAAGTTGGTGAATCTGTGCTGGCAACTTTCTCTCATATCTCTTGTTGCTCTGTTTTCTGTCAGTTTCGTATTTTTTTCTGTTTTGGGCTGAGATCTTTCTCTCTTTATTTGACACTTTGCTTCCCAGGATTGATGTTAGTTTTGCTAAGCTTTTCTGATCTTTGCTGTGGAGGGAGGAACACTGGTTATTCTGTCTGTGACACCATGTTGGCAAGAAGTCCCTGCTTCCTTTTCTGATCAGTGGGAAAGGCACTAGACTGGGAGTCAGGCCCAGGTCCAGGTGTCTGCCACTTTCCAGCTGTGTAATCTTTGATGGGTCACTCTAAGTTCTTGCACCTCCCTTTTCCCCCCTGCATCTTGAGGTTGTTGGTCTAGTCTTCAAGTGCATGAAAACTACCTGAAGAGTTTGTTAAAATACAGATTTATGGGCCCCAGTATCAGAGTTTCTGATTCATTAGATCTGGGGTGGAGCCTAAGAATTTGCATTTCCAGCAGGTTTCCAGGGGATGCTGATGCTGTTGGTCTGGGGACTACACTTGGAGGACTGCTCCCCTAGATGCTCTGCCTATCGCCTTTGAGCTTAAGGGCATCATTCTAGTGGGCAAATGCTTGCATCAGTATTAATATCAGAGATGATTTCATTCAAGGCATAGAGAATTAAACAAGTGAAAGATGTGGCACTTTGGCATGATGACAAAGTACAGTTCTCCCTGCCCTTCATTCTATTCTATTTTTTATTTTGTTCCCACTAGCAGTGACCCTAAATTAGACCCCTCTAATAACTAGTTTACCCATGTAGGTTCAGGATGGGTGGCATCACTGGAGGGGCGCAGATATTGCCAGGACCAAGACCTCTCACCCTCAGCAGTTGATGAGTAAAACATACCTGGGATAGGCACAAGCCTCCTCAGATTTCAGGAGCATTCCGGCTTGAGAGAGGAAGTGCTTGATAGAGTAGCCTGTAGGGCTAGCCATCCACCTTGATTGCTACAGGCTTCCATATCTCCTTTAGATGAGGCTAGGAGAAGCTTCTGTCTCCTGCTGTTCCCAAGGTCACCCGTTTTGGTCTTTGTGGCCTTTAGGAGCACATAAGGTAATGTTTTTTTGTGACCACACTTGAGGCTTGAGTAGCATCTCACTTCTCTGTGACCTAGTGCCCGAGATGTGATGAAGAAATTTCAGAAGACAAATGGAGATTACGTGGAAATCAATCATGTGCAGCTGGTGTTCTCTGCAAGCACCTGTTCCGCTTTATTTCTTTTTCATTTTTCTCCCTGTTCCCTGGAATCAACTCCTTTAAGAGCTTGACACCAGCTAGACTTATATGATTAAGTGGAAAACATAAGCTGGCTGTTGGAACTCTTCTGTATGTTTCTGGAGAACTGGGAAATTGTTCAGGGTAACTGATAGAGATATGAGTTTTGTGCCAGTGAGGACATGGGAACTGTTTAAAGGCATTTTGGTTCTTGTTTCTTGAAATCCTACCTTTAAAAAGATTGGCTTTTAAAATTATTTTTCCTTAAAATTCATGTATAATTTTGGCTGCTCTCAGTAGCAGGTAATGGAAGACCTGGAAATCTGGCAGAAGAATGACTGTGGGAATAGTTAATTCAGTGGCTCATCAGCATCATCTGAGGTCAGTATTCCTGCCGTTTTTCTCTCCTGCCATAATCAGCATGTTTTCCTCAAGATATAGTTCCTCGTTGTCCCATTGCAGCTCCAGACATCACATGTAGATGCAGAAACCTACAGGATGGATAACTGGACAAAATCAGTGTTCTATTAGGAAAGAAGAAAGGGTTTGAGTGAGAACTAACTACAGGCTAGCTCAATGCAGGTTATCAGTCTTTGGTCGAAAATGTGTGCTCTGTGTCTTCTCTATGGTACATTAAGAACAAATTTCCTGGAGTACTTGGACCTCCATGGTATGCCCTCAACTTCATTTCCTGGTTTTATTGTCTGCTGTTCTTTGCATGTAGGCATTCAGCAACCGAACAGGACCACTTACTATTGCTAGAAACTGTTGTACATCTCATTTTTACCTACTTGCCTATGCTTAGGCTGGGTCCTGTAGCTGCAGTATAACCTGTCTATAACCCTTCTCTCTCAGCATAAAGCATGTCAAGTGAGAGAAACAGAAACAGAGCTCATCTTTTTAAAACAATCTTTTATTACAAAACAAAATACTAAAGATAGGATACCATACAAAAGAACTGTAAACTTAATGAATTATAAGGTGAACACCTTGTAGCCACCACCAGGCCAAGAAACAAAGTGTTGCCCCTGCATTCAAAAAACCCCTTCAGTGCCTTCCCAGGCATAGCCCTCGCTTGCCCGAGACACTGTAGTTTAGTGTCACCTATTTTAAAATTCGGCGTATCCTTTAAGTCTGTTTTAGTGTACAAGCTCTCCTTCCGTTTCTTTCTCTTTCTTACAATTTATGTCTTGAAGAACCCAGGCGTCTAGAGTTTCCCGTAGTCTGGATTTTGCTTAATGCACACCCATGGTTCAGGCTAATGTGTCCCTCAGTTTCCTTTATTTCTTGCAAATTGGCAGCTGAATCCAGAGGTGATCAAACTGATGGGTGATTTTTCTGGCAAGACTATATCTGATGCTACATTCCTTCATCAGGAGTCACATGATGTTTGAGGGTTTGCTCCTTTTTTTTTTTTTCACAATGCTAACAGTGATTAATAGTTGACAAATGGTGGTTTCTAATTCTTTCTTTTTTTCCATTTATTCACTGGGTATGTTCTTCGTGGTGGATCTCAAGTCCTTTTCACATGACCCTGGGGTTCTCTCATGGCTTCCTTACCCTGTAATAGGTTGCAGTGTTCTAGATTCATTTTCTTCCCTAGACGTGGAATTGAGCCTTTCCTAAAGAAGGGGGCTTGGTTTCTTTTAGGAAGAAATGATGTATTCTCTGCTACTGGGCATGCTACTCATCTTTTCATTGGACAGACCCACTGTCGTCAAGTTGATTTCAACTTACAGCGATCCTATAGGACAGAGTAGAACTGCCCTGCAGAGTTTCCAAGGAGTGCCTGGTGGATTCAAACTTCCAGCCTTCTGGTTAGCAGCTCTAGCTCTTAACCACTACACCACCAGGGTTTTCTGGACAGAATAAATACATGTATTCTTAAAACTTTGTAAAATACCTCATGAGTTCATAAATGTATTATGTTCAATTTACATTTAAGACTCTAAAGTATTTTTTTCTGTTTTCTGTTACATCTGTGTAGTTCCTTCGTTTACACTGAGACCCTAGTTTTCAAAGACATAGGGGATAGTTTAGAATTAGACTTTTGTGCCTTATACCATGTTATATACCCAGCAGTCTCAGAATAACAATACTAATACTACTACCAGTATGATTACTGAAAAAAAATATATTTTTGCATATTCTTTCTCTGTCCTTTCTCCATTGTGTTTATAGTCACGTGTCAGTGTTATTACTCTCTTTCCTCTTAATTGTTTCTTAATCTCAGTTCTACAGGTAACTGTATATCTACTGTTCACAGGTGGTCTGTGTGTTTGTGTATTTGTTTTCAGTTTCATTGTTTGAAACTTGTTCTCTAATAGATTCCTTAGGAAAGACACATGGGAGCAGTATTTCTTGGGTCCTTAAATATTGATAGGAGATATGTCCTTTGTCCTTTATACTTAAAAGTCAATTCTGCTAGATATAAACCCTTGGCTTGCATTATCTTTCCTTGGGTATCTTAAATATGTTATTACATTTTCTTCTGACGGAAATCATTACTGTCAAAAACTATCATGATAATCTAATTTTCTTTCTCTTACGATACAGTTTTTTCTTTTCTCAGATTTGTTCTTTCTTTTCTTCCCTGTATCCTTTTTTTTCTTCCTTTCTTTTCAAGTAAGTTTGTTTACTGGATTATGCCCTAATGTTGGTCATTCTAAGTCAGTATTCTTAGTTGTACGGTGTGGCTTTCCAATACAGAGTTTGAATTTCTTTTCTTAATTTCAAAAAACCTTCTCAAATTGATTTTTTTTTTTTAGTATTTTTTAAATTTTCTTTTTTTCCCTTCAGTGAGCCTTACCTGCATGTTAAATCTTCTTTGCCTGTCTATACTGTTTGTCACTTTTCCTTGATTCTTTGTCTCCTGTTTCTTGTCCTTCATTTCTTTTTTATTTAAAAACAAAACAAAAGCAGAAACCCTCTTTTTGCTTGTTTCTTTTAAGGCTGTTAACTGTTGTGTTTTTTTACTTTTTTATTCCTTCTAGTTTGGTATTGGTATTTATTTCTGAAATGTTTTCCTTCTTTATTTCTAATTCCTATTTTAGTCTGTTACCTCGTCTCTGGCATTTATCTAATTCCAATTTATGTTATTTTTTCATGTCATAGGATTGTGTTAATGTCTGTTTAAAGTAATAGGTTATAGTTTTGATCTGTGTTGTGACTGTCATTTACATGTATTCTTTGTCTATTGAAATGTTTTTCTACTTTTTTATAAGTAATTTAGTATGGCGTTTGATGCTAATACTTTTCCATTCATTTTTTGATGAAATTAATTTTCTTGAACTTTCAGATATGATGAGTGTTTTCAGCTGTGTTCTCTAGAGAAATAAAACCAGCAAATTATATAAATATATGTAGAGAGAGCTTTATATCTAGGAAGTGTCTTACATAGTTGTGGAGCCTAGAATGTCTCAAGTCCGGGGGTCAGGATATAGGTCTCTCCTGATTCATGTAGCTGCAGTAGCTGGCAAACCCAAGATCAGCAGGTGAAAGAGCAGGACTCTTGCTCTCAGGCTGTGAAGATTGGTGAATTCCAGGGTTGGCCAGCAAGATTACAAGTAGGCTGCTAGCTCAAGTCTCAAGAACAGATCAGACAAACAGGAGCCATCTGCAGGATTTAGGGCAACCAGAAGCAAGCCTTGCCAGAATGTCCACTCATATTTGATACAGACCACACACCTAAGGAAACCTTTCATTTGATTGCCTACTCACAGTAAATCCCATCATGGAGGTGATAACATCATATCAGATCTCATAATGGAAGTGATCCCAACATCATACGTCTGCTAAACCACTGGGAATCATGGCCCAGCCAAGTTGGCGTACAGCCTTAACCATCACAGTGAGGTTTAGGAAAGCTTTTCTAACTTCACCAAGCTCTTCTGTGTTTTATGGGTAGTGTTAAAAGACAGTTTCATTTCTAGATGTCCTGGCTCTGCTCCCCTCTCCATTTTATGTGAAATTCCTCTGTCTTTTGTTGCTGTTGTTCTTGTCCTATTCAATTTTTACTTCACTCTGAGCAGTTTTGCATCAGTGCAGGTCTTGATCACCTCTGGCAGATGAGCTTCAAGAGTTCATGTAGACTAGACTGCTTACTGTGAGCTTGTCCCCAGCTGCTATCGGATTGGGCAGAATGTTCTCACATTGGCCCACTGTGGTTTCTGTTGAATACGTGTTGTTTCTTTTGGTGTTCTGTTCTCAAGGCCATTAGTCTCTGCTCCCATTACTTTCTTTTTCCTCCAGTGCAAATTCCAATAACATAAAAGGCTTGTGGGGAATCATGGTTGCTTCTAACTTGTTTGTATTTCAGCATTCATTGACATGCCCTTTTAGTTAATTTGTTTGTAAATGCTGTTCCATAGATTTTGCTATCTAATTGTTCAGTGTGCTTATGTGGGGATTCAGGGTACCTAAAAACTATACTGCCCCCACTGCTGTCTTTTCTTCCTTCATCTTATAACTCCTCCAGTGCCTCTTACATACATTGTAGATGCTTATAAATGTTGAGATCACAGTGAAGACTTGTTCCTGTGGGCAGAAGAAATATTTACCTGGAAATATTTTGTTTTATGTAGACCATTTGATTCCAGAAATCTTGTGGGCTTTTGTTTGTTTGTTTGTTAATTTTCCTGTCTTCAGGTACCTTTTATTAATAATGAATTCCTAGAAAGATAAACACCAAATGAAAGAATTTTTTCTGTACTGGCATCAGTGCCTCTTTGAAAAAGTGCATTGCCCCAGAAGAGCTAATATATTTTTAAGTCAAGTGGTAATTCTGATAAATTCCTAGGGACTTTTGGAAGCGTATCCAAGGTCACACTCTAGCTTACTGGTTTTATAAATTAGAGTGCTTTGCACGGCAAGTAACAGAAAACCCAATTCAAAATGACTGAAACAATAAGAGGATTTAATATACTAAAATAGCAAGAAGTCCAAGGGTAGGGCAGCTTCAGAGCTGGTTAATTCAGCAGTTCAATAATGTCATCTTTCTTTTCTATCATCCTCAGCACATCTGCCTTTTTCCCTGAGAGATACAAGATTCCTGCAGAAGCTCTAGCCCAGAGCAGAGACAGCAATATTTTTTCCGTGTCACTTTAATCAGTGAGAATGCCCTGTCCCCAACCCCTGCCTGTAACCTCAATAGACTCCTCAAGTGGTTCTATCCTTGACCCAGTTCCTAGTAAGGAAGATGAAACCACCATGATTGGCACAGACTTGCCAGATACATCACTCAGTTTTGTGAGAGAAATGTGGTAATTCTAATTAAATCAAGGCCCTACCTACAAGCCAGAAGGGGAAAATAACTCTTCGATAAATAATTGCAGTGTTTTCTGCATTACGAAGGAGCATCATGATTGATTAGTTGGGTCTATCACAGGCCCGGTAGCATGGTGGCTAAGAGCTAGGTCTGCTAACCAAAAAGTTGAGTCTACCAGGCACTCCTTGGAAACTCTGTGGGGTGTTTCTGCTCTGTCCTGTGGAGTCATAATGAGTTGGAGTCAACTTTACAGTAATGGGTTTTTTGGGCATAAGGCAGAGATAATGGTATCATAGGACCATATATTTGTTAGATCTGATATGACCCTTTATAGTTAAAAAATAAAATTCTTCCACATCTCTTGTCTCCACTGTTGGTCAGAACTATATTTGGCCAAGCAGTTAAGGGATCATCATTCTTATTTTATAGTTGAGACACTGAGACCCAGAGAGAAATGATTTGCACAAGGCCCACATCCAGGGAATAACAAAGCAGTTTCCTGAGTGCAAGTCTAGTATGCTTTCTACTTTCCTATACTTTCTAACTCCACTGGGTGGTTGAAAACTAAGTTCCTTTTCTAGATAAGCAGGAAAGGGACACTAAGAGTGAAACTAGGAGGCTACCACACTGGTCAAGACATCACTCTTCAAGAAAGTTTACTTGCTTCCTCTCTGTTTGGTTTTTTGTTTTTATCTTCCTCTCTTTCTCTCCCTCCCTCCCTTCCTTTCTGTCCTATGGATTAAATTTAAATACCCACTGCTAAGTGAGTTCGGACTCTTAACTGCTCCCTGGGGTTTCCAAGGAAACTGCTGACCTTTGCTTTAACAGCCGTAGCTCTTAACTGCTGTACCACCAGTTTCCATGGATTGAATTATTATTGATAATTATTCCAGAATACTTAGTTGTCCTCTTAAGGAATCTATACATGGATCAAGAGCAGTCATGCAAACAGAACAAGGGAATACTGCATGGTTTAAAGTCAGGAAAGGTGTGTGTCTAGATTATATTGTTTTACCATACCATTTGAATCTGTATGATGGGCAAATAACCCAAGCTGGATTATATGAAGAAGAATGAGGCATCAGGATTGGAGGACAACTCATTAATAACCTGCATTACACGGATGACACCACCTTACTTGCTGGAAGCGAAGAAGGTTTGAAACACTCACAGATGAAGATCAAAGCTCACAGCCTTCAGTATGGATTGTACCTCAACATCAAGAACAAAAGTCCTCACAACTGGACCAGTAAGCAACATCATTATAAATGGAATAAGGATTGAGGTTGTCAAGGATTTCATTTTACTTGGTTCCACAATCAACGCCCATGGAAGCAGCAGTCAAGAAATCAAAAGACACATTGCGTTAGGAAAATCTGCTGCCAGGGACCTATTCAAGTATTGAAAAGTAAAGATAGCACCTTGAAAACTAAAGTGCGCCTGACCCAAGCCGTGGTATTCTCAATTGCATCATACACATGTGAAAGCTGGGCCATGAACAAAGAAGACAGAAGAAGATTGATGCCTTTGAGTTGTGGTGTTGGAGAAGAATGTGGAATGTACCATGGACTTCCAAAAGAATAAATAGATCTGTTCTGGAAGAAGTAAAACCAGAGTGCTCTTTGGAAGCAAAGATGACAAGACTACGTCTTACATACTTTGGACATGTTGTCAGGAGGGATCAGACCCTGGAGAAGAGTATCTTCATTTCTAGAGTGGAGGGTCAGTGAAAAAGCAGAAGACCCTTGACAAGATGGATTGACACAGTGGCCACAACAATAGGCTTAAACATAAAAATGATTGTGGACATGGCACAAGATTGGGCAGTGTTTTGTTCTGTTGGTCATAGGGTTGCTATCAGAATCGACTCAACAGCACATAACAACAACAAAGGAAAATTGGGTATATCAATTTGTCTGGGCCATGATTCCCAATATGGTGTGATTTTTCTATATGTTGTAAATCCTGTGTCATGGATTGAATTGTATCCCCCCAAAAGTATATGTAGTAATGTGGCTGGACCAGGCTTTCCTGTATTCTGTGATTGACCTCAATTTTGTGATTTTTCTGATGGTATAAATCCTAATTTCTACCTGTGGCTGGAGATACGATGATTATGTTGAAAGAAGATTAGGGTGGGACTACTACACCCTTGGGAAAGAAGTTTCCCTGAGTGTGGCTTGCATCACCCTTTACCCTTTCATCCTATGGGAGATAAAAAGAGAGACAAGCAAGCAGAGAGTTGGGAACCTCACACCATCAAGCAAGCAGCACCAGGAGAAGAGCACGTCCTTCAGACCTGAGGTTCCTGCACCAAGATGCTCCCTGAACAAAGACTGATGCAACACAAGGACTTGCCTCCACAGCCAGCAAGAGGGAAAGCTTTCCCCTGGAGCCAACATCCTGAATTTGGACTTGTAGCATATTGGACTGTGTAAGAGTAGACTTTCCTTTGATAAAGCCATCCACTTTGTGATATTTCTGTTAGAGCAACACTGGATGAGTAAAATATCCTGCATCTATGAATAGCAGTTGTGTTGATGAAGCGGGACTCAACCTCTACTACTATATTTTGGGGCAGTCTCTTGAGATAAAAGAAAGATGGGATCAGAGAGATATGGGGGCCTCATACCACCAGGAAAGAAGCACCAGGAGAGTCCTTGGTTCTCAGGGGTCTCTGTGCCTGAGGAGCTCCCAGGCAAAGATGGATAACAAGAACTTTACTCCAGAGCCAACAGAGAAAGCCGTCCCCTGAAACTGACTCCCTGAATCTGGACTTTCAGCCTACTTTACTGTGAGGAAATGAATTTCTGTTTGTTAAAGCCATCCCTTTGTAGTATTTCTGTTACAGCAGCACTAAATGACTAAGATGCCTTCCTTCCTGTCTTTCTTTCTCTCTCCACCTCCTCCTCTTCCTTTCAGTGACAGCTTTATTGAGATATAAGTCATATACTATAAAGGCCACCCTTTACATTTCATTGGTTTTTAGTGTATTCACAGAGTTGTGCATCTGTTACCACTAAAGCCTTCCTTTCTCAGTAACTGTTGTAACTTTGCTTCTGGAATGGGAAGGTTTCTGGAATGGGGAGTTTCCAGGTCTCTGCCTTGCCAAGGGTCACAAACGCAGGTCCCTGCAGGGGTTCAGACAGGCCAGACGAGTGAGTGATGCCCACCTATGTAAGAAAGCAGAGAAGGTTAATTAGGTGAATGCACTTGTGTTCTTAAAGGTTGAGAGTAAGCCGTTCCATGAACAAGAGAGTTTGGGATGAGGTTTATAATCAAATATCTGGTTCACATGTTTTGTCACCAAATGCTGTGGCAGTACTTGCACAAGGTGGCTTGACTGTTGCCTCTTGTTCCACAGTGAGTTGCAGGTGTTTTTGCTGCTCTCATTTCTTCAATGGGCTTCAACAAATGTGTCTTGAAACCCTGTGGCTCTGTAAATAACGTGTGTGTGCATCGTCTCCTCCCACCTTCTGCACTTCAGTAGAGGAAAAAAATGACCCTTTCTAGTTGGGTAATACGTAGCTGTTTCACTCATTATCTCTTTGACTCTCTGCCAGCCTTGTGAAGTTATCACCCTCGTTTCAGAGATGCAGAAACTGAGGCTCAGAAAAATGAAGTAATTGCCTAGGGCCACTTATCTGACCAGGTACAGAGTCAGTTTCAAATCTGGTTGGCTGGCTCAAAACCAGTGAACAACTTTTCACTTCCTTTTGCTCTCTTGCTTTTATGACTGTGTTTTTACCTGGCTCGTGTTACCTGGCCCTGAATCTTAAAAGTTGAGATTTGGAGGTTAGAAAAACCCACTTTATCTCTGCCTTCCTAGTGCTTTCTCTTTTTTAAAAAAATAAATTTGTATTAGAATTCTTGGTTGGAAGTGGCTAAAACTCAGCATGAACCATGTTAAGAAAAAAAGGGAAATTTACTGATTTAAGACACTGAAAAGAACTGAACTGCCTTCAGATGTAACCGAATCCAGAGAGTTCTGCTTGGTGCAGCTTGCTTCCCCTCAGGCTTTCTCCTCATGGGAGCAAGAGGCCACCAGCAGTTCTAGGCTTCCTTCCACAGCGTGGCAGTCTCAACAGAGAGAGAGGCGCTCTACCAATACTTGAAGTTAGAATCACTCTGCCAACCTTTGCTGTCGGATTTCAGCAATGCACTCATCTCAGAGTCTTGTGTTTTAGTCAGAGTTCACTGTACGCTCTGGTCAAGTATGGATCAAGTCTCCACTTGTGGAACTGGAGGAGGACCAGCTCTAAACGTCCTGAACTGCAGTGAAAAGCTGATTCTGCAAGATCAGTGTGTGTATTCTGGAAACGTGAGGGGCTGAATGTTGGAGAGGCAATTGCCTGCTTTTATATTTAATATTATTCATTAAGTATCCCAAGGACCCATTAAAAGCACCCTCAGCAAAGATTCTGGATTATAAAATAAGGGGATCAGATGCAAAATGTTAATGCTACTTCAAAAATAGGCAACCTAGTATCAACAGTTCACATGCTCCCTTTAAAAAAATAAAAAGACCATTGGAACATTTGCCAAATTCATACTTTTAATAATAGAAAAAGAATGAGCGAGCTTTGTTTTTTCATGTGTAACTGACATAAATACAATATGGATTTCCTAGGGTCTTAACACAGCTTCTTAGCATGGTGATGGTTCATTTATCTAACATCATTAGGGAGTGAGGTTTTCTGGATGAGCAGATTTTGCAGATATGTTTATGCTTTTAAGATTTAAATGTTAAAAGAAAATCATAAAATACTTCTTTACACTAACAAACTACACTGACAAGGTGAAAATAAATTAACACTTTCTAAACCATTCTGCAACATGCTTCTAAAAGTTAGCGTGCATACTAGTAGGTGTGAGAAACAGCAAAATATGACCTTTGTGTTCTGGGCCCTGTGGATGGCAGAGTGAAACACTGCCTGGTCCTACACCATCCTCACAGTCGTTATGCTCAAGCCCATTGTTACGGCCACTGTCAGCCTGTCACGTTTAGGGTCTTCCTCTGTTTTGCTGACCGTCCGTTTTACCAAGCTTCATGTCCGTCTCTAGGAACTAGTGCCTCCTCATAACTTGTCCAAAGCACCTGAGATGAAGTTTCACCATATTCACTTCTAAGGAGTGTTCTGGCTGTACTTCTTCCAAGACAGATTTGTTCATTTTTCTGGCCCAAACCCAGAAAACCAAACCCATTGCTGTTAAGTCGACTCTGACTCATAGTGACCCTATAAGACAGAGTAGAACTGCCCCCATAGCACTTTCCAAGAAAGGCATGGTGGACTTGAACCACTAACCTCTTGGTTAGCAGTCATAGCACTTAACCACTAAAGGACCAGGGTTTCCATTCTTCTGGCAGTCTGTGATATATTTGGTATTCTTTGCCTACACAGTAATTCTAAGGCATCAATTCTTTTGTCTTCCTTAATTTATTGCCTACCTTTTACATACATATAAAGTAATTGAAAATACCATGGCTTGGGTCAGATGCACCTCAGTCCTCAAGGTGACATCTTTGCTTTTGAACACTGGAAAGTTATCTTTTGTAGTAGATTGCAGTATGTTGTTTGAATTTTTTTTATTGTGTTTTTAGCTGAAAGCTTACAGTGCGAATTAGTTTTTCATTCAATTTTATGCACAAATTGTTTTGTGACATTAGTTGTAATCCTCACCATGTGCCAGCACTCTTCCATTTTCTCTTTCTACCCTGGGTCCTCAGTGTCCATCCAGTTTACCTTTTCATCATTGCTTTTAGCAGGTGCTGCCCATTTGGTCTCATACGTGATTGAACTAAGAAGTACTTTCCTCGTATGTGTTACTGTTTGTTTTATAAACTTGTCCTGCCTTTGGCTGAAAGGTGAACTTCAGTTCTGAGTTAGCAGAATATCCATGGCTAGTTTCGGGGGTTCATCCACTTACTGTCAGAACAGTAAGTCTTGTGTTTTTTGTGAATTTGAATTTTGTTCTACATGTTTTTCTCCCTCTCTGCCCAGAACCCTGTAGCGTGTTCCTAGTCTGAAAGGTGGAAGGTGTTGCTGTGCACCATCTACTTCTTCTGGGCTCAGGCTGGTGGAAGCTGTGGTCTGTGTACTCATTAGTCCTTTGCACTAATACTTTCCTTCATTCTGCTTTGCTGCAGATGTGCTGGGACCGATACCTGTATCTCAGATGGCCACTCACATGCTTTTAGGACCCTGGATGCTACTCACCGAAGTACGATGTAGAATGTTCTCTTAATAAACTACATTATGCAAGTTAACCTAGATATCCCTCAGACCATGGTCCCTAGACATCATTTCCAGGAACTCCGTCCCTCAAGGTGTTTGGATGTTTCTAAGAAGATTTTATGTTTCTAGGAAGCGTCTATAATTACCTTGATCACCTTGTGCCGACCTCCTCTATGTGGTGGATTCTTTCCGTTCACCAGAGTTAACACTTGTCTACTACTAGTTACTGATTGCTCCCTCCTAGCCGTTTTCTCCCTTGTAATGATTCAAGTTTTCTTTTTCTTTGTGTGTAAACTGTTTTTTGGGTTGTTAAAATAGTGATCTAAAAGAACGTTTGTCTTTTTGTGATTGGCTAATGTCACTCAACACAATGCCTTCCACATTTACGTGTGTTGTGAGATGTTTCACGAACTCATTGTTCTTCATGGTTGTGTAGTATTCTCTTGTGTGTATGTACTATAATTTGTTTATTCATTGTTGATGAGCACTTAGATTGTTTCCATCTTTTTGCTGTTGTGACTAATGCTGCAATGAGCATGGATCTGCACATGCCTATTCACGTGACAACCCTTATTCCTGTGGAATACATTCCCAGGAGAAGGATTACTGGATTGTATGATATTTCTTTTTCTGGATTTTTAAGGAGGTGCCATGTGATTTTGCATAGTGGTTTTACTATTTTGATATTCCCATCAGCAGTACATGAGGAGTTCAGATTTCCTACAACCTCACCAACATTTTTTATTTTCTGGTTTCTTTCTTTCTTTTTTTTTTCATTAGTTCCATAATACTGGGATGAGATGGTATCTGATAGGTGTTTTGATGTGCATTTCTTTAAGACTAATGATCGCAAACACTTCCTCATGGATCTGTCAGCTGCCTGAATGTTTTCTTTGGTGAAGTGCCTATTCGTATCCTTTGCACATTTTTTAACTAGGTTGTATCATTAAATTTCTTGACTGCACCTCCCATGACCATTGACTGTGGATCCAGGTAAAATTAAATCCTTGACAACTTCAGTATTTTCTCTGTTATCAGGATGTTGCTTCTTGGTCCGTTTATGAGGATTTTTGTTTTCTTAATGTTGAGGTGTAATCCATACTGAAAGCCATAGTCTTTGATCATCGTTAGTAAGTGCTTTGATCATCATTAGTGAGTGCTTTAAGTCCTTTTTATTTTCTGCAAAGGAGGTGGTGTCATCTGCATATCTCAGGTTGTTAATGGTAATCCATTAACATGTGGGATAGAATGTAGAATTTTTAAGAATATTTTAGATGAAGCTTGAGGAATGTATAATTTTAAAGAATATTTTAGATGAAGCTTGAGCTGATTCCAGATGCTGTCCAGCTTCCAACTTTCCTTCCTCCAGTCATTCCATTTGTCTTTAGGGAAAAATAGACCTCTGATGCACTCAGAGTGCTGAGGGTATTTGCTCCTTCACCAGATGTCTTTAGGCTGCAGTGGTTTTTCTTCAGTATGTATTATTTTGAACTGTTCTCTGTCACTGCTTGGTCTTTAAGTTAGGGAATAATTGAGCATTATCAGAGAAACCAGATAGTCAAGCTTTCTAAATAAAAAGTATTTTAAAAAATTGCATGTATACCTAAATTAGTAGACGTGGCAGAACAGGGTTCTATTCTTTTTCTGTAAAAGAAGTTTGCAGATGTCTTAGGCTGGATTTTCTATAGAGAAGTAAAACAAATATAGACAGAGAGGGAGATACTCATACCAAGCAAGTGATTCACATGGTTGTAAAGGCCAGAACGTCCCAATCCATGGTCAAGATAGATACTTCTCCTGATTCATGTAGCTGAGGGGACTGGTGAACCTGATTGGCAGGTCAGAGAGCAGTGTCCCTGCTCATAAGCTGTGAAGATCAGCGAGCTCCTGCAACAGTAGGCAGGACTGCAGGTTTGGCTGCTAGCTCAAGTCCCATTCACGAGTAAGTCCCAGGACTCTGGGGAAGTTTTACTCTTTCTACAGGGTCACCATCAGTACAAATTGAGTTGACTTGATGGCAGTGCGTTTAATTGTTGTTAGCTGTCTGTGGTCACATCAATGCTGACACAGTCATCCCATGTGACACTCTAGAACTGCCCCATAGAGTTTTCTAGGCTATGATCTTTATGAGAACAGATCACCAGGTCTCTCTCTCCCAGAACCACAGGGTAAGTTCGAATGGCTAACCTTTTGGTTTATACCACCAGGGCTCCTTCTAATCTGTGACCTTATTTAAACGTCGCCAGTTTTTCTTATTAATATTTTTTTACTGGTCCAAAAGCGAATGCAAGATTCCAGGTTATATTTAGTTGTCACATGTCTTTTATCTTCTCCAGTATGTTACAGTTTCTTAGTCTTTCCTGACCTTGACACTTTTGAGAAGGGTTGTCATTTATTTTGTAGAATGTCTTTTAGTTTGGGTTTGTCTGATGTTTTCTCATGCTTAGTTTGAGCTTATGCATTTGGGCAAGAATGTCACAAAAGTGTCCTTGTGCCCTGTTTTATCAGCTCAGGGGTACGTACCGTCTCAATACCAGTGATACTGACTTCAGTCACCTGATGATGTCTGCCAAATTTCTGCAGTACAAAGTTACTATTTTTCCCTTTGTAATTAGTAAGCTTCTTGTGAGGAGATCCTTTGAGACTATGTGAAGATCCAGGTGTAAGAACTTTTTCTTCAAAGAATGTTTTATGTGACAGTCTAGTATGAAAAGCTAGTGAAAGTGAGCTGCTTTTGTTGAATGGGTGTGGAATAGGGGTGGAAGTCCATCCGCCTCCTCCTGCCTCTGTCCCTAAAGCCGCTGTAGGAATCAGCTCTGCTGAGCCCTTAAGCCTTTGTGGAATGCTACTGTTGGATTCACGGTGATCCTGACTCTAGGTCATAGCTGTTAACTTTTGTTTTTTTATGATGCTTAGATGTACCACAAGCCCCTGAACTGAAAGCTTCGAAAGGGTGGTGTTCTTTCAAATTAAAATCCTCAAAGTTAGATTTGCCTTGAACAACATTAAAAACCAAAGTCTGACTGACACCAGTCAGCAAACAGTTACTGAGTACCTTCTGTGTACCAGCCCTGGTGCCAAGTCAAGGGAATAAAAGATTTATAAAACACAACCCGTGTCCCATTAATTCTGCATGTTTTTCTTCAAAACAAAGAGGACTTTATAATCCAGATCAAGAGGAAGACAGGAGGAAACAAAGCTGGCTTTTGTTTGGAAAGATCATTGAAGAGTGTGTTTGTTTGTTTGTTTGTTTTTGACTGAGTACAGGGACCAGTGTGTACTAACTGGCCATTGTATCTTTGTCAGAAACAGTTATCTCCCCTCTGAGAAGTACGTCTGCTTGAGAGGGGAAAAAAGGAGATAAAAATATAGATTGTTCTAGCCACTGCCTCCTCTTCTCAAAAGATCAACTCTTGGTGCCTTTGGTTCTTCCGTTTTCCCATATTTGACAAAATCCAAGTCCTTGTCCTTCATGGATGAGGTGATTTAGCTGTCCGTAATTACATTATTATTCCAAACACTGTCGGAACGCTTCTTGCTGAGAAGGAGGGATTAGGCCGAGGAGGCTGGCGCGAGCCTGCAGCCAGTCGTCTGCCCGCGCCTGGCAGAGGAGATTAGGCCTCTGGAGCCGAGGTGTCTGGCTGAGCCTTGGTTACTTAATTAGACTCCTGTCTTCTTTCCCTTTATGACAGTGGCAGAATCCAAGTCACACCCCCATTTAAATGAATGAAAATGCTTCTAACAAAGTTTTATAATCATTCATTTTAAGTGAATCAGAAAATTGTCCAAACCGCTCTAATCGCAAGAAGTTGAGGGTTAGGAAGTAACTTTTAAAAGCACATGTTCTTCCAGGGAGTAAAATAACAAATACATCTCTTGAATTTCTGTTTAACATGAGGACTTTATTGACTGCTCATGATGGTTCAGAACAATTTAATGCTCTTTTAAGTGAGTGAATATTATTTAGCTTCCTCACGCAAATCAGTGCAGCCTAGTGGATCTGTAAATTTAAATGCTGATCACAACCATAAGTCAGTATATAAAATGGTTACAATTTAATTAACCGGTAATAGATCTCGTACAATGCTAGGTTAAAGGGAATGTATAAATACTGCTTTATGAACCAGCCTCTGCAGAAAGTGTAGACTGCGTCCTGCTCTTCCTTCTGTCTCTCCCATGGGATGATTTATGGGTGACGGCCCTATTAACTGCAGGGGAGTGCAAGTTTGGGTAGCTGGGGGAACCCGTTATTAAACAGCTGTGTTCAGCCAGTCAGTCTTGAAGAATTTGGCTTTGGAGGTCAGTAAAGATTCCCAACACTGTTAATTTCACTTTACGAGACACCATTGAAACTCGCCAATTCAAGCCTTGTCTTTGTGTTTCGGTGGCAAAAGGGAGAGAAAAAGTTTCCAAGGCTGATAAGTAGACTAGGGCTAAATAGTAAGCGTTAGTTCAACCTCTTTACCTGACAGATGGAAAAACCAAGGGAGAGCAACCAGTCTTCCACTATGGGCTCTTGGCATTGTCCAGCAGAATCGTGTGCTGCAGGGTAGGTCAAAGAGTTTGGGGAAGTTACTGAAAGCCTAATTTGCCTATGGCTCGTACCTCTTTAGGAGATGAGGGCCTTGAGCACTGGGGTTGACTCATTCAGCAGCTCTACATTCAGCACCAAACAAGGGAAAATGTTCCGTGGCCACTTTTCCAGCAGTCAGATGGGCCTCCAGGAAGAGTTGTATTCTTTCTCTGTGTGGCACAGTGGTTAAGTGCTTAATGCTCCTCGGAAGAAAGACTTAGTGATTTGCTTCCTTGAAGATTACAGCCCAGGAGGGCCTATGGAGCGGTTTTACTCTGTCACGTGGAGTTGCTGTGAGTTGAAATCTACTTCATGGCACCTACCAATATCAGAGGCGTAGATGAGGACTGATGATAGTCAAGTTCACAAATTCATCCTAGAAAAAGTGCTATAATGCCTTGTTGCTGAATATCACTACAGTCACCTTTGAAGTGCTCGCCTTGGGAAGCTATGCACTGATGTCAGGGCCTAGTCCACCCTTCAAAGCAATTTTGGAACTCTTTTTCTGGAATGGCGAGCAGAGCTACCGTCGTATTACCCTTGATGTTCTGCATGTCTTCAAAATGGCTTCCTTTCAATATTTCCTTTATCTTCAGGTAAAGAAGAAAGTCATTGAGGGCCAGATCAGGTGAGTAGGGAGGGTGTTCCAATACAGTTATTTGTTTACTAGCTAAAAGCTCCCTCACAGACAACTATACATTTCAGTTCACGAACTTGCCACCACGCCACGATGTGCAATGGCCATTCCAGTAAGAGTTCGAAAATTACTTTGAGGAGTGGACTGGGCGCCAGCATCAGCACATAGCTTCCCGGTGGCAGTACTTGGAAGGTGACCATAGTGATATTCAGCAATGCAGCATGTAGCACTTTAGAACAATTAAGTTCACAGGCATAATTATTGGACCTCGTATGTCTCTCAACCTTGGCTGAATGGAAGGAACCCAAGACTAGCAGTCAGAGGTCATACGTAGTGCCATGCATTTGGTGAACAACCATTGGCAAATCCCTAGCCAAGGTTAGCTACCCCTGCAGGAACTCTGTAGTTTTCTTATTCTAGTGGTTCTGATATTGCACTGTAGTTGTGTATTTTACTCTTCATCTACCCTGCCTGGTTGAAAGCCCACTATGGCACACACCTACCCACTTGGCTTGCTGTCATGTCCCCAGGGCCTAGAAGAGCACTCAACATGAGACAACTGCCTCATGATCACTGTTAATGAATTAAGGAGTGAAGCTCATATCTGCCAACCTTCACCTGTAAAATAGAGAGTGACAGCTCAACCTCAGTCTATCCTAACTCCCCCTGTGTGGCGCAGACCATTAATGTACTCAGCTGCTAACCGAAGGGTCCAAGATGTAAGTCTTAATTCCTCAGAAGAAAGGCCTGGCAGTCTACTGAAAAATCAGCCATTAAAAACTCCATGGGGCATAGTTTTACTCTGACACATATGGGGCCAACTCATCAACAACTGTCTGATTTGGGGGTTTTGTTTCTTTAAATCTACCTCACTTGGGACCAGTAAAATGATATATGCAGAGGAACCATGAGAACTGCGTGAAAGTAAAGAGAGAATTCGTGTGAATGAGTTGCTACTAGTATTGTTACTTCATAGGCTTGAGTTCCCTTGAGTTGAGTTTCTCTTGTCTTGATTTTCCTTTGTCAAGAGTGTGTCTGAATTAATTGTCTAACTGGTTACATTAACTGGCAGTATTCTGCCTAGAATGAGAGACACCTACAGGTTTTTTTTTGTTGTTGTTTCATATAGTCTGTGTTCATTTAGAGTTATCCACGTATTTGTCGTTTTCATTATTCAACATTATTTCTTGCACCTCTGATGGCAAATTCTCATTTTTGTTTGCCTGAACATGTCTTTTTTGTATTTCTACTTTTATTCTTGCATGATTTTTTTTTTTTTTTTTTTTTATTCTTGCCATAGAATTCTAAGCTATTTTTTTTGGCACATTGAAGATTTTATTCCATTATTTACTCACTTGTGTGTTGTTGCTCTTGAGAACGCAGCTGTCAGCTAAGGATAATCTATTTTTTCTCTGGATGAAAAACCCCTAGAGTCTTAATAAACCTCACATGTGCCCCCTCACCCTATGTTGTAAGTGAGGGAAGGGCCCAGAGAGGTTGATTCACCTACCTGGTATCACACTGGCAATCAGTGCTATACACTGTTGTAGTTCAGGAACCTCAATAACTCCTGCAATCAAGACCACACAGCCAGGCATGCGTTACCAGAGAGCCACTTTGAGGCAGGTGCCCAGATCCCCCAGTACCCTTCAAACTGACTGGCCCTCCTTCACCTCACCCTGAACTGCCGCTTGTCCGCTGAGCTCCCTGATAATGCCAAACGGAAGGCTTAAGATGTTAGGAAACATCTCTCAGTTGAGAACCATGAGATAGCTGTCGGGTTCTGTTTCACTTAGCATAATGTTTTCTATGTCTCTCTCCCTAATTTCTCCTTATCTATGAGTATGCTATCAGTTTAGGGCCCAACCTAATCTGCCATGACCTCTTCCTAACTTGATTACAGCTGCAAAGGTCTCATTTCCAAGTAAGGTCCCATTCACAGCTACTGGGAGTAAGGACTTAAAAATATCTTTTGGGGTGACACATTCAGCCTACATTATATACTATGGAGTATTGTTTATCCATAAAAAGGGATGATGTGTTAATGCATGCTACAACGTGAGTGAACCTCAGAAACATTATGCTAAGTGAAATAGGCCAAACACAAGGAGCCACAAAGTGTATAATTCCACTTACATGAAATATTCAGGACAGGCGAATCCACAGGGCAATAACAGATTAGTAGGAATTGGTAGCTAATGGATCAAGTTTTTTTGTAGTAATGAAAATGATCTAGAATTAGATAGTGGTGATGATTGTACAGCCTTGTGAATGTACTAAAGCCCATAGACTTGCACACTTCAAAGGGTGAATTTTACTTTATGTGAGCTGTATCTTAAAAATAAAAGTAACTCAGAGCATAATAGAAGGGACCTTGGATCTTCCTTGTTTTCTTGATCTGGAGGACACCTTCCAGAAGAGCCACTGATTTCACACCTTGTGCTCACCCAGGGAATACAGTCAGGAGCATCTGCAAATCCTCTAAACCAACTGCTTTTGCAGTGTATAGGCTGATTTTGCAGTGTGCAGATTTGCTATGAATTTATAGAGTGTTTTGATTCTGAATTCACAATGTGCATCTTTAATGGCTCCGAGTTTGGATAATTTCATGCTGTTTATATCCTAGTAGCAATGGTTTATGCATATTTCCCAAGTTATTACCCTCATAGGAGATGAGTGAACAATCTCCTTTTACAGAAGATAGTCCCATATGTCCCGGTTTAGTGCATCTCTCCTCAAAGCTCATTTTGCATTGAGATGTCAGGAAGGCATGACAGTTTGATGAAGCACCAAGCCCATTTTGCAGGCAGGTGGATTTAGGGGTTTCCTAGACACTCGTACCTGACTCCCAGATGGCCTTGCATTTGAAAATCACAAATTAAAATACTTGGCATCTCCTGAAGTTTTTCTATTGAGACATTTTTCAGTGTCATTTAAAAAGGAAAAAATGTAGCCTACTTCCCCTCCAACTCCTATCAGGAAAGAAATTTCTCAACATTTGATAAGAGCCTTAAAAACTGATCCAGAATTCATTTTCTGGGAGTCAAGTCTGAGGAGTTAATCAAAATGAGGGATGTGTATGTTTATTGAAATTTTCTGTAGTAGTAGAAAATTGGAAGCAATTAAACACTCAACAGTAGGGGACAGAATCTGGCCATGGATTAGAGGATACTACTGCAGGAATAATGGACCACATATACAGTGGCCTCCAGCAGACTGAATCCAATACAACTAGACGGTGCCCAGCTACTACCACTGACTGCTGACAGGGATCACAACAGAGGGTCCCGGACAGAACTAAAGAAGCACATAGAACAAAATTGTAACACAAAAAGAAATACCAGACTTCTTGGCTTTACAGAGAATGGAGAAACCCTGAGAGTGTGGCCAGCAGACACCCTTTCAGCTTAGTAATGAATCACCACTGAGGGTCAACATTCACCCAAAGATTGGACAGACCCATAGAACAAAATGAGACTAAAGGGGCTTGCCAGCCCAGGGTGAAGGACTAGAAGGCAGGAGGGGACAGAAAGATGGTAATAGGGAACCCAAGGTTGAGACAGAAGAGTGTTGACCTATTGTGGGGTTGTTAACCAATGTCATAAAACAGTATGTGTACTGTTTAATCAGAAACTAGTTTATTCTATAAACCTTCATCTAAAGTACAGTTAAGAAAAGTTAAAAGCTGGTGGACTAGACACACACCTCCTCATTTCCCTCTGAAAACTAAGGCCTGGAATGATATTTGTATGGAGCACTGAACATTTGGGGAGCCCTAGGGCCTGGCATATTTGACTAAGCACCAGTATCAGACCAATCTTTCCTTCTCAAAAATGAGTCAGCAGCCGTCTGACCTCTGCTTCTGCTGTTTCGTGGTATCGGAGAACTGCAGCTTCTGCAAATGGCCAGCAATGTACATTCATTATCAGCTGAAAGGCAGAGTCTGCTGCTTCTGACTGCCTGTTTTGGCCAGCAAGTTGGACAGCTCCTAGTTCAACACCTGGACAGCTCTCCACATAGAAGTGAAGTTTACTTTTAAGCCTCAGAGGCGTATGTATTTGCCCTCCTAGAGATTAAACAAAATGCAGCAAAGTGAAATGAAAAATTAAGTAAGCTATTTGAACTAATTGAGCATCAACAATCTGAAATACATGAGATCAGTAACAAAATTACAGAATTAAATAATTCAATCCAAAGCTGAAAGAGTAGGATTGAACAGATAGAAGTTAGACTCAGTGACCTTGAGGACAGAGCACCTGACACCAGCATTTATGTGGAGAAATCAGAAAAAAGAAATAAGAAAAATGAAGAAGCATTAAGAAACCAGTGGGAATCCATTAAGAGGAATAGTTTATGTTTAACTGGAGTTCCTGAACAAGGGGGGATAGATAACAATATAGAGAGTATTGCTGTAGAGATGCTGTAGAAAACTGTCCTGAGACTATGAGCAAAGTAAACATAGGTATCCAAGATGTTTATCGAACACCCCAAAGCTAGACCCCAAAAGAAGGACATTAAGACATAATCAAGCTTAATAAAATGAAACATAAACAGATGCTTCAGAAGGCAGCAAGACTCCAAGGAAACCTAACATGCCAAGGGAAACCCTGTAGGCTTTCATCTGACTTCTCTGCAGAAACAGTGCTGGCTAGAAAGCAGGTTGACACATTCAAAGCCCTGAAGGAGGAGAACTTCCAACCAAAAGTTATATATCCTGCAAAATTGTCTATCAAATATGATGGTGAATTAAGATGTTTGCAGATATAGAGAGGAGCTTAGAGACTTCATAAAAACTAAACCCAAACTATATGAAATATTGAAAGAAGCTCTTGGCATAGAAAAACAAAACCATTAAATGTATATTTAAGGTGATAATGCAGGACACATCATCCAAAATTCTAATCAGTTAAGGAAGTCACAAAACTTAATTGAAGCTACAATATTAAAATGAGGAAATCTGTGATCATATCATGACAACTATGACACCATCACATTAAAAGAGGGATATGCAACAGTAGTTATAGTCGTGCCAGGTGGAGAGGAAGTTAAAGAGTTATGCAGTAGTTAAAATTGGGTTTAATCTTAGTATGTTAAGGGGGATAGTAGATGTAGCCATAAAGCAGATTAACAATGTATTGTATCACAATAAGAAATGCAGTACAGGAGTCTCAACAAACACAAAGTCAACACTGAGAAAAACAACCCATAAAGAAGAATGACCCAGAACAGAAAATTAAGAGCAATATAGAAAACATCAACATAAAAATAAGTACATCAAAATGATGGCATTAATCACATATCTATCAATAATTACACTGAATGTAAATGGATTGAATGCTCCAGTAAAGAGACAGCAAGTGACATCCTGGGTCAAAAGACAGGACCTGTCTATATGTTGCTTACAAGAAATACACCTTAACGGTATGAACAAACTGAAAATTAAAGGATGGAATAACATATACCAAGCTAACAACATACAAAGAAAGGGCAGGTGTGGCAATACTAATCTCAGATAAAATAGATTTTAATGTAAAATCCACTATTGAGGACAAGGATGGTCACTGTTTATTGCTGAAAAGTTCAGCACTCAGGCAGGACTTAACAGTATTAAATATTTATGCACCTAATACCAGAGCATCTAAATGCATTGAACAAATACTGACAGCACTGAAAAATGAGATAGATCATTCTGCAGTAATATTTGGAGACTTCAAAACTCCCTTTTCAGTTATGGATAGATCATCCAGAAAAAAGCTCAGTAAAGATACAGAAGAACTTATTGCAGCGATCAACCAACTTGACTTTATTGCCATATACAGATCTTTTCATCCATCAATGGATAAGTACACCTTCTTCTCCAATGCACATGGAACATTCTCCAAGATAGACCATATGTTAGGTCATAAAACATTTCTCTATAAAATCCAAACCATTGATTTACTGCAAAGTATCTTCTCAGACCACAGAGCCATAAAAGTTGAAATCAATAACAGAAAAATCATAGGTAGGAATTCAAACTTACGGAAACTGAACAACACTTTGCTAGAAAAGGCTAGGGTTATATAAGAAATCAGTGACGAAATAAATTTATGAAATTATGAGAATGAAAACACATCCTACCTGAATCTGTGAGATACAGCAAAAACGATGGTCAGAGGTCAGTTTATCTCTGTTACTGCACATATTCGGAAAAAAAAAAGGACCCAAATTAAAGAAATAATGTTACAGCTTGAACAAGTAGAAAGAGAGGAACAGAAGAGCCCCTCAGGCACCAGAAGAAAACAGATTATAAGGATTAGAGCAGAACTAAATGATTTAGAGAATAGAAAAACAAACAAAAAAATGAACAAAACCAAAAGCTGGTTCTTTGAGAAGATCAGCAAAATTGATAAACCGCTGGCTAAACTTACAAAGAAAAATAGGAGAAGATACAAATAATCCAACCAAGAAATCAGATGGGAGATGTTACAGCAGACCCAGGTGAAACCAAACATATCATAACAGAATAGTATGCAAGGCTGTACTCTAACAGACTTGAAAACCTAGAGGAAATAGACAAATTTCTAGATTCATATCACCCACCAAAATTATCACAAAAGTAGATCAATGTAATAAATATGTTACAAAGGAAGAGATTGAAAAAGTCATCAAAAATCTACCAACCAAAAAAAGTCCTGGCCTAGATGGCTTCACCGGAGAGGTCTATCAAACTTTTAGAGAAAAGTTAACTCTGATACTGTTGAGATTATTTCACACCATAGAAAGGGAAGGAATACTCCCAAATTCATTCTGTGAAGCCAGAATAACCCTAATACCAAAGCCATGGAAAGATCCCACAAAAAAAAGAAAATCACAGACCAGTGTCACTCATGAACCTAGGTGCAAAAATCTTCAACAAAATTCTAGCCAACAGAATTCAACAGCATATTAAAAAAATTCATCATGATCAAGTTGGTTTCATTCCAAGGGTGCAAGGATAGTTCAGCATCAGGAAAACAATTAATGTAATTGATCACATTAGTAACACAAAAGGTAAGAATCACCTAATTTTATCAATTGATGCAGAAAAGGCATTTGACAAAGTCCAACACCCATTCATGCTTAAAAACTCTCAGAAAAATACGAATAGAGGGGAAATTCCTCAATGCAATCAGTAGCATCTATGCAAAGCCAACTGCCTTCATCGTCCTAAGTGGTCAAAGACTCAAAGAATTCCCTTTGAGAATGGGAACTAGACAAAGATGCCCACTCTCACCACTTCTATTCAACATTGTGGTAGAAATTCTGCCAGAGCAATTAGACAAGGCCAAGAAATACAAGGCATCTGTATCATCAATGAAGAAGGAAAAAATCTCCGTTATTTTCAGATGATATGATTGTATATACAGAGAGTCCAAAGGAATCCATAAGTAAGGAGTTCAGCAAAGTATCAGGATACAAGATAAACATCTGTAAATCAGTAGGATTCCTTTATACGAACAATGAGATTATAAAAGAAGAAATCCCCAAATCAATTCCATTTACTATAGCCCCAAAGAAGATGAAATGCCTAGGAATAAATCTAAATCTAATGAATAGATAAGAGATCTTTACAAAGAGAACTACAAGACCTTACTAGAAGAAACTAAGACTTACAAAAATGGAGTAATCTACCCTGCTCATGGATGGGAAGACTCAACATTGTGAAAATGTCTTATTGGACCCAAAGCAATCTACTTACATAATGCAATCCCAATACAAACTCCAGTGACATTTTTTAATGAGATTGAGAAACAAAGCACCAACTTTGGAAAGGGAAGAAACCTCAGATAAGTGAAGCACTACTGAAGAAGAACACACTGGGAGGCCTCTTACTACCCAACTTTAGAACCTGTTATACTGCCACAGTAGTCAAAACAGCCTCGTACTGGTACATATAGACCAGTGCAACAGAGTTGGGACCCCAGAGGTGCCACCATGCTCCTGTGAACAACTGATATTCGATAAGGGCCCTGAGATTTTAAATTGGGGTAAAAATGGTCTCTTTAACAAATGGTGCTGGCAAAATTGGATATCCGTCTGCAAAAAATTGACACAAGGCCCATCCATATCTCACAGCTTATATTAAAGCCAACTCAAATTGGATAAAAGACCTAAATATGAAATCTAAAAGCTCATCCAAGATAAAATAGGATCAGCAATGGAAGTTTTCATACACAGTGTAGACAGACTTCAAAATCTGACAAAGCACAATCAACAGAAGAGAAAATAGATAAATGGGAACTATGAAGAATCAAACACTTTTGCTCATCAAAAGAATTAAAAGACCACCTACAGAATGGGAAAAAATATTTGGTGGACCGACGTCTGATCTCCATAATCTGCAAAGTATTACAAAATACCAACAAGGAAAGGATAAATAATCCATTTAAGCAACAGGCAAAGGAGGTGGACAGACATTTCCCTAAAGAGGATATCCAGGCAGCCAAAAGACACATGGAGAATTTCTCACAATCATTAGCTATTAAACAAATGCTAATCAAGACTATGATAAGATACTATCTCACCCCAACAACGTTGGCCATGATTGAAAAAACAGACAATAACAAATGCTAGAAAGACTGTGGAGATATTGGAACTCTGCTACACTGCTGGTGGGATTGCAAAATGGTACAGCCTCTTTGGAAAAACAATCTGGCACTTCCTTAAAAAGCTGGAAATAGATATACAATTTGATCCTGTAATTCCACTGCTTGGAATTTATCCTTCAGAAACAAAAGTTGTCACATGAACAGACACGTGTACATGAACGTTAGTTGCAGTACAAGTCTGCAATAGCAAAAAGATGGAATCATTCCCCATGCCCATCACCAGATGAATGGATAAACAAACTATGGTACATATACTCAATGGAACACTATGCTATGACAAAAAACAATGACGATTTTAGAAAACATCTCATAACATGGTCTCATTTGGGAGAGATCATTCTGAGTGAAATCAGTCAGTATCAAAATGACAAATTTTTTTATGCGATGCCTGCTATGAGGATTTAAAAAGAGAATTATCCACAGAAGAAAATGACTGTGTTGGCTACATGGGTGGTTGGGGGGTTGAGGGTGTATCATAGACAAGATAATTGATAGGTGTTAGAAATTTTATTCTTTTACTGTAATTAATAGAAAAAGAAGAAAAATTAAAAAATATATAGTAAACCCTTTGAAAATCTTTCAAAGAACTTTTAATGATAAGAAATTTCTCTTGATACAATAATAGATGAAGAAATATGGTTCCAGACCTCCAATTAAGTCTGATTTCAGAACACAGCTAACGAAACAAGACAAAAAGAGTAACCTCGAAATCACAAACAGTGGTTATGATTGGGTGGGGAGATTATAAGAGGTTCATCTTAATGAATTTATTTTTAATTAGTTGTAGACTTCACATGTCGTTATAAGGAAAAATAGCAATCTTTATACTCATTACTGAATTTCCTATAAAGATTTTTCTTTTTTTTTTATTATGGTTGAATGAAAATGTACATTCCCATATAAAATTGCATGCGGACCTATATGCAGCTTCCACTGCTCTCCCTGCACGGTGACAGCACACTCTTCCTCTCTGCTCCATACACGTCTTATCTCCCCAGCAGTCTCCTATCTTCAAGATTTTAATTTTCTTTGTAAGACTATCATTTCTGTGTATACATTTATATGTGTGTGAAGATTATCATTTAAAAACAAACAAACAGAAAAAGAAACAGTGTACCTATCTTTCTGGAGAACCTCACTCTGAGTTGGTCTCCCTTGCCCTCGAGCACACAGCCCACTGCCTGGCCCTGTGGGGCACAATAACTCCTACCACCTTCTGCCAACATGATAGTTCATTGGATTCTTGCCAGTGTGTGGGCTTTCCTACCAAGAGTTTGTGTTGGAGAAATAGAACATGCCTTCCCAAAGCATGAAGTTTACTCAAACTGTTTGTAGAAGATGGTAAAGAAACACATTATTTTTGTAGTAAAATGGAATAAAACAGCCATATCACAGAGCAGAAAGTAAAATTTGGGGGGATATTTAAGGTAAATCAGAAGACTTTAGAGATGTGCCCTGTCTGGCTTGCTATGGCTTGTTATGTGCCCTGTCTGGCTTGATCAAACCACCCCAGCAGATGCTCCTGCTCTGACCACATCGTCTCCTCTGTCTTTGGGGGAGTAACATGGGGTGGTGGTCTTTGACAGAAATGTTTGATAGGCTCTGTTGGTTAAATGTTCAAGAAATGTGTCTTAGGTTGATTTACATGATCTGCTTTGTCAGCTGGCTTTTACATCCCAACCAACAGAATAGGTGTCAGAAGCACGCACAGTACTACGGAATTCCTGGGGAAGAGAATGACTGGAGTCTTGCTCTTCTTAGCTTAATTGCTTGCTTGCTTTCTTCTTGCTTTTTTGGTGAAAGTGTACATAGCCAAAGATAACACCGTTTCAACATTTCCTATATGTGCTGCCATTCTCACTGTCCTTTTCAAAATTACTGTATCACCATTGTTTTAAACTCACTGCCCCCTGTGCTTCCCATCTAGCCTTTTGAGTTGTCCTTGTCAGTTTAATTTCACATCAGTAAGGTTTTTGAAGGATCCTATTGTTCAAAGCAGATGTACTTTGCTAATTAAAATAAGCTATTTTTTTTGGTTCAGAGAAGACTTCAGGAAATAGTTTTAGTTTAAGGTTTACATTCTAAAGATCACCCAGGTTAGTAGTTTCAGGGGATCATCCAGCCTGAATGGCTCTAGGAAGTCTGAATTTCATTGAGAATTTTAAATTTTGTTCCCTTTTTTCCCCCTCTTCTGATCAGGTACTTTTATAGAATCTTTGATCAAAATATTCTGTAGCCAGGCCCCCATCTATCTCGTAACAAAGGAGGTAGTTGTTCTTGGAGACAACCAGACACACATTACATTTTCTCCTCCCAATTTCTGTCTGTCCTTCTTCCTGTGTTGCTTCAGGTAAGTGAAGACTAATTACTAGAACTTGTGTGGCGACTTGCTAGCTTTTAAGTCTCTAGTCACTACTCAATGAGCTAGGACTCTCCTTGCCTTTTTTTTTTGTTTTAATTGTGATTAAGTGAAAGTATACAATCCAGATCAGTTTTGCATGCCCACCTATATGCAACTGTATTTGCTGTCCTCACCCAGTGACAGCATACTCTTCCTTTTCACTCTTTAGCTCTAGTACCCTCTTAATGAACACCTGTCCCCTCCTCTCCACCCTCTTCACTCCCATCTAGAAAGAAATCAGTAGGACAGCCTCCTGTAAATGTATAAAACCATAAAGTACACACACCACATGCTCACACTGTGTCGCTGAGTCCAGTCCATTCTTGTGTGAGGAGTTGAACTCGGTACTGATTTTGGGTCAGGACCAGCAGCAAAACTAGGGGGCATGTTCCCAGGGGATCCTGCAAGCTGTCAGACCATCAATTCTGTCCTTTTTGTAGAGTTATTGAACTGCAGAACTTTTTTCCTTGTGCTACATCTGGAACTCTGTTGTGTCCTCCATCACAGCTGCCTTTGGTGATGGCTGGGCACCATCGGGTTCTTCTGTTTTCATGCTGATGCAGTCTCCCATTCATATGAGTCCTTCTGTCTCCTAGGCTCCTTTTCCCTCATGTCTTTGATGTTCTCAGTCATCATCTGTTCCAGATGGGTCAGGACCATTTGGTGTTCCTCAAATGGCAGCTTGCTAGCTTTTAAGACCCCAGATGCCACTCACCAATAGAAGTACAGAAAACTCTCTTAGCAAAAGGCTAGTTATGCTGGTAGACCTCAGTGTCCCCTGAAAACATGGTCCCCAGATCCCTGTCCCTGCTTCTCTATCCTTTGAAGTGTTGTATTGAGATTAGAAAACGTTTCAGTTTAAGGCGTAGTCCAATTATGCTGATCTGCCCTCTACTGCGTGCTTCTCCTTGACTTTTTAAACAACATTTAGGCGTTCTCTCTCTGCCTAGGGCTCATTTCTCTGCTGGGAAGCAGACTACTCTGGGTTCATGTCTTGCTGCGAAGCACACCCCTTAGGGATTCAGGCCCCTGGATTGTATTCTTGGTTGTGTCTTAACCTTCATGTAAGCCACATGGATGTTTGTCTCTGGGACTATTCTTCCGTCAAAGGAATGCGATGCCCAGATGCCATCATCAGTAACAGCTCTTTAACACTAAAATGCTGTGTTTCAGTGAGCCTGAAGTACGTGATTTTCTCACGTTCCCAGACTCTTTTACCCTGTTGAAAGCACACATAATGAATTTGAAAGAATTTTAGCATCCAAAAAAGTGAGTTTTTCAGTAATCTGAGATTTTTCCTTTCATTCTCTGCCTTCTTGGTGAACCTTGTCATCTGCACCTCTTTCATCTTAATAAAAGGCTCAAGAGAAAGAAAGTTGTAGAAGCTGATTAACAGGCTACCATACCAACTCCCCCACCTCTCCCACCCCCTCACCCCACACCCAGTTTCCCTGAAGATCATCTTGGGGATGTCAAAAGCAATTGTCATAGGCAGGTTGGTCTTTTACAAGAGATATATTTCAAAGCGTGAAATTAACGTTTTTGCACAGAACCAAATAGTTATAACATGGTAACTTCAATAGCAAGCATGCAGCTCGAGCAGTCATTAGAATGGTCAAATGGTACATGCAATAATGCAGGTAGTAAGGTTCATCACCAAAGCAGCTAGCGGAATACTTCGTGCAGGAGCAGGTACCCTTCCCTGAGGAATTGACCTATGAAGTCATTCCAGATGTTGGGAGCAACACAGTCCATTGACACTGCATTCCATTATGTATCACAATGTCACAGTGCCATCCCCTCATGGATCTTCAGACTCCCGTGACCGGACTATACAAAGTTACACACCTAGAAATGGCTGAAAAGGTTAAACATACAACACCAGATGTTTTCACTCCTTTAGAGGGTAGCTACATCTTCAGGCCTTCAAACGTGGCTTCACATTAGATTTGGGGTATACCAGATGACCACATCCAGAGGGAGGAGACTGTGGAACATATTTGGGGCAAACACCTCACAGTTTGCAGTACCATGTTAGAAAATTCTTAAGTGCATAAAGGTGGCAAGAGAATATTGGATTCCGTTCAGTAAACTCTAAAGAGGTATACTGGTGTGTAATTTTGGAATTGCGTTCTTACTGATGAAGTAAGCTGCTGTAACAAATTAACCCAGTGATGGCAGTGGCATGACAGACACCAC
The DNA here is from genome assembly GCA_028571685.1 of Heterohyrax brucei. Taxonomy (NCBI): domain Eukaryota; kingdom Metazoa; phylum Chordata; class Mammalia; order Hyracoidea; family Procaviidae; genus Heterohyrax; species Heterohyrax brucei. Next base: position 171,495,040 of record CM053141.1, read on the forward strand.
AGAGATTTCTCACTCACAAAGTCCAAATGGTTACCCTGTCTCAAGAGCACCGTGGAAAGCAGAGAAGTCAGGGAGGTGATGGAATCAAGAGGTTCCTAGGGAAGGTAGTCAAGTTCATTTGGGAAATTATAAAAAATCTGATGTGGCTCAAGTCCAGGTGTCTGGGGAAACAAAACAAACAAAAGCCTCTCCTTTCCTCTACTCAACCCACTAAAAAATAAAATATTTCCTCTAAGATAAAGGAAATAAATATGTGTTAGCAGTGGTAGCATGAGAGTTAGACACACTTGGGTTCAAATCCTGGCTTTACTACTTGCAGGACATGGGCAAATTATTTAACTGCTATAAAATCTTAGAGTTTATAACTTGGGGATATCATAATTGTAACTACTTTATATGGTTGTTTTTAGGATAAAGTGTAATCATTCATTGAGAAGGAATATTTCCAGAGACTGGCTCATAGTGTGTAAACATTAATCCATTTGTTCCATTTATTCAGCTAACTGAACAATTTTAATTTATTGTCTGGTGCTCTTTTAGGTGTTAGCAAGCCAAGCATCAGGGTGAACAAAACAGATGTTGCTGCTTTCTTTCTGGAACTCCTAGGCATGGATAGGTATTAGCTAAATAATCCTAAATAAAATACTGCTTGGTGATGTGAAGGATAGGACCATACTGTGTTTGCCAGCAGCCTAGGCTGAGAAATCAGTGAAGACTTCTGGAAGAAATGGCCTGTGAGATGAAATATGAAGTTGGTGGAGTTGGACCACCATGTGGCACGTGTTCTGGGTAGAAGCAATAGCATGTTACAAAGGCCCGTGGTAGGAGTGAGGCACATTCTGAGGAACTTAAACTGCTCTGAGACCAAGGGGAGCACAGGGTAGGATAGAGATGGGGTGGAGATGGGGGCAGAGGCCAAGCCATGCTAAACCTTATAAGCCTGTGAAGGAGCTTGGTTTCATTTTTAAGAGCAATTTGAAACCATTAAAGGTTTTTAAACAGGGACTTGAAAGTTATTATGCTCAATAAATGTTAGTTACTGCTGTTCTTTTCCAGGAAATGTTCTGCTGTATCCCAACATAGTTGGCTCTCTCATTGAAGTCTGTGAATGCGTAACTTTTTTTTTTTTTCCAGAAACAGTCTGATTGGTCTATTTGGTACTCTGAAAGCAGGATCTGTAATATGTCAGAGCCACTTGGTCTATTATGATGTGTCTCTTCTTCTGTATAGTATTGGCGGGACACTAAATGTGCCCCGAATTCAGGACAGAAAAGTGAAATGACTGTCAGAACTGGGTCAGGGCCAAGCTGGAGATGGCCCAGACCTGAGGCTCAGCAGGGCTGTTCAACCAAATAGGCTTTTCCACAGCCTAGGTGAGGCTATCTGCAGGCCTCCACCATGAGTGGCTGCATGGCTGGTAGGATGAGTACCACAACATGAGGGGTGGGGAGATCCAGGCAGCTAGCTATCAGCACTGGAGAGTCTGGGACACCACTGGGGAATGAGCTGAGAGCTGAACTGGCAGAGGTTAAGAGGAGCTGAACCACTAGGGTTCCACAATGACACAACAGTGAGAAGTGGGGCCTTGGTCTGAAGGAAGAAGTCTGGGCACTGAAGCTAATCTGAGAAGTTCAAGTAGGATCAGCAGCCCAAAAGAAGATGCTGAGTCCCAAAACCTAGATTCCAGGGATCCCAGTCTTTCTCCTACCGAAGACCAGGCACACCCCAATGCTAGGTGGCTCAGCCAAGGCTCCTAGTAGGGATCAAGTGGTCCTACCATTGAGGACATGTTTGAATTATCATACGTGATTACACTTGATAAAACCATGTCAGCTATTTAACTCAGTGCTGAAGCCCCTAGAAACTTGACTGCCTCACCAAAATCTGTATTTCATATCTTTGGGCCTTTACCTATTCATCTGTGTGTTTCTCCTGGTGAGTGCTGAAGTTGAATCTAATAGTATGCATTCTTCACGCTAGACTTCTGTCTAGCTGCAGTCTGCGTATGTGACTGGATAGCCAGTTGAAATAAACCACCCAAAAACCAAACCCAACCCATTGCGGTTGAGTCAGTTCTGACTCATGGCATCCCTATAGACAGAATAGAACTGGCCCATAGAGTTTCCAAGAAGGGCCTGGTAAATTTGAACTGCAGACCTTTTGGTTAGCACCTGTAGCACTTAACCAGTACACTACCGGGGTTTCCAAAATTAACCACCCCTACCATTGTTCTGCATGAGAATGAGGGCAGGGCCAGTGCCAGAAATGACTTGAGCCCTCAGACTAGACTGCCCTTTTACAGACAAGAATGAAGGGGCAGAATGTCTTTCTAGATTTTCAGTTTGAACAACTTGAAACCTCTGATTTCATGGGTGACAGGGTTCAGAAGATAGCGATGACCATTTCCGTGTGTTGGCCCTTCACAGTCACCAATCACTTTCCTGTACATGTTCTCTTTTGATCCTCTGAACCACTGGATGGAGTAGCCTGGAAAGCTGTAACCCTTCCCCCTCTTCAGGTAAAGAAACCAAAGCCTGGTTCTTAAGTGCCATGTCACTTGGATCAGCTTTTGTTGCTTACTTTTTGTGGCTAAAAAAAAAAAAGTGTGAACTAATGATATGCTTGAGGAAACAAGATCCTGAACAAATATTTAAATCCGGTAAAGGAGGGTGGGGTTGTAGGTAGAGCAGATGGTGCTCTATATACCTGGAAAACCAAACTCACTGCTATCAAGTATTATGGCTCATAGCAACCCTGTAGGTATAGTATTTAATGGGAGATTCTTAGTGTCACCAATGTCTTTAGGTGATTCTGCTACATTTATGCTTTTCAAGTCCAAGTCCAGGGTGTATTGGCATGTCTCTGAGCGTCTTCCTCTTACATGTTCATTTCTGTCTGGTACAGAAGCTGACCTCATATGTGTATAGTACTGTGCTGAGATCTGACGTATTTCAGACAATGACCCAGTAAGTGCCACATGAGCAGTCATCTATAAAACAGACACACATATACCCAGAGCAGAACACAGGAAAACCAGGGAGGCAGGCAGCATCCACACTTGGATTTGGGTCACTAACAGATTGTGTTTCTTAGAAAATAAGCCCTTTTCAGTGTGAAGACTTAGAGACTTCCCCCCTCCCCTGCCTCTTCTCTGTGTAATTTTTAAAAGCATGAAAAATAAAATGGGGCCCTTCACATATGAAACAGCTATTTTCTCAGGTTTCATGCCTGCCTTTTGAATGGCCCAAATAATACAACTTAATATTAGGGCTTGGCTGACTGGGTATGTTTGCCTTCTGAGCTCATAGTTACAAAATCTTGGCGAGTGAACACCGTTTACAGGAAGCCTGTCGTTTGCTACCTAGGTTCTAGGTGGCCCCACTGTGATGGTCTTCTTTCATGCACACTGGCCTCCAGAGCTGGGTCCCTGCAGCACTTATGTCCCTTTCCCCAAAGTGCTTCCCAACTTCCCTGCTTATCCCAGGTGGCACGGGGAGGGCCAAGCACCCCTCCAGAGGAAGCCACGCCAATCTGATTAATTAAGGTAAATAGAGGAGTGATCGGCAGCAGCTTAAGCTCCCAGCTCAGGTAACCTAGGCAACGGCAGGGAGCCCGCGCCACTGCTGACAAGCAACATGGGATTAATTTCTTCACAGATCTACGCTCTTCTCTTGCACTTAGAGTCTACTTCAGAAGCTCTGAAAAGGAGCTGGGCCATTAGGTAAAAGGGGGAAGGGAACTGGTAAGAATCTGCCAGGGTTTTTACGGGTGTTGTGTCATCTTCAGGAACACAGTGTGGGCAGTGGTGTGGGCAGACAGTGAAGTCAAAGGACTTGGGGTCAAGGTCACATCACCAGCTTTAGGAACTGAGGACGTCCTTCCTGAGCCCATTGGAAGGAAGACTAAGTCTTGGGTCAGTCAGCTCCTAGCTACCACTTCCTTACCGGTTTCCTCATCTGTAAAATAAAACCAAACTAGTTGCCATCAAGTAGAATTTGACTCAAGGTGACCCCTTGTGTTGCAGAGTAGAGCTGTGCTCTGTATGGTTTTCAAGGCTGTTACTTTTCAGAAGCAGATCACTAGGACTTTCTCCTGAGGTGCCTCTGTCTGAGTTTGAACTACTAACCTTTCGGATAGTAGTCAAGCACTTAACCGTTTGCTCCACCCAATGACTCTCTACAAAATACCACCCCCACTGCCATCAAATCGATTCCAACTCATAGTGACCCTATGGCACAGAGTAGAACTGCTCCATAGAGTTTCCAGGGAGCACCTGGCAGATTCGAACTGCTGATCTTTTGGTTAACAGACGTAGCACTTAACCACTACACCGCCAGGATTTCTGTCTACAAAATGTAGATCTGCAAAACAGGGATGATAATAATAGTCCTGCCTTCTAGGCTTTTTGTGAGGATAGAGCTGTAAATTGCCTAGCAGAACCTGGCACATGGTAAACTCAATAAATGTTAGCTTGCCAGGTCTTCCCTAGGGGAGAAAGCAGCTCTGGGCTCTGTCTTCTTACATATTCTTTGCTATGAGGCAGGAAAAGGGCTTAGCTTGGAAACAGATCTGGAGTTAAGAAGGAAAGAGAGCTGTGTAAGGAGAATGCCAGGAGAACCTAATGAGGCACAGGTGGCAGGTGGGGTGGGTGGGAATTGGGAGCAGGTGACCGGAGGGCTGGGAGATCCGTGGAGAGGCTGTCCTACACAGAGAAGGACTGAAGCTGTCAGCGGGGGATCTGATGAGGAGTGGAGGTAGCTGCCCCTTCCAGAACTGTGGTCCAAGCCTCAGTTCTGCCCACTGGTCCAGACCACTTGCTCAGCTTGCAGTTTTGCAGCTGCTCCTTTAGCTTGAACACAGGCCATTTGAGAGTGTGATTCTTATTGTTTCCCCACCATGTGTAACAAAGCCCACTGGAAAATACAGTCATGTGAACAAAACAAGAAATCCCACTGTTCAGTGAGCGAGGCTAGCAGAAGCATGGTTTCTGAAGCAGCAAGTTGGTTTGGGGGAAAGAATTTGCAATCTGCGGAAACATTTGAAACTCTTACAAGTGATGGAGAGAGAAATGCTAGGAGCATAATGCGCAATAAAGAGCCTTAGAATAACGTCAGCCACGCCGACTTCCCGGGCTTGGTTTCTTAACACTAAAATGGAGCTGGAGTAGAGAATCCAAGCAACTATTCTACCTGGACAGTCTGTGGATCTAAGATGTTTTAGCAATTAATAGTGCTCTCCTATATATAGAGAGCGTGTCAGGTTTTAGCTGACTTAATTTAATAGTCTGATGAGGCAGGCGGGGAAGGGTAAGGATTGCTAAGGCCCATTTCCAGGAGAGGGATTGGAGGCACCAGAGTTAATTGACTTGCCCAGTTATGGAGATAATTAGCAACAGGGGCTGACCTCCTGTCTCACTCCAGTGTATTATTCTCTCCAACCAGCCAAGAAAGGCTCCCTGTGGATCCTGGAGAAATAAGAGCACAGAGAGAAAAGGGGCAGGGGGCAGAAAGAGGCGGGGACCCCAGACCCTGCATGCTTGATCACCTCTCCCTCTCTACCATGTTCTTCTGAGAGCCCAAGGCCCCAGGCGATGGTCATATTCTTATCTCACTGTACAACATTATTGGTTGTCCAAATGCCAAGAATCAGTGTAGAAAATTCCAGGACAGAGCCTCTCAGCTGGTGTGCTAGACAGAAAAATGGCCTCTCAAAAGATATCCATGTTCTACTCCCTGGAACCTGTGAATGCTTGCTTATGTGGCAAAAGTGACTTTTTGCAGATGTGGTTAATTATCTGGAGACGAGGAGAGTATCCTCGACTATCAGAGTGAGCCACATATAATCTCCTTATAAGAGAGGTAGGAGGGCCACAAAGGAGATGTGGTGACAGAAGCAGAAGTTGTAGCCAGAGACAGAGATTTGAAGATGCTATGAAGCTGACTTGAACATGGAGAAAGGGACCACAAGCCACCGAATGCAGGTGGCCTCTAGAAAACAGAAAAGGCATGGTTTCTGATGCTGACCCTTAGTTTCACCCCAGGGAAATTTGTTTCATATTTCTGACCTCTAGAAATGTAAGAGGATGTATTGGTGTTGTTTTAAGACACTAAGCTTGTGATAATTTGTCACAGCAGCAACAGAAAACTAATACAGCTGGTAGTAGATGGTAGTAGTTGCTCGTTAGAGCCATTGCTGGAGATAAGGATGAGAAATAGAGAAGAGGGAGAGTAAGCTGGTTTGATGAAAGCTGAGGAGGCAGGAGGAGAACTTCGCTAATCTGCGCTATGATCTTACATTTTAGGGCAAGTCACTTCCCTCTGAGTTCCAGTTTTAACCCATCTGGAAATTTAAGAATTGATTATGAGTAATTAAGAAGTAGTGAGGAAAGGGGAAAGAGGAAAAGATTTGTGGAGGAAATACGCAAGAACCTGTACAGTGGCTATATCTAGGGAAGAGGACTTGGAGTTGGAAGTTAGGAGACAAATTTATTTTTCACTGTATACCTTGTTGACTATTTGAATCTTTGTCCATATGCTTTTATTATTTTTATAGCTACAAGTCAAATTAGAGAGTTTGTCTTTAAAAATACAATGAACGAGTAGTATTAGATAATTTCCAACTTTTTTTTTTAAAGCAATAGAACACTTTTTACATAATCTCACTTGAAAGCCTAATTAATGTATGGCAAAGTGGAAATTGAAACTTGTCTTTCAGGGACTCCTCCTGTCCCAACTTCCAGTCATGACATCTCCAAGGGATCCGCTGAACATAGTTTGAAAGGAACACAGTTTAAATGGTTTCTTTGAGGCCCCTTCACCTTTCCAGTGCTGTGTGTCCCTTCTGTTTAGCAAAGGAAAGCAAGGTGTTCTTGGCTTGGGGCACAAGCCGCTGCTTCCTCTGTAGTAGCTCTGGATGTGCACTGGCCTTCTGGGGAGTCAGCAGCTGGAAAGGATGATATGAGCCATGCACAGGCAGAGCGCCTCTCAGATATAGGGGACAGGGAGCAAGTTACCCTTGGATTGCTTTGCTGGGGTACAGCATGAGAAATGTTAAAAGAGTTTGCAACCATTTCAGGCAAAACTAACCTAGGGCTTTGATAGGCAAGATATTATCCAGAAAAAACAGCGGCTGTCAAATCTGTTCCAACACATGACAGCCTATATGTGTCAGAGTAGAACTGTGCTCCGTGAGGTTTTCAGTGGCTGATTTTTGTAAACAGACTGCCAGGCCTTTCTTCTGAGGTACTCTGAGTGGACTTGAAACTCCAACCTTGGGTTACCAGCCAAGCTCATTAACTGTTTACACCAGCTGTGGACTTCTAAATGAAAAATGAAGTGATGTGAGGTAGTAGAAGACCTTGTAAGTGATTATGAACACAGACCTGCTACTTTTCTACACTATGATCTTGGCAAGTTTCTTAGCTTCCCTGAGTCTTTTGTAAAAAGAGGAGATAGCAGTACTTACTTCTTCTTATTGAAAGGATTAAATGAGATTGTAGGTCTGAATGATTAGTACATATTGTTGTTGTTTGCTGTCAAGTTGATTCCAACTCCTAGTAACCCTAGAGGACAAAGTAGAACTGCCCCATAGAGTTTCCAGGGAGCAACTAATGGATTTAAACTGCTGCCCTTTTGGTTAGCAGCCTGAGCTCTTAACCAGCGTGCCACCAGGGTTTCTATCAGGTACATGTTAGATATTTAATAAATGTTGGTAGCATTTATCATCATTATCATCATGATAAGATCCCTGGACAAATCTGAAAATAGCTTTATTACCTCTTCATGTATATTCTTGGTTAAATTTGTAATCTTTCAGGACTTGATGTCTACCTGTAAATCAGAGGTGCTGAACTAGCTCAGAATTTGCAAATAGGTGGCCTGCAGGATATAATCTAGCCTCAAAACGTGTTTGTTTATCGTATGTAGTATTTTAAAAATAAACATAAAAGCCACTAGAAACCTAAATTTTCAGCTTCTCTGTAAAAACTGAACATCTAGCTATACTGGCTGTCACTTGGTGACAGTCAGCTGGAGCTGGGGTAGCACCGTCCTCAGGAGGGGTTTGCATACGTGTGTCCTTTTGCCATCCTCTTGCCTTCCATGTTGTCTGACACCTGGCTAACCCACCTTCACACTTAGGCTGTTGACTTTGCAGAGCCAGGACTCAAAGGTTTCAGGAATAGTGTCTTTTCCTGACTCTGTCATTAGCCTATTCCATCACTGTGAATATATCACTTCACCCCCCTGGATTTCCACATTACCATCCATAAAATGAGTTGAGCTTCTAGCTCAGCTTTCTTTGGATCTTCTATTCATTCCATAAACATTTACTGATTCCTTTCTATTTCCAGAAATTCAAACAGGCAGTTGAGAGCAGGCAGTGATGAATAAGAATGGAACTAGCGCAAAGATGTTGTATAGAAGTGCCACTCAGTGTATAGGCTGAGGATGGGCAACAGTTCAGAATGAGATAAATACAGAAGTTGAGAGTAAGCATTTAGAAATTTTTTTGGCAATTTGGCATTGACATGGCAGTCACTGACAGTGCATGTTCAGTGGACTTGTCTTATTGAATAGGTCTTGATCAGCCCCCATGATGTTGAATTTACCTGGTAACTTACGTGTCGTGCAAACTGTCCATTTTCTATTGCTGCTTAATAAACTGCCCCAGAACTTAGCTGAAAGCAATAATAGCCATTTATCTGCTCACAAATCTGCAGTTTGAATAGGGCTTGACAGAACAATTTGTTTTGCTCTGTGTGCTCCCAGGATGACTCATTCAGACAGCTGGCCGATTGGTGCTGGCTCTTAGTTCCTTTCCATGTTGTCCACTTTGCTGAGGAGCTTCCTAATATATAGTGTCTGGGTTCCAAGTGTAGTGTCTCAAGAGAGCAAGGTAGAAATTCATGCTATCTTTGTGACCTAGCCTCAGAAAGGTTACATTGCATGTGTTCTACCAGACTACATTGGCTGAGGCAGTCACAAAAATGTGTCCATATTCAAAGGAAAGGGACTTGGGTTCTATCTCTTGTTGGAGCTGGGGAAATACTCTAGAAGAGTACTTGGGACAGAAGATTCTGTTTTAGTCAGCTTTGAAAAATAAAATCTTCTGTACTATTAAAATACTGTATTAGTGTTCTATAACTTTCTTAATAAATGATGACAAACTGGGGCCATAAAAGAGTATGCACTGGTTAGCTCAAAGTTCTCTAAATCTTGAGTACAAGCAGACTAAGCTTTGTTCTCTGTTTAGGGTGTTGGAGGAAGGGAAAGAATCTACTTCTAGGCTCATTTAGAATTTTGACCTGGCAGCAATGGGATTAAGATGTCTTTTCCCTTGTCAGCCACTTCTACAGGTGGCCCCCTCCACTTTCAGAGTCAGCAAAGCCACACTGAGTTGTTCTTATTCTCTGAGTCTCCCTGACTTCTGGTAGCACCAGATAAGTTGTTTTTTCATTGTTGAATTATAAGAAGTCTTGATATATCATCATTGAGTTATGAAAACTTTTATATAGTTTATCCCATATACAATTTCCAATCTTTTTTTCATTATGTTGTTTTTTCACTTTCTTATTCTTTGATACCCAGAAGTTTTTAATGTTTATGATGTCTTATCTACTTTTCCTTTTGTTGTTTGTGCTTTTGGTGTCAAATCTAAGAATCTGCTGCCCACTGTGAGGTCATAAAGACGTACTCCTGTTTTCTTCTGTATTACAGTTTAAGCTCGTATATTTAGATCACTGATCCATTTGGAGTAGTTTTTACATATGGAGTGAGGTAGGGGTCCAACTTCGTTCTTAAGAATGTAAAAAATTTGTGTCTAGGCACCATTTGGTAGAAACTGTTCTTTCCTTTTAATGTTCCTGGCACCCTTGTCAAAAATCAATTGGTCATATGAGGTCTGCCAGTAAAGTTCACAAACTCATCCTAGAAAAAGTGCTGCGTACCTCACAGCTGAATATCTCTATGGTCATCTTCGAAGTACTCGCCTTGGGAAGATACGCACTGATGCCAGCAACTAGGCCAGCCTTCAGAACAGTTTTGGAACTCTTTTTCTAGAATGGCCATCAGAGCTGTCGTCATATTACCCTTAATGTCCTGAATGTCATCAAAAGGTCTTCAATATTTCCTTTATCTTTGGGTAAAGAAGAAAGTCACTGGGAGCCAGGTGAGTAGGGAGGATGTCCCAATACAGTTACTTGTTTACAGGCTAAAAACTGCCTCACAGACAACTATACCATTAAGTTCATGAACTAACCACTGTGTGGCCATATGCAATAGCCATTCCAGAAAGAGTTCCAGAGTTGCTCTGAAGGGTGGACTAGGCGCTGGCATCAGTGCATAGCCTCCCAAGGGGAGTATTTGGAAGGTGACTGTAGTAATATTAAGCAGTGAGGTAGGTAGCCATTAGAACAATTAAGTTTGTAGACTTAATTGTCAGACATTATACATATTTGCATTTATCTTTGTGTCCTCAGTCCTGATCCATTGCTCTGTGTGTTTCTCTGTATGACACTACCACACTGTTTTGATTACTTACTGTTGCCTGGAAGTAAGGGCAGGGTTTTTTGTTTGTTTTTAAGAATTATTGACTGTTTTTGATCAAGTTCTGAAAAATCAGCCGTTAAAAGCACTAGTGGCGTATTTTGTCTCTGACACATGTAGGGTCTCCATGAGTTGGAATTGACTCAGTGGCAGCTGGCTTAATTGACTGTATTACACTTTTATAACATTTTCTTTAACATTTAATAGAAACTGTATATAGTGAGTCCCTGGGTGATTTAAATGGTTAACATACTAAGCTGCTTACCAGAAGATTGGAAGTTGAAGGTCTACCTAATAACACCTCAGAAGAAAGGCCTGACAATATAATCATGAAAAATAAGCCATCAAAAATGCACATATGCAGTCATGCAAATTTAAACTGGATTGTATACTTTCACTCAATCACAATAAATAACAATATAAAAAATGCTACAGAACACAGTCCTACTCTGACACACGTGGGTCTGAATGAATCAGAATCAACTTTACGGCAAATAGTTCATATATGTGACGTAGCCTCTACAGAATTTATGTAGGTTCAAAGTAGGTATTTTTTTGATACCCATTTTACAGTCTTTAAGAAGTAGAGACCTAGAAAAACCATGTGTCATAGATTGAATTGTGTCCCCTCACAAATGTGTGTAGCTGTCTAGGCCATGATTCCCAGTATGGTGTGATGTTTCTATGTGTTATGAATCCTGCCTCTATGATCACCTAATCTGGCCCCAACAACTTTCTTCTTTACCCAAAGGTAAAGAAGGTAAAGAAGGACTCAATGTGTAAGATTGGGGCATGAGGCAATCTTGTGGAATGTAAAGGAAAGTGAGGTAAGCAGAGTTGGGGACCTCATACCACCAAGAAGCAGTGCTGGGAGCAGAGTGTGTACTTTGGAATAGTGTCTTGGGTTAAATTGTGTGCTCCCCCCCTCCCCACAAAAATGTATGTGATGATGGAGAATGGGCTGCTGTTGTGTTGGTGAGGCAGGACTCAAGCCACAAGCTTGTAGGATATAAGAGAGAGAAGTGAGCAGAGGAAGTTGGGAACCTCAGACCACCAAGAGAGCAGCACTGAGAGCAGAGCATGTCCTTTGGACCCGAGGTTCCTGTGCTGAGATGCTGTCACTGGATTTGGACTCAACCTACTGGACTATGATAATTTCTCTTATTGAATGGACTTATAATTCATGAACGGATTTGTGGCTTACCAGACAGTGACAATAAAATTTCTCTTCATAAAGCCTTCCACTCATGGTATTTTCTGTTAGGGCAGTACCAGGCGACTGAGACAAAGGGATTCAGACTCCCTGCACATTAGAAGCTCCCAGTCCAGGGGAAGATTGGTGACAAGGACCTTCTTCCAGAACCAACAGAGAAAGCCTTCCCCTGGAGCTGACACCCTGAATTTGGACTTTTAGCCTATGGGACACAATAAAATTTCTCTTTGTTTAAGCCATTCACATGTGGGTTTCTGTTACAGCAGCACTAGATGAGTGAGACACAAGGGGACCTGAGGTCCCACTCATAGTGAATGCAGATCCAGAAGTCTGAAATCTGGTCTTCTGGGTTCTCTCCGTTACCTTATTCTGCTTCTCAGTTTTTCAAGCCCCAAGAGAAGAACCTTGTATGATTTAAGATTAGATTGGAGTGGCTTAAATGAAGTATAAATTTATTTTTGTCTTAAAGCCTGGAAATTTACAGTGCATGGTTGTTATGACAGTTATGCTACATAAAGCCCTAAGGAGCTAGACTCCTTTCTGCTAACGGCTTTACAGACCTTAGGTTTGGACTGTCACCTCATAGTCTGTAAGATAGCCTTTGAATTCCAGGCAGCGTTGTAATGGAAGAGATGAATAAAGGGGGCAAAGGTGCTCACCAGTAGTTTGAGGTTCGTTTCTTGTGGCTAGCGCACAACATCTCTGCTTGTACGTTACTGGGCAGGACCTAGTCGAACAGCTATGCTTGGCTACAAAGGTGTCTAAGAAATACTATCATCTGTATTCTGGGCCATCCCGTTCCCAGCTAAAGTTTCTATTACTGTGGAAAGAAAGGAGAACAGCTCTTGAGGGACGTGCAGCAATTTCTGCCACAAGCCTTAAGGTTGGAAGTACAGAAACGGAGCAGTGTGAAATGAAGTAAAGAAGGTAGGAAAATTGAAAGTCTGCTACAAGTTTTAGAGATCATTTTAGGGCAAGGTGAGCTAGCTCTAGTTAGAGTGTATATAGCTTATTAAGTTGTTCTGAAGCCATTTAGTCATAAGATAAAGTTAATCCTCAGAGCACCTTTATGATATTAAATCCTTATGACTGTGTTAGACATACAAACCCTGGTGGTTGCAGTAGTTAAGCTTGGCAGTTCAAATCCACCACGTGCTCCTTGGAAACTCTATAGAGCAGTTCTGCTCTGTCCTATAGGACCGCAACAAGTCAGAAACAACTAGATGGTAGTGGGTTTGGTTTTCTTTTTCTTTCTTTTTTTCTTTTTTGGCTTATTAGAGATGTCTAATCCCTGGGTGACCTTTCCTACAGTTTAGAAAAGATAAAACGAAAAGCATCTGCCGATTCATTCCTTGAACAAAATTTGATATTTCCTACCCTCATAGAGCTCAGTTTTTAGCTAAACAGGTAACGTCAAATAATCCATGAAGTGACTGTGAAATCACAAGGATATTCTGAGGGCATATGGGATATATCTGTCAGTGAGGTTAGGGAAGGTTTCACTGTGGAGTTAGACTAATTCTTACATGAGTGTCCACTTTCATAACAGAGTGACATATTCTGGGAAAATTATCCTGTGTGTATGTGCAGTTACACCTCATGTCTAACAGAATATGTAAGAACAAGAATGCCAAACCAAAGCCCAAACTTAATGCCATCCAGGCAATTCTGACTCACAGCAACTCTGTAGGACAGAGTAGAACTGTCCCACAGTTTTTGAGGAATACTTGGCAAATTCAAACTGCTGTGACTGTCTAGCAGATATAGCTCTTGCTATGCCACCAAGGTCTCCACAAGAGTGCTGGATCGTGAGTAAGGTCGGGTAAAGAAGTTCAAGGCCCTTTATGGCCCCCACCATGAGAGAAATGGAAAAGAGGAGGAGTTCAGTGGTTCTAAAATGGCAGATGAAAGAGGCCTGGTTTGGCCATTGCCCAGTCGGAGCCCTTCCTCATGAGGTAGGAAAGAGCCCAAGGAGTTCAATACAAGAAGGAATTTTCTAGTAACTTGAGTCATTTGTATGGAGGTAGGGAACCTCCTATCCCCTAAGTGCCCAGGCTCCTTATCTGGGACCATCCATGTGTTGTGGTGAAGAAAGGGTTACTGGGTCTAGTGAACCATCAGAGGAGACAGCACCTGAGCTAGATTCTGTATTTCTATGAATATGGCACCAGGGGAGGGCTCAGGAGTTATGGATGTTGGGAGAGCAGCACCAGAAGGAAAGGACCACCAGAAATCACATTCTATTCCCCCAATCCTTTTCTCACTCCCCTTTAGGAGACTTCTGCAAAAGTGAACAGCCAGCTAGCCTGAAGATTTAAGACTAGAAGTTAAACATTGGTTTGTGATCTGCCAGGCGGACTTGGCAGTTCACCTTTCCACTTAGGGCAGGTGTGGCAGGTAGATCATCTCGTCTGGCTGGTGCTGAGAATGGGTAAGGGCTGCTGGGAGCACAGTGTTAGAGGAAGCTCAGAGTCTGAGCTCCACCCGAAGAATTAGGACAGGTGAGTGATGTCTGCCTTCATCCTTAGGGTGACTGTAAAAAAGAAATGGGATAATTTATATAGAAATACTTTGTAAACTATGAAGTACTATCCCAGTAATAACAAACGATGACAAATACCATTTTTAGTGCTTTGTAAATACCAGACACTGCTAAGAGCTTTACCTGCTCTATATCATTTAATCCTTACAATAACCTTTATGTTCCTACTGTTAATAGCTGCTGCTTTACAGCTGAGGAACAAAGGCTTAGAAAACTTGTAATTTTGCCTGAGATCTCACAGCTAATAAGCAGTAGAACTCACGCCTAGGTCTTTTTTACTTCAAGTGCTGTGTGCCCTTTTTTTGTTCTTCTGTAGAATGGAGGGGGTTACAGTCGTAATTATTGCCATTAATAGAGTGAGTGCTGGTGGCTCAGCCCGAACTTCACAACTAGGAGGCTATTAGGATATCTCTGCAGTCGTGTGTAGGACCCTGAAAGCCATGGAACTCGCCTTCTCTTCAGTTTATCCGTCTTGCTTGCCTGTGTCTTTATCCATCCACATCAGGTGTACAGAGCAACAGCGACGTCACGACTGTCTGTTGTTCGTGGCATGTTGAGCTTCTGAGAAGAACATCTTTTAAAGGGTTTCCTGTGGTTGATCATACATCACCCAGACTGAGATTTTTAAGACCCTTTGTGAGCTGCCCTTGTTGGCACAGAAGTATGATTCACTTGAACAGGTTTCTCTTTCCTGAGAACTGACTGCGTAACTAGTGTCATTCTAGGCCCTGTGATGTGAAAGTCGACTGCTGTCTGCAGTAGGTACAGGTAGCTGCAGTGATTTCAACTCCTGTGAGACTTGGCAGTTGGCAAAGTGCTTTCCTATCAGTTTTTCCCTCCAAGCCTCAGTTTTCTTCTTGATAAATGACAATAATAATAGTCTCTTCTAATGAAAGAGGTTATAAACGTATCACTTACAGTGAAAATAACAGAAAATTAGAATCACCCATGATGGGATGTAAAGACTGACCACCTTTTAAATGGCTAAAATGGGAAATGTTTTGTTATATATGTCTTACCACAAATTTTTTTTTAATTTTTTATTTAATATAACTGAGTGAAAATGTACATTCCCGTATAAATTTACATACCCACCTATATGCAGCTTCCACTGCTCTCCCTGTCCGGTGACTGCACACTATTCCTCTCTGCTCCATACATGTCTCGTTCTTCAAACAGTCTCTTTTTTCCCTCCTCTCCACCCACTCTCCTTCCTCCAGCCAGAGGTCAGCAGGATGACATCCTGTAGATGTGTAGAACCATAAAGTGCATCCAATATATGGTCACTGCATCGCCAAGTCCAATCCATTCCTGTCCGAAGCCTGGACTTTTGTTATGATTTATGATCAAGGGCAGCATCAGGGCAAGGGGCCATGCTCCCAGGGGAACCCCGAAACCACTGGACCATCAATTGAGGTCTTTTAGTGGAGATCTCAGGGTGCACCCCTTTTTATTCTTGTGTTGCCAGTGAGACTCAACTTAGTGAGCTCCATCGCAGCTATGACTGGTGGCAGCCGGGCACCATCCGGTTCTTCCAGTCCCAGGTCAATGTAGGCACCCACTGATGTGAGTCTCTTTGTCTTCTGGGTTGTCTTTCCCCCATGTCATTTTGGTCCTCGGTGAGCATCCATTCCTGCTGAGTTGGGACCATTTGCTGTGCCCTTGGATGGCCACTTGGCAGCTTTTAAGACCCCAGACGCCACTCAACAACGTGGGGTGCAGAGAGCCCTCTTAGCAAAATGCTAGTTGTGCCAATTGGCCTTGCTTTTGCCTAACAGCATGGTCCCCCGCCCCCTGCCCCAGCTACTCTATCCTTGCAATATTGGGTTAAGATGGAAGGAGTACTCAGGTTATGTTTAAGTCCACTTAATATTGTTCTTGTTTCGAATGTGTGCTATCACCAATTTAACCCAACCAGATACCTAGCAACTATCTAATCTAAACCCTTCCCGCCTCCCTCCCTCCCTCCCTCCTTCCCCTCCCTTGCAGCTGTCAAAGAGTCTTTTCTTCTATACACAAGTCTGTTTTTGAGATCTTATCGTAGAGGTCTCATACAATATTTGTCCTTTTGTCACTGACTACTTTCACTCAGCATAATGTCTTCCAGTTGAAACCAGGTCATGAGATGTTTCCTGAAGTCATCGTTGTTCTTTATCATTGTGTAGTGCTCCATTGAGTATATATACCATAGTTTACCTATCCATTCTTCTGTTGTTGGGCATCTGGGTTGATTCCATCTTTTTGCTATCATGGACTGTGCTGCAATAAACATTCTGGTGCATGTGTCTGTTGGTGTGAAAGGCCCTGATTCTGTAGGATATATTCCAAGTAGTCGAATTACTGGGTCAAGTGGTATATCAATATCCGTTTTTTACGGAAGCGCCAGATTGCCTTCCAAAGAGGCTGGACCATTTTGCAACCCCACCAACAGTGTAGGAGAGTTCCACTTTCTCCACAGCCTCTCCAACATTTGTTGTTTTGTGTTTTTTGAATCATGGCCAACCTTGTTAGGGTGAGATGGTATCTTATTGTCATCTTGATTTGAATTTCTTTAATAACTAAAGATCGTGAACATGTCTGCATGTGTTTTTTGGCTGCCTGGATCTCTTCTTTAGTGAAATGTTTGTCCATCTCCTTTGCCCATCACTTAATTGGATGGTTTATCTTCTTCTTGTTGATATTTTGTAGTATCTTATAGATTATGGAAATCAGGCGTCAGTCTGACATAGAGTTTCCAAATATTTTTTCCCATTCTGTAGGTGTTCTTTTAATTCTATTAATAAAGTCTTCAGATGAGCAAAAGTGTTGAATTCTTAATAGATGCCATTTATCTATTTTCTCTTCTGATGATTGTGGTTTGTTTGGCAGATTTTGGAGTCTGTCCATATTGTGTATTAAAACTTCCATTGTTGTTCCTACCTTTTCTTGGATTTATCGTTTTAGGTTTGATATTTAGATCTTTTATCCAGTTGGAGTTGGTTTTTGTATAAGGTGTAAGATATGGATCTTGTTTCAGTTTCTTGCAGATGGATATCCAATTTTGCCAGCACCATTTGTTGAAGATACCACAATTTTTTTTTTAAAAGTCCAGTTTAGTCAGTCTTTGTTCCAGTATTAGAACTGAATATCATTTCTTCGCTTAACATAATCATGGTGCCTTCTAAAGTGAGGGAGATATGAGGACTGCTGGTGAAGTCCACAGACTCATCCTGGAAAAAGTGCTGCACACATCATTGTTGAATATCACTGTGGTCACCTTTGAAGTTCACCCTTTGGGAAGCTATGCACAGACACCAGCATCTAATGTACTCATCAAAGCAGTTTTGGAACTCTTTTTCTGTAATGACCATCAGAGCTGTCATCGTATTGCTCTTGACATCCTGAATGTCATCAAAATGTCTTCTTTTTATCTTCAGGCAGAGAAAAAAAGTCATTGGTGGACAGATCAGGTGATTAGGGAGGGTATTCCAGTATAGTTATATGTTTACTGGCTAAAAACTCCCTCACAGACAGCTATATATTTCAGTTCGCAAACTTGCCACTGTGTGTAGTGGCCATTCCAGAAAGAGTCCCAAAATTGCTTTGAAGGGTGGACTAGGTGCTGGTGTCAGTGCATCGCTTACCCAGGGGAGTACTTAGAAGTTCACTGTAGTGGTACTCAGCAATGAGGTATGTAGCACTGAGAAGAATTGAGTTCACAGACTCCGTTGTTGGACTTTGTACTTCTCTTCAAAAAGCAAGCTCACTCAGCACCAAACTGCTGACACCCCCAGGGACAGGACAGGCTCAGAGCTCAAGGATGGGAGACTTGTCAGCCTTCCCTGTTAAGACTTCTCTTTGTTTTCACCATGTGTCATTGTGTTCCTGAAGGTTAAATATATATACCATGCATTTCCACTGGGAATGATATCCTTAAATAGAGAATACCTCTTGGCTTTATGTCAGGAGGGTTAAAACTTGAAAGTAACAGGTGATACCACAAGTGCCAGGTTGGATGAGGGAAGATCTGGGCTTAGGCCCTGACTGCATCCCTGGGCTCATGGTCAGAGGGACCTTAAATATGGCCAAGTTCTAGGCTGCATTTCTTGACTGCAAACCCACAGTAGCTTAATGACCTTATTTAAAAAATAAATAAATGAATCTGTGTACTCCCAAACTATTATCTCTGCCGACACTGCTGTTGATAGCCTCCTCACTGGATTCTACACTTCCTTTCTGTCTCTTAATCTCTACTTTGGGCCAAGAGTGCTTTCCAGATGCAGCTGGATCCTGCCATCTCCTTCCGTAAAACACTTGAATTTCCAGGTAGTCCTGGAGGAGAGACAGAATCCTTATTCTTGTCCACTTCTCACCCCCGCCGGCTTTGCCCTCCTCTGTGTGCACCACACACACTGTTCTTCGTTCAGCCCCTCCTGTGTTTCACGCTTACCCAGCTGTGACGCCTTCGTGTCATCCCAGCTTTTCCCTCTGTCTCAAGTGCTCGGTCTTCCTCTTCCTGCTGAGTTACTCCCTGATCATGCCCTGTCGTTCCTTCAGTGAAGCCTTTTCTGACTTTGCTGACTACATCAGGTCCCCCTAGAAGGGCAGCCCTTGCATCATGTACCTGTCTGTATGCACGCTCCACTCTTGCCCTTTTAATTGATTTGTGATCCTAGGTTAAAATCTGGATGTCCTTCTACCACACACGCTACTGTAAGATCGAGGAGAACAGGAACCTGGTGTGTCTTTCCCACCCGTATATCCTTAGTGCTTAGCATAGACCCTGGTGTGTAATTATGAAACATTGAAGTAGGTAGGCGGGTGGGTGGCTGGTTGGTTGGTTGGATGAGGTGCCTATGTGATCGTTAACAACCAGGGCTTGTTTTTTTTGTTTTTTCCAGTGATAAAAATTTGAGAACTTCCTCAGGAGAAAATGGTGTGTGAGGTCTGACAATTAAGTCCACAAACTGAATTGTTCTAAGTGTCGCATACCTCATCCTGAATATCACTATGGTCACCTTCCAAGTAGTCCCCTTAGGAAGCTACATACTGACATTAGTGCGTAGTGCACCGTTCAAAGCAATTTTGGAACTGTTTCTGGAATGGCCATTGCACAATGTGGCAACATGGCAAATCTGCGATCTTAATTGTGTAGTTGTCTGTAAGGGAGTTTTAGCCAGGAAACAAATAAGTGTATTGGAACACACTCCCTAATCACTTGATCTGGCCTCCAATGACTTTTTTCTTTACCCGAAGATAAAGGAAATACTGAATAAGAAGACATTTTGATGACATTCAGAACATCAAGGGTAATATAACAACGGCTCTGATGGCCATTCCAGAAAGAGTTTCAAAATTGCTTTGAAGAGTAGACTAGGCACTGGCATCAGTGGGTACTTCAAAGGTAACTGTAGTGATTGATATTCGGGAATGAGGTATGGAGCACTTTCTCTAGGGTGAGTTCGAGAATGTAGTTGTCAGACCTCATAAGCTGCAGTTGTTCTTTTAGAGTGGAATGAAAAATTATTGAAGGTTCCCTTTTCTCTTTAAATAATGGACATTCAAAAAAGCTTTTGGCATCCCCCACCTCTTTTTTGCTGTTTAAAAAGTCTTTTAAAGAGCTTACAGCACCCAAAGTAGCAAATGACCTTATCTAGAATCATCTATAGAAAATAGAGGGTGAATTGAGGAGGTGGGAGCATTCTGCTCTTGGAAGCCCAGGATCAGCCTTTTTAAACAATGGCTCCTGTCTGTGAATGACTTTGCCGCCTCAGAGACAGGGGCCCTGTTCAGATTTCGGATTCCAACACCCTGGTATTGAGGCAGTGGAGTTAAAAGAGCAGAGAAAATTGGCATGGCCTGATTGCTGGGTGGAAGAGCAGAACAGGACTGACATGGGCCCAGCATCCTCACTGACTCTCATGTCTGAAGGGTTGTTGTATCTGCCCCATAAATGGTATCTTCTAGGTTTGATAGTTTTACTCATCCAGCTCAGTCCTGGTTTCAGCACGAGGTGTATTTCTCCGAACAGCAGCCTACTGGATAGGACTGGGGTCAGGTGAGCCTTGATAAGTCTGACATGTGGGCTGGCCAGTGACTTACTTGCCTCCTGCACATAGTAAGAGTGATCCGTAGCCTACAAGTGGGAAACGTTCCCTCTAAAGGAAAACAAAACCATCTTTTTCCCTGCATGTGTCACAGGAAGAGGAGGGTTCTGATTTAACTGAATGTTAGGTAGTAACCTATTTTATTTCTGGAGCTCTGCTTCACCCCCTTGCTTGCTCAGAGAAGTTCTATGGCTCCCATCTGCCAAGCAGCTGAGATGCAGGACTGATTGTGGTCCAAATGCCGATCTGCATCTCATTGCTCTTTACTGTCCTGTGCACCTGATCACTCCAGGCAAACCAGGCTGCTTGCCACTAATCAAATAGGATCTTTCTTTTTTTTTAATTTTTTATTGTGATTACATGAAAGTTTACAATGGAAGTCAATTTTTCTGTAGAAAACCCTGAGTATCCAACTCTCTGCAACTCTGTCTGCTCTCCTCACCCTGTGACAGCACACTCTTGTTTTTCACTCTTTACTTCCAGTGTCCACTCAACTATCACTTGTCCCCTCCTTTCCACCTTCCTCTCTCCCCTCTAAAAAGAAACCACTAGGACATCAGCCTCATGCGTATATTAAACCATAAAGTACGCACACTACCTGCATCACTCTCTGTCCCCAGGTCCAGTCCATTCTTTGTCTAAAGTGTTGGCTTCAATAGTGGTTTCAGCTCTGGGGTAGCAGCAAAGCTAAGAGCTGTGTGTTCAGGGGACTCTCCAGGTTGCCAGACAATAAATTCTGGTCTCCTAATAGAGTTCTTGATCTGCACATCTCTTTTTCTCGTGCTATGTCAGGGACTCTACGTTGTGTCCCCAGTCCAAGCTGTCTTTGGTGGTAGCCAGGCACCATCTAATTCTTCTGGTCTTATGCTCATGTTGTCTTCCAAATATATGGATCCTTCTGTCTCCTGGACTCATTTTTCCTTGTGTCTCTGATGTTCTTGATTATCATCTGTTCCAGGTAGGTTGGGACCAATTGATGTTCCTCAGATGGCAGCTTGCTGGCTTTTAAGGCCCTGGATGCCACTCAGCAATAGGACCCTTCATTTCTTTGTACCTGTTTTTCTTTCAGCTGAAGCCCCACCTCCTACCACTTAGATGATACTACCAGTCAAAATCCCACCCATCTATTTCAGTCATCTGGTACTGCCTTAGCAGAAATACCACAGGTGGAAGGCTTTAGCAGAGAAAAGTTTATTCTTACACGGTCCCAGCCAAACCAAGTGCCGTCGAGTTGGATCCTACACAGTCCAGTAGGTTACAAATCCAAATTCAGAGTGTCCACTTTAGGAGAAGGGCTTTTCCTCTGGCAGCTCTGGAGGAAAGCCCTTGTGCTGCGTCCATCTTTTGTCAGGGAGAGTCTTGGCACCCGAACCCCTCCCTGGTGCTGCTTTCTTGGTGTGAGGTCCCCAACTCTCTGCTTGCTTCCCTTTATCTCTTGTAGGATAAAAGGTGGTGCAAGCCACACTCCAGGGAAACTCCCTTTACAATGGAGCAAGGAGGTGGCCTTAGAAAGAGATTTACAGTCCCACCCTAATCCTTTTCAATATTAGCATAGGAAAATCACAGAATTGAGGGCAATCACACCATACTGGTAATCACAACCCAGCCAAATTTCTGCACGTGTTTTTTGGGGGACACAATTCGATCCATAGTGGCATTCTTTCAGCACCTCTCCAAGATTTTGCTTCTGCAGGAAGCCTTCTCTGATCATTCCAGGGAGAATTTAGCCTTTGGCTCTTGTAGGTGTCTGTAGATATTTGTACAACTTTCAAGGATTAGCTTTTTTCAACAGTGGCTCCTATCTGTGACTTCAGTACCCTTGTGTTACAATCTTGTGTTTGTTTCTTCTTTTCCTTCTATACTTGTCTGAGATACTTGTCTATTTGTTGAGGCCAGGGACTATTTTAGTCATCTTTGTCTCCTCCATGGTTTCTGCTATATCCTCAAAATTCATTTACTCAAAATCCATGAAACCAACTGTCCAAACTCCCTTGCTTGAAGTAACTTTGTGCCTTCCAGAATATAACCTTGGCAGTCGTTAAGAAAAGAATGCTTTGAGGGGGTGTATGGGTACATTTGAAGTCTGTTACTGTAAGCTACAAGTAAACAAATGTTTGAGATTATGTAGTCATTGAAACCTCAAAGCGAAGTCATTCTAGTACTTTCATAGGTGCTAGTTGAGGGGAGGGGGTGTGAGCCACCCTAAAACTTACTGCAGAATGTGGTCTGTAATATATCCTCAGACCGTGGGTGAAGCAGATAACCTGCTCCGTTTTCCTTCTAGTGTTGCTTCTTTAGAGCACGCAGCCCCTCTCCCATTATTCTGAAGGCACTCTCCAGTTTCCCTAGAGATGTAAGTGTCTGCACTGAGCTGACTTTGCAGAGTCTGCAATGTTGGGATTAGAGGATGCACTTCAACAAATCTTTCTTCTTTGGCAGAATACAGTTGGCTTGCTTCGCCACCATTCTTCCCTCCCTCCAGAAGGTGCCAGGCAAGCTAAATAGTGATTAAACAAAATATTAAAATTCCATTTATGTGTGCGAGTGTGTGACTGTTTGAACACTAATCGATTCTTTTAGCAAGATGTTAAATAAAAGCACGCAGATACCAGAAGCAGTTATTTAGAGCAACGAGTCAAAATCTGTTTCCAATTTATTGTTTAATGTGATTTTCAGATGAACTCTGCCAGCCGTCTCTACAAATTCTCCCTGACTTCTTTTGCTGTGCTCCTTCCTAACCACTTACTCTCTGTAGCAAGAAGGCATCAGGAAACTGAGGGGAAGAAAAGTAGTAAAAGATGGGTGCCAATGGAACAGAATCACAGCTTTTAGAGACAAGTTGTTGAGTCTGTAGCATCAAACTTGAAATTACCTCTGAAGTGAAAACATAGACATTCGCCTCTATGTGACATTAAGTGGTGTTTGTTGCCTAAGAATTGCTGTCTATTAAACCATTATTTGTACTTTCATCGTTAAAAGTCTTGAGACATTTGTTTCGGTTGTAGAATACCAGTCTAAGAACTTTTCCCTTTCCTAAAGATCACTGAATTTCCACTGGGGCATGTGACCTCCTGTTAATTAGGAAACTCTAAATCATGTTATCAGCAATAGCCAGTTGAATTGGATCAGGTGTTAAATAGGTTGCCTCTGCAGGACCTAGTTTTATTATTAGATTCCTATGTCCTTCCCTGTCCCCCAGACATGGCTGTCACAAACAACAGAGTGTACCTTGCTTTCTTAGCTTTGTCTAGAAACAGTGTATTAATAGTATTCCACCTTGACTGAAAGGACTAACTTGGTGGATCAGCTCATTCATTCCTCCCAGTAGTGCCTGGGAGTAAGTACTGTTATTCTGTTGTTTTCCGTGTTTGTCAGTCAAGGAAACTGGTCTGGGATTCACCTACCCTGTAAGTGGAACATCGAGTTATCCAACTCTGGAGCCAGAATTCTCTGAGTCATTAAACCATGCTACCTACCCCATTGAAGAGTAATGATTCTTTCAGTTGATATTTATTGAGGGCCAAAGATAAGCCTTGTATTGACCTAGAAATGCAGCGATGAACCAGAACAGACATGTCCCTACCTTTAAGAAACTCGTAGATTATGTATACCAAGGAGAGCACAGCCAGTTCGGATCTGCTCTTTGGTACTGATAAGCTCTGGAAATGCAGGGCAAGTACCTTCTACAAATTTAAGCCCAGATTCCATATTTTTACAATGAGGCAACTGGAGTTTTAAAAAAACAACAACCCCCTGCTATCAAGTTGATTCCAACTCATAGTGACCCCCTAGGATGGTGTCCCATAGTGTTTCCAAGAAGCACCTGGTGGATTCAAACTGCTAACCTTGTGGTTAGCAGCTGTAGCGCTTAACTACTATGCCACCAGGGTTTCTCAACTGGTTTTAGACAAGTGGTTTTCAAACTTTATTTTGAATCAGAATCTTATAGGGAATTGGTTAAAAAGCACATCTTTTGGGTTCATGTTCCAAGATTCATCTCCAGGTAGGACCCAGAAATTTGCATCTGTAGTGAGAGCCCAGTGCTGTCATGTGCCGTCCTTTGAGCGAGACTGACATACCTATAAACCCCGTTTCATTGCTGATGCCGAGTCTGTCTTAACATGCATGTGTCCCTCTGCCTATAGCAGAGTGCCTGGCTGATAGATATCAGTAAATGTTTATTGGTTGTTGAAATGACTGGGAGTATCAATCTGCACTGCCTCTAGATTCTCCATGGATGGCCTTCAGACTCCTGAACCGCCTGAAATTGAATACAATTCCTGTTTAGATTTGCGGATAGAATTCTGAGGGCTCTCTAGGCCCTGAAAACTCTTTTATTTTAAGATTGAACCACTTTGTTTTCTCCTTTCTCCTATTTCTGAGTATCTTTTTAATGCATGTAATAGAAGTTAAGTCCTGTATCAAGGTAATTTAGTGAGAAGATGTCAGTTTTCAGTGGGAATTAAAGGATTTGGCTCTTGTACTCTTGCTAGCTTGTAAAGCCATGGTGGGATAGCTCGACATCTTTGGGCTGTAGTTTCCCCACCTGTGAGACAGGGAGACAGTTACTGGTCTCCAAGCTGCTGATCCATGTCCCGGGATGCTGTAGCAGTTGTGTAAATAGATATGCAAAACTCCCTGTGTCAGCAAGATCCAAAGTCCTTGTGGTTTAAAGAAGATACAAGAACTGAGCAGACCACCTAATACAGTGTAGGGCATCTCTGCAGATCCTGGGAGGGAGGGAGGAAGCATGCTCATTTTATGGCAGAGTCAGTAGAGAGAGAACAGAAGCTATAGATGTGAAACTCAGAATTTTGAAACCTTAGTTCTCAACCCTGTCAGTTCAGCAATTCACTATCTCATTTGAGAACAGCATTCAAAGAGCTTACTTCTGTGAGGTCATGATGTAAGATTCAGCCCCACTCTCCATTCCCAGTAGTGTGAGAAGACTGTCACAAGCATATGGAGGTGACAGTGCCTTTCAGGCTTGACATGTCCTTTAAAGGTTGCCTAAGCCTGCTACAGAGTCCTGGGTGGTACAAGTGGTTAGCACACTCAGCTACAAACTGCAGGGTTGGAGGTTACAGTCTATCCAGAGGTGCCTCTCAGAAAAGCGTGGTGATGTACTTCTGAAAACTAACCCACGGAAAGCTTGAGGGAGCACAGTTGTGCTCTGATGTACACGGGGTCACTGTGAGCTGGAATCAACTTGATGGCGTCTGGTTCTTTAAATCTTGCCACACAAAATATCCCTTCTAGCACCTGGGAGCTTGGAATCTCAGGCCCCACTCCTGACCTACTAGATCAGAAGCTACGTTTAACAAGTTCTTTGTGTGATTCTAATGTACATTATAGTTTAAGAAGTGCTAACTGCAGCCCAGCATTCATTTCCCCTCCTTTACATGCTAAAAAACAGTTATCATCCTATCATAAATTCAACCCACTGCTGTCAGGTCAATTTTGACGCATAGCAACCTTATAGGACAGAATATAACTGCTCCATAGAGTTTCCAAGGAGCACCTGGTAGATGCCACCTGCTGACCTTTGATTTGCAGCCATAGCACCTAACCACTGCACCACCCGAGTTTCCAGCACTCTATCATAGGCTTCCCCTAATTCAGGCAAGTTACTGTCTTCCGGGTCATCTTGTTTCATCCTAAAACCCGTCCAACTTTTGGAATTTTTCACTCTAGCCTTAGGACCTCATAAAATAACTCATCCTGTGGTCCTCCAAGACTCCTAGTCCTCATCTAGGACTGAAAAACCCTTTGCCACTGAGTTGATTCCAACTCATAGTGACCCTACAGCACAGAGTAGAATTGTCCTGTAGTGTTTCCAGGGAGCAACTGGTGGATTTGAACTGCCGACCTTTTGGTTGACAGGCAAGTTCTTAACCAGTGTGCCACCAGGGCTACTATCTAGGATTGAAAACCAATGAAAGACCAAACCCATTGCCCTCGAGTCAGTTATGACTCACAGTGATCCTGTAGGACAGAGTACAACTGCCCCATAGGGTTTCTGAGGAGCAGCTGGTGGATTTGAATTGCTGACCTTTTGATTAGCAGCCAAATGCTTAACCACTTTGCCAGCATCTAGGATTAAAAAAACCCCCAAACGAAACCCATTGCCATTGAGTTGATTCTGACTCATAGTGAACCACATGTTCTCCAAGGAGCTCCTGGTGGATTTGAACTGTTGGCCTTTTGGTTAGCAGCCATAGCTCTTAACCACTATACCAGCAGTGGTGATTCAACACCAGGTGGGGGACTGAGAGAACTCAGTCCAGTATTGCCAGATCTTTTAGGTTTCCACAGAAACTAAAAATTGTGATTTTTTTAATGTGAAATCTCACTATTTTTTCATACTGGCAATTAAAATAAAACCTAGAATACTACCAGAAAGGTGACCATAGGCCTCAGATTTTGTCATCCTTTGATAATTATTGGCTCAACTGCATCACCCCATATTGGATACAGTACCCTAGATCTGATCTGACCATCACAGAGCAGGAATAATTATCACCTCCCTCATTCTAAATCAGTAGCCCTCAAACTTGTAAGTAGCAGAATCACGGAAGGACTTGTTAAAATACAGATCTCTGGGCTTACACTTGGAGTTTCTGCTTCAGGAGGTCTGGGGCTCCCAAGCAAGTGCATTTGTAGCAGGTTTCCAGGTCGTAGTGATGCTGCTGTTTGGGACCAAACTTTGAGAACCATGGCTTTAGCCTTCTATTAAGGCAGATTGAATTTGCTGAGGCTCTTTAGTGGCTGCAGACCTGGAGAAAGGAGAGCAAAGAAGGTCTTGATCCCTCAACCCTAACATTGTAAAGGCAGAATATCATCTTGGGTGGGTCCCTAACCCTCCCTAGGGCTTAGCTTCCTTGTATTTTTGTCTGTTGGAGAGTTTCAGTTACTTGTTTTTAGCAGAGAATTTTTTTCAAATGAAATCCCACATGGATCCCCAGTATGTAGCAGACAAATGCTTTTCTCTGCTGGTTAAAGAGTGTTGGGGAAGCAAGCCCCTTCTTTCGTCTCCCTCTTCTCAAGGGAGCACCTGAGGTGTCTCCTACAGAATTGTGGCCCTACATAGTTGAAACTCCTGAACTGATTAAAAAACAGTTCCCTGTTGATTCCAATTCATAGTGACCCCCGTGCATCAGAGTAGAACTTTGCTGCAAAGGGTTTTCAATAGCTAATTTTTTCAGGAATTCAAACTTTTCCAGTTCAAGTCCCTACTGAGAATTTGCATTTCAAACCTCAGATACACAGTCAGAATCTTATGTACATAAGAATCAGCTGGATATCTTGTTGAACTATATGCCTAAGAATCACCTGGAATCTGTTAAACTATAGATGTGTTCATAAGAATCACCTGGGGATCTTGTGAAAATGTTTATATATACATAAGAATCACCTGGGAGATCTTGTTGAAATGCTGATACACATATAAGAATCACCTGGGGATCTTGTTAAAATGTGGATTCTGATTCAGTATATCTGGGTGTTGAAATGCAAGTTCTCAGTGGGGGTCAAACTGTAACAAATTGGTTTGAAGCCTTGAACTTTTGTCATGGATTGCAGTCTGAGCCATGATTCCCAGTGTTGAGTCATTTTTTTCCATGCACTATGAATCCTGCCTCTGTGATGCTGATGAGAGAGAATGGGCAGCACTTGTGTTGGTGAAGCAGGACTCAAGGTACGAGCTTATGGGATATAAAGGAGAAAAACGAGCAGAGTCAGGAACCTCATGCCATCACAAGAGCAGAGTGTATCCTTTGGACCTGAGGTTCCTGTGCTAAGATACTCTCATTGAATTTGGACTCTTAGCCTTCTGGACTGTGATAATTTCATATATGTATGGATTTATAGCTTACTGGGCTGGGACGATAAAATTGCTCTTTCCAGAAACCTTCCACTCCTGATGTTTCTGTTGGAGCAGTATGAGGCCACTGAGGCAACTTTTTAAAAGTAGACCTGGATCCAGGCCTTTCTTCTGAGGTATCTGTAGGTAGAGTTAAACATCCAGTCTTTCTGTTATTGAGAGTGTTAACCATTTGCACCACACAGGGAACCCCTGCATTGATTAGATGGTCCCTTAAGGACCTTCCAGCTCAGCTTCTGATTCCTAAGAACTGGGTGAACTGTTTGCAGGCATATGGCCTGTATCACTGTTGTTTTCTTTCTGTCTCTGACCTACACACCTAGCACACCAACTTTCAGAATTTTCTTTGTGTGACTCAGAGCAGTCTGGAGGAGAGAGAATGTAAGGGATTGTTATTATCATTAGAGCCGCTGTAAGGATATTGAACCGTTGTGAAAAATCTGCCAACACAAGGATCAGCCAGAGACTTAATAAACAGGCACAGGGATGATTTTATTCAGGTGCTTTCTTGTTAGTGCTAATGCTCCAGCACGTCGCGTGTTCAGAGCCTTCGTAGTTAATTATACAGGAAATGGGGCTATTGGATTCTGCATGCCGTGGTGGCAAGACAGTCAGCAGGATTTTTAATGAGCTAGGTGATCTAAAAAACTGTTCTCATTTAGGTGAGCACAGGAAATATTTAAACAGCGTTAGGGAGTGATGCTACCTTGGGAAGGCTGTAGCTGAGCCAGGACCTGAAAGGAGGGGCAGGGACAGGTCTGCAGACTTGACTCTTGTCTGCAGAAGAGCATCAGGCACCTTCAGATGGCCCTGGACACTGGAATGCTGCCCCCTTTGATTAGGGAAACCACCTCCTGATGGGCTCACTAGGAGGGCTTTCCTCCCCTAAACACTGAATAAACTGTTCAGAACTCAGCCTCTGGGTCTTGCTTCCTTGTGGCTGCTATGTATTCCTTTCCTCAGTTAGTCACTAGATTGCTTGCTTGTGTGTTGAACATACATTTGCCAGATTCCTCCGTCTTGGGACCCAGGCCCTTGCGACTGCACAGCTGACCAGGGCCAGCACTTCTTCCTTGTGCTCAGTACTCCTTCACTTCAGACCAAGAGCTTCTTGGCCAATCTTATGTTCCACTATCCCAGCATCCTTTGCCTGGGCTGATTGCCTTGATTTCCTATAGCCTGAGGCCCAACCACACCTCACTGCTTTCCACAGAACTTGCTGTATTTCCCCAGGTGGAAGGAGCTCACGTAATACCTTCTCATGTGGAAGAGCCACTTACTCTACCCTGTCCAGCATGGCCCAGTGCGTTGCACCCAGCCACATGTGCCACTCTGAACTGAGATGTACCATCACAAATGTTTAGTACACACTGGTTTCTAAAAAAAAAAGAAAACTTGGTGACTTTTTAGTATTGATTACATATTGAAGTGATAATACGTTTAGACAGTATACTAGACTAAATATATTGTTAAAACTAACTTTGCCTGTTTTCATATTTTTGCTGTGGATACTAGAAAATTTTAAGTTATACACATGCCTTGCTTTTGTGGCTCATGTTGTATTTCAGCTGACAGTGCTATACTCACCACTTTTTCATTTGGGTAAAGGATGTCTGTCCATCTCTTTTCTCACTTGCTAGCTGTGAGTTCCAGGAAAGCGGCCACTGTACACCTATCATCCTTCGGACCCTTGCAGCCCCTAACGTGATAACACTAACCAAGTAACATGGAGTAGACTAACTTAATCAGTGAGCAGACAGATTCTGTTAATACATGAGGCACCCGTGAGTAGTTCAATTTCTGGGTCTGCATTACTAAGATTTATTTCTCCTTTCCCTGCTTTTTTTCTCCTGGAACCCTGGTGGCACAGTGTTTAAGAGCTATGGCTGCTCACCAAATGTTGGTCCCGGCTGTGAAACTGCGTGGAACAGCCCTTTTCCATCCTGTAGGGTCGCTGTGAGTCAGACTCCACAGCTGATTTGTTTTTTCGTTCCCCTCTTTTTCATGAGGGTTTTTTTTCTTTTAAGGGCTCACACAGTCGGCAGAAGAAGAAGCTTTCCGTGAGCCACGGGCAGAAGCTGAAGGACTGGCATGACAAGGAGGCCATCAGGAGGGACGCTAAGCGCGTAGGTACGGAGGGCAGGACCATTCACGGCAGGTCCTGGGGAACTGGTACATGTGTGTGTGGTCTGCATTTGTGGGTAGTAGGGTGTCTCAACCTTCTGTGGACACCCTCTGCGTCTGCCACCAGGCCTTGCCCTGATTCCCAGGACTTCCATCTTTCCCTGCTAGCTCACCCGTTTCTCCAGGTGCCTCACCAGATCCATTGCCTACAGGAATTTTCCCTGCCACCTTTATCAGCTTATAGAAAGTGTCTTCCTTTATGTCATATATTACCACCAAAGTGAACAGTAGTCATAAAAGGAACCAGTGTTTATTATGTAGCTGCCGTAAGCAAGGTCTAAACTACACTTTGCTCATTTTCTTGCCTGAAACCCCACATAAATTTCTGTGGCCTATTTGACAGAGAAGGGACTTGTAACTCAGAGAGGTAAGGTAACTTGCCTGTAGTCACACAGTGAGAAAGAGGCAGATGTGGGATTTGAGTCCAGGTCTGGAGGGCATAGTTGATGTCTGGTAACTCAGCACTGCATTCACAAGGTTGAATTAGTTGGCTCCAGCTAAAGTTTTCCATGGCTAGTTAGTCTTTGGAGCAGTTCATCTCCTGCTGGGCAGCATCAAGGTGGGGGTGGTGCCAGAAATTCCATGGAGCAGTCTCTCTGGAGAGCCTGGACGAGGAGCGAGGAGACCGGGCATCCTTGGATATGTTCCGTAGTTCCTCAGCCTTGGTTTCTCCATTTGTCAGTGGACCTCGTGCTTGCTGCTCTCACAGCCTCAGGGTATTGTTGTGAAGGTGACCAAGTAAAGTGATGGATACGAAGTAGCTTTCCACAACTGGAATGCTCTGTAGCAATGCAACCAGTTGGTATTTTATTCATTTTTTAATCTTATTAAAGGTACACACTACTTTTTTTTTTAATTACATCATGACAAAATCAGATTAAAACAAAGCTCTGAATGGAGTTGCTATAATTAACTGATGGTCGGGGAAGTCTAAAGACATGGGGTATATGCTAGTGATTTAAAATGAAGGGAGAGAGGGCTGCTTAAATTGGAAAAAGGAAACATTTGAAAGGAACTGATTTGCCAGACAGTTATGCCCGAGTTAGTAAAATATGGGCTAACCATCAAGAAAAGAGTAAACCACAGAGACATTACTGAGAATAACAACAACCAGCATTTACTGAGCACTAACCACGCTGGGCATCCTGCCTTGCATTACCTGAGCCACCACACGGAAGCTTCTGATGTCAGTTGGTGTAAGTGGCAGAACCCAAGATTGGGAAAGGCTGAAGGCATGCCTAAGATGACATAGCTGGGACTCCAGCGGAGGGCAGGGCTGTGCTTCAAACTCTGGTCTGCTCAGCCTGGTGCCTGAGCTCTGAATCAGTTCCCTGTACTGCCCTCTTCAATCTTCCTTCTACACCTTTTCTGCTGGCTGCATTTGTGATTCTCCCAGAATCTGTACCAGGCACTAGCGAGCAGATTGTTGTCATGGAGCATTTCAAGGTACAGATGCTCTCATTCTCATCTGGCAGAATTGTGGAAGCCAGAGCCTTCAGGGTCCGTCTCTCAGCTTACACTTGCCCACCAAGCTGATGTTGTCAGCAGTTATTTTATGGAGAAAATGGGGTGTTTCTCAAACAGGCTCTGGAAGACACATTTTTTAAATTATAATGAAAACATTTACTATTTCATTGTTTATATGTACAGTGACATTGATTATGTTTATCGTATTGTGCAACCATCACCATTAACCCTTTCCAAATTTTTCCATTACTGTTAACAGAAGCTTGGTAACCCTTAAGCAGTGTCCCCTTCTGTCCCCCACCTGGCCCTGGTAACTTCAAATAGACTTTGTTCTGTCTGCATTTGCTTGTTGTAGATGTTTCATGTATGTGGGATCATAAAACTTTTGTCCATTTGGACTGACTTATTTCCCTCAGCATAATGCTTTCCAGATTCATCCCTCTTATATGTGAGGATTTCATTTTTATGGTTGAGTCATAGTTGAAGATGGAATTTTTAATCAGGTGATTTTACTGCCATTTCTCCACGACCTTGGCTAATGGCAGGAGTTAGTATGAATATTGCCACTGACCGTGTACACCCTAAAAACCCAGAGAAGAGCATCCTGGAACATCAGGGACTCTTTTCCCAGGTGGACTATGCAGAGAGAGGAAGGTAAGCTCATTAGGCAGCCATGACTCAAAGCTGTACTTCTCAGGCAGTCCTGTCTTTGGTTAGGTAGTTCCTAATTTGTTTACTTGATTAAAGAAAACCAGAGCATCTCTTATTGTTTGTGGCAGTTTTGATTGAAATATAAATTTTTCCTTAGAGAATAGTCATAGTATTTCCTAAGGTCTATATAGTGTTTCATAATTAGCAAAAAGTTTTTACATGCAACCTATGACTCAACTCGCCCAAACGTGCTGTATAAATGCCAGACGGGGAGAAGCTGCAGCTCCATGTAGCGGCTGACTTGCTCAAAGTCGACCAGCCCATCTGAAGTAGCCTGGACCTCCTTTCTGTGTGACAAGACTCCACAGTCAGGGCTGTCAGGGGCTCCTGGCTGAGTGGAGAGAGGATGGGCTTTGGAACCCACAGACCTGGTTTGATAACCTTTCTTAGTCTCACTTTACCTATCTGTAGAGTAGGAGCTGTGATGTCCACCATACAGGATTGCTGTGATGATTACATGAGAACAAGGCCTATACTGTGCTTCACAGAGCAGCATCTTGACATACGTTGATTGTTCACCCTGCAAAATGGAATTATGCTCTGTATCCCGATATAAAGTTTTATCTTACAGTGTAATCATACACTGCATCCTTCTTCCCTCACCCCACACCTGGTACCCCCTTATGTGCCAGGACATTAGCAACATAGAATTTGCTCTTTGCCTGTAGGAAATGGAGAACAAGGGAGACCTTACCCCATGACCGATGTTGACAGAGTGGACCAGGCATACCGAGAAAATGGATTTAACATCTACGTCAGTGATAAAATCTCCCTGAATCGCTCTCTTCCTGACATCCGCCACTCAAAGTAGGTGTACTATCTCTCATCTTCTGGGATATAAGGCTTTTGGGGGGCCTGGCTTTTGTTGAGAATTAAAGAAATGGGTATATGAAGCCCTGCTGGAGAAGAGAGCTTTTCTCTGGTCATGAAGGGTCTTTATGCAAAGGTTTATGTGGTCAGGTTCTCACAGAATTCAGAGCCAGGGTGTGGGGAACCGATGTCCTCCCTGAAGAGCCAGTCTCTTTTCTGTTTGCAAGTAGTGACAACCAGCTAACCTCTACATTTCTGCCCTTTGCTCTGACCCACAAGAAAGTTCAGACCTAAATTTGGAGGACAATGGCAGTGGCGGTTTCAGCCTTCACTTTGTTTACTTTTCTGTGTGGGATGTTTTGATTTTTTTTAGATCTTTATTGTAGCTATTTTGAGTGCCTACATATTTAAGTCCTTGTTATCAGCTGTCTGAAATCATTTCAGGTAGGACATATCATAATGATTATAAAAATGATAACAGCACCTAATGTTCTCTGACAGTGTCTTATGTGCCCGGTACTGCATCATCTCAGTGAACTCTCAAGGTTCCTATAACATGGGCTCCATGATATGCTCACTTTACAGACGGGAAAGCTGAGGCTTAGAGTAGTTTTATAACGTGCTTGAGGTCACACAGTGAATAAGAAGCTTAGTCAGGTCTTAGACACCAGTTCAACCAAAAACTACTCTGGACCTTAAGGTATCCTGCCACCATCCATATGAAATCAGGGTGGTGATGGTGATTTTCTAGAATAGCAGTAATTTGCAGACTTCACATGCATAAAAATCACCTGGAGAACTATTAAAATACAGGGCATTGGACCGCCCATGGTTCCTCGACGGCACCTAAGCACATCAGCAACCCATGGTTCCTGATTTAATAGGTTCAGGATAACAACTGAAAACTTGCATTTTGAACAGAACTCCCAGGTGATTCTTATGCTACTGATCTTTGAGAAAGACTGCTGTAAAGATATTTCAAAATTGCTTCTATGATGAAGGCAGTGCTGAGTAGCCCTGGTAGGTTTTACACATGGACTGAAAAAAGTAGAGCCCAGAAAAAGATATCAATGGCTAACACTTATTCAGTACTTATTGTATGCTAGTCACAGTTTTAAGCCAGTGGCACATAAAGTGTGGCCTCAAGACCAGCAGCATCACTTGGAGCTTGTTGGTGTAAAGTAAATGGCACCAACTATAAAATTGCGTGATGGCAGTGTCCGTCCTGCTCTAGCTTCACAAAGGGGAAGGAGAATTCGGATGAACAGCCCAAGGCTGATTCCTGTGAGATGGAGGTCAGACATGCCTCCACCTTCTAACCCTTTTTTTGCCAGTTTTGACACCGACTGTCCCTCCTACAGCACAGTCCTCTGCTGGGTGTATTGCAGTGGCCACACAGAACATACTTAGAGTTTTGGGGTCCATTAGGGAAGTAACAGGTTACAGTTCAGGTTCAGGAACACTCAAGATACGAGTCTTCCCGCAGGGCAGCCTCTTCTCAGCTGGACCCACAGGCAGGCCTCTCTCTCTGTTCCTTAGCAGCTCGGGTTGGCCTTTGCCTTGCTTGGGCAAATGCTACAGAGCACTTTGAGCTTCACCAGTAAGTGCTCAGTGGCACCCCATTCCACTAATAAGCCTCGGCTGCCCTCCGTGGGTCAGCAAACCTGGCTTCATAATTGCCTAGAGTCACCCAACTCCATCAGCAAGCTTCTTGCAGAAGGCCCTCAGCTCTCATTCTGTGTGTCGGCAAGCCTGCTATAACTGCCTTGCTCCATGGGCTGGGGAGTCCACTGTGCCGTCTCATGCTGGTTTCCCAGTTCTTCTGCTACTGTTTCTACGGTACTGCTTCTTGCTGTCTTGTGCCATTTTCAGTGTTACAGCTCTCCCTCTCCCTTGGGTTTGGGAGTTTCTAGTGCAAGGATACCAGGTCAGAGGACATGCTCTATTCCTAGCTCTTCTTGGTGGTAGTGGTGAAGTCCCCCTTCTGCTCTGGAATTGGCTCTCCTTTAAGCCGAGTGGTTGACAAAACTAACCACTCCCCTTCTTAGGGTTCCATGTACCTTATTGGTGTGGCCTCACTACCCACAACCAGCCCATGCTCTTTATTTGCATTATTAGCTTTGGTGGGCCACAGCACCTTCTTTGTATAGTCGTACTTGATCATTTCCTGGGAATTACAGAGCATTTCTAGAAAGGCTGTATGAAAGCAATCCATCTCACTAAGAAATGAAGTTCTTCTGCTGACTCACACCCTGGGGTGGGGGACTGAGCAGCCAGTGTTTGAACAAGCCCTCCGGGTGATTCTGATGCGTGCTCAATTGTTAGAGCCTGTGTTATGGGCACCAAGCATTCTCTTGGCCAACGCTCTTAAAAGCCATGTGTGATACCATTGTTATCACCATTTTGCCAGTGAAGAATTAAGGCCCCAAAAGATTGCATAACTTATACAAGATGACACAGCTGATAAGAGGTAAGGGGAGAATTTGAATCCAGGGAGTCTGGCTCTAGAATCAGTATTCTTAACCACTGATCCATAAAAACATTAATGCCCAGTCAGTAGAATGCAGTAATAATTAGTCTTGGAAGTGTGTTTGGGAGCTTACAAAATACATTCTGCTCCATTACCTCCTCGAGTCCCTGCAGCAGTACTCTGAGGTTGGCGTGACTACTATCATCTCTACTTTGTAGGTAAGGAAACCAAGATCCAATAGTTTGCGGAAGATAACGCCGCACATCACCCAGCTGGGAATTCTCCCCAAAGGTGTGCCAGGACTGGGCCTTTTTCTCAAAGGTTTCTTGCTATAAGAGGCAGCAGAATAGAAGGTTTCGGTGTGCTTACCTGCAGGCTGTGCAGTTTGTTTCATGGTCTTTGCTGTCAATCCCAGATTTTTCCATCTACAGTATAGTTCATTTATTACTGATGTGGCTGGATTCAGAACTGTGACCTGACTCTTGAGTATCAGAAACTCAATTTATGTGTTTAGCATCTTGCAGAGTTCAGAACTTTGTGCTAATTCCATCTTTCTGGGTTTAGGAAAGATGGGAGCTTTATAATCTAATCTCAGCCACTGTTCTTGTGGTACTGTGAGTTCTTAACCTTAGCTGTTCTGGGTTCCAGGGAACTACTCCAGACAACTGAAATCTGAATTTCTGGGAGTGGGGCATAGGTCTTCATTGCTTTTCAGAACCTCCCAAAGCCGTTCTCATTTTAACCAGCCTTGAGAAACACTGGTGTGAAATAAGAAGTATTTGTACAATGAGAGTGAAGGGGGCTGGGTGTGGCATTGGTCTGTCCATTCTTTTGTGTGTCACGGGTCTTCTGTGTGCCAAACCCTGTGCTGGATACGAGCAACACAGTGATGAATGAGAGACTGCTGTTATCTCAAAGGAATTCAAAATCGCATATAAGGGTTGGGGGGACAGATGGAGTAAGCAAGTCATTAAATCACTGTTGGAAAGATCAGTAATGAGAGTGGTAGGCACCAGGCGCTTTAGGATCTGTAGCTTTTGGAGAGCAGGAAAGGCTTTACCGAGGAGATGCCATCTACTGCATCCTAAAGAGCCGGTGAGGGACTGGCTAGTGGCTGGAGGGTGAGAAGAGCATTCCAGGCAAATAGAACTATCTGGGCACAGGTTTAAGGCAAGACAGGGGACTGAGGACCTAAAAATATGAGTCTCCCCCTGCCTGGCAGTGGAGACAGGAGGGAGTTTCTGCTGTTTCCCAAAGGCCAGGAAACGAAAGGTGTTTGTAATTTGGGGTCTGTGTTGAGTTCCACAGACAGGCCACAGACAGGTCCGCAGAAAAAATTCAGGGGAATCTGCAAACATTGGTGGATAAAACATGTCCTTTTCATTATTCATAGCCTCTAACACAAAGTTAGTGTTCCCCTTCTTTATGAATGCACGCCACCAACCATCTGTGATGTTGTCATGAAAAGAAATCATTTATGTTCACATCACTTTACAGATCTCTTGAAGATCCTGAACATTCATGACTACTTTGAGATTAAGGTACTTCTCAGAACCACTGCTAGATCTTGTTTAATGTGTTAATACAGAATATGTTATTACTATATTTTATTATTTTGATGGCTACTTTTCAGTGTAATTTGTTTCCTTTACAATCTCCTGTATTTTATTTCATACATTAGAGGGCTCACTCTTAGAAGGGGTCTGTAGACTTCACCAGCC
This sequence comes from Heterohyrax brucei, assembly GCA_028571685.1. Classification (NCBI taxonomy): domain Eukaryota; kingdom Metazoa; phylum Chordata; class Mammalia; order Hyracoidea; family Procaviidae; genus Heterohyrax; species Heterohyrax brucei. Next base: position 171,532,670 of record CM053141.1, read on the forward strand.
TGGCAGAGGGGTCCGTGGCATGAATAAGATACAGGATGCCCATTCTAGCAGGATGCTTAAGGCATACCTAGGACTACCCTGTCTTGCCAGCATCCAAATTACAGTGAAAAATGTTGCCAAATCCAGTATTCATGACACCCCGCTTTTTTAGAATCCCCAGTTGTGGAAGCTGACTTTTCCAAAATGAGTTGACAGATGGCTTGAAGAGCTTTTCGTTTTCCTTTTTTCCAGGGGGGAATCTTTCCTACAGCTTGACAGCAGGAAGGGGTGAGTAGATGAGAGCAGTTAGCCACTCATTCCCTTTGGTTCCTTTTAGCTTAAACAACTTCTCTAGCAGGAGCTGATATTTTTGTTTGCCTCTTATTCCTTCAAACTGCATTTTGGCAACAGCGTGTCAAGAGCAGGATGGAGGGGCTGTTTGTTTGTGCCAGCTGCCTTTGCTTCAATCCAGAGCAGACCAGGGAACACGGAGCAACAGAGACCGGAAGCTAGGCAGTTTGGACTGACTTGCAGGGCTTGCATGTGGGAAGGAGCCAGCTGGCTCCAGTGAGCCTGCCCTCTGCACCTCCCACCCAGTGAGTGAAGAGAGGCTGGCTGGTGGGCTGGCCCACTTTTCCAACTCCTTGGGAGCCCTGCCAGGGTGCTAGGCCGCAGCACATTAAACCATCTCCCAGGGTACAGGACTGATGGCCCAACAGAGTCCCACAACAGAAGCCTGCAGGTTTCTGGGAGAACCCTTCTGTTAAAGTGGTCAGTTTCTGTCAAGTGAAGAGTCTTCATAGCAGGGATGCAAACAGTCTGCAATCAGGACTTGTTTTCTCTGTCCTGTAGGTTTCACTTCCACTAATGAATGACCCTGCACAGAACACTTATTGCAACAAAAAGCCCAAGTCTCCCAGATTTCTGATTCCATGCTGCTTTTTGTTTCCTCTTCTTTGTTAACTTTACACGGTTAATTTATATGTGTTGCGTTTCCTCAAAGAAGCTTATCAGCTTATATTATTAAAATAGGCCAGTGTTCTGATGAATGCCTTTCCATCCCTAGTAGGTTACAAAGTAAAAGCAATAAGGGAGAAAGTGATAGCCTGTAACATTTGAAAGGCATTTATCAAACGTTAAAATATTAAATATGAAAAAATTCTGAAAAAATAACAACTTGCCTGTGCAAGAGATTTAAGTTAACCTCCATTTGTTGTAATAGGAATAATGCTATGAATAATGATAAGACCCTAATATGTATATATATTCATAGACATACAAAATGTGATTTGGGGGTCAAGATGGAGTAACAGGGATCAGATTTACAATCCTACCTAAAACAAGCCAAATAAAAAACAAGAAAACCTACACAGAATAAGTGAACTAATGATTTTCACAATAGCACATCAGTCAATGAAAAACAGTGATCCCTAAGAGGCAGGAAACAAGGTAGGCCCTACCAGTGCCCCAGCTTACTGCCTTGAGAGGATTTTCAGGCCCCAGTGCAGGGAGTAAGAACCCAGGCAGAGCTTGGAGGACCCCCTGAATTGAGGAAATGGACTTGACAGCCCAGGGAGACCCCAGAGGCCAGATTGAGTCATGAGAGGAGGAGAGGAGAGGAGTGTACAGAGAGAGAAGCGTGATCTGCAGAGGGTCCCTCCAGTAGGCAACTGAGTACTGGTCAGTGCCTCTCTGGCGTGGAAGCTACCTGAGGCTGGTAAAGAACCACCCTCAATGGTTAAAGGGAACTGACTGGGCCTGCCGCTCACACTGTGCTAAGAACTGTGCCTCTTCCTAACAACCAGACTAGAAAACTTCATAGTTCACAGGGAATTGAGTATTCAGAAGCATCTTGCTTCAATGGGGACTAATTAGCCCTAAACTGAGTAGTGTTCTGGACCTGCCAAAATATCATAAATTAGGACCCAAAAGAATCAAACTCTTTCCAAGTAACTTAACTACATCCAATAACAAAACCAGTGACTATTTATAGGAATACGAATATATATTCAGCACCCAAGAAGGTAAAATCCAATCCAAGATTATCAGACATGCAAAGAAGCAGGGAAACACTACTTGTAATGAGTAGAGCAAGTACTCGATCAAAACCAACACAAAACTGACACAGATATTAAAATTAGCAGGAAGGACATTACAACAGCTGTATAAGTGTGTTAAATACATTTAAAAAATTAAACACAGATATGGAAATGTATAAAGACCAAATTTAAACTTCTGGAAATGAAACCAATAATGTCTGAGAGAAAAATGCACTCTTGTCATTAGGTACCAGAGAGTCCAGTTTGCACTCAAAGTGACCTAGTGTACAACAGAATGAAACCCTGCCTGGTTCTGAGTCCTTTTCCCGGTCATGGCTCTGTGTGAGCCCATCTCATTGAGGGTCTTCCTCTTTCTCCTTGACCCTCTACTTTGCCTAGCATGATATTCTTTTCTAGTGACTGGTCCCTTCTGGTAACATTGCAAAGTATATGAGACAAAGTCTTGCCACTCTTACTTTCTAAGGAGAATTCTGGCTGTACTTCGCCCAAGATAGATTTGCTGGTTCTTATGGCAGTCCATGGTATATTTAGTATTGTTTGCCAATATCATAATTCAGAGGCATAAGTTCTTCAGTCTTCTTTATTTGTTTTTCAGTTTTCAGATGCATGTAAGGAAATTGAAAATAATATGGCTTGGGTCAGGCACACCGTAATTCTTAAACCAACATCTTTGCTTTTTGATACTGTAAAGAAGTTTTGGTAGCAAGCTTGCCCAATATATCATTTGGTTTCTTGACCACTGCTTCCATTGGTATTGATTGTGCATTCAAGTAAAATTAAATCCTTGATGCCTTCAATATTTTCTCCATTTGTCATGATATTGCTTATTGGTCTGCTTGTAAGAATTTTTGTTTTCTTTGTGTTGAGGTGTAATCCATACTGAAGACTGTAGTCTGTGCTCTTTGTAAGTAAGTGCTTCAAGTCCTCGTCACTTTAAGCAGGCAAGTTTATATCATCTGCATATTGCAGGTTGCTAATAAGTCTTCCTCCAATCCAGATGCCACATTCTTCTTCATATACTCCCATCTTCTTATATTCTTTGCTAAGCATACAGACACAGATTTGAATGAGAGAGCCCTGATTGCACAGTGATTAAGAGCTCAGCTACTAACCAGAAGATTGGCAGTTCAGATCTACTAGCTGCTCCTTAGAAACCCTATGAGAAAGCTGAACTCTGTCCTGTTGGGTCACTATGAGTCAAAATTGATGGCAGTGTGTTTGGGTTCTGTTTTGTTTTTGCAGATTGAATAAGTGTGGTGAAATGATGTACACCTTTTCTAATATTAAACTGTGCAAGTATCTCCTTGTTCTGTCCAAACCACTGACACTTGGTCTATGTATATAGGTTTTGCATCAGCACAATTAGATGTTCTGGAATTCCGATTCTTTGCAGTGTCAACCCATAGTTTGTTAACGATCCACACAGCTGAATGCCTTTGTGTAGTCAATAAAATAGAGGTAAATATCTTTCCAGTATTCTCTGTTTTCAGCCAAAATCCATCTGACATCAGCAGTGATGTCCCTCAGTCTGTGTCCTCTTCAGAATCTGGCTTGATATTTTTTTGACACTTACCTGTTGATATACTCTTGTTTTTAAATTATCTGACATGTGATATTAATGATATTTTTCTGTAATTTCCATATTCTGTTGGATCACTTTTCCTTGGAATAGGTACATAAGGATCTCATCCAGTCAGTTGGCTTGGTAACTGTCTTCCAAATTTCTTGGCATAGAAGAGTGACCATGTCCAGCATTGCGTCTGTTTGTTGAAATATCTCAAGTTATGTTCCATAAGTTCCTGGAGCTTTGATTTTTGCCAATGCCTTCAGTGCAGCTTGGACTTCTCCCTTCAGTACCATCTATTCTTGATCATATGCTACCTCCTGAAATGGTTGAATGTTGATTTCTTGTATACGATAAGTCTATTCCTTTCATCTTGTTTTGATGCTTTCTGCAGCATTCAATATTTTGTCCACAGAAATTTTTAGTATCACAGTTTGAGTCTTCAGTGTTTTGTTCAGTTCTTTTCAACTTGAGAAACGCTGAACATGTTCCTCCCTTTTAGTTTTCGAACTCCAGGTCTTTGCTCATTTCATTATAATACTTTGTCTCCTCAAGCTACCCCCTCAGATCTTCTGTTCAGCTCATTTACTTCATCATTTCTTTCATTCACTTTCACTGCTCTTCACTCAGAACAAGTTTCACAGTCTCTTTTGATGTCCTTTTTGATCATTTCTCTCCTGTCCTTTTAATGACCTTTTCCTTTCTTCATGTGTGATATCCTTGATATCCTCCCACAGCTTGTCTGGTCTTTAGTCGTAGTGTTCAGAATATTGAATCTGTTCTTGAGCTGGTCTCTAAATTCAGGTGGGGTATACTCAAAGTCATACTTTGAATCTTGTGGACTTGTTTTAATTTTATTCCTCTAACTTGAACTTGCATATGAGCAACTAAGAGTCTCTTCTGCAGTCTACCTTGGCCTTATTCTGAATGGTGATATCAAGCTTCTCCACCATCTCTTCTCACATATGTAGTCAGTTTGATTTCTGTGTATTCTGTCTGGCAAGGTCCAAGTGTATAGTTGCCCCCTCTGTTGTTGGAGAAAGGTATTGCCAATGAAAAGGTCATTGGTCTTACAAAATCCTATCATGAAGTCTGCATCATTTCTATCACTAAGACCATATTTTCTAATTATTGATCCTTCTTATTTGTTTCCAACTTAATCATTCCTATCACCAGTAATTATCAGTGCATCCCAACTGCGTTTCTCAGACTGCAGAAGTTGGTAAAAATCTTTAGTTTCTCCATCTCCAACTTTAGTGGCTGGTGTTTAATTGAGTAATAGTCCTATTAACTGATTCGTCTTTGTAAGTATATGGATATTATTCAGTTACTGACAGCACTGTACTTCAGGAGAGATCTTGAAATGTTCCTTTGGGCAATGAATGTGATGCCCTTCCTCTTCAATTTGTCATTCCTGGCGTAGTAGACCACGTGATTGTCCAATTTGAAATGGCCAGTACCATACCATTTCAGCTCACTAATACCTGGAATATGAGTCTTCAAGCATTCCCTTTCATTTATGACAACTTACACTTTTCCTAGATTCATACTTTGTACACTCAAGGTAGTAATTACTAGTGGATATTTGCAGCTGTTTCTTTTCATTTTGAGTCATGCCACATCAGCAAATGAAGCTCTTGAAAGCTTGACTCTGTCCACATCATTAAGATTGTCTCTATCTTGAAGAGGCAGCTGTTCCCCAGTCCTATTTTGATTGCCTTCCAAAACCTGAGGGGCTCATCTGTTGCCACTATATCAGTGTTCTGCTATTCGTAAGGGTTTACTGATCAGTGTTTTCAGAGGTAGATGTCTGTGGTCATCTTTCCAGTCTGTCTTAGTCTGGAAGCTCTGCTGAAACCTGTCCACGATAGATAACTCTATGGGCATTTAAAATACCAGTGGTGTTAATTCTGACATCACAACATCCAACTTCACAGCAACATGTAAACCACCACAGTATGACAAACCTGACAGATTGGTTGTGAGAAAAATATGCTAGATGAAGTTAATGACAAATTAGATATTGCAGAAAAAAAATACTGATGAACTTGAAGAAGTAGCAAAAGAAATTGCCCCCAAATAAAGCGCAGAGATGAAAAAAAAATTTTAAGTTTCAAAAAACAAAAATCAGTGAACTGTGAGAGAACTTTAAGCAATCTAATAGTCATGTCATTGAATTCTGAAGAAGAGGGAAATAATAGACAATTTTTTTCCAAAAATCTTAACAAAAGCCAAGTTCAAAAGACATGAAGAAAATGATCCCAAGGCATATCATAATTAAATACTGAATAGCAATGATGAAGAAAAAATTTTGAAATAGCCAGGGAAATAAGACATGGTATACACAGAGAAACAAAGGTAAAGATGGTGGAAGAATTCTCATTGAAAAGGATATAAGCAAGAAGACAGTGTTCAACATCTTTGGAATGGGGAGGGGGAGACTGTCAGCTTAGAATTATCAGTGAAAATGTCTTTCAAAAATGAAGGCAAAATATTTTTTTTGCACATAAAGTAGCTGAAAGAATTTATTACCAGTAGTAAAGAAGTGTTAAAGGAAATCCTTTAGACAGGTGGAAAGTGGTACCAGATCTTCACAGAGTATGGAAATCAGTGCATAATTGTGGTAACTATGTGGGTAAATAAGCCCTGTGGCAGCATCTGCTAACCAAAAGGTCAGCAGTTGGAGTCTGCCAGACGCTCCTTGGAAACTCTATGGGGCAGTTCTACTCTGCCCTGTAGGGTTGCGATGAGTTGGAATCAACTCGATGGCAGTGGATTTGGTTTTGGTTTTTGGTATGTGAGTAAATACATGCATTTTAATTTTCTTACCACTGTTTAGATCTCTTTAAGAGGTAAGTGACTGTAACTAAAAATAATAACATATTTTGCATTTAAAACACAGAAAAGTAAAATGTATGCCAACATGGAGGCTGGGGGAGAAATAATTATACCATTATAAGGTTCTTATACTGCATCTGAAATATAATAACATATGAAGATGTGCTGTGTTATAAAGTTAAAAATGCGTATTATAAACCCTAAACACTACAATAGCAAAACTAAGAGTTATAACTAATAAGCTGTTTCTGTTAGCTATTCTCAGTCAGCTCTGACACAAGACAGCCTTATGTATGGTGGAACAAAACCTTCCCTGGTCTTATGCCAGCTTCATGAATTTGATATGTTTGCATGCCTCCCACCCAAGGAACTCATCTTCCAACACTACATTGAATAATATTCTGTTGTGATCCATAGGGTATTCATGGGCTACTTTTCAGAAGTAGGTCATCAGGTCTTTCTTCCTAGTCTTAGTCTGGAAGCTTCACTGAAACTTCTCCACCATGGTGACTCTGTTGGTATTTGAAATACTGGTGGCGTAGTATCCAGCATCACCGCAACACGTAAGCCACCACAGTATGACAAACTGACAGACAGGTGGTGGAATAAGTCATGAAAGGAGATAAAATGAAAGAATGAAAAACGCAATTCACAAGAAGGCAGAAGAAGAAGGAAAGAAGAACAAAAATCAGAAAGGAGAAAGAAGGAAGATACCAAGGTGGTAGACTTTAACCTGACCATATCAGTAGTTGCATTAAGTAGTTGCTTTCATCATTACAAAAAGCAGATTGTCACACTGCATAAAAAGTAAGACCAAAATGTAGGCTTCTGGCAAGAAACAAACTTTAAACATAAAGACATAAATAGGTTAAAAGTGAAAGAAGAGATAGGCCATGATAACACTACTCAAAAGTAAAGGAGTTATTATACTGATCAAAGTTGATTTCAGAGTAAAGAATATTACTAGGGATAAAGAAGGTTATTTCATAATGATCAAGAAGTTATTTACCTCTTTTCCTTCAGAAGGCATAGCAATCCTAAATGTTTATGTACCACACAGCAGTGCTTTAAAATACATGAAACATAAAGTGATAGAAACACAGGGAGCAATACCCATGGCCATAGTTTTACAATATAAGACTCCAACGTTCTTCTCCCAGTAATTCATAAAACAAGTAGACAGGAAATCACCAAGGTTCTCAGGGAACATTGAGGCCAGTTGACATAACTAGCATATTGCTAACAGAGTCTTCTGCACCCCATAGTGGTGAGTGGCATGTAGGGTCTTAACAGCTAGCAAGCTGTCATCTGAGGTACACCAAATGGTCCCAACTCACCTGGAACAGACAATCACCAAGAACAACAAAGACAAAAGGAAAAAAGAGCCCAGGAGACAGAAGGACCCATGTGAATGAGTGACTCTATGAACATGTGATCAGAAGAACCAGATGATGCCTGGCCACCACCAGAGACAGCCGTGATGGTGTACACAGTGTTGAGTCCCAGTGGCAACATGCAAAAAAGAGGAGTGCACTTCAAGGACTCTACTAAAAGACTGCAATTGATGGTCCAGAGGCTTGGGGTTTCCCCGGGTGGATAGCCCCTAGACCTGCTGCTGCCCCTGACCGGAAAACTTTACTGAGGGCAACTCTTCATACACAAATGGACTGGACTCCAGGATACAGTGTGACCATATGGTATGTGTACTTTATGGTTCTGTACATCTATAGGATGCTGTCCTACTGGCCTTTTACCAGAAAGGAGAGAAGAGGGTGGAGAGGAGGGGACAGGAAAGTGTTAAGAGGATATGACATATATCGAACAAAAAGGAAAAAAGGAATGTGCTGTTACAGGCAAGGAGAGCAGAAAGAGCTGCAGATAGGCAGACATGAAAATTTAATTTGGATTGTATACTTAATCACAATAAAGAAAAAAGAAAAGAAAATCAGCAAGGTTATTTTCTTAGTTACCTAACACTGCTGTAATGGAAACACCCCAAGTGGCTGTCTTTAACAGTTTACTCATGGCTTAGGAGGCTAGAAGTCAGAATTCAGAACGCTAGCTTGAGAGGAAGCCTTTTTCTCCCTCTGTCAGCTTGAGAGGAAGATTCTTGTCTCCTCTCAACATCTGTGGGATCAGCATTCTTCAGAATGCAGTGTCTTGGGTTCAGTCTTCTCTTGGGCCTAGGAGGGCCTCAACATAGAGACTCCAAAAGGATACCTTCTGTGCAAAGTTTTTCTTTCTTGGTGATAGTCAGGTTACTCTCTGTTCTCTTCTCCTTTTATCTTTTGTAAGACAAAAGGTAGGGTTCAAGCCAAGATATAACTGGAGTCAGGGTGTGACTTGACTAAGGCAGTGACTTAATTATGTAAAGATGTAACCTTAGTAAGGTGGTGTGACTCAAAATACATCTCCACTAATCCCACCTAATAGAAATTTTACAATTTACAACACACAAAATGGAGGCTAGTTATATAATATCAGATCACAAAATGGGCAGAAATCACATAGTACTGAGAATTATAGCCTAGGCAAATTAACAGGTATTTTGGGGGGACATAATTCAGTCCTTGACAATTAATAGTAAATGTGAACACCACTATTAGCCAGTGTGACCTAACAGACTTTTATAGAACACTCCACCCAATAACAACAACATACACTTTATTTTTAAGTGCTTGTGGAACATTTACCAAGCAAGATCTTATTGGGGTCCAGAAAACAAGTCTCAGAAAATTTAAAATGATTCAGTGATGCATAACATTGTAAAGAATGGGAATTCCAGAACATTTAATTGTGCTTGTGAAGACCCAGTGCATAGCTCAAGAGACGATCATTCAAGCAACAAGGGGATACTGTGTGGTTTCAAGTCAGGAAAAATGTACATCATGGTTCTATCCTTTCACCATATTTATTCAGTGTGTATGCTGAGCAAATCTGAGGCATCAGGATATCAGGATTGGACGAAGACTTGTTAACAGCCTATATTATGTAGACGACACAAATTTGTTTGCTGAAAAACAAGAGGACTTGAAGTATTTACTGATGAAGATCAAAGACTACAGACTTCTGTATGGATTGCGCTTCGAAATAAAGAAAACAAAAAACTTTGCAGCTGGGCCTATAAGCAACATCATGATAAACAGAACATTCAACTTGTCAAGGATTTCATTTTACTTGGATCCATAATCACACCCATATAAGCAGCAGTCAAAAAATCAAAAGATGCATTGCCTTGGGCGAATCTGCTGCCAAAAGAGCTCTTTCAAGTGTTAAAAGTATTTTAAAAGATGTCATTTTGAGGGCTGAATGTGTGCCTGACCCGATCCATAGTGTTTCAGTCACCTCATATGGGTAGGAGCTGGACTGTGAAAAAGGAAGACCAAAGAAATGACACCTCTGAGTTGAGGTATTAACAAAAAATATTGAATATGTCATGAACTGTCAAAAGAAAGAACAAAAGTGCCTTGAAAGAAGCACACCACAATGCTCTTCTGAAGAGAGGATCAAGAGACTTCACCTCCCATGCTTTGGACATGTTATCAGGAGGGACCAGTCTATGGGGAAGGACATCATGCTTGGTAAAACAGAGGATCAGGGAAATGGAGGAAGACCCTCAGTGGGATGGATTGACCCAGTGGCTGCAACAGTAGAGCGTGACAACAATCAAGAGGATGGTACAAGACTAGGCAGTGTTTCATTCTGTTGTATATCAAGTCGCGGTGAATTAGAACCAACTCAATGGCACCTGACAACAAGTGATATAAAGTATGTTTTCTAATCACAGAGATTCAATTAGAAATCAGTAATAGAAAGATCTCTTAAAAATTTCTAAATATTTGGAAACTATATAACTCACTTCTGAGTAACAGATGAATCAAAGAAAAAATCAAAAGGGAAATTAGAATGTACTTTTTAATTCAAAGGTAATGAAAACAAACCATACCAGAATTTGTGGGGTGCTGCTAAAGCAGTGCTTGAGGAAGGTGTATAGCCTTATTAGTCTGAATTAAAAAATAATGAAGATCTCCTGAGGCACACCAGTGGTCCCGGGTCATGTGGAACAGATGATGAACAATGGCAACAAAGACATGAGGTAAAAAGCGCAGGAGACAGAGGACCCGTATGAATGGGAGACTATATAAACATGAGACCAGAAGAACCAGATGGTACCCAACCACCACCAAAGGCAACCGTGATCAGGGACACAAGAGTCCCAGAGGCTACACAAAAAGAGGTGTGCAGCTCAAGAACTGTACTAAAAGACCATAACTGATGATCTGACAGCACGGAGGATTCCCTGGGAGCATGGCCTCTAGACCTGCTGCTGCTCCTGACTAGAAGCCAGTACTGAGGTCAACTCTTCTGACAAGAATGGATTGGACTTGGAGATGCTTTATAGTTCTATATAGGAGGCTATCCTACTGGTTTCTTTCTAGATGGGAGAGAAGAGGGGACAGGTGCTTGTTAAGAGGATGCTTGGTCTGTGACGTGAAAAGGAGGAATGTGCTATCACTGGGTGAGGAGAGCAGATGGAGCTGCAGACAGGCAGGCATCCAAATTGATTTGGATTGTATACTGTCACTTAATCACGATAAAAAGAAAATAATGAAGATCTCACGTTAAAAGCCCCAGCATTTCCCTTAAAACAATTTCAAAAGAAGAGTAAATTTATCCAAAGTAAGTGGGAGAAAGGAAATTTTAGAAGATCAAAACCAAGATCAATGAAGTAGAAAACAGAAAAACGAGAAAATCAGTGAAACCAAAGGCTGATTCTTTAAAACAATCAGAGCTTCTAGCCAAACTAAGTAGGAGAAGAAGAAGGCACAAATTACCAATATTGTAAATGAGAGAGATGGCATAATTGTAGATTCTATAGGTATTAAGATAATAAGAAAATATTCTGAATAACTTTATGCCTATAGATTCAACAACTTAGAAGCAATGACAGATTCCTTGAGAGACAAACTACCAAAGCTTACTCTAGAAGAAATGATTAACTCAAGTAACTCTGTGTCTATTAAAAGAATTGACACTGAGGTTCAGAAAGCTTCCCACGAAGAAAATTCTGGTCCTAGATTGGTTCACTGGTGAATTCTGTCAGATGTTTCAGAGATAATTCCAGTTCCACACAAACACTGCTAAAACATTGCAGAGGATGAATTTCTTTCCGATTGCTTCTGTGAAGCCAGCATTACCCTAATATCAACACTGGCAGAGACGTTACAAGAAAAGAATATTACAGACCAGTAGCCTTCATGAACAGACTTAGCAGGTCCTGTCACCATATCAGCAAACAAAAGAGTCGCAGGAGTGAAGAGGTGTACCAGAGTTACACAGGTACACCCAGAGCAAAATTGTATCTAGAGATCAGTTGGAAGTAGATTTGTTATCATGGTTTGCCAACTCCAGACACCCAGATAAAACGGTATAGAGTCAGGTGGTGATCTGTGAAGAAATAAATCATTGGGGCCCATCGTGATATACTGGCCGCTGATGTCCTTTTCAGGGTGTGCTCACCCCTCTTCTGTCCCTGTGATGATGTGATCCTGGTGATGGTGAGTTCGTCCTGAGAACCAGTAAAATCCAATGTTTATAAAATTCCCATAAGCCAAGGGGAGTTCTGCTCAAATGTTGATATCAACCTGAGCAAGAAAGGGCAGGTTTATTACAAGAATTGCACTTTCCTGAGCCAGGAAGTATTGCTGCTGTGACTCCTTGTCTGGAACCTTGGAAGCCCAGGAAAGCTGTTTGGGAGAGCTGCTGCTTGTCCGTATTCTTATGTTGCTGCCCTGCATGGCCATCTCACTGCTGTGTCTAGAGCTAATTAAACCAAGAACTTAAACTTAATCTAAGAGAACTATATTAGGGGATTCTTTTCCACCCCCAATCCACAGCCCATCTGAACTACAGCTAACCCCTACTTTGCCTATTACGTTAAAGTGATCAGGGGAAAGTCCCTGCTGTGAAGATATTTCAGGTCAATTAGTCACTCATTTGAAACTGTCTCTGCAAGGCATATAGCCAGTCGGTCAGCATAATTTTATTGAATGCCTACCATATGTGCTTAAGGGGTAGTAGTGATTCACTGGTAATGTTCTCCCCCTTCCATATCGGAGGTCCAGCTTTGATTCTAGGTCAACGTCCGTCATGTCCCGCCATCTCCCATTCTCTTGCTAGAGGCCTGTGTGTTGCTATGATGCTGAACAGGTTTCAGTGGAACTTCCAAGCTAAGACTCACCAGGAGGAAAGGCCTGGAGATCTATTTCAGAAAAGCAGGCGGTGAAAATACTGTGGATGGCAGCAGTCTGTTCCCATTGTACATGAGGTTGCCATGAGTCAGGAGCTAACAAAATAGCCACAAAACCCACTGCCACTGAGTCGATTCTGACTCATAGCAGCGCCATAGGGCAAAGTAGAACTGCCCCGTAGAGTTTCCAAGGAGCGCCTGGTGGGTTTGAACTGCCAAAGAAAATAGCAGCTAACAATAATACAACGCTGTATGTGCTTACTGTATGGTCTAAGCGCACACATAAACAAAATTTTCTTCTGTCCTAAAGCTTACATCCATTGCAGGAAGGGGGGCATGCTATAAATAAATGAATAAATGTATTAATTTTTCCATTGGTGATAAGTGATGTAGGAAAAAAGAAACAAAAACAAGAAGGGATGGGAATAGGGAGCAACTTTATTTCTTTGGTCAGGGATAGCCACTCCAATAAGATTGCATATCAACAGAATATGAAGAAGTGAGAAGCTGAACAGAGCAGTTAACTAGGGCAGAAACAGTGGACGTGAAGGCCCTGAGGTCATCCTCCTTCGCTAATAGAGGCCCATGTGGCTGGAGCCAGTAGGGTAATGAGAAGCAAGGCTGGGCAAGTGTGTGGGTGGTGTTCAAGCTTATCTAAGAGTCTTTGACTTTCTCTGTGTGTAAGATGGGAAGCCACTGGAGGGTTTTGAGAAGAGAGTGACATAGGATCTGGTTTTTATTTTTGAAGAATTAGTTCTGGTGATATGTGAAGAACAGACTGTACTACCTACTGTTTTGTTGCGTAGTACCTAAAGTCTTTAAAGCATGCAAGTGACCATCGAAGTTAACAACAATTACTCTTTTCACGTGGAGCAACGGAGAAAGGGAGTCCAGAACAGGAGGATGAAACGGAATATGTAGCTAATTGCCTACATGAACAACTGCCTTTTTTTGCCACAAGACCAGAACTGGATGGTACCCAGCTACCATTTCTGAATAATTAGATCAAAGATTCTTGACATGAATTCTGATCAAAAGAGAGGAATGCAGAAAAGAAAAACGAATTCCCATGGACCATATTTTCTGGAGCCATAGCCCCATAAAACTATTGCTGTAAGATAATCTTGAAAACTTAAAATCTAGCCCCTGAAATCTTAAAAGCAAGTGATAGTTTTGCTTAACTAGTGAAGAATGTTTGCCGTGAGCATTGTGCTCTTTTAAGATCTGTCTATATGGGATCAAACTCACAGCAGCGATTTGAAAGATTAGGTAGGAAATGTGGAGAATGGTGAATTTACGTTGATGAGTAGGAACAACATGGAAGAAAGGGGTGAGAACGGTTGCAGAGCTGAGTGTAATCCATGTCATTGAATCATACATGTAGAAATTGTGGAATTGGTGTATGTTCTGGTGTGTATGTTCTCAACAACCGCCAAGATAAACTACATTTAAAAAAAAGGAATGCACTGTAGGCAACCGAGGGTGGAAACGGGAAGACTGTTGTTGTTCAGTGCTGTTGTGTCAGATCCGACTCGCAGCAATCCTCTGTACAGCAGAACAAAAGGCTGCCCAGTGCTGGGCCGTCCTCACACTTGTAGCTGTGTGACTCACTGTGGACAGCATTGAGCCATGCTGTCGGTCCATCTTGTTGAGTGTCCTCCCCTTTTTTGCTGCCCTTCTACTTAACCAAGCATGGTGTCCTTCTGCAGAATGTTTGTTCCTGATAACGTGTCCAAAGTGTGTGAGATGAACGCTTGACCATCCTTGCTTGTCAGGAGCAGGCTGGATGTTCTTCTGCCAACACGATTTGCAAGAATACTATTTAGGAGCATATTGCAGCAACACAGAGGAGCATGGCAGTGGCTCGGAGCACGGTGGCCATGGCAGAGTGAATAGATAATGCCCATGTTCTAGGTATACACTGAAAGCAGAGACAACAGGATTTGTTTACAGGTGAAGTGGGCATGAAAGAAAGAGCAGCCTCGAGGATTACACCAAGGTTTTTGACCAGAGTGGCTGGGAAGATGGAGACTTTGAGACAAGCAGTGTTAGGGGCCAATCAGAATTTTTATTTTAGACACTTTTGAGATACTATTAAACATCCAAATGTCAGTTGTTAAGTAGGCATTTGGATAAGTAATGTCATTTATGGTGTGAAAGTGGAAATGGTAGTGGGATTCTTCTTTTGAGGTGCTGTGTCTTTATTGTAGTTTTAATTAACTCACTTTCCTTGAATAGCAGAAAGTGCCTGAGGCGTAACAAGTAGTTATCCTAAAAATGACCAGTAATGGTCTGTGATTTGCAAGGTGATGGAGTTTGTGTTGGCGGTCACAGTGAGGGCGGTGCACGCCATACCTACCCCTTCCTTGTGAGGGGAGTGAGTGGCAGGATCTGCCTTCTCCCCGTCATGCACAGTAGTTTGTCAGACCTTCCAAAGAATGGTGACAGGCTCAGAAGGCATATTTAGTACTTATTAGCGGGTTTTACCCTTTTTTGTCATGATTCATGTAGTGGAGTAAGCTCGCTTGACACTTTTATAATGGAGTACTTCAATGTGAGATTAGTGCCCAGAGCTTCCTGGGATGTGAGAGTGACGTGGGCTCTGGATTTGGCAGGTTGTTAGTGAAGCATTTAGGGAGAGGAGGCACTGAGTGATCTGTGAGCTGGGAAAGAAGAAATTCCTGCTTTCTCTGGGTCACCACTGATTTTTCAGGAGACTTCAGTCAGCTCTCCTCTGAAGTTAAACGGCTCCCTTCTAAACGGGTGTTTCACGATTAATTATCCATTCATTGGGATTTAAAGGTGCTCATAAGCCTTGAAATAAAACGGCAACCAATAAGATTGCTCAGAGTGACTTATTTTCTGTAATTTTTAAAACAGGTCTCAGTGAATTCAGCCCTAGATTTGAAATTGCAGAGATAAATAGCATACAAGCAAAAATGACTATCTGTCAATTTGAAAGCAAAGGGGCATACAGCCCCTACCGTTTATGCCGGATAAACCCACCTGACCTCTGCATGAGCTGATGTGTGGTTTTGTTTCCTTGATCATTTCTGCTAACAGATGCAGTTTCTAGAAATGGGTGGTTTGCTCACCATTTCACTGTTAATAAGAGCAACATCACCCATTTAAGAGGTGCTGGCCATGTGCCAGACATTGTGCCAAGCGCTTTATCAGCCTTCATGTGATGATGCTTTATTTCCTTTATATTTCAGCATTGTCTTCCACTTTACAAAAACAGTGTTACAACTATTTTGTGATTCAAGCCTCTCTGAAATTGTATCCCATGCGGATCACTAGCTCCATTTCACAGACACACTAAGTGAGCCTTAGAGAAGACACTCAGCTGGAGAAGACTCAAGCCTGGGTCTGAGTGTATATTTCTTCTCCTTTGTCATGCATAAGCTGAGACCCATTTCTTGTGAGAAGGAAGGGGCATTTTAAAATTTTAATCCTCCTATGCATTGTGAATATTCTTGGACCATACATAAACCAGAAAAACCAAGCCCACAGCCGTCAGTTCTGACTCATAGGACAAAGTAGATCTGCCTTATAGAGTTTCCAAGGAGTGCCTGGTGGATTCTAACTGCCAGCCTTTGGTTAGTAGCCAAAGCACTTAACCACTACACCACCACCATTTCCAGTATTTGCTAAGATAAATGGCCACAACCAGCAGATGATTCAGATTGTGTGTCAGTCACACACTGGACGTAATACATACTTGTCTGGGAGCTGATAGATATCACTCAGTAAAATTGGTTACAGAAAAGAATTTGATTTCTAAGTCATGTTGGCCTTGAAAGGGCTTAAGGAAAATGAAAATAATGACTGGAAGGTAAAGGCCGTTATCAGTTCTCTGCCTTTGGTAAGATGGCATCAATGGCAATGTGATGATGAGACTGGCAGACACGTTTCATTTAGGACCATTTATTAGGACCAATTCCTCTGCTTGTAAGCCTCCTTCTGCACACTGCTTTTAGGTGAAGAAATCAGTAGTCTACTCAACCCCCCGCTAGTGAATGGTCATAGTGTAATGTACAGCTTTGAAAAGTGCCCAGAAGAAAAACCTGGCAATCTGCTTCCAAAACAATGACAAGAAAGGAAACTCTACAAAACAGTTCTTCTCTGCAATACCTGGGGTTACTGTGAGTTGGAATCAACTCGACTCCATGGGTTTGATTTTAGTTTAGTTTTGGTTCTTTATGGAAAACAGGGAGAGGAGGATCCCAGAAGTTTGAACTTAGAAAATTTACTAAAAAATGACCCCCACTGTGGTCTCTGTGAAGTAGAAAATCACATGTCTAAGCCAAAGGCTGTGTCGGGTGCTTTCACATATGCTATCTCTCACTACTTGTGACAGCTTTCATAGGAGGGAATTATGTCTGCATTCTACTTAGGTGGAAACTGGGGGTTCAAGAAGGTTTGACTTTGTCAAGGTGACTCAGCTTCCAATTAGCAGGTGAGATTTGAACCAAGATCTGAGTAGCTCCTCAGCCCATGCTCCTTCCCTCAGCCACACCTGAAGCTGCATCCCTGAACTTACCTTTCCCTAGAATTTTTACTCTTGAGACCCGAGGGCCAGGATTTGAGATATCTATGTTCTGTCTCACTTTGTGCCCCTGGAAAGGTCCCTCCCCATCTGTGCCTCAGTTTCCCCATCTATGAAACAAGGAACCTAGACAATAAGAAATTTAGGCCCTTCCAGCTTTCATCCTCAGTGGTTCTCAGCTTTTCTCAGGTTGGATCTGTATGTGCAGCCTGGGAACAATAGTTAGCTTTCTGCTGTGTTCTCCAATCCAAGGAAGTCATACAAACCAATCTCCAGCAGATCCCACCTGGGGAGTGGAAAATCAAAAATTGTCCCCTGCTTGGTTGAGGAGGACATATAAGATTTGGTCCCCGTGAGAATAACCATAAGAAGATTGTTTATCAGCGAGTCTAAATAGTAAGAGCCTCCAAATGACAAACTGACTCCACAAGGATTTGTAGATGATAATTTCCTTTAAAAGCAAAGACTTGCCCTGTAATCACTGAAGAACAATTTGCTATCATGTGCAGAACACAGTGGTGATGAAGATCAGTGAGCTGCAAGTCATTGCCCATGATGTCATAGTGGCCCAGTGAGCACAGTGTCACCAGGATGTTGCTAACCGTGTCATACAACAAGAGTGTGTCCCAGAAGTCCCAGTGTCTATGACTTGGAAGTCCAGATTTGCATGTGTGTGATGGTTCTGAAAGTTTAGAAATCTTAATTCTGAAAGAGTCCAGTAATTTTCAGAATAATAAAGAAAAAATTACGTGCTGTAACTCCAGTACAACTTTTGGATGCCTGTTTGGATCTTTCCAGGGATTAGATTTAAGAACAAGATGGGCTTCCTTGGTTAAAAGAGTGTCCCATAAGGAGGCAGCAGCAGTACAGGGCCACGTTCTCTGGGAGTGTGGGAAAAGCCAAGAAGCTGGGCTTGTGAAAAGGAGGAGAAGCCATGGAACAGCCAGGCCTCCCAGGGCCTAGAATGGGAAGATCTTTCCAGGCGCGGCCTCCAGGTTCTGTTACGACCCCTCAACAGCAAGAATTCCTGGGTCGTGCTGTTGACAGGTCTTAGCTCCTATCTGCATATCTCTCTATCTCCTTTTCTCGTTAACTCTGGGACTCAACTTTCAGTGCATAAAGTTCAGATCCACAAGAAAAAGAATTGGGTTGACCTTGTGAACCCCATTTGGGTACGGATTCCTTGCCAGGCCATTAGCCCCTGGTAAGTCAATGGATTGGCTGCCCCATTAGGTAAAAGGTGGCCAGAGAAGGGGAGTCATGGCCAAGGCCGGCCACCATGATTCACGCAGTCAGTACAGTTGTTTCTTTTGGACCAAAGTGGCGCTGATCGTCGTGTGTATAGAACACGTCTCTTCTCAGTTCAAGCCTGCAGGGTAGAAATGAGGAAACTGAGGCTTACAAAGGTTGGGTAACTTGCTCAAATGATATTCCAGGTCCCTGTTAAACGGTTTCAGATAAATGAGAACAAACAGTTAACGGGCATCAGTAAGCACAGGAAAGCACCAGCGCTTCTGCTAGTGGGTATTTAGCTGCTGAAGTTCGTCTGAAGCCACCTGAAGATCTCACTTCTCTAGCTGTGTGGCTCAGCCCCCGCAGATCTGCCAAGATCAGAGGCAGTGCTTGGAACATGACAGCAGACCCAGATCCGTGAAGCAATGTGTGATTTGTTATTTATATCCAGCCACAGTTCAGTCCTGCAACCCCTCGTCAGCTGCTTGTTACCGGCGAGGCACATGGGGGCACATATGGGTGGGCCTCTCTCCTAACACTCCATCCTTCATCTTTCTAGGCATTTCTCATTCCCTTCACACCTCACAGCCATATGCAAGAAGGAAGGAAAAAATTAGCATACTTTATTATGCTTCTATTCTTTGTCTTCCCCCATTCAACTCTGCATGAAGACAGTGACTTGCTCTTCACTGTCGTTAAGATGAGGGTTTAGCACAGTGTCTGTCGCATACCAGGTGTTTAGGAAACATTTCCCGAATACACGAATGAATGTGGCACTAAGTGAATGAGAAGGTTTTGAGTCATGAGCTGACTACAGCGTGAGATACCAAGAGTGGGATTCACATCCACAGAGGCAAGACTCTTACTTCACCTGGTAACAGCTATGTGCCTTTTCCCAGGATAGGCTTTCCTGAGTTCCAGGAGAACTGAATTCAGGAGTGTTCTCTGTGCTGTGGGTTGACCTCCGCATTTACCAGTCTCCAGGGACAGAGCTGTCTACTTCCCTCACTGCACCAGTGTTCTCTGTGTGTGTTTTCTTTGCCCATGCTAGCTGTCTCACATGTTCTGTCTCACCTAGTTTTCAGGACACTTGCATGTTGCTACCATGCCAGTTTACTCATAGGAAACTGAGGTTCACTGAGGGGTGGATAATTGCCCTGGGTCTCACAGTCACAGAGTAACAGAGTCATGATTGGAATCTAGGTCCAGAACCTGTTTGGTGCCTCCGGCACATACAGCATGGAATTGGTTCAATTGGCTTGCACTGCAGTGTGGTCTATGGATGTTGACCCATGCCGGGAAATTAAATGTTCTTTCCAGCTCCCTTTGAAGTGCTTGTTGTTAGGTGCTGGCGAGTCAGCTCTGTACCATAGCAACACTGCACACTACACAATGAAACATTGCCCAGTTCTGTGCCGTTCTTAAACAGTTGTAGCCACCTCTGAGTTCTTTGTTGCAAGGGTCTTCCTCTTTTTCACTGACCCTGTGCTTTGTCATGGGTGGTGTCTTCTCCAGGGACTGGTCCCTTCTGATAATGCATCCAAAATATGTGACAGCAAGTCTCACCATCCTTGCTTTTAAGGAACATTCTGACTGTACTTCCTCTCAAACAGATCTGTTTGTTCTCCTGGCAGTCCAAGGTCGGTTCAGTATTCTTTACCATCACCATAGTTCAAAGGTACCAGTTCTTCTTAGGTCTTCTTTCTTCATTAGTGGTCTTGGTCCACTGTGGTAGACCAAAACCAAACCCAGCCACTTTGCATTAGAAGCAGTGCCCTAGTCCCCCAGTTCTCTAACTTTTGTCTGAAAGCGTCACACAAAAGGATGGGCTCTTTGTTTATCATACGCAAATGAACTGGACACACTCCACCATCCAGTTTGGAGATCTCAAGATACAGCATACAAGCAGACCTTAAGTGGAGCTGCTGAGGTGGGTGATAGCTGTTTACCTTCCTCTCTGCCACATCCAGACCTTGTCTGTTGCATTTTGAGGCCGAATGTGAGAGTAAACAGGGCTACTGATGAGCTCCCCCACGTAAAAGTGGCCTGAGGACAGGTCTGCAGAACTGGTTTCCTCCTAGACTCCCTACTGGATACTGGAAAGATTTTAATTTGAGCATGTCATACATTTTTTATAGTTAAACAAAAAGGCTTGCTAAGCCTGGACTAAACTGATGACTGGTGTTCAAGCCAAAAGTTGGAGTGCAGAGTATGTTTATTTAATGAATGAATGGATGAATGTGGGCGAAGGGAGAGAAAGCAAGTAGACCAAAAAAATTTAAAAGGCAGAAGTTCAGAGCTGTGATCCAAGCCGAGCCCTTTATTTGAGTTCTGAATAATCTTTAATTCCACAATGGAATTAAATTAGAAGTGAATTTAGTCTATTGTGGCATTGTCTACTTCCCTTAATACGTGATGATATTTGTGTGTCTGCTAGCAGGCTGTGGAGCCCTACTCTGGGGTACAAGACAGGCTCCCCACCGGGTAATAGCTATATTGTATTTCACTGCATGGACTCCAGGCAATTTATTACGTCCCCCCTGCCCCCATCCTGCCTTCAATTGAACAAACCTCCTGTGAAATTGAATGGAAGGCAGGAACTTTGTCGAAAACTAGATGCTGCCTGCCTTTCTTGGCTGCAAAGGACTCAGCTGAGTTAAGGGAAAGAGATTTTTTTTCTTCTAAATTTTATTTATTTTCTTCTTGTCATTGAGAATACACACAGCAAAACCTAACACCAGTTCACCATTTGTACATGTACTGTTCAGTAACACTGGTAACTTTATTCAAGTGTCAACCATTCTCACCCTTGCTTTCTGAGTTGTTTCTCCCTCCTGAACAGAAACAAAATGCCCTCGGAGGTTCCTGTCTAATCCTCAAAGTGCTGTTGTCGGTTTGATCCCATATAGACCACTGTTAAAAGAGCACAGTGCTCAAGGCAGATCTTTTCACTAGTTTAGCCAAATTGTTGTTTGGTTCTCCAGAAGACTTACAGCGGTATTTTTGGTTTAAGGTTTAGATTAACTCAGGCCAATAGTTTCAGGAGTTCATCTACCCTCCATGGCTCCAGAAAGTCTGGAGTCCATGAGAATTTTAAATTCTCTTCTGTTTTCTCCTCTTTTGATCAGGATTCTTCTGTGATATCTTTGATCAAAATGTTCAGTAATGGGAGCTGGGTACCATCCAGTTCTTCTGGTCTCCTGGCAAAGGAGGCAGTTGTTCAAGGAGGCACCTACCCATGTATTCCTATCATTGTCCATTCCTGACTCCCCTTCCTTGGCTGCTCCAGGCAAAGAGAGACCAATTGTTGTGCCCTGGATGGCCACTTACAAGCTTTTCAGACACCAGGCGCTGTGCAGCAAACTGGGAAGAAGAATGAGAAGGACTAAACATGTTCTCAGGCCAGTTAACTGGGAGATCCCATGACACCAGGATCTTAAACCCACAGATCAAGGAACCAAATCCCCTCAAGTGTTTGGTGGTACATAAGCAGCCTCAGCAGCTACTCTTTTATTCTGTTGTTGTAAATACATTACTTGTCAGTTCAGTTTCTTACAAGTATACAACTTTTCGACAACAATTAGCATAGTCAGCTGTGCAAATTCTACCCTTAATGCAATTTTTCTGTCATTGTTAGCCCCCTTCCTTCCCCTATTCCCACCCCCTGCCTCTGGTAGGCACCCATAAAGTTGAGTCACTATACATTTGCCTTTTCTTGCCTTTTTATATAAATGAGGTCATTTAATATTTATTTGCCCTTTTATGATTGGCTTTATTTCATTCAGCATGATGTCCTCCGGCTCCACACATGCTGCAGAATGTATCAGGACTTCGTTTCTCCTACTGGCTGAGTAGGAGGACTGTTATATATGTAGGACATTTTGTTTGCACATTCATCCATTGATAGACCTTTAGATTGTTGCCACCTTTTGGCTATTGTGGATAGTACTACCTTGAGCATTACGGTACAGATCTCTTTTTGAGTTTCTGCTTTCCAGTGTTTTGAGTATGTACCTAGGAGTAGAATTACTGGATCATATGGTAGTTCTGTTTATAGTTTTTTGAGGAACGGTCACACTGTTTTCCACAATGGCTGTGCCACTTAGCATTCCTACCAGCAATGGATAAGGGTTCCAGTTTCCCCATATGCTCGCCAGCATTTGTTATTTTCAGGTCTGTTTTTGGTTTTTCTTGCATTTTAGCCATCCTAGTGAGAGTGAAGTTATAATCTCGTGATGGTTTTGATTCCATCTCTCAGATACTTAGTGACATTGGGTGTCTTCTTATGTGCTCACTGGTCATTTGGATGTTCTTTTTGGTGAAATGTCTGTTCAGATCCTTTGCCTAGTTCATGATTGGGTTATCTGAGAAAGAGATTTTTTTTTTTTTTTAAAGAAGAAATACTTTCATTTAATTGTGAAGACTGATATAATGAAGTTGGAGAAGGCTGGCTGAAATGATCAGAGGGATTAGAGAGGTGGGACCAGGAAGCAGAGGACTAAGTAAAAACAGTCCAGTGCAACTGAAGCAAAAGAAAGGACACGAAAGAATTTGTAGGGTCCCAAGATGGGGTGAGTGAGAGAGAGAGACTGGTTTGTCCTTCAGAACTGGCACGCTAGAATGACAAGAAGTCCTGTTCCTACAGCTGGAAATGAGTTGATCAGCGTAGCCACATGAGTTCGTTCCTGGCAGGATCAGAAGGGTTCAGTCTAGAGGGTTAGACCTGGGGGCTGAGAGCCACCTGCCTTCCCACAGCTTCTCTCGGAGCCTGTGGCAGAGGTCGAATTTCAGACTAAGGAGCCTGTGGACCCAGAGTCATTTTCGTCAACGTTTTGCTATGAAAACTCTCAAACATACAGTAAAGTTTAAAGAATTACACAGTGAACACTTATGTTCCCACCACCTAGATTCTATAACGAGCACCCTTCTGTTTATTTTAGCCCATAGCTTTCTAAATCTGTCTTCATTGATCCATCCAGTTTGCCTTAGAATGCATTTTAAAATAAGCTGTGGAGAAACCTTGGCCCATTTTAGCAGATGAACAGTGGATCACAGTGACCTGCAAAGGATGTTACATGCTGTCCTAGTTCTCTGTTATTGTTAGGTGCTGTCGAGTCACTTCCAACTCATAGCAACCCTGTGCACAACAGAAGGAAACAGTGCCCAGTCCTACACCATACCCACAATCTTTGTTGTGTTTGCACCCATTGTTGCGGCCACTGTGTCAATGCACCCTGTTGAGGGTCTTCCTCTTTGTCGCTGACCCTCCACACTATCAAGCATGATGTCCTTCTCCAGGGACTGATCTGTCCTGACAGCACGTCCAAGGTATGTAAAACACAGTCTCACCTTCTTTCCTTCCAAGGAGCACTCTGATTGTACTTCTTCTGGAACAGGTCTGTCCGTGATACCTACAGCATTCTTCTCCAACACTGTAATAACTCAAAGGTGTCAGTTTTTCTTCTGTCTTCCATATTCATTGTCCAGCTTTCACATGCATGTGATGCGGTTGACAATACCATGGCTTGGATCAGGCACACCTTGGTATTCAAGATTTCAATACCTAACAAGGTCCTTTACAGAAGATTTTCCCAATACAGTGCATCTTTCGATTTCTTGGCTGCTGCTTCCACAGGTGTTGATTGTGGAACCAAGTAAAATGAAATCCTTGACAGCCTCAGTCTTTTCTCCATTTATCATGATGTTGCTTAGTGGTCCAGTTGTGAGGATTTTTGTTTTCTTGATGTTGAGATGCGATCTGTACTGAAGGCTGTGGTCTTTGATCTTCATCAGTGTTTCAAATCCTCTTCACTTCCAGCCAGCAGGGTTGTGTTGTTTGCATAACAGAAATACCACCAGTGGATGGCTTTAACAAACAAATTATTCTCTCACAGTCTAGGAAGATAGACATCTGAATTTAGGGCTTCAGTTCCAGGGGAAGCCTTTCTCTCTATCTTCTGTAGGAAAGTCTTTGTCATCAATCTTTCCTTGGTCTAGAAGCTTCTCAGTGCAGGGACCCCAGTCCAAAAGATGTTGTTCACCCTCTTTTTTTTCTTGGTTATAGAAGGCCCCTATCCTCTAGTCTTGCTTCTCTTTTATATCTGTAGAGATTGACTGAAAATACAACACAATCCTCTAGATTATGTCATACCTCATTAACATGACTGCCTCTAATCCTGCCTCATTAACATTATAAAACCAAAAAAAATCAAACCCACTGCTGTCAAGTCATTCCAAGTCATAGCGACCTTATAGTGACAGGTTAGGATTTACAGCACACAGGATAATCACATCAGATCACAAAATGGAGGGCAACGACACAGTACTGGAAATCACGCCCTAGCCAAGTTGGCACACATTTGGGGCGGGGGGAGGCACGTTTCAATCTATAACAGTGCATTTCTCCAAATGCCACAGGTTTTCCAAAAAAAACTTTTCCAGTCTTGAGCTGACCCTTCCTCCCACCCTTACTCACCCACCCACTCTGTGTTGCCTTTTACTTCTAGGGTCTCAGAGTCGAAAGTCTTCAGGGTCTCAGAGGTAACATAAGCAGGAAGCAGGCCTTGAAAAAGCTGAGGGGTGTGAAAGGGCTGAGGGGATCCAGGAAGCAGCTGTCTGCCCTTACAGACAGGAACTTGTGATGAACTGCACCCACGGCTGCCACGGGAGCCTCGGGGCTCAGCATTGCCAGGTCTTTCAGTGTTTTCGGAAAAGCCCAAGTGAGGGTTTTTATGCAGGATTTTCCAGGTTTTAAATGCTCACTAATAATTAACATTTACATAATAGGCAAAAGGGTATCAATAATGACTCTTGATGTATTAGCTTACTGTTGCCACTGTAGCAAATTACCATATATTTAGCGCTTAAAACAACACAAATTTGTTATCTTACAGTACGTAGGTAGAAAAAACGGTATGGATCTCTTCAAACTGAAATCAGAGTGTCAGCAGCATTCCTTTCTGTGGCTCTGGGAGAGGATTCATCTCCTTGCTCATTTTGCCTGTTGGCAGAATTGAGTTCCTTGTGGCTGTAGAATAGAGAGTCTTGTTTTGTTCCTGGCTCTCAGCTGAGGATCTGTCCCAGCTCCTAGAGTCTGCCCACATTCCTTGCCTGCTGGCCTCCTTTCTCCATCTTCAAAGCCCGCAACAGCATACTGAATCCCTCTCCACTTAAAATCATTCTTCCTTCTATTTCAGCTCTCTGACCCAGCCAGAAAGCTTCTCCACTTTTAAAGACTTTGTCACGATTACATTGGCCACACACAGATAATCACCTCATCTCAAGTCCTTAACCTTAATCCCTCTTTGCCATGTAAGGTAGCATATTCACAGGTGCTGGGACTAGGGCTCAGACATCTTTAGAGGCCATTAGTTGACTGACCACACTTGGTTTCCAGCTGGAAACACCAAGCAGACAGTTCCATCGTTCCCTCTGAGCCTGCCTGGTCCTCAGACGCCTCTTTTTCTCCCAGCAGCCACATGTCCTCAATACAAACGTAGCATGTTGGTGCAAGGTGTGTCATGCCACCTCCTCCGTGAGGCCCAGCGCTCCCTAGGTTGGGACAAGAGCGTTTCTTACAGAAGGAAAGACGTTACTTGTTACACTATGTTTTTCTTGTCTGCCAGTGACACCCATGAGAAAAGGCATGTAGAAAAATGGACACAGAATGTGGTTGAACTCTGAGATCATTCATTCACTCACCAAATATTTATTGGTCACAGACTATGTGCTTAACACTATGCTAGGCTAAACATAAAAATCCCCGGCAACACAGAGGGTACTTTCTAGAGAGAAAGATGAGTAAACACCCAAATAAAATACATCATGCTGTGGGGCAGTTCTAATCTGTTTTGTGGGGTCGCCATGAGTCAGAATCTACTCAGTTGCAGCGGGTTTGGCTTTGGTTTGGGGGAAAGGCAGAGAATTTGTTATTGGCAGTCAGCTCCCAGGTGATGCTGACGGTGCTAGTCTAGGACCACACCTGGAGAATCACTGTTTTAGAACCTCAGTGAGGGCAGCCTTCTTCCCCACTTGAGCATGTAACCAAGATACAAACTTTATTTGTGCAGAATGGGTTAAGTGTCATCAGATGGGCTTGCTTAGTATCTGTCCTGAGTTGAATTTACCCACTGCTTACCAGAACTGTAAATCTTTTATGGAGTGATCTCCAGGACATAGAGTTATGAAAAAAAAGCAAGGCAAGAAAAGTATATATAGCATACTACCACTTATTTAAGAAAACAGTAAAACCTGCAAAAACCAGAAACTGGGTATGGTGGAAACCTGTCAAGAGAAGGAAAACTAAAATATTTTCCACCAATAGAGAGCAATAGACAGGTGGTAAGACTGCACCCTGTCAAAGGTGGAAATTTTGTGAGACGTGAAAAAACAAGGCAGTCCCATCTAGTTCTGTTTCTCACGGGTGTCACTGTACTAGAAAAAGAAATGAAGAAACAGTGGAAGGATAGTCTATAAAATAAAATCTGTTGCTAGAGGGAATAAAGGAATAGTGTGAAGGGAACAGGGATAAAAGCCATAATTCTCTAAATTACCTTGTTTGGTAGATTTGACTTTAGAACCGTGTAAGTATGTAATTTTAAAATAAGATTAAATTAGAATTTAAAAGTAAAAAGCAATCGTTAAAAATAAAAAGCTAAATGAAATAAATGAGCCCAACTATGTGTTGAGTTGATGGTATAACAGTGCAGACAAGAATTACTTCCACTGGCTTTAAAACATAAAAATGTAACTATACACTTCTGACAACAACACCTGTAATCTATGCTAAGGACAAAAAGAAGGATACACACACACACAAAAGAAAAAACCTTAAATTATTTTCTGTAATCATATTGTTAATAATAAATGGTATTGCTTTTCTGAAGCTATCATATATTGTTGTTTGCTGTTGAGTTGGTTATGACTGATGGTTTTTGTAGGATAAAGCAATTAACGTTAAGAACCAAAATTTTTAGTAAAAGATAAGAAGAAAGAAATAGAACATCACAAGAAAACTGCAGACCAGTATTTCTTGTGAATATAAATACAGAAATCCTCAAAAAATACTAGTA
The DNA here is from genome assembly GCA_028571685.1 of Heterohyrax brucei. Lineage (NCBI taxonomy): Eukaryota > Metazoa > Chordata > Mammalia > Hyracoidea > Procaviidae > Heterohyrax > Heterohyrax brucei. The sequence continues at coordinate 171,560,214 of CM053141.1, forward strand.
AACCAATCATAGCAATATATAAAAAGGATTATGTTACCATGACCAGGAATGTAAGATTGGTTCAACATACGAACATCAATTAATATAGTATAACATCTTTGTATAGTCAGGACAAAATCCACATGATACTCTCAGTAAACTCACAAAAAACATTTGACAAAAATCCAATGCCCTTTCATGATAAAAAACACCCAACATGTAGAAATAGAAGGGAACTTTGTCAGCCTGATAAAGGCCGTGTATAAAAAATCTACAACTAGCATTATACTTAATGGTGAAAGACCAAAAAGACAAAGATACACTCTCACCACTTCTGTTCACCATTCTACTAGAGGTTTTAGCCTGGGCAGTTAGACAAGGAAAAGGGAGTGCAGAGGAGGGAAGGCGTCCACATTAGAAAGGAAAAAGTAAAACTATAACCATCTATGACACAGTCTTGTATGTAGAAAATCCTGAAGAATCACATGCACATGAAAAAAAAATTTGCCAGGACTAATAAATTCAGCAAGATTATAGGATACAAAATTAACAAATAAAAACAATTATATTTCTACACACCAGCAATGAACAATCCAAAAAGGAAATAGAGATTTAATAGACATTTCTTTAAGGAAGATGTATAAATGGCCAAGGAAAACATAAAAAGATGGTGACTGTCATTACTCTCTAGGAAAATGCAAATCAGACCCTAATGAGATACAGCTTTCCTCCCGTATGGTGGCTATAGTCAAAATACTGGCAGTATTAGGTGTTGGTAAGGATACGGGGAATGGGGGAGGGGGGAATGTGGAATTAGAGCAGCCACTTTGGAAAATAGTGTGGCAGTTTCTCAAAAAATTTAACATAGAGTTACCTTGTGACCTAACCATCTCCCATCTAGGTATATACCCCATAAAAATGAAAATGTATCTCCACACAAGAACTTGTTACACAGATATTCACAGCAGCTTTATTCATAACAGCCAAGAAGTTGAAATTACCATAATGGCCGTTACTTGATCAACAGATAAACAAAATGTGGATACAGTGGGATATTATTCAGCCTTGGAAAGACACAACATATTGATACATGGTATAACATCAGAACACCTTGAAAACAGTATGTTAAATGAAAGAAGCCAGATACAAAAGGCAAATGTTACATGATTCCATTTTATAAATAGTCACAAATAGGCAAACCAATACATTAGTGGTTGCCTACAGGTGACTGCCTACAGGCAGTCACTACTGCCAGTGGATACAGGTTTGTTTGTTTTTTTATTGTGATTGAGTGAAAGTGTACAATTCAGTTTAAATTTGCATGCCCGCCTATGTGCAGCTCCTACTGCTCTCCTTGCCTGGTGGCAGCACACTCCTCCTTTCTGTTCTATACATGTCATATCCTCTCAACAATCTCCTGTCCCCTCTTCTTCACCCTGTCCAGTTCCCTCTAGTAAGAGGCCACTAAGACAACATCTTATAGATGCATAGAACCATAAAGTGCACACATGATATGGTCACTCTGTGTCACCAAGTCCAATCTATTCCTGTCCAAGGAGTTGACCTCAGTAATGATTTATGAACAGGGGCAGCATCAGGTCGAGGGGCCATGCTCCCAGGGGAACTGGGAGGCCTTCAGACCATCACTTGCAGTCTTTTAGTGGAGTTCTCAGGGTGTGCCCGTTTTTATTCTCATGTTGCCACAGGTTTCTTTGTAGAATGATGTCCTGAATGTCCTTAAAATGTCTTCCTTTCCATACTTCTTTCATCTTTGGGTAAAGAAGAAAGTCACTGGGAGCCAGATCAGATGAGTCAGTAGGGTGTTCCAATACAGTTATTTGTTCACTGGCTAAAAACTCCCTGACAGACAGCTATACATGTAAGTTTGTGAACTTGCCATTGTGCCACCATGCAGAATGGCCATTCCAGAAAGAACTCCAAAATCGCTTTGAAGGGTGGACTAGGCACTGATGTCAGTGCATAGCTTCCCAAGGGGAATACTTCAAAGGTGACCATTACTGATATTCAGCAATGAGGTATGTAGCACTTAGAACAGTTAAGTTCGTGGACTTCATTGTCAGACTTCATATAGGGTTACTATGAGTCAGAATCAACTTGAGAGCACAGAACAGAATCACAAAATGAAAGATTGATGGACCTTATGTATCTCCTGAGGGTACACAAACCACCCCCTATGAAGAGCCTGCAGGAATATTTAATTGAATCACCCCAAGCCTCTAGATCCAACTACTAGTTTTTAGAAAGTAACAAGGAGGGAAGCTGGGATTGGGCACAGAGGAACATGTTAAAACACACCACAGAATTCAAGTAGGTCAAATGACCCAGTTTTTTCAACAAATAAATTGTAAAAGAAAAGTGATGGGGGTGGGGGCAACTTATGCATAAAAGAGGCTTAGGAAACGTATCAGCCAAACAGATCATATGTGGATATAACTAGATATTTTGTATGTTAAGGAATTATGCTAATTGTTTGAGGTGTTATAATGATACATGGTTCAGACACACACACACACCTGCAGTCCTTCCCCACAGGTGCAGGACTTTCCGCCTCCAGCTTGCCAGGTGCTTGGAGAGCAGAGGGGAAGACTTGCTGTATATCCGGGGCCCAGGAAGGATGGAGGGCCAAAGGGGGCTGAGCCCACCAATCACAGTGGTTATTCTTCCACACTTACCAAGGGGAGAAATCATGTCTTTTCCACTAGGGAAGAAGGTGTGTGGACTTGGGAGAGAGGCCTGAGTGTCACTAAAGGGCTGTCCCTCTGCGTGAAAACAAAAGAAGCTTAAACACAACTGTGCCATACAGTGCTCAGCACGGGTCTCTATCTGCTGCCTCAGTGCTGCTGGCCTGTTGCAATTGCTCACATACGATGTGGAGTGGAGGACAACGGTCTTTATACACTGCCCTGGACACTGTGTGTACAGGAGCTAGAGGCAGGATTCCAGGGTGCCAAAAGAAGGAAGTGTTCGGAAGTGAGCAAGCTGTCCCCAGCTTTCACCCTTCAGCTGAAGGTCGGGGAGAAGTGGAATTTGCCATTAGCTGAACCTCGTGCCTGTATTCTCTTGGTGAGATGGGAGCTGAACCTGTCTTCCCCCTCTTTCCTGTCTCCCTCCAGCTGCAACAGCAAACGCTACCTGGAGACACTCCCCAACACAAGCATCATCATCCCCTTCCACAACGAGGGCTGGTCCTCCCTGCTCCGCACCGTGCACAGCGTGCTGAACCGCTCACCGCCTGAGCTGGTTGCCGAGATCGTGCTGGTGGACGACTTCAGTGATCGAGGTAGGACCTGCTCCAAGCTGGCTGCCCCCACGTTCCATTTAGTGGCTCACCAAACAGCTGCCGTGTGTTTCCTTCTCCTCCTCTTCTTTCTTCATCACTATCAACTTAGACGGGCTGCGTGTTTGCCTGGTGCTTGCTGAGTGCCATGCCGTGGACCTTGTACTGTAACACAGGTTATTTAATCCTCACAACATATGAAGTGGTTCCATCTTTATCCCATTCGCATTAATTTAGAAATGTACTAAATTGCAAATTAGAGAAAATTTTGTAAAGAATAGCTCAAACAAATAAAGGAATTTTTTCGATGTCTTTTGTGTAACAAGAGGTCCAGGACTAGATGATTGGCATCAGAGAACCAAGCTTTTTCTTTCTTCCTCTTTGTCCATCCTCGTGGTCACAAAGTGGCTGCTGAATCTCTGGAAAGCTTGACTTTCAGACAGGAAGAGGGGGAAGAGCAAAAGGCACAAATGCTCCCCTATCAAGGCCTTGCCTTCTTATTCAGAATAAACACCCCCAAGACTTGTGGTCAGATCTCTAACATCTGGTCACCCCTATCTACAGGCAAGCCTGGGAATGTGGGTATTTTGGTTGGGGCCTCTTTAATAGAAGTGGAAAAGGGAGATGTGGACTAGAGCCCATATCAAGTGACCCTACCTGTAGTATTTGCTATGCCATTTTACAGATGAGGAAACCGAGACTTAGAGAGGTTAAGTGCTTTTGCCCTGGTCTCATAGCTCTTTAGTGGTGACACAATGACCAAATTGTGTCTGTTTGGTCCCACGCATGTGATCTTAACCTAAAGAGCACACCACAGAATCTCAGCTGTGAATTCTACCCTGAGGAATAATTCTCAACCTTGGGTTTAAAAGACCTAGAGCTGGGGCCAGAAAAGATATCCCCAAAGAAACTGTGGTCCTGCCATTCTTTGTGCCAAAGCTTTCACCAGTCAAAGCAAAGTCAAGAGAAGCCTTTTCCTCTGGCTACTTTCCTACACAGGCACTAAGAAGCAGTGGAAAAAAGGTATCCACATGGCCTCTAGAATACGTAAAGCTGACAGCATTAGCAGCATTTACCCGCCTGTCGCCCCATTTTAGTACTACACTCTTAATTATGTGCTTTTAGTGTATGTGTACACACTTTTGTGTACCCACAAATGTGTGTGTGGGTACACACATATTTAACTAAGTTCTTGCTACCTCTGTGAAATCTGTCCTGACGCTTGACATATATTTTCCAGCACCGTTACTTTTCCTTCCTAATACTTAGCACAGGTGGAATTAAAATCCTTGTTTGCTTTAATGTTGGTTCACTGTTTGTCTCCTCTCCTCCGCTGTAAGTTCCAAGAGCAGGGACTGTATCTTGTCAACCACTGATACTCAGCTCCTCTTTCTTCTTCTTCCAGTTGCAATCAAGTGACTGACAACTCATGGTGACCTCACGTGTGTCAGAATAGAACTGTGCTCCATCGGGTTTTGAATGAGTCATTTTTAGGCAGTGTTTCACCAGACCATTCTTCCAAGGTTCCTCTGGGTAGGCTGCAGCCTCCACTCTTTCAGTTAGCAGCCAAGTGCTTTAACTATTTCTATTTGCACCACCCAGGGACCCCCTTAGGTGTATGGTAGGTGCTTATATGACCTTTCTGTCCGTCTGCATGGCCCATACAAACAAGCTGTGCCTCAAACTTCCCAGCAGCCCTAAGACTGTTAGGAATGAAGCATGTACACCCACTGGTACCAACCATTTCATGGGTGCTGTGTTCACCTGTCATCGAGCCAGACACATAAAACACACGGCATTGGCAAAAGGGCAAATATTGTATGAGACTCCTACGATAAGATCTTAAAAACAGGAACTAGACAAGGATGCCTACTCTCACCTCTCCTATTCAACATTGTGCTAGAAGTTCTAGCCAGAGCAATTAGATAAGACCAAGAAATAAAGGGCATCTGCATCGGCAAAGAGGAAGTTAAAATCTCCCTGTTCGCAGATGATATGATTGTATATGCAGAGAACCCCAAGGAATCTATAAGTAAGCTACTGAAACTGATAGCACAGTTTAGCAAAGTCTCAGGATACAAGATAAACATAAGTAGATCAGTAGGATTCCTTTATACCAACAACAAGACTGTTAAGGAGGAAATTATCAAATCAGTACCATTTACGATGGCCCCTAAGAAGATAAGGTACCTAGGAATTAATCTAACCAGAGAAATAACAGACCTTTACAAAGAGAACTATAAGCCCTTACTACAAGAAACTAAGAGAGACTTAGATAAATGGAAAAACCTACCCTGCTCATGGATAGGAAGACTTAACATTGTGAAAATGTCTATTTTACCCAAAGCAATTTATTTATATAGTGCAATCCCAATACAAGTTCCAGCATCATTTTTTAATGAGATGGAGAAACAAATCACCAATTTTGTTTGGAAAGGGAAGAAGCCCTGGATAAGTAAGGTGCTACTAAAGAAGAACACACTAGGAGGCCTCTCATTACCTGAACTTAGAACATACTACACTGCCACAGTAGTCAAAACAGCCTGGTACTGGTACAAGAACAGACAGATGGATCAATGGAACAGAATTGAGACCCCAGAGATGACACCATCTGCCTATGAACGGTTGATATTTGACAAAGGCCCTAAGACATTAAACTGGGGTAAAAACAGTCTCTTCAACAAATGGTGCCGGCAAAATTGGTTATCCATCTGCAATAAACTGAATCAAGATCCATATCATACACCTTATACAAAAACCAACTCCAACTGGATAAAAGACCTAAATATGAAACCTAAAACGATAAAGCTCATCCAAGAAAAGGTAGGAACAACAATGGAAGTTTTTAATACACAATGAGGACAGACTCCAAAATCTGTCAAAGAAACCACAATTAACAGAAGGGAAAATAGATAAATGGGAACTATTAAGAATCAGTCACTTTTGCTCATCCAAAGACTTTATTAATAGAATTAAATGAGCACCCACAGAATGGGAAAAAATATTTGGCAACTCTATGTCAGACTGACACCTGATCTCCATAATCTGCCAAGCCAAGTGCCGTCGAGTCCATAATCTATAAGACACTAAAAAATATCAATAAGAAGAAGATAAACCGTCCAATTAAGCGATGGGCAAAGGAGATGGACAGACATTTCACTAAAGAGGAGATCCAGGCAGCCAAAAAACACATGCGGACATGTTCACAATCTTTAGTTATTAAAGAAATTCAAATCAAGATGACAATGAGATACCATCTCACCCCAAGAAGATTGGCCATGATCCAGAAAACACAAAACAACAAATGCTGGAGAGGCTGTGGAGAAAGTGGAAACAAGAACAACATTAAGTGGACTTCAGCATAACTTGAGTACTCCTTCCATCTTAACCCAATGTTGCAAGGATAGAGTAGCTGGGGCAGGGGACAGGGGACCCTGCTCTTAGGCAAAATTGAGGCCAGTTGGCACAACTAGCGTTTTGCTAAGAGAGCTCTCTGCACCCCACGTTGGTGTGTGGCGTCTGTGGTCTTAAAAGCTGCCAAGCTGCCATCCGAGGACACAGCAAATGGTCCCAACTCGGCAGGAACGGATGCTCACCGAGGACCAAAATGACATGTGGTAAAGACAACCTAGAAGACAGAGAGACCCGCAAGAGTGGGTGCCTTCATCGACTTGGGACCGGAAGAACCAGATGGTGCCCGGCCACCACCAGTGATAGCCACGATGGAGCTCACTAGGTTGAGTCTCACTGGCAACACAAGCATAAAAAGTGGTGCATCCTGAGATCTCTACTAAAAGACCTCAACTGATGGTCCAGCAGTTTTGGGGTTCCCCTGAGAGTATGGCCCCTAGTCCTGATGCTGCGCTTACCCATAAGTTATAACAAAGGTCCACTCTTTGGACAGGAATGGATTGGACTTGGCAATGCAGAGTGACCATATATTGGTTGCACTTTATGGTTCTATACATCTATAGGATATCATCCTCCTGACCTCTGGCTGGAGGAAGGAGAGTGGGTGGAGAGGAGGGGAAAGGAGGCTGTTGGGAGGATGAGACCTGTATGGAGCAGAGAGGAGTAGTGTGCTGTCACTGGACAGGGAGAGCAGTGGAAGCTGCATATAGGTGGGCATGTAAATTTATACAGGAATGTACATTTTCACTCAGTCATGTTAAATAAAAAAAAAATCTCAAAAACAGACTTATGTATAGAAGAAAAGACTCTTTGACAGCTGCAAGGGAGGAGAGGGAGGGAGGGCATGTGGGGAAGAGTTTAGATTAGATAGTTGCTAGAAATCTGTTTGGATGAAATTGGTGATAGCACACTTTAGAAACAAGAACAACATTAAGTGGACTTCAGCATAACCTGAATACTCCTTCCTTCTTAACCCAATATTGCAAGGATAGAGTAGCTGGGGCAGGGGGCGGGGGACCATGCTCTTAGGTGAAATCAAGGCCAATTGGCACAACTAGCATTTTGCTAAGAGGGCTGTCTGCAGCCCACATTGGTGAGTGGTGTCTGGGGTCTTAAAAGCTGCCAAACTGCCATCCGAAGGCACAGCAAATGGTCCTAACTCAGCAGCAACAGATGCTCACTAAGGACCAAAATGACATGGGGGAAAGACAACCCAGAAGATAGAGAGGCCCACATGAGTGGGTGCCTACATCGACTTGGGACCAGAAGAACTGGATGGTGCCCAGCCACCACCAGTGATAGCCACGATGGAGCTCACTAGGTTGAGTCTCACTGGGAACACAAGAATAAAAAGGGGTGCACCCTGAGATCTCCACTAAAATACCTCAATTAATGGTCCAACAGTTTTGGGATTCCCCTGGGAGCATGGCTCCTGGCTCTGATGCTGCCCTTGCCCATAAATCATAATGAAGGTCCACTCTTTGGCACAAATGGATTGGACCTGGCGATGCAGAGTGACCATATATTGGATGCACTTTATGGCTCTATGTGTCTATAGGATATCATCCTGCTGACCTCTGGCTGGAGGAAGGAGAGTGGGTGGAGAGGAGGGTAACGGAGACTGTTGGGAGGATGAGACATGTATGGAGCAGAGAGGAATATTGTGCTGTTACCAGGCAGGGAGAGCAGTGGAAGCTGCATATAGGTGGGCATGTAAATTTATACAGGAATGTACATTTTCACTCAGTCATAATAAAAAAAAATAAAACTAAAAAAAAACCTGCCCTACTAGGGAAAGGTGGGCTGAGCCACTTGGCTCAGATCCCACTATGTTTCTCTTGCAACAAACTTCACTGGAACCTTGGGAGGAAAAAAAAAAACACAGCATTCGCGAAGTAAAAGCTTTTATTATTATTACTGATAACAAACTGTTAACAATAACAACAGATTCTGAAAGGGGAACAGCTGACCTTTCCCTAAATTACCCATGTCCATTTTTCTATCACTGGGAAGGCACTCTGTGGTTTAGGTCAGGTGCTGTCTTCATGGTACCCACTGCCACTCACTGCTGTGATGCTACCTGGGCCTGCATTTCCTGTGGGCTCGTGTGACTCCTGCCATCTGCCCAGAAATCTAGGGTATGAGAAGGAGGCGTGCAAACCCTGAATGGTTGCACTCAGGCTTCTGCCCTGCTTGGACACGTATTGTAGTTCCTTTAGCTCTGCCAGGCTTACCCAGAGGCACTCAATGCTGCCAGCAAGCTTCCTGCTGAAGGCTCTCAGCCCTGTCTCTTTGGGCCAGCAAGTCCAACGCAGCCACCATTCTACTTGGGCTGGTAAGCCATCTGCAGCCACCTCTGTCTTCAGTGTGATAGCTGTTCTGGATCTAGGAAGTTCTCAGTGCAGGGAACCTGGGTCCAAAGGATGCGCTCCACTCTAGACTTTTCTTGATGATAGTGAGATGTTTGTGGGATTGGCCTTTGTATAAGTCTAGCAGGATGGCAAAACCAACCAGTCCCCTAGCTGAATCACAAAGAACTGATTCCTATTGGGTGAGTTCTGAAGTCACTATTGGAATATAGTAGATCAACCAATTCCTTGTTAGATTTTGGCCTAGCCTGTCATTTTGTGGAGCAGAGCATGACTAGCAAAGCCTTATAAATGTGTTTCATTATACCATAGTGCTTAATACATATTTGTGAAATGAACCAATCAGAGGTCCTATCTTAATACTCTGGCCATAGTTAGAGTAACATGTAATACATTATATTATATTATGTCCATGAAGTAAAGTGTGACCCCACTGATGGCAGAGGTTGTCTGTGTGGCATGGCACTAGCTAATGTATTTGATCCTGGCCCTACTAAGTAAGCTGACCACTTACTAGCTCTTTGAGTTCGACCCAGTCACCTAACCTATCTGTGCTTCAGTTTCCTCATTTGTAAAATAAGATTGCAACAGTACCTGCCTCGGAGGCAACTGTAACTATTAAATGAGGTACTACGTAACTGTTGTATTGAGGGTGGCGGGCCGGGTGGGATCAATGCTGATTTATGACTGGTTTGCAGGAGGAGAGAGGCGGGGTGAATACACAGACTGCAAGGTACAGATACAGTCTCTCCGTTTTTGTGGATGAAAGGGCTTTGCAAATTGTAAGACACTAAACAAAAATGTGCTCTAGTCTCATCCCCAGCCTAAATTACTTCCATAACAAACTGTGAGGGGGGCCACACCAAAACAAAACCTGCTGCTGTCGAGTCAGTCCAACTCTGGCCTGTAGGTCAGAGGAGAATTGCCCCATAGAGTTTCCAAGGAGCCCTTGGCAGATTGAAACTGCCAGTCTTTTGGTTAGGAGATGTAGCACTTAACCACTATGCTTCCAGGGTTCCTGAGGGAGGCCATGGGGTCCCTAGATCTCAGATGAGGAGTCTTGGGTTAAGGGATTTATCCGGGGTCACATAGCTATTAAGTTGCGTGCTGAAAGCCACTTACCACCTGCAAGTGACCAAAGCCCAGAACCTGTCTCGGGCACTGCTTGTTTCTTTCCCAGCTTTCCTTTTCTAATCTCTCCAACCTCAAGCTTCTCCCAATTAGGACCTGCCACTAGCAGACCAGGGACCTGCAGCCAGGCCAGAAAAGAAAAACATGAGATCTCACAAGTGACAAACTCATCTGCACATGCTCTATTGCAGCATAAGCAGACTGGTTGCTCTGTAGGGGTGACGGACCAAGCCCTGGGTCAGTTACAGGTGCCTGCTCTGAGCAGGCACCCTGCTGAGCTCTTGAGGGACTCAGAGGTGAAGACTGCACTCACTCTCTCCCTCTACCTCTGTGTGCCAGCCGCAGCAGTCTCCTCCTTCTCTTTCCTTGGATGTACCCAGCCCCGACCTGCTGCTGGTGTCTTCACCACATGGTTTTCACATGCTGATTCCTCTTCCTGGACATCCTCTTCCCAGCCTCTCACATGACTGGCTCTTCTCCCACTGTCTTCAGCTAGGCTCCCCCTACTGCCACCATTCGCTGTTCTGTGTGTTTGCATGGCTCCTGGGTGACCTCTTCATTGCCAGTCTTTCCCACTAGGCCATTTCTAGTCTAGAACTAGGTGCCTAAAAAATGTTTGTGCAGTTAGTGAATGAGTGAGTAGTGCGTGAGTCAATGAGAAAACAGAAGAGGGAAAAAATACATGATAGCTCCATTCACATCCAAAACTCACTAGCAGCAGGGTCTCCTTTAGCTGGTTAGGCTGTGGAAGACACACAGCAGTTCCCACTGTAACAGGGAGTGGCTTCAATCTTTGTGTTTCCAGCTCTTGTTCCCTGAAATGTGTGTTTCTAAAGCATCAGCTGCCTAAGGGTCCCTTGGCAGGATCCCTTTTGAACATCAGAGCACATTAGTCCTTCAGAGGTAGAATAAATCAAGCATCAGTCAGATTGGAAATACAGATTTCTCCTTGTTCAGTTAGAAAAGAATGTCAGGACCTTCTAGGCCAGTGGTTTGAAGCAGCAAAGCTTCCAGGGCAAGCCTTGGGGAACTCTGTGAGGGTTGGGGAGAACCTCACAAATAGGCTTTGTGCCTTCCCTATTGTTGTCTGTATTTGGTTTCTGAAATATTTACTAGAATGGGCACTACTGCTTAGAACTGTGTGCCAGCCACAGATAAAACTCAGCCTGCTCACTTTACAGATACGGAGCCTGAGACCTGGACACACAGTCAGCTAGCTGCAGAGGGGGGACAGGACGCCGTCTCTGGGCTCCCGCAGCACTTATGTTTCTCTGTGCCTCAGCTGCTGACTAGCAGCTTCTACGGCATGCAGCCCTCTTTTCTGTTCCCAAGGGTGCCTCTCAACAAATTGCTTTACTATTGTATCTAAGAGCAATTTTCTTATTAAAAATAGCTCATCATCAAACACATCTAGGCCTCGACTTACAGTGCTTGACACCTCTTATATCCCAGTTTCTTTAACATTGTGTTTAGTGACAAAGATGAAAACATGACCCCAAAAGAAAAAGAGTACAACAATCTTGATTAAAGAACAGAATCACTTTTACAAGAATGGTATTCTCCAACTGCATCCATTTCTGTAGAGAGCAAAAATATTAATGCAGTATGTCGGCATCCCCAAGTCCGGAAAGATAGAGCAGTAAACAAATACTGTCCCATGTCACAGAAGAGATGGGAACTAAGACCCTAATTATTGCTGCCCCTATTTCTTCACTCACTTAACAAGCCTGGAGCCCAGAGAACTCTTTACCTCGCGCCCCTCAGTCTTGCATCTTAGCAGTCAGATTTTGCAACCTGTTTTTGTTTTTTTCTTTTTTCCCCAGACAAGCAATCATTATTCTTGTTTCAAAAGAAATTCTCAAGGTGGCTTTGGAAGAAAACTTACTCAGCGGTGATTGTTTTAAAAATGAGATTTGGGAGAAACAATTTCAGAATTATGGAGAAGCCTGTCTAAAGCATGGCAAATCTGGGCCATTGTAAAGATGAATTTCTCTGGGTCACGTTAGTGGAAGCACTTCTCAGAGTTGAGATTCATAGATGCTAACGACGGGCTAGATTGGCGCTGGCTGGCAGAAGGCATTTTCTTCTGAAATGAAGTCCCCTCCAGGACCCTCAGGGCAACTAATTGTAATTCAGCTAAGGGTCGAGACCTGGATGGGAGACAAAATTGGAGCATATGAATTCTTGAAATAAGATCCAGAACTTTGTGCAGGCAGCATCGGGAACTACAGTCAAGGCAGGTGCTGACTTCAGAATAATGCTGGCCCTGCTTACAAACAGAACACTGCATAATTTTCCAGGGGTCTCCAAAAGCTCTTTAAGTGTGAGAGATTTTTTTGAGGAGTAGGAGGACATGGAGATGCTTTGGCACTTGCAGAAGAGAAGAGATGAGGGTACAGGCCAACAGAGCTGCCCTGAGGTCATGCTGCCTGGAGCCGCTATCTTTAAAAGAAGAAACAGGAGAGTTTTGGTTCATTTTTTTCCCGTTTCCTTCCTCAATTTCAAACAATGTTGATTTTCCAGAAAAACAGCATTTAGAAAAGGTTATTTTCTTTAGATGACTCATGAGCTGCCTGGAATGACAAGATACAGAACTGAAAAAGGCTTTGGTGTGATTTCATGGACAGTGCTTTCCCTGACTCAGCGTAGGGGATTCCTCCCAACAGGAATTTCTTAAACAGGTGTTCACAGAGCTATTGATAGGTTGTTGGCAGTAATTGGGGCTCAGAGGAGCATGGAGGGTGCTGGGCCCCTTAGTTCACGTGGCAGAGATCTTTACGAGGAGGTTAAGGTCAGAGATTCTCTCTGGGTTGCAGGCTGATTCACTCTGACCTGTACTCTCACACTGCCAGTCCTGGTGGTGACTGACACTAGGGAAATCCATTTTGCCCTTCACGCCTTTGCATTCAAACAGACCGCTCTTGACTGCCCAGTAAGTATGTGTCCGTCTTTTCTGCTACCACCTGTCTGTCACTGTCTCATTATTGTCATAGCCTGCATGTTGCTGTGATGCTGGAAACCAGGCCACCGGCACCTCACATACCAGTAGGATCACCCCTGGTGGACACTGAGTTTGTAAGCTAAGGCAGACTAGGAAGAAGAGCCCAACAATCTACTCCTAGAAATTAGCCGGTGAAAACCTAGATGCATCACAACTGAAGGTTACGTCCAGTGGGAGGACAGAGAGGTAAGGGACAACCCTAAGACCATAGAATACAGGCAGCTGGTCGGAGGCCCAGGTACTGGGAAGCACAAGGGAATAAGAGAAAATTCCAGCAAAGCTCAGTCCCAAGGAATGAGTATCAGTTACTCCTGAGGTTGTGGGAGGGCAAAGAGTGTTCCAGGCTTTAGGCATGTCATTAAGAGGGACCAGTCACTGGAGGACAGCAACACATTTGGAGCATTAGAAGCCCAGTGGAGGAGGCTGTTGGTGAGCTGGGCTAGTGCAGTAGCTGCAGCGTGGGTATAAACATGCCAGCAGTGCTGAGGAGGACGTAGGGCTGGGCAGCGTTTCACGCTGCTGGGAGTCAGCTAAGGCGGCAGCAGTTGCTGCTTCTGTCTGTGCTTCTTTCTTGTCATCTCTCCCACGCCGCTAGTTTGCCTCTAACACCACAACTGTTGGAGGAACTGGTTCCCACTGTGATTTACTTCTTGGCTTTTTTCACCTTTTTGGATTTGGGGCTGCCTTTTTTCCTCTTCTATATGTTTATCCTGATTTATCAAAGTAATACATATTTACTTACTCAACAGAGTTCAGGAAATTACTGCTGGATGCCACGCTGTGTGCTGCGGATATGTTATTGAAAATAACACAGCCTTTTTGGAAGGTCCCATCCAGTAGGGGGACAGACAGTTAAGGGACAGTCCTAAGACCATGGAATACAAGTAGCCTATTGGAGACCCAGAATTGTGAAGCACTGGAGAATAAGAGAAAATTCCAGCAAAGCTCAGTCCTGAGGAATGAGTAGATACTACTCCTTAGGCTGTGGGATGGGGAAGTGTCCCAGGCAGAGGGAACAGTATGAGCATAGGGCAGGCGTCAAGGACAAAATGTGAAAAATGTTACCCATTGTCTCATGATATCAAAACAGTCACTACTAACATTTTTGATGTATTTTTTCCTTCTGGTACTGTTTTATTTCCTTTTTCTCTCGTACATTCCAAATTCCCCTCCACCTCCATCTTCACTGAGGTAATTAACACTAACAGTCTGGTGTGTGCAATTCTCATCCATTCTGCATAATTGTAGAAACTTGTAATAACAGAATCTCTATGAGGCTAAAACAAACTTGCCAAAATTACACAGCTAGTTAGCGGTGAAGCAAGGACCTGAGGTGGTGCAACGATGTAGCACTTGGCTACTCACTAAAAGTTTGGCAATTTAAACCCACCTGCTAGTTTCAAGGCAGAAAGACCTCGTGATCTGCTTCTGTGAAGATACAGCCAAGAAAAATCCATGGGACAGTTCTGCTCTGTCACACTGGGGTCACTGGAAGTTGAAATCAACTGGGCAGCAGCAGGAGCAACAACCGTATTTCCTGAGCATGTACTGTGCGCCCACTCGTCCATCATCAAACACTTTCATGGGTGCTGATGTGCACAATAGGAAAACTACTGAATTTGACCTCAGACCACTTTTTTCTACCTATAAAGTGTAATATGTTTATCCCTGTTCCACAGATAAGAAAACAGAGACTCAGAGAAGCTAAGTAGACTGCCTGTGTGTTCTGAGCTCAAAGAAAAACAGCTTTTGATTTAAAATCAGCTTTACCTCTTTTCTTTCAATGAGATCATATTTATACTTTACATATATATATTTTTCCTTTTAATGAGATCATACTTACACTTTATATAATTCTTTTTCCAATCAATGTGTCGCAGGCATCCCTCAGGTCAGTGCAGGGCTAACTCATTTCTTTCTTAATAGCTAGTTAAGATTCCATAATGGAAATCTACATTTGGCCCCTTTTTATTGCACCTTGTTCTGTATGTAGCGGACATCCAATCATGTGTAACTTTGCTTCCTGAGTTTTGTTTTGCTTTGTTTTTTACCACTTTCTTCAATCGTTTCCCCTCACCCATTATAAAATGACCAGCATGTCTCTCCTCCTTTGAGCCAATTGTGACATAGTAGTGACAGGAATCGAAGGAGACCAGAGTGTCAGCTGTGTTCACCAGGCCTACCTAGAGAGTACAATGTGACTCCTTCACAGTTTCTTCGTGAACTTACTGACGCAGGCACAGCCTGAGCGGCCAAAGGCAGAGCTGTGCCTTGAGCAACCCCAAGGAGAAGAAAGCAGTGACTATTCTTATTACAGCCTGCCTAGTTCACCTCTCCAGCCACCTCTGGAGTGATGGATTACCTAACTCCTCTCTGGAAATCAGGAGTCCTGGTGACACTGCAGTTAAAGTGCTTAGCTACTAATCAGAAGGTTGGCAGTTCAAACCCACAGGCCACCCTGTGGGAGAGAGGTGTGGCATTCTGCTACTGAAAGATTACATCCTTGGAAACTCTAGGGACAGTCACTCGGTCATGTCAGGTTGCTGTGAGTCACTGTTGATTCAGTGGCAGCAGGTTTGTGTTTTGTTTGGTAGCTCCACAGTGATGTACTTGGCAGCGTACAAAAAGTTGGTAGATTGAACCTACCCAGTGGCTCCAAGGGAGAAAGACCTGGAGAGCTGCTCCTGTAAATACCACTGCCAAGAAGACCCTGCTGTGGTAGTTTTACTCTGTTCCGTGGGGTCTCTGTGAGGCAGGATCAGCTCAACAGCACCCAACAAAAGCAGCAACATGGAAACACAAAGTCGAAGTTGTTCTGCCTCAGAGACAACAAAACTGAGGCTCCAAGAGATTGTTGATCAGTGGCCTAAACTGCTTACATCCCTGAGAAGAGCCACCCCCTCACTGATAATCACATTTGACAGGAGGGTTTGCTCTTCCCCGCAGTGAGCTCTGTAATCTTAAGAACTCCAGATCTTAAGTATCAGTCTGTAGGGGATCTTATCACTAAGACAATCTACAGCCTTTCTTGGTTCTCCTCTCCTTTAATATCTTCTAACATCCTGAACACTTCACTCTCACACTCCAAAGGCGAGAACAGCTAAGAAGATTAAAGCAGATACAGAATATCAATTAGTTTATAATGAGAGAAATCTATAAATCTTTTGGTGGATATCTGCAGAAACAGAAAATGCAGGAGTCAATGTATTTATGGAGTATTTTTGTGCATCTTAAGAAAAAAACAGAATTTTATGAATCAAGCACTCTGTATATGATTTACCAAGATAGAAAAAGAAAAAAATAAATCACTCAGATTACATCTGAAGCATCGGAAGTTCCAGTGTTTGAGAAAGAATCATTTGTGTAGTGGAAAATAGCTGCATTATAGTTCTAAAAAGGTGATGTTTCTGTTGAGATGGGTGAGCCTTCTACATTTTAAAAACTTGGCGCAGCAAGACTGTACTGAATTGAATTGCTGATATTCTCCTGATTTTCTTGTGAGGATTCAAATCTAACCTTTTTTACTGTTTTAGTGTTTCCTTCAAAGCATGATGTGGGGGAAGCAAAACCCAATGGTACATGTTATTGAAAGTCCTTGGAGAGGCTCCCAAGGAGGGTATCACACAGAACTGTCCCCCTCTGCCACAGTCTGCCTTTAGAAAGCTCCTGGGCCCTTCAGCTGGCTTAGTCTGACGTGGAGTGTTATTTTCTCGGAGTCTGATAGAGTGCAAACCAGCTGAGTCCTGTTCACATCATTCTCATCTAGTTCAATAAATGGGGAACTGAAAGAGCTGATTCTGTCTGCATTTCATGTGGGAATAGACAATAATAGCAGTAATAATAATGCTAAGCAACATCTATATAACACTTGTGCTAGATACTGTTGTAAGAGATTTAAATCGATCTAATTTTATGTAGGAAGCCTCTTAGTAGCCATCTCTCACCTAAAGTAAAAATTCACTTTTAGCAGGGATTTCAAGACAAAGTGTAAGAAATTTGCCTCCCCTGCATACCTCTACGTTCTACATAAAACAAGAACAACAACAATAAATACAGTTAAAGACATGAAATGCTCAGTTGTGGCATTCAGTACATGTCCATATGTTTAATAAGCGTGTTCTGCTCTTTTCACTTATAATAAATATAAGAAAAGCCCTTAGGTTCTCTCAGATTGATGACGGATGTTGGCAGAACAGTGGGCGTTAGCTCTAACTTAAATAGCCCAGCAGCCTGACACATGGAAAGCCTGCAAATGAGTCCATCACATCACAGACAGAGATAAGTCAAGGGATTCTTCCCAGATCCCTTTCAGAACTCCTTGTACCTCAAAGGCTGAAGTACATCTCTATCAGGCAACTACAGCTCTGTAGCCAAACTTCCCTTGACTTGCATCCAGAGGCACCTTCAGAGTGTTAACATTGGAGGCTTAAAATATTACTAGTTTTCATAACCTAAAATAGACAATGTTTAACAGCTCTGAAGATCAACAAGGCCACATTCACAAAATTACACATTGTTTACTTCTCCAAAGAGAAAAATACAGGAGACTATTACAGTACTGTGAACCAATATAGTGTTCATGTGCATTGAAAGTTTAATTTTTCTTGTATTTTTTTTCTCTCTGCTTTATCATCTCAAGTAGAAAAATCTCACAGTAATACAATTATAGAATAAAGACATAAATTCATGGTAGTATCTTTCCTCTTGTGTGACTTAGCAACACTGGTTCCTGTAATGTATTAGCAGATGCCTGCTGCCTTTTCCAACCTTTGGGGATCCCCGCATATGCTTAGTTCTTTTCTCTTGAAAGACCAAAATGCCCATTCCTTTTAGAATGATTTAAAGAATTTTTGTTTCATCTTGTTGTCTTTTTGCTCCATAAATGCAGACATCAGAGACACACAAATTATTTACCACCAACTAGGAACCTCAAAATAACCATAACTCCCTGTCTACGGCTTGTCCTCCACTGCTACACTTGTTAATGAATGAACTTTATTGGGCATGCTAACAGTCTGCAATGAGGATGAAAACTGGTGGAATTATGAGGCTGAAAGGCTATGCTTTCTGCCCAGTCTTTTCAGAAACTGTTTTTTTTTTTCCATATGTTGTCAGAATATATGGTCCAGAATGTTCTAAAGAATAACTACACACCAGTGTCTGTTATTGGAAAACTCACACTAACAGTCACCTTCCTGGAGCCTCCAGAAACGCAAGCAGAATTGTTTTAACCTGACAGGAGGGAAGATCAGCCCTGATCTCCTGTGGCAAACATTTTCCTGCTGCTATGTGGCAGAGGAGGTGGTACTTTAACTCACAGATGAAGGAAAGTAACCTATAAGTAGGCCCTCTTCCTTAGCAGAAACCAAAAAAACCAAACCCACAGCTGTGGGAGTCTGTTTTGACTCATGGCGACCCTATAGGACAGTGTAGAATTGCCCCATGGAGTGCACCTGGTAGATTCAGACTGCCAACATTTTGGTCAAGAACCGTAGCTCTTAACCACTCTGGCACTGGGGATTCCTGAGCAGAGGAGACTGACTCTAAGTGCTCTTTGTAGTAGACACATAGCCAGCCTCTCTCCCTACTTCAGGCTGAGGGAAGATGGGGAGCACAGTCAGTTCAGTGAACTGATCCCTGCTTACCACCCATTCCTTGTGATTCGAGAGTGACCACCCATTGGTAATACCACCTGACCATGGGAGCAGCACTGGCTGGTGTCCCATCCCAACAGCCATGGTGACTTTTCTAGGGATCCAGCCTGTGATGCCAGCTGCACTCATCCAAAAGCCTATCCTTTCTCCATCCTGTGTACCAGTGCATCCCCTTCTTGTTTAAATCAGTTTTGTGCTGTTCTCAACCCCAAAGCCCTAACTACTATCCTTCCTTTCATGGGTTGGGTGAGGATTAAATGAGATAGTGTACTGCCGCAGGGCCTGCCACCTGGTAAGCACTGAATCAACAGTTGTGATGATACTGTTGTTATGATGGTGGTGTTGCCATGCATGGAAACACAGGATGATGAGAGCTGAGCCACCGCACTGACTTTAAGGTCTTGATAAGGGATTAGGTGACATTAGAAATGTGAGTGTACTCAATACAATAGAAAGTGCAATTAAGGATTTTCAAGAGGATGCAGATTTCCATGGGGAAAAAGAACCCTGGGGAGAACCCTCCATTCTGGTGGCTAAAGAGAAAATTACTTCAAAGGCAGGCAACCCAAACACGGAGTGTGTCTCTATAGTCTCCGGTTCCAACTGGGTTCAAGCGTCATTAACCTGTGTTCATAATTCAGCGTTTTCTGAGGAGCCTGTTAAAATGCAAGGTCCCAGGGCCCACCCACAGAGATTCTGATTTAGTGATTCTGCCTGGACCTTGGTAATCTACATTTCTTAACAGGCACCTCAGGGTATCCTGATAGAGTTGAAATGATGACCAGACATTTAGAAAACCGAATTACAGGAACGGCCGGCCACAAGGTGTGCTTCGTGATATATTTGGGTGATAATTTCTTTGAAGGTATACTCTAAATGTAAGAATGTCTGACCCTTGTAGGAGAAGCTAAGGTGCCTTCAGTCTCAGCCAGACCCCTGTTTGTCAGGCTTCGTTGTCATAAATAATTGGCCTGCGTAGATTTATGGGCTCACATTTAATTTCAACTGCTATTCATTAATCCCGATGGTCTCACTTAAATTATTAAACAGTCATACTCCAGTTTTGAGGGCACTAATTATATCCTTGAGAGGCTGTTATTATCTGGATGGTCACAGGCACTCAGCTAATGCTAGAATGTTTTCTCCTCACTCATCAGAATTGATACTGCCGGATATTTTTTCAGTTGCTGAATGTGTGTGTTTCATATGACAAAGCCTCAGAGTTGAAGAGTTTTGTGAAATACTAGGGCAAGGGTTCTCAAGGGATGTTAAAAATGCACATTTCCAGGCCTTAACTTTTTAAGAGTCTGAAGTTGATCTGGGTGGAACCCAGGAATCAGTATATAACCAGCTCTCTGGAAACTCGAATGCAGGTGGTCCCAGGACTTGGGGCTGAGAAAAATCTGCCTTCAGATGAAACTGCTGGAAGAAGCTCTGGAGACGTCTTCAGTGATGAGTCCACTCCCCTCCAAGGTCGCCACGAGTCGGATCCAACTCGACGGCTCTTGGCTTGGCTGGACACTGCCCTCATTTGCTGAAGCCCAGAGAGGGGAAGGCTCTTGTCGAGAGCTCCACGGCAGAGTCCCAGCCTGTTGTGAGGATCAGATGAGATAATAGATGGGAAAGCACTTTGGAAAGTATTCAGCACTCTATAAATACAAGGCGGCACTAATATTTTCAAGCTGAAATGGGCTAGTGACAGAAATAGCTTGGCACCTTCTCTCTAAATTACCATAATCACCTGTTTGAGGCCCCAACCAAGCCTGTAACTCTAAATTCCCCAAGCATGGTGTAAATTCCTGCTGAAATGGCCAATAAAACTTTTTCTTTTTCTCTGTGAGAATGTGCTTGCCGCCCTGCCTGATCCTGAGTCGCAAGCTCCCTGCTTGGTCCCATCTATTCTGAGATCAGCCATATATGGCACCTGATTTAAAGGTCCTGCTTGCCAAGCACTTGGATTTCTCTGCTTTCTTGGAACATTTAAAACTCCCCCATGAATATTGTTCCCCCAAAGATCTCCCTCTGTATGAGCCCACTTCTGACCACCTTCACGGCTTCAGATACAGAAAAGCTCAAATCAGGACACCCAGGTCTTGGTTCTCCTAGCTGTCTTAGGTTTGCTGCAAGTGAGTCTTGAGGCTAAGTTGCTTATCCTGATGTCTGCCTCGATGTGGCTGTGCTGTGACTGTCCTGCTGTTGTGATTAACTACACAGCTCTTAGGAAGGTGTTTCCTCCTACTGGTTAGCATCAAGCGCCCTGTAATGTCCCTTAGTGGGGTCTCGTTCTGCCCTCAGAGTCCCATGACTCTTTCCAGGTTTTAGAAAGCCCCGTTTGTATTCCCTTAAATTCCTCAACTGCAAACAAATTTCTAAAAAAAAATATGGTGGTGGAATCAGTTCAGGAACAGACACTCCAGTTCTATTCACATTTCAACCTTTATTTTTAAATATTTCTTCCACACTCCCACAGATTCCATCTTTTAGCAAGCCCTCCACATGTGAAGCCTCAAGTTAAGGCATTTGCAAGTTACCCACACACAGAGTCTATTTTTAAATCTGGAAGAAATCAAGGCTTTCCTGTGTTGACACCTAGTGATCCCAGGCAGCGTGGCCTTGGAGTTCAGACAGAGCCAGCACTGCCTTCAGGGATCTTCACCCACTCTGCACATTTTAGACATGAGAAACAGGTTCAGGGGGCAAAGGACTTATCTGATGTCATGTAGCCAGCAGTAGCAGAACTGAGCAACATGGCAACGCAGTGGTTATCTAAGGAAGGACCCTGCCAGCTTCTCTGATGTGTGTCTATACCTTAATTATGAACACCTACCTCAACAGTACTAGCAACCACAACTTATGACTGCCAGCTCCCTTTTAGATAGTACTGCTTTTATCACAGTGTAAAACTATACTTTTGAAAATTATTTCAGCCAAATTTTATTTGCATCCATATTTGTTATCCTAACCTTTTATCCTAAGGAACCTTTCTGTAGAAACAATAAATGGCTTGGGTTTTGAATCAGGACCTCTAGGTCTTAAGAGCTCAAGCTCTAGCATTAGGTGATAGGGTGACCTTAAACTACTTCTTTTGATCTGTGCGTCAGATTTTAGTAAAATTAACCAACTTCTTCAAAGAGTTGCACAGACTTATTGAGATATTGCTTGTAGAAAGCTTAGGACAGTGCCTGGCCCAAAGCAAACGCCTCATAATGGCTGGTTCCTATTTTTTGTCTGTACCAGGTCCCTTTGGGCAAATCCTCATCCTCTGTGGGTCTCAGTTTACCCTTTGGGCACATGAGGGTTACTTCTTGATCCTTTGAGGTCCTTCCAATAATATTCCCTGATAGGAAACTCACTCTGTCCTCTTTTTTTCTTCTTTCGTTCCCCATTCTAGCTATACCTTGAGGACCCCAAAACTTAAACCTTCATTAGTAATAATAATAATTTATGATAATAATAATAGTTAATGCCACCTTTCCTGAATCGCTTAGATGGTCCCTAGATGTTGTAAATGGTTTGTGTTTGACTGCTGTTAAAGACTGGTGACTCAAACCCTCCCAGCAGCATCACAGAAGAGTCCTGACAATCTGCTTCCATGAAGATTACAGCCAAGAAAGCCCTATGGAGCAGTTCAACTCTGCAACATGTGAGGTGGCCGTGAGTTGGAATTGACTCAGAGGCAACTGTCGACAACAGTGAATTGCTTAATACGTGTCAGGCACAGTTAATTCATGATCTCGCTGGATCCTGTGAGATTGGTAGTGTTATCCTGAGGATACTACAGATAAGAAAACAGAGTTAGAAATGTCCAGTTCACGCAGCAAGCTAGTGGCAGAGTCAGAACCCAAACTCAAGTTTATTTGCATCCAGAGTAATACGCTACCTCATCTGGGTGATAGGACCGCTTATAAAGATTTAGTGCCTTATAATTCCCTCACTTACATTTCATAGCCCCATTCACTCTTGACTCTTTCAACTTTGAAAAACAGGGGCCAGGTTAAACTGGGACACAGAGTATACCTATCAGGAAAAAGGATGAAAACCTGGATATTTTTCTGCCAGAATTCTCACACTTGCTTTGCAGAGAATTTTCCCTTCTCTGATGCAGAATATGATTTTCTTTCCCTTCAACCTTCATGCCACTAGAAAATTTTAAATTATTCAAGACATTGAAGGTTTATTATCTGCTGGAAGGCTGTAATGTAATTGCGGGGTATCATTTAAAGAGCTATCTGTCTGTGTGAACCACTTTGTTCTGTATAGCTGCTCCTGCATGGAGCAGGAAGATGTATATTTATTTATCAGTGGTGCTTTATAACTGCCTTAGATCAATCCTATTATTCTTCCTCCACAGCCCAAGCCCCAAAATAAATGGCTGGTGATGCACCGAGCATTGAAATCACTTATGTATCATCAGCTATTTATTTCTGTTCTGTCATTTGCATTTTGATGGACAGCCATGTGTTTGGGGAATGTCTTTTTTTTTTTTTTAACAGCCTTTGCTTACATTGCCCACATGTAATATTAACTTGGATATTAATCATCCCAATTAGAGAGCGACCTTTCAAATATTATGTTACCCCCAAGTCGTGATATTCACACCATGTTTATCATAAAGATATAAATGCCAACTCCTGTTTCATTCTTCCTTTTATTTCTATATAGAGAGGTCTCTTTTTCCAGTGTTTATCACTAGTGAGAAGAGAAAATATCTAAGTGGAAAGGGACAGGGAGAGATGCATTATTTGTCCCTCTGTAAATGCCTCATCAATTCAGTGGCACTGTGGCACAAAAGTTCAGCAGGTGACTTTTCTGAGTGTCGGTGAGAGCGCAAGTAGGCTAGCTCTGGCTCCAGCCCTGCCAGTAAATAGCTCTGTGACCTTAAGCAAATTACGTCACCTTTTGTGCTTCGTTGTGTGCAGCTATAAAGTATAAATGACTTCTGAGATCCTGTTAAGCTTTAAATTCTAGAACTCTAGGGTGACATTCCTGACTTCCTCCCCAGAGTTGTAAGTCGTAACTTGAAGTCTTATGGTTATCTTAACATCAGTTATCTAACACAGCACTGCCCCCCAAACTATGGACTTCTAGAAAAGTATTTGCCTCACACTAAAGGACCTCGTGCCCCTGTTTTCAGAAGCCCAAATTTGGTATTTGTATATTTTTTCTAAGTCATCTCCCTCACTACATGACTCAAGCAGTTCTGCTCATCACTGCGGTCTGTCTGACTCTGAGAGCTGTTTTCCTTGCAATTGCCTATTTTATATCAGCTTTAGAACAAATCTAGTTATCAGATTTAATTGAATTGTATCTAAAATTCTAGATAAAATTCACTCAAGATGACTCAAGCCTCTCACACCTGTGATTAAACTGCATGAGCCAAGTTTGGTGACCAGCTAGCTAGCCAAGTAGAGGATGAAACTTTTCATTCTTAATGGGAATAATCAGGGAGGACTTCTTAGAGGAGGTGTCAGTGGCTAAGGAAGGAGCTTCCCTGGGCTGAGGGAACAGTTGAAGCAAAAGCCCAGTGGCAGGGTAGTCAGTCAGCTCTCTCAGGTGGTAATGGTTGGAGAATGCAGTGACTGACCTTTTCGCCCGCCTTTTGAACTGGTTGCTCAATATTTCCCAAAGCCCAGAGAGACACATAACCTAGCAAAAGGCTACAGGTAGGAAATGCAATCTGGGAGATATAATTTAAATTCTGAAATAGCAGAGTTTTCAGACCTTTAAGAAGTTCTGGGATTTCAGTGTGGAAACAATGTTTTGATCAGAACTAATCTCTGGTCATCATGGTTGCCAATTACAGAAAAGCCTTAAGCCACAGTCCCTCTAGAATCTCTGGAAATGTGCTGTCCAGTCCAGTAGCCTTTAGCCACATGTGGCTCTTTAAGTTAATTAAAATTTAATAAAATTAAAAATTGAGTTCCACAGCCACTCAGAACATTTCTCATGCTCAGTAACTTCATATTCAACAGCTATTGAACAACACAGGAAGTATTACTGGACAGCACTGCTCAAGACAAGTGTAGAACTGATGGCACAGCAGTTAACCTTTAGTCCTCCAGGCAGAACTAAAGACACTTGAACCAGGATGCTTGTCCTGTTCTCTGTCACTGCTGAAGCCCAGAGAACAATCCTGGGTCCACAGCCCATAGCTCAAAATCTGTTGCCCTGTACTGGTGGAAGAGTAAGTTGACACAAACTTTCTGAAGGCCAGTTGGGCAATATGTATCAAAACTCTTTTCAAATGAACTCATCTAGCAATTGCATCTCTAGCAACTTGTATAAGGAAACAATCAAAGACAAATAGATGTATGTTCATAATAGCAAAAACTAATGAAATAGCCAGCAGGAGTGAGGAGCACTGTTTTGTTGAGTTTATTGATTTCTGTGGTATAAAACTCCTCTCCTGGCTGATTTCAAGCTACCAGCATTACAGACCCTTGGGAAGAGATGTTCACAGTGAGCTCTAGGAGCCTGTTTGGGATAGCTCTGGCACATCACTAGCAAATAGCCTGTCAGAGAGGAGGAAACCAATGAAATAAGTTATGTGAATGCATTAAAAATATACTGTAGACTAGTAGCTCCGAACCTTAGCATATATCAGAACCACCTAGAAGTCTTCTTAAAATCCATTTTCCTGATACTTACCCTTAGAGTTTCTGATTCAAAAGCTCCCACAGCTTCCAAGAAAGAAGATTTACATTCTTAGCAAGCTTCCAAGAGGTGTTGGTACTGCTGGGCCCGGTTCTACACTTATAGAGCCACCGTCGTAGAAGCAAATTTGATGGCCTGAGTTTTACACCGCTGTCCCCACCACAGAAAAATTCCATATTTGTAAATAAAAATTGTGTGTGTGAATAATAATAACAGAAGCTACATTTACTGAATTCTTCTAATGTGACAGAGAGGGGTCTTGGTGGCACAACGGTTAAGCACTCAGCTGCGATCCAAGAGAGATTGACAGTTCAAACCTACCTGGCAGCTCTATAGGGGAAAGACCTGGCAGTCTGCTCCTGTAAAGGTTACAGCCTAGAAATCCCCATGGGGTAGGTGGTTCCACTCTGTCCCAGGGGTTCGCTATGAGTGGGAATTGACTCAAATGCACCTAACGACAGCAGCAATGTGAGACACTGTGCTGAGTATTTAACATTAGTTATCTTGTTTAATACAACCATTCTGTGAAATATGTGATATTATTGCCCCCATTTTATAAACAAGGAAATGAAAGTTTAAAAAATGGGCCTTCAGGACTGCACATTTGGTGGACCTGGGATGAGAGCTTGAACTTAGCCACGGCCCTCAGGGCCCACTTTTAGAACTAGTCCTGTATGCACTCACCTGTGACAGTGCATACCTGTGTCAGCACAACCCTGAAACATGACCCAGTATCCCACAGTGATTTTAGCTGATGGAATCGCAGAGACTTATGGGATCTTCTGTCTACTTTTGTGTGTTTTTTTCAAATTTTCTATGATGCAATAATTTTTAATAAAAAATCCAACATAACTATATAAATAAGAAAGCCCATCATACCCTTCGTTTTCCATCTGCACACATTGCTGTGGGCATCCTTGGTCTAGAAGTCTCCGGCACCTCTCTACCCAGCAATCCAGCTGGGCTCAGCTCTTGGCCCTCAGCCACTGGAGAGTTTGCACTTTTAGTAACTTGCCTGATCCTCACAGCAATCCTGTGGGTTAGATAACTTGACTGCTTCCATTTTATAGGTGAGGCAGCTAAGGCATAATAGGGTGAAATGACTTGTGAGGCTCAGTAGAGTGGTTTTCCCTCATTGATTCATTTATTTTACGGCACTTTCTTCTAGTTTGGAGTGTAATTCAGTACCTGCTATTTATTGAACACTTGCTTTGCCCTAGGTATTCTGCTTACATTGCAGTGTGTTAACCTCACAGAATCCTTGAAGATACTGTTATCACTGTTGTAGAGAAAGAAAGGAGACCCAAGGAGGCTAACTACTAGACACAAGGATGCACAACCAGTATTAAAATTCCAAAGCCGACCATTCATTCTGGATGCACATCTGAATTTGTGACATCAGCCATCTGGGCCTGATTCTTCAACCAGCAGGCTCACCATGAGAAGGCAGGGTCCGCCACCCCAGCTCAGAGCAGTATTAGACACCCTGAGCTTGACACATCCCACTCTGACTGGTATAACTCAGTGTGTGCTGTCAGCCCCTCCCCACGTGGGCATGAAACTCATCTGTTTAATTTGAGCTTTCACCCCAGGAATGTAGCCTTTGAATGAGTGCTTACTGGGGGCCAGGCACAGTGCTAAGTGGTTTACTCTCACTTCTCATGTAATTCTTCACAGAACCCTATGAGATGTGGGTGGCATTGACCTCATTTTACATAGGGGAGAGGTTAGGTGACTGCCTACAGTCGCACAGAGGGGTGTTGGTGGTTCAGTGGTAGAAGTCTTGCCTTCTGTGACAGGGGCCTGGCGTCACGTATGACCAGTGCACCTCAAGCATAGCCAGTAGCCATCAGTGGAGGCCTGGGTGCTGCTGTAATGCTGAACAGATTTCACTGGAGCGTCCAGACTAGAATAGACTAGGAAGAAAGGCCTGAGGATCTACTTCCAAGACTCAGCCAAGAAACATCCTGTGGATCACAGCAGGCCTATCCAAAACCAGTCATGGGGATAGTACAGGACCAGGCAGCGTTTCATCCTGTCTTGCATGGGGTCGTTGTGAGTTGGGGACCAACTCTATGGCTGCTAACAACAACAAGATCACGCAGCTAGTGTGTGATCCTGCAGTGGGAGCACCTCCCTGCAAGGGGAACCTCCAGGCTCTGGTTTTAACCATACTTTATATCACTGCACAGCTTGCCCCAGAGGCTTTGCCTCTCAGTCGGAATGAGGAAGGGACTTGACCTTCGACCAGTGACGATCACCAGCCATTTTTTTTCCAGTTATCCCAGTTACATGCCTGTTTGTAAAGGGGCTTATTTAATGGCACTTAGAGCTACAAAGTCT
The DNA here is from genome assembly GCA_028571685.1 of Heterohyrax brucei. NCBI lineage: Eukaryota > Metazoa > Chordata > Mammalia > Hyracoidea > Procaviidae > Heterohyrax > Heterohyrax brucei. The sequence continues at coordinate 171,588,054 of CM053141.1, forward strand.
TTTAAATTGTTAGCATTAATTGAATAAAGCCTATGTTGACTGGCAGAGATGCCAGCAGGTGTGAGAATGGTGGGTAGACTATAAATTAAAGTGATTGGAAGCCCTGAGCCCTGCCAAATGCCTGAGCACTTTAACTCAGCCACCACATGACAGCTACTCTCATATTTAATATTTTCTTGATCATTCAGAAGGCTAGAATTTCATAGCAGCTGCTTAAGAAATCTTACTCATTTTGTGGGCTAAAGAAACTTTGATCACACCAAAGTCTTACATTATGACATGGCTATAAAACCAAAAAACCTGTTGCCGTTGAGTCAGTTCTGACTCACAGGGACTCTGTAGGACGGAGCAGAACTGCCCAGTAGAATTTTCAAGGAGGACATGGGCCTTTAACTCAATTCAAGGAAATTCTACAGGACCTTCAACTCAGGTGGGCAAAAATGTAAACTTGAAAAGAAATGGCATTTCCTTCTGTCTGAAGCTGTATGCCATCTGAAGGTGAAACTGGGCCCAGGGACCCCTGCTAGCTCTGATACCCTCTCCTTTCTGATAAATACCCTTCTATAACACAAGAGTGTTTTTATCTCTAGTAATGAGTCAGGGCACTGATTGCCAGAGACTGACTCAGTAGGTATTATTCCAAGTATATTGTTTATCGAGACCTTGGGTTTGAAGCTCAAAAGCCAAGAATATTTGTTTTTGTTTTCCAATCCTGGTTATAGCTTCCATCTCCAGAGCCAGGAAAGGCTAAGGTATTTTGAGTGTTTTTTTCTATTATTTGGAGAAGAGGAGAAGGTGAAGTAGTAATCCATTACTAAAAGCCATTTGAATGTCCTTTCCCTGGAAATAAAACTTTTTGGTATTATATCTCACACATACACACAGTCAATTTACTAATGAATAAAATCCCTGGCCAAGGTTCTCTCCCAGAAGAGCAGCTGACCCAGAGGAGAACAAGGTTGCAGGGAGGGCTTGTCCTCACTCTTCACTAGCCACCCCTTCCCAGAGAGAACCTGGCTCCCAGGAATCAAGGGAGCTGATGGGATAGAGCAAGGAGCATCCCTCAGGCCTGTTAGGTAGAAGAGGGGGTTGAGATTACTAAACACTTTTCCACTCCTCTGGAAATCTCTGCATAGCCCCTGTCGTGCAACAGACCTGGAGTTAGACTTTAGAGTGAAAGAGGGTGAGGATGTCTTGATGAGGAACAAGACAGGGTCCCTGTCCTCAGCAGGCAGTAATTCTATAGGGAAATGAAGTTTATGCTGCAAGAAAAGAATAACCAATGGGCAGTGGGAATTAGATATGAGATTGGTTTGTTTCCACTCATCTCATCTCTTGACAAACTCCTGTGCATCCTTCTGGGGCAAGCTCAAGTGTCTCCTTCTCTGAGAAACCTTCTCCAATCTCTTGTCCTTAGGCGGAGAAGATCTTTACTTCCTTCACACCCAGCTTTCATACAGCACTTACCCCAGTGTTTACATGATAACTTCCCCAGCTGACTGTAAGGTCCTTGAGGACATGGACCATGTCTTAGTTGTCTCTGTGGCTTGAATAGCCAGCACAATGCCAGACACATAAGTGGCATCATTAAATGTTGAATTAATTGAATTAATTAACAGATGCAAGAATGCCTTTGAATGTGAATCAGTCAAACCAACCAATTCGCTCCCCTTCATCTCTCTATATTCTAATCTGTCCTGTACTGTGGCATCGAGATACTACAGGTTAGGATAAGGTGTAAGATGTCTGACAAGTAAGTTATTACTGTCAGTACCTAAAGTACCAGTGTTTGTGAATGCTGAGCAAATGCGTGACTAGTCTTTGCATTAGTTAGCATGTATCCTCCAGGAAACATAGCCTAAGCATTGGTTAAGTCATTGATACTTAATTTGGGAGGTGCAAGTCCAAAGCAGTAAATGAATAAATAAATAAGAAAAGTAAGGCCAAAAAAAAGGGGAGGCAATTACTACAGTGGCTTTCGCTTCACAGCAAGCTCCAACACTCAGCAGGTGTGTTCTCTCAACAGGTAAGACTTCTTCCAAAAGTTGCAAGGAGGAGCAGCATCCAGGAGCAGAGGTGTCACTAGGGTACGGCAGGTATTGCATTGACCCTGGGCATGTGGGACCACTGAGCAGTGTCTGTTAACCACATATGGCCAACAGCAAATCTAAGGAAAAGAGCACCCATGGCAAGCACTGAAGTTACACCCCCGTTCAACTATCTGACACCCTTCATTTAGATAACTTTACCATAGTACCAGCTCAGAAATAGCTCTTGAGTCCTTTAACACATTGCCATGCTGGAGGAAGGACTTTGGGCTGGACTAGGTCAGCAGAAGCTGGTGAGTGGTGCCCCATGCCCAGGGTCAATGCAATATTCTCAGTACGCCGCTGTGAAGGAAGAAAGGAGGGAAGCGCTTCTACCTGTCTGTCTCTCAGCTCCTATTTCCCACTGATAAGAGTTCAAATTAACTTCCCTACTTCCTAGTTATACAGCTAGCTCTTTAGGGGTCACTTAGAAAGCCAAGTCCCTGGGTCTGCCCTGTGATATTTTACCTGCACCCCAGTGTGACCTGATTGCAGGTCGGGTCCTGAGAGAGAAGGCACAGAGGGTTGTGTATTTTTACGATTTGCTGTACTGTGAGTAGGAGAAACCCTGGGGGTTATAAACATATATACAAGGTTAGGACTGTGACTAAAGCGAGAGAAGTCCTGGGCGCTTAGGAAGGAGGTATCAGCAGAGGTGGCCTCAGGTAATAAGGCACATCAGAGCCTGAACTAACATGGACCTTGGCTTCCAGGGACCTGTTACTGTGCCTTAGACCAGTGTTTCTTGAACCGGGGTCAGTGGGTCCAAGGCTTAGTGAAGAATTTTTTAATGATACCTCTTCATTTTCATTTTTAATTTTTTAAAACTATTTTACCAATTATAAAGACACTTCTCTCTGCCGTGAAAATTCACAACAGAATGGCAGAAACCAATGTCTCTTTGTTTAGTATTTCTTAAATAGATCTCTGAGTGTGCTTTTGGAAGAAGCCACAATAATTTTCTTCTGTTAAAGGGGACTGCTTTCTACAGTAATTTGAGAAACACCAGCTTAATCCACCCCACTGACACTGCGAGTGAGTGCATGTTGATAGGGAGGAGGGCTCAGTGTGAGAAAGTTGCTGGAAAAAGACAGATCCTAGTGTGCAAAGAGGATCACGGAAGTGTAGCAGGAGAACGGAACACAAGCTGGTATGCCCACCTCAGCCTGTTCCTTTTAAATACAAAAATCAAGCAAAACACCCCCACACATCCACACATTTTTTAATTGCCTTGAGGTGTGTGTATCATCCTATTAAGACTGATTGAAGGAGTAAAATTACAGGTGTTTTTTAATTGCCTTTTGTTTTGATCCATTAAATTCCTTTGGTCTTAGAGAACTCCACATAGTGAAATACTCCCTTTGCTCTAGGTCACAACCTTGTGGCTTTGAAGAGTTTATTTTGCTTTCAAGGTGTTGAATACAGCCCCACATACCTGTGTATTTGGCCTTCAAAATATTTCTTTCAATCTGATTGAATTGCCAGTGTCTGGAAACTGAATTCCCTGAAGGATCTGGTTGTCCAGGTTCCCAGTATCTGGGCGACCATCCCCACAGTGCCCAGTTGGGTTTGCTGGGTTCCTGTCCAGCCCATTTCACTCACAGCCCTCAGGAGTGAGGATTCCCACCTGGGGACCTTTTAAGCTTCCCATAAGCGTTGCTCCCCAGTGAGCTGTGGTGAGAATTTGACTTAATGACATCACGCAGCAGCAGGCTCAGCTTGCTTCACAGATTTTGTTGGAAGGATTTAGGGGCAGCAACTGGATTATAAAAGAAGCTTTGAGGCTGTTTGGACAGCACTTTACATAAGATGAATGGAAGAAGCAGAGTGGGTGAGTGGAGCCTCATATGACTATATTCTCATTAATTAGTAAGCATTAGACAAATAAAATAAAAATCAGTGGAGCATCAGTACCTCTACCTAGCAGCTCACATTTCTGAAAAGGCCAAGTGGAAAATATTCCTTACCATTTTTCTCCCTAAATGAAACTCATGTAACATGGTAAAGGGGTGTGTTTGGGGCAGTTGGGGCCCTCTCTAGTCTTGATTAAGAAGAAATCGGTTTGGAGATGTTCTCTGTGGCAGGTAGGAGTGAGTGTCTTTAGTAAATATAAATTGGGGTCGGGGCCTCAGGAACTTGAGGGCTGATAACCATCGTTCCTAGCTCAGGGAAGCACTGCCAGCAACAGCTGCAGCTGACACACACTGAAGCTCAGTGTGTCTCAGACCGTGCCTTTGCAGGGCACTCTTTGTTAGTACTCTCTCATAATAGTAGACCCCGAGAAAGGGGCTCTACTCTAATCCCCCCATTGATCATGTCCTCACCCCATCAGCCACAGGCCTTCACAACTTATTTTCACAATCCTCTGTCTCTTTGGATGTGCACTAGTCCTGCTTTCCACCCATGTGTGTATGAGCTGTGCCATAAGAGCCTTGTTAATCATTCGGAGTTGAAGGTTACCAAGAAAAATATGCCAGAATATGACAGGCCATTAGTATTTATGTTGTAAGAAAACCAGTAATCATCTTAATTGGTGCACACTTTGGAGCAGAGCAAGGTTCTATGTTGAAGGGTTGTCTCCTCCTTCGTGTACCATTAAATGTGTGAAAAGCTGTGCTCAACACACCTTGCTAACCACTGCTTATCACACAGTTTATACCACTATAACTGTGTGTCCCTGAAATTCTGGGCCATCTGGATTAGACCCTTCTCTGAGACCAGCTGAGCAGGAGTGTGTGACTCAGGGAAGAGGAATGAGATCAGTGGAACACTCTTGCCTCTGGCCCCAGAAAATTCATGCTCACCCTCATGGTTCTGATGGTGACCAGACTTGTTTACTAAAATACGGGTGACCCTAGGGTGAGGAGCAAGCCCAGGAAATGAAAGTGAAGTCTACTCACCCAGCCCCCTTCTTCCTAGCCATTACTCACTAACTGTCACACAGTTCCCTACTGCACGTCTGTCACTTTGTCATGCTATGGTAGTTTGAATGTTGCTGTGATACTGGAAGCTTTGCCACTGGTATTTCAAATACCAAGAGGATCACCCATGATGGATAGGTGTTTCAGTGGAGTTTCTAGACTAACACGGACTAAGAAGAAGGACCTGGCACTCTACTTTTGAAAAAATTATCCAGTGAAAAACCTTACGAATAAAAGTGGAAGACTGTCTGATAATATGCAAGAAAACAAGCCTCTCAGGCTGGAAGGCACTCTGAATATGACTGGAGAAGAGCTGCCTCCTCCAAGTAGGGTTGAGTTTAATGAGATGGATAGACAACTTTTGGGGACATTCATTTGCTGATTTGCGGATGTGGCATGTCTCAAAAAGAGAACAAACAGCTGTAAACAGCCATTATCAGTGGGAATGTGGAATGCATGAAGTATGAATTTCAGAAAAATGAGAGGTTGTCAGTAACAAAATGTAACACAATCATAGACTAGGCATTAATGAGCTGAAATCGACTGGTATTGGCTATTTTGAATTGGACAGTCACATGGTCTACTAAGTAGAGAATGACATATTGGAGAGAAATGGTGTCACATTTATCATCAAAAAGAACATTTCAAGATCTATCTTGAAATACAATGCTGTCAGTGGTAAGATAATATCCATATTTGTACAAGGAAGACCAGTTAATACAACTGTTATCCAAGTTTACACACCGACTGCTAAGCCAAAGAGAGAAAATTACAGACTTTCACCAACTTCTGCAGTTTCAAATTGATAAAACATACAATCAAGATCCATTGATAGTTACTGGCAATTGAAATGCAAAACTTGAAAATGAAGAAGGGTTGTTAGTTCAAAAATATGGCCCTGGTGATAGAAATGACATTAGAGGCTGTGTGACAGAATTTTGTAAGACCAGTGACTTCTTCATTGCAAACATATTTTTTAACAACATAAATTGCAGCGATATGCATAGACCTCATTGGACGGAAAACAGGAGGCAAATCAGCTATATCTGTGGCAAGAGACAATGGAAAAGCTCAATATCATCAGCCAAAACAAGGCCAGGGGCCACCTGCAGGACAGACCATCAATTGCTCGTATCAAAGTTCAGGTTAAAGCTGAAGAAAATTAAAACAATTCCACAGGAGCCAAAACACAACCTTGAGTATATCCCACCTGAATTTGGAGACCACGTCAGGAATAGATTTGAAGCATTGAATACCGATGACTGAAGACCAGACAAGTTGTGGAAAAACATCAAGGACATTATACATGAAGAAAGCAGGAGGTCACTAACAAGACAGCAAAGAAAGAAAAGACTGAAATGGGTGTCAGAAGAGACTTTGAAACTTACTCTTGAACACTGAATAGGTAAAGTGAAAGGAAGAAATGATGAAGTAAAACAGCTAAACAGAAGATTTCAAAGGATGGCTTAAGGAGACAAGATAAAATATTGTAATAAAATGTAGAAAGACCTGGAGGTAGAAAACGAGAAAGGTAGGACATGCTTAGCATTTCTCAAACTGAAAGAACTGATGAAGAAATTTAAGCCTCAAGTTGGAATTTTGAAGGATTCTATAGGAAAAATATTGAATAACACAGGAAGCATCAAAAGCAGATGGATCCTTAGAAACCAAATTACTGTGCTGAGGGCTGGGGACCACAGTCTCAGGGACCATCTGGCTCAATTTACGTAATGTAGCTTATAAAGAAAATGTTCAAAATCTTACTTTGTTGAGTAGCATCTGGGGCCTTAAAAGCTGTGAGTGGTCATCCAAGATAGTGCACTAGACTTACCCTGTTTGGGGCAAGGGAAAGTAAGGAAAACCAGAGACGCAAAGGAGAGATTAGTCTGGAAGACTAATGGACCGCAACTACGCCAGCCTCTGCGAGGCTGAGTCCCACTCAGCTAGATCGTGCCTGGCCACCAGCCCTGACTGCTCTGACGGAGATGACAATAGAGGGTCCTGGGAAGAGCTGAAAAAAACAACTGTGCAACAAAATTCAAACTCACCAATAAAAAAAAAAAGACCAGACTTAACTGGTCTGACAGGAGACTGGAGAAATCCCAAAAGTACAGAAGACGCTATTGAAGTTCACCCTTCGGCCAGAGATTAGACGGGCCCATAAAACAGAAGAAGACTAAATGGGCACAGCAACGCGGGGACCAGGGTGACAAGGCTGGAGGGCACAGGAAAACTGGTAAAGGGGAACCCAAGGTCAAGAAGGGGAGAGTGCTGAGGAATTTGGGGGATGGAACCAATGTCAACAAACAGTATGTTTATTAATTGTTTCAAAAGAAACTAACTTACTCTAAACTGTCGTCTAAAGCACAGTTTAAAAAGAAAAAGATGGAAGAAATAGGATCACTGAACCAAAAAGGAATAGATTGACATCCCACCATTTCAGGAGATACCGTGTGATCAAGAACCAATAGTATTAAAAGAAGAAGTCCAAGCTTCATTAAAGGCATTGGCAAAAAACAAGGCTCCAGGAGTTGACTAAATGCCATTTGACATGCTTCAACAAATGGATGCAGTACTAGAGGTGCTCACTTGTCTATGCCAGGAAACAGAACAGTTCCCTGGCCACCAGACTGCAAGAGAGCCATACTTGTGTTCATTCCAAAAGAGAAAGAATCCAAATAAGTGCAGAAATTATGAACAGTATCATTAATATCACACATAAGGAAATTTTTACTGAAGATAATTCAAAAGTGATTGTAGCAGTACATCAACAGGGGACTGCCAGAAATTCAGAAAAGGACATAGAATGAGGGATATCACTGCTTATGTCAGATAGATCTTGGCTGAAAGCAGACAGAAAGATGTTTACTTATGTTTTATTGACAGTGCAAAGGCATTCAACTGTGTGAATCATAACAAATCAGAGATAACATTGTAAAGAATGGAAATTCCAGAACACTTCATTGTGCTTATACAGAACCTGTGCATAGACCAAGAGGCAGTCTTTCCAACAGAGCAAGGGGATACTACATGGTGTAAAATCAGGGTTGCGTATTTTCACCATAGTTATCCAGTCTGTACGCTGAGCAAGCCATGAGTCGGATCCAACTCGACAGCACTGGGTTGTTGTGCTGAGCAAATAATCTGAGAAGCTGGACTTCATGGAGAAGAATGCAGCAGCTGGGTTGAAGGAAGACTCGTTAACAACCTACAGATAAAACAACTTTACTTGCTGAAAGTAAGGAGGAATTGAAGCCCTTACTGGGAAGATCAAAGATTACAGCCTTCAGTATGCATTATAAAGCCAGCCAAGCCAAGTGCCGTCTCAACATAAAGAACACAAAATCCCTGTAGCTAGCCAGTATGCAACATAATGATAAATAGAAAAAAGTTTGACCTGGTCAAGGATTTCATTTTACTTGGGTCAACAGTCGACGTCCATGGAGTCCGCAGTCAGGAATTCAAACAGAATATTGGGTTGAGCATATCTGCTGTAAAAGGCCTCTTTCAAGTGTTCAAAAGCAAAGATGTCACTCTGAGAACTAAAGTATGCCTAGCCCAAGCCATGACATTTTCAGTTGCTTCACGCATATACCAAAGCTGGACAGTGAATAAGGAAGACCAAGGAAGAATTGATGCCTTTGAATTTTGTATGTGGTTTTGGCAAAGAATAGTGACTATACTGGGCATTACCAGAAGAGTGAACAAATCTGTCATGGAAGAAATGCAGCCACAGTGCTCCTTAGAAATGAGGATGGTGAGACTCCATCTCACATACTTTGAACATACCATCAGCAGGGGCTAGTCCCTGGAAAAATACATCATGCTTGGTAAAGTAGGGGGTCAGTGAAAAAAGAGAAAGACCCTCAAAAAGATGGATTGACACAGTGGCTGCAACAGTGGGCCAAGTATAGCAGTGATTATGACGGTGGCATGAGACTGGAAAGTATTTCATTCTGTTGTACAGAGGGTTGCTGTGAGTCAGAACCCACTCGACAACACCTAACAACAACACAGAAATCCGACAAGGGCTGTTCCCTCCTTCCTTCCCTCATTTACATGCATTAAAGAAAAACTTGCAAGTCCTGCCTTTTACTCACCACCTGCCAGATTTTTGGAGGACAGAACTTGGCCCCCTCTTTTGAGATCTTAGTCTTTTGTGTATCACTCCAGGCCAGGATTTTCTTCCACTTTACCTGCTTTGCAGTATAAAACAGTACATTGTTTTATTTTCTAAATAACATTTTATAATATCAAATATGCCATTTAAAATATACCCTCTTACCCCATACCACCTTTCTTCCCAAGATTGTCACTGTAGGTGGGAACAAAAATTGGGACAGCTCCTCCAGAGGGCAATTTGGAATTATCAAAAATATTTTAGTACTGTAATCTTGTGTTCCAGAATTGCACTTCTCAGTTTCCATCCTACAGAAGTAGTTATCCATCTGTAGGACAAGACATATATAAGAATGCTTACTGTTGCACTGTTTATAATAATGTAAAATCTACCAAAAAAATAAACAGTTGAGTTGATTCCAACTCATGATAACCTGTTGTATAACAGATTAGAACTGTGCTCCATAGAATTTTCCAGTGGTGGACTTTTGGTGCCTTACTTTCAAGGCACCTGTGGCAAGACTTGCAACCTTTTCATACCAACTGAGTGTGTTAACCATTTGTACTATTCAAGGACAATACAAAATTGGAAAACAACCTAAATGTCCATAAGTAGAGGAATAGGGAGGGAACTATGATGTACCCCTAATGTGGAATATGATGTGGTTATTAAAAAAACTCCTAGATCTAAGGAACATAAGCAAATGTATTATAAACTTTTTTTAAGTACAAAACTACTGATGTATACGTACACACAAACAAAACCAGTACTTTTCAGTGTGCATATGTGTATTTAGACATAGAAAAAATGTTAACAATGGTTACCAGTGAGACAAGAGAGTGAATCAGGACCAAGGATCATGGCCAAGAGAGCCTGAACCCACTCCTGTATTTGCAATGTTTTATTTATTTTTAACAAGGAGAATATGTTTATGTTTCTCCTTTAATTAAAAAATTATGCAAAACTGTTTCAAGCTTTTCATGGCCCCCAGACTTTTTTGGAGCCAAGAGGGGCTGAATGAACCCCTGAAACTGTTGCCCTGAGAAAATCTTTAAAACTTAAACCAGAAATATTCTCTGGAAAGACTAAAAAATCCAGTTAAAAAAATGGGCAAAGAGCATGAACAAACACCTCACCAAAGAAGACATCCAGGCAGCTAACAAACACATGAAGAGATGATCATGAGCCATTGAAGCCAACTCACGGCAACCCTGCAGAACAGGGTGGAACTGCCCCACAGAGTTTCCAAGGAGCACCTGGTGGATGTGTACTGCTGACCTTTTAGTTAGCAGCTATACTCCTTAACCACTGTGCCACCAGTGTTTCCCATTAGAGAGATGCAAATCAAAACTACAGTGAGATACTGCCTTACCTTGGCAAGAGTGGCACTGACTCAAAAATTTAAAAAAAAAAAAATGCTGTCAAGACTGAGAGAGATTAGAATTCTTATATACTTGTGGTGGGGATGGAAAACGGTGCAACTACTATGGAAAATGATATGACACATCCTTAAAAAGATAGAGATGGAAATGCCATGTGATCCAGCAATCAGACTCCTAGGTATGTATCTTAGAGAAGTAAGCCATAACACAGAGAGACATGTGTATATCCATGCTCACTGCAGTGTTATTCATGGTAGCAAAAGATGGAAACAACCTAAGTGCCCATCAGTGGGTGACAGGAGAGGCAGTGTACAACAAGGGAGATGTCAGCACAGCCTGACCAAGGCAAAGGAAGTTACTAGGAGGAATGCAAGAGCAAAGGGCAACGAAAGTGAATATTATTATACATACAGCCCTGCAATAGCAGTAGAACAACAGTAGTTTATGAGTTAGTACACAGGTAGATATCTAAGCTGAATAGGTGTGGATAACATGGGATAACATCCATGAGCATACATAGGTTTGGTAAAGAGTACTTCTACATACGTATTTGTATGTCCCACTCTTCTGTATCTGTGTGTGTAGTAGAGCACTCAGGCAAAACTACAGAATCTTCTTAACCATCAACAAACACCTTAAGGGACTGTATCACTAGGCTCAAGGGCTTAGGATCATAGTCTCAAGGGACATCTAGGTCAACTGGTATAACAATAGTCCATAAATTCAGTGTTCTGCATCGTACTTACGTGAGTAACATCTGTGGTTTCTAAAGCTTGCAGGCAGTCATGAGAGATACAACTGGTGGTCTTTTCCCATCTGGAGCAAGTGAGTGTAAAGAAAACCAAAGACTCAAGGAAGCAATTAGTCTAAAATACTAATGCACCACCCAGACCACAACCTCCACTAGCCTGAGACCAGAAGAACTTGATGATGTCCAGCAACCACTGCCAGCTGCTCTGTCCAGGATCACAATAGAGGGTCCCAGAGAGAATGGGAGAAAAACAAAACAAAATCCAAATTCATAAAAATAAAAAAAAAGACCACAGTGTTATTCATGCATACTAGACAAACCCCTAAGACTGTGGCCATTGGTTACTCTTCTAACTTGAATCTGAAGCCACTGTCACAGGTCACCTTTCAGCTAAATAAGATACCACTAGTCTATACCATACACAACCATAAAAGATCAAAAGCAAACATGAGAGGCGTACAGATAAATGGACACAGGGAGGTCAGGTCAAAATGGGGAGAGTATTCACACATTGCAGGGATTGCAACCAATGTTATGGAACATTTTGTGTAAATTACTGAATGGGAAACTAATTTGCTCTGCAAACTTGTACCTGAAGCACCAAAAAAAAAAAAAAAAAAAAAAAAGACTTTTTGAGGTGATAAGGAAGCACTTCATTAGGTTAAAGTAAGTTTACTTCCAAAACAATGAAAAACATACTGAAGGATTGTCATGGATTGCATTTTGCCTCCCCAGCAGTGTGTGTCTCGATCTGGCTGGGCCATGAGTCCCAGTGTGGAGTCCTTTTTCTCACGTGTTATGAATCCTGCCTCTGGGATGGTGACGAGGGAGAATGCATAGCCACTGTGCTGGTGGGGCAGGGCTCAAGGTACAAGCTTGTGGGATATAAGGGGGAGAGGTCAGCCGAGAGAGTCGGAAACCTCATGCCACCACGAGAACAGCACTGCAAGTAGAGCATGTCCTGTGGACCTGAGCTTCTTGTCCTGAGATGCTGTCATGGAATTTGTACTCTTGGTCTACTGGACTGTGATAATTTCTCATATTGAATGGATTTGTAGTTTACCAGACTGTGACAAGAATGCTTACATAATAAATTGCTTGCTAAGTAGGAAAAAAAATCCCTGAATTATTCTTAAAACCAAACAATAATTTAGCTTAACTAGTAGGAAAACAAATCTGCCTAGAGCTTTATGTGGAATCAGATTGATAGCAGGAACTTGAAAGATTAGATGGCAACCATGGGGGAACAGTGAGTTTGTTAAGGGGGAAGAAAAACTCAGAAAAGAAGGGTAAGAATGGTTATACAACTCAAAGAACATAATCAGTTGTCACTGAATTGTGCATGTAAAAACAGTGGAATTGGTATGTTTTACTGTGTAATATTCCCAACAACAAAGTAGAATTTAAAAATAATACTGTCTTGAAGAAAAGGTGGTCAGTCAATAACTTATTTACTGCAGGGTTTTAGAGAGTTACCGTGTTCTCTCTCCCGGGGGGGAATTTGTGTTATAATCCCTTAGAAATTTTTGTTCCTTAGAAAAATCTACATTTGCTAATCATATATATTTAGGAATCTCCCTTTTAATTGGAAAAAAAACCCTGCATTACATCTCCATTGCTAGTTAAAAAGATTTATCATTAGTAGGAGATGCTGGACTATGTCAAGTTCCCTATACACTTGCTATTTTAAGGCTCTGTGCCTTTGCATGGACTGTCTTCCTTGAATTTTCTTCTTTACCTTAACCCCTTGATGAATCCCATTGAAACTCTGCCTACAAGACCTCCACTGCCCTTTGTCCTACCCCCAAGTCACTCCGTTCCTAGGGTGCTGCCACTAATCACTTCAGATATTCCCACTGTTGAAGGCAAGTACAGTGGTTAGACTAGACCTGGAGCCTGAGCTTGGTTGTCTTGCTTTTTGATCAGCTGACACAGTCCCTGGCAAATACCAGTGACTCAGAGTTATTTTACACTTAATTGTGCCACTAGGAATAAGGAAGGCTGGCCTCGTAGGCCATGAAGATTTTCTCCTGGAGACTATGCAAGTCCCAACGGATCATAAAGTATTAAAAAGGGCTACCCAGACAGTGGCCTAATTGGTGACATTTATTTTTGTATATTTGCCTTTCAGCAACTTCCAAAATGAGCACACAATATTGATATAATAAAACTGAAAGTTAGTTCACTAGAGTGGGGCTGCACTAAGCCACAGCAATGAAGCCACCAGTGGCAAAAAGTCAGGCATGGTGGCAGACCTGAGTGGAAATGGTACTGAGGAGCCACAGGCATTGCTGGTGTGCCTCAGATCCGTCACCTGGGTGATGCTGGTCATCTGTGGCTCCGCAACCCAGATGACCATTGGGGTGCCTACAGGAAAACCAGTGCCTCTCCAAGGCTGAGTTCCTCACCACAGCCCACCAGGTCAGTGCCTCCTGGTTTGGTTTCGAGCTTCTGTTACCCCAGCCATGAGCAGCTCCTTCTGCTCTGTAGAGTACCTGGCAGGAGGCAGAAGGCCCATTCATTCCATCAAGGACCATTAACAAATCAGACTTCATGGGCACCCAGCAGCTTGTGTACAACCAGAGGACAGGAAAAATCCACCCAGCACAGCTCTGGGTTCTGACCAGTGCACAGACACCCAGCCCTGGGTCAGAATGCACAAACGCCAGCACATAGTGCTTCACATACCCGCTGTATGGAGTTCCCTTGAAAGCAGCATTCCATGAATTCCTCACCGTTGACAAATAGAACAAATACGACATTGAAAAGGAAAAGTTGTTCACAGCAGGGTCAAGGAGAAAATTTCAAGGATGGATAAAATAGTCTGGAGCTTATGACAAGAAACCCGCATTGTCTCATGGTAATTACCAAGTATGCACCCGTTAAAGGAGTAGGTCTTCAGAGCTGGGTTTTCACCATTCTTAGAGCTAACTTGGCTTTGGCTGTATATAACCTGGGAACCACAGAATCACAGAATTCCAGTGCTGAAGAGGGCCTTTGAGGTCACGTGGTCCTACCATTTCGCTAGTGTTTCAGTCTTTCTTATGGTTTTCATAGTAAGTTGAATCTATGGTTGAATTCTTTCAGTGATGAACAGCTCACTGTCTTACGAGATATCCGACTCCTTTGCCAGGCAGCTCTTATTAAAAAGTTCGTTCGTAACGTTCTGAACTACACTGTTACTATTAGCTACCTTCTCTTTGAGCGTTGACCCACGGCAAACCCATGGATTTCAGCACAAAATGCTGCCAGGTCCTGTGCCATCCATGATCATTTGTAGATCAGGCAGTTATGGTCTATAGGGTTTTCACTGGCTGATTTTTGGAAGTAGATTGCCAGGCCTTTCTTCCTAGTTTGTCTTAGTCCAGAAGCTTCACTGAAAGCTGTTCAGCATCATAGCAACACACAATGATAAACGTGTGGTAGCTGCACTTAAGGAACGCTGGCCCCAAATTAAACACAGGTCTCACATGAAAAGCAAGACTTCTACCATGGAACCACTAGTGCCTCCCTTCCTATCTTCCCCTGAGCTGAACTATAGGTATGATTTTGTCTTTCTGAAGACATGCAGTGTTGGGCATAAGGTATAAACTGTAGGGTCAGAGAGCCCAGTCTTCTAGTCTTCACAGTCAGTGGCTTTGGACAAAGAACTCCACCTCTCCTGGCCTCAGTCTCCTTGTCCCAAATGGGGTGACTTCTCTCACCTGGGTTGATGGGAAGGTCAAGTGAGACAGTGAGAAAGAGTCATGCTGTGTCTTCATGTACGAGTTCAAAAAGGTGGCTGTGGCATTTTGTGGGAGAAAGCAGGTTTCAGAAGAAATAATCACAAAAACTTTGGGTAACTGGGTGAGAAATACACCAAATTGTTAAAAGTGACCATCTATGGTAGGTGGGACTGGAGTGGCCAGTGACTGTGATGGTACAAATGTCTGCTTCTTTGAGGCATGTCATAACAGTTTTGGCACAGTGTCCACCAATAAGAAATGACCTTAAACGTCTAACAAGAAACAAAAATTAGTGACTGCTGTAGGTCCTCCCTGGTCTGCCTCAAGGCCTTCGCATTTGCTGTCCCTTCTACAGAAGACTGTGATCTATTTGTATTATAATGTGGGATGGTCACATTTGGCACAGTTGTCTCACATCTGGATGTGATAGGCAGAGGGATATACCCTTCTTTAAGTGGGGAGTAATGTTTGAGGGGGAGCTTCATGAGCAGTCAGTTCATTGATGAATGCACTGCCAGGAAAATCGATTTATCTTCCCGACGCAACCTTGTGTGTCCAGAGATTCACACAGCCCCGTGCCTGATGACAGACAACCCCAACACACTTTACATCTTCCCTGGGGTGAAATGCCAAGTCCTCTGGAAGCACATTGTATATATGTATTTTTAAAAGACAAAAACATTAAATGACAAGCAAAATACATCAAGTTGGGATCGTTCACCAGATGTCTGTTAGTACCTCCAGCACACCAGGTGCTGCAAGGGACAGGGAGATAAATCTTTGGTCCTGCCCTCCTGAAGCTTGCAGCTGGGCAGATAGTTAGATGTGGTCCCAAACCAGAATATGCACTGTAGGCAAAAGAACCGTGGTCGACAGGAGAGCCCCTGCCTGCGTGGATGAGGATTCAGGATTCCACAGGACAGGAAAACAGAGGAGGACTCTCTGAGCTGAGGCATTTGCAAGAGTAAAGGAACAAAGGCGGGAAAACCTGTTGAGTCTTGTCTGCACAGAGCAGATCAAGTGCAGGGTAGAGATGGGAGATGGGTCTGGAAAGGTAGACCCTAGCCTTTGTTGAGATGCTGGAAATGCCATCCAGAGACCTGTGTTATGGTAACAGTGTGGGTGGAGGATGGAGAGGTATCAGAGGCCAAGAGAACTGTGTATGCGGACTGACTCCTGGGGTGGAAGTTTGTACGCACCTAGTAACACCACACTTCTAGCTCTGGCATTAACCAGGGAGGAAGCAGAAAGGAAGGTCCCTTCGTGGGAAATCTGCAGGACTGCTTCACAACCCCCACACTGGTGGTTTCCCTCTATTTGGATACTGAGTTGGGTTGGGGGTTTTTTAGGGGGGCAGGTAGGGTAGAAGCAGTAGTTGGGGTAGTAAAGAAAGCTCTGACATATATTCTGCTTCTCTTTTCCTCTGCATTGAACAGAAAAAAATTTCCCCCAGGAGAACGCTTTTGCCCTTTAACAAGTATGAAACTGACAGGCCAACACTGTTGCTGAAGTGGAACAATTTTGTTTTTTCTTTTTTAATAACACCTTAAATGGCAGGCATGGAAGCCAGCATCCTAAACGAAACTCATGTAGCTCTCGGACACCTGACAGCCTGACGTGATTTAAGAGAAGCTGCACAGAGCCCACAACTGGGATTACCCATGAATCTGCTCTCTCGGGTGGGCTCCAGCTGGGAGAAAAAAGTGGAGGATCGAGTCCAAGGGACCCAGGCTTCTCTCATTTGTAGCCAGTTGGTGGGGAGTCACTCTCAAAAAACAGGGGAGGCTGTAATTAACTTGATAGTCGAGGTTTCTGAAGTGTTTTTATTCATCGTCTGATTATTAAACAGATTTATGGCCCTGCCCACCCGCTGAAAAGGGACCAAGGCATTTAGTTGAAATTAAAAGTGCAGACAAGGCTGCTTGTTTAGATAATAGCATCTCTTTTTTAATAGATTATTCATCTTCTCCAAAATAGGGGAGAGGAGTTAATTTGTGTGATGAAGTGCTTTCTATTTCTGGGAGCTGGCTGGTGAATGTGATTGCTGAAGGAAGGAGTGTAATTCATTCTTAAAATCACTAAAGGCATGTTCAGGCCAAGTACTTGTGCCCTGGTGAGTGGGGTAATTTGTAGCATAGATGCCAAAAAAAGAGAGGGGCTTATAACTTCAAAGCAAATGCTGGTGGACTGTGTATAGTTTGTCTTCAGGATGGCAGTCAGATTCACATTTCTTCTCAGAAAAATGCCATGTTAATCTCAGAAAAATTTTCACGTGTTAACCTAAGCCATCAACCATGAGTCCACTGATTGCAAGAGATGATGAAGGAGTGTGCACTTGGAAGAGACACACTGGGCTGGATTCTGGTAGAACACCCGCTAGCTGTGTGACCTCAGGCAGGGACTGGCCCTCCGTGAGTCTCAGTTTCTCCACTTGTAAAACAGGGCTAACCCTCATTGTGTGGGCCCTGGTGAAGATCATTGTGTGGGATGTTATCTGCAAAGTGCCTGGGATGTGCCTGGTGCCCAGTAGGTGCAAGTCAGAGTTAGCCAACTCTGTGTCCTCTGGCTGCTGCTTTGGAACTAGCTCTGTCTTCACCCTGGATGGAGGATTAGTTAGCTCTTAGATGTTCCTCAAAGACTCCATGTGCACAAAAGGGCCAGGGAGGAATCTAGACTTTACTGAGCCCCTTGTGGAAAGGGGTGAGGAGAGGCTTTACGTCCCACACTCCTCGGCAAACGATATAGAATTCTCACTAAGCCTCACCACTGGGGAGTCCCTGGGTAGTGCACACAGTTAATATGCTTGGCTGCTAACCAAAGAGTTGGAGATTCACCTAGAGGTGCTTTGGAAGAAAGGCCTGCAAAAAAGCCCCTGAAAACTTGGGGCACAGTTCTCCTCTGACGCACGTGGTCACCATGAGTTGGAATCAACTCCAGAGAATGTTTTCTCTCTAGCCTTCCCTCCACACAACTCCCAGCCCTGCAGATTCCTCTCTCTTCCTCCCTAAATTTCCCCGTAGACATATGGAATCAGAATTCCTGAGACTTCTTAGTCGTCTGCCATGAAAACCATTTCCCAGGGATTCGCAGGGACTTCCTGTCATCTTTTCTTACTTGAGGATGACAGGAAGGACGGGGAGGGCATGAAGGGGAGCCAGGCCAGGTGGGGGCCACTGTGAGTCTGAGGGGAGAGAGGACACCTGAGCCAACCTGCCATCTGCTCACAACTTTGCCATGGTTGGCTAATAAGCTTGAGTTTTTTGGAGAATGCTTAATTTTTTCCTGTTATTTTACCAGGGAACATTGGGTTCAGTTTTAAGAGTTCCACTGCTAGCCAAAAGACTGGCAGTTGAAATTTACCAGCTTCTTCTTGGAAACCTATGCAGGCAGTTCTCCTTTTTTCTCTAGGTTTGCTATGAATGAGAATCAACTCAATGGCAACAGGCTTGGTTTGGTTTAATATGGTCAGAATGGCCTGGGCTTATTTCTCTGAGCACACCTTCTACGTTATTAAATTACTGATTCTTAAACTTCAGTGAGCATCAGAATCACCTGGAGGGCTTGTTAATACTCAGGTAGCTTCTGGCTCAGTAGGTCTCGGGTGAGGCCTGAGAACTACATATCCAGTAAGTTCTACTACTGGTTCAGGCACTACACTTTGAGAACTACCACGTTAGATCAGCACAAAGAGTGTACTCAACATAGCGAGCTCACACAGCGAGCTCAGGAAATGCCATCTAGATTAAACAGACAGAATTCTCCCTGGCAGAAATGACTTCAGCAGGGAGTAGTTGGTTTGCTACTCTCAGCAATGCAAGACATGGCTGGTTGGTGTTGAGTTATACCTTTTAAATGACTGAGTTGTGTGGTAATGAATTGTATCTAAACCAAGATGTTACTAAAAAGGAGGAGAAGAAGAAGAAAGGAAGAACTGGCTGAAGGTTTTGTCTCTTCAGAAAAACTACGTGTTAAAAAGCAGGGCTTTGAATTGATTGAGTCTAGTTTCTACCGTCTGCTGAGAATTTGCTTTCTAACAAATTCTCAAAACCGCAAAAAAACAAACCTACTACCATCGACTAGCGACTCTATAGGACAGAGTAGAACTGCCCCATAGAGTTTCCATGGAGTGCCTGGTGGATCTGAACCACCAACCTTTTGGTTCTCAGCTATTGCACTTAACCACTAAGCCACCAGGGTTTCTAACAGGTTCCTAGGTAATACTAAAGGTTCTGATTAGGAACCACTTCTGAGAACCGCTAGTTTAGAGCAGTGCTTTGCAAAAATTACTGTGTATCAGATCACCTGGGGAGCCCTGATGGTATAGTACTACGGCTGCTAACCCAAAACTTTGTAGTTCGAATCTACAGGGTGTTCCCTGGAAACCCTATGGGGTAGTTCTGCTATGTCCTATAGGGTTACTATGAGTCAGAATTGACTCAACAGCAACAGATTTGGTTTTTTGCTGTTTCAGATCACTTTGGGATCTTATTAAATTTAGGTTCTGATTCAGTATATCTGGATGGAAAGGTAAGTTCCCAGCAGAGGTTCAAACTGTACCAAACCAGTCTGAATCCCTGCTAGGTACATAGCATTTAACAGGAATCATGATAAATGATGACAGTCATAATAAGGTAAGGCTCCATTGCATCGTAGAATTTTTCCTTTGTTAGAAATACCCAGAAATCAAACAGAACAAAGAATGCTTTTGATTGCCTTGTGCCATCTCCTTTCCCCAAATGAACTAGCAGTGCCTTAGAATACACTAAGACTTACAAGTAAGTAAATCTATCTCGGGAAACATATGAGCCATCACACTTTAATAGTCAGAAGCCCAGGGGAGATAGGACATGATTAGACCCAGCACATGCGCAGCTCCCAGAACCCGGCCCAAATGTGCAGAAGGTGTCCCCTTCTGCTGTGGCCTTGGCGTTATACATGATGCCCCTGGAGGCCAGGCGACCAGCAGTGGCTCTTGGGATGGTGTTCAGATTTATCTGGTTTGTGACTTGCTTGCCTTTTACCTCTCTTCTTTCCCTCCCAGCATTCTGTGGGTTCTGCTAGAGCTGGGACACACAAAGATCTTTTTTCTTTTTTGCTACCTATCAGCAGGTGTCTGCAAGGCTCAGCATCAGAGACTGAAACTCTGATTGTCTACTGAAGGATTAATTTGATTACACACAGCAGTAGAACGAAAATTCCTGACCAGACCAGACTTCCTGGCTCTATGACCTTGGACAAGAAACAACCTTTTCTAAACTTGACTTCCTTCATTTTGAAATGAGGTTGATAAAATATGACCTGCTTCCCTCACCAGGTGGGCGTAGGAATCAAATGCAGTAATGGGGGGAAGAGATATGTGGGTTCAGCAGGGATATATGGAAGGCTGTGACCTAGGCTCCAGAAGTACATCGGTGGGCAGAGCCTTCATAAAATAGGCTGTTGTGGAGCTTAGAGTTTAGTGAGGTGGACAGAGCAGGTAATTACATGAATGAGTCATGTGGACCCACACTGAGAGCTGTGCAGGATGAGCTCTAGGGCTTGGTGATGAGCCTGCTCCACGGGGAGTGCCCTGGTCTAGGAGGTCAGGAAAGGCACTTGTGAGGATTTGAGGTCTGATGGATGAGCAGGCATCACCCAGGGGAGAGGATGGCTCAGAATCTCGGGCTGTCCGGGCAGAAGGACCAGAATGGGTGGAAACCCTGAGGCAGAAGGGAACAGAGAGCCTTTGCCTGAAAGAAATGGAAGAGGGAGAGGAGAGGGAAGGACAGGATGAATCCAGAGAGGGGACAGGGGTCAACTGTGCACAGCCTTGTCATCACTGCTAAGAGTTTCGGACCTTACTCTAAGAGCCATGAGAAACCGTTAAGATCTTTAAATAGCAAGTGGAAGGGTGAGAAGATGCAACTTCTCTTTTTAGAGATTAGGCAGGGTGGGAGCAGGGAGAGCTATTGTGGCTACTACATTAGTCCAGACAAAGGACAGCAGTGGCCTGGACTGTGGCCATACTTTTGCTGTGTTGCCATCACACTCTGTGTGTGACTCTCATAGCTGCTCCAAGTGCAACTTCTCCTGTGCCACAACCTATCAGGTAGAACCATCCTCCAAGTCTTAAGTGCCCTTTGGACCTGTAAGGAGAGAGGCTCTGCTTCAACACAGGAACCAAGACCAGGGGCCCCAGGGAAGCCCAGTGTGTGTGTGGTCAGAGCAGCATGTCCAAGGAGGACTCTGGGAAGCCTAGGCTCTGCTTCTGGTCCTCACTGAAGCTTCACCAGCTGAGAAGCTTGGGACAAGGCCTCAGTTCTCTCCAGTAAGGCCAGGACTGATGAGATCTGCTCCATGCTTCTTGTAGTAGTGGTCTGAGTGGATTCCAATGAGATAGTCAGCAAATGTTCCCTGAGAAACTGCTGCATGCCAGCACTGAGATAACTCACTGGCCTGAGCCTGCTGTTTTACATGCAGGGTTGTGTTTTAGACTTCACCCTTATCACTTACGAACACATTCGTGGAACCAATCACATCGGCCACTGTGAGCCTCAGTGTCTTCTTCCATGAAGTAGGGCCTTAGTACTCACTTTGTAGCGGTTTTGTAAGTGTCTGAGACAATGTGTAGTGTGAGGAGCTGTGTGCAAGCAGGAACTCAGTAATCGTTTTCTGTAATTGTCATCATCCTGTCACCATCATCATCTGTGTCCCTTCCAGCTCTAAAATTCTATAATGTTATGGAGTGTCCTCATCCAACAAGATAGTAGTGTAATAAAATGAGGCAACAGCCCTGATTTTGTGTAAATGCACTTTCTAATAAGGAGGAGCATAATTGCTCCTATTTTCCCACAAGCTGTCAAAAGGCCTTAATTGGTCGATCTGTAATGACCACGGCCATCTGCATCCAGCGTGATTTAGCGATGGGGCTCTGCTCGAGCGGGGCCCTCAATGATTAGAACCAGACAGGGTGATATTTCTCCCTCTGATAGGAGTAGTGATGTGTGCTATAGAAGATTATCTCATTCTCATTTTAATGACCAGCTGGTTGAACCCAGCCAAGAAGCAGCAGTGGTTACAGACAATGACTATGGATTTCTTTTTTCTTTTTTTTTTAAGATAGTACTCAGTCCCAAACAGCAGCATATCCAGAGTGTGATCATGCCTCTTACTGTCTTGTCTTGTTGCCTGGGAAAGTCTCTTTTGAAAAGAGTTGGTCTCTCAATTAGGGTAAATTGATTTCTGTTTTCTACAGAGTGACTGTTCCAAAGAGAAGTGGGAAAGGGTGAGGGAAGCTGTATTAAACATTGCAGGCAAAGAAGAAGGAGACCTGAAATATTTCTTAGCCTTCTAGCAGCTGTAT
Source organism: Heterohyrax brucei (assembly GCA_028571685.1). Classification (NCBI taxonomy): domain Eukaryota; kingdom Metazoa; phylum Chordata; class Mammalia; order Hyracoidea; family Procaviidae; genus Heterohyrax; species Heterohyrax brucei. The sequence continues at coordinate 171,610,382 of CM053141.1, forward strand.
GTATCCTACATATGTAATTTTTTCTCTGTACGTATTTTAATTGCTCCATCCTACAAGGTGCCAGGCCACCCAACACAACACAACACCCACTTCATCTTGCAGAAGTTTCTGGAGACTTAAAACAACAGAAACTATTTCCCTAAGTGGGCAAGTACAAAAACCTGATTTTAAGTGGTACCTAAGATGATTTTAGATGGCTCATAGACTTTGCATTAAATAACATTGGTTCATGGGGAGAGAAAGTTTTCTCTTTTCAGTTCTCTTTCATTTCTTCTGATTACCTCAAATGGAAAGTCTCAGTTGGTTGCCCATATCTCCCTGCTTGATGGAGAGAGCGTACACTTTAAATTCACAGAGATGGACAGAGATGAGTGTCTAGCTAAAATCTAATAACATTGCTTTATTTTTTCCTTTTTTCTAATTGTGGTAAACATATGTATAATAAATTTTTTGTATTTAGTAGCTCTTTATCATAAATGGTACTTATTTTCCATTTATGATGTTAAGTTTCTTTTTAAAATAAATTAAAATTTTTAATTAAATGAGGGGGGAAAGTGAGTTGATTTGAAGAAAACAGCTGTTTGAATTGCGGAAAGGCAGGTAAACTAAAAACCAAATTAGTTGCCATTGAGTCTATTCCAATTCATAGCAATGGCTAACAGCTGAGCTCTTAACAACTGTTCTGCCAGGACTCTGGTAAGGCAGGTAGAGGTAGCAAAAATCATGACTGCAGTATATTTATGATTAAGGAGCCCTGGTTGCCCAATGCTTAGGCATTTGGCTGCTATCTGAAAGATCAGTGGTTCAGACTCACCGTCTGTTCCACGAGAGAAAGACAAAGATGTGGCAGTCTGCTTCTGTAAAGATCACATCATTGGCAACCATATAGGTCAGATCTGCTGTGTCCTGTAAGGTCACTGAACAGGAATCAACTTCACAACAGTGGTTTTGGTTTAGTTTGTACGTGTCAGAGGTTGGGAAACACTGGAGTAGGAAAAACATCGTGTTCTACAGTGAGCCCAAAGAGTTACTGGTTCTGTGACCCTCAGGCAAATTTCTGAACTTCTCTGAGCATCAGTTTTCTCATCTGTAGAAATGGAAAAAACCATAATGCAGAATATGGTTTTATAATCCAAAGGAGAGAAAGGACGTGAAGCTTCCTTGCAAGTCTTAATAATGTGCTTTGCCAGTAAAAGTGATTGATCCTTATATGAAGGTGGAAAAACAAAAGGCTGACTGGATTGTGGACCAGGTAGCCAGGAGATTCTGGCTGGAAACATAGCTCTGCTATGGGCCACAGGTAGTCCCTTTCCCTTCTCTGGGCCTCAGCTTCCTGTCTTATTCAGTGGAAAAATGGATTCAGCACAGTGATTTCCAGGCCTAGCTATGTGTCATGATCACCTGTGGGTCCAGGAAAAACAAAAATACCAGTTGCTTCCCAAGATGTATACTGAGTCACAACCACCAGCAGTGATGCCCGGGCTCAGCAGCTGATTTGGACGCACACCCTGACTTAAGATGGCCCTTCCAACTCACAGTATCTCTAACTCAGTGAGTTCAGAATGGAATGTAGAGTGAGTTAGGGAATGGCAAGAGGGAGCCCAGCCAGCTGTTGTCACCTATTACAAGGACTGGGCCCAGAAACCTTGAAGACATGTTTGGTCTGACTCAGAGACAACACTGAGGCCCGGAGAAGATCAACAGTGGGCTCACTGTGCTGGAATCAGGATCACAGCCCCAGCCTATGACATGCCTACTACACTGTTGCCCAGCTGAGAAACAATGAATGTGTGTTTGACTCGTTTCGTTAGTGTTTTTTTTTTAATTTACTTTAGGTGAAAGTTTACAGCTCAAGTTAGTTTCTTATACAAGAATTTATACACATTTTGTTATATGGCCCTAGCTGCAATCTCTGTCGTGTGATCACACATTCTTTCCACCGAGGTTTTCCCTTGTCCATCCAGCCAGCTCGTATTACTTTTCTGCTGCTTATTTCACCTCCACACAGGAGCTGCCCTTTTAGCCTCGTGTATCTACTGGAACTAAGAAGCACAGTCTTACAGATATCATTTTATGTCAGCCCAGTCTATTCTTTGTCTGAAGAGTTGGTTTCGGTACTGGTTTGAGTTCTTGGTTACAGAGAGTGTAGAGGCTGTGTTTTCTGGGGTTCTTCCAGTCAGACCATTCAGTCTGGTCTTTTTACTAGAATTTGAGTTCTGCACCACACTTTTCTCCTGCTGTGTCAAGGACTCTGCTCTTTTCCCTGTCAGGACATTCGTAGGTGGTAGCTAGGCACCATCTAGTTCTTCTGGTCTCAGGCTGATGGAGCCTCTGGCTTATGCGGCCCTTTTTGTCTCTTGGGCTAATATTTTCCTTGTGTCTTTGGTGTCCTTCATTCTCCCTTACTCAAACTGGTTTGGGATGAATTGAGGCATCTTAGATGGCCACTTGCTAGCTTTTGAGACCCTCATCTCCTCTCTTGACCTGTTTTCATTAATTAAGGCAAAGTTTCAAACAATGAAATGCACAGATTTTACATACACCATTCCATGAGCTTTCACAAATATATACACTTGGCAAACCAACATCTCAGTCAAAATGTGTGACATTTCCTTACCCCAAAAAGTTCCCTCGTGCCCTCTTCTGATCACATCCCAAAGGCAAACACCCGTGTTATTAATTCTGTCATCGTAGATTAGGCTGGCTGTTGTCAAACTTCAAAGGAATGTAGACATCCACTGTTTTTATTTATGTCTGACTTCCTTTGATCAGGCATAATGATTTGGAAATTCATCTGTATGGTTCTGTCAGTGGTTCATTGTTTTTTATTGCTGAGTAGTACTCAATTGTACGATGATACCAACATTCATCTGTTGATGGACATTTCTAATTTTGAGCTACTATGAATAAAACTTTAGTGAAATATTCTTGTTCTTTTTTTGGATGTGTTGTATGTTTTCTCTTTGGGAGCTATCTATGAGTGGAACTGCTGAGTCACAGGATAACTGTATGTTTGCCATTATAAGAAGCAGTCAAAACCTTCCTAAAGTGGTTTTACCACTTTATCCCCCCTCCAGCAATGTATGAAAGTCCCAGTTGTTCGTGTGTTCCATGATACCTGACACTGTTCTTGTTTTTAACTGAAGTCATTCTCGTGAACATGTGGTGAGTGGAATCTCATGCATTTACATTTCCCTGATGGCAAATGATGTTGAGCACCTTTTCATATGCTTATTGGTCATTTGCATATCCTTTCTCTTCTGAAGTGCCTTTGCAAGGATTTTGCCCTTGTTTCAGTGATTTGTCTTTTTTATTACTGATTTTGTGGGAGTCCTTTATGTATTCTTTGTGTATGTATTATGGATACAAGGTCTTTGATACATGTATTGAAAATATTTTCTCCTGGGCTTAGCCTACCCTGTCATTTTCTGAATGGTGTCTGTCCTTTGCTGAGCAAGTTATTGAAAAGCAAGTTTTCAATTTTGGTGTTCATTTTATCAGTTTTTCTTTTTGCTTTATGGTTAATGCTTTATATCCTGCCTAAGGTCACAATGATAGTCCCCTGTGTTTTCTTCAAGAAGCTTTATGCCTTCAGTTTTTATGTTTAGATCTCTGATCTGACTTGTCTTAGGCTGGGTTTTCTACAGAAGCAAACAAAGAAGGCATTTAAATAGAGAGAGATTTATATCAAGGAAACGGGCTCTTGCACTTGAAGAGGCTAGAATGTCCCAAGCCTGTAGGTCAGCCTGGAAGTTTCTCCTGATACACGTAGCGCCAAGGCTGGCAAACCCAAAATAGGCAAGTCAGATAATAGCTCACAGGCTGTGAAGATCGACTGATACCAAGATCAGCAAGCAACATGTCAAGTAAGCTGCTACAACGCTCAAGTCCCAAGAACCAGAAGTCAGACAAAAAAGAGCCAGCTGCAGGATCAAGTGAGCAAAAGCCAGTGAGCCATGCCAGGAAGTCCACCTGTACTAGCTATAGACCACACCCCCAAAGAAACTCCCTTTCAGCTGATTGGCTGCTCATAGCAGACCCTGTCATAAAGGTGGCAATGCTACACTGTATTGACTAGTTAATTTTCAAGGGGGCAGTTCTACTCTGGCCTCTGGGGTCACCATGAGTCCGATCCAACTCTACAGCACTGGGTTTTTAACTTGTCTTTCCAATATTAAAGTCTTTTTTTTTTTTTAACATACTGTTCTTGCTAAGAATAGACAACCTTGTTTATCAGGTCTCATGGCAAAGGCAATAGCTGTTCATGAAGGCAGTTAGCCTTCCTCCTTCCTTTTCTGGCCCTCCTTCTACTTCCTTTGCTCTAGGCAACTGGAGGCCGATTGTTGTGCTTCGGATGGCAGCTTGCAAGTTTTTTAAACTATCAGGCACTGTGTATGTAAGCACTGAACTAGGAGGTAGAACAGAAGCACTAAACACATTATTAGGTCAGTTAACTGGGGTGCCCTGTGAAACCATGACCCTAAAATTCCCAATCAAGGAACCAGATCCCATGAGGTTTTTGTGTTTACATGAACAGGCATAGTGGCTACTTTTTTTTTTGGCCATTTTTGTAAATTTATCACGAATCTTTCACTGGTGCAACTTTTTACAAATGTACAACTTATTGACAGCAATTACAATAATCAGCTGTGCAGTCCTACACTTAGTCAGTTTGATTTTTCCATCTGCTTTTGACTCCCCTTCCACCTTCCCTCCTGCCCCTAGTAAATGCCACTAAACTTCAGTCTCGATACATTTGCCTTTTCTTGTCTTTTTATATAAGTGAGATCATACAATTTTTGTCCTTTTGTGATTAATTTCACACAGCATGATATGTTCAAACTTTAGCTATATTACAGCATGCTTTAAGACTTTGTTTCTTGTCCCAGCTGAATAGTATTTGTGTGTGTGTGTCACTATTTTGTTTTATCTATTTGTTCATCAGTTAATGGAACACTGAGGTTGTTTCTGCCTTTTGGCTACTTTATATTCAGTTTTGGAATCAATCTGAGTTCTCCAACATTGCTCTTAGTTTTCAGGACTGTTTTGATTCAGCTAGATCCTTTCTTTTTCCATATAAATTTTAGAACCATATTATTAAATATTACCATGTTATTAAAATGTCAACTGTCTCAAAATTGACCTATAGATTGAAACAATGCCCATCCCAGTTTGCAGGGGGATGGGCATTGTTTGAATCTATAGGTCAATTTTGAGACAGTTGACATTTTAATAATATGGAGTCTTCCAATCTCTAAGTATAATTTGTCTCTCCATTTACTTGTATCTTTGTGTATGTGAGGCTGTTAGAAATAGTATTTTTATTGCACTTTCCAATTGGTTTTTGCTAATATGTAGAAATGCAATGCTTGAGGTATAACAAACACCATAAAAATTACCGTTTTAAAGAATTTTATTGTGCTTTAAGTGAAAGTTTTACAATCCAAGTCAATTTGTCATACAAAACTTACACACACATTGCTACGTAGCTCTAGTTGCTCTCCCCACCCTGTGACAGCATACTCCTCCTTTCCACCCTGTATTTCCCATGCCTTTTCATACAGTTGCTGTCTCCTCTGCCATCTCATCTAATCTCTGGACAAGAGCTGCCCAGTTAGTTACATGTATCTATGTAAGCTGAGAAGCATGCTCTTCACCAATATAATTTTTTGTCCTATAGTCCAGTCTAATCCTTGAAGAGTTAGCTTCAAAAATGGTTTCAGTTCTGGGTGTTATAATGGGGAGTCCAGGGTCATTGTCTTCTGGGGACCCTCCAGTATGTCACATCATCAAGTCTAAAAATTATCATTTAAAAAAACGAGTTTATTGAGCTTGTAAATAAACTTACACAGGTAAACGATCCAAAAGTTCTCTTGTGCCTGTCAGTCAGTTCTCATTCCTAACTCAGCTCCAGATAACCATTAATTTCCTATCTGTCTCTGTAATTTTGCCCTTCTAGAAATTTCATATAGATGGAATCATATACTATCTAGTCTTTTGTGTCTGGCTTCCTTGATGTCGTAAGATAATTTTTTTTGAGGCTTCTCTGTGTTGCACTAATTCATCCATTGTTTATTGATGAGTAGTAGTTCATTTTTTATGACTATTGTTTCATGTATTTTGTTTATGTATTCATTAGTTGATACACATTTTGATAGCTTCTAGGGTGTTATTAACATTTCTGCTATGATCATCCATGTACAAGACTTTTTGTGGACATTTGCTTTTATTTCTCATAAATATATACCTCAGAGTAGAATTGTTGGGTTATATAGTATGTATACATTTAACTTTTTAAGAAATTGCCAGATAATTTCCCAAGGTGTCTGTTTATTCAGATCTTTTCTCCATTTTTAAACTGGGTGTTTGTCTCCTTATTAGTGAGTTAGTTCTTTATGTACTTACTTATCAAATAGATGACTTACAAATTTTTCTCGCATTCTGTGGCTTGTCTTTTTACTTTCTTGATAGTGTCTTTTGAAGCTCAAAAGCATTAATTCTGGTGATGTCTAGTTTATCCCAGTTTTTTGTTCTTGTTGTTGCTTTGGGTGTTATATTTAAGAAATCCGTGACTAATCCACAACCACGAACATATATGTTTAAGCTTTATTCTAGGAGTTTTCTAATTTTAGCTCTTTTGTTTTAGGACTATGATCCATTTTAGGTTAATTTTGGAATGATGTAGGGGTCCTACCTCATTCTTGTGCAGGGGGATATCCAGTTGTTCCAGCATCATTTGTTGCAGGGACTGTTCTGTCCCCATTGAGTTGTCTTGTCACCTTTGTCAGAACTCATTTGACCATAAACGTGAGTGTTTAACTCTGGCAGGGCTATCAACTGGTTCCTTCCGTTTCAAACCCCTGCTGACAATTTGCCATTTCCAAGTATACTGAATCAGAATCTACATTTTAACAAGATTCCCAGGTGATTCTAATGTATACAAAAAAAATCACCAGTAAATCTTACTGAAATGTAGATTTTAACTCAGTATATCTGGAGTGGAAATGAAATTCTCCGCAGGGGTTCAAATCAGAATGAACTAGTTTGAAAGCCGGATACCTGGACTCTCAACTCCATTGATCTGTATATCTCTTTTTATGCCAACATTGCATTGTTTTCATTACTGTTGCTTTATATTAAGTTTTGAAGTTGGAAAGTGTGACTTCTCACACTCTGTTGTTCTTTTTTAAAGGGACCGTTTGTCTGTTTTACTGTTTTGGATACCTTAGTTATCTTTTCTTTCTTCTTGCCATCAAGTCAGCTCCAACTCATAAGGGCCCTGTGGGACACAGTAGAACTGCCCCATAGGATTCCCAAGGGGTGGCTGGTGGACTCACACTGCACCCTTTCAGTTAGCAACCACAGCTCTTAACCACAGCACCACTAAGGCTGCTGTAAGAATAATACCACATGTGGGTGGATTTCACAAGCAGAAATGTATTCTCTCATAGTCTAAGTGGCTAAAACTCTGTATTCGGGGTGTCAGCTCCAAGGGGATGCCTTCCCTCTCTGCTGGTTCTGGGGAAGGGTCCATGTTGCCAGTCTTCCCCTGGTCTAGGAGCATCTCAATATGGGGACCCCAGCTCCAAAGGATATACTCCACTGCCAGCACTTCTTTCTTGGTAGCATGAAGTTTCTCTCCTCTCTGCTCAATACTCTCTTTTATACCTCAAACGAGATTGACTCAACTGAAGATACAGCCTAATCCTCTAGATTGAGTCCTGTGTTATTAACATATCTGCCTATAACCTGGCTTCATTCACATCATAGAGGTTAGGATTTATAACACGTAAGATAATCATACCAGACCTCAAAATGTTGGACAGCCACACAATTCCCGGAATCACTGCCTAGACAAGTTGACATGCTTTTTAAGGTGACACTCTTCAATTTCTAACAGTCTCCCACATCCCATCTCCATTTTGCCAGAAATAGTCACCGGCAGCTCTAGACTTATAGCCAACAAACATTTCAACTCTAGCAAAATGAAGGGGCCTTGTTTCCAGCAGTTTGGAAAAAGTCCTCAAGACCCACTCTCTTTGGACCAAGTCAGGTCAGGTCACATTGCTGAACCAATCACTGTGGCCAAAGGAATAAAATGTTCTGATTGGCCAGGCTTAAGCCACATGCCCCTCCCCCTTGGAACCAGGGAGTGGGATCAGCCCCACCCAAACATAATAAACTAAAAGGGCAGTTTTCCAAAAGAAAAACAGGCTGTTTGGCCTGAAATAGAGGGCATGGGTCCCAGGCAGACAGCATAGATGCCCACACCCTAGTACAGAAGATCCATGCCTAGCACTGCCATTTGATTTCTTTGAACCTCGGTTTCCCCATTTGTAGCACTATAGGGGATGGTCCCTGCCCTTTTTGACCCAATCTGAAAGATCCACTGAAGTAATTTATCAGAACGGTGTGTGTAAACTGTAAAGTACAGTGTACATGTAAGGGGGAGGTGCCACAAAAATGATTACTAAGCTGTTATTCTTACCCGTCTGTCCTCTGATATCTCCCTCCCAGAGCACCTGAAGAAACCACTTGAAGATTATATGGCCCGTTTCCCCAGCGTGAGGATTCTCCGTACCAAGAAACGGGAAGGTCTGATAAGAACCCGGATGCTGGGGGCCTCAGCAGCAATTGGGGATGTCATCACGTTTTTAGACTCACACTGTGAAGCCAACGTCAACTGGCTGCCCCCCTTGCTCGGTAAGGGTGCCCTTCCCACGGTGAGGTAGGAGGCCTGGAACAAGCCAGCCTCCCTGGCCCAGGCCGCCCAGCCCTCTGCAGGGAGTCATCCACCAGGGGGTTCCCCTGTCTGAGATGCACACAGCACAGCGCCGGGTGCTGTGAGGGGTTCAGAAGGTCGCGTGCTCAGGACCTTCAAGTCCTTGCAGTCATGCCCCACCGTTTTACAGAAAGGGAAAGAGGGCTCAGCAACTGGAAGTAACTTGACCAGAGTGTCACACAGCATACCTATTGATGTGATTGCTTCCCTGAGATTAACTCAGATTTTGTCAGAAAGCAAACCAAGGTCTCTACTGTTGAGAGCCAAATTATAGGTTAATGTCATGTCCAAGCTCTGGTAATACAGCGGTTAAGAGCTTGGCTGCTAACCAAAAGGCTGGCAGTTTAACTCCACCAGCTGCTACTTAGAAACCCTGTGGGCTAGTTCTGCTGTGTGCTGTAGGGCCGTTGTGAGTCAGAATGGACTCGATGGCAGTGGCTTTTGGCTATCATCAGACCAATTTAAAATTGTTACGTTTTATGGCACTGCTATACCTATAGCCAGACAGGCTGGCAGTATTATCTCTATTCTCACAAAACCATGCATGGTAGAAATCATCTACTTTTTATAGCAGCAGAAAGTGAGGTTCAGGGAAGTTGAGTGACTCACTTATCTCCTTGGGCCATAAATGTCAAAAACACCACCTTCTGACTCCACTTTTCGACACTGTCCCTCAATTCACTTCCTTTTCCAGCAGGTTTCAGGGGATAACTGTAGACAAGGCAGCTTGACCCAGGAGTCCCTGCCATAAGCCTGCTGCCGTCTAGTCAGTTCTTACTCATAGCAATTCTGTATGACAGAGGACAGCTGCCTGTGGAGTTTCCAGGAAGCAGCTGGTAGATCTGAACTGCTGGCTTTGGGGTTAGCAGCCAGGCTGTCAGCTACTGTTAACCACCAGGGCTTCTCACCCAACAGCTTATGAGCAAAATGAAGACTTGAGTATTGGATAATGGGCAATAAGTTGGCCTCACACCTGGTTGAAGAAACAGACTTGAATCCTGGGGAGTCCTGCTTTGATGAAGGCCGTGAACCAGTATTGGCTAGCAGACAGAGGAGATACTTGCCATGAGACTGGGAGTTGGGTGAGGGACAAGAGGGGAGGCTGACTGAGCATCTGAGGTTATCAGTCTAGAAAGAAAAGCTAGCTCGTGAAGAGTGTGGGGGGAAGCACTCACACACAACAGAAAGTTTAGGGAGCTGAATGGACAGAGTTTAGGGCAAACTTCAGCATGCATCAGATTACCTGGAAGCCTTGTTAAACCAGAGCTTGAAGCCAGTTCAGGTATCTTGGGTATCTTGTTAAAATGCAGATTCTGATTTAGTATATCTGGGGTAGAAATGCAAATTCTCAGCAGGTGTTCAAGCCAGAACAAAATTAGTTCTAAGCCCTGGTTCACACTCACAGTGCTAGACCCCACCCCCAGAGTTTCTGACCCAGAAGGGCTGGGCGGGGCCTGAGAATGTGCATTTCTAACAAGCTCCCAGCTGGTGTCAGTGCCGCTGGTTGACAAATCACACTTGAGTAGCGCTGTTTCAGGAATACTGTCGTTACGGGCAAGGACAGAAAGCAAAATGCACACAATGAAATGGGATAATCCAGCACATTTGTTTTTAACACATATCAGCATAGAGCTTTATTAGATCATGAGTTTCTGACAGCAAGGGTCCAGGGTCTCACTGAGTTAGGAAAAGCCTATAACCCAAAATTTCTGGTAAACTGTGTATTTAATTAAACCCAGTGATCTTCTGCATCTGCCTCTCATTACCCAACTGGGGGGGGGGAGGTGGAGAAAAAGAATGAAACCGTACCACAAAGCACCTAATTTATGGTTCTGAAGGAATAACGCATTTGTAGGGTCATTCAGCAACTCATAAAGAGGATGAAGTGGTGGGGCACGAAGCTGAGCTGGTGTCTAAATAGCCCTTAACTCTGTTTCTATGGAAATGTGCGAGGGTAATTTTCATAATCTGCAGACACATGGAAGAAACATTCCCCTCTCTCTTTTTCAGTTTTTTTCTTCTCTTTTCCCAGTGGAAATGTGAACCAGTGGTGTAGATTTAAAAGCCTATGCCTGCTGATATCAACAGCTGACAGAAAGCATCACGGGTTTTGTCTATGAAACCACTGACACCTCTATGCATGGCTCATTCTACCTGTTTTGGAGAGGAGGTATTTCTGAGCCTGAAAAGATGCCACCCCTGCCAAAGGAAAGTTAGTGCGATCATCATTTCCTTCATTATCATCATGACACTAATAGTCTCTTAGCTTTTTAGGCCTGTTGCATATTTGAATTTGACATTGACATGGTGAAGCAGGAAGCCAAACATTATTATCCGTATTTTGTGAATGAGAACATTGAAAGGCAAAGAGAACAAGGGAGATGCCCAGCCTTCCCACTTCTCCTTCCGAGCTGCTTTCCATAATCCTGGTCCTGGAGAGTGTTGGCTGAGTACTAATCCCGTTCTAGAGGGTGGGCTAGGCTTGACTTCATTGTTTCAGTCTCCCAGAGATCCCATGAGACAGGTGCTGTCTCACCTCCACTCTGCAGGCAAGGAATTCCAGACTCTGCAGCATCTGATATCCTCATCCAGGGTTCTACTGCAAGGAGGTGACAAAACCCGGGCCTGAACCTGGGTAGTTGGTCCCCACATAAGCACAGCACCGTAGGCTGCTGCCCATCTGGTAACTACTGCTTGGCCTCATGCCTCCCACTAAGCCAACATCCAGCAACACCCTGTATCCTCAGCCCAGACCTCACTAGAAATAAAATCCCCTTGAAGTGAAGTCTCCCAAATGCCCAGGAATAGTTTAGAAAGGAGGCTTTTCCTCAGGGCCTCCAATGAGTGTTTTGGTTTGAACCCCTGTTGAGAATTTTCATTTCTACTCTAGATATACTGAATCAGAATCCTCATTTTTACAAGATCATTGGGTGATTTTCATAGATCCCTGGGTGATTCTATCTGTACACCAAAGATCTTGTTAAAATGTAGCCTCTGGCTGAGTATATCTGGAGGTAAAAATACAAATTCTCAATAGGGATTCAAACCAGAACAAACCAGTTCAGCACCCTGCTCTTCTCTTGCTCTGTCGCCCAAGAAGGTTCTTAAGCTTCATTAAGAGGTCCCAGGAAACTTCTTCACCATGCAGAGTCAGCCAAGCCGGACCCCCAGAGAGTGATGCATTGGGCCTGGGGCAGAGGTGGGCCTGGGTGACTTTCTGTCTGTTGTTGTTGCTGTTTTGCATGCGTATTTGTTTACACACATCTCAGCTGCATTGACACTGGTGGCCCCCAGTTCACACTTGGGGGTACACTCCCAATGGGTAGCATTTCTCAAACTCTCTTGGCCATGCCCCACTGTTAGAAATGCGTCGGACATCTCGATCCAGTAGACAGATGTGTGCACTCATGCCATATGACTAAAACACTTCTGAAAGTCCTCTGCCTCGTCTCCTGGGATGCACCTTGCTACTCTTTATTTGTACCTTGTAGTACTCTTTATTTCACCAGGAAACACAAACACATAACACGATTGATTTCCCAACCTACCTGTGAATTGTGACTTGCAGTTCAGAAAAAGGCGAAATCACTCTCTCCTGGAAGAACAACATGCTGTAACTTGATGAAACTTGGACCCTAGATACGTGTCAGCCTGCTCTGGCACTGCCGGGCCCCCGTCTAAGTCCTGAACTTGTCTCCTGGCCCAAAGCAGCCAGTAAGCCAGCTCAGCCCACACTGCCCCTCAGGGCAGATTGTTTGCCTGTGACAGCTCTTTGGAAACCCTAGTGGTGTAGTGGTTAAGTGCTGTGGCAACTAACCAAAAGGGGAGCAGTTCAGATCCACCAGGCACTCCTTGGAAACACTATGGGGAAGTTCTGCTGTGTCCTGTAGGGTTGTTGTAAGTCAGAATCTACTCACCAGCAGTGGGCTTGGGGTTTTTTTTGACAGCTCACTGGCGCCTTCTGGCAGCAGTCAGAGGTTCCTGGCAGGAGAAGCATCAGAAGAGCAAACTGAAGCCTGAATTGTGTCAGTAGACCGAGCAGAAAGTGAATTCCATAGAATCAGCTTCTCCTAGGCTTAAAAGGGACGGGGAGAACATCTAGGTCCAAGTTGCCTTTCCTATGCTTGAATCACCAAGCCTGTAGCACTCCTGTGGGGTGATAGTTGCACACCTGCTTGTCTATCTCCTGTTTTAGTCAGCGAGGGCTGCTCTAACAGAAATACCACCAAGTGTGTGGCTTTAGCAAAGGAAAATTTGTCCTCACACAGTCCGGTAGGCTGCAAGTCCATATTCAGGGTATCCGCTCCAGGGGAAGGCTTTCCCCCTTGTCGGCTCTGGAGGAAAGTCCAGTTTTGCATCAGTCTTTGTCCAGGGAGCATCTTGGCACATGAACCTCAGGTCTGAAGGACGCGCTCTCCTCCCAGTGCTGTTTTCTTGATGGTGAGAGGTTCCCAATTCTCAGCCTGCTTTCCTTTCCTTCTGTCTCTTTCGGAATGAAAGGATTAAGGGTGGGGCAAGCGACACTCCAGGGAAACTCCCTTTACAGTGGAGCAGGGAGGTGATCTTATAAAGGGATTTACAGTCCCACCCTAATCCTTTAACACACAGCATAGGAAAACCACAAAATAGAGGACAGTCACAAGATACTGGGAATCATGGCCCAGCCACATGGCTACACATACTTTGGGAGGGACACAGTTCAATCCATGACACCTCCAGTCAGGGGAAGTCATTACTCCTTAGGACAGTCCATTCCCTGTTGCATTGTTCTGACCATTGCAAAAATTGAATAGAACTGTCTTGGGAGGGGAAACCTTGGTGGCATAGTGGTGAAGTGCTGCAGCTGCTAACCAAAAGATCAGCAGTTCACATCCACCAGGCACTCCTTGGATACTCTATAGGGCAATTCTGCTCTGTCCTACACAGTCGCTGTGAGTCAGAATCACCTTGACGGCAGTGAGTTATCTTGGAAGAAGGGTCATCTGTTAATCGGCTGAAGCCAGGAGGCACCAGTAAGCCATCAGGGGCAGACAATTTACCCTAAGGGGCAAGTGGGCTGGGCTGACTGGGGTCAACTTTAGGACTTGGAATGGAGAGCCTGCAGAGCCTCAGCAAGGGTCCTTCTAAAGGGAATGAAGCTCTCATTTTGATAAGCACAGTGATTAATAGTCGCCCTTACTAAGTACTTTTCAAATACTGTTGTGTCTAGTCCTCATAACCTATAAGGCAGTGCCTCTTCTTGTCCCCATTTCATAGAAGAGAACACTGAGGCTTAAAGACCTTCTCTATTTAAGTAGCCGACCCAGGGCTCCTTTATGGGTGGCAGGGCTGGGGTGGGAATCCTCACCTATCTTGCTGGAATCTGCTCTACCTTCCTCCCACGGATTTTTCAAAGTGTAGTGTTCAGAGAACCGTGTTAAAAATGCAAGTAAGATACAGAACAGGGCCGTGCACTTAGCTGCTCCACCATCCTTCCTCACCTGATGGCCATCTCTTGGCTTCTTCAGACCGCATTGCTCGGAACCGCAAGACCATTGTGTGCCCGATGATCGACGTGATTGACCACGATGATTTCCGGTACGAGACGCAGGCAGGAGATGCCATGAGGGGCGCCTTTGACTGGGAGATGTACTACAAACGGATCCCAATTCCTCCAGAACTGCAGAATGCTGACCCCAGTGATGCATTTGAGTAAGTATACACAACCCAGACTCATCTCAGTGGCTGACCCAATGACATTCCCCTCCCCACACACATAGCTCAGGATCACCATCCCCTCACCCCCCCGAAAGTTCAGCGCTGAAGGTCCACCTTCCTGGCCCCACACAGCAACTAGTGTCAGGCATCCTGCCCTGGAGCACAGCCCTTCCCAGCTTATCAGAGTCTTAGCTCACAGACAACAAGCTGTTCACCTCTGCCTGGCCCACCTCTGCAGTTTCTCGGGGTTGCCAGCTGGGACTGAATAGGGTTGCTCCTACTTCCTGCTCAGCACCAGCCCACCTCTCAAGCCTGGTTTTTTGGTGTCAGTTGCCATCAAGTCAGTCCCAACTCTTGGCAACCATATGTGTGTATAGTAGAACTTCTCAGGGTATTCAACACTGGGACCTTTCAGAAGCAGATCACCAGGTCTGTTTTCCAAGGCACCTCTGGGTGGATGGGAACTGCTAACCATTCAGCTAGTAGTTGAGTATCCAGTCCCAGCATGAAATCACCACACTTCACTGAACACTTTCTAAGTACCAGGTGCTGAGAATACTGTGCCTCCAACAACCATGTGCAATAAAAATGATTATCCATATTTTCCAAATGGGGAAAGCAAGATTTCAAGAGGCTAAGTATCTTGCTCAGGTCACACAGCAATTAAGTGGTAAAGGTCAAATTCTGTGACTCCAGTGCCGATTTTCCTATCATTTTGTTGTACCCCTTAGAAACACTAGGGAAACAGCAGCTCATTCAACAGAAAAAGTTTGGGGATGTGTGCACCAGACTCAGCTTCCTAAATGTGGAACTTGGAAGAGAACCTGCAAATGGCAGATTGTCACCTCTTTTGAGTTGAGAAGACTGAGGCCTCAGTGAGTTTGTGGCCAACCCAGTAGTAGAGGCCCCAGTCTCTTCTCTAATGTCCCAAGCTCTTCTCTAGTGTCCCATCTCTGCAGCTGTCATGTTAGCTTTCTGTCTCTACTGCCAGAGATATGGAAAATATCTCTGAATGTTAAGCCAAAATCCAGCTCTGCCAAAGTCCAGCTCTCCTGCTGTATTAGTTTCATATTGCTACTGTAACAAATTACCACACATAGTGGCTTAAAATAACACAAATTTATTATCTTCCTTTATCTTCAAAGCTAGCAACATTTTCAAACCTGTCTCTCTCTCTCTCTCCCCCTCTCACTGACTTACCCTCAGCTTCTGTTGTGACATCTCTGATCTTCTGCCTCCGTCTTATAAAGGCCCTTATGATTACATGGGAAACCCTGGTGACATAATGGTTAAGAGCTATGGCTTCTAACCAGAAAATCAGCAGTTCAAATCTACCAGGCACTCCTGGGAAACTGTATGGGGCAGTTCTACTCTGTCCTCCCTATAGGGTTGCTGTGAGTTGAATTGACAGCGATGAGTTTGTGATTACATTGGTCCACCAAAATAATCTTTCCATCTCAAAGTCCTTAACTTAATCACATCTGCAAAGACCCTTTTATCATGTCAGGTAACATTCACAGATTCCAAGGAATAGGACATGGACACCTTTGGGAGGGTCGTTATTCAGTAGACCATACTGGCCTCACCAGTTTGGTCCCCAGTGAACCCCCAACTTCTCTGTCCTTTGCCCACTCTAGCTAAAAAAGAGGCTCTTGCTGTTTCAGCCATCAACATAGGCACATACCCAGGGTTCCTGAGTCGAGTCTCTAACACTGTGGGCACTAGAGAAATCTCAGAGATAGAAAAAGATGGGTTTAGCTAAGGAAGTGAAAGGCAGCCAGGTGCTGGAAAGCAGAAGCTGAGAGTGGAGGGCATGAGTCAAGTCCATGTGCTTCTTGAACAGGTCAGAGCGTTGTGTTCTTCTGATCTCTTCTGTCCTTCTAAAAATGGTCAAAAGTTACTGTTAGATCCTATCCTACTCCAAAGATAGTACTGAGAGAAGACCACACACTTCACTCAGCTACCCTCAAAGTCAACCCCCTGCCTACCTGAATTCTTGGAGAATAATGCCAGCAGCAGGAGTAATAACATTTGTCTTGAGCTGGCAAAGCAGTTTCTGCTGACAGTGTTGCACACAGTCCTAACAGCGGTGTCCTCAGGTGTAGGCAGAGTTAGCCCCACTTCGCTGATGTGGACTCTGCAGTTCAGAGAGGGAACACAGTTTGCCTAGGATGTCACAGTACCAAAGGCCGAGATCAGAGATAGCTGCTCCAGAGAACAAGATTCACAGAGTTACTGAGGTGCAGACAGACCTCCCTCTAATGTTTGATCTTTTCCCACAAACAGACCTGTGGGCCCTAGATTGGAAAGGTACTTAGGGATGGGTCTGGGCCAGCTGGTCCTCCCTGTTGTGCTCTGAAGAATAAGTCAGTAGACATCATATGACTGCTGCTAGTTAGGGGCAGAGCCCCAACTAATTTCCTCTTCTGAATACCGAAGGGACTGGCTTAGCCATAGAGCAGTGGTACACCACCCTGGCTACGTATTGAAACTGGAAAGCTTATAAAAACACCCAGAATGTATCCCAGTCCAATTACACTAGAGACTTGAGGTTGGGTCTAGGCATCTGTGCGTTTTAAAGCTCCCCAGGTAATTCTACGGTACAGCCCAAGTCAAGAGCCAGCCGCCTTTCCCTTTTTGCCTAAGTGCTTTCTGAGAAACTCTCTCTCCTTCACATTCTCTGATTCTTTCCAGAATTCTGCCTTTTGTATTGTGTGTGGACAAACCCCAAGGAGTGGCCACCAGGGAAAGCCTGGTCCTGCCCTTCACGCCGTCCCAGGGCCTCGGCGGCTGGGCAGACTGCAGGCGGGCACAGCATGGTGTGATGATGTCTGCAAGGCACCGGCTGTGGAAGCCGACCCCGGTTGGAATCACAGCTCATCCACTTGCTTATATTCATGCCCTTGAGCAGATTATATGGCTTTTCTGGATTTCAAATCTCTCTCTACAAAGGACCTAGTAATGGAGTTGGGCAAGAGCGGGGGACAGTGTTGGTAAAGTGTGTGGCACATACTAGACACTCAGAATTGTTATGATTATTCCTGAACACAGCTGAAAATGGGGCCTCTCTCTGGAGGGAAAGCCTCAAGCAGCCCAGATGCCTTCAGGCTAATATCCTGCCCTTCCCTGGCTCATTGCCCTCTATCACTGGTTTTAGCTCAGGCTATTTTTTGTGTGCAGTCTTGGGTCTGATTTCTCATGACGTAACAAATCGTCTGCCCCTCCAAGCACCGGATTTACAGCTCTAGCCAAAAAAAAAAAGAAAACCCAAAAGCGTACAGAAAATAAGAGGAAATTAATACCAAAACACCTTATTTTCTGATAGTATCAAGTACTTCTAGAAATATGGCAGCAATGTGAGGTAGGTAGTGTAGCTCTACCTCTATCGTATGGCTGGAGAGAAGCCTCAGGTACCACTGTCCATCAGAAATATAATGCAGACCACATATGGAATTTTTAATGTTCTGCTTAATTGGACACTGGTGGCATAGGGGTTAAGAGTTCAGCTGCTAACCACAGAGGTCAGAAGTTCAAATCCAACCAGGAACTGCCCAGAAACTCTAGAAGGCAGTTCTGCTGTGTCCTGTAGGGTCCCTCTGAGTCAGAATCAGCTGGACAGCAACAGATCTGGTTGTTTAGTTGAGATGTTGTTGAGTAGCCAAATAAAAGTGCAAAAAGAACAACTGAAATTAGTTTTAACAGTATATTTTTTTATCTCAGTATCTACAGCATCATTTATTTTGTGAGCTGATGTGATTGTCCTATGTGTTGTCAACCCTAACTTCTCTGATGTTACTGACACAGGATTAGAGGTAGGTAGTTATGTTAATAATTAATAAGGAAGTATTCAACCTATAGGATTAGGTTGCTTCTTTAGCCAGTCTCTTTTGAGATATAAAAGAGAACTGAGCAGAGAGGAAAGGTACCTTATTACCATCAAGCAAGAAGAGCCAAGAGCTGATCAGGTCCTTTGGGTTCCTACAGTGAGAAGCTCCTAGACCCAGGGGAGGGTTAATGACAAGGACCAAGCTCTCCAGATCATGTGTACATAAGAATCACCTGCAGAGTCCTGTTAAAATGTCAGTTCTGGTTCAGTATAGCTTGGGTAGAAATGCAAATTCTCAACAGCAGTTTGAACTGGAATGCATCAATTCAAAGCTCTAGATTTTATATTCATAGTACATACCTCACCTCAGATAAGTTACATTTCAAGTACTCAGTAGTCACATGGGACAGCAGCTGCCATACTGGACAGCATGGAGTTAATCAGTTACACAGTTCATCTCAGGTCCCACAGCAAGTCAAGGAGAGCTGAAATTAGAATGAGGGTTTCCCAGTCTCTGACCCACTGTGCTTCTCCATTGTTCACTCCTGACTGGAGGCAGAATACTGTGGTTAAGAGTGTGGACTGCGGCACAGATTACAGATTCAAATCCCAGACCTTGAGCAAGTTACTTACCTGTCTGTATGTCAGTTTCTACATCTGTGAGATGGGCGAGATAAAAATGTGGCCTACCTTGTGAGGGCATTGAGAAGAATAAATTAGTTTAATACAACATCTAGAATAGTCAAGCCCTCTGTAAATAGTTGAAGCCTTCGCTTTTGGAAGGGTCCTCTCCTATGCTCTCAAGGCTCTCCTGGGTGGGTTAGAAGAGGTCTTTTTAAGGAAATTGGCTCCACATAAGCTTGCTGAGTTCTTGAGGATAGGAGGGGGAGTGGAGGTTGCTGCTAGAATGTCCTGGTTTCAGTGTTGGGAATTCTCTGGTGTAGTGTAGCGAGGTGAGGACACAGCAAGTGTCGTAGGCATCTGGTACTGGCACCATGTGAGGCACCGTGGGAGATTCCGGCAGGTAGCCACGTGGCATCCACCTGTAGTCTAGCTGACTTCCTATTCTTTGAGCACTTCACAATTTGCCGTCTCTACACCCGTGCTGTTTTCTCTTCCTGGGTGTCTTCCTCTCTCCTCGTTTTCCCCTTGTCCAAACCCGCCAGGTGCCACCTCCCCTGGGCATGCTTCCTTGACTCTTGTCCCAGCCTTCCTCCTTGCCCCCGCAGGTGGAAGCAGACATCTTGGCACATTCCTGGAGTTGTCTGTACCTCCCAGAGGTCTTTTAAATTACACCCAGAATGAGTTCCTGGGCCATCCTGTCCTGAGGGGGCTGGCGTACTCTCCTGGCACTCTCCGAAAGCTCAGTCTACTCGGATTTACCTGAGTATTGTCCCAGCATCTGCTTCATAGCTGCTACTCAAAGCCTGTTACTTAAATAAACTCATGAGAATGAATGGACTTAATCTTCAACTGGACCAAATCAACAGAGACTGCAGCTTCCGTGGTAGACAGTACTGCAGAACACATGTCTGTCCTGAATATTCCTCAAAGGAATATTTAGAAAACAGATTCCTAGGCTTCATTCACCAGAGACTGTGCCTCAGAAGGTCTAGGGTAGGACGTGACATGCTGTATATGTATAACTTTTTTAATCTTTGTAAAGAATTCTGCAGCACAGACAGACTTGGAAAGAGCTATTTGAATAACGGGAGGACTGAAGAGAGGCAGTGAGGTGCCTGCAAAGCCCAGGGATTGGGGTGGGAGTGGAGTGATTTCATGTCACAGATGATCTCAGGTATAGACCATGTAAAAGGAGCTGTGAATCGGTTTGACTCAATCACATGGTTTGTGAAGAGAAGTTATAGGGAAGAAAGCAAGCCTGGGGCCTAGCGCCACCCCTCCCCACTCAGGACAAGCCACACCCACTGCATCGAGTCACAGTGACTCACAGTGACCCTATAGACAGAATAGAACTGCCTCACAGCTTCCAAGGAACACCTGGCGGATCTGAGTTGCCGACCTTATGGTCAGCAGCTGTAGCATTTAACTACCACACTACCAGGGTTTCCAGCCTAACCCAGAGGGCTTCAAGTTCCCTGTCAGGCACTGGGCTGTGTGGGTGAAGCACCCTCGAGCACCATCATCAGGAACTAGCATTACCAGGTCATGCAGAGGGCCTGTGGCCAGGATGTCACATCTTCATAGCACATTTTTCTTCCCTGACAGGTCTCCTGTGATGGCCGGTGGACTGTTTGCTGTGGATCGGAAGTGGTTCTGGGAGCTGGGCGGGTATGACCCCGGCTTGGAGATCTGGGGAGGGGAGCAGTACGAAATCTCATTCAAGGTGAGCCAGCTCTCCAGAAGCCCCCACTCCTTGCCACAGCCTCCTTGGCGTGTGCTGTAGCAGGCTGCCTGCCCAGCGTCCCTCTGACCTGGGAAGGAATTTGGCGGTATCAGGGTTCAGCAACGACTCTGCTCCTCGGGTCATGTAGTCAGGAGCCAGCAGGTCTCTCTGTGTTGAGGCGAGGGGTCTCTCAGGCTGCCAGAGGCTGGTCTCAGCAGAGCTGGAACTAGCATTTGCCTTAAAGATAGCAGTGTTAGAGAAAGGCAGATCTCCATTCCAAAAAAGGTGATGTGTCTTGGGGTGCACTGAACAGTTTACGAGCTCAGCCAGTAGCCAAAAGGTTGGCATTATAATTCCGCACAGAGGTGCCTCAGAAGAAAGACTTGACAGTCTGCTTCTGACACACCAGCTGCTGAAAACCCCGAGGACCACAGATCTGCTCTGACATGCATGGGGGTCACTCACCAGCACCTGGTGCTCTGTTTGAGATGCCCAGGAACACAGTGAGCAATTAATAATTTGTGGAAATTGTTAAAGGTTCAGGCGATAAGCACTTACTGCAACAGATCTGAAAGATCCTCAGTGGTGCAGTGACTAAGGACTTGGTTGCTGACCCAAAAATCAGAGGTTCAAACCCAGCAGCTGCTCTGGTGAGAGAAAGATGGGTCTGCCTCCTTAAAGACTGCAGTCTTGGAAACCGTAAAGGGCAGTTCTGTTCTGTCCTGTAGGGTCAGTAGGAGTCAGAATTGACTCACCAGCAATGGGGTGACAGTTTGACCAACCTGTGTGCCATAGAAACTTTCTGACAGTGCTAGTAAAAGAGATGGTGGTTACCGGTTACCCACCCGAGCTTCTGCAGTGCTTCTTGAAGAGTCTGTGCAGTAGTTCTGCTCTGTCCTATAGGGTCACTATGAGTCAGAATTGACTGGACAGCAAGGAGTTTGATTGGGTTGGAGTCTTGTTCTCAGGTGAAGAACAGAGGCTCAGTCCCTCTGAGTAGAGGCCTCACTTGTCCTGTGCCCTTGTGGTTTGCCAGAGCCCAATCCTAGCACTCCAAGGCCAACCCTGTGAACACAGACCCTGATGCCCCCTGAGTCAGGCATCAGCTACCGAGGCAGCCATTAAGACTGTGGTACCAGGTCCAGATCGCCTATGTCACATCCTAACTCTGCCACTTCCTACTAATTGTGTGGTCTTGGACCAGGAATCTTCACTTTACTGAGCCTTAGTTTCTGCTGCTGTCAAATGCGATTAGTGATAATTTATCCTCAGGCTTGTCAAGAGAATTAAATGAACTCATACTTGCAAGGTACTTCTTAATATATATCCTAAAGATTATTATCGTTACCAATATCATTATTGTTACTATCTACACCAGTAGTTCAGCAGTTTAGAATTACCAAACCAAAAACCAAACCCACCACTGGCGACTCAATTCTGACTCATAGAAAACCTATAGGACAGGGTAGAACTGTTCCATAAGACTTTCAAGACACTAATATTTACAGAAGCAGACTGCCAGTCTTTCACCCTTGGAGCAAGCAGCTGGTGGGATTAAATTGCTGACCTTTCAGTTAGTGACTGAATGCTTAACCACCGTGCCACCAAGGTCCTTTATAGTTCAGAACTGAGGAACTTAAATTCTTGATTAGCAAGAAAACAACCAGCTAGAATTCCACTGAAATTGAATGTCAGTCTGTATATATTTTAACCTCTAAAATTGTGACACTATCTCCCATGAGGCCACCAGACCCCTAAATAAAATAATATCCAGGAGTAATACTCACAATATTTAACAGCTGGGCATCCACTCTTGTGTGTAGTGATTGAATTTCATTGCAGGTCAGAGCTCACGTTACTGCTTACTGTATACGGGACACTGCAAAGCCCTTCACCCGTGGTGGCTAACTTAATCGTCACAACAGTCCTAGGAGAGTGGTGGTGTTGTTACACTCATGTCACAGGGCAGACATGTGGGGCTCAGGCCAGGAGCCTACACGGTTCGAAGTAACAGAACTAGGACCTGAGTGCTGGTCTGCCTGAGTCCAGAGTTCTCCTCTGACCTGCTGTGTTGTGCTGACGTTTTGTCAGGACACATCAGAGACTAGCACTGTGGAGAAGACTAGCCTAAGAAGGTGGCTGCGGTCTCTTACCCTTCTTGGTGTTCACCTCCTGGGGTTAGTGCTCTTTTACTTGGATATTCCACAGCCTCTCAGCAAAGTGTATTAATAACAAAATGGATTGATAATGAATACGCTAAGTCAGAAATAGCAAATAGGTTTTCTTTTCAGTCATCTCAGATTCACTGGTAGGGACCGCCCCAGTTATGTGTTGACATGTGTTCTCGGGCTACAGCCAAGCATGTCAGAAAAAGAGCAGCAATTGATTAGTAATGTCTTCCATGGTACAGGTTTGAAGAGTGATGGCACATATGTATCCCTACCCATGCAGCCTAGTTTTCCAAATGTTACCTCTTTAAAACTCAATGCTGTCAAGTCAGTTCCAACTCATAAAGATACTAGAGAACAGAGTAGAACTGCTCCATAGAGTTGCCAGGGAGCACCTGGTGGATTTGAACTGCCAACCTTCTGGTAGCAGCTGTAGGACTTAACCACTAGGCCACCAGAGTTTCCATTACCTCTTTAAGGGTACAGTAAAATCGTACACAGGAATCAGAAGGGTTTTTGTTTCACTGGTCCCCTTGTGTCAAATAAACAAATTTGGTGTGTAAGGTTTTCTACCAAGTTTATTCTGAGAAATGTGCATACCTGTGTTCTGAGTTCTCACCAGAATGTAAACATAGGGTGGGGACCTTGGTGTCTTTTATTCACTGCTCTAGTGGTGCAGGGTTAAGAGCTCAGCTGCTAACCAGATCCACCAGCCACTCCTTGGAAACTCTTCAGGGACAGTTTTGCTCTGTCCTGTAGTGTCACTGTGAGTTGGAATCAACTCGACAACAATGGGTTTGGTTTTTAGTTTTTATATATCAAGTACCTAAAGGATTGTCTGGCACAGAGTGCCCTTACAGAAACTCTTCATTGACTGAATACTCAGAAGAGGTGTGTCTCTGGCTGGTACCAGCCTCCAAGCCCCAGACTGGATCCTTGGTCAAGAAGCCCCCCTTCAAAAAGTCCCTCTGTGGAGAATAGTGAATAGAGAAAGATTTGCACAAAGAAATTTCTAAACCCAAAATGGTTTCATTCTGTGTGTTTCAAAGAACCATCTAATGATGCTCATCAGGCAATTATGGCAGAACAAATGGCATTTTTCCACACGCAGTTTATTTACAAAAGGCTTGGTAATGAAGCCATATTGGAAGTCTGTAATCCGGGTGGGGGAGGGAGGCTGGCTGGCTTGTGTTTCCATCTGATCCAATTATGCCCTCCACTCTCAGGAGGAAATGAGACAGTGTAATGAGGAGGCACAGTGAGGTCCAGAAGGGAGACTTTCCTCCCTTGGCTTTCTCTCTCCTGGCTTTGAGAATGTGCATTTCCAGAGCTGCTGACAGCCCATCTGCCTGTGCTTTGTCTCCCAGGCCCCCATGGAAGTCCTTCCCATGACACAGGGTACAGGCAAGCCCATTCATCCCCTGGCAGTACTGCTTGGAAATGCCTGGTGTTCTGTTTCAGCCAGAGCAAGGTGCTCAGGAAGGGCCACACCACGTCTGATTAATCTCTGGCAACAACCCTTTTCTTGTTGGTGACAGAGAAGAGAGATTGGTCTGAAAGGTGTAAGTGTATTTTCAGAAATGAAGATAAATTGATACCTGCCATCAGGGCTGATGGACTCCTAATTTGGCTCCAATTCCAGTCCAGGCCATTTGTCCTGATGGGCAAAACCTAGAAAAGATATTCCAGAGGTTCTGAAATGTCTAGAAAATCCTCAACTTCCTTAGCTAGGGGAGCATTTATTTCCACAACACACAGTCACACTTTCACAGTTCTCCTGCTTAAGAGTTAGAATCTGTTTAGTTCTAGAGGTTGGATGAATCCTTAACTCCAGGCTGGCCCCTGCTGATCATTCCACTCTTACCCCAGTGCATTAGTCTGGACTCCTGGTTACAGTCTGATTTAAAAAAACTGAATTGATCAGCCCACGTGACTGATATCCCAGGTTAGTCCTGCAGGCCCAGCTGGATCCAGGAGTCCACGCTCTCACCTGGGCTTGGCCTCTCACACTCCCTTGCCCTGCTTTCACCTGGGTTGGCTTCCCTCTTGGGCAGGATTTCCTATGGAGATCCCCAGCAGCTGTGGACTTTAAGCCCAGTGGAAATAGTTTCTGTCTCCCATCTTTCCTTAGCAGTCCCCAAACTGGGTCCTGTTGGCCTACTGGTCCCTTGCTTACTCCTGAGCTGTGTTCTCATTGTGCAGGCCACAGCCACATGCCAGTCCTGGAGGAGCTGGGAGAGTAGGGGTGTCTGGCTCCCCAAAGGAAAGTCCAGGTACTGTGCTCAGAAGGGAGTATGGGTGTGAGGCAGGGAAGACCACAGATTTCCACTTCACCAACCATCCAGGACTGCTTGCAAGCCCAGCCCTGTTCCAGGCCCTCTTTAGAGACATACTCTTGACTCTTTCTGAAACACCTTTTCTTAGGCTTGGCCACCCAACCTCAACCTTCCAGCTTGAGCTCTTAGAGGTGGTCTCTCTCTACCTTACTTGAGCTCCCTCTGCTGATGAGGGACCAGCCCAACCTTGTACTCTCCATATCACCACACCTTCGTGGCTCTTAACACCTATGTGACATGGCTCAGGGATCTACCTGGACTTTTCCATGGGACTCTCAGCTCCCTGGAAACAGCTGTGCTGCTAACAAAAATGTCAACATTTTGAATCTGCCAGGTGCTCCTTGGAAATCTATGGGGCAATAAGATTCTGTCCTGTAGGGTCGCTGTGAGTCAGAATCAACAGAGTTGGTTTTGATTCTCTGAGATCCCTGGAGGCCGGACTAGGTCTTGTCAACCTCCACGCCCCCAGTGCCTGGTGCACAACCCAACCCAGCCTACTGCCATCAAGTCAATTCCAACTCATAGCAAGCCTGTAGGATGGAGCAGAAGTGCCCGATGGGGTTCCCAGCTGTAAAACTTCGTGGACACTGATTGCCACATCTCTCTCCTACAGAGCAGTTCATGGGCTCAAACTGCCAACCGTTCTAGTTAGTGGCTGAGTGCTGAACCACTGTGCCACCATGGCTCCTACCTGGTACATAAGAGGCGTTTTAAATAACTATTAGTGCCATCAGTGCCTACCTGATGAACTTTTTCTGTCCTGCCTTGCTCTTCCAATTTGGGTGGGAAGGTGTGGTGGGAAGGGTCCTCAGCAAGAAGACAGGGCCTTGGGTTCTCATCTCTGCCCTCCATCTGTCTGGGGACTAAGGACCAGATCACTTCACCTTGCCAGTCCTCAATCCCAGGGGATAAGTGATAATTTTCATCCTACCTCACAACAGAGGATCAAATAGGGTGCTATGGAGAAAACCCTCAGACTTACACAGATACTGAGAGCTGTTTGAATTAGAAGTGGCGCTGCAGGGTAAGCAAAAATGTTACTGTGCACTGGGCCCAGGAGGCCACGGTTACAATAGCTGCCGCTCTGAGATGTGGGAGAGAGGGAGAGTCGAATCAGAGGGGATTGGGATGAGACACGTGAGGGCTTTGGGAAGGGTAACAGGATGTATCATTTGTGAGTAGCAAGTTGGCAAAATTGGCCACATTTTAAAGCAAGCAAATCCTTTGTCCTTGAAATCCTGCACCCAGGAGTTGATCCGAGAGAGACAGCTGTGTAGATGAGGGAAATTGTAGGTAGAAGCTATGGCTGAAGCATTATTTATATCAGGGAAAAACTGAAAATGACCCTGATTATATCCTCAGGGGCTTAATAAACTAGGGCACAGCTGAATGATGGGTTATTATATAAAAGAATTTAAGTGCCTCCAAAATAAAGCAAAAAAAAAAAAAAAAAAGATAAGTGCAGAGCTACCAGTTACTAGATGCTATTGAGTCAACCTTGACTCACGGTGACCCTGTGTGTGTCAGAGTGGAGCTGTACTCCCTGGGATTTTCACTGCCTTTCTTCTGAGGTGTCTCTGGATGAATTTGAACCTGCAACCTTTCAGTTAGCAGCTGAGTGTGTGAACTGTTTCTACTACCTAGGGACTCTTGAAATGCAGGGTATGTATGTAATATGACTATATTTTTAGTTTTTACAAAGATGACAAATGCAAAGAAAATGTAGGCTAGACCTTACCAGCTGCCATTCATTGAGTGCTTGCATGCATAATGTCTGGGGCCCTGGGCTGACACTGTGTCATTTAATCCACGTGGCAATGGTCTCATTTTCACGTTTCGCAGGTGAGGAGACTCCGGCTTCCGTTAAATCACTTTCGCGGAATCACACTGCTGGAACAGGGGTTCAACCCTTCTGTTGTTTCTCAAGCCTGTGCTCTGTCCCCCGAGGCCCAGAAGTCTTCCAGTCAGTGGTGGCTGCCGCGGTGGGAGGACTTGGGTGTAGCTGTCACCTTCTGACCCTTGTGTTGCTGTCACATGGAGTAGGTTCACAATACGTATGTGTTGCTTTCGTAAACAGAGTCCCTGGGTGGTACAGACAGTTCACATGCTTGGCTGCTAGCCAGAAAGTTGAAAGTGTGAGCCCACACAGGAGTGCCTTGGAAGAAAGACCTGGCAATCTGCCTCCCAGAAACCAGCCGTTGCAGACCCTACAGAGCAGAATTCTACTGTGCCACACATGGGGCCACCGTGAGTGAGAGTCAACCAGACAGCAACTAGTACTGGCACTTGTATGGTCAGGGGAAAAAAAAAAAGAAGTTTGTTTGTTTGTTTGTTTTTTAAAAAATAAGAAAAAAGTTAGTTTTTAAGCGCTGTCTGCTAGCTCCCTCCCAAGCACTGTGTTTAGGCCATTGGTCAGCTCAGGATAAAATTCCCCACATATAGGGCCTAAAGAGAAAAGCGTTTGGTAAAGTGACTCACTGAGGGACTGAGTCCCTCCTGGCACACCTCTGTAGGGTCCGCCGCAGGAGGCACAGGCAGCGGCCCACGTGCCCCTGATTAGATGGCAGGGCTGATAGGGAGCCACACAAGGGGCAGGGAAGCAGGAAGATCGTTCTGTTATGGTAAACAGGGAGGCTGGCTCAGTTCTACTCTGTCCTGAGCAGGTTAAGAAAAAAACTCTCACATTTGCCTTCCATAAAACACACAGCATTGTCAAGAAGATTAAGTGAACTTGTATGTTTGAACAGTAGGTTGACGCACCCCAGAAACTGGCCAAGGGTAATGTGACCTGATGCCCAGAGAAGTTAGATGACTGGCCAGGTCCCGTTAGCTCGAAGGTGGCCGTGTTTGAGCTAACTCCCAGATGTCCTGACACCAAGCCCAGTGCTCATCTTATCTCAGTCCACTGGGTGAGGGGTAGAGCAAGAGCAAAGCCACCCTAGAGAGTGGCCATTGTCTTAGGAAGGGCTGGGAAGTCTGGACTAGCCCCGAGGAAGGCTAGTTGCCAAATAGGAGGGGACAGCAATTTTCAAGACCAGCTGAAATGGCAGAGGTGATTGGGGGTTACCATCAAGGCCCAGCATGTCAGTGCATTTCCTTTTCCGTGTCACCAGTGCATTTCCTTTTCCATGTCGCAGCCCCTTCCCAGAACCCTGGGTCTCAGGCCAGCATCAGAGTGCACACAAGGAACCCCAGGCCAGCCTCTCCCTTCATGGCTTATCCAAGGATCCTAGGAACATGCGCTACTGCAAACAGCATTTTCCTCCCCAGCCACAGAGGCCCAGCCTTCCTAAAAGCATCTGCCAGGAACAGGGACAGCTTTCTACTTGTGATTCTCAGCAAGCCATTTGAAATTCTGTGAGTCTCTTATCCAGGGAGCCAGCCTCAGAGCAGGAGCGTGCATCTCCTGTTTTTTCTCCAGGAACCAAAACTAAAAACCCAACTCACTGTCATCAAATTGGTTCCAAAGACAGCTCAGAGAGTCCCCATTCACCCATCCACACCTGTCTCGTCATGCCTTTGTTCTTTAACTGTGGAAGTAATAGCACCTTCTTCAAAGGTTATGCTAAGAACTAAATAGGATAATGCATTCATCTGGCCTGGAGGCAAACGGGATCTAGAAAATGTAGCGGTAAGGGTCATCGCCTCCTGTCAGTTAAGGAGGCAGAGCACCCCGGGGCTCAGTACACAGGCCTCAGAATCGGCTCCTTTCTTCTAGAGTCAGCTGTGTCCACTGTGGCCTGAGCTGCTGCGTCTGTGTGACTGTAGGCTCATCCTTCATCATGTGCCAATGTATATACTGATTAAAATGTGTTACAAGCTTAGCTCAGTGCCTGGGACATAATAAATGGCCAATAAATGGTAGCTATTAATGCCAGCATCCTTGTGGTTGTTTGTTGTGACCAGGCTGTGGTTGCAGGAAGGCAGGAATGGAGACAGCATGAGACAGAGGCCATCAACCTCGGCTTCAGGCCTAGCTCTGGAACCCATTCTGAGTGGGACTTGGGACAACTCACCTGCCCTTTCTCCTACGCCCTCATTTCTTCATCCAGAAAGGGGTGCTAATGATGATCACAGACTGGGGAGACCGTGTGCACAGGCAGGTGCCATTCCCCTGAGCGTGGTTGGCATTGTTCTGGTGTGCAGTGGCTCTGAAAGCATGGTCCCTGACCAGCAGCCCCAGCATCACCTGGAAACTCATTACATGTGCACACTCTCAGGCCCCGCTTCCACCTACTGAGCCAGACACTCTGGGGCCGGGACCCTGCAGTCTTGTGTTTTAACAAGGCATCCAGATGATTCGGATGCCCACTCAAATTTGGAAAATCACTGATGTAATGAATAGTTGGGGTCTTGTACAGAAAGAGTACTCAGGTTTATTTGGGAAAGGACAGGAGAGATGGGTAGGTTGGTTGTCAGGTTGGTCCACCAGTGGGTTCCCACTCCTTCACACAGCAACCTTCAAGGCTGCGTATCATTGGGGTCCATCCTGACAGCAAGCTTCTCCCAGCGGGGTCTTAGACCAAGTGCCTGACCAACAGCCAGTACATGTGTGAGTGACTGAAGGAATGAATGAGTTAGGTTATGTTTTAACATGTTGGGTGGCAGCATTCATGGAAAGAAAGCCAAATGTGCCCTCTGGGCAGACAAGGAAGGGTCTCAGAGCTGGTTCCCAGCAGCATCCACACACAGAGTCAGGCATGTGGAGAGTCAGAGGTAGTAGAAACAGGTGGCAGAGAGCTTTGATTGTAAGCAAAAAGTGACCCCATTCTTTGAGAAGGGCCATGAGAGAGTCAGGACCAGGCCCTGGGGAGATTAAACAGGGAAGGCCTAGTCTCCCTGAAGGCCTCAAATCTGATTACTTCTGGGGAACCCAGCCGTGGGTTCTCTTGTGAGCTCTGTTCCGTTCTGTTTGTGAGCTGAGGGTACCTGGAGGTACTGGATTCCTCTCAGGCTCCATTTCTTCGCAGGCGAAAGCAGTGACCATTCCTCTCTCACTGGGCTGTCCTGAGACTGCTATACTTCCCAGACAGAAGTCAGAACCTCCCACAAGGCAACTGCCCCCGTGTTTTTAGCTATAAACTCATAAGGGTGTTGTTAAAACAGTCAAAGATTGAACTAATTAATTTAGAATTAATTTAAAATCATATAACATTTTAAAAAATAGTAACTTGGAAATTTTTTTTCCTGTTGTTTTCACCTACTTCATCTAGTAACCGTTATAAACATGCAGCGCTAGCATGACCAGGGTCATCATGTGCTGGTGAGACTTCCTGAAATAGCATCATGTTGTTCAAAACAAGCAAATTGAGAGATGCCCCATACCAGGAACTTCTGGAAGGCATGAATGTAACACCAGTGTTGCTTTTCTGAGGGAATTCCGAGGCACACAAGCAGTGTCCACCACCACCAACAAGAGTGCCCACATCCAGGAAGTACTGTGTGTGGGATTGCTCCCAGTGCGCTCCATGATCTGGCTTTATTACCTCATTTCGGCCTCACAACAGCCCTATGAGGCCACCGCTATAACCTTTCCCTTGTTTCCAATGAGGAAGCAGGCTTTTAGACTTGTGTGAGCACTTGGATCCGAACTCAGTTCTTTCTAACTCAGAAATGGAGCTCATACCCACACCCCGTCTGCCTCCTAGGCACACAGCTAATGCTGGAGAACTGGTGGCAATTATTACCGCATTGAAGACCCTGGTGGTGCAGTGGTTAGGGGCTAC
Source organism: Heterohyrax brucei (assembly GCA_028571685.1). Classification (NCBI taxonomy): domain Eukaryota; kingdom Metazoa; phylum Chordata; class Mammalia; order Hyracoidea; family Procaviidae; genus Heterohyrax; species Heterohyrax brucei. Next base: position 171,641,264 of record CM053141.1, read on the forward strand.
CGCTGCTTACCGGCAGGTCAGCAGTTCAAAGCCACCACGCGCTCCTTGGAAACTCTGTGGGGCAGTTCTGCCCTGTCTGTGGGGTTGCTTTGAGTGGGCATTGACTCCACAGCAATGGGTTTTGTTTGATATTACTCCATTATTTCCCCTGAATGCAACTGAACAGGGCTTGAGCCCCATAGGGGTCCTCAGCAGAGATACCAGCAGCCAAAGACTAGGCTGGCTGTCAATCTGACCCTGTCCGTCCTGAGTGGGCTGGCAGCCATCCCGCTCCTGGAAGATTTCTGGCAGCATTTTCTTGGCAGGAGTGGCTGCTGTACCCTGCCGCCCGCCGTGTCTCCCTGCCCCGATGGGCCCTCCCGCTGCGGTCTCCCCAGACCCCATTGTGTTTTCCTGATGTGTATCACCACACTTTTTTTCCTCCTCAGTTTAAGAGATAAGAACAAGTAATTGTCTTTTATAGGCACTGTAATGAAGCCTGTCATCATACAAAAGAAGTTCGCTAATAAAATAAATCAAAGCAGCAATGGAAATGAATGGGGAGCAGGCTTTTAGAATTAGATTTGTACTTGTCTACTGGCCTGATGCTTCTAGCAAGGAGTCTTTTTTGTAGAGAGAAAAAAAAGACAGCAAGAATCGAGCTGGCAGGACACGTTCAGAAATTACTGGTGGAGTGGATGACTGCACACGCACACGTGCACGCAGCTAGGGGCTGGGAGGGGAAGTTACACCAGACAGCCCCCGCCACAAGGAGGCGTCCTATATACTTTTTCCACTTTCACAGAGGACGCATTCCATCCAGGCCAAGCGTGATTCTCTGCTGCCAGCACTGCAGTCCCGTCTTCTCAGCATGGCAAGACTCTTGCAGGTGTATTGCTTGAGGGAGTAGAGAGTACCCATAGGCAGCTGGACCCAAACAGTGCCTGTGACTGTGCCCTGCACCCCCACCCTCCTTTCCCCATTCTCCTGGCTACTCGCAGGTTTTACCACCAAGTCAGCTGAGAAGAATACAGAATGCAGTGGGGTTAGCAAAAGGGCAAAGGCTATATAATTTCAACTTGTTGCAATCAAGTCAATTCCGACTCATGGTGACCCATGTGTTCGAGAGTAGAACAGCTCCATTGGGTTTTCTTGGCTGTAATGTTTGGAAGCAGGTCACCAGACTTGTCTTGCGTAGCTCCACTGGGTGGGTTTGAATTGCCAGCTTTCAAGTTAGCAGCTGAGCACAGACCATTTGTGCCACCCGGAGACCTCAGTATCGTTTCAGGATGGCAGCATTCCTCACACTCTTATGGGTAGAAATGACTGACATTAATCAGGATTACCATGAGCCAGACATCAGGCCAAGTCCCTTTTACAGACTGTCTCATGCCATCTCAAGCATCTGTGAGATAGCAATGATTATCCCAATTTCACGGGTAAGGAGACTGTGGCTCCCCATGCAAGTAACCTGCACAAGGTCACACGGCTGGAGGTGCCACTGCTTTGGAATGCAGGGAGTCAAACTACAATGTGGGCTCCCGACCCCTTTACCAGAGTTGTCCTGAGTCTTGATTGGCTGCTGCCTCGGCTCTGATGTAAAGGAGAAGCCTACGGACACAAAGATAAGTGGTGTGGACTGTAAGCAGAGCTCAAGGACCTGGCATCTGGGACCAGCTCTGGCCAGCTCCCCACTTAAGGACAAGTCCCAACACCATCCTGTGCCTTCGGCTTTCATCTGGTTACTTATGTGAGTCTGTGGATCAGCAGACTGCATGTCCCTGGAAGGGCAGTCCCTTCCAGTCTTGGGATTCTGTATCTTCAGTAGCAAACTGGAGAGCTGCTGGTCACAGGAGGGTGGTGACTGAAGTGGTAAGAATGATGACGATGTTGTCCCATGTCCACTTCCCAAGACAAATTTAGCCAGGATCCAGCCCATAGAGCTCAGCCTGAAAGAGGAGATGGAACCTTTTGCCCAAGACAGAGTAAAACCCCCTGTCCCCTCTATGAGTTATATTCTTTCTAAAATTACAAACAACAAAAAAGAAAAATAGTGGTTTCCTTAACTGATCCATCCTTTCTCTAATCACATCTCTGTTCCTGAGACTTTGCATCAGTCTTGGTTTATTTATTCCTTTATGTATTTGCAAATGCATGTGGAGTCCCTATGATGGGCAAAGCCCTGTGTGGGGCATGCAGGTGGGATACAGTGGCAGATGCAACAGGTGTGAACCTGCTGCACAGAACGCAAGTTTAGCTGTGTGCACAAGGTTGGTGAGGATGTTTACATTTGAAGGTGACAGAAAGCCATCTTGAACTGGCTACAGCAAAGAAGTGGGGGTCAAAGGGGAGCCCAAGGGTAGGCTGTCTGCAGCATGACTGGGTCCAGGTGCTGTCTCTTCTGCCTCTCCTGACCTGGCCCTCTTCTCTGCCGGCTGCCTGCCTGGGCTGGCCTTCTCTGTGTTGTGGCCCAGAGGGCCGCTGGTGGCTGCATTGTCTTCTGTGCTGTCTGCCCCAGAGAAGTGTGTGACCTCTTGCATTCCAAGAATTGGTACAACCTTGCCTCACATAAGCCTAAGAGACCAGAAGCTATGGTCCAGCTGGCCAGCCTGGGTCACAGACCCCAGATGATAGGACAATCCCTAAAAGAGAGAGGGTGCGCAGATGCCCAGTGCAGAAAGACTGGCCTTGAGCTAAAGAACCACATGGATAATAATTTCAACTTTTACACACCAAATTAAAAGTATATGGTGCTGTGTGTACACATCAAAGGGTAATAAAGTCTAGTGTAGGGGTCAGGACAGCCCCTTGCAAAGGTGACAGTTGGGTGAGACCAAAGAGATCAGTGGGAGGGCCAGGCACCAGAGTGGAAGAGCATCTGGCAGAGGAAAGAGCCTGTGTGAGGACCTGGCTGTCAGAGGAAGAGGGTATTAGTGTCTTAGTGCTGCTGTAACAAAAACACCACAAGTGAAAGGCTTCAAAGAACAGACATTTATTTTTTCACAGTTTTGGAAGCTAAAATCCCAATCAGGGCATCGGCCACGTTGATTCCTTCTTCGGGGGTAGCTCAGGGTGTTTCCTGGCTTGTAGCAATCCTTCCATGGCTTTGGTCTTCCCCCGTGTCTGTGCATCTGTACCTGATCTGCTCTTTTGATAACTCGGAAATGAATAGATTTAGAACCTGCCTAACTCAGGTGTGATCTAATTTATAGAACAAACCCCCATGTCCAAACAGGGCGACATCCACAGGACTTAGCTCCACATCCCTCACCCTCATCTTAGCTTCTCATGCCCTTCCTTACCACACTGTCTGCTGTGAATTGAATTTGTCCCCCCATAATACATGCTGGAATCCTAATGTTATGATGGGGTGAGGTGCATTGAGGGTGAGGGATGCATGGTGGGTCCTGCAGGGCCTCCGCTATGACCGATAGCCCAACCACAGAGATGCTGAAGGAGCTGTGTGCTGATTCACTGCATTGATGTGCTTTGATGGCCCGAGGACACTTTTAAGAGTTGGAGGTGATAGCACTGAGCTCTCTCAGGCTGCCCAGGAATTTCCAGAGGACCCAGGAGTTGGCAGCACCCTTGGCTGCACAGGTGTCTGTCTCTGAAAGTTGCTCACAATGCAGAGAGCCAGCACCAGCAAATCCTATCCTGAGAGGGAAGCTATTGATTAAACCTGCTGTCCAAAGCCAAGACTCCTTTGAGACTATAGACTGCCTGGGAGCCTGAGACAGATGGAGGTCACCCTCGTCCCTCAAGAATCTTTAGGCTAATGACGAGTGTAGTCAGGGCAAAGGAAATTAGAAGTCACAGGACAGAGAAGGATTTAGGGATCAATCATCCATCTGCAGAAAGGAAGATTCCCCTGCCAGGCAGAGCTGGAGACGCAGCCTTGTTAGCTAATGAGAGTTTAATGTGGAGTTGAGGGAGCTGGATGCTGGCCCAGCCAGCCACCCAGGAGATGCCCAGAAATTGATCAGGGCAAGGTGCCCCCCACCTAGCCAGCACCACTCCACCACCAGAAGGCAGGGGGCAGCCCAGCAGCAACCTAGGCAATATCTGCCCAACAAAAGACTCCCTTCCACGTCAATCACTTTGTATAAAGAAAGAGTTATTGTTATGGGATGCTGGCGCCTGATCAATATCTCCTGCTTTGAAAATAAACTTCTTGGCTTTGCCTTGACATTAATCTACCATCAGGAGCCCATTATCTAGAGACCAATGTTCTGTTCTATTGACTTGCTTGATTTCTTTTTCTCCCCCCAGATCAGAATATAATTGCATTTCTCTAGGCAGCACTTGCACTAATGGCAGTCCCATGCATGTCCCCCACAGGGAGTTGGGGCAGCGTTATTTGGGGTAGGCTGCAGGCAGCAGTTGGGGGAGGTCACAGGGGACCGAGAGCTCCTCAGGTACCAGTGGAAGGGCCCCCCATGTAGAGCTCCTAAAGCAATCAAGATGTAAAGCCCAGTCCCCAGCAGCTCCCCATGCAGTTTATGCTGGAATGGGCTCTTCTCCACAGAATTCCCTTCCCGCCCTTCACTCTGCAACAAGGGTCTAGGATGATAATAATAATATCTCCAGCCTAGCTGTGTCCCACCATCACCACAGTCACGTCCTTACATGAAGCCTTCACAGCTCTGCAGGACCCTCTTAGGCCATGCCTCCTCAAGCCTGCATCATACAGGTTACTGCCTGCTCCATAGTCGGTTGCTTGCATAAAATGTAAATTGGTGTATGTCATCTCCTTCACTGAAGACTTTCCATGGCTGCCACCTCACTGTACCCTGTGAGACCCTCACCAGCTGCCCCTGTCCGTTTTCTTCCCTCCCGTCCCATCGCTATTCTCTTTGCTTGCTCTGCTCCAGGCCTCCAGCTTTCTTTCTACAATGATTATGCCAAGCTTGCCCCTACCTCGGGGCCTTTGCCCTTTGTTCTCTCTGCCTATTCTCTGCCCCCTGCCCCCATCTTCATGTTAATTTTGCTTTCCCACTCTTTAAGTCTCCCCTCAAATAGTCCCTTCTCAGTGCGGCTTTCCTTGACTACTGGGTGTAAACTAGCACCCCATACAGTGAGTCCAGTTGTACTGCTTTGTCTTTCTCATAGCACACATCACTATATGAAACTGTTTCTATGTATTATCTATTCCTACAGGAAAAATTTACCCCGTAACAACATTTTAAAACAACCAATAACAATTTCTAATAATTTCTAATAATTTCTGCGGGCCTGGGATTTTATAGCAGCTTAGTGGTTCCTACTTGGGGCCTCTCATGAGGCTGCATGCAAGATGTCAGGCTGGGTGGCAGTCACCTGAGGGTTTGACAGGTGCTGGAGGATCTGCTCGTGAGGACGGCTCCCTCCTGGGGCTGCTACAGTAGTGCTGGCTCTTGGCCGGAGGCTCAGCTCCTTACCACATGAACCTCTCCGTGGAGCTACTGGAGTGGCCTCACATCCTGGCAGCTGACTTTCTCAAAGCGCACAGTCCCAAAGAGAGGAAGGTGGAAGCCACAGTGTTTTTTATGACTGTCATTGCTGCCATATTGTTTATATAAGCCAGCCCTGCTCTGTGTGGGAGGGGACCGTACAAGGGGGCTAATACCAGAAGGCAAGGATCATTGGGGACCATCTTGGCAGCTGGCTACCACACCCACTCCCTGGGAGGGGCTGCCAGGCTGGTCCCATCAGTGGATGTGAGTCAACGTCGAGTGCACTCAGTAAGGACTCCCAGTGTGCTGTTAGAACATTGTGCAGACAAACCCAAGAGCTCTGTGAGACAGCCAGATGGGTTTACAGGGAGCAACATCAGAGCCCGTACTCAGTCCCCACACTGCATCCATATCCAGCTGCATAGCTTAGCAAGCCCTTCTGCTGGGAAAAGTTAGGCCAGGGAAGCTGATGGGCCCACTCATCGTAACCCAGCAAGAGGCTTAACGATCTAGGAAGAAATTCCAGGGCCTCTTGCCAGAATCAGTAAACATGTAGAGGCTGTGTACCCCCTAGCCTCTTCTCGTTCCTGTGGCAGACATCACTAAGTGATCACTATAGTTTTTTCTCACCAAATCCTGATGCGGCCTTAGAATTCTTGTCGACCCAGCACTCCAGGCATCCACAGTGGTTCACAGTGAAGACTCTGGAGTCAGCTACAGCTGCACTTAAATTCTGGCTCCAATGCTGACCAGCTCTGTGTCCTTAGACAAAGTTTCTTGGCTTCTCTGCTTCGTGGAGAGAAACCCACCTTAAAGGTTTTCTGATGAGTCTTAAATGTGGTTATGTACGGGAAGCTCTCAGCGCAGTGCTTAGCAATGAGTAACCACTCAGTGTCGTCAGCTCTTTTTTACTGCTGCTGGTATTCCTGTCGTCCCCTCCCCACTGTTAGCTCTGTGAACTAGGGCCTCGGCAGACAATCCAGCCCGACGGTTTCACTGAACACACTAAGGAATGCTGGCCGTTGAGGAACAGTGAATTGGAGGCAGGAACATCATCTTCTCTCCCCTTACTCTCTGCAGGTCTGGATGTGCGGGGGCCGCATGGAGGACATCCCCTGCTCCAGGGTGGGCCATATCTACAGGAAGTATGTCCCCTACAAAGTCCCCGCTGGAGTCAGCCTGGCTCGGGTAAGGGGATGGCTTTTGAGGGGGGCAGGGGAATCAGCGTAGACTGTTAAGCAGGGTAGAGGCACCCTCAGGTGCTTGAGAACTTAACATAAAGCCCTGCTTCACCAGTTATTAGCTGTGTGACCTTGGAAGAGTTGCTTAACTCCTCTGAGCCAGTGTTTCCTCCTTTGTTTAAAGAGAACTAGTTGTTTCCAACTCTCAGCATTGCCAGGAGAATTAAGGAGATGACACAGATTTTCTGTGACAGACGGAGAAGATTTGAGGTGGTAGACATAAGAACAGTTTAGTTTTCATGTGTTTGTGTTAATGTAGATTAGAAATGAATGTGTATTAGTGTAGCAAACTTGTGATTTCACAGATATTTTATTTAGGTTAAAGCTCGAGTGGGTACAGAGTTAGAAAAAGAAAAATTTTTGTCAAGTCAGTACCATCTCATAGTGACCCTATAGCACAGAGTAGAACTGCCCCATAGAGTGCCTACGGCTGTCATCTTTTGGGAGCTGACTGCCGTGTCTTTCTCCCACACAGTGGCTGGTGAGTTCGAACCGCTAGTCTTTTGGTTACCAGCTGAGCACTTTATCAGTGAGCCACCAGGGCTCCTTATTTAAGGAAATATGTTAAACAAATAATAATACTGGTGGTGTGGTATGTTTGGGAAAATGTGAGACCAGGTACGTAAAAGTTCCTGCCACCGGGATGGTTAATAAATATCAGTATTGCCCTCACCTGACCCTCTCCCACTTACATTGCCAAAAATTGTGTCAAACTGTTTTATTGCCTTAAAATAATTCATATCATTGCTTGGATTCAGTTGGCCACAGGCTGCAAATTTGTGAGCTAAGGTTTTTAACAATACTTTGCTAAACCCTAACAATGCATTTTAAATATTGTGTCTTGAAGAAAACAAGTCAGGAGGACCACAAAAGGAAAGCAGAGTTGGTGGGTCCCTAGAGGAAGGTTTTTGGCAAAAGCGGGAAAGGTCACTGCAGTTGTGCTCAGTGGGGAAGCTTGCGCCCGGGCACCCTAGGCCAAGACCCGGTGGCATGCCTGAGCCTGTCAGGCACCTGGCCACAGCTTCCTTCTGCTCCCCGGGCTGCCTCCCCTGCATCCTCACTTTTTGACAGTTTTGACTTGCAGAACGCTAGCCTGCGGGACCTGGAAGAGCAGTTGTCCTGTGATTTACAAGAAATCTTCAGAGCCCTGCCAGGCTGAGGGTCTCCCCAAGCTCCATAGGCAGATGGGGAACTGAGCTCCAGAGGCCAGGGGAAAAATAGCCAGCAGTGCCCTCTAGTGGTGAATGATTGTAACGACAGCCACACTAGCCATTGACTTGGACACCACCACATCTGCTGGGAATTGAGTTCTAGAGTCAGCAGGAGAGGGAGAGATCACATGTCATCAGAAACACCACTGGCGACCCCTGTGGAAGTCCTCAGGCAGGAAGGCAGGACAGTCACTCTTGGAGCCCTGGTGGCACAGTGGTTAAGAGCTTGGTTGTTAACCAAAAGCTCACCAGTTCTAACCCACCAGCCACTTCTGGGAAGCCCAATGGAGCCCTTCTGTTCTGACCTCGGAGTCACTATAAGTCAGAATCAACTTGTTGGCAACAGGTTTGGGTTTTTTTATTATTATTACTATTTTTTGGTTTTATAACTCATAAAAAATTCTTGTCAGACAGGTGTCACATAAAAATACCACATGTTTATCTCAGTTCTTATTTGTGTTTATCCTGATTTTAGAGATGAGAAAAGTGTGGAGATACTAAATAGCTAGTCAAAAGTGATTAGCTGATAAGCAGTAGAGTCATAATTCAACCCTATTTAGGTCCAACAGGTATCTGGCACCTGGCAGTTATTCCTTAAATAGCAACTGCTGTTGTTAGTATCAGCTTCAATATTAACAATTAAGACAGGGCAGTTTATTTGAGTATTCCATATCAATTTTGTATTTAACTTCCCTTTTAGCTCTCTGTGCTGAATCAGTATCATGTTTGTCTTAAACCAGTTTACTCTCTAGGTGGCACCTGTGTCTCCTCCCCCATGATCCTTGAGGTCCAATACTAGGTAGATTAGCAGGGCCACAAAGGTGTCTGAATGAAGCGCCTCAGGCCTTTCATTGCAATATCTAACAAATTACATTTAATTGCAGATCAGATTTAAAATGTTTGCTGGGTGTTTTAACAGCTCGGTCCTAGGCCTCAGAGAGTATCGTCTCCTGGAACATCATGTCACCGGAGGCGCAGGGAGGTGAACTAACACTTTGCCCACAGGTCTTTTGCCCTTGGGCAAACTAGCAACTGGATGGGATCCTGTATATATTATGCAGGTTTCTTACAGCTACTTTAAAATGACTTTATACACAAACAAATGTATACAAATAATATATTTTAACATTTTATGTATTTCTACAGCTTACAAAACAAAATCTTTGAAATATTACACTCTGTAATTGTGTTTTGTATGGTATTTTACAGAACAGTCCCCAGGGTGCATCCTTGGTTTGTCAGGGCACATGTCACAATAAAAAACCTGTGACATTAGCCCTCAAAGCTTTGAAAATACTTAAGTTTTCTGAGACATTCTACATAATGGCCTTGCCCTCCACACTCTAGGTATTGGCCATACTGTCTGGATTCTGAGTGGAGACCACTGGCCCTGTGCTACAGCTCTTCCTGGAAAGGCTCACTTGGACAGCAGCTCTGCCCCCTCAGATTTAGGTGCACCCTAATCCCAACTGAGTGGCAGTTCCACCCTTACAAACACAGAAAGCCCTGGCTCCACCCTTTCAGACCCCTGACATCATGGCCACACCCTTTGAGACTGAAGCAGCTCAGCTTCTCATGCTGTGTGTCTCTTCAGCTTCTGCTTCTTATGGCCACATGGCCTGGGGCCTCAGGCCCACATCTGGCCTGCCGAGGCAAGTGTTCCATAGCTCTGTAGCTCCATTCTTGCTAGAAAGCATCCTGCACAAAGGCACTTAAAGATTTTCCCAGAAAACACTATGTCAAGGCATATTGATCTGCTCAGTCCACGCCACCCATAAATTTTATGTAATTTATTACAATATTAGGTTTCTCAACGTTGGCTTCCATAAAACCTCATAAAATCCTTTTTACGGTAGTCATTCCTGTATTATCCCAAGTGGTCAAAGCAGTGACGGTCCTTTTATCTTTCCACAGGAGAAGTAGAGTGCTATGTTTTCGAGATGCTACCGTGGATTTGTTTAGGAATTTTTTTTTTTCGCCTGGTAATTCCTTTCTGTTTGTTAAGATCGTCCCGGTTGTTTGTCGCCGCTTGGTCGCCTGAGACGCGCCTCTTGAGTTATCGAGCGAAACGCCATGGTGCCTGAGAAGGGCCCCTGAAGGGAGTTAAAGTGTGAGATGTGGTGGTGTCTGAGAGGTGCCTCTGTAAGGCAACCAGGAAAAGGTCTCAGTAAAGTAGCACAGACTCTAGAAGGACAGATGCCAGGACAGTGTGCTGTAACACCAGTTCAGGAAGGATCAGCTAACCGCCAGCCTTTGCTTGCCTCAAGAACAAGTAATCAGTCTTACTTTCTGTACTAACTTGGCTAAAAATCTTTGTCTCTGCCTCTGGGAAGGGAGTCTTAGGGAAGGCAATCACAGAGACCACTAAAACTTGGTGACACAAAAGTAGAGACTTATTCTATGATCCAAGTAGATGTCTGACAAGTACAAGAATTGCATTTGGGCCTCAAGCAGGAGTAGAACCCAGAACTTGGAGGGTCTTAGAGAAGGGACATGAGGAACAGACAGCCCATTAAAATCTCAGAGGCCTTTCCCTGACCCTACCAAGGTGAGGCATAATATAAATAAATGCAAAGGTCTCCAGGTGGTGCAGACAGTGTGCACTCAGCTGGTAACCAAGACACTTGGCAGTTCAAACCTGCATAACAGCACCATGGAAGCCAGGGGCCTGGCGATCTGCTGCCAAAAAGGTTACAGCCAAGAAAATCGATGGAGTGGTTCTACTCTGTAACGCGTGCGCTCTCCTAAGCCACAGATCAACAGTAAAAACAGAATGAGCAACAGAAATAAATGCAAAGTCCTTTCCTTCCATCAAAACAGTTACACAAGTTCAAGATCTGAGAGAACTGGCTTGTTGAGTCATGTCAGAAAATACATTCTTGAGTATGCATTAAAATATTAATAAAATTAAAACGCATTTATTAAACTACTAAATGAGTTGGTCCTTTAAGATTAACACTGGTAAGTTTCAACACTTGCAAATGGTCAGAGCAAACCTCAGTCGTTCCTCATCACCTCTGTGGCTTGAGGAAGTGAGACAGTACACCTGAAGGCCTGGATGAACAGATTTGGGAAAGGGGCAGGAGATGCTGAGCTGTAGAGTGGTCTCTCTGTAGAGACTCTGTTAGGCCTCCAGCTTCCTCTGGCTACAGTTTTACATTAAACACAGCCTTTGTCAGTGCAGCTGCCTGGTAGGGATGACAGTGTTACTGAACTGTTTGCCTGCCCGCTGTCAACCTCCTCAGCACTCAGGAAGAACAAGGTAACAAGGACATTCAGTTGTTTAGTGGTCTCAAACTTAGAGGCAGCAAAATTGAGGAGCTGGTTCAAAAGCAAAATCCAAACCCACTGCCATCAGTTTTCACTCATAGTGATCCTATAGGATGAAATAGAAAACTGTCCCATATAGTTTCCAAGGAGCACCTAGTGGATTCAGAACCGCTGACCTTTTAGTTAGCGGCTGCAGTTCTCAGCTACTATACCACCAGCATTTCCAGCCTATTCAAAACCCTGCAGAAAAAAGCTCCCGCAATTTGTACTTCGATGTAAATAACTGACAACCAGCCTAAAGGCCTAACTCTGCTTTACCCTTTAGAGAGTACTATGGATTGCAGTAGAGAAAAAGCCTTCATGATAGAAGTAGACCCTAGGCAGTTAAGTATGGGGCAATGTTGGGGAGTGGGTAGATTCCCAGCAATAGACAGGGTTGGAGGAAGATGTTTTGGAGCAGGGAGTTTCCCCCTTGAAGTGCCAGCTGTCAGTGGTTCTCAGTGACTGGTGCCCATGCTATAGATGGAATGTGGAATTTTCATCAGTATTGCACATGTAAGAATTTACTCTTCTATGCCCAAGTTGGCTTATAAATAGGCTGTCTCCTCATCTGCTACCCCTACTTGCCAACAATATGGGGTTTTTTTTGTTTTTTTTTTTAACCAGTTATCCTCGGACTTCATAATAAAAGTAAAACAGCCTTCTTACCAAAAAGGACTGTTACATATCCCAGTTGCTGGTGGAATTATAGCTTTTGGTTGCAAATTATAATTTGTTTTCACCATGTGACTTGATCAGAACTTGTTTCATTGAAAATGATAGAAACCCAAATAAAGTTGACTTATGTGGAAAGATTACTGGCTTATGTAATTGGAAAGGCCTGAGGTAGAGTGGCTTCAGGTTCAGCTGGATCCAGGTGCTCCAAGGAGAATATGTTCCTCATTCTAGCCCTTAGCTCTGCCTCATTCAGGTGGATTTCATCTTTGAAGAGGCTTTCATTGGTGGTGGTTCTGAGTGGCATCTTAGCTAGCAGTCCCAGCAAAAATAGAACAGTTCTTCTCATAATTACAGCAAAAATTTCAGGACTAAGGCCCAGTGGTTCCAACTGAGTTGGCTTCAGTCACATGCCTACTGCTGTCCACTCCCTATAGTCAGGCATCTGTATAGTCATACTGGCCATGCTGGGCCATGGACTCTTCCTCAAACCACATAAACTTAGAGTAGGGCAGGGTTGCTTCCCCAAAGGAAAATGTGGCATCTGTCACTGGACTGAAAACAGAGGAAATGGGCAGGCAAGAGCAACAGTGGTCCATTATTCAACTGTAAATTATAACCTTACATAAATGTTAAGTAGGAATACATTGTTGGTAGATACCATCCAATTGATTTTGAGTTATAGTGACCCCTTGCACAGACGAGAACTTCCTCATAGGGTTTTCTACACTGTAACCTTTCCAGGAGTGGATCGCCAGGTCTTTCTCCCACAGATCCATTGGGTGGGTTCCAAGTGCTGACCTTTTGAATTCACAGCTGAGCATTTAACCATTGCAACACCAGGGCTCCCTAAAAACACACAGATGGCCTCTGAAACCATAAGGCTTTTATTTCTGTATCCATGAAACATTGAATACAAAAATCAGACCTCCACGGCCTGGACTCTGCACCCACCCAGCCTCGCTGCCTCTGAGGGCCTGACCTGTCCCCTGCCTCTGTCCTGTAGAACCTTAAGCGAGTGGCGGAAGTGTGGATGGACGAGTACGCCGAGTACATTTACCAGCGCCGGCCTGAATACCGCCACCTCTCTGCTGGGGATGTAGCTGCCCAGAAGAAGCTCCGAAGCTCCCTGAACTGCAAGAGTTTCCGATGGTTTATGACCAAGATCGCCTGGGACCTGCCCAAGTTCTACCCACCCGTGGAGCCTCCGGCAGCTGCCTGGGGTGAGGTGAGTCCGGAGGACAGTGCCAGCTGCAGAATTTGCAGGGCTCAGTGCAAAAGGAATACAGTGACCTCTTTAAAGGTATAAAACTTTTTCCTTTCTTTCATGTTCTCTCTCTAGACTTACCATGGTGTTTTTTAATTTGATATTTCATATTCTAAGTAAAGAAAAGTTACAAGCTTAAATTATGAGTATGAATTTTGCCATTGAGCTTTATATTAAGCAATGCCAGATTTCAGTGCAAATATAGGAGCATGTAACTCAGGTGCAAAATCACTGAAATTACGTGATCTGTATTTCATGCCTCTTCTGTGCATATGGGAGCCCTGGTGGTCCAGTGGTTAAGCACTGGCTGCTAACCTAAAGGTCAGCTGTTCCAGCCTACCAGCTGCTGCTTGGGAACCCCGTGGGCCAGTCTACTCTGTCCTCCAGGGTTACTGTGAGTTGGAATGGACTTGACTGAAACAGGTTCTGTGCATATGTATTTTGGTCTTGCTAGAACAGTGGAAACTGCGCAAAGCTGACTCAGGTGGGGCTTTTGGTTTGTTTCTTTTTACTTCTTGAGAAGCCACATTCTTTCAGCACTGTACCTTTAGTTTATGATGAGTTAGGAAGCACTAAAATGAAAAGGCACTGTGGGTGGCCCTGCTGTCCCTCCCTTCCTGTGTCATCCTTTGCTGGGTAGTAATTGGCCAGTACAGGGAAGGCACCAACTACGACAGCATGTGAAAGGCTTCCCTGGTCATTCGTGCTTCTCAGGATGCTACGGCTTACTTTGTGTGTTTATAGCAAGTTCTGATCTGAATACAAAGCATGACCTCTCAGACTTGTCACGGCCCTCAGTTACTCTATGATAGGTTGGTTTTACAGGGTATGGTCCCTGGACCACCTACACCTGGGTTATCTGGCATCGAGGCTATCTTATTTCCAAGTGCTGTCGTAAAACAGCTTCCACAAGTAGGTGTCTTTAAAGAACAGAAATTTATTTGTCCCCACAGTTCTGGAGGCTAAAAGTCCAAATCAGGGTCTCAGCCCTGTTGACTCCTTCCTCACCAGCAAACCCAAGCGTTCCTTGGTTACCTGGCTTGTAGACAACCCTCACTTGGTATCTGGGCCCCCCTGTGTGTGTGTCTGCTCTGATCTTTCTATAACTCAGAAGTAATTAGGTTTAGGGCCCACCCTGTAGTGGTGTGCCCTCATTAATATAACTAAAGAAAACCATTGTTTCCAAACAGGATCACAGCCACAGGTACAAGGGCCAGAAATTCAGTACATCCTTTGAAGGACACAGTGTAGTCCTTAACAGGGGCATACTTCGATTCCTGGGCCTACTGAACCAAATACTTTGGAGCCAGGCCTGGGAGTCTGCATTTCACAATCCATCACCACCAGTACCCGACCATGCCTACTGTGCTACTCTGAGTGCTCGATCAGACCAGTGTCTTGATGAGCTAGTCTGTATTAACTGAGTATACCTTTACAGAGAGTCTCCAGGGACTTCCAGCCACCCCAGGCAAGCTTTGTGAAGGCAACTCAGATGACCCCATCTAACATCTCTGCCCCAGCTCCTCCTCCCCACCTAAGGAGGGGCCCAGGTGGGCTCCTGACGGTGCCTCTCTGGTCCTCATCTGCCTGTCTCCCTTCCAGATCCGCAGTGTGGGCACAGGACTGTGTGCAGACACAAAGCACGGGGCCCTGGGCTCCTCGCTGAAGCTGGAGAGCTGTGTGCGGGGCCGTGGAGAGGCTGCCTGGAACAACATGCAGGTATGGCTGCATCTCTTCTGGAGCCTGGAGGGCTCACTTGTCAGGGCTGGCAGGAGACCGTGGGACAGCAGTGAGGGACAAAGAATGTCAGGGGATGACTTTATAAGAGCACTATGAAAGAGGAGGCCTACACTCCACAATAAAACTATCAATCTAGACTGCTTTGGTTACAACTGATGAGAACCCAACCCCAGTGCCCTTCAGCAAAAAGAGGGATTTATTGGCTCATGTCACTGAAGTCTAGACATGTCATCTGGATCTCTTCCAAGTTGGGACTTCACATCCCTGTCTGCTGCTCCATTCTTAGCCTGGTCTTTCCCATATGGAGGTGACAGCTGAGGCTTCTTGTCTCCCAGTAGGAGAGCTGAGGAAGAACCCTGGGTACTCACACTGGCTTTCCTGAGCCAATTTCTGTGGGAAAGGGGATACAGCCTTCTTACTGTCATACCTGGTCATACACCTGCTCCTGGGGCCTGGTCAGCCTCACTTGAATGATAGGTGGAGCATGGGAGGCAATGGCTTCCCAAGGGACTGTTCTCCAAAACATGTTATCGAAAGAATGAGAACCGTAAGCCAGCTTTGCAGGAAAAGCTGCCGCCCTCTTTGAGAAACTGCCATCGGCTTTGTGTGATCCCTTCCTTAGAGCAGTTACACCACAGAAACCTAAAATCCACTGAATCCGGGCTCAATGATATGTTCTTGTAGTTTCCTTCTAACCATGGATGTTCTGGCATTTTGGAAGTGTATGCTGATAAGCATCTTACTGTGTGCCCCCTGTAGACACAGAACTCAGACGCAGGGGATGCAGGGATACATGCTGAGAATGGGCAGTACCTCTTGGCCTGCAAGGCCCCAGCCTCACTGTGTCTGTACCTCTACTGAAATGCTTCTCACTCTGCCTTATCCTTTCTTGATAGCAATTCTTATCACACAGTGGTTCTCCCGTATAGTATGTGGCTGCCCTACCCCAACCCCCAATCCCCAATGAGACCGGGAAGAGCATAGGGCTTGGATGGAGGGTGCACAGAGCCTCAGACAGCTAGTGTGTGGCAGACAGGCCACACAAATGCCCAAGGAGGAGTCAATGAAACAAGCAACAGCACAGTGCTGGGTCCATAGTTCGGCCAGTCTCTGCCTTCTGGAAAGGGAAACATGGCAGCCGGACTACCCAAGTGGCGCCTATTCATTATGAGACCTCAACCATTCTGAGTGAGAGCTTCTGTGAACCTGCAAAGGGAGAAATGAGATATTCTGAAACATATCAGACCCCTCTCAATAATTAACAGGAGAAAAGAAGCAAGGCTTCAGTAGATAATCAGCTACATGGCCAGATCAGCAATTCTAGAACATTCCACCAATCTATAGCAAAGTACACATCCTTCTCAAGTCACAGGGAAAATTACCAAACAGACCCATATTCTGGGTCATGAAACAAGATTCAACAAATTTAAAAGAGCTCAAGTCCTACAAAGAATATTCCCTTACCATAGTAGAATAAAAGTAGAAATCAATAAAAGATTTCTTAAAATCTCCAAATATTTGGAAACTAAATAACATACTTGTAAATAACCTGTGGACTAAAGGGGAAAATAGAAAGTATTTTGAAGAGGCTGCAAATGAAAACACAACATGTCAGAATTTGTAGAATGCTGTTAAAGCAGCACATTTGGGGGAAAGCTATAGCACTGGATGCCTACATTAGAAAAGATCTCAAATAAAAGACTTGAGAAACTAGAAAAAGGACAGCAAGTGAAAACTAGAGTACCGGGAAGGAAGGCAGTGGTGAAGATCAGAGCGGAAGGCAATGAACTACTAAACAGAAAAACGGCAGAGAAAAACCAATGACACCTGAAACAAGCTCTTTGAGACTGTCAATGAAGTTGATAAACCTCAGTTGCAGGAGTCATCTAGGTCAGTTAGCATAACCATAAAGAAAATAGTCTACATCCACCTTTGGTGAGTATCACCTAGTGTCCTGAAAGCCTGTAAGCAGCTAAGATACACCTACTGACCACATCCCATCCAGAGCAGAGGAGACTGAAAAAAACCAAAGACACAAGGGAAATACTAGTCCAGGGGACTAATGGGAAACAAGTATCACGACTTAGAGCAGACTGAGCCCAAAACAACTAAATGGTTCTTGGCTACCATCAGCCACTCTGACAGGGATCACAGTAGAGGGCCCTGGACAGAGTGAGAGAAGAATATAAAACAAAACTTAAATTCACACACACACAGACAAAAAGACCAGATTTATTGGCCTGACAGAGCCTGGTGGAACCCTTGGATACCCTTTTAACTCAGAACTGAAGCCACTCCTGAAGTGCACCGTTCAGCCAAAGAGTAAAAAGTTCTGTAAAACAAATAGTAACACACATGAGGAATGTGCTTCTTAGATCACTCGTGTATACTGGAACAAAGGGGCAACATCTGCCCAAAAGCAGTGATGAGAAAGACAGGAGGGAACAAAAAGATGCATGGATGGAAACAGAATCCAGGGTGGGGAAGAGGAGATTGTTGACACATTGCAGGTATTACAACCAATGTCATAAAATAACTTGTGTATAAATTGTTGAATGAGAAAGTAATTTGCTCTGTAAACTTTCACCTAAAGCACAATTTAAAAAAACAAAACAAAAAAAACCTCTAGCCAGAATGATCAGGGGAAAAAGGGAAAAAACACAAATTAGTGATATCAGCATTGTGACACATGACATCACTACAGCTTCTATAAATATTAAGAGAGATAAGAGAATATTAACAATGTTATGTCAATAAATTTGACAACTTAGAAGAAATAGACAAATTTACTTCAAGATATAAACTGTCAAAGCTCACACATGAAGAGATAGATAACCTGAAAAGCCATCTGAAATAAATTGACTTTGGAGTTAAAAAAACCTTTCCACAAAGAAAAATCCAGACTGTGTAGCTTCAGTGATGAACTATACCAGATATTTAAGCAAGAAATGTTTAACCAACAGTATATTAAAAGGATAATAATATATCTTTACTAAATATGATTTATCCTAGGAATGCATGATTCTTATGACAGTAGAAAATCAATGTGTGACTTACTATGTTGTTGTTCTTAGATGCTGTCGAGTGAGTGTTGACTCACGGTGACCCCGTGTACAACAGTATGAAACACTGCCCAGTCCTGGGCCATTCTCACAGCTGTTTTTATGCTTGAGCCCATTGTTGCAGCCACTGTGTCAGTCCGTCTCATTGACGGCCTTCCTCTTTCTCACTGACCCTCTGTTTTACCAAGCATAGTATCATCCCCCAGGGATTGGACCCTCCTGGTAACATGTCCAAAGTATGAGATGTATTGTCGCCAGCTTTGCTTCTAAGGAGTACACTCATGTACTTCTTCCAAACAGATCTTGAGATATTCTTTTTGACAGTGAACACAACACCAGCCATCTTCAGTTTATCTTTTCTGGCATAGTATCCTAAATGACTGTCTGATTCAGAATGGTCAATACCAGTCCATTTCAGTCACTAATGCCTAGGATATGGATGGTCATGCATTCCATTTCATTTCTCGTGACTTCCAAAGTTCCTAGATTCATACCCTTATACATTCCATATTCTGATGATAACTAGATGTTTGTAGCTGTTTCTTTTCATTTTAAGTTGTGCCACATCAGCAGATGACGGTCCCAAAAGCTTGACTCCATCTACGTCACTAAGGTCAGCTCTACTTGGAGGTGAAAGCTCTCCTGCAGTCATATTTTGAGTGCCTTCTAACCTGAGGGGCTCATCTTCCAGCACTGTGATCAGACACTGTTCCACTGGTGTACATAAAGTTTTCACTGGCTGATTTTCTCAGGAGACCACAAGATTCTTCTTCCTAGTTCCAGTATTAGTCTAGAAGCTTAGTTGACACCTGTCCACCGTGGGTGACCCTACTTGATATTTGAAATTCCAGTGGCTGAATAACTTCTATTATCACAACAACACACAAGCCACCACAGTATAACAAACTGACAAGACACATGAAGTGGGCATATACAGACAAATCTATATTCGGGTGTTCATATATGCAAGGGACACCCTGGTGGCATAGTGGTGAAGTGCAAAACAACCTGCTAAATGCTAACCAAAATATTGGCAGTTTGAATCCAGAAAGCACTTCTTAGAAACCCTATGGGACAGTTCTACTCTGTCCTGTAGTGTCACCGTGAGTCAGAATTGATTTGATGGCCATGGGTTTGGCTGTTTTTTGTTTTGTTTTTCATTTTGGGTTTTTTTTTTTAAATGTAAGTGTGTACATCCATGTATGTTCATATACACAATAAAGCACAAAGGGGTCACAACCATGGAGACTTCCTAGACTTAACCAAACACCTTGCAGGATTGGTTTACAAGGTCTGAAGGCTTTGAACTATAATCTCAGTCAATTGGTACAGTATAGTATGTAAAGTTTATGTCTACATCCTAGCTTAGTGAATAGCGTCTCTAGGATCATAAAAGCTCGTGAGCAGCCTTCCAAGACACAGCTGTTGGTCTCCACACATCCAAAGTAAACGAGAAAAAAGACTCAGAGAAGAAACCCGTCATTAGTCCGCATGAACCACAACAGTATCTGTCCTGAGACCAGAACTAGGTGGCTCCTGCCTACCACTGGCAGCCGTTCTGATAAGGAACACAATGGGTCCTGATAGAATGACAGTAAAATGTGGAGCAGAACTCAAATTCTTAACATGTCCAAGTTCGCTGAATTAATTGGAACTAGATGATTCACCAAGACTGTCACCCTAAGATACTTTTTAAACCTTGAGCCAAAACTGTCCCATGAGGTCATCTTTTAGCTAAATAACATATGATAAAATAAACAGTATCATCTGTGAGTATCGTGTGCCTTTAAAAAAATCTTCTCAATGTACACGAGAATGAAAAGGGGTGCACCCTGAGATCTCCACTAAATGACCACAATTGATGGTCCAGAGGGTTGCGGGTGCCCCTAGGAGCATGGCCCCTGGCCCTGATGCTGCCCCTGTCCATAAATCATAATGGAGGTCAGCTGTTTGGACAGAAATGGATTGGACTTGGTGACACAGAGTGACCATGTTGTGTATGCACTTTATGGTTTCATGCATCTACAGGATGTCATCCTGCTGACCTCTTACTGGAGGCAGGGGAGAGGGTGAAGAGGAGGGGATAGGAGATTGTTAGGAGGATGTGACGTGTATACAGCAGAGAGGAGTGTGCTGTCACCAGGCAGGGAGAGCAGGGAGAGCTGCACATAGGCGGGCATGCAAATTTATACAGGACTTTTCATTTTCACTCAATCATAATAGGAAAAAAAAAAATCATCTCTGTGAGACCAAACGGTCAACATGTACTGAAAAGCAAGGAAGCAGGGACACTAGATTACTGGAAACAAAACCAGAACAGAGACAATGAGAATGTTGACAACACTGTATAAAAAATGTAGCCAATGTCACTAAACAAATAGTATGTACATTGTTAGTGGTAACCTAACTTGCTGTGTAAACATTCATTGAAAATACAATAAAATATTGTAACTAAAAAGAAATTAGTGATAACTTTTCAATGTTATATAGTACTTATCAAAGTACTTACACTGGCTATGACATGACATCTAGGATTTGCTTCAAAATAATGTGGGTTGATTGGTAGTTGTGAGGGTTTAGCAATAACAAGATTGGCCATGAAATGGTAATTGTTGAAGCTGAGTGATTGGGATGGGAGGTATGATTGATACATTCTTCTCTGGACCTGTGTGTTTAAAATGTTCTTCAATTAAACAAACCAGGGAGAAGGAAAGATAAATGTCCCTGGCTTTCATTCCCTCCCATGACATCCTCATTTGCACAGGTATTCACCTTCACCTGGAGAGAGGACATCCGGCCTGGAGACCCGCTGCATGCCAAGAAATTCTGCTTTGACGCCGTCTCCCACAATAGTCCGGTCACTCTCTATGATTGTCACAGCATGAGAGGCAACCAGCTGTGGAAATACCGAAAAGTGAGTGTGGAGCATGCGGGGGAGAACAGGCTAACCAGCATGGGTTTTTTTTTTTAGCATTGTGATTTAAGTGCAAGTTTACAATTCAATTTGTCATATAAAACCTTGTACACGTACTGCTATGTAACTCGAGCTGCTCTCCCCACCCTGTGACAGCACACTCCTCCTTTCCACCCTGCATTTCCTATGTCCATTCAACCAGCTCCTGTCCCCTTCTGCCCTCTCATCTCGCTGCTGGACAACAGTTGCCCAGTTAGTCTCCTGTATCTACTTA
This sequence comes from Heterohyrax brucei, assembly GCA_028571685.1. Classification (NCBI taxonomy): domain Eukaryota; kingdom Metazoa; phylum Chordata; class Mammalia; order Hyracoidea; family Procaviidae; genus Heterohyrax; species Heterohyrax brucei. Next base: position 171,662,371 of record CM053141.1, read on the forward strand.
AGCCAAGAAGCACACTCTTCACCAGTATCTTTTTGAGTCTTACAGTCCAGTCCAATCTTTTTCTGAAGAGTTGGGTTCAGGAATGTTTTCAGTTCTGGACTAAGAGGCAGTTCTGGTCTACACACATGGGGTCACCATGAATCAGAACTGACAGTAACTAACAACAAAGAGTTGAATCAAAGTGAAAGCTGTGTTAAACAAAAAAAAAAGGCAATGTAGATTTCACTCACTCATTCCATAAGCCTATCATGCCTGATTTTCCAGTGTTGCAGAGAAGTCAGTCCAGATTTTTATGTGACATACCTACAATCGGAAATGCTGGCAACATGAGTCCATTAAGTGTAGAGATAAAAGTCAGAAAACAATCTGATGCTTCCTTAAAAAGTGGATGTAGATACACCATTTGATCCAATAATCCCACTGCTCCTAATATACCCTACAAAATCAAGGACAGTCACACAAACAGATACATGTACATGAATGTTTATTGCAGCACAGTCCACAATAGCAAAAAGATGGAATCAACCCAGATGCCCAACAACAGGTGAATGGATAAACAAACTACAGTACATATACTCAGTGTAACATTATGCAATGATAAGAAACAATGATGATTTTAGGAAGCATCTCATATCTTGGCTTCAATTGGAAGACATTATGCTGAGTGAAATCAGTCAGTGGCACAAGGACAAATATTGTGTGAGACCCCAACTCTAAGGACTTAAAAACAGACTTATGTACAGAACAAAAAACTATTTGACAGCTACAAGGGAGGGGAGGGAGAGAGAGGTCTGGTCATAGATAAGTTGATAGAAATTTGGTTGGGTAAAAGCAGTGACAGCACACAATAAAAAGAAGATCAACTTAACTGGACTTCAGCATAAACTGAAAACTCTTCTAAACTTAATTAACCCAGTATTACAAGGATAGAATAGCAGGGGTGGGGGTCTGGGAACCATGCTTTCAGGCCACACCGAGGTCAGTTGGCATAACTAGTCTATTGCTAAGAGAATCTTCTGCACGCCGTATTGGTGAGTGATGTCCGGGGTCTTAAAAGCTAGCAAGCTGTCATCTGAGGTACACCAAGTGGTCCCAGCTCAGCTGGAACAGATGATCACCAATAACAACAAAGATCCAAGGGAACAAGAGCCCAGAAAACAGATGTATATGAATGGGTGACTATATGAACATGTGACCAGAAGAACCAGATGGTGCCCAGCCACCACCAAAGAGGGCCATGATGGGGCACACAATGTCAAGCCCCGGTGGCAACATGAGAAAAAGAGGGGTGTACCTCAAAGACTCCACTAAAAGACTGCAGTTGATAGTCCAGAGCCCTGGGTGTTCCCCTGGGAGCATGGCCCCTAGATGTGCTGCTGCTCCGACCAGAAAACATTACTGAGGTCAACTCTTCAGACAGGAATGGACTGGACTGAGGGTCACAATGTGACTGTATGGCGTGTGTATTTCATGGTCCTGTGCATCTATAGGATGCTGTCCTACTGGCCTCTTACTCAAAGGGAGAGGGGAAGGTGGAAAGGTAAGTACAGGAGATTGTTAAGAGGATATAACATACACAGAACTAAAAAGAGGAGTGTGCTGACAGTGGGCAAGGAGAACAGAAGGAGCTGCAGATAGGCGGGCATGCAAATTTAATTTGGATTGTATACTTTCAATTGTACACTTTTCCCAATGAAAAGAAAGAAAAGTCAGCATAAGGACAAGTGAAGTTTCACCAGAGACAGGCAGCTTTAGAGCCCACGCCTAGAAGTGGCACACACTAGTTCTGACCAAATCCTGTGGCCAGAACTCAGCCCCGTGGTGACACCCGCTACAGAGGAGGCTCAGGAGGAAAACCAAACAGGTGGTGAGCAGCTAGCCAGCCACTTCCTAACCCCATACTGCTGTTATTGTTGCTGTTAGACTGTCCCTGTCCCCCGCACAGCCTACCTGACAGCCTTCTTGTTTTGCAGGACAAGACGCTGTACCACCCAGTCAGTGGCAGCTGCATGGACTGCAGTGAGAGTGACCGCAGGATCTTCATGAATACCTGCGACCCCTCCTCTCTCACCCAGAAATGGCTGTTTGAACACACCAATGCGACAGTCTTGGAAAAATTCAATCAAAACTGAACCCTGGTGTCCCCTGAGCCAGCCTGGCAGGGGCCCCCACCCTCAGTGCAGCCTTCATCTTCCAAGGGAGTTGAAGGCTCCTTGGGCTCCATGAGGTGGCAGGCAGCAGTCACACAGGTCAGGGCAAAGAGGGCTCCTGCAGCCACACTGCCAGGCATCCCACAGCCACAGCAGGGTGTCTTCCTGGTCCTTCAGCCCTTGTTGTGTCTTGGGGATGAGGTGGGGAACAGACCCCACGAGAGGGGAACAGACCCCACGAGAGGTCCCAAGCGATCGCTGAGCCTGCTTTAACCCTGCCCTCAGGGTGTCCCACTGGCAGACTGCTGGGGCACTGCTAGCCCACGCAGAAATGAGTCTGCAAGGCTGCCCAGCCCTCAGGTGGCTACCGGACCGGAAGGTCCTTTAAAAAGAGGCAAAATTTTGCCTGTTGAAGGTAGCTTTTGACAGCGCCAATGTCACTCATCTACAGCAGAAGAGCAAGAGGTCCTTCTCTGGGCCACTGGTTTCAGCCTTTAGTTTCTGCAGTGTGGTCCCTGCCCAGCTTCTGTTCTGTCACAGCCCCAGATGATTCACGCACAGGCCACACCTGAGCCCTCAGAGCATTTGATGCTGAGCCCTGGCCAGCTGCCAGGTGTGGGGTCAGAAGAGGGGTCTCTGCCCTTTGCAGCCACGAACATACAGGATGTCTCCCCTGGTCTACTGGTACATGCAATACTGTTTCAGAGCTCTCCTGGCACAGGGACAGCCCCCCAAACTGGGAGTGCTGGCTGGCTTCCCAATCCATGCTTCCATTTCCCTCTCTCTCCCTGGCAGTTACTTGCCGTAAGAGAGGAACAGAGGTGCTCACTAGACAAAGTCTGGAGACCTCAGGATGGACACCTCACTTCTGACCTCATTGTGGTTCTAGTCTCGATAGAACTGTAGAATCCATTAGAGAACTCTGTCATCGGATCATACAGTCTAGGCTGTGACCAAGAATTCTGATATTCTAACATCCAATATGTGTTTCTAAAACGCTGTGTTTAAAGTAGCCAGCCAGGTATAATGCAGTCAAGGCAGCTCCAGCCTCGAGATAATCTGTAAAAGCCAGGGTTGTTGGTGGTGGGGCAGGGCGACCCAGGAGGCCTGTGCATCCATCAATTCATAGCAGAAGCCTGCTCTGCCTGGGACCTCAGAGGAGACAGAAGTCCTGGAGCCACCCACCGCAATTCCAGCTGCAGTCTCATCTGCCATGGAAGAAAGAACCCAGTGTCCCCACGCCAGGGGTGCACGCAGTTCCATGCCAGTCCTTCAGGTTTACCTTTTGCTTTGATGATTATGTGTCAGACTCCCAGCAGGCTCCCCAACCAACAGAAAGCATCTCTGAGACCAGCCTGCCACCCACTGGTTCAGAAATGGAAATCGCATCCCACAACCTATGGCCTCACTAGCTAGCCCAGGAAATACTTGAATCGCTATTCCAATTCCAGTTGGTTTTGCCATTGACCAGTTAAATAACTGAGACATAAACCTGGGAACAGAGCCACAATTCTGCTTTTTGAGATTCTGGCTGATCACAAGGCCGTAGATTGTTAGAGTCGGGGGTTGGTAAACACTCTCCCAGACCACCAACCAGTTAAACATGTAGCTGGCAAAGGAAGACTTCCTGGTAGCTCCAGCACAAATCTGCTCTGGTCCTGTCGGTGGGAGAGGCAGCAGCCCCTTTCAGGCATGTGGCCATCTGGAGAGCTGAGTCAGGAGTCATCATCACAGAGCAGTGCAGCATCATTAAAATAAAACTGTGCCTTTTAAGAAGAAAAAATGCAAATGTACAGTAAATCCCTAAACTTGAACCATTTCCTAGTGCCTTGCTAGACAAACATATTAAACATATGTAGGGCAGGGTTGGGGGGCAAGGGGTTGGTGTCTGCAGTTCCTTTTGGGTGATTCTGTCTGACTTCCTTATGTCTAATTTCAAGCAGGACATGTTGGGCCCTGAGCAGAATTGAGACCGAGGTGTCCACCAAAGGCCAGAGTGGTTACAGTTGGTGCCAGCAACACCCCAGATTTATCAAGGCAGCTCAGCCCTCAGCTTCATCCCTGGCCTGGAAGGGCCTCAGCAGCCCCTGGAAGAGGGCCTTGCGTTACTTCACTGGGCCCTGCTAGAGGCCGTGCCTGCAGCCCCTGTCCCAGCCCCATGCAGTGCTTGTTCTGTCATTCACCATCAAGGCAGTGGGGGAAGCACTGACTAGATTTCCAGAGGGCTCACTGGACAGCCAAGTTCTCAGTGTGGCTAGGATTCCCATGGAAAGCAGGAATGCCAAGCAAGCAGTCCTCGGCTCTCCTCTTTACCATCCTTTGGTTCCCCTTTTGAATCTCAATTTAGACCCGTAGTGGGGCAGGGCAGGTCCCCTGAGCACTCCCAACATCAGTAGGCCCTGGGGCTTGCTCTTGACCAACTATAATAGGGGAAAGAGGAGAGCAGCAGAGAGGAAGTCTCGGATTGGTTGGGAATGAGGAGCCACTCTTGTTTTCACCTCATTTTTGAAAGCCACCCATCTCCAGAATTCAGGTCCCTGCTCATATCACCAGCTGATGTTCAGGAGAGCCCAAGCAGGAACTCGTGGAGCCAGTGGGTGGGAATGGGGCGGCCCCCATTCCTCTAAAGCTGTTGTGCTGAGGATGTGGTTGCAGAACAGGCCATGCCTAGACAGTATCTGACCATGTTGTTGTCCACAAGAAGGCTTCCCAGAGGGGGCTCCAGAAACATAGCTGAATGCAGCTACCATCTCAGAAGTAAGGACAAACTCTGGACAGTGACTCCACTTATGTGAAAGCAACTCCGTCTCATGCTTCCATTAGACCTTGTGCCATGTAGTCTTTTTCAGCTTTGAAGGTGGTCCCTGAACTGTTTAGGAGAAATAACTCAGAGGTAGAGCAGGGTACCTCAGCAGAAGAGATCTGACAGGACGTAAAGTTAGATCCAGGCAAGAAGGAACAGTCTTTGTTAAAAAGGTACCATGCAAGCCCTGAAGTACACATGACATTTGCTTTTCAAGCCTCCTAGTTGAGTTGCTTTTTCCACTTAAGAAGCAGGCGATTTAATGGCTCCATGTGTCTTTCCGGGCATCTCGATTTCTCTCGTCTTGAGAGTCTCAAAGCTAGTGTGGTGAAGCACTTTACTGTCATGACTGGCAACTGGATTCCTTGTTTCACTGATAACCTAGTTTGTAAAGGTTGAGTGATCTTTTATAATTCCTAGAAGGCCATGCATTTTTAATATCTTCTGAAGACTTCCAAGTATGAGAGAGGCGCAGGGTCTGCAGTTCTGTTCTGGAATTCTTTTCTGCTTTCAGTTGATGCTCTTTGTTCAAACTTGATCTTGAGCCAAGGCCACTGCCTTCTCTTGGGGCAGGGTTGTACCTACATTCCAAGTGACAAGGTCCTCTTAATATCTGCTTCCAAAATGGCTTTAATTCAGTTGCTCCAGACAGCAGAATTAGGTTCTTCCTCTGTTACTGGCTTCAGGACAGGAATCCCAAAGGATTGCAGGCAGAGAATGTTTGGGAATTCCGACTAGGGTTCCACAGAGAGAACTCAAGGCCACCAACATCTCCTGCCTGGAAAAGTGAGCCATTGTGAAGGACTGACTTACAATGTACAGTTGTGATTTTTGTTAATTAAACCTCCAAGCTTTCTCTAAAGTGGTTTCTCGCTTGTTCCTTGGCACACACCAGTCTCTTGTCATTCTCCCAAAAAGTTACCAAGTACCTACTCGGTGCCAGACACTGCTAGTACTGAACAAGACAGGCAGATTCCCAAGAGAAATCATTCTTGAGGGAGAGGCTGATGTAAAACAATTAACCAAGCAGAGTTCGGATGGTAGTAGAGCTGTAAAGAATATAAAGCAAGTGATACTGTAGAGACTGGGGCAGAGTAAAATGGTCAGAAGACACAAGAGCGTGAAACAAGAGGCGACCTGGGTAAGAATGTTCCAGGCAGAAGGAGCAGTTAGTACAGTAGCCCTGAGGCAGAACCAAAGAAGAGCTCAGAGAGGTAGGCAGGGCAGCTCATGAAGAGCCTTACACAACACTCGAGAACGGAGGTCTTAAAGAGGGCAGTGACTATCAAATAGCTTAACTCATTCCTAATGCTCACCGTATCAGCCACAAGTTCTTGCTTACCAAAGCATTTTTATACTTGCAGTTACTAGAATTGACTAATACTATGTGGTAGAAACAGTATGAGTGAACTCACCAATACAGGAAGCATCAAAAGCTGATGAAACAAATACAGTTACTGTACCAGAAACAATTGGCCAGCCTTCAGCTATCTCAAGAGGTAGCATTTAACCAAGAACCAATGGTACTGAAAGAAGTCCCAGCTGCGCTGAAGGCATTGGTGAAAAACAAGACTCCAGGAATTGGTGGAATACCAGCTGAGATGTTTCAACAGAGGGACACAACACTGGAAGTGCTTACTTGTCTATGCCAAGAAACTTGGAAGTGAGCTACCAGGCCAACTGACTAAAGAGATTCATATGTGTGCCCATCCAAAAAAAAAGTGATCTGACAGAATGTGGAAATGATCAATGTCATTAATGTTACATGCAAGAAATTTTTGCTGAAGATCATTCAAAAATGATTGCAGTAGGACATCAACAGGAGCTGCCAGAAGTTAAAGCTAGATTCGGCAGAGGATGTGGAACAAGTGATACCATTGCAGATGTCAGATGCATCTTGGCTGAGAGCAGAGAATGCCAGAAAGATGTTTACCTGTGTTTCACTGACTATGTGGATCATAAATTATGGATAACAATGGGAATTACAGAACACTTAATTGTGCTCATGAGGAATCTGTACATAGAACAAGAGGCAGTAGTTCAAACAAAACAAGGGGATACTGTATCATTTAAAATCAGGAAAGCCAAGCCAAAAAAATCAGGAAAGGTATATCCTTTTACCACACTTGTCTAGTTTGCACACTGAGCAAATGACCTGAGAAGGTAGACTGTATGAAGAACACAGCATTAGCACTGGAAGAAGATTCATTAAAAACCTGCAATGTTCAGGTGATACAACCTTGGGATACTGAAAGCAAAAAGGACTCAGCACTTACGGATGAAGATCCAAGACTACAACCTTCTGTATGGATTACATTTCTACATAAATAAAACAAAAATCTTTGCAACTGGACCAATGAGCAACAGTATGATAAAAAGAACACTGACATTGTCAAGGATTTCATTTTACTTGGATCTACAGTCACTGCCCATGGAAACAGCAGGCAAGAAATCAAATGACGCACTGGGCAGATGTGCTGCAAAAGATCTCTTTAAAGTGTTCCAAAAAAAAGATAAGACTTGGAGGACTAAGCTGCACCTGGGCCATGCCATGGTATTTTCAGTTATGTGCAGGCAGTAGCTGGACAGTTAACAAGGAAGAATATTGAATGTGCCATGAACTTCTAGAAGAACAAACAAAGTTTGTCTTAGACTAAGTACAGCCAGAATGCTTCTGGGAAGCAAGGATGGCAATACTAGTCTGACATACTTTGGAGGTGTTAGCAGGAAGAACCAGTCCCTGGAGAACATCCTTCTTGGTAGAGGGTCAGCACAAAGGGAAGACTCTGTGAGGCAGATTGATGCAGCGGCTGCAGCAGTGGGCTGAAATATAGTGACTCTTGGGAGGATGTCACAAGACCAGGTAGTGTTTTGTTCTGTTGTACACAGGGTCGCTAGGAGTAGGAACCAACTTCACTGCACCTACCAATGTGAATACCACGTGGCGGAAACAACACTGGTTGGCCCAGCTCTGCAACAGATTCATTGTGACATTATGTAAATCCTGTCCACGCCACACACACCCCAGGCCTCAGTTTCTACACTAAAATGACAAGATTTTGGATGGTGCTTCCAACTGCACCATCCTGTGGTGGGATCTTGGTGTGGGGATGCGGGTCACCAAGATGAGCAGAAGCAGCCCACGGGTGCTGTCATGTGGGAACCACCAGAGGGCACTGTGGACCATGGCCTGAAAACAGTCTGCTTCACTGTAAAGGGGAGTCTGTCCGCTTGTTTCTGCAGCAGGTTTCAATCTGGAATTAGGTCTTCCTAATTGTTCTCAGGGCCTCAGAGTACTATCCCAAATTCTTCACTTTGCCGGAGAAAAATGAGGCCCAGAAAAAGAAGTGCCTGATCCAAGGTGACATAGTGGGTAGCTGAGTCCAAGTTTCCAGTATCCCCACTTCCAAATTATCTTCACAAAAGACCACCCTGTGACTCTGTACACCTGTGAGAAGATTACATCCAGAAACCTCTTTCTACTTGTTATCCCCTCACACTTTCAGAAGAATTGGGTGAGACAAAACATTAGCTATTTATTCAGCAAAACCATTTCAAGTGTCTACTATCTATCATTACAGGTGAAAGGACACAGCCCTGACACATACCTTTCCTGACTTTAAACCATGCAGTGTTTCCTTGTTCTGTTTACACAACTACCTCTTAATCCATATGCAGATTCCTCATGAGCACAATTAAGTGTTCTGGAATTCCCGTTCTCCGCAATGTTATCCATAATTTGTTATGATCCACTATATGAAGAATGAGGCATCAGGATTGGAGGAAGACTTCATTAACAGCATGTGTTACACAGATGACACAACCTTGCTTGCTCAGAGTAAAGAGGATTTGAAACACCTATTGATGAAATTCAAAGACCACAGCCTTCAGTATGGATTGCACCTCAACATCAAGAAAACAAAAATCCTCACAAATGGACCAATAGCAACAATGTGATAAATGGAGAAAGGATCCAGGTTGTGAAGGATTTGACTTTATTTGGGTCCACAATCAACACCCATGGAAGCAGCAGTCAAGAAATCAAAAGACACGTTGCACTGGGAAAATGTGCTGCAAAGGACCTTTTTAAAGTACTGAAAAGTAAAGATGTCACCTTGAAGACTAAGGTGCACCTCACCCAAGCCATGATATTTTCAGTCACATCATATGCAAGTGAAAGCTGGATGATGAAGAGTTAATGCCTTTGAATTGTGGTGTTTGAGAAGAATATTCAATGTACTATGGACTGCCAAAAGAACAAACAGATCTGTTCTGGAAGAAGTATAACCAGCGTGCTCCTTGGAAGCAAAGATGGTGAGACTGTGTCTCAAATACTTTGGACATGTTGTCAGGAGGGATCAGTCCCTGGAGAATGACATCATGCTTGGTAGAATGGAGGCTCAGCAAAAAAGATGAAGACCCTCAAAGAGATGGATTAACACAGTGACTGCAACAATGGGCTTAAGCATAAAAACAATTGTGAACATGGTTCAAAACATGGCGCAAGTCTGGGCAGTGTTTCATTCTGCTGTGCATGGGATCACTGTGAGTCAGTACCAGTATGATGGCACCTAACAACAACTATATGCCAGGCACCTTGCTAGTTTCCCAAGATGTATGGATGAGCCAAAACAGACATATGCCCTGCCCTCAAGAAGTTACAGTCTAGTTAATAAATTACATGAATCAAATGACTGTTAAAATTAGTACATAGTTAGGATTTTGGTAAGTTCTCCAAAGGAGAGATGCATATGGTAGTATGTCATGGGAACTGGATGTTAGCAGGGAGGTCGTGAAACATGCTGCATCAGTTACGGTCCTAACAGGAAAGAGCCCACTCATGAGGTAACAGGAAACAGTTAACAAAAGGACTCTTTAAGAAAAATTACAGAAACAAACAGGAAGAGCAAAGCACCAAGAGTCTAGCAAAAATGGGAGGCTATTAGCACCCCTAAGTCCGAAGGGGCAACAGCAGGCAGTTGTGTTACTAGAACCTGGAAAGAGCTATAGCTATGGGAGGAGGATTTCTCTACAGGAACTACAGCTGTAGGTAAAAAAAAAAAAAAAAATGCATCTGCTGCCAAAAAAAGGAAGCGTATGCAATAAATAAAAACCCCATCCTCTCATCCAGCCTTACTCCTGCCAATCACTATGTCCCGTTAGCTAAACCAAGCCAAAACCAGAGTACAAGGCGGCCTAGGTGATGCAGTCTGTGGATGTCAGCCTCCTGGCACGGAGCTGGGCAGAGAACAATACAAGGACTGCCAATTAAGTTCGTGAACTTGTCCTAGAAAAGGTGCTACATACCTCACTGCTGAGTATCACTAGAGTCACCTTTGAAGCACTCCCTTAGGGAAGCTATGCACCAATACCAGCTCCTAGTCCACCTTTCAGAGTAATGTTGGAACTCTTTCTGGAACGCCCATCAGAGCTGTCGTCTTAGTACTGTTGATGTCCCGACTATCATCAAAATGTCTTCCTTTCAATATTTACCTTTGGGTAAAGAAAAAAGACACTGGGGGCCAGATCAGGTGAGTGGTTCGGGTGTTCCAATATTGTTATTTGTTTACTGGCTAAAAACTCCCTCACAGAAAACTATACAATTAATTATGTGAACTTGCTACTGTGCTACCACATGTGGCCATTCCAGAAAGAGGTCCAGAATTTCTCTGAAGGGTGGATTAGGTGCTGGCATTGGTGAATAGCTTCCCAAGGGAAGTACTTTGAAGGTGACCCTAGAGATTTCAGCAGTGAGGTATGCAGCACTTAGAACAATTAAGTTTGTGGATTTGTCAGACCTTGTAGAACAAACGGAAAATAACCAGAATGTTTGCTTGTAGCAACAACAACAGCTTCATAGGTGAAGAAGGAGTAAAGGTGTAATTTTAGCATAAATGGTGGAATGAGGACCTCTGAAAATTCCTCCAGAAAGGCAGTGAGAAACCTGGCAAAAATTTATTAGAATCAACTTTCTCAAAACTCTAGAAATAAACCAAAAGCTTGCAACAACCTGGGGAACATTTGTTCAGAAAGAAAAAGGTGAGATTCTGTAAGAACACCCAACATTTTTGGCACTGCCTTAACTTCCCCATTTCCATCACCCTCTCCAGCTCTGCAGTGGCTTTGAAAACCAACAGTCTGAGAGCCATCTCATAGGGCAGAGTTGGATTAGAGCTCATTCAAAGTCTCATTTCCAGAGAAGGCTCAAATTAATAAAATTAGGTATGAAAAATGGGACACTATTACCAAACTAACAGAAATAAGAACAATTACGGGGATGTCTTAGGCTGATTTCCCTAGAGAAGAAAACAAGTGATGCATGTGAAGGTCAACAATTAAGTCCATGAACTTAATTGTTATAAATGCTGCATACCTCACTGCTGAATATCACCACAGTCATCTCTGAAGTACTCCCCTTGGGAAGCTATTCACCAATGCCAGTATCTAGTCGACCCTTCAAAGCAATTTTAGGACTCTTTCTGGAATGGCCATTGCACATGGTAGCAAGGTGGTAAGTTTGCAAACTTACATAAGTGTCTGTGAGGGAGTTTTTAGCCAGTAAACAACTGTATTGGAACAACCTGCCTCCCTACTCATCTGATCTGGCCCCCAGTGACTTTTTTCTTTACCCAAAGGTAAAGGAAATATTGAAAGGAAGACATTTTGATGACATGCAGGACATCGAGGGTAATACGACAACAGCTCTGATGGCCAATCTGGAAAGAGTTCCAAAATTGCTTTAAAAGATGGACTAGGCACTGGCATTGGTGCATAGCTTCCCGAGGAGAGTACTTCAAAAGTGACCATAGTGATATTCAGCAATGAGGTATACAGCACTTTTTCTGGGATGAGTTCACAAACTTAATTGGCAGTCCTTTCATGTGGCCACAAACAGACACACACATATGCAAGTACACATATAAATTTCTACATGCACCAAAAAAAAAAAAAAAAACAAACATTGTTGTCCATTCCAATTTATAATGTCTCTATAGGACTGTCTCTATAGAACTGCCCCTTAGGGTTTCCAACAAACAGCTGGTGGATTCAAACACCTAACTTTTTGGTTAGCACTCAAGCTCTTAACCACTGGATCACCAAGATCCCCCATATACATACAGAGAGAGACAGAGATTCATATCAAGGAAGTGGATCACACAATTGTAGAAGTTGGAAAGTCCCAAGTCTGTAGAGGAGGCATCAGGCTGGTGACACAGCTGCAGGGACTGGAAAACCCAGATCAGCAGTCAGCAGGGTGCTGGCTCAGAGGCTGTGGAGGATGACAGATCCAAGATGCACAGGTAAGATGACAAACTTCTTAAGTCCCAAAGTCCCAAGAACCACAGTTCAGATGATGACAAGCCAAATGTCGGATCCAGAACAGAGCAACAGCCAGTGAGTGTTGCTAGAAAAGTCCATATATATTAGATGCAGGTTATATCCCCAAGGAAACTCCCTTTGAACTAACTAGCTGCTCATAGCAGATCTCATCATGGAGATTACATTACATCAGATCTCATAATGGAGGTGATTGTATCATTATAAAATTGCCAAATGACTGAAAATCATGACCCAGCCAAGTTGATACACAACCTTAACCATCACAAGGGAATACCGTGAACAAATGTATACCAACAAATTAGATAACCTAGATGGAATAGACAAAATCCTAGAAAGATACTAATTACCAAAACTGGCACAACAAAAAATGGACAGAATAGACCTATAAAAAGAGATTGAGTTAATAATTCAGCAGGAAAAAAAAAATCCAACAAGGAGAAGCCCAGGCCTGGCTTCACTGAGGAAGTCTGCCAAATGTTTAAAGAAGAATTAATAATCAGTCTTTTGCAAATGCCTCCAAAAACTACAAGAAGGAATGTTTCATAACTCATTCTATGAGGCCATTATTAGCATGATACCAAAACCAGGTAAAGACACCCCACACACATACAAATTAAGGATCAATATCCATTAAGAATATAGACACAAGAATCTTCAATAATATACTATCAAACCAAATCCAAAATTATATAAAAAGAATTTAACCCCACAAATGAGTTGTATCCCAGAAATGTAAAGTTCAACTTAACAAAAACCAATCAATATACATTGTTAATATAGCCAAGGGGAAGAAAAACTACATATCAATAAATGCAGGAAAAAAATAATTTGAAAAGTTCCAATGTTCTTCAACAAACAAGAAATAGAAGGGAATTTACCCAACTTGATTAAAAGCACCAAAGAAAAAAACTCACAGCCTAGCATTATGCTTAATGGTGAAAGACTGAAAGATTTCTTCCTAACGTGTGGTCAGGAACAAGACAAGGACATACTCCATTTCTGTTCAACATTGTACTGGAGATTCTAACCACAGCAATTAGGAAAGAAAAATAAACAGCATCCAAATTTGACAAGCAGAAGTAAAACTATCTCTATTTGCAAATGACATGATTTCATACACAGAAAATCCTAAGAAATTCACATAGACACAAGGACTAATAGGACTAATAAATGCACTCATCTAAATTGCAGGATATAAGATTCACATAGGAAAAGAAGTTGTATTTCTTTCTATACACTAGCAATGAAGAGTCCAAAACTGAAACAAAACAATTCCATTTACCATAACCTCCAAAAGAATAAAGTATTGAGGAATATATTTAGCCAAGTAACTGCAAGACTTGTACACAAAACTACAAAACATTGTTGAAAGAAATTGAAGACCTAACTATATAAAAGTCCTTGTTTATGGATTGGAAGACTTGCTGTTGTTAAGATGGCATTACTCACCAGGTTGATTGACAAATTCAGCTCAATCCCTATCAAAATTCCAGATGCCTTTTTTTTTTTGTAGAAATGGACAAGTTGATTCATATAAAAATGCAAAGGACCCAGAATAGTCCAAACCATCTAGAAAAAGAATGAAATTGGAGGATTTACACTCCCCATTTTCAAAACTTAATACACAATAATAGTAATAATAGAGCAATGGAAGAGAATTGAGAGCCCAGTGGTAAATCCATGTATCTATGGTTGATTGATTTTTGACAAGACTGCCAAAACCATTCAATAGGAAAAGAATAGCCTTTTCAACAAATGGTGCTGGGACAACTGGCTATCCAGCTGCAAAAATTATATCACATATAAAAATTAATGAAAAGCTAAATGTAAGGGCAAAAACTATAAAGTTCATTGAAGAAAACATAGGAGCAAATCTTCATGGCCTTCAATTAGGCAAGTTTCTTAGGTATGATACCAAAAATACAAGCAACCAAAGGAAAAATGAAATTGAAACTTCATTAAAATCAGAAACTTTTATGCATCAAAAGACACAAGAAAGTGAAAAAACAACCCAGAAAGTGAAAACATATATCGCAAATCATGTATCTGACAAATGTCTAGTATCCAGAATATATAAACAACTCTTAGAACAATAAAAAGACAGATGACCCAATCAGAAATAAACAAGGAATTTCAATTAAGTATTTGTCTTAGTCATTTAGTGCTGCTGTAACAGAAATACCACAAGAGTGTTGCTTTATCAAAGAAAAAATGTATTCTCTCACAGTCTAGTAGGCTACGCATCCAAATTCAGGGTGTCAGCTACAGGGAAAGGGTTTTTCTCTCTCTGTCAAGTCTGGAGGAAAGTCCATCTCATCAATGTTCCCTTGGTCTAGGAGCTTCTCTGCACAGGAACCTCAGGTCCAAAGGACACTCTGCTCCTCTCCCTGCATTCTTGGTGGTATGAGGTCCCCACAACTCTCTGTTCACTTCTCTCTTTTATATCTCAAAAAGATAAGTTTAATACATTATCTAATCTTGTTGGTCTCATCAGTATAACTGTTACTAAGCCATCTCATCACATTAGTGATAGGATTTACAACACAGAGAGAGATGACATCAAATGACAAGTAGATAATCATACAGTCCTGGGAATCATGACCTAGACAAGATGAGAGATATTTGGCAGTGGGACAGTTCAATCCATGAATATTCCAGGTGGAAGAGGCAAGATGTGCAAAGACGCTTTGGAGAAAGCATGACAAGTGTGAAGGTCAATGAGGATAGAGCAGAGACTGAGAGAAAAAGAAGTGGTGGGGTAGGCAAAAGTCAGACCCTGTAGAGCCTTGTGGCCATGTGAAGAAGTCTCTGGTCTTCATTTTAAGAGCAATAAGGAACCACTCCAAAAAAACAAATCCATTGCCATCAAGATTATTCTGACTCATAGCAACCCTATAGGACAAAGTACCACCGCCCATAGGGTTTCCAAGGAGTGGCTGGTGGATTCCAATTGCTGATTTTCTGATTTTTCGGTTAGCAGCCAAATGCTTAAACCACTGCACCACCAGGGCTCCAAGAAGCCATTCCAAAAAATAACATCAAACCCATTGGCATCAAGTTGATCCTGACTCATAGTGACCTCATAGGACAGAGTAAAACTGCCCCATAGGATTTCCAAGGAGTGTCTGGTGAATTTGAACTGCCAACTTTCCGTTAGCAGCCATAGCTCTCCAACCAGTATGCCACCAGGGTTTCTGAGACTAGAGATTGGAGGCAAATTAGATAATGGTCAGCATGGTCTCGTAGTCCTATGAACACACTAGGGCCATTAGAGAGTTTTAAATTGGGTAGAATAAGAGGATCACGTTTGTCCTCGACTGAGGTCCATAGCGAGGAAGAGACTTATTCAAAGTGTTGGGGCCTCAGAGCCTACAGAATGAGAAGCCAACCAATGACAGCTTGTTCCTGGTGCCTACGCAAAGCCACTGACAGCTAGGAGATTCCTTCCTCCCTCAAACTGGTAGAGGAATGAAGAGAGACATATTTCTCATCCATTTTAGCCCCTACTCCTCCCAAGCCTACAAGTGAGAGTAGAATTCAGTGCAGTTATCAGGGCAGATGGGAGCTCTGTTATTGTTGCTGATACTGCTGGTTAACTTACTATGAAACAGAGTAGTTGGCAACTTGCTTCAAGTTCAATGGTCTTCTTTTCTATCTGGCTGCAATTGGGGCTTGGGGTTTCCTGGCATTTAGTGGGGGCTCAATAATCATTTGATAAATGGATAAATTAATGAATTACATTTTAGGCCTTTTTTCTCCACTGTCAGCTACCTTCCTACAGAATGCCTCCATATTTGTTACACATATGTGCCCTTAAGAAAGCCCCTTCTCTTTCCCTGACCCAAGATTCCCTATCCGAGAATGAAGAGAGGGGTGACAAATTAGATGACAGTCAGTGTGGACTCGTAGTCCTACAAATCTTGCATCTAGTAATCTGCTATGGTTCTGACTTCGTCAGGGATTTATTCTCCAGCTCAGCTAGTTGGGGAGAATGAGGAGGCACCCTTCCAGGTGTGCCAGTGTTTTCCACCAGAAGGCTCTGGGCTTTTGCTGTGTTGTGGGTCAGGGTTCAGCATTCAGGGTTTCCTCACTGCACCTGCCCACAACTCTGCCTGCCTCTGGCTCAGGCAGCTCACTCCTCTTTTGTTCCTCTACCCTCAAGGCCTGGGGTCCATGAAGGCACCCCACAGCAGCCTGCCCCCACCCCGAAAACTGACTTGATTCAGGGCTAGCAGGGTGACAACCCTGGGTGTGTGCATACTCACACCACACCATGGAAACAAAAGAGCCAATGGTGAACCCTCAGAAAAGCATGTTTCTTAGCAACTTTACAGCCTTTGTTCATGAGCCACTTGGAGTGGAGTGTCTGATCTCCTGCCAGCTCCCAGCAGGGGACAGGGGAAGGGGGTGGTGGGGCTGCCTCTTTGCTCAGCTGCTCCCACCGTTGGCCTGTCACACAGCCTGGGAAGCAGAAACCTGAATTCTGGTTTGTCCACTTTCGTCACAGCTACAGCCACACACTTCCAGGTTCAGTCAGTCAGTCAACAGCTGTACCCTGAAACCTGGACTGTGGACCCATGGTTCTGTCTTAGACGCTGCTGCAGAAGTGAGCAAGGCCCAGTATGACACTGCCAGGAGCGCACACCTAGTGAGGAGGACAGAGAAGTAAAAGCACAGTGACTTGGTTGCTGCTGTCTCACTAGTAACTTAATAATTCATAACTTTATTCCAGGCCTTTAGAATAAAACCTTAACTCTTAGACTCACCCACAGGAGACTTCAGAGCTGACCCCTGCCTACTTCTTCACCACCACCTGCAACAGGACTTCAGTTCCGCATGCAAGACAAGGCTTTCTTCCCTCGGCATGCTCTTCCCTTGCTCTGCAGCCCTTTCTCATCCTGTAGGTCTCAGCTTGCATGGTCCCTCCCCCAACAAGCATCCTTCAACACCCTGGGAAGAACAGACCCCTCCCACCCCCACCACACACACACACACACACACACACACACACACACACACACATACACACCATTCTGCATTTCAGCCCCTTTTAGCTTCCTTCATGGTGCTTATCAAGATATGTGATCATTTTATTCATTTGTTTACCTATTTGATGTTAATTAAACAGTTGCAAGTTAATTTTATGCATCAGCTTGGCTAGGCTATGGTTCCCAGTGATTTGACAAAACACTGAAACCAAAAACCAACCTATTGCCGTCAGGTAGACTCCAACTCATAGCGCCCCATAGGACAGATCTGTCCCATAATGTATTCAAGGAGCGCTTGGTGCATGTGACCCGCTGGCCCGGTGGTCAGCAGCCAAGCTCTTAACCTCTGCACCACCAGGGCTCTTGACCAAACACTGGACTAGTTGTAATCTAATGTAATCACGTGCCATAAAGTAATCTAATCAATCAGTTGAGAGTGCAGTCATCTCAGAGCATGGTCTCCTTCCAGACTATAAATAAATATTTTGATAAAATTCACTCTCTCCATTCTATACTCTTCCCTTCACCTGACGTATGGACCTTGGGATGCAAGCCTCCTGAAGCCTCCAACCTGCTGTCTGACCTAAGGATTTTGGACTTGCTTGTCCATACACTATTAAGTGGGCAGAACTGTGATGGTACAGTGGTTACATATTCAACTCCTAACCAAAAGGTTGGCAGTTTGAATCCACCAGCTGCTCTATGGGGCAGTTCCACTCTGTGCTATAAGGTGGCGGGCTATAAGTTAGAATCAATATGACAGAAATGGATTGGGGATCTACCTCTGTCTGTATCACTGGTTCTTTTTCTCTAGAGAACCCTAAGACAACGTCTTTCTCCTCTACTTGACTCCAGGAGAGCAAGACTGTGTTGACCACTGTTTTGTCCCCAGCTCATAGCAGAGGCCTGGCATGTAGGAGCTACTCAATAAATACTTCTTGAATGAAGAGTAAATGAACTCACAGATACGTAACCATTGTGATAAAGAGAGACATAAGCCCAGGGGTGGGGGTGAGTTGAGAGGGGCATGAGGGAAGGCCACTGGGAGGAGGTAACACCTGGAAGAAGTAACACATGCATCAATTCCTAGAATATGAGAGGCCTGAGACAAGGTATTTCAATGAGAATAAGAAGCAAGGAAGGCGAGGTGCACGCATGCTTGGCTCAGGACTGAGAGAGGCTGAAAGAAGAGATGGAATGGAACTGGAGGAGCTTGGCTAAGATCAGGGGAGATGAGGCCAGAAAATCAGCAGGGTTGGAGAAGTTATTTTCAACCACCTGTTTGATGCCTGAAATCCTTCTAGAGAATTGTCCAGTTATCCTTAAATTCTTCTAAGAAGGAAAAAAAATCCCTCAAGGAATTAGAGCTTCTCTGAGATGGGAAGACAGTAAACCTCAGAGTCAGCTAATCAGGGATGCACTGAGCACTGCTCTGTGAGGGCTCCATCAGAGAAGCAGCACCACCAGATGTGTCTTAGAATCAGAGGCATGTGATGGGGATTGTACCACAAGTGGCTTTGGAGCTGCTGGATGCATCCGTGCAGGGCTGTTGTCTCTGTATCTGGAGTTGAGCCTGAAGTTCAACAAGGCCAGCAGGTGGGAAGGAATGATGGACCTGGACAAGAGCAAGGACAAACTGGAACCCATGTCTGTCCCTCACCATCACCAGTCTCCATGCCATGGGGAACATACTGGAGATGCTGGCACACTGCTGTGGGGAGTTGTATGCATGCTAGCCCCAGGACTCAAGAGAGGCTAAAGGAGATGGGGTGGAACTGGGGAAGCTTTGGGTATGGTGCTGCCACAGTGCCTAGCACCAATGCAACCTTCAGAACATAAGAAGGTAGCTGCTGCTTGTTCACTTCCCAAGGAGCCCTGGTGGTTCAGTGGGTGAGTGCTCAGCTACTAACGGAAAGGTCAGTGGTTCAAACCTGCCATCCAATCCACAGGAGAAAGATATGGCAGTATGGTTTCATAAAGCTTAGTTCTTAGTTTCAAAGGGTGGAATGCACCCACCTGTAGACACATCATTGAGTCCACTGAACTGGAAGCTAAGAATGCCACCTGGCCACTTTGAGCTCCTTATGCCTCTAGAACAACAGACAAAGAAGGGAATTACCATACTGGCTGATGTGATTGACCCTGATTGCCAAGAGGAAGTCAGACTGATATTACATAACGGAGATAAAGAATATGTCTGCAGTACAGGAGAATGCTTAGGGCATCTCTTAGTACTACCATGCCCTGTGATTCAAGTCAGTGGACAACTACAGCAACCCAATCCTGACACAACTACTAATGATCCACACTCTTTAGGAATGAAGGTTTGGGGTCACCCCATCAGGGACAGAACCATAAACGGCTGAGGTGCTTGCTGTGGGCCAAGGAAATACAGAATGGGTGGTGGAAGAAGGTAGTTGCAGAAATGTTATTAGTATCTCTGCTTGGTGCACTGATGTTAAAGAAATGGGGAGTGGAAACACTTGAGAGCTTTTGCCTTCCTTGTGACACAGTACATACAATCCCCTGCTTCCATATAGGATTCACTTCTGAAAACATGACTAACATTGAAAGTAGAAAAGTCAAACACCACATTTATTCTGTAATCAAGGGCACATCTCTTCCAGGGGAGGAAAACAGAAAAAAAAGTTGTAACATTTCTAATTATACCCGCACCAAATGTTTTTGTTTTTTCACCTATTAAATGTAAGATGTAAACAGGGCTAGTGAATTTTCAGTAGTACATGTTTTAATTGTATCATATTAAGTGCCAAGTATGACTATAATGGTCTGTTCAGAGATTATGTATGATTTAAGGAGGTAAGTACATATACCAAGTTTTCAAGGGTGGCCTATGATAATTAAGATTGTGTGTCAACTTGGATGAGCCTTGATTCTCGGTGTTTTTATGCGATCATTCCCATGATGGGATATACTGTAAGTAGCCAATCAGCTGATAGGGAGTATCCTTGGGGCTGTGGCCTATATGTGAATATAAGCAGATGTTCTGGCTTTTAGCTCACTCTAGATCCTGTGGCTATCTCCTGTTCTTGGAACTTGAGCTCTCAGCTTACCAGCCAAACTGGTGCTCACTAGCCCCTGTAGCTACACAACCCAGGAGAAATCTTGCAGTCTTTCCTGACAATCTTAGGATTTGTCAAGATTCACAGCCTATGAGAAAGAGCCTTGATTTTCAATCTGCCAATCTTGAGTTTGCCAGGTCCTATGGCTACACGAATCAGGAGAAGCTTCTATACTAATCCATGCACTTGGGATGTTCCAGCCTCTACCAACAAGTGAGCTATTTCTTTGATACGAACCTCTCTGTATACATTAGGTGCTTCACTGCTTTTGCTTCTCTAGAGAACCCAACCTAAGACAGAGGGTGACCCATAACAAAATAAATGTTTATGCTTTTCCTCTTACCTTTGAATGTGGCCAAGTGAGGAAGTGATGCTTGCAGCCAAGGCAACCATCCAGCTATCACAAAAGGAAGTCCACGAGAATGACTGAGATGTTGATTCGGGAGCTACTGATGAACCAACCACCTACCTCAGAAACTTTACATTAACAATCTCTATGATTTATGTCACTATTAGTTATAAATTTAATCATGGCCAAAGTAAAATAATTTTCCAGGAGTCACTTTTACTGGCTATGCTCATGAGAGGCTGATCTATAAATCAAAAATTATTCATTTTTTCCATGGGCATTAGAATTTTCCAGTGACTCACATAATTACGTGCAGTGTCCCAGCAGAACTACTCGTTAGAAGTTTGCTTGGTGCACTGATGTTAAAGAAATAGGGAGTGGAAACACTTAAGAGAGCTTTTGCCTTCCTTGTGACACAGTACATACAATTCCCTGCTTCCATATATAATTCACTTCTGAAAACATGACTAACATTGAAAGTAGAAAAATCAAACACCACATTTATTCTGTTATCAAGGGCACATCTCTTCCAGGGAAGGAAAAAAAAAATGGTATAACATTTCTAATTATACCTGCCTTATTTACACACAATCTTTGATGATATATTTCCAGTCCTTCCTAATATAGCTTTGACTATTTTCCTTCACAAGTCAAAAAACCAGCAGCAGGCTTAAGAACATCCAGTGTGGACTAAAGATTCAACCCATTCAGCTACCTTTGTATCAATTATATAGAGTTAATGGGAGGTCACCTGTTAGCTAAATAACATTGCCACTCATAAAATAAAGACTATCCCCTGTGAGTACTGAGTCCTTTAAAAAAAACTATGTAAGACCAAATGGTCAACAATTACTGTAAAGCAAAGATGAGAAGGTAAGGGGACAGCCAAACTAGAGTACTAGAAATGGAACAACCAAAATAATGAGAATGTTGACATATGGGGAAAGATGGGACTGATGTCACTGAATAATTTGTACACCCCCCAAAAAACCTCAATTGCCATCAAGTCAGCTTCTGACTCATAATGTGTATAGAGATTGTTAAATAGAAATCTAATTTTCTGTGTAAATTCTCATTGAAAAGTTTTAAAAATGAAGAGATGATACATGTTTATTTTTGAGATATAATTCATATACTAGACAGTTCAGTTTTACAGTATACAATTTTTTAGTATATTCACAAGGGTGTACAACTATCACCAATATTTAATTCTAGTATATTTTTATCCCCCAAAAGAAATCCTGCACCCCAACCCATGATCTTTCATCCCTCCCAGCCCTAGTTTACTTTCCACCTCCACAGAATTGCCTATTCTAGGCATTTTATACAAGTGGAATCAGGGAGTACATAGTCCCTTATGACTGGCTTCTTTCATTTAAAGTTTTCAAGATCTATCGCCTTGTCATAGTAGGTATTTGTACTTCATTCCTTTTTATGTCTGAATAATATCCCATTGTATAGATACATTACATTTTGTTTATCATTCATCAACTCATAGGCTTCTGGGATGTTTCTACTTTTATCTATTTTGAAAAATGCTGCTATGAACATTTGTGTACAAGTCTTTGTGCTGAGATCTAGGGTAGATCTCAGCAGTCAAATTGCCAGGTCATGTGATAACCATGTTAAACATTTTGACAAACTCCTCTTTTCCAAAGTGGTATCACCATTTTACATTCTCACCGGCCACGTATGAAGCTTTCCATTTTCCACATCCTCACCAAAACTTGTTATTGTCTGGCTAATTATAATCATCCTATTCACTATGAAGCTGTATCTCATTGTGGTTTCGATTTGCATTTTCCTGATGACTAATGATGTTGGCATCTTTTCTTTGTTTATTGGCCATTTGTGTATCTTTTTTGGAGAAATGTCTATTCAAATCCTTTGCCCACTCTTTAATTCAGTTATGTGTCTTTGATGGAGCTGTAAAAGTTCTTTATGTACTCTAGACATAAGCCCTTTATCAGATAGGTGATTTGCAAGTATTTTTTCCCAGTCTCAGTTATCTTTTCACTTTCATAATATGCACATACTTCTTTATTACTACTATGGTATCTTTAATATTCCATTCACACATTTTTATAAAATAAGGACAAGAGGCACTAAAGTAGCCAAGTACCTTCTCCATCACTCCTGTGCAAATAGGTAAGGAGACTGCCACCATGAAAACTGAACAACTGATGGATAACTACCGTATACCTTGCAATATGTTTCCTTCCCTAACATGCAAAAATCTGGACTCAGGAAGAAATGGGAAATTTAGGGAAATCAGCATGTGATGTGTAAAATAAATCAGCTGCCATGCATGGATCACATACTATCTGCAAGAAGCAGCCCTGGTGGCACAGGAGTAAGTGCTGGGCTGTTAACCGAAGGATCAGCAATTTGAACCCACCAGACACTCCGCAGGAGAGAGGGGTGGCCATCTGCCCCCATAAAGACTATAGCCTTAGAAACATTATGGAGCAGTTCTAGTCTGTCCTATCGGATCAGAATCAACTTGATGGCAATAGGTTTGTTTTTGGTTTTACTCTATGCTAGACTCTGTGTTACATGCTTTACATGTATTTTCATATTTGATCTTCACAGCAGCCCTATGTGAGAAATACTACTATCATTCCATTTTATAGAGAAAACTGAGACTTAGGGAGTTTCAGTAACCTGTCAGTGGTTATATAGCCAGTAAGTGGTAGAGCGGGGATTCAAACCCAGTGCTCCTGAATCTCTACTTTTACCCACGAGGGCAGTAGTTGTTTGTCTGGTGCCAGGCTGCAGACCAGCCAGAGCTGGAGGAAGTTTTCCATGTCCCCCATGGGATTAGGAATTTTGGACAACATTTCGGGTTTTTCATAAAGCTGAATTTGTTCCATTTAAATATTCTTATTTACTCGGAGGTTATTTTTCCACTTTTTGAGATTACATATTCCCTTTTTAAACTAACAATACCAGGAGATGTTATTTTGTCTTTTATTATTATAAAAGAAATACATACACAACACCAGTTGCCTTTGGGTTGACTGTGACACATGGTGACCTGACATGTCAGTAGAACTGTGCTCCACAGGGTTTGCAATGGCTGAAGCACACAGCAAAAAATTCGAATGGTAAAGTGGGGTATAAAATATTAAAATTATGTCTACTTTTCCTAACCACAGTCCCTAACCTGGAGGCAACAATAATTACTGATTTCTTGTTTAACCTTAAATATATATATATCTTAAATACAAATATATAAATATATGAGGTCTGACAACTAAGTCTGTGAATTTAATTGTACCAAGTGCTACAGATCTCACTGCTGAATATCACTAGGGTCACATTTGAAGTACTCCTCTTGGGAAGCTATGCACCAATGCCAGCACCCTGTCCACCCTTCGAAGCAATTTTGAACTCTTTCTGGAATGGACATTGTGCACAGTGGCAAGTTCACAAACTTAATCGTTGTCTGTGAGGCAGTTTTTAGCCAGTAAACAAATAACTATATTGGAACACCCTCCCTACTTACCTGGTCTAGCCCCCCATGACTTTTTTCTTTACCCAAGATAAAGGAAATATTGAAAGGAAGCCATTTCGATGACACTCAGGACATCAAAGGTAATATGACAGCAGTTCTGATGGACAATCCAGAAAGAGTTCCAAAATTGCTTTGAAGGGTGGATTAGGCACTGGCGTTGCTGCATAGCTTCCCAAGGGAGGTACTTTTAGGAATGAGGTATGTAGGATTTTTTCTAGGATAAGTTCACAAACTTAACTGTCATACGTGTATGTGTGTGTGCATGTGTGATCACACACAGAATTATACTGGACATACTATTTTGTATGTTACTTTTTTTACCTTAATAAATACCTTTGTATAGTTGCATATTTTAAAATTAATTAACTGAACAAATGTTTACTGAGTTCCTACTCAGCTAGTCACCAGAACTAGAATAACACAAACAGGACAGACATGATTGCTGCCTTCATGGAGCTTATATTTTGATGGGAGACACAGCCACAGAACAAACCAAACAGAATAACTGCATATTGTGATGAACTATAAGAAAAGGCACTGTATAGAGATTGGTGAATCAGGGGAGATCAAGTCCTCATAATCATGGAAGGCTGTCTGGAGACGTGATATTTACATTAGGACCTGAAAGATGGGAAGGGGTGAGCCATAGGAGCAGCAAGCATCCCAAGTAGAGGGAACTACAAATGCAAAGGCCTTGCAGTGGGAAAGAGCTTGGCTCATTTAAAGAACTTAAGGAAGAACGAAAGAGCTGGAGCATGACAAATAGGGGAGAGATACCAGGGGCATCTTCAAAACTTTGGTTGGCTGATGAGGGTGTTTGCTTTTATACAGCCTTTCTAGCCATGGTCTTATAACTTCCACCCAAAGATGGGGTGTGCGTATGCAAATAAGGTGCTTGTGGTCCACCAAGGGGATTGGACAACTTGTTAACAATACAAATAAAGTATATGGCACATTTATGGAGGCAAGGCCTTGCAAATAAGGTGTATGGAACTCTAAAGAGGGGACTATTCATTTTTGCCACCCCTCTAGGCTTAAAATGAGGCATCCCAGAGTTGGAAGGGGGAACCTCACTACCACCAAGAAATAGCTTCAAATGCCATGTGTCCTTTTGACTTGGGATCCTTGTTCTGAGAACTTCTTAGACCCAGGAGACCTATAACACCAGAGATAGTGAGAGATAGCAAGAAGTAGCAGCAGAGAAATGGCAACAGCAGAGGCAGCAGAACCAGGATATCAGTACAAGAAGGTGTCATGAGCTTCCCAGCCCACGGAGTAAGCAAGCTGAGCACCTTCAGGAGGAGGGTTGCTGGCAGAGAGGGGTACCTGCAGACACTTGGTGGAGCTAGACCCACCAACCTACAGAGAAAGAGAGCTGAGCATCTTCAGGCTGAGGCTTACTGGTAGAGGGGGGTGCAAAAAAGCTTTCTAACACTTGCCTGAGCAGGGCAGACCCGGTGCCAGCCCAAGATGCTCAAAATGCCAAAGAGGTCCAAAGGGCTAAGGGGCCAAGGATCAGGGAGAGGCTTGCCTATGGGCATAGCCAAAAGCTGTCCTCACCACAGTATTGTCTCCTGAGCGGTTCCTGATCCTGAATTGTAACCTGCTATTAATAAATCTCTTAATTCTGAGTAGTATCTGTGGAGTTTTGTGTGGCATTGCAACAAATTATCAAAGCCAGCAGAGGTGGGAGGCACAGCTGGTGTCAGAATTGGTAACACTGAAAGAAGGAAATAAGTGTAACCTCCATGTCATAGGAATCAGCCTTAGGCTGATGTTAATGCTGCTTCTCTCTCTCACCGGTAAAGTCAGAGGAGGTCAGACGCTTCTGACACATCATTTTTACAGTGTGGCATGCTCAGTTAGTGTAGACGCCCTCATTAGCCTTGGGTTTAAGGACTGTTCCTTACTCTGAAGTTATCTTCCCACTTTTTAGTACTGCATAGTCCCTTTCTAAACTCACATTATAAAGAGATGGTTATTTTCTTCTATGATTGTTATACAAGAAATATACACATAACACCAGTTGCCTTCCAGTTGATCATAATCTCATGGAGACCCCACATGTATCAGTAGAAATCTGCCCACAGGCATAAGACAGTGGTGACCTGAACTAGGCTGCTGCTCGTGGAAAATGCAGGAAAGGGAACAGATTCTAATATCTGTTGGAGGCAGAAGAGAAATGTGGCCTTGATGGTGGATCAGCTTGGAACAGGCAGGAGGAATGCAGAATGAAAGATGGCACAAGTGGCCCAATGTACTGGCCATGGATTTAAGTATTGGACTTAAACATCTTCGTGTGCAATGCCTTTGGAACACCCTATGCGGCAAGCTGAATGCTACTATCTGCTGCTCCCAGAAAAGACTTCAGCTAAGATACAACTATTAGTCTCTACTCATTCAGAACAAAAGAGAAACAAGAAAACCAAAGATTAATAATCTACATGAACCACAGCCTCATTTACCGTGAGACCAGAAGAACTATATGGTGCCTGGCTGCCACTACCATTCTAATCAGTGCCACAACAGACGGAGCGTGACAGAATGAGAGAAGAATGTGGAACATAAACTCAAATGCCTTTAAAAAAAAAATTACTGGACCAGTTGAGACTGGAGGACTCCCTGAGACTACTGCTCTGAGATATTCTTTATACCCTAAGCCAAAACTAATTCCTGATGTCACCCTGTAGACAAATAATTAACTAGATAATAAAATACTGAATTTATCACCCATAAGTACTGTGCTCCTTTAAAAAATCACCGACCAAATGGTCAATAATTACTTAAAGACAAGAATGGAAACAGGCAGGGAAACTAGATAAAGGGAAATAGAACAACCAGAATGGAAATAATGAAGACGTTCGTGCGTTATGAAGAAGGTAACCAATGTCACCAGACAATCTACGTAGAAATAGGTGAATGGGAATCTAAACTGCTGTGTAAGCCTTCACTGAAAACACAATCAAATATTATGTAAAAAGAAGATTGATGGGGGAGCCACTCACATTTTAAATATCCGGGGGCAGGTTTGCTTATGGAAAGGAATGTTTCTGGTACTGACTCAAGTTGCCCATATTAAAACTTAGTTTTTCTTAAAGTCTTTAAGTTCAGCTTACAAATTCTTCCATTATAAATCTAGTCATTTTTCAAATAAAGATAAGAACAATAGCTTTCACATGTTCTTTAATTAGTTAAATTCTTTAGTAGACTCAGTTTTCCTTCAACATTTAACAGACTTGCCACCTGAATCAAATTTCCTTAGACATTTCAAACTATCCAATTACAAACTTATTAGCCCTAAGTTTCTTTAAAAACACTTTAAATGCCCAATAAGGCAAACTTACAAATCTAAAAAGCAAAATCTTTCCAAACTCTTAAGAAATTGTTTTAAATTAATTACCTACACTTAGAAACGTAGTAAAACATATTCTCTTGGCTTTTCAAGAATCTCAAATCCTGCACAAAGCAGAACAAGGATTACAGAAGTGTCTTATCCTGTATTCATGCCTTCACCATGTGAATATTTTTCTTTGCAAAGCTAATATTTACTCTAGAACCCACTTCGCTTTGTGAAACTTTTAGGTTTTGATTTTTCTCTATGATAAATAATCTTGTAATTACCACTCTTGTGTTTAATTTTTTTCTCTGGTAGGCCTGTTTCAGAAGCTGGGGGTCGCCTGTATGAAATTACTAGGTTAGAGGGTGAATGTTTAAGGCCAATGAGGCAAATTTAAGATCACATGGCATTCACTTCTAGTGAAACTGGTAGTTTTCCCTTGTTTTAACAGCATAAAAATCTGAAGCTCTTTCTGGCGACTGTATAGGACAGAGTACAACTACCTCATAGAGTTTCCAAGGAGGGCCTAGCAGATTCCAACTGCTGACTTTTCGGTTAACAGTCATAACATTTAACCACTACGCCACCAGGACTTCCCTGACTGTCTACAAACAAAAAACAAACCCAGTGCCATCACGTCAATGCCAACTCATAGTGAGCCTACGGGACAGGGTAGAACTGCCCTATAGAGTTTCCAAGGAGCGCCTGGTAGATTTGAACTGTCGATCTTTTGGTTAACAGCCATAGCACCTAACCATTAGACCATCAGGGTTTACCCTGGCCATCTAGTACTCTCTAAATTGGGTAATGTCTTCACTTACTCCTCCCAGCAAGTAAACTTGACACCTAGCCCTAAAAAACTCTGTGACCCTGGACAAGTCCCTTCGACCCTTTGGATCTCATTTTCCCAAGTAGTTTATTGGAGTGTCCTACCCTAAAGGATCTCCCGCCCCAGGTGTGTGCGCAGCCCTGGGCGCCAAATCCCAAGCTCCGGGGCTTGGCAGGGTGCGGTGGCCTCCCCGATTGATCCAAGGCCTTAGAGCAAAGGAAGATGCAGAGACAGAGCTCCAGGAGAGCCTCCTACACCGCAAACTCTTCCCCAGCCTGAGATTGGCCCTTGCTCCCTCCTTCCACCCTATCCAGCCTTTTCTCCACCTCCTCCGCAGCCGCTCTCCCTTCCTGCAGCTCACTTCACCCACCCTTCAGACCTCTGGACTTTCAATTCTCTCCAATGGAGGAACCATCTCAGCCCCTGGGGGTCACCTGCGCCCTCCCTCCAGCACCGCCCACGCCAGCCCCACCTCCACAGTCCGGGGTCTCCCCCACCTCCAAGAATCCCACCGCCTTGGTCCTGAGTCTATCATTCTGTGCCTGACCTCCGGATCAGACCGCTACTATCAACCCTATCCACGTTGCATATACCAGGATTGTCCCTCTGTCTTTCTTGACATGACTTGCTTTCTGTCCTGTTTCACACACCCGAACACCCATCGACATGACGGTCTTCTGGTCCCGTCTCTTTCGTTTTATCCAGACTGTCACACTCATGACAGTACTTCTAAACCGTTTAGGCCCCCCTTAATATGCCTCTATCCCCATGTCTGTCCCTCTACGCCCTCGCCCCCTCTGTACTTGTGCCGACCCCCGAATGTTGTCTCTCGGTTCCCAGAGACTGGCCTTCCGTCCAGCCAGGCCCCAGCTGACCATCCCTTTCCAGTGCCGGGGAGTCTGCAGCTCTGTTCTTCTTCCCTCGCCGGGGAACTCTTGCCTCTTTCACTTTCTCTACTTTGAACCCATCCCAGCAGAGTCCAGGAAGTAGCCAGGCGCCGTGAACTGACGGCGGCCTCGTCCAATGGGACGCTCCAGCGGCGGCCGAGGCCACGCCCATAGAGTGAGCGGGACCAATGGGCTTATGAAGGCGGGACTTCCGCTGTCCCGCAGAGGGCGGGGGGTGTTGGGGGGAGAGAACTGTTGTGGTGCGAAGCGTTGGGCGGGCGGCGGCCGGGCGGCCCAGGGGCTGCCGCGGGTCTCGGGGCGCAGCCGAGCGGCTGCAGGGGTGGGGCGGCCGGACGCGCCGCGGGGCCCGGGCGCCCCGGGTTCGAGGCCGGGCCCCGCGCGGGGAGGCCGCGCCACCCCGGGATAGCTGCCCGGCGGCGAGTTTGCCCTGCAGCCGAAAGAAGGCGGGAGCCGGCGGGGGGCCTCGAAACCCCCTGGCAACCCGGGCTCGGAGTCCCAGGAGAGCGGCTGCTACCTGGGACGCCCTCTCGGACGACCCTGTCGGAGGGTGACGGTGCTGGCCACCCCGGCGGGAGTCGCCTCCGGGTGACCCCCAGAGGGGCCCTGCGAGCCGCGGGAGGCAGCCCCGGGGCCTCGAGCGGGGAGACAGGGGGTTTCCGGAGAAGCGGGGCAGGGGGCTGACAGAGTCGGAGCGCGGCGGAGCGCCGCCGGGCCTCCCGAGCGCGGGGCAGGGCAGCGCCTCATCTGGGGACCGACTCTGGGACCCTCGGGGGCGGGGGTCTCAGCGAGCTGCCCCGAAGGCAGCGCGGCCGCGGAGTGGCCTACCAGGGACCCTCCCCCAGCGGGGCCGGCCCGGGGCGGGGAGATGAACGGCTTCAGCACGGAGGAGGACAGCCGCGAAGGGCCCCCCGCCGCCCCCGCCGCCGCCCCGGGCTACGGCCAGAGCTGCTGCCTCATCGAGGACGGCGAGCGCTGCGTCCGGCCCGCCGGCAACGCCTCCTTCAGCAAGAGGGTCCAGAAGAGCATCTCGCAGAAGAAACTCAAGCTGGACATCGACAAGAGCGTGAGTGCCCCCTCCCCGGCAGGGTCTCCGCGCCCGGCCGCTGCGGCCGCTGCCTGGACTGCGGTCCGGACTCCCGGGCCCTCTCGGCTCCCGGCCTCGCCGCCCTTTATCTGCAAAGCCGAGGAGTTAGACTCGGAATTTCAAAGGCCGCTTCTGCGCTGACATGCCGTGACTGTGATTGCGCCCAAAGCCTGGGGGCGGGGGATTCGGGGACTCTTCCTTCCCGGGAAGGTTGGACGCCAGTTTTTGTCCTCTTTTATTGGGCAGTGAGAGATGACTTAATCTTGTTGGCCCACGAAGGAGCAGGTATTGGGGAGGGGGTGATGACCGGATCCAGCTCTTCTGCAACTTACTCCCACCGCCTGGGAACCTCGTTATTGATTCAGAGAGGGAAAGGGGACAGTTACTACCCTGGCTGCCGTGTGGCCTCGGTCTGTGCAGTGGGTCACAGAGCTCGCTGCTTCGCAGGCAGCTGTGTAGAAATGGGTTGTTCAAAGATATGGCAGAAAATAGCCAAGGCCAAGTCATGGGAGTCAGTGTAGCTGGGAGAAAAAAGAAAGAAAAAATTCCTTAGGGCTTGCCGCCCTAGAAATGCAATGGGTTTGTTTGCTTTTGGGGGGTTGTGGATGGAAGAGTGATTTAAATTGCAATAGAATTGCTTTGTGTTTTGTGCTTAATTATAGGAAACTTTTCCTATGTGATTTTACCATATCTAGTTAACAATTCTAAAGACGTGCCTATTGTCAACCAATTAAGAACTTTTTAGTTTGACATCTGTTGCTGTAAGCCTTAAGTGGCTTCTTCAAGATTAGGAGTTGGAAATAAATTAATGGGGTATTTAATGTTCAAGTTGACTGGCTTAGAGCTTAGATGGTTACACAACTATTTACTTTTAGAATCAAAATTTTTCGACAGCTGGGGAAATCAGAGTATGCTCTCCTGCTTTTTAAACTGAAAAGGAAACCGTTTTTCACTTCTGATTTTGTTGTTGAAACACTCTGAGGGCCAGAGATGGGGCATTACTGAAAGTCAAACAACACCTTACCCATACCCCTCGTTATCAAATTGATTCCAACTCATAGCAACTCTGTAGAACGGAGTAGAACTGTCCCATAGGATTTCCAAGGAGCATCTGGTGGATTTAAGTTGCTGGCCTGTTGGTTTGCACTTAACCACAATGCAACCATTGTTTCCCACATAGCACCTTAAAACAAAACAAAACCTACTGTCATTGAGTCAATTCCGACTCATAGAGACCCTGTAGGACAGAGTAGAACTGCTTCATAGAGTTTCCAAGAACCACCTGGTGGGTTTGAACTGCTAACCTCTTTTGGTTAGCAGATGTAGCCCTTAACCAGTATGCCACCAGAGTTTCCACGCAGTACTTTAGAGGCTGGTAAATTTCTTAAACGCATTGTCTAATTTACTTCCAAGGCCCATGTACAGACCTTAAGTTTTTAATAAACCTCCTCCTGCTCTGTCTTCTAAGCTCCCCCACTCCCAATTTTCCTTCTTTGTTAATGTGTTTTGTTTTTAATTTAACAATTGTT
Organism: Heterohyrax brucei; assembly: GCA_028571685.1. Taxonomy (NCBI): domain Eukaryota; kingdom Metazoa; phylum Chordata; class Mammalia; order Hyracoidea; family Procaviidae; genus Heterohyrax; species Heterohyrax brucei. The sequence goes on from CM053141.1 coordinate 171,694,289, forward strand.
AAATGGAATGGAAATGTGCTGTTTTAAAAGTATTGGGGGGGGTGAGCTAATTTTTTTTTTTAACTACAAATCTGTATGAATGAATGAAAGAATAGGATTCACCTGAAAGCAAACAACTGTCTAGCACCAGGGTGGTCCGTAACTGGCAACAAAGTGTTGAAGTAAAGTGCTGCGTTCTAGAACAGCAATGAATTCATCCACTTAGAACTGGCCTTCTGTGTAGCCTGCTGGAAGCTAGCTTAAGCAGGTTATAACAATAATATTTTTCCAGTCCTTAAAAAAAGGAAGTTTTCAGTCCTTTTAAACCTTTGAATGCTGTTACATCTGAATGATTTTGCTGCTGCAACAGGGACGCTTGACTTCAGTGGAAAGCCTGTGTTGAGCTATGTTGGTAATTGCACACACATTGCCTAGAAGAGAGGCAGATACACCTAGTTCGAGCATTCCCCAAACATAGTGCTCCTGAAAGAGTTAGGTTTTGAGGTGGAGTCACTTGCAGTTTGTTTCAAGGTGGTGTGTAGTCATTATTTCTGAACGGGATTCTATTTCATTCTTACAGCCTTGGGCAGGAATTCAATTCTAAGTAACTGCGTGTTACAATTTTTAGCTGTTGCAGAAATTGAAATAGGGGAAAAAGTACTAGAGCCTTTGCTGCTACCTCCTTGCCTTCCCCTCCAAAAGTCCACTGATCTCTGGAATCTCTCAAAACCAATATTTTAGTTTGGTTTTAGAGAAATAATGCTTCTTTACATTATAAAAGTGTCTAACAGAGAAACTTCAAGTAATGTGAAAAATCTGACATAGGTGACTTGATTTATTCTGTGTAGACACTGGAAACCCTTGTGGCATGATAGTTAAGTGTTCTGGGTACTAACCAAAAGGTCAGCAGTTCAAATCCACCAGGTACTTCTTGGAAATTCTATGAGGCAGTTCTGCTCTGTACTTTAGGCTCACAATGGGTCAGAACCAGCTCGACACTAATGGGTTTGGTTTTGGTTTGTATGTAGACATTTGGCAGTGTTTTGTGCTTTTTTAAAAGACATAACATGTTCCAATATTGAGTTGATGTGTTCCAGTTTTCTTCTGGAGAAAAGTAAAAGTTGATAGTGGTATAAAGCAAAATGTTAGGACAGGAAAGGGCATATACTAGGAGTCAGAAGGCATGGGTGACTTTGGCTGGGCCATTGCTCTGCTCTGGGCAGCTCAGTGTACACTGGAGACAGTGAGATTGAGACATGTGATTGCTAAGTTCTCTAGGATTCTGTTCTGGTCTTCTGGCCCAAAGTCTCCCAGACAAAGCTTTAGCAGATCACCTGTCTTGCCCACCTACTAATTTTGTCACTCTGTGAACTTGAAGAGCAGCTTAGTGTCTCAGAATGTACATGTGGGCTAGCTGTGAGGGCCAGCTACCCCTCCAGGATGTGCAGTATGCCATTTGTGTGCCTTTTTCCCAAGGAAAACATGTCCAGTAATACCTACAATGGCATGTATTTTATCTGACACCCTTTGACAGAGTTGAATCTGGCGAAGATCTGCCCATTTGTAGTCGTATCTAAAGGTGGCTTTTACAGGCTTCAGCTGCTCCTAGATGCAGGGAACTGCATATGTTGATGCAACAAGTATTTATTAAGCACAGGTTTTCTGCAAGACATCATCACATTGTTTGAAGGTGCCCGTGGAATTGGTTCCAACTCATAGTGACCCTAAGTGTATCAGTAAAACTCTGCTGGGTCCTAAGCCGTGTGCATAGTCGTTGTTATGCTTGACACTGTTGTTGCAGGCACTGGGTCAGGCTGTCTCATTGAGGGTCTTCCCCTTTTTCTGACCCTCTACTTTACCAAGAATGATGTCCTTCTCTAGAAAATAATCCCTCCTGTCAGGATCAATCCATCACAGTATAAACTTCAAACTGCTCCTGACTTATTAACCCAGTCACACGAAAGTGATTATTCCTGTGAATGGTTTTCAGTATTTCCTCATGAAAAGCCTTGAATTAATTGATGCTGATTTCCTGTCAGTTTACTTTTAAGAATAGAAGGAATAAACTCAAATGTAGAAGTCTCTCCAGAACATTTGTGCAACATCTGTTTTAATGTCAACAATCCCACATCGCTTATGCAGACATTCTGTTTCTGGAGTTTGTGTTGTTTCCTCAGCCAACCCTAGTACGTACATGCTTAAATAAAACCATATTCCTCACATCTTAGCTGCTGTTGTCCCCTTCACTTGCTGTTATGCCCCTAGCCAGTATTAGAAAATCAGTAGTAGTGTCTAGCTCCTTTTACATGGCTCCATCTTGTGAGAATTTCTGCATCTCTTTGCATTTTTTTTGTAAATCAGATGTAAAGTTATACATAAGTAAATTATACACAGAAAGTTCCTTAGAGAATTATTATTCTATTATTATCCAATAGTAGTAACTATTGCCAGTATAAAAAATAAGAATGTCCCATATCATATTACCACTCTCCCTTTTCTGCTGTCCTCTCAGGGCAATGAATTCCAACCAACTATAAGTTTATAATTGTTACAGTCTTTTGAAAATGTCACCTCATTCCTTACATCAAAAGCCATGGGGGACTTTGTCTTGTCTGAAAGGAAGTCCAGGCTGCTCTCACCTGCCTCCCCACTTCCAAATCTCACCACTCTGCAGCATGGGCAGTCACCCCCACCTGACTGACACTGGCAACCTGGGGCTTCCTCACTCACCCCTTCTGTCACCCTCATTTGATACTCCCAAGTCTTGGCTCTCGTTCCCATCAGGAATGCTTCTCTCTGCCTGACAAATCCTCCTTCTCATCAGGGGCCTCCACTCTGACCATCTCAGCTGCCGGGATCCTCCCTTTGCTGAATCTGTGCCATTTATTGTCTTCCCCATTCACTGGGGACTTGGTGTATAGCACCACCCAATGTGGTGTTAACTTTTGTCTGTGTATATTTCTTACTCAGCAACTCAGTAGTAAACTTCTTAAAAGTATGGCTTCTATCTTATTTTTCTTCCCCCCGTCTCCAGTGCTTTATAAAGGAGAGGGGCCCATAATTTGACAGATACTTGTTGGTGTTTACATGATATCAGCAACTCTGACTTTGTTTTGCTTCCCATCAGGTAAGGCACCTATACATCTGCGATTTCCACAAAAATTTCATCCAGAGTGTACGAAATAAAAGGAAGAGGAAGACAAGTGACGATGGTGGAGATTCTCCTGAGCATGACACTGATATTCCTGAGGTAAAGGTCGAAGTAACCAGCCTGAGAAAGCTGGAAGAATGGATTCTAATCTGATCTTTACCTCAGGCCTGGTGCTAAGAAGTAATTTTAGTCCTGTTTCCCTTGCTGTAGTTTATTTGAAGAGTGGATCATAGTAATAGTGAATCTGAGAGTTGAAAGCTTGGAAAGCAACTAGTGTAACTTACGCATCATTTTACAGACAGGCACTGAGACCAGAGGTCGCACGTAGGCTGGAGGCTCTGGTCCAATGCGCCTGCCAGTAGGCCACTCTGCCTTTCTTCTAGAAGCCGCTTACAGATGTCTTAAGTACCACCACGGTATCAGATTTTTTTAAAACTTTGTTTTTGCCTTTAAACTTGGAAACAATGTATAGTTTCAGGAAGTCATTTCCCCTGTTTTCTGGTCTGTGAAGTGAGGGTGTAAGTTCTGTGTTCATATCAGCTCTGATTTTATGTCACTGTCTGATTCCTGGTCTAGGCTAATTCCTACAGATCCACAGTCAGTTATGCTAGACTTGGGTTTCTCGGCTTTGGCACTATGGACTGTGGGGCCAGATAGTTCTTTGTTGTGGGAAGTTGTCTTGTGAATTGTAGGCTGTTTAGCAACAGCACTGGCTAGTGGATACTGGATGCCAATTTTACCACCCTCTGAGTTGTGACAGTCACCAAAAAAAAAAAAAAAAAAACTGTCTGCAGACATTGGCACATGTCCCCGGTGGGCAAGATCATCCCCTGTTGAGAACCACTGTTCTGGATGATGAGACCAAGGCTTCTCAAACCAGAAGACTGCCTTTCCTTCAAGGTGCCAGTATCTATTTAGCAAAGCTTCAGGAAGGAGTATTAGATTTTCTGCCAATCTAAATTGTTTTCACTTAAGACATAGCAAAAGAAGAACCCTTTATAGCATACACTGAATATTTGATGCATGAATATTTCATAAGGCAACTGTCTGTTAGCACTGAGAGTGTTAGTTAGCACTGTGTAGGAATAGAAAGAGTGGGCAAGCCTTTGTCTGCAGATGTGGAGGAAACCTTTGAAAACATGCCCCTGCTCCTCCGCTCCTCCCCATGTCCCCTTTCTGGCACTGGTTTACAGTATCTTTCTGTTGCGCTTAGCAGTATTATTATTACATAAAGAAAAGGATACATTCAATTTTTAAATGCTTTTCACACACATAAAAAAACAGTTTTCAGGAATGTTTTGAAAAGAATAAAGGACATTGCTCTTCCTATTGATCGTTCATTTTGTTTTTAAGTGCTGTCCACCTGCCTGAAGCAAGAACATCTCTTTTACAGGCAGGTAAAGGCAGCCCAACTTTCTGGGCCTTCAATATTTCATGACTGTGCAGTTTTCCTCTCCTCCTGTGTTAGAACAAAAGGAGTCCCCTTCTCTCTGTTATCCAGTCATCTGTGAAGACCCTGACCATAACCTGTTGATTTGTATGTTCACTACAGTAGCTTTCAAGCATTCTCTTGAGGGCTGTTAAGAATTCAAGTGCCTGAAGGATGAGCCTAGAAAAGAACTATCTTGAGAATCACAGTTCTTGCAGCTGCCATCCCTCATGCTGTCTCTCCAGTCTGCTCCCAAGTGCTGGCATATCTTCCTTCAGGACATCTCTCTGGTTTTGCCTTTCTTCTTCATCTTTAATGCCCACCCCACACACCATCACCACCCCACAAAGCTCAGCTTTATCATCTCATTTCTAGACCATTCCTACCATCCACCCCCATCAGTCCTCCGTACAGACGCCCACCAGATCCGTCTTCCTGAAGCATCAACCTTTACTGCCTTTCATGGTTCCTTCTGCTTTTTAAGATGTGCTGCTAGTCTAACCTTTTAAACCTGTCAAGATTGCCTGTGACCTCCTAGCCTGTCTGTTTATCGCCTGCCTTTCTGCAGTCTTGATCTCCATCATTCCCTCCTGTTCTCATGCATTCTAAACCTTTCCTCTCCCTGGCTTATGCCGTACCTTCTCCAGTTGTGTTCTACCCCACCAGAATTCTTTTATACTGTTTGTTTTGTCCTCCAAGGAAAAGGAGCTACTAGTCCTCAAAGGGCCATTCATAAGACTGTAGACCTCCCACTCCCACCCCCACATAGTGAGTGTTAGGCACACAGTGGACTCTCAGTGAGTCCTGGCTTGCTGGGTGATGAATAATGTGTTTCTCCTCTTCTCTCTAGGTCGATCTGTTCCAGCTGCAGGTGAACACTCTACGACGCTATAAACGACACTACAAATTGCAGACCAGACCAGGCTTCAATAAGGCCCAGCTAGCAGAAGTATGTGGACCTTGATTCTCCCCTGTTGCTGTGTGTGTATGTTAGCCCTAATTCCTTCCTTAGCTCTGCAGCAACTCTCTGTTCCCTCTCATGCAGTTTAGAATGGCATAGCTTTTAGATGTGGAAGGGCCGGTTTCCCCAAGAGAAACCATACGCCAAGAGAAAAGATGACTTGCTGAAAATCACACAGGAAGTTGGTGACAGGATTGGTTTTCTTTCACTTGAACCTTGTTTTGTGTAATTCCTTATAGATGTGTCCTTTGTATACATGTGTCAGACTAATCATCTCAAAACTTTTGCTGACATCCTGTGAGATTGTTTTTCTTTCTTTGATTTTTTCCTCCCTTAATATCTTTTATTTAAGTGTTGATAATGGAAGCATAGAGTGAATGGTGTCCAAGAAAGCTGTCTCCTACCCTGCGTTCTTAAAATGGTTTAGGGGGAGAGGAGGCATGTTCCACTGATCCTTTTTTTTTTAACATATTAATAGCCTGCCTCAATACTTCTACCCTGGTGGCATGCTGATGGACATCTCTCATCTCTTTTTTATTCGTATGTCTTTCTGCCTTTTGTAGAAAATTTGAAAAATGGAGAAAAGAAAAACACAGTCTTAGTGCTTTTCTGTCTTACCTGTCCCAGCCACGTCAAGCCATTCATTGAGAGATTTCCCTAAAGATTTATAGCCAGGATTGTTTTTGCTCTTTCCAGTGAGGTTTCTCACTGATTCATCATTTTTTTAAACCTCTCCATCAGCAGTGGCTAGATAAAACATGGATGCATACAGAACTTTTGTACTTTAAGATAGCATTGCCGTTTGCCAGTGTTCACCCCTGATGGCTGGGAGAGAGTGAGGTAAGGCAAGAGGACACTTGTACTCTCAGGACCTGTAAAAAAATAATTTTAAGTATAGGAATATATAGTAAATGATGTGTCTACCTTCAAATCAGGTATGTCTGACAAGAGATAGTTGTGTACTGTTTAGAGGAAGTCTTGCACTCAGAACACTTTGATCTGTTTGCTTGCCTGTCCACTTGACACATCTAAAAAAGATAGGTTTCTGCCCAGTCCCAGGGCCTGAGAGGGTTTGGCAGCATCTTGCTAACCAGGGCAGTCCTGTGTTTCCCTCCATGCAGATAAGTATGAAATCATGCAATGTGGACAGGCAGCAGTCACAAACTAGAACTGTACCTTGGGAGTGCTGTGGGTTAAATTGCCTCTTTTGGAAGCCTGAAAACCATACCACCTAAACCCCTGATAGAGAAAGACATTCTGGGCTGCTACTCACTTGCTGGGATTCAGCTGTAGTTGGGAAATACCACTGGCACAATTTGTGGACCTGTTTTGTAAATGATTGATAAGACTTATTTTTTTTTCTCCTGTATAGACTGTCAGTCGACACTTCAGGAACATACCTGTGAATGAAAAAGAGACCCTGGCCTACTTCATCTACATGGTGAAGAGTAACAAGAGTAGACTGGATCAGAAATCCGAGGGTGGCAAACAGCTCGACTGAAATAGGATGCTTGATGCACAGGTGGTGTCAGCAACCATTAAGTCCATGAAGACTGTTAAATTTTATTGTAAATAAAAAAGTTGATGAATACTGTAAATCTTTTTGATCAGGAGAATTATATTCTCATGATTCAGCATGTGTATAGAAAGCATTTCTTTTAAAAAAAATTGAGTCATAAAAAGATTGAAAGAATGTGTATAGCAGCATTTAACAAAGCATTGCATCAGTTCTAGAAATGTGAGATAAAAAATATTTTGGTTGTCACCTTATAATACCAGGCTGCCACATTTGAGATGTAGCCCTGGAATAGCAGTGAGGTCCATTTGAAGGTGGAGGGGCATGAGCAGACCCAAATCTGGACTTGTATGCTGCCAACTGGGGATGAAGATGTTCCCCTTTGTTGCTAGCTTTGTAGTTTGTCAGCAAATCAGGTTGACATTGGTCCACTGATTGCCCTGTGCCTTGCACACAGTAGGCATCCAGTCGGTATTTGTTGGGTAATGAAGCTGTCACTTAGAGTGCCAGCCCTAAATGGCTGCTTCACACCTCTCGTTACTGAGGCTCTGCCATTTTTGTTGCTTACCGTGTAACTGCTAGAGTGTGGAGGGAGCCCTTATGCGGCAGACACATTTCGGTTCAAAGGAGGCCTTTAGGGCCATTCATGTGCAAAGCTGCATTTGTCAAGGTTCCCGAAACACTGATTAAAAAACTGACATAAAGAGCAAACTCAGACCTTTGTACACCCTTCTGTGCTGCACTCTTTGGGATGAAATTGCATGCTACAATTTCAGCATTCTCCTGGGAAGTAAATGCCTTGACAAACAGAAACAGTCAGTGATGTGGGGCTGATATCTGAGAAGCAGTGATTCTCAGTTCACAAACATCAAGAAAGCTGGCAAGGACCACAGTGGAGAAGCTGAGCCCTGGGAGTGGAAGCGTGGCTGGCCTTGACAACCAGGCTCTGAGGTCAGCAGCAAATCGTGAGTTTAAGTAACAAAGGCCAGTGCTATCTGATGCTCATATTTGTGAGTAGTTTGTTTCCCTATTAGGGGGGAAGATTGCTAAAATTATTTTTTAAGAAAAGTATTAATAATTACATGATTTTTTTTAAGTTCAAAAAGACAGATTTCTCTATCTAATTATTTAAGAGCCAAAGTATCCTGTATAAACAAAGCTTTATACCCAAAAGTATACTTTTGCAAAAATTCTGTAATCAGGGTATTGAGGGCAGAGGGTATTGGTAGGGGAGTAGGAGAAAATGAAAAGAATTTGGATTTGGATTCGAATTGCAGGCCATCTTGATGTATATGGTCAAAAAGCAACATTTTCCTACTCACGTTCAATTCTGAGTTCTTTCTAAAGCCTTAAATAATCAAAGGAGCAGTGAAAGTCGGGCCTGGCAAAGTTTTAATGTCTCATAGATGGCTTAATCTCAGCACCAACATGCAAAAGGCAGGTCTGAAATCCCAGTGGAGCAGGTGATGGAGTGGAGGTCTCCGTTCCATGGAGAAGAAGAGTATGTGCCCTCTCAGTGGATGGGCACAGGGCCACCAAAAACTAAAATGCAGTGTGTCCTATTGCAGCCAGCCTTTCACCAGTGTTCAACATGCATGCTTAGCAGGTTGCTGCCTTTTTAAATGTATGTAAATGAATGTACATAGACTATATTCTGGACTGTGAGGGGGTCTTATTTTGATATGCCTCTTGGCTCTGAAGGGCAGGTCAAGGTGCTCTCAATCAAGGTGTTTTCAGTCATTCAGATTCATTTGTGTGTTTAGAGATCATCTTGCTACTTACAGCTCAAGGATGCTGATGGCAGGCATCCAAAGGGGTCAAAGATACGTAGCTTATTCAGACCTTTCCTGACAGGCATAGTTAGAAAGGCTTTGAAGGAGACAAATACCAAGCCCGCTTTGCAAGGGTGCAGTGTTTTCTCTGGAAATGTCCGTGTCTTACAGAAGACTAAAATGTGTCTTTCTGATGTTTAAACCAAAATTATCAGACAGCGGACAATGTCACTGTTTCTTGAACAGCAAATCTTTTTCCCAGTTGAGACAGCAGTACATTTCTTTATGGGGAGACATGGTGTTAGGATCCATCTGTTCCAGTATGTCTGTAAGAATACTTGGGTTCCAAAGTGAAGCCTGGGGAAACTTTTCACTTTCACCCCAATGCTGTGCACACTTGAGTCCCACGTCGTGTTTCCTCTAAAGAAAGGTGCTTTTAGAAAGTGGAGATTGTGAGAGTATCTTTTCGTTCTTTGAAAGCAGATCAGGAGAGAGAAAAGACAGCCATGTGATCTTAGGATTTTTTCATGTGCAGAAATCTGTTCTCTCCTCAAACCCCTTGCCTTATTCTCTCCTGCAGTTTCTGATGGCTTGATCTGTGGCCACCAGACTTCTGCCTGTGAGAAATGGCCAGACCTCCAGAGCAACAGGGTCTGGCTTCAGGAAGCAGTGGGGTTTTGAGAAAGCAGTGTTCATCTCAGTTGCCTGCGTTTTTATACCACCTGTCAAGGACTCTTGTGCCCTTTCCACGTGTAACGTTCAGCATTGCCTTCTCTCCTCTCGGTGCTCCTGAGCAAAACTGGAATTTGAAATCTAAAACTGGCACTGTTGTCTCCTCACAGCATACAGTTCCTTTCTCAGTTCCGGCCAGTGTGCTTCTGTCATGTGCCTGAAGGTTGTCTCATGGAAAAGTCAATGACCTGCTGTTCATGTTGCTTCGTTTTAAGGTGTTTAAAACTCAAATGGACAACTGCTCATTCTAATGACTGAACTCAGTGTTTGTCACAGCATGTGAAAAAGATCATGGCTGAATTTCATGAGAGTTTGAGAACCAAAGGGTTGAAGACCAGTGTCACAAAATAATTTCACTTAATGTGTTAGAGCTGCCATGTAGTTAGATGTTCCTCTAATAGCTAAAGATCACTGCTATCCTCTCAGCCAAGAGACACTAATCATTGTTTGCAGCTGGAATGTTGGTCAGACCTTGGCATTTTGACTGTTTATTTTGCAGGAACTTTTTTGTTAATACCTTGCAGAACAACTGTTGGTAGAAGGGAGAAGGCGAGAGAGAGAAAGGAAACTTACTCTGGGAGGGTCTTGCCTTTTGAAATAGGGTGCCCCAGGTAGGGAACCCAGAGTGGTGGCACTACGGAAACCATCTGCAGGCTGTCACTCATTACAGGGGCAAGATCTAAGTGTGTGAAGGGCCTTTAAGTCTTCTAGTCTAGTTTCCCCATAGGTGCTTACATTCTGCCTATAGCCATCCCACCATGGGGTTGAGCAGTCTGGGCTTAAACACCTCTGAGGACAGAGAACTCACTACCTCTTGGGGAAGCCTGTTTATCTTTGTAAACCTCTGGCTTTTTTCTGTGTCCTCTGTAATTTCCATCTTAGTTTCCACCTCATTGGGCCACATGAAACAAGTTCATATTGGCCAATGACTTAACTGCTGGCACTATCCCAGGGCATAGCATTTGTCATTTGAAAAGGAACAGCTAGAAATAGATATATTTTATCTTGTGTCTGATGCAAGAGTGTTCTTCCCCTGAGTATTGATTTGTTTGAGTCTATGTTGGAAAATGTTGAGAGACCCTCGTCAGCCTTGTACTTGTTCTTGCTGAAGCTAGTAAAATGGGATGGGGGAAGAATGTTATCAGCCTGCAAGAAAATAACACAAGACAGGACTTAGTTCTGTGCTGCCCCACAAAAACTGATGTTGACAGCCTCAGTTAGGAAAAACTTCAGCTAGATTTGTAAATAGTGCCATTGTTGCATGTGGAGTTTAAAGGTTCCGTGACTGCCAAGCACCGGTACCTTAATACAGTTCCTACAGGCACTTTACAGAATTTTTATTGTGAAAACAAAGGTTAGGAACTTGAGGTGGAAACCAGTGTCTCAGGCAGAGAAATGGCATATTTTCAGACTTGAAAACCCATTAAGGATGTTGCAGTCCAATCATCCGTTTTCTGAAGTGGGGAAATTAAAATTGACAACACCCCGCCTGAAGTCCCACACATCTGGAGGGACTGCCACACTTGGCTCCTGGCTGTGTAATACAGATTGGTGACTATAGTCTTTCTCCCTGCAAGTACTGACACCTCCAGATTCTCCCCGCTTGTCCAGCATTCTTAACCACTGTCTGGCTTGTAGGTTGATTCTTCAGTCCAGTCTGACTCTTGAGACCTCCCAGTTGAGCATCTGCTGAGGCCAAACTGGCGTTTAAAAATGATGAACCAAACTGCAGAAGACCAAGTTGAGTGAAATGATTAGGAAAGCCCCTAGGAAAGTTTTGCCAAACAAATAGTAGGGAAGAATGGATTTAGCCTAAGATCAGGGAGCAGGAGCCCTGGTGGGAGATGAAAGGTTGTCCAGAAATCCAAATTCTCACAGAATGGTGATGGTCAGACTTCGGATTTTCAGGCAGTTCTATGAGGTTGTGTGTGTAATTCATTTGCCTCTGGCTCAGGCAGACCCAGTTCTGCGGCCCTGTGATTTGCAGTGTCGCACCCCCTGTTACTGAGCTAGGCAGTTAATTTAAGGACAGCACAGCTCAAGGTCATACCAGGGAAGCATGGTGCCTTAGGGGGTACCTGTTTATTCCCTTTCGTTTTATTGCAGACTTGTTTTCATGTTTATGGTTAGGAAGGATTTTGAGGTGGGCTCTGGGGCAAAGTGAGACCCTTTCTTAAGGCAAAAATGTCTGCAGTCAATTCTGTCATGTAGCTTGCATCTTGACACAGAATCCGCTTGCTTGCCTCGCTTAATGCACACATGTTTGCCAGTGTCAGAGGGTTGTAGAGGGTCCCTTGTTTTACATTTCTGTTGTCCGTTATGCCCATCAAAGTGCATTTAGGGGACTTCATTTTGGGTTTTTTTTTCCCTTCTCATTTTCTTTCATTTTTTAACTGCCTTATTGAAAAGCAAGTGCCCTTCCATTTCAGGCTTCCTCTTACTGTACTTGTTTCCTGCCAAATTTGGGAGATTATTTGTATTTTGATTTTTGTAACCTATGGCTCTGTACTGTTGAAAGGCTCTCAATTCTGTGGGGTCTCCTTAGTATGTATGTGACTTTTCATGTTGTAATGTCACACAGATGGGACAGCCCAACTTTCACTCTTAATAAACAGTCTGAATGAGTAACAAAAGACATGCTCTGTTTTTCCCTTTGAATGTCCACATGTAATTCAGATGCTTCCACTCCCACACTTGATCCCTGACTATGAAACGCAATGACTGGGGACAGCAGTCCTTGTTCGCCACAACAAGTACTGGCACCTGTATCCCCACCCAATTCCCCCCTCTTCGAGTCAGCTGAGACGGGAGACAGAGCCCAGGTTCCAGGCATACTCTCCTGCTCCCTCTCCATGGACAGAGACTGACTAGAGTCAGTCACCTGAGTCTGGGGTCCAGTGTACTTGGCAACCCTGTGCAGGTAGCTTCACTCTCTGGGTTCTTCGTTCTCCATCTATAAAGTCGGAACACAAAGTAAGCTGAAATGAGGATGCCCATGTGCCCAGGTTTTGTGATTGACAAGGGGAGCTGGAGATCCAGACGTCTATGTAAATATCCCGATGTTTAAATGTCTCAAAAACTTATTTTTAACAGTGTGTGGACTAGTGTTTTTTTACCTGTAGGAGAGCCTTATCATTAAAGTTGCTATATCATCTGAGCACTTGTTTGAAACATAGAATCTCTGCCCACCCCCTGTTGCTGCTCATCTGTGGGATCCAAATCTCGTGGGCACACTGCAGTGAGAAGCCTGGGCTGTATGACAGCGCTGTATTAATGGAGGACCGTCAGGCCCAGAGCAGGGAAGCCCCGACCCGACCCGGCCTTACACTGCTGGAAGAGGAGCAGAGGAAAGCCTCCAACTCAGGTCTTCATGTCATAAGTGTCATTATTGCCACTTTGCCACACCTCTTCCTCAGCAAAATAGAAGGGAAGAAAGCAAGATGATCACATTAGTTAAACAGAAGTAGTAATACATGCCAGATGGAAAATTTTAAACAGCACAGAAATTTAAAAAGTGCAGGTCCTGTCCCTATCATTCTCATCTCACTTCTAAACAGACTTTTCATGGGGGATTTGGGGCTGGAGTGGGAGAGAGGCTTGATCTTACCAGGAGCCCCAGGATTATGGCTTACGGACACTGTCTGAACTTGAACTCCTCACTTAAGGCTGCTTGAGTTAATTTCCTTTAGAAAGCAAAGGAAGTTTCAATTTTCATACAGGTTCTCTTCATTTGAGCTATGACGTAAGTGGTTATTTCCACGGCTCTGTCACATTCTTTTATATCTAACCATTGAGGCCTTCCGAGCTGTCCTTTAACCCTCCACACACTGAACCCCAAAGAGGCACTTTATCCCCAAAGTTCCCCCAAACTGACCACTCCCTGCTGCAATAGACATCCCTTGATGATCCACAGACATTGGTTTTGATGAAAGGATGAACCCACATCGTTTTTTATTTTTTTAATTGTGTTCTAAGTGGAAGTTTACAATTCCAGTCAGTTTCTGAAACAAAAACTTAAACTTTGCCATGTGGCCATAGCTGCTCTCCCCACACTGTGCCACCACAGTCTTGCCCTCCATCCTGTATTTCCCATGTCCATTTAACCAGCTCCTGTCCCCCTCTGCCCTCTCATCTTAACCTCCAGACAGGAGATGCCCCAGGTATTCTTCTGTTACCTACCCAAGCCAAGAAGCACTTTCTTCATTTTATTTCTTACAGACTAGTTCAATCATGGTCTGAGGTGTTGACGCCCAGAATGATGAACCCACATCTTCATGTAACTCTAGAGGGAGAGGGTTCACCAGGAACCAGACTCCTTTTTCTTGTTTGTTTTCTCAGCATAGGCCTTCATACTATCAAACACCGTGTCATCCATGGTCCAGTGTTTTTGAAAGTGTAGTAATTGCTAGCCACTCCATCAGAATCCCATAAGAACTCTGTTAACAATGCCAGTGCCTGGGCCCCCTCCTGGAGCCAAAGAATGAAAATCTCCTTTAGTGAAACCCCAAAATTTAAATTTTTCATTTTTAATTTCCGCAGGTGAGACTTAAACTCATTAAGATTTGAGAAGCTCTAAGCCAACCTAGTGGCTTCCAAATCCCAGTGCAGAAAGATGAGCAGCTTCAGCCTCGTCTGAAATACCTAGTAAACATGGGCCGTGGACTGCCCACACAAGAATCTTCTGCTTTGAGGCCCAGAAAGCTGAACCTTGACGAAAATCTTGGGTAATTTATATGCACGTCTGCATTTACAAACACTTTGAGTCCAACATCTTTAACCCCAGGGAAGAAAAGTAGCCATGTTCAAGGTCACACGTGTCAGAGCGTGAGCAAGACAGTGGCATGCACAGCCACAAAGACACTGAAGACAAATCGTTCAGTGAATGATTTCAGTCTGGATAAAAGCAGAGTAAAAACAATCCAGTTTCCAGCATGGTGCCCAGGATATAGGAGGACCTTATAAATGCCTGGAATTAAGTCTTTTCCATTTACTTAGCAGCTATTTTCAGTTTTCTGTGTATCTCCTACTTACAGAAATAAGAATAGCTATCAAGTACCAAGTTCATACCAGAGAGCGTGCTAATAGTTCTAGATGCATTCATTCATTTAATCTCAGTACAATCATGTAAAATAGGAATTGTTCAGAAATACAGACTCAGAGGTGATGAACTTGCACAAGTGGTACTCCTGGGGTTGGATCCAGGGTTCCCCTGGCCCTAGGCATGCTCATGTCAGTCCCACTATCAACTCAGAAATCCCTGGCTTTAACGCAGTGATTACTTTTGTCCCAATCAACTAAATTTACTAAACTTGAATAAGGGATTCATAAGTCACTAAGACTCTAGAAAATATAACAGGGTTTAATGGAGGTTAGGAGGAGTCCTAGTGGTGCAGTGTTTAAAGTGTCCATTGGTTAACTGAAAGGTCAGCAGTTCAAACACACTGGCCACACTGCAGAATAAAGATGTGGCAGTCTGCTCCCATAAAGATGACAGCCTAGGAAACCCTATGTGACAGGTCTACTGTGTCCCATAGGCTCACTGAGTTGTAAACCGCTCAGTGGCAGTGGAGGTTTTTGGTTAATGGAGGTTAACAAGGTACATCTAACCTCCTAGCCAAGTTTAAGCGTACCAGAGCTGAACAGAGATTAACAAGCCCGGGAGGTGTAGAGGCACCTGCATGATTTAATGGGGTTAATGAAACTGTCAGAGGTTGGCCAAGAGAGACAGAACTGGAGCACGCCACTGTTAACAAGCCAGTCAGGTTAAGGTCAGCAGACATTTATTAAATAGATGAAGCCTGCCCTACCCTGCCCTCCTTGCCCTCACACCACAGGGGTGGTAGGTGAAAAAGACCTCAACCAAGATGCCATCTGTGGTTAGTCTTGGTTGGTGGGATTTAGACTGAATTCTGCTTTCTCCTTTGTGTAATTTTGGAGTTATCTAAACTGTTTACAATGGGTATGAGTCATTTTCACCAAAACTGTAAAATAGCAAAGCAAACTTTTAAGTGCCCTCCAAGTGCTAATTTTCTGCTTGCATAGTTTAAGTGACATATTCCTGAAACCTGTAGGAGGGAAAAATAAGAGAAGTAAAAACAACAGCAGTATTGTTGTTTGTGTTGTTAGCTGCCGTCAAGTCAACCTTCGACTCTCGGCAACCCCGTGTACAATGGGATCAGACCATTATGCTCCACTGGGTTTTCACTGGCTGATTTTTCTGAAGGAGATCACCAGGACTGAGTCTGGAAGCTGTGCTGAAATCCATTCAGCATCATAGCAGTGTGCAAGGCTCCGCTGACAGACAGGTGGTGGCTGGCTCTCTGTCAGGTTCTTTGGCCGGGAATCAAACTCGGGTCTCCCACATGGAAGGTGAGAATTCCAGCACTGAGCCACCACTGCCACTCAGCAACAATCATGCAGTCTTAAATTTGGCCAGCACTTAACTATTGGGAATTGCTATCACGATTTATCTCCATGGGTCCTCATCACACACCACAAAACAGCAATATCACAAGGTTACACACTGATCAGTGGGGAAGCCAAAGAAAATCTTTCTATCTCCCAAATCTGTGCAGTTTTTTCACTGAGCGCTTAGGGTGAGGCAGGCCCAATGTTAAGCACTTTACGCCCCTAACAATCGTATGAGATGGGTATTAGTATTATCTCTACTGAATCAGCGAGGAAACAGAAGTTTAGAAAGGTGAACTGGTTTATTCAAGGTCATGACAAAGCAGTGGAGATGAGGTTTGTCTTAGGCTGGGTTTTCTAGGGAAGCAAAACCAGTAAGACATGTAGGTACAAGGAAAGATTTATAATATATATAGACAGATAGATAGAGGAAACAGCTCACGCAACCGCAGAAGCTAAATGTCCCAACTCCTGGCACAAGCTTCTTGTGGCCACGGGAGCAGATGAACCCAAGGTCAGCAGGTCAGAGACCAGAGTTCGAGATCACCGGTTGTGTAGGTGGATGGATCCCAAGCTGGCGGCAAGATGGAGGGGCAGATGCTGGTGAACCCAGGATCGGCAGGTCAGGGAGCAAGACTCTCAAGCACTGGCTGTAAAGACTGATGAATCCAACAGCTGCTAGTTCAAGTCCCAGAACTAGATGCCAGAAGAAGAGCACAGGAGCTCCTGGCTATGTGAGCAGACCAGCAGTAGTAGTGGAAGGTGGAGAGGCGAGAGCAGAGGGGTGGGAAGCCACCACAGACCCCACCCTGCGACTTAATACAGCAGCCAAATATGGAGTAGCCAAGCTGACATAATCCTGACCACCACAAGGGTCAAACACAGGTTTATTTAACCTGAGTCCACTGTTTAGAACCCCAAAGTGCTGTAAATAATCTACATGTCAAACAATAGGAGACAGGTTTCAAAAGTGTTACATGCATGTCATAATTGTAAAATAATATTTAATGGCAATAGAAAGAGGTTCATGATATCAGCTTTTTGAAATGCTACATATCTGTATTTACACACATAACACACATACCTGTATCTCTGTGACCATATCCATAGGCATATCATAGCATATATTTAGCTTTATCCTCCCTGTATATCCACACTGTGTCTGGAAACCCAAGTGGTACAGTGGGGTGAGACCTACAGCCGCTAACTGAAAGGTTGGCAATTCAGATCTACCAAGCACTGCTTGGAAATGCCATGGGGCAGTTATACTCTGTCCTCTAAGGTCACTTGGAGTCGGAATCAACTCAGTGATGGTGGGTTGGGTTTGGTTTTGGTACTGTATCTGCATGAGTTAGAGTAAGGAAGAAATAGTCAGGAAAGGCTTTCTGAAAATTAAGGGAACTTTCTGGAAGATGAGGCTCCTAAGCAGACACTTGAAACAAACAGACAGTTTGATAGAAGATGAGGGTAAGGGGAAGTGCAGGTGGTGGAAGAATGCTGAGACGAGGTCTCAGATGCCAGGATGAGGAGCTTGGGCTTTAGAGTCACCAAAAAAAAAAAAAAAATCAAATGAAGCAGAGCAATGAAATGTAGTCAAGAAACTATGGGACTGTCTGCTATATGCCAGGTGCCTAGGGATCAAAAACGCACTCTGTCCTCCAGGAGCTCAGAGTTTCATAGGAGGGAAGACTCAGATGCTAGAGAAAGTAGCCGTCGCTAGCATCACAGGATATGTGAAGAAGAGCCTGGCGCCAGCTCACTGCTGATGAAGGAGCAGTGCGTACTGAGCTCTTGAAGTCTTCAGAGAAACCAGTGAGGCTTGGCAAATGCAGTAAGTGCAATTAAGCTAATAAGACTTCCTGAAGGTTCCCACCTGCCCACAATGTTGTAGTCTGCTAATTGGGCAGTGGGAAGGCACCTGTGCCCACCCAGACTGTCTGAGGATCCCAGGAATAAGCCAGGCATCAGGGACAGCATTCCAGTCAGCTGGACTGGGAGGAGGTCAGCAGGGGTCCTCAATTACCAGAAGATAGAATTGTATCTAATAAAGTTCATGGAAGCTTCAAGAATGAGGATTGAAGGAAGCAATTACTCACAAGACCTCAGCCTGCCTAGAGTTTATCTGAACCAGATGAAGTTGAGTTTGGCTGAGTCTATGTAGAGGCCCAAAGAGGCTCCACCATCTTCATCTAAGGGTGTTTTATTTCTGGTTGCTAATATCATTTTCAAGTACATATTGTTCTTACGTCTATATAAAACTTGGAAACCCTGGTGGCATAGCGGTTAAATGCTATGTCCGCTAACCAAAAAGTCAGTAGTCCAGGGGCTCCTTGGAGCAGTTCTACTCCACCCTGTAGGGTCCCTATGAGTCAAAATCGACTCAACATATAATTTCATACAAAATCTTGCCATTTCCAATGCTAAATATGAAAAAGTAGTCAGGAATGGCACACCTACAGAAATAACAGCTATTAATTGTAAGGCATCTACAAAGTGCAAGGCGCTGTGCTAGGAGATTTATGTATATGATCATAATTTTCTCACAAGCCTGTAAAGAAGATATTATATCCCTAAAGCTCAGATGGGGTGGCTGAGGTTTGGAGAAGTGAGGTGGCTTACCTAGGGTCTCACGGTGAGCCAGGATTTGAGCTCAGGTCAGTATGACTGCTTAGAGCACTGGGCAACTTCCATCACAGACAGAAGTTAGACACTGGCAGTGCAGGGTTGATGAAAGTATCATAAAAGCTGTTCGAACCCAGCATCCCAGCAGTCAGGGGGGTACTTAGTACAGGGAGAAACAGCATTCTGCATTCTGTTAAACCAGCTGCCGTAGAGCCAATTCTGACTCATGGCGACTTCGTGTGTTTCAGAGCACAGCTATGCTCCATAGGGTCTCAGTGGCTAATTTTCTGGAAATACATCACTAGGCCTTTCTTCTGAAGCATCTCTGGGTGGACTCAATCTTCCAAACTTTTGATTAGCAGCTGAGCACTTTAATTGTTGGCACAGGAATTCCTTTAGCCTAGTACAATAGTGGCAAGATTTTAAATTACTGAGATAAGATAATGTTTTGTTCAGTAGCTCCTAGTCAAAGAAACAGGGAGGAAAAAAAAATGTGATGCATTTTAGACTTTATTACTAACATGGCTTGGAGGAAGAAAGTGTAGATGTTGGCAGGAAGAGGCTTTTCGCGATCCGGAATAGGTAATTCTCTATCACTGAGGCTCTTCACAGTAGGAACACGTAACCTCTGTCCTGAAGGTGCCTCGAGGGAAGAAGGCTTCAGAGATCTTGGATTACAAAACCCTCACTTCCCTTGGGAGTTAGACTCCTTCCTAGGACACCTAGCTCTGTAAACTTGCTGGGTCTCTTCCGCTCTCAGACACTGCTGCTCTTTGGGAATCATGTCCCTATCCTCGGCCAAGACTAAGGGAGCCGTGGTACCCTGGACTCAGCCTACATAGGGAACTCTGAGGTCCTCACGGCTCCCTCCGCTGAGGGTGCCATGCGTCCACCAGGTGGCGCCCTCCACTCGGTTGGTGGCAGCCCCAGACTCCATGGAAATCTGGCTGAGGTATTTTCTCCCCTCGCCCCACTCAGAAATACAGAGTTTGGTGGATGGTTTGATTCATACATTGTGAAGATCCTAGATGGTCACAGCAGAAAGGCACTGAGATCTCTAGTCCTACCCTGTCACTTTACAGATGATACTGAGGTCCAGCGGGAACAAGTGTGTGCCCAAGGTCACACAGCAAACTGAATCCCTCCTCTTCACCACTACACTCTGGTGTACACCTACCACAGCCCACCATCAAACTGCCAAAATACTATCCTAAGCCAAGAGCCCGGGGTCAGGGACTGGGAGTGACCACACTCCCTTTCCCTGCCCTGATTATTCTTGTCTGAGTCAAGCCCAGAAACCCATCTCCAACAGTTACAATAATAATAGCTCTCATTGACCACCTGCCTACTCTGGGTCAGGCACTGTGCTAGGTTAGAGCTTTCCAATTGTTATTGAATCTTTATCTAATCTTCACAATAGCTCTATAAGCCATTCCCTTTCCCTTTTCAGAAGAGGGCTCTGGGAGCTCAGAAAGATGAAGAAACCTATCCACTGCCACACAGCTCATCTCATTTGGTTGTGGGGACAGTGGCAATAACTCAGGCCTGGAAGTCTGTCCAGAAGTCTACACTTTGGCCAGGTCTCTTGTACTCTTCAAAACATTTTTAAAGACCTTTTTCTGTTTCAGAATGATCACAGTTCTGTGGAGGTGAAGAAAGGCTTTGTTAGCCCATTTTAGAGATTATAACACTGGGGCTGAAAGGGATTGTTGGTCCAAGGTCACATGACTCATAATAGAGGTGACTCTAGAATCACCCACCCAGTCTGAGACTCCCTCCAAGACACTCCACATCTGACTACCTGACTACATCCCCTCCTGTGTCTCTGGGAGTCATGGAACTCAAAAAAATCCATTGCCATCAAGTCGATTTCAATTTGTAATGACCCTGTAAGGCAAAGAAGAACTACCCCTGTAGCGTTTCCAAGGAGCAGTTGGTGGATTCCAACCACTGACCTTTCGCTTAGCAGCAGAGCTCTTAACCACTCTGCCAGCAGGGCTCCTTCATGGAATTCAGTAGCTAAAATTGAAGGTTTGGGAGTCAGAGGGGTCTGAGTCAACATCTCAACCCTACCACCCAATGGTTCTGTGACCATAAATCAATGACTTGCCCTCTATGGGTGCCAGCAGGAGCAAAGGAGTCAATACATGGTCAGCATTGCTGCTTGGTACCCCATAAGTGCTCAGTGAATGTTGGTTCTCATTATCTGTTATTATTGACTGATATTTACTCTATTGGGTTAAATACAATATATAATTAAAACTAATTTCACTTGATTCTTTAACGATTCTCTTATGACTTTTAATATGGCTACTAGAAAACATTGAATTATACGCATGGTTCACATTTGTGGCTTACATGATATGCTTAGTGGACAGAGATGCCTTAAATAGTTTCAAAACTTCAACTGCTGCATCCTGCCTGCCCCTGCACTCACCTTAAGGGTGTGGAATGTACGGGCTTTGAACTAGCAATCCACTTACTGGCTATGTGACTTGGGGAAGTCAGTGAACATTTTCTGTGTCAGAAATAAGTCCTGCTTTTCCAAAACAAGCCAACAAACATACCAAGATAAATCCCTAATGCCTTGCCAGGCCGCTGTGAGGATTATATATATTAAAAAAAAAAATAGTTCTACTACAAACAACTTGCTAAGTCACTGTTATCTGGTTTGACCCTCACAAACCCCAGGAAGCTGAGGTAATGTTCTCTCCCATTTTGTAGATGAGGAAACTGAGGCTCTGATGTGTTCAGTGATATGCTCAGGGTCTCCTTGCAACAGCATTGTTCTATTCCCTGATCTAGAAGTACAATATAGGTGTTCAGGCACACCCATGTGACCTCAGGTCCCTCCTGTGGGACTCAGTTTCCCCTTCTATAAAATGATGGAAATATTTGGATAGTGGGTAAGGATCATTGAAGGCTCAACATTTTGGGATTCTTTGAACATTTTGATGAACATAAGGCTCCAATGCCTTCCGTGGTCCATTCTTTGGGGAATAAATGTATATTTCTGTTTGTTTAAAAAACATTTGTAGGAGCTTTATATAGTGTCTACGTCTGCTTACATTAGACACTATGTATTATAGTTAAGAGTCTTTCACCATTTCCCATATAAACCTTGTTCTTTATGGGTTTGGGAGAGCTCAGCTGTAAAAACTCTGTCAGCTGGAAAAAGTTTTTTATTTTTTTCAAACAAACTGAGTTTAAATCAGGAGGCTAGTTTCAGACACTTTAGAGCATGCATATTTTTTCTTCACAGTCACTTTTCATTTAAAAATGAGACTGGCTGATTCCTTGGTTTCGTTTCTATTATGAGGATTTAGCAAGACTACAAGCTTAACTGCTGGCTGCATAGAAAGAAGGGGTACAGAGCTATTTCCAAGAGAGACCTGGGCCTGAAGCTTGCAGACCTGCCTTCTACAGCTCAAGCTTTCACCAGCTGTGTGACCTTGAGCTGGTCACTTCACCTCTCTGGGGCTTCTCTTCCTCATCCGTCTTGGGGAGCACAATACCTTCTCTGGCTTCCTTCTAGATTGCGGGGAGAAAGAACGTGATTATACAAATGAAAGCATAGAGGAAAGGGGAATGCACCGTACACATGCCAGAGGCTGCTTGCAAAGAATAACAAGCTGCAAACTTCTAAGGAAAGCAGATTCCTGGAATCGGAGTATTAGTCAGAGAAGAACCCAGAGGTTGCAAAGCCAACTCCCTTCCTCATTTTATACAAGAGATCCAACCTATGCCCCCAGGGGGGAGAAGATTCCAAGAGGAAACTGGAGTAAAAATCTCAGATCCCTTCGCAAAATCTCTTCCTCTTTTCTGTTCTCTATGTTGCTTTGAGAATCAAGACCAAACCCTTCGAGGACGCACTTGGACACATACGTGCATACACACATGTACACGCGCAGGCCCACGCATATCTCGGAGGTGCTCAGAGATGTAGAGGAAAGCCTGGTCTCTGGAGTCAGGCCAACTCGCCTTTCACTATCTAGGTGACCTTGGACAAAACCCTTTACCTCTCCAAGCCTCAGTACTGGCCTCACAGAACACTTGTGAGGCTTAAGTAAAATAATGCATATGAAGGATTTAAAAGGTTTCCTAGATAAACTTTATCTGTAGTTGTTATTATAATTATTTCATGTATCGACAGGTTTTAAGTGTAAGAAAAAGTCGGTGTTTGCTTTGTGGAAGGAATAAAAATCTTTTCAAGGCAAACACACACTGTTGAATATTATTGATCATCATTAGGGTGCTTTCTTATTCCTTATGGTTCTACCCACTGCCCAGTACTTGTGGCCACTCAGCAAGGCTATGCTGAATAAATGATATATTCAAAGTGCACTGGCAACAGGAGAAATTAGAAGGAAGTTGCAGCTTAATTTTAACTGCAAAGTAATATTATTTTAATTTTTTTAAAAAATACAGGGAAGCAAAAGGAAAAGTTAAGATTATCTTTATTTCTACAAGTCAGAGGTACAGTGTAAATGTTTTAATAAATATTCCACTTTTTCTTCATGAATGATTTTTATTTTATAGATTTTTGTTTTGTTTTGGTCTTTACATAAAGTGGGTCACAATGGACAGTATTTAGTCGCCTGGAATCCCCGTTCCCTCCACCCCCAGTATGCACAGATTTAACATATCTGAACAACTTCCAGGTCAGTCTCCATATTTTTTCCTAGTGGCTTTGTAGTAATTCACTATACTAATGAATTTATTTAACCAGTTCTTGAATTTATTTAACCGGTTCTTATAACACATCTAAGTCCTATTTTCCACTCTTCAGTAAAATAGCCCTGTAGTTTAAAAACTTTGTAACACTAGTATTTCCTTATAGATAAATTCCTGGAATTCATTTATGTTGCAAGTCTGTGACCATTCCATTTTTCCTCTAAATTAAAAAAAAAAAAAAGAGAGACACCTTTTTCATTTAAAAAACAATAAGGACATTGCTCGTGCCGTAGTTAGCTTGAAATTTTTCACAAACCGGCGTTGAAATTTTTGTAGAGAGTATGAAAGAAAACGCCTGGCTGTAAGGCTATTTTCAAAGGTGAGAGGGCACCCTGACATTTTCAAAGAAGTAAGGGCCCTTGAGAGCCCACGGGCTGTGGGAAAAACACTGGGCCTCGAAGTCTGGAGATCCTGGGCCTCAAACTTCTTGGGAAACTGGGGAAACTCAGTTCATCTTTCTGGGGAGGGGAAGTGTAGCTGTGGTGTTCACAGCCTCTGACTTGTGGAAGGTTGGAAGCATTTCCAGATGAACCCCGAAACGGGCATCTGCCCCCAGCCTCAGCTCACAGGTCCGGGAGTCTGAGATTGGTACCCAGCATGACTGGGACTGACAGTGGGCCCTCAACCTTCTCTTCTCAAAGAGGGCTTAGGCCCGGCAGGTGGGGTTTTCTGAAGGGGCCTAGTAGCGCCTGACTTCGTTCTGGCTGCCGAAGAAGGCACTCGCTCCGCTTCCACTGGTCAGGACTACAAGAAAGCTGGACCTGGGTGCGCATTCTTCCCGTGCTTAAAATACTTCGAAGTGCTAAAAATAGTGGCAAGATCTGCGCCTTGTGGTGCTAGGCGTCTTGTCTGTGAACAAAGCCAGAGTCCTGGGTTCAAGTCTGCACGTGGTCTCTACATGCTGTAGGATCTCAAGCAACTTGCTTCCTCTGAATCTCAGTAGGACCTTCGCGGACCAGGATTTCTACGGGGCTTCCTAGGTCTTTGAAAGAGACTGAGCGAGGGTGAAAAAGCAAACTTGATTTTTCTTTTCTGCTCCTCCCTGTGGGCCTTGGGGCCCCGGGCCTGGAACCGTGGCCAGGAGCGGTGCACCACGACGGCTCATTACCGCGAGGTGTTGCCCTAGTTAAATCGCCGGCCTGTTTGATCTGGCGGCGGGTGGCTAAAGGGAAAAAAGAAAAAAGTAGGGGGGCGGGAGTAGAAAGAAGCTCACACTTCCCCCACATTTCCCTGCGCCCATAAAACACCTTTTATTAACTCTTTCGCATCTGGAAAGGCCCGCGTTCCTGCTCAGCCCCTGCCACGGTGTTTATAACCCAAACTAATGGGCCCCGTATTCACCCCGCTGCAGGGATGAGGCGCCTGGAGCACGCCTGGAGCTCTCCGAGGCCCAGCCCCGAAGTTCCCAGGGCTTCCATTCTCTTTCCCGGCTGAGGGCTCAAGCTTCTGAGGCGCGGGAGCTCCGAAAGACCCAAAAGACCAGCGGACGCTCCTTCACGCCTCCCTGGAATTGAGCGCCAAAGGCCAGCACAAGCCCCGCAAAACGTGCATGTCCGCGGGCAATTGTGGGTGCTGTTTCGACACATTAAAGAGCTTAGCATAATGCCTAGCGCACAACTGAGCACAACACTAGTTGTCTGCATACTGTTATTCTAGGTCGCGTAACAGTTTGCCAGCTCGTTTAGTCCATCAAGCACTACGCGCCTCGCCAAATACATCGTATTCATACACCCCCATCCACAGGTGCGCACGTGAAGGCAAGGAGACTGGAGCTCCAGCACAAGTGCCCAGATTACACTGCGCGTCTCCCCTCTCCCAGCCTTTACACAAATCCATGTGCTGTCACAGATATTTGTTGAAAGCACTACCGCAGGAGAGAAACAGAAAAGGCGCAAGTTAACCGTATACACTCCAGCTTATTTTAACTAGTTACTACAACGTCTTGAGTCCTCCCAGCCCTGCACAGCCATGTTTCAGCTCCAACACTGTTGCATTCACCTATTCTTGGCAATTGTTCAGAATTTCACATACATGAACATATTCCTGAGCAGATCTCCCTCTTCTCCAGCTACACTGTCCTGGGGATGCGTTCTTCTGTGTGATGGGCCCTGTCCTGTCCAAATTACCCCACCAAACTATTACCAGCAGACACCAGCGGCATCCTAACTCCCTCATAAATGCAAATACCAACCTACGGAAATCCTAAAGCTATCTTCTATGTGTCTAACTCGTTCCAGTTTTCATTTTTCTGAGTTTGCTCAGGTTACCCTGTGTTGTCGTTTTATCCAAAGGATAACTTTGCTCTTCGTTCCAGTAATAAATCTTTTAGCCACGTCCTTCCCTTTATTCGGTTTACAATTTGATTTGGTGCTTATCAAAAGAGAAGCAGGAATGTGGGGCTCTCCATCTAGCAAAGACCATGAAGTCAGGCAGGACTCCAGCCTGAAACATCACACAGGCTTCCTCGGATTTCAGAAAACGGTTTATTAGTCAAGAGCATAGATACTGCTTTTGTAAAGGGAGGGAGCAGTGAGTGGTCATACAGATTTGAGGTAGAAAAAGGGTGGGAATGGGGCAATAAACAAACACCTGAGCGCAGCAGGCATAGTAGGTAGTTTAAAATACATAAAAACTTTCCAACAAGGGAGAAAGTTTTTATTTACAAAATAAAAGAAAAAAGAAAGCGTTTCCCTTGGAACTAAGTAGGAAGTGCAGCCACAAAAATAAAATAAAATAAAATAAAAACACCACTGTTGGAGGGAGAACAACAACAAAAACGGCAGCATCACCCCTTCCAGCTGCTGGTTCTCTTTCCTTGGCAGAAAACTACTGATTCCTCTTATTGCCTTTTAATAAAAGGAAGAGGCGGCCCGAGAGGTTTGATGCAAAGCAGGGAAGAAGACAAAGCGAGAAAAGAGTCAGACAGCGAGTGAGGCTGGCACTGAGGATTTTAAATTTGCCCCATACGAGTTGGAGGGGTGCATCTCCTGCGTGCCTCGGTCCCGCCATCCCTCCTTCCTGCATCGTGCCTACACGGTTGGCCCTCTTTCTTAGGGAAGTGGGTATATATATATTTCTCTTTCTCTTTATGTATTAAAAAAACAACTTCAAATGACATTGCACGTACGATCCAAGTATGTAGTTGCAGTTAGCGATCAGCCAATGAGCGGCAGAGGCTCAGCAGGATGCGTGCCCACAAGCCGCTGGGACCCAGAGTCTGGCACTCGCCGCTACTTTCCTTTCCTCCCCCACTCCGGGGTCGGCCAGCCAGGGACCGGGTCCTCCGCTCGGGCCTCGGCTCACTGATTTAACTCCAGAGCCCAGACTTGCTGCGGCCAGCCGGTGCGCCCTTTCATCCTCTTCTCGCCTGGGCCCAGGGCAGGAGGAAAACCTTCGTGCTGCTGCTGCTGCCAGGGGACATACACAAGGAAAGAGGCGAGAGAGACAGGTTTAAAATTTTCTGCTCGGATCGCCCGGGCCTGAAGGGGGAGGGGACAGAAGAGGAGGTGTTGGGAGCCGTAACTGGGCGCCTTTAAATAAGTGACGGATTTCTGTTTGCAAAATACGCAAACAGACTCATAAATTTGCCCTTATGCGCCAAGTTCTCGGGACCTGGAAAGGGCAGGGCAACAGAGGGAAGTTTGGTAACCAGAAGTCTGGGAGCCCAGTAAAACTGACGCTCCAAGGTTTGGCCTTAAAGCACCGGAGGACTACCTGGGCGGGAGCTGGAGTGAACGGGGTGGAAGGAATCACTAGTTCTCCCGGAGGCGGCTCTGCTCCCCCAACACGGCCCACTGCCTTTCCAACCCCGTTTAGCGACAGGATCTGGGAGACAAGTTTCGGTCCCCTGTAGCAGCGCTGGCGGAGGATGGGGGAGTCGGGCTGCTTACAGCGCTGGGTGAAAGACAGGGAGTTGGCCAGGCCTGGCATCCCCTCCCCCTCTCCTCTAGCAGCAGGAACCAGGCTAGTGCTCTTAGAAGGCAGCCACAAGCGGGAGGTCGGGATCGCCCAGTAACTACCTCTATCGAGGCGCCACCTGGGCCTGCACCCCGGGGCCCAGGGCGGAGGTTTAAAGACTCGATGCTTATCTGTCCTTCCACGTCTCTCTGGCTGAGCTTTCCTTAGCTGACCACGGCCTCCCCGGGGAGGTAAAACCCGACTGGCCTTCTAGCCTGCCCTTCCACGAGGCGGCCTGAGCGCATCCACCTACCTCACGGAGGGTGAATTACCTCCCGCTGAAGTCAGGAGCCCTGGTCCAGCGGAACGGAACCGAGAGCCAGAAAGTGGTACCCTCCCTAGGGAGGTCTGAAAAACGCTGAGCGAGGCTAGTTATTCCAGAGCCAAAAGAAGAGGGAGGGTCTCATGGCTCTGGCGTTTGGCGTTTACACACAATACCACCTACTTCGCCCTTAGAATCAGCCCACCTTGGTGGAGCGGTGGAGGGCTGTCTGGACTGAAAGTGAAAAACCCTGACTCGTTTTATCCTGACTCCGTCTCTTACTCCTCTGGTACGCAATCTTCTCCACGTACCATCCCACTCTGGGCCTCCGTTTCCCTAGCTGTACAATAACGGCAGCGGAATAGCTTCCTTAGCAGAGGCCTTTTGAAAACAGTAACTGAGCCTGTGCACACAAATTCACACGCAGGCAAATTAATTAACTCCTACAGGCGTTCTTCACCTAGCTTGCAGCGAGTCCAGAAAAAGATCCAGGCCGGACACCCCCACCCCCAACAACTGCAAGTGAAATATATACTATGTTCATTTTCTCCAGATCCAGAGGTTCCAAGGATTCCTAAAGCGGGCCCTAAGATCCCTTCCAAAAAGACTGATTCCATCTGCACTTAATCTTACAAACGCTATTACACATTGCAAACAAATTTAATTGTGGATCGACCTGTCCCCATCCACCACGCACACAATTCCACACTGCGACCATCTCACACAACAACAGCTTCCTTCCACTCCTTGCACCGGTGCTCTGTGCTCTGCGCCCGCACCTTTGACTGGAGCGCACAGGGCCGGCCGAAACTCACCAGCTCCCTCTTCCGCTTGCTCTCGCGGCCGCCGTCGGCCTTCTTGAGTTCGGCCTTGAAGGCCTCGGGGTCGCCGGCCTGTGCGTCCTTGGCCAGCACGTCCATCAGGTAGGCAATGTAGCTGGTGGCCAGGCGCAGGGTCTTGATCTTTGAGAGCTTGGTGTCTGCCGGCACATTGGGGATGCACTCGCGCAGCTCAGCAAACGCGCTGTTGATGCTTTCCGTACGTCTCCGTTCCTTCTTGGGTCCCGAACCTTTCCGCCGACCCAGGCGGCCGCCGAGAGCCTCTAGCCGCCCCGGGCTCTGGCCAGCTCTGGCGTCTGGGCCGTAGGCAGCCGCAGCTGCTGCTGCAGTGGGCGGTGGCCCCCCAGGGGGGAAGTCCGGGGCCGCGTCAGCTGGGCTCAGCAGCCAGCTCTGAAAGTAGGGCCGCTCCTGGTGACAGCGCGAGGCAGGGCCGAAAAGGAAGGACTCGTGGAGCATAGGGTGCGCGGGGTGCGGGTGGTGATGGTGATGATGATGGTGGTGATGATGTGCGTAGCCGCCCACGAGGTTCATGGTGGAGCGGCCCCTGGCCTGCGCCGCCAGCCGGATTAGCGCCGCCCCATGCGCCCCAGAGACTGCCTGGGCTACCTGTTGGCTCGGAGACCGCACTCTCTTGGGCGCCGGCTTTCGGGGAGTCCTAAGACTTGCAGCGTGCTGTCTACCAACCCACTTGTTTTGTGGGCGAGGACGCTGACACCTAGAGACCTGTTTAACCCTTCTGCAGCCTCGCCAACCCGGTCTGGCTTATATAAGGCCGCAGCTTTGATGTCAACCTTTCCCTGGAGCCAATGGCAGGGGGCGGAGAGGAGGAAGGAGGGGTGGCCGTCCCTCGTCTTACGCAGGGCTATCGCCACTCGACTCTAGGCCGCCCGAGAGGACACAGGGGTAGCCCCGCCTCCGTCCCTTAACTCCCCACCCCGACGCCGGTTCCAGGCTTTGGGGGAGGTGGGGACTAAGTACTCTAGGCGAAGACCTGCCAACGCCCCAGACCACGCTGCCATCCCCTCCCCGAAGACTCCAGGAAAAGAATTCAAAATAATCGAACGAAAAGGAGACTTTCACCTACAGCCCACCCTTGATTTTACAAATAGGAAAACTGAGGCTCCGTTAGGATTCAAAACAGGAATTCCAGTGGTCCCTAATTTCAAGCTCCTACTCACTCGGCTTCAGAGTTGGGAATTGGGAGGGTGCTGCCAAGGCAGAAGAGACACCTAGATTCTTTCCGACCCCGACCACTCCTACCTTCCCCTCACCGCTCCCAACTCCATCCCTCCACTACCACCCCCACCCCCACCTCCGTCATCTCCAGTGTCGCTTGTTACCGGTGGGCCAACTCTAGGTCAATTTCCTACGGAGAAGTCTGAGGCCGGGAGGCGGGGGGTGGGGAGGTTGGGGGAGTTTGGAGGCCTGTGGCGAGTTCCAAGCCCCCAGGCATTTACCACTTTCTTCCAGCTTAAAGGCCAGGGACCCGTTCCTCTCGCCTCCTGGACGTCAGTCCAAAGGGCAACTGAGCTGACGCCGAAGCAGCTCCCTTGTAAGCCTTGTCCCCAGAGGGCCTAACGGGTAGGACTCCCCACCTCTCTTCTGGGACTCGGGCTGAAGGCCGGGAGCTAGATAATTGGGCCGCTCCACCCAAGTCATCACCGCTTTAGAATGCTTGATTATTTAGAATGACTTTCTAGAGACACGGGAGCCCAAACTCGCTACGGAGAAAGTCAGCTTTTGGACGTAAATGTACGCAGCCGAAGACACCACGGATACCATCCACAAAGCTTGCGCAGACGGCAAAGCCTCACCCACACAGGCGGAGCGGCATCTTCAGGTCGCTCAGCCCTCAGCGATTTCCCTTTTCCGACAGACCCGTTCCGGGCCTGATGGATTCTGTCCACAGGCGGCTCCCCGCCCCCCTAACTCCCCCAGCTCGCAGTAGACCGTGGGGGTCCCAAGGTGGTGGGGCTTCAGGCTGGGAACCGGGGCCTTACCTCCCTTTGCAGAAGCTTCCAGCTGAGTCCCGGTCCTGGTGCGTCTGACTTTACCAGCCCTTCCCAGCTCTGCTCCTCCGGGTCCCAATTCCCCAGTTAGTGCAGACGCAGTGGGCCTTTCCTCCCAAAAGCATGTGTCCAGGTGAGAGTGACATCTGTGCGACTGCTTTGAAGAGGCCAAATTAGGAGGGGGAGACTAGTTGCACAACTAGAAGTATGTCATCAGTATCCCTGCGTTGTACATGTAGAAATTGTTGACTTGGAGTATGTTCTGTGTTCATTTTCAACAATAACAAAAATATACATTGTTTTTAAAAATGGTAAATTGATTCCTCCACAATTTCAACAATTATTTATTGGCCATCCACTATGTGCAAAGTCCAAAGGCAGAGAAAGACCAATCTCATTGTACGTATAGGGAAAGTGAGGCCAGCGAAAATGGACGATTTTCCTCGGGGCCCGGACATAGTTGTGAACAACAACAAAAACAAAAAACCTAACCCACTGCCCTCCAGTCCATTCCAACTGGGAACCGCTCCACAGGGTTTCGAAGGCTGTAATCTTTGAGGGGTGGGCAGAAGGGGGCTGGTGGCACAGCAGTTAAGGACTCAGCAGCTAACCAAAAGGTCTGCAGTCAGAATTCACTAGCAGCCTCCTGCAAGGTCAGTGTGAGTCAGAATGGACTCGACCAACCAACCGTCCGGGGTTGGGTTTTTTTGAATCTTCACGGAAGCGGAGTGTCTGGTGGATTTGAACCGACCACCTTTAAGTTAGCCTCCGAACGCTTAACTACTGAGCCACAGGGCTTCCCCCCCCCCACCCCCCGACAGAGTGAACGAAAAGAAAAAATAGCTGCAGGACAGAAATGGGACAAAAGCTTTGTGGTTCGCTAGCCCTGAGCTGGCCAGTTTCACCTGTGGGAGATGGCTAGGTCTGTGGGGGCTCGTAGGGGGAAGGGAAGATTCCGATTTTCTGCCCGAGGCGGGCAAGGGACCCGCCGCTCTCCCGGGCGCCTGGCGCCAGCAGCGCTAGGGTTGGGCTGAGCGCCGAGCCGGAGGCTTGCGGGGAGGGAGCGTCCGGCGCCCAGCTCGGCGGCGGCTCTGCGGGGTCCTGCGCCTCCTGGAGCTGGAGGCAGACTTTCCCGGCCTGGAGGCGTCCTTGAATGAACGTGAGCGGGCAGAGAGGGTAATTACTTTGTGGAGACCGATCTCAATCATCAACATACCCAGGTTTTGTCCTAATTCGGGCACAGTCTGTCCCTAATCGGGGCAGCCTTTAAATAGAGGCATACCGGGACTCATGATTACACACGAACATATATTTACACGGGTCCGCACAGCCTTAAGGGTACGCACAAAGACAAGCTCACAAAAGTTCATAACGTTCTTACAGACCCCCAAAGTATGTGAATCCTCACAGTAACACAGTTACACCCACAGGACACTCAGTATTTCATAGATTCATGCATTCCCAGTATTTTACATATTATGTCTGCACCCACAGGGCGCTCAGCACGTTTCAGATCTGTGACAGCTACAAGCCACTCACAATCATACACTCAGGTATGTAAAAAAAGACACCATCAAACAATCCAAAAAACTCATTGCTGCTCAGTGGGATTTCAACTTACCATTTGATAACAGCAAATCTGTTGCTTGATGACTTGATTGTGATTCACAGACCCTAGACGACAAAGTAGAACTGCCCTGTTGGGTTTCCAAGGAGTAGCTCTTGGCTGACATGCTAGTTAGCAGCCGAACTGTTCAATTCTAAACGCTACTTACTGACAAGATTTTACACATAGTCTTACTGTCACAATTACAGACAGGTAAAACCAGTCTGCATTTGCCTACAGTTCTTCCACAATTGCACTCATAGCACAAACTTCCAGAACCTCCATTACTGGTTTCATATATTCTCAGTGTCATAACAAGGCCCTGATTACTCCTGTATATACAGGCACCCACAAACAGATGTTCCCACATATTTCCTGGTTACTCACATAGGATTTCAAACATTCAGTTTGACACATATTCTCAGCCTTATTTTATAAATTGTCACACAGCCGTTGAAATAATATTGCACAATGTTAAAAGGAGCCCTGGTGGCACATTGGTTAAAGCACCCTACTGCCAATCAAAAGGTCAGTGGATGTAATCTACCAGTGATTCCACACAAGAAATGACCTAGAAATTTGCCCTCCTGGAGATTATAGCCTAGGAACCCCTAAGAAGCAGTTCCACTCAGTCCTAGTGTCACCCTAAGTCAGAATGGGCTGGGCAGTACACAGTTATAACATGTTCTGTCCAGAGTCAGGACACCCACAAGGCAAGCACTCACAGTTTTAGCATCTAGTCCATTTGACTCAGGTGATAGATCCCATGTGTGTGTAGCAGAACTGCTCCATGGCATTTTCACAAGCAAATGTCAGGCCTGTCCTCCAAGGCAGGGCACCTCTAGGTGGGTTCCAAGAGCCCAACCTTTTGCTAGTAGTGGAGCGCTTAACCCTTTGCATCACGCAACAGGCCTAAGCACTTACAGAGGTACATACAATTACCTACTACTCATAACCGTCCAGCTCCTGTTCCCACCAGCTTGTGTCCCAGTGCTTTCCCCACATCATTCAGGGCCCTACATGCCCCCCACATTTCTGGCCTGGTTAGTGAGGTGGGGAATGTGTTATCAGTACTGGGTGACAAGTTTAAGCCCCACGAGACCGCTCCAGTGTCCTGACACCGCAGTCCCCGATGGGTAGTGGTTAAAGGCCCCGGTGCCCCTAGCCACCAGCGCTGCCCACAGCATTGCTCACAACCACCACCACCCCACTATTCCCCCTAGAAAGGTTCGAAGTCTTCGGGTGAATGGCGCCACCACTGGGAACGCAGCCCCAAGGGACCAGCTGGGGCATGGGGCTGGGCGGCGTCAGCAGGATGGATTTGGGAGAGATCCGCCCGGGTAGACTACGAGGCGCCTGTGCTCCAGACCCCGCCTTCCCAGAGCCCCGAAGCTCTTTTAACTCCAACTGGTTCAGGTGCGTTGGGAGTGTGGCAGAATCAGAGTAGGATTGGACCTGGCAAATGTGTTCTTTGTCTGCTGGAGCATGTGTGGTCACGAAGGAGAGGTCTGGGACCCAGGCGTATGGCCCAAATCGGTATAGATGGAGAGGCAAGAGATAGGTGGGTTCCAGCTAGATTCTGAGCCTCAGTATCTCCTTTGCAGAACGGGGTCGGATTTGACAGTCGGAAGTGCAGTAATTCCTAGCTCTCCGCTGTTGCACTGACCCCGCCCAGGGTCCTCTATCCAGGCACGCTGAGTTAGCACTTGGCTCAGGGGTGCTCTAGTCTGGCCTCAGCAAACTAAGGCCCAGAAGCCGGGAACTCGGAAAGCCTTACACTTTCCAGTTCCGCACAGCGACTGGTAACCTCCGTGTTTATTCCCGTAGCGCCTTTGGAAGATCTTGGTGCCTTGAGAGGGTTTTCAGAAGCCCTCTTCTCACTTCTCCCGGGAAATGTTCAAGTGATTCCCTGGCGAGGCACTGTTACCCATTTTGCCTGGTAGAGAGGCTGAACACATAAGAGATTACACAATTGTATTACAGTAGAGCCTCGCAGTGTCATCGACTCATCAGGATTGAAAACCTTCACTGCTGCTCCTCACTGTAGGAGCCTTCTGAACCTCAGCTTCCTCCTCTGCAAACTAGACAACAGGTATACCCATCGCTGAAGGGTATGAAGCCAAACAACGTAAGACTCTTAGTACGGCTAACAATAAACTTGGATAAATAGTAGCTCTGTTTTTAGGAATATTGATTTCACAGGGGAAAAACTGGATTTACACGCGGTCACGCGACCAGATAGGTAACTATGGACAGAGATGAGAGGCCAGGCCGCTGGATACCCCCTGCAGTGGTGCTCTGATCTGACCTGACCGCCCGGGTTTCTGACCTTGTTTTCAGCACTGGCACTTTCCACTGACCCAACTGGACCCAGCCTCCCCAGACCAGGCAACGCCAAGTGTGGGAATTACGTTGCCGGAGACCAGAATTCTAGTTCCAGATCCCCATTTCACTCGCTGAAATGACTTTGGGCGAGTCCCTAACCCTTCGGGGCGCAGTTCCTCCATCTGTACAGTGGGCGACTATGCCCGGGGATTCCAAGGTCCTTCAAGCTTCGGAAATTTGAGAGGGACGGTGGCTTCAGCCTCGGGGCGGGGGTCTCATTCCTGCCTTCACCTGACTCCTCCCTCCACCCTCACCCCTACCTCCCGGATTGGCAGGCCTTGGAGAGTCCTCCTCGCGGCGCCTACCGCAAAACCTTCTCCCGCCTTGTCCCGTGACCTTGACGCCACCGGCAATCCCCGCACCGGACCCTTTATCTAAATAGGGCCGTAAATCAAGGACCTGTCAGGGGCCGGGTAATTACAGGAACTCCATAAAAAGGACCCGGCCGGCCGCCTGTTTATATTAGCGCGGTGTAAAATATTCTCGCTGTCTTGGGGAATCGCGTCGCGCAGTAACGCGCCATAAATCAGCCCGCGGGCCATTTACCCCGCAGTTTGAGCGCACAAATCCCTTAAACATTTCTCTGCCTCATCTAAAGAGTGTCTAGCATTTGGCAATCCAGGCCGGCTTGCTCCCCGGGGCTAGGAAACTGTCGAGGCAGCGATGAGATGGAAAAGGGATTGCTTTCTCCTGGAAGGTCGTAGAACAAGAAGCCACCTCATCTTCGCTGATATCGGAGTGACAAACCTACTGAGGGATCACGTTGGAATCATGTCAGCATATAGAAGGGAAACAGGCACAGAGAGGGGAAGAGGCTTCCCCAGAGACACGAAGCCAGTGAATGGCAGACACAGGGGTATATGGCTAAGAAGAACCTGGATTCGACGGTATCTCTGTATCCCCTTTTCGGGGATGAAGAGTGAGGTCCTGCCTGAGAGTATCCAAGCTGGAAACGACGTTTTTCACCTGACTCCTTGAGAGCAAGGGTGTCTCCTAAAGTTCGGCACAGAATTATATGTAAATATCCTTGTCTTAACAGAAACCCTGATTCCTAGTTCAGTACTCTTGTTTTACAGGTCCCAAAGGATAGCGACGGACCTGCCCAAGCTCACACAGGCAGAAATCCAAGACGTCCTAGTGCTAAAATCATCCATCGGGTTTATCTCCCTGCCCCTAACACACACACTCTAAAGAAAAACTAAATGTGCATGTGTATGTGTGCGTTTGTGAGTGCGTGCGCGTGTGATCCCTGTCTATTCTTAGATTTGTAACAGCCTCAAAAATACAAAATCTATTTAAGGTAAACTTACTGTGGTCTATTGTCTAATGAGTAACATAAATCAAACTATGGAAAAAGGCTATTAAATATTCCGTGTCTTCCCTTGGGGCTGGAACCTGCGGATTCAAGGAAGAGTTAAACATGTGTGTGTGTTTTCCTGCTTTTCTCTTTCTTCCTCACCCCCATTCTCTTTCTCTTCCGAAGTCTGTAAATGACAACGTGTTTACACAAGTTTTTATGTCGTCTGAGCTTCGTCCCGGCTCCGTTTCCTCCTCTGTGTATTTTCCGCCCAGAGAGATGTCTGTTTCGGGACGCGTTCAACCTAAACAGAGCCTCGTCTGATTGGAAAATGTATTTATTTGAAAAATCGTAACTCACGGTTTTGGTGAAAACGGTCACCAAATTTATGGGATCGCTCGGGGCGCGTTGGTCGTAAATCAAAATGCACTGGACACTCTTCTCCCCTTCCCCCACCCCCTGCCTAGACAACAGCTCCAGTTAGGTTTTTCTGAGCACCAGGAGACAAGCTCCCACCCCAATCTACCCTTCCCCCTCTGCGGGCGGGGACGGGGAGAGGGGTCCTCCAGTTCCCGCAGTGGTTAGTTGCCAACAAGCAGGTGAATCTTACTCTGGTTCAATTTACCCAGTCCAAATGCTTTCGGGTCATTTCCATTCTGGTCATCTTCAGGGTGAGCAGTCACAGGTAGTCAGTTCGAATTGGTGCTATGTTACACGCCCATCTGTTTTAGGCACATCAGGATGTCAGACTTACACGCTGATCAGTTTTCATCATGCTGCGTAGCTCCCCTAATCTCTTATAGTCGGGCCCCTACCAACTGATTAAGTGCATGCAGAGCTGTTTAATGCCAAGAGGTTTATCTCTGGTCAATGTCATGAAGGTCACTTTCACCTTCTGACCTTTGCTTTGCGTCCTGAGTCAAGGAATATCTTGCCTTCTCAGTTCAATTTGAATTCCGCGGCGGGAAGCAAATCAGCCCACTTCACTCATCCCTGGGCCCTGATGCCAGCGATCTCTACCGAGGTCAGCCAAAAGCCAAGTGCCGTCGAGTCGGATCCGACTCATGGCAAGGGAACAGCAAAATTGTCTCTAAGTACAGATGCGGCCACCAGAAGTCAGAAGGAACGACCTCCCTGGGAGCTGGAGACGCTTCAGGATGCCCTTCACAGGGAAGTCCTGGCCAGTCACTAGCAATTCCGGCAGAGTTGGATGCAAGAGGCTCCGCCAGCAATCCATGAGTCTGCTTTCGCCAGAAGATAATAGGGCCGCGTCGTTCTAGGGAACCAAATATCTTTTTTTACTGGAGATGGACCTCGGGCAGTTTCCATTCACATCGGGAGGGCATAGCAAGTCGTCCACTCTAGGCCGGACGGTCTGAGAGTTTTTGTCACAGTGAGAAGGCTTGGGGGTTCGTTCACAACTTTTATGCTTCCTACTTTCGTGTGGGCAAAGGAGCGCGCTGGAGCAACTCGGTTCTGCGCCAGTTTGGCTGAGTGTCACGCGGGAGCACAGGGTAGAGCGGAGACTCATCCCAATACGCCGCCGCCTCCTGTCTCAAAAGCCCATCAGCTTGCAGAAGCCTTCAGCCACTGCCTGCTAGGAATGAGATACACGTGGAAGCATTTGTTTCAAACAAATGCAATAAATTTCACTAGAGAAAACTGGAGTGATCTAGCCCATGCTGATAGATCAGAAGTGGCGCGGAAAGTGAGCGCTCTCCTCCCCCACCACTATCCCCTCTTGAAACTTGGAGCTGGAGGTAGAAGAAGGCCTCAGTTCCCCCAATTTAAAATGTCGTTGCTCTAACTGGCCATGGGATCCCCACGTTCTGCGGCGGTGCTGACAAGACTGGGCAGAGACACAGTCTTTTAAATTGGTTGAAAACCTAGTGCTTATCTGATGAAGAAGTCCGAAAGCTCTTCTTTCTAAGGGTCTTTGGCAATTGTTTCGGGAAATAGAGCAATGGCTGGCTGCATTTCCTGGAGAATCTTCTGGGCTCTCAAACGCTTTTTTTCTCCTGCTTGCTGGCTTTCAGAAAGTCTGCCATCAAAAAATGGGGGGAGGGGGAAGCTATCATTATTAGTCTTATTATTTTAAACGGGTCAGGCCACATCCGTCATCTTTAGCATAATGGTCAATTGTAAACACACTTTAAAACAGAAAACAAGAAAGGGACTTAATGTTGACACTGGGAAAATGCTTAGCCTTGGCCTTGCTGGGGAATTGGCAGGCTCTCCTGTCCTTTGGGAGAGCAGTTAAGTGCTCAGTGTTTTTGCTTTTTCCACTGAGTTTCTAACTCCCTCGGGGGTTTTCTCTGTCTCTTTGAGGGGGGGGGTGGAGGCAAATCCTTAGTTATAAAGTCAGAGATGAATAAAATGGCCTTAGCTTTGAAGAAAAGGGAGGGCAGTAGGAACCTGCCAATTCCCCAAACTGAGAATTAATTGATTATTTTAGTCGTTATGGTCAAGCTTTCTACCGGAACTTTCCTCAGTTTCCACCTCTCTATTCCACGACTTCCCTGGTTAACTGCAACATAATTTTGTTTTGGAAAAGGGAGACGAGAAGAGAAGCAAATGAGGGAAAATCAGAAATCAGAAAAGAAAGGCAAGAGGCCTCAATGGTGACTGAAGGCGGGGCTGTGCAGTGGTGTGAACTGCATTAGCAAATAGGAGAGTGGGTTCCCTTCCAAAAAGCCTGGGTTTGACCGCCTCTTCCTCAAGTAAACAGTGTTCCCTAGCCACCTGGACACCCCCATCACCTCACCTGCAAACACCAGAGGACACAAGATTTTCTTCATTAGCTCCCTAAAGTCTACCCAGATCGTAGAGTGAAGACCAAGAAGTCACACTGGACCCAGCCTCCAAATTCAAACCAACTGCTAGCGGTTATTAAATTCATTTTCATCCATGCAAGAAAGCACCCCACCATCACCAAGTCTAGAAAATGGAACAACAAATGTGGCAGGAAAAGAGAACAGAAAAGAAAGCCCCAGAAACCAGAGCAGAAATTAATTTAATTACCTCTTCTCCCCTGCCATAAATTCCGCAAAGGAAATCAAATCGTTCTGTGCATTTGTATAAAAACCAATCAGTCTATTGAGCTCGCCAAAACCCATTATGTCTCAAACTGGGTATCCTAATTGAATGAATCTGAATCTACCAGGCAACCAGGCATCAATGGAGCCATGTTTTTCCAAAGGCATTTGCCACGGAGCCAGAGAGGATAAACATCGGTTGGAACCGCACACTAATCAGCTTGCTCGCGGAGAAGGGGAACCTTGCAGAGCCTGGGGGAGAATTGTGGAGTCTGGGTGCTGGCAGACGCATCCTAACATTTTCTTCAGAATGTAATGGAATATTTCTCATAAACAGCCAAGTGTCTCTCCCAGCCACTCACCTGACATGGTTCTTGTTGTTTAACTTCAGATCTGACAGATGATGATAACCTGGAAAGGAGAGAGGTTACAAATGCTGAAGATTGTGAGGCTGGGCAGTGTAAAGAGAGCCTGCTCAAGAATTAGGACAGGGCTGTGATTTGTAGGGCTTGGTTGGAAAAGGCTGTTATGCAACCCTCAGCAGGCAAGCCGGGTGGCAGAGGGGACTGGAGTGTGTGCGGACGGGGAGAAGAGCTCAGATACAGCGCTGGGGGGGGGGGGGGCTGCTTGCTTCAAGAGAGTGTACCACTCGTTTTATATTTCATTATGTGAGATGTAGAAGGCCCTTCCCTCTCAGGTCTGTCTCTGTGCTCTCTATAGTGCACCCTTCTCCCGCAGGCTCACTGATTTATAGCACCTGTTAAAAACACATAATGGATGCCATTAGCTGTGGCACTAGAGCAAAAAATGCATGGGTTGGCTGCATTCTGCTAAAAGACAAAAGTGTTTGTTAACTTAGTTCATTAACTTACATTTCTGGGGCCAGAATTTTTTAATCGTTACCAGTGTCTTTGTCATACGCCAATTATCCTCATAGGTATGCGGTTCATTCTCAAATGTTTCATGGGTGTCACTGTCCCCTGGGGGATGCGTTTCAGATGCAGGTTCGCGGCTTCTATGAGGGATCTGTATAGGTGAGGGGTGGGGCAAGGAATTTGTATTTTCAATGCAATTCACTAGCAGATTTGGGTGGGATACTTGCAAGGACCGCTTTGAGAATAAGGTTCTTGTGGAAACAGTAGATACTCAAGAGTAACATATACTGGTGAAAATCATTTTCTTCTTTTCTGTATGACTATGAGGAGCCCTAGTGAAAAGCTTGGCTGCTAACCGGAAGGTTGGCAGTTCAGATCCATCAGCTGCTCCTTAGAAACCCTGTGGAGCAGTTCTACTCTGTCGTATAGGGTCACCATGAGTCAGAATCACCTCGATGGCAATGCGTTTTGATTTTGTGTGACTATAGCTAAGTTTACATACACAAAGAGTTAAATGTGATACATGTATTGCAGAAATGCTATTGTGGATATTTTACGGGAAAATTTGGAAAACACAGAAAAACATAAGCAAAAAAGTAAACAAAAAACGTCCTTGACTTGAACAAGCTACTTAAGCTCCTTGGGCTACAGTTTTGTCAGCTGAAACCTCCAGATACCTAGAAGAAGCCGCTCTTGACTTCACTTGTCCTGCACCCAGCACCCACTTGGCAGGTGGTAAGGCATCCAAAAACCATTTGATGAAAGAAGTGTTTTGTTTAATGAAGCTGTGGCATTGGATGATCTGATGATTTGTAAAGTCATATTAACCTCTGTTTTAGTGGGGAAGTGTAATTCTGTACACTTGGGTACACGTATGTCACCTGGGACTCTCGGCAACAAAATATGAGTATGCTTTGTCCCCCCATGTCTCATCACCCAGTCTGAGAGCTTTCTGCTTGTTCTACTTGACATTAGTTTAGGGTTGCTCTGGTCTGAGGCAGCTCAGCCATCATCGTGGATTTGAAATGCGTGGTGTGGTCCCATCTTTGATCAAACAGAACTGCTGAGTGGACTTTGGAAGACTCTGGCAGGATCACACAGATAGCACCAGAAATAAAGTAGTGTTTGCAGTTCACAAATGTGCATGCAATTCCTTCCTGTGTGAAGAGGGATCCTCCCACACACAGCACTAACAACCACAGTTACACGGTAAGCTAAGCTCTTACTCTGTGACGTGTACTTTACATTCATTTCTCATTTCATCCCTGCAGCAACCAGATTAACCCCATTTTACAGATATGGAGTTAACGCTGAAGACCACTCAGCTAAGACTCCAGCCCAGCCCTGTCTGACTCTAAAGTCCTTGCTTTTAACAGCTGCAATCATGCATGCTGAGGGTAGATAGTTAAAATACTGAAATATTTTTATTTCTCCATCAATATTATAGCAACAGTAAGTTAGTCTCATTAAAGAAGAATCTTTCTGAATACTTCACTTGAACAATGTACTTCATCCTTTCCTCTCCTAAGAAACATTAGAAACTGAAAATTCTTTCTACTATTCAGAGTTCATTTTGTTAGTTTTAATAGTAGCACCAGTTGATCTTCAGGTGGTCAATTTGACTCATCTTAAGGAAGTTATAAACCCCAAATCTTTGCTACATGGCAATTATCCTGGTTGGTATGTCTTCCCAGTGTTTAGTGGGTGTCACAGTTTCCTGGAGGACACATTTCAGATACAGACTCACGGCTTCTACCAGAGATTGGTGTAAGAGATGGGGCATGGACTTCTGTGCACCTCATTCGCCAGGTCTGGGGGAAGACATACAAGGACAATGCTTTTTTTCAAATTAGGACTGTTTAGTTTAGAGAGGGACTAAATCTATTCTCTCCAACAGTGCACCTAGCACAGCACTTGCACATAAAAATTGCTCAAGTAATACTTGTATGGATGAATGGTAGTTTGTTTGATACAGACAATTGTGAGGAGATGCCAGTCACGATATGACCATCCATGAGTCAACCATGCAGTGGAGTCCAGTAACAAGAAAGTAGAGCCCAGTGACAATATAACCACAGAGCCGCTCAGGAAGACAGAGTTGAAGGAACAATCTTTTAGAAGGAGAGAGAAAAAGAGAAAAGAAAACCCAAAACTGCTGTTGGTGACCCATGAGGTGCAGAGTAGGATTGTCTTGACTATGGTATTTATGGAAGCAAACTGCCAGCTCTTTCTTTGACGGTGCAGCTGAGTGGATTAGAACTGACAACCTTTAGGTTGGTAGTTGTGTGCAAACTGTACCATCCAGAGACCTTTGG
This sequence comes from Heterohyrax brucei, assembly GCA_028571685.1. Lineage (NCBI taxonomy): Eukaryota > Metazoa > Chordata > Mammalia > Hyracoidea > Procaviidae > Heterohyrax > Heterohyrax brucei. The sequence continues at coordinate 171,736,173 of CM053141.1, forward strand.
GAATAGAGCTGGCATGTAAAAGATGCTCAATGTAATACTCATGGTTGGGATAATTGTAATTATAACAGCCTTTGGAGGACATAATTCACATTAGATGCATACATTTTAAATAAACTTTTATTTAGCAATAATTTCAGATTTACAGAAACTTTGCAAAGATAATGCAGTTTCCATATATCCTTCACCCATTTTCTCTAATATTATCATCTTACATAAGAACAGTACTTTTGTTAAAACTAAGATGTTAATACCAGTGCACTTTTATTAAACTAAACTCCAAACTTTATTCTATGTCTCCAGTTTTTTTTCCTTTATGTCCTTGTTCTGTTTCAGGAGTCAAACCAGGAGGATGCCTTGCCTGAGGCACAGTTGTTTTTTTCAAATTGTTTCTATCACAATTTGCCCTTGACCAACTTTTTTATTTTTTTCCTTACCTCTGTTCAGGAATTAAAAAAAAAAGTTTCGTTCAAAATACTAAGAAGTGTGCTGTCATGGGGCAGAAGGAGTAGGGAGGTGGAGAGCAATCAGAGTTGCAGAGCAATGTGTGTTTGAGGTTTTACATGGCATACTGATCTGGATCACAAACTTACACTTAAAGCACAGTAAGAGATTTTTAAAAATTACTAACACAGAACTAAAATAGATTCCAAACAACTTTGTCAAAAGATACATATGAGAGAAGACACCCAAACCAATCATCTTTAGATTAGGATGGTGGGATCATGAGTGAGCTTTTTTTTGGTCTTTTCCTCAATTTTCCAAACTTACTGCAATACTTACTTACTGCACATTACTTTTTATAATTAAAAGATAAATTCATATCACAATCTAAATAAACCCAAACCAAACCTAGTGCTGTCAAACTGGTTCCAACTCAGAGCGACCCTATAGGACACAGTAAAATCACCCCACAAGATTTCCAAAGAGTATCCAGTGGGTTCTAACTGTCCACCTTTTTGTTACCAGCCATAGCTCTTAACCACTGCGCCACCAGGGCTCCTCAGACTCTGTAGACAACCTACAATATAATTTCTATGGGAGGAAACAGCCAATTAAAAAAGTGCCCCAAAGAAGGCAGCTTTGGCAATAACATCAGTAACGGCATTTATTTAACACTCAACATGTGATAGGAAGTGTATTAAATACTTCATTCAGGTGGATTATTTTACTGAGTCCTCAAAATTACTTCATCAGAAAAGAGCAGTTATTACCCTCATTTTGCAGGTAAGGAAAAAGGCACACACACAGAGATTTAAATAACCTGCTCAAGCTTCTCCAGCTAGTGAGGGGAAAAGCTGTGACTTGAAGCCATTGTTTGATTCTCTATACATATTAATGGAAGGGTGGAGAAAAGAGGGAAAACGGAAGATCGACTGACAAGAGGAAAAATAAACGATTCAGTTGTTAAGAATAGTCTGAGATCTCTGTGGTCTAATCCACCGCTGGAATCACTGAGGGGTTAGTTAGAAATGCAGGGTCTTAGACGCATCTCCGACCTCCTACATTAGAATCCACAGTTTAAAAACATTCCCCGGTGATTCAGGTGCACATTAAAGTGTGAGAAAAGCAGTAATCAAAAATAGTTAAAACAGAATCCCCCCTTTATTTTCCTGGGCTAGTTCACCTACAGCTTTGTAGAGAAACAGAGGCATGGCTGCATTAATTAGCATTTGTCAAAGTGGAAGAGAAGTGATGCCTTTTCATGGATTATGAAAATAGCTTTCAGAGCTGCAATCACAATTAAAATAGCCTCATGATTTGTGAAGGAAGGCTGTTGCATAAAACTGTCTCTCTGTGTGTGTTGTTGCATGAAACTTTGTCTCTGTAAGTATGAGTGTATGTTTGTGTGTGTGCTGAGTCTTGAGATAAAATGTCTATCTTACGTACTCAATGAAAAAATTTTAACAAGTGGCATTCACACAGAGGCCTGAAGCAGCCATGAGATTCCGGGCTGACATTTGGAGGTGTGATGGATCTGCTTCCTATTTCTGATAAATTTAGGAAACCTTAACCAAGCCAGAGTTGGCTGAGTGGACAAAGGTGTTATCTAGCTCAGCCCTCTGCCTGTCCAAGTGTGGAAACACAGACTCAGAGATGGCAGGGACTCGCCTAATGTCACACAGCAAAGTAGGGACTTATGCTTTGGGAAAGAAGAGCACATCAAGTCAGGTATTTCATTCTCTTTTTGTTCCAACCTTGAAAGACTTGGAGGGCTGGTGAGGGGACTGGCCTGGAGGCCAGGCGGCCTGGGGACATGACTCTGGAATGTGTTGGGGAAACAAGATGCTTTCTCTTCCAGGCCTGACAAGCCAACAGGTCTATGTGTGGCAAAAAAAGACTCTGATTATCTGCCCCCCGCCTCTGTTTCGTTTGGTCTGTCGACTCCAGTAGCAAAGTGCCCCAAACGTGTAAGGTTTGATAAAGGTGGGAAGGTGAGAGGGAGGAGGTGGCAGGACAGCAGGGATCAGAGCTTGAGAGATGTCTGTTATGGCTTGAACTGTACCCCCCACCCCCACCCCCCACATGTTGCAAACCCTAACTTTCATACCTGTGGTTATTATCCCACTTGGGAATATGTGGTCCTGTTATGTTAATGAGGCAGGATTAGTGTAGGCTATGTTTTGAGACAATCTCTTAGAAAATACACAAAGAGCAGATTGGGACAAGAAAGAAACAGGGATGGGGGAAGAGAGATACCAAGCTATGTGGAGACTGCCCAGAAGCAGAAATTTAGAAAAGACAAAGACCTTCCTCTAGAGCCAACAGAGAAAGAAAACCTTCTTCCCCTGAGCCAGCATCCTGAATTCAGACTTCTGCCTCCTAAAATGTAAGAAAATCAATTTCCGTTTGTTAAATACCTACATGTGGTATTTCTGTTATAGTTGCACTAGCTAAGACAACACTCCAGAGGCTCTGCTTCTGCTTTGCCTCTCAGACGCCAAGAAAGCCGGAACATCTCTTCTGTTTGCCTTCATAACCTCTCCTCTCTGGGTGATTTTGACAGTCCTCTAACTTTTCTGGCTGACAGGGTCTTCTCCATCTGAAGATGGAACAAAATAAACTCTTGAAATTTGGATGCGAAACCAGAGGAGTTAGACTTTTAAACTTAAGTTTACCATTTTACTATTGTTTATATGTATTTATAATTCAAAAGATAATAGAAAGAACCTGGAAAAGAGAACACCTACCATCCTACAATCCCCAAATAACTGTTAGCACCATGATGTATATTTTTTGAAAAGGGATTATGGTGTATACCCTGTTAAACTTTTCTTTCAGTTAGCAGTGGATTATGGGCAGCATTATGAATATCATTCATTTTATATTACCTGTGCAGTTAATAATAAGGAATTGTTGCTTGTTTAGTTTTAGTTTTATTGTCTGTTTTTCAGTTGTGATAGTGCCATTATGGCTATGCTGTACAAAAAAGTCATTTTAGAGATATGTTCTGAGCTGCTTCTGGGTAAAACAATGTCTGGGAAACTCTTCAAAATAATACTGAGTGGGAGTAGAGATAAAGCAAGGTTGACCAGGACCCAGAAGAACCCAGTGCCGTTGAGTTGGTTCCAGCTCATAGCTACCCTATAGTACAGAGCAAAGTTCCATAGAGTTTCGTAGAGTCATCCATAGGGTCACTATGAGTTGGAATCAATTTGAAGGCACTGAGTTTGGTGGGGTTTTTTTTTGAAACTAAGAAAATAAATTTCTGTTTGTTACAGTCTCCTACATCTGGTATTTCTGTCACAACAGCGCTAAGAAACTAAGACATGAGCAAAGGCAGAATTAGAACCAATGAGGACCACACAGAGCTTGTCAATTTCTTGAATCAGAAGAATTGCAGAATAACAACAGAGTGGAGAGCCTAGAGGTCAGGCTTAGAGTTCCCTAGGAGTGCCTGGTGAGTTTGAACCTTTTGGTTAGCAGACTGCAGTTAACTACTATGCCACCAGGGTTTATGTTCACCAGGATGGTGAGCGTTAACACTATTCTGTCTCCCTTCTAGAATAAAGTTGTTCCCCCACTCCTTTTGTTTCTGTAATAGCAGTTTCTAGGCTGTTTTAGTCACAAATCAATTTAAGAAGCTTATACAATGTATGCGCCCACTTCTTAACAGAAATCTACATTCTCGTAATCCACATACAATTTTAGGAAGTTCATTTCCATTTGAAATCCATTCATACATCCCATCTTAAGGATTCCTGGGCTGTAATCTGATTTTGTTTTTAAAGCTTGCGTAGTATTTTTTCAATGAGATATATCATAGTTCATCTGCCAATCCTCCTGTTAGTGGAAACTATTATTGTTATTATTAATATGACATCCTATTATATGTATCAGGACCCCTGGTAGCACAATGGTTAAAGCTTTTAGCTGTTAACTGAAAGCCCAGTGGTTTGAACTCTTTATCGGCTGTACAGGAGACAGATATGACAGTCTGCCACACATAAAGATTACACCTTGGAGCACCCTATGGGACAGCTCTAATCTGTCCTGTAGGGTCTCTATGAATCAGAACTGACTTGATTGGCATACAACAGTCACATTATATATGTCACTGTATGGATACTTTTTAGGATGAATTTCTAAAAACGTCAAAGGATATACCCATCTTAAAGGCTTTTCATGCAGAATGTTACATGTTCCTAGAAAGTTATTATTAACGTATTTTAAAAACAACTCCCATCACTGAAGTCATGCATCTGGATTGAAGCCTGACTTACACAGCACCATGTCCTTAGACAGCTCGCTTTGCCTGTCTGACCTGCAGTGTTCCTACCTGTGGAATGAGATTAAGCAGCTGACCTCTAGGCTCCCTACTCCGTTATTATACTGCAATTCTTCTGATCCAAGAAACTGACAAGCTCTGTGTGGTCCTTATTTGTTTTAATTCTGCCTTTGCTCGTGTCTCAGTTTCTTAGGGCTGTTGTAACAGAAATATCAAATGTAGGTGGCTGTAACAAACAGAAGTTTATTTTTCTTAGTTTCCAAGAAAAACTCCAAGCTCAGTGCCATCAAATTGATTCCTACTCATAGTGACCCTATTGACAAGAGTAGAACTGCCCTGTATAGTTTCCAAGAAGCATCTGAAGATCTGAACTGCCAACATTTTGGTTAGCAGCTGTAGCACTTAACCACTGTACCACCAGTGTTTCCACTGGAAACCCGTACTCAAGGCATTTGTTCAAGAGGATGGCTTTCCCTCTCCACCAGCTCTGAGGAAAGGTATCTTTTCAGTTTGTCTTCCTCGTTTCCTTTGAGATCTTTGTGTGGCATGCATCTTCCCCTGCATCTGTGTTCTCCCTTGCTGCAGTGTAAGTTGCTCCTTTTATATCTCCAAACTGATTGGCTTAAGGCATATCCAACACTGGAATCACCTCATTAACATAACAAGAAGTCTTATTCCCAGATGGAATTATACCCAGATGTATTAAACAAATGAACAAAAACAACAACAAAAAATATTGAAGCCCTGGTGGTATAGTGGTTAAGACCTATAACTTCGAACCAAAAGGTTGGCAGTTCGAATCCACCAGGCTCTTCTTGAACACTCTATGGGGCAGTTCTGTTCTGTCCTTTAGGGTTGCCATGAGTCAGAATCGACTGGATGGTAGCAGGTTTGGTTTTCAGTTTTGAGCATGAAAAACTTGAACGCATTACCATTGTCAATTTTGATTCATAGCAACCCTATAGGACAGAGTAGAACTGGACTGAAAAGTTTCCAAGGAGCACTTGGTAGATTTCAACTGCTGACCTTTTGATTAGCAGACATAACTCTTAATCATTATACCATCAGGGTTTCCAACCCATGTGTATAGGGGTTACGATTTACAACACATATTTTGGGGGAATGCAATTGAATGTGTAATACTCATGAAGGAGGTTCCATAAGCTTCTAAGTTTTCTCCCTACCTTAGACATCCACCCCAATCCTTGCCACCAGATTGTTCTTTCTGAAACAGTAGAAGTCAGTGAAGGTAGATTTTAGTGCTTGGGCATTGGAGTCAGACTTTTTGGACTGGAATCCAGACTCCAACCAAGGTATCACCTCAGGTGGGTCAAACCTCTCTATGCCTTCTATAACTCATTTTCATAGTCAATTTGGACTCCCAGTCACTGTGCCCTAGTTATCTATTACATGGGTGTTTAATATCATCACCTACCTCACAAAGTTGAGTGAGGGTTGACGTAATACACATTGAAGTGCTTTAATTGTGTGGTTTAAAATCAGAAAAGGTATGTGTTAGTGTTGTATCCTTTAACCATACTTACTTAACCTGTATGATGAGCAATCAATCTGAGAAGGTAGACTACACGAAGGAAAAAGGCGCATCAAGACTGGAGGAAGACTCAGTAACAACCTGAAGCATGCAGACAACAAAATGTTTCTTGCTGAAATAGATGACTTGAAGCACTTGGTGATGAAGATAAAAGACTACAGCCTTCAGCGGGGATACACTTGCATTTTTTTTTTCCCCTTAACCCTCTGTCTTACGCATCTCTCTCTTCCTGCAGAAGTTGCTGACCTTGATTTCTAACCTCCAGGAATAGGGACAAATGAGACAAGAGCTTAGTGGGGCAAGGCAGTTCTTATTGGACTACTAGTGTTGAGCTTACCTGGTCTTTCTGCTCCCTGGGCTTGGCCAGTATGTAAGATGTCTTCTCTCAAAAGACACATTGCATTGTGAGAATTTGCTGCAAAAGACTCTTGAAAGTGTTGAAAAACAAAGACGTCACTTTGAAGACTAGGGTGTTCCTGACCCCAGCCATGTTATTTTCAGTTGCATCATAAGTGTGTGAAAGCTGGCAATGAAGAAGGCAGAGCAAAGAAGAAATGACGTCTTTGAACTGTGGTATTGAAAAAGAATGTTGAATATATTCACAGACCACCAGAAGAACAAAAAATCTGTCTTGGAAGCGGTACAACCAGTCTGCTCCTCAGAAGGAAGGATGGTGAGAACAAATCTTATCTACTTTGGACATGCTCTCAGGAGGTAATAGTCCCCCAAGAAAGACATCATGCTTGGTAAAGGAGAGGGTCAGCGAAAAAGAGGAAGACCCTGAATGAGATGGAGTGATACAGTGGCTACGTGTATGGGTTCACGTATAATGACTGTGAGCATGGCACAGGCAGGACAAGGCAGTGTCTTCTTCTGTTGCTTCCCGGAGCTAGGGTGGAATCCAGGCTCCACCACTTGCTGAGGATGCCACCTTGTACAAGGAAACTAAGACCCCTGAGCCTCAGTTTCTTCATCAGTTCAATGGAGATAATAATGCCTAGATAGGGCTGTTGATACTCTGAAACTTGTACCTGAGCACAGAGTAGCTAAAACAAATGGAAGATACGATGAAGTAAGACAGCTGAGCAGATTTCAAAGGGCAGCTTGAGAAGGTAGCGTATGACATGTACAAAGACCCGGAGTTAGAAAACCAAAAGGGAAGGACGTGCTAAGAATTTCTCAGACTGAAAGAACTGAAGAAAATATTCAAGTCTTGAATTACAAAACTGAAGGATTTTATGATTAAAAACTTGAATGGTGTACAAAGCATCAGATGAAGATGCAAGGACTACACAGTCACTGTACCAAGAAGAAAGGGTCCATGTTCAGCTATTTCAGAAGGTAGCGTATGATCAAGAACTGATATCACCAAAACCCAAGCTGCTCGGAAGGCATTGGTGAAAAAGAAAAACTTCAGGAATTGACAGAGTGCCAACTGAGATGTTTCAACAAATGGATGCAATTCTTGAAGCACCTGCTTGTGTATGCCAAACAATTTGGAAGACAGTTCCCCATCCAACTGATTGGAAGAAATCTGTATATGTGCCATTTGAAAGACAGACGATTCAACAGAATGTGGAAATTTTCAGACAGTATCATTAACATCACATACAAACAAAATTTTGCTGAAGATATTTCAGAAATGGTTACACCAGCACATTGACAAGGAGCTGCCAGAAATTCAAACCAGATTTAGAAGAGGACATGGAATGAATGACATCATTGTAGATGTCAGACGGATCCCAGCTGAAAGCAGAGAATACCAGGAAAAAGCTACCTTGTGTTTTAGTGATGACTATGCTAAGGCATTCAACTGTGTGAATCATAGCAAGTTATAGACACCACCGAGGAGAATAGGAATTCCAGAATGCTTAGTTGTGCCCATGCACAAACTGTACACAGACGAAGAGACTATAGTGACATCACTAGGGGAATGCAGGGTGCAGAGTGTGGACAGCACCAAATGACACTGTCAGAGGGGTGACACCAAAACGATTATCCGTAACATTTTTGTGCTGCGTTTCAGAAAAAATTCATTACTTTTTATAAAAATACCCTTGTAGTTAATCGTAATAACAAAAGCCTATTTCATCGGCCCGGCTTACATGCATTAGCATATCTACCAGGCTAGAACTCTGTACTAGTTTACCTTTTGAACTCGCTGATGTGCTCTAGTCGGAGCTGTCATTGTTACCCAAGTAAAACGATGTCTTAGTTGTTTCTGTTGCTGCTGGTGTTTTTATAGCCACTGATGTTCTCCGAGTTTCTGGTGTTTTAGCTACAATGTGGCTGTAATTAATATTTGTGAACCTATACATATAACTGTTTTGAGCATGAAGTAGTAATTAAAAGAAAAGAAGGAATGACATAAGGGAATTATGATTCACAATTAACATTAGTATTAAAAACATAACTGAAGATTCTGTACGGTCTGGTACAGGAAGCGGTCAACGGAAGGGGTGACACCAACCCTAGTGATGCCACTGCGAGGGGCAGTCAGTCCAGCAGAACAAGGAAGCATTGCGTGGTTTAGAACCAGAAGTAGGGTTGTCGGGGTTGTTTCCTTTCACCATACTTATTTAATCTGTAGGCTGTTGTTAGGGGCCATCTTGTTGGTTCTGACTTCTAGCAACCCTGTGCAAAATAGAATGAAACACTGACCAGTCCGGTTTCATGCCCACAATTGTTTTTATGCTTAAGCCCTTGGTTGCAGCCATTGTGTCAGTCCATCGAATTGAAGGTCTTCCTCATTTTTGCTGACTCACTACTTCAACAAGCCTGATGTCCTTCTCCATGGACTGATACCTCCTGACATGTCCAAAGTGTGTAAGGAGTACTGTCATCATCCTTGCTTCCAAGGAACACTCTGGTCATACTTCCTTCGGAACAAATCTGTTTGTTCTTTTGGCACTCCATGGTACATTCAATATTCTTGTCTAACACAGTTGTTCAAAGGCATCAGTTCTTCTTCTGTCTTCCTTATTCACTGCCCGTCTTTCACACGCATATGATGCAACTGAAAATACCATGGTTGGGTCAGGCATAACTTAGTCTTGAGAGTGACCTCAAGATTTTTCAACACTTTAAAGAGGTCTTTTGCAGCATTTTCCCAATGCAGTGTGTCTTTTGATTTCTTGACTGCTGCTTCCATGGGCACTGATTGTGGATCCAAGTAAAATGAAATCCTTGACAACCTCAATATTTTTTCCACTTATCATAATGTTGCTTACTGGTCCAGTTGTGAGGATTTCTGGTTTTTTAATACTGAGGTGTAATCCATACCAAAGGCTGTGCTCTTTGATCTTCATCAGTTTTTATTAACTCAACGGCACTGGGTTTGGGTTTACTTTCAGCAAGCAAGGTTATATGTCATCTGCATAACATAGATTTTTAGTGAGTCTTCCTCCAGTCTTGGTGCCTTGTTCTTCTTCAACAGTCCAGCTTCTTGGATTATGTTCTCAGCATATAGATTGAAAAGGTATCATGAAGGATATAACCCCGATGCACACCTTTCCTGACTTCAAACCACGCGATGTCCCATTGTTCTGTTTACATGACTGCCTCTCACATACAAATTTCCTCACTAGCACAATTAAGAGTTCTGGAATTCCCATTCCCTGCAATGTTATCCATAATTTGTTATGACCCACACTCTTGAATGCCTTTGCACAGGCAATAAAACACAGGTAAACATCTTTTTAGTATTCTCTGCTTTCAGCCAAGATCCATCTGACGCCAGCAAAGATACCTCTGGTTCTACATCCTCTTCTGAATCCGGCTTAAATTTCTGGCAGTTCCCTGTCAATATACTGCTACAGTCACTTTTGAATGATCTTGAGCAAAGTTTTACTTGTGTGTGATATTAATGATACTGTCTGATGATTTCTGCATTTGGTTGGGTCACCTTTCTTGGGAACAGGCATAAATATGGATCTCTTCCTTTTGTTTCCTCACGTAGCTGTCTTTCAAATTTCTTGGCACAGACAAGTGAGCACTTCTAGTGCTGCATCTGGTGGTTGCTGAAACATCTCATTTGATACCCCATCCGTTCCTGGAGCCCTGTTTTTCACCAATGGCTTTAACGCAGCTTTCACCTTTTGATTCAGTACTGTCAGTTCCTAAACATACTCTACCTCTTGAAATGGTCAAATGTCAACCAGTTTTTTCTGGTATAACGATTCTGTGTATCCCTTCCGTCTTCCTTGGATGATTCCTGTGTCATTTAGTATTTTCCCTGCAGAATCCTTCACTATCGCAACTCAAGGCTTAAATTATTTTCTTCAGTACTTTCAGCTTGAGAAATGCAGAATGTGCCCTTCCCTTTTGGTCTTCTATTTCCAGCTCTTTGCCTATGTCATTATAATACTTTACTTTGTCTTCTCAAGCCACTCTTCAAAGTCTTCTGATCAATTGTTTTACTTCATCATTCCTTCCTTTTGTTTTAGCTACTCAACACTCAAAAGCAGGTTTCAAAGTCTCTTCTGACATCCTTTTTTCTTTTCTTTCTTATCTTTTTAATGGCTTTTTACTTTCTTCATGTATGAAGCTTTTGATATCATTCCGTAGCTATTCTGGCCTTTGGTCATTAGTGTTTGTTTTAGTCAGCTAGTGCTGTTCCAACAAAAATACCACAGAGTGGATGGCTTTAACAAAGGAAAACTTATTCTTCCGCAGTCCGGGAGGCTACAAGTCCAAATTTAGGGTGTCTGCTCCAGGGGAAGGCTTTCCCCCTAGTCAGTGCTGAAGGAAAGTCCAATATTGCATCAGTCTTTGTCCAGGGAACATCTTGATGCAGGAACCTTGGGTCTGAAGGACATGCTGTTCTCCCAGTGCTGCTTGCTTGATGGAGTGAGGTTCCCAATTCTTAGTCTGTTTCTCTTCCCTTTTATCTCTCACAAGGATTGTGAGGATGATGCAGGACTGGGCCAGTGTTTTGTTCTGCTGTGGGTGGGATCACTATAAATTACAGACAACCAGCCACCACCTAGGAAACCCCGGTGGTGTAGTAGGCTAAGTGCTACATCTGCTAACTGAAAGGTTTGCAGTTCAAATCCACTGGGTGCTCCTTGGAAACTGTGGGGCAGTTCTACCCCGACCTCTAAGTTTGCTATGAGTCGCAATCTGACTTGATGGCAGTGGGCTTTTCTTTTTTTCCTAGCCACTACCTAATAATAGCCACAGCAGGATTGTTGGGAGAATAAAGAGAAGTCTTGAAAGTAAATGATGTAGCCTGGTACCTAGCAGGTAGTAAGCACTCAAAGCTGTCACTAACTACCCTTGTATTGTTACTACCTTGCACAGGGAATGACTTGGAACGGATTTAACACAATGAAGGGGCCAAAGGAGGCCCACAGCAAAGACTGTTTCTTCAGTCTGCAGTGTTATCCCCAGGCCTTCTGTCCTTTCCCAAAGTGGACCCAGGAGAGAGTTCTCCTCTCACTCTGGGATTGAGGGGGATTTCTTCATTGCAACGAGCAGGACTTACTGAAGTCAAGCAGTTGATACGATTGACTAGAGGAAGCCAGGTGGGGGCTGTGCCAAGCTGGAGGACACCTGCCCTGTCTGAGGTGGGTGGTCTGCTGCTTACCCTTGGCTGGTTACAGCTATTTGGGAAATCCGTGCTCTGAGTTCTGGGCCCCAAGGGATGATTTTTCAGGAATTCAGTGATTTTTCAGGAAAAGTCAGGAATCTGGGTTATTATATTGGATCTCCCAGTTTTTAACTGTTTTAACTTGAAAAGCCAAGCCAAGTGCCATCAAGTCGAATCCAAAACACATTTTTAAAATTGATTAGGCCCAACCAAACTCATGTGTGACCAGATATGGCCTCGGTTTGCAATTGCAGGTTAGCGGCTTCTGTTGAAGCAGTTGTGTGGAACAAAAACTCCTCCTGCCTCATCCCATACCCTGCTTTCAGAACCCACCTCCAGAGCCTGAATAGAGGGGTTGGTTCTTGAAGATACTTCTGCCTCTGCTTGTTCAGGAGTTTAGATGCTCATTTAGAAAACAGAGTCTGAGTTCATAGGAAGCATAGCTCTGTGCTGCTGTGAAGGTCTACAGGTCAATTTCATGAGACTTTGTGTTCACCAGCAATGCAAGGAGAGTAAAGAAGATAAGGTCTGTTTTTGTGTATGGGTGTGCACACACGCACACACATGCATACTATGTGCATACGTGCGTACTATGTGCATGCCTGCCTGTGTATGTGAGTTTGTGTGTGCACGCTGTAAGGAGGATGAGTATGGAATAGTCTAGCTCAAAGTTCCAAATTGGAACTCTTAAGTTACAGAGTAGCTTTTATTTTCATTTATTTTCTTCTGTTCACAGAGGCAAGAAAGAAAAATGAAATATTTATTTAGCAGCTTTACAAAATACATTGTTAGATTTCTCTCCCAGAGATGCTCATAATGTATTATCCAGAGAGAAAAGCATGTTGCAGGGATGTTTTACAAAATGATTTGATTTCAGTTAAAGCCGCAAAAACCAAATAGACCAGACACCAGGGTGTCTGTCTCAGTGTATACAAGGCAGAAAACTGGTGTGGAGTGATCCCCATTGGGCTGTTAACATGGGAAGGAAAAGGGGGTGGGTAGCTACCAACATTTTGTGTATGCACATTTGTATTCTATTGTTTTACTTGTTCCAGGAAGGCTGAAGTACTGTTATAATCTGAAAGTCATCTCAAGAGAACCCATTGCAGTTAGGTCCTTTCTGACTCGTAGAGGGCGTATACAGTTTCCAAGCAGCACCAGGTGGATTCAAGCTATTGACCCATTGGTTAGCAGCCATAGCTCTTAACCACTCTGCTACCAGGGCTTCCTGAAAGTCATACATTTAAGGAGAAAGATGTAAATATATGTATCACTTGAGTACCTACTGAGAAAAATGATAATAAATCCAAGACTATAAAGCCATTCCACTTTTCCCCATGTAATTTTGTCCATTACATTGGTACACATATTCATAGTAGAAAAATTGGCAAAGGCTGATCAGTAAAAAGGGAAAACATTAAAATGGCCAGACTTATACCACTGTTATCATTTTGGTTTATATCCCTTTGACTTTTAACTCAAGGAAACAGTAACACTTCCTGTGGGCAGACCCTTGCTAAACAGCTGGGAAAAACAAAAACAAAAGCAAAAAGTCGCTACCTAGTCAGTCCTGACTCACAGAGGCCCTGTCTGTGTCTCAGGAGAAGTAGGTTCCATCGGGTTTTCAGTGGTTGATATTCTAAAAGTAGACTTATCAGGTCTTTCTTCTGCCGCATCTCTAGGGGAACTTGAACTTCCAACTGTTTGCAACACGCAGAGACTCCCAGGATGTTTGGGAAACATGATGCTGATTCTTGCCCCATCATATGGGTCCTATCAAGTCATGCTCAGGACAGGGCAGCAGATTCATACACTTCCTCCCCAGAGATTCTAGTTTAGTGGATCTGGACAAAGCTGGGAAATCTGCGTTTCATAAAGTCTCTGGGAAATTCTGATGTTAGTGGTCCTCTCTGGGTCATACTTCGAGAAATGCAGGCCTGGATTAGACAGTTACAATTCAACTTGCTCATTGAAGAGGGTGAGCCTGAGGCCTAGAGAAAAGGACTTGCCCAGGGCCTCAAAGCCAGCATGGTGGAGCCCAGTCCTCAGACTTTCCCAACCCACCACGGAGAGCTCTCGCTCTGTGCTCCTATAGCTCTGCTCCTGCAGACAGATGTTATTGTTTTCTTATGCCTCCAATTAACAAAAAATCCTGTCAGCAGGCGACAGGCCTAATGCATGGAGGCATTAACCAGATTCGCAATCTGAGCCAGGCCTGCTCCTGCGGGTAAAGCACATTCCCTCCACAGGCGGCTGTGGTGGGCTTTCCCAGACAACGAAGGGCCCCATAGAGGCACTGTCACTCTGCCTGGTGTGCCCTGCAACCCCTAGCCCCTGCAGAAGCCTCTGATAGCAGGAGTTGGCCAGCAGCAACCACAACAACCCTAATGCAGCTACTTGGCCCAATGAAATAGTCCTTGCTGGATACCAGGAAGGCCAGAGTGGGGAAACTGAGGCCCAGAGAGGTGAAGAGCCTGCCTGAGATACCCAGTTACTTCCTCTCAGCTTTGACTGCTAAGGGAAACAGAAGAGAATTGGCAAGTCCCAGAAAGAGGGCCTGCAGGAAATGGGGCTATTACTAACCTTAGAGCTGGAGCTCTTCCTAAATACCTGTTTCTGCTTCCAGAGGCCTAGAGGCATGTTGGCCTAGGGGACATAGGAACAGCACTGTGAACTTTCAAGTCTTCCTGTTTCCTGCCTTCCAAGTCTGAGGCATAAATGCACACATTTGAGGCCTGGGAGACCTACAAAGAACAAGTTCCAATCCCTTCATTTTCTACTAGGGGAAACAGGCCAAAGAATGCATCTAAGGTCACATAGACTCAAGCCCTGGCTCTTTAGCCCCTGACAAGTGCTCTTTTCCCTATGAAACCAGCTACACTGGCACTCAGACTCTAGCTCAGAAAGCCATTTCCCTCACAGTGCTCAGCCAGTCCAGGGGCAGAGCGTGAGCCGTGGTCCCCATCTCTAAGCTCAGAGGTGAGCGCAAAGCAGCCTCCATGCTGACTGTAAATCCCCTGACCTTTAGACACATGAACTCTGTGGACGAGCACTTGTTTGAGCATCCCCTGCTGTCTCCCAACTAGTCCCTCAGTCTGTCAGCCTTTGACACCTTCCCTCGCTGCACCCATAGCCTCTGAGGCTGTGGATGTTCATACTGTTTCCATCAAACAGTTGGCTGTGGGGAGACAGAATACACCTGGACTCAATTCTTTTTCTTGTCCTTTTTAATTTTATTGTGCTTTAAGCACAAGTTTCTGTCTCAAGTTAATTTCTCATTCAAAAGTTTATACCAATGCTGTTTTGTGAGATTGGTTGTCATTCCCATAATGTTCATTTGTCTAGCTCCTGTCCGTTTCTGCTTTCTCATCTTGTTTTCAGACAAGAGTTGCTTACTTGGTCTCACGTCTTTGACTGAACTAAGAAGCATGTTCCTCACATATTGCTTCTTGTTGTACAGGCCTGTGTAATCTCTGTCTGGAAAACAAGATTTGGGAATGATTTCAGTTCAGAGATAGCCAAGTATCTGGAGGTCATGGTCTCAGAACTTCCTCCAGTCTCTGTCAGACCAGTAAGACTGGTCTTTTTTTGTTCATTTGAATTCTGTTTTACACTTTTCCCCCATTCTGTCCAAGACTCCTTGCTGTAATCCCTGTCAGCAGCTGATGGTGGTAGCCGGGCACTATCTATTTCTTCTGGGTTCAAGTAGAGTCTCTGGTTCATACAGTCCTTTAATTCTTTGGGCTAACAATTTTCTTGTGTCTTTGGTTTTCTTCACTCTCCTTTGATCCAGTTGGGATGGGGTCAATAGCCATGTCTTAGACAGCTGCTTACAATGTTTTAAGATCTGAGATGCTACTCAGTAAAGTGGGATATGGAACATTTTATTTGTGAATTATAGTATGCCAATTGACCTAGATGTTCCCTAGGACAATGGTCCCCAGCCACCAGCCTCAACTACTTTGTTCCTCAAAGAGTTTGGATGTCTATGGGAAACTTGTGTGCTTTTGCTTTGGTGCAATTGTACTGACTTCTCCTATGTTGTGTGTTGTCTTTCTCTTCACCAAAGTTGACATTGTCTAATATCTGATTAGTGAGCTCCTCTCTGACCCCTTCCCTGCTCTTGTAACCACCAAAGAATACTTTTCTCCCTGTGTGTAACCCTTCCCTTGAGTTTTTATAATAGTTGTCTCATACAGTATTTGTCCTTTCGTGACTGACTACTTTAGCTCAGTTTAATGCCTGGACTCATTCTTAAGGGCTCACACGAGTGGGACACCTCTTGCACACAGAAGGCAGAAGTAACAGACCTGAATTTCTGCTAGAACTTCTGAGTCTTCCTGTTTTCTGCCTCCCCAAGTTGGGAAGAGCTTCCCAGAGAAGGTGGGGCTTGATCTGCACCTGGCAGAGTGGGAAGGATTTGGAAGCAAGGAAAAGAAGAAAAAGGGATTATAGGCAGCGAAAGTGGCAGGAACAAAGGCTTGAAAGAAAGGATGCATTCATTCACTCCTTTGTTGTCTGGATGAATGTTTGATGAGCACCTAATGTGTGCTGAAGGAGCCCTGGTGACACAATGGTTAAGGACCTGGCTGCTAATTGAAAGCTTGGTGGTTCAAGCTCACCAGCCATGTCACAGGAGAAAAGATCTGGCAACCTGCCTTCATAAAGATGACAGCATAGAAAACTCTAAAGGAAAATTTCACTGCGTCACATGGGGTTACTACAGTTGAAATTGACTCAGCGGGACCTAACAACAGTAATAATATGTGCTGGGTTACACCTGGGACAGTCCTGAAGAAGACCCCTTCCCAAAATAGTATTGAGCTTAGTGAGGACAGACAAGCGAGCAGAGAAACTCAATAGGGAGAGAGAACTAGGGACACACAGGACCCCCAGGGTGTGACTGACAGGATCTGTCAGGGGTCAGGGAAGGATTCCCGTGGGAAGAAGCCCTTAAGCTGAGCCCTGAAACTGAAGAAGGGTAGAGCAAGAGTTTCAGGCAGAATGAACAGGTGAGCAGAGACCAGTGGTATGAGTCAAAGACCAAAAAGGCACACACTGTGGCTGGAGCTCAGTAAACAAGAAGGAACACAATGAAAGTGAGAGTGGCAGGAGCCAGGTCACAAAGGGCACAGACTGAAGCTTTAACTTTCCTCCCTAGAGTGGTAGTTTAAACAAAGGACTATGTGGCTCAAAGTTGCATTTGGAGAATGATCATCGTCTGCTGTGTGGTGCGAGGAGATGCTGGGTGCTTAGGCAGGAGGGAGAAGGATTAGGTCACATTTTGCAGTAGTCAAGGTAAGAGTGAGACACCATGGACAGGTGCAGAAATGGGAGGCAGGTGCAAAGTCTCAGATGAGATTTTCCTTGACAAAATTAAGTAGAATGGTGGTGGATAGGGAGAAATGGGAAGGAGACAGGCAGATGAATTATTAAGAAAAATTTTATTTAAAATTTTGGTTCAGCAGTGCTTAAAACACATCATTTCTTGGGAGGCTCCCATTTGGGATACAACCAACAGGGAACCTTAACAAACGATTGGGAAATGAACTCACTAAACAACTCTTGATTGAGTACTACTAAAGGTCACTTGTCTTGTCAATTTGTCAAACCATGGTGGCTTACATATTACCGTGATGCTAGAAGCTATGCCACTGGAATTTCAAGTGCAGCAGGGTCACAGTGGTAGACAGGTTTTAGTAGAGCTTCCAGACTAAGACAGACTGGGAAGAAGGATGTGGTGATCTACTTCTAAAATTTTGGCCAGTGAAAACCTGATGACTAGCAATGAAAGATTGTTACAGTGCTGGAAGACGAGCCCCTCAGATGGGAAGACATTCAAGACATGACTGGTAAAGAGCTGTCTTCTCAAAGTAGAGTGGGCCTTAATGATGTGGAGGGAGTCAAGCTTTTGGGACCTTCATTAACTGATCTGACACAACTCAAAATGATAAGAAATATCCAATAGTAATTGGCAAATGGAGTGTACAAAGTATGGATCTAGGAAAACTAAAAGTTGTCAGAAATGAGACACTTGAAGATCAATATCCTAGGCATTAGCAGACTAAAATGGACTTGTATTGATCATTTTGAATCAGACAACCAAGTGGTCTACTATACTGGGAATGACAATTTGAAGAGGAATAGCAGCATTCCACTCATTGTCAAAAGAATGTGCTACGACTTGTCCTGAAGTATGCAATTAGTGACCGAACACCTATGCACCTACATGGAAGACCAGTAAACATGATTGCTATTCAAATTTATGAACAAACCACTAGTGCTAAAGTTGAAGAAACTGAAGATTTTTATCAACTTCTGCAGCCTCAGATTGATCAGACATGAAGTAAAGATGCACTCATAATTACTGTGGTGATTGGCAAAGATTGGAAACAAAGAAGAAGGATCTGTGGTTGGAAAATATGATCTTGATGACAGAAACAACAGTGGACATTTGCATGATAGAATTTTGCAAAACCAATGACCCATTCATTGGAAATACATGTTTTCAGCAGCACTGGACCTTACCAGGTAGAATAAACAAGAATCAAGTCGAACACACCTGTCACTAGAGACTATGGAGAATTTCAATAGGAGAGGCTCAATATTGTCAGTTAGTGCAAGGCCAAGAGCTGACGCACAACAGACCATCTGATGCACATATGCAACTGTAAGCTGAGGGAAATGAAAACAATCCCATGAGAGTCAAAATACAACAATGAATATATCCCACCTGAGTTTGGAGACCACATCAAGAATGAACTTGATGCTTTGAACGCTTATGACCAAAGATCAAACGAACTGTGGGATGATAGCAACGACATCATACATGAAGAAAGCAAATGGTTGTTAAAAAGACAAGGAAAAATAAAAAAAGAAGACCAAAATGGATGTCAGAAGAGACTCTGAAGTTTGCTCTTGAACATAGAGTACCTAAAGTGAACAAAAGAAATCAAGTAAAAGAACTGAACAGATTTCAAAAAGCAACTCAAAAAGACCAAGTCGAGTATTATAATGACATGCACAAAACCTAGAGTTAGGAAACCAGAATGGAAGAACATGCTCATCGTTTCTCAAGCTGAAAGAATTGAAGCCTTGAGTTGCAATACTGAAGTATTTTGTGGTCAAAAAGTTGAATGGTGTCCAAAATGGTCTGAGGAAAAGGAGGGAATACATGGAATCATGGCACCAAAGAGAATTCATCAATCTTCAACTATTTCAGGAAGCAGCATATGATCAAAACCCAGTGGTACTGAAAGAAGTCCAACCTTCACTGAAGGCACTGGTGAAAACCACAGCTCCCAAGAAGTGATGGAACATGCACTGAAATGTTTCAGCAAGTGGATGCTGAAAGAGCTTGCTTATCTATGCCAAGAAATTTGGAATACATCTACCCAGTCAGCCACCTGAAAAAGATCCATAATCACGCCCATTCCAAATACAGGTGATCGATCCAATGAAATGAGGAAATTGTTAAACAATGTCACTAATATGACACACAAGATTTTGCTGAAAATTATTAAAAAGTGGTTGCAGTTGTGCATCAGCAGGGAACTGCTAGACCTTCGACCCAGATTTAGAAGAGACACGTGTACTAGCATTGCTGATATCAGATGGATTTTGGTTGAAAGCTGAAAATGCCAGAAAGATGTTTACCTGTGTTTAATTGATTATGTAAAGATACTGGACTATGTGAATCATAATAACAAATTATGGGTAACATTACAAAGAACATGCTTATGTGCTCATGTGGAACCTGTACACAGAAGAAATGGCAGTCCTTTGAACAGAATAAGGAGATACCGTGTGGTTTAAAGTCAGGAAAGGTGTGCATCAAGTTTGTATGCTTCCACCGTACTTATTCAATTAGTATGTTGAGCAAATAATCCAAGAAGTTGGAAGATACAAAGAAGACTGTCATCAGAATGGGAGAAAGACTCACTAACAACCTGCAATAGGCAAATGACACACCTTGTTTGCTGAAAGCAAAGAGGGCTGAAAGTACTTACTAATGAAGATCAAAGAATACAGCCTTCAGTATGGATTATACCTCAACATAACGCAACCAAAAATTCTCACAACAGACCAGTAAGCAACATCCTGATAAAGGGAGAAGAGATCGAACTTGTAGAGCATTTTATTTTACTTGGATCCTAATCATTGCCTGCAGAAACAGCAGTCAAGGCATCAAATGAGGTATTGCACTAGACAAATCTGCTGCAAAAGATCTCTTTAAAGTGTTCAAAAGCAATGATATAACTTCGAGGACTAAAGGTGTGTCTGACCTAACCCATGATATTTTCATGGGCATGAGAAAACTGAACAATGAATAGGGAAGACTGAAGAACTGATGCTTTGCATTGTGGTGTTGGTGAGAAATAGGGACCGTATCATGGACTGTCAGAAGAATGAACAAATCTGTCTAGGAAGTACAGCCAGAATGTTCCTTGGAATCAAGCCTGGTAAAGCTTCATCTCACGTACTTTGGACATGCTCTCGGGAGAGACCAGTCCCTGGAGAAGGACGTCACACTTGCTAAAGCAAAGGATCAGCAAAAGAGAGCAGTAGCTACAACAATGGGCTCAAGCATAGCACCAACTGGGAGGATGGCACAGGACCTGGCAAGGTTTCGTTCTGTTGTACACAGGGGTGCTGTGAGTAGAAACTGACTCCATGGAACCCAACAACAAAAACAGTGAATCAAGCATTGTTTTAGGTCCTGGGAATACAGTGGTGAGCGAGAGGTTTACTGTCCTTGCCTCCACGGGGCTTATATTCTAGTGTAGGAGTGAGACAATAAACAAAAACGTACATACACAATAAGCAGTATAGAGAACAATAGAGCACGTTAAGGTTAAGAGTAGGGTACATGGAAAAATCGCAATTTCAACTAGGGTAGTCAGGGAGTGCCTCATTAATACGGCCACTTTAGCCTTTTTTTCCCTTCTTTTTTAAAATAGTTTTATTGAGATGTAATTCACATTCCATTCAATCCATTATTTTAAAATACACAATTCAGCGGTTTTTATTATATTCACATAATTGTGTAGCCCTCACCACTTTCTGATTCCAGAACGTTTTTATCCCACCTCCTAAAGAAACCTCATATCCATTTATAAGGATTTTCCTATTACTGGCAGTTCCAGCTTTTGGCAACCATGAATCTCTTTTCTATCTCTATAGATTTGCCACTTCTGGACATTTCATATAAATGGAATTATTCAATATGTGATCTTTACCAGTTAGCATAATCAGTTCATAATAAGGTTTGACTTGTAGCAGAGACTTGTATGAGGTAAGTAAGCCAGCCATGCAGATATTGGAAGGATGGCACTCAGGGCGGAGAGGACACAGCCAGCAAACCCCCAACTGTATGCCTGTAGAAAGTGCAGACTTTGCTTCAAGCTGAGCCTGAACTGGGGTCCTCATGGCAACGATGGCTTGCCTCAGTAGACCGTGAAGAGGAACAAATTTTGAGAGCTGGGCTTGGGGGACCCACGTTTTACAACCCGGGTAGGAGGGTCCTAGAGATAGCCGCTGGCACCTGAGGAGACCTGGAAAGTTTTCTTGTGTCATCAGTATCTTCATTTATAAAGCCAGGGAGTCATTTGCCACTGCCAGTTTCATAGAGCTGAAACGATGTTCCAGTGGATATGAATCTGTTTAGATCAAAAGACCAGGGCAGGTGGGAGGGCCTAGTGTTGCTGTCATTATCTGGGCCCAGGTGGGGGCTCTGGGAGCACAGGGAGGAGTCCCAGCAAAGGGCTGGGAGTAAGAACCAGTTCTTTCTTACCATCCCTTTACCTGGCACTGAGTGTGTCATGAGTTTCTCATC
The DNA here is from genome assembly GCA_028571685.1 of Heterohyrax brucei. Lineage (NCBI taxonomy): Eukaryota > Metazoa > Chordata > Mammalia > Hyracoidea > Procaviidae > Heterohyrax > Heterohyrax brucei. The sequence goes on from CM053141.1 coordinate 171,757,876, forward strand.
TGGTCCTCATCTGGATGGGTGCTTTGATGGGACTGTCACAAAGCCCAAGAGTGAAGATTTGATCTTTGTCTTCATGGGTGAATTCTGAAGTTTCCCAAGCTGGGTCAGAAGTAGGTTTCCAGAGGCTCAGAGGCAGTTGTGTGGAAGGGAGGAAAGTAGAGATGTGAGGAATCCTGGGTGCAAGTCAAAGCTCACCAAATTTAGGTAATCTTTGGCAAGTCCCTTTACCTCCATGGTCCCCAGAATCCCCCAGTGGGCAGTATAGTCTAGAGTGTGTCCCCCAGCCTTGACACTGTAGAACTCTGGACTCCTAGAACCAGAATCACTGCAGAAAAGAGCCTTGGGGACACCAGTGGTTTCTACATGGTACAGTATTTTTTGTTACTTTACATTATGGTTGTTATTTTAATAATTATGAATATATTTTAGTTTAAAAGAGAAAAAAATAAAACTAAGATAGCAAGAAAACCTGTGTGTCCCATGATTTCCAAGCCATTCCATGACTGAAGCAAAGTTTGTTTGAAGCCAGCTCAGAGCTGGGAACTCTAATTTCTAACCCCATCGCACTCTGTCTTTCCTGGTAGCTATGAACAAATCCCTCTATCTCTGCACCACTACCAAGACTCAGCCTTCAGGGGGAATTTTGAAACTTTGACTAGAATCAAGACATTTCATAGATTCTAAGCATCATGGACTTCTAGGTTTCATTGATTCTAATCTTCTCCTTGTACAGACAGGGACATTGAGGTCCAGACACAGGAAGGACCAGCCTAAGGCCACACAGTGAGTTACACAGTCCAGCAATCTTTATACCACACTGAACTATGGGAAAAGACAGTCACAGAACTCTGATATGTTTAGAAAAGGGGAGACAGCTTTCCTTTTCAATTCAAGCAGAGTTAAGAGATTAGGCCAGCCCCAGGAAAAAAAGAACAAAAATACATGTTCAAACAGTACAAAAGAGTGAGAAAGAAGTTTCCAAAAGATCTTCCTTCCACTCTTTCCTTCTGGTCTCCTCCCAGGAGAGACAACCATGCTAGTGTCCTTAACATCTTTGAGGAGATGTTCTCTGTATACACAAATATAGATGTTCATGTGCTGGGCAGCACTGAAGTCACATAGAGATGGTAGTGGCACACAGGCACAGTTTCCCATGGACCTCCCACAGACTTCCCCTTTACTGTTTTATCTGGGCAACTGAAGTGCTTGCTTCCTCGGATAGTGTGTGTGCCCTAACAAACAATGTACCTGCTAATAAATTTCATATGTTGTTTTCAATTCAACATATATTCAGGAGATCATTCCATCACCTCTACTCCAAGCAGCTGTCCTGGGTCATCCTGGTTAAGTAAGGAGCTCTGTTTGCTGGAGCTTCCTTCATTGCAGGGCTCCTGATTAGAGTTTGCTAAGGAGAAATTTGTGGAGAGGTAGAAGGTGGAAGTGAAGCAGTGGCTATTCTTCTGTCAAGGTCAAGGTCATCATGGTCAGCTGCAGCGATGGGCAGACACAGTGGTGCTGGCAAGTTCCAACCTCTCCTCACTCTCCTTGTCTCTACACCCAGCTCCTCTTTCTTCCTCATAGCACAGATGACTGTCCGGGGCCTCACACCGCCACTACCAGACCCAAGGAGGCAGTGAAGACCTGGAAGTACAGTCCCTACAGACTGCCCATAGGGTCCCTGTTGAAGTCTTCCGGGGCAGCTGAAAGGGCCTGCCTCCTCAGCCTGTCTGGGCTTCTCTGAGGCTTTGATTCCCCTTCTGAATGCTCATGTCAGGGTGTGATCCCTACAACAAATCCCCTACTCCAGACTTCATGGTGGGTTTGTTTCCTTTATGGAACCCTGATGACTACCCACCATTCTGTGCCATTATTTTTTAAATAAGTATTGTTTTGATGTATATGTGTATAACAAAGTATTTGCCATTTCGACCATTTTTAAGTGGACAACCCAGCATCATCAGTTACCTTCGCTGTGTTGTGCCATTCTCGCTGCTGTCTACTCCCAACGTTTTTCATCATCTACAGCAGAAACTCAGTAGTCCTTAAGCAATAACTCCCATTTCACCCTCGCCCCAGCCCCTGGCAACCACTCAACAACCTTTGGTCTCTGTGCATTTGCCTATTTCATGTAAGAACATACAATATTTGTCCTTTTGTATCCGGCTTATTTCACCGTTTTCATGGCTCATCCACATCATAGTGTGTGCCAGAGCTTTGTTTCTCTTCATGGCCAATAATAGTCCATTGTATGTATTTACCACGTTTTCTTATTCATCCATTATTTGATAGACATTTGGGTTGTTTCCACCTTTTGGTCATTGTGAGTGGTGCTGCATGAATATTGATATACAAGTATCTGTCTGAGTCTCTGCTTTCAAGTCTTTTGGGTGGGAGTGCAATTGCTAAGTCATTGCCCAGTGTTCCCCTGGAGTAGAGTGCTGTAGTTAGGAACACTGACTTTGGAGTCAGACACATCCTGGTTTGAGTCCTGCTTTGGCGTTGTGGGGCCTTGGGCCAATGTAGTAAGTGTGCGGTGAAGGAGAACTGTTAACATGATTATGGCCATCTCTGGGAGAATCGCCTCTCCGAACCACAGTTCCTGCCTTAGGTCGTCCTTCTGTCATCAGCCTTGAGGGCTTCCCAGCACCTTCTTAGCTCGGTGCGGTAAGGCTCCTCCCGTCTGTCACAGTCCTCATCTGTCTTCTCAGCCTGCACACAGTGCTGCTGCCATCCTGGCCCTCAGCCCCCATCCAGTTTCTCTTCTGTGCCGCTGTGTCAAGGGCTCGGTGAAGCCAGGGCTCTCCTCAGATGTCTCAGGAACATCTAGTTGTCATCTAAAGCATCGGGCTGGGTGGCACCTCTGTCCTTCAGCCCCAGGGTCTCCTGCAGGACAGCTTTCTCAGGGTGGTGTTCTCTCATCACTTTTTCATTTTCTGGTTTCACAGCACTGCGCTGGGAGCCAGCCCACCCAGGCTTTCATCTCACCCTGCCTCGGCTGATTCCGTGAATCAGACGAGCTCCTCTCTCTGGGGGCCTCCACTTCCTCTTCTGTAAAGTGCAGAAACAGCCTGGACGATTTCAGAACGTTCCTCCAGAATGCCCAGGCTCTGATAGCCATCTGGCACCTTCAGTCAACGTCCATTCAATCATTCCTCTTTCCACTCATCCACCTACTTACCATCCAGTGACTTTTCTTCATTTTTTTTTCTCTCATCTTAATTGGTTTCTTCTGAGGTCATACTTGTATGTGGCAAAATTGTCAGTGCGAGGCTTAGAAAGTGCACGTCTCTCTTAATCACTTTCTCTAGATCAGTATTTTCCAACCTGGGACATTTTGACCACCAGGGAGCATTTGGCAATGTCTGGAGACAATGTTTGGTTGTCACAGCTGCAGGAGTGTGTTGCTGGCTTCTAGTGGGTAGAGGGTGGGGAAGCTACACCCCTTCACCCCCCCCCAAAGAATTAGGTGGCCTAGAGCAGTGGTGCAGCCATTGAGAAATCCCTCTCCAGATAGAAATGCTACTAATATTTCGGCATATTTTTCCAAAAATGCCTATACAAAAATATACAATTACAAATGTGTGTGTATTTTTAAAAAGAAACGGGCTCCAATTGCAGCTTTCTTGGTCCCTTTAGTAATATTGACAGTGACATTTCAAGGAGTTAAGAGCCACACCCTAGAATCAGACTGCCTCAATTTAATTGTGGGTTTACTACCAACTAGCTGTATAATCTGAACTCTCTTTTCCTCAGTATTTTCATCTATAAAAGGGGATAATAATAGTACCCACCTTACAGCTTTAGCACAGTATTAGCTGTTTATTATTATCTGTATCCTTTGTTTTGGGGAGATAGGCAAGAAAGGCATCACTGTACTCATGGCCCAGAGGAGGAAACAGACTTGCAGTCAGGCAGTGGCTCGTAGCCTAACTGCCCAGACCCAGACTGGGACCAAACGGTAGCCCAGGGCTTTCTCCAGCTTAAGCAAAACTTCTGGTAAAAGTATATATTTTTGTTTATTTGTTTGCTTTGTTTTGATGGAGTTGGGGTAGGTCCAGAAGAAGGAAGGTAACAGCCCTGAGCTAGGGGGCAGCAGAAAGTTTGGGGCCTGGGGTACAACTCTCTCCGCCCCAGATGCCCTGAGCCCCCAACCACCCCATCGTGGCTCAAGCTGGTTCTCCACTAGCTCCACACAGCTTCAAGCAGGCCCTGCCTTATCTCCAGACGTCTGTTATCTGCAAGCCCATCTGTGGACAAATGGCCAGCCTGGCCTGGCTGGCTCCTGGTCACCCCTGCCTGGAGAGGGGCCCCCCTCAGGTCTTTGTCTGGCAATCTGGGCTGGAGCCCGAGGTGGGGGGTCCCGAGCTAGAGGAGGCCCAGCTCAGCCCCACCCCTGGGGCTGTAAGCCCCATAATGACTCTGCTTGGACATTCCTTTCTCAGGATAGGAATCCGGGCCAGGAAACCCAGCCAGCCCCACAGCCCCTTCATTAACTTGGATATCATAGCAACGTTTATAAAGCAGGTTAGGGCTGGGTTTGGGTTCCCATTTAACAGATGGGGAAATTGAGGCTCAGAGAGGCAACATAACTTGCCATAGGTCTTACACAAGGCAGTGGTATTGATGGGAACAGAACCTTGACTTTCTAGCTTCTAGCCCTAATCTGGCCCCTGAAAAAGATCCCACACTCCAAGCCCTACTCTGCCCTGGAATCCAACTGTCTGGGGCACAGGCCATTCCCTTCTGAGGGCTTTAAATTTTTTACCTCTCAAATGGAGATAAAAATGAGTAAGAGGAATGAGCCTGCTCTTAGTACCTAGGGAGAGTTATGAAGAGTGTTGATGGGTTCTGGGCTCCCAGTGCGTGGGTTTAAGCCCCACCACTCCACTGACTTTCAGCATGACATAAGGAATCACTAAGCCTCTCTCTGTGCCTTGGTTTCCCGATATGAAAAAAAAAAATATTAAAAAAAAAATAGGAGTTCTCGTCTGACAGCATCATTGTGAGGATTAAAATGATTCATTTGCACAAAGTGCTTACCAGGAGAACTCACAGTGGGGAGTTGTTACTGTTAACTGTTATAGTAGTTTTGGGGAGGGGGGAAAGACTTTGTTTGCAGGGGGATGAGGACAGCTGATTTGACATCTCTGAGCCTCTGTTTTCTCGTCTGTAAAATGGGGGCCATGAGGGGAAGTGCGTATTTGAGGCCATGTCATGGGGGGCTTGCGAGGAACATGGTCCCTGTGCCACGGCTGCCTGCTGGCCAGGGAGAGGAGTGAGCATGGAGGATGGATACAGCCTGTAGGCCTTTGTTTATAGAGCCCATCTCTGCTCTGATGGATTCAGCCAGCACCAGTCTGTTTGCAAGTTTCTCCGGGAAACATGAATCAAGGTCTGTTTGGAGAACATGCGCACTTCTCTGTCAAACATTCCACTGTACTGTGGCTGCAGGGCCCAGGAAGCCCAGAACAGTGGGTGTCCCTATTTGTCCCCAAAGATAGAGGGAAGGCAAGGAGATCCAGAACTTTTGGACAGGCTAGGACAAGTGGTCTGGGCTCCACGATCTCCTGAGACAAACGTACTCCCTGGCCTCAAGAAGCTATCTAGAAAGCACAATAAGGCCTGGCTTCCACCAGAAAGCAGGGAGGGAGAGATAAGGACCCAACTCCTTCCACTCCTGTGCCCTCTGATCCTCCAGGGCAGCACCAGAGGGGTCTTTTAATATAAATCTCCTCTGCTAACTGCTGCTAGCCCACACCCTCTGCCCACCTCTCAGACCTCAGCCTCTGCCACCTCACAACCTCTTCTTTGGGCCCCTCAAGCCTCATGCCTTTCCCAGCACTTCCCCACATGGATTCCTCTTGCCATGATGCTCTTCTCCCTGTCCTAGCAAGGTGTCCTGCTCATGCTCAGACTTCAGGTCAGCTACCTCCTCCTCAGAGACCCCCACCACCTAACTCCCCTCTGTCACGGCTCTTTGTTTCTTCCCTGGTGGCACTGACTAAAGTCGTAATTGTATGCATATTTGTTGTTTACGTGTTCAACCTTTGCTTCTACTATTGAAATGTGAGTTCCACCTGAGGAGTAGTGTGGGGGTAACATCTGCATTATTCATCGATACATCCCCAACCCTTTACGTGATACTTGCCATGCAAAAGGCTTTGGATATGAATGATTGGCTGTCGGGAAGGACTGATTTAACACTTAGGTGGTCAGAAGACTGAGTCATATCCAGGAGGAGAATCAGAGAACACTTCTTGGGGAGATGGCTTGAGAGCTGGGTCTAGATGAGCTGGAAGATTGTGACTGGAAGAGACAAAGAAAGAAGAAGTTGGTTCTTAAGCTGTGGGCAGCCACTGGGCAGCTTGAGGGAAGGCAGCACGGGGTAGGGGTGAGATCATAGGCTGCAAATCCACCTACTGTGTGCAAGTCCTGTCAACCTTCTGATCCTAGTTTCTCCATCTGAAAAATGTGGATGATGACATCTACTTCATAGAGCATGCAAAGGTGAAATCATGCGATACATGTATGTAAAACATTTAGTGAGGCCTTGGGAAATGGTACCATGATTACCTGGGGGTAGTGGTGATTCAGTGGCAGAATTCCTGACTTCTATGCAGGAGACCCGGGTTGAACTCCCAGCCAATGCCTTCAAGTGCTGCCACTGCCCATCTGTCAGTGGAGGCTTGTGGGTGGCTATGATGTTGAACAGGCTTTAGCAGAGCTTCCAGACTAAGATGAACTAGGAAGAAAGGCCAGGCAATCTTCTGCTACTGAAAGCCCTATGGATCATAATATATAGTGCAGTCTGCAAGGAACCATTGGCATGGCACAGGACTGGGCAGCATTTCATTCCATTGTGGTGAAGTCACCATAAGTTAAGGGCCTCCATGTGTTGGGGCCAACACAATAGCAGCTAACAACAGCACATGATTACATTCTCATCTCCATTCTCACCAGGAGAAAGAGGTAGTGATGTCTCCATTCTTTGGTGATGAATTTGTTATTAATGCTAGTTTTTTTAAAAAAATGTTGAAACAATCTCACATTTATAGAAAAGTTGTTAAGTACAGAACAAGGAATTTTTTTCCCCTAAACCATGTGAGAGTAAGCTGCTAGTATGATGTTTCACATCCTTGGTATATATTTCCAGCGGTCAAAGACAATCTCCTAAGATAACTGTAACACAGCCATCACCATCAGGAAAGTCACATGACACGTTACTACTATGGCAACCTCAAACCCCATTCAAAGTACAAAAGGGTTAGAATCAATGTTGTATTTTGTTGTCGTGTATCTTTAGTCTTCTTCCATCCAGAACAGTTCCTCAGACTTTCTTTGACTCCAGTGCCCTAGATTCATATGAAGATTAAAGAAAGCTGTCATCAAGTTGATTGTGATTCTGGGTGACTCCATGCGTGTCAGAGAACAGTATTCCATAGTGTTTTCAGTTGCTGATTTTTTGGAAGCAGATTGTCGGACTTTTCTTCCAAGACACCTTTTCATGGACTCAGCCTTTCAATTAGCTGTCAAATTTGAAGATGACAGGTTGGCTGTTTGGTAGACTGTCCCTCAGTTGGGCTTTGACATTTCCTCCTAGTTAGATTCAGGTTTGCATCTCTGGCACAGAAACCACACAAGAGATGCTGTTTCTTATGGCTGCATTTTTTTGTTTGTTTTTTTTGGGGGGGGGGGTGGTCAACAGCAAGAAAGCCAAGTTGCTGGGAAGGAGAAAAGGTCTTAAAAATGGTCCCCAAGTAGAACAAACTGAGGTGGGAAAGCTTGTGATATATTCTACTTTAAATCCTTTCTACAGAAAAAAAATTCTAATTCACTAGATGTTCTTTAAAGCTGATCCTGAATGGAACCCTCCCTGCCATCAGGTAAGAGACTGAAACAGAGTAGGAGGCATTTGAGAAGTGGTGTGGTTGGGACTGACTTTCCGCTTGTCTCTTTCCCCATGGGACTGAGGATGCTAGGTTCCCAGCTTCCTCTAGGTGGCACACAACTCTCTGAGGAAAGGTGGTGAGTCCAGGTGAACGGATTCCAAGGGAGGAAGGAGGGGTGGCTTTCGACAGGCTAAGTCTGAGAGGGAGACCCTGGTGGTGTAGTGGTTAAATGCTACAGCTGCTTGCCGGGAGGTCTGTGGTTCAAATCTGTCAATGCTCCTTGGAAACTATGGGGCAGATCTACTCTATCTAGAGGATTGCTCTGAATCAGAATCTACTTGAAAAATTTGGTTTTTGGGTAAGCCTCATGGCCTAATAGTTAAGTGCTAAGACCCCTCATCTAAATGGCAGCAGTTTGAATCCGGCAGTCCTCCTTGGAAACCCTATGAGGCAGTTTTACCCTCTCGATACAGTCACTATGAGTTGGATTCGCCTGGACAGCAGTAGGTTTTTTTTTTGTTTTTTTTTTTTTTGATAAGCCATGCTTATCAGCGTGAGACTCCATCCACCTGGTTCCCCTAGAAGAGGAATCAACAATCATTCTTTCATTCATCTGTCCATTCAACAAGTATTTTTCAGAGCCTCCTGTCTGCCTGTAGCTGAGTCTTGGCTATTTCAAAGTCACAGCACAAAGAAGGCAAAGGCAAGTTTGTCAGGCTTGGAGCTTCAGTGACTTGAGCTCAGATCCCAGGTTTGTCCCAACTTACTAACCTTGAGCAGACCATTGCACCTTTCTGGGTTTCAGCTTTTCCTAATGCTTTAAAAATACAAAGCTGTCAGCACTGCTAGTTTCATTAGTAACTAGTTGCTGTTAAGTAGATTCCAACTCATAGCAACCCCACATGTGTCAGAGTGGAACTGTGCTCCGTAGGGCTTTAATGGCCAATTCTTCAGAAGCAGACCGCCAGGACTTTCTTTCGAGGTTCCTCTGGGTAGATTGGAATCATCAACCTTTTGGTTAGCAACTGAGCAACTGTTAACGTTTTCACCACCCAGGAACTAGTAGTTTAAGATCCTGTATTATCACCCTTTATCTCCCTCCATCCCAAGCCTATCCTTAAATCAGACTGTCCAGTCCTGAGCTCCAGACTCCTCTCTTGCACAGAAAAGTGATCTCTGAGTAAGATTAAAGTTTCACAAGCAGGTGAGAAGGAAGGTTGAAAGGGCTTGGGATATTTGCATAACAGGGGAGGGTCTGACACCTCAGAAAAATCTCTGATCCTAGAAGAGGAAGGAGCAGGAAGGCTTGCTGGGGACTGTCTCTCCTACCCTTACACTAGAACAAAATGGTACCTTGACACCCTTCTTCAAGCATTGTCATACAACCCGCTCATCAGGAGTATTTTGCCCACATATAAACTACAACATGGTGATGTCCAGAGGCCTAATGTCTACTCTTAGGTTCCTCCCTCACTCACAAACTGTCTACTGGGGCAAATGACTTAACTCTCTATGCCTTAGTTTCTTTATCTGTAAAATGGGAGCCAACCACACTTTTGTTTTAGGGAGATGGTAGCTGTAGCAGCTGACTGAATGCTCCCATATGCTTCTCCTAAGGGCAGGATGGATGTAAGGGAGGTCTGGGGAGACTCAGTTCCTTGACTCAAAGGGAGACGGTGTGGGGGCCAGGCGCCAGCAGGGTAGTCATCATGGATAAGGGGCCCTTTGATGCTTTCTGCATAACCTATGCTAATAATTCCTCAGTCATAGCATCTGGCAACGTCCAAAGAACTTCTATATCCATGACCTTATATGGCCCTCTTCTTGGCCCTTCATCTGTGGGGAAGGCTTGGAAAGGAAGACACAACTTGCCCAAGTCACACATCCAGCTAGCCCCAGCATCTTAGTCACAGACAGCACCAGTTAAGAGAAGGGAATCTGGGATATCCAAACTGTGTGACTTTAGACAAGTCATATCACGTCTCTGACCCCAGTTTCTTCCTTTAGCCAATGTGTATAGTTCAGAATCATTATGAAGGTTAAATAAAATAGATTGGGGTGCTGGCTGCCCTCCTGACTTGGGGGTAAGAAGGTGCGTTTCTTGGTTCTAAGTGACTATCTTTAGCGAATGGGATTTTTTCTTCTACTCATCTGACTTCTCGGTCTCACTGATATGCTTTCCCTGCCCACCCCGACCCCCACCCCTAGCCCTACCTCAGTCTCTTTCCTAGGCTTCTTCCTATGAATCAGGACCTGGGTGTGTCTGTTTATCACTCTCAGGCCAGCACTTAGTGCAGTGCCTCTGCCAGAGAACCAGGGCTGGCGTTTCCATGCTCAGTGGGGGCCTGTCCCCCGCACAAAGCACTTGTCCTGCCTTGTCTTGTTTCATCCTCACACCTCTCCCAGGTAGAAGCCTATCGTCTCATCCTCAGCACCCTGGTGAAGGGATTAGAGTTCAGAGAGAGCAAGGAATCTCTGATGAACAAATCATCTATGGCATAAAATCTCTGGAGACACTCAGTCCCTGGGTCCAAACCCATAAACCCCTTGTTGTTGACTTGATCCTGATGCATAGACAGCCTATAGGACAGAATAGTACTGCCCCATAGTTTCCAAGGACCACCTGGTGGATTCCAACTGCTTACGTTTTGCTTACCAATGGTAGCACTTAACCACTATGTCACCAGAGTTTGCAAGTTCCTGGGTCAGACCTCCTTAAAATAGACCTCACAATTAGGAAGTTACGAAGCTATGATTTGAACCCAGGTCTGTGTGACTCCAGCACTCTTAGCCACATGCTAGGCTTAGCAACTATTAAACTCAAACAAAGCCCACTGCTGTCAAGTTGATGCTGACTTACAGCAACTCTATAGGACAGAGTAGAACTGCCCCATAGTTTCCAAGGAACACTTGGGGGATTTGAACTGCTGACCTTTTGGTTAGCCACTATAGCACTTAACTACTATGACACCAGGGTCTCCCAGCAACTGTTTGCCGTTTACCAAGCACACTGCGCCCTGGGGTATCATCCACACTGAGGTCATGGGTGGTTGTTACAAGGTGTCATAGTCCTTTTCTGATTCTCTGTCCCCGCTTTCAACATACAGTTACGTGTTGCAATGCCCAGCCCTTTAGGGCTTCCCCCAGCTGGGTAGGGTGCTCTCGAGCTGACATTTCCCAAGCTCTGTTGCTCAACACTAATCTCTGCCATCAATGACTAGGTTCTCTGGGCTGGAGGGAAACGGCTCCCACCTGCATTTATTTCAGCCCTGCTTTGTCTATTTACAGGAAACCAGGTTGTTTCTGTTAATAGGACAGGCATCTCGGGCAACTGACCACGAAAGAGCAGAAGCTTTCAGTCCTGCCTGAGAAGTCCAGAGATATGTCTCAGTCTCCAGAGGTTTCTGAGAAAGCGAACTGCTTTAAGAGGAATTATGAGTGTAAGCCTGCGCCCTCCCCCTGCGCTCTACCCCGACTCCCTCATCTGGACAATAACAGCTCCTGTCTCCCAGAGACCATTCCTGAAGGTTCCAGCTGAGCAGCAGGATTATACTTCAGGGTGGCAATTAACCTGATAAGGAGATGACCTCACCCTTCTGCCTCTGGCCAAAGCAGAGAAAGACTAGCTAGCAGGAGCCTGCTCTGTAGGATCCCCTCCCCAACACCTCTCTTTCATGGAGTTTGAATAAAAGACCCTGGTTCAAGGCCTTAGGCAAGTCTCCTCCCATTTCTGGGCCTCTGGTTATCTGTCTATGAAATGGAGCATGTTCTCACCTTCAAAACTTTTGGAAAGCTCCAATAAAATCATAACTGAAAAATTGCTTTGAGAAGCATTCATGCCACTGGTGTATTGCTGACCACAGAAAACCATAGAGCTGGACTTTGTCCAGAGTATTCTGAAAGAAGCAAAGAAAAGAATAAGGAATCAGACAGACTTGGGGGTCTCAATCTTGGCTCCCCTGGTCTCTAGCTCTGTGTTTCCAGGCAAGTTACCTCTGTTTCCTCCTCTGTAAAATGCAAAAATGCCTGTGCCTTGCCAGGACACCTTGGTGATTAAAATCATGGGCTTCACAGACAGATGGACCTGGGCTTAAGTCCTGCCTTGGCTATGTAGTAGCTGTGTGCCCTTGGGTAAGTTACAGAGTTATGAACTGAAATGTGTCTTCTCCAAAATACATATTGAATTCTAAACCCTATACCCATAGGTGGAAACCTTGGTGGCATAGTAGTTAAGTGCTACGGCTACTAACCAAAAGATGCAATTCAAATCTGCCAGGCACTCCTTGGAAACTCTGTGGAACAGTTCTACTGTGTCTTATAGGGTTGCTATACGGTTGCTATCAGTCGGCATCCACCAGATAGCAGGGGGTTTTGGTTTTTATACCTGTAGATGGAAACCCTGGAGGCATAGTGGTTAAGTGCTATGACTCCTAACAAAAAGGTTAGCCATTCAAATCTACCAGGGGCTCCTTAGAAACCTGATGGGGTAGTTCTACTTTGTCCTATAGGGTCACTGTATGTCGTAATTCACTTCATGCCACTGATCTTTTTTTAATATATGTAGACGTAATCTCATTTGAGAATAGTTTTCTTTGTGATGTTAATGAGACAGTGTCAATATAAGGTATGTCTTAAACCTACTCACTTTTGATATATAAAAGGAGCAGACTGTGTATACAGAAGCAGAGAGCGGAAGATATATGCCACATGGAGACTGTCAAGGAATCAATGAATGTTACGTCTAGAAAAACTGAAAGAGATCTTCCCTGCTAGACCAGAGAGAGAGAGAGAGAGCGCGCCTTCCCCTAAAGCCAGTGCCCTGTAGACTCAATAGTAACAGGTTTGCTTCGGGGTGTTAACAGCAAGAAAATAAATGTCTGTTCTTTAAAACTATCCACCTGTGGTATTTCTGTTACAGCAGCCCTGATAAACAAAAACATTCTCTGAGACACTCAGTTGTTTGATCCATAAAATGAGAAGAACAGTAGTTTTTACCTTCCAGGGTTGTTGGGAGGATTATAGTAGATAAAGCAGTGAAAGTGTTCAAGACCAATACCTGGAAAATGTGTGATCTTGAGCAAATAACTGTCTCCTTGGAACTGGTCTCATTTGTGAAGTGATCCCAAGACAGGACAGGCAAAACTGAGAGCAGCACCTCAGGCTTCCAGACCACATATGGCTTCAGCTCTTCTCTGCTTGCAGATGGATAAAGGCATCTTTCTACCTCCAGTCCTCTATCCCTTCTCTACTCACATAGGGGCGAAGACAGTCGGCCACCAAGTCAACTTACCAGTTGTGTGGCCCTGATCATGTTACTTAACCTCTCTGTGGCTCATTTTCCTCATCTGGATGATAATTATATACTTCATAGGATTGTTTGAGAACAAAGTATATTAATGTATTTAGTGTCAAAACAGTGACTGAGTAAAATAAGGGCTTACTGCATAACATTTTTTTTCCTCTTTACTTCGCATTTTTAATAATTATTTTTTTAAAATAATGTTTTATTGTATCTTGGGTGGAAATTTACTTAGCAGTTGAGGTTCCCCTTCAACATTCTACATAAATTGCTCATGACACCGGTTACATTCTTCACGATGGGTGAACATTCTCATTATTTCTGTTCTGTTTCCATTATTCTCGTTTCCCTACTCCCTTGCATTCTCATCTTTGCTTTAAGCAGCTGGTGATCATTTGGTCTTAGACAGATTTTTTTTTTACAGGAGTACTCATGAGTGCCATTGTTTCCTTTTTTAAAAATATGTTTTATAAGGGAGTAAACTGACAATAGCAACTGGAAAGATGAGACAGGAACATTCAGGACCAGTGAGTTTATATTAAAGGGGGAATGAGGGAGGAATAACACAGAAAAGGAGGGTGAGAAGGGTTGCACCACTCAAAGAATGTAACCTATGTCACTGAACAGTACATTGAGAAACTGCGGAATTGGTTTATGCTTTGCTGTGTATATTCTCAACAACGATAACAAAAAAGAAATTATTTTTGAAAAAATCCTAAAAAAAATATATATATATATATTACTGTGATTTAAGGATAATTTTACAATCTATATCATTTTGCTGTAGAACACCCAGAACTTTCACCACTATTCTATTTTAGCTGTCCCCCACCCCCATGACAGCACGTTTCCCCTTTTGTCAGGAACTTCCCACAACCTTTTCACTGAGGTCTGGCCCCGCTCACCCAATCATCTCGGTTCCAATGAAGAGCCTCTGAGACAACCTCACGTGTATGCTTAAAAGTTTGTTCGTCTCCAGTCTCGATGTTTTGTATAGTCCAGTTCAGTCTTTGTCTGGGGAGCTGGTCCTGATACAGTTTGGGGTCAGAGAGTCAGGAGACGTGCTCCCAGGAGGGCCTCCATTCAGAAGGACTATCAAGATTGATCTCTTGGTAGAGTTGTAGCACTGCCCTCTACTTCTCCTGCTGTGTCTGGAGCTCTGCTCCATGTATCACACCCAGGCTGTCATTTTGGTGGTGGCTGAGTGCCATCTAGTTCTTCTGGTCCTGTGCTGAAGTGGACTTGGGCTCATGTGGTCTCTTCCTTCTAGAGGGCTCACATTTTCCTCCTGGAGTGACATTCTTTATTTTGTGGGCCAATCCATTATTTACCTAAAAGTTTTCCTCAGGGGCTAGTTTCAGTTCAAAATTTAAAGACTATTTCCAGCAATAACCTTGTGGAGCTCTCCAGTCTCAACCAGTCCAATAAGTCTGTTTTGTTTTCAGGCATTTGAGGTTCTGTTACACATTTTTTCCCATTCTATCAGGGTCCATCTACTTTGGCCCTGATTAGAATGCTTGGTAGTTATAGTCGGGTACCATCTAGTTCTTCTGATCTCAGGGTAAAATGAGGCTGTGGCTTGTGTAGATGATGAGCACTGTAGACTAGTATCTTTTTTGAGTTTTTGATTTGTTCTTTTTCTTTGGTATTGACCAGTGGTCAAGACCAAGAGTTATACCTTAAATGGCTACCTGAGAGCTGTTAAGACCCCAAATATTACTAGGATATAGAACATAAATCTCATGAACCATATCATGTCAGTTGACCAGATGTCCTGTGAGACTGTGGTTCTAATCCTTCAAATACAGGAAATCAATCCTGTTAGGTATTTGGTTACATCTAAGTAATCAGTAACTATGCACTAGTTTCTGTTTTTATTATTTTGAAGTATCTCTTCTCTATTCATCCTAAGTATCTTGTAAATGATAATTGGCTGATTACCTGAAGTGCACAGGGAAGCTGCAGAGGAGTCAGTAGAAATCCAGGTCTGGCCCTTCTGCTTAGGTGCTTAACGTCTCTGGCAATTTCTCTCTCTATTCAGGGCCTCAGTTTCCCAACTGGTTCCATGAGAGTAATAAATCAGGAACATTCCAGAAGTCTATGTCCCAGGGCATCTCAGTCCCCAGCCCTAGCGTCCTGGGAGGCCCCTTTGCTCTCTTGCCTCCAGGAAACCTGACAGGCAAAGTGCCCACCTTGGTTGCCCCCTTGTCTCTCTCACTCCACAGCTTGGCCATGAGGGAAAGCAGGCCATCACATGGGCTGACCTGGGGCTGGGCTTGGAAGAAAGGGTTGTGGTAGGAACACAGGGAAGAGGGTCCCACGCTGGCATGTGTACATACACGGTTATGTAAACTCTTAGATGGGCAACTGCTTGGACTCTAAGACACTCCAGTACTACCATGAGACAGCTCACACTGGGCACCTCCTACCTTGCCTTTGTGTGTGGAAGGATTTGGCATGGTGCTGTGCACACAGTGAACCGTAAGAAAGCGTTTGTTGATTGAAGGAAAGCAAATTTCCTGGAGTGGGGCTAGACCTCAGCAGGCACCAGGCCAATGTTTCCCAAACCCTGAAACTTTAGCCAGGACAGTAGGGGAAGGTTTTAGTCTCTCCCAGAGGAACCATACTAATTCTAATAGAATTCGAATCTATTTAAAGGTGTCTTAGATAAAATGCAATTGACGGTTACAGTTGAATGATAACCAATAAAAAGGCACCTTATTTTTAGAAGTTTCTTTTCAAACAATACATTTAAAAATAAAAATTATTAAGTCCTTAGAATAAAAATTTTAAGTAAATAATAACACAGGTGGAAGTTGGATATACTCAAACTTTGAATGCCTGAGGTTTGTAAAGCACTACTGACATCATCTGGACTAAATGCCACTTCACTGCTTTTTTATTGATGTGCCAACTGAGGCTTAGCTCAGGAAAAGGTTTTTCTGAAAGTAAACACTGAATTGAGGGCCTGGAGAGAGGGGATCTCAATTCGTCTCTGAATGTGTGATCTTGGGTGAGTTATTTCACTTTGGGCTTCGTCTGTAAAAGCAGGGGAAAATGATCTCATCCTGTTTGCCTGGTGGTGCAACAGCTAAGTGCTCTGGGGCTAACTAGAAAATTGATGGATCAAACCCACACAGCCACTCAGTCTTTTCTCCAACAATCACATGGCGAGTGTCACATCGGTCACAAGGAGTCAAAATTGACTCAAGGTCACTTAGCAACAACATTTGCCTTCCAGATGGGTTGTGAAGACCACAGGGTGCAAGGAGCGGGAAAGTGCGCTGCAGACAGATTTACAGCACTGCCTTAGCTGGAGGCAGACCTGAACCTAGAACCCAGACATCCTAACCTCCTGTCCAGGGATAGCTCCAGGGCAGCACAGCCTGGTGAAGGGGAGTGCATTGCCTTGGGAGCCAGCCAGACAGGTGCTGGAATTAGGTCTCTACCTGTTCATTTGTTCCTTCTAGAGTTTTTCAAACCTGGTAGTGTAGTAGTTAAGTGCTACTGGTGCTAACCAAAATTTCGGCAATTTAAATCAAGCAGGTGTTCTGAGAAACTCTGTGGGACAGTTCTAATCTGTCCATATAGGGTCACCATGAGTTCGAATCTACTTGACAGCATTGAATTTGTTTGGTTTTATGGGTGGTGTATTAGTTTCCTACAGCTACTGTAACAAAGGACTACAGACTGTGTGGCTTAAAGCAGAAATTGATTTTCCCATGATTCTAGAGGCCAGAAGTCTGATTTCAGGGCACCAGCAGGGCCATGCTCTCTCCAGAGGCTTTAGAGGATGACCTTCCTTGCCTCTTCCAGCTGTTCCTTGGCTTGTAGTAGCTTCACTCCATTCTCTGTCTCTGACTTCATTTTGCATATCTCTCTGTCCTTCTGAGAAGGACATCAGTCATAGAGAGGTTAGGGCTTACCTTAATGGCTTCATCTTAATTTAACTTATTTTATCTATAAAGCTATTATTTTCAAATAAGGTCACACATAACTTTTGGTATCACATACCTTTTGATTACGGCATATCTTTTGATTCACATATCTTTTGGGGGATATAAGTCAACCCACAACTGGCAGAACAGGGCACTAGATAATACAAAGGCAGCGGTGAGCAGAAGTGGGCAGACATTATTCAAAATAGTAATTAAATAAACATCATATAGTAAGTACTATGTAGCACTGGTCCGCAGTGTAAGAGGAAGATTTGTTCTAGTCACGGAATTCAGCCTAGTATCTCCCAGAAATGATGCCTGAACTGAAATTGAAGAAGAAGGAGTTAATCTGGTAAAGGAAAAGGAAGAACACTGCAGGCAGCCAAAATAGCCAGGCCAAATACCCTGGGACAGGAGGGAGCAGGTGTATCTGAGTGACTTCGGTGTGGCTGAACTGAAGTATGGAGTCCCAGTGTCTTAGGATGAATTCTCTAGCAAAGTAAAACCAGTAATGTGTCTGTACATACATACATACGCTCATAAAGAGGGACAGAGAGGAAGATATGTATCAAGAACATGGCTCACATGTGTACACCAAAAAACCAAACCTACTGCCACCAAGTCAATTCTAACTTATAGTAACCCTATAGATCAGGGTAGAACTGTACCACAGAGTTCCCAAGAAGCGACTGGCAGATGCGAACTGTTGACCTTTCGGTTAGCAGATGTAGCACTTAAACATTATGCCACCAGGGTCTCCCTTATGGATGTATAGAGAGACTGGAAATTCCTAAATCCATCCATGCATGGATCATACTGGAAGCTTCTCTTGAAGCATGCAGCTGCAGGGGTCGGCAAACCCAAGATCCAGGTTACAGAGACTGATGTATCCCAACATTTGGGTAAGCTGCTGTTTTAGTCAGCTAGGGCTGCTCTAACAGATATACCACAGAGTGGATGGCTTTAACAAAAGAAGGTTTATTCTTACACAGTCTGGTAGGTTGCAAGTCCATATTCAGGGTGTCCGCTCCAGGGGAAGACTTTCCCTTTTTTGGCTCAGGAGGAAAGTCTGGTATTACATCAGTCTTTGTCCAGGGAGCGTCTTGGCACAGGAACCTCAGGTCTGAAGGACGTGCTCTTCTCCCGGTGCAGATTTCTTGATGGTGCGAGGTTCCCAATTCTCTTTGCTTCTCTTCCCTTTTATCTCTTGCAGGCTGAAAGGATTAAGGGTGGGGCAAGCCATACTCCAGGGAAACTTTCCCTACAGCAGAGCAGGGAAGTAATCCTATGCAGGAATTTACAGCCCCACCCAAATCCTTCAACATACAGTTTAGCGAAACCACAAAATGGGGGACAGTCACAAGATACTGGGAATCATATCCCAGCCACATGGCTACACATATTTTTGGGGGGACACAATTCAACCCATGACAGCTGCTAGCACAGGTCCCAAGAACCAGAGGTCAGATGAATAAGAGCCAGTTGCAGGATCGAAAGTGAGCCAGAATGTGTACCTATATTAGAAATGGGTTACACCCCTGAAGAAAGTCTTTCAACTGATGGGCTGCTCATAGTAGATCCTAACATGGAGGTGATTACATTATATCAGATCTCATCATGTAGGCAATTATATCATTACACGACTGCCAAACTACATCATCACTGCCAAACCTCTGTGACTCATGGCCCAGCCAAGCTGACACGTGACCTTAATTAACCCTTATACCCGGATAAGGCATCCTGCTAAGCAAAGGTGGATAGGCAGGCAGGGCTTAGCATGTCAGGCTCAGGGGCCAGTCAGCATTTGGGCCGTAATAGTAAGAGAAGTAGGAATCCATTAAAAGCTTTTAAGCAGGAGAGTGATGCCATTTTGATAAGCTCACTGGCTACAAGTCAAATGTAGAAGAAAAGAACATGAAGGGAGACTTCCTTTACAGAAACCAGAACATACAATAAAGTCACTCAAATCATATCTTTGTGATATTAGTAAAGGAATACACAAATAGATCTATGAAACATAGTAAATAATCCAGAATAGATCCCAGGATACAGAAGTTAATATTTGACTGAAAAAAAAAACAAAAAAAGTACTTCATCTCAACTGGGAAAGGAAAGTTTTTCACGTAGTGCTGGCCCAATAGTGTAGCTATTGAAAATGAATAAAAATGAACCCCTATCTTCAACCACAATATACTAAATTTTAGATGCATGTGAAATTTAAATGCCAGAATTAAACCTGTGAAAAATACTGTAAGACATCCTGGGAGAATTCGTATATTACCAGTCTAGAGCAGGGGTCAGCGAACTGCTGCCCAAGGGCCAAATCTAGACCACTGCCTATTATTTCTTTCTTTTTTAATAGCAACTTTATTGAAATATAATTTGTGTAAAGTACACTTCACCCATTTGCAAGTGTGCAATTTCATGGCTTGTAGTGTCTTCACAGATATGGGCAACCATCACCAAGGTCAATTTTAGAACATTTTCATCACCTCAGAAAGAAACTCCATACTCATCAAATATCAACTCCATATCTCTTTATCCCCTCACCACAACCACCTTCCCCAGCCCGGTGCAACCACTTACTGACTTTCTATTCTATATATTTCAAATAAAACAAATTGTATACTCTGTGGACTTTTCTGGACAATTTATATGGTGACATATTATGAAGCCATAAAAAGGAGTGACGTTCTCATACATGTTACTACATGGACTTCCAGCATAATATTTTCAAGGTCCATTGATGTAGTAGGGTGTATCAGAGCTTCATTCCTTTTTGTGGCTTCATAATATTCCATTCTATAAATATACCACATTTAGTTTATCCATTTATTAGCTGATGGGCATTTGGATTGTTTCTACTTTTGGGGTATTATCAATAGTGCTGTTATGAATAATCATGTACTTGTTATTGTGCAGGCATGTGTTTTTTTAATTTCTCTTGGTGTCCTAGGCTGAGTTCTTTAGAGAACCAAAACCAGGAAAGCATACACACAGAGACAGAGGGATTGAGACTTGTATCCAGGGAATGGCTCATGTGGTTGTAGAGGCTGGAAGGTCCCAAGTCTGTGGGTCAGGATGGAGGTTTCTCCAGATTCACATAGCCACAGGGGCCAGTGGACACAGTAGCAGCTGGCAGCAGGTCAGAGAGCAGGGCTGTTGCTAACAGTATATGAAGAGGATATGATGATAGACGAATCCCAAGGTCAACAAGCAAGACCACAAGTAAGCTGCTAGTTCAAGTTCCAAGAACCAGAGAGCAGATGAACAGGAGCCAGCTACAGGATCCAGAACAAGAAGAATTCCTGAACCTTGCCAAAATGCCCAGTTGTATTCAGTGTAGGCCGTTGTACCCAAAGAAACTCCCTTTCTGTTGATTGGCTACTCATACCAGGTCCCATCACAGAGGTATTCACATTACATTAAATATCATCATGGAAATAATCACAAAATCATATAACTGTCAAACCGCTGAGAATTATGGCCCAGCCAAGATGACACACAACCTCAACCATCACACTTGAATAGATACCTACACATAGAATTACAGCTATTTGTTTTGGCACAATCATTAAGCAGTCAGCTGCTAATGAAAGACTGGCAGTTCAAACTCACCAACTGCTCCACTGGAGAAAAATATGGCATTCTGCTTCCATAAAGATTACAGCGTTGGAAGCCTTATAGGGCAATTCTACTCTGTCCTATAGCATTGTTGTCATGGGTTGAGTGTGTCCCCCCAAAAATGGTGCAGCAATTTGGCTAGGCCATGATTGCTGATATTGTCTGCTGTTCCTATATGTTGTAAATCCTGCCCCTATGACATTAATAAGGGATGATGGGCAGTGGTTGTGTGAGTGAGGCAGGACTCAATCTATAAGACTATATTGTGCCTTGAGGCCATCTCTTGGGATATAAAGGAAAGTGAAGCAAGCAGAGAGTTACGGACCTCATACAAGGAGGAAAGAAGCAGCGTTGGGAGGAGACCTCATCCTCAGAAGTCCGGGGGAAATTTGACAAGGACCTTTCTTCAAGCCAACAGAACAAAGATTTTCTCTGGAGCTGATACTCTGAATTTGGACTTTGAGCTTGTTTTTCTGGGAGAAGATAAATTTCTCTTTGTTAAAGCCATCCATCTGGGTATTTCTGTTACAGCAGCACTAGATGACTAAGACAGTTCCTGTGAGTTGGAATCAACTTGAAGCAATAGATCAGATGGGTATTTATAAATAAAGTTTGGCTGGAACACAGCCATGCTTATCTGTTGACATTCAGTCAATGAGTGTTTTCATGCTACCACAGCAGAGTAGTTGATACAGACTGCAGGGCTCTGAAAAGCCTGGAATATTTACTATCCAGTGGCTTACAGAGAAAGTTGGCCTCATCAGGAGTTAGGGAGTCCTTACAATTCAGGACTGAAACTCAAGAAGACATAAAAGAAAAATAACTTGATGAAAAATTAAATATGTTAAATATGACTATATAAAGAATTAGAAATACTTAACATGGCAACAAAGCTAACATGGCAACGAAAGATATTAAAAACAAAGTCATCGTCTGAAAAACAGAGCATGAAAGAAGTTAACTGCAGCACTGATTACAGGAGAAGTACTTCTCTCATGGATCAGTCAGGATCCTAGCAGGGCAGCTAACGCACTAACACTGGGTAGCTAAACACAAAAACTACACCCATTGCTGTCAGGTCCATTACAGCTTATAGCAGTTACTATAGGACACAACAGGACAGCTCCAGGGTTTCCAAGGAATGGCTGGTGGATTTGAACTGTTAACCTTAGTTAGCAGCTATAGCTCTTAACTACTACACCACTGGGGCTCTAAACTGGGTAGTTAAAAGAGTGTAAACAATATATTCAAACAAAATAATGATCGTGAAGATGGTAAACAGTGGGACACATTTCATTCCATCATATATAAGGTCTCTGTAAATCAGAGCTGATCGCATGACATATAACAACAACCAGAATAAAGGGACAGTGCTGGGCTAGGATTAAGAAATGTAGCAAGAGAGGTGGTGTGTAATCCCAGAGTGGTATCAGAAGGGAATCCTCTCCACCTCTCTGCCTAAGGGGCACAGAATAGTGACCAGTGACAAGAAGGAGCTGTTGAAGGACAGGAGCCATAGTTTTCAACAGGACGCAGCTGATCTTGGGGCTTAGCAAGTAGTGAACCATGAGAATAAATACTTCACCCTCATTTTCCTCTTGCCTAACAGTGTCCAACTGTGTCACCCCATTGATCAAACTTAAACGGAAGCTGAGGACAAGGAGCTCCTTACAGTCCATAGGGTGTAAGAGACACAGAGCACATGTGGAAAGGCAGAATATGAGTCTGGAGGGGCAGATGGAAAGTATCCAGCATGCAGCTTAAAAAGAGAGAACAGCTAACAGAGAAATGGGGAAGATTATGATTAGACAGTTACTGACTGTTATAGATTGAACTACGTTCCCCAAAATGTGTTGGAACCCCAACCTCCATACTTGTGGATATAACTGTGTTTAGAAGAGGGTTTTGTTATGTTAATTAACTCATATCCAAAAAGTTAGATTCTAAATCTAACCACTACTGATACTGATACTTAAAAAGAGCAGATTAGACACAGAGACTCACGTGCACAAAGGAGGGAGACGGACACCAAGTGAGTGTCATGGCTAAACACAGGGAAGGTGGTGACAAGGCCAAGACCCAGATCTAGACTCTTAGCCTCCGTAACTGTGAGAAAACAGATTTCAGTTCTTTAAAGCTACCCACTTGTGGTATTTCTGTTATAACAGCACTAGGAAACCAAGATGACAACGGAGCACATTAAATGACCAACAAGCTTCTGAAAAGATACATGTATGTTAAAGCAAAACCATACCCATTACCCTCAAGTCAATTCCAGCTCACAACAACACTACGGAACTGCCCCCATAGAGTTTCCATGTAAGGGGTGGTGGAAATGAACAACCAACCGTTTAATCAGCAGCCAAACACCTAACCACTATACCACCAGGGCTTAGTCTAGCCATGTGATAAAGTTTTACATCTACCAGAATGACAAAAACAAAACAAGAAAGGACTCTAACACCTATTGCTGGAGGAAAAGTGTACTCTTTACATGTTCCTGGTAGAAACATCAAGTATTACAGCTGTTCTGGAAAACAGCAATTCAGCAGGTAGAAATATACCCTGTAGAAACAAAGGAAAGACTTATGTGCAAGAGTATCACAGTGGATGTTATATTCTGTGAAGCTGCCCATCTTTTGAATCTCTATATTTGGGTAAATTCCTTCATTGGAGCCTTGTTCTCCTAATTTAGAATGACAACTTAAAACTTTAGCCAGCTCTGCAACAAGGAAGTGGCCCTCCCATCAAGGGTTCCACCAATCAGACGCACTCTGCGAGACTTTTTTCATTCTGTGCTAGTGTGAGGGTAGAAAGGAAGTCCATTGCTGGTGGCCACACAGAGAGGAAAGTTTCCCGGGGCTTGCAAGTTGGAATTCCGGATGCAGGCATGGCATGGGGCAGGACAAGAGAGGGAAGGTTAGTGAGACAGCAGCTGGTAAGCTCATCAGGGTATTCTGTGGTATAGCTTGGTCCTTTGATTTCAGAAACTGAGCTTCCAACTTAATCAAACAGGACTGACTTCTGTTGCTTAAAATGAGGAAGCCTACACAGTATAGTCACTTAGTATAGCACTGTTTCCAGTAGTGAAAAACTAGAAACAGAAAGTTACCATCAACAAAGTGACAGCTGAATAAACAGATACAGACACACTGTGGAGTATTATCGGGCCATTAAAAGGAATGAATTCAGGCTGTACTAGACAATTTGGAAAGATTTCTGTGAAATGATGTTGACTGAAATAGGTAAGGAACAGAAAACTAAAAAAAAAGAAAAGAAACTGATCAAAAAATTCACTGTAGGTATGAATGTGAATATAAATATATGCATATATGCCTGCTTAGGGTTGAATGAGTACCAATACAAATATGGAAGGTGTTCATACAAAAACTTGTTCACAAATAGTCATAGCACTTCTGACAATAGCAAAAACAGTGGAAACAACCTTAACGTCCATCAACCAGTGAATGGATAAACAAAATGTGGTATACCCATGTGTCTTAGGCTGAGTTCTCTAGAGAAGGAAAACCCTGAAGCGTATAAACATATAGAGAGAGAGAGACGTGTATCAAGGAAATGACTCATGTGGTTGTACAGGCTGGAATGTCCCAAGTCCGTGGGTCAGGATAGAGATTTTTCCTGATTCATATAGCTACAGGGGCTGGCAAATCCAAGATCAGCATGTCACAAAGCAGGGCTCTTGCTCAGAGGCTGCAAAGTCAATGCATCTCAAGACCCACAGGAAAGACTTAAGGTAAGCATCAACTTAAGTCCTAAGAACCAGAGGTCAGACAAACAGGCAATAGCTGCAGAAGCCAGCCTGAGCAAAAGGCCGCCAAGCCTTGTTGGACTGTCACCTTATGTTCAATGCCGGCTGCATGTGCAAGGAAACTGCCTTCCCACAGATTGCCTACTCACAGCAAATCCCATCATAGAGGTGACCTTATATATCAAATCTCATCACAGAAATGGTCACATAATGTGACTGCCAAACCACTGAGAATCATGGCCCAGCCAAGTTGTCATGGAATGTTAACCATCCCATCATGCAATGAGAATTAAATGTTAATTAGATCAACCATAGAAAGAATGAAGTGCTGATTCATATTGTGAAACACTATGCTAAGTGAAAGAATCCAAATACTAAAGACCACATATTGCATAAACCAATCTCCTAATGCCTGAGCCTACCCAATATTAGCTCATTATAACCCCGGAGGTCCGGTTTTGTGGGTCCACCCAGGGGATACTGATAGTCAGGGCAGGGTGGGATTATGGAGTGGGTCCAGGTTGAATGTGTGGCCTGGCTAGAGCATCTTCTTTGCTATCAGAGAGCTAGACCTTGCCCTGCAGAGGAACCTGTGCCTAAAGCATGCATCCCAGGAACCCTAGGGATCCCAGTCCAGCCTATCTCAGAGTCCTGCTTTGGTGATTAGAGCCACACCTTTCCATTTCCTTAAGGCACGTCCAGATCTGTTCTTCCCTGGCTATCTGAAGTTCAACCTCCGTCATGAAGGACTTGGTAACTATCCAGACCAAAAAGGTCAAGACTGGCCAACTACTTCATTGAAAACAATGGCCGTCTATGTCCTTCACCCTGGGAACACAATAACACCTATGACAGAAATTTGGGGAAAACTAGCCAAAATGTGCAAGGCCCATAGGATGTCATTTTTGTGTTTGTATTCAGAGCCCACTTTGTGGTGGCAAGACAATTGGCTTCAACACAATTTATGATCCCTTGGATTGTGCAAAGAAAGATAAACTCAAACACAGACTTGCAAGAGATGGTCTGTAGGAGAAGAAGACCTCAAGAGCACACTGAAAGCAACGCAAGAACAGCCTGAAGAGAAGTCAAACGGATTGCCAAGGCCAGTGTTGGTGCTGGTAAAAACGAGTCAAGATTTTACAGTGACTTGATCTGCACTGATGGTGGGGCTTTTTCACCAAAGGAATGATAAATCATAGAAACTTGAAAAAAAAAAAAAAAGGAAAAGAAAAGAAAAAAGAAGCAGCAGCAGCCTCCAGGTAAAGAAAGGAGATGCAGAATACATAAATACCAAAGAGTATCTAGATAGTAAGAGTGATTTGAATGGACAGATGAAGGGCTTTGGGATTTCAAAAGTCAAGGGACAGGACATATCTGCTTAAGAATGCTCCTGGAAGGCTTTTGAGAGGAAGCAGCTTTCAAAGGAGGACATGGGTGAAATTTGGACACAGCTATGGGCAGATTTTCTTTCTTTTTTTTTTTTTTCCCAAAGGAAATTCTTTCCATTCTTAAAGGATGGACTCAAAGCTAAAACTCTTCCTGCTTACTAGATCGGGCTGGTTGGGATTACTTATGTTTTCCTGAGAACACTCGGAGATTTATTAACAGTACTGCTATCATGGATTAAATTGTGTCCCCCAAAACATAGGTGTAGCAATGCTGCTAGGCTATGATTTCTGGTATTATGTGATTGATGTTCCTATATGTTGTAAATTCTGCCTCTATGGTGTTAATTGAGGGAAAATGAGCAGTAGATGTATCGGTGGGGCAGGACTCAATGTGTAAGATTGTACTGCACCTTGAGACGCTCCCCTGGGATATGAAGCAAAAGGAAGCAAGTAGAGAGTTGAGGACCTCACATCATCAGGAAAGAAGCAGTGTCTGGAGCAGAGCGCATCCTGTGGAAAGAATTCGGGGTCCCTGTGCCTCAGAAGCTCCCAATCCAGGGGAAGATTGCCGAGAAAGACCTTCCTCCAACACTAACAGATAAAGACTTCCTCTGAAGCTGATGCCCTGAATTTGGATTTGTAGCCAGCTGGACTGTCACAACCAGCCTGCACTCTCTGCCTTAGACTTGGACCTTTGTGGGCTGCCTCCCAGCTAGGCTATAGTTTCAAGCACCTTGAAGGCAGAAACGATGTCTTTATTCTTACTGCCCTAGAGCAAGCACCATATCTTTACTTAATTGATCCTAGTCTCGGTTTCCTAGTACCGTAACAAAATACCACAATGTATTTTTGAAGTGCGGAAATTCATTTGCTCACTGTTCTAGACACTAAAAGTCTAAATCAGGTTCTCAGCCATGTAGATTCCTTCCTTGTCAGTACTCTTGGAAGTCCTTTGTTTTCTTGACAATTCTTACGTAGCATCTGTCTTCTCCTATGTATTCTGATCTCGGTTAATAATGTAGAGCTGATTAGATTTAGAAGCCATCCTACTGAGGCAAGAGCTAAGTAACATAACAAAAATACCCTGTTTCCAAAAGGGATCACACCTTCAAGTATGAGGGTTAGAATTCCAACACATGTTCTAGGGAGAACAGAATTTAACCCGCAAAATAAATGTGTATCGAATGAAGGAATCACAAACAACATTGTCCCTATGTATATGACAATCCAAAGTTTCAGTGAAATTCGCATTTTTATTTTATTCTGTTTTAAAATCCAGAAAGCATTTCCTAGTATCTTTATTTCCTGAGGAAATCTTGGTGGTACGGTAGTTAATAGTTGTGGTTGCTAACCAAAAGATCAGCCATTCAGTCTATCAGGGGCTCCCTGGAAACACGGTAGGGCAGTTCTACTCAGTCCTATAGGGTTACTATGAGTCAGAATCAACTTGATGGCAAGGGGTTTGGATTTTGTTTTGTCTTTTATTTCCTGAATTATGCCATGGAATTGCATTCTCAGAAATAAGGAATAATACCTGTGTGTTAAGTTTTCTATGCCAAGCACTTTACTACATGCTTGACTGACTCTTCATATAATCCAGAAAAACATTTCTTTAAGAAAAGGTTTTTGACCATGCCCATTGCACAGCTGAGTGAAATGAAGTTTAATAAGGTCAGCAGTTTTGTTTGCAATACAACTGTCTTCAACATAATTTGCAATTCCTTGGATTGTGCAGAGAAAGATAAACCCAAACAAATACGGCCTTGCAAGACATGGTCTGTAGAAGAAAAAGACCTCAGGAAAACAGTGGACGGAATGCAAGAACAGGATGAAGAAAGGACAGAGTAAGATCAGAACACCAACCCTCGAAAGCGGCCCCTCCCATCCGTATAGGACTGTATGTGTACACACATGCACGCAGAATCCCAAATCGGTAAAATTACAGGTTGATCTCCACGACCTTAGACAGCACTTGGCCCCGACTAACTAAGGACTCAATTCCAGGAACATAAAGATATGGTAACTTCGCACAGTGTATTTAAATTGGAGGCCCATGTAATCCCCATCGGGAAATTGAGAATTAGGGTCATTAAGCCATGTGACTGGCTTGTGGGTGATCCCGGTGCAGGGTTGCTAAGCTTGAGAGTCCCACTGTCCAGTCACCCTGACTTCTGGTCTATGTGGTGGCTGCAAGCTTGATAACCTGATGCAGAGCTGCTGTTTGGGCCTGGGGGAGATGGGGGCGTTCTTCACTGTCCCTGCCACATGATCTCTTTTCTTTTTCTTAAGAGAAAGTGGATCACCAGTCCCAGTCACTGTGCTAAGGATTTCACATGAAAGAGTGCTTTTGGACCTCACTAGCATGCTATGAAGAACCACGATGAGATACCACTTCACAATCACTGCTGTTGTCAGTGCTGCGGAGTAGATGATGGTTATTATCAAAACAATTGAAAGTCAGTGTTGTTGAGGATGTACAGAAATTGGAAACCTCATTTATTGCTGCTGACAATGTAAACTAGTGCAACCACTTTGGAAAACAGTTTGGCGAGTCCTCAAAAATTTAAGCATAGAATTACCATATGACTCAGACATTTCACTCTTACGTAGTATATACCCCAAAGACTTGAAAGCAGGGACTCAGGGTCTTGTATACCAATGTGCACTGCAGCATGATTCACAGCATCCAAAGGGTGGAAACAACCCAAGTGTTCATCAGCAGATGAATGAATGAACAAAATGTGGCATGACCACATGACGGGATACTATTCAGCCATAAAAGAGAACGGAATACTGAAACCTGCTACGATGGGATGAACCTTGAAAGTGTTACGCTGAGTGAAAGAAGCTTGTCACAAAAAAAATCAAACCAAATGCATGGCCATCAAGTCGGTTCCAACTCACAGCAACCCTGTAGGACAAAGCAGAACTGCCCCATAAGGTTTCCAAGGAGCGCCTGATGGATTTGAACTGCAAGTCTTCTGGTTAACAGTCAAAGTGCTTAACCACTATGCCACCAGGGTTTCCAGTCACAAAAGGCCACATATTGTATGATTCCATTTATGTTAAATGTCTGAAAAACAACATCAAACCACCATTAAGTTGACTTCCACTCATAACAACCCTACAGGACAGAGTAGAACTGCCCCACAGAGTTTCCAAGAAGCACATCTTCTGGTTAGTAGCCATAGTACTTAACCACTATGGCACCAGGGTTTCCATTAAAAGTCCAGAACAGCGAATCCACAGACACGGAAAACAGTGGTTGACAGGGGATGGAGGGCATGTAGAATGTGGAGTGATTGCTCAATGAATACCGGGTTTGCTGGTGGGGTAATTAAAAGATTTGGGGACTAGATGGTGGCGATGGTTACGAAACATTGTTTCTGCATGAAATGCCACTAAACTGTACATTTTTAAATGAATAAAATGGTGAGTTTTGTGTTATATGTTTTTTAACCACAATTAGAAAAAAAAATTAATCCTATGAGGTGGGAACTAACATTATCCCAGCTTGATACATGGGGCCTGAGGCTCGGAGACACTTGCCCAATTTCCTTCACTAGGGAACAAAGGGAAATCCTGGTGGCAGAGTGGTTAAGTGTTACGGCTGCTGGCCCAGAGGTCAGCATTTCTAGTCTACCAGGCACTCCTTAGAAACTCTACGGGACAGTTCTACCCTATTCCATAGGTTTGCTATGACTCAGAATCAACTAGAAAAGCAACAGGTTTAGGGAACAAAAGAGCTGGGATATGATCTTAGGTCTGACTAACCCAAAGCCCAGCTTTTTCAAACAGAAGCCCAGCCTCCATAGGCACAGCTCTGCAAAGGTCTCTCCCAGAGTTACATGTGATGAAGGGCTTCCTTTTGTAAAATCACATGGGGACTTTGAAAGTCAGATATTTATGCCTGTGACTGAAGGCTATGGAAATGAGACACTGTTAATTTTTTTTTTGTGGCAATGGTAGCTGTGGTATTTTACAGGGCAAGGATGCTGAATGAATATAATGTGGGTAAGCAGAGAAAGATACAGCAATAGATATAAAAGCTGTTAGCACTTAATAAATACTGCAGTCCTTCCTTTCTGTCTCTCCTCCTCTTTCCCTTGGATGATTAATAGCCCAGACTCTGAAGTCAGGTGGATCTGGGTGAAAATTCTGGTTCAGCCACTTACTAGCTGTGTGACTTTGGACAAGCCACTTAACCTTTCTGAACATCTGTTCTGCCACCTACAAACTGGGACAGGAACAAATATTGTTTCATAAAATTATGTCAATTAAGAAATATGCATCAAGGGCTTAGCTCATTACTGAGTGTATAGTAAGTGCTTAATAAATAGATAGCTGTTTTTACCAGTCCATCCTGCTTCCTGTTCTGCCCCCTAAATACCTGTGTGACCTTGGCCAAGTCCCTTCCTCTTCTAAGTTTCCCAATTTGTACATCGAATGCGCTTGACTATGTTTGTTTTTCCTGAAGTGTGGTACACTGATGGCAAGGTAAGTAATGTTACATGGTACAAAGTACGATTTTGCTGTTTCAATAGTTTTTAATGTTTTTTAATGTATATGAGAGAAAACAAAAGTAAGATAGCAAACATTTGATTTCATTAATATTGTTTAGAATAAAGCTAAGTAAATGGTAAAAGTAGTCAATTTCAACTCATAGTGACCCTATAGGACACGGTAGAACTGCCCCCTGGAGTCTCCAAGGAGAGGCTGCTAAATTCTAACTGCTGATCTTTTTGTTAGCAGCCAGCTGAAATAAAAATACTAAGTAAAAAATAGATCAAGTGGTGCAAAGACCGTAGCAGATATTGAGAACGTAGTCCTTGAATAGCATGAGTTTAGGGAACTCTGGTCTAGATAATCTGAGTTTGGTTACATAGCTCCCCAGAGAAACTCAGGACTGTAACATGCCAGGGGACCTCTTGTTCTCCCTATTTTTTTAAATGGCCAAGGCTCTGTAAACCCCATTGTCAGGACTTTTGGCTAATGCCTTTTCAGTATATGTTGCAAAAAATAATATAAATAACTCATCCTAGGACTTCAAACATGCCACCTCAGATGTATGGAAGGAGATTACAGGTTTCCAAGACACAGCCCCTCTATCATTCCCCAGGCTTAGAGGCTTGTAGGAGAGCTGAGATCAATGCTTTGGTTTTATGGGCAGCCTGGCCACGTGACCAGACCCCAAATCCTTTGCTTTATGAGTTGTTTACACATTCCTGGTGAGAAACGGTTTACATTTTGGGTCCTGAGCACACTCCTAAATCAGCTGCCCGACTCTTGCAGTTGGAAGTGAAAGAGATCTGTGTGTCGGTGGGCACCAGGAGACGAGGGGAAGAACAGAGACGGGCGGGTGGGGGGGGGGGCTCAGGAGGGGCCCCTTGGTTTCCTGTCTGTGGCACCTGGAACCTGTTTCCCAGGGAGTAGGAGAATGCGCTGTGTAGGGACTGAAGTGGGAGGAGCCTGAGGGGTTGGACGTGCGTACCTATACAGGTATGCTGGGCTCCCTTTCTATGCTGGCACCACATGCATTAACTAACTGGGTTCCCGCAACAACGCTGGCAGATTGGGATTATTCCCATCTCAGGGTGAGGACAGAGGCTTAGAGAAACGAAGTGACTTACTCCCTTTTACATAGCCGGGGAGTGGATTCAAACCCTCCCTTGGCTGAGGCAGAAGATGTGGACTCATCACCTCCTTGTCACTGGAACTCCATAGAAGCCAGGTGGGCTGTGTCTCAGTCAGGGGTATGTGGAAAAACAGAACCAGTAAGACTTGGAGAGAGAGAGAAACAGATTTACTTCAAGGGATTGGCTCACACAATTGTGGGGACAGAAAAGTCCAAAATCTATGGATCCAGTGAGAGGCTGGAGACTCCTGCTGGCCCATAGGATTGTAGGAGGCTGGCGAATCCAGAATTGGAGGTCAGGTAGCAGGCTGTAGACTTGTGTCTCAAGAGCAGTAGGAAAAGTGACAGCAAGAATGTAGTGTTGAATGACAGAGAGAGAGAAGGAGCTCTCCTTTCAGCTGATTATACTGCATTGTATTACATTACATTACAGGACAGCAGCTAGTCTAGTGTTTGGCCAAACTACTGGGAACCGTAGCTAAGTCAAGTTGCTGTATAAATTTAACCATCACAAGCTAGAATTTGGCAGGTATTTTCTGGTATAGGGAGAAAGGATCAGGATAAAATGATTCTTGTCTGGATTTTACCTCTGACTTGGCTAAGTCACCATCTGAAAAATACAACACCACAGAGTTGACCTTATGGACCCGGTGGACAAAGTTCCTTGGGAGTCACCTAGCCACCCCAGGGGTACCCCTCTCCCTTGTTCTTCCACCACTCCCCCCACACCTCTTTGATTTTCCCTCCTTCTTCATTCTCCCAGCTCCAGTTCCCTCTTATGCCCCCACAGAAGGTCCTCATGGTTCTTTTATTTTTCTTGTATATTTCTCTGTGTGATTTCCACCATTGGCCCCAGCTCTGCTCTCTGCAGCTGTGTGGACGTCTCCCTAGGAAGCTGCTCAGAGGCTGGGGCAGCCCTCAGCCCTCTGAATCTTCTCCAAGCCACCCAGCCCCAGTGTCTTCACAGTTCACCCTCCTCATCCCTGATGTTGCCTTCTGAAACTGCGTGGAAGATGGCTCAGAGCTGGAAAGAGGCCTTAGCAAGCAGCTCAGACTAAGGAATAGTCTTCTCTCTCTGGACCAAGAGGCAGAGATGTTAAGGAAAGTATGCAGGTTCTGGGGTGAGGCAGACGGGAATTGGAGTCCTACTGCAGTACTGATAGCCCCTCTCCAGGCACTTGACCTCTCTGAGCCTGGTTTCTCCTCAGTGAGATGTGAGTAACAATTGCAGCAGACACCTTAGCTTTTTGCTGTCCAGCACCTTTTCACCTTCTACCTAGTAGAACAGTACCCTGTTTCCTGTGGAAGAGGGAATCTTTCCACTTCCATCCTAAACCTATATCTTCTGAGGGGTGGTCCCATCCTTGGCTCAGGCACTAAGCTACTTAGCACTTTCTTTCCCTACTCCCACCTTGTGACTGACTAGGAGCTGGACATGCAATCCAGTCCAGTAATGAGACCTAGGACTTTTGTCCAGCTGTGACAGACACAGGCTGTCTCTTTTCAGTAAATGTAAAGCTCTGAGTATAGGTTATATGGAGTCACTTTTGGTTTTTGCTACTGTAAAGATAAAGCATGTCTGGGACACCTGATAGGAAAGTGTTTAAGAGCTCAGGCTGCCAAACAAAAGATTGACAGTTCAAATCCAGCAGCCACTCCTTGGAAACTCTGTGGGGCAGTTCTACTCTGCTCTACAGGGCTGCTACGATTTAGCACTGACACAACAGGCACAAAATAATGACAATGGGAATGGAACAGCCCTCAGAGTCAAGCCAAGAGACAGTGACATTGAGTGCCTGCATTAAACTGTGCCTGAAGCTAGCTGCTTTGGATTTACAGATACGCAAACCAGCAAATTCCTTGCAAATACTAATTGCAAAAATGGTCAAAGTTCTCCACCCTTTCTTGTATCTGTGCTCTTACAGTATGTCTTTACAGTAATTCCCACCAAGAGATGAAATTTCCTATTGTCTTGGGGAACACGTACCTGCACGGGCATAACATAATTCTAAAGAAAATGTTCTAAATTCTACTTTGGTGAGTAGCATCTGAGGTCTTAAAAGCCCGTAAGCAGCCATCCAAGATGCTTCACTGGTATTCTCCCTTTGGGAGCAAGAGAGAAGGAAGAAAAATAAAGATACAAGGGAAAGATCAATCAGAAGGACTAATGAACTACGACTGCTGTGGCCTCCACCAGACTGACCCTAGAGCAACTAGATGGTGCCCAGCTACCACCACCGACTCTCTGTCGGGGATCTCATTACAGGATCCCAGACAGAGCTGGAGAAAATTGTGGAAGAAAATTCTAACTCATTAAAAATGTGGACTTACTGGCCTGACAAAGACTGAGGAAACTCCGAGAGTATGGCCCTGGACCCCTTTCTAACTCAGTACTGAAGTCACTTCTGAGGTTGGCCCTTCATCCAAAGATTAGACAGCCCCACAAAACAAAATGAGACTAAAGGGCCACAACAGCCCAGGGGCACGGGCTAGAAGGCAGGAGGGGACAAGAAAGCTAGTAACAGGGAACCCAAGGTTGAGAAGGAAGATGTTGACATGTTGTGGGGTTGCTGACCAATGTTGTAGCACAATATATATACTCACTGTTTAATGAGAAGTTAGTTTGTTCCGTAAACCTTCAACTAAAATACAATTAAAAAGAAAAAAAGTCGGAATCTATTTCCTTGCTGCTTGAATTTGGATTGTTTTTATGAATTGCATGGTGCAGAAAAGTCTACCTGGAAGAAGTGATAGTGGGCTGGTTACAAAGTGAGGCCTCAAGAAGCTTTGCATATACATTCGCTCTCTTGGACCTGTGAACAAGCCTAGGCCAGCCTGCTGGAGGATGAGGGACTCCTGAAGGAGAGCCCGCTTGCCCCAGCTAAGGCCGTTCTGGAACAGCTTAAAACCTGCTGGCTGGAAATGCGTGAGAAAGCCCAGCTAAGAACGGCAGAGCTGCCTCCCTGGCCCATAGCTGATGGCAGAGCTGAATCCAGCTACTCGTGAGCAATTGCGTTAAGCATTACATTTTGGAGTGGTTTATCTTGCCTCCCTAAACTTCAGTTTCCTCATTTTTAAAATACGAATTCAAAAATAGTAACCATGAAGAGAGTCTGGAAGTTTTTTACAAAGCTAAATAAACAGACTCTCCCCACGATCCAGCAATCGCTCTCCTTCAACCAGCTGAGATGAAAACGTGTGTCCACTGAGAACCATGCACACAAATGTTTATAGCAGCTTTATTCATAGTTGCCCAAAATTGGAAGCAACAAAAATGTTCTTCAGAAGATGAAATGGGTAAACAAACTGTGGTACATTCATCCATTGGAGTATTCTTCATCAAGAAAAGAAGTGAGTTATCAAGATACAAAGACATAGGAGAAGGCTTAAATGGACATTGCTGAGTGAAAGAAACCAGTCTGAAAAACTACATAGCGTATGAGTCCAACCATATGACGTTCTGGCAGAGGGAAAATTACAAAGACAATGAAGAGATCAGTGGTAGTCACAAGTTCAAGGGGAGCAGCGGACACTTCTAGGGCAGTGTAACTACACTATGTGATGCTGTAATGATGGACACCTGTCGTATGCATTTGTCAAAACTGAGGACTGTACAACGCAAAGTGTGAATCCTAACATAAAGTATGGACTTGAGTTAATAATCATCTGTCAATATCGACCCATCAGCTACAGTAAAACCTGTGTAAGGTGGAAACCTGTTAGAGAAGGAAAACTCAAACATTTTCCACCAAAATGAGTGAAGAAAAGTGCAAAGACTGCACACTGTCAAAGGTAGAGAACTTGCATGGCCCGGAAAAAGAAGGCAATCCCATTGAGTTCCTGCTCGCACAGTTGTCACTGGATAACAAGTGTACCACAGGAATGCAAGATGTTAATAATAAGAGAAACTGCGAGGAGCATACCATACCTTCTGCATAATTTTTCTATAAAACTAAAATTGATGAAAAAAGTATATACACAAATATATATATGTGTGTATGTATATGTGTGTATATATATACATACATGCACACACAGGCACACTCATACATATATATATGGATGAAACCTTGGTGGTGTAGTTGTTGAGTGCTAGATCTACTAACCAGAAGATTGGCAGTTCAAATCCTCCAAGCACTCCTTGGAAATTCTGTGCAGCAGTTCTACTCTGCCTATAGGAGCGCTGTGAGTAGGCATCAACTTGACAGCAGTGAGTTTAGTTTTTTGGTTTGGTTATATATATGGAAACCCTGGTGGCATAGTGGTTAAGTGCTATGTCTGCTACCCAAAACATTGGCAGTTCAAATCCACCAGACATCACTTGAAAGTTCTCTGAGGCAGTTCTACTCTGTCCTATAGTGTGAATGTGAGTCAGAGTCAACTCAACAGCAGTGAGTTTGGGTTTGGGTTTGGAGAGATATATATATACACACACACATATATACACATCTGGGCCACCTTGTTTTTCTGCATCTCCCAAGCTTTCCAGCTTTGGCAGGGTAAGTTTTGATTGTTCATTTTAGTGGAAAATACTTAAGTTTTCCTTCTCTGATAGGTTTCTGCCTTATACAAGTTCCAGCTTTGGCAGGTTTTGCTGTATACAGTAACCACCATAGAGGGTGTAGTGACGATTAAATGAAATAGCTTCTCTAGAATGTTACACGGCTCCTAGATCTCAAAAGCACAAACCATGTTAGCAATGTTTAGTAGTATGTTGTCTCCATTTCACTTTATTTTTGGTTTGTTTAGCGACAAGTTTTTAATGATTTCAAGAGTCATTCATGTTATTATTCAAAATTTTGAAAAACACAGAAAAACTACAAAGAAATTCCTATAAAATGTCAGCTCCTTTTCCACATATATATATGCATTAAAAAAAAAGTTATGTCCATACCATGCATACCGTCCCCTGACTTCCTTCCTTCCTCCAGCAATAGATGGAAAACAGTTCCCAAAGGGTTATTATTCTTAAATGCCCATTATAGTCCTGCTTTGCTGTGAAGAGGGAAAGGAGAAACTAAATTGGGTTTCAGAAAGAATGACTTACTTTCTTCGGGGAGCCGAAGGCCTCCCTCTCTCATTACAGGGTGCCAGCCCCTCACCCCCCTTCCTGGAGATATTAACGGGTGAGAATCTCTCTCCTCGCCCCTCCCCCGTTGGTGGGTGCCCAGCCTCCTCTGTGCCTTCATGTTCACCCTCCCCCATCTCGCCCTGCCACTCCCAGGTGTTAACTGGGGGGAGGGGGAGAATTTCAGTCTGGAGTGAATGTTTACAGCTTACTTGAAACCCTTAAAAATAAAAATTCATCATAAACTGACAGATCCTTAAATTTAACTGCACAAACAGTGCCACTATAATATTTAAAGCTCCGCTTGAATGGACATTCTATCAAAACCACATGGGCTCCACCTGGGCTCCCTTGCCGCTGAATTTGAAGAAAGGCCGGCTGGGGTGTTTATTTGGGCTGAAGGCACAGGCTGGGTTTTCTTTGGGTTGCCTTTTTTGGGGGGCTGTCAAGTTGCTAGGTCAGCAGCCCTAGGCTTTGGGCCTGAAGGTTCTGTGCTTCATCCTCTGCAGATGTACAGAGGAAGTAGAACACAAAGAGCAGTTAACAGTGTGGGCTTGGGCTTCAGGTTTGTTGAATCTGAATCTTGGTTCTACAAGTGACTGGTTGGGTACCTCACCTGATCTCTCTATGCTTCAGTTTCCTCATCTGTAAAAGTGATGACACTAGCTTTTTCCTATTATGAAGGCTGAATGAGTTAATTTATGTAACACACATTAGTATCTGGAATATAGTGTGTTCTCAGTAATCATAATCCATCTTATTACACCACAGTGGTAGGATTTACAACATATAGGGAAATCATGTCAGAAGACAAAATGATTGACAAGTGGACAGATACCTTGTAGGGAAAAAATTCAACCCATGACAGTGCTTATTGAGACCTCTAAGAAATAATTGCCTACCCCAAGTTCATGAGAATATTCTCCTGTGTTTGTTTCTAGAATTTTAACTTTTATACTTAGTTCTATTACCCATCTTGAATTAATTTGGGGGTATAGTATGAAGGAAGTTTGAGATTCATTTTTTTCCATGTAGATATCTAATTTTTCTAGCACTGTTTTGCTTTCCAACTGAAGTACTTTGGTACGTTTCTCGAAAATCATTTGGCCATATATATGTGTGCGTCTATTTCTGGAACATTCTTCTGTTTCTCTGATCTGTATATCTATCTTTAGATCAATCATGCTACCTTAATTGTTGTGGCTTTATGCTAAGTCTTGAGTTCAGGTACGTTAGGTCCTTCAACTTTCCTCTTCTTCAAGATTGATTTGAATATTCTAGGTTATTTATATTTTCATATAAATTTTCGAATCAGTTTGGCAATTTCTTCAAGAAAGACTGCTATAATTTTCACTGAGATGGTGCTGAATCCATATGTAATTTTGGAGACAATTAACATCTTAATATTGAGTCTTCCAATCCATAAACATGGTATACCTCTCTGTTTATATTTTTCTTTCTTTTATCAATATATTGCAGTTTTAGCATAGAAATCTGTCATGGATTGAGTTGGGTCCTCCTAAAAATTCATGAGTTAGGCTGGGCTTTGATTCCTGGTATTGTGTGACGCTCATATATGTTGTAAACACTGCTTATATGATGTTATTGGGGGAGGATTAGTGGCAGCTGTGTTGGTGAGGTAGTGCTCTATCTATGAGACTGTATCGTGTCTTGAGGCAATCTCATGGGATATTAAAAAAAAAATAAGGAAGAGAGAGACAAAGGGACTTCAAACCACCAAGAAAGCAGTGCCAGGAGCACAGCACATCCTGTGGACCCTGAGTCCCTGAATGGAGAAGCTCTTAGTAGGGCAGAACATTGACGAGAAGTCAGTAGGGAGAAAAAGCCTGTCCTTGGGGCTGACACCTAATTTTGGACTTTTAGCCTACTTTACTGCCAAGGAGTAAATTTCTCTT
This sequence comes from Heterohyrax brucei, assembly GCA_028571685.1. NCBI lineage: Eukaryota > Metazoa > Chordata > Mammalia > Hyracoidea > Procaviidae > Heterohyrax > Heterohyrax brucei. The sequence goes on from CM053141.1 coordinate 171,796,402, forward strand.
TCTTAAAGCTGTTCACTTGTGGTGTTTCTGTTACAGCAGCACTAGGTGGCTAAGACAAGGTCTTACATGCATTTTGATAAATTTATTCCTAAAAACTTTGTTTTCATACCTATTGTAAATAGTATTATTTTTAAATTTTTGTCTTCTGTATAGATTGTGTAGATTTCTGTATAGATTTGTGCTACTGTATAGATTAATGGACTTTTTAATGTTAGCCTTGCATCCCAAGTTTGGTAGTTTCCTTTGTAGATTTTTTAAGCTCTTCCACACACAGCTACTGTATGCAAATAATATGCACCTTTTAAGTGTGTTCGCCAGTGACACCTTAACCTCCCTCCCCAAGATAATTTCATGAGTATGCCATGCTAATTTTTTTCATACACACAAAAACCCCTTAAGGGGAGGGGAAGTTAGCAAACAAACATAAGGAATGTTATTTACATAAAAATATGTTTTATAATCTATGAATACAGACAATTCTACTCTTTTTCTAGAACTTATGGCTTTTGCTTGTTTGTCTCCACCTACTGTGGTGCCTGGACTGCCTACTTTAATGTGGATTATAAGTGGTAAAAGAGGACGTCTTGGTTTTGTTCTTAACCTTAGGGAGACAACATTTGGTTTTTCGATATTTAATAGAATAGCATCAGTGTGTATAGATGCTGTCATAGATTAAATTGTGTCTCCCCAAAATATGTGTCAACTTGGTTAGGGTGTGGTTCTCAGTATTGCTTGGGTGTCCTTCATTTTGTGATTGATGCAATTTTCCTCTGTGTTGTAAACTCTAATGCTTGCAGTTAGTTAGCAAGATTATGTTAAAGAGGATTTGGGTGGGATCTAGAACCCTTATTCAGGTCACAGTCCTGATCCAATATAAATGGAGTTTCCCTGGGGTGTGTCCTATATCACCTTTTCTCTTACAGGAGATAAAAGAAAAGAGATGTGAGCAGAGAGTTGAGAATCTCATATGACCAAGATGTCAGCACCAAGTGCAGAGCAAGTTCTTTAGACCCTGGGTCCTTATGCCAGTGAAGCTCCTAGACCAAAATAAGAACCTTCCTCTGGAACCAACAGAGATAGCCTTCCCCTGGAGCTAATGCCCTGGGTTCGGACTTTTAGCCTCCTAGACTGTGAGAGAATAAACTTCTGTTTGTTCAAGGAATCCAATTGTGGTGTTTCTATGACAGCAGCATTTAGACACCTAGGAGAGATGTCTTTATCATATTAAGGAGGTTTCCTTCTATTCCTTTTTGTATGCTACTGTTATCAACTTGACCCTACAGACGCTTGGTTTTAGCTTTTATTAAGGCAAGTCTATTGGTTGTGCCATTTGTCCTAGGGTGTAGCATTTATTCCCTGGACATGGTATTAACATCTGAGGCATGGACTTCTGAAGTGTCAATGAAAAGACAGGAGTGCCTCTCAAGTCTCTAACTTTGCAAGACTTAAACTGCAAACAGCTTTATTTCCCATCTCAACCATCTGCTGAAATTTTTGTTCAGCCTTCCAGCTCTTGGTTTCCCCCATAAAATCCTCAGAACCTCACCCTGCATACAAGCAGCAGCAGTTCAGAAATTGGCCAAGGATTTGTGAAGAACATATTTACAGGTTGAGGGCCCACTCCTCTGTGACTCACTTCTTTCTGATTTCACCTATCAATTTGCAGTTGCTTTGTCAACAATAACTCTTACCTCTGACTCTTGAGTCTGACAAGGCTGCCTAGCTTTTGCTTGAGCTCTAGGCCATATTCCATGCAACTGGCAAAAATCCTCAGGGATACTGACAGATAAAAGTGGATCAACCACAGTGTGGTTTTCTCCTTTCAAGGATTATATCTCCTCCAGTTTCTTATACTTTCAGTCACTCTCTAGTATCTTTGAACAATTTATCATATTTTTTTGCCAGGATTTTATAGTGTTATTGTCAGAGAATCAGCCCAACACAAGTTACTCTTCTAGTCTCAAAGCTAGAAGTCTGATGAGTGCTTTTGAAGTCTTATTTAAGAACTTATATCCTAGATCCTGAAGATATTTTTCTATTAATTTTATGGTTTTACCTTTTACATTTAGGATTTTAATCTATCTGAAGTTTACTTTTGAGTGTGGTTTTAAATAGATACCAACTTTCTTTTTCTTAACTTGGGAACCAGTTTTTCCAACAGAATTTACTACTGAACAATCCTTCATCCTTTTTCAGTGATTTGGAGTACCACCTTTATGTACACATGTGCTGAGTTCCCAGATGGAACTAACTCTGAACTCTTTTTTCTGTTTCATTGATCTATTTATCTGATCTTGTGCCAGTACTGCTTATTACCATGGATTTGCCTTAGCATCTGGTGGGCCAAGTCCTTCTTTTTCCCTTTATACTTTCTTGTAGGCTTTTATTCATTCACATAAATTTTATAATAAGTTTACTAAGTTCTTAGGAAAAAGAAAAAACAATTGCAATTTTGATTAAGTTGAGTCTAGAGATTTGGAGAGAATTAAAATGTTTATGATATTAAGTCATGTGAACTAAGAGTATATAGTGTTTCTCCTTTAATTTTGATAATTTTCTGTGTCCTTTATTAGAGTTTTAAAAGTTTGTTTCATAGAGGACTCATGTATTTTTAGTTGATTAATTCCCAGATACATTACAGTTTTTGTTGCCATTTGTAATTGGTATTGTACTTCTTACCCTGTTGGTTATTTCCAGTATAGGCAAATGTAAGTTGTTTCTAATTTTTCTAAACCAATGAACATAAAACCAAAAACGCCAAAAGCATGGCCATGGAGTGACTCTATAGGACAGGGTAGAACTGCCCTATAGTGTTTCCAAGGCTATAAATTCTTACGGAAGGCGGACTGCCATATCTTTCTCTAGCAGAGCAGCTGGTGGGTACAAACCATCCCTCTTTGGTTAGTAACGAAGTGCCCTGGTGGTGGTGGTTTGAGCCCACCAGAGGCTTCACAGGGAAAAGATATGACAGTCTGTTTCTGTAAAGATTATAGCCTTGGAAATCCTATGGGATAGGGTCGCCATGAGTAGAAATCGACTTGACAGGATAAGAGTTTCAATGATCATAGCTGCTGCAAATAACGATAGCGTTATCGTATCCTTCTTAGTCCTTAAAACCAAAAAACGAAAACAAAGCCCATCGCCGTCGAGTTAATTCAGACTCACAGCGACCCTGTAAGGCAGAGTATAGAACTGCCCCATAGGGCTTCCACGGAGTGCCCGGCGAATTGGAACTGCTGACTTTTGGTTAGCAGACGTAGCACTTCACCACCGCTGCGCCACCGAGGTTTCCTTTTAATCTTTATATCTCTTAATTCTTCCCTTCTAGCTTTAGCTAATTCCTTTAGCAGCTTGTAGAAGTTCTCAATTTACGCATTACAATTCATAACCCCCCTCCTTTTATCTGTGATCTTATCTTGTCGTTTAATGATTTTGGGAAGCTGCGAGAACCTGAAGCTGGTTATTATTATTATTTTTTAATCTCCATTTCACAAATGAGGAAACCGAAGTACAGAGAAGTCAGGTGATGTTCTTTTCAAATGGGCACCTCGAATAATTTAATCATTTGAAACTGCAGTATATAAACTGAGTTCCGAATACCAAAAGCTCATCCAGAGAAAGTCAATACTCACTGGGAAAGACGATGTACAAAGCTGTTCAGCATCAACAAATTTTTTTATTGTGCTTTAGGGGAAAGTTTACAAAGCAAATTAGTTTCTCCTTAAACAATTAATACACAAATTGTTTTGTGACATTGGTTGCCCATTGCTTGATGTATCAACACTCTCCACTTCTCCACTCCCCCCCACCCCCCAGGTTCTCTATCTCCATCAGTCCAGTTTTCCTGTCCTTTCCTGCCTTCTTGTCTTTGCTTTTGGGTTGGTATGCCCATTTAGTTTTATATGCCTGAATGAGCTATGAAGCACACTTCTCACATGTGTAATTGTTTATATTATAATCCAATACCAACCCCATTCACATCAGGCTGGCTCCAGCTCACCATGACCCTGTGGAAGAGAGAACTGTCCCATAAGGTTTCCAAGGACTGTCTGGTGGATTCAAACAGATAACCTTTTGGTTAGCAGTCAAGCTCTTACCCACCACACCACTGGAGCTATTTCATAGATACATGTAGGCTTTCACTCAAGGGTGAACTTCAGGTGTAACTTCAGCACCGAACTAAAAGGGTGTCCAGGGTCATACTTGCAGGGATTTCTCCGGTCTCTGTTAGGTCATCGAGTCTGGCCTTTTTGTTGTTGGTGGTTCTGCAAGTTTCTCCCACTCTGTCCAGGACTCTGTACTGCGATCCCTGTCAGAGCCATCATTGGTGGGACCTGGCTACCCTCTAGTTGGGTTGGGCTCAGTCTGGTAGAGTTTGCAGCAGTTGTAGCCTATCAGTCTTATGAACTAATCTTTCCCTTGTGTCTTTGGTTTTCTTCATTTTCATTTGCTGTAGATGGGTTAGGTCCAATAGATGGATCTTAGATGGCCCCTTGCCAGTTTTAAAACCCCAGTGACTACTCATCACAGTCGGATATAGAACATTTTTCTTTTTAAACTATCAGCATCAGCAAATTCAAAAATTCAAACTAAGACAAAAGCATGAAATGATCACATATTTATATCAAAGTTTAATTTTATATTTTGATTAAGCTGAACAATGAAGTCAGGTGATTTTGCCAAGAGCTCATAACTAGCTGTTTTTTAAAAATATATAAATTTACAGTCTGTGACCATTCAGATGTAGATCGCCGGGCCTGTCCTCTCAGCGGTCTCAGGAGAGTTCAAACTGCCAACGTCTCAACCAGTAGTTGGATGTGTAACCGTTATACGACCCAGGGACTCCTTGACATGGCTAGATCTTTCTTGTTCATTTTCACCGCTGCATGCTGTTGATCGCACGAGTTAACCACCATGTCTTGATGCACTTGCCGGTGGAGGGATATTTAAATTGTTTCCAGTTCGGGGAGCACCACAGACAGTGGGGCTGTTAACACCCTGATACAGTCTCCTTGGGTCTGTGTACACGAATTTCCAGGCCTGAGTTTTTGAGTTTCTTTTCAGCCACATCAAACGCTGGTGTGACTTCCAGTAAACACGGGTGAAGGGGCGGGAGGGTGGTTTGCGGGAAGGCCGGGGGGTAAGGCGGGGGAGCAGAATCTTATTTAACAGATTCTGAAGGCTTTGTAAGTAACAGCTCTTAAAACACAATATTTTGAAGATTTAAGTGTAAATGAATCAGAGCCATATGGATTACATTTGCCTTAAATTACACAGGATTTAGAGGGGGCGCAGTGCCCCAGGGCCTGAAGGTCCAGGCGTTTCATGGGTTGCCCCCTCACTTGCCAAGGACCTGTGATTCCCCTCCCCTTTCCTCTCCCCCTCATCAGGCTGTTGCGGAGTAGAAATGCTAGCTGTCCTTCCCACAGAGCTCCCCGCAGCCCAGAGGAAACACGGACCGGTCTTCAAGCTGCACGGGGCAGCCTCAGACCGCCTGAAGGGGGCGCTGAAGAGTCTCAAAGCCTGGGCGCCCTATGCCGGAGTCCTAGTTCCTGCTCAATAGAGTTACGGACTGAACTGCATTCCCGCAAAATGTGTGTCAACTTGGCTAGGTCCTGATTGCCGGTACTGTGTGATTGTACATCATGTTGTCACCTGATGTGATTTTCCTACGTGTTGTACATCCTATCTCTGTAACGCCAATGAAGCAGAATTAGAGGCGTTATGTTAGGACTCAATCTACAAGATTAGGTTGTATTTTGAGTTACTCTCTCTTGAGTTATAAAAGAGAAGAGAGGCTAGGAAACTTCATACCACCAAAAAAGTAGTGCTAGGAGCAGACTGCATCCTATACCCAGGGTCCCTGTGCAAGACCAGGTGAAAATTGATGACAAGGAGTTTCTATCACAGAGCAGACGAAAGAATTCCTCTGGCACTGGTACCCAGAATTTGGATTTCTAGCCAACTAGACTGTGAGAGACTCCAGTGGTATAGTGGTTCAGTGCTATGTCTGCTAGCCAAAAGGTCAGCAGTTCAAATTCTCCAGGTGCAATTTAATTCTTGGCCAACGCACCCCGTGTGCCGACGCCACCCGTCTGTCAGTGGAGGCTTGCGTGTTGCTGCGTTGCTGAACAAGTTTCAGTGGAGCTTTCAAACTAAGATTAGGGGAAAGACTTGACGATCAACTGGTGAAAACCAGTCGGATGCAGCTATACAGACGACAAAGGTCCGATCTACAGCCAGTCTGGGAGACAGGGCAGGACCAGGCAGAATTTAGTTCAGTTGTGCATGGAATTGCTGAGTTTGAAACGTTCAGTTTCAAACTGTTGGCTTACCGAGTGGGAAAACCTACTCAAGGATAAAACCCAAAAGCAAATTGAACCAATTCTTGGAGCCGTTCATGCCTAAAACCATATGCTCATCTGAGCTTTTTTTGAGTGGGCCCATTAAGTTTCCTTTCTCACTTAATGCTGTGGGTCTTTGGCTCATTTCTGAAACACTCTGACCAACCCAGGAGGATTCCGAAGACTTTTTGCCCCCGTCACTTGGGGTACAGAAGAAGGAAAGACTCCTGTCTCTCTTTGAGCCTCCTGTCACCTTGCTTTGTCATGCACTGTCCCCTCTGTTGATCACCTGCTCTTCTTCTTTCTGCTCTCGACACCTTCCAGACCCAGGGCATCAGAGAAGAGTTGGCAGAGAAACCAGGTCACCTCAGCTTCCTTCTTTTACCACAGGTGGCCTTGCCAAATTCTTTGGGCATTGAGAGGGTAGGGAATATAGCTAGGTGTGGTGGTTAAGATCGTATATCAACTTTCCACCAAAGACAGCCCTGACAGGGAACACAATGTAGAGTCCCTGACATTGCTCAAGAAAAAGAGGTGTACAGATCAAGAACTCTGTTAAAATAAAGACCAGACTGGATGATCTGACAACCTCAAGGGTCCCCTAAGAACACGAGCCCTGGGCTTCCTGCTGCCCCAAACCTGAAACCAGTAAAAACTGAAGCCAACACTTCAGACAAAGAACGGACTGGACACAATGTACTTTAGGATTATATATAGAGAGAAGGCTGTCCTACCGGTGTCTTTCTAGAGTAGAGAGGAGAGAGGGGAGAGGAGGGGACGAGTACGGTTGACTGGATACTGGAAGAGTGAAAAAGAAGAGTGTGTTGTCACAGTATGAGGAGGGAGGGCAGATAGAGTTGCAGAGAAGCAGGTATGCAAAACTGACTTGGATCGTAAACTTTCACTTAATCACAGTTACCAAGAAAAAAAAAAGTGTGTGTCAGCTTGACTGGGCCATGATTCTTAGTGTTTGTATGTGACCACTCCCATGATGGAATCAGCTGTGAGTAGCCAACCCTAGGGGTATGGCCTGCATCTGAATCCAAGGAGACGTTCTGGCTTTTTACTCACTCTGGATCTTGTGGGTTTTTCCTGTTCCTCTGACCCCTGGTACTTGGAACTTGAGCTTGGGACTTATCAGCTGATCTCAGCATTCCTGGATTTTCAAAGCCTGTGAGTGGAGCCCTGCTCTCTGACCTGCCAATCTTGGGTTCACCAATTCCTGAGCTACATGAATCAAGAGAAACCTTAAGGTCTTGCCTGCCAATCTTGGGATATTCATGGACTGTAAGTAAAGTCCTGCTCTGTGCAGATCTTGGATTCACCAGCCCATGCAGCTACGTGAATCAAGAGAAGCCTGTACTCAATCCATAGATGTGGGACATTCTAGTCTCTACATTCACGTGAGCCACTGCTTTGATATAAATCTCTGTCTGTATGTTTATACACTCTTCTGGCTTCTCTTATCAAGAGAACCCAGCCTAAGACACTGGGGGTCAAATCAACACACACAAACATACACACACACACACACACACACACACCACCTATACACATGGGAGGCAGGTGGTGTGTGTTTGCAACAATACTCCAGGGTTTGCCAGGCCAAGATGCCAGTTCCTTTCTCCCACTTATTAATGATGGGCATAACCTTCCCTCCCCACAAAAAAATACACTGCCATTGAGTCAATTCCAACTCATAGTGATGCAATAGGACAGAGTAAAATGGCCCCATAGTTTCCAAGGAGCTCCTGGAAGAATTGAACTTCTGACCTTCCGGTTAGCGCTTAACCACTACACCACAGGACCTAGGGAAGTGATTATCCTCTCAAAGCTTCATCTTCCTCCTCTGTAAAATGTGTGGCCACTAAGTCAATTCCAACTCATGATGATCCCATATATTACTGCATAGAATTGTACCATAGAGTTTTCTTGACTCTAATCTTTAGAGAAGCAGATTGCCAGGGCTTTCTTCCAAGGTGCTCTTAAAATGGGACCAATAATAGTGTATCCCTCCTGGGTCGCTATGAAGATTAAATGAGATAATGCACATAGTGGGCTTAGCATAGTGCCTGGCCCATAAGCCCTGAAAACGAAACCCATTGCCATCAAGTCAGCTCTGACTCATAGCAAGCCTGGAAGACAGAAAAGAACCTCCCCATAGGGTTTCCCAGGAGCAGGTGGTGTATTTGAACTGCCAAGCTTCTGGTTGGCAGCAAAGCTCTTAACTGCTGCACCATCAGCACTCTGCCTGGCCCAAGGCTCAATATGCACGGTGGCTGCTATTTATGATTGTTGTTATTGTTACCATTATGATGATGGAATGCTGAAGAAACCCCAGATTTGTGTCCATTAACAGATGAATGGATAAACAAAACATGATCTACCCATACAATGAAATATTATCCAGTTATCCTGTATCCACACAAATCACTTCTTTCTTAGCCTCAGTTTCCTCATCTATAAAATGGAAAGAATGGAATCTATCCTTGTTATGAAGAATGCGTGAGATAATGAGTGACAGTGCTGGGCACTGTCTTAGTCACCTAGTAGTGTTCTACAGAAATACCGTAAGTGGATAGCTTTAACAAAAATAGTTCATTCTGTCACAGCCCAGTAGGCTAGAAGTTGGAATTCAGGGTGCCAGCTCTAGGAAAAGGCTTTCTGTCTCTATTGGCTCTGGAGGAAAGTCCTTGTCCTCAGCCCTTCCTTGGTTTGGGAGTGTCTCAGCTCAGGAACTTCAGGTCCAAAGGACATGCTCTGCTCGTTGGTGGTATGAGGTTCCTGTTGTGTCTCTGCTTACTTCTCTCTTATATCTGAGAAGAGATTGGTTTAAGACACTATCTAATCTTGTACGTCTCATCAATATAGCTCCCACTAATCAATCTCATTCCATCATAATAATAGAATTTACAGCGCATGGGGAAATCACATAAAATGATGGGCAATCACACGATACTGGAATTCACAGCTAAACTGAGAAATATTTTTGGAAGGATACAATTCTATCCATGACTGGCATGTACTAGGCAATGCGTATCTATCATCATCATCATCATCATCATTATAAAATAACATGGATTTAAAAGCAGCGACTGAAGTAGACACCATACACCTAAGTGTCCATAACAGATGGATGAGTAAATAAAACATGATCGATCCATACAATGGAATGTTATCCAGTCATAAAAAAAAGGAAATCCTGATATGTGCTATAACACTGATGAACCTTGAAAACATTCTGCTTTCTGCTGGGTGAATTACCTCAGATACAAAAGGATGTGTACTGTACAATCCCGCTTACATAACATATCTAGAATAGATGAATATATACAGACAGAAAGTAGATTAGAAGCTACCAATGGCTGGGGATAGGAGAAAGTGGGAAACTATCGCTTAAGGGGTACTGTGCTGAGTTTCTGTTTTGGGTGATAGAAACCTTCTGGAAATAGATAGTGGGGATGGTTGCCTAACATGGTGAATGTAATGAAAAATGTTTTAACTTCATTTTTTTATACCCATAAAGTACTTTTAATGAAAGCATCAAAATAGAAAAGGAAGGAGTCAGCTGCCTCAGTCCTTCAAATAGACGTTATTCATCAGTAGTCTTTCATCCAATGCCAGCTGTCACAGTCATTATATATTTAGTGCCAGCATTTTGTTTTAATTTCATTTTTTCTTCTATGATCCAATGGTCTTTAAGAAAAGTATTCCTGTTTCCATGAATTCAATTTTTTTTTTCCTGGCTCTTTGTATTATTATTTCTAGTTTCATAGTGTTATTGTCAGAAAAGGTGCTTTGTATTGTTTTGAAGCTTTTGAATTTGTTGAGGTTTGCTTTGAAGTCTAAAATATGGTCTGTTCTGGAGAATGATTCATGTGTGTTGGAAAAGAGTATGTTTCACGCTACTGTTGGGTGCTGTATTTAGTATATATCTACAAGATTGAGTTGGTTGATTGTATTACACAGATCTTCTGTAACCTTGTTGAATTTCTTTCTCATTTTTTTGTCCATTGTCAGAAGTAGTGGGTTAAAATCTCCTAATACTATTGTAAAACTGTCTAATTCAGTTCTGTTATAGTTCATATTATGTGTTTTCTTTTATGTATTTTGGAGCTCTGTTGTTGAGTATGTGCTTATTAACTGTTGTTATGTCTTGGCATATTAACCCTTTAATCTTTATATAGTAAACTTCATCTCTTGCAATGGATTTTGATTTAAAGCATATTTTAACAGGTGTTACTATTGCCACTCCTGCTCTGCTTAGGTTACTGTTTGCTTAATGTATCTTTTTTCCATCATTTGCTTTTTTAACCTACTTATGTCTTTGTGTCTAACTGTGTCTCTTGTAGACAATTTATTGATGGGTCATTATTATTATTATTATCCATTCAGCTACTATATGCCTCTTGATGCAATATTTAATCCATTTGTGACTGTCAGTAGATATAAATTCACTGCTGTAATTTCATTATGCAATAATACAATAAAAAACTATACAAAATAATACAAGCTACCCACCAATAACCTACCTGCCACTAATTCCACCTCATTAAAATCATAGAGGCAGGATTTACAACACAGATAACATGAGATAACATAATGGTGGGCAATCACATAATACCAGAAAAGATAGTATAGCCAAGTTAATAGATATTTTTGGTGGACACAATTGAATCCATGACAGTTGGTAGCTGGGTGATATTTCTATGTATCTTTATCTTAGTTTGTTTTCTGATGTCATTGCAGTCCTTTAACATTTCTGGTAAGGCTGGACTTGTTTTTACAAATTCCCTTGATTTCTGCTTATCTGAGAATGTCCTAATTTCACCATTGCTTTTGAAAGACAGTTTTACTAGATACACGATTCTTGGTTAACAGTTCTTTTATTTCAAGATTTTATTTATGTCATCCCATTATGTCTTCTTGCCTGCGTGATTTCTGATGAAAAAATCAGAATCACTATTATTGGTGCTTTTTTTATAAGTGATATTTCATTTTTCATGAGCTGCTCTCAGAATTTGCTTTGTCATTGGGGAATTTTGATTATCATCTATCTTGGCAAATTTCTTTCAGGTTCTATCCTCTATGAGGTTCATTGAGCTTCTTGGATGGAAACCTTATCTTTCATGATCTTTGGGAGGTTTTCTGCCCAAATATATTTTTAAAAACTCTCTGCTTTTTCTCTCCTCAATTTCTGTAAATTATTCATCTTGATGCTATGTCCCACAGAACTCTTAGACTTTCTTCATACTTTTTTCTGATTGTTGCTCAAACAAATTGCTATCAAGGGATTTGTCCTCTATTTCACTGGTTCTTTCTTCTAACAACTCAATTTGACTTCTGTGTCCCTCCATTAAGTTATCTGTTTCTAACACTTTATTGTTAATCTTCTGAATTTCTAGTCATTGTTTTTGTATATTTTTGTTTGTCTACTGAGTTTGTCCTTTTTTATTGTATTATGTTCCTAAATTCTTCTAAGGCTTTTTCCTGTTTTCCTTGATCGTTTTGAAGAGGCCTGACAGGTAGTTCTGTTATCATTTCTCCCTCAGGATACTTTTTGTCCCTTTAATTTGCTTGCTTGTTTGGGTCATCTTACCCTGCTTCTTTATATGGTTTGCTATTGTCTGTTGCCTCCAGGGCATTCGGTTGTTAGTAAATGTTTTCATATATTTCTTTATTGACTGTATGTTTAGTTTTATCTTGATTTTTTGTTTTGTTTTGCTATTTGGGAACTGTATGTCTTCTCTTTTTCTTTAGAATGTCTTTCTTCCTTTTCATTATCTTAATTGTTGTTGTTTAGTGGCAATGGTCTATCATGTGGCTTTTGTGGTGTCAGTTGACTGGATGTGGTTTTCTGTCACTGGTGAGTATTGTGGGTCATATTCGCATGTGAGTCATCTTGGTTAGGCTCATATGTCCTCCTTTATAGAACTGAGTAGAGGTGGGAGAGCAGGTTCTTTCCTTGACATTGATTGACAAATGTTGGGTGGTCAGGGTCTCTCCACATCCCTTGTGGGACCACAGGGTCCTTCCAGGTTGATGCTAGCAGTTAGTGCATCCTCTGGAATTTAGGGAAGGATGTCTCCATAGATGCTATGAGGAAGTGCTGTCCAAATGGATGGATGTACCCTCTATTCATGTGCAGATTGGCCTTTCTGTAGGTGGTGGGGTGAAAGGGTTTCAGTGCACATGCAGTTGGCTTACAGGAACTGTCTGGGTGTGTGATGTGTAATACTGAAGCTGGTCAGATTTTATATGAGTGCACTAGGATTCTCTGTTCATCTGTGGACAGAGGCACAGGTGGCATTTTGCTCCATTCCAGGTTTGTCTACACAGTACCTCTGTCTCCTGTTGAAATTCCATGTAGTTTCCTTTCTTTGCTCCTCACCTGGGAAGGCTACATGTTTTGTCTCAAGATGACCACACTGCATCAAGTTGGCTGGGAGGGTGTCTATGATTTGTAAATCTCTTCATTTGCTATTTTCATTCAACTCTCCTTTCATTTGGTGTTTGATCTAATTCTTCATCCTTCTGTTTGATTCTTAGGGTTCCAAGACTATTATCCGTGTATGTTTCACTTGGTTTCTCAGGTCTTTCTGTAGGGGATGGCATGGTGTGTCTAAGCCACAATCTTGAGCTATCTCCAAGTGAATGTAACTTATATGCTTAAAAACATTTAAATGACAAATGTTTTGCATATCTGAAAGCACTAAAATTATTTTAAAACAGGATAAAAAGCTGTGAATTTATAACACCCTCTGGCTGTTCTGTCTCCATTATGAGCCAGAAGAAGCAAAGAATGGGGAGTGAGGTGGATAGCAGGAAGGTTAAACCCTCCATGAAGGAAATCTTCTGTGGGTGAAACATCAAGACGGTAGTAGGGTCCCAGTGTTGACTACTGTCACGGTTTGAATTGTGTCCCCCTAAAAATGTGTGCAGCCACGTGGCTTGGATATGGTTCCCAGTATCTTGGGACTGTCCTCCATTGTGTGGTTTTGCTAACCTGTATGTTAAAGGATTAGGGTGGGGCTGTGAATTCCTGCTATGGGGGAAGTTTCCCTGGAGTATGGCTTTCCCCACCCTTAATGCTTTTAGCTTGCAAGGAATAAAAGGAAAAAGAACCAAGGACAATTTGAGAACCTCGCTACCATCAAGCAAGCAGCACCGGGAGCAGAGCGTGTCGTTCAGACCAGAGGTTCTTGCGTTAGGACGCTCCCTGGACAAAGACTGATGCAATACCGGACTTTCCTCCAGAGCCGACAAGGGGAAAGTCTTTCCCTGGAGCGGACACCCTGAATATGGACTTGCAACCTACCGGACTGTGTAAGAATAAATCTTTCTTTGTTAAAGCCATCCACTCTGTGGTATTTCTGTTAGAGCAGCCCTAGCTGACTAAAACAACTACCGTCTCCTGCCATTTTTGGAGACTGTGCAGCAAGTTCATCTCAGTACATTCTGCCTTGCTCTAGCACCTGGACAGGTGCCGTCAAATTCAACACAGGAGAGTCGAAGATGAGAAAGTCTGAACTGATAGGGTTTTAAGAGGTCACCACACCATAAAACCCTTTAGTTTGTATTATAGTTTGTTATAACTATTATTATATTTATTTATATTTATATTTATTATTATACTAGAAATATAATAAAATCATGCTATTTAATTTCTATGTTGTTGTTAGGTGCTGTCGAGTCAGCCTGACTCATAGCAACCCTATCCATAGCAACGAGACACTGCCTGGTCTTGTGCCATGTCAACTGTCATTTTCATGCTTAAGCCCGTTGTTGCGGCCACTGTGTCAGTCCATTTCACTGAGAATCTTCCTCTTTTTTGCTGACCCTCCACTCTACCAAGCATGATGTCCTTCTTCAGGGACTGATCTTTCCTGACAATGTGTCCAAAGTATGAAAGATGCAATCTTGCCATCTTTGCTTCAAGGACTATTCTGGTTGTACTTCTCCCAGAGCAGATCTGTTTGCTCTTTTGGTGGCCTATGGTACATTCTACATTCTTTTCCAACACCACAATTCAAAGGCATCAATGCTGAAGTGTTTCAAATGTCCTTCACATCCAGCAAGTAAAATGATGTCATCAGCATAACACACGTTGTCGTCCTCCAATCCTGATGCCTGGTTCTTCTTCATGTAACCCAGCTTCTTGGATTATTTGCTTGGTATACAGACTGAAAAGATAGGGTGAAAGGATACAGCCCTGACTCATACCTTTCCTGACTTTAAACCATGCAGTCTTCCCTTGTTCTGGTCACACGACTGCCTCTTGATCCATACACAGATTCCTTAAGAGTACAATTTGGTGTTCTCGAGTTCCCGTTTTATGCACTGTTAGCCATAGTTAGCCACAACTGGCTATCATCCACACAGTTTAATGCCTTTGCAAGTCAATGAGACACAGGTAAACATCTTTCTGGTATTCTCTGCTTTCAGCCAAGATCTGTCTGTCATCAGCAATGATATTCCTGATTCCGTGTCTTCCTCTGAATCCAGCTTGAATTTCAACAGTTCCTTGTCAATGTACTGTTGCAGTCACTTTTGAATGATCTTGAACAAAATTTTACTTGTGTGTGATATTAATGACATCGTTCAATAATTTCTGCCTTCTATTGGAACACTTTTCTTGGGAATAGGCATAAATAGAAATCTCTTCCACTCAGTTGGCCAGGTAGCTGTCCTCCACATTTCTTGGCATAGACAAGTAAGCACTTCCAGCACTGCTTCTGCTTGTTGAAATATCTTAATTGATATTCTATCAATTCCTGGAGCCAATGCCTTGAATGCAGCTTTGACTTCTTCCTTCAGCACCATCGGTTCCTGATCATATGCTACCTTTTCAAATGACTGAACATCGATCAGATCCTTCTGGTATAATGACTATGTGAATTCCTTCCATCTTCATTTGATGCTCCCTGAGTCGTTTCATATTTTCTTTGTAGAATCCTTGACTATTGCAACTTGAAGCTTGAGTTTTTTCTTCAGTTCTTTCTGCTTAAGAAATGCAGAACATATTCTTCCCTTCTGGTTTTCCATTTCCAGCTCTTTGCACGTGTCATTGTAATACTTTATTTTGTCTTCTCAAGCTGCCCTTTGAAATTTTCTGTTTAGGTATTTTATTTTGCCATTCCTCCTTCTTTTTGCTTTAGCTGCTTGACATTTGGGAGCAAGTTTCAGAGTCTCTTCTGACATCCAGTTTGGTCTCTTCTTTCTTATCTGTCTTTTTAATGATCTCTTGCTTCATGGAAGATGTCTTTGATGTCATTCCACAGTTCATCTGGTCTTCGGTCATTAGTGGTCAATGCATCAAATCCGTTCTTCAGATGATCTTTAAACTCAAGAAGGATATACTCAAGGTCATACTTTGGCTTTTGTGGACTTGTTCTAATTTTCTTCAGTTTATATTATAAATATGATAATCCTTTTAGTAGCAAAAATTAAGAAATATGAATAAGTAGTATGGAAATGTCTATATTGTTACAACTCAGCAACAACCAGTGGTGACACTTTCATGGCTATGGTTCTATACCACAA
This sequence comes from Heterohyrax brucei, assembly GCA_028571685.1. Taxonomy (NCBI): domain Eukaryota; kingdom Metazoa; phylum Chordata; class Mammalia; order Hyracoidea; family Procaviidae; genus Heterohyrax; species Heterohyrax brucei. Next base: position 171,812,289 of record CM053141.1, read on the forward strand.
GTATCTTTCCACATCATTAATATTCACGTCTGACATTTTCATATCTGAATGTAATCACAGCAACTTTTACCAAGTACTTACTGTGCACTAGGTTGTGGTGTTGTATGTTTCCCACACATGTCCTCATTTAATCTTCACAACAAGACAATGAGTTTCTATTATTATACCAGTTTTACAGTTGAAGAAACTGAGGCTTAAAGAGGCTAAGTAACTTGCTTAAAATATCACTGTAGTTCAGACCTGCTGACTCCAGAGCAGAGGTGCTGACCTGCTACCAGGCACTGCCTATCATGTGGAAATACCATCAACAAGTTATTTATCAAGAGCTTGGATGGCACAAGTGGTTTACAAGTGACTGTTAACCCCCAGTTGTAGTTGGATCCCACCTAGTAGCTCAGTGGACAAAAATACTGGTGATCTGCTTCTGTAAAAGGCTATAGCCAGGAAATCCCCAAGGACCAATTCTACTCTGTAACACATGGGGTCTCCAGGCATCAGCATTGGGGTGACAGCAACTAATAACCACCAGTTCCTTATTACCTAGGCTGCTACAGTGCGCCATGGCCCCTATTCTTGCACATTCCGGTTTGGCTTCTTAACTGTTATCAACAGCATATTCTTCCAAGAAGATATCCACTTCCATCATGATTTTTTCTTGGAGATGGAGAGAAACAGAAGCTCTTCATCTGGTTGGAGGCTGGATATGGGGGGAGAAACCAGGCAGTTATGTGGGGATAGGACTGAAAGCCAGGGAGCCTGGCTAATTCCTCAAGCCCTGCTTCAGTTTATTTGAGGATTTTGATTTTCTGTGCTCCCTGCAGCACACCGTGAAACCGTTAGGAATCCAGTGTATTTCCATCCTTATTTTGCTGACTTGGCTGAAGTTCCTGCTCAGTGGGTCAGCTAGAGAACAGACACAATCACACGTGCAGACATGGGCATTCACATATGTGCGTGCCCACACACACAAGCACATGCACACACACACATGTGCATACCACTGGACCATGGAATAACTGACATGGCCCCAGTGAGGAGGCTCATTGGGCACTCGCCTCCAGGCATCAGGTGCGAGGGAGACATTTAGCCTGAAGGGCAAGGAAAAAAAACTGTAGAGAGTGGGGACTCCGGTTTACACAGAAAAATGAAAAAAAAAAAAAACAAAAAAACAGACAAGACTCATATACATCATTTCCTCTCATAAGTGGGCTGGGGCAGTTCATTATTTTTGTAGCAGGTTTCTTGCTTTTGAAAAAAATTACATGTTCACTGTTTATAAAAATTTCTCCAACCAGAAGAACTGGATGGTGCCCAGCCACCACCAGTGATAGCCGCAATGGAGCTCACTAAGTTGAATCTCACCGGCAACACAAGAATAAAAAGGGGTGCACCCTGAGATCTCCACTAAAAGACCTCAACTAATGGTCCAATGGTTTCGGGGTTCCCCTGGGACCATGGCCCCTGGCCCTGATACTGCCCTTGTCCATAAATCATAACGAAGGTCCACTCTTCAGACATGAATGGATTGGACTTGGCGATGCAGAGTGACCATATATTGGATGCACTTTATGGTCCTATACATCTATAGGATATCATCCTGCTGACCTCTGGCTGGAGGAAGGAGAGTGGGTGGAGAGGAGGGGAAAGGAGATTGTTGGGAGAATGAGACATGTATGGAGCAGAGAGGAATAGTGTGCTGTCACCGGGCAGAGAGAGCAGTGGAAGCTGCATGTAGGTGGGCATGTAAATTTATATGGGAATGTACGTTTTCACTCAGTCATCATAAAAAGAAAAGAAAACAAAATAGTGTTTCTAAAGTTTAGTTAGATCTGAACATCCTGCAGTACCCTAGAAGGGCTCTGTCTATTGAAAGGAGGAGATTAGCAAATACTAGAGAGAGACAAGCACCACACTGTGACTCTCCTCTTGACGCAATCCGAAAGACTGAAACAAAATTGCAGGGAGAAAGCATCTGTAGGGTGTGAGCCTACCTTTTGCAATTCCATGGATGAATTCCACCTCTCCTGCATACTCTGGGCAAGGCATCTAGCACTGTACAATGCTACCTGAGCCAGGTGTTATCAGTCAGGACTGGCTTCCTGGAAGAGGCACCTAAACCAGGATTCACACCATAGGAGACTTAAGTATCTGGTTTCCTTGTTAAAATTCCTTACCCTTCCAGGAGGAAACCCTGGTAGTGTAGTGATTAAGTGCTATAGCTGCTAACCAAGGTCAGAGGTTTGAATCCACTAGGTGGTCCTTGGAAACTCTATGGCACAGTTCTACTCTGTTCTGTGGGGTCGCTAAGAGTCACAACTGGCTTGGCAGCAGTGGGTTTGGGTTTGGGCTTTTTTGTTTGTTTGTTTTTTGGTACCTTCCCAGAAAGCAAACCCTGATGGCTCGACAGTTAAGCACTTAGCTGCTAACCAAAATGTTGGCAGTTCAAACCTGCTCAGTGGCTGTGCTGGAGAAAAGCCTGGTAATCTGCTCCCAAGACTACATCCTAGAAAACCCTATGGGAAAGTTCTATTCTGTCACAAGGCATCACTGTGGGTTAAAATTGACTTGACAGCACCCAACAACAGGCTTCCCAGGGGCACTGTCCGCATTCCCCTCAGGGGTCTGGGAGTCAGAAAGGCTGCGTGGAGCCAGGCGATGTTCCCTCCCCAAAAGACAACCCACTCGCCTGTTTGTCTAATGTGACCAGTTTGGAAAAATTGTTTGTTCTCATCCTGCTAAAAACAGCTTCAAAGTGACTGCTGTCTAGACTGTGCCAGGACCGATTATCAGATCCCCAATCTGATCGAAGCCACAGGGGGACATAGTCATTTGCTTTAATGAAATTAAAGGAAAATATAATAACGTATCCAGCCAGGGACGTGGGGAAGGCTCTCTGGAAGGTGGGAGGAGAGACTAGCTCTGGACAGTTTCTTCTCAGTTCTGAGGGAGCGAGTTTAGACTTTCCCTGACTCTGTTGCCAAGGAGACCCCAGGCCCTGGACTGTCCTTTGCTCTGCTGAGGGCCAGTCTGCTGAGGGTGGCCTGGAAGGATGAGAAAGCTTAGGAGGCTTAGGTTGGGGTGTAAGAGAGGTCGAGACTTACAGAGCAGAGCCCAGAAGAAGGGAAGGCAAAGAAACATGAAGGGAAGGGAGAGGAAAGAGGTCACAGAGAGGCAGAAATGGGTAAGTCCCCCAGCCCAGGGAGCCCAAGTACAGCCTGACAGTTCTGCCCAGCGGGTGGCAGCAGATGAAGTTATTCCAGGTGTACTTCCATGAGAAGGTACCAGGAAAACGAGTTCTCACTTTCCAGAGGACCACAATTCAAAAACCAAAAATCCATTGCCATCAAGTCAATCCCAACTCATCGCGACCCTACAGACAGAGTGGAACTGCCCCGTAGATTTTCCAAGGGGCATCTGGTGGGTTTGAACTACCAACCGCTGGGTTAGCAAACCTAGCACTTGACCACTACACCAACAGGGCTTCCGTTAGGTCAGTCTAAAGTTCACACAAAGGGCCTTTCGGGTCCCATGCCATTGGTCCTCCTGACAATCCTGGGTCCCAGAGCTCTAGAAAGGAGTCAGATGTTTCCTCACACCATTTCCCCTGCCTCTCCAGGTAGGCAAGGATGAGTTTGTCTTTAGGAAACTCCTCAGCACTTCCTATTACACTATCCGTTCTATCCTATTATACTAGCCATCTCTGCTGCCTTTTAAGGTATAAGAGAGGAGACCAGGCCTTGCAGATACCCAGCTCTCCTGAGCCCTCTAACCTCTGGCAAATTGCGTCACAGTCAGAAACCTCAGCTTGCTCATTTGAAATGGAAATCGTAATACCAACCCTTCTGAGTGGAGAAGGGGTACAATAGCTTCAAGTTTCCTCTGCTTTTATGCTTATGTACATATCAGAGGTGAGAAGCATCCCTAAAAATCCTGTATGTTGTCTTACAAAAGGGTTTCCCTGAGAGGTGAGAACTCCTTTCTACCTCATAGAGAACAACTGTGACGGCTCTCCTCCTCCTCCTCCCTCTCCTCTTCCTTCCTGATTTTCAATTATTTCATTGTCTGTTGTTACCAACCCTGTAAGGTTTTCAATGATTGATTTTTCCAGAAGTGAATCACCAGGCCTTTCTTCCAAGGCACATCTAGGTGGACTTGAACTGCCCACCTTTATGCTAATGGTGAGTTATTTAACTATTTGTGTTACACAGGGACTCCTATTACCAGCCATCCTTTATTAAAGACTTAATTATGCCAGGTGTCATGCCAAGTGCTTTGTAACCTCTGTCTCATTTTATCGTCTCAATTGCCCTACAGGATTAAAAAAAGAAAGAAAAAAACAATTAAACCCATTGTTATTGAGTTGATTCTAATTCACAATGTCCCTAGAGGCAGAGTAAAACTGCCCCATAGGGTTTTCAAAGCTGTAAATCTTTACAGAAGCAGATTATCACATCTTTCTCCTACAGAGTGGCTGGTGGGTTTGAACTGCTGTCTTTTCTTTGACCCTACAGGGTTAAAAAAAGCCCTTGCTGTCAAGTCCAACTCATAGCGATCCTATAAGACAGAGTAGAACTGCCCCATAGTGTTTCCAAGGAAAGTCTGGCAGATTTGAACTGCTGACGTTTTGGTCTCTTAACCATTACCCTAGTAATACTGTTTATTGTCGAATAAGCCGAAACTCAGAGAGTTTGGGTAAAGCCCAGAGGACAGAGCTAGGAGACAAAATACAGTGAATTTGCCAGATGCCAGGCCTAGTTGTTGGGAAGAAACCCTTCCTCATGGACTGCCTAGAGAGGGATTGAGGCCCCAGCCTGGAGGTGAGAAAGCAGAGACGGATGATCAGAGGTGATAATGGGATTCCTGCATGTGGTGGGAGAAGGTACCACACTTGGCTCACTTCTCAGTCTCGGTTCATTCCAAGACCAAGGGCCCTGTATTTCCTCTTTGCAATGTCTAGGTCTCGGCTGAATCCTTGAGTGATGCAAACAAGTGACCGGCTGCTAGCTGAAAAGTTGGCAGTTCAAGCCCACACAGAGGCACCTCAGAATAAAATCCTGATCGTGTGCTTCCAAAAGGTCACAGCCTTGGAAATCCTATGTGCAGTTTTACTCAGCACACGTGGGGTCACATGTGTTGGAATCAACTTGAAGTCAACTTGACAGCCACTAGCAACAACAGCCTTAGCTAAGACAGGATTTGGTTGGGGTGTGGGTGGGGGAGAGAAAGGGGCTCCTGCAAACCCTCCCAGGCTGGCAACTGCCCGGAACACAACACAGACTCAATAAATATTGAATAAATAATAAATACATCAATCAGCCATGATTGCAAAAATAGCCAGGCTTGAGCTACGGTACCGTGCTCCATCCCAGCGGAATGTGTACTGCTGTTGTCCGTGTTTTATGACTAAGAAAGATGAAACCCTGACAGGTTAGTAACTTCCCCAGATCTGCCTGGCTCCAAAGCTCTTAACCACTGTGTTAGCAAACCTCAAATTCAGACTGTGAAGGGGGCCTATGCATTTAACCATCCCTTGTGCCCCCAGGAACCCCTAGCACACAGAGGGTACTTTATTAATACTTAGTGAATTAATGAATTGATCCATATATCAAACTTAGCTCACTGAGGTAGATTTAGCAACCTAACAGCAAGACCCCTGGGTCTCTAGGAGTATCACCCAACCCAGTGCCTGGCATATAGCAGGTGCTCAATAAATAGCCGTGGGGTGACTGGCCTTCTAGCCCCAAATGTGAGTCCCTCTGCACATAAATTTCAGCTCCAGGCACTTTGAAGTTCCCCCAGGGGACAGCTGCTTTTCTTCTTATCAATCTTGCCCCCTCCAGTCCCCAGCCCCAGCCCCTCCTGGCCCCCTGGGCCCATCCAGGCCAGGGACCTAGGGCTGCCAGAGCCAGGAGATAAGAATGATGGATGGCCAGTTGCATGGCTCCACTGAAGCCTGGGGTTTCCTGGGAGCAGGAGACAGTCTAGTGATTCCAAAGCCCCTTGGAATTTGAGTGCTGAGAGAGCTCAAGGAGGGGGTGGGGGCAGAGTCCTAAGCACCCCTATCTCCTGGGAGTTGTGGGATGTGACAGCAGGTTTCAGCACCCCCTGGCCGCCTTGATCTCCTTCCATGTTGACAAGGCTTCCTTTCAGCATGTGCCAGATACCAGGGCTCATCATTGGGGCTGCCAGTGAGAGGATGGGGTTCCCCCTACCCCTAGAACCTGAAGGCAACGTTGACTGGCTGGCTTTCTGGCTTGTAATTTGGTCTCTGTCATTAATTGAGTTCCTGGCAAGTGATAGGAAACTCTGGTAGTGCAACGGGTTTAAGAGCGATTTCTGCTAACCGAAAGTTCAGCAGTTCAAATCCACCAGGTGCTCCTTGGAAACTCCATGGGGCAGTTCTACTCTGGCTTCTAGGGTCGCTATGACTCGGACCTGACTCGATGGCAATGGGTAGGCAAGTGTTATGAATTGAATGGTGTCCCCTCAAAATGGGATTTGGAATCCTAACCCTTATGCCTACAGATATAATACCATTTGGGAATATGGTTCACTGTTACGCTGATGAGGCTGTGTTAGCATAGGCTGTGTCCTAAAGCAAATGAAAAGAAGCCTAGACACAGAGACAAGGAAGGAGTATAGATGCAGCGACGACCAAGGAACCACGGAACAGAAGCTAGAAGAGACAAGGATCTTGCCTGCATCAGACATCCCCTCATCAGATAGAGAGCCTTCCCCTACAGCCAAAGCCATGAATTTGGGCATGTAACCTCCTAAACTACGAGAATAACTTTGTTCATTGAAGCCACCCACTTGCGGTCTTTCTGTTAGAGCAACACTAAAGCTAAGGTAACAAGTAAAGAAACGGCAATGTCTTGACCTCAGTTTCCCTATTTGTAAAATATTGTATGTAAGTGTTGGACTACATGTTCCTTCCAGCACCTCTGAATCTGGATTCTAAGCAGCTGATGGGGAAAAATCCAGAGCGGGACCTGGTGGACCTGCCTAGATGGTGGGGCCAGGCTTGTCCTAGAAACCAGGCGCAAGCATTCCTTTGTTCAGTTTAAAATCTCGGATCCCCAAGCCTAGCTGCTTCCTTGAGTAGATCTCAGAGCTGGAAGATGATAGAAGGACTTTAATATGTTACAACTGGTACAGAGTTTTATTTATTTGTTTTTAATTTGCTTGTGCCTTACCCCGTCAGCCACATAGAATCCAGATTCAGAGGTGCTGGAAGGAACACGTAGCCCAATACTTATAATGCAGTATTTTACAAATAGGGAAACTGGGGTCAGGACAGTGAGGTTTCTCTATTTGTTGTCTTAGTTTCTTCATGCTGCTCTAAAAGAAATACCACAATGGGTGGCTTCAGTGAACAAAATTATTCTCATAGTTAAGGAGGTTACATGTCCAAATCTACGGCTTTGGCTGTAGGAGAAGGCTCTCTGTCTGATGAGGGGATGTCTGATGCTGTGAAAAGTTTGGAGCCCTGGTGGTACAGTAGTTAAGCATTCGACTGCTAACCCGAAGGTCAGTAGTTTGAATCTACCCGCTGCTCCTTGGAGATACTGTGAGGGAAGTTCTACAATCCTATAGGGTTGCTGTGAGTTGGAATTAACTTACTGGCAATAAGTGTTGGGTTTGATTTTAAGTGAAAGTTTACAGCACAAATTAGTTTCTGACTGAACAATTTATGCATAAAAGGTTATGTAGCATTGATTGCAAACCCTGCAGTATATCAGCACTCTCCTCCTTCCCTTTCCACCCCAGGTTCCCCACGTACAGGCATTCAGCTCTCCTGTCTCTTCCTGCCTTTTGGTTTGCCTTTGTGCGGGAGTTGCTCATTTGGTCTCACACTGGATTGAAGAAGCATATTTTACAGGCCTGTCTAATCCTTGGCTGGAAGAAGGCTTTGGGAGTGACTTCAGTTCTGAGTCAGCAGGGTGTCCAGGAGCCATGGCCTCAGAGGTTCCTCTAGTCTCCATCAGACCAATAAGTCCGGTCTTTTTTGTGAATTCGAATTTTATTCTACATTGTTTCCCCATTCTGTCCAGAATCCTCTTATTATACCCACCAGAGCAGTTGTTGATGGTAGCCAGGCACCATCTAATTACTTTGGGCCCAGATTTGTGTGCTCCTTTAGTCCTTCAGACTAATATTTTCCTGGTGTCTTTGATGTTCTTCATTCTCCCATGCCGTGGGAGGAAAGGGACCAGTAGATGTATCTTAGATGGCCACTTGCAAGTTTTTAAGACCTAGACACTACTCACCAAAGATGTAGAGCATTTTCTTTATGAACTGTGTTATGCCAGTTGACCTACATTTCCCCTGAGATGACGGGCTCCAGGAACCTGTACATTTATTTTTGTCGTTCTTTCTTTTCTTGAATTCTGTTTATTTTGAGTTTTAAAAATATGTGTTTGTATTCAAGACAATACCTGAGTGTATATTTCTTATTTAAAGAATAAGCAAGCATAGATAAAACTTCCTAGACAATATACCCCTAACCTTAGACTCCTCCCTCCTATTTTCCAGAAGCAATACCACTACTCAGGGGATACCCTCTTCACATATCTGTCCAGCTACATGCAGACACATACAGGTGTGTCTTGCAGGGGCAGAGGTTTTATCTAAAAGGAATCATCTCATACTAGGCTTTTCCATTATTTCTATGATTCAACCCTGGACCCTGAAAACACATACCTGCTAGGATGCGTAGATCTAGCTCATGTCCCCTTAAGGGGACCCAACTTCTGGGTAAGCACCTACAGGGTAAGGACTTGGTCTATTTTTCTCAGCTCTGATTACCAGTGCCCAAAACAGACCTGGCAGTAATTGTTCAAGACCTATAGATGAATGAATAAAAAATACATTGCTCTCTAGAGGTGAGGTGAGAGGATTGAAGGGGGCAGGAGTTTGTTGAGGGGATATGGGAAGTACGGGATAGAAAGAGGAGCATGTTGTCACAGAGTGGTGGTGAGTGGGCAGAGCAGTTACAGTTGCATAATGGTATGTGTTTGGGATTTTATATGAACTGATTAGGATTGTAATCTTTTAGTGAAAGCACAATAAAATATTTAAAAACAAACATTGATATGGAGTCAATTCCAACTCACTATGACCCCATTTGTTAGAGGACAGCTGCTCCGTAGAGTTTTCTTGGCTATAAGCTAGATGGAAAGGATCCCTAGTAGTGCAGTGGTAAAGCACTCCCCTGCTAACAGGAAGACTGGGGGTTCCAATCCACCAGCTGTTCTGCGAGAGGAAGATGTAGCAGTTGGTTTCTACAAAGATTTACAGCCTTGGAACCCTGTGGACTGCTGTGACTCAAAATCAATTTGATAGCAATGGATTTTCTGAGAGTTTGTGGAAGTAGGTCACCATGTCTTTCTTCCATGGCACCACTGGCTGAGTTCAAACTGCCAACCTTCAGGTTAATAGATGAGTGCAAATCATTTGTGCCACTCAGGGGCCTCAGCAAATGACTGATCTGATGCATTTAACCCACCCACCCACATGGATGGACATGTGGACTGCTTCCAACTTTTCATTAACATAAACGGTGATACAGTGGCTATCCCTCAGCGTGCCTCCCTGTGTTCTTGCTGAGGACCAGGAAGTCTTGGGCATTTCCTGAGAGTCCCAAGGTGTGTTATTTGAAAGCTTCTGGTTAAGCTGAAGTCTTCACTCACTAGGTGAGCACAGGGAACCCAGAGGAGACAGATAACTCTCCCCAGGATCATCTGACACATTAGTGATTCATTAGAACCTGGAGGACTGTTTGAATTTATCTTCTTTCACTGACTCTGTTACTACTTACATAATCTCTGTCCCCTTCACCCTGAACTTGGGTACCCTAGGAGCAGAAGAGTTGATTCACCCAGCATAGAGAAAGGATACCCTCCAAAAATGGAGTCTACGGTTTTTGCCCCAGTACTAAATTGTTGAAGGATCTGAGTAAATCATTTTTCCTCAGTTTCTCCAACCTGTAAAATGGGCCCAATGAGTTTGTAAAGAAGATGGGTACGAATCTACGAGAAAGTTGAAACTATAAAAAGTTAGGGTTGATTCCAACTTGCGGTGATCCCAGGTGGTAGAGAGGATAACTTTTCCATAGCATTTTCTTGTCTATAATCTTTATGGAAGCTGATTGCAGGTCTTTCTTCTGTGGAGCCACTGGGTGCATTTGAACAGCCAAACCTTTAGGCTTAGAGTTGAGCACAAATATGCCACCCAAGGACCAAGCCAGTTCAGTTCAAAATGTAGCATTTTTTAAAAAACAAAATGTAGGACAAAACATATAGTATGTTTTCAGTCTTATGTAAAGGGAAGAAATTATATGTACATATTACCCATTTAACCCACTGCCATCTAGTTGATGCCAACTCATAGCGACCCTACAGAACAGAGTAGAACTGTTTCATAGAGTTTCCAAGGAGTGCCTGGCAGATTTGAACTGCCAACCTCTCGGGTGGCTGATATAGCACTTAACCACTAGGCCATCAGGGTTTCCTGTCTATGCAGACATGCATACATATATGAATAAAGTTTGTATAAGTACAGAAAAAGTAAGGTCATCTAACCAGCAATGGTAATTATTGGAGGTTTTCTTGGGAAAAGAGAATTGTATAGGAAGGAGGAGAGAGCTATTAACATTTTCTTGCTATATTGCTTTGATTGATTTGGTAAAAGCTTGATAAAACAGAAACCATATTTACCTATTAATTACACAACCTTAAAAAAAATCAAAAGTAAAATGACAAGTATTGCAACCAGAAAAAACAAAAGCAAAGGACATAAACAGTCCATTTACAAAAGTAGAAATATACAGGACACTCTGCTAACTCAAAACTGAAGCCACTCCCAAACTCCACCTTTCAGCCAAAGATTAGATGAGCCTATAAATCAAACAATAACACACGTGAGGAATGTGGTTCTCAGGTCAATCAAGTGTACGACAACAAATGGCAACACCTGCCCAAAAGCAGAGACGAGAAGGTAGGACCAAACCAGGCAGGAAGGGACAGAAGGGTGGACAAATGGACCCAGGGAAGCCAAGTGGAAAGGGGGAAAGTGCTGACACATCATCACAAAACAATTTGTGTGTAAAATATTAAATGAGGCACTAATTTGCACTGTAAACTTTCACCTATAGCACAATACATTGTTTCAAAAAGTAGAAATACAAATAACTAAACAAGAAAAAAGATTTCCTCTTAGAGGCATCAAATCACTACAAATGAAAGTAACAACATTCCTTTTCTTTCTTTTTTCTCTGTATCAAATTGTAGGAAACCCTGGTGGCATAGTGGTAACAGCCATGTCCACTAACCAAAAGGCTGGTGGTTTGAGTCTGCCAGGCTGCAGAGTTCCACTCTGTCCTATAGGGTCACTATGAGCGGGAATCAACTTGACAGCAGTGTGTTTGGCGGTTTTTTAGTTTTCTCAAATAGTTAAAAAAAAAGATGTTAGATAGTGCCTAAGAGCTTTTGTTCTTGACCTGGAGGTAGGTAATCACAAGGGGCTTAGGAGGAAGGTGGGGACACCACATGCCTCCTAGTGATGGTGTGTCCGTCCTGCCCTGCTCCACAGAGCTCTGATAGAGCCATCTGGAGACCGAGGAGAGGTGACAGGACGGTTTCAGCTTCCTCAGGCTTCCCCCTCCTTCTCATCATCATGGAGCCAACCATGGCATCCTCTGAGCCCTGTTTCCAGCCAGAAGCACTCTACCCTCCTCAGGCCTAAATACCCTTCTTCTGATAAAAGGGTCCTAGACGCTGTGACGAAACCAGAAATGAACGTCTCCCCTCTCCAAAGGAATTGCTAAATTCAGAACAGAGAATCCCCATTGCGAGGTCAGAGGTCATCTTAGTTAAGCCCTTGCTTTCAGACAGAACTGCTGGAAGGCTTTATTTTAGCAGTCTTTCATGAGAATACAGTGCCATAATAGGAAAAGCCATTAGTAATTATTTAGTCTAACAGCACCATTTTATACACCATTTTATACAACATTTTATACAAGGGGGACTGTGGTACTGGCAGAGAATATTGACTGTACCACGGATGCCAAAAAAAAGTACAAATCTACCTTGGAAAAAGTACAACCAGAATACTCTTTGGAAGAAAAGATGGTGATTTTATGTCTCACATACTTTGGACGTGTTGTCAGGAGAGACCAATCCCTGGAGAAGAACATCATACTTGGTGTTTTAGTCAGCTAGTGCTGCTCTAACAGAAATACCACATGTGGATGGCCTTTTAAAAAAAGAGATTTTATTTTGTGACAGTCCAGTATAGAGTCACTATGAGTCAGACCTGACTTGGAGGCAATGGGTGGGTTTTAGTAAGCTAAAAGTCCAAATTAAGATTGTCTGCTCCAGGCGAGGGCTTTCTTTGCTGAATCTGGAGGAAGGTTCTTGCACTGTGTCAGTCTTTGGTCAGGGAGCATCTTGGCACAGAAACCTCAGGTCTGAAGAATTCACTCTACTCCAGGTGTTGCTTTGTGGATGGTGCGAGATTTCCTGCTCTCTGCTTGCGTCCCCTTTCCTTTTATCTCTTGTAAAATAAAAGGTGGTGCAAGCCACACTCCCGGGAAAGTCCCTTAGCACTGAAGCAGGGAGGTCGTCTTAGAAAGGGTTTTACAGTCCCATCCTGGTCCTCTTTAACATAAACCCTGTCTATTACCTACAGGCAGAGATTAGAGTTGATAGCACAGGAAAATCACAATCATAAAATACTGTGAATCATGGCTCAGCCAAACGGCTACAAACATTTTTTGTAGGAGATGCAGTTCAACCCATGACACTTGGTAAAGCAGAGAGTCAGCGAAAAAGAGGAAGACCCTCAATGGGACAGATAATCCAGTGACTGCAACATTAGGCTCAAGCATAGCAAAGATTGTGAGGGGGACACAGGAGCAGCCGGTGTTCTGTTTGATTATGCATAAGGTCACTGTGAGCCAGAACAGACTCTACGGCACCTAACAAGAACATGTCACAGAAGGTCTTACGAGAAGCCCAAGTGATACAACCAGTTTAGACAGAGCTCTGTCTAGCTAAGCTGTCTTGACTTGCAGTCCAGTGGTCTTTCTGCTCAGATTTGTTGTGATCATATTTTGTGTGTGGGGGGGGGGACTGGATCTGTTCCTTAATTCCTGTGTATTAAAATCTATTCTCTCCCTGGTTAGGACGAAAAATCACATGGGTACATTTGGAGAAGGAAGCGGTCCTGAATAATCTGCGTTCACACTGTAGATCACATGTTTAAAGAGGCAGAAGATACGGTTTTGATATAGGAGTAACACCAAAACCAAACAAATTATCACCATTGAGTTGACTCTGACTCATAGTGACCCTAAAAGACAGAGTAGAACTGTCCTACAGGGTTCCCAAGGCTGTAGTCTTTACAGAAAGACCATCACATCTTTCTTCTGCAGAATGGTGGCGTGTTTGAACCACTAACCTTTGAGTTAGCAGTCAAGTGTTTAACCACTGTGCCACCAGGGCTGCTTCGCAGCAGTAATAAATAGCATTAATAATAAATACCCCCCCAAAAACCATTGCTGTTGAGTCAATTCCAACTCATAGCAGCCCAATAGGGCAGGGTAGAACTGCACCATAGTGTTTCCAAGGAGCTGCTGGTGGATTCAAACTGCTGACCTTTTGGTTAGTGACTGAGGTCTTAACTACTATGTCACCAAAAACACAAAAACCAACCCTTTTCATGTTGAGTTGATTCAGAATCATAGCCACCCTAGAGGACAAAGTAGAACTGCCTCATATGGTTTCCAAGGAGGGCCTGGTTGGCCAGAATTTCTGGCCCTTTGGTTAGCAGCCATAGCTCTTAACCACTGTGCCAGCTGCACTCCTAAAAATAAATAGTGAGTATCCATCAATAATAATAAAATTAGATCATTTTAAATAATAAAAATTTTAAAATAAAACTGAAAGTTCTCTGAGTTTGTCACAATATACAAATGCAAAACAAATGCAAAAATCTACTTACTGAGAACAACATCTTTGTTAAAAACCCACTGCCTTTGAATTGATTTCTAGTGACAGTGACCCTATAGATTCTGTCGCTTCTTCATTTGTGAGATGTAGAACAAGTGATGTAACTTCTCTAAGCTTCATGTGTACACAGTGAGAAGAATAATTTTGCCTGGTCACTGAGCAGAGTAGGACTGCCACCACAGAGTTTCCAAGGAGCGCCTGGTGGATTTGAACTGCTAACCTTTTGGTTAACAGCTGTAGCTCTTCACCAACTGGGCACATTTCTCTTGACCAGGAGGATCTTCCCAGGGAGAGATGGAGGAATGGTGGAAGAACAAGCAGAGAGTCTTGTATCTTTCCTCGGACTCAATCTGGGTACTTAGCTGCCTTCTGCCTAAAACTGTGTCTTGGTGTTTAGCAGATTCCTTCTTAAATTCCTCAAGGAAAGATTGTAAAACGGTGGCCAAGAGTAGGAGTCGGCAAACTTTTGCAGCAAAGAGTTAGATAATAAACATGTTAGACCATATACGAGTCACAGAGACTCTTTTTGCAGTGATTCAACAATGTCGTAGCTGAAAAGAGCTGTAGAGAACACATGAATCAAAGGATGTGAGTGTATTCCAAAGAAACTTCGTTGACAAAAACAGGCAGTGGGCAGCTTTGGGACCACCTGCCACAGGTTGCCGAATTCTGGTTAAGAGTATGAGCTTGGAAGTCAGATGCAAACTGGAGTCCCAACTCTGTCACTTCTTCATTTGTGAGATGTGGAACAAGTGACGTAACTTCTCTAAGCTCCATGTGTACACGGTGAGAAGAATTGTGCCCGGTCATTGAGCAGATGTTCAATGTGTCTTCACTCAGCCCAGGAATGTTGGCACCCAAACAGGTATGACGTGGCATGCTGTGATGAAAGAGACCTGGATTCTGAGTCTAAGTCAACTGCTGCTACCAGTCATTGAACCTTGACCAGCTATGTCACTGAGTATCTCATAAAATCAGATTGAGTGTTTCTGGAGGGGAGGTAGAATGGTGCAGTCCTTGGGGGAAACAACTGCGTGGGTCCTCAGAACAGAATTATCACATTGTCATGGTTTGAATTGTGTCTCCCCAAAATTGTGTGCAGCCACGTGGCTGGGATATGGTTCCCAGTATCTTGGGACTGTCCTCCATTGTGTGGTTTTGCTAACCTGTATGTTAAAGGATTAGGGTGGGGCTGTGAATTCCTACTATGGGGGAAGTTTCCCTGGAGTATGGCTTTCCCCACCCTTAATGCTTTTAGCTTGCAAGGAATAAAAGGAAAAAGAACCAAGGACAATTTGAGAACCTCGCTACCATCAAGCAAGCAGCACCGGGAGCAGAGCGTGTCGTTCAGACCAGAGGTTCTTGCGTTAGGACGCTCCCTGGACAAAGACTGATGCAATACCGGACTTTCCTCCAGAGCCGACAAGGGGAAAGTCTTTCCCTGGAGCGGACAACCTGAATATGGACTTGCAACCTACCGGACTGTGTAAGAATAAATCTTTCTTTGTTAAAGCCATCCACTCTGTGGTATTTCTGTTAGAGCAACCCTAGCTGACTAAAACACACATGATCCAGACATTCTACTCCTAGGCGTGTACCCAGGTACACAAGTGCACCAGTGTTCGTTGCAGAACTTTTGAAAATAGAAAATAGAAACAATTGAAATGCTTATCAATGGATGACTGGATAAACAAAACCTGTTATTTCTATGGGTAACCCTGGTGGCATAGTAGTAAAGTGCTACAGCTGCTGACCAAAAGGTTAGCAGTTCAAATCCTCCAAGTGCTCCTTTGAAACTCTGTGGGGGCAGTTCTATTCTGTCTCATAGGGTTGCTATGAGTCAGCATCGACTTGACAGCTGCGGGTTGGTTGATATACCTATAAAATAGAGTATTTCTCAGACATAAAGAGAAATGAAGTTCTGATACATACCACAACATGAATGGACCTTGAAAACATTATGCTGGGTGAAATCAGCCATCCACCACAGAACAACTATTATGTGATTTCCCCTATCTAGAAATCAGCCATCCACCACAGAACAACTATTGTGTGATTTCCCCTATCTAGAATAGACAAGTGTATAGAGACCAAAATTGCTTAGTAGCGGCCATTGGCTAGGGGAGGAAGGAAGAGGGAGCTACTGCTTAAGGGATACTGAGTTTCTGTCTTCAGTTTTGAAAAAGTTTTGGAAATAGATAGTGGTAATTGTTGTACAGCATGATGACCACAATTTTTAAAAAGTGATTCTATAAAATAGCGAAATAGGTTTTTATGTTATGTCAATTTTATTTCAATTAAAAAAATTTTAAACCAAAGAGAAACTTATTATTGCCAAGAACTTAAAATATAGTATCTTTCTGAACCCTCACATGTCCCTTGTAGTCATTATTGTCTCCATTTTACAAAAGAGGAAACTGAGTCACAAAGAGGTGAAAGGTCATCCAGCAAGTAAGTAGTAGAAACTGAAATTAAACAATGACTGTCTGAATCCAGGAATTTCCAGGTGGTGCAAACAGTTAAAACCAAACCTACTGCCGTCAAGTCGATTCTGACTCATAGCGAACCTGTAAGACAGAATATAACTGCCCCCACAGAATTTCCAAGGAGCATCTGGTGGACTTGAACTGACAGCCTGTTTGGCTACCAGCCAGAGCACTTAACCGCTATGCCCCCAGGACTTCCACCAGCAGTTAAGCACTAGGATATTAACTGAAAGGTTGGTGAGAGTTCAAGTTGGCCCAGAGGCATCTTGGAAGAAAGGCCTGGTAATCGACTTGCAAGAGGTCACAGGCCCTTGAACACTCTGTGGAGTATAGTTCTACTCTGAAACACACTGACATCATCAGGAGTCCAGAAATAAATTCAACAACAACTGCTTTTTTTTTTTGGTCTGAATCCCAAAGAATCCCTACATGGTGCTAATGACTGCGTACTCAGCTACCAGCCAAAATGTTGGTGGTTTGAAGCCACTCAGACATGCCTCAGAAGAAAGTCTTGGCTATCTGTTTCTGAAAGATCCCAGCATGAAAATCCTATGGAACACAGTTCTACTCCGCAACACATGGGTCTCCATGAGTCAGAACCAACTCAAAGACAACTGGTTTGGTTTTTGGTTTGGTCTGAATCCAAAGCTTGTGATATTTCTTTCCACTAAACAACGTGGCCTCCTTAAAAAAATGAAGAGTGAAAAGTATAGGGCTTCATAAAATGATCCCAAACCATCTAAACTCTCGGATTCCCTGTTTACTGCTTGAGTCTCCTCACAGTATCTCTGCCCGCTCTGCTTCCACAGCACCCACCGTGACAGAGGCTCAGTACTGCCCCAAACAACTCGTTTCTTCCTTGGCCAGCACTGACTGCATGGGGTCTTGGATTGAACGGACTTCCAGCCCCCTGTTGCTTCTGCCCAAGAGACCAAATGCTCTCTTAAAGGATCCTCAGACTTCTATTTTCCTGCTCTTACAGGATGTCTTTCCCCAAGATTTGATGACAGCTTTTATATCCCTTGCCTCTAAGCCCTGTTCCTTCAAATGCCCCTCCTCTCCAGGGACAGGGCTTGAGGCCCCATGCCTTCCTCCTGCCTCACCCTGGGACTGCCCCACCCTGGGACTGCCCCACCGGGTCTGCTCTGCTGTGTCTCTACTCCTAGGAGACAGTGGCGCCCAGAGCTGTGTTCCTGCCCAGCGGGCTGAGATGTCACCAAGGTGAGTCAGCTCCTGCTAGTGATAACATCTCACACCAGCCTGGAAGGCAGGTGCTTCTTGCACAGGAGGGATGGGTATGGGACACAGAGGAGCCTACTCTGTTCGAGCTGAGCCTTCCCTGGGGCAGGGAGTGGGGTTGGGGGAAAGCCAAGGCGAACTACCCAGCTCTCCGGGAACAACTTTTTGAAGAAGGAGTATCTTAGTCTTGCTCTTAAAGAGAGACCTCAGGAAAGGGGTCTGTATGAAGCTGCACCGAGAGGTAGGGGGAAGAACTGGCCAGGAAGGGGACACAGCCACTGTGGAAAGGAGCTTTGTGCTCTGTGTAGCTGAGGGGACAAGGAAGGTCTGATGAAGCCCATGGAATCCTTCAGAAGGCAACAGGTCTTCCCAACTTCAGACAGGGCCTCTGGCCTGAAGCCAGGCTGCCAGAATTCTAGGCCCAATTCTGTGAAAAACTCCCTCCAGGGCAAATCATTGTGTCTTCTCTCTGGGCCTCAGTTTTCCCATCAGATAGGTAACTCGGTAGGGTTCCTTCAGCCTCACAGAGAGTGAGGATGGCTCGGGGTTCAGAGCTCAGAGCGCTGGGGTCGTACAGACTAGTGTGTCCATCCCAGCTCTGCCTCTTCCTAGTTGTTTGACTTTTGAGTAGATTATTTAGCCCTCTGAATCTTGGTTTTCTTATCCGCAAAATGGGATAATGATGACGTGCTTCCTGTGCCTGGCACTAGTTAGTGTCCAATAAACAGTGGTTGTCACGGCAGTAACATCAGGGCCTATCCAACTCCAGCATTTTGAAGTTGTGCAGTTGGGAGTGAGAGAGATGGGTACATGAGTGGGGTGGGGCTGCAGGTAAGAGGCACAACTTAGAGCCTGAATTACTCTTAAGTACAGTTTTGAAGGCCATCCAGAATTCAGATCCCTTTGGCTTCCTACTTATACCCTGTGTGTGCCTACCTCCAGAACTTTGCTCTCTCTGGGTCTCTCCAAAGCGCCTTATCTTCTCACCCATTCAGTCCAGCTCCCCCACTAGTGCTCTGCTGTAGGACTGTTTCCTTCTGGAAGTCCTCCTTGGCCTCTTCCTCCAACAAGATCTCACAGCTTTTGGTTTTTGAGACACATGCTTGGCAGCTGCTGCTTTCTGTTATGCCTTACCCCGTGGGTAAAGCTGAACTACAGGCAGGGCTGGCTTACCCTCTAAGCACACTGCCAAGTATGCATGACACACCTATGAACGTGTATTCATCAGAGTGTCTTTTAAAATCAGAAGAAAATAAATGAATGTGTAATGATGAATTCAGCCCGAATTGTAGGTCTTTACATCAATGCAGTCATAAAACATTTAAATATATATCATATAGATAGTTAAGGAGCCCTCCTGGGGAGAGGTTGTGTGCTCAGCTACTAACCGAGAAGTTGGCAGTTCAAACCCACCCAGTGGGAGAGGCAACTGACAATGTGCTCTTGTAAAGATTGCAGCCAAGAAAACCTTATAGGGCAGTTTCTACTCATCACACGAGATCTCTATGTGTCAGAACCCACTCAATGGCACCCACCAGCAATAGACAGACAAATAGAATCCCTGGATGGCACAAATGATTAAGGTCCTTGGCTGTTAACTGAAAGGATGGTAGTTCAAGCAACCTAGGGGTGCCTTGGAAGAAAGTCCTGGTGATCTACTTCTGAAATATCAGCTATTGAAAACCCTACAGCGCACAGTTCTACTCTGACACACACAGCATAGCTGCGGGTCAGAATCAACTCAATGGCACCTGGTTTGGTTTTGGTTTAGACAGATAGATAGATAGGTAGGTAGGTAGGTAGACAGATAGGTAGGTAGATAGACAATAGATCAATATATCAATCAATCGATAGATAGATGGATAGATAGATAGGTAGATGGATGGATGGATGGACAGATGGATGGATGGACAGATGGACTGGCAGACAGATAGATAGGCAAGTAGGTAGGTTTTTTTTTTCATTGAAGAAGAGCACAAGAAAGCAAAAATGCCTAGGATCCATGACAGCCATAGAGTAGCCCTGACCTCCAGGCAGTATCTGTGTTGTTGTGTATACTCGGGTCTGAACACAACTTCCTGCGTGGGACTGTTAGACTGCAAGGGTCATGAGGGCAAGCACAGGGTCAGTCAGCTCACCACTATACCCCCAGTGCCTGTCACATATTAGGTGCTTGATAAATAAAAGTAAGTATATTGAATCAATAGTGATCAGAAGGCACAATTGTTCCTGCCTCAGGCTCTTTCCTGAACAACTTTGTTGCTGACTGCAAAACATGGTTTAACAGAATCAAACCAATGTTCGCATCATAGACTCACAGAAAGTGAGAATCAGAAAGATCATGCATTCATTCAGTTTGTTTATTGAGCACCTACAATGTTCAGCATGGTATGAGGGATCCTAGAGAGTATCTACAAGTTCTCTTAATGACTATAGGTTAGAGGGCACAACTTGGACCCTGAATGACCCCCAAATACAATTTTGAGGAAGATCTGGAACTCTAGGCCCCTCTATCAGCTACACATGCCCTGTGTATTTCTTCCTCTAGGCCTTTGCTCTGTCTGGACCTCCTCAATTCAGAATATCTTTTCTTCTCCATCATTTCAGTCCTGCTAAATTGGAAGATATACAGGTGGCCTTGAAGGTGGTGTACTAACTCCTGAATACATGATAAGCAAAACTTGGAATGCATGTATGTAAAATGCACTTTCTAGAGAAACATTTCGACATCAGGATGTCAAGAGGTCCATGTCCCTAAAAGTTAAGAACCGCTGGCCTAGGCCTACCATCCAACCGGTTCTCCTCACTGTTGGGAAAACTAAGGTCTAGAATAGGAAAACTGCTTGCTTAACGTCACACAGCTGGTCGAGAACAGAGGCAGCCCACCCCAACCCTGTACGTCGCCAAAGCGTTCTGTGTGCTTTGGTAGGGAAAACTGGAGAGAAGCCAGCAAACAAGCTGATTCTGTGGGTCTCTGGAATCCACAAAGCCTGTCCCCTGAAATTCCTCCCCCCATCCCCTGCCCCCAGCACACACACCAAGCCTTCTTTCGCAATAGTCCCAGGTTCTCGCATCCAAAGCCTGGCTTTAGGCATGCCCCAAGTCACTGTGAGATAACCTCTATTGGGGATGTATAAACATCTAGTGGGCGTCCAGGCAGAAGAATGTGCAAATAGATTTTTTTTTCCCTCTGAAGGGAAAGAAACCAAATCCATTGCCATCTGGCTGATTCTGACTCATAGTGACTCTACAGGACACAGTGGAACTGCCCCACAGACTTTTCAAGGAGCACTTGCCACCAGAGTTTCCAGCAAATAAGACATGATTGGGTGGGTTCCAACTCAAAGTGACCATATAGACAGTAGAACTATCCATAGAGTTTCCAGTGAGTGGCTGGGATTCGAACTGCTGAACTTCTGGTTAGCAACCAAGCTCTTAACTATGGTGCCCCCAGAGCTCCAGCTGTCTCTTGCCTCAGCCCCTTGAGTCCCTGCCTTTGTGTGCCCAAGGTGTCTTCTCATTGCAGATGGTATCTCCAACCTCAACAAGGACGATTCTCAGATACCGGCTCCCTCTCTCTGCATGTGCTTTTTCCTCAGCCCAACACTGTCCACGGCTTGTAGCTTACAAGCAGGTGTTGCAAGCTGCAGGCTGGCCCTTGGTTCAGAAAGGTGTTAACAGTGGCACAGACGGGCAATTTTATGTGGAGACAAGTGGTTTGAATTTAAGCAAAGGACACAGGGGAGCTAATTAGGAAGCCTAGTTGTGGTGAATAGATATTTGGTTTATTGTACATTTTAGAGAACCAAATCATAGAAAAACAGCACTGAGCTTGAAACTGAGCAACATCTCTTTTTCCCTTGTCAACTACAATTTTTTTCCAGATTAAAAAAAGAAATAGGAAAGCAACCTCTTTCCCAAAAGTTTGACCCAAAGAATTAAACATAAGTGTACTCCAAGCAAACCTTCCAGGAACGGTTGCCATTGAGGGGACTCTAATTTATGAAGACCCCACATCTGTCAGAGTACACCTGGGCTCCATGCGGTTTCTAGTGATTTTTCGAATCACCGGGCTGTTCTTCTGAGGTGCTTCTGGATGGACTCAAATTGCCAGCCTTTTGATAAGCAACTAGGCGCACTAACCATTTGTAACTCCAAGGATTCCTTTTGGAACCTAGGAACTAGAAAATGCAGTAGGTGATCTTACCAGGCAATTCCTGGGGCTGTGAGTTTATCTGTCTGTCCCCTATGGTCTTGGCTGTGAGTGAACAGAAAGGAAACAACCACAGGGATGGCACTGGGAGGTCCATAGACTTCTGTTGTCTTCCTAGCACTCAAAGCATTGTAAGCTCTTGCTGATGTATAGAGAGAGAAAAAGAGAATGAGAATCTCACCTGCCAACTTGATTCAGTTCCTCTTGTTGCTATTTGCCAGTTGTAGTTAATCTAGAAGAAACTGAGGGATGAATTCTGGATATGTGTGGTATGATCTGGAATCCGGTTTTGGAAATGAGACTGTCATTAAATTACATGATACTCCTTTCATGAAGAGTGCATGTGTGTGTATGCATGTTTGTGTGTGTGTGTGTGTGTGTGTGTGTGTGTGTGTGTGTGTGCGCGCGCGAAAGAGTCAGTGAGTGCATGTGCATAAACATGGCTCTGGTCTGATGCCACCTTTGCAAACAGCCTCCATTTCAACCCTTCACTCCAACTCCTCTTCTGATTTAGAGGACTTGGAAGCTTCATCTCTTCTGGAACTTACTATGCTCAACCACACATCAGAATGATTTATGCAAATACAACTCTCCAATCATCAGTAGAGAACTCAGAGGCCCTGTCGAGTTTGCTTGGCTGTCTCTAAACATAGTGGAGCAGTAGACTCAAAGTTTCTAAGATTCAGGGACATTAACAGAAGCTTCTTATACAGCTGTTGTGAACATCAAGCACCTATAGTTTGGTCTGGAATATAGTGAGAGCTCCATAAATATTTGATGAATGCGTGGCAACAGGAAGGAAATGCTTGAGGCAGCCACCGTCAGACAATGAACCTTCCTTTTGCAACAATTTGTGAGCCCAGGAATCTGTGTGCTGAACAGTGTGCTTTTCAGTGGCCAACTAAGCAACTTAACCGAAAAAAAAAAAAAAGCATTACTTTTGCTTCGATTCCAACTCATATCTACCCTGCAGAAGTGAGTGGAACTGCCCACATGCGCCAACGCACGTGGAAAGCCAGAGTCACCACATTAGTTCTACCTTTCTCTCAAGGCCATTTCCAGATGAGAAAAATCTGTATCTCAGAGAAAGAGAAAATAAAGAATCCAAATGGGGTCAGGAGAATGAATGAGATGATCCCACGGACAGGTTGTGGCCTTGAGGGAGCCTGTTTCCCTCTATGTGACTTGGTTTCCCCATTTTTATAATGAACAGTATGATCCCCAAGGGCTCTTCTAGAAGTAATGGCAAGACAAAGAAAAGGGCATGATGTCTCTGGAAGAAGGTGTCTGGTACTGTCAGGCCCAGAGTTTCCATAGCAGCCCTCTTCTCCATCCTCAAAGTTCTCCTGAATCTAAGGGCGGTCACACCTGCTCATTCTGCTTGGAACGGTCATCTGCTTGCTTTATCCTAGGCTGATCCATCTCATCCTTAAGGCCTTTTCTGAAATGCCACCTTGCCTGAAGGCCTTTCCTGACCACCTTCAAACAAGATGGTCTTCCCTGCACCCTGTTTCGTCCCTCCCAGCACTGGTCACCAGGGGGAGGTTTTTGTTGTTGTTGTTGTTGAATTCCTGTGTAACACGTGACTCCACTAGCCAGTGTCAGGTCCCTGAGGCAGGGACCCTGTCTGTCTTGTTCACTGCTACATCCTGACTGCCCAGGTCAGGATCTGACATATAGTGGGGATTCAATACATGTTGGATGAAGGAACTAACGAATGAGTACATGAACTTGGTTGGTGAGCTTCTTCCTTCTCTTCTTCTCTTCTCTTCTTCTCTGCCTCCTTTCATCTTCCTTGCTTCCACGTTCTTTTCCTCCTGTGTCCACACGGGTCGCGCCAATTCCAGCTGCCAAGTGTGTTAACTCCTTTTATCTTTCCTCCTTTCTCTGTCCTCTTCACAAGCTCCCTGCAAGGCCAGTGTGGGCCCACCATCTCTCCATGAGAGATTCAGAACAGATTCAGCCCACAGGGCTCTCTGCTTCTCCAAATATCTAAACCTCTTATTCACATAGTCCTTTGGCATTCACCACAGTCTTTCCCTCTGAAGAAGGCAGAGCCAGCACACACAAAAACAAAATGCACTGTACACAGGGCTTGCAGTGATGTTAGACCCATTTTGCTGATCACAGTCTTCAACATTGTGTCTAAATAGACTGATTGAGAGAGTGCCCTGCATCCTGTGAATCCCAACCCAGGCAGTTCACTGTTTTAACTCGTTATTATGAAAATTTCAAACACATACGAAAAAGAACAATACAGTAGACACCCATTTGCCCATTTCGTTACCTCTTATTCTGTTTGCCAGGATGAGTTTGTGTTTTTTATTCCTCAAGTTAACTGAGGCATACTACCACACTTGGTCTATGCTACTCTGATTATACGTACACATATTTTTTTAATTCCCTTTTATTCTTATTGCCTACTGCAGCCTCATAACACACAAACAAAAGCAAATATTCTTTCAATAAAATAAGTAAAATAGCCATCAGTGTTTTGTATGCACGTATTTTTAAATTTATGTGATTGGTGTGTCATTGCTCTGCTTATTTTCATTCTACTTTTAAGGTCCATCCATGTTGTGATGTTACCTTTAGTCTGTCACATCTAGCTTCTGCAGAGGCCTCTGTGGTAACCCAGCCTCTGCTCCCAATGAGGGTCACAGTTTCCTTCCAATTCCCCATGACCACGATAATGCTGAAACACATCCTTGGGCAGACTTCCTTCCTGTGGTATATTCCTAGTTGACCAGTTATTCACACAGCGATAGTTATAGTTATAATTCACTAACATATACAGACCCTCTCCTAGGTGTCCGGAGCTAGCAAGATTTTTAAATGTCTTCTGTGTTATTACAATACCAGCTCTGTGACAAAAGCACTCATAGCCTCACTGTTAACACGTGGTAGGACTAAGGCTCAGAGAGGCACAGAGTTAAGCATCTGGGCCAGGATTTACAGGCAGTCTGGCTCAGTACCCCTGTTCTGCATTACTGCACTCTGAAGCCTGTCCTCACTGGGGACCTCAGAACCTGGTTAACAATTCCTTTATCTTCCCCATGTGCTGATTGCATCCAGCTGCCCAGTGAACACCTAATGCTGGGGGAGCTGGAACCCAGAGAGGGAAGAAGACCAGCCCAATACCACACAGCAGTCCTTGAAGGAGCAGAATGGGGCTGGGAACCCAGGCCACATGACCCCTGCCCATTAGGATGCTCTGGGCAGTGGTCAGGAGGAGAAGGGTCATGCTGTGAGCATCTCTGTGGTGAAAGGCCCTTTTGGCAGCCCATAAATCCAGCTGGGTCCTGCTTATCCTGTTTACTGGATTAGCGGACTGGGCGGCTCCGTATAAATCACCCATGGTGATTTACAGGCAGGCCCTGGAAGGTCTGAAGGCACAGGCTGGCGTGGCCCCTGAGGAGAGGCAGATAAGCGCCGTCACAGTGAAGGGTAATGGTCGTGGACCAATGGCCAGGACTGTCCTGTCCTGGTCTAACATGCCTTCCCCAAGTTGGTCACTTTGTTGTTGTTAAGTGCTTTCAAGGCTGTTTTGACACACTGTGACTCCATGTGATAACAGTAGGACTGCCTGTAGGGTTTTCTTGGCTGTGATCCTTCTGAGAGTAAATCTCGTCTTTGCAGAGCCCCCGAATGGGTTCAAACCACCAACCTTTAGATTAGCAGCCAAGTGCTTAACTGTTGTGCCAGTGGGATCCTTTTCTTGCAGGCTCCTGGTGTCTAAAGGTGAAGGTTCTGGCACTTTTAGAGACAGTCTGTAGCAAACGGTGTAAACTACGAATGATAAAATCTGAAAGGCAAATTGTGAAAGAATAAAGAGGCCAAATTGTGAGGGAACTGGGGTTGAAAGCTTTCCTAAATAACACTAATCCTTAATTTTTATTGGTTGTTTACTATGTGCCATCACGGGTGGCACAGCACAGGGTCAGAGAAAAAAAGGGACACTTTCAATGAGGTGACACAACAGCCAAAACAATGGACTCAGACATACCCACCATTGGGAAGACGGTACAGGACCAGGAAATGTTTCCTTATGTCATACATTAGGCCACCATGACTCGGAGACAACTTGACAGCAACTAACAGCAATAGATTGCCCGGCACCAATTTGTGTTCTCTGCATGAGTTGTCATTTAACTTCACAATAAACCTACGAGATAGGTATTACCATTGTTTCCAGTTCACAGACCAGTTCCCTGAAACAGAGAGGTTCCTTGACTTGACCCAGGACAAGATCACAAAACTTGAACCCTGGTGGTAAAGCTGGGATTGGCGGTTGGCCACTAGAGCCCTGAATTTAACCCTTACAGTGGACAGCATTCCTCCTCCTGTTCTTTTAGTGCATTTGTTCATAGTGATACTAGGGATGTTGTTCTTGTTGGTTGCTGACTCATGGTGATCGTATGTGTGCAGAATGGAACTGCTCCAAGGGTATTCTGGGCTGTGCCCTTTCAGAAGCAGACCACCGGGCTTTATTTGCACCCAGATGTGGCAACTTTGGGTGGATTCAAATCTCCAACTTTTTGGTTAGTAATCCAGTACTTAACCATTTGTGCCATTCAGGGAATCCTGGTTCAAAGGATAGGAGGTGACTAAGGCAATAAATGGGGTGGGGTCTAACAGATGGACTTTGCAGTTAGAACGGCCAGGATTTAGATCCCAGCTCTGCCATAGCAAGTCACTTGGATTCTCCGTGTCTGAGTTTCCTCATCTGTAAAGCAGGGATGGTAGTAGTGCCTTCCCCATCAGAGGACAGATCCCCTTCTGTATAAGTCTGTTTGACTAGTGTATAATAAGTTAAAAATATGCTTAGCGCAATGTTAAGCATGTAGCTGCAGCATTTAATAAATGGTAGCCTGTGTCTATCCATTTACTAGTGGATTCTAACTCAAAGGAGCCCTGTAGGACAGAACAGAACTGCCCCGTGGGGCTCCCAAGGAGTGGCTGGTGGATTTGAACTGCTGACCTTTTAGTTAGCAGCTGAGCTCTTAACCACTGTGCCACCAGGGCTTCAGTGGTAGCCTAGCAGTATTATATTTGCCTTCACCCTGATATTAAAAAGCTGATAAGCCATTGGTAGAGACTCGCATTTGTATAAAGAACTCCGTCTACCAAGGGGGAAAATGACAATGCATAACGGAGGTCAAGCTAGAAGGGGCAGTGAATTCTAAGAGGAAGAATCAGAAAGGACTTCATGGATAACCTGGCTGAGAACTGAGCTGTGAAACTCGAGCAAGATTTCTGAAAGCAGGAAAACACTGAGAGAGTGTCTTTCGCAGAAGTACACGGTGAGCGATGGAGTACATACTGTCAACTGCCATGCCAGACACTAACTCTTCACGCCTGTCTCTCTCCTTTGGCTGGGATAGCCTATCAGTAGGAATGATGTCTAATTCTTCACAATGTTCCCCTCATGTCTCCCCTTGACTGACTCATAACAGATCCCATGACATGTTGAATGGGTGGATTAATGAGTGGGTAGAAAGATGGATGAGTAGTTGGGTGGGTGTAAATAAGGGACTGGGTAGATAGATTGGTGAATAGGTGAGTGATTTAGGTAAATGGATGGATGGATAGATGGGTGAATGGATGGACAGAAGGATAGATGGGTAGTTGTGTAGACGAATACATGAATGGATGAGTAGATGAATGAATAAGTGGACAGGTGAGATAATGAATGGATGGATGGATTTTTGGTTGGTTGGATGGGTAATAGCATGGATAGACGTGTGAGGGTGGGTGGATGGATAGATGGATGGATGAACAGACGGAAGGATAGATAGGTAGGTGGATGCATGGATGGACAGGAGACTGGAGGGGTGGGTAGTTGTACGGATGGATATATGAGTGTTATAGGTAGAAGAATGAGTGAGTGGACAGGGGAGTAAATGGTGGGTGGTAGATGGGAGGGTAAATGCATAGACAAATAGATAGATGGATAGATGGGGGAAGAATGGAAGGATGGATGGGTAGTTGCATGGATAAACATGAGGGGGTGGATGGATGAAGTGGTGGATGGATGGATAGGTGAGTGGAGGGATAGAATGAATGAGTATATGTACCGACAGGTAGATGGTTTGGTGAGTGAATGGATAGGTGGACAGTTGCACAGACTAGTGGAAGGATTCATATTTTTTGCATGCGTGCATAGATGAGTGAGTAAATGAGTGAGTGACTGGGTAAATGCATACATGGATGAGAGTGTGGGTGACAGGTACATGAAGGTAATTGCCTAGTGAGTTCCTGCCTCAAAGTCTTCATTCTTGGGGTTCTCTCCACCTGAGTTGTTCCTTTTCAAATTATACCCTTGCCTTAGCTCCCTCATCTCATTTTAGACGGTGATTAAACTGTCATGGATTTAATGTGTTCCCTAAAAAATCTGTAACAATTTGCCTGTGCCATAACTCCTGGTAGAGTGTGATGTCCTTCCGAGTTGGAATTCCTGCCTCTATGATGTTAATGAGGGTGGATGGGCAGCATTTGTGCTGGTAGAGCAAGATTCAGTGCGTATGTTTGTTTTGTGCCTTGAGGTGGTCTCTTGAGCTATAAAGGGAAAAATCTGGCTGAGAGATTTGGGATCGTCACGCCATCAAGACAGCAGCACCATGAGAAGGGTGTGTCCATCAGACCTGAGGTTCCTGCACCAAGATGCTCCCTGAACAAAGACTGATGCCACACAAGGACTTTCCTCCAGGGCCGACGAGGGGGAAAGCCTTCCCGTAGAGTGGACTTCCTGAATCTGGACTTGTAGCCTACCAGACTCTGTAAGAATAAACTTTCCTCTGTAAAAACCATCCATTCTGTGGTGTTTCTGTTAAAGCAGCACTAGCCAACTGAAACAAAAACCTTCCCTGACTACCTAACTACCCAAACTTGAATAGAATCCACTTTGATTCTTGTCTTCTTTTGTTTTTCATAGCCTTTATTTACTTCCTAGCATATAAACACCAAATATAAGTTCCATGGTGTCAGATGCTTTGTTTTCCTTACTTCTCTATGGCCAGCACCTAGTACAAGGGTTGGCACAGTGTAGCCCTTCCATAAGTATTTACTAAATGAGCTGAAGGATGTGAAAAGCAACTCAGAAGGAAGGGTGAAATCTGATCAGAGGAATCTGAAATCTCTTTGCAGAAATTGAAAAAGTGCTCTACAAATGATAATGCTGATATTTTCACTATTTTTTTCACCATTTATTTACACAGCACAGAGGGCTTTCTCATCTATTATTCCATTTAAGTACACTTAAAGCTGGCAAAAAAGACAGTTGGGTCATTACTTTTACAGCAATAGCGATATCTTTATTGTTTGTACTGATCGATAGTGTTTCAAAAAAAAGGGGGCGTTGCAAAATTCCCACTTGACACTAAAGGGTGAAAAGTAGAAGATGAAAATTTCCCTATGAGCATCTACCCTGAGATATTCACTGTGGAGAGGGCTGTGCTGGGGTTAAAAATATCCAAAATTTTAATGGATGGGGAAACTGAGGCTCAGAGAAGCAGAGACTCTTGTCCAGGGTGACATGGTTACTCAACAGCAGAGTCAGATTTTTTGTCCATTCCACTTAAATATGGTGGATGGATGGATTGATTAAATGGGTGAATGGATAGAGAGGTGGGTGGGTGAAAGGATGAGGGCATAGATTAACTGGATGGATGGATGGTAAGGTAGGGGAGGGAAGGATGAAGGGAGGTGTGAGTGAATAGGTGAGTGGGTGAGTACACGGGATAGACGAGCATATGGGTGGATGGATGGGTAGATGTACACTCTGACTATATGGCCCTGAGAGATTGTTTCTTGGACCTGCAGTTCCACTCACCCCAGGTCAACCCCAGCCAAGCCAAGTGCCATCGAGTCAGGCTTGACCAAATGGTGTAGACTTGAGAAGAACTGAATAGACTCCACACACACCCAGCCGAGATGCTTTTCTTGACAATTCTCAGTTCTGGTTAAGGCTGTTCATTTCACATGGCTCCTGAGATGAAGAAAGATGCCAATGTAGGCTCTCTGGAATGTTCTCAATACTTTATCCAGGCTCTCCCAGCTGCCCAAACATCCTGATTGTCCTCTCCTGTCGACCCAGCTACCTTCTATGTGCCAACACTTACGATACAATATCTTACCTAATACTCACAACAAACTTGTAGTCTATTATTATCCAAATCTAATGGGTACATTGGTTTCTTAGGGGCCCTGTAATAAAGTATTACAAATTGAGTGGCTTAAAACAACAGGAATTTATCTTCTGACAGTACTAGAGACTGTAAGTCCAAAGTCAAGATGTCAGCAGGGCCGCGCCGTCTCTGAAGGCTCTTGGGAAGAATGCTTCCCTGTCTCTGCTAGCCTCTGGCAGCCCCAGGCCCCTTTTTTTTTCTTGCTGTGGCAGCGTCACTTTATTCTGCGTTCTGTCGTCATGTGGCCTGTTCTCTTTGTCTCTCTCCTCTTCTTAGAAGAACACCAGTCAGATTGGATTACAACCCACCCTGCTTCAGTATGATCTCATGTGAATTTAATTAATTCCATCTGCAAAGACATATCTCCACATGAGGTCACATTGACAGGTATAGGGGTTAGGACTTGAACATATCTTTTTGAGGGGTCACAAGTCAACCTCCAACCACGGAGGATGCAGCTGAGGTTCAGAGAACTGAAGCAACTTGCCCAAGGCTACACTAGCTAACCAATGAGAGCCTGAGACTGCATCCCTCTGACTCGGTGGCACTTTTCCTGCTTCCTCCTGCACACCGTCCTAGTGGTCCTCAACCGCATCCCTGTCTTGCCCACCCTCTGTACTGGAACCTTCAGCTCCTGCCTCACAAAGGAAAGTCCTTGGCCCTGTCCTCCCCCCACCCATCTTTCCAGAACTTCTCTACTTCTTTCCATGTGTCACCATCTTCCTTTTTGGGTCATACCGCCTCACCCATTCCACCCTGCTCTTTCTCCCTCTGTGAGCTTCTTTCCCACAGTCTGCAAACATTCTTGAGCCTTTCCTTTTTCAAAATAAGGTCCTCTCTCATTCCTTTTATCCTTCAAGTTACCTTTTCCTCTTTCTGCATTATTTCATCACCAAACTTCTTGGGGAAAAGAGACTATATGTGTTCTTTCCAGTAGGTACACCTAACCAATGACTTGGCATCAGACAGACCTGGATTTCAGGCCTGACTCTGCCACTCTGACTCACACTGAATGAGTCACAGTGCTCTCTGAGCCTCAATTCCCTCTTCTGTAAAATGGGGATATTGATACCCTTCCATCATGGCTCATCATGATTATGAGTTGAGATAAATATTTGAAGGGCTTAGCAACTCTATCTGGCACATGGTAGTTACTTTGTCATTCACTGCTGTCTCCCCACCCCCTAGCATGGTCCTAGCATGTGCAGGCTTAATATAAAATATCTTGTGGGTGAGAAACTGAATGAGTGAACTTCATAAGGTGCCATGCCTTCTCATTGTCCTTTGCTGTTCTGGCCCTCCTTGGCCTTTCTCCCCTCACACCAAACTTAGTCCCATCTCTTCATCAACCAAGATATCACCCCCTGCAGAAAGCCTTCTAGAGCATTTTTCATGTCATATGTGGCCTCAGAGGAATTTAGTCCTTGTGAGCTAGGAACAATTTTTACTCCTTATGTCAAGCATTCATTTGACTTTGCCCTCTCTCACTGAGTACTGGGGCAGCTGGGCTTTGTGGCGCATAGAGGGTTATGGAATTTAGTCAATTAGTAGAGTGGCTCCAGGGAGGCTTGTAGGGAAATTCATCCCAACACCAGAAGTTGACTCAAGGGAGAACCACAGACATGTGTGTGTTAGATCCCACACCATTGTCCCCAGACCCAGTTCATGGACAACCCCACTGTCAGCTGAGTCCCAGAAGACATTCTGGGGCTACTTGGATTAAACAGATTATTCCCCTCCCAGACTTTGCCAGGCAGCTACAGTGGAGCACTTGGCTGCCTCCGTTTCTCCATTTTGCCCCTAAGAAGCCGAAGCAGAAAACTCTGGGACATGCTGAGAATTTTGGACAGAACTGGGATCTGACAGCATGATGACCAAGGCCACTCTCTGGCTTCCAGATGCATGATAGAGGCTGTGACAAGGTTGGGGAGGCCTGAGCTGCACCTCAGGAGACAGCCAAAAGGGGACTAGGTTAGGAGTAGAAAGTCTGCTTTTAAATCTCAGTGCCATCATCCACAAATCCTGTCACCTAAGGCAAGTCACCTGTCTTAGTTACCCAGTGTTGCTGTAACAGAGCTACCACAACTAGGTAGCTTTAACAAACAAATTTATTTTCTACAGTTTAGGAGGCTAGAGGTCCAAATTCAAGGAAACCCTGGTGGTATAGTGGTTAAGTCCTACCTCTGCTAACCAAAAAGTCAGTAGTTCAAATCCACCAGGTACTCTTTGGAAACTCTGTGGGGCAGTTCTACTCTGTCCTATAAGGTTACTATGAGTCAGAAGTGACACGACAGCAGTGACTTTGGCTTTTTAGCTCTAGAGGAGGGCTTTTTCTGTTGTTGTTTTTCAGTTTCTATTCCTTGGTGCTCCTTTGTACGATATGGCATCTCTCTTCCTCCATCTCTGTTTGCTTTTTTGGTCACTTGTTCAATCTGCTCTTTTAAACCAAAAAAAAAAAAAAAAAAAAAAAAAAACACCCTACGCCAATACTGCTGTATTACTATAACAAAGAAAACCCATTCCCTGATAGGGTTTACCGCACAGATTTTGGAGGACACACTTCCATTCACAACACCATCTAACAGCCCCCAGACTATTATTTTATCTTTAAAATAGGAATACTATTGCTCACTTCATTAGACACTTGGACGATACAGAGAGGTAACATACAAAGCACCTGGCACATAGCAATTGCTCTAAAAATGGCTGGCTTTGTTATAATTATTAATGCTATTTTTGTGATTAGCTGTGTGACTTTGTGCCCCGCCTTCCTGATCTCTAAACAAATGAGGGGAAAATAATAAATAATAATAAACGAATTGCAGAGTGACTACGGGTATCAAATAAGATAAAGCATGTACAGTGCTCTGTCTCAATACCGCAGCTATTGTTAGTAACTAGTATCTATAGTGATCATGATTATTCGGGCTGGCCAATTGAGGAAGTGCCTTGCCCCTTCCAGGTCTGTTGAACCATCTGAGGCTCCGGGTGAAGGAAAAGCCCCTCCAGGAGGCCCCGCCCAGCCCCTGCCTCCGCCCCTCAGGCCCCTTTGAAGTCCCCAGGGGCCCGGCTCTTGATAAATGTCCCAGCCCTATAGGTTATGACTTGCTGCCAGATTTGACGTTAACCATCATGCCCTGGCTGGGTGTTTGAAGAAAGTGGCTAAATGCTGCTGGGGCTGATGGGGGAGATAGGAGGCGAGGCCAGTCTTTGAAAGCCCCGGCCGCCCTGGCGAGAGGGAGCGAGGAGGCCAGCTCCGCTCCAGCTGTTTAGTCTACCAATCACGGTGGTGACAAGGAGTCTGCGCTAGCACAGGGCGGGGGCTCTGCGGGCGCGGGGCGGGGAGGCGGCCGCCCTGCAGCCACTGAAGGATTTCCTGTGCTTGCTTTATTTTCCAGGCGTGGAGGTAAGTGTGTGCGTCTGTGCGCGCGCGCACATGCAAGACCAAAACCCAAAACCCCGCTGCCGTCTAGTCGTATCCGACTCATAGCGACCCTATAGGTCAGGGTAGCACTGCCCCAAAGAGTTTCCAAGGGCGCCTGGCGGATTTGATGCACCCGCAAGAGCGTGCTCATGTGCGCTTTTCACACGTTCTGGGATAAGCAAAGATTGTAAAGGAGGAAGAGCACAGGACTGAGAGTCCAGAGCCCTAGACTTTGCCTCTGTCTTCCTTTCCCTCTTTCTCCACTGGAAAGAGGAGCATGTCTTAATCCAGGGTGCAGAGTCAGAGAGGCCAGAGCTCCCCCTGGCTCTGCCTGTTCTAGGGTAGTGCAAGGAAGTCTGAGTTTTCTCCCTGTAAAATGGGAATGAACAACAGCACCTCCCTAGTAGCGTTGATACCTCGATACATTTTGTGTGAGGTGCTTGACAGAATCTGGCACACAGTAGAGACTCAATAGTTGGACGCCAGCCACTGACAACAGGTGGGAATGCAGGAATAAGAAACCAAGTTTGCTTCTTGGCACCTGGCTCCTAACGTTCCCCCAGATGCCGAACCCCAGCTTCCTGTTCTCTCCATTTTTCTCTATGAATTTGGACTTGCAGACAACTTCTATCAGAGGCAAAGCAACATCATAATAAAAGATAACTGCTACCACTATCAGAGACCTACTACCCGCCCAGCATCATGCAAAACACTTCACACATGTCACAGCCAGCCTGCAAAATAGGCATTCTCATTAAACCATGTGATGTGGTGGAAGCACAGTTAGACAAAAGTCATTTGCGTAGTGAGTGGGAAGAAAAAGCCCTGGCCTGCTTGTCTCCTGTGTCTATAGCATGCTGCCTCAGGTGGGGTGTGGAAGGATAGAGAATCAGACTTCTTGGACACTTGCTAACCAGAACTGTTCCTCATCTTTAAAATGGAAATAATAATACCTAAACACACAGCTGCTGGGAGGGTGAAATAACAACAGCTAGTACCTGGCCCTCAGCACGGTCTTAATACACAGATTACTGAGCACCTACTATGTGCCAGCTGTGCTAGGAACTGAAGGCCCAAAGCTCTGTCAGAGATTCTGTTGTGCCTCCAAAGCTTCTGTGTCCATTGTTGTCTTACTTGTCTATTTGTTTAGTTGTTGTTGAATCAGTTTCAACTCATGGCAATCCCATGTGTGCAGAATAGAACCACTCAGTGGGGTTTTCAAGGCTGTGATCTTTCAGAAACAGATCGGCAGGCCTGTCTTCTGAGGTGACTGTCAGTGAATTCCAGCTGCCAACCTTTCAGCTAGTACTTGAGCACTTAACCATTTGCGTCACCAAGGGACCCTTCCTTACCTAGAGCTACAGTAATGAAAAATGCCACTAGTGAGTATAATGAGCAGCAGTTTATTTTCTTCCCATCCTGGAAGCCAGAAGACAGCATCTCAGCTGTGTCAGTTCTCTCTGTGGTCCTCTCTCCTAGTCTCTGGTGTCTGCCAGCAATCTTAGGTGTTCCTTTCCTTATAGCTGCGTCCTCACATGGCATCTGTGTTCGCTCTTTGTGTTTCTTTCCCTATTATCCCTGTGAGAAACTGCTTAGAAAGGAAAAAGTTTAGAACCCACCCTACTTTGGTATGACCTCATGATCTTAACAAAAGAAAACCCATTATTTCTGAATAAGATCACATTCACAAGCATTAATATTTCAACAAAAGTTTTAGAGAACATGATTCAATCCCTAACAGTCAGGACAAGGCAGCTTATGCTGCAATAACAAAGACTGCCAAATCTCATTGTTTAGCACAACAAAGATGCGTTTCTCACTCATCCTGCTATATCCTTAACAGGTCAGCAGGGATCTCTGTTCACCCAGCCCCTCAGGGTAAGAGGCTGATGGGTCTACCCCCTTACCGTCTAAGAACCCTGTGGTAAGGTGACAAGAACATGGTGAGTTACACACTGACTCCTAAGTTTTCTCCTGTTAATATTCCATTAGCTAAAGTAAACCCTGTTAGCACAATGGCTAAATACTTGGCTTCTAACAGAAATGTCAGTGTTCGAACCCACCAGCTGCTCTCTAGGAGAAAAGACCTGGCAGTCTGCTCCCATAAAGATTACAGCCTATAAAATGTTACGGGGCAATTCAGTTCTGTCATTGTAAGGATCACTGAGTCGGAGTCAGCTCAATGGCCCACAATAACAACAAAAGTAAGCCACATGATTATACCTCACCTCAGAAGGGCAGGGAAGTATAATGCTACCGGATGCTGGGGAAAAAAACAAACCCACTGCCATTAAGTCGATTCAGACTCATAGGGACCCTATAGGACAGAATAGAACTGCTCCATAGGATTTCCAAGCAGTGCCTGGTAGATTCGAACTGCTGATATTTTAGTTAGCAGCCATGTCACTTAACCGCTGTGCCACTAGTGTTTGAATGTGCTGGAAAGGAGGGGGAGAATGCTCCCGGCCCCAATCTAGAAGGACAGCAAAAACAGAAACTGCTATTCTGACAGAGTTACACAGAAAATGTGAGGCATGAAGAGAAACAGCCTCTCTTGTGATATCCGGACTGAGACCTAGAATTTAGACCAAGAGTTCTTCTCTATTTTTTTCTTTCTTCTAAAAAAAGTATTTTATGTTATTTTTTATTGTTATAGCAGAACATACACCGATTCAAACATTCCTAGTTGTACATTTCAGTGACATTCTTCAAGTTGTTCAGCCATTCTCATTTTCCTTTTCTGAATTGTTCCTCCCCAGTTAATATAAAGTCCCTACTCCTGTGCTTTCTATCTCATCTTCAAGTTGCTGTTATCACTTTGATCCCATAGAGATCTTAAAGAATACAATGCTCAAGGCAGACATTGTTTGGTATGAAGACTTTTGGTTTATGGTTTAAGCAGATCAGGAATTTTTAAGCAGGGTTTTAGCCATCTGTTCTGGGCTTCAAGGATCCAGGAGCTCCCCGAAACTCTTTGCAAACTCCTGTGTGCACGTAGATTTGTGCATTTTTCTAAGAAGAAAGTCCTAATTTTCATTGCCTAAGACTTGGACCACCAGGTTGTATCTGTGTCCTCCTGACTTTAGTCCTTCTGGATCTCAGGTGGTATAGTGGTTAAGAGTTCGGCTGCTAACTAAAAAGTTGGCAGTGTGAATCCACTAATCACTCTTTGGAAACCTTATAAGGGTTTCCCTGTCCTACAGGGTCACCACGAGTCAGAATTGACTGGACAACAATTGGTTAGTCCTTCCATTGCAGTGTATCTAGAAAGACAACACTCAAACCACCTGCAGCAGAAGGCCTGGGCAGTTGTAAAAATGCATAGTCCCCAGACCCACCCCTGACCAAGTGAATATGAATCTCTGGGGGTGGGGCTGGGAAATCTGCATTTAAACAAGTTGCCCGGTAACCATGTCATAC
This sequence comes from Heterohyrax brucei, assembly GCA_028571685.1. NCBI lineage: Eukaryota > Metazoa > Chordata > Mammalia > Hyracoidea > Procaviidae > Heterohyrax > Heterohyrax brucei. Next base: position 171,849,269 of record CM053141.1, read on the forward strand.
CCAGAACTTTGAGGCCCCCTCTGCCAGGGACAGGCGCCCCCACCCCCGCCTCCCTCTCACTGGTACCCCATTCACATCCACTCTGCAAACGAAACCACAGAGAGGGCTCTGTGACTACCAGGCATCTCCTGTGGCCAGAGATCACTGGGCAGCACGCAGGGGCCTGCCAGGCATGGTATTTCATTAATCCTGAAAGACACCGGGCTCTTGGACTGGCACATAGGAGGCAGTCAACAAATACTGCTGGGCAAAAGAAAGACATAAAACAAAAAAAAAGGGACTGGAAAGGACAGAATGGCTTTTAAAAACACAGTCTAGAATCAGACTGCCCTAGCTTCAAATGCCAGTCTTGTTAGGTACTAGCTGGGTGACCTTAGGGCAGTTACTTAACCTCTCGGGACTCCAACTTCGTCTCTTATGGGGAATGATTATGTGATCACAGTGCTAGGCTGGCACACATTACCAGCTCTTGTAAGGGTTGCCACACAGATAATATTTTTTTGATAATCCCTTGTAGTGGATCTCATTAACTCCACTCTAGAGATGAGAGAGAACCTGAGATGGTTCTACTACACATTCTACAGGCAGGATTTAAGCCCAGACCAAGTCCATCTTGACCAAGCCCTGGGCCTTTCCTTCTTCCCAGAGGGATTCTGGCCAAGCTGAGACTGTCTGGCTGTAAATACAGGCAATCCAGTTTCGTCTCATTCCCTTCTCGTTTCCCTCTTCAAGAAGTGTGTGTGTATGTGTGTGTGTGTGTGTGTGCACATACACACACTCCCCTGCCAGGAAACAGAGTCATCTTTGTCCTTGATAGCTCTCATGGGGCCCACCCTGAATCAGGTAGACTGACCCCCTCCCAAGACTCAGGGCTGCTGATTAAATTAGTCCTCCCTAGCCCTGGCTGTGCTGAGGAAGAATTCACAAGAGTTTTAAAGTGTGTTTGAAGACCTATCCTGGCCCCATCGCTAGTGATTTAGATCTGAGCTGGGGTCCCAGTAGCTACATTTTAATGAGTTCCCTTGGATTTGATCCTTTGAGCTCTTGCTCTGAACTTTAGTTGATTTAGCACGTGTCCATTTGGAGGGTTTGATAGGTATATGGGGGTTCCTGGGTGTATCTAAGGTATAGCAAGTAGAGAGCTTGCCCTGGGTGCCCCCTGGGGAGGGCAAGTGAGGGACACCAATGAACAGTTTCTATTGGCCATCATGGCTTCCACTGCCAGTTATGAGAGATCATTCAATAATTTAAAACTAAGACTCGACGGCACTTGGCTTGGCTGGCCATAGGCACTATTTACTATGGATCTGCAGCTGTCTGGACCACATATAACCCTATCCTAAACTGGTGCTGTTGTAAGACAAGCCCTTTCTGCCTTCAGCATGTCCCCCAGGCTCTTGAGATATGAAGGAAGGAAGCTAACAGAAAGATATGGGGACTTTGTGCCACCCAGAAGCTGTGCCAGAAGCTGAGCACATCCTTTGAGAAGGACCAGGGTCCTTGAGCCTCGGAAGCTTCCAGTCCAGGGGAAGATTGATGACAAGGACCTTCCTCCAGGGCCAGCACAGAAGCCTTTCGCCTGGAGCCAACACCCTGAGTTTGAGCTTTTATCCTACTGGACTGTGAAAAAATTTCTCTTTTTAAAGCCATTCACTTGTAGCATTTCTGTGAAGACACCACTGGGTGACTAAGACACCTGCCTTCTCCATCCTGCCTGGTAGCCTCAGAAGGGGCAGCTGTGTTTTAGATTGGTGTGGTGGAAAGAGCACCAGACTGGGAGCCAGGAAACTGAAGCAGAGACTCTTCTCCTCACTGTATAACTTTGGATTCTCAGAGCCTCAGTCATCTCATCTGTATATGGGGCTAACTCCCCTGAATGGAGGAGATCAGGGGTGAGCACGTACCATAGAGCTCATGAAGCTTAAGCCTCGCAGCCTTTCACTTAACTTTATTTTCTCTTTCTTAAAAACTTATTGCCAAAGAATCAATTTTGACTCACAGTAACTCTATTGGACAGAGTACAAGTGCTCCATACAGTTTCCAAGGCTATAGTCTTTACAGAGATAGACTGCCACATCTTTCTCCTGTGGAGTGGCTGGGGGTCCAAACCGCCAACATTTCAAGTGGCAGCAGAACACTTAACCACTGTGCCATCAAACCAAACCTGCTGGCAATGAGTTGATTCCAACTCCTAGTGACCGTATAGGACTTTATAGAACTATCCCACAGGGTTTTCAAAGCAGGGCTCATGGTTTCGAACTGCTAACCTTTTGGTTAACAGGTGAAGCTCTTAACCTCTGTTCAGCTGGGTCTCTGGACTCCCTAATAAACCAACAAAACAAAACAAAACAAAACCCATTGCTGTTGAGTTGATTCTGACTCATAGCAACCCTGTAGGACAGAGCAGAATTGCCTCACAGAGTTTCTAAGCAGCGCCCAAACTGTAAATCTGTTGGTTAGCAGCCATAGTACTTAACCACTCTGCCACCAGGGCTTTGGACTCCCTAATAGAGCCCATAAAATCCAGACCAGCCCTGATGGAGAAAGGGCCTATGAAGTGTCAAATGAGAGATAAAGTGGGCCTTGTATCTCCCAGGAACCTCCTCTCCACAGAGATGGTGAAGAAAAGGTGAGCTAGGCTCTTCGGCAGTGCTCCCCAGCTCCTCCTTCAGCTTGGATTTCTGCAGGTCGTCCCAGGCTGAGTCCAGCCCCTTCCTTTCCTTCCAAGGATGTTTATCAGTGGGGAGTGGCAGGGCCTGCTAATCAGAGGCCACTCACCGCCCAGGAGATTAACCCTGTGGACCTCGGGCTCAGGTCAGCCGCCCCGGCTACGAGCTCTGCCTCAGGGGTCCTGGCTGTGGGTCAGATTGCTGGCCAGGGCAAATCCCCCAGAGAGTGACCCTTAGGGATCTTCCTAGAACCACCAGAAGCCCGGAAGGTGAAGGCTTATCAGAGTACTTCACTTTCCTTTAGAATCCTCCAGGAAATTTCTCAGCATCTAGAATAAAATCCAAACCCTTGCCCAGCCCACATGCCCCACCATGTCTCCAAACTCAGCCTCCAGACAAGGAGGCTTCTGTCACCCTGGCCTTCTTTCCCTTCTGCATCCCTCCTACCAACTTGTTCTCTCCCCAGACACCCTTCCTAGATCTTCACAAGTCTCCCTTTGCATCCCAGAGGCCTTCCTCGGCCACTTTCTCAGGTACCCCTCCCCACCTGACCAAGGCACTATCATACCTCCTTGTTTCATTTCTTCATAAGAGACTGAAACTCATATCTCTTGACGTGAGCTGAGATCATCTCCCCAGTGCCAACTGCAGTACCTGGCACATAGAGGGGCTCAGTAAGGACTTACTGAGTGGATGCAGAAGGGCAGGAGTGAGTTAACCAATAGGCAAGGTAAGCACGGTGCTTACCTTGCTTACCAGATTGCCTATAAGGAATGATTTCACATTTATTTTTATCACATCAAGGATTCTGCTTCTACGTATGGCTGACATCTGTCTCCCAACCCTACAGTACTTCCTTACAGTGGACTTTCACTGTATCAAAGATTGTTCACTATAGACTGGTAAGTAAACACAGGTGAGCCTGTGCTTATCTTGCTTACTGGGTAATGTGACTCGGCATAAGGGCACTGGACATGTCATCCAGCGCTCTAAGCTCTGGGTTGGAGTTGAATGGTAGGTTAGAAGGTGACTAAGCTAGGGTCCCCGACCAGACGTGCCCAGGCCATTCCCAGTGTGGGAGAGTAGACACACAGGTATATTTAAGAAGACAAGAAATGCCTTGCTGGTTTCAAGTCCAGCCCAGAGCTGGCTTGGAGAAGGTAGTTCCAGACCTGGACGTGTGTCAGAATTTCTGGAAGCTTGTACCTTGTTACAAATGCAGTTACAAGGACCTTCCTTGGGGCTCCACAAGATGAGATTTCTAGAGAGGTTTCCAGGATCTTGTGGGAGTTGAGGAAATCTTGGGCCCCATCGTGCAGGGAAAGCTTCCCATAAGAGCTGTATTGGGATACCCCTGGGTAAGTTCAACCTGTAGAAGGAGAGGGTCAGAAGAAGCCTAGTCCAGCAGTGGAAGGCCAGGAGCACCAGTGCACTTCCCTCGTCCCTGAGTCCTAGACCCCCACGGTGAGATGTGATGAGGGCCCAGGTGGGCCCCTGAGAGGAAGGAGACTGGCATCAGATCCGGGCCTCCAGAGTCCACAGATTCCTGGCATCCTGGACAAATGAGGTTCTGCCCCTCAGCTCACAACACCTGGAGTCAAACAGCACCCTGTAATCTCCCTTGAACGTGTTTCCAGTGAGATCCAGGGCAACTCTGAACTTCTGCTTCCTCCTAAATAATGAGTGGCTTGAGGTGAGAGGATTGCTTTGCCCTCACCACACACTAGCTGGGTGACTTTAGAAAAATTAACTGAAAAATAATCTCTGAGCCTCAGTTTCCTCATCTATAAAATGGGGTAATATACAAGATAATGGGAAAGTTGAAGCTGCTAGTGCACGGAAGGACGAGAATACAGTGTCTGCACACAACACTCACTGTAATTCCAACTGCGTTTATCCAGCTCTTCCTCAGAGCCCAGAACTTCCAGGCCTGAGAAAAGACTGCCTAGCCCTGGTCTTTAATGCCATCTACTGGCCAACATGGAGAATGACTCACAGTGTATGCCAGGGCGTGGACCCACGCTGTGTCATGGGGCAGGACAGGATTAAGGCAAGTGGGAGCCCTAAACACTGATAATCTGTGGTGCCCCCTGCTGTGCTTGTTTATGGATTCAAATGGAGTACATGAATTGTATATGTGGAAGTGTCTGTGTATATACACACATATATATGTGTGTATGTCATACTGATCTATGATGTGACTTTTAAAAATACAACTGTAATATATATATGCACACATAAATATTAAATTATATACAACATTGTTTATATTATATGTGATATTATGAATAACATTGTGAATAATGTGAATTTCAGGATACTCATGTTCATAAGAAGCCTGTACATAGACCAAGAGGCAGTCATTCAAATAGCACAAGGGGACCCTGTGTGGCTTAAAATGAGGAAAGCTATGTGTTAGGGTTGTATATTTTCAACATACTTATTCAGTCTATATGCCTAGAAAATACTCTGTAAAGCTGGACTCTATGAAGAAGAACAGGAAGTCAGGATGGGAGAAGACTCATTAACGACCTGTGATGTGTAGATGATACAGCCTTGCTTGCCGAAAGTGAAGAGGACTTGAAGCACTTACGCTGAGGATCAAAGGCTACAGCATTCAGTGTGGATTGTACTCCAACACAGAAAAAAACAAAAACAAAATCCCTGCCATCTGAGGAACATCAATTGGTCCCAACCCACCTGGAACAGACGACGTCTGAGAACACCAAAGACATGAGGAAAAATGAGGCCAGGTGACAGAAGAACCTATATGGCTGGGAGACTACACCAGTAGGAGACCAGAAGAACTGGGTGATGCCCGGTGACCAGCGAAGACAGTCCCAACAGAGAACACAGTGTAGAGTCCCTGAGGTGGCATGAGCAAAATTAGTGTGCAGATCAGGAACTCCATCTAAAAAACCAGAAATGATGCTCCCACAACCCGGAGAGTCCCCTGGGAACATAGCCTTTACACTTGTTGCCAGTCCAGAGCCGAAACCAGTACTGAAGCCAACACTTCAGAGAATAGACTGGACCTGGGGACACAGAGTGACACATGTGGTGTGTGTACTTCACGGTTCTCTCTCTCTCTATATGTATATGCATTTATAAATATACATATGCATTTATAAATTATAAATATAAAAATATAAATTATATATATATGAGGCTAGTTTCTTTCTAAAGGTGAGAGGAGAGGGTGGTAGAGGAGGGGACAAGTGATGGTTGGTACTGAGTACCAGAGTGAAGAGTGACAAAGAAGAGTGTTGTCACAGGATGAGGAGGACAGGCTGAGTTGCAGAGAGCTGGGTGTGCAAAATCGACTTCGACTATAAACTTTCACTTAATCACAATAAAATTTTTTAAATAATTTATTAAGAGTATCTCATGAGTGAATGCTGAATGTTATGATATTACATTATTCATCTATTAAAGTAATTTGATGATTTTTCTCTAAAAAAATACCGTTATCACTGAAGCAATAAGCAATGACATGATAAAAGGAGAAAATACTGAAGTTGTCATGAGTTTCATTTTGCTTGGATCCACAATCAACCCCCATGGAAGCAGCAGTCAAGAAATCAATATATGATTATATGACGCTGGACAAATTTGCTGCGAAAGACCTGTTTAAAGTGTTAATTTTTTTTTTTAAGGTTGCCACTTTGAGGGCTAAGGTGCTCCTGACCCGAGCCATGGTATTTTCTTTTGACTCACATGCGTGCAAAAGCGGGACAATGAATAAGGATGACTGGAGAAGAATTAATACCTTTGAATTACGGTATTGGTAGAGAATATTGAATATACCACGGACTGCAGAAGAATGAACAAATCTCTCCCTGCAAGAAGTACAACCAGAGTGTTTCTCAGAAATGTGGATGGCAAGGTCTCGTCTCATGTGCTTCGGACATGTTATCAGAAAGGACCGGTCCCTTTACTTGGTAAAGTAAAGGGTCAGTGAAAAAGAGGAACACCCTTAACTGACAACAGCTGACACAGCAGTTGTTGACAACAACAGACTCAAACATAGCAACAAGTGTGAGGATGACATGGGACCGGGCAGTGTTTCATTTTGTGGTAAGTAGGACTGCTATGAATTGGAACCATCGGCACTGTTTTAGCCAGCTAGGGCTGCTCTAACAGAAATATAAACGAGCAGACGCCTTTAACAAATGAAGGTTTATTCTTACACGGTCCGGTAGGCTACAAGTCCATATTCAAGGTGTCCACTCCAGAGGAAGGCTTTCTCCCTTGTTGGTTCTGGAAGAAAGTCCGGTATTGCGTCAGTCTTTGTCCAGGGTGCATCTTGGAGCAGGAACCTCAGGTCTGAAGGACGAGCTCTTCTCCTGATGCTGCTTGCTTGATGGTGTGAGGTTCCCAATTCTCTACCTGCTTCTCTTTCCTTTTGTCTCTTGTAAGGTGAAAAGGTTAAGGGTGGGGCAAGCCATACTCCAGGGAAACTCCCTTTACTGCGGAGTAGGTAGGTGATCTTATAAAGGGATTTATAGCCCCACCCTAATCTTTTAACATACAGCATAGGAAAATCACAAAATATAGGAGAATCATAAAATACTGGGCATCATGGCCCAGCCACATGGCTACACATAATTTTTGGTGAGGGGACACAATTCAATCCATGACAGGCACCTAACAACATAATGTTAGTCTTCAAACACAAAAGTGACATAAACCGTTTCAGCCAAACAAGAGGAACTGGATTATAAAATTTTTAGTGGATACAGGATGCTAAGATTTTTGTTATATACTACATTTTCTACCACAGGAATATCCCACATATTCTGCAACAACGAAAATGAGTCAGTAAACTTAGCTGTTTCAACAGGCAGTGTAAAACTTTGCTGATCACCCCCGTCTCTCTTTCACTAGAAAGAAATGGTATACTCCCAAGAGACCAGTTGAGATCAGGGTTGCAATTACATGAGAGGGGACTGTAAGAGAGAGATGTTAGTGAAAGCTCTGAAGCGATAGGAGCCTCATGGGTGAAACCATCTTGTGGGTGGGCACCCTTATGACCGTATGTGAACTTTTTTTCAAGGAGGTGCATTCTCACACATCGGAGCTGATATCAGTTTCATTTAACCCTCTGCCTGCTTCCCTCCACTGTTGCACTTGGTTTCCCTTGAGTCCTGTCCACTTGGATCTATAGGTTTTTGCTTTGGACAACTGGTGCGCCTGTTTTGTTAATGCCCTAACCATAAGCTTGCCTGCCTTGTTGAGTAATCAGTCCATCCCTGTGCTGGGGCTTCAGTGGGAACAACTCAGGAGCCAGGAGTGCAAGTCTCAGAGCTGCCCTGATTCCCTGAGTGACACAGGACAGGCCCTGTCCCAGGGGCCCTCACTTTCTTCATTCTCGTCATCATCGTGTTGGACGTCCTGAGAGACTTGGCAGAGGAGCCCATGCCCTCTCCAGGAGGAATCAGCTCAGCTTGAGGCCAGTGGTGGACGGGCTTTGGGAGGGGAAGGGCACTGCACAGAGCTGGCCACACTCTGTCTGCTGTGGATGAACTGCCGCAGAATGGGCAGCCCCTGGACCTGGACTCAGCCCCCTAGGCCTCAAGGCAGGGATTCAGGCTGGGTCTCGCCCCTCCCCTAAGGCTAGATCCACACCTGCTTTCCTCGGACAGTGCTGTGTCTGCAGAACAGAGACATGGGTGATTCCGAAGCACCATTTCATCATCTCTCTGTCACACACACATACACAGACAGACAGACATCATCTCTCAGATCCAGACGTGCAAGCGTCTATGAGTTTAGCATTTGGGAGAGACATAGGGTTGCTGTGAGTAGGAATCAAGTCAGTTGTAGTCGGTAGTGGTGGGGATTGGTTTAATGTCTTTCAGTCAACACCTTCCTGTCCCCTCAATGTCGGTTCCTGGAGGGAGGACAAAGCTCCCACCTACTTGAGCTGCCTGTGTCCTCAGCATCTGGTGAATTAATGAATGAAAGTATGCTTACCGCACACACATAGGTATGCCCAATCCAAACCACACTCTCCACCACATGGACATTGTCGCAGTGATGATTTCCACACCAATGGTCAAAACAAAACACTCTGTCTGACATCCCTCACACCACACTCTCTCAATCACAGAAGTAGACTCTAACTTCCTTCTGACCCGTAAACTGTCATGTATACACATACCCACCTCCATGCACGCGTGCGCACAGCAAGCCCATCTGGTTTCCATCCCAGCCTTCCTCCTTCCCCTGACTTGGTACTAATGGTCTTGACTAAGTTCTTGACTAAGTCCTTTGGAAGCCCTCGAAGAGGAGATTGGGAGGGGCCCTAGTGACTGACAGGAGGGGGCAAGGATTTGATAATCTTGCCGACTGTAAATTTCCCCCAAAACACACACCACCACCCCTATCCACACATCCATACCAGTCTTCCCATTCCTCTGTTTCCTACATCACTGCAGGGCAGGGCACTGTTGCCTCACCCTCTGTGCCCCCTGACCTTTCCCCTCAAACTACCCAGCACAGTTCAAATGGGACCATTCACTTAACGATGATGCCCACTCCACACACACACCACCATCACTACCTCTTAGCAGTCGCACAAGGCAGCCTTTTTCAGCAATCTAGACTGCTGATGCTTGAATCCTCACTGTGCTCTGACCAGCTGGACCAGTGATTTGATCTCTCTCAGCCTCATTTTCATCCTTTGAGAGTTGAAGACAGCAATACCATGTGCTTACCTCTTAGTCATTGTCTTTTGCTGGGTTTTCTAGGGAAGCAAAACCAGTAATACGTAGGTACAAGGAAATACAGTAATACAAGTAGGTACAAGGAAAGATTTATAATATAGATAGATAGATAGATAGAGATATAGGAAACAGCTCACGTAATCACAGAAGCTGAATGTCCCAAGTTCTGGCACGAGCCTCAGTTGGCCACAGAAGCTGAGGAACCCAAAGTCAGCAGGTCAGAGATCAGAGTTCTAGATCACCGGTTGTGTAGGTCAGTGGATCCCAAGCTGGTGGCGAGATGAAGCGACAGAGGCTGGCAAACCCAGGATCGGCTGGTCAGGAAGCAGGACTCTCAAGTGCCAACTGTAAGGACTGATGAATCCAACAGCTGCTAGCTCAAGTCCCGGAACCAGACTCCAGAAGAAGAGAGCAGGAGCTCCTGGCTAGGGGAGCAGACCAGCAGTAGTAGTGGAAGGTCGGGAGATTAGAGCCGAGGGGCAGGGAGCCACCACAAACCCCGCCCTGCCACTTAACACAGCAGCCAAATATGTAGTAGCCAAGTTGACATAATCCTGACCACCACAGTCATCTAGCACTGCTATAACAGAAATGCCACAAGTGAAGGCTTTATCACAGCCTAGTAGGCTAGAAGCCTGAACTCAGCATGGAAGCTCCAGGGGAAGACTTGCTGTCTGTTGGCTCTGGAGGAAGGGCTTTTTTGTGAATTTTGTCTTGGTCTGGGAGCATCTCACTGCAGGAAGCTCAGGTCTGAAGATGTGACACTCTGCCCCTAGTGTCGCTTTATTGGTGGTATGAGGTACCAATGTCTCTCTGCTCACTTCTTTCATATTTCAAAAGAGATTGGCTTAAGACACTCCAATCTTGTAGACCTCATCAATATAACTGCCACTAATCTTATTACATCACAGTGGCAGAGTTTACAACACAGGGGAACATCCCATCAGATGACAAAATGGTGGATAATCAAGCAGTACTAGGAATCATGGTCCAGCCGAACTGATACACACATTTTGGGGAAGACATGGGATGAAGTTTCTAGGCTTGAAAGCAAAAGACCATAGACTTGGAGGTCATCTATGTCAATTAGTACAACAAAGTTCATAAAGACGGTGTACTACATCCTACTTTAGTGAATAGAGTCTGAGGTCTCAAAAGTTTGCAACCTGCCATTAAAGATACAACTGTTGGTCTCTTCCAGTCTGGAGCAAAGAACAATGAAAAAAACCAGTCTCAAGACAGCATGAATGGACCACATGAACCATGGCCTACATGACCCCAAGGTCAGAAGAACTAGTGGGGGCCTGTCTCCTTCTACTAACCTATCCTGACTGGGATCACAGCAGATGATCTCAAATAGAATGGGAGAAAAATGTTGAATGAAAAATAAAATTCACACACACACGTATAACCCCAAAACAACAAAAAGCAAAGACCAGGCTATCTGATCTGACCGAAGCTGGAAAAACCCCTGAGACTCTGGCTTTAGAAATCTTTCTTACCTGGAACTGAAGCACTTCCTGGAGACCACCTTCCAGCCAAACAGTAAACAAACCCATAAAGTAAATAACTACGTACAAGAGGAATGTGCTCCTTAGCCAAAGCCAACCACTGTCGTCCAGTTGATTCCAACTCATAGCAAACCTATAGGACAGAGTAGAACTGCCCCATAGAGTTTCCAAGGAGCAGCTGGCAGATTCGAACTGCCAGCCTTTTGTTTAGCAGACATAGCACTTAACCACTATGCCTCCAGGATTTCCATACTCCTTAGACGAACCAATTTTATGAGACCAAAAGGGCAGTATTTACCCAAAAGCAAAGATGAAGAGGCAGTATGGGGTAAGAAATCAGGATGAAAGGAGATGAGGAAACCAGGGTGGGAACCACGGAAGTTCTGATACTTTGTGGAGAGTGAAACCAAGGCCATGAAACACTTTATTTACAAACTGTAGAATGGGAATCTACTTTGTTCTATAAATTTCCACCTAATGCACATATACACACAAAAGAGTCTTTGGGAAGGATTTCACAGAGATGGCATATACTTCTTGTCACATCCTGTCAGGGGTACATGCTACTCCCATGATATCACTGGTGACGTTAACCTTGATTGCTTTATTAAGGTGATATTTGCCAGGTTTCTTCACTGTAAATTTTTTTTTAATTTTTATTTTTATTTAATATAACTGAGTGAAAATGTACATTCCCATATAAATTTACATGCCCACCTATATGCAGCTTCCACTGCTCTCCCTGTCCGGTGACTGCACACTATTCCTCTCTGCTCCATGCATGTCTCATCCTCCCAACAGCCTCCTTTCCCCTCCTCTCCGTCCACTCCCCTTCCTTCAGCCAGAGGTCAGCAAGATGATATCCTATAGATGTATAGAACCATAAAGTGCTTCCAATATATGGTCACTCTGCATTGCCAAGTCCAATCCATTCCTGTCCAAAGAGTGGACCTTTGTCATAATTTATGGGAAAGGGCAGCATCAGGGCAGGGGGCCATGCTCTCAGAGGAACCCCCAAACTGCTGGACCATCAACTGAGGTCTTTTAGTGGAGATCTCAGGATGCACCTCTTTTTATTCTTGTGTTGCCAGTGAGACTCCTCTCTGTGAGCTCCATCGTGGCTATCGCTGGTGGTGGCCAGGCACCATCCGGTTCTTCCCGTCCCAAGTTGATGTAGGCACCCACTCTTGTGGGTCTCTCTGTCTTCTCGGTTGTCTTTACCGCATGTCATTTTGGTCCTCGGTGAGCATCTGTTCCTGCTGAGTTGGGACCATTTGCTGTGTCCTCGGATGGCAGCTTGGCAGCTTTTAAGACCCCAGACGCCACTCACCAATGTGGGGTGCAGAGAGCTCTCTTAGCAAAATGCTAGTTGTGCCAATTGGCCTGGAATTCGCCTAAGAGCATGGCCCCCCCGCCCCCCGCCCCAGCTACTCCATCCTTGCAGTATTGAGTTAAGATGGAAGGAGTACTCAAGTTATGCTGAAGTCCACTTAATATTGTTCTTGTTTCTAATGTGTGCTATCACAGCTTTCTCCCAACTAGATTTCTAGTAACTATCTAAACTAAGCCCTCCCCCCTCCCCCTCCCTCCCTCCCCTCTCTTGCAGCTGTCAAAGAGTCTTTTATTCTGTACACAAGTTTGTTTTTGAGATCTTATCGTAGAGGTCTCATACAGTATTTGTCCTTTTGTCACTGACTACTTTCGCTCAACATGTCTTCCAGTTGAAACCAGGTTAGGAGATGTTTCCTGGAATCATTGCTATTCTTTATCATTGCGTAGTGCTCCATTGAGTATATGTACCATAGTTTACCTATTCATTCTTCTATTGTTGGGCATCTGGGTTGATTCCATCTTTTTGCTATCGTGGATTGTGCTGCGATAAACATTCTGGTGCATGTGTCCGTTGGTGTGAAAGGCCTTGATTCTGTAGGATATATTCCAAGTAGTGGAATTACTGGGTCAAATGGTATATCGATATCCATTTTTTTAAGGAAGCACCAGATTGCCTTCCAAAGATGCTGGACCATTTTGCAACCCCACCAACAGTGTAGGAGGGTTCCACTTTCTCCACAGCCTCTCCAGCATTTGTTGTTTTGTGTTTTCTGGATCATGGCCAATCTTGTTGGGGTGAGTCACTGTAAAATTTTTAATTGTCCCTTATCATACTCTTTTCTTTGGAAGAGCACCACTAAGTTCTCTTGTCTTATAAATCTATTTTAATCTGTAGATTCACCCTCTATACTTTCTATCCCCCTTTCAAATATATTTGTTGGAGAATTGAGGTCATTGGTCTTGTGTTGATTCCTGCAGTCTGGTGTCATTTCACATGTTCCTTTGCTCTATGTATTTCCTACAAACCAGTGGTCGGATTGAGAGGCCTGATCAGATTCATGTTTGATTTTTTTTTTTTTCCAGCAGGACCATGTTAGAGATGGGGTTGCAGACTTCTGTCAGGAGGCACCCACTGTCTGATTGTCTCTTTGGTGTGAAGTGAGTAGCTACATATACTCAGTATTTTGCCTCGGTTTTTAACACTTGGAAGCTGTTTTAGTCAGCTAGTGCTGCCCTAAGAGAAATAACAGAGTGGACGGCTTTAACAAAAGAAGGTCTATTCTTACACAGTCCAGTAGATGACAAGTCCAAATTCAGGATGTCCACTCCAGGGGAAGGCTTTCCCCCTTGTTGGCTCTGAAGAAAAGTCTGGTATTGCATCAGTCTTTGTGCAGGGTGTGTCTTGGCTTAGGAACCTCAGGTCTGAAGGACGCACTCTTCTCCTGGTGCTGCTCTCTTGAAGGTGTGAAGTTTCCAATTCTCTGCTTGTTTTTCTTTCCTTTTATCTCTTGTGGGATGCAAGGATTAAGGGTGGGGCAAGCCACACTCCAGGGAAATTCCCTTTACAGTGGAGTAGGGAAGCGATCTTCTGAAGGGATTTACACTCCCACCCTAATCCTTTAACGTACAGCACAGCAAAATCACAAAGTGGGGGACAATCGTAGAATGCAGGGAATGGTGGCCCAAGCAAATGGCTACACATATTTTGGGCAGGGACACAATTCAATCCATGATACCACTCCTGGTGGCGGAGTGGTTAAGTGCCACGCCTACTAACCAAAAACTTGGCAGTTCTAAGGCTGCCAGACACTCCTTGGAAACTCTATGGAGCAGTTCTACTCTGTCCTGTAGGGTCACTATGAGTCAGAATGGACTCAGTGGCAGTGGGCTTGGTTTTGGTTTTAGGTTTCCTAGGGACTTACCTAATCAAAGTGCTTTCCTAACCAAACACACTCCATTTTCCACTTCATTACACCTACTGTATCTCAGTAAATGAAAGCTACTGTCTGTAGTAAGAAACACCATTATTTTATGTACAGCTAAGAAAGAAAACACATTGCAAATTCATCTACGACACAAAGCTTTCTTCTCACTTAGCATGCCAACATTGCTAATGCATTTTATTACGTATATTTAATTGTGATTTGAGTAAAAGTTTACAATCCAAATCAATTTGCTGCATAACCTCAGCACTCACACCATCATGCTACTCTAGCTGGTTTTCCTCCACTTCCCTTCCACCCCACCCCATGACAGCATACTCCCTCTTTGTGTCCTGTACTTGTCATATCCATTTGACCAACACCTGTCTGCCTCTATTCTATTATCTCGCCTCCAGTGATGGGCACCTTGGGCAGCCCTGTGTACACATTTAAGTCAAGAAGCATATCTCATGCCAGCACCACTCCAGTTCATATAATAATCCAGTTCAGTCTTTGTCTGCAGAGTTGGCATCAGTACTGGTTTTGATTTTCAGCTAATACAGAGTCTGGGGGCCATGTCCTTAGGGGACCTTCCATTCTAACAGAACGTCAAGTGTGGTCATTTAGCAGAGTTCTAGTCGTACACACATTTTTCTCCCACTTTATACTGTGTACCCTGGCCAGGCGTCACTGGTGGTGGCTAGGCACCATCTAGTTCTTCTCGTCTGGGGTTGAAGTAAACTCTGGGTCATATGGGCACTTTCTGTCTACTGGGCTCATATTTTCCTCCTGTCCTTATGTGCTCTGCTCCAGGATGATGTATTTTTGAGGCAAGCAGAGGAATAACCGAGTTCAAGTCAGCATTTTCCTTTTTTTTTTTTTGCCTTTTTTTTTATTTAACATAACTGAGTGAAAATGTACATTCACATGAAAATTTACATGCCCCCCTATATGCAGCTTCCACTGCTCTCCCTGTCCAGTGACTGCACACTATTCCTCTCTGCTCCATACATGTCTCATCCTCCCAACAGTCTCCTTTCCCCTCCTCTCCGTCCACTCCCCTTCCTCCAGCCAGAGGTCAGCAAGATGGTATCCTATAGATGTATAGAACCATAAAGTGCTTCCAACATATGGTTACTCTGCATTGCCAAGTCCATTCCATTCCTGTCCAAAGAGTGGACCTTTGTTATAATTTATGGGAACGGGCAGCATCAGGGCCGGGGGCCATGCTCTCAGAGGAACCCCAAAACCGCTGGACCATCAATTGAGGTCTTTTAGTGGAGATCTCAGGATGCACCTCTTTTTATTCTTGTGTTGCCAGTGAGGCTCCTCTCTGTGAGCTCCATCATGGCTATCACTGGTGGTGGCCGGGCACCATCTGGTTCTTCCGGTCCCAGGTCGATGTAGGCACCCACTCTTGTGGGTCTCTCTGTCTTCTCGGTTGTCTTTACCACATGTCATTTTGGCCCTCAGTGAGCATCTGTTCCTGCTGAGTTGGGACCATTTGCTGTGTCCTCAGATGGCAGCTTGGCAGCTTTTAAGACCCCAGACGCCACTCACCAATGTGGGGTGCAGAGAGCTCTCTTAGCAAAACGCTAGTTGTGCCAATTGGCCTGGAATTCGCCTAAGTCAGCATTTTCCTTTTTAATTTAACTCAAAGTTTTGTATATTCCTTAACTGAATCACATTTTGCTAGAAATTTAAGTCAAAGTCATCAGGAAGCTGGTCACAGATGGCCAAATGGGGTGCTGATGGCGGTCCTGTGCAGCCTGGGCCGTGACCACACCAGCTTTTGTTACATTACTTTGACATCCCTTCATGATTCCAGAGGATTCGACAGTTTCTTCTGCCTTCCCTTGCATTGCTTGGTGTAGAATCAGTTTTCCTCTCACACACCTCTCAGCGATAAAACACAACTTCTTCTAACACAATTTCTTCTCGTTTCTTTCTTATGTCACTAAGCACTTGGTTCTAGCTTTTCAAGAACATATGGAACCGCAGTCATTCACTTAATGCCAAACAGTTGCTACCCTACCATTACAAGCATGCCCCACTGCCCTGTCTCCATGCCTTTCTACACCCACACCAATATTTTCTCATACTGAATCGTATTGTAATTTTTAATGAAATTTTAAATGGCAATTAAACTGCATGTGTGTAGGAGAAAAATAGTGTAGCTTAACTAGTGAAAACAGGTCTGCCTTGAGTGGTGTGCTGTTTTAAGAACTATCTAGATGGGACCAAATTGACAATGACAACTCAAAAAATTAGATAGGAACCTTAGAGGACAGTCAGTTTATATTAATGGCAGAGGACGTATCAGAAAAGGAGGGTGAGGATGGCCACACAACCTGAAAACATCATCAATGTCACTAAATTACACATGTAGAAACTAGTGAATTGTGTTATGTTTTGCTGTGTATATTCTCAACAACAGCAACAAAACAAAATTGTTATTTTAAAGCATGATTTTATTTATATGGCACCTGGAAAAAGCAAACCTATAGAGAATAAAGGGAGTTGGAGAACAGTAGACTACAAAAGAGTCTACAGGAATTTTAGGGGTGTATTAGTAAGGTATTATAATGAAATGTGCAAAAACCTACAGTTGGAAAGACAAAAGAGAACATGTTGCACATTTCTCATGCTGAAACCTACCAACCCAGTGCTGTCAAGTCAATTCCAACTCATAGTGATTCTATAGGTCAGAGCAGAATTTCCAGGGAGCACCTGGTGGATTTGAACTGCCAAACTTTTGATAAGCAGCCATGGCTTTAACTGCTACTCCACCAGAGTTTCCTTCTAGGGATAAAAAGAACAAAAACCAAACCTAGCGCTGTTGAGTCAATTCTGACTCATAGTGACCTATAGGACAGAGTAGAGCTGCCCGCAGAGTAGAGCTGCCCCCATGGAGTTTTCAAGGACCACCTGGTAGATTTGAACTGCCAACCTTTTGGTTAGCAGCCTCAGCACTTAACCAGTATGTTACCGGGGTTTCCTACACTACATGCAAAATACTGAATGAAGCGGGAAGCATCAAAAGATGGAAAGAATACATACACTCACTGTAGCAAAAAGAGTGATTGACAGTCAGTCATTTCAGGAGGCAGCTTATGATTAAGATCCAGTGGAACTGAGGTAGGCAGAACAGTCTGTGGGGAAATGTACAATAGAAACCTTATGGAAAACACAATACTTCTTTTGATTCAATAGTTAGGAGTAAGACAGGGAGCCTGAGGGCCACCGTAAATAATGTGACTGAAACTTCTCAGAGCAATAAGAGATAAAAAGATCCAGTGATTCACTACATCCTGGGACACTGAGATAAGTCCCTAAATAATTGAATAAACTTCCTCAAAGTTGTTTTTCAGAAAGAACCAGATGGAACCAACTCCAGGGGCATGCACAGAAAGTCCCACTTAGACCGCTATTTGTCCTTCCCAACGGGATACCAGAGAGCTGCATTCAGGACTGAGAACTGAACCAAGGGAGCAAGAAACTGCGTATGTGCAATACCTCATGACTAGTCTGCTATCAGACCCGGAGCACCTGCGGCAGAAATCATCTTGAAGTCTGCATGCATGCAGCCAGGGTACAAGCAGCTGCCTGCCTACAAAGGAAATATTTCACATCCCCATCGCTGATTTGTTGTCCCCAGCTATACCCTGGGAAAAGACGGGCTAGAAAAACTCACCCCCAAACTTACTCAGTGCTGCAGCCTGTTGGCGTGCTGTACACACTCCTATCACCCCACTTCGAAGTTTTTTATTTTCCAGCAAAGATTTCTCTTGTAGGACAGATGGCATCCTTGAGTAATTCTCTAAAGACTCTCCTGCCACCCCACCCTGTAACAGAACTGAAGGAAAAAGTCCAAGCTGCACTGAAGGCGTTGGTGAAAAAGAAGGCCTTGGGAATGGCTAGAATACCAAGGGAGATGTTTAACAAACAGATGCAGCACTGGAGGTGCTGACTCATCTATATTAAGAAATTTGAAAGACAGTTACTACCTGGCCAACTGACTAGAAAGGATCCATAATTATGTCCATTCCAAAGAAAGGTGATTCAACAGAATGCAGATTATCATCAAACAGCATCACACACAAGTAAAATTTTGCTGAAGATGGTTTAAAAGACGGTTGCAGCAGTACATCAACAGGGAACTACCAGAAATTCAAGACAGACTCAGACAACATGGAACAAGGCGTATCATTGCTGATGTCATAAGAATCTTGGCTGGAAGCAGAGAATACCAGAAAGTTGTTTGCCTGTATATTGATTATGCAAAGATATTTGGCTGTGTGGATCATAACAAATTATGAATAACATTGTGAGGAATGGCAACTCCGGAACACTTAATTGTGCTCATGAGGAACTTGTACGTAGACCAAAAGGCAGTTGTTCAAACAGAATAACCATCTAATCATGTGATGACTCACTTCTCCAGGGCATATTCCTAGGAGTGGGATTGCTGGATCATATAGCATTTTGATTTCCAGCTTTTTAAGGAAGCACCATAACATTTTCCAAAGTAGTTGTGCCATTTTATATCCCCACTAGCAGTGCATAAGAGTTTCAGTCTCCCCACAACCTCTAAATTCTATGTCTTAGTTGTAGTGGTTATGTGACTCCACATGTGTCAAAATTCAAAGAATTGTCGACTAAAAATGTGAATTTTGTTGTGTGTAGATTACATTGTTGTTGTTAGGCGTCCTTGGTTTGAGTTTTACTCATAGTGACTTCGTATTGAAGAGTAGAACTGCCCCCCATAGGGTTTTCTTGGCTGTAAGTTTTATGAGAGCAGATGACCAAATATTTCCCCCACAGCGCCACTGGGTGGGTTCAGACAGCCAACATGTCAGTGGGCAGTCAATCACTTAATCATTTCACCACCAGGGCAAAGAAAAACTCACATCTTCAGACCTTCTATCCCAGCATACCTTCCCCTGCACTTTCACCAGTCACACTGTGGTGTTGCTCTGGGGACCAGCACCAGTGTCACACTGGAGCTTGTTAAAAAAGACCCAAACTAATTGCACTGCTGTTGGGTGGATACTGACTCCTAGTGACCCTATAAGACAGAGTGTAACCACCCCACAGAGTTTCCAGGGAGCACCTGGCAGGTTAGAACTGTCAACCTTTCAGTCAGCAGACATGGCACTTAACCACTATGCCACCAGGGTTTCCTAGAAATGCAGAATTCCAAGCCCCAACCGAGACCTTCTGGATGAGATGTTAATTTCAATTAGATGCCTTGCTCAACTCTGCAAAAAAAAAACATGTGGAGTGCTGGTCTATGCCACACTGCTCCTTGTCCTTCCAATCCAGGTTGCAGAGGGCTTCAAGAGCCCTCTACTGCAAGTCAAGACTGAGACCTGAGACCTGGTTCAAGTGTGGCTCAAGCCTGTTCCCATCAGTACATCTCTCTCTCCTCTGGGCCTCACTTTGCCCATCTATACACCAGCATGTTGTAGAGGATTCAGGTGGTGCTTTTGCTAAGGCGCTCTAGCAGTCTGGTTTTCCATTTTTCTTCCAGTAATGCTTACCCTCGTTTACCTAACACACAGGTCACCACTTAGCCACTAAACAGTAAAAAGAATTTAATATGGTCAGCACGCCTGGTGGAAAAAATATGTAAAACTTGGAAAATGTCTTAAACAAAATCAGTGTTTAAAAAAAGAACATCATAAAACGACCCAAGTGCCATCCTGAAAACAATGCCTAGTGGTTCTCTGAAAGTCACTTGTCCTACAAGGTTGTCATGAGTTGGAAGTAACTGAGTACCAATGGGTTTGGTTTTTTTGGTTTTCCTATAGTGGGAATCAAGAATTTGTTGTTGTCTTTTTTCCAACTTTTTTCTTGTGAAGTTTAATATACTGAGAAGCTCACCTGAAGTAAGTCTACAGCTCAAGTACTTTCCATGACGTGAACATATCCACAAGGCCAGGAACTAGGTAAAGAAACAGAAAATTACCCACACCCCCAAAACTTGATTGTGAACCCTTCGCAATCACACCATCATCCCTCCTCACGGGTACCACTATCTTGCCTTCTGTTGTTAGGTATCATCGAGTTGATTCCGGCACATAGTGACCCCATGTGACAGCGTAGAAGTGTCTTGTAGGGTTCACCAGGCTGTAAATCTCTACTGAAGCTGACTGCCATATCTGTCACCCACGAAGCTGCCCGTGGTTTCCGATTGCTAACCTGTCAACTGACAGTCCATCATTATAAGCACCGTGCAACCCGGGCTCCATAATATGAAAAAAAGAAAAAAAAGCCCTGTTGCTGTGGAGCTGATTCTGACTCGTAGTCATCTGACGGGACGGAGCAGAGCTGCCCTGTAGGGTTTCCAAGGAGCTGCTAGTGAACTCAAAGTGCTGAGCTTTTGGTTAGCAGCTGAGCCTTTAAACCACTGAGACTTTAGGGCTCCAGAAGTGGAAACCAAGAAACCAAAAACCCAAACCTGTGGCGAGGAGTTGATCCCACGTCAAAGGGAGAGAGAGAAGAGATAAGTGTGGCAAACTGCGGATGGTTGTGAAGCTGGGTGGGTATACCTATGTATGTTGGTTGCACTCTCTGTCTTCCCCTGTATTTAGAAATTTTCACAATTGAAAAGCAAAACTTAAAACCAAAGAAATTAGTTGAATTAACTTTGAGTTCTCTGAGAGAAGAGGGAGTCCCTTTCCCCCTGTCCAAGAATGGGCAATGGCCAAGCCTAGAGACTCTGAGAGGGAAGAGGAACACCAGCCAGGAGCGCACAATCACAGTGCCTCCTTTGGGAGAGGGTTTCCTGGTGGGCCATGTTTTTCCTGTCTGGGAACCACACAGGCTAACAGAGGACCCCACAAGTCTCTTCCCACCCACTGTCACTGGCACGAAACTGGCTCTGGGACTAGTGGAACAGGAGGGATGATTTTGATTCTATCCCAAATTAGAAGAGGCCTGGTTTCAATTAGGAGCCCTAGCGGCACAGTGGTGAAGCCCTTAGCTGCCAACTGGAAGTTGGAACATACCAGTCTGCTTCAGAGGAAAAAGACATTGCACCCAGTTTCTATGAAGATTTACAGCCCTTGAAAGCCTGTGTGGCAGTTGTGCTCCATCCTATAGAGTTGCTGTGAGTTGGAATCCACCTGACGGTAGTGGATTTGGTTTGGTTTTAATATTGATATCTATTATAAGTCAATTATTGATTCAGGCTGGAGGCTCGTTTCAGAGGGGTTCCTTATGACTGTGTACAGAATTTATGGTCATGTCAGAAGCACCCGATGCTTGGAAAGTTTGCCATGAACACATGGGAACTCCATGTGGTTCACTGGGGTCCCTGACCTGCGTGCTGGTGGAGAGCTCCTGACTTAGATTAGGAGGAAGAAAGAAACATCTGAGGCTGGAAGGAGCACTGGATGGGGAGCCCTGAGTTCCAGCCTGCCTGAGTGCCTCCTTATGGGGGATCCTGGACAAGGCACTTAGCACAGTGGCAGAGGAGGCCCTTTGGAGTCCCACTGCCAGGAAAACAGCTTGCTGGTGAACAAACAAATGGTGTTCAGGCTCTTTTGCTGACGAGTTGGGTGACCTTCAGCAACCTGCTTTGCCTATGTGAGCACGGTCTCCTCTTCCACCAAAGGGGGGTCTTCCTGGGGCCTCACCGAATGCCACATCACTGACCTCCCTAAGGGGGCCACACTGGTTCCCTATTCCTGCCTCAGTGCTTTCTCTAGTTTGGAATTGATTTATTTACTTGTTCCCTCTGTCCCTCCTCACCCCATCCCTCAACTTTGGGCTCAGTTTCATTTGCAGTTCTGTCCTTAGTACCCATCTTAGTGCATGGCATAATTAAAAAAAAAAAAAAAACACAATGAGGACAGACTCCAAAATCTGTCAAAGAAACCTCAATCAACAGAAGAGAAAGTAGATAAATGGGAACTATTAAGAATCAAACACTTTTGCTCATCCAAAGACTTTATTAATAGAATTAAAAGAACACCCACAGAGTGGGAAAAAATATTTGGCAACTCTATGTCAGATCGACGCCTGATCTCCATAATCTATAAGATACTACAAAATATCAATAAGAAGAAGATAAACCATCCAATTAAGCGATGGGCAAAGGAGATGGACAGATACTTCACTAAAGAGGAGATCCAGGCAGCCAAAAAACACATGCGGACATGTTCATGATCTTTAGCTATTAAAGAAATTCAAATCAAGACAACAATGAGATACCATCTCACCCCAACAAGATTGGCCATGATCCAGAAAACACAAACAACAAATGCTGGAGAGGCTGTGGAGAAAGTGGAACCCTCCTACACTGTTGGTGGGGTTGCAAAATGGTCCAGCCTCTTTGGAAGGCAATCTGGCGCTTCCTTAAAAAAATGGATATTGATATACCATTTGACCCAGTAATTCCACTACTTGGAATATATCCTATAGATTCAAGGCCTTTCACACCAACGGACACATGCACCAGAATGTTTATTGCGGCACAGTCCACAATAGCAAAAAGGTGGAATCAACCCAGATGCCAACAATAGAAGAATGGATAGGTAAACTGTGGTACATATACTCAATGGAGCACTACGCAATGATAAAGAATAACGATGATTCCAGGAAACATCTCCTAACCTGGTTTCAACTGGAAGACATTATGTTGAGTGAGAGTAGTCAGCGACAAAAGGACAAATACTGTATGAGACCTCTATGATAAGATCTCAAAAACAGACTTGTGTATAGAAGAAAAGACTCTTTGACAGCTGCAAGGGAGGGGAGGGAGGGAGGGAGGGCAAGGGGGGGAGGGTTTAGTTTAGGTAGTTACTAGAAATCTAGTTGGGAGAAAGCGGTGACAGCACACATTAGGAACAAGAACAACATTAAGTGGACTTCAGCATAACTTGATTACTCCTTCCATCTTAACTCAATACTGCAAGGATAGAGTAGCTGGGGCAGGGGGCGGGGGACCATGCTCTTAGGCGAATTCAGGCCAATTGGCACAACTAGCGTTTTGCTAAGAGAGCTCTCTGCACCCCACATTGGTGAGTGGCATCTGGGGTCTTAAAAGCTGCCAAGCTGCCATCTGAGGACACAGCAGATGGTCCCAACTCAGCAGGAACGGATGCTCACCGAGGGCCAAAATGGCATGCGGTAAAGACAACCGAGAAGACAGAGAGACCCACAAGAGTGGGTGCCTACATCGACCTGGGACCGGAAGAACCGGATGGTGCCCGGCCACCACCAGTGATAGCCATGACGGAGCTCACAGAGAGGAGCCTCACTGGCAACACAAGAATAAAAAGAGGTGCATCCTGAAATCTCCACTAAAAGACCTCAATTGATGGTCCAGCGGTTTTGGGGTTCCTCTGAGAGCATGGCCCCCGGCCCTGATCCTTTCCGTTCCCATAAATTATAACAAAGGTCCACTCTTTGGACAGGAATGGAATGGACTTGGCAATGCAGAGTAGCCATATGTTGGAAGCACTTTATGGTTCTATACATCTATAGGATATCATCTTGCTGACCTCTGGCTGGAGGAAGGGGAGTGGACGGAGAGGAGGGGAAAGGAGACTGTTGGGAGGATGAGACATGTATGGAGCAGAGAAGAATAGTGTGCAGTCACCGGACAGGGAGAGCAGTGGAAGCTGCATATAGGTGGGCATGTAAATTTACATGTGAATGTACATTTTCACTCAGTTATGTTAAAAAAAAAAAAAAAAGATTGACGTCAAGCTGATTCCAATCCACAGTAACCCTGCGTGCAGAAGAGTAAACCTGTGCCCCACAGGTTTTCCTCAGCTGATTTATTGGACATAGATTTCCAAGGGTTTCTTCCAAAGTGATACCTATGTACTGAATGAATATATGTAAAAGTCTTGGCCCTTTGACTGATATATAATAAGTACTTGATATATTTAGCTATTATAATTGCTATTATTAATATTATCATTTCTGAGCCTCAGTTTTGTCTCTGCAATATAAAGATATTCTTACTTACAACCCAAGACCAGGTAACACAGAGAATCACCTGCACACAGGTCCTCTGGAATGTCAAACAGTTGCTACTGAGCCTCCCGGCCTCTGGGGAACATGGCTGGGATGGTCGCAGGACCACAGATAAGCCGGTACAGCAGGGCGCCACCTCTGGGAGATGGTGTGCACTATCTTTCCTTGCTTTTCTTTCATTCTTAGTGTAAATGTTATGAGTTTGGCAGGGCTGTAGAGCAATTAAGTGATTTATATTTCATGATTTTACAGCATCTGTCTTGTTACTTCCCTCTTGGTCGTGATGTGACATGGAGACACTAAGGAAGAGCATGGAAGTGCTGGAGAAGCCTCAGCTAAAGTGATGGGGACACCTGTCTACTCCCAGACAAGGAATAGGAGACCAGGTATTCCCAAGGCTGTGGAGGGTGAAGGTGGAACAAACTGCTACTGTCTTTCTTACTTCTCTTATATCTAAGATCCATTTTCCCCTCCTTCCTTGGTGTCTTGGCTTGAACTGTGTACCCCAGTAATATGTGCATCAATTTAGCTAAGCCATGATTCCCAGTATTTTGTAACTGTCCACTACCTTGTCATCTGGTGTGATTTTCTGAAGTGG
This sequence comes from Heterohyrax brucei, assembly GCA_028571685.1. Taxonomy (NCBI): domain Eukaryota; kingdom Metazoa; phylum Chordata; class Mammalia; order Hyracoidea; family Procaviidae; genus Heterohyrax; species Heterohyrax brucei. The sequence goes on from CM053141.1 coordinate 171,874,022, forward strand.
TGTTATAAATCTTACCTCTGTGATATTAATGAACAGGGATAGGTAGCACTTATGTTAGTGAGGCAGGACTCAATCTACAGGACTGGATTGTGTCTAGGGCCAATCTCTTTTGAGATAGAGAGGTGAGCAGAGAGACGAGGGGACTTCATACCACTAAGAAAGCAGTGCTAGGAGAAAAGCTTGTCCTGTGTACCTGAGTTTCTTGCTGGGAGAATTTCCTAGTCCAGGGGAAACCTGATGACAAGAACTTTCCTCCAGAACTCACAAGAAAGCCTTCTGCTGGAGCTGATGCTCTGAATTTGGACTTCCAGCCCTACTGGACCATGAGAGAATAAACTTCTGTTTGTTAAAGGCATCTACTTGCGGTGTTTCTGCTTCAGCAGCACTAGATGACTAAGACACTTAATAATAGATCTGCAGCTTTCATCAACTGCCTAGCTGAAGAAGTGAATTTCCCAGCCTCCTTTGCAAATATAGGTAACCAATAATATCTAAGCAAAAGCCATGTATGGAAGTTCTGAAAAAGCTCATGAAAGACAACTGGCTAGATGAGAAGTGTGCCTTTGATCCTTCTTCTTGTGTAGAACTCTATAACTCAGATGTGATAGGTAGAACTCCAACAACCATCTGGGACCTTGAGGTGACCTCAAGGATTGAAACCATGTACTAAAAATGGCAAAGCACAAGAAGACTATGTTCTTCATGACATCTTGGAGCAACTATCCCAGTCATGGCTTGTCTACCTCTAGGCATCTTGTCTTGTGAAAAATTAAAAGCTCTAATTTGTTTGAGCAACATTTGTTTGACTTTTGTCTCTAGAAACTGAACAGAATTACTCAAAAACATAAATGCTGTAGAAAAGATCTAGAACAGCACCCAAGAGTAGCTGAGCAAATGAATGAAAAATTAATTGTTGAGTAAGCTGGAAAAGGAAGGTGGAAAGGAGGAAAGAGGAAGGAAAGGAGAGAGAAGGGGAAGGAGAGAGAAGGGGAAGGAGAGAGAGGAAGGAAGGAAAGGAAGAAAGAATGATGAGAAAGAACAGGAGGGAGGAGAGGAGGGTAAAGAAAGGAACAAGGAAGAGAGGAAGCAGGGAAAGAAGGGAGAGAGGGAGGGAAAGAAGGGAGAGAAGGAGGACAAGAAGGGAGAAAGGGATGCTCATCTATCACCCATGATGGTTCAAGAGTGTCTCTCCGACAGTGGGCTGAGGGTTTGAAATGAAGAATCTTTTCAACAATTCAAGCACAGACACACAAACCCTTTCAGCACTCTCCCTCAGATCACTCAGAACTGGACTGGTATCCTAGGTGGGGCCCAGGAGGACTACCCTCTTGGGAGAAGTCAGCAGCACCATTTTGCCAGTGTCTCCACCCCAGATTCTGGGGGCTGACTCCCTCAGGCTCAAGTGAGCCTGGACCGAACCTCAGACAAGCAGAAGTCTAGCTCCTAAGCTCACGTCCACCACGGAAGTGACCCTTCCCCATGTGGGCTAGTTTTTCCATCTGGAAGGAACTTCCCAGTTGTTACTTGTCCTATAAGATGTTTTCGGATTTGCCCCAGAGGCAACCTTTCCTATGATCAGTGCTCGTTTTTTCCCCTTTATTCTCAGACCAGGTTGACCTTGTAATACGAGGCACAGTAACCGAAGCATAGAAGCAAGTGCAGCTTTGAGCCCTTGTCCATCAGACACCGAAACCGTGCGTTTAGTCTCTTCCTCTCACTCCCCTCCAGACTCTCATCCTCACCGCTCCTTGACTTGGGGACCCCACAAGAGAAGAAAGTTGGGTGGGTGTTGGGGACAAGTGGAGAGTCCTCTGTGTCTTGTCACAGCCTCTGCCCCTGTCCCTAGACCCTTCACAACTGGAGGTCCAATGCAAAAACAGCTCAGGGCGACCGAGTGCAGCCCAGACATGCCAGGCTGAAGCGTAACTAAGGTACGGCAGGCTCTGAGTGAAAAACTGCTGAAACCTGTTGCTCACAGTGACCCTAAAGGACAGAGTAGAACTGCCCCCAGTTTCTATTGGCCATCACCGCTTCCACGGCCAGCTGTGAGAGAGCATTCAACAATTTAAAACTAATTGCCATAGGCACTATTTTCTGTAGGTAGACCCCTGCCTCGGTATGAAAACAAATAAAAATAAAACTGTGGTAACTGGCCAGAGTGGGTGTATGGGCAACAGCTTTAGCCAATTAACATTCCTTGGGTTGGACACCTTCAGCAGCACCTCATAAATGTCAGAAGGGGCTTGGTAGCAGCTGGGCTTTCTCTGCAACCTGGCTGAGGCCGGTACCCTAGGTCAGGCCTGCCCTAGCCAGCTTCTCCAGGACGGGAGAGCTGTGCAGCCTGCCAGGAGACTGGAAGGAAACAAGATTGAACGCCATGCTTGTCACAGATAATCAGCAAGAAGTGAGATGGAGGAGATATTTATGGCTTTGCCCTAACTGGAGGCTCTAGAACCTTCCTAAACCCTGGTGGAATAGTGGTTAAGTGCTATGGCTGCTTTGGTTAGCAGTTTAAAATCTTCAGATGCTCCTTGGAAATTCTGTGGGACAGTTCTGCTCTGTCCTGTAGGGACACTATGAGTTGGAATCAACTTGACAGCAACAGATTTTTTTGGTTTTTGTGGTAATTATAGTCAAGAGTATGTTGGGCCTTTCTGTGTTGGTAAGGAAGAGGCAGGGTGGAAAGTCTGCCCAGGTTAACTTACTTACCTTATAAATAAGACATAATAAAGTCTTGTCAAATTTCTTTGGATTGCCCAAATGTGCCCATTTCACAGATGTGGAGAGTAAGCCCAGAGACTTGAGTACAATTGCCCAAGGTCGATATAAACAACAGGGAACAAACCACACCCTGTGCCCTGCTTTCCTATCCTATGAATGTCTTATCTGCACACCTCAGCTTATGAAGGGGCTTCCCGCTGGTTCCTTCTTCCTCCTCCCACTGAACTCAGCTTCCCTAATGCCCCAGGCAGGAGCTAGACCTCCTAGTATCCTCTCGTGTCTTTCCTGATTTTTCTTTCATAGTATGTCCTGGTTTGCGTGTTGCATCACTGTTGAGTGCTCAGCACAGTGCCTAGTGAATGAATGAACAATTAAGGGAACAAACATTTCACCTCTGCCTGAAGGCTCCCAGATGACCAGTAGGAAGGAATGTCTCCTGAGGCCCATGTTTGGTCTCTTTAGGGCAGGCCAGAGGTCCCCAAGCCTGCTAGGACAACAGAATCTCCTGGGGCTGCTTGTAAAATGCAAGTTCCCAGGCTCCATGGCCGGAGATCCTGAAGCAGGAGCTGAGAAGTTAGATTTTAACAAGCACACTGGGAGATCCCCATGAGAAAGAGCAATGGTCCCTGAAGGGAGGGGCCATGAAGCTTCTCTGTGTCTTTCTATTCACAGTTCCTACCTAGCCCGGGCCCTGCCTGGTAGAGCCTCCCCTACCAAGCTCCAGCCAGAAAACCAAACCAAACCTGTTGCCACTGAGTTGATTCCGACTCATAGTGACCCTATAGCAGGATGGATAGGAAATTAATGGAGGCTTCTGGACTGATCACAGAGAAAGAGGAAGATGGAAAGGACAGGACCTAAAGTCACCCAGGTCTGAGTTCTAGCTCTAGCTCTGCCCCATAAGGAACTGCATCGCCTCTGGCAGATTGCTTCATACTTCTGAGCCCTGATTTGCCCACTCATATATATGATAGTTAGCCCAAAGGACTGTTGACAGAAATGAGGAACACAGGGCTACAAAGCTGTGAGCCCCAAACTGGTTGCTGTTGAGTTGATTCCTGCTGCCTGGGATGGAATAGGGCAAGAAGTGCCCTCCTCAGACAGGAGCCTGGCCCCAGCTCCTGGGTACCACTCAGAACAGCAGGGACTTAGGCTCCCACAGCCCCTCCCACCACCCCGGCCCGGACAAATGCCCAGTGGGACCAAGCAGTAACTCCGGGGCCTACTCTGTCAACCCAGAAGGAGGAACACTGAGCCCAGGGAGGGCCAGAGCTGCTTGCAGAAGAGGTCATCTGGGTGGAAGGTGCCCTGGAAATGTAAACACTTGAGAGATATTCAAGGCTCTCGTTTCATCAGTCAGAAGACAGAGGTCCGGAAAGGAGCTGCAAGGTCACATAGCAAGGAACTGTCAAACCGTGAGCAGACCCCAACCCTGCAGACTCTGGGTCCAGTGCCCTTTCCACTTCCCCAGGATGTCTTACAGAGTCATCTTTGGCTTGGCTGCTGCTATCCAGTCACATCCTGAGGGATGCTGGAACTAGGGTCCGTCACACCTCAGATCAGAGTGCAGAGAAGCTTGTGCTGCTGACACCTGCTCTGCATCTAGAAAGATGTCCTAGCATGGGTTGCGCTGGATAGAAGTAGGTAATTGTAAGTAGCTCCTGAGGACCAGAAGTTGCAGAAGAACAGCTGGATCTGGTCTCAGTTTGCGCTCCTTTTCTGCAACATACACATGCAGAACACAGCACTGAGCTCAGCTTGTGGGAAATGGGGGGATGAAATGTATGTTGACTGACAGGCTTGTTCTCTTTGGCTGTCAGTCCTGGACCCTTCACTAACCTCTGCCTGGTACAGACCATACTTCTTAGTGAAATTCAGTATCTCCCCCTCCTCCCTCACATTCACTTAAGGGAATCCAGGAAACTGGAAGGATTCCTCCAATCCTGTGTGTTGGGGGTGTCGAGATCACCGAGACCTCACTAGCTCTTGCCGGTCTGGTAGCACTTTGGCACCAGCTTGGCGTGCAAGCAATGGTGATCAGGGCGCACCTTGCAGAGTGATGAGAAGCTTTGAGGTCAGCGATGTTTGAAATTTGTCTGTGGGCACCTAATAGACACCACGAGCGGATCTTGGGTCACCGTCTGGTCTGGTAACTGGCAGCTATTTGGAGTCTCAGTATGTGGGGCAACCTCGTGAATGCCTCGAGAAAGCTTGTAATCCTGGTTCCAGGGGAAGAGGTGACTCTTGAAAAACTAGAGGAGGTAGAATGAGCATTTTGACGCTTCTAATCCATGCTTCTTTGCCTCCCTCTAGTGGTCAAGGGAGCTTTAAAACTTTTTTGTTTTAATTGTGATTAAGTGCAAGTATACAATCCAACTCAACCTTGCATGCCTGCCCATCTGCAGCTCCATCTGCTTTTCTCACCCTGTGGCAGCACACTCCTCTTTTTCATTTTTTAAAAAAAATTTTACATTTAAAAAACTTTTTATTGTGATTAGGTGAAAGTATACAATCCAAATCAATTTTGCAAGCCCGCCTATCTGCAGCTCCATTTGCTCTCCTCGCCCAATCAGAACATGTTTTAGTCAGCTAGGGCTGCTCTAACAGAAATACCACAGAGCGGGTGGCTTTAACAAAGGAAAGTTTGTTCTTATACAGTCGGATAGGCTATAAGTCCAAATTCAGGACGTCCACTCCAGGGGAAGGCTTTCTTCTTGTCGGCTCTGGAGGAAAGTCAGTATTGCATCAGTCTTTGTCCAGGGAGCAGAACGTCAGGTCTGAAAGACGCACCTTCTTGACGGTGTGGGATTCCATATTTTCTGCTTGCTTCTCTTTCCTTTTATCTCTTGTAGGATGAAAGGATTAAGTGTGGGGCAAGCCATACTCCAGGGAAACTCCCTTTACAGTGGAGCAGGGAGCTGATCTTATGAACAGATTTATAGCCCCACACTAACGCTTTAACATACAGCATAGGAAAATCACAAAATATTGGGAATCATGGCCCAGCCATGTGGCTACATATACTTTTGGGGAGACACAATTCAGTCCATGATACAGCATAATCCTCCTTTTCACTCTGTTTCTAGTATCCTCTTAATGAGCACCTGTTACCTCCTCTCCACCCTCTTCTTGCACATCTACAAAGAAACCGGTAGGACAGCCTCCTATAAATGTATAGAACCACAAAGTACACACATCATACGGTCACACTGTGTTCTTGAATCTGGTCCACTCTTGTCTGAAGAGCTGACCTCAGGACTGGTTTCCGATCAGGGACAGCAGCAGGTCTAGGAGCCATGTTATCAGGGGACCCTCTGAGCTGTCGCACCATCAGTTTTGGTCTTATTTCTAGAGTTCTTCAGCTGCACTCCTTTTTTTCTCATGTTGCCTCAGGGACTCTACATTGTGTCCCTCATCATGGCTGCCTTTGGTGGTGGCCTGGCACCACCTGGTTCTGCTGGTGTGATGTTGATCAAGTCTCCCACTCACATGGGTCTGCCTGTCTCCTGGGCTCTTTTTTCCTCATGCCTTCATTGTTCTTGGTCATCGTCTGTTCCGCATGGGTTGGGACCGTTTGGTATACCTCAGATGGCAGCTTGCTAGCTTTTAAGGCCCCAGATGCCACTCACAAATACGAGATACAGGAGACTCTCTTAGAAACAGGCTGGATATGTGGATTGGCCTTGATGTCCCCTGAAAATATGGTCCCCAGACCCTCATCCCTGATAATCTATCATTTGAAACATTGCGTTGAGTTTAGAAAACCTTTCAGTTTATGGTATAATACAGCTATGCTGATCTGCCCTCTACTGCATGCTGTCACTTCCTTTATCTAAACAAATTCCTGTCAACTATCTAATCTATGACAAACTCTCTTCCTCCCTCCCCACCCTTGTAGCCATCAAAGAGTATTTTCTTCTATAGTCAGTCCATTTTTAAGTCCTTACAGCAGAGCTCTCATACAATACTTGTCCTTTTGCCTCTGACTGATTTTACTCAGCATGTTTTCTACTTGAAACCAGATTATAAGGTGCTTCCTAAAATCATCATTGTTCTTTATCATTGTACAGTGTTCCATTGTCTATATGGACCATAGTTAGGTCATCCTTCCCTCTGTTGATGGGCATGTGGGTTGATTCCATCTTTTTGCTATTGTGGACTGTGCTGCAATAAACATTCATGTGCATGCATCTGTTCATGTGAGGGTTTTGTTTCTGTAGGACGTATTCTGAGCAGTGGGATTGCTGGATCATATGGTATTTCTATTTCTAGCTTTTTAAGGAAGTGCCAAATTGCTTTCCAAAAAGGTTGTACCATTTTGCATTGCCACCAACAGTGTAGGAGGGTTCCAATCTCTCCACAGCCTCTCCAGCATTTGTTACTTTTTGTGTTTTGGGTCATTGACAACGTTATTGGGGTGAGGTGGTATCTCACTGTAGTTTTGATTTGGTTCTCTAATAGCTAATGACAGTGAGCATTTCCGCATGTGTCTTTTGGCTGCCTGTGTGTCTTCTGGTGAAAAGTTTGTCATCTCCTTTGTCCATTGCTTAACTGAGTTATTTATGTTTTTCTTGTTGACATTTTGCAGAACCTTGTAGATTATGGAGATCAGATGTCTGTCTGACGTATGGTTGCCAAATACTATTTCCCATTCTGTAGATTGTCTTTTGACTCTCTTGACAAAGTCTTTGGATGAGCATGTTTGATTCTGAGTAGTTCCCGTTTATCTATTTTCTCTTCTGTTGTTTGTGCATTGTCAGATTTTGTAGTCTGTCTAAGCTCTGTATTAGAACTTCCAATGTTGACCCTATTTTTTCTTGCATGATCTTTATCATTTTAGGTCTCTGATCCATTTTGAGTTAGTTTTGTGTAACGTGTGAGATACAGATCTTGTTTCAGATTTTTGCAGGTGGATATCCACAACACCACTTGTTAAAAAGACTGTCTTACCCTAGTTTATAATCTTCAGGCCTTTGTCGAATATTAGCTCTTCATAGGAGGATGGTGACATTTCTGGATTCTCTATTCTGTTCCATTGGTCTGTATGTCTGCTTTTGTACCAGTACAAGGCTGTTCTGACTACCATGGCCGTGAAGCAGATTCTAAGGTTGCATAGTGTGAGGCTTCCCACTGTGTTCCTCTTCTTCAACAGTGCTCTACTTATCCGGGATTTCTTCCCTTTTCAAACAAAGTTAGTGATTTTTTTCTCCATCTTATTAAAAAATGACACTGGAATTTGTATTGCCATATCATTATATATGTAGGTTGTTTTGGGTGAAGTAGACATTTTCACAATGTTGTGTCTTCCTACCCATGAGCAGGGTAGTTTTCTACACTTATATAAGTCTGTTTTGGTTTTTTGTAGAATAGGTCTCTTGTCAGGTTAAATATATCGCTAGGTATTTTATCTTCTTGGGGGCTATCATGAATGGTATTAATTTGGTGATTTCTTTTTTGATGATCTCTTTGTTGATGTAAAGGAATCCTACTGATTTATTTATGTTTACTTTATATCCTGATACTTTGCCAAACTCTTCTATTAGTTCTAGTAGTTTACTTACAGATTCTTCAGGGTTCTCTGTGTAAATAGTCGTATCATCTACAAAGAATGATATTTTTACTTCTTTGTTGCTCATATGTATACCCTTTATTTCTTTGTCTTGTCTGATTGCTCTGCCCAGAACCTCTAGTGCAGTGCTGAATAGAAGCGGTGACAGTGAGCATCCTTGTCTAGTTCCAATTCTCAGGGGGGAGTTCTTTCAGTCTCTCCATTCAGGATGATGTTGGCAGTTTGTTTTGCATAGATGCCCTTTATTGCATAGAGGAATTTCCCTTTTATTCCTATTTTGCTGAGAATTTTTAACATGAATAGGTTGTCATGGATTGAATTGTGTCTCCCCAAAAATATATGTAGCCATGTGGCTGGGCTGTGATTCCCAGTATCTTGTGACTGTCCTCCACTTTGTGGTTTTCCTGTGCTGTATGTTAAAGATTAGGGTGGGACTGTAAATCTCTTTGTAAGATCATCTCCCTGTTCCACTGTAAAGGGAGTTTCCCTGGAGTATGGCTTGCCCCACCCTTAATCCTTTCATCCTGCAAGAGATAAAAGAAAAGAGAAGCAAGCAGAGATTTGGGAACTTCGTGCCATCAAGAAAACAGCACTGGGAGAAGAGCTCGCCCTTCAGACCTGAGATTCCTGCGCCAAGATGATCCCTGGACAAAGTGATGCAATACCCGACTTTCCTTGAGAGCTGACAAGGGGGAAAGCCTTCCTTTGGAGCAGACACTCTAAATATGGACTTGCAGCCTACCAGACTATGTGGAATTACTGGGTCAAATGGTATACCCATATCTGTTTATTTAAGGGAGCACCAGATTGCTTTCCAAAGAGGTTGCACCATTTTCCAATTCCACCAACAGTGTAGGAGAGTTCCAATTTCTCCACAGCCTCTCCAGCATTTGTTGTTTTGTGTTTTTTGGATCACAGCCAGCCTTGTTAGAGTGAGATGGTATCTCTTCATGGTTTTGATTTGAATTTCTTTAATAGCTAACGATTGTGAGCATGTCTGCATGTCTTTTTTGACTGCCTTTAGAGAAGTGTCTGTCCATCTCCTTTGCCCATCACTTAATTGGATGATTTATCTTTTTCTTGTTGATATTTTGTAGTACCTTATAGATTATGGAGATCAGGCGTCGGTCTGACATAGAGTTGCCAAATATTTTTTCCCATTCTGTAGGTGGTGTTTTAATTCTATTAATAGTCTTTGGATGAGCCAAAGTGTTTGATTCTTAATAGTTCCCATTTATCTATTTTCTCTTCTGTTGTTTGTGGTTTGTTTGTCAGATTTTGAAGTCTGTCTATGTTGTGTATTAAAACTTCCACTGTTGTTTCTACTTTTTCTTGGATGAGTTTTATTGTTTTCAATTTGATATTTAGATCTTTTATCCAGTTTGAGCTGGTTTTTGTAAAAGGTGTAAGATGTGGATCTTGTTTCAATTTATTGCAGATGGATACCCAGTTTTGCCAGTACCATTTGGTGAAGAGATAATTTTTACCCCAGTTTAATGTCTTAGGGCCTTTGTTGAATACCAACTGTTCATAGGAAGATGGTGTCATCTCTGGGGTCTCAATTCTGTTCCATTGATCTGTCTGTCTCTTTTTGTACTAGTACCAGGCTGTTTTGACTACCGTGGCAGTGTAATGCATTATAAAGTTGGGTAGTGAGAGGCCTCCCAGTGTGTTCTCCTTCATTAGTGCTTTACTTTTCTGGGGCTTCTTCCCTTTCCAGACAAAGCTGGTGATTTGTTTCTCCATCTCATTAAAAAATGTCACTGGAATTTGTATTGGGATTGCATTATATAAGCAGATTGCTTTGGGTAAAATGGACACTCGTAATGTTAATTCTTCCTATCTGTGAGCAGGGTAGTTTTCTCCACGTATGTAAGTCTCTCTTAGTTTCTTGTAGTAAGGACTTATAGTTCTCCTTGTAAAAGTCTGTTATTTATATGGCTATATTTATTCCTAGGTACTTTATCTACTTAGGGGCTATAATAAATGGTATTGATTTGGTGATTTCTTCATTAATAATCTCATTGTTGGTATGAAGCAATCCTCCTGATTTACTTATGTTTATCTTGTGTCCTGAGACTTTGCTGAACTCTTCTATCAGTTTGAGTAGTTTGCTTATGGATTCTTTAGGATTCTCTGTATATACAATCATATCATCTGCAAATAGCAAGATTTTTACTTCTTTGCTGATGCAGATGCCCTTTATTTCTTGGTCTTATCTAATTGCTCTGGCTAGAACTTCTAGTACAATGTTGAATAGGAGAGGTGAGAGTGGGCATCCTTGTCTAGTTCCCATTCTCAAGGGAAACTGTTTCAGTCTCTATTCAGGATGATATAGGCAGTTGGCTTTGTATAAATGGCCCTTATTTCACTGAGGAATTTGCTGTCTATTCCTATTTTGCTGAGAGTTTCTAGCATGACAGGGTGTTGGACTTTATCCAATACCCCAAATGAGGTGATTCTTGCCTTTTGTGTTACTTATGTGGTTGATCACATTAATTGTTTTTCTGATGTTAAACCAACCTTGCATCCCTGGTATGAATCCAACTTGGTCATCATGGATTATTTTTTCAATATGTCATTGTACTCCATTGGCAAGAATTTTTTAAAGATTTTTGCATCTAGATTCATGAGTGATATCAGTCTTTGGTTCTCCTTTTTGGTTGGGTCTTTCTCTGGCTTTGATGCAAAGGTTATGCTAGCTTCATAGAATGAATTTGGGAGTGTTCCATCTCTGTCTACACTGTGAAATATTGCCAGTAGTTGGAGATAACTCTTCTCTAAAAGCTTGGTAGAATTCTGCAGTGAAGCTATCTGGGTTCAAGCTTTTTTTTTTTTTTTTGGCAGTTTTTTAATGACTTTTTCAATCTCTTCCTTTGTGATGAGTTTATTAAGTTGTTCTGCTTCACCTTGGGATAATTTGGGTAGATGATTTGAATCAAGGAATTTGTCCATTTCTTCTAGGTTTTCAAATTTGTTACAGTGCAGTCTTTCATGGTATTCTGTTATGATATTGTGGATTTCTGTTGGATCAGTTTTGACAAATTCCCTTTTATTTCTTATTTGGGTTATTTGTTTCCTTTCCTGTTTATCTTCAGTAAGTTTAGCCAATGGCTTGTCAGTTTTGCTGATCTTTTCAAAAAAACAGCTTTTGGTCTTTTCAATTTTTTCAATTTTTCTTTGATTCTCTGATTCTTTTAGTTCTGCTCTAATCTTTATGATCTGTTTTCTTCTGGTGCCTAAGGAGTTCCTCTGTTGTTCTCTCTGTACTTGTTCAAGCTGTAGGGTTACTTCTTTGGTTTGGTTTCTGTCTTCCTTCCAGCTTTGTGCCTTTATGGAGATAAACTGACCTCTGAGCACTGCTTTGGCTGTGTCCCATAGGTCCTGGTAGGAAGTGTTTTCATACTCGTTGGAATCCATAAATTTCTTTATTTCATCCTTGATTTCTTCTATAACCCATGGCTTTTTGGGCAAGATGTTGTTCAGTTTCCATGAATTCCACTTTCTATCTGTGTTTTTTTCTGCTATTGATTTTGACTTTTATGGCTTTATGATCTGAGAAGATGCTTTGCATTAATTCAATAATATGGATTTTGCTGAGCTTTGCTTTATGTCCTAACACATGGTTTATTTGGGAGAATGTTCCATGTGCACTGGAGAAGAGGGTGTAGTTGTCCGCTGGTGGATAGAAAGTTCTCTATATGTCGATGAGCTATACTTGGTAAATTGTGGCAATAATGTCTTCTGTGTCTTTATTGAGCTTTTTTCTAGATGATCTGTCCAAAATTGAGAGTGGAGTGTTGAAGTCTCCCAGTATTATTGTGGAGTGATCTCTCTCCTTTTTGAGTATAGTCAGTGTTTCTTCAATGTATTTAGGTGTTCTAATACTAGGTGCATAAATATTTAATATTGTTGAGTTCTGCTTGTGTATTGAACCTTTCAGCAATAAACAGTGTCCATCCTTGTCCACGATGGTGGATTTTACATTAAAATCTATTTTATCTGAGATTAGAATTGTCACACCTGCTCTTCTTTGTTCATTGTTAGCTTGATCTATATTCTTTCTTTCTTTAATTTTCAGTTTGTTCCTATCTTTAAGTCTATGATGAGTCTTATAGGCAACATATGGATGGGTCATGTCTTTTGATCTAAGATGTCATCCGATGTCTCTTTACTAAAGCATTCAGTCCATTCACATTCAATGTAATTATTAATAAGTATGTGTTCAGTGCTGTCCTTGTGATATGCTTATTTTTGTGTTGATGTTTTCTCTGTTGTTCTTATTAATCTGTTCTGGGACATTCTTCTCTGTGTGTTGATTTTTCATCTTTTTTTAGGGTTGGCTTTGTGGTTGTTGAGACTCTTGTATTATGTTTCTTGATTGGATGTGTTGCATCTTTATTGTGCTTTACAGCTGCACCTATGATTCCCCTTAATAAACTACATACAAACCCAATTTTAGTTACTACTAGTCTTATTCACTTCCTCTCCATCTGGAAGGACTATAACAACTGTAGTACATTCCTCTTTTTAGTATGATGATGTCATAGTTTTCATGATATGATCACTGGACCATTACTTTCACTATTATAGCTTTGATTGAGTTTGGAGCCTTCTCCCACTGAGTAGGTTTCTGCGTGATGTGTCCTGTATTTACTTCTAAAATATAAAGTTAGTGGTTTTGTTCTTCTAAGCCAAGAGATTCTTTCAGTATTTGTGGCTTTGGTTTGGTTTTTACAAAGTCTCTGAGTTTCTGTTTATCTGTGAATGTCTTAATTTCATTTTCACATTTGAAAGGTAGTTTTGCAAGATATGTAATTCTTGGTTAGAAGTTCTTCTCCTTCAAGGCTTTGAATCTGTCATGCCACTGTCTGCATGCCAGCATAGTTTCTACTGAGAAATCCAATGAAAGTCTACCGGGTTTCCCTCTGAAGATTAACTTTGGTTTGAGTATTGCTACCTTTAAGAGTTTCTGCTGATGTTTTATTTCATTAAGCTTGATTATAATATGTCTTGGAGTCTTTCTTTGAGATCTCTATTGAGCAGTGTTCAATATGCATCTTGGATATCTATATTCTCTTCTTTCCTAATTTCTGGGAAGTTTTCTGTCAGCAGCTCAGCAGCAATACTCCTGAACCCTGTTCAGAAACTCCAGTTAATCACAGATTGTTTCTCTTAATAGAGTCCCACATGCTTCTTAATGCTTCTTTATTATTCTTGTTTCTTTTTTCTGATTTCTCCTCATAGATACTGGAGTCGGTAGGTCTGTCTTCCAAGTCAGAAAGTTTGTTTTCCATTTGTTCCATTCTGTTTTCTTGGCTTTGAATTGAAGTTTCTATCTCTTTGGTTTTATTCTTGATCTGTTGGATTTCAGAGTACTGGTGCTCCATCAGATGGAACAGCTTGCTTAAATTTTTGTTTTGCTGTGCTGCATTTTGTGTAAGGTCTAGGAGGGCTCTCTATATAATCCTTTTGTATTCACCTTCTGATAGTTTCGAAAAGTTTCTTGCTCTGGGAAGTTCTTTGGTACTTTCTTTTAGAGGCCTTCTGAAGCCATGGGTGATTTCTTGGTTATGGTTTTAACCAGAGTTTGTTGCTTTTGGGGCTTCATATGAGTTGATAGAGTCTGAGAGAGATGCTGTGATAATGGACCACAGTTGTTTCACTTAGTCGTCTTAAAATGAAAGGTAAAAGATATCTGACAACTTCCAAAGTCAGGTTTTCAGGTGTACAGATCCCTCTTCCCAGCTGGCAAGGCACGCACCTCTACATTGAACCCCAGATGTTATAAACTAGTTCAAAATACAGAAAGGGTACTGCCCTTCTGGCCTCTGCTGTTGAGTCCCAGCCATAGGTGACACTGTGTAGAATACTGCTTTTCTGCCAGAAAAACATTCTCCTCTGGGCAGGTGCTGCCTCCCAACCTAGGAATTAGGTCCCACTGAGGCCTCCGTATGGGTATGCCCACTTCCCAGTGCAACAAGATGGCATCTTGCACAAGCTTGCTGCCTGACTCAGTACAGACTACTCTGTGGCAATGGTGGAAAGAGAGGCCAAGGGTGCTGAGATGCACAGAGTCCAAAGACAGGCTCTCAAAATATGGCAGTTTTGCCTGCCAATCCTACTATCAGTGAGTCTGAGATTAGCTGCTAGTCAAGTCCCAGCTCCACCTACTGGCTAATACAGAGGAAAAAAAGTGAAAATGGTGAGTTACCTTCGGTCCATGAAAGCTAGCACTTGCCAAGAATGGGGGTCAGCAAAAGAGAGAAAGTTTTCTGTTCAATGGTATGAAATCCAAATTGACAGTCCTATGCCATGTCCTAGGACTCACTAGGTGTCCAAAAGGCTCCATTTAATTATCAATTCAGGTCTTGGTTTCCAGAGGGATTTAGAGAGACATGTGTTTAGTCTGCCATATTGATTCTACCTCCCAAGCTCTTCTTTTGTGATGGGTTTATTAAGTTGTTCTACTTTTCCTTGTGACAGTTTTTGTAGATGACATGAATCTAGAAATTTGTCCATTTCCTCTAGGTTTTCAAATCTGTTAGAGTACAATTTTTCATAGTGTTCTGTTAAGATACTTCTATTTCAGTTAGGTCTGTTGTGACATCTCCCATCTTATTTCTCATTTGGGTTACTTGTTTCCTCTCCTGTTTTTCTTTTGTAAGTTTATCAAATGGCTTATCTATTTTGTTGATCTTAAAAAAAAGCCAGCTTTTGGTTGTTTTCTTATTCTCTGATTTATTTAGCTCTACTCTAATCTTTATTATCTATTTTCTTCCGGTGTTTGAGGGGTTCTTTTGTTACCCTCTTTTGGCTTGTTCAAGTTGTAGGGCCAATTCTTTAATTTAGGCCCTTTCTTCATTCCAGATGTGTGCATTTATAGAGATAAATTGACCTCTGAGCACTGCTTTTGCTATATACCATAGCTTCTGGTAGGATGTGTTTTCATTCTCATTTGATTCTATGAATATCTTTATTGCATCTTTGATTTCTTCTATAACTCATGGATTTTTGAGCAAGGCTTTGTTCAGTTTCTATGAGTTCAAATTTATACCTTTTTTTTCAGCTATTGATTTCAATTTTTATGGCTTTATGGTCTGAAAGATACTTTGCAATAATTCAGTGATTTGGGTTTTGTTGAGACTTGCTTTATGACCTAATACATGTTCTCTTCTGGACAACGTTGCATGTGTATTAAAAAAGAAGGTGTACTTATCTGTTGTAGGGTAAAAAGTTCTGTAAATGTTGATGAGATCTAGTTGGGTGATTGTCACAATAAGATCTTCTATGTCTTTACTGAGTTTTTTTGTGGATGATCTGTCTATTACTGAAAGTGGAATGTTGAAGTCTCCAACTATTATTATTATTGTGGAGTGATCTATATCATTTTTCAATGTTCTCAGCATTTGTTTGATGTATTTAGATGTTCTAGTATTAGGTGCATAAGTATTTAATATTGTTATATCCTGCTTATGTATTTAACTTTTCAGCAATAAATAGTGACCATCCTTGTCAACAGTGGTAGATTTTACACTAAAATTTATTTTGTCTGAGATTAGTATTGCTATTCTGGCTCTTCTTTGTATGTTGTTAGCTTGGTATATATTTTTCCATCCTTTGATTTTCAGTTTGTTTATATCTTTGAGTCCAAGATGTGTTTATTGTAAGCAATGTGTAGATAGATTGTGGTTTTTGATCCGTGATGTTACTCTAGCTCTGTTTAATGAAGTATTCAATCCATTTGCATTCAGTGTAATTATTGATAGGTGTTTTAGTCAGCTAGTGCTTCTCTAACAGAAATGCCACAAGTGGGTGGCTTCAAGAAGAAAAGCTTATGCTTACACAGTCCAGTAGGCTACAAGACCAAGTTGTCCACTCCAGAGGAAGGCTTTCCCCTTTGTAGGCTCTGGAAGAAAGTCCTTGTGACACATCAGTCTTTGTTCAGGGAGTATGTTGGGGCAGAAACCTCAGGTCTAATGGACGTGTTCTACTCTTAGTGCTGCTTTCTTGATGGTATGAGGTTTCCAACTCTCTGCTTGTTTCCCTTTCCTTTTATCTCTTGTAGGGTAAAACGTGGTGCCAGCCACACTCCAGGGAAACTCCCTTTACAGTGGAGCAGGGAGGTGACCTTACGATGGGATTCACAGTCCTGCCCTAATCCTCTCTAACATAGTCCACTCTGTTAACCACAGGCAGAGATTAGGATTTGCAGCATAAAAAAATCATAATATGGAGGACAATCAAAGAATACAGAAAATCCTGACCCAACTAAAGTACTACACACATTTTTTGGGGGGACACAATTCAATCCATGGTATTGGGTGCATGTTCAGTACTGTTATTTTGGTGCCTTTATTTTTGTGTTGTTCATGTTTTCTTTGTTCCCCTTAATATTCTGCTCTGGGTCATTTTTCTTTATGGGTTTACTTTTCATCTTATTCAGTGTTGGTTTTGTGTTTGAGACTCCTGTATTATGTTTCTTGTTTTGATGTGTCGCATTGCTAGTTTACTTTGTGGCTACCCTTTTGATCCCCCTTAATGTTCTAAGTTTAAACCAATCTTTAACTTCTGTATATCTTCTTAACTTCCTCTCTATCTGAAAGGGTTATAACTATTGTAATACATCACTCTTTATAGTGTGATGATGTCATAGTTTTTGTGTTAAGATCACTGGTTCTCTACTTTTAACATTTTAGCTTTGATTAAGTTTAGTGACTTCCCTAACTGAGTAGGCCTCTGGATACTGTGTCCTGCATTGCAACCTTAAGTATACATTTGATGTCATTGTTTTCCTAAACATAGAGCTTCCTGCAGTATTTCTCGGAGTTTGGGTTTGTTTTTTACAAAGTCTCTAAGCTTCTGTTTATCTGAGAATGTCTTAACTTCACTGTCATATTTGAGAGACAGTTTTGCAAGATACGTAATTCTGGTTGCAAGGTTTTCTCCTTCAAGGCTTTGTGTGTGTCAGCCCAATGTCTTTTTGTCGGCATGGTTTCTGCTGAGAAGTCAGATGGAAGCCTACAGAGCTTCCCTTTGCGCATTAGTTTTGCTTTAAGCCTTGTTGCCCTTAAGGGCCTCTTTATGTTTCATTTATTAGGCCTGATTATAATATGTCTTAGTGTCTTTCTCTTGAGATTTAGTTTTTGTGATGTTCAATAAGCATCTCAAATATCTATATTCTCCTTTCACGATTTCAGGGTAGTTTTCTTTCAGCAACTTTTCAACAATTCTCTCTGTATTTTCTGCTATCCTTCCCTGTTCAGGAACTCCAATTACTCATAAACTATTCCTCTTGATAAAGTTCCACATCTTTCTTAATGCTTCTTCATTTTTCTTATTTCTTTTATTTGATTTTTCCTCATAAATGCCAGTGTCAGTTGCTTTATCTTCAAGCTCATTAACTCTGTATTCCATTTCCTCAACTCTGCTCTTTTGACTTTGCATTGAATTGTCTAAGTCTGTAATTTTATCACTGATCTGCTGAATTTCAGACCACGGATGTTCTAGCAGTTCATATAGTTTGCTTAATTTTTCATTTTGTTCTGCAGTACTTCATTTAATCTCTAGAAGGGCTGCTTTCTATATAATTCTTTTGTATTCTACCTCCTGTAATTTCAGGTAGGCTTCTTCATCAGGGAAGTTTTTTAATTCTTTATTTTGGGAGATTTCCAGAGCCATGGTTGTCTGCTTCTTTAAATGGTTAGGTATTGATTGTTGTCTTCACTCTATCAAAAAACTGTTCAATTTCTCTGGTGTTGCACTAACTGGAGCTGTATCATAGCTCTAAGAAGGGAGTGAGTAAGGGCACTGCTAGATGTAGCCTCCAGCTTCTGCTGCATTCTATAAGTACAGCTGACTTATGTACAGCTTCTCTGGTAAGAGAGATACTGTCAAGCCAAGCAGTGCTGCTTGGTTTGGTTGCTGGCCCTAGCTGATCCCTCAAGGGTGGTAGTCCCCACCTTATGGCTCATAAAAATGGCTACCTACTTGTACCAACTCTCCAGCATCATGCCAGAAGACACTATGCCATAACTCTGAGAAGGAAGGAGAGAAGGGTGCCACCACACTCAGCTGCTGGCCAACACTGAGTTCTCTAGATACGCTTATCCTAGAAACAGCTTTTCTGCTGAGGTGCTGTCCAGCAGCAGCCAGTAGAAGCTGGGTCTTTGGGGTGGTCGGCCTCACTTACTGTCTGACAAAGATAGCCCCCTACTTATGGAATCTCTCGGGGGCCCATCAGCAGATGTTATGGAGTGGCTGGTGAAGGGAGGGGGAAATGGCACCACCACACTCGGCCACCAGCTACTGCTGCCTTCTCTAGATGCAATATTCTTGAGAACTGCTTTTCTGCTGAGAGAGGTGCTGTCCAGCAGCTAGTACCAGCCAGGCCCTCTGGGGTGGTGGGCCCCACCTCCTGGCTGACAAAGATGGCAACCTACTTGTGGCATCTCTTGGGGGGCTTCTTCTGAAGATGCTATGATGTGGTTCAAAGAAGAGAGGGGTAAGGGCACTGCCACACTCAGCCACAAGTTGCAACTACATTCTGTAGGTACAATTATATTAAAAAAATTATTTTTCTGCTGGGAAAGGCACTGTCCAGTCAGAGACTCTTGCTCAGTATAGCAGCTAGCACCAGCCAGGCCCTCAGGCATGACTCTGCTTCTCAGCTGACTAAGATGGCATCCTGCCTGAGCCACCTCTCCTGTGCTGAGCCGGCAGAATCTATGGCACCACTTAGAGGAGAGAAGGCGGAAGGGCACTGGTACTCTTGGCCACCAGCTGCTGCTGGGTTCTCTAGATGTGACTGTCTTAAGCACAGCCTCTCTGCTGCAAAAGATGCTGTTTACTTAGGCACTGCAGCTCAGCAGGCCGTAATCTTCACAGGAGTAAATCGCCAGTTTCTCCAGTGGAGATTCTGAGTGGGTTCAACAGTTAGCCTCTGGGTTAGCAGCGAACCACTTAAATACTGTACTCTTTAACAAGAAAGATGAAATTCATGTTTTTATTTTCCTTTTTGTCTCTTCCTTTCTTCTCCTCTCCCTCCCTACTTTCCTTCCTTCTTACATGTGCTATATAGTTTTCTTTGTTTTGGGTTTTACTTTTAAATGGCCATCAGCAAGGAAATGGAGCATGAGAAACTAAATAAAACACTAAAGTATATCTGGTCTCAAGTCATACTATTAGTAAAGCAAGTTATAGAACAATATATATGTATAACTCCATATGTATACATGTACATATATTTGGATGTAAAATAATTAAAATTCAAATACATTGCCCTAGAATCAATTCTGCCTCCTAGGACAGAGTAAAACCACCCTATATGGTTTCCAAGGCTATAAATCTTTTCACAGGCAGACTGCCACATCTTTTTTCCACATAGTGGCTGGTGGGTTCAAGCTGTCATCCTTTCAGTTAGTAGCAGAACTCGTTAACCACTGTGCAACCACGGCTTTTCAGACATGGATGTAAATGGCTTAAAAAGTTCCAGGAGAAGTCTTAAAGGATGCACATCCAAAGTTGTACCCTCTGAGGAGGAGAAAGTAAACACAGTTTAGCTTTATTGTTTGGATTCATGAGACTGCACTAGGAGAAATGAAAAAAAAAATAGAAATTAATCCAGATAATTATAGCTCATAATATAAAACTAATTTAGCTGTTTGCAAAAAATGCAGTGTTCAATACACAATTAAATGAAAGTGCTAGTTACAAAATAATATATATGGTTCTGCTATTTAAAATAATGCATTGTACCTGTGGAGAAAAAAGACTAGGAGAATATAAACTGAATTTTTACCGATAGTTATGACTGACACACAACTGAAATGCAGCTACAGCAATAATTGAGCAAGGGTCTGCCAGAAATTCAGCTGGATTTTGAAAAGGATCTGGAGCCAGGGATTTAACTGCTGATGTCAAATGGATCTTGGCTGAAAGCAGGAAATACCAATGAGATATTTGTCTGTGTTTTATTGATGATGCAAAGGTATTCAACAGTGTGGATCATATCAGATTATGGATAACACTGGGAAGAATGGAAATTCCAGAACACTTACTTGTACTTGTGAGGAATCTGTACAATCATTCAAACAGAATGAGAGAATATTACATGATTTAAAGTCAGGAAAGATGTGCATCAGGGTTGTATCCTTTCGCCATACTTAGTCCACATGCTGAGCAAATAATCCAAGAAGCTGGACTATATGAAGGAGAATGGGGCATCAGGATGGGAGGAAGACTCATTAACAACCTGTGTTATGCAGATGGTTATGCTTTCTGAAAGCGAAGAAGACTTGAAGCACTGACTGAAGAACAGCAAAAGACCTCAGCCTTCAGTATAGATTCTACTTCAATGTAAAACAAAAACCTTCGTGACTGGACCAATAAGTAACAGCATGATAAAGGTGAAAGTGTTGAAGTTGTCAAAGATGTCATTTTCCTTGGATCCGCAATCAGCACCCATGGAAGCAGCAGTCAAGAAATCAAAAGATGCATTGCATTGGGCAAATCTGATGCAAAAGACATCTTTGAAGTGTTCAAAAGCAAAGACATCATCTAGAAGACTAAGGTGGGCCTGATCCAACCCACGGTGTTTTCAGTCACCTCATATGCATGCAAAAGCCAAGTAATAAATAAGGAAGATCAAGAAAGAATTGATGCCTTTGAGATAGTATTAGGGAAGAATATTGAACATATCATGGACTGCTAAAAGAACGAATGCATCTATCTCAGAAGAAGTATCAATCAGAATGCTTCTTAGATGTAAAGATGGTAAGATGTCTCTCATTTTGGACATGTTATCAGGAGGGACCATTCCCTGGAGGACACTATGCTTGGTAAAGTAGAAGACTAGCAAAAAAGAGGAAGATCTTCAAAGGGATAGACTGTCACAGTGGCTGCAACAATGAGCTCACACATAACAACACAGGACCAGGCAGTATTTTGTTCTGTTTTAATGGGGTTGCTATGAGTCAGAACCAACTCAACGACACCTAGCAATAACAATTTGTTAATGGATATTTAAGCAACTTATTGAAACCCTGGGGAATAGTCATTAAGTGTTACTGCTGGTAACCAAAAGGCCAGCAGTTTGAATCCACCAGGTATTCCTTGGAAGATCTACGGGGCAGTTCTACTCTGTCCCTGTAAGATTGCTGTGGGTTGGAATTGACTAGACGGCAATAGGTTTTTCATTAAGCAGCTTCCAGGATTTTTCCATTATAAACAATGCTATGATAAACAATCTCCAGGGACAAATAAACCCTGGAGGGGTGTCTACTGGTTCAAAGAATATGGCACATTAAATATTGACACATATTGCCAAACTGCTATCTAGGACCTTCACTAAGTTCTCACTCCCCTCCCTCATTCGCAGTAACGTACAGAGTATTTTATCCTTCAACACTGAGAATTGCCATCCTTGTTCTTAATTTTTGTTAGTCTGATAGGTCTTTTATGACCAATGTGATGAAGCAGGAAATTAGGTTTTCCTTAATATCTTGCCCTTTCTTAGAATGCATTCCTGGGACAATACTCTCAAAGTTATTTATAATAAGCTTTTATATTAAGTTTTGCTATTTGGTAAGACAAATCCCTCTTCTAGATATTGCAGTTTCATAAATTTATTGACTGATTTTCATTCTTCCATGTCTTGATTGAGTTTCGACTGGAATTATTTTTGCACTTACAGATTAAACTGGGAAGAACTGATTGCTTCTATTCATGATTGTTACTATAATGCATAGATTAGAGCTAACTACTGCAACAGCCAGTCTTGAGACAGGGGTGAGGCAAGCAGCAAGTTGCTTAATTGTATATCAATATATAGAAGGCAAGGGGGCAGGCTCCTCTAAAACATGCCTTCCTGAACAAAAGGCCATGAGAAGTTTTATACTATGCAGGAAAAGGGGAGTTATATATATTTATTAAATTATTAGTAAATAACATGAGTATTCAAAAGGGGCCCGACTGAAACTTGGCAGAAAACCAGGTGATAGGCTCTCTGCTCCCAAACTGGGTCCAGTTATGACTCAGTGATGTACACACAGTGTTTTCAGTACCTTGACATAAGTTTCTTAGTTTCTAGGTAGGACTCATTATGGGATACAGTCATCTGGGAATTACCCAAGTTTCCTGCTGGTTTTGAACGGCCACCCTGAAAAGTAACTACAAGCAGGTAGATACTACAAGCCTTTCTTCCTTGTAGTTATTCAAGCAACACGATGCTATCAGTTGTTTTTCACATTCCTAGGAAGAACACTGATTAATTTCAAACTTAGCTGAAGCTTAAAGAGAGGAGGGGTGAGAATACATAAGACTACTACAGTATGGAGACGAAGAGCAGTTTTTGCCATGTCAGCCATTATAATTATGCTGTATCCTGTCATAATTTGGAGCTCTTTTTGTTTTTATCCCCCACATTCTTTAGTGACTGCCCTCATAAAGATCTTGCACGGTTTTTGGTTAGATTGTTTCTAGATGGGTATAGTTAGTTTTGTTTGGGGGTTTTGTTGGTATTCTGTTTTCTTTGGGCTTTGGGGAAGTGATTTCTTCCCTCTTACATACTTAAAGATTTCAACAAGGCTTTGATTTTCCAAGATGATCTCACCACTTACTTAAATCTCTTACTGGTTTTAAAGATTTGTGATCTGATTCTCATGGATTTTTAAGATACCTGATTCAGTCACCAACAAATAGTGAATTTGTTTTGTCTCTTCCTTTCAGATTTACATTATTTTGTTGTTGCTGTTGTTCGGCTTCTCTTATGGCATTAACTAAGACCTCTACTACAATGTGGGATAGAAACAGTAGACATACTTTTTTTTTTTCCTGACATCAGTGGGTGTAATTCTTATTCGCTCTATGAAATACACTTGCTATTACTTTATTTCTGATTTTATCTTAGTCTTTAAAGATTAATTTTCATTATTCTGAAAACTACCTTTTCACCTGATCCAGTCATTCTGTCCTGAGCAGCAGTTTACACAGGGAATGAGACAGGAACTAGAAGGGCCAGCCTAACCACATATTGGAATATTCCTGAGTCATAAGCAACTTATTTTATCACACATACCTAGGGATGAGTTCCTGAAATTATCCCTAAACTTGTCTTTCAGAGGAGGCAGTTTAGACCCAATTCAGAGGCATGTGCAGATGAGGCAGAGTTGACCACTATGTGTCTTTCCATTGGTGGCACCAGAGAGCTAAAATCAGGACTGGGGAATCGAACCAAGGGAGCAAGAAACTTTGTATGTACAACACCCCATAATAAGTCCTGCTACCTGTCCCAGAAGTCCCCAAGGCAGGAGCCTTCTTGAAATCTGCATGTATGCACAGCCAAAGGACAAGCAGCCACCTGCCAAAAAAGGAAATACTTGAGAGCTCCATGTCTGATTTGCTGTCCCTGGCTATACCCTGGGCATAGATGGGCTGTAAAAACTCAACTGTGGACTTGCTCGGTGGCACAGCTCACTGGAGTGCTATACACTCTGCTGTTGCCCAACTTTGAAGTGGTTTCATTTTCCAATAAAGATTTCTCTTGTGGGCCAGCGAGGTCTCCCCGAGTAACTTTCCCCGTGGGTCTCACAAGGACCCTTGAGGGTCTTCACAAACCATTGGTAACAGGGATAATGGAAACAGCTAAATTCTGGACCTCTGTTGTCCAATAGATGTTTCTGCAATAATGGAAATGTTTTATTTATATCTACACACTCCAATACAGTAGCCACTAGTCACATGTAACTGTTGATTACTTACATGTGGCTAGTGCAAATGAAGAACTGAATTTTAAGTTTTATTTAATTTTAACTAATTAAATTCTAAACATTACTATTGATTCAGTCACTGGGAAAATTTTAAGTATGTTTGAACCAACTTACATATCTGAATCTATTTTTAAACTGTAAGTTTTATAAAACCTAAATGCCGATCAATATTTCCAAGCAAAAACTTAGCGTCCAAATTGATACACATTGTAAACACAAAATACAAACCAGGTTTTCAAGATTTTATTCAGAAAAATAATGTAAAAAATGTCATCAATAATCTTATGTTGATTATATGTTGAGATGGTAGTATTTTGGATATAGCGGTGTCATGAATTGCATTGTGTGCCCCCCAAAATATATGTATTGATTTGACTTGGCTGTGAGTCCTATTATGGTGCAATTCCTCCCACGTGTTGTGAATCCTGTCTCTGTGATACTGATGATGGAGAATGGGCAGCATTTGTGCTGGTGCGGCAGGACTCAAGTTACCAGCTCTGGGATATACGGGACAGAAGTGAGAGTAGAGAGTTGGGAGCCTCATGCCACCAAGACTGAGAGCAGAGCACGTCCTTTGGGCCTGAGGTTCCTGTGCTGAGATGCTCTCCTGCAACTTGGACTCAGCATACCGGAATGTGACAATTTCTCCTGTTGAATGGATCTATAACTCATAAATGGATTTAAGGCTTACCAGACTGTGTCAATAACATGTCTCTTCACGAAGCCTTCCATTCATTTCTGTTAGAGCAATACCAGGTGACTAAAATAAGTAGGTTCCATAAAATAGCTTATTAAAATTATTTTCCCCAGTTTCTTTTCAGTTTTCTTCCCGTGGTGTCTAGAACATTTAAAAATACATTTAGAGCTCACTTTATATTTCCTTTGGATACAGCATTCTAGAGAGCAGAGTGGGAGGAGCCCGCGAGCCTGGCCTCCGTTTGTGACCCCGTGACCTTGAAGCCTGGAGCATTGGCTGCCTCCCATGAAAAAATAGGACTTATAATTTCTGCTCTGCCTACCCTCTCAGTCCTATTGTGAAAATCAAATAAAACAGTGCAAACTAAAGTGTTTTGTAAGCTTAATTAACAGCAACAATACCTTTTTTTTGTTTTTTTTTTTTTGCTTCTTGTGTGTCATTCTTGCTAGGAACCAGGACCCTGTGCTAAGCGCATGCCGTACATCAGCTCATGCCTGTCTCACAGAGACCCTACAAGGGAGATACCATTGCTAGGCTCATTTTCAGATGAGGAAACAGAGCCTGAAAGAGACTGAGTAGGCTGCCCAGGGTCTCAGGACTAAAATATGGCACGACCAAGGTCCCAACCCACATCTACAGATTTTAGAGTCCCTGTCCTCTACTCATAACACATGGCAAGGGTGACAAAAACCAACCACCTGCCTGGTATAATTTGAATAACAAGACACCACCTTCCAACATTTCTAATAACTACGTATGTCCGTGCAGTTTTACAGGAAGTGGGGTGTTCTGTTGGAGAGACCTAGCTCCACCCACACTCCCCCCTGAAAAGGTGACACTGTCGCTTAGACTCACCAAGCTTTAGTTTCCTTTAAGACAAACTACAGTGAAGTGAATGGTGCCCAATGCTGATGATTAAATGAGGTAAGTGCTATGAAAAGGTCAGCACCATGCCTAGCATGTAATGACCCCAAAAATGATAGAAAAATGTGGCCTTTCTGCCCTTCTGATGTGGCAACCAAATACTAGCTGTGGCATTTGGGCGCTTGGCTTAAACCTTTGGTTCCTTGGTTGCTTTCTTTTGTAAAGGAGAATGACCTGTCACTTCTACCTCAGGATTTTGTACACGGGGGCCTTGAGTGTCAATCGGCCAGTAAGTGCAGGAGAAACAGTAGCCAGCGCCATTCCAGCCCATGTCACTAGTCAAGCTGTCTGCTGGGGCTGGGGAATGCTGAGAGGCTGGGATTGGTCCACAGGAAGGGAAGACACAGGAAGGGGGTGGGGGACAGGGAGGGCCGGGGTGAGGAGGGGTAGGAGGGACTGAGGAAAGAAGCAAAGGGTTTGTTTGGCTTATGATGGGGGAGAAGGCAGTTTCCTGTAGCTGCTTCCTTGGGGCTCTCACTACCTTCCGTTTGAGGCCATTTGGCTTGAATTTACTTTGATTCCTGCCTGTTGAAGAGTCCCCTCTGGCCCCTCTGAAGGGAGGACAGCTAGCAGCCCTCGACTGGGCTGTAAGAACACAAGCACTGGTATCACCTACCTGGTGGACCTGTGGGCATGGTGACTGACCATATGCCCCAGGCAAGACCCATTTCTAAACTGGCCCTAGTCTCTTGGATGTAAAGATTAAGACCAGGACTTTACTCTGATGAACCAGGCTTCTCAGCCTTGCATGGGCTTCATACTAGCTGGGTGACCTAGGCAGAGTGCCCCACACTCAGTTACATGTCCCCCCGACATGTAACTGAGGACAGATGCAGGTATTTAGGCAGGCACAAACCCTCCAAACCGCACCCTTCCAGGAGAACTGAGAGACTATCTTCCTGTGCCACCCTGGCCATAGTAACTGCTCACAGTTTTTATTCTGAACCTCCCTGGGCAACCTCTGGGGTCTTGTCCCACAGCCACACTCAATCACTCTGAGAGGGTTGCTCAGCTTCTCTGGACTTCATTGCTTATGCTGATAGGAGAAACGGCAACCCTCTTCCACCCTGGGGCTTTGAGAGTATCAGTTTCGGTAACAGCTATGGAAAACAATTTGTGGTAAATAACCCAAAAAACCCACCGCCTGCAGTTGAGTCTGACTAACAAAAGCACCTTGCAATTATTAAGCTCCTTTCTAGCTTGGAAACTTCAGACAGGTCGCTTAACCTTATAGGGCCAGGTTTCCTTGTCCGGAAGTTGGGGACAAAAGCCTTCCACAGAGGGCTTTTCATCCATCCATCCATTCACCCATCCACCCATCCACCCATCCGTCCACCCACCCACTCATCCTTCCATTCACTCACTCATTCATTCAATGTGGGCTAATGGACGTTGTGCAGAGTCCCTGGGTAGTACAAACAGTTAAGGCAATTGGCTACTAAAATCAAAAGACCGGAGGTTCACGTTCACCCAAAGGTGCCTCAGAAGAAAGCCTGGTGATCTACTTTTGATAAATCAGTGTTTGAAAGCCCTCTGGAGTACAGTTCTACTCTGACGCACACGGAATCACCAGAGTTGGAATCACCTCTAATGGCAACTGATTTTAGGGTACTGTGTGGGCCCAACTCTCACAAGCTGGGGTCTGTCCCTCCCCTCTTTCCTTCCTCCGGGTTGATGCGCAGTCCTGCTCCAGGCCCAGAGGTCCCCAGAGCTGGTTCACACATCAGAAGCCCCAAAGTAAGAAAGATGAAGTCTCTGTGGGAGCTTCTCCTAGAGCTATTTTGCTTCAACCACAAAGCACATCCTTTATTCTGAAATTTCCTCTTTGGATCTAGCTGTTAAAATGTCTACGTCTTCCATGAAGTGATGCTGATCTGGGGTGAAAATTCATTTCGTAATATTTTTATTTGGCAAAATAAAAAGTTGGCAAGTCTGGCGTGTCAGGAAGATGCTAAGTTGGCTCCAGTGATCTCCACCTTCCGGTAGTCACACCCTTGTGTAATTCCTTCCTCCTGAGTGAGGGCTGGTAGGTGACTTGTTTAAAGGAGCAGAAAAGAGCAAAAGTGAAGAGCTGTCCCTTTGGGGATAAGGGTACAAGAGATTGTAGCTTCCATCATGTTAGCAGATACTTTCATCCCTTCTTAGCATACACATTTCCATGAAGCCAGTTGCCACATTGGAGAGGCTGACTGGCAAGAAACAGAGGGTCACCTCTGGTCAATAGCCCTCGAAGAACTGAATTCTGTTAGTGACCATGTGACATGGGAAGTGTATAGTTTTCCAGCCTAGCCTTAAAATGACTGCTGTTGGACTGGAGTTTGGGTGTGGCAATCAAAGTGCCTAGAGCATAAAGTTCAAGGGGGCGCTCACTCCTAACACATTGTGAACCCTAATTCCAGCCCTGCCCAGCTGACACCTCAAACATGATCTGTGAGAGAGCCTGAAGCAGAAGGCCCACCTAAACTGTGCCTGAGTTTCTGACCCACAGAAACTGGGAGATTGTAAATGAGTGATACTTTCAGCCACAAGGTTTTGGGGATAATTTGTTACAAGCAGTAGATAACTAATAGATCTCAGTATTTTCACATGATCCTGGTCTGTGAAATCCTAAATTCAGGTCCCCGAGTTAGTAAAGCAGTCCCAAACAACTCCTTTTCAGATGTGCAGGGAGGTGGTATCCTAAAGGCAGTGAGGAGGCTGGGAACAGACCTGTAATGTGATCTCAACCCTTCTTCTTGCTAGCTGAGTGGCCTAGTGACTTCTCAGAGCCTTAAGTTCCTCATTTATGCAGTAGATTTACCACCAAGTGCTTAAATGAGATAATTCATTTAAATACCAGTAATTACCACGTCTAGAACACTCATGTGGGGGGTGGGCGGGAGCAGGGAGAGCACAATGACACAACACACAGACAGAACCCTGGTGGCACACTGGTTAAGTGCTACGCCTGCTAACCAAGAGGTCAGCAGTTTGAATCTGTCAGGGGCTCCTTGGCAGTCTCTGTGGAGCAGTTCTGCTCTGTCCTGTAGAGTGGCTGTGAGTCAGAATTGATTCCACAGCACTGGGTTTTTTGGGCCATCAAGTCTAATCCGATAGGAAGAACTGCCCCATAGAGTTTCCAAAAAGAGCCTGGTGGATATGAACTGCTGACCTTTGGGTTAACAGCTGTGGCACTTCACTACTACACTGCCAGAGCTTCCATTCATGTCAGGGCACATGTTAAATGCTTCACATGCATTATTGCATTTTATCCTCACAACCTTATGTGGTAGGTTATTACCCCCATTCTTGAGATGAGAAAACTGAGGCTAACAGAGACCTGAGTCTAGGCTGAGGTCTGTCAGACTTCACCTCAACAGCAGACACTGCTTATGCCAACGCGTTTTAGAAGCCTTAATAAATTGTGACTTTTATGGGAGGGAGAGAGCAAGCGTTCAGATGTACGCTTTCTCATTTTTACCCCTAGGTGTCAGCAAAGCCCTGGCATTTCACAGCCAAAAAGCAAATCAGTTGCCATCAAGTTGCAGTGAAAAGTGACCCGACCAAAACCCATTGCTGTTCAGTCGATTCTGACAAGATAGGAGAGAGTAGAACTGCCCCATAGAGTTTCCAAGGAGTGTCTGGTGGATTTAAACTGCTGACTTTTCGGTTATCAGCCACAGCAAGGAACCACTAAGCCACCAGAGTTTCCAAGCAACCCTATAGGACCAAGTAATTTCCAAGCAGTGGCTGGTGGATACGAACGACCAGCTTTCTAGTAGCCAAGCTCTTAACCACTGCACTACCAGGGCTCCATCATCAATCTAAAGCTGAACTGAATTCAGACCATTCAGTCTTGCATCATTTTGCCAAACACTTACAGACTGTGAACCATGTGACAAGTGATTTACAAGAATTCGTTGTGCTAAGAGCTGTCATAGTGCAATGAAGTTTATTATCACCAGCTTATAGAAGAGGAAGCAGGCTCAGAATCAAAACACTTTCCAAAGTCACACAGCTAGAAAATGGCATAAGTCAAGTTGTGACTCCTTCTAGAATTTTTCCATGCCAATATACCTGAGTATATATAGACTCTTAACTCCTTGATGTAGCATTTATTATGACTCAGAGAGACCCTGTAGCACAGAGCAAAATTGTCCCATGGGGTTTCCAAAGAGTGGCTGGTAAATTCAAGCTTTCGACTTTTTGGTTAGCAGACAAATGCTTAAAACCACTGGGTCACCAGAGTTCCAAATACATATAAACACATACATAACATATATATACATTATATAGCACACCCAACCCACTGCTGTCAAGTCCTGTCCGACTCATAGTGACCCTCGAAGTCAGAGTAGATCTGCCCCATAGAGTTTCCAAAGAGTGCCTGATGGATTTGAACTGCTGACCTTTTGGTTAGCAGCCGTGGCACATAATCCACTACGCCACGAGGGTTTCCACATTACACAGCATACATACATATATGCATACATTGTAGAATACATAAACATATGCATGTATGTGGACACCTTGGTGGCATAGTGTTTAAGTGTCACAGCTGCTAACCAAAAGGTTGGTAGTTTGAATCTGCTGGGCGTTCTTTGGAAATTCTGTGGGGCAGTTCTGCTGTGTCCTATAGAGTCACCATGAGTCAGAATTGACTTGAGGGCAAAGGGTCTGTTTTCTTTTAAGTGAGTGTATATTTAAAAAAAACAGAAAGAGAGAAGAGGGGAAAGGAAAGACAGATTTTGTTGATGCATAAGTTTCTGGAATTCTGATCATATCTATTGTTCTTTGACCTGGTTTTCTTTTCTTTTTCTTTTTTTGGCTTACAGTGAATCTTGGAAACATTTTGAAGGAAGTCTGTTCCTTTTGGGAGCTGTGTAGTAGTCTACAGTCTGGTTAGATTATAAAATGACTAGCTAATGAAACTTCTATACCAAAGCCAAGTGTCATCAATAAACATATATTTGAACCACTTCCAAGTCTGTGGCTTAAAAAAAAAAAAAAATGCTTCTGTGAACATCACTGAAATGATACCTCTGTGCTAGCCTTTCTCTCCGGGGGATTCCTAGGAGTTGTGGAACTCTCTGCACTCTGAGGGTGACCATGCTGCTAATCACCTCCACACGGGGGGGCCCACTGCCATCCTCATCCTCAGTGAGGGAAGGAGCCTGCTTCTCCCTGACCTAGCCAACCTCGGAAATTACTAAGGTTTGCGCTTTTTGCCAGTTTAACATAAATAAATTCTTGGTAAATATTTACCTTAAAAGGCAATGAACTCGCTCAACGCTCAGTGAGTAGAGTTACCCAGAGTATTCCTGAGGGGAAACTGCAAAATGTCTAAGGGCCCTCTCAGGCTGATTCCAGCCAAGTGTATATGCCTCTGTGTATGCACCGGGAACAGAACACTGAGAACTTGCTGCTTTTTAAGATCTTAGTGTACACACCCAATCATCACAACCAGTTAAGAAGGCTCTAGGTTATTTTTGTGGGGAGTAGTGGTTCAATGGTAAAATACTCACCTTCCATGCTGGAGACCTGGGTTCAATTCCCAGCCAACGCACCTCATGCAAAACCACTGCCCCTCTGTCAGGGAGCGTGTGTGTTGCTATGACACTGAACTGGTTTCAGTGGCGCTTCCAGACTAAGATGGGTTAGGAACAAATGCCAAGTAATCTACTTCGAGAAACTCAGCCACTGAAAACACTGATCGCAAGGGTCTGATCCATAATCCATCACGTGGAGGGTACAAGACTGGACAGCATTTCTTTCCTTTGTGCAGTGGAGTCAGGCCAGTTCCATAGCAGCTGACAACACAACAGGTTATGTTTCTATTTCTATTGGCATGGAAAGTGTGTAGGGCAGTGTAGACGAGGAGGAGCTGAGTCACAAGGCGGGAAGAAGAGGTAAGACGTGTCTCCAAGACGGTGTCGGATGGCAGCTCTCTAGGCCTCCTTCCAGTAGGAGTGGGGTTCATAGAATGGAGTTTTCTCTAACAATCCATCTGCAATCTTTGTGACATCCCGCTTCTGCGTCACCTGACATCGCACAGTACCCCGTTGAGGTCGGTAATATCATTTTCCTCACTTTGCACTACACTGCTGTTAAGTCCAACTCATAGTGACCCTATAGGACAGAGTAGAACTGGCCCATAGAGTTTCCAAGGAGCACCTGGTGGATTTGAACTGCTGACCTTTTGGTTAGCAGCCATAGCAGTTAATGACTACACCACCAGGGTTTGTGACTTTACGGATGAGGAAACTGAGGCACAGGGAAGACAAGTACCCAATGGCAAAAAGAAAGTTGTCAGTAGTACTAAGGGTAGTCTCAGGATACTGAGCCAACTGGCCTTGTGGGGTCACTCCTCCCTCCAACGCTCTTCAAGACCCCCGCAAGGCACAAACACCTAGGCACCTAGAGCCACCACCAGGGGGAGCAGCCCAGTGATGTTCTTACCCTGCCCTCTCCTGGGCCTGCACCTGGTCCCAGAGCATGCCTTATCTGCTTATCTGCCTTGTAGGGACACAGCTGCAAACTCTCACCAGCTGAGGCCCTGCCTAGCTGCTGACGCCTGACCTTTGGACATGTAAACAAACCTTGTCCTGGTTCGGAGTTGCTTGGCTTGTCCTTGAGACTACAGACCTGTGTGCCCAGGCAGGCTGTGTGCGCGCTCAGGGTTCTGACAGCACTTTGGGCCTCCACATATCCACTTTGGGTTGGGTCTGGGGGTGGGGGCACCCAGAGGTGGCCTCAGCTGCAGGTTACTTCCTGAAAAAGGACCAGGCTGGAACCAAGGAATCACAGGGTTCATCTAAACAATTCACTGAGGATCAGAGAACTCATGATCAGAGATCTACAATATGTCCCTAAGGTCACACAGCAAACACAGCCTGGTCCACAAATATAAGCCATGCAAGTCGTATCTTCTTTGGGTCTCAACAGCCTCATCTGCCCAGTGGGGAGGATTTTGTTGACATCCCATTCACCACCTGATCTCCTGGCAACAGGAGAAGAAGACCTCTTCTCCCTGCAGCTGCAGACCCTGGCCTCCCTGGTCCTCGTGGCCTCCTGCCCACTGCTGCAGTTCCTGTTATCTCTAGTGTGATGGGGGTAGACACGGTCTGCCCTCCCTGGGGAGACCAGATGGATGGGACTGCAGGGCTGCAGGAGTCTGATATGGGCTCTCGGGCCTAGGCCTTTATGGGTGGAGACTGGGGCTCCCGGGCTGGGCGTGGAGCAGGCACCTGCCCCCCACCTTCCTGTCTGTGGGGAGAGGGTGCCCAAGTCCTGAGCAGATGAGACACAAGACAAGGACTATTTTTAGTTTGAAGCCTTTTTTTTTTTTTTTTTAATCTCTATTGCTTTCTCAGAAACCCTGGTGGCATAATGGTTAGGTACTATATCTGCTAAGCAAAAGGTCAGCAGTTCAAATCCACCAGGCAGTCCTTGGAAACTCTATAAGACAGTTCTACTCTGTCCATAGGATCACTATAAGTTGGAATTGACTCCAGGACAGTGGGTTTGGTTTTGGTTTTTATTGCTTTCTCTGACTACAGAGGTAATTCAATAAAGTTACAAGAAATTGAAACAGAAATACAGAGTATTGAAAGTGAAAGTGCCTATAAATGCATTCCTACCAGTCAAACCCTAGACCCGGTTTGGGGTCATTTTTCTGGATTTTTCCTACTTATGGACTAATACTGTCAGTTCTTTGCTGAAGTGGAATCATATAAAAGTGTGCAGAGGGCTGGCTACTACTGTGTCTGAGGTCTCAACTGTGTGTCTCCTTGATTTCATATCCTGGGTTACTCAATGTCTCTGATCCTCAGTTATCTTATCCATAAAACCTCAGAGGAATATTGTCAAGATTAAATAAAATAGGGGTGGAGTCAAAATGGTGGACTAAACAAACGTCTCTCTAAATCCTTCTGGAAACTAAGACCTGACCTGATAATTAAACAGAGTCTTCCGGACACCTAGTGAGCCCTAGGACACAGCACAGGGCTGTTAATTTGGACTTCATACCACTGAACGGAAAGCTTCTTCTCTTTCACTGATCCCCTCTCTTGGTGAATGCTGGCTTTCACTGACTGAAGGTAACTCACCATTTTAACTTTTTTCTCTGTCTTGGCCAGTGGTTGGAGCTGGGACTTGACTAGTGGCTGGTCCCAGACACACTGCTGGTGGGGTCTGTGGGCAAGATTGCCATATTTTGAGAGCCCAGCTTTAGATTGCCATATTTTGAGAGCCCAGCTTTGCACTCTGTGCATCTCGGAGCCTTTGGCCTCTCTTTCCACCTCCACCGTGAACTGGCCCATGCAGGGCCAGGCAAGGAGCTTGTGCAGGGCGTCATCTTGTTCCACTGGGAGGTGGAGAGACCCATATAGAGGCCTCAGACGGACCTAATTCCTAGGCTGGGTGGCAGCACCTGTCTGGAGGAGAGCACTTTTCCTGCAGTACAGCAGTATTCTACATAATGTAACCTACAGCTGGGGCCTGACAGCAGAGGCCAGCGGGGCAGTAGCCTTTCTGTATTTTGAACTAGTTTATAACATCCGGGGTTCGATACAGAGGTGCTTACTTTGCCAGCTGGGAAGAGAGATGTGTACACCTAAAACCTGACTGACTTTGGAAATTGTCAGATACCTTATACCTTTCATTTTAAGACAGCTTAGAGAAACAACTGCAGTCCATCCTCACAGCATCTCTCCTAGCCTGTGTTGACTCACATGATGCCCCAGAAGCAACAAACTCTGGATAAAAATGTAACCAAGAAATAGCCATGGCTTCAGAAGGCCCCTGAAAGAAACAACCAAAGAAACTCCCAGACAAAGAAATCTTTCTGAAACTATCAGAAAGTGAAGACAAAAGGATTATATAGAGAGCACTAGACCTTATAAAAATGTAACAGAAAAAAAATGAAAAATTAAGCAAGCTGTTCAATCTGATGGAACACCAGTACTCTGAAATCCAACAGATCAAGAAAAAAATAAAAAACATAGAAACCTCAATTTAAAGCAAAGAAAACAGAATGGAACAAATGACATGGAAGACAGAGCTACTGACTCCAGCATCTATGAAGAGAAATCAGAAAAAAAATAAAGAAAAATAAAGAAGCATCAAGAAGCACACAGGACTCTATTAAGAGGAACAATCTATGATTTTTTGGGGGGGCATGATCAGGGTTGCTCTTTTATTTATTTATTTTATTTAATATGATGGAGTGAAAATGTACATTCCCATATGAATTTACATGCCCACCTATATGCAGCTTCCACTGTTCTCCCTGTCCGGTGACAGCACACTATTCCTCTCTGCTCCATACATGTCTCATCCTCCCAACAATCTCCTTTCCCCTCCTAACTACCCACTCTCCTTCCTCCAACCAGAGTTCAGCAGGATGATATCCTATAGATGTATAGAACCATTAAGTGCATCTAGTATATGGTCACTCTGTATCGCCAAGTCCAATCCATTCATGTCTGAAGAGTGGAACTGCATTATGATTTATGAGCAAGGGCAGGATCAGAGCCAGGGGCTATGCTCCCAATGGAATCTCGAAACTGCTGGACCATCAATTGAGGTCTTTTAGTGGAGATCTCAGGATGCACCCCTTTTTATTCTTGTGTTACCAGTGAGACTCAACTTAGTGAGCTCCATCGCAGCTATCACTGGTGGTAGCTGGGCACCATCCAGTTCTTCTGGTCCCAAGTCGATGTAGAGACTCATGTGGGTCTCTCTATCTTCTGGGTTGTCTTTACCCCATGTCATTTTGGTCCTCGGTGAGCACCCATTCCTGTTGAGTTGGGACAATTTTCTGTGCCCTTGGATGGCAGCTTGGCAGCTTTTAAGACACCAGATGCCACTCTCCAATGTGGGGTGCAGAGAGCCCTCTTAGCAAAATGCTAGTTGTGCCAACTGGCCTCGATTTCGCCTGAGAGCATGGTCCCCTGCCCCCTGCCCCAGCTACTCTATCCTTGCAATATTGGGTTAAGATGGAAGGAGTACTCAAGTTATGCTGAAGTCCACTTAATGTTCTTGTTTCTAATGTGTGCTATCACTGATTTCACCCAACCAGATTTCTAGCAACTATCTAACCTAAACCCTTTCCCCCATCCTCCCTCCCTCCCCTCCCTTGCAGCTGTCAAAGAGTCTTTTCTTCTATACACAAGTCTGGTTTTGAGATCTTATCATAGAGGTCTCATACAATATTTGTCCTTTTGTCACTGACTACTTTCACTCCGCATAATGTCTTCCAGTTGAAACCAGGTTAGGAGATGTTTCCTGGAATCATCATTATTCTTTATCATTGTGTAGTGCTCCATTGAGTATATATACCATAGTTTACCTATCCATTCTTCTGTTGTTGGGCATCTGGGTTGATTCCATCTTTTTGCTATCATGGACTGTGCTGCGATAAACATTCTTGTGCGTGTGTCCATTGGTGTGAAAGACCTTGATTCTGTAGGATATATTCCAAGTAGTGGAATTACTGGGTCAAAAGGTATATCAATATCCATTTTTTTAAGGAAGCACCAGATTGCTTTCCAAAGAGGCTGGACCATTTTGCAACCCCACCAACAGTGTAGGAGGGTTCCACTTTCTCCACAGCCTCTCCAGCATTTGTTGTTTTGTGTTTTTTGGATCATGGCCAACCTTGTTGGGGTGAGATGGTATCTCATTGTCAACTCGGTTTGAATTTCTTTAATAACTAAAGATCATGAACATGGCCACATGTGTTTTTTGGCTGCCTGGATCTCCTCTTTAGTGAAATGTCTGTCCATCTCCTTTGCCCATCACTTAATTGGATGATTTATCTCCTTCTTATTGACAATTTTGTAGTGTCTTATAGATTATAGAGATCAGGCATCGGTCTGAAATAGAGTTGCCAAATATTTTTTCTCATTCTGTAGGTGTTCTTTTAATTCTATCAATAAAGTCTTTGGATGAGCAAAAGTATTTGATTCTTAATAGTTCCCATTTATCTATTTTCTCTTCTGTTGACTGTGGTTTGTTTGACAGATTTTGGAGTCTGTCCACATTGTGTATTAAAACTTCCATTGTTGTTCCTACCTTTTCTTGGATGAGCTTTATCGTTTTAGGTTTGATATTGAGGTCTTTTATTCAGTTGGAGTTGGGTTTTATATAAGGTGTAAGATATGGATCTTGTTTCAGTTTACTGCAGATGGATATCCAATTTTGCCAGCACCATTTGTTGAAGATACTGTTTTTACCCCAGTTTAACGTCTTAGGGTCTTTGTAGAATATCAACTGTTCATAGGCAGGTGGTGTCATCTCTGGGGTCTCAGTTCTGAAGAGGAACAATCTATGATTAATTGGAGTTCCTGAACAGGGTTTGAGCTGCTGACAGAAAACTTCCCAGAAATTATGGAAGAAGAGAATACAGATATCCAAGATGCATATCAAATGCCACTCAATATAGATCTCAAAATAAAGACTCCAAGGCATATTATAATAAAACTTAACAAAATGAAACAGAAGCAGAAACTCTTAAATGCAGCAAGACTCAAAGCAAAACCCTCTAGGCTTTCATCGGATTTCTCAGCAAAAACGATGCTGGCATGGAGACAATGGCGTGACACATTCAAAGCCTTGAAGGACAAGAACTTCCAACCAAGAATTGTACATCTTACAAAACTGCCTTTCAAATATGAAAATGAAATTAAGACATTCACAGATAAACAGAAACTCAGAGACTTTGTAAAAACCAAACCAAAGCTACAAGAAATACTGAGGAAATGTCTTGGCTTAGAAGAACAAAACCACTAACTTTATTTTAGAAGCAAATACAGAACACATCACCCAGAAACCTACTCAGTGGGGGAAGGCTCCAAACTCAATCAAAGCTATAATAGTGAAAGAAATTATCCACTGATCATATCTTGAAAACTATGATGTCGTCATATTAAAAAGACGGATGTACTACAGTGGTTATAGTCCTTCCAGGTGGAGAGGAAGTTAACAAGACTGGTAGTAGTTAAAATTGGGTTTACACATAGTTTGTTAAGAGGGATCATAAGGGTAGCCATAAAACACAATGAAGATGTAACATATCAAATCAAGAAGCATAATACAGGAGTTTCAACAACCACAAAAGCAACCCCCAAAAAGGTGAAAAATCAACTCACAAAGAAGAATGTCCCAGAACAGATTATTAAGAACAGAGAAAACATCAACACAAAAATAAACATATCACAATGACTGGACTAAACACACACCTATCAATAATTACAATGAATGTGAATGGACTGAACGCTCTAGTAAAGAGACACTGAGTGACATCCTGGATCAAAAGAAGCGACCTATCCATATGTAGCCTACAAGAAACTCACCATATACTTAAAGATAGGAACAAACTGAAAATTAAAGAATGGAGGAATATAGATCAAGCTAACAATGAACAAAGAAAAGCAGGTGTAACAATTCTAATCTCAGTTAAAATAGATTTTAATGTAAAATCCGCCATCATAGACAAGGATGGATACTGTTTATTGCTGGAAGGTTCAATACACAAGCAGGACTCAACAATATTAAATATTTATGCATCTAATATTAGAGCACCTAAATACATCTAAGAAACACTGACTACACTCAAAAATGAGAGAGATCACTCCACAGTAATAGTGAGAGACTTCAACACTCCACTCTCAATATTGGACAGAT
This sequence comes from Heterohyrax brucei, assembly GCA_028571685.1. NCBI lineage: Eukaryota > Metazoa > Chordata > Mammalia > Hyracoidea > Procaviidae > Heterohyrax > Heterohyrax brucei. Next base: position 171,912,366 of record CM053141.1, read on the forward strand.
CATTTAGAAAAAAGCTCAATAAAGACACAGAAGACCGTACTGTCACAATTAATCAAGCAGACCTCATCGACATATAGAGAACTTTCTGTCCACCAGTGGACAACTACATCTTCTTCTCCAGCGCACATGGAACATTCTCCAAAATAGGCCATGTGTTAGGACATAAAGCAATGCTGAGCAAAATCCACACCATTGAATTAACCCAAAGCATCTTCTTGGATTATAAAGCCGTAAAAGTCAAAATCACTAGCAGAAAAAACATAGATAGAAAGTGGAACTCATGGAAACTGAACAATATTTTGCTCAAAAAGCCATGGGTTATAAAAGAAATCAAGAATGAAATAAAGAAATTTACGGACTCCAATAAGTATGAAAACACTTCCTACCAGAACCTATGGGATACAGCCAAAGCAGTGCTCAGAGGTCAATTTATCTGCACAAATGCACAAATCTGGAAGAAGGAAAGAAACCAAACCAAAGAAGTAACCCTACAGCTTGAACAAGTACAGAGAGAACAACAGAGGAACCCAGAGGCACCAGAAGAAAACAGATCGGAAAGATTGGGCAGAACTAAAACAATCAGAAAAAATTGAAAAGACCAAAAGCTGGTTTTTTCCGAAAAGATCAGCAAAACTGACAAGCCATTGGCTAAACTTACTAAAGATAAACAGGAAAGGAAACAAATAGCCCAAATAAGAAATAAAAGGGGAATCGTCAAAACAGATCCAATAGAAATCCAAAATACCATAACACAATACTATGAAAGACTTGTACTCTAACAATTTTGAAAGCCTAGAGGAAATGGACAAATTCCTAGATTCATATCACCCACCCAAATTATCCCAAAGTGAAGCAGAACAACATAATAAACCCATCACAAAGGAAGATGTGGAAAGTGGGACATGATGGCCCAAGATGGCGCCCAGGGCCAGAACAGCACCCCAACCACACCCTTGTTTACCAGACCTAGGGCTTTCATGGCGCATGCCTGTGGGCAGTGGCTTCCCGCTAGCCTATCGTGGGCCTTCATCTTGAGAGAGCGTGGCACATGAGGATTGGAGGAATCTAGGGTATAAATTGAGCAAGCACCAGGAAAGGAGGAGAACAATAATAATAAAGTAAGCAACCTGCAAGGCGGCTCGCATCCGTGTGTCCTGTCTTCTCTCTGCCGGCGGACAGTTAGGCAGCGACAGGAAGAGATTGAAAAAGTCATAAAAAACTGCCAATGAAAAACAGCCCGGGCCCAGATGGCTTCACTGCAGAATTCTACCAAGCTTTTAGAAAAGAGTTATCTCCAACTACTGAGGATATTTCACAGTATAGACAGGGATGGAACACTCCCAAATTCATTCTATGAAGCTAACATAACCCTTCTACCAAAGCCAGGTAAAGACCCAACAAAAAAGGAGAACCACAGACTGATATCACTCATGAATCTAGATGAAATCTTCAACAAATTCTGGCCAATAGAATACAACATATCCAAAAAATAATCCACCATGACCAAGTTGGATTCATACCAGTGATGCAAGGCTGGTTTAACATCAGAAAAACAATTAATGTGACTAACCACATAAATAACACAAAAGGCAAGAATCCCCTGATTTTGTCTATTGATGCAGAAATAGCATCTGGTAAAGTCCAACACCCACTCATGCTAAAAAGTCTCAGCAAAATAGGAATAGACAGCAAATTCCTCAATGCAATAAGGGCCACTTATACAAAGCCAACTGCCTACATCATCCTGAATAGAGAGAGACTGAAACAGTTTCCCTTGAGAATGGGAACTAGATAAGAATGCCCACTGGCACCTCTCCTATTCGACATTGTAGTATAAGTTCTAGCTAGAGCAATTAAATAAGACCAAGAAACAAAGGGCGTCTGCATCGGCAAAGAAGAAGTAAAAATCTCCCTATTTGCAGATGATATGATTGTATATACAGAGAATCCTAAAGAATCCATAAGTAAACTACTCAAACTAGTAGAAAAGTTCAGCAAAGTCTCAGGATACAAGATAAACATAAGTAAGTCAGGAAGATTCCTTCATACCAACAATGAGATTATTAATGAAGAAATCACCAAATCAATATCATTTATCATAGCCCCTAAGAAGATAACTCATGGCGACATGAGTCGGATCCGACTCGACGGCACTTGGCTGACTTTGGCTTAAGAAGATAAAGTACCTAGGAATAAACTAACCAGAGAAATAATAGATTTTGAAAAATACAACTACAAGTCCTTACTACAAAAAACTAAGAGAGACTTAACATACTTGGAGCAACCTATCCTGCTCATGGATAGGAAGACTTAACATTGTGAAAATGTCTATTTTACCCAAAGAAATCTACTTACATAATGCAATCCCAATACAAATTCCAGTGATGTTTTTTAATGAGATGGAGAAACAAATCACCAACTTTGTTTGGAAACGAAAATAGCCCCACATAAGTAAGGTACTACTGAAGAAGAAGAACACACTGGGAGGCCTCTCACTACCTGACTTTAGAAACTATTACACTGCCACAGTAGTCAAAACAGCGTGGTACAGGCAACAAAAGAGAGACAGATCAGTGGAACAGAATTGAGACCCCAGAGATGACACCATCTTCCTATGAACAGTGGATATTCGACAAAGGCCTTAAGACATTAAAGTGGGGTGAAAACTATGTCTTCAATAAACAGTGCTGACAAAACTGGATATCCATCTGCAATAAATTTAAACAAGACCCATATCTGACACCTTACACAAAAATCAACTCAAACTGGATAAAAGACCTAAATATCAAATATAAAACGATAAAGTTCATCCAAGAAAAAGTAGGAACAACAATAGAAGTTTTAATTCACAATGCAGACAGACTTCAAAATCAGTCAAACAAACCACAAACAACAGAGGAGAAAATAGATAAATGGGAACTACTAAGAATCAAACACTTTGGATCATCGAAGGACTTCATTAATAGAATTAAAAGGCCACCTACAGAATGGGAAAAAACATTTGGCAACTATATGTCAGACCAACGCCTGATCTCCATAATCTATAAGGTACTACAAAATATCAATAAGAAGAAGATAAATCATCCAATTAAGTGATGTGCAAAGGAGATGGACAGGTACTTTTCTAAAGAGGAGATCCAGGCAGCCAAAAAACACGTACAGACATACTCACGATCATTAGCTATTAAAGAAATTCAAATAAAAACTACAGTGAGATACCATCTCACCCCAACAAGGCTGGCCATGATCTAGGAAGCATGAAACAACAAATTCTGGAGAGGCTGTGGAAAAATTGGAACTCTCCTACACTGCTGGTGGGATTGCAAAATGGTGCAACTTCTTTGGAAAGCAATCTGTAGCTTCCTTCAAAAGCTGGAGATAGATATACCATTTCACCCAGGAAGTCCATTGCTCAGAATATATCCTACAGAGTCAAAGGCATTCATACCAACTGATATATGCACACGAATGTTTATTACAGCACAGTCCACAATAGCAAAGAGATGGAATCAACCCAGATGCCCAAAAACAGAGGAATGGATAGGTAAACTATGGTATATACACTCAGTGGAATACTATGCAATGATAAAGAACAGCAATGATTTTAGGAAATATCTCATAGCCTGGTTTCAATTGGAGAGCATTATGTTGAGTGAAAGTAGTCAGCGACAAAAGAACAAATATTGTATGAGACCCCTATGATAAGAACTTAAAAACAGACCCATGGGTAGAAGAGACTCTTTGATGGCTGCAAGGATGGGGAGGGAGGGACGGTAAGGGGGGATGATTTAGACAGTTAATAGAAATTTGGTTGGGTGAAATCTGTGACAGCACATATTAGAAAGAAGATCAATATTAACTGAATTTCAACGTAACATGATTATTCCTCCCATCTTAACCCAATATTGCAAGGACAGAGTAGCTGGGCAGGGGGCCACGGACCATGTTCTCAGGGGAAATCAAGGCCAATTGGCACAACTAGCATTTTGCTAAGAAAGCCTTCTGCACCCCACATTGGTAAGTGGTGTCTGGGGTCTTAAAAGCTGCCAAGCTGCCACCTAAAGGTACAGCAAATGTTCCCAACTCAGCAGGAATGGATGATCACCAAGGACCAAAACCACATGGGGGAAATTAACCCAGAAGATAGAGAGACCCAAGTGAGTGGGTGACTACATCAACTTGTGACCGGAAGAACTGGAGAGTGCCTGGCCACTATCACAAATAGCCATGATGGAGCTCACAATGTTGATTCTCACTGGCAAAACAAGATTAAAAAGGGGTGCACCCTGAGATCTCCACTGAAAGACTGCAATTGATGGTCCAGGGACCTCAGAGTTCCCCTGGGAGCATGGCTCCTGGCCCTGATGCTGCCCCTGTCCATAAATCACAGTGGAGGTCAACTCTTCGGACAGGAATCGATTGGACTTGGCAACACAGAGTGACCATATCATGTGTACACTTTATGGTTCTATGCACGTATTGGATGTCATCCTGCTGACTTCTTACTGGAGGCTGTGGAGTGGGTGGAGAGAAGGGGATAGGAAATTGTTGGGAGGATAAGACACATATGGAGCAGAGAAGAAGAGTGTGCTGTCACCAGGCAGGGACAGCAGTGGGAACTGCATATAGTTGGGCATGCAAATTTATATGGGAAGGTACATTTTCATTTGATCATCAACTTCAGTGTTTTCTTTACGTAGGTGAATGCTTTTTCTTTTTCTAAACAACTTCATTGTAATTTACAAACAATGAAATGCACCTGCTTTCAGAGTGTAGTTTAATAAATTTTGGAAAACTGTACTGTTAGGTAACCACCATCATCAAGGTCTAGAACATTTCCATCTCCCCAAGTTCCCTCCTGCCTCTGTGCAGTCATTCCTCTACCAACAACAGCCGAGTTCCAGGCAACCTCTGTTTTCTGTCCCTATAGTTTAGAGTTCCTTTTTGTAGAATTTCATGTAAATGGAATAGTCTCTAGGGATAGTCATTATGTCAGTCAGCATAATGTTTTTGAGATTCATCCCTATTGTCATGTTCCCCGCAGCTGATCCTATGTTATTGCTGAGGACCATTCTATTATATGGATGTACCACAATGCCTGCATCCCTTCACCAGTTGATAGACATCTGGGTTGTTTCCAGTTTGGGGCTATTAATCCTTTATTTTAAAACACCATTGGGTATTTTCTGCAGGGGTGTCAAGACCATTCAATAGGAAAAGAATGGTTTTTTAAACAAATGGTGCTGGGCCAGACAGATTGACACGTGCAAAAGAATGAATTGGAGCCTTGTCTAATACCATGTATAAAAACCAACTCATAGATAAATGGAATTATTAAGAATCAAACACTTTTGTTCATCCAAAGACTTTATTGATAGAATTAAAAGAACACCTACAGAATGGGAAAAATATTTGGCAACTCTATGTCAGATTAATGCCTGATCTCTATAATCTATAAGACACTACAAAATATCAATAAGAAGAAGATAAATCATCCAATTAAGCGATGGGCAAAGGAGATGGACAGACATTTCACTAAAGAGGAGATCCAGGCAGCCAAAAAACACATGTGGCCATGTTCACGATCTTTAGTTATTAAAGAAATTCAAACCGAGATGACAATGAGATACCATCTCACCCCAACAAGGTTGGCCATGATCCAAAAAACACAAAACAACAAATGCTGGAGAGGCTGTGGAGAAAGTGGAACCCTCCTACACTGTTGGTGGGGTTGCAAAATGGTCCAGCCTCTTTGGAAAGCAATCCGGCACTTCCTTAAAAAAATGGATATTGATATACCTTTTGACCCAGTAATTCCACTACTTGGAATATATCCTACGGAATCAAGGCCTTTCACACCAATGGACACACGCACAAGAATGTTTATCGCAGCACAGTCTACGATAGCAAAAAGATGGAATCAACCCAGATGCCCAACAACAGAAGAATGGATAGGTAAACTACGGTATATATACTCAATGGAGCACTACACAATGATAAAGAATAATGATGATTCCAGGAAACATCTCCTAACTTGGTTTCAACTGGAAGACGTTATGTTGAGTGAAAGTAGTCAGTGACAAAAGGACAAATATTGTATGAGACCTCTATGATAAGATCTCAAAACCAGACTTGTGATAGAAGAAAAGACTCTTTGACAGCTGCAAGGGAGGGGAGGGAGGGAGGATGGGGGGAAGAGTTTAGATTAGATAGTTGCTAGAAATCTGGTTGGGTGAAATCAGTGATAGCACACATTAGAAACAAGAACAATATTAAGTGGACTTCAGCATAACTTGAATACTCCTTCCATCTTAACCCAATATTGCAAGGACAGAGCAGCTCGTGCCGGGGGCCAGGGACCGTGCTCTCAGGCAAAATCGAGGCCAATTGGCACAACTAGCATTTTGCTAAGAGGGCTCTCTGCACCCCACATTGGTTACTGGCGTCTGGGGTCTTAAAAGCTGCCAAGCTGCCATCCGAGGACACAGCAAATGGTCCCAAGTCAGCAGAAACGGATGCTCACCGAGGACCAAAATGACATGGGGTAAAGACAACCCAGAAGATAGAGAGACCCACATAAGTGGGTGCCTACATCAACTTGGGACCGGAAGAACTGGATGGTGCCCGGCCACCACCAGTGATAGCTGCGATGGAGCTCACTAAGTTGAGTCTCACTGGTAACACAAGAATAAAAAGGGGTGCATCCTGAGATCTCCACTAAAAGATCTCAATTGATGGTCCAGTGGTTTTGGGGTTCCCCTGGGAGCATAGCCCCTGGCCTTGATGCTGCCCTTGCCCATAAATCATAATGCAGTTCCACTCTTCAGTCACGAATGGATTTGACTTGGTGATGCAGTGTGACCATATATTGGATTAACTTTATAGTTCTATACATCTGTAGGATATCATCCTGCGGGACTCTGACTGGAGGAAGGAGAGTGGGTGGCGAGGAGGGGACAGGAGACTGTTGGGAGGTTGAGACATGTATAGAGCAGAGAGTAATAGTGTGCTGTCGCCTAACAGGGAGAGCAGTGGAAGCTGCATATAGGTGGGCATGTAAATTTATACGGGAATGTACATTTTCACTCAGTCATATTAAAGAAATAAAAAAAAAGAACTCAAAAGTGGTCAAAGAGCTAAATATGAGAACTAAAATTATGAAACTCTTAGAAGAAAACATAAGGATAAATTTTAATAATCTCAAATTTGGCAAAAGATTCTTACATATGACACTAAAAGCACAAGCAACAAAACAAAAACATAAATTTGGACTTTCTTAAAATTAGAAATATTTGTGCTTCAAAAAAAACTAGCAAGAAAGTGAAAGTGAAACGAGAACCCACAGAATGGGAGAAAATATTTGCAAGTGATATATCTGATAATGGACCTGTATTCAGAAGGTATAAAGAACTCTTGCAACGCAATAATAAAAAGACAACTCATCTTCTCCTTCCCTTGACCCTTGTCTTCTGAATCCGTGTTTGTAGGTACCCCTCTGCCTCTCTCCAGCTTCACAGAAGTGTCTCCATGTCCCTGTTCTTAAATATATACCAAATAAAGATACATCCTATCTACAACATTTATTGAGGACTGTTGTAATTCATGTAAATTCATATTTAATTCCCTTAAGGACTCTATGCTGTAGATATCATAACTATTCCCCTTGATAGATTAGATAGCTGAAGTTCCCAGAGGTTCAGTGCTCTGCTGCAGGACACACAGCATATGCAGGACAGAACCTGGGTATAGATTCAGGCAGTTTGCTCCAAGGCCCATGTTCTTCACTACCACATTACATTGGCCTCCCCTCTTAAGGTACCCCAGAAGTTCTCTTTCATGTTTCTGTCTCTCTCACAGTTACTATCCATCCATCAGCTGGGATATGGAGTACAATGTTGCCCTTACAAGTACAGACCTCAGTCTCAGCAATCTTGAGTTCAAATCCCAATGCTATTGCACACTGGTTGTGCATCTTTGAGCAGCACTTTCCTCATCCATAACATGGAAATGACTGCAAGACCCATCCCATGAAATCGCTGTGAAAATTGAATCAACAGGATAGAACAGCAATTCTCAAAATGGGGATCCCCAGACCATTCCCAAGACCCTTTCAGGGATCCATGAGATCAACACTATTTTTACAATAAGACTAAGAGGTTATTTTCATTTTTCATTTTCATTTTCTCATTGGTGTACAGTGGAGTTTTCCAGGGTTATAGGGTATGTGATACCATGCAGATAGAATGCAGAAGCAGATATAAGAATCCAGCTGCCTGCTAGAAAGGTAGTCATTAGATTCGAAAAAACATAAAACCATGCTGCTCTTCCCACTAACTTGTTTTGAAAAATTATTTCAATGCTTATAGAATGTATTGTTTGTGTTAACATACAGTGCGTACTTACTGCTATTTTTAAGTTAATTTTTTTTAATTTTTCAATTTCTGACACAGAAAATTCCTTTTTTTTAATATGAATAGGGATTATATGAATCATAAGATATATGGATATATGAACCCACACAAACAAACACTCTTTGGAGTCCTCAATCATTTATTTTTTATTTACTTTTTTTCAGTGAAAATATGAACAGCAGAACACAACTTACAGCAGTTCAACCCTTCAACAATTTCTACATGTACAATTTAGTGAGATTGTTTCCATGCTCCAAGTTGTGCTATCTTTTTTCCAAAGAATTGTATTACCAATCATTTCCAAAAATGGTTGTGCTACCAATCATTTCCAAACTATTTCATTATCACACAAACTCGCTGCCCACCTCAGCTTTTGTTGTTGTGTCCATTTTGCCACATATGACAATTCTTTAAAAGAGTATAATGCTTAATGCACACATTCTTTTCTAATTAGGCTGAACTCTCATTTGGCTCAAAGATGACTTCTGGGGAGAGTTTTGGTCCAATGAGTCCTCAACAATTTTTGAGAGTATAAAACAGGCCCTGAAACAAGGCAGTTTGAGAAATGCTCGGTGTGTGCAAGGCACTGGCTCTGTTTGCAAAAAGAAGGTCCTCTTGACCTTGGATTCACAAAAATGCATCACTACGTTTCCTAATACCATGTCTCCCCTCCCCTGCTAGCCCTGTTGGAAGTCATTGCTAGACCACAGGTGGCTGAACAATGGCGAGAAGAGACATACTCCACGTTCTTCCATAGTTGGTTGCTATGTGACCCTCTAGACCTGGAACCACACAGCTTACCCAATAAGGAGCTTCGTGTAAACCCTCCATGCTTTAATTACTGGTTAATTCAGCCCAGCCCAGGACACTCTTGGCTATGTTTCTTCCCCTACAAAACAGGAATGGTCAGCCAAGCAGATTTTTCAGACAACTTGAACTGCTAACAAGTAGAGAACGTGTGAGTAATAAATCCTACGTCCAATAGTTGCTAGGTTGGAGCTGGAGAACACAACAAGGAATGCAGCAATTTGCCCTAGTCTGTTGTTGTTGTTGTGTGTTGTCGAGTTAATTGTGACTCACAGTGACCCTATAGGATGGAGAACTGCCCCACAGGGTTTCCAGGGAGCAGCTGGTGGATTTGAACTACAGACTTTTTGGTTAGATTTGCAAAAATATAAAACCATGCTGCCCTTCCCACTAACTTATTTGTTTTGAAAAATTATTTTAGTTGTCATAAAATACACTGTTTGTGTTAATATATGGTGAGTTTTTATTGCTATTGTTACCTTAATTTTTTAAATCTCTCAGTTTTCGTTTCTAACACAGAAAATTCCTTAACCTGAGTTCTGTACCACTCCATCTTGCCCTGTCCTGGAAGGTATGATTCCTTCTGGACTGTCAACGACAGTAAAAGAATGGAGGAAAAACTTTGATTAGGGTTACCTGGTCTGGGCTTTGAGCCCCAGGAAGTTTTCCATGGTGCAAGACCACACAGCCTCACAACAGCTCAGTGATCACATCTGGGAAATGGCAATGTTTGAACTCTTGTTTACCGATGTTCTAGCTGCAACTCAAGGCTTCCTGTCCTTTTTGTCTTCTCACATAGAAGACATCAGGGTGGAAGGAAGAGGTGCTAAACAGGCAGAGGGCTCAATCCAGGGCTGAGCAGCCTTATCTTGGCTCTTCCAAGCATCCCTCGCAACCTAAGACAAGTTTCTGTCCCTCTGTGGGGCTTGGCTCTCAGGAATTTAAACCACGCACAGTGTGGTGGGGATCAGAGCTGCCTTCCATCCGCCCTGCTGCAAATTGGAAGGCTGGTTGGATGATTTGACCAGGGGCTCTCCAGGTTTTCTATCTCAGGCTGAAATGTTGTCTCCAATCGTTTGCCCTCTCCAGAGGGCCAGGCATTTCCAATTCTTTCCACCAACATTTGCTCAGCACTTACTGTTGCCAAGTCACAGGGCAGATTAAAGCCCAGAAGAGGGAAAAATGAGTTTTTTCAATCCTCTGTATTCTATTCCACTTAATTAGAGTTCCACCAGCATTCACTTGGGGCCCTGAGCCAGGTTAAGAGAGGAATCAAGTGAAGTCTTTGTCCTCTAGGAAGCCTGGGGCCTCACTGAGAGGCATTTGTTCATTCATTCATTCATTTTGTTCATTCAACAAATACTTGTCAAGCACCCACCATGTGCCAGTCCCCATGCCATTAACAAAAGAGACCCAAGCTCTGCCCTGGTGGACACTGCAGGCTAGCAGGAGCAGCAGACATTAAACAGATAAATGCACAGTTACTGGTATTAAGACACACTTGATGACTTACATAAAAAAACAACAACAGAGAACAATGTAGATTTTTCAGAAGAGATTGTGTACAGATGCTAATAACGTAGACCTTGAGGACAGTGGCATAAATACACAGGGTTCATATCATGTTGAATTCTACCCCTGCAAGAAATGTGTGTATCAGTTTGGCTAGGCTATGATTCCAGTATTGTGTGGTTGGCATTCATTTTGTGATTGTAATTTTGTGTTAAAGTGATTTAAGGTGGCACTAACACCCTTATTAAAATCACATCCCTGATCCAATGTAAAGAGTTTCCCTGTGCCATATTTTATTGTAGAAGAGATCAAAAGAAAAACACGCAGGCGGGGGGGGCGGAGTCAAGACGGCGGACTAAGCCCACGTCTCCTTATATCCCTCTGGAAGCCAAGACCTGAATTGATAATCAAACGGAGACTTCTGGTCACCTAATCATCCCCAGGACACGGCACAGGGCTGTTACTTCACATGGGTCCCAAAAAGCAACAGACACTTATGGTATGCAAGAAATCAGCCATGGCTTCAGAAGGCTCCCAAGCAAAGCAACCAAGGAGTTTTCCAGATGAAAAAACTTTATGAATGGATCAGAAAGTGAATACAAAATGATTATATACAGAGCCCTTCTAGACCTTATACAAAATGCAGGAGAACAAAATGAAAAATTAAGCAAGCTGTTCGATCTGATGGAACACCAGTACTCTGAAATCCAGCAGATGAAGAACAAAATCAAAGACATAGAAACTTCCATGCAAAGTCAAGAAAACAGAATGGAACAAATGGAAAAAAGAATTTCTGATTTGGAAGACAGAGCTACTGATGCCAGTGTCTATGAGCAGAAATCAGAAAAAAGAAACAAGAAAAATGAAGAAACATTAAGAAGCATGTGGGAATCTATTATGAGGAAAACCTTTGATTAATCGGAGTCTCTGAACAGGGTGAGACATCTGAGAACACAGAGAGTATCGTTGCTGAGCTGCTGACAGAAAACTTCCCAGAAATCATGAAGGAAGAGAATATAGACATCTCAGATGCATATCGTATGCCACCCAATATAAATCTCAAAAGAAAGACTCCAAGACATATTATAATCAAGCTCAACAAAATGAAACATAAGCAGCAACTCTTAAAGGCAGCAAGACTCAAAGCAAAGCTAAAATTCAGAGGGAAACCCTGTAGGCTCTCTTCAGATTTCTCAGCAGAAACCATGTTGGCACGGAGACAGTGGCATGACACATTCAAAGCGTTGAAGGAGAAGCACTTCCAACCAAGAATTATATATCCTGCAAAACTATCTTTCAAATACGAAAATGAAATTAAGACATTCCCAGATAAACAGAAACTCAGAGACTTTGTAAAAACCAAACCAAAACTACAAGAAATACTGAAAGAAGTACTTGGCTTTGGCTTAGAAGAACAAAACCACTAACTTTATATTTTAGAACAACTTTACTACTCAAAACTCTATTCAGTTAGGGAAGGCTCCAAAGCCAATCACAGCTTTGATAAGGAAAGAAACAATCCAGTGATCATCATGAAAACTATGGTGTCATCATATTAAAAAGAGGGATGTACTACAGTTGTTATAGTCCTTCCAGATGGAGAGGAAGATGACAAGACTGGCAGTAATTAAAATTGGGTTTATATATAGAAAAGGACGCAGACAGAGTTGGGGACCTCACACCACCGAGAAAGCAGTGCTGGGAGCAAAGTCTATTTATCAGACTTAGGGTCCCTGGACAGAGAAACTCCAGTCTAGGGAAAGATCGATGAAACAGCCACCAGAGTGAGAAAGCCTCCGTCTAGAGCTGACACCCTGAATTTGTACTTTTTATTTACTTTACTATGAGGAAATAAATGACTCCTTGTTAAAACCATCCACTTGTGGTATTTCTGTTATAGCAGCTCTAGGTGACTAAGACAGTTTACTTTCCTCTCACAATGGGAAGACCGCAGGTAGTGGATGCTGCTGTTGGTTTAGCAGTTCAGGGATACTTATCTCTGTGGTACTTCATCTGTGTCACTGAGACGACCGCTGCAGGGCCAGCCTTAGTGTTTATATTTCAGACAGAAAACAGGAAGGAGAGGGACAGCCGATGGGTTGGGCCTTGTTCTCTACCCCCCTTTTTAAGGAGTCTTCACAGAAATTTACATAACCTCTGCTTATGAGGTTAGAACTTAGTCCTATAGCCACATGTGGCAGAAGCGGAATCTGGTAAACGAAAGAATGCATTGAGCACACTGAATGAAAGAAAAAATGCAAAAAGGAAAAACAGGGGAAGGAATACTGGGAAGTTTTATCAATTACTGGTGACAATGTAACAGTTACCACTAATTTGGCGTATTAAAACAACAGCAGTTCATTCTCTCACAGGTCTGAAGGCCAGAAGTCCAAAATCCGTGTTTCCTCCTTTTCTGACTTCAGATCTTTGCACATGTCATGATACTTTACCTTGTCTTCTCGAGCTGTCCCTTGAAATGTTGTGTTCAACTCTTTTACTTCATTTCTTCCATTTGCTTTAGCTGCTTAACATTCAAAAGCAAATTTCAGAGTCTCTTCTAACATCACTTTGTTTTTTCTCTTTCTTTCCTGTCTTTGCAATGACCTCTCGCTTCCTTCATGTGTGATGTCCTCGATGTCATCCCACAGCTCACCTGGTCTTCAGTCATTAGTGTTCAGTGTATAAAATCTATTCCGAGATGGTCTGTAAATTCAGGTGGGATATACTCAAGGCCGCACTTCAACTCTTGTGGACTAGTTTTAACTTTCCTAGGCTCCAACTTGAACTTACATGTGAACAATTGATGGTCTGTCCCACAGCTGGCCCCTGGCCTTGTTTTGGCTGATAATGCTGGGCTTTTCCATCATCTTTTTCCACAGATGTAGACAATTTGATTCCTGTGTATCTAGTAAGGCCCATGTGTATAGTCACTGTTTATGTTGTTGAAAAAGATATTTACAGTGAGTAAGTCGTTGGTCTTGCAAAATTCTATCATGCAATCTTAGGCATCATTTTTTATCACCAAGACCACATTTTCTAACTACCAACCTTTTTTTCTTTCAAATTCTATTTACCAGTAATCATCAATGCATCTTGATTGCACATTTAACAGAAGCTGGTGAAAATTGTCAATTTCACCATTAGTGATTGGTGTATAAATTTGAGTAATAGTCATATTAACTGATCTTCCTTGTAGGCTGATGGATATTACCCTATCGAGGACAGCATTGTACTTCAGGATAGGTCTTGAAATGTTTTTTGACAGCAAATATGATGCCATTCCTGTTAAATTTTCTATTCCCAGCGTGGTAGACCATGTCACTGTGTGATTTAACATGGTTAATACAAGTCTGCTTCACCTCACTAATGTCTAGTATATCAATCCTTTTATTTTTTGTTGTGATTTAAGTGAAAGTTTACATTCAAGTTAGCCTCTCATATAAAAATTTATACCAAGCCAACAACATAGAAAGAAGAGCAGAAGTGGCAACACTAATCTCAGATAAAATAGACCTTAATTTAGATCCACTATCATGGGCAAGGATGGTCAGTATTTATTGCTGAAAGTTTCAATACCTAAGTTGGACATAACAATATTAAATATTTATGAACCCAATACCAAAATATCTAAATACAATGAACTAACACTGACAACATTGAAAAATTAGATTGACCACTCTACAGTAATAGTTGGAGACCTCAATACTCCACTTTCAGTAATGGACCAACATCCATGAAAAAGCTCAGTAAAGATAAAGAAGATCTTATTGCAACAACCAACCAACTAGACCATATCAACATGTACAGAACTTTTCACCCATCAACAGATAAGTACAGCTTCTTCTCCAATGCACATGGGACATTCTCCAGAAGAGACCATGTGTTAGGACATAAAGCATATCTCTACAAAATCTAAACCATTGAATTATTGCAATGCATTTTCTCACACCATAAAGTCATAACAGTTGAAATGAACAGCAGAAAAATCACAGGTAGAATTTTGAAATCAGAGAAACTGAACAACCCTTTGCTCAAAAATCCATGGGTTATACAGACTTATGTATAGAAGGAAAGTCTATTTGACAGCTGCAAGGGAAAGGAGGGAGAGAGGGCGAGGGCGGAGTGTTTAGATTAGATGATTTGGTTGGCTGAAGTTGCTGATAACACACATTACAAACAAAACATTATTATTCAAGCATAACTTGAATTCTCCTTCCATCTTAACCCAATATTGCAAGGACAGAGTAGCTGGGGAAGAGGGCAGGGGACCATGCTCTTAGGCAAAATCGAGGCCAACTGACACAACTAGCATTTTGCTAAGAGGGCTCTCTGCACCTCACATTGGTTACTGGCATCTGGGGTCTTAAAAGGTGTCAAGCTGCCATCCGAGGACACAGCAAATGGTCCCAACTCAGCAGCAAAGGATGCTCACCAAGGACCAAAGTGACATGGGGTAAAGACAACCCAGAAGATAGAGAGACCCACATGAGTTGGTGCATACATAGACTTGGGACCAGAAGAATCGGATGGGGCCCGGCCACCACCAGTGATAGCTGCGATGGAGCTCACTAAGTTGAATCTCACTGGCAACACAAGAATAAAAAGGGGTGCACCCTGAGATCTCCACTAAAAGTCCACAATTGATGGTCCAGTGGCTTTGGGGTTCCCCTGGGAGCATGGCCCCTGGCCCTGATGCTGCCCTTGCCCATAAATCATAACAAAGGTCCACTCTTCTGACACAAATGGATTGGACTTGGTGATGCAGAGTGACCATATATTGGATTAACTTTATGGTTCTATGCATCTATAGGATATCATCCTGCTGACTTCTGGCTGGAGGAAGGGGAGTGGATGAAGAGGAGGGGACAGGAAACTGTGGGAGGATGAGACATGTATGGAGCAGAGAGGAAGAGTGTGCTGTCACCGGGCAGGGAAAGCAGTGGAAGCTGCATGTATATTTATATGGGAATGTACATTTTCACTCAGTCATAATAAAAAAAAGTAAAATCCATGGGTTATAGAAGAAATCAAGAATGAAATAAAGAAATGTATGGAATCAAATAAGAATGAAAACACATCCTATCAGAACCTATGGGATTCAGGAAAAGTAGTGCTCAGAGGTCAGTTTATCTCTATAAATACACACAACTAGCATGAAGAAAGGGCTCAAACTAAAGAATTAACCCTACAGCTTGAACAAGTACAAAGAGAGAACAGAGGAACCTCTCAGGCGCTAGAAGAAAATAGATAATAAAGATTAGCGCAGAACTAAATAAATAAGAGAATAGAAGAACAATTGGAAAAATTAACAAAATCAACAGCTAGTTCTTTGAAAAGATCAACAAAATTGATAAACCATTGGCTAAACTTACAAATGAAAAACAGGAGAGGAAACAACCCAAAGAAGAACTGACATGGGAGATGTTACAACAGACCCAGCTGAAATCAAAAGTATCAACATATTACTACAAAAGACTGTACTCTAACAGATTTGAAAATCTAGAGGAAATGGACAAATTTCTAGATTCATATCACCTACCAAAATTATCACAAGGAGAAGTAGAACAACAACAAAAATATACACACATTGTTAGATGATCCTAGTTACTATCCCTACAGTGTAACAACACATTCCCCCTTTCCTCATGTCCATTCAACCAGTGCCAGTCCCTTTCTGCCTTCTTACCTTGCTTCCATACAGGAGCTGTCCATTTAGTCTCATGTATCTACTTGAGCTAAGAAGCACACTCTTCACAAGTATAATTTTATATCTTATAGTCCAGTCTAACCTTTGAAGAGGTGGCCTTGGGAATGGCTAACAGAGAATCTGGGGGCCATGTCCTCTGGGGTCCCTCCATTCTCAGTCAGTTCATTAAGTATGATCTTTTTACTAGAATTTGAATTCTGCAGCACACTTCCTCCTGCTCTGTCAGGGACTCTGTGTTGTATTCCCTATCAGGGAAGTCATTGGTGGCAGCTGGGCACCATCTGGGTCTTCCAGTCTCATGCTTATGGAATCTCTGGTTTATGCGGCCCTTTCTGTCTCTTCGGCTCATGTTTTCCGTAGGTCCTTATCCACCCACTGCTGTCAAGTGAGGTCTGACTCACTATTGTTCTTTGTTTTCCTCTGCTCCAGGTGGGTTGGGACCAACTGATGTATCTAACTTAGATAGTTGCTCGCTAAATTTTTTGTCATTTTGACTGAGATACTTCACCTTTCTGAATCTCAATTTCAACATCTGTGAAATGGGGCGATAATACTACCCACTTATGGACTGAATTGTTCCCCCACCCCTCAAATATCTGTCAGCTTTTGTTAGGTTATGATTCCCAGTATTATACGATTGTCTACCATTTTACCATCTGATGTGATTTCCCTATGTGTTACATATTCTATCACTATGATGTAATGAGATGGATGATGAGATCTGCAAGATTGATTAGTGTCTTAAGCCTATCTCTTTTGAGATATAAAAAAGAAAAGCAAGCACAGAGGCAAGGAGCTCTCATACCACCAAGACAGCAGTGCCAGGATCGTGGCGCGTGCCTTGGACCTCAGGTTCTTGTGCGGAGAAGCTCCCAGACCAGGGAAAGACTGACACATCATAAACACCTTTCTCCAGAGCTGACAGAGACAGAAATCTTTCTCCTGGAACTGGTGCCCTGAATTCGAACTTCCAGCCTACTGGACTGTGAGAGAATAAACTTCTCTTTGTTAAAGGCATCTACTTGTGGTGTTTCTGTTATAGCAGCACTAGATGATCATGACACTACTCCAACAGAGTTGTTGTAAGGGTTAAGTGGGATAAGGCCTGTAAATGTTGACACAGAGTAAGTACTCAACAAATATAATTTATTACTGTTATTTTCACTTATTGTCTCCAAATGCCAGTCTGTAAAGAAATTTTTATTGATTCAAGTGACATGTGAAAAACAGATATGGGGAAAAAAGCTCAAATTAATACCTCCATTTTCTTCCATTTGTTTATTTTTTCCCCTTTAAATTCTCATCTGTTTGTAATAGGAAAACAAGTACAAAAGCTGTGTATAAATTAGAGTATACACTTCTGTTCTACCTCCTGGTTTGTTACATAATACCTCAGATCTTAAAAGATTGCAAGCCAAAGTCCAAGGCATTATGATTGGTCTCTATCTACCTGGAACAACAGAGGAAGAAGGAGAGAGAGGAACAGAAGGAGGATATGGAATGTGTGGCTAATTATATGCATAAACAACTGCCTCCTTTGCCATGAGACCAGAGGAACTGGAAGATGCCTGGCTACCATTATGGAACTTTTTGATCAAAGAGTCTACAGCAGAATCTCAACCAAGAGGGGAGAGAACATGGAACATAATGTCAAATTCTCATGAAATTCAGATTTTTCTGGATCTATGAAAGGTGGATGCACCCCTGAAACTATTTCCCTGAGAAAATCTTTAAATCTTAAGCTAAAAATACTCCTGAAACCTTTTTAAAATGAAATAATAGTTTAGCTTAATGGTATTGAATATCTGCCTTGAACATTGTGCTCTTACGATCTATCTATATGGGTTCAGATTGAGAATAGTAATCCCACAGTTAAGACAGGAAACTTGGAGGTTGGAGGGGGCAGTGAGTTTAGGTTAATGGCGGAAGAACAACTTGGAAAAGGAGGGTGAGAATGGTTCCATGGTTTGAAGAATGTAATCAATGTCACTAAATTGTACATACAGAAGTTGTTGAATTGACGTATGTTCTGTTGTGTACATTCTCAACAACAAAATAAATTTAAAAAATTAGAATATACACTTACATGTATAGAACAAAAACTATAAAGAAATAAGCTAATGTTAATAGTAATTATGTATGAGTGGTAAGCATATGGGTTAATTTTTATTCTGTTCATAATAAATTTTTGAAATGTTTTGCAATAGCATGTGTTTATCAAATAGCTTATTTGAAAATAAAAAGGAAATTGTATTTAACTCTCTTCTGAAGTAATGTTCTTCCTATTATGTCTGTGTTAAAATATCCTTTTTTTTTTTTTTTTTTGTAAAATCATGGTGAGAATGAATAGATGATAATTAGATTCCTGAAGTCCATTATGGGAAAAATTAAAACTTGATATCACTGTGTCAGTGTTTAATTTTTTTTTTATTTCATTGCTCTGTCTGTGAAGTTCAATTGTCTGACAACCACCTTCTATCCTTGCCCACCTCCCAAATGTTAGAGATGGGAAAACTGAAACCCAACAATGCTGTCATAG
Organism: Heterohyrax brucei; assembly: GCA_028571685.1. Taxonomy (NCBI): domain Eukaryota; kingdom Metazoa; phylum Chordata; class Mammalia; order Hyracoidea; family Procaviidae; genus Heterohyrax; species Heterohyrax brucei. The sequence goes on from CM053141.1 coordinate 171,931,342, forward strand.
TTTTCTAATTGAGCCACATAACAAAAAGTATCACTAATGAGTGACTTTTAAGAACAGAAATGCATTTTCTCACAGTTCAGAAGGCCAGAAGCCCAAATTCAGGGCATACCTCTAGGATACAGTCCTTCTTTGTCTATTCTAGTTTCTAAAACAAACAAACCTGTTGTTGTTGAGTCAATTTCAGCTTATAGAAACCCCATAGGACACAGCAGATGTGACCTACAGGGTTTTAAAGAGTGGCTAGTGGATTCAAATTGCCATCCTCTTGGTTGGCAACCAGTCTCAATCTCTTTTTATTTATTTATTTATTTATTATTATGACTGAGTGAAAATGTACATTCCCATATAAATTTACATGCCCATCTATATGCAGCTTCCACTGCTCTCCCTGCCCGGTGACAGCACACTCTTCCTCTCTGCTCCATACATGTCTCATCTTCCCAACAGTCTCCTGTCCCCTCCTCTCCACCCACTCCCCTTCCTCCAGTCAGAGGTCAGCAAGATGATATCCTATAGATGCAAAGAACCATAAAGTGCATCCAACATATGGTCACTCTGCATCTCCAAGTCAAATCCATTCATGTCCGAAGAGTGGACCTTTGCTCTGATTTATGGGCAAGGGCAGCATCAGGGCCAGGGGCCATGCTCCCAGGGGAACCCTGAAGCCACTGGACCATCAATTGAGGTCGTCTAGTGGAGATCTCAGGATGCACCCCTTTTTATTCTTGTGGGCAACCAATCTCTTAACCACTGCACCACCATGGTTCCATTCCCAGCTCCCAGTAGCCAATAATCTTCACAGTTCCTAGGCTTGTTGATGCTCCTGCCAGTGTGGCTATCTTTATATGATGTCTTCTCCCTGTGTGTGTGTCTTTATTCTGCTTGTTTGATAACTCAGAAGTGATTAGGTTTAGGACCCATCCTACTTTGGTATGGCCTCATCAACATAACAAAAGAGATTCCCTGTTCACAAACAGTTATATTTACAGGTATCAAACCAAAAACCAAACTAGTTGCCATCAAGTCAATTCCAATTCATAGAGACTCTATACCACAGGGTAGAACTCTCCCATAAAGTGTCCAAGGAGTACCTGGTGGATATGAACTGCTGACCTTTTGGTTAACAGCCACAGCACTTAACCACTATGCCACCAGGGTTTCTACTTATAGGTACAGGGGTTAGCATTTCAATATGTATTTGGGGGGACCTAACTCAATCCATCACAGTGTCCAGTTTTCCTCTTCCCAATCTGAAAACAAAAATCACAAACAATAACACAGCAAGCATCCACATTCAGAACAATTGTTAAAATTTTGCCATATTTACTGACTATTTTAAGTACAAGCAGCCCAAGCCCCATTTGTCCCCCCATTCTCTACCTTAACACCTCCTCTCTACTTCTCCTCAGTCCTCTATTACAGCATATGTAGCATATGCATCAAGAAACAATATTCAGATTATTACGTAGTGTACATGTTTTCAAAACCACCTTAACGTTATCACACTGCTCATATCACTTTGCCATGTGCTTTTTTTCTCTCAACTTTGTTTTTGAGATATAGTTGTATGAACCTAAATCATTTCTTTTTATTATTTATGTTAAGAAAATCTGGTTACAACTAAAAAGGAGTCACTCCTACTAAGTCTTCCATCAACAAACTTAAAAAAAAAAAAAAAACCGAAACTTAAGCTTTTATTTCTCGTGCCCAAGTCTTCTAGAAATGAAAACATAAACTAACCAATCAGGATTTGCCTGCTCAGCTTAAACTATTTCAAAATTTCCCCTTTATCCCAAAAAGGAAAAGAAAATGCCTCAACCAATGCATATTAAATGCCCACTGGCTAATCCAAACACGCCTAGTATCGCTTCCTTCTCTTTGTGTCTGTTGCCTATAAGGGTTTCATACAGCTGCTTTGTACAGCTCTTCAGAACTCCCGTCTACTTTTAGAACGGATGCTGCCCTATGCACCAATGATTAAATAATGCCAATAAAATTTTGAGTAATTAGTCTCTTGAAAAAATTTTTTTCCTTTAACATTTAGCATTCCAGTTGGTATACCCATTTCCTCTTTGAGGTACACTGAGGTTGTTTCCAGTCAACGTTTCCAAGGTTACATAGCAGTCAAAGACCTTTTTTACAGTCCAAGTCTATAGATGCATGGTCACTCCATAGGCCAATACATTTCAGAATTCAGAGTTTCACCCATATTTATTCCAGGTCATGGATGAACTTCACCAACTGTCGCCCTGGAGCCACATACCTCTGTTACCTTTGTTTCCTAGGGCACCAGAGATTTAGGGCTCACTGGCTATCAGGGAGAAAATCCTGGCTATGTAGTGGCTGCTAAGCATTAGGTCATCAGTTCAAATCCACAAGATGAGGCACTTCTACTGTGTCCTATGGCATCACTGTGAGTTGGAATCAATTCAATGGCAATGGGTTTTTTGGACTGGCTATCAGGGTGTGGGCAAGAGGGGTTTAAGACACAAGGATCATCCAGGACAGCATACTAAAAGCTCCCATAACTGTTCTGTCTGGACTTAACTGTTTCAAGATATGGTAGGAATTGTCTCTTCTGCTAAATAATCAGCAGAAGATGGGGCCTGTGGCTGTCATCATTGTTTTCTGTAAATATTCCAGTTCTCTCTGCTTCTGTGGATGTGGTATAACTGCACTTTCCTGCCCCTTCAGAGCTGCAAGACTTGCTTTGTCCAGAAGCAATGTAAAAAGAAGTGATGTGTGTCACCTCCAGAAGGAAGTTCTCAGAGATAATGCGCAATTCACTGTATTCTCCTTTGCCTTCTGGAATGGTGACTGGCAAGGTTCAAGTTTGTGACTGCTCTGTCAACTTAGAGCCTGGAATAAATAAGAACAATGTAAACAGAGCCTGCAGCAGTCCCACAAGGGATGTTTTAAGACTTTGAAGGTCTTTGTTACTGCAGCATAACATGACCTACCCTGATACAATGTCAAGTCTAGTGAAACAGAGGTGCTGTGAGCCTGGTAATGACCTACCAAGAGCTGCCCTTCTGCGAAACCTAGATTTGGAGACTGGAAGCCTCTCTTCCTGCTCTTTCCAGTGAAACTGCTTCAGAGGAAATAAAAGTATTCCTTAGGGGCCTATTGGAATGAAGAACCTCAAAATTTGATCCTTGATCCTTTTCGAAGGCAGTCTGTGTTAGACAAATTAGAATTCCAATGAGTCATTTCCTAGCTGAGTGTTCTTGGGCTGGCGAAGGACTAAATGAAGGAAATAGCACGGCCCCTGGTCCATTGTAAGCTCTTGGCAAGTGCCTGGGCTGCAGAGATGCTTACTGAAGACTCCTGGATCAAAGTGAACAATTAGAAAATAAGTATCCCAACAACAGGGGAAATAGTACCTTGTACTATGGTATCTCCAGATACAACTAAGTAGCCAAAAAAGAAGAGGATAAAAAGAATGAAGTAGAACCATGTAATGGGTAGATCATTACAGACTACTGGTAAGTGAGAAGAGTAGGATACCAGTTCAGCATGAGCTTCGGAAACCACGTAGACCTGGGTTTGAGTCTAAACTCCTCTAGCTATGTGTCCTTGGGCAAGATTTTGCTGTTTTTCTTTTTAAACTACTTTAAGCTGTAGAGCTGACAGTAAATGATAGCTGTTTTTGTTATTATTAGGAGTTCTTAGGTGGTATAAATAGTTAAGGTCTGGATTACTAACCAAAAGGTTGGCCATTCAAATCCACCCAGGGGCTTCTCAGAAGAAAAGTCTGGTGCTCTGCTTCCAAAAGATCACAGTCTTTGAAAACCCTATGGAGTGTAGTTCCACTCTGAAACATGCAGGATCTCATGCATCAGAATCAGCTTGATGGCAAGTGGTGGGTTGGCAATATCATGGACCATATTGTTATCATTAATAACAGTAAATCAATATTTGCTGAGCATCTGACTCTCATCATCATAGCTCTGTCATCTTGTATTTCATCTCCTCAATGTTCCTGTAAAATTAATCTTAGTCCATTTGGCAGATGAGAACATTAAACTCAGAGAGATCAAGCCAATTGGCCACAGTCTCCTAGGTCATCGACAGGGAAGCCCTTTCCATCCGGCTGCAAATTTTCTGCTCTTGAACCACTGCTGGTTATAAACTTCCAGTGTCACAGGACTGTAGAGCTTTATTTCCGATGCAGTCATCCTGGCATGTTGGTAGAGTCATCCTCCCTGAGAGAGCACTATAGGCAAGTCAAGCTAAAGTGAAGTCATTGGACGACTGCCTCTAAATTTTTGCTGTTTGCAGCACATTTTTGAATACTGAATTTGATTTGAAATACAGAACTTTTAATATAATAGTAAACAAGTAAGCAATGATGACCACTGTGGTAGCTAATCTCTAAGATGGGCCCAGTGATCTTTGCCTTCCGTATTTACATCCTTATGTGGTCCCCTATTACACTGAAAGGGGCTAACCTGTGAAACCAATAGGGTGTTGAGGAAATGATTGTCTGTAACTTCTGAAGTGAGGCATTAAAGTCATTGTGGCTTCTGCCTTCCTCTCCCTTGGATCACCGGCTCTGGGGGAGGCCAGCCGCCATGATGTGAGGACACTCAAGAAGCCCTGTGGAGGGTCTAAATGGCAAAGAACTGAGGCTTCCTTCCAATAGCCATGTGAGTGAGCTATCCTGGAAACAGATCCTCCACTTCCACCTAAGCCTTCAGTTGACTTCAGACTTGGCTCTTATCTTGACTACTTGTACAACCTTATGAAAGAAAGACTCCAAGCTGGTACCTTACAGCTAAACCACTGCTGAGTTCTTAATCTACACAAACAGTAAAATGATAAACACTTATTGTTTTAATCCACTAAGCTTTGGAGTAATTTGCTGCACAGCAATAGATAGCTGATACGAACATACAATCACAAAACACAGTAAAATAATGATACAAATATCTGTAAAATCGCCACAGTTATCCTATAGTTCTCTTTATCCCTTTTGGCACATAGCTACTTGTTGGGCAACTAAGCCTCCTATCCTTTCTTATGGAAACCCTGGTGGTGTAGTAAAGCGTTAAATCTGGTAGCAGTTCAAATCCACTTGGAGTTCCTTGGAAACTCATGAAGGCAGTTCTACTCTGACCCATAGGGTCACTGCGAGTGAGAATTAACTTGATGGCAGTGCAATTGGTGGGTTATTCCTTATATATTCTTACATACTCACCTGGCAAAGTTCTCACAGGTCCTGGTAAACATGCTGTCTTTCTCTGGCACCAACTCTACAACGGTCCTCCCACCTCCCTTCCACCTTATAGCAAGTTAATGCCTTTCTGTACCTCTCATACAATCTAATTCAAACAAAAACCACTGGAACAATGCATACCCTGGCTTGAAATTAAAGTAAACTTTACACACTAGTAAAACCTTGGTGACAACTTTTGGAGGTCAGTAACTCAGCCCCCCATGCTGGATGGTTTCATCAACAGCAGAAATAGGGAAACTTGATCCCCTTTAAACCTAAATCCCTCCTTTCCAGGCTCTTGTCCTTTCACAGCTTTTTTTCTCTCTTAAAAAAAAAATCAAACAGTTGCAATCAGTCCAGTCTTACTCACAGTGAACCCAAGCATGCCAGAGTAGAACTGTGCTCCATGCAGTTTTCAGCGGCTGTGATCTTTGGGAAATAAATCACCAAGACTTTCTTCTTTGGAACACCCAGGTAAATTCATACTGCCAACCTTTTAGTTAGTAGTCAAATACTTAGCCATGCGTGCTACCTAGTGTGGTGTAATGAATTCTTAATGTGATCTTTCCAGCCACAGTCTTTGTAACTCCCACATCACACACTAATAAGGTATATGGAATTGTAGTGAAGGGATAGGTCAGTTTTGTCATTCCAGTAAGCTCAAAATGAGCCATCTCAGAGGCAGAAGGGGAGGAACTCATCACCACCATGGAAGAAGAGGCGGAAGTGAGGACTGTCTTTGGACCTGAGGCCCTCACACTGCTCCTAGAACCACGACACACAGAGTGCTGTAACACTGAAAACTGTAAGAAGTGATGGCAAAAAAAAAAAAAGGCAACAAGTCATCTAAGGAGCATCAGTTGGTCCTAATCCAACTGGAACAGAGGAGCACAGAGGACATCAAGGACAGGAGGAAAACGTGAACCCAGGAGACAGAAGGGGCCAAATGGTCCAGAAACTACACCAGCAAAAGATCAGTAGAACTAGATGGTGTCCAGTCACCTCCAAAGTCTGCCTTGATAGGCAGTACAACATAGACTCCCTGATGTAGTGAGAGGAAAACAGGGGTGCAGATCTAGAATTCTTATTTTTTATTTTATTTTTTAATTTAATATGACTAAGTGAAAATGTACATTCCCGTATAAATTTACATGCCCACCTATATGCAGCTTCCACTGCTCTCCCTGTCCGGTGACAGCACACTCTTCCTCTCTGCTCCATACAGTCTCCATACACTCTCCTCCCAACAGCCTCCTTTCCCCTCCTCTCCACCCACTCTCCTTCCTCCAGCCAGAGGTCAGCAGGATGATATCCTATAGATGTATAGAACCATAAAGTGCAACCAATATATGGTCACTCTGCATTGCCAAGTCCAATCCATTCCTGTGCAAAGAGTGGACCTTCATTATAATTAATGGGTAAGGGCAGCATCAGGGCCGGGGGCCATGCTCTCAGGGGAACCCCAAAATCGCTGGACCATCAATTGAGGTCTTTTAGTGGAGACCTCAGGGTGCACCCCTTTTTATTCTTGTGTTGCCAGTGAGACTCAACCTAGTGAGCTCCATCGTGGCTATCACTGGTGGTGGCTGGGCACCATCCGGTTCTTCCAGTCCCAAGTTGATGTAGGCACCCACTCTTGTGGGTCTCTTTGTCTTCTCGGTTGTCTTCATCGCATGTCATTTTGGTCCTTGGTGAGCATCCGTTCCTGCTGAGTTGGGACCATTTGCTGTGTCCTCGGATGGCAGCTTATAAGACCCCAGATGCCACTCACCAATGTAGGGTGCAGAGGGCTCTCTCAGCAAAATGCTAGTTGTGCCAATTGGCCTCGATTTCACCTAAGAGCATGGTCCCCTGCCCCCTGCCCCAGCTACTCTATCCTTGCAATATTGGGTTAAGATGCAAGGAGTACTCAAGTTATGCTGAAGTCCACTTAATGTTGTTCTTGTTTCTAATGTGTGCTATCACTGCTTTCTCCCAACCAGATTTCTAGCAACTATCTAATCTAAACCCTTCCCCCCATCTTCCCTCCCTCCCCTCCCTTGCAGCTGTCGAAGAGTCTTTTCTTCTATACACAAGTCTGTTTTTGAGCAGATCTAGGATTCTGTTGAAGGACCAGACTTGGTGATCTGACACTCTGGAGGGATGGACAGGAGTTGGTTGAATGAATACGGGAAATACAGGGTGGAAAGGAAGAGCGTGCTGTCTGTCACAGCGTAGGGAGAGTAGATAGGGTTGCATAGTGGTGTCTGCATGGAGTTTCATGTGGCAAATTTGCTTCGACTGTAAACTTTCACTTAATCACAATAAAATATTATTTTAAAAACCGGCAGCAGGACAGACTGGCAGGAGATGGCATGGTGGGCTTCCCTGTACGTGGAGTGAGAAAGGAGAGTGCCTTCAGACAGGAGACTGAGGCTTACTGGCAGAGCAGAGGAGCTGGGGGCACTTGTCTGCAAAGCTGAAAAAGCTTGGTAACATTTGCCTGAGCAGGGCAGAGGTCAAGGTCCACAGAGGCTTGTCAGTGGCTGGGATGACGCTGTCCCGATAGACGAACTGTGTTCTGAGCATTCCTGATCCTGAACTATAACCTGTTGCTTTCCTAACCCTATAAACATGAGCATTGCCTGTGAGTTCTGTATGGTCACTGCAATGAGTCATCAAACTCAGCAGAGATGTAGCGAGTGCTGTGGGAGGGACTGCTGGTGTCAGAATTGATACAGATGGCAGAGAGAGGAGGCATGTCTGACCTGGCTTTGTAGGAATCAGCCTTGGGCTGTCGATCTTGATTTTCCTCCTCTCTTGTGAAGTTACAGAAAGTCAGACACTGCCCCCACACCATTTTTATCACCAGTTTTCTCTAGGCTTCTCAAATTTACCCAGGACATGTCAGATGGAAAAGAACTCCTCCTTCCTGTTGTGAAATCCACTTTCATGGGCAAAGAGCAGAGTGGTTAGGCTTTGTGGTGACAGCACCTTGGTTCAGATTCGAAGCTTCTACTTGGTTCTGTCATCCTGGGTAAGCTACTTAATATCTCTGCACCCAGTCTTCTTCCCTGCTATGGGGCTAATAAGAGTACCTTCCTCGTAGAGCTGTTGAGATGATGAGAAAAGAATCTTTCAGGAATTAGCACAATGCCTGACAATTAGTAAGTACTCATTCATAGTTTTATTGTTAAGAAAAACAGCAATTAGATCTGATAGCTGCTATTTAGCAAAGGCTTATTACAAGGCTTGTATCATTTATATGTACTATTTCATTTAATCCTGAGACTTACGTGCCCCTGAGTCTATTCTGACTCATAGCGATACCATTTGACAGAGTAGAACTGCCCACAGTGTTTTCTTGACTGTAATCCTTATAGGGAAAGACTGGTGGCACAGGGATTAAGAGCTCAGGCTGCTGACCAAACCATCAGCAGTTCGAATCCACCAGCTGCTCTTTGGAAACCCTGTCAGGTAGTCCTGTTTGGTCCTCTACAGTTGCTATGAGTTGGAATCTATTTGACAGCTATACGTTGTTTCATTTTTTTGGTTTACTCCTTATAGAAGCAGATTGCCAGGTCTTTTTCCTTTTTCCAGTTAGCAGTCAAGTACTTAACCATTGCACCACCAGGGCCCCTTAAAATCTCTTTCAAAAGAAAAAAAAATTCACCATCTAGTGAATTCCAACTCATACAAGCGACCATATAGGAGAGAGTAGAACAGCCTCATGGAGTTTCCAAGGAATGTCTGGTAGATTTAAACTGCTGACCTTTTGGTTAGCAGCCACTGCACTTAACCACTATGCCATCAGAGTTTCCCAGCCTCTCAGTGTCCTTATTTTAGAAAAGAAGATGCTGGGGCACAGAGAGGTAAAGTATCTACCTAAGGTCACATAGTAATTAGTACCCAAACCCTCACCCTTAACCACTTTGCTCTGCAGCCTTCCAGGACGAAGGGGATTCGGAGGCCCGGGAACAGGCTGTACACACTTCCGTACACACTGGGAACAGCTGTAGGGCTGGCAGAGAGTAGAAGGAGCAGGAGATGGAGAAGCAAAGGTACAAACATTCAAGAGAAAAACAGAGTTTCCCTAGTGACAGAACCAACAGTGAGTGCTCTGAATAAGTTGTCACCTATGTTGCATTGGATCCGACTCGACAGCACTCGGCTGGCTACGTTGTTTCTGTACATGGCATGTCAGGCCTCTTATATCTGTGATGGAGCCACCACACTCTCCCCCACCTATTGTCTCAGGCCTTGCCCAGCTGGGTAGCCAGACCACAGTGGCATGGTCACCCTGTCCAGGCTCAGGACCAGGTTCTGACATGCTGAGAGCCTTATTGATGACTCCAGCTTGTCCTTCCTGAGTGCCCGTCCTGGCTGCAATGCAGCACTTACTCCTTGAAGTCAGGTTCTGCCAGTACGGAAAGCCTGGCTGTTTTAATTCACAAAGATGAAGTCACATAAAATACGATAGCATAAAATAGGACCAGCTTTGGCCCAGCACTGTAGCACTGTGTTCTTGCTGAGCCAGGAAAGCAAACTTGCAAAACCAGCAGCATCCACAGCTCTGGGCCAGAGAGGGTCAGCTGGCTCGGGGCCCTGTTCCTCCGGGCTCTGGTCCCAGAGGACCCTGTGACTCAAATGAGAATAATAAGAGCTGATTTCTAAAGGTGCTGACAAGGTGGTGAGCACTTTGCATTCTGTGGCTGGGGCTCAGAGAGTCTGAGCTGCTGGGCAAGGTAGACCAACTGGTAAGCCCTCTTTCTGACTGTTGCAGAAGCAAGAAGCTACCTGTGTGAAGAGAGGATCACTGCAAATGAAGAAGGTCAGGGGAAGCCACTGGACAGGTTGGAGGTGGTGTAGCCCCACAGAGAACATGCATTCGGTGAGGCAAAATTGTTGAGTGCAGTCATTCTCATGCAAGAATTTGCCTCCACGTGTATTTGGCAATGTCTGGAGACATTTTGGGCTGTCCCCGTTGGGAGGGGTCATTTCTTACAAGGCACAGAACAGCTCTCACAACAAATACAAACTTATCTAGCTCCAAATGCAAGGATCACCAAGGGCGCTGCTGTGTCAAGCGTGTAGTGTACACGATAGATCCCTGGAGGGGCTGGGCTGCCAACCCCAAACGCTGGCAGTCTGAATCTACCAGTTGCTCCACCAAACCCCGTGGGCAATTCTACTCTGTGCTGTAGGGGTGCTATGAGTTAGAATGAACTGGATGGCAATAAGTTTGGTTTTGCGGGGGTTGATATACACCAGATCTTCCGTTTTCCTGAGTTTGTATTTAAATTTGTATGAGGACTGACAATTCAGTTCAAGAACTCATCCTAGCAGAAGTGCTACATACATCACTGCTGAATATCACTACAGTCACCTTCGAAGTACTCTCCTTGGGAAGCTATGCACCAATGCCAGCGCCTAGTCCGACCTTGCAAAGCAATTTTGGAACTCTTTTTCAGGAATGGCCACTGGAGTTGTTGTCATATTACCCTTGATGTCCTGAATGTCCTCAAAAGTTATTCCTTTCGATATTTCCTTTATCTTTGGGTAAAGAAAAAAGTCACAGGGGAGGCAGATCAGGTGAGTGGGGAGGGTGTTCCAATACAGTTAGTTGTTTACTGGCTAAAAACTCCCTCACAGGCAACTATACAATTAAGTTCATGAACTTGCCACTGTGCCACCGTGCACAATGGCCATTCCAGAAGAGTTCTAAAATTGGTTTGAAGGGTGGACTAGGTCCTGGCATTGGTGCATAGCTTCCCAAGGGTAGTACTTTGAAGTTACCATAGTGATGTTCAGCAGTGAGGTATGTAGCACTTAGAACAATTAAGTTTACAGACTCAATTGTCAGACCTTGCATGTACACATTTGGGGGGGGCAGTAATAGCCCAGTGGTAGAATCCTCACCTTCCACGCAGAGGACCCAGGTTGGATGTATCTCAGGCACAGCCACCACCCATCTGTCAGTGGACACTTGTGTGGATCCATGATGTTTACCAGGTCTCTGCAGAGCTTCCAGCCTAAAACAGACTAGGAAGAAAGGTCCGGCAACATGGAAACGCAGGGAAGACGTGGGGAGAGCGCTGACACATTCAAGGGTTTGCAACCAACGTCAAGCAACAAGCTGTGTATACCATAAATTGTTGAATGGGAAACTAATTTCACCTAAACAACAACAACAAAAAAAATGTTTAACGAAAGAAATGCTTGGCAGTCAAAAAAATCAGCTAGGCACAGGCACACAGTTAAAATGTGCTTATAAACATAAAGAATACACAAACATACATTATTCAGTGACACATCTGTTGCTGTGTTGTTAGGTGCCCTTGAGTAAACCTGCCCCAAGGGGGTGTCCAAGAAGCCATTGGTGGATTTCAACCACTACATACACATACATTCCTATATACCTTCCCAAACACATATGTAAACAAACATACAAAAAGACACACTTGCACAAACACGTTCATTACCTTACATAAATACAGACATGCTTCTATAGCACGTTACTCATTCACCAATTCATTTGTATTACAAAACATTGCTAAGGAAATTTCTTTGTAATGTCTTTCAAATTCAACCTTGTGTTATCACTACTCGTGTCAGCCAGCAAAACGTGACCAGTGGAATAATTTCTCCCTTCAATTTTCCACTTGCGAATATGCTCTGTGGATTATTTCGGCCCCTACAAGCTCCCAAGAAGCCGGTCCCTTCTCCTTCCTTTCCATCCATTTTTAAAGGTCCTAACCCCACAGGCCACCGCCGGGAGGTGCTCACTAAGTGTTCCCTGTCTAAGGTCGCATTATCCGGTGCTTCCCGGTTCCCTACTTCTCCATACGACGCCGTGGCAGAGGAAAAAGAGACGAGAGGAACTCAGAGACCAAACTACAGGCGCAGGGTCTGTGGGTGTGGCTGTCAGCCACGTGTGCCCAGGGAGCTCTGGGTGCTGAAAGAACCTAGAAGGGAGCGGGGGATGAACGCAAACCTCCTTTCCCCTCCTCTGCTCCATCCCCTCGGCTATGCAGCGCCCGGCCGCCTCCGGCCCAGCCCACCTCCGCCGGTGGAGGAGGGAAGCGGGGGCTCGGGCTCCGCGAACTCCTTTCTGCTCCCTTTCTACCCTCCCATTGTCTCTGCTTTCGCTCACACGTTCCCTCCCCCGGCCTTTCCCCTACTAGCTCTTTCCTCCTCCCCTTCCTTTCGCCCCTCCCGACCCACCTCCCTACGCCTCGCCCCTCCCCCGGGGACCGGGCCGCCGGAGGCTGAGTCATCGCTGTGCTGGCCTTGCCCGGGAGCAGGCGAGCAGGTAGGGAGGGGTGGGAAGAAAGCGACATCTTACGACCCGTCCACGCACAGGGACGGGTCCTGGCGCGTGGCCCTCTCCTGGAGCGACCTCGGGAGGGGACACTGATGGGGGCCAGGGATGCAGGGGGGCGGGATGAGGGGTGATGACAGATCTCCTGCCCTCCCAGAAGCCAGGGAGGCGCTTTGCAGCATTTTAAAAAAGCAAGATATAAACATAGAATTATAAACTTATACATAACATTAAGGTGGCATCCTAAGCCATGGGTTGCAAACTGGCGGCTCATGAGCAGACGTGGCCTGTAAAGAGCTGAGTTTTGTTTGGTCCGCACAGTGTTTTGCATGTGTGTGATTTAAGTTTAAACTGTTGTTATTGTGTACCGTGGAGTCTATTTCCCTGCATAAAACCGCAGTATGCCAGTTGTTGTGGAGTCCATTCTGACTCACAGGACCGGGTAGAACTGCCCCCTGGGGTTCCAAGGAGCAGCTGGTGGATTAGAACTGACAACCTTTCATTTAGCAGAGTAAGCTCAACCATTGTGCCACCAGGGCTCCTCCAATTCATAGCAACCCTATATAACAGAGTAGAACTGCCGCATAATTGTCCTAAGCTTTAATCTTTACATGAGCAGATAGCCAGATCTTTTCTGCCACAGAACAGCTGGTAGAGTCTGTGTGTAAGTGACACCTTAATTCACAGCTGAGTGCTTGACCATTGTGCCACCAGGGCCCCTTAAGTTGAAACTACGTAGTTGCCAGTATTTAAACATCAAAGTAGTTCATAGAGGAAAAATCAAATTCCTGACTTGAAAAATTAGAATATCTGGCAACTCTGGACCCCCATTCCGTAACAGCAGTGGCCTGATGCGGATTGGGGCTGTCCCTTTTAGTCGGGGTACGGCAATCCTCCAGAATGCCAGAGTTCCCACCACTCACTACTGTTGCCCAGGATATTATACTGCCTTTCTATTACTTGCCAGGCTGCTGATCTAGTGATTACTGATACAGTTCATCTCACCCCTGTTTTTGGATGGGGGCAGAAAGTTTCCCAAGTCACAAAGCATGTATCCTTAGAGATAGAGGAGAACCTGGCTTTCCCTCCTCTGATACACTCTGCCTCCTTTGGTACACAGATTAAGATAAGGAATTGTTTTGCAAAAACTAGGTCCCAAAGAATGACCTAGAGATCAGAGTGGACCCCAAGTGGAAGACGTTGTGGAATAATAATTAACCAGAAAAGCCAAACAACTTTACATTTGTTCCTGGGTGAAGGCAGATCTAGCTTAAGCAGAATCAGAGTGTCTAGCAGCCTCATCTTTAGGGTTAATGGTAACCTTTCACAACTTTCCCCTTGGAGTCTCAAAAAAGAAGGCAAAACTGGAGCAGCTGGTTAACTGGAATGGTTGACAATTCTGGCAAATTTGGTAAGAAGAAATTATTTTCAGGACACTGGAGACCTGGCATATGAGACAGTAGACTATTGTATATGGGCTACAAAGGCAGTATGTCTCAGAATGACTTATTCTCTAATCTAGTGCTTCTCAGCCTGTAATGTACACAAGATTCTTGTAAATCTTATCTAGGGTGGAGCTGAGTTCTTACATTTCTGATACGCTTCCAGGTGATGCCAGTGCTTCCGGCTGCCAGGCCCCACCTGGACTCCCTACGCCTCCTGCTTATTGTCAAGGGTCATTTTTGTGTGGCAGCCAAGAGGAGGGGCTGAGATCCCAGGCCTGGGCGTGGATTCCAGTCATCCCTTACTAGCCAGGTGACTTTGGGCAGACTACTTACCTACTATGCCTCGATGTTCTCATCTGCTTTTTCGGAATCAAAGGGTATTCCTTCCTTAGGAGAGTAGGGCAGAATGAGCCTGTGACTCCAGCCTAGTGTCTGGTAAGCACTCTGTTGAAGTGGCTCTGTTACTGTGCTCTCTCTGTAAGACCATTCATAGGGAGTGATGCCCATAGTGACATGATTTGGGGGATGGTATATAAGACATTTCAGGGTAAGAATCGAGCTCTGTATTGTTACCTTCTTGACTGCGCTTAGATGGTTGCTGTGCACCTCACCCCTCACTGCTCTTCCCCCATGTCTTCACTTTAGCCACACTGATGCCTATCAGGTCCTTTAGCCATGGTACTTTCTCCACTCACACATGCAGTTCCATTTTTCTGCACTGGCTGGCACTTTCTTGTCCTTTAGTCTTAGGTCCCATGTCACTTCCTTAGAGAGTCCTTCCCTGACCACAGAGGCCTGTACAGTAAGTACAGTACATTGCAGTATAGTGGTTAAGAGCTATGTTTGTTAACTGAAAGGTCATCTCTTCAAACTCCTTGGAAATTATAGGAGCAGTTCTGCTCTGTGGTAGGGTCATTATGAGTCAGAATTGACATGATGGCAACACATTTGTTTTTTTTTTTCCAAGATTCAAGTAAAAGAGGAAGTAGACTTCATTTGGATCCTGTTGCCCTCAAGCTAATTCCAACTCATAGTGACCTTATAGGACAGAGTAGACCTGTCCCATAGGATTTCCAAGGAGTGGCTGATGGATTTGAACCACTGACCTTTTAGTTAGCAGCCAAAATTCTTAACCATGACGCCACCGGTCTCTTGATTTGCATAGGAAAGTGTAAAAATGAGGTAGCAACAGCAGCTAACCTCCTCCAGCTTCACAAAGGGGAAGGAATATCAAGATCACTAACAGCCCAAGGCTGAGTCCTGTGAGGCAGAAGTCAGACACACCTCTTCTCACAAGACTTTTTATGAATTCTGACACCAACAGTCTCTCCCACGGCACTCTCTACTTCTCCACTGGTTTGATAGTAAAGTTGTAAAGGCCACATAGATCTCAGACAATTCTCACAATTATAGAATTTTTTAGGGAAGTATCTTAGGCTAGATTCTCTAGAGAAACAAAACCAGTAAAGCATATAAATATGTATGTGGAGAGCTTACCAAGGAACTGGCTCACCCAGTGGTAGAGACTGGAATGTCCCAAGGTGATGCTTCAGGGTAGAGGCTTCTCCTAATTCCTGTAGCCACAGGGGCTGGTAAACCCATGATCAGCAGTTTAGAGAGCAGGGCTCTTGCTCACAGGGTATAAAGACTGACAAGTTCCAAGGTCAGTAGGCAAGACTGCAGATAAACTACTAGCTCAGGTCCTAAGAACCAGAGGTCAGACAAACAGGAATCAGCTGCAGGATCTAGTGTGGGCTAAAGTCCACAAATCTTACCAGAATGTCCACTTGTATTTGATGCAGGCCACGTACCTAATGAACCTGCTTTTCAACCAACTGGCTATTCACAGCAGATTCTGTTCTATAAGTTCTCATCATGGAAGTGATCACAACATCATGTGACTGCAAAACCACTGAGAATCATGGCTCAGTCAAGTTGACACACAACTTTATCACAGGAAGTACCAAGAAAGCAAGCCTGTTGCCATTGGGTCAATTCTGACTTACAGCAAACCTATAGGACAGAGTAGAACTGCCCCATGTTTCCAAGGAGTGGCTCGTGGATTTGAACTGCTGACCTTTTGGTTAACAGTCATAATTTGTCATAGCTTTTAAGCACTGCATGACCAGGGCTCCTCACAGAAAGTAACAGGTTACATACAGTTCAGGTTTGGAAGCCAGGATGCAGTTCATTGATCAGGATAGCTTCTTCTGAGCGGTGCTCACAAACACACTTCTCTCTGGCCCCTTGGACTCTACCCTTCTTGCTTGTAATTCTGCCAATAAGTGCCAAGAGGCACCTCACTCTGCCAGTAAGCCTCAGTCCAAAGTCTCTCAGCTGTTTCATTCCATGGGCCAGGAAGCTTACTGCATCACCTCCTGCTGGGGCTCATGACTGTTTCCTGTTTCTGCTGCCTCTGCTGCCACCTTTTCTCCTTCACTGCTTCTCACTGTCTCTAGTGTTATAGCTCTCCCTCTCTGTCCTGGTTCTACTTCCTCGGCTGCCTCTCTCTGTCTTCTGTGTTACAGTTCCTCTCTCTTTCTCCATGGCTCCCTTTAAGCCTGGGAATTCCCCTCATTATGGTTCCATATACCTTACTTGCATGTCCCACCCTCACAGGGACACTTGTCTACATTGCTTTTTATTTGCGTCATATTTACTTTGTTAGCAAGCTATCCAATCCCCTTGTTAGGCCATAAGCACCTCATTTGTGTAGTCCTACCCAGTCACTTGGTGGGTACTGCAAACATTATAACTAGAAAGGTTGTATTAAGTAACTCACTTTACAGTAGAATGTCACTGATTTTACTTTAACTGTAAATTTATTTAGGAAAGATTTTACTCTAGGGTAGAATGAAGAAATTCAACATGGCCCTGTTAGATATCCCAATTAATTGTCATAAAAACATGTTTGATGCTTGTGTTCTACCTTCTATTTTACTGTAGTGAACTAGCAGTGCTCAGCATCTTAAAAATTTGCAGACAGCCATCTAGGGCACCACAGTTGGTCTGTGTTCACCTGGAACAACAGAGGAAGAAAGATAATCAGAAATAGGAGAAGTTATGGAATGTATGACTAATTGCCTGCATAAACAACAGACTCCTTTGCCATGAGACCAGAAGAACTGATGGTGCCTAGCTATTATTACTGAACATTTTGATCGAAGACTCAGTGGAAGAGTTCTGATCAAATGGAGGGAAATGCAGAACAGGATTTCAGATCCTCATGAACTGTAGACATTCTAGAGTCATGGAGGCTGGATGAACCCCTGAAACTGTTGTATTGAGATAATCTTTATGCCTTAAACCCAAAATATCCTCTCATACCATCTTCAAACTTAATAGTTCAGCTCAACTAGTCAAGATAAAAAAGGTCCACCTTGTGCATTATTTTCTGTTAAGAATTGTCTTCATGGGATCAAATTGACAACTGCAACTCAAAACATTAGATAAGAACCCTAGGGGACAGTGAGTTTTTGCTAAAGAGGGAAGAAAAACTCAGAAAAGGAGAGTGAGAATGATTGTACAAGTTGACAGATGTGATCAGTGTCACTAAATTGTGCATGTAGAAACTGTTGATTGGGTACATTTTGCTGTATATGTTCTCAACAACAAAAGATTTAAAAAAAGAAAAGAAGAAGTCCCCACTATCTAAATCAAAACTTCAGTGAGATACCGTCTTACCCCAACCAGGTTGGCACTAATCCAAAAAACAAAACAACAAATGTTGGAGAGGCTGTGGAGAGATTGGAACTCTTCTAAACTGAAGGTAGGAATGTAAAATGGTACAACCTCTTTGGAAAGGAATTTGAAACATTCATGAAAAACTAAACATAGAAATATCATATGATCCAGCCATCCCACTGCTTGGAATTTATCCTGCAGAAATAAGGGCTGTCACACAAACAGATATCTGCACATGAATATTTATTGCAGCATTATCCACAATAGCAAAAAAGATGGAATCAATTTAGATGCCCAACAATGGATGGATAAAGACACTCTGGTATAGATATACAATGGAACACTGTGCAATGATAAAGAACAATGATGGTTTTATGAAACATCTCATAACCTGGAATCAACTGGAAAACATTATGCTGAGTGAAACCAGTCAGCTACAAAAGGACAAATATTGTATGAGACCATTATTATAAGGACTTAAGAAAGGACTTAAGCTCAGAAGAAAATACTCTTTGGTGACTGCAAGGGTGGAGAGAGAAGAAGAGGGTTATTCATAGATCAGATAGTCAATAGGAATGTTGTTGGGTAAAGGGAGTAACAGCATACAGTAGAAGGCAGGTCAGCATAACTGGACTACACTACAAGCTGAATGGTTTTCTGCATTCAACTCAACATTTCAAAGGACAGAGTAGTAGGGACAGGAGTCTAGGGACCAGGTCATCAGGGTACATCAAGGTCAATTGGCATAACTAGTCTTTTTCTAAGAGAGTCTTCTGCACCCCTTATTGGTGAATGGTGTCTGGGGTCTTAAAAGCTAGCAAGCTGCCATCTGAGGAACATAAATTATCCCAACCCACCTGAAACAGATGACAACCCAGACCATTAAAGACATGAGGAAAAATGAGACCAGGAGACAGAAGGATCCATATGGTTGGGAAACTGCATCAACATGAGACCAGAAGAACCAGATGGTATCCAGCCACCACCAAAGACAGCCCTGATAGGAGATATAGTGTAGAGTCCCTGATGCAGCATGAGGAAAAGGGGTGAACAGAACTCTATTAAAAGACCAGACTTTGTGGTCTGACAACCTGGGGGGTCCCCTGAGAACATGGCCCCTGGACTTGTTGCTAGCCCAGAGCTGAAACCAGTACTGAAGTCAACACTTCAGACAAAGAATGGACTGGACCCGGAGACACAGAGTGATGCATGTGATGTGTGTACTTTATGTTTAATGTATATATATGAGGCTGTCCTTCTGGTTTCATTTTAGAGGGGAGAGGAGAGAGTGGACAGACAGGGACAAGTATTGTTTGAGTAGATACTGGAAGTAAAGAGTAAAAAAGAATGTGCTGCCAGAGGATAAGGAGAGCAGATAGGGTTACAAGGGGGGAGTACTTTGGATTTTATGTGGAAAATTGACTTGGATTGTAAACTTTCACTTAATCACAATAAAAAGTTAAAAAAAAAAATCACTAGCCTACACAGCAGGCACACAGAAGGCAGGGCCAAGATGGCAGAGTAGATGGATGCTTCCCATGGCCCCTCTAACAACAAAGGCCCAAAAGAACAAATGAATCCTGTACATGTGACATCCTAGGAGCCCTGAACATCAAAGGGAAAGCTGAGAAATTGGAATGAGCAAAGGGGAAGGGAGAATACACTGTAAGTACATAGGATTCCACAGACCTGACCTGCTAGGAAGAAGCT
The DNA here is from genome assembly GCA_028571685.1 of Heterohyrax brucei. Taxonomy (NCBI): domain Eukaryota; kingdom Metazoa; phylum Chordata; class Mammalia; order Hyracoidea; family Procaviidae; genus Heterohyrax; species Heterohyrax brucei. Next base: position 171,950,699 of record CM053141.1, read on the forward strand.
ACACCAGGTGGTGAGCCATCAAGGAAGTTGATGGGTGTTCCCCTTGGTGGAAGTGATTGTCTGGAGAGTTCACTCATGCCTCCATAGCCAGTGAGAGACAGCATCAGATTGTCAAAATGTAAGTTGTTGTGTGTTATCTACTGCATGCACAGATTTGAATCTTTCCCTCCATATAGGCCTGTCTCCCTTCTCCGGACACTCTCCTTCCTTTCTTTGAACTGTGCCTGGTGTTACAGTCTAATGCCATTAAGTGAGCCAGATGTAAAACTCTTCAAGCCCGCCCTGAATCATTATCCCCCTCCCTTCTCTACACTGTTCCTGGCACTGGAGCTGGAAGCCCATCCTGTGCCATTCTCTAAGACTCATAGGGGAAAATAGTTTAGCAAACTCAGGGAAGGGGGAAAAAGAAAAAAGAAACAACTTTCTGCCAACTCCTTTAAGCTGGAAAATCAGGACAGAAACTGTCCCTTCACCTAGATTCAGACATAACAGAATACACCAACCTCATGGACACTCAGGGATGGCTGTTAACCCCCTGTCCCTCCCTGTGGCTATAGCCAGATGCCTGTGCCGATACCAATCACCCCTGCCCATCTAGGACAATAGGCGAGACTGACCACCTAGACACCTAACCTGAACACATATAAGAAAAGGAAATTGTGCATTTTAAAACAAGAAGGTAGAACACAGTAGGTAAATATAAGCAAGTCCAATTTACTGATGGCTTGGAAATAGCAGTCCACTTAAGTGGGCAGAACATGATCTCTTCAGAAAGCTCCCCAAAAATCAAATTTTCCAGAGAATGAGAAATTCCTGCAATTATCAGACCTAGAATACATAAGATTATATTTAGAACTCTTCAAGAGGTAAGGAAGGATATGAGGCAAGAGGCAGCAGAGCATAATGACAAATTGAACAAGCTGCAAGAAAGCATTGAGTGGCAAAAATTAGAAATTCAGAAAACTAGTAATAAAATGACAGAATTAGACAATACAATTCACTAAAAAGTCAGAAGAGCAGAACTCAGGCAATGGGAACCTGAATGAGTGAAACTGAAGAAAAAGCACATAATGTCAACATATTTGAGGAAAAATCAGATAATAAAAATTAAAAAAAAAAAGAATTGCATGAAACTGTATAAAAAGGAGTAGTCTATGAGTGATTGGAGTACCAGATCAGGAGGGGATAACAGAAAATGCAGAGAAAATTGTCAAAGATTTGCTGACAGAAAGCTTCTCTGATAACATGAGAGATGAGATGATACCTAGCCAAGATTCTCATTGAACTCCACACGAGGTAGATCCCAGAAGAAAAAGGCACAACTTGGCCAGTTGATCAGGGGCTGGATTTCAGCTCACACCTGCCCTCTCAGCTTTGTGCAGTGTACAAATTGTACAACATGATATGGCAGGCCTAGTGCTAATGCTTCCCCAAACTACCTCAAGGCCAGCCCCTACCTAACCCTCCCACATAGATTAGATCTCTTTTATAAGTGTTCTTTATTAGACTGGAGTATAAGACATAGAGTGACTTGAAGAGGAGTGTGTTTCTTGGCTTAATTATATATGTGAGGCTGTCTCAAGAGCTCCTGTCCAGAGGCCAGATGGGGGGGTGGGGGTGGCAGGAATTAGTGGAATGGGTATGGGAAGAACAGGTTGGAAAGGAAGAGTGGACTGTCACAGGATAGGGAGAGCAGCTAGAGTTGCATAGTGGTGTGTGTACAGGGTTTTCAATGGCAGATTGACTTGAACTGTAAACTTTCATTTAAAGCAAAACAAAATATTTAGAAATAATATAAAATGTTCTTTACTCCATAAAGCTCACCATAACTGGAATTATGGATTTGGGCAATTATTTATTCAAAACCTGAATCCTTCACTAGACAGTATACTCTATGAAGGCAAAGACTTTGACCACTTTGTTTCAGGCTGTATCCCCAGTGCATGTTGCCTGCACATAGTATTTCAGGAGATTCTTGTCTAACCGTAGAGCTAGTATTCTTATTGAAACAACTGAGGCATGAGGCAAGACAGGCACAGAGCTGAATGAGTGGTGCAGCCACAAGGAGGGAGATGTCACTTCCAGCTCAGGTCATCCAGGGATGCTCACAGAAGAGGCAGTGTTCCAGTTGCACCTGAAAGACTAGGTAGAGTTCATTAGATCCAGATGAGTAGGAGGGTGTTCTTGGCAGTGGGAATATCAAATGTAAAGGTGTAGAAGGACAAAAGTTCGATGTGTTCCTAAGGCAAGTCACAAACTGTGATCAGTAGACTGTGAAGTAGCTGTCAGAATTAAAAAATCAAGAGATTTCACATAAACATACCAACTTGCCAATTCTCTTGAAAAAATTGAAAGACCTCACTAGGCAGCAACTCACAGGCACTAAGAAGTGGGCATCTGCTGCTGTTTGCCACAGGCCCTACCTTTCCCCATTGCTTTCTTAGACATCAAGCTGTCTTCATTCATTATAGTCCCTTCCTGTTTTGTCTTTGGAACTAGCCAGAAGGCCATTTTGATTGGCACACAGAAGCAGTAAAGAAAGAAATGTCAGCTCAACAGTGGAAAAGAAATCAGGAAAAAAAAGGCATGTATTCAGATCTTGCAGGCCTTTAAATGCGAGACTGAGGAGGTTGGCCAGTGCCCATCCTGGAAGGAAATCAGGAGCATCAAAGGTTTCGGGGCTTCTAGGTTCAGTAAACCAGTGGGGGACTCCAAGAAGGTCCTTGTGGACTGTAACAAACATGCAGAAGAGGTACAAGAATCCAAAGAGTTGGGGCATGAGTACCAGGGCTTGTGTTAGATGCAGCAGACAGCCATGACTCTCTCCTCAGCTAATGAAGAGGTAACCTGTTAACTCTGTAGGGACTGAAGGTTGTTCTCCAGCCCCATGGAGGACTGCTTATGGCTCTCCTGGCCTTGCCAGGCCTGACTTCGAAAGGAAGAACTTCATGGCAAGGATGTTGGTGATGTTCTGGAAAATAAAGGAGTGGAAAGGAGAAACCTGGACTCACTGTTCTTGGGCGGAAGTTATTGGAGGCTTTCTGAGGGGAAAAGCATAGGAAAGACTGGAGCCCTCAGGGTTCTGGTTCTTCCAGAAGGCAGGATTTTCATCTAAAAGGTTCCTAATAAGTGATGCATAAACAAACAAAAATTGCCACTGAGTCTCTTCTGGTTCATGGCAACCCATAGATGTCATATTAGAACTATGCTCCACAGGGATTACAAGGCTGATTTTTTTTGTGAAGTAGACCACTGACTATTTTTTTCTTCAGAGCCACCTCTGGGTGGACTTGAACCTCCAGCATTTTGGTGAACAGCCAGGAGTATTAGCTCACTCAACTGGGTCAAAGACAGTATTACTATCCTCGTGTTCAGATGGGTGCACTGACCATCCAACAACTCATAACTGATGCATGGGGGCGTCTAACTTGCTTTTTGCTAAACCTAGTGTAAAAATGGCATGGCAGAGGCGTGTGACCTCCTCTAACTTCACAAGAGGAAGGAGAATCAAGACCAACAGCCCAAGGCTGATTGTAATGAGGTGGGGATCAGACATGTCTTCACTCTCCAATCATTTTACTAATTCTGACAGCATCTATAGCACTTATGTTGATGTCTTAGTCATCCAGTGCTGCTGTGACAGAAATACTGCAAGTGGATGGCTTTAACAAAAAAAATTTATTATCTCACAGTCCAGGAGGCTAGAAGGCTTTCTCTGTTGGCTCTGGAGAAATGTCCTTCTTACCAGTGGTTCCCTTGACTAGGAACTTCTCCATGCAGGAACTCTGGGCTCAAGGGATACACCCTGCTCTTGGTACTTATTCTTGGAAATATGAGGTCACTCACTCTCAGCTGTTTTCCTTTTATCTCATAAGACAGAAGATAGTGTAGGCCACACCCCAGGGAATCTGCCTTTATGTTGGATCAGGGCTGTGATCTTAATAAGGGTGTTATAATCTGACTCTAATCCTTTTTAACATAAAGTTACAACCACAAAATTGAGGGTAGCCACACAGTACTGGAATCATGGCCTAACTAATTTGACATATATTCTGGGGGGACCCAATTCTATCTATGACAGCTGAGTTTGATAATTCATTATAATCCTACTCTAATCCTTTTTAACATAAAGTTACAATCATAAAATTGAGGACAGCCACACAATACTGGAATCACAGCCTAACTAATTTGACACATATTTTGGGGGGACACAATTCCATCTATGACAGCTGAGTTTGATAATTCGTTACAAAGACCACATAGAACTCACGGACCATACTCAATTACGGGGTTTACTGGCTAGGGAAATAACAGGTTACAATTCAGACTCAGGAAGACTCAGAATACAGTTTTTTAAATCAGGACAGCCTCTTCTCCGCCATACCCTCAGACAAGTCTCTGTCTGGCCTTCAGCTCCTCAGCCGGGCTTCTGCCTGCTTGAGCAAGTGTTACGAAGCTCTTTTGCTCTGCTGATAAGTGTCCAGAGGCATGCTGAGTACAGCTGGGAAGGCTTGGCCAGAAGATACTCAGCTTTCTTGCTCTGTAGACCAGGAAGCCCACCACTCTGCTGTTGCTATTTTTCTGCTGCCACTTCCTACAGTCTTTGGTGTTACAGCTCTCTTTCCCAGTCTCCTAGTTCTAGAAGCTTCTCAGTGAGTGCAGGAATCCTGGGCTCAAAGAATGCGCTCCTTTCTTGACTGTTCTTTCCTGGTGGTGACATCCTCCCTTTCCAGCTCTGTAATGGCTCATTTTAAGCCTACTGGGGTGGCAAAACTGACCCAACCCTTATTAGGTTTCCATACACTTTATGTACATGTTTCTACCCCCATGAGGGTGCCATATGCCTTATTTAAATTACTAACAAGCTATGCGGTCCACTTGATGTGGCACTAGCACCTCGTTTGCATAACCCCACCAATTCATCTGGTGGAAGTTACAGACACCATGGCTAGAAGGGCCATATTAAGTAATTTAGTGCACCACACCTAGAATGTTTTCAAGGTACACTGTTTTTTCTTTAAAAATGATTATGTTTTTCCTTGGTTTATAAAAATAATATCATCTCATTGGAAAATACAGAAAAATGTAGAGAAGACAACAGTAGTCATCAGTAATCCTACCATCTAGAGTTAACACTTTTAACATGCTGGTAGATTTCCTTACTTTTTTTTATCTCCAGTATATGTACTTATATCTGTGTCATGGATTGCATTATATCCACTAAACAATATGTGTGTTAGTTTGGCTGGGCCATGATACTATGTGACATTTCTAAATGTTGTAAAGCCTGCCTCTGTGATTTTAATAAGGGAGGAGGGCAGTGATTGCATTAGTGATGCAGGACTCAATCTAGAAGATTGTCTTGTACTTTGAGGCAATCTCTTGAGATATAAAGGAAACGGAAGCAAGCAGAGAGTTGGTGACCTCACACCACCAAGATAGCAGTGCTGGGAGCAGAACACATCCTTTGGACCCTGGGTCCCTGCGACTGAGAAGGTCCAAGACCAGGGGAAGATCGACAAAGACCTTCGTCCAGTGTCAACAGAAAAAGACTTCCCCTGGAGCTGACACCCTGAATTTGAAATAAATTTCTCTTTGTTGAAGCCATCTACTTGTGGCATTTCTGTTACAACAGCACTGGATAACTAAGACAATCTGTTTAAAAATAAAGTTGGGATTGTATTTCCTATATAGTTGATTTGTTTTTCACTTAACATTACACCATAAGTCTTTTACTGTGAAAGTATATTAATGCATTCATTTTGTAAAACTTTGAAATTAAAATTTAATTCAGAGAGGAAAAATAGACACTGTTACTATCATTTTTTTTCCAGGTAATTAAATATTCTTTGAAAGAGCATTTTGCTTATTTTCATTTTCAAAGTACAGTCAGGGTTCTGACTTCTTTCATCTCTTGCAATAGATAAATCAGAGACTACCACTCCCATTTTACCGAGGAAATGTAGACACAAATAAGTGATTTACTCAAAAGCATGTAGCTAGCAGCTGGCTGAGGCCTAGACTGTAACCCCCATCTGAGTCTAGCTTACCACTATGAATTCATTCTCCCCAAGTCTGGACCATCCCGTTATAGTTTAGATAATGCCATTGGCAGCTGTGCTTTAACTTCTGGGACTCAAGGAAGGCTTTAAACTGGGACCAGTTAATCTGGGTGGCCTGTGGGAAGAGGAAAATTTTATGCAAAATCTGGAAGGTTTTTCCAAACCACTAGACCTAGATGAGTTGGAGAGTGTTCTTGGCAGTAGGAATAGCAAATGTGAAGGTTAGCAGCAGGGGATAGAGCAGGCACTCAAGCCTACTAACTCCAAACTAATAATAACCAGCTTTTATCTTACAGCAAGAACCTTAGAGGCTCTTTAATACTTGTTATGTTGTTTAATCCTCTCACCTAACATTATGAAGCATTATTCTTTTCACTGGAAACCCTGGTGGTGTAGTGGTTAAGTGCTATGGCTGCTAACCAGAAGGTTGGCAGTTCAAATTCCCCAGGTACTCCTTGGAAACTCTATGAGACAGTTCTACTCTATCTTCTCGGTTAATTGAGTTGGAATTGACTTGATAGCAGTGAGCTGAGTTATTTTCACTGATTTAAGAAGGAAGAAACAAAAGCCCAGACAGGTGTAATGACCTGCTCAAGGTCATACAGTTAGTAGCAGGGCAGGGATTTGAACCCAGGCAGTCTGGCTACCAGAGGGGGTACTTGATGCTTCATCCACACACCCTTTTTGATGAGCCAGCAGAGATGAGGCTTGCCAAGGCCACTTTGGCAGACGGCAGGCACTATGAGCCTCACTCCCTAATGAGATATGGAAGCAGGGTGTAGGGGGCGGTGTGTGGGTGTGTGTGACTGCTGCGCTCTGCAGAGCACAGGTCATGCTAAGCAGGACACGCTGGTCTTGTCAAAGAGCTGTATAAGGACAGCCAGGCCAAGGAGGGTGCCCGGAAGTAGGCTGTAATGAGAGCCAACTCCACCCTTTAGAGAGGTTTCCCAAAATTGGAAAAAAAAGAATTCTCTGGGACATTCGGTGTCCCAGAAGCCAGTCCTCAGTGGTGACAATGTCTTGGTCTGATTCTGAAATAAACCCAATCTAGAAGGCATGACCAGAGCCCTAGTCCTGCTTCAGCCCTATGGGGCTGTGACCTTGGACAAGTCACTTCTCTCTAGGCCTCAGAGGTTCAAACTGGTCCTTTCATCTAGCTTTTGTGATGTAGTCTCAGTGGTAGGTTGGAAGTTAGGCTTTGATAATGATGTGGAAACTAGAGCTGTTTAAAGAGTGCAGGGGCCTTGGGACGCCAGGGCCTCTTGCCTCCCACCCCTGTCCTTTGTGTGTCTGTGGGGCGGAGATGACTACCTGATGTTAAAGGAGTGGGGGAAGTAAACAGCTTGCCTCCTCCTGTGCCCAGGAGCACAGGATCAAATGCAAGTCAGACTTGAATTCCACCTTCCACTGCTCTACCCTGGGGCCCAGCTCACCTGGAGGGGGCTCGGCCTTCAGCTTTCACAGTTTATCCACCAGTTCCTCCCCCCATTCTGTCTTCACCTGTAGCGGGGTAAGCTTCGAGGGCACAGGCACGGTGGCCCCAAAGAGGAAATCTTCCCTGGTTCCTCCCTGCCACTGAAATTGTATCTATACTCCTTAGAATGGCAAAGAAGGTGGGCCTCTCCAGCTCTGTTCTCTGCCTTCACTTCCCTCTCTCTGTTTTCTTGGCTTGTAATCCTTATGGAGGCGGATCACCAGGTCTTTCTCCTGCAGAGCAGCTTAATCTCGTGACTGCTGTAACATCAGGGTTCCTAGGTTTCACTAACTCTAGAGCCTTTAAAATCATTAAAGCGTATTGATGTTAAAAACAGAGGCTTGAGAGTCAGGCAACTGGCTTCAAAACCTGAGTCTGCCACTTCCTAGCTATGTAACCTTAGACAAGTGACTACGTATTGCTAAACCTTGATTTCTTCATCCTTAAAGTGGAGGAACACCCATTCTGTAGAACGGTATGAAGGTTAGGCCTTAGTGTAGTTCCTGGAACGTGGTAAGCTGGTTATTATTATGATGATTCTCAACCCACATTTCACTACTGCCTCCTGTTTCCTCAAGCTGGTCATAGTCTTTCCCAACTCTGTTCCTCCTGAATACCTGGAAAGCCCTTTCTTCCCATTTCTTCACTCAGTTGGCTCCTACATGTCCTTTAAAGCCCTATTTAAATGCCACTGCATCTTGAAGAGTTTTTCATCCTCTCTACGGCAAGGCTAAACCTTTAAATCTAAAACAATCTAGTATCTTCCTGTATTGTGATCCCTAAAGTGGTATGGCCCAGCTTGGCCGGCGTGAGTGAGGTAGGTTAGCAGTCCTATGATAATGTGATCATTTCCATGGTGACAACTGACATAATGTGATCATCTCTGTGGGGGGGATCTGTTGTGAGTAGCCAATCAGTTGAAAGGGAGTTTCCTTTGGGGTGTGGCCTGTATCCGATTTGGTGTCTGGCTAGGCTCTGGGGCTTTTGCCTTCTGCAACTGGCTCCTGTTCATCTGGCCTCCAGTTTGGGGGACTTGAGCTGGCAGCTTACCTGTGGTTTTGTCTGCTGATCTTGGAGGTTGCCTGTCTCACCGGCCTGTGAGCAACAGTCTCTCTGACCTGCTGATCTTGGATTCACTAGCTGCTGCAGCCTCATGAATCAGGATAAGCTTCTATCATGACCCACAGATTTGGGCTGTTCCAGCCTCTTACAACCATGTCAGCCATTTCTTTGATAAAAATCTCTATAAAGAGATATTTATACACTTTACTGATTTTGCTGCTCTAGAGAGATGAGCCTTTTCTGGAGATTTGCCGGTGGGTCTTCCCGTATCGATAACAGATTAAGAGCTATCTTCCCCTCACCACCTTAACTCACTTACTGTCACCAATTGTTGGACACTTTTGCAGAGGGAAGGAGCAGAAGTTGTTCTAGATTTAATGAAACCTAGGAGCCCTGATGTCACAGCAGTTGCGAGATTAAGCTACTCTGCAGAAGAAAGACCTGGTGACCTGCCTCCATGAGGATTACAGCCAAGAAAACCCTATGGAGCAGTTCCACTCTGTCACATAGAGACACAATGAGCTGGAATTGACTAGACAGCACCCACCCAACAAAACCAAACAACAAATGAAATATGTGATACTTGATTATACCTTGGTTTACTTAAAAAGAAAAAACAGATAAAAGACCATTTTTTTAAGATGATGAAGGAAATCTGAATGTGAATTGGGTATTAGATATAGGAAGTTAATGTTAGTTTTGTAAGATGTGGTTAAGTGTATTGTGGTTATATAGGAGAATGCTCCTATTTTTTGGAAATGTATGTTTTAGTGTTTGATGCTAAAGTAGAATACATGCATACCTTGTAGATATTATGGGTTCTATTCCAGGCCACCTCAATAAAGCAAGTCACACGAATATACCAGTACATATAAAAGTTATGTTGCCTGCTCTGACAAGGGTCCACAGTAGAGGATCCCAGACAGAGTGGGAAAAAAATATATAACAAAATTCAGATTCACGTCTGACAGACAGGAGAAACCTCAACAGTTCTCTTTATTTCCACCACATTTGCAATTACTTCTTCCACTGAAGTCTTGAACCCCGCAAAGCCATCTAAGAGGGTTAGAATCAACTTCCAAATTCCTGTTAGTGCTGATATTTATACCTTCTGCCATAAATCCCCAGTGTTCTTAATGGCATCTAGAATGATGAATTCCTTCCAGAGGATTTTCAATTTCCTTTGCTCAGATGCACCAGTGGAATCACTGTCTATGCAGCTACAGCCATAAAATGTATTTCTTAAGTAATAAGACTTGAAAGTCAAAATTACTCCTGATCTGTGGGCTACAGAATGGATATTGTGTCAGCAGGTATGAAAACAACATTAATCTCATGTATGTCTCCATCAGAGACCTTGGGTGACCACATGCATTGTCAAAAAGCAGTAATATTTTCAAAGGAATCTTTTTTTCTGATCATGAAGTCTCAACAGAGGGCTTAAAATATTCAGTAAACCATGTTGTAAACAGATGTGCTGTCATCCAGGCTCTGTTGTTCCATTGCTAGAGCACAGGTATAGTAGATATAGCATAATTCATAAGGGCCTTCAGATTTTCTGAATGGTAAACAAACATTGGCTTCAACATAACTTAGCCTCTAACAACAGAGTTGAAGCCAGGTATTGACATTTCTCCAGCTGGGAAAGTCCTACACGGCATCTCTTCCAGTATAAGGCTCTTTCCTCTACAATGAAAATCTGTTGTGTAGTGTGGCCACCTTCGTCAGATATCTTGGCTAGATCTCTTGGATAACTTGTGGCCACTTCTATATTGGCCTTGCTGCTTCACTTTGCACTTTTGTGTGTGGAGACAACCTCTTTCCTTTAACCTGCGCGAACCAGCCTCTGCCAGCATCAAACTTCTCTTCTCCAGCTGCCTCACTTCTCTCAGCCGTTACAGAATTGAAGAGAGTTAGAGCCTTGTTCTGGATTTGGCTGTGCCTTAAGACAAGATTGTGCCTGGCTTGATGTTCTATCCAGACCCCTAAAACTTTCTCCATATCAGCAAACAGGCTGTTTTGCTTTCTTAGCATTCTTGTGTTCTTTGGAGTAGCACTTTTAATTTCCTTCAAGAACTTTTCTTTTGCATTCATAACTTTGCTAACTGTTTGGCACAAGAGGCCTAGCTGTCACCTACCTTGGCTCCTAACATGCCTTTCTCACTAAACGTCATTATTTCTAGCTTTTGATTTACAGTGAGAGGTGTTCAACTTTTCCTTTCAATTGAACATTTAGAGGCCCTGGTAGAGTTATTAATTGGCCTAATTTCAATGTCACTGTGTCTTAGGGAAAAGGAAGGCCAAGAGAGAGAAAGCTGGAAGAGCATTTGGTTAGACACATACAACATTTATCAATTCAGTTTGCTGTCTTACACAGATGCAATTCATGGTACCCGAATACAATTACAATTGTAGTATCAAAAGTCAATGATCAGAGGTCACCATAACAGATACAAGGATAATGAAAAAGTTTGAAATACTGCAAGGATTACCCAAATGTGACACCAAGACAGGGAGTGAGCACAGGCTGTTGGAAAAATGGTGCCAAAAGATTTGCTCAACTAAAGGTTACCACAAACCGATTTGTAAAAAAAATGAAGTGTCTGTGAAGTGCAGTAAGGCGAAGTGCAGTGGGAAGAGTTATGCCCTTATCTGTAATTACCTTTAAAAGCATTCAGCCACAAATTTTATGTCTAGAGGGATGAAATGAATGTGAAAGGATAATTGTTAAATATGTAACACATAAGTATTCAGTGTACTGTTTTTTCTGCTTTTATGTGTGTTTCCATATGTTCATAATAATTTATTTTTTCCTTCTGCAGTGTTCCCACAGCAGTGGTTTGGGCCTTCCTAAGGCACAGCGCATCACAGTGTACTGAGATGATGTTTGCCAATGGGTCTTCCCTTTCAGATTATAGATTAAGAGCTCCTGGGATGAAAAGTTTGGGAGAGGAGCAGGCTGTAGGTCTGCATCACACTTACCTCATGTGCTGAGTACATACTGAGTGCTTAATAAACATTTGCTGAATGAATGAAAACTTTGCTGTTACTATAGTGCATGGTTCTTCAACAAACTACAATTAGGAACCTCCAAAATGAAAACTGATAATAGCAAACTTTTATTACAAGTGGCAGGTTTGGAATTGGATTGTGCTCAAATATTGCTGAATACAGTGACTGAGAATTAAGTTTGTGAACTCATCCTCAAAAAAACTACTACATACTTCATTGTTGAATATCACTATGGTCACCATAGAAGTACTTTCCTTGGGAAGCTATGCACCAGCACCAGAGACCAGTCCACCTTTCAAAGCAATTTTGAAACTCTTTTTCTGGAATGGCCATCAGAGCTGTTGCCCTATTACCCTTGATGTCCTGGATGTCATCAAAATGTCTTCCTTTCAGTATTTCGTTTATCTTCAAGTAAAGAAAAAAAGTCATTGGGAGCCAGATCAAGTGAGTAGGGAAGGTGTTCCAGTAGTTATTTTGTTTACTGGCTAAAAATTCCCTCACAGACAATTATACAGTGAAGTTTGTGAACTTGCCACGATGAGCAGTGGCCATTCCAGAAAAAGTTAAAAAATTGCTTTGTAGGGTAGGGTAAACATTGATGTCAGTTCATAACTTTCCAAGGGAAGTACTTCGAAGGTGACCATAGTGATATTCAGCAATGAGGTAAGTTCACGGACTTAATTGCCAGGTCTCATATTACTGAATATTTTGATCAAAGATTTTACAGAAGTATCATGATCCAAAGGGGAGTAGCTGAACAGTATTGTAAATTCTTGTGGAAGCCAGAGTTTCTGGAGCCACTGAAAGTCAATGAACCCCCAAAACTATTGCCCTGAGATAAGCTTTAAAAATATTTCCTGAAGTCTCCTTAAAACCAAACAGGAATTTAGCTTGGTTAGTAAAGAATGCCTGCCTTGAGCCTTGTGCTTGCTTAAAGAACTGTCTGTCTGGGGTCAAACTGACAACAGTTACTTGAAAGGTTAGATAGGAAGGTTCAGGGTCAGTGAGTTTATGTTGATGGTGGAGGAACAGTTTGGAAAAGCACAGGGTGAAGTAACTGCATCATGTCACTGAACTGTACATGTAAAAAATATTGAATTTGTGTATGTTCTACTGTGTATGCTTTCATCATCAAAACAAAATTATTCTTTTGAAGTGGCAGGTTTGGTGTTTAAACCATAATACACATTTTTGCATGCAATACTATGAAATAAGTAAAATATTCTTTCCATTTTACAGGTGAAAGAAATGGATACAGAGAGGTTAAACAATTTTTTGTTGAAGTAATTAAAGTATTCTAAAATTGATTGTGGTGATGCTTGTGCAACTCTGTGAATATGCTATTAATAGGTGAGTTGTATGTTTTAAATTGGCAAATTATACAGTATAAAAATGAGGAGGCAAGGGAGGTGTCCTCAGAACTTTTCTAACTTCACAAGGTGGAAGGAGAACCATTATTAGCATCAGCAGCTCAAGGCTGATTCCTGTGAGGCAGAGGTCAGACATGCTGACCACATAGAACTCACAGACGATACTCATGATTATGAGGTTTATTTCCCCAAGCATCTGTTAGTTGGTTTTAGGGTGGGGGCTTGCGTGTTGCTGTGCTGCTGAAAGCTATGCCACCAGTATTCACATACTCAGTAGGGTCACCCATGGTGGACAGTTCAGCTGGGCTTCTGGACTAAAACACACTAGGAAGAAAGACCTGGCTGTCTACTTCTAAAAAGCATTAGCCAGTGAAACCCTAGTGAATAGCGGTGGGATGTTGTCTGATATAGTGCCAGAAAGTGAGCCTCTCTGGTTGGAAGGCACTCAAAAGACAACTAGGGAAGAGCTGCCTCGTCAAAGTAGAGTTGATCTTAATGACGTGGATGAAGTCAAGCTGTTGGGACCTTTATTTGTGTATGTGGCATGACTCAGAAGGTGAAGAAACAGTTGCAAACATCCATCAATTTAATTGGAACATGGAATGTATGAAGTACAAATCCGAGAAAATTGTTGGAAATCATCAATAACAAAATGAACATATAAATGTCAATTGATATCCTAGTCATTAAATAGCTGAAACAGACACGTATTGGGCATTTTGAATGAGATAATCATATGGTCGTCTATGCTGGGAATGATAACTTGAAGAGGAATGGTATTGCATTTGTAATTAGAAAGAATATTTCAAGATCTATCCTGAAATACAATACTGTCAATGATGAGATAACTTCCACAGGTCTACAAGGAAAACCATTTAATATAGCTATTATACAAATTTGTAAACCAACCACTGAGGCCAAAGGTGAAGAAACTGAAGATTTTTACCAACTTCTGAAGTCTGAAATAGATTGAGCATGCCATCAGGATGGATTGATAATTACTGGTGATTGGAATGCACAAGTCAGAAACAAAGAAAAGTTGGTAGTTGGGGAATATGGCCTTGGTGATAGAAAAAAATGCCAATTGCATGGTAGAATTTTGCAAGACAAATGACTTCTTCATTGTAAACACCTTTTTTCACCAACATAAACAGTGACTATACATGTGAACCTTGCTGGATGGAATACACAGAAATCGATCAACTATATCTGTGGAGAGGATGGAAAAGTTCAATATCATCAGTCAGAATAAGCCAGGGGCTGACTGTGGAACAGATTATCAATTGCTCATATGCAAGTTTACTTGAAACTGAAGAAAATTAGAACAATTCCACAAGAACCAAAGTGCTACTTCGGCTGTATCCCACCTGAATTTAGAGACCATCTTAAGAATAGATTGGACTCACTAAACATTAATGCCTAAAGACTAGACAAGTTGTGGAATGACATCATGGACATTATACATGAAGAAAACAAGAAGTCACTGAAAAGACAGGAAAGAAAGAAAAGACCAAAACGGATGTCAGAAGAGAGTCTGAAACTTGCTCCTGAACACTGAATGGCTAAAGCAAGTGGAATAAATTATGAAATAAAAAAGCTGAATGGAAGATTTTAAAGGGCAACTCTAGAAGACAAAGTAAAATGTTAGAATGACATATGCAAAGATCTGGAAATAGAAAACCATAAGAACATGCTTGGTATTTCTCAAGCTTCGAGTTGCAATATTGAAGAATTCTACAGGGAAAATATTAAGTGATGCATGAAGCATAAAAAGAAGATTGAAAGAATACACAGTCACCATACCAAAAAGAATCAGTGGAAGCTTAACCACTTTAAGAGGTAGCATATGATCAGTAGCTGATGGTACTGAGGAAAGAAATGCAAGGTGCACTGAAAGCATTGTGAAAACAAGCAGTCAGGAACTGATGGAATACCAGTCGAGATATTTCAGAAAACTGATGCAGCAGTACAAGTGCTCACTCATCTATGCCAAGAGATTAGGGAGACAGGTACCTGGCCAACTGAATTAAAGAGATTCATATTTATGCCTGTTCCAAAGAAAGGTGACCCAACTAAATGGGAAAATTATTGAACAATTTTATCATTAATATCACATACAAGTAAAATTTTGCTGAAGATAATCCAAAAATGGTTGCAGCAGTATATCCACAGGGAACTTTCAGAAATTCAAGCCAGATTCAGGAAGGAATGTAGAACCAGGGATACTGTTGCTGATGTCAGATGGATCCTCGCTAAAAGCAGAGAATACCAGAAAGATGTTTACCTGTGTTTTATTGATTATGCAAAGGCATTTCACTGTGTGGATCAAAACAGATTATGGATAAAATTGTGAAGTATGGGAATTCCAGATACTTAGTAGTAGTGCTCATGAGGAACCCATACATGAATCAAGGCAGTCAGTGATTCAGTCAGAACAAGGGGATACCGCCGGGGTTACAGTCAGAAAAGGTGTGCATCAGGGTATCTTCTCACCATACTTATTCAATCTCTATGCTGGGCAATAATCTGAGAGGCTGGAATATGTGAAGAAGAATGGAGGATGAGGGTAGAAGGAAGACTCATTAACAACACGCATTATGCAGATGACACACCCTTGCTTGCTGAAAGTGAAGAGGACTTACAGCACTTACTGATGAGATCAAAGACCACAGCCTTCAGTATGGAGTAACCCCAACATCAAGAAAACAAAAGTCCTCACCACTAAGCCAGTAAATAACATCATCATAAATGGAGAAAAGATTAAAATTGTCAAGAATTTAATTTTGTATGAATCCACAACCAACACCCATGGAAGCAGCAGTCAAGAAATCAAAAGATGCATTCTCTTGACCACATCTGCTGCAAAAGACCTCAAACTGTTCAAAGACATCACCCTGAAGACAGGTGTATCTGACCAAGCTGTGGTGATTTTAATCATCTCACATGCATGCGAAAGCTACATGTTAAATAAGGAAGATGGAATAATTGACACTTTTGAATTGTGACGATAGCAAAGAATAATGAATATACCACGGACTGCCAAAAGAACAAACAAATCTGTCTTGCAAGCAGTGCCACCAGAATGCTCCTTAGAAACATGGGGGTGAGACAATGTCTCACATACTTTGGATGTATTATCAGGAAGGATCCATCCTTTTAGAAGGATGTTGTGTTTGGTAAAGCAGAAGATTACTGAAAAAGAGGAAGACCTCAACAAGATGGATTGACAGTGGCTGCAACAATTGGCTCAAACGTAACAATGACTGTGAGGATGCCACAGAACAGGGTAATGTTTCATTCAGTTATATGTAGGATCACTGTGAATTGGAACTGATTCAATGACACCTAACCCCAACAGCAACATCGAGCTTATGAGGGGAGTGACAGGTTAAAATTCAGGTGAAGGAAGACAGCCTTTTCTCAGCTGTGCCAATAGGCACACTTCTCTATGGCCCATTGGTCTCTGTTCTTGCTTGGAGAAATGCTACAAAGCTCTTTTAGCTATGCTTTTAAGTAGTCAGAGCACCTGACTCTTCTAGTAAGCTTTGGTCTGAAGGAATTCAACTCTCTTATTCCTGGGTAGATGACCCCAGCTTCACTGCCATGTGTGTAAGTTCACAAATCAGTAAATACTGCCAACAAGTGCTCAGAGGCATCCACCCCACCAGCAAGCCTCTTGCCAGTCTTCTGGTTCTGCCTCTGCTGCCACCCTTTATCCGCCCCTATTTCTCGCTATCTTGCCATCTCTGATGGTACACCTCTCTCTCCCTCTCCCCTGGGTCTAGGAGGGTCTTAGCACAGGAATCTCAGGTGCAAAGTACACACTCTGCTTCTGTCTCTTCTTCTTGGTGGTAGCTGGGTTCCTTACTGCTGGAATTGGCTGTGTTAAGGATAGCAGGTTGGCAAAACTGACCGATCCCCTCATTAGGGTGTCATGCACCTTATTTGCATGGTCCCATCCCCACAACACTGTTATGCACCCTATTTGCATTACTATAAAGCTGCTGAATCCCCTTCATGAGCCACAAGCTCCTCATTTGCATAGTCTCACCTAGTCTTTTGGTGGAGGTTACAAGAGCATGGCAAGAAATGCCATATAAAAGTATAGTCTATCACACTGCATATAGTATGTGAATTATAGCTCAGCAAAGCTGAAGGGAAAGAGCAATTATCTTATTTACCATTAGTTATGGATTGAATAGTGTCTCTCCAAAATATGTGTTGTAAATCCTACCCTCTTCCTGTGGTTATCATCCCACTGGAAATGAGAATCGACGGCACTTGGCTTGGCTTGCCATGTTAATGAGACAGGTTTAGAGTAGCATGTGTCTTGAGTCAGTCTCTTCTGAGATATAAAAGAGATTAAACAAGCATACAAGAAACAGAGATGGGAGGAGAGATTCCAAGTTACATGAAGATAACCCAGGAGCAGAAGCTCAAAGAGACAGAGATGCTCCTCTGGAGTTGACAGAGAAATAAAGCTTTCCCCTATACTCAACACCCTGAATTCAGGCTTCTAGTCTGTTTGTTAAGCTATTCATGTATGGTGTTGTGCTGTAGTAGCAGTAGAAAACTAAGAATTTGTGAACACAAGAGTGGTGTGCTTTTCTAACAAATACTCAGAATGTGTAAGTGGTTTTGGAATTGGATAATGGGTAGAGGCCAGAAGAGTTTCAAGGTGCCTAACAGTAAAAGCCTAGGTTGCTTTGAAGAGACTGTTGATAAAATTACCAACATCAAAGGCAATTCTGGTGAGGGCTCAGAAAGGAGTGAGGAGAATTATATAGAAAGCCGCTATTATCTTAGAGAATATATATGGCACAAGCAATAGAATGTTACCAAAAATGTAGACATTAAATGTGCTTCCGGTGAGGCTCTAAAAGAAAACGATGAGCATGTGATTGTACAACAGAGGAAGGCTGATGCTTTTTACGCAGTGGCAAAAAACTTGTCTGAATTATTTTCAAATGTTGGTGGAAGGTAGAAGTTATAAGTGATCAACTTGGATACTTGGCTGAGGAGCTACTAAGCAAGATCTGAAAGGGGTTATGTGGTTTTTCCTTGCTAGTTACAGTAAAATGTGAGTGGAAAGAAATGGACTTAAAATGAACTGTGCAAAATAAAAACAAAACTTAAACATTTGGAAAATTCTGTTGTACAGACTGAAAACACATGTCCTAAAATTTTTCACCAACTATGTGGCTATGTAATCTTTTGTTAAAGAAGTTAAGCCTGTGCCTGACGGATTTAACCAGTGACCACAGAAAAAACTTGTCAGTTTACATTGAAAGTGACAGAGAAAGAACTGCCTGCCTCTTGGAATTTTATTGGCAGGAAAAAGATTTAAAAAGCTATATCTTTTATCCTCTAAGGCTCTAAGCAGGGGGGAGAAGAACCATCTCTGGAGCAGCTCAGAGATCAGCAGAACTGTTGGAAGGGGCTGGGGAAGAAGTGCTGCCTCAATTTCAAAAGGTAGCACCACAGCCTGCTGGTTTTCAAAGGGTGGGACCATGGCCTCCTGGGTTTCAAAACACAGATTGTCATCAAGTGTCATGAACTGAATTGTGTTCCTCCAAATATCTGTGTAATAGCTTGGCTGGGCTGTGATTCCCAGTATTGTGGGATTGTCCTCCATTGTATGATTTTTTTATGCTATAAATCCTAATCAATGCCTGTGGTTACTAGCCTGGATTATATTAAAGAGGACTGGGGTGGGACTATAACACTCTTCCTAAAGTCACATCCCTGCTCCAATGTAGAGGGAGTTTCCCTGGAGTGTGGTTTGCACTACCTCTTATCTTTTTATCCTACAAGAGATAAAAAGAAAGGGAAGCAAACAGAGAGTTGGGGACCTCACATCACTAAGAAAGCAGCACCAAAAACAGAATGTGTCCAACAGACCTGAGGTTCCTGTGCCAAAATGCTCCCTGACTGAAGAAAGACTGATGCAACACAAAGACTTACCTCCAGAGCTGATGAAGAAAGAAAGCCTTCTCCTGGAACAGACACTCTGAATTCAGGCTTGTAGCCTACTGGACTATGTAAGGATAAGCTTTTCTTTGTTAAAGTCTTTCACTTGTATTTCTGTCAGAGAAGTAGCAGATGACTAAGACACCAACTCAGTTCCGGAGTTATGAGGCTGCCATTCACAATTGCTGTGGCTCAAGGGTGGGGTCCACATCTGAGGGATGTGGCTGCCATGCCACTGACAAGGAGGTGGGGGTCACCAATCAGATGGACTAGGGAGATAGGGCCACCCAAAGCCAAGGGAGAAGAATTTCTGAGCCAGTGGGCCTGGAAGGCAGCACTGAAGCTCAGAGCCACAGGACTTCCATCCAGAGAGCATGGCCAACGCCAAGAGTCTAGAGTGCAGGGCCATGGCCCAGATGGTCGTAGAGAAGGGAGAATTATTTTCAAGGCTTGAGAGCCAATGCAAATTGTTATGCTGGGTTTGGTGTCATAGACTGAATCGTGTCCCCACAGAAATCTGTACATCAGTTTGGCTAGGCCATGATTCTGGGTATCGTGTGATTTTTTTTTCAACATATGCTATAAATCCTGCCTCTATAATGTTAATGTGTTACTGAGGTGGAACTTAATCGACAAGCTCAGATTATGTTGAGGCAATCTCTTGGGAGATAAAAGGGAAGCAAGCATAGAGTTGAGGACTTCATACCAAGGAAGCAGTGCTAGAAGCAGAGCACTTCTATGAACTAGGGGTCCCCGTGCAAAGAAGCTCCTAGTCTAGGGGCAGAAGGTCAGCTGAGAAAGCCTTCACCTGGAGCTGATGCCCTGAATTTGCATTTTAAGCATATTTTACTGTAAATAAATACATTTCTCTGTTAAAGCCATCCACTTGTGGTATTTCTGTTACAGCAGCACTAGATGACTAAGACAGTTGGTACCTGTTATCCTTTTTTTCCCATTTGTAGTGGAAATATATACCTTGTGCCTATTCCACCATTGCACTTTGGAAGCAGATAACTTGTATTCTAGATTCCACAAACTCACAGATGAAAATAAATTTTGTCTCAGGATGGAATACAACTAAAATCTCACCCATACTTGATTTCAGTGATTTAGATGTGATTTGGTCTTAGAGTTGGTTTAAAACATTTGGGATGATGTGATGGATTGAATATGTTTTGTGGGGGGAGGGACACGAATTGAAGGGGGCAAAGGGTGGAATGTTATGGATTGAATTGTGTCTCTCCAAAATACATGTTGTAAATCCTAACCTTTATGCTTGTGCTTATGATCTCATTTCAGAATGGGTTGTCTTTGTTAGGTTAATGAGGCAGGATTAATATGTATCTTGAGTTATTCTTTTGAGGTACAAAAGAGATTAAACAAGAATGCCAGAGCAGAGATGCAGGAAGAGAAGTACCAAGCCACATGAAGATCAACCAAGAGTAGAAGGTCAAAGAGACAAGGACCTTCCTCCAGAGCCAACAGAGAAAGAAATTCTTCCTCTGAAGCCAGCCTCCTGAATACGGACTTCTATTCCCCTAAACTTTGAGAAACAAAATTTCTGTTTGTTAAAGCCATCCATTAGTGATATTTCTGTTATAGTAGCACTACATAGGTAAGACACTAATGTATTTACCCAAGCTAGTTGAGTGAATAAAATGAATGAATGAATGAAGTTGCCAAAAACTCAGCCATATTTTCCAAAGTTGAGAATTAATTTCTGGGACAGCTTCATGGCTATGCTCACTCCTAGCACCCAGGAATGGATTAGTATACTAATAAGAAACTTGATAACTCAATCAACAGTTCATGAAGTTGCCAGTGCCATGCTAGAGGAAGAGAAAAGTGCACAGATGATTTTTTCTAGGTACCAACTGTGGGATTGTAAAACAAGGGGCATCAGGATGCCCTCTCTGGAAAAGGGTCCCCAGGGATCTCACTGTGGGCTGCTTCCACTTAACAAATCTTAATTTGTGTATCTGGGCTTCTCAGACCATTCCTGTTTTGTTTTGTTCCCCCTTATCCTTGTCATGTAGGACTGTTGTAATGAAAGTTCCAGAATAAAGTAGCTAGTAGGATTCTATAGAAATAACTTCATCAGGGAGGATGTAAACGCTTCAGTGGATGTGAATCACTTGGCAGGGAAGCTATACTTGTTCAAAATGCTGATTGCTTGGCCTCATTCCTGGAAATTCAGATTTAGTAAGACGAGGATGGTGCCATGGAATCTGCATTTTTAATAAAATATGTAGGGTGTCTCTGATATAGGGAGCTACTGGCCATAAAAGAAGCTAATGACTAAGTAAACTAAATAAAGGTAGATCAGTAGGATGATTTTTCCCATTTGTCCCAGGTTCCAATATGTTTCCAACGTACAGCACTGTTACTGATGGTCGTGGATTGAACTGTGTTCTCCCAAAAATGTGCGTGTCAGTTTGGCTGGGCCATGATTCCTGATATTGTGTGATGTTCCTCCATGCTGTAAATCCTGCCTCTGTGATGTTAATGAGGGAGGTTAGGTGGCAGTTGCGTTGGTGGGTAGGGCTCAGTATGTAAGATTGCATCATGCCTTGAAGTGACCACTTGAGATATAACAGAAAAGCTAGCGGAGAGAGCTGGGGACCTTATACCACCAAGGAAGCAGTGCCAGAGCAGAAGGCATCCTTTGAAAAGGGCCTGGGGTGTCTGGGTGTCAGCAGCTCCGAGTCCAGAAGAAACTGATGACAAAGACTTTCCTCCAGAGCCAGCAAAGAAAGCATTCCCCTGGAGCTGGCACCTTGAATTTGGACTTTTGGTCTACTGTGCTGTGACAAAATAAATTTCCCATTTTAAAGCCACCCACTTGTGGTATCTCTGTTAAAGCAGCACTAGATAACTAAGACACTAACCCTGCCTTTATTTAGATTTTTAGTATTTTGTTCATCATGGATTTTTTGTTAATTTTGATTTTGAAAATATTGCATTAAAATATGATTCATCTAGATTACTAATTGGCACACTTTAATTTTATACCTGAATCAAGTATCTTACTCTCCTCACCTCATTCTAGGCCCTGTAAAGTAGTTCTTTTGGCAGACAGCTGACTAATGTCCTCAAGGAATCTCTGTCCAGAGTCCATGTCTATTTTTTGTCTAACAGAGTTGATGTTTGTTTGGCCTCATGGCATTGGCCTTTTCACCTGACCTGCATGGATGTTACAACCTGCAGTGGATGTTTGTTTTGCCAGTCTAGCAACATTCTCTCTTCTACTAACATCACCCATATGTTGCTTGGGGAACGTCCCCTCCCACTTGTCATGTATGTGTTTCAAGTGGAGCTAACTGCAGCCTGGGTAGACATGTGACTCAGCTCTGCCAATCAGAATCCTGTGTACCCTGGCCACAGTGATTGGTTCAGGAGTGGTCATGTGACTCAGTTGTAGCAAATGAGACTTGATTCAGGGCTTTTGTCTGAACTTATGAGAAGAGACTCTTTCGTTTGTGGTGGCCAAGAGAATAGGATGTCAGCCACTAATGGGGGATAGGAACCTCTCTGAGACTAATGTCTACAGAAGACAGCAATGTAGACCAGCAGATGAGGGAAAAGTATTCTGGTGACACTGCCTGAGCCCCTGAATCTAGCTGTACAAGAAGTAAATCTAGCCTCTGGACTTAGGAAAAATGTGGGCCAACTTTTGGGTGTCAGTTTGAGTTGGGTCTCTGTCACCCAGGTGGTTCAGTCCATTTTGTCTGCCGTCTGGCCACGTTGGCCCCAGAAGATACCTTGGTTAAGCCTAGTATCCATCACAGGAGTCCCACTCCAAAGATCTTCATCCAACTGGACACAGGGGACAGCCTTAGAAGGAAAAGGGATATAGATAGCAACAGCTACCCTAGTTAGCATTCCTGAGCACTGGTGATGTTTCCAAGCCATTTAGTAGATGTTTGAAAATGGTACCAGTGCTATGTTTCAGCTCTGGTGGCATGGTGGTTAAGAACTTGGCTGCAAGCTTCCATCCGAGGGCACAGCAAATGGTTCCAACTCAGCAGGAACGGATGCTCACGGGGACCAAAATGACATGGGGTAAAGACAACCCAGAAGGTAGAGAGACCCACATGACTGAGTGCCTACATCGACTTGGGACCAGAAGAACTGGATGGTGCCTAGCTACCACCAGTGATAGCTGCGATGGAGCTAAGTTGAGTCTTACTGGCAACACAAGAATAAAAACGGGTGCACCCTGAGATCTCCACTAAAAGACCTCAGTTGATGGTCCAGTGGTTTTAGGGTTCCCCTGGGAGCATGGCCCCTGGCCCTGATGATGCCCTTGCCCATAAATCATAACGAAGGTCCACTCTTCAGACATGAATGGATTGGACTCAGCGATGCAGACTGACCATATGTTGGATGCACTTTATGGTTCTATGCATCTGCAGGATATCATCCTGCTGACCTCTGGCTGGAGGAAGGAGAATGGGTGGAGAGGAGGGGAAAGGAGACTTTTGGGAGGATGAGAGGAGAGAGGAATAGTGTGCTGTCACCAGGCAGGGAGAGCAGTGGAAGCTGCATATAGGTGGGCATGTAAATTTATACGGTAATGTACATTTTTCACTCAGTCATAATAAAAAGGAAAAAAATCAGAAAGAAAAAAATAATAAGCTTGGAGAAATTTCAGAGTGCATCAGACAAAAATCACGTTAAATGAGATCCTTTTTTATTTTGCAGCAGGAAACCATAATGTATTGTTTGAAATCTATCTTATTTCAGTGCTATATTCACTTCAACACATTTAATCCTCTTCTCCCTTCTACTGCCATCTAGTCATCCCAAATCATGGCAACCCTGGAGGTCAGGGAAGAACTGTCCCATAGAGCTCCAAGGGGTGCCTGGAGGATTTGAACTGCCCATCTTTTGGTTAGCAGACATGGTACTTAATCCACTATGCCACCAGGGTTTTCCATACATTTAATAGATTGGGAGAAATGGTAACAAACTCATGCCAAGTGTTACTGATGGGAAAAGGGAGAACTGAGTGGGGGACTCTGCTCTAGGAAATTTATTTGCATTCAAATTTGTTGGTTAAATGGGACCCAAACTTGAAGGCCGGAAGCCTACTAATTATCATTTTTAGCACTGTCCCATAAGATATTAATGTATAGTATTCTACTGCAATTGTGTCAAGCAAAGGAAACAGAAATGATTCTTTGGAGAGGGACTGAATGAGAAGATCTGTACAGCTGGTATGATTTTATATGATGGGCATGTACTGTGCAAGAGAAAGAAACCAATAAATCAGTATGTTAATATTAATTAATATTAAATAATTAGTAATATTTAAAAATAATAACAAATAATTAATGAGATTAAAACTAGCTCCTTTAAATGGTGGTCGAGAACTTTTGCTTTATTTCTATTAAAGTGTGAATGTTTTTGCAGTACGTATGTATGTAAGCATTGTTTGTGTAGTTAAAAGTTAATTTCTAAATTGTAAGAAAAGCATGTTACAATGTTTAAAAGAATGAAAGGAACAGTAGCCCCTAAAAACAAACAGACAAAAAAAGAACTTGGCTGCTACTGGTGGCATTAACCAAAAAGGTAATCAGTTCAAATCTACCAGATGCTACTGGAAAACCATGGAGCTTGTCTTAGTCAAGGGAAGTATCAGAAGTGTATGCCTTTAAAAAGAAAAACTTTATTTTTCACAGTCCAGTAAGCTAAAAGCCCAAATTCAGGGTATCAGCTCCAGGCAGAGGCTTTCTCTGCTGGCTCTAGATGCAGGTCTTTGTCATCAGTCTTCCCCTGGACTGGAAGCTTCTGAGGTGCAAAGACCCTCGTCCTTTCTGAAGAATATGCTCAGCTCCCAGCTCTGCTTTCTTTCTTCGTGGTATGAGGCCCCCCAATCTCTCTGCCATCTTCCTTCCTTTTTATCTCAAAAGACTGACTCAAGGCACAAAACAATCTTACACATTGAGTCCCGCCCCACCCACACAACTGCTGCCCATCCACCCTCGTTAATATCGTAGAGACAGGATTCACAACACTGATGAACATCACACAATACTGGAAATCAAGGACCAGCCAAACAGCCACACACATTTTGGGGGAACACAATTCAGTCCACGACAGGGCAGTTCTACTCTATCCTAGAGGGTCACTATGAGTCAGAGTCAACACGATAGCAGTGGGTTTATTTGTGGTTGTTTGGTAGTAAATGTTTGCATGTCTATTCACTCATTTTGTCCTATAACCGTTCTGTGAAATAGGTTGCATCACTGACTCCAGGTGATGTCTCAGTTTCCAGGCCAAATGTCCCAAACTGCAAACCATAAGCAAAGAGAAGGTCCTGATTAGCCTGCAGATGAGCCTGCTTCTCACTCTACCTTGACTCTTTTGTAAACAGATGCAGAGTCTAGGAGGCAGGCTCTTTATACATACAGCTGAGCCTGGACATTAGCAAAGATTTATCCCTGCACTCTCCCATAACACTGTGAGAATCTTGAAATAAACAACCTTACACCAGTTTTGTTTGGCCACGTAATGGACACACTTAGTGGACCTCAGGCCTTCGAGGTTGCCAAATTGATTAGCCCACTGATTGTTGCTGTCTTTGCCGTCTGTGCTCATGCATTCTTTCAACAAACATTTGTTCAGTGCCAGCTATATGCCAGGCATCATTCAAGCACTAGAAAAATAATGGTGAACACCACTAGGGGCAGTCCCTGCTCCCAGGCAGTTGACAGTGTTGTCAAGGAGGCACACATTAAACAAATAATTGTACACATAATTATTTGATTGCAAGTGTGATAAGCACTGGAAAGGAAATGTCCCAGCTGTTACAGGAATGTGCCACAGGTGTACCTAACCTCACTGGCTGACTGTGTGCCTAAGCAACTTTATTCATTCAACAGATATTTATTAACTGATGATTCAGTGCCAGGCGCTGTGGTAGGTAAAGGGAAAGAATGGGCAACTAGACACAATCCCTGCCTTCCAGGAGGTCACATAACATGGCAATTATGCTGTCTTCTAATGGGCTATCCCTTTAATTTGCAGCCCATGAGCATCTGCAGTTAAGAGCTTTTGTATCAGCTTGAAAGAACAATCTCAACTCCTGTTTCCACTAAAAATCAAACTATTTGCCATCAAGTTGATTCCAACTCATGATGATCCCATATGTTACAGAGTAGAACTGCTCCAAGTGATTTTCTTGTCTGTAAACTTGACAGAAGCATGTCAGGCCTTAATTCCACGGTGCTACTAGGTGGATTTGAATTATCAACCTTTTGTTTAGCAGTCACATGCAAACTGTTTATACTATCCAGGGACCTTCCTGATTCCACAGAACAAGCAAATGTATTTAACTAGTTCTGTGCACTTGAGGGGAAATCCTGGTGGTTTAGTCTTTAAGTGCTATGTCTGCTAACCGAAACGTCAGCAGTTCAAATCTGCCAGGTGTTCCTTGGAAACTCTTATGGGGCAGTTCTACTCTGTTCTATAAGCTCACTGTGAGTTGGAATCGACTCCGCACAGTGGGTTTTTTGTTTGCTTGTTTGTTTATCCACTTGGGGAAACCCTGATGGCACTAGTGGTTAAATACTGCATCTGCTAACCAAAAGGTCAGCAGTTCGAATCTGCCAGGCACTCCTTAGAAACTATATGGGGCAGTTCTACTCTGTTCTATAGAGAGGACTATGAGTCTGCATAGATTCAACAACAGATGGCTTTGGGGTTTGTTTTTTTTTTATTCATTTGACATTTGCTTTATCATATCTTCCCTTAAGGCTTTTGCTCTCTAGGATTGGGAAATGGGAAAAAATTGTCACTGAGCCCACCGAGAAAGCTTGTTTAGGCCTGTACAAATGAGGTCTTGGGTGACAAGCACACCCAATCTTATTTGGAGAACAAGGCATCAGAAAAGGGAAGGAACTAGGTATTGAAACCCTTTGGGCCTCACAGCTCCAAATCCTGGGACAGGAACCTTGCTTTGAGGACAGTCCTTTTGTGATATTTCTGGCTATTTGGCTCAAATATGCAGACCGGAGTGTTGCTGAACTCCCCGTGGAGAACTTCCTGGATGACTTTAATATTAAGAGCACATGGATATGTTGGCTTCAGCAGCTAGGCTTCAGTCAGCAGTTTCACAGAGCTGGAGAAGGGGCTGTCACCAGCCACAGTGAGCATGTGGGTTAAGTTGAGATATGGATGCTTCTTAGAGCCAGCCTCATTGGAGACAACAGTAGCCAGAATCACATGGGCCCCGACCTATGCCTAATTATCTCCTGACTGGACTGACGTACTCAGGGTGGGCAGTAGGGTACATTTATTACTGAGGGCCCAGACTTCTTGCATTTTCATCCTTGTAGCTACCATTATGCTAGTCACTGGTTAATTTAATCTGCTCAGCAACCCCATGAGCTAAGTTCCACTATTATCCTCATTTACAGGGACCCAAAAGACCTCTTTAAAGTTTTAAAAGGCAAAGATGTCACTCTGATCACTAAGGAATACTTGACCCAAGCCAAGGTCTTTTCGATTGCCTCATGTGCATGAGAAAGTGAGACAATGAAAAAAGAAGTCAGGATAATTGATGCCTTTGAACTGTGGTATTGGCATAGAATATTGACTATACCATGGACTGCTGGAACTATGAACAGATTAGAAGTACAGTTACACTGCTCCTTAAAAGTAGGAACAGGGAGATTTCATCTTGCTTACTTTGAACACATCATCAGGAAAGACCAACCGCTAGAGAAGAATATCATGTTTAGTAGAGGATCAAGGAAAACCTTCTGTTATGAACTGTGACCCCTAAAAGTGTATTTCAACTTGGCTAGGCCATGATTCCCAGTATGATGTGGTTGGTCTCCATTTTGTGATCTGATGTAATTTTACCATGCATTATGTAAATCCTAATCTATGCCTATAGTAAATGAAACAAGACTAGGTTATGTTGAAGAGGATTAGTGTGAAATGTCATACCTCACTTGGGTCACAGCCCTGATCCTTGCAAGGAGTTACCTGGGGTGTGGCCTGCATTACCTTTTACCTTACAAGAGAAAAAAAGAAGAGAGAGGCAGCCAGAGTGAGAAGGGCCTCAGGCCACCAAGAAAGCAGCAGCAGGAATGGAACACATCCTTTGGACCTGGGGTCCCTGTACTGGGAAGCCCTCAAGGCAAGGGAAAGATTGATAACAAGGACCTTTTTCCAGAACCAACAAAGAAAGAAAACCTTCCCCTGGAGCTGGCACCCTCAATTTTGACTTTTAGTCTCCTAGACTGTGACAGAATAAATTTCTCTTTGTTAAAGCCATCCACCTGTGGTATTTCTGTTATAGCCAGCCAAAAATCCACCACCACTGAGTCGATTCTGACTCACAGTAACCCTATAGCAGCACTAGATAATTAAGACATTCTCAATGAGATTCATTGACACAGTAACCTCAATAGTAGGCCCAAATACATCAAAGATTATGAAAATGGCACAGGATTGGTAATTTTTTTTAATGTTATGTTATCTTATTCATAAGATCACTGGAACCAACTCAATGGCAGCTAACAGCAAAAAAAAAAAAAAAAAAAGGTTCAGAGTGGTGGAGGTAGACCAGACAGATTATAGATCTCTGCTGCCGTGTAATGTCTCAATATGGGGCTCTAGGAGCAAAGGCTATCAGAAGAGCAGGAAGGTGGTGATGGGTCCCCTACTCTACCCCTTAGGGTTCACAGTAACCATTTGATGAAAACCTACTCAGATGAGGGCCTGGAAGAGAAAGCAAATGACTTGGGACAAACCTTTAACTTAACAACAAAGCTGTGGCCATCCAGATCTAACAAATATTTTAGAAACAATGCTGAATGTAATGTTTTATTTTTGGGCTAAGGCATTACTTTGTGTCAATAATGTTCTTATTATTGGTGCAATGGAGTCAATTTCAATGCTTTTCAATCCCATGTGACAGAGTAGAACCACCCCATAGCTTTTTCTAGGCTGTTATCTTGACAGAAGGAAACCAGGAAGTCTTTCTCCCAAGGAGCCTCTGGGTGAGTTTGAACCACCAAGTTTTCTGTTAGCAATCAAGTGCTTAACTATTGTGCCACCGGGACTCCTTAATGTCAATCATACTAAGAGTAAATAACCTATCAATTGAGGTCTTATTTTTCGCTGGGTCAAGTGTTTTAAGAATATCACTTGGTTTAATCCTCGTATCAACCTATGAAAAAGGGACTGTAATCCTTCTGAGGAAAGAACATTAAATAACTTGATCAAGGTCACAGCCAGTGAGTTACAGAGCCAGCATTCAGACATAAGGCTGTGTGGCTCCAAGATCTGCTGATTCTGCTGTGCATCCAGAGACCTGGCTTTCCATAAGACAATCTGATTCCTCCATAAAACAACCATTCATCCTTAGCAAGTTGCTGAACTTCTCCAGACCTCAGTTCGCACATCTGTAAAATGGAGAGGTTGGGCTAGATGATACATTGGCCCCCCACCAGCTCTAATATTTAGACTTATAACCCCTTAAAGGAGAAAAGCTCTGTATCCTCAGTGCTTGTTGGTGAGCCTGGGCTAGAAGGCACATAGCTCAGTGTCTACTGAGCTAACCAGCTCTAGTATTTAGACTTATAACCCCTTAAGGGAGAAAAGCTCTGTGTCCTCAGTGCTTGTTGGTGAGCCTGGGCTAGAAGGCACATAGCTCAGTGTCTACTGAGCTAAACCAATCTTGAAGGACCACCAGTTCCTGGCTCCGCTTATAGATGCCATTTAGCGCTCTGTGCATTTCTTAATCTTCTCCACACCCCTCTGAAGTTCAGAGATGCCATAATGTATCCATTTTCATTGTTTCTAATATTTCTGATTTAAAAGAATGCTTCTATGCATCCCCTAGTGGACTAGAATTTCTCTTCTGCATATATCCAGAAATGGAGGTTTTAGATCACAGAATGTGTCTTAATTATCTAGTGCTGCTATTTGAGTCATCTAGTGCTGCTCTAACAGAAATACCACAGAGTATGTTTAAAGCATGGCTTTAAACAGACAAATATTTATTCTTACACAGTCCAGTAGGCTGCAAGTCCAAATTCAGGATGTCTGCTCCTGAGAAAAGCATTCCCTCTTTGTTGGCTCTGGAGGAAAGAAAGTCCGTGTGTTGCATCAGTCTTTGGTCAGGGACCAACTTGGAGCAGAAACTTCAGATCTGAAGGATGCACTCTTCTCCCAGAGCTGCTTTCCTGATGGTGTCAGGTTTCTGTGCTGAGATGCTCTCCCTGAATATGGACTCAGCCTACAGACTGTGGTAATTTTTCTTACTGAATGGACTTGTAGCTCTTGAATAGATTTGTGGCCTACCAGACTATGACAATAAAATTTCTCTTTATGAAGCCTTCTACTCATGATATTTCCTGTTAGAGCAGTACCAGATGACTAAAACAGAAGGTTGTTCTGTGATTAGGGTGCTGTTCTAACAAATTCATAAAATGTAAAAGCTTTTTTGAAACTGAATGGATGGAAGAAGGAACCCAAGAAAACTGCTAACACCTGAGAAGGCAGCAGATGGCGAGAAAAGTAGCAGCAGCAGCGGCAGCTAACTGGCAGCAGCAGAACCAGGAGTAAACCCACGGAGGAGAATGGTGAATGCCTGTACACAGGAGGCTTCCTGGTGGAGTGGGGTGCTCCTGGGCACTTACTGGTGGAGCTAGGATTGCTGACCCACAGAGCAAGAGAGCTGAGTGCCTGTGCACAGGAAACTTTCTAGGAGAGTGGGGTGCATCAAGGCTCTTAAACTGATGGAGCTATAGAACTTTGGAACACTTGCCCCAGAAGGCAGATGCTGGCTTAAGGCCCAGGCTATGAGTCCAGAGAAGCTGCAGAGACAAGGTTGAGGAAAGGCTAACCTGCCTCTCAGAAGGTATGGCCATGACCTCAAGGGTGTCTAAGAGTTGGACAATGGCCTCTGGGGCTTCAAATATTGAGGCACCTAGGGTTGAGGGAGCAGAGCTGCTGTCCCAGTGGGCCTGGAAGGTGGAGCAGAAGACCAGGGGCCTCCACTCAGAATCTGGAGAGTGTGGCCAATACCTAGAGTCTGAAGGGAAGGATTATAAAATGTGTCAGAATCTGGAGTATTATTTTTGAAGCCATGAAGGCTAAAGTAATGTGTTCTATTAATTTTCTTGGTGTCTGTTATGCCTTTCTCTGCAATTTCTCCATTTGTAATGAAAATGTATAATTTGTGCCTACATGATCTATGACTGTATTTTGAAAAGATAATATATGTTCCGGATTTCACAGTTGAAGAGGAATTTATGGATTTTGGACCTGGACTTAAGACTTTTGCTGTGCTGTGAATGAATATATTTTGTATGTTCTAATGATATAATTTGGGTGAGGGGGACAAAGTGTGGAGTGTCATGGATTGCAATGTGTCCTCCCAAAATGTATGTATTGATTTGACTCAGCTATGAGTCCCAATACGGTGCGACTCCTCCCATGTGTTGTGAATCCTGCCCCTGTGATACTGATGAGGGAGAATGGGCAGCAGTTGTGTTGGTGAGGTAGGCCTCAAGCTATCAGCTTGAGGGATATATGGGAGGGAAATGAGCAGATTGAGTTGGGAACCTCATACCACCACAAAAGCAGCAGCAAGAGTAGAGCATGCCCTTTGGACCTGAGGTTCCTGTGCCAAGATGCTTTCACTGAATGTGGACTCAGCCTACCAGACTGTGATAAGTTCTCTTATTGAATGGACTTGTAACTTGTGGGTGGATTTGTGGCTTACCAGGCTGTGACAATAAAATTTCTCTTCATTAAGCCTTCCATTCATATTATTTTCTGTTACAGCAGTTACTACGTGACTGAGACAGCTACTGTAACAGAAATACTGTAAGTGGATGTCTTTATAAAAGAGGAATTTATTCTCTCACAGTCCAGGAGCTAGAAGCTTGAATTCAGAGGGCCAGTTCCAGGGGAAGGCTTTCTGTCTCTGTCAGTTCTTGGGAAGGTATTTATCATTGGTTTTTCCTTTATCTAGTTGCTTTTCAGCCAAGGAATCTTAGGTCCAAAGGACATTCTCTGCTCCCAGCGCTGCTTTCTTTGTGGTATGAAGTCGCCCTATCTCTCTGCTCGTATCTCTCATATCTCGGAAGAAATCAACTTAAGATACAACATGATCTTGTAGACTAAGAACTGCCTCACTCATATAACTATCTCTAATCCTGCCTCATTAACATCATAGCCACCCTATAGGACACATTAGAACTACCCTATAGGGTTTCAAAGAGTAGCTGGTGGGTTTGAACTGCTGACCTTTTCATTAGCAGTCAAGCTCCTAACCACTGTGCCACCAGAACTCCTTGACATCGTAGAGGTAGGATTTACAACACATAAAAAGACCACATCTGATGACAAAATAGTAGACAATCACACAATTCTGGGAATCATGGCCTAGCCAAATTGACACAATTCAATTCATAATACTCTACCTTTGGACCCCCCCAAATCCATATCCTTGCCATATTTAAACCACATTCACCCCATTATGTCATAGCAAAAGTCTTAAAGTCCAAAATCCAAAAATTCCTCTTCATCTGTGAAATCTAGCACACAAATTACCTGCTTCCAGGGTACGTTGGTGCAACAGACATAAGCTAGACATTTCCATTACCAGTGGGAGACGTTGGAAGGAAAGAAGGCATAAAGGGGACCAAATCAGCAGAACACTTTACATCAGCTCTCAAGCCTTGAAAATGATTCTCTGTTCTCTGAGACCATTTGTACAATGGACCTACCCTCCAGACTCTGTATTGACCACACGTTCTGGGCTCTGGATAGAGGCCCCTCAGCCTGGAGCTTCAGGTCTGCCTTCTAGCCCCACTGGAATAGCAACTCTGCTCCTGCACATTTGGGCAACCCCATTCTGGGAGTTCTTCTGAACAACAACTCTATGCCCTTGGCCCCAGCAGTCTCCATACTTCTGACCTTTGGGGCATGGCAGCCCCACCCCAACAGCTTTGGGCAACAGTCTGATCTCTTCCCACTGGTACTCATAAACAGCAGTCCCACTTCCGAGAAGCAAGCTGGTGCAGATCTACCTCTTTGAAATCTGGGAGGCAGTGGCTCCACTCTTAAAAACTCCAGAGGCCATGGCTTTTCAGAACCCAGAGATTGTAGCCTTACCTTCTGAGACAGCGGCAGCTCAGCTTCCTATGATCCTTGCCTCTTCAGCTGCTGACTCCTGGTTCCTTGGTATCTCTGCCTCTCAGGCCTTACCAGCTGCATATGCCCTGCTGGGGCAAGTGTTCCAAACTCTGTCCCTCCACCATTAAGAGCCTGGAGGCACTCTACTCTGTCAGTAAGCTTCTACTAGAAGGTACTCAGCTCTTCTGATCCCTAGGTTTGCAAGCATGTTCTTGTTGCTAGGTGCCATCAAGCTGGTTCTGCCTCAGACAGGCCCTAAGGACAACAGAACAAAACACTGCCCAGTCCATTGCCATCCTCACAGTCATTGTATATTTGATCCCATTGTTGCAGCCTCTGTGTCAATCCATCTTGATGAGAATCTTCCTCTTTTTCACTGGCTGTCTTACTTTAACAGGTGTGATGTCTTTTTTCAGGGACCGATATCTCTTGATAACATGTTCAATGTATGTGAGATGTAATCTCATCATCCTTGCTTCTAAGGACAATTCTAGCTGTACTTCTTCCAAGACAAATTTGTTTGCTCTTTTGACAGTCCGTGGTATATTCAATATTCTTCACCAGCTACACAAAGGTGTCAATTCTTCGGTCTTCCTTATTCCTTGTCCAGCTTTCGCGTGTCTATGAGGCAACTGAAAACAACATGAAGTGGGTCAGGTGAACCTTTGTCTTCAAAGTGACATCTTTGCTTATTAGCACTTTAAAGAGGTCTTTTTGCAGCAGATTTGTCCAGCGCCACACAGCATTTGATTTCTTAACGCTGATTCTATGAGTGCTGATTGAGATCCAAGTAACATGGAACCTTTGACAACTTCAATTTTTTCTTCGTCTATCATGATCTTGCTTATTAGTTCAGTTGTGAAGATTTTTGTTCTCTTTATGTTGAGGTGTAATCCATACTGAAGGTTGTGGTCTTTAATCTTCATCAGTAAATGTTCCAAGTCCTCTTTACTTAAGCAGTGTTGTATCACCTGCGTAACACACGTTGTTAATGAGTCTTCCTCCAACCCTGATGCCGTATTCTTCTTCATAAAGTCCAGTTTCTCAGCTTATTTGCTCACCATACAGAACTGACTTGGATTGTAAACTTTCACTTAATCGCAATAAAAAATAATAAAGCAAAATGATGACGATTAAGTTTGTGAACTCATCCTAGAAAAAGTTCTACATACCTCATTGCTGAATGTCACTACAGTCATCTTCAAAATATCCCTCTTGGGAAGCTATGCACTGACACCAGTACTTAATCCACCATTTAAAGCAATTTTGGAACTCTTTTTCTGGAATGGTCATCAGAGCTGTTGTGATATTACCCTTGATGTCCCGAATGTCATTAAAGGGTCTTCCTTTCAATATTTCCTACGTCTTTGGGTAAAGAAAAAAGTTATTGGGTGCCATGTCAGTTGAATAAGGAAAGTGTTCCAATACGGTTATTTGTTTACTGGCTGAAGACTCCCTCACAGACAGAGCCACGTGATCTGGTGCGTTGTTGTGATGCAAGAGCCATGAGTTGCTGGTGAGAAGTTCAGGTTATTTTCGTCTAACTTTTTTATGTAGACTTTTCAGCACTTCCCAATAGTAAAGTTGGTTAACTGCTTGTCCAAATTCATAATGAACAATCCCTCTAATATCAAAAAAGTTTAGCAACATCATTTTGACTCTTAATTGGGACTGACAGAATTTTTTTGGTTGTGGAGAATTGGCTGACTTCCATTTCACACTTTGTTCCAGAATTGTATTGGTACACTCATGTTTCGTCACCAGTGATAACAACCCAAAACATCATCTTGTCTCTCTAAGAGGTCTTGGTAAACTTCAGCCCTCCTTTGCTTTTGTACATCGGTGAGCTCCTTCAGGACCATTTTGCACATACCTTTTTCACACCAAGATTTTCAGTTAAGATTTTCCTGTTTCTCTATTGACGTCAATAGAAAAACAGTCAGGTGATGATTTTGAGGCACAATTTGATGACTATTTGCACTGTTTTCTTCATTTCTGCTTGTTACTGGCTGTGGTGACCTCCCTTCAGTGGTGATGTTTTGTTTTCCCTCAGAAAAACATTTAATCCATTTGTACACTGCTGTTTTCTTTATGGCATTATCCTCGTAAACTTGGACTAACATGTGCCTGATTTCACTTTCACTCTTGCCAAGTTTAACAAGAAATTTAATGTTTGTTCATCGCTCTAATCCAAGCTCCAACATTCTTGTGGCAGCATACAAAAACACGCAACAACAATAATGAACACCACTCAGCAAGACACCGCCACATGTCAACACTGTGAGACACTCATATACTACGGTTATGAAACCTTACCAAGGTAAGTACACAGTGTCAAGTTTGTGAACTTAATTGTCAGACTGCGTGTCTAGGAACGAAATTCTAGAGGATGCCGTCAATGGTAAGGATGTTGAAGCAGAGAGGCAGGAGCACCCAAGGTCTCTGTATGGTGATGTATGGAGTTTCCGCACTAGCTAGAGACACAGTTTATGTAAAAGAATAAATCCTAATATGTTAAGGCATTTCAAAAAAGAAGAAAGAAAGAAGGGAACTTTCAAGAGAGGCTAATTAATTTTGTGATCTTGGACAAGTCAAGTTGAATCTGAATAGTTTCCTATCTATTAAAAAAATGAGGGAGTGAAGTGACTGGACTAAATTTAGCCACAGCAGCTTTCTTTCTGTTCTCCAAAGGCAACAAGCATTTTTCCTGCCTCAGGGCCTTTGCATTTGCCCTTTGCTATGAGTAGAACACACTTGCTCCTGCTCTTCCAATGACTGGTTTGTTCTCATTATGCGAATCTCAACTCCAATGTCACTGTCCCATAAAAGAGCGCCCTCACCACACAACCCAAAACAGTTCCCCTTCTATTACTCTAGCCTGTTTCATTTCTTTCTGCTGCTAACGACAGTAAGAAGCCCTGATGGCACAATGGTTAAGCACTCAGCTGCTAACGAAAAGGTCCTTGATTTGAACCACCAAACTACACAAAAGAAAAAAAAAAAAAAAGTTGATTCCAACTCACAGTGACCCTAACAGTGTCCCATAGAGTTTCCAAGGGGCTACTGGTAGATTTGAACTGCTAACCTAGGTCAGCAGCCATATCACTTAACTACTAGGCCACCAGGGTTTCCAACGATATCACTATCACTAAAACCAGTTGAATCTGTTTACTTGTTTATGTCTGTTTTCCCGTCTCAGAATGTAAACTCAGTAAGAGCAGAGTCCTAGACTTCCCTGTTCACTGACACAACCTCAGGAATACATACAGGGCCTGGCTGGTAATAGTTGCTGAGTGATGGTGCCTGCTGAATGAATGCGTAAACTAGATAATGTCCAAAAAGCCCTTTCAGTTGTAAATCCAAGGGATACACTCAGTACAATGACTAAACTTAGCTACTAACTGAAAGGTCAGTGGTTCAAATCCACCAGAAAAAGATGCGGCAGTCTGCTTCCATAAAGATTAGTCTTGGAAACCCTAAGGGTCAGCTCTACTCTGTCCTGTAGAGTCACTGTAAGTCAGAATCACTTGACTGCAGTGGTTTTTTTTTTTTAGACAGTGACTACTTAAGGAGCTCTGGTGGCATAATGGTTAAATACCTTGGCTAGTTGGTCAGCCACTCCGTGGGAGAAAAGCCATGGTGATCTGCTCCCATAGTTTACATTCTAGAAAACACTATGGGATGGGTCGACTCTGTCACACAGGTTCACCACGAGTAAGAACTGAACTCATGGACTCAATAGCACACAACAACAATATAGTGACTGTGGGGGGTCCCTGGCTTGTACAAAGGATTAAAGTACTTGGTGCTTATTGAAAGTCTGAAGGTTGAAGTCTACCCAGAGGCACCTCAGAAGAAAGAAAACTTAGCTGTTCGAAACCTCTGGAGCACAGTTCTATTCTGACACATATGGGGTCACTATGAGTTACGATCAACTTGATAGCAACTGGTACAGTACAGTGGACTCATGTACCATCTTACAGAAATCCTGGTGGTATAGTGGTGAGGTGCTACTGCTGCTAACCAAAAGGTCGGCAGTTTAAATCCACCAGGAGGTCCTTGGGTATGGGGCAGTTCTACTCTGTCCTATATTGTTATGATGAGTCAGAATTGACTCCACGGCAACAGGTCTGGTTGGCTTCCATCTTACAGATGTGGAAACTGAGGTCAGTGAGTGCCCTGCCAAAAGCCTCAGAGAGGGAAGTGGTATAGTCAATAGCACTATGTAGGAAGTTGAAAACAGAAAATTCAGTTTGGGATCCTTGAACCATCTCAGTCTGTCAATCTTCCTTCCAAGAGCTGTGTGAACTGGACAAGTCACTTCACACCTCCAACGACTCTGCTCCTCCACCCAAAAGAGAAGATACTAATAACTCTGATCTATAGTTAAAAAAAATTTAAAAAAAACAAACAAACCAGTGCCATCGAGTCGATTTCGATTCACAGCAACCCCATAAGACAGAGTAGAACCGCTCCATACAGTTGCCAAGGAGCGCCTGGTGGGTTCAAACTGTCAACCTTCTGGTTCACAGACATATGACTTAACTGATATGCTGCCAGGTTTTCTGGACTGTGGTTACTGTGAGGTAATGAAACTTTGCAAAATGAACAGCACTAAGCAATTGGCAGAATGTTTTGCCGTTTCTTTACCCCTAGGTCACTCACCACAGGTACAGAGAGAGTGATAAGGAAAGATCCCAGGGCCAGGGCTGAGGAGGAAGAGGGAGCCAGCTTGTTGCCACGGTTTGTTTACTCACCTGAGTCCCTGGCTTGCCCCTAACCTAGTTACTCTCACCTGCTCAGGTAGAGGTAGGAGGAGCCTTGCTCAGCCAATGTGCTACCTTTGCTCTGTTAAAGGTGCCCAGCAGCTGGCAGGAAAAGCAGCCTGGCGAGCTGGAGAGCTCCCCTGTGGTTGCCAGGAGGCAGCTGTGCATTTGCAAGTAGCTAAGCCCTCCTTGACCATGCTGTGACCCTGGAGTCTGGTCACTCCATGTCCTGGTGGGTGCTTTCTTCAGGAAGGCTTCCTTCACCTTGGCCACAGATAGCTTTCCGGGAGGTTCCCACGCCTTGCTGCCCTGGCAGACTCCCCAGGAGGAAAGAAGCATGGCCTTGGCAGCTGCCTGCCAGAAAGGAGCCCACAGGTGCCAGAGAGAAGTCTTTTCTGTGTCCTGACCCCCTTCTACGATCCTGGTGAGTCCTGATACACTGGATTTTTTGGACTGTAGGGCCGCAGGGTGTGGTGGGAAGCTGCCTCTCCCAAGGGGCAGAAACAGTGGGTGCTGGTCCCAGCCCTGCTGTGTGACCTTGAACAAGTCACTCCAGCTCTCTGAGCCTCCCATTCCCCTTCTGGGAAAACAAGGTGCTCACGCTTGCACGTGAGCTTTCGCCTTTTACTGTTTCCCCCGTCACACGTCTTGTTTTGAAAGATTTTTTTCTGCCAAATTGTACCTGTTACATAATGAGTTGCTAGTTGGTTTTTCCCTTTTTACGTTAACTGTGGTGCTGTAATAGCCAGTCCCTGTTTTCTGGCCAGCAGGAGCAACCCAAGGCCGTGCCACTGAGCTGATGGAAGTTCAGCTGATGGCAAAGAAATGTGATGTTTCAGTCTGTCTGTGAGGTCTTATCTAGAGTCAATATTTGATTTCTGTTTGTCCTTTTGAAATATGAGAAATAGGACACTTATGACTATTTCTGCAGAACAGGGACCCCTCCAGGGAACCCCCGAATCTAGCTCACATGATTTCTGAGGGAAAAACTCAGAAATAGGGCTACTCATATGTGGGGTGCAGTCTTCAAAGTGGGATCCTTTAGCCTGGAAACTTCATGTACGGGGTGGACAGTCCCCAAAGTCACCATACCAGGTTTATCCCCTCACTGGTTGAGGCTGGGAATGAGTGGTTCGGGTGCTGAGGGCCCCCTCAGGCCTCTGCTAGGGTGTGAGCAGGGCTGATGGGAACAGGTGGGTCTGAGCATGGGGGCTAAAAGCCAGGTTTGGATGGTGGACACAGCTTGTGCTGGGAATTAGGAGATGCAATTCCAGTCCCATCTCTACATTGATTCACTCTGTTATCTCGGGCCAGTTGCCTAACCTCTCTCTAAAGGTCAGTTTTCCCCGCAGTAGAAGGAATTTGTAACCTTGGCGATACTTGTCTGCTGGGGTTATTCTTAGGACCAAATAAGAGAGCACAGTTTATGGAAGTCACAGATTCTGAGATGTACCTCAAACCCCAAAATGAAAAAAACAAACACATGCATTTCAGAATCGACAAAGTAAGGTAATGGATGGCTTGTCATATGTGACCTCTGTGATAAATAATTATTCCAGTTATGATGAAATTATGGCTTTTTTTTTTTTAAGGAAACTCTGGTGACATAGTGGTTAAGTGCCATGGCTGCTAACCGAAAGATTGGTAGTTCAAATCCACCAGGCACTCCTTGGAAACATTATGGGAGCAGTTCTACCCTGTCCTATAGGGTTGCTATGAGTCAGAATTGACTTGAGGACAGTGGGTTATCTGGTTGTTGTTTAAACTTCTTTTACACTTTAAAATAGCATTTAATGGGATTTTTTAAAACAGAATCACATAAACAGAAAAAAGGGGAAAGCAGCTCACTGAATCATGGGATTTTCTAGCAAATTCTGGAACTGAAGTTCACTTCTAGAACCTAGCTCTAACATATGAGACTATACAATACAGGAATAGAGTACATACTTGAGATCAGCCAGTCCTGAATTCAAAACTCTAAGGCCTGCCAACAACCTTGGATAACAGTCATTTTTTTCTCCTACATGTCAATCTCTTCCAAATTCTAAAATAGGGGAGATAATGGGGATGTAGAAAGTGCTAAGTGATAACTAGTTAAATTGGGGTTCTGCTTAGGATTCAGGGATACAGAACACCATACGTGCTACACTAGAGATTCCCAGCTCTCTTGGCCTCTTGATCCTGGGAGACTTGAGAGGACTGGATAAACTGGTTCAGAACAAGACACTTGGATTATTTTCCTCATCTGTAAAATGGGATTCCTCACACCCTTGACTCTGTGTGGGCAACAGGAGGCTCCAGGAAGAGTCTGAATGAGCAAGCACCTTAGAACTAGTCAAGCCCTGCTTAGTGAATGGTCCATTGCTGTTCCTTGCTCCAGGCACCCAGCCTAGGCACTGAGTCCCTTCCATTTGGTCATCTGAGCTCCAGCCGCCCTGTTCTCCTCTCTCCCACAGCTCCCTGCTGAATAAATAAATCTCAGGGAATCCTTCTTCTAAGAGCTATGACAAAGCCTCCCCTCCTGGCAGAGGTGGGAAAATGAGGTGGAGTGAGAGCAGGACCAGAATCTTCCGAGGAAAAGGGAAAGGGCATCCACTCTCACACAGGTCTTGGGGCAGATAATGAATATGTGTGTGCATGTGTGTGTGTATTTGCAAAGTTAAGGGAACTGAAGCCCAAAACATGCTAAGGTTGCAAAGGCCCCTAAAGGCCATGTTAGCCAGCAGGCATGTCTTTCTAAACCAACACTGCAAGGTTGCAGCTGGTCTCCAGGGAAGGCTTCTAAATATCTTTCCTTAGTAACGAGTTTTGGCATCTCAAAATCCTCCCAAGGGGGTATGCAAGGTATGTGTGAGCATGTTTGAGTGCCTCAGGTATCTGAGTTACAGTTTCATGATCCCTGGGAAAAAATGGTTGCTTAGGTGGTTTGGGTATGTTGAGGGCTGGGGCTCCTCCAATCACTGTGAAACTTGGAGCCACCTTGATGAAGTCGCTATATTTATTGAACACCTACTATGGACCAAAAATTTTTAGGTGTTGTGTACTCATTACCTTTAACTTCACAGCAGCTCGGTTTATTATTCCCATTTTATGAGTGAGATCATTGAGGCTCAGAGAGACTGCAAATCTTAAACAAGATGACTAAGTGAACAAATAGCAGAACTGGGATTCAGATCTTTCTGAAAGTCTTATCCATTTTATCAGAAGTGGGAAAAGTAGGCCAAAGACTACAGCCCCCAGATGTGTTTTATTTGACCTTCATGATGTTTTCCTAACATTTAAGAAAACTTAGATGCAAACTTTTAAAAATGGGGCTATTTCACTTTTAAAAATCTAGATTCTGACTTGTCTTTAAAAATCAGGAGGAAAACCCAAGTCTGCGTTTTCATATGCCAACAATCAACTGGAATTGACTATTACCTGCTTCCTTTAAACAAGACAGGAAACCTACAGTTTGCCCCTGTTCTCACCATTTCCTACCATCATCCACCTACCCTACTTTCTTATTATGACACCAGCCTGGTCCCCACAGACCTGTGATTTTACAGCCTCTGCACTGTGTTCTATGCTTTACTTGCAGGCCTGGTCTCTGGCCTAGCACTAGCTTGGACTGGTTGTGACATTAGGTAAGGTATGTCTATGTCTGGGGTTTGGCTACAAGGTCAGAGTGGATACATTCTGAAATAACTTTCTGTGTGGATTTCTGTACAGCTTAGGAGAAAAGCCACAACCTCCAGCTCATTTACCTCTTGGCCACCTGGCTGTGTGATCTGTGTCTGTACTGTTCTATATGTCTGATATTCCCTGTGACATAGGACACTTGGGTACAAGTAGGACCTGGAGCCACCAGTCCTATCAGAATGCCTATTTCCAACAAATCTGATCAAAGAATCTACTTCTGTGTGGTCTGGTTCATCTACAACAAAAGGCTTGACTGAGTCATGAGTAGTCAGCATCTGAGTGTCTTATTCTGACCCTATTCCTGCTATGGGGTGAATAAGAAAATGTACAGCCCAGCTGAGTATGTTTGCTCTTTCTTTTATGCACACACACACACAACACATGTCTATGGGCTACAAATAGCCAAGCTTTCTAGGTCTTATATCTATCTAGTATCTTACTTGGGTTTATCAGAATAGATCTTCAGAGTCATGGAATATCAGAGATAGAACTGTGGGTGGTATCTTTGATGTAGGTCACCTAGTCCAGGGAGGTAAGTAGGTTTTACTCCATATGCCAATTCCAGTGAATTGGTAGAGTGTTGAAATGGCTTTGAAGCTACATCTGGCAAAGAATGGTCATATGCTGAGGTCTATTAGCAATGTCTACTATGGGCTTGGCAAGGAGTAGCAGCAACACTTATCAGGAGTCAGCCTAAGCGCCTCATTATACAGCTGTGAAAACTGGTCTGGGAGGAGAAATGACTTGTCCAAGGTCACTCAGCAAGGCAAGGTGGAGTCAGAAGCGGAAGCAGGGTCTCCTGACCTTGAGGCAGCTGTGGCTTCTACAACATTAGCTTAGAAAGAAAATAGATTGGTAGGAGAAATACAAGAATCAAGACTGGGACTCTGAGGTCTGGCTCCCAGCAAAAGCCTGGTTGGGTGGGGACAAAGAAATTCAGTTCTATC
The DNA here is from genome assembly GCA_028571685.1 of Heterohyrax brucei. Taxonomy (NCBI): domain Eukaryota; kingdom Metazoa; phylum Chordata; class Mammalia; order Hyracoidea; family Procaviidae; genus Heterohyrax; species Heterohyrax brucei. The sequence goes on from CM053141.1 coordinate 171,993,209, forward strand.
CTACTAGATCCAGCCCTGTCAGCCAGGCTAACAGGAGTTCCATTTCTTAGAGTCCCCTTGCTCCTGCCCCAGTTTCCTGTTTCATTTTCCTTGGGCTCGGAGAGTGCACATTGGAGCAGAGGGGTCTCTGGGGATGCTAGGCCCTACATACCCTCTTTTGGCAGGCTTCAGCAAGCTCCCAAGCTCCCTTCTGTTCTGGAAGTGAAAGCCTAGTACAGGGATTCTTAACCTTTTTGAAACCATGGACTTCTCTGACAGTGTGCGTAAGCCTATGAACTTTTTCTTTCCTTTTTTTAAAAAATTGTGTTTAAAGTAAAAATTACAGTTCAGCTCAATTTCTCGTACAAAAACTTAAATGCATTTTGTTATGTGACCCTAGCTGTGCTCCCTACACTTTAACAGCACACTCCTCCTCTCCACCCTGTTATTTCCCATGTCCATTCAACCAGCTGCTATCCCCCTCTGCCTTCTTATCTTGGCTCTGGATAAGAGCTACCCAGTTAGTCTTCCATATCTACTTAAGGCCAAGAAGCATATACTTCACCAGTATCATTTTATATCTCATATACCAGTCCAGTCTTTGAGGAGCTGGCTTTGGGAATGGTTTCAGTTTGGGGGCTAACAGAGAGTCTGGGGGCCATGTTTTCCAGGGACCCTCTAATCTGGTCTTTTTAATACGGCTTGAGTTCTATACCCGTCATTTCTCCTGCTCCGTCATGGACTCTTGGTTGAGTTCCCTATCAGGGCAGTAATTGGTAGTAGCCAGGCACCATTTAGTTCTTATGGTCTCGGGCTCAAGTAGTCTCTGTATTACATGGCCCTTTTTGCCTCTTGGGCTCATATTTTCCTTATATCTTTGATGACCTTCATTCTCCTTTGCTCCAGGTGGCTTGGGACCAATGGATTCTCCTTAGATGGCTGCTTGCTAGTTTTTAAGACGCCAGAAACTCCTCACAAAAGTGAGATGCAGAACATTTTCTTAATAAACTGTTTTGCCAGTGAACCTAGATATCCCCTGAAACCACGATCTTCAGACTCCTGCCCTTGCTACCATGTCCCTCAAAGTGTTTGGTTGTATTTAAGAAACATCTTAGCTTTTGGTTTAGTTCAGTTGTGCTGCCTTCTCCTCTACTGCATGTTCTTTCTCACTCCACCTAAAATAATTCTTGTCTACTGTTTTAGTCAGCTAGCACTGCTCTAGCAGAAATACCACGAAGTGGATGGCTTTAACAAAGGAAAGTTTATTCTTACACAGTCCAGTAGGCTACAAGTCCAAATTCAGGATGTCCACTCCAGTGGAAGATTTTCCTCTTTGTCGGCTCTGGAGGAAAGTCTTTGTGTTGCATCAGTATTTGTCCAGGTAGCGTCTTGGTGCAGGAACCTCAGGTCAAAAAGACACGCTCTTCTCCTGGTACTGTTTTCTTGGTGGTGTGAGGTTCCCAATTCTCTGCCTGCTTCCCTTTCCTTTTATCTCTTACAAGATGAAAGGATTAAGGGTGGGGCAAGCCACACTCCAGGGAAACTCCCTTTACAGTGGAGCAGGGAGATGATCTTCTGAAGGGATTCATAGTTCCACCCTAACCTTTTAACATACAGCGCAGCAAAATGACAAAGTAGAGGACAATCGTAGAATGGCTACACCTATTTTGGAGGCATCCATGGCATCTACGGTCTAATTATTGCTTACTCGTCTCCCTCACTCTCCACCCTCATAACCACCAGGGACTTCTCTTCTATGTTAAACCTTGTCCTGAGTCCTTGTAATAGTGATCTCATACAATACTTATCCTTCTGCAAATTTCACTCAGCATAATGCCTTCCAGATTCCTCCATGTTATGAAATGTTGCCCAAATTCATCGTTTTTCTTTTTCTTGTGTAGTGTTCTATTGTGTGAATACACCATAATTTGTTTATCCATTCATCCGTTGATGGCCACCGTCTTAGCTGGTATGACTCTAAAGGAAATACCGCAAGTGGATAGCTTTAACAAAGAGAAATTTATTTTGTCACAGTCTTGTAGGCTACAAGTCCAAATTACAGCATCAACTCCAGTGGAAGGCTTTCTCTGCTCGTTCTGAAGGAAGTTTCCTCTTCTCAGTCTTGCCCTGGACTGAGAGCTTCTGTAGCATAGCAACATGGGGTCCTTACCAAAAGACACCCACTGCTCCCAGCACTGCTTCTTTCTTAATGGTGGGAGATCCCTAACTCTCTGCTTACATCTCTTTCCCTTATATCCCAAGAGGTTGCCTCAAGGTCCAATATACTATTACACCCTGAATCCTGCCCCACCAACACAACTGCTGCCCATCCTCCCTCATTAACGTCACGGAAGCAAGATTTTCGGTATGGAGAAACAGCACACAATACCAGGAATCATGGCCCAGACAAATTACTAGGATTTTTGGTGGGGACAAAATTCAATTCATGACAGGCATCTAAGTTGAGTCCATCTTTTTGGAATTGTGGACAGTACTGCAGTGAACATTGGTATGCATATATCTATTTGTATGACAGCTCTTATTTCTCTGGGATATATTCCCAAAAGTGGGATTGCTGGATGATATGGTATTTCTATTTCTAGCTCTTTAAGAACACAACAAATTTATTTCCAAAGTTTACCATTTTACATCCCCACTTGCAGCGAACAAGTGTTCCAGTCTCTCCACAGCCTCTCCAATATTTATTGTTTTGTGTTTTTTGGATTACTGCCAGCCTATTGGAGTGAGACAGTATCTCATTACAGTTTTCACTTGGATTTATCTAGTGGCCTGAAGCATTTCCTTATTGTTCTGTTAGCTGCCTGAACGTCTTCTTTGGGCAGCTGCCTGTTTATATCCTTTGCCGATTTTTTAATTAGGTTGTCTTTTTGTTGTTGAGGTTTTGCAGTATCTTGTAGATTTTGAAGATTAGACACTGATCCAATTTGTCGTATCCAAAATTGTTTATCCTAGTCTGTAGGTTGTCTTTTTACTCTTTTTTGGTGAAGTCTTTCGATAAGCATAAGTGTCTGTTTGATTTTTAGTTCCTACTTATTTATTTTCCCTTCTAGAATTTATACATGGTATTCTGTTCACGCTGTGTACTAGGGCTCTCAGTGTTGTCTCTATTTTTTCTTCCATGATCTTTACTGCCTTAGATTTTACATTTAGGTCTTTGATTCATTTTGAGTTTTTATGCATAGTATGAGATATGGGTCATGTTTTATTTTTCTGCAAATGGATTTTCAGTTATGCCAATACTGTTTGTCAAAATGACTGTCCTTACTCCAACTAACATACCTTGTGCCTTTGTCAAATATCAACTGTTCATAGGTGGATGATTCTGTGTGTGGAGTCTCAATTCTGTTCCATTGGTCTACATGTCTGTTATTGTTCCAGTGCTAGGCTGTTTCAACTAATGTGGTGGTGTAATATGTTTGAAAATCAGGTAGTGTGAGGCCTTCCACTTTGTTGCTTTTCATTAAAGCTTTGTCAGAGGTTTCTTTCCTTTCCATATGTCAGTTTCAACAGTTTATGGATTTTGTTTATGTTATCAAAGAACCAGCTTTTGGTCTTGTTAACACTTTTCATATTTTTTATTATTTTTATTATCTTTTTCTTTATTTTTAAACACTTTATTGTGCTTTAAGTAAAGGATTATAATCCAAAACAATTTGCCATATAAAACCCTGAAAACACACTGTTATGCAACTGTTTTCTGCTCTCCTCCCCACATCCACCATGATAGCACACTCCTCCTCTCCACCCTGTACTTTCTGTATCCATTCAACCAACTCCTGTCCTCCTCTACCCTCTCATCTCACCCCTGGACAAGAGCTGCTCAGACAGCCTCATGTATATGTTTAAGTCAAGAAGCATGTTCTTCACCAGTATCACTCTCCATCTTATAGTCCAGGCCAATCTTTGAAGAATTGACTTTGGAACTGGTTTCAGCTCTGAGCTAACAGAGTCTGGGGGCTATGTCCTCAGGGGACTCTCCAGTCTGATGGACTATCAAGTGTGGTCTTTTAATAGAGTTCTAATCCTGCACACCCATTTTTCTACTACTATATCTCTTTACGTTGTGTTCCCTGTCAAGGTAGTCATTAACAGTTACCAAGTACCGCCTAGTTTTTCTGGTCTAAAGGTGATGTAGTCTCTGGATCATATGACACTTGCTGTCTGCTGGGCTCATCTTTTCCTCATGTTATTGATGTCTCTTGTTCTCTTCTGCTCCAGGTGGACTGGGACCAATTGAGGCTTAGATGACTGTTTGCTAGTTTTAAGACCCCAGATGCCATTCACCGAAGTGGTATACAGAACATTTTCTTTAAACAAAAGGTTAGGCTAATTAGCCTAGATGTCCACTGAAACTGAGGTTGCCAGACCCCTGTCCATGCTACCCTGTCCTTCAAAAAGTCTAGTCATATTTATGAAACCTTTTAGCTTTTGGTGTAGTCCAGTTTTGCCAACCTCGCTACTACTGCATGCTGCTATTCCCCTCACCTAATCCAGTTCCTATCTATAATCTAGGAATGCACTTCTCCCTCTATCCCCAAAGATTATTTTCTTCTGTGATTAAGCCTTCTCTTAAGTCCTTATAATAATGATCTCATACAATATTTGTCCTTTAGCTTCCAACTAAACTAATTTCAATCAGCATAATGTCCACCAGATGACTGAATGCTATGTTTCCTAAAATCATCATTGTTCTTTATCATTGCATAGTATTCCATTGTATGAATACACCATAGTTTGTTTATCCACTCATCTGTTGATAGACACCTAGGTTGAACCCATCTTTTGCTACTGTGGACAACACTGCAATAAACATTGATGTGGACATATCTGTTCTTGTGGCAGCCCATATTTCTTTATGATATATTCCAAGAAGTAGGATTGCTGGATCACACAGTATTCCTATTTCTAGCTTTTTGAAGAAAGCACCAATCAATTTCTAAAGTGGCTGTACCATTTTCCATCCCTACTAGCAGTATGGAAGAGTTCCAATCTATCTACAACCTCCTCAACATTTATTATTATTATTTTTTTATTAATGCCACCCTCATTGGGGTGAGATGGTATCTCATTGTAGTTTGGATTTGGATTTCTCTAATGGCTAATGATTGTGAGCATTTCCTCATGTATCATCTGTTAGCATCCTGGATGTTTTCTTTGGAGAAGTGCCTGTTCATATCCTTTGCCCATTTTTTAATTGGATTACTTGTCTTTTTCTTATTGAGATTTTGCTGTACCTTGTAGATTACGGAGGTTAAAGGCTGATCAGGTACATGGTAGCCAAAAATTCTTTCCAAGTCTATAGGTAGTCTTTTTAGTTTTTGGTGAAGTCTTTGGATGAGTATAAGTGTTCGACTTTTAGGAGTTCCCATTTATCTTTTTCTTTTCTGGTGTCTGTGCATTGTTAGTAATATTTTTTAGTCTGTTTATGCTGTGATTTGGGCTCCCGGCATTGTACCTATTTTTTTCTTCCATGATCTTTACTGCTTTATGTTTTATAATAAGGCCTTTGATCCACTTTAAGGTAATTTTTGTTCATGGTATGAGATATGGGTCTTTTTTCATCTTTTAACAGGTGGATATCCAGTTACGCCAACACCATTTTCAGAGACTATTTTTTCCCCAGTTTATGAACTTTGACACTTTGTCATATCATCACCCTCTTGCAGGTGGGTGATGTTAGCTCTGGATCTTCAGCTGTGTTCCATTGACCTATGTATCTATTTTTGTACCAGTACCAGGCTGTTTTGACTACCATGGTAGTGTAATAGATTCTAAAGGCAGACAGAATGAAGTCTCCACTTTTTTCTTCTTCTTCAGTAATGCTTTACTTATCTGAGGCTTTATCCTTTTCTTTATGCAATTGGTAATTTGTTCCTTCATCTTGTCAAAAAATGACATTTGAATTTGTATAAGGATTGCATTGTGTCTATACATCTCTTTGGGTAGAAAGACATTTTTATGATGTTAAGTCTTCCTATCCATGAGCAAGGTAGGTTTCTCTATTTATGTAGGTTTCTCTCCGTTTCTTACAGTAGAGTCTTGTGATTTTCTTTGCATAGGTCTCTGGTTAGATTTATTCTTTATTTTATCTTCTTGAGAGCTATTATAAATGGTATTGCTTTGGTGATTTCCTTTTTGATGGCCTCTTTGTTGGTGTAAAGGAATCCAATTGATTTATGTATGTTCATCTTGTATCTTGATTGTTTCCTGAACTCTTTTTATTAGTTCCAGTAGGTTTTTTTGTGGATTCTTCAGATCATATTACCTGCAAAGAGAGATACTTTTACTTCTTTCTTACCAGTTTCGATGCCCTTTATTCCTTTACCTTGCCTGATTGCTCTGGCTAGAACCTTCCGGTCAATGTTGAATAAGAGTGGTAACAGTTGAATAAGAGTGGTAACAGTGGAAATCCTTGTCTAGTACCTGTTCTCAAGAAGTCTCTCAGATTATCTCCATTTATGATGATGTTAGCTGTTGTCTTTGTATAGATGGCCCTTTATTATGTTGAAGAGTTTTCCTTGTATTCCTATTTTGCTAAGAGTTTTGCACATGAATAGGTGTTGCACTTTGTCAAATGGTTTTTTATGCATCAGTTAATAAAATCAAGTGGTTCTTGTCTTTTATTTATGTGTTTAATTACATTAATTGTTTTTCTAATATTATTCCTCCCTGCAACTCTAATATAAATGCCACTTGGTCATGATGAATTTTTTTTATATGTTTTTTAATCCTACGGTTAGAATTTTGTTTAGGATTTCTGCTTCTAAGTTCATGAGAGGTACCGGACTGTAGTTTTCCCCTTTTGTGCTGTCTTTACCTGGTGTTGGTATTAGTGCTATACTGGCTTCATAGAATGAATTTGGGAGTATTTCATCCTTTTCTCTGCTCTGGGATATCTTTAGTATTGGCAGTGTTAACTCATCTCTGAAAGTTTGGTGGAGTTCTCCAGTGAAGTCATTAGGGCCTGACTTTTTTTCAGTTCAGGTTTTTTAAATTACCTTTTCAAGCTCTTCTTTTTTGATGGATTTATTTAGTTGTTCTCCTTCTATTTGTGCTAGCTTTGGGAAGTGATGTGTTTCTAGAAATGTGTCCTTTTCCTCTAGATTTCCTAATGATTGGAGTACAATTTTTCATAGTATTCTGTTGTGACTCATTTAATTTCAATTGGATCTGTCGTGATATCATTCACCTCGTTTCTTATTCGAGTTATTTGCTTCCTCTCTCGTTTTTCTTTTATCGATTTCACCAATGGTTTATCAATTTTTTGATCTCAAAAAAACAGGTTTGGTCTTGTTAACTCTTTCGATTGTTCTTCTATTCTCCAATTCATTTAGTTCTAGTCTAATTTTTATTATTTATCCTCTTCTAGGGCCCAATGGGTTCTTCTGTTGTTCTCCTCCAATTGTTTGAGTTGTAGAATTCTTTGATTTGGGCTTTTTCTTCATTTTGGATATGTGCATTTATTGAGATAAATTGGCCTCTGCGTACAGCTTTTGCTGTGTCCCAAATGTTCTGGTAGGATGTGTTTTCATTCTCATTTGATTCTATAAATTTCTTTATTCCACTCTTGATTTCTATAACCCAGTCACTTTTGAGTAAGATGTTGTTGAGCTTCCATGTGTTTGATTTTTTTCCTTGTTTTTTCTATTAGTGATTTCTACTTTTCCAACTTTACAGTCTGAAAAGATGCTTTGTGATATTTTAATACTTTGAATTTTGTTAAGGATTGTTTTGTGACCTAATGTGGGCAATTATGGAGAACGTTCATGTGCATTGGAAAAGAAAGTATACTTGACTGCTGTTGGGTGGAGTGTTCTGTATGTCTATCAGTTCAGGTTGGTTGTGGCATTTAGAGCTTCTATGTCTTTACTGAGCTTTTTTTCTAGATGTTCTGTCCTTCACTGACAGTGGTGTGTTGAAGTCTCCTGCTATTTTTGTGCAACTATTTTTGTTTTCAATGAGGGTAGTGCTTGTTTATGTGTTTGGGGGCCCTGTCATTGGGTGCATAGATATTTAATAGGGTTATGACCTCTTGGAGTACTGATCCTTTAGTCATTGTATAATATTCTTCCTTATCCAATGTGGTGGTTTTACTTCAAAGTCTGTTTTATCAGAGGTTAATATTGCCACTACTACTCTTTTCTGAATGTTGCTAGCCTGATATATGTATTTTTTCTATCCTTTGAGTTGTAGTTTGTTGAAGTTTTTGAGTCTAAACTGTGTCTTCAGTAGGCAACATATTGATGGGTCTTTTTTTTCTTCTTAATCTGATCTGCCACTCTCCATCTCTTTTGGTGGATTTAGTCCGTTTATATTCAGTGTGATTATTGATAGGTATGAGTTTAGTGGTGTCATTTTGATGTCTTTTTTAAAGTACTGTAGACAATTCCTTTGTTCCCTTTAATTGTTTGTGCTGAGTCTTTTCTTTATGTGTTTTCTTTTCACCTTTCAGTGTTGGTGGTTTTGTATCCCCACCCCCCACGAATTTGCTAAACTGTTTCTCCCTCTGAGTCTTAGAGAATGGCTGAAGGTGGACTTAAGAAGTCCTACTTCTGGTTCAGTTTATGGTGTCAGACTCTACAGCCAGGCTAGTGCAGAGAAGGGATGGGGATAATTGCTTAGGGTAGGCTTGAAGAGTCCTGGTTACAATTCAGTTAATAGGGTCAGACACTAGTGCCAGACACAGTTTAGAAAAGGTGGTAGGAGCAGAGGGAGAAGGGAGATAGGCCCATATCAAAGGAAAGATTCAGGTCAGTGGGTAGGTTACATGCAGCAACAGCTTTTAATGATCTGGTGCTGTCCCTCACTGGCTCCAGAGGCACAATTGGATTTTCTGGACAGTAACATCCACTGACAGGAATGCATACTAAGCTCAATCCTGGGCCTTCATGTGGTAGTCATGGCTGCTTCCCAGCAGGTCAAATCTCTGGAATCCTATGTACTTCCGGTGCTATTCTTCCTTTCCATTTGCTCAGTCCAATTTCTCAACTTTCCTTTTGATGTTCAGGGCTCCTAAGATGTTATATGTCCTGGATTGATTTGTTCTTTTGGATCCTTGTTGTTAGAGAGGTCACAGGAGGTACCCATCTAGTGTGCCACTTTGGCCCTACATCTCAATAGTTTTTCTATTCTCTAGTTCAGTCTACTCTAATTTTTATTCTTTGCTTTCTTCCAGTGCCGAAGAGTTTCTTTTTCTTCTCTCTTTCTATTTGTTTCAGTTGTAAGGTTAGTACTTTGATTTGGGCCTTTTCTTCTTTTTGAGTATGCGATTTTTATAGAAATAAACTGACCTCTGAGCACTGCTTTTGTTGTGTCCCAAATATTTTGATAAGATGTGTTTTCATTCTTACTTGATTCTGTGAATTTCTGTATTCCATCTTTGGCTTCTTCTATGCTGATGTTATTGTTAAGAGCCCTTGAGTCAATTCTGACTCATAGCATTGTTATGTACAACAGAATGAAACACTGCCTAGACCTGTGCCATGCCCACAATCATTTTTGTGCTTGAGCCTCTTGTTGTAGCCACTGTATCATTCCATCTTGTTGATGGAATGTCCTTCTCCAGGGATTAATCCCTGATGACAACATGTCCAAATTATGTAAGGCATAGTCTCGTCATCCTTGGTTTTAAGGAGCACTCTGGTTGTACTTCTTAGATAAGAAACTTGCTTGTTCTTTTGGCAACACATGTTATATTCAGTATTCTCCAACACCACAATTCAAAGGCATCAATTCTTCTTCTGTCTTCCTTATTCGTTGTTCTTCTTTCACATGTATGCAATGTGATTCAAAATAGCGTAGTTTGAATGAGGTGCTCTTTAGTCTTCAGGTGACATCTCCTTTCAAAGAAGTCTTTTTCATCATATTTTCCTGATGCAATGCATCTTTTGATTTCTTTCTTTTTTTTTAATTAAATAAAAAAATGAAAGTGTACATACTCTGTGCTTACAATGTTGGGTTAAGAGAGGAGGAGTACACAAGTTGTGTGGAAGTCCCATTAATATTGATCTTCTTACTAATGTGAATTCTCACCAATTTCACCCTACCAAATTTCTAACAATTATCTAATCTAAACCCTTGCCCCTTGCCTTCCTGTCCTCCCACCTTCCCCACCCTTGTAGCCGTCAAAGAGTCTTTTCTATTATGTATGAGTACGCTTTTAAGTTTTTATCGTAGGGGTCACATATAATAATTGTCCTTCTGTCGCTGACTAGTTTCACTCAATATAATGTCCTTCAGTTGAGACCAAATTGAGAGATGTTTCCTGCTATCATCGTTGCTCTTTATCAGTGTATAGTACTCCAGGGAGTATGTATACCAAAGTTTACCTATCCATTCTTCTGTTGTTGGGCATCTGGGTTGATTCCAACTTTTTGCTATTGTGGACTGTGCTGCAACGAACATTCGTGTGCATGTAGCAGTTGGTGTGAATGGCCTTGATTTTGTAGGATATATTCCGAGCAGAGGAATAACTGGGTCAAATGGTGTATCTATATCCATTATTTTAAGGTAACGCCAAATTGCTTTCCAAAGAGGTTGCACCATTCTGCAATCCCACCAACAGTGAAGGAGAGTTCCAATCTCTCTACAGCCTCTCCAATATTTATTGTTTTGCGCTTTTTGGATCATGGCCAATCTTGTTGGGGTGAGGTGGTATCTCACTGTTGTTTTGATTTGAATTTCTTTAATAATTAATGATCATGAACATGTCTGCATGTGATTTTTGACTGCCTGGATCGCCTCTTTAGAGCAGGGTCTGTCCACCTCCTTTGCCCATTGCTTAATTGGATGATTTGTCTCTTTCTTATTGATTTCTTGAATGCTGTTTTCACGGGTGATGATTGTGGATACAAGAGAAATAATATCCTTGACAGCCTCAATCTTTTCTCCATTTATCATGATGTTGCTTACTGGTCCAGTTGTGAGGACTTGAAATTTCCTGATGTTGAGGTATAATCCATACTGAAGGCTGTGGTCTTTCATCTTCATCAGTAAGTGCTTCAAGTCCTTTTCACTTTCAGCAAGCAAGATTATGTCATCTGCATAACACAAGCTGTTAATGAGTCTCCCTCCAATACTGATGTTCTGTGCTTCTCCATATAGTCCAGCTTCTTGGATTATTTCCTTGGCATATAGACTGAGTAGGTACAGTGAGACACTACAACCTTGACACACACCTTTTTTTTTTTTAATTTAACATAACTGAGTGAAAATGTAAATTCACATGTAAATTTACATGCCCCCCTATATGCAGCTTCCACTGCTCTCCCTGTCTGGTGACAGCACACTATTCCTCTCTGCTCCATACCTGTCTCATCCTCCCAACAGTCTCCTTTCCCCTCCTCTCCATCCACTCCCCTTCCTCCAGCCAGAGGTCAGCAGGATGATATCCTATAGATGTATAGAACCATAAAGTGCTTCCAATATATGGTCACTCTGCCTTGCCAAGTCCAATCCATTCCTGTCCAAAGAGTGGACCTTTGTTATAATTTATGGGAGAGGGCAGCATCAGGGAAGGGGGCCATGCTCTCAGAGTAACCCCAAAACCGCTGGACCATCAATTGAGGTCTTTTAGTGGAGATCTTATGATGCACCTCTTTTTATTCTTGTGTTGCCAGTGAGGCTCCTCTCTGTGAGCTCCATCGTGGCTATCACTGGTGGTGGCCAGGCACCATCCGGTTCTTCCAGTCCCAAGTCGATGTAGGCACCCACTCTTGTGGGTCTCTCTGTCTTCTCGGTTGTCTTTACCGCATGCCGTTTTGGCCCTCGGTGAGCATCCGTTCCTGCTGAGTTGGGACCATTTGCTGTTGACACACACCTTTTATGATTTTAAACCATACAGTGTCCTCTTTTTCTGTTCACACATCTGCCTCTTGATCAATGTACAGTTTCTTTATGAACACAATGAAGTGTTCCGGAATTCCCATTCTGTGCAACTTTATCCATAATTTGTTGTGTTTCACACAGGAGAATGCCTTTGCATAGTCAATAAAACACAGATAAATATCTTTCTAGTATTCTCTGCTTTCAGCCAAGATTCTTCTGGCATCAGCAATGATATCCCTGGTTTCACATCCACTTCTGAATGCAATCTGAATTTCTGGCCATTCCCAGTCATTATATTGCTGCAGACAGTCTTGAATGATCTTGAGTAAAATGTTACTTTTCTATGATATTAATGATCTTATCAGATAATTTCCACATTCATTTAGATCATCCTTCTTGGGCATAAGCATAAATATGGATCTTTTCTAGTCAGTTGCCCAGGTATTTGTCTTCCAAATTTCTTGGCATAGTAAAGTGCTCACTTCCAGCACTGTATTACTTGTTGAAACATTTCATCTGATATTCCATTGATCCCTGGAGCCTTGTTTATAACCAATATCTTCTGTACAGCTTGGACTTCTTCTTTCAGTACCATCAGTTCTTGGTCATGCTACCTCTTGAAATGGTTGAACATTGACTAGTTCTTTTCAGTATAATGACGGTGTATTCCTTTCATCCCGTTTTGATGTTTCCTGCATACATTAATATTTTCTCCATAGAATCATTGACTATAGTAATTCAAGGCTTGAATTGTTTTCTTCAGTTCTTTCAGGTTGAGAAATGCCAACCGTGTTCTTCCCTTTTGGCATTCTACCTCCAGTTCTTTGCGCATGACATTGTAATACTTTCCTTTGTCTTCTCGTGCTGCCCATTGAAATCTGTTCCGTTCTTTTCCTTCACCATCTTTTCCTTTTCCTTTAGCTATTCAATGTTCGAGAGCATGTTTCAGAGTCTTTTCTGACAGCCAAATGGGGCTTTTCTTTATTTCTTGTCTTTTTAGTGACCTCTTGCTTTGTTCATGTATGATGTATTATTAAAGTATGTTTGCAGCTGTTTCTTCTCATTTTGAGGCATGCCACATCAGCAAATGAAGACCCCTAGAGTTTGACTCCATTTTTGTCATTAAGGTTTACTTTACTCTGAGGTGGCAGCTCTTCAGGTGTCCTTTGAGTACCTTCCACCCTGGGGTGCTTATGCTTCTGGCACCATAGCAGACAGTGTTTAACTGCAATTCACAAGATTTTTGTTGGCTAAGTCTTTTCAGAGGTAGACTGCCAGTTTCCTCTTCCTAGTTTGTCTTAGTCTGCAAGCTCAGATTGAACTTGCCCCTCCATGGGTGACCTGGCTGATATCTGAAGATTGGTGGGATAGCTGTCACCATCATAGAAACAAGGAAGAACCCAATAGTACGACAAACTGACAGACATATAGGAGGTGTTTTAGTCAGTTAGGGTTGCTCTAACAGAAATACCACAGAGTGGACGGCTTTACCAAAGGGAAGTTTATTCTTAAACAATCCAGTAGGCTACAAGTCCAAATTCAGGGTATCCGCTCCAGGGGAAGGCTTTCCCCTTGTTGGCTCTGGAGGAAAGTCTGGTATTGCATCAATCTTTGTCTAGGGAGCATCTTGGCGCAGGAACCTCGAGTCTGAAGGACGCGCTCTTCTCCCAGTGCCGCTTTCTTTTTTATTTTTTATTTAACATGACTGAGTGAAAATGTACATTCCCGTATAAATTTACATGCCCACCTATATGCAGGTTCCACTGCTCTCTCTGTCCAGTGACAGCACACTATTCCTCTCTGCTCCATACATGTCTCATCCTCCCAATAGCCTCCTTTCCCCTCCTCTCCACCCACTCTCCTTCCTCCAGCCAGAGGTCAACAGGATGATATCCTATAAATGTATAGAACCATAAAGTGCATCCAATATATGGTCACTCTGCATTGCCAAGTCCAATCCATTCCTGTCCAAAGAGTGGACCTTCGTTATAATTTATGGGTAAGGACAGCATCAGGGCCGGGGGCCATGCTCTCAGGGGAACCCCGAAACCGCTGGACCATCAGTTGAAGTCTTTTAGTGGAGATCTCAGGATGCACCCCTTTTTATTCTTGTGTTGCCAGTGAGACTCAACCTAGTGAGCTCCATCGTGGCTATCACTGGTGGTGCCCGGGCACCATCCGGTTCTTCCGGCACCTACTCTTGCGGGTCTCTCTGTCTTCTAGGTTGTCTTTACTGCATGTCATTTTGGTCCTCGGTGAGCATCCATTCCTGCTTAGTTGGGACCATTTGCTGTGTCCTTGGATGGCAGCTTGGCAGGTTTTAAGACCCCAGATGCCACTCACCAATGTGGAGTGCAGAGAGCTCTCTTACCAAAATGCTAGTTGTGCCAATTGGCCTCAATTTCGCCTAAGAGCCTGGTCCCCTGCCCACTGCCCCAGTTACTCTATCCTTGCAATATTGGGTTAAGATGGAAGGAGTACTCAAGTTATGCTGAAGTCCACTTAATGTTGTTCTTGTTTCTAATGTGTGCTATCACCGCTTTCTCCCAACCAGATTTCTAGCAACTATCTAACCTAAACCCTCCCCCCCCCACGCTCCCTCCCTCCCCTCTGTTGCAGCTGTCAAAGAGTCTTTTCTTCTATACACAAGTCTGTTTTTGAGATCTTATCGTGGAGGTCTCATATAGTATTTGTCCTTCTGTTGCTGACTACTTTCACTCAACATAATGTCTTCCAGTTGAAACCAGGTTAGGAGATGTTTCCTGGAATCATCATTATTCTTTATCATTGCGTAGTGCTTCATTGAGTATATGTACCATAGTTTACCTATCCATTCTTCTGTTGTTGGGCATCTGAATTGATTCCACCTTTTTGCTATTGTGGACTGTGCTGCGATAAACATTCTGGTGCATGTGTCCGTTGGTGTGAAAGGCCTTGATTCTGTAGGATATATTCCAAGTAGTGGAATTACTGGGTCAAATGGTATATCGATATCCGTTTTTTTAAGGAAGTGCCAGATTGCTTTCCAGAGAGGCTGGACCATTTTTCAACCCCACTAACAGTGTAGGAGGGTTCCAATCTCTCCACAGCCTCTCCAGCATTTGTTGTTTTGTGTTTTCTGGATCATGGCCAATCTTGTTGGGGTGAGATGGTATCTCATTGTCGTCTTGATTTGAATTTCTTTAGTAACTAAAGATCATGAACATGTCTGCATGTGTTTTTTGGCTGCCTGGATCTCCTCTTTAGTGAAATGTCTGTCCATCTCCTTTGCCCATCACTTAATTGGATGGTTTATCTTCTTCTTATTGATATTTTGTAGTATCTTATAGATTATGGAGATCAGGCGTCAGTCTGACATAGAGTTGCCAAATACTTTTTCCCATTCTGTGGGTGTTCTTTTAATTCTATTAATAAAGTTTTTGGATGAGCAAAAGTGTTTAATTCTTAATAGTTCCCATTTATCTATTTTCTCTTCTGTCGATGGTGGTTTCTTTGACAGATTTTGGAGTCTGTCCTCATTGTGTATTAAAACTTCCATTGTTGTTCCTACCTTTTCTTGGATGAGCTTTATCGTTTTAGGTTTGATATTTAGGTCTTTTATCCAGTTGGAGTTGGTTTTTGTGTAAGGTGTAAGATACGGATCTTGATTCAGTTTATTGCAGATGGATAACCAATTTTGTCAGCACCATTTGTTGAAGATACTGTTTTTACCCCAGTTTAATGTCTTAAGGCCTTTGTCAAATATCAACTGTTCATAGGCAGATGGTGCCATCTCTGGGGTCTCCATTCTGTTCCATTGATCCATCTGTCTGTTCTTGTACCAGTACCAGGCTGTTTTGACCACTGTGGCAGTGTAGTATGTTCTAAGGTTGAGTAATGAGAGGTCTCCCAATGTGTTCTTCTTCTTTAGTAGTACCTTACTTATCTGGGGCTTCTTCCCTTTCCAAACAAAATTGGTGATTTGTCTCTCTATCTCGTTAAAAAAATGACGCTGGAACTTGTATTGGGATTGCATTATATAAATAAATTGCTTTGGGTAAAATAGACATTTTCACAATATTAAGTCTTCCTATCCATGAACAGGGTAGGTTTTTCCATTTATCTAAGTCTCTCTTAGTTTCTTGCAGTAAAGGCTTGTAGTTCTCTTTGTAAAGGTCTGTTGTTTCTCTGGTTAGATTAATTCCTAGGTACCTTATCTTCTTAGGGGCTATCGTAAATAGTATTGATTTGATAATTTCTTCCTTAACAGTCTTGTTGTTGGTATAAAGGAATCCTACTGATTTACTTATGTTTATCTTGTATCCTGAGACTTTCTTGAATTCTTCTATCAGTTTGAGTAGCTTACTTATAGATTCCTTGGGGTTCTCTGCATATACAATCATATCATCTGCAAACAGGGAGATTTTAATTTTCTCTTTGCCAATGCGGATGCCCATTATTTCTTCGTCTTGTCTAATTGCTCTGGCTAGAACTTCTAGCACAATGTTGAATAGGAGAGGTGAGAGTGGGCATCCTTGTCTAGTTTCTGATCTCAAGGGAAAGTCTTTCAGTCTCTCTCCATTCAGGATGATGTGGGCAATTGGCTTTGTAGAAATGGCCCTTATTGTATTCAGGAATTTGCCGTCTATGCCCATTTTGCTAAGAGTTTTTAGCATGAATGGGTGTTGGACTTTATCAAATGCTTTTTCTGCATCAATGGACAAAATCAGGTGATCCTTGTCTTTTGTGTTATTTGTGTGGTTAATGACATTGATTGTCTTTCTGATGTTGAAACAGCCTTACATCCCTGGTATGAATCCCACTTGGTCAGGATGGATTATTTTCTTGATATGTTGTTGTATTCTATTGGCAAGAATTTTGTTGAAGATTTTTGCATCTAAGTTCATGAATGATATTGGTCTGTAGTTCTCTTTCTTTGTTGGGTCTTTCCCTGGCTTAGGTATCAGGGTTATGCTGGCTTCATAGAATGAGTTTGGGAGTATTCCATCCCTTTCTATACTGTGAAATAGTCTCAGTAGTATTGGAGATAACTCTTCTCTAAGTGCTTGGTAGAATTCTGCAGTGAAGCCATCTGGGCCCAGACTCTTTTTGGTTGGCTGTGTTTTGATGACATTTTCAATCTCTTCCTTTGTGATGGGTTTATTAAGTTGTTCTGCTTCATGTTGTGATAATTTGGGTAGGTGGTATGAGTCAAGGAATTGGTCCATTTCCCCTAGGTTTTCAAATTTGTTACAGTACAGTTTTTCATAGTATTCTGTAATGATATTTTTGATTTCTGTTGCAACTCCCCTCTCATTTCTAATTTGGATTATTTGTTTCCTTTCCTGCTTTTCTTTAGTAAGTTTAGCCAGTGGTTTGTGAATTTTGTTGATCTTTTCAAAAAAACAGCTTTTGGTCTTTTCAATTTTTTCAATTGTTTTTCTATTCTCTAATTCATTTAGCTCTGCTCTAATCTTTATGATCTCGTTTCTTCTGGTGCCCGAGGGGTTCCTCTGTTGTTCTCTTTCTA
This sequence comes from Heterohyrax brucei, assembly GCA_028571685.1. Taxonomy (NCBI): domain Eukaryota; kingdom Metazoa; phylum Chordata; class Mammalia; order Hyracoidea; family Procaviidae; genus Heterohyrax; species Heterohyrax brucei. Next base: position 172,010,544 of record CM053141.1, read on the forward strand.
CTTGTTCAAGCTGTAGAGTTAGTTCCTTGATTTGGTTTCTTTCTTCCTTCCGGATGTGTGCATTTATGGAGATAAACAGACCTTTGAGCACTGCTTTGGCTGTATCCCATAGGTTCTGGTAGGAAGTGTTTTCGTTCTCATTGGAAGCCATGAATTGCTTTATTTCATCCTTGATTTCCTCTATAAGCCATGTTTTTTTGAGCAAGATTTTGTTCAGTTTCCAAGAGTTCCACTTTCTATCTATGTTTTTTCTGCTATTGATTTCAACTTTGATGGCTTTATTGTCTGAGAAGATGCTTTGCAGTAATTCAATGGTATGGATTTTGTTGAGCATTGCATTATGGCCTATCACATGGTCAATTTTGGAGAATGTTCCATATGCAATGGAGAAGAAGGTGTAGTTGTCTGCTGATGGGTGGAAAGTTCTGTATATATCAATGAGGTGTAGTTGGTTAATTGTGTCAATGAGGTCTTCTGTATCTTCACTGAGCTTTTTTCTAGATGATCTGTCTAGTAATGAGAGTGGAGTGTTAAAGTCTCCCACTATTATTGTGGAGTCATCTAACTCTCTTTTGAGCATAGTCAGTGTTTCTTCAACATATTTAGGTGCTCTGACATTAGGTGCATAAATATTCAATATAGTGAAGTCTTGCTTGTGTACTGAACCTTTCAGCAATAAATAGTGTCCATCTTGGTCCACAATGGTGGATTTGACATTAAAATTGATTTTGTCTGAGATTAGGATTGCCACCCCTGCTCTTCTTTGTTCATTGTTAGCTTGATATATATTCTTCCATCCTTTAATTTTCAGTTTGTTCCTATCTTTAGGTCTCAAGTGAGTTTCTGGTAGACAACATATGGATGGGTCGTGTCTTTTGATCCAAGATGACACTCGGTGTCTCTTTACTGGAGCATTCAGTCCATTCACATTCAGTGTAATTATTGATAGGTATGTGTTCACTGCTGCCATTGTGATATGTTTATTTTTATGTTGATGTTTTCTCTGTTGTTCTTATTAGTCTGTTCCGGGACATTCTTTTTGTGAGTTGATTTTTGCCCTTCTTCAGAGCTGGTTTTATAGTGGTTGAGACTCGTGTGTTACATTTCTTCAAATGGTATGATACATCTTTGTTGTGCTTTACAGCTACCCCCATAATCCCCCTTAATAAACTATATATAAACCCAATTTTAATTACTACCAGTCTTGTCATCTTCCTTTCCATCTGGAAGGACTGTAACAACTGTAGTACATCCCTCTTTTTATTATGATGACACCATAGTTTTCATGATGATCACTGGATTGCTTCTTTCTGTATCAAAACTGTGACTGACTTTGGAGCCTTTCTTAAAAGAGTAGAGTATTGAGTAGTGTGTCGTTCTAAAATATAAAGTTAGTGGTTTGGTTCTTCTAAGCCGGAGCCAAGAACTTCTTTAGTATTTCTTGTAGTTTGGGTTTGGTTTTTACAAAGTCTCTGAGTTTCTGTTTATCTGGGAATGTCTTAATTTCATTTTCGTATTTGAAAGATAGTTTTGCAGGATATATAATTCTTGGTTCTTCTCCTTCAAGGTTTTGAATGTGTTATGCCACTGTCTCTGTGCCAGCATGGTTTCTGCTGAGAAATCTGATGACAGCCTACAGGGTTTCCCTCTGAATGTTAGCTTTGCTTGAGTCTTGCTGCCTTTAAGAGTTGCTGCTTATGTTTCATTTTGTTAAGCTTGATTATAATATGTCTTGGAGTCTTTCTTTTGAGATCTATATTGGGTGGCGTACGATATGCATCTGAGATGTCTATATTCTCTTCCTTCATGATTTCTGGGAAGTTTTCTTTCAGCAGCTCAGCAACAATACTCTCTGTGTTCTCAGATGTCTCACCCTGTCCAGGTACTCCAATTAATCGAAGGTTGTTCCTCTTAATAGAGTCCCACATGCTTCTTAATGTTTCTTCATTTTTCTTGTTTCTTTTTTCTGATTTCTGCTCATAGACACTGGCATCAGTAGCTCTGTCTTGTAAGTCAGAAATTCTTTTTTCAATTTGTTCCATTCTGTTTTCTTGGCTTTGCATGGAAGTTTCTATGTCTTTGATTTTGTTCTTGATCTGTTGGATTTCAGAGCACTGGTGTTCCATCAGATCAAACAGCTTGCTTAATTTTTCATTTTGTTCTGCTGCATTTTGTATAAGGTCTAGAAGTGCTCTGTATATAATCATTTTGTATTCACTTCCTGATGCTTTCATAAAAGTTTTTTCATCTGGAAAACTCCTTGGTTGCTTTGTTTGGGAGCCTTCTGAAGCCATGGGTGATTTCTTGTATCCCACAATTGTCTGTTGCTTTTTGGGTCCCATGTGAGTATGTAGAGGCTGGAAGAGGTACTGTGAGGATGGATTGCAAATGTTTCTCTAGGCTGTCTTAAAATGTAAAGCAAAAGGTATCTGAGTACTTCACAAGTCACTTAGGTTTTCAGGTGTAGAGGTCCCTCTTCTCAACTGACAAATTAAGTGCCACTATATCCAACCCCAGATGATAACAAACTAGTTGAGAATACAGCAATGCTAATGCCCTGTTGGCCTCTTCTGACAGGGCCTAGTCTTAGGCAACACTGCGTCGAGTAGTGCTTTTGTGATAGAAAAGTGCTCTCCTGTGGGTAGGCTCTGGCTCCCAAGCTAAGAATTAGGTCCAGCTGGGGCCACTGTATCCAAATGGCATCCTCCACACAGGCAGCAGACAGAGGGGCTAAAGGTGCTGAGAAGTAGTGATTCCTCTGCTTCTGTTGCTGGGCCTGCAACGCAGGTGGCACCGAGAAAATTGCTGCTTTTCTGTCGGAGAAGCATTGTCCTGTTTGCAGGCGCTGGCTCCCAGGCTAAGAATTAGGTCCTGCTAAAATCTCGGTACCAACATGGCGTCCTGCACGCTGACTGCAGCATTCCGTACAACCCCCCCTGAGGCAGATATAAAACGAAAGGCTCAAAGTGGCTAGATTAACAGAGTCTTAAGCCTGGCTCTCAGAATATCGGAATTTCACCTGCCTATCCCCCCAGCAGCACGTCTGAGTCTAGCTGCTAGGCAAGACCCAGCTCTGCCCACCGGCCAAGACAGAGGAAAAAAAGTCAAAATGGTGCGTTTACCTTCCGTCCACGAGAGCCAGGGCTAGCCAGGAGCAGGAGTCAGCAAAAGAGAGGAAGTTTTCCTCTCAGTCATGAAGTTCCAATTAACCGCCCTGTGCCATGTCCCGAGGCTGATTAGGTGATCAGAAGGCTCCATTTGATTATCAGTTCAGGTCTTGGTTTCCAGAGGGATATAACGAGAGGTGCACTTAGTCCACCATCTTGACTCCGCCCCCCTCCCAGTGCTGCTTTTTGATGGTGCGAGGTTCCCAAATCTCTGCTTGCTTCTCTTTCCTTTTACCTCTTGCAAGATGAAAGGATTAAGGATGGGGCAAGCCATACTCCAGGAAAACTCCCTTTACAGTTGAGCAGGGAGGTGATCTCATAAAGGATTTACAGTCCCACCTTAATCCTTTAACATACAGCACAGGAATACCACAAAATGGAGGACAGTCACAAGACACTGGGCTACATGGCTACACCTATTTTGGGGGGACACAATTCAATCCATGACAGGAGGTTTCTTCTATAACCCAGAAGATTTTTTTTTTAATTGTGATTAAATGAAAGTATACAATCCAAATCAATTTTGTATACCCACTATCTACAGCTCCTGCTGTCTCCACCCAGTGACAGCACACTCCTCCTTTCCATTCCATACTTCTAATGTCTCCTCAACAGACATCTATCCCCTCCTCTCCACCCTTTTCTCTCCTGTGTAAAAAGAGAGCTGTAGGACTGCCTCCTATAAACACAGAACCATAAAGTTTGCACACCATATGGTCACACTGTATCCCTGAGTCCAGTCTGTTCTTGTCTAAAGAGTTGACCTCATTACTGGTTTCTGATCAGGGACAGCAGCAGCTCTTGGGATCATGTTCCCAGGAGAGCATCCAGGCTGTTGGACCATCAATTCAGGTCTTTTAGAAAGCTCTTGGGCCACACCTTTTTTTTTTGTGATGGCTCAGGGACTCTACATTGTGTACCCAGTTACAGCTGTCTTTGGTGGTGGTCAGGCACCATCTGGTTCTTCTGGTCTCATGTTGGTACAGTCTTCCACTCATGTGGGTCTTTCTGTCTCCTCATGTCTTTGATGTTCTCAGTGATCATCTGTTGGGACCATTTGATGTACCTCAGATGACAGCTTGCTACCTTTTAAGACCCCAGATGCTGCTCACCAATATGGGGTGCAGAAGACTCTCTTAGCAATAGACTAGTAATGCCAATTGGCCTTGGTGCCCCCTGAATACATGGCCCTCAGTCCCCCATCCCTGATAGTCTATCCTTTGAAATTGAGTGTAACCCAGAAGTTTTTATCTAGATATTGTTCAGTTTGTGTGTTTTCTTTTTTTTCTGTTATGAATCGCTACTTTAATAGCTTTATGGTCTGAAAAGATGCTTTGTAACATTTTGATGCTTTGGATTTTGTTAAGGCCTGCTTTATGGCCTAATACGTGGTCTTGGAGAATGTTCCATGTGCCTTGGAAAAGAAAGTAAACTTGGCTGCTGTTGGGTGGAGTGTTCCCTATATGTCTATGAGGTCAGATTGGCTTATTTTTGGCATTTCGATCCTCTGTGTCTCTACTGAGCTTCTTTCTGAGTGTTTTGTCCTTCTCTGAAAGTAGTGTGTTGAAGACTCCTACTATTACCGTGGAACTGTCTATTCTCTTTTCAATACTGTTAAAGTTTGTTTTATGTTTTTTAGGAGCCATAGCGTTGGGCACATATATATTTTGTACGCTTATGTCACCATGAGTTGGATCTGACTCAACGGCACTTGGCTTTGGCTTGGCTATGTCCTCCTGGTATGTTGCTACTCCTGCTCTTTTTTGAATGTTGTTTGCTCAATGTATTTTTTTCCATTCTTGAAGTTTTAGTTTGTTTGTGTCCTTAAGTCTAAGTTGTATCTCTTGTAGGCAGTATATAGATGGATTGTGTTTTTTTAATCCATTCTGCTGGTGTCTGTGTCTTTCTTTTACATTTAACTCATCTACATTCAGTATAGTTGTTAACAGGCATCAGTTTAGTGCTGTCATTTTGATGTCTTTTGGTGCATTATTCAGAGTTTCTTTGTTTCACTTAATTTTCTTTGCTGAATTTTTTTTTTTTTACCATTGAATGAAAATATACATTCCCATATAAATTTGCATGCTGCCCTATATGCAGCTTCCAGTGCTCTCCCTGTATGGCGACAGCAAACTCTTCCTCTGCTGTGTTGTTTTTATTTACGTGTTTTCTTTTCATTTTTTTCTTTGTTGTTGATTTTATATTTTTCTGAGACTTGTTTTCCTTGTCTTTTATTTTGATGCATGGGATCGTTAATTTCATTTATGCCAGTCTTTTAATTCTTTGTATTGCCTTGGCTTCCTCTACATATAAAAGATGTATGACTACATTTTTTAAGTTCCTCTTTTTTGTCATAATGTTGCCATATTTTATGTACTGACATCTTTGTTTCCCTATTTTTGGTGTTTTAGCTTTATTTTTGTGATTTCCCTATCTGGGTTGGTGTCTGGTTGCTCTGTTCTGCATTAAAGTCTTGGACTGTTATCTGATGTTACTGACTTTTTTAACCAAAGGAATCTGTTTAGTATTTCTTATAATTTGGGTTAAGTTTCTGCAAATTCCCTCAACTTCAGTTTATCTGGAAATATCCTAATTTCACTGTCATATTTCAGAGGCAATTTTGCTGAATGTATAACAGAATTCTTGGATGGCAAAGTTTTATTTCCTTTACGGCTTTGATATATGTCATCCCATTGCCTTTTTGCCTTCACAGCTTCTGCTGAGTAGTGGCAACTTAGTTTTATTGACTTTCCATTATAGATTAGTTTTCATTTATCCTTAGCCACTTTTAAAATTCTCTCCTCATCTTTGGTTTTGGCAGGTTTCACTATAATATGTCTTGGTGTCTTTCTTTCAGAATCTACCTTGTGTGTAGTAAATAAGCATCTCAGATAGATATATTTTCATCTTTCATGGTGCCAGGGAATTTTTTGTCAACAAATCTTTATCAATTCTCTCCATATATTTTGTTGTTCCCCTTTGTTTTGGTACTCCAATCACTCATAGATTATTTCTCTTAATAGAATCCCACGTAATTCTTCATGTTTCTTCATTTTTTAAAAAATTATTGTATCTGATTTTTCCTCAGTTACATTGGTGTCAAGTACTTTGTCTTCAGTTGCACTAATTTTGACTTCTCTTGCCTCAGTTCTGCTCCTTTGACTTTCTACTGAGTTATCTGGTTTTAAAATTTCATTATCAGTTTTCTGAATTTCTGATTGCTATCTATCTCTCTGTGGTTTCTTGCAGGCATTTCAATTTGTCATTATGTTGTGCTGCATCTTGCCTCATCTCCTTCCTTATCTCTTGAAGAGTTCGTTGTATTAATCTTTTGTATTCTATGAGGTCTGATAATTAAGTCCATAAACTTAATTATTCTAACTGCTACATACCTCATTGCTGAATATCACTACAGTCACCTTCAAAGTACTCCCCTTGGGAAGGTATGCACCAATGCCAGTGCCTAGTCGACCTTCAAGGCAATTTTGGAACTCTTTCTGGAATGGCCATTGCACACAATGGCACAGTGGGCAGTTTGTGACCTTAATTGTATAGTTGTCTGTAAGGGAGTTTTTAGCCAGTAAACAAATTACTGTATTGGAATACCCTCCCTACTCACCTGATCTGGCCCCCACTAACATTTTTCTTTAACTGAAGATAAAGAAAATATTGAAAGGAAGACATTTTGATGACATTCAGGACAGTTGTGATGGCCATTCCAGGAAAGAGTTTCAAAATTGCTTTGAAGGGTGGAGTAGGCACCAGCATTGGTGCATAGCTTTCCCAGGGGAGTATTGGGAAGGTAGCCACAGGGATATTCAACAATGAGTTATGTAGCACTTTCTCTAGGATGAGTTCATGAACTTCATTGGCAGTCCTCATATCTCCAATAATTCCAGGAAGTTCTTTTTATCTGGAAAATTTCTTGATTCTTTGTTTTAGGAGCTTTCCAAAGCCATTGTGGTCTGCCTCTTTAAGTAATTTGATAATGGCTGATGTCTCCAAGCCTTCAGTAAGTTGTATTTGTTTATTTTATGTCTGCTTACTGTGCTCTATCTGCATGTTTTATTTTATTTCATTTTGAAATGCCCAAATTGTCTGGTTGTGTGAGCTAGTTTTATTACTGGCACCTTTGAAGCTCTAACATTCTGTCATCACATGACTAGGCATGTGAGCTCAGGAGTCCATTTATTCTTCTTGTATGTATTCAGGTAGTTGGTCATCATGTGTGTGGCAGCCTCTCCCCACAGTCCTAGATGAGGAAGGGTGATTGGTGTAGGAATAAGTATCTGGCTGCACATGCTGACTGAGCTGAGCTGCCTGTAAGTGTTTATGAGGAAAGCATGTTCCTCAAATCACCTGGTAGGATAGTTTTTGGAGTCAAACTATGGGGGCCAAATGTTGTATGGAGGGGTGAAATGCAGTCAACATCTATGGACCTTTATGCCCCTGCTTAGTAAAGGAACTGTCTTTTCATGAGTTCCCAGCTTAAGAGAGCCAGCAGATTATTTTTTTCCCACTGTTTGTTAAATTGTTCTCTCTTCAAGGCTGGGAGAATGGTCTGAGGAATGTAAGGAGTCTTACTTCCAACCCAGGGGATTTGTCAGTCTCTGGAACTAGAGACGCAGCACAGAGTGGGGAACAGGAAGGGCAGCTAAAAGGGAGAGAGGTTTGTTTTAGATCCATGTCCCGTAGGTTAGATGCAAGCTACTTAACTTTTGACAAAAGTTCTTTTTCACTGATTCTGGAGGAATAAGTGGGCTCTGCACTGCTCAGGCTCTCCTGCTGTTGAAGATGCTTTCTGAATACCACTGGTCCCCTCACCATACTCACTGCAGCAGATTTGCCTGTGGGGTACTGATTCACACCAGGTCAGGTCTGGCCAGTCCTGGGTACTTCTGGACCACTCTCTCTCTTCTCTGTCAATTCAGTCCAATTTCTGAACTTTCCCTTTGATGTTCAGGGCTCCTAGAATCTTATATATAATTGACTGATTTGTTTTTTGAATCTTTGTTGTTAGTGGAATCACAGGAAGCATCTGAATACTCCATCAACTTAGCTCCACCCTTCTGAAAATGTTTTTAAATTCATAAAATATACTGAACTACAGATGAAACCAATCATATTGAAATAGTTATCAACTAATTATTTTAAATTTTATGTTATAATAATATGTGCCCCTTCATTAATACAGTAAAAAATAAAATCTAAGGACAGGTATCATAACTATTATTCTTTCAAAGTAATAATGAGCATAAATGATATTTTGAAAGCTTTGCAACATAAGCGTAATGTGATACGAAAATACCTGTAATTTTTATTGGTGACAAAGTCACAGGAACTTCCAGTGCCACTGTTACATGTTGCCTACCTTCATAATGGATGAAAATGCTTAATGTGAGTTAGAAATCAGTGAAAACAAAGATGACATTTTTCCCATTCAAGTTCAGAAACACCCTATTCTATCCATGGACCCAGGCTGAGCACCCCAATTCTAGAAGGTTTAAGCAGAAGTTTTCTAGTCCAGTAGTTGGCAGACCGTAGGCCATGGACACTTGGGGATTCTAGAAGTGTCATGGTGGCTACCAAATGGGGGGCAAGTAGAGCAACTAGAAAATTTCTTAACCCACCTCCTCTGCTTCAGCCTGAGGAGACTCTTTTCTGAGTTCCTTTTCATGCTCCATGGTACGATTCCTTTGCAAGAGAGGGTTTGTCTGTTTGTGTCTGACCATTGAAAACCTTTGCCTTGGCCCCACTCACCCCCTTTAATATTATATAAAGCAAAGCTAAAGCTCAGAGAAGTGAAGCTGGAGGCATACTGTCATTTGGTGATGGGATGGGGCTGTTGAGTCTAGTGGGAGGAGGTAGGAAGCAGCTAGACAGAGCAAACTTCCCTATACCACTTCTTGCCAACTATTTCAGGAAAGCAGTTTTTCATGGCAAAGCACTGGTCCAAGGGTCTTGGTCTCTCACCAACTCAAACTTCTCACCTGCAAAGTGGAGAAAATAGTACGTGGGTAAGGGGAGCCCAAATGAGATGAAGTGATAAAAAAGGTGAAACATGACGGGAAATATTTTATTTCTTTGTCTCTGCACTCTGAGACTCTTTCCTCAAATGTCCCTGGGACAAATCAGATATTCATACTTGTAGTTATCCAGCACAATGATGCAGTCAGATATGGGCAGCCAATCAGTTACCCAGTCTGCAAATTTTTCTTCCTAAATACCTCCTCTTTGCTGGCCCCACTGCCAAGTCTTTTTTTTTTTTTCAAATAAATATTTATTTGTGCTTTAAGTGAAAATTTATAATCCAAGTCAATTTGTCATACAAAACCCTGCACACACGCACCTTGGAACTCTGGCTGCTCTCTTCACCCTGAGACTGCATACTCCTCCTTTCCACCCCGTAGTTTCCATGTTCATTTAACCAGCTCCTGTTCCCCTCCACCCTTGCCTCTGGACAAGTGCTGCTCAGTCAGCCTCACGTACATACTTAATCTAAGAAGTACGCTCTTCACCAACATCACTGTGTATTACAGTCTAGTCCAGTCTTTGTCTGAAGTGTTGGCTTTGGGACTGGTTTCAGCTCTGGACTAACAGAAAGTCAGGGAAACCTGTCCTCAGGGGCCCCTCCAGTATGTCAGAATATCAAGTCTGGTCTTACAATAGAGTTCAAGTTCTGCATATCCATTTGTCTCCTGCTTCATTAGGGACCCTATGTGGTAGGAATACATTGTTGGTGGCTGGGCATGATTGCAATGTCTTTACCTCTTTGATTTCTTTGACAACCCACAATTGGTCTCTCTGCTCCTATCTGTCTTCCATGGACGCCAAACACATTCTAACCATATGTTATGACCACTTCCCTCTTCTCCAAGGCCACGGATTCTCCTCACTGCCCACAAAGCCAAACCCAACTTCCAGAACGTATCGACCCGAACTCCTCATGTCCTACCACCAGTCTCCTACCACTACCTCCTGCAGGAAGACAGTTATGTCACTTTATTCAAGACCTCCCTGCCGTCTGCATTACACCAGTCAATACTGTGGCCACAGGCAGTTATGGAAAGAAGAGGAAATTCAGGAAACTGGGAATACAGCTGTCCTGGAGGCTGGCGTGATAGGCATGGTAAGACTGGACAGGCACATGGCTCAGAGGAATTCAGTTGCTAGAGGAGGAGGCAGGTAAGTTCTGCCTTCTTTCTGGGACAAATGAAAGATATTTTCAGAGGCAAGCCAGTAACACTGGAAAGAGGGGAACACCTGCATGATCAGAGAGACCCTTCTGTTTGTTATACTGATTCAAACCAGAGGCAGAAGCCAGGTCACCAAGAACAGAATATAGCCTAGAGGTACAGGATTCTTGGAATCTTGACACTTAGAATGTCATTGCCAAGAGAGACCTCAATGATCTTTTCTGTAGTCTAGTTCCTTCCTGCTTCAAATAGGAAAGTTAAGCCCAGAGAAGGTCACACAGGGAGTTTGAGACAGAGGATAGATTGGGGTCAATATTTCCTGATTTTCTTTCTAATCTCTGTGTTCTAGGCTCTGGCCTCTGAACTCCCACCAAGAGACTGACTGGTCCAGGAATGGTTTACCAACAATCAGTTAATATGACACTCCTAGACAATGCAAATGCTGGCTCTTAACCAGGGATTGTTACAGAGCAGACATAAAGGGTCAATTTGGAGCTATGACACAATAAATCAATATCCAATATAGGCTGTCTTAGACAACTCAGCCCCTGTCAAGCTGCATGAAAGATCCTAGAGGAGACTAGTAAAAGAATCATCCAGCTGAGCACAGCCCAAATCACCCGCAAAATTGTGAAAAAATGAATGTAGTTTTAAACCCTAAGATTTGGAACAGTTTGTTATTCAGCAATAGATAATTTAGATGCGATCTGCCTTGGTTATCTAGGGCCACTATAGCAGAAATACCATGAGTGGATAAATTTAACAAAGTGGAATTTACTTTCTCTCAGTTTAGGAGGCTGGAAGTCTGAATTCAGTGTACAAGCTCTAGAGGAAGACTTCCTCTCTCTGTCAGTTCAGAGGGAAGGTCCTTGTCTCTTCAGCTTCTAACTCCTGGTTCCTTGGAGAACTCCACGTGGTTTGAAATGTATCCTCCATCTCTGCTTTTTCACTTGCTTGCTTAATCTCTTTTATATTTCAAATGAGATTGTTTTAAGACACACCCTACACTAATCTTGTCCCACAAACATAAATAAAGACAACCTGTTCCCAAGTGGAATTATAATCACAAGCATAGAGGTTAGGATTTGCAACACATACTTTTTGGAGACAATTCAACCCATAACAGAATCTGAGTATCAAACCTCTAGAAATACCACATAGGTATCACTTTGTTATTTCTTCTGGTCTTCTACCTAGAGAAGACTTAGGTGAGTTTATGTAAAAAAGAACTCCTGACTGAGAATTGAAGCACCTGGGTTACAATTCACATTATGCCATTAACAATCTGTATACCCTTCTGAGCCCATTATGTGCCCATCTTGAAAAAAAGTAACAACAACAGCAATGCTGAGCTCTTACAATCTGCTAGGTGCTATGCTAAGTAAATTAAACAAATCATCTCACAATTCTGAGGTTGATACCATTATTCTCTCCACTTTGCACATGAGAAACTGAGGCACAAAGATATTAACTTTCCTACAGATACATAGCTAGGAAGTAAAGGATCCAGCATTTGAACCCAAGTGGACTTAGTTCAGAACTTGTACTCTTAACCACTCTGTGATTCTATGCCACTTGATTGACCTCACAGTGCTTGCTCATATATCATTTTAATATGTAAAATCACTATTACAACTCTATTCTCTCATGCAATTATTCACTCCAATATACACATGTGTGCATATGTCATGCAAAGTTACATTATCTCTTTCCTTTCACTCAACAAATTTATTGAGACCTTATGTGGTGAGGAATCTTTCTAGTCACTGAGGCTATTTAGAAGTGACTAAGATAGGCCAGTTTCTACTCCCTTAGAACTATTATTCTAGCTGGAGGACTCAAAGCCCTAAATAAGTAGAAAACATAAGTTAATTTGAACATTGGTCTTTTGACTTCCTGAGTCTTCATTTCTTTATTTGTGAAAATGGAGATCTGAATAACAACCTCTAAAAGTTACTGTGAGCCAAGCCAAGTGCCGTCTTGGAAAAAACAATGCATACAGAGCTTGGCACACTGTAGGTATAAAATAAATATTAGTTGATCCATCCACTTGACAAACATGAAGTATCTACTCTCTGCTGAGTACTAGGAATATAAAGAGCAACAAAACTGGTACCTTGTCCTCAGCTGGTTTCTGGTTTAGAAGAAGAAACATAATTGGCAGTTCCTCATCACCACTTTACAGCATGTTGTGAGAAGGTATTTAGAATTAGAACTCAAATTGGTTGAAGGGGGTGAGTGTTCTTGCTTTACCCACCTTAACAAGGAAATGTAGGATTCACTGGAGGCTGATAGCCTGGGACTAAACGTTGAATGAACCATGTTTGCAGTGATTTTTTTTCTTGAAACTCCTTGGTTCCAAAGGCTTATGGTGGACCTTGGCATCCTCCTGTATTCTTGATTTCCCATTCCAGTATCTGTTCTCCGTGATTATCTTCTGTGAATTCAGGTCAAGATAAGAGCAACAGGGAATAGGAATGAAGAACGAATGACCTTATAAAATTGGCTATAATACATGGAATGATGAGTTTGCATATGAAAATAAAACACAAACCATAGGATATCCTCCTTATATTTTCACAGATTCCTAGAATGTGCAGTCTGGAAGGGCCTTGTCATGGATCAAATTTTGTCCCCCCAAAAATGTGTGTGTATCAATTTGGCTAGGCCGTGATTCCCAGTATTGTATGATTGTCTACCATTTTGTCATTTGATAGGATTTTCCTGTATGTGTTGTAAATTCTGTAACTATGATTTAATAAGATGGATTAGCAGCAGTTATACTGATGAGGTCTACAGTATTGAATAGTGTCTTAAGTCAATCTCTTGCAACATATAAAAGAGCAAGGCAAGCAGAGAAACATGGGAACTTCATACCATCAAGAAACACATGCCCAGGGTAGATTGCATCCTTTGGAACTGAGGTTCCTGTGCTGAGATGCTCCCAGACCAAGAAAAGACGGATGCATCATAAGGACCTTTCTCCAGAGCCAACAGAGAGAGAGAACTTTCTCGTGGAGCTGATTACATTGAACACGGACCTGTAGCCTACTGGACCGTGAAGGAATAAATTTCTCTTTGTTAAAGCCATCCACTTGTGATATTACTTTTATGGTAGCACAAGAAGACCAAGACAATGCCTCTGAGTGGACTTGACCTTCAACCTTCTGCTTAGTAGCTGAGCTCTTTAACTGTTTGCCCTGCCCAAGGACTCCTGCTGCAGCATTACAGAACTAATAATTGTCTCGCACAGAGTAAACACCCTCAAATTTGGAATGATGGAGGTGGGGGAGGCTAATGTACACAACAAAAAGCATTTAACAACATGAAACTGGGTAAGTTCCAGAACAGTTTGCTAATCATTTATATATTACAAGGAAAATTCCCTGCTTCTAGATTATCAAAAGGGTTGGTTCTTTTGGAGATTTTAAATATTCCTCCTAGAATTGTGGCAAGACAATACATTTGCATGTACACCCTCCCTTTACTCATTGAAAAACAGCTGGCTACAGAACAGTCTGTTTAATATGATCCTATTTTTGTCAAATGTCTTTTTCTAATATATGCAAATTATTGCTGTTCAGATATACACCAAAAGATTTAAACATTGGTTATTTCTGACTGCTGATTTTAGTCTTTTTGTTAATCTGTATTTTCTGACTTTTTTTTTTAACGGAGCATTTTTTTGCTTGTTAAAAATAACAACAATGAAAACTTTACCCTGTCCCAGTCTGTCTTGATGTCCATAAAATTCATAAGTTGAGGTCATAAATATAAGGTTTCATTTTACATATAATTCACAATCATTACTAATAATTCATTTAAGATAATACATAATAATATAGCCTACGTAGGGTGAACTTACTCTGTGCCAAGTACTTGTGCTTCATGTGATTTATCTCATAATAACCCTTCGAGATAGGTGGTATTATGAAATCTATTTTGCAGATGAGAAAACAGAGGGTCAGAGAGGTTAAGCAGCTTGTGCAAACTCATTTATAAATGTCACAGCTCTGTTCACACCCACAATGGTCTGATGCCAGGCCATGCTCTTGATAACTGGGCTGTGTTGCTAGACCAGCATGATGTAAACTTACCCATCATCCTGATCATAGGTCTCTTCATGTGACTAAATGAAAACAAAATCTATCGTGGTTGGGTTGGTTCTTACTACTCATAGTGACACTATAGGGCAGAGCAGAACTGCCCTATAGGGTTTGATGGAACTCTTAACCACTCAAACAATACCCCCACTGTCTTCCCAATGACCATAGGGCATTTGTTTCAAAGATAAGACAAAGGACAATCTACCATCAGAAATCTCATGCCATATAACATTCCATATAGATCCAGAACAGAGCCTATGACTGAAATCAACAGGAGAAATCTAAGTGGCTTGGGACTGTGGGACTGTATCCAGAGCATTCACCTTCTCATTTATATATTAATTCTACTGCCCACTATAAACAATTAAGACACCCACCCACCTCCTAATGGCCACCTTCAGCATCTGAGGAGGGTGATGTGCAGACAGGGAAGGCTGTTTAATCCAGTAATTGTAATGATTTATCTCAAAAGAATGATTATGACTAGATAAGTAACATCTTGTATTCAGATATTGCCATTTCTAAGGAACATTGAGATTCTTACAAATTATTGAAATATGTATCACCTATAATTGCTGAAACCATATTCTTTTAAATACAATTAAAATTTCTTTCCTTATGGAATTAAGAGGTTTGCCTATGGGATAAACAGTGTATCCACTAGATATATGAGTAGAAATAAATCTGGGAACTCTGAACACAGGACTGAAAGTGATCTCGAAGGTAATTTGCCTAGGAAAGACAAATAAACATCCAAACATGGAGAATAATTTCAAATCCACTCTTTGCTATGAGTATGAATCAACTCAATGGCAATGTGTTTGGCTCGCGGCAGAAATTATTAATCAGTCACAGTACGCCTCTCTCCTGAGCCTGGACTAGTCTTCAGAATCTTTCTTAACAGAGCTTTCAAGACAGCCTACTAATCAGAGTTCAGTTTTCTTTGCCAACCTGGAAATTCCCCACTGCCATCAAGTCTCCATGGTAACCCTATGGGACAGAGTAGAACTGTCCCATAGAGTTTCTAAGGATGTAATCTTTACAGAAGCAGACTGCCACATCTTTCTCTGATGCAGCAGCTGGTAAACTCAAACTGCTGACCTTTCAGTTAACGACTGAGTTCTTAACCACAGTACTACTGGGGCTTCTAACTTGGACATTAGTCTACCCTAAACACTGGTAGTGTAGTGATTAAGTGCTACAGCTGCTTACCAAAAGGTTGTCAGTTCAAATCCACTCCATGGAAACTCTATGGGGCAGTTCTACTCTGTCCTGTAGGCTCATTGTGAGTCAGAATAGACTTAATGGCAACAGGTTTGGTTTGGTTTGGTTTGGTTTGTTTGATTTTTGGTTTACCCTCCAATGTGCACATGGCAAACTGAAGTTTACAGAGTTAAATTAACTTGCTCAAAGTCACATAGCCTGGTAACGCAAAGCTAAAGTCCCAAATTCTTGCTTTTTCTTTAGTTTCCATGTTGCTTTTGCAGTGCTCAGAATAAACTTGATAGGTTATATATTTCGCTCCAAATTTCTCTTTCTTGGATAGACAATTTAGAATATCTCTATTGATGATTTACTAAGTGACAATGGGCCTACTTCTTAATCTCTTTCAGAGTCAGGTATTACAAGTTGAAGTGGAGACAGTAAGCCAGGTTCAGATTTCTGCTTCATTTAGTGGCAAGATGGGCGTATGCTTTTGATCTCTTCTAGGACATTCTTCTTTGTGAGTTGATCTTTTACCTTTTTTAAGGTTGGTTTTGTGGTTGTTGAGACTCCTGTAGTACATTTCTTGATTTGGTACATTGCATCTTTATTGTGATTTACAGCTGCCCCTATGGTCCCCCTTAATAAACTATGTATAATCCCACATGAGTCAGATCCGACTTGACGGCACTTGGCTGGCTTTGGCATTCTTATCAACTTCCTCTCCATCTGGAAGAACTAATGACTATAGTACATCCCTCATTTTAATATGATGACATCATAGTTTTCATGATATGATCACTGGATTATTTCTTTCACTATTATAGCTTTGATTGAGTTTGGAGCCTTCCCTAACTGAGTACGATTCTGGGTGACATGTCCTGAATTTGCTTCTAAAATAGAAAGTTAGTGGTTTGTTCTTCCAAGTCAAGAGATTCTTTCAGTATTTCTTGTAGCTTTGGTTTGGTTTTCACAAAGTCTCTGAGTTTCTGTTTATCTGGGAATGTCTTCATTTCATTTTCATATTTGAAAGATACTTTTGCAGGATATATAATTCTTGGTTGGAAGTTCTTCTCCTTTAAGGCTTTGAATGTGTCATGCCACTGACACACGCCAGCATTGTTTCTGTTAAGAAATCTGACAAAAGCCTACAGGGTTTCCCTCTGAAGGTTAGCTTTGCTTTGAGTCTTGCTGCCTATAAGAGTTTCTGCTTATGTTTCATTTTGTTAAGCTTGGTTATAATATATCTTGGAGTCTTTCTTTTGAGATCTATATTGAGTGGCATTCAATATGTATCTTGGATATCTATAGTCTCTTCCATAATTTCTGGGAAGTTTTCTGTCAGTAGCTCAGCAACAATACTCTCTGTGTTCTCAGGTGTCTCACCCTGTTCAGGAACTCCAATTAATTGTAGATTGTTCCTCTTAATAGAGTCCCACATGCTTCATAATGCTTCTTAATTTTTCTTGTTTCTTTTTTCTGATTTCTCCTCATAGATGGTGGAGTCAGTAGCAATGTCTTCCAAGTCAGAAAGTCTATTTTCCATTTATTGTATTCTGTTTTCTTGGCTTTAAATTGGAAGTTTTTATCTCTTTGATTTGTTCTTGATCTGTGGGATTTCAGAGTACTTGTGCTCCATCAGATAGAACAGCTTGCTTAATTTTTCATTTTGCTCTGCTGCATTTTGTATAATGTCTAGGAGGGCTCTAAACATAATCCTTTCACATTCACTTTCCAATAGTTGCAGAAAGGTTTCTTTTCTGGGAAGTTTTGTGGTGCTTTCCTTTGGGGCTTTCTGAAACTGTGAGTGATTTCTTGGTTATGGTTTTCTCCACAGTTTGTTATTTTGGGGGCATCATGTGAGTCAGTAGAGGCTGGGAGAGATGCTGTGGGATGGACCACAGTTGTTTCTCTAGGCTGTCTTTGGTCTGTGAAAGCCAGCTCTCATGAACAGCAGGGTCAGTGAAAGAGAGGAAATTTTCCATTCAGTGGTATAAAGTCCAAGTTAACAGCCCGATGCTGTGTCCTAGGGCTCACTAGGTGTCCAGAAACCTCCATTTAATTATCATTTCAGGTCTTGGTTTCCAGAGGGATTTAGGGAGACATGTATTTAGTCCACCATCTTGACTCCACTCCCTCGGTGTATACTTTTGAGAAGTGTGAGGTGCAGTTGAAATTTCTATGGATGTAGAGAAAGGATCAGACATTTCTTGTACATCTTTTCTAGGCAAGGTACCATGTTCCTGATGGGATGTGATTTTGCTCTAGAAAGTGTACAAGTGGAGTAAGACATTGGCTATGGTAAGGCTATTTAGAGGGAGGTCGCATTTGAGCTAGACTTCGGAGATCCATAGAATTAAATGTTTTTCTAATTATATAAGTGACTCACAGGCATTGTATAATTATTGGGAAAGACAGATTAAGCAAGAAACTGTAGAGAGACAGCAATCAGAAATTCAGAAAACTAGTAATAAAATTTTAGAATTAGATAACTCATTAGAAAGCCAAAGGAGCAGAACTGAGGCAGTAGAAGTCAAAATTAGTGTGACTGAAGATAAATCACATTTCTTTTATCCTCAGTCATATCAATGTTTTGTTTTGTTCTAATTTCTCTTTACTCCATGAATGGGTATATAGCTTTTTTCTTTCACATGGTCATTCTTAGTCTGTGCATGTCATTTTTATATCTTTTTTTTCTTAATTTTGTAATTGTACTATGAAGATACTCTATAACCCAGTGACACTGTTCCAAGGAACAACTTAACAGAAATACATACTTGGGTACTGAAAGCCATGTAGAAGCAGCACTTTTCATAATACTACCAAACTGTAAACAAACCAAATGTCTATCAACAGAGTGGATAAATAAATTGTAGTATGGTCACAGAATTAAAAAACTATATAGCAACAAAAAGAAACTACAACTACACACAGCAACATGGAAGAATCTCAGAAATATAATGTTGAGCAAAAGAAGACAGACAGAAGGGAGAACATACTATACGAATCCTTTGATGTGAAGGACAAAGTCAGGCAAAGCTCATTTATGGTATAGGAAGTCAGGGCAGCATTTACCCTGGGGTTGTGGTTAGTGATTGGAAAGCAGCACGAGGTGGTATTTGGCTGTGGGTTACACAGGTATACACACTTTGTAAAAATTTATCAAGATATGTATTTATGATTTGTGTACTTTTCTATAAGTGTGCTACCAGTCAATAAAAAAGTCCATACACTGAGGTCAATTGGCATAACTAGTCTTTTTCTAAGAGATTGTTCTGCATTAAATATTAGTGAGTGGTGCCTGGGGTCTTAAAAGCCACTAAGCTGCCATCTAAGGAACATCAGTTGGTCCCAACCCATGTGAAACAGATAAAAATCAAAAACATCAAACACAAGAGGAAAAATGAGCCCAGGAGACAGAAGAACCCATATGATCGGGAGACTACAGAAGCATGAGAACAGAAAAACCAGATCTCTCTTGAAAGACCAGACATGATGGTCCACCATCCTGGAGGGTCCCCTGAAAACATGACCCCTAGACTTGCTGCTAGCTCATAGATGAAACCAGTAGTGAAGCTAACACTTCAAACAAAGATTTGATGGACTATGGGGCATAGAGTGATAAAGGTTGTGTGAGGACTTTATAGTTTAATATATATATGAGGTTGTCTAAATGGGTGAAGAGGAGGGGACAAGTAAAAAGTGGAAAGAAGGATGTGCTATCACAGGGCAAGGAGAGCAGACAGTTGCACAGAGGCGGGTGCTCAGGGCTTTGTATGGCAAGTTGACTGGGATTATAAACTTTCACTTAATCACAATAAAAAAAAATTTTTCAGAAATTCAAATTAAACCAGAAAAAATCTCCGTTTTAGTTAATTAACTGAAGAAAAATATATCCATAAGTCAGAGATGGCCAAGAATGTCACATTGGGCAGGGGGAATAGCCTGGATAAAGAAAGACTCAACAATGGGAACATACGAGAATGTTTAGGAAATGGAAAACGGTGTACCTTGCTTACAACATAGGTATTACAAAACTTTGCTTAGTTGACACGGTGGGGTACAGGGTTGAAGGCTTCCATGTGTTGAGTGTGGCTCTACAAGGTGTAGTATTATGACTCCATGATGGCAGTCATAGTTACTTCCCTAACTCGAGCTTCCTGTCTCATGGAAGGTTCCAGACTGAACAGAGCAAGAGTGTGCATGGCTAAGCTCTGATTAAGCCTATTGCTTCTGTGGATTTTACTGTGCTCTGGGCAACTTCAAATGTTTTGAGAAGGAGGAAGGTTCTGAGGGCCTGGCTGTGCTTTCTCATTCATCTTGCATTTTTTTCTCCTTCTTTCTGCCCCTCCTATCTCCCGTCCAGACTTGAACCTTCTTGAAGGAAGTCACAGAGATAGGTTTAGAATAATCTCCCTATTTTAAAATCAGCTGATTAGCAAACTTAATTCCATCTGCAAACTTCATTCCCTTTTGCTATATAACCTAACATGTTCACAGGTTTGGGGGATTAGGACATGGCCATTTTGTGGGATTGCTATCCTGCCTACAACAACATATTAGCAAAATCAAGGGGTTAATCTGTGGTTTCCAGCCCTAACATTTCCCATGAGTCCCAATTCCAGATATTATAGGTATTTCAAGGTCCTTGTAGGGAGACCAGTAGTATGTTAGAAACAACACAGAGGACCTGGGTTCTAATCTTGGTTGTGTCAATAACTCTTAGTGACTTTAGACAGATTAGTTTCCCTGTAAAATCCACAGAGTTAGACTAGATAACCTCTGGATGACTGTCTTAGTCATCTAGAGCTTCTATAGCAAAAATATCAGAAGTGGATGGCCTTAAAGGAAAGAAGTTTATTCTCTCACGGCTTAGCCGACTAGAAGTTGAAATTAAGGGTGTCTGCTCTACCGGAAGGCTTTCTTTCTCCGCTGCTTTTGATAAAGGTCCTTGTGTTGCCTCAGTCTTCCCTTGGTCTACAGCATCTCAGCTCAGGAACCTCAGGTGCAAAGAAAACACACTACTCCTGGTGCTGCTTTCTCGGTGATACGAGGTCTTCAACTCTCTGCTTGCTTCCCTTTCCTTTCTATCTCTTATAGAATAAAAGGTGGTGTAAGGTATACCCAGGGAAGCTCTGTTTGTTTACTTTAGATCAGGTAAAAGACCTTAGCAACAGTGTTACAGTCCCACACTAATCTTCTGTAACAAAATCCAATATTGCCCTGTCAACTACAGGCACATATCAGGATTTGAAACAAAGAAAAATCTCAGGATGGAGGACAACCACACAATACTGGGACTCATGGCCCATCCAAATTGCTACACCCTTTTTTGGGGACACAAAATTCAGTCCAAGACAGGCATCTTAGAAGAAAAGCCTGGTGATCTACTTCCAAAAAATCAGTCCTTGAAAACCCTATGAAGCAGAGTTTACTCTAACAAGCGAATCAGAATCAACTAACAGCAATTGTTTTTTTGGTTTGTTTTTTTAAAATGCTGCAGCAGGTCAGTTCTTGACAGTTACTTTCTTCCCATCAAACCTTCTTCCCACGCTACTGCCTCCATGTCTCTCTGATCTGCTTTTTATCTCCTCACCCTTCCCTAGATCCCCAACCCAAGCCCCTCCTCCTGAATGTGATGCTCTTCAACGTTTCAGTTTTCTTACTCCAGCCCCTCAGGCCACCGCCTCAGGGACCCTGAACATCCCTAGACCTCATTCTAGGAACCGTCAGATCCTTCTCTCCAGCCTAAATCCCCTGTGCTCCAATCTTGCAAAAGGAAATTCCTTAGGTTATCTCTAAAACAAAGGAAATGGAATGAAGGCACGCCACGGTCATATCTAACTGCCAACACTCAGCTCTGCAGATTTGTCAAATACAACCATAACAAAGTAAATTATTTGGTGTGGTAGTGTGTGTGTATGTGTGGAGGGGGTTAAAAAAAGCCACTGCCATCAAGTCAGATCCAACTCCTGACAACCCTATAGGTCAGAGTAGAACTGTGCCCCATAGAGCTTCCAAGGTATGCCTAGTGGATTTCAAGTGCCAACCTTTTAGTTAGCTGATGTAGCACTTAACCCCCTATACCACCCGAGTTTCCATTGAGGGGGGTGGGGTGAATAAATCTTTGAGGTAAATATGAATCTGCCCGTCACTTATCAGTCTTGGTTACCATACGCACTTCTCACCACACTGAACATCACTTTATTGTAGAGATATGTTATTTTTCCTGTAAGCTGAATGCTACACACCAGCCAACAACCACATCTACACCCTCTGAAGAAACAACAGGCTGTTACAACATCCTAGGAAACACTACCTCCACCGTGGAATTTCCTAAGGGCTTTTCCTGAGTTCCTTCAACCACATATTATCTTGGATGCTGACGTTAGATGCGGACCTCCTAATGAAATAAGATTCTGCTGTACCATGCCATCATTTTTTTTCCGTTAAGTTAAATTTACAACACACTGTAAGGATTTTAAGTATCTCATTCAATAAGTTTTGACATATGTAAGCTCCTCTGAATTACCAGAGTTTTATGCAAGTTTATTTAGAGAAATTGCAAGATTCCATAGAAATGTTGGAAGGAGAACTGAGTTTCAAATCAAAAACTCTGATTATTTAGCCAAGTCTCTGGCATTAACTAGCTGTGTGACTTTGGGCAACCCCTTTCCCTGCTCTGGGCGTCACTTTCTAATCTGTGCGATGAGAAGTCAGACTAAGGCCTTCTCTGGCTGTTGGTCCAAATGACATGACAAGTATGGAATAAATGTCACACATGGCCTCCCAAAATTACTATATTTTGACTCAAATAATGCATGTATTACATGCTTTATGCCAACTGTGCAACTCCTCCCTATTTTCGTAAGTGAACTGTGCATTATATGTGTGCTTACATTATTTACATCTGTGCATTGTTTGTCAAAATACAGTGTTCAGAGCTACTCCATGCTGATATTTGCAAAGTGAATGTCTCTTATCTGGATCCTTACGATCAAATTCCTAAAGAAGAGAAACTGGGAAACAATAACAAATAATAATAAACAAAGATGGTAGAGATAAGTTAATCCGACGCTTCATCCTGTAAGAATATACCCAAATGCTTGTAATCAAACCTTTTCAATTTTTTTTACTATAAAAGAAGATTCTGAAGGGATTAGTATCCAGCTCCAAACTCATGGAAAGCACCCGAAATACACCATTTGCCAAATAGGTCCAGTCTAGCTATTTTGCTGTCTGGAAGCTAATGTTCCTAGGTATAACAGGAAAGAACTCCTCCACCACCAGCAACAAAAAAGATAAGTCCCTCATATTTACACAGCATTTTTCACTGTTCAAAGCCTTCATGTCCATTTTGTCATTGGATCTGCACATTGCTTCTATGACAGAAAGCAGGACAGGGAATATTCTTCTTTTTCAGACTAGGATACTGGGGCCCAGAAAGATGAAAGGAGGCCACTAGCAAACCACCCCCCTGTACGTCTAGCCCTGTGTTCTTTGGGCTGGGCCCTACTGTGTCTGCTGCAAACCAACCAACCAGAAGAACCAGAGTCCTAAGAGGCCTAACAAGATGACCTAAGAACACCATCAAGAACAACAATCAGTTAAAAAAAAAAAAAATCAAACCCACTGCCATCGTGTCAATTCCAACTCATTGCAACCCTATAGGACAGAGTAGAACTGCCTCCATAGAGCTTCCAAGTAATGCCTGGCTGATTTGAACGGCCAAACCTTGATTAGCAGACTTAGCACTTAATCATTATGCCACCAGGGTTTCCCAATAGTCAGTAACGCATGCAACGCAGGTAGCAATTAATAGTAATCTCTTAGTTTTCTAGTGTTGCTGTAAAAGATATACCACAAGTGGATGACTTTAACGAACAGAAATTTATTTTTTCACAATCTGCAAGTCTAGAAGTTCAAATCCAGGGCACCAGCTTCAGGTGAAGGCTTTTTCTCTCTGCTGGTTCTAGGGTAAGGTCCTTGTCATCAATCTTCCACTGATCTAGGAGCTTCTCAACACAGGGGCCCCAGATCCAAATAACATGCTCCTCTCCCAGTAATTCTTTCTTTGTGGTATGAAGTTTTTTTTTTTTTCAGCTCAGTTCTCTCTTTTATATCTCAAAAGAGATTGACTCAAAATACAACCTAACCCTACAGATTGAGTCCTGCCTCATTAACATAACTGCCTCTAATCCTGCTTTGTTAACATTACAGAGGTAGGATTTACAACAGTAGGAAAAATCATCTCATCTGATCACAGAATGGCAGATAACCACACCATACAGGGATTCATGGCCTAGCCAAGTTGACAAACATTTTGGGGAGGCACAATTCAATCTGTAACAAGTAATGAACACTATTGCCCTCCATTATGTATTAACACTTGTAATTCTCCTAACAGCCCAATGAGGAGTCTTCCTCTTTTACAGAACAGGAAATGGAGGCAGAGAAAGTTTTCATGGCTTGCTCAAACTAACACAGCAAGGAGGTCGCAGAGCTGGCATTGCACTTAGGACGTCTGCATAGGATCTCAGGCCCTTCTCTCCTGTGCTGTACTACCTCGCTACCCTGCAAAATGCTGCTGATTGAAGTATTATCAAAGTAGCACCATTCCTTGGTCAGATGTGCAGCCCTGAGCGGTGGTGAAGCCCCTACTCAGAGCACTTCACCAGGAATCAGGGCAACCGCAGCTGATAAATGTTTAGAAGGTAGTCAGGCAGAGTGCTGGGCCAAGCATCTTCAAAGGTCCTTTCTAACTCAGGGATTCTAGAATTTGATGAAAGCTCTCCAAGATTCCACCCTTTCACCTCAAGATAGTAATGAGTCCTTCTCTTGGTTTAGGCTTCCAGATTAGACACCCTCTGCCAGCCTGCCCCTGCCCACCCACGGTCCTACCCGTGCAGCACTGAGCTGAGTGAGCTGGGAAGATGGGTGGCTGTGAATAGATCTTCCTAGAAATCTGACAGTGTGGTCCCTAGCCTGGGGACTAGGGAGAAGAGACAGGAGAACACTAAATTACAGGATTCTGTTGCCTAATTAAATCATTGCACCCTATGGAGATGCAGCGCCAGGTCTGCTCCTGGGCACGAGGCCCGGACGTTAGTCACAGATGCACAGTCGGAGCTTCAACGAATCTCAGCGGGCACCTTATCCAACTACTTCATCTCACAGAAGGGGAAACAAGGCACAGGGAGGGAAATAACTAGCCAGATGCCACACAGCATTCATTTCACAAGTATTGTATGTCTATTGTACCAAGCAGTAGACACAGCTCAGCACTGGAGATACTAAGGTTAGCAAGACAGCCACAAATCTCAGTCTGATTGAGGTTACATGTTAGTGGGGTAAGTGAGCAAAAAGCAGTTAATCACATAAAGTCAGAGATTGTGATCTGGACTATGAAAAACACAGAGTACTTCAGCCACATTGATCAAGGCAGCCATCTCTGAGACAGGGCCATGTAAAGCTTAAAGGATGAGAAGGTCGTGGTATGGATGTGGTGAAAGGAGACAGGGGTTCCATGCAGCAGGAACACTATGCCCTAGGGCCCCAAGGCTGGAATGAACTCTGTGTGTTTGAGAGGCAGGGAAAAGAATAGGGAGGGAACATCGGGAGTGGATAGAGTCTGCAGCACACAGAGTTTTCCGGGCTGACATGAGAGCTTTGGAGCTTATTATTACTGCCATGAAGCTACCTGCTGTCACAATTCCTGCTTTCCCAGTTGAGGGACCATGGGAGGCTGGCAAAGAACATGCCAAGCAATATCATTCATGGAAAATGAGCCTGTTTTTCCTAGTCTTTAGTGATCTCCATGTACTTTATAAACATTAGGGTAACTGGGCCACTCATGTTCATGTGAAGTCTCTTCTTCCCATCATGTGCCACAAACAGACCTAGAGCCCCAAGTGTTGTGGGACCAGGGGCAGTTTACTTAGTGAACTTAGCTTGTGCTTACTTACTCACTAATCTGTAGTGAGCAACTTTACATTTCCCACATTCAAAGTTATGGTGAAACCCATGCGAAATTGGTCACTACAGACTAGCAAACAAGCACAAGCAAGCCCATGCTTACCCCGCTTACTGAGTGATCTGTCCCTGTCCCCGATCCTTATGCTGTCAAGTTGACTCTGACTCATAGCAACCCTATTGTAGAACAGAGAAAATCTGACCTCTAGGGTTTCCAAGAAGCAGCTAGAGGATTCAAACTGCCAATCTTTTGGTTAGCAGCCAAGTTCTCAACCACTGTGCCACACATAAAAGACAAGCAAGCTATCTGGGAAGAGTAAAACAACGTGTTGGCAAGGGAGTTCTGTTTCTCGGACTGGGATCACATTGTGGCCTTCACTGTGTCCACCCCAACCCCTAGGGCAGGTCTCTTCTGTTCTGGAAGGTTGCTATCACTTTTGACTGAGTGACGTACTCTGTGACTAGTCATGTTCGTGTTTACAGGGAAATCTGCCTCTTGCCTGCCTTTGGCTGCTGAATTCTACTTGTTTCCATGAACTTGGATGTTTTCTGACCCTGGAATGTCTGAACATGGTTACCTGAGTTTGGCTGACTGTAGAGTTTTCCCATTTTCTATGTGTGCTGTCTGTGTCTCTTGTGTAATACAGATGTCTGGGTAGGAGGCGTGAGACCTGGCTTCTGATCTTGATTCTGCTGCGCTGGCATCCTGGAGCAAGTCACTTAATTTCCGCAGGCCTCAGTTCTTTAGCTGCCAACTGGTAACAACTATGTCTGTCCTACCTATATGAAAGACTTTTGGAAACTGCACTCACAAACCAAATTCACTGCTGTCAAGTTGATTGCAACTTGAGTAGAACCACTCCCGTAGTTTCCAAGGCTATAAATCTATGTGGAAGCAGATTGTCACATCTTACTCCAGCAGAGCAGCTGTTGGATTCAAATCACCAGCCTTTTGGTTAGCAGTCAACTGCTTAAGGACTATAACACCAGGGCTCCTTGGAAAGTGTACAATGTGATACAAATAAAACGTAGGCCACTGTAAAGTAAGGCATACCATAGGTGCTCAGTTGATGACACTTAATTGCCTGCATGGAAAGCATTTTCAGTAACGTGAGGACAGCTTTCATAAAACACAATGAAGGGGCAGAAGCAAAAAATAAAGCAGTTTACGTGCAGGATGATCTCAAGTACATAAAACATACATAGGAAATGGTCTAGAAGACAAGACACAACTATGTTGTCCGTGATTACTTCCAGTGGGTGAACTAAATGAGTAATCTCCTATAAGTATCAGCAGACTGGGTCCTGTGAAGCAGAGATTAAAGATGACCCAAATACTCAACTTTTCCAAACTGCTGTACCACTCCATGATCTCTAACAGCAACTACTCTCTCTCCCCTCAGTATTCCCATCTTCCAGTTCTGTAATTCATTTTAGTGTGTCACAGAACTCATGAACTGTGTAAATGAAATGGCTTGTGTGGTGGTGGAGACTGGCAAGTCTCCAATTTGTGGGTCAGGTGCAGGCTTCTCCAGACCTTTGTGGTTCCAATGACTGATGAACCTAAACCTGCAGATCAGATCACAGCCCGCTGGCTCACAAGACTTCTGAAGTGGGAGAATCAAGTCATATTATACGCTGCCAGCCCATGGGGCTATACAGGCTGGTAAATACCTGAATCATCAGGTCAGATAGCAGGCCTCCGGTTCACGCTCCAAGAACCAGAGGTCAACTGATCATGAATCTGAAGCTGGATCCAAACGCAGAGAGACAGCCCTGCCAGATCATCTACTTGTATATCTCAGATGCAGGCCACGCCCCAGGAAGTTCAGTAAGGATGCAAGGCCTTGACAAGACATAGCCTCCACCAGTCCCACCTCATTAACATGTAGAGGTCAGGATCCACAGCACATAAAATAGAAGACAACCTTACCATACTGGCAATCCTGGCCTGGCCAAGTTTGACACATAACCATCACAGGTTCCATGTACTTTATTTTGCATAGTCCCACTCAATCACTATGTGTAAGTCACAAAGACCACAGCTAGAAGGGCCACACTGAGTCATTCATTATACCACAGGGCTTAAATACGGGTTTTGTTTCGCTACATTTTAAATTTTTCTGTTTACTAAAGTTAGCACATTTTGTTTTTATGTTGTACTTTATCATTTAAAATTATAAAAAATATATATTACTAGGCACTATCAGACCTTCGTTGCATGCCCTGGACAGTGTTGCTCTGGTTACTAAAACACCGATATGATCATGAGTGATCCCAGATTCATTCATTCCTTTATTCAGAAAATACTGAGAGCCTGCTGTAAGCAAGACACCACTGATAAGAAGTACTATGAGGGACACTAAGAAACATTATAATCCAGAGGAAAGGATAAGGCACATTCATGTTGTTATCTGCCATGCAGTTGGCCCCCTGATTCATGGCAACCCCATGTACAACTTGGAGTGTTGTGATCCATAGAGCTTTCATTGACTGATCTTTAGAAGTAGATCACAAGTTAGGTCTTTCTTCCAAGTATACTCATAAAAAACAAAACATTCATTGCCCTCAGGTCAGTTCCAACTCATGGTAATCTCATGTGTTACAGAACATAACTTCTCCACACAACTTTCTTGGCTATAATCTTTATGGGAGTAGATTACCAGGTCTTTCTTCTGTGGTGCTGCTGAATGGGTTCAAACTGTCAACCCTTCAGTTAGTAAACCCAACCCAACCAAACTCACTGCTGTTAATTCCAACTCATAGTGATCCTACAGACAGAGCAGGATAACTCTATAGAGTTTCCAAGGAGCACCTGGTGTATTTGAACTCTTGACCTCTTGGTTAGCAGCTGTAGCACTTAGCCACTATGCCACTAGTGTTTCCTTTCAGTTAGTAACCAAATGCAATTCATTAGTACCACCCAGAGGTCTGGCATACTCCAAGTAATCATAATTCAGGGTAGAAAGTGAAAAATATAATTAAGGAAATTGCTACTAAGAGACTTAAGAGTGAGGAGAAATCTATTCCAGCTGTGTAGATCAAATAAGATTTTATGAATAAGTTAGAATTTTGTGCTGAGCCTGGAAGGGCAAAGAGAATTCTGGATAAGTTGAAAAGGCATTTTGGCAACAATAAAAGTAACGAAAAGTTGTATTTATTTAGCATGTACTATATCCCAGGCATGGTACTAATTAAATTGCATAAATTATCTCATTTAAGATTCACTGAAATCCCATAAGAGAAGTAATATTATCATCTCCAATTTATAGATGGGGAAAACGGAGGTTTAGAAAGAGGATACGTACTTGCCCAAAGCTATACGGTTATCAAACTAGGATTCTTACTCAGGACCTCACTACTAAGAGCAATTCCAGAGTAATACAAAGAACACGAGTTGAGATAGGTAATCATGGCACCCATAGGGAACTTCTGGAGCCAGGGAACATAGGCGTCTTGCTTGCCTGTCTACATCTAGGCCTGGGAAGTATCTGGCACATTGAAGATGCTCATCAAATATTTGCCAAGTGAAGAAACTAATGAGTTGACCATTGTTGCTGGACTAGCAAGCAGCAGGACAGAAAGGTTAAGATAGGGTCACACTAGGTGTGGATGTGGAGATTTTAAGCAGAGGTTTATTGTTGTTAGGTGCTGTCGAGTATGACTCACATCAACTCTATGTACAACGGAATGAAACATAATTTGGTCCTGAGGCATCTTTACAATCATTGTTTTGCTTAACTCTATCATTGCAGCCACTGTCAGTCTATCTCTTTGAGTACCTTCCCCTTTTCTGCTGACATTCTACATTACTTGCTGATAACATGTCCAAAGTATGTGAGACATAATCTTGTCATCCTTGCTTCTAAGGAACATTCTGGGTGTACTCCTTCCAAGACAGAGTTCTTTGTTCTTCTGGCAGTCCATGGTATACTACAATTCAAAGACATCAATTCTTCTTTAGTCTTTGTTATTTATTGTCTAATTTTTGCACACATATGAAGTGATTGAAAACATCATGGCTTGGGTCAGGTGCACCTTAATCCTTAAAGAGACACTTTTGCTTTTTAAGACTTTAAGGGGTCTTTTGCAGCATACTTGCCCAATGCAATACTAACTTAGCCTGGGTTCTTTAGTGAGTAAAATATAAATATATAGACAGATTTATACCAAGAAAATGATGGACGTCATTGTAGGAATGTTCTGAGTCTGTAGATCAGGGTAGAGGCTTCTCTCGATTCACATACCTGCAGGGGCTGGCAAACCCAAGACCAGCAAGTCAGAAAGCAGGGTTATGGTTCTCAGGCTGTTAAGACTGACAAATCTCAAGATTTGCAGGTCAAATCCCAAGGACTAGAAGTCAGATGAACAGGAGGCAGCCACAGGATCCAAATCTCAAGATCTAAAGATAACCTGATAGCTCAAGCTTCAAGAGCCAGAGGTCAGACCAACCAGAGATAGCTACAGGATCCACAGTAAGCAAAAAGCCAGAACATCTGCTTATATATGGATGCAGGCCCCACTTCCAAGGAAAATCCCTTTAAACTGACTGGCTAGTTATAGCAGATGCAATCATGGAAGTGGTCACATTTAAACACCAAGAATCATGGCCCAGTCAACTTGACACACAATCCTAACCATCACAATTATATCATTTGGTTTCTTGACTTCTGTGTTCATGGTTGTTAACTGTAGATGTAAGTAACGTGGAATCTTTGACAACTTCAATCTTTTCTCCTTTTATATTGCTGTTGCGGTTCCAGTTGTGAGGATCTTTATTTTCTTGATGTTGAGGTACAACCTATACTGAAAGCTGTCGTCTTAGATCTTCATCAGTAAGTGCTTCAAGTCCTCTTCACTTTCAGCAAGCAAGGTTGTGTCATCTCCATTATGCAGGGTGTTAATAACTCTTCCTCCAATCTTGATGCTACCTTCTTCTTCACATAGTCCAGCTTCTTGAATTATTTGCTTAACATACAGACTGAAATAAGTATGGTGAAAGGATACAACCTGACACATCTTTTCTGATTTTTTCCTCTTCAAAAGATTGCCTCTTCTTGGTCTATGTACAGGTACCTCATGAGCACAATTAAGTGTTTTGGGAAGCAAGGCCCATCAAGACCCATCAAGGCACATCAAAAAGTCGGATGACTCTGGCAGTGTGGTAGACTGGATGGCAGGTAGGAGAATAGTTAGTGGGGAATCTTATCATGTGATCTCTCAAGAAGTCCAGAAACTCCAGGAAGATCAGTGGGGATGGGTGGATATAAGAATGATGTGGCATGGACAGCATTTAACCACCTCTGACTTCACTAGGGAGAACGGAATCAAGATCAAAAGTCCAAAGTTGATTCCCATGAGGCGGAGCTTAAACATAACTCCACCTTCCAAACTTTTTGCCAATTCTGACACCATCTCTCCCCCTCTCCTTGGCACTTTCTACTTTTCTGCTAGGTTGAATAATTCATTGCAACAGCCACATAGAACTCACAGACCACACTCAAGTCTACAAGGCTTAATAGGGAAGTAACAGGTTACAATTCAGGTTCAGAAAAGCCCAGGATACAGTTATTCAATCAGGACAGCCTCTTCTCAGCCATGCTGGAGGCAGACCTCTTCCTGGCCCTCACTCCCTCAGCCTGGCCTCTGCCTTGTTCAGGCAAGTGTTACAAAGCTCATTAAGTTTTCAGAGGCACCCCATTCTGCCACACCTAAAGTTGCTCAGCTTTCTCACTCTTGGTCAGGAAGCCCCACAACAGTTTCCTGATTCTTACCATCTCATGGAACTCTCTCTCATTGCCTTCCATGTTACAGTTCTTTTGTCTCCTGGATCTAAGAGGTTTTTAGCACAAGGATCCCAGGTCCAAAGTACAAGTTCTACGCTTGGCTCTTCTTCCCTAGTTATGTTGAGATTCTCCCTTCCTACCTCTGGTATTATTCATTTTAAGTCTAGCTGGATGGTGAAACTTAGCAGTCCCCTTGTTTGGGTTCCATACACCTTATCTGCATGGCCCCAACCCCCACAAGGGTGCCACATACCTTATTTACTTTATTCCTTTAGTGGGCAACAATCACTTCATTTGCATAGTCCCATCAAGTCTTTTGCTGGAGTTACAAGACCATGGGAAGAAAGGCCATACAAAAGTAATCCATTACACTGTGGTGGGAGAGGCTGCATAGAAAGAAAAGAAAAAAAAAGGACTAAACAGTGAAAAAGAAGGAATGACACCAGTCTCCAACTGAGACTGATGCATGTATTAAATGTGAATTATCTATCAGACCTTCATTTCACGTCCATCCTTGCCTTTACCACCCCTCCAAAGTATTTAGGACTGCCTCTGAGCTGCTTCCTGTCTAAAAGTAAGAATGTTCCCTCTGTTAAAGTAAAAGCAAAAAGATTTACTGAGGGTAATATGATTTGCAGACTGGGAAAATACAGGGCAGAGAGAAATCTCCCAAGTGCTCCAAAGCATGGAGGGAGAGGTGTCCTTTTTATAGTAAACAAAGGAAAGGGGAGTGCATGATGGCTACCCAGTCACAGGTAGGCTAGTCCTAAGCAACTCTATTTTCAATTACGTACTTCCTGGAACAGCTTGAGTAAACTCTCCTACAATCACATCCATGACCCCTCTCCATCCTCATTTACGAGTTGCTAAACCATCTGACCCCCAGTATTATTTCCTTAAGGCTTTCAAGACCCAACTATTTTCTGCTTTGAAGTTTTTGTTGCTATCATGTATGTTCAGTAGTAGAATGGATGCTGAACCATTGAGTGTGCTTAACTTTTTGGTTGGTAATACAAATTTTGAGAAATATTATATGAAAATATAAGATCTGTGGGAGCCCATCTGGCCCACCAGTCCTGGGTAAGAGGCATTATTGAATGGTGCCTTCCATTTGGACATATATGATGCCTCTGGTTTTGTCTAATACTTCAGCTATTTTGTTTCAATGAATGTTTCTTTTACTGTTACACAAGTCCTCACTGGAGGGAAGTAAATACTTTCAGAGGGAAACTATAGTTTTAGAGAACTTCAGAGGCATAAAAAGTGCATAAGATACCATATGTTCCATGAGTCATAAAAGGGTTAAGAGTGGCTTGGAATACCAGGCATAGCTGGGTTAAACTACATGGCTGATAGGGGCTAGGATATTCCAGTCTTACCTAGCCAGAAGCCCAAGGTGGTAAGGGAAGTCAAAGTTACATTCTCAGGAATACAGGAATAGTAGCTTGTAACAAAATGGAGTTTTGATTCAGACCTCTTGTCAACCATCTTATTATACCAAATGCCTAACTTTAGAGGTTCACTAGCATATTTTTCATTTTGTTCAAGCCTCCACTGGGGTATGCTGAACATCAACAGTGGACATTCCTTTCTTTGAGGACTTCTTAGGTACGTCACAGGCCAAAGTATTAACAGTACCAGACCTTAGGGTTATTGAGCTAATTTTCTTCTTCATCTTCCCATATTGATAAGCCATATATTCAGGCTGAATTCACTTTAATCAGGGTCAGTACTGCAAACAGGGCCAAATTTGGAAGAACACTTTGGCAATCAAAAAAAACTAACCCAACACTTCAACAAAGAAGATATTCAAGCATCTGACATGAGAGGAAATGCTTATTAATTACTAGACATTAAAGAAATGCATACTGAAAGTATAATGAGATCACACCCTGGCATTACCTGCCCAAATGAAAAAACGAAAGTGAGAAATGTTGCTGGTGGGAATGCAAAATAGAAAGTGTTATGCACTTCTGTAGAAAACTAGAAATGGAAATACCATATGATTGAGTAACCCTACTCCCAGGAATATAACCTGTACTAATAAGAACCATCACATGAATAGACATATGCACATCCATGTTCATTGTAGCACTGTTCGCAATAGCAAAAAGATGAAGACAACCCAGGAAATCATCTACAAATCAAATGAATGGATAAACAAACTATGATACATACATACAGTGTAATACTATGCAATGACAAAGAACAATGATGAATCTGCAAAGCATCTGACAACATGGATGAATCTAGAGTGTATTATGTTAAGTAAAATACATCAATCCCCAAAGGACAAATACTGTATGAGATCACTATTATAAAAACATATCGTCTCAGTCATCTAATACTGTCATAACAGAAATAGCACAAATGGATGGCTTTAACAAAGATAAATTTATTTTCTTACAGTCTAACAGGCTACAAGTCCAAATTCAGGGCTTCATCTCCAAGGGAAGGCTTTCTCTCTCTGTTGACTCCGGAAGAAAGTCCTTGTCACCAATCCTCCCCTGCCACTGCTTTCTTGGTGGTATGAGGTCTTCCTGTCTCTCTGCTTGCTTTCCTCTTTTATATCTTGAAAGAGACAGGCTTAAGACACTATATAATCTTGCAGAGTTCATCTATATAACTGCCAATAATCCACTTCACTACATTCTAGTGATAGGATTTACAACACACAGGGAAATCACATCAGATGACAAAATGGTAGACAAACATACAATACCAGGAAACATGACCCAGCAAAGTTAACAGATACCTGGGGGGTCAAATTCAATCTATGACACTCATGAAAAGGTTTATACAGAAAAGGAAATAACCATTGACAGTCACAATGTGGTGGGGTAGAGAATGGAAAAACACTAAACAAACGTAGACAAGTGGTAACTTTGGTGAAGGGTAAGACAGTACACATTACTGGGGAAGCCAGCACAACCTGTACAAGGCAAAGTCATGGAATCTACATCGACATGTCCTAACTCACTGAGGGATCAAATTACTGGGCTGAAGGCCAAA
Organism: Heterohyrax brucei; assembly: GCA_028571685.1. Classification (NCBI taxonomy): domain Eukaryota; kingdom Metazoa; phylum Chordata; class Mammalia; order Hyracoidea; family Procaviidae; genus Heterohyrax; species Heterohyrax brucei. Next base: position 172,044,986 of record CM053141.1, read on the forward strand.
AGGACCATGAAAAAAACAAAACAAAAAAAAACCCTCAAGGCTAGAATATCAGAAAGGGAAGACCCAGACATGGACAGTATTGAGTGTAACCTAGCCTTCTGATGAACTGTTATCTCCAAATTAAGGAGAAAGGTGACAGAGTCAACATACAGTCACATTAATTAACTGCTAATTGTACTGCTATATAACAAACACATTTTCTCTCCAAACTTTGGGGTTGTGGTTCCTAGAAAGAATAAGATGGAATTTAACAGGATTTTCACAATTAACAAAACTACTAAGAAATATGACCACAAACAGGTAGTAAAGTAAAGCTTTTAGCAAAAGAATAGCCTCAATCACTAAGAAAAAGACACAAATTATAGTAATTTGCATGATGTGTTTTTTGTTATCTTGAGATCAACTGTCTACCTGGACAGTGTCTACAGCCACTTGTGAGGGCGTTTCAGTTTATATTTTAAGTCTGTGGATGGTTGATAAGTCCAAATAGGTGTCAAATGGCTAGCAGTCAAAGCCAAAAGTTTGATCCATATAACCAAGTTGTGCCATTTGGGCCATCCAAATAGATGAGGAATGACCTTATCATAAGATTTTCTGTAGCCAGCACAGTGTTGTTAGCAACTAAAATTTTTCATTCTTACCAAAATAAGATTTTAAAAAAGGAAAAAATGGTTTCTTATATCAAGGCAATATTGAACATCAGCAATATTCTCATGTAAACCTCATAGTAGTTCTTTTAGTTAGCTTAGTTTTATGCAATTGACTTTGTTTTTTTTTTTGCTACAATTTTAGATCAGCAGCAGTTTGAAAATCCCATCAGCTTTGCATGAATTCTAGAAATCTTGATTTAGTTCAGTTATGTCTCCATTCAAAATATCAGTCTTTGTTTTCTGTAAGTCCAATATATACATCTTTTTGTTGAAATACCTCAGTCAAGTATTTTCAGAAACTCAGCAAAGTTAAATTTATCTGCAGATGAAAAAAACTTAACATGACCACCATAATTAACCTAAAATAATATGCCTTAAAAATGAAAGGCTCAATAAGAATTAATTACAAAACTAATGCAAAGCCACATAAGCCAAGCCAGCCAAAAGCCACATAAAGTCAATTCAAAAATACACTTTAGACAAAAATACCTAAACATAACGATTAACCCTATGTTCAAAGAGTTTCAGATATAACACGTGATAATCTTGAGATATAAAACCATACAGTCAGGTTATTTCAAGTATATACCAAGATTACCAACTCTCTAAACATCTGTAATAAAAACTCCATGGGTAAATGATGTGAATTCCCCAGTGGAAATCACTGACTTCAACAATGCTAGCTTTAAGAGAAACAAAGTTGTACCTAGGTTAGCAATTGAAAGAATAAAATTGTAACATAAAATTATATTCATGTTGTCTAATATAAAGTAATGACGTAAGAGGAAATACTAACACACAAAAAATGATTTTTAACTTAAAGAAAATCATCCACTTAATTTGACAGCATATTCCATTTGACTCAATACATTAAATAAATCCTATTTTAGCACTTTTCCTTTTACAAAGAAGGCACAAATCTTTTGTGGCTTTCCACAAAATTTCAAAGTTGTCAAAGAGTTTATCACAGGTTATCAAGAAACAGTAAGTAGAGTTCTTTAACTAAAGATTTTAAAGGTAAAAACCTTAGTTTCACCCTTCCCTCAAAGCCATAGGACTTGGTTTGTGACTCAGAAAATTTATTCCCATGAGAAGTCCAACTCTTGGCTTCAAGGTAGCTACACAAAGAACAAATATAACTCTTCAATGCAATAATTACAGAAAATTTTGATATTTTAACAGAAATAAACCCAATTCTTTGCTCTATATAATATTTGACATTCAAGTTCTTAAAAATCTCAAAAATTAACCCATCAAACTTTAGCCTCAACAGATAAAAACTCTGAACGTATCAAATAAATTACTTTCTAATAAAACATTTTAAGTGTTGTTTTGTTGCATATCTCTTATAGTACAACCCTTTAAATAGGAAAAATAAACATAGTTGTTAGCAGTCCCAAATATATGTATATATGTGTATACCTGTTGCGATTTTGTCAATTTGACTCATAGACACACTATACGACAGAGTAGAACTGCCCCATATGGTTTCCAAGAAGCTGTTGCTGGATATGAACTGCCCTTTTGGTTAGTAACCAAGCTTTTAACCACTGCACCATCAGGACCCCATGTATACATTTATTTATACACACATATCCTTTCTCTGTGGCATGAAAAGCAAAAGTATATAACCTCAAATTATAACAAACATGTCTCAAATCTATAATATCCTAAAGATTTTGGAAATTACTTTTAGTCTATATACAATAAAACATAGTTACTATCAAAATAAAGTTTGCTTATTATAAATTACTCTAAATTTTTATTCAAACTTTTACCATTTCCCATAGTTTCTCAAATCTCTTTAGCTCTTTAAGATTTTGTCAACTGATTTTAGAAATCAGAGACTCTGCTCAACTTGACTAATTCATGGATACAGATATAACCTTAAGTCTCTGGCTATGGATGGAAACATTTTCCCAGACCATTTCAGGTGGGTCTCATTGTGATTTCCATTATTTGGCTTCTTAGAATTCCTCTACAATTAGAGGGAACTTGTTTACAGTTATTTTATGATATGGATTGTCATGGATTATATTGTGTCTCTCAAAAAAATGTTTGTAGCAATTTGGCTAGGCCATGATTCCTAGTGTTATGTTATGTTCTCATATGTTGTAAACTCTGCCTCTCTGATGTTAATGAGGCAAGATGGGCAACAGTTGTGTTGGTGGGGCAAGTCTCAATGTGTAACACTGTACTGCGCTTTGAGGCAATCTTAAGATATGAAGGAAAAGAGAGTTGTGGACCTTATACCACCAAGAAAGCAGTGCCAAGAGCAGAAAGCATCCTCTGGAAAAGACTCAGGGTCCCTGCACCTCGAAGCTCCCAGTCCAGGAGAAAATTGATGACAAGGACCTTCCTCCATAGCCAACAAAGAAAGACTTCCCTTGGAGCTGATGCACTGGGTTTGGACTTGTAGCCTACAAAACTGACAGAATAAAAGTTCTCTTTCTAAAGCAGCCACTTGTGGAATTTCTGTTATAGCAGCACTAGATGACTAAAATAGGGATCCAGCCTCATCCTGCTACAGATAGTAAGAGAGCATTGTTCTTGTTTTCTTTTGTCTTAAAAGGTCTTCATCTAGTTGGGAGTAGTCCCTCAAAAGCTTCCCTGGAGCTGACCTCAGAGGCTGGGCCTGAGGAGGCTTAATTCTGTCCCACACTCCTTATCTTGTGGCTTATAGTCAGAGACAAGAGTTAGTTACCTCAATTCATTTATATATGATTAAGTTGGCCTAGGTATTTTGAAAGACAAAATACAACCAAATTTGTTGCCTTTTACTATTCTCTTAGTATACAGTTTTGCTTTCTCTTTATGACAATCTTTTATTTACCAGTAAATAAAACTCTTTAGCAGTTCTGTAAATGAACCTATCAATTCTTGGCTAGTCATTTTTTCCCTCTAGGCTTGTCCTATGCCTCCCTGTCTCATTTTACTTTAAGACAATATCACCCGTTTTTGTTAAATAAAACATATATAATATCTACACTAAGTTACTCAGAAAGATTTTGTTTTTAAGGTTGTCATACCCCAGAACATAAAAATCTTTGTCAAAACAGATTCACTTTCACTAGTTCCTAGAAATACTTGGATTATTAAATTTTATAAGCACTTACTTATCATTAAACCAATTCTAACTTAATACCATCCATAGATAGGAAATTATTGTATTTCCACAACCCTATTTCTTGCATGATTTATAGGATCACTTGGAGAAACAATTTAGAATAATGTTTTTTGTTTTAAGTCCCTGCTGCACCACAAATAAACAATTTTTTTAGTGTATATCAAAGTTTCTCAGAGTAACTACTAAAAGCCCAGATTATAAAACAGGTTCAAGAAGTAGTTTTTCCTTGGAAAGGAAAATAACCGAGATTTTAGACAGCCCTGTGAACAACACCAGCCATGGCCTTCAAACTGATACAAGACAGACATTCACACACTACTCTCTAGGCCACAGTTAAACTGTCAGAACAAAATAAGACAGAAAAATACATAAGCTCATGAATCTGTGAGGCCCACTCAAAGATGAGGCTTTTGCAGATCACATAACATATACAACCCAGTTTCTTAAAGTGTATACAGCAATTTGCTAGCAAGATGTACCCAAGTCAACAGTAATCCTATAAGGCAGTGAAGTCAACAAAAAGGTTTCCAAGGAGCACCTCATGGATTTAAACTGCCAATTTTTAGTTTAGCAGCCTACTGCTTAACCACTATGCCACCAGTTCTCCAAAAGTGTTCTCAAGAAGGGTATTAATAGTGGAGTAAGAAGGTGGAGAAGGATACAGAGTCCACCAGTGGAGAGGCAGAAGAAACAGCGGTGGGAGAAAGAGGAGAGTCAGAAGAAATAGAGGTGGGAGAAACAGAGGCAGATGCCTGAAATTTAATTCTGTTTATTTAGTCAATTTAGAAATGCTATCCTGCGCAGAGGCAGTTTTACTTTTCTTGGTATCTTTTGGAAGCTCCTAAATACCAATCAAATTGGTATCCCCTTGTGGTTTCCAAACCTGGGAGCCTAGTTTTTCCAACTTACCACGAAAAAAAACTAACTCATTCAGCTCAGTAGAGCCTAGGGGTTACTGCTTCTCTAAACTGTCTTTAGTAAAAGCATGCCAATGTTCAAAAATAGGCAGGTACAAGGGACCAAAGTGTTCATATAAGTGGCCACAGTGTCCAAGGGCAGTCCTACCAAGTCCTTAGAACTAGCATTCCCATTCTACTAAAACATTTAACTCACATATGCTACTGAAACCTGAATGTGCATCAAAGCCTAGTGGTACACTTAGGCCTGAAATCAGTACTCAAAATAAAGCAAATAGTGAGTTCAAGCTTAATAGACTGAAACCTTTTGTCCTCCGAAAGTAAAGCTAGAATCAGAACAGACCCGGATCTGCTGTCGTAATGGCCATATCAAAACCGTGTTTGCAAACAGGGTTACAGGTACAGTGGTTACAATTCCAACACATATTTTTAAGGGACACAATTTAATCCATAGCATTAAGTTAATGTGAGGATTAAATAAGATAGTGAATACCAAATATTTCTCACAGGACCTGCCATAAAGTAACTGTTCAGTGTAAGTCATTGTTATTATTAGTTGCCATCAAGTTTATTCCAACTCACAGCAACCCTTTGTGTACAGAGTAAAAAACTGTACTTCATAGGGTTTTCAAGGGTATGACCTTTTGGAAGCAAATTGCAAGGTTCCTCTTGGTGGTAATCCAGTGTTTACCTGTTTGTTAATTCTTTAATTATTTGGTCATTATTAGTATTTAAAAATGAATACACTCAGGTAATGCCATACTGGCTCAGGAACCAAAACACCTGAATTCAAATCCTAGTTCCATCATTTTCTGTAGAAAATCTCCTAGACTTAGGCTCGGGAGATTTGGGTATAAGGCATAGCTCTGTTACTGACTGACTAGCTGTGTGAGCAGCTTCACTTCTGTGAACCTCAATCTCCTCATCTGCAAAGCAAGGATATTAAGAAATCATTAAGAATCCTCCTCTAAGCTCACAAAGTTGAGTCTCACTGGCAAAACAAGAATAAAAAGAGGTGCACCCTGAGATCTCCTCTAAAAGACCACAGTTGATGGTCCAGGGGCCTGGGAGTTCCCCTGGGAGCATGGCCCCTAGCCCCGATGCTGCCCCTGTCCATAAATCATAGTGGAGGTCAACTCTCAGACAGGAATGGATTGGACTTGGTGATACAGAGTGACCATATTATGTGTGTACTTTACGGTTCTAAGCATCTATAGGATGTTGTCCTGCTGACCTCTTACTGGAGGCGGGGGAGTGGGTGGAGAGGAGGGGATACAAGATTGTTTGGAAGATAAGACATGCATGGTGTGGTGAGGAAGAGTGTGCTGTCACCAGGCAGGGAGAGCAGTGGCAGCTGCATATAGCTGGGCATGTGAATTTATATGGGAATGTACATTTTCATTCAATCATAATAAAAAAAAATGAAAAAAAAAAAGAAAAGGAAACGAACACACAGACACACACACACACAAAAGAATCCTTCTCTAATAACAGACTCTAAATTCAAGATGTCATTTCATGCGAGTATCTTACCTTTTCTAGGCCCAGTTTGCTGATCCATATAATGGCACATGGTGTTTAAGGGCCCCTCTCTAGGGTAAGCCTGGGGTATATGGATCTCTATACCTTTCCAGTCTCTACATAGCAGAGGTTTGAGGTGCTTGTTTGGCTCCAATTCTCGCTGCTGGGTAGCAGGAACCAGTTACTTGTCTACATTGAGATGTGGTCCTTTAACAAGCTTTACAGTGGTTATCTAGCCTCAATTACAGAAATGCAGAAAAGGAAAGCCAACAATGATGACTCTACAAAGTCTAGAGAGGATCTAGAATGAGTAATTTTGGGGGGGAGGAATTACTTACCAATAAATATCTTCTGTTAAAATGTAACCAAATCCATTGCCATCAAGTTGATTCCAACTCACAGTAACCCTATAGGACAGTGTAGAAGTGCCCCATAGCATTTCCAAGGAATGCCTGGTGGATTCAAACTGCTGATCTTGGTTAGCTGATGCAGTGTTTAACCACTACACCACCACAGTTTCCACCTTCTATTAAGGGTAGATACAATGCAATTTTGACGAATCTGCTTAAATTGAGCTCCTTTTAATTACAGGAGACCCAGGAAGTGCAGTGCTTAGATGCTATGGCTGCTAACTAAAAGCTCAGTGATTTGAATCCAGCAGATGCTCTTTGGAAACCTTACTGGGCAGCTGTACTTTGTCCTCTAGTGCCACTATGAGTCTGACTCAACGGCAATGCGACTTTTTGGTTTTAATCATTACCTTCCTTGGTACCCTGGTGACATAGAGGTTATCTGCTAAAGAGGTCAACAGTTTGAATCCACCAGGCATTGGCTGGAAACTCTATGGGGCAGTTCTACTCTGTTCTATAGTCTTGCTATGAGTCTGAATCAACTTAACGTAAACGTTTCTCACCCGCCCCCACCACTAGACTCTATGTTATTTACATATTTCATTTGCTCCCATTTAAAGACCAAGAGGGTGAAAGCAAGTCAAGCATTACGTATTCCAATTTTTACACAAAGAAAGGGGTTCCTGGGCAAGTGTCCAGAGCCAGCCAAGGCAGATGCTGAGTTATGAACAAGTTTGGATATCCCTTCCAGCACTTCTCCCCAGTAATTCTGGTTACAACGTACAACCCAGACTTCCCAGGTAGGCAGTTATGAAAGTCTTCTCCAATAAGCTGTCTCCCCTGTCCAGTAGGTCATGTGTTCCATGTTCCAATCCTTGTTCTGGAAACCAACATTCCTGGCTCTGTTAAATCTAGACCACCCTCAGAATGCACAAGCCACAGCTTGTCCAACCAAACCATGGGTCCACCTGGTTCAGAATGGGGTCATTAGGCATGCAGATTTTGGGGTACAACTCCAGATTGTGTCTGACTTCCACACACTCTGGAACGTATGTTCAAGGAGATGTTCTCTTATCACTGGAACTAGAAGAACAAAGCTATTCTAGTCCATTACTCCAGTTTATTGTCGTACTTAATACTACACAGAAGCTTATCATTGTTGCCTCTTTCCTTGCCTTAGAACACAAGCTCCTTGAGGTCAAGGAACTTGTTAGCCTGGTTTATTACCAAACCCTGTTTCCAGCACTGTAGAGGCACCTACAGCAGGGAGAGGGGATCAGTAAATATTTACTTCACTGAATTTACACTAAAGTGTGAAATCACTGTTATAGACCATTCCTTCTTTTTACAATAAGGAAAGAGGTCCAAGGTAGGGGAACTAAGTGGCGGAGTCAGCAAGGCTAGGACAAAAATCTCAACCTCTGGAGTCTCAACTCCTTCCTGAACTATTTAAAAGATACAAATACAAGCCGTTTCCTGCCCATAAATACAGGAGAGAGGAGCTGGAGGGGGGAGTGAAGGGGGGTAGGACTTGGTTGCGGTGGGGGCCTTGGTCATTCCACTACCAGTCCCTAGGCGCCCACAGTGCCCAAGGGGTAAAGACCTGCTATACCCGCCTGGAGTTGAACACGGTTCCTCAACAACGTCGGGCGGGGTTGGCAGGAACAAACCCAAAGAGTGTCCTCGGAGGTGAAGGCTCTTTGTCAAGGTCATCCGTGCAGGGGTCTCAGGAAGCCAGGATACAGGGGGATGGGGCGGGGGCAGTGTCAGCACTTTTTCTGGGATGATACAGACACCCTACCAACATTCCGGAAGGAGGGCTGACGTTCATGGCTCCTTGTCCTGAATGTGACACCTAACCTAAAGAGCGAGAGCAGACAGAGCCGGCCGCGTGGTCAGTTCCCATGTGCTCCACCTGCGGCCTCTCTCACGCGCTGGCCCTTTAAGACTCCTCCCTCTTCTCTCCTTCATCTCTCCCACCCCTTTGACTCCCCACCCCGACTCCACCGAATTGCATCAGACACGTGCTCGCCCCCAGCCCGTCAGAACACCTCCCCCAGCTGGGGAGGTGCTCCAAGGAATTGGAGGCGAGGGGTGGGGCGGGGCGAGGGGCGGGGATGCGAGGCCGTTCGCGTGCGCGCTCCCGTCGCCTCCGCCCGCCCGTCAGCGAGGGCTGGCCCCGGCGGGCGCGCTCTCGCCGCGTCGTCCCTCCCCCTCGCTCGCCGCGTCGCGAGGCGCGCGCCCGCCCGCCGCCAGCCGCGGATCGCGTGGTCTGTTCGACTCGCCGCGCCTCTCCCCCCGTCCGTCTATATTGCTGCAGCCCCCGAGCCGGGAAGCCCGGCCGCCCCGGGGGCGGGGGGGAGGGAGGGAGGGGACGAGAAGCCCGCTGATCTCGGGGTGGGGGCGCCTTACGGGGAACGGGCGGGGGGGGACGCGCGCCGAGGAGGCCTGGACCGCAGAGTGGGGGACCCTCCTTCCCCACCCCCCCCGCCCCGCCAGCGGGCCTTGGATCTGTCGAGGCTGCATCCTACCGGAAGGGGGGGCCGCGCCTAGCGTGAACCCCGACCCTCCTCTGCAGGGACTGGGGCCCAGCGCCCCGGAGGCAGGAGTCGCGGGCGTTCTGCGAGCCAAGTTCGAGGCGGGGGAGGCAGCCTCGGGCGCGCCCGGCTTCTCCGGGGGGGCGGGCGCGCAGATGGCCACTCAGGTGGAGCCGCTGCTCCCGGGGGGCGCCCCGCTCTTGCAGGCCGAAGAGCATGGGGGACTGGTGAGGAAGAAGCTGCCGTCGCCGCCGGAGGGCAAGGCCGAACCTGGAGTCAACGACGTCGGAGTGGGGGAGCCGGACGGCGGCACCCGGAGACCCCGGCCGCCCTGCGCCAAGCCGTACAAGGAGGGCACCGGGCAGCAAGAGCGCGAGAGTCCACGGCCGCCTCAGCCGCCTGGCGCGGAAGGCCCGGCAGTGAGCGACGGGGAGGAGGGCGGTGGCGAGCCGGGCGCTGGCGGAGGAGCAACCGGAGCCGCAGGCGGCGGAGGGCGGCGAGACTTCGTGGAGGCCCCCCCGCCCAAGGTGAACCCTTGGACTAAGAACGCGCTGCCGCAGGCCTTGGCCACAGTGAACGGACAGTCCCCGCCAGGTACGTCTCACCAGCCTGCTCTTCTGGGGCTGGGGGCCTCTTCCGGGGCCATGGGCGTCCCCTCCCCCAGCGGTTTCCAGGGCCTGAGGGTCCACCACGGGTCGTGGTGACTTGGATTTTTTTCCCATGTAAATTTCTTCTTGCTTGATTCGGGTCGCGGTGCCCTGCTCCCACAGCACACTCGGGAACCGGTTCCTGCCCGAGGCCCGGCCTTCCTGAGGCCACGGCCACCGCCTGGTCCGCAGCGGTTAGTGTGCAACGGCGTGGTCTGGGCCTACCTCGCCGGGACACGGTGGGTGCTGGCTTCGGTGAAAATGGCTCTATCTGCCATACCGCATGTTGGTATAAGAGACGGTTTCTGGCTTAAACCCTCCTTGCTCGGGAAGCCCCCTCTTCCTACCCCGCCCCACGCTCCTCGTTTTGGTAGCGTTGCAATAGTCCCCATGTTGTAAATGTTAAATGAGCATATGTCATGGGCAGCAGAGCGCCTGGTAATGAGTTTATACCGACTATATGGGTTCGAGATTTAAAAGTTAACAAGTTTTGTTCTCGCATAGATGACAGTAGGCGGTAGAACCGCCATTTGGAGACGGGTTGAGGGGTCAGTTAACACGGAGAACCGGGAGAGGAGGAAACCAAACGTGTCATTGAATTCTGTAGTTTCCCTCCTGGATCTCGGGAGCCTTCCGCTTTGAGAGGGAGCGGACGGCGAGTGTTGGGGGAGATCCATGTAGGAGGCTGATGGAAAATGAGGCGAGTGTGGGGCATGCGGCGACACGAGGGGCTTGTGGCGGCGGGGGAGGGAGTGGCCGGCTGAGCGGGCGGGTGACAGTTGGGCGCCATGCGCCTCGCCGGCGGCCGGCTGGCTGCTCGCGGCAGCTCGGCCTCTGCGTTCTGCGCGGGTTGTCGCGCCCCGGGTGATAGGCGGGTGCGGGCCGCTGGCGCGGCGCGTCCTGTGCTGTGCGTGTGCGCGGGTGTGAGTGCGCGTCCCCCCTTCCCGGCATTCCTCCGCAGCCGGGACAACGTGGTGCCTCCCCGCGCGGAGAGCGGCATGTGACGGCCGACCGGCGCTCCTCGAGTGTTACCTTCGTCCTCTTTTTTCTTCTTTTTTTGGGTCTTTTTCGACTTTATTCTTTGAAGGGGGGCGTGCAGGAAATCCTAGCAGAGCGTCATCAGCGTCAAGGAGTTTGTGTAGAACATGGAGCCTGGTTTTTGGTGTCCCTTTGCCGAGAATACATGATCAGCTTAGATGGAGGGAGGGGGTGTACTTTCTCACTTTCTCTGCCGGGGCTCGGGTTGGGGCACATTGGGTCTGGATTCTTTTAATTTGGGGCCCTGTTGATGTTGGCCAGTGTTAAAACCTTGTTTGCATTTAGATGATGGCCTGTAGTCTTGTGCTCTAGTGCTTTTGCAAAACTCCGTATTTGCAGTGCTGGTTGAGGCAACCTGATTTAAAAGATCAAAATGGGGAAAGTTGAAGGGGGAGCGTTATGCCTCTGTGTAGAAGGGAGTAAGGTCACTCTTAGCCTTAGGGAAAGCAGAATAACCGAACGTGAGAACGGCATGTTGCAATTTTTTTTTTCTTTTAAGGTTGCTTCATTTGGAGGAAGGGACATTTGGGGTTTACTAAAATGCCCCACATCGTGTGTCCTTCTTTCTACCTTCCTATTCTATTCCCCGACTGTCCTTCTAGAACCCTCTTATGCGAAGAGCAGTGAAACCTCCATCTTCTTACAAATCCTTCCTTGATCCTCCCACAGAGCTAGAGAAAGCAACTTTAAGACACTCTTTGGTCCTTCCCTCTCTCTTTAAACTCAGAGGTTTAAAATCATTTCCAGGAGAGCACTCTTCAGAAGTTTAAATGGGGCTTCTCACTCCTGACTGCTGCTTAGCTAATAGTGAACCTGCCTTGTGGGTTTTAAATCAGCCATGACATCAGGTGGTATTGGGTGACTGAGTTGATGTTGTATGCAAGTCCGGGGGGCCCTTGATGAAGCATTGGGGTTGTTGATGCTGGGGAAAAGACCACTTATACTGGCTTCTGAGTGAAGTAGCCGAAGTATTTTAAGTGCCCAAAGCAAAACTGTCAGTGGAGTAGATTTGTCCAGTCCTTGCCTTCTGAGACTTTAGGGCAATATTGTCGATCCTGGAAATCCTGGTTGTTAAGTAAGTGCTACAACTGCTAACCGAGAGATCGGCAGTTAAAATCCAGCAGGTGCTCCTTGGACACTCTATGAGGCAGTTCTGCTCTGTCCTGTAGGGTCGCTATGAGGAGGCATTTTTGTCAACGGTTTGTTTGTTTTTGTATCACCGGGGTAGTGTCTTGACAGATTAAATCTAAATTAATCCAGTAATCTTTCTAATTAAGCCTATTATGTAGGTTTGAGTGCTTTTTAAGAGAAAATTCTGGGATTTGGATTGTCTGTTAGGTGGTGAATTTCTCTGGAGTCTATGTGGAGCTCTAAGGCTCATTTCCAGTCTTGATTTTATTTGCCGGTTGAACAAATTTAAATGTGATAGCAGTGGAGTGGCTGTGTGGTCTTGAGAATTTTTGTGTTTTGTGATGCATGTGCTTTTGGGAGTCTACAAAAATGAATGCTTCATAAGCAAGCTACAAGCTTTCCAAAGCTTGCTGCAAATGCCTATTTTTAGCCCCTCCCTTTGGCCCAGATGCTAGTGTTTTAGTTCTTTAAGGGACACATGCAGTAACTAGTAATAAAAGGCGTTTTGAAACATTTCTATTTTCTTGTGAGGTTCTTTATTCTGGCTTAAACTTCCAAGTGTCCATTTGTCATTTTCAATTCTGGAGTTTGTATTTTGGCTTTTTGGGTCCCACTTCCAAAGTGTTTTGAAAATATTTCAAATGATTTTTTTTTTCCTTTATCCTTGTCACACCCCTTTCCAGTATAAAAGAAATGATACATACCAAAAGTTCCATGATCAAACTTCATGGGTTCAAGTGCCGGTTCTTTCACGTGGTAGCCATGCCTCCTTGGGCAAATTACTTAACCATTCTGTGCCTCAACTTCCTCTTTAAATATTGATTTGCCCACCTCTTGAGGTCATTGTGAACAGTCATTTAGATGCTAGTTGTATCATTTAGTCCATTGCCTGCCATGTGGTGGCAGTTAGATGTTGGGAGACCATAGTGGAACTTCCCTGAAGAGGCTTCTTCCCTCTGGTTTCTTGTTTTCTGTACCTAAAAAATGAAGGGGTTGAAGAATGTAGTCCTCTGGCATTATATCTTATTCCGTTAACTATATGAAATCTGTTTCCTTAGAAATGGGCATTTGTTTGGACACAGTCAATGAAGGGCACGGTGTGCATAATCTTACAAGTTTCTGACATAAAGGATTTTCTGTCTTTGGAACATGGCATCATTAATGTTTGTCTCACGTAAAGATTGTCTTGTTGAGGAGTGCACTTGTACTCTCAGGACTGTCTGGGAAGGCCAGCCTAACTGAACTGGAAGTTTGCTGTGGCTGGTATACATGTGGTGGGTTGAGACTTGAGAGTGTATCATCATCACTAGCCTCCACCCACACTAGCAGGGTAATCAGTGGGTTGGTTGTGTATTCATCTAACTTGGTGTGCTAAGAGAACCATTGCTATAGTCTTTTCTTCCTTTTCTTTAAAGAAAAGTCATGAGGGAAGGGCAAGGCATCGCGTTTTTCTGTGGCCTTTTGAAGTGTACAACGATGGCACAGAATAAGAAAGGGTTATAATTCCAGTAACTCACAGCAGCTCTAGGGTGTATCTGAGTTAGCCTCACACAAACCTCTCCTCTGCTTTGCCTCTTTATTTCCTGGACTTGGGACCTTCGCCAGAGTCCCCCAGTTGTAGTAGTTACGATTATCAGTCTTCTCTAAGTTGACAATGTCAGAGCTGCTGCAGTTCCTGGTCCCCTTCCCACCATGGGAAATGGAAGTGGAAGACCTCTGACCCTGGAGTCATAGTTGGTGCTTTTGAGTATTATCTGTGTTTCTAACTTGCTGTGTAGTCTTGGGTGAATTTCTTCATCCTCGCTGAGCCTTTCTTCCTTCATCCTCAGAATGAGAATTGGCACAGTGGTTCAGCACTTGGCTGCTAACTGAAAAGTGGAACCCATGAGCCACTCTACAGGAGATAGATGTAGCAGTCCACTTCCATAAAGAAACACTATGGTGCAGTGTAGTTCTGCTGTGTCCTACAGGATTGCTGTCGGTTATATTAGGTTTGGTGGCAATGTGTTAGGTGGGTTTTTTGTTGTTGTTTGTTTTGTGTTCCACACAGTTGTGAGAATTAAGGTAATGTTTTTAACATCCTTAGCATAGTACCAGGCACAAAGTGACCATCTAATAAGTGTTAGCTATTTAATAATAATTCTCTATTTTAAGTTTTATAACAATAAGTATAATTAGGAGTGTTCCACTTCTGATTCTGCTAATGACTAGCAATGTGGCTGTTAGTAAACCTCATGCTTTCTCTGCCTCTGCTTCTGCAAAGTGGGGGAATTGGAATAGGTCTAAATGTCTTCACATTCTTCCTACCTCTGCTCAAGTCCTTTTTCCATAAAAGAAGAAAACCAAAGTAGAGCTTTCTCTCTCTCTCTGTCTATATCTGCTGTAAACCGAAACAAAACCCATTGCTATTGAGTTGATTCCATCTCATAGCTACTGTCTGTCATAGTGGTTACGAAGTCCAGCATGAGCCCCAGTTCCCTCCAATCTCCGTAAAGGCTGGAGACTCCTGGCTTCAGGACTTAGGTTGATCACTTGGGTGATGCATTGAACACAGTTTGTGAAGCAGCTTGACAGTGTGTGCGTTCTGACATAATAATAGAAAGCACATAGCATTGTCTATGAAAGTTTCCCCCTACCAAATAAAAATTGAACCAAAATCTAGTAGAACCTTAGATTTATTGTCAGAAAATGGGGATAGAGGAACAAATGAAATGACTGTGAGGAAGCAGTTATCACCTTTCTGGATGTGAGAAATTTTACAAGGCAGCTTGTATGTCTTCAGGGATGATAACAGTATCATCCCTTTTTGTTTTTTTTTGTAAACTCCATAAGTGGTTATATCATGCACCCCGCCTAAGAACTTCAAGGTTAAATTTGTTAAATGAGTGTTTAAAGCTCTTGTTCCTATAGCCCAAATCCCTTCTCTTGGTTTTTTTTTTTTTTTTTTAAAGCATACAATTAGGACACCGTTTGAAGGAGAAAGGAGGAGGTGGCCTTCACAGGAGTCTTTCATTGGCCTGGCCCCTCTCCTCTGCTAGGCTCGGAGTTTGAGTTTTACGCTTGGAGTGCCTGCCAAGGGGGGGAGGGTGGGTAGGTATTTAGGATGTGGTTCTAGGTCCTTTGGGGTGGGATGATAGTTATGGATGGATTCGAACCCTGAACCTCCTGAGGGTCAGAGTCCTTTTGTTGACTCACCCACCCCCTGTCTGCAGTGGGGCCTAGGCTGGAGTAAGCATTTTATTGCTGTTACTCAGCACCCATTCTAGGCCTTTGGGAGGTGGAGGAGGTGGAGCAGGCCTGAAACCATGAAAACCTCTTTAAAATGGAAAGCTTGGCAGATGGGAGTGCCCCTAGTTTGCAAAACCAAGACGAGCTCTAAGGAGATAATTAGAGTGTTGCCCTGGGAGAGGGCTCACAGGTGCCTCAGTCAGCCTCACAGCGCTCCCTGGCTGGCCCCTAATAACTAAGGGAATGGCCAAGAGAGAGGGTGGCCTTACCCTGCGTGGATTCATGAAAGGAAATAAATTTTGATACCTAACTAATAAAAACATGAGACGGAAGGGAAATGTGAGGGATTTCAATCAGAGCATTGTCCACTTCATTTTCACCTACTTTGCAACATTGGGCAGCTTGCCTAATCTGTTTTCCTTCTTCACAGAATAGAATCAATCCCTATTCTGGTGTTATTTTGAAATCAAATTGATATCAAGTATGGGGTAGTGTAGTTCATGAGTTCAGACATCCTGTTATGTGCTATGGAGTAGATTCTGACCCTGTAGGACAGAGTAGGACTGCCCTGTAGTGTTTCCTAGTCTGTAATCTTGACTAGAGTCAATTGCTAGGTCTTTTTGCTGTGAAGCCACTGATGGTTTCAAACTGCTGAGTCAGTGCCTTTCCTTAGCAACTGAGCACTCAACCATTGAGCTACCAGAACTCCTTAAAAAGGCCTACCACAAATGTAAATTGTTTATATTCCAAAGCAAGATATGTGTAGTCTGAGATAATTACCTGTTCTGAGGGATTACCCAGGCCTTTCCTAAGTGAGGGGAGACAGTCAGGATTTAGCTTAATTTGGAAGAAAGACTATTTGGGATGGTTACTGGGGCCAACTGACCAACTTCCTATGACAGCCCAGGATGCATCATTAAGGTATTTTCTCCAAATCAGAGGGACAGGCTTGATGTGGCACCTTTTTTCTTTTGAACCTTTGACAAGGCAAAGCGCAGGATAAGGGTTGTAGATTTTTTGTTGATCAATTTTGTAATTCCAGCTAGATAAATACATCAGTCCTGTGTGGTGAGGGGTTTCCTTATCAGTATGAGGTACTATTAATAAACCCAGATGACCCTTCTATAAGAGGTCTTGTTTATAGGGTACTTTGTAATAACTTTCAAACTCAGTGAGAGTCACTTTGCCCTCAAGATGTGACATTCCAGCAACTCAAGGTAGCCTTTTCTTTTCCTGCTTTGGAAGTGAAGTTGCATGCTTCTCCCAGGAAATGGAGTAGTTTAACAGTGGCAGGAAACCATCTGGATAAGTAGTTGCCAAGGTGCTGTATGGTTTTCAGTGTTTTTCACATGGACCAGTTTCTGTCACGTCCAACTCTGGCAGCCCTGTGTGTATCAGAGTAGAACTGTGCTTCATAGATTTTGAGTTGGCTGATAGTTTGGAAATAAATCTTCAGAGGTGCCTCTGGGTAGACTCAGCTCATCATCCTTTTGGTTTACAGCAGTGTGCTCGCTGTGGTGTCCCTGTAGAAACCCTGTTTTTCTCATGTATTAGCTTACTGAAAGGAGCCCTGGTGGCGCAGTGGTGAAAAGCACAGCTGCTAGCTGAAAGATCAGCAGTTCAAACCTGCTAGCTACTTCACAGAAGACAAAACTTGGCAGGCTGCTTCTGTAAAGATTGTGGCCTAGGAAACTACAGGGCAGTTTTGCTCTGTCCTGCAGGGTTCTCTGTGAGTCATAATTGACAGTATACAACAAAACTTAGTACAACTCCTGATAGCTCTGAGACGAATAATACGGTGAAGTAAAAAGCCATGACCAAACCTGTGGTAGCAGTGCTGTAGTGTTTTGAGTGCTTTGCATTTTCTGTCCCATGAAATCTGCCCAGCAGGTGCTTTTCTTCCTTTCTTTTTTCAGTCTGTACTTCACTGATGAGGTGAGACTCTGAGAGGTTAAGCACATCTGTCCTTGATTGCTCAGACTAACTGTTGTTTTTAATGGCTCAGACTCAAAACTCTGGTTCTTTTTCACACCGCTGTTTCTCTGTAGTATGTTACCAGTATATTCTGTTGATTCCTAAAAATATGTATATGTCCAGTCTAAATAGTTTTGTGTCTCGTTTGCTGTTACCATCCTGGTTCACACATCGTACCTTCTCACCTAACTGTTGTAGCAGCCTCCTAGCTGGTTTCTCTTTTGCTGTAGTCTGCCCGCAAAGCAGCACCTAGCAGGACCGTGACAGAGCAAGAGTCAGATCTTAGCTCTGCTCTGCTCGAAGACTTGATTTCTTCGGAGTCCTTTGGTGTCCTCTAAGACCACACATAATCTTACGCACACACAGACACCCCACCTGTTGACCTCGTATTTCACCACTTTTCTCTTCCCTTCTTTACTTACTTCCAGCTATACCTGTCCTTACTTTTCTTGGAGCACATCAGATACTCCTCTCACTTTAGGGCTTTTGTGCCAGAATACTCTGTAGCCAGATAGTCAGGTGGCTCACACTGTCATGCCTTCAGGTCCCTGTTCCGATGATATCACTGTCATGAAGACTTCCCAGACCACCCTGTAGAACACGACTAGCCATGACCTCTGTGCTCTCCATCCCCATCACTCTTACCCCGCTTCGTTTTTCTTTTTAGCACCATTAAGTCAGGGAGTTTTTTGTTTTTATTGTTGTGGAATATATGTAACAACATTTTTTCATGTACAGTTTACTGATACAACTGTTTATCATGTGGTACAGCATTCACCACTGTTTCCATATTTTTTTAATCACAGACTTGATACCTGATTGTTGCTTGTCACTAGCTCCTACAGCAGTGCCTGACTCAACACAGGCGGCTCTATGCGTATATGATTAGTGAAACAATGAATGAATGAACCCCTTGCTTTTAACAGCATTCCGCACATTTTGAGTGCTGACTATATGTCAGGCATAGGGAATACCACCCCCAAACCAAACGCATTGTTGTCAAGTCCTCAGTAAATAATAAAATCATTGTTGGCAAGGACACACACACTGAGAATCTTGTGTCCTGTTGAGTGTGGGATTCTTGGAGCTTGTAGCAAGGGCACCTACATCAGTTTAGGTTGGAAAAATCCTGGAGGAAGTGATGGCTAAACTGAAATGGGAAGGAGTCATCAGAGGAAAGGCCTGGAAAGGGAGCTCTTTGGTTGAGGGGACACCTTCGAATGGGAAATCCTTTCAGTGTTTGGGTTCAGGGAACTGAGTTCTTTGTGATTATAGTGGTGATGACTGGAAAGGCGTGTCACCATACCTTGGTAGTTGAGTGTAACTAAGAATGGAAGGTTTGGGGTATCCTGTCAGATCATTTGGGGCAAAGTTCCTGGATTACACTACAGAGCAGACTTCTGAGTCATTCTTCTGTAGATTTTAGACAGTTATCAGCTATCTTCGTTGTTAGGTGTAGGAAGTATCTGTGGTTTATGGGATTTCTCTGATTCTTTAGAAGTCTGGATTAACCAGAAGGCATGTTAGTTGCCAGAAGAAGCATGATTGCTAATGGGCTGGCCCAGACTGAGTTCATGCTTGCTTTGAAAGCCACCAGTCTGCCTGTTTCTGCTGCCACTGGTAATTGGGAAGAAGAACAAGCCCTGAAAGTAGTAGGAAGGCCAACTTCCAGGTGACAGTGTTCCATCTCTGCTTACCAGAGGAGGTGCCCGTGCAGGTGGACTTCTAGGTGCAGGAGGGCTTCCTAGGACTACATGCTGGGCTTTCCGACACCAGCTGCTCTCTGCAGCTTGGTTCTTCAGGCTTTTCCACAGAAAAGCACATGCTCAAGGTCTCTTTGCCACCAAAGCCACCTCCGCTCAGCTGAATCCAGCTCTGTTGTTTTACACTCTGTGCAGAGAATAATGGGTTTGCATTTGCTGAGTTTCGAAGAATGTTCCAACTATACAGAGGCTTCCCCATTGCTCTATCCTCAGGGACTTGATTTTCATTTCCCTGGAGAAGTGAGTATTCAGAGCTGGAAGGGACGTCAGAGAACATTGAATTTAAACTCCTCATTTTATACTTGGGTACTTCAGGCCTACAAAAGAACTACAAGTTGCTCAAAATAATAGGCAGTTTGAAAAAAGCAAGGCTTAGACTTGAACCAAGGTCTTCGACTCCAGTTCCTGGGGAGCAAATAAAAAAGAGGGTGGTTGAGCATGAACTTACGAGTCAGCCACAGTTTGAGTTAGCCTAGCCACTTTGCAGCTGAGTGCTCTTGGACTGGTTGGTAGCTTCTGGGCTTTGGTAAATGGAGTTACTTCTGCTGTACCCACCTAATAGGATTCTTGTTGAAGGTCAGCTAGATGATGGTATGTTATTGCTGGACTGGAGCCTGGCACATAGTAAGTAAGTACTAAGGAGCAATCAAAAGAATATTGACTGTTACTCTTTGAAGGCTTTGAAATTGACCTGAATGTTCAATTTGCTAACAAATGTTAAGTGCTAAAGCTAGCAGTTTCTTGTTTTCTTCATTCTCTGGGTATTTGTCCCTTCTGTTTTTTCAGTCCTGAGCACACAGGACTAGGAAGCCCAGGTTGCTGCTTAGAGCCAGTTCTTCTAGCTCTGCGGTAAACTGTGTTGTTGTGTGCTGCTGAGTTGGTTCCAAACTCGTAGCAACCCTCTAGGACAAAGTAGAATTGCCCTTGTAGGATTTTCAAGGCTGTAAATCTTTTTGGAAGCTGTCTATCACATCTTCTCTGGCAGAGCAGCCTGTAGGTTAGAACTGCTGACCATTGTGCTCAGTCCTTCTACCAGACTCCGTTTGCAACTTTGTAGTAGAGAGGGATCTAAAGAATCCATGAGGGTATTGTCCTGGCAGTAACAAGGCCAAATTGTGTCTCTTGAGAATACCCTAGTGGTAGGTTGTCAGAGAGAGAGATGGGTTCATATTCTTTGCAGTAAAACTCTTGTGCTCTGTCTTTAGTTTCTTTCTGTAGCTTTGGCTTTGTTTGGTGAGCAGAAGACTCTTTAGTTTTCCTGGTCTGTATGTATTTTAACAGTGACCGTTGGAAGGGAGACCAGTTATATCTGTTGAATAACCTGGTTTGTGTTTTAAAAGCCTGAAGTGGAGCCTAGTGCAGGGGTGGAATTTGGATGTGGTTGAGAGCAGAGCTGGAAGTAGGAGGTTAGATGCTGATTTCTAGGGAATGTGGGAGAGAGATAGGAAATCAGGAAAACATTGAGCAGGTGGCATACAGGATGAAGGAATGGTTGAATGAACTAGGCTTCTTTTGCCTAGAGAATCAAAGCTTGGGGTGGGTAGAAAAGCTGGTTGTTTTGAAATACAGCATTTGAATAGACTTGTTTCATGTTTTCTCTATTGATAAGCATTTGATGGCAAGTGGGAGGTGGAGGGTCAATAGATTTTGGCTCTGCTGAAGTAATAACTTTGAACCCGGCCACCAAATGGATTTAGCTACCACAGGAGGTACTGAGTTCCTTGACATGGTAATATTTGAGTAGTATGCGTGGTGGTTTGCTGTAGGATTCTGCAGCTGTATGTTGGAAATATATTTTCCTAGATTTGTTCATTCAGAATTAAATTATTAAGAATTTGCTAGGTGTCAGAGCCCTGGAGGTATAGTGGGTAAGAGTTCACTTGCTAACCTAAAGGTCAGGAATTCACCAGCTGCTTCTTGAAAACCCTGTGAAGAGTTTTGCTCCGTCCTGTAGGGTTGCTGAGTCAGAATCCACTTCATGACAATGTATTTTTTTTCAGTGTGCTAGGTGGCAGTCCCCAGAATTAGAGGAAACAACAACATACATTGCAGCCATTATGGGGCTTGTATGCTGAAAGGCAGCAGTCATAAATGGGCTTCTCTGACCTGTCTTCTCAGGCCCAGGCCAGCCTATTGACAGATGCTTAGTGGCCTTGCATTTTAAAAAGGACCCCTGATGTACAGTGGTTAAGCACTCAACTGGTGACCAATAGGTTGGAACCTACCGGACACTCTGCAAGAGAAAGATGTAGCTGTCTACATCCATAAATATTACCGCTGTGGAAACCCTGTGGTTCAGTTCTGCTCTGCTCCTATACGGTTGATGTGAGTCAGAATCAACTCTGTGGCAGTAGGTTTGGGTTGATTTGTTTGGCATTTTAGAAAGTCTTAATTACCGATATATAAAAATCATGAAACTGTCTGAAAACTAGGGATGTATAACTCCCTTACTGTCAAGTAGATTCTGGCTTGTAGCAACCCTGCAGTAACCTTGTAGGACAGAGTAAAACTGCCTCATAGGTCTGTAAATCTTTACGGAAACCGGGTTGTATAGTTTCTCTTTAAAAATCAGACTTTGAATGTACACCTACTCCTCACTTACCAATTTGTTACCTGACATGTCATATTTACAGCAATAGTGAAAAATGTGTTCAGCTATTGCATATTAATGGAATATATCTGGCAGAAACAAATGCTGAGGTCTCAGGTGATAATAGCATGGGCATGGTCGTTACAGTTATATGTCACCCTGGCTAGACTGTGATTCTCAGTGGTTTGGCAGTCATGCACTGATGTAATTGGGCAGTTGTTTGATGTGATTTATCCTCCTTTTTGTGATCTGATGTGGTCATCCTCCATTTTAGCATGATACCAATTTTCGCGTTAATGACCTGGCCTTTGGAATGTTGCCGTGCTGGTAAGTGAAGCGTGAGTGTGCTAAAAACATAGAATTCTACTCTTCACTTGAGTCAGTAGCATCATATATGAATTATATCTGAATAAAGCTGTTATAAAGAAACATTAGATGGCCTGGCCTTACTGGTCTGTTCTTCATGATTGCTGTCCAGTGGCAAGAGCTGTAGGATTTCATGGCCTGGCCCTCGTAGGCTCTTGCATTTGCTTTCCCTAATTGAAGCTTTCATCTAGTACGAAGCCTAGGGGTCTTTTTATGTTTTATCATATAGAAGAGAAATAACAGTAGTCTTTCCAGCCCACAAGCAGTGGAGCATCCTTATGGGAGAAGACCCTAAGAAGAGAATGTGGGGAAGACTTGAAGGCATAGGATAGGGGAACTGTAGTCCCTAGATTTGTGGCCAACTTTGGTTTCTTACCAATAGGGAGTGTGGTATGGTGAGAGAGACAAAGAGAGTGTTAGGCGTTGAGGTCTGAGGCTTTTAAGCAGAAGTGGGCTGCTCTCTGGGAACTAAGGGATGCTCTTGCCAGGGGAGCTGGTTATTTTTAGGTTCCAGTGAACCTTGGTTAACCCCTTTCCTGATCTGTGCAGTATGTGTAGCATAGCATTTTTGATCCTGATCTGTAAGACCCTTTCCAGCTCAGATACCCTAAGGGGTGAAAGTAGCTGAAGGAAACATTTGTAGCCTCAGGGTAGAAATAGGAAGTGTCTGGAAGTAAGGTTTACTGGAGAAAGAGTCTTCTCCTAGGCAGCCATGCTCCATGTACAGTTGTTGGTCTGAGCCCTGTAGGAGGAGACCAGCCATCTAGCCCCAGCTGTTTGGCTCACTTCCTTAGATACTTCGGTCAGCTTACTGCATCTGTTTGGACTTCTTTCCCTCTTCTGTAAATGACAGTGGTTGGACTATATCTTTCTAGGCCTTTTCCCACTAGGGTTAAGTTTTATACATCAAACTGGAGATCAAGACTGCAGTTTGTTGAAGAGAAAAGATTTCATCTCATAGTCCTCTCAGATTGGACTAGTTTTAGAGGATCTTCCTTGAGGGCTTGGTCAAGGCTTTAAGATTCTTCTCCCTAGGACTTAGGTGTTCTCCCTTAGAGTTTGAAAATGCTTGTGTTTGGGGTGACATGGGCTGCCCAAGAAGATTGCATGTATCCTCAGGAGAGCGTGCAAACAGTGATGTCTCCTCTTTTGGAAGGGATGATACTGAGAGGATTCTGACATCTTGTTCCTGGCTGGGCTGTATGCTTGCTGAGTTGCCTTCTGGGCCTGAAACATAGAACCTAGACCTGGTAGAGGCCATAGTCTGCGTGCCCGCCAATCATTAGAAAGGAAGCAGATCATTTCAAGAGATGTCTCAGTATTTATGATGCCAGGCTTATCTAGGAAAGCACCAGGGGCTGAGGCTAACCTTGTGTTTGTTTGAAAGGAACTAACTTAGCTGCTACCAAGTTGAAAATGACTTGTTTGTTAGCCCACAAGAATACTGCTGGTAACAAGACAGAAGGGGCCTGTCCTGATAGTTGACATTCTGGTGGGAGACACAGTAAACCAGCAAGCTACTTCCAGTGGTCTCTTGCTGCGTAACAAATCATCTTAAACTTAGTGAATAAAATATAACCATGTTGTTCACTGATTTGTGGGTCAGGATTCAAACAGACCTCAGCTGGATGATCCTTCTGTTCCACATGGCAGTACAGAGGTAGCAGCCTGAGCTACAGAGCACACCACAGCTTAACTCGCATGTTTGATACCTTGGCAAGAATTGGCGGGAATAGCTGAGTTCAGCTGAAATTGTTACATGGAGTACCTTCAGGAGCCCTCTTAAGCTTGGAGGTTTTGGAGTAGGACTTCTTACATATGGCTCAGGGATCCTAGAGAGTGTTTCAAGAGACTGGAAGTGGATACTGCCAAGTTTTCTGAGACCCTAAGCCTGGGCACAGCATCAGTTTTGCCATGTTCTTTGTTCAGAGTGAGCACAAATCCTGCCAGATTGAAAAGGAGACAGGGGGCCCACCTCTCCAAGAGAGAAATGTTAATCTAGGTCTGTCTTTAATGCAGTGTGGTAGTGTCCAGTAGTGTGAGGAAAACAAAATGAGGCAAAGTAATGTGGTGTGTTTGGGATGCAGTTGGGGGCTGCTTCAGTCAAGATGCCTGGAAAGCTTCCTAGCAGAGAGCCAAGTAGGGTTGATAAGAAGCCCTAATGGGCATTGTAGCCTGGAGGAGCAGCCAGATACTAAGTGGTATCAGTTTAGAGTTCTTCAAAGGCTGGAGAGAAGGCCTGTGTGAATGGAGCAGAGTAAGGAGAGGGACTCAAAAATCAGGAGTAGAAAGCCTTTGAAGCCAGCTTGAGGAGTTTGAATCTTATTCTGACAGCGCTGGGAAGAGATGACAAGATCTCATTTCTATTTTGTTTGTTGTTAGGTGCTCTCTATTTCAACTCATAGCGACCCCATGGTGGCAGAGTAGAACTGCCCTGTAGGATTTTCTTGGCTGTCATCTTGTGGAAGCAGATTGCCAAGTTTATCTCCCAGGGAGCTCCCATGGTGGGTTCAAACTCCCCAGGCTTTCAGTTAGCAACCAGCCTCTTAACCGTCTCTACCACCGATGCTCTGATTTCCATGTTAGGGTTCCTGGGTTCTGCAGAAAAGGAACTGGAATGGGTGGAAGGAGGAAAACGGATTTGTGCAGTAGTCTGGGTAGGAGATGGAGTGAGTGATAGCATAGTGAGTTAGGCCTGATTTTTGTAAAGTAACTTGTTGTTTTATCTTAAATCTAAAGAGGAAGTGTTCTGATTGCTGTTTCTTTTCTCTCAAGCTTGGTCCAGAAGCTAAACTAGTTAGTACTGTGCCCATTTATCAGAGCAGGCTGAGGGGGGCAGAAGTTTTGCTTTTTCTGAGTCTCGTGACATCTGAAACAGAATGGGTGTTGGTTCTTCCTGGCCTGGGTTTCAGGGCTGTTTGTGGGCTTGCCTGGCTTTTCCTAGGTCCAGGTTTTAGGATAGAATTAGGTAGAGTGTGCTGATTACAAATGTAGCCTTGGGTGCTAGGTGGGGCCTGAAAGTGGGGAGTGAACCTGATCTTGACTTTGAGTGCCTTGACTTTATGTTCTTGACTTGAGAAATTGTGGGTTTTTCCATTTCAAGTAGGATCCCCTTCAGAGCAGGCTTCAGAACAAGCTCTCTGGTTGACAGTCTAGGTATCCAAGTGCTGATTTCATCCCTGCTCTTAAATTTCTTCTGGCTTAACATTTTTCGTAGCTTTTAAGAAGGAATTGGATCCTATGCTCCTGAGTCTGTCCTGTAAAATGGATTGCTTCCTAGTATACCATTTGTTTGTTCATCAGTGGTATGTGTTTTTCATTTCCCTGGGTTAGCTAGGTGTCCTAGAATCTGCCCCATATGTGGCTTGCTTTGTTGAGGACGGATGCCCTAGAAGCACTGAGATCATCCACCGCTTCTCACATGATTAGCAAACTTCTGAGTGTCCGTACACAGCACTTTCGTTATCTCAGTTCATTTTGTAGCAACCATGCGGGTTCTAGCTACTGTTGTGATCCTCATTTTACAGACCGCAAAACAGGAGCTCAGAGAACTTACTCAGTGCTGTGCCTGCTGACTCCAGGGTTCATGCTTTGTATATCATCTGGTTTTCCATTGTTCCAGACCGCAGGAGTATATACGCCCCACTAGGAAAACTTCCTGGAAGAGAAAGGACCCACATGAGTCTTAAGAGAGCAGGGATCTATATGAGGCCCTTGTTGCCAGCCAGAGGCCATTGAACTTGTCACCCTGACCCTCCTTTCTTTGGTGATGTTCCTCTTCAGCTCTGCTAGACTACATGCAGGCTTGCTGAAAAGAAAGAGCTATGCTGACCTTGTGGTTTTTCAGGCATGGCTTCCTGGCCCCGAGAGTGGGAGAGATGGTGGGTCAAGGAGGCCCCCTGGCTCTGGATTACCAAAGGGAATGGGAGATACTGTACGTTGTGCTTTTTAACTCTTGTTGAAGGGGAAGATTTTTTTCATATTACTCAACAGCAGTCCATTGTAGGAAAATGTTAAACTATGTTTTAATAAATTAAATCCCTTCATAATCTTTTCCACCAACCACCATAAACATTACTGAGCATTGCTGGGTTGTGTATCTTTCTAGATGAGTACTGTCTGATAGGAATATAATGCAAGACATAAGTAATTTAAAATTCCTATTAGCTGTATTTTAAAAAGGTAAAAAACAAGTGAAATCTATCAATAATACATTTAACTGAAAAATACTAAAAATATTGTTTTAACATGTAATCAGCATAAAAATTAGTGATGAAATATTTTTACAGCCTCTGTACTGAGTCTTTAAAATCTCATGTGTATTTTGTACTTAAAGCACTTGTAAGTTCACAGTATCTACATTTTAAGTGCCAGCTTCCACAGGTGACTACTGACTACCATAGTAACACATTTCTACACTTTTTTTGAGTGTAATGTGTGTGTATATACTTTTTTTAAAACAAAATTGGGTCTTAGTTTGAACTGTTTTCCCCCTCCACTTAAAAACAAAGGCTTTCTTGACATTTACCTTCTTATAACCCTCAAAGTAGCCTTCGAAAGGAAGGTGACATTTTCCTGAGCCCAGAGTTCTGTCACTGGGGACTAAAGGTACACACACCCCGCCTCTGCCTGCTTGGAAAGTCTCACCCTTTGCCCTGTCCACCACAGCGATCCTGGGTCACTGAGCTTGGTTCAGGATTCACGTCTCCTCATACACAGGCGCTGAGGAAGCCGAGCAGGCCAGGTGGGGAAAGCTACTTACCAAGAATACCATTCAGAGGTGCAGTGTCTAAAACCACAATACCCTTACTCCTAGACCAGTGCTCTTTGTAATGTACTCAGCTGCCCTCGGAGAACTTAACTGCTTGGTTTTAAAACTAGTTGAAGTTCAAAGAGGAAACCTGGTAGGGGACAGACGAAGGCCTCCCTACTTGGGTTTGTCCTTGGATCCACATGGAGACTGACCAGCGCTGGC
This sequence comes from Heterohyrax brucei, assembly GCA_028571685.1. Lineage (NCBI taxonomy): Eukaryota > Metazoa > Chordata > Mammalia > Hyracoidea > Procaviidae > Heterohyrax > Heterohyrax brucei. Next base: position 172,071,800 of record CM053141.1, read on the forward strand.
CTGTGTTTCACGGGAGAGCAAATGTGTCTAGGCAGTGGGGAAAAGACCAGCGGGGCCAGTGCTGGTGCAGGAAGGAGTGTGAGCTGATCTGGGTGGGGTTGGGAGTTAAAAAATCTCTACATAACTGGCTAGTTGTCAGACGATCCAGCACCCTAATGTAAGAAACATGGTGAGCCTCATACCGAGCCACTTGTGGAGCAGGAACCTAACCTGTTCCTCAGCAGATAGGAACTTTGTAGGAGCCTGGTTTTGGTTCTTTTTCTTCTCCCATACCCAAATGTATGACTCAGGTTTTCAGCCTGTGAAGTTGGGCTGCCTCTTAGTGCCTCTGCTTGCTGCCCGTCCCACCTATCTACCCAGCAGGAGGGCTGGCAATGACGGGACCAGATTACTGGTGGTTAGGAATTTAAATACTGGATGGATCCAGGAAGCCAGCATGCTTTTAGTGTATCCCCACCCTGTCTTGCATGGCAGGGAACAACCACCCTGAGCCAAGTCTTCACAGGCTGGGAAGGGGATTGTCTAAGGGAACTAGTAGCCAAGGAGATAAGTTGATTTGTATTCCACGGAAGCTCTTTTACCCTGAGTCAAAATGCCGTGCAAGTTGGCACCTGTAAGAGCTAAGAATTCTAGGCCACCATCTTTTATTTTTTGGAGCTCTAGTTTTACTTATTAAAATGATAGATTGAAAAGAGCAGTACTGCCTTTGGATTAACACTTAAGACTTCTCAGAGCAATTTATTCATCTCTTCTGCAGTCCCTACAAATGTCCCTGAGGTGGATGGTAGTGGCCCCCTCTTATGGAAAAGGAAAATCTGAGTTTGAAGAGATTAAGGGGTCCGTCCAGCACTGGAGCTCAAACTGGAAGAGGCAGGTTTTTGTTTTGTTTTGTTTTTCTCCCTTTAAAGCACAACTAATAAGGAAAATAATCTAGGAGAGTACAAAGAAGATAAGCATTGATTTTCCTAGGAAATAGGTAATGCAAGCAAGACACTTAGCCCAGTGACAGATCATACTGAGAACTCAATAGTCATTCTGTACCCCTGTAGAAAATGAAGTTTTTTGATTCTCTTCACTGTTTTGTTAGGGGGCTGTTGACGTAGCAGCTCATCCACTGAAGAGGGAGGCCGCTTGCTAAGGGTTTATTAAGGGAACATGAAGGCATTGGCACATTAGTACTGCCTGACTGCTGGCTAGGAGTGGAGAGTGCAGCTGTGCTTGTAGTTGTCCTAGGATGTCTGCTGCCATTCCAAGCCACCTCTGCTTCACCTCTTGACTTGCATTATCACTGTCATTGCATCACTGTCATTGCCTCTGAGGTGGCAGCTCTGTGGAGACCTTAGACTTGAAGATGGCTAGAGTCGAAAGGAGCTTTGGAAGCCATGTGGTACATGCTCATTTGATAGAAAACTGAGGCTGTCTCTTGGCCAGAGTCTCCAAGGGGAACATAGTGCCCACCCTAGGTCTTTCTTCATTCAGGCTTGCTGTTTTAAGGGAAGAAGAAATGGGAGGACCTTGGAAAGAGTGGTGCTGTAGGAAATTAGAAGAGGAGTAGGCCTGGCAGCATGAACCCAAAACAGATTCAGTGCAGATGGTGTAGTTCCTCTTCCCTCAGACATATGCCTTTAGTTCTCTGCCTGCCCGGCTTGGCCAGTCATTGACACACTGAGCCCTGATAGGTCCGGGGAGGCCTGCCCAGGTGGAGGTGTTGCTAGAAATGCTCTAAATTTCCTGAAAACAGGCCCCACCCTTCTGTTCTGCCATTCCTTCTGAGCTTTTGAGACAGAGCCACATTTTAAAGTATTGGTGCTGGAGGGAGGCACTAAGCAAATATCCAGAACAGGGTACTTAACAGGAGCCTCACCAGTGGACTCACGAATGGAAAGATTTGCCCATGGCCTTAATCAGATACTTAGGGGGCTCTGCAAACCTCCGTAATGACTAACAAGTATCAAGTACGCACTGTGTGCCAGACAAGCACTTGCATACACTCTACAAATATCAGCTCTGTCCGTGTTCACACTCTCATTTGGTTAGGAATTCTGTACCTATTTTTAGAAACTCAATGTCATGCAGGTAGAAGTGGCAGAGCTGGGATTCTGGCCCTGGTTATCCTAGCTTAGCTGTTAGCCACTACGCTGCTCTAGTAGTGGTAGGTAGGGTGATCCAAAGCTGTTTGGGGTAAAGTTTTTCTGACTCCAACCCTAGTACCCTTTCTGCCGAGGCACCCATTGCACAATTCCTACTTGGGTTTCTGAGTGTTGTTCTTCCTAGGCTTTGTCCTGATTCTTCTGCAAAGACCCAAGATTAAGGGTTGCAGATCTTGCCTGCAAACAAGTGGCTCCTAGAGGACGCCAGACTCAGCACCACCCATGTCAGCTCTCCTGTCACCTAGACCCTAGGTAATCTTCGGTATGCACAGTATGTTACACATAGGATGCTGATGTTGTTGGTTGCTGTCAGGTTAATCCAACTCATGGAGAGCCTTGCATACAGAATAGAACTTGCTCTATAGGGTTTTCAAGTATAGGCTAAATAAACGCTTGTTGAAATGGAGAGCTTTTCTTATTTTAAGTCATTGCCAGATTATAGTTATACTTATGTTAGTTGCTGTTGTCCCTTCTCTTGCCCTGCCCATGGCAATTATCACTCACTGATCCCTGTTTGCTGAGGATCCTCAGTATGACACGAGGTTATCTTGTATCAAGATCAGGGGATCACAGTGTAGAGTTTAAGGTTAAAGACCTTACAGACTGAGCCTTCAGGATAGGGACTGTCTTGTTTACCATTGTTTCCACAGACTAGCCAGATTACCCATGATCAGCTTTACTGTACTTTACAGTACAGTGGCAGGAGCCCAGGACTGGAATCCCATAAATTTATAGCCATGAGACAGGCCAGGGAAGTTACTCTGCCTCAGTTCTACATTTGGTAAGACGGAGAAAGCCATGCCTACCCTGTGTACCTTGGACTGTTAACTGTGAGGCTTAGGTGAGGAAGTACCTTATGAAGTGATTAGCCCTGGTCACCAAGAGAAAGGAACCATGATTGGTTTATGCTCTGCTTAGTTCTCCCCTGTACCCTAGAGCAGGGTCAATATAAAATCCTTGCTTCCCACCCACCTCTTGCGTGTCTTTTATTTCCTGTAGGATCTCTGCAGTTTTCCCCACCCATTCCTTTCTGCTTAGCTGGAGGAGGTTAAAATTCTCTTGGGGCTTTGGTGCTGGTGGCCCTGGAGCTTGCCTTTGCAATAAACAATTCTTTGGTTCCTGATTGCTTTTCCCGTCTTCCTGTGTGTTGAGTGGCTGTGTCCCCACCTGGCAGGTGAGCTAATAGACTTGAGAAACGGAGTCTGCTTCCTGGTGGACTCAGTCTCCTGTAGGGTGTACAGGTTGGAGCTAGAGTCCTTTGGGGGATCTAAGGAGCCTAGCATTTAAGTCCTGCAGTGCTGAGAGAGGCTTGGTGTACCCTGGGATTTCACATCTCTGGGGTCAGACACCTTCTGACTTAGACCTTTGGCTAACCACTTACTTAGCCTCTTTCAGTGTCCTCTGTAAAATGGATAATAGTTCCATCCTTGTGAGGTTTAAAAAACATAATGCACCAGAAACGCATAGCAGGAGGCCTTGCTTCCTTGGGTAAATGCTTAGTGAGTGATAGCCATTATTGTTAATTTAATGGACCCAGACCTTAGGGGTTGAGTGAACAAACTGCAGGGTAAGAGAGAGGGGCAGCTCTTTGGCTCCAAGCAGTATACAAATGGACCGATCACTTCAGAACTTGAGTTCTTCACCTCCGGCCTAACTGCAGGCCAGACCAGATCTATTCTTTATAACCTGTTGACTGTCAAGAAGACAGTCAATTTAGGGCTTCTTGGCCTGACCATTCTTAGTCCTGATATTGGAGATTGGGCTGGTGGGTAAACGGGAAGGATTAGCTCCTCATATCCCTCCTCTGGCTCTAGGTGTATACAATCAGAACATGCTCCCCCTTCTGCTGTTCGGAGCTGTGCCCTCATGAAGCCACGGGCTGACGACTAGAGACGGGGATCTCTTCTGGCAGTCCCACTGGCAGCATGGCTCTCAAACATGAGTTACTTGCCATCCGGTTTGTGCCGGACGCTTGTTAAAACCACAGATGCCCAGGTTCTGTTCCCCACGCTGATTACTGGAGCTTGGGCAAGGCCAGAATCTGCATTTTAACCAAACCATGCCCCCCGTTAGGTGGTGCAAGGCCTTTACTCACTGGTCTTCAGTTTGCACAGCAGTCAAGTCAGATGTTTTCAAACAGGCTGCTGCTCAGGACTTCTTGCTGAGTGGGGAGGCAGACTGCAGAGGAGGCTTGGCACCCACTTCTTATCAAGTCCTCTGCTATTTTTGTATTTTTAATCAAGAAACTTAGATTTTTCAAGCATATGAAAGAACATTAGGTGTAAGATGTAAAGAAAAATACGAAAAGAACAACTCATGCACACTGTCTGGCTTAAGAATGGTAACCTTGTTTTAAAAATACTAAATCCTGTACTGTAGATTCAGTGAAATTTTGCCAAAAGTGACAGCGGAATATCTTTGCGTCAAGTTACAGTAACTCGAAGTATGTTCAGAAAGAACTTACCTCATAGTTACTAGGGTGTTTGTTCAAGGAGTAGTACCCAGGAGTCTGGTCAGCTCAACAGTTTCTACAGTTACAGTTCAGTTAAATTCTTCACTTGTGCAACCATTCTTGCTGTGCTTTTCTAAATCATTCGACCACCATTAAGATAAACTGCTGTCTGGCGAAAACTGCCACCGCCCCGGCCCTCCTTCCCACCTCTGGTAGCCTCTGATAATCTTAGGTTTTTGTATTTCTTTCACTCAGCGTGGTTTGCATGCATAGGGACTTCATTTCTCCTTGTGGCTGAGTACTGTTACATTGTATGATTATGTCACATTTTGTTTATCCATTCATCTGTTGATGGACATTTTGGTTGTTTCCACCTTTTAGCTGCTGTGAACATTGGTGTACAGGGTTCTGTTTCTGTTCTTGCCTTGTCTAAGACTGGGGTTATATGATCATTCTATCTTCAACTTTTTAAAGAACCGGGAATTTTCATGTTGACGAGCTCCTCAGTTACTAATTCTTTTGCATACTAAAATCGTGGGGCTAAGGTCCTTTGTAGCAGTAGCTTGTCCCTGTGGAAAGCTGGGCACATTTAAAGTTACGGTTAGGGAGATGAACTGGTACAAGAATACGATCATGAGATGTGTAGATGACAGGATTCTCCTCTCCCTGCCCAGCCCCCTCCATGCCTGCAAATGAAGACACTAAAGACACCCAGAGGGCAATTAAAAAAAAAAAACTTTATTGTGCTTTAAGTGACAGTTTACAACCTATCAGTTTGTCATACAAAAACTTATATAATATTTTGTAAGTGGAGCTCCTCTCTCCACACTGTGACAGTACAGTCCTCCTTTCCACCTTGTATTTTCCCTGTCAATTCAATTAGCCACTGTCTACCTTTGCCCTTTCATCTCAGCTCTGGAAAAGAGGTGCACCTGAGTCTCCTTAAGCCAAGAAGCAGTCTTCACCAGTATCATTTTATGTCTTTATAGTTCAGTCCAGTCTTTATCTAAGCAGTTGGCTTCAGGAATGGTTTCAATTCTGGGCTAACAAGACAGTCCAGGGACTATATCTTCTGGGGACCTGCTAGTCTTAGACCATCAAGACTGGTCTATTTAAGAGAGTTTGAGTTCTACACTACATTTTTCTCCTTTTATGGCAGGGATTCTGTTGTTTTCCCTGTTGGGCAGTCAGTGGTGGTAGCTGGGCACCACCTAGTTCTTCTGGTGTCATGCTGATGTAGTCACTGGATTATGTGGCCAAAGGGGAATTCTTACTAGAATTTCTACAACAAAGGCTATAGTCCCTGAGGCAGAGCAGGCATCCAGTCTCCTCACTTCTAGCTCAGGGTTCTAGTCACTCCCTCACTTTTCATTTGGAACAGGAGTCAATCCGTGGTCCTTCCTTCCTATGGTTGCCAGATTTAGCAAATAGAAAAACTTAAGTTAAATTTGAATTTCATATAAATGGCTTTTTTTAGTATGTCTATAACATGGCAAGGGACATACTTTTACTAAAAGAAAATAATACACTGTTTATCTGAAATTCAGATTTAACTGAGTGTCCTGAATTGTTATCTGCTAAGTCTTAACAATTCTTTCCCTTTCCACAGTTGAGTAACAGACAGAATCAAGTATAGTTCTAATGAGAAAAAAAAAATGGTTGCCATCAGACAGCCCTTGTGGGCTAGCTTCCATGTACCCCTTTCATAGTTTAGAAAAACAAGAGGGTAAGTCTGACTTCTAGGAGCTTCCCCCTAAGGTACCTTTCTGTTACCTCATGAACCTAGTTTCTTGGCACTCGGTGTGTGGCCTAGTTAGTTCTTACCAAGTTACAGGCTGCAGGAGAGATTGGTCAGATCTGACCCATCCGACCCCTGTCTGGTCTTGTGAGTTACCTCACTGATAGCTGCTGTTGGCACATCCAGAAACCCTGGTGGTGTGGGTTAAGTGCTACGTCTGCTAACCGAAAGGTTGGCGGTTCAGATCTGCCAGGTGCTCCTTGGAAACTCTAGGTCAGTTCTGTACTGACCTCTAGGGTCTCTCTGAGTCAGACTCGACTCAAAGGTAATGTTTTTTTTTTTTTTCCCTGATTGGCTCATCCAGTAGACACCAGAATCCATGCTGTTAATTACTACTCTACCTTGCCTCTTAACCAAACCGAAAACCTGTTGCCATTGTGTAGATTCTGGTTCGTAGTGAACTTGATAGGACTAAGTAGAACTGCACCGTAGTGTTTCCAAGCAGTGGCTGGTGGATTTGAACTGTCGTCCTTTGCGTTAGCAGCTGAGTTCTTAACTGCTATGCCAGAAGAGTAGCCTAGTAATAAATTGTTGGTGGGTCACTGGCTAGGGATCAAAAACTACTAAATCAAAGCCACTGCTTTCAAGTCAGTTCCTACTCATAGCTACCGTAATAGGGTTTCCAGAGCTGTAAATCTTATGGAAGCAAGACTGCCACATCTTTCTCCCTTGCAGTGGCTGGTGAGTTCCAGCCACAGGCCTTTTGTTGAGCAGCTGCCTCATCTGACAGTGCACCACCAGGGTTCAGACCTCAGACCCTGTTCATTTGCTGAAGGGAAAGAGTATGGTGGAATAATAAGGTAAGTGCCATTTTTTAAGCAGGAGTGTGGGGGTCTGCGGTTGGAGTGGTACCCGTGTTTGCTGAGTCATGTTCTGTTCCAGCATCCATGGAGTTCCGGTAGGGGTAGAACATAGAGCATTGAGAGGACTTCCTCCCCTAGAGATGCCCCCTCTTGTTGCTGTTGAGTCATTCTGACTTACAGCAACCCTGTAGGACAGGGTTGAACTGCCAACCTTGTGATTAGCAACCAAACTCTTAACCACTGCGTGTCACCAGGATTCTGAGAGGGCTTCCAGGCTGACCTAAACTCTACTGAGTAAAGCAGATTAGCAGGTGTGGCGGGGAGCAAGACTGACTTACCTGATCTGACTTGCAGGAACTAGTCTCATAAACAAGAACTACAACTCTCCATCAGCTTGTAGGGCCCCCCAGCAGATAGGTCAAGTTTACAGGTTACCAGTGTGGTCCCAACCAACAGGTCAGGGTGGCAGCTGTTGTTACTTGCTCATTTTAGAGCGGAGGAAACTGAAATTTAGTGCAGGTGTCTTAACATGCCAAGGCTGGATGCATAGCTGGTCAGCGACAGCTAGGGGAGGCTTCCTGGGTGTGCCTCCCCCATATGTTCCAGAGAAAGCTGAAGTGTTCAGCTTTTCCTGGCACAGTGTGACCAGGAAAAACTGAGAGTGGCAGTGAGGCCCCTCCCAGACCACTTCATCCAGAGCGCTCCTACTTTTCTCTGCCATCTATTCTAGTTCTGCTTGAGACTTTTTTTTCCCCCTTAAAAGCAGGTGATAATTTCAGGGTGCTCTGGTACAGTAGTTAAGAGTGCTCAGCTGCTAACTGAAAGGTCTGTTCAAACACACAGGCAGCTGCACAGAAGAACTATGTGGCAGTTTGCTTCCGTAAAGATTACAGCCTGGGAAGCCTTAAGAGGCAGGTGTCCGCTCTGTCCTATATGGGTAGTTAGGAGTTGAAATCAGTTTGATGGCAGTGGGTCTGGTTTTGGTTTTCTATTGTAAGCACCATCGACTCCTTAATGCTTTTGGGTGCCTGAGGCCCTGGCCCCCCTTCCTACCTGAAAATGGGTATAGTTGTGCACAGGGTATTTGTTGAGGTGGGAATTGGCTCTCAGACCTGTGAGTGAAGCCCCAGATGGGAAGCAGGATTGGAAAGTGTTCAGCTCCACTAACAGCCCCCTGACAACTTTGGACACAGTCTAGTGTGTGGACCTCAGTTTTCCTATCTGTGCATTGAGATTTCTTAACTGATTTAGCCCTGACTGCATTCAGGAGCAGCCTCTCCCCTTCAGTAATGGGGATGATCCAGAATAATTTCTTGGGGATCTAGAAGCTTTTTTCTTCCAGCAGATAATACCCTAGATTTGGGACGGTAAAAATGATTTTACCATCCCAGAGGTGGCTGCTGACCTTGGGGGATGGGAAAAGCTGCTTTAATGTCAGCAGGCTCCTGCATCAGGATAATCCAGTGAGGCGTGCAGCAGTGTGATGTTTGTGCCTCCCGACTGTGTGAGGGGGTTCACTCACGAAGTCCAGATCTAGCTCTGTGAGTGGTAGTTTGCCTGGCTCACAGCCTGGGCCAGTGTATGGGGGCCCATAAAGCGAAATATGGCTTGTAGAAGGTTTGGTTAGCGATGTTTAAAATGAAATTTTCAGTAGAAATGTATTTTTCTACTTTGTTTGAAAACTCAAAAAATGAGTCAGAAGTAAGCCTTTGTTCATGGGTGAAGCCTCAGCTGCTGTTGAGTGGGTGCTGCCCCTTTAGCTAGTCCTGATCTTTCTAGCTTGCCAAAGTTGCCAGCCAGGGTTCTCATGATTTATAGTGCTGCCTGGGGCCTGGAGCCTCTCAGCCTCAGTTTTCCTCATCTGTAAACTGGAAGTCATCGTACCTACTTCCTAGAGTGGTTGGGAAGAGTAAATGAGCTACATGTAAAGCACTTGGCAGCTTGTGGCATTATAGCAGACGCCCTGGTGGTTCATTGGTTAAGCACTAAGCTGCTTACTGAAAGGTTCGTAGTTCAAACCCACACAGGAGCTCTGTAGGAGAGGCCCGGAAATATGTCCCCAGAAAGACTGCAGCATAGTACAGCTTAGAAAACTTTCGAGGTATTCTGCTCTGTCACATGGAGTCACTGTTTATTATTCAGAATTGACACCACAGCCGTTAAAAACAGCAGGAATATTATAAGGGCTCAGTTAATTAATTACAGTCTAGTGATGGTGAGATACATACAAATACAGCCATTCAGGTAGTGGTGAGTATCCTGAAGATGACTGCACCGAAGGCACTGAGTTACAAACTGGATTAGAACTGATCCAGACTCGCTGACATTGAGCAGAATTTATACTGAGACTTGGGAATAATGAGGAATCAGCCATCTCACCTCAGTATGGCCTTTGTGACCTTTGGGCAAGTCCCTTGCCTCATTTTCACTTTCTGAAAAACTAGAGTAATGGCGTCATTTTGAAACCCTTAAGTGAAATCACACTTATATAAAGCACATAGACCAGCTCCTGGTGCCTACTCAGCACTCACTAAAAGATGGTTATTGTTGCTGTTACTGGTCTAACTGGAACAGAGTGTCCTCTTTAGAAAGTCTGGATTTGAAGCTGATAACTTGAAGGCTGGAGGCTTTAGTTATTGTGTGCTGTGGAGTTGATGCCCATTCATAGTAACCCTGTGTGACAAAGTGAAACTAACTGCCCTATAGGGTTTCCTAGGCTGTGCAATCTTTACGGGAGCCGATCTGATCTTCTCCCGTGGGGTCGCTGGTTCAAACCACCAGACTTTTGGTTAGCAGTGTAGTCACTGATAAAGTTAAGCAGTGATGATTATTATTTAATCACCTTTTGGACAGGCCTTCAAGGGCTGGTATCAGCAGTGGGGGTGATACACAAAGGTAGGGCAGGATCCGTGTCTGGACAGGGAGTGTGGGGCATTGAGATGCCTAGGTCACCAAGGGCTAAAGATAGACTCCTGGGCCTGGCTCAGCCAGCTGGGCTGGCCAGCATCATGTGACCCGCCCTTCGCCCCTCCTCCCCAGCCAAAGGGACACAGACAGCACTCTTGGGCTGGCTGCTGGCTGGCTTTTTTTTTTTTCCAGCGAATCTTCAAGATGGTCTGAAGTTTCCCTCTCGCTTTCTCACTGCTGGCTCTCCTCACTCCTGTCCAGGGGGTGTCGGTCAGCGTCCTCCTGTGTTTCATTTGCAGGTGTGGGGGATTAGAGGTGGGAGGGCTGGGCAGAGAGAAGCCTCTGAGAAGTGACTTCAGCGGTGGGAACTGATGAACAAGGTGAGGAGGGGTAACCACTGTTCTTGGCACTCTGTGGACGAACATTCCTGCTTAGAGGGCACTAGGTTCAGGAGAGATGGGTTGAAAGGCTTGACAGTTTCAAAGCTCCTCCTGAGTGACTCAAGCCCATCCCAAGGCTGGGGGCTGGGAGACAGCTGAAAAAATGCCAGGCTTTTCACAGACTCTGCCCCCAGGCTGGCCAAGAGGGACGGGCACAGGTGGGTGGTGTAACCCAGACTCCATTGCCTGCCTCCCCCTCCCCCTAGGTGGTTCAGCTAACTTCCATAATCAGGGTCCCATGTCAGGCAGATGGTGGCAGCTTCCACTGTCTGAGAGCTTCTGAGGCAATGTCAGCTAGAGCCCCCCTGAGCAGCCTCTGCTCTGGCCCCAGGGCATGCTAGTGTGGAAGAATGGGTAGGTGGACCTAAAACAATGCCTTTTCCTCCTGGGGCTCTAGGGCTCTTAGAGGTAAGGGTCCCTGGCTGGTATATTTGGTGGTAGTTTCCTTGCCTCTAGGCAGAGAGAACTGCCAGGTTGCTGGTGTCTGATCCCAGAAATGTCACTTGCCCTGCTCTTTGTCCTTAGGCAGCCCTGCAGGGAGCCTTGGTTTTCCCTAGTGTGGACAGAGATGCCCCAGTAGTTCTGCCTTTCAGAAGCTGCCCTGTGTGACCTAGTGAGGTGGTAGTTTGAGACCCCTTGAGTCTCTTCCACCCCCTTTAAGTGGTTAAGCGCACCGGTGTTAGAATCAGACTGACTTCAAATCCTGTCCTCCCTCATGCTGGCTGTGATCATGGCAAATAACCCTTCTACCATTTGCTTTGGTTTCCTTGTTTGTAAAATAGGACTATTTACAGAAACAAACTTGGTGCTTATTTTAAAGATCAAATAAGAATCTGTGCAGAGAATTTAGAGGTGGGTGGCATCTAGTAAGTGCTTACTACGTATTATCTGCAGTTGTAGACTACATCTTGTTACTAGCATTTTTCTTCTGCTTTGATAATTTTTGGTAGTCCCATGTTCACTCCCCTCACTCCTACAAGATATAATATTACTTGACGGCACCTACCAGCACCACCACCACCCTTGTTCAACCACAACTGTGTCATCAACTAAGTACTTCATCTATCTTGCGTGTCCTAGTATCAACTTGGGGGAAGGAAGGAATGATAGCAGTCTAGTTGAAGGTAAGGCTCAGGGAGGGTGGTAGGTAGTGTACCGGAGGTTATGAAATTGATGAGTGTTGGGATCTGGAATACAGCCCAGAGCTGATTTCAGGCAGTTGGTTACCTCTGTATCAAGGTCAGGTTGGGGCCTGGATTCATGTGGAAGCCAGCAGCTTCAAGGACACTTGTTTCTTTGCTACTGGGAGGGCTGCAGCTGGGGAATGAGGCCATAGCCTGATAACTCGTGTTATTAAACAAGTGTCTGTGTGAAGTAGGGCCCGGTGCTGCTGCACTGAAAGTGGTTGCTGTCCTCTGGGAGCATATACTGGTGGGAGGTGTGGGGTGAGACAAAAGTAATCTGACATTTGACTTTTGCAGTGTAAGTGCAAACATTTCTCTTCTCCAAGGATGCAGACAGCCCTGAAACCTGATGGTTTACAGCAAGAGTTGGCCACACAGAGGGCAGTAGGTAGATGAGAGTAGACCCAAAAAAATGTAGCCCCTAAACCTAAAAAAAGTTCTTTGCGGTGGAGGTAGACTCAGCCTTTTCAGATGCCAGTATCTAGGAGATGATGTTTGCCCCCCAAATAAACTTTGATGGTGGTTTTAGTCAGCTAGTGCTGCTCTAACAGAAATACCATGAGGTGGACGGCTTTAACAAAGTAAAGTTTATTCTTACACAGTGTGGTAGGCTGGCTAGAAGTACAAATTTAGGGTGTCCACTCCAGGGGAGGGTTTTCCCCCGTGTTGGCTCTGGAGGAAGGTATGGTATTGCATCAGTCTTTGGGGAGCATCTTGGTGCAGGAACCTCAGGTCTGAAGGATGCACTCTTCTCCCGGTGCTGCTTTCTTGATGGTGTGAGGTTCCCAATTTTCTGCTTGCTTCACTTTCCTTTTATCTCTTGTAGGATGAAAGGATTAAGGGTGGTCGAAGCCATACTCCAGGGAAACTCCCTTTATAGTGGAGCAGGGAGATGACCTTATGAAGGGATTTACAGTCCCACCCTAATCCTTTAACATAACATAGGAAATCACAAAATGGAGGACAGTGGTAAAATACTGGAAATCATGGCCCAGGCACATGGCTACACATTTTGGGGAGGGACACACTTCAATACATGATGGTGGTCTTCCGCAATCTCCCTGGGAGTCAGGCCTAATGTCAGGTCGTCCTCCTTCGCTTTTCAGCCCTCCTAGATCTGGCCCCTCTAGGTAGCTTTAATTTCAAACTGTCAGCAGCCTTACAGCCTTTCTGGAACAAGACAGTGTGGAAAAATACTATCTTTTTATCTGGCCTGGTTCCAGCTATTTATGAGTTTATTACCTCCAAGAGAGAAACCCTGGTGATGTACGTATGCTGAACAAAAGGTTGGCAGTTTCAATCTACCAGGTGCTCTTTGGAGACTCTGTGGAACAGTTCTGCCGTGTCCCAGAGGGTCGCTGTGAGTCAGAATTGACTCCACAGCAGTCGCTTTGGTTTGGGGTTCAGAGGCTGAGAGAGGTTCCTTGGGGCCACTCTTCCTAACTGAATGACTAGACTTCTTAAACTCAGGGAGCTCAAGGCTTTCCCTCATGTTCTTCCTTCCTTTCTGGCACAGCAGAGGTTTTAGGCCTCTCTTCGAGGACTTCCGGTAAATTTCCCCTTTTTTTTCTTTCCTCAGTAAATTTCCCCTTTTTTTCTTCCCTCATTTAAAACTGCAAAGTTCAAAAGCTTTTCTTTCCTTTTCCCTGTGGAAACGTGCCCTGAAACTCAGCCATCTTCTGTGTCTGGAGGTCACTGTGGGGGTAGAACCCCAGTGAGCCACTGCCCAAAGGCAGAGGCATGTTTGGAGGTACCCCGGTGTTGTCATCCAATTTGGGTGAATTGGACCAGTCAAACCAAACCAAAACACAGCAAAGCAAACCAGTTGCCATAAAGTCGATTCTGACTCCTAGTGACCCTACAGAATGGAGTAGAACTGCCTCATAGTTTCCAGGGAGTCCCTGGTGAACTCATACCTTTTGGTTAGCAGCTCTACCACTCAACAACTATGCCCTCAGGGTTTCCTAATTAGCCCTTGGTTTTTCCCATGTGTGCTGATTCTTCCCTTGCATGTTGATAGATGGTTGTGATAGGTAAGGATAGGGATTGCTTGGAAACGCTCGGCTTCCTTAGTGAATTTGAATTCTAATATTTAGTGTCTGTTGAGCATCTGGAAACCCTGGTAGCATAGTGGGTTAGGTGCTATGTCTGCTGACCAGAAGATTGGCAGTTCAAATCTGCCAGGCACTCCTTGGCAACTCTGTGGGGCAGTTCTGCTCTGACCTCCAGGGTCACTATGAATCAGACCTGACTCGATGACAGTGGGGTTTTTTTTTTGAGCATTTACTGTGTGCTGGACACTCTACTAGACTCTTGATTGAAAAACTTTACAGTTGCCCTATGAGGTGGCTATGATGTCATTTTTACAGATGAGGAAACTGGGCGTCTGCAAAGGGCAAGACCATCACAGAACGAAGCGCATGTGCTTAATTAATTAGTAAACTGCCCTGCTTTTCTATATAGTGTAGTTTTAGAGAAGGGGTGTTCTTACACATTTGAAAGTTAATGTGCCAAGAGAGAAAAATCCCAGAAAGCCAGATGGTCAGGGTGTTGTGGTTCAGCCACTTCATTTTATAGGGAGGTGGCCACCTCTGATCCCACCACCCAAATCATTAATTTCGCTGTCCTGTCGCCCTTTAACACTCCTTAGCAATATGTAGTGGCTTAGCCACTGCCCCCAGTAATCTTAAGCACGATGAATTTGCCATGAATCTGCAGCTGCCAGGAAAGTTCCGAGGCATCACCACCAGCTTCAGATTGCTTCTTGTACGTAGAAGTTCCCTGTACTTCATTTAATACTCACATGCATGTGCATACTTACAAGCCTCTTTATTGGCTAGAACTGGAGTTAGTACTGGCTTATGGCCAACTATGGTCCTGTAGGACAGAAAACATCTGTTCTCCTCTTCCAGGAGTCCTTTAGTCCCTGTCATTGATTGAATTGTGTCCCCCAGAAATATGTGTAGTAATTTGGCTAGGCCAGAATTCTCTGTATTCTGTGATTTTCTTATGCTGTAAATCCTAATCTTTGTCTGTGGCCAACAGGGTGCATTATTTGAGAGAGGATTAGGATGGGACTGTAAAACCTTTCCTAAGATCACCTCCCTGCTCCAGTGTAGCAAGTTTCCCTGGAACATAGCTTGTACCACCTTTTGTCCTACAAAAGAGAAAAAGAAAGGGAAGTAAGCTGAGAGTTGGGAACCTCACACCATCAAGAAAGCAGCACTGGGAGGAGAGCACATCCTTCAGACCTGAGGTTCCTGTGCTAGGATGCTCCCTGACCAAAGACTGATAATACACAAGGACCTTTCCTCCAGACCCGAGAAGGGGAAAAGCCTTTCCCCAGGAGTGGACATTCTGAATTTGGACTTGCAGCCTGCCAGGCTGTGTGTGCTAAAGCCGTCACCTTTGGGGTGTTTCTGTTAGAGCATTACCAGATGACTGAAACAGTACCCATTTGCCGTAGTTGACAAGGAAGACTCTACTGAAGCCTCAGTCAGCCATCCTCCTTGCTAGAATGCCGGGCTGTAGAAGCCCATGGCGTGATAGGCTGGCTGAGCTTACGGGCTCCCTCCTGCCAGGCCTTTGAGTGGGGCCCACCTCTCCATGTTCTTCTGCTTTTCTCCCTCAGAACCTCTCCCTGCCCTCAGTAACTCTCCTTGCCAGACAGTGCTCAAAGGTTCCTCTAAAAAGATTCTTAATCCATTAGTCCTCCACCAGTAGCCACAAGGGAGGGAGCCTTTAGGTCCCATGGAATTCCTAGTCAACCTAGAAGGAACACTGGAAAGGGTATCAGCCAGAACGTCTAGCTCCCATTCTGAGTCTGCAGTGAGCCCTGGGGCCCTTACCTTTTTGGCCTCATTTCCCTAACTGCAAATAGAGGAGGCTAGACTGGATCTACATTGTCCTTCTGCTGTAGAAACATTGTACAGTGAGCTTGTTGGTGACTCAGTGGTACGGTTCACAAGGGGTGGGTCTGCAAATGATCCTGGGGACGGTGTTTTGGTGTTCCATTGTGCATGGGATCACTTGATGACAACTAACAGCAACAGCATTTTGCTGTTCTATTGGGTAAGTCAAGGGTGGTGTGCTTAGTGTTTGCGCTGGACTTTGGTTGGTGCTGGCAGCTATAAACTTGAGAAGGCAGAGGTGGAACGAGAGGGCTTCACTTTTACTCACCTGAGGTGGCAGTGGAAATGGGAAGTGGTGGTGCCTGAGCAGATGTTGGTATTGATCGTGAGCTGTTTGAGATGCCAGATCCAGCTGGAACTAGTGTGTATTTCTGTGTGTGTGTGTGTGTGTGTGTGTGTGTGTATACGTGTGACCAGTGGCAGTTGCCTGATGAGGGTGGGTGACTGAGAGGACACCCAGAAAGAGATCTGTTTTGGTTCATTGCTCACTTGATTCCAGTGTAATTGAAGTCAAGTCAGTGTTGTTTGCAGGCTCTCACGGGGCCTGTTGGCGCACATCTGAGCCTCCAAGCCTTTCTGGGTTTCCCTGAGGCTCTAGGATTTTTATAGATCTGTGGATTTCACTTAGAGGCAGAAGTAGTTTCCTCTCTCCAGTGGATTTTCTGCCCTTTGAGGGCTTTGTTCTTTCTTGGGTCAACTAGGGAACCTAACTGGAGGTAGAGCTTTTAAACATGCTTCACTTGGGCCTTTATGCAGAATTAGTTTTAAAAAATTTTTTGTGTGTATACAGACTAGCCATATGTTCCTTATCAACTTGGAGTTGGTAGGGATTAGGGACTGGAGCTTTTTAGTGGCAGAGGAGCATTCTTGCATTGGTTGGTTTGAGCCTGAACTTTCATTACTTTACTTTGTGCCCTTGTGATCTTGGTGAATAAAGTGCCAGGCAAGGGTAGTCACAGAATGTAGTCCTTCTCAATTTTTAAAGAAGAAACAGGTGACCCCTGAAAAAACTTCGCCTCACGTTTTTAAGGAATGTCTTTAGTTAGAAACAGCTCACCTTCTGAACCTGATTCCCCTTTCCAGTTGCCTGTTAATGAACTTGGTATCACAGATTCTTTAACCTGCCCTCCATGTAGCATGGAGTATGTTTAGGGACTGAAGGATGGATCCGTAGCTGAGGTGGTCTTAGTCACCTGGTACTGCTCTAACAGAAAATACCATGAGTGGAAGGCTCCATGAAGAGAAATTTTTATTGTCACAGTCTGGTAAGCCACAGATTCATTCATAAGTTACAAGTCCATTCAGTAGGAGAAATCATCACAGTCTGGTAGGCTGAGTCCAAATCCAGTGAGATCATCTCAGCACAGGAACCTTGGGTCCAAAGGACCTGCCCTGCTCTGGGTGCTGCCTTCTTGGTGGTGTGAGGTTCCTGATTCTCTCCGTTATATCCTGCAAGCTTGTAGCTTGAATCCTGCGTCACTAACACAACTGCGGCACATTCTCCATCATCAGTTATCACGAGGCAGGATTCACAACACATGGGAGGATTAGCACCGTACTGGGACTCATAGCCAAGTCAAATCTATATATACATTTTGGGGGGGACACAATTCAATCCATGTAAGGTGCCTCTACCTGGTCCTAGTTTGGAGCGGGTCAGAGTTCTTCATCTGGTCAGGGAGATGTTTGGGTTTGTCCGTGCTGACCCAGGATTCACAGGAGAGTGGGAACAGAGTAACCTCCTAGGCCTAGGGGCTTCATATTCTTGGCACTGAAAGAAATTTTCTAGTTCTCCAGCACCTGGCAGTAGGGATAGGGATGCTGTGGGATGAGTGCCACAGCTGCAGCTATCAGAAGGTATGTGAGGTGTCGTGAAGGGGAAGTGGCCCCAGTAGGAGGTGAGAGCCAGGAATGCAGTGGCCTCCCATTTAAGGAGTCAGGCAAGGACACCCTCTACTCATTAAAGGAGCATGGGTCTGATCAAGGAGTAGAACATGCCTTTTGAGGCCAGCTGGGCAAATTTCTCTGCTCAGGCAGCCATTGTCCTAGCAGTGACTGTCCCACGATGAGAGCAGGGTCATGAGAGGAGAGTGGGTGAGCAGAGAGCCCCCCGTTATGTCTTCTCCAGTGGGTCTCTGTGGGGAGGAAGGGTTCAGAACCCTTGGTCTTCAGACCATGTTGGTTAAACATGTGTAGGTGTAGAAGGGACTGGACCTGTTAGAATCGCTTCCTGTTAAAAAACACAGAACACTGGTTTTCTTTTTATAAAGACATATGTCTTCATTGTGATAACTTCAGAAATGACTGGAAAATTTCAAATTGAAACTCTTGTAAGCATATTGCTCAGCTCCTAATAATAGTCATGATAACATGCTTATAGTTCCTACTATGTGTATGTATATATATGCTTTGTTTTACAAAGTAGGATTTTTTATAACCTTTTCTCATTGTGTTCATCTTTATCAGTACAGATGTTATTTGAATGACCTCTTTAAAACTGATGGACTTTAATTTTGCTACTTCTCTACCATTGGACACATGGGGCATTCAGTTTTTTGATATTTATAAACAGACCTTTGGTGGATATTGTTACATATAGTGCTAAACACTTGATGACTTTGTATCATAAAGTTAAGTCTCTAAAGGTAAATTGTTGGGTCACATGGGAACCCACTTCTTTGGAAACTTGGAAGGCTGACAAGTGTTCCCTGAGTAGCTAACCACATGACTAAAAGTCAGCCATCAAGGACAGAGCTAGCCCTGGGATTTTGCGGCTTAGAAAGGTCCCTAGTCTTCACTTGACAAGATGGTATAGAACCACATTCTGTAAGGCCCTATCCACCTCAGAGTGTGTTTCTGAAGCTTTTGAAAATTGCAAGTTGCTTAAGTGTGTTGTGGGGTTGAAGTGAATGAAAATGAGGAGCTTGCGATGGCCCTTTCTCCTGGGCTCCATGTAACCACTGTCTCCTTTTTGGTTCTCAACAGAACATTCTGTCCCGGCCAAGGTTGTGAGGGCAGCAGTTCCTAAACAGCGCAAAGGCAGCAAGGTAAGGTAGGAGTGGACAGGTTGAGGGGACTTCTTGGAGGTGGTGGAGTCTTTCTTTTCCCAGTAAGTGCCTCTAGGCTGCTGGCTAGTTCTGGATCCCCTCTGAATAGCAGAAAACCCCTTTTTGGGCCACAGTATGGACAGTTCTGATGACAGGCCAGTTTGGCCTGTGATTTCTGGGTTTTGGGTGATGGGCTGAATGGCAGAGGCAAGATCACCCCCAGGATTCTTATAGAATGTGCCTTCCAGGTTGGTGACTTTGGAGATGCAGTCAACTGGCCTACACCTGGAGAGATAGCCAACAAGAGTGTGCAGGTGAGTCTGTGGAGAGGAATGGGCCGATTTAAAGTCTACTTACTTACATATGTGGGGCCTTCTCAAGCTTCCAGAGCTTTGGGTTCTCATCATTTCTAAATCCGTATAGGAAAAGTGGATGATACAATAGGAGCAGCATTGAAATAGTTAAGCATTGTCAGCAGTTCAGCCTTTGTGGTGTCAGGGACTGTCATTCATTGTGTCAGCCCCCACAGTGACTCTGAAATAGATTGTTTTATAATTTCTGGTGTATAAATGAGACCGTTAAGGCTCAAAGAGGGTTAATAACTAGCCCTTAATTATATAGAGAATAGATGACCAAGTGGGGATTGGAAGTCAGATGTTTTGTGTTGTTCCATGGTTTATGTTCTCCACCACTACATTTCATTGCCTATTGGTGAGACAGGAGAGTAGTTACTGGCCCACGTAGCCACCTCCAGGCTACATGTCTTACTTAGAAGCTTCCTTCTTCCTCAACTAGGAAAAATGAGAATAGCTCTCCCAGGCCTCAGTAGGAGGAACTCCTGCTTTGTCGTCTCCGCTTTCATGCTTTTGTGGTTGGCTGATGGTCAAGAGTCCTAACTGGCTGTGCCCAACTTCAGCTCCAAGACAGGGTTTGCATGAACAGACCAGGGATCAGCATCTCTTCCATCCCACAGGCTCAACCTGGACAGTGTCCTGTGGTAGAGAGTAAACATTTGGTACCTGTAGGTTCTAGTCCTTTTGTGCTGGGGGTTGGCCCTGTCACTTTGAAGCTGCGGAGATAAATTCTTTTCTCACACTTCCTAGAATATATCCGAGTCTAATCTGCCATTCCATGCACCTGTTTCTTACGCCCTGTCCTAGAGTCAGGAAGCTCCTTTCCTCCCACCATGTAAGTCCTATCTCTCTGTTGCTTTACTTTTGTTGCAGCCACAGCCCCACAAGTCTCAGCCTGCACGTAAGCCACCACCCAAGAAGGACATGAAGGAACAGGAGAAAGGAGAGGGGAGCGATAGTAAAGAGAGCCCCAAAACCAAGTCAGATGAATCAGGGGAGGAGAAGAATGGTGATGAAGACTGCCAACGAGGAGGCCAGAAGAAGAAAGGTAGTAACATTGGGCAGGACTTCAGAGAAGATGTGAGGGCAAAACTGCAGTGTCGGAACTCAGCGGGGCTGGTGGATTTTGGGTACCACCCAAGAAGCCAGTGGGAGGCTAATTGGTATAAGCCACTGGGCCAGTAGTCCTCACTTCAGTCACTCATTCATGCATTTCTTTCTTTATTAAAAGCATTTGGTTAGCCCTGTCCTCAGCAGTAGGGCTACACCAGTTAACAAGATGATGGAGCCTATGCTTCAGTGTATTCTTTCCTGTGTCTTTGTATATTTGTATCCCGTGGAAGATTTTGTTTGAAGATAGAAGTTTCCAAGACCTGCTTGAAATGGTTAGGATAGGGGTTCAGGCAGTCTTAACAGAGATCCCGAACAGCAGTTACTTAAGTAAGATAGAAGTTTATTTGTCCTTTCCAACAATTTAGTGTTTAAGTAGGCTAGGACTAGCATGCCCGACTTGTATCTTACTGGTTCTTGGATCTTCATCATCTAAGATGGCTTTTTATTTCCTTCTCTTTCTAGCCATCAGAAAGGGGAACAGAGAGGGACAACTTCTTTCCTTTTAGGGACACAGCCTGTCATTTGATATTTTGACGGGTGTCTCATGGACAAAACCTTGGCATGTGTCTGTCTGCAGCGACACTGAGAAGTGTAATGTTGATGCTGGTCAGCTTTGTGGCTAGCTGTAGTAGGGGCGTCCCTGACTCTGAAGAACTTGTTATATTGGGAGCCACCGAGGAGTCTCCATCGTACTGAGGTTTTATCGGTCTCTCATTGTAGAGATGGAAGAGAGTCCAGTGTGGGGAAGGAGTTTTCCCTAGGTTATCAGGTTGTGGTTCTCCTGAAGTCCGGGCCAGAGGAAGGCTGTGAGGGAACTTTTCCTCAAGCCTTTCTCATATATCCCTGCTGTCTCCAGGGAACAAACACAAATGGGTTCCATTGCATATAGACATGAAGCCTGACGTACCCAGGGAGAAACTAGTCTCACGCCCCACTCGCCCACCTGAACCTCGACACACACCTGCCAACCGCGGGGACATCAAAGGTACGCACCGCCCTTTATGGGGGGCCTGGGCATTAGGGGTGACCCTCAGGTCTGACTCAGTACACCTCTTCCTGTAGGGTCTGAGCCTGCCACCTACGTGCCTGTGCCCGTGGCTCCCCCCACCCCAGCCTGGCAACCAGAGACCAAACCGGAGCCTGCCTGGCACGACCAGGATGAGACATCGAGTGTGAAGAGTGATGGGGCTGGTGGGGCGCGGGCTTCCTTCCGTGGCCGTGGACGGGGGCGTGGTCGCGGCCGGGGACGCGGCCGGGGTGGCACTCGAAGTACGTGAAGCCCCTTTGGGCTCCGGGATGTCCGTGGGGGTGCGGCAGGAGTGGCGGGCAGGGATCTCCTCCCCCTCATGACACTCATTTCCTCTGTAGCCCATTTCGACTACCAGTTTGGCTACCGGAAGTTTGATGCTGCAGAGGGGCCTCGCACCCCCAAGTATATGAACAACATCACCTACTACTTCGACAATGTCAGCAGCACCGAGCTTTACAGCGTGGACCAGGAGCTGCTTAAAGACTACATCAAGCGCCAGATGTGAGTGGGCAGGGGCCTTCTTCGCAGAGAGATGATGAGTGGTGGCTGGGGACTGACTGCCCAAGGTTATCAGCTAGCACTAGGCTGAGCAGAACTGGACAGACTCTTCTGGGGCTACAACATTGCTTCCTCTGGCTGGTATCAGGAAAGATTACCTTTCTCTCATCCTGTAAGTTTCTATAAAGAATAGGATTCTAGAAAGTATAGTATTACACAGACAACATTATATTTACTTTTAGAAAATCAGAAATTATCACTAACAAAAAGGAAAAATTCCTAGAACCTACCACCTAGAACTGATAATGTTTGGTATGAAAAGGTGGGCACTTACAGTTGATGTTGGTCCCCCCCACTTTTGTTTCTGCCATTAAAACAGTCTTAACACATATAGTCTTTTTGGTTTTGTTTTAGTTATCTAGTTCCTGTGAAGTGAGGCTTTTCCTACTCCCACTTTATATTTTTGCTTTCATTTATGGACAAGCAAACAGGACCAGTAATTTGTCCAGAGTCTCAAGTAAATGACAAAACACAGATTTGAATCCATGTCAGCCTCATTGTATAATGTCTGCTTGTAACTGCTGTGATGTACTTTTTGACAGTCCAGTAAGGAAGTCATGCAAAGAGAATGTTTGCAGTAGTGTGTGATAAGTGTTTCAGGAGCAGAACAGAAAGTTACAGACAGCATTTGAACTGGGTTTTAAAGGAGGATGAGGAGTTTGCCAGACACAGAAAGGAGTGAAGGGCATGGAGAATGAAGTCACATAAAGGGGTTGTGAAAGCATAAGGTAGTTTCTTGTTAGCCCTTGAAAGTGGGGAAGCAGGGTAGGTCAGCAGCTGTGTGAGTCAGTGGATCACATAGCAAAACAGGGAACGCATCTTTGTAAATGGGACAGGAATCCCACAGTGATACTGCTTCTTCCCTTCATGTAGTGAATACTACTTCAGCGTGGACAATTTAGAGCGAGACTTCTTCCTGCGACGAAAGATGGATGCCAACGGTTTTCTTCCCATCACCCTTATTGCTTCCTTCCACCGAGTGCAGGCACTTACCACTGACATTTCACTCATCTTTGCGGTATGTCTGCTTCCCCAGGGCTGGGATAAGGGGGAAAGGAACGTCTTTACTTATGGAGCTGGATTTTGGGCAAAGAAGAAAAAACTCTGGATGGGAACCCCCTTCTGATTACTTCTAGTAGGATACCAAGGCTTGGTCAGAGTTTTCTTTTTTCTTTCTCTGTTTTATTCTGGAAAATTTCAGACATGTACAAAACTGGACAGACTAGTATGATGAACTTGTCACCTAGCCTCAGTAATTATCAGTTCATGGTCAAATCATAATTCACTTATACCCCCATCTCTTTCCCCTCTCCCTCCCATATTACTTGGAAGAGAATTCCAGATAACACAGCGTTTTGTCCATGAGTATTTCAGTACATAATTTTTTGTAGACCTAGAGACTGATCAGATGGGGTGTTTTTTTCCTCTCCTCCTTCCCTCTCATCAACAGGAGTTTTTATTAGATAATGATGTGTTCTTTGAGGCAGTGCGTAATGCTTGATTGTCTCTTGTGATATGCCGCTATTGATGATCATTGTCTGCTTCATTGGGAGTTAGAAAATGGTGATAATTCTCTCGATCTGTCAACATTTATTATCTGAAATAACTTTTTAAAGAGACATTTTTATTCACTATTCTCTTACCACTATTCCTTTCTCTTACCACTATTCCTTACCCCTATTAGCAGTTGTGTAGTATATACCACTGAGTGGATGCTTAAGAGTTTCTTCAGGTGGTACCCTGTGGGTGCACATTTTGGTGGTTTCTAGTCTTACACTACTACATGAACTGCATTAGTGCCATGTTCATGTGGTTACTATAGCCTTGTATCGGTTTCTTTTCATATTTTTGCCAAGCTGTATTTGGTCTAGATTTCTACAAGTGGAGTATCTGTCTGTATAATTTTGTTCTCTATTACCAAATGCCCTTCCTAGGGGCTGTAGCTTTTGCATCCTCACCGGCAGCATAGGAGAAACCTCTTGACTCACAGCCTCACCAGACATTGTTACCAGATGCTGCGGTTTTGCCTCTTTTCGGTTGTTATTATTTTCTTTTTTAAGTTTTTAACATGCTTAGGTTAAAAAGAAAACTTACAGCCATATAGAAAGGGTTTTTTTTTTTTTTAAAAAAAAAAGTTCTGTTCCACTATTCCCAGAGGTAAACACCCATAATAGTTAACCTGTGATCTTAGAAAAGATTATTATGTACATAGGTAATGTATATAGTTACATAAAAATTAAAACACAGAAGGGATTTTTTGCACACTGTCTGTTTTAGTCAACTAGTACTGCTGTAACAAAAACGGTCACAAAGTGGATGGCTTTAGCAAAGAAAAGTTTATACCTACTCAGTCCAGTAGGTTATAAGTCCAAATTCAGGGTGTCCGCTCCAGTGGAAGGCTTTCCGTCTATTAGTTCTGGAGGAGAGTCCTTGTGTTGCATCAGTCTTTGGTCAGGGAGCATCTTGGTGTCTGAAGGACATGCTCTTTCTTGATGGTGTCAGGTTCCCAATTGTCTGCTTGTTTCCCTCTTCTTTGTATCTCCCATAAGATGAAAAAATAAAAGGTGGTGCAAGCCACACTCCAGGGAAACTCCCTTAGCAAGGGTGCTGCAGTCCCACCCTAATCCTCTTTTAATGTAATCATCCTATCCATTAGCTACAGGCAGAGATTAGGATGTATAGCATGGGAAAATCACAAGATAGAGGGTGAACACCCCATACTGGTAAATCACAACCCAGCCATATTTTTACACATATTTTTGGGGGCACACAATTCAATCCATGACACTAACCTATACCCGATGCTCTTCACTTAATGCTGACGTTTTACAGGTCTTTCAGTTTTGGGCATGTTGAGCTGCTGCTGATGACTAGTGTAGCAAACCATTCAATGGAGGTGCCATCATTTATTTAAATTGCCTATATGTGCAAGTTAGTTTCCAGTTTCGTTTTTTTCCTGTTGCAAACATTGTTACTGTATATACTTCAGTCTAAATCTTAGAAGTATTGTCACTTGTTTGTACAAGTATTTCTATAGAACAGATAACTGGAAGTAGAACTGTAGGGTCAGAGAGCTTGTGTGTCTTTTCATTTGTTCTCCTGTAAGTTTGAACATCTCACATGTGTACCTGTCATGGCAGATTGATCATGGTGCCAGTTGTCTTATATCTTTGCTAGCACTAGACTTATACCTTGGCTGTGTGATAACCAGTTGTCCCTCTTACCAGCTTCCCAGATCTTAGCCTGTCACAGTCCTTCCTCTTCATTCTCCTTTCCCCTTTTTCCCTGCTGCAGGCCCTCAAGGACAGCAAGGTGGTAGAGATAGTTGATGAGAAGGTCCGCAGGAGGGAAGAACCCGAAAAGTGGCCTCTTCCTGGTCCCCCAATAGTGGACTATTCCCAGACTGATTTCTCTCAGCTTCTCAATTGTCCTGAGTTTGTGCCTCGCCAGCACTACCAGAAGGAGACAGGTAGGTACCCACTGACATGTGGATGCTTTCTGGCTGCCCTTCCTCTGTCCAGTAGTCCTGCTCTTGGCTGGTGGCAGAAGGAGAACTGGAGGGATGAGAATCTCACTTTTCTGTCCTTTAGAATCAGCTCCTGGCTCTCCTCGGGCAGCCACCCCAGTGCCAACCAAAACGGAGGAGGTCAGTAACTTAAAGACGCTGCCCAAGGGCCTGTCTGCCAGTCTGCCTGACCTGGATTCTGAGAACTGGATTGAAGTGAAGAAGAGGCCTCGTCCCTCCCCAGCACGGCCCAAGGTGAGGGTGGTCTACCCCTTTGCCTGGTACTTAGGAGCCTGGGCTGAAGTTTTTGGAGGAGATACTACATAGGAACAGAGCTCTGGACTCCCGAGAGGCCAGCAGGCAAGCCAGGTAGCTCAGATTTGTGATGTGAGCTCAGGTCTTCAGTGGCTTTTGTAGATTGATGTGGCATGACTTTCGTTTTCCACCAGCACTGTCTCTTAGGGTACCCTAGCCAAATGACTTCTGGTGTTTCTTTGCAGGAAGAGATTATGAAGGCTCTGGAAACAATGTCCCAAGTTTCTTGATTTTAAGCAGTTTTTTGCTTCATCTAAATCTTAACATATATTGTTTTTTTCTGCGTAATAAGAGTGTCACTTGGCTTACTTGTGTTTCTCCTTTAGATTGCTACATTTTAACTACCTTCCCCAGAGTCTGTCCTGTCTGTCCCTTATATAAGCCTTAAAGGATCCTCAGAAGAGGGAAGGATGGCCCAGAGGGTGGAGGTAGTATCTAGAACAGGACACAGGTCTTCTGCCGCTGCCTTCCTGAGTACCTTTCAAAAACTTATATCTTAAGACCTCAGTTTCCCCATCTTAAAGTGATAGGACAGAGGACTTAGACTGCTTATAGAAATAATAAAACTGTACAGTGTGTATTGAGTTCAATGTTAGTGAATTGTTTAACCTGAAACTAAAATTACTGCCTTTTTTCCAAATACGGGCTTATTCTTTATTCATTCCCCTACCTTATCCTGGAAACCTCGTTGGCATAGTAATACAGAGCTACAGCCACTAATCAGACATTGGCAATCCGAGTCCATCAGGCTCTCCTTGGAAACTGTGGTCACTGTGAGTCAGAATCCGCTCTACAGCAGTGGGTATGGGATGCCCTCATCCGGTCTCTCCTAACCTCTAGAGGCTTCTTTGGTGTGGGGCTTGTGAGGCTTGAGAAATGACCTTTGTTTATTGTGCTCATGGTTTGGATTACAATTCAATAGTCGCTTCTTCAGGAAGGCTTCCCTAACCACCACTCTCCCCTCCCTCCAGTAAACTAAATGCCCCTCTCTGTGTGCTCCGCACTCTGATTTGTATTAGTTATTAATATTATTTTAGCTGCTGTTGAGAATATACACAGCAAAAACATTCACCAGTTTCAGTTTTTCAGTGTGCATTTTAGTAACATTGATAGCATCCTTGGAGTTGTGCAACCATTCTAACCCTTTCCAGGTTTTTCCTCCTCCACTAATAGACTGGCTTTTCCCTAAGGTTTCTGTATAATCTTTCAAGTTGCTGTTGTCAGTTTGATCCTATATAGATAGATCTTAAAAGAGCATAGTGCTGAAAGACAGGCGTTGTATACCAGTTAAGGTAATTTATTGTTTAGTTTTAATAAGATTTCAAGGAGTACTTTTGGTTTCAGTTATAAAGAAGAGCACTAGTTTTGGAGGTTTATGACGCAGCCTCTGTGGTTCCAGAAATGTGCTTCTGTCTTTGCCATATCACATTGCAGTCGTCAGGTTGGCTGACTTTCTCTCCTACTAAACTCTGAGCTCTCTTAAGTACAGGGACCTTGTCTTCATTATTCTGTTTTTAGGGTCTTCACACATGGCCTGGTAGTAGTCAGTAGTTGAACATCTGCTGTTGCTAGGTCCCAGCCTAGGTACTGAGGATCTAAATGGAAACCAAGGCAGCTGTGATTCCTGCCTCTTGGAGCCTCCTGTTACTGGGAGATGTTGGATAGATGGATAAATGGATGAGACAACCTGTAGAACTTCTCTGTGCCCAGCCCCATGCTATGTAGGATATAAAGGTAAATAAAGGCACAGCCTCTGCCAATGAGGATCTTGTCCTGCATGTAATTGTGAATGACTGTATAGTGAACTCTTGAGTGGAGGACCCGGAACTCTTATGGGACATGCATTCCTTTATCAGGCTGACTCTATACAGGATACCAGTTACCAGGGCCACAATTCTGACAGATTCATGTTGAGGGACTGAGGTCCTTTTGTGTGAAAGCTAAAAGCCTGGGCCAAGGACCCCCGAGTAACTTTCTCTCCCTTGATCTGTTCCTGTTGTAGAAGTCGGAGGAGCCCAGGTCTCTCCACCAGACCTCTCCGCCTCAGCAGCTGCCCTCCCAGCAGTTGGTGTCCAAGGACCAGGATGAGCAAGAGGAACTAGATTTCCTGTTTGATGAGGAAATGGAGCAGATGGATGGGCGGAAGAACACCTTTACCGCCTGGTCTGATGAGGACTCCGACTATGAGATTGATGACCGGGATGTGAACAAGATCCTCATTGTCACCCAGACACCACCTTACATGCGCCGGCACCCGGGAGGTGACCGCACCGGCAACCATACCTCACGTGCCAAGATGAGCGCTGAATTGGCCAAGGTCATTAATGATGGGCTCTTCTACTATGAGCAGGACCTGTGGACTGAGAAGTTTGAACCTGAGTATTCCCAGATCAAGGTGAGTCTAGGACAAGGCCATGAGTGTGGGGCTGTGGGTGCCTGTGATGTATGGAGAAGAGGGAACACTGATTGGCTATGTGACCTTGAGCAAGTCTCTCTGATCCAGAGCCTAAGGATAGTGATAATTGACACCTTGACCAGGGCGTTAAGAAAGAAGAAATGTATAGGCCCTTCATAAACTACAGGAAACTGCGTGTGTGTGGGGAGTTCCTGTCTCACTGAGCATTCGTACTTAGGGTCCCAGCAGTTGACTACACTTTTGTGGGAAAAATAGTTTAAGTTAGGTTGTTGTTTCTGCTGAATATTTACGCATATGTCAAAGCTTAAAAGCCTTTAAGGAGCTTGCTTTGAGGTTGGAAGACAGAGAAAAGATAACTCTCTTAAAAAATTGCTGCTGCCTGGAAACAGTCCAGACTGGTCTGTTCATGGCTTTTACCGAGTGAATGTGTCTGGTGGTGGGAGTGTTTGGTCTGTGTAGTAAGTAACGGTGTGTTTGGTAGAGCTTGAGGAGAGAGTTGCACAGACACTGTGGAAGGAGACAGTGGCAGGAAGAGATTGAGGAGGCAGTGGAACATCTTGGAGACAGTCTGCAGTGAGTTCCTGGGGGGCTGGTTTCTGCTTGACCTCAGACTTAACTGCAGAGTTGGTGGGGCACTCACTGACCTCTTCTGGCTTAGCATACTTCTACTAAGGTAACTGAGCTTGAGGATTGGAGATGGGGCATTTGAGAGAGCTTGGGGACCAGAGCTCCACGTACTTGGATGTGGGTGCCCCCCCCAACTTCCTGTAAGGCCTGATTCCAGAACAGGCTGGGGCAGTCTCCTTGCTAATACCTTTCTCCATCCTTCTTGTATTGTCTGTAGCAAGAAGTTGAGAACTTCAAGAAAGTCAATATGATCAGTCGGGAGCAGTTTGACACTCTGACCCCTGAACCCCCTGTGGATCCCAATCAGGAGGTCCCTCCTGGGCCCCCCCGGTTCCAGCAAGGTGAGAGGCAGACATCTGGAACCCTGGCCTGGGTGGGAGAATCTGAAGCCCTCCAACTGGGTGCCTTCTAGGGATGGATGAAGATGATGACAGGCCTGTTATTGACTGCTCTCTGCCTCTCTAGTTCCCACTGATGCCCTGGCCAACAAGCTGTTTGGTGCTCCTGAGCCCTCCGCTATTGCCCGCTCGCTACCAACCACTGTCCCAGAGTCGCCAAACTACCGTAATGCCAGGACTCCCCGGACCCCCCGCACACCACAGCTCAAAGACTCAAGCCAGACGTCACGGTTTTACCCAGTGGTGAAGGAAGGGCGGACAATAGATGCCAAGGTAAGGCGGTGCTGCTGGGCTGGGAAGAGACCTGGGGCCTGCTTCACTGCATGCTGGTGGGTGGCTTTTCTTCTTTGCTTTGTCGGAACCAATAAAAGGGCTACATTCCTTACCTGGTCTGTGTTCATAGGTGGGTGACCTCACCTGAAATAGAGTGACCGTATTTGCAAAATAGACTCTGTGTGGGCACTATGGCCCCATGTAGCTAGAAGACCAAAGGAAACTGACCAGGTGTGAGACTGGACAAATCATTTGACTCCCAAGCCTCGTCTTCCTTATCTGTGAAATAAGCATATAGGTTTTTAGCTCACATCTATGAAACTTAAGTGAGAAGATAGATGTGAAAGTAGTGCATAGATTTGAGGTACCACACATGAGGGGATGTTAGTCCTTTGAGTGCTTGTTGCTCCTCAGTTGTAGGAGATACCATTAATGACAAATTTTGGATTGACTTTTACAGATGCCACGGAAAAGGAAGACAAGACACAGTTCGAACCCACCCTTGGAGAGTCATGTGGGCTGGGTAATGGATTCTCGTGAGCACAGGCCTCGGACTGCTTCCATCAGGTACCATGGGCAGTGGGACACAGAGCTGAGCCAAGGAATGGACGGAAGAGCCATGACATAGTTGCACCAAGGAAAAAATGTCTCTACGGTTTATGAATCAGAGAACGGAAAGGGACCCTAATCCAAAGCTTTTAAATTGGTAGTAGTGTGGAGAGTTTAATCGAGGGCCTAAGAAGAAGACGTCTTTCTAAATAAGTGGTACAGCCAGACAGGAACATATTTCACCTTCTCACAGAGAGAATATCTGTGAGTCGAATTCTACATGTGTGGATAACTGCTGTCTTATCTGCTGCCTGCTTCAGGATAGCCTGATGTTGTTAGGTGCCATCTGGTTGGTTCCCGCTCATAGCAACCTTACAGGTCAGAGTAGAGCTGCCCCATAGAGTTTAAAAGGAGTGCCTCGTGGATATGAATTGTTGACCTCGTAGTTCACAGCCTTAGCACTTCACCACTATGCCACCAGAGTTTCCACAGGATAGCCTAGTAGTTGAGTAAAAATTAAGATTCCTGGGTGCTACCCCACATTTATTGACTCAGTGTCTGAAGGCACGGCCCAGATCCTTTCTATTTATTGTCAGTATAACCCAGTGTTCCCTGTTTTGAAGGTTTGAGAGGCGTTGGTCCTGTGTACTTTATGCCTGCAGAGGTGATAGAGACTAAAATAGTCATAGTTATTAGAAGACCATATATAGATAAACCAAAAACCAAGCCTGTTGCTGTTGAGTCAATTCCAACTCATAGCTGCCTTAACAGGACAGAGTAGAACTGCCCCATAGGGTTGCCAAGGAGCACCTGGTAGATTAAATGGCTAACCTTTTGGTTAGCAGCCACAGCTCTTAGCTGCTGTGCCACCAGTGTCCACCACATATAGAGAGAGATGGAGTGACTTATTAATAGCTCGTTAGTGAAAGTTAACTGTTGACTTGTTGGATAGCATTGGATTGATTTAAACTCATAGCAAAGCTATAGAACCAGGGTATAAGCATCCCCATAAGGTTTTTCTAAGCTGTAATCTATATGGAAGCCAGTTGCCAGTTTTTTCTCCTGTGGAGCTGCTGGGTGGTTTCCAGCAGTGAAACTTTTGGTTGTCGGCTGAATGCTTGACCTTTAAGCCACCAAAACTAACAAAAAGCCACAGAGTTCCTTAAATGTAATGGTCAAAGGCTCAGATTTTGGCACTAAATAGATCTCTGCCATTAAGTAGCCCCGTGGCCCTGGTCAGATTTCCCAGTGTCTGGAGTGTCAGTGACCTCTTCTGTAAAAACCCTCCTAGGGTTGATGGAAAGAGTCAGATCTGTGAATATAAATTAAGGGCCTAACACAGTACTTGGGCCCCTTTGTTGAAGGCCTCGCAAGAGGTGGATCTTGGAAGATTGAAAAGACCAGATGAGCCATTCCTAACTTTGTGGTCAGCTGTTGTGGGGACCATGATGACACTGTCTCCTTCATGGCCTCTGCAGCTCCAGCCCATCTGAAGGGACACCTGCCGTTGGCAGCTATGGCTGTACTCCACAGTCATTGCCCAAGTTCCAGCATCCTTCCCATGAACTGCTCAAAGAAAATGGCTTCACACAACACGTCTACCATAAGTATCGTAGGCGCTGCCTTAATGGTAAGAAAGGTGGGAGGAGGGGCTCTGGGACCACTACTATTCCCAGAGCATGAGAGCTAGTAGAGCAGGTGACTGTTGTCTCTGATTTCAAAACAAGGAGTGATGCGATTATAGCACAGAAGAGTGAAGGTTGACTTAGGCCAAGTAGCTTTGGAAGAAGGCTATGGGAATCTGATACTTGGAGCATGTCTATACTTTGATCATTTTTTGGTATTAGAAATGTCAGTTAAGTGAGTGTTTTTGTAAGTTGCCAAACTGCTAGCTCAGCCTTTTCCATTGTGAGCACTGTCCATCAGACAAGGATATGCATGAGGCATATATTCTCTAGAACAGGAGCTGGCAGGTAATGGCCTTTGGGCCAAATCTAGCAAGCATACGATTTTTGTATGGCTGTCTTGCTAAGAACAGTTCTTGTGCTCTAAGAATTATGTTGTATGTATGTATTTACAGAAGTTTCCTTATTCTGGGTCAGGAAGATAGTATGGTGAAAAGAGCCTCTCAAGATGCTTTCACTTGTTTCGTTTTATCACCAAGTGAGATAATACGTCTTTTAACTCTAGATATTCTCTCTCTCGCTTTGGTGGTTAAGATGTTCAAAACCAATTGTAATTACTTGTGTGTAATTATTAACTCTCCAGTCCCCTTTCTTTTTGCAGCTAGTGGCTCTTAAGTTCTTGGTTCCATGTCTTAGTTATCTAGTGGTGCTATAACAGACATACTCATGTGGGTGGCTTTGACAAAGAAAAGTTTATTCTCTTCTGGTCTAGGAGGCTAAAAGTCAAAACTCAGGGTGCTAGCTCCAAGGGAAAGCGTTCTCTCTGCTCTAGAGGAAGGTGTTGTTGTGATCAGTCTTCCCCAGTTGGAGAGCATTTCAGTGCAGTGACTCCAGGTCCAGAGGACAAACTTTTCTGCTGTTTTTTTTTGCCTTGGTGATGAGGTCCCTGTGTCTCTGCTGGCTTCGCTCTTGTTTCTCAAGAGAAAGAGATTGGCTGAAGACATAATCCAGTCTTGTAGATTGAATGTTGCCTCATTAATGTGACTGCCACTTAGCCTATCTCATGAGCATCATAGACATAGGATTTACAACACATACAAACGTCATGTCACACAGTGCTGGGAATTATGGCTCAGTCAGATTGATACACATATCTTGTGGGATGGGGCGCGATACAGATCAATTCATAATGGTTCAGTTCTATTTCCATCTTTCTTAGTGTGGGTATGT
Organism: Heterohyrax brucei; assembly: GCA_028571685.1. NCBI lineage: Eukaryota > Metazoa > Chordata > Mammalia > Hyracoidea > Procaviidae > Heterohyrax > Heterohyrax brucei. Next base: position 172,104,484 of record CM053141.1, read on the forward strand.
GATTTTTTTAAATATGAGCCGTATTGCAATCTATTTCATACACTGTTCACCCATTTAAAGTGTCTAATTAGATGGTCTTTAATACATGCACAGAGTTGTGCAACTCATCACCACCATCAGTTTTAGGTTTTTATCACCCTCTCAAAGAATGTCTTTCCCCCTAAGCAGCCAGTCAGCTTTTGTCTGACTCTGTGAATTTGCCTATTCTGGGCATTCATAAAATCAGTCATCTATAATACAGTGTCTTTTGACTGGCTTTTTCAGTTGGTTTTGTTTTCAGCGTTAATGTTTTCAGGGTTCATGTATGTCATAGTATGTATCACTGTTTTGTTTTCTTTGCTGGGTAATACTTCATTGCCTAGATAGCATGAATGTGCGGCATTAAATTTAGCCATTCATCACGGTTTGAGTGTTGATTGTTACTAGTTTTTGGCTATTCTAAATAATACTGAAGTGAATATTGATGTAAAAGCTTTTCTGTGGACATGTATGTACATTTTTCGTGTGTATTTGCCTGAGAATGGAGTTGCTGAGTTAGAGGTGAATTGTGTGTTTTATCTTTTGAGTAACTGCCAAACTGTTTTCCAAAACAGCTGCACTGTAACTTCCCATCAGCAGTATATTTAAGGGTTCTGATTTTTTTTTAACATCGCTGTCTTTTTTATTAACCATCCTAGTGGGTGTGATGTGGTATCTCCTTGTGGTTTTCAGTTCTTTTTCTAATGACTAATAATGATGAGCATCTTTTCATGTGCTTAGGAGAATTGTTTGTTTACATCTTTTGCCCATTTTTTTTAGCCAGGTTGTCTTTTTTTTTTTTTTTAATTGAGTTGTACGGGTTCTTTAGATTCAAGTCCTTTATCAGATACATGATTTACAAGTATTTCCTGTGATTCTGTGTATTGTCTTGTCACTTTCTTGTTGGTGTCCTTCAAAGCACAAAAGCTTTTCATTTTGATGATATCCAGTGTATCTGTTTTTCTCTTGTTGTTTAATGCTTTTGGTGTTGTGTGTTGTATTTTTAATATACATGTTAATATTTTTGAAGTTTTGAAATAATTGTTGGTACTAAACATAATGTAATTTGTTAGAATGTGCAAATGGTGCACACGTTGCCATGTTCTGACTACACATGAGAGCTGTCCTTGTTGAGGCAAAGAGTTAGGCCAGGATGACCTGTTTCAGGAGCTCGTACCACCTGCTCCTGGTGAGGCCCACTGCTCTGTAGGGTTTTCAAGGCTGTGACCTTTCAGAAGCAGATCACTAGGACTACTTTTCAAGGTATCTTTGGGTGGGTTTGAACTGCCAACTTTTTGACTGATGATTGAGTGTTTAATTGTTTGCACTACAGCCAGAGACAAGAATTTTAAAGAATAACATTTCATAAATAACTGCTGAATGACTGAAGGGGCAGATAATGAGCCAGAGGAATTTGAGTGTAAGAGAAGGGAACAAGGCCTTAGGCCCCAGGATTCTTATCCCTTAAGCAAAGGCAGCCTGCCTCTGAGACCTAGGGTGTCTTTCTTCCTTTTTCCCCCATCAGAGCGGAAACGCTTGGGCATTGGCCAATCTCAGGAGATGAACACTCTTTTCCGCTTCTGGTCCTTCTTCCTCCGTGATCACTTCAACAAAAAGATGTATGAGGAATTCAAGCAGCTAGCTCTGGAGGATGCCAAAGAAGGCTACAGGTAAGCAGGTTGGTGTGGAAGAACGAGAGTTCAAAAGGTTAAGTAATGGGAAGTCTCCTCATTCTTTTACCTCTGCCCTTTAGTTCCTTTCCCCAAAGGGAACCAGTATTGTTAGACTCTTGACAGTTCCTTTCTAAAAATACTGGATGCCTATATAAGCAAGTATGTACCTGTGAGGTCTCCCATACCCTATCCTGCTTTTTTCTACACAGGAAAATAGACTGTGTTACATTTTCCTTGTGCAGTTTGCTCTTTGTTTTTTTAATACCGTGTTTTGCAGATAATCCTTATTTGTACAAAAAAACTTCCCTAGTCTTTTGTTGTGGTAAATATACATAGCACAAAATTTATCATTTTAACTGTTTTGAGTACACAGTTCAGTGGTGTTAAGTATATTCAGTGTTATGTAACCATCACTACTCCATTTACAAAAGTTTTTTCTCATCCTAAACAGAAACACTATACCATTAAGCAGTAACTCTTCAATTCCCGTCCCTGGTAACCTCTGTTCTACTTTGTCACTGTAAATTTGCCTCTTGTAAACATTTCACATAAGTAGAATCATACATTATTTATCCCTTTGTGCCTGCCTTATTTCACTAAGGATCTTTTTTTCAAGGTTCATCCATGTCACAGCATGTAACAAACTTTATTCCTTTTTATAGTAGCATAATCTTTTACTCTGTAGTATATATCCCAGTTTTGTTTACCAGTTCATCTGTGGGTGAACATTTGGATTGTTTCCATGTTTTGACTCTCGTGAATAATAGTGCTGTGAACATTGTTGTGCATGTGTCTGTTTGAGTCCTTGCTTTGTTTCTTTAGAAAATATACATAGGGGTGGATTTGCTGGCTCATAAGTAATTCACTGGTATTGAAGAACCAGAAAACTTGCATAGCAACTGCACCATTGTAATTCCTACAGGCAGTGCTGAGGGTTCCAGTTTTTCATTTTTGTTGTGCAGATGCTTTACATTTGTTGTTGTTGTTGTTGATAGTCATCCTAGTTGGTGTGAAGTGGTATCTCATTGTGGTTTTGATTTATGTTTCCTTAGTGGCTGATGGTATTGAACATCTTTCCTGTAGTTATCAGCCAGTTGTATGTTCTCTTTGGAGAAATGTGTGTTCACATTCTTTGTCCATTTTTAAATGGGACTGTTGGTTTCCTTGTTCTTTTTTTTTTAGACTGATAAATAATGTACTTAACCAATCTCCTATTAATACTTAGAACTAGACAGTAGATTTTGTAACTTTGGTGGAGGCTGAGACAGTACGCAGAACTGTCAGCACACCTTGACCAAGGCAAGGTCATGGAAGCTTGACAGACAGATCCAAATTCCCTGAGAGACTGAGTTATGGACTGGAGACCACTATCTCCAGGATCATCTAGGTCAACTGGCATAACATAGCTAATAAAAAAAAATGTTTACCTTCTATTCTGGTGAGCAGCATCTAAAGTCTTAAAAGCCTGTGAGTGGTCATCTTAAGATACTCCTCTGGTCTCACACCATCTGGAACAAGGGAGAAGGAAGAAAACCAAAGACACAAGAGCAAGATTTAATAGACCACAACTACCACAGCCTCCACCAGACCAAGTCTAGCACAACTAGATGGTGTCTGGCTACCACCATGGACTGCATTGACAAGGATCACAGTAAAAAGCTGGAGGAAAAAAATGTAGAAAGAGATTCTAACTTAAAAGAAAAGACCAGACTTACTGGTCTGACAGAAAGGAGAGAAACCCTTATAGCCCACAGTTACCTTTTATCTCATTATTGACATTACTCCACAAGCTTGCCTTCAGCCAAAGATAGGTGCGTAAAATGAAACTAAATGGGCACACAAATCCAGGGGCGAGGTTGAAAAGGCAAGAAGAGGACAGGAAAGCTGGTTAATGGAGAAGGCAAGGTCAAGAAGGTGAGAATGTTGACAAGTCATGGAGTTGGCAACCAGCGTTACCAAACAATATGTTTATTAATTGTTTAATGAGATACTAATTTGCTCTGAAGCACAATTAAAAAAAAAAAAGTAGTTGTTTCTCATATGTTGCTTTTGAAAAACTTTTAAGACTCTTGCTGTTTTTCTCTCCTGGTTTTCAAGATAAACTGTGCTATAAGTTATTTGAGAAACATGACAACATTTAAGGAAGCTGGGGTGAGGATGGGATATCCCTCAGTTCAGAGACCGCCACTGTTCACATTCTGCACCAGGCTGCTTCTTTCCAGCCTTTTCATTATACGACCAACTGAATATCCAGCTCCCCAAGATAACCAGCATCAGTGTATTTAAGTGTGTTTCCTTCCAGACAGATGTGCATTTTACAAACATGTTTTCAAAATAGAAGGAACTCTGGTGGCTCTGTGGTTAAGCACTTGGCCACCAACTGAAGGGTTCCTGGTTTGAACCCACTATCCATTCTGCAGGAGAAAGATGGCACGGTCTGCTTCTGTATAGAGTCCAATCTTGGAGGACCTTATGGGGCAGTTCTGCTGTCTCCTGTAGGGCTACTGTGAGTTAGTATCAATAGCAACAGATTGGGTTTGGGTTTTTCAGAGTAGGATCATTTTATGTATAGTGCTTGTTTAGGAGCATATCTTTTCCACTTGATATAAGCGAGTTTTAGGATCCAAGTGTATACATTTGCATCTTAATTTTTAATTGCTGACATCCTGTGGTATGGTTGTACCATAATTTTTCTTAACTGCATGTCTAGGACATTTAGATTTTTTCTGAGTTAATGGCTGCTATAGGCTTCTCAGTACATTTGTGAGATAACGTTTCTGTAGTTTTTTGTTTTTCCATCATTTCCAGGATACAACAGTCTTGAAAGTGAAATTTCTTAGATAAATGGATAAACGTACAAATTGGCATGACTTCAAAGAAAACTTACAGCAGGGATTGGCAGACTTCTTCTAAAGGGCCAAATAGTAAACATTTTAGATTTTGTGAGACATGAGCTCTCTGTTGTAGCTACTCATCTTTTGTAGCAGAAAGCAGTTTGAGACAGTGTGTGTAGGAAAAAACAACACCAACAACAAAACAGAAGGGGTAAATAAACGAGCGTGGGTAGCAGGCTGGGGTTTGATGGGCCAGCTTGCTATTCTCTCTCTGGAAAGCTTTTTAATAATGCTGGACCCATCTAGACCAGCATTAAGTGTTAGCCCTTCTTAAAGAATACTTGCTACTTTGGAAGGTTTTGATACACTTCCCTGAAATAATCCACTGTGTACATTATTTCATAGTTCCTTTGTTATGCAGTGCATTTGTTTCGCCATTTCATGGATGAAGCTGCATCCTGATTTCTGTGATTTGTGTTCTCCTGCAGATATGGTTTGGAGTGTCTTTTTCGATACTACAGTTACGGCCTGGAAAAGAAGTTCCGATTGGACATATTCAAGGATTTTCAGGAGGAAACCATGAAGGACTATGAAGCTGGTAAGAGCCAGAGCTGAATCCTGTGATCTGTGATCACCTAGACCATTTTCCCTTGTCACTGCCCATTTAACCTGGATCTGTCCTGTCACTGCCCCCTTCCTGCTGAACCTCTTTTTTCCTCATCTCCTTACCAGCTCAGCCCTTTACCTTTCTCTACAGGCCAGCTCTATGGGCTGGAGAAGTTCTGGGCCTTCTTGAAATATTCCAAAGCCAAAAATCTGGACATCGACCCCAAATTGCAAGAATACCTCGGCAAATTCCGACGTCTTGAAGACTTCCGAGTAGATGTAAGTAAAAGTCGTTCTCACCCCAGTTGTCCTAAAAAAGAAAACTTAGGGTTTTTGAATCTGTAAAACAAGGTGAGACCAGACCATAAAGATTAACTGGAGGGGTTTGTGTGCATGTTCTTTCCTCCTGTTCTTCCCTGTGTGTGTGGCTAAACTACCATAATGGTCATTTCCTCTTACCTCACAGTCCTCCTTGCTGCGCTGCCCCATTTAGCCACTGCTAGTTGATCAGGGGAACTGAACCCCTGGTGGCACAGTGGTTAAGTTCTATGTTTGCTAACCAAAAGGTGAGCAGTTTGAATCCAAATCCGCCAGATGTTCTTTGGAAACACTCTGGGGGCAGTTCTGCTCTGTCACTGTGAGTCAGAATCAACTTAATGTTAGTGGGTGTGGTTTTGTTGTTGTTTGGCTAGTTGATTAGGATGGATACGGAAGATAAAATATATATGTTCTTCCTAGATGAGATGGGCCAGTTCCAACTACAGAGGTTTATGATTTGATGGCTGATTAGCTTCCTTCTTGAAACCGTTTCTCAACAATGACATCTAGTGGTGGATCTGGGTTATTGCTACTGGGTGTATCTCGGGAAGTGGTGGTTGCAGTTGTTCAACTGATTCAGCAGATACCGACAGTACATCAGGGGCCCCAGAGATGAGTGAAACATTAATTTTTTACCACTTATTGAATGTTTACTATGTGCCAGGCTCTGTGCTGGGCACTTCATACTGACATCATTTTACCATTCTGATAGAAAAAGCCAAACCAAACCCATTGCTATCAAGTCAATCCCAACTCACAGTGGCCCTTTAGGACAGGGTAGAACTGCTGCATCGAGTTTCCAAGGAGTGTCTGGTAGATTTAAAATACTGACCTTTGGGTTAGCAGATGCAGGTAATCACTAAACCACCAGAGATAAGAATGTGTAGTCGGCAGGGCTTTTTAGTGTCTTCCTTGCACAAATGGATAAACTGAGGCCTGTGGTCACCAAATGAGGATAGTGGCAGGTGTTCCTTGGAAACTCTGTGGGGCAGTTCTACTCTGTGTTACAGGGTCACTGTGAGTAAGAATGGACTCAGTGGCAGTGGGTTTGTTTTTTATTGTGTGTTTGGTTAGTTAGTTGATTCAGATGGATCACCCAAGGTAAAATATATAATCTTCCTAGGACTGAGGCCAGTTTCAGCTACAGAAGTTTGTAAATTGAATGACATCACGATATTCTTCCCATCTCCCAGTATGAAGTTGAGGCATTCTGAGCACTTACAGACTTGGGGGTTGGAGGAAGACACATGGAGAAGCCCATTTAGGGTGGAACAGAAAGTGCTCAGCTTTAGTGTCCAACTCTTACAGGTCAGTGTATTCTTTAGGGCCTTGAGTGGAGCATCTGGGCCTTCTGAGCTGAGGCATTTCAACATACTGTGTTCCACATTTAACATCTCTTTAGCCAGCCTGCAGCCCTCTTGGCACAGTGGTTAAGAGTTGGACTGCCAACCAAAATCAGCCATTCGAACCCACTAGCCACTCCTTGGGAATCCTGTGGGGCAGTTGTACTGTGTCCCACCGCATTGGAAGCAACTCAATGGCACTGGGTTTAATGTTTGGCTTTTGGGCCAACCTAGCCCTTCTCAGAAGGAGTGCATGTACAGATAAAAGCCTGGCCTTCAGAGGTAGACAAGTCTAGTCCAAATTTTATTTTCATTTCTTACCAGCTGTTGGACCCAGAACAAATTACTTATCTGTTAGTTTGTTCATTTGTAAAATGGAATAATCATGTTTACATCAAAGGGTGATGTGGTCCCTGTACAGGAATGTGTATAAGATGATATGGTGCTTTGCATGGAGAAGTGTTTCATAAGTATAAGTAGTTTCTAAGGTTAAACCTGTTCATTGTCTACACAGGAAGTAGTGAGTGGGTGATCTCTAAATGATCAACCCTGATGCACAGTGGATGTGGCAGTGTACCCACTAATCACTTCTGGTACTCTTCTCTGTTGCAGCCCCCCATGGGTGAGGAGGGTAACCACAAGCGACACCCAGTGGCAGCAGGAGGTGGCAGTGGTGAGGGCAGAAAGAGGTGCCCTTCCCAATCTTCCAGTAGGCCCACCACCATGATCAGCCAAACCTCTGCAACTCCTACCGGCCACCTTATCCGGGAAGATGCCAAGTGGACAAGCCAACCCTCGGACATACAGACTTTGGGAAAGTGAAAGGCCCTTTAGCCCTGGGGTTGGGGAGGAAGGGGGTGGGTTGGGCGAGAGGCCATAGGAGTGCCCGGTCCCAGGAGAGGGGACTGAATGGGGATAGGCCTGGAGTTAATGGGACAGGCCCTTGTGCTGGGTAGTGGTGTGAATACCATTTGGGCTATCAGAGGTACCTCTCTGGGCAGGAGCCTCCGTATACTCCCTCCCCGACTCCCCTCTCCATGACTCTTCATATCCTAGCTTCTTCTAAGAGGGGGGTGGGAGAGGGGGGAGATTTTTTTTTATATATATATATATATATATCTATATATATATATCAAGTTTTAAATTATTGATAGTTCGTCTGGATTACCAAAATCACTCTGTAGCCTGCCCATAGCTGGTAGGCCACACCCCTGATCCCCACCTGCAACCTCTTCTGCTCCCCTTCAAGTCGACTATGCAGCCCACAAGAAGGCACTGCGGGCCCAGTTGCCCGGCACTGTCCATGGAAGTTTCTGGCAGCACACTTGCGCCCCAGGAGCACCAGCCCCCTGGTCATCTGGGGCTTGCCATCGCCGTGTTCTCTGCCTGCTGTCCCCACCGCACCCTTCTACCGTCTTCTGGGAGAAGGAAACCAAAGGATCTAAAAGTGGGGTTTGGGGGACGGTTGCAGCCTCTCCCCACTCCCTTCTTCCCCACACCCTTACTTCCCAGCCCAGAGAGACGCTGCTCATACCAGAAAAGACTATTGAAAGATGATTTATTTTATTTTTCTCTGACCTTTCCATCCTTGGAAAAATGGAAAAAAAAGACAAAATCGACCATAAAAGACCAAAAAAATTTTTTTTGTTTTTTCAGAAAAACCCCACTTAATCCACCGAAAAGTGATGTCTTTCCTCTGCCCTTGGATTTTTCTTTCTGTTGTTGTTGTTGTTCTTGGAAATAATATTTTTTTAAAAGTTGCCTTATTGTGGAGCGGGAATCTGAAATACCCAAATGCCTGTTTTCCTCGATGGAGTCAACCTGAAGAGCTCCCACCTTCTCTGGATGTGCCTGGGTTTGGATTGGTTAGAATCTTTCTCTGGACTGATTTGCATGTTCTGTGCCTCCTGACTTGGAGGCAAGAGAGTTGGGGGCAGCTCCGGTCAGAGCTGTGCCCCTGATATCCCTGCTGTTGCATTGTTTGAAGCTGACGTCCTGTGTCTGTACACTGCTGCCTCTGTTGTGTCCTCGCTCTGCTTGCTGATGTCTTTCTCATGCTGGGCTCAACCCTGCCGTGACACCTTTCATCCTACCCTTGGAACCCCAAGGCCAAGTTTGCTTCAGACTGTTGGAGAACAGAGTTGGCCTGGATCTGGAATACTCCTGTCCTCAGCTCAAATGTCTCTTCCATCCCAGAGGGGAAAACAGAACACCTGGTAGCTGAGGCATGGCAGTGTTTCTTAAACTGGCCTAGAAGATCTCTGAAACCTCAGAGACTGTCCCTCATAAAAGATGGAGAAAGACACCACTTCTCCCTCAGGTTTGGTGGGGGGTCACCCCATCTTGCATCTCCCTCTGCAAGCTATCTCTGCTCACCCTCCGGCTGACTCTGTTTGGGAACAAGGGATGAGGAGGAGTTGGGGGCTGGGGGAAACCCTGCCAGTTTGGCAGAAGCCCTATGGCAGGAAGGTATATGTGGACATAGAGTATACCTGACTTCTCCAGCCACTAACTGCTTGGGTTGTGAATGACAGTGGAATGGCTGGAGTCTGCTGTCACCAGAAGCTGGGGAGGGTGACAAAGGACTGACCCACACAGACTTTGGGATGTGTGTTGGGTAAGGGCATGACTGCCTATTCACCCCCAGTGGGAACTGGGCAATAGGAGAGGAGTTTATGGTCGTATGCTAAATTGCTGGAACTTCCTTGGCCCTCTTTCTCAATTGGTTCCTCTGTTGGGCCCAAAGGTTGGGAGTAGGGGACCGTATGTCATGCTTGCCCTCTGTCTTGGGCACTTGATTCCTTTTAGCCTGCACCCACCTTTCCAGTGGTTGGTATGTGGGAAATCTGTTTCTTTCATGGCAGTCCTCTCGAAAGCCAAGGATGTTAGGTGAATGTCTGGTCTCTGCTAGCACCATGGGATCTGAGGCCTTTCCCTATCCAGTCTGGTGACCACCCCACATTGTACTAGACACCAAGACTCTTGGACACCCCTCCTCGCCCCACCCCGGCAATTCCCTCCTCTTCAGATCACTCAGCCCTGTACTGTATCCAGCAGCACAGAAACCTCAGTGCTTGTTCTCTGCTGGGTTTGGGAGCACAAGGAAGCCTTGGGAGTGTGAAAAGGCTGCTGTGAGTCTATCCCCAGACCAGGGGGTGCCATCCTCTTCCTGATTCTGCCCACAGACACCCCAGAAAGAGGAAGCTTTGGGGTGGTGAGGTGAAGACGTCATCTCAACATAGGCTGGGGGGGGTGCTTTTTTTTCTTTTTTTGTAACATGTTAGGAGTTAATGTTGCAAAGAGTAGTTTACATCTTCACTTTCTGAAGACACTTGAATTTAGGACCGATGTATCTGTGACAAGCATGCCGGGAGTGGCAGGGCCATCAGGACTAGCCACTTTGCAACCACCATCCTCCCTTGGGGATCTAAGACCTGAAACACCAAGCAACACCTTGCCCCAAATCCCTTTGTTCATCCTCCACCCTTCCAGGGTTTGGTCTGTGCCAGCATGACCTGTGGGCGTCAGACACCAGGAAGTCCGCCTCGGCCCTGGTGAGGACGGGTTTCTCTTTCACCTTCCCCTGAACCTGGGAGTAAATGCACTACCAGTACAGGAGGGCCACCAGCCCTGCTCCAGCCTGGACCTGTGGGGCTCAGATTAGGGTGCTGAGCCCTGATGTCAAAAGTTGGTTTGTTTTTGTTTTGTTCCATGGTAGCTCTTTTTCTCCCCCTTTCCTTGATTTTATATGACAGAAAGAAACAAAGCTGCTCAGAAGGCCTTGGAAGTGGGGAAGGAGGGGCAAGGAAGATGGCTTAGGGAGGGTGGTGCGAAGGCTTGCCAGAAGCCTGGATAGATTGATGTGGATCATCTAGTCCCTTCCTGAACGGACCCTGCGCCTCTCTGATGTGCGAGGGTCCCTGGCTTTGCCCCAGCCCCCACCCTCTCCTCCTCCGGCCATGTTGAATGGCAGAGGCAGAGAAGATTAAGAACTTTAGAGCCCATTTCTCACTGGAGAGGAAAACTTGTCATCTGGCTTTGCAGAGAAGGTTCCACCTTATGCTCATAGTACATTATCTTTACCATGTGCTAGGATATCACATTTAAAAGGAAAAAAAAAAAGAAAAAATAAAAAACATGTAAAATACTTGAATGAGCTTGTATTATAACATTAATATTATTGAGAGTATCTGCTTTCCAGGCTGAAGTGATTCATTCATTATTCTAGTCCTGCTTTAGTCCTTTGTAATTTGTGGTAATTATGCTTTTCTTTTTAATACAAAAAATGTATAAAAATAAAAATTTGAAAAGGCAAAATACTGGCTTGTGTCCCATCTGGGTTGCAGTCCTGGTTAGGAGGATGGAACCCAGCCAGGGTTTCTCCAGATCCAGAGGACTGACAATGCTAATAGGAACCTGGCTCCAGAATTCAATGAAGTGCTGGTGGAGGCTCTGCCCTTGTGCTTTCTGGGGAGTCTGCCTAAGGTCAGGGGCCCCTTACCAACTTCTGCAGCTGCTTCTGTAGCCAGGTGTCTTCCTTAGTTGTTAAGAGTTTCTGCCAGCCTTAAATTGCTGTCCACATTGTGTCTGATGGGAAATGGGAGCCATAACCCCGTCCCAGGGACAGACATAGCATCCTAAAAGATCAAATTCCAGGGTTTCAGCCTACTTGCCCCTCACTGAACAGATTTTCTACAGGCTGTGAATCAATTGAAACTCTTGTTATTAAGGAGTCCAGGTCAGCGTTGAGCCCTGGGACAAGAAGCTAGGGTCAGGTGGGATGATGAGGCCGTACCCTATGACGGTCCCTAGAGCTGCTGGTGGTGTCCTATCTACCCAGAGGCCAGGAGCTGGCAGTAGGAACACCACTGTGAATGTTTGCATCTCTCGGGTTTGCTTTCTGGCCTGGATGTGTAATTACAGAATTTAAAATGAGGCATGGACTTGATTTTCCTCATCATTCACCTGACAGCTGTTTGCCTCCTAGGGCAAGTACCAGAATATCCCATTAGAAATGGTTTTCCAGCATTCCTTCCAACTCTTCAGGTGTGCAGGTACTTCCCGCACTACCAGTGGCATTTAAAGGCCAAAGGAATTAACGTCCAGGGAGCCTGTGGACTGACTAGGTACTTGGGAGCAGAAGGCTGAATTCAGTTGTACTTCCACACCTGTTAGGAATGCTCATAAAGAAGCCACTGATTGCTTGATTGCACTGGTGTGACTCAGATGTCACATGTTCTTAGTCCTTGGAATGTGTCGGAGAGAAGCCACAACACCTGCTGAAGTTAGGAGGAGGCTAGTTTATTTCACACAGTTCCTATCTTTACATATAACTTTTTTTCTTGTTATATTTTTTTTATGATTGAAAATGCACAATCCCGTATAAATTTGCATGCCTGCCTATGTGCAGCTCACCCTGCTCTCTGCCCAGGGACAGCACACTCCCCCTCTCCATTCTGATGTGTCATATCCTAGCAAACTCCTGTCCCCTCTTCACCCTCTCCCCCGCCTCCAGTTGGAGGTCAGCAGGATTACACCTTGTAGATGCATGAAACCATAAAGTGTACACACGATACGGTTGGTCACTGTCACCAGGTCCAGTCCATTCCTGTCCGCACATTCACATTTTCTGCTGCAGTTTGAGAGTCTCAGCCTTTTCCTCAGGATTCTGTTTGCCCACCTCAGAGCTACTACCTCCCGATGCAGAAGAGATGGAGTCAGTTCCCCACTGCCCTTGTCAAGGTGTCGTTTACACCATGTCAAAATGTAGAGACCTTGAAGGAAAAAAATAGAAACACCCCTTCTCTTCCTCCATTACCTACTCCTTCCTCATCCCCTGCTGATCTCCGTAACTGTACTGAAGAGTGACTTGCCCACATCTGTCGGAACAAGTAATACATGCGGACAGGCCTGCAGCTGTAGAACCCCGGGCACCAGCCATCCTGGGGAGGGAGCCTGGCTCCACCAGGGCCAAAGGTGTGTCGACAAGCTTTGGAAGGCCAGGGGGAGGCACTAGTGAGCACTCAGTTGGCCAACCAGACAGGTCCTAGGTCCATTAGGAGGAATGCCTTTTTGACATTTCTGCCAGAGACTTTTAACAGAGTTGAAATACTTTTTATAAAAACTGGGTTGGCTTCCTTGGCAGGAAGGAATAAAAAGTTGTTACATGGTATTATTTATGTACTTGCTCTTTGGAATCAGCTGTAGGGAGCCACAAGGCTGCTAGTAACGTCAGTGGCTTTTGAGAAGAGGCCAGGTTGGAGACTGCTGCAGCCCCACCAGCTCTGTGATTTCCCAAAACAGGGTTCCAGGTTAAGGTTTCATCTGAAAAAGGGATCAGTGAGCTTCAGTAAGTGCAGTTGAGACAAGTGGTTAACTACTTGTGGGTGAGGGGTAGGATTTGCCTTCTGGGTTCCTTGAGGGAGAAGGAGGGCTCTAACCTGTGGCCCTGCTTCAGGGAGGAAGGGGGTCTGGATTGGGTGTCTCCAAAGGCCGGTAACTCTGACCCCCTTATATCTAAAAGGGCCCCAGCTTAGCAGGGCCCTCAGCGCTTAGCCTTTAGTGTCCACATAAAGCTGAAGTTGAGGTTTGTATTTGTTTTAATCCAGAGAAGAACTCTTGTGACTGTGTCTTTTCAGAGACAGAAATTTGTGAGCAATTGAGTTGGGGCCTTTGTCACTGCACATGTGTGTGCATGTGTCTGAGTGCACACACTATGGGACCTGGCATGTTAAGAACTGGAACTCACAACCACTTGCCAGGGTGCCTTGGCTTGGAATGGGGGATGAAAAACTTTTGGGTAAAAGAAGTCACAAAGCATTATCTTGTTCTTCCACCCCCCCACCCCCCACCTCCCTGGCCCGTGGAAGGAGCTCAGCCTGGAACCACTATCCTTCAGTCTTCTGGCCACCACTGCCCTTCAGTCTTTAGGAGCTACTGGGGTGGAACCATTCTCCTTCCACAGCAGCAGGCCAGGAGGGCATGCCAGGAGCCCTTGAAGTAGTTTCGTCCCTCTGGCTGGCCTCCAAAGTAGGGAACTGATTTTCCTTCTCCATAGGTCAATTCCTAATGTCTCCTAAAGGAATGGCAGGGGGAGTATTTTAGAGAAGCCCTGGCCCCATCCTAGGCTCTGTGTTTTCAGGAAACTGGTGTTCCTCCTGCCCTGCAAATACTCCTGATGCTGTCTTTAGAATGCATGGCTATAGGAAGGACATTGTAAAGTGTGATCACTAGGACCCAAGCCACCATGACAGCCCACTGCTAAGGGGACAGCAAGGATGGCACGTGGGCTCTTCTTCATTCCATCTTCTTTGGTGAGTCGGGGATGCTCTCCGAGAGTGGGGTGAAGCCCAGCAGGAGGACATGTCTCTCATAAGCCTTGGACTGCTTAAACATGGTGTCAGTCCCATGGAGGTGGTCTAGCACCCCCAGCACCCCATAGCACTCGGTAAATCTGGGAGAGAGAAAGGTAGAAGTCTTCATGTTGACCTCCATTTTCAAATATGGGGCTTCTCATGCATTTCTATCCTGACTGCCTGCCTCACAATACCTAGGGACCTATTAAAGGTGTTTCCTTCCGAGGCTAGTACGGACCTGCTAATCTGGAGTTTTCCTCTGAAATATTTCCCAGGTAATTCTGATGCACACAAGCTGGTGGAGCCCTGGCAGAGCTAGGCTTGTTCCGGGAACACTGAGGTGATGATTTCCCGTTCCTATCCTCCAGGTCCTTGAACTTCTTACTTCCAACAGGCATCCCAGATGATACTGGTACAGGACAGTCATGGACCACACCTGAAAAGTCTGGGGGCTCTCAGAGTGCCTGACTGGACTTAAACTGTATGCAGTTTTTACAGATACATTTTTCTGAGAAGAGTGACCATAGTTTACTGGATACTCAAGGGATCCAGAACTCAAAGTTTAAAAAAAGTTACAGGAGGACCTGGTGTCAGGAATAGCGAAAAGGCAATGTGGTCTGGTCCCAGTGTGATGATTTTTATCACCTCCAGACGTGTCCTTCCTCAGCAGCACTCACTGGTGTCTGCAGTCAGAAGCCCCAGGGGTGAAGGTGGTGGTTATTGCCCGGGGACCCACTATGAGGAGGGAGTCCTTACTTGAGATGGTGGTAGTCATGGAATTCCGGTGAAGGCAGGAAAGGTAGGTGGTAGCCACAGTGGGAGATGGTGGTGGTAATGAGAGCCAAGGAGAACCACATGGTTATGGATGACAAGTGGGAGCCCATTACTATGGGACCTAGCATAGCTGGCAGCATGTTGGAGACCTGCAAGGGGAAGGATGATTGGAAGCAGGGCCCAAGGAGCAAGAGGGGACCCAGCTGGGTGTCTACTTTGTCCCAGAGTGGTACCAGCAAGACTTCCTTGACACAGATCTGGAGAAGCTGAGAGTGTTTCAGGATACTGATTTGCTAGAGACTAGTTCAGCTCCAACTTGGAACAAATTCTGAACTGTTTGAGCTTCAACGTTCCCACTAATGTAATGAAGATGTAAAAGGCTGTTGGAAGGATTAAGAGCTAATTTGGCATCTAGCCTACGGTATGTCATAAATGACAGCCGCTGAATGGGTAGAGGACAAAGCCAAGAGAAAGTGATTGGGGTCCTCTGCCCTTTGCTTTTGGAGAGTAGAACGCTCCTTACCACATGGTCTATAGGGTGGGCATAGAGAGCTGTCACAGCAATGGGGGCTGTCCACTCATGGTGTTTCTTGTGGATTTTCTTGTAGAAGGGTGGGTAGTGAAGGAGCCTGGAACATGGAGAGAAAAGAGTCTGCCAGTCCTCCCCACTTCTGCCACCCCATGAAAAACCAGAGCACTCAGACCTGCCTTGAAGTCTCAGGCCCACTGTTTGGGCTGTGTGATTTGGGGTTACTTGGCCAGTCTACCTCAGTTGTATTTGCTCTAAAATGGGGATAATGCCCAGAAAAGGTTTAATAAAGGAATGGGTAGGGAACGGCTCTGCCTCTCATAAATAGACAAGACTCAATATCTAGCCATTCCTCAGCTGGCTTAGTGGGACAAATAGTTACCTCCCTGTTAACCATGCAACAGGAGGCATTTGAGTCCAAGTGGTGCTGGTCTTACAATTCAGAGGCCTCATTTTCCACGTTTATAAATGAACCTTCATGAGGAAGAGGAGCCAGCTGCGCTCAGGCAGGACCCTGCTCACCTGTGTGAGTAGTAGAACATGACTTCCTCAATCAGGGTGAAGACTGCCAGCTCCAATAGGAACCAGTGGAAGGTGGGTAGTTCTCGGCGGCAGGGGTCTCCACACCACTTGAAGAGGGGATAGAAGACGACCACCATGGGGAAAGAGATCATGTGCTGGTTGAAGAGAACTGTGCGGATGGATTGGCGTAGTCTCACAGGGTCCACCTGCCCAAGAGAAGAAATGAGGGAGGTAGGCGGGAATGTGAAAAGTCGGTTTTGCTCTTCCAGAAAACAGGTTCCATTGCAACCTGCTCAGAGGAGGCACTCACTTAGGTTGGATGCTGGCAGTGATGGCTAGTTATCACCCTAGTTATAACCCTTTGCCACCTAGCTCAGGTTTAGAACCACTGCATTTTATACCAACAAAGAGATCATTCAAGAAGAAATCACCAAATCAATACTATAGCTCCCAAGAAGACAAAATACCTAGTAATAAATCTAACTAGAGAAATAAGAGACCTATACAAAGAGAACTACAAGACCCTGCTGCAAGAAACTAACGGAGATGTAAACGGAGAAACCTACCCTGCTCATGGATAGGAAGAGTTAACATTGTGAAAATGTCTATTTTACCCAAAGCGATCTACATATACAGTGCAATCCCAATACAAATTCCAGTGACATTTTTCAATCAGATGGAGAAACAAATCACAACTTTGTTTGCAAGTAGAAGAAACCCCAGATAAGGAAAGCACTACTGAAGAAGATGAACACACTGGGAGGCCTCTCACTACCCGACTTTAGAACCTGTTACACTGCTACAGTAGTCACAACTGCCTGGTACTGGTACAAAAAGAGACATACAGACCAATGGAATAGAGTTGAGGCCCCAGAGATGCCACCATCCTCTTATGGACAGTTGATAATTTAACAAAGGCCCTAAGATTGTAAACTGGGGTAAAAACAGTCTCTTTAACAAACAGTGCTGGCAAAACTGCATATCCATCTGCAAAAAATTGAAACAAGAACCATATCTTACACCTTACACAAAAAACCAACTCAAACTGGATAAGAGACCTAAATATCAAACCTAAAATGATAAAAGATCATCCAAGAAAAAATAGGATCAACAATGGAAGTTTTAATACACAACACAGACAGACCTCAAAATCTGACAGACAAAGCACAATCAACAGAAAATAGATAAATAGGAACTACTAAGAATCAAACACTTTTGCTCATCCAAACATTTTGTCAAAAGAATTAAAAGACCACCTACAGAATGGGAAAAAATATTTGGCAACTATGTGTCAGACTGATGTCTGATTTCCATAATCTACAAGGTACTGCAAAATACCAACAAGAAAGGATAAATAACCCAATTAAGCACTGGGCAAAGGAGATGGGCAGACACTTCTTTAAAGAGGAGATGCAGGCAGCCAAAAGACACATGCAGAAATGCTCATGATCATTAGCTATTAAATCCAAATCAAAACGATGATGAGACACCACCTCACCCCATCAAGGCTGGCCATGATCCCCAAAACACAAAACAACAAATGCTGGAGAGGCTGTGGAGAGATTGGAACTCTCCTAGTGAGACTGCAAAATGGTACAGCCTCTTTGGAAAGCAATCTGGCGCTTCCTTAAAAAGCTGGAAATAGATATACCATTTGACTCAGTAATCCCACTGCTTGGAATATATTCTACCGAATCAAGGGCAGTCACACAAACAGATAGATGCACAGGAATGTTTGTTGCAGCACAGTCCACAATAGCAAAAACATGGAATCAACCCAGATGCCCAACAACAAATGAATGGATAAATAAACTATGGTATACATACACTGTGGAATACTATGCAATGATAAAGAACAGTGATGGTTTGAGGAAGCATCTCATAACCTGGTTTCAACTGGAAGACATTATGTTGAGTAAAATCAGTGAGTGGCACAAGGACAAATACTGTATGAGACCCCTACTATAAGGACTTAAAAACAGACTCATGTACAGAAGAAAAGACTCTGATGGCTGCAAGGGAGGGGAGGGAGGGAGAAGGTTATAGATTAGATAGTTGATAGAAATTTAGTTGCGTGAAATCAGTGACAACACACATTAGAAAGAAGATCAATTTAACTGGACTTCAACAAAACCTGAAAACTCTTCTAATCTTAACCCAATATTGCAAGGACAGAGTAGCAGGGGCGGGGGTTCAGGGACCATGCTCTCAGGGGACATCAAGGCCAACGGGCCTAACTAGCTTATTGCTAAGAGAGTCTTCTGCACCTAATACTGGTGAATGGTGTCTGAAGTCTTAAAAGCTAGCAAGCTGCATCTGAGGTACACCAAGTGGTCCTGACTCAGCTAGAACAGATGATCACCAAGGACAACAACAACATGGGGAAGAGAGAACCCAAAAGGCAGAAAGACCCTTGTGAATGGGTGACTACATCAACATGTAACCAGAAGAAACAGATGGTGCCCAGCCACCACCAATGATAGCCATGATGGGGCTCACAGTGTTAAGTCCCAGTGGCACCATGAGAAAAAAAAAGGAGTGCACCCTGAGAACTCCACTTAAAGACCACAATTCATGGTCCAAAGGTCTGGAAGTTCCCCTGGGAGCATGGCCCTTAGACCTGATGCTGCCCCTCATCATAAATCATTACTGATCAACTCTTCGGACGGGAATGGATTGGACTTGGGGACACAGAGTGACCATGTTGTCTGTGAACTTTATGGTTCTGTGCATCAATAGGATGTCATCCTACTGGCCTCTTACTAGAGGGGAGTGGAGAGACTGGGGAGGAGCGGACAGGAGATTGTTAAGAGGACACACATGTATAGAATGGAAAGGAGTGTGCTGTCACCGGGCAAGGAAAGCAGAAGGAGCTGCAGAGAAGTGGGCATGTGAATTTAAACTGGATTGTACACTTTCACTCAATCACAATAAAAACACAATAAAATAAAAATTTTAAATAAAAACACATACAAAAAGAACCACTGCAGCAGTTAAGGCCCTGGCTATTAGGTAGATGGAGCGCTGGTTTCATAGGGGCTAAAATGCTAACCAAAATGTTGGCAGTCTGAATGAACCATCACTCCTTGGGAACCCTGTGGGGCAGTTCTGCTCTGTCTTGTCAGGTCATGATGAATCAGAATTGACTTCATGAGTGACAGGTTTGGTTTGTTTTCTATTAGGGAGATGAGTAATGTCCCTGCCTTTGTGAATCCCTTCCTTTGGAAATTGCACTCCCGGAAGTCTTTAGTCTCTGCCAGAGTCTGGTTTCTCCTTCCTGGTTCTGTAAATATTACTACTCTCCTCATATCTCTTATGAGAAAAAAGAAGAGATGGGACTTCAAGCTGGCCAGACCCCATGTATTCCCAACTGGGACCCCTGGGGAGCCTCCAGGAACTTGGAGAAGGCTGTGCACAGTCAGGTTGATGGCCCAGTTCAGCTCTCTTGCCTCTCTATGCAGATTTCAAGGTCTTCTGCCACTTCATGTGGTCCAGCCGCACTGGATCAATCCCTGGCACTGAGAAGGAAGTCAGCTAGTGAGCTGCCTAATCTGGCCAACTGCTTAACTTCCTGTGACCTGGGTGGACCTGTCAGGTTAGGGACCTGTCTGAGCTCTCGCCCAGGCTTCAGTGTGGAGAGCTGGCCCCAGCTGCTCCAATGGATGTCAGTACTATAGCTTGTATTTCCCCAAGAATCAGCAACCACTGATCCTTTGTCAGAGCACTGTGTCTCCAGGGAATAGCCTCATGATGATAGGTCACTTCCTGGGTCCTGGGGAACTGGTTTGGGACTGGTCAGAAGGGATTTTTCCCTGAGTCCTCTTTAGCAAGCAGAAGGGTTTCTGCCCCAAGATGGGGCTGGGTTCAGAGTGGTCCCTGATTTGAGGCCTCCCCTTTCCTCCAGACTTCCCAAGCACTGTAAGTGTTAACTGTCATCAGAACTCACTCTTCAAGCTTTGGGATTCATTCCATTGTAAAGTCAGGTCAGCCAGGCTGCTTCAGGAGCACATGCAGGACAAGGCTATACACTCTTATAGAAACCTTGACAAAGGTGGTGAGAGTTGCATCTGAGTGTTCACTCATTTATTCTACTGATACTGAGTGTCCATGTATGTAGCAGACAGTGGTATAACTGCTTGGGAATACAGAATGAATAAAAGAATTCTTGCCCTTGTGGAGTTTACTTTCCAATGAAGACAACAGATATAAAAATAAACATTTTTAAAAAGTGCATAATAAAGAGAAATGAAGTCTTGATACACACTGCAACAAAGATGAACCTTGAAAACATGCTGAGTGAAATATGTTTGCCATGAAAGGGCAAAATATTGTATGATTCCACTTATATGAAATATCTAGAATAGCCAAGTGTACACAGATTAAAGTTTACTAGTAGTTACCAAGGGAGAGTATCAAAAGGGGGGAGAAGGAAGATACTATGCTCAGGGTACACAGCTTCTATTACCAAAAAAAGAATGCCATCAAAATCAATCCTGACCCATAGTGACCTTCTAGAACACAGTACAAGTGCCTCATAGAGTTTCCAAAGCTATAAATCTTTACAGAAGTAGGCTGCCACATCTTTCTCCCGCAGAGCAGTTGGTGGGTTCAAGTGCTACGCCACTGCACCACCAGGGATCCTGTGCTTCTGTTAGGGTGATGAAAAACATCTGGAAATTCATGACGGTGATGGCTGCACAATATGATGAATGTAATTAATGTTACTAAACTAACTGTACATGTGAAGAATGTAAAAATGGCAAGTGTTTTATTACCTATATATTTATGACAGTTCAAGAATAAATACATAACAAAAGGGGTTATGTGCCAGTCACCATTAGTTTTAATTAAGAGTAGTCAGAAGAGGCCTCATTGAGATGATAAGGTTTGAACAAAGATAGGAAGGAGGTGAGGGAGTTAGCCTAACACATAGCTAGGGCAAAGTCTTGAGGTAAAGGGAGTAGTTGGTGAAAGGCTCTCAGATAGGCATGTGTGGCCCAAATACAGAAGTGGGAGGTGAAATCAAAGAGGTGGCAAACACCAGATCATTTAGGGCTGTTGTAAAGATTATTCCCTGAAATACCTAGGATTGCCAAGTGAACAGAGATTGAAGTTTACTAGTAGTTACCAGGGGAGAGTGGCAAAAGGGGGTAGAAGGAAGACACAAGCTTCGGGTATACAGCTTCTGTTACCATAAAAACATAGCCATCAACTCAATCACAACCCATAGTGACCTTCTAGAACACAGCACAGGGGAAATGACGCCAAGGGAACTGGAGAGTCACTGCAGGCTGATGAGCAGAGAAGGATTATGCCGGCTGCTTTCTTAAGAATAGACCATAGTGAAGCAAAGCGAGAAACAGGAGGACCACTTACAATTGCAAATGATATAGGCAAGAGACAATGGTGCTTGGACCACCGTAGTAGTAATAGATATGTGAGAACTGCTTGGATTCTGGGTCTGTTTTGAAACTAGAGCCCATAGGATTTTCCGACAGAATGGATTTAGTGCGTGAGGGGAAACAAGGCAAGCAAGAAAAGAGATGATGCATGTATTAGGGTACCCAGGGAAGCCTAGTTGTGGCCTCACCTAACCTACATTGGACAAGGAATGAATCAGTAAAACAAAAGAAGCCAGGATGCATTATGGTGTTGATAAAGAATACCGAATATGCCACGACTGTGAGAAGAACAAACAAATCTGTCTTGTAAGAAGTCCAGCCAGAATGCAAGGACCATGCAGTTTCAGGAGGGACCCATCCTTGGAGGACATCGTGCTTGGTAGAGAGCAAAACAGACCCTTAAGGAGATGAACTGTCCCAGTGGCTGCAACAATGGGCTCCAACGCAGCAATGACTGTGAGGCTGGCATAGGACTGGGCAGTATTTTGTTCTGTGATACCCAGGGTCACTATGACGATGGCATCTAACAACAATAGCAAAAGCCCAAATTGCCATAAAGACTGTTGGCAGAATTATGGAAGTCAAAGGCAACTCTGGTGAATGCTCGGGAGGAAGTGAGGAGAGCTATAGAGAACGTAGAGAATATATACAGCACAAGGGACGGAATGCTGCTAAAAAGGTGGACATTAGAAGTGCTTCTGGTAAGGCTTTAAAGAAAATGAACATGCGAATAGACAGTGGAGGAAGGGTGATGCTTTCATGCAGGAGCAAAACACTGTGTGATGCTTTTACGCAGTCGCAAAGAACTTGTCTGAATTATGTTCAAAGCTTTGGTGGAAGGTAGGACTTGGATATCCGGCTGACGAGATTTCTGTCACCTAACAACAATAACCTAAAAAAAAAAAAAAAAATCCCCTGACACACTCAGAATCCATACCATCATTCTAAAGACGGCAGAGTCCTCCATTGTTTTGGCTGGCAGCTGTGCCCTTCACTAAGGGTAACAGCTGTTATCTGGATTTCAGTGTCCAGCAGAGGTCACTGCTCTATCCCCTGGATAAGATGTAGCTGCCTAACATCTCTGGGACTCAGCCCAGAGCCAGGCAGAGGTGGTCACTTGTGTTCCTAGAATGCCGACCACAGCAACTGAGGCAGCACAGTCAGGTTCAGAGTCTAAGCTGGAAACCAAGAGACAGGAACGTGGTCTTGACTGGTCACCAGTTGGCCCTGAGACGTTCGGCAAATCATTCCCTCTCTCTAAGTCTCTAAATTGGGGGTAGCCTTGTAGATAAAGCATTCCTGGGTGGTGCAAGCAGTTAATGTACTCAGCTAACCAAAATGCTGGAGGTTTCAATCCATGCTGAGGTGCCCTGGAAGAAAGACCTATTGATCTATTTCTGAAAACTCAGCCATTAAAAATCCTATGGAACACAGTTCTACTGGAACACATGTGGAGTCGCCAGAAGTTGGAATCAACCTGGCCCCCTCGGGTCATGGTCTCTCCTGGACCAGCAGTGAAAATTTTAAGTTTAACTTTTGCTCTTCTTGCTGTGAGCAGGAGAAGCTGCAGCAACACTTACCGGCTCATTCTTACCAATCTGAATTCGGTAGCGAGAGATGAAGTTAGGTTTTCCAGTTGTGTCGACCACCAGCAGAAGCCCATTGAAGCTCCAGAATAACAGAGCCGGCACTAGAGTGGCACCTAAGGAAGATTGGGCACCAGAAGGGAACAATCAGGACTTCAGGATCTCACAGCACATGTATGAACTGAGCACATGTTCCGTGGTGACTGCAGGTGGTGCCTTGCCAGGAAAAGGTCCTAGTGTCCTAGCTCTGAGGCCTCTTCAGTCTTGTGGCAAACTGGCTTAGGAACTTGGACATGTCACTTAAGGTGTATCTCAATTTAAATGTAAAATGGGGTTGAAGACTATATATGTATTAAAAGGGTACTGAAATAAATGATGGCCTCTAAAATATAAATGAACTGAGGTTAATGTTAAGAGTCCCTGGGTGAGACAAACGTTGAGTGTTTGACTACTGGGCAAAAGGCTGGCAGTTTGAACCCACCCAGAGGCTCCTCAAAAAGACAGGCCTAGTGATCTGCCTCCAAAAGTTCACGGCCTGGTAAACCCTATGGAGCAGTTCTACTGGGCACACATGGAGTCTCCATGAGTCAGAATCCACTTGATGGCAACTAATAACAGATTGGGGATTTGTGCCCGTCGAGCCTTTCACGAATGTCAAGGAAGGGAGAAGCAAAAGAAGCGTTTGGTGAGGTATGGTCCAAAATGAGCACTGGACTAGGAATCAATCAAGAAACCTAATCCCTGATATCTTACTAACTGAGCAGTGGGAGCTTAGATGTTGTCTGGTCAGCATCTCTGAAAGCAGAAATCTCATCTCTCCAGGGCTCCTCAGAGTCCTCATACTCTCTCCTGGAGTCGTGGTCCATATTTACATGTTAAAGGCTCTAAGAATTCCTGTGGCAGAGAAATTTGACTTTGCTAAACTTCAACATTTCCCAGGTGTTTTTTTGACACTAGAACATCTAAGAATAGCATCCTGTTTGCCTGGGCCCATTTCAATGTATATCTGTCATACTAGCATTTTTGATAGGACCTCCTCCCACTCTCACAAATGTCCTGATGTGGATAATAAATCATATGGTCCCCTTACCTACTAACATCCTACAACACTTTTGTTCTGTAGAATATTTTAGGAAATGTGGATCAAGATTTACAAGTTAGATTTGGCTTTTTGCTGCATGTCTCACTTTTCCATGAAGTTGTTCCAAGTAAAACTAATCTCCTGCTGGAAACAAACAGCATGTTGTCCACCCTAGTTGGCAATTATTCAAGTGACATCACCATGTTACCTTACTCTTGCATTATTCACTTTATTTGTCCTTGTTTTGCCACCTCCTCTAGATTCAAAACTGCAAGAGAGCTAGGACAGTATTTCACTTAACTCTGGCTCTCCAGTACCCTTTCTGCTCCACCAACCACAGTGCTTTATGGTCACAGGTCCTGGAAAGATACTTGGCTGGCACTGTCATGGAAGAAGGTTTGGCACCAACATGCTGGAGGGCAATCTCATAGTATCTGAAGTTTTACAAATAGAAAGGGACAACCTGACCCAGGCAGAGTGATAGAAGATTTATAGATATGTCCATATTCCCTGAGGGGCCCAGTGACTACGCTGAGGGGGCTGGGGACTTGGGAGACATCTAGCTCAACTGGCATAACATAGTTTATAAAAAAATCTTTACATTCTACTTTGATGAGTAGCATTTGGGGCCTTCAGAGCTTGTGACCAGCCATCTAAGATACTCCACTGGTCTGACCCTGTCTGGAGCAAGGGAGAAGGAAGAAAACCAAAGACATGAGGGAAATGCTAATCCAAAGGATGAATGGACCACAACTGCTCACCAGACTGAGTCCAGCACAATTAGCTGGTGCCTGGCTACCACCAACTGCTCTGACAGGGATCACAATAGAGGGTCCCAGATAGAGCCGGAGAAAAATAAAGGACAAAAGTCTAACTCACACACACACAAGGACCAGACTTACTAGTCTGGCAGAGACTGGAGACACCCTAAGAGTATGGCCCCTTGGATACTCTTAACGCAGTACTGAAGTTACTCCCGAGGTTCACCCTATAGCCCAAGAACACGTGTAGGAAAAAGGGAGGGAAATGAGAAGTACGGGAAGGAGAACAGGCTGGCAGCATTTCCTGAATCACAGCAAAACGTCTGGACAGCCTAAATGTGCACTGTAGCCAAATGATTAAATAACTGACAGTATTTCCATACAACAGACTCAGCAGTTTTAAATATTAACTAAATCTATATAGTAATTGATATGAAAACCCAGATGGTGTAGTGGTTAAGTTTGCTACGGCTGCTAACCAAAAAGTTGGCCGCTGGAATCCATCAGGCCCTCCCTGAAAACTTTACAAGGCTGTGCTACTCTATCCTGTCGAGTTGCTGTGAGTTGAAACTGACTATAGTAACTGGTATGGGAAGATGCCCATGATCTCATTAACGGGGGAATAATACATCCAGTTAAAAAAAATTTCACCAAGATGTATAGATCATTTCCTTTGTACCACCACAACAACAAACTCACTGCCATCAAGTTTATGACTCAGCAACCCCATGGACAGAGTACTGTTTTTGTTGTTAGGTGCTGTCAAGTTGGTTCTGACCCATAGCGCCCCTAGGCACAACAGAATGAAACTTGGCCTCTTCCTGTGCCATGCCCACAATTGTTTCTACACTTAAGCCCATTGTTGTAGCCACTGTGTCAATTCTTGTTAAGGGTCTCCTTCTTTTTCACCAACCCTCTACTTTACCAAGCATGATTTCTTTCTCCAGAGATTGATCCCTCCTGACAATATGTCCAAAGTATGTAAGATGCAGTCTCGCTGTCTTTGTTTCTAAGGAGCACTGTGGTTGTACCACTTCCAGGACAGATCTGTTTGTTCTTTTGGAAGTCCATGTTACATTCAATATTCTTCTCCAGCACCACAATTCGAAGACATCAGTTCTTCTGTCTTCCTTATTCACTGTCTAGCTTTCATACGCATATGATGCGAATGAAAATGCCATGGCTTAAGGTCAGGCACACCTTAGTCTTCAAGGTGACATCCTTACTTTTCAACAATTTAAAGAGGTCTTTTGCAATAGATTTTCCCAATCCCAGTGTTGTTTTTTGATTTATTGACTGCTATTCCACAGGCATTGATTGTGGAACCAAGTAAAATGAAATCCTTGACAACCTCAATCTTTTCTCCATTTGTCATGATTTTGCTTACTGGTGCAATTGTGAAGATTTTTATTTTCTTGATGTTGAGGTAGAGTCTAGACTGAAAGCTGTGGTTTTTGATCTTCATCAGTAAGTGCTTCAAATCCTCTTCACTTTCAGCAAGCAACAGAGTATAGCAGTATATAAAACTTTTTTCCATATAGATCTATAATCCACATTGTTCTTTCCAGATACTGCTTATGATCCATCAATCTCTCATATTTAATGATTAGTCTGTTTTCAGAGTTTACCTCTGCTTCAATACAATCCTCAGGGCTACTTTATTTGCACTTGTGCTTTGTGACAGCTAGCACTGTTTTTTTCTTCTTCTACAGAAGAAAAACTTGTTTGCCTTTCTCAAACAGTGAGACATGCAGTAGGAAGCCAAATCTAATTTGAGCTTTTGAATGTTATAATTCAGCATTGAGAGACTGATATTTTTAAAGGACTAAGCAAATACTTCATCTTAAATATCTCTATATCCTCATATAGGTTTGCCACATAGAAACTAGTGATAACTATTCCTTGAGTGAATTTTAAAAAATGTTTTATTGTGTTTTAAGTGGAGGTTTACAATCTGAGCCAATTTCTTATGCACCAACTTATACACACTTTGCCATGTGACCCTAGCTGTTCTGCCCACACTGTAACAGCACACTCTTCTCCTCCACCCTGCATTTCCCATGTCCAGTGAATGAATATCACTTGAGTGTGATTGAATACATTCCCTACTGTAGACAATGTTGTCATAAATATGTTTAAATAATCTTTCCTCCATTATACTTTCTTGGAAACTCTGGTGGCCTAGTGGTTAAGTACTATAGCTGCTAACCAGGTACTCCTTGGAAACCAAATGGGGCAGTTCTACTCCATCCTGTAGAGCCTCTATGAGTCAGAATTGACTCCACACAGTGAGTTTGGTTTCTTTCTTTCTTTCTTTTTAAAATACTTTCTTACACTTGTTTCCAGCCATTCAAGCTGTCAATAAATATTTGAGTGACCACTATGTCAAACACTGAGAGCTACGTTGTGCCAGCTACAGGGAATACAGCCTCAGACAAGACAGATCAGCTATCTTCTCTTGTGGGGCCACAGCTAGGAGTGTTGCTTTAAGTGCATTCATTTTACACAAGCCATTTCTTTTCTTTCTTTGCTTTCAACTTCTCAGCTTCTTTCCTTAGATACTCTATTTCTAAATTGCCCACAAATTTAACAGGTCTTTGGGGTTATCACATTTTTGAAATTTAGGTCTTCATTTCTTAGAATAATGAACTGAGTAGTCCCAAAGTAGAGAACAAGAGAAAAAGAATTCAGCTACTAACATGTACCCAAACCCTAAGAACAGTGATCTGTGAGCCCCACCTATAGTGAAAAGGATCCACTCCTTCCCTTCAAACGTAGACAGCAGCCTCTCCCACTGGGTTTGCCAAAAGAAGCCGGAAGCACCCCAAAATCTCTGTAGATGCCTTGGAAGAAAAACCATTGAGGTTGTTGGGTGAAGACTGGTGGGTATATAGACCCTCATTCCATACTCTGTCCTGAGACCACTACCACACCCCACACACCTCCTCCCCCAGGTCTTGAGTGACGGTGGGGCCAAGCCAACTCACCACATGACTGAGTTCCATAAGGCCATGAACAAGAGAAGACCAGAGCCTAGGATGAAAGCTGTCCTCTTCATGGAGCCCCAGATGTATCCCTCCTAGATGAGAACCAGAAAGTGCCAGTCCCCAGGAAGCTTCGTACCGTCACCCCCAGCTTGCTGCTGAGGCAGGAGTAACACTGGTTAGGATCTCAACCAGCCCCCAACACTCATCTGCCAGCCTGTTCCCAGCTTCTAGTCACATTCCTTATCAAGAGGTATGTGACTGTATATGGGTATGTTTATGAAAATTAGAGCTCCGGGGTGAGAAAGGGAAAATAACTTACCTGGTTCCAGAGAAACTAGTAAGCAATTAATTGCACCACTCAGAGCTAGACAGGCAGAGCTTTCACCAGCTGATTGTATCAGTCCTCCTGGATGATGCACAGACTCATGAACGACATGTTGGGATCACTTGGCACTTTTTAAAATCCAAGTGTCCTGATTCCTCCCCAGCCCAGTTACATGAGTCTCTGCAGGTCACACCTGGTCCAGCATGGTTTTAAAAGCTCCCCAGGCAATTTCAATAGGCAAGCAAGGTGCTGAACAGCTGTCGTCAAAGAAGCTACGGCATCCTAGATTAGGGAGCCTTGTCCCAGCCACAGGGACTTCACTGAGCTCATGGGCCAGGCCTTATTTGTGCATGCTCACCATCATTTTGCCTTCAGTGGAGAGTGAATGAACACACTATATGACTTTTATAATTCCTCTGCCTTCTGACAAGATTAGCGAGGGCTGCAGGCTGATAAGAGAGTTACACACCTCATACTCACATCATGCGTTTATGAGCCAAAGGAAGTCTTTGCTTGTATTCTTTCAGGAGAAAGACCTGGAGGTGGTGGTCCCAACAGATGTGTACCTGGGGGCTCTTTTGCAGTAAGATAATGTACAGGGGGAGAGGGGGTGAGGGGGCGAGGGGCCTTGTCCCGAGGGAAGTGATTTCACAGACCCAGCTAAAATAAAAAATATCATAACAGAATACTATGAAAGGCTGCACTCTAACAGGTTTGAAAAGCTAGAGGAAATGGACAAATTTCGAGACTCATATCACCTATCAAGATTATCACAGGATGCTGTTTTAACCCAGAACTGAAATCTAAAGGAGCACAGATTTGATTGCCCCATTCTCATAATCTGAATCTATGCTGTATCGTTTCTTTCCTGCATTGCTCTGTCCCATTTCTTATCAAAAGACAGAGCTAGTGCTCTTTAGCATCCTGAGCTCTGAAAGGGAGTTTTGTTGCTCTCTTACTCTCCCTCCTTCTCTTTTTTTGAGGGCTAGATTGGCTCTACCAATCAAAGAATGGGATGAATATATTTTTTTAAACATGGGTGAAGGTCACCTGAGATAATTCCCCAGACTAGTTACCTAGTTACCAGGAGCTTTCGCATTCTTTCTTTTTATGGGGTGGGAGGACGAGGATTCCGAGGATCCTTCTCAGGAACTTTTCCAGACTTACTGGAAATTTTTCAGCTTCTGAATTTAATTCTCATTTTTAAAAAACAATTTATCTTGTTGTTGGTTGAACAGACATACATAGCAAAACACACACCAATTCCACAGCTTCTGCATATACATTCAGTGATACTGATTACGTTCTCTGAGTTGTGTAGCCATTCTCACTCTCCTTTTTTGAGCTGTTCGTCTCCAATGCACATAAACTCACTGCCTTCTAAGGTTCCTAGCTAATCTTCTGAATAATTTTTCATCTTCTTTATTAAACCACCCTAAGTCATATTAAAATCTTCAACGTCATGTACAGGATTAGATATTTTCCCAGAGATGGTGATGTTTTCTAATCTCTCCAGCTGCCCAAATGAAAGGAATATAAACAGAATACAGGTCTCCTGTGAAGCACAGGAATCCGCAGCACAGAAGTTAGCTGGAGGTCAAGGGCTGTGTCCCAGGCCTAGTTTCCAGGCTCTCTGTTGTTTGCAAAGCAGTTACTGAAGTTGGGGAGCGCTTGCGGCCTGGGGCATGGTGGTATTCTAAGGGCTACAGCAGGTAGGGCAGGAAAGACGGCCAGACAGTTATCAGGCTTTTCAGTGACCATTGTGGGGCAAGGGACTTTGCATATAAGGAAGTTTGGAATCCAGTGGTCTCTGGTGAACTACTGAAATGAAGGCATCCTGCTGTGTCACCACCCTGAAATCTTGGGAAGATCTCTAGGAACTGCTGACAGGTTAAAAGCTAACACCCCTCTTTCAGCAGTTTGGTTGGTGGGGTGCTGACATTTACCTGCTTTGACTTCTCATTGTGTAGCACACTTCCAGCTTCTCCTTTCATCTGGAATAAGAATGCACAGGTGAGCTTGAATGTGGCTTTCACACAGAAACAGGGAAGTCAAGATGCATGGCTAGGCTAACAGGGGTCCTCAGTGCTGACAACTTATACAATCACCTGCAGAATTTACAAAACTTCCTGCGAGGGCCCCACTTTGGGAGATTCTGCTTCAGTTGGTCTGCGGTGAGGTTTGCACACCAGTCACATAAGTTAAG
Source organism: Heterohyrax brucei (assembly GCA_028571685.1). Taxonomy (NCBI): domain Eukaryota; kingdom Metazoa; phylum Chordata; class Mammalia; order Hyracoidea; family Procaviidae; genus Heterohyrax; species Heterohyrax brucei. The sequence goes on from CM053141.1 coordinate 172,134,804, forward strand.
GGAGCTAGAATGGGACTTCCATCTGCCCAGAATTGGTTTCCTAATCAGTGGGTTCTGCTAGATCCTGCTTTTGAATAGCTTAACTTTCTACTTCTGTGCTGCATCTGTCAGAAGAACTCTGTCCTCCAGATCCCTCACTGTATCCAACTGAGCCTAGGAACTAGGAGCCAGGCTCTGCCCATGACTCTCTTGGCCAGCTTTCTTAACCTCTGTAAACTCCAGTTACCACACACACGGTCTGGATCCATATACTGACCAAAATGAAAGCACTTGGCTGACTATTCATGATGTAAATACAGTTCAGCTGACTCATGACAACACCCATCCCAAATAGCCAAAGGCAATGTGATCATGTTGATTCCTAATCACAGCAGACCCCATAGGACAGAATAAAACTGCCTTATATGGTTTCCAAGGAGCGGCTGATGGATTCAAACTGTCGACCTTTTGGTTAGCAACCCGAGCTCTTAACCACCATGCCACCAGGACCCCATTAAAAAAAAAAACCCCAAACTGAAACACATTGCCATGAGTTGATTCCAACTCATATCAACTCTATAGGACAGAATAGAACTGCCCCAGAGAGTTTCCAAGGAGCGCTTGGCAGATCTGAACTGCCAATCTTTTGGTTAGCAGACATTGCACTTAACCACTACACCAGTAGAGTTTCAAAATTGGTATGTGTACATACAGAAATCAGTAAGATAGTAAATCTTGGGCTGACATCTTTTGCAAAGTTAAATATCACTTGTATTTATTACCAGTTGTGCATCCTTCACCAAGTTAATCTTCTCTGACCCCACTTATTTCCTAAGTTGTAAAAATGGGAATAAAAATAGTACATACCATTCACAGTTGTTTTGAGGCTAAAGAAAGCACAGGAGTGATCTCTGATCTCCACAGGTGTGCAGTTAGCACCACTAGGATACAGTCAGTGTCTTATTATCTATGTACCCTTCATGGGTGGTGCTCTGATGCTAACTGAATGGCTGGAGGTTCAAGTCCATCCAGAGGTGCCTTGGAAGAAAAGCCTGACAATATATTTCTGAAAAATGAGCCACTGAAAACCATGGAGCAGAGTTCTGTTCTGATAAACCTAAGGCTAGAAATGACTAGATGGTAACTGGTTACTAGCAGCAGGATACAAAACTAAAACCCAGAAATCAATATCATATCCTTTATATATATATTTTTTACACATACACTCTTACTCACCCAACTAGTTAAAAAGTGTTGTAAGACCCAACATTTTAAAGGACAGAGTAGCAGAGACAGGGGTTTAGGGATCATAGTTTTGGGGGACATCAGTGTCAACTGGCATAACTAGTTCTCTTTTAAGAAAATGTTCTGAATTCCATATTGGTGACTGCACGGTGCCTGGGGTCTTAAAAGCCAGGAAGCTGCCATCTAAAGGAGCATCAGTTGGTCCCAACCCACCTGGAGCAGATGAAAGCCAAGGATACCAAAGACGTGAAGGCCAGACGAGTTGTGGAATGACATCAAAGACATCATCCATGAAGAAATCAAGAGGTGATTAAAAATACAGGAAAGAAAGAAAAGACTAAATTAGAGGTCAGGAGAATTGAAACTTGCTCTTCAACACTGAGTAGCTAAAGCAAAAGGAGAAATGACAAATTAAAAGAATAGAAGATTTCAAAGTGCAGCTCGAGAAGATAAAGTATAATAACACATGCAAAGAGCTGGGAATTGAAAACCGAAAAGGAAGAACATGCTCTGCATTTCTCAAGTTACAAGAACTGAAGAAAAACATTCAAGACTCAAGTTGCAACAGTGAAGGATTCTTCAGGGAAAATATCAAACGACTCAGGAAGCATTAAAAGGAGGAAGGAATACACAGTCATTATACCTGAAAGAACTGGTCAACATCCAACCATTTCAAGAGGTAGCATATGATCGGGAACTAATGGTGCTGGAGGAAGATGTCAAAGCTTCATTGAAGGCACCGGCAAAACACAAGACTCCAGGAATTGATGGAATGTCAACTGAGATGTAGTGCTGGAAGACGGCATCTGTGCCAAGAAATTTGGAGGATAGCTACCTGGCCAACCAACCGGAAGACATCCACATTTATTCCTTTACCCAAGAAGGGTGATCCAACCAAACGAGGAAATTACAGACAATATCATTAGCACCATATACAAGTAAAATTTTTAAAAAAAATTTTTTATTTAATATAACTGAGTGAAAATGTACATTTGTGTATAAATTTACATACCCACCTATATGCAGCTTCCACTGGTCTCCCTGCCCGGCGACAGCACACTATTCCTCTCTGCTCCATACATGTCTCGTTCTCCCAACAGTCTCTTTTTTCCCTCCTCTCTGCCCACTCTCCTTCCTCCAGCCAGAGGTCAGCAGGATGACATCTTATAAATGTATAGAATCATAAAGTGCATCCAATATACGGTCACTGCATCACCAAGTCCAATCCATTCCTGTCCGAAGCGTGGACCTTCGTTATGATTTATGGTCAAGGGCAGCATCAGGGCAAGGAGCCATGCTCCCAGGGGAACCCCGAAACCACTGGACCATCAATTGAGGTCTTTTAGTGGGGATCTCAGGGTGCACCCCTTTTTATCCTTGTGTTGCTAGTGAGACTCAACTTAGTGAGCTCCATCGTGGCTATCACTGGTGGTGGCCGGGCACCATCCGGTTCTTCCGGTCCCAAGTTGATGTAGGCACTCACTCATGTGGGTCTCTTTGTCTTCTGGGTTGTCTTTCCCCCATGTCATTTTGGTCCTCGGTGAGCATCCGTTCCTGCTGAGTTGGGACAGTTTGCTGTGCCCTCGGATGGCAGCTTGGCAGCTTTTAGGACCCCAGACGCCACTCACCGACGCGGGGTGCAGAGAGCCCTCTTAGCAAAATGCTAGTTGTGCCAATTGGCCTCGCTTTCGCCTAAGAGCATGGCCCCCCGCCCCCTGCCCCAGCTACTCTATCCTTGCATTATTAGGTTAAGATGGAAGGAGTACTCATGTTATGTTTAAGTCCACTTAATATTGTTCTTGTTTCTAATGTGTGCTATCACTGATTTCACCCAACCAGATACCTAGCAACTATCTAATCTAAACCCTCCCTCCCCTCCGTCCCTCCCCTCCCTTGCAGCTGTCAAAGAGTCTTTTCTTCTACACACAAGTCTGTTTTTGAGATCTTATAGTAGAGGTCTCATACAATATTTGTCCTTTTGTCGCTGACTACTTTCACTCAACATAATGTTTTCCAGTTGAAACCAGGTCATGAGATGTTTCCTGAAGTCATCGCTGTTCTTTATCATTGTGTAGTGCTCCACTGAGTATATATACCACAGTTACCTATCCATTCTTCTGTTGTTGGGCCATATACAAGTAAAATTTTGATAAAGATCATTCAAAAGTGACTGCAACAGGAAATAGACAGGGAACTCCTAGAAATACAGGCCCAATTCAGAAGGGACCATAGAACTAGTGATATCACTGTTGATGTAGATGGATCTTGGCTGAAAGCAGAGAATACCAAAAAGATCTTTACCTGTGTTTCATTGACTATGCAAAAGCATTTGATTGTGTGGATCATAACAAATTATGGCTAACACTGCAGAGAATGGGAATTTCAGAGGACTTAATTGTGCTCCTGAGGAATCTACATATGGATCAAGAGACAGTTGTGCAAGGAGAACACGAGGACGCTGCATGGTTTAAAGTCAGGAAAGGTGTGTGTCAGGGTTGTATCCTTTCACCATAACTTTTCAGTCTGTGTGATGTGCAAATAATCCAAGAAGCTGGACTATATGAATAATAACAAGGCATCAGGATTGGAGGAAGAGTCATTAACAACCTGTGTTATTCAGATGACAAAACCTTGCTTGCTGGAAGTGAAGAGGATTTGAAACACTTGCTGATGATCGAAGACCACAGCCTTCAGTATCAATTGCACCTCAACGTCAAGAAAACAAAAATCTTCACAACTGGACCAGTAAGCAGCATTGTGATAAATGGTGAAAGGATTGAGATCAACAACGATTTCATTTTACATGGTTCCACAATCAACAGCCATGGATGCAGGAGTCAAGAAACCAAGAGACTCACTGTATTGGGCAAATCTGCTGCAAAATACCTCTATAAAGTGTTGAAAAGTAAAGATGGCACCTGGAAGACTAAGGTGTGGTGGACCCAACCCATGGTATTTTCAATCGCATCATATATGAGGTCTGACAGTTAAGTCTGTGAACTTAATTGTTTGACATGTTACATACCTCATTGCTGAACATCACTATGGTTACCTGAGGAGTACTCCCCTTGGGAAGCTATGCACTGATGCCAGCACCTAGTCCACCCTTCAAAGTAATTTTGGAACTCTTTCTGGAATCGCCACTGTGCATGGTGGTGAGGCGGCAAGTTCATGAACTTAACTGTATAGTTGTCTGTGAGGGAGCTTTTATCCAGTAAACAGATTACTGTATTGGAACACTCCCTACTCGCCTGATGTGGTTCACAGTGACTTCTGTCTTTAAGACAAAGGAAATATTGAAAGGCAGACATTTTGATGACATTCAGGACATCAAGGGTAATATAACAACAGCTCTGATGGCAATTCCAGAAAAACAGTTCCAAATCTGCTTTGACTAAGCACTGGCACCAGTGCATAGCTTCCCAAGGGGAGTACTTCTAAGGTGACAGAAGTGACATTCAACAATGAGGTATGTAGCACTTTTTCTAGGATGAGTTTGGGAACTTAATTGACAGTCCTCATACACATGTGAATGCTGGAAAATGAATAAGGAAGACAGAAGGAGAACTGACACCTGTGAATTTTGGTGTTTGAGGAGAATATTGAATGTACCATAACTGCCAAAAGAATAAACAGGTCTGTTTTGGAAGAAACACAACTAGAGCCCTCTTTGAAGCAAGGATGATGAGACTACATGTTACATGCTTTGGACATGTTGTCAGAAAGGGTCAATCCCTAGAGGACATTCTACTTGGTAGAGAGTCAACAAAAAAGAGGAAGACCTTCAACAAGATGGGTTCACACAGTGGCTGCAACAATGGACTTAAGTGTAAAAATAATTGTGGGCAGGCACAGGACCAGGCAGTATTTCATTCTGTTGAGCATAAAGTCAGAGCCACCTCAATGGCACCTAGTAACAACACTGTCTTTACACTTCAGGGCCCAGGTAACAGGTCCTTCTGAGTCCAGCGCCAGATGGTTCTCATTCTCTGTGCTCAAGGACAGGGAATAATGATTCCAATATTATTTTCCAAATCAGAGGGACTAACAATGAGACAGGAAAAACAAACAAAAACAGCTAAACAATCCAATAATAAATATATAAAGAAATGTGCAAAACCTGTATGAGGGAAACTTTAAAGCACTCCTGAAGGACATAAAAGTGGACTTCAACAACACAGAGACAAACCATATAATTAGCTAAGGAGATACAGCATTACAGAAGACAGCAATATTGTTACGGCAAAACTAAACCGAGTTCATGCTGTCTGCCACAAATAGCCAATCTTTGAGACAGGGATGAGATGAGAAGTAAGATGTTCATTGCATACTAGTAGGCAAGGAGACAGAGGGCCTCATGCTGTTATTGCACAAGGCTCTGGATTCTTGCTATCTGCACCAAAAATCCAATCTCTGAGACAGGAATTTGGGTGAGTGATCAAATGTTTCTGTGTGCCAGCAACACAGGAACAGGGAGGATTCTTTCCATCAAATCCTGTTTGAATTCATTATGCAAGGTGGGGGTATATTTAAAGCGGAAGCTACGTGCCACTCCAGCACAGGGGGGCAGGGTCTAGAGAACAACAAGAACAGCTGGAAGGATGCTGCTTCTGACCTGAAGTCCAGGAAACTCTCAGTTGTTAGCTAAGACAAAGGGTCTCACTGGTACCTTTATTGGCCTCTCCACTCTGAACCTCCTAAAAGCTATAAAGAGAAGCTATAAACCTATTATCCCAGTGGCACCTGTCTATTTAAATAATGTGAGATCTCCCAGGCCAGGTAAAGCCAGGAATTTTGAAAAAAGAAAACAAGTGAAAAAGTCAATTTTATAAAGAATTAATCCTGTCTGGTTTCATTTCCCCTTTGTGAGAAACGAATTTCAAAATGGTCTATCCTCAGAACAAAGGCTAAGATAAGAATTTACTAGCTAACCTACAGAGAAAGGGGGAGTTGAGGGGGCAAGAAACCTGTTTGGAAAGCAGGAGATATAACCTTAAAAGGGAACAGAATGTTAAAACTTAGGCGATGCTGGGGAGAGACTGTTTACCTCCTGATACTCAGCCAGTGAGCAACGGAGGGAGAGACTCCTGAGCTAGAACATAAGAATGGCTTGTAAGGACCGGCAGTGCGCCCCCTCTGTCTAGCCTCAGGCCCCTGATTTAGCAAAATTTTTCAATAAAAACTGACTCCAACTAAATTTAAATTGAATTTCTTGAGCATTCACTGGAAAAAGACTCTGGTAACTACCTAATCAGTGACCTCAGAAGGGATAAGGTGGCCTGCCTCAGTTATTGAGATAGGGTCCTATCCATAAGTTTATACCGGCCTGCCAGTTGCCAAGAGAGACCATAGCAATATCCAGGGTGCCGACAATGTTTCTCACACCTTTTAAATCAGGGGCCTGAAGGCTGTCACCTGCTTCAATTCCTCTAAAACTTGCCTCCTAGAAATGGAGAGTAGAGGGAGTTTTTATAGGAGAAAGGGATAAGGATTTATGAGTCTCAGAAATTCGCAGAAGGTTAATTCTTCTTTGGGTGGTGTTTTAGTCAATTTGCGCTGCTCTAACAGAAATACCATGAGTGGATGGCTTTAACAAAGGAAAGTTTATTCTTACACAGTCCAGTAGGTTAGAAGTCCAAATTCAGGAAGTCCACTCCAGGAGAAGGCTTTCCCCATTGTCAGCTCTGGAGGAAAGTCCAGTATTGCATCAGTCTTTGTCCAGGGAGCGTCCTGGCACAGGAACCTCAGGTCTGAAGGACGTGCTCTTCTCCCTACATGGTGTGAGGTTCCCAATTCTCTGCTTGTTTCTCTTTACTTTTATTGCTTTCAGGGTGAAAGGATTAAGGGTGGTACAAGTCATACTCCAGGGAAACTCCCAGGGAGGTGATCTTCTGAAGGGATTTACGGTCCCACCCTAATCCTTTAACATACAGCACAGCAAAATCACAAAATGGAGGACAATCGTACAATACAGAGAATCATGGCCGAGCCACTGGGCCACACTTATTTTGGGGGTGACACAATTTGATCCACGACAGTTACCTAAAGGGTGGCTCTTTCTGTGCGGAAATCAGGCTCTTTTATATGTTCCCACCAATGCTACAGAAGGACCTTGCTTCTTGGGAAGCTAACCCCATTCCCACTCTAGATGAAGGACATCTGACCTAACCATGCCCAACTACGAGAGATTAATCTTCTTGAAGATTGCCATAGTGAAGTGCATCTGTTCAGTCCAGCTGAATACATATCCTTGTCCCTTTTTGTCACGCCTGCCATGGTGATCGGGTTAAATATTGAAATCCATAGGCTGGCCTGTGCCAAGGTGAAGGCTTTAAATGGTACGTCTCAGGCCATAAGAGCTTTAAGTGCTGAGTTAGGGCAAGCCAGAGAGACAGTTCAGGAAAACCGGGCACCTAGAGACTACTTACTCCTCAGACATCATCATGGATGTGAAGATCTTAAGGGGATGTCTTGCTTTAACTTGTCTCTGATAACTCCCAACTAATAGAGAACAAATCAAAAATGAAGGATATTGTGAATAACATCAAACAGCAGGAAGCCTTCTCTGGGTCAGAGTTTGAGAAATTATTCTCATGGCTCCCCACCCTAGATTGGCTATACATACTAATAACAGTAATTGGCATCATTATTTGTGGATTATTTGTTGCCGTATGCAATGTCCGCCCTGCCTCACGACTAACTGTATTACATGCTGTAGAGAGCTAGTCTGCAATCCGAGATTTGATTCTAGAGTTAATACAATAAATCAGAGTAGCTGTTTTCACTTGAAACTTACTTCAGAGACATGAAATTGGTGATTAAGAGTGGGTGGGGAAAATGTTGATAGGATTATGATTCTGTTGTGAATGTTGCTTGTTAATATGTTAATTGTGATGATAAAAACTGTAATGTAGGACTTATAACTGTGAAAGAGTAGACTAAGGGGGAAGCACTGTTGGATTCCAGTATAGTGGATGGTACCTAAAGTCCCTGAAAGGTTTTGCTATGCTGATACCTTGTGAAGTTCAGAGACAAGGAATAATTTTCTCTTATATTAAATTTTATCAGAAACCAGAAAGAGCAAAGACAAGAGGACTTTTGGAGACCCTCGCCAGATAGATGGATACCTGTACCAGACCTGAATGGCTGGTACCTGAGTAATCTCACCCAGAAGACTCTGCTCAATTGAAAGACTTTTAATGAATGCTTTGGACAGCTAAAATCACTGGGAGGGGAAAGCTGTTCTCTAAATATGCAAGAACCACAGCAAGAAAAGCTAAGAGGTGGCTTGCAGTGCGATGGATCACTTTTGTATGGTCTTTCTAGCCATGGTCTTGAAAGTCCCACACAAGTGTCTAGGCAGGACTGTGTGCTACGGTAACTGTGACCCACCAAAGAGAATGGTCATTTTTGCCTTCCTGCTGGTCTTGAAATCAGCCACTCCACTGGGAGGAAAAGAAGATCCTACCTCCACCAAGGAAGAACAGCCAGGAGCAGACAGCACATTCTTTGGACCCTGTACTGAGAAGCCCCTGGAACCAAGAGTCAGAAAGAGTTATAACACTGAAGGCAGTGAGAAAAGGTAGCAGAGACTCAAAAGCAGGAAACAGCACGGTAGGCTTACTGTATCATGGAGAGAGCAAGATGAGTGTCTTTGGGCACAGGCCAAGGGCCAGGGAGAGGTGTGCCTGTGAGCATGGCTGACTAGAGGCTGTCTTGGAAGGAAGAACTCCATCCTGGGTGTTCCTACCCTGAACTGTAACTGTTTCTTTCCCAATAAACCCCATAACAGTGAGTATTGCCTGTGGGTTCTGTATGGCCACTACAATGAATTACCAAACCCACCAGTGAAGCAGAGAGTACCTTGGGAGGAATGACTGGTGTCAGAATTGGTGAAGACAGCAGAGAGGAGTCCTGTCTGACCTCTGCCACATGGGAGCCAGCCTTGGGCTGTTGATCTTGATTCTCCTTCCTTCTTGCAAAGAGAAAGGGGGTCAGGCACTGCCCTCATGCCTTTGTTTTATAATACCTCATATGCAGCCACCAATCATCACTGTAGGCTGGCATGTTGCTACAATGCTAAACAGGATTTTGTAGTCTCCAGACTAAGGGCTAAAAAGAAAGGCCTGATGATTTGAAAATAAGCCAGTGAAAACCCCAGGAGTCACACCTTTCTAATCCTCAACCAATCACAGTGATAGCTCAAGGCAGGGTATTGTTTAGTTCAGTTGTGCATGTGATTACCATGGCTTGGGGTCAGACTTGAAGGCAGGTACAAGAACAAAAGAAGCCTTGGTGACATCCTGGTTAAGCACTCAGCTGTTAATGGAGAGAAGGGCAGTTCAAGCTCATCCAGCAGCTCTGCAGGAGAAAAGACCTGGCGATCTGTTTCCATTTACCAAGATGACAGCTTACCAAATTCTATGGGGCAGTTCTACTCTGTCACATAGGTCAGCATTGACTTGCTCACCCCCCCAAAAAAACCACTGCCACGGAGTCGGGTCTGACTCATAGTGACCCTAGAGGTCAGAGCAGAACTGCCCATAGGGTTACCAAGGAGCATCCGGCGGATTTGAACTGCTGATGTTTTGGTTACCACTTATACCGCTATGGCACCAGGGTTTCTGGCACTGAATAATGGATAATAAAGGGCCCTGACCATTTCCCTTGGTCTGTTTATTTTCTATTCCTATTTCTCCCTCCTAATCCATCTATGGGTGGTTGGAAAATACGACCTTGCTGATAGAAATAACGCCAGAGATCGCATGATAGAATTTTGCAAGACTAATGACTTTTTCCTTGGAAACACCTTTTTTAACCAGTGCAAATAGCGACTGGATACATGGACCTCACCAGATGGCATACACAGGAACCAAACTGACTACATCTGTGGAAAAAGACGATGGAAAAGCTCTATATCAGCAGTCTGAGTAAGACCAGGTGCTGATTGTGGCACAGGTCATCAATTGCTCCTATGCAAATTCAAACTGACTGAAGATTAGAACAAATCCAGAAGAGTCAAAGTATGACCTTGCATATATCCCTTCTGAGTTTAAAGACCATCTCAAGAACAGATTTGATCTGTTGATCACTAATGACCGAAGACCAGACAAACTGTGGAATGACATCAAAGACATCATCCAGGACGAGAGCAAGAGGTCATTAAAAAGACAGGAATGAAAGAAAAGACCAAATTGGATGTCAGAAGAGACTCTGAAACTTGCTCTTGCACGTCAAGCAGCTAAACTAAAAAAAAAGGAATGGCTAAGTAAAAGACCTAAACAGAAGATTTCAGAGAGCAGCTTGAGAAGACAAAAGAAAGTATTACAATGACATGTGCCAAGAGCTGGAAATGGAAAACCAGAAGGGAAGAACATGGTCTGCATTTCTCAGGCCAAAAGAACTCAAGAAAAAAGTCAAGCCTGGAATTGCAATAGTGAAGCATTCTACAGGGAAACTATTAAATGACTCAGAGAGCATCAAAAGAAGATGGAAAGACCGCAATTGATGGTCCCAGGGCCTCGGGGTTCCCCTCGGAGCATGGCCCCAACCCTCATGCTGTTCCTATCCATAAATCATAATGGAGGTCAACTCTTTGGACAGGAATGGATAGGACTTGGTGACACAGAATGACCATATCATGTGTGCACTTTATGGTTCTGTGCATCTATAGGATGTTGTCCTGCTGACCTCTTACTGGAGTAGGGAGAGAAGATGGAGAGGAGGGGACAGGAGACTGTTAGGAGGACATGACATGTATAGAACGGAGAAGAAGAATGTGCTGTCCTCGAGCAGGGAGAACAGTAGGAGCTGCACATAGGTGGGTATGCAAGTTTATATGGGAGTATACATTTTCACTCAATCATAATTTAAAAAAAAAGAAGATGGAAGGAATATACAGAGTCATTATATCAGAAAGAACTAGTCAATGTTCAGCCATTTGAAGAGGTAGCATATGATCAGGAACCAATGGTACTGAAGAAAGAAGTTAAAGTCGCATTGAAGGCACTGGCAAAAAACACGGCTCCTGGAATCAATGGAATATCAATTGAGATATTTGAACAGAGCGATGCAGCACTGGAAGTACTCACTTGTCTATGCCAAGACATTTGGAGGACAGCTACCTGGCCAACTGACTGGAAGAGATCCATATTTATGCCCATTCCAAAGAAATGCGATCCAACTGAATGTGGAAATTATTGAACAATATTGCTGATATCACACGCAAGTAAAATTCTGCTCAAGATCATTCAAAAGCGACTACAACAATATATTGAGAGGGAACTGCCAGAAATTCAAGCTGGGTTCAGAAGAGAATGTGGAACCAGGGATATCATCACTGATGTCACATGGATCTTGGCTGAAAGTAAAGAATACCAGTAAGATGTCTGCTAGTGTTGCATCAACTACACAAAAGCATTTGACTGTGTGGATCATACTAAACTACAGTTAATGTTGCGGACAATGGGAATTCCAGAACACCCAATTGTGCTCTTAAGGAATCTGTATATGGATCAAGAGGCAGTCGTGAGAACACAGCAAGGGGACACTGCATGGTTTAAAGTCAGAGAAGGCGTGTGTCAGGGTTGTATCCTTTCACCATAACTTTTTAATCTGTGTGCCAAACAAATAATCCGAGAAGCTGGATTACGCAAAGAAGAAAAGAGGCATCAGGATTGGAGAATGACTCATTAACAACCTGTGTTATGCAGATAATACCACCTTACTTGCTGGAAATGAAGAAGATTTGAGACTCGAAGATCAAGGATCACAGCCTACAGTATAGATTGCACCTCAACATCAGGAAAACAAAAATTCTCATACCTAGACCAGTAAGCAACATTGTGATAAATGGAGAAAGGACTAAGATTGTCAAAGATTCCATTTTACTTGGGTCCACAATTAATGTCCTTGGAAGCAGCAGTCAAGAAATCAAAAGATGCACTGCACTGGGAAACTCTACCATGAAAGACCTCTTGAAAATATTCAAAAGTAAGGATGTCACCTTGAAGACTAAAATGCACCTGACCCAAGCCATGGTATTTTCAATCACATCATATGCATGCAAAAGCTAGACTATGAACAAAGAAGACAGAAGAATTGATGCCTTTAAATTGTGGTGTTGGAGAAGAATGGTGAATGTACGATGGACTGCCAAAAGAACCAACAGATCTGTTTTGGAAGAAGTATAACCAGAGTGCTCCTTGGAAGCCAAGATGGCAAGACTGTGTCTTATGTAATTTAGACATGTTCTCAGGAAATATCAGGCCCTAGAGAAGGATGAGGGTCAGTGAAAAAGAGGAAGACCCTCGGCGAGATGGATCAACACAGTGGCTGCAACAGTGGGCTTAAGCATAAAAACAACTGCAGACATAGAGCAAGACCAGGTAGTATTTCATTCTGTTGTTCATAGGGTTGCCATGAGTCAGAACTGACTCCACAGCACCTAACAACAATAACTCCATCTATTTGTGGCTGACAGTAGGTAAACCTATCGTGACTTGTAGGTGGGGGAATTTCTGCTTCTATATGAGTCTTGTGAAAACTAAAGAGAAGTAGCCAAGTGAAACAAGAAGGCAGCTGGGATTTGTTTGCATATTTGAGTGGTAAGAGGTGCTCTGTAGTCATATTCTGTACCACAGGTGGCTTCCAGAAAAGCATAATTGGACAAGCATTTCAGGGCTGGAAGTTTGAACTCAAACCTATCACAAACACCCCTGCCCCACTGGACAGATGTTACTTAATGAACTTTATAATGGTTCCAGATAATTCTCTTTCAAAGAACCATTTTCTCTGTCTTTGTTGTCCCGAGCAATTCTTACTGGCTGATTTCGAGTTTGGCCTATATTTCCAAGGAATAATAGACCATTTGGGAATCCATCCCTTATAGAATGATGGAATTCTAGAGTAATCCAGAATCTCAATCAGCAGTTTGCTGACAGAATCTTGAAAAATTGGCTCATTTAATACTAGGAAGGTGGCAGTGCTGGTATCTTTAGGTGCTAACATTGTGACACATATTAACAGCAAGGAACCAAGTGTCACAGGAAATAGCTTGAGTTGGAATGTATCTAGAGATGAAATGTCTGCAAATGGTTTGTGGACAGGCAGACTCATCATATCACTATGGATTTACCCCCTAGTGCTTGTTACTCAAGCATACCATTGGTTGTGGGCACAGTGCAGCATGGGACAATGTTTCATTCTATGAATCAGCACCAGTTCAATGGCACAACAATAACAGTGCTTGTTAGGAAATGGAATGACCTTTCCGTTGACATGAATAACTGCTTGAGGTAAAAGCTGAGAGTGGATTTGGTTTGTTTGCTTTCCAAGCTTTCAAGCCTCTCTGCTACATGCCACAGGAACTTTACTCAGGAGTCAAAGTCTCACTCCTTGCCCTTTTCTAACTGTCTTATCAATACCATTATCCTGTCATGAGTTTATAAAGCTAGAGAGACATGACTTTTGATCTTTAGAAGCACAGCTATTCCTTTTACAAACATTCCTGAAGATCTGTGCACAATGAGCTACAAGGTAAGGCCTGGAGGTGCAAAAAGAAACTCAGTCTAGATACACAAACTCATCATTCCAAAACCATACAGACTATACTGGGCTGGAGATCTAAGCCCCAGCTAAGAACCTGGTGGGATGGCCAATCTACACCTGAGAACTCTTCAAAAAGCACAGTACTCACACTGTCTCCATGCTCTTGGACACGTGGCCTCCAACTTCAGAACTGAGTCTTCTCCTCCCAGGCTGTTTTAGTTTATCCAAGGAAGACTGAATTTACAGTCAGACTATACAATTTTATTTTTAAATCAAGGATAGGTGTTAGAATCTGGCACATGATTACCAAAACTGCCACTGAGATATCCCTTATTCCATTGCTTAGTTTCCCAAAAGAAGAAATAAACTTGAGGATTCAGACAATAAATTCCTATAAAGCCATCAGCGTACAGAAGATGACCTGCTCTCTGGAAGAAATGCCATGTTTTCTTGGGCAATACAAAGACAATTAGGCAATCAGGGTTTTTTTCCCCCCTTGGTTTTTTGTTTCCCTTTTTGTTTTGATGGCCAGTAAGCTCAGAGTTAAATTTAATGTTCAATTACACTTACATTTTTTTCTTGTATAATCCTGTATATACAAACTGGTATATGTACAAAGATGTTTACTGTGACACTGTTCTACTGGCCAAAGATTGGAAGCAATCTAAACGTCTATCAATGGAGGATCGATTAAAATACACTGTGCAGTACATGTAGCAATGAAACACTCTGCAGCCATTAAAGGAATAAGCTAGTTCTGTGGGTACTCTCAGGAAACGCTGGTGGCATAGGGGTTAAGAGCTAAGGCTGCCAATCGAAAGCTTGGTGGTTGGAATCCACCAGGCACTCCTTGGAAACTCTATGGGACAGTTCTACTCTGTGCTGCAGAGCATTGCTGTGAGCTGAAATCAACTCACTGTCAATGAGTTTGGTTTTTTGACTTCTCATGTGTACTCTTCAGAACTAGCAAATGAAAAAAGCAACATGTGGAACACATGCAATTGTGCAGGTATGTGGATGCAGCTCATGTATGCACAGAATAATACAGAGCATAACAACAATGGATGGAATATTTGACTATCTCTGGAAAAAAAGCTCATAAAGTAGCTATAGTAGGTGCTCATTATATGACATTTGGGGAAAAGGGGAAGAAGAAGGGTGATCTTTTCACCATATGCCCCTTTCTGCCTTTTGAAGTCTGTATCATGAGCATATTTTATCCATTCAGAAAATTACAGAAGCACTTAAAATTATTTTAAATGAATTTAATGCCCACTTGTAGGAAACATTTCATTGAAGATTCTGAAGTAATTAGCTCTCTCTTTAATCTAAATCAAAGAGCACTGGTGGCACTGTGGTTACATGCTCAGTTACTAACACAAAGGTCTGTAGTTCAGAACCCAGCAGCTGCACTGTGGGCGAATGACGTTGCAGTCTGCTTCTGTAAATGTTACAGCCTTGGAAACCCTAACGGGAAGTTCTACTCTGTCTTATGGGGTTACAGTGAGTCAGAATCAGCTTGATAGCAACGTGTTACTCCAAATCAGATTAATATCAGTCCTTGAAGTGCTTCAAGCCTTTGTCTTCCCTGAAATTGTACACAGATTACTTCATGTTTATTTTTCAGAGTAGAAGGATCTATCACTTTCCTTAGATTATTAAAGGTAATTACGATTAAGAACTAGTGCCCTGATGATTTCTTCTCCCCCATCTTCCTCTTTTTTGTTGTTAACAATTTTACACTGTTCAAAAATCAAAGCAATAGCAATTAAAACACTTGGCTTTTTTCTCTACTGATCACATCCCCCATCAAAACAACACAAAAGGTATTTAGGGCCTGATGACTTTTAATCAGTGTTTTCTATGTGCAGCTGTGTATTGTGGAAAACGTGGTGGTGTAGTGGGTTAATTGCTACGTCTGCTAACCAAAAGCCTGGCAGTTCAAACTCCCCCTTGGTGATCTACCACATGATTACCAAAACTCCCACTGGGATATTCCTTATTCCATTGCTTAGTTTCCCAATAAACTTGAAGATTCAGATAAGAAACTCCTATGAAGAAACCTTTGTACACAAGAAGGGCCATGTGCTCCTTGGAAACTCCATGGGGGCAGTTCTACTCTGACCTCTAAGGTCACTATGTGTTAGAATCAACAAGATGGCAGTGAGTTTGGAGGTTTGTATTGTACATATCTTTTTATTGGAAGCTATCTCAAGCCTTTATGAGATATAAGCCTGGTATAAACAGATACCAAAATTAAAAGCCAAGAGAGACCAGGATGACTGTTAGTATGATGAGATGTTGACCTTAGCATGAGGCAGCTGTGGTTCCTCTCACACTGATGCCCCCTGTGTCTGTGTTATGGAAATAGGGCATTGCTAAGGGTAGTGATTAGGGGCTGATTATGTAAGTTTGACTTTCACCTCCTCTGCTGCATGTAAACCTAGCCAAAGGGAAAAATGACTGTTTTCAGGTTGTGGGGAAGGCTCTTTTGGCTGCAGGAGTAGCCGCATTTATGTACTGACATCTGACTTCATTAGAAGCAATGAAACATCTCCTACCAAGCTAGGTATTTGCTGGTTAAGCCACAATGCCCACCAGTCTCTCCTAAGATACTTATTTAGGTAGCTGCCTCCTCCAAGCTATATACTGTATCATTCTGCTGAATATTTTATACCAAAGTAGCTTGCTCTCTGTGACTCTCGACCTGCCTGCCATATGCTATCAACGCTACATGAAGAGTCTGAAAGGTTCTGAGGGAGAACTCAAATATGGTGGGCAGATAGGTCTTTATCCAAAGACGTTCCTTCACATTGTTTGCGAAGGTAAAATTTTGGTAAATAAAATCAATAGGAACATTTAGGAATGTATTACATTTTTATTACTGTTTCCTCTCCAACTTGACCAATTTTTTTTTCTTGACCCTCTGAAGCTTCCCATCCAAGAACTGTAAATTGTCTTAGCCTAATGTATTATGATACTCCCATTTTCCTTTTGAAGAAAAGAAGGTATAACAAGAGTCAATAGTTGGCTTCAAATTGTATAATTATTTAGTGGTAGAACTTGAATTCAGTGCTTATTATACCTACTGAGACTCAAAACTGTTGAATGTACTTATGCAGATAAACATAGTGTGGGTGTCTGGTGTGTGTCAGGGACGGTAAAGAGGTGCATAGGAATGAGATCGGCCTGTATTAGTCACAGTTAATGGACTGGATGTTTGCTTATATAACAAAAGAAGTAGAACATGTTTCCTCCAAAACATTAATAATTTTTTCAAGACACATTGCATGCCAGATACAATATTAGACAGGCTACAAAGATAAAATAAGACACATTTCTTTGATTTTCCAAATGACATGGTGTGTAGGAGAATATGAAATAGTTATTCAGGGAGGGAAACAATACAAAAAAATTAAATACAAGAAAATCAAAGATTGTAATACTTTATAATATCAATTTGACCCCCCCCTTACAAGGAATTGGATCCCTGGTAACAAAGTGATTAAGAACTTATCTGCTAATCATATGGTTGGCACTTGGAGTCCACCAGCTGCTCTTTGGAGACTCTAGGGTGCAGTTCTATGGCAATATGCTTTTCAAGGGATTTAATACACATTGTGAGATTATTCAAATTAGATAATTTTTAGTGTGGCTCAGTTAAAGGCAGATGATTCTGACTCTGGGAGCTCTTTATTAAAAAACTCCCAATTTAGGTAAATGGCACAGTGAGGCCACATCTGATGCTCCCAACCTCAGGAAAATGAACCCAAGACAGGAAAATGAGGCAGAGATGGGAGAAGTAGTCTGAGCTTAATTTAAGTTTTACTTGCCTGTAGTCTGATTTTTAGATTTTCTCTCAGATTCTAGACAATTGGCATTGTTGATGAATGTTCCCATTTTATAGGTAAAAAATACATCATTTTTATGTACACGTTTCTTCCTAAATAGCTTATGAAACTATAATAGAATCATTAATATAAGCAAGAGGAAAATAAAAGACCTCACAGGTCAATTGGTCAACATCTGTCCAGTTTATAGTGAAAGTGATAGGCCTAGAGAGCAAAAGTGCCTTGCACCAAATTCCACAAGGCTTCTAGAAAAAAACAGATTTTATAACTCTTGGCCTGGTGCTACATCTGTTTTGGGAACTGTGCAAATACTATTTTCATTAAGTGGGGGAATGACACTGGTAGTGCTGATACAAAGACCCAAACCCTCATTCCTTCAGGATCTGTAGTTTGTAGCCCTGGGCTGAGGAAGCTAGCTCCAACATAACTACACAGTCAAAATTCCTGTGAAGAGTGTTTTGAGGGGCAGCCGTGACTAAGGTCTGCACATATCTGAGACTTAGATAGAGAAAAGAGTGGTGATAGCCATCAAGGAAACTTAAATCCATGACATAAAAAGTTACAACTCTGAGACAAAAACTACTTCTTCCCTTTGAACGGTTTTAACAACACTCCCTTCTGTCCTCTCGCTGCAAGGCCCTATCAGGCTGAGAGCCGGCCTCTCTTGTTTACTGTAAGATCCGCAGTGGCATGTGAGACACCCAGTAAGTATTCGTTGACAATTTGTTGACAGAAGGGAGAAATGAAGTCAGAGCATTGTTTGCTTTGCTGTCCTCAGAATACGTCTGACATTTGCGATTGAACATTTCAGCCCCTGTCCCTTCTGCTAAGGTCATTTTTATCTAAGGTAGTACACTCATGTTCTGTGAATTTCCGTTTTAGCAAACTGAATTGAATTTCTATATTCCAACCAGAGAAATTTAGTTGGAATTGCACAAAAAACGGAAGCAACACACAAGGCTGCATCTTGTCTTGCCTGCTTTAAGCCCCAAAGACTTGAATTAGCATCCTGAAAAACACTAGCCTCCAATTCATCTCCATCTACCAACCCTGACCTTTGTGGGGATCCTTGCATAGGTTCCAGCAGGCCACTAATAACTCTAAAACCAGAGCACTGACAATAAATCCCATTCTGTTACATCAAAACAGTTTTGACTGGTTATGCACCACTTAGCTCTTTCCAGAAGTGTTAAGACTTTGTTGTAATCTGGCACATCTTTTCCAGGCCACCCTGGCAGGTTAAAGAGAGGGGCAATTACAAGTTGTTGCTTCCCCAAAGTCTCCCGCAGTCTGACTTCCCTGTTTGTGTTCTGTCTCCAGAGCTGCTCCTTGACACGGCTTTGAAGCCAAACCCGGTCCATCAGAATTACCTAACTACTTGTCAATTGCTAGAAAACCAAGATGACAGATACTTGCCGGTACAAACACTGGCACACAGTGCAGGCATCAGAAAAAGTCTGTTAGGGTACTCTGTGTATTACAGAGCCCTGGTGGCGCAGTAGCTAAGCGCTCAGCTGCTAACCAAAAGACTCCCAGTTCAAACTCACCAGCCATCAGCCCCTTCACAGGAGAAAGATGTCTCAGTTTCTGTAAAGATTTACAGCATTCTCCCTATGGGGTAGTTCTACTGTCTCCTTTAGGGTGGCTATATGAGCCGAATCAACTGGACCTTGGTAGGTTTTGGTGTACTAAGCAAACATCCCAGGACATTGTCCATGGGCAAATCCAATATGTAGTGTAAGTGAAGCCAGGAGATGGTGGTAGCAAGAATGTACTTGACCCCTGTTTACGGATCCATCAGTCCTAACATTAGTAAACAGCTTCCCTCCCGGCAACCTCCAGAAGTTCCTGCTCACCTCCGCAGGCGGCTGTTCCCAGGCTCCCCCGAGGTGCCAGGCACACACACTCCAGACTAGCTCTCTCCTAGCTTCTGTGCTGCCTCTTAATCTTCAGTTTTCTAGGTGGGTGGAGAGGCAGACGACGAGATCGCGTTACAGAGCCGGAGACTGGCTCCGGCCAGGCACGTGACGAGAGAAAAAGTTGGGTTGTGTGTGGACTGGAGACCGAAAGCGGCATTCTTCCAAGAGGCCGGAAGGGAGGCTGGAGCACATCTTTAAAGCCTAAAAGAAATACTCAGTTAAAATAGGAGCTGGAAAAAGCGCATTTGGCCGAACGCTGGGATTTTTTTTGGGGGGGGGTTCACATCTTCAGTTTAAAAAAAGGTATGGGAGCCCCTCCTTGCTGTAAGAGACATGTTCAATAAAAGGCTTGAATGTCAGAGAATGCGGAAGGCAGTGATACAGGCGGTCCGACTTGATAAAAAGTTTACATGGACCAGAGAGATTCGTTCTCTCATTTCTCATCGCTTCTGATGCTGTTGAAGGCAACAGAGGCGGCAGGAAAGGCGGAGGATGGCTCAGCTATAATTTGTTAATCCAAATGCAGGGAAGGCGCACCGGCAGAGGTTAAGTTTAATCTTTGATGGAAACCAGTTTGCAGATTAGAATACAGGATCCACGACATGAAATGGTCAACACTTTTGGAAAAAGAACTGACTTAAAATTTTTAATTTCTAAAAATTAATTTTTAATAGGCAATATGTACATGTGGTATAAAACATAAAAGATTCGAAGAGTTTGCAGTGAAGAGTGATTTTCCTTCTTCCAGAAGCCCCTACTTCTTTTAGAAGCAACCCCTTGCATATCTCTCTGGTTCTTGTCTATGTAAATATAAACATATATATATATATATATACATATATATCCTCTTCCTCTTTTAGAAACAACAGACCATGTGTACTTATTCTATACCCTGCATCGTTCACTTAACACTCAAACATGGAGGTTGTACCTGCTAATGCCTTTTAGAGTTGCTATGTTCTTTCCAATAGGCTGTGTGCTACTGTTATATAGACGTCATACTTTATTTGGCCAAAATAAAGGACCATGTCTTGGTGGTCTTTTCCTGCCTAATTCCTTGAACAAAGTAGGGACTCAGTAAACATTCAGTGCTTGCTTACAAGTTGATTTTGTACAATTTGTTCATTCCCCCCATCTCTCCTTTCACAGATACCAATATTTTTTCAGTATTCCAGGTAATTATTTACATGTGGACATATTCCCGGATGGACCAACTGTGCTTTGTGTACTGATAAAACTTCAGTATCCAGCCTCCAAGGTCTCCCTTAATCTGTTTCCTCTTTCCTTTCTACATGTCTTAGTTATCTAGTGTTGCTAAAAAAGAAATATCACAAATGGATAGCTGTAAAGAAGAAAATTTTATTCTCTCACAATCTAATAGGCTAGAAGTTTGAATGCAGGGCATCAGCTCCAGCCAAAGCCAAGCCAAGCCAAGTGCCGTCGAGAGGCAGACTTTATTTCTCTGTTGGCTTTGGAAGAAGGTCCTTGTTATCAGTCTTCCCTTGGTCTAGGACACTTATAGCACAGGCACCTCAGGTCCAAAGGACATGCTCTGCTTTTGACACTACTTTCCGGGTGGTATAAGGTCTGTCTCTCAGCTCGCTTCTTTTATATCTCAGGAAACTGACTCAAGACACAAGCAAATCTTGTAAATGGAGTCCTGCCTCGTTAACATCACAGATTTATAGCACATGGATTTACATAAAAATTTACAGCATACACTTACGCACAGATTTATAACACATAGGAACAGATGACAAAATAGTGGACACTATACAATAAACATGATCTAGCCAAGCTGACCCACCTTTTGGGGGGACACAATTCAATCCATGGCATCAGATAACATTCTCATTACTTTCTACTTCCTAATACTCCCAGTGTCATTGTCATGCGCACTTACTGAACACTTACAAAGTACAGAAAACTTTTTTCCATTTTCTATGATCCCCACCTCCATGTCTTTACTGATGTTGATCCTCCCACAGTTTCCTTCCTTTTTCTGTCCACTATTCTACCTCCACTTATTTTCCTTCTGACTTGTTTTTTTAAAACATATGTGGGCAACACTCCCTAGAATAGCAGACAATTTTTCTATAATCATTTTGTACAGGAACTTTATGTATCTCCATGGCACTAATACTTGGAACATAGTAAACAACAATAACAAAAAAAAGCCCAAATCCACTGCCACTGAGTTGATTTCTACTCATAGTGACCCCATAGGGCAGAGGAAAACTGCTCCACAGACTGAGGTATGTAGTACTTAGAACAATGAAGTTTGCAGACTTAATTTTTGCATTTTGTATTCAAGTTTTTAAAAAAGAAATTCTGAAAACTCTTTAGAAACCTGAAGTCATTAGAAATTAGAAAGTTTCTCTGGTTGTACTCAAAAGATCAAATTATCATTCAAATGTTTGGTCCTAGGACACAACTCTTGCTCTATATTTAGAGGTAGTTTGATGATCTGTTGATAATTTCCTAGAACCAGAAGGTTTTTCCATTTTGTAGGAAAAGCAGGACCAACACACTTCAAAAGAGAATGCATCAACGAAAAAGTGAGCTGAAAGCATTCTGTGGTTGAATGTAAAGATGAATGTGAAATCTGATTTTTTTTTTTTAAATGCATGTTTTATACCAAATAGCAGACCTTGGCTAGGCCCCAGGGGAAAAAAAAAAGTTTTTTGTTTTTTTTTTTAAATGAGATCATTCAAAATGGCAATATCCATGTAAATAAGAATCGCCTAAAAATGAACTTAATAAATTGAATTGATGGTGAAAATAAAATAAAATAAACAAATAAATAAATGGGATCATTCAATTGACAGATGTCTAGATTTGTCAGCACTCTAAGGGACATAAGAGGTTTTGAGACTTGTGCCCTGCCTGTCCTCTATTTGAAGATAGTTCTCAAACTGCTGCAATAAATATAATTTTCCAGAAATCTCAATCCTCTTTAGAGATTTCAAAATGAACCTCTACCCAGTGAATAATGCTGGCCTCTCCAATACCAGAGGGCGAGGTATAGTGATACTATACTGGAGATATTTCCCTTCCTCTCCATTTTCAAGATGTTTCGAAACCAAATACGTGTTTTTAGAATGTGTCTTCCTGTACCTGGGTGGAACGAACAATAAATTGATCGACAATCGGAAGGTTGAATGTTTGAACCTACCTAAAGAGCCTCAGGAGAAGGCCTAGTGATTTGCTTTTGAAAGGTCACAGTCTTGAAGACCCTATGAAACAGTTCTACTCTGCACACAGCGGGGTCTCCGTGAGTCAGAATTGACTTGACAGCAACTAACAACAATACACGTTATACTTTAGGAAATGCATCCTGTTAGATTTATACAGAATTGGGAATAACCAGTAGGCTTGGTTGGCCAAGGATATTCCCTTATCTGGTTCTTAAGGGGGGCCTGGTAGTTCAGTGGCTAAGAGTTAGGCTACTAACAAAAAGGTCAGCAGTTCCAGTCCACTAGCCACTCCTTGGAAACTCTATGGGGTGTGGTTCTACTCTGTCCTTTAGGGTAATTATGAGTTGGACTTGATTGCAAAGGGTTCTATTTTTAAAGGACATCCATTTACAACCAGTGTGTCACAATCTTTTTTTAACATATACCCTCCTATTTGAGGAAGTACAATAAAAGATGTGGGTATCAAGCTTTACTTTCTATGATTTATAGTTCAAAAACTATATATATATATATATGTTCCCCAAATTTACAATTATAACACTGAATAAATTCTTTTCCAACTACTCCCTAGTTGGAGACTCCCTCCCACTGAGTATCACTGATTTACATAATTGTCCTGATTTTGCAATAGCATGAGTACAGCTTAAAATCCGTTGTTTAAAACTTAAAGCACTCCTCCTGAAATACAAACCATGTGCGTGTTTGTTTCCTATTTCTCTGCAGTAACCTTAGAAATGAACACTTAGTTCTAGGGGTGGCAGAGGGGATGGGGTGGTATATTTCCTGTTTGATTGTTTCAGTACACAACAGGCCCTACTCTGTAGGAAAAATAACAACTCCAAGGAGAGGATTGTGGGGGCTGCTCTTGATGTGACTACAGCCTGCCTCACCATGACTACCTTCTCCTGAATCTAATTCCAAGTGGGTTAAAGAAGATTAGAAACTCCTAGAGGAAGGCAGTGTTCTGCCTACTGTCTTCACCACAGTATTATTTTTCAACAGAATGATGGAGGGTTAGTCTGGCAGGGGTGCTAATCAATAATGTCACAGGGATAACAAACTGAAGCAAGTCAGAAACAACTCTTTATTGAATGCTTTCTTCCTCGGTGTATCTTCCATTTGTTATCTATTTGATGCTCTTTCCTTGGAAGCTAGGGGTAGAGGTTCGTTTTGCTGGAGAATGAAAGCTTTTTGGAAACCCTGTTTGAAACTGTCCCTTAGGGCCTGCTGTGTGTCCAGCCTAGGAAATTAAAGTAGGATTTTAGAGAATCCCCTTGAAAAAAATTAAATAGTAGGAAAGCTGCATGTCCCATTCCAAACTGAACTCATTGAAATCATGGATTCTGACTCACAGTGACCATAGGACATGGCAGAACTGCCCCACAGTGTTTGCAAGGCTGTAATCTTTACTGAAACCACGTATTTCTCCATCGGAGGCCCTGGTGGATTACAACCACCGACCTTTTGCTGATCCCTTAACCACTGCACCACCAGGGCTCTTCTATGCCTCATTGGGGTAAATTTGCTATACACTTACCGAGTCCCTTCTATAATAAAAGCACCTAGGAGCCTAACTTAATAAACTAGAACCTTGCCTCTGGGCCCTCTGTACTTTACGTGTGACTGTGAAGGCGATGTCAACTTGATAGCTCCGTGTATGAAGTTAGGGCTTTGTCCTCTCTTCCATTGTTAGAGAACACGAGACTGTGGTGCATCCGAACTTAGTCAAGTGCTGCTAAATAACAGGCATTGGCCAGACGCTTTTTTCCACGCAGGATTAACAGAATCAAGCGGCTGGAAGGGGCCTTATAGACCGCCTAGGTTAGGCCTGAGCCCCGCTGCTCCTGCCAACTAAAATGTGGCAACCAGTTTTGGGGTCGCAGAAGGTCTCGGAGCTTCCCGAAAGCTTGGGTGACGCCTGCGCTAGCTGGGCGCTCCCCCTGGGAAGGCGGTGTCTTCTTTTTAACTCTAGCAGGCTTTGGCGGCTTGGTTGCCATGGTAACACTCATCGCCGGGCTCTGTGATGTGGGGAGAAGGGGAGGTGCGCCTTGGAGGCTGTCACCCAGACTTGGTCTCAGGGTACTGCCCCACCCTACACTGTTAGCCAGAAAAGAATCCGTGAGGTAGATGTTTTGTGATGGGTCCGCAGGGCATCATTAGTGCAGAAGGGTCAGGATGTCCCTCACTCAATCTTCCTCCAAATTCCTCTCCTATTAACGATTTTAACGGTCTCTCAAAGAAAGGAGGTGGCGACCCTTATTTTGGGGGAACTTGTCGGCAGCGGGCTATCGGAAGAGCCACACCTTTCTTTCGACCTTTGGTGTCTCTAGAACACGCCCACAAGGACTAGTTCCAGACCACGCCTACTCCTTGGGTGCGCGGAAGGAGAGCCGAGATGGAGGCATACGGTGCTGACTGAATTGAAACAGCGCCTCTAATACAACTCGTAGGCCCAGAGAGGCTGTCTTCCGCATGCGTCCTACGCGGCCGCTCCGCCCCACCTTTTTCGCCGCGCTACTTGGGTTTTGCGCCTGCGCGGTGTTTCCCACGCGCTCAGGCTGGACGAGCGCTCACGGCTTGCCGGCGCGCCGGCGCGCGCAAAGGAGGAGGAGCGGGCTTAATCAGGCGCGCTCGTGCGTGGAGTGACGCAAAAAGAGCAGGCGAGTTGGGCGGGTCGAGTGGCTAGAGTGGTACAGCAGCGTTGTTTGGTGGGAGGCGCGTCGGGCCGCTCTGGGCACGGGGGTCCCCATCTCACCGGCTCGTTTGGTTCTAGTTGCAGATCCGGGGCAGCGGGAGGAGAGCGCCAGGACAGGGATAGCCGCCGCCGCCGCCGGGGAGTCCGGCTGCCAGCCAGACCGCGTTTCGCGGGTCCTGCAGTTCAGGGTAAGCGGCCCTGCGCTTGCCAGAGGAAAGAGCGTGAGAAGATGAGAGTGTGGGAGGCAATCGGGGATCTTTGGGAGGACGGGAGTTGAGGTGTGTATGAGGCGCCGAGTGTATAAGGAGAGAAGGAGGCCCACCAATAATAGTAATAACAACAGCCACGACGATATTAATAGTTTAGAGATGTGTGCCGGGACTTTACAGAACACCTTACGTGCTTCATTGTGTTTCATCTCTGCAGCAGTCCTCCGAGATGTACACTGTTATTAAACTCATTTTACAAAAGGAAAACAGAGACACAGGACAGGTTAAGTAACTTATGCAAGGCCACACAGCTGGTAGGTAGCCTGGTCTGGATTTGAATTTAGGCCTGCCTGGCCCTGAGGCCTGTATTTTTAATGTCTTTGCTTCACTCAAGAAAGGAAGGGGGGGGGTGGTTAGGAGAAGAGGATGATCCTGAAGGGGAAGAGAATGATCGCGGGGCCTGAGTGGGAAGAAGACTTAAGTTTGGAATTTTGCGGGCCTCCTACTTCTGACTCTCCTCCTGCTCAGTTCGTGTGGCCCCACAGCCTTTCTTCGCTGTTCTGTGGCCTTGAAACCAGAGTCACTGCTCTGAAGGAGTCACCTCGCAAGCCTTGGCCACACGGGTGGTGTTAAGACCTAACTGAATCGCGATTCTGTTCAAGACAGTGTGGGAGGACACGGAGTTTGGGGGTTGGGGTGGGTGTGGGTTGAGGGGTTCCGGCGGCGCCACGGCAGTGTGTACAGAAGACTGTCTTTCGCGCCGTTGCCCTTTATTCGTACGTGCTGCTGCTACTTCCTTTTCTGTATTATTCAAGCAAGGCAAAGCCTTTGTTCAGTCTGCTAGAATAGGGAAGTGATGTTTATTGTTTCCTGATACACTAAGACTTAAAAACTCCGAAGACCCAGCAAACCCGACATTCTTTTCCCAAGCAAGGCCTACTACTCCGCTTGCAGGCAAAGCTTGCTGGTGGGTTTATCGTTAGCTGCGCTCCAGAGCTTTCCTGGGTAAATACGAAGCTTTGTTTTGGAGAAGTTTAACCATAGGTCGTCTAGGCGATCTGAACAGATGTGAGCTGCAGGTCAGCACGGGGCAGGGACCTCAGTAATTCGTAGGTAGAGGAGTGTGTGTGAGTTTGTGTTTTTGTGTTATGTGTGCAGCTGTCCTCCTTGCACCGGGTAGTTAATAGGGAGAAGTAACAGTTTTCCTTCAACGCTTGTGTAGTGCTTTTATGTGGAGTGGAGTTGTAGCTCACATGGGAATTACGTTTTAAAGTCAGCTGCTGAGGCAAATTTTGCATGATATTAGGATTATTCTAAAAAAACTCTTTAGGAAGGTGCAAAGTTGGAGATTACTATCCTGTTTCTTAGTAACTCCAGCACAGTGTTTCCTTCAGCTTTGAAACTTGTTACTGTTTCTTTGATTGAGACTCAGGTAAAATTGTTAGGTTACATTTAGAGACTGTGTTGTACAACAAATACATTTATTTGAGTGGCCATTTTCTTTATCTTTTTAGCCAACATACCCAGTTAATTGGACAGGCAAAGTTAAATGAGCCTAGTATGATTCCTCTTCAGTGGTTGAGTAATACTACATTTATGGATTGTTGGAGCCCTGGTGGTGCAGTGTTTAAGGGCTGCAGATACTAACCAAAATGTCGGCAGTTCAAATCCACCAGCTGCTACATGGAAACCCTGTGGGGCAGTTCCAGTCTGTCTGTCCTGCATGGTCACTATGAGTACCGTGAGTAGCAATCAACTTTATGGCAGCCTTTTTTTTAAAAAAAAAAAAAGAAACACACACACACACAAAAAACTTTGTTTCCCCACAGACTTCTTAGATAAGGATTTGGTGCAAGGATATCTTACATATTTTTTTTGCTAGTGGCCTGTCTTGTGCATTTTCCATGTCAGATATTTATAACAATGGTTAGCTTTTGAAAAGCAATAAAATAGAGAGGAAGATGATACACTGCACAAGGCTGTTGTGAGGATTAACAGAGGTGATACCAGATAGTGGTGGGCTGTTGGAAAATGTACCTAATTTTAATAGGAACAATGGAAGACTGTCGGTGATTTTGTCATTGTGTTGTTGTTAATGACAGAGGCCATGCACTGTGCCTTATGAGCCAGCTTTGGCCTCTGGATGCATTTTATTTGACATGTAGATTTTGTTTAAAAACGTGAACTAGTTGCCAACATTTGAAAGTTGGCAGATTACACATAAAAAGTCAGATTTCTCTTTTTCCTTAGAAAATTGGAAGATCAGACAATGGCCCGCATATCTGCAGTTCACCATAGTTCCTACTTAGCCTGCTTCACACACTTAGAATACTTGCCTGAGTCCTTTATGCATTTGAAATGTAAGTCTTGATACTGCCTTTTTAAATTAATGTCTCTGAATTTCAGATTTTTTATCTGTAAAATGGAGAGGAAGATAACACTCTGCAAGCTTGTTAGGACTTTTTTCCTTCAGTGTTATGTTGAAGCAAACCTGCAATTTCATACCATCTGTAAATGTTTTGACATTTCCAAAAGATAAACACTCCTAAAAACAACAACATAACCATAGTATATTAGATTGAAAAAGAAAGTAACAACAAAAGCAAAAACAAAAACAAACTCTTCCCCCCAAAAGCCAGTCATTGTTTAAACTTCTCAATGTCGCCTAAATGTCATGTTTTTGAAAATAAGATAACAGCTTTTTTAAAGCAAGATCCAAATAAGGCCCACATGTTGTCTTCCTCTGCACATTTTATTGTGGTTTGGATGAAAGTTTTCACAGCAGCAAGTGTCCGGTTCAGCAATTTATACACATTTGTTTCATGAATTCATTGCAGTCCCATCAGTGTGGAGCACTCTACCAACTTCTTCCTTGGGTTCCCTGTTTCTATTAGCCCATCTTTCCTGCCCCGTTCTGCCTTCTGAACTTTGTTTTTGGACAGATGCTTGCCTTTGGTATGATTGGTTGTTCTGAGGAACATGTTCCTCGTGGGTGTTATTGTTCAAACTTTATAGGCTGGTCGTTTGGCTGAAAGGTGACCTAGCTGAGTGGGTTCAGTTTCATGTGTCAGGGGTGTCTGAGGCTATAGTCTTAGAGATTCCAGCATTCTCTATTAGACCAGTCACTGTAACCTTCTTATGAATTTTAATTTTGTTCTGTGTCTCTCTCCCTTTCTGTCCAGGACTTGTATGATCCTAATTTAGAATGGTCAGGAGCAGTAGCTGAGCACCATCGTAGTTTTTCTGGTCTCAGGCTAACGGAGGCTATAGTTCTTGTGGTCTGTTAGTCCTTTGGACTAATTGTCTCTTAAGAGTCTTTGGTTTTCCTCATACTCTTTTATTGTGAGTGGGATGGGACCAGTAGATGAATTTTAGATGGCTGCTAGTAAGGTTTAAAGACTCCAGATGCTACTCACCAAGGTAGAATGTAGAACATGTCTTTATGGACTGTGTCGTGCCAGGTGACATAGATGTGTCTCCTAAGACTGTAGTCCTAAGCCCTCAGGCCCAGTGACCTAGTCCCTCAGGGAGTTTCATCGTGGGAAGGAGTTTTTCATACCTTTACCCTTTGTGTGCTCTGTTATATACACGGATATCTTATGGCTATACAAATAATGTACCTAGAAATATTCTCTCGCGAACATATACATATGTTTGTGGCTATACTCCTATATGCCATCCCATATCTGTTCTTACGTATTTGCTTGTGTATCTCCTTGTGAAGTCCTGTTTCTTAGTACTGTGCTATCACAGGGTTGTGTATGGTAGTATTTACTGTTGCCTTTTATGTACCTCCCAGTGTTTTTGTCTTCCTTTGCCCTGGTTATGTTGTGCTAACATCTCCCTTATTGTGTATTGCCTTCACCTTCATCCGGTTAATATGTGTCCACTATGTACTGTTGTTGTCAGGTGCCACTGAGTTGGTTCCAATTTATGGTGACCCTCTGAACAGCAGAATGAAACACTGCCTGGTACAGCAGCATGCCGATAGTCATTGCTAAGCTAGAACCTGTTGTTGCAGTCACTGTGTCAGTCCATCTAGTTGAGAGTTTTCCTCTTGTCCACTGACCCTGTGCTCCACCAGGCGTGATGTCCTTTACCAGAGACTGATCGCTCCCGACTCTGTGAGAGTCTACTACCTGGTTAGTGATTTTACTTCACTTCCCTCCCATCCCAGGCCATACATTTTAATTGACTGATTAAGCTCCTAAGAAACTTTTATTTTTATTTCTTGCATTTATTTGTCAAAAAAACTACTTGTTTTCATAGTCTGGATTTTGTGGTGTCATTTAACACCTTTTAGCTTTTTCCTTTTAATTTCCTATAAATTGATAGTTAAATCTAGAGGCTTGATCAAATTCAAGGTAAATTTTTTTCCCCCATGGGCAAGACAGTTTCATAGATAGTGGTGTGCTCACTTTGTACCTGTTTATAGTTAATCTCCATCTCACACCTAGTGAACTACATGCTAGTCTTCTGCCTGTCTTAATAGATTTGCTTTTCTGAATATTAAATATAAATGCCATTGTAATTACTGCTCAAATCTATAATTAGTGATTCCAGGATGGGAATAACCTAATTCTATCATTCCATATTCATTTGTTAGCTGTAACACTTTATAAAGGGAAATTCCCCCTCAACTACTGTTTGGGGTACTGTTTATACCAGACAAGATACTTACTTTTAAAAATAAGTTGTTTGACTAACATTTTCCAGCAGACACCAATTTAGGTTTATTTTCACAGTAAATTATAAATGCACAGATTTCAACCTATTGGAGGAGTTTCCATATATAGTAGACATTATCCACAGTGGTGTTTATGTTCTCTTTTCGTTGGTCTGTGAGAGCATCTTCAGGTTTCTTTTGACTTGTTTTGACACAGTCTAGTAGTATTGCAGAGCTTCTTTGCTGGGGAGCTTGGTTCTAACAGTTTAGGGTAAATACTAATTTTTTGTAGCTTACTGTTTGCCCCATGGAGGCTGAAAGCATTTTTTCCTTAGATGCCTTTTGTTGCTTTTGCTTTTATGGAAACTTCTCTCAAAAGCTGAAGAGTGATACTCACTTCCCCTAAAGTAGTTTATGGTTGTGTGTAAAATGAGATTGAAAAGGAAGTACGTTTTTTCAGTTAGGGAAATAAGGAAGCAAGGTTGCACTGATTTAACATTAATGAGCATAGAAATGGTTGTAACTTTTGTAGGGAAAATCATGTTTAGAATCTAGAATTCTGATCTCTGCATTTGTTAATTGTGATCATATAGTGGAATTTATTCCACATTCATTGTGGACTTTTGTTATTTTCTGATTTTGCTCATTGCCTTCAATTCATGCCCATTGTGTATAGAGTAATACTAGTCCTTTTAAAGTATGGTCACAGATCATTTAATGTCCATAATACATTCTGTGAAATAGGACGCTGTGTGATTTGGACCTTGTGCAAACACCACATTATAAAGTCAGTTCCTAGGCTGTGAATATCCCAAGTCATGAACAACCTGTAGTTACTAACCCCCCCAACTAAAGCCTAGTATGTTAATATTAAAAATGAGGTACATGCAGTGGTTTATAATAACAAACAGATGCTACTTTGTGATGTCCCTCAAGTCATTTTTACTGTTGTAGAAAGTTAAAGATATTTTAATGTTTCTAAAAGTGTGTCTTTAATTTTTTTCATTCATAGAAAACAACAAAAAATCAAACCCACTGCTGTTGAGTCAGTGCTGATTCATAGCGACTCTATAGGATGGAGTAGTACTGCCCCATGAAATTTTGATTCGAACTGCCAACCTTTTGGTTAGCAACCATAGCAGTTAACCACTATGCCACCAGGGTTTCCTTATTTATTCATAGAAAGGTACACTATATATTAAGGCAGACAGTTGACTAACATTAGATATATCTGCTATGTTCTGTTCTCCAATCAGGATTTCTGAATTCTGTTCAAAACTATGGGACCACGGGCATGTGTGTCATCACACATTGCCTAAACAGACTTTTATGTTTTATGTGGCATATGGCTGTATTGAAAAATAGAAGAAATGGATACTGCCTTTAAAAATCCACTTTACCACTATTTACTGGGAAGATACCATATAGTCTGCTTACAACTGTAATTTCAGAGAAACATTTGTAGAAGTACAGGATACCGTGAAAAAATGGAATCTTCAGAGGTTGCTGACAAATCAGTGGATTGGTTTTTCAAGTGTCTTTTAGAGAAATGATGACACATGAGATTGCAATTTGTTTTTCTTCTAGATGCTCATTTTGCATCTGCCTATTTTGAAGTGAAATGCAAAGATTTTCCTCACCTTCTTTGTGGAAATCATTCATATTCATTTTGCTGTTTCTAGGAGTATACCCCTGAATATATACACTGGACTCCTGCATTGAGGATCATTGCCTTGGAGTTGTCTTATAGGTAAATACCCTTGTGATAAGCCCTTTCTGTGTGTGTATATGTGATTTTTTCCCCTTTTTTAAAAACAATTAAACCTCTCATAATAACAACATTACTCTGAGGTCTTACTGTCTTGAATTTCATCTTGCAGAGTATTTTCCTCTCCCCAAGTTCCTCTTGAAAAACATGCCATAAATCATTTGGTTCCTGGTTGACTTATTTCTATCTGCCATCTTCTGTATTATTGCTGAATTACCATAGCTTCACAACATTGTGTATTTAACAGTGGACATTAATGAAATTCCAGTTTTCATTGTGGTTTTTAAAAGTTCTGAGTAGCAAATAGAATTTGTTTTTAACTATTTAAATCCCTCATATCATTTATTTGCATAAATCTAAGAGAACTATATTAAGTCTGTTACTCTAATTGTATTTACATTTTGGATTATAGGGAAAATAATTTCCTTTTTTTTTTTCGTGGGTGAGGGGAGTGTCATCCCCATGCTCATCGTATGGGTGTAAGACTTAAGTTTTTTCAAGCTTTCAGTGATCTTGTGTACATTTAAAATGACTAAAATAATTATTTTAGAAATGTTTCTGAGATTTGTTCTCTGCAGAATGGTGTGAAAGTCAGAGATAAGGGCATATTTTTGGTCCTTACATAAGAACTGTTTTGGTCTTTGGGAGGTACATTGGAGAGGGCTGAAAAAATAGGGTTGCAGTAGTGGTTTCAATTCTGTGCTAAACAGCAGCTTAGCAAAAAAGTAGCTTATTTCAGTTTCTAAAAATTAAGCAGCTCTGTGTGTGTGTCTTGACAAGGGCACATTGCCCCGTCATATAAAATGGTGAATAAAGGTAATGATCTTACTGCTGGAGCTTACAGTCATGGGAAAATATGTTTTGAGGTCTTTGTTGTACAAAGAGTTTATGCCATTGTAGAAAGTAAGTGATCTCAAAAAGTGTTTTTCCACCCACATCAGCTCAACTATTGTCTGGCTTGCCCTCTAACAGAGTCAGCAGAACGTGACTTCTCAGGTCTCTTCAGGATGCCTGCAGCACTGGTGGAGAACAGCCAGGTTATCTGTGAAGTCTGGGCCAGCAATTTAGAGGAGGAGATGAGGAAGATCCGAGAGATAGTGCTCAGTTACAGTTACATTGCCATGGTAAAGAGCTCTGCCCCATTTGATTCTGCTTCTGGTATGGGCTTAGGAAATGATTACATTAAAGTCATGGTAAATTAACTTGATAAAAGTTTACTTTGCTTTTATGAAACATCCATGTTGCCAGTATATGTAAGAAAAATATTACCATTAGTCTCTTGGATTTTTTTGCAATATTGCTCCATGTTCAGAAAGAAGTCTTTAAAGCAGGAGTTATGTTAGCCCATAGGGCACATCTGCTGTAACAGATTTGGTAAATATGACTGGATAGTGTGTAAAAAATCTAAAAAAATTAGTTGCCAGCATCTAAAAATTGAACCTTCACTTAAATTCTGGATTTCTGACATGTCTGGGAAAATGGAAGACCTGGCATTACAGGGTTGGCATTCCTTCCTGGTACCGAGTGGCTGGAGGAGGAGATGAGGGTCGTGGTGGTATCAAGGGCTTCTGTAAGATGAGGCAAGTGCTCGGCTTTGCTCCAGTCACCATTGCTTGTTACCATCTTTATACCCAGCCTGCTTCGCTCTTTTACCTTAGCTGCCTAGAGTTGGTGATGCCTGCAGTAGAGATTATAGAGTGAAGTTTTTAGCCTAGTACTTAGAATTCTTGCTGATCTTTTTCCAGTCTTTTCTTTCAAGCTGAACTAGACTACTTGTTTTTTTCTGAATTACTGTTTCAGTTTGTTTATTCATATGTCGTTCTCAACTTTTAATGTTCGTAATTGTTTGTGTATCCCCCTGTAGTTATTCAGACTACTTCTGTTCACATCCTGCTTAGGATCTCCAAGTTGTTGGGCCAAGCTTCAGGATTCTGGTGCTCTTTCAGTAGATAGTGACGAGATCAGTATTTTAAGATAGATTTTTTTTTTTTGCCTGAGGGCTTGTCATATAACTTTTATAAACTGAGGTAAAAGTTTTGTTTATGAATTAACAATTCACCGTCTGTTGCTTCATGAAACCTCATGATTAAAGGGTTTTTCATTTTCCAGGACACAGAATTTCCAGGTGTTGTGGTGCGACCAATTGGTGAATTTAGAAGTTCTATAGATTACCAATATCAACTTCTTCGATGCAATGTTGACCTTTTAAAAATTATCCAGCTGGGCCTTACATTTACAAATGAGAAAGGAGAATATCCATCTGGAATCAACACTTGGCAGTTCAACTTCAAATTCAACCTCACGTGAGTGTCTGGAACACTTCTCAGTTATTCTTAGTTCTGTTGTATTTGTAAGACTGGGTTCTAACTGATTCAGTTAATGATAGTTTTATTTCCCTGACCCCAGGTAGGGACTGGATGGAGTGGTCAAACAGGATGGAGTAGGGAATCTAAGGGTTAAAGTCTGACTGTAAGAATACTTTACAACTCAACATTTAAAGGCAAATATACCAGTTAAAAAGGGACAAAAGATCAGAGTAGACATTTCTCCAAAGAAGATCCACAAATGGCCAATAAACAAATGAAAAGATGCACAGTATCATTAGTCATCATGAAAAAGCCTGTCAAAAACGTGGTGAGATGTCACTTCACACTAACCAAGATGGCCTTAATTTAAAAGAAAAAACAAACAGAAGGTAAGAATTGGCAAGAACGTGAAGACACTGGCACCTTTATCCATTGCTGGGAATGCAAAACGGTGCATCCACTTCAGAAGATCATTATTTGTTCCTCAAAATGTATGGTAGGCATAGAGTTACCATATGACCCAGCAATTCTACACTTAGGCATGTACCCAAGAGAAATAAAGGCAGTATCTCCACATGAATATTTGTCCATAAATCTTCATAGTAGTGTTACTTATAGTAACCAAAAAGTAGAAACAATTAAAATGTCTTTGAACTAAAAAGTGGGAAAATGTAGTCTATCTTTACCATAGAATCTTACCGAGCAGTTAAAAAGGAATGAAGTGCTGATATGTAGTATAACATAGATAAACCTTAAAAATTAGGTAAATGAAAGATGGCAGTCACAGAGTACTACATATTGTGTGATTCTGTTTATATAAAATGTCCAGAGTAGGCAAATCCATAGCAACTGAATATAGGTTTAGTGGCAATTCAAGCCCACCGATTGCTTTGTGGGAGAAAGATGTGACAGTTGCCTTCTATGAAGACTGTACCCTGGGAAGCCCTGTGGGACATTTCTGTCTTGTTGGGTTACTATGAGTTGGAATCAACTCGAAGGCAGTGGGTTTTTGATTTTAAATAAAGATTTTTTTTTTTCTTTTTAAATCAAGTTCCAGTTATAGTTGGTAGATGAAGGTTTGTTGAATTGCTGTTTTGCCATTTCCTAGCTGGATAATTTGGGTTAGTTATTTCACCTTCTGTAATTTTTACAATCAATGAAACAAGGTTGTTGTACCTGTCATAATAAAAATAAGGTGGTTTAGAGTGGGTGCTAAGGATGGGTAGTTGAGTCTCAAGTCTTTCTAATAGTGGACAAGTTATTATGTGATTTTTTTTTTTTTAAGAGGGGAATTTGGGGCAGACTAGCATACCAATGACAGGAGGTGTGAGTGTACTAATTGGGCTCATTCTCTAGTGCTGCTTTGTTTAACTGGACTTTAAGATCATTTCTTAGCTTAGAAATAACTTCTCGTTCACTTGGGTCATAAAGTGATGGTACTGTTGTTGTTTGCTCCTTCTCTTACATTAGCCACTGGCTAATAAGTAATCCCCTGGTTTTTTTTTCCAGAGAGGACATGTACTCCCAAGATTCCATAGATCTCCTTGCTAACTCAGGACTACAGTTCCAGAAACATGAAGAGGAAGGGATTGACACATTGCACTTTGCAGAGCTACTTATGACATCGGGGGTGGTTCTCTGTGACAACGTCAAATGGCTTTCATTTCACAGGTCAGTCCCAGAGAATGTTGACTCTCTCCTGCTCTGGATTTCACTGGAGCAGGAGATTGAATTTCTGGTGATTTTTGTGATCTTACTGGCTCTCTGCTGTTTGTCAGTCGCTCTTCTTAAGTTGGAATGGTAACTGTTGTTCATGTTTTGGCACTCATACTGATTTATTTGACACAGCATCAGGATATTAAAAAAAGGTAGGAAGAAAAGTGGAAAGATGAAGGGTGGTAGAATGCTGGCAGAATTGGCCCTCCTTTTCTTGCCTTTCAAATAGCTGTCTTGGTGTCTTCCAGATTCCCTGTAAGCCAAAGAATGAAGCCCATTACTGTTGAGTCAGGTCTAGCACATAGCGGCCCTATAGGACAGAGTTGAACTGTCCTGTAGGATTTCCAGGGAACAGCTGGTAGATTGGAACGGCTCACCTTTTAGTTAGCAGTTGAACTCTTAACCACTGTACAACCTGGCCTCCAGGTTCCTCACAAGAGGTGTTATTTACTTTTCCAACACTTTTGAATTTTTATGAATTAAAACTCACATTTATAAACCCTTGAGTTATCTTTTATATCTCATGTTAGTTTATTAGTTAACAGAAACTTCAGATGTCAGCAGGGTAAACTACTTTTGGAAGATGGAGACTGGGAAAATCCATAGCATGAGGCAGTATTATCACCTTTGAAAAATACAGGTTGAATGCTGTGGCCTGTTGACTGCTGCTTTTTCACCTCAGTGCCTTATTCTCTCCTCGTAGCGGCTATGACTTTGGCTACATGGTAAAGCTGCTTACGGATTCTCGTTTGCCGGAAGAGGAACATGAGTTCTTTCATATTCTGAACCTTTTCTTCCCATCTATTTATGATGTGAAATACCTGATGAAGAGTTGCAAAAATCTTAAGGTATACAGTATTCCTAATCCCAGTCACATAAGAAAGAGGAAAAAACAAAACAAAACTTGTCATTTTGCTTTATCACTGCTTGTTCAGCATGCATTTTTTTGAGTGCCTACAAGGTGACAGTACTGAGTTAGACAGGTGTAATGTGGAGCTGATTGGCCCAGGGATTTGTATGACAGCTGTCTTTAACACATTTTATTGTGCTTTAACTAAAAGTTTACAATCCAAATCAATTTGCCATATGAAACCCAACACCCCTGCTGCTATGCAAGCCAAACTGCTCTCCCTACTCTGTGACAGCTCCTTGCTACTGCATACTTCCAGTATCCATTCAGCCAGCTTCTGTCCTCCCTATCCCACACCCTGTTATCTGGCTTCTGACAGGAGCTGCTCAGCTAGCCTCCTGTATATATTTAAGCCAAGAATCATGTCCTTCAGTGGAGCAACTCTCTTTAACCGGCACAAACGGAGCCCTCTGCTCTTTCATGCAGAGGCAGGCGTTCTTTATCTGAGATCCACGAAGCTAGGGAAATAGTGGGCAAACTGTTAGAGATGGGGTCTGCAACATAGCAGATTCTCACATGGCTTCTGTCTTGTAAAAGTGAGGAACCCATTACCCTAGTAATTGTTGACATACGAAGTTTGCTATCCAGAATGTGACTGGTATTTATTAGTTCCTCAGTCTCATTTTACAGCAGTTGGGACTTAAGAAGATAGAGGTCTGGCAAAATTAATGATACAGAAAAGAATGGAACAAAATGTAGACTGTAACGTACTTTAGAATTTGGAGGGAAGAAAAGAGTTACAGGCTAGTAAGTGGACATTGCTGGGATTAAGTAAATGGTCTCTTTCCATTTCCTGCCATCAAAAGAGGTACACTTAAGAATGAACTTCGTTGACTCCAGTAGAGGGATGTTGAGTCTGTAATATTCCTCTGTTTCCCTTTCACCTCCAGGGAGGTCTTCAGGAAGTTGCTGATCAGTTGGATTTGCAGAGAATTGGAAGGCAGCACCAGGCAGGCTCAGACTCACTGCTGACGGGCATGGCGTTCTTCAGGATGAAAGAGGTGAGCTCTGCGGCGGCCTAGCACCTATCTGCGGTGACTTGTGAAGGCTGAGGAGGCAGTCTTTGTGGGCCAAGGTTTATTAAAAACAAAGTTGATGGCTACTTTGAAAGCTTTTGTTGTGGAGATTGATGCATTAGATGTAGGCCAGGAGGCAGAAGATGCTACTTAACATGCTCAAATCTGGAAGTATATTTAGTGTTCAAAGGAGATCTGATCCATTCAGTTACTTGCTTCTGATTGTGTCTAGTATGAAGGGAACACATTTGTTAATAGGGTTGCTATGAGTTGGAACAGACTTGATGGCAGTGGGTTTTGTCTGTTATTTATATTGAATTTACTACAGCTTGTTAGTGAAAAAAACTGAATTTCTTTTTAGTAATATGTAAAAATTAAGTGGTAGAGGGAGTGAGAAGCTCCCTTGAAAAATTAGCTGGTATATATAGAGGTGGAGCTCCTTTTTAGAGTAGAAAATGTGGTGAAGGGTAATACTTTTTCTGTTACTCTTTATAAGCTACAACTATCATTGCTATGTACAGGGCAGTGTTCTAAGGCACTGAATCTCAGCTAGGGGCAGTTTTGCCTCCTTAGGACACACTGGCAATATCTAGAGACATTTTTGGCTTTCATTAGTTTGAGGAGGGGGAGTCTGTTGGCCATGGATGATGCTAAATATGCTACAGTACACTGGAACCCCCCACAACAAAGTTATCCTGCCCATTAGTGCTGAGGCTGAGATGCCCTGCTGTCTGTAATTAAGTGCTTAGTGTGCTCATTACAACCCAACTAGAGTATTAATCCTAGCTAAGAAGTTTCCTGACTATACCCAAACAGCGTGAGGGATAGAGTAGCAGGGACCAGGGGTCTGGGGACCACAGTTTCAGGGGACATCTAGGACAACTGGTATATCAAAGGTTAATAAGAAAATGTTCTGCATCCCACTCTGTTGAGTGGTGTCTGGATCTTAAAAGTTAGCAAGTGGCCATCTAAGAAGCATCAGTTAGTTCCAGCCTACCTGGAGCAAAGAAGAATAAAGAAGGTCAAAGACACAAGGAAAATGTGAACCCAAGAGACAGAAACTACCTAAACCAGAGACTCCATCAACTGGAGACCAGAAGAACTATATGGTGCCTGACTATCGCCAGTGACTGCCCTGACATGGAACACAACGGGGATTCCCTGGGACAGCAGGAGAAAAGTGGGGTGAGAACTCAGATTCACACACAAAGACCAGGCTTGATGGCCTGACTGAGACTCGAGGGACTCTGGAAGACATGTCCCCTGGACTCTCTTGTTAACCCAGGAACTAAAACCATTCCCGAGTTCAACTCTTCAGACAAAAATTAGACAAGACTAAAAGACATAAGATGATGCTGGTGAAGAGTGTGCTTCTTGGCTCAGGTAGATACATGAAACTAAAGGAGCAGCTTCTGTTTGGAAGCAAGATGAGAGGGCAGAAAAGGACAGGAGCTGCTTGAATGGACTCGGGGAATAACAGGGTGGAGAGGAAGTAACAGGGTGGAGAAGAGGAGGGAGCTGTCACATTGTAGAGAGAACAACTGGGTCACATAACAATGAGTGTGTAAGTTTTTGTATGAGAAAATGGAGTGAAATGTAACTGTCATTTAAAGCAAAATAAAAGAAAAAATATTAATCCCGATTTAACTCCTATAGGTAGGGCTTAAAGACAGTTGAAGTAAATTTCTAAGGGTCACACAACAAGTTAGTCTGAGTCTAGAGTCCATACTGTTGGCCATTGCAACTGCCTGTAAAAGGGAGGACGAGATGGGCTAAACAAAAAACCTGTTGCCATCGAGGTGATTCTGACTCCTAGCGATCCTATAGGACAGAGTAGAACTGGCCCATAGGGTTTCAAGGAGCTATTGGTGGATTCACTGGGCCTGCAGGCATGGACCAGTTGCACTAAACAGCAGCATCGGGAACCTGGCAGGAAAAAAACTCTTGGAAGGTATATGTCTGTTCAACAAGGAGGCTTTATATTTAGAAAGTATGAAAAGACTGTACAGGAAATGTCTGGAGCCTTTCTGTATGTCCTAGTCAGCTAGTGTTGCTTTAACAGAGAAACCAAAAGTGGATGGCTTTGAAAAGAGAAACTTTATTTATTCACAGTCCAGTAGGCTAAAGTCCAGATTCAGGGTGTCAGCTCCAGGGGAAGGCTTTCTCTTCTGGCTCTGGAGGGAGGTCGTTGTCATCAGTCTTCCCCTGGACTGCAGACTTTGCACAGGGGCTGTGGTTCTTTCAAAAGGACAGCTCCACTTCTGGCACAACTTCTTGGTGGTATGAGGTCCCAAACCTCTCTGCTAGCTTCTTTCCTTAATATCTCAGGAGACTGCCTCAAGGCACGAACAGTCTTACACATTGAATCCTGCCCTGCTAATACAGCTGCCACCCCTCCATCCTTATTAGCATCACTGAGGCAGGATTTTTACAACAGGGAGGACCACAGACAATACCAGGAATCGGGGCCTAGCTAAATTTGTACACAGAGGTGGGTAGGGGGCACAGTTCAGTCCATGACACTGTGCTAAGCTGATTCCTGATGTGTGAGAATCCTGAGGATTTAAGAAACCTGAGAGGTGCTTATGTGGTGGTGTTTAGACTTGGCATCTCAGCTTGATTCTCCTCTTGGCTCTCTGTCCTTTTCTGCAGTTATTTTTTGAGGACAGTATTGATGATGCCAAGTACTGTGGGCGACTCTACGGCCTAGGCACAGGCGTGGCCCAGAAGCAGAATGAGGATGTGGACTCTGCCCAGGAGAAGATGAGCATTCTGGCCATCATCAACAACATGCAGCAGTGATGGCAGCCAGGCTCTGCAGGTGGGCCTGCCCCGGAGTGGTGCTGACAGTGTTGCCTGGTCTGCTCAGACTTTTCTCCTTCCCTGAGAGAAAATGCTTCTTTTGAGCAAGCTGTACCTACCATCTGTGTTGAGCAGAAAGACTTCTGTTTTACCGAAGACAAATGGTGTCTTTATTTTAGATCCAGAAGAGGGGCATTTGCTCTGAATTTGTAAACACAACTTCCCTCTTCCTCTTCCCCAAGCCTCTTCTCTCCAGTTGTCTCCTGCCACCAGCATCCATGGCTCATTTGACACCTTTTTAA
Organism: Heterohyrax brucei; assembly: GCA_028571685.1. NCBI lineage: Eukaryota > Metazoa > Chordata > Mammalia > Hyracoidea > Procaviidae > Heterohyrax > Heterohyrax brucei. Next base: position 172,175,934 of record CM053141.1, read on the forward strand.
ATATCTAGGACAAGTCAGAAACTAGTAAAATGTATATAACTCTTACCTGTTGTCATTCTTTTTCTTTTAAATTTGTTGCTAATCTCGGAGGATGAAGACTTCTTGCTGTGATTCTCAGCTGAGCTGAGGGCTTCCAGGGAAAATGGAACAAAATGGTGTTCTTGTGAAGTGGGTTATAACTGTTGATTCTTTTCCTTCTGTTAAAAAGTTTTGACCCTCGTTGAGGACATTTCCTTTCCTCACCCTTTGATAGTCTTTATGTACCTGTACTATTATATGGAAATGAATTGCTTAGTGCTGAAATTTGAAGACCACATAATGAAAACTTGCTTGCAAGCAAACATTCCACTGGATCTGTCTATTCCACACGAGAAGCTTCAGAATAGGTATTAAGTTACCACTTAATGTATCTTTAAGTCTGTGTTCCATTGTGCCACAGAGATTTCCTGTCACATGTGCAGCATCTGAAATCATTTTAAGTTTTCATATGAATAAAATACCCTGGATTTGATCCTGAAGGAAATTAGTAAGACCAGATTTTTGGATCATAAAATCGGTCCTATTTTCAGTAATGTGATTTCAGATAGTACCTGTATTCTCCCACCTCTCTTCTCCATCTTCTGGGCTTTTCTTTCACTGAAGTTGAAGTTGGGGAAGTGATTATTGTGAGTACCAAGAGTGTCTTTAAAAAATTATACTAGTTGTAAGTACACAGAGCAGTAAAGGAATCTGATTTTTGTTTATAGAGTTCTCTTGGAATAGCATCCCACAGCTGGGGGAGGAAGCTCAGGATTTTTTTTTTTAAATAAAAACTAGTCATTCAAAAATTATGCTATACTTTTTGGATGACTACAGTATGAACAATTTAAAAAAAACCAAAAACCCCTTTAGAACAGTAGAAGTTAAAACTGGTAACTCACTGAAGTGGACGAATAGTCTTGCATTTTTAAAAACTTATGGGAAACTCAATTTGAAATGATTAAAAAATGTCAAGTATTATAAGCTGGTATTTAAGATGCTTGTAAATATTATTTATGTTTTTAATTTTGTAAAATAAAGAATTTTTTTTAACCACTGGCATGAAGGTTGGTCTTTTTTAACTCTGAATTGCTAGTTCTGGAACATGGTCATTTGTGACTTATGATATAGTAGTATCTTGTTTATCCTCAGATATTTGCCCCTATTTTCCACAAGTTGACTTGTTAAACTTTGTAGGTTTTCATTGAGCAACTGTGTGCACAGAATTGCCTCTTCATAACCCCTGCTGGTCATTATGCCTTACTAGGAATCCAGTTCAATTTTATTTTGTGAGGCCACTCTATTATATATGTTGGATTACCTTGTGAATGAAAGTCTTATAGACAAATTGAACTTCCCATATGCTCTACTTCACTCAGGACTGTTTCTAGCCCTTTATATTGGCACAGAAGATGTTGGGTTGTGAGAAGTCAGGTATAAGAGTAGATCTGGGATGCTCTCCTTTATAAACAGATACAGGCATTTAACTGTAAGATTTGTGATAAAGCATGGGCTGGTGCTCTCAACCAATGAACTCTGATCTGTGAACCTCACAGAGATACCCTTCCAAATTTCAGTCAAAATAGGGAATTTATCTTTACCATAACTGAGGACAGACTCTTAATTACATGTTAGGGGAAATATTAAGGTAAAGAGTTGAACTCGAGTGGGTGGGGTAGTCTAGTCATTGCATGGGAAGTGTTAGACGCAACTTATTTAAGTGGTGCTGAAAGAAGAGCATAAACTCAAGGGACTTGAAAGCAGCAATAACAATACATGTAGGTACACCAGTGTTCACTGCAGCATTAGTCACAATAGCCAAAGGTGGAAACAAGCCATCAGTGGGAGAATGGATAAACGGTGGTATGTGCAATGGACTACTACTTAGCCAGAAAGAGAAAATCTGGATACATGCTACAGGGACACGGTTTGAACACATGCTGAGTGAAATAAGCCAATCACAAAAAGACAAATACTATATGACATCATAAAAAGACATTAACAAGCAAATGCATAGAAGTTTATTAGTTGTTACCAGAGGCGGGAGGGGGAAAGAGGGAGTTATGGCTTATAGAGCACTGAGTGCCATTTACAGTGATGGAAAAATTGTATGGATTGAGGGTGAGGGTTAAACGGCTAGTTAATGTAATTGATACCAATAGGTTATATACCTGTAAAAATACCATGTGATATATTTACAGCAACAAAAAGAGCAGTTGCTGAGGCTGCGTCTGTGCAACCAGCAACTCGGAATTTGGTTTCTTGATTTGGAGGTTTAGGATCGTGGTTTCATGGGATATCATCCCAGTTAAGTGACCTATTTATTATGGTGTTTAGTGCTGCTGTTCTACCTTCTAGTTTGTTGTGCAAATCTAGGTTTGCAAGGTATAATTCGTCTTTTTTGTTTTTATTGAGACTTTCATTTTGAATGAATAGGGTTTGTTAACTTTGTGGCTACCTTAAAATTTACCCTTATCTTCCTAGGTTTGCACCAGCCTATTACTACTTGGTATCACTTTGCCTTCCTCTCCGTTGGAGAAAGTTCTGGACCTACACCATTTAGTCCCTCTGTTGTTCTGACATTGTTGTCATATGCATATTAACCTTTCTGATAACCCTGTTGTAATTCTTTTGGTTTTGAATAGTCCTTGAGAGTTCATTTCCTAGGCTGGCATCTAGCTGGCACTATCCTGGCACTCTAGATTCAGGCTGTGGTCTGATGTTTGTTCTCAGACCAAAGGACTCTCATCAATAATTCTTGTAAGTTTGCTTTGGTTTTTACATATTCACTTAATTTTTGTTTATCTGGAAATGTCCTAATTTTGCCATCATATGTTAATGAGTTTTGCAGGCCCTAGTATTCTTGGTTGGCCGTTCTTTTTTCAGTGTTTTATGTATGTTATCCCATTGCCTCCTTGCCTTGTTGGATTGGTTTCTGTTGAATCATCAGAGTTTAGTCCTATTGTTTCTCTGTATGTGACTGTTTTCTTGAGTTGCTCTCAGAATTTTTTCTGTTTTTGGTTTCAGTGAATGTGATTACGATATGCCTTGGTGATTTCCTTTTAGGGTCTATCCTGTATGAGGTTCATTGAGCTTCCTGGATGGTCAGCATTTCATTTTATGGGAAGTTTTCTGTCAGCAAGTCTTCAACAGTCATGTTTTCTGTCTCCCTGTTCAGGAAGTTGGATCACTCAAAATTTTTTGCTTTTGACTGTATTCTACATAGTTCTCAGAGTTTTTCATTGTTCTTTTTCCTGAGCTTTTCTCAGAATTCTATCCAAGTGTTTGTCTTCAATTTCACTGGTCTTCTCTTCCATCAGAAGACCATGTGGTGTAGTGGTTAAGTGCTACAGCTGCCAAACAGAAGGTTGGCAGTTCAGATCCACCAGATGCTCGTTGGAAATGCAATGGGGCAGTCCTGCTCCCTCCTGTAGGGTTGCTGTGAGTGAGAATCAACTCTTCCGGCAATGGTTCAATGTTTTTTGTTTTTTAGGGGGGCAAGGAGGGTCTTCCATTATTTCAAACCTGCTTCTCAGCCTTTCTATGACACTGTCCATTTCTGAAATCTCATCATTTCTCTTTTGGATTTCTAATTGTTTTTGTATGATTCCTAGTTTTGAATTATTTTGGCATTTTTTCCCTGTATATTTTCTTGAATTCTTTTAAGACTTTGTCTGCCTTTTTCTACAGATGTCTATTTTGTCCTCATTTTTACCTGCTCTTTTACTTCAAATCTTGAATAGCACTGAATATTAGAGATTTGAATTCCCTGTCAGGTAATTCTAGTGCCTTCTCTTCTGCTAGAATGTCATCTAGTATTTTATTTTGGATGCCTGCTGGAAACATCCTCCCCGGCTTTTTTAAAAATAAGTTTTGTTATTGCCTGCTGTGTTCAGGGCATTCAGTAGTTTTTTATTTTTTTTTGTTTATTGATTATAGATTTTGTTTCATCTTGCTTTTATGTCAGCAGGCAGGCTGTGTGTTGGTGTCATCTGTGGTCACAATACTTCTCACCTACTTGTCCAATGGGCAGGGCCAGTTGCTCAGCTATAGTGCAGCACGGCACGGCCAGCTGAAGGAGAAGGGATGGGATGGGTTGGTTGTTGCACATGCTAGAGCTGGCAGGGTAAGCTAGGGATCAGTGCTGGGCAGGTTTCAGTAGGCTGTGCCTGTGCACAGGGGTGTGATGCTCAGCACACAGTGTAGGAAAGCAAGAAGGAGCGGGGAGGCTGTGATGTGTGGAGCTAAAAAGAGTACAGGAGAGATGAAAGAGAAACAGGAGCCCAAACCAAACCAAAACAAAGGCTAAGGGAGCATGCAGGTGACCTGTGTCCTGCTAGGGGCTTTTGAAGGTATTTTATTAATCCCCATCTGAAGATCTCTAATGTGGTTGGGTCAAATCCAGGCTGGCTGGCTGAGCCACTGCAGGTGGCCAGGAAGCACTAGAAGTAGAGCAGCAGGGAGAAGAGTGGGGGTTGAGAAAGCATGTATCACTGGTTACCTGTTAATCTCCTGCTAGGATTTCTGTGAAGTTGCTTTCCCATGCTCTAAATTGATCTCTTACCAGAGTCCAAGATGGCAAATCTTTGCTGGGTTAGCTGATAAGTGGACTTCCTCATACTCTGTTAGTTTATTTATTTGGTGTTTGACTGATATCTTTCTCCATGTGACAATTCAGGTTTTAGGGTGCACATTTCTCTTACATTTTTGGGGTCTTTGCTGCGGAGGGACAGCTGGTGCTTCTGCCTATAGTACCATATTGACTGAAGTCTACAACTGGTCTGTATTCACCTGGGGCAACAGAGGAAGGATATTCAGAACAGGAAAAGGAAATGGAATGTATGGCCCTATAAGCAACTGCCTTCTTGGCTGTGAGACCTGAACCAGATGTGCCCCATTATTACTACTCAACATTTTGATCAGGAATTCTATATAAGTATCCTGATCAAAAGGAAAAGATGCAGAGCAGAATTTCAAATTCTCATGGAATCTGGACATTTCTGGAGCAACTGAGGCTGAACGAACCCTCAAAACCATTGTCCTGAGATAATCTTTAAATCTAAACCAAAAAACGTTGTCAGGTGCCAGAGTTGGTTCTGCCTCCCAGTGACCATATGTATAACAGAATGAAACACTGCCAGGTCTGGCACCATGCTGACAGTCATTGCTATGGATAATTAAACCAAACAATAGCTTAATTTGTAAAGAATGTGCACCTTGAGCATTGTGCTCTTTAAGAACTATCTATATGGGATCAAATTGACAACAGAACTTGGAAGATTAGATAGGAACCTTATCCGACTCGACGGCACTTGGCTTTTGGCTTGGCTAGTGGGCAGTGAGTTTATGTTAATATGGAAAGAATGATTTGGAAAAGGATGAGGAAGATGACTATGACTAGACAACTTGGAGAATGAAATCAATGTCACTGAACTGTACATGCAGGAATAATTGGTGTTCCACTGTGTATATTCTCAACAACAAAAATATAGAGCCCAAGACTATTAATAGAACTGGCAAGAATTTTGCTTTGTTGTATGAGTGCATGCAGGGCTACATGAGAAGCCCTGGTGGTACAGTGGATAAGCGCTTGGCCACAAAGTGGAAGAGTGGTGGTCTGAACTCCCTAGTGGCTCTGCCAGAGAAATGATTTAGCCAGCTGCTCCTGTCCAGATTACAGCCTGGGAAATTATATGGGGCAGCTGTACTCTTAAAAGGTTGCTATGAGTTGGCAAAGACTCAAAAACAAGGGCTATGCAAGTGGTTACACTCAGAAAGGAGTGGTGCTGAGTAATCAAGAAAATGTACTCTTCAGTCAGTACCGCCTGCAGACTGTCACACACTTGTGTTCTAACCCACTGAGCTTCGACACCAAGCGCAAGCTTAGCTGTCAGCCAGTGACAGTGTGAGTTAGCTTGGTTTAGATCCTTCAGTCCAAAACTATTAATGAAAAATATTTCCTTCAATTTCCTAGTCTATATGGTCAAAAACTTTGCTGGAGTACCTACTGGACACTAACTAGGTGCTAGGGATTAAAACAGTACATAGAAGACATCATCTCATCCTCATTGGAGTTTATAATCAGATATATCTGTGTTGCCAAGCAATCAATAATTCACACATATAGTGTGTGAAATTCCATTAAAGTTGAAGGCAATGGTGTCACTCAGGTTGAGGTCCAGGGATAGTGTTTTTAAAGAAACTGAAAAACCCACTGCCATCAAGTCAGGTCCAACTCATAGCTATCCTAGAAGTCAGAATAGATCTGCCCCATAGTTTCCAATGACGGTTAAACTGAGAGCTAGAGGATGAGTTAATGAGAGAGCCGGGAAGAGGAATAGTATGGTTCAAAATTCTAAGGTGAAGAGGAATTTAACTGGAATCTCCAAGCAAGGATGAGTGTCCTCAGGAGGCCTCAGAGGCAAAGGTGGCAACCAGGCAGAACCTCGTAAGCCACATTAAGATTTTAAATCGTTTTCCCTAAGAGCAATGGGAAACTACTGACAATTTCTTACAAGGGTAATAAAATCTGATTTACAATTTGGGACAGTCACTGCTATTCAGAGAAGAGCAAATTTAGATATATGTTGGAAGGTGACTGCAGTTATCTGGGCAACAGACGACTGGTTTGGAATACTGTGAAGGCAGAGGAGAGATTAAAATTACACCTTGGATGGGGGGTAAAGGACCAACTGGAAGCTTGATTTTACCTCTCAGTGCTTTGGCTCTTTGTGGTTCTCCTCTTATAATCAGAGAAATAAATGAGAACCATTCATTCAAATTAGAAGAGCTTGAAGACAGTGTTGGAAAGAGAAGAGTTTTACAAATAAACAGACTTGTGTCACTTTTGTTACTCTTATGCTACTGAATAGTTTTTATTGCTTAGTTGTCAAGCAGGAATTGTTTTCACCAGAGCAGTAACTGAGGTGTAGGTAGGATTCTCCACTTAGAAGTAATGATTTTGGTAAATCACAAAGGCATGAAGTGCATTCATAGCTTCCAGTTTTATAATACTGCTCTGTGCTCAAATGGAGTAAATTTTTTTTCCATCTCTGTAGGCAAAGCTGTTCATTTTAACAAAGACTGAGAAATGGTATCCAGTTCTAATTTAGCCAGGCCTGTTTACCTTTGCATCAAGAAGATTCTTGAACTCCTACTATCAGATGTATCTTCTTCCTATAGTGAACTGTGCAAAGAACTGAGGGTCTAAATTCTATAATACTTGAATTTTAGAGCATAGCACTTTTTAAACTTGACAGCTAGCTCTAATGAAAAAGTCATTAAGTGAGATCTCTAAATCGTGCCTCGCAAACCCTTTTTCTTCCTAGAATTCTTGTTAATGAAATTTCATTTTTGCTGTCTGGAACCACCTCAACCCCACTACTAATTGAAAAATAGACTGGATACCCAAGCAGAAAAGCACTCATATGGAATTCTAAAAGAAGACAGTTCAGTTATTGAGGAAGGCTTCCTCTCATACCATCTGACTTTTACAACTGTGGCAGTACAGAAACATCTATTCTTGACATTGTTTTTTAAAAAAGGCAGAGATTTATAATATTATTACAGCTCCATTATGTAAAAGCTGGAGTCTAGTGATCTGCAAGTATGCAATTTTAGGAGTATGTGTTTTTCTTCAGAGTATCTGTGGCATTAATCTAACTCTCAGAGGGTTGTGTGATCCAAGAAAAGATTAACCACCAGTGACTTAGTACTTACTTCTTAAGCTATCTATTTCTTATAAAATGGAAAGGAGAAGACACATGAGATAGTTAATTGTTCTTCTCAAGCTTTAGTGAATGATTCATCCAAATAAACAATTACATAAAACAAAACCAAAATTTTGATCTGAAGTTCAGACAGGATAAATAGTCAACATGATGGGTAAGGCTATTTCACATTCAAACTTCAATCTCTGAATACAGCAAGCAGAACCAGGCTAACAAAAGCACAGTTAAAAAATCTATTATTAATAGCCACAAAATGCAGCAATTCTATCTCTATGAATAATGACATGTTTACAATTAGGCAAAGTATTCATAAAGGTAGCTTTGTGTTGAAGATAACACTTTGGGTAATTAAAAACGTTTCTCCTCTTTGGGTGAAACTGGCATAAGGCTTTAGAACTGACCAACACTTGCTCTGCGGGTACTTTCTGAGGAACTATTGAGTAACTCCTCATTCCTCCAGTAGGAAATCAACATAATTAAGTCCGATGAATCTCACTCTATGACCAAGTTAAATTTTGCTCTATCTGTGGACAGAGCTGATTTCAACTTGCTCTCATTTGTATTGTTTTGGATCACTGCAAAGGAACCTAGGGATCAAAGTAAACATCTGGCGAGGTATGACTGCAGAGGTGAAAGGTGAGGTGTCAAGCATTCCAGATTTGCTGCAGTTTCTTAAATGTCCTTGAAAGTTCATGTGCAGGCCTGGAGGTGTCTTCTGTAAACTTTAGAGTTGCTGTATTTCTGAAGGAGCTCTTGGGCCTGTTGCTGCATTTCCAGTGTCACAGAGCCAGGACACTGGGCCCCGATGTGAAGCAGGATGAGGCAACACTCAAGCACATCTGGGAAAGGCCAGCTCTGAAAGATGATAGGAATAAGAAAAGAGGCATTTGCAGAACAGCCCCAAGTACCTGCACAGGAGGCATTCGCAGTAGTACGATGCCACCTACTGACTCTTCTCAGGCTGACTCTTTCAGACCTTTTCTTGCCCTTCATTTCTTTACTGTAAGAACAGATAGGAAACCCTGGTGAAATAGTGAGTTAAGTGCCATGTCTGCTAACCCAAAGAGTCAGCAGTTCAAACCCGCCAGGTGCCCCTAGGGGGCAGTTCTATTCTGACCTATAGGGTTGCTATGAGTTGGACCTGACTCAATGGCAGTTTTTTTTTTATTGTGTTTAAGTGACAGTTTATAATTACAGTAGGTTTCTCATATAAAAACTTACACCCTTTTTGCCCTGCGACCCTAGCTACTTTCCCCATACTGTGGCTGCACACTGCTCCCATCCAACCCTTATTTCTCATGTCCGTTTGACCAGCTCCTGTACTCCTCTGACTTTTTTTCCCCTCTGAGCAGGAACTGTCTGGTTAGTCTTCTGGTTAGTCTCCTGTGTGTGCCTAAGCCAAGAAGTACACTCTTTACCAGTATTATTTTATGTCTTATGTATCAGCTTGGTCTTTGAGTGAAGAGTTGGATTCCATAATGGTTTCAGTCCTGGGTTAAAGAAGGGTTCACGGACCATGTCTTCCAGGGATCCTCCAGTCTGTCAGACCATCAAGTCTCCTCTTACTAGATTTTGAGTTCTATGTCCCATTATTTCTCCTGCTCCATCAGGGTCTCTGCTGAGTTGCCTGTTGGGGTAGTTTTGGGTGGTGGCTGTGCAACATCTAGTTCTTCTGGTATTTCACTGATGTAGCTTCTGTTGTATGTCATATGTTCTGGCTCTTCAGCTTGCACTTCTCTCTTGTCATTGATGCTTTCCTTTCTCCTTTGCTCCAGGTCGGCTGAGACCATTTAATGCTTCTTAGATGGCCACTTGCTAACCACGTGCTAACTGTAAGATCCCAGATACCACTTAGCACTGTGGGATGCAGAACATTTGCTTAAAAAACTTCGTTATGCCAGTTGATCTAGATGTCCTCTGAAGCCTTGGTTCCCAAGACCCCTGACCCTGGTACTCTGTCCCTTGACAGTGTTTTTTTTTTTTTTTTTTAAAGGTTTACTTGATGTTGCTTTTGTACCTTTATTATTTTTTATACAGTAAAAGAATAAAATTTCTAACACTGGCCAATTATCTCACCTATGGTAAACCCTCAGCTCCTCCCTCCCCAATGTAGCCAACACAATCATTTTCTTCTGCGGATAATTCTCTTGTTAAGTCCTTATAATAGGGGTCTCACACAAAATTTGTCCTTTTGACAATGACTGATTTCAGTCAGCATCTCTTCCAAAGGAGACCATGTTATGAGCTGTTAGATCATGGAGACCAGATGTTGGTCTGACATATAGTTGCCAAATACTTTTTCCCATTCTGTAGGTGGTCTTTTAATTGTTTTGATAAAGTCTTTGGATGAGCAAAAGTGTTTCATTCTTAGTAGTTCCCATTTATTTTCTCTTCTGTTGATCGTGCTTTGTCAGATTTTGGAGTCTGTCTACATTGTGTAGTAAAACTTCCATTGTTGATCCTATTTTTTCTTGGATGAGCTTTATCGTTTTAGATTTGACACTTAGGTCTTTTACCCAGTTTGAGTTGGTTTTTGTATAAGATGTGAGATATGGGTCTTGTTTCAATTTGTTACAGATGGATATCCAATTTTGCCAGCACCATTTGTTGAAGACGTTGCTTTTACCCCAGTTTAATGTCTTCGGGCCTTTGCTGAATATCAACTGTTCATAGTAAGATGGTGTCATCTCTGGAATCTCAACTCTGTTCCATTGATCTATCTTTCTCTTTCTGTACCAGTACCAGTACCAAACTGTTTTGACTGTGGCAGTGCAATAGTTTCTAAAGATGGATAGTGAGAGGGCTCCCAGTGTGTTCTTCTTCAGTAGTGCTTTACTTATCCGGGGCTTCTTCCCTTTCCAAACAAAGTTGGTGACTTGTTTCTCCATCTCATTCAAAAATGTCACAAGAATTTGTATTGGGATTGCATTATATGAGTAAATTGCTTTGGGTAAAATAGACATTTTCATAATATTAAGTCTTCCTATCCATGAGCAGGGTAGGCTTCTCCATTTATGCAAGCCTCTCTTAGTTTCTTCTACTAAAATTTTGTACTTCTCTTTGTAAAGGTCTGTTATTACTCTGGTTAGATTTATTCCTCGATATTTTATCTCCTTGGGGGCTATAGAAAATGATATTGATATGTTGATTTCTTCTTTAGTAACTTTGTTTTTGGTATAAAGGAATCCTACTGATTTACTTATGTTTATATCTTATGTCCTGACACTTTGCTGAACTCTTCTATCAGTTTGAGTAGTTATGGATTCTTTAGGATTCTCTGCATATACAATCATAATAGGGACATTTTTACTTCCTCTTTGCTGATGCAAATGCTCTTTAATTCTTGGTCTTGTCTAATTACTCTGGCTAGACCTTCTAGTACAATGTTGAATAGGAGAGGTGACAGTGGGCATCCTTGTCTAGTTCCCGTCCTCAAGGGGAATTGAGTTTTTCTCCATTCAGGATAATGTAGGCAGTTGGCTTTGTATCAGTGGCCCTTATGGCACTGAGGAATTTGTCATCTACCCCTATTTGCTGAGAGTCTTTAGCATGAATGTGTGTTGGACTTTATCAAGTGCCTTTTCTGCATCAGTAGACAAAAGCAGGTGATTCTTGTCTTTTGTATTATTTGTATGTTGATTACAGTGTATTTTGATGTTGAACCAGCCTGCATTCTTAGTATGAATCCAACTTGGTTGTGATCAATTATTTTTTTGATATGCTGTTGTATTCTATTGGGAAGTATTTCATTGGAAGATTTTTGTGTCATGAGTGATAGTGGTCTGTAGTTGTCCTTTTTTGATGGGCCTTTCCCTGGCTTTGGTATTAGGGTTATGCTGGCTTCATAAAAATGAATCTGGGAGTATTCTATTCCTTTCTATGCTGTGAAACAGTCTCAGTAGCATTGGTGGTAACGCTTCTCTAAAAGCTTGGTAAAATTCTGCAGTGAAGCCATCTGGGCCAGGGCTTTTATTAGTTGGTAGTTTTTTTTGATGACTTTTTCAATCTCTTCCTTTGTGATGGGTTTATTAAGTTGTTCTGCTTTACCTTGTGATAATTTTGGTAGGTGATATCAATCTAGGAGTTTGTCCATTCCTCTAGGTTTTCAAGTTTGTTAACAGTACAATCTTTCATAGTACTGTTATGATATTTTTGATTTCTGTTGGATCTGTTGGTGACAACTCCCCTCTCATTGCTTATTTAGGTTATTTGTTTCCTTGTTATTCTTTAGTAAGTGTAGCCAATGGTTTGTCAATTTTGTTGATCTTTTCAAAAAAACTATCTTTTGGTCTTTTCAATTTCTTCACTTGTTCTTCTATTCTCTAATTTGTTTAGCTCTGCTCTGATCTTTATGATGTGTGTTCTTCTGGTGCCTGAGGGGCTCCTCTGTTGCTCTCTACTGTTCAAGCTGTAGGGTTAGGGCCTGGGTTCTCTCTGCCTTCTGGATGTGTGCATTTATAGGGATAAACTGACCCCTGAGCACTGCTTTGGCTGTGTCCCATAGGTTCTAATAGGAAGTGTTTTCATTCTCACTGGAATCCATAAATTTCTTTATTTCATCCTTGATTTCTTCTATAACCCATGGCTTTTTGAGCAAGATGCTGTTCAGTTTCCATGAGTTCCAGTTTCTATCTATGTTCTTTCTGCTATTGATTTTGACTTTTATGGCTTTATCGTCTGAGAAAATGCTTTGCAGTAATTCAATGTCATGGATTTTTGTTGAGATTTGCTTTATGTCCTAACACATGGTCTATTCTGGAAAATGTTCCATGTGCACTGGAGAAGAACATATAGTTGTCTGCTGATGGACAGAAAGTTCTGTATATATCAATGAGGTCTAATTGGTTAATTGTGGCATAAGACCTGTGTGTCTTTATTATTTTCTAGACAATCTGTCCAGTATTGAGAGTGGAGTGTTGAAGTCTCCCACTATTACTGTGGAGTGATCTATCTAGGTTTTGAACGTAGCCAGAGTTTCTTCGATGTATTCAGATGCTCTAGTATTGGGTGCATAAATATTTAATATTGTTAAGTCTCACTTGTGTATGGAACCTTTCAGCAATAAATAGTGTCCTTCTTTGTCCACGATGGTGGATTTTACATTAAAATCTATTTTATCTGTGATGAGAATTGCCAAACCTGCTCTTCTTTGTTCACTGTTAGCTTGATATATATTCTTCCATCCTTTTTCAGTTTGTTCATATCTTTAACTCTAAGGTGAGTTTCTTGTAAGCAACATACAGACAAGTGTCTCTTTTGAACCAACATGCCCCTTGATGTCTCTTTACTGAAGCATTCAGTCCGTTCACAATGTAATTATTGACAAGTATGTGTTTAGTGCTGTCATTGTGATGTGTTTATTTTTGTGTTGATGTTTTCACTATTCTCTTCTGGGACATTCTTCTTTGACTTTTCACCTTTTTCAGTGTTGGTTTTGTCGGTGTTGAGACTCCTGTATTACATTTCTTGATCTGATATGTTGCATCTTTATTGTGCTTTGCGGCTACCCTGTGGTCCCCTTTAATAATCAGTGTTTAAGCCCAATTTTAACTCCTGTAAGTCCTATTAACTTCATCTCCATCTGGAAGGTCTATAACAACTGTAGTACTTCCCTCTTTTTAATATGATGACATGAGTTTTCATCATGTGATCACTGGATCACTTCTTTTAATATTATAGCTTGGATTGAGTTTAGAAGCTTCCCTTAAATGATCAGGTTTCTGGATATATCCTGTATTTCTCCTAAAATACAGAGTTAATGGCTTTGCTCTCCTAAGCCAAGAGCTTCTTTCAGTATTTCTTGTAGCTTTGGTTTGGCTTTTACAAAGTCTCTGAGTTTCTGTTTACCTAGCAATGTCTTAATTTCATTTTCCTATTTGTGTCATCCCACTGTCTCCATGCCAGCATCGTTTCTGCTGAGAAGTCTGAACAAAACCTACAGGGTTTCCCTCTGAAGTTAGCTCTGCTTTGAGTCTTGTTGCCTTTAAGAGTTTCTGCTTATGTTTCATTTTGTTAAGCTTGATTATAACATGTCTTGGAGTCTTTCTTTTGAGATCTATATTGAGTGGCATTCAATATCCATCTTGGACATCTATATTCTTTCATAATTTCTGGGAAGTTTTCTGTCAGCAGCTCAGCCAGAATACTGTGTTCTCAGGTGTCCCGCCTTGTTGAAGAGATTGTTCCTCTTAATAGAGTCCCACATGCATCTTCATTTTTCTTACTTTGTTTTTCTGATTTAGCCTCATACATCCTAGAGTCAGTAGCTCTGTCCTCCTAGTCAGAAAGTCTATTTTCCATTTGTTCCATTCTCTTTCCTTGGCTTTGAATTGAAGTTTCTCTCTCTTTGATGTTGCTCTTGATCTGCTGGATTTCAGAGTACTGGTGTTCCATCAGATTGAACAGCTTGCTTAATTCTTCATTTTGCTCTGCTGCCTTTTGTGTAAGTTCTAGGAGGGCTCTCTATATAATCCTTTTGTACTTGCCCTCTGATAGTTTCAGAAAGCCTTCTTCGTCTGGGAAGTTCTTAGGTTCTTTCTCTTTTGGGGCCTTCTGAAGCCACAGGTGAGCTCTTCTTTATGTTTTTATCCAAAGTTTGTTGCTTTCTGGACATCTGGAGGTTGTTTTGTTCCTCTGGTATTACCTTAATGGGATCTACAGCTCAGCCTGAAAAGGAAGGTGACACCCAACACCTCTACATACTCCAGTGAATGGGCTCAGTGGAACCTCTGGAGCAGCAGGCTCCACTGCCTGATAGGCAAAGACATGGCCTTACCTATAGGGTCACTGGGGAGCTGTCAGCTGATCTATAATGTGAGTCAATAAAGGCTGGAAGAGAGGCTGTCAGGATGCACTGCAGTTAATCCTCTAGGCAGTCTTATATTGAAAGGTTCTGACAGCTTCCAAAGTCAGTCAGGCTTTCAGGTGTAAAAGTCCCTCTTCCCTGCCGGCAAAGTAAGCACCTCTATATCCAACTGCAGATGCTATAAACTTGTTCAAAATATAGGAAGGCTACTGCCCTGCTATCATCTGCTGCTAGACCCTACCTGTAGGACACACTGTAAAATACAGCTTTTCTGTCAGAAAAACATTCTCCTCCAGGCAGGCACTGCCTCCCAGCCTGGGAATTAGGTCCAGCTGAGGCTTCCACATGGGCATATCTGCCTCCTGGCCAAACTAGATGGTGTCCCTCCTGCACAAGCTCCCCTGCCTGCTTCCAAACAGGCTACTCAATGGCAGAGGCTCAGAGAGAGAGGCCACAGGTGCCCAGGTACACAGAGACCAAAGCCAGGCTCTCAAAATGTAGCAATTCTGCCTGACAATCCCACCAACAGTGTGTGTGAGCTTAGTTGCCAGTCAAGTCCCAGCCCTGCCTACTGGCTAAGACAGAGGGGAAAAAGTCATAATGGCAAGTGACCTTCTGTCCATGAGAGCTGGCACTGAACAGGGGAAGGAGTTGGCGAAAGAGAGTGAGTTTCCCGTTCAGTGACAGGTATTCCTAATTGACAGCCCTATGCTGTGTCCTAGGGGTCACTAGTTGTCCAGAAGCCTCTGTTTAATCATCATTTCTGGACTTGGTTTCCAGAGGGATTTAGGGAGACATGTGTTTAGTCTGCCTTCTTGACTCTATCCCCTGGTTTTTTTTTTTTTTTTAAGGACAAATAATACTCAAAGCTGGGATGGCTACTGGATGTCCTTCTCAAATAATACCCTCTTTTGTAGAACTTAAGTCAACTAAAAAAACGATGCTTCTATTATGGTTAGGACTGCAACCAAATGTTAACCATCTACCTATAACCTACCATGGTACTACTTTCAGTTTTAATTTTATCTACCAAAGTCAAAACTACTGTCATCAGGTTGATTCTGACTCATAGAGACCCTACAGGATAGAATAAAACTGCCCTGTAAAGTTTCCCAGGAGCATCCAGTTGATTCAAACTGATGACCTTGTGATTAGCAGCCATAGCTCTCAACCATTATGCCCCTAGAGTCTTTGTGCTTCCCTCCACACAACCACAAAAGGCCAGGTTTCTCTGAGGTCTAGAACTGCTTGTGTGGTCCATAATTCTCCTGAAGTTTTTGTGCTAACCAAAGGGACTGGACCCTAACATTGTAAACACATAAATGTGCCAAGTTCAGAAACTGAATGGCGAAGTGGATGGACTCTAGGAATCTGATACGCTGAGCTGATAATACAAAAAGTAATGCTTTACTGGATGAACTGTGGTTAAGTCTTACCTTAATGCTCTCAGGCAATGCAGCCATTCTCTCATTTGCCTCTGTAAGTCTTCTGGTTAATTCAGGCAGGGAAACTGAATCCTTTTTTTCTTCTGTACTACTAATAGAAAGATAGTATAAGTCTTGTCTTACCCCAGGTAAGTCTGGTCTTATTTTTATCCTACAAATATAAATTCTTTTGTTACCTGACTCTTGAATGTGATGTGATATACAACACAATTTTCAAAAAGCACATGACTGCTTACTATTTTCCTACTTCCTAGATCTCAGACATACCTCCCAAGTGACATCTGATGACTTTCAGGGGACTGACTGAGCTATGCACAGACAACCTGGATTTCTTGGGGGACAGTCGGACAGAGCTGAGTGCCTGTGGATGTGAAGATGCAGGATGCACATTTCTCTGTGTAAGGTGTCTTACGCTTCTCCAACAGTCCTATGTATAATGAAAAGGTTCACAGCCACTGGGTTGCAGAACTTTTCAGTTTTTCTTGTTATAAACACTATTTAGTTGCCTACAGTGTGGTGTCTTACTACAGAAGTAATGTAAGCTCTGACTCTTGATTTCAATGTGTGTACTGTAGGACTGAAAGTAAGTGTTCAAAGTTTCTTAGTTTTAGTTTTCTAACTTAGTAATCACTGATGGCACTATTTACTATGCTCCAGGCCCTGTGCTGACGGATATAATCAAGGTAAAAGGTGCTGAGCACAGTAACTAACTGGGAATTGTTAATCACTGCAAAACCCCATAGCAAAGAGCTCAATGATAAAGCAACTTCAGCTCCAGAGTGATGGGTAATTGGCTCCTGTCTTCCCATGGCACTTGAATTATCTGGGATCATCTCAGTTCAGTGCACACTTTTGTACATTACCCTTCTTGTGATGGTATGAAACTGGAAAAAAGACACTTTCTCAAAATTCTAAGGTAGGAGTTGGTACCCTATTTTACAGATGAGGAAGCTTTATAGAACCTGTGTGAGGTCACACAGCACGGACAAGGTCAGAACCCATGTCTGGCTCCAAAGCCTGTGCCTTCATTACTGCATCGCTACTTCCATATGACCCAAATGGTATCACCAATCATGTATTTTTATCTTGTTACACGACAATGACGTGGTATCCTCTATTCCATCTCGTATCTGACTCAATACTTACCACTGACTCTGAGGGCTACACAGGGACCTTTCTGCTTCCTGTTCAGACTCCCTCTTATCAGGGCCATTCCCTGTGGATTCAGAGAGAGGCTTCTTCTGGTGCTGGCGGATCATTTCTGCCAAAGTCTCCTGGACTTCAGCAATGGTTCTCTGTGAGTTCTGGAGATTGGCATGCCTTTCTGAAAAGAGCTCCTTACAAGCACTCAGCAGTTGTTCACTTTCTTCTGTGAGTCTCAAGTCAAGTTCTGGGGGCCTGCTTAACTCTGGCTGACAAGCATCCACAGGTTCAGCTTCTTCAGGGCTGGTATCATCCAACTTCTGGCCGGGCTCAGCAGTTTTCTTTCTGTGATCAACACTTACCCAGACACTGGATTCAGGGTAAGGCCTGGAGAGAGACCACCAGAATTCATACAGGCGCCCATAAACAAAAAAGGCTTCCAAACTTTTGAAAGCAGGCGTGCTGGAGGACTGATGGTCACTTAGTTTCTCTTGTAGGTAATCACAGCCTAGGAGGAGAAGAAAAGGATTTTGGGTTTACTTTGCTTTATCTGCCAGAAATCTGGCTTCCTGCCCTCATGTTCTGCTTCTTGCCATCTAAGAGGGAGATGCCATGGGATCACGTATCTCTCACATCTCTCTCAACAGAGGCCAACTGGCATTAAATAGTTCCTGACTTGGGAGAGTGTTCTTACTGCAACAGCTAAGATTTTAAAAAGTATTCTATCTGTCTCAATGAACTGAAGACCATGGGGCCAATTACAGATGTTACAATTCCAGAGTGTCTCTGAAGAACCAAAATGATGTAGCTCAGTGGCTAATCCTGCAGCCCAAGGAATTTTGTTTGTACACTCTCTGGAGTCCCTGGGTGGTAAAACAGTAAATGTGCTTGGCTGCTAGCCAATATGTTAAAGGTTCGAGTCCATTCATAGGCACCTTGAAAGAAAGGTCTGGTGATCTACTACTTAATAATCAATGAAACTGTATGGAATCTGCTCTGACACATATGGGGTCACTGTCAGTCAGTTTTGACTCAATGGCATCTGTTAGTCTCCATTCTGACTAATCTGTGACATTACTCTTTCTTTTAAAGTAACTTTATACAAGGGATACAGGAGGCTGTAAGATACATAAAACAATTCCATTACTAACTATCTCCTGACTTTCTACTAAAACAACTTAACTGGTCAATTTCTTTTAAGAACCTATGTGTTCCTGGTGCCACACTATTGGTTAGCAGCTACACTGTCCACTAGTGGGCATGCTCTGGGCAGAGGTGGTGGGCATTTACCCTCAGGAAGAAAGGCAGAGTAGACTTCCTGCATAATGGTGAAGTTTCCCGAGTCATAGCTCCGGACCACAGCCCGAAGTAGCGCTTTCACAGCCTCATCCCAGGAGGCCACCTGCTGGCTCAGCAACGCCAAGGTTAAGTCATGGCAAATGTGAAGGAGAAGCTACAGAAGGAACCAAGAGTCTTAGTTAAACACAGCCCACAGCACACACTGAGGCTACCAAAAATGCTCCTGTTAACTGTGGCACTGAAAAAGCTCTGTTTGTTTTTGCTCTCTTCTCAGAAATTTTCAGGTCTATTTGCACTGGAGCAGATACCATGTTACCTTCTTCACATCAGAAAATGTTCTGAAATTTGCATTTAAGTAAAACAGTAAATTTCTGGAACTTTTATAAAAACTACCATTTTTCTTTTTACAAACGGGGGATAATTAAAATAATTTTAATTGCATTTGATGAGTTTTGGAAAACATATATAGCTCTGTAACTATTACCATAATACCCGCAGAGACCATTTTTATCAACGCCTAATATTATCACATGCCCCTGGTAGTCAATCCCCTCTCCACAGCCCCTAGTAACCACTGATTTTTTTCTGCTACTGTAACTCTGTCCTATTTAGAAGTCACTAAAATGGAATTAGAGTATGTGGTTTTTGCTTCTTTGTCCTTTCAGTCACCATAATGGTTCTGAGATTTGCTGATGTTCTGCATCCTGAAGTAAAAAACGCTACTAAAGGAAATCTAGTTCCTCAAAAATACAGTGTTTCCTCTTGTTTTGAAAGGGAAAGTGGGTAAGATGAGGTCTAATAATAGGATGACTAGAGCAGCTAAAATGTATCAACTTGATTTATTTGTATCAACAAGGATAGAATTATCAATGGCCAATGAAATAAGCAAATCACAAAATAATACATCTGATCCAACACTGTTGTTGTCTTTGGTGATAAAGACTGAGGAAAGGAACAAGAGAGACTTTCATCTTATCTTTCAAGTTGTATTTCTTCCATAATAGATAATCAATCAAGAAATCCTAAGCAGCAAAAATGAGTGTGAACATTTACCTGTGGGTGATGGGTACTTGCTGTAATATTTACCATTTTTTTTTTAAAAGTGATTCTAATACTATTCTCAAAACTAATGGGCTTTAATTCACCTGGAAGGATTTTCCAGGTTGTCTGGACCCACCTTAGACTTCTCTGAAGTGCTAATCAGCATTCTGCTCATTTGGTGCAGATGGGGTACCTGTTTGCACGGAGTGTTACTTGTAGCAGATGGGTACTTGATGTTTTCCAGCTTCTGGAATGCTTCATGATACTGCTCTGGGGCATCAAGGCCAAAGGCACTCTTCCACACTGCAGTCACCCTTTCCTTGAAGGGTCCTTTGGTGTCTGTGGTCCAAGAATGATAAGAGGAGCTTTTGCACTCTGAAAGCTGCCTGTCTTCCAGATGCTTGGAAAGCAGCTCAAGAAGGCAAAACACTAGTCTCTGACCCTGGAATCCAACAACAGAGAGGAGCTGTTACATAACAGGAAGGACATCAATTCATGACAATTCAAGCCTTACAGAGGCCAGCCACCTACTATCTATGGACCAGTGTACTAAAAGATGAGGTGTACTCAGCAGAAGGAGCTGGAGCAGATAAGCAGTGCACACATGAGAGCTGGGCAGGCCTTATGGTACAAATCTAAGTTTATTTCAAAATCAGTTGGAAAAGAACAGAGGCACAGAGGAAAAGCCTGGAAAAAGCTTTATTTCTGCTGGATTTTTCAGCTGGCAAGAGATTCCCTGGATACTCCAAAATAATAATAATCTTTTCTCAGGCAAGCCTGGGAGAGGCCTGTTACATATAACCAAAACAGTATCACCTTTAACATAATAGCTCTTGTTACTTTATTAAAATGCTGTTTAAGAAAAAGAAGGGAATACCAATAAGCATTTTGAAACAGATCCTGCTTGTGGGCAAATTTTAGATGTGGTCATTTTATTACACGATATACCAAGATACTTTTTCTCAATTATCTGTTCTTGCCTTCTAGGGAGGCTGTTGCCATTGCCAAGGCCAGGCTACGCCGAGGACCCAGTCCTGAAGGATCTGTACCTCAGCTGGGCAGGCGTCCTGGAGAAAGATACTATCTTCGAGAATTTTACTATTTTTGCCTTCATTTTTATTTGTAGTTCCCAGAAAGCTGCCTCATCACCCAGCATTTTCCTTGGGCTTTAAATACTCAGGTACTAATTGACTTCAGGCCCAGCTATTCTGCTACAGCTGGAGGCAATTCAAGAAGTTCAGGTCAGAACTCTGTAAGACAAGTCATCTAAAATGGGATGTGTCTATGTTTTGGAAACTAAATCAGAGTGCCGATACTTTACTCACTTTCAACCACATGGGAATAAAGGACCATTTTGATTTCCCCACACTTCCAGCTGAAGAGGAGTGCTACACGCAGAAAACCATGATTACTACTAAACGCCAGCCCTTTTCCTCTTCAAGACCATGTTGATGATATTACAAAAGAAACAATGACCAACCCAAGGTCTGTGCTGACTGAGGCCCATTCACAGATGATACGCATAAACTGCTAAAAAATAGGAAATACCATAAACAACCACATTATCTTATTTTGAATATGGCAACTGGTAAGCGATTGTACTTCAATGGGAAAGTGTGGTAGGGCTTGTTGGACACACTTACCAGGGGCATCTGCCAAATGGTACAGCTTCTAAAAAGCCAAACCCAATGCAGTTGATTCCAATTCATAACGACCCTATAGAAAGAGCAGAACTGCCCCACAGAGTTTCCAAGAAGCACCTGGAGGATTTGAACTGGCAACCTTCCAGTTAGCTGCTGTAGCATTTAATTAACTATACCACCAGGGTTCCTGGGTATAGCTAACTACCACAGGATTTAGGCCTTTCCCTCGCAAATACCAGGAACTGAAATAACAAACTGACCTTTAAACTTTCATGGAGTTGCAGGGCTTCCTGGGCTCCGACCCAGTTCTTGGCCAGAAGCAGCTCTTGGGCACATCTGAGAGCCAGTGAAGCAGACAACTCCTCCTCTCCTACAACTGCGGCCAACTCTGCAGCTGTTTTAAGGGATGCTGCATCCCCTTTCTTGGCCAAAACTTTGGCTGCGTCGTAACTGGAAGTGGCCCCTAAATAGCTACAATATCAGAGAAAACTCAAACAAAGCATCATAAACCACAGGTTTCATTCACACTCCTCAGATGGTTCAGTCATGCCTTTCTGTCTGCTTTGCCTTGTGGGCCTTTGTGTGGCCCCAGGTGTCACTACCTCTGGTCCTGTCAAGGCTGCAGACAACAGAGCTCACCACAGATACATCATATGGGCTGAGGACATAGAGGAGTCTTAACACTTGCTGAATCAAACTCAAGCAGGTGGCAATTCCTACCCATTTTACCTGATAAAACATCTTAAGTCAGGTTTTGGGTTTCCTGAATGATTACAGTGCTCTATTAACCACTGTGGTAGATCCTGGAAGTCTTAAGAAGGTAGGCTTTTTAATTTTTTAGCCACTTTATCTCCACTTCTAACCTTAAAACTGTTATTCTTGTCCTGCTGTGCCTGGCAGAAACTCTTCAGTGTTGGGTGCAGTCCCACTTCCCTCTGGCTTACCATTTGGCTGCCATGGCATAGTGGCCATCTTTCTCTAGGACGCCTGCCCAGCTGAGGTACAGGTCCTTCAGGACTGGGTCCTCAGGGCGTAGCCTAGCCTTGGCAATGGCAACAGCCTCCCTAGAAGGCAAGAACAGATAACTGAGGAAAAGTCTCCTAGTCACGAGGGCCTATAACACGATAAATGGTACTATTTGTGTAGTTTGTATAAGTAACACAAAGTTTCTTCTAACTTCCTACAATGTAACTTCTGGGCAATTTAAAAATACCGCACTTGATTGTTCACTGGGGTCATGAGCTCTTAAAGTGTGGTCCATGGATCTCTGGGGTCCCAAAGACACTTTCAGGGGGTTCCTGAGGTCAAATGTGCATTCACACTCATGCTGAGAGGTTATCTGCCCTTGTCACTATGTTTGTATTTACACCCATCGCAATGGCACATAAAACTGGAATTCTAGGGAAAAAAAATACCCTTGATGAAACAATAAATTTTTTGATCTTTTTAAGTCCCTCTAGTATACACTGTTTTAATATCGTGTGTGAAAGAATGAGAAGAACACAGAGAGTACTCCTGCTACTCCTGCTGTATAACAAAGCATGACGGCTGTCTCTAGGAAGAACATGTGTGACTGAACTGTGAGCTGAAATTAGCTGCTTTTTTTCACGGAATTTCAATTCTGCTTGAAAGAGTGACTAATAAGCAAGAATTATTCAGAGTTGGCTTTCTGGCAGAAATTTTCTGAAAAATGAACAAAGTTAAGCCTATCACTTCATGGAAAACCACCAACAGTTTTTGTTGCCAACAGTGTAATTTTAGCATTCAAATGAAAATTAGCATTTTGCAAAACTTGTGCCTGTTACTGTGAGCTGGACAGCATCCTGAGTTATTCCACACCATGTCCAACTCGGAGCTCCATACACAGACCTGTAGAAATGGTTTGACTTGAGCAGCTCCACAGCTTCATACACTTTGTGGATAGAAAGTAGGTGAGAGGCAGCCTTGACATACTGATCCTGAAAACACAGCTGTTTGGCAAAAGCTTCCACAGCCCACAGCCATACACTGTATCCAGCTACGAAAAATGAAAGACGGCAGTTTAAGAAAAAAAACAAACAAAAGCACGCTTAAGGGGGGAAAAAAACAAAAAAAGCTACACTTGAATGGGAAAACGCTTTGTTTTCATAGCAACCGCACTGAGAATTTAGACACCAACTGCCATTAAGATGTTCTATCTCCTCATTTCACTCCTACGTTTTGAAATAAACTGTTTTATTTGATTATGCAATACTTACGACATGGCACAAGATTCAAAAGTTACCAAAAGGCATGGAAGTCAGTTAACTGCTACTTGGTGAGAGGAGATAGTGACCACAGGGAGCAAGAGGAGAGCACTGGAGTGCCAGTAATGTAATGTTTCTCAAAATGGGTAGTAGTTATGAAAGTATATTCAGTTTCTGAAATTCACTGTACACTTGTGATCTGTACATTTTCCTTTCTCTTTCTCTGTATTATGCTTCAATAAAAAGTTAAAAGAACAAAACAAAAAAAAACCTGAGCATGGCATAAAAAATAGGTTTCCTTCATAAACTGGTACATACTTCCCCAATCATCCCACAAATTGTTTCCATGGAGGGTACCATTATTACTTGTTTCTTTTGAAGCCAATGGAAACCGTCTATAAACATACAACCATCCATATGTCAATACAAATGACAGAAGTTATACATTTGGTTGTGTATCTAAATCTTGATTTTTTCCACTTACTATTATTTGGAACTTCATCCTACATGACAACACAGAGCTGCCACATTCTTTTGGGCACTGGTAGGGGTTTCCACTGGTCCTCAGAATCTTCTTCTATTATAAATACTGCTCACTAATAGTCTACATGTATTTTGTTGTTCTGTATGTGTGCGTATCAATAAGTTCCTATAATCAGAATCACTGACTCAAAGGGCGCGTGTATTTTAAATTTTATGCCAGCCAAGCCAAAGCCAAGTGCCATGAGACACAGCTAAATCATCCTAAGATGCGATTTCTCCAGTTATAATCCTGCCATCAATGTGTCAACAAGCTCTTCTTTGGAGAACGAGGGGATGGAGTGGATTTATTAGTTAGCCTAATGCTGCAGAAAAGAGTCAGCTTTGCATCATGATTTTATCATGACTTCGAGCTCAAGGCTAGTACTGCTAAGGATCACCTTTACTGGATGTAACCTCAAGATGACAGTGCTTTTGTTGAAAAGTACATACCCACTGGTGCCATAGCCACAAGACTGTCCGTCAGTTCCCCTCTTTCTGCTGCCGTCTGGAGAATACCTTTCAGATCTCCTTTCCAAAGCATCAGCTGGTGAAATAACTCAGGGTGACCATTTTCCAAGTGACCTTTCCCTGTTTGGAGGACAGGATATTTGGGAGACTTTCAGAAGCATCTTTCAAATGAAGGAGACTAAAGCAATCTTACTGTGTGCAGCCACTCGCTCACTGACCACAGCGACCATGATGGGGCCTGAAGCCCCCTACGTCACCCACTCACTTTCGCCTGTACTCAGTTACTTACTCTGAACACTGTGTGTTTAGGGTTTTCTACCAAAGGCAAGTAGTATACATGAAGAAGCAAATCAGGGAACTTAAAACCTAGCTGGATGACAAGCAAAACTAGTCATTATGATACCACAGGACAGCAGCCGTAAGACAGACATGCACAAATTGATGCTGCTTTTGTTACCAGCTGCCTTTGACTCAATTCCAACTCACGGAAACCCCATGTTGCAGAGTACAACTGTGCTCCACAGGGATTTCTCTGCTGTACTCTCAGCAGAAGCTTATCACTAGCTCTTCTGTTTCACAGTCCCATCATGTGGGTTTGAATGCCAACCTTTGGGTTAGCAGCTGAGTGAAAACTGTCTACATCACTCAGGGACTTGTACAAAGTGGTGTTGTTCACAAGTGCAGTGAAGCAGGTTCCCACTCATAGTAACCTTCTACAACAGAGTACAGCGGCCCGACAGGAGTGGCTGGTGGATTCTAACTGCTGACCTGTGGTTAGCAACTATAGCTCATAACACTGAGCCACCAGGGCTCCTCATAAAATTGTTTGGATTTGCCTCACCTTCAACCTCCATCATTTTGTACAGGGTAGTCCTGTCTGTGAAAAGCCCCAGGTGAAATCTGTCCTCAAGATCAGCAATCGTATTTTCATTCAGCTCTGTCCATTTAGAAAGACGAAAAAATCAGATGTGCTTACATAGCTTACAGTTTTCTCTCCAAATACTTCTGAACAGATGTTCCCAACACCTTTTTCAGATACTGAAAAAGAGCCTCGTGTCCTTGTACCCTAACAGAGATCCCAGTTGGTTACAAACGTAGCAAAATACAGAAACAGAGGTTAAGCCCAGTCTTGGCAAAATTCATCAGACAATATAGTTTGCAAGTTGCTCAAAGTAAAATTTGGGGAAAGAAGTAGAACTTTAAAAGCCAAATCCAAAATTGAACATGGTAAAAAACGCAGATAAAACAAACTACTAAGAAATGTCCTTGATGTTTACTGGGGCCTACCAATACCAATGGATACAATACCTATTCCGGTTTTTAAATCTAATTTTCCAATAAGGGAAATCACATCAATGTATATGGCTAATTGTATAAACTACAGAAAATTATAACAAAGTTCCAAAAAAAGGACTGTATGCATTAATAAAACCAAAAAAAATCTCTGGAGAGAGGTAAGAGACTAGTACCAGTACAGCCTCTGGAGAAAAGTAAAGGACTGGGTGTCAGGATGGGAAGGAGGTATACTTTCTTTCTCTAACCTTTTTCATACTGTTTGAATCTCACTTTATCATGTGAATCCCTTTTCAACACATACAGTTAAAAAAAAAACCACATTTACTCAAATGACTCAATAATGGGCACTGAAAAATACAAATCAAAAAACTCTCAGTAATCAAACATTTGTTCATGACGTATTTTTTTAAAGGAACTGTGATATTACATGTATATTTCCAAAAAGCAAATGATTTTCTGTGTACAGAAAGACAGTGCCCAATGGAAAACAAATCATTGAAAGTGCCAATTCATGCTGACAGACTAAAGCCAATGTATCAATCCACAGATGGCTAGACACCACTACACTGCTAGCAACAAGAGCAGGGCATTACATCATACAGGCGATGGGTGGTGTTGTCAGTGGGTCAAATGAGGACCTGGGCAGCAGGGTTAGGGTAGGTGGGGCATGGCTGGAAAGGAATGAGGAAATACCAATGACACTCTTGGGTATCTTTTCCCCTACTGACTGGATGGATAAGTACACAGTGCTCTTATGTGCCAGTCCTCAGAAGTCTATAAAGAGGTCAACAAGTTTCTTTTCGGACCTTTGGAATGTTTTGCAGTTGCTAGTACCAAACAGTCCTGATGAAGCTCCTCTTTGGACCTGTGGTCCAGGCTTGTACTCAGTGGAAGCATGGAACGAGCTTTTCTCTTCTTGATTAAGGCTTCTGAAATGAATACAAGTACAGGCTGTATGAGTAAACAGAATGTCCACTGCTTCCAAATTAACTAGCAGACAATATTCATAACACATAAAAAAATGCCCTTGTAAACATTCACAAACAATACCAACCAAAGCCAAGACCATACTTCAAGTGCTAAATCATAATCCCAAGGTGAAGTAGAATCCAAGCACCTCATAAATATTTAAAAACTTAAAAAACAAAACCCCCCAAAACCCTCAGTTTTCAGTTGTATGTGGTATCTTAGGATACCTAAAAAACATACTTTAATAATTAGACACCAACCTGGTTTCTCCTTAGGTGCCTCCTTTTTTGGTAGAGTGACTTTGTTATTAATGATGACTTTTGACTTTTCAAAGCCCAAGGAAACTGGAAAACAGGTCATTTGTTCTCTAGAAACTTCACAAAGGAAAAAGAGAAAAAAAAAGTTAGAGCTAAGAACAATGTAAGATCTACACTGGTCTTAGTGATGTGATAAAATACTCTGGAAAGGACACATGCATGGCCTCTCCTTTCCTACCTCACAAACTGGGTGAGTTCTAGAAATCTGTAAGTTTCATATTTGCACCTCTGATCTAAGGACAAGTTAACAGCCTTCTAGCCTCCACACCTTTGTATCACAGGCCCAGGAGTTCGCAAACTCTGCCCAGATTATAAAATACTTGCTACACATCTATACAAACAAGAAAAAACTTGAGGAGTAAAAACAGTATGTGTATTTGATAAGAGTCATAATCTTGAGTACATACAACCATACACTTGAAAAATGAAAAACAAAAAACAAGCTGATTTATAGAGGTAAAGAACATTTTGTGTAACCATTTTGTAGTAAAGAGGTATTCTGAGAAACCTAAAAAATGAATCCATTAAACTTTCAACTCTTGCTTACTTAAACTGCGGGTTCAAATACATCCCTTGGGATAAAGAATTTCAGGGATGCCTCAGTCAGTACCATGTATTTTTGTCATTTTAATTATGTTACTTCAAAATACCGTTTAAAAATGAAGCATGAGTTAGTATTTCTATTTATATTGCTTGCAATATATTTAATCCTCCATTTTGACAGGTAACAAGTACCACAACATTAAGACGAATACGTAAAAGAATAACGAAAGCTCTAAAATCTTTGCCATTAAGTTTTTCTTTTCAAACTAGAATCAGGATGCATTACAGGACATTAGTGATGAAACCCTGAAAATGTTTTGTGACAAATCTGGAAACTGCCACCACAGCGTAACAGAGAGGAAGAACCCAATAACCAATCCCAATTTCTTGGTCAGAAGACAGTAAGTCAGGGCCAGAAACAAGCTACAAGCAGGAGAAGTGGAAGCTTCGAAGTTGCCACAGAGACAGAAGTCCTAGGTCAGACATCTGTGACTCAAGTGACAGGGATAAACTTTCACCAAAACACAATAAAATACTTTACAAAAAGAAAAAGAAAAAAGATAGGGCCACTGGTTTTCTTTCAGTATGAATTCGATACATATACTATCCTAGCTTCACTCTGTTCCACAGTTTTATCTTGCTCCAAACTTCATTGTCACCCACTAAAGCCAACAGAAGGTATTTATTATAGAGACTTACATAAAGCTTAAAAAACAACAGTGCAGTATCCAAGGGCACTGATGATACTGCACCAAGGAATTGGGAAACACAGAGGCACAGAAATTTCCAAATGGGCAAGAACCAAGTTTAGTTTACTTGACATGATGAAGGACTCTCAGTATCAGCAAACACAGGATTCCACCACACACCTGTGACGCTGCAGGCTGCCTCTGGCTCCCGCGCCTCCTCCTCCCCGTCCCGGTCTGACGCTCCATTCTCCGCGGGCCCCGAGCTCTCCTGCAGGCTTTCTTCCTCATTTCCATCAAATGACTCTTGCTTCATGGGCACTCTTGAGGTGAGCTGCTTCTTCTTTTTGTTTTTTGGCTTAGGTTGAGAGAGCCTCTTTTTCTCTAATTCAATACTTTTTTTGCCTATAAGAATTACAATTTAAAAAGAAAAACCAAGATAGACTAAAATTTACATTCTTGGTTTAAAAGCACTTTAGGACATAATCTCCAATATGGTATTATACTTTTTTTTGGACAGCATTCTTAACTTTTCCCTTCCTCTCCAGTGAATTTCACAGTTCTAGTAATAAAAGGTTAACACGGTCAACATGAACTTTTTGGGATTTCACTAATCATAAAACATGATGTTGTAGGGAGTCCCACCTTGAGGCTGCTATGTAAGGTCTTGGGCAAACTTAGCAGCTTGGAAGACTATGCCCTTTTGTAAGCCCTAACTAGTTCTGGTAGTGAGGATCAGAGGGAAGTACTGATTCACTCAAAACCAAACCAAACCAAACCCACTGCCATCCAGTCAATTCTCACTTACAGCAACCCTACAGGACAGAGTAGAACTGCTCTACTGAGTTGCCAAGGAACGCCTGGTGGATCTCAACTGCTGACCTTTTGGTTAGCAGCCTTAGTACTTAACCACTATGCTACCAGGTTTTCCAATTCACTCAACTGGTGTCAAAAGTAAGTGGAACAGATTGTACTGACTTTTCTTACAGACCATCTACTGTAAGAAGGAGCCTTTGCTTTTCCCCATTCATTTGGGCATTCATTTGTGTCAATATGGACTCTTGGTTTCCTACTTTAGGTTATGACCCATTACTGTTACTTACTGATTCCTTCAGCTTAAAAATTTTTGTCATTTGCTTTATTTCTAAATCAACTTTACTTAGTTATAATTTAATACACCCAGTTTTTAAACACTTTGAATGTTGAAAAATGTATAGTGTGTAATCACCTAACCACAAACAATATACGGTGTGCTTCCATCACCTCCAAAAGTTCCCTCAGGCTTCTCTGTAATAAAATGCTCCATCACTGCTCATGCCCCACCAAGACCTAGGCAACCACTGATCTATTGTCACCATTTATTAGTTTTGCATGTAGAACTTCATACAAATGGAATTACAGAGGATGCAGTGTTTTGTACTGCCTTTTTTTGCTCAGCATTGTTTTGTTGTTTCTTTTCCCCTGATTCATTCTGTCATTGTGCTTATTGTTAACTACTTTCTCTTTACTGTTTAGCAGAATTCCACTTCAGGGATCATCACAACTTATTGATTGACCGAAGACGGCCATGTGGATTGCTTCCAGTTTTTGGGCAATTACAGATAAAGCTGCTACAAACATCCTAAACAAGTCTTTATGCAGACATATCATTTCACTTTTCTGGGGGAAATTCCCAGTTGTTTAATTATGTTTTCTAGTTGTTTATACTCAATGGGCAAGTCTGCTATGAGTAAACTTTTGTAGCCAGATATAAGAACTGTTTTAAATCCAAACTGCATAGATTGGTCAATGAAAGCCTCTGTACAGTGATTTCTTTGTTCTTCTGACATTTAGATGTTTTGCTCTCTGGCCTTGCCATGCTCCCATCCTTATTTGACCTCCACCTCCTTCCAGACCACCTCTGCTGCCTTGAAAAAAAGGCTACTGTGGCAGCTCTGACCAACTCAGTTACTTAGGAAAGAGAAAGGGAGCCAGGAGAACATTTTATAGCTTCCGGGTTCTAAATGACCTTGAGGAGGTCGGGAATGATCCTGCATGGAAGTGAGCCATTTGTATACACAGAAGTCATCTGCTCCTGAGTAAATGCAGTCTGGATCCAATGGGGACCACTCCACACAAAGGAGTCGTCCTCGGTGTCCTCGAAAGTTGCACAGTGGCTCTTCCTGTAGAGTGTCCCACACCTAAAACCAAAGGTCACACGGCAGAACAGAAAAGCTCCTGTTATTCTACTGTTTGGGGGTATAAATTTTTTTTTAATTACTTTTTTCTTGTTTCCTCATATAATCTATAGTTGCACCTTAGGAGTTCAATGTCAGCATGTGCTATTTCTTACATCAGACCCAGCTACACTGGAATATAGGCGTATTCTTATGGGGATGATTTTGTGTGAGCCTGTACTGGATTTCAGTCTTCCCACTTGCTGCTGTACATTCATTTTTGGACTGAGAGTTCTGCTATCAAGAAGAGAATGCTAACTCAGGGACTACACACGTATGCTTGCATTTCTGTTTTCTCACAGATGATTCTTTTGTCCCCAGATTCCTGGGCAAATAATCTAATTCTTGAATTATGCTACTTTCCATTTCAGAGAGGGCACTTCGAGGCTCCTGGCTTTGTGAAAATATCTTAACTACAATCCAACCCTTAGAGAGACATTTATTCTAACATTAGAGACCTGGTTCTTAAGGTCTATTCTGTTTCTGAGATCCTAAATTTGTACTTCACACCTCCAGCTCCACACTCATTTTTATTTTTATAACTCACAGAGACTTCTCACTCATCAACTTCTTACTAAAAGTTGTTTTTTTACATTACCTGATACTTCCATGTTTGAATGACAGAGTACTTCTCCTATCAGTGTAGTCCACTTAATGATAGTAAGAATAAAATCTTTCTTTTAAAAATATTAGAATTTAACTGGTTCTTACCAATACTTTCTCTTTCATCTAAAGTAAAACCCAATCTTAGCCTACTAAAAGCACAAATATGTGAGACAAAACAAAAATGTCTTTTACAACCCAGAAAATCCCTTTGTGTAGAATCTGTTGGGCAGGTGATAAGGAGGAAAACATGAACATCATTTGGGGACAACAGTACACAGACAAGAACTCAAAAGGTAAAAGACACAACATACCTGGGCTGTTCCATCATATGAAGCAGACACCAGCCTTCCATCATGATGTGGACTCCAAGCCAAGCTAGTAATCTTGGCTGTGTGCCCTGAGAGGGTCCGGTACGGCTCTGTAATGGTTACTGGAGATTCAGGATTGCTCTCTAAAAGCAAAGAAGATACTGTTGCTACCAGTACCTAAAATGACGTAGAGGTTCATATAGGATGGTGCAGACATGGCAAAAGGAACAGTCTTCCCATATGCTCTCTGGGTGACTAGAAATTTTGTCTACCGGTTAGGAGTGTGAGCTTATCTACAGGCACATGAAAAGTCTTCATATGCCACCAAAATGCAAACAGTGCTTTTGCATGTAATACCAAGAAGCACATATCATCACTTATATGAGATTGTTCTTTTAAATAAGTACATAAGAGTGAAAACCTATGTACTAATAGAAACATTTTATACGTTAACATATATTTAAAATATATACTTCAGATCTGAAAACTACATGCAGCAAACTAATGACACTGGTTATTACCAAAAGATGGGTTTATGGTGAAATTTGATCACATTTGAAAGAATTTAAAAAAAATAAGATGAATGTTATTTCTGACATAGAAAAACAATAAAAATAACAACTATTTTAATGACAAAAATGAAGTAAAAAGACACAAAGACTGAAATGGAAAGCAGCTGAACATCTTCCTCGGTATGGAAGAAATCAAACTTACCTATGACAGTCTTCAGGTTATGTACATAAATGACCGCATTGTTGGATCCAGAGGCTATCAGATAGCTCAGGTCTGGCTGCCTCCCATGCTCGTGATGCCAGCTAATTGCATTCACAAGCTTGTGATGCTGCTGGATGGTGCAGATCAGTTTCAAGTTAGGGACCTGAAATATTTCTATTGATCTAGATAATAAGAAACACAAGACAAGAAAGACAGATGATAAAATTAAAGACCAGTGCAAACAGACAGCCTCCTCACTCCATCAGGCAGGGAAGACTGAAATGCAGTAGGAGAAGGAACTTATCATGGCAAAGGCCATTCTCTCATCAAGACCTAGGTCTAAAGGTTGTTCTCTCCAATAAATATATTCAGTCTTTAAAAATCCTAACAATCCCTGGAAAATGATGTAATAAAAGGTAACAGAGACAAATCAAAAAAGAAAACTTGGTGACTGAACTGACTGAATTATGAGAATGTTCTATTAATACTGGCAGATTACAGCAAGACCTAAAAAACGTTTCCGCCTGCTCTTGCTGTTAGCTGCCATTTGCCCCCAACTCACGGTGAACTCATTTCTTACAGAGTAGAAGGGCTCCATAGGGTTTTCTTAGGTATACCGAAGCAGTTCACCAGGACTTTCTTCTGTGGAGCTGCTGGGTGAGTCTGAATCACCAAACTTCACACTAGCAGCCAACCACAAGCTGCCTGTGTCACCCAGGCTCCTTAGGCTTACTTTAAAAAAAAATGGGAAAACATGTAGGCAGGATAATGCAGGAGATGGGCACTCATTCCATAAGGCATAGGACAGCCATGAAAAGAACACTGTGGCCAAAATACTGTCCCCAGATGGTGAGAAATATCTAAATAATTCTACAGTTCTCAAAGAAGGAGAGCACTCTTGGATCATCAGGGAGAGCAAGCATAAATCAGACACCCAAATACAACAGAGCTTCCCCAACCAGCAATACAGATAGATGGCATTAGCCAGCTTGTGATGAAATATACGTGCAATTACAAAATTTATTTTCTTTGTTTTTAAATAAAGATACACATACCCATCTTCATTGCCAAGAGCCATGATTTTGCCATCTGCTTTCCAGCTGATCTCTGTGTGTACTGGCAACTTGTACTAGCAAACAAGACAAAACAATCTTGACTAGAAACATTGCTGTTCACTCCCTACATCTTACAAATCAACAATGACAGAGATGTGGGCTGAACTGTGTCCCCCCCAGACTAGGTGCTGGAATCCGAACCCTTATATATGCGGAGATGATACCACTTGGGTATGAAGTTTTCTTTGTTATACTAACAAGGCAGCTCAGTGTAGACTATGTCTTAAGCCAACCAATGTTAAGAAACAAAAGGAACAGATACACCACACAAGGTAATGACGAACTGGGAAAATAGATTCCACATGAAGATCGCCAAGGAACCAAGAAACAGAAGCTGAAGAGAGACAATGACCTTCCCTCAGAGCAGCACAGTGAGCTTTTCCCTAGAGCTGATACCCTGAAGTTAGATTTTGAGCTTCTTAAACTAAGAAAGTAATTCTTTGTTTGTTAAAGCCACCCAACTGTGGTCTCTTTGTTACAGCAGCACTAGATAACCAAAACAGACAATATCAACAGAAAAAAACCTCATTTTTAAAACCCTCTAATCAGATAATCCATAAAATTAGTCAAAGAACTATGGAGCAAGTAGTCCAATTTCCTAATTGGGACAAAAAAGAGAGGTCAATAAGTGTGAAGTGTCTAACCATGTGAAATGAACTACACATTTATTTTTATCCCGTGATAAACAATGAAACATTTGGTGGCGCTGACAATATGAATGTCTTAGTCTCCTTGACCAGCTACAGTTTCTTTGTTTTCTTCCTACGTCTTCTAAGTTTCCTATCCAGGATCATTCTTTTTGACCTCTGTATGTTGGTGCTCCCCAAGACTGCCTGGTCCTCTTCTTTTCTTACCTGTCTCTTTAGCCCACCTCAACTGCCCACAGCCTCTTCACCTATCATTTATGTGTAAGGGATTCAATATTGCTATTTCCATTCTAGGCTCCTCTTCTGAACTTCTGATTTATATATTCAACTGAAAGCTCAATGAAAACAGGAATGTGTCTCTCTTATTCACTGCTGAATGTTAATGTTCAGGTAACATTTAAGACAATGAAAAATAAAATCAATACAAGGATAAATGTCAGTTTTACATACAAAAAAACCAGAACAGTATTATTTTGGAAGGTAAGGATCAACACTTATGGTCTGACTTCAAAAGACACTTTTGGCATACGGATATCTTGACAGAATGACAAAGCAAATGTGATTAAATGCCAGAATTTGGATAAATATAAAGGAATTCTTTGCATTATTATTGCAGCTTTTGTGTAAATCAAATTATTTTAAACTTAAAAAAAAAAGACTGTTCCGTCTTCAATAAAATATAGTGAATCTGATTATTTAGACAGAGATTATACAGTTGTTGTTTCTCAGACATCAGTCTCGAGGAAGTAGATGGTAATAAAGGGACAGCTTCACATCTAAGATCAGAACTCACTTGTCTCACTGCAACTGAGACAAATCTTTTCACTGTTGTAGTTCTTTGCTCTACTCAAGGGTAGACTCCTAACATATGTATTCTGGATTCTCTCATGGTGCCTTTAAAGACCATCTGAAAAATGATGTCTCCAATAATGGTATTTATTATGCAAGATAAGAAGCCCACAATGTAGAAAAAAAACAAAGACTTTAGGTAAGAACTCACTTTGATTGAATTGGTGTCCCTGATGAGTTTGTTGATGTCAAAGGCCTCTCCACTAAGCTTCCAGGGATTATGCTGTAGGACAACCCCTTCCCCACCACAGCTGTATAAGGTGAGGGAAGGTCTGTCTCCTTCTCCTCCTGTGGGAGGCAAGCAAAATAGCTGTATCAGTTTTGTACTTCATCAGCTCAATTATTTGTTGCTATTGTATGACCAAATGATACTATAGGAGAATTACGTATTTGAAACATTTTAATATATTGTAACCAAGTCCACTGTTCCTTACATCTGAACATATTTGCTTTAAACATTCTTCTGGTATTCAAAACAGTAGGGGTGTCAAAGCTGGGATCACATATCTATTCCTCAAATCAAGGATTTTACCTTCAAAACTTATTTTCTCTTCAAAAAACGAGTATTCTAATCTTAGGGCATTTAAATATATGGAGCTGAAAAACTTCCCCTAACCATAAGGAAGGGTCCTCAAAACAACGACCGCCTGTATTACAGCAATCTTTCTTATTTTAAAGAAGTTAACAGTGGTGATGGTGGGTTTCTATAAGGCCAAGTTTTACTTTCAACACGGACTTGCCAATGCTAGGACCATGTCTGGAAGAAAGCAAGCAGTCAGTAAACGTTTGTTCAGTGAACGAACTGCCACTCCAATACTGCTTGAGTTCTGATGACTTACACTATTTATCCTCTCTGTAATGTGACTACTAAGGAAATTTACATTATTGCTTTACAGATGGTTAGGAAAAGTCTGTCAGAGACTTTTGTGGAACACATTCATTTTAAATATCATAGAAGACCCAACACTTCAGGTTTAAGAGAAAGACAGACAAGGCTGTGGAGCTCAAAGAGGGAAAGAGGCAGAATGTAATGAATGACAAGACGAGATCATCTCAGAAATTCTAAATCTGCTTTAACTGTGGGTGACAACAGACAATCAGTATTTCATTAATACAGTGAAACGACATTCTAAGGCTGATAAAATTAAAAGGTGCAAGTAAGTTACAACAAAGAACAGTGGACTGCAAGTTAGGGTTCAGCAGAAGATAACTGCATATACAACGAAAAGATTAAAGAGAAGTGACAGTGTTTTAATTACTTCTGAGAGGCTTATGACGAGTGAATGGTTTCTCCCAGACATTCCTACTACCACCTGCCGCCTTATAGGGCCTTGGAGACATAGGAGCCTTAGAAGAAATCATGGCACTAGAATGCCTATGTGAACTGGCCAGTTTTAACACTTTAAGAGCAAACTGACAGAAAGCGAACACCTTCATGCTGTCTGCAGAATGGCTCACACTTACCGTGTAATATAGGGGGTACTGGTGGCCCCCAGGCTAAAGTGTACACAGTCTTCTTGTGATATGTACTAGAAATCTGTGGTGCTCTGGAGAGGCACAAAGGGAGGTAACACAAAGAGTTAAACAAAAGGTAGAGTAGAAAAAAGACACTTTTTTTTTGAAAGGTCTCATTATGTTGCTGATAGTAGAGAAAACACTTTACTAGTATCCTTTAAATAGCAGATTGTGAAGAAGTAATTACATTAATAACATACCATGTGATGACATCTACCTCCAAAATGAGTTAAGCCCCAAATATACTTTATCCAGAAATAAATGTTACCCCTACCCATGTGGGTAGTTTGGAATCATTTTCTTTCTCTCTCCCTCTGAGTTGCCCACTTCAACGAAATGCCAAATATTCTATGATTACTGGTTACACAGGAGCACAAAGGGTTTCACAACTGAGATACACAGGCTGTTTCTTCCATTTGTCCACACAGAGAATGCAAACTGGTCAGCCCTGAGCTAAACTTATTGTTAAGCATATATCACTAGCATCCAGATACATCTACCTCACACCCAAGTAAAAGACTAGAAATCACTTTAGACTTACTCAAGTCATTACTGTTATACTCTCAAACTAAGATCAAAGTTTAGGGCACACCGATTTTAAGGTTATTTTTTCAAGAAACTCTGTTAGGAAGTATTTTCTAAGGTTGTATTGATAATGGTATGGGAAGTATCAGTAAATAATGTTTGGCTTCTTGGAATAAAAGCGCAGCACTGCTACTTTTTTCCTTTTTTTATTATGATTGAATGAATATGTACATTCCCATATAAATTTTCATGCCCACCTATACAGCATTGTTATTTTTAATGTAAATTATATTCTTTGTATGCTTTTAGAATTCTAGGATTCCAGAACCTATGACTAAACCAGTTGTTGACTGATTTATGTTCTGTGTTAGCCAACAAATTTATAATTATCATTCTCGACAAGGAGCCCAAATTTCCTTGGCTAAAAAAAACAGATTTAATGGTTTTGGCTGACTAGCTAACAAGTCGATAGCAATATTCTTTTCCATACAAGCCTTTTCAGTGTTATTGAGATCATAATAACAAGAGACTAATTTCACAGAATCACTAACAGTAACTATACCCATTGTCATCAAGTTATTCCAACTCTCACAGAGACGCTATAGGACAGAGCA
This sequence comes from Heterohyrax brucei, assembly GCA_028571685.1. Lineage (NCBI taxonomy): Eukaryota > Metazoa > Chordata > Mammalia > Hyracoidea > Procaviidae > Heterohyrax > Heterohyrax brucei. The sequence goes on from CM053141.1 coordinate 172,213,193, forward strand.
GAACTGCCCCACAGGATTTTCAAGGAGTGGTTGGTGGATTCAAACTGTCAATCTTTTGGTCACCACTGTACCACCAGGGTTATGCACAGGAGTTTAAATTGATCTATGACTTTATATAGATGGAAGGAGGTACAAAGTACCTTTCAACTTTCATGTTATGTCTAAAATTTTTTTAACTTTTTTTTTACGTACTTTAGATGAAGGCTTTCAGAACAAACTGGTTTCTCATTAAATAATTAGTACACATATCATTTCATCATCTTGGTTAACAAACCTACAACATGTCCACACTCTTCCCTTCTCAATCTTGGATTCCTTAGAACTTTCCTGTGACCTTCTGTCTTTCAGTCCTTGCCTCTGGGCTGTTGTGACCCTTTATTCTTGTATGTCTAAAATTTCTTCTAAGGGGGAAAAAACTTCAGGAAAAATAAAAGGAAATTATTTTGGTGTTTCTCAAAGGTCAGGGGCTGAATCACAATTTCCTAAGAATTTTTTTTAAGAAATAAAACTATGAATTCTGCATCTTAGCCTCAGAGCCAGAATCTTATTTTCAAAAAGCTTCCCAGACAATTGTGATGTATATCTAGATTTATGAATTCAGTATCAAATCCAACACTGACATTCTGACCAACGGGCTAATTTACTCTCTCTTACTTGTTGGAGTAGGTGTCATACAAGCCCACTTTTCCATCATCAGTTCCAAAGGCTAAGCAACCTTCCTTGGTTGGGTGCCAACACAGCTACAAAAAAAAAGTTCCCCAATAAAAACGTATGAGAGGAGAAATACGCAGGAAATTCCCAAGTTATCTTTTAAGCATACACATGACAAACTTTCTTTTCTCCTAACGTCTAACCTCAAAAGCAACAAATCTTCAATATTTGAGAGAGAAACAAAGAAGCATTACAAAGTAAAGCCACCTAATAACCTCAGCATCCCAAAAACTTTATTCTAAATTTGTGCCTCTTTACATTTTGTTCTAAGAAAACTGCCCCCTAGAGTATTCAAGTAGTGCCTGGTGGATCTGAACTGTCAGCCTTTTGGTTAGCAGTAGTAGCACTTAACTCACTAAACCACCAGGGTTTCCCACTTACATATACATAATTTTTAAAAATAAAAATGAACTTAAAGTATTTAAATTGTATCTAGGATATGCTACTGAGCAAGGATAAAACACTCCGGGACAATTTAAAAAGAACAGTTCTATTTATGATAAGGAAAATCTGGAAACCTCTATCACAAACTGCCAACAGCAGCTCTCTGGATCGTGGAAGTAGAAGAATGGAGTGGATGGTAGGGTAGGAAAACATTTTTGCTTTCTCCATTTTGGTACTGTTTGGTTTCATTTTTATACCACAAATATTTGTTTTTATAATAAACATTTTAGCCACAACAGAAGTCATCATTTAGTACTTTATAACCTGCATTCCCTGTTATTGTAATTTGTATTTTTTATGAATTATCAACATGTTTCCACATCAAAAAAGGTCTATATTATCATTTTTAATAAGACCATTTCAACATCGGGTTATGTCATAGCTGAATGGCTTTGATGTATCTTTTGTGACTATATATTCGTATTATTTCTAATTTCTCATTAATAGAAAGCCCAGGGACTTGAACACGGTCTCAAAAATTTTTAACTCTGCATTTTGGGGTAATGGGTTAGTTAGGTAGTGTGCTTTTGTTTTTCTAATTTTGAATTTCATTGAGAAGATCCTTTAACAAGTTTAAATTCCCAAGAGAGCCCATTCTGAGCAGGTCTTTCCTAAAGTAGACTAACTTCAAAAAGTTTAAAGCAAGCTCAAAGCATCCTTACCGCTGTAACCTTAGACTTGACACCTTGCCAAAAATTTTTCACATCATAGTTGTTCTTTAAGGAGAGTGTATTCCATACACGGATCATGCCATCCCCAACTCCTATGGCCAAACAGCCGATGTCCACAGAGGAGAAAGCCAGACTATAAGCAAACCCACCAAGAGATGGCAGGGTCCAGCAGCATTCCAGGGTAGACATGTCCCAACATTTTATCTGAAAAGATTAGAGGGCTAAATATAAAAAAGAACAAAGAAATACAAAAAAGAATCAAACATTTCAAGTGGGATGTGCTCAAAGAACAGGTAAGAATAATGTTAACTCTTCCAGTAAAAATTCAAAAAAGTATAAAGAAAGAAAGAAAAAAAAAAACACCCAACAAAGTGGTAGAGCTCAAAGAGATCTACAATTAACACTAAAACCAGAACACAGGTCTCCCATTTCCCAGAGTTCCACGCCCTTTCCACTCTGCTTCACTGGTAATCTCCTCACTCAGCAGACTTGAAATAAGGATTAACATCACCTCAGCAGCACAGCAGAAAAATCAAATAGTTTTACAAGCCTCAAAAAGCAAAATAACTTATCACTACTATGAGAGGATGGGTGATTAATTTTCTCAACTGTCAACTGTCCTACAAAAGGGCTTGGAGATATCAAAATCTATCAAATATACCTAGCTTAAACATAAAACAACAAAAGTAAAGGCTCAAAGTAAAGCTGATTCTCTTCCAGAGAGATTTCAGCAGGAGGAAATTGATGTTTCTGCTACCCAAACCAGAGAACAAACTATCTTAATGCCAAAGCATGACAATTTCACACATCTTTCTCTGGATATATCTGCTCTTCTTTATCATGTCTGTTTTAGCCAAGATGCATCATGGAAGTCCATCACATTTCCCCTACCTCTACACTGTTGCTCTATTTAGTAATAACAACTCTGAAATTGGAACCCTGAGTGGAGCAGGGTGGGATGTGAGAACTGAGGGGTAGTCTGCAAAAGCCTTCTCCCAGGATCCAAATTACAAATCACTGCTCTACAGTGAACTCAAATCAGCAGTTCTTACATCTCTATCCATTGATGTCGACAGCAGCAGCTTTTTGTTGTCCTCAGTTTGTAAAGGACATAAATTAAACACAATCCTTGAATGAGTTTGCCCTTCTGATGAAGCACTAAAGAGGGTGTATTTCCGTCTCCAAGACTGAGTGAGATCCCATAGGAGAAGTTCACCTCTGTGAAGGAAAAACAAAATGTTAGTTCTCTCTCACTACCTAAAAACAAAATGGACTGCTGAGTCAGAGTCCAGGCTGCAAAATAACAGTTGTTAACCGTTCCTTTAAGGAGAAAAAAAAATAATACTTTGAGACATGCATAAAACACAACTGGAAGAGGAGACACAAAACAATAGTCACTATCCATAAAGGAGGGCAACCAGGTAGTTAGTAAAGGCAGACATACAAGGGAAGCTTTTAAGACAGTTACACCGACAGGTTTTCTTATCACGTTTAGGTATATTATGATGCTACAATCTGCACAGTCCTTTACATACTCTATCTTTCTTGGTGCAGGGAGGGGGGTGAGTACAGGGGCAAGGCTAACATTTTGGGGAAATGTATACATGTTTTACCCATATTACATTATTTAAACACAGCGACTGTCGAATTCCCTAATTATCTCAAGCAACTAGAAGCAAGCACTCAAATACTTGCTTAATGAATGACCACAACCACCCTAAGCACCCTTTTAAACACACAGAACGACTGAAGCTCAGAAAAGCAAAGGGTCTTGCTCAAGAATACACAGCAGGCAAGCAACGGAACTACAGTGTTCTACAGTGAACTCAAATCAGCAGTTCTTACATCTCTATCCACTGATGATACTGAAACTCAGTTCAGTCTGACTTCACCCACCAGGCTATATTTGTTCAATCATTTGAACAAATATACTGGAAGGCACAGTTGCTAGCCCCATGATTTTTCCATTACAAATGGTCCAGCAAGATACAAGCCTTGGCCATTGCTTTCCCCATGTTCTGCTTCTATAAAGAGAAGCCTAGGAATCCTTAAGGCTCAACAGGAAAACAAAATATATTAGAAAAAACATGGCTGAAAACTACTTACCCAGAACAGCTGGACACCAGCTGTGTTGGCTGATCGCTGGGCCAGTGGAGCGTTAACCACAAGCGTTCTTTAACAGTTGGGTCTATCCCTCCTCCTCTCCTCTTCAGAAAGGGTAACTTCAAAACCATCACCCCTGCAGATAAAAAGATGATCAATTAGGCACTTAAGAGAGTGAGACTACACGCATAAAACTCACCAGTTCATGAGACAGTTTGTGGTTTGAAAGTTTATTTGCTAGTTTGGGTATTCAGCACTCAGATTTTATTTCCCTACAGCAACATCATAAACAATGGTTAATAGTCTAGCAACTTTTACGTCATGAAAGCTTTTACAGGTTATCTTGGAAATTAAACACGTTAAGAACAATGTTTCTCCAGGAAAATGAGTTCCAAATGGAGTTGAGAATCCAGGTGGCAGGACAACCCACAACCTTTCAAAGTTGAAAAACAAAGCATCAGACTCCTTCTAGCTGACAAGAAATCCAGCAAAGGGGGGAATCTGCCAGTCAACACCCTTTGACAAGGGACTTCCATCACAGACATGCTACTAAAAAGCAGTTCTTAACTTTGATTGTTCATCAGAATCAAAAGCAGAGCTTTTAAAAATACACACATACTATGCCATACCCACTGCCACTGAGTCAGTTCTGAGTCAGAGAGACCCTAATCACATACCAGGGACAATTCCAGGACATCCTGATTTAACAGATCTGAGGTAGGGCTTGGGCACCTACACTTTTCAAAAAGCTTTCCAGTTGCTTCTACAGCACAACCAAATCAAAGACCACTGCATTAGACATCTGTACATTTACAGGTTATCCTACTGGAGCGATTGTTAACCTGATGTCACCTCTACTTTGAATTTTAGTTCAATGATGTCCAAAAGAAGGGCATAAACCTTAAGAAAATTCTGCTTTCTAAAGTCATAGCACTAGTTATCATTACCTAAAGCTCTAACTGTGTGCCAAGCACTATGCTACCTGCTTTACATATGCTCATGCATTTGGGCCAAGACATAAAACTTACAGGGTTTCAAATAAAGTGGCAAAAAAAGAAAAGACCACCATAAAAAGAAAAAAAAAATTTTTAAAGTAACATTTACTTGCCTAGGAGCTTCTACTTGTAAACTTACAGTAAAAGTTCCATTCAAGGGAGAATCCTGGGAAGTCTAAAGGACTGAGGGTCTCCATAATTTGGATAAAACAAACTTTTATGTTTAAACATTTACATCTACGCTGGGTATTATAATTTATTCCGCATTTGTTCATTAAAGTACTAGCTCTAAAGATCTTTTTCACTCCTCTGACCTAGGTCTTGCCAAGTTGCAACAGTCCTGCTTTCATAATAAACATCCCCCCCATACCGAACAGTTTTTCTTCTCAAAAACTTATCTTATTAAAAAAAATCTTATCAGAAACTCTCATCTTGAACACCAAAGCCAGATGTTTTGGAGCACAGAGTTTTAGCTCAGATGAAACTGGAATAGCAACATTCTGAACAGAAAGATAAAAAATTTCTTTTCAATGAATGATGCACTCTCAGAGTCCAGGACAAAACAGAATACAACACTTTCAGTTCAATCAGACCAATCTAGATTACAGATTACTTCACAAAGGGAATAATAATCTTACCTCGGCCTCGAGAGCAGCTCCAGATTCTAATGGTCTGATCTTTGCTTCCAGTGGCTATGTAGCAGCCCTTTGTTATTGGAGTTTGTGGTTTAACTTTCCCATTAGGAATTTCAGGTTCTTCTAGAAAGAAATGGTAATTGTGTCTTTGATTTGCATCTATAAAAATCAGTTTACAGAACTTATCACAGCCATCTTTTTTATAGTTCTGATCTATAAAACCTTAAGTTTTAAATATTCAAATGACATAATTCAACCTAGCTTTTTCCCTAGGTCTATAGGTAATTGATGTTACTGTTAGTTGCTGCTGACTTGGCCCTAACTCATGAAGACTCCATGTGCAAAGGAACAAAACAGTGCCTGCCTGGTCCTGCACTACCCCATGACTTACTATCCACAGCGTTTTCACTGGCTGGTTTTTAGAAGCAGACCCACTAGGCCTTTCTTCCCCGTCTATTTTAGCCTGGAAGCTCTGCTGAGGCCTGATCAGCATCAGAGTGACATGCACATCTCCACTGACAGATGGGCAGAGGCTCCGCATGAGGTGCACTGACTGGGAATCAAACCCGGGTCTTCTGTATTAAGGCAATAATCTTACCACTGAACCACCACTGGCTCTACTCTAATTACTCAGAGACTCTAATATGATCATGATGGCCTAGGTTATTTCTCTGAGCTCTGGACCTTCCTTTAAACTATCTTTACCTGAATTTTCCTCCTGATTTACGGATAAACAGTCTTCGCCAGGGAGGGGACACCAGGCTATGGAGTGGACTTCATCATCATGGCCTCGAAGCCTGTGAATAACTTCTCCCTTCCTACTGATGTCAACTATAACCACTATGCCATCCTTGTAGCTAAAAAACAAGAGTTAGGAATATTATTGGAAAATGAAGAGAGCACCTACTAGTAAATACTTTGTCTTAGAAACTATCATTGCACATTTCTAAAAGGTACATTTGAGGCAAGGAAGAAGAGCAATTTTTTGTCCTTTTCCCAAAGTGCTCATTTCATGCATCCCTGGTTTTGAAAATCCCCTAGATGAACAAACTGTTTGCACTAAGTAACACTGCACAAGGCGCCCTGGGACAAAGCTTAAAAAGCACAGCCTATATACTATGTATCAGAACCACAGGCAGAGCTCTGAAAGATATACATGCCAGGGCCCAACTCCAAGAGATTCTGATTAAGCAGCCCTGAGATGGGGCTCAGGCATCTATGTTTTCAAAAACTCTCCAGCTGATTCTATAGCACAATCACCATGTAAATTACAGAAGAATAGTTCCTTGAGAGGTCCAGTAGTAACTCTAAGTAGAGATGAATCTGTCCCAGAGCAATGCAAGAAATCACCTCTTCACAAGCTGTGCCACAATGGTTAGCAGTGTAGTCTTTCCCACCATGGTCTTGTAACTCCTACCCAAAAGATAGCATGGGATTATGCAATTAACATAACTGTGGCCCACTAAGGGAGAATGGTCACTCCTGCCATCCTGCTAGGCTTAAATTAGTCATCTCAGAGGTGGGAGAAGATCTCACCACATCAACACGCAAGAGTTCAGGATCCTTGCACTGAAAAGCTCCTCAAACCCAAGACAAAAAGAGAGAGCAGGAAGCTGTGGCAGAGAAATGGCAGCAGCAGAGAAATGGCAGCAGCAGAACCTGGAGACCAGCAGATGATGGCTCAGTCCACACAGCCTACAAAATGAGAAAGCTGAGTGTTTCTGGGCAGCAGGCTTGGTGGACTATTGTCTCCAGGCATTAAGCAGAGCTAGGTCTGTCTATCCAGTGAGCTAGAACTGATTGCCTTCAGGCTAAGGCTTGCTGGTGGAGTGGGGTGCATCAAAGTGCTTACTGGTAGAGCTAACAGAGTTCTGCAACACTTGCCTGAACACGGCAGAGGCTGACAGCCAGAGAGACATGTACCTATGGCTGAAAACAGTCTGTCCTGATGGAAGGACTGTATCCTGAGCCTTCCTAAACTTGAACTGTAACCTATTACTTCCCTAATAAACCTCATAATCATGAATACTGTGAGTTTTGTGTGGTCACTGCAATGAATTACTGAACTTGACAGAGAAGAGTGGTGTGGGAAGGAAGACTGGTGTCAGAATTGATGGAATTCCGCCTTGCAGGAATCAGACCTGGGCTGCTGATCTTAATTCTCCTTCCTTCTCCTGAAGTTAGAGGTCAGATGCCATCTACAGATTGTTTTTACACAAGTGGTCCTACTTTTCTACCTATGAACTTAACAAAAGCTGTACAACTATTCTAGATCTGGATATTCCAAGGCTGTCAATTGTATGAGTTCAGAAGAAAGTAAGAAATTCTAACATTTTTCTTTCTTTTTCTTTTTTTTTTAAATAACAAAGTATTTCAGACATAAAAAGGTACCTACTACCTAAAGAAAAAAATAACTACCAAATAGAGCTGAAGTCCTCTGTGTATCTTCTCTCAGTCAAAACTTTCTCCTTTGGAGGTAAATGACTACTAAAAATTTGCTGTTATATCGTTCCTAGCCTTTATTGTATACATCCCTAACTAAAATAAATTATTTTGTCTACTTTAAAACTTCACATAAATGATACAATTTCGTGGACTCTTCTGCAACTTGCTCATTCTATCTGTGAGTCACTTGTGTTGACACATGCAACACTAGCTCATGCTCAGGCATTACATTATTGCAGAGTATCTCACTGTGTGAAATGTATCACTTTCTATCCATTTTCCTTTTAAAAGGCTTCCATTTTTTGCCGTTACAAACAAAAAAAATGTTGTTGTGAATGTTCCTGTACATACTTACAGACAATTTTAGGTCCTATGCCTAGTAACGGTTAAGGGCTATCACTGCCAGGTTGGCAGTTTGAATCCCCCAGGTGCTCTTTGGAAACCCTATGAGGAATTTCTATTCTGCCCTATAGGTCGCTATGAGTTGGAACTGACTCAAAAGCAGTGGGTTTGGTTTTCTGGTATGCCTAGTAATGGAACTGCCAGGATTTAAGGTACGTGCATTTCTACTTTACTACAAAGTGCAAAGTTGCTCTCCAAAATAGTTGCACGTATTTAAGTTTCCTATACAGCAGACTACTCTACAAGAAAAAAAAGATGCCATTACAGCTTTATCCTTTCAAAAATAATAAAATCATAGACTATACTGATCTTTGAAGACACAGAGTTTAAAAACCAAAGTACAAAACCTAGGAGTCCAGATCAAACTATCTTGCAATTTCAGTCAAATTTTCAGGGAATAATCACTATAATGCGGATCTTCTGAAAAAACATGAATCTGATTCAAGGCTCTGTGGTTCCCTCTGCCTAGAAGATCCTTCTCATCTTGTGAAGTGTTGCTCTTTCAAGTGTCAGCCCAAGGCTCTGCTCACTCTGGTTACCCTATTGCACCAATCCTCCCACTTCAGGGAGACCTCTGATCTACTAACCCCTTGATATTTTGACTGATGCTCATTCTCATCTGTCCTCTTATCTTCCCCCAAGCAGCACAGGTCTCGTAATCTGTCTTATAACCACTCCCTTGAAAACACCCTTAGCTCCCTTGTTTCCTCTCCCCTGGGGGCACTATACTCCACAAAATCCCACATCTGGTTAAATGATGTTCTTTTTCCATGTTGAGTAGTTCACTTTAAGTTCTTAACCTTGACCTTCGGCTGGGAACTCAACAGTGACTACTGGAGCTACAACTCCTTAATCAGTTCACGTCTCATTCTCTGAGATGACTGTTTTCATACGTTCTTCCCACATCCAGTTTCATTCCCACCCACAGCTTGACTGACTTCGTCACTCACTTATGCTTTGCTGAGAACATCAGAAGCCATCAGAGTGGAACAAACTGTGATGGCTTCCTATTAAATCTACAAACACACACGCACCTGATTCCACATTCTCAGCTGGTTCTCTGTACATGTGATCCGGGTTCAACCCTCTTCTAACTTCACTCTTTACATTTATTACCTTTTACTTATGTGCAACAGTCTCTCTTTTTTGCCTCATCCCATCAGCACAAAGACATGCCCTGGTACCTTCCTTTACATAGCCAATATATCTCCTCTGGAACCTTGGTGGTGTAGAGGTTAAGTGCTACAAGTGCTAACCAAAAAAAAAAAAAGCTGGCAGTTCAATCTACAAGGTGCTCCTTGGAAACTCTATGGGGCAGTTTTACCTTGTCCTATAGGGTTGCTATGAGTCAAAACTGACTCAGTGGCAACTGCTATGGTTTTTATACCTCCTCTGGCTTTAGGTCTATGCACATTTTCTATAGCAAACTTTGTCAAGAAGTTATCTCCATGTTTGTATCCACTATTGTACCCTCTTTTAAACTGACACCAATCCAACATTTTCTTTCAATATGCTAAAGAAATTGTTCATGTCAAGTTTTCAAAGTGGAGTGAACAGACATTTTTGGAAGGGAAGCATGCGGAGTGAGGATGGAAGGGAACTGCTACGCTTTCAAGGTTCAAGTTTTTCATTCTCTGACCCCTGCCTACTGCATAAAACAAACTGGTAATCAAAGGGGAGACAGATTCTAATGCTAGTCACATGCTCAATCTAGTAGAACTCAGAACTCAGAACCAGAGACAGACTTGAGTTATCTGTTATACCCGGGGCAAGTACAAAGGAAGAAAAAGGTCAAAGAAGACATCTGCTACAAATAAAGCTGGCAGAAGGTCAGATATGAAGAATGAGCAAAGTATGGTACCATGGAAACTGAGGAAACAGAAACAGAGAGGGACAGGAAGAGACAGTAAGGAGCTGGTGGTTACAGGAAGAAATGATGCCAAGGGCTCATACCACAACTAAATCTACTGCCATCAAGTCGATTCTGACTCAGTCACCCTATAGCACAGAGTACAACTGCCCTATAGAGTTTCCAAGGAGCACCTTGTGGATTTGAACTGCCAACCTTCTGATGAGCAGCTGTAGTACTTAACCACTACGCTACCAGTGTTTCCTCATGGAAGCAGCTAAATCATCTTCCCGAATGAACAGAGATGGGAGAAGGGAAAGCAAATGTAAAACACTACCATAAACAAAAATAAATTATCAATACAGGTAGTATAGTACTTACCCAATGGCTACTAAATCTTCATGATGTGGTGAACAAGTAAGACAGAAAATTATCCTGGGTTCAATAAACAGGTACTGGCTGTCATTTCTGTTAAGCCAGTAACAGAAAACGACCCCCTTTTCATCTCCAGATACTATCAAGTCCTTTACTTGAGGAGACCAATGTAATGCTGTTATTGTATGCTATAAAACAAACAAAAAATGTTTTGGTTTTCCATTTGCTAATGTTAGCATTTTGCTTAATTTTTAACCTGTATCACACACTGGCATAATGTTAGACTCATTACAGGTACTCAACAAATACTTGTTAGTATTAGTTATACGGCAAGCCTATGTAAAACAAATGACAGGAAAATGCAGTCTATTGGGGACCAAAGAATCTTGCTGAAAAATCTTTTCTTTAGTAGCTTATACATAAAGCCCTTAGTAGGAGAGCCTTTTCCTTGTCTGTATGTCTTCAAAAGACAGGCATGTCAGGTAATCACCTGGCTTATAAACCAGTTTCACTCATTAACATTTAGTTTTAGAGGTTGGCAAACCTTTTACTGTAAAGATTCAGGCAGTAAATGTTTTAGATTCCCTGGACCATACTGTTTCTCCTTCAAATATCCTGCTGCCATCAAGCTGATTCCAATTCATAGTGACCCTACAGGACAGAGCAGAGCTGAGAGAAAGGGTTTCTAAAGAGTGGCTGGTGGCCGTGAACTACCGACTTCTTGGTCTTTAACTACTGCTCCACCAGGGCACCTAGGGTACTCAGTTTTGCTGTTGTAGCATGAATGAAGTCAAAGGCAATACTTAAACAAATAGGTGTGGCTATGTTCCCATGAGACTAAGTGCTGTTGTTGTAGGTATGTGTCACTGAGGCAGTTGGGGCTCACAGACCTTATAGAACACAACAGGGTCGATATGACCAGGTATCAGGTAATTTGCAATCTCTGGCTATGTCCCTCTCCTCTCAAAAACATTCAGACATCTTACACTACATCGTTGTTGGGTGTCATACAGTGGATTCTGACTCACAGTGACCCATGTTGGAGAGTAAAAATGACTCCATAGGGTTTCTTAGGCTAAAATCTTAATAGGTCTTTTCTCCTATGGAGCAGCAGCTGGTGGGTGTGCACCACCAGACTTTCTGACAGCAGCTGGATGCACTTAAATGATTGTGCCACCATTACTCCTGACTCTACACTACATAGCTTTTAATCTAATTATGGACATGTTTATAAAAGCTGCCTCCTACAAACGAGCTACCCAAACTGCCTGAAACAAAAGTACCCTCAGTAAAAATATAAAAACAGTCTAAGAAACCATTAAGTCATGGTACCTGATGGAGTGCATGTTCTGTCACAACTGTTTTTGTCTCTACATCCCAGATTTTCACAGTTCCATCGTCCGAGCTGGTGGCACAGAGGTTGTACTGACCCGGGTGATGAGAAAATGTGAAGCCGGAGACTCTCTCGGTGTGTCCCACCAACTCCCCTATGACTTCAAGCAAAACCAGACCACAGTTTAATGAAAGCACTGCCTAGGATTCCTGGCAGAATCATACTGTTGCTCACTAGCAAGAGAGCAGGTGCTTTGGAGTTACCTACTCTACGGTATAACAAAAGGATCTGATACAGTCAGAAACCCCAAATTCTGGTATTGGCTCCGGCAACATGATTTCAAACAAATCCTTTTATTTCACTGGGCTTGTTTTCTCAACTACAAAAAGTTCTTTACACACCGCCACACCTAGTTCACAGGATGAGGTGCAGCTCAAGTTAAGAATGTACAAATGGGATTCATATCCTAAGGTACAATCAAAACCTAGTCCGGAGCCCGGATGCATCTGGCCGAACTCATTTTTTTTTCCCCTCGGAAACAACGATTACGTATTTGCAAGGTCTTGCTTAGGGTCTGCAGTTAAAGATGAGCCTAAAACCCAGAAAGGCTCCCAAGAAGCTCGCGAGTGGGGGGATGGGTAGACTTTACAAAAACCTAGGGCCAGACCCGGCTAAGTTCTTAGCAAGCGGTCCCACGTGCCAGCGCCAGGAGGCGGGACCGCCGGGGACAGCGTGCTCCATATCACTCTAGCAGACCTGGGACGCGCGCGACACAGGTGAGTGGCCCTGGGCAAACTGTTCCCCCTGCTTGGGTCTCAGTTTCTCTATATGTAGAAAGACGGGTGGTCAAAGACTGCCACACATAGCCCAAGGGAAGGGCCCGAAGGTCAGGGCCCAGACGCTGGGAATTACCTCGAAACGGGGGCGTCCCATGGCTCGCACCCGCGCCGGGGCCTACGCGGACTAGGAAGACCGTGGTCCGCGCGGCGAAGCCGAACAGACCCCCGGGTACGGCGTCGCTGCAGCGAGAGCAGTACCAGTTTGGGGAGGGAGGCAGCGTCCGCGGCTCCTGCCCCATGACCGCCGGCCGCCGAGGCTGAGTAGTGCAGTGGGCGGTAAAGATCGTTCGCAGCTGCACGGCGTAGCCAGGAAGGGGGCGGGCCCTACTCCGAGTCCCGCCTCCCAGGGACCTCCACTACGGGGCGCGCCGAGGCCCAAGCCATAAGGAGCGCTTGGCCCACGCGCCTGCAAGCTAGGAAGGGCTGGGTAGAGCTCGCTGCGCTTCGCCTCCTAACCCATGGGTGTTCTCAGCCAGAGCCTAGTCCTGAGGTTGAGGCATTCTTATTCCCCAAAGCAAACCCACAAAATTAAGGGGTTAGATTGGTGGAGTCTTCTATGCACACTCTGAGATCATGCTTCAGACTTATTTAATCACTATCGTGTCAAATGTTTTTTTGGACAGTATGTGCTAGGGCTTTTTGCTAGCTCTGGAGATGGTTTACAGAAATTTGCAGAAGCCAAGAAGTCCCTGGGTGGTGCAAGCAGCTAACTCTGGGCCACGATCAAAGAATGGAGGTTAGTGTCCTCCCAGTTGTTCTTCAGTAGAAAGGCCTGGCAATCTACTTCTGAAAAATCTGCTACAGAAGACACTATGGAGCACAGTCCTGATCTGATACCACAGCGGTGCCATAAATCGGAAATGACTTGATAGCAGCCGGTGTATACAAGATGCCAATGAAGTAAAAATGATAAAAGGAGAAATAATAAAAAAAAGAGAAGAAACAATTTCTGCAACTGGTTGAAAATCCAGGCTGTGGGTTTTTGGTACTCAAAGATTAAAGAGAAGCAGTACAGAGTGACTGTTGACTCTCTTGAGTGCTAACTCAGAGAAGGAAATTCTATGTGACAAGTATTGTGGAGGAAAAAGAATGAAAATTTCTTTCCAACCCAAAGATGCAAATGTGCTCAGATTCTGCACTTAAACTCTTCTTGCTTGTTTGCATTGGGGAATCTGCACTCATGAAGCAAACACAAAGCTGAAATATCTATCCTTGGTATGGAGAAGGCACACATATGTAAAGATGTAAATAAAACTAAAAAACCAAACCCAGTGCCTTTGAAGTAACCCAAACCAAACCAAACCAAACCAAACCAAACCAACCCCTGCCCCAAAACCTACTACCGTCAAATCAGGTCTGACTCATAGCAACTGTAGAGGTCAGAATAGAACTGCCCTATAGAGTTTCCAACGAGTGCCTGGTGGATTTGAACCGCTGACTTTTTGGTTAGCAGAGATAGCATTTAACCCAACTAAGCCACCAGGATTTCTGTCTTTGAATAGGGGCACTAATTCTACAGGCACCCAGCCATAGGTTGACCATAGGTTTTGCCAGTTAGGTGAAAGAAGTTAAACCATCCTAAATCATTGTCTTCGTTTATAGAAGGTGATAGCTGTGAGTTGGACTGATATGAGGAATAAATGAGATTTAGTGCAGTGCCTGCTGAGCATATATGGTAGTAGGTGCTTGAGGAAATATTAACTGTTATGTCTTGGTCAGAAACCTGGTGCCACAGTGGTTTACAGCTTGGCTGCTAACCCAAAGGTCGGCAGTTCAAATCCATCAGGTGCTCCTTGGAAGCCCTATGGGGCAGTTCTCCTGGGGCCTGTAGAGTTGCTATGAGTCAGAATCCACTCAATGTGAGCAGGTTTTTATGGCTATCTCTTGGTAGTCAACTTGGAGATCAACAGGATAAAGACAGCATAATTTGTATTTGAACAGCTTGCTTTTTCAAGATTTCACACAAAGAAGCCTTTTTCCTAGGAAGTTACTCTTATGTACTACTGTCCTGATGAGAAAATTGAGGCACACATGGGCTAGGTGATTTGTTAATGGACCCCGTTTCCCTAATCATTTGAGAGGTGAGGCTTTGCAATTATTTTGGATTCTCGTGAATTTCCGGAAACTCACTAGTTCTCAGCTTTTATTAAGTCATTCATTCTAAGGCACAGTTGGACTAACCACAAGTCAGGCGTCGGCCGTGTGATCGCGGTTTCCATAGCAACACCGCTGGTGAAAGTACGCTGGATCTCCAGAAAAGGAGTAAACGCGGAGTAGTGCGCATGCGTCTTGCCGTGCCAGTTTGTGAACTCGGAGGCTTCCGTAGGGTGATGGAGAAAAATGGCGGCCGCGATGTTGAAACAGTTTGGTGAGAATTTCTTAGTGGTTGTGAGGCGGAGAGAGGGAGTTGAGGTGGCAGTCTGAACTCACGAGTTGTTTTGGTGTTACAGGTGTGTTATGGATGCAGAATCTGAGGAGTCCGGGCAAATTGGCCTTGGGGTAAGTGTCATGTCTCGGAGTTGCAGAAATGTGCACGGCCTGCATTCTGTCGTTCAGTTATGGAGCTCCTGCGTGCCAGACTTTTTTTAAGTTCTGAGGGCTGCAGTGTTCAATAGGACATACCGAATCTCTGCTTTGTCGTCCCTTTTTTCCGCCGCCTTATCCCTTAGCCCTACTGTTCATCAAAATTATCCATTACTCAAGGACCATTGCAAATCTCTTTTCTGAACAGCATCCTCTGGTCTTGCAGGACATAGACTTTGCTGCTTCGATATGGGACTGTTCATCTTTTTTAAGTATCTCTCTGCTTACTTGCTTATGCGGTCAGGGACAGTGCTTTAGACGACCGTAGTTCACGTAAATGCTAAATGCTTTATGCAAGTATGATTTTCATACCAGCAATCAGTGGTACTGTTCTCATTTTTCAGACAAGGAAATTAAAACCGTCAAAAGCAAAATAACTCTCCCGTAGTCAACTACTTGTAAGAAATAATGAAGCTTCAGACTAGAATTTTTACGAGACTTGTATGAGAAAATGCACGTCAAGTGTTTAGCACAGTGTATGACATGTAATAATCCCCCTTAAAATTTCAACTGCCACCATTGTTTTTATCATTACCTGTTATTATTGAGTTCTCATTTTATTTAGTTTTGTGTTAGGTTCACTGAGTCGGAGGGTTGAGGAGGTAGCCTACAGAACAGAAAGTGCTGACCCTTAAGGTTTGTGTGCACTTTGCACTCTTAGATTGTTTTCTGTTTTTCTGCACCAGCCACATTGATTTACTTAATTTGCTGAATATGCTGTGCATTCACTTGCTTCTTGACTTTTTTTATACTGTGTCCTCTGTCCTGTCTGTAACTCAGGTCTGTCTTATTAAACTGCTGTTCAGTGTTTCCCATTTAGGGTATCTTTTCAGACCTGACTAAAGTGGAACATTTTAGTGTCCCTTTTAGTGTGTGTGTCTTGTATAATGGCCTTAGGTATGTGTATCTGTGCTGTTTACTAGAGAGGGTTGTGTATCCTAGAGAGGATTGGGCCAGTTCTTGCTTTTCTTTGTTGCTGTAACATGGGATTGTGCACAAAGTAAATATTTTATTAATGTTATTTGACTTAAATTGCTCTGCATTGACTTTTGAGGAGCCCTGGTAGCTCAGTGGCTAAAGTGCTCAGTTACTAAATGAAAGGTTGGTGGTTTGAACCCACCAGCCACTTTGCAAAAGAAAAATGTGGCAGCCTGCTTCTGTAAAGATTACGGCCTTGGAAACCCTATGGGGCTACTTTACTATGTCTTAAAGAGTTAGAATCAACTTGATGGTAATGGGTTTTGTTTAGTTTGGCACTGACTTTTACTAGTAAATTCTGCCCAATTTAACAGTTTCGCTTTAATCATTTTATCCATCTTACATAAACGAGTATCAGCTGTGCTGGATACTTTTTCCAGTTATGAACTAATCCCCATTCTGAACTTTATAATGGAGAAGACAGTTTATGACCACATGAAAACTATGTATGAGATGTATAAATAATGTTCATAATAACCATGGGAAATCTTTCAACAAATTTTTATTGATTCATTGTGGAGAATATATGCAGAAAACCATACACTAATTAGATAGTTTCTACATGTACAATTGAGTGACATTGATTGTATTCTTATAATCACTTTTTCTCCTCCATTAACATAGACTCGTTGCAGTCACTCCTTTTCTCCATTAACGTAAACTGCAATCACTTCTGTTTTCCTCCATTAGCATAAACTGTTTGCCCTAAGGTTCCAATCTAATTTTTCCAGTTGTCAATTTGATTTCGTGTAGATCTTAAAGGAACGTAATACTCAAGGCACACATTCTTTACTAGTTAAGCTAAACTACTGTTTGGTTTTAAGAAGACTTCAGGGGTTATTTTTGGTTTAAGGTTTAAAGAGTATCTTAGGGCGGTAGTTTCACGTGTTCATCCACCTTACATGGCCCCAGAAAGTCCAGAGTCTAGGAGAATTTGAAATTGTGTTCTGTATTTTACCCCTTTTGATCAGGATTCTTCTGTAGCATCTTTGATTAACCATGTAAAGTCTTAGAGATCATCTAAGTCAGTGATTGGAAATGTATTTGTAAACAGGTGCCAAACAATAGAAATGAGTGAACAAGAAAAAGTAATGAGGGAATGGAGGACCTGTTGCAGTGAGAGTGCATTCGTCAGTTAAAGACGTTGAATTAGGTTAAGAAAAAATGCTGCTGATGGAGTAAAACTTTCCTGCAGATTATATTTGACAGGAGACAGACAATTTTCAGCGTGAATACCAAATCTACCATTTTATTGATGGACGCATTTGAGAAATTTTGTGACCTGCTAAAGGTTACACAGTTAAAACATTGCAGATCCAATATCAGAACAAAAATTTCCTGGCTTTCAGTAGTATTTTCTCACACTGTGGAGTGGAGTGTGAGACCCAGAAGGTATTTGTGAGAGGGGTAGCTTTGTAAGAAGTAATTTTAGGAGTAACCCAAACCAATTTTAATTGATATTAGTCTTATTAATTTCCTCTCCATCTGGAAGGACTGTAATGACTGTAGTGCATCCCTCTTTTTAATATGACAACATCATAGTTTTCATGATATGATCACTGGATCATTTCTTTCACTATTATAACTTCGATTGAATTTGGAGCCTTCCCTAACTGAGTAGATTTCTGGGTGATGTGTCCTGTATTTGCTTCTAAAATATAAAGTTAGTGGTTTTGTTCTTCTAAGCCAGGAGCTTCTTTTAGAATTTCTTGTAGCTTTGGTTTGGTTTTTACAAAGGCTCTGAGTTTCTGTTTATCTGGGACTGTCTTAATTTCATTTTATATTTGAAAGATAGTTTTGCAGGATATATAATTGTTTCTTGGAAGTTCTTCTCCTTCAATGCTTTGAATGTGTTGTGCCACTGTCTCCGTGTCCATCATCATTTCTGCTGAGAAGTCTGACGAAAGCTTAGAGGGTTTCTCGCTGAAGGTTAGCTTTGCTTTGAGTCTTGTTGCCTTTAAGAGTTTCTGCTTGTGTTTCATTTTGTTAAGCTTGATTATAATATGTCTTGGAGTCTTTTGAGATCTGTATTGAGTGGTGTTTGATATGCATCTTGGATATCTATATTTTTTTCTTTCCTAATTTCTGGCAAATTTTCTGTCAGCAGCTCAGCAGTAATACTCTCTGTGTTCTCAGGCATCTCACCCTGTTCAGGAACTCCAATTAATTGTAGATTGTTCCTTTTAGTAGAGTCCCACATACTTCTTAATGCTTCTTTATTTTTCTTGTTTCTTTTTTCTGATTTCTGCTCATAGATTCTGGAGTGAGTAGCTCTGTCTTCCAAGTCAGAAAGTCTCTTTTCCATTTGTTCTATTCTGTTTTCTTGGCTTTGCATGGAAGTTTCTGTGTCTTTGATTTTGTTCTTGATCTGTTGGATTTCAGAATCCTGGTGTTCCATCAAATCAAACAGCTTGCTTAATTTTTCATTTTGCTCTGCTGCATTTTATATAAGGCCTAGGAAGGCTCTGTATATAATCCTTTTGTATTCACATACCAATAGTTTCAGAAAGGTTTCTTCATCTGGGAAGTTCTTTGGTGCTTTCTTTTGGGGGCTTTCTGAAGCCATGAGCGATTTCTTGATTACACTTTTCTCCAGATTTTGTTTCTTTTTGGGCATCATGTGAGTCAGCAGAGACTGGGAGACATGCTGTGAGGATGGACTGCAGTTGTTTCTCTAGGCTGTCTTAAAATGAAAGGTAAAAGGAATCTGACAACTTCCAAGGTCAGTCAGATTTTCAGGTATACAGGTCCTCCTTCCCAGCTGGCAAAATAAGCACTTCTATATTGAACGCTAGATGTTATAAACTAGTTCAAAATACAGAAAGGCTACTGCCCTGCTGGCCTCAGCTGTTGGCTCTCAGCTGTGTAGAATACTGCTTTTCTGCTGGAAAAGCGCTCTCCTCTGGGCAGGTGCTGCCTCCCGGCCTAGGGATTAGGTCCAGCTGAGGCCTCTATATGGGTATGTCTGCTTCCCAGTGGAACAAGACGGCATCCTGCTCATGCTGCCTGCCTGCCTTGGTACAGCTACTCAATGATGGAGGCAGAAGGAGAGGCCAAAGCTGCTGAGATGCGCAGAGTCCAAAGCCAGGCTCTTAATATATGGTACTTTCACCACCAGCAGTGCATCTGAGATTATCTGCTAGTCAAGTCCCAGCTCTGCCTGCTGGCTAAGACAGCGAAAAAAAAGTTGAAATGGCAAGTTGCCTTCAGTCCGTGAAAGACAGCTCTTGTCAATAGTGGGGGTCAGCCAAAGAGAGGAAGTTGTCTGTTCAGTGATATGAAGTCTGAATTAACAGCCCTATGCTGTGTCCTAGGGCTCACTACATGTCCATAAGGCTCCGTTTAATTATCAGTTCAGGTCTTGGTTTCCAGAGGGATTTAGGGAGACCTGTGTTTAGTCCACCATCTTGGCTCCGCCTCTTAGGAATAACCAAAACCAAACGAAAGCCATTGCCACTGAGTGTATTCTGACTCCTAGAAACCCTAAAGGACACAGTGGAACTGTTCTGTAGGGTTTCCAAGAGCACCAGGCAAATTCAGATTGCCTTTTAGTTAGGAGCTGAACATTTGACCATTACAACAGCATTCTCAGTGTAAAAGGCTTAAGGTACTAATGGCTGATTTGAGGGCCCCATGGTGAAGTGGTTAAGAGTTTGGCTGCTAACCAAAAGATTAGTATTTTAAATCCACTAGCTGTTCCTTGGAAATGCTATGGGATAGTTCTCTGACCTATAGGGTGGCTATGAGTCAGAATCAACTTGATGACAGTGGGTTTTAATGACTAATTTTGTACTTAGGTTAAAATTCTTCACAGGAAAAAGTAAGTGGGAAATGTCATGAATTAGCTGTGTAGTGAAAAAATTAGGAATTCAGTTTGATGTATTTGAATAAATACTGGGCTACAGAAGGAAATCATGCTTGGTAGAGAATCAGCAAAAGGAAGACCCTCAGTGAGGTGGATTGATGTGGTGGCTGCAACAGTGAGCTCACGAATAACAGTGATTATGAAGATGGCAGAGAAGCAGGCAGTGTTTTGTCCTTTTGTACACGGGGCCACAGTAAGGGAGAACCAACTCAGTGGTACCTAAGGACAGCAGAAGATAGCCTTGAATTTCAACCCTGACTCGCATGACAAATGTTGTGGCCTTGAGCAATTTGCTTAACTTCTCTGAGGCACAGTTGCCTTGTCTCAAAGAAAAGGGTAGTTGTGAGGATTAGTAGCAACCTAATAAGTATAATGTTCACTATTAGTGCCTGTCATTGCTGAAGTAGTGTGGGGAAACCCTGGTGGTACAGCGGTTAAGTGCTATGTCTGCTAACCAAAAGATAGCAGTTCAAATCCACCTGGTGTTCCTTGGAAAGCCTACGGGGCAGTTCTACTGTGTCCTGTGAGTCAGAATTGACTTCATGGCAGTAGGTTTGGTTTTTTTGGTTAATTTGGGGATGATGTTGCTGTGAATTTTTTTCAAAGGAATCAATTTTATGCCAGAAGTAGCCACTCTGTACTCCTAGGTGAGATTACGTATCTGTCAGCCCTACTTGTATAACAGTTGGCAAGAAGATAAGAAACTGAAAGATAAATCAATCTACTTTTCTGTTTAGTCATGTCATTCTTAAATGACTTCCCAAAGTAAAGAGTAGAAATTATCTCTGGTTTTCATTCGTCTATGCTCTATGCATTCTGATTACCATCATCTGTAAAATTTGACAATCACATTGACATTGTGTTCTCTTACTATAGCCTTATTCTGTGACCTGAAGCGTTGTGAGTCATTGCCTTTTAGAGCAGTAGTTCTTTAATTTGAGTCTTCACTCCTTTTAGAGTATGAGGAAAGCTACAAAACATCTTCCCCCGAAAGTGGACACTGTATTCATAGTTTTGCTCGGAATTTCTTAATCCTCTATCTAGGAATCACTGCACTGAGAGATGACAGCTAAAAAGAAGCATCTGTTTGTAATGCGTGAACTAATGTGATGCTTGCCGTGTAGTGAATACACAGTGATTAGTCACATAAAGTACCTTGAAATATGTGTTGGGCAGTGGCCCTTGCATTCATGGGTGAAATAATATTTCCCTCTTTTTAACAACTTTTGAATCCCATGAGAAAGTTGAAAGAATGTTACAGTAAACTTCTTGTAACCTTCAGATACATCCACTGTTTGTTAACATTTTGATGTATGGGCTTTTTCTGTAAATGTACACGCTTCCCACTCAACCATTTGGAACCGAGTTGTAGATATTATGGTGCTTTATTCCTAAATATTTCAGAGTGTATTTCCTAAAAGTGAAGACAGTCTCCAAAAACCACAAGCCAGGATCAAAATGGGTGGCATAATTGATGATAATTTATATTAATATCTTGGTTAAAAGAATTCAAATGGAAGTGTATGTTGACATTTATTTTTTAAAAGAGAAAAATTGATCATTATTTATATTTTGAAAGTAAGCCCTAAGGACATTTTTAGCTCTGTGATATTTATGTTCGTTTAGTATGTCTCTTGTTTATATGACAATTACTTTCAAAGCACTGTCAAGTTAGTTCTTTGGAGTTTGTGTCTGTGTGAATTCTAACTCGTAGATCTGAAAGGTCTCTCTATTAGTTTCCTGTGGCAGCTCTGACAGATCACCAGAAACTGGGTGGCCTAGACAGTGGAAATTTACTCTCTTATTTCAGGAAGTCACAAATCTGAAATCGGAATGTCAGTAGGGCTTCCCCCAAAGGCTCTATTTGTACCTTCTTCTAGGGGATGTTTCTATTACTTGGCTTGCAAGCTACATCTCTGTCTACTCTAAATGATACAGCAGTGATCTGAAAGATTTAATGCCTTACTTGTTTCCAAGTAGTTATTGACATTGGAGGCTTCCAGTAGGCTCTGAGAGAGAAGGTTTTGAAGTGTTCAACTGTGGTTCTTGGTAGTGGTTAAAAGCTCGGCTGCTGACTAAAAAGTTGGCAGTTTGAATCTACCAGCTGCTCACTGGAAACCTTGTGGAGCAGTTCTACTCCGTCCCATAGTATTACTGTGAGAGGGAGTTGACTTGATGGTTTTTGGTTTATATAGTGGGCCCAACTCCCTGTAATATATACTGTATTATGGCAAAAAAGAAATAGCATGGGGACAAGGAATAATGGGACTTGTTTTAAATAGTTGCTTTGGAGGTCTGCTAGCATATCCTAAGAGGGTACCGACTGATGTCTGTGGGATGAATATAGCCTGCTGATTTTTTTGGTTTGAACTACACAGTATTTGAAACTTTTTTTTTATGATAAAGTGAAAGTATACAATCCAAGTCAGCTTTGTATACCTATGTTTTTATAATTCTCCCCAGGCTGTGACAGAGCACTCCTTTTCACTGTTTACTTCTAGCATCCTCCCAACAAACACCTATTTCCACCTATCCACTTTCTCCTCTCCTTGGTGGTGGCTAGGCACCATCTGGTTCTTCTGGTCTCATGCTCGTGTAGTCTCTTAGTCATATGGATTCTTGTCTTCTGGTCTTATTTTTCCTTGTGTCTTTGATGTTCACAGGTTTCATCTGTTTCAGGTGGATTGGGACCAACTGATGTTCCTCAGATGGCAGCTTGCTGGTTTTTAAGGCCCCAGTGAAACTTCTTTTTTAAATTAACATTTAAAACTGGAATCCTCATTTAAATATATGTATATTATATATATAGCTTAATAAATTATTACATGTTATATATACTTATATAATTAATTTATATTTATGTATTGTGTTAATTGTATATGATGTAATATATATTATACATATATTTCTATCTTCTCTTAGATTTTACAAGACATGGCGTCAATTTTCTAGAGTTGAAGTGTGTTTCTCCCTGTAGATGATGCATATGACCTTCCGTTTTGCACAGTTTCAACCTCATGTCAGATGTTTGCATAGTTATTTAGTTTCCTTTTTTATATTATGTGATTGGTCCCTGAGCCCCGTGATTTTTTTTTTAACTGTGGTTAAGCAAGAGTATACAGTCCAGATTAACTTTTCATGCTCGCCTATCTGCATCTCCTTCTGTTTAACTTGCCTGGTGACAGCACACTGCTTTTCATTCTGTACTTGTCATATCCTCTTAACAATCTCCTGTCCCCTCCACTCTCTTCTCTCCCATCCAGAAAGAGACCACAGGACAGTCTCCTACCAATGCATAGAGCCATAAAGTACACACACCATATGGTCACATTGTGTCCCAGAGTCAAGTCCATTTTTCTCTGAAGAGTTGACCTTAGTAGTGTTTTCTGGACAGAGGCAGCAGTGGGTCCAGGGACCAGGCCGTTGGACCATCAGCTGTGGTCTTTTAATGGTATTCTTGAGGTGTACCCCTTTTTTCTCATGTTGCCACAAGGACTCAACATTGTGTGCCCCATCATGGCTGTGTTTGGTGGTAGCCAGGTACCATCTGGTTCTTCTGGTCACATGTTGATACAGTCTCCCATTCACGTGGGTCTTTCTGTCTCCTAAACTGTTTTTGTCTCTTTTTGTTGTTCTTGGAGATCATCTGTTCTGGATGATCTCAGATGGTAGCTTCTAGCTTTTAAGACCCCAGACAGAGCTGACAATATGGGGTGCAGAAGACTGCCTTAGCAATGAGCTAGTCATGCCAATTGGCCTCAGTGTCAGAGCATGGTCCCCAGACTGTGTGCCTTGCAATGTAAGGTTGAAATTAGAAGAGTTTTCAGTTTATGGTGAAGTCTAGTTGAGTCAATATACTTTCTACTGTGTGCTGTCACTGCTTTCACCTAACCAGATTTCTGTCAACTATCTCGTCTATGACCAACCCTCTTCCACCCTCCCCACCCTTGTACTCATCAAAGAGTCTTTTCTTCTGTACGTAAGTCTGTTTTTAAGTCCTTATAGTAGGGGTTGCATATAATATTTGTCCTTGTGCCACTGATTTCACACAGCATAATGTCTTCCAGTTGAAACTAGGTTATGAGATGCTTCCTAAAATCATCATTGTTCTTTATCATTGCATAGTGTTTCATCTTTTTGCTGTTGTGAACTGTGCTGCAATAAACATTCGTGTGCATATATCTGTTTGTGTGAAAGCTTTTGTTTCTGTAGGATATATTCCTAGCAGTGGGATTACTGGATCAAATGGTGTATTTCCAGCTTTTTAAGGAAGTGCCAAACTGCTTTCCAAAGAGATTGTGCCATTTTGCAATCCCACCAGCAGTGTAGGAGAATTCCTGTCACTCCACAGCTTCTCCAGTACTTGTTGTTTTGGATTTTTTGTGATCCCTTATATTTTTTAATTCATTTTATAGATGTGTACTTATTGCTTGCTGTGTGGTAATTGGAAACCTTGGTAGCATGGTGGTTATGTGCTACAGCTGCTAATCAAAAGGTCAGCAGTTTGAATCTACCAAGCATACTTATAGAGTCTCTATAGGTCAGAAGTGACTTGGCAGTTCGGTTTTTTCTTTTTTTTGGGGGGGTATGTTGCAGGTACTATTCCAACAAAGACACTACTTACCGTTGAGTTGACTCTGATTCATGTGACCTGTGTGTGTCTTTGTAGACTTGTGTCCCACAGGGTTTTCAGTGGCTGAATTTCCAGTAGATTGATAGGCCTTTCTTCTGAGATGTCTCTGGGTGAGTTTGAACCACAAACCTTTTGGTTAGCAACTGAGTACTGAGTGCTTAGCTGTCATGAGTATATTAAATAGTGAAAACCACTTGAAATAAAATAAAGGCAGGGAGTGGGAATAGGAAGTTGTGTGTGTGTGTGTGTGTGTGTGTGTGTGTGAGAGAGAGAGAGAGAGAGATAGACAGACAGATAAAGAGGTAGGTTGTAGTTTTGGATAAGGTAGAGAGGGCCTCAGTAAAAAGATCTGATTAAAGATCTGAAGGAAATGAGGGAGCAAGCACGCCATTGTCTTAGTGAATAACATTCCAGACAGATGGAACAGTAAGTGTAAAAACCTCAAAGAGAGAACGTGGCTTAGTGTGCCAAAAACAGAATTAGAGGAGGAAGATAGTATTAGGACATAAGCCCAGAGAGGAAAAGAGGTAAAGATCCCATAGGGCCTTTGGGTCATTGTAAGTACTCTGGCTTTCATTCTGAATGCGATGGGAAACTACTGGAGAGTTTTGAGTGAAAGAGTAATGAGATCTGACTTGTGTATGAGTGTTTCTTCTGGCTGCTATGTTGAGAATTGACTGGGATGATTGGTGGTAAGCTGGGACGGGAGCAGGGAGATCAGTATAGAGACAATTGGATGTTTCAGGTAAGACAGCATGTTGGCTTGGACTGGGTTGGCTGTGAAGATGGGGGCGTATGTTTGGATTCTGGTCATATGTTAATGACCGTTAATAAGGTTTGTTGATTGATTGGATGTGCAATTTGAGAAAGCAGGGTTTCTGACCTGAGTGATTAGAAGGATGAAGTTGACATTTATTGAGATAGGAAGACTTCCAGAGGAGTTTTGGGAAGTTTATCAGGAAGTTTATCAGTCCTCAGTTTGGGGCTTGTTAGGTTTGGGTTGGATATATGAGTTGGGTTTGGATATATGAGTTAGAGTTCCGGGAAGAGATGTAAATTTGGGGTCATCACTGCATGAATAGTTGTTAAAAGCCATGAGACTGGTTGACTATACATTATTTTGGAGGGGACAGAATTCAATCCATAATAGTAGGTATTTGGATATATGAGTTTAGAGTTCAGGGAAGAGATGTAACGTTGGGAGTCATCAGTGCATGAATAGTTTTAAAAGCCATGAGACTGGTTGACTTCATCATGGGAGTACATGTAGATAGAAAACAGAAGTCCAAGGGTTGATTGATTTCTGCCTGTGGCAGGTAGCAGTTGCAAATTAGGTAGTTGAGAATCCAACAAAGAAGACTGGAGAAGTGGACAGAGATGAAAACCTAAGGTTTCCTGGAACCCCAGTAGGAAAATGTGTCAAGGAAGAGCAAGTGACCAGAGATACTTAAATCATTCACAGATGAGTACTAAGACTTTACTTTTGGTTTTTGGAACTCAGATATTGTTGATGACCTTGTTAAAACAGTTTTAGTGGAGTGTTGCAGGCAGAAGAGTGATTGGAGATGACACATGGTGAATGTGAAGACAGGAATTGGAGATAGGGAAGTTGAACAACTCATTTAAGGAGTTTTGTTGTAAAGAGAAAGAAGTGCATCAGTAGCTAGAGGGACTCGGCTACAGGGAATCAGGAGAGGATTTGTTTAAGTTGGGAGATACTAGAGTATGTTTGTTTGCTAATAAGACTAATCCCTAGGCAGGAAACATTTGATGCTGGAGAGAGGGAAGAAAGAAGTACTGGAGCAGTGCCTTGAACAGGTAGGAAGGAATGAGATCTTGCAGGCAAGGGTTGAGACTGGTCTTAGCTAGGGGTACAGACAAATCATAATAGTGAGAGAAAGTAGTAAGTATGTACAGATGCGGGTAGGTAGATTAGGTGGTGGATCCTTGTGGAAGCTCTTTTTGGGTTATTTCATTAGCAAAATAAGCAGGGTTATCAGCTGAGAGTGACAATGGGAGGTTTGAGTAGCAAGAAGATACAAAATGTGTCTGTAGGGTCTAAGAGAGTAAATGGACTAGGGAAATATATGAAGAATCTCTGGCAACCTTTGGCTAACCTAGGGATTGTTAATAAGAATGTAAAATGTGGGCATTTGACTCTCTCTCTGATTTACATATTGAGAAAATTGAGCTTATCACACAACCACATATATATGGCGTTATAACAGGAACCTGTTGGAACAAAGTTCTTGTTCCCTCAGCTGCAGAAGACTAGCACTGTTTCTTACTGTCACTTTTCCTAATAGTCGTTCTCAACTAGGGGCATTTTACCCCCAGGGAAATAGCTAGAGGCATTTTTATTTGTCACAGTTGGAGGGGGCAGAGTGCTACTGACTAGGGATGCTGCTGAATATCCTCTAACACACAGGACAGCTTCCCCACAGTAAAGAATTACCTGGCTGCAATGTCAATAAAGCAGAGGTTGAGAAACACTGAGCATATCGTGGTGAAAACTAAGTCTGGAGTTGCTGGAATTTTGTTCTTTTTTGTTTGCTTGCTTGTTAAATTTTTTCCTTCTTTTTCTCTGACTTTCACAAATTAAGCTTATATTGCATTGTGAGAATGTATGTGTCACTTCACTCTATATTAGGTTCTAATTGAGACAACAGGAAGATGTTCTTTTACTCAGTCTCAACTGCACATACAGATGCTAGGATTAACATAATGTTATCAAAAAATAATTTGAAGTAAAGATTTTTTTTTTTTTTTTTTTACCAAAATGAGTATAATATTCTCAAGATTGAGCCTGAGATGAGTGCTGTCTTTACTGGGGACTTGAGTATACCTTGCATTGAACTGCAGAATTCTTTGAATGATAAGTAGGAGATGTTTTCTCTTATGTTGTTACTTTAGAAAAATTTCAGGTAAATCTCATCTGAATTAATTCTTATCCCTAAAGTTTGGCATATATCTGCACCATTCAATGGTGACTGTAGGCGGAATATACAAATTGATATTTAAACTTAATTCTTTTCAAATAGTGGTAGATAGAAAAATCAGAATAATGAGACTAAAGAAATTTTTTAGGCATTAGTTACAGTGTACCATCTACTTGGTGTGTGCTCTCTGGCAGTCTGACTGTGTGCTAGACTTGTGAGTGTATATTCTGTGTACATCTCACACTCTGGAGAACTGCTTCATACCTACCCTCCTTTTACAGAGATGAGGGGAAGCCAAAGGGATGGATTTTCTAGTATAAATGAAAAATGGAACCTGGTGGAGTAGTGGTTAAGAGCTAACCTGCTGTGACAAAAATGTCAGCAGTTCAAACTCACCAGAAACTCCTTGGAAACCCTGTGGGACAGTTTTTCTGTGTCCTGTAAGGTTGCTGTGAGTTGGAGCTGGAGTTAGAGCTGACTCACAGCACCTAACAACAAAACAGTAGTAAAGGAAAAAGCTATTATCGGTAATGATGATATTTGAGTTAAAAAGTGATAATAGTTGATCCTGGTTGCTTTTTCAGGCTATGTCTAAGTTGTTTTTTGTTTTTCAAGATTTTAATTTATTTTTATTTCCTAGAATGCAAGCCATAAACTAAAGTTATAGGCACATTTAAAAGTTATTGGAAACAAATTTACTCAAGGAAATAAATCATAATAATAACCTATGCCATATTTTTGATAACATTGCGTACCGTTTGTTGTTGACAGCAGAACATGCACCAATTCAGCTGTTTCTACATATACATTGTAGTGACATTGATTACATTCTTTGAGTTCCACATCCGTTCTCACTCTCCTTTTATGTGTTGTTCCTTCCCTATTAGCAAATTCACTGTCTCATAAAGTTCCTATTTAATATTTCCAGTTGCTGTTGTCACTTTGATTCCATATTGATAGTTCTTATAAGAGCGTAGTGCTCAAGGTGGACTTTTTTTTTTTTTTCTTTTTTACTAGTTTAGCTTTAAACTGAACTGTTGCTTGGTTTTAAGAGCACTTCAGGGCGTATTTTTGCTTGAAGATTTGATGATTATCAGTGCAGTAGTTTCAGGACTTCATCCAACCTCTGTGACTCCAGAAGGTCTGGAGTCTATGAGAATTTGAAATTCTGTAGTGCGTTTTCACCCTTTTGATCAGAATTCTTCCATAGAATCTTTGATACAACTGTTGAGAAATGGAGCTGAGCACCAACCAGTTCTTTTGGTCTCATGCCGTGCCCTCCTTTTTTAATTCCACTGACTTTATTTTGTTTTATTTAATAACTGTTCACAAGTTTCCTCCCATAAAACGTTGCCTCAGATTTTGAATTATTTTGTATTTTCAATTTTAACCCAAGTTTGCTTTGTTTTAATTCAGTGTTATTCCACAGTTGGCCAAGAGAGGGTGCAAGGGAACATCTGATTTAATACACTTGAATTAGGTATCCCATTTGGAATAATATTTTAAATTAATTTGATTGCAGTCATTTAGTGTTTGCTTGCTAATTCATTTTATGAACCATTTGAGCCTTGCACATCTTATAGGTATTCAGAAAGCTTTTCCATTATACATTCTTAATATACTTAATTTTTTCAGCAGCATATTGAATTCAGTGAGTAGTTGAGTTCGTGAACTCACCTTAGAAGAAATGCTATATATGTCATTGCTGAATATCATTATGGTCATCTTTGAAGTACTCCCCTTGGGAAGCTGTGTACAGAAGCCAGCACCTAGTCCAGCCTTCAAAGTGTTTTTGAACGTTTTCTGGAATGTCTGTCTGAGCTGTCGTTGGAAGAAGTCTGCCAATTAAGTTCACTTAGCCTAGAAAAAGTGATGGACTATGTGCTGGCCTCTGTGCATAGCTGCCCAAGAGGAATACTGCAAAGGTGACTGTGGTGGTACTCAGCAATGAGCTGTAGCACTTTTCTAGGATGAGTTTACAGACTTAATTGTTAGACCTTGTATGTACTGAGGACTTGGAGTAGGACAGGGTGCTGTGCTAGGTGTGGGGGATGCAGAAGGCATGGATCTCTCCTTTAAGAAATCTTTCAGATTGGTTAATGCAGTACGGGTTTCACTGAAGATGGATTAATACAGAAGCCAAGGGATTTAGTTTTCTGTAATCATGCTGCTAATGGTGAAACTAGACATAGGATAAAGCTTGGGGACACCCTAGAGATGACCTCATCCAGCTTTGTTTTTCACAGATAAACTGAAGCCCAGAGAGGGTAATTACAACTATGAAGAAACATAAATATTTATGATTACAGAGGTGAGAAAAAGTTTGAAATTGTGTAACGTAAAGTTTATAGTTCCCAGAATTTATTTTTTGGGGAGCGGTATCTCATTTGAGTTCATAATAAGCCTATGAGGTAGTTATTATTATTACTTCATTTATTGATGAGATAAACTGAGATCTAGATAGGTTATATGACTCCTTGTCTTAGTCAGGAAATCCTGGTAGCATAGTGGTTAAGTGCTATAGCTGCTAACCAAAAAGTTGGCAGTTAGAAGCTGCCAGGTGCTCCTTGGAAACGCTATAGAGTAGTTCTGTTCTAGAGGGTTGCTGTGAGTTGAAATCGACTTGATAGCAGTTAGTTTTTTTTTTTGTTTTAGTCATGTAGTGCTGGTATAACAGAAATACCAAAAGTGGGTGGCTTTAGTGAACAGAAATTTACTTTTCTCACAGTTTAGGAGGTTAGAAGTCTGAATTCAGGGTCCCAGCTTTAGAAGAAGACTTTCTTTCTCAGCTCTAGGGGAAGGTCACTGTCCCTTTTTATCTTCTGTTTTTCCTTTGATGGGCAATGGAACTTTCTCCATCTGTGCTTGCTTGCTTCTATATCTAAACAGCTCCTTTTGTATCTCACAACTGGTTGGTTTAAGGTGAACCCTACACTTACAGTCTCCTTAGTATACCAAAGAAAACCTATTCCTTGATGGGATTATATCAGTATGTACAAACTTAAACCCATTGTCACTGAGTCCGTTCTGACTCAGAGCAACCCTATAGGACAGTGTAGAACTGTCCCATAGGATTTCCTAGGCTGTAATCATTATGGAAAAAGGCTGCCACATCTTTGTGCTGTGAAGCTGCTGGTGGATTTGCACCACTGACCTTTTGGTTAATAGTTAAGCCCTTAACTATTTTGTCACCAAAAGTTCTTATTGTATGTTATTCTTGTTGGGTGCCATTGAAGCAATTCTGACTCATAACGACACCATGTACAACAGAAGGAAACACTGCTCAGTGCAACTGCATCCTCACAGTTGCTATTTTTGAGTCCATTGATGAGGTACTGAAAGTACCATCTTTGTTTTTCAGCACTTTAAAGAGGACTTTTGTAGCAGGTTTGCCTAATACAGTATGTTGTTTATTTCTTTACTACTGCTTCCATGGGTGTTGATTTTGGATCTAAGTAAAAGGAAATCATTAACAGCATCCATCTTTTCTCTATCGTGATGATGCTTGTTGATACAGTTGTAAGAATTTTTATTTTCTTTGTTGTTGTTACATGCCAGTGAGTTGATTCTGACTCATGGTGACCCTGTGCACAACAGAACGAAACACTGTGTGATCTTGTGCCATGTCTACAATTGGTGTTATGCTTTAGTTCATTATTGTGGCTACTGTGTCAATCCGTCTCGTCGAGGGCCTTCCTCTTTTTCACTGGCCTTCCACTCTACCAGGCATGATATTCTTCTCCAGGGACTGATGCTTCCTGACAACATGTCCAAAGTATATAAGATGTGGTCTTGCCATCTTGGCTTCCAAGGAGCATGCTGGCTGTACTTCTTCCAGAGCAGATCTGTTTGTTCTTTTGGTGGTCCATGGTACATTCAGCTTTTTTCTCCAATGCCATGATTCAAAGGCGTCAATTCTTCTGTCTTCTTTTTTCATTGTCCAGCTTTCACGTGCTTATGATGCGATTGAGCGTACTATGGCTTGGGTCAGGCTCACTTTGGTCTTCAAGGTGACATCTTTTCAATACTTTAAAGAGGTCATTTGCAGCACATTTTCCTAATGCAGTGTGTCTTTTTATTTCGTGACTGCTGCTTCTGTGGATGTTGATTGTGGAACCAAGTAAAATAAAAGCGTTGACAACAATCCTTTCTCCATTTATCATGATGTTGTGTACTGGTCTAGTTGTGACGATTTTTGTTTTCTTGATGTTGAGGTGTAATCCATATTTAAGACTGTGTTCCTGGATTTTCATCAGTTAAGTGTTTCAGGTTGTGTTCATTTTCAGCAAGTAGGGTGGTGTGATTTGCGTAATGCAGGTTGTTAATAAGTCATCCTTTAATTCTGATGCCACATGCTTCTTTGTATATATAATCCAACTTCTTGGATTATTTGCTTGGCATACAGATTGAAAAGGTATGGTGAAAGGATATAACCCTGACACACACCTTTCCTAATTTTTAACCATGCCTCTTGATCCATGTATGGATTCTTTAAGAGCACAGTTAAAGAAGACTATTTTATGCAATGTTAGCCTTAATTTATTATGATCCACACAGTCGAATGCCTTTGTATAGTCAATGAACACAGGTAAAGATCTTTCTAGTATTCTCTGCTTTCAGCCAAAATCCATTTGATATCAGCAGTGATATCCCTGATTCCATGTCCTCTTTTGAATCCAGCTTGAATTTCTGGCAGTTCCTTGACAACATACCATTGCAGTCACTTTTGAATGATCTTGAGCAAAATTTTACTTGTGTGTGATGTTAATGATATTGTTCAGTAATTTCTATATTTGGTTGGATCACCTGTCTTAGGAATGGGCATAAATATGTATCTCTCCCAGTTAGTTGGCCAGGTAGCTGCCTGCCAGATTTCTTGGCATAGACAAGTGAGCACTTCCAGTGCTGCATCTGTCTGTTGAAATATCTCAGTAGATATTCCATCAATTCCTGGAGCCTTGTTTTTTGCCAGTGCCTTCAGTGCAGCTTCGACTTCTTCATTCAGTATCATCAGTTCCTGATCATATGTTCCCTCTTCACATGGCTGAACATGAACCAGTTCTTTCTGGTATAATGACTGTGTATACTCCTTCCATCTTCTTTTGGTGCTCCCTGAGTTGTTTCATATTTTCCCTGTAAAATCCTTCAGTATTGCAACTCAAGTCTTGAATTTTTTCTTCAGTTCTTTCAGCTTGAGAAATGCAGAATGTGTTCTTCCCTTTTGGTTTTCCATTTCCAGCTCTTTGCACATGTTATTATAAAACTTTATTTTGTCTTCTCAAGCGGCTCTTTGAAATCTTCTGTTTAGGTCTTTTACTTCACCATTCCTTTCTTTTGCTCTAGTTGCTGGATGTTCAAGAGCAAGTTTCATAGTCTCTTCTGGCATCCAATTTGGTCTTGTCTTTCTTTTCTTCATGGATGATGCCTTTCCACAATTTGTCTAGTCTTTGGTCATTAGTGGTAACACATCATCTATTCTTGAGATAGTCTTTAAACTCAGGAGAGATATACTCAAGGTCATACTTTGGCTCTCATGGGCTTGTTCTAATTTTCTTCAGTTTCAGTTTGAATTTACATACGAGTAATTGGTGATCTGTGCCACAGTCAGGACCTGTTTATTCTGACTTCTGTTATGGAGCTTTTCCATTGTAGTTGTTTGGGTTGCTGGGTGTTCTGTCTGATGAGGTCCATGTGTACAGTCGCCATTTGTGCTGGTTAAAAAAGGTATTTGCAGTGAAAAAAATCATTAGTCTTCCCAAATTCTATCATGTGATCTACGGCATTATTTATGTTAACAAGACCATATTTTCCAATTATCAATCCTTATTTGTTTTCAACTTTTGCATTCCAGTGTTCAGAAATTATCAGTGCATCCTGATTGCGTGTTCAGTCAATTTCAGACAGCAGAAGCTGGTAAAAACCTTCAGTCTCTTCATCTTTGACCTTAGTAGTTGGTGCATAAGTTTGAAAAGTAGTCATATTAACTGGCCTTCTTTGTAGGCATATTGATATTACCTGTCACTGACAGCATCGTACTTCAGGACAGGTCTTGAAATGTTCTTTTTAATGATGGAGGCAACACTATTTCTTTTCAAGTTTTCATTCCTAGCATAGTAGACCATATGATTGTTGGATTCTAAATGGCCAGTAGAGTCCATTTCAACTCACTAATGCCCAGGATATTGGTGTTTATGCGTTCTATTTCAGTTTTGATGATTTCCAATTTTCCTAGATTCATACTTCATACATTCCATGTTCCGATTATTAATGGATGTTTGCAGCTGTTTCTTCTCATTTTAAGTCAAGGCACATCAGCAAATGAAGATCCCGAAAGCTTTACTCCATCTGTGACATAAAGGTTGACTCTACTTTGAGAAGGCAGTTCTTCACCAGTCGCCTCCTGAGTGCGACTTAACTTGGGTCGGGGGTACTCTCTAGCCCTAAATCTGACAGTGTTCCTCTGTTATTCAAAAGGTTTTCCTTGGCTAGTTGTTTACCGAAATAGACTGCCAGGTCGTTCTTCCTAGTCTGTCGTAGTCTGGAAAGTCAGCTGAAACCTGTCGACCATGGGTGACCCTGCTGGTACTTAAATACCAGTACCATAGCTTCTGGCATCACAGCAACAAGGAGGCCTCCACTGACAGACAGGTGGGGCTGCCCACTCTATCTTTGCTCCTCCTGTCAGCTAAGATAATCTAATCA
Organism: Heterohyrax brucei; assembly: GCA_028571685.1. NCBI lineage: Eukaryota > Metazoa > Chordata > Mammalia > Hyracoidea > Procaviidae > Heterohyrax > Heterohyrax brucei. Next base: position 172,247,695 of record CM053141.1, read on the forward strand.
ACGCAGTACGCCCAGAACTCTGCAGGGCAGAACAGTCTCCTACCGGCTCAGATACCCAATCAGTGCAGCCAGCCCAGAACTCTGCAGGGCAGAACAGTCTCCTATCAGCTAAGATAACCAATCTTTCCGACAGTGTATCAGATCGTGTTCCGCTGCTATTCGTAAGGTTTTCCCTGGCAAATTCTTTTCAGAAGTAGCCCGCTGGGTCCTTTTTTCTAGTCTGTTTTACTCTTGGAAGCTGTTTTCTTTATACTGAGGTATAGTCCATACTGAAGGCTATTGTGATCTTTGATCATCATCAGTAAGTACTTCAAGTCCTCTTCACTTTCTGTAAGCATGGTTGTGTCATCTGCATAATGCAGATTGTTAATGAATCTTCCTCCAGTCTTGATGTCTCTTTGTTTTTCATATGGTCCAGCTTCTTGTATTATTTACTCAGCATGCAGGTTGAGTAAATATGGTAAAACGATACAACTTGGACACACATCTTTCCTGACTTTGGGAGTCCTGGTGGTGTAATAGTTAAGTGCTGTGGCTGCTAACCAAAAGGTTGGCAGTTCAAATCTATACCAAGTGCTTCTTGGAAACTCTATGGTGTAGTTCTAGTCTGACCTATAGAACTGTTATGAGTTGGAATTGACTTGATGGTACTGGGTTTGGTTTTTTGTTTTTTTCCTGACTTTAAACCACACAGTATACCCTTGTTCTTTTCAATGTATATACAGATTCCTCATGAGCACAATTAAGTGTTCTCGACTTCCCATCCATAATTTATGATCTATGCAGCCAAATGCCTTTCCGTAGTCAATAAAATGCAAGTAAATATCTGTTTGATAGTCTCAGCTTTAAACAGGATCCATCTGACATCAGCAGTGATATCCCTGCTTCCACATATTCTTCTGAATCCAGTTTTAATTTATGACTGTTCCCTTGTGAAGTATTGCTACAGCTGCTTTTGAATTATCTTTAGCAGAATTTTACTTGCATGTGATATTAATGATACTGTTCAGTGAGTTTTGCCTCCAGTGGCGGCACCTTTCTTGGGGATAGATATAAATATGGATCTCTTCCAGTCGTTTGGCCAGGTAGCTCTCTTCCAAGTTTTTTGACAGATGAGTGAGTACTTTTGGTGCTGCATCTGTTTGTTGAAATATCTCCATTGGTATTCTGTCAGTTTCCAGAGCCGTGTTTTATGCAGTACCTTCAGTGCAGCTTGGACCTGTTCTTTTTATATCACCCTTGAGTTGTTTTGTGTATTTGTCTTGCGTACTCATCAAGATTGTGGAGTTCCACATGAATAAGAATTGACTGAATGATAATGGGGTTTTCAGTCAGGAATTCATCGTGTCTTTTGAACTGAGTTGACTTATAGTAATGATTCAAAAAATACTGAATCAGGGAAATAGACCTTGGTTTAGTACCTATTATTTGGCTCATGTGAGTTACAAACTTGTTGCTTTTCTTTGCCTCCAGTAAACAAGCTTTTTGTGGTGTTATATGTAAAAACAGTCTATTCAATGAATACTTTTAGATTGTTTGTTTGTGGTTGTTAAATTGTTTCTGTAAAAATGGAACTGTTATAGAAAAGATAAGTTCTGCATAAAGATTTTAAATGTCTGTTTTGTACAGGCCTCTTTCGTCTCATAATGTTTTGCTCCAGTCACATGTTCACACAAGTGCCTCTCTTGACATCTCTCGGAAATGGGAGAAGAAGAATAAAATCGTTTATCCCCCACAGCTGCCTGGAGAACCTCGGAGACCAGCAGTAAGTTTGTGGGTAGAACAAATCTCTTGTGATTCATAAAGTGCACTTAGTCTTACGTGGTTAGCAATGATTTATTATTCTGTGTTAAAAAAGACTGCAATTTGCAGAATCCTTTAATTGACATATAAGATGTATTAGATTTACCTCTTTGGCGGTTTAAAAAAGATCATCATTGCTTTTCTTACTTGTTTGCCTTTATCTCCAGGTAGGGGCTATAAGTAAAAAATTAAGCCAATAGCTTAAAACATACTGAATTTTGACCCGTAAGAGCCTTCCGAATGCATTCTTGATTTTGGAGGGTAACAAGTTGGCGAGAACGACTTAAACCATTGGCCAATGTTTAAATCACATGTTTGTTTTTTGTTTGAATTTAGATACGTTTGTTCTGTTTTTGTAATTTATACACCTTTGAACCTAAGGTTTAAGTTTAAATAATGTATTACTACTAGAGATACTGGAAACCCCTGGTGGTGTAGTGGGTTAAGTGCTACATCTTCTAACCAAAAGATTGGCAGTTCAAATCCACCAGCTGCTCCTTGCAAACTCTATGGAGCAGTTCTACTCTGTCCTATAGGGTCGCTGTGAGTCAGCCTCAGTTTGACGGTGCTGGGTTTGGTTTTTGGTTTTACCAGAGATGTTGAGAATTTATTTTATTTTTGGCTGCCGCCCCCCAAGCCAAGTGCCGTCGAGTCGGATCGAATTCTTTTATTATTTCCCTATTGTGGTAGAGATTGCTGTGTTCTGAGATGTAAGACTAACTTGCAGCTTAATGTGAATTTCCTGTGGAGTCATTCACATGTGTGAAAGAGTCTAAGCAAATAGTAGTATGAACAGGATGGGAATGTTTTAGTCCTTAAGAAATTAAACTGGTAAGTACTTTAAAGTATTCAACTGGTAACCGAAAGGTTGGTGATTCACACCTACCGGTTGCTCAGTGGGACAAAGATGTGGCAGTCTACCTTGGTCAAGATTTAGAGCCTTGGAAACTCTAAGGGTAGTTCTGTCTGTAGGGTTGCTATGAGTAAGAATAGACTCTCTGGTGGTGCATTTCTTGGTTTATTTTACAAATAGAATTATTGTGTTAATTATAAATCATTTGGTTTATCAAGCATGTTTTAAAGTGCTGTGAGATTCAAGGCTGCTGGATAATCAATCTCATCTAAGAAATAGTACAAAAGAGAAACCAGACCCTTGCCATTGAGTTGATTCTGACTCATAGTGATCCTGTAGTAAAGACCACGTCATTTGCATAGTTTTTAAGTGAACTTAAAAATGTGTACGTCATTGTAAAAAGATTCCATTGTCTAAGTAGTAGTCTGAATTAGTACAACGTCTATTTTCTTTTTTTTCTGTTTAGAAGGATTAATTTATTTATTGAAAGAGCTCTTAACTACTCAGGAAATGAGAGGAAAAAGAGATGGTAATAGTTTAAACAGCCTTGTGTGTGTGTGTGTGTGAGCCAATCTTTACTGAAAGACCATTAAGCATTAAATAAATAAGGAGCCTGATTGTGCAGTGGTTAAAACACTCAGCTGCAAGCCCGAAAGTTAGCAATTCAAACCCACTAGACACTGTGTAGGAGAAAGTGTTCAAGTCTGCTTCTGTAAAAATTACAGCCTTGAAAATCATATGGGTGGTTCTGTTCTGTCCTGCAGAGTAAATAGAGAAATCATAACAGTATTTGTTAGGTCCAGAATGTAAGAGCTAAATTATGTGTTTTATAGTCCTAGTCTCTTGGATATTAATTAAAAAAAAAAAAAGTACTTCAGAGTGCGTTCCAAATTTCAAAATTTACATAGTTAACAATAGGTCATCCATTTACCTCTAGTAAATGAAGTCAGTCTAATGATTTATTATGTATTGTATTTACTGAAACTGTTTCGATTAACTTTTTTATATGACATATACTCCTTATGCAAGTGCCTGCATGAGGACATTTGATTTATGTAGGCCCTTTCATGCAGCCTAATTTAATTCTCTTTGTTTGCACAGATTTTGCTTGAGTGAGTATGGGGACATGTTTTGTTTTTTGGAAAATAACATTTGGTGATTATAAGTGAACTAAACCTGCTGCTGTTGAGTCGGTTCCAACAAATTGACCTTAATGCATCAGTTATACCCATTATGAGTGGAAATATTAATACCTTTCGTAGATATTGACTTTATTTACAGGGGATAATTTACTCACCTAGTCACATAACGCTTAACACAGTGCCAGTGTGTCGCTTTGAAAGTCCCTGGACTTGCCAGTCTGCTAGCTCCAGCCAAGCCAAGTCAACCTAGCTTCAGCATTGGAATATGTATTTTATAAAGCTATAACAGTGGCTAGGGATAGAGAGTGAACCCTATGGCCGTAAATTAAGATGAGTGCAGACAATTAGATGTTTTAGGCTGTTCGTAATATTTTTGAGCCTGTTGTTGTTACGTGCTGTCAAGTCAGTTACTATCCTCACAGTCATTGCTGTTTGAGCCTGTTGTTGCAGCTACTGTGTCAGTTTGTCTTGTTGAAGGTCTTCCTCTTTTTTTGATGACCTTCTGTTTACCAAGTATTGTGGATTGAACTTTATTCCCCAAAAACTGTGTGTGGGGTTTTGGCTGGGCCGTGATTCCTGGTATTGTGTGATTGTGGGGGTTTGTTTGGGCCATGATTCCTGGTATTGTGTTACATTCCTCCATGTTGTAAATCCTGCCTCTGTGATATTAATGAGGGTCTGTGGCCAGCAATTGTGTTGGGGCAGGACTCAAGGTGTAAGACTGCTTTGTGCCTTGAGGCAGTGCCTTGAGATATAAAGGAAAGAAGCTACAAGAGAGATTTGGGGACCTCGTATTGTCAAGAAAGAAAACTGTACTGGAAGCTGAGCATGTCCTTTGGAAAGGACTGGGCTGTCTGCACTTCAGAAGCTCCAGTCCAGGGGAAGACTGACAAGTACTTCCTCCAGTGCCAGCAGAGAAAGCCTTCCCTTGGAGCTGACTCCTTGAATTTGGACTTTTAGCGTACTGGACTGTGACAAAATAAAATTTCTACTTTTAAAGCCATCCACTTGTGATATTTCTGTTAAAACAGTATTAGATGACTAAAACACCAAGTATGATGTCCTTCTCCAGGGACAGGTGCCTCTTGATAATATGCCTAGAGTACATGAGATGAAGTCTCACTCACCATCCTTGCTTTTAAGGCACATTCTGGTTATACTTTTTCAAACACTACCTTTCTTGGGGGCGGAGTCAAGATGGCAGACTAAGTACATGTCTCCCTATATCCCTATGGAAACCAAGACCTGAATTGGTACTCAGATGGAGCCTTCTGATCACCTAATCAGGTACAGGGCTGTTAATTTGGACTTCATACTACTGAGTGAAAAACCTCCTCTGTTTCTCTGACTCCCGCTCCTGGCTAGCCCTGGCTGTCATGGACTGAAGGTAAACGCAGCATTTTGACTTTTTTTTTTCTCTGTCTTGGCTGGCAGGTGGAGCTGGGTCTTGCCTAGCAGCTGGACTCAGATGCACTGCTGGGGGGATAGGCAGGCGAAATTGCCATATTTTGAGAGCCAGGCTTAGGACTCTGTTAATCTAGCCACTTTGGGCCTGTCTTTTTATCTCTGCCATAGCCGGGTTTGTAAGGATTTGCACTGCCAGTGTGTGGGACACCATGTTGGGTATGGAGATTTTAGCGGGACCTAATTCTTAGCCTGGGAGCCAGCGCCTGCAAACAGGACAGTGCTTCTCTGACAGAAAAGCAGTAATTTACTCAGTGCCGGCCTACAGTGGGGGCCCTACAACAGAAGCAGAGGAATCACTACCTCTTGGCATGTTTAGCCCCTCTATCTGCTGCTTGTGTGGAGGGCGACATCTTGGATACAGTGGCCGCAGCTGGACCTAATTCATAGCTTGGGAGCCAGAGCCTATCCACAGGAAAGCTCTTTTCTGCCAGAAAAGCAGTGCTCTACACAGTGTTGCCTAAGGCTGGGCCCTGCCAGCAGAAGCCAACAGGGCAGTAGCATTGCTGTATTCTGAACTAGTTTGTATCATTTGAGGTTGGATATAGAGGTGCTTACTTTGCCAGTTGGGAAGACGGAACTCTACACCTGAAAATCTGACTGCCTTGGGAAGTGGTCAGATACCTTTTGCTTTACATTTTAAGACAGCCTAGACGGCACTTAGCTGTGCAGAGAAACATCTGCAGTCCATCCTCACAGTATCTCTTCCAGCCTCTGCTTACTCATATGGAACCCAAAAAGCAACAGACACTTGTGGCATACAAGAAATCACCCATGGCTTCAGAAGGCCCCCAAACAAAGCAACTAAGGAGTTTTCCACATGAAGAAACTTATGAAAGCATGAGAAAGTGAATACAAAATGATTATATACAGAGCCCTTCTAGGCCTTATACAAAATGCAGCAGAACAAAAGGAGAAATTAAACAAGCTGTTCTATCTGATGGAACACCAGTACTCTGAAATCCAACAGATCAAGAACGAAATCAAAGACATAGAAACTTCAATGCAAAGCCAAGAAAACAGAATGGAACAAATGGAAAAAAGAATTTCTGACTTGGAAGACAGAGCTACTGGTGCCAGTGTCTATGAGCAGAAATCAAAAAAAAGAAACAAGAAAAATGAGGAAGCATTAAGAAGCATGTGGAACTCTATTTAAAGAGGAACAACCTTCGATTAATTGGAGTCCCTGAACAGGGTGAGACATCTGAGAACACAGAGTATTGTTGCTGAGCTGCTGAAAGAAAACTTCCCAGAAATCATGAAGGAAGAGAATATTGACATTTCAGATGCATATTGTATGCCACCCAATATGGATCTCAAAAGACTCCAAGACATATTATAATCAAGCTTAACAAAATGAAACATAAGCAGCAACTCTTAAAGGCAGCAAGACTGAAAGCAAAGCTAACACTCAGAGGGAAACCCTGTAGGCTCTCGTCAGATTTCGGAGACAGTGGCATGACACATTCAAAGTCTTGAAGGAGAAGAATGTCCAACCAAGAATTATATATCCTGCAAAACTATCTTTCAAATACGAAAAAGAAATGAGGACATTACCAGATAAACGGAAACTCACAGACTTTGTAAAAACCAAACCAAAACTACAAAAAATACTGAAAGAAGTTTTTGGCTTTGGCTTAGAAGAATGAAACCACTAACTTTATGTTTGAGAACGACACACTACTCAAAACTCGGTTAGAGAAGGCTCGAAAGTCAATCACAGCTTTAATACAGAAAGAAGCAATCCAGTGATCATCATGAAACCTATGGTGCCATCATATTAAAAAGAGGGATGTACTACAGTTGTTATAGTCCTTCCAGATGGAGAGGAAGATGACAAGACTGGTAGTAATTAAAATCGGGTTAATATATAGTTTATTAAAGGGGATCATAGGGGCAGCTGTAAAGAACAACAAAGATGTATCATACCATTTCAAGAAATGTAACACAGGAGTCTTAACAACTAAAAACTCCCTCTCAAAAAGGTGAAAAATCAACTCACAAAAAAGAATGTCCCAGAACAGACTAATAAGAACAACAGAGAAAACAACAACACAAAAATAAACATATCACAATGGCAGCAGTGAACACATACCTATCAATAATTACATTGAATGTTAATGCACTGAATGCTCCAGTAAAGAGACATCGAGTGACATCTTGTATCAAAAGACATGACCCATCCATATGTTGTCTACAAGAAGCTCACTTGAGACCTAAAGATAAGAACAAACTGAAAATTAAAGGATGGAAGAATATATATCAAGCTAACAATGAACAAAGAAGAGCAGGTGTGGCAATTCTAATCTCAGACAAAGTCAATTTTAATGTAAAATCCACCATTGTGGACCAAGATGGACACTATTTATTGCTGAAAGGTTCAGTACACAGGCAAGACTTAACTATATTAAATATTTATGCACCTAATATCAAAGCACCTAAGTTCATTGAAGAAACACTGACTACACTCAAAAAAGAGTTAGATGACTCCACAATAATAGTGGGAGACTTCAACACTCCACTCTGAATACTGGACAGATCTTCTAAAAAAAAAAGCTCAGTAAAGATATAGAAGACCTCATTGCCACAATTAATCAACTAAACCTCATTGATATATACAGAACTTTCCACCCATCGGCAGCCAACTGCACCTTATTCTCCAGTGCACAAGTAACATTCTCCAGAATTGACCATGTGTTAGGACATAATGCAGTTCTGAGCAAAATCCATACCATTGAATTGCTGCAAATCATCTTCTTAGATTATAAAGCCATAAAAGTTGAAAGCAATAGTAGAAAAAGCATAGAAAGTGGAACTCTTGGAAACTGAATAACATCTTGCTCAAAAAAACATGGGTTATAGAAGAAATCAAGGATGAAATAAAGAAATTCATGGATTCCAATGAGAATGAAAATACTTCCTACCAGAATCTGTGGGATACAGCCAAAGCAGTGCTCAGAGGTCTGTTTATCTCCATAAATGCACACATCTGAAAGGAAGAAAGAAACCAAATCAAGGAATTAACCCTACAGCTTGAACAAGTAGAGAGAGACAAAAAGAGGAACCCCTCAGGCTAAAGAAAAACGAGATCATAAAGATCAGAGCAGAGCTAAATGAATTAGAGAAAAAAATTGAAAAGACCAAAAGCTGTTTTTTTGAAAAGATCAACAAAGTTGACAAACCACTGGCTAAACTTACTAAAGAAAAGCAGGAAAGGAAACAAATAACCCAAATTAGAAATGAGAGGGGAGTTGTCATCACAGATCCAACAGAAATAAAAAATATCATATCAGAATACTATGAAAGCCTGTACTCTAAGAAATTTGAAAATGTAGAGGAAATGGACAAATTCCTTGACTTGTACGACCTACCCAAAATATCACAAAGTGAAGCAGAACAACTTAATAAACTCATCACAAAGGAATAGATTGAAAATGTCATCAAAACACTGCCAACCAAAAAAAGCCCGGGCCCAGATGGCTTTACTGCAGAATTCTACCAAGCATTTAGAGAAGAGTTATCTCCAATACTACTGACACTATTTCACAGTATAGAAAGGGATGGAGTTCTCCCAGACTTGTTGTATGAAGCCAGCATAAGCCTGATACCAAAGCCAGGGAAAGACCCAACCAAAAAGGAGAACTACAAACTGATATCACTCATGAATCTAGATGCAAAAATCTTCAACAAAATTCTTGCCAATAGAATACAACAACATATCAAGAAAATAATCCATCATGACCAGGTGGGATTCATACCAGGGATGTAAGGCTGGTTCAACATCAGAAAAAACAATTAATGTGATTAACCACATAATTAACACAAAAGACAAGAATCACCTGATTTTGTCCATTGATGCAGAAAAGGCGTTTAATAAAGTCCAACACCCACTTGTGCTAAAAACTCTTAGCAAAATAGGCATAGATGGCAAATTTCTCAACACAATAAGTGCCATTTATACAAAACCTAGTGCCTACGTCATCCTGAATGGAGAGAGACTGAAGGAGTTTCCCTTGATAACAGGAACTAGACAAGGATGCCCACTCTCACCTCTCCTATTCAGCACTGTACTAGAAGTTCTAGCCAGAGCAGTTTAGACAAGACCAAGAAATAAAGGGCATCTGCATCGGCAAAGAAGTTAAAATCTCCCTGTTTGCAGATGCTATGATTGTATGTGCAGAGAATCCCAAAGAATCTATAAGTAAACTATTCAAACTGATAGAAGAGTTCAGCAAAGTAAATCAGTAGGATTTCTTTATACCAACAATGAGACTGTTAATGAAGAAATCATCGAATCAGTACCATTTGCTGTAGCCCCTAAGAAGATAAAGTACCTAGGAATTAATCTAACCAGAGAAATAACAGACCTTTACAAAGAGAACTACAAGCCCTTACTACAAAAAACGAAGAGAGACTTAGATAAATGGAAAAATCTACCCTGCTCATGGATAGAAAGACTTAACACTGTGAAAATGTCTGTTTTACCCAAAGCAATCTATTTATATAATGCAATCCCAATACAAGTTCCAGTGCCATTTTTTAATGAGATGGAGAAACAAATCACCGATTTTGTTTGGAAAGGGAAGAAGCCCCAGATAAGTAAGGTACTACTAAAGAAGAAGAACACACTGGGAGACCTCTCATTACCCGACCTTAGAACATACTGCACTGCCGCAGTGGTCAAAACAGCCTGGTACTGGTATAAGAACAGACAGATCAATCAATGGAACAGAATTGAGACCCCAGAGATGACACCATCTGCCTATGAACAGTTGATATTCGACAAAGGCCCTGAGGCATTAAACTGGGGTAAAAACAATATCTTCAACAAATGGTGCTGGCAAAATTGGATATCCATCTGCAATACATTGAAACAAGATCCATATCTTACACCTTATACAAAAACCATCTGCAACTGGATAAAAGACCTAAATATCAAACCTAAAACGATAAAGCTCATCCAAGAAAAAGTAGGGACAGCAATGGAAGTTTTAATACACAATGTGGACAGAGTCCAAAATCTGTCAAACAAACCACAATCAACAGAAGCGAAAATAGATAAATGGGAACTATTAAGAATCAAACACTTTTACTCATCCAAAGACTTTGTTAATAGAATTAAAAGAACACCCACAGAATGGGAAAAAATATTTGGCAACTCAATGTCAGACCGACGCCTAATCTCCATAATCTATAAGATACTACAAGATATCAATAAGAAGAAGATAAACCATCCAATTAAGTCATGGGCAAAGGAGATGGACAGACATTTCACTAAAGAGGAGATCCAGGCAGCCAAAAAACACATGCAGACATGATCATGATCTTTAGTTATTAAAGAAATCAAGATGACAATGGGATACCGTCTCACTCCAACAAGGTTGCCCATGATCCAAAAAACACAAAACAACAAATGCTAGAGAGGCTGTGGAGAAAGTGGAACTCTCCTTCACTGTTGGTGGCGTTGCAAAATGGTCCAGCCTCTTTGGAAAGCAATCTGGTGCTTCCTAAAGAAAATGGATATTGATATACCATTTGACCTAGTAATTCCACTACTTGGAAGATATCCTACAGAATCAAGGCCTTTCACACCAACGGACACATGCACCAGAATGTTTATTGCAGCACAGTCCACGATAGCAAAAATATGGAATCAACCCAGATGCCCAACAACAGAGGAATGGATAGGTAAACTATGGTATATATACTCAGTGGAGCACTACGCAATGATAAAGAATAATGATGATTCCAGGAAACATCTCATAACCTGGTTTGAACTGGAAGACATTATGTTGAGTGAAAGTAGTCAGCAACAAAAGGATAAATATTGAATGAGACCTCTATGATAAGATCTCAAAAACAGACTTGTGTATAGAAGAAAAGACTCTTTGACAGCTGCAAGGGAAAGGAGGGAGGGAGAGCGGGGTTGGGGAGGGTTTAGATTAGATAGTTGCTAGAAATCTGGTTGGGTGAAATCAGTGATAGCACACATTAGAAACAAGAACAATATTAAGTGGACTTCAGCATAACTTGAGTACTTCTTCCATCTTAACCCAATATTGAAAGGATAGAGGAGCTGGGGCAGGGGGCAGGGGACCCTGCTCTTAGGCAAAATTGAGGCCAATTGGCACAACTAGCGTTCTGCTAAGAGAGATCTCTGCACCCCACATTGGTGAGTCTGGGATGTTAAAAGCTGTCAAGCTGCCATCCGAGGGCACAGCAGATGGTCCCAACTCAGCAGGAATGGATGCTCATTGAGGACCAAAATGGCATGGGGTAACAACAACTCAGAAGATAGAGAGACCCACATGAGTGAGTGCCTACATCGACTTGGTTCTGGAAGAACCGGATGGTGGCCGGCCACCACCAGTGATAGCCGAGATGGAGCTCACAGAGAGGAGTCTCACTGGCAACACAAGAATAAAAAGAGGTGCATCCTGAGATCTCCACTAAAAGACTGCAATTGATGGTCCAGCAGTTTCGAGGTTCCCCTGGGGGCATGGCCCCTGGTTTTGATGTTGCCCTTGCCCATAAATCATAACGAAGGTCCACTCTTCGGACATGAATGGATTGAACTTGGTGATGCAGAGTGACCATATATTGGATGCACTTTATGGTTCTATACATCTATGTGATATCATCCTGCTGACCTCTGGCTGGAGGAAGGAGCATGGGTAGAGAGGAGGCGAAAGGAGACTGTTGGGAGGATGAGACATGTATGGAGCAGAGAGGAATAGTGTGCTGTCACCGGACAGGGAGAGCAGTGGAAGCTGAATATAGGTGGACATGTAAATTTATACACAAATGTACATTTTCACTCAGTCATATTAAATTGAAAAAAAAGACAAGAAAAAAAAAAAAACAACCCAGTACCTTTCTAATGTAGCTAGCACCAATTTCCAAATAATGTAAATTCCTATGTAGACTTTATCTTATATATGGTGTCATCATAGTCAGGAAAATAAGGCAGAAAGAAATTCAAGTTTTTTTTTACTTTCATGATAGTCTCACCTTATTAATTTGGGCTTGAGTTTCCCTTTATGGTGTCTTTGAAGAAAGCTATGTTAAATAAATTAAAAATAGTGAAGTCCATAGCCATCATGCCAATTCTGATTCATAGCAACTGTCTGGAACAGAATAGAACTGCCCTGTAGGTTTTCTAAGGCTATAGTCTTTATGGAACAGACTGCGACATTCTTCACCAGTGAAGTGGGTTTGAGCTGCCTACCTTGGGTTAGTAGCTGAGTGTTTCACCATTGCGACCAAGGCTCCTAAAAGTAGTTAGACTGAAGGAAAATTGTTTCAACAATCATTTTTCTAAGAGGCATATATGTATATGTATATATATATTTATTGTGATTAAGTGGAAGCATACAATCCAGATTAAACTTGCATACCCTCTTATCTGCAGCTCCTTCTCTCCTTGCCCAGTGGCAGAACCCTCATCCTTTTCATTCTATGCTTGTCATATCCTCTTCATCTCCTGCCCCCTTCTCTCCACCCTCTCCTCTCCCATCTAGAAAGAGACCAGTAGGACAGCCTCCTATAAAGGCAAAGTACAGACAATATGGTTACATTGTGTCGCTGAGTCCAGTCCATTTTTGTCTCAAGAGTTGACTTCAGTAGTGTTTTCTGGACAGGGGCAGCAGCAGGTCTCGGGGCCATGCTCCCAGGGGATTCCCCAGACTGTCATTTAGTAGAGTTCTTGAGCTGTGCCCCTCTTTTTCTCATGTTGCCACGGGAACTCAGCATTGCATGCCTCATCACAGCTGTCTTTCCTGGTGGCCAGGCACCATTACTGGTTCTTCTGGCCACATGTTGACCCTGTCTCCCATTCACATGGGTCCTTCTGTCTCCTGGACTCTTTATTCCTCGTGTCTTTGTTGTTCTTGGTGATCATCAATGCCAGATGAGTTGGGACCATTTGGTGTACCTCAGATGATAGCTTGCTAGCTTTTAAGACCCCAGACACCACTCACCAATATGGAGTGCAGAAGACTCTGTTAGCAATAAGGTAGTTATGCCAGTTGGCCTTGATGCCCCCGAGAGCATGGTCCCCAGGCCCTGCCCCTGTTACTCTATCCTTGCGGTATTGGGTTAATGTTAGAAGAGTTTTCAGTTTATGGTGAAGTCCAGTTAAGTTGATTAACTTTCTATTGTACGCTGTCACTGCTTTCACCCAACCAAATTTCTAACAACTATCTAATCTGTGACCAACCCTTTCCCTCCCTCCCCACCCTTGTAGCTGTCAAAGAATCTTGTCTTCTATAACATAAGTCTGTTTTTAAGTCCTTATAGTGGGGGTTTCATACAGTATTTGTTCTTTTGCCACTGACTGATTTCACTCAGCATAATGTCTTTCAGTTGAAACCAAGATATGAGATGCTTCCTAAAATTATCATTGTTTATCATTGCATAGTGTTCTATTGAGTATATGTAACATACTTTGTTTATCCATTCATCTGTAGATGGGCATCTGGGTTGATTCCATCTTTTTGCTGTTGTGGATTGTGGTGCAGTAAACATTTGTGTGCATGTTTCTGTTCGTGAGACAGCCTTTGTTTCTGTAGGATATATTATGAGCAGTGGAATTGCTGGGTCAAATGATATATGTATTTCCACCTTTTTAAGGAAGCACCAGATTGCTTTCCAAAGAGGTACCATTTTGCAATCCTATCAGCAGTGTAGGAGAGTTCTCATCTCTCCATAGCCTCTCCAGCCTTTATTGTTTTGTGTTTTTTGGATCATGGCCAACCTTGTTGGGGTAAGATGGTATCTCATTGTACTTTTCATTTGGATTTCTCTGATAGCTAATTATTGTGAGCATTTCCTCATGTGTCTTTTGGCTGCACATATTTTTAATGTATGAGTTAAGTAACATACTGATAATGATAATAAATTGTGCTTATAAGTCATTAATGTGAATCCCATAAGGCCCCAGTAAGGGCTATTTTTGAGACTTTATCCGTCTTTGAGTTATGTATGTTTTAAAATAGATTAAATTTATTTATTTATTATAAACTAAAATAAATTCATTTCTTTAAAAATTATTGGTTTAAGTATTTTATAATTTAGACTTATTTTTATTTCATTTGAATAGCTATTTTACACATTGTATCGTAATTTAACTTTACCGAATTTACCGTATTGGTTAGTCAATAGCAATGATAATCTAACCAGACTTTCTGTTGTCTATCTTCATCACTTTAGAACAGCACTTCGTCTGGTGTATGTCTAAGAAATACTCTTAAGACATTTCTCATGCTTAAAGTTAACTAAAAATCAAGTAAAATTAAACAGTGTTTTAGTTTTAGAAGATGATGATTGAATTACTTCCCCCTTTCTTGTAAACACATGACCCTTTTTTACCCCATGCTCTTGTCAATATTACCACTTTTTTTATTTTTACAAACTTTGTAGATAATCATACAATGAAGGTTTAAAGATAGCTTACCAAGGGAAAGCAAGAACTGAAAGATTTCTATATAAAAGATTTCATTGAGCAGATTAATTTTTGGAGATTAATATTATGTCATGATAGTTCTTTCCATTGCTCCTCTGAGCACTTTATTGCTGGAAATGTAATTAGACTATTGCCACAATTTTCAGCCTGTCGGCTTCCATTGTAACTGAAATAAAATCTGCTACATATTAAAAGATAGCCACTAGAGAAAACTGCTGTTTCTAAGGCATTTGAAAATTTCCACCAGAAGTCAAACTAGAAATTTTTGAGCTCTCCTGCAATTGTTTTCTTTGACAGATGTTTTCTAATTTTTTAAGTCAATTAGTGGGCAGTATAGTACAGTAGGAAACTCTGGTGGTGTAGTGGTTAAGTGCTACAGCTACTAACCAAAACGCTGGCAGTTCAGGTGCACCAGATGCACCTTGGAAACTATGGGGCAGTTGTACTCTGTCCTGTAGGGTTGGTATGAGTTACAATCAACTTGATGGCAGTGGGTTTGTTTTGCTTTGGTTTCATGGTAAAGTAGCTGAAAACCGTGGTGATATAGCGATTAAGTTCTATGGCAGCTAACCAGAAGGTCAGCAGTTGAAATCTTCTAGGCACTCTGGCATCTCTATGGGGCGGTTGGTCATACTCTGTCCTATAGAGTTGCTGTGAGTTGGAATTGAATCTATGGCAATGGGTTTAGTTTTTTTTTTTTTTTTTTTTTTTTTTTTTATGATGCAATAGTGGAAAGAACATTAGTTTTAGGGTAAAAAGGTGAACTTTTGGTGTTACACCTCTGCCAGATGTTCTATTAGGTATTTTACATGTGACATCTGCCAATTGAGTTTGCAAAGTTGTCCTAGAAAAAGTGCTACATACCTCATTGCTGAATATCACTACAGTCACCTTCCAGGTACTCCCCTTGGGAAGCTATGCACCGATGCCAGTGCCTAGTCCACCCTTCAAAGCACTTTTGGAACTCTCTTTCTGAAATAGCCATCAGAGCTGTCGTCGTATTACCTTTGGTGTCTTGAATGTCATCAAAATGTCTTCCTTTCAACCTTTATCTTCTGGTAAAGAAAAAAGTTACTGGGGGCCAGATTAGGTGCGTAGTCATGATATTCCTTTACAGTTATTTGTTTACCAGCTAAAAACTCTCTGACAGACAACTATACAGTTAAGTTCATGAACTTGCCATCTTGCCACCATGTGCAATGGCCGTTCCAGAAAGAGTTCCAGAATTGCTCTGAAGGGTGGACTAGATGCTGGTATGGTGCATAGCTTCCCAGGGGAAGTACTTTAGAGTTGACTGTAGTGATATTCAGCAAAGAGGTTTGTGGGACTTAATTGTCAGACCTCGTACTTCACTTTTCTTTGTCTTCCAGCTTTGCCTTACATAGGCTTTGTGATTTTGGACAAGCTGCATAATATCTCTGATTTCTGATTTGTGAAACAGTTATAAAATGTGCCCTCTCTCAACTTTCTGAGGAAATGAAGTAATGAACCTGAAAATGTAATAGATGATTACGTTTTTAAGACGCTAAATAAGATGTATCTACAGTTTTAATTAGGTGATGGAGCCCTGGTGGTGCCGTGGTTAAAAGCTCAGGCTGCCAACCAAAAGCTTGAGAGTTCAAATTCACCTGCCACTCTAGGGGTCAGTTTTACAGTGTCTTGTAAGGGTTACTGTGAACCAGAATCGACTCAGTGGCAATGAGCTTAGTTTGATTTCTTTTTTAAATACATGATAACAAAAGCTAGCGTACACAGAGAAACTTAGCATGTACCAGACACTATAAAGTGCTGATTTATGTTATTTTATTGAATCCTAATAATTACTTTATGAGGTATAAATTACTGTATTCATTTTAAAGAAGCAGCAGCTTAGGGACAGAGAGGTTAAGTAGCTTACCTGAAAATATGTGGTTAGTAAATGGCAAAACTGGGATTTAAACACATACTCTTCATCAAAGATTCTTCTTGTGCCTTTTCCTTTTAACCATGTAGATTTTTTAAAATATACTTTTGTTTAAATCTTTTATCATTCCTCTGGTTGTAAATATTGGCACAAACAGGCCATTTTATATTTTATGTGTGGTCCTTTGGAAACCCTGATGGTGTAGTGGTTAAGTGCTGCGTCTGCAAACCAAAAGGTCGGAAGTTCCATACATCAGGTTCTCCTTGGAAACTCTGTGGGGCAGTTCTCGTCTTTCCTGTAGAATTGCTATGAGTTGGAATCAACTTGATGGCCTTGGATGAGCAGATTTTTATGTCTCCTTTAGTAATATTTTAACATGGAGAGACTTTGGAAAAATGTAACTTTGTATAATGATAAAGATTCTGCAAATTGATGATAATGTTTTTATTTCTTATAGTAGCATCTTCATTAAGCATGGAGAACAAAAACTTTAGTAACAGTATATGTAACTATCATTTGAATAAACCTGCTAAAGGTTGTTTTTTCTCCCTTGTTTATAAGGAAATCTACCATTGTCGAAGGCAAATAAAATACAGCAAAGACAAGATGTGGTATTTGGCAAAATTGGTAAGCTAAAATGGCTATTACTGTGTAATGCTAAGGAAAATAAGCTATGAATTTTCTCTGGGATTGAAAAATAAAAAAAACTTTGCCTTGACTTCTTAAAAAATGTGGAATATATGTAAATGCTCAGACGTGGTAATCAAACAACTGATTGTCAGAGATCAGTGATTTTACTTAATTTTTACTTTTCTTTTGAGAAACTAAATCACATTAGATCAATAAGATATTTAAAACAAAAGCATCAGTTTTAATACTATTTGAGAAACTGGCTGTTTCTGAAGAATTTAGAAAGCTTTCATTTCTATAAAGCTTGATTTCAACCTGCTTTAGAATAATAAGTCTTCTCTTGGGAAAATGAAATTTATATATGAAGGGAGATGAGCTGCAAATAAATATGTAATACATTTTTACTGTAGGAGGAGATGCCTTTAATATATACTGTGATCCTTGGCAGCCTGAGATCGATCTCTGTCGTACCTGCTTTTCATATTTTGAAACTACTGCAGTCTAGGTTTTATGATTAAAATGTTGGATTTGGTTTAAAGAGGATGGCTGCCCTTGTGAAACTTGTTGTCTTTTGCTTGGGTTTAGTTTGCTGTTTTTAGAAGGTATTTGGATTACATAAGGCATTTAGTTTTTATTGAAAACACTGATGTTATAAACAAATTTGTTTATCCTCTCTTGCCTGTCCTTCGTTAATTATAGATACGAGGAATGTCCATTGACCAAGCTTTGGCCCAGTTGGAATTCAGTGACAAAAAGGGGGCCCAAATAATTAAAGAGGTAGGTTTGGCAGAGTTTTTAGGGGCTAGGGGGCATGGATATTATGTATAATTATCTTGTAAGTGTTGGTAAGCTCAACGTGAATCCAGAATTCCTTGAATTTTCTGGCCTTAAGTACTTTAATTAATGGAGCACTCAGTCTTAAACAATGTCCTTGCACTTTAGGAACATTGTTGTAAATTTTTCTTTTCCTGAGATATTTTTGCTTGTACCAGACATTTGTTTATTTCTTTTGTACTGTCTGTGAAATGAAAGATCTTATTTTTAATGTTTTGGGGCTTGATACAGCTTTTGGAAGTTTTTTTTTTAATCTTTAGATGACTCGACGGCACTTGGCTCTTGGCTAGATGAATGTTTATAGCTCGTTAGTTTTCTGCACAAAATATTATACACATACTGTTATCTGACCCTAGTTGCAAGCCCTATAATGTGACAGCACACTCTTACTTTCTATCCCAGGTTTCCTTTGGCCATTCGCCCAGCTCTTAACCCTTTCTGCTTTCTCATCCTGCCTCCAGTCAGGAGCTGCCCAATTAGTCTCAGGTATCTACTTGCACTAAGAAGTACGTGCTTCATAAATGTTATTTTATGTTTTTTTTTAATTTTTTATTTAACATAACTGAGTGAAAATGTACATTCCCATATAAATTTACATGCCCACCTATATGCAGCTTCCACTGCTCTCCCTGTCTGGTGACAGCACACTGTTCCTCTCTGCTCCATACATGTTTCATCCTCCCAGCAGCCTCCTTTCCCCTCCTCTGCACCCACTCTTCTTCCTCCAGCCAGAGGTCAGCAGGATGATATCCTATAGATGTGTAGAACCATAAAGTGCAACCAATATGTGGTCACTCTGCATTGCCAAGTCCAATCCACTCCTGTCCAAAGAGTGGATGTTGGTTATAATTTATGGGTAAGGGCAGCATCAGGGCAGGGGGCCATGCTCTCAGGGGAACCCCGACCATCAATTGAGGTCTTTTAGTGGAGATCTCAGGATGCACCTCTTTTTATTCTTGTGTTGCCAGTGAGACTCAACCTAGTGAGCTCCTTCATTGGTGCTGGCCGGACACCATCCAGTTCTTCCAGTCCCAAGTCGATGAAGGCACCCACTCTTGTGGGTCTCTCTGTCTTCTAGGTTGTCTTTATCGCATGTCATTTTGGTCCTCGGTGAGCATCCGTTCCTGCTGAGTTGGGACCATTTGCTGTATCCTCGGATGGCAGCTTGACAGCTTTTAAGACCGCAGATGCCACTCACCAATGTGGGGTGCAGAGAGCTCTCTTAGCAAAACACTAGTTGTGCCAATTGGCCTCGATTTCGCCTAAGAGCAGGTTCCCCTGCCCCCTGCCCCAGCTCCTCTATCCTTTCAATATTGGGTTAAGATGCAAGGAGTACTCAAGTTATGCTGAAGTCCACTTAATGTTGTTCTTGTTTCTAATGTGTGCTATCACCCCTTTAACCCAACCAGATTTCTAGCAACTATCTAATCTAAACCCTCCCCGCTCACCCTCCCTCCTTCCTCTCCCTTGCAGCTGTCAAAGAGTCTTTTTCTTCTATACACAAGTCTTTTTTTGAGATCTTATCGTAAAGGTCTCATACAGTATTTGACCTTCTGTTGCTGACTACTTTCACTCAACATAATGTCTTCCAGTTCAGACCAGGTTATGAGATGTTTCCTGGAATCATCGTTATTCTTTATCATTGCGTAGTGCTCCACTGAGTATATGTACCATAGTTTACCTATCCATTCTTCTGTTGTTAGGCATCTGGGTTGATTCCATCTTTTTGCTATCGTGGACTGTGCTGCGATAAACATTCTGGTGCATGTGTCCGTTGGTGTGAAAGGCCTTGATTCTGTAGGATATATTCCAAGTAGTGGAATTACTGGGTCAAATGGTATATTGATATCCATTTTTTTTAAGGAAGCGCCAGATTGCTTTCCAGAGAGGCTGGACCATTTTGCAACGCCACGAACAGTGTAGGAGAGTTCTACTTTCTCCACAGCCTCTCTAGCATTTGTTGTTTTGTGTTTTCTGGATCATGGCCAATCTTGTTGGGGTGAGATGGTATCTCATTGTCGTCTTGATTTGAATTTCTTTAATAACTAAAGATCATGAACATGTTTGCATGTGTTTTTTGGCTGCCTGGATATCCTCCTTAGTGAAATGTCTGTCCATCTCTTTTGCCCATTGCTTAATTGGATGATTTATCTTCTTCTTACTGATACTTTGTAGTATCTTATGGATTATGGAGATCAGGCATCAGTCTGACATAGAATTGCCAAATATTTTTTCCCATTCTGTGGGTGTTCTTTTAATTCTATTAATAAAGTCTTTGGATGAGTAAAAGTGTTTGATTCTTAATAGTTCCCATTTATCTATTTTCTCTTCTGTTGATTGTGGTTTCCTTGACAGATTTTGGAGTCTGTCCTCACTGTGTATTAAAACTTCCATTGTTGTTCCTACCTTTTCTTGGATGAGCTTTATCGCTTTAGGTTTGATATCTAGGTCTTTTATCTAGTTGGAGTTGGTTTTTGTACAAGGTGTAAGATATGGATCTTGAATCAGTTTATTGCAGATGGATAACCAATTTTGCCAGCACCATTTGTTGAAGATACTGTTTTTACCTCAGTTCAATGCCTCAGGGCCTTTGTCGAATATCAACTGTTCATAGGCAGATAGTGTCATCTCTGGGGTCTCAATTCTGTGCCATTGATCCATCTGTATGTCCTTGTGCCACTACCAGGCTGTTTTGACCACTGTGGCAGTGTAGTATGTTCTAAGGTCGGGTAATGAGAGGCCTCCCAGTGTGTTCTTCTTCTTTAGTAGTACCTTACTTATCTGGGGCTTCTTCCCTTTCCAAACAAAATCGGTGATTTGTTTCTCCGTCTCATTAAAAAATGACGCTGGAACTTCTATTGGGATTACAGTATATAAATAAATTGCTTTGGGTAAAATAGACATTTTCACAATGTTAAGTCTTCCTATCCATGAGCAAGGTAGGTTTTTCCATTTATCTAAGCCTCTCTTAGTTTCTTGTAGTAAGGGCTGGTAGTTCTCTTTGTAAAGGTCTGTTGTTTCTCTGGTTAGATTAATTCCTAGGTACCTTATCTTCTTAGGGGCTATCGTAAATGGTATTGATTTGGTAATTTCTTCCTTAACAGTCTTGTTGTTGGTATAAAGGAATCCTACTGATTTACTTATGTTTATCTTGTATCCTGAGACTTTGCTGAACTGTTCTATCAGTTTGAGTAGCTTACTTATAGATTCCTTGGAGTTCACTGCATATACAATCATATCATCTGCAAACAGTGAGATTTTCACTTCCTCTTTGCCGTTGCAGATGCCCTTTATTTCTTGGTCTTGTCTAATTGCTCTGGCTAGAACTTCTAGCACAGTGTTGAATAGGAGAGGTGCGAGTGGGCATCCTTGTCTAGTTCCTGATCTCAAGGGAAAGTCTTTCAGTCTCTGTCCATTCAGGATGATGTGGGCAATTGGCTTTGTAGAAATGGCCCTTATTGTGTTGAGGAATTTGCCATCTATGCCTATTTTGCTAAGAGTTTTTAGCATGAATGGGTGTTGGACTTTATTAAATGCCTTTTCTGCATCAGTGGACAAAATCAGGTGATCCTTGTCTTTTGTGTTATTTATGTGGTTAATCCCATTGATTGTTTTTCTGATGTTGAACCAGCCTTGCATCCCTGGTATGTATCCCACTTGGTCATGATGGATTATTTTCTTGATATGTTGTTGTATTCTATTGGCAAGAATTTTGTTGAAGATTTTTGCATCTAGATTCATGAGTCATATTGGTCTGTAGTTCTCTTTCTTTGTTGGGTCTTTCCCTGGCTTGGGTATCAGGGTTATGCTGGCTTCATAGAATGAGTTTGGGAGTATTCCATCCCTTTCTATGCTGTGAAATAGTGTCAGTAGTATTGGAGATAACTCTTCTCTAAATGCTTGGTAGAATTCTGCAGTGAACCCATCTGGGCCCGGATTTTTTTTGGTTGGCAGTGTTTTGATGACATTTTCAATCTCTTCCTTTGTGATGGGTTTATTAAGTTGTTCTGCTTCACGTTGTAATAATTTGGGTAGGTGTTATGAGTCAAGGAATTTGTCCATTTCCCGTAGGTTTTTAAATTTGTTACAGTACGACTTTTCATAGTATTCTATTATGATATTTTTGATTTCTGTTGCATCTGTGGTGACAACTCCCCTCTCATTTCTAATTTGGGTTATTTGTTTCCTTTCCTGCTTTTCTTTAGTAAGTTTAGCCAGTGGTTTGTTAATTTTGTTGATCTTTTCAAAAAAACAGCTTTTGGTCTTTTCAGTTTTTTCAATTGTTTTTCTATTTTCTAATTCATTTAGCTCTACTGTAATCTTTATGATCTTGTTTCTTCTGGTGCCCGAGGGGTTCCTCTGTTGATCTCTTTCTACTTGTTCAAGCTGTAGAGTTAGTTCCTTGATTTGGTTTCTTTCTTCCTTCCAGATGTGTGCATTTATGAAGATAAACAGACCTCTGAGCACTGCTTTGGCTGTATCCCACAGATTCTGGTAGGAAGTGTTTTCGTTCTCATTGGAATCCATGAATTTCTTTATTTCATCCTTGATTTCCTGTATAACCCATGCTTTTTTGAGCAAGATATAGCTTAGTTTCCAAGAGTTCCACTTTCTATCTGTGTTTTTTCTGCTATTAATGTCAAGTTTTATGGCTTTATGATCTGAGAAGATGCTTTGCAGTAATTCAGTGGTATGGATTTTGTTGAGCATTGCATTATGGCCTATCACATGGTCAGTTCTGAAGAATGTTCCATGTGCACTGGAGAAGAAGGTGTGGTTGTCTGCTGATGGGTGGAAAGTACTGTATATATCAGTGAGGTTTAATTGGTTAATTGTGTTAATGCAGTCTTCTGTATCGTTACTGAGCTTTTTCTAGATTATCTGTTTAGTAATGAGAGTGGAATGTTAAAGTCTCCCACTATTATAGTGGTATCGTCTAACTCTCTTTTGAGTGTAGTCAGTGTTTCTTGGACATATTTAGGTGTTCTGATATTAGGTGCATAAATATTTTATATAGTTAAGTCTTGCTTGTGTACTGAACCTTTCAGCAATAAATAGTGTGCATCTTTGTCCACGATGGTGGATTTGACATTAAAATTGATTTTGTCTGAGATTAGAATTGCCACACCTGCTCTTCTTTGTTCATTGTTAGCTTGATATATATTCTTCCATCCTTTAATTTTCAGTTTGTTCCTATCTTTAGGTCTCAAGTGAGTTTCTTGTAGACAACATATGGATGAGTCATGTCTTTTGACCCAAGATGACACTTTACTGGAGCCTTCAGTCCATTCACATTCCATGTGATTATTGATAGGTATGTCCTCACTGCTGCCATTGTGATACGTTTATTTTTATGTTGATGTTTTCTTAGTTGTTCTTATTAGTCTGTTCTGGGACATTCTTTTTTGTGAGTTGATTTTTCACCCTTTTCAGAACTGGTTTTTTAGTTGTTGAGACTCGTGTGTTACATTTCTTCAAATCGTATGATACATCTTTGTTGTGCTTTATAGCTACCCATATGGTCCCCCTTAATAAACTATATATTAACCCAATTTTGATTACTACCAGTCTTGTCATCTTTCTCTCCATCTGGAAGGAGTGTAACAACTGTAGTACATCCCTCTTTTTATTACGATGACACCATAGTTTTCATGATGATCACTGGATTGCTTCTTTCCGTATCAAAGCTGTGATTGACTTTCGAGCCTTCCCTAAAAGAGTAGAGTGTTGAGTAGTGTGTCATTCTAAAATATAAAGTTAGTGGTTTCGTTCTTCTAAGACAGAGCCAAGAACTTCTTTCAATATTTCTTGTAGTTTGGGTTTGGTTTTTACAAAGTCTCTGAGTTTCTGTTTATCTGGGAATGCCTTAATTTCATTTTCGTATTTGAAAGATAGTTTTGCAGGATATATAATTCTTGGTTGGAAGTTCTTCTCCTTGAAGACTTTGAATGTGTTGTGCCACTGTCTCTGTGCCAGCATGTTTTCTGCTGAGAAATCTGACGAAAGCCTACAGGGTTTCCGTCTGAATGTTAGCTCTGCTTTGAGTCTTGCTTCCTTCAAGAGTTGCTGCTTATGTTTCATTTTGTTAAGCTTGATTATATGTCTTGGAGTCTTTCTTTTGAGATCTGTATTGGGTGGCGTGTGATATGCATCTGAGATGTCTGTATTCTCATCCTTCATGATTTCTGGAAAGTTTTCTTTCAGCAGCTCAGCAACGATACTCTCTGTGTTCTCAGATGTCTCACCCTGTTCAGGGACTCCAATTAATCGAAGGTTGTTCCTCTTAGTAGAGTCCCACGTGCTTCTTAATGTTTCTTCATTTTTCTTGTTTCTTTTTTCTGATTTCTGCTCATAGATGCTAGCTTCAGTAGCTCTGTCTTCCAAGTCAGAAATTCTTTTTTCTGTTTGTGCCATTCTGTTTTCTTGACTTTGCATTGAAGTTTCTATGTCTTTGATTTTGTTCATGATCTGTTGGATTTCAGGGTACTGGTGTTCCATCAGATCGAATAGCTTGCTTAATTTTTCATTTTGTTCTACTGCATTTTGTATAAGGTCTAGAAGGGCTCTGTATATAATTGTTTTGTATTCACTTTCTGATGCTTTCGTAAAAGTTTCTTCATCTGGAAAACTCCTTGGTTACTTTGTTTGGGAGCCTTCTGAAGCCACGGGTGATTTCTTGTGTGCCACAATTGTCTATTGCTTTTTGGGTCCCATGTGAGTATGTAGAGGTTGGAAGAGGTACTGTGAGGATGGATTGCGAATGTTTCTCTAGGCTGTCTTAAAATGTCAAGCAAAAAGTATCTGACCGCTTCACAAGTCAGTTAGATTTTCAAGTGTAGAGATCCCTCTTCTCAACTGGCAAAGTAAGCGCCAGTATATCCAACCCCTGATGATAACAAACTAGTTTAGAATAGAGCAATGCTACTGCACTGTTGGCTTCTGCGACAGGGCCTAGCCTTAGGCGATACCGTGTCGAGTACTGTTTTTGTGATAGAAAAGCACTGTCTTGTGGGCAGACTCTGTTTCCCAAGCTAAGAATTAGGTCCAGCTGCGGCCACCATATCCAAGTTGGCATCCTCCACACAGGCAGCAGACAGAAGAGCTAAAGGTGTGCTGAGAGGTAGTGATTCCTATGCTTCTGTTGCAGGGCCTGCAATGTAGATGGCACTGGGAAAATTACTGCTTTTGTGTCGGAGAAGCGTTGTCCTGTTTGCAGGCGCTGGTTCCCAGGCTAAGAATTAGGTCCCGCTAAAATCTCGGTACCAACATGGCATCCCGCACACTGACTGCAGAATTCTGCACAAATCGTGCTAACGCAGATATGAAAAGAAAGGCTCAAAGTGGCTAGATTAACAGAATCCTAAGCCTGGCTCTCAAAATATGGGAATTTCGCCTGCCTATTTCCCCAGCACCACGTCTGAGTCTAGCTGCCAGGCAAGACCCAGCTCTGCCCACCGGCCAAGACAGAGAAAAAAAAAAAGTCAAAATGGTGCATTTACCTTCCATCCGTGAGAGCCAGGGCTAGCCAGGACCGGGAGTCAGCGAAAGAGAGGAGGTTTTTCACTCAGTGGTATGAAGTCCTGATTAACAGCCCTATGCCATGTCCTGAGGCTGATTAGGTGATCAGAAGGCTCTGTTTGATTATCATTTCAGGTCTTGGTTTCCAGAGGGATACAGAGAGATGTGTACTTAGTCTGCCATCTTGACTCCGCCCCTGTTATTTCATGTTTTATAGTTCAATCTAATCCTTGCATGAAGAGGCAGCTTTGGGAATGGTTTAGTTTAGGGTTAACAGAGAGACTGGGGGCCATGTCTTCTGGGATTCCTCCATTCTCAGTCAGACCACTTTTCTGTTGCTTGATCAGTGATTCTCTGTTGTGTTCCTTATCAGAGTCATCAGTGGTGGTACTCAAGAATCATCTAGTTCTTCTGGTTTCAGGCTGATAAGGTATTTAGTTTATGTGGCCCTTTTGTCTCCTGGGCTTCTGTTTTCCTTCTGCCTGTGGTGTTCTTCATTCCCAGTTGTGCCAGATAGGTTGGGACCAACTGATGCGTATTAGATAGCCTCTGATAAGCTTTTAAGACCCCAGATGCCACCCACCAAAGTGGGATGTAGAATCTTTTCTTTTTTTCTTTTTTTTAACAATGAAAATGTACATTCCCATATAAATTTGCATGCTCACATATATGCATCTTCCACTGTTCTCCCTGCATGGTAACAGCACACTGTTCCTCTCTCCTCCATACATGTCCTATCCTCCCAAGAGTCTCCTATCTCCTGTCCACTGACTCCCCTTACTCCAGTGTGAGGTCAGTAGGACGGCATCCTATAGATGCACAGAACTATAAAGTGCCTGCCAAATATGGTCACTCTGTGTTGCCAAGTCCAATCCATTGCTGTTCAGAGAGTTGACTTTCATTATGATTCATGGACAGGGCAGTATCAGGGCCAGGGGCCATGCTCCCAGAGGAACCCCAAAGCTCCTGGACCATCAGTTGCGGTCTTTTAGTGGAGATCTCTGTAGAATATTTTCTTAAGGAACTTTGTTATACCAGTTGACCTAGATATCTCCCAAAGCCATAGTCTCTAGACCCTCCACCCCTGCTACTCTGTTCCTCAAAGTGTTGGGTTGTATTCAGGAAACTTCTTAGCTTTTGGTTTAGTCCAGTTCTGTTGACTTGCCCTGTATTGTGTATTGTCTTTCCCTTCACCTAATTCTTGTCTGCTATCCAATCAGTGAGTATCCCTCTCTTTCCCTCCCTATCCTTGTGGTTTAGTCAGCTAGTGCTGCTCTAACAGAAATGCCACAGAGTGGATGGCTTTAATAAAGGAAGGTTTATTCTTACACAGTCTGGTAGACTGCAAGTCCAAATTTAGGGTGTCCACTCCAGGGGAAGGTTTTACCCCTTATCAGCTCTGGAGGAAAGTCTAACATTGTATCAGTCTCTGTCCAGGGAGTGTCTTGGCACAGGAACCTCAGGTCTGAAGGACGCACTCTTCTCCTGGTGCGGCTTGCTTGATGGTGTGAGGTTCCCAGTTCTCAGCCTGCTTCTCTTTCCTTTTGTCTTTTATATGATGAAAGGATTAAGGGTGAGGTAAGCCATACTCCAGGGAAACTCACTTTACAGTGGAGCAGGAAGGTGATCTTCTAAAGGGATTTACAGGCTCACCCTAATCTTTAACATACAGCATAGGAAAACCACAGAATGGAGGACAGTCACAAGATACTGGGAATCATGGCCCAGCCACGTGCCTGCACCTATTTTGGTGGGAACACAATTCAATCCCTGACATCTTGTAACCATCAAAGAGTGTTTTCTACAGTTTTTAAACCTTTTCTTACAATGGTGGTCTCATATACTGTTTGTCCTTTTGTGACTAATGGCCCTCAACATACTGCCTTACAGACTCACCCATGTTGTGAGGTATTTTGTGGATTCATGATTGTTGTGTAGTATTCCTTTGTGTGTATAACATAATTTGTTTATCCATTCATCTGTTGTTTTTATCTTTTTACCATTATTATTTTTATTCTTGTGAATGGTGCTGCGGTGAACATTGACCTCCATATATATGTGTTTGTGTGACAGCTCTTATTTTTCTGGGATATGTTCCAAGGAATCGGATTGCTACTTCTGTTTCTGCCTTTTTAAGGAAGTGCCAAATTGATTTCCAAAGTGGTTGTACCATTTTGTATTCCCACCAGCAGTGTACAAGTGTTCCAGTCTCTCCACAACATTATTTATTTATTTCTGACTAATGTTAGCCTTATTGGGATGAGATTGTATCTCCTTGTAGTTTCGATTTGAATCCCCCAATAACTAAAGGTGATCCAACTGAAAGCAGAAATTACTAAATAGTATCATTAATATCACATACAAGTAAAATTTTGCTCAAGATTAATTCGAAAGTGACTGCAACAGTATATTGACAAGAAACTTCCAGAAATTCAAGCTAGATTCAGAAGAGATATTGTTGCTGATGTCAGATGGATCTTGGCTAAAAGCAGAGAATATCAGAAAGATCTTAACTATGTTTCATTGACTATGCAAAGACGTTCGACTATGTGGTTCATAACAGATTATGGCTAGCATTGCATAAAACTGGGAATTCCAGAACACTTAATTGTGCTCTTAAGGAATTTGTACATGGAACAAGAGGCAGTCATGCAAACAGAACTAGTGGACACTGCATGGTTTAAAGCAAGGAAAAGGTGTGCATCAGGGTTATATCTTTTCACCATACATTTTCAGTCTGTATGCTGAGCACATAATCCAAGAGGCTGGACTGTATGAAGAATAAGGAGGCATTAGGATTGGAGGACAACTCATTAACAACCTGCATTATGCAGATGACACCACCTTACTTGCTGGAAGTAAAGATTTTAAACACTTACGGATGAAGATCAAGGACCACAGCCTTCGGTATGGATTGTACCTCAATGTTAAGAAAACAAAAATCCTCACAACTGGACCAGTAAGCAACATCATGATAAACGAAGAAAGGATTAAGGTTTTCAAGGATTTCATTTTTCTTAGGTCCACGATCAACTCCTATGGAAGCAGATGTCAAGAAATCAAAAGACTCATTGCATTGGGAAAATCTGCTGCAAAGGATCTCTTTAAATTATTGAAAAGTAAAGAAGTCACCTAGAAGACTAAGGTGTGCTTGACTCAAGCCATGGTATTTTCATTCATAT
The DNA here is from genome assembly GCA_028571685.1 of Heterohyrax brucei. Classification (NCBI taxonomy): domain Eukaryota; kingdom Metazoa; phylum Chordata; class Mammalia; order Hyracoidea; family Procaviidae; genus Heterohyrax; species Heterohyrax brucei. The sequence goes on from CM053141.1 coordinate 172,276,487, forward strand.
CATAACGCAAGCAAAAGCTGGAGAATGAACAAGGAAGACAGAAGAAGAAATGATGCCTTTGAATTGTGATGTTGGAGAAGAATGTTGAATGTACCATGGACTGTCAAAAGAACGAACACATCTGTTTGGAGGAAGTACAGTCAGAATGTTCCTTGGAAGTAAAGAATGCAAGACTGATTCTTACATACTTTGGACATGTTGTCAGGTAGGATCAGTCCTTAGAGAAGGACATCGTGCTTAGTAGGATGGAGGGTCAGCAAAAAAGAGAACCCTCAGTAAGATGAATTGATGCAGTGGCTACGATAGGCTTCAGCCTAAAAAGAATTGTGGACATGGTGCAAGACTGGGCAGTGTTTCCTTCTGTTGTCTGTAGGTTCGCTATGAATCACAACCAACTCGATGGCACCTAACAACAACAATGACAATGTTCATGAGCATTTCCTCGTGTTGTCTGTTAGCTGCCTGAATGGCTTCTCTGGTGAAGTGCCTGTTAGCATCACTTGCCTATGTTTAAATATTAGATTGTCTTTTTATTGTTGAGGTTTTGTGGTATCTTGTAGATTTTAGATATTAGATCCTAGGATTGGATATGTTGTAGCCAAAAATTTTTCTAGACTATAGGTTGTCTTTTTATGAAGATTTTTGATAAGCATAGGTGTTTAATTTTTAGGGGCTCTCAGTTATCTAGTTTCTTTTCTGGTGCATTGTTAGTTGTTTTATGTTTATGCCATGTATTGTGGCTCCTATTATTGTCCATATTTTTCATCCATGCTCATTATAATTTTAGATTTTATATTTAGGTCTTTGATCCATGTTGAGTTAGTTTTTGTACATGTTGTGAGGTATGGGTCTTGTTTCACTATTTTGTGGATGGATATCTAGTTATGTTAGTGCCATTTGTTAAAGAGATTGTCTTTTCGTCATTTAATGGACTATGGTCCTTTGCCAAATGTCATCTACTCAGGTGGATGAATTTATGTGTGGATTCTCAATTTATTCCATTCTTCTTTGTCATATGCATCACTTGTTGTACCAGTACCTGGCTGTTTTGAATAGTGTATCAGTATAACAGGTTATGAAGTCAGGTAGTGTGAAACCTCCCACTGTGTTCTTCTTCAGTAATACTTTAATTATTTGGAGCCTCTTTTCTTTCCATATGAAATTGGTGATGTGTTTTTCCATCATGTCAAAAAATGTCATTGGAATTTGGATCTGTGTTGCATTGTATCTGTAGATCACTTTGGGTAGAATTCGTATTTTCATGATGTTGTATGGGTCTTCTGAGTCTCTGGTTAGATTTATTTCTAAGTATTATCTTTTGTGGAGGCTACTGTAAATGGTATTGATTTAGTGACTTCCAACTAATTTTTGTGTGTTTATCTTGTATCTGGATAATTTGCTGAAATTTCCTGTTAGTTCTAGTAGTTTTATTGTATATTCTCTGGGGTTTTCTTTGTACAAGATAATATCTTCACATAGGGATACTTTTTCCTTACCAATTTACTGTTGTTGATGTTAGATGCTGTCGAGTCAGTTCTGACTTAGAGTGACCTTCTGCACCATGCCGTTTAATGCTCACGCCCATCATTGCAGCCACTATTACAATCCATGTTGTTGAGGGTCTTCCTCTTTTTCACTGACCCTCTACTGAGCATGATGTTCTTCTCCAGGGATTGATCACTCCTGACAGCATGTCCAAAGTATGTAAGAAGCAGTCTCTCCATCCTTGCTTCCAAGAAGCACTCTGGTGTACTTCCTGCAGAATGGATCTGTTTGTTCTTTTGGCAGTCCATGGTACGTTCAAATTTCTTCTCCAACACCATAATTCAGAGGCATCAGTTCTTCTCTCTTCCTTACTTACTGTCCATCTTTCACATGCATATGATGCAGTTGAAAATATCATGACTTGGGTCAGATGCACCTTAGTCTTGAAGGTGATATCTTTACTTTTCTATACTTGAAAGAGGCCCTTTGTAGAGGAGTGTGCTGTCAGCAGGCAAGGAGAGTAGAAGGAGCTGCAGATAGGTGGGCATGCAAAATTAATTTGGATTATATCCTTTGACTTATCACAGTTAAAAAAAAAGATGTTTTGCGGCAGATTTTCCAAATGCAATGAGTCTTTTGATTTCTTGACTTCTGTTTCCATGGGCATTGATTATGGATCCAGGTAAAATGAAATCTTTTGACAACCTCAATCCTTTACTTATGACAGTGTTGCTTACTGGTCCAGTTTTGAGGATTTTTGTTTGCTTAATGTTGAGGTGCGATCCATACTGAAGGCTTTGGTCTTTGATCTTCGTCAGTAAGTGTTTCAAATTGTCTTCATTTACAGCAGGCAGGGTTGTGTCATCTGCATAACTCAGGTAGTTGATGAGTTGTCTTCCTCTCCTGATGCCTTGTTCTTCTTCATATAGTCCAGCTTCTTGGATTATTTGCTTGGCATACAGATTGAAAAGGTATTTTGAAAGGATACAACCATGATGCACACTTTTCCTAACTTTCAACCTTGTTCTGTTCGCATAACTGCCTCTTGATTCATGTACAGATTCGTCTTGGACACAGTTAAGTGTTATGGAATTCCCAGTGTATTGATGTTACCCATAATTTGTTATGATCTACTTTCAGACAAGATCTGTCTGACATCAGCAATGCTATCCGTGGTTCCATGTTCTCTTCTGAATCTGACTTGAATTGCTGGCAGTTCTCTATCTGTGGCAGTCACTTTTGAATGATCCTTAGCAAAATTTTACTTATCTGTGATGTTAATGATACTGTTTGATAATTTCTGCATTTGGTTGGATCACCTTTCTTGGGAATAGGCATAAATATGGATCTCTTCTTGTCAGTTGGTCAGGTAGCTGCCTTCCAAATTTATTGACATAAATGAATGAGCACTTCCACTGCTGCGTGTGTTTGTTGAAACATCTCAACTGATATTCCATCAGTTCCAGGAACCTTGTTCTTCCTCAGAGCTTTCAGTGCAGCTTCAACTTCTCCCTTCAGTTCCATCAGTTGCTGATCACACGTTACCTCTTGAAATGGCTGAACGTAGACCAGTTGTTCTTTCTGGTATAATGACTGTGTATTCCTTCCATCTTCTTTTGATGCTTCCTGCATCACTTAGTATTTTCCTTGTTAGAATCCTTCACTGTTGCAACTTAAGGCTTAGATTTCTTTTTCATTTCTTTCAGCTTGAGAAATGCAGATCGTCATCTTTCCTTTTTGTTTCTTTTTTTATCTCCAGCTCTTTGCACATGTTATTATACTTGTCTTCTTGAGCTGCTGTTTGGAATCTTGTGTTCAGTTCTTTTACTTCATCATTTCTTCTTTTTGCTTTAGCTACTTACATTCAAGAGCAAATTTCACAGTCTCTTCTGACATACAATTTGATCTTTTCTTTCCTGTCTTTTTAGTGACCTTCTTGCTTTCTTCATGGATCATGTCTTTGATTTCTTTCCACTAGTTATCTAGTCTTCATTTGTTCATCACGTTGCATTTGTTCTTGAGGTGGCCTCTAAACTCAAGTTGGGTATACTCAGTGTAGTACCTTGGCTTTTTTGGAGTTGTTCTAATTTCCTTCCCTTTCAGTTTGACCTTGTATGTGAACAATTGATGGTGTGTGCCTTAGTCAGCAGCTGGTCTTGTTCTGACTGATGATATTGAACTTGTCCATCATTTGTTTTCACGGATGTAGTCAGTTTGATTCCTGTGCATTCTCTCTGGCGAGGGCGATACATATAATCATTGTTTATGTTGGTGAAAAAAAGTATTTGCCATGAAGAAATTGTTCATTTTGCAAAATTCTGTTACGTGATCTCTGGCGTCATTTCTATCACCACGGCTGTATTTTCCAGCTACCTATATTTCTTTTGTTTTCAGCTTTTGCATTCCAGTGACTAGTAATTATCAGTACATCCTGACTGCATGTTTGATCAATTTTGAACTACAGCAGCTAGTAAAATCTTTAATTTCTTCATCTTTGCCCTCAGTGGTTGGTACATAAATTTAAATAATAATCGCATTAACTCACTTCCCTTGTTAGGTGTATGGATGTCATCCTATCACTGACAGTATTGTACTTCAGGACATAGTGTGAAGTGTTCTTTGTGACAGTGAATCACCATTCCTCTTCAAATTTTTGTTCTCAGAATAGTAGACCATGTGATTGTCTGATTCAACATGGCCAATACCAGTCCATTTCAGTTCAGTAATACTTAGGATATTGGTATTTATGCGTTCCATTTTATTTCTGATGATTTCCAATTGTCCTATATTTGTACTCCTGTGTATTCTATGTTCTAGTTATTAATGAATACGTGCAGCTGTTTCTTTTCATTTTGAGTTGTGCCGCATTAGCAAATGAAGGTCCTAAAAGCTTTACTTCATCCACATCAAGAGCGACTCTTAATGTGGAGGCATTTCTTCCCCAGTTGTCTTTTGAATGCCTTCCTACCTTGGATGCTCATTTTCTGGCACTAAATCTAAGAGTGCTCTACTGCTATTCATAAGGTTTTCACTGAGTAGTTCTTTTCAGAAGTAGACTACCAGGTTCTTCTTCCTAGTGTGTCTTAGTTGGGATGCTTAGCTGAAACATGTCCACCACTAGTGGCTCTTCGGGTATCTGAGTACTGGTGGCATAGCTTTTAGCATCACAGCAATGTGCAAGCCCCTTCAGTCTGACAAACTGACAGACAAGTGAGGTCTTTACCAACTTAGATGCCCTTTATGTCTTTTTCATGCCTTAATGCTCTGGCTAGGGTCTCCAATGTTAAATAAGAGTGGTAATAAAGACGTCCTTGTATAGTTCCCATTTAAACCAATCTTTTATTTCTTAATATCACCTTGACTTCCTTTCCACATGTTTAACCCCTCTTTTTTTGTTTTAATATTGTCATCTTTTACATATTGTCATCTGTTTCCCTATATTCAGTGTTTAATCTTTTTTTATTTTTAATCCCCCCTTTTTTATTGTAATTAAGTGAAAATTTGTAATCCAGGTCAGTTTGCCATATAAAACCCTGAGCATCCTCCTCTATGCAGCTCTATGTGTTTTCATCTCCCTGTGACAGCACACTGTTCCTTTTCACTCTTTACTTTCAGTACCCACTGAGCCAACACTTGTCCCCTCCTCTCCACCCTCTCCTCTTCTCTCTAAAAAGAAACCAGCTGGACAACTTTGTGTGTATATTAAACTATAAAATACATGCACCACCTACATCACTCTATGTCCCGTAGTCCAGTCCAATCTTTGACTGAAGTGTTGGTTTCAGTACAGGTTTCAGCTTTGGGCTAGCATCAAGTCCAGGGGCTGTGTTTTCAGGGGATCGTCCAGGTTGTTAGACCACCAAGCATAGTCTTCTAAAAAGAGTTCTGGATGTGTACTTCCCTTTTTCTTATGCTACCTGCGGGATTCTGCATTGTGTTTCCTGTCAGGACTGTCTTTGGTAGTGGCTGGGCACCATCTAGTTTTTCTGGTCTTATGCTGATGTAGTCTGCCAATTATATGGACCCTTCTGTCTCCTGAGCTCATATTTTCCTCATGTCCTTGATGTTCTTGGTTTTCATCTCCTCCAGGTAGGTTGGGACCAGATGTTTTTCAGGTGGCAGCTTGCTGGCTTTTAAGATGCGAGGCACCGCTCACTAATATGGGATGCAGAACAATCTCTTATAAAAAGACTAATTATGCCAGTTGACCTTTATGTCTTCTGAAACCATGGACCCCAGACCCCTGTCCATGCTATTGTGTCCTTTAAAATGTTGGGTTGTATTTAGAAATCCTTTAGCTTATGGTGTATTCCAGTTGTGCTGACCTGCCTTCTACTGCAGTATTTTAGCTTTGATTTATTTTTGTGACTTCCTTATCTGGGTTGATGCTGGTTGTTCTGTCCTGTGTTCTAGTCTTGAGTGGTTATCTAATGTTGTTGAATTTTTTAACCAGAGGACTGCCTTTAGTATTTCTTATAATTTTGGTTTAGTTTTCACAAATACACTTAACTTCTGTTCATCTGGGAATTCCCTAATTTCACCATCATATTTGGGAGACAATTTTGCTGGATGTATAATTCCTGGCTGGCAATGTTTTTTCCTTCAAGACTTTATATATATATGCTATGCCATTGCCTTCTTGCCTGCATGGTTTCTGCTGAGTAGTCTGTAGTTAGTCTTATTGACTGTCCTTTGTAGATAACGTTTCGCTTATCTCTAGCTGCTCTTAAAAATTCTCTCTTTGTCTTTGGTTTTGGCAAGTTTGATTATGTCTTGGTGACTTTCTTTTGGGACTTACTCTGCGTGAGCTTCTAGGATATCTTCTCATCTTTCACGATATTAGGGAAATTTTCTGCCAACAAATCTTTAGAAATTCTCTTTGTATTTTTTATTATCCTTCTCCTTTGGTACTGCAATTACATATAGGTTATTTGTCCTGATAGAGTTTCATGTGATTCTTACTGCTTCCTCATTTAAAAAGATTTTTTTTTTTGTACCTGATTTTTCTTAAGATAAGTAAGTATCAGGTACTTTATCTTTAGTCTCACTAATTCTGACTTCAGTTGCCTCACTTCTGCTCCTATGGGCTTTCAAATGAGTTGTCTAATTCTGATATGTTATTGTTAGTCTTTTAGATTTCTGTTTACCCTCTCTCTGCGGATTCTAACAGCCTATGAAATTTGTCATTCTGTTCTTGTGTAGTTTTTCTAAATTCTTCTGTTGCTTTGTGTGTTCTTTGGCTTGGTCAGAGTTTTGCCTGATCTTCATTTCTTGAGGAGCTATGTATGTTAATCTTTCAAATTCTACCTCTGGTAGTTTCTAGACTGTCTCCTCCTCTGGGAAATTTCTTGGTTCTTTGTTTTGGTGGCTTGATGAAGACATTATGGTCTTCCTCTCTATGTGATTTGACATTGACTACTGTTTCTGAGCCATCAATAAATTAAAAAACCCAAAACCCACAGCCACTGAGTCAATACTGACCCATGGTGACCCTGTAGATTATTGTGTTTGTTTATTGTATGTTCCCTTACAGTGTCCTAACTTCTTGTTTTGATATGCCAGATAGGCTGGCCATGTGAGCTACTTTGATTACTGGTGTCTTTGAAATTCTCACGTCCTGTCATAGATGGATGGAGCTCTTACTAGTTATGTGACCCCAGGAATTCATTTATTTTTCTTGTGTGAATTCAGCTTAGGTGTCCAGGTGTTGGTGACTGAGTGTGTGGGGCAGTTTTTTTCCAACAGTCCTAGATAGTCGGGGCCATGTAGGGATGACTGGAGTAGGCACAGGTACCTGGCTGCTAAGTTAGGTGCTAAGCAACACAGGGGTCTGGCAGCTGCCCATGAGTGCCTGAGTGGAAGACATGTCCCTGTTCCCTAAAGTGCATAAGGTAGGTGGGTTTTTCTGCCAGACTTTGGGTACCCAGTGCTGTTGGCTGTAAGGACTGGGAGGCACCACTTATTTTCAGACTCTTGTCCTGGGTGGCTAGATAGAGTTGGTAGAGCCACAAGTCCTTGCCATCAGTCCTCAAGTCTCTGATGTGAGTAGGTGAAAACCAAAAAAACAAACTCACTGCTGTTGAGTCGGGTCTGACTCATAACAACCCTGTAGGACAGAGTAGAACTGCCCCCATAGAGTTTCCAAGGAGCACCTGGCAGATTTGAGCTGCCAATGTCTTGGTCAGCAGCTGTAGCACTGAACCCACTGTGCCACCAAGGTTTCTGTGAGTAGGTGAGGACACTGCTTAATAGACAGGGTGGTGTCAGATGTGATGGATCTGCTACTTACCCTTAGTAGGTGCAGTGGAAAATGGGTTTCAGGTGTGTAATGTGTCCTGCTCTACTGTGCTAATGAGGGCCTGCAGAGGTCGAAGGAGGAATTAAAGGTTTCACAGTCTATGAATCCCTTATGCCTGTGCCTAGGCAAACAGGCTTTGCCTGTACTAGGCTCACAGTTCAGGGGAGCTAGCAGATCACTGTTTCCTGTGTGTTAATTTGTTTCCTCTCCAAAGCTGTAAGAATGGCTTGGGATGTTTGGTGGGTCCCTTTTCAGGCTTAGGGGCCATGATGGTCACTGAAGCTGAACCCAGAGCAGAGCAGGGAGGGGGGGCAGATAAATGGGAGAGAAGGTTTTTATAGAGGGGAGAAGGGTTTTTTGGATCTCACATGGTTCATTAGATACTTGTACTTAATTTTTGTAGCATCAGTGCCTCTTCTCCCTGGTTGCAGAGGTTTGAGTGGACTCTCCATCACTTGGTTTCATCCAGTATAAAAAATGCATCCTGAGTGTGCATTACTGTTTACCTCATCCTGCGTGTGTGCTGGCCAATCCAGCCTATAGAGTGCTGGCCAGGTCAGGCCTGACAAATCTGTGCTGTTTCTAAACTGTCTTGCCCTTTCCCTGCTGCTCAATCTGACTCGTCAACTTCATCTTAGATGTTCAGGGCTCCTAAATTGGCATACATGATCAATTCATTTGTTTTCAAGTCTTTGTAAGGTGGACCATAGGAAGCATCTGATTATTCTGCCAGTTTGGTCCTACATCCCTTTTTGGGGGATCAGTTCCACATATGAGAGTTTATGATTTTATAAATAGTTAAGTGTAAAGAGTGCTGGGATGAGACTCAGGAGAGTTGAAATCTAGTTTTCTCAGATATTCCTGTTGTGACAAGATACTTACTCTCTGATTGCACTTTCCTCACTTGTAAAATAAGGTGGTGTTGGTTTAGATGCTTTCTGAAGATCTTCCCAGATCTAAATATAGCTAATTCACTAGTTGGAAATGTGCCAAGGCAGGTGCTAGATCATTCTAGGCACACAGTGTTCTTGTTTCAAAAAGCTGTGTTGACTATTGCCCTTTAGCATCTGTAAGATCAGCATTATTGTCTGTATCTTCTGTTATTCTCGCCTCAAATTGGTGCTTTTCATTTAATAGTATTTAATAGTTTAATAGCTGAGATTGATGGCATTGTGATGCTGTACTCGATTAGATTCAGAAGGCATTTACTAAGTATCTGTTGTGAACCTAGTCTTGTACTTTAAAGATGAAAGCCTTTTTAGCTTTAAAGATTGAAAGATCTTCTGTTATGACAGCCATTGTCCTACTTTAAAAAGTGTATTCTTGAAGAAGTTAAGTTTAATTCAAAATACCTATAGAGTTAAAATTTAATAATTCTTAGAGGAAATTCTAAAGTCTGATTTTTTTTTTCTCTGCTTGTGTGCTGCGCTAGTAGTTACTTCAGACAGAGTTTAAGAATTTTTAACAAAGATTTAGTACTTGAGTTCCTTGAACTTTTTGACAAGTTGTTAAGTCAAAGACATAATGTTAGTTACCAAGAGTACTGTTTACAGTTGCCATTATCTCCTCCTTTACAGGTTGTATATTCCATTTAAAATTTAAGTGGATTGAATGATGTTCCCTTCAGTTGTAACTCTTGTCTGAAGAAGACAAACTCACTATATCTTTTCTTTTTCGTACTGTTACCATTTAATATTCTCTTTTAAAATATGGACTGAAATGGAAGCGTGTGATTAGTAATCATATCACAGAAATAAGAAACAGAAATCAGATTTAATTGCATTTCAGGTCAAGGTCAACCATATGAACTCCTTTTTCCCCCTTGTTTAAGGTTCTCTTAGAAGCACAAGACATGGCAGTGAGAGACCACAATGTGGAATTCAGATCCAACTTATATATAGGTAAGATTTTTAATATGTTTAGCATTAGAAAATGTCTCCTGTTAATGATGCCGAGTGCTTTATCTAACCACAGTCTCTGATATTTCACCACTGAGGACTGGGTTTGTGAGTGAAAACTGATGGTAATGGCTTACTATTCAGCCTTCAGCATCAATTATAAATAGTAGTAACCATACTGGTGTGTTCTTACCTGTTCTGTCGTGGAACTGAGATCATGTACCCAGTTGCCAATAATTATTAAATAATGGAAAGCAAGACTGGTACATAGAGTGATCCCTCCTTGAATCATAATGAAGTAAGAAAGAGCATTGCTTTATTAACTGATTTTGTTTAATGAACTTTTTTTGGTCAACTGGAAGGAGGTAAATAAAGGATCAGAGTGGTATAAAAAAATATTTACCATGTGCCTTATCCATAAGGTTTCATGTAATTTAACCTTCCAATTATCTTAATGGAAACCCTGGTTGTGTAGTGGTTAAGTGCTGTGGCTGCTAAAAGGATGGCAGTTCTACTCTGTTTGGTAGCATTGCTATGAGTTGGAATGGACTCCATGACAGTGGGGTTTTTTTGAGGGGGTTCATTGAGTAGAAAATCTGTTGAACTGTAAAGGCAAGGTCTTCAGAGGCTTGGATGACCCTGATGTGCTTGTTTCCTTTGTCATTACTTCCTGAAGCGTTATCTCTGGTTTTATATGCTTGTTTCACATCAAATTCATGTAAGTGAAAATGCTTTGGAAAGCATGATGCACTGTACAAATGTAAAAGTTTTTTTTCTTTTTCTTTTTTTTTGCAGCATACCTACAGATAATCTTTTACTTGAAAGCAATTCAGTGTTTATTGCAAAACTCTTTGCCTCCTCCCAGTGCTAGAGTGAAGTGTAGTAGCTAGAGTTATTGTTTTCTTCTCACTTCAGCAGCAGCTACCCCTGACCTCAGCAGTTTTGTAATCAAAGATGTTGATGCCGAAGGAAAATTTTCTCAATCTTCCAAACTCATGTATAACAAAGACTATTTTATCTAAACTCATTTAAATTCAAGATAGGGGAACATGCTGTTCACTAAATGTGGGGAAAAGGCTGAGTCATAATAGGGGATATGTGTTATGTTTTAGAACTTTTCAACAGAGTAAAAAAAAAAATCACATGAATTCCACTTTGTCATATAACCTCTGCCCTAAGGAAATGCTTTTTCTAGTTTAAGTGAAAATCTTAGCTCACCCAGAATTGATGCTGGCAACCACACCTACTTCTGAGATTTACATTAGTTTTGATTTTGATTGAAATATTTTAAAGGTGAATCTTGTATAACTGTTAGCAGAGGGAAGTAAAAATGGTTACTTACAAGATGCAGGGCCACAGTAATTAATCATGAACACTTTCTTATGGGAGCAGCATGAATAAATAATGCTGAGGAAGGCCCAGAATCATCAGAAGAGATGAGATAGATGAGGAGCAAGACCGTCTACTTAAAACCTCTTGGTGACCTTTCATGCTCAGTGACTCTAAATCCAAATCAAATTTAATTAGAAATATGGGCTTTTTGGTGATAGATACCACTTTGTAATACAATTCATGTTAAATACTGGGTTTTTCTTTAAGTCTTTTTTAACTGTAGTAAAGAAAGGTACGTCTGGCTCAAATGCAGGAACAAAGTCCAGCATTGCCTTTAAGCAAAAATATACCTAACCAGTCCTACATGAGTGGGGCTTGAATCCAGAGTTCTCCATACATGTTTGCCACTGTGTCTCTGCTCCCTGCATTTCCTTTTTGTCTAATCCTGTGTAAAAATTGCTTTTAATGAAGCAGGACTAGTAAGTTTGGATTGGGCTTAAGATTTCGAAAAACCTCCCATTCATTAAGTATTTTGCCACTTAATTCTACATGGGGTCGCTGTGAGTCGAAATCAGTTACATAGCAATCAACAACAACGGTAATTTTCCATAATAAAGGGAAAAGAGACAAGGACCCTGAGAAACATGAACTCTCTTATCATGCTATGTAGACCTTTATCCATGTATTTGCCAGACTTCCCAAAGAAAAATCATCTGAGGTACTTACTAAAAACACGTATTCCCTGGTCTGCTACAAGCATGCTGGATCGGAAACCCCAGGGGAGAGTTCTGGGAGGTTATTTGTTTAGTAAATACTCTGATGATCCTTATTCAGGAAGTGTAGAAACTGATTTACCTCATTGTTTTTTGGGGGTGGGGTGGGGGAGGAGAAGGCCTAGACACCTCATTCCGCAGACTTCTGTTAGAGTTTTGGAAACGTGCTGGCTTGGATTTCAGTTCAGCAATACCTCTTTCAGTCCACTGCAGTAAGGGAAGGCATGTTAAGGGAAGTGCTTCTTGGTAGCATATGTTCTCATTATATGGTAAGTCCTTCAAATGCCTGTCATCAGTCTAAAGCTAATACCTGGTGTTGCATGACCACAGATTTAGAAAGTTCGTTTCACTTTCAAACTTATCATGGTGACTAATGACACTATGAACAGGCCTTAACAAGTGGACAAAGACTAATAAAATGTCACTGCTTAGTGATTCATAGCATCTAAAGTGATTCAGTTTAGGGAAAGTGATCGACTGACTTTGTAAATCAGTCTTCTGAGCTAAGAGTGATGAAGGCAGAGTGGCTTCTGATGTTAAGATTTCCAGATTAGCATGTACCTAAGTACCAGTAAGAAGAAATAATTGATATTTTTAAATACATAGTACCTGTTGGATATAATCTTTAGAAGAGCATCAGGTGGTTCACACTTTTGAGACATCTTAGTGTTTTCTTTCTTTGAGTCACTAAATGTGTGAGTAACTGCAGTGTTCATACTACCCACACTCAGGTGATATCTTTTGTAGGAATGTAAAACATCTGGCACATGTAGTTTTGTTGTTTTATAGTAGTAGTACTTGGAAGAATACATACATTGTTCTGAGTTGGAACAAAATTATGCATACCACTAATATTACTTGGAAAAAACATTGAAACTTATTTCAGAATCAGAGCAAATTTACCAGAGATGTCAGCAATGAAAAAATGTTATTAATTATTGGATGATATATTTTGCAATCCTTTCTATGTCCTTGTGGAGTAGGAACTTTTGAGACCATACAAAAGGAGTATAAGTTTGATTGAGGAAGTGAAGTGACTTATGTAGATGATACATGAACACTTGCCTAAGATAGCATGTGATATGGCACCAAAAAGACCAAAACAGATAAATGGTACTGGTGAAGTAAAGTATGGAATAGTCAGGGAGATTTTCTAGAAACTTTTTGATTATTAAGGATAAGCTTTTGGGGATCTAGATGCATGTTATGGGAAGGAGATTTTCAGAGTGGGATCACCATGTAAGCAAAAGCACATGAGTTGGAATGAGCAGTGACTGTGTGGTACAGTGAGTAGAACAATATAAAGGCAGTAGAGGATTGACCTCAAGTAGATGAAATTAAGGGGTAGATTGGGCCTAAATTCCAGAGGGCTGCACATGGCAGGCTTGTGGCATTTTGATTCAAACTACAGGAAATTTTGGGACAGTGCTTTACTGATAAATATACACATTAGCTTTGTAGGACTTCTTAGGGTAAGGCCTCTAAAGGTGAACTCGGGCAAATAGAAAGCCTCTTTGGTCTTGGTCAGTGCTATCTCTTTAAAGTTCAAGTTAGAGCCTGGCACGCAGTAGGTCTCAGAAATGCATGTCAGGTAAATGAATGCAGAGCTTTGGATCTTCCTCCAACCCCTGCTTTTATTGGAACAGATCCATATGATAGTGTTTTATATGTTGAGCTTCCAGGTATATCATTTTAATTGCAGTAGTTTCACTAGCAAAAGTTGGTGGAACCCTAGCAAGCAGAGTTAGAGGAGGAGATCAGAAATCAGTTTGAATGCTATACTTCAAGTCCTCACTCCATTCAGACCCCAGGGTGTCTGTGCTGTCTATTTCTAGTGTAGTATATTAAAGAATCTTGATGTTTCTGAAGAATTTATGTATTTGTCTTGACATAAAGACATAATGGTACTATGTGCCATAAAAAACTCTGGTGGCGTAGTGGTTAAGTGCTACAACTGCTAACCAAAAGGTTAGCCATTCAAATCCGCCAAGCGCTCTTTGGAAACTCTGTGGGACAGTTTACTCTGTCCTGTAGGGTCACTGTGAATCAGAACTGACTCCATGGCACCTAAAAACAATAACAACAGCAACAACATGCCGTAAGACTGGCAAATGGCTGGTATTTGATAGGTATTGAGCTTCTGCTTTGCTGTAGATCTCTGTAGTTTGTACTTTGGAAGATCAAAGGAAAATGGTAGTTAGTCTAGACCCTGACAGAATTGACCTTTGTATTTCAATAGGTTATCTAGTGCTTCATGGTGTGCTGATTTGGGTACTTCTTTCATGGAATTGTGTTCGTAGAGTATTTGGAAATTGGTGCTAAAGCTGGGGAGAGTTTAAGTTTTAGATAGAAGCAGCATCATGTTTGTAAAATGCTGTTTAGAAGTCTTGTCTCTTCCCAAGACTACCAGTCATATTTGTAGCTTTCTGCCTAATTGGTCTATTGAGGGAACCTGGTGATACTTCATTATAAAGTGATTTGTGTAATGCCACGTTCTCTTCAGAAATTCTTAAACACGTTTCTTCAGTGCCCAGCAGATGAAGTTGGTATAATGGCAGTAGTTGTTTTCTTATCTCATTGAGACCCTAAATGGTTTTCCTGATCATTTTCATTCCTGGCTTCCTCTGTGGCAAAGCTGGGATACTTCTGTGGAAGCCTATTTTGTGAGGGAATTGAAGATAGAGGGCTGTCAGGAGCATACTTGGATACAGTCTCTGTTACGTTCTTATTGTGACTCAACTTTATTCATAGCAGAATAAGAATATAAGAGTGGTGGATATTGAAATGGATTGATTTCATATATATTCTGCAAACTTTTTTATTTGACTAAATAAAGTTTTATTTTTCTGATTTAATATGACTGAGTGAAAATGTACATTCCTCTATGAATTTACATGCCCACCTATATGCAGCTTGCATTGCTCTCCCTGCCTGGTGACAGCACACTATTTCTCTTTGCTCTGTAAATAAAATTTTATTTTACTCATTTATTTTACTAAATAAAGTAACATTAAGTTCACAAAATGGTAGAAGTTGGCTAGTACGTAGTTTATTGACAGAACAGGTAAACAGGTGCGCAAATTTCTTATGTATTAGATAAAAGATTTCTTTAAATTTTACAAGATCAGACTTTGATAAACAGAATGGAATGCTGCAGTGGGGGCAGCTGTGATGCTGGGGTTCTTAAAACTGACTGTGAATCAGTTACTGAGTGGGTGGAGATGGCATGGTTTGCTAGAGTGCAGTTTCCGGGGCCCTGTCCCAAATCTAGTACACTAAACTCTCTAGACGTGCAATCTCAGTGTCTGTATTTTCACTGTACTCCCTAGCTTATTTTCACATGCCAAAACCCTGGGTTTGGGTTTGGTTCTAGTGGCTTCTTACAACATTTGGAATAAAATCAAAACTCCTTACCTTGACCCACAGGTCCCTATGTAATCTTGCCCTCTGCTTTTATGTCTGATCCCTTTCCTTTGTTTATACCATTTTTCTTGCTTTCTAAAGCTAACCAGAAAAACCCAAACCCACTGCCATCAAGTTGCTTCTGACTCATAATGACTCTATAGGACAGAGTAGAACTGCTCCATAGAGTTTCCAAGGAGCGCCTGGCAGATTTGAACTGCCGACCTTTTGCTTAGCAGCTGTCACACTTAACCACTACGCCACCAGGGTTTCCTTCTAAAGCAAGCCAAATGCCTTCCCACCACTGGGCCTTTGTACTTGCTGTTCCCTTGGCATGGAATACCCTGCCTCCAGATATTTTCATGGATGATTCATTTGGTCTCACGTCAGATGTCTCTTCCTCAAAGATGCCTCTTGACACTCTTAATGCCACCCCCCCCAATATCTTGTCACTTCACTGTTGTATCACCAACTGAAATTATCATGTTTATTTACTGCCTTTCTTGTCTAGAAGGTAGAGTGCATGGAAGCAGGGGTCTTGCAGTCTTGTTCACTCTTGCATTTCCAACATCTAGAATAGTGCTTGGCCCTCAGTAAGTGCTCTAGAGATAGTTATTTTTGAGACATGCCTGATCCAGCCAACAAGTGAGCTCATATAATCATAGAATCGAGTTGAAGACATGGCAGAAATGCTCAGCTGATGAAACTGTGGCCCTTTAGATAGCAGTAATATCAAATATATTCTCTTTTTTCTCCCTGTGTAGCTGAGTCCACCTCGGGGCGTGGCCAGTGTCTGAAGCGCATTCGCTACCATGGCAGAGGTCGCTTTGGGATCATGGAGAAGGTGTATTGCCATTATTTTGTGAAGCTGGTGGAAGGACCCCCACCTCCACCAGAGGCACCAAAGACGGCAGGCGATCTTGCCAAAGAATATATTCAGGAGCTTCGCAACCGGACCATTATTCACACACTCTGATGCAGGACATCTGACTCAAAGTATACATATTTTTGTTGTTCATTTCCTAAAAGAAAAAGAAAATAAAGGCAAATGTTTTTGGTGATTTGTCATTGACTTACTGAAACACGATGTGTAAACTCCTAGTTTTATATTAATTAAAGCTTGGTGCATCTCTCTTGACCATCTGATCCTATCTGTCTGTGTTTATAATAAGCTTGAAGAGGAAATCAGCTGTAAACAGACACTAATTCAACAGGCTTTCTGGAGTGCCTGCAGGTGGCAGGTTTGATACTAGACTGTGCTAGAATGTTACAGAATATCAGTCACCTCTGAGTCAGTTTTAAGTCATGGCCAACTGCATGTATTCGAGAGTAGAACTGCCCTTCATAAGATTTTCATCGCTGTGACCTTTTGGAAGCAGATTGCCGGGACTTTCTGTTGTGGCACATCTGGGTGGGTTTAAACTGTCAAGCTTCGGTTAGTAGCCCAGCTCTTAACGGTTTAAGCTTGCCCTTCTTTCACTTGTCTTCTTTGGGACAGGCCTAGAGCTTGGATGTGAGTGTAGCAGCACATTGTTTTCTTGTGGTGTGTGAGGGTATTCTGCAGCTTTCTTCCTTTCATTGTTGGTACAGGTCAGTGAGTGAGGAATTGTGTTATCCTTTATTGTCTTAATAATAGCTGAAAATTATAGTTTATTAGATTTATTAATTTCAGACTCCCCTAACCCTGTCACTTTGAATGTTTTCTTCTAGTTAACTAACAACTGTTTTCATTTCTCCTTCTAACAGTGCTTTCTTGTTGCTGGGATGTCTTGCTTAGGATGGATTGGCTTTGGGGCTTGAAATCAGTTACTGAGAGAAGACTTCACCCTATCTCAGCGTTGCATTATAAAATAAGGCAGTAGGTGGCGCTCTTGGTAGCAGAAAATTGTGAACATCACATTAGAATGTTCGACACTACCTGGCTGTCAGTGATACACATGTTTTCATTGCCAAGAAGCACTCCTCCACAGTCCCTAGCTCAGTGGTTCTTAAATTTTTGTATGCATAAGAAAAACATGGAGTACTTGACTGTTAAGAATACACACTTCTGAGTCTCACTGCAGAGATTCTGATTCACTAGATCTCGGGAAGGACTATAGGGAGGATTCCAGAAATCTGCAGTTTAAACAAGAAGTTCTAGGCAATTCTGCTGTAGGTGGCTGCACTTCGAGAGCGCTTCTAGCAGAATGAAGAATGTGGCTTTAGTGCCGTGTTTAAGATGGCATTAAAAATAGCTACTGTTTACTGGAATATCATTATTTGCTAAGCTCTGGGTCAGTATTTTACATAGCACTTTGCAACGTCTTGCAAATGCAGATATTGTTTTGCCATTTTACAAAGGAAGAAATCAAAGCATACAGATTCAAGTAAGTATCTCAGGTTCTTACTGTGTGTAAATATTAGAGCTATGGTTTAAACTAGATTTCTGAAGTCCTTGTTTATGCATAACTAATGACTACACAGATTGATTTTGTGCCTCTAGTTAACCTAATGTGTGAGTACAAAGGCAGTATGGTTTGATGGAATCGGCCAAGGTTCAGGAGGACAGTTTGGTTTTGGATTCTAAGGTACAGAATGGAGTCATGGAAATAACACTGGAATATTCAAACAAACAAACAAAAACCTCTGTCCCAGTCCCTGTGGACTTGTTAACCAGAAAGAAGACTCTGGCGAGTCTCTTCCTTTCTTGGCCTCCTTTTCATTCGTCTGTAAGAGTTTAATGCTTTCTGTAGACTGCCTTCTTCAGAGTTACCTGAAAAAGTTGTTAAAAATGCAAATTCTTGGGCTCATTTCAGTGGTGGTAGATTATACAGAATACTTAGCAATGTTTGTTACCAATTTTAATCACAGAATAATACGTGCAGTTGTTAATTGTTTAAATTGTTAGATTATATGAATACTAACAAAATCGTTTTATAAAATCTACATTCATTTACAACATTATTGCTTACAACAGTATCAGTAACTGAGTGGAAGCCTTTTTTGGTTTTTCTGCTTGACCTTTAATTACTACATTTTTAAAAACCATATTGATACAGGTTTATAAATACTAATTGTGACGATATTGTAGCTAAACACTAGAAATTTTGACAAAATCATTAAATGTGATACCACCGGCAGCAATCAAACAATAGCATGGGTGTGTACTGTGTGCAGACAAGACCACATGATTTAAAGAGTCATTGTAATTGGTAATGATGACAGCTCTGAGAGTCGGTGCTGCCTCAACAGTGACCCTATATGCAACAGAACACTGCTGGATCCTGTGCCGTCCTCACAATTGTCATGTTTGAGCCCATTGTTGTAGCCACTGTGTCATTCCGTCTCATTTAAGGGTTTTCCACTTTTTTGCTCACTCTACTTTACCAAGCATAATGTCCTTCTCCAGTGACTTGTCCCTTCTGATAACATGTCAAAGTAAGTGAAACATAGTCTCACCATCCTTGCTTCTTGGGAGCATTCTGCTTGTACTTCCTCCAAGACGTTTTGTTTGTTCTTTTGGCCGTCAATGGCATATTCAGTATTTTTTCCCAGTATCATGATTCTGTTGTGTATTGTCCAACTTTGGCAAGCATGTGAGATGATAAACACCTGGCTTGAGTTACGGGCACCTTAGTCTTCAAGGTGATGTCTTTGCTTTTTAACACTTTAAAGAAGTCTTTTGAAGCAAATTTGCCACATGGCAGTGTGTCATTTAATTTCTTGACTGCAGCTTCCGTGGGTGTTGGTTGTGGATCGTAGTAAAATGAAATCCTTGACAACTTCAGTATTGCCTCTGTTTACTGTGGTATTGGTTATTGATTAGCGTATTTGTTTTCTTTATGTTGAGGTGTAATCTGATTGAAGACTGGTCTTTGACCTTTATCAGTAAGTGTTTGAAGTCCTCTTCACTTTGTCAGGAAGCAGGATTGTGTCATGTGCATAACTCAGGTTGTTAATAATTGTCTTCCTACCATCCTGATGCCTCATTCTTCTTCATATAGTCCAGCTTCTCCAATTATTTGCTCAGCATACGGGTTGAATAAGTATGGTGAAAGGACATAACCCCGATGCACACCTTTCTTAACTTTGAACCTCACAATGCACCTTTGTTCTGTTTGAATGACTGCCTCTTTTTTTTGTTGTTAATTGAGTGAAAGTATACAATCCAAATCAATTTTGCATGCCCACCTGTCTGCAGCAACTTCTGCTCTCCTTGCCTGGTGACAGCACACTCCTCCTTTTGTTTCTGTGCTTGTATCCTCTTAACAAGTTCCTGTCTCCCTTCTAGAAAGAGACCAGTAGGACAGCCTCCTATACATGCATATAATCATAAAGCATACACACCATATGGTCACACTGTGTCCCCAGGTCCAGTCCGTTTTTGTCCAAAGAGTTGACCTCAGTAGTGTTTTCTGGTCAGGGGCAGCAGTAGGTTTAGAGGTAACACTCCCAGGGGATCCTACAGACCATTGGACCGTCAATTCTGGCCTTTTAATAGCGTTATTGGGCTGCATCACTTTTTCTGTTTGAACAACTACCTCAATCTGTGTACAGGTTCCTCATGAATACAATTAAGAGCTCTGGAATTCACATTCTCTGCAATGTTACCCATAATTTGTGTGATGCACACTGATGCCTTTGCATAGTCGAGAAAAGACAGGTAAACATCTTTCTGGTATTCTGTTTTCAGCCAGGATCCATCTGATACCAGTAGTGCTAACCCTGGTTCTGTGTCCTCTTCTGAACTGAGCTTGAACTTCTGGTAGTCTCTTGTCAATGTTCTGCTGCAGCTGCTTTCAAATGATCTGCAGCATAGTTTTCCCTGAGTGATATTAATGATACTGTTAATTTTTACAATCAGTTGGATCACTTGTGTTTTGGAATAGGCATAAATACAGATCTTTTCTAGTTCATTGGTCAGGTAGCTTTTATCCAGATTTCTTGGCATAGACGAGTACTACCAGCACTGCATCCAATTTGTTGAAACATCTCAACTGGTATTCCATTAGTTCCCGGAGGCTGCTTTTTTGCCAGTGCTTTCAGTGTAGCTCAAGCCTCTTCGTTCAATACTATTGATTCCTGGTCATGTTACCGCCTGAAATGGTTGAATGTTATCCAGTTCTTTTTGTTATACTGAGTGTATATTACTTCCATCTTCATCTAATATTGTCTTCCTGCATTATCCAATATTTTCCTTGTAGCATCCTTCAGTACTGCAACTTGAGGCCTGAATTTTTTTTTTTTTTTATTTCTTTCAGCTTGAGTAATGCTGTGTATTCTTCGCTTTTGGTTTTCTAACTCCAAGCTTGCACATTAGAATACTTTGCTGTCTTGAGCCAGCCTTTGAAATCTTCCTTTCAGGTCTTTTGGTTCATCATCTGTTTGCTTTAGCTACTTGATGTTCAAGCTTCAGAGTCTCTTCTGACATCCGTTTTGGACTTGTCTTTCTTCCCTGTCTTTTAAATGACCTTTTTCTTCACCTGTGATGTCTTTGAAGTCATTTCTCAGCTCATCTGGTCTTCAGTCATTAGTATTCAACACATCAGATGTGTTCTTGAGATAGTCTCCAAGCTCAGGTTGTACTTTGGCTCCCATGGACTTGTTCTAATTTTCTTCAGCTTCACTTTGAGCTTGCGTGTAAGCAACTGATGGTCTGTGCCACAGTCAGCCTCAGGCCTTGTTCTGACTAATGATATTAAGCTTTGCCATGATCTCTCCACAGTAGAGTCTGTTTGATTCTTGTGTATATTCCATCTGGTGAGGTCCATATGTGCAGTTGCTGTTTATGTTGTTGACTAATGGTATTTGCCATGAAAAAGTTGTTGGTCTTGCAAAATTGTATCATGAAATACCCAGCACTGTTTCTATCACCAAGGCTTTATTTTCCAACTACTGCGCTGCCTTCTTTGTTTCCAGCTTTCATATTCCAATCACCAGTAATCATCAATACATCCTGATAGCATGTTCAGACAATTTCAGATTGTGGAATCTGGTAAAAGCTTCAGTTTCTTCATCTTTGGTCTTAGTGGAAACCTTGACTTCATCCATGTCATTAAGGTTAACTCTGCTTTGAGGAGGCAGCTCTTCTTGGTGATATTTTGAGTGCCTTCAAACCTGAGGGGCTTATCTTCAAGCACTATGCCAGACAATGTTCTGCTGCTAGTCATAGTTTTCACTGGCTAATTTCTTTTCAGAAGTAGACTACCGGGTCCTTTTTTCTAGTCTGTCTTAGTCTGGAAACTCAGCTGTCTGCCATGGGCAGCCCTGCTGGCATTTGAATACCAGTGGCATAGTGTCTGGCAACACAGCATCATGCAAGCCCCCACAGTATGGCACACTGGCAGAGTGCGGGAGACTACATTAGAAGGTTCTAAAAGCAAATTAGCACAGGATTCAAACTGCTGACCTTTTTGTTAGCTGACATAGCACTTAATCACTACACCACCAGGGTTTCCACAGTTTTCAGACTTGTAAGTGTGTTGATGAATATAAGCTGGGCTTGTTGAAAAATTTTTTTTTTTAGTTTTTATTATGTAGTGATAATGCTTTTAAGACAGGTCAGCTTATCTTGAGTGAAGACAGAGGAGAAGGCTGAGCTCTTTGAAAACATAGCTGCACTTCCTAGCTGAGGGGGTGCTGTTTCTCAAGCAGCTTTTTTTTTCTTTAACAGTTTTGACTATTTGTTTTTTGCCTTTTCATCTGTTTTTATATAAGTGAGATCATACAATGTTTGTCCGTTTGTGGTAGACTTACTTGGCATAATGTCTACAAACTCCAGCCATACTGTAGCATTTATCAAGACTTCATTTTTCTTAGTGGCTGCATAGTAACCCACTCACTCTATGTGTGTACCATATTTTGTTTATTCATTCATCTGTTGATAGACATTCAGATTATCTTCACCATTTGGCTATTGTGAATAGCCTGCAGTGAACGCTGGTGGACAAGTCCCTGTCTGAGTCACTGGTTTCAAGTCTTTTGAGTATATACTTCAGTGTGGAATTGCTGGTCAACAGAGTAGTTCTGTTTTTGTGTTTTGAGGAACTAACACAATGTTTTCCAAAAAGGCTCTACAATTTACATTCCTACCAGTGATGGATAAGAGTTTCAGTTTCCCCACATCCCTTGCCAATTTCTCTTTCTTTTCTAAATGTAGCCGTTCTTGTGTGAATGAAATGATATCTTGTTTGTGATTTTGATTTGGATCTCTCTGACCACCTTTTCGTGTTTGGTGGCCATTTGAATGTCTTCTTTGGTGAAATGTGCTTGTTTTTCAAGTCCTTTTATGACTTGGTTTTTTGGTTGTTGTCCAAGTTTTATATGAATTTGGGTATTAGATCTTGTCAGATATATGGTTGCTGAAGATACTCTCTCAGCTGGTAGCTTGTCTTTTCACTTTTTGGTAAAGTCTTGATGAAAAAAAGTTTTTAATTTTTATAAGGTCCCATTTGTGTTTTGTTCTTTGTGCTTTTGTTAGTACATTAGATGGCCCATTATTGAAAGCTAGACCTGACATTGTTTTCCCTGCTTTTTTGTCTAAGAATTTTATGGTTTTGAGCTTGTGCATTTAGGTCCTTCATCTATTTTGAATTTATGAAAAATGTTTTTGTTATAACTAACTACAGGACTATTTTTGTTAAAAAAAATAGTGTCTGCTGAATCACTGCACAGAAATTATATAGACAGTCATTTTTGTATCTACCCCTCCTTACAGTATCGCCTGGTGTGGGCTGCACTTGTCTGTACTCCCTTAGTGATGCCGTGGCTCTGTTGCAGACTAAGTGACTCAGAACCTGCAACGTGAATCAGTGCCCTCAAGTTGAACAGTGCTTGAGAATCACCAATCCAAGGATTGCTGTGGTCTCTCTCCACGTGGATACTCCAAGATTCTTATCCTTAGCCCTTGGGTGTGACTAAAACAAGTTGTTTGGTCCTGTGGGCTCCATGACTAAATTATGTAAATACAGGCACAGCTTCAGCCAGGTCATTAAAGCTGTTTGGAACCAGTTATGGACAAAACAGGTCTGGGATTCTAATGAAGATAATTTGCTATGATCTAGGGCTGAGCCTTCATTTGGAACTGCTGCTGGTGTGTGAAAAAGTACAATAATAGTTGACATGTAGAACTCGCCAGTACCAGGTACTGGTCTAGGTGCTTATGTACGTTGTTTCAGTTAATGAATGTTTTCCATTTGACTGTGGTGCAAAATACATCCGGCCTGATGTCCATGGCTAAGAATGCACTTTCTGACATAATTAAAAGTTGGGTTCTAACTTGAACTTCATGTAACATTCAGAAGTTAATATGTATTAATTATTCCTTAATGGCAGTCTCTATCTCTAGTCAATGACAGTGCTTATAATTTCATTCTTTTCAAGAACTGTATGATAGACAAACTTCTGTTGAGGTGTAGCTCATTTAAAAAGTACACACATCACAAATGTATAGCTCAATAAATGATAATCTGGTGAACATTCTCTAAGAAAGAGAACACGACTAACACTCTTGGAGCCCTGTTCACATCCCCTTCTAAGTCACCGCCCAAAGTCAACCCTTGTATCCTGATGTATAACATATGATAGATATTTAAAATAATAACTTCCCCCCCCAATTCAACATAATAGGAACCATTCTCTGCCTGATGTTGAGGATATAGCCAGTGAACAGAGTAAGTGCAGCTCCTGCCCTCATGGAGCTCCCATTCTGATGGGAAAGACAGGCTGTAAATAGGTAGTTTCAGGTGTTACTGTGCTGATTGTTACAACAGAAGAGACACAGAAGTGATAGGAGCAGACATTGGGTACCCTAAAAAAGTTATTATTTTTAACAGTTGATGTCCTTAAAGAGATAAAATGAGGAAAAGGGTAAAAAGGAAAAATGTCTTAGTGATCAGTGACAAGTTATGATATCAGAATGTCAGCTTGAGGGATTTTATTTTTAACATTATGATTAGGTCCACTTTATCCTTCAGAAAATGTGAATAGAATGCATGATTTTTAGTGAAAACAATGTGAATCCTATTAATGTATAATTTAGGCCATATGTGTTATAGTGTTAGGGTACTGTGAATGGAAGATAGGAAGTATCACTGAAGTAATCATTCATGTATTAAAACTTTATTGGGAGGTTCCAATGCCATAATTTTTTTTTTAATATTTACTGTGATTGAGTGGAAGTGTACAATCCAGTTTAAATTTGCATGCCTGCCTGTGTACAGCTCCTACTGCTTTCCTTGCCTGGTGACAGAACACTCCTCCTTTCTATTCTATACATGTCATATCCTCTTAATCTCCTGTCCCCTCTTCTCCACCTTCTCCACTCTCCCCTAGTAAGAGGCCAGTAGGACGACATCCAGTAGCTGCATAGGACCATAAAGTGCACACACAATGTGGTCACTCTGTTGCCGACTCCAATCCATTTTGGTCCAAAGAGTTGACCTCAGTAATGATTTATGAACAGGGGCAGCATCAGGTCTAGGGGCCATGCTCCCAGGGGAACCCACAGGCCTTCAGACCATGGATTGTGGTCTTTCAGTGGAGTTCTCAGGGTGCACTCATTTTTATTCTCGTGTTGCCACTGGGATTCAACTTTCTGAGCCCCATCATGGCTGTCACTGTTGGTGGCTGGGCACCGTATGGTTCTTCTGGTTATATGCTGCTGTAGTCACCCACTCATAGGAGTCTTTCTGTCTTCTGGGTTCTCTTTCCCTATGTCGGTTTTGTCCTTGGTGATCGTCTGTTCCTGCTGAGTTGGGACCATTTGGTGTCCTCGGAGGACAATTTGGTGTACCTCAGATGGCAGCTTGCTAGCTTTTAAGACCCCAGATGCCACTCACCAATATGAGGTGCCTAAGACTCTCTTAGCAATAGGCTAGTTATGCCAATTGGCATCAATGTCCCTGAGAGCATGGTCCCTGGAACCCTGCTGCTACTCTGTCCTTGCAATATTGGATTAAGATTAGAAGAGTTTTCAGGTTATGCTGAAGTCCAGCTAAACTGATCTTTCTAATGTGTGCTGTCATTGATTTAATGCTACCGAATTTCTATTAACTAATCTATAACCAGCCTTCTCCATCCCTCCTTCCCCTCCCTTGCAGCTGTCAGTCTTTTCTTCCATACATGAGTCGGTTTTAAAGTCCTTATAGTAGGGGTCTAATATAATACTTGGCCTTGCACCACTGACTCATTTCACTCAACATAATGTCTTCTAATTGAAACCAAGTTATAGGATGTTTCCAAAGATCATCATTGTTCTTTATCATTGCATAGTGTGCTGTAAGAGTATATATACCATAGTTTATTTAGCCATTCATCTGTTGGGCATCTGGGTTGATTCCATTTCTGCTATTGTGGACTGTGCTGCAATAAACATTTGTGTCCGTATATTTGTTTGTGTGACTGCCCTTGCTTCTGCAGGATATATTCCAAGCAGTGGGATTACTGGGTCAAATGGTATATGTATTTCCAGCTTTTTAAGGAAGCACCAGATTGCTTTCCAACTGCTATTGTGGACTGTGCTGCAATAAACATTTGTGTCTGTATATTTGTTTGTGTGACTGCCCTTGCTTCTGCAGGATATATTCCAAGCAGTGGGATTACTGGGTCAAATGGTATATGTATTTCCAGCTTTTTAAGGAAGCACCAGATTGCTTTCCAAAAAGGTTGTACCATTTTGCAATCCCATCAGCAGTATAGGAGAGTTCCAGTTTCTCCACAGCCTCTCCAATATTTGTTGCTTTGTGTTTTTTGGAACATGGCCAGTCTTGCTGGGGTGAGATGATATCTCATTGTAGTTTTGATTTGAATTTCTGTAATAGCTAATGATCGTGAGCATTTCCACATGTGTCTTTTGGCTGCCTGGCTATTGTCTTTAGAGAAGTGTGTGTCCATCTCCTTCGCCCATCACTTAATTAGATTATTTTTCTTTTCATGTTGATAATTACCAAATATTTTTTTCCCATTCTGTAGGTAGTCTTTTAATTCTTTTGATAAAGTTTTTGGATGAGCAAAAGTGTTTGATTCTTAGTAGTTCCCTTTTATCTATTTTTTTCTTCTGTTGATCATGCTTTGTCAGATTTTGGAGTCTGTCTGCATTGTGTGTTAAAACTTCCATTGTTGATCCTGTTTTTTCTTGGATGGGAAAATAAAACTTGAAAAAATTGTCCTATAGGAACTTGAATAAATTATTTTTACTAATGGGCTAAGGAGGATTATAAAATTCCAGTTTGAAAAGTAAGGGGTGGTACTATAATATCAAAAGAAATGGGATTTAAGGAAAAGGCATTAAATGAGCCTAAGACGGTTGTTTCATGTACCCGTTGAGGATCACATCCTACAATCAATTTGAGAAAATTTGTCAACCTCTTGAAGACCATCTGTAGATTCCAAGTGTCCATGGTAAACCTCTGGGTAAGAAATCGTTATTTAAATGATTTGCATGTTTATCTGGGTTATTGTCCTAGGCAGGATTCTCTAGAGATGAAAACCATATGTAGAGAGATTTATAACAAGAAAACTGGATCATGTGATTGTAGGGGCTGCAGTGCCCTGAGTCTGTGGATCAGGATGGAGGCTTCTCTCAATGCCTGTAACTGATCAGAGAGGAGAGCTCCTACTCTCAGGCTGTAAGATGAATTTCAAGATCCGTAGATAAGCTGATAGTTTAAGTTCCGAGAGCCAGAGGTCAGTTGTACAGGAGGCAGCCACAGAATCCCAGAGCAGGTAAACAGCCAGAATGTTTCCTTATATGTGAATGTAGGCCACACCTTCAAGGAAACTCCGTTTAAACTGATTGGCTACTCACAACAAATGCAGTCGTGGGAGTGGTCATGTATAAACCCTGAGAATTATGTCTTAGACAAGTTGACACACAATCATAACCATCATAGTCTACCTCTTATCAACTTGCCACATTTTAAACCATAATCTTTAAATAAAGATAATAAAGTCATACTTGCACCTAACATGACACAGCTAACATGTGCAACCAAAAATGCACCATTTACACGTTATATTTTATAAGTGACCAAAAATTAAATCCAACCCTCTGCCATCAAGTTGATTCCAACTCATAGCAACCATATAGGACAGAGTAGAACTGCCCCACAGAGTTTCCAAGGAGTGCCTGGTCAATAGAACTTAACCACTGTGCTACTAGGGTTTCCTTTATAAGTGAAGAAAACAAAAATATTTGACGCACACATACAAAGCAGAAGAAATACAACAACTACAAGTCCTCATTTCTGCAACTGGTCACATGGCTTTGACCAGATTTAGAACTACTTTCTTCTACCATCCATTACCTTTGCCCTCAGCAAGCACCTCAATTGGTCCTGGTTCCTTGCTTGGTGGGATGACCCAAACCTTGAGTTCTAGAGTCAGGGTCATTAGTAGTCTGGTCGGAATTGGTTTGCTTTAGCTTTCCCCTGACTTTAATTACAAGATGTGGTGGTACTAAGAGATGCTCTAAGGGATTCCTTGCATTCCTGACATACTTTACCTCTATTTTGATTTCATTTTGGCAATCAGGATCAGTCACACCACCCAGTATGGTAAATCCCTTCTTTGCATTTTGAATCTGAAACATAAGGGGCCCGAAGTGGCCAGGTGGCATTCTTCGCTTTCAATTCAATGGAATCAGTGATGTGTCTCCAGGCGGGAGCATTCCTCCCTTTGGAATGGATACCTCTAGGCCTTTAGAGCGTAAGGGCACAGAAACAGGAGGCAAAACCCTTGCAAGTGGATCACTAGAGCTAGTAATGAGTGGTGCCACTCTAGTTCCCATCCCCTAATTCCTGGACCCTGAATCCTGGCTTTGGGAGGAACAGCAATATATATTGGATGCTGGTTTAGAACATATATCACCTCCTGAAGAACACTGCCCGCGTACTTGTGGCTTTAGAAGGCCGCTCCATCCTTCTATCAAGCTAGCTGCTTCAGTATGAAGGGGACCATGGTAAGACTAGTGAATTTTGTGACTGTGGATCCACCACCACATTTCATCTGCTGTGAAGTGAATTCCTTGATCCAAGGCAATGTTGTGCAGTATACCATGACAGTGGATAGGGTATTCTGTAAGTTCATGGATGGTAGTTTTGGCAGAAGCATTGCATGCAAGGAAGGCAAATCCATTTCCAGAGTAAGTGTCTATTCCAGTAAGAACGAAATGCTGCCATTTCTGTGATGGAAGTTGTCCAGTCTAATCAACTTGCCGCTGGGTTGCTAGCTGATCACCTTGAGGGATAGTGCTACATCAGGGACTCAGTGTTGATCTCTGCTGCTGGCATACTGGTGGCTGTAGCCAAGTCAGCCTTGTTGACGGGAAGTCCACATTGCTGAGCCC
The DNA here is from genome assembly GCA_028571685.1 of Heterohyrax brucei. Classification (NCBI taxonomy): domain Eukaryota; kingdom Metazoa; phylum Chordata; class Mammalia; order Hyracoidea; family Procaviidae; genus Heterohyrax; species Heterohyrax brucei. The sequence continues at coordinate 172,304,999 of CM053141.1, forward strand.
ATGTATAACCTCCATCCCTGCCACCATGTCTACTTTGTTCATGAGCCAATTAGCAGTGACAGAAGTAACTGGGAAAAGAGAATCGTCTTATCTACTTGACTATTAAAATCACTCTCTGCTAAGGTCACCCTTTGGTAAGCATTCACATGAGACAAATATATTCACTTCTTTGACTCAGAGAGGTCTATCCACATACTTCTTCCCTATAAATTCTTGTCTCCAATTTTCTAATCATGTTTTGTCCAAGTCCCTGACCACCTAGCCAAACCATTGGCCACAGCCCATGGATCAGTATAGAGTTGCACATCTAGCCTCTTCTCCTTCCAAGCATAGTGAACAAACAGGTACACTGCTTGAAGTTTTGCCCACTGAGTGGATTTCCCTTCACCAATCTTCTTCAGAGAAGTCCCAGAAAGGAGTATAGTGCTGCTGCTGTCTACTTTTTAGTGATGCTTGCATGTCGTATAGAACCGTCTGTAAACCAGACACGACTTTTCCTCATCAACTTGTCGTAAGGAACTCCCATTGAGGCCATAAGTGCACTGGAAGATGGAAGATAATGTGACAGGAGTGGAGACCATGGGCATTTGTGCCACTTCCTCAATGCAACTTGTACAGCTGAAGGCAGACTGCTTCTGATCGTCCTTTGGAACAGGTATGGAGAAAAAGTCATTAGCCAGATCAATAACTGCATACCAGGTACTAGGAGATGTATTAATTTGCTCAAGTAATGAACTACATCTGGAGTAGCAGCTGCAATTGGAATCATCATCTGATTTAGTTTTTGATAATTTACTGTCATTCTCCAAGATCTAGCTGTTTTTCTGCACAGTCCAACTAGGTGTGTTGAATGAGGATGTGGTGGGAATTACCAACACTCCTGCATCCTTCAAGTTGTCAGTGGTAGCGGTAATCTTTGTAATCCCTCCAGGAATGCACTATTGCTTTTGGTTTACTATTTTCCTAATGGTTTCTACTTGATTTTTCCTACCATACCAAATCTGGAAATTGACTGAGGGCCTATGACTATTACAGTGTTTTGATTTAGACTGCTGTTCACTTGACCTAGAATTCATCTGTTTGTACAAATACATATTTAGTAGATGTCCCATCTATTTCATTCCTAGGAACACCATGACTAAGTAGAAACTCTACAAGTCTATATGAGTCAGACTATTCTGATAACTGCTTTGACTACACTGTCTGTAACTGTAACTATGCCCACCTTTTGTTAGTTGAGTGTAGCCACTTGGTACATATAACCATGAGGTCCAATCAGCTGTTTTGTAGTTATGTGTCTTAATTCAGTTGAGGCAGTTCTCTATGTCAGATTGGATTTACATAAAGTAGCAATCACAGCAGTCTTTAAGGATGCTGGAGCTCCCTTCACAAATTTGTTTCTCCTAGTTGTGGTAAAAGGTGTGCCCTCTGGGCATTCTGTGTGTGCGTGAGTATGTGTGTCTAACCTGTTAAATCCACTCCAGTGTGCCAGTTTCTGTAAGGCTTTGTATACCCTCTTCTTCAGTATACCAAGGCATGTCTGGTACTTCAACTTGATTTAGTGTAGGCTACCTCAGAATACATGCTTCAGCAATTCAACCAAATAAACTTCCTGAACTGAATCTTTGAATGAGAATCTCTCCCTGGTGCACCCATATCAATAAATTCAGACTGATCCATCTTTATGTTTCTTGCACTATTATCCAACACGCTTAATGGCCATTTCCATACATATTCCCCTGGTTTCTGTTTGTACATATTAGAAATTTAAGCCGCTCTTTTGCAGTATAGTGTGCCTCCTGCTGGATCACACTTAGTACTTCATCTTTTGGGGCTTGCTGGAACTTAGTATTGTTATGAATCTAGAAGCCAGAATTAGTAGTGTGGACTTGTTTTGAGAAATGTTCAGCCTTGTCTTGTGAAATGTCTGCTTTCAGGTGATCCTCCGAACAATGCTCCTCTGAGGCAGCTGGGCTAGAGCTAGTTACATTAGATGGGAGTGGAAGGGCTAATGGTTTTTCTGAGCAAGGTGGATTAGCAGACAAACATTAAGTACTCTCTTCACATGGGTGTGGTTCTGCTGGAAGGAATGATTTACCTAATTTTAGGGGTTCAGTGCCTCCAGCTTCTTAATTATCTGCCCATATGTCCTAATTCCAAGTTGCAGGATCCCATTCCTTCCCAATGAATGCCCTTACTTTAACTTCACACACCTCTCAAGGTTGGCAATTGAGTTGGCATTGTCATTCCATCACTCTTACAGTAAGACTCTGGTTTTCAGCAATTCCAGCTCTATTACTACAAGAAATAAAGCACAAGTAGAAGCCTTGAGATCACTTATGTGGCACTTGAACTTTGAAGTCCTGAGTGCATCTCTGTTTTTTACCAGTTTGGCTAGTGGAAGTAGGACCAACCAGCCAAGCCTCCTTTCTCTTCTCATTCTGAGGGAACTGTAGAAAGATGATATTATGCATGTGTTCACCCAGAGCCTCACCATTCACCAATACTTGATCTACTGGTGGAGATATTTTGTGTATTTGTATTGCCACTTCATTCCATGGATTAGCAATGTATTCTTTACTGCTGGAAGCAGTCATCAGTATCTTTAAGACTAGCCAGACTTGAGAATAAATTTAGAAAATTCATCCTTACAACTTTGTCTAGAACCATTCTTGGTATCAAATGTCTTAGGCTCGGTTCTCTAGAGAGCAAAACCAGTAAAGCACATAAATATGAGGTCTCACAATCACATTCACAAACTCATCCTAAGAAAAGTGCTGCATACCTCATTGAGTATCACTATAGTCACCTTCAAAGTACTCCCCTTGGGAATCTATACACCGATGCCAGTGCATAGTTCACACTGCAAAGCAGTTTTGGAACTCTTTTTCTGGAATGGCCCTCAGAGCTGCTGTCCTATTACACTGAATTTCCTGAATGGCATCAAAATGTCTTCCTTTCAATATTTTCTTTATCTTTGGGTAAAGAAAAAAGTCAGTGAGGGCCAGATAAGGTGAGTAAGGAGGATGTTCCAACACAGTTATTTGTTTACTGGCTAACATCTCCCTCACAGAGAATTCTACAAATAAGTCTGTGAACTTGCCACTATGCTACCGTGTGCAATGGCCATTCTGGAAAGAGTTCTTAAATTGCTTTGAAGAGTGGACTAGGCACTGGTGTCGGCCCATACCTTCCCAAGGGGAGTATTTCAAAGGTGACTATAGTGATAGTCAGCAATGAGATATGTAGCACTTACAACAGTTTAGTTCATGGACTTAATTGTCAGGCCTCATGTATACATAGAAAGATTTACATCAAGGAAACTGGCTCGTACAACTGTAGAGGCTGGAATGTCCCGAATCTGTGAATCCTTGACTCACGTAGCCACATGGGCTGGCAATTCCAAGATCAGCAGGTTGGAGAGCAGGGCTTCTGCTCACAGGCTGTGAAGATTGGCAGATTCTAAGATCTGCAGATAAGCTGATAGCTCAAGTCTCAAGAGCCAAAGGCAGATGAACAGGAGGCAGCCACCGAATCCCAGAGCAAGCAAACAGCCAGAATGTCTGCTTACATATGGATGCTGCCCCACCTCCAATGAAATTCCCTTTAAACTGCTTTGTTACCTACAGCAAATGCAATCAGGGGAATGGTCACATAGAAACACTGAGAATCATGACCCTGCCAAATTGACACATAATCCTAACTGTCACATATATGTAGATTTATCTACTTGGCTTTCTAATTGTATGTCTGTCTAAATGTCCACAGTTCCCCCTGCCCCTGTAACTGTGTTTTTTTCCAGTGTGGCTTTGCAGTTCCTCTTATTAAGAGATGGAGTCTTTCACCACCCCTTGAATCTGGCCTGGCTTTGCTACTTCCTTTTGCAATACAGTGTGGCAGAAGTGACAGTGTACTAGTTGTCGGCCTAGAAGCCTTACTTGCTTCTTCTTTTTTTTTTTTGAAACTCTGCTTCTGCCATGTTGGCAAGTTCAGGCTAACATGCTAGCAGATGAGAAACCACATGGAAGAGAGCTATGGTCCCCAGCTTACAGCCAGTCAACACTTGAATATGCGAGAGAGTCCATTCTACAACAGCAGAGCTGTCTACCTGACCAAAAGCTAACTACAGACACATGAATGAGTCCAGCGGAGACTAGAAGAACTACCATGAACTGATCTACAAACTCATGAAAAATAAATGCTTATTTAAGCTGCTGAGATTTGAAGTGGTTTAATGCATAACAATAGCTGTGATTAGTATTTCAAATTTTTTACCCTACAGAGAATATCCATCTTTTTCAAATGGTAGCAAGCATTTTAAAATTCATTCTAAATTTACTACGAAGACCTCAATAGATTTCCCCAGATAAGAATTTTACAGGGTACTGTTAAAGATCATGCTGCCCTAAACTATAAGTTGTTCTTTTTTGAAAGTTTAGGCATAAACTTAAAGTACTTGATAATAGAACAGTTCCAATTCTTGTGAACTCAAAGGTATAATCACAAACTACTTAGAATCTATAATGTTAATAATGTAATCACTACATATCAAAACTTAAGCTTGGGAGACAAAGCTGTATGCAGGAAAATTGACCATTTAAGTATATTAGTTATTAAGAACAAACCAAAAATAAATGAATTATGTACTCAGTCTAATAGGTTGGATTAACTTTGTGTTTTTTTTAAGTTTATTTTTAATTAATTTTAGACTTACAGAAAACTTGCAAAAATAATAAGACAGCTCCCACATATTCCTTACCCTGCTTCCTTTAGTAGTCACATGTTATGTGAGCATACTGTAATGATCAAAAGCAGGAAATTAGCATTGGTGCCATATGATTAACTAAGATACAGACCTTATTAACATGTCAGTAACCTTTCCAGTAAGGTCTTTTCTCTGTTCCAGGATCCTACATTGTATTTAGTTGTTATTTCTCTGTATTTTTCCAAACTGTATCTCTCTGGTTCTTCAGTCTTTCCTTGTCTTTGATGACCTTGATGCTCTGAAAATTACTAATTTTGTAGACTTTTTCTCAAATTGGATTTGTCAGATCTTGTCTCATGATTGGAATGAAGGTACTCATTTTAGGCAAGAATAACACAGATGTGATGGTGTGTCTCAGTGCCCCAAATCAGGGGGCTCATGATGTCATTCTATTACTATGATCAATTTTTGACTAAAAGTAGAGAAAAGAAAATACTAAAGATAATAAATATATTGTTTATGTAAAATATTGATAAATCTAAAAGATGGTTTTTGGTAAAAGAAATCATTGACATGGACAGGCCCTTGAGAACAATCAAGTAATACAAATGGAAAGAAGTAGGAGTGAGAAAAGTGTGTATAATGTTGAAGATTATGCAGGACTGCTCTGAATTGACTTGGTTGGCCTGAAACTATGTTTCCTAGAATCTCTTCCATTTTGTAGTTCTGGGTTAGAATTGGCCAAAAGATGATCCTGAATGAGATTTGCAAAGTGGAAGTGACACTCTCCTGATCACTTTGGTTTCTGATAGCTATCACAGTGGTGCTTTAGCTGAAGTCAGCACACTGAGACAGCAAGTGTTCTGATATCTTATTCGATTGTTTGAGCAAAAAGTTTTTAAGTGGATCCAAGAATGAGCTAGAAATGACGCAACCAGGGGTGGCACAACCATAAAAAATGCTCTTGCCACAATGGGGCTAGTCTGGTGAAAACATACTCCTTGATGCTATGGATTTAATATCAGGATTCCACCATAGCTTCTCCAAAGGGGTCAGACGTTTGTTCACTATCCTTGTCAGGATATACAATCTTCCAGCCTGTGACCAACTTTTATCTTCCTTATCTGAGTCTTCCGTGGGTGCAACTGATTGGCAGAAATGTCACATACCTGAACCTTGGCTATAAGAGACTGTATGAGGGAATTTTCCATCCTCTAAAGAGTGTCGGCAGTTCAAATCTGCTAGGTGCTCCTTGGAAACTCTGTGGGGCAGTTCTAGGCAGAAATGTCACATACCTGAACCTTGGCTATAAGAGACTGTATAAGGGAATTTTCCATCCTCTAAAGAGTGTCGGCAGTTCACATCTGCTAGGTGCTCCTTGGAAACTCTGTGGGGCAGTTCTACTCTGACCTCAGGTGTTGCCATGAGTTGGACCCGACTAGACAGCAATGGGTTTAAAGAATGTGAATGTTCTTCAGTCAAAGATCATCAAGAACACACTAAGAACAAGAAAGGTATAACCAATAAGTTGCCATCCAACTCATGGTGACCCCATGTAGAACTGTGCTCACTGAGATCCCCATGGGCTAATGTTTTTACGAAGTCGATAATCTTGCCTTTCTTCCAAGGTTCCTCTCAGTGAATTTGAACCTCCAACCTTTCAGTTAGCAACACAGCATGTTAACGGTTTGCGCCAAGTGGGGAATCTATGTAAAATAAAACTATAAACCTTTAGTGAGGGACTTGCAGGAAGACTTGAGTACATACATGGTGGGGCATGTCACATGCATGGATGGCATAATTCAGAAACTTACCCATTTCATATGCAATAAAAATGTCAAAAGTAGCTTTTAAACTAGATGATACAATTGTAAGATCATCTGAGAAGCTTAAACAAAAGGATGACAATAGGGAAGAATTTTTGGAAGACTGAGATGTGACTTAAACTGCTTGAAAGGACTCTTTAACAAAGCAGAATAACTCTTGTGTCAGAATTAAAATAGACCCTCAAGAAGTTCAAATATATTCGCATGAAATAAGATAAAGGTGGAATTTAAATGTATTTCTCCTTCTGTTCTAGACTTAGAAAGCTGCAAAGCACAGTCACTCCTGCCCTCACAGTGAGAAAATGACAAACTACAAAATCATTACTTTTGTTAAGCTCATTAGAGAGATGAGGTTGTGAGTCACCCAATTAACCTAATCCAAAGCCGAGACAAGCCCTCCAAAGAGAGAAGGAATATACACACTCTAGCCCATTGTAGAGCACAGGGCAAAGGAGCCAGCTACTATTTAAGTGGGTAAGGAGGAATCAGCTACTCCTGTAATACTGTCAGAAACTCAAGTGGCAAGCTCTTTTCCACAAATGTTCACCGGGTGCTCATGAGAAGTATTGAGAGTACAATGGGAAAGGCAGACAGTAGCCAATAAGTGGGTGTGGAAAGACAGGCACAAAATGCCACACACTTCATCAATTTCTTCTCTCAAAAAAAACAAAAGCCTAAAGCTACTTGGGGTGAGGTAGCAAACATTTTTATCTATGGGGTTCAAAGTATCCAGTGAATGTGGGGTGGCATAGGGTACGTGATGGGAAGAGGCATAAAGCCTTTACCCAACTTGCTTAGGCTCTTTCTCTCCTTCTAAACTAAAGCCTTATGCAAACACTGGGGAAGGCGTGGCAAAGTCTACTGTCCTGAGGGCACAAATGAAGGTAGGTTACTCAATAGATGATTGAAAAGCATTTGATAAAATTGACACCAATTTGTGATAAAATTATTAGTGAAACAGAAATCTTCTAACCTGATAAAGGGTACCTAGCATTATATTCAATAGTGAAAGACTGAATCTACTTTCTAAAATCAGGAACAGGGCAAGGATTTTCACTCTTACCACTTACCTTCAATACTGTATGCTGGAGGTAGGTCCTAGCCAGTTAGTAAGTAAAGAAAATAGCCAGCCAAGTGCTGTCGAGTTGGATCCCACTCATGGTGAACCTAGGGGCCAGGATAGAACTGACCCCCAGAGTATTCAAGGAGCACCTGGTGGATTTGAACTGCCAACCTTGTGGTTAGCAGTGGTACCATGTAACCCACTACACCACCAGGGTTTCCCAAAGAAAATAAGTTAAGAAGAAATAAAACTATCTTTATTCACAGATGACATAATTATGTAGAACCCTCGTACCTCCAAGTCTAGAATAAATGAGTTTAGCATGGTCACAGCATACAATATATAACAGAAAATTCACTGTAATTCTATATAATAGAAACAAATAATTAGAAGTCAAAATTTTATAATAGTAATATTTAAAATAGTACAAAAAACATGAAGTACTTAGAGATAAGCTGTCAAAATATGTGCAAACTTTGTATGCTAAAAATGAGACAGCTTTGGTGAGAGAAATCAAATACACCTAACTAAAGAGACACACTGAATTGATGTGTTGGAAGACTGTTATGGATTGAATTATGCCCCCCAACTATGTATCAACTTGCTTTGGCCATGACTCTTGGTATTGTGTTGTTGTCCTCCATGTTGTGACTGATGTAACTTTCTTCTACTTTGTAGATCTTAATCTCTGCTTGTGGTTGATAAGACAAGATTGGATTGCATTGGAGATTATTAGAGTGAGATGTCATACTCTTGCTAAAGTCACATTTCTGAGTCACTGTGAAAGATATTTCCCAGGGGAGTGGCCTACACCATCTTTTATCTTACAAGAGATAAAGAAAGGAAGTGAGCAGAGAATTGGGGACCTCACATCACCAAGAAAGCAGTGCCAGGAGCATAGCACATCTTTTGGACTGGAGGTTCCTATGCTGAGAAGCTCCTGGACCAAGGGAAGGCTGATGAGAAGGACCTTCCTCCAGAACAGACAGAAGAGAAAGAATTCTCCTGGAGCTCAGGCCTTAAATTTGGACCTGCAGCCTACTGGATTATGAGGAAATAAATTCCTCTTTGTTAAAGTTATGCACTTGAGGTAACATTGTCACACCAATACTGGATGACTAAGAGAGAGAGTCAATACTATTAAGATGTTCGTTTTATTAAGTTGCCCAGTTGTCTGAAAATTGACCGATAGACTCAATGTAATTCTAATAAAAATTCCAGTAGAATTTTTTTTTTGGTAGAAACTGGAAAGTTAATTAAGACATATATGTAAAAACAAAGTTTTAACACCAAAACAATTTGAAAAGGAACAAAGTTGGAAGACTTATACTACTTAATTTGAAGATATTTTCTAAAGCTACAGAAACGAAAACCGTGTCACTGGGGAAAGGGCAGATAAAACACAGATCAGTGAACATCAGTGAACAGAATATTTAGTACAGAAAAAGATTAATACTTATATGATCAATTGATTTATTTTTACAAAAGTGCCAAGGTTATTAAATGGAGATAGAATGATACTTTTCATCAAATGATGCTAGAGCAATTTCATGTCCATATGCAAAAAGATGTATCTTGACCTGAATCTCTCATCAAATACAAAAATTAATTCAGAATGCATCATAGATGTAACTGTAAAACATAAAACTATAAAACCTGTAGTTTATAGTTACTGGAGAAAATGATAGTGATCTTCATATTAAAAACAATTTCATAGGATATAAAAACATGAACCAAAGAAAAAAAATATTGAAAACAGATTTCATCGGAGGTGGAGTCAAGATGGCAGACTAAGCACACGTCTCCTTATATCCCTCTGGAAACCAAGACCTGAACTGATAATCAAATGGAGTCTTCTGGTCATCTGTTGAGCCCCCAGGACACGGCACAAGGCTGTTAATTTGGATTTCATATCACTGAATGAAAAATCTCTTCTCTTTTGCTGACTCCTGCTCCTGGCTAGCCCTGGATCTCACGGACTGAAGGTAAACATACCACTTTGACTTTTTTTTCTCTCTGTCTTAGCTGGGAGGTAGAGCTGGGTCTTGCCTAGTGACTAGACTCAGATGCACTGCTGGTGATCATATTTTGAGAACCAGGCTTAGGACTCTGTTCATCTAGCCACTTTGGGCCACTGCCACTGCCACTGTGGGGTTTGTACTGAACCACACTGCCAGTGTACGGGATGCCATGTTGGATATAGAGATTTTAGCGGGACCTAATTCTTAGCCTGGGAGCCAGCGCCTGCAAACAGGACAGTGCTTCTCCTACAGAAAAGCAGTAGTTTACACAGTGTTGCCTTTGGTGGGGACCCGGCAACAGAGACAGAGGAATCATTACGTCTCGGCAGCTTTAGCCCCTCTACCTGCCGACTGTGTGGAGGGCGCCATCTTAGATACGGTGGTCGCAGCTGGACCTATTTCTTAGCTTGGGAGCCAGAGCCTGCCCACAGGAGAGTGCTTTTCTACCAGAAAAGCAGTAGTTTACACAGTGTTGCCTAAGCCTGGGCGCTGTCAGCAGAGGTGAACAGGGCAGTAGCATTGCAGTATTTTGAACTAGTTTGTATCATCTGGGGTTGGATATAGAAGTGCTTACTTTGCCACATGGGAAGAGGGACCTCTACACCTGAAAACCTGACTGCCTTGGGAAGCGGTCAGATACCTTTTGTTTTACTTTTTAAGACAGCCTAGAGAAACATCTGTGGTCTGCCCTCACAGTATCTCTCCCAGCCTCTACTTACTCACACGGGACTCAAAAAGCAACAGACATTGGTGGTATACAAGAAATCACCCATGGCTTCAGAAGACTCCCAAACAAAACAACCAAGGAGTTTTCCAGATGAAGGAACTTTTATGAAATGATCAGAAGGTGAATACAAAAGGATTATATACAGAGCCCTTCTAGACCTTATACAAAATGCAGCAGAATAAAAGGAAAATTTAAGCAAGCTGTTCAATCTGATGGAACACCAGTGCTCTGAAATCCAACAGATCAAGAACAAAATCAAAGACATAGAAACTTCCATTCAAAGCCAAGAAAACAGAATGGAACAAATGGAAAAAAGAATTTCTGACTTGAAAGACAGAGCTACTGATGTCAGCGTCTACGAGCAGAAATCAGAAAAAAGAAACAAGAAAAATGAAGAAGCATTAAGAAGCATGTGGGACTCTATTAAGAGGATCAACCTTCGATTAATTGGAGTCCCGGAACAGAATGAGACACCTGAGAACACAGAGAGGATCATTGCTGAGCTGCTGACAGAAAACTTCCCGGAAATCATGAAGGAAGAGAATATAGACATCTCAGATGCATATCATACACCACCCAATATAGAGCTCAAAAGAAAGACTCCAAGACATATTATAATCAAGCTTAACAAAATGAAACATAAGCAGCAACTCTTAAAGGCAGCAAGACTCAAAGCAGAGCTAACATTCAGAGGGAAACCCTGTAGACTTTCATCAGATTTCTCAGCAGAAACCATGCTGGCATGGAGACAGTGGCATGACACATTCAAAGCCTTGAAGGAGAGGAACTTCCAACCAAGAATTATATATCCTGCAAAACTATCTTTCAAATATGAAAATGAAATTAAGACAGTCTCAGATAAACAGAAACTCAGAGACTTTGTAAAAACCAAACCCAAACTACAAGAAATACTGAATGAACTTCTTGGCTTTGGCTTAGAAGAACAAAACCACTAACCTTATAATTTAGAATGACACATTGTTCAGAACTCTACTCAGTTAGGGAAGACTCCAAATTCAATCACAGCTTTAATACTGAAAGAAACAATCCAGTAATTATCATGAAAACTGTGGTGTCATGGTACTACAATCCCTATAGTCCTTCCAGATGGAGAGGAAGATGACAAGACTGGTAGTAATTAAAATCGGGTTAATATATAGTTTATTAAGGGGGGTCATAGGGGCAGATGTAAAGCGCAACAAAGATGTAACATACCATTTCAAGAAACGTAACACAGAAGTCTCAACAACTACAAAAATAGCTGCGAAAAAGGTGAAAAATCAACTCACAAAAAAGAATGTCCCAGAACAGACTAATAAGAACAACAGAGAAAACATCAACACAAAAATAAACATATCACAATGGCAGCGGTGAACACCTACCTGTCAATAATTATATTGAATGTGAATGGACTGAATGCTTCAGTAAAGAGATATCGTGTGACATCTTGGATCAAAAAACGTGATCCATCCATATGTTATCTACAAGAAACTCACTTGAGACCTAAAGATAAGAACAAACTGAAAATTAAAGGATGGAAGAATATGTATCAAGCTAACAATGAATAAAGAAGAGCAGGTGTGGCAATTCTAATCTCAGACAAAATCAATTTTAATGTAAAATCCACCATCGTGGACAAAGATGGGAACTATTTATTGCTGAAAGGTTCAGTACACAAGCAAGACTTAACTCTATTAAATATTTATGCACATAATATCAGAGCACCTAAATATGTCTAAGAAACACTGACTACACTCAAAAAAGAGTTGGATGACTCCACAGTAATAGTGGGAGTCATCAACGCTCCACTCTCAATATTGGACAGATCATCTAGAAAAAAGCTCAGTAAAGATACAGAAGACCTTATTGCCACAATTAACCAATTAAATCTCATCAATATATACAGAACTTTCTACCTATCAGTGGACAATTATACCTTCTTCTCCAGTACACGTGGAACATTCTCCAGAACTGACCATGTGCTGGACATAATTCAATTCTCAACAAAATCCATACCATGGAATTAGTGCAACACATCTTCTCCGATCATAAAGCCATAAAAGTCGAAATCAACAGCAGAAAAAGCATAGAAAGTGGAACTCTTGGAAACTGAACAACATCTTGCTCAAAAAACCATGGTTATAGACAAAATCAAGGATGAAATAAAGAAATTCATGGATTCCAGTGAGAACGAAAACACTTCTTATCAGAACCTATGGGATACAGCCAAAGCAGTGCTCAGAGGTCTGCTTATCTCCATAAATGCATACATCTGGAAGGAAGAAAGAAACCAAATCAAGGAACTAAGCCTACAGCTTGAACAAGTAGAAAGAGAACAACAGAGGAACCCCTCAGGCATCAGAGGAAACCAGATCATAAAGATTAGAGCAGAGCTAAATGAATTAGAGAATAGAAAAACAATTGAAAACATTGAAAAGACCAAAAGCTGTTTTTTTGAAAAGATCAACAAAATTGACAAACCACTGGCTAAACTTACTAATGAAAACAGATTTCATCAAAATTCTAAAGTTGTGCTCTTTGAAGAGATCTGTCAAGAGGATGAAAAGCACAGAATGGGAGAAAATATTCTGAAACACATGTCTGATAATATAGCAATTGTAATATTGGAATAGTATTGATAATAGATTAGAATACCTGCGTATAGTATAGTCTAGCATAGCATAGCCTAACTTAGCAAAGAATACCTGACAACAGCCTACCTAAGCCTAGCATAGTCTAGTTTAGAATGCCTAAGACTAGCTTAGACTAACGTAGCCTACCACAACCTGCTGAAAACTAAGCTTATTGCCAATGAGTCAATTCTGACTCAGTGACCAGATAAGACACAGTAGACTTCTCCACAGAGTTTCGAAGGAATGCCTAGTGAATATGAACTCTTGACTTTTTGGTTAGCCAACTTAACTACTATGCCACCAGTTTCTACCACAGCCTATCTTAAATACTTGAGAATAGGTTAGACAATCCTAACCCAATCAAGTCCAGCCCAGCACAGGAAAACTCTACCTAGCAGAGGATACCAGAGTATAGCCTAGTGTAGACTAGCCTAGTCTAGAACATGTGAGAATAGCCTAGCCTAGCCTAGAATCCACAAGAGTAGACTAGTCCAGCCAAGTCAAGACTAGCCAAGCTGAGGCTACCATAGCCAAACCTAGCCTAGCCTAACTCAGAGAAGCCTAGGGTAGGTTAGGCTACCTGAGCAAACCCTAATCAGGCAGAGCAGAGCCTAGCCTAGTGGATCCCAGCTGAGCATGGCTGATCTAAGCTTAAATGTAAGCCCAGCAAAGTCTAGAGGAGATGAGGAAGGGTGAGCTGAACTGAGCCAAGCCAAGCCAAGCACAGCTGAGCCTAATGTAGACTACAGTATTAAGAATAGCCTAGAAAAAAAGAATAGCAAAGAATAGCCCACCTCAGCCTGGCCTGGCCTGACCCAGCCTGGCCTGGCCTGACCCAGCCTAGCCTAGCCTAGCCAAGAATAGCCTACCTTAGCCTAGTCTAGAATACCCGAGAACAGCCTAGCCTAGAATAGCCAAGTACAGTCAAGCCTTGCCTAGCCTCCACTAGTCTCTTTCCTGGCCTCTAGCCTAGCCTAATCTAGCCTGCCCTGTAGTGTACTTTAGCCCAGCCTAGCCTAGCCTCTAGCTTACCCTAGCTTCTAGCCTAGCCTAGACTCTAGTCCAATCTTGCCTCTAGCCTCTCCTCTAGCCTTGCCTCACCTTACCTCACCTCTAGCCTTGCCTCTAGCCTCACTTCTCACCTCGCCTCTGTCCTAGTCTAGCCAAGCCTGTAGCCTAGTCAAGTCTACTCTAACCTAGCAACTAGCCTAGGTCTAGCCTTGAGCCTCATCTTGACTATAGCCTAACCTAGCCTCTAGCCTAGCCTAGCCCATAGCCTAGCCTAATCTAGCCTCCAGGCTAGCCTAACCTAGCCTCTCACTTAGCCTAGCCTTGCCTAGCCTAGTCTGAAGCGTAGCCTAACCTTGACTCTAGCCTACCCTAGCATAGCCTAGCCTGGTGAGTGTAGCCTAGGCTAATGTAGACTTAAGAGCCTATTGTAGCCTAGCTGAGCCTAACCTAGTATAGCCTAGGATACCCCAGATCCTAGTCTAGCCTAGCCTAGCCTAGCGCAGCCTAGCCTAAATAGCCTAAAAATAAACAGAAGCAACGTAAACCCACTACTGTCGAGTCGATTCTGAATCACTGAGACCCTATAGGACAGAGTAGAACTGCCCTCATAGAGTTTCTAAGCAGTGCCTGGTGGATTTGAACTGCTAGCCTTTTGGATCATAGCTGTAGCACTTAATCACTACACTATCAGGGTCCATAGACTAGTCTAGCCTAGCCTAAATAGCCTACTCTGCCAAGCCTAGTATAGCACAGCCTGGCTTGCTCTGGTCTAGCTTAGCCTAACCTAGCCTAAATTGCCCATTCTGGCCTAGCTTAACCTAGTCTAGCCTAAATGACATAGTGTAGTTTAGCCTCATCTAACTGACCCAGCCTGGCCTGGCCTGACCCAGCCTAGCCTAGCCTAGCCAAGAATAGCCTACCTTAGCCTAGTCTAGAATACCCGAGAACAGCCTAGCCTAGAATAGCCAAGTACAGTCAAGCCTTGCCTAGCCTCCACTAGTCTCTTTCCTGGCCTCTAGTCTAGATGAAATGGTGTAGCCTAGCCTAAAAAGAACAGCCTAGCCTAGCATAACAAGCATAGCCTAAACTAGTCTGGCGAGCCTAGCCTAACCTAAAGAGCCTAGCCTAGCTTAGTCTGGTGAAAGAGGCCGAGCTCTAAAGACTTATCTGTCATATGACTACATTAAATTGATACTCAATGAAAGGCAAAACTGTAAAAACAGAAAAGAGATTACTGGTTGCTGGGGGCTGGAGAGGCTGACTACAGAAGGGTACAAGGGAACTTTATGGGGTGAGGGAAGTATTCTATCTTTATAGGATATAAAGTGGTTGTGTGGTGGTTAAGACTGTGTGTCAACCTGGAAGGACCAATGTTTTGGGCGCTGCATAAAGCGTCAGGGGTGGGGCCTGTGGTGGCTTACTGCCCACCCTCAGCTTTCATCTCCCCGCCCTGTGCCAGCCACTCTCTGTCTACTCACATCACCAGCAGCCCCTGCTCTCTTGTCTTTTTTCTTCTGGTTCTTAGAACCTGAACCAGCAACTCCTGGGCTTCAACACTCGCAGCTGTGAGTAAGGGTCTTTCTTGTTCCCTGACCTGCCGGTCCTGGTTTCACCAGCCCCTGAAGCTCTGTGAATTGGCAGAAATCTTTCAGTCTTGCCCACCGTCTTGGGATCCACCAACTACGTGGCCTATGAGTGGGAACTCTAGACTCTGACCCGCCGACCTTGGGTTTGCCATCTTCCACGGCTGCAGGAGGCTTGTACTCCAATTCAAGACTTTGGATATTTCAGCTTGTATAATTGCATGAGCTGTTTCCTTTATATATCTCTCTCTCTATACTTATTATACCTGTTACTGGTTTTGCTTCCCTACAGAACCGAGCCTAAGACAGGTGGTGACTACACAACTACATGTTTATCAAAGTTCATAGACATGTACTCTCAAAAAGGATGGATTTTACAGTATATACACTATATCTCAAGAAATCTTTCAGTTTTTTATTTAAAACAATTTTTTTCATTATGATTGAGTGAAAATGTACAATCCCGTATAAATTTGCATGCCTGCCTATGTGCAGCTCCCACTGCTCTCCCTGCCCAGTGACAGCACACTCTTCCTCTCCATTCTATACATGTCACATCCTCCTAATAATCTCCTATCCCCTCCTCTCCACCCTCTCCATTGCCTCCAGTAAGAGGTCAGAGGATGACATTCTATGGATGCGTGAAACTGCAAAGTGCACACGCAATATGGTCACTCTGTGTCACCAAGTCCAATCCATTCTTGTCCGAAGAGTTGACCTCTATTATGATTTATGGGCAGGTGCAGCATCAGGGCCACAGGCCATGCACCCAGGGGAACCCCGAGGCCCCTGGACCATCATTTGTGGTCTTTTAGTGGAGATCTCAGGGAGCACCCCTTGTTATTCTCATGTTGCCAGTGAAACTCAACTTTGTGAGCCGCATAACAGCTACCACTGGTGGTGGCTGGGCACCACCTGATTCTTCTGGTCACATGTTGATGTACTCACCCACTCATGTGAATCTCTCTGCCTTCTGGGTTCTCTTCCCCCATGCCATTTTGGTCCTTGGTGATCATCCATTCCTGCTGAGTTGGGACCATTTGGTGTATCTCAGATGGCAGCATGGCAGCTTTTAAGACACCAGATGCCACTCAGCAATGTGGAGTACAGAAAACTCTCTTGGCAAAACGCTAGTTATGCCAATTTGCCTTGATGTCCCCTGAGAGTATGAAGAAACCTGACTTTAAACAAATGGTTCAGGAACGAAGTATCATGCCGTAAATAGGTCTGAAATTATTGACAAACCATTCAAGGAAAAATAACTTTTGACTCCTCACATCATTTTATAACATAAATTCCAGATGGATTATAGCTATGAAAGAAAAAATAAAACTATAAAAGCTTAGAAATATGCCAAGAAAATAGGTGATGAATACACAGGGGATAGAAGCATAAAGCAGAACAATGAAGGGATGGCCATAAGTGTTGGACATTAACTACCAAAAGGTAAGAGGAATATGTCCTTGAGAAAAAATCTGACTGAGGAGATCTTGATTGCTGGCCATCTCTTATTCTCTTCCTCTGTCTTTCTCTCTTTTTTAAAATTTAACATGACTGAGTGAAAATGTACATTCCCATATAAATTTACATATCCACCTATATGCAGCTTCCGCTGCTCTCCCTGCCCGATGACAGCACACTATTCCTCTCTGCTCCATACATGTCTCATCCTCCCAGCAGTCTCCTTTCCCTCCTCCCCACCCACTCTCCTTCCTCCAGCCAGAGGTCAGCAGGATGATATCCTATAGATGCATAGAACCATTAAGTGCATCCCATATGTGGTCACTCTGCACCAGGCGCTCCTTGAATACTCTGGGGCAGTTCCACTCTAGCCTCCAGGGTCGCCATGAGTCGGATCCCACTCGAGGGCACTTGGCTTGGCTTTATCTCTTGTAAAATGAAAGGATTAAGGGTGGGGCAAGCCACACTCCAGGGAAACTTCCTTCACAGTGGAGCAGGGAGGTGATCTTATAAAGGGATTTATAGTCCTACCCTAATCCTTTAACATACAGCATAGGAAAATCTCAAAATGGAGGACAATCATTAAATACTGGGAATCAAGGCCCATCCACATGGCCACACACATTTTTTGAGGGGACACAAGCCAATCCATGACAGTGATTATTACATGGGAGTTTATTTTATGAGTATTCATCACACCATTCATACATATTTTACGTGCTTCATATATATTCCAAATTTTACACTGGGAAAAGAAAGTTACAGTTGTGGCCTAGATGTAACTTCCTAACATTTAGGCAGAGAGAGGATAAATCCATTGGTGATGGTTAGTTTCTCTCCTTTCCTGGTCTAAAATCTCTATCACCAGTCCAAGGCTGTATGATCCAAAGCAGCTACATTGTGTAGCATAAATTAGCAGACTCTAACCTTATTAAACTGTGGCCATTTTAAAAGATCATGGTTGCAGATATGAGACATTTAATTAAAAATGTATAAATAAGAGTGAAATCTATCCGACCTTGGGGTGGGGAGAGCCTTTTAAGCATCAAAGCAAAGGCAGAAACCACAGAAGAAAAGATCAATATATTTGACTACTTCCAAGTTAAAGATGGTATACAAATTTTATAATATCGAAAGCAAAACTGAAAGACAATACGCAGTTGGGGAAAATGTTAATCAAAACATTAGGCACATAAAGGGTTACTATTCTTAAACCACAAAGAGCCCTTAAAATCGGCAATAGCAATATCCCAGTAGTCAAAATAGGTGAGTAATGTGGACAGACCATTTACAAGGGAAGAAATCCATAGTATTAATAAGTATGAAAATATATTTATTTTCTCTAGTGGTCAAATAAGAAGCCCTGGCGCCGCAGTGTTTTAAGTACTCCGCTGCTAATGGAAAGGTTGGTAGTTTGAATCCACAAGCCACCTCTGCAGAAGAAAGATGTGACAATCCTCTTCTACAGAAATTACAATTTTGGAAACCCTATGGGGCAGTTCTATTCTGTCCTATAGGGTTGCTGTGAGTTGAAATGGACTCGACAGCAACGGTTCTTACGTTATGTTGTTTATTTATTTTGGTGTTTGCCCGTATCTTTGATATCTTCTGGGTAGAATGTGTATTACCCAAAAACCAGAAACCAAATGCACTGCCATCGAGTTGATTCTGACTCATGGCAACCCTATAGGACAGAGTAGAACTGCCTCATAGTTTCCAAGGAGCTCCTGGTGGATTTGAACTGCCAACATTTTGATTAGCAGCCGTGACACTTAACCGCTACACCACCAGGGTTTCCTTGTATTGTTCAAGTAATTAGAAAAAGCAGTAAAAGTAAAAATAAGTTTCACTTTGAGGTCTGTGAGCAGAACCAGGTCAAGAATGAAGCTTACCCAGAAGAATTGTGTGCTTTGGCTACTTTTATTAGCTTGAGTTTTCACATATAACCTTAAGCTTTCTAAGTGGAGAGAAAAATCAGGGGGAGAGTGACTGATTAGAAAGATGTGAAGTGGGTGAAAGTGTAACCACATTAGTGTCTTTAAATGAGAAGAGGTTGTGACACACAGGCCATACTTAGGTATACAGGTTGTAACACAAGCCAAGCCAAGCCAAGGGGTATAGAGGTTGTAACACAAAGATGCATTAAATGTCCAAAGAAAATGTGGGACCAGGCAGGTGACAGATGGCATCGCAGTGGGAAGCCTTGTGTCACAGAAGCAAGGGAAGCCCTTTTCTACTCTGTGCCCACTCTATTGATTAAAATGAGAGGTAGGAGAGAGCTTACACCTAACTTGACTTTGCTATGCAACTAGTTATTCTTTATACCTGAGTTTACTGTTTTGATAAGGTGTTGGGTACAAAGTAAGAGTGTCAAATGTGGCATTTCCCTTAACGCCTTTTTTCCCCTTATGCCAATGATGTTACTTATCTGTGTTAACGGAGAGGAGAAAGCTCTTGATTAAGGGACTTGTACAGACATCCATGTCCCTAAAACCTTTACTTAATTTTTACTCCTCTTTCTGCCTTCTCTAACATTTGACTGCACTGCTTAGAACACTCCAGTGGCCTTCTTCTGGTTTCAGAAGATCTTTATGTACAGAGACCTGCTTTTTATTGTAGCATCATTGCTCATGGCCACATACTTTCTCTAACCATACCTAACCAATGTCGGTTTCCTGAACACATATGTCTCTGGGGATTTAGATTGTTGTTATTTGCCATCAAAGAGGCCCCAGCTCACGGCAGTTGTATGTATGGCAGAAATAAACGTTGCCCAGTTTGCATCATCTGCGTGATTATTGGTATACTTGAGTCCATGGCTATAGCCACAGTGTGTTTTCCGTGTAGCCCAGCCTGGAGGGCTCACCTTTCTCAGTACTTACTACACTGAGCAATATTCTGTTGTGATCCATTGGCTCATTTCTGGAAGTAGATTGCAGGACCCTTCTTCCTAGTCTGGAAACTTTACTAAAAACCTGTCCATCATGGGTGGCTCTGCTGATACTTGAAATACTGGTAGCATAGCTTACAGTGTTACAGTAACATGCAAGCCGTCAAAGTATGACAAAATGACAGAGAAATGATGAGACATTTATACAGGCTTATTAACATCAAATGCTTGTTATGCGCCTGGCACTATGCTAAATATATTATCTTCCTCTTTACAACGATCCTGTCTTACAGGCTTGACTACTTCTCTGTTTTTTAAGAAGGAAAATTGATGCTCAAAGATATTAAATAATTTGCCAAGGATCACAGAGCTAGAAAGTGACAGAACCAGGATTTGAACCCAGGTTTGACTCCAAAACCTAAACTGGTAACATTGCTTATTTTAAAATTTAATTAAATTTTTTTTAAACAAAGTAATAAACATAGATAGTATAAAAAGTCACGTAGTACTAACAGGCTTTAATGAAATGTAGTAGCTCTTTCATACTCCGTCTCATCTCCACCTCTCCCAACACCATTCCCTAGTGTCTAATATTGAGGCCAAGTGTGAGGTGCCATGCTTCACTGTAATTGCACTCACTTTCTTGTAACAATCGAAAAATGAAGCTATTTCCAAAAACCATATCACTATCAAAAGAAGAAAATAAAAGATGAAAAGGATACATGTGTTGAGAAAAATGGAAGTGAGTGTATTTTTAAAATATGTATTTTTTCACATATAGACAGACTGCAAAATCTGACAAACAAAACACATTCATCAGAAGAGAAAATAGATAAATGGGAATAAGAATCAAACACTTCTGCTCATCCAAAGACTTCATCAAAAGAATTAAAAGACCACCTACAGAATGGGAAAAAATATTTGGCAACTCTATGTCAGACTGATGCCTGATCTCCGTAATCTATAAGGTTCTGCAAAATATCAGTAAGTAAAAGACAAATCATCCAATTAAGCGATGGGCAAAGGAGATGGACAGATACTTCTCTGAAGAGGAGATCCAGGCAGCCAAAAAACACATGCGGACATGCTTACGATCATTAATTATTAAAGAATTCAAATCAAAACGACAATGAGATACCATCTCACCCCAATAAGATTGGCCATGATCCCAAAAAACACAAAACAATAAATGTTGGAGAGGCTGTGAAGAGATTAGAACTCTCCTTCACTGTTGGTGGGATTGCAGAATTGTGCAACCTCTTTGGAAAGCAATTTAGCGTTACCTTAAAATAATGGATATAGATATACCATTTGACCCAGTAATTCCTCTGCTTGGAATACGTCCTACAAAATCAAGGCCATTCACAACAACTTGTTACATGCACACGATTGTTCATTGCAGCACAGTCCATGATAGCAAAAAGTTGGAATCAACCCAGATGCCCAACGACAGAAGAATGGATGGGTAAACTTTGGTATATATACTCAATGGAGTACTATACACTGATAAAGAATAATGATGATAGCAGGAAACATCTCTCAATTTGGTCTCAACTGGAGGACATTATGTTGAGTGAAACTAGTCAGGGACAGAAGGACAATTATTATATGTGACCACTACAATAAAAACTTAAAAGCATACTCATACATAATAGAAAAGACTCTTTGATGGCTACAGGGGTGGGGAGGGTAAGGGGCGACGGTTTAGATTAGACAGTTGTTAGAAATTTGTTTGGGTGAAATTGGTGACAATACACATTAGTAAGAAGATCAGTATTAATGGGACTTCAACACAACTTGTGTACTCCTCCTCTTTTAACCCAGTATTGGAAGCACAGAGTATGTACACTTTCATTTTTTATTTAATTAAAAATAAAATAAAATAAATAAAAAAAAGAAATTTTCCATTCAGTTAGTATAAGAGAGATGATATGGATAGAAAGATAGCAATATAGTTTTAAAAAAATTAAAGAAATACACTCTTTAAGTTCATGCACATAAAATAATTTAACAAAGATCTAGTTAGGTAGCCCTTGAAATTATATATTTGTTTTGAAACTCAATTATACATTTTTTTTAGGGACCAAGTCATTTCGTAAAGTAAATTATGTCTGTGTATCCATTTTATTTCAGTAACTGCATGCCTGTCAGTGAGTTGGTACTAAAAGTTCAGTAGAGAGCAAAAAGAACATGTTCCCTCCTTCTCAAGGCTCATAGACCGGATAGAGGAATAGATGCAAACTGGCCTCCTTTTAGGTCTCTCAGGAAAACAAAAACAGTTACTTTTGAGTGAATTGTAACTCATGGTGACTTCATGTGTGTCAGAGCAGAACTGTGTTCATAAGGTTTTCAGTGGCTGATTTTTCAGAAGTAGATTGTCAGGCTTTTCTTCTGAGGTACTATGGATAGGCTCGAATCCCCAACCTTTTGGCTGACAGTCAAGTAAGTTAGCTGTTTGCCCACGCAAGGCAGATCTTTGTTCACACTGAATTCTTTCCTGCCTCAAGACATTCTAGAACATTCTTACCTCTTATAGCAATGCTTTTCCCCTTTAAAATACCCCAGACTCGTTACGTCTTCAGATCTAAGATTTAAAATATTTTCTCAGAAAGTGCTTTCTAATCTCTAGACTCATAAAACCCTCACTCTCTTTTGCTGTACTCTATTTTGCTCTGTTATTAAAATTCAAAATTATATGTATTTTGGCATATTGAAAAAAATAAAATAAAATAAGTACTTTTTGAAACAATTTTGAACTCAGACAAGTTATAAGAACATAATACGAAACTCCTAATATCCTTCATCTACACAGCCCATTAAAGTTTTTCTAAATGCTCTGGTGATGGAAATGATTAAGATCTTGACTGCTAGCCAAAAGGTGGACAGTTTGAACTCAACCGGAGGTGACTTGGCAGACAGACCTGGTGATCTGCTTCTGAAAGGTCATAGCCTTGAAAACTACACTCTGCACACACAGGGTCACCAGGAGTCAAAATGGACCTGATTGCAACTAACAACAACAACAAAGAACAAAACAACAACATACCTGGAGACTGTGTAAATATTTCTTTTTTGGACAACCTTTCACTCACTAGAGTTTTTGCACCCACTGATGTTTCTTGAGTGAATTGATTACTATTACAGTTGCCAAATGGTGATTTTCTAATGCTGTCATTCCTTCTGCATTTCCTAGTTGTAATTCTACTGTAAAGAGAAGCTTTCCCTTCTCTTTATCTGTCCATTTATTTACATCTCTATGGATTCATGACTGCCTGTTTAATTCAATGGGTTACAATCATTGTTTATTTTAATGCTCAAATTTTCTCACATCTGGCCAGTGGGAGCCTTTTTGAGTTAGCTGTGGTGTTCTTTTAACATTTTTTGTCATCACTGTTGGCACACTTCCTTACTTTATGGCACAAAAAGTTGTCCCAAGTTCATTCTTTCTCTGGAATAAGACATTTGAAGAGAGCGTATTTATGTATAGAAATGAGTATTCCTAAATAGTTTGTTGTATGTCATCAAGAGAGACTAGCAGTTAGAAAAAGACATCTTGTTTGGTAAGAAAAAAAAGAAACAAACAAACCCATTGCTGCTGAGTCCATTCGGAGTCATAGAGACCTTATAGAACAGAGCAGAACTGTTCCATAGGGTTTCCAGGGAGCATCTTATTGTTGTCATCTTATTGTTGCCATTGAGTCAGCTCTGACTTACAGTGACCCTATGAACAACAGAATGAAACACTGCCCTGTCCTGGGCCACCCTCACAGTTGTTGTTCTGCGTAAGCCCATCATTGCAGCCACTGCGTCATCCTGTTTCACCGAGGTTCTCCCTCTTTTTCACTGGCCCTCTTCTTACCGAGTAGGATGCTCTTTTCCAAGGAGTGATCCCTTCCCCGACAACGTGTTCAGAGTACGTGAGACATAGTCTTGCCATCTGGGCTTCTCAGGAGCTTTCTGAATGTACCTCTTCCAAAACAAATTTCTTTGTTCTTTTGGCAGTCCACCTAGTGGATTTGAAATGCCCACTTTTTGGTTAGTAGCCATAGCATGCTCTTAACCACAGCACCACCAGGGCTTGAAGCAAAAACAAGAGAAACCCTCAATGAGATGGACTGGCACAATCGCCACACCAATGAATCCCAACCTGCCAGCGATCATGAAGCCAAGGCAGGACTGGACAACGAGTGTCTTCCTTTCAGAGACTCAGGGACCTGCCTGTGTGAGAGCTCTGTCTCCGGAGGAAATAGTCTTTATGTATTTCTCTTTAATGGTAATAGAAGTGAGCTATTGCTGGGAAAAGACTGGGCTTCCACCACACCAAATGTCACTGAGAGGTGTTCGTCACTATAGCTTCTAACAGCTGAACTCAGTTTGTCCGTATTTCTGCACTGATGGAGAGCCCACCACTGACCGCCAAGAAACATCTGTTGTAGCAGCTCTTCAGCCACGTAATTTAAAATAATTACTAATTAAGTGAAAATAAAATAGAGACCATAATAATGATAATAGTCACTGTAGTATTAGTCATTACCCAAGTTACTGTTTGTTGGAGCATGACCTGGGGGAGATCACTTGCAAAGACGAGAGAAAACAGAGAGGGAGCCAACGGCTTTATCACTACTGTTTGTGCTTGGCAACCACAGACCTAATTTTATATTCCATTTGTATTGCTGGGCTCATGTTGTTTCAAGGAATTTGTTCACTAGTAGCAAAGCTGGAATGCCACTGAAAACTAAGGAGCAGTCACAGCTGTGTGGCACTTTAGTGGATTTATATCATTGTGGGAAACAACCCAAACAGTTACTTGGTCTTTGAGAAGCATCACTCTCATCCCTGTCTCAGGAAAAGTGACGTCCTTTTGCAAGAAAGCCTTACAGTATATACGTCCAATGTCAAGTGAATATGGGAGGGTATATGGAACAGTGTGCACAGAATGGAGCAGGCTTCAGGCAACTTTACAGACAGGGCTGTTCGGGGTAGTTTAGAAAAGTCAAAGTGAAGGCTGTCTGAGTAAAAGGCAGGGTTTCTGTTTCTTATTGTCTGAGTGACATAAAAGAACATGCATTCCTCTTTAGTTCAGTCATCCAAGAAAGGTTCATTGAATACCTACTAGGGGCCGAATACTGTACTAAACCAGTTGTCACGTAGTCGGCTCTGACTCATGGCAACCACATGTGTCAGAGTAGAGCTGTGCTCCATAGGGTTTTCAGTGGCTGACTTTTTGGAAGTAGGTTGCTAAGCCTGTCTTCTGAGATACCTCTGGATGGACTCGAACTTCTAAGCTTTTGATTAGCAGCTGAGTGCATTAGCCATTTGTAGCACCCAGAGACTTCAGATACTGTACTAGGTGGGTGCTGGGAACATTGATGAAGACACACTGGTTCTTGACCTAAGGGAACTGAGAGTCCACTAGGTAGTGAGGAATAGACAGAATTGTGGAAAATGCTGTGGAGGAGAAGAAGAGAGTGCGAGGACAACAGAGGCCATCTTTCTGCAACGTGGCATTACTGAGGGGCTCTTTTGAGGAAAAGACATTTACACTGAAATTTGATTTGAAGTAAAAAGAGGATTTGGCCTATTTTGGGTTGAATTGTGTCCTCCCCAAAACAGGTGTAGCCATGTGACCATGATTCCCTGTATTCTACTATTGTCTTCCATTTTGTGATTTTGCTGTGCTGTATGTTAAAGGATTAGGGTGGGACTGGAAATCCCTTTATAAGATCACCTCCCTGTTCTACTGTAAAGGGAGTTTCCCTTAAGTATGGCTTGCCCTACCCTTAATCCTTTCATCCTGCAAGAGATAAAAGGAAAGAGAAGCAGGGTGAGAACTGGGAACCTCATACCATCAAGCAAGCAAGCAGCACCGTGAGAAGAGAGAGTCCTTCAGACCTCAGGTTCCTGCTCGGAGATGCTCCCTGGACAAAGACTGATGCAATACTGGACTTTCCGCTAGAGCCAACAAGGGAGAAAGACTTCCCCTGGAGCGGACACCCTGAATATGGACTTGTAGCCTACCAGACTATGTAAGAATAAACTTTCCTTTGTTAAAGCTATCCACTCTGTGGTATTTCTGTTAGAGCAGCCCTAGCTGACTAAAACAGCCAGTCAGAGGTGAGGGGAAAATATTCCTGGCAAATGTACTTTCACAGGCAGAGACCCTGAATGAGGTTGGAGCCTTTTAGCTAGAGGAACTAAAAGAAGTGTTGAGTGAGGGAGAATGGGCACAAGGTGAAGTTGGAGAGGTAGGCTGGATGCAGGGTCAGGTAGGCCTTGGCGAAGAGGAAGGATTCATTCTATGTGCAATGGGAGGCTTCTGGGCAGGGTTGTAATAGGACCTGGTTCGTGTTGTAAAAGTTAGGTCTGGTTGCTGGTGGAGGACAGCCTGGAAGGTAGGGCCTGAGTAGATGGATGCAGGGAGGCCAAGTAGGAGGCCGTTTCACCACTTCAGGCAATAGGTGGCTAACACTTGAACTGGGGAGATGGCAGAGCAATTGAAAGAAGTAAACCTATTAAACATTCCTTCAGGCATTAGAATTGATGGAGTTGGTCGTGAGTGGGAAGAATCCAGGCTTATTCTCAGGTCTCTAGGGATCCCTGAGTGAAGCAAATGGTTAAGCATCTAGCTACTAGCTGAAAAGCTGGGAATTCTGGTCGACCCAGTGGCACCTTGAAAGCTAGGTATGGCAACTCACTTTTGAAAGGTCACTGCTATGAAAACCCTGTGGAGTAGTTCTACTTTGCACACATACAGGGCTGTTGCAGATTGTAATCAACTTGATGGCAACTAACAACAACAGCCTAGGTCTCTGGCTTGAACAACTGGAAAAGATCAGAGGACTATATCCAGGGATTCAAACTTTCAGATTTTTAGATTTCAGTTTGAGACAACTGAGCAATGCCTTGTGGAACTGTCAAGGAAATGGTTGGGTATAGAGCTAGGATTTTACAAGAGAGGTCTTCTGGCCCTGTGGCATCACTAGGATTAGTGTCATCTAGTGTAGTAAATTTATGGTGTCACTTGACACCATGTACCTCCTCTGGTACCAGATCACACAGAATCCTCAGTAATGTTTTTTTGTACTA
Source organism: Heterohyrax brucei (assembly GCA_028571685.1). Taxonomy (NCBI): domain Eukaryota; kingdom Metazoa; phylum Chordata; class Mammalia; order Hyracoidea; family Procaviidae; genus Heterohyrax; species Heterohyrax brucei. The sequence continues at coordinate 172,332,005 of CM053141.1, forward strand.
ATGCTTTTGATTTTTCTGCTTCTTTTCCTTGAATTCCTATTTCATTCTCAAGGAAGTTATCGTTACAGGTTCACAAATACTTATCACCACAATACTGTAGCTAAAACACCAGAAAATTAAAAAAAATCATGGACTATAAAAACACTGGCAGCAATGAAAACCATAGAACTTGCTTGTGGCATGTGCAGATGAACCATGTGATTTGCAGTGTCGTAGTAGTTGCGTCAAATTGACAACTCTGACCAGAACACATTAGACAGTTCAAAGAATAAATGAGTGTAGAGTTTTAACCTTGTAAGTATACTGATACATGTAAGTTGGGTTTACAGAAAGATTTTCTTGTTGCTGTAACTAACCGCAGGGGTGTTTTTATAAAAAATAATAAGTTTCTGCTGAAACACTGGACAAAAATGTTATAGACAGTTATTTTGGTGTCACTCCCTTTGACAGTGTCACTGGGCATGGCCCACATCCCTGAACCCTCATGATGATGCCACTGTTTTTGTTTTTTTTTTAACTGTGATTGAGTGAAAGTGTACAAACCAATTTAAACTTGCATGCCCATCTATCAGCAGCTCCTGCTCTCCTTGCTCAGTGACAGCACACTCCTCCTTTCTGCTCTGTACATGTCATATCCTCTTAAGAACCTTGTGTTTTCTCCTCTTCATCTTCTCTCCACTCCCTTCTAGTAAGAGGACACTAGGATGACATCCTATAGATGCATAGAACCATCAAGTACACTCACGGTAGGGTCATTCTGTGTCCCTGAGGTAAATCCATTCCTGTCCAGACAGTTGACCTCAGTAATGATTTATGATCAGGGGCAGCATCAGGTCTAGGGGCCATGCTCCCAGGGGAACTCCCAGGACTTCAGGCCATCAGTTGCAGTCTTTTAGTGGAGTTCTTAGAGTGCACCCTTCTTTTTTCATGTTGCCAGTGAGCCTCAACATTGTGAGCCCCAACACGGCTGTCATTGGTGGTGGCCAGGCACCATCTCATTCTTCTGGTCACATGTTGATATAGTCACCCATTCACTTGGGTCCTTCTGTCTTCCAGGCTCTTTTTCCCTCATGTTGTTGTTGTCCTTGGTGATTATCTGTTTCAGCTGAGTTGAACTATTTGGTGCACCTCAGATGGCAGATTGCTAGATTTTAAGACCCCAGACACCACTCACCAATATGTGGTGATGCCACTGTTTTGACAGTTTTGGTCCTGCTGATCAAGATGTGCAGAAGGCCCTTGTAAATGACCCTTACTCTGTGGACACTTCAGGTGTGTACCTAAGGCTTCCAGTTCCTGCCAGTTTGGCCACTATTTGCAGATGTGAACATTTTGGCACTTGGGTTTACTTTTAGTGAACAAATGACATTTTTTTCACCTAGTTCTCCCCTTTGTAATCCATGCTGTAGTCCAGTAGAAGTTAACCAATAATAACTGCATATCAATTGCAAATAAAAGGGGTAGAAAGCTTCAGAAAGAAAAGGCTTATTGTCAACCTCTTGGAAGGTAAATCTAGCTGGTCAAATAGCTTTCATGATGTTTCAGAGTGAATGAAGGGCAGTTTTTGTTTGTTTTTTCCTTTTTTTAAAATGTTACTTTATTTTATTTTTTATTATGATTGAATGAAAATGTACATTTCCATATAAATTTGCATGGCCACCTATATGCAGCTCCCACTGCTCTCCCTGCCCAGTGACAGCACACTTTTCCACTCTGCTCCATACGTGGCTTATCCTCCCAACACATCTCCTATCCCCTCCTCTCCACCCACTCTCCTGCCTCCGGTAAGAGGTCAGCAGGACGACATCCTATAGATGCATAGAACCATAAAGTGCACACCTGGTATGTTCAGTCTGTGTCGCCAAGTCCAGTCCATTCTGTCCGAGAGTTGACCTCCATTATGATTTATGGACAAGGGCAGCATCAAGGCCAGGGGCCATGCTCCCAGGCGAACTCTGAGGCCCCTGGGCCGTCAGTTGTGGTATTTTAATGGAGATTTCAGGGTGCACCATATTTTATTCTTGTGTTGCCTGTGAGACTCAACTTTGCGAGCTCCATCACGGCTATCCCTGGTGGTGTCTGGGCACCCTCAAGTTCTTCCGGTCACAAGTCGATGTAGTCACCCACTGATGTAGGCCTCTCTGTCTTCTGGGTTCTCTTTCCCCCATGTCGGTTTGGTCCTTGGTGATCATCCATTCCTGCTAAGTTGGGAGCATTTGCTGTACCCTCAGATGGCAGCTTGGCACCCTTTAAGACCCCAGACACTACTCACCAATGTGGGATGTAGAGACCTCTCTTAGCAACACACTAGTTGGGCCAATTGGCCCCAATTTTCCCTGTAAGCATGATCTCCAGCACTCCGCCCCACCCCAGCTACCCTGTCCTTGTAATATTGGGTTAAGATGGGAGGAGTAATCATGTTATGTTGAAGTCTAGCTAATATTGATCTTCTTTATAATGTGTGCTGTCCCATATTTCACCCAACCAAGTTTCTATCGACTATTGAATCTAAACCCTCCCCACTTGCCCTCTCTCCCTCCCCACCCTTGCAGCAGTCAAAGAGTCTTTTCTTCTATGTATGAGTCTGTTTTTAAGTTGTTGTGATAGGGTCTCATACAACATTTGTCCTTTTGTTGCTGACTACTTTCACTCAACATAATGTCCTCCAATTGAAACTAGGTTATGAGATGTTTCCTAAAATCATCGTTGCTCTTTATCATTGCATAGTGTTCCACTGAATATATATACTATAGTTTACCTATCTATTCCTCTGTTGTTGGGCATCTGGGTTGATTCCATCTTTTTGCTATTGTGGACTATGGTGCAATAAACATTCGTGTGCATGTGTCAGTTGGTGTAATGGCGTTGATTCTGTAGGATATATTCCGAGCAGTGGAATTACTGGATCAAATGGTATATCTATATCCAGCTTTTTAAGGAAGCACCAGATTACTTTCCAAAGAGGTTGCACCATTTTGCAATCCCACCAACAGTGTAGGAGCGTTCCAATTTCTCCACAGCCTCTCCAGCATTTGTTGTTTTGCATTGTTTGGATCATGGCCAACCTTGCTGGGGTAAGATGGTATCTTGTTGTAGTTTTGATTTGAATTTCTTTAATAGCTAATGATCCTGAGCTTGTCCATGTGTGTTTTTTGGCTACCTGGGTCTCCTCTTCAGAGAACTGTCTGTCTATCTCCTTTGCCCATTGCTTAATTGGATTATTCATCTTTTTCTTATTGATATTTTACAGTACTTTATAGATTATGGAGATCAGGCTTTGGTCTGACATATAGTTGCCAAATATTTTTTCCCATTCTGTAGGTGGCCTTTTAATTCTATTAATAAAATCTTTGGATGAGCAAAAGTGTTTGATTCTTAATAGTTCCATTTATCTATTTTCTGTTGTTTATGGTTTGTTTGACAGATTTTGAAGTTTGTCTACATTGTGTATTGAAACTTCCATTGTTGTTCTTACTTTTTCTTGGCTGAGCTTTACTGTTTTAGATTTGATATTTAGATCTTTTATCCAGTTTGAGTTGGTTTTTGTATAAGGTGTAAGATATGAGTTTTGTTTCAGTTTATTACAGGTGGATATCCAGTTTTGTCAGCACCATTTGTTGAAGAGATTGCTTTTACCCCAGTTTAATGTCATAGGGCCTTTGTCGAGTATCGACTGTTCATAGGAAGATGTCATCTCTGGGATCTCAATTCTGTTCCAATGATCTATCTGTATCTTTTTGTACCAGTACGAAGCTGTTTTCACTCCTGTGGTGGTGTAATAGGTCCTAAAGTGGGGTAGTGAGAGGCCTCCCAGTGTGTTCTTCTTCTTCAGTAGTGCTTTACATATCCAGGGCTTCTTCCCTTTTCAAACAAAGTTGGTGATTTGTTTTTCCATCTCATTAAAAAAGTCACTGGAATTTGCATTGGGATTGCATTATGTAAGTAGATCACTTTGGGTAAAATAGACATTTTCACAATGTTAAGTCTTCCTATCCATGAGCAGAGTAGGTGTCTCCATTTATGTGTCTCTGTTAGTTTTTTGTAGTAAGGACTTGTTCTCTTTGTAAAGGTCTGTTATTTCTCTGGTTAGATTTATTTGTAGGCACTTTATCTTCTTAGGGGCTATAGTAAATGGAATTGATTTGGTGAATTCTTCCTTAATAATCTCATTGTTGGTATAAAAGAATCCTACTGATTTACTTATGTTTATCTTGTATCCTGAGACTTTGCCAAATTCTTCTATCAGTTTGAGTAGTTCACTTATGGATTCTTTAGGATTCTCTGCGTATACAATCATATCATCTGCAAATAGGGAGATTTTTATTTCTTCTTTGCCAATGCAGATGCCCTTTATTTCTTGGTCTGGTCTGATTGCTCTGTCTAGAACTTGTAGTACAATGTTAAATAGGAGAGGTGAGAGTGGGTATCCTTGTCTACTTCCTGTTCTCAAGGGAAACTGTTTCAGCTTCTCTCCATTAAGGATTATGTAGGCAGTTGGCTTTGTATAAATGGTCCTTATTGCATTGAGGAATTTACCGTCTATTCCTATTTTGCTGAGAGTTTTTAGCATGAATAGGTGTTAGACTTTATCAAATACCTTTTCTGCATCAATAGACAAAATCAGGTGATTCTTCTCTTTTGTGTTATTTATGTGATTATTTCGTGATTGTTTTTCTGATGTTGAATCAGCCTTGCACCCCTGGTATGAAACCAGCTTGGTCATGATGGGTTATTTTTTTGATACATTTTGTATTCTATTGGCAAGAATTTTGTTGAAGATTTCGGCATCTAGATTCATGAGTGATATCGTTCTGTAGTTCTCCTTTGTGGCTGAATCTTTCTCTAGCTTTGGTACCAGGGTTATGCTGGGTTCCTAGAATGAATTAGGGAATATTCTATCCTTTTATATACTGTGAAATAGTCTCAGTAGTATTGGAGATAACTCTTCTCTAAGAGGTTGGCAGTGAAGCCATCTGGGCCTAGGCTTTTTTTTTGTTGGTGGTTTTTTGATGACTTTTTCAACCTCTTCTTTTGTGATGCGTTTATAAAATCGTTCCACTTCACCTTGTGATCATTTTGGTAGGTGACGTGAATCAAGGAATTTGTCCATTTTCTGTAGGTTTTCAAATTTGTTACAGTACTGTCTTTCATAGTATTCTGTTATATTTTTTATTTCTGCTGAATCTGTTATGAGAACTCCTCTCTCATTTCTTATTTGAGTTCTTTGTTTCCTTTCCCATTTTCCTTTAGAAAGTTTAGCCAATGGTTTGTCAATTATGCTGATCTTTTCAAAAAACCAGCTTTTGGTCTTTTCAATTTTTTCAGTTGTTCTTATGTTCTCTAATTCGTTTAGCTCTGCTAGTAAATCTGTTTTCTTATGTTGTCTGAGGTGTTCCTCTGTTGTTCTCTTTCTACTTGTTCTAGTTGTAGGGTTAGTTCTTTGATATGGTTTCTTTCTTCCTTCCAGATGTGTGCATTTATGGAGGTAAACTGACCTCTGAGCACTGCTTTTGTTGTATCCCATAGTTTCTGGTAGGAAGTGTTTTCATTCTCATTGGAATCCATGAATTCCTTTATTTCATCCTTGATTTCTTCTACAACCCGTGGCTTTTTGAGCAAGATGTTGTTCAGTTTCCATGAGTTCCACTTTCTATCTATGTTTTTTCTGCTGTTGATTTTGACTGTTATGGCTTTATGATCTGAGAAGATGCTTTGCAGTAATTCAATGGTATGGATTTTGTTGAGAATTGCTTTATGTTCTAACACATGTTCTATTCTGGAGAATGTTCCATGCACACTGGAGAATGAGATGTAGTTGTCCACTGATGGATAGAAAGTTCTGTGTATGTTGATGATGTTTAGTTGATTGGTTGTGGTAAAAAGATCTTCTGTGTCTTTATTGAGCTTTTTTCTAGATGATCTGTCCAATATCAAGAGTGGAGTGTTGAAGTCTCCCACTATTAATGCAGAGTGATCTATCTCCTTTTTGAGGTGGTCAGTGTTTCTTCGGTGTATTTAGGTGCTCTAATGTTAGATATATACGTATTTAATGTTGTTATGTCCTGTTTGTGTATTGAACCTTTCAGCGATAAATAGTGTCCATCCCTGTCCATGATGGTGGATTTTACATTAAAATTGCTTTTATCTGAGATTAGAATTGCCACACTTGCTTTTCTTTGTGTATTGTTAGCTTGATGTATATTCTTCCATCCTTTAATTTTCTGTTTGTTCCTATCTTTAAGTCTAAGGTGAGTTTCTTGTAGACAACATATCGATGGGTCATGTATTTTGATCCAAGATGTCACTCGATATCTCTTTACTGGAGCATTCAGTCCCTTTACATACAATGTGATTATTGATTGGTATGTATTCAGTGCTGCCATTGTGATATGTTTATTTTTGTGTTGATGTGTTCTCTGTTGTTCTTATTAATCTGTTCTGCAATCTTCTTCTTTGTGAGTTGATTTTTCACCCTTTTCAGCATTGGTTTTGTGGTTATTGAGACTCCTGTATTATGCATCTTGATTTGATATGTTGCTTCTTTATCGTGCTTCTTGGCTGACCCTAAGATCCCCCTTGATAAACTATGTATAAACCCAATTTCAGTTGCTACCATTGTTATCAACTTCCTCTCCATCTGGAAGGACTATAATGAGTGTAGCACATCCCTGATTTTGATATGATGACATCATATTTTTCATGATCTGATCACTGGATTATTTCTTTCACTATTATAGCTTTGATTGATTTTGGAGTCTTCTGTAACTGAGTAGGATTCTGGGTGATGTGTCCTGTATTTGCTTCTAAAATAGAAAGTTAGTGGTTTTGTTCTTCTAAGCCAAGAGATTCTTTCAGTATTTCTTGTAGCTTTGGTTTGGTTTTTACAAAGTCTCTGAGTTTCTGTTTATCTGTGAATGCATTAATTTCATTTTCATATTTGAAAGACAGTTTTGCAGGATATATAATTCTTGGTTGGAATTTCTCCTTCAACACTTTGAATATGTCATGCCTCTGTCTCCGTGACAACATTGTTTCTGCTGAGAAATCCTGTGAAAGCATATAGCATTTGCCTCTGAATGTTAGCTGTGTTTTGAGTCTTGTTGCCTTTAAGAGTTTCTGCTTCTGTTTCATTTTGTTAAGCTTGACAATAATATGTCTTGGAGTCTTATGAGATCTATGTTGTGTGGTGTTCAGTATGTATCTTGGATATCCATACTTTCTTCTTCCATAACTTCTGGGAAGTTTTCTGTCAGCAGCTCAGCAACAATACTCTGTTTTCTCAGGTGTCTCTCCCTGTTAAGAAACTGCAGTTAATAATAGATTGTTCCTCTTAAGAGACGAACATGCTTCTTCACTTTTCTTGTTTCTTTTTTCTGATTTCTCCTCATAGATGCTGGAGTCAGTAGCTCTGTCTTCCAAATCAGAAAGTCCATTTTCAGTTTGTTCCACTCTGTTTTCTTAGCTTTGAATGGAAGTTTCCATGTCTTTGATTTTGTTCTTGATCTGTTGGATCTCAGAGTCCTGGTGTTCTATCAGATCAAACAGCTTGCTTAATTTTTCATGTTGCTCTGCTGCATTTTGTATAAGGTCTAGGAGGGCTCTATATGTAATCCTTTTGTATTCACCTTCCAATAGTTTCAGAAAGTCTTCTTCATCTGGGAAGTTCTGTGGTGCTTTCTTTTGGGGGCCTTCTGAAGTTATGGGTGATTTCTTGGTTACAGTTTTTTCTCCAGAGTTTTTTGCTTTTGGGGCATCATGTGAGTCAATAGAGGCTGGGAGAGATGCTGTGAGGATGGATCAAAGTTGTTTCTCTAGGTCTTCTTAAAATGAGAGGCATAAGGTATCTGACTAATTTCAGTCAGTCAGGTTTTCAGGTGTATAGGTCCCTCCTCACAGCTGGCCAAGTAAACACCTCTATATCAAACCCCAGATGTTATAAACTAGGTCAAGATACAGAAAGGCTACTGCCTTGCTGGCCTCTGCTGTTGGACCCCAGCAGTAGGTGACACTGTGTAGAATACTTCTTTTTTGCCAGAAAAGAGCTCTCCTCTGGGCAGGTGCTGTCTCTCAGCCCAGGAATTAAGTCCAGCTGAGATTTCCTTATGGGTATATCCCCTGCCAGTGGAACAAGATGGTGTCCCACACAAGCTCGCCACCTGGCTGAGACTGGGCTACCCTATGGTGGAGGCGGTAAGAGAGGCCAAAAGTGCCAAGATGCACAGTCTACAGCCTCTATTGCCAGGCCCCAGCCATAGGTGACACTGTGTAAAATTCTGCTTTTCTCCTGGAAAACACTCTCCCTTAGGCAGTGCTGCCTCCCAGCCTAGGAATTAAGTCCAGCAGGGTTCTCCATATGGGTGTATCTGCCTCCCAGTGGATCAAAACGGTGTTCTGCACAAGCATGCCACTGCCTAAGTACTGGCTACTGTAAGTTGGAGGCAGAAAGAGAGGCCAAGTGTTCCAAGATGCACAGAGTCTAAAGCTGGGCTCTCAAAAGATGGCAATTTTGCTTGCCGATCCCACCAGCAGTGCATCTGAGATTAGCCCTAGTGAAGTCCCAGCTCTGCCCGCTGGCTAAGACAGAGAAAAAAAAATTAAACTGTGAGTTACCTTTGGTCCATGCAAGCCCGCGGTCGCTGAGAGTGGGGTCAGCAAAAGAAAGTAGGTTTTGCATTCCATGGTATGAACTTCAAATTAACAGCCCTATGGTGCATCTTACGGCTCACTAGGTGTCCAGAAGAATCTGTTTCATTATCATTTCAAGTCTTGGTTTCCAGAGGGATTTAGGGAGATGTGTGTTTAGTCTGCCACCTTGACTCCGCTCCCCCATTTTTTAATAAGAAAGTAAATGTAGTTTTGAAGTGTTTTTCAGTTTCTCTATGAACTCCTTTCCATTCTCTGATTTCTCTACTCCTAACGGGATAATATAAACCAGTTTTGTGTTGTCTGTTATTCATCAAGGCTGTCGATTTACCCTGAACAGAATGAAGGCGAGGATGTTATTAAAATAAAACAACTTCCAATTGAGCTGCTAATAATTGCTGATGTGCATCCACATTTCTGCTATTGATTAGCTCCTGCCAACAAAGGCAAACACAAGCTGGTATGGCCTGCTGCCTGTGGAAATGAAAGATTTAATTAGATGAAAACTGAATGATCTGGAAGATCTGCTACACTCGGCCATCAAGCGATTGTTATTCATAATTGGCTGTTTGAAGCATTCCTTGAGCCTTTTTCACTTAAAAAATTCCTTGTGGTACCTGAAGACCAAAGCAGTCATTAGTAAATTTCCCTTGCACATTTACAGGCTCAAGGTTGCAGGCTAGAATGAGCCCTGTCAGATCATAAATCAGAGGTAATAGAACATTCCTAAGTTGAGAATTAGCAAGCAAGAGCAGGGAGAAGCCGTTCAGTCTCTATCTCAGGCCCATCTCCAACTGCTTAAGGTGAGAAAAGAGGTGCTGATGGGGAAGATGTAAAACAAAGTGCTATAAACGCAGAGAGCCAAATTCTTTACAACTCACTGGCTCTGTAAGTGTCTGCATGTAAAGTTTAATGTCTAGTAAAGGCACTTATATTTAGTGACAAGGGTGTATTAAAAAGTTGCTATCTCACTTCCGAGAATTTTCAAGCACCTACCAGGTGCCTTGCTTTTCTAGGGGTGGCAGGGGAATGATAGAAAGGAATAGTTAGAGATATTCATCAGTAGTGACCTGGTGAAGTAAATTCATGGTACATTTTTCTTACCATGAGAAATAATTCTGTGTCATAGAGATCACTGCCTTCATTGATGCATCAGCACCCTGCAAGGTAAGAGGGAAAAAGGTAACATTTCCAGGGTCAGTTTTGTAGTCTGTATTATATGACAATAGCCAATGATCTCAAAAAAGGAGTTTTCGGGATTGAGTAAGATTATATCTGTGAAGTGAACTTACAAACCAAGGAAATCTGTGTACAGATAAATGGTTGCTATTTATCTGTAATGGTTATCTGATGCAGTAGATATCTTTGTTAGTTCTGGTCATCCAGCAGGATTCCCCCTTTTAAAAGACAGCCATACCCTGGTTTCACCACAGCCTGCTATATATTTTGTGTGCATTTTTACTCTTGATGTATAACTACAAGGCCAAGTTTATGCTGGCTGACATGGTTATATTGCATCCTGCTCCCCACCTCCCACATCCCCAGCTGGCTCTAGGAATACATGAAAAATAAATTCATTCCATAGATAGTCAGTTCTCATTATTTGCAGCAGTTGTGTTCTACAAAGTCTCCATAAACACTGAATTAGTAAATACTGAACCATTGCTTCTAAGGGAAATAGAACGTTAGGTTCCTGTGGGCCTCTGGTCTCAAGATTTCTGTCAACTAATCAATACTTAACTGTGTTTTATGTGTGTTTCTGTGTAACAACTCCTTATTTAATATATATATTGTTGTTTGATTAACATTGAACTTGCAACCAACAGCGCTGTAACTCGTGCCTGATCGAAGCTTAGCTAACGTGTATGTTTTCTACTAAGGTACATCACAGCCCGCTTAGGTACACCAGACAGCACTGCAGTTTTACACCTAGAGGCCATTTTAAACAGCAAAATCACAACAGAAAGCACAAAAGTCAACAAATGTGGCACTAAATAGATCACAAAAAGGATAGTTATTGACAGTATTAGAGCTGAAACAAAAAGGCAGAGTGTTGCCTTGTTTGACCTCAATGGGAATGCGCTTGTCAGGTGACTCAAATTTTTACCACATTTCCATGAAGGATTGTCTCATGCCATGGGTATTGATTTTGGAGTTACAAATAAATTTTAGCAAGTAGGCAATTCACAAATAGGGAATTGTGACTAATGAAAATTGACTCATATTATTTAATTCATACAGCACTTCTATTGTGGCATGTATTGTACTATCCTCTTTGTTGTGATGAGAAAACAGTCTCAGTGAGGTTAAGCAACTTCTCCAAGGTCATACAGGTAGCAAACAGAGGAGCTAAGACTCAAAAGCAGATCTCTTCCATTCCAAAGTGAACCTTTAGGCTCCAGTCCCTTGTGGAGCCCAATGCTGAATTAAGGGCTCATAAGACGGAGATAAACATGTTCTAAGTGAGGTAGGACAGCCAGTAGAGGACAAGAAAACAGGTGATACAATTGCGACAGAATTTGCTTTGTGCTGTTAGTGCTCAGGCTCTTTCTCAACACGGGAGTTTGGTCATTAAAGCAGAGCGGCACATGAGATGAAACACCATCTCTAGTACAACGCTGCATGTTAGATAGGGAGCCAGGAATCCTGGGTGGACTCTTCCATGAAGCCTTCACTGAGCTCCTACTCTGTTTAGACTTGATTCTTCATGTCATGTTGTACTCGGTTTAGGCAGCAAAGAGTCTCAGGATGGGGATTCTTTTGTTACCTGGTCCTCTGTAGTCATCACTGCCATATAAAAACATTGTGGTGTTCTAGTTCTTATTTCTCAAGTGTAATTTGGAGTTAAGTGGAACAGATAAACAATGTCAATGAAAATATCTTTTCCTGGCACTGACAAGACTTATCCATCTAGAAATGAGGAGATAAAGAACACATAAATGTTTAATTTTACTTTGCATGTTAATGTAACTACTGAACACACTTGGTCCCTGAACAAATTAATTGCCACAAGATGAGAATAAATGACACACGATGTGTATTGAGCTGCTAGCTGTTGGATCAGGCATCCCTCCACGTGATGTTGTAGAAGAGGTAGCTTTTGCTGCTGAGTCTTATGAGGAACTGTGTGGGATTAAGCAAATCAGAAGGCATTTTGGAAAACTCAGAGGCACTTGTCTCCTAGCTTCAGGTTGGTTTTTAGAGTAGCTGAAGTTTGTTCATTCCCTCTCCACAGTGGAGGAGCTCCAAGTTGGACTCAGATGTCCTGATGCTGAAGCTTATTTCTCCTAGCCCCAGTGGTGAGACTCTCGAAGCTTTTCCTTTCTCATCTGCAAAATGGAGTTGTGGCTAATAGTTGTACATAAATATAATTACAAGAATAGTAATATTAACACCATTTATCCAGTAGAATTGCCACTGAGGATCAAAAGAGAATAGATGACTTGATGACACTTTGTAAATTAACAAGTGCTTTGCAGATGTTAGTTGCTACTGTTGGTTACTCTCTTCTCTGGGCTCCATTTCCCCATCTGGGGTTTGGACTTCTGTGATAGCTAATTTTATGTGTCCACTTGGCTACGCTACAGTGCCCAGTTGTTTGGTCAATCACTAGTGTCGATCTGTTATGAAATACTTATATGCGATTAAATCAGTAAAGCCGATTACCGTCCATGGTATGGGTGGGTCTCATCCAGTCTGTTGAAGGCTTTAACAGCAACATGGAGTTTTTCTAGGGTGTATTCTGCCTCCAGACTATAAATAGACATTTTTCTAGTACTGTGACACTCTGTAGAGATTTACAGCCTTGGAAACCCTGTGGAGTTGCTAGGAGTTGGAATCAACTTGACAGCGATGGGTTTGCTCTCATTTTTTATTCTTCCAGTCACCAGACGTACAAATACTGGGATACACATTTTGTGCTTTGTGCTAGGAAGCTCTAGCCTGTTGCCTGCCAACAGATTTTGGGCTTGCCAGCCCCCACAATCAGATGAGCCAATTCCTTAAAATTGGCCCCTTTCTGTGTATGTGTATAAATATGTGTATACAAGCCATGTTTTCCCCTAGAAAACACTGACAAAGACTGCTTTAGATCCTTTCAGTCCTAACATTCTTTGAAAATATGACTTCTTACCCGGCAGAAGTTTCTATCACAACAGGAAGTCAAGCCTTATGCTAATGGATGAATTTTCTCTGAAAACCAAAAAAAAACCAAACCTACTGCTGTCAAGTTGATTCTGACTCACAACAACCCCATAGGACAGAATAGAAGCTGACCTATAGCATTTCCTACGAGTGCCTGGCAGATTTGAACTGCCGATGTTTTGGTTAGCAGCTGCAGCACTTACCACTATGTCACCAGCGTTTGAGTTTTCTCTAAAGAGATATAAAACCAAAAACAAACCAACCAAACAAAAGCCAAACGTGTTGCTGTTTGAGTCAATTCTGACTCATAGCAACTCTATAGTTCAGAGCAGAACTGCCCCATAAATTTTCTAAAGAGTGCCTGGCAGATTTCAACTGCTGACCCTTTGGTTAGCAGATATAGTACTTAACCACTATGACTCCAGGGTTTCCTAAAGATATATGAGTGTCATCAAACACCTCAAAGTTTTTGGCACAGAACTCTTTCCTTATCACCCCAGGAAGGAAGCCATTGTTAAAGTCTACTCTGCTTGTCAGTGACCCTGATACTTATTTGTTAATTCAGAGCATATTTATCCAGCAGCTCCTAATTCCTAGGCCCTATTTGGGGTGCTGGGGATATAGCAATGAACCAGTGAGGAAAGGCAGATGACAAAAAAGCAGCTACATCATGTTAGAAGTGGTAGATACCATGAAGAAGAGCAATGCCAGGCCAGGAGATGGAGAATGACAAGCATGTTCTCTTAGATCGAAGGCTCAGAGAGGCCTCTCAAGAGGCGGTATTTGAGCAGGGACCAGAAGGAAGTGAAGGACCAGCTGTGGTAAGTTCTGGAGAAGAGTCTCCTAGGCAGAGAGAGTGGCCGATGAACGTCCGACAGACCTCAGAGTTTCCTTCCTGCCCTGGGTCTGTGGCTGTGCAGGGGCACAACAGAGCACCAACAAAAACAAAACCTCAAACAACCCCAAGCCTGTTGTTGTTTGAATTCTGATGCACAGCAAACTTATAGGACAGAGTAGAACTGTGACATAGGGTTTTCAAAGATTCAGATTTCCCACCATGTCATTAGCAATTGAGCTTTTAACCACTATACCACTAAGGTCCTCTAGCACCAATATATGGGAGATTTTGAGTTCTTTCTCTCTGATTTCAATAGACAGATGAGAGTGTTTCAGGAATTCGGCTCTACTTGTTACAGAATTCTGAAACTTCTTTAGGTAGCTGGGAATCAGCCTTGAGAGGAACTGAAAATGTTATCGGTCCCTTTGCTTACCTGTGAATATGTCTCACTTTGGACTCTGCTCATCAGAGGGCAAGAGGGTACACAGCCTCTTCTTGGGGGAGGAAGGCCTTGCAGCCCCAAGAGATGCAGGCATCACTAAGCCTGTATCATGACACTGCAGCCAGCACCAGAGGGAGGCAGGCGAGCCTAGATATGGCAGGAGAACCAAGGGTGAAGAGAACCTGCTTTATTCCTTTAGGTAAACTTTCCTTGGCTGCCCCAGGCTGGATTTCCTGAACTCTGACACAAGCACTTTCTTCCGTGGGAGACTCTGGATTTTGGGTAGACTTCTTTGTTACTGGCTTCATTAGAATGAACTGTCTCCTTCCCTCTGCGGGGGAGAAAAAGAGTACAGCTTTTGTAAGTTAGCAGCTAGGACAACAACAGAAACATAAACCCAAGAAAGAGGGAGGTGACTCTTATGTTGTTTGTGATCCCCACACTGCTGTCTTGTAGTGAAACAAGGCTTTGGAAGTAGACGTACCTGGACTTGACCGTCGTTGACCCGCTGAGCTTGACATTTTGTATCTGCAAAGTGGGACCGTAATACAGCTGCCTCCCACAGTTGTAGAGAGGATTAAAAAAGAGAATCTGTTTGAACTAACCAGTTGCTGTGAGTTGTTTCATGGATGACTCATGGTGACCCTGTATGAGTCAGAGCAGAACTGTGTTCCAGAGGGTTTTCGATGGTGATATTTTGGGAAGTAGATCACCAGGCCTTTCTTCTGAAGTGCCTCTATGTGAACTCAAGCCACCAACCTATTTGTTAGCAGATAAGTGCTTAATCATTCGCATCACCCAAGGACTCCTGTTTGAAGCTAGTAGCATCTAATAAAGTGCTTCCTTTTTCTTTCTTCCACAAAAATGAAATAGCCACAGTGTGAGTGGTTGCTTGATGTGGAGCTTTTTATGAACTTGTGATGACTTTGACAGTAGGTTGCCCTCTGTGTTGCTCTTTATCTTTTCACCAGCTGTCTTGCTGAGGCTAATCTTTTTGTCATTCCCGACCCACTACCTTACCTGTTTCTGTCATGTCATGATGTCTGCGGCCTCATATAGCATAATCTAGTCGGAAAATGGAATTATTTTGCCTAAAAAAGCAGAGGAGGAATGATGGAAGGCGGGGTCAGGAGATATGGAAGGCCCTTCCATTACTCTGTTCTCTAGAACTGGAAAATGAAACACTCATTTAAGTCAAGTGAAAGACATTAGGAGCCTGACTTTCTCTCTGGTTGCAGAAGCGCACTGCTGATACCAAACAAATTAGAAATGCAGGTTTTTCCCAAGTGGTACAAAGATGTGTGTCGATGGAGCTGGTCCTTCCCTATGGATCAGCTAGGGTCGTTGATGGTTAAACACAGGTGGAAAAGATTGCTGCTTCGATGAGGCTGTCAAATCAAGTATCAGACTTTGGGAAATATATTTGAAGTCCTGTTTATTTTAGGCACACATAAACACACCTGGAGAGACAGCAGGCCTCTGTGGGGGTCCAGCGGAGAGAAGCAGCTCCCCCTGCAGTGGATTTCAAAAGTAGGTTTCCTGGCCAGTGTGATCAGTTACTTTGGATGAGGAGCCTCAAAGAGCAGGAGGGACCTTCAGAAACCAGGCCTTCCAAAGGTTCATTCAGGTTTGACTACCTGGTAAGAATCACCTGCGGAATCGTATTAAAATATAGATTCTGATTCAGTATATCTGGAGGGTGGAGAGGCAAATTTTCACCACGGGTCAAACCATAATGAAACTAGTTTGAAACCCTGTTTGAAACCTACTGTAACCACTGTTTTGACAAATACTGATACCGAGGCCCAATTCTTGCCCGAAGTCACACAACTAAGCTCAAGTACAATGAAGGCAAAATAGGAGTGGGTTTGCGGGTCAGAGAGAATCAGGTTCAAACTTTGGTTTTGACACTATATTTCTTAAGTAACTTGCTTAATATTCTAAAGCTTCAATGTCTTTGGCTGTAAGATGGGGCTAACGAAGGTCCTGACTTCGCACGTGAGGTGAATATAAGGATTGGTAAGAAAATACATGCAAAGCAGCTAGCACAAAGCTCAGCATTTAGTTAAAAAAATAACTAAACCTAGTGCAGTTGAGTCAACGCCGACTCACAGTGACCTTACAGGGCAGAGTAAAACTGCCCCACAAAGTTTCCAAGGAGCATCTGGCAGATGTGAACTGCTGGCCTTTTGGCTAGCAGACGTAGCACTTAACTACTATGCCACTGGGGCTTTCTGGCATTTAGTAAGGGCTCAGTAAACATTGGTATTTCATGGTGGCGATGATAATATAACTTTGGGAGGGAATTTCAAGGAATTGACAACAGGAAAAAATCTTTCTGTTGTTAACATGTGAAAAACTGGAAACAAAATGACCTTAACAAGGTGATGACTGAATAAACTGGCATGGTCACACTGCAGTATAGTGTACAACATTACAAACAATGAATTCCGTCTATACTAGATGACTTGGAAAGAGTTCCATGGACAGATGTTGGATGAAGACAGCAAAGTACAGAAAACTATACTATGGTTCCTAAAAAAAGAAACAAGGAAAAAACAAGCCAAACAACTGCATAACCCAGATGTGAAGGTAAATACATGCATATGTGCCTGCTTAGGATTAATGAGTATAGGTAAAAATATGGAGGGTGTTCAAACAAAAACTTGTACATGAATATAGCAGCATTATTTATAATAACCCCAAAGTGGAAATGCCCCTAGCATCCATCAGCTGATGAACAAAGAAGCGAAATGCAGTGTAGCCATACAATGGGTTGTTACTCAGCCTTAAGAAAGAAGAAACTCCAGTGCACGCTTCAGCGTGTATGAACCTCAAAGGCATTATCCCGAGTGAAAGAAGGCTGACACAAAAGGCCACGTATTCTGTAATTCCATTTGTATGACTGTCAGAATACACAGAAGTACAGAGACAGAAAGCAGAAGGGGGAAGAGAAACACGGGGAGTGATTCCTCACTGGGTATGGGGTTTCTTTTGGGAGTGATGAAAATGTTTTAGAACTATGTGATAGTTGCACAACATTGTGAATGTGCTAAATGCCACTGAATTGTGCACTTTAAAATGATTACTTTTATATTATGCAAATTTTACCTAAAAAAAGAAAAAAGCCTCCAAACCAGTTGCTGTTGAGTCTGTTTTAAATCATGGTGACCCCAAGTGTCTCAGTATAGAACTACTCTCCACAGGGTTTTCATGGCAGTGACTATTTGGAAGATCACCAGGCCTTTCTTCTGAGGTGCCTCTGGATGGGTTTGACCCACCAACCTTTCGGTTAGTGGCTGAGAGCTTAACTATCTATACTACCCAGATATTCCCCTCAAGTTTCTATAAACTACACTGATGTCGGTCGTCAAGGTGGCCTCTGGAAAGATGACAATTTTGCAGGGCTCTAAGCCTGGTGGAGTTGCCTGTGATGGTATGGTGTGGATGTGTGGGAGTCCTCACTCCCTCTCCCTGTGTCCTGCCTCCTCACCTTACCGCTCTTCAGAAGAATCTGCAGGACAGCCTGCACCGATGCTGCTGAGCGGCTGTGAGCATGGGCTCTCAAGGGGCCTTAATCCGAGTGAGGATCTGACCCAGCCACTACTCACGGTGTGAATCTGGTTGCTGCACAGACTGGCTGAGTCTCAGATTCTCCACTTGTAAAATAGGGATGACAATATTTACCTTATAGGGTTTTTCTTAGCATGGACGAAGTGTGGAAAGCATTGAACGTACTGCATGGCACATTACTACCTCTTCATAAATGGTAGTGACTATTATAAGTAGAAATTCTATTTTCTGTGTTGTATCTGCCTGAGCAGACAGAGTATTGATTGCCAAGATCCGGAGGTAGCAAGAAGTTTTGCCTTCAGCCAAGTCCTTTAAACAGAATTGCAAATCCTAAACATCTACTTGCAGGATGGAGCAGAAAAGACTGAGCAACAGTTGAGGACTTGATTGTCTTAGCTACTAGTTTTGAAAGTGTTCAACAGATAGCATCCTTCTCCCTTTCCTGAGTCCTGAACCCACAAAAACAAGACAAAAGTCTAAAAGACATGAGTGACAAAACATGCTGATCAGATTTTGGGAGATTAAATAGACTTCTGGACACAGAGGGAAGTGCTCGTCTCCCCAAGCCAACCAGTTGTGGCTGTCACCACTTTTGTGGGGTGAGATAGGCCAGGAGTATGGCTAATGAAACTCCTTCTGAATGGGGGTAACCTTGTGAGAGGGAAGAAGGTGTCTCTCAACACTGGGTCATTATAGACATCCTGACAGTGTTATACCCTCTTCCCGACTGTCTGATCTGGGGTCTACAATCCTTTCCAAAGGATGCTTTCAGTTCTTGGCACTGCTTTCTTTTTTGATGGAGGTCCCCAAATCTCTGTGCCAGCTTCTCTCCTTTATGTCTCAAGAGATTGCCTCAAAGCACGAAGCAGTCTTACACACTGAGTCCTGTCCCACCAACACAACTGCCGCCCATCCTCCCTCATTAACATTATACAAGGAGGAACATCATTCAACACCAGTATCTCGGCCCAGCCAAATGACTACACACATTGTGTGGGGAACACAAGTCAATCTATGGCACAAGGTTTACATGTTATCAGTCCAACCAGCAATTTGGAACTTCATGGAGTCACAGGATTACAGGATGCTAACGCTGCAGGGGACTCTAGAGATACTTTTAGTCTCAGGATTTTCATTCTATAGATGCCTTTGAGGATATACTGGAAACTAGTGGCTTCTCTCCTCAGAATATTTCTCTTGTATATACAGTGTCTTTTAAGTTGCTTTTAATTTCAGGTTACAAAGGCTATACTCAAAGCAGCTTAAACAGTAGAGGACTTCAGGGATATCAGATAAGGCTTGATTTAGCTCTTTAGTAATTTCACCAAAGGTCTCATTTCTTTGGTCTCTCCCCTCAGTTTTCTATAGTGTCAGTGTCTTCTGAAATCTGGTTCCCCTGTGGGGCTCAAGATGGCTATTGGAAGTTCCTGGGACTTAATTCTTTTGTTTAAATTGTGATTAAGTGAAAGTATACAATCCAGGTCATTTTTGCATGTCCGCCTACCTGTAGCTCCTTCTGTTCTCCTTGCCTGGTGACAGCATACTCCTTTTCATTCTCCCAATAGTCTCCTGTCCCCTCCTCTCCACCCTGTCCTCTCCCTTTTAGAAAGAGACTAGCAGGACAGCATCCTATACATGCACAGAGCCATAAAGTGCACAAACCGTATGGTCACATTGTATCCCTGCATCCAGTCCATTTTTGTCCCAAGAGTTGACCTTAGTAGTGTTTTCTGGACAGAGGCAGCAGCAGGTCTAGGGATCGTGCTCCCAGAGGATTCCCCAAGCCACTGGGCCATCAATTGCTACTTTTAGTGGAGTTCTTGAGCTGCACTGCTCTTTTTCTTTTATTGCCACAGGGATTCAACATTGTGTGCCCTATCACGGCTGTGAGGCTTCATTCTTAACTTGTGTACATCCAGCAGAAAAGAATATCTTTGTTTTACCACCCCCAACAAAGTTCATCAGATTTGGTCCAGTGATAATGGTTTGCGCATGTGTTCATCTCTGAATGAATACCTTTGCCAAGAGATATGGATCATTGACTGGCTTAGCTAACAAGGAGTTCTGGTGACACAGTAGTTAAATGCTTGGCTGCTAACTGAAAGGTCAGTGATTCAAAGCCACTAGCTGTTCCATGGAAGGAAGATGGGGCAGTCTGGTTCCATAAAGATTTATAGCCTTGGAAACACTATGGGGCAGTTCTACTCTGTTTTGCAGGACTGTTACGAGTTGGAATCAACTCAGCAGTGATGGATTTAGTTTGTTTCTGGTTACTTTAGCTAGATCACCTTCTCGGCCTGCAGATGGACTTAGCATCTCTGGCACCGCTTCACTCTCCAAATGGAAGTTAGGGACATGAAGGTCCTTCACATACCCAACTAATTTCATATGATTTAGGCTTATTTTTAGACTTCCAGGAGACTGATTCTATACCCCAGATTAAGAAACCCTGATCTAATCCAATCCACTCATTTTAGAGACAGGGATTCAGAGCCCCAGCAAGAGGCCACAACTGCCCAGAGCCACACAGTGCTGTGATTGTCCATCTAATGCTCTTCTTTCCCCCCTGTTTTTATGTGCAGTAGCAACTCAGAGAAGAATAAATGATAAGTACCTAAAGCTCCCTGGGGACCCAGGACAGATGAGTTTTGATGAAGAGACAGGGAGAACTCTATGTCAAGGGAGGGAAGAGTCCAGAGCATTGAGCTGCTACTGCCCTGAAGCCTCTTGTCTAAGACGGCATAGGAGAGAAATAATAAAAGCAAGGAGAGAGGAGGAGTAACTGTATTATTTATGTCTGTATCTTGAAGATAATCACTGTAATTTTCCCTCTAAAAACTCTGTTTGCTCAGAAGAAACAACTGTATTCTCATAGGCACTTGTTTATGAAACTTGCAGTAATTGGGTTGGAATGTGAATTATTAAACTATGTGTGGAATGGCACTCTTTCCCAAATGTTTAAGGATTATGTTCAAATGTGTGTGGCTGGTACAGTGTGATGGATCACTTTAATATGGCTTTTCTTGCCATGGTCTTATAATTCCTACCAAATGACTGGATGGAACTATGCAAATAAAGTGATTGTAATCCGCCAGGTGGATTGGACACTGTACCGATAATGTAAGTAAGGTGTGTGGTGCCCTTGTGGGAGTGGGGCCGTGAAAATAAGGTATATGGAATCTTGATAATGGACTTGGTCAGTTTTGCTATCCTGCAAGTCTTAAAATGAACCATCCCAGAGGTGAAAAGAGGGCCTTCACTATCACCAAGAAGAAGAACTGGGAGTAGAGTATGTCCTTGGGAACTGAGGACCCTGGGCTGAAAACCTTCTGGACCCAGGAGATGAAGGGTTAAAACACCAGAAACAGCATGAGATGGCAAGAAACAGTGGCAGAGAAACTGTCTGGTGTTGGGCTTCCTAGCCTGCAGAGTGATGGAGATACAGAGGAGGTGTTCATCCATGGAATGAGAGAGCTGAGCACTTTTAGGCAGGAGGCTTACTGACCAAGTACGGTGCCTCTGGGTACTTGGCAGAGCTGGGCTCGTAGACCCTCAGAGCAAGAGAGAGCTAAGTGTCTTCAGGACAAGGCTTACCGACAGAACAGGATACCACTGGACACTTATTGGTAGAGTTCAAGAACTTTTTAACACTTGCCTGAGCAGGGCAGAAGTAAGTCCTAGAGGCTAAGGGCCAGAAAGAGACCTGCCTGTGGGCAATGCTGAGAAGAATCTGTCCTGATCAAAGGACTGTATTTTAAGTCATTCCTTGTCTTAACTCTAACCTGTTGCTTTCCTAATAAACCCACAATTCTAAGTATTGTCTGTGAGTTCTGTGTGGTCACGACACTGAATCATTAAATCCAGCAGAGAAATAGCATGCCATGGAAGAGATGGCTGGTGTCAGAATTGGTAAAAGGATTGCAGAGAGGAGGTATCTCTAACCTCCATCTCATAGGAATCAAGTTTGGGCTATTGATCTTGAGTCTCCTTCCCCCTGTTAAATTAGAGAGCTGACAGCTGGCTTGTCAGCTGGGAAAATAATATTCCCAGGAAGACAATTGTCTGATTCTGAAAACAGGGCTAGTGTATCTTTTGCAGACTTCTGAAAGAGCTGAGCTGGAGAGATCCTTGCAAATCACATTTGCTACCCTAGTTTAGAAGTGAAGAAATTGAGATCCAGAATCTGATAGCATTTATTGAAGGTTGCACAGTGATCAGACTGACAATTAATAGTTATTTTATTTGCTTTCTCGTAATATTAATATACTACTTATGGTAGAATCCACAACTTGATGTTTTCAACCCCTTCCTTCTACCTGTAGAGATTTGAAAGCTAAAACTGCATTTGCCAGTCTTTCTTGAAAATTGAATTTCGAATGCAAGATAATTTCTGCCAACTAGTTCCCCTTGCATGTGCTTTCTCTGCAACTCTTGAAGGCAAGGCCATGGAGATGGGAGTGTTAAGAGGCAGCTGTGGCAGCTGGGCTCAACATCTCAGTGTCTGATCGCCAGCCTTCTGGGTTTTAAGGGGTAGGAGTGCAGAAGCTTCCTGACCTGGGGGTTGCAACTATGGTAGCATGTCCTCGAGTTCAGTAAGTAGTCCATTGGAGACATTTGACTTCTGCTCCTCCTAGCCTTCCAATTTTTTTTCAGTACCCAATTCCGTGTATCAAATTTCTTTCTGCTCGAAATTCCTAGAGTGATTTGTTTTCTGCTCTGAACTCTGGTAAACACATCCATTTGTGCTAGCATAAAACCAAACCAAACCAGGTGCTGCCAAAGTGGATTCTAACTCATGGCAACCCCATACGTGTCAGAGTAGAACTGTGCTCCACAGGACTTTCATTGGGTGATGTTTTGAAAATAGATTGCCAGAGTTTTCTTTCAAGGCATTTCTGGGTAAACATCAACCCCCAGCTTTTTGGTTAGTGGCCAAGTGTGTTAACCATTTGCACCACTCAGGGACCGAACTCTGTTGGTTTTAAGAGACCCAGTTAACTTGAATTAATGAACAGAGATAATGAACATATAATTAATGAACATATAACTAAGAAGTTTGGTATGGCACAGTTTGATCCAGAGACTCCAATAGTGCCACTGGGAGTCTTCTGTCTCTTCTCTGGGCTCTTCTTTCTATGCTAGCATGACATTTTACCAATCCCTCTCCAGTGATGGGTGCTGACAGCTCTAGGTTTACATAATCCTTACAGCAAGGCTTGTGAGGAAAACGCTTAATCTTTCCCATTATTTCCAGAAAAAAGTTGTAGAAAGAGTTTTTGGATGATAGATTTGAACTACTGTTGATAGGAGAATGGAATAAAGTGATTGACTAAGTCTGGGACACATACTTCTCATGGCCAAGGGGTGGCATCATGTCTACTCAAAGGACCTGAATTTTTGCTGGTTCTGTAAAGGAAACACAAAGAAGGAGGAATAGAAGCTGGGCACCCACTATAATTATTAATGCTCTATTTCAAGTCCTCTTCATGCCGGAACTACTGATGCAGTTTCCTCACATTATGTCATGTTTTCCTCCTCTTTTCTTTCCATTCTATTTTATACAAGATACCAGATTACTGCTTAATTTTGGTTTTGATCTTGCCACTGTCCTGGGTAGAGTCTTTCAAGGGATTCCCCAAAATAGCAGAATAAGATCCCCCTCTTCAATAGGATTGCTATGAGTTGGCATCAACTCAGTGGCAGTGGTGTTTTTCAATCTGGCCTTGGAGGTTGTCACCAGTTGGTTCCCATTTGCCTTTTTAGACCAGTTTTTTTTAAAATCTGGCCTTGAACATTGTTACCAATTGCTTTCCACTTTCCTCTTTAGATCAGTCTCATTGTCTCCATTCCCATAGGTCTGAGTTTGACTTCTCTTTTAAAGTCTGGGTCAGATTCAGCCACCTCTAACAACCATCTCAGATGTCTTCTGGCCTGAGAATTTTCACTGGCCTCTGAAATTTTTGTTCATTTCTATTAAGGGATTGAAGACTGTATTTTCTTTTGTGGATACCTGTGTGCTTGTTTTACTCCTCTTACAACATGCTAAGTTCATTGACAGCAAGGAGTGTGTCCTGTATGTATCCTTTTATCTCCTGTATATTTCGTATCCACCACCTGTACGATGGTTGGTTGTAGTGTGCTGGCTTGTGTGTTGCTGTGATGCTGGAAACTGGTCTACTGCTATTTCAAATACAGAGTCCCCCATGGTGAAGCTTAGCAGAACTTCCAGAGTAAGACACACTAAGGAGAAAGTCTTGGTGATCTAATTCCAAAAATCAGCCAATAAAAACGTTATGGATTACAAGAGAACACTATCCAGTATGGTGCTGGAAGATGAGCCTCCTAGGTTGGAAGGCACTCAAAATTCACCATGGACACAGTAATGGTCTCAAGCATATCAATGACCATGAAGATCAAGGATCAGGCATGGTCCTCATGGAGGAATTGATGATTCTTAACAAAGTCATGAATATGGAAAATGATCAGAAAGTGCTAGGTGGACAATACAGCAAGGAGGTACAGTGAAGGTGGGTGCCTTGTAGGTAGATTAGTTAGGGAAGTCCTCTTGGAGGAGAAAACATTCAAGTTGAGACTTGAGTAATAAGAAGGAGCTAGTCATTCAGGGGGTAGGAACATTCTGGCAGTGATGAATCTGGATACTCACATAAGCGAGCAGAGTAATGTTTAAGATGCAAAATTTAGTAATGTGCTAGGCTTCCCAGGCATCGTGGAAAGAGCCCTGGAGCCTGGGTTTTGTTCTTGACTCAAACAAGATGTGCACTTGGTGCATCACTTCTCATGTGTGCAACCTTGGGTCTGTCACTGCCTCATGTGGTCTTTTTTTTCCCCCTGACTTCCTGGCTGCCTGCTCTGTGAGAAGTGCAACTGAGTCCATGCCAGTGAAAGCACTTTGAAAAGATAAAATACAATACAACTTGCAGGTGGTATCATTATTTGAAAATATGTTACTCATGATTAAGGGATTTGGACTTTGAATTCAGCATCCAGCTTGCTGATCAAATTTTCTGAGGAGAGCTGCATCACCTCAGCTTAGAGCTCAAAAATGCCTGTGTTAGACTTTTCAAAGCAAATTGATAAGAATTAAGTAGCCACAGCAGCAGTGCTCTGAAAGTTTCTTTTGTGGGGCTTGAATTCCAAGTGTCTTTCCTGCTGAGGTTACACCCCTGATCTGGGATGGGCAATCACCTTAAAGGGACTCCTGGTGTCTATAGAACAATCTTGAGTTCAGTCCTTGGATATGTGTTTGTAGTGTTTTGCACTGCAATAGAATATGGCAGAAAAGAGCCTTGTACTCAGACATCTTAAGCATCTGACGCCAGAACAGACATGATTTAGCACCATACACGTATTTCTTAAGTAGTGAAATTGTACGCAAGACACATATAAACGACTTAGTAACAGACCATTTTTTTAAGAAGAGCTGATTACTTCAAAGTTTTTGGTAGTTATTCCTCAGGACTTGTTCTCCAGTTTCTTTTGCCCCTCATGAACCCCCAATCTCATTTGCTTTACCCTTAAATTTTCACAGTTTAAGCACCTTTACATGTCAAGGGGCTCCCTGCTCATCTTGGAGGAAGCACGAGGTCTTTAAGATAAGGGTACACAGGCTTGAAAGATCACTGATACCAAGAGGGTTGTGCAACTGTCAGGGAAAGGGAGCATTGCTTCCTATTTTTATCTGTGGTGAGAGAAGAAAGAAGTGTCAGAGGAATTTTGCAAAGCCCGAGGTTAGAAAGCAACCAGTTTTGTGCTGAAACCTTCCTGGATGATGCTTTGGCTGCTGGTGATCTGAAGGAGACTTTATCCTCCTTCTGTGTTTCACGGACAGTCAGTGGTGTAAATGGTTAACATGCTCAGCTGTTAACCAAGAGGTTGTAGGTTTGAGTCCACTCAAAGGTACCTTTGAAGAAAGGATTGGAGAGCTACTTCTGACAAGTCAGCTGCTGAGAACTGTATGGAGCGCAGTTCTGTTCTGACATCCTTGGGGTTGCCATGAGTCAGGATCAACTCAGCAGCGTCTGGTGGTTGTGTCTCTGCTCCTTCCCTTTTTGTGTCTATTTGTTGGACTCATGGGCTCTGTCTGACTCTCTCTGTTTCTTTCTTTCTCTTGTTTCTCCCTTCCTCCAATGCCTTATTGATAATTAAAACTCTGCAGCTTATCAAATGGGACAGCTAATGGTGATTTTTTTTAAGGTGGTTTCAATTATGAATGGCCAGGTAATCAGAGATCAAAAGCTTCCTGTTTCCCCCAAATGAATGAATGAGTTTTAGAATGAGATGAAATGAAATGGAGCTAATAGGCATTTTTGAAGAGAGGGCTAAGGAACTGGGAGTGGGAGGTGTGAAGCTGAGGACTGTGGAGATTTCTTGCTTTGGTTTTGGAATCTTGTACAATTGTGCATGAAGCTTGGGGGCTGGCAGACGGCTGGAAGAACACAGGAGGGTTAGGAGAGAGTGAGAGTTAGCTGGTGGCTATGTGGATGCACCTGCTATCTAATGGCTGGTAGTCACGTAAGGTCGGCTGCTGGCATCTCTGTCCTTTCACTGACTCACTGTTAACAATCCTCATGCTCTCCAAAAGACTGGGGACTCTGATCTTTGCACAGGAAAGTGATGCTGGAAGATTTCCCTAGACACGCCCCAAGAGGAACACTACCCTCACACTGTTACCCTTGCTGTTTTTCCTGGTTTGCTCTTTCCAGGGAGGTGATAATTATGCTCCACCGGTGTTTCTGTCTCTTACACACACACACACACACACCCCCACACACCCACTCATCCCCACCCCCACACCATACAGTAGTTTTATTTCCCAGTATAACTGGAAATACATATGTTCTCAGCTATAGAGACAGGGAGGAAATTCCGTGGAAAAGAGACTGGTGACTATAATTGATGAATTCAAGAAGTTACTAAATAATGCTTGTTCAACATAAAATGATTAAAAAGTATAGATAAAAAGACCATGAAATTAATTCAGTGTATAAGGAACTTCTTTTTTTAATTAGATGCTAGTTTTTTTTTTTTTAAATTAGAAAAGTAATGTATAGAGAGAAAATGCAGAAGAAAATTTCAAATTCTCATGGAATGTAGATTTTCTGGAACCATGGGGGCTGGATATACCCCAAGGATTAATGCCCAGAGAAAATCTTTAAACTTTAAACCAAAAATATCCCCTCAAGTCTTCTTAAAACCAAACAGTAGTTTAGCCTAGTAAAGAACTAGTAAAGAATGTTTGCATTATGTTCTTTTAAGAATTGTGTGTATGGGATCAATTTGAGGATAGTAAATCAGAAGACTAGATAAGAGCCTTTGGGAATAGTGAGTTTACATTAATAGCGAAGAAACAAGTCAGAAAAGGGGCAGGAGAGTGGCTGTATGACTTGAAGCGTGTAACAGTGTCACTAAATTGCACCTGCAGAAACTGTTGAACTGGTGTATGTTTCATTGTATATGTTCTCGACAACAGCAACAACAAAATAAAAAACGTAAAAAAAAGGAATCAATGATAGCAAGGAAATACTAAATCACTTCTGAAGTGCACGAAAGTTAAGATCCCTTCTCAGTGGTCCCCAAATTCCTTTTGAGATAGGAAATTCCAGAAACTTTCTATAGCTATACAAATGTTCACATCTATGTATATAAAAAAAATACACACACACAAATCGGAAAATTTAAGTTCATGAATTCATCCTAGAAAAAGTGATACATACATTGTTGCTGAATATCACTACTGTCAACTTTGAAATACTCCCTTGGGAAGCTATGCACCAATGCCAGTGCCTAGTCCACCCTCCAAAGCAATTTTGGAACTCTTTTTCTTGAATGGCCATCAGAGCTGTCATTGTATTACCCCTGCTGTCCTGGATGTCATCAAATATCTTCTTTTCAACATTTTCTTTATCTTTGGGTAAAGAAAAAAGGGCCAGATCAGGTGAGTAGAGAGGGTGTTCCAGTACAGTTATTTGTTTACTGGCTAAAAAAAAACCTCCCGCACAGACAACTAGACAACTTTGCGAACTTGCCACCCAGAAAGAGTTCCAAAATTGCCTTGAAGGGTGGACTAGGTACTGGTGTTGGTGCCTAGCTTCCCAAGGGGAGTACTTAAGGTAATTGTACTGATTTTCAACAATGAGGTAGGTAGCACTCAGAACAATTAAGTTTGTGGACTGAATTGTCGGGCCTCGTATACTGTTCTGCATCTTATTTTTTCACTTCATAAATATCAACAGTACATACAGATGAATTGTTTAATATGTCAAATAGTCATCATGTGCTATTATAAATACCATACTAATTTGTGAGTACCTCTGAAAGAACATATTGGAACACAAAGCAAAAAATGGACACTTGGTACTACTGTGAAATGATACTTCGTTATTCAAGAACCTATCAGATTTATGCTACCTCTGTGGAAGCATTTGACAAATCAATTCATTTGTCTCTTTTCTATCCTAAGCACTCCCACCTGGCAAATCCTCCTCACACTGTGAGTTACTGTCTTTGGTGTCAGCAGTGGCTCAACCCACGTACCTTCCTGGCATTTGGGATCACTTTTCTCTCTTTTCAAGGACACAGAGCAATGGATGAACAGAATTGCTTCCCTGTTGATCATGAGAACAGATGCTTAGGGACTGAGCCTCACTTACTGGTTCTGAGCACTGACTCATGAAGGTACCCATTTGTTCTATAATAAATATATTTTTTGTGACAAGCAGGGCCCTCTAAAGATGGGGCCCAGTGCATGTATGACCATAGTAGTTGTTAAAATATTGACCTTTCAAAATTTCAATAAAATATTGAATTATTTCCATATGGTTGATGATGGAAGTTGTTCTGATATCCAAGTGACATTCCCCTAACCCCAATGTCATTGCTGCCCTGGACCTTCCCCAGGACTCACCTCCCTGACAGTCTGCATGGTCCAGCAACTCAAAGATTAATGCCAGGCGCAGCAAGGACCACCAGAACACTGCTTAAGAATCATGGCATGGGCCTGTTTTGTTTGAATGGTGGGTGTGAGAATCATACTGCTAAATATTTGGACTGTTTTCACAGTTTAGGAATAAGTAACCAATGAAAACTATGTCCCTTGCTTCTAGGGAGACAATTTCGTGAGAGGGAGATCAGTGAGTATAGGAGCAGCGTGAATACTATGAAAACACAAAGCCCAGGTAGTGCATTAGGTCATATCCACTTGATCAGATGACACCCTGAGAGCCACTTTGGCCGTACTCATTTCCCCAAAACAAGCATGTTTGGCAGGAACCCAGCCTCAAGGCAACCTGCAGTCCATGAGGGGTGACAAACATTGCACCCACTGCTACCCACTTTTTCTTGAGGGTGTTGCTTAGTTTCATAATATCTTATCTGAAACCAAGCATAAATCATTTAGAAATACATGGGGTTGGTGACAATTTTTCCTTATTTGCCTGCAACTCCAAGAAATTCCTCTCTTTTGTTTTAGGAATCCTGACATTAAGAGTGCTTAATTAGGTGGAGTTGGGTTAAGCTGTTTTTCTCTATCCTTAATTCTGTTAAGTAACCACAGACCAACTGAAACAAACCAAAATCCCACTCATTGGAGACAACATCTGTTAAGGTGTTTTCTCCTTCTAGAGTATTTTCTGTGTATATGGATATAAATAGGAATTCATATTTTTGCAAAATTGGGACTATATGTAGTTTGTATCTGTTGTTTAAATATGAAATTTTTGTTGAAAGCAGTAGCCATATCATTAATTATTCTTCTAGGATAGGATATTTAATGTCTATGTGATATCTGATCACAGTGCTACATCATAATTTATTTAATGGCTCTCCTGTTTTGGATATCTCCAATGTTTTGCTAATGTTAGTATCTGTATGATGAGCAGTCTTGCATTTTTGCACACATTCTTTCCTTAGAATAATGAATGTCAGTTGCAGAACTGTTCTTTTTTCAGTTCTAACTTCCACATTTCATCTTAGTTGCCACCATTTGTTCTAATTTTCCTCACATCTTTTCCATAATACCTAGACAAAACATATTCTTGAATTATCTCTGAACTCTCTGGAGCTGTGTAGAAAGGGTCTGAAGGCTGATCAACAACTCTAGTTGTTGAGGCCTGCCATCCTGTAGACAAAGTCACAAACTTCTGTAAATGACAGGTGGAGACATCTCACCCGTGACATGTTTTTTAGCCTACTGCCCCTGATAGTATTTTACTTCTTGATTAAACCTTCCTCAAAAATACCCTGTTATTCCCTGGCATGAGGATCAAGGAAGATACCTTCTAAGAGGGCTTTACAACCCCCTCGGCTTATGAAATTATATTGGGAATGTCTGACCAGGAACTTCTAGGGAAAAGAGCTCAGAGGAATGAACTTCAATACAGCATGCCTAAAAGCACCGAGGCCTGCCCAGCTCCACTGGCTTCCCCCAACCGTGTCTCCCCACCCTTTTTTCCCACATGTGAACCACAGGTTTACAGAAAAATTCTTGAAAGGCTTCCCAAGGAGAATTCTTCACACAGCCCTTAAAGCTACACAAGCATCTCACTCCCTACAGCAGAAAGATAAATAAACTTCCAAGTCCATTATAATTGGTATGGCAAATGAATAAACACTAAAGAAACATCTTTCTTAGAGCAGCTGGGTTGGGTTGAGGGACAGTAGACACTTACTATCTGCACATGAAGAGATAAGATAAAAACTTATAGAAACAAATATGCCAAGCCAAGCCAAGTATAGACAGTCAATTAATGAAGCTTTGAGGAGCCTATCCTTCTGTGCCTTTCACCTCGAGGTATGAATAGAACCATTAAGTTCAAAGCATAACTTTGCTTTCACTGTTAACTTTGTTTTCACTGACATTTATCACCATGAAAGCCTGCCTCAGGCCATTATCCAAAAAGCCTTGACAATTAACTAGAAAAAGAAGACCATGAGGGGTCAGTTTCTTGTTAGCCAATAACGATGGGTTAGTTTCTTGTTAGCCAATAGCTTATATGATGAAGAAAATAGGGTGAAAATCACGTTACCTCATCTATAAAAAATAAAGACAAGACAGACTTTTGTTGGGCTGACTTACTCCAAAACTCTTTCCTGTCTCTCCCAATTCATTTCTGTGCTGATACCTCTTCCTCCCTCCGTGGGGCCCCCCAAAGGTTGTCGGGGCTGGCTCCCGGCATCTAGTCCCTGTGTGCCTCTGATTTATGGATTTCCATTGTATGCATATAATGGCCTTGCCAACAGTTTCCAGATTTGTGTGTATAGTATAAGAATGCATCAGGAGACAGAAATGCCTTCTTTTCTTTCCTCCTCCCTTTCCTGCATTTTCTTCTTCTTTATCTCTTAACTTTTTGTTTCTCCTGTTCCTCCTCCTTCTCTTCTTTCTTCTTCTCTCACTCAAGGACAGAGTGACACAGTCTGAGCCAGATGCCCACATCTAAAGTATAGGGCAAACATGTGGGTTACAGTGGAAAAATACAGCAACTTCTTTTACAGCTTCATGAGTAAGCAGGATGTCATGTATTGAACTGGGTCTCCCCAAAATGTATGTAGCAATTTGGCTATGCCCTAAATCCAGGTTGTGTGATGTTCCTTCATGTTGTAAATCCTGCCTTTGTGATGTTAACGAGGGAGGACAGCACATAGTCGTAATTGGTGGGGCAGGCCTCAGTATACAAGCTTGTATTGTGCCTTGAGGTGATCTCCTGAGACATAAAAGAAAGAAGCTAGCAGAGAGAGTTGGGACCTAATACCATCAAGAAAATAGCAGTGCTGGTAGCAGAGTACATCCTTTGGAAATGACCCAGTGTTACTGCATCTCAAAAACTCCCAGTCCAGGGGAAGACAGATGACAAGGACCTTCCTGCAGGGCCAGCTGAGGAAGACTTCTCCAGGAGCTGATTGCCCGGATTTGGACTTGTAACCTATTGGACTGTGACAAAATAAAGTTTCTCTTTTTAAAGCCATCCACTTGTGGTATTTCTGTTATAGCAGTATCTGAAGACTAAGACAGGGAAGAAGAAGAAGAAATTCCTAGAAAATAGAATGCGCAAATGCCTTGGATTGAATTGTATCCTCCCAAAATATCTGTCAACTTGGTTAGGCTATGTTTCTCATTTTGTCATCTGATATGATTGTCCTATGTTTTGTACATCCTATCTTTTATGATGTTAATGAAGTGGGTGTAGAGGCAGTTACGTCAATCAAATAGAACTCAATATACAAGAAGAGGTTGTGTCTTAAGCCAATCTCTTATGAGATATAAAAGAGAGAAGTAAGCAGAGAGTCAGGGATACCTCATACCACCATGAAACAAGATCCAGGAGAAGAACACATCCTTTGGACCCAGGGTCCCTTCCTTGAGAAGCACCTCAGTTAGGTGAAATTGATAACAAAGTCTTTCCGTTAGAGCCAACAGAGAGAAAAAGCCTTCCTTTGGAACTGGAATCCTGAATTCGGACTTCTAGATTCCTAAAATGTGAGAGATTGAATTTCTCTTTGCTAAAATTGTCCACTTGTGCTATTCTGTTACAGCTGCACTAGATAGCCAAGACAGCAAACAAACAACAGGGTCCACAACAACTAGGTTCCACAAGACAGAGTTCTAATTGAGGCTCTGTCACTAACTTGCTGTGTGAACTTGAGCCAGTTTATCCTCTTCTTTGGGACTCAGTGTGCTCATCTTTGAAATGAGACATCTGATTGTCTCATTTGATTCCAAGACTTCTTTTGGAGATCCTCAGCCTGCTACAGAAATCTTGACAGTGTCGTAAAGAGCTACAGCTGCTGACCAAACGGCCGGGAGTTTGAATCCACCAGGTGCTCCTTGGAAAACATGGGGCAGTTCTACTCTGTTCTATGGTGGCTATGAGTCAGAATTCACTGAATGGAATTGGGTTTGGTTTTAGTTTAGCTTGTTAGTCTCAAGACACAAGTCCTGGCTAGCAGTCATTTCCTATCCATGTGGCTCTTTTTGGATAGGTTCCCTGCCTTTCACCTCTGCTCCACTGGGCCAGAATGAAGACATTGACCTTTGCAGTTAAGCTCCAAGAGAGATGTCCATGAGTGCTTCTTGCTTTATATTGTAGGGGAAATATGAGTCAACATAGTTTGGGGAAATCATTTCTCCCCACTGACTTTGTGATTGCATTGTAATTCCAGAACTGCTTTTCCTTCAGAGAATTCCGTGGATGTGAGACATTGGGAAGCCCTTAGAAGTCATTTAACCCAGGGTTCATCATCTGCATTCTGTAAACTTCTGGGTCCTGGAGATGTGATGAAATCAGAGGCAAATTGTTGGGTGTATATACATTTGTGGATCTGTGAGGATGATCCACAACTTTAATCAAGTCCTCAGAGCTGTGTATATGTCAACCCTTCCCACCAAAATTAAAGAAACACTGATCAATCTACCCTTCCCCCTACCCACTGCCATATTTCTAATGAGGGAACTGAGGCCTGGAGAAAAGTACCTCGTCTAAGGTCATTCATTAATTCAGTAACTGAAGAAATACTTATAGAACAATTAATATGTTTTAGTCACTGTGAACAAAAACCGGTCCTTATGGAATTTATCCTGTAGTGGGAAAGAAAGACATGGACCAGATAATTGCTTAAACAATGTAAAGTTACACGAATCGTGGCTATTTTGGTGAAGATGTACTTACAGTTATAAAAGCATACAGTAGGGAGTGTATCCATGAGGGCTCAGTCAGAAGACAGAAACAAAACAATAATTTCAACACAGAAGACTTAAAATAAACATACAAACAAACAAAAAAAAACCTATTAACTACAGAGGATTTGCTACTAAGAGGGAATAAAATAGAACTCTAAATACCATACAATTGCAAGGGTATATACCCAGACTTGGAAGGGGCTTCCCTCTGTAGGGCTGGGATTTGGACTTTGCTAGAGAACGTGAGACTGCAGATCACTGGAGGGTGGAACTCTTTGCTGGGATCCCTGAATCCAGGCTAGTCTACAGCTTGGTAAGCAGTGGCTGGTGGATGGAGAACTGTAGCTGGGACTGGTGAGCAGAAAGCCCCTCTCTGGGGTGCTGTAGGCTGAAGCTGGCAGAATAGGAATCCCTGGTCAGGACTGTGTATAGCTTGTGCTCATCACCAAGAGTACAGTGGAATCAGGGAGCAAAGTTCCTTTTTTCTGCAGTGGCCCTCCAGTGCCTTCTGCTGACAAGGCTTAATGTTCTGCATTAACTCTTATTCACGAGGCTTCCATGTGTGTGAGCTGTCTAGGGAGAAACATTCTGGTGTCACAAGCAGGAAACGAAAGGTGAATTTGGAGTTGAGTGTCAATATGTTGGTAACTGGAACAGGGAGATAAACACAGTCAAAGAAGGATGCCCTGAAGGATAGGTTTAATGAAGCAAGAGGAGTGGTCACTTAGCTAAGATAAAACAAAGCTTTTTATCTCAGATCTACAGGCTCCAAAGCCCATACCCTTCTCCTTTGACTTGGCTGTTTCATCAGGTAACAATAAGGGAGACTCATTAGCACAAATGAATTATGGAATCAAGTAGCCAATCAAAGAGGGCAGACAGACCCTTCAGGCATCAGAAGGGCAACTGACACTATGTTTCAGGTACCGTGCTAGGCATCTGTTACACCTCCTATCACAGGGGACTCCCACTCATCTTCTGAGGTGAGCTCTATTATTCCCTCTTCATAGATAAGGAAACTATCAAACTAAACCAGTAACTGTAGAGACAACTCTTATTCATGAGGCCCCACATTTGTTACAGCAGAACTCTTCCCCATAGGGTTTTCAATGGGTAGTTTTCTGGAAGTAGATCACCAGACCTTTCTTTGAGGTACCTTTGGATGGATTCAAACTGCCAGACTTCCATTATCAGCCCAGTACATTAACCATTTGTGTCTCCAGGGAACTCCCTGAAGGAGTGGAAATCCGGGTGATTCATATAACTGGTCCAACACTATCATTTAAAAGTCACAGGGCTAGGATCGGAATCTGATTTGCCTGTAAAAGCTGAGCTTTCCCCACAGAACCTTGCTGCCGTCAAAGGGGCACTTGAACTTCCTCTTTTGTAGTATACCGTTTAGTCTGTCCACAAGAACGTGTGTTACAGTGTCTGGAGCCCTGTGGGTGAAAGCTTTAGAAAAGCCAAGAATTGTT
Source organism: Heterohyrax brucei (assembly GCA_028571685.1). Lineage (NCBI taxonomy): Eukaryota > Metazoa > Chordata > Mammalia > Hyracoidea > Procaviidae > Heterohyrax > Heterohyrax brucei. The sequence continues at coordinate 172,366,810 of CM053141.1, forward strand.
TTATATAATAGATTATGAGAAGTGTGAATTTTGTTTTTGAATTGTCTTTTTTTTTTTATTATGACTGAGTGAAAATGTACATTCCCATATAAATTTGCATGCCCACCTATCTGCAGCTTCCACTGCTCTCCCTAGAATTGTGAATTTTCATATATGGAGTTTGAGAAGGTTGCAGTGTGTGTAATTGATGGATTTTTGTCTTATGTGAGATCCGACTTGACGGCACTTGGCTGGCCTGGCTGTAGATAAACACAGCAGGAGCCCCGATTATTCAGTGGTTAAGCAGCTGGCTGCTAACTGAAGGAGTGGTAGTTTAAATGTACCAGCCACTGCATGGGAGAAAGATGCTTCTATACAGCCTGTAGCCTTGGAAACTCTATGGGGTAGTTCTACTCAGTCCTATAGGATTGCCGACAGTCAGAACTGATGCCACAGCAGCAGGTTAGTTTGTTTGTTTAGGTAAATGCAAAATACATGATAGAAAGGTATTTCTGCCTGCTTAGTATCTCTTGGGACTGTCTCACATTTTAGTCAGGAAAACAGAAGCTATGCTAGAAATTGCACATTTTCAAAAAACAACCAACCCATTGCTGTTGAGTTGACTTTGGTTCATAGTGACTCTATAGGACAGAGTAGAACTGCCCTGTAGAGTTTTCAAGGAGTGCCTGGCAATGTTTTGGTTAGTAGATGTAGCTCTTACCTGCTATGCCAGAGAGACAACATTTAATACAGTGAGTTAGTCACATGGTTGTTCGAAGGCTGACAGAGCAAGAAAGGAGATGGTAAATAGTGCAACTCAGAAATAGGTGCAAACTGTTAAGCACTCGAATAGCAGCTGAGTAGTGGAGGGTCCAACACATGCAGAAGTGTCTTGAAAGACAGCCCTGGTGATCTGCTCCTGGATGATCACATCTTGGAAATCCTATGGGGAGCACAGTTCGATGCTGACACACATGGGGTTGCTATGAGTCAGAATTGATTCCACATCAACAGACAGCAGCAAGATAACTCAAGAAATGCTGAGGTAACCGTAGGAAGCAGTACTATTACTTAGGTGAGGGAATTGTAACAACAAAGCAAGAGGCAGAAGCACCGGAACCTGGTAGCTCTAGGGGAAGGAGGGAGTGGATGCTTGAGTCTCTGAGAGGCTCAGGGTTGACAGATGTTCATACTGTCCAAGGTGGTGTGATCCACACAGAGGGAGTATGATGTTTCTGTTCTGTTTGTTGCTGTATATTTGTGGAGCCCAGCACCTGACACAGGGTTGGTGTTCAACAAACATTTGCTCAATGAATGAAGAGAAAAGGGCTGAATTTAAAAGAGCAGCCCCAAACATTTCCATTTTAGAGGTCTTAAGCTATAATAAAAGGCACCCACGGATTATCAAAACTGCTTCACATCAGAAGGTCCAGCACAGCACACGTCTCTGTGCTAAACGACTCCAAAAGCAGAGCAAAGACTGGGGATTGATTAGCATACAGTATTTTCTAACCTTCTGTCATTCAGTCTGCAGTGCTCTCACTTTGGCGTTTTATTTACTTTTTGGCACATGAAAGACTTGTGGCATCTCCCTTTGTTCTTGTAATTCTATCAACAGTTACACTGTTTACTTGGCACCTGTTGACAGGCTGCTTTCTTACATTGGCCCCTGGCTTGTTTCTTCAGAGGCTTTAGTCTTAACAAAAAGCATCTTCTGTGTTCATTTACAAACTGAGGATGAGCTGCATGTAGACTTTTTTATACACAAGCCACCAGGAAAATTGTCCTAAGATGAACCAGGCTGCAGGAACCCATGGGAGTGGAAATGCAGACTCTGAGCCAAGTAGAAGGTGAGAAGAAGCCTTGAAGGGTATTAGAGTAGGGTTATGAGTGCCTTTCATCCAGGTGGGGATCAGTCTGTGATTCTCTGGCTCTCAGAAACCGCTGGTTTGTCACATCTGCACATTATAAAGTAGTGCCGTAGCCTTAGTCACGTTTCTTTCTCAGAAGACTTTGTCTTTTCTGTGGGACAGGGGTTTTGACCTGAAGGTGCCACACAGGAAATGCCAGAGTCTGTGTTGACCTCTTTATGTGCAACTTCTCCTTTAGTCCACTCAGCCACTTGGGAGGTAAAACAAACAAACAAACAAAAAGCAAACAAAACTGCTACTGTCGAGTCGATTCCAACTCGCAGCAACCCTATAGGACAGAGTAGAACTACCCCATAGGGTTTCCAAGGAGCACCTGGTGAATCTGAACTGCTGATCTTTTAGTTAGTAGCTGTAGCTTTTAATCACAGTAATGAAAACTGCCCAAAGTCCTTCAAATAGTAAGTGGTGAAGAGATTAACACTCTTGGATTCCAATGTTCATGTTCTTAAAAATTCTCAGTAATTAAGTTTACTACATCCCTGAGTAACCCAAATCACTGAAGTGTTTGGCTGTTAATGGAGAGGTTAGAGGTTGGAGTCCACTCACAAGCAGGTCAGAAGAAATGCCTGGTGATACACTTTTGGAAAAACCATTCTAAGAAGTTCAGTTCAGCTCTGACACATATGGAGTTGCCTTGAATTGGAACCAACTGGATGACAACTGGTTTTACAGGTTTACTTAGGGGCTAAACTCTGTGAAGGGCCCAGAGATGGGAAAAAATGTGGCCCAATCCTTAGGGTGCATAAAAAAAATCACAGCAGTAAGTATCAGAATTGTCACATTCTACCATAGCTGTCTAGGTGACCTTAGAGACGGGACAAGGACCTTCTGAGTCTCAGATCTTAGGTTAGTAAACTGGAATAATAATCTATTCACTTCATAGGGTCATTGAGAGGACAGGGAAAAATAGTTATTCATTCATTTACTCTATAACTGTCTCAGGTGCTAACTACATTCCAAGCCTGGAACTAGGTAGAGACTCAATGGCTCAGTGGAGAGGGTGCAGAAAATAAGCACTCACAATATGCAGTATGAGAAATACTATAATAATGCAAGCATAGGACACTGTGGGAATACGTAGCATGGATACCCAACTCCCAAATGATTTCAAACAAGTCTGTGAACTTTATAACATTACACATGCTGTAAGGTATAATGACACCCTGGTGACATAGTATTAAGTGCTACATCTGCTAACAAAAAGGTTGGCAATTCAAATCTGCCAGATGCTCCTTGGAAACTCTATGGGGCAGTTGTACTCTGACCTCTAGAGTCACTATGAGTTGGACCCGACTCGACAGCAGTGGGTTTTTTATAAGGTAAAATTACTACAGTCCATTGTGCGTCAACTTGACTGGGCCATGATTCTCAGTGTTTGGCGGTGGAATAACATTGTAATCACCCCATGATAGAATCTGCTGTGTGGTGCTGGTGGCTGTGGAGGTGGAGCCTGTGTTGGCTCACAACTCCTCAGCTTCATCCATCTACCTTCTGCTACGTACGTCCTTCCTGGTCACCTTGCAAAGGTTTTTGGTTTATTGTGGATCCAGCCGTTGCCTGTCTTGTCTTCTGACTTCTGGCTCTTTGGACTTGAGCTAACAGTTCACCTGTCAGTCTTGGAATTTCTCAGTCTTCACAGCTTGTGAATGAAAGTCCTGCTTCCTGACTTACTGATCCTGGGTTTGCTAGCTCTGCAGTTACTTGAATCAGGAGAAATCTTTTGACATTTCTGCTACCCTGGGCTTCCTCAACCCTCACAGCCTGTGAGCGGGAGTTTTGCTCTCTGACCTGATAACCTTGGGTTTGCCAGCCTCCACAGCTGTGTGAACTGACAGATGTCTCTATCCTGGTACACAACTTGGGATGTTTAAGCTCCTACAATTGTTAGAGCGGTTTCCTTGATGTAAATCTCTCTATATGTTTATATGCTTTAGTTATTTTGCTTCTCTGGAGAACCCAGCGTAAGATAAATGGCATTGCATTGTCTAGTTTCGCTAGATACGTTGAAGCCTCCTGTAGTCTACCCAGAGTGGTATGACAATCAGAAATCTATGTGTCTACCAAAGAGATGCAACTGAAGGCAAGCTTTAAGGACTCATTAGACGTGGGTATTCAAACCTTGAGTAAACCCAAGGTGTCGAGTCACTGGATTTTAAGGTTTAAAGCTAGGCCTGGCAGTGGGTGACCTAGCTTTGCCACTGACCTAAAGCATTGCTTGGATGAGTCACTTCTCCCCAGTAGAATGTGTTAGTGCTGTGAGGGCAGGAATTCTCTTTGGTATTATTTGGTTCACTTTGGTTCTCAACAACCTCACATGTTGTCAAGTGTGTTCCACTTCACAATGGCCTTATGTACAACAGGATGAAATACTGCCTGGTCCTGCACCGTGTCCACAGTTGTTTTTATGCTTAGTCTATTGTGTCAGCCACTGTGTCACTCAGTCTTGTTGAGGGTCTTTCTCTTTTTCACTCATCCTGTACCCCACCGAGCATGATGCACTTCTCCAGGGGCTGATATCTCCCAACAACATGTCCAAAGTAAGTAACATGTAGTGTCACCCTCTTTGTTTCTAAAGAATGCTCTGGTTCTATTTCTGCCAGGACAGGTCTGTTTGTTCTAAAGAATTCTCTGGTTCTATTTCTGCCAGGACAGGTCTGTTTGTTCTTCTGGAAGCCCAAGGTATATTCAATATTCTTCTCCAGCACCATAATTCAAAGGTGTCAGTTCTTCTGTCTTCCTGATTTATTGTCCAGCTTTAGCATGTGTATGATGTAATTGAAAATATCATGGCTTGAGTCAGGTGCATGCTAGTCTTCAAGGTGACATCATTACTTTTCAACACTTTAAAGAGGTCCTTTTCAGCAGATTTTCCCAATGCAATGTGTCTTTTTGTTTCTTGACTGCTGCTTCCGTGGGTATTGATTGTGGAACAAATCCTTTCTCCATTTATCATGATGCTGCTCACTGGCTCATTGTAAGGATTTTTATTTTCTTGATGTTGAGGTACAACCCATATCGAAGGCTATGATCTTTGATCTTCATCAATAAGTCTTTCAAATCTTCTTCACTTTCTGCAAGCAAGGTTGTGTACCATCTGCATAATGCAAGTTGTTAATGAGCCTTCCTCTAATCCTGGTGTCTTATTCTTCATATAGTCCACCTTCTCAGATTCTTTGCTCAGCATACAGACTGAGGTGTGGTGTGGTGAAAGGATATACCCCTGACAGAAACTTTTCCTGGCTTTAAACCATGTAGTGTCACATTCTTCTGTTTGCACGACTGCCTCTTGACCCGTGTACGGATTCCTCATGAGCACAATTATGTGTCCTGGAATTCCTGTTCTCCTCAAAGTTATCCATAATTTGTTATGATCTATGTAGTTGGATGACTTTGCATAGACAATAAAACATAGGCAAACATCTTTATGGTATGCTACGCTTTCAGCCAAGATCTGTCTGACATCAACAGTTGTATCCCTGGCTCCATGTCCTCTTCCGAATCTGGCTTGAATTTCTGGCAGTTCCCTGTCAATCTACTGCTGCAGTCACTTTTGAATGATCTTTAGCAAAACTGTGCTTGTGTGTGCTATCAGTGATACTGTTCACCAATTTCTGCATTTGGTTGGAAAATCTTTCTTAGGAGTAGATATAAATATAGATCTCTTCCAGTCAGTTGGCCAGGTAGCTGTCTTCCATATTTTTTTGCACAGATAAGTGAGCTCTTTCAGTGCTGTATCTGTTTGTTGAAACATCTCAGCTGATATTCCCTCAATCCCTGGAGCCTTGTTCTTTGCCAATGCCTTCAGTATAGCTTTGACTTTTTCCTTTAGTACCAGGAGTTCCTGATCATATACTACCTCTTGAAATGGTTGAATGTCAACCAATTCTTTCCAGGATAATAACTTCATGTATCCCTTCCATCTTCTTAATATTTTTCCTGTAGGATCCCTCACTATGGAAATTCGAGGTTTGAATTTTTTCTTCAGTCCTTTCAGCTTAAGAAATGCAGAGCATGTTCTTCCTTTTTGGTTTTTTATCTCCAGCTCTTTGCACATGTCATTATAATATTTTGTCTTTTCAAGCTGCACTTTGAAATCTTCTCGTTCAATTGTTTTACTTTATCATTTCTTCCTTTTCCTTCAGCTACTCAGTGTTCAAGAGCAAGTTTGAGAGTTTCTTCTGACATCCAGTTTGGTCTTTTTTTTTCTTTCCTGTCTTTTTTTATGACCTCTTGCTTTCTTCATGGATGATGTCTTTGATGTCATTCCACAACTCATCTGGTCTTTAGTCATTAGTGGTCAATACATCTATTTTTGAGATGTTCTCTAAACTCAGGTGAGACACACTCAAGGTTGTACTTTGGCTCTCATGGACTTGTTCTAATTTAACTCATTTTCAATTTAAACTAGCATGTGAGCAACTGATGATCTGTGCCATAGCCAGCACCTGGTATTGTTCTGACTGCTGATGTTGAGTTTTCCATTATCTCTTTCCACAGATGTAGCTGATTTTATTCCCATGTACCCCTTCCGGCAAGGTGTAAGTGTGTAGTTGCTGTTTATGTTGGTGAAAAAAGGTGTCAGCAATTAAGAAGTCGTTGGCCTTGCAAAATTCTATTATTTGATCTCTGGTATCATTGCTGATACTAAGGCCATATTTTCCAAATCTGATCTCCCTTCTTTTTTTCCAACTTTTACATTCCAATCACCAGTAATTATCAATGCATCCTGATTTCGTGTTCAGTCAGTTTCAGACTGCAGAGAAGGTAAAAATCTTCAATTTCTTCATCTTTGGCTTTAGTGATTAGTACATAAATTTGAATGATAGTGCTATTAACTGGCCTTACTTGTAAGTGTATGGATATTTTCCCATCACTGACAGCATTGTACTGCAGGATAAATCTTGAAATGTTCTTTCTGATGATGAATAAAACATCATTCCTTTTGAAATTTTCATTGCCAGCGTAGCAGAACATGTGATTGTGTGATTCAAAATGGCCAATACCAATCCATGTCAGCTCAATAATGCCTAGGACAGAAACCCTGGTGGTGTAGTAGTTACGTGCTATGGCTGCTCACCAAAAGGTTGGCAGTTCAGATCTGCCAGGTGCTCCTTGGAAACTCTGTGGGACAGTTCTACTCTGACCTACATGGTTGCTGTGAGTCAGAATTGACTTGACTGCAATGGGTTCTGGGTTCATGCCTAGGATATTAGGTTTATGTGTTTTGTTTCCTTTTGATGATTTCCGATTGTCCTTTATTCATACTTCATAGAGTTCATGTTCTGATTATTAATGGATGTTTGCAGCTGTTTCTTCTCATTTTGAGTCATGCCACATCAGCAAAAGAAGGTCATAAAAGCTTGACTCCATCCACATCCTTAAGGTCAATTTTATGTTGAGGAGGCAGCTCTTCCCCAGTCATCTTTTGAGTGCCTTCCAGCTTAGGGGGCTCGTTTTCTGGCACTACATCTGTTAATGTTCTGTGGATATTTATAATGCTTTCATTGTTACATATACATGCATACACACGCACACACACACACGTTTCGCTTTTACACATAAAAAATCCAATTCATTGGGTAATTCTCTTCAGAAATAGACTGTTATATCCTTCTTCCTAGGCTGTCTTAGTCTGGGAGTTCAGCTGAAATCCGTCCACTATGGGTGACCCTGCTGGTATCTGAATACTAGTGGCATAGCTTCCAGCACCACAACAATATGCAAGCCCTGACAGTACAACAAACTGATAGGCAGGCCTAGGACAGAGCATAGCAAATAACACATGCACAACAGTGAATACTTGACTAATTACCTAATTGATTCTTTGGGCTCCTGTTTTTCCTTCCAGACATAGGCATTGGAACTGGAAGGAGATTAGACTGGATGCTTCCTAAGTACTCTCCAGTTTCTATAGTGGAATCACTAAAAATAATAAAATCGAGTAGGAAAGATGATGGTTGAACAATGTGATGAACATAATTAAAGTCACAAACTGTGTTTATGATGGATATTGAACGGTCAAATGCTCTGTTACATACATATGTATACACATGCATGCACGCACGCACACACACACACACACACACACACACACCCACCCAGTGCCATCGAGTCAGATCCAACTCATGGCGACCCTAGAGGCCAGAGTAGAACTGCCCCATAGAGTATTCAAGGAGTGCCCGGTGGATTTGAACTGACAACTCTTTGGTAGCTCTTGACCCACTACACACACACATATATTTTGCTTTTACACATAAAAGATTCCATTATAGCTATGGTGGTTATGGGAATGGTGTCTTCAACATCTGAGTGCCTGATAAGAACAATTGAGTATCTAGCTGTAATGATGCACATGGTTTTAAAAATCTTCTGTATTTGAGTGTAGCTTTCCAGTTGAGAATATCCTTCCCACAAAAGTTCTATTTTTGTAATTTTTTTCTTTGCAAAATCCCATGACAAGCTTACCTGAATGGCTGAGATATCATTTTCAAATTTAATGAGAAACATAGAAAAGTAATAAATTCATTACTATTGTTGCTGTTGGGATGAACAACCTGGAAGATACAAGATGACATTTACAAATGCTAGTTTTCAAGAAAGGTAAAGTCAAATATATTTGAAGAGTTTTCCCTTCACAGTCGGTGGCCACAAACTTTGACCTAGCCTGCACATTGATGGAGTACTTGTTCTAAGCAAGCATACCAATTGGTCAAAATAACATGACATGATTTAAAAAGAAAGTTACAAAGAATCTGTGACGCTGCAGCTATTGTACTGTGCATGCTTCCAGTTATTAATATTGCAGATGCTGTAATTGAGAATTAGGTGATTTTCCCTAGGGGAAAAAAAAGAGTATTATTGTATGTGTGACTTACAGTTAGTTTGCAATGAATGTGTACTATTATTGCTGTTACTGCTATAATAAAAAAGGTCACATATTTTGATAACACTGAAGTACACACCTTAGTCTGTCTGATATTCTGGATCTACTGGTAACATAAACTACTTCTGCTTCCTGATACTCTGTAGTGAAATAAATAAATTTTACACCCCACTGCATATACTCATATACATTTGATTTTCAGTTCCATTATTTGGTTTATGATTTTTTTGCTTCTTTTAAGGAAGTTAGAAAAAAAAATACATATATCTTTCCCTGACCTGTGTGATATAACCCAGAAAGGTCTTTTATGCTTTCATGGAGTTATGCCTTGTCAGAAAAGAAAGTGGCTTTATAAAGCTCTTGTGATCTAACACTTTTTGTACAACAGTTGCGAAAACTGATGTCCAGACGGGTTGAATGGCTTGCTCAAGGTCACTCAGTGAGTGATTGGGAATACCAAGGATGAGAGTCTAGGTTTCCTTTATGCTACAGAGCCCCTTTTAGGAGGAAGAAAGTGCTTGGTTCCATGTGAGGGCCTTAACTCCTGCAAACTTCCATGTTGTAGCCTGGCCACTATGAGGAAAAGATGCCCAAGGAGGCTCAGTGATCTCAATGGGGCAGAAGGCAGTGACCGGGTTCTGTACTGCTGGGTTCAGAAAACCAGAGCAATTGATTGGAAAGCACTGTCTGGAAAATGGTCACAGTAGGCACATTTTGCACATTTATATGAATGCAAACGTTGTCTAGTGATATAAAATTATTAATGTGATAGGTTTCTCTCTTGGGATACTCATTTGTCAGTCTTAGGAAGCCCTGTAGGACACAGTATTAATTTAATCTCTTCTATTTTCTCTTCCTGAGAAATATTATTGTTTTCCCCCTATACTTTCAGTTACAGCATAACCTGGTATGGAGCGGTAGAAATAAGCCTGGATTACATCCCAATATGATGGGAAGAAAGGAGGTTCTGGAGACAGATGATGTTGGCTTGAGACCCAGCTCTGTCATTTATTGTCTGTGTTACTTGGTCGAGCCTCTGTTTCTTTGTTTGTAAAAAGTGATAACTATGGAACATATTGTGAGTGTTAAATGAAATAGTATGTATAAAGTTCTTGGCAATATGCTTAGGTATTATAAATTCTCAATGAATGCTAGCTATGTTGTGGTAACTTTTCAAGCCTGTGGTTGTGATAATGACCCTTCCTGCTTGAATATTCTAAGATTGCTGATTTTCTCAGTGTCTCCTTTACTAATTCCTAGTATAGCTCTGCATTTGGGCCTGCAGTTATTTTTATCTGATCTGCTTGGGAACCCTGATGATACAGTGGTTAAGAGCTTGACTGTTAACCAAAAGGTTGGCAGTTTGAATCCACCAGTCACTCCTTGGAAACACTATAGCGTAGTTCTACTCTGTCCTGTGGACTCACTATGTCAGAACAAACTAGACAGTAATAGTTTAGGGTTTGGGGTACTTACTTGAAACCATGTTCGTAATGATGACTTACACATAGTAAATGTTCAACAAACACTTTTGAGTGGATAGATAATTATCTTTTTCATCTTTCTATCTTGAGGGTTCGGGTGGTATATGGTGTCTTTTTTGTTTTTAAATTGTAGCCTTTTATGGATATTTTTGTGTATATCTATCTGTCTATCTGCATATACACAAGAAGTGAATTATAAAGTGCAAGCCTATTGACCTATCACCCAAATCCATTAATTATCAGTTCATGACCAATCTTGTTTCAATTATACTCTCATATTGCTCAATCGTCTCTGATTTTTTAAAGCAAAGTGCAGATATCATAGCCATCACTTCTCATCACTTTGTATTACTGTAATGGCTTGCGTGTTGCTGTGATGCTGGAAGCTATGCCAGCAGTATTTCAAATACCAGCAGGACCACCACCCATCATGGAAAGTTTTCAGTGGAGCCTTTGGAATAAGACAGACTGGGAAGAAGGAACTGGCAATCTGCTTCGGAAAAAAATTGATCAGTGAAAACCTTATTAATAAAGAGGGACATTGTTTGATACAGTGCTAGAAGATGAGCCCCTAAAGTTGGAAAGTACTCAAAAAATGCCTGGAAAAGAGCTGCCTCCTCAAAGCCGAGTCCACTTTAATGATGTGTCTCGATCACCTAGTGCTGCTGTAACAGAAATACCACAAGTGGATGGCTTTAAAAAACGGAAATTTATTCTCTCACAATCTAGGAGTCTAGAAGTCCAAATTCAGGAAACCAGATCCAAGGGAAGTTTTTCTTTCTGTCATTTTGGTGGGAAAGTCTTTATCATCAATCTTGCCCTAATCTAGGAGCTTCTGAGTGCTGGGACCTTGGGTCCAAAGGATATGCTCTGCTCTTGGCACGTTTTCCTGGTGGTGTAAGGTCCCTCCTTCTTTGCTCCCTTCTCTTTTATCTCTTACAAGATAAAAAACCAAAACTCTCCTTATATTGGAGCAGGGCTGTGAGCTGACTAAATGTAGTGTATCCCACCCTAATCTTTAACGTAACCTAATCTTGCCTCATTAGCTGCGGGCAGAGATTAGGATTTGTAAAACATATGATAATCATACCAGTTCATAAAAAAGTGAACAACCACATAATACTTTGAATGATGACCTAGGCAAGTGATATGAGTTTTTAGGGGACACAATTCAATCCATGACATTGTGGATAGAGTAAAACTTTCAAGGTCTTTATTTGCTGACGTGGCTTGGCTTGACTCAAAATGAGACAAAATAGCTACAAACACCCATGATTAATTGGGGAGTAGAATGTACAAAGTACAAATCAACAAAAACTGAAGTTGTCAAAAATGAAACAGAAAGCTTGAAGACCCATATCCTAGGCATTAGTGAGCTGACATGGACTGTTATTGGTCATTTTGAACCTGACAAGCATATGGATTGTTAGGTATATCTGTATTTGTAATCATCATACATTCTTGACAGATTAAGCTAAAAATTTTAAAATGTCTTTCTTGTCTCTAGTGGTATTTTTTGTCTTAAAGTCTATTTTGTCCTATATTAGTGTGGCCATGCCAGCTCTCTTTTGATTGGTTTGTATGGCTTATCTTTTTCTATCCTTTTTGTATGGTTTATCTTTTTTTATTCCTCAAACTATTTGTGTCATTGAATCTAAAGTATGTCTCTTGCAGATAACATATTATTGGTTCACATTTATTTAAGATACTCTAAAATGTCTTCCTTTTAATTGTATTTAATTTATTTACATGTAATAAATTACTGAGAAGACGGATTTGTATCTATTTGGCTATTTGTTTTTATGTATCGTGTTTTTTTTGTTTCTCTGTTTCTTCATCATTGCTTTCTTTGGTGTTAAATAGATATTTTCTGGAGTAGTATTCTAATTTCCTTGTTTCTTTTATTATATATTTTTTGAATTAATTTGTTTAGCAGTTGCCCTGGGGATTACAATCAACATCTCAATTTACAAAAATCTAGCTTGGATAATTACCAACTTAATTTCAGTAGTGTGCAAAACTTGGCTCCTTTACAGTTTCATGTTGTCCATGCCTGCTTTCTATTATTATTGTTATAAATATACATGTTAAATCTTTATACATTGTGTGATAGGGTGAATGTGTTTTGCGTATGTCAAGGACTGAACTGGGGGGACAAAGAATAGAATGCTGGGGATTGAATTGCATGCTCCCAAAATATGTGGTGTAAATTCTGACTTCTATGTCTGTGGTTATTCCCACTTGGGAATGGGTTGATTTTGTTACGTCAATGAGACAAAGGCTGGTGTAGGGTATATCTTAAATCAGTCTCTTTGGGGATTGATTAGATAAGCAAGCTACATAGTAGAGATGGGCAAAGAGAGATGCCAAACCGCATGAAGATTATTCATGAGCAGAAACTCAGAAGAGACAATGATTTTTTCTAGAGCAGACAGAAGAAAACCGTCCCCTGGAGCCAGCATGTTGAATTCTGACTTGGAGCTTCCTAACTGTGAGACACACGTATGGCTATCAACACAGATTTGTAATTGTTACTCTATGCAGTTGTATTTTAAGTGAGAGTGAGATATTAAAGGCTACAGCAGTTCAGATTATAATTAGCAGCAAGTAATAGAAAGTAATAACAATGGTTTACATGAGCTAGAAATATACTCCTCATGTATTTCTCTGCAGTTAGGTGGTATTGTCAGGAATACAGGCTCCTTCAAGTTTGCTCCAAGGTCCGTTTTTGTTCCAAATGACTGCTGGAGTTTCAGTTATTATATGTACATTGCAGCCAGCAGGAAGTAGGAAGGGGAGAGTGAGCATGTCCTTTCCACTGAGGACGTTTCACAGACATTGTGCACACAAATGACTTCCTTTTAAATCCCTTGGACAGATGTAGATGGTCCCACGTGATTGCAAGGTAGGCTAAGAAGTACAGTCTTAGGTGATGCACCTAGCTAAAATCAGAGATTTAATTACTGAGAAAAAGAGGAAAACAAATACTGGGAACAACTCATCCTCAGTGTCCTGAAGTGTGGACTTCTCCAACATGACAGCTTTCCTTGCCAGCAAGGCAGATGTCATATTCTTTATTGTCTACTCATGAAAGCGACACGATTGCCTTTGCTGTATTCTTTTGGTTAGAACAAATCACTAGGCACAGCCTACTCTCAAGGGGTGAGGCAATCACGTAACAAAATTAGTACTAGGAGGCAGGAATCATTGGGGAGCATCTTGGAAACCTGCCTATCACAGATAGCAGTGTGTATGTGTGCTGAGGCAGTCATATCTACTTATTCACAAATATTTATTGAATACCTACAGTGTGCTAATTGCTATTCTAGGAACTGGGGCTATAGCATTGGGGAGAAAAAAAAAAAAAAAGACAAAAGTTTCTGCCCTAACAGCTCAGCATCCCTGGGTAGTGCAAACAGTTAATGAGCTGAGTGGCTAATCAAATGTTTGAAAGTGCAAGTCCACCCAGAAACACCCAGAAGAAAAGCCTGACAAGCTAATTCTGAGTGATGAGCCATTGAAAAGCCTGTGGAGTACAGTTTTCCTGTAACACACGTGGGGTCATCATGCACCAGAGTTGACTTGATTACAACTGCCTTTAATGGAGCTTACATTTTGTCTTTTCTGGATGACAAAGGAGGAGACACTCCAGCTGACATCTGAATTACAGTGGTTCCAGGATATTGATTGTTCTCTTTTATAACTAGAAACATACCTTATATGTCTTTGTTTCTGAGACATGTGTGCCAGAGAATTTTTTTTTTCTCCACAGAAGACTGGATATTTGGCTATTGGCTCTTTTGTTTTCTTCTGCTGGGATCCTTGAAAATTCAGGAAAGACAAGCAAAAAAAGAGATCCCACCAAAGGCTTGTGTGAGGGCAGAGCAGAAAACACTAAGTGGAGAATTTGGGTGATTCTTGCCAGCAGATTGGATAGGGAGGTGGAAAGGGTTTAGAGAGATTTTACAGGTTTTTCATAAGTTTCTACTTTGTAGGTCTTCAAGAGAGATATTTCCTATTGCTCTTTAGAAAAGTTATTGAAGGCTAAAGTCTGCTTCCACCCCCAACTTTCAACTCCCTCATCATGTCTTGGATTTCTTAAAAACAACCAACGAACCAGCCAACCAGCCAACCAGCCAACCAGCCAACCAGCCAACCAGCCAACCAGCCAACCAGCCAACCAGCCAACCAGCCAACCAGCCAACCAGCCAACCACCCACCCACCCCAGCTGAAGGGTAAGTATCTCATTTGCCAGTACCTTCATTTCAGAGCCCTGTGAACCTGCTGGAAACCCTGGTGGTGCAGCAGGTAAGTGCTACAGCTGCTAACTGTAGGGTCTCTATGAGTTGGAATTGACGGCACTGGGTTTGGTTTGCTTTGGGTTGAGTAGTGAACTTGCTTCGCTGGGTGGCTGCTGAGCCTTCTAGGGTTAAGCTTTCTGTCTCAGGATGTTAAAAATGGTTGAGACGTGTACAGTTGAGTGAAGAGACTTTTCACAGGTGCAGTCGGGGCGGAGAGGAAGTGGAGCTGCAGCTAGAGCAGGATGACTGCTGGCAGATCAGAAAACGTGTTGGTGGCTCTGCCATTCTCTCTCTTCACTGCCAGTTCTATCCTCCTGAACTGAACTTGAGGGAATCCAGCTAGTGGCTAAGGGCATGTAATTTGGAAAGTGACAGACAGTTCTGCCATTTATTAGTTACGTAAACCAAGGCAAACTGCCTTACCTTTTGGAGGCTCAGTAAGTATCAGTCATCTCTGCTTAACTGGGTTCTTTAATATAATATGTATACGGCGTTCCTTACAATGCTTGGCCCATAAAACGTACTCAGTCAATGGTGGGTATTTCTAGACAGGACAGGTTGAGAAAAAATTATTGTGCTTTAAATGAAAGTTTGCAATTCAAGTGAGTTTGTCATACAACTTAAACATACGTTGTTCTGTAACCCTAGTTGCTCTCCCCCACCCTGTGACAGCACACTCCTTTTTCTCCACCCTGTATTTCCCATGTCTGTTTGTCACAGATTGAATCATGTTCTCCCAGAAATGTGTGTGGTGGTTTGGCTGGGCGAGATTTCTGGTATTGTGTGATGTTCTTCCATGTTGTAAATCTTGCCTCTCTGATGTTAATGAGGGAGGATACAAGGCAGTTTTGCTGGTGGGACAAGACTCAGTGTGTAAAATTGTTTTGTGCCTTGAGACAGCTTCTTGAGATACAAAGGAAAGAAGCTAACAGAGAGATCTGGGTACTGCAAACTACTAGGAAGTGAGTGTGCTGTAAGTTGAGCATGTCCTTTGGAAAGGACTGGGGTCCCTGAGCCTCAGAAGCTTCTGGTCCAGGTGAAGACTGATGACAAGGACCTTCCTCCAGAGCCAGAAGAGAAAGCCTTCTTCTGGAGCTGCCACTTTGAATTTGGACTTTTAGGTTAGTACCCACTGCCGTAGATGGTGACAAATAAAATTTATCTTTTTAAAGCCATCCACCTGTGGTGTTTCTGTTAAACCAGCACTGGCTGATTAAAACATCATTCAACCAACTGCTGTCGCCCTCTGTCTTCTCATCTCACCTCTGAACAGGAGCTGCCCAGTTAGTCTAATGTATATACTTAAGCCAAGAAATGTATTCTTTGCCAATACTATTTTGTGTCTTATGGTCCAATATATTCTTTGTCTGAAGAGTTGGCTTTGGAAATCGTTTCAGTTCTGGGCCAAGAGTCTAGGGACCATGTCTTCAGTCTGTCAAGCCATCAGATCTAATCTTTTTAATAGTGTTTGAGTTCTGCACTCCATTTTTCTCCCGCTATGTCAAGGACTCCTTGTTATGTTTCCTGTCAAGGCAGTCATTGTGGTAGCCGGGCACCATCTAGTTCTCCTGGTCTCATGCTGACGTAGTCTCTGGATTGGTCTTTCTGTCTCTTGGGCTCATATTTTCCCTTATGTCTTGACTTCTTCATTATCCCTTGCTCCAGGTGGGATGGGACAAATTGATGCTTCTTAGATTGCTGCTTGCTAGTTTTTAAGACTCACATGCCACTCACAAAAGTGGGATGGAGAATATTTTCTTAATAAACTTTATTATGCCAATTGACCTAGATGTCCTCTGAAACCATGGTCCCCAGACCCTTGCCCTTGCTACTCTGTCCCTTGAAGAGTTGGGTTGTACTCAGGAAACTTCTTAGCTTTTGGTTTATTTCAGTTGTGTTAACTTCTGTATTGTGTGTTGTCCTTCCATTCACCTAAAATAATTCTTGTCTCATGAGTCGGATCCGACTCGATGGCACTTGGCTTGGCACTATCTAGTTAGTGAATACACTTTCTCCTCCCTTCCCACCCTCATAACCATCAAAGAATGTTTTCTTCTGTGTTGAAACCTTTTCCTGAGTTCTTATAATAGTGATCTCGTACAATATTTGTACTTTTGCAACTGAATAATTTCACTCAGCATAATGCCTTTCATATTCCTCCATGTTATGAGTTATTTCCGAAATTCATTGTTGTTCTTTATCGTTGCACTGTATGAATATATAATAGTTTGTTTATCCATTCATTTGTTGATTGGCAACTAGGTTGATTCCATCTTTTTGCTATTGTGGACAGTGCTGCAGTGAACATTGGTGTGCATACATCTGTTTGTGTGACAGTTCTCATTTCTCTAGGATATATTCTAAAGAAGTGGAGATTGCTAGATTATATTGTGTCTCTATTTGTAGCTTTTTAAGAAAGCATCAGGTTGGTTTCCAAAATGGTTGTACCATTTTAAATTCTCACCAGCAGTGTGTACATGTTCTAGTCTCTCTACAACTTCTCCTACATTTATTATTTTTTGTTTTTCAGATGAATGCAAGCCTTGTTAGTATGAGATGTATGTCATTGTAGTTTTGAGTTGCTCTTCTCTAATGGCTAATGACTGTATTTCCTCATGTATCTTTTAGTTACCTGGATGTCTTTCTTGGCGAGGTGCATATTCATACGCTTGGTCCATTATTTAGTTGGGTGATTTGTCTTTCTCTGTGGTTGAAGGTTTGCAGTACCTGCAGGTTTTAGAGATTAGGCACTGATCAGATTTGTCATAAGCAAACTTTTTTTTTCCCCAGTCCATAGGTTGTGTTTTTCCTCTGTTGGTGAAGTCTTTGTATGAATGTAAGTGTTTGATTTTTAGAAGTTCCTAGTTACCTGTTTTCTCTCCTGGAGTTTGAGTACTGTTAGTAATGTTTTGTATTCTGGTTATGTCTTATATTAGGGGTCCTAGCATCACCTTTATTTTTTATTCCATGATCTTTATCATTACAGATATTATAGTTTGGTCTTTGATCCAACTTCAATTAATTTATGTATGTGGTGTGAGATATGAGTTTGTTTCATGTTTTTGCAGATAGACATCCAGTTAGCACCATTTGTCAAAGAGACTATCTTTTCCCCTGTTAACAGATTTGGGGCCTTTGTCAAGTATTGGCTGCTCATAGGTGGATGATTTTACTTCTGTTCTCATGTCTATATGTCTGTTATACCAGTACCAGGCTGTTTTGATTACCATGGTGGTATAACAGATTCTAAAGTCAGGAAATGTGATGCCTCTCACTTTGTTCTTCTTCTTTAGTAATGTTTTACTTATCCATGGTGCCTTCTAGAAAAGATAGATTTGATCTGAACTTTACTGATGATAAAGATGGGGTGCTCATATCCTGTGGTCCAGATATCCCAGAATGTCATTCCTTGAGTGGATCTCTGCACTTTGCTTTCTATATTTTCTCTTGCTGAAATGATCCCTGTCTCATAGAACTCGACGGCACTTGGCTGGCTCATAGAATCAC
Source organism: Heterohyrax brucei (assembly GCA_028571685.1). NCBI lineage: Eukaryota > Metazoa > Chordata > Mammalia > Hyracoidea > Procaviidae > Heterohyrax > Heterohyrax brucei. The sequence goes on from CM053141.1 coordinate 172,384,896, forward strand.
AAGAATCTGCAGATATAGTGCCTTGGTCAGTCCTCCAGTATTGTGCCTTTCTACCTCAAAGGGAGTAGTGACTATTGGAATGGACCCTCTATGTCTATGTGTCCCTGAACCAGAGTGGCTTCCTACTCTTGTGAGCCTGGTAGGGGAGCAGGCTAGGATTGAGCTGAAAGGGAATTTGAATGAGGTTCCTGGGGAGGTGGCTAGTGGATAAGTGCTGAGCCACTGATAGGAAAGCATTTAAAGTGATTCTGTAGCATTGCATTAAGAGTATTCATATGCAACCCAGAGAGGGTACATTTTCTGAAAAAGCTGGTTGAGAGCAATCCCTGCTGTTCTCAGGAGGCCAAATTTGGAAGAATCTTGTCCAATTAAACTATTACTGATCCCAACTGCTTCTTAAGGTTATTTCTTAAGAGGAAAGGGTTGATCTTATTTATTTATTTATTTTGCTTTTAGGGTGATGGTGCAGCAGCAGGGCTGTTTCTTGGCAGAGAACGAGATGTTTGAGCCTGTACTGATACAGCTGTGTCTTAATTCAGTGTTTGTCCTTTTCAGTGTCTGCCTTTGTTCTAGTTCTTTCTTTTACTCTTGTCTGTTTGTGATTAAAAGCGGTTAAGGGCAGGTTTGAATCCTATGTGTTCTTGAGCATATAGGGATGTTAATAGTACATGTCTCATGAGATTGTTGTAAGAGAAGGTGTATGTAGCAGGGTGCCTGGTGTATAGTCAGTAGTCAGTAAATTGTATATGCTTTTCTCTGATCTTTCTTCCTGTGTGTATATTTATATTGTGGTTAGTGTAGGTGGTGATGCTAGATGTCTTGAGTTTTGAGTAACAGATCTGGATTGTAAACTCCACAGGATGAGAGGTGGGTAAGCTGTGTTCAGTACAGTTTCTCCACAAGCCAGGACGAAGCTCAACACAGAGGTACTCAATAAATAGTGGTTGCCTGAATAAATGAGCAAAACAAGTGCTAATTTAAGTAGAATGGAGGAAATAATGACAAGGATATAGAATGTCAAATGGAGCCCAAGAGTGGGAATGAGGAAGTGCCCCGGAAGGCCTACAGGAGGAGATTTAAGCTAAGGTCTAGAATGTTCTGGGGACATGCTTATCTTCTCTCTCCACATGTACAGTTATTTGTTCTTTTTCCTTTCTCTCTAGTCCAGTTTCCTCTGCCCCTCAGGCTATATGATGGAGTCTGGTCACTTTGTGATGGTCAATCTAGCCAGAGACTGGATGTCTCTGAATCCTAATTTCTAGTTCCCAGAAAAAAAATTAATTGACTGAGTTTGGATCAGATGCCCATTTCTGGTCTAACCAGAAATGATGAGGAGTGGGGTCACATAGTGGCAATTACCTCAATGCCTTCCAATGGTTTAGGGAAAGTTTCTGGTGAACGGACATCTGAGCTGACAGAGATATGTAGTTTGGTGGTTACCTTTCCTTATCGAGTGTGTGAAAAGAAGACCTTGGGTATGCAATCTTCATCCTTAGAGCATGGGAGGGAGGAATGTGTATGTTTAAGAGTCTACAGGACTAACAATACCCTGCGCTATCGAAGAGCTTATATTGGGGTACTATTTGGGGGGACTTGTGTGAAACTCTTGCCATTGAAGCCTGACATTTCCTGGCCATGTAACATTTTTTTCATTCCAGTTAGGATAATGATTGTTACTGCAGGTAAGATCCTAGTCCTTGAGCAGGGTATGCCAAAGTTTACTGCAGTCCTTCATGTAAGATATCTGTAAGCTTACCCTGAAGGGGATTAAATTATGTATGCAAATCCCATATCCTAGTTAGAGCTCCTGTTGTTGTTCTTGTTGAACTGTGTCCCCTTATCCAGTGGTTCTTGGAGAAGGGTTTCCTATCACCAGGGCCAGATTAAGGCTTGCAAAGGCCCTAAGTATTGGTAACTGTGGTACCCTCTCTGCTTACTCGTGTGTTCTTGTCGATATGTGAGTTATCTCTCTCTTTTTCTATCTTTCTATAAGTATATATGTGTGTGTTAGCTAGCTATGATGAAACTTCTTTTTAAGTGTGACTATAATGTTAGTGATTAAATGCTAACAGAGTAACTGAACAGTAGAAAAAAGATCAGCTGCTTCTAGACAACAATCTATTGTTCTGCGTCCCATAAGATTAATGAGTGTACAGCCCATGGTATGAAAATGGCATATTCGTGATGTTTCAGAATTTTCTGTTGCATGGCTTTGTAATGCCCTGACATATGGGCGACATTGTCATAGAAACTAGACCGTTGTCATAGGACTAGTTTCTGCACTTAGAAAAAGTAACCTTTCAGACTTCACATAAACAGTGAAGAACTTGATTTGGAGTTTCTTTATTGATACGACTTTTTAATCATTAGAGGGGTTGAGAGAGAAAACCCTGACAAGTTACATTCTAATCTGGACTGCCAGAGGTCTCTCACAATAACTCAAGGACACTCCCTGCGAAATCCTCCTCCCCAGTGGTGACCCAACCCTTAGAAATTTGTAAAAACTTCTCTTCCTAGGAACCTGAGACTAGAGACTAACACTTGCTTCTGTTTCTGTAAACCAGCTAATGCCAGTAAGAAGACAGTATGATAATTACCTCGTCTCCCTTCTGATGGGGAGCAATACCATTTTGGATGTTAGTCCACCCCGCAGCTCTGCTGGCTGAAATAAAGCCCCTTCCTCTTTAAGCACAGGTGTTCAGGTGATTCTTTCTCTCCTTTGGGCTCGTTTTTTCCTTCCTACAGCAGGGTCTTCCATCTGTTGCAGACATGGATCTTGAAACAATACTTAGTTGATCTCTATGAGAAAGATGAAGAAGACACTGCAGACAAAATGAAATACCGAATTACACTTACTTCACTGAAGATAGCTGGTTGAACTTTACCACGTATTTAGTTTATTAATTCTTTACTTATTATATTAGACATGTATGATGGGTTTCTCTTTTCTGTGTTACTACATTTTGAGATGTGACCTACTAAAACTGGATCAAACTGAGCAACAAGTTCAAGTGACCCCCCAATTTCTTTCCTTCTTCCTTGGAAAGATAGTCTGTGTTCAGCGATTGTCATAATGACAACAGCAGGTTGCAAAATAGCTTTCCAGTACCGATATTCTTCATTAATTTGCTTTTCCCGCTTATGAGTTAACCCCATATCATGGCTTCAGTTTAAATATGACAATATGCAATCTCTGTGAACTGAATTATTTATATGTTTATAAGTCATATTTCAATTAAGCCAATTGCTAAATCTATCCATGGCAAATATAGAACTAAAATTTGGAACTGAATAGTTTGCACACGCAACAATACACAAAACACGCTGGTGGAAAATACATAGCCATTACTGCTTAATATTTTCACCATTAGTTTTTTACCCTAGAAATATGTTCTGGCTACAGAAGCTTGTTTGTTTACTACCCAGAAATTCTTCAACACCAATTTTCAAATGTGGACATTGGCTCTCTTTTGATCCACTAATTTGCATCATGAAAAGAAAAATTATTCCATGATGCAGGACCTGTATTTCTGTTATGTATAAGGTCTGCAGATGTGACAATTTCAGGCTCTAAAATAGTTTCACTTTGTATACCATTATTAATGTTTTTTATTGCAGCAAAGAATTGATGCATGAACCAACTTCTGTTGTATTTGTGTTGCTATTAGCAATTTCACCACTAGTGGCACTAGTGTAAAGATTTGCATTAATTAAATTGAGCATTGAGTGACAAAAGTCTCCTCTGATTCATTATGCTTTAAAAGGAAATTTGGAATTATCTTTAGGGATTCACAGATCCTTTTTACCTTCTGTAAGGTTTTTGTGCTTCCACTTAGCTGTTGTCATTTCATTTTATCTGGTTTAAAATTACATCACATTTTAAATTTGGTTCTACCATAGCAAATAAGTTTGAATAATTGAAAAAATAAGATTTATAAAATGAAATTTACATTTGAATTTGGACATTAGCACAAAAATTCATATTTGAAAATTAGTAAGTAGAAAACTTGACTTGAAACATACAATTTGTTCTTGAGGTCTAAGATGGGCCAAAGAAATAACACTTACAAGGTAGTCAGAAACAATTTCATTTGTTTGCTATATGATGTTCATGGGTAGGCCCTTCACAGATCTTCCAAAGTGTGTTTTCATCTTGAAATCGTGCTTAAAATCTTCTGCACTCTATTTCTGCCCTTTGATGCTACATCTTCCTGGTTCACTGGACTACTTGCTGATACCTGAGCAGGGCAAGAGTGATTGTAAAGAGCATGATATAAAGGTATGCTCAGTCTTAAGATGAGACACATTACAAGTCATGTCATTGCAGGGCCACTGGTGTGTTCTTATGGGGTCAATGATGGATAATAAAATATGAGATTATACCAGGTCAGTATGAAATGAAAAGTGTGATTCTTATTGTATACAAAATTTATAAAATATACGTTTTATTTCTTTGTGGAATTGTTCAAATCCAAGATTCAGAGATGTATAAATAAGTGATGTAATGAGAGTACTGCTTCTCAATGTGTTTGTTTTGCAAGTCTTAACAATACCAATCAATTTCTTAAAAGAAAGTCAGTCTGAAAAGAAATGGAAAGTACAGTACACTTAGATAATTCTTGTTATATCAATATTTATTTCCTTGTGGAATTGTTCAGTTTCCTTACACAGAGATACAAAACATTCTGATAAACTCTAGATACTATGTTCTGATAAACGCACTTTGTTGCTTTCTTGGAAGACAAAATTAGAAATACACTCATTGTTGCAAAACAAACATTTTGCATTACAGATGTTGGACTTTGTGTTTCTCTTACTGTGTCTAATACTTCAGTTACAAGCATATAGAGAGTAACATGAAACACTGTGTCCTGTGAAACAGAGAATAGAAGATGAAACTCACTTGATACATAAATTAGTACTTTTCATGTTAGATAAATATTAGTATTTCCAGTATTTTTGAATGTTTACTATGCTAGTGTTATAGTAAACTATTGCTCATGTTAGTATTATATTAAATGTGCACTAGATTGTGTTTACATGTATACCAAAGATAAGTTAAAGTTAAAACTGTAAATATCATTGTCTACTGAGCTTAGGACTTTACTCTGTATGTAAACACTTTGCAGTTAAAAAGTAACTTGATAGAATTCATTGCAGTGGTTGATTTACTCAAGTTCCCTGCTTTGGAGCATCATCTGGGACTGGAGTTCCTATTGGTTGTTTATTAGGACCTGAGCAAGAATAGACCCTTGGGTTTGTGCCATGGCAAAGGGCATTGTTGGCCCTACTGGCTAGAGCTGCTGGATCAGTAGACATGGATATACAAGACAGTCCTCTCAAAGTGATCAGAATGTAATCCATTCTTACCTAGTAACTCTTCACGTTGGATCAAATTGCTTGTTAGATGAATGCAGCAAGAGTTAGACATGACAGCCCACCCCAGCTCTTTTTCATTAGAAAGAAAAAATATACTCCCAAGATACCTGTCAAGTCAAGGAGCTTCAATTACACAGGAGAAGACTGTAGGAGACAGATGCCAATGGAGGTACTGAAGTGGTAGGTGCCTCCTAGCTTTAAGAACTTTGTGTGTGGGTACCCTGATGACCTTGGCCTGCACATTCTCGTGCACTGCTGCTCATATCAGTTCCATCTAGCCCCTGCCAGTTCCCTTCCACTGTGGCATTCACTTTTCTTTGTGTCCTGTCTGCTTGGCATCTATGGGTTCTTGTTTTGGACAACTGGTGCTCCTGTTTTGTTGATAGTCTAAGTATGTGCTTGCCTTGCTAATTGACTAATGTGTCCCTGCCCACCAGTAACATTAATACTATCTGAGAACTTGTTAGAAAGGCAGACTCATGGACCCTACTCTGGATTTACAGAATCAGAAACTCTGGGCATGGGGCCCAGCAAGCTGTTTTGAGAAGCCCTCTGGGTGATTCTGTTACAGGTGAAAGTCAATGGGAAAACCACTGACTTATTTTGTTAGGGCAACATCTTTGAGATTAAACCCTGAGGAGACTTTGAATAGATATTGCCATCAGCTTCAACTATTGCTTCACTAAGCCCAGGAAAACGTTATTCTTGGATGCTGGCCGGGAAATTCCTTATAAAGTTTCAGCGATAGACACAATAAGCAAGGTCAGAATGAGATGCATGCTTAGAAAATCGACATTTTCAACTCCAGGCAGTTGACGGTGTACAGGACACTTTGGATTGAATTACAGGTGATTAATTTCAAATTTAGCAATTCCTGGGTGGCAGAAATGATTCAGTGCTCAGCCACTAGCCTAGGTGTTGTTAGTTCAAACCTACCCAGAGGTGCCTCAAAAGACAGACTTGGCAATTGGCTGAACGATCACAGTCTTGAAAACCCCATGAAGCAATCTACTCTGCATGCATAGGGTCACCATGAGTAGAAACAGACTCAATGGCAACTAGCAACAATTCCAAATTTTAGTCTTTATTCACAGGTAGAATGGGAAGGAATTGGGACGGATTCTGCATCTGCTGTAGCAGATCCTGTGCGTATGTTATCCCCTTTCACTATCAGTAAGTGACAGAGCAGGGGTTTAAACCCAGGCAGTTTTGAGCAAGAAACCAGATCACCATGCTACCATACTTGCACACAGCATGTTAGCCTGCTCTCTTTTTTTCCTTCTATTTTTCAGGCCCTTATCCCTGCACCTTGCCCTACCCTCCTTGACTGTGCTTCCTACCCTCTGGGGTGGTTGGGGCAGGACTTTTGTCCTTCCACAATCAGTTGACAAGACTAAGGTTAATAAACAGAGGAATTTGCAACTCCCTATAGCCCTATCCAAGCTAGAAAAAGACTTTCCAGCATGTGGGGAGGGGAGCTAATGTGGAAGTGAAGACAGCAGTGAACTCTCTGGATCTGGGAGAAAAATGTCCTACATCCTCTCCCCTGGGCTTAGCACCAGGAAGGGGGGTGCTGTAGCAAAATTTCACAGAAAAATGGTGGTACAGCAAGTCTCGTTGGCTGGTCTTGCAGAGACTTCCTGACTCAGGAGACAGAGAGTGAGAGAGAGTTGCTGGGCCTGAAAGAGCCAGGTGTAGAGGGACAGAGGGCATCTTCCCAATAACCTGTTTAGATCTAAATCCCCGTTCCTAACACGCTGGTGTCCCAAAGCCCCGATCTTATACTGTACCTTAACATAATCCTAGCATCTATATGTGTAGGTGAGCATGTGTGTGTGTGTGTGTGTGTGTGTGTGCATGTGAGTGATGTGGGGGTAGACCAGGTGATAACTGCATTGAATGTAAGTAAATTTCTGTTGTCTTAATACAATAAGGGCTCAAAATGGAGAAAAATAATAGCTGAATTGTGAAAAGTGAAGAGTGTGGAATGGGGAATCTTCTGTCGACACTCACTTGGCTGATTTTATCCTCACAACAACTCTATGAAGACCTCTTTCTGTCGCTGGCCATGACATGTTATAGCATTAGCTAGGACATCCATCACATCCCCCCTCCTTTAACACCTCCCCTATACGCCCAGGCTTTGGGTGGTTCTGGCAGAACTCTTTCCTTACCTGCTAGAGACCTAAGCTTGATCTCCAAGAGGGTGTGTACCTCAGGCAGAGCCACTACTCATGGTCAGTGGTGAATTGCATGTCAGTCAGAATGGACTTGACTGCAATGAGTTTGGTTTTTTTGTTACGATGCTAAATAGGTTTCAGTGGAGCTTCCAAACTAAGACAGTCTATGAAGGAAGCCTTGTGATCTGCTTCTGAAAACCAGGTAGTGAAAACCCTGTGTTTCAAAACAGTGCAACCTGGAACTGATGATAGAGGTGGCTCAGAACCACCCCACTCATCGCGGATAGGGTTTTGTTCAGTCATGTAGCGGTCACCACGCATCAGAGACTGACTCCTCAATGGCAGCGAACAACACGTGTTCTACTAACACCTGTGGTTCATGTGTCTCAAACTCACCTTCACTGGCCACTAAGTGGGGTTATAAATTGAAGGATGAGATGCATTTGAAGACTGCAGAGTGAGCAGATTCAAACATTAAGTGAACGGGGTGACTAATTCTTGCACTGTACTTAGAAAGAGTATTCTCTTTTTCTCCTGCCATGTATCTAATGCTCTTTATTTTGCAAAGTTGGGTTTTCAAAACTACAAACGTAATGTTGCTTCCTAGTAGCTTACAAGTTTGTCAAGTAAAACCATCCCCATTCCACTCAGATAATCCCCAGGAATAGTCTATATTGTTTCAGATATTTTTCTTTGCCTTTTAATACATACATATTTGCATGTTACATACGTCCCCACATAGATATGTCAATACATGCACATGTCTGTGTAATACACATATCGTTTTCCAACTTGCTCAGCATTTAAAAAAAATAATTTGTTTTGTTTATTTTTGTTGCCATTGAGCATATACACAGCAGAATGTACACCTATTAAGCAACACCTACGTGTATGATTCAGTGCCACCAACTGCATTCTTCAAGTTGTGTGACCCTTCTCACTTCTGTTTAGCATGTTTTATATACACTTCTCAGGTCAGTACAGATAGATACATCTAATGTAATTATCACTTGTAACTAGTGACTACATTTCCATGGATATGAATATTATGAACTTTATTAAATCTTTCTTCTCTGGATTGGCATTTCATTTCTTTCTGCTTCCCTCCCTTTCCTTTCTGTATTCCTTTTTTTTGTTATTACTAACAGTGTTGCAATGAATTATTTTCATATCCCTAAATTTATGTTCTCCTTTTTCTCTGCTGTTTTAATTCAGTTTAGTTTGTTTTGTTTTCTTTTGTATCTGCTACATCCTAAGTTATAAACATTTAAAATTTTGATAGCTACTCCCGAATTGCCCTTCAAAAAGGTTGAACTATTTTAAATTCCCCCCATCAGAGTCTCAAAGAGCTACTGTTTCTAAGTTCCATATTGTATTGGCTGTCTAATGATTCTATTCTCCTGCCAGATTGGAAGACTCCCTGAGGGCAAGAATCTGCCTGTCTTCTTCTCAGCTGGATCCTCAGTACTTACCACCATGCCTCACTACTGCTGGTGCTCAGTAAATACTCATTGAAGGAACGAAAAGGTACAGAACGAAAATCTGCCAAGGACTCATGTTTAGAACATTTTTAAACAGGAACTTTAACTGACAAGAGAAACATGAGTGGTGTAGTGATTAAGAGCTATTGCTACTCACCAAAGGTTGGGAGTTTGAATCTGCCAGGCCCGCCTGGGAAACTCTGTGGGACAGTTCTACTCTGTTCTGTTGGGTTGCTGTGAGTAGGAGTTGACGACTCACTGGCAATGGATTTTGGGTTTGTTAACTGATAAGAAAAAAATTAGAATTATAATTTCCTAACAATCGGGACAGAGGTTAAAAACACTGATGATTTTTTATGCCAAAAACTTTATTAGTTGCCTTGGCTTGAAAGTAGTACAAAGGAAAAAAAAAGGATTGGCTCCTTTAGATGTGCTCATTTTGCATAATATGTCTGCTCAGAAATATAGATGTAGGCTTTCCCTGGGATGCTGGACACCCTCACTGAGTATTCTATGTCATCTCTCCCAGACTCTGACCTGCAGTCAATGGTTGTCCCTTTCAAATATAAGGCATAATGCTAAGGCATGGTTTCCAGTGCCTAACAGCTGGTGGGTCCAGTCTGTGGCAAATAAAAACAAAACAATAAACCAGTTGCAGTCAAGTTGATTCTGATTCATGGTGACTCAGCCCCACCACATGTACAGTGTAGAACTGTGTTCCATAGGGTTTTCAATGGCTGGAAGCTTTTGGAAGTGGATCATCAGGACTTTCTTCCAAGGTGCCTTGGCTGGATTTGAACTAATTGATAGCTAAGCTCTACCCTGGCCCCTAGGGTCTCCATGAGTCGGATACGACTTAACAGCACTTGGCTTGGCAATAGCTAAGTACTTCAATGCGTGTGCAACTTAGGGTCTGGCTTAATTTCTGTCTTAACCTTTCTGTTCTCACCTTGGACAAGTCCGAAAGACTCTCTGGTTGTCAGCACTTTGTGGCCAAAGTGGGGTGACAGTTTCCATGGTGCCCGCCTCCTGGCTGGTTATGAAGCTCAGAAGTGAGTTGTAAATTGTGGAGTGCTGTGCAAATATGAAATATTAGTTGCTGAGTAGCTTGCTGGCTCTGAGAAGACAAGACATAAACAGGTGGGAAGAACAGTGAAAAGTAGTCATTATGCTTGAGGAGAGCACCCACTGAGGGGCTACTTGGGAGGAGACACTAAATGACAAGATGAAGAGGAAGAGAAGAGGCTGGGAGCAGAGCGGAATCGAGGACCAAAGTCACTCCTGGGGAGAGGAATTCAGCCAAGACTTCCAGTGAAGCCAAAGACTTGGTTGTATCCCTGCAAAGAGAGATCTGTCTTTTTTGTTTTGTGTGGTGTGTTGTTAACCTTTGCCCAGTCCCAGGCTGCGGTTAACTTGGGGTCCACAGGCTAGGAGAGAAGGTCACAACAAGTTTAGTGGGAGGCATTTTAAGTACTTAAAGCAATAAATCCTCACGTACCTCCGGCCTGCCTAGGCTTCTTCAAACTTGGGAATTCAATTTTGTGCAGCATACAATTTGCCAAGCATGCTAAATCATGGGGGAACAACTTGATGTATTGCCATGGAGAGAAAAAAAATGCTGTTTCCCTTTCTTCATTCAAATTAACACCTTTTCATACCAGGCTGACAAGTGACTGATCAGCTGATACTGTATCCTAGCTTCAAGTGATTTTATCTCTCTCCTTCCTCTGTTTCCCTCTTATTATTTTCATGCTGTAAAAAAGCAAAGAGAAAACATTTATTACTATTATTGCTATAGAATAAGTATGTGATTCAGAAACCATAAGCCCAGGTGCTGGCATATGGTAGGCATTAATAAATGATGAACAAATAAATAGCTAGATTTGTTTGATGTCTGAAGACTGCCCTTTATCTTTCCCAGAGGGTCAGAGGAGGTTTTTGGTTCGTATCATGTTGTGTTTAATTTGTTTTGTTTTGTGTTGTGGATGCTATGTGCAGGGCTTTAAGGGCACTGATCAGACCTCCTTTCAGTGAAGCACTTATTGACCTGGCTGCTGGGAGTGCGGGCAGCCCTTTCAGGGAAGACTTGAGTTGCAGTTACCCAAGGTCACGCCCCTTTGTATGGAGACCATCTCCTATGACTTACCTATGTGGGGTTACAAAGGCCTGGCTTTCTCCACCCACCTGGAAACAACCCTTCCTTCCTTAACTCTTCCTTCCTTTGGTCCGTCCGTCTGTCCCTCCCTTCCTCCATCTTTCCTCCTTTCTCTTTCCCTCCCTTCCTCCCTCCCTTCCTGCTTTTCTTCCTTAGTCCTTTCCTCCCTCCTTCCCTCCATCGTTCTTCTCCATCCTTTCCTCCCTCCCTTCATCTTTCCTTTCCACCCCTCCTTGCCCTCTCCCCTCCCCCCTTCCTCTCTTGTTCGGCTCTGTTAGAATCTGCATGTTACAGGTGAGGAAGCCACACTGGATACCTGGTCACTCACGCAAGATCACACAGTCTGTAAGTGCTGGAGTCAGGCGGTTGGCTTCTAGAGCTCCTGCTTTTAGCTACTCTGTTGTTCTTCTAGAGCTACTGCTGGAAATCATTGGAGAAAAACTAAAACAAGGGCTTGGTGAGCCTACACATGCATCTCCCAGAAGGTTTTGTAGAACACAGATGCTTCTTGTTAGAAGAGTTCCTGGGGTCGAATAGATAATTCAGGTTAAAGATCCTCTGTACAGTTTACTTTGTGTATTAGTGTAGTAAAAGCTCTGAGAAGTCTTACTGTAGGGTGACCTGTCAATGTTTTTCAAACTTGTTTGACCAAAAAAACCATGCAGCGCCCTGACTAATATCCTGATAATCTGTAGAAAAACACTTTTGGGAAACACTGGACTAGATCTTAAACTGCTTCCTTTATTTGATGGGTGATTGGTAGATGTCTACTGGGTTACCTCCTCTTGGTCCTGACATTCTTTTCCTACCCTGAACAAGTTGTGTCACTCCCGTAAAATGGGATTGTATTTTAATTCATAAAGGTCTTATGTTAATCAGAACTAATATTTTAAGGTTCTGAAATGTTGGGGGCACTGATGAGTCAAAAGCTAATTCACTTATAAAATATAGTCTTGGAGAAATTTCTCATGGGAGTCAGGTCCACACGTAAGTGCATTAAGGGCTATTTGACCGAAGCATAGAACATGCATGATTAATGTAAGAGAATTAGGTCATTGCAATATGGGGAAGATATTTATCCATCAATTAATTTTTTCAGCATGTGCTGTGTGTCTATGTAAATGTTGATGGGAACATAAGTCAGCATAAGTTGTGGACTCTCTCTTTAAAGAAGTTACTGTATATAGCAAGGAAGGCAAATGTATGTCATGCATTTTCTTTATTACCTGCCCATGCCTATTTTAGACCTTGCTAATCAGTCACTGCACTCTTACCCTCTGATCTGCGATTTAGCCTCAGATCAAATTGTAGGCAGCCAGTACTAATCTATCAGAGTTGACTGATGAGATGAAGCCTATTCGTCTTCCCTGACCTACAGAGTCTAGACATGCAAACATAAAGAGCTTGCACCAAGGGAGAATATGACAAGTGCTAAAAGAATTGCGAAGCCAGAGTATGCAATATGTATCAAGGGCTTGGGAAGTCATGGAGGGCTTCTTAGAAGAGGCAACAATTAAACTGGCTCTTGAGGGATGAGAGGGATGAGAGGGATGAGAGGGATTATGATGGTAGTCAGGGTGGGAAAGAAGGCCCAGCATACCCTTGAAGACAGAGTAAATCCCAAATACCCAAACAGTAGGTTTGAGCTAAAATCTTTGCTTATGCCCTGACTGCTGAGTGGCACACTGATATATCCTAGGATTCCAGAAGGCTGACGTCTTTCAGAGTCTTTTTGACCTTCCACTTGGCTGCCAGCATGCAGATTGTGATTTCTGTTTCTTGCCAAGTCAGAGACAGAGAACTCACAATTCCAGGGCCCCATAAATTACTCCTAGTTATTCCAATGACAAAAGACCTCTCTCGAAGGTGACTTGCTCATGCTCTGTTTTATAGCCTCATATATCAAAGAGGAAGATGGAGCAGAGTCAGTTACTACGAGGCAATCCAGACTGCAGCAGAAACGGGTGGCAACTGCCTACGAAATTGAGCACTTTCCGTCAAAACCTAATTAAATTAGTCCAGATTCTATAAATAATAGAGTAAGGATTCCATCCCGCTCCACCTTCAGACCTCGGAGTTTTCTCTTTGTACCTCCTCAGAATCTGAGTCCTGAGTATGCTGTACTAGGGCTTAGTTTGTAAACATTAGGCAATGATTAGATCAATCCAGGCTTTGTATTAGTTTTCAGAAGGAGAGAAGGCTATGGGTTTAGAAGGGGCAATGGCTTGCCAGATGATGCTCAGTGAAGTATCTGGATAGGGTCCCCAAGACTTGTACTCTTGCCCTGTGGCACCTCCGGGATGCCAGCTGTGTGAACTTGGGTGGGTCTTTTTCATTTCCAGTTCTCAGTTTGCACACCAGGTCAACTTTCAGGCCTTGTGTCAGCCAGCATAGCTGTGGCAGTGATTCTTACACCAAGGTTTATTTCTCGCTTGTGACACATGTCCACTGTGGGCCAGCTGGGGGCTTGATTCTGTTACCCTTAACTCTGGGACTCAGACTGAAGGAGCAGCTACCACCTCTGCCCCTGCAGATTGCTGTGGCAGAGGATGAGGTGTTCTGAAGGGTCTCACACTGGTCTGGAAATGAAATATGTCATGTCTTCTCATAGGTCATTGGCCAGAACTAGTCACATGGCCCCATACAAGAATGGGGACAGAGTACAATCCTATCATCTGCCTGACATTTGATGAAGGACATCAGTGCATATCCCAGGCCTCTTGCAACACCAGTTTCATGATTCTCTAGTTTCAACAGAACTCTGAATTTTCATTTCTCCCTTTCACTTTGATTAGAACTTCTGTCCACTCTTCTTCATCCACCAAATACAGTGACAATTCTTTAATTTCTCCATGGTTGGATCTATCATAGTTCCGTGATGCTAGGCAAGTTACTTAACTCTTCTGTGACTCAGTTTTGCCATCTGTGTAGTGGAGACAACAATTGTACCTATCTAAGAATGATATCATGAAAATTAATGAGTTAGTATTTAGAACAATACCTGCCATATATAGAGAGCTCAGAAAGTGTTAGATATTACTGAGGAACAGAATAGAGTAGGGAGGCCATGAGTGAGCGCCCACTGTGACTGCCCACTGTGACTGCCAGGCTTGAAATTCTTACTTCACCATTTACTGGCCTTGGGACCTGGGGCAGGATAATTTCCTTGTCCGTAAAGTAAGCATAATAATAGTGTATACCTCAGGGAGTTGTTGTGAGGACTAAATGAATGAATATACACAAAACTCTTAAAACAGTATGGGGACTCTTGCCCCTCGGGGCAAAGAGATTAAAAATAAAAACCAGCTGCTGTTGAACTGATTCTGACTCATGCATGTCAGAGCATAACTGCACGCCATCAGATTTTCAATGACTGATTTTTCAGGTCTTTCTTCTGAGATGCCTGTGGATGAACCTGAAGCTCCAGCATTTTGCTTAGCAGCAGATCATGTTAATCATTTGCATGGCCTAGGGACTCTACTCCTATACTTAGCTTTAATCCACTATCAGCACAGGTAAGCAGTGGCCTGGAAGGGTCCTGGGTTCTTGTATACTCTACCCTCTTGGGCAAGTCACTTAGTGTCTTTGAACCTTAGTTTTCTCCTCTGTAAAATGGGCACAGCAAAGCATGAACTACTTTCCCTTAGAATTGCTGGCAGGCTTATATATGTGAAAGGGCCTCTAAATTGAGAAGTGCTGTTTTCCAGGCATGCTCCTGCTATTACAACCATCAGTAATGACTCTGAACTGTAAAAACTGAAAAGAACCTAATCATCCACAATCAGTTACTAAAAGTCCCATTATGAACAGCAGATGTGTGATAGGCCCAAGGATATTATTTATTTATAACCTCAACTACTATGTTTTCCTTATTTCAATACCAGTACTCGTAAGAGCAGAAAATAATAGTCTGGGAAAAAGGAGAGAATAAAAACACCCATAATCCTACACACAGAGGAACAAACATTATTAATTTCTTGATATATTTTCTTCTAGAGTCTTTCCAAGGCATATGTGGTATATGTACCATTTTATAGCCAGTCTTTTTTTTTAACTTAATGTATCACAAACCTTTTTTCACGTTAATAAATATACCTTCACCGTGTGATTACTAATGGCTGTATATTATACCACTGTGAAGATATGCTTCAATTTATTTAGCTGACACTCTCTTACTGACATTTAGGTTAATTCTTGCTTTTCCTTTTTACAAATGGGCTGCAAGGAACAGCCTTACAGCTAAACCTTTGTGCATATCCATGCTTATTTCCTCACGTTAAATCTCAGAAATGGAATTATGGGGTCAAAGAGCAGTCGTTCTTTTTGTTTTCAAAGCTTTTGTAAAGAACTGTCAAATTACCTACTGGTAAGATTGTACAGTCAATTGGATTTTGAAGGTCATTTCTGTCTAATGGTAAGAGTGCAAAATAAATAAAGTTTGAACTTTCAGATGGAAGTAGTCTCCATCAGGCTGTCATATTTTAGTCAGAAGTGTTTGTAATACTCATGATGGTGTGGTAAGAAAGCTATCTTAAGAGGTTTTAGGCTATTTTCTTCTTTTGAGGCTTTTTTAATATTTAAAAATTGAGATGTAATTTATATGGAATATAGTTTTGATTGAATTGGTAGTGGCAGAAATAGCTAGTGCTCACAGAGACCTTCCTTTCCTTCTTGGTGTATAGGAGGCTTTTTGACTTCTCTATAGGTAGGTAGGGCCAGTGACTGGGGGTGGCCAACGGACTATGAGCAGAACAGCAGGGGTCACTTTTGGAGGGAGGGATTTAATTCCCAGGCTAAGATAACCCTAGAGCTTGCTTCTGCTTGTTGACTGAGAGGCCCCCATGTTCCAGATTATGCTACAGGACAGTGGGACCTCCACCAAGTGGATCTCTGAGCATCTCCTGGAGGATAGGTGCCTTAGAGAGTCACCTGGACCCATACAGGTGTTTGTGCAAACAAGAAATAAATCTTGTTGAACTAGGTCCCTAACATTTGGGCTGGGGTTATTTCTTACTGAAGCATAACCTAATTTATCCTGATTAACAAAGTGACCTAACTTGATTCCAGAGACAAGTTATTAGTCATTTTACAAACACTTCTTCAAATTCTTATTCTTTGCTGGGCACCATAGAGGGCAGAAGAAAGTATGAAGTTGATTTCTGTTTGCAAAGAGTCTACAACTTCTGTTGTATATGGTTCATCTCTGTTGTTTTTTGAATAACTTGTATACATATCAAATGATATGGATCCACATTCTTAACAAATACTCTTTGAAGGAGCTTTGCTGTGATAAACTGGCTCACATATTAATGACAAGCATAATGAGCATCTGTTGTTTTGGTCTGTCCAGAATCCATTGCCCTGATCTCAGCATCCTCCTTTTGTTTGTTTGAAGAACTTTTCTCCTATCCTGTGTAGTTCTGATGGGAGTTACTGACTAATTCTTGCTCCCTTATGACAGGAAAATTCACGTGGCTTCCTTGGGATCTTTGGAATGAAAGGTGGAGGTGTTTGTTCTGTCTTTTTCCTAATAACTATAAGAAACTGATCCCAGAAATTGTGTTTCCAAGGGGCCTGAGATAAGAACTACTCATAGACGGAAGCTGTCCTGAATTTCAGAGTGCTGAACAGAGACACTGTTTAAGTCCGTAGATTCTGTTAAGTCTGTGAGCCTCCCAAAGAAGCAAGCAATGCATTCTCTTTGTTTAAACTATTTTCAGTCTTGCCCAATAGAAAGACTTCTTATTCATATAGAAAGTGATAAATAATAATGTACTAATAATGAGTATGACATTTTCAATTGCCTCATATGCATACCAAAGCTGGACAATGAGTGAGAAGACTGAGGAAGAATTGATGCATTTGAATTGTAGTGTTGGTGAAGAATATTGAATATACCACAGAATGCCAGAAGACTGAACAAATCTGTCTTGGAAGATGTACAGCCAGAATGCTCCTTAGAAGAGAAGATGGCAAGACTTCATCTCCCCTACTTTGGTCATGTTAGGAGCGGGGTATACTTCCGGGAGAGAACATCATGCCTGGTAAAATAGAGGGCTGGTGAAAAAGAGGAAGACCGTCCATGAGATAAACAGACACAGTGATGCAATAATGGGCTCTAACACTGTGAGTATGGTGCGTGCCCTAGTCATTTAGTGCTGCTTTAACAGAAATATCACAAGTAGGTGACTTTAAAAACAGACATTTTATTCTGTCACAGTCCACTAGGCTAGAAGTCCAAATTGATGGTGTCAGCTGCAGGGGTAAGCCTTCTCTGTTGGCTCTGGAGGAAGGTTCTTGTAGTCAGTGTCCCCCGGAAGATTCTGAGGGGCAGGGGCCCAAAGGATGTGCTCTCCTCCCAGTGCTGTTTCTCGGTGGTATGAGGTCCCCAACTCTTTACTTGCCTTCATAGAGACTTTACATTTTCCATCTTTGCTTTGACGAGTATGTTTGTTAACTTTCTTTGTGGTTACCTTGAAATTTAACCTTATCTTCCTAGGTTCAAACCAGTCTATTATTTCTTGGTATCACCACGATACCAAGTAATAATAGACTGGTAATAGTAATAATAGGCAATAATTACACAATTTATTCCTTCTTTTACTTTTCCGATGTTGTTATCATTTACAGATTAGCTTCTCTGGTTCCCTGTTGTAGTTCTTTTGGCTTTGGATAGTCCTTAAGAGTTCTTTTCCTGGGTTGGTATCTAGCTGGTACAATCTTGTATCCTAGATTCAGGCTGTGGTCTGATGTTTGTTCTTAGACCAGAGGACTCCCTTTAATAATTCTTGTTAAGTTTTGTCTGTTTATCTGCAAATGTCCTAATCTCACCATCATATTTGAATGACAGTTTTACAGGATATATTGTTCTTGGGTAGCAATTTTTTTTCAAGGCTTTATGTAAATCATTCCATTGCCTTCTTGCCTGGATTGTTTATGTCAAATAGAGCTTAGTCTTTTTTTCCCTCTGTGTTGACTTTTTGCTTTTCTCAAGCTAATTTCAGAATTTTTTCTTTGTCTTTGACATTAGTGAGTGTGATTATAATATGCCTTCATGATTTTCTTTTAGAGTCTATCCTATATGGGGTTCATTGACCTTTTTGGATGGCCAGCTTTTCATCATTCATGATACCAGGGAAGTTTTCTGTCAGCAATTCCTCAATGATCCACTCTGTCTTTTCTGTTTTCTCCTTCTATTCTGGAACTTGTATCATTCACAAAGTTTTGCTTTTGATTGTATCCCACATAATTCTCAGGGTTTCTTCATTCTTTCTTCTGATCTTTCTTCAGAAAGGGTTGTATCCAAGTGTTCATCTTCAGTTTTATTGATTCTGTCTTCCATCATTCTAAATAAACTCCTTAGCCCTTCTATGACACTCTGCATTTATGAAATCTTGTTGTTAATTTTTTGGATTTCTAATTGTTGCTTTTGTATAGTTTCTAGTTGTGAATTTATTTTGGAATTTTGTTCCTGTGATATTTTCCTGAATCTATGAATTTGTCTATTTTTTTTGTTTTTTGCTCCAACTCTTGGATATCTCTATTAGAGATTTGGTTTCCCTGTCAGTTAGTTCTGATGCCTCTTCTTCTACTGAAAAGTCATCTGTTTTATTGTGGATACCTGCTGGAACTGTCTTGTCCTGTTTTTTAAATAAGTTTTGGTATTGTCTGCTGTCTTCAGGCACTCAGTAGTTAGTTCCTTCATTTATTGATTGTAAATCTTTTTGTTTCATCCTGCTTTTTAAGCAATTTGGTTATGTCAAAGCAGGCAGGCTGTGTGTTCTTTGTTATTTGCTTGTCTGGGGTCATGATAGTCTTTAGCTCCTTGTCCAATATGCATGGCCAATTGGTCAGCTACGGTGCAGCAGGGCACATCCAGCTGCAGGGAGGGGCTGCGATGTGTTGTCTGTGGCAGGCACTAGGGCCAACAGCGTGGGCTGGGAATCAGTGCTGGGAAGTTGCTGGTAGGCCATACCTGCGCTGTTTCGGGGTGTGATGTTCTGCCGTGGTGTAGGTAGGCAGGAAGAGAGTGGGAGATTGTGACATGTGGGCCTAAGGTAAGTATAGGTAAAAGGGGAGACAGGAAAGAGATCCAAAAACGGAAACAGATGAAAAGAGTGTGCTAAGGGAGCTCTCACTGAAGTAGAAAGATGAGAAACCAAGGAATGGAGAACAAAGAGGAAAGAGAAAGAAAAAAAAGAAGAGGAAAAAGTAAAAAAAAAAAAAAAAAAAAGCCTTGATAAAAATTGGAGAAAGAAAAGAAAGACCTCTAAGGGTCCCACTGGTGCAGCTGCAAAGATCAGGGAAGTATCTCCTAGGCTGCAGGGTAACAGCCTGGCTGGAAGGTGCAAAAATGTCGCACAATGCCAGATATTTGTGACATAGGAAGGAAAAGAAGGTAAGTATAGAGAGATAAGACCTGAGAAATGAAAGAGAGAGAAGGCAAAAAAGAGAAAAAACACAAAACCAACAAACCAAAAAATGCCCCCAGGGATCAGACTGAGGAAGCAGATCCTAAGCTGTGCAGTTTAGCCTGGCTCAAAAGGGGCTCCCCAGCCATGAAAAGAAAAAGAAAACACAACAGAGCAAATGAAAAGAAAACAAAGAAGATAAGAAAAAAGCCCTGAGGATCCCACTAGCTTGGTGTAGTGGTCTGCGGGAGTGGTTGGGTCTCCCCTGGGTGGTGCTTCACAGACTTCGAAGAAAAAGGAAAAGTGACGCACAGAGTCAGGTGTTCCAGAGAAAGACGGGGAGGTGGGGGGGTGCATGGAAGAAACCAAAAGAAATGGAAAAAAAACATTAGCTACAGACAAACGACACCTAGGGAGTCTACTAGTGTGGCTAGGATGAATTCAAACAGTTGGGGGACTGAAAGAGTTTCCTCCTGGCCAAGAGACTGCAGCTGAGGAAGCAGAGGAGGCCAAGGGTAGGGGGAAGGGTGAGGGTTAAGAAAGTGTATATTGCTGGTTACTAGGTGATCTGTGTCCTGAGAGGCACTCCCTGAAGCTGGTTTCAAGTACTCCATGTCTACTGATCTCCGATGTGGGCAGGGCAAATCCAAACAGCAGGGATGCTGCACTTCCCTTCCAGCTGAGCCAATGCAGATGGCCAAGGAAGCGTCAGAGTTAGAGTGGTAGGGAGAAGACGGGGTGACAAAGCATGTATCACTATTTGTAGGTGCTTTGTCTCCCACTGAGATTTCTGTGAAGCTGCTTTCCTGAGGTTCCCATTTGCTGGTCTCTGGTCTCCCACAGGAGTCTGAGCTTCTTTAACAATCCCAACACAGTGCTCAATGTTTTACCTGAATTATCCTATTTGATTTTCCCAACCAATCCTAAGAGATAACTACTCTTATCATCTTCATTTTACAGATGAAGAAACTGAAGCTCAGAGAGGTTAAATAGCTTGTCCATGGTTACTCAGCTTGAAAGTTTTGAGCTAGTCTGCTAACACAGGTGGTTAGATTTATTAGTGTGGGATCTTCACTATAGCATCCTTTATCTCAAGGAAGGAGGAAGTAGCATTTTGCTTTGCCCCATACAGCTTGCTGAACCATTTCTGCCTTTTGATCGTAGTGACCTGTTCCCACTAGGAGGCCTTGCACTTGAGGATCTGGTAATCTTTGCAGACAAATGACAATTGTAGCTGCTTTGCCAGCCCCTCCCCAATCATTCAGGTTTTGTTCGCTGGTACACAAAGACTCTGTGGGTAAAGAAAGTTGTGGAATGCAGTATTGTCAGAGAAATCTGTCACTCTGGGTTCACAGCAGCTTTTGTTGAGAGCAGATGCCAAGGTGGAACTGCCAGCTTGCTCAAATATGTGAGTGACAGCCATGGACGTGTTTGTTTTCAGAACTACTGACAGTTCTGAGGAGTACAGCTCTTTCAGTTATCCTAGGAGAACCTGAGCTACAGCATTTCTGAAGCCTTTCTAGAACACTTCCATCAATATAGCTATGGAGTTCCTGGGTATTGCAAATTGTTAATGTGTTTGACTGAAAACCAAAAGGTTGTATGTTTGAATTTACCCAAGGATGCCTAGGAAGAAAAGCCTGGTGATCAACTTACAAAAAAACCAGCCACTGAAGGCCCTATGGACGTGGGTGCCACCGTTGATGCATGTAATAGGGATCACAATAGAGAATTGGGGACAGAGTGAGAGAAAAATGTAGAACAAAGTTCAAGTTCACGAAAAGACCAGGCTGACTGGTCTGGCAGAGGCTGTAGGATCCTTGAGACTATGGCTCCCTGACGCTCCACTGTCTCAGAACTGAAACTCCTCCTGAAGCCCACGTTTAGACAAAGATTTGACAGGCCTATAAAACCAACACTAACACAAGTGAGGCACATTCTTCTTAGTTCAACCAAATATATTAGACCAAATAGTCGATGCCCTCTCAAAAAAAACAAGAAGGCAGGAAAGGAAAACTGGACAAATGGACATGGGGAACCGAGGATGTAAACGAGGAGAGGTCTGTCACACTGTGGGGACTGCAGCCTGTGTTTACAAAGTTTTTGAGTAAGAAACTAACTTGAGCTGTACTGAGGCACAGAAAAAGAGAGGGGGGAAGGGAGGAGAGGAGAAGACAGGGGAGGAGAGAGGAGGGGAAGAAAGGGGAGAGAAAGGGAGAGGAGGAGAAGGGTGTGGGTGAAGGGAGGAGAAGGGAGGGGAGGTGAGGAAAACATGATGGAACATAGTTCTGCTATGACATATATGGGGTTGCTGTGAGACAATTTCAAGCTCACAGCAACTATTTTTTTTCTTTTTCTTTTGGTAGCTGTATACGTAAGTAAATATTGATGTTTTTTACTCTAAGATCTTTATACAGCTTGTGGGCCTGCTCAACAGAAAGCTCTTTGTTTAGGTGGTCACAGACATAAGGTTGTAGATGTGTTTGAGAGCTGCAGCCAGAGAGAACTGATTTGCTCAGTGTTATAGAAAAGAGAGGAACCTGCAGTTTTGCGGAGGACCGGGAAGGGGAGAGAGGCACCAGTGACCCTGGGTGCTGGGCGGGTGACTACTAGGGTGAGTTTGCAGAGCTGTCACCCAGGAAGTCAGGAAGGTCTAATGCAAATTCTCACCTGCTTTCTTGTAAGATGTGTGATGTAAAATCCTTGTCTGTCTTTTCTGTCAAGTCTTCTGCAGGTTTCTGCACTGCTTACGGTGGTAGGCAGAATAATGCCCCTTCCCCTTTCCACTGTGGAGATGTTCAGGTCCTAATTCCTGGAACCTGTGGATACAGTTTACGTGGTTATATGGCAAAAGATGAGATTTAAGTTAAGAATTTAGAGTTGGGGAGATTATTTTTAATTATCTGGGTGGTCCCGAGGTAATCACAAATTCTAAGAGTCAGAGAAGGAGATGTGATGACAGAAACAAAGGCCAGAGTAATCCAGGCCTGTGATCCTAGGAAAGCAGACTGCAGCTAGAAGTTGGAAAAGACAAGAAATGGATTCTACCCAACACCTCTAGAAGGAATCTAGTCCCACTGACACTTCGATTTTAGTCCATAGAAATCTGTTTGGTGCTTCTAACCTGCAAATAACACATCTGCATTGTTTAAACCACTGAGTTTGTGGTGACTGGCAGTGCAGTCTTGGGTTACTTACTCAGAGAGAAGCTCTCCAAACTTTCCTTTTCTCATCTAACACAATGATAATAATATCGACATCATGTACAGCTCTTAGCATAGGCCAGATGTAAGCTGTCAATGAATGGCAGTGATGACTAGAGGCAGATTGTAGTGACTCAGTCTCCTATTTTCTGGAGCTGAGATATTTTCCTTCATGTTGAAAAGCTATGAGTAGCTTAATTTGTGGCCTGAGACTTTCAGGTATATTTACTTTAATTATCTACTAGTGGGCAAAAAAATGTTTTATTTTTCTCTCATCCAGTTCACCCAAATCTCAGGGATCCTAGGCCCCAAACATAAGCTCTGTGGTGCAATGGTTAAATGCTTGGCTGCTAAGTGAAAGGCTGGTGGTTTGAACCCCCTAGCCATTCGGTGGGATAAAAACCCAGCAATCTACTTCCCAAAAGATTATAGCCTAAGGAAACCTATGGGGCAGTTCTACTCTGTCATATAGGGTTGCTGTGAGTTGGAATAGACTTAACAACACACAACAGCAAGAAGACCCTCAATATGTAATTTGGTCCATGAGAGATG
The DNA here is from genome assembly GCA_028571685.1 of Heterohyrax brucei. Taxonomy (NCBI): domain Eukaryota; kingdom Metazoa; phylum Chordata; class Mammalia; order Hyracoidea; family Procaviidae; genus Heterohyrax; species Heterohyrax brucei. The sequence goes on from CM053141.1 coordinate 172,408,257, forward strand.
GCGGGGTATAGTGATTTCAGCTGGGGTGTGCTCTATGGAGCTCTCTATAAAGTCTCTCCGTATCCACGATGATTATAAAGCCAGGCAGCTTTGTGTCTGGCAGAGATTGTAAGATGGTACCTGCAAGCTAACTGTGACCCAAGGGGAAGAGACACCAGAGTTTAAAATGTTTTTCTTAATTTAGTGGGGCATGCACTCTTCTTTTTGAAGGTCCCACACAAAGTTTCTTATTGTTCCACACTTGGCAAATTCACATATTTTTTTAAACTAGCCTGGTTTCTATAAGCTTTTGTGATCCTATCCTTGGAACCTCATGGCTCTGGAATCAGAAGGATCTAGGTAAGAAGCTTGGCACTCCGTTACAAGCTGGGTAGCTTTAGGCAAGACATTTCACCCCTCTGAGGCTCAGTACTTAGGACAGGGTCTAGCTTGTGGTAAGTTCTCAGCAAATAATGCTGGTAACCTGTAAAGTACTCTGTATTTAAAAAGTAGAAGCCATCTGGTTTTATGGCTACTGTTTTCATTCTTCTTGTTGAAGTCAATATTTTATTAATCTTTTTGGCCACAGACTTTCCCAGGGCCTTCTCATCCCAGCTCTACGGGAGGGGAAAATGAGAGAGATAGAGCGCACTGTCAGCAGCTGAATTCATTCTTAAATCCATTGTATTGATTCTCAGTCTACTGCTCTTTCTCCAAAAGACTGGGTTAAGTAGCAAGATAGCTAGAGACTGATATCAGCTATGCCCCAAAGGAGACCTTATAAGTTGAGGAAAAGTTATTGGCCTCTCTAGGCCTCAGTTTTCTTAGCTGTGAAATGGGGAATTCAGTAAGGTGTCTTCTACAATCCTTCTAACCCCTGAACTTCTGGAAACATATCTACTCATCGTTCTTGCCTCCATCACCTTCCAAAGAGCAAAGTTGAACTTGATAAAGTCTTTTCATCAGGGACCCACTTACTTAGCATTTTCTTGAAGACAGTATGTGAAAATTGCTTTTATTGCTGGGTAGGGAAGTTAGTAATAAAAGCCAACTCCTTGGGTGCCCTAATTCCATGTTAGGAAGAATGAACATATTGTTTTAATTAATCATACGAAAGCAAAATTAGCATGATTGTGTGAAAGGTGTTGTAAATCATCCCGATCCGCATCACTGAGCAAAGAGCGTTTAGTTATTCCAGAGTTGTTAAAGATTTTATCTACCCAAGTGAAAATTCAATTAGTACTAGCCTCAGCTTTTATGAAACTAAGGATTTTCAGCTGTGGGAAAATACTCTTTGTGTGTGTGAATACCACCTTATGCCATTTTGATAAATTACTGTAATTAACTGTATCCTACGCAAGCTAAACAAAATTTACTGAACTGTTGTTGTATAAAAGGGATATCTTCCCTTCTCTTGTTTGGGAGATTACTTTAATCCATACATGATATTGCTGCAAATATTATGCCTTTTTGTACTAAGGACTGAAAATATCTACAGCTCTAGCTGGCACCAGGAAGAGGCAGTTGGTTTTCATCACACTCCACCTTTCTCCTCTGAGTGTAAAGACATCAGCGATGGGCTTCACTATGATTCAATAGAATGTGCTACATTTAATTAGCTAGCAGGGAAAACACTGCAAGCAGAACCAGCTTGAAACACCCTGATAACTTAGCCAAAGGGCTGAGTTATTTTGGGAAGGGCAGATGATGGAAGAGGCAAGGAAAGCTTGGCTCACAGCTTTCTGGCACCAACTGTCTGCTTTGACCCTGTGTCCCTCCTTTTTGCAAATATTTGACTTGGTGCTGCCCCTCCTCTGCTACCCAAATCTTCAAGGCCAACTCTCCCTCCTCTAAGAAGCCTTCAGGAGAGATTTGTATACGTATTTTTTCTGGCAAATGTTTGTTGGGGGTGCCAAGTTTTCACTCCTGATTCATCAATATCTATCGGTGTCTTCTCCGACCTTTTCTTCTTCATCCTCCATGGGGTTTAATTCTAATAAGAGAACACCACAGACACTGGTAGGACTCCTGGCTAGAATGGTCCAGCTTCATTCTGAACTTCATCATACCAACAATCCAACTCTCAACTCTGTGAGAGCAAAACTCAGAACAAGGTCACCCTGAGTCAAAGTTTGTCTAGTGTGTTCTGATCATTTTTTTCTAAATTCTTTTTTATTATTAAATTAAAAAAATGAAAGTGTACATACCCTGTGCTTACAATACTAGGTTAAGAGAGGAGGAATGCACAAGTTGTGGTGAAGTCCCATTAACATTGATCTTCTTACTAATGTGTATTGTCAGCAATTTCACCCAACCAAATTTCTAACAACTATCTAATCTAAACCCTCGCCCCTTGCCCTCCCACCGTCCCACCCTCCCCACCCTTGTAGCTGTCAAAGAGTCTTTTCTGTTATGTATGAGTCTACTTTTAATTTTTTATCATAGGGGTCTCATATAATAATTGTCTTTCTGTCGCTGACTAGTTTCACTCAACATAATGTCCTCCAGTTGAGACCAAATTGAGAGACGTTTCCTGCTATCATTGTTGTTCCTTATAAGTGTACAGTACCCCATTGAGTATATGTACCAAAGTTTACCTATTCATTCTTCTGTTGTTGGGCATCTGAATTGATTCCAACTTTTTGCTATCGTGGACTGTGCTGCAATGAACATTCGTGTGCATGTAGCAGTTGGTGTGAATGGCCTTGATTTTGTAGGATATATTCTGAGCAGAGGAGTTACTAGGTCAAATGGTATATCTATAGCCATTATTTTAAGGTAATGCCAAATTGCTTTCCAAAGAGGTTGCACCATTCTGCAATTCCCACCAACAGTAAAGGAGAGTTCCAGTCTCTTCATAGCCTCTCCAACATTTATTGTTTTGTGGTTTTGGATCACGGCCAATCTTATTGGGGTGAGATGGTATCTCATTGTAGTCTTGATATGAATTTCTTTAATAACTAAACATTGTGAACATGTCCACATGTGTTTTTTGGCTGCCTGGATCTCCTCTTTAGAGAAATGTCTGTTCATCTCCTTTGCCCATAGCTTAATTGGATGATTTATCTTCTTCTTATTGATATTTTGTAGTGTCTTATAGATTATGGAGATCAGGTGTCAGTATGACATAGAGTTGCCAAATATTTTTTCCCATTCTGTAGGTGTTCTTTTAATTCTGTTAATAAAGTCTTTGGATGAGCAAAAGTGTTTGATTCTTAATAGTTCCCACTTATCTATTTTCTCTTCTGATGATTGTGGTTTGTTTGACAGATTTTGGAGTCTGTCCACACCGTGTATTAAAACTTCTATTGTTGTTCCTACCTTTTCTTGGATGAGCTTTATCGTTTTAGGTTTGATATTTAGGTCTTGTATCCAGTTGGAGTTGGTTTTCGTATAAGGTGTAAGATACAGATCTTGTTTCAGTTTATTGCAGATGGATATCCAATTTTGCCAGCACCATTTGTTGAAGATACTGTTTTTACCCCAGTTTAATGTCTTAGGGTATCATCTCTGGGGTGTACGGTGACTCCATCTGACAGAGTAAAACTGCCCCATAGGGTTTTCTTGGCTGTAATCTTTACGGGAGCAGACAGCCAGGTCTTTCTCCTGCACAATGACTAGGTGAATTTGAACTGCCAAAGTTTCAGTTCATGAGTGCTCAACTGTTGCACCACAACTGGGGCTCCTGATTAAATGATTGAACATGTGGATAAAGTAATTACAACTTGTGATATCATAAAAGACAAGAGTGGTAGCAGAGACAACAAGAGGGAGGAAAACTTATTTCAGATTTGAGGAAGTGACATTTAATCAGAAAGCCTCCCCCAAATCTTTGCTGCCATTACACTGCCTCTTGTTCACTCCACTCCATCACCATTGGCCTCCTTGTTTTTCATGCAACGTGTTAGATGTGTTACCTGTCAGGGCCTTTGCTCTAACTGTTCCCTCTGCCTGCAAGACTCCTACCAGATACTCTCTGACTAATTCCTTACCTCCCCGAAATCTTGCCTTAAATCTCAACTCTGTCTACTGCAGTTAAAATTGCAACTCACCCTTATCTCCTGCTTTGAAACTCCATATCCTCTATTCTTTGGTATATCTTTCTTTTTTTTCCATAACACTTGTCACCTAACACATTGTCTTAGTCATCTGGTACTGCTCTAGCAGAAATACCGTCAGTGGATGGCTTTAATGATGAAAAGCTTATTCTTACACAATCCAGTAGGCTGCAAGTTTGAATTCAGGGTGCTGGCTCCAGGAGAATGCACCCTGTCTCTGAAGGTTCTGAAGGAAGGTCCTTGTGTTCCATCAGTCTTTCTTTGGTCTGAGAGCATCTTGACATAGGAACCTCAGATCCAAAGGATGCACTCTGCTCTTGGTGCTGCTTTCTTGGTGGCATGAGGACTCCAATTTTCTGCTTGCTTCCCTTTCCTTTTGTCTCTTGTATGATTAAAGGTGGTGCAAGCCACACTGCTGAGAAACTCACTTTATATTGGGGCAGGAAGGTGGACTTTAGAAGAGTATTACAGTCCCAACTTCAGCCTCTTTAACATAAAGCCAAATTGCTACACACATTTTGGGTAGGGGGCACATTTCAATCCATTGCACACATACTATGTAATGTATTCATTTATTATACTCATTGTTTATTGTATCTGGCTAGAACCTAAATTCCATAACAGCAGGGATTTTTGCCTGTTGTGTTCACTGTTATATTCCAAGTACCTGGCTAGTATGAGTAAGAGCAGAGCAGTAGTCACTGAATGATATAAAACCTGTGCAGAGCCATGAAGAGTGTCTGAGGATGTGGGATCTGTATGTAAGAAAAATACTCATCGAAGAGAGGAAAAATGAATGGTAGACAGGACCAGATCTTAGTCATCTCTTATATTGGATGTCGATCAAGATTAGTTCTCCTTTTAGACATGAGGCTTGGTTTTAGTTCTCTACTTTGAGATAACATAAAGAAATCTTTAAATGTTCACCCTTCAGCCAAAGATTGGACAGGTTCATAAAACAAAATAAGGCTAAAGGGGCACATCAACCTGTGGGCAGGAGAGGACAGGAAAGCTGATGATAATGAACCCAAGACTGAGAAAGTAGAGTGTTGATATGTTGTGGAGTTGTTAACAAGTGTCATCAAACCATATGTATACTTGTTCATGATAAACTACTTTGCTCTATAAACCTTCATCTGAAGTACAATAACAAAAGTCTTTGAATACATGATAACCTATTAGATATTTGGTATTGGATATTATGTCTACTCCTTAGGTTTAAGTGTTCAACAGGACCTAGTTTCTTTGATAAATTTTTTTTTAACCCAATAAACACAAGTTTATTTCTTGCTCACATGAAGTTTAATTTGGCATTCTTAATGGATGGGAGCTTCTTCCCAATCAGTAATTCAGAAATCAGAATCCTTTCATCTTGTGACTTTCCCAGATCAAATGATCTCCAAGGTTACTGTGGAAAGAGAAAGTATCTGAAGAATTTCACATGGAGGGCTTCAGGGGCCAGACTTGGAACTGCCCTACATGACTTCCACCCTATTTCATTGGCTAGAATTCAGTCATTTGACCCCACCAAGCTTCAAGAATAGCTGGAATAAATGGTGTAACTGTGTGCCAGACAGAATCTTAATGTCAGCAGTCTAAGCCTCAGCCAACAGGGATGTTCTTGTTAGTTATTGTAGAGCCAGCTCTGATGCATTGTCATTTTATGCATCAGGGGAAACAGGTTTGTGATCAGTCAGTGTCTTAGGCTGGCTTCTCTAGAGAAGAAAAACCACTAAAGCATACGCATGTATACATATATACACACACAAGTGAAAACCTTGGTGGTGTAGTGCTAAGAGCTACAGCTGCTAACCAAAAGGCCAGCAGTTTGAATCTATCAGATGTTCCTAGGAAACTGTAAGGGGCAATTTGACTCTGTCCTTTTAGGTCAGTATGGATCAAAATTGACTTGACAGCAACAGGTTTTTAAAAATATATACATGTATATGTATATATACTGAGAGGGAGAGGGAGAGGGAGAGAGAGAAAGAGAGAGAGAGAAAGACACAGAGAGAGAGAGATCAAGGAAACAACTCACAGGATTGCACAGGATGGAATAGTCCAAGTCCATGGATCAGGATAGTATTCTTCTGATTCATGTAGCTGCAGGTACTGGCGAACTCAAGACAGGCAAATCAGAGAGCAGGACTCTTGCTCACAGGCTGTGAAGATGGATTAATCCCCAAACTGTCAGGTTAGCTGCTAGCTCAAGTTCCAAAAATCAGAGGTGAGATGAATAAGAGAAGCTACAGGACCCTGAACAAACAAAAAGCCTTGGCAATGTGAGCAGGAAGGATGCAGGCAGCTGAGGGTGGAGAGACAAAGGCTTGGGGGTGGGGGAGTAAACTACCATAAACTCCAGTCCCTGTCAGTACCACTCAGCAGATTCCATCATGGGAGTGATCACATATCAAATTTCAATAGGGAAATAAGATAACATTATAGAACTGCCAAAACGCTCAACATCATGGCCCAGACAAATTGACACTCAGTGTTTGCCATCACAGCCAACACCGGCTGATAAATATATTTGTTGGTTCAGCCTCATCCTTCCTGGACTGTATTCTTTTCCTTTTCAACAAAGATAGCTTCTGAGTCTTCTTACGCTTTAGTCATTCTCCTGGGCTTGTTATTACTGTTGTGTGCCACTGGCTTGGTTCCTGACCAGTAGTGACCCTATAGGGCATAACTGCCCCATAAGGTTTCTTAGGCTACATATCTTTATGGCAACAGATTGCCAGCTCTTTTCTCCCTTGTGCTTACACATTGATTTGTCATTTTTCCTCTGAAGATGTTAGTTCCAGAACTAAGCATTGTACTAGGAGTGGTCTGAGCAGGGCAGAATTCATAAATGGAGCTGCTGGAATTTAGGTACCTCATCTCAGGGCCCAGGTGGGGGTGACCATAGTTTATCTCTATTCCTATTCCTGCTCTCTGTCTGCTTGGAGAGATTTCTTGGAACCTCTGTCTTGGGGTGACATTTTGCCTTCTAGCCATGCCCCACCACTCCCACAAAACTGCCATAGTTGTCAGCTGCTGTTGAGTCGATTTCTGACTCAAAGGGACCCTATATAACAGAGTAGAACTGCCCAAGAGGATTTCCTAGACTATAATCTTGACCAAAGCAGCTGCTGCATCTTTCTTTTGAGTAGCCGTGGAATAGGTTCAAACGTCTAACCTTTTAGCAGCAGAGCATTTAACTGTTTAGCCACCGGCTCTCTGGCAAATGGAGAGGCGATGTATTACAGTGCTTAGAATATGTGAGCAACCTGGCTTGCGGTCCTGCCTCCTTTTTTCTTAGCTGTGAAGCTTTGAGCAATTATCTTTTCTTAACCATAGCTTTCTCTATTGCAAGACAGGGATAATAATAACAAGGGCATAGATTTCTATGAAGAGTCAATGAGATAATTGATTTGAAAGGACTAGCGCAGAGCAGAGCCCGGCACTGGCAAATGCTCATAAACGGCAGCAGATAGTAATGACACCTTTCTCTTCCAGACCTTACAAACGTTTTTCAGATAGTTCTCAATTTTCGGCTCTATTTGTTCCCAGTTGTCTATCACCCCCACTTCCTTTCCTCTCCTCTCTGTCAATCCCTTTCCTCCTCAGATTTCCAGCCGGACGACTGTCTTCTGCACTGAAAGCCATGAGGCTGCTGTATCTCACCCCAAGTAGGGAATGAGAAGGCTTAAGGGAAAGTATATGACAGGCTTCCTCAGGTCCCTTCCTCCTCTCAGCTAAAAACTGCTGGAAACAGTTTATGCATGAGGCTGTACCAGGGTTTCCCAACCCTTTTATAAGCAAACCCAAGACTCCCTCTGTTTTCCTAGAGAACAGCCACCACAGACAATTTTAGTTTGTCATGCTGTTGCAGAGGGTATTTGGCAAGTGATTTTCTGTTTTCCAAAACTAATTAGAGGTGGATAAATTTAAACGGTTGTCGAAGCCAACCATAAAACGTTATGTCCTCATTAGCTGAAATAATATTCTGGCTTCCTCTCTCACAGGCAGGATGCTGACTCAGGAAAATCAGGCTCTGACTCAGTAGTGTGCTGGAGCTGTTTCTGTCGGCCTGTCCCTTCTCCTTCAAGCCCACTGGGTGTGTCCCTTCTAGCCCCAGGTTCATTGAGCCCTTGATATCTTGGAATTAGCCGTGGGGCGAGTATAATTTTTTTTAATTGTTTAATATGTGTGTGTGTGTCTCATACAATACCTGCCAATACAACATTTTTCAAGTGTACAATTTAGTGATGTTAGTTACTGGTGGAAGCATTTACTCCATGCTGTTGTCAGCTGCCCCTGAGTCAGCTCTGGTGCATGCTGACCTTATGTGTAACAGAACAAAACAATGCTGGTCCTGCAGTGTCTTTGTGATCATTGCTATGTATGTTTGAGTCCATTGTTGTGGCTATCATGTAGTGCCTTCCAGCCCAGGGGCTCATCTTCTAGTGCTATATCAGACAATATTCTGTTTGATCCATAGGCTTTTCACCGGCTGATATTTGGAAGTAGATCACCAGGCCTTTCTTCCTAGCCTTAGTCTGGAAGCTCCACTGAAACCTGCATAGGTGACATCACTGGTACTTGAAATACCAGTGGCGTAGCTTCCGGCATCCCAGCAAAATTCAAGCTACTGCAGCATGACAAGATGCGAGATGGGTGGTGGATTTACGTCATTGAAATTGGCAAATCATGCAAATCAGGGCTCCATTTCAAGTTGCAAATCGGCTGTTAACCATTTACCAACATACCACTGCTCTAGCTGATGTAGAGAGGTCAGACCAGTCATCCTGGAGATACACATATAAAGCGGGAAGTGCCAGGCATTATACTGATGAATTCAGCATCTTTAGAGGTGGCTACTTTCCTCTTGGGCCCCAAGACTACTGTGAGTGTCTACCAGAGCACTTGATTTTGGGGGAAGAGAGTAGATTTTTGGAGCAGAGGCAAGGGAGGGTGGTTTCCATAGCAATCTGGGTAGGGAGGCATTTTTAAAGTGGTACTTCTCAGATTGTAATATGTAGGTAAATTACTTGTGCATCCTGTTAAAATGGAGACTGATTCAGTGGATCTGAGTGCTCTCCTGATTCATCATTTCTAACAAGCTCCCAGGTCATGGTGGTGCTGCTGGTCCATGAATAGATAAATGCCGGCCCCCCCCCCAACTCCTGGCATTACAGCACCATGAAGACCATTCTCAAGGGGACCTGGTAAAGCATTTGGGGTTCTTGCTGCGAAAACAGAGAGAACAGAGTTCTTTATCTTCTGCTTCTTCAGTCTTTTCCATTGCTCAGCATTTTCCAATGCATGAGTCACTGAAGAGTCATGTGGGAAACAAGTTTTGGAAAGATAATTTGATGGTGGACAGAGCAATCTAGAACTTTGAGGAGACTCAAATTCACCACCACCCAAAGACTAGTACCTCCCTTGCCCTTGCCTCAGTCTTCATAGTTCAGAGGGAAAAAGGGTGTCCTGTGAAAGTATGGCTACAGAAGTTGGCAGAGCTGGACTCAGATCCCCTCTTTTAACTGTTAGGGATTGAATTGTGTTGCCTTAAATTATGTATCTGAGTCATCACCCCATACCTGTGGATGTAATCCTTTGTTGTGTTAATGAGGTCATATCAGTGTAGGGTGTGTCTTAAACCTAATCATTTCTGAGATAACAAAAAGAGCAGATTAGACACTGAGTCACTTGAACACACACAGGGGAAGGCAAGACCTACGAGTAGTTGAAGGTAATGGAGGCAGATGGATCTACAAGGCCAGGAACTCTGGTGACTGTCGGCTGCTAGGAGCTGAAATAGACAAGGATGCACTTCCCTAAAGCTCCTGGTAGCATTCAGACCTATAGCTTCCTGAACTATGAGAAAATGACATTCCTCTTTCCACAGCTACTCATTTGTGATATTTCTGTTAAAGCAGCACTAAAAAGCTGGGGTACTAACAAACGATATGACTTCGACAAACGGCTGACTTTTTCTGAGTCCTAGTTTTTGCAGCTGTAAAATGGGGTTATCGCTTCCAGAGAGGGTTGTGAGGATGAAAGGAACTCAGATGCTCCACCACTTCAGCTCCCTTCCTGTTCTGTTACAGGCTGAATCGTATCCCCCCAAATATATGTTTCAACTTTGGTTAGGCCATGATTTCCAGTGTTGTGAGACTGTTCACCATTTTGTCACCTCATGTGATTTTACAATATAAATGTTACCTCTAGGATGTTAATAAGTGTGGTGGTTAAGAACTCGGCTGCTAACCAAAAGGAATCCACCATCTATTCCCTGGAAACCCAGTGGGGCAGTTTCACTCTGTCCTATAGGGTTGCTATGTTGAAACGGACTTGACAGTAATGGGTTGCAATATCAATGAGGCTAGATTAGAGGCATTTATGTTAATGAGCCAAGAACTCAGTCTATACGATTAGGTTGTGTCTTAAGTCAATCTCTTTTGAGACATAAAAGAGAGAAGAGGGCAGAGAGATAGACAGACCTCATGGCACCAAGTAACAAGAGTCAGGAGAAAAATGTGTCCTACAGACGCAGATTTCCTCCCTTGAGAAGTTCTTAGACCGGGAGAAGATTAATGACAAGGACCTTCCTCCAGAGCCAACAGAGAGGAAAGCCTTCTCCTGGAGCCGGCACCCTGAATTTGGACTTCCAGTCTTCTAGACTGTGAAAGAATAAATTTCTTTTTGGTAAAGCCATCCGCTTGTGGTATTTCTATTATAGCAGCACTAGATTAACTAAGACATCTCCCGGACCTCCCAATCTGTGTCAAGCTTCATGTCAAATAAACATCTATGGCAAATAAACCATCTGTTTATCTCAAGCCTTTGTTTTTTTAGTTGTAAAAGTTACAAATTGTTTTTGCAGAATGGCAAAAATAAATAAATAAAGTAAATAAAAATAGAGCAGAGACAGACTCAAGTTTCCCCTACCCAGGGATTACACAGGTAACTTTTTGGTGTATTTTCTGTTATATATTTAACTTAGTAATGTACGCTGTAGATCTTCACATCTACACTTGCTACTATTTAAATAGTTACAGATTTAGAGTAGTTATCCACAGACTTGAAGTGGTGAACAACATTCATCTGCTGAATTCAGTTCTCTTTTCAGGAAGGAATATGTCAGTCTGTGAGGAACTCCAGTGTTCTGGAACTTTCCTCTTGGTTTTCTCAGGAGCCTGGATCTCCAAACATCACTAGGCCATCCAGCATGAAGAACGCCAAAGTTTAGCAATGACCTGAACTTTGTTGAGAAGCCCAGTTGAATCCGGATGAAGAGCAGAGGCTCATTCTGAATCTAAGGACAGTCTGAGACTAGGGGACATCCAAGGACTCTGCAGTGAGTCATACAATAGAAAATGTTGAGTGATGGAAAAGAGTGAGGAGCTAGACATAATGAACTCAACTCTCTACAACCTGTTTTCCTAGCGGGAACGTCCTATGCTTTACCAGGTCTCCTTGAGAACAGTCTTCATGGTGCTGTAATGCCGAAAGCGTCGGGGAAGAAAGGCATTTATTTATCCACTCATTCCATTAGTCTTCAACTTTGTGCTGGGCTCCTCCCACATGTCAGACCCTTTTCTGGGCACTGGGATGTCATGGTGAGAGAGGTCCCTGCTTCCACAGATGGTACATTCAAGCTGGGGGGAAGCATGCCCTTATACTGAAATAATAAGTGCAAGAAAGTGAATGAAACAGTGTAATGCGACGGGAAGTGACTGGGAGAGTTGTTCTTTAAATACGGTACTTAGAGAAGGCTTCTCGGTGGTGGAGGAAGAACATCTTTCTCTTGAACCAAACTCTGCCTTGCTTTCAGGAGCTACGTCTTTGGAAACTGGCAGGGGCAAGGTCCTCATGTATTCACAGCCCAGGAGCACGTTTTGGACCCTCAGTCTTCTCTTCTCCAGATAAGCATCCCAGTTTTTCCAGCTCCTGCATGTGATCTGATTTAGCTCTTCTCAGTTGATTCTGGAAGTGTGTAGATATATTCATGCTCTTTAATCTGGTGCCCAGAGTGCAGGATTGTGTATCAGCAGCACAAAAGGACCATTTTGCCCGTGTAATACAGGCTGCATTTCTATTTATTTAGCCAAAGTAGCAAGAACTTTGTAAATTTTTGGTTGAGTACATCACCTTGCTTTCTTAATTGAGCCTGCAGTCAAATAAATCACCTATGTCCTTTATACATCTTGCAACTTGTGCCGTGGAATTTTGGAAACCAAATGCAGAGCCTTACATTTATTTATGTTAAATTTAATCTTGTCAGTTTTGGCCCAATTCTTTGAGGCTGCCTGGATTATTTTGTTCCTTTCTGTCACCCAGTGTGTTTTTCATTCCTTCCATACTTTACTAGGGTGGTGATGAGCATAGCCTGAATGAGAGATAATGGTAGTTTGCAAAGACAAGGATAGATACGGGTTGGAGGTAGTTAAAAAAAAAAGAGGAATGAAGCACAGTTTCTGGGTTTGGGGCCTGAGCAATAGGACTAATAGAACACCAACTAAGATAGTGAGTCCCTGGGTGGTGCTAACAGTTAAGTGCTTGGCTGCTAACTGAATATTTGGTGGTTTGAGTCCACCTAGAGGAACCTCAGAAGAAAGGCTCATTGATCTACTTCCTAAAAGTTAGCCTCCGAAAACCTTGTGGGGGCACAGTTCTACTCTGACACACGTGAGCTCTCCATGCATGGAAATGGACTCAAGCAATGATGGTGGCATATGAAATAGGGAAGACTGGGTGGGGGTATAATTATGAGGAAAAATTATGTCATTGCTTATCTCTCAGTGATACTATAGTAAGATTTGTGTTCTTCTTTCTGTTTTCCTTATTTCCCAATTTTTAACTATGATATTTGGGGTCGAGAAAACAACAGCCATGAAGGTTAGTCCTGAAAATGGAATTCAGAACAAGACACAGAGGAAGAGGCAGGAGCAGTGCCAGGCATGTAGAGTGGTGCAGGTATTTTCTTTTTAAACCAACCAGACTGCAGAAAGTAGATCTGTATTCCTTGTAAAAGCAGAGACTCAGAGGTGACCCTATTGAGCTACACAAATTTCTGATGGGAAGAGAAATGAAAGATGTTCCCAGACTCTTTCAGCTTTTATTAAAGACAAGTACCAGAGGGCATGACCCAAGCTAAGGAAGGATTGAGCCCTGAGGAGTTGCGAACAAGTGTGTTAACCAGGGAGAAGTTAATCCTCGGAATATACTTATAGAAGGTGGCAATAAAATAGTATAAATGCTTTTAAAACAGATTTTATATTTAGAAAACAGGAAACTGGGACAGCCAAGCCAAGTGCCACAGAGGCATCATTTTTTTATTGCCAGGTTCTAGTGTTTGGTTTGCCTCAGGTTCTTTACTTTCAGATTTTTCTCTGTAATCACAGATTCCTAGTGTATTAAAGGGAAGGGACTTGAAGAGATCCATCTTCTGCAGATATTTTAAGTAGGAGTGCACTTTGGAATGACCTGGAGAATTTTCCCCTCAACATTTATTTCTATGAGGGTGTTATTGCCTTGCAGAGCCCTGGCGGCACAGGGGTTAAGTGTTTGGCTGCTAACCAAAAGTCTCCAGTTTGAATCGACCAACTACTCCTTGGAAACCCTATATGGCAATTCTACTTTGTTCTATAGGGTCACTATGAATTGGAATCAACTTGTTGGCAATGAATTTTGAGTTTTGTTACTACCTTAGATTTTGCAGCAGACTCTGGCTCATTATTTGGCTATATTTCCTCGGTCATTTGATGGGTAAGGATCTCTGATGCAGTGTAAATCTCTCATACAGATGAAGCAGTCAAGATAGAACTTTGCCCAATGGCTCAAATAGAAGTACAGCAATTAGTCTGGGAGTCATCTTCCTCAGTGGGGAAAAATATAAAAATGGAAGATTGTCCTATCTCTTTGGAAACCCTGGTGATATAGGGTTAAGTTCTACAATTTCTAACTGAAAGGTTGGCAGTTTGAATCCACCAGGTGCTCATTGGAAATTCTATGGGGCAGATCTAGTCTGTCCTATAAGGTTGCTAGGAGTTGGAATTGGCTTGATGTCAGTGGATTTGGTTTTGGTTATTTTATCTCTTTATGCAGTATTTCAGACTTGTCCCAGACATTAAAAAGGTAAAGATGTTCACATTAGCAAAACTATGGGGACAACCTAAATGTCCATCAGCAGACAAATGGGTGAATAAATTATAGTACATATACATAATAGAATGCAATGCAACAATAAAGAATAATGATGAATCTGAAAAACATCTCACTACATTGATGAATCTGGAGGACATTATGTTGAGCGAAATAAGTCAATCACAAAAGTCCAAATGCTGCACTAGGCTACTACTATAAAAGTCCAAGAAAAAGTTTATACACAGAAAAAAACCATCTTTGATGGTCGGGAAGGGAAATTACTAACTAGATAGTATAGCAGTGTTGTTAACTTTGGTGAAGGGAAAGACAACACACACTCTAGGGGAAGTCAGCACAGTTTGACCATGGCAAAATCATAGAGGCTTCCTAGACACATCTAAACACCTTGAGGGACCAAGTTACTGGGGATGAGGATTAGGAACCATGTTCTTGAGGGACTTGTAGGACAATTGGCATAAGAGTTCATAAAGAAAATACTCTACATTCTACTTTGGTGAGTGGTGTCTGGGGTCTTAAAAGCTTGTGAGAGGCCATCAGAGACACATCTACTGATTCCATCCCATCTAGAGCAAAAGGGAAAGAAAAATAGCAAAGACACAAGTGAAATGGTAGTCAAGCAGGCTAATGGTCCACATGAACCACAGCCTCCAGCAGCCTGAGCCCAGAAGAACTAGATGGTGCCTAGCTACCATGAGCAATTGCTCTGACAGGGATCACAATAGAGACTTCTAGACAGAGTGAGAAAGAAATGGAAAACAAAATTCAAATTCACATAAAAAGACCAGTCTTACTGATCTGACAGACACTGGAGTTGCTCTCAAGACTGTCTTCCCTGGACATCTTGCTGAGTTAGAACTGAAGCCACTCCGGAAGTCCCCCTTTCAGCCACAGGTTAGAAAGGCCTATAAAACAAACGATAACACATGTGAGAAACATGCTTCTTGGTTCAGTCATGTGTACAAGACCAAATGGGCAATGCCTGCTCAAAAGCAAAGATGAAAAGGCAGAAAAGGACGGGAAAACTGTAAGAATGGCTGTAGGGAGCCCCAGTGGAAAGCGAAAGTGGGGAACTGCTGGCACAGTGCCAGGACTGGAACCAGTGTCCCTAAATAATGTATGTAGAAATTTTTGAATGGGAAACTAATTTGCACTGTAAACTTTCATGTAAACCATGATTTAAAAAGTTAAAAAAAGAAGATAAAGGGATACCACTCTGTTCTTAAAAATAATTAAATGTAGTAGTACATGTGGATCTAAAGAAAGGTCATGTTGCTGACACATTGGCTCTGACTTCTGGCTACACCTGTACAACAGAACAAAACACTGCCTAGTCCTGCATCATTGCCACGACAACTGGTATGCTTGACCGCTGTGTATTTTGGACACCTTCCAACCTAGAGGGTCTCATCTTGTAGCTCTATGTCAGACAATATTCTGTTGTGGTTCATAGGGTTTTTACCGGCTGATTTTCAGAAGTAGTTCGGTAGGCCTTTCTTTCTAGTCAGAAACCCTGGCGGTGTAGTGGATAGGTGCTCAGGCTGCTAATCAAAAGGCCAACAGTTTGAAGCTGCCAGGCGCTCCTTGGAAACTCTGTGCGGCAGTCCTTCTCTGTCCTGTAGGGTCTCTATGAGTTGGAATCAACTCAACGGTAGTGGGTTTTTGTTTAGTTTTTGTTCTTCCCAGTCTGTCTTAGACTGGAGTGTCTCTGAAACCTGTCTACCATGGATGATCCTGCTGGTATTTGACATATTGGTGGCACAGCAGTGTCACAGCAACATGAAAGCCACCACAGCAGGACAAGCTCACACGCAGGTGGTGGCAAAAACAGAGTTGAGTGGAAAAGAAACAGAATGAGATTCATATAAATACATTTATATCAATTAAAGAGCTGTGAGTCAGAATTGACTCTATGGCAATGTGTTTGATTTTTGGGGGGTGGCACAGTGGTTAAGAGCCTGACTGTTCACCAGAGGTAAGCAGTTTGGATCATCAGCCACTCCTGGGAAATGTAAGTTAAAGCAACACGCATAGTTCTTTCACAAACACACATGGACATGTATTTCAGAATCTGCGCCAAACACTTGAGAGTGGGTGCCTGTGGGAAGGGATGGAATGGGAGGCGTTGCTAGGAATGAAAGAATGAAAAAAAATCCCAAGAGATCCTCGTCTGTTTAAGAGTGTGCTATGAATTGAGGTATGTGATTTCTCAATCCTCTGAGCTCAGAGTATTTTTAAAAATCAATCTGTAAATATAATTTTCCTTTACTTTTAAATCCTTCTGTGGAAAAATGGAAGTCCTTAAGAGGAAGTGAAATAATATTGACTCAGCTAAGGAGTGTGATTGGTGCAATAATTGCATTGTCCTCTCTGAAGCACCATGAGTATCAGGGGAAGGCTCTGGGCTGGATGTTGGGGGCATCTTGACACTTCTCTGGCTATGCAAAGACTTGACAAGGTTTGGGAACTGGGTATTGGTTATATAAATAGTAGCTATTACCAAGTAATTTGGTGCCTACTTGGCACTAGGACAATGTTGTCTGTGCTGTTTGAATGAAAATGTGGACCGGTCTGCCTGCCTTTCATTTCAGCTTTTGGCAGGTAGTGACTTCGTCCTGAGGACAGTGTGTGGTGTGGTATGTGGTTTGAGTTTTATGCAACAAGGACATTTGAAAAAATGCAGTTGGGAGGGGACAGACAATGAGAGTCATCCATTAATTATGCTGACATTTGAGAAGTTCCCCAAGTTTCTTATATTTTGGCTGTTTCTTGCTTTCAGTCCCTGGGACGTAAAGTGAGAAGTGAATGTTAATCTCTCAGACCTCTGGTCTCTGGAGAATGGAAGGACAGCTGATGACTTTTTTTTTAAAATTGGCGAGAAAAGTTTAAGTGAGCTTTTTCAGCCTTGGAAACAAGTTTTGATTCGTGTAGGTTGAGATCAGTTCCTCCTTCATTTAAACACTTTTCATCTGGTATTAATTATATCCATGCCTCTCACAGAGGCCCATCTCTTGGTCTTGTGGAATTATCATTCCAGCCAAAAATGTGGGTGAGAACTGCCATTCCTAGTGACTGACAAAAGAGATCACATTTGTCCTTTTGCCTTGCCCAGTGATAAGCTAGTGGCCCAGCTGCTACCAGTCATTTGCATGCATAGTGGACCATTTCATTAAGAATTTCATTAAGATGGTAATGTTTAATGTTTCCTGGGAAAAATGAGTTTTTGGTTCGTTCAATTATATAATTAAAGCCAGAGAATTAGGGGAGATTGCAAACTGCTTGCATAATGTGGGCAAGCAGAATGATAAAACTTGTAAATAAGTTCAAAAACATTGAGCTCTGTGCAGATCCTGACGCTGAGCCAGATAAGGAGGATGAACATGTGGAAAACATGAGTGGAAAATTCACTAGAGTTTAACCCTGGTTGTCTGTTGGCTAGACTTCTGCCTCTTGAGGCCCTCTCAGAGATATGGATAGTCTGCCAGAGTCAGACATGGTTAGGTTCTAGAAAATTCTGAGAAACCGAGGAAACATTAGCATCAGTGTGCAGCGTCCCTTAACTGGTGGTCAAGTGCTCTAAGAGTGTCTTTCTCTCCTTGCCTCTATAGTGACACTAACTTACTCTCATCCTGTATTTCTTCTATTGTATAAAACAGGAAGTTCTACCATTTTGAAAGTATTAAGAAGACTACTTCCACCCTTCCTCACAATCCCTTTATTTGCTTTCACTAAGGAAGTAAAAGTGCTTTAATAGTCTAGTGTGAGGGAGCTAACTTTCCTGAAGGACTGGGGAGGTAGAAGAAGTTTATTTCTAGTAGTATGTACGATTTATATGTGAATAGTGAACATGCTGTTATTTAAAAATATCCCCTAAGCCACTCACGTACATAGCAATTCCAGCTCTCCTTTTCTTATCTTCTTGACCGTTCTTCCAACTACTAAAGGAAAGCCTTTTACTTTATTAAGCAGAACAATTAGGTCCCCTTTAGCTTCTACTTCCAAATTTAGCTCTGAGCTTTCTTTGTGTAACCAAAGACCAAGAAACGTACTCTTTGTCCCTTCCCCACCATCCTGGCAAGAAGAGGACACACTGGTACAGTCCCTGTGAGTCTGGTCCACACAGATGTGATCCTAAAGGTTGTTGGTGTGACTGGGAACTAGGAAACATGATACACACAGAGAAGGGACAAAGGAACTACGTTGTGTCCTTTTCTCTGATCTCCTGGTAACCTGTAAAAACCAAATACCAGTACTCACACCTTGAAAAATATGTGAGTTCACTGGATCCAGGATCCTACCTTGAATAGGGACCTTTAAGATTCTGAACTAAAATAAAAATAACATAAGTTGATCTGACTTTCTGTGTCTTGGGCTCTTCTGACCTTTTGATATCTGGGATATGTCATAGAAGGAGAATTAAGAGGGTCTCAAGCCCATCTTCAGGAGTTGACCAGCTCCAGCCTTGGTTCCCCACTACTTAGCTGTACTTTATCTATGGTCTCTCATGTATAAATACAGAAATGATGGTTCATACCTCTGAAGGCTCTTGAGAAGATTAAATGAGATGATATATGTAAGTCACATAGCCAAGCAACTGATATTTCAATAAATTACTTCATATAAGTGGAAGATAGAAGTCCCCAGACCGTGAAAAATTCCACTGCCAACTTGGTTTTCAACTCACAATAACTCCATTACAGAGTAGAACTGCCCTGTAGAGTTTTCTAGGCTGTAATCTTTATGGGAGTGGATTGCTAGATGTTTTTCTCTTGTGGATTGCTGGGTTTGAACAGCCAACCTTTAGGTTAACAGCAGAGCACTTAGCTGTTGCACCACTAACACTCAAAAAAAGAAAAAGAAAAAAGACAGTTGTCATGGAGTTCATTCAGACTGATGGTGACACCATGTATGTCTTAACAGGTCTGTGTTCCATGGGGTTTTTACTGGCTGCATAGTGGCTGATGTTTCAAAAGTAGAATGCCAGGCCTTTATTTCAAGATACCTGTGGTTATTCTCCAACCACTAACCTTTTGGTTACCAGCTGAGTGCTTAGCCATTTGTATCCCCAGAGACTCTCTTGGAGAATCAGACAAATACATAGATTAGATTCTGCATATATCCTGGGAAAAAGATGAGAGATAGGGTATGCAGGTATGACCTATAACATTTAAAAATATATAAACATGGGCAGAACAACAGAAGCTGTAACTCCTTGATAAAAGCAGTTCAGTTGTTCCTGGAAATCCATGAGAAGAATTAGTAATCAGAATAGAGTAACTTTGACTCCATGTAAAGACCTCAAGACAGGCTAAACTTGGTGTTTTAGTCAGCTAGTGCTGCTCTAACAGAAATACCACAAAGTGGATAGCTTTAACAAAGGAAAGCTTATTCTTACACAGTCTGGTAGACTACAAGTCTAAATTCAGGATGTCTGCTTTAGGGGAAGCCTTTCCCCTCTGTTGGCTCTGGAGGAAAGTCCGGGATTACATCAGTCTTAGACCAGTGAGCAACTTGGGGCAGGAACCTCAGGTCTGAAGGATGTGCTCTTCTCCCAGTGTGCTTTCTTGATGGTGTAGGTTCCTAGCTCTCTGCTTGCTTCCCTTTTCTTTTATCTCTTGTAGGATGAAAGGATTAAGGGTGAGGCAAGACATACTCCAAGGAAGCTCCCTTTACGTGGAGCAGGAAGGTGATCTTATAAAGGGATTTACAGTCCCACCCTAGTCCTTTAACATACAGCATAGGAAAATCACAAAATGGAGGACAATCATAAAATATTGGGAATCATATTTTTGGGGGGACACAATTCAATCCACGACACTAGTATACTTTGTTGTCGTCCTTTCTAAAGTTCAACATTTTACTGGAGGGTTAGGATTATTTGACCAATATTTTGATGATAACATCAAAAGTAGATACTCAAAAGAGATAAAGATAATAATTTTACCTTTTCCTTTTTAATACTTACATCATAGTTATTAACTAAATCTAGATGCTTGCTGATCAGTACTATACTGTTTTAAAGTGAACCTAATGCCAAAAGAAACTGAGTTAATAATAAAATTGCTCTATCAGATGAAGTTTATTCAGGCAGATGATTTGCAAACCTGATAGCACCAGACTACATGTGAAAAAGTACTCTGCTTGGTATCAGCAGTGCCTGACTTCTTATTAATAAACCCCAGAAACGGAAAAGCTCATTTCTGATTCAAACCAAAACCCAGTGCTATTGAGTCGATTCCAACTCCTAGAAACCCTGCAGGACAGAATAGAACTGCTCCACAGAGTTTCCAAGATGTGCCTGGCAGATTTGAACTGCTGATCTTTGGGTTAGCAGATGTAGCACTTAGCCACTATGCCACCAGGATTTCCAAATTAGCTTATATAATTTAATATTGAACCATGGGGACCTGTCAACTTTGATGGCACCTAACAACAGCAAAAATGTGTGACTCTGAAAACAGACTGTATAGATCGTAACAAGTTATAGATAAGACAGTGAAGAATGGGAATTCCGGAACACTTAATGGCACTCATGTAGAGCCTGCACATAGATCAAGAGGCAGTTGTTTCAACAGAACAAGAAGATGTTGCATGGTTTAAGATGAGGAAAATGTGCAACAGGGTTGTATTCATTCACCATGTCTATTTAACCTTCATCTTGAGAAAATAATTCAACTATATGAAGAAGTACAAATCATCAGGGTTGGAGGAAGACTCCTTAACACCCTGTGATATGCAGATGGTACAACCTCGCTTGCTGAAAAGTGAAGAGGACTTGAAGTACTTACTGATGGAGATCAAACATTCAAACCTTTAGTACGGATTACATTTCAACACAAAGAAACAAAAATCCTCACAAATGGACGCAGTAAGCAACATCTCAAAAATGAGGAAACATTGAAGTTGTCAAAAATTTAATTTTACTTGTTTCCACAATGAATGCCCATGGAAGCAGCAGTCAAGAAATCAAACAACACATTACATTAGACAAAGTGCTGCAAAAGACCTCTTTAAAGCATTAGAAAGGAACCTTGAAGACTGAAGTATACCTGACCTGAGTTATGATATTTTCAATTGCCTCAGAAATGCGCAATGAGAAGGAAAATGGAATAAATAATCCTTTTGAATTATGATGTTGGTGAAGGATACTGAATATACCATGGACTGCCAAAAGAATTAACAAATCTGTCTTGGAAGAAGTGTAGTCAGAATATTGTTAAGAAGTGAGGATGGTGACACTTTGTCTCACATCCTTTGGACATGTTATTAGGAGGGACTAGTTCCTGGAGAAAGATGTCATGCTTGGTAAAGTAGAGGGTCATTAAAAAAGAGGAAGACCCTTGATGAGATCGACTGAAACACTGACTACAGCAGTGGGCTCAAACATCGCAACAATTGTGAGGACGGCGTAGGACCAGACTGCTGAGGCCTGTCACCTACAAAAGCCCCTATGAACAAAGTTACAAGCTTATGTGATGACGGGCGGAGGCATCTCACCCGTGACATATTTCTAGCCATACTCTCCTTGATAATATTTTGCAACCTAATCAAACCTTCCTCAAAAATACCTACTTATCTCCTGGTACAAGGATCAAAGAAGAAGGGTTTACAACCCCCTCGGCTTAATGAATTCCAATGCAGCACGCCCAGCCTGAGAACACCAAGGCCGGCCCAGCCCCGCTGGCTTCCCTGAGCTGCACATCCCCCTCCACAGAAAAACAAGATTGCAGAAAGGCTTTGGGAAGCTCCCTAGGGACCGCCACCCCCCCCACAGCTCTTAGATATGGACATTCCACTCCCTGCATCAGAAAGACAGATAGGCTTCCAAGTTTATTATATTTGGTATGGCAAATAGACAAATACTAAAGAAATACCCTTCTTAGAACAGTTGAAGAGAGGCTTAGAGTGGAGGACGGTGGGCACTTATTGTCCTCACAGGAAGAGGTGAGAAAGAGCAAAGAAGGAACAAATAGAGACAGCTGGATTAACTTTTAAGATGAGTCTATCCCTTTCTCCTGCACCTTTGACCTCGAGGATATTTGTCTTGGGCCATTACCCAAAAGGCCCTAATGATTAACATGAAAAAAGACCCTTTACTAGCTAACAGAGATGACCCTAATAATTAACGTGAAAAGAGACCACGAGGTACCAACTTCTTACTAGCCAATAGCTTACGTGGTCAAAGAGCAGTTACCTCATTGATCATAAAAATAAAGAAAGACAGGCTTTGACAGGCTGTCGATCTCCAGATTCCTGGTTGTCTCAGTCTCATCATTTTCCTCCTCTGCCGACGCCACCCACCCCTTCATGGTCCCGAGACCCTGCTGGGGCTGGCTTCTGGCACCAGACAGTGTTTCATTCTGTCGTATATAGGATTGCTTTGAGTCTGAACCAACTGAATGGCACCTAACAATAACAACAACATTGAAATGTTGTCAAATTTCATCGAGCTATGAGACTAGAAATGCCGTCAGAATCTCATTGGTCAGTAAAGGTGACCTGATTTACAGGAAAACTAGTCCAAGTTTCAGTAAAGATAAGTCTTAGGAGCATTGTCCAGTGGACTGCTTATGACATTCTGTCAATCATATGGCTCCAATTTTATGTCATTTAACACCAACGAGTGTTGTTAAGTAATTGAATGGAGAGGTTAGGGACTCAGTCAATGAAAGGGCTAAGTAAGGTTTTAAACTGAATAGGAAAAAAATATTCGTATGAACAATGCTAAAATCTAGCATCTAAACTTTACTGAGGCTGTTTGGAACATCTGTTTGAAACCATGCCCCATACATTCTGACACTGATTTGGTAGAGTATGTGATACAATGGGAAACCCTGGTGGTGTAGTGGGTTAAGTGCTCTGTCTGCTAACCAAAAGGTGAGCAATTCAAATCCACCAGGTGCTCCTTGGAAACTCTATGGGGCAGTTCTACCCTGACCTGTAAGGTAGCTATGAGTCCCACCGACTCGACGGCAGTGGGTGGGTGATACAGTGTGTTGAAGTTCTCTCTACGCTGTGGCTTTTGGCCGTTGTAGAGTGTTCTGTCTTTGCAGAAC
This sequence comes from Heterohyrax brucei, assembly GCA_028571685.1. Lineage (NCBI taxonomy): Eukaryota > Metazoa > Chordata > Mammalia > Hyracoidea > Procaviidae > Heterohyrax > Heterohyrax brucei. Next base: position 172,431,502 of record CM053141.1, read on the forward strand.
CTAAAGGGCTGTAGAGAACCAAGTTATTTGTGACTTTGTTGCATTCCCAAGCCTTTCTGAAACCATGGTAATAAAAGATTTCTTAAAGCTTGCATACAAGGTCTGACAACTAAGTCTGTGAAGTTAACTGTTCTAAGTGCTACATGTCTCATTGCTGAATATCACTATGGTCATCTTTGAAGTACTCCCCTGAGGAAGCTATGCACCAATGTCAGAGCCTAGTCCACCCTTTAAAGAAATTTTGGCACTCTTTCTTTAATGGCCATTGCACACGGTGACATGGTGGCAAGTTTGCAAAATTAATTCTATAGTTGTCCATGAGAGAGTTTTTATCCAGTAAACGACTGTATTGGAACCCTCCCTGCTCACCTGACCAAGCCCCCCATGACTTTTTTATTTACTCAAAGATAAAGGAAATTTTGAACGGAAGACATTTTGATAACATTCAGGACACCAAGGGTAACACAATGAAAGCTCTGATGGCCATTCCAAAAATAAGAGTTCCAAATTGCTCTGAAAAGTGGGCTAGATGCTGGTGTCAGTTCATAGCTTCCCAAGGGGAGGACTTGGAAGGTGACAGTAGTGATATTCAATGATGAGGTAAGTAGCACTTCTTCTAGGATGAATTGGCGCATTTATTTGTCCGTTCTGGTACTCCCGACCCAGTCAAACATTCTATCACATTGTCACCTGTTAGGCCCTGCAGGACAATTAGTCATGAATATGAGAGGATATGAAAAACTGGGATAGCCCTTCATTTTTTCCAGGTTGTGGAAATAAATTAAAAGAAAAAAAAATCTTATGTTGCTAGCTCAATTTCTTTCAAAGTGTGAATGCTGAATTTCAAGTTTATAGACTTTTACTTTGTGCATAGGCTTGGTTGGGATGATTGCTGCTTGGGTGATAATTCAAATACAAGATAAAGCAGCAACCAGCAAGGATGATGACAGAGAAAATGGAGAAGCAATGAACTGGAGAGACTGAAAAAAGAAGTGACAGGATTTGATGTTCTTCTTCATTGGTATAACTTATTAGAGCCCCACAATTATAGCTTTGAATAGCTGATGTGGGTGTTATCAGTAGCATACAGTTTAAAATCAGATAACTGAAGTTGTTGGCTCTCAACAGTGGGCTGATAAGTACATTGTTATGGAATTAAAAACACAAAGGATATCTTCAAAAGAACTGACACTGAAATAGAAGCCTATGTAACCACATCAGCTAGTCTACGAAAGGACGCTATTTTATTATTTGATACAAATACTGACATGGTGGAGAGAGTGGAGAAGGAGTTCCTAAAACCCAAAGTCAGAGGCTTAGGAAGTCATTACTGGAAAGTTCTTTGAGACCATCTTTCAGATCAGAGGTTGGCAATTTTTTTTTCTGTAAAATGACAAATAGTAAATATTTTAGGCTTCGTGGGACATATGGTCTTTGTTCCCACTGTTCATCTCTGTCCTTGTAGTGCAAAAGCACTCACAGATGATTTGTAAATGGATGGACGTCGCTGTGTTCCAATAAAGCTTTAGTTATGACAGTAGGCCAAACACTGGGTACAGCCCATACGCTATAGTTTGCTGACTCCTGTTCTTGACGAGTTCCTTCGTTTTATGGATAGGAAAGCTAAGGAATTCAATGTATTTAATGTATTTATAATGGTACCTAGCACATAGCAAAAATTCACCCAATGATAGTTATTTTTATTATTTGGAGAGTTTCTGCCAAAGTAATGATTCAAGGGAGAGTGAGCTTATCAAAATATCATGAACAGTGACAATAATGATAATACGCCTGTTTACGTTAAATAAATATATATGTATTCTATAGGCACTCCCCTGCTAGAAGGGATTTGGAGTTTTTTTCTCTCTTTTTTAAAAGATACATAATGTAATATCCTAATCTTAATACTGTTATTCAAAATTTAGTTCTCTCCTTTGGATCATTAATTATTCCAGTACTAAGTTCTAAATCCACAGGACAGATATCCCTGGAATCTTAGAGAAGCTTTTGAAATTTGTGTATTTTAGAATATGTCCTTTCCCCACTGCCCCTCCTTTCTTTTCTTCCAAGCTTAAGTCAAGTTAAAATGTAGACTCTGGTGTGTAGTATATCATTTTGAGAGACAATGGCTGTCACCAAAGTGACTGCAAAATTATAGGGCCATTTCTGATTCTCTCTTTGCAGTTAATGTAGTGAAATTTTACAGTTAATGTTTGTAAAGAGTGATGAAGATGAAAAGCAATATCTGAGTGCTAAATGTTATTACTAAGAAAAGGAGAAGCAGAATAACTCTTTTTATATGTGTCCTTAGCCACCCCATCTTAAACCTTCCACGAGCATGGAATTGCATAACTTTAACAGCTCTTTTAATAATGTTCAATCAAATATGAAATTAAGAAAATGAGGCTTACTAACTGCTCCCACTCTGCCTAAGCTGGCTTTTTAGGCAGGATGTGGATACTACTTCCCAGTTCCCATGGAGCAGGCTGAGCAAATGGTGAGAGAATTTCTTCGATTTCAGCCAAGTGGTGAGGATGAAAAAGGTATTGCTGAGGAAAATTGATAGACAGTAAGTAAAGTAGGTGTGAATAAGATAAAACTGTGGTGAGGATCCTTTTTTTTTTAATTTTTTATTTTTCATTGCAGGCATGTTCTAAGCTGTTGAAAGCATTGGGAACTTTCTAGAGAAAAAAACAAGATCCTCTTTCTCATCCTCCTTTGGATTTTAAGGAAATCTAACAACTTCCAACTTAGCCACAGTCTCAAACTCTTTGCTGGGGGGAGGGTATTCTAGTATACAGAACTTGTCCAGGCCAAAGGCAGCAGATGGCTTATGCTGTTCCTTACATCCAGGATTTAGAAATAGTAAAGTTACTTCAAAGTCACTTTTCAGCTGGATACCACAGGTGACTCGCATCTCATTTTTGTGCCCCTACAGAAATACTTTTCCGACTTATCTGTGTACTGATTCTACAGTCATTTTAATCACGGACAGCATCCTGAGGTTGTCTCTGCCGATTCTCATTCCATCCCCACCCCGCATTCTTTTGTGATTTAAATGCTTCCTCCTAAATCCAGGTTTGATTTAGTGATTTACGGTGTGTGTCTTGCTGACAGTGTGCTGCTCAGCAACGTGACTGGAGTTGATAGAGACTGGCACCAAGAGCTTGGAGATGTACAGTGGGGAAAGGCAGAAGTAACTGACAAAGAAATTTAAGGCTGGATCCAGGCCTTGGCTCTTGTGACCCTGCACTACACTTCTGTTCCTCTGAAAGCCATTAGAAGATAGTTGCAATGTATCGGTGATACTGGCGGTGCCGTGCATTCATCAGAGGCCTTATTCACCGGTCGCTGTACAGCAGAGCAGAGATGATTAGAGCAGATTTTAGAAAACTGAATCTGCAAAATGAACTATTACCAAGATGCTCATAAGAAGGAAAGTGCCAATGTTTATACCACCGTAGGACTGGACTCTATAGGAGAAGCTTATTTCTGTCACTATCTGTGGCTCCTAGAACACCCTGGCAGTAAGTTGTTGTAGGAAGTTCACAGATTCGTTTGCTCCCCAACAATACGTAGTATGTCTTATAAGTAAATACACTATGATTTGAGAAACATTTAGATAATATAATGAGTAAAGTATAAAAAATCCATTGAAAAATGTTACTGAATTCAGTTGCTTTTTAGCAGGCATGTCTTTTCATTTGAGCAATTATTAAAGTAACTTTATTGATGCCATACAGTAATTTGCATAATAATTTTATGATAAAATGAAACCACATATTTTATTTTTATTATTTAAACATTTTAAAAATGATCTAGAAATAACAGATTATTGTCAATATGCACATATACATTAGCCATATGGTTACTGTTTTCAGGGCATTTTATTCCTATGTGTACGTTATGACTTCATTTTCTGTCTATGTGGTGGATTTCATGTGATATTTTCTTATAGTGCATGATTGCGGGTGGTGAATTCTTTCAGAAAAGTATTTAACTTTCATTTTGAAATGTATTTTCACTGAGCATAGAATTCTAGGTTTTCCCATTTTTCTCTTAGTGCTTTAAAGATGTTCTGCTATTTTCTGGCTTTCTGTCTGCTGTCCTTCTTATCTGTTTTCTCTTTGTATTTAATGTGTTTTTTTCTTGGGCTGCTTTTCAGATTTTCTGTTTATCATTGGTTTTAAGCAATTTAATTACGGTATGTCTTGTGTGGGAGGTTTATGGATTTTCTTGGATCTTTGAGTTTATTGTTTTCATCAAACTTGGAAAACATTTGGTTATTATTTTTCATATATATTTATTTCATATGTATATTTTTTCTCACCCACCTTGAGATTTCAATTACATATATAATTTATATACATGTTTCAATTATATGTAATCATATACATTTCAATTACATGTATATCTTCAATCATAGATATGTATATATGTGTATATATGTAGGTGTGTGTGCATATGTGTATATATATGCATATGTATATATCTTCTGTGTGTGTATATATGTGTATGTGTATATGTATATGTATATATCTTCTGCCCTTATAGTGCAGTAGTGTACTATAGATGATGTTGTAAACTGCTTTTTCCTTTATAGGTTATCTTGGATAGTTTCTCACTTTTTCATTCTCTATTTTCATTCTTTTTTATTTTTCATTGTGGTGAAAATATATAAAACAGAAATATGTCATGTCAATAATTACTACATGTATAATTCAATGACACTGACTGTATTTTTCAAATTGTAAGAATTTTGCTATCATTCTTCAAATCATTCCACTATCATTAACGTAAACCTAATGTTCCCTAGTGCAGTAAGCAATGACTTCCTCTTCCCTCTTCCTTCCATCCCTATTAACCACTAGTAATCTTTGGTTTCTATGCATTGGCTTATTTCATGTAAGTGACATCATAGGGTATTTGTCCTTTCATGACTGACAGTTTGCTCAGCATGATGCTTTCAGGGTTTACCCATGTTGTGGCGTACATCAATCAAGATGTCATTTCTCTTTATAACTTAAACGTATTCCATTGTATGTAAATACACATTTTGTGTATCCATTCACCTGTTAACGGACATTTTGGTTGTTTCTATCTCTTAATTATTGCCTAAAGTGCTGCAATTTATTCTTTTTATAACTACATAGAAACCGTGATGGCTGGTGATGGCTGGTGATGGCTGGTGATGGCTGGTGATGGCTGGTGATGGCTGGTGATGGCTGGTGATGGCTGGTGATGGCTGGTGATGGCTGATGATGGCTGGCCTGGTTGTGAAGCAGAAGACTTCTACCCTCAGGTGTGTGCCCCTCTCAGTTGCCCCAATGTTCTCGTGAAATACCTGTGAGCTCCCTCAGAGTGTGCCTGTGTTTTGTTCTATATATAAACCCTGGATTCTGCCTGCCCAACTTGGACAGCCTTGGAGATTCCAGTACATCTGTACTCCTTGTTCTGGTGGGTAGAACAAGTTTCATAAACTTGCTCTTTAACCACTCACGAAAACCTGTCTTGGAGGTTGGCAGTTTGGGACAGGTGATGAGAACCTGGAGTTTTGTCCAGTAACACACTGGCAACACTGTACAAACAACTCGGTAAGGTTTCATAACCTTAGTACATCAGTATCTCACAGCTATGTTTGTGTCAAAGTGTGGTGGTGTCTTGCTGAGTGGCATTCATTATTATTGTTGCGTTTTTGTGTGCCATGGCAAGAATGTTGGAGCTTGAATTAGAACAACGAACAAAAATTTCTCGTTAAGCTTGGTAAGAGTGGAAGTGAAATCAGGGACATGTTAGTCCAAGTTTATGGGGATAAGGGCATGAAGAAAATCATAGTGTACAAACAGATTAAATGTTATTTTGAGAGAAGAGAAAACGTCATTGATGAAGAGACATCAGGGAAGCCAGTAAAGAGGAGAACTGATGAAAACATTGCCAAGATTTGTACCAAGTGGACAAGCAGTTAATTAAATTTACTATTTGGAAGTGCTGAAAAGCTGCAAGAAAAGTTAGGCAAAAAGACCTGAGCTTTTCTTCAACAACTCATGGCTCTTGCATCACGACAATTTATGAGGGAGTTTTTAACTAGTAAACAAATAACTGCATTGGAATACCCTATCTACTCACCTGATCTGGCCCCCAGTGACTTTTTTCTTTACTCGAAGATAAAGGAAGGCATTTTGACGACATTCAGGATATCAAGGGTAATAGGATGACAGCTCCAATGGCTCTTCCGGAAAAAGAGTTTCAATGTTGTTTTCAAGTATAGGCTAGATGCTGGCATCAGTGCATAGCTTCCCAAAGGGAGTACTTTGACGGTGACCATAGTAATCTTCAGTAATGAGGTATGTATCACTTTTTCTAGGATGAGTTAGTGAACTTAAATGTCATTTCTCAGATCCCACTTCTTGGTAGGAGAAGTTTCAGAGAGTTTGCAGCCACTTAAAAAGCTTGCTATTCTGTGCTCAGGATGTGTGCTAGTTGGTCTCTAGGCTGTTAAAGGGCTCTAGCAGCCCTATCCAGCATATCCTTATACACCAAGCCCAGATACAGAAAAAAAGATTATTTTCCCCTTGTTTATCTTTTCTTGTTGTTAGCTACTGTTGAGTCAGTCCCTGATTCATAAAGCCTCTATGTGCAACAGAAGGAAATGTGGCCTGATCTTGTACCATTTTTATGGTTGGCTGGGGATTGTACTGTTGTGATCCATAGAGTTTTTATTGGTCAGTTTTTTGAAGTAGATTGCCAGGCCTTTGTTCCTAGTCTGTGTCAGTCTGTAAGTTCTACTGAAACCTGTTCAACAGCACCAACACGCAAGCCTCCACTGACAGTGGGTAAAGGCTGTAGTGAAGGTTCATTGGTTAGAAACTGAATTCAAGTCTTCCACATGAAGGGTGAGAATTCTACCACTGGAACACCACAACCCCCTACCTCTTTCAAGGGCTAGGAAAACATTTCCTTGAAGCTCTACCAGCAAGTGTCCTCTAAAACCTTACTAGCCAAAATTGAGTCATACGTCATTTTCCAATTCAGTCACTGGCAAAAAGAATGTAATTTACCTTTCTTGGCTTAGCTTAATCAATACTCACCCTACTTGGGCTGAAGATACGATGACTTTCATTGAGCATAAGGTATTATCCCACTGCCACTGAGTTGATTCTGACTAATAAGGTATTGTAAACCAAATAAAAACCAAACCCAGTGCCATCAGGTCGATTCTGACTCATAGTGACACTATGGGACGGAGTAGAACTGCCTCATAGTTTCTGATGAGGGCTCAGCAGATTTGAACTGCCTACATTTAGTTAGCAGGTGTAGCACTTAACTACTATGCTACCCAGGTATCGCAGAGGTAGACAAATAGTTTCCAACACTAGATTCTGTCTCTGTGGAACATCCTTGAGAGAGAATGGATTTGAGTAGGTGATCAGTGTCTGTACAAGTTTTCCATAGAAAAAGTCTGAATTAAAAAGGTATGAAGAAAGAATACAAACATGACTTTCAATATGTCCATAGGCTGAAACCCCAGACAAGGCCACAATTTGGATTCTTTCTCATTTTCACTCTTTTTTTCCTTTTCTCTCTCCTCTGTTAGGTCCTTCCCTTGCCTCTCTGCAGAGATACATTACAATTTTTAGTACTGAGAGCAAATGCTTCTATTCCTGGGAAATCAGATGATGGCACAAATAGCATGTTCTCAAAGCAAATGTGACAGTTACAATAGGAATTCAGCCCCCACATGGGGTCATCAGAACCCAATGTGACAGATAGGATGCATCCTTGATTTCTCATAATAAGCATAACAGCCTCTGAGAATATCTCAACACAAACTAGGTTATAAATGACTGATTAATAAATGGATGAAGGCTGTACAGATCGCCACATGCCAGTTCTGCTAAGAGCCATAATCTCCCATCTAACATGCTCTTATCACTGAGCTCACAGAGGGAGGCCTGTTCTTTATGGAACAGAGTCAGGAGCTGGGATGTTCTCCATGACTCATATTAATAGTGCCCTGCAGGGAAATAAGACATATCTGTACCGGGATAATGCCAGGAAAATTGGTAGAAAGTGTATGCATATGTCCTCCTCTCTCTGTGTGGCCCTGTGTGTCACTCAGTGTCTGTGTGACTATATATATGTCTTTCTGTGTATCTGTGTTTATGTGTCTCTCTGTGTGTGAACTATGCCCCTGTATATATCTTTTTGTATGTTTGTGTGTGTGTCTTTGTGTGTTCATCTGTCATGGTTTGAATTGTGTTCCCCTAAAAATGCATCTAGGGATTTGGCTAGGCCAGGGCTACCAGTATTGTATGATGTTTCTAAATGTTGTAAATCCTGCCTCTATGATGTTAATGAAAGAGGAGGGGCAGCTGTTGTGCTGGCAGGACAGGATGTAATATGTAAGACTGTATTATGCCTTGAGGCAATCATTTGGGAGGCAGAGAACTGGGTACCTCAGACCATCACGAAATACGCAGTGCCAGGAGCAGCAAGTGTCCTTTGGACCTGGGGTCCCTGTGCCCCAGAAGCTCCCACCCAAGGAAAGATTGATGACAAGGACCTTCCTTCAGAACACACAGAGAAAGCCTTTGCTTCTATATGTCTCTGTGTATATGTCTGTCTGAGCATGTGTGTGTTTCTGTTTTCCTGTGTGTTGGTATAACCTTTTGTGGGCAGGTGTCTGTTTCTTATCTATGTTTCTATGTGTATGTGGTCATCCCTGCCTGCATGTGTGCATGTATGCACGTGTGTGTCTGTGTGTGGACAACTCAAGTGGAGAACAGTGACCTGGGAAAGAGGAGGTCAGCATGTCTGGAACACATAGATGAATATAAGGCTGTGTGGTACGATGTAAAGGGTGGGGACTGGCAACCAGGTGACCTGGGTTCTTACTTACTCATGTCTTTCTTTACTCCCTGGTTGATTTTTCTGGGATTCATTTCAACTCCCTGGGCGTTATTTCTCCTGGAGATAATACTACTTGCTTAACCTAGCTCGCAGGGATTTTCTGAGAATGAAATAGTAATGTAATTTAGAATGCTTTTGAAAAAGTTGAAAGCACTATAAAAGAAAGGCATTAAAAGGATTAACATTTCACTTGATTCAGGGAAGACCTCTATGTTCAAGATACAAATAGAAAGGGAGCTTTGATTCAAATCAGAATTGTTGGTGGATAAATCAGGAAAGTTGAGCCAAATGTAAAACCATTAGGGAGGAAGGAAGAAAATCAGCTTCACCCTTAAAAAGAGCATCATGGTTTAAATCAAAGACAAACCCCAAACCAAACTCACTGCCTTTGAGTCAATTCTGAATCACAGCAGTCCTATATGACAGAGTAGGACTGCTCCACGGAGTTTCCAAGGAGTGCCTGGTGGATTTTAACTACCAACATTTGTTGCTTCACTGATGTAGTTCTTAACCACTATGCCACCAGAGTTTCCAGCAAAGGCAAAAAGGCTTCATTTTGGATGCCAGTCCTAATCATTTGATGGTGACTTCCTGGAACACGGCATGGACAAGACTTCAGGGGCCACATCCTGGCAAGAGTGATAAGATTATTAGTGATGCCTCCCATGGATGTGAGGAAGGAGGTCTGGAACATACTGACCATAGGCTTATTATCCTTCCCAGAGGAGGGGGAAAATATCAGGCTTAGAGTCCGAAGACTTGGCTGATGTGTTACAAGTTCCTGAATGTAAAACTTTTAGTAAGTTTTGAAATTCTTTAGCTTCCTGTCTTTCATGCCACCTTACTGACCTTTCCCCAGGAGCTTAAAGACGATCCAGTTTTCTACTTTTAATTGTGTTAAAAAAAAAAAATATATATATATATATATATGTAGCAGAATACTTGCCATTTCAATGTTATTCACATACACAATTCAGTGATATTAACTTAGGTTTATGCTGGTGCTCAATCATCACCCTTATCCATTCCCAAAATTGTCCATCATGACAATCAAATTTAAACTTACTTTCTGTTAAATGAATGCATATATTGATGCAAAGTTGTACAAAGGCTGGACCTTATTGGAAGAAGGAAAAAGAAAAGGTTTAGATTTTCACCAAAGACAAGAAAGATCTTAGGGACTTTAACACAACCTCTCTTTGGCCAGGTTTTATTACAGATTTTAAAATACTTCTATGATTTCTCGCTTATTCCCTGCAGTCTAACTGTGCTCTTTGGAAAATTTAGAGACAGATGGTGTCAGATAAACCCCATAACACTTCTTTTTTTTTATGCTCTGATTGTTAAATATTTTCTCACCTTCCCAGCCCTTATTTCTGGAAGCTTCATAGGTTTCCCCGCAATAGCTTCATGACTCAGCACGTGTTGCTGTGATGTAATTTTCTTTTCCAGTTCTCTTCCACCTAGCCCTTTTGACTTGTATGTACAAATTTCTTCTCTCTTTGTCTGAATGAACAATTGGTGTCATACTCTATAGATACGCATGCATGACTGTGTGTTTTGTTATCGGATATCAGTCACTGTTACCATTGATTCCTGACAAAAGTCAATAGGGAGAGAAGTGCTGTTTAAATAGGTTTCATGCATCTTCTTTCTATTTTGGAGTATAAGAGCAATGTGGGCTGGATGACAGTATGATTTGAAAGCTGAACATTGTTTTGCGTGTCTGTGTGTCTGTAATTATTGGTTTGTTTCCTTTTTTTAACCTCGGTAATATAACAAAATATTTGTTATTTCAGCATTTTTCACACACACAATTCAATGACGTTAATTACATTTATCATGTGCAACCATTGCCACTGTTGATTTCGAAATTTGAGCATCATTTAGAGTTCAAGCCAAGAGCTGTCGAGTCAGATCTGACTCATTTAGAGTGAGTGAGTCATTTGTGTCATGCACTGTTCTAGGCAGTGTGAATATGATGGGCACGTTCAAAGTCAATTCTTTTTCTCACTTGGTGTACTGGAAACCCACTTGCCATTGAGTCAATTCTAGCTCATGGTGACCTCATGTGTGTCCGAGTAGAACTGTGCTCCATAGCCTTTCTAGCAGCTGAAATTATTTGGGAAGTAGATCACCAGGCCTTTCTTCTAAGATGCTGCTTGGTGGGTTTGAACTGTTAACTTTTTGGTTAGGGGCCAAACACATTAGCCATTTGCAAAGTTGTATAAAGGCTGGACCTTATTGGAAGAAGGAAAAAGAAAAGATTTAGATTTTCACCAAAGACAAGAAGCCCCACCCAGGGCTTCCTCGCTCACTGGAGAGAAACACAATTTAATAGACAACTGCAAATAAATGTGACATGGAGCCACAAGCAGCATGCACAGCAGGGGGATCTACCATAGCTGGGGCTGGGGACAGGAGTGGTGGGCAAGGGAGGCTTCTGGAGAAAAGTGATAGTTAAGATTAGGCCTAAGGGATGAGAAAGGCAACGCCAGTGCAAAGAGAGGTAGGGAGAGGGGAAGAAACGACATGCATGAAGCTGTGGAGCAGGAAGAGGGTTGGCACATGCAAGAATCTGAGAGATTTGGCTTCAGCAGTGGGCAGGTCACATGATCTTGAAGGGTTCATTAAGGACTTCAGGCTGATGCTTCTCAAACTTGAATGTGCTTACAGGTCATCTGAAAGTCTTGTCATAGTTGCAAATTTGAAGTTAGGAAATCTGGGGTGAGGCCTGACAGTCTGTGTCTCTGACAAGTTCCCAGGTAATAACAGTGCTGCTGGTCAAGGAGTACTTTTTGAGTAGCAAGTCCTTTAACTCTGTCAGAAGGGCAAAAGCTAAGCCACTGAAGGATTTTAGATAGAATGATAGATTTGTGTAGGACAAATATCAAATGATCAGCAGTGAGATGAATGGATATCAGGTGGGCAAACATGGTGGAAATCAATGAGGAGGTGGTAGCAGTAGACAGTCACGTGAGACTCCTCTGCTTGGGTAATAGCATTGGGCTTAGAAGCACTGTCTGTGGGTTGTTCCTTAGCCCTGTCCTGCTCATTCACCTGCAATATCGATTTTGTCTATGTCTGTCTCCTCCACTGGCGAGCGGGCTCCTTGGTGGTGGCAGTGGCAATACTTAGGCAGTGTAGGAGGGAGACAGCATAGCACATGCTGAAGAACATGAGCCTTGGAGTCGTCTGAGCCTGGATTCAAGTCTCGACTCCTTAATTCCTGGTTGGTTCACTTTTTGGAGGCTCCATATTAAATCTACTATGGATGGTGCTCTGATGGCTTAGTAATAAGTTCTTGGTTACTAACTGCAAGTTTGGCAGTTCAAATCCACCAGCTCTTCTTCAGGAAAGATGTAGTGATTTGTTTTTGTAAAGATTATTGCCTTGGAAATCTTATGGAGCACTTCTACTCTGTCCCAGAAGGCCACTGTGAGTTGGAATCAACTCAAGATCCCACAACAATAATGTAGATGGAGAGTAATACCCACAATGGTGTTCAGAGAATTGACTAAAAGAATGTCCATAAACTGCTTACCCCCATGCCTGACATTAATTGATTCATAAAACACATACTGAGCACCTGCTCTAGTGTTCTAGGCTCTGGACATTCAGCAATGAACAAAATAGACTTGGTCTCTGCCCTCTTGAAGCCCTTGTTAAATAGTAGTAGTAGCTCCTTATCATTCTTGGTTATAACTCATCTCTGTTGGCCCATTCATTTTGTCCTTGGAGGCTGACTGGGAAACTCCAGCAGTTATTCTATCTAGACAGCAAGCCCCAAGCCATCAGGAACAAGTTGTGGAGATGGACACTCTATTCTATATATTCAGTTTAATTGGTTTCGCAAACTCTGGCAGTACTTTCAGCCTAATTACCCATAAAACTGAAGCCAGGATACTTGAGGTCTAACATAATTTTCCAGCTCAGTAGGCTATATGTGGCCGGCTGGTTGCAACTTTACATTTAATGGTTTTCAAAAGCTTAGAAGGGTAGGTGTGGTTTTCTGTAACTAGTGCCTAGATATAACCAAAAATTTTCACGTGAAATAACGTCTTTGTTTTTGAGGCTGTAGTGTTTCATGGTAGAGATAAAATTGCTAAGGACTTAAAATGAAAGACAGAAGTAAGATGAATGTCAAGGTGGAAGGGAAAATGATCTGTGACCTTTAGCAAGGAGAAGGCGACCTAGATTCAGGAGAACTTTGTCCAGCTCTACAACCTGCTGTGTGAGGTCTGATCAGAGTGAATCAGTTACGATACTTGGTTATAAATAACAGTAATGGACTCATAAGCAAATGGGAATTTAATGGAAGGCACTAGGAGTTCCAGTACAATTCAGGCCAGAGGCTCAGGTTTAGGAAAGGACAGGAACCAAAGAGGACTCAAGAGGACTGGACAGCAGGGACCACACAATGACCTCACAGCAGTAAGAGGCTGGTTTGTGTGCTGGTTGCTCTACCATCAGCTCTTCCATTTCTCCATGCAATACTTGTTTCAGATTCAAAGTTTCAGATGCTCTAGCTTGTTGAGTATAAATCGTAGGTCTGTTCTCTGGCTGTTGTATGAGAAGCGGGATGAAGGCTCTGATGATTCAGCTTCTTTTCTGGGTGGTGAGCACCTATAATTACCATCCCTTCACAGTTTCACACAGAGGGTTATTAGAATGGGGGAATCCCTGATGCGTGCGAATGCTTAACATACTCGGCTGCCAGCTGAAAGGCTGGAAGTTTCAGTTTACCCAAAAGTACCTGGGAAGAAAGCCCTGGTGATCTACTTCTGAAAAACCAGTCATTGAAAACCCTGTGAAGCAGAGTTCTATTGTGACACATATGAGGTTGCTGTTTTAGTCTTCTAGTGGCACCTTAACAGAAATACCACAAGTAGATGGCTTTTAAAAGAAAAAATTTATTTGTGACAGTACAATGGGATAAAGATTCAAATTCAGGGTGTCAGCTCCAGGGAAAGGCTTTCTTTGCTGGATCTGGAGGAAGGTCCTTGTGTTGCATCAGTTTTTGGTCAGTTTGCATCTTGGTGCAGGAACCTCAGGCCTGAAGGACATGCTCTACTCCTGTGCTGCTTTTTTGATGACACAGGTTCCCAAATCTCTCTGCTAGCTTCTTGCCTTTATAGCCCAAGAGACTACCTCAAGGCAAAAAAACAATCTTTCACACTGAGTATAGCCCCATGGACACAACTGCCACCCATCCTCCCTCATTAACATCACAGAGGCAGGATTTACAATATAGAGGAACATCACATATACCAGGAATCCTGGCCTAGCCAAACCACCATGAACCCTTTTTGGGGGACATAATTCAATCTATGACAGTTGTCATGAGTCAGAATTGGTATTAGGATAGGGACACGAACATAGGCACCTATAGCTATAAAATGAAAGGGTTGATGACTTATTAGTTGGCAGTCACATTTTTAATAGTTTTCCTTTGAGGTTTGTTTAAATTTGACTTGCCTTTTTTGATTTCCCCAGGCAGCTCTGCCACCTCGAATGTTGTCATGGCTCTTTGTATTTCTTTTTATTAATTCTTATCATGTTGTATTGTATTTGTTTATGACGTTGTTTCCCCAATAGCCAGGGAGCTTACAGGGACAAGGATTGACCTGAGTCATTTATGCATTCCTAGGGCCTTGTGAAGTGCTTAACACCAGAAATTACTTGATGAATCATAGTTAAATGACATAAGTATGTGTGGTATCTCACCAGGAGCACAATTATAAGCAGTTGGGAATTTCGATAAGGAACGTTTTCTGCATAGAAGATATTTAAAAATCATTTTGTAGCTTGCACGTGTTTAAAGACATACCACAAAGGCTGATGACTGAGAAAGCCTTAAGGGTCATAAAAAGTAAATCACAGGGACTTAAGCACCTCTGTGCTCTTCAGATTTTATTCACTTGATTTTTGAAGAATGTCATCTTAGTTTCTTAGTGCTGCTATAACAGAAATACCACAAGAGGGTGGTTTTAAGGAACAGAATTTCATTTTCTCACAGTTCAGGAGGCTAGGAATATAAATTCAGGGTGTGGCTCTAGGGAGAAGTCCTTCTTTATCTATTTCTGCTTCTTAGTAGTTGCTAGAGTGTTGATTCAACTCATGGGTTGCAGACTAGAACTACACTGCATAGAATTTCATGGCAGTGTCCTTTCGGAAGCAGATGCCATGCTTTCCACTTAAGCATCTCTGTGTCGGTTCAAACTTAACAGCCTTTCAGTCATCAGCCCAGTGCTTAGTTGTTTGCACCATCCCATTTGTGCTTTTAATAGGTGACAATTGCTGGAGTTCCTGGGCTTATAGATGTGTAATGCCTCCATTGTTGTCAGGTAGAATGTGTGAGCATTTCTCTGTGTCTAAGCTGTTCTTTATATAACTCAGAAGTGATTAGGCTTAGGAGCTACCATACACTGGTATGACCTCAGTGATTGACTACAATACCTTAGATTCACAAGGTTTTTTCTAGATAATTCTTCTCAGAAGTAGACTACTGGATCCTTCCTATTCTGTTTTAATCTGGAAGCTCAGCTGAAATGTGCCCGCCATAAGTGACCCTACTGATATCTGAACACCGATGGCATAGTTCATAGCGTCACAGCAACAAGCAAGCCTTCATAGTACGACAAACTGACAGATATGTGGAGGTGAAGAATTGGAAGATTTTTACCAGCTCTGCAGTCTGAAGTTGATTGAACATGCAATCAGGATGCTTTGATAATTACTGGTGATAGGGTTGCAAAAGTTGGGAAAAAAGAAGAAGGACTGGTAGTTGGGAAATATAGTCTCGGTGATAGAAATGATTCCAGAGATTGTATGATAGAATTTTGCATGACCAATGACTTCTTTGTTGTAAATACCTTTTTTTACCAACACAAATGGCAACTATGCCATACCAGATGGAATGAACAGTAATAAAATCAATTATATCTGTGAAAGGAAACCCTGGTGGTGTAGTGGTTAAATGCTATGACTGCTAACCAAAAGGTTGACAGTTTGAATGGCCAGGCACTCCTTGGAAACTCTATGGGGCAGTTCTACTCTGTCCTATAGGGTTGCTATGAGTTACAATCGACTTGATGGCAGTGGGTTTGGTTTTGGTTTATGTCTGTGAAAAGAGATGATGGAAAAGTTCAATGTCATCAGTCAAAACAAGCCTAGGTGCTGACTACAGTACAGACCATCAATCGCTCATGTGCAATTCCAAGTTGAAATGGAATAAAAAGTCCACAAGAGCCAAGGTACAACCTTGAGTATATCTCACCTGAGTTTAGATACCATCTCAAGAATAGATTTGACACATTCAACACTAATTACTGAAGACCAAATGAGGTGTCGAATAACATCAAAGACATCACCCATGAAGAAAGCAAGAGGTTATTAAAAAGACAAAGAAAAGATAAAACTGCATGTCAAAAAAGACTCTGAAACTTGTTCTTGAAAGTCAAGTAACTAAAAAAGGAAGAAATGATGAAGTATAAGTACTGAACAAAAGATTTCAAAGGGTGGCTTGAGAAGACAAAGTATTAAAATGACATGTGTACAGTGCTGGAGATAGAAAACCCAAAGAGAAGAACATGGTTGACATTGCTCAACCTGAAGAAAACTACAGAAAAATTCAAGCTTTAGGTTGCAGTAGTGAAGGGTTCTACAGAGAAAATATTAAATGACACTGGAAGTATCAAGAGAAGATGACAGGAATACTCAGAGTCATTATAGCAGAAAGAACTGATCAACATTCAACCATTTCAAGAGGTAGCTTATTCGTCAGGAACCAGTGGTGCTGAAGGAAGAAATTAAGCTGCAATGAAGGCATTGGTGAAAACCAAGGATCCCGGAACAGGTGGAGTATCAACTGAGTTGTTTCAATGAACAGATGAAACTCTAAAAGTGCTCCCTTGTCTATGCCAAGAAATTTGTAATGATGTAGTTATCTTTTGTTTTGTGATCTGATATGGTTATTTCCATTTTTGTATACTTGTGATTCCTGTACAACTTGGTCTTTGAAACCTAATCATGTTGATAAAGGAGGAGCTGCTGTAGCTACGATTGTATATTAACACAAGCCAGAAATGTCAGCAGGATACATGAAGTCTGGACCCTTGATCTTGGAATTAGCTGTCTGCTTCATCATGTTTAATCTGCTTGTGGGTATAGAAGTGTTTTTTTTCCTCTCCTTTTGTTGTGACTTAAGAACAATTTTATAGTCTATATCATGTACTATGTCAAGCCAAGTGCCATCGATTCAGATCCGACTCATGGTGACCCTAGGGGCCAGGGTAGAACTGACCCCAACAACACCCAGAACTTTCACTTCTATTCTGTTCTAGTTGCCACTCCCCTCCATGTGATAGCATGCTTCCTTTTTTGTTTGGAACTTACTGTGACCTTTTGATAAAGGTTTGGCCCTCCTACGCAATCAACTTGGTTCCAGCGAAGTGTCCCTCAGACAAACTCGTGTACATTTTTCAAGGTTTGTTTACCTCCCATTTCAGTCTATGCGTTTGTATGTCCAGGTCAGTCTTTGTCTGGGGAGCTGGCCCAGGTGCTGGATGCAGTGTGGGCTTAGAGAGTCTGGGGGCCATGCTCCCAGGGGGCCCTCTGTTCAGAAGGACCATCAAGTGTGGTCTTTTGGTAGGATGCTAGCTCTGCCTTCTACTCCATCACTTGCTGTGTCCAGAGCTCCATTCTGTGTACCCCATCCTGGCTGTCATTGTTCGTGGCCAGGCACCGTCTAGTTCTTCTGGTCCCATGCTGAAGCAGGCTGTGGCTCATATGGCCCCTTCCGTCTGATGGGCTCATATTTTTCTCCTCGATGTCCTCCATTTGCCCCAGGTCAGTGTGGACTGGTACAATTTGGTGCTATTCAGATGGCAACTTGCTAGCTTTTAAGACCCCAGTCGCCACTCACCCAGGTGGTAAGTGTGGCACTATTTTGAGAGAGGGAGAGAGAAGAACCTTGGCTAAGCCAGTTTGTCTGGATGTCTGCTGAGAGTGTGGCCCCTAGATCCCAGATCCTATTTCTCTGTTCTTCCAAAGAGGTGGTCCACATTAAGGGGACAATTTGGTTTTGAACGTGAGTGATTATAGGCACCCCACTTCTAGTGTGCTGCCACATCCTATACCCATCCCTAATCCTAACCATTATCTAATTTGAAAAAAATCCCTCTCCCCTCCTGCCCCTCCTTGTAACCATCAAATATTGATTTCTACTGTGCTTAAATGATTAGTTGTGTCCTTATAATAGTATCTCATATACAAAATTTGTGTTTTTGTGTTTGGCTAATTTTGCTCAGCATGATTCCCTCTAAATGGTCCCACATTCACAGGTATTTCTCTAAGCCATCATTTCTTATCATTGTGGAGTATTCCATTGTATTAACCTACCACAGTTTGTTTAACCATTCATCTGTTGATGGGTATTTAGGTTGTTTCCAACTTTTTGCTGTTGTGGAGAGAGCTGCAATAAACTGATGTGCAAGTATCTGTTTGAGTGGTAGTCATTATTTCTTTGGGATATATTCTAAGGAGAAGGATTGCTGGATCATACGATATTTCTATGTCTAGTTTTTTTAAGAAAGAACCAGATTGATTTCCACAGTGGTTGAGCCATTTTACAGTGCCACCAACATCCTCTCCAGCATCTATTATTCTGTGTTTTTTGGATTACTGCCATCTTTGTTGGGGTGAGATGGTATCTCATTGTGGTTTTGATTTGGATTTATCTGATGGCTAGTGATCATGAACATTTCCTCATGTCTCTGTTGACAACCAGTGTGTCTTCTTCGGTGAAGTGCCTGTTCATGTCATTTGGCATTTTTTAATTGAGTTGTTGTCTTTTTCTTATTGAGGTTTTGCAATATCTTGTAGATTAAAGAGATTAGTTAGAAGCGTGGCAGGCAAATATTCATTCCTACTCTGTAGGTAGTTTTTTACTCTTTTGGTGAAGGCTTTGGATGAACATAAGTGTTTAATTTTTAGCAGTTCCTAATTATCTATTTTCATTTCTGATGGTTGAAGGTTGTTGGTGGTTTTTGGTAGATTGTTGATGCCATGGATTAGTGCTTCCACTGTCTTGCCAATTTTTCCTTCCAAGAATTCTTTGTTTTAGCTTTTATATTTAGGTCTTTGATCCATTTTGAATTAGTTTTTGTGCATGGTATGAGATAAGGGTCTTGTTTTGTTTTTTTGCAGATGGGTACCCAATTATGTCAACACCATTTGTTGAAAAGACTGTTTTTACCCCCGCCCCCATTCACTGTCTTTCGACCTTTATCCAGTATCAGCTGTTCATAAGTGGATGAAGTTGTATTTGGATTTTCGATTCTGTTTCCTTGGTCTATGCATCTGTTTTGTGCCAGTACCAGGCTGTCTTGACTACTGTGGCAGCGTAGTAGCTTTTAAGGTCAGAAAGAGTGAGGCCTCCCACTTTGTTCCTCTTCTTTAGTACTAATTTACTTATCAGTGGCTTCTTTCCTTTCTATGTGAAGTTGGTGATTTGTTTCTCCATCTCATTAAAAAATGTCATTGGAAGTTGAATTGGGATTGCATTGTATGTACAGATTGCTTTGAATAGTATAGACATTTTCACAATGTTATGTTTTCCTATCTAGGAGCAAGGTAGACTTCTCCACTTGTGTATGTCATTTTTTGATCTGTGTAGGTCTTTTACATCTCTGGTGAGATTTATTCCCAGGTATTTTATTGTCTTTGGGGCTATAGTAAATGATAATGATCTAGTGATTTCCTCTTTGGTTGTCTGTTTGTTGATGAATACGAATTCCACTGATTTATGTATGTTTATCTTGTATCCTGATACTTTACTGAAGTCTTCTATTAGATCCAGTAGCTTTTTGTGGAGTCTTTATGGTTTTCTGTGTATAAGGTCATATCATTTGCAAATAGCAATTCTTTGACTTCTTCTTTGCCAGTTTAGAGGCTCCTTATTTCTTTATCATATCTAATTGCTTTGGCTAGGACATCCAGAACAATGTTGAATAGAAGTGGTGGCAGTGGGCATCCTTGTCTAGTACCTGTTCTTAAGAGGAATGTTTCCAACTTCTCTCCATTAAGTATGATGTTACTTTGGCTTAGTGTAGATGACCTTTATTATGTTGAGGAATTTCCCTTCTATTCCTATTTTGCTGAGAGTTTTTAACATGAATGGGTGTTGAACTTTATCAAATGCCTTTTCTGTATCAACCAATAGAATCAGGTACTTCTTGTCTTTTATTTTGTTTCTGTGGTTGATTGCATTAATTGTTTCCCTTCTGTTGAACCATCCCTGCATCCCTGGTATGAATCCTACTTAGTTGTGATGAACTGTTTTTTTTCTTTTTCTTTTTTTTTTTTATGTGTTGTTGAATTCTGTTAGCTAGATTTTGTTAAGGATTTTTGTGTCTAAGTTCATGACAGAGTTTGGTCTCTAATTTTCCTCTTTTGTGCTGTCTTTACCTGGTTTTGGTACCAGGGTTATACTAGCTTCATAGAATGAATTTTGGGTCATTCCACCTTTTTCTACACTTTGAAATACCTTTAGAAGTAGAGGTGTTAACTCTTCTCTGAACGTTTGATAGAATTCTGCAGTGAAGCCATCTGTGCCAGGTCTTATTTTGGGTGGAAGTTTTATTAAATTACCTTTTCAATTTCTTCTTTTGTAATGGGTTTGTTTGGTTGGTCTATCTCTGATTTTACTAATTTAGGTAGGTGATATCTTTCTAGAAAATTTTCCATTTCCTCTAGGTTTTCAGATTTATTAGAGTGTAATGTTTCCTAGTATTCTCATATGATTCTTTTAATTGCAGCAGGGTCCATTGTGATATTGCCCGTCTCATTTCTAATTCAGAGTATTTGTTTCTTCTCCTGTTTTTCTTTTATCTGTTTGGCCAATGGCTTATCAGTTTTGTTGATCTTTTCAAAAAACTAGCTTTTGGACTTCTCTATCCTTTCAGTCACTTTTCTATTTTCTATTTCATTTATTTCTGCCCTGATTTTAATAATTTGCTTTCTTTTGGAGCCCAATGGGTTCTTTTGCTGAGATCTTTCCAGCTGTTCAAGTTGATGAATTAGTTCTTTGATTTGTGCCCTTTCTTCTTTTTCGATATGCACCTTTATTGAGATTAATTGACCTCTGAGCACTGCTTTTGCTGTGTCCCATGGATTTTGGTAGGATATATCTTCATCCTCATTTGATTCTATAAAATTCTTTATTGCATACTTGATTTCTTCTATTACTCAGTAGTTTTTGAGTAAAATGTTATTCAGTCTCCATGTTTTTGATTTAATTTGCATCTTTTTTTCTGTTCTTGATTTCTAGTTTTATAGCTTTGTGGTCTGAGAAGAAGCTTTGTATTATTTCAGTATTTTGAATTTTGTTGTGTATCGCTCTGTGACCTCATATGTGGTAAATTCTGGAGAATGTTTCATGACTATTGGAAAAGAAAGTATACTTGGCTTCACTTGGATGAAGTGTTCTGAATATGTCTATAAGGTCAAGTTGATTGATTGTAGCATTAAATCCTCTGTGAGTTTACTAAGCTTTCTTCAGAATGTTCTGTCCTTTACTGAGAATAGTGTGTTGAAATCTCCTACTATTATTGTGGAGCTGTCTATTTCTGTTTTCAGTGCAATGTTTGTTTTCTGTATTTTGGAGCCTTGTCATTGAGTGTGTAGATATGTAGTATGGTTATGTTGTGTTGAATTAACCTTTGACCATTAGATAGTGACTCTCTTTATTTCGTATGGTGGATTTAACTTTAAAGTCTGTTTTGTCAGAGATTAGTATTGACACTCCTGTTCTTTTTAGAATGTTATTAGCCTGATACATATATTTCCAACCTTTGAGCTGTAGTTTGTTTGTGTCTTTGAGTCCAAGGTGTATCTTCTGTAAGCAGCATATAGATGGGTCATTTTTTTAATCTAATCTGCTACTCTCCTCTTAATTGGTGCAGTTAGTCCATTTACGTTTAGTGTGATTATTGATGAATATAATGTTGTGTTGTCATTTTGATGCCTGTTTTTGGGTGTTGTGGACAGTTCCTCTGTTACATTCCATTTTCTATCTGAGCCTTTTTTCTTCACGTATTTTCTTGGAATTGTGATTTTGTAGGTTACTTTTTGACATGCAGAATTACAGGTTTCTTTTGAGGTTACTCACTTAGTCCCTTTTATTAATCCAAAGGTAGTCCAAACTTCCATGTCTGTGTATCTCCTTGTCTTCTTCAACATCTGGAAAGTCTATGTGTACCTTTCTTTGACTCTCTTTTTTGTATAATATAGTTGTCAATTATATCCTGATTTTTCTGAATTTCTATTTTTTGTGATTTGTTTTGGTTATCATTTTTGAATTTCCTTTCCTAATAGTATCTAGATGCTCTGTCAGGTGCTAGATGTGCTCTGTCAAGTGCTGGATGTTTAAGTATATGTCTAATGCTATTTATTGCATTTTCTAATTTAAGAACTTCCTTTAATATTTCTTACAATTTTGGTTTGGTTCTTACAGATTCTCTAAATTTCTGTGTATCGGTGAAAATCAGCTTCATATCTGAGAGACAATTTTGCAGGATATGTTCTTCTCAGTTGACAGTTTTTTTTTGCCTTCAGGGCTTTGTATACATTATCCCATTGTCTTTTGGCCAGCATCATTTCAGCTGAATAGTCTGAGTTTAATCTTAATAATTTTCTTTTATAGGTTATTTTTTGTTATTTCTGGCTGCCCTCAGTAGTCTCTCCTTGTCTGTAGTCTTATGGAGCTTGATTATGATATGCCTCTGTGTATTTCTTTTGGGATCTATCTTGAGTGGGGTTTGATGAGCATCCTGAATGGAGCTCTTCTCATCTTTTGTGATATCACAGAAATTTTCTGTCAGTAGGCCTTCAACTATTCACTCTGTATTTTCAGCTGTCCCACCTTGTTCTGGTACTCCGATCACATAGTTACTATTTCTCTTAACAGAATTCCACATCAGCCTAATTGAGTCTTTTATCTGATTTTTCTTCGTGTATGCTGGTATTGTTTGCTTTGTTTTGAAGCTCAGTAATTCTGCCTTTCATGTCCTCAGTCCTGCTCCTTTGACTTTATTGAGTTATCAAGCTTGGAGATTTTGTTGTTAATCTGTCAAATTTCATATTGTTGCTGCTCAAACATTTTTTGCAGCTCATTTAATTTTTTTGTTGTACCCTGCTGCATGTTGCTTGATCTCTCTCCTGATATCTTGCACAGCTCTGTATATCATTTTTTGTATTCTTTCTCTGCTAGTTGTAGGAACTCTTCTTCATCTTGGAAATCTGTTCATGCTTTATTTGGGGGGTTTTCAGAGCCTTGGTAGTCTGCTTCTTCAGGTGTTCTGTCTGAGCCACCTGGAAGTCATTGCAGTGAAAGACACTTAATAGTTTGGTTGGCCTGACCAGTGTCTCTCTACTGGGGCTGGGCCACAGATTCTCTGTGCAGTCTGACTGTTTTCTGTTGCTTGGTCTTAATGTCCTGTACTAGTCTTCTGCTGCTGCTGCTGGTATAGCTCCGGGGTTGGGGAGTCACATCTGTTTTCAGCAGCAGCACCACCACTTCTGCCTCTGGGCTGTGGAGAGGGTTGCTTGTGTAGGTGCTGTGCTTTCACAGTCACTCCAAGGCATGCAGGACTCAAGTGCTGCTGCTGCAGCTGCTTCTGATTTGGCAAGACCCCTTGTGGAGCCTCAGCCTCAGCTGTAAGGAAGGGGAGTGAATGCTTGCTCCTGCCTTCTTCCCCAAGTTGGAGCAGCAACTGCTGCTGCTGTTTCTGTTGCCTCTGGGTTGGGTGGGGATCTACCAGAGCTTTGTCCAATGGCTCCTTAGCCACTAGAACATTTACTTCCCTTGTCCTGGGTTCCCTGAGCCTAAGACTTCCAGGTGTACTCAGCTCCAATGGCTGCCTAGCCACCAAGGTGATTGCCTAACTCTTCTAGAGTTGCCTGATCCCAGACCTCTCCAGCATAGGTGGCTCCAGTGGCTGCCTAGCTGCTGGATGATTACTTCCCTTTCCCCAGGTTTCCTGAGCCTGGCCCCGTCTGGCACACATGACACCAATGGTTGCTGAGCCTTGGAGTGGTCACGTCACGCCCCCTGGGTCACCTGAGCCAAGCCTCCCTGGTGCACTTGGTGGTGATGGCTGCCTAGCTGCTGGAACAATCACTTCACTCCTCCAGGGTTGCCTGAACACAAACCTCCCTGGTGCACTTGGCTCCAGTGGTTGCCTAGTCACTGGGGTGATCATTCCCCTCCTCCAGGATCACCTGAGCCCAAGCCTCCTGGGCACACTTGGCTCCAGTGGCTGCCCAGTCCCTGGGGTGATCACTTGACTCCTCTAGGGTTGCCTTAGCTCAGGCCTTCGAGGCACACCAGGTTCCAATGGCTGCCTAGCTGCCAGGACAATCACTCCCCATCCCATGAGTCGCCTGAGCCCAGTCCTCCCTGGTGCATGTGGCACTGATGTCTGCCTAGCTGGTGGGGCAGTATCTCCCCTCCTCTTGGTTTACCTGAGCCCAGACCACCCTGGTGCATGTGGCACTAATAGTTGCCTAGCTGCTGGCACTCACTGCCCTTTTCCCATGGTCACCTGAGCCCAGATCTGCCCACAGTGCGCAGCTCCAATGGCTGCCCAGCTGCTGGGATGATGACTTCACTGCCCTGGGGTTACTTGAGCTCAGACCTCCCTGGTGTACCTGGCTCTAATGGCTGACTAACCATGGGGGTGATCACGCACTCCTCCAGGGTAGCCTGAGCCCCGACCACCCTGATGCATTGGCTCCAATGGCTGCCTAGGCGCTGGGGTAATTTCTCCCCTCCTCCTGGTTCACTTAAGGTAAAGCCTTCCTGGTGGACGCAGCACTAATCTGCTTAACCACTGATGCTCATTGCACTTCCTCCACAGGAGCCTGAGCCCAGATACTCCAGGAGCTTGCGCCTCCTGGGGCTGCCCAGCTGCTGGCGGCGACCACTCCAGACCAGCCCTGTTGTCTGAGCCCAAGCCTCACTGGCCAACGCGGTCCCAATCCCAATCTCAGCTGTGAGTGTACTCTCACAGCCCTCCCCACCCCCCTGCAGGCCGTGGGAGCCCAGAGTTTCCTGGCCCACTGGCTTCAAGGCCAGTTCCAGGTCTGCCAGCGGCAGAGCTGTTCATTCTACCCCCAAGGTCCCCTGATCTCCTGCTCCGTAGCTTTGGGGGACCTGGATCCAGGCCTCCCAGTCCCACACACCACTAAGGCCTGCTGTGCAGAGCGCACTTGCGAGCTTTCCCCAGCTCTACCCTCTTCTGCCCTATTGCCTTAGGACTCTGGGACTCCTGGCCTCCTGTCCCCGTGCTCCCTGCCCCCGCACTCCCTGCCCCGTCTCTTTGTTCCTCCAGCCAAGGCCTCCCAGCCTCTTGCTTCTCTGAGTCAGTGCCTGGCTGGTGAGTTTAGCCAGGCACTGAGCAATGGACTAGTCCCAGAGTGTTGTAACCCACGTGGGGGTCTTTAGGTCTGAGCTGTGGGCTGCAGCTGCAATGCTTAGGCTGGGGCAGTTCTCCTTAGTGAAATTGCTCCAGCTCTTGTTTCTGGGATCCTCTTGGTTGCTAAGATTCACTGGAGCAGGTTTTCTTCTGCCAGGCTGCCTTCAGTTAATGGAGCATCTAGTCCAGGCCGCGTTGTTTTATCTGAGGTGGTTCAGGGCTCCTAAGATCTTCCTTTTGTTCCCTTTGTACCTAGGGTTCCCTAAGCATAGTTTAGTCTTTCTAGATTGCTGTGTTATGGGGATTTCATTAATTTTGAGGTTCTTAGTTGTTCAGAGGTTTAGCAGGAATATGTTGTTACTTTACCATCTTGGCCTTGCCCTTAGGGAAGTGTTTAAGGTTGTTTTCTTGTTTTTATTGTCAGATTAAAGTCTAAGATATAGAAATTTATGTAAAAGGGATGATTAACAGAATAATTTGGCATTAGAGTCTGTAAAGTAGAAATATATTTTTGTAAGTATATGCAAGTGTATACAAGAAAGCTTAAAATATGTCCATGTTTTGGAATAACAGAACAGGATCATGTATTAAAAAAAAAAAAGATACTTTACATACATTAGCTCCTATTTCGAGGACTGTTGTTTTGTTTCTAGTAATCTTACTATTCACAGTCATTCAGAGTTTAGTGTCAAACAATCTGAAGGCACTGTAACAAAGTTAACCTTATTAGCCTTTAATTTCCTATCTTAGACTTTTCTTTTTCATTTTCTGAGGGAAAATCTGAGTCCTTATTTTCATGCTTTATTAAATTTAAAAAAATTAAATTCACCTTTGTTTGTAGTCCACTTTACTGCCTTCTGATTATGATTCTACCATTTTTCATGGCTTTTAATTCTTTATTTATTTTAACTCTTACTTCATTTCTGTTTTGTCTTTTCTTTATTTACATAGAACTTCTTTCTAGTTATCTGATTCTTCAGCTACTTACATAGCTGTTCTTGTATTTCAAACGTCATTTTTGCCTGTCTCCAGTTTTCTCTGAGCTAGCAAAACATTTCATTTTTTCTTTTCAAATAAACAACTATGTGATTATGCTTATTTAAGACTATGATGAAAATGTTCTGATATCAAAAAGAATGCTTGTAACTGATACATGATAAATTTATGGTTTATGGTTAAGTAAATGATAAGAATGTTCCAGAAAGGGAATGATGAGCATGTTCCCTGAAAGGATGGTTTGTGTAAGATTGTCCTCAGAAAATTTCTTGAGTAGTTTCAGCAGGAGATAATCTGTGATAATCTGATATTATGAGAAGTTTACTTGTGAGTCATGTGTAATTTCCAGTTCTCGTACCTGACTCCCCTTTCAGACTAGGGAGCAGTTCTGTGGGCTACAGCAACTGCAGTGACTTTATTCCTCAATAAAATTCATTTATTTTCTACTCCCAACAGAGTAAGAATTTTGTTCTCTGGCAGGGTCAAAGGGAAGCTGGGCATCCAGACCTGTAGCTGGAATTGTGCACAGACCTTGGCTAACAGAGCTAGTCTGGTTAGTGTCCCACTGTCATTGCCTCTGACTGTGGATGCCACAGCTTGCATCATTGCTGCTGGTACCCTTGATACCGCAAACTCTGCTTCACCAGGGGATTCTTCACAATTTCCTTTTCTATCTTTAGTCCCTAGTTTAAAAGTGGGATTATCTGAGCAGCTAGGCTGGGTTTATGTCCTCATGCCCCATCTTCACTGGAGGCCAGGAAGATGAGTATCACATTTTCAGGCTCTGGCACCTAAGAAGATGCTTAAGGTTGGGGAGAGCCCAAAGAAAAATGCTCATGACATTTTCATTTTAAGCTGTTGTTGGCAATAATAAGAGAATTTGCTCCTTGGTGTTTTAGACACTGATATTAAAATGCTTTGTTTGTTCAACACAGGAAGATGGATGGATAGAGGACCATGACAGATTTTTCTCTCATTCTTTGAGTGTCTGAATGAAGTGTCATTGGCTATGATACAAGGTCACATAGAACTTGGTCCAAAGGTCCTGGATCCTAGCTTTTGGTCCAGACTTTTCTACTTATAGGCCAGGTGACCTAGCAGCAGCCATTTGATCTCCCTCAGCCTCTGTTTCCTCATCTGTAAAATGGGAATGATGTTAGCAGCTTCCCTCAGGGATCTTATGAGATGATGTCCATAAATGTCTTAGAACAACGGAAAACATATCCACATGTTGACTTTGAGTAAATTCCAACTCATAGTGACCCTATAGGCTAGGGTAGAACTGTCCCAGAGGGTCTCCAAGGA
The DNA here is from genome assembly GCA_028571685.1 of Heterohyrax brucei. NCBI lineage: Eukaryota > Metazoa > Chordata > Mammalia > Hyracoidea > Procaviidae > Heterohyrax > Heterohyrax brucei. The sequence goes on from CM053141.1 coordinate 172,459,191, forward strand.
ACAGCTGATAGATTTACAGACCTTTTGGTTAGCAGCTGGGCTGTTAACCACTGTGCCACCAGGGCTCCTCCAGGCGTGTAGTAGTGCTTAATAAATGGTGGTTGTGTTGGTGAAATTGGAGAGAATTGAGATTGGTGATTGGCCAGAAGTTTCAAAATGCAAGGCCTGTTGATATCCAGGATGTACCAGGCATCCATCTTCAAGGATAATTTGGGGGAAAGAGATCAAAATGAAAGTTGAAAAGGTTGACCTCCAAGTTGCATGACTTTCATCAAACAAGGTGGACAAATTCCAAAGTATCTACTTGTCACAGTTTTCTGAACAGCACAGTATGCTTTCACAGTGTAACCGGGTAGGAAAATGCTTAGTGATCTCAAGTGGTTGACAGACTCTGATGCCTCATTTGCTCAGTTTAGGCCAAGCAGTTAGGCTGTGCTTGCAAAATGTTTCTCTACAGCTCACAGAAGATTTTTGGGAACTCTTTGCAGAACTGAAAAGGAAGGTGCTCTCAGTCATAGGTGTTCTCAACAGTTATTCTTTAGGCTGAAGTTCTGAAGACTCATCGATTCTACGACACTCTCATATGTCTATTTTCAATCCAGTTATCCAGCAATAACAGGTTTTTATTCCTGCTAAGTGCTAATTTAAGCAGCATCTCTTTATAAAGCTATTTATTATGAGAAAACATGAAAGATGCAGCCTGCCTAGCTAAGAGGAAAATGATCTGTTGGTGTTGGCTGACTCATCTCTTCAGGTGTGTTATCAGTTTTACTATTATTTAATATTTCTGCTAAATTAAGAATGAAAATGAATCACTTGAGAAAGGGAGATTCTAAGAGATGCACCTACATTTGGTTTCCCATAACTGAGAATCAGTTGAGTTTATATAAGATGTTATTTCAGAGTTAGCACATCGTCTCTAAAGCTGCTACATTTAAACCTGGGTTGATGGCAAACATCACCATTCTAACTGTTCTTATGGAGGGATTAGGGACAGAATATGTACATACTAGTCACCCAGGAAGAGGCTGAAATACTCATTTACCTCTTTAGTGGAGACAGAGAATGTAATTAACCACCATCTGCATGTAAGAGTTGAATATTTCATGGTGGTGACAATGATTCATACTTCCTGCAGCAACTAGTATAAAATTAAACCCAGGTCTTATGACTTCCAGGCAACTATAGAATGTAGAATTCAAAACTCATTTTGTCTCTTGCTCTACTAGCTCACTTTCCTTGTATTGCTCAAATATTCATCCTCTTTCTGTAAGCAGTAATTTTCACTTCCGTGTTGATTTTCATTAGAGGCTTCTTAATTTACAGAGGGAACTTGCTTAGTGTAAGGAAGTCGAGTAAGTTTTAACTCTCCAGTTTCAGGCTGAGGCTGGTTAGTAGGGGCAGCCTGGAACACGATATAAAAAAAGCCTCTATACGCAGTGGAAAAGATTGATTAGTAATGTCTACCACAGGCCAGGGAGAAGAGAGTAGTGGCCTGAGCATCGTTCATTTTGTTATCCTAGGCCAACTTATCCATACCATAATGTGCTATATGATTTTGGACAAATGTCTCTATTCTAGTTTTCTCAAATACTAATTTGGGGGAAAGGAAATTAATGTTGTACCATATAAAAGTATTTGTAAGTATGCACTGTTGTTGCTGAGTTGATTGTAACTCATAGCAAACATATAGAATGGAATCAAACTGCCTCATAGGGATTCCAGGGCTGTAAATGTTTACAGAAGCAGACTACCACGTTGTTCTCCCGAGGAGCATTTGGTGGGTTCAAATAGTCAACCTTTCAATTAGTAGCTGAGCCATGAGGGCTCCTTTTTGTAAGTATATATATTAAAAAAAAAAATTAAACCAAATCCATTACTTGGAGTTGATTCCAACTCATAACGACCCTACAGGCTAGAGTAGAACAGCCCCATAGGGCTTCCAAAGAACTGTTGGTAGATTGAAACTGCTACCTTTTTGATTAGTAGACAAATGCTTAATCATTGCAGTACCAAGGTTCCTTTTGTAAATATAGAAATCTGTATAATATATTGTATTTCTGTTTTGACAATTGAAGGCTAACTGGACAACTCATGGACCTACGTAAATAAGATTCAGAGCTACATTATAAATATACTCATCTGTTTATTTTTAAGTGTGGAAGGTAAAGGGAAAGAGGAACTGGGGGTCTGTGATGGGAAATGAGATGACTGCAGAAGGTCAGAGATAGAAGTGTCTTTGATATTCTCTCTAACAGTGGTTTCATTTCTTTTTTTAAATAAGACAAACTCCTTTTTCTCTCAGGCAAAATCTTTTATGAAGCCTAATACATTAAACCCCATCAAGTCTTTTTTGATTTACAGCGTCCGTAGAACAGCCTTATACATTTTCTGAGCAGCAGCTGGTGGATTTGAACTGCCAACTGTTTGATTAGCATCTAAACTTTCAACCATTGCACCACCAGGGCTCCTGATATAGGACAACCAAACTAAACCACAAACAAGAAACAAAACTAAAATATACTAAAAAATCCAAAGCTGATGCTGTGGAGTCCATTCTGACTCATGGGGTAGGTACCATTAAATATGTTTGAATTAGGTGACCCAGATATCTTTAGAAATGGTTGCTTGAACTCTTCCATCATGTTAAACCCCCAGACTGACCAATGATATCTTGGACATTGATCTGCAGTGTGTATTACCGTATTTCCTTCACGGTAGAGAAGGAGGTACTTATTTGACTGAGGTCTAAATGATAGAATGCCTGGTACTAGGATGGAGGGAGAGAGGATGATGAAGGATTTGCTTGTGAGCCAGAATCCAACCATCATTATATTATACACATAAGAGCATAAAAAAAACAGCTGTTACTTTTGTAAAATCCTTCAGCGGACTGAGTATTCCTTAGATGCCTTTACTTTACCACCATCCATCCACCCAGCAAAAATTTTTTGAGTATCTACTGTGCATCAGCTCTCCACTTAGCACTGGACATAAATACTGGACAAGACAGATGTAGTATTTGTATTCATGGAACTTATATTTGCCTGGGAAAGACAGAATAAACAAAGATACAAAGATATGAGCAATGAAAATAGTGTTTTCATAAAAAGTAAATCACGGAAGAGTTTATGAATGGCAAATATTCCATACTTGTTAAATGAATCCATAAAGTCTTTCCATTGGCCACCAGTGGCCCCAGACCACACACTGACAAGAGATATTTTCAAGAAAATAAAATGTAGAACCCATATCGATTGTAATCTTGAGTTGCCACGGGGCATGAGAGAAATTTCATTTGCCTAAATGAGTGGGAGTTTGGCTCAGAGAAGATTTCTTTTTCTGAGTTCCCTCACAACATTTCTGTACCTATAGTGATGTTGTGAAAGCCTCTCAGTCTTCATGGTAACGGAGCACAGAGAAATTTATGGCAGCCTGGGAAAGAACGTTGGAGTGGCCAACTTATGACAAAATAGCTTTCATAAATTTTGTTGACTGAGGAAAGACAAAGCATTTTACTGAGCTAGAAAATAAACTAGGAAGAATAGGGCTCAGTGGTTACAGAAGATAACTCAAAGCTCTGATAGAAAAGAGACTCAGACTCTATCAGACAAAGAGAGGCAGGAAGTGTGAAAAGCCAAGCAGAGGATAGGAAGCTCATTGCATTTGTAGTGAAATTTCCCTATCTTTCTAGGAATGAAAATGAAAATACCCCATGCAGAGTTGGTTGCAAAAGCGTAGCTCACAAAAAGAATGACCGATATTAAAGAGAGAGAGAAAAAAATGCTTTAAATTATAGACATTCCTCATTTGTGAGAAAATCTTAAAACAAAAACAGTTCACTGTATAAACAACAGTGCCATGGAATTGTTAAATGTCGTCTCCTTCTCTAATACCTGTCATCCTCTTTCTGATGCAGGCATACCACTTTAGGCTGAGAGGCCTAAGTTGAGGCCAGAGATAAAAGTTCTTTTTTTCTTCCTGTCTAGTGAAATGCGAGGGTCCTTCAACTCTGACAACTTTGTCTCTTGTACAGGCAGAGACACTGACAGCGAGATCTTGGGACTTGTGTGTTCAGTCTTGTCTGTGGCTGGGAGGTTAGGCAAGCCAGATGTTTGACTGGAGGTGAAAAAGGAGGTGCCGTTCTGGCTTTTGTTTCAACCTTACAAATGGTCAAATCTCATTATTTCTTACAGTGTTCGCATTATGGAATCCATGGGACATTCAGAAACTCCAGGAGCATGTGGCATATGAAAGCATTCGGAGTTACCACTCTATTTCTCTTTTGTTTGGAGGTCTCTGTATTCTGTTGGGAAACCTTGGTGGCTACATCTGTTAATCAGAAGGTCAGCTGTTCAAACCCACCAGGCACTCCGTGGAAACTCTATGGGGCAGTTCCACTCTGTCCTATAGGATCATATGAGTTGGAATTGACTCAGTGCCAGTGGGCTTGGGTTAGGTATTCTGTTGTGTTTGTGTGCATGTATGCATGCTTTGGTGGTATTTCTCATCATGATCATCACCTACCTTAAATACATGGCTCTCCCTTCTCAATGGCCGCTCCTCAGTTCCGCCAAATCCTTGGCTGCCTCCTATTGATCCCTCAGAACCTGTTCTAGACTAGTTTTGACACTCCTCTTTCTCTGTTTTCTCTGTCCTAGCACTTATCCCATTTGTTTGTTCTGTATTCTGTTTTCAGGACTGGGAAAACAGAGAATGCTTCTGTTTTGCTTATCACTATGTCTGCAGAATCAAGCACAATACCTGGCCTGGAGTCAGTATGCAATGATTACTTGTCAAATGAATAAACTAGTAGTCTACTTGCTCCGTGGCTGGTCACTGTGTCAGTTTCCTTATCTGTACATTAAAATGTCTTCTTTACTCATGTCGGAAGATTTCCATGAGGGTGACATAAAATGATTTTGAACACTTAGCAAAAAAAAAAGTATCAGAACAGCTGTATAAAACTATTGTCATAAGGAGCCATCTAACCAACTGCGACTCACAGTGACCTCACATGTAACAGAATTAAATGCTACTTGATCCTGTGCCATCATTGCAACTGATGCTGTTGGAATCCACTATTATATCCAGTGTGTCAGTTCATCTCTTTGAGGGTTTATCTCTTTTTTGTTCACCACCTACTTTACCAAGCATGATGTGTTTCTCCAGTGACTGGTCTGTGTTGATGACGTATCTAAAGCAAGATGAAGTCTGGTCATCCCCACTTCTAAGAAACCTTCAGACCTTACTTCCTCCAAGACAGACCTGTTTGTTCTTCTGGCATATTTGTTACTCTTCACCAACACCACAGTCTGAATAAAGCTGTAAGTTGGTGTTAAATGTTATGCACGCTGTTGAACGGAAAGATGATGTCTGAAGCATCCCTTTTCTTTGTTATCCATTCCTGTTCTCCAGACACAAAGGAAGTGTCAATCTCTAATTAATGCTGCCTTTGCAGAGGGAAGATTGACCAAGACAAGGGTTCCTCTGTGCTCCGGTAGGGGTGATGGGCACCTACTGAGGTGTTTATCTTAATTTATTTAGTAGAGGACATTTGCCACCTGCAAATTTATTGTTTTGATTTCTTCAGCAGATTTGCCATGATTAAAGTGCCTTGTTTTTTTACTAAGATAAAGACCAACCTTTTCTTTCTTGAAGTGAATGACTGATGAAAGATAATTTTTTTACCACCCAGTCAGTTTAATTGGATTATTTCTATCCAGAGACTTACACATTTTGATTTAATATTAAAATCTCTTTGTAAAAAAGCTCAGTGGTAGTAAGATTAAATCTGGAACTAGGCAATGGGCACAAGGGACAGGAGATAGATTATTTAAATTTATTCACTGTGAAGTTGAACTGCTTAACAGAGGGGCTTACAAGGGGAACGGGGCGTCTCTGGAGCTGGAGTCAGGGAGCATGTCTCGGGCTGGTAATGCTCAGAGACTGAACGGTCCCTGAGCAGAAATATGATTAATTAATTTATTCCACACACTTATTTTTTTAATATGACAAAACATTTGCCAGTTCAACAATTTCTACACGTAATGATTGTGTTCATTATGTTCAACCATTAAAAAAACAAAAAAAGTATTGCCATTGCATCAGTTTATTTCTACTCATAGTAACCCTATAGGACAGATAGAACTGCCTCATAAGATTTCTAAGTAGCAGCTGGTGGACTTGAACCGTTGACCTTTTGTTTAGCAGCTGAGCTCTTAACCACTGCACCACCAGGGCACTGTGCAACTATTGCCATTATCCCTTTCCAAATGACTCTATCACCATTAACAGAATTATTCCATAGACATTTGAGAAACACTGACATTATACTGGACATTGAATGAGGAGGACAGTAGAGCCTGTCCAAATGCCTGGTGACCTAATGCTAGTGTTGTTTGAACCGCAATACCACAAAAGTGGCAGTTAATGCTTATCAGTTTCTCACTATGTGCCAACAAAGAGCTCAGCATTTTTTCTTAGGTACACTAACTTTTTCTTCAGAATGCCACAGTTAGGTGCTTATTTCCCTGTTTTTGTCCCTGATGTGCTATGTGACCTTGGGCTGGACTCTCTACCTCTCTGAGCATTAGTTTCCTCATTTGTAAGGATTGAATTAAATAGCTTCTTTAGCTCTGTTTTAAGACTTTTTCCCCTTTCCTAACTACATATAAAAGCCAAACAGAGGATAAGGCCTGCCAGGGATCAAACTTCAGTTTTTAAGGAAATAAACACATTGATTAACATCAAACAAGAGGCTGTGAAAGGGGAGGGGGAAGATTCTGTTTGACAAACTGGCCTATCATTCTCTTCTGGGTCTGTTTAGATACTCACTGGCCTAAGCTAACTTTGTTTCTTGGTCTCACACTGGATTGTTCTCAAGACAGTTTGGAGTCATGAGGCTGAAAAAGTTCTCTGGATATAGGAGTGTCTCTGGCCAGTGTTTTAAAATTCTCTAAAGGCAGTGTGCACCTTTATTCCTGTACAGAGGGGCTGACTGCTCCTACCACCCTGCCCTTGTACATGTCTGAACATAGATCTAGGATCTGTGTCCCAGGTTTGGAAACTGTGGGAAGGAAGAATTGTCTGCGGAAGCCAGGACTGAGCAAACTGTCCTTGGAGAGTGCAAGATCTGCCCGAAGTTCATTAACTGATGTTCAGAACAAAGGAATTCATCATTTTCGTTTATTCTTGTACAAGAGTCATGCAATGTAATCATTATTGAAGGCATGTGGTATCCTTATGCTACAGGTGATGAATTCAAGACTCCAAGATGTGAAATAATTTGTGCAGTTGGGCTTGGGTTGGTGATGCTCCCAAAGCTGTGTCCATCTAGGGGCAGAGTCAAGATGGCAGACTAAGCAGCCATCTTATATCCCTCTGGAAACCAAGACCTGAATTGATAATCATATGGAGCCTTCTGATCACCTAGTGAATCCCAGGACACAGCACAGGGCTGTTAATTTGGATTTCATACCACTGAACAAAAAATCTCCTTTCTTTCACAGACTCCCACTCCTGGCTAGCCCTGGCTCTCACAGACTGAAGGTAACACATCATTTTGGCTTTTTTTTAATCTGTCTTGGCCGGTGGGTGGAGCTGGGTCTTGCCTAGCAGCTAGTCTCAGCTGCAGTGCTGGTGGGATAGGCAGGCGAAATTGCCATATTTTGAGAGCCAGGTTTAGGACTCTGTTTATCTAGCCACTTTCAGCCTGTCTTTTTATCACTGCCACCACGGGGTTTGTATGGAACTGGCTGAGCCTATGTGTGGGACACATGTTAGATACAGAGATTTTAGTGGGACCTAATTCTTAGCCTGGGAGCCAGTGCCTGCAAACAGGACAACGCTTCTTCAACAGAAAAGCAGTAGTTTACACAGTGTTGCCTATGGTGGGGGCCTGGCAACAGAGGCTGAGGACTCACTATGTCTCAGCACCTTTAACCCCTCTGTCCACTGACTGTGTGGAGGGCACCATCTTAGATACGGTGGCCGAAGCTGGACCTAATTCTTAGCTTGGGAGCCAGAGCCTGTCCACAGGAGAGTACTTTTCTACCCGAAAAGCAGTATTTTACACAGTGTTGCCTAGTTCTTATCATCTGGGGTTGGATGTAGAGGTGCTTACTTTGCCAGTTACGAAGAGAGGCCTCTACACCTGAAAACCTGACTGACTTCGGAAGTGGTCAGATATCTTTTGTTTTACATTTTAAGACAACCTAAAGAAACATCTGCAGTCCATCCATACAGTGTCTCTCCCAACCTTACTTACTCACATGAAATCCAAAAAGCACAGATGCTTGTGGCATCCAAGAAATCACCCATGGCTTCAGAAGGCTCCCAGACAAAACAACCAAACAGTTTTCCAGAAGAAGAAACTTTTCAGAAATCATCAGAAGGTGAATACGAAAGGATTATATACCTTAAACAAAATGCAGCAGAACAAAAGGAAAAATTAAGCAAGCTGTTTGATCTGATGGAACACCAGTACTCTGAAATCCAACAGATCAAGAACAAAATCAAAGACATAGAAACTTCCATTCAAAGCCAAGAAAATAGAATGGAACATGTGGAAAAAAGAATTTCTGATTTGGAAGACAGAGCTACTGACTCCAGCATCTATGAGCAGAAATCAGAAAAAAGAAACAAGAAAAATGAAGAAGCATTAAGAAGCATGTGGGACTCTATTAAAAGGAACAACCTTTGATTAATTGGAGTTCCTGAACAGGGTGAGACACCTGAGAACACAGAGAGTATCGTTGCTGAGCTGCTGACAGAAAACTTCCCAGAAATCATGAAGGAAGAGAGTTTAGATATCCCAGATGCATATTGCACACCACCCAATATAGATCTCAAAAGAAAGATTCCAAGACATATTATAATCAAGCTTAACAAGATGAAACATAAGAAGCAACTCTTAAAGGCAGCAAGACTCAAAGCAAAGCTAATGTTCAGAGGGAAACCCTATAGGCTTTCATCAGATTTCTCAGCAGAAACCATGCTGGCATGGACAGTGGCATGGACATTCAAAGCCTTGAGGGAGAAGAACTTCCAACCAAGAATTACGTATCCTGCAAAACTATCTTTGAAATATGAAAATGAAATTAAGACATTCCCAGATAAACAGAAACTCAGAGACTTTGTAATAACTAAACCCAACCTACAAGAAATACTGAAAGAAGCTCATGGCTTTGGCAAAGAAGAACAAACCCACTAACTTTCTATTTTAGAACAATACATCATCCAGAATTCTACTCAGGAAAGATCCAAACTCAATCACAGCATTAATACTGAATAAATCTAGTGATTATCATGAAAACTATGGTGCTACCATATTAAAAAAAGGGATGTACTGCAGTTGTTATAGTCCTTCCAGATGGAGAGGAAGTCAACAAGACTGGTAGTAATTAAAATTGGGTTTATATATAGTTTATTAAGAGGGATCATGGGGCAGCCGTAAAGTACAGCAAAGATGCAACACACCACATCAAGAAATGTAACATAGGAGTCTCAACAACTACAAAAACAGCTCTGAAAAAGGTGAAAAATCAACTCACAAAAAAGAATGTCCCAGAACAGACTAATAACAACACAGAAAACATCAACACAAAAATAAACATATCACAATGGCAGCTTTGAACACATACCTATCAATACTTACATTGAGTGTGAATGGACTGAATGCTCCAGTAAAGAGACATTGAGTTACACCGTGGATCAAAAGATATGAGCCATCCATATGTTGTCTACAAGAAAGTCACTTGAGACTTAGAGATAGGAACAAACTGAAAATTAAAAGATGGAAGAATATGTATCAAGCTAACAATGAATAAAGAAGAGCAGGTGTGGCAATTCTAATCCCAGACAAAGTCAATTTTAATGTAAAATCCACCATCGTGGACAAAGATGGGAACTATTTATTGCTGAAAAGTTCAGTACACAAGCAAGACTTCACTATATTAAATATTTATGTACATAATATCAGAGCACCTAAATATGTTGAAGAAACACTAACTACACTCAGAAAAGAGTTGGATTACTCCACAACAGTAGTGGGAGACTTCAACACTCCACTCTCAATACTGGACAGATCATCTAGAAAAAAGCTCAGTAAAGATGCAGGAGACCTTATTGACACAATTAACGAACTAAACCTCATTGATATATACAGAACTTTCAACCCATCAGCGGACAACTACACCTTCTTCTCCAGTGCACATGGAATGTTCTCCAGAATTGACCATGTGTTAGGACATAATGCAATTCTCAACAAAATCCATACCACTGAATTAATGCAAAGCATCTTCTCACATCATAAAGCCATAAAATAGAAATCAATAGCAGAAAAAAACATAGATAGAAAGTGGAACTCTTGGAAACTGAACGTCTTGCTCAAAAAACCATGGTTATAGACAAAATTAAGGATGAAATAAAGAAATTCATGGATTCGAATGAGAATGAAAACACTTCCTACCAGAACCTATGGATACAGCCAAAGCAGTGCTCAGAGGTCTGTTTATCTCCATAAATGTACACATCTGGAAGGAAGAAAGAAACCAAATCAAGGAACTAGCCCTACAACTTGAACAAGTAGAGAGGGAACAACAGAGGAACCCCTCAGGCACCAGAAGAAACGAGATCATAAAGATTAGAGCAGAGCTAAATGAATTAGAGAATAGAAAAACAATCGAAAAAAACTGAAAAGACCAAAAGCTGTTTTTTTGAAACGATCAACAAAATCGACAAACCACTGGCTAAACTTACTAAAGAAAAACAGGAAAGGAAACAAATAACCCAAATTAGAAATGAAAGGGGAGTTGTCACAACAGATCCAACAGAAATCAAAAATATCATAGCAGAATACTATGAAAGATTGTACTCAAACAACTTTGAAAACCTAGAGGAAATGGACAAATTCCTTGATTTATATCACCTACCCAAATTATCACAACATGAAGCAGAACAATCTAATAAACCTGTCACAAAGGAAGAGATTGAAAAGGTCATCAAAAAACTGCCTACCAAAAAAAGCCCTAGCTCAGATGGCTTCACCGCAGAATTCTACCAAGCATTTAGAGAAGAGTTATCTCTAGTATTACTGAGACTATTTCGCAGTATTGAAAGCGATGAAGTACTTCCAGACTCATTCCATGAAGCCAGCATAACCCTGGTACCAAAACCAGGGAAAGACTCAACCAAAAAGGAGAACTACAGACCGATATCTCTCATGAATCTAGGTGTAAAAATCTTCAACATAATTCTTGCCAATAGAATACAGCAACATGTCAAAAAAATAATCCATCAGGACCAAGTTGGATTCATACCAGAGATGCAAGTTTGGTTCAACATCAGAAAAACAATTAATATGATTAACCACATAAACACCACAAAAGACAAAAATCATCTGATTTTGTCCATTGATACAGAAAAGGCATTTGATAAAGTCCGACACCCATTCGTGCTAAAAACTCTTAGCAAAATAGGCATAGATGAGAAATTCCTCAACGCGATAAGGGCCATTTATACAAAGCCAACTGCCTACATCATCCTGTATGGAGAGAGGCTGAAGGAGTTTCCCGTGAGAACAGGAACTAGACAAGGATTCCCACTCTCACCTCTCCTATTCAGCACTGTACTAGAAGTTCTAGCCAGAGCAATTAGATGAGACCAAGAAATAAAGGGCATCTGCATCGGTAAAGAAGAAGTCAAAATCTTCCTGTTTGCTGATGATGTGATTGTATATGCAGAGAATCCCAATGATCCGTAAGTACACTACTCAAACAGACAGAAGAGTTCAGCAAAGTCTCAGGATACAAGCTAAACATAAGTAAGTCAGTAGGATTCCTTTATACCAACAATGAGACTGTTAATGAAGAAATCATCAAATCAATACCATTTACTATAGTCCCTAAGAAGACAAAGTACATAGGAATTAATCTAACCAGAGAAATAACAGACCTTTACAAAGAGAACTACAAGCCCTTACTGCAAGAAACTAAGAGAGACTTAGATAAATGGAGAAACCTACCTACTCATGGATAGGAAGACTTAACATTGTGAAAATGTTTATTTAACCCAAAGCAATCTACTTACATAATGCAATCCCAATACAAGTTCCAGTGTCATTTTTTTAATGAGATGAAGAAACAACTCACTAGTTTTGTTTGGAGAGGGAAGAAACCCTGGATAAGTAATGTACTACTAAAGAAGAAGAACACACTGGGAGGCCTCTCATTACCCAACTTTAGAACCTATTACACTGCCACAGTGGTCAAAACAGCCTGGTACTGGTACAAGAATAGACAGATCGATCAGTGGAACAGAGTTGAGACCCCAGAGATGACACTATTTGCTTATGAACAGCTGATATTCAACAAAGGCCCTAAGACATTGAACTGGGATAAAAACAATATCTTCGACAAATGGTGCTGGCAACATTGGATATCCATCTGCAACAAACTGAAACAAGATCCATATCTTACACCTTATACAAAAACCAAAGCTATGTCCATCTAGTTGGTAACTCCACACCCCCTTTGAACACTGTAAATATCCCATGTCTCATTTGCGTGGTTGTGTATAGTTTGAGCTTGATGCTTCCCTTAAAATCAAAACCAAACCTGTTGCCATAGAGTCGATACTGACTTATAGTAGCCATGTAGGACAGAGTAGAAGTGCTCCATACAGTTTCCAAGGACCACCTAGTGGATTTGAACTGGTCACCTTTTGGTTAGGAAACATAGCACTTAACCATTATATCACCAGGGTTTCAGAGGTAATAATATTGTAATGTTGTGGCCAAGACAGTGGGCCTGTCTATGTAGTCACAGACACCTTGCAGAGGACATTAGCGGACGGAAAAGGGCAGAGACTCAAATGTTGTAGCTCTGGAAGTCAGAACTAAAACCTTAAATCTGAGTTTTGGGTGCGTAATCTGATAGGAAACATTCTAAAGAGAAAACAAGAACAGATAAATAAGCCTGTGGTCTTGTGCAGGAGCAACACTATCAAATTTCTTTCCAGGGGCTTAGTCTCTCTGTCAGGTGCCTGAAGGCTGTTTTCTGCCTTTTGCATTTCCCCAGTGTCACTCCCTAGCACAACTCTGGGCCTTCTCAGCTGATTTTTCTTCTCAATTGCATCCTCTCCCTGTGAAAGCTCACCTTGCCCCCAGGTTCAGAACATGTAAATAACAACATGCTGTAAGACCTAAATTCCCTTGCAATCCTAATAGCAAGGAGGTACAGCTAAATGCTTGATATCTTGTGTGTGTGTGTGTGTGTGTGTGTGTGTGTGTGTGAGTGAGAGAGAGAGAGAGAGAGAGAGATGAACAGGTGTTAATCTTCTGGATTGAGTAAATTTGTTCCAAGCATAGCCTAATCCCTGAGGAACTCTGGCAAGTTTGCAGGTGGAAAAGAAAATCTGCCGTAAACAATAACCTTGAAGCGGTAGGTAGAAAGTTTGATTGTCTTGTAAATGAGCCTTTCTTGGCAGTAATTTCCTCCAAGCCTAAGAAAGGTGGAAGGGAGACAGCAGTTCTCAGGAAGAGCTCTGAGCCGACGTTGTCTAAGTGGTCTCAAGAGGAGGCTGAGGCTCTCAGCCAAGGAACTAGTTGTCACTGAAAGGCAAACATTTGGTTTTGAGTTCAGCTCCCATTTGGAATTCATTTCCCGGACCGCAAAGTGTGAGACACTGTTGTTGTTATTTATTTATTTTTCTTTATTCTTAGGTGTGTTTGTTTTCTGGCATGGAGCCAAGGTAGTTTCTGTGAAGGCTAGAGTCCTTGGGCATCTGTAAGATGAGGAAAATGCCATGAATTGTGTGTGAAGGGGATGTACAAAAATTAGACAACAGGGAATTAAGCCAACTCTTCTTGAGTTACCTTATTTTTTTTTTTCTGCCATCTCAGGAAATCAGAAAGTTAGAAGTACTGTAATGTATCACAGTTTTCCTACTGGCCTTATTTTCTTTCCTTCTTCCTCCCTCCCTCTCTCCCTGTCTGCCTCCTTCCCCACCTTCCTCCGTCCTTCCCTCCCATCCATCTATACAAGAAAAAAAAACTGAACATCTATTAAGAGCTAAGGAATACAAAGATGAATTAACACGGTGCTTGGCTTCTAGAAATTTGTGATTGAATAGGAAACACATATACAAACATAACACTACAATGTAGCAAAGCAGTTATTGCCACAGAAGTTTGTACAGGCAGTTCTGAAACCAAAAAAAAAAAACCACCCAAAGTCACTGCCACTGAGTCAACTCTGACTTACAGTAATACTACAGGGCAGAGTAGAATGGCTCCATAGGGTTTCCAAGGAGAGCCTGGCAGGCTGGAACTGCCGACCTTTTGGTTACCAGATGTAACCTTTAACCACTATACTACCCAGCTTTCCAAGCAACTCTGGCAGCATGGTAAAGAGGGCTGTGAGCCCTGCCGGGAATGGGGGTTGGAGGTGAGGCAGGGCTTCTCAGAGCAGTGTTTTTAACTGAGTGTTGAAGGGTATGGAGGCAGGGTAGGCTGACATACGAATCATGACCAGATGATGGACGGCCATTGTGAAAGTGGACAGGAAGATGTACTAGGAAGAAAAAAATCTACTAAATGGACTTGAAAGATAGGGAAGCATGAACAATAATGTCACTAATGAAAGCTTCCATAGACAGAGAAACTAGGCTATAGAAACCATTGCGTGGTGGGGTGGGCCAAGTGGCTGTCTTACCAACAGTAGTAAAAATGAACACTTATCCAGTTACTTCATGACAAGCTTTGTGCAAAGAGCTTTGAATGCATTATCTCAGTCTATCCCAGATTTGACACATGTGTCATGAAAGATTATTTTAGGTAATACCCATTTGAGACACTGAGTTACAGAGAGGGTTTTCTTTTAAATTCTCTTTAGAGTTTTCCGCTTACTTTAAGGAGAAAGCTTCAGTTTGAAGCTGCGGTATTCTTAATTCCGTTCGTAAGCACGCTAATCTCCATTTTAACAAAGAGAGATCAGGCCTCAGGCACAGAACCTTCAGCTGGAAAAAGCATTTAGCTAGAATTTCATATCACTGTTGATATTTATCTATTCAGAATTTAATACATTTTTTATTGGTATTGTTATGGTTACTATTGCTTTATATTGGTGATATTGGTTTTCTATTTATGGTAGCATTACAAAGTTGCCTGTAAAAGTACATCAATATAAGTGGAAACATGGATTGATTTAAAGAAAAATATTACCTAGCTAGTACTTTGGGTTTTGTACAGACAAGGCAAAGATTAGGAAGGAAGTATGCCAATGGCTAAAACTTGCACTTAGTGAATATTTGTTACCTCATTCGTTATAACAACTGTAATGGAAAAACACTATTTTAATCTCAATTTAACTTCTTAAGTAACTGAAGTTTATAGAGATTAAGGAATTTTCCCTGGGCCGTTCAGATAATAACTTCCAGAGGAGAGACTTGAACCTAGGCCTGGCTGACTCTGAATCCCGTATTTTAAAACTTCAGGACGTAGACTTTTGTATGTCAGATATCTGGCAGCAAGTGAAAATAAGATTCTGGAATGGCCTTCTGAATCCCTCTGGTCGCACTTGGCTTTTGGCTTGGTTGGTCCAGTAATGTCAAAGTTCTTCCCTACCAGCACCTTTTAGAATTGTGTCTTTTTCCATTTTTTAAAATACTTTATTCAGTAAGTTATAATTAATTTATTCTCCTAGTTATGAATTCATTAAAGATGTGAAGTTTTCTTCATCTTTTAATACTGCCTTGGGATTTTAAAAAAAAAGTATGCTGAAAATAGATTGTGACTCTCCTTTAATATATTTGTGGAGTGCAGGTGATGTAGTGCTTAAGAGCTTGGCTGCTAACTGACACCAGTGTCTTGTCCACCTTTCAAAGCAATTTTGGAACTCTTCTTGGAATGGCCATCAGAGCTATAATTGTATTACCTTTGATGTCCTGAATATCATCAAAATGTCTTCCTTTCAATATTTTCTTTATCTTCAGGTAAAGAAAAAAGTCACTGGGGGCCAGATCAGGTGAGTAGGGAGGGTGTCCTAGTACGGTTATTTGTTTATTGGCTAGAAATGCCCTCACAGACAACCGCACAGTTAAACTCATGAACTTGCCATTGTGCCACAGCACACAATGGCCATTAAAGAAGGAGCTCCAAAATTGCTTTAAAGGGTGGACTAGGCCCTGGTGTTAGTACCTAGCTTCCCAAGGGGAATACTTTGAAGGTGACTGTTATGACATTCAGTAATGAGGCATGCAGTACTTGAAAGAAATAAGTTTGTGGATGTAACTGGCAGACTTCATATGCTGTCTTTTAGGGCCACTCTGAGTTGGAATTGAGTTGATGACAAAGAGCTGTAGCATTTTTGTAGACTCATAGGTATCTGTAGTTCCTGGGTTGAGGGTGGACTAGTTCAGGTCAACTCCTATTTACTGTGCCCCAAAGAAGGAGATTGGTTTTGTCACAGTCGTAAAGTGGCCATGTCAGAAGTGGAGTCCAAATAAACTCCTCCTTGCTCTTGATAAGACACCTTTCCTCTGCTGTGTTCTTCCTGCTCTAAGGGCTTTGGCTGAGGGCTTGGTTCCTTTCTCATCTTACCTCACTCCAGAACCCCTACCTGCTACTTATTTGGAGTCCTAGCATTTGTAGTTCTTAGTTAAATCTCGTCTCCATTGTCTACTTCTTCTGCAGATATGTGAGCCCAAGGAAAGTGATTGTAAGATAGTCATCAAGTAGCTGTGACTTTTGTCCCCAGAAGAAAGTTCTGGCTTCTTTTTCCAGTCTGTGTCTTGTCTAATGACATCACTTTGCACCCTGTTGCCTGTCTGTTTTAGTCAGCCAGGGCTGCTCTAACAGAAATACCACAGAGTGGATGGCTTTAACAAAGGAGGGTTTATTCTTCCATAGTCTGGCAGGCTGCAAATCCATATTGAGGGTGTCCGCTCCAGGGGAAGGCTTTCCCCTTGTTAGCTCAGGAGGAAAGTCCGGTATTGCATCAGTCTTTGTCCAGGGAGCGTCTTGGCGCAGGAACCTCAGACCTGAAGGATGCACTTTTCTCCCGGTGCTGCTTTCTTGATGGTACAAGGTTCCAATTCTCAGCCTGCTTCTCTGTCCTTTTATCTCTCGTAGGATGAAAGGATTAAGGATGGGGCAAGCCATACTCCAGGGAAACTCCCTTTACAGTGGGGCAGGGAGGTGATCCTATGAAGGGATCTACAGTCCCACCCTAGTCCTTTAACATACAGCATAGGAAAACCACAGAATGGAGGACAGTCACAAGACACTGGGAATCATAGCTCAGCCACATGGCTAGACATATTTTTGGGGGGACACAATTTACTCCATGACACTGTCTAACCCTTTGAAAGAGCCTTTATGATCTTACCTTTGCTTCCTTCTCCGAGGTCACTGCTTGCCATTTCCCCAAAACATGTTCACTCAGACAATCCTGAACCACTTTCCTTGAAGTCGCTTGCTCTTGCTCATCTTTATAGCTTTTGCAGATACTTCTTAGTAATAAAGAAACAGCTGCGATTCACTTAGCATTCACCACATATGCCAGTTACCATGCCAAGAACTGTTTCTTCATTTATCTAATGTGGTCTTCACAATAGTCCTGTGATAAAGGCAGTGTTACCTCCTATTTAACGTAGAAAGATAACGAGACACAAAGAAAATTAGTAACTTGCCCAAGATTGCAAAACTAGTGAATGACAGAGTCAGAATTTGAATCTCCGAGGTCTGACTTAGGTGGTTTAGTCATCAAGTGGCAGTTCCAATCCTCCAGGTGCTCACTGGAAACTCTATAGAACGATTCTACTCTGTACGTAGGGTCGCTATAATTTGGCGTTGACTTGATGACAGTGGGTTGGTGTTGTTGGTTAGTAAGTCTGACTCAGGGTCAGAAAACCAGTTGCTGCCATGTGGATTCTGTCTCATGGTGACCTCATAAGTGTCAGAGTAGAACTGTGGTCCAGAGGGCTTTCAATGATAGATTTTTTGGAAATAGATTGCCAGGCCTTTCTTCTGAGGCAACTGTGGGTGGACTTAAGCCTGCAAGCTTTTGGTTAACAGCCAAGCACATTCACCATTTGTACCACCCAGGGAATCCCCAACTTACGCCACAGGCTTTGAATCACTAGCTCTTGCATTCTCCCATTCACATGGCTGATTTTTATGCTCTGCCTGCCTTAGGTCTTAATTTGAACATTGATGCCTCTTGGAAATCTTTTGTGGATGCTCTGGACCACATTAGAATTCTCTGTTAGCTGTGGCTACAGATCATCTCTCCTCACTTGCTTCTAATGTCTAGTAGACAGTGAATAACATGAGGTCTTTTTCATAGTTGACAATGGTAAGCCATTGGAAGATTTGAACTGCCACTTAATGACTAAACCACCTAAGTCAGACCTTGGAGATTCAAATTCTGACTCTGTCATTCACTAGTTTTGCAATCTTGGGCAAGTTACTAATTTTCTTTGTGTCTCGTTATCTTTCTACGTTAAATAGGAGGTAACACTGCCTTTATCACAGGACTATTGTGAAGACCACATTAGGTAAATGAACAAAGAGTTCTTGGCACGGTAACTGGCATACCACTGTCACCAATGACATTGTCACCATAGTAGGCACACGGTACATAACTGTTTATTGCATGACTGCAACACCCTTGTTTCCTTTCTCTTCTTTGTTCTGTACATGTAGCTGCCAAGTATTGTAACTCCTACCTCTGAAACTTCTTTTTCTCTCTCCCTACTTATACCCCCGTTTGTCTGCATTATATAATTTATCAGTGTCAGAGTATTCATAGTATTCTCTTACAATATTTTGTGTGTCTATAAGATCACCACTTTCATTCCTTCGAGTCCTTTTTCCTCCTCCTCCTCTGAAAAAATACAGTAGTGCTTGAATTCATTTTATTATCAAGTATTTTGGATGTTATGGCTTTAAAATAAATAAAAGGAATACAAAAGACATGTAGTCGTGTATTGAAGGAGCCCTGTTGGTGCAGTGGTTAAATACTTGCTGCTAACCAAAAGGTTGACAGTTCAAACCCACCAGCTGCCCCATGGAAGAAAGATGGGGAAATATGCTTCTGTAAAGGTCAAATCCTGTGAGGCAATTCATCTCTGTCTTATAGATTCACTGTAAGTCAAAACTGGCTCAATTACAATGTATTAATCCTATACCAGGACTTCATTCACCGTGGATGAATCTAGAAAACATTGTGTGAGTGAAATAAATCAGTCTCAGAAGGGCAAGTATGATCCCACTTATTGGCAGTATCTAGACTAGGAAAGTAAAGAGACCAAAGTTTGTATCTGGTTAACAGGAGTGTGTGAGAGGGAAGGGGAGAAGAGGACTTATTCCTTAGAGTGACACTAAGGCCCCCCTAAGGGTAATAGTATAAGGATCATAGTATAATTTGGGAATGGATAAGTGTGATGGTTAAACAATATTATGAACATATTCAACAACACTGATCTATACAGGTGAGAATTATTGAAATGTCAATTGTTTTGCTATGTGTATGCGTGTTATGTTGTTATTAGGTGCTGTTAAGTTGGTTCTGACTCATAGCAACCCTATGGACAACAGAATGAAACACTGCCTGGTCCTGTGCCACATTCAAATCATTTTTATGCTTAAGCCCATTTTTGCAGCTGTTGTGTCAATCCATCTCCTTAAAGGTTTTCCTCTTTTTTGCTGACACTCTTTACTAAACATCGTGTCTTTCTCCAGGAATTGATCCCCCTGACAACGTGCACGAATTATGTAAGACACAGTCTCACCATCCTTGCTTCAAAGGAGCACTTTGGTTGTATTTCTTCCAGAACAGATTTGTTTGTGCTTTTGTGTCCATGGTACATTCAATATTCTTCTCCAACACCACATTTCAGAGGTGACAATTCTTCTTGTCTTCCTTATTCGTTGTCCAGCTTTTGCATACGTATGATGTGACTGAAAATTTCAGGGCTTGGGGTCAAGCGCACTTTAGTCTTCAAGGTGACATCTTTACTTTTCAACACTTTAAAGTGGTCTTATGCAGCACGTTTTTCCATTTCAATGTGTCTTTTGATTTCTTGACTGCTGCTTCTATGAGCATTGATTGTGGAGCCAAGTAAAATGAAATCCTTGAGAACCTCAATCTTTTCTTCATTTATCATGATGTTGCTACTACCCCAGTTATGAGGATTTTTATTGATGTTGAGGTAAAATCTATATTGAAGACTATAGCCTTTGATCTTTATCAGTAAGTATATCAAATCCTCTTTACTTTCAGCAAGCAAGATGTGTTACCTGTATAACACAGGTTGTTAATGAGTCAGCCTCCAGTCTTGATGTCTTATTCTTCTTCACACAGTCCAGCTTCTTGGATTATTTGCTTGGCATGCAGAAACTAGGTGTTCAAGACCTTTCACAGACTGGGCTGGACAACTGTTTTGCAAGAACAAAACCATCAGTTTTGGGGAAGGGACTTTTGAAACACTGGGCTGTAGGTTCTTTCTCTTTGTGTACATTCTCAAAACTGTCACCTTCAACAAAAGTCTGGCCCTGTCTTTACCTAAGAAACTAGGTGTTCAAGACCTTTCACAGACTGGGCTGGACAACTGTTTTGTGCCCTACAGTCATTGTTCGGTGTGCCAACCTGCTCCCATCCCTGAACATGCCCTCTAGTTTCATGCCTCTCTGTCTCAAGTGTTTCTTCTGCATCGCTCTGATGCATCTTCTCCATATACATTTACTGTTATGGATTGAATTATGTCCACCCTAAAGATATGTTGAAGTCCTCTCCCTCTGTAAGTACGAACACGACCTTGCTTGGAAACAGGGTCCTTGAAGATGTTGTCAGTTAACATGAAGTCATAGTGGAGAGGGTGTCTTGTAATCCAGTATGCGTGGTATTCTTGTGATAGAAGTGAAGACATACAAATGGACACACAAATGGATAATGGCCTTGTAAAAATGTGGGAAAGACTGGAGTGATTTACAAGCCAGAAAATGCTAAGGATGTCCTCAGAAGCTAGGAGAGAGGCATGGAACAGACTGTCCTTCAGAGCCCTCAGAAAGAATCAGCATGACATATCTTGATTTCAGATCAGATTTCTCATCTTCTGAACAGCAAAGCAATAAATTTCTGTTCTTACAAGCCACCTACTTTGTGGTACTTTGTTACACAGCCTTAGAAATTGAATACATTGACCTATTTTATTTTACTGTTCCCACAGACCTATTGAAGGACATCATCACCACAAAATTGTCCTAGATCTCCTGATCAGGAGTGATTTCTCTCCCGCATTTTCCAGATTTGTTATGCCTGTATTTTATCTTAATTTTCCCATTAAGCTCTTCTTTATTTTAAAAATTGAAAACTTTAAAAACATTTAAAAGAATAAGGAAGAAAACAAAGCAAAATGAAACAAAACAACCCATAATTTCTTTGCTCAGATCTTATGTCTTGACATTTTATAAAAAAGTAATGCATATATTTTGTTGGGAAAATCTGATAGTAGGGAAAGGAACAGAAGAAAAAGCAAATGCCTCCTTGCCCCTCCGTAACTTTACTTTACCAACTAACAGTCTGTTGTGTCATATGTTGTATGTGTCTGTGTTTGCCTGCCTCACTAGAACCTAAACTCCTCTCTGGTCACCACCAGAGCTTGTATTCAGTGCAGTATGCTGTATACATTGAATCTACAACAAATACTTGTGTTTTCATATTCACTTATTATCATTTCTAAGATGTTTTACTTAGGTAGGCTTTATACCCTCCTCCTGTCCGTCCGTCCATCTGTCTGTCTATCTCCCTATCATCTATTAAATACAACTGAACAATTGAAAAGGCCTGCATCTGGAGTGGAAACCCTGGTGTTGTAGTGGTGAAGTGCTACAGCTGCTAAGCAAGAGGGTGGCAGTTCAAACCTACCAGGCATTCCTTGGAAACTCTACGGGGCAGTTGTACTCTGTCTCATAGGGTTGCAGTGAGTTGGATCAGACTTGACAGCACGGACTTGAGTAGCATGGAAGTATATGATTGCCATCTAAGAGGAAAGGCACTGGAATGGAGAGAGGTTGTAGCCTAACTGTCTTAGAGTTCCAAAGAATAGGGATTCTTTCCATTTTAATTGTCTTTTATTGAAAGGCTCTAGATCTCTGGGATCCTGGAATAGGTACAGTTCAGGTCTCTAGAAAGGCAGGAACTGACTCTCTTTTGTCTTCATCTCTCTTTCTCATTGGGCTTCTGGTTCTCTTTCTGTATCTGCTCCATCATACCGTCTTTCTTAGAGAAAACTTTCTTTGCTGATTCATCTTGCCATTGGGCCAGTGTGACCACGCCTGCCCTAACTCTGCCTGGCCTCCCAGCGTAGACTAGGCTGCAGCTGAGTGGCAACATCTCTGAGCTCACAGTTCCCAGTCCTCAGGAGAGTAACTTGATTGGCCTAGCCCATCTTTCCTTGCCATGCTGATGTTACTGTGTACCTCTGGCAGTCTGTATTTCTGTCAGGTATCCACTTCTGGACGAATCAAATGTGGCCAGGGGGTAGGATCACGTGGTATAGAACCTGTTCAAGCTGACTCAGCAGGGTTTTGGCAGGGACCGGATTCCCTGAGGGAAAGATGTGGGTAGGCAAGTGCAGAAATTTTAGATTAAATCGACTAATGAGTTGTTAAGTACTTGGGGATATTTAAGGAAATAAAAATTTAGGTGGGGAGGACCTGAGAGAATGGCTTCAATTATTTGAAAAGAACTCATAGATGAGAAGGTCTTTTTTTTTTTTTTCTTTTTTTGGCATAGCTCCAGAGAATGAGAGTTAAGAACCGGTAAGTGAGAGTTAAAGTGAGATACTCTGTATATTAGGGGATGGGAAGCTGTCTAGCAATATGAACTATCCAAATATGAACTACCTCTCAAGATTGTGAGTTTTCCTTCATGTGAAGTGTTTGAACAGAACTTGGGTGAGTTGTTTTTGAGGGGCATTTGGTTCAATGAGGTTTTGGGTTACATGACCTTGCAAACTTCTTTCCAACATTTTCAGTTCAAGAACTTAGTTTTTTTTAACCACATTCACAACACATCTAGGCTAACACATGTACACTTCTAAGTTCAACACCTGGAAAGTGGCATTTGCACAATTGAGGAGCATTTCCTGATTTGTGTTTCCCAATTTGACTGTAATATCATCGGAGGCTATTTAGCCATCTGGCTGCTGCTACATCCTATCTCCTGGAGTGCTTGTTGCTATCAGCTAAGTTGGGTTGTCTTAGGCTCATCTCATTTTCTAAACAGCTAAGCAATTATAATTGAGGAAGCAAGAACAAGGCTGATGACATAGCCACCCTGTTCTTAGTGAGGACAAAAGAAAAGCTTGGCTGTCTGGAAGGAATCTACTAGTGATTTTGAATCACCGAACTCATTGCTAACTAACATTGTAATTAGAGCGAAACCATGAAAGCCAAGATTTAAGAGACCATCTGGTCTGCTGTTTGGAGAGAGGGAGAGAACATTCCAACCTTGGAGAATGGAGTTGCTGGGGCTCCTGAAAATGACCTTGTACTTCTTTCTGTTTCAGTCTCCTCTGTGATGGATGGCAAATGCTGTGCTGAAAAAACACAGATGTTGTGCAAGACCTTGACAGAATGGGTTTTCTCCATTTTCTGGCTGGAATCCAGCAGTACCAAAGTCTATAGACATTTACTGAGAGCCTGTTAAATGCAGGATACTGTGCTTATCCATGAATATTGAGAGCACATAGTATCTTATTTTATGGAGACTGGAATCTAATCGAAGGGCAAAATGTATGTATTTGAACAGTTGGAATAACAGTAAAACATGTCTGGAGAGGTCAAGGAATCCTTTGGGATGGTACGAATGGTTAACTGCTCAGCTACTGACCGAAAGATTGGCAGTTTGAATCTACCCAGAGGTGTGGCCTTGTGATCTACTTCTGAAAGCTCATAGCTGTTGAAAACACATGCAGCAGTTCTGCTCTGACATCAAGTTGACTTGATGGCACTTATTCGGTTTGGGAAGAGGTCACAAAGTAATGGGATCCTGGTAAAGAGTGCTTTGAGGAATGGAGGAATATTTTTTGTAAGCATTGCTGTGCCAGTTTTTTTAAACATTTTTTTTTACATGTTTCTATAAAAAATCAGTATAGCACACTTACAAAAATACCTTGTGGGCAGGTAGCTAGTGATGTTGGCAAACAAACAGGATGTGTGCATTATATCTGTAGAAATATAGTAACTATGGTCTACAGTGACCCATGGACACTTTGTGAGAAAAATGTTAATTGGGTCTTGAGGATGGGTAGGATGTGACTAGGTTAAAAATTGCATTGTGAGCACGGCAGGTTGCCAAAAAGCCAGACCCCATTCAGAGGTCCTCAAGTCCATCAGTTTCAGGAGAGCAGTTGTACAGGATCTTAGATTTGGCTTTTTTTTCTGTAGACAGCGAACTAAACAATTCATTTATGTATGCTCAGCATGTCTACCCAGCACTGTTTTTGTAAACTTTGAGAGCAACTTTTGAAATGCAGCTCTGTTCTGTTACTGCATTTGACCTTGAGTTATAGACTTGCATACTTGACAGTGCTTTCCTTACATGTGCTTCATCTATTGAGGAAGAATCTGCCTTCCTCCAACATCCACCTGTGGAACTGAGCATTGACCTTGAGAACCAACCTAAAATGGTCACTTCTGCACTCTAGCCATTCTGATATTTGAAGTCAGGTGTTACACTTTTCCTGTATTTTGTCTCTTTAGATTAGATGATAGACAGCAGCTGTTGAGTCAATGCTGACTTACGGTGACTTTGTATACAACAGAATGAAATATTGCTTGGTCCTCCATCATCCTCATAATTGCCAGCATATTTGAGTCCATTGTTGTGACTATTGTGCCATTCCATCTCTCTGAAAGCCGTCTGTGCCCTCACTGGTCCTCTGCTTCACCAAACATGGTATCTTTCTCTAAGGATTGACCTTTCCTGATGATGTATCTAAAGCAAGTGAATCAGACAATGTGATCTGTAAGGTTTTCAATAGGTAATGTTTAGAAGTAGATCACCAGGCCTTTCTTCTTACTATGGAAGTTCTACTGAAACCTGTCCACCAAAGGTGACCTGTTGGTATTTGAAATCTTGGTGGTACTGTTTCCGGCATCACAGCAATACACAAACCACCACAGTACGACAGGCTGACAGATAGGTGGCAGCTATTCTGGGTATCCATCTCCAGATCCTCCATTCGTTCCTCAGAAAGTGGGCTTCACCATCCACGGTATCTGCTTGTTAAACACAAGCTGTTGTGTACAATAGTTTTCTCCAGTTTTACTGGTTGTGTGAAATAATTGGGAGTATGGATGACCTATGTATTTGATGGTGGCCTTCAATAAGCCCAATTACTTCCCTCAGAAGCAGCTCTGGCTGTTTGTCTTTATTAGAACTCTGTGAGCAGTGTGCTTCTCTGGAGCACTGACTCAAAGGGTCAAAATGGAAGCGTCTGTGCCTGAGAAGGCCTTGAAGAAATAGTTACCCATTTCCGGTACCTATCTTCTTTTCCCTCTAGTCTATTTATTACGGAACAACACATACATAAAGATATAACACACTTCTATTCAGTTTGCAAAGTGTGAAGCCTGACTGAGCATTTATTTTTTGGATAACACGGCTTTATTAGCATTTGTTTGTGAAATTGTGCAGATGAGTAAATCATTTGTTCCTTTGCTCATTTGTTGAGCATCATGTATAGACGCATCACATATAGATTTGTGCTACAGATGTACTTCCAAACAGAGCCTGTGTCCTTAAGGAGATTGTAGGCTGAGATCAGCTCCAGGGCGAGTGGACTGCATTTCAGTGGGTGAGTGGAAAATAGGGACAAGCAAGAGCACAAAGCAAAGGGCAGTGGAGCTGGACGTTCGAGAACAGGGTGAGAGAACTTCTCACCAGAAGAGTATGGTTACTAGATCCCATGCTTCCTGAAAGCAGGGACAATGCATTGCTCGTCCATTTTAACCTCTGCTTCTCGTATAGCGCTGGACACATTAAACACATTATAAATGCTCAATAAATATTTGTGAAATAAGCTGAAATGAGCTGCCATCTTCCATAAGAGCCAGAGCAATTCTCTGAGATTGCATTCAGCAAGGGAAACACTGACAAGCAAGAAGTTGAAGAAGATGCCCATGATTGCTGAATTTTTGCCAAGAGTGTGCAAAATAAAATAAAATAAAATAAAATAAAAAAATAAAATAAAACCCACCAGTTGAATTCTTCAGTATGAAAAGTGCCATGCTTTCCTGTCACTTTATACTTCAAAATACATCTTTTTCGTTCCTGCTGGGAACTTGCACTGGGTTTCTGGAGGCCGTCTATTTCCTAGCAAATGCTTGGGAAAGAAGAGGAGGTATCCATGTTCTTGTGAAATCCTTCCCACTTGTCTCTCC
This sequence comes from Heterohyrax brucei, assembly GCA_028571685.1. Lineage (NCBI taxonomy): Eukaryota > Metazoa > Chordata > Mammalia > Hyracoidea > Procaviidae > Heterohyrax > Heterohyrax brucei. Next base: position 172,485,643 of record CM053141.1, read on the forward strand.
GTGATGGGCTCTCCTCCAGTGTTCCAAATGGCCTTTACTCTCACCTCAGTGGATAGTGTCAGACTGTCAATTTGCCAGTCAGAAGACATAGACTCCTGGTAGCATTTGCAAATTGTGCAAAGATTCACTGGGCGGATGCCCATCACCCTGATACAATGTTTGTGTCTTACTCTCCCAAACACCTAGAGTAATAGCTGAAAATATGTGCAAAACTTTACGTGTACATCATTCCATTAGCTCTTCTATGAGATGATCAAGGGAGGTATTCCACCCTGTTTACAATGGGAGTCAGCTCCCTGAAAAGCTGAGGTTTCCCAAGATCAAAGGTGTTTTTAAATGTTGAGATTTGAATCCAGGGCTTTAGTTTTCATTATTAATAAAAAATTGTTTCCTTCAGATTTTGAAGGTTAGATGTGTTCATTGTAGAAAATCTGGGAAAAAGAAATATCATAACACAAAGATAATTGCTATTGATATCTTAGATCTTATAGTCTTTTTTATTTGTGTGTGAGATGCATTACAATAAAATATGCATACATTCATTCTTATTGATACCCAATTATACATAACAAGGAGCCTTGGTGGCACAATTATTAAATGTTCAGTCACTAACTGGAAGGTTGGCGGTTCAAACTCCCAGTGTCTCTGTTGGAGAAAGACCTGGCAGTTAGCTCTCATAAGGACTACAGCCTAGAAAATTCTATGGGGCAGTTGTGCTCTGTCACAGGAGGTTACTATGAATTAAAATTGACTTGATAGCACTTAAAAAAAACATTATATAAGTCCTTTTATAACTTGACTTCTAATTATAGTATCATTTATTTGTTTGATACATGAATTTAGAGCTCTTCTATGTGCCAGTCACTGAAGATATAAAATAGTAAGGTCTGCCTTGTGGGGTCTATAGTCAGGTAGGGAGATTGGCATTCAACAAATAATCACAGTAGTCAGTGCAGAGTAAAAGATGTGGAAGCAAAGAGAAGATACTACCAGGAGACCTCATTTAGATGGAGGGGTCACAGAAGGTCTTTTTGAGAAAGTGGCACTTAAAACTGAGTCATGGAAGATGAGGAGGCCCTTACCACCCAAAAGTGGGGTGAGGGGTACTGGCATTCTCCAATCAGAGGAAAGGATACGAGTGAAAGCCCACAGACCAGCAGGAGCCATCTGGTGTAGGGCAGGTGATCCAGGGGGAGAGCCTGGCTAGATGTGAAGCTGGAGATAGAGTGGGGCGCAGATGCCCGGGGTCGTTTCAGGGTTGTGGGGGGGTCCTCCTGATACCAAGTGAATGCAACAAGGGCTTTGAAACAGCATAGTGCCATGAGAAGCTTCACTTCAAAAAAATCACATAGGTTGAAGAAAGGGAATAGATGGGAGGAGGGGGAATTTATCATGCAATAGTCTGTAACAGTTTTTAATGACCACATACTATTCTATTTACTCAATATATGATAATTCAAAAAATTTCCTTGGTTTGCTGTAATTTTATTCTTGAGGTAACAATGTCCTTACAGATAAGTGATGGTGCACAACAATAGTTACTGCCTTAAAAGAAACTCATAGAGGTGGAATTGCTGGGTCAGAAGTCAGTCACCGTTTCCCATCCTGCTAATTTGCCCTCTAGAGAGGCTATGCAAATGTGTATTCCTCCAGGCAGAGAAAAAATGTACTGATCTTCATACAGCTTTAAAAATCCTGAGTATCATTTTAAACAGTATGTGCCATGTTAGTTTAAAAATGAGTTCTCGTGTTTTAATTTCCATTTCTTTGATTACCAGTGAGAGAGAACATTTTTCAAAAGGGCATAGTTCCTTTACAGTTTTGCTCTTAATCTTGTATTTCTAGGCCAGAGCTCCTTCTAGTACACGTCACACCTGTTTAGGTGTGCGAAGATTGCAGGAAGCATTCCTGGCCATGCTGACTGTAGCTCCAAGGAGGCCATCTCCCAAGTTCAAGGATGCTGACAGGCAAGCGACTACCATGTAAGCAGGAGACCCTGGTATTTTCTAGTTACCACAGAGGCTCATACAGAAAGGAGAAAATAAATGAACTTAAAAGACTTCTCTATCCCATTGTCACTGAGTCAATTTTGACTCACAGTGTCCTGGTGGGACACAGTAGAACTACCCCATAAGAGTTTCCAAGGTTGTAATCTTTTCGGAAGCAGACTGTTAGATCTCTCTGCCACGGAGGAGCTGGTGATTTTCAAACACTAATTGTTTGGTTGGCAGCTGAGCACTTTAACCATTGAGCCACCAGGGCTCAAAAGATCCTTTTTCTTTTGATAAATAGCATTCAGCTGTTTAGGTTAGCACTGTCCAGTAGGAATATAATGTGAGCCATGTATGCAGTTTAAAATTGTCCTAGTGCTACCAGATGGAAGTAAAGAGAAACTAGTGAGATTGATTTTAATAGTATATTTTACTTAACCCAACCCACTGCTGTTGAGTAGATTCCAACTCATAGCAATCCTATAGGTCAGAGTAGAATTTCCCCATAGGGTTTCCAAGGAGAGTCTGGCAAATTTGAACTGCCAACCTTCTGGTGAGCAGATGCGGCACTTAATCACTATGTCAACACTTAAGATAGGTAAAATATTATGGTATCAACATGTAATTGATAGAAAATTATTAATGGGATATTGTATATATATTTTTTCATACGAAATCTTCAAAGTCAGTGAGCATGTTACGCCTGCAGCACATCTCACATTGGACTGGCTACATTTCAGGTGCTCAGTAGTCATACATGGGGAGGGGCTTCTGTATTGGATAATATGAGCCTGGAGGGTGAACTGGAAGGTGTGGTGCTAAGATTCATGGGTTCATAAGATTTGGAGCTGGAGAGCTGTTTAGTGAGCTAGTGCTCAAGAAAGACATTAAAAGCCATGTGGCTGAGTGAGAAACTGGACACAGGTCTCTGTCCTCTTATTGTTCCTTTTATTTGGGGATTATTGTGAGGTAACGGCATATGTGCTATGTGGTAAATGCTCACTAGGTGATGAAGGTGATCACACAGTTGTCATTGTCCTGAAATACATGACACAGTAGTTATAGAAAAAGTAAGTTTTGACCCCAAAAAGCAGAGGCATAATGAGAGGAGAGATTTTCCTTGAAAGAAGACTGTCTTAGGTTCGGGCAGAGCCTCTGAGGGTGGGTCTTAAGGATGTTTGTGATTTTGAAGGCAAACAGGTTTTGGTGTAGTCACTGCATCTGATGGATTACAGTTAGTGCCCACCAGGTGGTGCCAGAGACAGCTGGTAACTGTGGCGCGTTCTCATGTCCCAGACTTAGACTGTGGGACCACGGGCGGCATACCAGCATTTGCTGCTCTGGTAGGGAAACTGGATTTGGGACCCCTCTTCATTCATTTAGTGTGGAAAATGGGTATTGGAAAGCAACTTGGTAGTGGCCAAAAATAGTAGAAAAAATACTTTTCGTTTTAATAACTATCAGTAGGCCAATCTAGACTTGACCAGGAAAATCAGACAAAATCCTCCATGAAATAATTTTGAAGACTTAGTATTAAATATATACATATGAAATAGTTTATTGATCAATTTTATGATTACATTTGGTATAGTAGTACTCGGTCTACAATTAAGTTTGTGAATATGCCACTGTGCATTTATGTTGACAGCACTGTACAAACAACTTGGTAAGGTTTCATAACCTTGGTGTATCAGCATCTCACAGCTGTGTTCATGCTGACCTGTGGCTGTGCCTTGCTGAGTGGCATTCATTATTGTTATTGAGTGTTTTTGTGTGCTGTTGTGAAAATATCAGAGCTTGCATTAGGGCAATGAACAAACATTACATTTCTTGTTAAACTTGGCAAGATTGTAAGTGAAATTAGGGACATGTTAGTCCAAGTTTATGGGGATAATGGTGTGAAGAAAATGGCAGTGTACTAGTGGATGAAATGTTTTTCTGAGAAGAGAGAAAGTGTCACTGATGAAGAGAGGTCAGGGCAGCTGGTAATGAGCAGAACCGATGAAAACATTGCAAAAATTCATCAAATTGCACACCAGAATTGTTCACTGATTATAAGAAGCATAGCAGACCAAGTAAAAGTTGACAGAGGAATAGGAAAATCTTAACTGAAAATCTTGGCATGAGAAAGGTGTGTGTAAAAATGATCCTGAAGAAGCTCACCGACGAACAAAAGCTAAGGAGTGTCAAAGTTTGCCAAGACCTTTTGCAGAGGCAGGACAATGTTTTGGGCCACGTGATCATTGGTGGTGAAACATGGATATACCAATACGATGCTGAAACAAAGTGTCAAAGTGCACAATGGAAGTCAGCCAATTCTCTATGGTCAAAAATTCCATCAGACCAAATCAAGAGTCAAAATGATGTTACTAAACTTTGTGATATCATAGGGATTGTTCATTACGAATTTGTACCAACTGGACCGTTAACCAAGTTTACTATCTGGAAGTGCTGAAAAGGCTGTGTGAAAAAGTTAGGTGAAAACGACCTGAACTTTTTGCCAACAACTGGTAGCTCTTGCATCATGGCAATGCACCTGCTCACACAGCACTGTCCGTGAGAGAGTTTTTAGCCAGGAAACAAATAACTGCATTGGAACACTTTCCCTACTTACCTGATCTGGACCCCAGTGACCCTTTTCTTTACCTGAAGATAAAGGAAATATTGAAAGGAAGACATTCTGATGACATTCAGGGCATCCGGGGTGATATGACAACAGCTCTGATAGATATTCCAGAAAAAGAGTTCTAGAATTGCTTTGAAGGGTGGATTAGGTGCTGGCATTGGTACATAGCTTCCCAACGGGGGTACTTGAAAGGTGACCATAGTGATATTCAGCAAAGAAGTATGTAGCACATTTTCTAGGGTGAATTTGTGAACATAACTGTCAGACTTCATATTCAGTAGAAAACAGTAAAAGAGTGAAGGGAAACATGACAAGGAAGAGCTTTATAGAAGGAGGCTCACAAAATAGGATAGACTCATCATAGGTTACTTCATGGTAGGGGTGGCCTCGGAGGTGGCCCCAGAAGTTAGCTTGGAGAGGGTGATATTGCTATTGAAGTCGGCTCCAACTCATGAAAATGTCATGTATAGTAGAGTGACATGTTGCCCAGTCCTGAGCTACAGTCACGATTGTTGGTGTGCTCAAGTGAATTACTGTGGCTATCATGTAGTGCCTTCCAACTCAGGGTACTTTTCTTTCAACACTGTAGCTGACAATATCCTATTGTAATCGTAAGATTTTCATTGGCTAATTTTGGGAAGTAGATTGCTAAACCTTTATTCTTAGTCTGCCTTCATCGGGAAGCTCTGTTGAAACTTTTCATCATAGGTGACCCTGCTGCTATTTGAAATTCTGGTGACACAGCTTCCAGTGACATAGCAATAAGTAAGCCACCACCCTAAGACAAACTGATCAACAGGTGGTAAAATTCACTGCCATAGAGTTGGGTCTGACACATACCGACCCTAGAGGTCAGAGTAGAATTGTCCCATAGAGTTTCTAAGGAGCACCTGGCAGATTTGAACTGCCAACCTTTTGGTTACCAGACGTAGCGCTTAACGCACTATGCCACCAGGGTTTCCAAAACAGATGGTAGGGGAATTTGAATAGGGCTTTAGTAACTTGGGAAAGCCTGGTGGCATAATGGTTAAGTGCTACGACTGCTAACCAAAAGGTCAGCAGTTTGAATCTATGACACACTCCTTGGAAACATTATGAGGCAGTTCTACTCTGTCCTATAGGGTCACTATGGGTTGGAATCAACTCGATGGCAATGGGTTTTTTGGTTTTTAGTAATTTGTCAGGATGAGAGTGGGTCTCAAGTAGAGTATAAGGATCAAAGAAACACAGGTCTATGGTTGAAAGGGGTCACAAACGTTTTGAAATCCAGCCTCTATCTCCCCCCACATTTAATGCTTGAAGCTACCTTCCCAGCATTCCTGCACATAAGGAAGTTTGCTGGTGAATGTGAGCAGCGAACTTGCATGCATCTACTAAAGAGATGTTCGTAGGGATGTAAGTGAGCACTTCAGGCTGAATCGAGTCCACAGGTGTGTGTTGCTTGACCTGCATGGTGTTCTTCTCAAAAATATCTCAAGTGAATTGTGAACATGTAAAAATCTGAATTTGTTACGGAAACATCCAGATTTCAGACTATATCACAATAGTGGCTGCTTCTTTGGCCAGTACTTGTGTCCCACTGCTACACTTGCTTTGAACAACCTGTCTGACCTTGTGGACACTGAAGTTTAGCTTAAGTGCGTTATTGCTCTTCAAGATGTCCATATTCTCTGTAACCATAGGACTGAAGAAAGCCAAGAGTCTTACAGAAGCAAAAACCTACGTGTCCAAAGCAGAAGCTAAGAAGATCAAGGCATAGAGATTACAGGAATTCTCATGAAATTATCCTTCAACTGAAGAACTCTGGGGAGAAAACATGCAGCCCTGGGGAAGGAGGATGAAGTGACAGAGACACAGAGGACAGTCTTCTTCTGAAATGAACCTCCCAGTGTATAGAAGTAAGATTTAGGATGTAATTAATTTATCCTGCAAGAGATAAAAAGATAGGACACCACTTTATCATTTCTTAAAGTGTCTGGAATGAAAAGAAAGTACAACAAAATGAAAATCACAACAGACAGAACAAAATTGTAATTGGGAGCAATGAAAGTAGAATCTACGCTGTAGATAATTTAATAAGCAACAGGAGATAAATTTTAGAAGCTTCTCCAGAATGTAGAGGAAGGTGATGGGATAAAAAGAGGGAAACAATATACCAGAAAATATAAATATAACCTATAAATAATAGGATTTTTGAAGGAAGATATAAAGAAAGCAGATTATATCCAATAGTTGAAGGAAAAATAAGGGGAAACTTTCCAGAACAAAACAAACAGAAGAGGCTTGGATGGGAAGTGAATGTTTTCCAAGTTTTCAGACAAGCTTTAAACAGAAGCTATTTGAAGACAAGGAGTAGTGGTAGTTCAGTGGCAGAATTTTTGCCTTTCATGTGGGAGACGAGAGCTCAGTTCCTGGGCTACATATCTCATGTAGAGCCAGTGGAGGCTTATGTGTTGCTATGATACTAAACAGATTTCAGCAGAGCTTCTAGACTTGGAAGCCTATCTATTTTCCCCAAAATCAGCCAATAAAAGAGCTGTGGATCATGGGAGTGCATGGGGTTCCCACGAATTGGGTGCCAATTCACAGTGGCTAACAACAATATGCCAAGACAAATCTTGGGCAAGATTTAAAATTCTAGAAAGAAATATGAGTTCTACAAACTTGCAAATAGAAAACTAGAGAAAACAAACCCAAACAAGGCTATTTTAGAAGGCCATAAATCAAGTTAGTTTCAGTTTTCTTTCTTTTTTTTTAACTAAGTATCAGAAGAATATGGACAAAACCTGCAGAGTTCTGAGAGAATTCAGAGTGACCCAAGAATTTTGTATCAGAAGATGACATTCTTTGATTAGTGCATCTAAAGGCAATTAAAAAATTCCAGAAAACATGCTTATTAAATAACTACTTTTATGCAAAACCAGAGAACTACCTCCATAGTTTCCAAGGAGCACCTGGTGAATTTGAACTACTTGAGATAGAGAGAATGGCTTGACAAGAGACCAGTTGGTAAAAAAAAGACCTAGACATCATACCCACATTCTTGTTTCTTAGCATACATCAGTGATTTTAATACTAACACGATTTGTGTTCCTTATTCCTCTGGAGCTGTTGTTCTTTCAAGAAACCAGATGCCAAGAATGTGCAGTTTGGACAAGAGATAATCCTTACCTGACTTTCCACCAGAAGTAGAAATAAGCTGAGACTCACTCTGGGGATTTGAACTGAGATTACAGATGCAAAGTCAATACTGAGCATGAGCAACAATGCTAAAGCAACTTAATCTTGTGAAAGACGTGTGCATACATCTCATGAGTATACATGAGCTAATTACTATAGCCCCTCCCATGTAAGTTCCTACTTCACCAGCCTAGTGGAGTCAATATTTTAGAGATGCTCAATCCCCTACTGATGCCCTTTACTTTTCACAAGTAAAGTAAATTTGCCAAAGTTGTGAACAACTCTGTCTTCCTCACATACTCTCACTTATGGAAAGATGAGGACCCTTTGTGTCAGTTGGTCATTAGTAACATGCTGACCTTTTTGGTTAGCAGCCTAATGACTAAGGTACCGTGGTTTCCATGCTTTATATTGTAAGTAGTGAAATCAGATAAAAACACATTGAAAAATTGCAGGAGGGAAAAAAATGCCTGTAGCACAACTAACTATGTAGCTAAAGAAGTAGAGACAATTGAATGAAAATACTAATATGGGTAAAAATAACAAGCTCATTACTGCCAACTGTAGATGGGAAAGCTATTTTTGCCATGTAAGTGTCTCATTGCACAGAGGTCAGATTTGTGTATTCCTAACAATTTTTTGACAAGGAGACTTATCTCTATGAAAACATCAGCCTAACAGCATTCCTGGAAATATGGCTTGTATGTGGTTTTTGATCCAAGAGCCCAGCATCCAAAAAAAGTTTACAGCAACAAAAAACCACTACGGAGCTCATTCACAGAATTTCTCCATGTGACTTTTTCAGAATTATCTTTTTTTTTTCTCTTTCTGCTCAACACCTTCATGCATTTGAAAACTACTCATCACCGACTCTACTAATCTAAAGTTGACTCCAGTCCCTTTGGCTAAATTACATAACAAGACAAAAACAGTCAGTGTGTACCTTTGCTTCCTGATCTCCATGAATTTCTGTTTTGTGAGTTCTCTGCTTTCTTTGACCATATTTAACACTATTGACTGGAGGTCTTCCATTTTTACCATTAATCTGAGGGCAGAGTCAAGATGGTGGACTGGACACAAGTCTCCTTAATTTCCTTTGAAAACTAAGGCCTGGATTGATAATTAAATGGAGCTTTCTGGACACCCAGTGAGCCCTAGGACATGGCATAGGGCTGTCAGTTTGGACTACATGCCATTGAGCAGGAAACTGCTTGTCTTTGACTCAGCCCTGCTCTAGTTGAATTGGCCAGCTACCAGAGAATAAAGGTAACTAGTGTTTTTAACTTTTCTTTCTTTTTGTTGGCCTGCAGGCAGTGAATGGGCTTAACCAGCAGCTTAGCATAACCGCAGTGCTAAGGTGATCAGTGGGTGGAATAGCAACTTTTTGAGGGCCTGGCTCAGCACTCAGAGCACCGTATCCCCTCTACCTTCTCTTTTTGGACCTCTGCCATAGATTCTGCTGTTTCGTAGTGGTGGGACAGCTTGATGGGGATGTCATCTTGTTTGACTAGGGGGCAGAAATAACCAACTGGAGGTCTCAGCAGGGGCTACTCCCCAGGCTGGCAGGCAGTCCCACGCTGGGGAGTGCTTTTCTAGCAGAAAAGCTGTGTTTAGCACAGTGTAGCCTTAGAGATGGGGCCTGGAAGGGGATGACAGCAGGCCAGTAGCCTGTCTTGCTTTGAACTATATCACAGTATCTGGATACAGCTGACAAAGTCCCTCCATTGTCAGCCATAAGGAGGGGCTTACCACACCTGACAACCTGGCTGATTTCAGAAGTGGTCAGATAGCTTTTACCTTTTATAATAAGACTGCCCAGAGAAATAACTGCAGTGTAGCCCGATGGCATCTCTTCCAGCCTTTACTTACCCACATCACAGGGTCATCTGACAGCCCCCCAGTGACTTCATAAGTAGCCATGTCTTTGGGCATGGCTGCTGCCATGTCTGCTGCCCCAGAGATTCCACTGGGCCCATCAGTGGAGTACACAGAGGTGGCTGGTGATCACCTTCTTTCTTAGAACTGTGCCTCAGCTCCCGTTAAGGAAACACCAAAGAAACTAAACAGCCTCTAGATGTCCTGTAAACAACAAATCCTAGCCACACGTTAAAAAAGATCCACCCATGGCTCTAGAAAACTTCCAAAATAAAGAACCAAAGAACTTCTCAGATGAAGAAGGCTTTCTGAAACTATTGGAGGTCAAGTACAAAAGAATTATATATATAGTCTGCTGGGTCGCCATGAGTCAGATCTGATTCGATGGCACTTGGCTGGCTTGGCATAGAGCACTCCTAGACGTTATACAAAATGCAGCAGAGCAAAATGATAAATTAAGCAAGCTGTTTGGACTGATGAAATACTAACATTCTGAAATTTGACAGATCAATAACAAAATTGCAGAATTAGACAATTCAATTCAAAGCCAAAAGAACACAACTGAGCAACTGGCAATTAGATTAAGTGCCCTTGAAGATAGAACTACCGACACCAGCATTTACAAGGAGAAATCAGAAAAAAGAAACAAGAAAAATGAAGAAGCATTAAGAAATATATGGGACTCTATTAAGAGGAATAATCTATGATTCAATGAAGTTCCTGAACCGGGAGGGATACCTAAAAACACAGAGAGCATTGGTGTTGAGGTACTGACAGAAAATGCCCCTGAAATTATGAAAGAAGAGAACATAGATATCCAAGATGTGTATTAAATGCTACAAAAAGTAGACCCTAAAAGAAAGACACTAAGACATGTTATAATCAAGCTTAAAAAATGAAACATAAGCAGAAACTCTTAAAGGCAGGAAGACTCAAAGCAAAACTAGCTTTCAGAGGGAAGCCGTGTGTGCTTTTGTGTGACTTCTTGGCAGAAACGATGTTTGCATAGAGGCAGTGGGATGACACATTCAAAGCCTTGAAGGAGAAAAATTTCCAAGAATTATATATCCTGCCAAGCTGTCTTTCAAATATGAAGATGAAAGTAAGACATTCGCAGATAAACAGAAACTTAGAGATTTTGTGAACACCAAACCAAATCTACAAGAAATACTGAAAGAAGCTTTTTGCTTACAAAAACAAAACCATTAATTCTGTATTTAAGGAGACAGTTCAGGACACAACATCCAGAAACCTACTCAATTAGGGAAGGCAAAAAATTCAATCAAAGCTGTAATATTAAAAGAAGGGATCCAGTGATCATATCATGAAAACTGATACCATTACATTAAAAAGAGGGATATACTACAGTTGTTATAGTCCTTTCAGATGGAGAGGAAGTTAATAAGATATGTAGAAGTTAAAACTGGGTTTAAACTTAGATTATTAAGGGTAACCATAAGGGTAGCTGCATTTTTACCATTAATTTGATTTCCATCAGAGAAATTTCTACTTCTTTGTGATTTTCTTTCGATTGGGCCATTAAGAACATGCAGTTTGAAATTTTTATTTGCTTATTAAAAAAAACATTTCTTGCCACTACAAGCAATGCTAATTGTATAGAACAAGAGATTTGTCTTGTCCTCAGCTTTTGCTAAGTTAAATGTTTCCATCAGGCACTGAACTGTAAATTCTGGCATCAAGACTTTAGCAGGAACCATGCTACACTAAATATTTCTACAATGGATGTCACCCAACTCAGGAGGTTTTTGTTTTCCTTTAGACTGACTAAGAATGTGTCTCCTCAGCAATGCTTGTACGTTATGAAACTTTGTACATTATGAAACTTTAATGATTCCTAAGGTCAACCAGCAGCTTCCTTTCTTTCCCTTTTCTCTTGTTTACTCTTTCTCTTTATTCTTTTCTTCCTTTCCTCCCTTCCTTCTTTTCTCTTTCCTTTTTCTCCATTCTTCTCTCTTTCTCATTTTCTGTCTTTCTCTCGCCCATCCTCCTTCCTTCCTTTATTTATTTAAAACTAGAACATAAATATATCTATTTTAAACAATGCATTATGTCAGGTTTCTTTTCACTGATTGCAAAATCATGGAGTACTAGATAATTAGTCGTGGAAAAGATGTCAGGAGTTGATCAACTCTAATTCCCCAACAGTGGCAAAAGCAAAAGCAAAAACTAAAACAAAAACAAAAACAAACAAAACTACCCTGTAATATCATTATTTAGTCATTTCTTGTTCTTTTCCAGTGCCAGGCAACATGCTATCTCAAACTGGAGCAACTCACCATGAGAATTTTTAGCAGTTCTTAGAGGTAAGTGATCCTGGCTTCCTCAGTGTGTTCTTCTGAATCAGCGAGAGGAAGCTTTGTCTTAACAAATGAAGATCCCCATTTCCTTGATAATGAATGACACTTATCTTAACTGTATCCAGGCAACTTTAGCAAGCGTACTGTGCTATTTGATGCATACAGTGAGCTGAGGTAGAATGTTTTAAAAATGCTTTCTAATTGGTTAATGACTGTGCTGCAGGCAGACCTAAGCTTGTACAATGACAAAATACATAATGTGACCTAAGGGATTTATAAGCAGGATCTCTCTCCATGAGCCTTCCCTCTATCCAAGGATGTAGTATGTAGTTAGTAGCTTGGCTCTGGAATCAGGCTGCCTGAGTTAAATCTTGTCTTGTTCTTTACTAATTGTGTAGTCTGGGCAAGTATTTATCTTATAGACCTGTAAAGAGGATTAAATGAGATCATGTACATAAACTGTTTAGCAAAATTCTTGGTACATATTAAGAACATAGTGTTAGTTGCTGTTAGAATTGCTGAGACTACTACTGTTATTCAACTCAATGCCCACTGTTCTACCATTAGGCTAATCTACAGCATGTGTATGAGTCACTAGAGAGCTTTATAAAAAGGTGGATTCCTAGCCCATACCCTTGGAGGTTCTGATTCACTAGGTTCTGACTGGGGCTAGATAATCTACATATTAAACAAGTTCCTTGGGAAATTATGATGCAGATTGTTCTCAGATCACATTTTGAGAAGTACTACATTGGAGAAAAAGGCATTGCTTTCCAGATTTGAAGATGTCAGGAACTTAGGAAAGCCCCTAGACACACTGTAAGCACCTTTGCAAAGAGCTATCTCACTCATCATGAGTCCCTGAATAGTCTAACAGTTAACATTCTCAGGGTTAGCACAAAGGATGGAGATTTGGGTTCATGCATGGGTGTCTCAGAAGGAAAGCCAGCAGTCTCCTTTAAAAAAAATCAGCCACTGAATACCTTATACAGCACAGATATCCATAGAATCAACTGTTTCTTGGTTTTGTCAGCTTGTTCACAGTTGTTCAGTTAGCAGAGTGTTCTGGAGACCCTGCTTTTTGTAGCATACTCTGCTCAAGCTGGTGATACAGTAGTGAAGCACATGGTTCCTCCCCTCACAGAGCTGAGTCCAAGACTGAGGAAACGATGGGGATACAGGTGTCATTGGTGGTATCCAACAGGACTTGGAGTGCTATGTGAAGCAAAATTTTCGATTTTTAACTGTTGTGTACTTATTTTTACACTTACCTACTTACTTACATATGTGACATTGGTTTCCCACTTATAGTAGTGACATAAAGTTTTCTTGTAAGGTAACACCATATTATTTAATAATGTAAGTTGATCTAAACAAATCAGGTAAGTGGTAGAGGTAGTACACAAATAAATGACTGAGGTTTGGGAAATGCTACAGTATGGGTAGGAGAATAACACTGCACTGAATTGTCAGTTAGATAGCAGAGGGGCCAGCAGACACAACTGCGGAGGGTGGGCAATGTTTCACAGAAGACACAGTGGTGTTTCTCCTTCTTCTCTTTCCTGTAATAACATAACAATTTATATTTAACTTAATATTTTATGTTATATTATTTTAATTAATTGTTAAATTATATTAATTTAATAATATAATGCTTTTTTAGGTGTCACAGAGTTGATTCTGACTCACAGCAACCCTCAGTGTAATGGCCTTCTTGGTTTCCTAGGCTCTAATCTTTACAGAAGCAGTGTCTCAGACATCTAGAGCTGCTGTAATAGAAATACTACAAGTTGATAGCTTTAAAAGAAAAAAATTATTTTCTCACAAAAAGTCAGCTAAAATTCCAAATTCAGGGCATGAATTCCAGGAGGTCTTTTTCTACTGGCTTTGGAGGAAAGTCTTTATTGTCAGTCTTGCTCTGTACTGGAGCTTCTGAGGCACAGGACCCCTGAGTCTTTTTCAAAGGGACAAGCTCCTCTCTCTGCATCTGCTTCTTGGTGGTACGAGGCCCCCAACTCTCTACTTGCTTTCCTTTCTCTTACATCCCAAGAGGTTGCTTCAAGGCACAATACACTCTTACACACTGAGTCCTGCCCAACCAACACAACTGCACCCATCCACCCTCATTAACATCGTACAGGCAGGGTTTACAACATATGGGAACATCACACAGTAACAGTAATCATGGCCTAGCCAAATTGGTGTACACTTTTTGTTGGGGGGGACACAATTCAATTCCTGACAAGCAGATTATCAGGCCTTTCCCCTATGGTGTTGCTAGCTAGATTCCAATTGTCAATCTTTGAGTTAGTAGCCAGGCCCCTTAATAATACAATAATTACTCTGAAAAGAACACTCATTTTCATGAATGCTCACTGCTCTCAGTGCTTTACATATTTTATCTTATTTAATTCTTATAACAGCTCTCTAAAGTGAGATGAGTGCTTGCCTTGTTATTCCGATGAGGAAATCAAGGTTGCCTAGCTAGTAAGAAGGAAAACTTACCCAGGCAGCCTGTTCTGAGCTGCAGATCCTGACTAGTATTCCGCTATCCTGATCTGGTGGGTATTACAAGTGGCTACAATGAGGGCCTGGAGAAGACGTCTGTGGTGGGTGTATGTATGTGCATGTGTGCATGTGTAAGGAAATTGGCTGAATCAGCTACATAATTTGCAAAGTCAGTGCAAAATGAAAATGCGGGACCCTTGGTAAAAATTTTTTAAAGAATTTGCTGTTGAGTTGATTCTGACAAATGGAGATCTCATATACATCTGAGTAGCACCGTGGCCTTTTGGAAGCAGACTGCCTTGCCACCCAGGGATTCCAATAGCAGAATGTTTTTAAACCAAGCTCAGGTTTTTCTGAGCACAGGGTTCTCACTACCCAGGATTCACCCTTAAGAACCAGCTCTGGAACCTGGGGTAGGATAGAGAGGGGCTGAGAAAGAAGCAAAGAAGGGAACTCAAGACACTGCATCTCTTGTTTTTCTGATGACTAACCTGAGGAGCTGTTGTTATAAAGCAGCTTCCTCCTGGGTTTTCATGCCTTTTGAGAAGAAATCCTCTTTTCCACAAGCATTGAACCAGACAAGGAAGGTCCCAACGTTCTGCAGCGACTTCAGAGATCTTAACACAGCTTCCAATGTCAATACACCTTCAGCAGGTTCTGCAAATAAGAGTCCTGCACGTAATTACATTTTTAATAAAATACAGTTTGCAGATTGACAATCAAATAGATTTCCTGCTCTGGAAGCTGAGCCTTTCTCTCCTGTCCTGTCACCATGCCCGGCTCAGGCTGCTCCTGCACTGCAAATCCTTCGTAATTAAGAAAAGAGTTGTTCACTGCCTTAAACCTTTAGATACTCCCAGTTCCTGCTCATTTGTTGTGTGAAAGAGCTAGATGTTTAAAAAATCATCATTTATTGCCTCATATTCATAGCATACCTGTTGACTCAAATGCAATAGAAATGAATTGTCATTGGACTTGGTTGGTGACTGCAAATCTCAATACTAAATGATAATGTGCACAGAAGGTTTAAATGGAATTTTCGTAGAAAAGGCACATGTACCTTGTTTTATTGAGCAACCTTGATATACGAAAGTCTGGAGTTGCAACATACATTTTGGGAGTCATTATTTATTTTCCAAGATGATGTTTAGCTTTGCAGAAGTATTTGCTGTATGTTTCTTTTGAAGAATAGTTTCTTTAGGTAGATGTGAAAAAAGACATTCACGTAAGAAGTAATTAACTGCATACAATCGTCCAGGATATACTCTTTATGCAAACCAAGGCACACCTGTAGTCCCCTGGATAAAGACACAATGTGTTTCTGAATTCCGTGCTATTGTTTGGTTTTAAGCCTATATTTGCCACAGCACCCAACATCTATTTCATTAGTTCTACATTTATGACCCTATTACAAACAGCTTCTAATCTGAACAAACATTCAGCTTTGTCAAATTAATGACTGTTTTTAAAAATTTATTTTTATAAACATGTAATCTGTGAGACCGGCACTTGGCTTTTTGGCTAATCTGTGAGACGATAAGGAGTTTTTCCAGTGAATTCTTTTAGCAGGGTGGTGATTCTTGGGAGCAGATGGATAAACACTCACAGACATGAAAAGAGCAATACTGCTTTTCGACAAGATCTACATTGGTTTTTAGCACCCCCTGTGTGAAACCCTGGTGGTATACTGGTTAAATGGTACTGCTGCCAACCAAAAGGTCAGCAGTTCAGATCCACCAGGTGCTCGTTTCTTGGAAACTCTGCAGGGCCGTAATACTCTGACCTGTATGGTCATTATGAGTCCAGAATTGATTCAACGGCAGTGGGTATGGGGCAAGAAAAACTATGCACATATCTATAAACAGGTTCTGCCAAGTTCACCGGACACTCATTCTTTGCCCAAGGCAATGCCAAGGCATGTAACAGGTTGGCAATGGTGGATGGGTAAGCCCATGCCTGAATGAAGACAGCACTTCTGCTGGAACATTCTAGAGACAGTAACTATTTAATTATTTGAAGTCTGGGTTAAAGGAATTATAAAACAAGTAGTTTTCTATTATAGCTACAAAGTCACAGATGAGCTTGAAGAATATCAGAAAAAGCTGGTCCTGAACTTAAACTTAGCTAGTCTCACCCTGAGATGGTAATAACTCATGATGCTGCTGCTGATAATTATAATGTAAGTATCATACGTTGAGTACTTACTATTGTAAACCCATTATACTTGTCACCTCATTTAATGCTCGCAATAACTTTGCAAGATAGGTATTCTTATCTTCCTTTTACAAATAGAGAAACTGAGGACTAGAGAAGCAAAGGAATTTCATCAACATCACATAGTTAGTAGCTGGTATGAACCCAGGTCTTCTTTTTTTTTTTTTTAAATCTCAAAAGCCCACATTTTATTTCCCTTATTGTATTATTTCTATACAAGTACTAGAGCTTGTCGGAGTTCCCTGTAAGACCAGAACATAAGTCTGTTGACTTTCACGTTAGTTTTCCTTGCTTTCTGGCAGCCCATGACCCATAACATGTAGGCAAAAGGAAAAAGGAAATTCTAACTACAGTGCTTCAAAAGACGCATACTCCTTAACCCTATCCATCAGGGGGTCACAAAATGAGGGTCAAAGGTCATCCTTATAAGTCAATTGCCAGTTGGTCAAGTGAATTGGGCTTGTTGCTGTTAGCTGTCAAATCGAGCCCAAGTTGTTGTGACTCCAGGTGTGCAGAGCAGAACTGATCCATTGTTTTCAAGATTGTGGCTTTTTGGAAAGGAGCTCTGGTTGCACAGTGGTTGAAGCATATGACTGCTAATGCAAAGATTAGCAGTTTGCAACCACATGCAGCTTCCACAGGAGAAAGATGTGGCAGTCTGCTTCCTTGAAGATTTACAGCCTGGGAAACCTTTGAGGTCACTATCAGTTGGAATCTCCTCAGCTGCAGCGGGCTTGGTTGCGCTCGTGTTTTGGAAACAGATCTCATGGCGTATCTAAAATAATCAGTGTGAAATATGCCATCGCAGCCAAAAAGGTACATAATTTTCAGTCACAAACTTGGTTTTAAGTCACCAAGTTGGTTTTGAGTCATGATTAGAGATCTTGTTAACTGTGTGATCTTGAACATTGCTTATCCTCTTTGAGCCTGGCTCCTCATTTACAAAACAATGGTGTGACAGCCACCAACCTCTCACAGTGGTTGGGTATTAGATGAGATCATACCTCGGAAATGTTCTGTAAGCTAAAATATGGTTAATGTATTCTTTATTCCCGATGACTTGCATTCCCCCCTTTGTAATTTGCCATTTTTTGTTTTGTTTTGTTTCACTGACATTGCTATATAGACAATGAACATGTTTATTTAAGCTTCTCTTTGTGCTTTCTGTGGTTATTTGGATGGTAAACAGTGATTTACCTTTTATAATTGGGACAGGTATAATTTGTCATAAAGTTTATTAAAGTTGGAAACTTGTGTTTAGCACCTGATGATAAAAATCACTTACATAACAGAGAATGGAGGGAATAAACTCAACACCAGCAAAATGAAAGTCTTTGGAATGTCATCTGACGGTAACATCAGCGGGAGCTGGGGCGAAGTCCAGCCGAATTAATTAACAGAGGCTGATTCCCCAGAATACAGGAGATAAGGCTACCTTAAGCTAGGCAGCCAACACTTTAAGTTGTGTATGCAATTTGTAGAGTTTAAGAGGAGTGTTGCCTCACGTCTTTGCCAATACTTAAGGTCATCAATCTTTTTAATTACAGCTATTTTTGTGGTGTGAAGTGGTATCTCTCTGAGGTTTTAATTGCATTTCCCTGAAAATTAAACATACACCTATCCTGTGAACCCAGGCATTCCACTCCTAGACATTTATCCAAGAGAAATAAAAACATACATCTACACAAAAGCTTGTATAAGAATGTTTATAGCAACTTCATTCAAAAAACACTCCCAGATAGTAAAAATGTCCATAAACAGAGAATATATACACAAATTATGGTATATACACAAATTATGGAATACTATCCAGCAATAAAAATGGAATAAATTGCTGTAATTTACAATAACATGGATGAATCTCAAAAATATTATGCTGAATTAAGCAAGCCAGATGCCAAAGAGTAATTACTGTGAGATTTCAGTAAAAACTAATCTATAGTGATGGTAATCAGACCAGTGATTGGAGTAGGAGTTGCCTGAGAAAAGACACTGGGGTACTTTTTGAGGTGATGAAAATGTTTGTATTTTGATAAGGAGAAGGGTTTTCTAAGTGTGTACATTTTGTTAAAACCAGTGGAACTATAACACTGAATATCTGTGCTTTAGTAGTCATTATGAAATGTAAGTTTTACTTTAATAAAGTTGATCTAGAAAATTAACAAAACAAAACAAAGAGATTTTGAAATGATGACCTTTAAGATCCTTGAGGCATCTTGGAGCCTGACCAAAGGAAGGCTGTAAGGACTTAGCCAGAGGAGGAGCGATATGAGAGAAAAAAAGGTTGTGAACTCCTCAGACTGGTAGCGCTAGGCTGTGATGAAGGGGTTAAATACTCCTGTGTCTGTCACTCCAGAGGAGAGAAAAAGAGAATGAGAGGGACATGGACATTTGAGCTCTGCGGAAATAAAAACTCATTGCCGTCAAGTCGATTCTGACTCATAGTTACCCTGTAGGACGGAGTAGAACTAACTGCCCCATAGAGTTTCCAAGGAGCACCTGGCAGTTTCGAACTGCTGACCTCTTGGTTAGCAACGGTAGCACTTAACCACTATGTTACCAGGGTTTCCTGGGTGGAAATATGGCTTCTTTAAGAATTAGAGACACCCTGTGGTGTAATGGAATGTCTCAGGAGGTCAAGAGCTTCCCATCACTCAGCAGAGGCTGGGTGACTTCCTCTCAAGTGTATAATAGGTTGGGTCCCTGTATTGATAGGGAGATTTAATTAGATGACCTCAAGACTTCCACTGGTGCAAAGATTCTAGTTAGAGATTGTCTTTTTATGGCTTGAACTGTGTCGCCTAGAAACATGTTGAAGTCTAAACACCTGTAGGTATAAATCTGGTACTGTTTGGAAACAGCATTTTCTTTTGTTATGTTAATGAGATCACTATCAGAGCAGAAACCAAAAACCAAACACTTTGCCATCCAGTGGATTCTGACTCATAGCAACCTCTATGTAACAGAGTAGAACCACCTCACGTGGTTTCAGAGGAGCACTTGGTAGAATTGAACTGCAGACATTCTGGTTAGCAGTCATAGCTCTTAACCACTACATCACTGGTGTTTCCTATCAGAGTAGGCTGGGTCCTATATCTAATTGCTTCTGAGCAGTGTCTTACAAAAATTGTAGAGCAGATACTTAGATACATATACAAGGGGAAGACAGATGCCATGTGAGGATCATCAACAAGCAAGGGAATATCAGTGATTGGCAATAGACACTAGAAACTGGGCAAGAGGCACACAGATGGAAATGACCAAGTTGAGACCCTGATTTGGACTTTTAGCTTCAGAGCTATGAGAAAATAAATTTCTGTTCCTTAAAGCCCCCTACTTGTGATATCCTTGGTTACAGTAATACTAGGTAACTAAGGGAAGCCAGTGGTATACTGGTTAAGTGCTATGGCTGCTAGCCAAAAGGTCAGCAGTTCAAATCCACCAGGTGCTCATTGGAAACTCTATGGGGCAGCTCTACTCTGTCCTATAGGGTAGCTATAAGTTGTAATCAACTTGACAGAAGTGTTTTTCTTTCTTTTTTCTTTTAAAGGTAACTAAGAGTATAAGCTTTGGAGTCAGGCTACCTGTGTCTGAAGCTGGAGATCTTGGGTCTACCACCAGTGAGATGAGTCATGTCATGCAAGTTGACTTCTTGAAGTCCTTGTTTCCTCCTTCATATGTGTGTGTGCTTATTTTTTTCCTCATAATCTGTAACACATATGCAGTCTCCATGACATCAAAGAGTTATTATTGAGACTGAAATTGAGATGACTCATGGAAAAGACAAAAGCCACTGCCATAGAGGTGATTCAAACTCATAGTGACCCAAGAGTTCTAAGTAGAACTGCCCTACAGAGTTTCCAAGGACTGCCTGGCAGATTTGAACTGCCGACTTTTGGGTTAGCAGATGCAGCACTTAACTACTACTCCACTGGGGTTTCCAACTCACGAAAACGCCATAGCAATACGCTTAACAGATATGTTAAGTACATAATAAGTGTTTAATAAATTTTAGCCATTATCGTTATGAGTCTTAGAATGTAAGGTTTTAGTCATCATTATTATGACTCTAAGAATGTTTAATAAATTTTAGCCATTGTTATTATGAGTCTAAGAATGTAATAACAATAACAGATGTTTTGGGCCAAAATATAGGAGCTCATCCTAAATCTCTTGTTAGACCCTCAGAGTGGCAATTAACTCTATCAAAAAGTATGATTAATAGTCTATAGGATAATAAAAATTGGGAAAATATCCTTTTGTGATACACTAAGTTTTGTGAATAAAAAATTGGCAATGCGTATGTATCCTTAGTATGAAGGGGTACTTTTGTACTTGTCCTCACTTGGTTTTGCATCACAGCACTATATGTAGCCAAATTTGAAGAGAGGTGTTTTTGATAGGGTTAACCTTACCTGTCCTGTGGGTTAGATCACTGTAGTATAAAGATTACTTTCAAACAATCTAGGCCAAAACTCACAGCGTCCCAAAACACCCTGATGGATTAAAAAAATCCTTTCTTTGGAATTTGGTCATTCAATCACATGAGAAAATTAAAAAAAAAAAAGGTTGTTGTGCTTTAAGTGAAAGTTTACAATTGAAGTCAGTTTGTCGTACAAAAACTTATACACACTGTGGTAGCAGACTCCTCTTCTTCACCTTGTATTTTCTGTGTCCACTCAACCAGTTTCTGTTTGCCTCTGTCATCTCATTTTGCTTCTGGACAGGAGCTGACCAGTTAGTCTCATGTATCTATGTAAGCCAAGAAGCATACTCTTCACCACTATCATTTTATGTCTTATAGTCCAGTCCAATCTTTGTCTGAAGAGCTGGTTTTCAGAGTGGTTTCAGTTCTAGGCTAACAGAGTCCAGGGGCATGTTTTCCAGGGACCCTCCGGTCTCTGTGACCATCAAGTCTAGTCTTTTTTAAAAAAACTTAGTCATTTATTACAGTAAATGAATAAAATTTCTAACATCTATCAACTATCTCATCTACGATAAACACCCCCCCACACCTGTAGTCATCAAAGTTCTTTTCTTCTGTAGATAATTCTATTTTTGAGTCCTTATAACAGGGATCTCATAAAATTTTATTTGTCCTTTTGACACTGATTTCACTCTGCATAATATCTTCCAATTGAAAGCATGTTATGAGATGTTTTCTAAAATCTACATTTTTTTTTTTTTATCACAGCATAGTGTTCCATTGAATATATGTACCATAGTTTATCTGTTGATCTATTGATGGGCATCTGGGTTGACTCAATCTTTTAGCTATTGTGGACTGTGCTGCAGTAAATGTGTATATGTGTCTGTTCATGTGACAACCTTTGTTTCTGAAGGATAAATTCCAAGCAGTGGAATTACAGGGTCAAATAGTGTGTACTTTTTCTAGCACTTAAGGAAGTGTTAGATTGCTTTCCAAAGAGGTTGTACCAATTTGCAACCCACCAGCAGTGTAGGAGAGTTCCAATCTCTCCACAGACTCTCCAGCATTTGTTATTTTGTGTTTTTTGGATCATGGCCAATGTTATAGTGGGGAGATGGTGTCTCATTGTAATTTTGATTTGGATTTCTCTGATAGGTAATGATTGTGAGCATATTATCATGTGTCTTTTGGCTGCCTGGATGTCCTGTCTAGTGAAGTGTCTGCCCATCTCCTTTGTCCATTGCTTAACTGGGTTATTTACCTTTTTCTTGTTGATATTTTGCAGAACCCTGTAGATTATGGAGATCAGATGATGGGGTGACACGTAATTGACAAATATTTTTTTCCCTTTCTGTAGCTGGTCTTTTAACTCTTTTGATAAATACTTTGGATGAGCAGAAGTGTTTGATTCTTAGTGGTTCCCATTTATCTATTTTCTCTTCTGTTAATCATTGTTAGATTGTGAAGTCTAAGTTGTATATTAGAACATACATCATTGATCCTATTTTTTCTTGCATGACTTTTATTGTTTTAGGCTTGATATTTAGGTCTTTGATCCATTTAGAGTTAGTTTTTGTGTAAGGTGTGGAACATGGGTCTTGTTTCAATTTTTTGCAGATGGAGATCCAATTTTCCTAGCACTATTTGCTACAGTGACTGTTTTTATCCCAGTTTACAGTCTTAGGGTCTTTGTCACATATCAGATGCTCACAGGGATGATTTTATGCTTGGATTCTCAATTCTGTTCCATTGTTCTATATCTCTGTTGTTAGTACCAGGCTGTTTTGACTACTGTGGCAATATAATAGGTTCTAAAGTCAGGTAGTCTGGCTTTATTCTTCTTCAGTCATTCCATACTTACCTGTGGCTTCTCCCCTTTCCATATGAAGTTAGTGATTTGTTTCTCCATCTCCTTAAAAAACCCATTGGAATTTGTATCGAGATTGTGTTGTAGATCATTTTGGGTAGAATAGACATCTTCACAATGCTGAGTCTTCCTATTCATGAACAAGGTAAGTTTCTCCACTTACATATATCTCTTGGTTTCTTGCAGTAGTATCTTGTAGCTTTCTTTGTACAGGTCTTTTATATCTCTGATTAGATTTATTCTGAAGTATTTTATCTTCTTAGGAGCTGTTATAAATGGTATTGATTTGGTGATTTCCTCTTTGATATTTCTTTTTTGGTGTAGAGGAATCCAACTGATTTTTGTATGTTTTATCTTGTATACCAATAATTTGCTGAACTATTAGTTCCAGAAGATTTGTGTGTGTGTGTGTGTGTGTGTGTGTGTGTGTGTGTGAATTCTTTAGGACTTTCTGGGTATGAGATTATATTATCTAAAAATAAGATACTTTAATGTCTTCCTTACCAATTTGTATACCCTGTATTTCTTTTTCTTGCCTGATTGCTCTGGCTAGAAACTTCAGCACACTGTCTGGTTCCAGTTCTCAAGAGGAATGCTTTCAGACTCTCTCCCTTTAGGATGTTATTGGCTGTTGGCTTTGTATAACCAAAAAAACTCAAACCCATTGCTGTCAAGTTGATTCTGACTTGCAGCAACCCTATAGGACAGAGTAGAACTGCTCTACAGAGTTTCTAAGGAATGCCTGGCAGATTAGAAATGCCAGCCTTTTGGTTAGCAGAGGTAGCACTTAACCACTATGTCACCAGAATTTCTATCTCCTTAAAAGATTTTTGATCATGGATAGGAAGACTTAACATTGTGAAGATATCTAGTCTACCTAAAGTGATCTATAGATACAATGCAATCCTGATCCAAATTCCGGTGTCACTTTTTAAGGAGATGGAGAAATATTTGTATAAATGCCCTTCAGTATGTTGGATAATTTCCATTCTATTCCTATTTTGTAGAGTGTTTTTTTTTTTTTTTTAAAACATGACTAGATATTGGACTTTGTCAAATGCCTTTTTTGCATCAATTGATAAAATCGAGTAGTTCTTGTCTTTTATTTATGTGGTTGATTATACTGATTGTTTTTCTAATTTTGGACCATCCCTGCATCACATGGGACAAAAATTAAAAGGAACAAAAGAATGTATGGTGAAACATTTCCTTCTTGCCCCTACTCCCCAGCCATTCAGGTCCTCACTCTAGAAATGACCAGTTTAATCATTTTCCTGTCTAGCTTTGTGAAAATATTTTATGCCACATGAATCTTTTTCCTATTTTTTAAAAATATAGCAGGTTACCATAAAGTGTTGTTTACCTTGTTTTTTTTTCACTGACAACATTCATTTAATGATACTGCATTTTAGAACTTGAAAACTTTTTCTTTTTAATGGCTCCACTGTATTCCATTGTATGTATGTGCCACATTCTGTTTAATGCTATTTATTGTACGTATCTATCTTATTTTATTCACTCTGGTGTTGATGGGCATTTAAGTTCTCCCATACTTTTTGGTAATACATAGAAGGCTTCAATAAATATCTTGCTTCTTAAGTCATTAATACATGTGCAAGTTTATCTGTAGGATAAATTTCTGGAAGTGGAATTGGTGGGTCAAAAGGTATAAATTAAAAAAGAAAATATTGATAGATCTTGACAATTTTCTCTCCATTAAGGTTGTAGTCGTGTACCTATTGTCAAGTGCGTTAGAGTGCTTGTTGGTCCCAAATCCTCACAAGCAGTATACATTCTCAAACATTCTGATTTTTGCCAGTCCACTGAGTAAAAAAGAGAGGTTGAACATCTCTTCATATACTTAAATGCAGTCTGTACTTTCTTTTCTATGGATTATTTCTTTATATCTTTTGCTCAATTTTTCCAAATCTCATTTTTTTTTTTGGTGAAAATATACGCAACAAAAGATACACTGTTTCAACTATTTCTACATGTAGAATTCGGTAACACTGGTTACGTTCTTCAAGTTGTGCAACTATCTCGCTATCTTTTTTCAAAATCGTTCCACCACCGTCAACATAAACTCATTGCCCCTTAAACTTCTCATTTAACTTTTGAGATGTTATCATTTTTTTTTGCTCTGTTGTGTTTTATGTGAAAGTTTCTAGAACAGATTGCTCATTCAAAAACTTATACATAAGCTGTTTTTGACATTGATTGCAATCCCCACAATGTGTCAACATTTCCTGCTTGCCTTTTACATACTGGGTTACCTATTTTCATTCATCAAGGTTTCCTGCCTCTTCCTGCCTTTTTTTACTTGCTTTTGGGTGTGTGTTACCTATTAGTTTTCCTATACTTGAATTACCTAATAAGCATGTTCCTCACACGTGTCAGTTTTATATATTTGTCTAGTCTTTGGCTGAATGCTGAACTTTGGGAATGACTTGAATTTTGAGTTAGCAGGATATCTGGGGGCCATAGCCTCAAGTGTTCTTGTAGTCTCGTCAGACTAGTAAATACGGTCTTTGTGTGTGTGTGTGTGTGTGAATCTGAATATTGTTATGTGTGTTTTGCTCCTCCTCTGTCCAGAGCCCTCTATTGTGATCCCTGTTGCAGCAGTCAGTGGTGGTAGATGAGCTCTATCTAGTTACTCTGGGCTCAGATGTTGTGGTTTGTGTGGTACATTAGTCCTTTGGATTGATATTTTCCTTGCATCTTTTGTTTTCTTCACTCCCCTTTGCTCTGAATGTTATGTATTGGAGATGCCCACTCACAAACTTTTAAGACTCCAGATGCTACTCACCAAAGTAGGATGCAGAGCATTTTCTTTATCAACTATGTTATGCCAGTTGACCTAGGTATTCTATGAGACTATGGTACCCAGCCCTTAGCTCCAGAAACTTGATCTCTCAGGGTATTCGGATGTATCTAGGAACTCTGTAAGGCTTTGTTTTGGTCAAGTTGTATTGACTTTGTATTGTGTATTGTCTTTCCTTTCACCAAAGTTAATACTTGTCTACTATCTAGTTAGTGATTTCTCTACCCCAAACCACCCCTCTCTCATAACCATCGAAGATTGTTTTGTTTTTTTTTCTGTGTGTAAACCTTTTCTTAACTTTTATAGCAGTGGTCACATACAATATTTGTCCTTTTGTGACTGACTTATTTCACTCAACATAATGCCTTCCAGATCCATCAATGTCATGAGACGTTTTGACAGATTCACCATTTTTCTTTATCATTGTGTAGTAGTATTCCATTGTGTGTATATGATTTTTTATACATTCGTTTGTTGATGGGCTCTTAGCTAGTTTCCATCTTTTTGCTATTGTAAATAATGCTGCAATGAATATGGGCTAGCATATGTATATTCATGTCATGGCTCTCAATTCTCTAGGGTATATTCCTAGGAGTAGGATTGCCTAATTATATAGTATTTCTATTTTTAGCTCTTCAAGGAGGGGTCATATCGTTTTCCATAGTGGTTGTACAACTTCACTTTCCACAAACAGTGCATGAGAGTTCCAGTTTCCCCATAGCACTTCCATCGGTTGTTATTTTCTTTTTAAAATGTGTTCAGGTTATGCCAGGGTGAGATGGTGTCTTAATGTAGTTTTGATTTGCATTTCTCTAATGGTTAACGGGAAACTCTGATGCATAGTGGTTAAGTCCCATGGCTGCTAACCAAAATGTTGGCAGTTCGAATCCACTAGCCACTCCTTGGAAACTCAAAGGAGCAGTTCTGCTTTGTCCTACAGGGTCACTATAAGTCAGAATCAACTTAACAGCAATGGATTAATGACTAATGATTGTGAGCATTTCCTCATGTATCTGTTAATTGCCTGAGAATCTTCTTTGGGGAAATATGTGTTCATATCCTTTGCCCATTTTTTAACTGCGTTAGTTGTCTTTCTGTTACAGAGTTGTTAAAACAGTCCATAGATTTTAGAGATTAGACTTTTGTAGGATATGTTGTAGCCAGTTTTTTCCCCCAGTCTGCAGGTTCTGTTTTTATTCTTTTGGAGAAGTCTTTTGATGTACCTAAGTATTTACTTTTGAGGAGCTCCCCATTATCTAGTTTATCATCTGGTGTTTGTACATTGTTAGTGATGGTTTGTAATGAATTTATGCCATGTATTAGGGTCCTTAGCATTTTCCTTGATTTTCCTAATATAATCTTTATCAGTTGAAGTTTTATATTTAGGTCTTCGATCCATTTTTAATTTTCATGTGTGGTGTGAGGTATGGGTACTGTTTGTTTGTTTCTTTTCTTTTTTTTTTTTCAGAGATAGTCATCTCATTTTGCCAGCACCATTTGTTAAAAAGACTTTTTCACACTTAATGGACTTTAAATATAGGTGGATGGGTTTATATTTGGGATCAAGTTGCTGTTCATTTGGTCTATGTATCTGTCTGTCTTTGCACCAGTAACAGGCTGCTTTGACTACCATGACTGTATGGTGGTTTCTGAGATCAGGTGGTGTGATCCCTCCTACTTTGTTCTTTTTCTTCAGTAATGCTTTGCTTATCTGGGGTGTTTTTCCTTTCCGTATATAATTGATTAGACTTTCTGTTTTGATAAAGAATGTTGCTGGTATTTGGCTTGGGTTTGTGTTATAGGTCTAGATAGCTTTGAGTAGGACTGACAGTTTTACAATGTTGAGTTTTCCTATTTATGAACCTGGTATATTTTTCCCTTTATATAGGTCTTTTTTGGTTTCTCACAACAGTGTTTTGCAGTTTTCTTTGTTTAGGTCTTTTACATCATTGCTTTGATTTATTCCTAAGTATTTTATCTTTTTAGAGGCTATTATAAATGGTATTGTTCTGATTTACTGCTTGAATTTCTCTTTGTATAGGAATCTTGTTCTCGTTGTATAGGAATCCAACTGATTTTTGTATGTTGATCTTGTATCCTTCTACTCTACTGAATCTTTCTATTTGTTCCAGTATTTTCTTGTGGAATCTTTGGGGTTCTTTACATATAGGTCATATATGTCTTCCACAAATATAAACCTTTTTGCTTCTCTCTTACCAATTTGGAGTCACATTGGCACAGATCTACATGGTTAAGTAGATTGGTTAAGATCTACGGTATGCTATGGCTACTAGCCCAAAGATCAGCATTTTGAATCCACCAGCTACTCCTTGGAAACCACACAGAACAAAATTCTACTTTGTCCTGCCATATTGCCATGTGTTGGAACTGACAATATGACAACAGGTTTAGTTTTTTGGTTTTTACCAATTTGTCAAGCCAAGTGCCATCAAGTAACTTGGATGTCCTTTATTTCTTTCTTTGCCTTATCATTTTGGGACATTCAGTACGAAGTTAAATAGGAGATGTGATAAAGGGCTTCTTTTGTCTTGTTCCCATTCTCTGTGAGAATACTTTGTTTTTCTCTACTGAGAATAGTACTGGCCATTGATTTTGTACCAACTTGTTGCTGTTGAGTTGCTTCTGCCTCCAGATGCCTTTTATTATGTTGAAGAATTTCCCTCCTATTAGTAATTTATTGAGAAGTTTTCTTTAAATCAGCAATGCATGTTGGACTTTATCAAATGCCTTTGTGTCTATGGAGATGATCATAGGATTTTTTTTCTTTTGTTCTATTTGTGCAGGAGGTTCAGTTGATTAATACTTTAATATCAAACCATTCTTGTATACGTGATATGAATATCACTTGGTTATAGCATATTATCTTTTTTTGATAAGAGCCTGGATTTTACTGGTTATGAGATTGTTTTAAGAATTTTTGCCTTTTTTCATGAGAAATATTGTTCTGTACTTTTCTTTATTGTGTGATATCTTTGCCTCACTTTGGTATCAAGGTTATGCTGTCTGGCTTCATAGAATGAATTTGGGAGTATTCTCTCCTTTGCTGTGTTCTGAATTAGTTTTAGTAGTGATAGTATGAGCTCTTCTCTGAATGTTTGGCAGAATTCTCCAGGGAAGCCATGTAGGCCAGGGTTTATTTATTTATTTATTTTAATTCTGCAGTCTCTGTTTAGGATCTCTGTAATTTGGAGTCGACTTGATGGCAATGAGTTTGTTTTGTTTCGGTTTATCAGTGTCTTCCAGGTGTATTCAGATTTTCTACCTCAGCTCATGTTAGTTTCGGTAGGTAATACATTTCTAGAAATTTGTTCATTTCCTCTACTTTTAAAAATTTTTTTCAGTTCTTTGGTTTTTAATACATTTGTGCCTTTGTTTCTGAGATGTGTCTCTTGTAGCTAGCATATTGATGGGTGACTTTTCTTCTTTTTTAAAATCTATTCTGTCACTCCCTGTCTCTTTATAGGAATATTTAAGCCTTTCCCATTCAGTGTGATTATCGATAGATGTGAGTTTACTGCTGTCATATTTACTTAAAACAACTTTTGTGTGTGTGTGTTGCTGACATTTTCTTTGTTCCTTTGACTTTCCTGTGTTGATTTCCTTTTGTTTGTGGATTTTCTTTTCTTTTGCTTTTATTGATTTTGTGTTAACTGAGTATGTTTTTTTCTTTTTTATTCCGGTTAAATAGATTTGTTAGCTTTTTTCATAGTTGCCTTGAAATTTACCTTTATCTTTCTACATTTGAACCAGTCTTTAATTATTTGGTATCCCTTTGACTTCTTCCTCTCCATCTGAAAGTTCTGCACTTACACTGTTTATTCTCCTTTTTATTGTTTTGACATTGTTGTTAGTTAGGAAGTGGTATTCCTGTTTTCTGGTTTTAAGTCTGTTAGCTTTATTTTGTTACTCATAATTCTTTATCTAGGTTGGTAACTGGCTGTTGCACTCCTGCGTTCTGGATTCTAGTTGTCACCTGATGTTGTTGGTTCTTTAACTGAAGGACCCCTTTTAATATTTCTTTTAAGTTTGATTTGGTTTTTACCAATTCATTTAATTTCTGTTTATCTGGAAATGTTCTAATTTCATCATCATATTTGAGAAACAGTTTTGCAAGAGATCTAATTCTTGGTTGACAGTTTTTTTCTTTCAGGTTTTCACATGTCATTCCATTGCCTTGCCTGCATAGATTCTACCAAGTAATCAGACCTTAGTCTTACTGCTTCTCCTTTTAAAATACTTTTTCTTTTTTCTTTAATTGCTCTGAGTAATCATTCTTTGTCTTTGGTTTTGGCAAGTGTGATTATGACCTTGTTTCAGGATCTACTCTATACAGGATTAACTGAGCTTCTTGGGCGGCCAGCTTTTCTTCTGAATACCTGAGAAGCTTTTTGCTAGCAAGTCTTCAGCAATCTTCCCTGTGTTGTCCATTTTCTTCCTGTGTTCTAGAATTCCTATAATGTGCCAATTTTCCCTCTGGATTGTGTTCTACATATTTCTTAGGTTTTCTTCATTCTTTTCTATGACTTTTCCTCAAACAAAACAGTGTCCATGGAATTACTGCGTCAAGTGGTGTATCTATATCCATTTTTTTAAGAGAGCACCAGATTGCTTTCCAAAGAGGTTGCACCATTTTGCAATCCCACCAACAGTGTAGGAGAGTTCCAATCTCCCCACAGCCTCTCCAGCATTTGTTGTTTTGCATTTTTTCAATCACGGCCAATCTTGATGAGGTGAGATGGTATCTCATTGCCGTTTTGATTTGAATTTCTTTAATAGCTAATGATTGTGAACATGTCCGCATGTGTTTTTTGGCAGCCTGGATCTCCTTTTTAGAGAAGTGTCTGTCCATCTCCTTTGTCCATCACTTAATTGGATGATTTATCTCTTTCTTATTAGTATTTTGTAGTACCTGATAGATTATGGAGATCAGGTGTCAGTCTGACACATAGTTGCCAAATATTTTTTCCCATTCTGTAGGTGGCTTTTTAATCCTATTAATAAAGACTTTGGATGAGCAAAAGTGACTGATTCTTGGTAGTTCCCATTTATCTATTTTTCTCTTCTGATGATTGTTTGACAGATTTTGAAGTCTGTCTACGTTGTGTGCTAAACCTTCCATTGTTGTTCCTAACTTTTCTTGGATGAGCTTTATCATTTTAGATTTGATATTTAGGTCTTTTATCCAGTTTGAGTTTTTTTTTGTACAAGGTGTAAGATATGGGTCTTCTTTTAATTTGGTGCAGATGGATATCCAATTTGTCCCACATCATTTGTTGAAGAGATTGTTTTTACCCCAGTTTAATGTCTTAGGGCCTTTGTCAAATATCAGCTGTTCATAGGCAGATGATGTCATTCCTGGGATCTCGATTCTGTTCCACTGATCTGTCTGTTTTTGTGCCAGTACCAGGCTATTTTGACTACTGTGGCAGTGTGTTAGGTTCTAAGGTTGGGTAATGAGAAGCCTCCCATTATGTGAAGAGTTGACTTTTTGAGATTGATTTCTCTCACTCAGCATGTTTTTGAATATTGTCTTTGTTCTTGTATATATCAATAATTTATTTCTTTGTATTTGTGAGTAGTGTTCTATTGTATTTGTTTATCCATTCATTGATGGAAGGACACTTGAGTTTCCAGTTTTGGTGATTATTAGTACAGCTGCCTTTAACATTTGCATGCAGGTTTTTACGTGAATTTAAGTTTTCATTTCTATTAGATAAATACTTAGGTGTCAGTTTTTATTGGATGCTTTTTTTCTTTACTACTGGTACCTTTTCCTTTTTTCATGTCTTATAATATTTTATTGTATATTGCTCATTGTTTATGATATGTTGTAGAGACTCTGAATTTTGTGATCTTCCTTTGAAGATGGCTTATTTTTGTTTTAGTAGAAAGTTCAGTTATTGGATGAACTCCTAATAATCATGTAGGCTTGGACTTACATTTTGTTAATGACACATATGTGGAAAGGCTGTCTAACTTGCTGAGATTCAACTTCTAAACTATTAGCTCTTAAATCTTGGTTTAAGGCTTTGATTGATTTAATGGTGGGTCTTACTGGTTGTTGTTAGCTGCTGCCCAGTTGGCCTCTGACTCTTGGCAATTCCATGCACAACGAAATGAAATGTTGCTTGGTCCTATGCTGTCCCCATGATCAGGTAGGGATCGTACTGTTGTGACCCGCAGGGTTTTCACTAGCTAATTTTCAAAAGCAGACTTCCTAACCTAGAAGCTCTGTTAAAATCTGCTCAGCATCATTGCAACATGCAAGTCTTCACTGACAAATCAAGTGTCATCTTCTGCAAATGAACTCAGTCCTTGGTCTAGGACTTCTGGAGAACTCTAATGTAAATTTCCTATATACCTCTCCATGAGTTCTGTCCTCTCTAGTACCCTGTCCCACAGTTTCCAGATGTTTCATCTGCCTCAAATTTTGATCCTTGCCACTTCAGCTCCATGGGACCACTGCACTCTGTTTGGACTCTAGCTGATTGCATCTTGGGAAATTATCCCCATAGCTGTATTCTTAGAGTGGTCAGAGGTCTCAGCCTATAAGTTTCCCTTATTTTAAGAATCTCTGTTCTTGTGCTAAATATTGTCCAATGTCTGAAAACAGTGGCCTCGTGTATTTGTCTGTTTTTATGGTTTTATTTTTTTTGAGGCATTGTTTAAGTTTGGTACCAGTTACACGTATCAAAAGTTTATGCAAATGATAGATCCAAAATGATTTATTAAGGGCGGCCAGAGGTCTTTTGCTTGCAACCTAACTTTATATCTAGCGCAAACTTGCTTTCTCAACTGTTAGAGAACTCTGTGCTGAAGAGTACTAGGGATCTGACCTGGTTTGGTAATTCTTGTGTTCTTATATTTGGTGCACTGAGTGGATTGGGAACCTTTTCCAAGGAGCTGAAACATAACTTCTGTAAACTGCACTAGGTACTGAATTTTTAATTTTCAGGCTAGTTCTTTCACAGCAGTAAAAACAGGTTCAATTATATGCTGATTGGGAATTTTTGACTCTTATAAATTTTAAAGAGTTTTATTACAGCAGAGATTGGATTTTCTCCCAGCACAGCATGACTTCAAGATGGTTCTTCCCTTCTCAAAAGGGCAGTTTTCTTGTTCGCGAGATGAAGACAATGTCTAGGAAGAAGAGAGTACATTAAAAACCTGGCAAACTTAATTCCTTTATTTATCCCAGTTATGAAGACAAGATTGTGTCTATTAACTTTTTTAAGTTTATTTTGCTGCTGTTGAGAATATACACAGCAAAGCATAAACTAATTCTACTATTTTGACATGTACAATTTAGTGCCTTACATTCTTTGAGCTGTGCAGTCATTCTCACTCTATTAATTTTCAGTGTTACCATGGCGCTCTTATACATCACTCCCAGTTAGAGGAGCAACAATCATCAGAAGAACTCTCTAGTGATGAATGACTTGGTTTCTCTCTCATTGCTCTCTAGGAGATAAGAAATTGATGTATGACAATCCTGAAACTCTAACACTTGCTCATTATTCATTCATTTATCATGTGCCTATTGAGTCTTTATTGGTTTGCTATTGCTACAAATATGGGGTACAAAGAGCAACTTTACATCTCAATGACATACAGTATCATTTATTTATTTCATGAATCAGATTACCTGGGATTGGCTGATCTAGGCTGGGCTCAGGAGGACCATGTGGCTCTGCTTGCTATCTGTCTCACATTTCCGTAACTACTGAGTTAACCTAGACATTTTCTTCTCATGGTTATGGGAGAAGCACAAAAAAGTAGGACCAACTGCATGAGAATGTTTCCAGTCTCTGCTGCCTTACATTTGCTAACATCCTACTGGCCGAAGCAAGACACATGACCAAACCCATTGTCAGTGGAACAGGTATATTTTCCTCCTATGCGAATTGTCTTTGTTATCTTGTGCTACTATAACAGAAATATTACAAATGGATGGCTTTAACAAATAAACTCATTCTCTCACAGTCTAAGAAACCAGAAGTCTGAATTCAGGGTGCCACCTCCAGGGGAAGGCTTTCTCCCTCTGTTGGCTCTGGAGGAAGGTCCTTGTAATCAATCTTCCTTTGGCCTAGAGGATTCTCAGGACCCTTGGGTCCAAAGGACATACTCTGTTCCTGGCACTGCTTTCTTGGTGGTATGAGATCCCTATTTCTGTTTGCTCACATTTCTCTGTTACATCTCAAAGAACCTAAGCTGTTGATTGAGTCTTGCATCATTAACATAACTGCCACTAATCCCAGCTCATTAAATTCATAGAAGTAGTATTTGTAACACATAGAAAAATCACATCAGATGACATAATGGAAGACAATCATACAATACTGGAAATCATGGACTAGCCAAGTTGACATACATTCTGGGGGGACACAAGTCAATCCATGACAGGAATGAAGCAGAGGAAGTGAATATTTTTGAAATATATTATAATACACTATAAGGACTTGTATACCAGTCACTAAGGCTACAAAGAAGATGCATATAGTCATTGTTACCCTAAGAGTTCTTACAAAATGTCTCCCAGACCTTAAGTGCAGTAATCTCACAGCTAACAGAAGGGGTAGAAGAGTTGAAACTCCAGTTCAAATGAAATAAACTCTCAGGCTTTTAGGATTTTTTTTCCTTTTAATTTCACACCCTGGAGGATGTTAAACTTGAATTGCAGGCCGTCTACCAGTGCACTGTACTGAACTGAAATCCCCTGCTGTTAATAACCAGGTATACTCTGATTTTGAGATTTAAAGCCGTGATCTCATGTTAGAAGTTGCAGTGGGCTAGGGAGGTGTTTGGGTTCTTAACACTTCTAAAAGCACTCAAGCAAAGATACTGGGGATTAAATGGAAAACCCATAAGCAGATCTATACACAGGAACTCAGAGTAACAGAGCTTTTTTTTCCCCCCAAGAACTCAAAGCTAGAAAGCTGTAAAAGAAAACTGAAATATGCAAGCTATCCAACCACTTGAAGCAACAATCAAGGGTTATTGGCATAAATGACTAGAGAGATAAAGGAAGATTTTTGATGAATAACAGAAAGCAAGGCAACCGACTGACAATGCAGATGCTTTCTTTTATGAGGACCTCTTACTCTGGGTCAGTGTTTGCGTTGCAGTTTGGCTTGAAGAAGTTTCAGAAAACCTTGGCTAGAGGGATTCAGAGAACCTTGTGCGTTGTTTGAGTCCTTCAAACTTTTAGACACTGAAATAGCAATCTGAACTGAAGGGTTGGGGTTGTGGGGTCCAGGATCCCCAATTCCTCAAAATATGACCCTTGACTGCAACCAAGGATGACTGAACAAGGGAACGGAAATTCAATATAAG
This sequence comes from Heterohyrax brucei, assembly GCA_028571685.1. Lineage (NCBI taxonomy): Eukaryota > Metazoa > Chordata > Mammalia > Hyracoidea > Procaviidae > Heterohyrax > Heterohyrax brucei. Next base: position 172,520,826 of record CM053141.1, read on the forward strand.
AAATTATACTGAGACATGAGAAGAAGTTTTCAGCTTTAGGAACAGATATTTCTACTCTGTTCTATAGGGTTTTGTGAGCTAGAATCAATTCGACTGCATTGGGTTTGGCTTTAGTTTGGTATCTTGTCCAAGTTTCTTGTTTTACAGCTGAGAAGGTAAAGGTGCTTTCCTAAGATCACATGATGTCCTGAATGTCATCAAAATGCCTTCTTTTCAATATTTCATCTATCTTCAGGTAAACAAAAGTCATTGGAGACCAGATCAAGTGAGTAAAGGGAGTGTTCCAATAAAGTTATTTGTTTACTGGCTAAAATCTTGCTCATAGACAACTATGCAATTAAGTTTTGGAACTTGCCACCATGCCACTGTGCTCAATGTTCATTCCAGGAAGAATTCCAAAATTGCTGTGAAGCATGGACTTATGCACTAGCATGGGTGCATAGCTTCCCAAGAGGAGTACTTTGAAGGTGACCACAGTGATACTCAGAAATGAGATATCTAGCATTTAGAACAATTAAGTTCTCAGACTTCATCGTTGGACCTCATAGATTTGTATTTCACTAAGGTCTCACAACAATTCAGTGACCTTATATTCTGCTGAGGAAGAGGGTGGCAGATAACCTATTACCAATATTACTACTGTCAATATTACAGGAGCCCTGGTTGCACTATGGTTAAGCAGTTGGCTCCTAAATGAAAGGATGGAAGTTCAAACCACCAGCTGCTACTTGGAAGCTCTATGGGGCAGTTGTACTGTGTCTTAAAGGATCTCTATGAGTCAGAATTGATTCAATGGCAATGGTTTTTTTTAAAATTTTATTTTTAAAAAAAGTATTACAAGGCAGCACAAAGCAATTATATATTAGAAATATAAAAATTGAGATACGGAAATGCGTTGTTTTAGTCAGCTAGTGCTGCTCTAACAGAAATGCCACAGAGTGGATGGCTTTAGCAGAGAAAATTTTATTCTTACATAGTCTGCTGAGTGCCCAATCTGCCAGCAGCAGAGAACAATACTGAGTCCTCGATACAGTACTATTCCTCAAGGTGATCAGCTGGCAACCTGGTGGCAAGTTGATTACACTGGACCACTTCTGTCATGGAAAGGACAGTGTTTTGTCCTTCCTGGAATAGATACTTACTCTGGATATGGATTTGCTTTCCTGGCATGACATGCTTCTGCCAAAACTACCATCTGTGGACTTACAGAATGCCTTATCCACCATCATGGTATCCCATACAGCATTGCCTCTGATCAAGGGACTCACTTTACAGCAAATGAAGTGCGGCGGTGGGCCCATGCTCATGGAATTCACTGATCTTACCATGTTCCCCATCATCCTGAAGCAGCTGGCTTGATAGAATGATGGAATGCCTCCTGAAGACACAATTACACTGCCAGCTAGGTGATAGTACCTTGTAGTGTTGGGGAAATATTCTCCAGTAGGCTGTATATACTCTAAACCAGTGTCTAATATATGGTGATGTTTCTCCTATAGCCAGGATTCCTCGGTCTAGGAGTCAAGGGGTGGAAATGGGAGTGGCACCACTCACTGTTACCCCTAGTGACCCACTTGCAAGATTTTTGCTTCCTGTCCCCATGACCTTATGCTCTGCAGGGTTAAATATGTTAGTTCCAAAGGGAGGAATGCTGCCACCTGGAGACACATCAACGATTCCACTGAACTGGAGGCTAAAATTGCCACCAGGCCATTTTGGGCTCCTTGTGCCTCTGGATCAACAGACAAAGAAGGGAGTTACAATGCTGCTGGTTTGATTGATCCCAACTATGAAGATGAAATTGTATTGGCATTACATAACAGAGGTAAAGAAGAGTATATTTGGAATGCACGAGATCCCATAGGATGCTTCCTAGTACCACCATGTCCTGTGATTAAGGTCAATGGAAAACTACAGCAACCCAATTACAAAATGATTGCTAATAATCCTGACCCTTCAGGCATGAAGATCTGGGTCACCTCACCAGGCAAGGAACCATGACCAGCTGAGGTGCTTGCTGAGGGCAAAGGGAATACAAAATGAGTTGTAGAACAAGATAGTTGTAAATATCATTTGCGGCCACGTGACCAGTTGCAGAAACAAGAACTGCAATTGTTATGAGTATTCCTGCTTTGTAAGTGTGTAGCAGATATTTTTGTTTACTTATGAAATGTAAGCTATAAATGGGCTAATGCATTTTCAGTTGTGCATGTGTTAGTTATGTTATGTTAGACTTAAGTATGACTTTGTAATTTTATTCCTTCAGAGACCATGGATGGTAAGGTGAGATGCATGCAGATGTCAAGTTGACAAGGGGTGGATCGTGGTGGTCAGAATTATGTCAACTTGGCTACTCTATATTTGGCTACTGTATTAAGTCCAGGGCGGGCCTGTGGTGGCTTCCCGCCCCTCAGCTCTCTTCTCTCCACCTATTGCTGGTCTGCTCATGTAGCCGGCAGCTCCTGCTCACTTCTGGCATCTGGTTCCTGGACTTGAACTAGCAACTTTGGGTTCATCAACACTTACAGCTGGTGCTCAAGAGTCCTGTTCCATGATCTGCCAATCCTGGGTTTGCCAGCCTCTGCAGCTCCATCTCCCTGCCAGTTTGAGATCTGCCAACTTACACAACCAGTGATCTCGAACTCTGATCTCTGACCTGCTCACCTTGGGTTCACCAGCTCCCATGGCCATGTGAGGCTTGTGCCAGGACTTGGGACATTCAGTTTCTGCAATTGCGTGAGCTGTTTCCTGTCTCTTTCTCTCTCCCTCTTTCCTTGTGCTTTATATATATAAATCTTTCCTTGTACATACACATGTTCTTGGTTTTGCTTCCCTAGAAAACCCAGCCTAAGATAGTCCATTAGTCTGCAAGACCAAATTTAGTACATCTGCTCCAGGGGAAGGGCTTTCTCTGTCTGCGCTGCATCGGTCTTTGTTCAGGGAGCATCCTGGTGAAGGAACCTCAGGTCTAAAGGATGCACTCTTGTCCCGGTGCAGCTTTCTTGATCATGTGACGTTCCCAGTTCTCTGCTTGCTTCTCTCTCTTTTTATCTCTCATAAGATCAAAGGATAAAGGGTGGTGCAAGTCACACTCCTGAGAAAAATCCCTTTACAATGGAGCAGGGAGGTGATCTTATGAAGAGATTTACACTCGCATCATAATCCTCTCTAACATAATCCACTCTGTTAACCACAGGCAGAGATTAGGATTTACAGTATCAGAAAATTACACAATGGAGGGCAATCACAAAATACAGGGAAGCCTGGCCCAGCCAAATTACTGCACATAGTTCTGGGGGGACACAAGTCAATCCATGACATGGGTGATAGCAAATTATCTATGGAGCCTGTCATAGATTGAATTGTGTCCCCCCAAAAATATGGCCATGGTTTGGCTTAAATTCCCATTATTTTATAATTATCCCCCATTTTGTGATTTTCCTATGCTGTATGTTAAAGGATTAGGGTGGACTGTAACTCCCTTCATAGGAGCACCTCCCTGGAGTATGGCTTGTACCACTCTTAATCCTTTCATTTTACAAGAGACGAAGGAGAAATAAGCAGAGATTTGAAACCTCACACCATCAAGAAAGCAGCACTGGGAGAAGAGCACATCCTTGAGACCTGAGATTCCTGTGCCAAGATGCTCCCTGAACAAAGACTGATGCAGCACAAGGGACTTTCTTCCAGAGCCAACAAGGGGGAAAGCCTTCCCCTGGAGTCAACATCTGGAACTTGGATTTGTAGCCTACCGGACTGTGTAAGAATAAACTTCCCTTTGTTAAAGCTGTCCACTCTGTGGTATTCCTGTTAGAGCAGCAGTAGCTGACTAAAACAGAGCCTTTAAACCTGAACTAGAGGAACAATGTCAGTAATGTTGAGCAGGCACTACTATCACCTTTTTGTCAGCTTGTCGTACTGTGGGGGCTTACCTGTTGCTGTGATGCTGGAAGCTATGCCACCATTATTTCAAATACCAGCAGGGTCATGCATGGTGGACAAGTTTCAGTGGAGCTTTCAGACTGAGACACACTGGGAGGAAAGGCATGGATATCTACTTGGAAAAATTAGCCAATGAAAACCTCACAGGCTAGAACAGAATATTGTCCAAGATAGTACTGAACAATGAGTCCCGAGGTTGGAAGCTATTCAAAATATACAATGGCCACAAGAAGAGACATGGACATACCAATAATCATCAAGATAGCACAGTGCCAGACAATGTTTCATTCTGTCATGCACGGGTTGCTGTGAATCATAGTCTGCTTGATGGCAACTAACAACAACAAAGGGACTGTGTGAGTTAAATGGAGGATATATCTATGTGGTGAAGTTGGGATTTACAAACACTTGGAACACATGCTTCACTCCCTTTCAAACATACCTGATACATATCTCTGAATGGTTGCCTTTTTCTTTGCCTACTGAGTCTGTATAACATGTCAGAAGCCTTCTCAATACACAGCTTCAGGCAGACGTTACTGTCTGAGCAGTTTGGGCATATGGGTAAGCCTTTTTGGTGTTTCTGTGTTAGCTTACTGGTGAACGGGACATACAATGACACATTACGTTATCTAGTCCATTTTACTTAATTTATGATCAATATGAATTAGGACCAGTATGAATCAGATCCGACCTCATGGCATTTGGCAAGATGATTATATAGCATGAAGAAGTAAACCAATGGCAGAGACAGAAGAGCTAGAGCACAGAACTGTTCTATTTTATCAGTAACCTACACTCATAGCCCATCTCAGGATTTCTGAAAGCTGTATTCTTGGACCACTTGTATCAGTAACACCCAGGTGAGGAAGGAAAATGCATGGTCCTGAACTCAATGCCAGAACAATTGGAATAGAATTCCTGGAGACTGTGGCTTGAGTATAGAGTTTTCACAAAGTTAGTTATTGTGCATTTGGACAAAATTTATACAACCCCTATACTCTCCCAAACCAAAACCAAATTGCTCTTAAGTTGATTCTGACTCATGGTGACCACGTAGGACAGAGTGGAACTGCCCCATAGGGTTTATAAAGAGTGGCTGGTGGATTTGAACTGCTGATCTTTTGGTTAGCAGCACTCAGTCTTAACCATTCTGGAAACAGAGCCCCAAAGCTTATTTAGAACACTTAATCTTTGATTTATTTCTCTAGGAAATCAATGCTAACAATATATTTTTAAAGCCTATTTAGAGCATAAATCACAAAATAACATATACATTTATGTAGATATGGTACCATTTTTTAAGAATTGACTTCTTGGATTTTGAATCTTGTCTCTGCCATTTATAGGCTGGATGATTTTGGATACGCTTCTCAGTCTGTTGAAAACCCTAGTGAAAGAGTGGTTAAGAGCTACAGCTGCTAACGAAAGGGCCAGCAGTTTGAATTCACTTGTTGCTCCTTAGAAATCCTATGGGGCAGTTTTATTCTGTCCTATATGGTTTCTATGAGTTGAAATCTAGTCAAAGGCTACGAGATTGTTTTTTTTCTTTCCTTTGTCCTTAGCCTCTCAGCATTCTACCTTTCTAACATGTAATTAGTACTATGTTGCTGTTGTTAGGTGCTGTGGAGCTGATTCTGACTCACATATACTGTATTTTACAACAGAAACAAAATGCTTCTCAGTCCTGCAGATCCTCGTGATTGCTGCTATGTTTGAGCATGTTGTTTCAGCTACTATATCAGTCGATCTTATTGAGGATCTTCCTCTTTTTCACTGACCCTCTGTTTTACCCAGCATAATGTCTTTTTCCAGGGACTCTTCCCTTCTGATAACATACCAGAGTACTGAGATGAAGTCTTGCTATCCTTGTTTCTAAGGAGTACTTGGTCTGTACTTCTTCTGATATTTGTTCTCTCTGATGAAAACAAGACAAGACAAAACAAAACAAAAACCAAACCCATTGCCGTTGAGTCAATTCTTACTCCTAGTAACCATACAGGACAGAATAGAATGGCTCCGTAGAGTTTTCGAGGAACACTCAATGCATCTGACCTGCCAACCTTTTGGTTAGCAGTTATGGCACTTAATCACTGCACCAGCAGGGTCTGAAGTCCAGGGTATATTCAAATGCATCAATTCTCCTTTGGTATTTCCTACCTTATAAACTCACTATGTTGTTTACACACCAATTGCCATTGAGTTGATTACAGAGCATAGTGACCATATAGGACAGAGTAGAACTGTCCAATAGGGTTTCAAGGAACAGGTGGTGAATTCAGACCGTCTACTGTTTGATTAGCAGGCAAGCTCTTAACCTGTACCACCAAGATTTCAATGTTTATGTTAAAAAAAAATCCGCTGCTGTCTGGTCAATTCTGATTCATAGAAACCCTTTAGGACAGAGTAGAATTGTCCTACAGTGTTTCCAAGGAGTGCTTGATGATTCTCTGTTCAGTTTTCTATATTCTAAATGGAAGCGTAACTCTGCTATGCTTTCGTATAGTAATAGTAATAAGATAACAAACAAACAAAAACAAACCCATTGTTGTGAAGTCATTTCTGACTCATAGTTACCCTATGAAAACCAAACCCATTGCAACTGAGTCAATTCAGACTCATAGTGGCCTTATAAGACAGACTAGAACTACCTCCACAGAGTTTCTAAGGAAAACTTGCAACCTTTTTGTTAGCAGCCATAGCACTTAACCACTATGCAACTAGGGTATCCAATGTTTATGTAGACAATACTAATAGAACATTTAAAATATTGCCTGGCACATAATAAGCATTCTGTACCATCATAATTTTTTTTGTATTGGTCATTATAAAATCATAGTTGTAAAAATCTTGCATTTGTTTTCTTTGTAGTGATTTTTAAATTGCTTTGTTTATATATATACATATTTTTTTCTCAAGCCTGTATTACATCGCTTGATTTCCTGTTTTTTTTTTCCTTTGATCAGTGTGCTATATGTTAAATATATTCATTGGTCAAATACTCTTATAGTCAATATACAGAAGTATGTGATGGTCCAACTGGAAAAGTAAGAATGCATTAGATCACGAGAGGTTTATAGTGTCATGCGAAGTAGTTTGATTTTATGTTACAGACAATGGTCAGCCACTGATAATTTAGATTTGAAGTGTGATGAGATGCTGCATCTTGGGAAATTAATTTGGCACAGGATACACTGGAGATAGGTAGGCCAGTTAAAAATTGTGGTTGTAGCTCATGTAGGAGGTGGTAAGATTCTGTATAAAGGTTGTATAAATGTGGAAGTATGAAGGCAGAAAGAGACTTGAGAGGTCAGTAGTAAGGAAAAATAAGTAAGATTTGTTAATGCATATGAGGAGAGAAGAGAAAGATGAAGAGAATTCAAGCTTGGGTGATGAGGAAATTGATGATATCCTTGAAGGAAGTAGAGATATCTAGAGGAAAACCTATGAGGGCAGTGGTAGCTGAGTGGTAGAATTTTTATCTTCCATATGGGGGTATCCGCATTCAATTTCTGTGTGATTCACCTTATGCACAGTGCCATGGGTTAAACTGTGACCCCCAAAAGTGTATGTAGCCATTTGGCTGGGTTATCATTCCTAATATTTTGTGATTGTCCTCCTTTTTGTGATTTCCGATGCTGTAAATCCTAATCTCTGCCTGTGGTTAACAGACAGGATTTATGTTAAAGATTAGAGTGGGACTATAAAACCCTTCCTAAGATCACTTCTCTGCTCCTAGGTAAAGAGTTTGCCTGGAGTATGGCTTGCACTATCTTTTATCCTACAAGAGATAAAAGGAAAGGAAAAGGAAGCAAACAGAGAATTGGGAATCTTATACCATCAAGAAAGCAGTGCTGGAAGTAGACCATGTCCTTCAAACCAGAGGTTCCTGCACCAAGATGCTCCGTGACCAAAGACTGATGCAACATAAGGACCTTCCTCCAGAGCTGACAAAGTGGGAAAGCCTTCCACTGGAGAGGATACCCTGAATTTGGACTTGTAGTCTGTTGGACTGTGTAAGAATAAACATTTCTCTTTTTAAAGCCATCCCCTTGTGATATTTCTGATACAGCAGTACCAGATGACTAAGGCACAGCTCCTGGGATTCATCGACTCTCAAAACCAGTGAGCCAGAGTCCTATTCCCTAAGTTGCCTATCCTGAGTTAGCCAGCCCTTGTAGCTTCACAAATCAGCAGAAACCTTACAATCTTATGTGCCATCTTGGGATCTGCCAGCCTTCATAACCTGTGAGCTGGAACTCTAATCTCTGACCTGCTGACTTGGGTTCACCAGCTTTTGCATCTGTGTGAGGGTTGTACTCCAATCCAGGACTTGGAACATTTCAGTTTTTCCAATTGCATGAGCTGTTTCCTTTATATAAATATTTTTCTATACATATTAGATGTATTACTGGTTTTGCTTCCCTAGAAAACCTAGCTTAAGACACACAGCCACCACCCACCTGTCCCTAGTGGCTTGTGTATTGCTATGATACTGAACAGGTTTCAATAACTTGCAGACTAAGACAGACTAGGAAGAAGGATGGAGGTGGAGTCAAGATGGCAGGCTAAGTATATGTCTCCCTAAATCCCTCTGGAAACTAAGACCTGAATTGATAATCAAATGGAGCCTTCTGCTCACCTAGTGAGCCCCAGGACACGGCACAGGGCTGTTAATTAATTCGTACTTCATACCACAGAATGAAAAACCTCCTTTCTTTCACTGACTTCTGCTCCTAGTTAGTCCTGGCTCTCATGGACTGAAGGTAACTCAATATTTTGTCCTTTTTTCCCTGTCTTTCCTAGAAGGTAGAGCTAGGTCTTGGCTAGTGGCTAGTCTCAGATGCACTTTTGGTGGGATAGGCAGGCTAAATGGCCATATTTTGAGAGCCAGGCTTCGGACTCTGTGCATCTTGCCACTTTTGGCCTGTCTTTCTGCCTCTCCCACAGTGTAGTTTGTACAGAAGTGGCGGCACCTTTGTGTGGGACGCCACCTTAAATATGGAGATTTTAGCTGGACCTAATTCTTAGCCTGGGAGCCAGCGCCTGCCCACAGGGGAGTGCTTTTCCGACAGAAGAGCAGTGGTCACCTATAGCTGGGGCCAGCAACAGAGGCTAAGGACTCACTGCTTCTTGGCATCTTTGGCCCCACTTCCCGCCTCTGCCACAGGGTAGTATGTATGGAAGCGGTGGCGATCTTGCGCAGGGCACCATCTTAGATATGGTGGCCACAGCCAGATCAAATTCTTAGCCTAGGAACCAGTGCCTTCCCACAGGAGAGCGCTTTTCTGCCAGAAAAGCAGTAGTTTACACAGTGTCGCCTATGGCTGGGACCTGTCAGCACAGATGAACAGGGCAGTAGCATTGCTGTATTTTGAACTAGTTCATGTCATCTGAGGATGGATATAGAGGTGCTTACTTTGCCAGTTGGGAAGAGGGACCTCTGTACCTGAAAACCTGACTGACTTGGGAAGTGGTCAGATAACGTTTTATTTTTCATTGTAAGACGGCCTAGAGAAACTTCTGTGGTACAGCCTCACAGCATCTTTCCCAGCCTTTGTTGACACACATGAAGCCCTCAAAGCAACAGATCTTTGAGAAAATGGTAAACAGGAAATCATCCATGGCTTCAGAAGGCCCCCAAATGAAACAACCAAGCAGCTTTCTGGACGAAGAAACTTTTCTGAAATTATTGGAAGGTGAATAAAAAAGGACTATATAGAGAGCCCTTCTAGACCTTATACAAAATGCAGCAGAGCAAAATGAAAAATTAAGCAAGCTGTTTGATCTGATGGAACAACAGTACTCTGAAATCCAACAGATCAAGAACAAAATTAAAGAGAGAGAAACTTCAATTCAAAGCCAAGAAAACAGAATGGAACAAATGGAAAAGAGACTTTCCGACTTGGAAGACAAAGTTACTGACTCAAGTATCTAAGAGGAGAAATCAGAAAAAAGAAACAAGAAAAATGAAGAAGCATGTGAGACTCTATTAAGAGGAACAATCTACATTTAATTGGAGTTCCTGACCAGGGTGAGACACCTGAGAACACAGAGAGTATTATTGCTGAGCTGCTGACAGAAAACTTCCAAGAAATTATGCAAGAAGAGAATATAGATATCCAAGATGCATATCAAATGCCACTCAATATGGACCTGAAAAGAAATGCTCCAAGACATATTATAATCAAGCTTAACAAAATGAAACATAAGCAGAAACTCTTAAAGGCAGCAAGACTCAAAACAAAGCTAACGTTCAGAGGGAATCCCTGTAGGCTTTCATCAGATTTCTAAGCAAAAACAATGCTAGCACAGAGACAGTGGCATGATACATTCAAAGCCTTGAAAGAGGAGAACTTCCAACTAAGAATTATATATCCTGCAAAACTATCTTTCAAATATGAAAATGAAATTAAGACATTCCAAGATAAACAGAAACTCAGAGACTTTGTAAAAACCAAACCAAAGCTACAAGAAATACTGAAAGGGTCTCTTGGCTTTCGCTTAGAAGAACAAAACTACTAACTTTATATTTCAGAAGGACACATTATGCAGAATCCTACTTAGTTAGGGAAGGCTCCAAACTCAATCAAAGCTTTGATACTGAAAGAAATAATCCAGTGATTATCCTGAAAACAATGGTGCCATCATATTAAAAAGAGGGATGTACTACAGTCGTTATAGTCCTTACAGATGGAGAGGAGGTTGACAAGACTGGTAATAATTAAAATTGGGTTTATATATAGTTTATTAAGGGGAATCATAGGAGTAGCCGTAAAGCACAACAAAGATGCAGTGTACCATACCAAGAAATGTAACACAGGAGTCTCAATACCACAAAACCAACTCTGAAAAAGGTGAAATATCAACTCACAAAAAAGAATGTCCCAGAACAGACTAATATGAACAACAGAGAAAACATCAACACAAAAGTAAGCATATCACAATGGCAGCCCTGAACACATACTTATCAGTAATTACATTGAATGTGAATGGACTGAATGCTCCAGTAAAGAGACACTGAGTGTCATTTTGGATCAAAAGACACGACCCATCCATATGTTGTCTACAAGAAACTCACTTTAGACTTAAAGATAGGAACAAACTGAAATTAAAGGATGGAAGAATATATATAAAGCTAACAATGAACAAAGAAGAGCAGGTATGGCAATTCTAATCTCAGATAAAATCTATTTTAATTTAAAATCCACCATTGTGGATAAGGATGGACACTATTGCTGAAAGATTGAGTTCACAAGCAAGACTTAACTGTATTAATTATTTATGCACCTAGTATTAGAGCACCTAAATAAGTCGAAAAAACACTGAGCAAACTGAAAAAGGAAGAAGTGTCTGGTGATTAGCCAATAAAAATCCTGTGGATCCCAATGTTCTCATCCACAGTCAAGTGCAATGTTTGTTTCCACATGCGGTCACCATGAGTCAGGGGCTGATTCGATGACAGCTAACAGCAATAAGAGAAAGACAGGGATATGGGAGGAAAGTCTAAGTCTGGATCTTCCATGATAAATGTGTAGATAATAGGCAGAAAGTGTGATAATAGGCAGATGTAATGACTCCTTTATATATAAGCTAGTTTGAGTAAATTTTTCATCATGTTCACTCAAATATAATTTCTTTGAGAATTTCTGCCACCATCACCAGTTGGTTTGTTACATTTTGTTTTATTCAGGGTTTTTAGTTGCAAGTGAAAGAAACTGCCTCTGGCAGCCTTAAGCAGGAAAAGAATTTTTTAAGAAGTGATACTGACTTGCTTGTAGAATCTCTGAGAAAGTTGGAGATTTAGGCTTAGAATATGGACAGAAACAAGAGATGACATGCAGCAGCCAGTATCATGACCATAGTCATGCTAAGAACCAGTCTGTGAAAGCTACTTCTTCCTCTGCTGCTGAGTGTTGAAGGCCTTGGCTTATACTGTACTGGCAGTCTACATGGCATACTCTGCCTAAGACTCTTGTCTTTGGAAACTTGATACTACTGCTTCATTACTGCTTCCTCTCCCAGACTGGATTCTCTTCTGCTTATTTGCATCACTAGTTTCTTACTCAAAGTATGGGGTAGAGGCATCTTGTTGGACAGGCCCAGGCTTTATGCCCTAGCTGCAAGGCAGTCTGGGAACGAAGTGTCTAAACCTTTCAGCTTCTACAGTGGGAGGTAGGCCTTGCTTCCCCCCATCAAGATTTATAAGATGGGACATCTGCAATTACAGGAAGTAAATTCAGATATTTAGCAGCCAAAACTAAAAGAAGCAGGAGAACAACAAAAATTCACTAACCTCCAGTATCCACTACACATGCCTATAGAGTATATTTTATACCATGAAAGCAGAGTGTCTGAAAATGCTTTCTTCCTTTTATTTAGTTTCAAATATAGGTATAGACTGTCTTAAGAATCAAAACCCTTGCAGCTAGGGCTAAAAAGGTCAGCAAATTGCTCAGTATTTCATGTCTAGGGTTTCTCAAATTGCAGCCTATTACAGACTGAAATGGAGTACCATTTGACCTTTTCATGTGGCAAGATGTTGTATTATCAGAGCTCCCTCTTCACATGATTTTTTTTGTGTGTGTATGTATATGTTCTCACTGTTCCTACCTATTTCCTGTTCTCTCACTCACTGACTGGTATGAACTTGGAAATAGAACATGCTCAGTCTCACTTTTTGTGGGAAGAATGGGGATAATAACAGTACCTTCCTCTTGGGTTCACTATATGAATTAAGTAACAGGATGTTAGTAAATCTGCAGGAAAAATAAGATGACTAGATCTAGATGAGACTTTAAGGGCTTTCTGGCATCTGAGAGGCCAGTATTTCACCTTTGCAGAGTGAACCACACACTCTGTATGTTTTCTAATTCATATAATAGTAAATTTAATGTAGGTGTTAGAGGACAAATGGTCTCAGAAAATAGATGAGAAAAATACCTTCCTCTTTTTTTTCCATTTGATAATCTGTGAGTATAGCTTTATAAATTGTATTGTATTTATAATGCCCTCTAGGAACCAATGACACTGATGAGGAGACTGAAAAGACATGCAAATCATATATTGATATGAATTGAAATATGGAATAGCCATCTAAGTGGTGTCATGATGAGCAAGCGGGTCCTGAGAACTCGAAAGTGGGAAAGGTTACATTGAGTAGGATGGCCAGAGCCAGCTTCCTGAAGTTCCAGAGGGGTTCCTTAAAGAATGTGATTGAATTTAGACTGGACCTTTGTACAATCTTGCCTTCTCTAAAGCTTTCACACTGGACAATAAATGTGGCTTTGGAGACTGTGCAATACAGCCTATACCAGGCCTTTTCTTCCTCGGGATGCTCACTTGAAACCTTGGCATCATGCTGTGAGGAAGCTTGATAGCCACACGGAAGACAGAGGTCCACTAACGCCAATGAATGAAACTTTAGGTGCTTTGAGCCCAAAGCCTTGGAGCCATGCTAGCTGACACAAAGTAGAACAGCTGTCCCCACCGAAACCTACCCAAGTTGCTGATTTGGGAGTACAACAAGTGTTGTCCTTGTTTTAAGCTGCTGAGCTTTGGGATCCTTTGTTATACAGCATTAGGTAACTAAAACATCTGGTAACCTTGGAAGACTACTGAAGGGGACTCGTTGTTTGCTTCATGGTATAGGAAACACCTTCATGTAAAATTGTTCTCTTCTTGTTCAGAAGGAAGGTAGATCCTTAAATCATTAAAAAATCTATCAAGAGCTGCCACATAGGGATTTGAGTGCTTGAATAATGACAAAAGGAAGTAAAGATTGCTTTTGGGAATGTTATAATTGTAGGTAACTGAGGAGAGGCAACTAAAGTTATTGTCAGAATTGCTTTGCTTTCATGTTTGCAACAGAAATGATCAAATCCTATCTCTTTTCCCACTTATAGCCTGGTCCCAAATGACCCCTGACTATGTTTCATGGCACAACCATAGTGTCCCCAGAGTGATGCTAACTGCCATTACCTAGCTGACCTGTCTGTGCAGATGCAGTGGTACCTCTTATATGCAATGTGTCAGATATCAAATTTACCACTTTTTCTCCTGAAATTGTCTTTCATTCTGTGGTTTAGAGTTTAGTTAGTGACTTCATGATCTATACAGTTGCAGAGCAATTTAGGATTAAGTTTTACCAACCTCCCCAGTTTCCCTTTAATTTTATGCACTCTAGTGAAATGATCACTGTCTGATTCAACTTCTGAAATGTTTCTTGAGTCCTTCCCTTCCTCTCTACTCCAGTAGGAGAACAGAGGTTTAAAAAGAGGCTGATTTTGCTTTGCTTATGCTTATATAGTTTACGGGAGTCTCTCGGTGGTGCAAGTAGTTTGGGATTGGCTGCTAATTGACAGGTAGATTATTCAAATTCACCTTATGACCTTTGAGTTGGCAGCCTATTTACAGAAGAAAGGCATAGTGAATTATTTTCTGCCAAGAAAACGTTGTTGAGCAGTTCTATCTGTACCACATGAGGCTATCATGAGTTTGGGGCCAGTTGGATGACAACTAACAACAATAGAAAGCTCTGGCAATTAAGTTTGTGATCTTGCCACCATGCACTTATATTGGCAGCACTGTCAAAACAATTTGCTAAGGTTTCATAACCTTGGTACATCAGTGTCTCACAACCATGTTCATGTCAGTGTGTGCTGGTGTCTTGCTGAGTGGCATTCATTTATTGTTGTTTCGTGGTTTTGTATGGTGTTGCAAGAATGTTGGAATTTGAACCAGAACAATGAACAAACAACAAAGTTTCTTGTTAAAACTGAGAAGGGCGGAAGTGAAATAAGGGACATGTTAGTCCAAGTGTGTGGAGATAATGCCAGGAAGAAAACAGCAATGAACAAACGGAATAAATGTTTTTCTGAGAGTAGAGAAAGTGTCACCAGTGAAGAGAGGTCAGGGCAGCCACTAATGAGCAGAACTAATGAAAACATTGCAAAAATTCTTCCCATTGTGCGTCAAAATCATTGAGGCATAGCAGACCAAGTAAACATCAATAGAGAAACAGGAAGATCTTAACTGAAAATCATGGCATGAGAAAGGTGTGTGCAAAAATGGTCCTGAAGTAGCTCACTGTTGAACAAAAGCAAAGAAGAGTCAAAGCCATGACCTTCTGGAGAGACAAGATTATGTTTTGGGCCATGTTATCACTGGTGATGAAACATGGGTGTACCAATATGACCGTGAAACAAAGTGTCAAGGTGCACAATAGAAGTCAGCCAGTTTTTCATGACCAGAAAAGCTCCATCAGTCCAAATCAAGAGTCAGAATGATGTTGCTATCCTTTTTTGATATCATGGGTATTGTTCATTGCAAATTTGTGCCAACTGGATAAGCACTTAACCAAGTTTACTATTGGGAAGTGTTGCAAAGGCTGTATGAAGAAGACAAAAACATTATGAGCTTTTTGCCAACAACTCAGAGCTCTTGCATCACAACAATGAACAAGTTCATATGGCATTTTCTGTGAGGGAGTTTTTAGCCAGTAAACAAATAACAGTATCAGAATACTCTCCTCGCTCACCTGATGTGCACACTGATGACTTTTTTCTTCACTCGAAGATAAAGGAAGTATTGATAGGAAGACATTTTGATGACATTCAGGACATCAAGAGTAATATGATGAAATCTCTGACGGCCATTCCGGAAAAAGAGTTCTAGAATTGCTTTGAAGGGTGGACTAGGTGCTGGTATCAGTGCATAGGTTCTCAAAGGGAGTACTTTGAAGGTGACTGTAGTGATATTCAGCAATGAGGTTTGTAGTAATTTTTCTAGGATAACTTTGTAAACTTAATTGGCAATCCTCATGCTTAGTTTTTTTCTTAATATTTTATTCAGTGTTCTGGAAAGGTTTACACACTAGTTTAGATTTCCACCCAACAATTTCTACATAAGTTTTTCAGTGACATTGGTTATGTTCATCGCTATGTGTGAACCTTCTTGTTATTTCTGTTCAGGTTGTTCCATTTCCACTAGTCTAGTTTCCTTGCCCCCTTATATTGTCATCTTTATTTTAAAGTAGTTAATGGTTCAGTTTCATATTGGTGATTTTTAAAGTAGTACAGTACTTACAGGTGATATTCATTATTTTTGGAACCATTTTGTTATTTAACTACAATATGACCTCAGGGGCTAGTTTCAATTCAAGATTTGAAGAGTATCTAAGGACGATAGTACTGGGAGTCCTCCAATCTCAGCCAGTCCAACCAATCTATTTTTTTCTTGTGTTTTTCAGAATTTGAGATTCCATTTTATGTTTTCCTCCCATTCTATTGGGATCCATCTTTTGTGTACCTGAGTAGAACAGTCAGTATCAGTAGCCAGGCACTATCTAGTTCTTCTGGTCTCAGGGTAGATGAGGCCATGGTTTGTGTATACTATTTGTCCTGAATCTAGTTTCTTCTTTGAGTCTTAGCTTATTTACGTTTATATTATTTAATTATTGTTCATTGCTTTTCTCCTAGTATAGCGTAAATGCCATAAGAGCATGTTAGTTATTTGTTTGACATATAGATGCTCAATGAGTATTTGCTGAGTGGTTACATGGATACATTAATCTAGAGGGCGGGACGATAGAGCTGTGGAAACCATTAGTTTATGGGTGACAGTAGAAGCAACAAGGGTAGAGAAAATCCTCTGAGGATAGCATAGAAATGAAGGTCAAGAACAAAACCCATCAGATGTCCTAAGATCTCACTCTCTACTCTCTAGCCAGCTGTTTTGTAATAACATTTGAGAAAAATCTCTGCCTTCCCTTTAAGAGAGAGCAGATTGTAGTCTTTAAAAAAGGGTCTCTAGAATCAGACTTCTGGATTTGAATCTAGATCTTATGATTTAAAAGCTTTGTCATCTTAACAGTGTCTTACCTTTTCTGAGTCTCAGAGTTTCTTTATACACTGAGACTAAAGTCAGTAGCTAACCCATAGAGATTCTGTAAGGCTTAAGTTAGATTATCACCTGGTAGTAAGGATAGAATTTAACTGCACTGACACAAGTGGGACTGATCATAATGAGATATGTGTATTTGTATAACTCATTGTTGTTGAATCAATTCCACCTCATAGCAACCCTGTAGGGTTTCCAAGGAGAAACAGGTGGATTTCAACTACTGACTTTCTGGTTAGCAGTCATAATTCTTAACCTCTGTGCCACTAGTCTTCATATATCTTTATAGTTCTTTATGATTTGTAGCATACTTTTAAATTTGTCAGCCCATTCAGTCTTTATATCAGCATCACCTATGATAACATTATTCCTATTTTATAATGCCTGGTGATTAATAAATGGCACAATTTGGGCAAGAACCTAGACTTTCTATTTCCCAAATCCACTGGTATTTCAGGCTGAAGAAATAGAAAATATCAAGTATAAAGATTTAAAACTGTCATTCACCCATTTTGGGTTAAACTTGCCTTATTCCTGAAACAGTCTGATAGAAGTCCTTGAACTATATTTACTGTAAAAGTTTCCAGCATTCAGTAGAACCATGTCACTCCAAGATGGTTTATTTGCCCTGCAACATTGGTGAAGTTGAAGTTAATCTTTTTCATTCTTTCATTCAACAAGTATTTGTAGAGCTTTGTGCTATGTACTGTGTGGGATACAGAGCAGTTCAATTTATAGATTTTGCCCTTTCAGTTTTTATTGTTTAACTGGGGTAAGAGGTGGGCAAAAATACACAGTGTAAAGGCATAACTTCATAGAGTAAACTCTGAACTTTCAGTTCCTGTGTTGAAGTTTAGGGAAAATCATATGAAATATGAAGCACGTTTCCTCCTTATTAAGCAAATGTCACTTGACAGGGGAGCCATTAATCACTACTAGGTTATCATGGATTAAGTTGTTGAGTGTATGAAGGAGATTGTTCAACTTACTAAGTTTTTATTTCCTCATCACGTATTATGGCATACAGCTCCTGTGTGTGAGGCTAGAAGATGAAAAGAATAAAGAAAACCAAGTAAGATTATCACCAGGTCATTGCTTCCAAACTCCACACATGAGTTTTAGGTACAGGAGAAAGGCAGTTCTTTCCTACCGTCTACAAACATTGTCTGAAGGCACCCTTAAATGAGATAATGCGATAGTCTCTGGAAGGACAAGTAAAAGAATAAAGACTTGTTTTTGTCCTCAAGGAACTCATATTGCAGAGGCAACAGTGTAGAATCATAGCACTGTGTTTGAGTCTTGCTGGGTTTGTGTTCAGGCTCTATCACTTGACAACTGCTCTGTCTTGGTTTCTCAACCTGGGAGATGGATGTAAAAACAGTAAAGATTAAATAAGCTAATTTATATGGATCTTTTAGAATTATACTTGTCACATAGTAAGTATATAATAAATATTAACTCCTTGGAAACTGTGGGACAGTTCTAATCTGGCATATAGGATCTCTGTGAGTCAGAATTGCCTCAATGGGAGTGGCATTGGCTTTCTTGGCTTATTACTATGGTGCAGTGGTTAAGCGCTTGGCTGCTATCTGAAAGACTAGGAGTTAGAATCTAACAGTTACTCCTTGGAAAACTCATGGGGCATTTTTGCTCTGTTTTAATCCTGGAGGCATAGTGGTTGAGTGCTACAGCTGCTAACCAAAATGCCAGCAGTATGAATCCACCAGGCGTTCTTTGGAAACTCTATGGGGGTAGTTCTAGTCTGACCTATAGGGTTACTACTAGTCAGAATCGACTTGATGGCAATGGTTTGGTTTTCAGAGGGTAGCTGTAAGTCAGAACTGTACAAAAGCATAGAGGAGTTATGCTTTCACTTAGACTATAGAGAACTGGAGAAAGAATCACTTTCACTTTAACAATGAGAAAAAGGTAGCTATACTACAAAATCATAATTTGTTCGTTAACTTATCAGGAAGCTGATGTCACAGAGCAAGCAAATAATTTGAATTACAAGAAGGGACAGTTCCTTCCAAGAAGAGACCAGGCATGTAAGCACAGAAAGAGGGAGAAGATGCAATATGAATGAGTAAGAAGAAATCAATTAGTATTTTAATGACTTTTTTAAGTGTGTACTAGGGTCACTACGAGTTGGAATTGACTCAGTGGCAACGGGCTAACATGATAGAAGAGAATGCTGGGGAGCTGCAGATACAAGGAGAGTTTATACCCACGCTTAGATTGTTTCTTCATGAAGTGCTCATAAGCAAGTTTGGAGTCAGGGACAGGGATCAGAGAGAGCCTCCTTAATAATACAGGTTAGGAAGAGGGGTAGGCTACTGAGAGAAAGACACAAAATAATCTGCTCACACTTATATCTCCTGCAGAGCAAAAGACTTAAAATTGAGAGAAAGGGGCAGCACCCTCTAACTCACAGGGCATGGGTAAAGATCCACTGTAGCTGGAGGAAAAGGCAGAGGTGCAGGTAAGCAGGTCGAACTGCGTGAGAACATTTTCAACCTTTGCTGCAGTATATTTGCTAAACTGACTCAACTCTCAACGTCAATGAATTGAACAGAGGCAAGCCCATTTCCAGGTGTAAATAATCAATCTCAATGCTCTACACAGCCTGGCATTCAATACAAATTATAAAACATACTAAATGCAATTTTTAAAAACCCATACTCAAGAGACTGAGCAATCAACTGAACCAGACTGAGATGTCCAAGATACAGGAGCTGTCATCGATCAGGGATTTAAAGTAATTATAATTAATAGGTTAAAAATTCTAGTGGCAGAGGTAGACAACATGCAAGAATAGATGGTCAGTTTTTGTGGAGTGATAGAAACTATAAGAAAGAATTCAAAGGAAGTGTTAGAAAGCAAACACACACACAGAGAGAGAGAGAGAGAGAGAGAGAGAAATCAGAGATAAAAAATTCCTTTGAAGGACTAATCAGTACACTTGATGAAACTGAGGAAAGAATCCGTGAACTTGAAGACAGGTCAGAAAGAATTAACGAAGCCACCACACAGCAAGAAAACAAATTAAAAAACAGAATATCCAAGAGCCATGACACAATGCAAAATTTTCTAGCATGTATGTAATTGGAATCACAGGAGAAGGGGGGGAGAGCATAAAGCAGATGAAGTATTTGAAGAGATAGTGAAGCCAGCCAAGGTCCGTTGAGTCGATGGCTGATAATATTTCAAAATTAATGAAAGAAACCAAAGTATAGATCTAGGAAGCTTGGAAAACCTCAGGTAGAATAAATACCAAGACAACAAAAACCGAACAATTGAGCACATGTTCAAACTGCTGAAAACCAAAGTTAAAGAGAATATATTGAAAACACCAAGAGAGAAAAGATACATAACATACACAGGAATAAAGGTAAAAATTACAGCCAATTTCAGGAAATATTCAAGACAGAAGACAACGTAGTGACATCTTTAAACTGCTCAAAAGTGGTGGTGGTGAATCCTGGCAATGCAGAATTTTATATCCAGTGAAAAAATATCTTTCAAAACTGAAAGTAAAATAAAAAATGTTGCAAGTAAAAGCTGAGAGGATTGTTACCCATCCGGTGCTACAAGAAAGGTTCATGCAGATGGAACATTACAGTAGACAGAAACTTGAACCTCAGTAAAGAAATAAAGTGCTCTGCAAATGGTAAAAGCAAAAGTAAATATAAAATACCTCTTATCCTTATTTTTAATTATTATAAGAGACATTTTGCTATAAGTATTTAACTGTGAGGTTGATCGACGGCACTTGGCTTGGCATAACAAATATAAAGGTAAAATTTATAGCACCAACATCACGAAGGATGGGGACAGGAATTGGATGTAGACTGTTTTCAACTCCTCATATTCTATGTGAAGTAACATGTCTTTTGAAGGTAGACTGATAAACTTGTATATTGTCAATCCCAGGACAACAACTAAGCAAAATTAGAAAAAGAGGTATACGTAAAAAGCCAATAGAGCCAGGTGCCATTAGGTCATTTCCAGTTGATGGCAACCCTATGTGTTGCAGAGAACTGTGCCCTATACAGTTTCCAAGGCTGTGGTCTTTTGGAAGCAGATTGCCGTATCTTTCTTTCAAGGTACCTCTAGGTGATGAGTTTGAACTGCCAACCTTTTGATTAGTTATCAAGTGCTTAGCCATTTGTGCTTCTCAGGGTTCTCCTTAATACGCCAAAAATGGAGGTAAAGTAGAATCATTAAAAATACTCAGTTCTAATGTATGATCATATAAAAATTATGATGCTTTGGAAAAACGATGAGGAGTCTAGTAAAGACAGTGACTTCATAGAAAGCATGGGGGGGCAGAGAGTATTAAAAGATAAAGCTGGGACTGCATATAGGAGCATAATTATAAACAGCTTTGTACACATCATTCTAAATAGTAAATATAAATTAGTAAATACTGAACACAATAGTTTTTCAGCTAACTTGACTTTTCATCTCAGTTGATTTATGGTGAGCTTTCATAGATTTCATTTCTTTAAATGATAATAATGGTTGGTGATAACCTTGTGAAGTTCACACAGATGCCTGAATTCCATTCTCTTGTTGTTGTTACTGTTAGGTGCCATTGAGTTGTTTTCAACTGATAGCAACACCATGTGCAACAGAATGAAACCCTGTCTAGTCCAGCACCATCCTCACAGTTGCTCTTGTGCTTGAACCCGTTGTTGCAGCCAGTGTGTCAATCTGTCTCATTGAGGGGCTTCCTTTTGTGACTGACCCTCTCCTTTACCAGGCATGAGGTCCTTCTCCAAGGACTGGTCCCTCCTGATAACATGTCTGAAGAACATGAGATGAAGTCCTGCTACCCTTGCTTCTAAGGAGCATTCTGGCTGTACATTCTAGCTGTAAATGCCATTTTCTTAAAAACAAAAATTACTTCATTTCAACCTTTAGAAGAAGTGGTGATTCAGTCACAGTTATGAAGGTCATCTTGATGTAGTGGCTATGTGTAGCGGGAATTTTTTTTTGTTTGTTTTTCTAGTGTGCCTTCTTTCTAGTACATGTGATTACTATGTATCACAAAATGGAATGGAATGGACCTAAATCTCAGGTCTAGGAATAGGCTCTTAAGGGCATAAACCAGTCAGCACACTGGATACCCAAAGTCACAGTGACTGGCTCTGGGATGGATACATGGTTCAGATCAGGTAAGTCAAGAGAAGACGAATTGTGGGATGTTGCTTGAGTTATCCAGTGAGCAGATTCTTTCTGTGTGAACATGGGAACTCTGGCACCTCCAGGAGAAATTTTGCTTGAAGTACAGCCCAAAATGGTGAGAGATGGTCTGAGATCAAGACCTGAGTGAAACCTGTCCTGAAATTTGATCAGTTAATAATTTAACACACGGTCTTTGTAAGTATCCTCTGTAGGAACCAAGCAATCAGTTCATTAGATTTTCCTTCATTCTGGTTTCTTTCAATCGTTCGAAGACCTTCCAGAATTTTCTTCCCCTCCCTCTTCTTAGACATAATTTCTAGCCTTCTTTTGGATAAAAGGTCAGTGGCCTTCCCATTTTCTCACAGGTATCACTTATTCCAATTGACATTTACACTTCAGTAAACCTTAAACTTCTCTGACCTTTTTGAAAGCTAGATTTTAAAGAAATAGTTTCTGTGTCTTAAAACAGTATGTTATTGTTGATTTCCTTTGTAAAAGGCCACAGCCTTTCTTTTAGAATTTTTGGACAGTTTTCTATGCCTACTTAAATATTCTTTTTCTTATTAAAAAATCAGGGTCTGCTTCTTTCCTTTTGTCCTTGCTTCCCTGCACACAGTGTGGGATACAGTGTTTTATAGACACATGGGAACTACTTCACAGTAAGTTTAAAAAATATTTAGCCATTTTCACACACCATTCTTGTTCATGTGAAATAAGGATAATAAACCAGTCCTTAAATGTTCCATTTAGTGTTGAAAATGAAAAACAGGTACAGGTATTTGAGACATAAAGTGTAGCTAGATATGAATCTGCAGTCTGGTCTAGTTCATAAGTTCGATTCAGTTTGAGAGATACTTTGAGCTCTTTCCCTGGCCAATGCTTGGTAATGTTACCTAAAGCAGGTCCTGCCCAGTGTGGTGTCTCCACAATAAAGACACACTGGAGTGAGGAGAAGGGAAGGAGCAAGGAGTACGCCACAAATCAAGCTCCCTGAACAAAGGGAGGATGAACATCATTCTGGTCACACAGAAAGAGTCTACTCACTGGATAGCTCAAGCAAAATCCCCAAACCCCTTAGTCTTCTCTTGACTTATCTGAAGTAAATCATTTGTCCATCCAAGTGCCAATCACTGGTATGGGATGTGCTTATTGGTTTATGCCCTTAAAGGCCAATTTCCTGGACCTGAGATTTAGGTCGATTCCATTCACAAGGAAATACATACAAATGTTATAGACTACATAGGTTATCATGGTGCACAGGCACAGTAAGACAAATTGCATTTTTTTTTTTTTGCTGTGACACATGTAGGCTAGCAAAGTGGGTTTGACTGACTAGTGCCACACCCAGCACTTTAAGGACAATGGACAGGAAGGCACAGGGTCCACTTGGTCTGAACAGCTCACTATTGAACCATACCCATCACTGTCCCCTAAGGTTTTGTTTGCTAATGGACAGGAGGAGCAGGTAAGTGACCCCTAGTTGTGTTGGCTGTTAATAATCCATATGTGAGCCATGAATAAAACATAAACTCAGGGTCTACCTTTCAGGCTGGCTTCTAGGAAAAATTTCAGTCCAGCTGTAAATGATCCTAGAGTCTTCCTTCCGTTTGGGGAAGGTATTTCTCACTAGACTTCTTGTACATTGTTCGGCTCCATTCAGCACTACCTATAAGCCTCTTCTCTAATTTTTTTTGTATGGCAGAAACAGCATTTTCTGGTTATAACAGAAAGTAGGAAGAAGGGATACAGCAACTCCCAGTTGTTTAACAGAATCTAGGAACTTAGTCACTACCCTTCAAAAGCTAGCCTCTTCTCTTTCAACTCCATGTCCAGTTGAGTCTGCTACGGGAACGGAGTCACATGTTTTACTCAGTGAACTCATTTAAACCTTAGAACAATTCTAACAGGTAACTGTAAGATGGACGTAATCAGAGTATGCTAGGAAACTGAGGTTTGCAGGGTAAGGAAGTTACCTAGGGCCTTCTCATCAGGAATGGTAGAGCTAATAGAACCATATGCTTAACTGCTGCTAAACACTCTTGTCAATTAAACTGAGATCTTAAAGGTTAATAGAACAAATGCCTCTGGATTAATGCGTTATCTTTATAATGAGGTAAGTCCAAAGAATCAGCTCACTTGGATCAATTTCATGCTTCTTTAGTAGTCCATTGGGGAGTTACTGAGGGTGGAACTGTTACCCCTCTAATTGCAAACCGTTTGGGTCACCAGCTCCTTGGTTACTATAAGGTCTTCCCATAATTTTTTTTGTTATGTTTATAAAGTCTTTAATGTTATTTGTTATTATTCACAAGGTCTATTGGTTTCCAAATGTTTGTGGGCTTGTGTGCGTGCATGACACAGACACAGACACACACAGACACACACAGACACAGACACAGACACACACACACACACACATTCAGAAACAGTAGTGAGTCATTTCTCATAAAAACCAAACTGAGCATCAGACTGTTCCCCAGCCAGAGTCTCTCTAGGCACCTAACCTAATTTCCCCAGAGACCTCTAACCTCTATATTTTCATGTATTTGGGGTTACTTTGACATCTTGCTTATTTTGTTTATATTTGAGAAAATCTAAAAGATGTTAGAATCCTAAAGTACTTAAATCTTTCATGGACACGTCCGCAAAAGCTTTCTCTCTTACCACAAATATCTGCCTTGCTTTCTTCTTCTTCTTCTACTTCAGTATCAGTAATTACTATCTTGCTAAGCTCTGGCTAGTAGTACTTCACAGCCAGCTTTCTTACAGAGCTCACTGATGGATGTGCTTGAATTCTCCTGTTGTGTCCTCAGGTTGTCTCTGCATTTTATCTCAGAATCCATCAGACCAAAAGATCGTGCTGTGTCAGATGCCCCTAAGATGGGACCCCAAGACTGAGGGAAGAGTCAATTCCTCATTGCATTGCTGGAATTTCTAATTTTTCCTCTAGCTTGGCTGGAGCTTTATTCTCTAGGCTTTAAAAACAGAAACCCCTCTGCAGAGTTAATGGTCATCTTAAGGGCAGACACTGTGGTGCCCTCTCTATACTCACTTCTACTGAAGGGGGTGTCTTATGACGCAGGCTGCCCTTCAGACTTTTTGACTCTTTCTGGGCCATGAGCAATGGAGATGATGAAACAAAAGCCTTGCTGGATCAATCTTTGATGTCAAGCAAATGTCCGGGTGCTTGTCATTATTGGTCCAGAGAAATTCTGAACACTGTGTCACATGTGCGTATAAGGAGTCTTTGGAAGATCAGAGGGCTGATTCTCATTGAAAAAGACCCCCTTGTCCGGCTTAGCATGAAGGTCCTCCTCAGCACCCCAGAAGCCCTCCTCCTAGGCAGAGGGAAACTCTGCAGACAGGTCAGCTTCTCCTGCTAGGTGTGTGCAGAGATAGAATACTGAACCCCATGGGTTGGTTCATAAAAACTCAGATTTCTAGTTTTGTAGTAGTTGAGGTCATCAAGTTTTTCTAATATTATGCGTCACTTGATCTGCCATAAAATCTTTGAATTTTTAAAAAATTATGTGCCAAATTATGTGAGACTTTTGAAAATCATGTCCTGAGTTAATTTTTCTGAAGCATTACTATGCAACAGTTGGTTAATATTTTACCAACACATCCTGTTGTTGCCGTTGTTAGCTCCCGTCGATCAACCCCTGACTCATGGTAACCTCTTGCATGGCATAGTGAAATCCTATGCCATCCTCATGATCATTTGTGGATTGGGCCGTTGTGGTATCACGGGTTAATTTTTGGAAGTAGCTCATTAGGCTTTTATGCTTAGTCTCTCTTAGTCTGGAAACACTGCTGAAACCTGTTCAGCATCACAGCAACATACAAGCTTCCACTGACAGACTGGTGGTGGCTGTACATGAAATGCACTGGCTGGGAATCAAACCTGAGTCTTCTGTATGGAAGGCAAGAATTCTAACACTGAGCCACCAAGAGTGGGTGGATTATTCAACAGGCAAGGTAAGCACGGGACTTAGCTTTGTTACCAGATCATCTATAGTGAACAGTTTCATGTTTTTCCACCACATCAAAGATTCTGCTTCTAGGTATGACTGACATTTGTCTTTTTCCCCACCTCACAGTACTTTGCTACCGAAACAAAGCGTCTTTTCAAAGTTACAATCCCTGGCAAGGATGGATTATCCAATAAGCAAGGTAAGCACTGTTTTACTTGTGCTTACTTACTGATCTGGAGTGAACAATTTCACATAAGTGAAATCAAAGAGGTGGTGAAACCCAGGTGAAACTGTGTACTACACATTAGTAAGCAAGTACAAGTAACTCCTCCACTTAGCTCGCTTAATGGGTAATCTGTCACTAACCAGCAATATCCATCCAATAAAGACCAGTGTATGTTAAAAGCTAGACTATATGATGAGTACAATGTATTAAAAAAAAAAAAGGGAACAAGCAATATAAACAATGAAGTAAATCTGGAGGGTGAGTGTTTTAAAATCATTTTATCCCACAGTAGGGGCTAAGAGCAAACCTGTTGCTGGTGAGTCAGTTCTGATTTGCCGCAATTGTGTAGCACAGAGTAGAGCTGCTCCACAGGATTTCCAAGGAGAAGCTGGTAGATTTGAACCGCCGACCTTTGGGTTAGTGGTGACACTCTTAAATACTGTATCACCAGGGCTCCTAAAGGGCCAAAAGTGAGAGAGAATGTCTGTAGCGTTACCTTCATTAAAACAAGTGATGAGAGAGGAAAAATACTGCTGATGTCAATTTCATGACACGCTACTCTGACTTAATGAGCAAACTGTATTTCTAATAGTGATGATTATTTTGCTTGCTTTTATGGAGGAGAGGTTATTGAGTATTCTCCTTCTCTCCTGGGGATCACTTAAAAAGTGAAGTAGTGTTTTACACTTCAGGTAAACCATAAATCTTGTTGACCTTCTTGCAGTTAGAAGCTTTTTAAGGTACATCACTCCCTTTTCTTCTTGCAACTAACATTTGAGAAAAGTCGCCTCTCAGTTATTAAGTAGCTTCCAGACACCTGGCTCCCCAGGCAGCCAGAGGGAAATAATGTGGCTACTTCTGGAAAATTGGGACAGGTTGTTTTTAAAGAGGCAAGAAATTTAAAGTGATTGTCTTTATGAGTCTTGCTAAATGGATTTGACATGCTAAATGATTTAAGAAAAGAATTCAGGTGTTAATATGTTTGCACACCCCCAAAAGGCTGAGTAGGTCAAGGCTAACTAAACCTTGTGGCTTTGCTGAGTGTGATAGAAGCCTTGGGGTGGGAGAGATGGACAGTGGAGTGATGCTGGCTGATTTATGCTTGGGAAGTATCTCTATGGCTGCTATATGCAAGCACCAAGGGCAACAGAAAAACCTGTCAGGGAGCTCTAGCAATAGTTTGGATGAGAGCTGACGATGCTTGTGGTAGAGGTAGTGGCCGCTTCATTCATAGAAGACAGCTTTACATACAGGAGATGATGTTCTAAGTTTTAATTCACTGGGATCCTTATCTTCACTACTTCCAATTTTTGTGAAAACCATTGTAGCCGAGGCATTTGTATTGACTCTTAATTTCTTTTTAAAGAAATTTTAAGTGTTTATTTTTTCAGACCCCAGAGAAGGAGTGATATCTGAGAGGCTCTAACAGTTAAAACAACAGAGATGCCTTAATTTTTGTTTTAATTAAAAATAAAACTGCTTTGTATTCTGCTAATGTAGCCATTGTATCTGCTCTTTGAAAAAGACCTTCTGTTGTCTGCTTTGTCTGGAGAGAAAAGTTTTAAAATCATTGCAGCGTGCTTTCCAAGCTCTGCTCACGACTTCGCAGCAGATTATTTTTCCTGCTACACTAGTTCTTCTCTATCTGGCCAAGGGTGACCCTTTCCCACCCCTCTTTCTAATGGAGAACAGGCCAAGACGGTTTTTACCAAAGGTAGATTTTCGGTTCCATCAGCATGTCTGATGATGATCATCAGTAATGTCAGCTCTGCCCCGGAAATAGCTTGGGAAGTTAACCATTTGATTTGCTTTCTTGCTCGTTTGTGGTTGTATGGTTACAGGAAAGGCAGAATGTCTGGAAGGTGGCAGAGATCTTTTTAATGGGGCAGCAGACAATTTAGAAGTATAGGTGATACAGTGAGGATTGTGAAGGCTGTAGCTAGACTGATCTTAATTATAGTGGAGGGGGATCACATAGGCCTTTAATGTAGGGCAGTGGTTCTTCAATTTAAGTGTGTGTCAGAGCTACCAGAAAGACTTGTTTAGTAAGAATTTCTGGGCCACACCCCCAAAATGTCAGATTCAGTAGGTCTGTGGTAGCCCCAAGCATGTGCATTTCTAGCAAATTTCAAGCTGATACTGGGGACCAGGCCTTGCGACTCTGTGACTTAGGGAATTCACCTTAGTATCAGAGAGAGAGAGAGAGAGTGTAAACTGTGTGGTAATTCAACACAGCATTTCTTCAGTGGGCTCGGGCTCCTGAGTGAGTGTGCAAGTGTGCAGTAGGTGATGAATTCTTCAGACTAAAGGCAGGAGTCTGTCAAAGAATTAGCAGCTGTGGTCATTGTCTTTGACAAACTTATAGCCCAATGCTGGAGTAAAAAATAATGCTACTCATTCTGAAACAAGTGCATGTCGTGGTAATATAAGATAAATTAGTGTGAATGTTGAGTAAAATTATGGACATAAAAGGACAGAGAGAGGAGCCTTAGGCCAGGCCACTGAACACTTGGTCAGACTTGGAGAAGTAGAGATATTTGTTGTAGGACAGTAATAATGATAATAATAAACCACAAATACCCATTGCTGTGAGTTGATTCTGACTCATAGTGACCCTATAGGACAGAGTAGAACTGTTCAAACGGTTTACCAAGGAATGACTGGCTGATTCAAACTGCTGACATTTTTGGTTAACACCCAAACTCTTTAACCAGTTTGCCCCCAAGAGCTCCAATGTAGGGCAATGCTGGTAAAATCCTAATGGCAGGGGATGAACGAGAGGGATGTGCCTAGATCAGGGGTCTTGGAAGTTAGAACCTGGCTGGCTAGAGGAAAAGGACCAGATTGTGAAGACAACAAGGAATGAATTCAGCAAACTGGCTGAGTGGCAAGAAAGTCTAACAAGGCTTTGGGTCTTGTAGAGATCCAGTAGTCGGTCGGATCTAATGTGAACAAAATCAGTTCTCTCAGGAAACAGCACGAAGCTGTATGTGCATGGCAAATGAGAGATGCTCGTGAACTTCAGATTTTTCTTTCTGCTAAGACAGACATTTCCTTATGATTAGGAATAGTTGTAAATAGGTAATGTAGCTGTGCTTTTAAACATTAAGGAGAAAGAATCTTTTATAAAAACTAAAGGGAATGGTGTAAGTATTAACATTCTATAAAAAGGCTGGAGCACCTGATGGAACAGGTGTGCTGAATGTTTTAGTATTTATTTATTTATTTTTAGATTCCTGCATTGTGATCTGGAAAAATTGACTTTCATAACATGTACAAAAGCAGCTGAGGATTCTAATAATAATGTAACAACATATACTCTCCTCTTTTCTAAAGTGCAGTAAAGTAAGAAGACATTAGCTAATCATCTGCACAGTTCCTTTTTGAAGATACTCAGAATTTGATTATACATACTTAGACTAAACAAATAGCTCTCTACAAATAAATAGTACCTAAAATTAATTCAGGGCAGCAGATGTGTTAAATGGTATGAAATAAGAGGTTTAATAACAATAATAAACATTTCAGTAATATCATATTAAATGAAATAAACATCTTTTGGGCACCTGGATTTTGCAAGTGGTTTGGAATTGGCTGTTAAACCAGGAATTAATGGTTTGAATCCATCCACTGGCTGCACAGAAGAAAGGCATGGCAGACTGCTTCTGAAAAGATTACAGCCAAGGCAATTCTATGGTTCTACTCTGTAACAACCAGGGTCACAAGGAGTTGGAATCAGCTTGATGGCACACTAAAAACAGCCACATCTTTAAAGTGCTTTTTTTGTGTCAGACACGCTTTGTGTGTGAGTGCGTACATATTGTTGTGTATATATGTGTATGTATGTATCTGTGTAGGTATGTGTTTATACACATGTATGTACATGCACACACACACACAGAAACACACACATACACAGAAACACCCCCCCCCCACATGTATATACTCACAGTTTTAGGCTGGGTTCTCTAGAGAAGCAAACTGGAAAAGCATATATGTATGTGTGTGTGTGTACATATATATATGTTGCTGTCTGGTTGGTTCTGACTCATAATGACCTATGTGCAACAGAACAAAATACTGCCAAGTGCTGTGACATGCCCTAAATCATTTCAATGCTTTTAATGCTTAATGCTGTTGTAATCACTGTCAATTCATCTGGTTGAAGGTCTTTTTGTTTGCTGACCCTCTACTTTATCAAGCATGATGTCCTTGTCAAAGAACTGATCCCTCCTGACAGCATGTCCAAAGACATAGTCTGCCATCCTGGCTGCTAAGGAGCACTCTAGTTGTTCTTCTTCCAGGACAGATCTGTTTGTTCTTTTGGCAGTCCATGGCATACTCAATATTCTTCTCCACCACCACAATTCAAAGGCATCAATTCCTCTCCTGTCTTCCTTATCCATTGTCCAACTTTATCACCCCTATGATGTGATTGAAAATACAGTGGCTTAGGTCAGGTGCACCTCAGCCTTCATGACATCTTTATTTTTTAACACTTTGAAGAGGTCCTTTGCAGCTGATTTTCTCAGTGTAATACATCTTTTGATTTCTTGACTGCTGCTTCCATGGGCATTGACTGTGGAACCAAGTACAATGAAATCCTTGACAACTTCAATCCTTTCTCTGTTTATCATGACATTGCTTACTGGTCCAGTTGTGAGGATTTTCATTTTCTTGAGAGTGAGGAGCAATCTATACCAAAGGCTGTGGTCTCTGATCTCCATCAGTGTTGCAAATCCTCCTCAGTTACGTCAAGCAAGGTTGTGTTGATTGTGTAATACAGGTTGTTAATGAGTCTTCCTCCATTCCTAATGCTCCATTCCTCTTCATATAGCCCGTCTTCTCCAATTATCTGCTCAGCATACAGATTGAAAAGGTATGGGATCAGGATACAATCCTGACACACATATTTCTTGACTTTAAACCATACAGTGCCCCCCCTTTTTTTGTTTTTTTTAAAAAAGTCCTCTGGACAAGTTTGATTAAAGAAAAAATTACATGATTTATTTTTCACCAGTCTGTTCTGGTATGCTCCCAATAATATCAGAATCACCTGGATCAATGACAGCCAGTGTGTATACTCTGCAGTATTTTCCACATGCTGTGCCAATTCAATATTATTGCCACTGTGGTGATGGACAGAGCTTTGGCCAACACGGTGTAGTACTCTATTTCAGATTTCCTCAAGGCCAGGCAGTTATTAGCAAGGATGACCAGTTCGCTTTGCCTTGCCTGCCTGATCATCTTCAGAGTCTGCTGATTCCCCAGAACATATTTTCCACTCTTCATAATGAGTTGGAGCCTAGAGTTGATTGACTCCAGTAACATTTTTGTCTTCTTTGTGGCCACCCTCTTCCTGCCTTAGGTGTGAGATGGCCCACAATCAACAGTACCAACCGAGATGGCCAGGGAGGGAGAAAAGCCCTCTTGTTCTTTTTGAATGGCTGCCTCAATCCATGTATAGATTTCAAATGAGCACAATTAAGTGTTTTAGAATTCTCATTCTCTGCAATGTTATCTATAATTTGTTGTCATCCAAACAGTCGAATGTCTTTGTACAATGAATAAAACATAGGTAAACATCCTTCTAGTATTCTCTGCTTTCAGCCAAGATTCTCTGACATCAGAAATGATAATCCCTGGTTCCAAGTCCTCTTTTAAATCCAGCTTGAATTTCTGGCATTTCCCTGTCAGTATACTGCTGCAGTCACTTTTGAATGATCTTGAGCAAAATTTTACTTGCATGTAATGCTAATGATATTGTTTAACAATTTCCACATTCACTTGCATCACCATTCTTTGGAATAGGCATAAATATGAATCTCTTCCAGGCAGTTGGTCAGGTAGCTGTCCTCCGAATTTCTTGGCACTATGTGCTTCCAGCCTGCATCTGTTTGTTGAAACATCTCATTTGACATTCCATCAATTCCTGGAGCCTTGTTCTTCACCAAAGCCTTCAATGGAGCTTCAACTTCTTTCTTCAGTAGTAATGGTTCCTGATCACGTCTTACCTCTTGAAATAGCTGAATGTCAACCAATTCTTTTTGTACAATGACTCCATGTATTTCTTCTATCTTCTTTTGATGCTTCCTGAGTCATTTAATGTTTTTCCTGTAGAATGCTTAATTGTTGTAACTCAAGACTTGAATTTTTACTTCAGTTCTTTCAGCTTGAGAAATGCAGCGTGTTCTTCCCTTTTGGTTTTCTATCTCTAGCTCTTTCCATATGTCGTTATAATACTTTGTCTTCTCGAGATGCCCTTTGAAACCTTCTGTTGAGTTGTTTTACTTCACAATTTCTTCTTTCTACTGTAGCTACTCAGCATTTCAGAGCAAGTTTCAGAGAGTCTTCTGGCATCCAATTTGGTCTTTTCTCTTTTTCCCATCTTTTTAATGACCTCTAGCTTTCTTCATGTGTAATGTTCATAATGTGATTCCACAGTCTGTCTGGTCTCTGGTCATTAGTGTTCAATACATCAAGTCTCTTTTTGAGGTAGTCTATAACTAAGATGGGATATTTTTAAGGTTGTACTGTCACCCTTGTGGACATGTTCTAATTTTCTTCGGTTTCAATTTGAACTTGCAACTGAGTAATAGATGGTCTTTGTGGCAATTAGCACCTGGACTTCATTGGACTGATGGTACCGAGGTTTTCCATCATCTTTTTCCATGTATGTAGTCAGTTTGATTCCTGTATGTTCTGTCCGCAAGGCCCAACTACATAGTTATCATTCGTGTTGGTAAAAAAAGGTATTTGCAGAGAAGAAGTTGTTTGTCTTGCAAAATTCTATCCTGTAATCTCCATTGTCATGGATTGAATTGTGTCCCCCCTAAAATAAGTGTAGCCATGTGGCCGGGCCATGATTCCCAATATTTTGTGATTGTCCTCCACTTTGTGATTTTCCTCTGCTGTATGTTAAAGGAGTAAGGTGGGACTGTAAGTCCCATCATAGGATTACCTCCCTGCTCCACTGTAAAGGGAGTTTCCCTGGAGTACGGCTTGCCCCACCCTTAATCCTTTCATCTTAAAGAGATAAAAGGAAAGAGAAGCAAGCAGATTATCGGGAACCTCACACCCTCAAGCTAGGAGCACTGGGAGAAGAGCTTGTCCTTCAGACCTGAGATTCCTGTGCCAAGATGTTCCCTGGGCAAAGAATGATGCAATACCGGACTTTTCTTCCATAGCCGACAAGAAGGAAAGACTTCTACTGCAGTGGAAATCCTGAATTTGGACTTGTAGCCTACTGGTCTGTGTAAGAATAAACTTTCCTTTGTTAAAGCCATCCACTCTGTGGCATTTGTGTTAGAGCAGCACCAGCTGACTAAAACATCCATTATCATTTGTATCAACAAGGCCATATTTTCCAACTACTGATCCTGCTTCATTTCCATCTTTTGCATTCCAATCACCAGTAATTATCAGTGCATCCTGACTGCATGTTCAGTCAATTTGGGACTGCAGGAGCTGGTAAAAATCTTCAAGTTCTTCATCTTTGGCCTTAGTGGTTGGTGTATAAATTAGAATAATAGTCATGTTAACTGACATTCCTTGTAGGCATATGGATATTATCCTATCACTGACAACATTGCACTTCAGAGATGATCTTGAAATGTTCTTTTTGACGATGAATGCAATACCATTCCTTTTCAGTTTGTTATTCCTGGCATAGTAGACCATGTGATTGTCTGATTCCAAATGGCCAGTGTCAGTTCATTTGAGCTCACTAATGCCTAAGATATTGAAGTTTTTACATTCCATTTCATTTTTTAATGATTTCCAATTTTCTGAGATTCACGCTTCATACATGTCAGGCTTTAATTATTAATGGATGCTTGCTGCTGTTTTTTCTCATTTTGAATCATGCTACATTAGCAAAAGAAGGTCCTGAAAACTTAACTCCATTCACATCATTAAGGTTAACTCTGCTGTGAGGAGGCAGCTCTTCCCCAGTTCTGTTTTGACTGACTTACAAGCTGTGGAACTGTTCTTCCAGCACTTTATCAGACAATATTCTGTTGCTATTTATAAAGTTTTCACTGGTAAATATTTTAGAAGTAAGTCTGCTACTTTATCTTTCTTCCTAGTCTGTCTTAGTTTGGGAGCTCAGCTGAAATCTATTTGCCTGGGTGACCCTGTTGGTATCTGAGTTCTAGTGGCATAGCTTTCAGCATCACCACAACATGCAAGTTCCCCAAACATGAGAAACTGACAGGCAAGTGGGCAAAATATATATAGAGAAAGATTTATATCAAGGAAATATCTCATTCAATATAGGGCTGAAATGTCTCAAGTCCTGAATCAGGACTCATGTAGATGTGGAAACTGATAAACCCAAGGCTAGCAGGTCAGAGAGCAGAGTTACCACTTATAGACTTTGAAGACCAATAGATCCCTAGATGGCTGGCAAGACTGTAAGGTTTCTACTGATTCATATCTCTGCAGGGGTTGGTGAACTCAAGATTGGCAGGTCAGATAACAGGACTGTTACTAGCAGCCTGTGAAGGTCGATTAATCCCAAGATCAACAGGTAAGCTGCTAGCTCAAGTCCCAAGAACTGGATGTCAGAAGAGGGAGAAAGCCAGTTACTAGATCCACTACAAGTCAAAAAACCTTAGTAATGTGAACAGGAAGGAAGTAGGCAGTAGCAGGTAGAAAGATGAAGGATGAAGGATCATGAGCCACCATAGGCACCACCACTGGTACCACTTAGCACATTTCATCATTGGGTGACCCCAACATTATACAACTGCCAAAACAGTGAGAATTGTGACCCAGACAAGTGGACACACAATCACATACACACAAGTATACATATACATGACAAGCGTGTATATACATACACACTGTATATGCATATACACAGCACACTTATATACAAACATATACACACATGCATGTATGTGTATGTACATGTATATACACATAGATATATGTAGATATACACACATACAGATTTACACACTACACACACACATAGACACACACATGTATATATGTATGCATATATACACATGTAAAAGTGAATATATACGTCTGTATATGTACATACATACACACATATACATAGATACAGACAGGGCATTCATTCTGTTGGTATGAGTCAGAACCAACTTGATAGCACCTAACAACAACTATGTATTTGTGCATATGTATACATACTCATGTACACACACATACACACAAAACTTAAAAAATGTTTTATTGAAGTACAAGTAAATATCAAAATATTACACATTGTAATTGCACATTTCAATAGTTTTAGTAAATTTGTAGAGTTATGCAACCATCATCACAATCTAATTTTAGAACACTTCCATCATCCCTAAAAGTTCTGTTATACCTAGTTTCACCCTAAACCTAGACTGACTGCCTTTCTGTCACCATAAGTTTGCCTTTTCCACACATTACATATAAATGGAATTATACAGTATGTGATCTTTCAAATCTGGCTTGTTCCTTTTAGTATAATGCCTTTGAGGTTCATCTGTGTTGGACCATGTATTAGTAGTTCATTCTTGTTGCTGGAAACTACTCCATTGTATGGAAATACAACATTTTGTTTGTTCATTCACCAGTTGATGGGTAGTTTTTTCCAGTTTGCTATTATTACGACTACGGACATTTGCTTCTATGCCTTTGTGTATGTATAACTTTTAATCATCACAATTGTCCTATAGTTTAGTATACCATTATAATTTTTTTTCTTCAGATAGTGAAAATGTGGCTTAAGTATTAGGAAAATTGTCTAAGCTCATAAATGCAACAGGGGTAACATTTTGATAAAGTACAAATGTACTGTTTTCATTTGCACTTCAAAAAACTTTGTTGATTTCCAAACTACCAATTGCTATTGAGCCATCTTCATCTCATGGAACTCCATATGTATCAGAGTAGAAGTATGTCCCATAGGATTTTCAATAGGTCATTTTTCAGAAATGGATAACTGGACTTTTCTTCTGAGGTGTCTTTCAGTTAGCAGCTGCATACATTAAACATTTGCACAATATAAAAAAAACTTACTGTTGTGGAGTCAATTCTGACTCATAGCAACCCTATAGGACAGGGTAGAACTGCTCCATAGAGTTTCCAAAGAGTACCTGTTGGATTTGAACTGCTGAATTTTTGGTTAGTGGCTGTAACAATAAACCACTACACCACCAGGGTTTCCTTTGCACCATATAGGAACTCCTTTTCCCAAATAGCCACAGGCATTCACCTACTTTGGGTAGGTAGTGGGGCTATTTCAGAAGTGATAGCAGAAATGCAAAGATAAAGAATATGTCAGTCATTTTACAACAGGTTTATTTGCCTTTTTGCTGTTAGGTTGTTGAAGTTCTATATATAGTTTGGCTATTAGATTCTTGTCAGGTATATAGTTTTCAAAGATGTTCTCCCTATTGGTATTCCCTGTTTTCACTTTTTTGCTGAAGTTTTGATAAATAAAGCTTCTCATTTTTATGAGGTCCTATTTATTTACTTTGTCTTTTCCTGTTTGTGTTAGATAATCCATTGTTAAACATGAGGGCTGACAGAATTGCTCATGATTTTGCTAAGAATTTTTTGGTGTTAGCTTACACATTTAGGTCTTTAACCTGTTTTGAGTTGGTTTTTATATGGCATTAGGTATAGACCCTATTTTATTTTCTGCTTGTGGGAATCCAATTTTTCCAATACCATTTATCAAGAAGACTATTCTTTTCCTACATTGAGTGGACTTAGTACCCTTGTCAAAAAACAGCTGACTATAAATGTGAGTTGATTTCTGGATTTTCAGTTCTCTTCTAGTGGGTTTGGGGTTTTTTGGTTTTCCATTGGTCTATATGTCTATTGTTTTACCAGTACTGGAATGTTTTGATTATGAAGCTGTGTAGTATGTTTTAAAAATCAGGAAATGTGAGTTCTCCTATGTCGTTCTTCTCTTTCAGCATTGCTTTAGTTATTCTGGGCCCCTTGTTTCATATGAGGTTGATGATTGTTTTTTCTATATCTGTAAAGAAGACTGTTAGAATTTTGATTGGAATTGCTTTTAATCTATAGATTGCTTTAGGTAGTATTGACTGCTTAATGATATTGAGTCTCCTAATCCATGAACATGGAGTGTCTGTCCATTTATTTAAGTCTTTTTAAATCACTTTCAGCAGTGTTTTATAGTTTTCATTATATAAGTCCTTTATGTCCCTAGTTGGATTTATTCCCAGGTATTTCTTTCTCTTAGATGCTATTGTAAGTGGAATTGTTGTCCAAATTTCCCTTTTTGATGTTTTTAAATTCCGGGTGTAGAAATCCAAGTATTTTTGTTTGTTGGCCTTTCACCAGAAACCTTGCTAAACTCCTCTACTAGCTCTAAAAGTTTTCTTGTGGACTGTTTTAGATTTTCTATATATAGCATCATAGGATCTGGGAGGAGAGATAATTTTACTTCTTTTCCAACTGGATGCTTTTTCTTTCTTTCTCTTGCCTTATTGCTTTGGCTAGTGCTTCTAATACGATATTGAATAGAAGTGGTGAGAGTAGGTACTCTTGTGTTGTCCCCAATTTCAAGGGTAATGTCTCTTTGGTCCATTGAATGAAGTGTTAACTGTTGGTGTTTCACATATACCCTGAACTATATAGAAGAATTTCCCTTCTATTCCAGTGTTCATAAAGAAAGAGTGTTGACCAAGAGGCAATACTCACTATCATAAGCTATTGGAGAAATTCAAATGAAAACTACAGTGAGCTACCACCTCACCCCAACACAATTGGCCATAATCCAAAAAACACAAAACGACAAATGCTGGAGAGACTGTGGAGAGATGGGAACTCTCCTATACTGCTGCTGTGATTGCAAAATGGTAAAACCTCTTTGGAAAGCAATTTGATACTTCCTTAAAAAGCTAGAAATAGAAATATCATTTGATCCAGTAACCCCACTCAGAATATATCCTAAGAAATAAAGGCAGTCATACAAAAAGATATGTGCACAAGAAAGTTTATTGCAGCACTGTCCACAATAGCAAAAAGATGGAATCAACTTAGATGCCCATCAACAGATGACTGGATAAATAAGGTATGGTACATATACTCAGTGGAGCACTATGCAATGATAAAGAACAATTACAATTTTAGGAAGCATTGTATATCCTGGTTGCAACATTATGCTGAGTGAGATCAGTCAGTGGCAAAAGGACAAATATTGTATGAGACTTCTGCTTTAAGGACTTAAAAATACACTTACGTACAGAAGAAAAGACTTTTTGATGGCTACAAGGGTGGGGAGGGAGGGAGAGGGTGGGTCATAGATTAGGTAATCTATAGAAATTTGGTTAAGTGAAAGCAGTGACAGCACAGTAGAGAGTAGAAAAACTTAACTGGACTTCACCATAAATTGAATGATTTTCTAAACTCAACTCAATATTTTGAAGGCTAGAGTAGCATGGACGGAGGCCTGGGGACCATGTATTTAGGGGACATCAAGGCCAACTGGCATAACTAGTCTATTGCTAAGAGAATCTTTTGTACCCTGTATTGGTAAGTGGCATCTGGGGTCTTAAAAGCTAGCAAGCTGCCATCTGAGGTATACCAGATGGTCCCAACTCGTCCTGAACAGATGAATACCGAGAACATCAATAACATGAGGTAAAAAGAACCCGGGAGACAGAAGCGCCCCTATGAATGGGAGTCATTATCAACATGAGACAGAAGAACCAGATGGTGCCCAGCTATCACCAATGACAGCTGTGATGGTGTACACAATGTAGAGTTGCTGAGCAACATGAGAAAAAGAGGGGTGCAGCCCAAGAACTCTCCTAAAAGATTTAAAAGGATGATCTGACAGCCTGGACACTCCCCTGGGACCTTGGGCCCTAGACCTGCCACTGTCCCTGACCACAAACCAGTAATGAGGTCAACTCTTTAGGCCAGAATAGACTGGATTTAGGGGCACAGCATGACCATGTGGTGTGTGTACTTTATGGTTCTATGCATTTACAGGACATGGTCCTACTGGCCTCTTTCTAGATGGGAGAGAAGAGGGTGGAGAGGAGGGGACAGTTGCTTGTTGAGGGGACACTAGAAGTATAGAATGGAAAGGAGGAGTGTGCTATCACCATGTGGGGAGAGCCAAAGAAGTTCCAGGTAGGTGGACATGCAAAACAATTTGGATTGTATACTTTCACTTAATCACAATAAAAAAAAAAAGAAAGAAATAGTGTTGACAGTACTGGAAAAGCCAGCACAACCTGTACAAGGCAAGGTCACGGAAGTTCCACAGACATGTCCAAACTCCTTGAGGACTGTGGGGTCATGGTCTCGGGGAATATTTAGCTCAATTGGCATAACATACAAAGTCTGACAATTAAGTCTGCAAACTTAATTGCTCTAAGTGCCTCATACCTTATTCCTGAATATTACTGTGGTTACCTTTGAAGTACTCCACTTGGGAACTTATGTGTCGACTCTTGAGGTTCACACTTTAGCCAAAGAATGAATAAGCCCATAAAACAAAACAAGACTAAAGGGACATGTCAGCCCAGAAGCAAGGACTGAAAGGAAGGAGAGGACACAAAAACTGGTAATAGGGAACCCAAGGTTGAGGATGGAGTGTTGACATGTTGTGGAGTCATTAACCAATGTCATAAAACAATATGTTTATTAACTGTTTAATGAGAAACTAATTTGTTCTGTAAACTTTCCCTTAAAGTACAATTCTAGAAAGGCATAAAAAAAGAAAGGGAGCTGAATTATAACAGATGGTTTTTATGTGTCCTTAGAGATAATAATGTAATCTTTTTCCTTTTTTCTGTTGATGTGGTATATTACTCTGATTGATTTTCTAGTGTTGAATAGACCTGCATTCCTGGATTAAATTTTATTTAGTCATGGTGTATGACTCTTTCAGTATGCTGTTGTATGCTGTTCACTAATATTTTTGAGGACTTGTGCATCTATATTCATAAGAGAAAAAAGCCCTGGTTGCACTGTGGTTAAACACTCAGCTGCTAAATGAAAGGTCAGCAGTTGGAGCTCACCTAGCTGCTTCATGCGGGAGATATGTAATACTCTGCTTCCATAAAGAGCTGCAGCCTTGGAAGACCTAAATGGCAGTTCTACTTTGCAGTGCAAGATTGCTGTCCATTGGAATCAATCCAACAGCCACACGCTTGGTGTGGTTTTTTGGTTATTCAGAATTGATATTTGCCTGTAGTTTTCTTGTGGTATCTTTGTCTAGTTTTCCTTTGGGATTATCTATGCTTCATAGAAGGAATTAGGGAGTATTCCTCCCCTTTCTAGCTTTAGGATGAGTTTAAGCAGTATTGATGTCAATTCTTCTGTAAAAGTTTGTGTAGAATCCTCCTGTGAAGCTATCTGGTTCAGCACTACTTTTTCTTGGAAGTTTTTGATCACTGTTTCAATCTTTTCACTTGTTATGGGTCTGTCCAGACTTTCTACATGCTATTGAGTCAGTTTGGGTAGGTCGTATGTTTCTAATAGTTTGTTTTATCTAAGTTATCTATTTTGTTGCTGTACATTTGCTCATAATATTTTGTCATAATTAAAAAAATTTCTATCAGATCAGTTGTAATGTCCCCTCTTTGTTATTTTGGTTATTTGCATCTTTTCTCTCTTTTCTTTCTCAGTCTAAGTTTTTAGTTAGACTAGAACTTTTTTTAAAAACAGTTTTGTTGATCTGTTAAAAAAAATCAAACATTTGGATTTACTGAGTTTCTCTATTGTTTTTCTGTTTTTAATCTTTTTCTGCTCTGATCTTTGTTATTTACTTTCTTCTGGTAGGTTTAGCTTAGTTTGTCCTTCTCTTTCTAGTTCCTGGAGTTTGTTAAATTATTCTGTTAACTTGAGATCTTTCTTCTTTCATTTAGGTGTTAATAGCTGTAAGTTTTCCTCTGAGTACTATCCTGGCTGCATCCGTAAGTTTTGATACATTTCATTTTCATTTGACTTTAAGAAATTTGATTTTTTTCCTTGACCCATTACTGGTTTAATAGTGTGGAATGTAGTTTTCATAAAGTGTGTATTTTCCACCATTTTCTCTGTTACTATTTCTAGCTTACATGTTGATATCATAATATTGTACCTATCTTTTTTTTTAATTTTTATTTAACATAACTGAGTGAAAATGTACATTCACGTATAAATTTACATGCCCACATATATGCAGCTTCCACTGCTCTCCCTGTCCGGTGACTGCACACTATTCTTCTCTGCTCCATACATGTCTCATCGTCCCAACAACCTCCTTTCCCCTCCTCTCCGTCCACTCCCCTTCCTCCAGCCAGAGGTTAGCAAGATGATATCCTGTAGATGTATAGAACCACAAAGTGCTTCCAATATATGGTCACTCTGCATTGCCAAGTCCAATCCATTCCTGTCCAAAGAGTGGACCTTTGTTATAATTTATGGGAAAGGGCAGCATCAGGGCCGGGGGCCATGCTCTCAGAGGAATCCCAAAACCGCTGGACCATCGTTTGAGGTCTTTTAGTGGAGATCTCATGATGCACCCCTTTTTATTCTTGTGTTGCCAGTGAGACTCCTCTCTGTGTGCTCCATCGTGGCTATCACTGGTGGTAGCTGGGCACCATCCGGTTCTTCCAGTCCCAAGTCGATGTAGGTACCCACTCTAGGTCTCTCTGTCTTCTTGGTTGTCTTTACCGCATGTCATTTTGGTCCTCAGTGAGCATCCGTTCCTGCTGAGTTGGGACCATTTGCTGTGTCCTCGGATGGCAGCTTGGCAGCTTTTAAGACCCCAGATGCCACTCACCAATGTGGGGTGCAGACAGCTCTCTTAGCAAAACGCTAGTTGTGACAATTGGCCTGGAATTTGCCTAAAAGCATGGTCCCCCGCCCCCTGCCGCAGGTACTCTATCCTTGCAGTATTGAGTCAAGATGGAAGGAGTACTCAAGTTACGCTGAAGGCTACTTAATGTTGTTCTAGTTTCTAATGTGTGTTATCACTGCTTTCTCCCAACTAGATTTCTAGTAACTATCTAAACTAAGCCCTTCCTCCTCACCCTCCCTCCCTCCCCTCCCTTGCAGCTGTCAAAGAGTCTTTTCTTCTATACACAAGTCTGTTTTTGAGGTCTTATCGTAGAGGTCTCATACAGTATTTGTCCCTTTGTCGCTGACTATTTTCACTCAACATAATGTCTTCCAGTTGAAACCAAGTTAGGAGATGTTTCCTGGAATCATCGTTATTCTTTATCATTGCGTAGTGCTCCATTGAGTATATATACCATAGTTTACCTATCCATTCTTCTATTGTTGGGCATCTGGGTTGATTCCATCTTTTTGCTATCATGGACTGTACTGTGGTAAACATTCTGGTGCATGTGTCTGTTGGTGTGAAAGGCCTTGAATCTGTAGGATATATTCCAAGTAGTGGAATTACTGGGTCAAATGGTATATCGATATCCATTTTTTTAAGGAAGCGCCAGATTGCCTTCCAAAGAGGCTGGACCGTTTTGCAACCCCACCAGCGGTGTAGGACGGTTCCACTTTCTCCACAGCCTCTCCAGCATTTGTTGTTTTGTGTTTTCTGGATCATGGCCAATCTTGTTGGGGTGAGATGGTATCTCATTGTTGTCTTCATTTGAATTTCTTTAATAACTAAAGATCGTTTGACATTAAAATTGATTTTGTGTGAGATTAGAATTGCCACCCCTGCTCTTCTTTGTTCATTGTTAGCTTGATATATATTCTTCCATCCTTTAATTTTCACTTTGTTCCTGTCTTTAGGTCTCAAGTGAGTTTCTTGTAGACAACATATGGATGGGTCGTGTCTTTTGATCCAAGACACTCGGTGTCTCTTTACTGGAGCATTCAGTCCATTCACATTCAATGTAATTATTGATAGATATGTGTTCACTGCTGCCATTGTGATATGTTTATTTTTATGTTGATGTTTTCTCTGTTGTTCTTATTAGTCTGTTCTGGGAAACTCTTTTTTGTGAGTTGATTTTTCACCTTTTTCAGAACTGGTTTTGTAGTTGTTGAGACTCATGTGTTACATTTCTTCAAATCGTATGATACATCTTTGTTGTGCTTTACAGCTACCCGTATGGTCCCCCTTAATAAACTATATATTAACCCAATTTTGATTACTACCAGTCTTGTCATCTTTCTCTCCATCTGGAAGGAGTGTAACAACTGTAGTACATCCCTCTTTTTATTACGATGACACCATAGTTTTCATGATGATCACTGGATTGCTTCTTTCCGTATCAAAGCTGTGATTGACTTTCGAGCCTTCCCTAAAAGAGTAGAGTGTTGAGTAGTGTGTCATTCTAAAATATAAAGTTAGTGGTTTCGTTCTTCTAAGACAGAGCCAAGAACTTCTTTCAATATTTCTTGTAGTTTGGGTTTGGTTTTTACAAAGTCTCTGAGTTTCTGTTTATCTGGGAATGTCTTAATTTTATTTTCGTATTTGAAAGACAGTTTTGCAGGATATATAATTCTTGTTTGGAAGTTTTTCTCCTTCAAGACTTTGAATGTGTCATGCCACTGTCTCCATGCTAGCATGGTTTCTGCTGAGAAATCTGATGAAAGCCTACAGGGTTTCCCTCTGAATGTTAGCTTTGCCTTGAGTCTTGCTGCCTTTAAGAGTTGCTGCTTATGTTTCATTTTGTTAAGCTTGATTATAATATGTCTTGGAGTCTTTCTTTTGAGATCTGTATTGGGTGGTGTACGATATGCATCTGAGATGTCTGTATTCTCTTCCTTCATGATTTCTGGGAAGTTTTCTTTCAGCAGCTCAGCAACAATACTCTCTGTGTTCTCAGATGTCTCACCCTGTTCAGGGACTCCAATTAATTGAAGGTTGTTCTTCTTAATAGAGTCCCACATGCTTCTTAATGTTTCTTCATTTTTCTTGTTTCTTTTTTCTGATTTCTGCTCATAGATGCTGGCATTAGTAGCTCTGTCTTCGAAGTCAGAAATTCTTTTTTCCATTTGTTCCATTCTGTTTTCTTGGCTTTGCACGGAAGTTTCTATGTCTTTGATTTTCTTCTTGATCTGTTGGATTTCAGAGTACTGGTGTTCCATCAGATCAAACAACTTGCTTAATTTTTCACTTTGTTCTGCTGCATTTTGTATAAGGTCTAGAAGGGCTCGATATATAATCAATTTGTATTCACTTCCTGATGCTTTCATAAAAGTTTCTTCATCTGGAAAACTCCTTGGTTGCTTTGTTTGGGAGCTTTCTGAAGCCATGAGTGATTGCTTGTATGCCACAACTGTCTGTTGCTTTTTGGGTCCCATGTGAGTATATAGAGGCTGGAAGAGGTACTGAGAGGATGGATTGCAAATGTTTCTCTAGGCTGTCTTCAAATGTGAAGCAAAAGGTAT
This sequence comes from Heterohyrax brucei, assembly GCA_028571685.1. Lineage (NCBI taxonomy): Eukaryota > Metazoa > Chordata > Mammalia > Hyracoidea > Procaviidae > Heterohyrax > Heterohyrax brucei. The sequence goes on from CM053141.1 coordinate 172,565,400, forward strand.
CTGACCAGTTCACAAGTCAGTTAAGTTTTCAGGTGTAGAGGTCCCTCTTCTCATCTGACGAAGTAAGTGCCACTATATCCAACCCCAGATGATAACAGACTAGTTCAGAATACAGCAATGCTACTGCCCTGTTGGCCTCTGCTGACAGGGCCTAGCCTTATCCAACACTGCGTCGAGTACTGGTTTTGTGATAGAAAAGCGTTCTCCTGTGGGCAGGCTCTGGCTCCCAAGCTAAGAATTAGGTCCAGCTGCAGCCACCGTATCCAAGATGGCGTTCTCCACACAGGCAGCAGACAGAGGGGCTAAAGGTGCCGAGAGGTAGTGATTCCTCTGATTCTGTTGCAGGGCCCCCAACGTAGGCAGCACTGTGCAAAATCACTGCTTTTCTGTTGGAGAAGCGCTGTCCCGTTTGCAGGCGCTGGCTCCCAGGCTAAGAACGAGGTCCCGCTAAAATCTCAGTACCAACGTGGCTTCCCGCACCCTGACTGCGGAGCTCCACACAAACCCCACTGAGGCAGCTACAAAACGAAAGGCTCAAAGTGTCTAGATTAACAGAGTCCCGAGCCTGGCTCTCAGAACATGGGAATTTCCCCTGCCTATCCCCCCAGCAGCGTGTCTGAGTCCAGCCGCCGGGCAAGGCCCAGCTCCACCCGCCAGCCGAGACAGAGGAAAAAAAGTCAAAATGGTGCATTTACCTTCTGTCCGTGAGAGCCGGGGCTAGCCAGGAGCGGGAGTCAGTGAAAGAGAGGAGGTTTTTCGCTGAGTGGTGTGAAGTCCCAATTAACAGCTCTGTGCCGTGTCCTGAGGCTGATTAGGTGATCAGAAGGCTCTGTTTGATTGTCATTTCAGGTCTTGGTTTCCAGAGGGATAGGAGACGTGGGCTTAGTCGGCCATCTTGACTCCGCCCCCCCATTTTACCTATCTTAAGTGGTAGCTGACATGGATTCACTTGTTTCTCCCCAAAAATATGTGTAGCCACGTGGCTGGGACATGATTCCCAGTATCTTGTGACTGTCCTCCATTTTGTGGTTTTCCTATGCTGTATGTTAAAGGATTTGGGTGGGGCTATAAATCCCTTCATAGGATCACCTCCCTGCTCCACTGTAAAGGGAGTTTCCCTGGAGTACGGCTTGCCCCACCATTAATCCTTTCATCCTACGAGAGGTGAAAGGACAGAGAAGGAGGCAGAGAATTGGGAACCTGGTACCATCAAGAAAGCAGCACCGGGAGAAGAGTGTATCCTTCAGATCTGAGGTTCCTGCACCAAGATGCTCCCTGGACAAAGACTGATGCAATACTGCACTTTCCTCCAGAGCCAACAAGACGAAAGCTTTCCTCTGGAGCGGACACCCTGAATGTGGACTTGTAGCCTACCAGACTAGGTAAGAATAAACATTCCTTTGTTAAAGCCATCCACTCTGTAGTATTTCTGTTAGAGTAGCCCTAGCTGACTGAAACAGTGGCATAATGGTTAAGTTCCACGTCTGCCAGCCAGAAGGTCTGCAGTTCCAATCTGACAGGCACTCCTTGGAAACTCTATGGGGCAGTTCTACTCTGACTTACAGAGTCATAATGAGTTGGAAATGAGTTGACGGCAGTGGGTTTGGTTTTGGTTTGTATGTGATCAAATTGATAACAATAACTCAAAAAATTAGATAGGAGCCTAAGAAAGTGTCTTAGGCTGGGTTTTCTAGGGAAGCAAAGCCAGTAACACGTGTAGGTACAAGGAAAGATTTATAATATATATATATATATAGACAGATAGATAGATACAAATATAGGAAACAGCTCACGTAATCACAGAAGCTGAATGTCCCAAGCTCTGGCACAAGCCTCACGTGTCCATGGAAGCTGAGGAACCCAAGGTCAGCAAGTCAGAGACCAGAGTTGCAGATCACCGGTTGTGTAGGTCAGTGGATCCCAACCTGGTGGCGAGAACCCAGGATTGGCAGGTCAGGGAGCAGGACTGGGCAGAGGCTGGCGAGCACAGGATTGGCAGGTCGGGGAGCAGGACTCTCAAGTGCCGACTGTAAGGACTGATGAGCCCAACAGCTGCTAGCTCAAGTCCCGGAACCAGATGCTGGAAGCAGAGACAGGAGCTCCTGGCCACGTGAGCGATCAGCAGCCATCGAGATGAGAGCTGAGGGGCAGGGAGCCACCACAAACCCCGCCCTGCCACTTAATACAGCAGCCAAATAGGTAGTAGCCAAGTTGACATAATCCTGACCACCACAGAAAGTATTGATTTTTTTGTTACCAGGGAGGAATACCTCAGAAAAAGGAGGGTGAGAGATGGTTGCATAACTCAAGAAAATAATGTGTCACTAAATGGCGCATGCAGAAATGATTAAATTGGTGTTTTGCTGTGCATATTCTCAACAACAATGGCAAGATAATTAAAATTTTTAAAAAGAGAAAGGACTAAGTTAATCAGCTTTGGTCATTCACAATCAGAATTAGGGGAAAACCAGCAGGATTAAAAGCCAAACTTTCAAAGAAGGAGGTGTAGGAAGAAGTAAAGAGAAGAGTCCAGGAAATTTATTTACAGGCAGCTGCTGGTTTAATGAACATCCAACTTAAAGTATCAACCTTTGGTTACCTATAAAGCCTAATGTGCTAAAAACTTGAGGTACCCACAGTGATTTGTAATAACAAATAGGTACTACTTTGCAATGTGCATCAGAACACAATTATTACTGTATTATATTAGAGATGTTTTAGTGTATCTTAAAGTGTTTCTTTAATGTTTTTTATGCAGAGAATTGTACACTTTACATTATATACTAATACATTTAACTAACTGATGTTAAATACAAACCATACCTAATAGTTCTGACTTGCCTAAAAATTCACTTAAGCACAGTCTTAGGAACAGATCTCATCCACTTACAGACATACTTAGGAATACAACTTGTTCATAATCTGAGGACTGCCTTTATTTCACAATTATTTAGCGTATTAAGAAGAAAATCTGTAGGATTTAGATAATAGTTTATTTCATAGTGTAGAGAATAAATCTGTTGTGCCTGTGAGGCTAGATGTGCTATTCTAGGTTAGGCAGAAAACAAAGCATGAGGTGAACAGAAAGTTGGTCCTTTTGGCCATGTATTGGGGGAAGAAGAGGTGAGAGAGGTACAGCTGGGCAGGTGGGTCAGATCTCCCTGCTGTAGATGGTGAGCCTTAGCATGAAGTGCAGGTGGTGGGGTGAATTAAGAAGGTGCCGTGATAAGGTGGCTTTGTACTCGAGGTACCTTTGAGGTTCTCAGGGAAAACGCTTGCAGCTTGTTGTGCTTAAAATTGGAGGACAGCTGTATCAAAGGAATCTTGGCAGCACAGCAGAGTTAAGCAGTAAGAAGGCCAACATCTGACTTCTCTAAGTAGCCCCCAATGTCCTTGTAGTATGGGGGGAACTCAGACATCTCTGCATGTTCCTGAGCATGGATCTTGGATAGCCGCTGGTTTGAGAGACCTCAGCATTGCCTTGCAGCAGCAGAGAATGTGAGGTGGACTGCCTATGAGGTCTGATAATTAAGTCCACAAACTTAATTGTTCTAAGTGCTGGATATCTCGTTGCTGAATATGACTATGGTCACCTTTAAAGTACTCCCCTTCAGAAGCTACGCACCAATGCCAGTGCTTAGTCTATACTTCAAAGCAGTTTTGGAACTCTTTCTGGAGTGGCTATTGCACCTGGTGGCAAGGTGTCAAGTTCATGAACTTAATTGTATAGTTTTCTGTGAGGGAGTTTTTAGCCAGTAAACAAATAATACTAGACCACCCTCCCTGTCCCTGATTTGGCCCCCAATGACTTTTTTCTTGACCCAAAGGTAAAGGAAATATTAAAAGAAATACATTTTGTTGACATTAAAGACATCAAGAGTAACATGATGATAGCTCTGATGGCTGTTTCAGGAAAAGAATTCCAAAATTGCTTTGAACGGTGGACTAGGCATTAGCATTGGTGCATAGATTCCAAGGGGTGCACTTTGAAGGTGACTGTAGCGATATTCAGTAGTGATGTGTGTAGCACTTTTTTCTAGGATGAGCTCAGGAACTTACCTGGCAGCCCTCTTATTTTTGGATGTTAGAATATGTGACTAAGACTCACTGAATTTAGCCAGAACTGTGGAGACCCAGTTGGTCAGGAGTCCTCTCTAGGCATCCATCAAAGGAGAGCAGACTGTGGCTGTATCAGGCACCAGCTTCAGCAGCCGAGCATCCAGGACAAAACCGGTAACATCTATGAGGCTCTCAGCTGGCTGGCCTTATCCAAAGGCTAACATGAGAACGTGAGTGTCATTTCTCTGAGAACTAGGACTAGAGTGAGGCAAGCTAGTGTCTTGTTGTTGTTGTTGCTAGATGCCATTGAGTCGGCTCCACCTCACAGCAACCCAAAGTGCAGCAGAAAGAAACACCATTTGGTCCTGTGTCATCTTCGTAGTCACTGCTACTTTTGAGCCCATCATTGCAGTCATTGTGTTAGTTCGCCTCGTTAATGATCTACTGTTTCACTGGCCTGTACTTTACAAAACATGATATCCTCCTCTAGGGATTGTTCCATGCTGATTGTATGTCCAAAATATGGGAGACAAAGTCTTACCATCTTCATTCTAGCATTGTGGCTGTGTGTCTTCCAAGACAGACTGTTCTTCTAGAAGTCCATGTTATAGTCTCCGTATTCTTTGCCTAGTGTGCAAAATTCAAGGTGTCACTCACTCTCAGGTTTGTGCCAGTGCAAATTTTGTGCTGCAGGCTCCTCATTTGCAACATCTGGTCTGTGTTCTGCTTGTTTATAACACCTCAGGGTTATACAAGTCAGCCCCCCACATTCACAGGGAATATCTTTGTGGAAATTTGTAACTGAATGATTCTATTTAAAGACAGTGAACACTAATTATAGAACTTAGTATCTTTTGTGTTAGCCTGAGTTCATTGGAATTGATTATTATCTGTGTTATGCTCTTTGTTTCCTGCTTCCCACTACCCAGAGGATGGGGGATTGTGAGATAGAGCAGACTGTTAAAGAGATAAAGAAACACTCCTGAGTGCTGTTTTCTTGTGTACACAGGAGAGTAATGTGTATGGATTTGTACTCACTTTTTCATGTCATGAGTGAGCTGTGGCGTGGGATTTGAAACCAAATTTGTCTGACTCCAGAGTCCACTCTTTTAACCACTGTCCTTTCAAGATAGTAATAAGGGTACGTATGATAATAGCTAACGTATCCTGAGTAGTTCCTGGGTGGCACAAACAGTTGAGTACTTGACTACTAGCTGAAAGTTTGGTGATTCCAACCCACATAGAGACAAGCGCCTGACAATTTGATTTTGAAGATCACAGCCTTGAAAATCTTATGGAGCAGTTCTACTTTGCACACATGAGGTTGCCATGAGTCAGGAGTGACTCAGTGGCAATTAACAACAACAGCAACTTGTTCTGAAAGCTTATTATGTCCCAGACACTCTTCTAAGTACTTATATTCATTTAGTCTTCACAACACCCTGTGTGACAGGTGCTATCTTCACTTTACGGAGGAAGAAGTTGAGCTACAGAGAGGCTCAGTGAATTCCCAAAGGTTATACAGTATCTTGGCTCAGATCCCATGCTTGGAACCACTTCACATGAGGACAGTTGACTTAGATGACACCATTATGCCTGGTATAGCACTTCACACTTTTCTAAGAGCTTGCACAATATGGTCTTGCTTTATCCTCCTAACAGAATGGCAGTGAAATGGGGCATGAGGTAAAATTGTCAGTTTACATATGAAAGAATGGTGATGAAGAGTGTAAACAAGGGAAGTGGCAGACTGATTCTGACAGTGGGGGCTCAGAGCTTAAGCTACATGGAGGAACTCAGCAGAGCAGGAGATGGGAAAAGTAGTGTGGAGGTCACAACATGGACATTGGATGTCAGTCACTTCGGGGAGTTTGGCTGAGGAAGTTAAATACAGATGGATTAGAGACTGGAAAGAAAAAAAATATGGAAGACATATTCCAAAAATATGGAAGACTGTTAAACACACTGTCATTTGAAGGTGACAGTGTGTTTAACAGTTATTTTTCAATAGGATTCTGTCTGGATCCTGAAAAAAGAAAATAAAAAGCTGATGACTGTGTCAGACTTTTAATCCCATAAGCACATTCTGCTTACCATCAATTCTCATTAAAGGTTTGATGAACCTAAAGAAAATGCCGGTTTTGCTAATCACTAAAGAAATTTAAGGAATAATCTCCATCTTACAGTGTTAGATGAAGCAAATAAATAGCAGGAGAGATTGATTAATGACCAAAGCAAACCTGAGGCAATCAATCACAAAAGTCATTTATTCCACAGCATTGAAGAGAGAAATATTTTCAGAACATGGTATCTGAAACAATTTTAGGTGATACTCACACGGAACACTTTTTACTTTAATAGTTATAATGTTTGCTCTGTTAGAAGAATGTCAGTTTTCTATTTATTGGAATGAAATGGCATACCAAACAAGTTTGAAATTGAAGTTGCTGTAAAACATATATTAGATAATACTACAGGTGGTATATGAATATGGAAAAATCACAAAGATGGTATATAAATGACTAAAGTTGGGAAACACTGTATTAGTACAATGGAGACCGCTCAGTTATATGATAATTCAAAAGTAAAGTTAACAAGAGATTTTACTCCCTTCCTACTCCCCCTCCTGACTTTTATTAAAAGTTTACAGTATATCATGCACTGTGCCAAAAGGTTTTCTTGTATCAATTCATTTTATTTTACAGCAGTCTTACATATGTATGTAGCTCAGGCTGATAGTTGTTACCTTGGAACCAATCTCTCCTTATTCTAAGTAGCAGAACCACAATTTTTTTTTCAATTTATCTTTTCATTGTCCTTTAAGTGAAAGTTTACAATTTGAGTGGTTTCCCATTAAAAAAGCACACACACATTGTTATGTGACCCTAGCTGTTCTCCCCACACTGTGACAGTCCCCTCCCCCTCTCCACCCAGTATTTCCCATGTTTATTCAACCAGCTTACCTCCAGACAGGAGCTGCCCAGTTAGTCTCATGTACCTACTTAAGCCAAAAAGCACATTCTTCACCAGTATTATTTGCTGTGTTATACAACAGTTTGATCTTTGTCTGAGGAGTTGACTTCTGGAACAGTTTCAGTTCTGGGCTGACAGAGAGTCCAGGGGCCATGTCTTCTGGAAACCCTCCAGTCTCTTAGATCATCCAGTCTGATCTTTTTACTACAGTTTGAGTTCGGTACCCGCATTTCTCCCTCTCTGTCAGGGATTCTCTGCTGAGTTCCCTGTAAGGGCATTGGTAGTAGCCAGTCATCATCTAGGTCTCCTGTTCTCATGTTGTTGGAGTCTGGTTTATGTGGCCCCTTCTGTCTGTTGAGCTCATATTTTCCTTGCATCTTTGATATTTCTTAATTCACCTTTGGTTCAGGTAGGCTGAGATCAATTGATGATTCTCAGATGGCCAATTCCTAGCGTTTAAGACCCCAGAGGCCACTACCAAAGTAGGGTACAGAACATTTTCTTAATAAAAAAATTGCCAGTTGACCTAGATGTCCCCTTAAACCATGGTCCTCAGACCCCTGCCCTCACGACTCTGTCCCTTGAAGTGTTTGGCTGTATTTACAAAACGTATTGGTTTTGGTTTTGTCCAGTTAGCTGACTTCTGTCTTACTGTGTGTTGTTCCTCCCTTCACCTAAAGTGATTCTTGTCTACTATAATTCTTGTCTACTGTCTAGTTAGTGAATATACCTCTTCCTCCCTCCTCACCCTTGTAACCACCAAGGAATGTTTTTCTTTTGTGTTTCACATTATCCTAAGTCCTCATTGTAGTGGTCTCATACAATATTTGTCCTTTTGCAACTGAGTAATTTCATTCAGCATAATGCCCTACAGATTTGTCCATGTTATGAGACGTTTTCCAAATTTATTTTTGTTCTTTGTCGTTGCATAATATTCCATCGTATGAATACACCATAGTTTATCTGTTCATCTGTTGATGGGCACCTAGGTTGAGTTCATCTTTTGCTATTGAGGACAGTGCTGTGATGTACATTTGGTGTGTATGTGTCTACTTGTGTGATGGTTCTTATTTCTCTAGAGACCTTTCTAAGAAGCAGGATTGCCAAATCACATAGTATTTCTATTTCTAGATTTTTAAGGAAGTATAAGTTAATTTCCAAAGTGGTTGTATCATTTTATGTTGTATAAATGTAATAATACAGTGTATAAACATTTCAGTCTCTCCACAGCCTCTCCAACATTTACTCTTTTGTGGTTTTTGCATTAATACCAGCCTTACTGGGATGAGATGGTATCTCATTGTAGTTTTGACTTGGATTTCTCTAGTGGCTAATGATTGTGAGCATTTCCTTACGTATGTGTTAGCATTCTGGATGTCTTTTTTGGGGGAAGTGCCTGTTCATTTTCTTTGCCTAGTTTTTAATTGGGTTATTTGTCTTTTTGTTGTTGAGATTTTGTAGTATCTTGAAGATATTACAGATTAGAGGCTGATTGGTTTGTCATAGCCATTGTTCCCCCTTGTCTGTAAATTGTTTTTTTACTTTTTTACTGTGATTGAGTGAAAGTTTACAATGCAATTCAAATTTGCATGCCCACCTATCTGCAGCTCCCTCTGCTCACCTTGCCCAATATCTTCCTTTGCATTCCACACATGTCATATGCTTTGAACAATATCCTGTCCCTGGTAAGAGACCAGTAGGATGACATCTTGTAGATGCACAGAACCATAAAGTGCACCATGATATGATCACTCTGTGTCCCCGAGTCCACTCCATTAATATCCAACGAGTTAACCTCAGTAATGATCTATGATCAGAGGCAGCATCAGATCTAGGGGCCATGCTCCCAGGCGAACTCTCAGGCCTTTGACCATCAATTGTGGTCTTTTAGTGGAGTTCTTAGGGTGCATCCCTTTTTTTCTCATGCTGCCACTGAGACTCAACACTGTGAGCCCCATCACAGCTGTCATTGGTGTTAGCCGGGCACCATCTGGTTCTTCTGGTCACATGTTGATATAGTCATCCATTCACATGGGTCTTTCTGGGCTCTTTTTCAGTCATGTAGTTGTTTTCCTTGGTGATCATCAGTTCCAGCTGGGTTGGGGCAATTTGGTGTTCCTCAGATGGCAGCTTGCTGGCTTTTAACACCCCAGATGCCACTCACCTATATGGGGAGCAGAAGACTCCCTTATCAATAGGCTAGTTATGCCAACTGGCCTCAGTGTTACCTGAGAGCATGGTCCCCAGGCCCTACCCTTGCTGCTCTATCCTTGCAATATTGGGTTAAGATTGTTTTTTACTTTTTTAGTGCCATCTTTGGATGAGCAAACGTGTTTGATTTTTAGGAGTTCCGTGTTATCTATTTTTTCTTCTGGTGTTTGTGTATTGTTAGTAATATTTTGTATTGTGTTTATGCTATGTATTAGGGCTCTTAGCATTGTCCCTCTTTTTTTCTTTCATGGTCTTTATCATCTTAGACAGTATATTTAAGTCTGTGATCCATTTTGCATTAGTTTTTTATGCATAATATGTGAACTGTGGTTCATTTTTTTCAGACGGATACAGTTATCCCAATACGATTTGTTAAAGAGAATGTCTTTTCTGCAATTTATGGACTTTGGGCCTTAATTAAATATCAGCTGCTCATCAACTGATGATTTTATGTCTGTCTGGATTCTCAGCTCTGTTCCATTGGTCTTGGTATCTGTTATTGTACCAGTAACAGGTTGTTTTGACTACCCTGGCAGTGTAATAGGTTCTAAAGTCAGAAAGTGTGAGGCCTCACACTATGTTGCTCTTCTTTACATATCCATGGCTTCTCCCCTTTCTGTATGAAATTTGTGATTTATTTCTCTATCTCATTAGAAAAATGCCTTTGGAATTTGAACGAGGATTGTATTGTATCTATAGGTTGCTTTGGGTAGAACAGACATTTTCACACTGTTGAGTCTTCCTATTCACTAACAAGGAAGTCTTCTCCAGTTATGCAGGTCTCTTTTGGTTTCTTCAGTAGCATACTGTAGTTTTCTTTATATTGGTCTTGTATATTTCCAGTTAGATTTATTCCTAAGTAGTTTATCTTCTTGGGGGCTATTTTAAATTGCATTGGTTTGCAATTTCCTTTGTTGTTCTAGGAAAATCTAACTGATTTATGTATTTTTCCCTTCTATCCTTATACTTTGCTGAAATCTTGTATTAGTTCCAGTAGTTTTTTTGTGGATTCATTTGAGCTTTGTGTGTATAAGATCAGATCATCTATGAATTGATATGTATTTACTTCTCACTTAGCAGTTTGGATATCCTTTATTTCTTTTTCTTGTTTAATTGCTCTGTCTAGAACCTTCAGCACAACGTTAAATGAAAGTGATGACAAAAGACGTCCTTACCTGGTTCCTGTTCTCAAGAGGAATGATGTCAGACTCTCTCCATTTAGGATGATATTGGCTCTTGGCTTTGTATAAATGCCCTTTATTATGTTAAGTAATTTGTGTACGTATTTTGCTGAGAGTTTTTATTATGAATGGGCACTGAACTTTGTTGAATGCCTTTTTTGTATCAGTTAATAAAATCAAGTTGTTGTTGTCTTTTGTTTAGGTGGTTGGTTACATTGATTATCTTTCTAATGTTGAACCATCTCTGTACCCCTAGTATGAATCCCACTTAGTTGTGGTAAATTATTTTTTTTAGTATGCTGCTGAATTCTATTGGTTAGAATTTTGCTGAAGATTTTTGCATCTAAGTTCATGAACAATATTTATCTGTAATTGTCTTGTTTTGTGGTATCAGTATACTGGTTTTGATATCAAGGTTATGTTGGGCTCATAGAATGAGTTTAGAAGTATTGCACCCTTTTTTACACCTTGAAATACCTTTAGTAATAGTGCTGTTAACTCTTACCTGAAAGTTTGGCAGAATTCTCCAGTGAAGGTCTCAGGGCCTAGAGCTCTGAGTTTTTGTGAGTGGAGGCAACGACTCCCAACTACAATTCCCAGTTGTTTTGTACCAAGTGTGCCATGTACCTGTGTTCTGGTGAATGAGTTACAAGTGGATCTTCCAAGACTGGCTGCTTAAATGGAGCTGACTCAGCTTTGGGAAGTACCATTTCTTCTGTATTACTACTTGAAATGCCTTTGTGATGGCTGGATCTCTGGTAACCATCTTGGAACATGAAGTAACTTTGGAGGTAAAAATAAAATGCTAGGATGTTGGAGCAGAAAGACAGAAGCAGTATGAGGTCTTGGTGACCACAGAGGTATAAGTTCTCTTGCTTGTCCACCTTTTGATACAGAAGTAAACATCTGCCTTTGAAAACTGTAGTGATTTGAGGCTTTCGGATAAAGCAGCCAAATTAAATACTACCTAATAGAAGGTAAAGTATCAATTTGGAATGCTTTTGGTTGTAGGTAACAGTAGTCAAAACTTCCAAAACTGAAACAAACCTTATGCGTGCTTACATTTAAAAGACTTACTTTGCGTGTAGGCTTCTGTCCGATTGCTTAATACCTCATGGATTCAAAATGCTGATGTACCTCTAGAGGTTATATCCATACAGCAGGCAAGAAGGAGATGAAACAGGCAAAGTTACGCCTGTCACAAATCTTAATCTTTTTATTTGGGACAGGAAGCCCACCCTAGCAGTGTGTCTGGATAATATCTCACTATCCAGAACTGGGTTACATGCTGATTGATGCCCTCAGGGAATGAATTTTCTAACGTTGGTTTAAAACTTTTAATGATGTATCATGCTTGGACTGTGGTGGGGTCATCTTTCTGAAAGCAAATTATTTCTGCTAGCTACTGAAATATACTGTGGTTCTGTTACCAGGGAAGGAGAATAGGGGAGAGGTGGTGGTTAGGTCATGAATACTAAGGAAACCGAGACTTAGAGATGAGGTGATACACCAAAGTTACATAGTGAGTAGATAGAAAGATAGGTTTTCAGTGAAGCTCAAACCTGCAAACCTGGGGTCTTCTCTTTTTTTTTGTGTGTGTGTGTATGTGTGGTTGTTTATTTTTAAAAAATATTTTAGTCAAGTGCCGTAGAGTTGGATTTTAGTGTGCTTTAAATGAAAGTTTACAATCCAAGTCAATTTGTCATACAAAAGCTTGCACCCACCCTGCTGTGTAACTCTAGCTACTCTCCACACCCTATGACAGCACTCCTTCTTTCCACCCTGTGTTTCTTACATTCCCCTCTACCCTCTGATCTTGCTCTGGACAGGATCTGCCCAGTTAGTCTCTTGGATATACTTAAACTAAGAAGTCTACTCTTGGCAGGTATCATTTCTAGTCTAGTCTGATCTTTGTCTGAAGAGTTGGCTTTGGGAATAGTTTCATTTGTGGGCTAACAGAGAATCTAGGGGCCTTGTCTTCTAGGACTTTTCTAGTCTGTCAGACCATCACATCTGGTCCTGTTCTGCACACCCATTTTTCTCCTACCACATTGGGTACATCTAGTTCTTCTGGCACATGCTGATGTAGTCTCTGGATTACATGGCCGTTTCTGCCTCTTGGGCTCCTATTTTCCTTATATCTTTGATGTTTTTATTCTCTTCTGGTCCATGTAGGTTGGGACCAACTGATACTACTTAGATTGCTACTTGCTAGCTTTTAAACCTTACATGCCACTCACCAAAGTGGGATGGGGAATCCCACAATGTAGAATCCTTGATGAAACACAAGAAAAAGGGGAACGCAGATCTAAAGCGCTTAAAAGACTAGACGTGATGGTTTGACAACCTGGAGGGTCTCCTGAGAACATGGCCCCTGGACTTGCTGCTAGCCCAGAGCTGAAACCAGTACTGAAGCCAACTCTTCAGACAAAGATTGGACTGTACTATGGGACATACAGTGATGCAGGTGGTGAGTGTACTTTATGGTTTAATATATATATATATGATGCTGTCCAACTGGTTTCTTTTTAGAGGGGAGAAGAGAGCATGGACAATTGTTGGTTGAGTAGATACTGGAAGTAAAGATTAGAAAGTAACAGTATGCTGTCACAGGGTGTGTAGAACAGTTAGAGTCACATAGGGGTGGGTGCTTGGGGTTTTATATGACAGATAACTCAGACTGTAAACTTTCACTTAATCACAACTAAAAAAAAAATGAAAAAAAGTTGTTATGGCAATTGATTGAGGTGTCTCCTGAAACCATGGTCCCCAGACTCCTAACTCTGGTACTCTGTCCTTCAAAGTATTGGGTTATATACAGGAACCCTTATAGCTTTTGGTTTAATCCAGCTGTGCTGACCTCTGTTCTATTGCATACCATCCCTCTCTTCAACTAACCCAGTCCTACCTACTATCTAATTAACAAATACCCCTTTCCATCTTTTCTCATCCTTGTACCCATCAAAGACTTCAGTGTTTAACTCTTTTCTTGAGTCCTTATAATAGTGGTCTCATACAAAATTTGTCCTTTTGCAACTGATTAATTTCACTCAGGATAATGTCTTCCAGATTCCTTCATGTTATGTTTCCCAAGATCTTCATTGTTCTTTATCATTATGTAGTATTCCATTGTGTGAATATATCATAGTTTGTTTATCCATTCATCTGTTGATGGGCACATAGGTTAATCCCATCTTTTGCTATTGTGAACAGTACTTCAAAAAGAGAAATCTCATTTTGTCACAACCCAGTAGGCTAAAAGTCCAAACTCAGGGTGTCAGCTCCAGGGCAAGGCTGTCTCCATTGGCTCTGAAGAAAGGTCCTTGTGTCAATCTTCCCCGGGAATGGGAGCTTCTGAGGCTCAGGGACCCATAGTACTTTCCAAAGGACACATTCTGCTCCCAGCACTGCTTCTTGGTGGCATGCAGTCCCCAACACTCTGTGCTAGCTTCCATTGCTTATATCCCAAGAAATTGTCTTGGGATTCAATACAATCTTATGCACTGAGTCCTGGCCCACCAACACAACTGCTAACTATCCTCCCTCATTAATAGCGTAAAGGTAGGATTTATGACATGGTAAAACATCACACAGTGTCAGGAGTCATGAACTAGACAAATTGCTACATGTATTTTTGGGGGGGACACTATTCAATCTATGACAATCCTTTTCAAGTTTAAATTTCTAAATATCTCTGTTTAATAGAACTGTTTCAGTGATGGAAATGTCAGATATTATACTGTCTAATGGGATAGCCACTAGCCACATGTGGTTATTGAACCCCTGAAATATGGCAACTAAAGAACTGAATTTTATTTTGTTTAATATAAAATAATTTAATAATATTTTAATTAATATTAATAATTTAATATTAAATTTAAATTTAAATAATCTTCTGAAGCTAGTGGCTACTATGTTGTATAGCACAAATCTAGAATCTGAAAATATTGGTCCTCAGATCAAAACCAAAACTAAACTCATGTCACTGAGTCAATTCTGACTCATATCAACCCTATAGGACAGAGTACAGCTGCCCCATAGGGTTTCCAAGGAGTAGCTGGTAGATCTGAACTGCCAGTCTTTGGGTAGCAGCTAAGCTCTTAACCACTACACCTCCAGCCAAGCCAAGTGCCGTCAGAGGTCCTCAGAATACCTCCAAATCCTAAAAATCAACAAAATTCCAACCCAAAGCCAGATGTTTTTCTTCTAAAGAAGTAATGGCTTACTAGTGCTATGCACGAAGGGTTACTGAAGGCTAGCAAAAGCAATCACTTTGTGAAAGAAGTTCAGGGTAGACATAATCACGTTACAAATATTGGTTGAAGGGACAGGTTTATAAAAAATACTGATAAATAGAACTCCAAGTTCATAGGTAGACAGTCAAGCTATTTTATTTTTTTAAATTTTATTACGGTAAAATATATTTAACAAAAGTTTGGCTTTTTTTCTTTCCTTTTTTAAATCTTTGATGTTAATTACATCTACCAGGATATGCTACCATCACCACTATCCATTTCCCAAGTTTTTCATCACTTTAAACAGATACCCAGTACCCCTTCAGTAATAGCTTCCTGCTTCCCTTCTCCACTAGCTTCTGCTTTTTTGGAAATTACAGAAGGTCAGAACTTTGGCCCAACATAAGAATAAAGCTGTGGTAAGCAGAGATGGCCTGCAGTGGCCCAGATTTGTGAATAGAAGTAGTGAGCCCTCCTTAGTTGTGAAGCGGGGCTTGTCGTACAAAGCCTATAATTACTTTCTCCTGAGTCAGTAAAAAGTTCAAACCTTTAGTTTCCTGGACAAAGGTTTTTGTTTTTTTTTGTTTTTTAAATTGTACTTTAGATGAAGATTTACAGAACAAAGCACTTTCTCTTTAAACAGTTAGTATACATATTGTTTGTGACATTGGTTAACACCACACAGGTCAAGTCTTTCCCTTCTCAGCCTTGGATTCCCTATTAGCAGCTTTCCAGTCACCTCCTGTCTTCTAGTCCTTGCCCCTGGGCTGGTGTGCCCATTTAGTCACATTTTGTTTTATGCACCTGTCCAGTCTTCACTGAAGGGTAAACCTCAATAGCGACTTCATTACCGAGCTGGAAGGGCTGTCTACAGGCCATATTCTCAAGGCTTCTCCAGTCTGTCAGGCCAGTAAGGCTAGTCATTTTTTGGGAGTTAGAATTTTCTTCTACGTTTTTCTCTGACTCTAAGATCCTATGTCGTGATTCCTGTCACAGCAGTCAGCGGTAGTAGCTGAGCACCGTCTAGCTGCACTGGAGTCAGTCTGCTAGAGGCTGTTGTGGATGCAGTCCATTCATCCCATGGCTAATCTTTCACTTGGTTAGTTTCTTCATTCTTCCTTGTTCCCAAAGGGGTGATACCAGTGCAGTCTCCTAGATGGGTGCTCAGAGACTTTGAAGACCCCAGATACTGCTCACCAAAGTAGAATGTAGAATACTTTCGTTATAAACTGTGTTATGCCAGCTGAACTAGATGTTCCTCAAGACTGTGGTCCCAGCATCCCTTAGTCCAGCAATTTGGTCCTTCCTGGGCTAATCTTTCAGGGAGTGGAACTTCTGTGACCTTGCCTTGTACAGGCTGTGCTAGCTTCTCCCGTGCTATGTACTCTATCACCTTCCGCAGAGTTATCACTTATCTGTTGTCCTGGTAGTTTTTCTACCCAACCCCTGCTTTCCCTGGCAACCATCAAAGATTGTTTCTTAAACCTTTCATGAGTTTTTACAGTGGTGGTATCATACAATATTTGTCTTTCTGTGACTGACTTATTGCACTCAGCATAATGCCCTCCAATCTCCTCCATGTTGTGAGATGGTTCATGGATTTATTGTTGTTCTTTATTACTGCATAATACTCCATTGTGTGTATGTACCACACTGCTCATCCATCTGTTGATGGGCATCTAGCTTGTTTCCAACTTTTTGCTATTGTGAACAGTTTTACAATGAACATGGGTGTGCATATGTGTATTTCTTGCAATGACTCATTTCTCTAGGATGTATTAGGAATGGGATTGCTGGATCATATTATATTTCTATTTCTAGCTTTCTGAGGAAGTATCATATTGTTTTCCAAAATGATTACATCATTTTGCATTCCCACCAGCAGTACATAAGAGTTCTAATCTCCCTGCAGCCTCTCCAGCATTTGTTATCTCCTTGTTTTATGATTAGTGACGGTAATGCTGGGATGAGATGGTATCTAATTGCAGTTTTGATTTGCCTTTCTCTAATGGCTAGTGGATCACAAGTATTTCCTCACGTGTCTGTTGGCCATCAGAACGTCTTCTTTGGTGAAGTGTCTGTTCATTTCCTTTGCCGTGTTTTTAATTGGATTGTCTTTTGTTGCAGAGGTGTTAGCTTTTCCTGTAGATTTTAGAGATTAGACCTGAGAAAGTTAAATATTTTGCCCAAATACTCTGTCTAAAGAGATGAAAGCATTTTACCACGTGTTCATCTTACAGCAACTAGGGATGAACTGTACCTCTGAAAAGTAGGCAGTTTTGTCTCTTGCCTCTGTTAATTTTGCTCAGAAACTTGCATTTAGATAATTTAGTTTTTGATGTTAGAGTAGGGGCCCTGGTTGTGCATGGTTAAGTGTTTGGCTGCTAACCAAAAGGGCAGCAGTTTGAATCCGTTAACCACTCCTTGGAAATCCTATGGAGCAGTTCTATTCTGTCTTATAGGGTCACTGTGACTTGAAATCAACCTGATGCAATTTTTTTTTTTTTTAAATTGCTGGAGTATTGATCTCTGGATCTACACCAGAATAAAATAAAACAAATCTGTTCTAGCTTATTTGTGTTTCTTGTGTCCCAAATCCATTCTCTTCCAGTGGTAACACAAGAGACTGAAGACTGAAAAGGATGTTGGGATATTGTGTCCTTCTTACTTTCTTTGTTAGGGGGCAGGAGGAGGTGGGGGAACAGAAGCCTGTGAGTCTACCCTTGGAAGCCCTGCTCTTCAGGCTTGAGGGATTTTTTTGAGACTGCTTTGCTGCCTGGTTTCTGAAATTGTCAAACAGCTTCTAAATAAAACTCACTGCCCATCAAGTTGATTCTGATGCATAGCAACTCCACAGGATGGAATAGAACCACCCCATAGAGTTTTCAAGGCAGTAATCCTTTTTTTTAAACTGTACTTTAGATGATGGTTTACAGAACAAACTAGCTTCTCATGAAACATTTAGTACACACATACTGTTTTGTAACATTGGTTACCCACCCCATAACGTGTCATACTCTCACTTCTCCCCATTAGGTTCCCTATTATAAGCTTTCCTGTTCCCTCCTGCCTTATAGCCCTTGCCTCTGGGCTAGTGTGCCTCTTTAGTCCCGTTTTGTTTAGTGGGCCAGTGTAATCTCTGACTGACAGGGGCTCAAGAGTAACTTCATTACTGAGCTAACAGGGTGTCCAGGGGCCATACTCTGGGGGTTTCTTCAGTCACTGTCGAGCCAGTAAGTCTGGTCTTTTTTTTGTAAATTAGAATTTTGTTCTACCTTCTTTTTTCTCCAGCTCTGCCTGGGACCCTCTGTTGTGATCCCTGTCAGAGCATTTGGTGGTGGCAGACAGGCACTATTTAGCTGGACTGGACTCAGTCTGGTGAAGACCATAGAAGTCGTGGTCCATTAGTACTCTGGACTAATCTTTCTCTTCTAGCTTTAGTTTACTTCCCTCTCCCTTGCTCCTAATGGGGTGAGACCAGTGGAGTATCTTAGATGGCTACTCACAAGCTTTTAAGACTCCAAACATTACTCACCAAAGTAGAATGCAGAACATTTTCTTTATAGAGTATGTCAGTTGAGCTAGTTGTCCCCTGAGACCACGGTCCTCACAGTCCTCAGCCTAGTAATTCAGTCCTTCAGGGAGTTTGGATTTGTGTATGGAACTTATGTGATCTTATCAAGGTGATCATCTTTACAGAAGCTGACTGCCGTGTCTTCCCTGCCAGAGCAGCCAGTGTGTTAGAACTGCTAACCTCTCAGTAGCAGCTGAGCGCGTAACTACTGCACTAACGTGGTTACTCAGCACTCTGACTAGCTAACCACTCTTCTTTTGGGCTTTGATTGCTGTTCCCTGAAGTTCATGGTACGGATATTTTCAGAGCATTTTTGTTTGTTCTGTTTCCTATAATAGGTTTCTTGTTTCCAAATGTCTTACCAAGGATGTGACTGGCTGGAAGAACTTGAGGTCTTTGGTGTGCCGTGATGAATCTGCAGAAGAAAACAGAAGCAGGACCTACAGAATAAGGCTTTTTACACCACAGATGATAGGATGATGTCTAGTTCTTTTCTGAGAAGCACTGCATGTTACTTTCTTGGTTAGCATTTTAGTGCTTTTACCACCATCTCAGGAAACACTGGTGGCATAGTGGTTCTAACCAAACAGTCACCTGTTTGAATCCACCAGACACTTCTTGGAAACTATGGAATAGTTCTGCTCGGCCCTACAGGGTCCCAATGAGTTGGAATGGACTCTATGGCATGGGGTGTTTACCATCATCTCCAACTCTATCTTTCCTATGCATTTCACCCAATGAAAGAGGTACCAGGATTCCTTTTCCTGACATCATCTCCTTAGCAGCGTAACATTCTCAGGAGCCACATGGGAAAGTCTGGGTCTCTTAATTTCTTTAGGATCTGGAAAAGATGTTACACAGCATCATTCAATATAAAAATTATCAATACATCATTAGGTATGTATTCCTTTTTGCTACTGGCTTTCACTTTCTATTCTTACTGACTTTGGCCTGATTTGGAAGCCTCAGGATAATGATGATAAATCCCCTCAGCTTTTCATCTCCCATAATCCCAGAAACAGATCCTTGCTGTGTGACTGTATCATTCAGAGCAAAGAATACTGCATGGGTACAGACTGAGCTCCTAACAGGAAAGGATGCTTAGATGCTAATTCGGTAACATAAATAAAACAAACTTGTTGCTGCCAAGTTGATTCTGACTCGTAGCGACCCTATAGGACTGAGTAGGTCTGCCTCATAGAGTTTCCAAGGAGTGTCTAATGGACTTAAGTTGCTAACCTTTTGGTTAGCAGCTGAGCTCTTATTTACTGGGCCACCGGGACTCCAATTTGCTACATAGCCACTTATTATTTTTTTTTTCCTCAAAGGGCTATAGAAGTATATGTGTGTTGATACCTGGTTTTATCATTTTGGCAAAAACTCTCATACAGTGTACAAGATCTCTGACAGCTAATGTAATATGGGAGCTGTTAAAAAACAATAATGATTGTTCAGTAAATGCAAAAACTAAAGTTGAAAACTTTATTTGTCCTCTACCTTAAAATGAAGAAACAGATGGCCATCTGTAGCTATATATTTCTTGTTGTTAGAAGTAAATGCAGCCACAGGAGTTTATTTTATGCTAAAAGCTTCCATCTGCTGGATGCAATCTTTTTTGTACCTGTGGAAAAATGAATAAAATAAGGACCTGCTCACTTCTGACCTTGACTCTCAGACAGATTATGTACCTACGATAGTTTTCATGTCTCCTTGACAGGTGTTAATTCCAAAATGATAGTGCTATAATCTTTTGACAGTTTCATCCTTTACCTAAAGGAGTGTGAATTGGACTTCGTAATATTTCTGGTTGGCATATGTTTGGCCACTGTGGAGGGAGTGGATTTTTCTTTAATGAGCAATATACTGTGGCTGCTTACAGTGTTTTATCTTATGGTAAAAATACTTGGGAATCCTCTGTGTCTTTTTGCCAAAAACACACAGGAAAGTCATTATAAATGAAAATGGTCTTAAATAATCCTCACATGTGTCAGGAATCTAGTTACCTATTGGAGAGAAGGGAAAGGAGGTTAAACAGAGTGAGTAGTGCAAATAAGCTGATTCATTTGTTTCTATCTTTTAAGCTCAAGTCCTAAATGGCTCTCTAGCTCTCTTCTGCCTTTTGTTTACCTGTTTATTCTCTAGAGGCTGTGTTTCTTTCTCTGTGGCTGTTTGTAGTGTAGTGGTTAAGAGCTATGGCTGCTAACCATAAAGTCAGTAGCTCAAATCCACCAGGTGCTCCTTGGAAACCCTGAGTGCAGTTCTACACTGTCCTATAGAATCACTGTGAGTTGGAATCAATTCAGTAGCAATGGGTTTGGTTTTTTGGTTGGTATTTGTGATGGGAATGCTAATTAAACAGAGTTCATTGTCTTTTAGCCTTGCTTTGACTCAGGCATGTTGCTTTCACTTCTTCTGAGTTCTGTACAAAGTTGAAACCCAAAGAAGGACCTTAGAAGTTATTATCCTTATTTTACAAGTAAAAAACACTGAAGCCAGAGAGAGGCCTGACAGCTCAAGGCAATACTAGAACTGGACATGAGCTCTTTTTTGCCCCTAATATGTGAACTGTGAGAATCACATGGAGAAATGCGACAAGAGTCTTAAAGTTTGTACATGGAACTTGGATGTCTGACTAAAGACGTGAGAATTTTCATTAACTTCCTTGCTGCTGACCTAGAGCAAAGCAGAATGCATGAGAACACTTGTTAAATCTAAGAGTGAAACACTAAGGAGGGTTTAAATATGATTTCAAGATAGTTTACTGTAGAAGCAAGGACCTACTTTATTTTTCAATGTAATCACCTCCCAACTCAACACATTTATTCTAGTGATGGACAAACTTTCTGTTGTTATAGAGGAAAAACAACATGTAATATATTGGATGAGGAAAAGAGAGCAGAAATAATAAGAGAATGACTCCATGCTTAAACAAAGTTAAGATTTGTGGCAATTTAGAAAACTGGCAGTGTGACCCTGATCAAGTCACTTCACCTTGGTTTACCTCAGTTTCTCCTTTAAAAGCAGAGCTTGGTTTATGTCTTGAAGTGCGGTTCTGGGACTGGCATTATTACTGCTACCTGAGAACTCATTAGAAATGCAAATTCTAAGCAGAATTTGCAGTCAGAAACTCTGGGGATAGGGCTCAGTGATCTAGTTTAACAAATCCTTCAGGTAATTTCCATGCCAACTGAAGTCTGAGAATAACTGTGAATAAAAACTTTTGGCCCAGGGGCAGAGCCAAGATGGCAAATTAGACACGTATCTCCTCAATTCCTTCGAGAACTAAGGCCTAGAATAATAAATGAATGGAGCAGCGTGGACATTCTGAGAGCCCTAGGATGTGGTGTAAGGTTGTGAGATTGGACTAAGCCAGAGGAAAGGGGAATCTACCTCTGTTGGAGGTAAGGCAGTGGCATGCTGAGTCCTGCTTCTGCTGACACATCATTTGAGGGGACTGCAGGTATGGGGATTTTCTTTGGTATCTGGGAGTCAGGGACTGGGTCTGCTGAGCCTGTGTGCCTGGTATGCTAATATGCTAAACTGTAGTGCTTAAGTGAACAGTGTATACACAGTGGAGAGACTGTGCTTGGGGTAGCCACATCTTGAGAGTCCTGCTGCTGACCTAGGGAGTCAGTTCCCCTTTTCCCTCTCTTCTCTGTGCTGCACCACAGACTTGGCTGACTCACAGCAGGAAGGGCGGCTCAGGCAGGATGCCATCTTAATCAGCTGGGAGGCAGAGTCAGCCACACTTGAGATCTCAGCAGGGGCTAATTCTCACACTGACTAACAACACCTGTGTAGAAAGTTCATCTCCAGCAGAATAACTGTTGTTGAGACGATCCTATCTAGGGATCATGGTAGGGCCTGGTAGCTAAGGGAGGCAGAGCCCCTCCCTTCTTTGAGCCATGTCGTACTGTCTCGGATGGCCTATGAGGCACCACTGTTGTCAGTCAGGAGGTGGAGCTTGCCACCCTTGAGGATCTGCTTGCTCTCAGCAGCTGCTGGACAGCTCCTGTCTCAGCAATAAGGAAGCCTTTAAAATGAGACTAGCTGGAGAATACAAGGGAGACAGGTACCTGAGAGGATTGGTGGCATTTTTGTCACCATTCACTGAGCTACATAGCATCAGCTGATGGCCCCCTAGAGACTCCATGAAGGTGGGGCCTGCCAATCCTGAGGGCCCAGCTGTTCTCAGCACCTGCTGCATTGTGCCCCTCTTAGCAAAAAGCAGTTTTTAAATTAATCACATCCAGAGAGCACAGAGGTCCTGAGCAGCTGAGTGTGGTGGCATCCTTGACCCATTGCCTCCCCGAGTTATACCATAGGCTTGACTTTTAGCAACCAGGAGGTGGGCTCTGCCACCTCTGAGATCCCAGCTGGGGTCAGTCACTAGAGAATGCAGAGGTGGCTGGTAACCAAACCTACCAGTGCCCATAGTCCCACCTTAGAACTATGCCACAGCTCCCGTGGGTGTAACACTGGAGAAATGGAACAACTTCTTGATGGCATGAAGGCAACAATCAATGTTTCACTGTTTAAAGAAGCAGACCACCATGGCTCCGGAATACTCCCAAATTAATCAAAAACTTCCCAGATGAAGAAGACTATCTGAAATTACTGGAGGTACCATCTTCATAGAGATTAAACAAAATGCAACAGAACAAAATGAAAAATTAAGCTATATTAACTGATGGAACATCAATAATCTGAAATCCAGCAGATCAGTAATAAATTTACAGATGTAGACAATTTGATGCAAAGCCAAAAGAGCAGGACTGAGGAGTTGGAAGGCAGACTTACTGACTTTGAAGATAGGGCAACTGACACCAGCATTTATGTGGAGAATTTAGGACAAAGAAAAAAAAAAAAGAAAGAAAAGGCATTAAGAAACATGTGGGACTCTATCAAAAGGAATAATCTACAAATAATTGATTGGAGTTCCTGAACAGGGAGGGGTAGCTGAAAATAGAGAGGGAATTGTTCAAGAGTTGCTGACAGAAAATCTTCCTGAAATTGTGATAAAAGACAATATAGATATATAAGATGCTTACCAAACACTGCTAATCAAGTTTAATAAAATGAAACATAAGCAGAAGCCCTTAAAACAAAACTAACATACAAAGGGAAGCACTGTAAACTTTTGTCTGACTTCTTGGTAGAAACCATGTCAGCAAGAGGGCAGTGGGATGACACATTCAAAGCCTTGAAGGAGAAAAATTTCCAACCAAAAAATTACATATCATCACTATTTATTACTGAAAAGTTCAATACATAAGCAGGATACAACATTAATTACTTATGTACCTAATACCATTGCATCTAAATATATCATACACATACTGACAACACTGAAAAATGAGATAGATCACTCCACAATAATTGTAGGAGTTATCAACACTCCACTTTCAGTAATGGACAGATGATCCAGGAAAAGGCTCAGTAAAGATACAGAGGATCTTATTGTAACAATCAACCAACTAGACCTCATTGACATGCACAGAACTTTTTACAGAACAGCAGGTAAGTATACCTTCTTTTCTAATGCACCTGGAACATTCTCCAGAATAGACCATGTATTAGGAGATAACGCAAGTCTCAACAGAATCCAGTCCACTGAATTATTGCAAAGCATCTTCTGGGACCATAAAACCATAAAAATTGAAATCAATAGCAGAAAAAACATAGGTAGAAATCTGAACTCATGGAAACTGAACAACACCTTGTTCAAAAAGCCGTAGGTTGTA
Source organism: Heterohyrax brucei (assembly GCA_028571685.1). NCBI lineage: Eukaryota > Metazoa > Chordata > Mammalia > Hyracoidea > Procaviidae > Heterohyrax > Heterohyrax brucei. The sequence goes on from CM053141.1 coordinate 172,589,377, forward strand.
GAGAAATCAAGGACACAATAAAGAAATTTGTGGAATCAAATGAGAATGAAAATATAACCTACCAGAAGCTATGGGATACAGCAAAAGCAGTGCTCAGAGGTCAGTTTATCTCTATAAACGCACACATCCAGCATGAAGACAGTGCCCAAACAAAAGAATTGACTCTACAACTTGAACAAGTAGAAAGAGAACAACGAAAGAACCCCTCAGGCACTAGAGGAAAACAGATAATAAAGATCAGAGCAGAACTAAATGAATTAGAGAAGAGAAGAACAATTGAAAAAATCAACAAAACCAGAAGCTGGTTCTTTGAAAAGATCAACAAAACTGACAAACTATTGGCTAAATTTGAGAAACAGCAGAGGAAACAAATTTGAAAACCTAGAGGAAAAGGACAAATTTCTAGATTCACATCACCTACCAAAATTATCACAAGGAGAAGTAGAACAACTCAGTAAGCCATCACAAATGAAGAGATCGAAAAAGTAATAAAAAAACCCACCAATCAAAAAGAGTCCTGGCCCAGATGGCTTCACCAGAGAATTATACCAAGCTTTTGCAGCAGAATTAATTCCAGTACTACTGAGACTATTTCACAGCATAGAAAAGGATAGAATACTCCCAAATTCTTTCTGTGAAGCTAGCATAACCCTGATACCAAAGCCAGGGAAAGAGCCCACAAGAAAAGAAAATTGAGACCAATATCACTATAAGCCTAGATGCAAAAATCTTCAATAAAATCCTAGCCAGTAGAATTCAACAACACATCAAAAAATTAATTCATCATGACCCAGTTGGATTCATACTAGAGATGCAAGCCTGGTTCAACATCAGGCAAACAATTAGTGTGATCAACCACATCAATAACTCAAAGGATAAGAACCACCCTATTTTGTCAATTGATGCAGAAAAGGCATTTGATAAAGTCCAACACCCATTCATGTTAAAAACTCTTAGCAAAATAGGAATAAAGGGGAAATTCTTCAATGCAATAAAGAGCATTTGTGCAAAGCCAACTTCCAGCATCATCCTGAATGGAGAGAGACTGAAGGACTTACCCCTGAGACTGGGAACTAAACAACATGCCCATTGTCACCACTTCTATTCAACATTGTTATAGAGGTTCTAGCCAGAGCAATTAGACAAGACAAGGAAATAAAAGGCAGTCTTCCTATTTGTATATGGTGTGATCATATACACAGAGAATCCTAAAAGAATCCATAAGTAAACTGCTAGAACTGATGGAAGAGTTCAGCAAAGTATCAGGATATAAACACAAAAAGTTTATGTTTATAAACTTATAAACATAAGTAAATCAGTAAGTTTCCTTTACACCAATAAGGAGAGCATTAGAGAGGCAATCACCAAATCAATACCATTTGCTATAGGCCCCAAGAAGATTAAAATATCTAGGAATAATTCTAACCAGAGAAACAAGAGACCTATTCAGAGAGAATTGCAAGACCTTACTGCAAGAAACCATAAGAGACTTGCATAACTGGAGAAACCTACTTTGCTCTTGGATAAGAAGACAGCACTGTGAAAATGTCTATTTTACCCACATTGATCTACATATACAATGGAATCCTAATAAAAAATTCAGTGTCATTTTCATAATGAGACAGACAAAAAAATCACCAACTGTGTTCGGAAAGTGAAGAAACCCTGGATAAATAAAGCACTAGTGAAGAAGAAGAACACAGTGAAAGGCCTCACACTACCAGACCTTAGAACTTACTACACTGCCACAGCAGTCAAAACAGCCTGGTATTGGTGCAAAAACAGACATATAAACCAATGGAACAGAACTGAGACTCCAGAAATATCACCATCCTTTTATGAACAGCTGATATTTGACAAAGGCCCAAAAGTTACAAACCAGGGTAAAAACAGTCTCTTTAACAAATGGTGTTGGCAACATTGGATATCCATTTGCAAAAAACTGAAACAGGTTGTGTATCTCACACCTTACACAAAAAGCAACTCAAAATGGATCAAAGACCTAAGCATCAAACCTAAAATGATAAAGATCATACAACAAAAATTAGGGTCAACAATGGAAGTTCTAACACAAGGCTTAGACAGACTTCAAAATCTGACAAAGCATGAACAACAGAAGAGAAAATAGATAAATGGGAACTACTAAGAATCAAACGCTTTTGCTCATTCAAAGAGTTTATCAAGAGAGTTTCATGACTACCTACAGAAGAGAAAAAATATTTGGCAACTATATGTTGGACCGACTTCTGATCTCCATAATCTACAAGGTTCTGCAAAATATCAACAAACAGAAGGTAAATAACCCAATTAAGCAATGAGGAAAGGAGGTAGACAGACACTTTATCAAAAAGACACCCAGGCAGCCAAACGACACATGAAGAAATGCTCATGATCATCAGCTATCAAAGAAATCCAAATCAAAACTACAATGAGATACCATCTCACCCTGGCAAGACTCGCCATAATCCAAAAAAACAAAACAAAACAACAAATGCTGGAGAGGCTGCAGAGAGACTGGAACTATCCTACACTGCTGGTGGGACTGCAAAATGGCACAAGCTCTTTGGAAAGCAATGTGACATTTCCTTAAAAAGCTAGAAATAGAAATGCCATTTTATTCAGTAATCCCACTGCTTAGAATATATCCTACAGAAATAAAGGCATTAACATGAAGAGACACATGCATATGAATGTTTATTGTAGTACTGTCCACAATTGCAAAAGGATGGAATCAATATAGATGTCCATCAACAGATGAATGGATAAATACACTATGGTTACATATACTCAATGGAACATTATGCGATGATAAAGAGCAATGATGATTTCAGGAAGCATCTCATATCCTGGTTTCAACTGGAAGACATCATGCTGAGTGAAATCAGTCAGCAGCAAAAGGATAAATATTGTACAATCTTTGCTATAATGACTTAAAAATAAACTTATCCACAGAAGAAAAGACTGATGGCTACGAGAGATGAGAGGGAGGAATAGCATTGGGCATAGATTAGGTAGTCTATAGAAATTTGGTTAAGTGAAAGCAGTGACAGTACAGCAGAGAGTGGAAAAACTTAACTGGACTTCACCATAAATTGAATGGTTTTCTAAATTCAACTCAATATTTGAAAGGATAGAGTAGCGTGGACAGGGGCCTGGGAACCATGTATTCAGGAGACATCAAGGCCAGTTGGCATAACTAGTCTATTGCTAAGAGAGTCTTCTGTACCCTATATTGGTAAGTGGCATCTGGGGTCTTGAAAACTAGTAAGCTGCCGTCTGAGGTACACCGGATGGTCCCAACTCATCTGGAACAGATGATCACTGAGAACAACAAAGACATGAGGGAAAAAGAGCCCAGGAGACAGAAGGACCCATATGAATGGAGACATTATCAACATGAGACCAGCAGAACCAGATGGTGCCTGGCCACCACTAGAAACAGCTGTGATGGGAAACACAGTGCAGAGTCCCTGAGGCAGCATGAGATAAAGAAGTGTGCAGCCCAGGAACTCTACTAGAAGACGTGAATTAATGGCCCAACAGCCTGGAGGGGCCCCTGGAAACATGGACCCTAGACCTGCTGCTGTTCCTGATTGGAAACCAATAATGAGCCAACTCTTCAGACAAGAATGGGCTGGACTCGGGGACACAGTGTGACCACATGATGTGCGTATTTTGTGGTTCTTTGCATTTACAGGAGGCTGTCCTGATGGTCTCTTTCTAGATGGGAGAGAAGAGGGTGGAAAGGGAGTAACAGATGCTTGTTAAGAGGATACTAGATACACGGAGTCAAAAGGAGGACTATGTTGTCATGGCGGGGAGAGCAGAGGGAGCTGCAGATGGGGCATGCAAAACCGGTTTAGACTGCGTACTTTCACTTAATCACAATAATAATAATAAAAATACTTGTGGCCCAGATGCCTGAGTGAATGTTGTAAAAAAACCCAAACTGCAAGTCTTTGCTAGTCCCGGAGGTCACTTGGAAAGCTATGTCTATGAATCTGTGATTCTACCTAATTTTGTACATTTTACCTTGCATTTCTAGAATAGTTTAACACTTTCAGCCAGCAGAAATCAAATCTCAGCCTACTTTTCAAAATGGCAAGGGGCCATGTAAAAAATCTTCCAGCGGTAGTACCAACTTGTTATGTCATGGAAACTCTTGTAGCTGTTGTTTTTAGATTCAGAAAAGCAAGTGTTTGTGGTCGTGAGCATGCCATGAGTATCATCAGTGAAAAATAAATGTTCACTCTGGATAGCAAATCTTTCCTGTAGTCATGGGTTTCTCTGGTCTTTGTGGTGGAGGTAGTATTGGCTAATGGTATGAGCAGAGGTTCTGACTTTATACTGCCTGTTTTAAGCTTGAGCTCTATTAATACATATATAAGGCAAGTTATTTCCTAGCCAAGATTCTCTCTCAATTTCTCCATCTGTGGAGTGGACCTAGTAGACCCTTAAACAGTTCAAGACCAAGCTGTGCTGAAAGCATGCCAGGCAAGACAGATTTCTATTTCTTAGTACAGGTATTTCAGTTTCTCTAGATAGAAAATAAGAAAGCTAAATACAGCCAAAGAAAGAATACCTAAGTGATATATAAATCTATCAGCATCTGATTGAATCAAAAGGTATTAGGTGCCATTCAGTAGGTTCCAACTCATAGTGATCCTGTGTAGAATGGAATGAAAGACTGCTGAGTCCCACACCACCCTCATAATCATTGTTGTGCTTAAACTTGTGGTTGCAGCCATTGCGTAAATCCTTCTCATAGAGTGTCTTCGTCTTTTTTGCTGACCCTCTACTTTACCAAGCAAGGATCTAAAGTGGATCTCAAAATCTCTGTTAGGGTTGGTTACTATTTGATATTGTGTTTTGACACTGAAAGCGTTGTCCTCAATCAGGTCCAGTCTAGGTTGGAAGACTCTGGGTCACTTAGAGGACATGTTTCTTTCAAGGCTAAGCAGAATTTTCCTTCCATGTAGGATCACTGTGAATGTCGCTCTCTTATTGACTTCTTTGTCATTTGACAAATTGTTTTAGCAAAATGGCAAATGGTGTTGGTTGAAGAGAGGTGGTTATTATTCTTTTGATGCCATTGCTCATTAAAACTACAATAAAACATTAATGCTGTATTTGTCACATTAGGAAGCCCTGGTGGCGTAGTAGTTAAAAGCTCAGCTGCCAACAAAAAAGTTGGTAGTTTGAATCTACCAGCTGCTCTTTGGACACCTTATGGGTCAATTTTACTTGGTCACATAGGGCCACTATGAGTAGGAATTGACTCAAAGGTAATGAGTTTTTGTTTGTTTTTGTTTTATAGCATTAGGAGTCTAAGTTAGAAAGATAAGTTGAAGTTAAAATTTTGGAGGTTTAATATTCAAACAGAATTTGAGTGAAACACAAAGGAAGAAAATTCCACAATCTCTGTACTCCACCATTCTTTACTTTATATGTGACATTGTTTTCTCAAGGTAGGAGAACTTGGAATGGTCATACAAAACCCTGGTGGTGTAGTGGTTAAGTGTTATGGCTGTTAACCAAAAGGTCAGCAGTTCATATCTGTCAGGTACTCCCTGGAAACTCTGTGAGACAGTTTCGTTCTCTCCTATAAGGTTGCTATGGGTCAACATTAACTCGATGGCAGTGGGTTTGGGTTTTATGTTTGTAAAATGGTTTCTTATTGTTTCTGACTGATTGTCTTAAGATATCTCTGATACTGTATGGAGGCTTTGGGGTAAAAGATTTTGTAAGATAGTCCAAATTTTGATATTTCTGGTTTAAAATATTTGTATTTCAGATGACTTTTGGTGGTAGTTTAAATCATGAAGCCTGGCTGAGGTCTATTTGGTGGTGCAAATCATGAAATAACAAATGATGAGAGAAGAACTCAAACATGTTAGGCCTGAGAAAATTTCTTCCTTCCTTCAGTGGGTTGTCATGGAGATCAGTGAAGGTTGGTGGTGGTGGCTGAAGTGAGATCTGGAGGAAACAGGAAGAAACATTACAATATTGAGACTTAGGAAAATTTGTGAAATTGTTCCTCTAATTGTCAGGCTTGGGCAGCCATGTGCTCAGTTAAAATTCCTAGAATTTCTTGAGTGCAAAATGTTTCTACACACTCTGTGTTAGCTTAAGGGACTACAGCTACTGCAGAAAATGGATTCTTGACTGTTTAACAGACACTACCAGATTTAGGAGAGAATTGTAAACCCAGACATCATCTCTTGTTCACACTAGCCAAGTACTGAACTCTAGCATTACTAGTCATTTCCCTCGTCTATGCTGTTGCTGTGGAGATGCAGTCCTGGCTGGTGAGAGGATGGTAAAATAATGAGAACAGCTGCCCATCATTTCCTAGTGGTGGGTCAGGAGAGAGGCAAGGCTGCAACACACAGATAAAAGCCTTTCTAGTAAGAAACTTAATGGGGGGCGAGCTATAATAAAACAAAGTCAATGAAGAAGAGGGTAGAAAGCGTTCCTTCTGGGGAGAAAAAAATCCCAAACAAACTCAAATGAGAGAATGAAATGAAAATGTTTTTCTAGAGTGAGAGAAAGGAACGCAATTTAGAGAAAAAGTAAAAAAGGTAGAATTGAGCGTATGCTTTATAACTTCTTGTTCTAATACTACCAAGGACAGAGTAGCAGGGACAGGAATCTGGGGACCATGGTTGCAGGGGACATCTTGGTCAACTGGCATCACAAAGCTTTTCTTAAAGGAAATGTTTTGCATCTTAGTCTGGTAAGTGGTTTCTGGTGTCTTGAAAGACAGCAAGCACTGTCTTAGTGGCATCAATTGGTCCCAACCCACCTGGAGCAGAGGGGTATGAAAGACATCAAAGACATAAGAAAAATATGAATCCAAGAGACAGAATGGGCCATATAATCCAGAGATTACATCAGCGTGAGACCAGAAGAAGCAGATGTTGCATCACCACCATCAACGACACTTCCCTGACAGGGAATATAACATAGAGTCTCTGATGCAGCAGGAGAAAAATAGGTGTACAGAACTTGAACTCTATTAAAAAGACCAGACTTGATGGTCCGGCAAGACTAGAGGTTTCCTGGGAAATGTCGCCCCTGGACTCTCTGTTAGCCCAGAAATGGAAACATTCCTGAAGTCAGCTCTTCAGACAAGATTGGACTAGGCTATAAGACAGAAAGTGAGACTGGTGTAAAGTGTGCTTTGTGGCTTAAGTGTATACATGAGGCTAATTGGGCAGCTCCTGTCCTGAGACAAGGTAAGAGTGTAAAGGGTGACAGGAGCTTGTTGAATGAACTCAGGAGATACAGGGTGGGGAGAGAAGGCAGAGTTACATAGGAATGTGTGTGTGTGTGTGTGTGTGTATGTTTTTGTATGACAAGTTGATTGTTAAGCTTTCACTTAAAGCATAATAAGATTTCTTTTTTAAAAAAGAGGCTATGTATATTATTTTCTGAAGGCTTACAATGCACAGGGCTGGGTGTTAAAGTGGTTTTCATGATATTAAATTACAAAATCCTCACAATAACAGTAAGAGGTGGATACTATTTTTGTATTCAGTTTAAATATGAAGATCTGAGGCTTGGACAAGTGAAGAACTTGCCCAAAGTTCTATAATTAGTGAGTGTCCAAGTTCTGGTCTTGGAGCCAGGACATCTGACTTGAGATTCCGTTTTATTCTCTTAACCACTCAGCTGAGGTCTAATTTCCAGATTAGCTTGCCAGCGGAGGTCTCTGTAAAGTACGTGCCTTGTCACGGAAGGAGAACTGGCTGCTTCTGTGCACTGTCATTTCCTTGAAGGCAAAGAATACCTCCTATGTCTTTCTTCTCTTCCTTTAAGTCCTATTCCACAAATCAAAATTGCCTTGGTCTGGTCACAGAGAAATGACAGCAAATACAGCATTTTAATATTTGGTTTTGCATTCAATCATCATTGTGAAAAACTGGTTTACATTCTAGGTACCAGGTACTGTGCTGGCTAATGAGAATTCTACATAGGTTCCCCATTCCTGTCTTATAATTTCACCCTGACAGTTTCCTTCATAGTAATGATCACAGTTTTCAGTTTTTACTCCTTTACTTGTTTACTGTCGGTTTTCACAATCGGGTATAAGCTCCAGGGTATTCTGTTAACTGTAGGGTCCCTTGTTTGACACATTTTAGGTGTGTGTAGAAAATACTTTGAATGAATAAATGAACAAATTAATCACAGAAAGAACAAATGCACTAAGTACAGCAGGTTTAAGGGGTGTTTCAGTGATTTTAGCACTACTTCCCAGCTCCCCTTGTGTATTGTACTCACAAGTGACTTCTGGTGGTGGACAGTAGTTGAGCAGAGGCTTGATGATCAGCTTGTAGCCTGGATTTATAGAAACTAATGCAGTGGCAGGAAAGAGAGCAAGAATTAACCAGAAGTCATATCCACAAAATAAATGCCCAAGCAGCTTCATTCAGTATAGTTCTGTTTCTTGGACAGGGTTACAAAGTCTCCATCTCACCTAAGGTGTGAACTAGAACAAGGAGTTTATTTGGGGTCTAACTGACCATGATCTGGAGTTGGCAGGCCTGACCCTGAGCATGTTAAATGGGAGCCAAAGAATTCAGAAAACCTTCTCTCACTATACAGCCAGACTTCCAAAGCTATTGTCTTGCTGAAGCTGAGTGTTATGGATTGAATTGTGTTCCCCTAACTTCTGCGTTTAACCATTACATTGTGTTTAAGGAGCCCCTTTGGCTCAGTGATTAAGTACTCTGCTGCTAAACCAAAAGATCAGTGGTTTGAACCTACTAGCTGCTCTGCAGAGAAAGCTGTGGCAGTCTGCATCCATAGGAGATCTACAGTCTTGGAAATCCTACAGTGCAGTTCTACTCTATTCTGTGTGGTTGCTATGAGTCAAAATCCACCATAAGGCAATAAAGTTGGGCATATATAGATGTGGTTATAATTCCATTTGGGAATGGGCTTTCTTTGTTATGTTAACATAACAATATTAGCATAGGATGTGTTTTTAGGTCAATCTCTTGAAATAGAAACTGATCAGATGAGATAAAGAGAAGCAAGCAGACGTGGAGACAAGACAGATACCATGCTACACGAAGTTGACCAAAGGAGCCAAGTAACAGAAAATCGAAAGACCAAGGGCCTCCCCCGACAGCCAACATAGGGAGAAAGCTTTCTTCTAGAGCCGGTGCCCAGAACTCAGTCTTTTCTCCTCCTAAGCTGTGAGAAGATAGGTTTTTGCTATAGCACCACTAGATGACTAAGATACTGTGCAAGTGTTTCTCCTGCTTTGGGACCAAAAGCTCTGAGGCTTCAGTAGATTGTGATAGTATGGGAAGGAAAATGGCGATGCACTGGGGAAAGAACTACAAAATAGAATCCCTATTCATTCCTGACACTGATTTCTTATATTATCATATGCAGAGAAGTTCTCTTAAAAGTTTCTACAGTAGTGTACCAAGGAAATTTCTTCTGTCATTTGCCTGCAAAGAATGGAAAATGTGTTGAAAACCAAGATCATAGATCAGCGCCAGTTTTCCCTGAAGGTGCAGATAGTAAATAATTTAGGCTTGCAGGTTTTAGGGTTTTTGTCACAACTACTCAATTCTGCTGTTACAGTGTGCGAACAGTCATAGATGATAGGATGAATAAGTTTGGCTGTATTTCAGTAAAACTTTACTATGAAAACAGGTGTAGTTTGTCAATCCTTGTCATAGATAATGATTCGGTAAACTTATTTAATTTCCATAAAATTCTGGAACCTAAAATCACTACTGCTTTCCTTCTCACCCCAACACACCCCCACACACAGACACACACAGACACACACAGAGCACAGACACACAGACACACAGACACACAGACACACGCGATAGACCCTTACTAAATCCCCAGTTTGATTTGGGAAAAGCAGCAACAAGTTGGGCTTTATGAATCTTCACACATGTTTTTCTAGTTTTGGCAGTTTTGCATAAGCACACCCAGAGAATTAAACATAGCTAGCTTAAACCTCAAGAATTAAAAAAAAAAAAATCCTATCTCACCTCTTCTCAGGAGCCAACTTGAAGTTCTGTCTATGGAAAGACACAAACCTTAGCAATGAAGAGACCTAAAATCAAAGCTTTGGAAGTAAATTCCCTTCAGGAAGCACTCAGAGCTGTATAAAAACTGCTGGGCCTCTTCTGTCTCACCCTCCAAGAAGCGCTTGCTGGCCTAGTGCCTCCTTCCTCCAGAGGCCAGCCTAACCTTGGCCATCCATCTCTGCTCAATAAAGCCAGGCTGCACAAATCACGTGGCTTTCCATTGACTTTCTGTCAGGGCGAGGTAACCAAAGCTCTTCTTTAAGCTGAGAAGCATGACACACAGCTCCTTGCTGCGCAGCTACTGTAACTGGAACTTCTGTGTCAACAAAGCACAAGCCTGGGTGCAGAAGGCACACATTAGGAGGGAATAAGGGCTTACGAAGCTACTTCTGTGTTCTTAGGGCAGTGGTGGTATTCTTGTCTTCAAAGGGGAAATCCAGATTCAGTTCCCCAGCAGGTGCCCCACGTGCATGTCAGAGGAGGCTTGCATGTTGCTGTGATGTTGAATATGTTTTAGTACAGCATCCAGACTGACATAGTTAAGGAAGAAAGTCCTGGCAATTCTACTTCTGAAAGTCACCCAGTGAAAACCTCATGGATCACAACCATCTAATCTGCAACTGATCTTGGAGAAGGTGCAGGGCTGGGTAGCATTTTGTTCTGTGGTGCCTGGGGTACCCTCAAGCACGGGCTAACTTGATAGCGGCTAACAACATCTGTGGTCTAGACTCTGTGTGAGTTTCTTGAGATACCCAGGTGGATAAGATACAGTTGGAATCCTCTGGCCTTTGAGGTGTTGTGAATTCTGGGAAAGAGCAGAAGGCATATTTGGACTTGTCAGCTGGTCGTAGGCAGCATCGGCACATCAGGCTGACGCCTGAGCATCAGTGGCTCCGTGTACGTTGGCCCATGCTACAGTACCTAAAGCCCGTAAAGACTTGTAGAAACAGGGAGTCGGTTTAATTGAATAAAATATGTCATTGGCTTCCTCCCTGCCAGGTTCACTGTTACTCAGTGACTTCTACAGGTCGCATTCTCTCCTGAGCCTATCCTCTCAGGGAGAGATATGAGTCAGAACTCTTTAAAAGCATGGCCTTCCCATCCTTCTTCTTGGAGAAACACCATTCTTTTCCTCACTGAGAGATGCTTTCTCTGAAGTGTTTCATGAGTCAGGGGCAACAGTGGGGCACTTCCCTGGAGCAGCTGGCAATTGCAGTGTCAACGTGTGCTTTCCCTGCTTCCAGATGCAATTCTCAAATATGTCTTTGGACCTACTATTTTTTTATTTGGTCACATCTGATGTAATCCTTGTAAAAAGAGTTGTGAATTAAGCATTTGTTTAAATGAGTGATTCAGCAAATGTTATTTGCACATGTACCATGTATACAGTACTGTGATGTATTGGATAAGGAAGAGCAGGTCCACTAAACCGACAAATCTCCCAGCAATTCCCTTCCCAGTCATACCAATCCCTCTAATATATTTATGGGTATATTTAAAGAGTCTGTGTTAGACTAATCTTTTAAAGTGGGCCTGAAATGGAAATAGATGTCATTTTCCTTTTTAGTTTTTTAGAAAGGGGGGCTTGTAAACAGGATGTTCTGATGATTCACGCGGATGCAACAATCACAGATGACTAAGTGTTATTCTGCAGTGTCCTGACACCTGGACCACATTAAGTCCACATGCTGTGGTCTTCCATAGCAGCCTGTAGGTTCCCAGTCAAAATATGCCTTGTGTTTTGTTGAAAATCTTTGTTTAATTTTCTCCGTTAAACTGTAGTTTCCATGAGGACAGGTGTTTTAGTTATTTAGTGCTGCTGTAACAGAAACACCACAAGTGAGTGACTTCAGCAAAGAGAAATTTATCTTCTTAAGGTCTTGTTATTTATTCTGTCAAAGCCTATTTATTCTTGACAAGTTCAGTTTCAAGGCGTCACCTCCAGGTGAAAGCCCCCTTTTCCTTTGGCTGGAGAGGAAGGTCTTTGCTGTCTAGCTTCCCCTGGCCAGGGAACTTCTCCGTGCAGGAACACCAGGTCTAAAGAACGTGCTCTGCTATTCATGCTGCTTTATTGGTGGTTTGAAGGCCCTCCCCCATCTCTCTGCTCACTTCTTTCTTTTATATCTCAAGATGTTGACTAAAGACACAGTCTAATCTTACAAGTCAAGTCTATCTCATTAACATACTGCCAAAATCTCATCTCCTCAACATCATACAGACAAGATTTTCAACATAGGAAAATCACGTCCAATAATAAAATGCTGGATAATCACACAATACTGGGAACCATGGCCTAGCCCAATTGATACATTTATTTTTAGAGATACAGTTCAGTCCACGACAGTAGGTGACCATTTCAATTATGTTGATTTACTAATAGTATGCATCTGGGTAACTCAACTTAATTCTTAAATTTTTAGTTTATGAACAAGTTCATTGTCTGGTAATTCATAACTCTTGGTCTTGGCAAAGCTTTTTTTAAAGTTCTGGTTCTGGGTTCAAAAAGCAAAACTCACAAACACTTGTGGATTTGCCATTTGCCTAACTCTTACCTACATGCTGGGCGGCGTTGAAAAATGATGGATAAAATCCCTGCTGTTGTGGCAGATTGTCAGCTCATCTCAGAAAGGCAGATGTCTTATCGGTGAAGGTTGGGGGCTCTGTCGCCTTCTTGGGTTCAAAACCCTGCTATACCACTTATTAGCTATTTGACCTTGGGCCAGTCATTTAACTCATCTGAGCTTCACGTTTATAATTCATAAAAAGGGGTCATTATAGCAACTACCGTATAGGGTTGTAGTCAGGATTACGTGAGTTGATATATGTAATGCATATACCTACCACCTGCCAAATACTAAATATGCTGGATAAACACATTTTAGGAATTATTCAAACTCAGCAAAGGATGATTCCATGTCCTTTCAGTGTTCTCCTGAAGCACGGTCTAACTGGCTCACCCAGAGCTTATTTAAAACACCATTATTTATAGGTGGGTTACCTTTGTTTGCATTGTCATTTACATTTATTAGGACCCAGAGAAGTTGCATGTTAATTTACATATTTTTGTCCAGTAGAGCTGGAAGATTAATGTTTATTGTCTTTTGGGCCCTTAACCCAAGTACTTAGGTATGGTGAATGCTTAATGTGCTGTCTGCCAACTGAAAACTTGTTAGTTTGAGTCCACCCAGAGATGACTCAGAAGAAAAGCCTGGTGATCTATTTCCACTGACAACCCTGTGAAGCCTGGTTCTGCTCTGACACTGGGAGGTAACTGGAAGGCATCCCAGTTCTGATGGGTTGTGATCGGCTGCAGGTGTCAGGGGAATGGTTTGTCCAGGGTAACACTGGAAGGTTATACAGTTGCCCAGCAACACAGCGGTGATGTTCCCTATTTTACAGATGCAGGAGGGGGCTCAGAGAAGTTAAATAACTTTGAGTGGGAACCAACTCAGCAGTAACCAAGGTTTTTTTGTTGTTGTTTAGATTATTAACTAGGTTTTGTCTCTAACTTAGCAAATTTATTTCAGTATGCATTTCCTGCCTATATAAATCTGTTTCTCAAAAGCTCCCAGAATCAGATTTACCATTCTGTTCATTTTTTCATGGATGAGGTAAGTGAATCTTTCACATCTTTTCATTATGTGTTTGTGTGTGTGTGGGGGGGGGTATATTTTTTAACTTTTCAAAAATTACACTTTGAGAAATGTCTTCTGTTTTTATTATATAGGTATTCTTTCATATTTCATATTTTCATAGGTAGGTGATTTACTAGAAAGAGCATTGAACTGACGGTGTAGAATATTTAGGGCTAAATTTCAATTCTTTTTAGTTTTCCTGGTAAAGTCATTTAACTACTCTGAGCCTCAGCTCCTGCACCTGTAAAATAGGGACAATCACTGCCATGTTACTGGGCAATTGTGTAACTTTCCAGTGTTACCCCAGACAAACTATTCCCCTCACATCTACAGCTGATCACAGCCCATCAGAACTGGGCTGCCTTACAGTTACCTTTCAAACAATTTTTTAATTCCCAGTAGAATGCATCTCAGTACTCTTGACACTCCGTCCTGCACCCTCAGAGGAAACAGTAATAACACTATGGGCTGTGTTCAGGCCTCAAGTGTCCAGGGTTTCGGACTGTCTATTATAAGTAATTGTGGGTGCTACCATTTTGTGACACTTGATGTTAAGCTTTTTATACTTGAAATGCATCTTCTTATTTAATGTTTACCTCAACTTGATGAGGTAAGCCACAACACACCCATTTTACAGATAAAAAGTTGAGACACAGAGATGAGGTAACTTGTCCAGGAACACTCAGCTCTGAAGTGCTAACACCTGCGTTCTAACTCATGTCTGACAGCCTCCAAAATATATACTTCTGCTCGTTTGTCGAACACTTACTATGCCCAAGTTACCACAACGGATGTATGGAGGATGACAAGGTGAAAAAGAGAGAACTCCTACACTAGAAGGGCTCACAGTTCAGGGGTAGGAGAGGAACAGAAATCTAGTAACAGCTACCACTTATGCACAGTGGTTACCATGTGCAAGACACGTTGCCTATGTAACCTCCTTTACTTCACACCTCAACCTGGCAAAGTGGGTGAGGGGATTCTGTTTCATAGTTAATGAAACAGGCTCCAGGAGATAAAGTAACTTCCTTCAGGTCATACAGCTATAATGACTCAAAGTTCTGCCTATGTTCTATCATTTATATCCACTGTAACAGATACAAAAAGATACACAGCAGTAAAAGGTAGCAAACATTCAGAACTGTACAAAGGTTAGCAACACCCGGAGTGAGCTGGATGATGAGCACAGTGTGCACTGCTGGGAAACGGCTTTGGTCATTTTAGCTAATTTTTGTTAAATGTCTCCTATTTACCACATGCTGGGAGAGCTGGGAAACAGGGGTGATGTGGCCTCTGAACTTGAGCAGCCCATGATCTAGTGTGAGGGCCAGATGTGTGAGCAGGCAGGTATGACACAGCATGGTTATGGTAAGTGACGTCCTGGAGGCCATGATAGAACCCGGAAGTGGAACCTTAGGTGCGCAGTGGTAGCAGAGATGCTTGACTGCTGCAACCGCACCAAGCTATGAATCTCTCACCTGACAGCTAGAAAGTATGTTTACATGGCAAACCTCTTTCTGGTTTATCAATTCCAGGAAACCACAGGCAGTTGACTTTAAAACGTTTGTCTTAGAGCAGTAGAATTACCTTTCTAAAATGACTTTTCTTTGACTAATTGAACATTAGTTTTCTCTGCAAACCACTGGTATGCTGAAATGGTTCAAAAGGGTGCTGGTGGGGTTAATGTGCTTTAAAATGGGGGGAAGAAAAATCTTAGAGTGGGTAACATGTAAAATTGTACCTTATATACATAGATGGTTGCAAGTTAATATTTATTTGCAGGGCTCTCCCTTGATTCATGTTACACCTTCCAGCTGGGTTGGTGGCTGCTTGGATGTATAGGCTTGAAGGGTCTCTGCAGGCTCCTACACTTATGAAACATGCTAAATAGCTTACAGGGAAAATTCTCTGTATCATAATACCTGCAAAGAGTAGAATATTCAAACAGCCTAAAATGAATTTCCCCTTGTGCTGTTGACTCCAAAAGGCAACTATTGTTATGTATTGTGTCCTTGTGTACCTTTATGTATCGTTCTAGGCACATTCTATGCATATCTATGGGCATGGGTATATATATATATATATATGCATATTTTTGTATGTGTATATATAATATGGTTGTTTTAGCCAGCTAGGGCTGCTCTAACAGAAATACCACAGAGTGGATGACTTTAACAAAGGAACGTTTATTCTTACACAGTCTGGTACGCCTCAAGTCCATATTCAGGGTGTCCACTCCAGGGAAAGGCTTTCCCCCTTGTTGGTTCTGGAGGAAAGTCTGGTATTGCATCAGTCTTTGTCCAGGGAGCATCTTGGCACAGGAACCTCAAGTCTGAAGTTCCTGCTGTATTCCTGGCGCTGCTTTCTTGATGGGACGAGGTTCCCAATTCTCTGCCTGCTTCTCTTTTCCTTTTATCTTTTGCAGGATGAAAGGATTAAGGGCGGAGCAAGCCATACTCCAGGGAAACTCCCTTTACCGTGGAGCAGGGAGGTGATCTTATAAAGGGATTTACAGTTGCACCCTAATCCTTTAACATACAGTATAGGAAAACCACAAAATTGAGGACAGTCACAGGATACTGGGAATCGTGGTCCAGCCACATGGCTAGACATATTTTTTGGGGGACACAATTCAACCCATGACAATTATGTACCTTCCTTGTCTCATTTCGTAAAACCTGTTGTACATTATCTGTTATGTGACAGTACTTAGAGACCTGTTTTTTCTTTTTAAATGCTTGTTTTCTGTCCCATTGGCACATTTCAACCATATTTCTTTTCACACAAGGAGCCCTGGTTGTACAACAGTTAAGGACTTGGTTGCTAACTGAAAGGTCAGCAGTTTGAACCTACCCAGTGGGTCCATTTGAGAAAGACCTGGCAATCTGCTTCCATAAAGATTTAAGCCCAGAAAAGTCTGTGAGGTAGTTCTGTTCTGTCACACGAAGTTGCCATGAGTTGGAAATCAACTGGACAATACTCAGTAACAATTTTTACAGATATATTTTAAAAGTTCTTGATTTTGGCTACCGCAAAAAATACTATGAGTTTACTTGTACATAGAAGTTTGTATCTTTCAGATGAGTTCCTCAAAGTGGAATTTCACACTGAAATGGTATGTTCATTTCAAAATTTTCTCGATATTTCCCAGCTGCTTTCTAAAGTGGTGCCAATTTATACTCCCACTAACAACATGGAAGGATATCTGCTTCCCCACACATTCTTTGAATGGTTTTGATCAGCTTCCAGGATACACTGCAATGGTGAAATCATGGGTATTTTGTCTGAAATGCTGGGTACTAGTTAGATTCAGGAGGCTGTGAACTGACATGCAAAACAAAATCTCGTGGTGAGATCTAAACAGTTGAACTCTAATGCTTTAGAGCTGAAAACCTCCCTCTTGGGGTGCTGCAGGTAGAAGAATGCCCCATTTTACATGTCTGCAATACCAGGATGCTTTTTGGCCTTTTTTTAAAAAAAAAAAAAAATAATAATAATTGCATTAGTTAATGACAGCTGCACGCTTCACTCCTCTGCTTCCTAGAAGGCTCTGGCTTGATACATTCCAGTCACTCTTTGTTTCTTCAAAGGTTATCTGGCTGTCTGTATTAGGTCTGACCATCACACACTGTGGCTCTCTGCATTTCCGCTCACCTGTCCTATCGGGTCCTGAATGGGTGACCTTATCACACCAGAAGGCAAACATGCACTGAACTGATCTGCCAAGCTCAATATTTGTTTGCTTAAATATTAGATGGATTTATGTTATTGCTTCAGGACGCAATGATCCAGGGAGGAATTAGTGCTCTGGGGGGACACTGGTCTTGCTAAAATGGCAGTGGGATGCTTGTACGGGCCCGAAGCCACTGGCCATGGTCTAATCCAGATTTTTTCCTTTCCACAGTTGCCTTGGTTGTTTGAATCCTGTTGGGCACTGAGCTTCCGAGGTCTGACTGTGGAAGCCTGGATGTCTGGTGCGACCAGCTCTGCCTCTGTGACTGTCGGTGTGAAAAGAAAAGACCACGACAAGACCCCCTGGGTCTGGGCTTATGTGCTGCAGCCATACTGGGGCTGGGCACGTTGGGCTAGTCAAGCGGGAACTTTTCCTCCCAAAATTCCTGGGAAGGCTTACAAAACGTAACTGTTAATGTCACACATGGGCAAGATCCAGTTCTAGGAGCAACTCTTGTGATGGAGATGTTTTCCTTTACTAGCGTGTCTTACTTCACATAGCGGGCACACTCTTAATTGCAGATTAAAATTAGGCAGGTGGCGTATGAGAGAGAACGGAGGATATAGGTGGGATTTAGAGGATTCAAGACTGGTTGGTTGAAGTGCTAACTTTGCCATTTATCGCTTGTGTGACTTTGGGTACATCACTTAAACTATGAGGGTCTAGGTTTACTCTTCTATAAAACAGAACAATCATGTCTGCTTATTCTCACCAAAGATTACCAGAAAGAAAAGGTGAGATACTGCGTGACAATTGTGAGCTGGATAGCCTTATTAATTCTCAACTGACAATTGTAGCAGGTGGTTTACCTTCATCACACTATTTAATTCTAACAATAAACCTGTAGGGTTGCTATGAGTTGGAATTGACTTGACAGCAACAGGATTATTCCATTTTGGAGATACAGAAACAGATGTTCAAAGAGGTTAAGAAATTGGACCAAGATCACAGAGCTGGTAAATGATAAAGGTAGGTTGCAAATCTCAGTGAGTAAGGGTTTGAATGCGAGATTCTGTGCTTATCTTTGAGGAGACGCTTGAATACCATACCAGACTCCTTGTGTATCCCTACCACAGAAGTTCTCAACTGGACCTGATTTGCTTTCCAGGGGCCATGTGGCAATGTCTGGAGACATTTTTGTTGGCTATAACAGGAAAGGTTATGCTAATGGCATCCAGTAGGTACGGTCAAGGGATGCTGGTAAACATCTTACAATGTACAGAACAGTCCCTACAACTGAGAATTATCTAGCCCCAAATGTCAACAGTGCTGAAGTTAAAAACTGGCTAAAGCAGACCCTTCCAATATTATTCTACAGAGAATGGAGAAGAACTCATCTGTGATAGAGATTTTTCTTCTCTCCAGAACATCTGGCATCCTCTAATACACTATGTGATATACTGATTATATTCCTTTTTTATTGTCTGCCACCACTCACCAGAATGTAAGCTTCCCAAGGGCAGAGAAGTTCATCTTTTGAGCTATGTTTTCCAACAGCTTAGGACAGAACCTGATGATACACAATAAATATTTACTGAGTAATCAAATGAATTGTGTAGTTCATGACAGCAACATGGAGATAACCTAATATAGAAACTGCCAGTACAATTTGGATTCTATGAAGAGCTGGTGGTGGCCAGGCCAGGCTCCTACCAGGGCTTCTGCCCAGGAGGCTGGACTGAGGACCCTGTCAGGTAGCTCAAAGAACGTATTTCATGTTGCTTTCTGAATTGAGAGCTGTTGAGCCTCCAAATGGCATATCATAGGCCTACCACAAGTGCCCGTACTGCCCTGCATCTTAGTATTTCTTAGTCTTTCAAGGCATGGAGGACTTCTGCAGTGATGCAGGTTTTTCTGTGGTAGTGGCAGGGAACGCAATTGTTTTTCTTTACTATGATCCATCATCAAATTATATACTTCTCTATCAGAAGAATTGTTCCAGATTCAAATATGAGGTCATAAACTTGTCTGAAAATATGGTTTGTTGAACTACTTTTAAAAAATTGAATTTAAATACCTTTAGTCCAGGGTGTGCTCATTCTAGTTTTCCTCAAGCCCCACCACTCCCTGTTGCATTGTCTTGCCTCACTTCTAGCAACTCATGTATTTAGTGTGCCCTGCCTGACTCAAATAGACATTTAAATTTGAGGCTCCCAATTTATATTGATACACTTAAACTGTGCAGAGATATAAGGCAAATCCTGGCATTGTGTTTTAGTCAGCTAGTGCTGCTCTGGAAATCCTGCTGGCATAGTGGGTAAGTACTATGGTTGCTAACTGAAAGGTCAGCAGTTCAAATCTGCCAGGTGCTCCTTGGAAACTCTACAGGGTCATTATGAATGGGCCTTGACTCAACAGCACTAGGTTTGTTTGTTGTTGTTGTTGTGTTTTTTTTTTGGCTTAGTGCTGCTGTAACAGAAATACCACAAAGTAGATGGCTTTAACAAAGGAAAGCTTATTCTTACACAGTCTGGGAGGCTACAAGTCCAAAGTCAGGATGCCCCCTCCAGCAGAAGGCTTTCCCTCTGTTGGCTGTGAGGGAAAGTCCTTGTGTTGCATTAGTGTTTGCTAGGGGAGCATCTTGGTGCAGGAACGTCAGGTCTGAAGGATGCACTCTACTCCCACTGATGCTTTCTTGACGGTGTGAGGTTCCCAACTCTTTGCTGGCTCCCTCTAAACTCCCTTTACAGTGAAGCAGGGAGATAACCTTAGGAAGGGATTTATAGTCCAACCCTAATGCTTTTTATCATACAGCATACAAAAATCCCAAAATGGAGCACAATCACACAATACTGGTAATCACAACCCAGCCAAATTTCTATACATATTTTGGGGGGGATACAATTCAATCCATGATATTCCACTGTTTGGCCCTCCCCAGTGTGTCTTTGAAACCCATTATAGCAAAAGTCACAGAAAAAAAATGTTCATCTCATATGATATCAGAAGTCTTAAATCAGTTTCAAGTCCGAAATAGAAAAAATTTCTCTACATCTGTGACATTGAGAATATAAGCTATCTGCTTCTGAAGGTACAATCACAGAACAGGCACAAGTCAAATATTACATTACAAATGGAGAAAGAAGGCAAACAGGTAACAAACAAGTCAGCAGAACACATTGCGTTAGCCCTCAAAGCTTTGAAAATAATCCTCTGTTCTCTGAGACAATTTACACGTTAGCCTTGCCCTCCCGAATCTAGGTATTGCCCACATTATCTGGATTCTGCGTGGAGATTCCCAGCCCTGTGCTACAACTCTGCTTTCTAGGCCCCTTAGACAGCAACTCTTCCCTCTCTGCTTCAGGTG
This sequence comes from Heterohyrax brucei, assembly GCA_028571685.1. Taxonomy (NCBI): domain Eukaryota; kingdom Metazoa; phylum Chordata; class Mammalia; order Hyracoidea; family Procaviidae; genus Heterohyrax; species Heterohyrax brucei. Next base: position 172,610,116 of record CM053141.1, read on the forward strand.
CATCCTTAGCCTGAGTGGCATTTCCACCCTTACAAAACACAGGAAGCCCTGACTCCACCATTTCAAACCCCTGAGGTCATGGCCATACCTTTTGACACAGAGACAGCACAGCTTCTCATGCTCTTTGGCCCAGACCTCACGTCCAGAGCCTCAGGCCTGCACTTGCCTTACAGGGACAAATGATATAGCTCCGCTGATTTAAGTGCCTGGAGGCACCCCACTTCACCAGGAAACTCTGTGTACAGGCACTCAGCCCTCGTGCTCTGTGGATTGGCTCCAGTGCTGACTCATGCTGGTTTTGTGGTTCTGCTGCTTGTTTCTCACCTTCTTGAGCTTTTTCAGTGTTAACAATTCTCCTTGGTTCCTTCAGAGTCTTTTCTCTATTCACAATTTCAAAACTGCATGTACATTTTGGGTATTTGTTAGAGGAGCACCCCACTCCATAGGTACCAAATTCTGTTTTAGCCTGCTAGTGCTGCTGTAACAGAAATATCACGAAGTGGACGGCTTTAACAAAGGAATGTTTACTCTTATATAGTCTACTAGGTGACAAGTCTGAATTGAAGGCGTCCTCTCCAGGTGAAGGCTTTTCCTCTGTCAGCTCTGGAGGAAAGTCCTTATGTTGTATCAGTGTTTTGTCAGGGAGCATCTTGGCACGGGAAACTCATGCCTGAGGGATGTGCTCTACTCCTAGTGCTGCTTTCCTGACGGTGGGAGGTTCCCAACTCTCTGCTTGCTTCCCTTTCCTTTTATTCTTTGTAGGATAAAAGGATAAAAGGTGGTGCAAGCCACACTCCAGGGAAACTCCCTTCATAGTGACACAGGGAGGTGACTTAGGAAGGGATTTGCATGTTTATTCTAATGAATACAACCCTTTCTTCAAGAAAATTAGGGACTCTTTCTTAGCTTGTCTAAATATCATGAAAACCATAAAGCTCTTTAGTTATCCCATTTGAAAGGATGACAGTCTGAGGAGGAAGGAAAGTTCAAAGCTGGGTCTTGTTTCACTATCTGGGTGTGATTGTTTGCAGGTGGGACACAACAAAGCAGAAGGTCATGTAATTTCTGAAGCCATATGCAAGTTGTCAGTGGAAGGGTGCTTGTGTTTGAGAATCGAATGAGTGTCCTAAAAAGAGCAGTTAATCTTGGGATATAAGTGTGGCCCTGATTAGTGAAGTGCCTCTTCACTATGGCTGTGCATCTGGTCACTTGTCCTTCAGAGATACGTGACTCAGTATTTAGGGCATTCATTATTGAGGGCGAAATTTGCCTGAACAAATTTTGACAAGAAAAATATATGAAATGAGATTGCTTACAAAAAACAATCACTGAGTTGGAAGAATGATGAACTATCTTAGAGGCATGCATTCCTTTATAAACATAACAAAATATTTCATGGTTCAGCTATTCATTATCTTCTTGACAATGATTCCTGAATTTTTGCCACTGGCTTTAACTCTTCTCCCTGGTTCTGTTGAATACTTACTCAGCTGCTTGAGTATTTTTTTGAAGCTCTAATACTACCTAAACGCAACAATATGTGAATTTGAAGTTATCTTCTCCTCTTTATGCCCTCCCATCTTTCTTCTCCTCTCCCTCTTCCCTTTCCTTTCCTCTTACCATTTTCCTCCCCTCTTCTCCGGATTTTCTGTGCATGAGGAACCATTATTGCTTCTGTATCCTTGGAGCTGAAATTCAAGTCCTCTATGAATCAGAATGGACTCAGAGCAGTTAACAGCAACTGGTGGGAAAAGGCAGTCCTGGGAGAACAAACAGAAAGAACAAAGGGACAGATGGAGGGAAACCCATGGGAATCATGAGCTGTTGAGCACAGATGGATGGTACGAGACATAACGGAAAATTGAAAGGTGGGAGTGGTTTGGAGTCAGACTGTAGGGCTGAGAAGTTAGGACTTATATCCAGGGCCAAAATGAAGCTACAGGAGATTTTTTGAATATTGGCCACATAAAATCAGTTTAATTTTAGATGTCTAAGGCACTAGTTTGGAGGGTTGATGGAAGAAGGGAGACACTGGAGCTAGAGAGACCAGTTAGGAGGCCACTGGAATAATTCTGCTGAAAGATGCTCACAACCCAAAGGAGGCCAGAGGGAGTGGATAGAAGGGAGGGCTGGCTCTTGACTTCCTCTAGAAAATGAGTGCTCTGGATGTGCCTTTCCTTACCCTCTTTCGACATAATAAAATGCTTTGCCAAACTGAGTTGTAGAGAAACCTTGAGGCTGACTAGTGACTCTGAAATCCTCTAAGACTCTGAAATCCTCTAAGACTCTGAAATGAGGGCGGTCAAGTGGGACTTTATAGCCTGAGCCAGCAAGTCCCTTTTTCAGCTGCCAAACAGGGGTCGACTTAGCAGAGCTCTCTGCCCAGAGTTTACCAGAGACCCTTGCCTTCTTCCCCAGCCTCTTGGTTAACTCAGTTCTCTCCAGTTTTGTTCCATAAGGTCCACCCATAGAAACACTGCTGCCCCCTCACACCTCCTCCTCTTTTGTTAAAGGTTAGAAAATTGTTTTAATAGTTTTTGCAACCCATGCAGAAAAAATATTTCCCAGCAGGTGCTTCTGAGCATTAAGCAGGTTTTCCTGCTGTCCCCTACACATATCACTTTAACAGCTATTCCAGCAAATTGCTTAGTCCACAAATTCTCATCTCCCTTGCTGCCTGCATTAAACGAAGAGAAGGAAATAAAGATCATTAAAGGCCCCTTCCTTTGATTATATTTTTTAAAGGACATGATGAATTTTGGGGAAAAGAGAATAAGCTGAAGGTCTGGTATTACCATTATGCAAAGCAGTACCTTCTCTATTGGAGGTATTCACAGCTAAGCTGCTGAGAAAAGCCTAACAAGCAGCAAGGGCCAGAGGTGAAGGGTGAAGGGTGAAGAGCTGTTGGATTTTATCTGCCCTGAAGCTGTGAAGGCTCACAGTATAAAAACAGCTAAGGTTTAAAGGGGGTCCCTGAAAATATTACTGGGGGTGTGGTTAGCTGCTGTGGAGTTGGCCCCTGACTCATGTTGGCCCCATGCACAATGGAATGAGACATTCCTTTATACTATCTCAGCCTCATGATTGGTTGTGGATCAGATCACTGGGATCTATGGGGTATTCTTTGGCTGATTTTCAGAAGCAGATTACCAGGTCTTTTCTTCCTAGGCCATCTTAGTCTGGAAGCTCTGCCAAAACATTTTCGGCATCATAGCAACAACACCAAAGCCACTACTGACAGGTGGTGGCTGCTGAGGAAGTGCACTGGGTGGGAATTCACCCATGTCTTCTCACACATGGTGACAATTCCACCACAGAGCAACTACTGCTCTGACATTATGTGTGTTGTAGGTGCCATCAAGTTGACTTTTTTAGTTATAGCAACCTCACTTTATAGACCCCTCATGTTAAGTCTCTGACATTAATATCTCACCAGAATGCCACACACTCAGATGTCAAATGTCAGATAAATTAAGTTATTTAGGTTGCAAGAGACAGACATGTAGAAAGTTTGTTCAGAAAAGGAGACATATGGCAATATAGGAAACATGGAATTCACAGGAATCTGATTTTAAAAAACCTGTGGTATAATCTTGCTTCTTGGGGATAGAAACCATATTAAAGGTATTTTTAGGGATATCAGCAGTAAGAGTTTGTGAATCTGTGCTGTTAACTTTGCCATGAACTCAGCCCAGATCCTTTTTCCATCTCTGCTTCTTTGATCCTTCTCATTGCTGAATTACAGACTTGCACAATTTTTTTTAACCTCTCTTGCTTCTTCATATCTTCATTTCCTTCCCAAACTTTGACTGGTTCATGGTTTTTCATGCTCCCTGCTCCGTCTCAGCAGTTCTTTAGTCTCTCAGTCTCAGCTCTTTCTGCTGATGGCTGATCATCCTCAATTTATTCCTCATTTTCAAATTCCCAAGACTGACCTGAAGGTTTTATTCTCATGAGACTTCAAGGCCAGTGGCTAGCCCACTAATTGGTTGCCTTGGGATATATATGTAACCGAGTCCAATCAGTGTCATTGGAAGATGGTGACAGTGATTGTAGATATGAAATGGTGACAGTGATTATAGATATGAAATGGGAGTGTGTCTACTGCACGGTCTATGGGCAGGGAGGTTACCTTTAGAAGAAATGGTGGGAATGACTAACCTCAGGCCCCAAAAGGAAAGTCTCCCACTTAGGGGTTAATTAAGAAGCGTATCACGTGAATATCTAAGTGGCATTTGCTGTTCACTTTCAAATAGTTTACATTGCTGCTAGGGGCTGTTGAGTTGGTTCTGACTCAGAAACTTTGTGTACAGGAGAATAAAACATTGCCTGGTCCTGTGCTGTTCTCACAGTTGGTGTGTTTGAACCCAATGCTGCACCCACAGTGTGAGTCCCTTTGTGTTATGACTGTAAGGAGCATTAAGATTTACAGCATGGGGGATATAATCTCTCCCATAGAGAATTATAAATTGTGGATTAGGAAAATTAATGACTTACCCAAAGTAATACAGGTAGGTATTAAATATGAAGTTATCTTTACGTGACGCCAACACTAATTGTTTCTTCATCACAATGTGGGGCACAACTACCCTTAGCTAAGCTAAGAGCATGCTCAATAGATTTATCTTCCAGGGGAAAGTTTTAACTGCCCATGACTCCACCTCTGTTTTTAACCAAGCTACTCCATAGCAATTAGAAGTCTGTGTTCAGTTCACAGAGAAATCTTTGCATGTAGTGGACATTCTTTTCTCTCCTGTGAGGCATATCACATACATTTGTTACTTGGAAGGAAAAAAATTACCTGCTTCCACACACTGTAAATGCTAATTGCATACAATGTCCCCAGCCCCTGGTTCCCAGGGCTGCCCACGTAGAGGAATTCAAGAATGTTGGGAAGCTCCGCTTGTAGCCAACAAGACTTTTAACTCCTCCAGGGGCAGTGGTTGCTACACTTCTAGCCAGCTTTATCTGAGTCTGGCTCCAACCACCCTGAGTAAGCTGAATGAGTTGTTAACTGGTGCTTAAAGGAACCTGAAGTACTGTAGACGAAAGCTGAGGGATGATCTGCCCAGCATGGCCTTGGCATTTTGGCGCAGAGACTGGTGGGAAGAGCTACGGCTTCTGCCAAATGTCTCTATATGCCATGCTTATTTGGGCCAGGTGAGCTGTTGGGGAGGATTCATTCCCCTGAACTCTGTAGCTGGTGCTTAGTACCTAGGCTGCTCTCCCTGGTGCCAAATAAGTGTACCACCTACAAATGAGCCCTTTTTGGAAGGCCAAGTATCACACAGATTAGTGAGCAGGAAACCAGTCCCTCAGCCAGGCTGAATGAGATGGGGCTGTGATCTGGGAAGGATGAGGATATTGGGGAAGATCCAGAAAAAGCCTAGGAGGGTCTCTAACCCCTAGCTTTTTACTTTCCTCTACTCTGGGGCCTCAAATGTCCAAAGGACATAGACTACCACCATGGCCTGCACCACGGGCACTCCCACAAAGCCTAGGACAGTATGTACCCTGCCGCCCTTTAGACTGTGTACTTAGGGAAGTTCACCCTGCCATCCCTGTTGCTCCTCTCCAGTGTTGTCCAGAAGTCCTCAGGAAGAGTAACTGCTGGATTCAGGATGAACACAGGCGGCAGATGACCACATAGCTCTCATCTTCGTTCCACGGGCAGTACCCTTGGAACAAGACCTTCGGGGTCCTTTTTATCTTCCCCTGCCACCCCTCCCCCCCAGCTGCCTGTGCAAGCAAATGGTGTCTCTTTCTGAGACTCGGTTTTCTTAAACGTAAATTGAGTCAACTGACCACATTGAATGATTTGTGTGTGAAATGGCCCTGGTCCAAGTCTCAAACATACCTTATCAATTTTATTTTTTTGCCTTTGTTTCCCTCTCCTTTTTAGCTCTGTTAGATTGTAGCTCCTTACTAGCAAGGAATGTTGAAAAACTTGATCTTTTGTCTCATTCTACAACACATGACACAGCAACTGGCACACTGATATGTCACTCATTCATTCACTGAATAAATATTTAAGAAGGACTTATGGTATGCAGGCCCTGGAGTTTCCTGGCAAGAAAGGAAGAACATCTATTTATAACCAAGTAGTAGGTACATACCCATTGCTGTCAATTCCAACTCTTAGTGATTCTATAGGACAAAGTAGAAGTTCTCCCATAAGGTTTCCTGGGCTGTAATTTTTATGGAAGCAGACTGCTACATCTTTCTCCCATGAAGCAGCTGGTAGGTTTGAACCAGTGACCTCTTTTGTTAGCAATTGAGTACTTAACCACTGTGCTTCCAGGGCTCCTGTGGTGCTTAATGAATGTGTATTAAGTGAAAAAATATCTTGTGCTGATTTTTAGTTCTAAGGGCTATGTCTTCCATACTGCTTAGAATACTACTGAGTATGTGACGCTAGAGGAAGCGATATGGAATTCATACTCAGGACAGGTATTTCCGAGGAGGAAAAAAGGCCCGTACTCATCAAGTCCCCCACTCCAAGGGAAGGTTTCCTCAAGCACAGGTGCACGTGTGCACACGTGTGTGCACATGCATGCATGTGTTGCATGGTTGATACATCCTGTAAGTCTAAGCTCTAGACTTTCGCTGTAGCAGCAGTGAATCAGGTTTCAGGGCCAGTGGAAAGGGCATGGAGAAAGAACAAAGAAAACAAGAAAGAGAGGACAGAGAATGGCTTGAAAGTAAATAACAAACAGAACTAAAGAATAGGTTATGGGTCATGGATTTTAGAATCAGGAAGTAGCTCTATCATTGACTCTGAGAAAGTTGGTATTTCTCCTCATTTATAAAATGAGGTTTGTATACATCACCTATTTCATAGGTGACTTTAGAGGCTAACTGGAAGACTGAAGTTCTTAGTATTGTGCCCACCTCTTGAAAGGGAGGCTTCATAAACAGTAGCTATCGTCATTATTAGATTCCTGGGTGTCACAAATGGTTTGCGCTTAACTCCTATTTGAAAGTTCGAGAGTTCAAGCCCACCCAGCACTTCTGCCAAAAAAAGGCTTGCTGATCTGCTTCAGAAAGACTACAGCCTAAAACCCTATGGAGCACAGTTCTGTCTTCATACACAGGGGTTGTCATGAGTCAGAATGAATAACAACAACATTTTCTGTCATTGTAATTGTTAAACAATGAAGGGATGAGGCACAGATAATGAGGAAGGGGGAAAAAGTAGAGAAAACATGAAGGACAAGGTGGAAATCTCACAAATTCATTTTCTCCCATCAGTCAGCCAGGCTACTACTGGGCCTGTTGGCACTTAGCCAGCTGGTGCGTTCGGAACAAGTCCAACCTTCCTTAGTGGCGTGAGACTCTTCCTGTGTGCACAGAGTACAGCAGTTATCCTGACATCCCAGGCCACCTGGAAACAGCAGGGACTGTACCTAGAGATTTTATCAGGATTTTTAGTGTTCAGAAGGAAAGACTTTAGATGTTGTAACTTTATTCAAAAATTATTGGGAAGAGTCGTTTTGAAAATACTGCTTCACTGGATCCAGAACTGGAGAGTAAGATCTCAGGTAATAAGTCCCAACATGTTGTCCTGGGACCCTTCTGTGTCAGAAGACACCCCTGGTGTTTGTTAAAGTGCAAATACCTGGGCCCATCCCATTGGATGGGGGCCCAAAATTCTGCGTCTTCTTCAGTCTTTTTTATTCATTGTCCAGCTTTCTCGGGTGTATGAGGCAAACTTGGCTGGCTAGCTCAGATGCTCTTTAGTCCTTAAAGTGACATCATTGCTTTTTAACATTTAAAGGGGGTTTTAGAAGCAGATTTAGCCAATGCGACACATTTGATTTTTTTGACTGCTTCTTCCATGGGTGGTTATTGTGACTCCAAATAAAGTGAAATCCTTGACACTTCTGTCTTTTCTCCCTTTATTATGATACTGCTTATTGTTCCAGTTTGAGGTCTTTTGTTTGCTTTGTGTTGAGTTATAATCCATACTGAAGGCTGTGATCTTTGATCTTCATCAGTAAGTGCCTCAAGGTTGTGTCATCTGCATATTGCAGGTTAATGAGTTTTCCTCCAATCCTGATGCCATCTCCTCCTTATATAGCCCATCTTCTCAGATTATTTGTTCAGCATACAGACTGGATAAATATGGTGAGAGAATACAACCCTGACACAGAACTTTCCTGATTTTAAATCACGTAGTGTTCCATTATTCGGCCCTGATGCACGCCTCTCAGTCTACGTATACATTCCTTATGAGCACAAGTAAGTGTTCTGGAATTTCCATTCTTCCTAGTGTTATCCTTGATTTGTTAGGATCCACACAGTCTAATGCCTTTGCATAGTGAATAAAACAGGTAAACATCTTTCTGGTATTCTCAGCTCCAGCTGAGATTCATGTGACGTGAGCAGTGAGAGTCCTCATTCCGTGTCCTCTGCTAAATCCAGCTTTAATTTCTGGCAGTTCACTGTCAATGTACTGCTGTAATCCTATTTGAATGATCTTCAGCAACACTTTACTTGTGCAGTAACAATGGTTTGTTCAGTAATTTCGACATTCTGTTGGATAATCTTTTTTTGTTTGGGCACAAATGTGGATCTCTTGTAGTCAGTTGGTCAGGTAGCTGTCTTCCAATTTTTTTTTGTTTTGCATAGATGAGTGAATGCTTCCAGTGTTGCGTCTCTTCACTGAAACATCTCAGTTGGTGTTCTGTCAATTTCTGGAGACACGGCACTTCAGCAAAGGACTTCTGCACTTACTACCGTTGTTCTTTCTTGAGCATATGCTGCATCCTGAGATGGCTGAATGTCAACCAGTCATTCTTGGTACAGTAACTCATGGTATTCCTTCCTCCTTTTGAATGCTTCCTGCATCGTTCAATATTTTCACTATAGAATCCTTCACTGTTGCACCTTGAGGCTTAGATTTTTTTTTTCAGTTCCTTCAGCTGGAGAAATGCTGAAAGTGTTACTCTCTTTTAGTTTTCTAGCTCTACATCTTTGCACATGCAATTATAATATGTTGCTTTGTCTTTCTGAACCTCTCTTTGAAATCTTCCATTTGTCTCTTCTACTTCATTATTTCTTCCTTTTCCTTCAGCTTCTTGATGTTCAAGAGCAAATTTCAGAGTCCTTTCTGCCATCCATCTAGGTCTTTTCTTTCTTTGTTGCATTTTTAATGACATTTTGCTTTCTTCATGTGTGATGTCCCACAATTCATCTGGTCTTCTAAATCAAATCTATTTGCATCCATATAATCTGTTTATATAATTGTCCTACTCATAACAGCCAATACCAGTCCATTTCAGCTCACTAATGCCTAGGATATAAACTTTTATGCATTCCATTTAATTAAAATTTTCTTATTGAGCTTTAAGTGAAAGCTTACAATCCAAGTGAACTTTCCATATGAAACGTAGTACACATACCTCTATACAACTGAAGCTACTTTCCTAATGCTGTGACAACATGCTCCTCCTTTCCACCCTATACTGCCCGTATTCATTTAAACAGTTCCTGTGCCCTCCTTTCCACCTTCGTATCTCCCTGCTACAGAGGAGCTGCTCCAACAGCCTCATGTATATATACATACTGAGGCAAAGGAGAACACACTTCACTAGCATCACACTGTCTGTTTTTTATCTGATGAGTAGGCTTCAGTACCGGTTTCAGCTCTGGGCTAGCAGCCAGACCAGGGTCCATGTTCTCAGAGGACCCTCCAGGATGCTGGACCATCAATTCTGGTCTTTTAATAGAGTACTAGATCTGTACCCCCATTTTTCTCCTGCTGCTTCAGGGATTCTATGCTGTGTTCTCTGTCCAGGAAGTCATTAGCTGTGGCCGGGTACAACTTAATTCTACTGATCATGTGCTGATGTAGTCTCCTGATTGTTTGACCCCTTCTCTTTCCTGGGCTCGTATTTTCCTCATGTCCTAGATGTTGTTTGTTCTCCTCTGTTCCAGGTGGACAGAGAACAATTGAAGTTCATTAGATGACAGTTTGCTAGCTTTTAAGATACCAGATGTCACTCATCAAAATGGGATACAGACAAAATATTTTCTTAACAATAAAAACAAAACAACTTAGTTATAACTGTCAGTTGACCCAGATGTCCTCTGAAACCATGGTCCCCAGACCCCTGTGCCTGCTACTCTGACCTTATAAATGTTGGCATGTGTTCAGGAAACCTCTTAGCTTTTGGTATGGTCCAGCAGTGTTAATCTCCTGTCTACTGCCTGCTGTCACTTCCTTCATTTAACCTAGTTAATCTGGGGTCCCATTTCCCTCCCATTTCTCCCTTATAACCATCAAAGATTATTTTCTTCAATGCTCAAATCTTTTCTTAAGTCCTTATAATAGTGGTCTCACACAATATTTGTCCTTTTGCAACTAATTTCACTCAATATAGTGTCTTACAGATGACCCCATCTTATCAGATGTTTCCTCAAATCATTGTTGTTCTTTATCATTGCATACTATACCATTGTGTGAATGTACTATAGTTTGTTTATCCATTCATCTGTTGATGGGCGCGTAAGTTGGTTCCAACTTTTTGCTATTGTGGGCAGTGCTGCAATAAACATTGGTGTGCATGTATCTATTTGTGTGACAGCCCTTATTTCTCTAGGATGTTTTCCAAGCAGTGGGATTGCTGAATCATATGGTATTTCTATTTTTAGCTTTTTAAGGAAACACCAAATCAATTTTCAAAGTGGCTGTGCCATTTTATATCACCACCAGCAGTGTAGAAGGGTTCCAATCTCTCTACAACCTCTCCAACATTATGTTTTGTATTTTTTTGATTAATGCCAGCCTTGTTGGGTGGGGTGAGATGTTATCTCATTGTAATTTTGATTTTGATTTCTCTGATGGCTAATGATTGTGAAGCTTTCCTCATGCATCTGTCAGCCACTTGGATGTCTTCTTTGATGAAGTGCTTCTTCATATCTTTTGCCCATTTTTGAACTGGGTTATTTGTCTTTTTGTTGTTGAGGTTTTGCAGTACATTGTAGATTGTGGAGATTAGAAGCTGATCAAATTCATGGTTGGCAAAAATTGTTTCCTAGTCTGTAGGTAGCCTTTCTACTCTTTTGGGAGGTCTTTGGAATGAACCTAAGTGTTCAGTTTTTTGGAGTTCCCATTTATCTAGTTTCTCTTCTGGTGTTTGTGAACTGTTAGTAATATTTTGGGAAGCACTGGTGGTATGGAAACCTTGGTGGTGTAGTAGTTAAGTGCTGCTTCTGTTAACCAAATGATGAGCAGTTCAGATTTGCCAGGCACTCCTTGGAAACTCTATGGGGCAGTTCTACTCTGACCTGTAGGGTCACTGTGAGTCGGGATCAACTTGACAGCAGTGGGTATGATTTTTCATGGCATAGTGGTTAAGTGTTATGCTTGCTAACTGTGGTGGTCAGGATTGTGTCAACTTGGCTACTACATATTTGGCTGCTGTTAAGTGGCAGGGCGGGGTTTGTGGTGGCTCCCTGCCCCTTGGCTCTCATCTCGAGACCTTTGACTACAGCAGCTGGTCGCTCACGTGGCCAGGAGCTCCAGCTCTCTGCTTCCAGCGTCTGGTTCCGGGACTTGAGCTAGCAGCTGTTGGACTCATCAGTCCTTACAGTCGGCACTTGAGAGTCCTGCTGCCTGACCTGCCGATCCTGGGTTCGCCAGCCTCTGCCCGCTCCTGCTCCCTGACCTGCCGATCCTGGGTTCGCCAGCCTCTGCCCGCTCCTGCTCCCTGACCTGCCGATCCTGGGTTCGCCAGCCTCTGCCCGCTCCTGCTCCCTGACCTGCTGATCCCGGTTTTGCCAGCCTCTGTAGCTTTGTCTCGCCACCAGCTTGGGATCCACTGACCTACACAACTGGTGATCTAGAACTCTGCTCTCTGACCTGCTGACCTTGGGTTCCTCAGCTTCCGTGGCCACATGAGGCTTGTGCCAGAGCTTGGGACATTCAGCTTCTGTGATTACGTGAGCTGTTTCCTATATTTGTACCTATCTATCTATCTATATTATAAATCTTTCCTTGTACCCACACGTGAGAAAACCCAGCCTAAGACACTAACCAAAAATGTCAGCAGTTCATGTCTTCCAGGTGCTCCTTGGAAACTCTATGGGGCATAGGGTCACTACGAGTTGGAATCAACTTGACAGCAGAGGTTTTTTTTTTTTTGGTAGAAATATTTTTTAGTCTGTTTATGACATATGTGAGGGCTCCAAACATTGTACCTATATTTTCTTCCACAGTCTTGATCATTTTAGATTTTATATTCAGGTCTTTGATCCATGCTGAGTTAGTTTTCGTGCATGGTGTGAGATATGGGTCTTGTTTCATTCTTTTTGCAAGTGGATATCCAGGTTTGCCCACATCATTTGGTGAAGAGACTGTTTTTTTCCACAGTTCATATACTTTAGGCCTTTGTCAGATGTTAGCTGCTCACAGGTGGATGGTATTACATCTAGATTCTTTATTCTGTTCCATTGATCTAAGTGTCTGTTATACCATTACTAGGCTGTTTTGACTACTGTGGCAGCATAGTAGGGTTCTATGGTTAGGTAATGTGAGGCTTCTCACGTTGTTCTTTTTCAGCAATGCTTTCCTTGTCCAGGGCGTCTTCCCTTTCCATATGAAGTTGGTGATTTTGTTTCTTCAACACATTAAAAATGACCTTGGAATTTGTATTGGGATTGCTCTGTATCTTCAGATGTCTTTGGGAAGAGTAGACATTTTCATGAGGTTAAGTCTGCGTATCCATGATTAAGGTAGTTTTCTCCACTTAGGTGGCTCTATTTTGGTTTCCTGCAGTAGAATCCTGTAATTTTCTTTGTATAGCCCTTTTACATTTCTGGTTAGATTTATTCCTAAGTATTGTATCTTCTTGGGGTCTATTGCAAATGATATTGATTTAATGATTTCCTTTTTGGTGGTCTGTCTCATTTTTGATGTAAAGGAATCCTACTGATTTACTTATGTTTATGCTATATCCTGATACTTTACTGAGCTCTTCTCTTTGTTTTAGTAGTTGTTTTGTGGATTCTTTAGGGTTTTCTGTTTATAGGATCCTATCATCTGCAAATAGAGATACTTTGACTTCTTCTTTACTGATAGGGATGTGCTTTATTTCTTTATCTTGTCTGACTGTTCTGGCTAGACCATCCAGCACAATGTTGAATAAAAGTAATGACAAAGGGCATCCTTGTCTTGTTCCCATTCTTAGGGGGAAAACTGTCAAGTTTCTCTCCATTTAGGATGATGTTAGCTGTCGGATTTGCATAAGCTAACCCACTGTCATCAAGTGGATTCTGACTCATAGTGACTCTATAGGACAGAGTAGGACTGCCCCAAGGAGCACCTGGTGGATCTGAACTGCTGAACTTTTGCTTAGCAGACTTAACACTTAACCCACTGTTTTAGTCAGTTAGTGCTGCTCTAACAAAAAAACCACAGAGTGGATGGCTTTAACAAATGAAAGCTTATTCTTACACAGTCCAGTAGGCTACAAGTCCAAATTCAGGATGTCCACACCAGGGGAAGACTTTCCCCTTGTCTGCTCTGGAGGAAAGTCCAATATTGTATCAGTCTTTGTCCAGGGAGCATCCTGGCCCAGGAACCTCAGGTCTGAAGGACGCTCTCTTTTCCCGGTGCTGCTTTGTTGATGGTGTGAGGTTTCCAATTCTCTGCCTGCTTCCCTTTCCTTTTATCTTTTCTAGGATGAAAGGATTAAGGGTGGGGCAAGCAATACTCCAGGGAAACTCCCTTTACAGTGGAGCAGGGAGTTGATCTTCTGAAGGGATTTACAGTCCCACCCTAATCCTTTAAAATACAGCACAGCAAAATCACAAAATAGAGGACAATCGTAGAATACAGGAAATCATGGCCATATGGCTACACCTATTTTTTGGGGGACACAGTTCAATCCTGGACACCCACTGTGCCACCAGGATTTCCTGGCTTTGCATAGATGCCCCTTATTATGTTGAGGAATTTCCCTTCTATTTCTGTTTTGCTGAGAGTTTTTAACATGAAGAGGTGTTGGACTTCATCAAATGCTTTTTCTGCATCAACTGATAAATCAGTTAGTTGGTTTTCTAGTGTTGAACCATCTCTTCATCCCTAGTATGAATCCTACTTGGTCATGGTGAATTAATTTTTTGATATGTTCTGGTATTCTATCGGCTAGAATTTTGTTAAGGATTTTTGCATCTAAGTTCATGAGAGATACTGATCTGTCATTTTCCTTTTTTGTGCTATTTTTGCCTGGTTTTGGTGTCAGGGTTATGCTGGCTTCATAGAATGAATTTGGGAGTATTCCATCTTTTTCTATACTGTGAAATACCTTTAGTAATAGTGTTGTTAACTGTTCTCTAAAAGCTTAATAGAATTTTCCAGTGAAGCTGTACGGGCCAGATATTTTTTTGGGTAGATGTTGTTTCATTATTTTTTCAATCTCTTTTTTTATGATGGCTTTATTAAGTTGTTCTGCTCCTGTTTGTGTTAGTTTTGGTAGGTATGTGTTTCTAGAAATTTTTTCACTTCCTCTAGGTTTTCAAATTTACTAGGGTATAGTTTTTCATAGCATTCTGTTAAGATTCTGTTAATTTCAGTTGGGTCTGTTGTGATATTGCCCTACTCATTTCTTATTTGAGTTATTTGCTTCCTCTCCTGTTTTTCTTGTCAGTTTGGCCAGAGGTTTATTGATTTTTGTTGATCTTTTCTAAAAAAACAACTTTTGGTCTTGTTAACTGTTTCAGTTGTTTTATATTCTCTAATCATTTGATTTTGCTCTAATTTTAATTATGTGTTTTCTTCTGATGTTTGAGGTTTCCTTTGTTGCTCTTTCTGCTTGTTCAAGTTGTAGAGGTAACTATTTGATTTGGGCCCTTCTCTTTTGGATGTGTGCCTTTACTGAGATAAATTGACCTCTGAGCACTGCTGTTGCTGTATCCCATATGTTTTGGTAGGACGTTTTCATTCTCTATGAATGTCTTTGTTCTATTCTTGATTTTGTCTATAACCCAGAAGTTATTGAGCAAGGTGTTGTTCAGTTTCCATATATGTGATTTTTCACACTTGCTTTTTCTGCTATTGATTTTGACTTTTATGGTTTTATGGTCCGAGAAGATGCTTTGCAATGTTTTTTCAGTGCTTTGGATTTTGTTAACCCTTGCTTTATGACAAAGTAGTATATTCTAGAGAATGTTCTATGTGCTTTGGAAAAGAAGATATACTTGTGTGTCATTGTGCATAGATTTTTGTTTAGATGTCTATGAGGTCAAGTTGGTTGATTGTGGTGTTTATCCCCTGTGTTTTATTGAGCTTCTTTCTGCATGATCTGTTCATAACCAAAAATGGTGTGTTGAAGTCTTCTATTATTATTGTGGAGCTATCTACCTCACTTTTCAATGCTGTTAGAGTTTGTTTGATATATTTAGAAGCTCTATAGTTGGGTGCATAAATACTTACATGGTTGTGTCCTCCCAATGTACTGGCACTTTAAGCAATGTACAGTGGCTTTCTTTGTCCACCATGGTGGATTTTACTTCAAAGTTTATTTTACCTGAAATTAGTATTACCCCTCCTGCTCTTGTTGGAATGTTGTTAGCTTGGTATCAAATTTTCCATCCTTTGAGTTTCAGTTTGTTTGTATCCGTAAGTCTAAAGTGTATCTCTTGTAAGTAGCACATAGACCCAAACCACAAAACCCAGACTGATGGCCATTGAGTTGATTCTGACCCTAAGTAACCTTATGGAACAAAACAGAACTGTCCCACAGAGTTTCCAAGGAGTGCCTGGTGGATCTGAACTGCTGATGTTTTGGTTAGCAGCCATAGCTCTTAGCCACCCTGTGCCAGGTTTCCATAGAGTTGGGAGTAGTATTTTTTTTTTTTTCAATCCATTCTGCCACTCTTTGTCTTTTTATTGGCTCGTCTAACCTATTTGCATTCAATAGGCATGATTTTAGGGCTGATAGGCATGAATTTAGGGCTGTCATGTTGGTGCCTCTTTTTTCCTGCATTGATGACAGTTACTTTGTTTCACTTAATTTTCCATGCTGAGTTATTTTTCTTTGTGGGTTTTCTTTTCATCTGTTTCATTGTTGTTGGTTTTATAGCTGCTGAGATGTCTTGATTTTGTTTCTTGTTTTGATTTATAGGATTGCTAATTTACCCCTAATAGTTTCTCCATCTGAAGGATCTGTATTCTTCTATCTTTTGTTGTATAATGTTGCCATCATTTACATATTGAGATCTCTGTTTCCTTATTTTTAGTGTTTTATCTTTGATTTATTTTTGTGGATTCCTTGTCCGTGTTGATATCTGGATTCTCTGTCCTACATTGTATCTGTGAATATATACTTGATGTTATTGATTTTCTAATTAAAGGACTTCTTTCAGTGTTTGTTGTAATTTTGGCTTGCTTTTGCAAATTTTCTAAACTTCTGTTTATGTAAGAATATCTTAATTTCACCATCATATTTGAGAGACAGTTCTTTGTTGGCAGTTTTGTTTTCCTTCAGGGCTTTTTGTATGCCATCCCATTGCCTTCTTGCCAGCATGGTTTCTGCTGGCTAAGATGAGCTCACTCTTAATGACTCTTTTTTGTATGTTGTTTTTTGTTTAAGCTTAGCTGCCTTTAGTAGCATCTCCTTATCTGTAGTTTTGTTAAGTTTGATGGTAACATGTCTTGCTGTTTTTCTTTTGGGATCTACCTTGCGTGGAGTTTGATGAGCATTTTGGATAGATATCTTCTTTCTTGATGTCAAAGACATTTTCTATCAACATATCTTCAGCAATTCTCTCTATATTTTCTCTTATTCCCCCTTGTTCTGGCACTCCAACCATTTATAAATTGTTCCTCTTGATAGAGTCACACATAACTTTTAGTGGTGCTTAATTTTTTTTACAAATCTTTTCCTGATTTTTCTTTATGTGTGATATTGTCAATTGTTTTATCTTCAGTGTCACTAATTCTGCATCCCGTTGTCTCAAAGGATGGAGATGCTCCTTTAGTTTTCTACTGACTTATCTAATTCTGTAATTTTATTGTTAATCTGCTGAATTTCAGATTGTTATTGCCCAACTATTTCTTGTAAGCTGTTTAATTTTTCATTATGCTCTGTTGCACTTTGCCTAATCTCCTCCTTGATGTCTTGCAGAATTCTAATTATTACTCTTTTGTATAATTACTCTTTTGAATAATTTCAGAAAGTCTTCTTCATCTGGAAAATTTTCTAGTTCTTTGTTTTGGGAGTTTTCTGAGGCCATGGTGTTTTGCTTCTTTAAGTAGTTAGAAATTGATTATTCTCTCTGAGCCTTCAGCAAGTTGTGATTTGTTTGTCTGCTTGTTGTGTTCTAATTTATATCTATTTCTTTAATTTAGTTTTTGTGTATCTAAATATTCTGGTTGTTTGTGCTAAATTGATTATTGCAGCCTTAAAAATTCCAGTGTCCTGTCAACAGATGGTTAGATCTGTGAGCACACTGAGAAAGATAAGGGGAGTTGCCAGCTCAGGGGATCTGGCAGAAATTTTATTCTTCATGCCCTTTTGTTTTCCTTTCCAAGTCTGGGAGAATAACTCAGGACATGTGTGTAAGATGATCCAATTCTGGCCTAGGTAGTGCATCAGAATTTAGTGCTTGATGCAGAGCAGTTGGGGGGAAATGCTAGATAAAGGGAGAGAAATCAGCATCTAGGAAAGATTTTGTGTCTGCAAGAGTTTATAAGCTCTTAGCTTTTGATGCTCAGATGAAAGTCCTTGGTGGTTCTGTAGGTGTGTCAGTCAGAAGCTCAGCTTCCTTGTGCATAAAGATGTGCTTCACTCACAGCACTTCTGCTCTGCTGGGCCACCTGCTGCCTTGCTATGGCTTTTCTTGGCTGACTGAAGCAGGTCCCACTGTGGGGTACAGATTTAACTCTGGCTGAAGTAGTTGACACAGGACCTGCTTTGTCCTCCCTGTCACCCAGTCTGATCTCTTAGTTTCTCGTCTGGTATTCAGGACTCCTAGAATGTCCCATATAATCTGTTCAGTTGTTTTTCTGGTTCTCTGTTGTTAGAGGGATCAGAACATACCTGTGGCTACTCTTTCGTCTTAGCCCTGTCTCCTGTGTGAATTTCTCTTTGCTAAAGAGATTTTCTTGTGGACTCTTTGGGATATTCTATATGTAAGTTCATATAATCTGCAAATAGAAGTAATTTTATTTCTTCTGTATCAATCTGGATCCCTTTTATATCTTTCTATTGTCTTTCTTATATCTTACATCTTTCTAGTGCCCTTTCTAGGACTTCTCATGGAATATTTAATAGAAGTGGTTAGAGTGGGCACACTTGTCGTATTCTTGATTTACATTTTTTTATTGTGCTATGAGTGAAAGCTTACAATCCGAATCAATTTGCCATGTAAAACCCTGTGCACACATAGTGCTGTGCAACTCTAACTGCTCTCTCTACCCTGTGACAGAATAGTCTTACTTTCCACCCTGTGCTTCCTGTATCCATTCAACTAACTCCTGTCCCCCTCCACCCTCTCATCTTTCCTCTGGATAGGAGCTGGTCTGGCAGTCTCATGTATGTATTTAAGCCCAAAAGCATTCTTTAAGCCAGCATTATTCCATATCTTATCAGCCACACTGGTGTCACATCTAGGCTAACAGAGAATCTGGAGGCAGTGCCTGCAGGAGACCCCCAGTCTATTAGGACCATCATGTCTGCTATTTTAATAGAATTCTGGTTCTACACACCCATTTTTCTCTGGCTATGTCAGGGACCCTACATTGTGTTCTCTGTAAGGGTAGTCATTGGTGGTGGCCAGGTACTATCTCAATCTTCTGCTCTCTTATTCTATATTTCAGGGACAAATGTCTCTTTTTCCATCAAATATCATGTTGGCTGTTGGTGTTTCATACATGTCCTGAATTATGTTAGTTAATTTGCCTTCTGTTCCAATCATCTTTGGTGTTTTCCTCAAGAAAGAGTGTTGAATTTTATCAAATGCTTTTTCTGCATCCATAGAGATGATCATATGGTTTATTTTTTTGTTATTTTGATACCGTACATGACATGGATTAATTTTCTAATGGTGAGCCATCACTGAATTTCCTGAAATAAATCCTACTTGGCCATAGCATATTACTCTTTCGATACCCTGTTGGATTTTGTTGGCTAGTATTTTATTCAGGATTTCTCCACCTACATTCATAAGGGATACTGGCCTGTGGTTTTCTTTTTTGTGTGGTATCTTTGGCTGGGTTTGGTATCAGAGTTGCTTTATAGACTCAACTAAAGAGTATGTCTCCATTGTCTGTTTTAGCAAGAGTTTAAACAGCATTGGTGTCAATTCTTATCTAAATATTTGGTAGAATGTCCTCATGACACTAAATGTTCCAGAACATTTTTTCTTCTTGGATGTTTTTAATCATCAGTTTGATCTCTTCACTTGTTATAGATGTGTTGAAACTTTGTATTTCTTCCTAACTCAGTTTGGTTAAGTTGTGTGCTTCTAAGAATTTGTCCATTTCATCTATATTATCCAATTTGTTCCTGTACAATTGTTCATGATAGTCTATTACATTTTTCTTTATTAGTGTTGGGTCAGTTATCATGTCCCCACTTTCATTTCTTATTTTGATTATTTGCATGTTTTCTTTTCTCTCTTTCTCTCTCTCTCTTTTTTTTTTGGTCAGTCTAACTACAGGTTTGCCATTTTTATTGATCTCCTCAAACAGCCAATTTCTGGTTTCATTAATTCTGTCTGTTTTCTGTTATTTATTTCTTCTCTGATCTCTCTTATTTCTGATGGTCTGGTAAGTTTAGACAGTTTACTCTGCTCTTTCTATTTACTGGATATGTCAGCCATTATTATTTTGAGATCTATCTTCTTTATTATGCAGGAATTTTTGCTAAAAGTTTCCCTCTGAGTTCTGCCTTTGCTGTGTCTCATAAATTGGGATATGTTGTACTTTTCATTTTCTTTTGACTCTTAGAAATTGGTGACTCTGCCTTTGAAATATTCCCTGATCCATGAGTGGTTTAATAGTATGTTGCTTAATTTCCACATATTTGTGTATTTTCACTCTGCTGTGGTCAGAGAAAATACTTTGCATGGTCTTAATCTTTCAAAATTTTTTCCGGACTTGCTTTGTGACCTAAAATGCAGTCTCTCCTAGAGAATGATGTGTGTTCACTGAAACAGAAAGTATTCATTTTGGGTGTGGGAATGTTCTATGTATACCTGTTATGCCTAGCTGGTATACAGTATTGTTTAGGTCCTCTGTTTCCTTGTTTATCTTTTTGGATATTCTGTCCAATATTGGATCTGACTTGATGGCTCTTGGCTGGCTTGGCATTGAAGTTGGTGTACTGAAGCCTCCAACTATTGTTATAGTACTGTGTATTTCTCCCTTCATTTCTGTCATTGCTTGCTTCATATATTTAGGTAACCTGATGTTGGATGCATATATACTTATGATAAATCTTTTTGATCAATTGACCTTTTTAACACTAGATAATGTTCATCTTTATCTCTTCTAATAAACTTTGTCATAAAGTATATTTTGCATGATTTTAAGATTGACACCCAGCTCTTTTTCTTACCATTTGTATGAGATATTTTTCTGTTCTTTCACTTTCATCCTATTTGTGTCCTCGGGTTTAAGGTCTGTATCTTGTGAACAGCATTTAAGTGGATCCTATGTGAGAAATTCTTGGTAATTATGATTGTCCTCAAACAGGCTACTCTAGAACATAGTGATTTCCCCATCACTAGAGGGGTCAAGGAAATCTGTAAAGCTCCTCCTACTTTCATGGCTACGGCTCTTCTTGATGGTAAGTGAAAAGATGTAACAAAGGTCACTTAGGTTATTAGGCTACGTTCAATCTTCTGCCTTAATTACCACCCTCAGACCAGACTAGCAGGTCTACATTCCTCCCCCTATCTCTTCTTCTCCCTGTCTCTGAGGATACAGAGTTGATTAAGACCTCAGAGAAAGATAATGTGATTTTGGGTAATCCACATTGTTTGCTAGATGTAATGAAACCTTATGATGTAATGAAATCTTGTGACTCCTGACTATTGTTCTGTCACAAACCCCTACTGCTCTGAATTCTGGCTATAAAAGCCACTGGAAATGTAACCCAAAGGGGACAGCTTTTAGCTTGCTGTCTCCCAGATTTCCAGCAAATCTGCAAATAAATTATTCCTTGAACCCCATGCTGTCTGAATTTTCTGCTAAAGTGACAGGTGGAACAAACGTGCTCCAGTTTGGGCAACATTTTCCACATAGTTAGAGCCATTTGACTCCTGATGGCAGCTTCACCATTTTTCTGATCCTGGACCAGTGGTTCTGAAAGGTGGCTCTGAGGCCAGCAGCATCAGCATCAACATCAGCATCAGCATCACCTGGAAACTTGTTAGAGATGCAAATTCTCTGGCCACACCCAGACCTACTAAATCAGTGATGGATTTAAATCTGTGTCTAGTAAGGCTTCTGAACTTGTTTGTTTCTGTTATACTCCCTACTGAGAATTTACATGTCTACCCCAGATATACTGAATCAGAATCTACATTTAAACAAGATCCCCAGGTGATACTTAGGCACACCGTTTGGGGACTCAATATGTCTGGGCAGTGAAAATGTAAGTTTACATCTGGGGGTAGAACCAAAATGAACCTGTTTGAAGCCCTTGCCTCTAGGTGTGGTTTGGGCTTCAGTGTTTTTAAATCTTCCAAGTGATTCTAATACACAGTATTTTTAAATCTACCAGGTGATTGTAATATAAAGCCATCTGCAGTGATTCTGAAACTTGAACATGTATTTGAATATTACCTGGACAATCTGTTCAAACAGATATCTGAGCTCCAAAGTTTCTCAATAGGAAGACGGGGGTGAGCCTGAGTTTACAAGGTAATGTTATCTAGTCTGCTTGGATAGTATTCTCACTGGCCACAGGTATCCTCTTGTCAATACTCTGCTTAATACTCACAGGAGACATAAATGCATGTTTTCTGCCTGTGCACACCTGTCTTCTCTCTGGTATTCTGTGTATAGCCTCATTTTATCTCCCCAGATTCAGCTCTGTCGCAGTTCAGGGAGTCTGTTAAACTCTGTCTATTTTCTTCTTCCTCAAGGTGCTGCCTAGAAACTGTCCCACAGCAGTTAGCTGGTGAAAGAACAGGAATGACTTCATTTGTTTCCTGTCTCTCAAGGATCCCTGTCTTCAACTGCCTGACATTCAGTGCATTCAAAACCATTGTTTCTTATCTTTTATCTGTTATTTGGTTTCAAGTGGGAGGGTAAATTCACTCCCTGTTACAAAGTTTCTGCTTGGAGTAATGAAAGAGTTTTAGAAATAAATGGTCATGATAATCAAGAGGAAAAAATAATCAAGGAAACAGAGGAATAATCCAGGAGTTTGCAGATGATCACAACCAGAGGAGGTAGTGAATAGAATAACCTGATGGCTTAATGGAAATTTTTAGGGGGGGAGCTTCTGAAACTAGCATGAAGAGTGTCTTAGTTTCCTGGTGCTTCTGTAACACAAATACCACAAGTGTGTGGCTTAAATGAATGTAAATTTATTTTCTCACAGTTCTGGAGGCTAAAAGTCCAAATCAGGGTTTCAGCCATATTGATTCATTCATTGTTGGTAGCTGGGGGCATTCTGGTGATTCCCACATTGCATTGGTTTTCCCCAGCATGTGCTTGAGACGTGATTAGCTTTAGAAGCCCACCCTACTGGAGCATGATCTAATTACAATAACAAAGAAAACCCTATTTCAAAACATCGTATAAACCAAGTGCCATCAAGTCACTTCCAACCTATGACCTTATAGAGAGAGTAGAACTGCCCCACTGAGTTTTCAAGGAGCATCTGGTGGATTTGAACTGCTGACCTTTTTGGTTAGCAGATGTAGCATTTAGCCGCTATACCACCAGGGTTTCCATCCACAGGTATGGGGTTTCAATTCCAACACATGTTTTGGGGAGGGTGCAACAACAAAGAGAAGGAAAACAACTGTTGTATCTTTTAGTCTAGTGATACAGGTGGTGGTAGAGAGAAACTGCTTACCACTGGAGAAGGTTGCAGGTAGGTGGTCCCCTCAGGGGACAGCCAAGTTTCAGTTAGAATGGTAATTTTATGAGTGGGTTTGAGAAACACCTGGAAATCCCATTGATCTTGTCAGAGATCTGTAAGAAAGAGACTATTTTCATGATGAAACTAAGACATTTGTTTTCTCATTCTCATCATCTCACACGGGTACAGTAGAATTTTCCAGAAGAGGCTACATGATGTATTATCACTTAACAGGTTATATGTGGAAATAGACAAGAGAATCCAGCTGTCTTATATTAAGGTAGATAGTAAAGAGATTTACGTTAGGTTGAAACCCAAGCCCCCTCCCCCAACCATTCCTGGAGCTGCCCCAAGTCAAGACGTCTTATCTGCCAGCTGTTCCTGAAATTCCATTCAAATGAGAGGAGCTGCTGGCCGACTAGCTATCACTCCTTTCCCATAGGCTCAACTCCGCCGAAATGAAACCCCCTTATGTTAATTAAGTAACTTTAATGTCCACAGCCCCACAGGCTACTTGCCACACCGTTCTCATTGTCACCGGCGCTGTTTTCAGCGCTGTCCTCAATAAGGTCCTCCTGCTGCCTTTACAAACCCCCAAACCCCGAGCCAGTACACGGTTCTACAGACTCCCATCCGAGAACTCTGTAAAGCGCCTAGGATGCAAATAAACTTTTCCTTTTCTTTCTCCTCCTCTCTCTGATTTTTCCTCTACATACTTTCGATTAAGTGAAACCCATTGCACCCAAAAATCTCTAGTAATAAAACAATTTCATTCTTGCCACTCTTTTGATAATATGGTTATCCTTCATAAAAATAAGTGATCTTGTTGTTATTTTAAAATTAATAATAGACATTAAAAAAACCTCATGAAGAAGTGGGATTTAATTCACGTTCAAAAAAGGATTGTTCCAGCTGCTGGAAGAGAATTCACTAGAAGTAGAGAGGAAGAGAGGAAGCTTGGAGACAAGTTAGGAGGCTGTCTGGTAGTCTAGATGAAAAGGTTTGCGGTAACAGGGACAGCAGTAATAGCAGTGGGGATCAGAAGAAGTGGAGACATTCAGTTTTTGTATGGGAGGCACTGCTGAGTGGACATACTGATGGATGTGTTCTACACTGAGTGTCTGAATCCTTGTCTTTTTAATCTGTCTACCTCACTTGTTGTCTATTAATGCATTGAAACTACAATCTGGTGTTAGAGTATAAACTTTATAGGAGCAGAAGAAATTCTGTCTTGTTCATTGTTGTACGTTCAAAGAATGTACCTACAGCATATATGCCTTGCACAAACTAAGAATCTAACAGGATTGGCTGCAAGAATAAATAAATGCTTCCTCATCATGGTCTTCTTTAAATTAGACTGTCTTTTGGGCTATCTGCCTGTTTTTGTGTTGCTTGCACACGGATTCCCTATTTTTTTTAGCCTCATGTTTATGTCGTGCCTATGATGCAAAAGTATTGGTTTCACCTGGGAGTTTCAAAAAATCCAGAATCTCTGGTCTTGCTCTGTCATTTTAAGATGCTATTGAGTCATTTCCAACTCCTAGCAACTGCATGTACAACAAAATGAAACACTGCCTGGTCCTGCATGGTCCTCATGATTGTTGATTTGTTTGAGTCCATTGTAGCCACTGTGTCAATCTATCTCTTTGAGGGTCTTCCTAGTTTTCACTGACCCTCTACCAAGCATGATGTCCCTCTCTGGAGACTAGACCTTCCTGATAACATGTCCGAAGTACATGAGACAAAGTCTTGCCACCCTTCCTTCTAAAGAGTATCCTGGCTGTACTTTGAAGACAGATTTGTTTGTTCTTCTGACAGTCCATTTTATATCAATATTCTTTGCCAACACCATAATTCAAGTGTGTCAGTTCTTTCATCTTCCTTATTCATTGTTCAGCTTTTGCATGCATATGTGACAGTTGAAGATATCATAGCTTGGGTCAGATGCAGAAACTTTGGGGATGCAGTGATTAAATGCTACTTCTGCTAACCAAAAGTTAAGCAATTTGAACTTGCCAGGTGCTCCTTAGAAACTCTGGGTCAGTTCTACTCTATCCTATAGGGTTGCTATGAGTTGGAATTGACTCAAATGGCGGTAGGTTTGGTTCTTGTTTTTGGGTCAGGGGCACCTTAGTTCTCAATGTCATTCACGTTTTTTAACAAAAAGGGATCTTACCCAGCAGATTTGCCCAATGCAACAGGTTTCTTGACTTCAGCTTCTGTTGGTGTTGACTGAATTTAAGTAAGATGAAATCCTTGACAACTTCAATATTTTCTCTGTGTATCATGATTTTGGTTATTGGTCCAGTTGTGTTTTTTTTTTTTCTTTATGTTGAAGTATAATCCATACTGAAGGCGCTAGTCAGATCTTCATCAGTAAGTCTCACTCTTATTGTTTCAGGTGCTATCCAGTCAGTTCTGACTCATAGCAACCCTACAGGACTCAGTGGAACTCCTCCACAGAGTTTCTAAGGAGCAACTGGTAGATTTGAACTGCCAGCCATTCCACTAGTAATGAGCTCTTAACTGCTATGCTACCAGGCTTGAGGTCTCACCCTAGACCTAGTGTATTAGACCCTGTAATTTAAAAAGACATTAGCCTAGTTATTTTTCCTGTCTAGCTCATTGAATACTTGTTCTTTTATGCAGCAAGTAGTAAAAATCATTAGAAGAAAGAGCACCCAGGTAATCTGTATGCACACTAAAGTTTGAGAATTGCTTGTGCAGAGAGATCACTTGTAATGTCTCCTGTTACCAAATTCTACCAGTGAAATGGGGCTCCATTCTGGTACTTGCCACCAACTGTTCCCTTATCACAAACATTCTCTTGGTGCCCTTCCCACTCAACAAGCATTTCCAATTTCAGGTGAGTATATTTGCAGATATACTGTGTCTGTGTATCTGTCTGTCTCTCTCTCACCACCTGACTTGCTGAGGTCTCTTGACAGCCCTTAGTGTCTATGGCAGTCCACAAGGATTGCAGAAAGCCCCAGAATTAATAACAATGGGAGTGTGTACAGAAATCCAGGAATAGAAGAGGAAGGAAGGATTTTCTGTGACATATAGAGAAGGTGGACGTCACAATCAATTAGAAGCAACAAGGTTCAAAAACTAGAGGGCACCAACCTGAAAGGGCTCTGTGCTCAGAGATTTGAGGATAAATGGCTTTTTCACAATGGGTAATTAAGTCATGGAGTGGGTTCCCGGAGGCAGCTGGGAGAGCTGATCGACAGTGACGCAGCCAGGGAATTGCTTTCACAGCTTTTTCCCTGCTTGGCTCAGGAATGCAGAGGGGAAACCATCCAGAATACTGACTGCATGGCAAGTGCTGAAAAAGTTTGAGAAGAGGTGACTTTTGACCAGAAAGGGCATGAAAACACCTTCAACTCTCGGAAGTGCTCGTGGGGAAGTCCTCTCTTAACACTTACATTTATATTCATGTTCTGTCGCTAATACAGGAGCTCTAGTGGCACAGTGGTTAAAGCACTCATCTGCTAATCAAAAGATCAGCTGTTTGCATCCACCAGTTGCTCCATGGTGTCTGCTTCTTGGAACCCAATGGGGCAGTTTTACTCTGTCCTATAGGGTCACTATGTGTCAGAATTGACAACAGTGGGTTTTTGATTTGGTGACTGGTAAGAGAAAGCCTACACAGATACAGTTTTATTTATGCCCTGGCTGTGAGATAGGTAGCAAACGCTACTATTGCTGTTTCTGTTGAAACACCATCCCTTCCTTCATGTTTTTCTGTTTAAAAGGTGAGGAAGCTACAGCTCAGAGAATTAATGCATTGCCAGGGGCTCTCAAGTTAGAACTAGCATCTAGGCATTCCGACTACTAATCTAGTTATGATTTGCCTTTGCTTTAGTGCATATTCGTTCTCTGATGTTGTGTGCAACAAGGATAAAAAGTCACCAGGAGAGAGAATTCATTTGGCTTTGGGTAGGCTACTGTTACTTCTGGATTTCCTTCAAACTCAAACATTCTGTGAAGTTATATGACGAAAAGGAAGGTTACAGACCCAAATCACCTGGAACCCAAATCATCAGGAACATTTCTCTGTTGTTTCTATATGCCAGGCTGTATGCTAAATGTTTTAGACACTTCCTCATTTAACTCTCAAAATGACCCAGTGCAAACTGAGGCAGACAGGTCCCTGGGTAGTACAAGTGGTTTGATTTATCTAATGCTTCTTAGAAGCAGGGACGGGAAGACTTTGTTTCACTTACTTGGACATGTTATCAGGAGAGACTAGTTCCGGGAGAAGGAGAGCATGCTTGGTAAAGTAGGCAGTCAGCCAAAAAGAGGACTCTCTTGAGATGGACTGAAACAGTGGCTGCAGCAATGGAGTCAAACAGCTACAATGGTGAGGATGGCGCAGGACTAGACAGCATTCTGTGCTGTCCTGCATGGGATTGCTATGTGTTGGAACTGACTTGATGGCACTGAACAACGATTACCTAAAAGTTGGTGTCTCAGGGCTACCCACTGATGCCACAGAAACAAGCCCTGGAGGTCTATTTCTGTAAAGATAACAGGAAAGAAAGGGTTCTGGGGATGTTCTACTCTGTAACACATGGAGTCTTCCCGCATCAGAACTGACTCTGTGGCAAGGGGTTATAGACTGGGGCAGAGAGAATTCTTTGCCCAAACTTACACAGAAGTAATGAGTTTGCTTTTGGTTTTTATGGTCCTATCTGTAAAGTTGTTTTAGATAAGGTTACAGGAGGTGGGTGGGATATCTCTAAGGTAGAAAAAACAGTTTCATAAAGTTTCTTTTTTTTTTTAAGTGGAGGCAATGATAATTTTCAATCCAGATATGGATGAAGTTAATAAACCAAAGTTGCTACTTTGGAAAACCAAGACAGAATAAACAAAGTCACATGGCGACATTATATATTATATTAAATTTAGACTTATACACCCAAATTCTTTTTCTTTTTTTAAATTGAACTGTGTTTTCCTTTAGGTGAAGTAGGTTACATCTGAAATTAGGACTTTATTTCCTACAGTCTTTGCTATTTCTGATTTTGGTTTTAAGTTCCCTGGCTTTGGCATTTTTTAAAATCAACATCTAAGTCTTGGAGAGTCCCAGAGGGTCTATTTAAAGGAATAGCTAGTCATCTTACATTGCAAGTTGCAGAAGATCTTAGCAGTCTGCAAAGTTGCTCAACTGGAAAACAAAGGACCTGAGCCAGTGAAAATCCTTGGTCAATTAAATTCATGGAGATATAAATAACATCCCATGTTGGTATAGGATGTATCTCAGCACCGTGACTTGGATGTCAGGGAGAATTTTCAGCAATCATCTCTGAGAGATAACTCGTCTGTCATTTTGTCATACTGTGGTGGCTTGTGCATTGCCATGATGCCAGAGACTATGCCTGTGGTATTTCAAACACTAGCCTGGTCACCTATGGTGGACAGGTTTTAGCTGAGTTTCCAAACTCAGACTAGGAAGAAATGTCCAGTGATCTGCTTTTGAAAGTCATCCAAAGAGCGTTATGGATTACAATACCAACAGTCATGCAGACAGCACCAGTCTGGGCAATGTCTCTGTGAGGTCTCCATGAGTTAGAACCAATTCTACAGAGATTAACAGTGAGAGACAGGCTATGTTGAATACATCCTAATGTTCTTATCTCCACACTTAGCACATAACATCAGCGTCATTAAATTTTATACATAAGGCCTGACAATGAAGTCCGCAAACTTAATTGTTCTAAGTGCTACATACCTCATTGCCCCCTACAGCGCTATTCACCTTTGAAGTACTCCTTTTGGGAAGCGAGGTGCTGATGCCAGAGCCTAGTCCACTCTTCAAAGCAACTTTGTAACTCTTTCTGGAATGGTCATTGCACACAGTAGCACGGTGGCAAGTTTGCGAACTTAATTGTATAGTTGCCTATGAGGGAGTTTTTAACCAATAAACAAGTAAGCCTGTTGGAACACCCTCCCTATCCCTGATTTGGCCCCCAATGACTTTTTTCTTGAACTGAAGATAAAGGAAATATTGAAAGGAAGACATTTTAATGACATTCAGGTCATCAAGGGTAATATGATGACAGCTCTGATGGCCGTTCCAGAAAAAGAGTTCCAAAATTGCTTTGAAGGATAGACTAGGTGCTGGCCCTGGGGTATAGCTTCCCAAGTGGAGTACTTTGAAGGTGACCATAGTGATATTCAGCAATGAGGTATGTAGTGCTTTTCCTAGGATGAGTTCACGTACTTAATTGTCAAACCTCTTTTATATATTCTTCCCAAGCAGCCTCCATGAGGGCAGAGGCTGTGCCTTTCTTACCACTGCTGAGTCTCCAGCACTGAGCTCAGTGGTGGCCTGTAAGGATGCTCACTCATGTGTGTTGTTACCATTAAATGAGGATGAAGGAAAGGGAAAGGTAGCTCAGGTCTGCCTGAGTATGGTAAAGGGACTAAGGACAAGTGTTGAGGTTTGGGAAAACTTGCATTCCCTTTTTATTGCTTTCTTTAATTGTTGAACAAAAACTGACTCCTGCTCCACCTTCTTCACATCTGTCTGGAAGTATTCCTGATGTGGCCTTGGAAATATCATTTTCCTAGTTTAATGGTCAGGCGATGACTCTGAAAATGAATAGGCATTTTTGTTTAGAGGACTGTTCATGCCCACACTTTGCATTGTACGTTGCCTGTGAGATTTTGCCAGTACTTGCTTTTTTCATTATTGTGTACCTCTGCTGCCTTGGATGTGTAGTGTAGTGTCTTGCAACATGAATTTTCTAACACTTTCTGTGGCACCTGATGAGAAAGAGACCCACAGGTCTTCATTTGTTCCAATGAGCTATTTGCTGGCCAGTAGAGCATCATCTCTTTGTGGGGAATGGACAAGTAAGATATACAATTTTGTGCTTGAGAAAGAATATTTTGTACCTCACTGACTGCTAAAGCTTGGACATTCAGTTGCCATGAGAAGTTAGCTTTGCTGTTGTAAACTGGCATGATTGTGGGTGGAGCTTTCTCTCCTTTTGTCCATATCTTATTCTCCTTTTGTCATTTTGTTTTCTTTTCTTACCCTCTTGCTGCCAGAATATTCTTGCTGCCTTTCTCCCCACCCTTAGAAGACAGAGTCCTGTTATCAGAGCAGTAGTCAGCAACTTGTGGGGCCACTGGAGGATACTGACCATCCTTGATGGCTTTGGGATACTGTCTTTGGCCTCCTCCTTTGGAATGTACTTCTTGTTTTTCTTCCTACCTTGACTGAGAACCTGAACACTGGTGTATTTTATAACAGAGCTTGAAGAATAAAGTCGCTCAGATGGGATGAAATTGGCATACTGTAACTCAGGGATGGGATAGGAATTAAGAGCAATCTGTGCCATAGATAACTGCCATTTTGGAAGATCTCTATGGGAGTAGGAGTCAGAGGTTTGAGGAGTTGGGTATTTGACTTCTGGGACATAGTATTGACTCAGATCCATGGAAGAGAATAAAGTAATAGGATGCAGATCTGGGCAGAACTGAGTATCAGGCAAGAAAGGAAAACAGATAGTCAGATAAAGGTAAGGACATGGGGACTAATCAGAAACTGAGATGCTGAACCTGGGATTCAAGAAATGATTTTGTCATGAAGAAATTGGGAAAAGCTGGGATTCACTGGACCAAAGGAAAGTGCTGGAGTGGAATCAGTAGCTTACTTGATGCTTATGTGGGGAATATCTGAGAATACCCACCTTACTCCTGTGTAGGAATGGGCTTTCCTCTTGAGGCTGTCATTGTGCTCAAGTGACGGGGCTAAGGAGTAGCAAGAGCAGACGTTTAATTATTTGAATTCCACTTCTTGTCTCATCCACTGGGCTTGGTCTGTGATTCTGAATGTATACTAAAACCCTCTTCCATTGTAAGATTTACCAGGACTGGAACCTTGATGGTCTTGATGTATTCTGAAAACTTTCCACATGTCATAACAAATGTTCAGCAAATTTCTGCTGGGTTGAACTGCCATTCTTTGTCATTCCATCTCTATGGAACCTTCATATGCTTTGTCCTCTTGAATTCTGCTAATACCCTTCTACCCTTCATTCAGAGTAACTGACCACCTGGAAAAAGAGCTTCAGTATTTGTTACTTTGGTATCAAGCATATCCTGACCTTTCTTGATTTGAATATTCTGTTTTTCTTCAAACTACGGCACGCTTCTTCATGTTGTAAAGGGAGTAACAGAGGTATGATTCAGCTGTAAGTAACCTTCCTGAGACATCAATCTGTGTAAACACCTTGTAAGGCCTTGCGAATCCAGACTTTGAATAGAGGAACAGAGGAAGTTTGCATATAGCGTAAGCCACTAGTGGCAATCTCCCTGATTGCGTGTCATGGACAATGTCCATGACCTCTTAAGTTCAGATTTCTAATAAGCTTTGATATTGCCTTTGTTTCAGAACATTTTGCTTAGTGTAGTCAACTTTGTGCATTAATAAAAACAACTTAGAAAATAATAGTATGTAACATTTATTGACCATGTTCTAGAAACCAGGTAATATAATAGACAGTTTCTTTGAGTTATCTCCTTCAATATTCACAAAAATTCCTATTAAATGCCACTAATAACTCCATTTTATAAATAAGGAAATGAGATTTAACAGCATGAAACTGATTCAGCCATTATGTGTAGACTATTCAGTGAAGCTTTGTGCCAGCCTCCATTGTGTTTTGTGGATAAAAAAGGTAGCTTAAAGAATGGAGTTGGTGGCACTCATGGGATTACTGGGAAGGCAGACCTTGCGTTTATGTTCTGATTATGAACATGATGTAAGATATGATGTAATGAAGCTCCAAAATGAATACTGTTAAGTGCTAAGTGGATGGTTAGACCAATGGCTCTCAAAACGTGAACTCCCAGACCAGGAACATTAGCATTCCTGGGAACTTGTTAGAATTGCACGTTATAGACTACATCTTAGATGTGCTACTTTAGGAACTCTGGGGTTGTACCCTGCACTCTTGCGTTTTAATAAGCTTTCTAGCTGATTCTATACACATGACATGTGGGAATCATGTTAGGCTTCATGGAATTCTAGGGAGGAGTTTAATAATGTCTGAGTAAATAAATATGGAGGGATGGATGGGGGTTATTACCGGAGCAAAAGCTGGTGAATGAGTATGGACTAGATTGACCAGAGGGGCACACAGATGTTAGGGAAGGAACAGGACAGAATTGAAAATATTTATTGATTGTTGTGGTAATACATTAACATATAAATTAAAGTTAATGTCATACATATGACTAAACTATATGTAATAAAACTATTGCCTAATGAATAATCTTTACTACAAACTATATCATAAAATTAAAGATTCATAATATTTTTAGAAATTTTTGTGGTCTTTCATTTGTTCTATCTCAAGCTATGATTTGACACAGGGAATAGCATCAAAACTTCCAATGTATTAAATCATTCCAGTAGTGTTCATGATATTGAATTATCTAAGATTCTATTTAATTCATGCCATTTACATTCCAGATTTCTTAGCACTCATAACAATGTCCAAAGGTTTTAAATATTCAATATCTTTTATCAAACATGTTACAAAAATAGTTTATTGAAATGTCATATTTGATTAGGTTAAACTTAATCTTTTAGGCCAGAAGTGAGGAAACACAGCTCTGTTGTCAGAATGTCTGGTTCAGATTTTGACTCTGCCTCTTAAATTTTAAATATCCTTTCAGTGCCACAGTTTATTTCTCTGTAAAATAGAGATAATGAGGTGATATTTACACAGTATAAATAAGTTAACATATATTTAGCATAATTCATAATATAAATCATAGATAGCTCTCATTTTTATGAGTAAAATTAATGTTATTAATGCCTATAAAACATGAAAGTACAGAGGGTTTTGACAAGTCATCCCATTAAATAGAGGTGAAATTTAAAGGTAATAGTAAAAGGGACCCACATCAAGGATGCCACCTGACTGTGAACCAGTTTCTTGGGTCTTGTCTGTTGCTGATAGCCTCCTTCCTGTCATAGATGCTAGCCAAGCACTACGGGTCCTCTTTTTGTCACTGGTAACTTCTATCACCGCTAGTCTGCCTGTTCTTCTATTTTTTCTGTTGAACTCAGGATTTCTCAAAGCCCCCAGAGAATGAAGTTCCCATGAGTAATCACGGGAAATCAACCCCAGGGGCAAGCAGGCTGGTGTTCGATGCAGTTTATGTAGATATTGTCTGTTTGCTGACCAGTATGCCAGTGTCAGGAGAACCTTGTCCTCAGTCAAGGTCCTTGACTACTATGGCAAAAGGAGGCTGTAGACAGGAACACTGAACCAGAATGTATGCTGCATAGGCCTGGAACAAGTCCTGGTTGTCTCTTAGTGTGCCATGCATATAACTCGGTGGTTACTGATTTCTAAGTGTGTGGAGAGTGGTGTCTTGGGGAAGAAGCTATTTACTTAGTATAGCAGTATTGCAATATTTTAACAACTGGAAGAGCTATTTCAGTGAGTCCTGGCTGAATCTCAAGTGTGAGTGTAGAGAAGATGCATTTATACCAATAAGACAAAGCCAGTCTCCTAAGGCCTTGAGTTCTAACTTGTGGGGTTGGACTTCCTCCAGTGAGTACCAGAGAGTCATTGTTGGCAGCCCACCTGGTCTTTGATTCAAACAAAACTCAGTTCTAAGCCAGGACTTAAGTGAAAGAAAAAAGACGTAGTTATTTTTATAAGGAAAGCTTTTGCTTTAAAGTGTTCTTTTCCGGTGTTTCTTCTGTTTATCTGCTGGCACCACTCTTTTGGAGGTTAATGTGAGTTCTAGAGAGAGAAGAATGGATCACAATATTTAAGCCTTTGCAGATGGAAGTCTTTTAGGATAATGATTTGCGATTTAACAAGTCATCAGAAATTCTCCAGCAAATGCTTTGCAGTTGGCTGTTTTGTTGTTGTTTTAAGAGGTAGCTAGGGGAAAAAAAGTCTGAATGATCCTTAATCTTAGGTAAATATCTTCCCTAATTTTGGAGACACACAACTGTCTGTGTTGATGCAACTAATTGTCCCCTGTATTTAAAATGCTGGCTTTTCATTTGGACCTGAAGTGTCAACAGACATGCAGGAATGTCCCTTGATTGACATCAGCTTGCCTTCCTTAGTGACTGGTTTCCGGCCATGTCCCTTTCACTGTGGCAGCCTGCAAAGTAAAACATGGGAAGAATTTACAAAAGACTCATTTCCCAGAAGTCCAGGGCATGCTTGAAGTCTCCACTGGAATTTATTTTTCCTCTATAGTCTGCACCAAATAACAGTTGAGAAAGTGGGGAATAAAGGTTGTGTGCATATAGCAGCATGGGTTTCTGACTCAGCCTAGTTAGAATCCTGATATTAAAGAGTTAAATTAGGAAAAGAGAGCTAAGTCAGAATGATTCTTAATCTTAGGTAAATAAATGTCTTCTCTAGTTTTGGGGACACAACTGCCAGTCTTGATGCTACGAACTGTACAAGGCATCTCATATGGATGCGGGACCTTAATTAACTGAACTACTTATCAGCTCCTCAACTGTAAAATGGGGATACAAAATGCCTGTCTTACAGGACTATTGTAAGGATGAAAAAGTTAATATCACCCCAGCATAGCACATGTTTGTTTTTTATTTTTCTGGAATGACTTTAAATAATTTATACCCATTTTTCAATTTGTGTGTGTGTACTCATGCACAATGTTTCAATAGTCAGGAACCAATGAAAAGACATGGCTTTGATAATGTCTCATTCCAGTTCCACCACTGCTAAGAATTTGCCTTTCCACCCTCATTGTACTGAATCATAATCTAATTTTTCTAATTATAAGATCTTGTCAAAAAGTAGGTTGTGGTTCAACGTGTCTGGGTTGGAAAACAAATTCTCAGCAGAGGGTCAAAATGGAACAAATAAGTTCAAAGACCTGCCAAAAGACCAAAAAAAAAAAAAAACCAAAACAAACCCAGTGCCATTGAGTCAATTTTGACTCATAGTGACCTTATAGGACAAAGTAGAACTGCTCCACAGAGTTTCCAAGGAGCACCTAGTGGATTCAAAGTGCCGACCCTGAGGGTGGAGTCAAGATGACAAACTAAATGCATGTCTCCCTAAATCCCTCTGGAAACCAAGACCAGAAATGACAATTAAATGGAGCCTTCTGGACACCCAGTGATCCCTGGGTTGCAGCATAGGGCTGTTAATTTGCACTTCATACCACTGAACGCAAAACCTCCTGTCACTGACCCCACTCTTGGTGAGCATAAGCTTACACAGACTGAAGGTAACTCACCATGTTAATTTTTTTCCTTCTCTCTTGGCTGGCAGGCAGAGCTGGGACTTGACTAGTCTCTGGTCTCGGACGCACTGCTGGTGGGACCGACAAATGTAATTGCCATTTTCTGAGAGCCTGGCTTTGGAAACTACACACCTCGGCTCCTCTGGCCTATCTTTCTGCCTCTGCGATGTGGTAGCCATACAGGTGTGCTTGTGTGGGATGCAATCTTGATCTGCTGGGAAATAGAGAAGTCCAGGAGGAGGCCCCTGCCAGACTTGGTTTCTAGGCTGGGAGGTGGCACCTGCCAGGGGGAGAGTGCTTTTCCAGCAGCGAGGCAGTGTTTTTCACAGGATTGCCTGAGACTGGGGCCCAGCAGAAGAGGCTGTGGACTCTGGGCATTGTGGCACTCTTGGCCTCTCTTTCGTCTGGGACCCGGCCAGGTGGTGAGCTTGTGTGGGATGTCATCTTGTTTCACTGGGAGGTGGAGTCATCCATATGGAAGCCTCAGCTGGACCTCATTCCTGGGCTGGGAGCCAGTGCCTACCCAGAAGAGTCTGATTTTCCAGCAGAAAAGCAGAATTCTACACAGTATCGCCTACAGCTGGGGCCCAAAAGCAGAGGCCAGCAGGCCAGTACCCTTTCTGTATTTTGACCTAGTTTATAACATCTGGGGTTCAGTATAGAGCTGCTTACTTTGCCAGGTGGGAAGAGGGACATATATACCTGAAAACCTTGGAAGTTGTCAAATACTTTTTACCTCTCATTTTAAAATGGCCTACAGGAACAACTGTGGTCCATCTTCACAGCATCTCCCCCAGCCTCTGTTGACCCACATGAAGCTCAAAAAGCAACAAACTTTGGAGAAAATAGTAACCTGGAAATCACCCATGACATCAGAAGACACCCCAAAGAAACCACCTCAGAACTCCCCAGACTAGGAAGCTTTTCTGAAACTATCAGACACTGAATACAAAAGGATTAAATATAGAGCCCTCCTAGACTTTATACAAAATGCGGCAGAGCAAAATGAAAAAGTAAGCAAGCTGTTCTATCTGGTGGAACACCAGTACTCTGAAATCCAATAGATCAAGAAGAAAATCAAAGACATAGAAACTTCCATTCAAAGCCAAGAAAACAGAATGGAACAAATGGAAAAGAGACTTTCCGATTTGGAAGACCGAGCTACTGACCAGCATCTATGAGGAGAAATCAGAAAAAAGAAACAAGAAAAATGAAGAAGCATTCAGAAGCATGTGGGACTCTATTAAGAAGAACAATCTACAATTAATTAGAGTTCCTGAACACAGCGAGACACCTGAGAACACCAAGAGTATTGTGGATGAGCTGCTAACAGAAAACTTCCCAGAAATTATGAAAGAAGAGAATATAGATATCCAAGATACATATCAAACACCACTTAATATAGATCTCAATAGAAAGTCTCCAAGACATATTATAATCAAGCTTAACAAAATGAAACAGAAGCAGAAATTCTTATAAGGCAGCAAGACTCAAAGCAAAGCTAACATTCAGAGGGAAACCCTGTAGGCTTTCATTGGATTTCTCAGCAGAAACAATGAGGGGGGGGGATGGAGACAGTGGCATGACACATTCAAAGCCTTGAAGGAGAAGAACTTTCAACCAAGAATTATATATCCTGCAAGTCTTTCAAATATGAAAATGAAATTAAGACATTCGCAGATAAACAGAAACTCAGAGACTTTGTGAAAACCAAACCAAAGCTACAAGAAATACTGAAAGCATCTCTTGGCTTGGAAGAACAAAACTACTAACTTTATGTTTTAGAAGGACACATTATCCAGAATCCTACTCAGTTAGGGAAGGCTCCAAACACAGTCAAAGCAATAACGGTGCAATCTAGTGATCATATCATGTAAACTATGATATCATCATGTTAAAAAGAGGGATGTACTACAGTCGTCGTAGTCCTTCCATATGGAGATGAAGTTGACAAAACTGGTAGCAATCAAAATTGAGTTTATGTATACTTTATTAAGTGTGATCATAGGGGCATCTGTAAAGCACAACAAGGAAGCAACCTACCATACAAAGAAATGTAATACAGGAGTCTCAACAACCACAAAACCAATCCTGAAAAAGGCGAAAACTCAACTCACAAAGAAGAAGGTTGCAGAACAGATTAAGGAGAACAACAGAGAAAACATCAACACAAAAATAATCATATCACAATGGCAGCACTGAAAACATACCTATCAATAATTACATTGAATGTGAATGGATTGACTGTTCCAGTAAAGAGACATCAACTGACATCTTGGATCAAAAGACATGACCCATCTATATGTTGCCTACAAGTATCTCACCTTAGACTTAAATATATGAACCAACTGAAAATTAAAGGATCAAAGACTATATATCAAGCTAACAATGAACAAAGAGGAGCAGGTATGGCAATTCTAGTCTAGATAAAATTGATTTTAATGTAAAATCCACCATCGTGGACAAGGATGGTCACTATTTATTGCCGAAAGTTTCAATACACAAGCAAGACTTAACAGTGTTAAATACTTATGCACCTAATATTAGAGCACCTACATATGTCAAAGAAACACTAACTACACTCAAAAAGGAGATAGATCACTCCACAGTAATAGTGGGAGACTTCAACACTCCACTCTCAATATTGGACAGATCATATAGAAAAAAGCTCAATAAAGACACTGAAGACCTTATTACCACAATTAACCAACTAGACCTCATTGACATATACAGAAGTTTCTATCCATCAGCAGACAACTACACCTTCTTCTCCAGTGCACATGGAACATCCTCCAGAATAGATCACGTGTTAGGACATAAAGCAGTTCTCAATAAAATCCATACCATTGAATTACTGCAAAGCATCTTCTCAAATCATAAAGCCATAAAAGTCAAAATCAATAGCAGAAAAAACATAGATAGAAAGTAGAATTCGTGGAAACTGAACAACAACTTGCTCAAAAAACTGTGAATTATAGAAGAAATCAAGGATGAAATAAAGAAATTTATAGATTCCAATGGAGCAAAAATACTTCCTGTCAGAACCTATGGGATACAGCCAAAGCAGTGCTCAGAGGTTAGTGTATCTCCATAAATGCACAGATCTGGAAGGAAGAAAGAACACAAATCAAAGAACTGATCCTACAGCTTGAAAAAGTAAAGAGAGAATAGAGGAACCCCTCAGGTGCCAGAAGAAAACAGATCATAAAGATTAGAGCAGAACTAAACGAATTAGAGAATAGAAGATCAAAAAAATTGAAAAGACCAAAAGCTGGTTTTTTGAAAAGATCAACAAAATTGACAAACCATTGGCTAAACTTACTAAAGAAAAACAGGAAAGGAAACAAAGAACCTAAATAAGAAATGAGAGGGGAAATGTCACAACAGATCCAACAGAAATGAAAAATATCATAGGTGAATACTATGAAAAACTATAACAAATTTGAAAGCCTAGAGGAAATTGACAAATTCCTTCATTTATATCACCTATCAAAATTATCACAAGGTGAAGAAGAACAACTAAATAAACCCATCACAAAGAGATTGAAAAAGTCATCAAAAAACTGCCAACCAGAAAAAGCCCTGGCCCAGATGGCTTCACTGCAGAATTCTACCAAGCTTTTAGAGAAGAGTTGTCTCCAATACTACTAAGAGTATTTCACAGTATAGAAAGGGGTGGAATACTCCCAACTTCACTCTATGAAGCCCCCATAACCCTAGTACCAAAGCCAGGGAAAGACCCAACAAAAAAGGAGAACTACAGACTGATATGACTCATGAATCTAGATGCAAAAATCTTCAACAAAATTCTTGTCAATAGAATACAGCAACATATCCAAAATATAATCCATGATGACCAAGTTGGATTCACACCAGGGATGCAAGGCTGGTTCAACATCAGAAAAACAATTAATGTGATCAACCACATAAATATCACAAAAGACAAGAATCAGCTGATCTTATCTATTGAGGCAGAAAAGGCATTTGATAAAGTCCAACACCCAATCATGCTAAAAACTCTTAGCAAAATAGGAATAGATGTCAAATTCTTCAATGCAGTAAGGGCCATTTATACAAAGTCAACTGCCTACGTCATCCTGAGTGGAGAGAGACTGAAACAATTTCTCTTGAGATCAGGAACTAGACAAGGATACCCTCTCTCACTTCTCC
Organism: Heterohyrax brucei; assembly: GCA_028571685.1. NCBI lineage: Eukaryota > Metazoa > Chordata > Mammalia > Hyracoidea > Procaviidae > Heterohyrax > Heterohyrax brucei. The sequence goes on from CM053141.1 coordinate 172,649,610, forward strand.
TATTCAACATTGTACTAGAATTTCTAGCCAGAGCAATTAGACGAGACCAAGGAATAAAGGGCATCTGCATTGGCAAAGAAGAACTAAAAATCTCCCTATTTGTGGATGATGTGATTGTATATGCAGAGAATCCCAAAGAATCCATAAAGAAACTACTCAAACTGATAGAAACTTCAGGAAAGTCTCAGGATACGAGATAAACATAAATAAATCAGTAGGATTCCTTTACACCAACAATGAGATTATTAAGGAAGAAATCACCAAGTCAGTAACATTTATTATAGCCTGTAAGAAGATCAAGTACTTATGAATAAATTTAAGCAGAGAAATAACAGACCTTTACAAAGAGAACTATAAGCCCTTACTACAAGAAACTGAGAGAGACTTACATATGGAGAAACCTACCCTCCTCATGGATAGGAAGACTTAACATTGTGAAACTGTCTATTTTACCCAAAGCAATCTACTTATGTAATGCAATCCCAATACAAGTTCCAGTGACATTTTTTAATGAGATGGAGTAACAAATTACCAACTTTGTCTGGAAAGGGAAGAAACCCTGGATAAGTAAAGCATTACTGAAGAACAAGAACACACTGGGAAGCCTCTGATTACTCAACTTTAGAACCTATTACACTGCCACAGTAGTCAAAACAGCCTGGTACTGGTACAGAAACAGACAGATCAATGGAACAGAATTGAGATCCCAGAGAAGACATCATCTGCATAAGAACAGTTGATATTCAACAAAGGCCTTAAGACATTAAACTGGGGTAAAAACAATCTCTTCAACAAATGGTGCTGGCAAAATTGGATATTCTCCTGCAATAAACTGAAACAAGACCCATATCTTACACGTTATGCAAAAACCAACTCAAACTGGATAAAAGACCTAATATCCAGTCTAAAATGCTAAAGCTCATTCAAGAAAAAGTAGGAACAACAATGGAAGTTGTAATACACAATGTAGATGGACTTCAAAATCTGTCAAACAAACCACAATCATCAGAGGAGAAAATAGATAAATGGGAACTTCTAAGAATCAATCTCTTTTGCTCATCCAAAGACTTTATTAATAGAATTAAAAGGCCACCTATAGAATGGGAAAAAATATTTGGCAACTCTATGTCAGGCTGACACCTGATCTCCATAATCTATAAGGTAGTACAAAATATCAATAAGAAAAAGATAAATCATCCAATTAAGCAATGAGCAAAGGAGATGGACAGACACTTCTCTATAGAGGAGATTCAGGCAGCCAAAAAACACATGCGGATATCTTCAAATCAAAACTACAATGAGATACTGTCTCACCACAACAAGGTTGCCCATGATCCAAAAAACACAAAACAACAAATGCTGGAGAGGCTCTGGGAAGATTGGAACTCTCCTACACTGTTGGTGGGATTGCAAAATGGTGCAACCTCTTTGGAAAGCAATCTGGCGCTCCATTAAAAAAATGGATATAGATATACCATTTGACCCAATAATTTTAGTGCTTGAAATATGTCCTGCAGAATCAAGGCTATTCACACTAACTGATACCTGCACATGAATGTTCATCACAGCACAGTCCACAATAGCAAAAAGATGGAATCAACCCAGATGCCCGACAACAGAGGAATGGATAGGTAAACTATGGTATATATACTCGGTGGAACACTATGCAATGAGAAAGAACAACAATGATAGCAGGAAACATCTCATAACCTGGTTTCAACTGGAGGAAATTATGCTGAGTAAAAGCAGTCAGTGACAGAAGGACAAGTATTGTATGAGACCCCTACTATAAGAACTTAAAAACAGACTCATGCATAGAAGAAAAGGCTCTTTGATGGCTGCAAAGGCTGGGAGAGAGGGAGGGCGAATGGGGGAGGGTTTAGATCAGATAGTTAATAGAAATTTGGTTGGGTGAAATCGGTGACAGCATACATTAGAAGGAAGATAATAATAATTGGACTTCAACACAATTTGAGTACTCTCCCCATCTTAACCCAATATTGCAAGGATAGAGTAGCTGAGTCAGGGGACCGGGGACCATGCTCTCAGGTGAAATCGAGGCCAACTGACACAGCTAGTGTTTTGCTAATGAGGACTCTCTGCACCCCAGATTGGTGAGTGGCGTCTGGGGTTTTAAAAGCTGCCAAGCTGCCATCCGAGGGCACAGCAAATGGCCCCAACTCAACAGGAATGGATGATTACCGAGGACAAGAATGACATGGGGGAAAGAGAACCCAGAAGACAGAAAGACCCACTCATGTGACCAGAAGAACTGGATGTGCCCAGCTACCACCAGTGATAGCCACGATGGAGCTCACAAAATTCAGTCTCACTGGCAACACAAGAATAAATAGAGGTGCACCCTGAGATCTACAATAAAAGACCACATTAATCATCCAGTGGCCTCAGAGTTCCCCTGGGAGCATGACCCCCTGGCCCTGATGCTGCTCCTGCCCATAAATCACAATGGAGGCCAACTTTTCAGACAGCAATTGATTGGATTGGTGACACAGAGTGACTGTATTTTGTGGGAACTTTATGGTTCTATGCATCTATAGGATGTCATCCTGTTGACCTCTTACTAGAGGAAGGGGAGTGGGTGGAGAGGAGAGGATATGAGACTCTTGGGAGGATAGGACATATATGGAGCAGAGAGGAAGGGTATGCTGTCACTGAGCAGGGAGAGCAGGGGGAACCACATATAGGTGAGCATGCGAATTTATATGGGAATGTACATTTTCATTCAATCATAATAATAAAAAGAAAAAACAAAAAAACAAAAAAACCCAAAGTGCCAACCTTTTGGTTAGTAGACGTAGCACTTAACCACTATGCTACCAAGGTGACAGCAGTCACAAACTGATTTGAACAAGGCAACTTTAATGTAAGCCAAGCCAAGTGCCATTGATTCAAAGAGTTATTAACTGTAACAGGGAGTTGGAGTAGTGAAGGAGTCACTAGTAAGGAGTAAAGAGGACTTTAAAGAATACAAGGATAGCAGGCACTAGGAGCAGCTACTACTCCTAGAGCTTAGAGCACTGAAAGAATATCCCTTCCCCACACCCATCCCCAAGTGAAGAGCCAGATCTTGTAGGAGAGAACACTGCTGTGGCTCACTGAATAGTTAAGCAGTTGCTAGGAATCTAATGCCCGGGACCTGCAGGTAATATTCCCTGCATGGTGCTGGAAGAACTCTTCACTGGAGATATCTTCCAAGTAGCACTCTTCTACAACCACCCGTGTGTGTATGGGGAGTGGGTACCAGAAAACTGCTGGCCATTGGTGCTAGTGACTGTTGGCACCCTGTGCACTACAGGAGCCTGGAACTGGGAAAGCTACATGTGGGAGAAGCTGTGCATGCTGCAGGAGCCTGGTGCTGGAGAAGACACCTGCACATATGGACTGGCTATGGGGAAGCCACGTGTGCTGTAGACGCCTGTCCAGTGAGCAGACTGGCACCCAGAAGAAAACTGCCTCTTTGATGGAATATCTCTTAGTGTCCTCTGCTGACAAAGCTTAACATCATGCAAGCTGGGAAACGAAGATTTTTGAAAGTGCTTTATTTTCACAGACACGCAATCAACGGTGATTTTGGAACTGAGTGGCAAGAAATTGATTAGTGGAAAAAATGAAGAGACAAAAATCTTAATTTGCAATATCTGATGCCCTGCTTGGTTTCCTTCTTCCCTGACATGTGGCCTTTGAGGAACCTACAGTAGCAAAGCTAAAGCACGGCATCACTTACTGAATACCTCACTTTTATGTTAAACTTGGAAACTCTGGTGGTATAGTGTTACAGCTGCTAGCCAAATGGTCTGCAGTTTGAATCCACCAAGATTTCATTGGAAACCATACAGCAGTTCTACTCTATCCTATATGGTTGCTATGAGTTGGAATTGGCTTGATGGTAGTGGATTTGGTTTTGGTTGGTTTTTATATTAAACTTAAAACTTGAAGTAGTATCTTCTCTTTGCAAAATGATATATATTGAAGAATGTATAGAATTCCTCATGAGAATGAGCCCCAACAGTGATAAAATGTTACTGGTGCCTCGATAAATTGATGACGCCAGGGAAGGAAAAAACATTTGTTTTGTTCAATTACAACATTCTTTTAGAATTGACCTTGTTAGAGATAAAAACCATAGAATAATTTTACCCTATGTGTTTCTGCAATCTGATAGTATCCTTTTAATCTAATGTGATGCTTCCTCCCCCATCCCCCAGCCTCCACTTTTATTTCAGATGAATTAAAGGCACTAAACAAGAAATAGGGACAAATTAAAATTATTCTTTGGGCACTGTGGAGCCACTGAGGATTTTGAGCAAAACTGTGGTATGGTTAAAGGGTTCTGTAGGGGTTTAGCTAAATGCCTGGCATGTAATAAGTGCTTCATAAATGATGTCCACTTGAACAGTTACTGATATGGGCCTACTCAGTGTTGTGTGAGTGATGAGTGGTCACCCTCTCTGAGAGAGGTCACAAAGAGACCCAAGCAGAAATAATCAGAAGCAAAATCAATTTAATTTTTGTTGTTGTTGTTGCAGTATCAACTAAATAGATTTAGGCAGGAGAGGGGAGGGCTGCCTGGATTCCTTGCCCAGGCTCTGCTGCAAACCTCTGGAGCTCATTTAGGAGTCTAATGAGAGCAGAAAGACCTAGCCTATTGACCTGGGGGTAGAGGTTAGAGGAAAGGGTATGATTAATTTAATGCCTGGGAAGGGAGAAGACAGGCAAATGCCACACGAGGTCTGTGAACAGCTGTAAGCATTTTTTCCTCTTGTCTAAAGCAACATTAACTGTGCTTCCAAGTGGTGTTTTTAAAGTGAGAGCAACAATTTGTATTTATTTTCTACAAGTGTTATTGAATACCTCCTGCTCAGCAGTCACAAATGGAGATCACATGGCTCCTCAGTCATGAAGAAGCTCTGGAGACACACGAACGTACTACAGGCAAATGATCTCCATGGGCTAAGCATCACTATGGCATAACTGGCATCTGATTCCACCCCTCTGAAGGAGAGTACCCTCTCTAAGGTTATATGTGGCCTCCTTGTTCCTAAATCTAAAGAAAGAGTGCCTGTCCTTGTTTTACTTGACTTATTAGCAATCTCTTCCCAAATTCCCTTTCTCTTGACTGTGGGGAATCTCCTTCTTTGGGTGTCCTTTATCTATGTTAGGCTTCCGTTTTCTTTCTTCTTTTTTAACCTTCTCATGGTGTATTCTTTAAAGATTTGTATTTTTCATGACCTTCACCAGATTTCATGCTGTATATTCTTTCTGGGTTGATTTCATCTATTTCTCAAGCCCTGAGTTCCATTAGCCTATAGCTGATGGTATCAGCTGATGGTATCTACATCTATTTATCTAACTATTGGCTTTTTGGACATATTGCCTTGAATACCCTATAATCAAAAACCAAACAAAATCCATTGCTGTCAAGTTGATTGTGACTCATAGCAATGCTAAAAGACAGAGTAGAACTACTCCATAGAGTTTCCAAGGAGTGCCTCATGGGTTCAAACTGCCCAGTTTTGTCAATCACCTCATTCTAAACTTCTAGTTTCCTCTGTCTCAGTAAATAGTGCTTTTATCCAAGCAGTTACCCAAGCCAGAAACATGAGCATCAACTTTGACCTCCTTATTCCTCCCAGCCCTGTTTTACCCAATCAATGATAAATCAGGTTTGGCTTACCTCTTTAATAGCTCTGTAATCAGTCCACTTCTTTTTATTGTCACTGAATTATATTAGTGAAGGCCACCTTTTGCCTACATTATTACAACAGCTTGATCTCTCAGTCTGCGCACTTTGCGTAAAGGTTTTGCCATATGCAAATAGGATCATATACTCCTCTATTTACAATTCTTCAGTAGCTCCTTGGTGCCCTTAGTGTCCTACCTCTTCCATATTATCCACAAACCTCTTTGTGAGCTGATGTATTTCCCTTTCCAGCCTTTTCTCACCTCTCTTTCATATCTTCGAATTCTCTACTCTAGCTCTACTGAACCACATGCAATTCCTTGACTATACCATTCTGTCCGTGCCTAGAATTTGGTTCTCTACCCTGGTGGCATAGTGATTAGGTGCTATGGCTGCTATCCAAGAGGTCAGAAGTTCAAATCCACTAGGTACTCCTTAGAAACTCTATGGGGCATCTCTACTCTGACCTATAGGGCTGCTACAAGTCAGAACAGACTCTGTGGTACCTAACTGCCATGACAACTTCTACCATAGCCACCACCACAGCAATTACTTCTACTTTTGAGTAACTCTCATTTGTCCTGAAGCACTCAATTTAGCTGTATCTATGTCATTTGAAAAAAAGCACATCTATATATATTGACTAACACTCATATTCTTCCCCCAGCAAGACTAGATGGGATTCCATATGTAGATTCCATAAGAGCCTGTGTTGATACTTGTCTTAACCCTTACTACAATATTACAAAAGTGCCTGATTACTGTTCATACCACCCTAAAGCTGTCTTCTTTACTTTTGTAACTCTAGTTCTAGTATCTGTTATATGGACGCCTCACAGTGAATATCTGCATCTATATGAATGAATAATACGACGACGAGGTCTTGGAGCGTGGAGGACAAAGCTGTATCAGGAAGGACTTCATGGAGCCAGGTGCACATCATGTGGGCCTGACATGAGGTCTATTGGATTATTTGAGGAAGAGAACATTCTCAGTGGTAGAAGTAGCTTGAACAGTGGTTCAGAGCCTGGAAACTCAAGGCACAACTGGAGCATGGACTGTCTATAGTTGAAGAATGAGATGCAATTCTGGGATAGTAAGATGCGATTGAACCTTTGAAATCCAGGCTAAGGAGCTTTTCTGTAGGTGGTGGAAAGCTGAGAGTGAAAGAGTTTAGTTATGAAATGATCAAATGGTGCTACAAGTAATATTAACTAGGCAAACAGTATTCAGGATGGATGAGCAGGGACTGGGAGAGTCTGCAGAGAGTAAGAGTAGTTAAGAGCTTATGTTATTGACACTCTCCTGGAGGTGAGTAAAAGGTAGGGACAAATGTGAGCTAAGATAGCTCATAGTAGATACTCTTTTTTTTTTGTACAGCTTTTTTGAAATATAATTCACATATCATCTAATTTACCCTTAAGTGTACAATTCATTGAGTTGTTTCATATTTTCAAAGATATGTACAACTAGAATCAAAATTAATTTGAGAATATTATTGCCTAAAAAAATGAATAAATAAAAAATCACCTTGTGCCCCTAGAATTCCAGCTGGCTCTAACCCTAAGCAACCACTGATCTACTTTCTATCTCTAGAGATTTCCCTATTCCAGCCATTCTCTATAAATGGGATCGTGTAATCAGTGGTCTTACTTCCCTCACATAACATTTTCAAAGTCTACCTGTATTGTAACATATATCAGTATCCCATTCCTTTGTATGGCCAAATAATTTTCTATTATATATGATACCCTGGATATTAAGAATATAGGAAGAGGGTGTTATACTTAGAATAAAGGATAGAGTTGTGCAGGGGGCTTGAAAAAATGTGAAAGTCTTGTAAGAGTTGTAGTTGGAACTGCATCTGGTGTCAAGCTGAAGGCATCCATATCAACTCATGGTGAATAAGGATACCTATGTCACTATGAGTTGAAATCGACTCAATGGCAGTGGGTTTGGTTTTTTTTAATACATTGCCAAGAGCATGAAGAACCCAGCTGACAGGAGCCCAGCCTGTACTGGGGGTAGATATAGCTAGAAATGACAGGGTTTAGAACTCTTCTTCTGTGAGGGCACAGTAATCAGTAAGGGTTCAAAGTCTAAGGGCATAGGTCTTTTCTTATGAGCTTTGTATGTCTGTAGGCTCTGTAAGCAGTGATATCTTTCAGACTTGCTCAACCAAGGCATTATTATACCTAGATGACTATGAAAATTGGGAGACTACATCATTTCCTCTTGCCACTAGCAGGACATCTGTGGGGTAATCCGAGAATGTCTTTGTGATTATAAAGGGCAGAGCCAGTGTTAAAGTTGAGGGCAGGCTGAGATTTGTGCTCTGACAGCTGGACTGAAGAGGTTCCTAAAGTCGCATTAACTGAAAATGATCTATCTATCTTTTTTCCAGATAAGATCTGGATTCTATATTTGAAGTCGCTTTGTAGCAGATGATACTGTCCGGTATAAGCAGCCAGCCTGTTGCACGTACTCTGTTAGCTCCCTGGCAGGCAAGTACTGTGGAGAAGTGGGAATGAAGGTGTGTAAGACCATCTTCCTTAAGAGGTCCATAGAGTGTGTCTGTCTGTAGGTGCACCTGTACCCTAGACCATGAGGTCTTGTACACTTGAGGGCTCAGTGTAGAGCAATTCTGTCTTCCCTACCCACTCTTTCACCCATTGGACTGGTCAAGTGTATGGTATGCGCTTGAGGGTAAGAAGGAAGATGACTGACTGCTGAAGCTCTATTTCCCTTCACACCTAGAGACTGAGCACCTTCTTAATCATTCTGCTCCTGCCTTGTAGATAAAGTCATTCAAAGAGACAAGTGGTTGTCAGGTGCTGTCTTCAAATAGAAGAAGAGTTGAGCAGTTGTTTTCTGTCATTGAACCTCTGCTCAACCACCTATTTGGGTTTGTTATCTTGGATCTTCTGATAATTTTGGAATTAACAGCTTCCTGTGATCGCCATTGATCATTTTAGTTGACTCGAGCTCTTTGAATAACTCTGATCCCCCTAAGGGCTAGCCTGGTTTGCAGAATCTTGCATAACTTAATTGTCCTTATTGTATCCATGGGTACCAAGGGAATGGGTGCTGGTAGATCTCTCATTGATCTGAAAGGAATAGTGACTGAGTTTTACAGAGTTCATCTCCTCTCACACTGCAGTGTCTTTCACAATGCAAAAGCATTCCAGTCCACTTCTTCACCATGTTAATATACTATCTATTATGAGCAGAAGGTTGTTATCAAGAGATACAGGAAATACATTCTATAATGTAATTATTTCCCCTAATTGAGAGACATTTATCTACATAGATCTTATCTGGTAGCCTCTCTTCTGCTTGTGGACTCCTCATATATGATGTGGCCCATTCATTAGTGTTAGAAAAGTAAGTGGAACTGCCCTCAGAAAGGACTAGATCAATGGTTCAAAGTGTCATCACAGCTGACTGATCCTTTCTCTCTTTTTTTCTCCATTTCTGCTTCTCTTTGTGTTCATTTCATTCTTGTACGGGGTCTGACAATTAATTTCATGAACTTGCCACTGTGTGCTTATGTTGGCAGCACTGTACAAACAACTCTGTAAGGTTTTGTAACCTTGGTAAATCAGTGTTTGTGTTGATGAGTGACAGTGTCTTGTGGAGTGGTGGTCATTATTGTTACGTGTTTTTGTGTGCTGCTACAAGAATATCAGAGCTTGACTTAGAGCAATGAACAAATGTTAAATTTCTTGTTAAACTTGGCAAGACTGGAAGTGAAATCAGGGACATGTTTGTCTAAGTTTATGGGGATAATGTTATGAAGAAAATGGCAGTGTACTAGTGGATGAAATGTTTTTCTGAGGGGAAAGAAAGCATCAATGATGAAGAGGGGTCAGAGCAGCCAGTAACAAGCAGAACTGAAGAAGACTTTGTGAAAATTTGTCAAATTGTGCATCGGAGCTGTTGGCTGACTGTGAGAGACACAGCAAACCAAGTAAACATTGATAGAGAAACAGAGAATCTTGTCATGAGAAAAGTGTGTGCATAGGTCCTGAAGAATTTCACTGATGAACAAAAGCAAAGGAGAGTCAAAGTTTGCCGAGACATTTTGGAGAGGCAAGACAATGTCTTGGGCCATGTTATCACTGGCAGTGAAACATAGGTATATCAGTACAACCCTGAAACAAAGCATCAAAGTGCGCAATGGAAGTCCCCTAGTTGTCCATGACTAAAAAAGTTGTATCAGTTCCAATCAAGAGTCAAAGTGATGTTACTAACCTTTTCTGATATCAAAGGGATTGTTCATGATGAATTTGAAAAAACTGGACAAGCAATTAACCAAGTTTACTATTTGGAAGTGCTGAAAAGGCTGAGTTGAAAAAGTTAGACAAAAATGACCTGAACTTTTTGCCAACAACTCATAGCTCTTGCATCATGACAATGCAACTGCTCACATAGCACTGTCTGTGAGGGAGTTTTTAGCCAGTAAACAAACAACTATTTTTGGACATCTTACCTATTCACCTAATCTGATCAGCAATGACTTTTTTCTTTACCTGAAGATAAAGGGAGTATTGAAACGATGACATTTTGATGACATTCAGGACACAGGGGTGATTTGATAACAACTCTGATGGCCATTCCAGAAAGAGTTCTAGAATTGCTTTAAAGGGTGGACTAGAAGCTGGCACCAGTGCATAGCTTCCCAAGGGGAGTACCTAAAATGTGACCATAGTGATATTCAGTGATGACGTATGTAGCACTTTTTCTAGAATGAGTTCTTGAATGTAATTCTCAGACCTCATACATATTTTTTCTTTATTTTTTATTGCTGTAAAAGTATAGAGAACACATTTGCCAATTAGACATTTTTCATGAGTATAATTCAGTGAAATGAATTACATCAATAATATTGCACCATATGGTTTCTATTCATGGAATAAAGGGAAGTTTGAATTTAAAAACTCTAAGGTTAATTACCTTAGAGGAAAGAGAAAACGTTTGTGTCTATCTCTGGCTCTCCTTCCCTTATCTCTGTAGTATATACACATAGCAGGGACAGACTCTCATTGGTCTGCTTGAATTATGTGGCTGTACCCTGGGCCAATCACTGTGACCAGAAGGAACGGGATATTCTTAATAGCCCGGTAAAGGCCACGTTTCTATCCCTTTGGCCAGGGAGACAGGTATTCCAAAAGAAGGGGAGGAATAGGGTAATCATCATGGGCAGAGAAAAGCAACAGCATTTATTTGGTGACAAGCATAGGATAGAAATGAGGACCTAACTTTATTTTTATCATTTCACTGCATTCATATAGGATCATTTTTCTCTTAAGGAATAGACAAAAGGCAAACAAAGGTTTCTGTCTAATTAAGTGACTGGGGAATGATTACAGTTTCAAAATTGAAAATGCTGTCTAATCTACCTCTCTCTGTCTACATTTCCTCCTAGTCGTTTGCTGTGCCTTTTAAGTAGAATTGACTAGCTTCTCCTTATGGGAAGATAGAGAAATGATTTTCTCCATTATATTTGATTGAATGTTGTACTCTTCTTTCTTAAGGGAATACAGCAATGAAATATGTATTGTTTTCAGGGCAAAGCAATCACCCTCAGTGGCTAAATGAGAAGTTGTAGGGTTGTAATCTTGCTGCCATGCATAGTTATGTGGCATTACCTGCTGTGAAATTACTCCCTGGTTAACTTTTGGTGAGGGAAAGTCCAAGCTCACTTCTCTTTCTGGTTGCTTGGTCGGTAAGTGATGAAAGGGTATAGGCAAATGATAGACAAGCAGTGTCAGAGTCTTCAGATTGGTGAAGGCCAGTGCCATCCTTACACACTGAATGGAGGATGTGAGATTTAAAGGTACCACCTAGGTGCCATTCACAATTCTTGACTCAAGTATTGTTTTCGAGTTACACCTTGCTGTTCTGCTGCACTTATAAGAAATACAGGGATTCAGTAAACTAATGCTTACAGTGCGTTTTGATGTCTTGATGAAGATCACAATCAATAAGTAAGTCCAAGCTGATAACTAGCACAAAATATTGGAAATAATTTATTTAGAGGTAGTTGCATTGCTACTGTGAGGGAACTTTGGTGGAGCTAAAGACTGTGGTGATGGCAATGATGATTTTGGTAGCTGCAATAGAAATTACAGTTACTGTTACTCTCTACTGTCTATTCAGGGTCATAAGTAGTGCCTTAACATGCTTCATCCTTGTGGCAGCCATGTGAATGTGCCTCTCCAGAGAATATAATTGACCAGTGGCTCCTCGTCCTGTGTTTTGAAATCATACGTCACTTCTTGCCAACAGCATGCTTTCCATAGGCTCCTTCTCTTGAATGTGGCAGGGGTACTATGATGGCCCATTCCGCAGAAATGTTAGACCTCCTAGTGGCCTTGCTGAACGTTCCTTAGAACTGCACTGCAGTCTAAGATACTGTCAATCTTCTTTCCTTTCCTTGGGATCAGAATTGCATCATAGTCTGATGGACCTCACAGCCTCACTTGGGTGCCTTCAAGTTTCTCTCACTGGTGTTCTACCAAAGAAATTCTTGCGCATTTAATTGTGACTTGGCATCTGCTTCTCAGTGGATCCTGATTAATGCAATCACATTTACTCTTCATAACAATTTTACAAGAAAGATGGCCCTATATTCCAGATGAAAAAACTGAAGCTCAGAGATATTCTCTAACCTGCACCAAATCATACAGCTAGTAAATGAGTCAGAACACTAACCTAAGTATGTGTGTCTCCAGAGCTCACGCTTTTAAGTGCAACATTCTGGGAACTAATGACTGATTCTGACATGAGTCTCAACTCAAGCCAAATGACTCTAAAAAGTAAGATGATGAGGTCAGTTAGTTGTATGTGTCCATAACTTGAGAGGTTTGTCCAGGAAAAGGCACTAGGAACAATGATCTCCCTATCCCAACCTTTCCTACCCTATCTTGCCCTGCCCTAACCCATATATACGGTTTATATAAGACTGTGCTCAGTCTTTGGTATGCATTCTTCATTTAAACTGTATAAGAACTATAAGACAGAAGTATTATTTTCTCCCCCAATTTTATAGAATGTCTTAGGCTACGCCTTCTAGAGAAACAAAAATAGTAAAATACATAAATATAATAAGAGATTTATATCGAGGAAATGGCTCACAAGTTTGTAAAGGCTGGAACATCATAAGTTTGTGGGTCAGGACAGACTTCTGATTCGTGTAGCTGCAGTGGCTGGTGATACCAAGACTGAGAAGATCAGAGAGCAGGGCTCTTGCTCACAGGCTGTGAAGATCAATGACTCCTGATATTGGCAGGCAAGACCACAGGGAAGGTGCTAACTCAAGTATAAGAAGCAGATACCAAATTAACAGGATCCAGCTGCAGAATCCAGAGCTAGCAAAAGCCACTAGCCTTGTCAGAATGTCTGCTTACATTCAGTGCAGTCCACCCACCCAAGGAAATTCTCTTTCAATTGACTGGCTACTCACAGAAGATCTTGTCATGAAAGCGATTGTATTATTCACATCTTACTATGGAAGTGATCATAATGTCATGTAGCTGTCAAAATATATCATAACTACCAGCTACTGAGAATCATGGCCCAGCCAAGTTGACACACATCCTTAACTATGACAAGGATCTAGGAACCAAGGTAAAGTGAAGAATGTCTATTAATTGGGACAAAAATGATTTATGGGAAAAGTCAGCATTTTAAATCTGCCAGTTGCTCCTTGGAAACTCTATGGGGCAGTTCTACTCTCTGCCCTATCGAGTCACTATGATTCAGAATCTACTTGATGGCAGTGGGGTTTTTTATTTTTTTTTTTCTTGGAGCCAGAGGATAAGAGAGATAGAGAAATTAATGATTATCCTCACTTTTTATTGTTACAAACTAATACATGCCTATCATTAAAAAAAAATCGAGTAGTGCATAATAATCTTCCATTCTACCTTTAGTCTGATTTTTCAGAGGTAACTTTGTCACACTGTCATATTTCTCAAAGACATTGGTAGCATTATCAATACTGTTCCTTTCATTTTTCTCATTGTTTTTGTGAATACACCTGCAGTATCACAGCTGATTTGTTGAGAACTGCTTGGAAACTTCTGCAAACATTGTATGTAATGCATGGTCACAAGAAATACAGGCCTTTATAGGTGAGGAAGGTGCCTTGGGGGCATAATATCTGAAGATGGCATGGCTGTATCAGTTGTACCAAATTTTACAATCGATTGACTGCATGCAGTCATTCAGTTGCTAATGCATTCACTCTGATACTTATTCAGCAGTCATGCCATTATGATGATGGACCTCATTATTCATGCACTGATGTGATACAAACTCTTGATTTTATACATGAGGATTATTGAACCGAGACATAGACTATCCCTTAACAGTCAATTATTGGCAGTCCAGGGCAATCCCAATGACTTGCTTTTCAGTCCAGTGTTCTCCCCACAGTTTAATATTTAATGCTTCTTTGAGCTAACTTAACACTACATGTGTACTTTGTTGAGTCTACAAGTAATCAACTGGTAATCATGGTGATTCAATCCTCCTCCCCTGTTTTTTTAAGCCCCTGCTCTGTGACAACTAAGGGCAGGAGCTGTGTCTTGTTCATCATCTTATTTCCAGTATCTACTGGCACAAATAAGCTCTTGACTACCTGAAAGATTGGCAGTTCAAATTTACCGAGAGGTGTCTCGGACGACAAGCCTGGTGATCTGCTTCTGAAAGTAAGCAGTTTTATGCAGCAATTCCACTCTGACCAGATGGGATCGCCATATGTCATCATCGACTTGACAGCAATCTAGAGCAAAGAAAGCACTGTGACTGGTACACGCATAACTCTCAACAAACTTTTGGCTAGTGAGTGAATGAGATGCATGACAGTATAAGATTCTATGGAAGATTTAGGAGAATGCTAAGCATTGGTCATTACAATGAGAAGATCACAGAATCTGGAATCAGACAGGCCTGGACACTTCACATCAAGTGCTGTTACCTTGAACAATATCCTTAACCTCTCTGTACCTTAGCTTTCTTCATCTGTAACGTGCATACATGAGCTCCACATCAGCCCGTTGTTACTACAGCTACAACAATGACCTCAGACATACCAATGATCATAAAGACGGTGCAGGGCCAAGCGGTGTGTTGTTTTGTAATACATGAGAGTGCTATGAGTCGGAGATGACCAGAGAGAAATGAACAAGCACTCCACTCCACATCAATGGCTTTTAAAGATTAGTTGTGATAATGCTTACAGAGGGTTTGGCTTAATGCTTCAGAATGGATTAAGTGCTCAGTAAATATTACTTGTTGATTTTATTATCTCGTTGGATTGATTGCATGCATGGACGTCGGGAATCATTCAGTTACAAGGGAGCCCACTACAGAGTTCAAGGCCTAAGGAATAACTCAGAAAAGAGATGATACAGATTGAGACATATGGGAAAGTCTTCTTGAGGAAGCGCTTGATATAGTTTTGAGGGATGGCTGGGAGTGGAAAGGAATCCAGCGTGTAATGATAGTGTGAACAGAGATGTCATGCAAAATTACACCTGATATGTATGGGAGACCTGGAAGAGGGTGCCTTGCCCATCATACAGGTCAATAAGGGGACCACGTTGGGCAAATGTATTTGGACTCTGTAAGGCAGAGGCTTAAAGGCCATTCAGAGGATGGGTGTCGAGATTTCCTCTGGGAGGAAAGTAGAAGCTATTGAGCTGCTTTAAGCACCACTAGAAAAATTCACAGGTCATTTACCTTGACCTAAAAGTACAGTGTGATTTTCATCTCTTCAGAACTAAAAGAGGGTTCTCTTTTCTCAAAATGCCCTTGTTTTTGAAGTTGCTGTCTGGGTAACGAATGACGAGAATATTTCAAAGGAATAATTCAGCTATCTTAAGGATTTCTTTTTCTCAGTTTTTTCTTTTTTGTTCTTGCTTCCCTTCCCTGGAACGCCATGGTTCCACTCAGCAGGCTTAGAAGGAGGTACAGAAATAGGCTCACAATGGGCATCATGTATTCAAGGCCAACCAGACATGGTTCGCTAAGAAAACACCCTTGATATTCAAGGCTGTTTTTGAGCCACGAGCATATTCTTGTTTCCGCTGAGTTTATCAACAGACACATCCTGCAGTTCCCAGGATTCATACATGCATCATTCAAAGCTTTGGATAGGCCCCTTTATAGAAATGCTGTGACTCACCATTTGTGGTACACTGGGGGGGTGGTACCTTTGCAATTGGAGCATCTATCTGTGTTGCTGAAATGTGTGTCTCCTATTCCTTTGTGTACTTGATGTTTAGACCCTTGTTCATGGTGGCTCACGCTACCCACCAAGTTTCTGACAGTGCCATCTGTCACTGTAAAAGGCCAGTGTGCACACAGCATTTTTTTTTCTTAAGGTTTGTTGGTTCCTCTCAGGTCAGGAGAGGAAGTATACGTCTGAGGAGTGAATGCCTCATATATATCACTTAGGTTCGATGTCTTTCCAGGACCAGAATGTTGAGCCTTAAAAGGAAGTGAGGAGATCCTTTAGTTCCTCTCCCTGTCTCCAAGTAGGATTAATTGGAGGAAACCTATAAAAGAACATTGTGCTGAGTATCTGCTTGGCCCTGTCCTGGGCTCTGTGCTAAGTTATGGGGATACAGAGGTGTTCAAGACATGATTTATGAACTGAACCCTCACTCACAGAGGAGCAATGGTGATTGTAAACCACCTAAATAAATGACAGTAATAGACTATGTATGTGCTTTAATAGAAGTCAGTAGAGCAGAGAAGTTGGACAAGATGAAGAAGTTGGCATCAGGATTGGAGGAAGAGTCATTAACAAGCTGCGCTACACAGATGACACATCCTTGCTTGTTGCAAGCAAAGAGGACCTGAAGCATTTAACTGATGAAGATCAAAGACCACAGCCTTTAGAATGGCTTACACCTCAACATAAAACATGTCAGCTTGATGGTAGCTAAAAACAGAAACTGTAGTGTAAAGAGTGCTTTACTGGCCACAGTAAAGGTACAGGGTACCATTTTGCTATGGCAGTAGAGCTTAGTGATTATACCAAGCTCTAGAGTTCATCTGATCTCCTTTCTTTAGGGTGGGAACTTGTTTGAGCTCCTTATGTCTTTGAGCTCTGGTTTATTCAGATCTGAGGTAGGGATAGAATGTTTACCTCACAGGGTTTTGTAAGGATTAAATAAGACCAAGATTATGAAGGCTAGACACAAATTCTGGGGTCAGGGAAAAGAAGTGGGTTTGATGTTATTACCAATATTATCATTTCTGTTTACCATAACTTAATGGCAAGAGGAAGACAATCTTCACTGCTTTTCAGGCTTCTGTAAAAACAAGAAGCAACCTTTGGACCAGTTTTTCATGGGCAGCAATAAGGGGATGCCAAAAAAAAGAAAAATTCAAATTCAGACACGCAGGGGCTGTCCTTGTTGGTGTCCCACTTGCTCCTCCCCAGAGGGCGTGTTCGTGCTGCCTCTGCTGTTTCTGTCTGTGGACCCAGTCAGGTTTTTCTTCCTGGAGAGGGACATTTTGTACAAAACACATAGCATCATACTCTTTTGTCCTGTGGCATTTTCACCCACTGCCAGGTGCTACCTGGCATGTGGCTTTGATTGACAAGATTACTAATCCATTGTAATCATATTTTCATAATTAGTCCCTACGAGGCCCGGCTGGCTGCTCTTGCCCAGGTAAACTCTTGTCTGCAGCAGAATGTTTTCACCAACTGTCGCCTCCCCAGGAGGGAGCTGTCGGTCTAGCACCCACAGCTGTTACTAAGAATTGCTTTTGCATTCTTCCCTATCACTGTTTTTTGGCGTTTCGCTGCTAGGAAGCCTTACTTGATTAAAAGTTATCTAGACCTGAATGGATACCAGAAATTGCTTTGTTTTTTTCCATCCTCCTGATTGTGTGCTGCCACTCCTCTTCTGTGGCTCCTTTCCTCACATCCCCTCCTGCTCACCCTTTTTCTTAGCCCCAAATCCCTGTGGCAAAGGTGAGAGGGAACTTCAAAGGCATTTCTGAATAAAAGAATACATGGAGGAACATCAATTATTTATCAGGCAAAGTTTTGGCAGGCACAGGGGGCTTTCCCTGTTTTTCTTGTTGAAGATGGCAAGAATATCACTTCTGAAGGCTACACCTTCCGGGCCTGAACTGACTATTTTGGCCTGTAAGAGTTAGGGAACCCCGGGCCTGTTCTCTGCACACTCATTGTTTCTAATTCAACAGAGGGTGACTGTTACTTATTAAACCCTTGCCCTAGGCCAAGTGCCATGCTAAGAGACTTGTTCTTTAACTTGCTTAATCTTTGCAATAACCTTAGGAAAGAGGTATTAGCCCTACTTCCCATAGTACAAATGAGGAAAACGGGGTACAGAAATGTTAGGTGAAGTTTCCAGTATTCCTCAGCAGAGAAATCCAAGGTAGCAGATCTTGAATTCAAGCTGGGCCTGCTTTCTCCAGAGCTGATGATTGTTACCACCACGCTGAATTGCATATAATGCAGAGATCTGAGGAGGCAGTGCGGCGGGGCAGGAGAAGGTGTCTGAGAAAGGGGAACCAGAAGTCTTCACAGAGGAGGTTAACTCTGAGACCAGCGGTTCTCTAGTCCTTTTTGAGAAATAGGGAATTAGAGAGGTGTTTTCCTTGAGCCCTGGGCAGGCTCAGGAGAGGAAATTGCCATGCAAGTAGCACATGGACAGGTGGTCTCCATCACCAGACTCAGGTACTGTGGAATCCCTAATGTGGCCCGGTGTCTCCAGATCCTTCAGACAGTGATTCTCCTGAGATCACCTCAATAATTAAAACCAGAGTGTCCCTGGCTCCTACCTTCTCCTACAAGGACAATTAATTTTTGGAATTTGCAGGTGATTGCATTGGCGTGGAAACCCTGGTGGCATAGTGGTTAAGTGCTACAGCTGCTATATTGGCAGTTCAATCTGACCGGTGCTCCTTGAAAACCCTATGGGCCACTCTAGTCTGTCTGTAGGGTTACTATGAGCTGGAATTGACCTGATGGCAGTGGGTTTGGTTTGGGTTTTGATTTCATCTTGGTTTATTACCAGCTGCCCAAGTTACCTGTTGTCCGGGAAAAGAAAGCAATGTATTGGGTCAGCTTGGATTCCGTTAGACTAATCTTTGTTAACATCTGTAAAGTGCTCGTGAAATGCCAGACATTCTGCTGAAGGCTTCACATATACTATCTGCTATGGTGGGAATTAGGTGGTGTTGTGCCCATTTTACTAGTGAAGAAACTAAGGCCCAGCAAAAATACAAAAAAATTTGCCAAATATCTATTGTGAGCTGGAGCCAGAGTTTGAATATGGATAGAAAATTATACTTTTAGAGTCTTTTTGTAACAAATTGCGTATGTCTGGATATGAGTTGGGTGGTATGGGGGAGAAAGCAAAGGAAAGGAGTTGAAAGAATGGAAAGAGTGAGCATGCACAAGTGAGTGAGATTGATTGACTGGGGTATAAGTTTCAAATGAAGTGTACTGAATTTTCCTTTCTCAGAAAAGAACTCTATCCCTTTATTTATACCTAAAGCTAATGTTCTCAATATACCTTATAAAAGTTAATACATTTGAAGTCCTAGGTATTATGGGTTGAACTGTGAAAATGCATGTCAACTTGGTTGGACCATGATACCCAGTACTGTGTAGTTGTCCACCCTTTTGTGATCTTGTGTTATTATACTGTGTGTTGTAAAACCTCACCTCTAAGATTGTAGTGAGGCAAGGTTAGAGGCAGTTATGTTAATGAGGCAGGACTCAATCCACAGGATTAAGTTGTATCTTGAGTCAATCTATTTTGAGATATAAGCAGAGGAGAGAGAGAGACCTAAATACTGTTAAGTGAAAAGAGCCAGGAGTGGAACTTGCCCTTGGGACCCAGGATCCCTGTACTAAGAAGCTCCTAGATGAAGTGAAGTTTGATGACAGGAACCTTCCCCCAGAGCTTAAAAAATTAAGTCTTCCTCTGAAGCTGAGGTCTTGAATTTGGACTTCTAGCTTCTAGACTGTGAGAGAATAAATTCTGTTTGTTAAAGTCATCCACTTGTGGGATTTCTGTTACAGATGTACTAGATAACTAAGATAGTAGGTAATCCTTCCCAGTTGAAGTTTGCATCCATTTGGGCTTCAGGCACTGAGTTAGTAACTCTGATCTCTGGAAAACTTATCTTTTGTCTGGTTAAGCACTGAGGGAACATCAGAAGCACTTTAAAAAGGAATACTGTAGCATAGATGAAAACTGTGGGTTAGTTCAGCAAGATGCATGGTGCCCAAGGTCATAATTTCCCTGAGAACAGCTCCTAATGACCTCCTACTTATTGCTTATGTAGAGAAATACACATGCAGAGACATACAAAATAGCACACTTGCTTTGGAAAAAGAAATAGGTGTATGTGTTCTTGGCAGAGACTGCAGAGTTATAGCTAAAGCATCAGAGTTGCCAAGAAAAATGGATGATCATATCACCTAAGTCCTCAAAGGGTGGTAAGTCCAGAAGTCACTACTTAGAAAATTAAGATATACAGGTGAGTCAGGTTCTTAACTCTGGTTTCATTTTGAATATAATTTATCCTTGGGGATATATTTAGAATATATATACACACAGAGCGATTTCCTTACAGTTTCAAGTGGTCTCATAATTTGATCACAGAAATTTAGATGGCCTAAACTGTCAGTGTCAACCTGAGCTATTTTACATCTACAGCCTCCTTCACCGTATGTTACAAGAGGAGCCAGCTAAGGGGAGTGCCTTGCCTTTTGCTGCCTCTTGTTCCCCTCTCAGCTTGCTTGATTTGTCCCCATGTATTCATAGGTGTTCAAAGAGGTGTTAGATGTGCTTATAAGTAACCATGTCATGTCTTTTGTTCTTGTGTTCACACCCTTTAGTGATGTCTACCCTTTGCCATTGTGTCCAGTGACTTTTGTAAGAGTCAAGCAAATTCAATGACAGTTTATTAAGAATTTATTAAGTTCTAGGCAGTGCAGCAACATTCACTTCCCTTGCCCTTATGGACATTCTAGTGAGAGGACACATACAGTAAATAAAGGCATTACTTGAGAAGCCCAGAGCTTCAAGCTCTTGTATACTTGAACAGGACTGTATCTTCTGCCCAAAATAACCTGCTCCAAAATATCCAAAATAACCTATTGTTGTGTGATGCTTACGTCAGTCCAATGTGCCTTTCAAAACCACTCTCCTATCTTCAGCCTGCTCCTGATTGCTCAGTCCAGGCCTAGAGTAGGCAGTGAGGATGGTGGGGGTCAAGGGCTCTCAGATCATTTATGGACATTGTGTGACCCTAACTACTCAAGTGTTTTCCTCATATCTAGTAATTTCTAAGGGTCATCTAAAACTTTTATAGACAAGTGTAGATATTGAGTCTAGTTTACACACACACACAAACACACACACACACATGGATGCACATTTGTGCTTATACACACTGCATTCTTCTGTTAAGGTGATTTTATGAAAAAATACTGGAAGATTAAAGAGCATCTATGCCATGTGGAAGAGTGAAATGAGACTCCAGATTATCTGATTGTCAGTTCTTCTCAGGATTGCTACTGGGATCTAGGGAACTAGAGTAGTAAGCTTCATTCGTATGCAACTCCTGAAATATTAATGAGCTGTCTGTGGAATTTCCATCATGGAAGCACATGAGTAAAACATGTATTTCAGTTTGTGTCATGAGGTTATGGGATATCTTACAGAGGCATATCCCTTTTTCTTCCTGGAGGCTTTTATCCCAGAACTTTGTGTATCTGGCTTCTTATTAGTTCTCACCTCTTCAGAGAAGGTTTCCTTTACCCTCAAACTAAACCCGTTCTACTTCTCAGCTACCATTTTTATCACATTATTCTGTATCATACATACATTTTATAATTTATTATATTTTTGATGGTGTCAAGATTATACACAGCAGAACATACACCAATTCAACAATTTCTACATGTACAATTCAGCAACATTAATTACATTGTTGAGTTGTGCAACCATCTTCATACACTTCTCTGGGTTTTTGCTTCCCTGTTAACATAAAATCATGGCTTCTTAAGTTTCCTCTCTAATGTTTAGAGTTGCTTTTGTCAGTTTTATTGTATATAGATAGGTTTCAGAAGAGCACAATGCTCAAGGCAGACATTCTTTACTAGTTAAAGTGAAGTATTGTTTAGTTTTAAGAAGACTTTAGGGAATACTTTTGATTTAAGGTTTAAAGATTATCTCAGGGCAATAGTTTCAGGGATTCACCCAGCTTTCATGGCTTCAGAAAGTCTGGATTCCATGAGAGCTTTAAATCCTGCTTTACGTTTTGGTCAGGATTCTTCTATAAAATCTTTATATCACATTTTAATTAACCCTTATCACTGTGTCAACTCTCTTCTTCTCTCCTTCCTTTATTCCTCCATCCCTCCCTCCATCCACTCATCCTTTCCCCCCCAAAAGCATATACAAACATACACCAGAAAAGAACACTACAGCAGCAAAGCTCTTATAAATTTTGATTCCAAAATACCTACCCAGCACATAGTAAGGGTTAAGAAATATTTGTGGAGTGAATGAATGTTTTCCCACTCCTCCTCCCCCAGAATA
Organism: Heterohyrax brucei; assembly: GCA_028571685.1. Classification (NCBI taxonomy): domain Eukaryota; kingdom Metazoa; phylum Chordata; class Mammalia; order Hyracoidea; family Procaviidae; genus Heterohyrax; species Heterohyrax brucei. The sequence goes on from CM053141.1 coordinate 172,671,927, forward strand.
TGTTTGCTAAAACGCATACAGTATCAGTCATCTAATATCAATTTTCTGCACCTTTGGGAAGTGAGTAATAGGTTCTTTAAAGACTACATTGACTTGGGCTTCCCATTTTACACTGTGGAGCCAGCCCACCAGTCCTATAATATTAACAGCCTGGGAATCTGACAGTTTCTGCTTTGTACCTGCTTTATTTAGCCTCCTTGACTCTTGAGTTGGGAAATTTTGGCCCTTTCCCTCTTCATCTGCTCCTTCTTGGGAAATAGCAGCAAGGCTGGTAGACATGCCCTGGGAGCTGTCTGCTTGCTCTCCACGAGCCAGGTGCTCAAGTCCCTGAAAGCAGATCTTATGTAAGGTGCTGTGCGTTCAGGGTGGACCTCTGATTCCAGCTGCAGCCTGGAATGTGACTATGCATGTGACAGGTGAACCAAGTGACTGGGGAAACAAAGCACAGACTGCTGGAATGGGAAACGTGTCCTTGCAGATGCCAAACCTGTCAGTTCTCAGTGTCTGAGAAATACCAAGAAGCTAATCTTTGTTTGTTTGTTTGTTTCCTTGCCTTGCTTCTTTTTCTACTTCTCACATTCATAGTCTGAACTCTCAGCCCTTCTGTTTTATATAGGATTTGAAGTCGCGTTACAAATTAAAACTTGAAGTATTCTGCAGTGACGTGAAAATCAGATGAGGTTCCTGGATTTAGATCAAATTAGTTGTCATCAAGTTGATTCTGACTTAGGGGACTCCATATGTGCCAGAGTAGAATGGCTCCATTGGGTTTTTAATGAATGATTTTTCAGGCCTTTTTTTCCTATGATGCCTCTGGTTTGCCCCTGGATTTTAACCTAACGTTTTAAATAACTTGACAGAGTACAGATGACTCCTGAGCACTTTGCAGTTTTCACAGCTCTTCCATGTTCCTTATTGCCTTGAATTCTTAGAAAGAGCCCGTCAAGCATATGATGATTTGTATCCCCATATTAAGGATAAGGGCACAGACTCAGAGAGGATAATGCTACCAACAACACATAGACAGAAGTAGGCAGGCTGCAATTGAAGTCCTGGTAATCAGATTCTACCGCCAGTGTTAGTTTTGTTATTGTCTATCTGCCTCATAGAACCTCTGTTGAAATAATACACTTTTAAGTATTAGCCATTAGGAAAAACTAATTTTTTAAACGTAGTTCTATAAGACATTTTATAGGCTCAAAGAACCACTGAGGAAAGCAAATTGGACATCTGGGGAGCCCTGAAAATTGGGCCAGGGAGCAACTTGTGTGTGTTCACACTAGGTAAAGGGTGGCAAAGGTATTGCTTCTGGGTGGGTGTAGAGGTGAAGCTGTGGACAAGACACTTCAGATTCAGAAAATTATAGAACTGACTCGACGGCACTTGGCTTGGCTTGGCTTGGCTATCTTGGTACACTGTGATTGTTTTCATTAGGTATCAGGCTTGGCCAGCTTGACTGTTTATTAAAAATATTTCAATCCTGTCTGTTGCTTAACAGATTAAAATGTTTCTCCCCTAAAATGTGTGTAAATTTAGCTAGGCCATGATCCCCAGTCTTGTGTGATTGTCCACTGTTTTGTTATCTGATAGGATTTTCCTAGGTATTCTAATTCCTCCCTCTATGATGTGAATGAGTTAGGATTGGAGGCAATTATGTTAATGAGGTGGGGCTTGATCTACAAGATGAGGTTGTATTATGAGTCAATCTCTTTTGAGATATAAAAGAGAGAAACAGAGAGACTGGAGGGGGAGAGGGAGACAGGCTAACAAGAATTGAATAACCAGGAGGGCAGTGTGTCCTTTGGATCAGGGGTCTTTATGCTGAGAAGTTCCTTGGAGAGGGACTTGGGGAGGGGGGAAGATTGGTGACAAGAACTTCCCATTACATCTGACAGAGAGACAGCTTTCCGCTGGAGCTGACACCCTGAATTCACACTTATGGCCTCTTCAACGAGTGAGAATAAATACTTCTTTGTTACAGTGATCCACTTGCGGTATTTCTGTTACAACAACACTAGGTAACTAAGATTGTTGTTAATTTGACATTGGAATTATATACTCGACAACTTTCTTTGATGATTGAAAACTTGCATTCGCATCAACAAATGTAGTACTGCATAAAACTGGTCCATCATCCCAACGAAATTGATTGTAGATTTCTCTCTTTGTAGTTTGTAGCTAGATATTTTTTGGTTAATGAATCTTTGCGAGTGGTCATTAGATGTAAGGCCTTCTGTTAGTGGCTTAGAGGTTTGTAAACATGCATTAGGTACGCTACCCACATTCAAGGAGATTTTCTGTGGTAATAGAATTTTGACAAGGAGAAAAAAGAATGTCAATGAATGAGAGGATGAATTAAGCTTCATGGGAGACTAGCAAGGACCACCTGGAGTTCAAGAGACATTGACATCGTATCCGATGGGTGGGGAGTTTTGCCAATGGGTCTATAGGAGTTGTATTTGCACAGAAAGATACCAGAAGGGTTTCCTAGGTAGAGAGGAATAAGTTAACAAAGCAGAGGTGCAGGAGAGAGTGCAGATTTAAACCCAGAGATAAGAGATTATCTTAGTTTGACTGAAACATGAACTATCGCCAGAATAAAGTTTAAGTTTTTCTTTTCTTTATTTTTTTTGATTGGGAACTGTCATGCACTGAATTGTGTCCCCCGCAAAATAGGTGTAGACACGTGGCTGGGCCGTGATTCCCAGTATCTTGTGACTGTCCTCCATTTTGTGGTTTTCCTATGCTGTATGTCAAAGGATTAGGGTGAGACTGTAAATGCCTTTATAAGATCACCTCCCTGCTCCACTGTAAAGGGAGTTTCCCTGGAATACGGCTTGCCCCACTCTTAATTGTTTCATCCTGTAAGAGATACAAGGAAAGAGAAGCAGGCAAAGAATTGGGAACCTCGTACCATCAAAAAAGCAGCACTGGGAGAAGACCTGAGTTTCCTGTGCCAAGATGCTCCCTGGACAAAGATTGATACAATGCCGGACTTTCCTCCAGAGCTGACAAGGGGAAAGCCTTCCCCTAGAGCGGACACCCTGACTATGGACTTGTAGCTTACCCTACTATGTAAGAATAAATGTTCCTTTGTTAAAGCCATCCACTCTGTGGTGTTTCTGTTAGAGCAGACCCAGCTGACTAGAACAAGGACCATTTAGGTAAAATACCTTATAGTACACTCACTCCAACCATGCTTATTCATGGAAATCCCATTTATCCACAAGTGCACATGAGCAGTAAGTTTTCAGTGCTGTATGGCAGCAAATTTTTAAAAAAATTTTTTTCTTTTTGGTTGAATACTGAAACAGAGTCCTTGAGAAACACTTCCTCTGCATTGCCAAGTGCTGTACAACTTTTCTACTTAGTGGATTTCCAGTAAACAATGTTCAGTCATAAACATAAACACTCATCTATGAAATTGTGCATAATTAGGTCTCGAAATTAGGGGAAAACACTTATATTTTAGAATCACTGGGAACCATTGGGAGATCCTTGGGACCCATAAGTAGGTCATAGATCATGCTTTGAGTAAGAGTGGTCTAGGGGGCGGTGATAGCCAGCCAAGCCAAGTGCTGTCTAGTCAGATCTGACTCATGGCGACCCTAGGGATAAAACATGCTGAGGCAATGTTGTCGAGGCCAGTATGCAGAGTTGTACTCAATTTCCATTGAAGCCTTTTGAAAAAGAACAATTTATTTATTTTTTTTAAAATTCATTTTAAGGAGAACCAGTGTTTTGGAAGGAATGACAGTGGGAGATACTGACGTCAAGGTAATCAGGTAAAAGAGAGGCAAGGAATGGTACCATTGGTAATGAGAAGACAGGTGATAGAAAATGTAAAAAGAATCAACAGAGCTGGCAAATTGAAAAGTATTAAATGATGAGAGAGACAAAAGAAAAATTTGGCTTCAATAGGTAGGTGACGTGCACAAAAATGGATGAGTTAGGTAGAAATGCTCTTCTACTGGGTAAAGCAATGAATTGTTTTATAAAAACACTAAAGTCTTGTTGAGAGATTTGGAATTTAAAAAACAATTCTTGGTTTTTTGAAAAGATCAACAAAATTGATAAACCATTAGCTAAACTTACTAAAGAAAAAGAGGAAGCAAATAACCTGAATAACAAATGAGATGGAAAATGTCACAACAGGCTGAAGTGAAATCAGAAGTATCATAATAGAATACTATGGAAGACTGTGCTCTAACAGATTTGAAAACCTAGAGGAAATGGACAAATTCCTAAGTGGAGAAACATACCTTGCTCATGGATAGGAAGACTAAAGCAATCTACGTTTACAATGCAAACCCAATACAAATTCCAGTGCAATTTTTTAATGAGATGAAGAAACAAATCACCAAGTTTGTTTGGAAAGGAAAGAAACCCCCGGTAAGCAAAGCACTACTGAAGAAGAGGAACACAGTGGAAGGCCTCACACTACCAGACCTTAGAACCTGTTACACTGCCGTAGTAGTCAAAACAGCGTGGTATTGGTACAAAAGAGATATATAGACCAATGGAACAGAGTTGAGAACCCAGAGATGCCACCATCCTCCTATGAACAGCTGATATTTGACAAAGGCCCTAAGATTGTAAACTGAGATGAAAACAGTCTCTTTAACAAATGGTGTTGACAAAACTGGATATCCATCTGCAAAAAATTGAAAAGAAACCCGTATCTCACACCTTAAACAAAAATTAACTTAAACTGGATAACTAACTATCAAATCTGAAATGATAAAGATCTTGCAAGAAAATATAGGGTCAAAAGTGGAAGCTTTATTACACAGCTTAGACAGACTTCAAAATCTGACAAACAAAGCATAACCAGCGGAAGAGAAAATAGATAAATGGAAACTATGAGGAATCAAACACTTTGCTGATCCAAAGACTTTATCAAAAGAATTAAAAGACCACCTATAGAATGGAGAAAAATATTTGCAACTACATGTTGGAACAACATCTGATCTCCATAATCTACAGCCAAGCACTGCAAAATATCAGCAAGAGAAAGGTAAATAACCCAATTAAGGGGTGGACAAAGGAGATGGACAGATACTTTACCAAAGAGGTCATCCAGGCGGCCAAGACACATGAGGAAATACTCATGAGCATTAGTTATTAGAGAAATCCAAATCAAAACTATAGTGAGATACCATCTCACCCCAACAAGGTTAGCTGTGATTCAAAAAACATAAAACCACAAATGCTGCATGAGGCTGTGGAAAGACTGGAACTCTCCTACATTGCTGGTGGGATTGCAAAACAGTAAAACCTCTTTGGAAAGCAGTCTATCACTTTCTTAAAAAGCTGGAAATAGATATACCATTTGATCTAGTAACCCTACTGCTAGGAATATATCCTACAGTATCAAGGGCAGTCACACCAACACATACATGCACACAAATGTTTATTGCAGCTCAGTCCACAACAGCAAAAAGATGGAATCAACCCAGACATCCAACAACAGAGGAATGGTTAGATAAACTAGGGTATATATACTCAGTGGAACACTATGCAATGATAAAGAACAATGATGATTTTAGGAAACATCTCATAATCTGATTTCAATTGGAAGACGTTATGTTGAGTGAAATGAGTCAGTGGCACAAGGACAAATATTCTATGAGACTCCTACTATAAGGACTTAAAAATAGACTCATGTACAGTAGAAAAGACCTTTTGATGGCTGCAAGGGAGGTGTCATGGATCGAATTGTGTCCCCCCCAAAATAGATGTAGCCCTGTGGCTGTCCCATGATTCCCTGTATTCTATGGTTGTCCTCCATTTTGTGATTTTGCTGTGCTGTGGGTTAAAAGATCAGAGTGGAACTGTAAGTTCATTCATAGATTACTTCCCTGTGCCACTGTAAAGGGAGTTTCCCTGGAGTATGGCTTGCCCCACCCTTAATCATTTCATCCTACAAGAGATAAAAGGGAAGAGAAGCAAGCAGAGAATTGGGAACATCGCACCATCAAGCAAGCAGCACCGGGAGAAGAGCTCATCATTCAGACCTGAAGTTCCTGTGCCAAGATGCTCTCCGGACAAAGACTGATGCAATACTGGACTTCCTCCAGAGCCGACTGTGGGGGAAGATTTCCCTGGAGCAGACATCTTGATTTTGGACTTGTAGCCCACTGGACTGTGTAAGAATAAACCTTCCTTTGTTAAAGCCAGAAACTCTGTGGTATTTCTGTTGGAGCAGCCCTAGCCAACCAAAACAGGAGGAGAGGGAGGGAAAGTGCTGGTCATAGATTAGATCGTTGATAGAAATTTGGTTGGGTGAAAGCAGTGACAGCATACAGCAGAAAGTAGATCAATTTAACTGGACTTCAACATAAACTGAAAACTCTTCTGGTCTTAACCCAGTATTGCAAGGATAGAGTAGCAGGGATGGGGATCTGGGGACCGTGTTCTCAAGGGACATTGAAGCAAGTTGGCGTAACTAACCTATTGCTAAGAGAGTCTTCTGCACCCCATATTGGTGAGTGGCATTTGGGGTCTTAAAAGCTAGCAAGCTGCCGTCTGAGGTACATCAAATGATCTCAACTCACCTGGAACAGACAATCACCAAGAGCAACAGAGACGTGGGGGAAAAAGAGCCCAGGAGATAGAAAGAACCAGGTGAAAGGGACACTGTGTCAACACGTGACTAGAAGAACCAGATGGTGCCTGGCCACCACCAAAAACAGCTATGATGGGGCACACAATGTTGTGTCCCAGTGGCAACATGAGAAAAAGAGGGCTACACCTTAAAAACTCCACTAGAAGACTGCAAGTGATGGTCCAGTGGCCTGGGGTCCAGGTCCCTAAATCTGCTGCTGCCCCTGACCAAAAAACATTACTGAGGTCAACTCTTCGGACAGGAATGGACTGGACTTGGGGACACAATGTGACCATATAGTGTGTGTACTTTATGGTTCTATGCAACTATAGGATGCTATCCTACTGGCCTTTTACTAGAAGGGAGAGCAGAAGGTAGACAGGAAGGGACAGAAGATTGTTAAGAGGATATGACATTTTCAGACCGAAAAGGAGGAGCGTGCTGTCACCTGGCAAAAATAGCAGAAGGAACTGCAGATAGGCGGGCATGCAAATTTAATTTGGATTGTGTACTTCCACTTAATCACAATAAAAAACAATAATAATTTCATAGGCTTTTGAGGGAATACCTGGCGAATCACAGGTAGGAGTTTCACGTTTTCCAGCTAGAACTTTGTCATACACAGCATGTTGGTTAACCTTAAGTGACAAATGTCATGAAGCCAAACAGAATGTTTACTGAGATGGGTGTGGTTTATATTAGGTACAAAGCAGAAGTCAGGGAGTACCCCCTTTCTCTTGGTGAGATCATGTATTATGAAAGCTTCATATCTACTTAGTATCTTCTTGTTTTGCACTGAGAGAAATCTACAATTTCGGAAGCTCAAAAGCTTGTCGTTAACTTCAGATGACTGGTTTACCACTCCAATAAAGCAGGTATTGCTGGTTGCTAAATTATGAAACACCTGTTGTTAACTGTGTGTTCCTGACAGCATTACTCTGTAGCACGACTCCAGGGGACATCATTCACTTGGAATAAATGTGGACTTGTGGAAATACAGTAGCCTGAATTCCTGTTGACCCATCTCGCTTTTGAATGGTAAGAATCTGCTTTTGACTTTTTCACGTGTGAAATCAATTAAAGAGCCTGAGTAGACAGTGCCATTAAGGCACGGTTCGTGCTCACACCTCTGCTCCCTGGGGCTCTGTCCTCATCACTTTATGGTGCTCAACACATGGCATTGCAATTTCTCTGTTTATAGGCTTGTTTTCTCCACTAGACTCCTCAAGGATATTGCAGACATGATGACTATATAGGAAGATGTCCCTTTTCTTCCACTTCTTTTTTTTTTAGCTGAAGTACACAGGCTGAATGGAAAAGTAGGTTGGAAAGGTTACATTTCTCGAGTGATTGTTGTCTAAAAGCACAAAGCTGTATCCAGCCTGCTGTGTTGGATAAGTTTAGGCTTAGTGAACCATGGAGTACCCCAAAGCTTTATTAAAAGAAAAAGAGGGACCACCCAGAGGGAAATGGAAAGCACATCAAAATGCTGGGATCTTAATTTGATATATGTGAGGTCTGACAATTAAGTCTATGAACTTAATTGTTCTAAGTGCTATGTACCTCACTGCTGAATATCACTATGGTCACCTTCAAAGTACCCTCTTTGGGAATCTACGCACCAGTGCCAACACCTTTGAAGCAATCCTTCAAAGCAGTTTTGTAAGTCTTTCTGGAGTGGCCATTGTACACAATGGCACAGTGGCAAGTTCGTGATTGTATAGTTGTCTGTGAGAGGGTTTTTAGCCCGTAAACAAATAACTGTGTTGGAACAGCCTTTCTACATACCCAATCTGGCCCCCAATTATGTTTTTTTTTTTTTTTACGCAAAGATAAAGGAAATATTGAAAAGAAGACCTGTTGATGATATTGAGGACATCAAGGGAAATATGATGACGGCTCTGAGGGCCATTTCAGAAAGACTTCCAAAACTGCGTTGAAGGGTTGACTAGGCACTGGTGTCAGTACATAGATTCCCAAGGGGCATACCTTGAAAGTGACTGGGGTGATATTCAGCAACGAGATAAGTAGCAATTTTTGTGGGATGAGTTGGCAAATACAGTTGTCAGACCTTGTATTGCTACCTCAGAGAACACTCTTTTAACTTTTACATACCTTTAAGAAAGTTTGCAATTAAGTTCTTATCAGTGATTAATACTATGGTGTGAAAGAATTCATCACACTACAGTCATTTCTGTCACATACCTGGGAGAAGGTCATTAAGCTGATGCACAGGTGGGTTGAAAGGTGAAAAGAAGCTTACATAGGCAGAATTTTTAATTATTAGGAAGTAATAGAGATGAAAAAGTGTGTCAGCTCAGGAATTTCAGTTGTTGAGTGAGCAAAGTTGTAGGTAAGGGTCCTCCCTGCTGGGTCAAGAAGTTTTGACCACTTGTATGCTACCTGACTACTTGTATCTTATCAACTGATTTAAGATTAATTCGGATCCGACTGGATGGCACTTGGCTGGCTTGGCTAGCAGTTTACTTTTATAACGGGGGGGGCTTGTTTGTGGGTACGAGCTGTTTCCTGGGTAATGTCATAAAAATGCTAAGAATTTTTCTCCATTAGACAATGAAAAATGGGTAATCAAAGGTGACTGAGCAATGTAAAACCAACCCTGCTACTGATGCACAGTTTAAAGGGAAGCTTATCAGGTATCCATCAGTATAACTTGTTCCTGTGGATCTGCACAAATCAATTTGGCCGCAGGGTGTAAGTTATCATGTCTTGCCATCCATTTTGTGACAGACCATGTGATAATAATGTCTAGCCAGTGAGAAATACCAGCATCTGAGTCTATGGAAGGGAAAAATATGTTCAAGAAAAGAAGCATCAACAAACTTTTCTAGAAGACACGGTGTGAGAAAGACCACAAGGTTTGGTACAAATACCAGAATGCCATAAATAGAACCTGTTGCCTTGAAGTCCCTGTTGCTAAGTTAGTGAGTCATTGAATGCTGAACATGAAACTGAAAAGTTCTCTCTGTAGACTGGAGCTAACCATGGAAAAATCTGAGAGAGGAGAGATGATGCTTTTCTTTCTCAAGGCTTATCATTATAATTTCAATCATAATTTCCCTCATAAGTGAAATCCTCACTAAGTATTTGTGAAGGGACTTATCAATATGCCAACTTACTCCAACATGATGGACTGGATTCCAGCAGAGGTTCATTCTGTATCTATTGTAATTCGCTAAGTTATGCTGTGGTAGCAATTTCCAAGTGTCAGTGATTTAGTATGGCAGAACTGATATCTATTTTTTTTCTTATTTTTTTTACAGTTTCTTTTTTTATTGTTATTATAATTGAATGAAAATGTACATTCCCGTATAAATTTGCGTGCCCACCTACATGCAGCTCCCACTGCTCTCCCTGCGTGGTGACAGTACACTCTTCCTCTCTGCTCCATACATGTCTTATCCTCCCAACAATCTCCTACCCTCATCCTCTCCACCCACTCAATCACCTCCAGTAAGAGGTCAGCAGGATCACTTCATATAGATGCATAGAACCATAAAGTGCACACATGATATGATCACTCTGTGTAACCAGTCTAATCCATTCCTGTCCGACGAGTTGACCTCTGTTATGATTTATGGACAGGGGCAGCATCAGGGCCAGGGGCCATGCTCCCAGGGGAACTTTGAGGCCCATGGAGAATCAGTGATGATCTTTTAATGGAGATCTCAGGGTGCACCCCTTTTTATTGTTGTGTTGCCAGTGAAACTCAACTTTGGGAGCTCCATCACAGCTATCACTGGTGGTGGCTGGGCACCATATGGTTCTTCTGGTCACAAGTCGATGTAGTGACCCACTCATGTGGGTCTCTCTGTCTTCTGGGCTTTCTTTCCCCCATATCTTTTTCATCCTTGGTGATCATCTGTTCCTGATGAGTTGGGATCATTCACTGTACCCTTAGACAGCAGCTTGGCAGCTTTTAAGACCCCAGATGCCACTCACCAATGTGGGGTGCAGAAGGCTCTCTTAGTAAAATGCTAGTTGTGCTAGTTGGCCTTGATTTTCCCTGACAGCATGGTCCCTGACCCCTTCTCCCAGCTACTCTGTCCTTGCAATATTAGGTTAAGATGGGAGGAGTAATCATGTTATGTTGAAGTCCAGTTAATATTGATCTTATTTCTAATGTGTGCTGTCACTGATTTCACTCAACCAAATTTCTATCAACTATCTAATCTAAACCCTCCCTCCCTTTGCCCTCCCTCCATGCCCACCCTTGCAGCTATCGAAAAGTCTTTTCTTCTATGCATGAGTCTGTTTTTAAGTTCTTATTGTAGGGGTCTCTTACAATATTTGTCCTTTTATCGCTGACTACTTTCACCAGTATAATGTCCTACAATTGAAACCAGGTTATGAGATGTTTCCTAAAATCATTATTGTTCTTTGTCATTGTATAGTGTTCCATTGAGTATATATACCACAGTTTACCTATCCATTCCTCTGTTGTTGGGCATCTGGGTTGATTCCATCTTTTTGCTATTGTGGACTGTGGTGCAATAAGCATTCGTGTGCATGTATCAGTTGGTGTGAATGGTCTTCATTCCATAGGATATATTCTGAGCAGTGGAATTACTGGGTCAAATGGTATATCTATATTGAGCTTTTTAAGGAAGTGCCAGATTGCTTTCCAAAGAGGCTGCACCATTTTGCAATCCCACCAACAGTGTAGGAGAGCTCCAATTTCCCCACAGCCTCTCCAGCATTTGTTGTTTTGCATGTTTTGGATCTTGGCCAACCTTGTTGGTATGAGATGGTATCCCATTGTAGTTTTGATTTGAATTTCTTTAATAGCTAATGATTGTGAGCATGTCCACGTGTGTTTTTTGGATGCCTGGATCCCCTCTTTTGAGAAGTGTCTGTCCATCTCCTTTGCCCATCACTTAATTGGATTATTTATCTTTTTCTTATATTTTGTAGTGCCTTATAGATCATGGAGATCAGGTGTTGGTCTGACATATAGTTGCCAAATGTTTTTTCCCATTCTGTAGGTGGCCTTTTAATTCTATAAATAAAGTCTTTGGATGAGCAAAAGTGTTTGATTCTTAATAGTTCCCACTTGTCTATTTTCTCTTCTGTTGTTTATGGTTTATTTGACAGATTTTGAAGTCTGTCTGCATTGTGCATTACACCTTCCATTGTTGTTCCTACTTTTTCCTGGATGAGCTTTATCATTTTAGATTTGATATTTATGTTTTTTATCCAGTTGGAGTTGGTTTTTGTATAAGGTGAAAGATATGGATCTTGATTCAGTTTATTGCAGATGGATAACCAATTTTGCCAGCACCGTTTGTTGAAGTGACTGTTTTTACCCCAGTTTCATGTTTTAGGGCCTTTGTGGAATATCAACTGTTCATAGGAAGATGGTGTCATCTCTTGGGTCTCAATTCTGTTCCATTGATCTATCTGTATATTTTTGTACAAGTACCAGGCTGTTTTGACAACTGTGGCAGTGCAATAGGTTCTAAAGTTGGGTAGTGAAAGGCCTCCCAGTGTGTTCTTCTTCAGCTCTGCTTTACTTATCCTGGGCTTTTTGCCTTCCCAAACAAAATTGGTGATTTGTTTCTCCATCTCATTAAAAAATGTCACTGGAATCTGTATTGGGATTGCATTATGAAAGTAGATACCTTTGGGCAAAATAGACATTTTCACAATGCTACATCGTCCTATCCATGAGCAGGGTAGATTTCTCCATTTATGTAAGTCTCTCTTATTTCCTTGTAGTAAGGACTTGTAGTTCTCTTTGTAAAGGTCTGTTGTTTCTCTGGTTAGATTTATTCCTGGGTACTTTATCCTCTTAGGGGCTATAGTAAATGGTATTGATTTGGTGATTTCTTCATTAACAGTCTTGTTACTATGAAGGAATCCTACTGATTTACTTATGTTTATCTTGTATCCTGAGACTTTGCTGAACTCTTCTATCCATTTGAGTAGTTTATTTATGGATTCTTTAGGACTCTCTGAGTATATAATCATATCACCTGAAAATAGGGAGATTTTTACTTCTTCTTTGCTGATGCAGATGCCTTTTATTCCTTGGTCTTGTCTGATTGCTCTGGCTAGAACTTCTAGTTCAGTGCTGAATAGGAGAGGTGAGAGTGGGCATCCTTGTCTAGTTCCTGTTGTCAAGGGAAACTGTTCCAGTCTCTCTCCATTCAGGATGATGTAGGAAGTTGGTCCTTCAGACCTGAGGTTCCTGCGCCAAGATGCTCCCTGGACAAAGACTGATACAATGCCAGACTTTCCTCCAGAGCCGACAAGAGGGAAAGACTTCCCCTGGAACAGACACCCTGTATATGGACTTGCAGCCCACCGGACTATGTAAGAATAAACCTTCCTTTGTTAAAGCCATCCACTCTGAGGTATTTCTGTTAGAGTAGCCCTAGCTGACTAAAACACCAACCCATTACTGGGAGGTCAGCCAACAAGTTACTGGTTCTCAGGGCTGTGGAGCTGGCAAATTCCCAAGTCAGCAGATCAGATGATAAGTTGTGAGCGAGCTGAAGTCCCAAGATCTGACAGTTAAATGATGATAAGCTGGAAAAAAGATTCTGGGGGAAACAGGTGAACTTTCTCAAAATGTCCACATACATAGTGGGAGCAGGCCACATTCCCCTTATAGCTGATTGGTTGATCATATCAGATCACAACATGGAGACAATTACATGATATTACTTATGGGAGACAACAAAATGTAGGATAACTACATCAGATTACAAAATGGAGGACAATTACATAATGCTGAGAACCATGGCCTAGCCAAGTTGACTCATTGCGTTAACCATCATGTGCATCAAAACTTTTGCCAACACAACTTTCATATTTACAGTTCAATGACATTGGTTACATTTTTTTTCATGTTGTGCTGCAGTTATTGCTTTCCTTTTATGAAATATCCTACCACTTTTAACATAAACTCAGTGTCCCTGTCTTAGTCACTGTAACAACTGATACCACAAGTGGATGACTTCAACAAATAGAAATTTATTTTCTCACAGAAAAGCAGGTTAAAATTCCAAATTCAGGGCTTCAGCTCCAGGGGAAGTCTTTCTCAGTGGATCAGTAGGAAGGTCCTTATAATCAATCTTTTCCTGGAATGGGAGCTTCTGAGGCACAGGAACCCTAGTTCCAAAGAACATACTCTGCTCCTCAGCACTGCTTCTTTCCTGGTGGTATGAGGTCCCCAACTCTCTGCTTGCTTTCCTGTTCTTTGTATTCTAAGAGATTCCTTCAAGGCACAATACAAACTTACACTGAATCTTGCCCCTCCAACACAGCTGCCACCCATCCTCCCTCCTTATTATTGTAGAGGCAGGACTTACAACATGTAGGAATATCACACAATACCAGGAACCACGGCCTAGCTAAATTGCTACACACATTTTGTGGGGGGGACTCAGTTCAATCTTACCCACTAATGACCAACAACCTGACAAATTGTAGAATGACATCAAAGACATCGTCCATGACGAAAGCAAAAGGTCATTAAAGAGATAGGACAGAACGAAAAGACCAAACTGTATGTCAGAATAGACTATGAAACATAATCTTGAACATTGAACAGGTAAAGCAAAAGGAACGAATGATGAAGTAAAAGACCTAAACAGATGATTTCAAAGAGCAGCTTGAGAAGACAAAATAAAGTATTATAATGACATGTGCAAAGAGCTGGAAACAGAAAACTGGAAAAGAAGAACACGTTCTGAATTTCTCAAGCTGAAAGAACTGAAGAAAAGATTCAAGTCTTGAGTTGCAATAGTGAAAGATTCTACAAGGAAAGTATTAAATAACTTAAGGAGCATCAAAAGAAGATGGAAGAAATACACAGAGTCATTATACCAGGAAGAACTGGTTGATGTTCAGCCATTTGAAGAGGTAGCATATGATCAGGAACCAATGGTACTGAAGGAAGAAGTTGAAGCTGCATTGAAGGCACTGGCAAAAAACAAGGCTCCAGGAACTGATGAACTATCAACTGAGATGTTTCAACAAGCAGATGTAGTGTTGGAAGTGCTCAGTTGTCTGTGCCAAGAAATTTGGAGGATAGCTACCTGGCCAGCTGACTGGGAGAGATCCATATTTATGTCCATTCCAAAGAAAGATGATCCAACCAAATTTGGAAATTTCTGAACAATATAATATCATATGCCAATAAAATTTTGCTCAAAATCATTCAAGAGTAACTGCAATAGTTTATTGACAAGGAACTGCTACAAATTCAAGCTGATTCAGAAGAGGACATGGAGCTAAGGATATCATTGCTGATGTCAGGTGGATCTTGGCTGAAAGCAGAGAATTCCAGAAAGATGTTTACCTGTGTTTTATTGAGTATGCAACAGCATTCGACTGCGTGGATCATAATAAGTTATGGCCAACATTGCAAAGAATGTGAATTCCAGAACTCCTAATTGTGATCTTCAGGAATCTGTAGTGGATCAAGGGGCAGTTGTGCAGACAGAATAAGGGAATAGGAATACTGCATGGTTTAAAGTTAGGAAAGGTGTGCATTAGGGTTGTATCCTTTCACCATATCTTTTCACTCTGTATGCCAAGCAGATCTGAGAAGCTGGATAATGTGAAGAAGAACGAGACAATTAGGACTGGAGGAAGACTCATTAACAACTGCATTACACAGATGACACCACCTTACTTGCTGGAAGTGAAGAACATTTGAAACACTTACTGATGAAGATCAAAGACCACACTCTTCAGTATGGACTATACCTCAACATCAAGAAAGCAAAAATTCTCACAACTGGACCAGTAAGCAGCATTGTCATAAATGGAGAAAGGATTGTGCTTGTCAAGGATTTCATTTTACTTGGGTCCACAGTTGATTTCCATTGAAGCAACAGTCAAGAAATCAAAAGACACATTGCACTGGGAAAAATCTGCTACAAAGGACCTCTTTAAAGTATTGAAAAGTTAAGAAGTCATCTTGAAGACTAAAGTACACCTAATCTAAGCCATGGTGTTTTCAATTGCATCTGGACAATGAGCAAGGAAGACATAAGAAGAATTGATGCCTTTGAATTGCAGTATTGGAGAAGAAAGTTGAATGTACCATGGACTGCCAAAAGAACAAACAGATCTGTTCAAGAAGTACAACCGGAGTGCTCCTTGGAAGCAAAGATAGCAAGACTGTGTCTTACATACTTTGGACATGTTGTGAGGAAGGATCAGTCCCTGGAGAAGGACATCATCCTTGGTAGAGTGGAGTGTCATTGAAAAAGAGGAAGACTATTGATGAGACAGGTTGACACAGTGGTTGCAACAATGGGCTTAAGCATAAAAAGATTGCGGACATGGTGCAAGACCATGGAGTGTTTTGTTCTGTTGTGTGCATAGGGTTGCTATGAACTGACTCAACGGCCCTAACAGCAACATTATCTTGAAGGTTGTGTGTCATCTTGGCTGGGCTATCATTCTCAGTGGTTTGGCAGTTATGATGTAATTTGGCAGTTGTATAATGATGTAATCATTTCCATGGTGAGAGCTAATGTAATGAGATCACTTCTGTGATGGAATCTGCTGTGAGTACCCACTCAACTGAAGGGGAGTTTCCTTGTGGGTGTGACCTGTATCCAAAGTACCAAGACTCTAGCCTGTGAAAGCAGAAAATTTGAGATTCCTGGCAAAACAAGGCAGTCTTATCAAGTTCCATCTGTCATAAGTTTCACTGTGTTTTGTATACTAGTCCCAGAAAATTTTCTCCCTACCTGTAGATTGTCTTTTCACTTATTTGAAAAAGTCCGTTGGTATACATTAGTATTTAATTTTTATGAGATTATTTCTCACTTTTTCTGCATATTCAAAGGTCACCTTGGGAGTTTGGCTCATCAGGAACTCACGTTTGTCAGTCAGGCTGGAGGCTTCCCTTTACTCACATAGTTGGCATGGACTGGCTAATCCAAGATTGGCAACTCACACAATAGGTCTCTGGATCACAGGTTGAGGAGTCTGATGAATTCCAAGACTGGCAGGAAAGCTGCTAGCTCACGTTCCAAGGACCAGAGGTCAGATGAACAAGAACCAGCTGCAAGATCCAGAGTGAATAAAAGCCCTTGAACCCTGCCAGAAGGTCTAACTATATTGGCTGAAGGGCACACCTTGAACTGGTTGGCATTAACAGCAGATCCTGTCATGGAGGTGATCACATTACATTAGATCTCAACATGGAAGTGATTGCATCATTATACAGCTGCCTAGTTACATCATACCTGCCAAGCCACTGAGAATCATAGCCCAGCCAAGTTGACACACAGTCTTAAGATTACAGTCATATAATTGGGAACCAGAATTTGAAACCCAGGTGATCTAGTTGCAGAACTCACAGGATTCCTCTCTGTAGTTGTTTAAATAGCTGACATATTTCCTTTGCTAGATTGTGTCTGTCTACTGGGACATCTAGTCAGATTGGGGCTCATGCCTGGGCACTGTACAGGACATCACAGTCTGTATTTTGGGTGCTAACTTGTTTCCTAGCTTTATGCTTTGTTTCTTATTCTCATTTTCTATCTTTAATGATTTCTTCTTCACCTACTTTTCTGAGTTTTATTGTATCTGTGTTTTTGGAAGCTAACTCCATTCTTGCTAGGTTTGAAAATCCACTACAAATTAATAAAATAAAATTAAGTGCTAAATTATAAGCACATTAAAAGTCAAGAACCAACTTTCTTTATCATCATATTTCCTGCAGTTCATAGTTGCAGAACTCAGAAAATGTATCTTGAGTTGAAATGAAATCTCTAGATTTTGAGAACTAAGGAAGTTCTAACTCAGGGAAGAGTTTTGTGCTGGGACTCAGCCAGGAATTCCTATGGCGGCTGGTTGTTTTAGTCAGCTAGTGCTGCTCTGGCAGAAATACCACAGAGTGAATGGTTTTAACAGAGGAAGGTTTATTCTTACACAGTCTGGTAGACTTCAAGTCCAAATTCAGGATGTCTGCTCCAGGGGATGGTTTTCCCCCTTGTTGGCTCTGGAGGAAAGTTCAGTATTGCATCAGTCTTTGTACAGGGAGCATCTTGGCACAGGAACCTCAGGTATGAAGGATGCGCTCTTTTCCTGGTGCTGCTTTCTTAATGGTGTAAGGTTCCCAATTCTCTGCTTGCTTCCTTTTCCTTTTGTCTCTTATAAAGTGAAAGGATTAAGGGCGGGGCAAGCCATACTACAGGGAAACTCCCTTTACAGTGGAGTAGAGAGGTGAACTTACAAAGAGATTTACAGTCCCACCTTTTAACATACAGTACAGGAAAATCACAAAATGGAGGACAATCACAAAATACTACAAATCAAGGTCCTTCCACATGGCCACACGTGTTTTTGGGGGGACACAGTTCAATCCATGACACTGGTGCTCGGCTCAGGGGAGATGGCAAGAGTAGGAGGATTCTTATTTGCCCCTTCGTGTTGTATAGAGACTAAATTATTTTGCTACAGCACAAAGGAATTCAATTTATTGTCCTGTTTTCTGGAGACCTGAAAATTTTACCTTCAGCAACATTCCAGAATTGTTATTGAGCCTCCAAATGGTGGCTGGAAACTATTTTTGAATCTTTCAGTCACACAGGAAAAACCAAGGTGCTGACAGGCAAGAAGGGCTGGAATTTTTTTTTTAATTTATTTTTAATTTTTTTATTACAGCCTTCAGGCTTGTAACTCGCTGGCATGACAGGAGCGACCCTCTCAACTTGTTCCACACTGTGCCTTCCTCTGGGGATAATTTGGAACTTGTCTTCCATTGTTAAGCTTTTGGTGGTAAGGGCAGACACAAATTGAGATGAAACACCTATGTTAATGCTCATTTACAGCTAGAATTAGGAAAGCAGCCATGTTTGGCCAGCTCAAGAAGTAGCTTCTGAGGAGGCAGCTCTTCCCAGGGTTGCTGCAGAGCAGAAAAGAAAGATGAGCCATGTAAAGAGCGTGGTGGTAGGATCCGGCACTGCTTTTCTCTCAGAGCCTCCTCCACCTTTCCTCTTCTCCCTGTTGGGTGTGATTCCACTGTTACAGCACTTTGTAAAACCCTGCAGCATTCACTTTTATCCCCAAATACTCCCTGAATACCAGTCATGTGCCAAGCACTGTGTCTAGATCCTGGGGCAATCAAGAGACATAGAAAAGCTGCACTGATTGAATAAATTTGTCATCTGGGGTGTGATTATTGCTAGTTTTTCAAGCACAGTTGGCTGACAGGGATCACTAAACACCAAAATAGCTATACTGGGTAATTTGCATGGGGAATGTTGACTTATTATGTATGTATATCTCGGTGAAGAGAGGGGAATATAGTGACCCACTTAAGAATTGTTCTCTACACTCTTGTTTTAAAAGATTTAACTTTTGAATAAATCATACTCCGTGTTTATTTGTATGCAGAATAAAATACATTAGAAAAAAACAGTTGACTGACATTCAGGTACAATTTCTGTCTATATACAGGCAAAATGTAATGAGTTATCTCTTGAGGTTGTGCAGTTTTGTAGTTCTACATGCCATTTATCAAGTTATCTTCCACTCTATCACTGTTTCTTCCTCTCCACTTCTAACTCAATCTCCATTTTGTTTCCCACATGTCCCTGATGTAGGCAAGTCCTTTCGGTACTTTCTCTCTCTCTCGTTTTTTTCCTGTGGAGAAACAGTTAATCCCAAATGTGAACGATGAGAACCGTGACACTAGGTATCAGCCATCCAGCCTGCCTCTTTAAGACTCAGATCAGTACAGGACATTCGCTTTGGGATAGATGGAAGAAAGTTAGGACACTGTATGGAAAACCACCTGTATACTTTCCCTAAAGTGGAAAGATTACTTATAATGAGTTGCCCGTAGAAGCTTATAAATTTATGCTTCTCAAAGAAATTAATACTAGCCAAGCCAAGTGCCATTGAGTCAGATCCAACTCATGGACTAGATTATTAAAAAATAATATCCATATAAGCGTTGGACTCTCTGGGTGTGCAAAAGGTGAACACACTGAGCTTGAAATGGAGACCTGACTCTAGAGAAGGGAGGTTTGGATCCACCCAGATGCACCTTTGAGGAAAGGCTGGCAGTTTAATTCTGAAACATCAGCCACTGAAAACGTTATGGAGCATGGTTCCACTCTGACGCATGGGGTTGCCATGAATTGGAATCCACTCATTGGTGACTGGTTTTTCTGGTTTACGTAAACCTCACTCACATAATACTCAGGAATTTAAGGCTCACTATTAGGTTGTTGGAAATCCTGGTGGCACAGTGGGTTAAGTACTGCATCTGCTAACCAAAAAGGTCAGCACTTAAAATCCTTCAGGTTCCCTTTTGAAACTCTATGGGGCAGTTCTACTCTGACCTCTAGGGTCACTATGAGTTGGACGCAACTCGACAGCAGTGGGTTTGGTTTATTAGATTGTTGGTCAGTTAAGGTCTTTGAAGGAAGAGGATGATACATTCAGGGTAAGTTGGAAGTTTAATAGAGGAAGGGATTGAGGGAGACCAACCAGGATGGTGCAGTATCTCAGGGCTAGTTAGTAACAATGAGGAGATGTTGTCTCCCTAGATCTGAAAGGTCACAGGGAGAAAGTAGTTACTGGGACCCAGTAAATAAGTACTCTGACATTAATCTCGCTATGATTTCTTGCTGGTGCCTCCCATTGACTGAACTCACTGGAAACTAGAGGCCAAGGGATCCTGTTAATTCGACCTATAAAATTATCTCTTCAGAGCACAGAGCAGAGTGGCAAAGGATGGAGAGTAGCACTGGACTGACAAATGGAAAATTTCCTAGTATTTTTGTCCAAAGCAGTAGACAGCCAAGATAATTGGACTATAAATTAGAAGACATGAAGTTTAGTGTCAGCTTTGCCATTTATTAGTCAGTTGAATTTGGAAAGTCACCTCATCCTTCTGAGCCTCAGTTTGTCTAACTGTAATATGGGAAGAAATAACCAAGAGCACTGAACTTTGAAAGAGAGTTGTTAATCCATAAGCAACACAGTTGGTATTCAGTCCAATTTACTTTATACTGTACAGCTATAACTGAAGTACTGACAGCCAAAAATGAAGAAATAACAAGCTGTGTTGACTTCAAATGAGGTTTCTTTTTTTTTTTTTAATTTTTAAAAAATCTCTGCTGTAATGTCTGTATACAAGGTACCATCTCATTCATTCAGTGTGAAAAAGAAAGACACCAAACTTGGCCACTACTAGAGGAGAATTTAAGGATCACCTCCATCCCAGGCCTCCCTGTCTCCTCCAAGTGCATGTACCAACCCACCCACCTATTACTGTCGAGTCAATTCTACATCATAGTGACCCTAAAGAATAGAGCAAAACTGCCCCATAGAGCTTCCAAGGAGCAGCTGGTGGATTCAAATCGCTGACTTTTTTGGTTAGCAGCTGGGGAGATAGTTTTTTAACTGGGACTAACACTGCTCTCTTGGCTCTGTTAAGACTAAGGAGGAAGTAAGCCACGTGTAAGTGCTCTCTGTCTGTAACTTTTTTAGTTAATGGCTGGGCCTCATCTCCAGGGATTAAAAAGTTAAATGTCTTCCATACGTCACTGCAGTAGATAGGTACCTATTAGGATATTGGCTCAGCCCATGACCTTTCTCTGAAAATAACTTCAGAAGGCCCTAGCGGCCGTGTTGTTATCATGAGACCCGCCAGATAAAGTTACTTGGCTCAGGAGTGGACACCTGACTTTCTCAGTGCTGTTGTAATGCAAATACTGCAAGTGAGTGGCTTAAAGAATTAAAATTTATTTTCTCAAAGTTTAGGAGGCTGGAAGTAATAATTCTAGGGGAAAGCTCTCTCTCTCTCTGCTGATTCAGGAGGAAAATCCTTGTCTCTTTCCGCTTCTGTAACCCTGGTATTCCTCATTTGCTTATCTATCCTCGCGTGGTGTCCATCTTTTCCTTTGCATTTTCTCTTGTATGTTATCTGCTCTTTTTATAATTCAGAAGTGGTTAGGTTTAGGACACAACCAATTCTTATACAGGCTTATTAAATGAACAAAAACCTTATTCTCAAACACGATTATAGACACAGCTATAGGGGCTGGGATTCCAACATATATTCTGAGGAACACAATTCAATCCATAACATTGACCCAGTTATAGTCTTTCACCCAGAAGTCTCATTCTCTGCTGGTTGTTTGAATTTAGGTTAAGTGCTATGTCTGCTGACTAAAAAGGCAGCAGTTGAAATTCCCCAGGTGCTCCTTGGAAACTCTATGGCAATGTTCTACTCTAGCCTACAGGGTTGCTATGAGTTGTAATCAACTCGATGGCAGAGTTTAGTTTTTGGTATTGGAACCTTGGGAACTGCAGTGCAATTGTTGTCTGACAGGTTCACTAAAGAGCAAAGGAGGCAATCTACTGAGAGAGTACGATGCACAAAGAGATGAAGTAAAAGAGAAGCTAGGAAACCAGTGGGTTTTGTGGTTGTTGAGATTCCTGTATTACATTTCTTGATATAGTATGTTACTTCTTTATTATTCTTTATGGCTGCCCCTATGATCCCACTTAATAAACTATATATAACCCCAATTTTGATTGCTACCAGTCTTGTCAACTTCCTCTCCATCTGGAAGGACTATAATTACTGTAGTACAACCCTCTTTTTAATATGATGATATCGTAGTTTACATGATATGATCACTGGATTTTTTCTTTTACCATTACAGCTTTGATTGTGTTTGGAACCTTCCCTAACTGAGTAGGATTCTGGATAATGTGTCCTTCTAAAATACAAAGTTAGTGGTTTTGTTCTTCCAAACCAAGAGATTCTTTCAGTATTTCTTGTAGCTTTGGTTTGGGTTTTACAAAATCTCTGAGTTTCTGTTTAACTGCAAAGTCTTAATTTCATTTTCATATTTGAAAGATAGTTTTGCAGGATATATAATTCTTGTTTGGAAGTTCTTGTCCTTCAAGGCTTTGAATGTGTCATGCCACTGTCTCCATGCCAGCATAGTTTCTGCGGAGAAATCCGATGAAAGCCTACAGGGTTTCCCTCTGAATGTTAGCTTTGCTTTGAGTCTTGCTGCCTTTAAGAGTTTCTGCTTATGTTTCATTTTGTTAAGCTTGATTATAATATGTCTTGAAGTCTTCCTATTGAGTTCTATATTGAGTGGTGGTTCAGTATGTATCTTGGATATCTATATCTCTTTTTTCATAATTTCTGGGAAGTTTTCTGACAGCAGCTCAGCCACAATTACTCTCTGTGTTCTCAGGTGTCTCGCCCTGTTCAGGAACTCCAATTAATCATAGGTTGTTCTTCTTAATAGAGTCCCGCATGCTTCTGAATGTTTCCGCATTTTTCTTGTTTCTTTTTTTTTCTAATTTCTCCTCATAGATGCTGGAGTCAGTGGCTCTGTTTTCCAAGTTAGAGAGAGTCTCTTTTCCATTTGTTCCATTCTGTTTTCTTGGCTTTGATTTGAAGTTTGTATGTCATTGATTTTCTTCTTGATCTGTTGGATTTCAGAGTACTGATGTTCCATCAGATCAAACAGCTTGCTTTATTTTTCATTTTGCTCTGCTGAATTCTGTATAAGGTCTAGTAGGGCTCTCTGTGTAATCCTTTTGTATTCAGCTTCTGATAGTTTCAGAAAAGCTTTGTCTGGGAAGTTCTGAGGTGGTTTCTTTTGGGGGCCTTCTGATGCCATTGCTGGCTTCCAGGTTACCATCCTCTCCAACGTCTGCTGCTTTTGGGGCATTATGTGGGTCAACAAAGGCTGGGAGAGACACTGTGAAGATATACTACAGTGGTTTCTCTAGGCTGTCTTAAGATGAGAAGTAAAAAGTATTTGGCACTTTCCAAAGCCAGTCAGGTTTTCAGATGTCTACATCCCTCTTCCCAGCTGGCAAAGTAAGCACCTCTATATTGAACACCTGATGTCATAAGCTAGCTGAAAATACAAAAAGGCTACTGGCCTGCTGGCCTCTGCTGTCGGGCCTCAGCTATAGGTGATATTGTGTAGAACTCTGCTTCTCTGTTAGAAAAGCAGTCTCTTCTGGGTAGGAGCTGCCTCTCAGCCCAGGAATTAGGCCCAGCTGAGGCTTCTGTACCGATGACCCTGCCTCCAAGCAAAACAAGATGGCGTCCCGCATAAGCTTGCCAGCTAGTCAGGACTAGGCTCCTGGCAGATAGACAGGCTGAGTGCCGAAGTGTCCAGAGTCCACAGCCTCTGTGGACTGTGCAAAACACCACCTCCCTGCTAGAAAAGCACTGTCCCCCTGGCAGGAGCCACCTCCCAGCCTAAGAACCAAGTCTGGCTGGGATCTCTGCCTGGGCTTCTCCATTTCCTGATAGGCCAGAGGAGCCTAGGTGTACAGAGTCCAAAGCCAGGCTCTCAGAACCTGGTCATTATGCTTGCTAGTCCCACCAGCAGTGCCTCCGAGACAAGCAGCTAGTCAAGTCCCAGTTCTGCCCACCAGCCAAGACAAAGGAAAAAAAATTGAAATGGTGAGTTATCTTTGGTCTCTGTAAGCCTGTGATCACTGAGAGCGGGGTCAGAGAAAAAGAGGAGGTTTTGTGTTCAGTGGTATGAAGTCCAAGTTAACAGCCCTATGCCACATCCCAGGGCTCACTAGGTGTCCAGAAGGCTCCGTTTAACTATCATATCAGGTCTTGGTTTCCAGAGGGGTTTAGGGAGATGTTCGCTTAGTCTGCCATCTTGACTCTGCCCTTGGAAACCAGTGGGTGAAAGTGAAGGAATACAAATGTGATGTGTGTGCACAAGAAAGAGGCCAGTGCCTTTAGTTCTTGAAGACTTGGCTTGTCAGTTTGTGAGGCTTGACCACAGTGTGATTACCCCCATCACAGCTGATTAGAATAGTTTTCTGACACTAATAGCTGAAAAAGCCCAAAGACACAGAGGCTTATGCGTAGTGAACACTGGTAGGGTAATGTGGGAACAAGCCTGGAAAGATTACCAATGGGCTTTGCTACCTTCTGAACTTTGTTTCCTTCTCTTCAACATTCTACAGAAAGACAGACCATAGCCAGTGCCTTTCAGGTTCTCCTTAAGGTTAGAAGCAGGAAACATTCCTTGCTGGAAACAGAAATCCTCTGGCCCAGTGATTCTTCCAGTTTCACAATTACATGAAATTACCAATAAAGAGCCTTCCTGCCATTAAACAGTGTGAACTTATCTACCTCCTGAGAATATTTACAATCAGCAGCTTTAGAGTATCAATTAAATTCTCCCTATATTACTTCAGCCTCTCTCTTTTAAACATCTACACTTCATGACTTGGTACACTTAGAGCAACAACAGAAATTATCCTTTAACTGAACAAACCAACCACATACTTTTCTCAAGCACTTGTATGCATACACTTGTCAACTGGAAAAAGACCCCTGGGGTTTGCATTTGTTCCAATAAAAGTCATTTATTTTGTGTGCCATTATCATTACTAGCAATAATAGTCACAACAGTCCCTTATATGTTTGTATATTTTCTGGTTATAAAGCATTTTCCCAATCTGCCTTTTAAATCTGCACCATGAAATAGATGTAATGATACCATTGACTTTGTTTTACATGTATTCATTTTCACATTGATACCATCCATTTATTGAGGAATTAGACTGTGATGTGCACTGTGCCAAGTCTTTTGCGGGAATTTACTCATTCAAACCTCTGCAAGTCTCAGAGACTTATAGATTAGAGAACTGGGGATTGGTAACTTGATGAAAGTCGCATAACTGGTTAGTGGTGGTATTCAGGGTCTGAAGTCAAGTCTGAAGCACTCATCTTTTAACCTCTATTCACAGCAAGTAACTTCTTGTTTTTCTTCAACCTGCCATTTCTAGACTTCTTGAACCAGACAAATTTTTCATTAAAAGTCATCTTCTTGATAATAACAATGGTCTGCCATTTATTGATCATCCACTTATTGGTAATTCACTTAAATTTTTATTAACTGCCTTCTATTGTACTCACATTATATGGGATAACTTCCCTATTGCTGTGGATTGAATTGTATCTCTCTCCCAAAAATGTATGTCATGTTGGCTAGTCCATGGTTCCCAGTTTTGTGATTATCCACTATTTTGTCATCTGATGGCAATTTCCTTTATATTTTAAACCCTTCCACTGTGGTGTTAATAATGTAGGATTATGGGCAGCTATGTTAATGATGCAGGAGTCAATCTATAAAACAAGGATGTGTCTTAACTCAACCTCTTTTACTATATAAAAGACAGAAGTGAGCAGAGACGTGGAGAATTAATGCCACCAAGAAATAAGAACCAGGAGAATACCATGTCTCTTGGACCTGGTGTGCCTGCTCTGAGAAGTTCCTCTACTGTGCAAGACTGACGACAAGCACCTTCCCCCAGAGCTGACAGAGAAAGCCTTCCCCTAGAAATGGCACCCTGAAATCAGACTTCTAGCCTCTTCAACTCTCAAAGAATAAATTTCTCTTTGTTAAAGCCACCCATTTGTGGTATTTCTGATATAGCAGCACTATGTAACTAAGACACTTATTTTAACTTATAAACCCTTACTGCAATCCTCTGAGTAAGGTATTACCGTTCTTATTTTAGAAAAGAAAAAACTGACTCAAATTGTCTGTTGCCAGATTACTAAGTAATTAGGAACGATGGATTTGCACACAAAACGATCTGACTTCAACGCTTGTGCATTTCCTGTTTAACAATGAGGAGACTGGAACTAGGAGCAGTGTAGCAACTTGGCTAGATCTTGTTGTTACTTGCCATTGTGTTGAATCCAACTAGTGGCATCCCAGTATGTGCAGACAGAACTAATCTACAGGGTTTTTAAGACAATGACTCTTCAAAAGGAGATTGCCAGGTCTGTCTGCTGAGGACGGCTGGGTAGGTAAGAACTACCAACTTCTCAGCTAGTAGTCAAGTACTTAGCTGTCGTGTCACCCAGAGAACTTGACTAGATCTTACAAGGTCACAAATAGTGGTTAGCTGCTGTCCAGCTGGTTCCAACTCAAGCTGACCCCTTTCTCCATGCACAACAGAAGGAATCACTGCTTAGTCCTTTGCAATCCATATGATCATTGTGGTTTTGAATCATAGGGTTTTCATTGGCTGATTTCTCTGAAGTATATCACCAGACCATTCTTCCTAGTCTGTATTAGTTTGGAAGCTCTGCTTAAACCTTTTCAACATACAAGCACCAACAGGCAGGTGGTGGCTATGCATGAAGTGTGTTAGCTGGCCATCAAACCCAGTTCTCCTGCATAGAAGGTAAGAATTCTACTACTGAAGGATACAGCCAGGGAACTATCAATCCTGACTGGAGCAGAAGAACAAAACACTTAGATGGTGAAGTTAGTGTCTGTCTAATCTTTTCTCCATGAACTATAGGTTCTTCCCACTCTTATTTGTCAAATGATGAGCCATTAGCCCCAGAAAAGCTAGTGGAGGTACTGTGGATCTCTTATAACGGTATCATCATCTCCTCAGAGATGTAATGGAAACAGCCAATGATGAGGCAAATAACAGGACTGTGTTTTCAGTACCCAAGTCGGGATTTTCTTTGGTTGGAAAGGTGGGGTGATAGGGTTAGGAGCAGAAATAGAGACAGACAAGGAACTGAGAAATTTGTAAAGAAGTAATGAAAGGACAAGATGGGAGTACAGTGTTTTGAAATACACAGGCTGATAACTGACAAGTGAGTCAGCCTGAACCAAATAATAAGATTCAGGGTGAGAGAGATTAGGTCAAGCAAACAGCTCTTTTTTCATGGTTTCATTGGGGGCTGGAAGTAAAAACTTCATCGTTGTCCAAACACAACACTAACATGAAGGGGTGAAATAATTTATCCTTAAATAACAGGCTGACCTATTCAGAATTGTAATTTTAATGTAAGACTAACCTTTGAAAATAGATCAAGTGATATAAATTATTAAGGAGAAGTCATCCATCAGATAGATGGTGTCTATTAGTAATTTTATGCATGAAGAGTTATCTCTTGAAGTATAGTTGTGGCTGCCTCTGCAAAGAAAAAAATGAAGAACCCAGTTACCCTTTCATGACATGTTTGGCTGATTTTAATCAGTATTTCACCTGTCAAATGAAATGAAAAGACTGAAATATGATCTCTCCTGTGGATGTACACTCATTGCCTCCCACCTCCTACCAGGAAGCTGCACTAGGCATTCTCCTGATGCCGAGGAAATGGAGATACACATTTAAGCAGCATTTTTCCTCCTGTAGGGTTGGGGAGGGGAGAAGATCTAAATCAGTTGGTCAAAGCACAAAATACTAAGCATCTTCTAGGTGATTAGCACTAGGCTAAGTGCAATGGGAAGGGGAGAACCATAAGGGCCTAAGATTTTTTTTTTCTTTATTGTACTTTAAATGAAAGTTTATAGCTCAACTTAATCTGTCTTACAAGATTATATACACACATATATACACATATATATACACATATATATACACATATATATATACACATATATACACAAGTGACACTAGTTACCATTCCTACAATGTGACAGCACACTCCCTGTGTTTACCTTGGTTTCTGGTGTTTATCCAAGAAGCTCCTGTCCCCTACTGACTTCTCAACCTACCTCCAGAGGAGCTGCTTATTTGCTCCTATGATTGAACTAAAACACACTCTTCACTAGTAATATGTTATGTGTTATAGTGCAGTCTAATCTTTGTCAGTAGAGTGGTCTTTGGGAGTGGTTTTGATTCTAGGTTAACATAATGTCTGGAGGCCATGGCTTTGGGGGTTCCTCCAGTCTCAGACCATTAACTCTGGTCTTTTTATGTGAATTTAAGTTCTGCTCCACACGTTTGTCCTGGTTTCTCAAGGGCTTCCTGTTGTGTTCACTGTCAAGGTGGTCATTGATGGTAGCCAGACACCATCTAGTTCTTCTGGTCTCAGGCTGACAGAGTCTCTGGTTTATGTAGCCTTTTCTGTCTCATGGGCTCATATTTTTCTTGTGTCTAAGACATTTCTTGTCTGTGAGGAGTATAACGTCAAGATTTGGAAGAGGCCTGAAATTAGTACAACTTTGCTGTTCCATTTACAGCCCAGTGTGCTTGGGTGACTCACTCACCCTCTCTGAGTCCAAGTTATTTTGTCTGTGAAACACAGGAAGACATTGTTATCTGTCTTGTGGGGTTATTGTCATTAGGTGCTGTTGAGTTGGTTCCAACCACATTCACTCTGTGTACAACAGAATGAATCACTGCCTGATCCTGCACTGCCTGATCCCGCACTGTATCCACAATTGCTTTTCTGTATAAGCCCATTGTCGCGTCACTGTGTCAGTCCATCTTCTTGAGGGTCATCCTCTTTTTTTTTTTGCTGACCCTCTCTGACTTGATGGCACTTGGCTTTGGCTAATTTAACAAACATGATGCTCTTCTCCTGGGACTGATCTATCCTGACAACATGTTCAAAGTATGTGAGACTTAGTCTTGCCATCTTTGCTTCCGAGGAGCACTCTGGTTGTACTTCTTCCAAAACAGATCTATTTGTTCTTTTTCCAGTCCATGGTATATTCAATATTCTTCTCTACCTTTGTGATCCAAAGGCATCAATTCTTCTTCTGTCTTCTTTATTCATTGTCTAGCTTTTGCATGAAAATGATGACAGTGAAAATGCAATGGTTTGGGTCAGGTGACGTCTATGCTTTTCAACACTTTTAAGGGGTCTTTTGCAATAGTTTTTCTGAAGGCAGTGTGTCTTTTGATTTCTTTACTGCTGTTTTCATGGGTGGTGATTGTGGATCCAAGTAAAATGAAATCCTCGACAGCCTCATTTTTTTTCTCCATTTATTGTGATCCTGCTTATTGGTTCAGTTGTGAGGAATTTTGTTTTCTGTGTGTTGAGGTACAATCCATACTGAAAGTGGTGGTCTTTGATCTTCATCAATAAATGTTTCAAGCCCTTTTCACCTTCAGCAAGCAAGTTTTTGTCATCTATGTAACACAGATTGTTAATGAGTCATCCTGGTGACCTATTCATCTTCACATAGTCCAGCTTCTCAGATTATTTGCTTGACATACAGATTGAAAAGACATGGTGAAATGATAGAGTCCTGATGGACTTTCCTAACTTTAAACCATGTAGTGCCCCCTTGTTCTGTTTGAACAAATGTACAGATCCTTAAGAGCACAGTTAAGTGTTCCGGAATTTCCATTCTTCAGAATGTTAGCTATAATTTGCTATGATCCACACGTTAAATGCCTTTGCATAGTCAATAAAACACAAGTAAACATCTTCCTCGTATTCTTTTCAGATCCATCTGACATCAGCAATGATATCCTTGGTTCCGTGTCCTCTT
Source organism: Heterohyrax brucei (assembly GCA_028571685.1). Classification (NCBI taxonomy): domain Eukaryota; kingdom Metazoa; phylum Chordata; class Mammalia; order Hyracoidea; family Procaviidae; genus Heterohyrax; species Heterohyrax brucei. Next base: position 172,701,813 of record CM053141.1, read on the forward strand.
CGGAATTCAATTTCTGACAGTTGCTTGTCCGTATACTGCTACAGCTACTTTTGATCCTTGGCAAAATTTTACTTGCATGTAATATTAATGATGTCACCTTGTGGGGGTTGTTTGGGGTTATGTTCAGAATGAAAAGCTCTGAGTGCTTAGCATATGTCAAATGCTAAATCGATGTTAAACATTATTATTGAGTGTGTTTTAGCACTGTCTTAAATTGGAGCAGGGATTCCTTTTCTTTCTTCATGACCATCTAGCTCCACTCCTCTAGGTAACTGTGGTTCACCCTGTCTTTGAGGAAGGTGTGCGATGATAATGAGAGAAACCCAAGCTGTTGACAAAGAGATTGTGTGAGCCAAGTTGGGTGGGGATTGAGCAAAGTCTCCAGCCCTAGAGAGGCGACAAGGTCCTCATGGCTGTAGTCTGTAGGAGATCTATGGCAAGTATACTTTAGGAAGTCTTGTAGTGTTGGTCATGTAAAGGCTCACTCAGATGGAAACTAGGTAGTGAGTGTTGCTGATGGGGCTTCCTCAGGGCCTGGGAGACGCTGGTATTTTCTAAAAGAAAGTGTTGGTGATTCTCTTAAATGATGACTTTATTACCCTCAGGTGGTTCCTCCAGGCCCAGTTCTTTTACAGCCAAGCAGCACTTACTCCTCCTTACCAACCCCTTTTCCCCCTTTGCTGCTTTCTTAGTGTAGTCAATCTTTATTTAGAGCACCACTAGGTGCAGCAATTTTTCTTTCATATCTATTTTTTAGGGAACAAACTTTCGATCCCTAGTGCTTCAGGATTTAGGTATGCGAACATCGAAAAGCCTGGCTCTTATGACTCAAAAGGTGTGTCTTAGGAACTCAGAAACATTTTCTCAGCTTTCTGCCCTATCAGCCATCCCTTGGTGTAAAGGATATAACTATCTCAGAGTGAATCATGGTAAAGGTGGGTGCTCACAGCATGTAAAGAAATTGGGCAGTCTCTGCTACATCTTAAAATACTACCCTGTTAAACTATTTTCTTTTGCTTCTGCTCCCTTCTTCCTTCCCCTCATTCTTCTGTTTCTTCTTCTTCACCATTGATCATGCCTTTTTAAAAAGAAAAGTAATTGGGGATTTAGAGAAATTAATGTTCCATCAGGTGTGTCTTTCAGGAGGGAGGTGTTGAGGCTGAGTTAGGTGCACAGATGGTTAGTCTGTAACAGATGGAAGGCAAAGGAAGCAGACTGAGCAGGTAAAGCCTTCAAGGGATGTTGCCCATTAGATACCTATGGGGGAGGGGTCAAAAGAATTGGGGAGGTAATCCTCAGACCACAATGGAATGTTCTAGAACAAAGATTGCACATGGGAGGAGTCCTAGGTTGGGCAGAAGAGGCCAAATCCTAGGACCCTCACTTTGCTCTGACTGAGGACATCAGCTGGGAAAAGTGTGACCTCACCTCAAAAACTGTGGCAGAACCTGAATACACTGAAGCTGCAGGCTGTCTGCTCACTGCATTCCTTGTGGCTAAATGACAAGTCATTTCTCAAAGGGAGATGCATGAGGCATACCTCCACCGCTGCTTCAAGTGCCCATGGTTGCAATATGCATCAGTGACAGAGCTGGGGCTGAAGTGGAACCCAGGTGCCCTAATTCCAAGATTTGTGTTCTTTTCACTGCAGCTTAAAAGGCATGAGACTATCAGTTTATCATCAGATGATGCATCATTAAGCATTAAATTACATGGTATGGACTCTGAGTGCTGCTGAATTTCAGAGATTGAAGAGAACAATGTGGATTACTGTAACCAGTACAGTGTCCTTTGAAGCATATGCTACCCTGAAGTCTGAAACCAAGTGAAAACCAGGCTACACCTACAACTACTGCTATTTAAATTGGTCGACTTCTCTGATAGTGCCACATCCTATGACAGGCTCCTTACCTTGAGAATTTCACACTCTGGTGAAAAACAAAGATTTCTGGCCAAGCAGATGCTGTTAAGTACTGAGGCTTGCTGGAATTACCGTTAGGCTGGCGACCTGTGGAAGACAGAACATGCTTTCTCCTAATCATTTGGCCAGAATCCAAATGACAGTGGACAGCACTTAAGGGAGAATGGCCATGACCTAAGAAGTGCCTACAGTGTAAGTAACTGGAAAGGTCAGCTTACAGCAGTGATGGAAGGTTATGCAGAAAGCACCTGGGCTCAGCAGCCTGGCAGGAGGTTCAGTCTAACTTGCCCATTCATTAGCACCTGAAGTTTCACTTTAGTAGAAATGAGGCCAAATCTTTGTACTGTCCACATATGCCAGGGATTTTGCAGATATCCTCACATCCTTGTGTGTTGGTAGGAGTAGTGATAATACTAAAATGGAGCATTACTGCTCAGTGCTAGATCTTTAGATTCCCACACTGGCCAGGAAGCATTCAAATATGGTTTTAGTGGGAAGGGCATTATTACTGTTGCAGTTATGCTGGATTTAAACTTTATTAACAATGTTAGGCAAAATAGCAACAGTCCTTTCTTTTTTAAATGCCAGGCAAGAAGCCGTGCTAAGTGTATTACCTTAACTTTTGCAACAGCCCTAAGTCTTTCTTGCATTTCCTCCCATTTACAGATGAAGAACTGAGGTTTGTAAAGTTGATTAAGTTGTTCAAGGTCATGTAGCCGGCTAATCACATATCTGGAGTGTAGCTACAACTGTTACTGATTCCAAAGCCTATGCTTTTATTCCCTACCCAATATCACTTCTCCACTTTTTAACTGAACTTAACAAAAACATGTAGTTTTATTGTGTCATTTTATAACTGGCTACCTGACGCTCCAGGTGAATTGACACCAATACTAGAATGTCACTCTCCTGTCCCCAGTTCCAAGCCTTTCCCTCCGTTAACCTGATGAAGCCTAGCACCTCTCCTGGCTGGAGTGTCTTTGATGCTCCTTGGGAATACTGATAGGTTTTTTTAGTTCTTTGAGTACAGGGTTGCAGCCAGGTAAGTCTTCTTGTCTCCACTCCATTTCAAGATTGCTAATTCTTATCCCTTCATCATAGAGTCCCTAAGCCTCTGGCATATTGCTAGGAAGCTGAAAAAGAGAGAAAATTGCCCAGAGTAGGCATGCACATCAAACTGTTTCCCTTGCCAGTATTTATTTTATTATATTTTTTAATTTCCAAAGCATTCAGAAAGTAGCATCTGTGGCTCACCATTTCACCCATCCAAGATCTTGTGTGATGGACAGAACCACATTTTATTTAAGAAACAGCCTTTTAAAATTACCATAAAATGTTGATCGAAACTCCTTGTATGCCAACTCATAAAACATTTGGTCAGGATCTCTTTTTCCCTCCCTTCCTATCCCATTTAGCAGCCGTGTAGTCTTTGCTTCTGTGCATTGTTATTTTTATCTGTAATTTTTGGGAAAGTGAAGTTTCAGCACTTGAAGGATGACTTGGGGAAAGACATTTTTATTGCTTAAATGATTCTTTTCAGTGAGACAACTGAAGCCAAAAAGAGATCACTGAAAACCTAAAGGTGCTTGAGAAAATTTACACTTTTAAGGATATTTTAAGCTCTCAGTGCTATTTTGAATGAAAAGATTTATTTTTGGCTTGTGGTGAGTCCTGTTCCATAAGAGTAGCGCTAGACTCCAATCAGCTACTATGACGGTTGGATGTACTGGCTCTTGACTCCTCTGTCTGGGTTCAAGTCCGGCCTCTACGGGCAGACAGGTGACCTGACCTTCCTGTGCCTCAATTCTTCACCTTAAAAGGCGAGTGACCAGAACAAAACCTGTAAACAATACCTCCCTCATGCTATTGTTGTAAGGATTAAATGAGGTTCATCAAGGAGCTTGTATCAATTACAATTTTTTCAGTGAAAAGTGGCCCCAAACCTAACCCAAACCAACTTAAGCAAAAAGGCAATTTGTTGTTTATCCCAAACTAAAAAGTCCACGGGAAAGACTGGGTTTGGGACTTAAATTATGTTGTCAGGACTTGGATTCTCTCCCTCTCTTTAGCAAGACGGTGGCAGTAGCTCAAACTCCTGTTTTGTTTAAGGAAAAAACCCTTATCGTTGGCTTTGACTGGATTGTTATGTCCATCTTTGAAAAAATACTGAGGCTAATACTGATTTGAGTATTGATACTCTCACTGGCTTATGCCTAAGTCCCATGGTCCATCCTAGGAGCTGGGGTTGGGTTCAGCTTTGAGTTAATAAAGTGCTCTGAAAATTGTGTGCATGTCATTACCCAGTGGGGGATTGTGTTTGGTTACCAGAGGGGTTAACTAAAGCATGCTCACCAGAAGTTGTTAGCACGGTTTTGTTTTGGATATAAACTACCCAGTGAATAGTGGTGTTCTTTTTGTTGTTAGGCACTGTGTAGGTGGTTTTAACTTACAGCATCTGCAGTGGCTCTTATGTGTGGCCTTTGTAACTGTAGTCTTGTAACTGCCACCCAGGTGAGTAAGCAGGACTTTGTCATGGGGTAATTGTGACCTATCAAGAGGATTGGTCAGTTTTGCCTTAAAACAGAGCCAATTCCAGAGCAGAGGGGAGATGCCTACCATGACCAAGGAAGGCGAGACCAGCAGAAGAGCTCTGGCAGCAGGAGGCAGTGTGGTGGGCTTCCTGGCCCCCAGAGACAGCAAGCTAAGTGCCTTTGGGCAGAGGCCTAGGGCCAGGGAAAGATGTACCTTCCAGTATGGCTGAAAAGAGCCTTATCTTGATGGAAGAACTGTATCATGAATGTTCTTGAGTCTGAATTGTAACTGTTTTTTCACTAATAAACATCATAACTGTGAGTATAGTCTGTAAGTTCTGTGTGCCCATTGAAATGAATTATCAGACTCAGTAAAGAGTGTTATGGGAGGGATGGTGGGTGTCAAAATAGGTAAAGAGAGTGGAGAAAGAAGGCGTGTCTGACCTCTATCTCGTAGGAATCACCCTTGGGCTATTGATCTTGGCTCTCGGTCTCCCCTGTGAAATTAGAGCTCAGAGACTTCCCCAGCGCTGTTTTTACAGACCACATGCACAAGAGAACAAAACACTACCCAGTTCTGCACCATCCTCACGGTCATTGCTGTGTTTGAGCCCGTTGTGGCAGTCACTGTGTCAGTACATGTGGTACAGGATCTACCTTCTTTTTTCTGACCTTCTACTTTATCAAGCCTGACATCCATCTCCAAGAACTGTACCCTTTTGATGATATGGCCAAAGTATGTGAGACACAGTCTTGTTGCCCTGTCTTCCAAGGAATGTCCTGGCTGGACTTCTTATAAGACATGTTTGTTCACTCTTCTGGTAGTTCATAATTGTCACCAACACCAAAATTCAAAGGCATCATTTTTCCTTTGGTTTTTTATTATTTATTATCCAGGTTTTACATGCATATCAAATGACTGAAAATACCCCAGCTTGGATCAGGTGCATCTTAGTCCTCAAAGTGATGTCTGCACTTTTGAATACTTTGAAAAGGTCTTTTGCAGCAGATTTGCCTAGTGGAATAGGTCTTTTGTTTTTCTTAACTACCACTTCCATGCCTGTTATTCTATGCACAGATTCCTCCTAAGTACAATTAAGTGATCTGGAACTACCATTCTTTTCAACGTTGTCTGTAATTTGTCATGATTCACACAGTGAATGCTTTTGCATAGCCTTTGCACAAGTAAAGTGCTCTGCTATCAGTCAAAATTTATCTGACAGCAGTGATATCACTGATTCCACATGCTGTTGTGAGTCTGTCTTGAATTGCTGGCAATTTCCTGTTGATGTACTGCTGCAGCCCTCTTTGAATTTTCTTAAGCAAAGTTTTACTTGTGTGAGACATTAATGAAGTTGTTCCATAATTTCCACGTCTTGATGGATCACTTCTCTTTGAAATGGGCACAAGTATGATTATTTTGCAGTAGGTTGGCCAGGTAGCTGTATTACAAATTTCTTGGTGTAGATGAGTGAGCTGTTTGCAGCTATTTGCTGAAGTATCTCAGTTATTATTCTGCCAATGCCTGCAGCCTTGTTTTCATCAGTGCCTTCAGTGAAGGTTGAACTTCTTCCTTTAATACCATCGATTCTTGATCATATGATGCTTCCTGAAATGTTGGAATGTTACCCAGTTCTTTTGATACAGTGACTGTCTATTCCTTCTATCTTCTTTTGATGCTTACTGCATCATTCAATATTTTGCTGGCAGAATCTTTCAAAATTGTGACTCAAAGCTTAAACCTTTTTTTTTTTTTAGCTCTTTCAGCTTATGAAATGCTGAGCATGTTCTTCCTTTTTCGTTTTCTAGCTGCAGGTCTTTGTACATTTCATTATAACATTTTACTTTGTCTTCTCAAGCTACCCTTTGAAATCTTCTGTTCAGCTCTTTTATTTCATCATTTCTCCTTTCACTTTAGCTACTTGATATTCAGAAGCAAGTGTCAAAGTCTCTTCTAACATTTATTTTGGTCTCCTCTTTCCTTCTTGTCTTTTAATGATCTTTTGCTTTCTTCATGTATGATATCCTGGATATCATCTCCTAACTCTTCTGGTCTCCAGTCATTAGTGTTACATGTTTCAAATCTATTCTTAAGATTGTCTGTAAATTCAGGTGGGATATTCCCAAGGTTGTATTTTGGCTGCCATGAACTCCTTTCGATTTTAGACATTTTAACTTGATCTTGGATGTGAACAATTGATGGTCTGTTCTGCAGTAGGCTTCTGGCCTTGTTCTAACTGGTGCTATTGTGCTTTTCCATCACTTCTTTCCACAGACGTAGTTGATTTGAGTCCTATACATTTCATCTATTGAAGTCCACCTGTATAATCTTCATTTATGTTTTGGAAAAAAGATATTTTCAACAAAGTTGTTGGTCTTGCAAAGTTCTGTCATGTGATCTCCAGTCTTGTTGTTATTACCAAGGTCATATTTTCCAACTACTGGCCATTCTTTGTTTCCAACTTTCACATTCTATACACCTGTATTTATCAATGCATCTTTATTGCACATTTGATCAGTTTCATACAGAAGCTTATGAAAATCTTCAATATCTTCATCTTTGGTCTTAGTGGTTGGTGTGTATGTTTGAGAAACAGACATATCAACTGGTCTTCCTTGTAGGTATATGGATATTATCCTATCACTGACAGTGTTGTAATTCAGGATAAATCTTGAGATGTTCTTTTTGATGATGAATGCAACACCATTCCTTTTTAATTGCTCAGTATCAGCATAGTAGACCACATGATAGTCTGATTCAAAACGGGCATTTTCTGTCCATTTCGGCTCACTAATCCTAGGATTTTGACATTTATGCATCCCATTTCATTTTTGATGATTTCTAGTTTTCCTAGATTCAAGTTTTGTACAGTCCAAGTTCTGATTATTAATGGATGTTTGCAGTTCTGTTCCTCTCGTTTTGAGTCATGCCACATTAGCAAATGAAGGTGCTGAAACCATTACTACATCACAGCGGTAAAGTCAACTCTACTCTGAGGTGGCAGCTCTTCACCAGTTGTCTTTTAAGTGCTTTCCAACTTAAAGGGCTCCTCCTTCTGCACTGTATCAGACAGTGTTCTGTTGCTGTTCGAAGGATTTCACTGGTCAATTTTTTTCAGAAACAGAATACCAAGTCCTTCCTGTCTGTCTTAGTCTGGAAGCTCTGCTGAAACCTGTCTATCATGGGTGTCTCTGCAAATATTTGCATATGGTGACATAACCTCCAACATCACAGCAACACACAAACCAGCAGAGTTGTACTACAGACAAGCTGACATATGTGTGGTAATTGTAAAGTGCAGCTGGGGCTGTTGTAGTTATTGTTTTTGTCTACCTGTATGAAAGGGACCCAAAAGCCAGTTTCTGGGGTTAGTAATTAAATCATAATGGGATTTAAGAGTCAAGAATTCACATCTTACCCTAGTCAGGTAGTTATCACAACCCCATGGTTTTGTGTTGTTGTTTCCCAGTCCAGAGCTGTCTGTGTCATTATCTTGTTAATTGCTAAAGTGTAGTCTATCTTTCAAAGTCCACCCCATTATTTAGAATCTACTCACTGTCCTCAGCCCTTTATAATTTTCCACCTCTCACAGTCTATAGCTCTCAGTCTATACTTCAAGATAATTTTGAATATGAAACTCTTGAAAATTATAAAATTCTGTAAAACATTGTATCTTCTACTCAGTATGTGACTTTAAAATATTTATTATTATGTGATTATTTTGTTATATCATGGAGGTTTCTAATATGTGGCTTTGAGATCAGATTTGTCTTCTTAATTAACTTAAGTGTTGAAACTTGAGGCAGATTATGAATCCTTCTGCATCAGTTTTTTTCATCTCTTAAGGAACAATGGTACCTACCACAGGAGCTAACATGCAAAGTATTGATGCTAACCCTATTGTAAGTGCCTCCACATCTACACACACAAACACAGATGCATGTGCATATACATGCATACACACATACACACCATTATTTTCTTGTAAGCAGTTTTGATTGGAGACCCCACTATCTCTATCTCCAAATTTGCTCTCCCAAATTGTAGGTATTTATATAATCATTCAATGTGTAATATCAAGAATCACTAGCTATAAATACATATAATAACATTAAGACTTAATAGCTAAATCTAAGCTTTGTAGTTTTGTTTGTTTTGAATATGATAGCTCTATAACTTTTATGTTTCGAGATCTCTTTTAGATTGAGATTCTGTGTGACACTAGATCAGGAAATTTTTGTGTTGGCTCAGATTTTTTCCTGGCGTCTTCTTTCCTAGCCTCTGTAGATGACATGCCCAACCCTGCACCCTGGAGATGGTAAGGGAAGACATAGAGACACATACCTGAATGATTTGTCCAGCCTGTACCATGGAGCAAAACGAGCAGTGATACATTACAAGAGCCTCCAATGTCCTATCCCGCGAAATGACATAAATATTAGATTTTCCTGAAAAATGACATATGCATGTTGGAACCATTAACAATTCTCAGAAAAGCAGGGAAGCAAAGAGGCCTGCTAACATCCTCTTAATAAAGCGTGGTTTCTGCTGACAGGCCCCCAAATAAATGCACTTGGATGGATGCTGAGCGCCTATTCACAGGTTTTGGAGAGAGTTAGCCTTCCATTCACAAGATGTGAAAAACTTAACCTCCTCTGTGTTAACTGAGATCATGCTGTGGAGAAAAGGAACAGGACACCCCCAGGCCCTGGGGTTTGAGTTGTTTCCCTGGACAAGATATTCAACATAATAATACACATTTTTTTTTTTTTTTTTTTTTTTTATCAGAAAGGACACAAACCTACACATACCACCTTTTTCAAAAGAGCAACATAGACTAAAATTTTGTATTGAGGTAAAATTCACTTCCACCGTCTGTCTAGTTGTTTACTTTGTGAACTTGAGTAGTGCTGTGATGCTAGAAGCTGTGTCACCAATATTTTATATACCAGAAGTGTCACCTATTATGGACAGATTTAAGCAGAGCTTCCAGACTAAGACAGACTAGGAAGAAAAACCTAGTGATTTGCTTCTCTTAGTGGTCTGGTGCTGCTGTAACAGAAATAACACCAGTGGGTAGTTTTGACAAACAGAAATTTATTTTCTCACTCTTCAGGAATCTCAAAGCCCAAATTAAGGCTACTGGCTCTAGGGGAAGATTTTGTCTTTTTTGGGGCTCTGAAGGAAGGTCCTTGTCTGCTCTGAGCTTCTTTTCCTAGGAGATCTTCATGTGGCTTGGTATCTCTCCTTACCTTTCTGCTGGCTACTGTGTTTTTAATCTTTCTTATGTCTGTGATTGTTAAGGTTATGTGTCAGCTTGGCTGAGCCATGATTCTCAGAGGTTTGGCAGTTATGATGTAGTTTGAGAGTTATGTGATAATATAATCATTGTGAGATTTGATATAGTGTGACTACCTCCATGATGGGATCTGCTGTGAGTAGTCTATCAATTGAAAGGGAGTTTCCTTGGGAGCATGGCCTACATCAAGTATATAAATGGACTTTGTAGCAAGACTTGTGGACTTGTGCTTGCTCTGCATCCTACAACTGGCTTCTGTTCATCTGGCCTCCAGTTCTCGAGACTTGAGCTAGCAGCTTACCTGCTGTCCTTCTTGCCAGTTTTAGGATTTGTCGATTGTCTCAGTCTATGAGCAAGAGCACTGCTACCTAACCTGCCAGTCTTGAATTTGCCATCAACTTCTGCCTTGTGAATCAGGAGAAGCCTCTATCCTGACCCACTGACTTTCGGTGTTCTACCTTCTACAAACTGGTGAGCGATTTCCTTGACATAAATCTCTTTCTCTCTGTATATTTATACCCTTCAGTGGTTTTGCTTCTCTAGAGAGCCCAGACTAAGAAAGTATCTCATAAGAGATTGACTCAAGGTACACCCTACACTAATTCTGTCATATTAACACAACAATAAGGGGATTATAACCACAAGCATAAAGTTTAGAAGGTACAACACAGATTTTGAGGAACACAATTCAATCCATAATAACTTCAAAATATTAGTCAATGTGAAGTGCAATTGATTACTTTCATGTGGCCTTTCTAACCATAGTCTTTTGATTTCCACCCAGGTGACTGGGCAGGACAGTGTAATAGAGTAATTGTGGCTGTCTGAGGGAACTGATCACTTTTACAAGACAGACAATTCTAGAGCACAGAGGAGGATTCTACCATCACCCAGGAAGAATTGCCAGGAGAGGAGAAAATGTCATTTAAATTTGGGATTCCTTGCTGAGAAGCTCCTGGAAGCAGAAATCCAAGAAAGAGAACAAGCTGTAACCCTGAAGATAGTGAGAATTGGTGGCAAGAGACCTGGCAGCAGAAGAGAGTGAGGTGAACTACCCAGCCCATGGAGAGAGGAAGCTAAGTGCTTTGGGCAGAGACCTAGCACCCAGGAGAGGCATGCCTTTGGGCACAGCTGGTAAGAGGCTGTCCTGATGGAAGAATTAAATCCTTCAATATCCCTGAGCCTGAATTTTAACTACTAAGACTCATAATTACAAGCCTGGTCTGAATCCTGTGTTGCCATTGCAGTGAATTATCAAGCCGAGTACAGAGTGCTGTGGGAGGAACACTTGTTGTCAGAGTTAGTAGAGATGACTGAGAGAGGCTTGTCTGACCTCTGCCTCATTGGAATCAGCCATCGGCTGTTGAGGTTGGTTCTCCTTCCCACTTGCGGGGTTGGAGGAGGTGAGACACTACCTCCGCACTGTGAAAAAGTCTTGTGGACAGATTGTTATCTAGTACAGTGCAGGAAGATGAGACCCCTGGGTTGGAAGGTGCTCAGAATGCAGTGATCACAACAATAGACTTGAGCATACTAATGACTGTGAAGATGGCCCGGGACTGGGTGACCTGTTCTGTTGCACATAGGATCTCAGTGAGTACGAGTGGCATGAAGGGCAACCAGCAAAATCACTTGACATAAAATCCATCATTTTATCCATTTTAAATCGTTCAATTCAGTGGCTTCCAGTGCATTCACAGTATTGTATAAATATGATTGCTACATAGTTCCTGAAGAATATTTTCATCATTCCAAAAATAAACTCCATACCCAGTAAGCAGTTACATTCATTCCCCTTGTCCCCTGGCCCTTACAACAAGTAATCAGCAAATCTATATAGATTCTCCTAGGCTTCTCATAGAAATGGAATCATACTACGTGTGGTCTTTTGTGCCCGATTTCTTTCACTTAACAATATTGTCAAAGTTCATTCAGGTCATGGCAAGTATCAGAACTTCATTCCTTTTCATGACTGAGTAATACTTCATTTTATGGAACTACTAAATTTTATTTATCAGTTGAAGGACATTTGGGTTGTTTTCACTTTTTGTCTATTAAGCATAGACTTTAAATTTTGCATCATAAATGTTGGGAAAACAGCTGTCTATATAGGGTCACTATGAGTAGGAATTGACTTGATGGCAACAGGTTGGGTTTTCTAATGCACTCTTACATTGCCTCTCAGATACCCTGGTAGAGCAGTGGTTAAATGCTACGACTGCCAACCAAAAGGTCTGCAATTTGAATTCACCAGATCTCCTTGGAAATTCTATGGGGGAGTTCTATTCTATCTTCTATCCTGTAGGGTTGCTATGAGTTAGGATTGACTGTAACTACGGCAATAGGTGTTTTTTCTTTTTTTTTGTATATGGCCTTTAAGTTCAGGTACCTCAATGGGAGAAAAAGGTGTCTGAGACTCAGTTCCAAGTTCCTAGGTGTTACACACTGAATGGCACCCCCTCCAAAAGCACTGTAAATCCTAACTGTTGATGTAATCCCATTTGGGAATAATGGCTTTTATTGTTATGTTAATGAGGCTCTATTAGTGTGTGTCCGGATATAAAAGGAGCAGATTCTTCTTTAAAGCCCCAATTTGTGGCATCATTCCAGCAGCACTGGGAGACTAGGCCACTAGGGAAGAAGTGCTAACAGGTGTGGTCGTGGGCAGGTTTCCTCAACTGAGGCTTCAAGACAGAGCCTCTTACACGGAGCAGGGCACTACTCTAACAAGGCCCAGGAGGGCAGAGCAGACACACCAGCATTTTGGTTACAAAACAGTTGTACCCTGCTGCTGCTTATCAAATGCCAGCCTGGGCCTCATGAGGTAGTGAGTTTTATCCCTAATTTACAAGTAAGTACCTGATGCCTAGGCTCTCCTTGATGATGAAATATACATCCTACTGAACCTAATAAATATTAGGTGACTCAAATAGTATGGTTATGAGAAGTTCATGTGTGTTGTCTGTGAATTGTAGATGTCCAAAGAGTTTTGCGCCTATTCTGACCCTCCCACGGCCCATGAGTGTCTGTTGTTGTTGTACTGTTAGCTGCAATCAAGTCAGCCCCAATTTAGGATGATCATGTTCCCAGTGGAACAAAGAGCTGCCTTCTTTCATGCCATCCTCATGACTGGTTGTGGATCAGACCGCTGATCCATAGAGTTTTCATTGGCTGATTTACAGAAGGAGGTTGCCGGCATTTCTTCCTAGTTTGTCTTAGTCTGAAAGCTCCCCCGAAACCTGTTTGGCATCAGAATAATCCACAGCTTCCAACGACAGATGAATGGTGGCTGTGTATGAAGTGCATGGGCTAGGAATCAAATCCAGGTCTCCTGTGTAGGTGAGACTCCTACCTTTGAATCACCAGTGCTCCCTGTACTTTGTTTATAGCTCTGTGGCAGTCCTTGCAGGGCTGTGTCCTGGGAAGTCTGTCTTGTTGGTGGGTACATGAGCTCCGTGGTATAAGGCGGGTAGACAGCGTATCTCTGGGTGCCCAGGACCCAGCTAGGGTACCTGACACTTGGTCATTGCTCAATGAATGGCAAGCCAATGAATGACAGAAGCTCCCTCAGTTCTGTCTACTGCTACCAACAAATGCCCTACAGCCTTGCAGTTTCATTTCTCAGTCGAGGGAACGATGGCTCACTAACAAGGCAAAAGCATAGGATGGTCTAATCACAGCCACTGCTTTGCTTTCCCCCCCTGAGATGTCTTCTTACTCAGCAGTCGCTTTCAGTGAGGAGTGGCCGGGCTGAAAATCGAATCAATGAACTGAAGAGCGTGCTTCTCAGTGGACAGGCATCTGGGTGAGGAGATGATGCCCTAGGCAGAGGGTGCCTGCTTCTGACTCCTGTTCTTGGCTGTTGCCTGGCAATGAAGCACAGGCCTTCCACCTTTGTGTCTGTGCACACCACTCTCTTACCTCACAGTCCTGTGGTGAGATCGACTTAGGTAAAGGTTGCCTGGGTCCTCAAGCGCCTGGCCGAAGGACAGCACCAAATGTGTTACTGAGTCTTTATTTGTGATGTCTATCAGGTTATCTAATGTGCAGCTTGAAAGCCACTCACTGGCTGTTGCCTCTTCTGACAACTCTTCTGACAGCAGTCTTTTTGAAATTCTTCCTTCTGCTATTTTGGCAAAGAAGTGGAAGTGGAGTCAGCAGATGTCTATCAGGGCTGAGTGTAAAGGGTCAAGTGTGTATCTGCAAAACCATGTGAGAGAGTTTCTCAAAGCTGGTGCCCAGCTGCTAATGAGCTGCAGCTTTGCAAACAGCATGTTCCTCCAGCCACTGTCCCAAACGTAGTCCTGTTGTTCTTTGTTTTTGTTCTCATACTGCTTGAGCACACCTTGGCTGTGAGGTCCCTTTCATGCCCATTCTCCTCCTTCAAGGTGTAGAAGAAATCAAAGGAACGCTAACAGAAACAAATCACAGCACGTGACTGGAGTTGAGCTTAAATGCTCTCGAAACTGCTTGAAGGAGGCTGCTGGAAAATAAACAGATGGGTGGATGGATTATGGCATTCTAAAACACCTTTCCTACCAGGATTACCTTTGCCATGATCTCTGAGGATGCCTGCGGAGGGCCCAAGGGGACATTGGACACAGTACAGTTCTTGAAGGAGGCTCATTTGGGTGGAAATGTGCCGAAAGTCTAAAATACGTACTGGATTTCCAAAGCTTAGTACCAAAAGATGTAACAATGAGAAAAGAACAAAAAACCCTGCAACTATTTAATGTAAAGTTAATTTTTACACACTGAAGTGATAATATTTTTATATTCTGAATTAAATATATTAAAATTAATTTGTTTAATTTTCTATTGCAGCTTTTTACTTTTTTCAGTGTGAGTACTAGGAAGTTTACAATCACATATGTGACTCACATTATATTTCTCTTGGACAGTACTGAGTTAGAGGGCAAGAAGAGTGTGGGCTCCAAAGGTAGACCATGTGGATCTGAACCCTGGCTCCATGAATCACTAGCTCTGTGAACTCAGACACAGCACTCAGTCCTGTGGCTTTCAGATCTTTCTCAGAGGATCACTGGTATACTTTCATTTTAGAATACAATTCAGTGAACACGTATCCAAATACATGCACACAAACATGCCACACAACTGAAATAAAACTGATAAAATAGCATCCTTAACCATACGATACAGGGTCTGACAATGAAGTCTGCGAACTTAATTGTTCTAAGGACTACATACCTCACTGCTGAATATCATTATGGTCATCTTTGACGTATTCCTCTTGGAAAGTTATTCACCAAAGCCAGTATTTAGTTTATCTTTCAAAACAATTTTGGAACTCTTTCTGGAATGGCCATTGTGCACCATGGTATGGTGGCAAGTTCTCAAACTTAATTGTGTAGTCATCTGTGAGGGAGTTTTTAGCCAGTAAACAAATCACTGTGTTGGAACACCCTCCCTACTCACCTAAGCTGGCCCCAAATGACTTTTTTCTTGACCTGAAGATAAAGGAAATACCGAAAGGAAGACTTTTAGATATCATTCAGGACATCAAAGTAATATGACGACAGCTCTGATGGCCATTCCAGAACAAGAGTTCCAAAATTGCTTTGAGGAGTAGACTAGGCACTGGCATCTGCATAGGTTCAAAGGAGAGTACTTTGAAGGTGACCATAGTGATATTCAGCAACGAGGTATGCAGAACTTTTTCTAGGATGAGTTTGTGAACTTAATTGGCAGTCCTTGTGCAGTCCTTGTACATTCTAATGTTTTCTGCTCCATATTCTTCCTGTTTCCTTTCATCTTCCTTTGCCTCCATTTATTTAAAATAGTGCTTGTCGTAACCCAGTAAATTAATTTCACAACCCACTAATGGGGTCACAGACTTTAGTCTGAAATTCCAAGCTTAATCTTGTGGTGTCTCAGCTCTCTTATCTATAAAACGGAGCAGATACAGCCTTGATCTGATGGAGTTGTTTTTGAGAATGTCCATAAGATAGGCATGTACAGCTGTTAGCACAATGCCTGGTGCATAATGGCAAACTAAATCAAACACATTGCTGTCAAGTTAATTCCAACTCATGGCGACTCTGTGGGACACAGTAGAGTTGCCCCATAGGGCTTCTAAGGAGCATCTGGTGGATTCAAACTCCTGACCTTATAGTTAACAAAGCTCTTTACCACTGTGCCTCAATAAATGGGAGGATCTATTATTTTTCCAAATGGACCTTTAATTTTCAGTGTAAGCACTTTTAGTAAAGTTCCTAGTGTGCAGAAACAACTCTCTAGATGCTCCCTGTTATTACCGTCGTTGTTATTTTAAGTGGAACTTTAAATTTCTTACTAATTTTTTCTCCCCAGAGAAAAGCCATTTGGTGTGAGGACATACGGAATTTCTATAGTGAAAGAGGTGACTTCTAGACCAGTGCTCCTTCTTTGCTGATTTGTACGAACTGTTATTTTTTTCCTATGTGTGGTCTTTCTTCAAGTAGACTGTACATTCTCAGAATACGTGTGATGCCATCTGATGCCTTTCATTCTTCTCCATCCACCCAAGACATAAAGAGGGCATTTACCCCACAGGCTTTGGAGCCACAAAATCTGGGATTCAGATCCTGGCTCTGCTACAAGGTGTAATCTGTACCCTTTATTGAGTTCTGAAACTATTACCTCTCTCTTCAGTATTTTTGCCTATGACATGAGAATACTTATACTCAGGGTGGACAGGTTTCAGTGAAGCTTACAGAATAAGATAGACTAGGAAGAAAGGCCTGGCTTTTACTTCTGGAAATGAAAACCTTACAGATCACAACAGGACATTGATGCATTTGACAATCTTCAGAAGGGATCAGTCACTAAAGGATATGGGAGATGGACTGGCATAGTGTCTGCACAGATGGACTCTAGTGTACTGGTGATTGTGAGGACAACCCAGGACAGGGCAACTCTTCATTCTGTTGTACGTAAGGTTGCTGTGAATTGGTGCTGACTTGACAACAGCTAACAACAGCTGTGGACTGTTGTTAGGCTGCAGAAATAACGAGAAATGAAATGGAGAGAATGTATCTTCTGAAGAAGTTTGTCATCTAGGGTTGAGACATGCAAAATATCCCTTTATGATGCTGTGTGATAGTCACTTTCTAAGGGAGATACACCTTTCAGATACACAGAGCAGATTCTAACCTTTGGGATGGGTTTGGAGAGATATCAGAGAAGATTCCTAGAAATCTTGATATCTGATTTGGGCCCTACAGGGCAAGGTTGGTCAGAGGACAGGTGCTGGTTCATCAAGTATGTCTTCTGTGCCAAGGGTGGCAGTCCAAGACTCCATCTGTCTCAGCTCATGAAGTGTCTTACACAGTGTATGTCACAAAACAGCTGGTCTGCAAGTACTCCTTCCCTTCTCCCTCCATCCATTCCCTCTCTTACCCACCCAACTCATGTTTTTTTCCCCACTGTCTGTGGACCAACCGTTCTTGAACTGGGAACCCAGATCAGCAGTGCGGCCATCACGTAGAAATGATCAGAAATGCAAATTTGGGGGTCCTGTTTCATTCACTCTTGCATTCAGAAACTCTGGGGGAAGGCACAGCAGTCTGGATTTTAACCAGCTCTCCAGATGATTCTGCTGCTGGCTGGTGTTTGAGAACTACTGTCACCATGACACCATACTTGATCAATGAACTTGACCTCTCTACTAGCTGCACACTTTCCTCTGCTTGCAAAGTTAAGTGCCAATAGACTTGCTACACCTCGCATAATTCAAGACCCAGGTTGAAGACCATTTTCTTAACATTGCTTTTCATAATGACCCCCGGTTAAATTCATCTTCCCTACCCTCCTGGGCTGCTGTGCCATGTGATACTCCATTTACAAGCCTTGTGTTCTCCTCTTTGCACTCAGTTACCCATAGTTAGTGTGGCATGAAAAGCATGTACTTTGACCAGATGAATTTGGATCCTCTCTGCTACTTACTGACTGTATGACCTTGAGCAAGTCCCTTATGTTTTCTTAGCCTCACTTTACTCATGTGTAAACCAGGTTGTCATGAGAATTAAATGTAATGACATAATAAAGGGCTTAGCACAGTGTCTGGTGTTTAGTAGTTGCATAATGAATGTCGACGGCACTTGGCTATTGAGTATCTAGAGTTTGAGTTCCAACTTTACTGCAGGGACTGAGCAAGTTAATGTCTTTGGTGCCTCAGATTCCTTATCTGTGAAATGGGGATAATGATAGTATCAAATTAAAAGAATTATTGTAAGGAATAAATGAGATGTGTGCAAAGTGCTGGCACAAAGTACACAGTGAAGGTAAACTGTTATTATTATAATCTCAGTCCTTTTACTGAAGCTTCTCCTGGGCTCCCTATCATGCTATTACTTGGAAAGTCCCAGCTGAGCCAGAAAGGTTGGTCCTCAGAATTTTGGTGTCAGCAGCCCAAAACAGGGAGCTCCCAACTCCTGGGGGAAGTGCTGCTGAGTCACCCACTCTTACCTTTTTTCTTCCCACCTGGTCTGGCATATCTGTATGTCTCCATAGAGACCATTCCTGCCAGGTAAGTCACCTTTGCTTACATGTTTAGACAATGAGCCTTTGAGCTGGATTTTGAACAAGAGTGAAGATTCTCTGGTGCTCACTGCACTCCTCCTCCCTTCCTGCCCCCCGTCCTCTGGGTACCTGAAGTTGAGGACTTCATGCATTTTAATTAGAAAAGAAATCCACTGATAAAAGGGAGAACATTTGTCTACCCCAGGCAAACCTGAGATGCTGCAGGCCAGCAGATATCTTGACTCACTGTGGGAAAGGCCCCATCTACCCATTGTTAAGCAGCCTCTCTTCTCCAGAGAAATTATTTTAAAGCAGTTGTCCTGCCGCCCTTGGGCTGAATATATAAGTTAGTCTTTGTTACTCAGAGTCTAGGTTTCTTGCTGTCTGCTTATTCTGTCAGGGTCTTATCATTATTATTATAATGTTAAAATAGGAACTTTTGTGAGAAGGAAAGAAAACGATGCTCTTATTTGCTGAATGCCTACTCTGTGCTAAGCCCTCTGCATGGCAAATGTTATATCACTTGATGTTTGCTCAGTCTTAAGAGGTGAGTGTTGTTATGCCTGTTTTGCAGGTGGGCAGACTGAGGCCCAAGGAGGATTTGGGAAGCAGGGTATGCTCTTGTGACAACTGTCAAGAAGGTGATATTTTCTGATTCCTATTCCTTTCTTTGAGCTCTTTGTCTCTAGGCACGCAGTGTTACTCTGCCTCCTGTGACCACTCTGGGCACTCAGTGAGACCTCTGTGCCCCAGTGCCACTTTCTCTGATGTGGGTGGTATTTTAGGTCTTTCCTAAACTCATCCATTCTTGATTCCATTCATTAAGCAGCATGTCTTTTCTGGAGCTAATGTAGTAAATGGATTCCAGATAGAGTGCTTACGGCTTAATGTGAATTACCATGCATAAAATGCTGTCTTTTGAGTACTTCATGGTTGGCTTTCATAGTACTCTTTCCAACATTTTCTCATCTGACAGATGAGCAGACAGAGGTTCAGAGTTGAAGTGATGGGCCTGGGCCCCTTGGCCACCATGTACCAGATGGGAAACACAATCCTGGTTCTCTGAATTAGGGTCTGCTGGTTTTAATCTGGAAACCCTGGTGGTGTAGTAGGTTAAGTGCTACGTCTGCTAACCGAAAGGTAGGCAGTTCAAATCTGCCAGGTGTTCCTTGGAAACTCTATGGTGAGGTTCTACTTTGACCTCTAGAGTCGCTAAGAGTCAGATCCAGCTTGATGGCAGTGCATTTTTTTGGGGTTTTAATCTACAGATATGAGTATTGTGAGAGTTCCGGTGTGGTGATGTTTTTAGGTGGGCTGGTAGAGGGGTGATGGTGGTGGAAGATTTCATAGCCATTGTGTGTGGCTGACTATGATGCTAACAGAGCTGCTTTTCAACCTTTGCTTATTCTTCTTCTCTAAGTTGAGGATGGGTGATGCCTTTTAATAAAATGGGATGCATAAGGGAAGTACTTCCCCTTCCCAGTCCACCTCATGGAAGTCCACCTTCCAGAGAAGTTCCTTACACCGATGGGGTTGGAAACTAACCATGCTCATGGTGTTGATGGATAAGTACCTATCCTATACCCCATTTCCTAACATACTGTGGCATTTTGGTACCCACATCAGCGTACCACCTGAATTTGGGCAGGAGTGGCAATGGGGCAAGAGGGAGGTAGTGCCTGATTTTTTCCAAGGATAAGGATGCCTTGCTTTCCTTCTATCCCTTTATGCTGGTTGCTACTTAAAGATTTCTTTCAAGTAAATACAAATTACCTTATACCTGCACTGTATGCTAACAACTAATTAGAGCATAACCAAAGTATTACAGAGCTGAAAGCCCAGGCTTAAATCCTCTTTCTGTTGTAATTTCAGTGGCACGTGCAGTGGATTTACGAAGGCATTTTGTTTGAGTGTCAAGTCCCAGCCAGACCTCTAATGCTCTTCTGGCCTTCAGCATGTTCCGTATGCTAAGTCCTAGGAGGAGTCAGAGAGGCAGAGTTGTTCCTGATTAGGAAAGGACAATGACATGCTTAAGAACACCTAGGGGAGAAGGGGAGGCTGAGTTCCCTTTCTGCGCATGGAATACTCATGGTCTTCCCATTAACCAAAACCTCTTCGGAGAGGAGTTTGTCATAATCTGGCCACCTAGATGCTTCCTCCACACACTGCCTTCCCCTCCCACCCCCCACTTCCTATCTCCACAATCAGCAGACTTGCTTCCTAGCTCTTGACAATTGGAGTAGTACAAATAATTAATATGTTTGGCTGCTAACTGAAAGGCTGGGCTTCAGGACCAACCAGAGACACCCATGAGAAAGGCCTGGTGATCTATTTTCTTCCATAGCCATTGGAAACCCAGTGAAGCACAGTTCTCAGTTCTACTCTGACACATGTGGGAGCTACCATACATCAGAACTGAATCCACAGCAACTGGAAAACTTCACAATCTGTGATTATTTGTTTACTTCCTCTCCCTCTGCTTTCTCCATGCACAGGGTTATCCAGCTCACCGTTCAGTCAGCAAATATTTGTTGAGCACATACTGCAAACTAGGCACTGTTCCTGGAGCTGAGAATGCAAAAGAGAACAAAGTAGAGAAGATCCTGCCTTCATTGAGCTTGGACTCTAACGGGGGTGGGGTGAGGACAGAAATATAAGTGTGATAGAAGGACTGGTATGTGCAGAACCTAGGACAGGTAAGGGGATGAGGTGGGAGCTGCTCTGTTGGATCAGGTGGTTGGTCAAGGAAGCTTCTTTGATGAGGCGACAGTTGAGCAGAGCCCCCAAGTAAAGTGAGAACAGAAACCATCTTACTTTATTCACCGGGGAGTTCTCAGGCCTTAGCTGGGCATAGGAAAAGGACTTGATAAATTTTCACAATATGAATGAATGAATGAAGAAATGAATGTACAGAAGAGACTGGAATCTAGGTCTGTAGCTTTTCTTCTTGTGTTGTTCTGCCTCACCCAGGATGGATTCTGAGAAGCTCCTATTGCTCTACTGATGCCAGAGTGGCATTCTGAGAGAGAGTAGATGGAAAGTAGAACTTTGGACTGAGGGCTGAAAGACGTGAATATTTCTATGGTGGTGTACCAACACTTACTTTGCCTTAGTGTCTTCATCTATGAAGTAAATATAATAGTTTGACTTCTGATGTACTGCAGTATTGTGTGGAAGTAGACAAAATAATGAATGAATAAATAAATGTATAGATACAGAAAGTGGTAATACCTAATAAGATCTTGCATTTTCACAGGCATTGTGTTAAACACTTTGTTTGTCGTCTCATTTAATTTTTATAACAACCCTGTGACATTGATAGCATTAGAAGTCTCACTTTACATATGAGAAAATCATAAGATGGTAGATCTGAGCAGTCAAGTAACATGCCTAACATAGCACATTAGTAAACAGAAGAGCCAGGATTTGAACACAATATGTCTGATTCCAGTGACTAAGCTTTTAGCATCCTTCAAATTTTGTCTCTCTCCCTGGGAATGTCTCTGTGCTGCCTTTCTCCCTATTACTTGTTCTCTGTGGTTTAAATAGAAAGACATTCTTTCAGGAAAACTCATCAATAGTGGCAATTAATAATTTACTAATAACATTAATGAAGTGAAACAATGCTGGCATAATTTTTCCCCTGGCATCATGCCTAAGTGCTTCCCCAGCTTATTTGATTTGCTAATCTATGTATTTATGGAAGGGAAAAGGCTTCTTATGACACATTCAAAACATATAGAGAGCAAATCATTATCTTTTTGCTGTTTAAAAGACTGCTGTTTGGAAGGACAGAGAGCATGAAATCTTTTCTCTCACCCCCTTGATCAATCTTCCCAACTCAGCTTCTGTCAAAGGGATTCTGTCTGCTCTTTCACTTCAGTCTGAAGGATTAATGGAGGCCTGATTCCCATTCCATTGTTATTAATGCACATTCAGTTTTTGGGCAATGTTTAGTAACCAACTAGGAGTTAGGTCTCAACTCATCATGTGATCTGAAAGGAAGATAGATTTAACCCTCACTTGCAAACACGGAAACAGAGATTGGGAACACCTTAGATGAATGTTTCTTGAAGTGTGGTCTGTGGTCCACTCATAACAGAATCAGTTGAGCAACTCATTAAACTGGAGATTCGTGGGTCCCACTACATAGCCATGGAATTGGAATTTCTGTAGGTGGAGGATTTTAAAGAAATTCCCTGGGTAATTTTTATGTTCAATAGAGTGTGCCAGCCAAGCCAAGTGCCATTGAGTCGCATCTGACTATTTAGAATTTATACCAAGAGGTACTTGCTCAGGTTTTAATAGATGATCTTAAGGGATGATTCTGGAGCATGTCCAGGAAGAAACACCAGGGCTGTGAGAGGAACTCAGAATTCAAGTGTCTGTGTGTCAGTTTAAGGAATTTATGGTATATATACTGGAGACAAGATGACTTGACTTCTTCAAATAGTTGAACAACTGTTGTGTGCTAAAGGGTTAGAACTATTCTGTGTGACTGTAGGGAATAGAGCTAGAACCAGTGACTTGCTGGCAGTTGTAGTCAGGAACATTTCAGCTCATCATCAGCAGGAGTCTGCTAGCACTCAGGGTAGCCCAAGAATGAGAAGAAGTTTGTTCTGGAGATGATAAGTTCTGTCAGTCACAAGTTGTGCCAGCTGGGCATGACTTATGAGGTGGTTATAGAATTTATTCACAGACAGAAAAAGGTTAACCTTTAACAAGATACTTTCTAGTGCTGACATTTTATTGTTTATAATTCATTTCCTCTTTCTTAAAAGTTGTAATAAAAGTGGTGTGTGTGTACGCACATACATTTCTTCATGTGGCAAGCATATGTGGCTATTTGTAGGCATTCTCTATAGGGAATTATAATTTATGTAGGAAAAATTGCAAACTAATTCTTCCATTATTCAACAAAACATTTTTTAAAGTACCTTATGTGTTTGGCTGGCTATGAATATCAATTGCTGTTTTAGGAGTTGGTGATTCAGAATTGCCTAAGACATATTTTTTTTTCCCCAGAAGGAGTTCTTAATCCTGTGGAAGGTACTGATTCTCATAAACACAAAATTGTGGTAACATTATCAGATACCATGAGAATTTAATTACTGTGGGGTCAGGAAGGATTCCTGTGGGACACAGGTACAATTCTGACCATTGAGCATGGTCTAGAGGAAGCATTCTAGGGAGAGATATTATCATGAACAGAGGCAATGGAAAAAGAATCATCAGAAGACTAGGAATGCTGAGAATACATGTTGTTTTGGTGAAAGTAAGATATGAGGTTAAGCATAGAGGTGGGCAGATCCTAGATTACCAAGGGCTATATATTCCATGCTGTGAAACTTGGGACCCCTCCTGTGGGAATGGGGATTTCTTGAAAATTTTAAACAGTGGGATGCTGTGGACAGATCTGCTCATCACTAAGATCATTATGGTGGTGCCATGGGGTTTTCTCAGCAGTCAGTCTTGAGCAGCTGTTGGGATGGCCTTTGTAATCAGATTGGAATCATGGCCATCATGTAGAAACATCAAAGCAGGCCTGAGAAACTCAGAAGACACAAATGTCATTGACTCACAGACTCTCCTCAACACCCTAACGCCCTAAATTTCTGCCATCATCATTAACACAGATGATCCGGTGCCTCATTAAGGGAGGTCAGTTAGTAATCTGGATACAGACACAGTGGTGGCGTAGTAGTTAAATGCTACAGCTGCTAAACAAAAGATTGGCAGTTGGAATCCACCAGGCATTCCTTGGAAACTGTATGTGGCAGTTCTTCTGTGTCCTATAGGGTCACTGTGAGTCAGAATCAAATTGTTGGCAATGGCTTTGTGTTTTTATCCTCAGTTAACCAAAAATAAATGAAAGCACCACTGCTGAGTTGATTCCAACTCATAGTGAGCCTATAGGACAGAGTAGAACTGCTCCATAGAGTTTCCAAAGAGATCTGAACTGCTGACCCCATGCTTAGCAGATGTAGGACTTAACTGCTATGCCACTGGAGTTTCCAAGAAAGCTTCCCTAATTCCAAGCACTGTTGTCTGGTACTCAAACCATCAGATTTAGTGAGGCTGAGAGTATTTTTGCTTTGGTACTGCATACTTACCTGCCAGGTCACAGAGAATGGACCATATTGTCTCCATTCTTCCAAATACTTGCTTTCTTTTTAGCTCTATAGTATCTTATATGAATGTAGTGGGGCTGAAAAATTAATGGGGAACTTTAGAAATATTGCAGTTTGCCAGGCTCTAGTTGTGGAACATGGGCTGTGTTGGATTTCTGTTTGCATACAAATATCTCTGTCAGCTTCAACACAAGGAACACACTTGTGGTGGGGATTCTCTATTTACTTTGCTTATCAGTGAGTAACACACTTGTTGCAAGTAAATAAGTATGACAAAACACCAATTCTTTGCTGTTTCTTTTTGCTTCTGGAGGCATACTGTCATGTTGCTAAGTTACCAAAGCTGAAGGATTCTACTTTGTGGAATGGAAGTTATTTTAAAACATCTAGTGAACATCTTACCAGAGAACTTCTTTGCCATTTGGTTAGGGTTTGTGGTGGGATGAAGAATGCTGATAGATCAAGAAGGACATGAAAGTTCTTTGAGATAAACTCCACAAGAAAAAACACTCTAATTCCCATGAATAGCTAAAAACTGGAGGAAAATCACCAATAAACAAACAAGCCAAGAAGTCTAAGTATTGAATCATTATCAGATGCCTTCTTGAAAATCTGGTAGGGTAGAATGGAATAAGAACTTTTTAAAATTTAAAAAGCAGATGTCGCTTTGATGACTAAGGTGCACCTGAGCAAATCATGACCTTTTAGTTACTTCATATGCATCTGGAACCTGGCAATGAAAAAGGAAAACAGAAGAATTAATGTATTTGAATTGTGGTGTTATTGAAGAATATTAAGTATACTGTGGATGTCCACAAGAACAAATAAATACATATTAGAAGAAATAACAACTAGAATGCTTCCTAAAAGTAAAGATGCAAGACTTCAGCTTACTTACTGTGGGCCTGTTGTAATATGTCTTGGAGTCTTTCTTTTGAGATCTATATTGAGTGGTGTTTGATATGTATCTTGGATACTTATATTCTCTTCTTTCATAATTTCTGGGAAGTTTTCTGTCAGCATCTCAGTAACAATACTCTCTGTGTTCTTAGGTGTCTTGCCCTGTTGAGGAACTCCAATTAATCATAGGTTGTTCCTCTTAATAGAGTCCTACATGCTTCTTCATTTTTCTTGTTTCTTTTTTCTGATTTCTCTTCATAGATGCTGGAGTCAGTAGCTCTGTCTTCCAAGTCAGAGAGTCTATTTTTCATTTGTTCCATTCTGTTTTCTTGGCTTTGAATTGAAGTTTCTATGTATTTGATTTTGTTCTTGATCTGCTGGATTTCTGAGTACTGGTATTCCATCAGATTGAACAGCTTGCTTGATTTTTTTGCTTTGCTGCGTTTTGTATAAGGTCTGGAGGGCTCTATCTATAATCCTTTTGTATTTACCTTCTAATAGGTTCAGAAAAGCTTCTTCTGGGAAGTTCTGAGGTGGTTTCTTTGGGGGGCCTTCTGATGCCATTGCTGCCTTCTGGGTTACCATCTTCTCCAAAGTTTGTTGGTTTCTGGGCTCATGTGCATCAGTAGAAGCTGAGAGAGATGCTGTGAAGTTGTACTGCAGTTGTTTCTCTAGGCTGTCTTAAAATGAGAAGTAAAAAGTATTTGACAACTTCCAAAGTCAGTCAGGTTTTCAGGTGTATACATCCCTCTTCCCAGCTGGCAATGTAAAGAACTCTGTATTGAAACCCAGATGTTATAAACTAGCTCAAAATACAGAAAGGGTACTGGCCTGCTGGCCTCTGCTGTTGGGCACCAGTTGTAGGTGATACTGTGCAGAATTCTGCTTTTCTGCTGGAAAAACAGTCTTTTCTAGATGGGCACTGCCTCCTAGCCCAGGAATTAGGTCCAGCTTAGACTCTAGTATGGGTGTACCCACCTCCCAGCAGAACAAGATGGCATCCCACACAAGCTCGCTACCTGGCTGGGACCAGGTTATTGGTGGAAAGAGAGGCCAAAAGTGCCAAGATGCCCGGAGTCCACAGCCTCCATTGTTGGGGCCCAGCCTCAGGCGACACCGCAAAACACTGCCTCCCTGTTAGAAAAGCACTCTCCCTCTGGCAGGCACCTTCTCCTGGCCTAGGAACCAAGTCCAGCTGGGGATTCCACCTGGGTGTCTCCATCTCCCAATGGATCAAGATAGCGTCCCCAACAAGCTCGCCACCGTATCCTTACAGCTATCACATGGCGGAGGTAGGATAGGCCAAAGGAGCCGAGATGTACAGTTCAAGGCTTGGCTCTCAGGACATGACAATGGTGTTTGCTGGTCCCAGCAGCAGCATCTGAGACCAGCAGCTAGTCAAGTCCCAGCTTCACCCACCTGCTAATACAGAGAAAAAAGATCAAAATGGTGAGTTACCTTCAGTCCATGCAATCCCACACTCGCTGTGAGTGGGGTCACGGAAAGAGAGGAGATTTTGCGTTCCATAGCATGAAGTCACCATGAGTCAGATTCGACTCAACAGCACTTGGCTTGGCTAGTATGAAGTCCAAATCAACAGCCCTATGCCACATCCTAGGGCTCAGTAGGAGTCCAGAAGTCTCTGTTTAATTATCAGTTCAGGTCTTGGTTTCCAGAGGGATTTAGGGAGACATGTTTTTAGTCTGCCATCTTGACTCCCTGGGCCTGTTGTAAGGAAAGGCGTGTTGCTAAAAATGGACATCATGTTTGACAAAATAGAGTAGGAGAAAATGACAGAAACTCTTAATGACATGGATTGACATAGTAGCCACAACAAGTGACTCAAACATTTCCATGATCATGAAGATGGCACAGAAATAGGCAATTTTTTCTTCTGCTACATATAAGATCATCATGAGTCAGAGCTGACTCTATGGTAACGTAACAACAGCAACAGACTGGGATAAAAAGAAGGGAGGACACACTTCCTGACAGACGAGGTGGTAAAAATTCAGAAGCCTTCTGGACCTCTTGCCTCTTCTCTTGTGGACCAGTTCCTGCAGTAGTGTTTAGGATTCCTAAGTGATTTATTCATCCATTCATCAAGTAATTGTCAAGTTAAATGTTTATGGATACTCCAGTGACAAGATGGATAAGATCTGTACCCTCATGGAATATGCTTTCTGTTCCTACTTCAACTTCTGTTTCGTGTATATCAGGATTCTTTTTTTTTTTTTCTGTGCAAGTGGCAGAAATTGAAGTAAAGCTGACTTTGCATGAAAGGACAATGAATAGGTTCTAGAAAGTGAGATGTTCAGGGGTAAAATGTGGAGTAGGCATGGCTGGATTCTGTAGCTCAAACGATATAAGGAAATTATCTTTCTCCCCTTTTTGTCTTTGCATTCCTATGTCTCAGTTTACTCTACCCTCCTACAGATAGGGTCTCTCAAAATAGCCAGGAAAGATAGTTGCTAACAAATTCATGGTTATATCACCCCAGCTTAGGACTCCCACAACTGAGGGAGCACTTATCTATATATTAAACACAGAGAAGGACTCTGATTGCTTTTGCTCAAGTTATGTGCTCTCTCCTGCAAGCTGTGATTGGTTAGGCTTAGTGCCTAGAATGGATGTCAGTCACAGCGGGATCTGTGCAAGAAATAGATGCTGGAGAGAGAAATATGTTGAGCAACTACCACCAGCAACCAAAACTACACCCTGATCAGCTGAACCAGTAAATACAGAAGCCTCAAGAGTCCTTTAGGTCTTGCTCTTCTAAACATTAATCAGCACCTTCCAGAAACAGCTCTTTCTATTTCCCTTTGCCCTGGTCTCACTCAAGTAGATATTAACTCCTTGGAGAAGGGCTTCCTGGCCTAGGAAGGAAAGAAAGTTAGGATATGTTCCCTCTTCCCACCAGAAGCTCTACCCTGGATATAATTGTTTGTTTCCTTGTCATCACCCACCTGTCAGTTTGTCAAGCTGTGGTGACCTGTGTATTGCTCTGGTTCTGGAAGATTTGCCACTGATATTTCAAATACCAGTAGGGTCACTCATGGTAAACAGGTTTTGGGGGGGATTTAGAGGTTAAGATTGGTCAGGAAGAATCTTCTAGCACACTACTTCTAAAAATTAGCTGAGGAGAAACTTATGGACCACTCTCTGATTCACTTACTTTGAACATACCCTCAGAAAGAATCAATTAATTGCCAGATGAGGAAGGACATTGTGTTTGGTGACGCAGAGTGCCAAAAAGTGTGAGGGGAAACTCTTACATGATATACACGATAATGGACTCCAACCTGCTTGTGATTGTGAGGATGATACAGGATTAAGCAACATTTTGTTCTGTTGTAGTAAGATCACCATGAGTCAGGGTTGACTCAGTGGCAGACATCTGTCTCTGTTTTTTTAACTTCCCGACTTTTTGGCCAGCAGCCAAGCTATTAACCACTGTACAGCCAGGGTGCTGTAGTTGGTAATTTCAAAACCAAACCAAACCCAGTTCTGTCAAGTCAATTTCTACTCTTAGGGACCCTATAGGG
The DNA here is from genome assembly GCA_028571685.1 of Heterohyrax brucei. Taxonomy (NCBI): domain Eukaryota; kingdom Metazoa; phylum Chordata; class Mammalia; order Hyracoidea; family Procaviidae; genus Heterohyrax; species Heterohyrax brucei. The sequence continues at coordinate 172,730,661 of CM053141.1, forward strand.
AGTACAAATAATGCAAGAAAACATGAGCTCTCTTTTTCCCCAGTGAGTTCACAGCCTGTTTAAAGAGAAGAGACATACACCAAAGTCAAATAATGAACTCTAGATCATGATAAATGTATTTGTTAGCATTCAATAATGTATAATAAAGTAGTAAATTGTAATTATCATCATAGGCAGTAAAGAATATGGGGCTGGCTGGGACTCTTCCAAGAATTTTCAGACTGGAATTCTTTCTAAGAGTTTTCATGGCCTACTCTGGCTGGAGTAATGCCTGTGGTCATTATGGAAGCTGAAAAATTGGAACTTAAAGTGAGTCTTGAAAGATGAACTGAAGAGATTATGTGTAGAGGATAGATTTCTTCCTTATACTGGTCATGACTCTCTTAGCTTCCTCTTACATAAGCTTTATGACATGGTGCTGCTGTCTGTTACTATTAAGAAAGGTCACTTGGAGAAATTTAAAAGAGCCTGGCTTCTTCCATATGTGAGAAGATAGTTTACAAATATTGAAGACTAGAGAAATATTTGGAACACATTTGTTCTTCAAATATGTAGCTATGATTATTGTCAGGTACCTTCAAATTGGTCTTGACACACGGTGAACCTGTGTTCAACAGAATGAAACACTGTTCTGTCCTGCACCATCTTCACTATAGTTACTATGTTTGAGCCCATTGTTGAAGCCACTGTGTCAATAAATCTCATTGAGGGTATTCCTCTTTTTTGTTGACCTTCTACTTTACTGAGCATGAGGTTCCTCTGCAGGGACTTATCCCTTCTGATAGTATGTCCCAAAATATGTGAGATGAAGTTTTGCCATTCTTTGCTTCCAAAGAGCACTCTGACTGTATTTCTTCTAAATCAGATTTGTTTGTTCTTCTGATAGTCCATGAAATATTCAGTATTCTTTGTTAGCACCGTAACTGAAAGACATCGATTCTTGTTCAGTCTTCTGTGTTCATTGTCCAGCTTTGGTATGCATTTCCAAACATAAAGATTATTAAAGGAGTGGAATCATTATTATGAGTTGCAATCAATGACTGTGGACTTTGGCTTTTAGATGGTTGCTTTAAGTCATTAAATTTCAAGGTGACTCCATAACACAAGAGTACAAAAACACACGTCATTGCTTCCTTGGCATTTAATGTGGAATTATGTAGATTTTGAAAAGTGTTGTATATTGTCTTTATGCTGTATATTCTTATTTGTTTATTGTCTCTCCCACTAGAACATAAACTTCATCAAGGCCTGAAGTGTATCTGTTTCATTTGACTCCCTATACCCAGAACCAAACACAGGGTCTTCACAGTGAGAAATGCCCAATAAAGTATTTGTTAATTGAATGATATCTATATATATGTATATATATATATATAATTAAAGGAAACTAGGATCTTTGGGAGACCATTTTTGGCCTTTGAGGCTGATATTAAATAGATAATGATTTCCTTCTAAGCCTATAGAATCAGGTTGCTGTTACTAATCCCTACAAAAGGGACAACCATTCTGTGGATATTGTAGTTGATTGTTTACAAAGCACCGGGTTGCTGACCTGTTACCCCAAAGTGTTGTTTTTTTCTTTTTTTTATTATGACTGAATGAAAATATATATTCCCATATAAGTTTACAAGCCCACGTATGTGCAGCTTCCACTGTTCTCTCTGCCTGATGACAGCACACTCTTCCTCTCTGCTCCATACATGTCTTTTCCTCCCAACAATCTAACTCCTCCTCTCCACCCACTCCCCTGCCTCCAGTAAGAGGTCAGCAGGATGACATCCTATAGATGCATAGAACCATAAGCTTCACACATGGTGTGGTCTCTCTGTGTTCACAAGTCCAGTCCCTTCCTGTCTGAAGAGTTGACCTACCCCAAAGTGTTCTAAAGATGAATATGTAAGTGGAAAAGCTGGCTCCATTTAGAAATCTTCTGAAGAATGATAGTTATCTTTCAGATTTTATTCTTTCCTCAAGGATCCTACATTCCCCAAATCAGATTTTCATATTTCTACATGGCTTTAAATTTCACCACACCATTCTGAAATAGAGGCATATGCTCTGCTGACAAAGTCTGCTCCTTAGAGTTGTCCAAGTGACACCTTACAGTTATCTGAGGTGAAGCTAGGAGTAGTGTGTTGGTGGCTAGGATGAACTAGAGCTGCTTACTGGTCACGCAGCACTTGGGCAATTCCATAGCCCGTCAGACTTCCTCCAGAGCTTCTACCCTGTTGGATTCTGAATCAGAGCTGAACCTTATGGAGTGATGCTTCCCTCTGGAGGAGGTCAGAAGATAGTCCTGAAATGAAAGCTCCTTTCTCTCTTTCAGAAAGATAACTTACAAATATGTCTCAGAGAAATACCAGAAAATGAGATGTCTTCATCTTAATAATTTTCTGAAGTAGTTTTGAAACCTAGCTCTCCTAGTAATAAATCTGTATGTCCTTAGGTAAATGGCAGGAGCTTTAGATGGATTAACTCCTATAATTCTCCCATGCATCTAGGTACTATTACTGTAAACATTTTATAGATAAGAAAACTGAGACTCAGTTAAGTATCTTACTGAAGATCACATAGCTAATATAAGGCAGAGTCAACTTTCCAACTGAGGTAGTCGAACTTCAGAGATTGTGTTCCTACCTACTACTCAATACTCGACCAAATCTGACAGAGGGGATGCTCTATGAATGAAAGCAAAGAGCAGTCTTTGAGTATACAGGCTATACAGAAACTGGTTGGTTAGGGAAACGAGGGAGGTGTCGGTGGGCTTTGATATTGTGATATGAGGTGAGCGGGGAAACTTCCACCTACCACCTCCCTGCTCTGCCAGGCCCCTACTTGCTGTGACTGGCTCAGACCCCTACTACCCAGCCATAGCCAAAGACTGCCTTTTCTAAAGACTTTGGATCTCATCACAGCTTTGTTTGGCTGAGATAAATGCAGGGGCTTTCCACAGAGAAGCCTATCAAAGCAGAGTAGGTTTCTGAGGAATTGATTGAAATTCCTTTAACATTCCCCTGGCATCAGCCTGAACACTGTGTTCATCCCCAGTAGATTATCACTAATCGGGTGAACAGGGAGACAGAAACAGCCTCTGATAGCTAATTTATTAACTTCTGCAGGATGAAGGGAAGGGAGTGAGTTGAGGGGCTTGAATTTACTTTAAGGGATTTGGGGCAGAAAGCCATCAGTGGATGGAACTGTGACCCTGATCAAAACAGAGAGATTAACAACTTCTAGTGTCAAGAAGTATTGGCATGGGAGTTTCTGAAACCTGTAATTTCCACCACATTTTTCTTCTTTTTCAGTTCCAGGTTTTCTCTCATCTCCTTTCAAAGATTCTCTTCCATAATGAAATCTAAGTGTCTGTTGTCTTCTAGTTGGTATGTTTTGGGGCCACCAGTTTCCCAGTAGTTGATACGACTTCTAAACTTTATTGGTGCTGTTAGTTACTATAGAAGTTGGCTTCAACCACTGGCAACCTTGTGAAAGGCAGAACAAAACGTTATCAGGTCCTGTCCCATCTTCTCTATTTTCAGTAAGTTTGAATTCATTGTTGTGGCCATTGTGTATTTTGAGTGCCTTTAAAACCTAAGGGCTCATCTTCTAGCACTAAATCAGACAATATTCTGTTACGATCTGTAGGGTTTTCAGAAGTAGATAGTCAGGTCTTCTTGCTAGTCTTTGTTAGTCTGGAAACTCTGCTGAAGCTTGTCTACCAAGAGTGACCTGGTGGTAGGTGAAGTGCTGGTAGAATAACCTCCAGAATCATAGCAATATATAAGACAACAAACTGACAGACAGGTGGTGGTCTTACACTTAACCCTTCTAGTTTCATTCACACCTATTTTACTACCCTTCCCTGTATGACTGTTACCCAACATGGCCTCCAGCTGTTGCGATGCCTGGGGGTGGATTTGCTACTAAACAGGCTGATTGTGAGGCTCTGGCACTGACAGACTTAGGGTTGAACGCTAACCTAGTCACTTCCTAGCTTTGTGGCCGTTAGTCACTTTCCAACTTTGTGGCTGTAAGCAAGTTACTTAAAATCTCTGTGTATCAATGTACTTGTTGGTAAATAAGATAAGCTTTGGCTTGGCTCAACCATTGCAAAGACCTGCAATGAGGATTAGATGAGATCCCATGTAGTGTGTCCAAATTATAGTAAATACTTCAGGCCTACCCGTTTCTCCTCCGTTCTTCCTTCTTGGAGAAGGGAAAGAGGGACTCTCATTCCCAGATATGAGTGAGAATCATGACTAATAAGAGGGTTAAGGAGTAAACAAAGTGAATGCTTTCTAGATGCCTGACCCCTGAAGGCCCACTTACTTCATTAGGCTGGGTGGGAAGAGCTTGCTAGCTTCAGCTCTGGTTAACAGGCTCCAATCGTTAAAAGCATCTTCTCACGGAAGGTCATCAAACCCTTGAAGCAGACCCACTAGGTAAGATTTTTAGGGGTATGGGCCACTGCTATCTTTTCCTTTTGTCCCTTAACTTCACTCCTTAGAGAGCTAAGTAGTGTTCCTTCCCGAGGTTGAGATGATTCCTAGAATTCTCACCTTGGGTCTTTTGCATCCTTTCATTCTTCTCCCACTTGTCCTACCCTCCACTGAAATGCTATACGTGCGTAAGAGTGAAGAGCAAACCCAGATTGCTGGCATTGATGTACTGCAATTTTGCATATTTTAACATCTATGTAAATAAAATCATACTATGTGAATTCTTTTACAGCATGCTTCAGTTGCTTGACATTATGTTCTTAAGGATCATACTTGTGTTATCACTTTAATTACTTTCTTTTTACCAAGTCATGTAGCTTCAACTGATTTCTTTTTTATTGTAATTAGTTAGTATTCCACTGTATGACTACACCACAAATTACCAACTGCATAGCTGATGAACATTTTATTTGTTTCTAAATTGTTTTTTTACTGTCAAAAAGGCTGTTAGAAACAAGCATCGAATCCTGGTGTATATTTGCATGCATTTCTTAAGAGTAGGTACTTGAAGTGGAATTGCTGGATCATGGGTTATGCCCATCTTCCAATTTACTACATAATGACAAATAGTTTTTTCAGTAATTTTAACAAAATCCACTCCTATGAGCAGTGTACTAATATTTCATCACTCCACATTCTTGTCACCACTTGATATTGCTAGATATTTTTTTTAATTTTTGCCATTCCGCTGAGCATAAAATACTATCTCGGGATTTTAGTTTCTATTTATTTAATTTCTTATAGAGTAACTTTTCATATAATTAATAGCCATTTGGATTTTCTCTTTGCAAAGTGTCTGTTCACAAATTTTGCCCATTTTTCTATAGGAATTTTACCTTTTTCTTTTATTTGCAGGAGATGCTTATATATCCTGCATACTATATTTTTATTGTAATGTTTTATTTGTGGCAAATAGTTTCTCTATGTTTGTGGCTTGCCTTTCTACTCTATAACCCAAACCCACTGCCCTCGAGTCAATTCCGACTCATAGTGATCCTATTGGACAGAATAGAACTGCCCCATAGAGTTTCCAAGGAGTGCTTGGGTGGTTCAAATTGCCAACCTATAGTGTCTATTAATGGAGAAAATTCTTAATTTTAATTTCACAGTTTATAAGAGATGAGGAAATTAAGGCTTAGACTTTTTAAGTGTCTTATATGAGGTCTTTCTGTAGGTAGTAACTGAGAAAAGAATTTGAATCTAGATGTGAGTGCACAAATTGACCTCTTTGCACTAAGCTCCACTATCTCCAGGCAGCAATGGCTAGGAGATAGAGGGTCAGGGCAGTGCTGATGTTCACACAAGTCCTGTCCAGTTGCATTTTTTTTTAGATGATTAGGAGTAAATTATTCCCTGCCCCTGCTAGATGAGTGTCCAAGTAAATTAAGGAATTTTTGTGACAGTGGAATTTAGACACATCCCTTGAGGTCCCCGCCTCCCATCTCTAACCCCGTCTTTCTTTTTCTCCATGGCAGTAGATTTTTTTTTGTTAAAGCTCTGTTTATATAGCTCATAAAGAAACAATTTCTACCAGATCCAGGTAGAATCACGTGTGTGTGTCTGTGTCTGTGTGTAATCCTGGCTGGTAACACCCCAGATAAAGAAAAATCAGGTTGTCAGTCTAAATGAGCACAAGGAGATTTGAGCATCTGTTCCTTTTACAGTAAGCATATTTTCAGTGTCATAAAACGTTTGATACTGGGCTGTGAAGGAAAATACAAAAGAATTAGGAGTGCAGTGTTGCAGTGAAGATCTCCTTAATCACAGAGAGTAGAACTTCTTAATTTAAATTCCTGATTAGGCATGTTGGGTGTGGACAGCACCACTCTGATCTCATTAGCCCAAGTGATAATGTGTGCTAATTATCCTGTTCCAAAGCCAGGGGTTCATTTATTACCTACATGAATGAACCTTTCACTCATTCTCAGCATCTGAGTGAAAAAAAATAGCTTGGAAAAGTGATGGAGGTGCCGGGAAGAGGAAGCGATGTGATAAGTCAAATGGCTTCAGGTTTCAGCACAGAGAGCACAGAAGCCAGGCAATTTGTGCTAATGCTAAGCAAGCAGGAACCTGACTCCTAGCTTTTATCTGAACTCCTGGTTGGGCTGCAAATAGGAAGCCCTGAACTATTAAGCAAAAGATTGACGGTTTGAATCCTCCTAGACATGTCTTGGAAAAAACCCTACTTTTGAAAGGTCACTGCCATTGAAAACCATGAAGAGTATAGTTCCACTCCACACATGTGGGGTTTCCATGAGCAGGACCTAACTTGATAGCAACTGCTTAAAGTTTTATCAATAACTTACCATATTCTTTCTCTCTAATGTCTCATTGGCTAGTGGACGTACAATATGCTAGCCAAATGGTAAAGTCTATGATGTAACCTAACACAAGGAATTTCTGATATTAGCTAGATACCCTGGCTTGCTTTACTCTCGACCTCTGGCCCTTGCAGCTTCTGAATTTGGAGTCCCAGGCTTATGGAAGCCAATGTTAGCAAGCCTGTGTGTGGGTGACAGGAAAATTGTGGGAAGTGGAAGTAGAGAATATTTTCTACTCCTTCTAAATATTATGAAAGGAACATAGTGAGTGTGATTCAGGGAAAGAGTTTTTCTTGGAGCTTTGGCTTCATCTGTTATAAAATAAGAACATCTTTAAGATTAGAAGTTGATATCGATAGTGCAGGGAGTGTTACAAAACAAATTTAGAAATTGCTGCTTTGAGATCATAACCCCAGTCTTCTGGGACAAATTCAAATGAACCCAAAAGACGCCCCACGTAGTCTTCTGTGATCAAAAAGAGTAGAAAATATCTTTTATTTCCACGTCCTCAATTCCCAATTGTTATATACAGCCTTGATAAAGGGCTTATCAAACCTTGGGTCTGTAATCTCAGATGCCTGCAAAGGCCAGGAGTTTTCAAACCAGTGCTCTCTTCATCACATTGTCCATGTATGCATATTTCAAAAGAAGTCTTAAATGTACTAAACAGGATTGCTTTACAAAATTAAAACATACATGAAAAACTATAAAACGATAGTGCACAGCATTAGAAATGAGGGAGAAGAGGGAGTTATATCTTGTTGATGGAGTGCAGACTGGTACAACTTCTTCAAGGGTACTTGGTTTATCAATTAAAATACATTTATATGTGTACCAATTAACCCAGGAATCCTACCCTGGATATCTATACTAAAGAAATATTTGCACTTTATCTGAATATATGTTTATCTATGTAGAATCCATTGTGATCTTGTTTCTCGTTTGTTTTAGATAAACCAAAAAACCCAACATCTTTAAGAACAGTTTGAGATTTACAGAAAAATTGAGAAACTAGTATAGCCGGCTTGCATATACTCTGCACCCTATTATTAAATTCTTATGTTACTTTTGTTTAGCAGATTAAATCCACTGGGTGCTGCTTGAAAACCCTATGGGGCAGTTCTGCTCCATCCTATAAGGTTCACTATGAGTCAGAATCAACTTGGTGGCAATGGGTTTGATTTGGGGGGTTATAATCTAAATCAGGGCTTCGAACTGGTTTGTTCCGATTTAAACCCCTGCTAACAATGTGCATTTGCTGGTGCTGCTAGTTAGGAACCGATTCTGAGAATCACTAGTAGAGAAATGGTTCTCAAAATTTATTGTACATAAGAGTCACCTGGGGATGTTGATTCTGTTGATTCTGATTCAATATACCTGGGGTGGAAATGCAAATTTCTAGGGGTTTGAACTGGACTGAACTGGGTGGAAGACCTGGTCTAAACAGAGGTCCTTAGTTTTTACCTGCTGTCTATTTTCTGTCCCACAATCCAGTTAAGGATATCACATGACACTTAGTTGTTGTAGCCCCTTAGGTCTGTGACAGTTTCTCATATTTTCCTTGTTTTTGGTGAACTTGACTGTTTTGAGGAGTACTGGCCAGGTATTTTGTAGGATGACCCTTTTTTGAAATTTGTCTGACGTTTTTCTCATGATTAAACTGGGTTTATGGGTTTTCAGGAAAAAGATTACAGAGGTCAAACCGGCATTGTTTTTGATGAAAACACAAACTAAAAAAAATTTAATATGTATCAATAGAAAATGGGCTAAATAGATAATGGTGCATCTCCACAGGGAGTGTGATGCAGATACTATTAAGATGAATGAAAAAGATGTTGAACTGACGTGGGAGAATGCCCACTACTGGTCAATGAGAAGAGCTGATTGTATTACTGTGTAAGCTGTAGTATCCTTTCTGTATAAAGGAGTATACATACCCTAGTGTTTATGCCAATGGTTCTCTCTGGTTATCTCCAGGAGACAGTGAATGGAAACAAGGGAAGCGAGAAGCAGAGGAACTTCTACCTTGTAAATCCTACTATGAGGTGACTTTGCATTGGTAATCAGCAAAAGCAAAAAGAAAAACAACTCTTAGTGTACAGTGCTGTGGAAGACAGAGGTCTGCCATCCCAAGTTCAAGCTCTGATGGGCTGTCAGAATTACAGAGCAATTGCAGATCATTGCCCTAAGCACACTAAATGAGTATGTCTCAGTGTCTGTTAAGAAACAGCATTCCTCACAGAACAAGATTGTGTCAACTACTAGATAATATCTTTGAAAGAGTAGTGTTCATAGCAGATAGAACGTATAATCTGTACCAGGCACTGTTTAAGGTTAATGCAATCGGCTACTGCATCTGCAGTGTAAAGCTGCCTTGGCTTGCTTTCAGCTTTGCAGGGCTAGGGGTCGGTTCGGGGGCCCTTGTGTGGATTTGTCATGCTTGCTTTGCTTGCACATGTAGGGTGGTAGCACTGAGATATGCCACCTCCCTAGTCCTTAGTCATCAAATTATTGTTTGATTTTTCTTCTTTCCTCTCTTCCTCCTTGGTACCTTCCTTCCTCCCTTCAGACACTGAGTCTGTGTCATATACTGATCTGGGCACACTGGAGAATAAAGCAAGAAGTTAGGCAAGATTACTGCTCCAAGGAGATGTTAGTTCATGATTGATCTACCAGGGAAATACAGCCATGAAAATAGCAAACAACAGGCTGTGAGAAGGAAAAGGGCTTAAGAACCGTATGTAACTAAACGGCGAAGAAGGTGGAGTCGTGGCTCTGTTATTCATTTGCCATAAGACCTTGGAAAAGTTATTTAATATCTCCAAGCCTGCTCCTTCATCTGTAATTTGGGAATAATAATACCTACGTCAAGTAGTATAGTCCTAAAATAAGGTATGCAAGGCCTGTATTCTCCCCCCTCCCCCATCCTGCCATTTTCTGCTTCCTTTCTCCTTATTTAATATGAAGAGTCAGAGGGGTAGTGCCTACAGTTAATGCAATGTGTGCAACTACTAACCTAAAGGATGACAATTTGAGTTCACCCAGAGGTGCCTTGGAAGAAAGAGGTCTATTTGGGACAAATCAGCCTCTGAAAACCCTATGAAGCGCAGTATTACTCTGACACACAGGATTGCCATGTTGTTTAGCAGTTTACATTCACTGGGTGCTGCTTGAAAACCCTATGGGGGCAGTTCTGCTCCATCCTATAAGGTTCACTATGAGTCAGAATCAACTCGGTGGCAATGGGTTTGATTTTGGGGGGTTATAATCTAAATCAGGGCTTTGAACTGGTTTGTTCCAATTTAAACCCCTGCTGACAATGTGCATTTGCTGGTGCTGCTAGTTAGGAACCAATTCTGAGAATCGCTAGTAGAGAAATGGTTCTCAAAATTTATTGTACATGAGAATCACGTGGGGATGTTGATTCTGTAGATTCTGACTCAATATATCTGGGGTGGAAATGCAAATTTCTAGGGGTTTGAACTGGACTGAACTGGTTGGAAGACCTGGTCTAAGCGGAGGTCCTTCTAGTTTTTACCTGCTGTCTAGTTTCTGTCCCACAATCCAGTTAAGGGTATCACATGACACTTAGTTGTTCCATCTCCTTAGGGCTCCTCTTGGTTGTGGCAGTTTCTCATATTTTCCTTGTTTTTGGTGACTCAGTAACAACTAGTTATTTAATATGAGTAATCGTGATAAAGAGAGGTATAAAGAGCTATGGGAAGAGGATTGGAGAAGCATGTGGAGGAGGGAGGGAAGATACACGAAGAAAGAGGCATTGAAGCGGGACCCTGGAAAATTTATGTGTGAAGACGGAGGAACAACTGTGGGAAGACACAGAGGCAGCTTGAGGAGTTCTTCCAGCTTAGTAGGGTCCTTCAGGACTGACCTGTGCAGCACGTGCTGTCCTCTGCCACTTCCCCCTTCTCTCTCCCGTGGAAGTCACTTTTTTCAGTTTTTAAAACAAAACCATAACAACAACAACAAAAAGCAGTTTCTACCAGGTTAACCATGAGTAATGGTGACCCCATGGGCCTCAGGGCAGAACTGTGCCCCATAAAGCTTTCGGTGGGTCATTGTTTTGCAAGTAGACCGCTAAAGCCTTTTCTTCAGAGAGGCCTCTGGGTGGACTTGAACCTCCAACCTTTTGGTTCATAGTTAAACCTGTTAGCCATTTGCAGCACCCAGATTCATTCCCCCCGTTCATTCTTTTCTGTACACATGGACCCTCAGGAAATGCTTTGATATTAATCTAGTCTTTCTTTTTTAACATGAATTGAAAGCAGTCTACTGTATTTCTGCTCTCATGGGCTTTTGCATGTAAGCCTCATCTGTCGTTGTGAAAAGAGGTTATTTTTTACTTCTTAGAGGAATTTCAGGCTCCATAGTGCAGGGAGTTTGCCACCCTCCCGTTCCTTTTCCCAGGGAGGAGCCTTTCCCACCCACTGAAAACCCATCTCCTAGGCAACTGCCTGTAGTGCTGCAGGGATGAGCCTGACTCTACCCTTGAACTCCCAAGGTCAGGAGAAGCACTGTCTTGCAGGCATGTCTCTGAAAGACGTGTGTTTGAGAAACCCACTGAATCATAGCCCAAATCAGCCTTTTCATTAAAATGTAGTAGGGTGAGTACTTTACAAGGAGAAGGCAGGTAAAAGATTAACAAGGCAACTGCTGACACTCATTTGCTGCTCCATTCACATTCAATATCCCACCCATTTATCACTCACCCCTGGCAGCACTTCTGTCCTCCTCCTGGAATCTAGTTTTATGTTTGGGGTCAGCAAAGCTCTCTGCAAGAAGTCACCGCTCCAGGAGTCACCATCAAGATTTATTCAGGACAAGAGAAAACACATTGTTTGTTACTTCTGTAGTCAAGGACTAAAAGTCAAGTTGATTGATGCCCATAAGGAAATTGTGAAGGAAGTATAGCGTGCACTGAGGATGCTTACCAGTGTGGACTTTACAGCCAGACTGCTTGGGATTGAATCCTGGCTCAGCCATTTTGCTAAATCTCTTTGTACCTGTGTTCTCAGAATGGCAATAATGATAGCAACCTAATCTAGGAGACGATATGATATGAGGATCACAGTGGTTAAGATCCCGAACACTTAGTATGGTGCCTCAAACACAAACCTACTGCCGTTGAGTCAATTCTGACTCATAGCAACCCTACAGACAGAGCAGAATTGCCCCATAAGGTTTCCAAGAAGTACCTGGCAGATGTGAATTGCCAACCTTCTGGTTAACAGCTGTAGCACTTAAACATTATGTCACCAGGGTTTCCACATGGTATCTCGGTGTGGTAAATGCTTAGTATCACTTACTTCTTGTTAATGAATCCAGGGCCTATCAACTCCCAAATACGGTTGGTAGCAATTACTGTAAACATAGGACTGTTACTATCTTTCTTTAAGTAGGCACCAGACTTACAGCAACCACAGGCACAATGGAACAAAATGCTCCCTGGTCCTGTGCCATGCTGTGATGGGTTGCAGATTAGATTTGGCTGCTTTTCAGAAGCAGATTGCCAGGCCTTTCTTCCCAATCCATCTTAGCCTGGAGGCTCTGCTGAAGTCTGGTCAGCGTCATAGCAACACACGGGCCTCCAGTGATAGATGAGTGGTAACTGTGTGTGAGGCGCACTGGTCAGGAAAAGAACCTGGGTCACCCCTGTGGAAGGTGAGGACTGTGTTGCTGAAACACGGGACTACTCATTCATCCTTAATGAGGAAGTAATGAGGGCAGCGGGTGTGCTAAGCACTACTGAACATGAATCCCAGATGAGTCAGCTCATTCGGTTAGCGCATACCTGTCCAGTTCCTGCTGCATCCTCACCACTCCAGGCTGTAGAGCAGCAAATGATTAGATGAGGTCCTCTTGCCATGGGTGGGTTATTAGGACTTTGGCTACATTATTTGACTTCTCTGAATGATACTTCCCACATCTGCAAAATCAAAATATTAATACTACCCACTTCGTAAGATGATAGTTATTGTTTGTAGTTCTCCATTACTAGGAAAAGTGAGTACAGCTCTTCCATCACTCTGGCTGAATCTCGTTTCCTTATAGAAGCAAACCCAAAAGCTAGGCTATGAGCTGCAGAATATTTTTTCATCCTAAATCTTAGGTTACCACAAACCAACTTATTTGGACAGCAACCTAGAATGTACTATTAATTAATTAATTAACATACTTAGCTTCTTGACCTTGAAAACTACCAGGGCCAGCTTCACTGGGCTCTCATCATGGCATCTCCCAGGCTGTTTTGTCATCTTTGACTTGAAGACTTTTCTGATGCTTAATTTTACAAACGTTGAAATAACTTGAGGTTTGGTTGTTGGTTCTGGGAGAGGAAAGAAGTCAGAACTTTATCTTTGCCTGCTTTCTCCATCTGTCATTAGCTGCAATGATATCCTTACCGTCAATGGTTGGGTTTAGTTCCCTGCCTCTGTACTCTCGTTCCCAGTTTCTCCTACCTGCAATGTAACTGGCCTTTGACTAGTTACTTGTTTATATTTTTTGCCTTACCCACTGCTAGGAAGGAACCCTGACAACTCAATATTAGTGTGCTAAGTACTTTTGATTTTAGATGCTTTGCCTTCTATTGTTGTCATCCTCATGTTGCAAATGTAAAAAAATGGAGGCTCAGAAAGAACAAAGTGTTGTTACTGCTTGTTGTTTTCACGTAAGCCCCAACTCACAGGCACCCCATGAATAATAGAATGAAATGCTGCCTGGTGCTCTATAGTCTTCTTGATTGTTTCACTGTAGCAGACAATATTCTGTTGTTACCCATTGGGTTTTTGTTGGTTGTTTTTTGAAAAGAGATTGTCAGGCCTTTGTTCCTAGTCTGTCTTAGTCTAGAAGCTCTGCTGAAACCTGTCCTCCATAGGTGCCCCACCGGTATCTGAAATGCCAGTGGCGCATCTTCTAGCATCACAGCAGCACCCAAGCCGCCTCAGTGCAACAAACTGACACACAAAAAATGCTGTTGCCATCAAGTCCATTCTAACTCATAGAGACCCAGTAGAACAGATTGGAACTGTTTCATAGAGCTTCCGAAGGAGCGCCTGGTGAATTTGAACTACTGACCTTTGGCTTAGCTGGCCAAACTCTCAATCACTATACCACCAGGCCTTCCATAAGTAATGGAAAGATTAAGTAATTTGGTTAAATTCACCAAATTAGTAGGGAGTGGAGTTGGGAAGGAATGCAAATCTATGTTCTTAATGACTAAACTCTATAGCACTAATTACCCAGTGACTGGAACCACATCATATCTTCTTTGTTTTCCAGTCACTAGCTTAGAGCAATGGATTTTATACAAATTAGAAATTTGGTAAATATTTTCCTAATCAGGGTGATTCCCAGCCCATGTCCTAGTCCAAACTGGGGCCGTTCTTGCCACTTATAAGCTTGAAAACTTGTACAGGAGTTTCATTTAGGGGGGTGAATCTTCTTAAGAATTTTCATAGGCCTCTAAATGTCTTTTCCAGATGCCAACTTTCACATTTTTATAACTGAAATGTTAGGGGTTCGAATCCATCAGCTACTCCATGGGAAAAAGATATGACAGTCTGCTTTTATATACAGATGTATAACCTTGGAAGCCCTATGGGGCAGTTCTACTCTGTCCTAGAGGGTCTCTATGAGATATAATTGACTTTATGGCAATGGTTTGGTTTTCGTTTTTCTAACCTTCATATCATTTTGGATTATGATATTTTTACTGCTTTTGGCCTGCCAAATCCACAGAAAAGGCAAAATATTCCTACTTTGAGCTTTATTGCCCAAGAGGTCCAGTTTCAGCTGTTCTAGACTTTGGATACAAGTGAATTTTTGTGAAAGCAAGTGGCCATGCTTATAGTAATCAGATAATAAACTTAAAAAACTAAGATTCATGATTGTCAGAAGTTAACCTAGTTCCACCACAAAAGAGGGTGCCACAAATGGGAAGCTTTACAGAGTGGAAATCTGTATTTTCACAGTTTTTTTTATTGTGATTGAATGAAAGTATACAATCCAAATTAAATTTGCATGCCCACTTATTTGCAACTCCTTCTACTCTCCTTGCCATTCTACATATGATGTTCTCTTAACAGTCTCTTTTAGTGAGAGGCCAGGAAGATAGCATCCTATAGATGCATAGAACCATAAAGTGCACACACCGTAGGGTCACCCTGTGTCCCCGAGTCCAATCCACTCCTGTCCAAAGAGTTGACCTCAGTAATGATTCCTGGTCAGGGGCAGCAGCAGGTTTAAGGGCCATGTTCCCAGGGGAACCCACAGGCCTTTGAACCATCCATGGCAGTCTTTTAGTGGAGTTCTTGAGGCACACATCTTCTTAGTCTTGTGTTGCTACTGGGACTCGGTATTGTGTGCATCATTTGGTTCTTCTGGTTGCCTGTTGATACAGTCACCCATTCACGTGGGTCTGTCTGTCATCTGGGCCTTTTCCCTGCTGTCTTTGCTGTCCTTGGTGATCGTCTGTTCTGGATGAGCTTGGACCATTTTGTGTACCTCAGATGGCAGCTTGCTAGCTTTTAAGACCCCAGATGCCACTCACCAATATGGGGTGCAGAAGACTCTCTTAGCAATAGGCTAGTTATGCCAGTTGACCTTCATTTCCCCTGAGAGCGTGGTCCCCGGATCCCTGCCTCTGCTATTCTATGTTTGCAATACTGGCTTAAGATTGGAAGTGTTTTCAGTTTATGTTGAAGCCCAGTTAAGCTGATCTTCTAGCTAATGTGTGCTGTCACTGCTTTCATGAAATCAAATTTCTATCAACTGTCTAATCTATAGCCAGGCCTTTCCCTTCATTCTTCCCCTCCCTTGCAGCCATCAGAGAGTCTTTACTTCTGTGCTTGAGTCTGTTTTTAAGCCCTTATAGTAGTGACCTCACACAATTTTTGTCCTTGTGCTGCTGACTGATTTCACTCAACATAATGTCCTCCAGTTGAAACCAGGTTATGAGATATTTCCTAAAATCAACATTGTTCTTTATCATTGCATAGTGTTCCATGGAGTATATATACCATAGTTTGTTTATCCATTCATCTGTTGTTGGGCATCTGGGTCGATTCCATCTTTTTGCTTTTGTGGACTGTGCCCTTGTTTCTGTGGGATATATTTCAAACAGTGAGATTACTGCGTCAAATGGTATATCTATTTCCAGCTTTCTAAGGAAGTGCCAGACTGCTTTCCAAAGAGGTTGTACCATTTTGCAATCCCACCAGCAATGTAGGAGAGTCCCAATTTCTCCACAGCCTCACCAGCATTTGCTGTTTTGTGTTTTTTGGATCATGGTCAACGTTATTGGGATGAGATGATATCTCACTGTAGTTTTGATTTGGATTTCTTTAATAGCTAGTGATTGTGAGCATTTCCTCATGTGTGTTTTGGCTGCCTGGATGTCCTCTTTAGTGGAGTGTTTGTCCATCTCCTTTGTTCATCATTTAATTGGGTTATTTACCCTTTTCTTGTTGATATTTTACAGTACCTTGTAGATTATGGAGATCAGACATTGATCCAACATATAGTTGCCAAGTATTTTATCCCACTCTGTAGGTAGTCTTCTAATTCTTCCGATAAAATCTTTGGATGAGCATAAGTGTTTGATTCCTAGTAGTTCCCATTTATCTGTTTTCTCTTTTGTTGATTGTACTTTGTCAGATTTTGAAGTCTGTCTAGGGTGCATATTAAAACTTTCATTGTTGATCCTATTTTTTTCTTGCTTGATCTTTACTGTTTTAAGTTTGATACTTAAGTCTTTGATCCAGTTTGAGTTATTTTTTGGGTAAGGTGTGAGATACATGTCTTGTTTCAATTTTTTGAAGATAGATGTCCAATTTTGCCAACACCATTTGTTAAGCCAAAGCCAAGAGACTGTTTTCACACCAGTTTACAATCTCAGGGCGTTTTTTTCAAATATCAACTGTTCATAGGAGGATGATGGCATCTCTGGGGTCTCAACTCTGTTCCATTGCTCTATCTGTATCTTTTTATACCAGTACCAGGTTTGTTTTGACTACTGTATTTTCATATTTTTTAATGGTAAAAGTCCAAATCAGGGTCTTGGTCATATTGATTGCTTCTGAGAGTTTTTCTCCTAGTTTCTGGTCGCTACTAGCAATCCTGGGGTTGCTTTGCTTGCAGGTAATGCTCACATACCACCTGTCCTGATTGTGTGTGTCTTTTCTTCTCTTTACATAAGACACCACCAAGAAACAATAAGGTTTAGAATCCACACTATTCTGCCATATTATTACTAACATAACAGAAGAAAACAACTATTTCTAAACAGGATCATATTTACAGGTACCCAAACCCAAAAAACAAAACACACTGCTGTTGAGTTGATTCTGACTCATAGCCACCCTATAGGACAGAATAGAACTGCCCCATAGAGTTTCCAAGGAGCACCGTATGGATTTGAACTGCTGACCTTTTGGTTAGCAGCTGTGGTATTTAGCCATTGTATCACCAGTATTTCCATTTATAGGTACAGGAGTTAGGATTTCCACATTTTGTTTTTTGGGAACATAATTCAATCCAAAACAATAATATAGAATCTGAGTATTAAAATTGGGAAGAAGCAGTGAAGAAATTCTTATGATCATCTGGATTATCCAACCCACTCAATTTTCTGATGTGAAAACCAAGGCCCAGAGAAAAACAAGGGAGTTCTCTGGGGTTTCTAGAAGACGTGCAATTCATACTAAAACCAGTTGTCATTAAGTTGATTCTGAGTCATGGCAGCCATATGTATGTCAGAGTAGAACTGTGTTCCATAGGGTTTTCATTGCTGATTTCTTTGAATTAGGTTTCCAGGTTTTCATTTCAAATGTTTCTGGGTAGACTCAAAACTACCACCTGTTTTTTGTTTAGCAGTCAAGCATGTTAACCATTTGTGCCACCCATGAATTTTCTATAATTTGTGCCAGATGAATCTTAATAATATAGGTTTCTTCTTAGATACTGGAAACTCTGGTGACATAGTGGTTAAGTGCTACATCTGCTAACCAGATGGTCAGCAGTTCACATCTGCCAGGCATTCCTTGGAAAGTCTGTGGGGCAGTTCTGCTCTGACCTATACAGTCACTGCGAGTTAGAATCAACTCAACAGCAATGGATTTGCTTTTTCTTAGATATTGTGGATTATGATTGAGCATCATTGTTATTTATGTCTTTGATTTACTGTGAGTCCAAATACATAACTAGCAAGCTAGATATATAAGTAAGTTTCTCCCAGCCTTTATCTTTTTTGTGTGCTTTAAAAAATAAAATGACAAATTGTGTTCATCTGTGCTGAAGTGTATGAAAGACTGGGACTGAACAAGCAACAGTGACTTCATGATTATGAACAACTTGCTAACAGCTTTTATATTTTGGTAGTTCAAACATGGAATTTTTTTTTTAGTTTGATGGTTTTGGTGGAAGTTTGTGAAAGGGGCTGTGTAATTTAACATTAGATCTCTCCTTAAAATTTTACTCATGTGTTTTTGGAATTTTGTGTACATGATGATTTTTTTTCTTACAAAAATTTTGCCATGTGGTTGGATTTCATGAGAAACCCTCACCTAGCTACCCTGCTTACACAAAATGAAGTAGGAGGCATGAAACCCAGATCTGCCGCTGCCAAACTGGCTGGCTTGTCTTCAGCACTCATCCTGTCAGTCTCAGGGAGATTATGTCAGATTAGGTTTTCTAAGAACTGTTATGACTCTGCATTTTCTACTGCTCATTGATGTTTCTTAAAGATGATAGTTGGGGGGGGAAAAAAAGGAGAGGAATGAGATACATAGATTTTGTTGTTCTGTATTGTTGGTTCTAACTCATCACAACTCTGTAGGGTTGAGTAGACGTATACCGTAGGATTTTCTAGGCTGTAATCCTTATGGAAGAAAACCACGAGGACTTTTCTCACATGGAGCTGCTGGGTGGGTCAAACCATAGACCTATTGGTTAGCTGCTGTGATCTTAATCATTGAGCCATTTAAGTTGAGATAATCAGTTGTCTATTTTCGGAAAATTTCAGGGACAACGAGAACGTTCCTTGTCGAGACAGCTGTTCCCTTTATGCTCAAATTCCACTCTCAGTGGAATTATGTCCTTTTTCTTTTCTCTTTAAAAATTTTTTTTTGTTGAAAATATACATAGCAGAACATATATCAACTTAATAAGTTCTATATGTACAATTCAGTAGCATTGATTACGTTCTTCAAGTTGTGCAACCATTCACTCTCCTTTTCCAAGTTGTTCCTTGCCCATTAGCATAAACTGACTACTTCTTAGGTTTCTCAGTTAATCTTTTGAGTTGCTGTTGTTAATCTGATCTCATGTAGGTAGATTCTAAAAAAGTACAGTGCTCAAAGCAGGCAATCTATAATAGTTAAGCTAAGCTACTGTTTGATTTGAGGCAGGCGTGAGCAGAAATTTTTGCTTTAAGGTCTAAAGGTTATCTCAAGGCAATAGTTTCAGAAGTTCATCCAGCCTCCATGGCTCTGGAAAACCTAGATGCCATGAAAATTTGTAATTACGTTCTGCATTTTCTCCTTTTCATCAAGATACTTCTATGGGATCTTTAAGACATGCCATAATTGTAGCCAGAAGCCATCCATTTCTTCTGGTCTCATGGCAAGGGAGTCCTGCTTCCCCTTTTTTGCAAGAATAAAACCTGGATATACTTGCTGACCATATTTTTTCTATGCTATATGTAGAGTGCTTTTTGGAGGCTTTTGGGGATGCGGGTGGTGGTTGTATTTTTGGTGGTAGATGAGTAGGGGACTGGGGGGCTGGCTGTTTTTCTGCTCCATTCCCTTTCTTCTCCCTGTGTCATCCCTGGCTCCCCTTCAGCTGACTCCTTTCTGAATTTTTCTAGCCTGTAGCTCCCTCTGCTCATCACCCAGCACCTGTCCATCTCTTTGCATTCAAGAATTTGTCAAATTGTGATTTTTTGACTATATCCCTCTTTCTTTTCGCTGTTGTGGGGTTACAACTTAAAACAAATTGATGACTTTTTAATGGGGTCTTAGGATGGGAAAATGACAGCTGGTAATAGATTCGTTAATGCCCAAGAGACTGCTGAGCGTGGGTAACAAGATTCACTATGATTTGTATTTAGTGTTGTCTTAGTCACTTAGTGCTGCTACAACAGAAATGCCACGATAGGTGGCTTTAGCAAACAGAAATTTATTTTCACACAGTTTAGGGTGCTGGTTCTATGGGAAGGCTTTCTGTCTCTGTTGACTCTGGAGGAAAGTCTTTGTCTCTTTGGGTTTCTGCTTCTGAGCAATCTTCATGTGGCTTGGCACCTATATTTTCAACACCTCTGTTTGCTTGCTTGCTTGCTTGTTTAGTCTCCTTTATATCTACAAAAAAGAGATTGACTAGAGACACATTCTACACTAATCATGTGTCATTAACATAACAAAGACAACTAATTCCCAATTGGAATTATAACCACAGAGGTTAGGATTTACAATATATAATTTTTGAGGACATAGTTCAATGTATAACTGGTGTAAAGCCTGAATTTTAAATTTTGTTAACTGAAAATGACCATTTTTCTAAACACCTGTACACTGCTTACACAGTTTATATATCAATACTTACAAATTCTACAATTTAAATTTCCCAAATATTTAAGCATTTGTTACAACTTATTTAATAAACTCTGTAGGGCTGTTAAAAGTCAGAATTGATTCAATGACACTGGGTTTGGGTGAATTTAAGAGCTTATTACAAGTTTGATGTATCAGAATCACTTAAATGCTTTAAGTATTTAAGAAATCAAAGACAGTATACATAAAATTGTTTAATGTTTATTAAACTGTCATATTGTGGTTACAAGTTCATTCTAAAGTAAGAATATCATGGCTTTAAATTTCATTTTTCATACACTTGATTCTTTGTTCTATTCCTTTGTAAGGTTGCCTTTTTGGGTTTGAAGTAGTTTTACTAGACTTCTCTTTATACCTTGCTAGGATTTTAATCATTTTTACCAGACTTAAAAAAAAAATACCATTTCATATCAGCAGAGATTTTACAGCTAGGCTGGCATTCTATTGATTAAAAACTGGGCCCTGAGGTCCAAGGTGATTCAAATCCAAAGCAACTCCCCTCCTTACAATGAAGTTTTTTACCCATGTGGCCCCTTGAATCCCTGCCTTACTACGGATTTTAATTTTTTTTTTAATCTGATGTCTTTCTCAGAAATGATGCATTCTTTAAGGTTTACCTAGTGTTATCTAACTCACTGTCCTGCCATCATGATATGTTATCCTAGAAGGTTAAAATGATTGGAAATTTATGTATACCTTACCAGGATCTCTTTATAATTATTAAGGTCAGCTCAAGGTTTAATTATTTTGGAGATAAGGCATCAAGTCTGCTTAGTTCCTCTTAACTCTTTGGAATGCAGCTAATTCATTATCCTGGAGCACACTGCTGGGGCTCTTTTTAATTAGTTAGTGTGTACGTTCATTGGTTCTAATGACCAGCATGAATCTCTTTTCACTTGATTATTATGAATGGCCACTGGCACTCATCACCTTGCCTGATGTAGTCTCTATCTCACTGAGGTCCATTCTTCTCACTTATTTTTTTTGTTTTTATAAATGTCTCTATGTATTTATGATTTTAAACCACAATTAACTTAAAAAAGAAAATATTTAGATATATTATTTACTAAAATCAATTAAAAATAAGTATGCCCTGTTTACTCTTGCTTTGTACTACAACTGCCTTTTTATATACTTCGCATTCTCTTGGAGTACCATTAGGAAGCTAAGGCCCTCACATTTTTCAATTGACTGTAATTATTATTCTCTTTTTAGGCTCAGATTGGACCGTGGAACCCCCTTTAAACTGGCTGCTATGCTTGTCACCATACCTGCCTTCTACCAGTAACATAACATTCCAGATATATTCCAATATTCTTTTTTGGAGTTGTAAGAACCTGAGTGTAAAGAATCTTGGTTCCTTCAGCTGAATGACAGCATTGAAAATTCAGGCTTTATACATCCACATGAGCAATGGGAGCTAGTAAACGTGTTACATCTGCTTTGGGGCCATATTACTGACAGGGCTTGAAAAGATACTTGTTGATAAGCTTCTGAGTTTTCACGGATAGTGCAAATGATTTACACTCAACTACTCACCAAAAGGTTGGCAGTTGAATACATACAGTCACCTTGCAGAAGAAAGTCTAGGGATCTGCTTCTGTGCAATGACAGCCATTGAATACCCTATAAGACATAGTTCTACTCTGAAACATGAGGAGTTACCATGAGTCAGAATTGACTTGATGACAATGAGCTTGGTTTGTTTTGTTTGGCTTTAAGTTCACTTAGAATTTTTTTCTCAACATGTTTCCTTTATTTATTTTTTATGACTAGAGATTTAAGAGGCTACCAACACTTTTTATTACACTGATGATAATGTTGCCTACTGAGTCTGCCGTTGTGAATCAGAAGACCTCTTGCTCCTGATTTAAATTTGCCCTGTTCTGATCATTCTGAACAGAAAACCATATATCTTTTTATGTCATTTAAGCTTATAAGAATTTTTTCTTCAGCTTTTGGGTGATCATAAACCATTTTAATGCTACATGACATTTCATTGTTTCAATGGCCCTCAAATATCTTCCTTTAGCTGTTCGTTCTTTTTGCATTGAAAAATAAACACCAAATTGATGAGCTTCTTTCTGGGTAAAGATCTTTTGTATTAAGTATTGTTTCTTTAGGGGAGAAGTCTTAGAATTGGAAGTTTTGGTTCAAAAGGCATGAATATTTTTAAGTCTCCATATTAAAGCAATAATAATAATAGCTAGTTTGTTCACAGGGCTGTGAAGTGAAATGAGTCGATGTGTATAGCTTTTTGAATAGTTTTTGGTAGGGAGTGAGTGTTCAGTCAATGCCAGCTGTGTTTGTTGTTGCTGAATGGCTCTCCACAGTGGTTCTATCCTACTCCACTGATAGAGCTGGAAGGAGCAATCCAGGAAGCTTCAGCAGAGCATAAAAGTTTTCTGGGAAGTCTGAGTTTTTACTGCTAACAAACATGTCCACAGAGCTCCAGTGAGGATGGCTGCTACGGTCTAACTGCTCACCAAGAATTCCCACTGGAAACTGCTAGAGTAGTCTCACCCGGGGGCCTGCAGTGGTGACAGTGGAAGTCAGTCTGGGACCATCCTGGATGTCCACTGAACCCCCAACCAAACCCACTGTCATCGAGTTAATTCCAACTCATAGTAAACCTACAGAACAGAGTAGAATTGTTCCATAGAGTTTCCAAGGAACACCTGGTGGATTTGAACTGCTGATCGTATGGTTAGCAGATGTAGCACATATCCACTATGCTCCAGAGTTTCCAGATGTCCACTAGGCAACTAAAATTAAAGCAAGCTATGCTCCTGGAGAATATCAACATCTCTCTGAAAGACTGTTTATAAAGAGCCTGAAGAAGGAGGAAGAAGAGGGAGTCTCAGGGGCTACTGAGTTGGTCTCAAGGACTACTACTGGGAGGTTAGGAACAAAATCTGTAAGATCCCTGCTTGTTCCCAAGGACCTTGTAATCCTGTACATTCTATAACCAAAACCCAAACCCATTGTCTCTGAGTCGATTCTAACTCATAAGACACTATAGGACAGAGTAGAACTGTCCTATAGAGTTTGCAAGGAGTAGCTGCTTGGCTTGGTTAGCACCCATAGCTCAGCCAGACAAGCCAAGTGCCGTTGAGTCGGAGCCGGCTCATGGCGACCCTAGGGGCCAGGGTAGAACTGACCCCCAGAGTATTCAAGGAGCGCCTCAGTATCGCTCTTAATCACTGCACCATCATGGCTCCGTAGACTCCATGGTGTAGAGGAACGTCATGGACCGTTTCTGCCACACTCAGACCCTCTTTACCGTCTGGTGAGGCCATCCCCCTAGCAGTTAGAAGCCTTGTGCCTTATGGAACCTACTGCAGAGCCTGGCGCTTGGCTATTCGATCCATGGAGGTTACATTCTCCATCCTCACTCCTTCCTAGGAGTAGCTAGTGCCTAACTGAATTGGTCTCGAGAGGAAAAGACCTTTGTAATTTATGCTTTAGCTCCCCCATGCCAGCATGGGATTTACCTGACACTATATTCTTGCGTAGCAACTTTCCTGCTCTATCCTGCTTCCTTGCCTTTGAACTCCCTCCCCTTCAACATGTTCTGAATAGATCAGGTGTATCTGAATCTCTCTGATTTTAGAGAATCTGACCTAAAGCTAAGAAGCCCTGGTAGTTTGGTGGTTAAGCACTTGACTGCTAACCAAAAGATCTGCACAGCAGTAAGTACAAAGGCATTGAACTGGTTCATTCTGGCTCAAACTCCTGCTGATAATTTGTGTTTCTAACAAGTTCCCACACTATGGTTAGAGACCAATTCTGAGAACCACCTATAGCAGGGAGTGCTCAAAATTTATGATACATAAGAACTACCTGGGGATCATGTTAAAGTATAGATTCTAATGCAGTGTATCTGGGATGGAAATGTAAATCCTAAGCAAGGGTTCAAACCAGAAGGGGCCATCTGGAAGCCCTGACTCAACCCTATCAGCTGCACTGTGGTAGTCTGTTTGCATAAAGATTTACAGCCTTGGCAAGTCTATGGGGATAGTTCTGCTCTGTTCTCCAGGTAGCTGTAAGTCAGAATTGACTTACCAGCAACTAGTTTGACTTTTTTCATTGACCTAATTGACGGCACTTGGCTGGCTGGCAATGCTAAAAAACCAAACCAAACCCATTGTGATTGAGTAGATTCTGATTCTTAGTAACCCTGCAGGACAGAGTAGAAATGCCTCATGGTGTCTCCAAGAAGCACTCAGTGGATTCAAATTGTTGACTTTTTGGTTAACAGCCATAGCTCTTAACCATTACACCCACCGGGGTTTCCCAGCTAAGACTAGGGAATAACAAAGCGAACTGTTCCTAGAGGTTAAACGTAGACACAAACTGTCTGTGTCAAAGACTCAGCTAGAACTAAGTGATGGGGAAGGATGGCTGGGGAGGACTTGAAGGGGCTAACCTTTCTGCTGGGTCTCAAAAGAGACTGATTTCATGGGACCACTAAGAATCCACTAGAAGGACGAGACAGTAAAGAAATACATACGTGTGTGTGTGTGTTTAAAGCATATACAATAATAAGTGTTTATAAAAAGAAAATAACCAAGATAATTTCATACAGTGATAAACCAAACCAAAACTCATTGCCAGCGAGTTGATTCTGACCCGTACTGACCCTAGAGGACAGGTTGGGTTTCCAAGAAGCAGCTAGTGGATTTGAATTGCTAACCTTTTGGTTAGCCACTGTATTATTTAACCACTGTGCCATCACAGCTCCAGAGTATATATTATTAATAACACACACAAACTTGTAAAAATAAGCAGAATAATTTCATATAATGATATATGTTGTAAAAAAAAATAATGTGTGGTTTTAGAAGGGTATGTTGTGATGATTTAAAATTATTATTTTAATTTGTTTGGCCAAACCTGGCCTACACAGCTGTACTCAGCATTGCCTATGTAACTAAAGGGCAGTTTTCAGGTGTGGCATGTTGGTATTCTGGGACTGTGATTCTGCAACTGAAGCTGCCAGGCCGTGAGCATTTACTACATGCCAGGCACTGTACTGTGCTCTGGGATAAATAAGGGATTTAAGTGTTTCGCCTCTTGTTAATTGGCTCCTGGGTAAAATGGAGGCAGTAAAATTTAACTGTCTTGGCAGACTCTGGATCAGGCTCTGCCACCCTCAGCCTTTTCAGCTCTTGGTGCATGAAGAGGAAATGGTGTTTAATGGCTTTATTTATCTAGTTTCATATTAGTAGGGAGGAGGAAAGCCCCTAGTGTGAGGACGTCCTTACAAGCTTAACAGTTTTATTATGATACGAGTGAGCCTTCATGCTTTATCAAAGTCATCCTGTCCCTGTTACCTACACACTGAAGGAGGGAATTGCAAAGTCCAAACCACCACACTGTTTCCCTCCCAGGACTGAAAAGCCCACAGAAAAGCTGTGAGAAGTATTTCAAAACAAGCACAATGTTTGATGGATAATAAACCCGGAGCTCTGAGATGTACACACTACACAGTTCAATAGGATTTGTTTTTCTAAAGCAGCTGCAAGGAAAACAAAGCAAACCACCCTCAGATAAAGAGTAGTACCACGTACGGCTGAGAAACCTCGGTGAACAGCCCTAAGAATTGAAATTCTGTCATCCTAGAGAATGGAAAGGTGTGTATCTAGTGAAGCCAAGGTAGCAGCTATAAAACAGATTTGCTCTAAAATTAATGTTAAGAAAGAGATAGTATATCATACTAATTGATAAAGTTAAATGGGTGTGATTCATAGAACACAATAATTATAATAATAACCTCACTTTCCTTCCTAAGTGTGTGCATCAGTGCCTCCTTATATACACACTTCCTGAAAAATAGTTCTTCTCTGGCCCCTAGGTGTGATCAGAGAGGGCTTATAGCTTGTCTCACGGTCTCAGTTCAGCAGTTAATGTTTGTCCCGTGTAACAGGAAGAGCTTAGTGCCTCAAAGGTAGCTTTTCTCCCTTCCCTCAACTCTGACCCAGTTGGGGTGAAGGGTCTCTTTCTCCACCTTTCTACGTCTCCTCCTATTACCCACCTGATCCCTAGCTGACCAGCCTAGGGTAGGTGGGGGGAGAGAGAAGTGGGAAGGAGTCATACAGGGCAGTAAAGCGCCTACTAGGTGGCTGGCATTGGTCTTGTCTGTCTTCTGGCCTTGATAGATGTTGAAAACATAAATGTTTAAAGTTAAAACTTTGGCTTTGTAGCTCAAAGCTGATTCCTTTTCTGAGAGCCAGTTACAGGTTCTTTGAAGGCTCTGCCCTGGAAAGAAGGTGACAGTTGTCAGCTGGCCTTTTCTATTTCCTCCGTGGTTCCCAGAGCATACAGCTTACTCGCATGTTAGACATCTTCTCACACTTCTAGGAAGTATTTGCAGCAAGGATTTACGGAAAGCTGAAGGTTGGCTCCCCTTCTTTCTATTGGCTCCTGTCTAACACCCAAAGACACTTGGGCAGACTTGTCTCTGGCCTTTTGCAGGTGGGTAGCTAGATTCTAATGCAGATAGGTCTTTCTTTGCCCTACTGTCTCAGGCTGATAGCCAAAATCTTTGGTCTTTGACTCCTTACATTTGGGTCACGTACTGGTCCATGGTTTCTTCAGCTCTCCTATACCATACAAAGACTCATATTAGTCTCTCTTGGGGAGGAAGCTGGTTATAAAGTACAATAATAAAGATTAAAATCTCACAGACTACTAATAACTTTTTTTACAAAAAATATTTTCTCCAGTCTTCTACATTTGCCGTCAAATTATTAGCCACAGCATGAGTAGCTCATGGTTAAGAGGTGAATGAAGATGATTCCCTCTGAAGCCAGGTCTTATGATACGGGAGACCACTACAGAAGTCCTTCGCTGATCACTACGGGAGTGACGGGCCCAGAAACAACAGAGGCCAGGTGGCATAGCTTAACTGTCAGATGCTAGATGGTTGCAGTTATCATGAGTAGTAGCAAAGAAGTCTTGACCCAAAGAGTTATGATGGCCTAATGGAACTCAGAGTCACTGGGGTAAATTAGATGGACTACCAACAAGCATACTACTCAGCCATTAATAGTATCATCAAGCCCCAGGCAGAGATGGTCTGCCAGGTGGGGTCTAAAGGGGGCTGTGGAGGCCGATCTATTCCTGAGGGCCTGGAGGTAGATCCTTCTGAGGGCTGGAAAGATGGAGTGGGAACTTCTGGGACATCCATCCTCAGCCTGAAGGGTAGATGGAGACACTACAATATGGAGTGTGAGGTCCCTTAAACTGGGCTTCAGGCTCCGATACTGGAATCAGTCCATTAAGATTTTATACCCAAGTGTCCTGGCCACCTTGAAGCACCTTAGATGGACACACTCTGGGCTTTGCTGTCCCCCCTGCTCCCCTAGCAGGCTGCCAGTACTGAAATATATGGTTGTGTTCAGGAAACAGAAGGCTGAACCGAACAGCTCTAGTGTTCTGCCATCAGGTAGCATTTCCCTTCCAGCTCCTTTCAGATAAACTCATTGCTCCATAGTGTAAAAAGCAGAGCACAAGTCCCTCTCTGTGCAAGGGGCTTGTGCCACTCTTCTGGCCTTCCCCTTGTTTTTCTGCCTTGGTCACATCTAAGTGGCTGCGCCAGGAGATCCTGGGTCACGGGGTTTGAGGAGGCAACTTGTGTGAGTACCTGCACCGAATGTACTTTTTTGAGAGGACTGTGAGAAGTAGCTTGTCACAGGATCAGAGACCAAGAATTGCATCTGGTTCCCCTACCCTACACCAAGCAATGATAATAGAGGGGAGGATAGCCTCCCTGAAACTCGGAGGCCCTTATCCCCAAACTTCCCTTAGCCTGCCTCAGTGCCTGAGATGTCACCATTTGCATTCTTCTTCTGGTAAAGGTAGTCCCTATTCCACTGGGGGGGGGGGGGGGAAGAACAGTATCATCAATAGGCACTTCAGGAAGCTGAAGACAGCTGCTGCCTAAAAAGTCTTGATCACTTCACCAGTATTCAGAAGTGGTACAGTTTTCAGACCCAGAATCCATGGGTATGAAGAGGAGATTCGGTCCCCAGGAATGATGTTGCCATACCATGGTGCATGGACAAGGTAATGATTTCCCAGTGCTTTGAGGACAAAGAGACAAACTCTGTGTTTTAATTGCCTGGTATTCAATCCATTGGAAAGAGAAGGACTTCTGCCCTAGGGTTATGGGGATGACTAAACATATGACACCCAATACTGAGCACATCAACAGCAATTTATTAGACATCAAGACTCACATTCCAGTGGGGAGGGACCCTACACACTATACAGGGCCACAGGAGGGGTTACACTTTGGAACAACATACACAGCCAGGGCCTGTGGGACACAGGCTTTGTATTATCAAGAGGACAAGATGTTACTGGTTCCTGTAGGAAGATATAATTGTTTGAATAATCCTGTAGGCTATCAGAGAACTGAAGCCAGCTACACAGGAACAGGCAGCCCTATGTCAAGGTAGCACATACTACTGAACCTTAATTTTAAGCCTGGTATCACATTCTGGTAACTGTGTACTGGGAAACGGGGAATGCCCAGACATTTTGAGAACACTGTCTTTGACTTAATGGTCATGCTTGGAGATATTATACTAGATTGGTATCTGGAAACTGTTAGAGTGGGCATATGGAACCTAGGAAATATGTAGAGGTCTGGCCAAGGTGCAGTTTACAATGGGTTCATTTGGCCAAGGGGTCTTCTTGGTAGACAGTTCTCCTGTCCCTGAATATAGAACTGGTATGAACGTACTTGGCTTTGGCATGAACGTACTTAGTAATTGGCATAACTTTCCCAATAGATCCTTAACCTACTGACTAAGTGCTATCATAATGGGGTGGGTCAAGTGGCATCTCTGAAACTGTCCCCCTACCCACTGGCTAAAAAATGTAATAAAAAACACTGCACTCCAGGACAGTGTGGGGGATAGCTGAAATTAGTGCAACTCTGAAGCATCTAATGATGTAGAGGTAGTAGTCCCCAAAATATCTCCAACTAATTCGCCAATCTGACCACAACAAAACCTGGAGATAACAAGATTTTCACAAAACCAACTAAGTAGAAGTCGCAGTTGCAGCTACTGTACCGGATGTATCTTTGTAAGAGTAGGTGAATATAACCTCAAGAACATGGCATGTGGTCATTGACTTGCATTACTTTTATCTTCTGATCAGAAAACAGAATGAGAGACAGTTTATAATCACATGCACTAGTCAACCATGTATATTCGGTGTTCTGTACAGAAGCTATGTTAGCTAACTTTTGGTGACCTGGACTGTCTGAATGTGATACAGGACATCACACTGAGCTACCCATTTGATTTTATTATGCCAATCAAACACAAGGAGCAAGAAGCAGCGAGCATGTTGTGGGTCTAGTGAAACATCCTCTCTGGAGGATGAGAGAGAAATCAGATAAAGATTCAGGAGAACATTTAAGGATGCTGGGGGAAAGCGTAGTCCAGTCCAGACATTCCTTTCAAAGTAAAAGACAAATGATTGCATTTGAATCAAGGAAATACTATGCTTGGGGGTCTTCTTTCAATTCTGAAAGCAACTTATCCTACATCTGAGGGGATTGTTGCATCTTGTACAGCGAGGGATGAAAGGCTGTAAGCTTTGAGAGGGGACCACAGCAGGAGAAAGCTCTTTAGTATGTCCAGGCTGTGGTACAACCAGCCCTGCCATTTGGGCCATACAATCTGTAAGACCCTATCTCTAAAACTTGAGAGATATTAGTGGTAGGAAAAGATGCCGTAGGGAGCTTACATCAAGGCCCAGTGGCAGAATCTCAATACAATCTCCTTGTGGTCCTAGAGCAAGGCAAAGTTATCTGCAGTGAAGAAATAGATGTTTCTTCTTTCTTTATTGTTTTACACTTTTGAATCCCTGTGTGGCAGGAATGGTTAAGTGCTCTACTGTTTACCAAAAGGTTGGCGATTTGAACTCGCTAGAGGAAGCTTGGAAGAAAGGCCTGGCAACCTGCTTCTGAAAAGTCAGCCATTGAAAACCTGTGGAGCAGAGTTCTACTCTGACGCATGAGGGTAACCATGAGTAGGAATCAGCTTAATGGCAACTGGTCTGTTTGTTGTTTGTACATCTCTTGTGAGGGAGTGGTAGTTTAGTGGCAGAATTCTTGCCTGCCATGTAGAACACCTGAGTTTGGAGACATGGCCAATGTGCCTCAAGTACAGCCATCTTCTATTTGTCAGTGGAGGCTTGCACGTTGCTATGATGCTGAACAAGTTTAAACAATTTCCAGACTAACACAGACCAGAAAAAAAGGCCTGGCAATATAGTTCCAAAGATCAGGCAATGAAAATCCTGTGGATCACAGTAGCCCATTCTGCCAGGGGTTGCCATGACTCAGATGCAAATTCGACAGCAGCTAATGAAAATAATAATATACCTTTTTAAAAAACAACGTTTGCCACGTTACTGGGCTCTGGTAGAGATGGAGTGCTCGACCATGAGTTACCAGCAGACCATATGTCCAGAACTGCCTGCCATTAGCTGCCACACCCACCAAGTAATAGGATCTAGTGGGTCCCGCCACACTATGTAATAATACAGATGTGATAGCAGCTGGGAGCAAGAGTAGGATCAGGGAGCACAAGCAAGGTACGTAAGCAAGCAGCCTAGAAATGTGGGTCACCTACCACTGTTGCACTAGAGCCCTTATCTCACTTAGCTTAAAACTATGGTTTGGTGACATATTCCTTATGAGCAGCTGAGAGAAGAGGTAAAGTCTCAAATTCAATTCGTAGATGGGTAGACATGGAATGTAGGGACAAGCTGAAAGTGGATGGTAGCTGCCCTGCAGCCTCAGGAATGGCCTTGAAAGACAATGACACAGAATAATCCTCTTTTTGGGAGGAGCTCCGGGGCAGTACACTGGGTCAGTCATTTTGTGCAAAGAAGTGACCAGAGGTTTACAATATGTATGAATTTATGGGAAGAAATGAACAGTCTGAATCTCAAGGGTGACATTTCTTGGTTATATGTCTTTATGCCTCTCCTATCTCTTTCTTGCTCTTCTTTCTCCTTAGCACAGTTCTTGGAGCAGGTAAGTGCTCATCTTTCAGACATCTGTTCATGCCGACTTAGTGGTATATGTTATTCTGAGTGTGCGGAAGAATACCAAAGTGAATCATAAATCCTCATCTTCCTGCTTATCGTCTTCCTCTTCCTCACTTACATTTAAAACCTGCTTCCCATATACCTGGCACTGGACTAAGTGCTTTGTATTTGTACAATGTTCTTTAATCCTCAGAAAAAAGCCTTCAAGGACTGGCGAGACTATGAGGGGAAACTGACGCATAAATGCATAATAACCTGTTCAAAATTTTATACCTGATAAGCAACTTGTTTGTATTTGAACCCAGGAAGGTAGATTGCTCATTTTTAAAAGCTTTTTAATTATGGGTCTTCATTTCTTCTTACAAGTACATAATGTTCCATTGTATGTGTAATACAATGTTTTGTTTATTCATTCATCTATTGATGAAAACAGTGTAATGGTTACAACTGCGTGTCAGGTTGGCTGGACCAATGTCCTGGCAGCTGTATAAAGTGGCAGGGGTGGGGAGGGGCTTGTGATGGCTCACTGCCTGCCCCGAGTCTTCCTCTCTCCACCTCCTGCTGCCACCTACTTCCATCTGCTCATGTTGCCAACATCTTCTGCTCTCTTTTCTTTTTATGTTTGATTGTTGGGATTTGAACTAGCAGCTCTTGGGATTTATCAACCTTCACAGCCTGATGGTAAGAGTCTTGTTCCCTAATCTGCCAATCCCGGGTTCACCAGCCCCTGCAGCTATGTGAATCAGCAGAAACCTTGCAGTCTTGCCCACCACCTTGGGTTCTGTGAACCTACACAGCCTGTGAGCAGGAACTGTAATCTCTGACCTGCTGACCTTGGGTTTGCCAGCTTGCTTGGCAGTGTGAGGCTTGTACCCCGATCCAGAACTTGGAGCATTTCAGTTTCTATAACTGCGTGAGCTCTTTCCTTTATATAGATCTTTTTCGATACATATTATGTATGATACTGGTTTTGCTTCCCTAGAGAATCCAGTCTAAGATACTTAGGTTGTTTCTACTTTTTCGTTCTTATAACACTGCAATGAACACTGGTGTACAAGTGTCTGTGTTCCTGCTTTCAATTCTTTTGGGTATATACTTAGGGATGGAATTTCTGATTCATGTAGTAATTTCTATGTTTAACTTTTGGAGTAACTGCCAAGCCCTTCTGTAGTGGTGATACTATTTTATATTCCCACAAGCAAAGAAATGAGTGTTTTGTTTTCTACAGCTCCTCATCAAGAACTGGTATTGTCCAGTTTTCTGGTAATGGTGCCGGTGAAGTGGTATCTCACTGTGGTTTTGATGAGCAGTTCCCTAATGACTACTGATACTGAATATTTTTTTATGTGCTTATTGATGATTTGAGTATCTTCTTTGGGGAAATGTGTATTCAAATACTTTGCCCATTTTTTGATTGAATTTTGTGTCCTCTTATTGTTGAGTTGTTGGAAGTCTTTATATATTATGGGTATTAAAAACTCATCAGATATATGGTTACCAAATATTTTCTCCCATTCTAAAGGTTGTTGCTTCATTTTCTTAATAAAAATCCTTTAATAACCCCAGATTGTTAATTCTTAAAAATATTTTGTTGTATGTTAGGTTAAAGTTTATAAAGCAAATTAGTTTCCATTTTCTTAGTTTGATTAGAAAATGTTCCGTAACATTGGTTTAAGTCCCCACAATGTGTCAGCACTCTCCTCATTTCTGTCCTAGATTTCCTGTTTCCCTTTGCCATGGTTTCTACCCCTTCCTGCCTTCTCCTCTTGGCTTTTGGGCAAATGTTGCCCTTTTGATATCATTTAATTGATTTTTCTACAGAACACATTCCTCTTGGGTAGTATTGTTTCTTTTATAGACCTTTGTTTTGACATTTAAAGGCACATTGCTTCTACAAACAAATCAAGACCAAAATCCCAGAAGGTTTAACACATGAAATATGATCAACCATTAACATCCAGTATGGGTTTGTTGCCTTAAAGTTGCCTCTGAAGTCTCCGCTGGACGGACACGTCATCATGCAGTCATGTATGTTCATTGGTCATTCTTTGAATCCATTCAGTAGGATGGACCGTCCTTGAGCACTGCAACCTGACGCTTCCCAGTTCTTTAGAAGAAAGGCTTTTGGGGGGGACAAGTTGTAGAATCCTACATCCTACAGGTTCCTGAGAATATTGTAACCACATAACTGCATGAGCAACAAATGGAGAGATCAACTTGCTTGCCTGGGGTAATTTGACAGGCTAGTGGTGATTCCAGCACGTAGACTGTCATTCTGGCTCCCTGCCCTTAGCTCTAACCACAGGATAAAAAGCCACCTTAAAATCATGGGGCACCAGTAAGTAGCTATGGCCTAGCAAGTACCTTGTGTGCTATTGACATTTATGCTTTAACAAGAGGCCTGCAAACTTCCTGTTTTCAGTGGTCTTTGGTAACTGCCTATTCATGGCGGTAACTTGACATTTTGGCTTAGCTTTATTTTCTTATCTGAGTTATTTTTATCTATTTTAATTTTGTTATCATTATTGGTAATTATACAACACCTGCCATGTCAAAAGAATAACAATAGCAGTAACGAATGAGCAGACTTCAATTTTACTTGGTAATAGTGCTTTAAATCAACCCCACTGTGTTCCCCAGGTGGCACAAATCTCAGGGTGGAAGCTGATCAACCAAGTTGCTAGCTGATACAAGACTTTACTTAAAACTAAATGATTTTGTGAAAACTCACTAATTCACGGCTATCTACTGAAAATTCTAACCCAGCATTCTAAAAGGTCGAGTAATCATGACTTTGCATAATTAGTCGAGGGCCACAAAAATCATTAGTTAATTGGCACATGTTAAGGGCTGAGTTTATAAGCTGGGAAATGTATGTAGACCCAGTAATTAAACAATGAACTAAAATACACTACAAACAGGAAAACTTCTGTTCAGAAATAGACTGAAAGACATGGAAAATCATAAAATTTCTCTGAGGACGTATGTCATACAGCTTGGTCATTTGCTTTCTTCCTCTTTAAACGCTCAGTTATTTGTGGGAAAAGGACTGGGGTTAGGCAAGTGAGGCACTTGTAGAATATAAGAAAGTGCCCCAAATACTCATAAGCTCAGATAAATGTTTTACTGCAGTACCCAAGAAACTAGTACAAAAGGCCATGATGGACAGAATGTCAACATTTTAAGTAAAATCAGGATCCGATCCTGGCTTATGTGACTCCCCTTACTAATCTCACCTATATCTGGCCCTATATACTTCGCTATTTTTCCCCTAGATTGTAAGCTCCATAAGCAAGAAACTTTTCTGTCCTTTTCATCATGGTATCTGCAAGACCTGGCTTAGTACATGTTTTTTCCATGCATGAATAAAAACTTCTGGTTCACTGAGAAGCCTAGGCTGGAAGTCTACAGACAGGCTGGCCTTGCCACTTAT
The DNA here is from genome assembly GCA_028571685.1 of Heterohyrax brucei. Classification (NCBI taxonomy): domain Eukaryota; kingdom Metazoa; phylum Chordata; class Mammalia; order Hyracoidea; family Procaviidae; genus Heterohyrax; species Heterohyrax brucei. Next base: position 172,765,612 of record CM053141.1, read on the forward strand.
TTACTGTGTGGCTTTAAATCAGTCACTACTCTGTGAGCTTCGTTTTTTAAAGAGAAGGCATGGGAACACCTGTGGCTATTTCCAGACTTGATTCTAAGATTGTTAACTGGTATTAGGACAGGCTACCACCCATCTGTCGATTCACCATACTGTAGTGGCTTGCGTATCACTATGATGGTAGATACTTACAGCTAAGCTGCCAGAATTTGACATATCAGCAGAGTCACCCAAGGTGGACAGGTTACAGTAGAACTGCCAGACTAAGGCAGAGTAGGAAGAAAGGCCTAGCATTCTGCTTCTGGATGAGGCTAATGAAAACCTTATGGGTTACAACAGAACACTGTCTGACTCACTTACTTTGGACATACCATCAGTAGGGGCCAACTGATGGAGGAAAACCTCATGTTTGGTCAGGTAGAGAGCCAACAAAGGTGCATGGGACCTTTGGTGAGGTGGATTAGCACAGAGGCCACAGCAATGCACTTGACCACACTGATGACTGTGAGGATGATGTGAGACCAGGTAGTGTTTCATTCTGGTTGTACATAAGGTCACCATGAGTCAATGATGGCTCAATGGCAACTACCTATCTAATTCTGTTCAGACAGGCTACTGATACAGGGATTCATATCTCCAATCATCGACAGAATTTCTCATGCATCTTCAAAATACCTACTGATAGGTTAAATGTCAGAGGAAAGAAGGCTGGTAGAAAGGGACCTGGCCCTCGAGGAGCTCACAGTGCAGCAGAAGTCAGACATATGAGCATTGAGGGGTAAACCTGAAAAAACTTGCTCTGACAGAGACCATTAGAGAAGGAATGCCCAAATCTTTCAGAGACAGCAGTTTCAGAGAGGATTTGAACAGAGGGAGGATGGGGAGGAGGTTGTTAGCTAGAGAAGAAGAGATGAGGCTTTTCCAGGGTAGGCAAGAGCATGTGTGTGATCAGATGTGTTTTTCTCCCTTTTCCTGAAGTCTGGCTTGTGGAAAGCAGTAGATGTTAAGAACAGAAGGGGACCGTTTAAAATTAAATCAAAGGTGAAAGAGAATACATGCACTCTAAAAGCATATTAAGTTGGAGGAGTTATACTAACAGGTGTTAATCTTGGAGGTACACAGTCTTAATTGTCCTTTTCAAAAAACTCCGTCCTGATGTCAGACCCAGCACCCCTGTTGAAGGCTTCAGTCTCCTCTCTTCGCCTGACGTTTGGATCTAAACCCTCTCTTCATCCCAGTTGGGAGAACGCCTGTCCCACCTTGGCTGCAGGTGGAATATAAAATGAGGCGGGACTTGGAGGACCAGAGGTGTCTTATGTGGTATGTCCAGGGGGCACTTGTACAGGGCAGAGTGTCCTGAGAGAGTGTGGTTTGTGTGGTTAGAGATTTATGTGCTGGAATAAGTGAATTTATCCTTTTGGGGAAGGAATACTGTCACTGATGGGTGGTGGGAGGGGAACAGGTTATGAGAAGTGGTCCGATTGGCCTAAAGTATCAGAATGTATGGGCTGGGCTAATCATATAAATGCTTGGGTTGAAAGAAGGGGAATAATAAACATATTTCTTTATGCTGGAGAAGTTCCCTTGGTGGCGGTTAAGTTTTATGATACACAAGTCACTTTATTTACTGTTTTAATACTATATCAGCAGGCAACTCTAATAGAAGGACCCAGGGGTGAGATGCCAAAAACAGAAAGAAATGAGGTAGAGAGGAATCCAGTGGTGTAAGACAGAGTTGTTAATAACTGCGATCCAGGTGGGCCCCTTATGTGGTGTTAACTAGCTTACAAGTCAGCATCTCTGCCTAAAAAATCAAGTCCCAGAGCAGAAAGAAACACCCTTCCCGTGCACCAGGAGCTCCGAGGCAGTACAAATGATTACTGTGCTTGGCTGCTAAATTAAAGGTTGGAGGTTTGAGTCTACACAGGAGCACCTCAGAAGAAAGATCCAGCAATCTACTTCTGAAAATGAGCCTCTGAAAATCGTATGAAGCACAGTTCTACACTGACACGCATAGGGTTTCCATGAGACAGAATTGACTTGAAGGCAACTTGCTTACTGGGTAGCTAGATGGAACATTCCATTTAAGGATTCACTCTGGGGAGAGCCAAGGCTGAGGTGAAAAATGAGGTCTCAGTGTGCTTGCAGAGCAGAACCTTCACTGTCTGTCAGCCATTGGGGAATTCTGTTGGTTTGGTGAGAGCATTTGAGGTTGACAAGTGATCTGGTGTTGGGGACCTGAGGCTCCGCAGGCCACAGAGGAAGACAACAGATACATACGTTCACTCCCTGTCTCCCTCCTCTGGGTTTCACAAAGGAAGTGACCTTTGTTAAAGGTCAGGTGATGTTTGGAGACTGATTGCTTTCTTCGTCCCACTGGGATTCCACTGTCTAGCTGGGCAGTTCAGGCACTGTTCTTTAGATTATCTCCTGGGCTTCAGTATAGTCTGTTTTCTTTTGTTCTGTTCAAAGGGAGAACCAGCCATGATAATGAGCCTGGTCTGTGCTGGGTAAACAAATGCTATAAAAGAATAGTATATGTACCCAGCTGCAAATTTTATGGGGTCAGATACAAAGTATCTTTAAATGCTGTATGCCTTGTTCTCTTGTCTTGGCTTAATATTTAGAAATGACTCAATCAAGGAGAGTAAAAACACTGTGTCTTAGGTGCCAACTGTAATCAATTGCTGCTTTGAAGTGCTATGTGGAGAAGAGTCCAGAGATTGTGGCCAGACTAAGTGGGAAGGGATGCTGTGGTCAATTACCTATGTCTGCTGAGTATGGGCGGAGGGGGTGCCAGGAATTTTGATCACTTTGATCTTGTTTTTGGAGCTGTCTCTCTCTTCTGCAATCACAGGAGCTCTGTTGACATCTTTTCAGACTTGCCTCCCAAATTTCGTGTGATACCTTGCTATGTATATAGTCTTGAGTTACAGAGCATGTCTTCTGCTACTAGGAATTCCATAATCCATGTCCCTCAGACTTTCTGTCTCATTTCTAATATTTTTCATCTTCAGACTCATGGTAACAACCAAAAGAATACCAGTTTCAAAACAGGATGCCATTTTACCTGTCATTTCAGGAAAAATTGAAAATCGCATTAGCCCGTGCCAGTGACAGTATGCGATAAGTTAAGCCCTCCAGTATATTTCTGGAAGGAATAAAGTTGGCAAATCTTCCTTGGAGAGCAACTTGAAAATCTATATTAAGACTTTTTAAAATGTGAACATGTCCTTTAACCCAGGAATAATTTTTCTTGTCATTTAACTCCAGTACATAATCACAAAGTCCACAATACAAAATGTTTAATAAGTCTCTCTTTATACATCCTAAATTATAAAATACATAAAGAAAATGATCCATCATGAGAGAAGAAGGGAAGAAACAAATAAGGGAAAAAGAGATCTCAAAGTACTTTAATAATACAATTATCAGATGGAAATTATAAAATAAGCATGTTATGAAGGAGAAAATTACATAATTATTTAAATAAATTCAGAAAAAGCACTAGATAAATTTTGACATCTATTTATGATGCAAATCTAGCAAACTAGGAATTGATTAAGGGAACATCTTAAACTGATACAAAGGAATATAGTAAACATTATACTTAAAGGTAAAATGTTTAACATTTTCCTGCTGAGACTGGGAGAAAAACAGGTATGTTCTTTATTGCCAGTTCTGTTAAAAAAATACATTGGAGAACATGGCCAGTGCAGTATTGGGTGAAACACTAAAAATGAAGAAAGAAAGAAAGACAAGTATAAAGTTTGGAAAGCAAGAACTGAAACTATCATTAGTTGCAGGTAAGATTGTACATGTAGACAATCCAAAAAAATCTGTAGGTGACTTATTGAATATGTTAAGTAACTTAGCTATGTCACTGTATACAAGGTCAGCAGTAAAAAATTTACTATATTTATATGAACAAATTCTACTCTGGCCTTTAGGGTCGCCATAAGTCAGATCTGACTCTACAGAACTGGGTTTTTTATGTGAACCAACCATAGAAAAAAGAAAACAACAAACATTGCAGTAACAAACAACTAGGAAATGAAATAAGGAAACAAACTATTTACAATTCTATGAAAAAAAGTCATAAGCCAAATCATAAACCTGCCTCCATGTGGAAAAACACAAAGTATTTTTCAGAAGAATTAGAGAATGCCTAAATATACAGACAGGTTGTTGAATTATAGTGGCTTACGTGTGTTGCTGTGATACTAGAAGCGTTGCCACAAGTATTTCAAATGCCAGCAGGGTCACTCTTGGTGGACAGGTTTCAGAGGAGCTTCCAGACTAAGATAGATTATAGAAAAGGACATGACAGTCTTCTTCTTCTCTTTCTTCTTTTCCTTTTTTAAAAAATTTTTTTATTTAACATGACTGAGTGAAAATGTACATTCCTGTATAAATTTACGTGCCCACCTATATGCCGCTTCCACTGCTCTCCCTGTCCGGTGACAGCACACTATTCCTCTCTGCTCCATACATGTCTCATCCTCCCAACAGCCTCTTTTCTGCTCCTCTCCACCCACTCTCCTTTCTCCAGCCAGAGGGCAGTAGGATGATATCCTATAGATGTATAGAACCATAAAGTGCAACCAATATATGGTCACTCTACACTGCCAAGTCCAATCCATTCTTGTCCAAAGAGTGGACCTTCGTTATAATTTATGGGTAAGGGCAGCATCAGGGGCGGGGGCCATGCTCTCCGGGGAACCCCGAAACCACTGGACCATCAATTGAGGTCTTTTAGTGGAGATTTCAGGATGCACCCCTTTTTAGTCTTGTGTTGCCAGTGAGACTCAACCTAGTGAGCTCCATAGTGGCTATCACTGGTGGTGACCGGGCACCATCTGGTGCTTCTGGTCCCAAGTCAATGAAAGCACCCACTCTTGCTGGTCTCTCTGTTTTCTAGGTTGTCTTTACCACATGTCATTTTGGTCTTCGGTAAGAATCCGTTCCTGCTTTGCTGTGTCCTCGGATGGCAGCTTGGCAGCTTTTAAGACCCCAGACGCCACTAACCAATGTGGGGTGCAGAGAGCTCTCTTAGGAAAATGCTAGTTGTGCCAATTGGCCTCAGTTTCACGTAAGAGCATGGTCCCTTGCCCCCTGTCCCAGCTACTCTATCCTTGCAATATTGGGTTAAGATGGAAGGAGTACTCAAGTTATGCTGAAGTCCACTTAACGTTGTTCTTGTTTCTAATGTGTGCTATCACCGCTTTCTCCCAACCAGATTTCTAGCAACTATCTAAACTAAACTCTCCCCTCCTCACCTTCCATCTCTCCCCTCCCTTGCAGCTGTCAAAGAGTCTTTTCTTCTATACACAAGTCTGTTTTTGAGATCTTATCGTAGAGGTCTCATACAATATTTGTCTTTATGTTGCTGACTACTTTCACTCAACATAACATCTTCCAGTTGAAACCAGGTTAGGAGATGTTTCCTGGAATCATCGTTATTCTTTATCACTGCTTAGTGCTCCATTGAGTATATGTACCACAGTTTACCTATCCATTCTTCTGTTGTTGGGCATCTGGGTTGATTTCATCTTTTTGCTATCGTGGACTGTGCTGCGATAAACATTCTGGTGTATGTGTCTGTTGGTGTGAAAGGCCTTGATTCTGTAGGATATATTCCAAGTAGTGGAATTACTGGGTCAAATGGTATATCCATATCCATTTTTTAAGGAAGCGCCAGATTGCTTTCCAAAGAGGCTGGACCATTTTGCAACCCCACCAACAGTTTAGGAGAGTTTCTCTTTCTCCACAGCCTCTCCAGCATTTGTTGTTTTGTGTTTTCTGGATCATGGCCTGTCTCGTTGGGGAGAGATGGTATTTCATTGTCGTCTTGATTTGAATTTTTTTAATAACTAAAGATCGTGAACATGTCTGCATGTGTTTTTTGGCTGCCTGGATCTCCTCTTTAGTGAAATGTCTGTTCATCTTCTTTGCCCATCGCTTAATTGGATGGTTTATCTTCTTCTTATTGATATTTTGGAGTATCTTATAGATTATGGAGATCAGGCGTCGGTCTGACATAGAGTTACCAAATATTTTTTCCCACTCTGTGGGTGTTCTTTTAATTCTATTAATAAAGTCTTTGGATGAGCAAAAGTGTTTGATTCTTAGTAGTTCCCATTTATCTATTTTCTCTTCTGTTGATTGTGATTTCCTTGACAAATTTTGGAGTTTGTCCTCATTGTGTATTAAAACTTTCATTGTTGTTCCTACCTTTTCTTGGATGAGCTTTATCGTTTTAGGCTTGATATTCAGGTCTTTTATCCAGTTGGAGTTGGTTTTTGTGTAAGGTGTAAGATATGGATCTTGAATCAGTTTATTGAGATGGATAACCAATTTTGCCAGCACCGTTTGTTGAAGATACTGTTTTTACCCCAGTTTAATGTCTTAGGGCCTTTGTCGAATATCAACTGTTCATAGGCAGATGGTGTCATCTCTGGGGTCTCAATTCTGTTCCATTGATCCATCTGTCTGTTCTTGTACCAGGCTGTTTTGACCACTGTGGCAGTGTAGTATGTTTTAAAGTCGGGTAATGAGAGGCCTCCCAGTGTGTTCTTCTTCTTTAGTAGTACCTTACTTATCCAGGGCTTCTTCCCTTTCCAAACAAAATTGGTGATTTGTTTCTCCATCTCATTAAAAAATGATGCTGGAACTTGTATCGGGATTGCATTATATAAATAAATTGCTTTGGGTAAAATAGACATTTTCACAATGTTAAGTCTTCCTATCCATGAGCAGGGTAGGTTTTTCCATTTATCTAAGTCTCTCTTAGTTTCTTGTAGTAAGGGCTTGTAGTTCTCTTTGTAAAGGTCTGTTGTTTCTCCGGTTAGATTAATTCTTAGGTACCTTATCTTCTTAGGGGCTCTCGTAAATGGTAATGATTTAATAATTTCTTCCTTAACAATTTCATTGTTGGTATAAAGGAATCCTACTGATTTACTTATGTTTATCTTGTATCCTAACACTTTGCTGAACTCTTCTATCAGTTTGAGTAGCTTACTTATAGATTCCTTGGGGTTCTGTGCGTATACAATCATATCATCTGCAAACAGGGAGATTTTAACTTCCTCTTTGCTGATGCAGATGCCCTTTATTTCTTGGTCTTGTCTAATTGCTCTGGCTAGAACTTCTAGTACAGTGTTGAATAGGAGAGGTGAGACTGGGCATTCTTGTCTAGTTCCTGATCTCAAGGGAAAGTCTTTCAGTCTCTCTCCATTCAGGATGATGTGGGCAATTGGCTTTGTATAAATGGCCCTTATTGTGTTGAGGAATTTGCCATTTATGCCTATTTTGCTAAGAGTTTTTAGCATGAATGGGTGTTGGACTTTATCAAATGCCTTTTCGGCATCAATGGACAAAATCAGGTGATCCTTGTCTTTTGCGTTATTTATGTGGTTAATCACATTAATTGTTTTCCTGATGTTTAACCAGCCTTGCATCCCTGGTATGAATCCCACTTGGTCATGATGGATTATTTTCTTGATATGTTGTTGTGTGCTATTGGCAAGAATTTTGCTGAAGATTTTTGCATCTAGATTCATGAGTGATATCAGTCTGTAGTTTTCCCTCTTTGTTGGCTCTTTCCCTGGCTTCGGTATCAGGGTTATGCTGGCTTCATAAAATGAGTTCAGGAGTACTCCATCCCTTTCTATACTGTGAAATAGTCTCAGTAATATTGGGGATAACTGTTCTCTAAATGCTTGGTAGAATTCTGCAGTGAAGCCATCTGGGCCCGGACTTTTTTTGGTTGGCAGTGTTTTGATGATATTTTCAATCTCTTTCTTTGTGATGGGTTTATTAAGTTGTTATGCTTCATGTTGTGATAATTTGGGTAGGTGGTATGAGTCAAGGAATTTGTCCATTTCCCCTAGGTTTTCAAATTTTTTACTAGTTTTTCATCGTATTCTGTTATGATATTTTTGATTTCTGTTGCATCAGTGGTGACAACTCCTCTCTCATTTCTAATTTGGGTTATTTGTTTCCTTTCCTGCTTTTCTTTAGTAAGTTTAGCCAGTGGTTTGTCAACTTTGTTGATCTTTTCAAAAAAACAGCTTTTGGTCTTTTCAATTTTTTCAATTGTTTTTCTGTTCTCTAATTCATTTAGCTCTGCTCTAATCTTTATGATCTTGTTTCCTCTGGTGCCCGAGGGGTTCCTCTGTTTTTCTCTTTCTACTTGTTCAAGCTGTAGAGTTAGTTCCTTGATTTGGTTTCTTTCTTCCTTCCAGATGTGTGCATTTATGGAGATAAACAGACCTCTGAGCACTGCTTTGTCTGTATCCCATAGGTTCTGGTAGGAAGTGTTTTCTTTCTCATTGGAAGCCATGAATTTCTTTATTTCATCCTTTCTTTCCTCTATAACCCATGTTTTTTTTGATCAAGATGTTGTTCAGTTTCCAAGAGTTCCACTTTCTATCTATGTTTTTTCTGCTATTGATTTCAACTTTTATGGCTTTATGATCTGAGAAGATGCTTTGCAGTAATTCAATGGTATGGATTTTGTTGAGCTTTGCGTTACAGCCTATCACATGGTCAATTCTGGAGAATGTTCCATGTGCACTGGAGAAGAAGGTGTAGTTATCTGCTGATGGGTGGAAAGTTCTGTATATGTCAATGAGATTTAGTTGGTTAATTGTGTCAATGAGGTCTTCTGTATCTCTATTGAGCTTTTTTCTAGATGATCTGTCTAGTAATGAGAGTGGAGTGTTAAAGTCTCCCACTATTATTGAAGAGTCATCTAACTCTCTTTTGAGTGTAGTCAGTGTTTCTTTGACGTATTTAGGTGCTCTGATATTAGGTGCATAAATATTTAATATAGTTAAGTCTTGCTTGTGTACTGAGCCTTTCAGCAACATATAGTGTCCATCTTTGTCCATGATGGTGGATTTGACATTAAAATTGATTTTGTCTGAGATTAGAATTGCTACCCCTGCTCTTCTTTGTTCATTGTTAGCTTGATATATATTCTTCCATCCTTTAATTTTCAGTTTGTTCCTGTCTTTAGGTCTCAAGTGAGTTTCTTGTAGACAACATATGGATGGGTCATGTCTTTTGATCCAAGATGACACTCGGTGTCTCTTTACTGGAGCATTCAGTCCATTCACATTCAATGTAATTATTGATAGGTATGTGTTCACTGTTGCCATTGTGATATGTTTATTTTTATGTTGATATTTTCTCTGTTGTTCTTATTAGTCTGTTCTGGGACATTCTTTTTTGTGAGTTGATTTTTCACCTTTTTCAGAGCTGGTTTTGTAGTTGTTGAGACTCGTGTGTTACATTTCTTGAAATGGTATGATATATCTGTGTTGTGCTTTACAGCTGCCCCTATGATCCCCCTTAACAAACTATATATAAACCCAATTTAAATTACTACCAGTCTTGTCATCTTCCTCTCCATCTGGAAGAACTGTAACAACTGTAGTACATCCCTCTTTTTATTATGATGACACCATAATTTTCATGATGATCAGTGGATTGCTTCTTTCCATATCAAAGCTGTGATTGACTTTGGAGCCTTCCTTAAAAGACTAGAGTATTGAGTATGTGTCATTCTAAAATACAAAGTTAGTGGTTTTGTTCTTCTAAGCCAGAGCCAAGAGCTTCTTTCAGTATTTCTTGTAGTTTGGGTTTGGTTTTTTACAAAGTCTCTGAGTTTCTGTTTATCTGGGATTGTCTTAATTTTATTTTTGTATTTGAAAGATAGTTTTGCAGGATATATAATTCTTGGTTGGAAGTTCTTCTCCTTCAAGACTTTGAATGTGTCGTGCCACTGTCTCCGTGCCAGCATGGTTTCTGCTGAGCAATCTGACAAGAGCCTACAGGGTTTCCCTCTGAATGTCAGCTTTGGTTTGCGTCTTGGTGCCTTTAAGAGTTGCTGCTTATGTTTCACTTTGTTAAGCTTGATTATAAAATGTCTTGGAGTCTTTCTTTTGAGATTTATGTTGGGTGGCATGCAATATGCATCTGAGATGTCTATATTCTCTTCCTTCATGATGTCTGGGAAGTTTTCTTTCAGAAAACGATACTCTTTGTGTTCTCAGATGTCTCACCCTGTTCAGGGACTCCAATTCATCGAAGGTTCCTCTTAATAGAGTCCCACATGCTTCTTAATGTTTCTTCATTTTTCTTGTTTCTTTTTTCTGATTTCTGCTCATAGACGCTGCATCAGTAACTCTGTCTTCCAAGTAAGAAATTCTTTTTTCTATTTGTTCCATTCTGTTTTCTTGGCTTTGCATTCAAGTTTCTATGTCTTTGATTTTCTTCTTGATCTGTTGGATTTCAAAGTACTGGTATTCCATCAGATCAAACATCTTGCTTAATTTTTCATTTTGTTCTCCTGCATTTTGTATAAGGTCTAGAAGGGCTCTGTATATGATCATTTTGTATTCACTTTCTGATGCTTTCATAAAAGTTTCTTCATCTGGAAAACTCCTTGGTTGCTTTGTTTGGGAGCCTTCTGAAGCCATGGCTGATTTCTTATATGCCACAATTGTCTGTTGCTTTTTGGTTCCATGTGAGTATGTAGAGGCTGGAAGAGGTACTGTGAGGATGGATTGCAAATGTTTCTCTAGGCTGTCTTAAAATGTAAAGCAAAATGTATCTGAGTACTTTACAGTCAGTTAAGTTTTTAGGTGTAGAGGTCCCTCTTCTCAACTGACAAATTAAGTGCCACTATATCCAACCCCAGATGATAACAAACTAGTTCACAACGCAGCAATGCTACTGACCTATTGGCTCTAGCCTTAGGCGGCATTGCCTCGAGTACAGCTTTTGTGATAGAAAAGCGCTCTCTTGTGGGCAGGCTCTGGCTCCCAAGCTAAGAATTAGGCCCAGCCACGGCCACCGTATCCAAGATGGCATCCTCCACACAGGCAGCAGACAGAGGCGCTAAAGGTGCCGAGAGGTAGTGATTCCTCTGCTTCTGTTGCAGGGCCTGCAACATAGGTGGCACTGGGAAATTACTGCTTTTCTGTTGGAGAAGCACTGTTCTGTTTGCAGGCCCTAGCTCCCAGGCTAAGAATTAGGTCCCGCTAAAATCTCGGTACCAACATGGCGTCCCGCACACTGGCTGCGGAGTTCCATACAAACCCTGCTGATGCAGATATAAAACGCCAGGCTCAAAGTGGCTAGATTAACAGAGTCCTAAGCCTGGCTCTCAAAATATGGGAATTTCGCCTTCCTATCCCCCCAGCAGAGCTTCTGAGTCTAGCCGCTAGGCAAGACCCAACTGCGCCTGCTGGCCAAGACAGAGGAAAAAGAAATCAAAATGGTGCGTTTACCTTCCATCAGTGAGAGCCAGGGCTAGCCAGGAGTGGGAGTCAGCTAGAGAGAGGAGGTTTTTCGCTCAGTGGTATGACTTCCCAATTAACAGCACTGTGCCATGTCCTGAGGCTAATTAGGTGATCAGAAGGCTCCATTTGATTATCAATTCAGGTCTTGGTTTCCAGAGGGATATAAGGAGACGTGGGCTTAGTCCACCATCTTGACTCCGCCCCCATTGCAGTCTTCTTCTGAAAAATTAGCCAGTGAAAACCTTATGAATAGCAGTGGAACATTGTCTGATAAAATACTGAAAAATTGGCCCCTCATATTGGCAGGCATTCAAAAGACTTATTGGGGAAGACCCGCCTCCTCTAAGTAAAGTTCACGTTTATGATGTAGATGAAGTCAAGCTTTTGAGACCTTCATTTGCTGATGTAGCATGATTTAAAAAGAGATGGAAGAGCTCTAAACATGCATTAATAATTGGAATATGGAATATATGAAGTATGAATCTTGGAAAACTGGAAGTCATCAAAAATTTGTTGAACACATAAACATTGATATCCCAGACTTTAATGAGCTGAAATGAAACAGTATTGGCCATTTTGACTCAGGTAATTGTATGGTTTTGTATCCTGACCATAACAAATGAAGAGACATGACTTCACATTCATTACTGAAAAGAACACTTCAAGGCCTATCCTGAAGTACAACACTATCAGTGACAGGATTATCTCCATGCACCTACAAGGGTGAGCGATTAATACAGAGTTGTTCAAATCTAGGCACAAATCACTAAAGACAAAGATAAATTGAAGATTTCACCTACTTCTACAGTCTAAAATTGATAAAACATGCAATCAAGGCCCACTGATAATTACTAGTGATTGGAATGCAAAAGTCGAAAACAAAGAAGAAGGATTAGTAGTGGAAAAATATGATCTCGGTGATAGAAATGCTGACAGAATTTTGGAAGACCTATGACTTCTTCATTGCAAATGTCTTTTTTCACTAACATGAATGGCAGCTATACACACAGACCTCACCAGGTGAAATACACAGGAATCAAAATTGACCAGATATGTGGAAAGAGATAATGTAGAAATCCAGTATCATTAGTTAGAACAAGGCCAGGGGCCAACTGTAGAACAGATCATCAGTTGCTAATTTGGAAGTTCAAGTTGAAGAAAATTACAACAAGTCTAAGAGAGCCAAAGTATAACCTTGAGTATATCCCACCTGAATTTAGTGCTTATTTCAAGAATAGAATTGATGCACTAAACACCAATACCAAAGACCAGAAGAGTTGTGGATTGATGTCAAGTGCATCATTCATGAAGAAGGCAAGAAGTCACTAAAAGAAGAAGGAAAAACCACAAATGGATGTCAGAAGGGACTCTGAAAGTCACTCTTGAGCATCAAACAACTAAAGCAAAAGGAAGAATTGATCCTGTAAAATTGTCAAACAGAAGATTTTAAAAGGCAGCTCAGGAAGACAAAGGAAAGTATTAGAATGACATGTGCAAAGAGGTGCAAATAGAAAACCAAAAGAGAAGAATCCACTCGGTATTTTTCAAGCTAAAATAACTGAAAAAAATTCAAGCCTCAAGATGCAATTTGAAGGATACTATGGGGAAAATGGAAACCCAGATGGAGTAGTGCTTAAGTGTTACAGCTGCTAACCAAAAGGTTGGCAGTTCGGTTCTGCCAGGTGTTCCTTGGAAACTCTGTGGGGCAGTTCTATCCTGTCCTATAGGGTCACTGTGAGTCAGAATTGACTTGACAGCAGTGGGTTTTATGGGGAAAACCTTAAATGAAGAAGGAAGCATTGAAAGAAGATGGAAAGAACATAGAGTCACTGTACTAAAAAGAACCGGTTAATGTTCAGCCATTTCAGGAGGTAGCATATGATCATGCATAGATGGAGCTGAAGGAAGAGGTTCAATATACACTGAAGGCATTGGGTGAAAACATCGCTCCAGGAATTGATGGAATATCAATTGAGATGTTTTGGCAAATTAATGCAGCCCTGGAAGTGCTCACCCATGTATGCCAGGATGTTTGTAACACAGCTACCTGGCCAACTGACTGAAAGAAATCCATATTTGTACCCATTCCAGAGAAAAGTGATCCAACAGAATGTGAAAATTATTAAACAATATTATAAGCATCACATATAAGTAAAATTCAGAAGTGGTTACAGCAAATTCTTCGACAGGGAAATGCCAGAAAGTCAAGCTAGGTTCAGGAGAGCATGTAGAATGAAGGATATTATTGCTAATGGCAGACAGATCCTGGCTGAAAGTAGAGAATACCAGAAAGATGTTTACCTGTGTATTATTGACTTTGCAAAGGCATCCCACTGTGTGGATCTTAAGAAATGGATAACTTTGTGAAGAACGGAAATACCAAAACAACTGTGCTTGTAAAGAACCTGTAGATAGATCAAGAGGCAGTCATTTCAAACAAAACAAGGGAGTACTACATGGTTTAAAGTCAAGAAAGGTGTGGTGTCAAGATTATATCCTTGAACCATACTTGGTCAATCTGTATGGTGAACACATTATCTGAGAAGCTGGACTATGTGAAGAAGAATGGTGAAGCAAGATTGGAGGAAGACACTTTAACAATCTGTGTTATGCAGATGACACAGCTTGTAAGTAAAGAGTACTTGAAGCACTTACTGATAAAGATCAAACACTAAAGCCTTCATGTGGATTACCTCTACATAAAACAAACAAAATACTTAAAACAGGCCTAATAAGCAACATCATGATAAATGGAGAAAAGATTGAAATTGTTAAGGATTTTATTTGACTTAGATCCACAATCAGTGATTACAGAAGAAGCACTCAAGAAATCAAATGATATACTGGGCAAATCTGCTACAAAAAATACTCTTTAAAGTATTAAAAAGCAAAGAAGGGACTTTAAGGACTAAGGTGAGCCTGAGCCACATCATAGTGTTTTCTGTTGCCTCCTACACATGTGAAGGCTGGGCAATGAATAAGGAAGACTGAAGAATTTGTTGTCTCTAAGTTAATGGTGTTGGCAAAGAAAGTTGAATATGCTATGGACTGACAAAAGAACAACCAAATCTGTCTTACAAATACAGTCAGAATGCTCCTTATAAGCAGAAATGGTGACTGTTCTTCTCAAATACTTTAGATGTGTTATCAGGAGGAGGGACCAGTTTCTGGAGAAGGACATCGTGCTTAGTAAAGGAGAGGGTCAATGAAAAAGAGGAAGACCTCCAGTGAGATAGTGTGGCATAGTGGCTGCAACAATGGGCTCAAGCATAACAAGGATCGTGAGGATGGGGCAGGATAGGACAGTGTTTTGTTCTGTTGTACACAGAGTCACTACAGGTCACAATCAACTCATCAACACCTAACTACCACCACAAGAAGTATATGGAGGAATTTACCATGTTCATAAACTACAGGACTCAATACTGCAAAAATGTCATCTTCCTAAATTAACCTATCAAGACTAATTGTTCCTCCCTCCTACACTGTTGGTGGGGTTGAAAAATGGTCCAGCCTCTTTAGAAAGCAATCTGGCTCTTCCTTAAAAAAATGGATATTGATATACCATTTGACCCAGTAATTCCACTACTTGGAATATATCCTACAGAATCAAGGCCTTTCACACCAACGGACACATGAACAAGAATGTTTATCGCAGCACAGTCCACAATAGCAAAAAGATAGAATCAACCCAGATGCCCAACAACAGAAGAATGGATAGGTAAACTATGGTATATATACTCAATAGAGCACTACACAGTGACAAAGAACAACGATGACTTCAGGAAACATCTCATGACCTGGTTTCAACTGGAAGACTTTATGTTGAGTGAAAGTAGTCAGTGACAAAAGGACAAATATTGTATGAGACCTGTACAATAAAATCTCAAAAACAGACTTGTGTATAGAAGAAAAGACTCTTTGACAGCTGCAAGGGAGGGGAGGGAATGAGGGAAGGGGGAGGGTTTAGATTAGATAGTTGCTAGGTATCTGGTTGGGTGAAATCGGTGATAGCATACATTAGAAACAAGAACAATATTAAGTGGACTTAAACATAACATGAGTACTCCTTCCATCTTAACCCGATATTGCAAGGATAGAGCAGCTGGGGCAGGGGGCAGGGGACCATGCTCTTAGGCAAAAGCGAGGCCAATTGGCACAACTAGTGTTTTGCTAAGAGGGCTCTCTGCACCCCACATTGGTGAGTGGCATCTGGGGTCTTAAAAGCTGCCAAGCTGCCATCCGAGGGCACAGCAAATGGTCCCAACTCAGCAGGAATGGATGCTCACCGAGGACCAAAATCACATGTGGGAAAGACAACCCAGAAGACAAAGAGACCCACATCAGTGGGCGCCTACATCGACTTGGGACTGGAAGACGGGATGGTGCCCGGCCACCACCAGTGATAGCCGCAATGGAGCTCACTAAGTTGAGTCTCACTGGCAACACAAAAATAAAAAGGGGTGCACCCCGAGATCCCCACTAAAAGTCCTCAATTGATGGTCCAGTGGTTTCGGGGTTCCCCTTGGAGCATGGCCCCTCGCCCTGATGCTGCCCTTGACCATAAATCATAATGTAGGTCCACGCTTCGGATAGGAATGGATTGGACTTGGTGATGCAATGACCATATATTGGATGCACTTTATGGTTCTATACATCTATAGGATGTCATCCTGCTGACCTCTGGCTAGACGAAGGAGAGTGGGTGGAGAGGAGGGAAAAAAGAGACTGTTGGGGGAATGAGACATGTATGGAGCAGAGAGGAATAGTGTGCTGTCACCGGGCAGGGAGAGCAGTGGAAGCTGCATATAGGTGGGTATGTAAATTTATACGGGAATGTACATTTTCACTCAGTTATATTAAATAAATAATTTAAAAAAAAAGACTAATCGTTCCTAATAAATATCCTTGCAGATTTTAAATAAAATGTATTTTTGAAACATTTGAAGCAATCACAAAAGTATAGAAAAGCTAGAAATACATGCAAAGAACTTTTTCCCTTGAGCTATTTGAGAACAAGTTGCTGACCAAGTGTCTGCCACTCCCAAATAATTACGTGTGTATTCCCTACAAAGATGTTCTTTGTAACCAAGATACTACCGCCAAAAACAGAAAGTTCACATCATTATATCAATGTCATGTAATCTCTAAGCTCTGTTCCAGTTTTACTTGTCTCAATAATGCCTTTTATGGAAACAATTCCTATGGAATCACACTTGAAATTATTTGTCGTATGTCTTTAATCTTCTTTAATTTCGAGCAGTTTCTAGTCTTTTTAAAATCTATTTTGCTGTTGTTGTTGAGGATATACACAACAAAGCATAAACTAATGGTTGTACATGTTCCATTTAGTGACAGTGATTATATTCCTCAAGTTGTGTAACAAGTCTCACCCCCCTTTTCTGGGTTGTTCCTCCCTCAATTGTGTAATTTCACTGGCCCCTAAGGTTTTTAATCCAATCTTTCAAGTTGCTACCATCAGTTTCATCCCATGTAGATAGCTATTAAAAGAGAACAATGCTCAAGGCAGGCATTTTTTTTGGTAGTTAAGCTAAGTTATTCTTCAGTTTTAAGATTTCAGGGGAAAATTCTGGTCTAAGATCTGAGCACTCTCTCAAGGCATATGTTTCAGGGGTTCTTTTTGCCTCCATGGTTCTAGAAGTCTGGATTCCATGCAAATTTGAAATTCTTTCTGCATTTCTCCCTTTTTGATCAGGATTGTTCTCTACGATCTTTGATCAAAATGTGCAGTAATAGTTGTTAGGGGCCACTTTGTTGATTCTAACTCATAGTGACTGTATGGAATAGAGTAGTACTGCCCCATAGGGTTTCTGAGGAGAGGCCAGTGAATTTGAATTCGTGACATTTTGGTTAGCATCCGCCAGAGCTCCTTTCAATAGTAGTAACTAGGCACTATCCAGTTTTTCTGGTCTTCTGGCAAAGGAGTCAGGTGTTCAAGGAGGCAATCACCCTGACACTCCTTATCCTCTTCCTGTTGTTCCTGCCTCTCCTTCCTCCTGTGTTGCTCTGAGGGAATAGAGACCAATTATTGTGACTTGGATAGTCATTTGCAGGCTTTTAAGACCTCAGGCATCCTGGCATGAACTAAGAGGTATAGTAGAAGCACTAAACATATTATTAGGACAATTAACTGTAATATCCCATGAAACTATGACCCTAAACCTCCAGAGCAAGGAATCAAATCCCATGAGGTTTTTGGTTGTATCTAAGCAGGCTTAGCAGCTATTTTTTGTTTTCTCATTGTTTTAAACCTATCTGTCACAGAACTTTTGCTAATTTATCTTTTTCTGGGTGTATAGCTTAATGATAGCAATTACAGTAATTGGCTGTAGAACTCCACCGTCAATCAGTGCAGTGTCTTCATTGCCATTAATCTCCCCTTTCTCCCTTTCTATTGCCCCTGGTAACTGCTAATAAACTTTGTTCTCTATATATTTACCTGTTTGGGGTCTTTTTATGTAAGTGAGGTAATGCAATATTTGTCCTTTTGTGATTGATTTATTTCACATACCATAATGCCTTCCAGCTCAGTCCATATTGTAGCATGTATCAAGTCTTATTTCTTCTACTGGTCAAATAGCACTGTATGCATGCACTGCATTTTGTTAATTCACTCATCTGTTGATGGGCATTTATGTTGTTTCCACCTTTTTGGCTATTCTGAATAGTGCTGCAATGAACAATGGTATGTAAGTCTCCGTTTTGAAGTCTTTGAGCCATATACCTAGAAGTAAAACATAGTCTTTTCTTGACTGTGACCTTCACGTTTTGTCAGGCTCTTTCCTGTTAATTTAGTCTTTTAACTGTGTAATTAAGTATTCTATGGGAAGGTACTTTGAAACTATGTAAGCACCAAGTGTTTAATTGATTAAATAATTAATATCTGTATGGACTCAGTTTTTTTATTTCATGCATAGGTTATAGTTCATTTCTATCATGATTTGTTTTGATTTTCAAACCATCCTCAATTTGGCCAATAAGAGCTCATTCAAGCTGTCTTGATATGTCCCCATTATTCTTTGAATACTTCCTTGTTTTCTGGCACAACAAGATGTTCCAGAACCATCTGGTACATTTTCCTGCCTTTTTCCAAGAATCAGCTATTACTTAAAGGGTTTTGGGCTCCTTTTAGCAGAAAATGGAGCCTGAATTTTAGAGCTAGGTTTGCTCATTGATTTTGGAGTACTAGTTTCTCTCAGTCCTTCTCAGTGGACAAAAGAAATACATGTATGTATATATACATACACACATTTGCATTTTTTAAAATCCGTATTTCTGTACCCCTATCTACTGGAAACCTTGGTGGCATAGTGGTTAAGTGCTATGACAAAAGGTCAGCCATGCCAATCTACCAGGTGCTCTCTGGAAACCCTATGGAGCAGTTCTACTCTGTCCTATAGGATTGCTATGAGTCACAATTGACTCGATGGCAGAGGATTTGTCATTTTTTAAATCTGCTGTAAAGCTGTGAGTGTATACCACTAACTCCAGTTCTACTCCAACAACACCAGTTCTTTCTAGTTTTATCCCTTTTTGTATATGTAACTCCTTTCTCCTACAGTGCAAAAGCAAGCTTCCATTGCAAGTGCTCCCCAGATTACAAATGAGGTTCTTTCCTAACTCTGTCGTTAAATCTTTAAGGCAAATTTGTAGTTAACTCAGAGTAGCTGTATATGGTTCCCTTGTAGTCCTACCACAGTGCAAGAAAAGACTCAAAACCTTTTCAGTTATTTAAAAGCTGTGCATGCAGTGATGAATTGGTTGCAAGTAGAGTTTGGTTCAATCATTTCAAAATGAAGACAAATTTACAAAACATAAACAGGAAGTACAAATTGTCAGTAAATCAGACATTCAAAGCCTGGTAACTGCTTATATCTTTAATGTATTTACTTATTTAATGAGGTACCAGTTGTCATCAGACTGATTCTGACTCTTGCCAACCCCATGTGTGTCAGAGTGTAACCATTCTCCACAGGGTTTTCAGTGGCTTATTTTTCAAAAGTAGTTCACCAAGTCTTTCTTCCAAGACTCCCGTGGGCAGACTATAACCTTCAACTCTTTGGTTAGCAGACTGAGAGCCTTGTTCCTGGCCCCTGAGAATAAAAGGTCTAGCTCCATTTGGTCTTTTTGGACACCACCCTATTAAAGACATTGGAGCATCTTATTATAGCTTGGAAAGTTGAAAGTTTAGGCTTTCCGCTCAGCCTTTGCTGGCATGGATATTGACCATGGTTTTTTCTGTGGTTTTTGGCTGTAGTAGAGAAGTTAATACCTGTAAGTTTTCTGTCCTATGAGGATGATCCTTTCCTGGTTCTTGTCTAGAGAGAGCAGACCACTGTAGAGATTTTTTTTTCTGGTCTTGGTCTATTAGTGTTACGGAGCCCTGGCGGCATAGTGATTAAAGTGAGTGACTTAACTAAAAGGTGATTCAAAACCATTAACTACTCTGTCCAAAAAGGATGGGTCAGTCTACTTCTGTAGAGATTTATGGCCTCAGAAACCTTATGGGCTCCCTATGAGTTGGAATCAACTTGATGACAGTGTGTTTTTTTCTTTTCTTTTGATTTGAATTAGTGTTTCCAAGTTGATGGCACTTTTAGCTCTGAACATGAGTTATATGAGGCAGAAAGAAAACTCTGGAAACTCACTGCTATGCCATTCCTTGGATCCTGAGTCCTTAGATGGCCTGGTTTCTCTTCTCCGCCTTTTGAGTCTTTTTACATCTGTTTTATATACAATATCTGTGGTTTTAACTTGTACTTAGTTGGCGGAATAGAGAAAGTATATCTACTTCATCTTCTTAGATGTCTGTTCAAATTTTAGTATGGAATAAAAGCAAGAGGGGAAACCCTCAAAATACAGTGAAATCCCAATTTGGTTTTTAAAAAAGTATGCAAACATGCATGTACACATAGTAGTGTGAACTCAGACATATATATACACACAACCATAGAAAATGGAAAATGCACCAAAATGATGATTCTGTGGATAGTGGGTTAGTTACTGAGCTTGAAAGAGGCAGTCGTTACTTTCACAAGTGGAAGAAATTTAAAAAATGCCATATTGGTCTAAGAAATTGCTTTTCATGGTTTCTAGATTAGGCATTCCATTGTCTACCCTGTCATCTTTACAGATTATCTAGGTCAACATGTTCTAGATGGTAAAGCGTTTTGTGCAGTATAAAGCTCCAGAAAAATACCAAGTATTATTTTATGTGAAATGAAGAGAAATAATAGGTATGGAATTATTTTTAAGAGTTTTATTTTCCTGTTCATACTGACGTGATGTTCCTTCCATCTCCTTCTAAATAAAAAATGTGTAAGAGTAGTCACTTTTCTAAGTTACCAGATTGACGGTGGAAAGGTTCCTCTCACCGTTTTTAAGATCTGTAAATAAACATCTCACCTTTTTGACCCAGAAGCCTATTAGCACAAGAAATCTGTTTTTAACTGCCCTGCTAGTGAGAGTTGCATGTGGGAGCCGTAACTGCTGGTTTACACATTTGGCTCTATCACTTGTTCTAAGTTATACCTTCAGCATCACACACTGCATTTTCCCCTCTAGAAGCTGAGGGTGGTGACATCACACGTATAGAGGGTGACAGACTGGCCAAATGATAGAAGCTTTATGTTAAAGTGAAACCCTGAGAGATCACAGAGTTCCAGATTTATACCTTCTTCCAATTCATCCCAAATTGTTTTGTGCTATTGAATCCAAGAAACGGTACAGCTCAAACAGCATAATGGATCTTCCACCTTTTCATTTTTAAGTATTTTTTTCTTTGCTTTAGAAATAAGAATAAAAGATTTATCAAGTCCTTCTAGAATGCTGGTCCTTTACGACTAACAAGCTTGAATAGACTACTTTCTTGGAGGAGAAATTGGAAATTCTCAAGACCCAGTTGTTTAGATACCTATGCTTCAAGAATTAACCCTGTTGCTGCTGACTCAGTTCCAACCCATGGCAACCCTACGTGTCTCAGAATAGAACTGTTCTCCATAGGGTTTTCAGTGGCTGATATTTTGGAAATAGGTCACCAGTCTTTTTTCTGAAATGCCTGTGGGTGGCACCGAACCTTTAACTTTTTGGTTAGTAACATTAATGATTTTCACCATCAGGAGACTCCATACTTTAAGTATTAGAAGACAGTTAAAAGAGGTCATCTGGCCCAGCTTTTTAAACCTGCCTCTGTGAAGATCACCCTCATTATCATCCATTAAGCAAAAACCAAGCCTACTGCCATCCGGTGGATTTTGACTATTAGCAATGGTAATTTACTCTCTTGGAAGAAAATAATATGCAAATAGGAATTATTTTCTACTTGTCAAGCATGATTTGGAAAGATTCTTCTGTGTGTCTTTTTGGGTAATTTAATTTCCCAGACATAAGTGGTTCTCCTTCAGCATTTGGGCATTGAATAAAGGCCCATTTTTCATCCAGTGGAGTTAACATGCCTCATGAGGTCAGTTTCTTACTCTGAACAGTGACAGTGAGGGTCCCTCTGGATAGCTGTTTTCAAATGTTAACCTGAAAGATTGAAGATCTTGGCTACCTGTTGCTTATATTTGGATCTGACATGTGCTCCTCTGTTTCCTACTGGGAAAAAAATGGAGCTGCAAACCAAAACTGCATTCCTTGATGCTGGGAGATCTGACTGACCATATGGAAAGAGAGACAGAACCTGGGGAATTCAGAGGGAAATGTTCTGCAGTTATCAGCAGTCAGCTGCAAGGCTATGAGTGCACATATGCTCTAAACTAGTAAGGAAACAGATTACAAAACATCCAAGCCTCTATTGCTCAGATAATAGTTTTCTGCTAAAAGACATTCCATGCAAATAGTTATCTATCGTCAAGTAAGTATGGTATGATGGACACAGGTGAAATTTTGATTGTGTTAAGATGGCATTATGGTTAAAGTCTCAAGGAATAGCATTTTGTGATTTACCACACTGATTAGGTTTACTGAAGGGACTTCACATACAACAGGCAAAGAAACATCAATCAGTGCTTCTATCACCTGAGCATTTAACACCCACATATGTACTGCCTCATTAAGCTGGGTAGGAGCAGTCAGCTTACATTCAAGACTTAGCTCAATGAGTGAATTAATTGACCCAAAGTCACCATGGTGGTCAGGATTATGTCAATTTGGCTACTCCATGTTTGGCTGCTGTATTAAGTGGCAGGGAGGGGCTATGGCGGCCTACTGCCCCTCAGCTCTCTTGTCTCCATCTTCCACCATGTACTTTGGTCTGCTCATGTAGCCAGCAGCTCCTGCTCTCTTCTGGCGTCTGGTTCCTGGACTTGAACTAGCAGCTGCTCGATTCATCAACCCTTAGAGCCGGTGCTTGAGAGTCCTGTTCCCTGACCTCCCGATCCTGGGTTTGCCAGCCTCTGCAGCAACGTCTCGCCGCCAGCTTGGGATCCACTGACCTACACAACCGGTGATCTAGAACTCTGGTCTTTGACCTGCTGACCTTGGGTTCACCAGCTCCCGTGGCCATGTGTGTCTTGTGCCAGGACTTGGGACGTTCAGCTTCTGCAATTGCGTGGGCTGTTTCCTATCTATATCTCTTTCCTTGTACTTTGTATATATAAATCTTCCATTGTACATATACATGTCACTGGTTTTGTTTCCCTAGAAAACCCAGCCTAAGACAGTCACCCTCCCAGACAATACTTCTAAAACACTAACAAGTCCACAGATTACATGGTGCTCTTGTTAAAATTGCAGATTCTGATTTAGTAGGTCAGGGCTAGGGAGCCTGGTGGTACAGTGGTTAAGTGCTTGGTTGCTAACCAAAAAGTCAGTGCTTTGAATCTACCAGCCATTCC
The DNA here is from genome assembly GCA_028571685.1 of Heterohyrax brucei. Lineage (NCBI taxonomy): Eukaryota > Metazoa > Chordata > Mammalia > Hyracoidea > Procaviidae > Heterohyrax > Heterohyrax brucei. Next base: position 172,788,779 of record CM053141.1, read on the forward strand.
ATGGGAGAAAGATGTAGCCTCTCCTTCTGTAAAGATTATGGCCTTGGATATTCTATCTGGCAGTTCTATTCTGTCCTACAGGGTCGCTGTGAGTAAGAATAGACTCAACAACAATGAGATAGGTTAGGTCAGAGGTGGGACACCTGATTCCACCTTTCTAAGAAACTCTCAAGTGATACTGATACTGCTGGCCTATGGACCATACTCTGAAAAGTAGTGCTAGGAATAATCCCAGTCATCTTGCTCCCTCTCTTGTCTTCCCTACTTGGTATGCAAGGTATCTTTTTGTCTTCAATAGTTAGTAAGATTGTATATTAGGAGTAAGACAAAATCTTTGATTTTAATACACACTGGCTATGTGCATTCATTCTTGACTCTACAGTCTCAGCAATCAGAATAGCACTCTTCCCTATTGTGGAGGAATAAGGAGCAGAAGTAGCATAAAAACAGCTGAGATCTTTTCACCTTTGCATGTAGAAAATGCTGGTTCTAATAAAGTTAATTTTTTTAACGTAGGATTTTCTCGGTATACTGATGTGCACTGTGACATTTATGAAGGAAATATAATACACAATATTGCCTAAGCTTACAAACTGCTGAACTGTGTGTTGAGTTCCCATGAGTGCTTCATAGAACATAGTATAGGAAGTGCCTGTACTGATATAAAGGAATCATCATTCTCTTGGAGGAGCAGGTAGAATAAACATTCTCCCTTTTCTTGGGTGAGATTCAGTTTGTTCAACTGCCTACACTTTACAATTGTGGATTTTCTAAAGGTTAAGGCACAGGGAGTGAAGTTCCATCTTACCTGGGGCTGGAAACTACAATCAGGACATAAAGCAAAAATGGTATTTTTATCTATTTTTTTTTTAGAAAAAACTTGTAGATATTATGATATTACAGGCTGACTTGCCATCACCCAAGAAACCTAAGATAGCTTGTTTTACCTCCAGTGCTAGCGCTTATCCCTGTTTCTTTAGATGTGTGCCAGGCTAAGTATTTAGAGGCCATGTAGAACATGTATCTTTTAGGGCTGAAATTGCACTCACCATGATGAAACACTCACACTTTGAGATGACAGTCAGTACAGGTTTGTGTCTTGCAGCCTGAACTGAGGAAAGTAAGCACGTTTGGTAGAATAGCCTGTGGAAGTATCCATACTAGATAAGTTTCTCTCTCTCAGCAGATAATTCTGAATTTACCCAAGTGACATTTGTGTGTATTGCCATGCCACTATGCTTTGCACATGATTTCAGAGAGGGTTTTCCTGGAAGACTGGAAGGGAGGAAAAGAGTTTGCTTCATCTCAATAGCTGACAGTTATTTGTCTACAAAGGAGGTATATATATATCCCACAAAAAGGGCAGAGGGAGGAAATCCATTATGAGAAACCTGTTGAACTACTTGAGCTTCCATCCTGTCAAAAGAGATCATTTAAGGCACAATACAGAGTCCCTGAGTTAACATGAGACAAAGAGGTGTGCAGCTCATGAACTCTTCTAAAAGACCGGAACTGATGGTCCAACAGCCTGGAGGGTCCTCTGAGAACATAGCCCCTGAAGTCAGCTCTTCATATAAGAATGGACTGAACTTGGGGGCATAGTGTGAGCATATGGTGTGTGTATTTTATAGTTTTATACATTTATAGGAGGCTGTCCTACTGGTTTCTTTCTAGATGGGAGAGAAGAAGGTGGGGAGGAGGGGACAGGTGCTCATTAAGTGGATACTGGGAGTATAGAATGTAAAGAAAGAATGTGCTGTCACAGCATGAGGAGAGCAGATGGAGCTGCAGATAGGTGGGCATGTAGAATTGATTTGGATTGTATAATTCCATTTAACCATAATAATAATTAAAAAAAGAGATCCTTTAAAAGAAAACAATGTAAACTCTTAGAGCATTTATCAGACAGTGGCTCTCAAGCTATAATTTTCTCTTGCTAAGGTCACAGACTTGGCCAACAAAGTGAGTTGTGTGAGTCTCTTTATACTAAGGAAACACAAAGGTAAGTAGTAATAATGCTGGGCATTGAACTCTATTGCATTCTCCCTGGAAACTCACATAAATTCAGATCTTTGGTGAGCACATGAGAGAAAGGTGAATGCAGCTGGTCATGAAAGTGATCTGCCCACCGTTGGTCCATGCATTTTACCAACTGCTGAACTCATAGACCCTTCACTAAATACAAGATTAGCACACTCTTGGGAAATGAGTTAATTCTTCAGTACACCAGAATCTTTTAGCAAATGACCTTTGTCCAGTTTCATTTCACATTGAATAGTTTAAAATTACCTTTGTGAAATAATTTGGCTTGGCATATAGGCTACTCATAGGAAAAATAAGGTAATCTCCAATTACCAGCACTGCAGCAGTTGTATTTCTCAATGGAAATAGGTATTCTGGTTTATATGCCATCAGTCTCTATGAATCAGGGAAACTATTGCTGTTGTCAAAATTCTGAAACTAGTAAGACAAAGAGGACCAGACCTGAGACCACATTACATTCACCAGAGGTTGCCAGGTAAGTCTCCTGAATCTCTTCTCACCATTCAATCCTGTCTTCTTGTCCCCTCTCTTTAGAACTTGGAAACATTATATAAATATTTCTTTGTATTTTTTTTTTTCCTGTCAGCTGAACCAAGTATGGTCTAAGGCAGGGGTCAGCAAACTTTTTATCTAAAGCGGCAGATAATAAATATTTTTTCACTCTCTAGGTCATGTCATCTGTCAGTTCATCAGCTCTGCCACTGAACGGTAAAAGCAACCAGACAATAGGTAATGGCATGAGCATAGCGGCATTCTGATAAAACTTTATTTAGGAACACTGACGGTTGTGTTTCACATAATTTTTATGTATTACAAACATTCTTCTGTAATTTTTGAAACCTTTAAAAAATGTAAAAACCTTTCTTACTTTGTGGGCCATACAGAAATCAGGTGGTAGGTTATAGCTGGCTGTCTCTTTTAATGGGTTAGTTAGCTTTCCCACCTATCTCACAATTTCTTCTTGTTTCTGCTTTGGTGATAACGGATTGTGTGATAGCAGAACACATTAGGAGCTTCATGTTTTGCCCTTAGTGTGGGGAGGTGAGATTGTTTACTGGTTATCAGCACGGACTGTAGTCAAGCACAACTGGGTTCAAATCCTCTCTTTAGTTCATGCTAGGAGCACATTGCACAACTTTTGTGAACACTAGATTGTTGGTAGAATGCATAATTCTCATACCACAAGGGGAAAACCTCAAAAACTCTCTGGAATTGTGTGCTAAGCACAGGTAATGTATGTGACGCATTTAGCATAGTGTCTGCTGCATGATATAGCACACACGATATAGCTATATTTATTATCTGTTGTTTCTACTGTTTTTAGAAAATCTGTGCTTTTTTTGCTTCTGATTCTTCTATGCGTTTTTCCCTAAGGCCAGTCAATCCCCAGTCTGAGCCCTTGTTTTCACATGAGGGGGCTTTTGAAACTATAACCAATACAGAACTAAAAATAACTGTGATTCTTTACTGTCGATAATACAACACCTTGTATTATAAATTTATTAAAGATGGTAATTGTTTAAAAATACAAACGTCAAGAGTAAACCTTGAGATTTTTTAGAAGATGGCTCTATGTTTGTGCAAAATGAGATTGGGAGAGACATAGGAGTTTTTATTCTGGTGATTCAGGTTTAACAGAACAATTGACACTTTCCTCCTCTTCTTCTTGGTCTACTTGACAGTTAGGTGAAATGAAATTCTTTTGGATTCCAGGGAACAGTCACCATTATCTGAAAAAGAATCCAGTGCTCACCTAGCCCCTTTGGTAGCTCAGCTACCATACTGTGATGTTTTAAGAAGCTTAATTTGAAGAGCCCAGGTGAAAAAAGATCCACAAAATGGGAAAAAAAGAAGTCTCCAAATGCAGATAGCGTGTCTTCCCCAGTTAAACGATGTGTGCCATCCAATTATTTCCAATTACAATTGCGTTTCTTTCTTTAATGTTTCTATGCTGATATCCGAGCTGCTAATGAAGCAGGCCCCCCCTTTATGATCCCCATTGTTGCAACTTGCTGGGCTTAATTGCTTTGTCTCCATAACAGACAGACATTCAGAACAATTAGACAATTACAAGGAAGCAAGATGGGGAAATGGCTTAGATTCTTTCCTTTTAATTATGCTGATAGTGCACCCTACAGTTCTGAATCAATGCTGAAGTGCTATTTTTGATAGTATTCAATAGCATCAAACTAGAGCTAATAAATTTATATTTCGAATGCAAAAGAATTCTCCTTCTCTGTGTTGACTGGTTGTTGTAATTTACAGAATAGTAGTACTCTCCAAGCCCATGACAACATGATGTGTCTCACCTTCTGTTTTGTTTCCAACAGACCTATTGTTTCCTATTGATCCTGTTTTACATGCAGGGAAAGTAGAATACCTAAATTGGCTCAAGGTCATGTAGGATCTTGGGCATTAAGCTGCCTCTTAAAATTTGTGTTTGCTAAAAAGTCCTTAAAAGGTGACCAAAATATCAAAATGGGTCTCAGGTGGATTAAGTCTATTCAGTATCAAAAAATGCAAAGCCTGCAGGATCTGGTCTTTGTCGGATCTCCAACGATGTCATGTTCTACTCTCCTGTTTGCCTACTGTCTCCCAGCCGTACTGGAGTTTCATCCCTGTGATAAACACAAGCTCAATCTTGCCTGATGATCTTTTCTTTGGGTGTTCAGTTTTCTTTACGTCCTCCAGTCTCATCGCAAACATCTTCTCCAGTGACAGGTTTTTTCTATTCCTTTGACTTTGTTCTTCCTCTTGCATACCTCCCCTTTGCATTATTCTCTCTGAGTTTAGCTTGTTTTCTCCACAGCTCACTTTATAGTCGGATATGTACTTGGCTATTTGTGAATTGCTTAAGATCCGTCAGATCAGAGATTGTATCTGTTCTGTTAATTACTGTGTATCCAAAAAGTTAAACAGGCCTGAAACTAGTAGATGTTCAATAAATATTTGTTGAATGAAAAGTGTGTAGATGAATGGATGGATTATTTATCTTTCTTAGTACCTGCTCTGAGGACAGCTGTGGTCTATTGATAAGCTTATCTAACCTTTTAGTTGTATTGTGGTACCTGACTTTCAGGATACTAAATTCTTTGAGGGCAAGGATTTTGGCTTGTTGATTTTTTTTTTGTTTTGTTTTGAGATGAAGGTTTATAGAACTAGTTTCTCATTCAACTATCATTAAACCATTAGTAAGTACAATATTGTTTTATGACATTGGTTACAACTCTGGAACATGTAACTACTCTCCCTTCTCAAACTTGGATTCCCTACTACCAGCTTTCCTGTCCCCTTTTGCCTTCTAGTCCTTGGCCCTGGCCTGGCATACCCCTTCAGTCTTGTTCTATGAGCCTGTCAAATCTTTGACTGAAGCCTTGAACCTCAGAAGTGAGTTTACTTTATTACTGAGCTGAAAGGAAGCCTGGGGGCCATATTTTCAGAGTTTCAACAGTCTCTGTCATGTCATCAGGTCTGCTCTTGCTTTTGAGTTAGAATTTTGTGGTACATTTTTCTCCAGCTCTGTCTGGGACTCTCTGTTGTGATCCCTGTCAGAGCACTTGGTGGTGATACCTGGGAGCCATGTAGATGTACTGGACTCAGTGTGGTGGAAGCCGTTGTAGTTGTGGTCCCCTAGTCTTTTGGGCTGGTCTTTCCATTGTATCTTTGATTTTCTTCATTTGGCTTGTTCATCTTTATATTCTCAACATCTAACATTGTATTTTCCATAAAGTTGTAAATAAGCTAATGCTAGTGAAAGGTATGAAAAAAACTGCAGAAGGTCGTAGGCCTTATAATCTGTGTTTTATATGTTATGGCAATGGTTTATAAAGAATGGGGGATGGTAGGTGGTGTTTGGCACACATGATTCTGCTAGAGAAGATTGCAGCTTGTCCTTGCATGAAGCATTCCGCAACTTCACTGAAGTATTCAGTCCAGTTCCAGACTTCTAAAATACTCCTTGCTGTCAAATTGATTTGAACTCATGGCCAGTCTATAGGACAGAGTAGAACTGTCTTTTAGGGTTTCCAAGAAGCAGCTACTGAATTTGAACTGCCAACTGTTTGGTTAGCAGATGAGCTCTTAACCAGGATAGCATCATGATTCCAACTTTTAAAATAGTAGGTTCCAATTGCTCTTGCCAGAGCAATCATTGTTTTTTGGTGGACAAAGTAGAATTTCCCATTTTATATAATCGTATGGTGCTTCCGAAAGTTCTAAATTCTGCAAGATACTCTCACACAAGTCCCTCTCCTTTAACTCTTAGAAGCTTATTGTATGCTTTAATTACATTAAGTAACCTCAAAAGATTCAGGGCAACCACCTCCTCCAACATTGCTTGCTGCTTCTCCCCTAGCAGGAGCAAGAAGGTTGTCATGGATTATGTCCCCCAAAGAATGTCTGTATCAGTTTGGTTGGGCCATGATTACCTTGATTGTGTGATCACCTACCATTTTGTCATTTGATGAGATTTCCCATGTATTAGAAAGTTTATCACTATGATTTAAAATGATGGCATGGCTGCAGTTATGCTGATGAGGTTTACAAGATTAGATAGTCTCTTCAGCCAATCTATTTTGCAATATAAAAGACAGAAGCAAGCAGAGGGATATGGAATCTTCATCAATAAGAAAGCAGTGCTGGGGGCAGCAAAGATCTTTAAAACCTGGAAAGCTTCCAGACCAAAGGGAAGACTGATGCAACGTGAGGACCTCCCTCTAGAGCCAACAGAGAGAGAAAGACTCCTTCTGGAGCTGGCACCCTGAATTTGGACTTGAAGCCTACTAGATTGTGAAGAAATAAATTTCTCTTTGTTGAAGTCTTGTATTTGTGGTGTTTCTGTTATAATAGCAACAGATGACTAAGACAAAGGATGACTAAACCAAGAGGATGGTACCTCCTCACTCTTTCAGGCAGCGCTTGGACAGATAACAACAGTCTCACACAGCAGTCCACCACCAAAAGCTGAGTTTGTTCCAGGGAGTGTAGTCTGTAGTTCACAGCTGGTATCCCCAGCATTGTCACAGCGCTCACTGCCACAGAAGTGGGTTAGGGAGAAGAGCAACTCTGCTAGAAAGAAAACTTCTCTCACCATTTGAAAGTTGACTTTTTCTTGGTTCAGAGTTGGCTTAGATAGTATAACTCTTTACCTGGCATCCAGCATTCTGAGACTGTTGGTTCTACCCCTTTCTACTTTTGCTTTTTACCTGTTTGTATCATGGGGGGTAGGAGTATGCAGGTACTTTTCCTGCCATGTTAACTCCCCTTCTCATTTTTCATGGTATTTTCTTCACTGCTTCCTTTTTAATATACATCACGTTTTTCTCATTTTCATAAACAGTTTATAGTTTATTTTTATCATGGTTATAAATGGGATACTTTAAAAATTCTATTTTTAAATTTATTACTGCTAACATACATAAAAACTATTAATTTTAAGTATTCCTAGACTTTGCCTGTATTTTATTCTTAAATCCAGTAGTTGATTCTTCTGGCATTTTAGGTGGACAGTGCTATCATTAGCAAATAATTACCTTTCATCTCTTGATCCTAGTTTGTGGTATTCATAGTATTTTTCACTCCCTGAAGTTATTTTGATAATTTTCTATTGATTATTTCACACTGCAGAGTGTAAAGAAACCTTGGTAGCGCGGTGGGTTAAGTGCTACATCCGCTAACCAAAAGGTTGGCAGTTCAAATCTTCCAGACATTCCTTGGAAACTCTATGAGGCAGTTCTACTCTGACCTCTAGGGTCACTATGAGTCAGATCCAACTTGACAGCAGTGCATTTGGTTTTTGTTTTCATAGAGTGTATACTCTTACCTCTTTGTCATGTTTTTAAACATTTATTCATTTATTTTTGGTCAGAGCAACGTTGAACAGAAAGCTATTTCTCTTCTGTGGTTCTTCATAGAATGACTACTCTTAGTGTTTCCTGATAATTATGAGTCCTCTGTTCTCCCAGTGGTGGTTATAGGTTAGTCCAGAGCCACCCTTAAAACTCCATCTCTCATCCTGTTTGTTGTTTTATCTTGTGAACATTTTCTCTAGCCATCAATTTTTAAACCAAAAGAACTAAAATTATTTAGAGACTATTTAACTCGATCCCTTCAATTTATCGGTAAAGAAACTGAGGTTTAGTATGATAATAATGGTGTGGCGTGAGAAGGGAGTCACTCTAACCATACAGCTAAATCATCAAGGAGCTGGGGCAATGATTCCGGTCTTCAGTCCAGTGTTGCCAATGACATATTAGGATATGTCTTTTTTCCTTGGAAATCTCTTCTAAAATGTCTACAATAGTACGGCACATTTAATGTGATAAAAAAAGGTTATTAGTTTAAATGTTAGAACCGTGGCATTACAGAGTCTAGATACCAGAGGAAAAAGCAAGAGGACCATAAAATAGGGCTTAAGTATATCAAGTATATACCCGTGAGAGATGTACTGATTCTTTGCATATTTCTCAGAAATAAAAACTGATTTTTCTCATAATCTTGTGGGATGTTGAAATGTGCCTATTGATTTATGTTTTAAAAAATGAGGTATGAACAAAGCACTTCTTGAAGGTGAAGCCTTCTTTATTCCACAACTCAGTTTAGATCAGAGAGCTTGTCAGAAGTAATCATTTTAAAACAAAATCACAACATATTATGGTAATTCCATGCAAATATTTAAGTTCATGGAAGCAAGGAGTTTAGTTTGTTTATCTTTCCTTTCACCTGGAGAAGTGTCAGTTCAGGGTTGCTGAAACCACAGATTGGGTGAAATATTTAAATACTCCAGAATATATTTGTGATCTGGGTGCATGGTGCCAGTTTTCTGGGACTAACAATTGGATGACCATTAGAGCTGTATTGATGGAGGATAGAAAAGATACAGATGTATTACTATACGTATGCATGTTCTTACTGAGTCTAAAAGTGTGGTGATGTAAGTCAGGAACTGAGAATGTCACTTGGGTTAGGGATTGAGCAGATGACAAAAAGTAATGCTTTGTCTTTGAGATTCATTTTCAATAGCATTTTGGACATGAACCCTACTGGTCATTTTCCCACTGGTTATTATGCTACTAGGTGACAGTGAGTTGATTCTGACTTACAGCAATCCTGTGTACAAGAGATAAAAATACTGCCTGGTTCTGTGTAATGCTCACAAATTATTGCTATGCTTGAGCCTGTCGTTGTAACTGTTGAGGTCCCAAAACTGATTAGACCTGGAGTGATCTGGTTTGGGTTCTAGAGATTGGACTATAAAGTCCAGTTTCCTGATAGATGGCAAACTGGACTACCCCTTCCACAAGACACACAATCTTCTTGGCAGCAAAGTTATAGTAAGGAAAGTTTTATGAAGTGAAACTATGTTTGTAAAAGGGAATGGGTCAGTCTCTGTGAGTGAAGAAAAACCTTGTATAGAATTTGGGTGTCCCTTTTATACATTGGGAAACCTTGGTGGTGTAGTAGTTAAATGCCACTTCTGCTAACCCTAAGGTTGGAGGTTCAAATCTTCCAAGGGGTCCTTGAAAACTCTGTGAAGCACTTCTACTCTGTTCTGTAGATCACTATGGGTTATAAATGACTCGCAACATTGTGTTTGGTTTTTTGATTTATACACTGGCAGTGGAGAGGATGGTGACATTGTTCTTGGTTCAGGTGATACTCCTGAATGCAAGTCTTGGACCATACATCAGCAACTGCATGATGGGACACCTCCTGGAGAGTATGACAATGATATGGAGATAGGATGGAAATAAGGGCTAGGTCATCCCCAAGTCATCCTTCCCATGTATGTGTGCCTGCACTCAGGAGAACTGATGTGTCCTTACCGCAACTATCAGGGATGAATCATCCTATCTGTGAATACCTTTCCCAAGCTAATCTTGTCATTTCCAGTTGTCAGGAAAGAGCTACCCTATCTGTGATTACCTTCCCAAACCCTAAGCTGTGGTGACCAGGTTCCCTCGGTAACCTTATCAGTAACTACTGTGTCATATCATCTTGTTATGGGTCTTTCTTTCACTGATGCTGTATGGTAGGACTATATAAATACAAAGCATGAACAAACAATGTGAACCCTCCTTTTTCTCAAGAACTGCCATGCTATATGGAAGAAAACTCAGGAGGGAAAAATTGAGGAGCGTCAACAATACTGAAATAACTATAACACAGGACATTCTACTGTGTGTCCTAAGAAACACACAGTATGAAAAGTGATGAGGTTAATTATCACCAGTGGGATCTGGGAAGACTTCATCATGGGTGAAAGTTAAGATGTGGCTTTGGTGGATGCACAGGACTTTGAAAATACAGGATGAATTATCCAGACAGAGAAAATATGTATGGGTCTCATATTCAACTTTCTGGTCTCTGGTCCAAAGTAACTTGGCATTGAAGCCATCTCTGGTCACTTGGCTGTTGTTATTCTTGTTGAAGTCTCCCACTATTATGGTGGAGTCATCTAACTCTCTTTTGAGTGTAGTCAGTGTTTCTTCGATGTATTTAGGTACTCTGATATTAGGTGCATAAATATTTAACATAGTTAAGTCTTGCTTGTGTACTGAACCTTTCAGCAATAAATAGTGTCCATCTTTGTCCACAGTGGTGGATTTGACACTAAAATTGATTTTGTCTGAGATTAGAATTGCCACCCCTGCTCTTCTTTGTTCATTGTTAGCTTGATATATATTCTTCCAACCTTTAATTTTCAGTTTGTTCCTATCTTTAGGTCTCAAATGAGTTTCTTGTAGACAACATATGGATGGGTCATGTCTTTTGAACCAAGATGTCACTCGATGTCTCTTTACTGGAGCATTCAGTCCATTCACATTCAATGTAATTATTGATAGGTATGTGTTCAGTGCTGCCATTGTGATGTGTTTATTTTTATGTTGATATTTTCTCTGTTGTTCTTATTAGTCTGTTCTGGACACTCTTTTTTGTTATTTGATTTTTCACCTTTTTCAGAGCTGGTTTTGTGGTTGTTGAGACTCCTGTGTTACATTTCTTGAAATGGTATGATACATCTTTGTTGTGCTTTACAGCTGCCCCTATGATCCCCCTTAATAAACTATATATAAACCCAATTTTAATTACTACCAGTCTTGTCATCTTCCTCTCCATCTGGAAGGACTATAACAACTGTAGTACATCCCTCTTTTTAATACAGTGACACCATAGTTTTCATGATGATCACTGGATTGCTTCTTTCCAAATCAAAGCTGTGATTGACTTTGGAGCCTTCCCTAACTGAGTAGAGTTTTGAGTAGTAAAGTCATTCTAAAATATAAAGTTAGTGGTTTTGTTCTTCTAAGCCAGAGCCAAGAACTTCTTTCAGTATTTCTTGTAGTTTTGGTTTGGTTTTTACAAAGTCTCTGAGTTTCTGTTTATCTGGGAATGTCTTAATTTCATTTTCGTATTTGAAAGACAGTTTTGCAGGATATATAATTCTTGGTTGGAAGTTCTTCTCCTTCAAGGCTTTGAATGTGTCGTGCCACTGTCTCCATGCCAGCATGGTTTCTGCTGAGAAATCTGAAGACAGCCTACAGAGTTTCCCTCTGAATGTTAGCTTTGCTTTGAGTCTTGCTGCTTTTAAGAGTTGCTGCTTATGTTTCATTTTGTTGAGCTTGATTGTAATGTGTCTTGGAGTCTTTCTTTTGAGATCTATATTGTGTGGCATACGATATCCATCTGAGATGTCTATATTCTCTTCCTTCATGATTTCTGGGAAGTTTTCTGTCAGCAGCTCAGCAACGATACTCTCTGTGTTCTCAGATGTCTCACCCTGTTCAGAGACTCCGATTAATCGAAGGTTGTTCCTCTTAACAGAGTCCCACATGCTTCTTAATGTTTCTTCATTTTTCTTGTTTCTTTTTTCTGGTTTCTGCTCATAGATGCTGGCCTCAGTAGCTCTGTCTTCCTAGTCAGAAATTCTTTTTTCTATTTGTTCCATTCTGTTTTGTTGGCTTTGCATTCAAGTTTCTATGTCTTTGATTTTCTTCTTGATCTGCTGGATTTCAGAGTACTGGTGTTCCATTAGATTGAACATCTTACTTAATTTTTCATTTTGTTCTCCTGCATTTTGTATAAGGTCTAGAAGGGCTCTGTATATAATCATTTTTTATTCACTTTCTGATGCTTTCATAAAAGTTTCTTCATCTGGAAAACTCCTTGGTTGCTTTGTTTGGGAGCCTTCTGAAGCCATGGCTGATTTCTTGTGTGCCACAGGTGTCTGTTGCTTTTTGGTTCCCATGTGAGTATGTAGAGGCTGGAAGAGTTACTGTGAGGATGGACTGCAGATGTTTCTCTAGGCTGTCTAAAAATGTAAAGCAAAAGATGTCTGACCACTTCACAAGTCAGTTAGGTTTTCAGGTGTGGAGGTCTCTCTTCTCAACTGGCAAAGTAAGCGCCACTATATCCAACCCCAGATGATACAAACTAGTTCAGAATACAGCAATGGTACAGCCCTTTTGGCCTCTGCTGACAGGGCCTAGCCTTAGACGACACTGCGTAGAGTACCACTTTTCTGATAGAAAAGCACTCTCCTGTGGGAAGGCTCTGGCTCCCAAGCTAAGAATTACGTCCAGCTGCGGCCACCGTATCCAAGATGGCGCCCTCCACACAGGCAGCAGGCGGAGGGGCTAAAGGTGCTGAGAGGTAGTGATTCCTCTGATTCTGTTGCAGGACCCCCAAAGCAGGTGGCACTAGGTAAATTATTGCTTTTCTGTCAGAGAAGCACTGTCCTGTTTGCAAGCACTGGCTCCCAGGCTAAGAATGAGGTCCCGCTAGAATCTCCGTATCCAACATGACGTCCCGCACAGTGACTGTGAAACTCCGTACAAACTCCACTGATGCAGATATAAAACGCCAGGCTCAAAGTGGCTAGATTAACAGAGTCCCAAGCCTGGCTCTCAAACTATGGGAATTTCGCCTGCCTGTCCCCCCAGCAGCATGTCTGAGTCTAGCCGCTAGGCAAGACCCTGCTCCGCCTGCCGGCCAAGACAGAGGAAAAAAAAGTCAAAATGGTGCGTTTACCTTCCGTCCGTGAGAGCCAGGGCTAGCCAGGTGCAGGAGTCAGCATAGGAGAGGATGTTTTTCGCTCAGTGGTATGAAGTCCAATGTAACAGCCCTGTGCCGTGTCCTGGGGCTGATTAGTTGACCAGAAGGCTCCGTTTGATTATCAATTCAGGTCTTGGTTTCCAGAGGGATAGAAGGAGATGGGCTTAGTCCGCCATCTTGACTCCGCCTCTGTTGTTCTTGTTAATCACCATCCAGCTGACCCCTGACTCATGGTGACCCCTGACTCATGGTGACCCCTGACTCATGGTGACCCCTGTCTCGTGGTGACCCCTGACTCATGGTGACTCCATGCACAACAGAATGAAACACTGCCTGATCCCATGCCAGCTTTGTAATTAGTTGTGGGTCTGACTGCTGTGATCTATGAGGTTTTCACTGGATAATTTGTGAAAGTAGATTGTCAGACCCTTCCTCCTGTCTTAATCTAGAAGTTCTGCTAAGACCTATTCAGCGTCACGTAAGCCTCCACTGACAAATGGGTGGTTGCTGTGTGTGAGATGTACTAGCTTATGGCTGAATCGTGGTCTCTGTCATGGACTGAATTGTGTCCCCACCAAAATGGGTACAGCAATTAGGTTAGGCCCTAATTCCTGTGATGTTCCTCCGTATTGTAAACCCTGGCTCTATGATGAATGAGGAAGGATGAGCAGCAGTTGTATTGGTATGACAGGACTCAAGTACAAGATTGCATTGTGCCTTGAGGCAGTCTTCTGGGATCTAAAAGAAAGGGAAACAAGCAGAGAGTCAGGGACCTTATACCACCAAGAAGCAGTGCCAGGAGCAGAGCACATCCTTTGGATGGGACCATGGGGTCCTTGCCTCAGAAGCTCCCAGTCTAGGGACCATTGACAAAAAGGACCTTCTTCCACAGCCAACAGAGAAAGACATCCCTGCTGGAGCTGATGCCCTGAATTTGGACTTGGAGCCTACTAGACTGTGACAGAATAAAGTTTCTCTCTTTAAAGCTGTCTGCTTGTAGTATCTCTGTTATAGCATTACTAGATGACTAGGACAAGCTACCTCACGAAAGGTGAGAAATCTGCCTCTCAACTACCACCCCCATCATGAGGCAGACTTAATTCTCTGATATCTAATGTGGGTTCTTCATTCTTCAAAGTGTGTTTAGAGTGTCTAGTTCTTTATTTCGTCTCCTGTATGCTAGAGAAATTTTATTTTGGCTCCCACATTCCAGGCTAATATTCTTGAACTTGCTTATCTTTAAACCACACTTTTCATACTCTAAAATGCCATCAGTGAGTCTCTTCCATGTCTATTCTCTAACGACTTTCCTCTTCACCTAGTATTGCTCCTAATTTTTGTGTTACCATGATTTTCTTTACAATTATTCCACGTTCAGGTTTTTTTCCTTAACCTAAGTATGAATTTAACTCTCTAGAACCATAGTTCTTACTTTTCTGAGTATTCTGTAGACTTCTTTCTTCCCTATACATGGACATGCAGCTCTGCTTTCTAGAATGTTCTTCATGACTTCACAGTTCTCTCTGAATTTTCATAAATTGTATGTGTTTTATTTACTCTTTTTAAGACACATGATTCTTTACAGGAAGCAGGAGGAAGAAGGTTATCTCAATGCCGTGTTAATTTAAACAATATAATACTGGTTCATCACTGTTTTTACATATGACAACATATAGCCAGTGTAATACTGGCTTTAAGAATATCAGTTTGAGAACAGAAAATAGTTCTTAAATAGTAGGCAACATTGTGATACATGGAGAAAGGATTGATGTCAAAGATTTCATTTCACTTGGTTCCACAATCAACACCCATGGAAACAGCAGTCAGGAAATCAAAAGTCACATTGCTTTGGGAAAATATGCTATAAAAGACCTCTTTATAAAGTGTTGAAAAGTAAAGATCACCTTGAAAACTAAACTGCACCTGACCCAAGCCATGATATTTTCAATGGCATCATATGCATGCAAAAGCTGTACAATGAATAAGGAAGATAGAAGAATTGATGCCTTTGAATTGTGGTGTTGGAGAAGAGTATTGAGTGTACCATGGGCTGCCAAGAGAACAAACAGATACATTCTGAAAGAAGTACAACCACAGTGCTCCTTGGAAGCAGGGACAGTGAGACTAAACCTTACATAATTGGACATGTTGTTAGGAGTGATCACTCCCTGGAGAAGGGCATCCTGCTTGGTAAAATAGAGGGTCAGCAAGAAGGAGGAAGACCTTCAGTGAGATGGATTGACATAGTGGCTGCAACAGTGGGTTTAAGCATAAAAACAATATGAGCATGGCACAGGACCGGGCAGTGTTTCATTCTGCTGTGCATAGAGTCTCTATGAGTCAGAACCCACTTGACGGCACTCATCAACAACAAGATTTTTATAAGCATTATAAACACTAATTGCAATGGTTTTCATTTTTTAGTCTTGGAAAGGTTAGCAATTTCTCCTTTAAAAGTTAAAATTTCTGAATCTGATGCTTGTAGAATTGACTTTGGGCCAGACACTGGTGACAATTTGTGTAACCCAAGATTTCAGTTTAAAGATCCCAGTGGTAGTAGAGCTGATCTGTCAGTGAAGACTAAGAGAGAAGCACTTTACCTCAAGTCACTTGTCTAAGACCCCTGATCACCTTCGGGAAGAACCAGTAACAACAAACTTGAAATGTGGATTTCAAAACAATGATAATGATAATATGGAAGAATTATTAAGTATAATGAAACAAAGAAGCCACAAAGGTGACACACAGCCTTAGACAATGCTAAGAACATGAAATAATGTGTCTCCAATTTGAAAGAACCATGTGCTCTTTCTAAAACAAGTAATCTAAGAGGCTTTACTTAACCTTTTAAATGAAAACATTTTAGCAACTTCAGAGAACAAGATATTCTTTTTTCTGTTTTTTTTTTTGAAGGAAGAATGCATTTCTATTAATTCAAGAGCCATTAGAGTTCACATTATCTTCTTGTCTCCAACTCTGCCTTTTACCAGCATGAAAAGTTTGCTGTAGTCTTTTCAGCACACACCCAGCCTGGAACTAACTGTTTGCCCCAGCAGGAGGTAGAGGATACAATGTGTTCTTGACCGAATGTTTACTGCATTCCTGGCTTCACTGGTTCAGCTGAAAGTGCACTTCTTGGGTCTCAGGTGATGGTGGAGGCAGAACGTGTTCACCACTTGTGTGTGATGGACAAAACACAGCACAGGGAGTTTAGAGGCCTGAGTTATAGCCTTGACATTGTTGTTATTAGGACGATATTATGGGGAGGTCACCTCCCTGGGCATCAGTTTTACCACCTGTGAACTGAGGTTTATAATGCTCCTAACCTCAACAGTTAAAACTCAAACCAAACCCTTTGCCACTGAGTTACTTCCAACTTACGGTGACTGCATCTGTGGAATTTCTCCACAGTGTATTCTTGGTTGTATTTTTCCTGATACAGATAGTCAGGTGTTTTCTTCCACACTACCACTGGATAGGTTTCAATCATAAATCTTTAGGCTATCAGTCAAGCACAAACCATTTGTACTACCTAAGGATGTTAGGATGTAATAGGTGTCAATAAGTATTTGGCTGGATATATAACAATTTGATTCCAAAATCGGTGCTTATGGCTGCTATTTTATATCACATGAAAGACCATGGTGAGACACACATTTTGTGTTCAACCACTAACAGAAAGGTTGGTGACTTGAATCTATTTACTGGTGCCCTGAAAGAAAGACTGATTTACTTCTGTAAAGATTACAGAAAACCCTCTGTAGCACTTCTACTCTGTAACACATGGGGCCACCATGAATCTGAATCAACTCTTCTAACAAATGACAACAATGACAATACTACATTCTAGGCTCTCTGTAAGGTGGTGCTTGGAAGGCCTCTTCTAGAGCCGATAGTATAGTGGGAAAGACAGAAAATAAATTAAAAAAATGAAGAAACATGCTATTTTGAAGTGTATAAGGGTTATATGGAAACCCTGGAGGTACAGTGATTAAGTGCTATCCCTGCTAACCAAAAAGTTGGCAGTTTGAATCTATCAGGTGCTCCTTGGAAACTCTGTGGGTCAGTTTTTCTTTGCCCTACAGAGTTGCTGAGTCAGAATTGATTCAATAGCAGTGTATTGTTTTATTTTATTTTGGTTTTAAGGGTTATATAGAAAAGAAAAATATTTGCTGAGAGAATACTGGCAAGCAGAAATAATGTTTAGATTGGATGGTCTGGGAATGTTAGAACAGTAGGCTGGCTTTGCCTCTTTCCAAGTATACAAGCATTTGATTATTCAGAACTTATTTTAAAAACTGGTTGGAAAATGACATATCCACAGTAGACACAAATCTTGGTGCATGTGAGATGTAACATTCTCAGTTTACTGGAGGTGAATTTACTTGATATTTTCTCTCCATTGCACTGGCACAGTGGATAAAGCTTAATTTCAGTAAACGAAGGATCTCTCCTCTCCATAACCGCTGATGATACAGCGGTTATGGTACTTGGCTACTAATTGAAAAGTCCATGGTTTGAACCTACCAGCTGCTCTGCAGAAAAAAGATGTGGTGGTCTGCTTTCATTAAGATTTACTGCCTTGGAAACTCTATGGGGCAGTTCTACTCTGTAATGTAGGATTGCTAATGAGTCCGAATCAACCTGATGGCAGTTGGTTTGGTTTTTGGTTCCTATTACCATGATATTCACACTAAGCCAAAGGCATTTACAGAGCCAAAATATTGGGGGCGTGTCCTCATCATTTAGCATACTGTAGTCTCTTCAGGGCCATAGACATAGTGGGCCATGTTCCTGTGGTTTTAGGGTATTTGTGAGGGTAAGGAGGCATTCTATTTTGTTTCTTCTACACTGCTGAAGACTGTAGGAAATTCTCCTTCTGTGTTTATGAATCCTTTAAGCCTCTCCTGGGTTCTATTGTTCTCCCTGCTAAGACTCTGCCTTGATGGAAGTAGAGACTGAAGAATCAGAGGCAAAGTAAGGTGACCCAGACCACTGGGATCCCAGCTCCCCTGATTTCCTTTTCTAATTCTCCTCTTTTTTTGACTGAGGTGATACTTATGAAGTCACAGTGCAGAGGAGAGCATTTGTTCCTCATAATGTCTTCTCAGTATTTTGTACATACCTAACTCAGGCTTTTACAGTTTAAAAACCAAGTAAAAAGAGAAATTTTCTGGTCTCTTATCACTCTTGTGTGGAGGGGGGAGGGTGTTGTCTACTCAGCGGAGCCTTGGAAGCACAGTGGTTAGGAGCTTGGCTGCTAACCAAAAAAGGTAGGCAGTCCAAATCCACCAGTCACTCTCTGGGAACTACATGGAGGAAGTTCTACTCTGTCCTATAGGGTATCTATTAACTGGAAGTGATTCCATGGCAGTGGGTTTATTTTTTATTTTTTTTTTGTCAGTAGTGCTCTCCATTGTCCCTTTGGGGTGGGAAAGAATTTACCTGAGGATCCCACAGCAACTCAGAGCCTAAGCCAAGTCCAAATCAATCATGGCTCCACTTGCCAGTGATTGGTTTAGGTTTAGACAGATGATGTGGTCCTGGCCAATGATATGGAAAAAGACATCTGGTAAGCATTCTGGGAAAGATTCTCTCACTAATTTAAACAGGTACATAGAAGAAATATCCATCTTCTGCCTCAGAGTGTTGTCCTGAGAATGCTGTGTTTGAAACTGTTGCAACCAAGGAGATCTGACTGCTGCTTTAAAGATGCGGAGTAGGAAGATGGATGGAGTTTCAGTTCTTAACGATGCTGGCAAACTGCTGGGTTAATCAACACTGTAGCCCCTCTAATTCAAGACTTCTTGTTAATATGAGATAACATCTTCCTTATTGTTTCAGTTGGGCTAGTTGACATTTTCTGCCTTTTGGAATCAAAGTGTTGTAACTGATAGAGGGAAAAGAATAATGTTGGCAGAGATACAGAAGAAAAAAATTGCTAATATCTGCTCTAATACCATTAATAGCCAGTCATGAAGAAAAGAATCTGAGAAAGGAGAGAGATAGAGAGAAAGAGAAACAGACTGAATCTAGTTAAGTAGACTGAAATACTAGGGGTCAGTAAGAAAAATTTTGTTTTCCAAGGCTGTTTCTAGTCTTTGACACATGACTCCTGACCTGTACGTGGTTTGTATACATTTGTTCACTGTTTCCTTCATTCATTCAACATTTTATTAAGCAATTGTTCTATGCCAGCCATTGGATAAAAATGCAATCTTGTAATCACTCGTGCTGAGACCTACTGTACGTCTATTGTGTTGAATTTTGTTGTTGCGGTGACTGACCTCTGAGAGTGTGCATAAAAGACAAGGAGGTTTTCATCATGGGATGTAAGGTGGATACTATGTGTATTTTCCTCCTTGCACTCTACACCACACCCGTGGAAGACATTACTAACCCATCATAGCTCTTTCCTGTTAAAATTGGATATTCTACAGTGTACTCAAGGCCATTACTACCAATTAAAGGGAGCTGAGAAAAGAAACCATATTGGTTCCTCTGACCTAATCATTAAAGACTGTGGTCAGAAATAACATCCAGATTCAAAGCAGTAGCAGTGGAAGTAGCTGGCAAAGTGAGAAGCTTGATATTCTGCCACCAGATGAAGTGAAACTGATATACTGAAGTTAGCGGACAAGGCTTTCCACCTTCAGGCAATAAGCTACCAAGGCCTTGGGATGCTTTGTAAAAGTTAACTATACCTTCATCTTGTTTTTGTTTTTTTTTCATCTTTACTGAGAAATGGAAGAGCCAAGAGAAATCTCCAATCATCATTGGGCACTGATCTGTAGGAGTGGCCAGGAGCCAGGGAAACAACTACGTTTGACTTTTTACCCGCAACATGTTTGGGTTTAATATCACCTTGCTCTGGAAAGAGTAAGGTCACGTTTTGGCAGTGACCCTTGGCCATAACTGGAGGCACAATTGTACAAGCAGCAGGCTTCTGACATGGTAGATTCCCAGTGGAAACAGAGGTTCCGACACATGCACAGCCTTTGTCCATTTGGCCAGACCACCCTGGAGAGGCGAGTGCATTCTCTCTGGCCTCTTGCCTGCCAAGGTCCCAGACAGAGAACCAATGGGCAATGCATGGGCAAAGATTTATGGTTTGGCTGAAGGGTATTCTGTAGCCATTTATTTTCCAGCCTACACTTTTGATAAGTCAAAGCAGACCCGGAGGTAATGCTCGGGTGTCAAAGCAGATCCTTATTGGTCCCTCTCTCCTTTCTGATCTGCCTTGAAGTAGCCTCACTTTCATGTCGAGAAGCACCATCCAGACTTGTGATGGTACAAATCTTAGGTGTGCCTTTTACCTCTCCCTTGTTTTGAGCACACGTTTCCATCTTCGTTTTGTAGTCTGTGCCTCCATCAGGATGCAGAGTTGAGTGAATTGTCCCAAGAGCCTGTTTCTGCCAGGCGGTTGCTATTTGGGTGTTGCAGGTGGGTGGGCGAGGGAGGAACACTGTGTTTGCAGCAGCTGTGAGCTGTACATGGCCATCATGTGTTTTCTGTCAGGAGCCTCTGGAGATACTTTGTGCTTCCATGGACTCCCATGAGACACAATTTGTCTGAAAGACGGTGTTCCAGTAAATAAGGCATTTGAAGTTTGCATTCTTAGTATTACCTGGTTTAACTCTTTAGATAGGGCTGGCTTTGGTGTAGATGGAGTAGGTGCATTCTAAGTAAGCTGTCCTCCCTTTCTTTATCCAGAAATAAGCCTACCACAAAACTGTCACCTTGTCTAATAGTTCTACAGGGAGCCCTCAATGTTTTAGGTAAACATGGCTCCTTTGAAAAATACAATTTCGGATGTGATGGGGAATAAGCTCTGTAATCAAATGACCCTAACTTTTTCACCAATGTGCTGTGAGACTTCAGACTAGTAATTTCCTCTATATGGGCTTTTGTTTCCCTGTGTACAGAGGCAGGGATTGGTTTCTAAAGTGTCTTCCACCTTGGCATTCCACCCAGGATCAAGGCTTGTTTCTTTCCTGAAGCCTTCCTTGACCATTCCTCCTTTCAGTGATCTTCTCCATTTGAGTCTGTGCCATGTTTTCCAGTTCTTGGCTATTTACACAGTCTTATACTGCTTCCACGTTTTCATGTATGTGAGCTCAACAAGTTGTTAAGCTCTTTGGAGGCAGGGGATATATCTTCTGTGCCTCTTAAAGCATCATTGTGTGATGCTGGGCTTACAAAAGGCTTTAACTGGAATTATTCATTTAAATAGTCTAGGTTATTCTCCACTTCATAAGAAGGCTGGGGTGATAATTCTGAATCTCCCTTGAGAAAAACATAATCAAACCTCAGTTTTCTAAGCTAATAATAATAGTGGCATTTCCAAGCCAGCAGCTCTTGAGAATGTTCAAAGAATAGTCACATTCATTATCTCATTTCAGTCTCTGAGACTTGAAGTGTGTGGATGGTATTAGCGTGAGTATCCTTATTTTGTTGAAGATGAAATTGTGGTTCTATTGAGTTAATATCATGTAGGACTTAGTAGGAGTCTCTAAGTGATGCAAAGGCTTATGTGCTCAGCTGCTAATGGTAAGGCTGGTGGTTTGAGTTTGCCCAGAGATGCCTCAGAAAAAAGGTCTGGTGATCTACTTCTGAAAGATCAAACACTGAAAGCCCTATGGAGCACAGTTCTACTCTACACACACTGGGTCATCATGAGTGGAGTGACTCAAGGGTAGATGATGCATAGTTGGTAACAAACGTGGGTCAGGCACCCAGATGTGCTGGTCTCACATTCAACGTTCCTTTTTTTATTTTTATTTTTATTTAACATGACTCAGTGAAAATGTACATTCACGTATAAATTTACATGCCCCCCTATATGCAGCTTCCACTGCTCTCCCTGTCCAGTGACAGCACACTATTCCTCTCTGCTCCATACATGTCTCATCCTCCCAACAGCCTCCTTTTCCCTCCTCTCCGTCCACTCCCCTTCCTCCAGCCAGAGGTCAGCAAGATGATATCCTATAGATGTATAGAACCATAAAGTGCTTCCAATATATGGTCACTCTGCATTGCCAAGTCCAATCCATTCCTGTCCAAAGAGTGGACCTTTGTTATAATTTATGGGAAAGGGCGGCATCAGGGCTGGGGGCCTTGCTCTCAGAGGAACCCCCAAATCGCTGGACCATCAAGTGAGGTCTTTTAGTGGAGATCTCCTGATGCACCCCTTTTTATTCTTGTGTTGCCAGTGAGACTCCTCTCTGTGAGCTCCATCGTGGCTATCACTGGCGGTGGCCGGGCACCATCCGATTCTTCCGGTCCCAAGTCGATGTAGGCACCCACTCTTGTGGGTCTCTCTGTCTTCTCGGTTGTCTTTACTGCATATCATTTTGGTCCTCGGTGAGCATCCGTTCCTGCTGAGTTGGGACCATTTGCTGTGTCCTCGGATGGCAGCCTGGCAGCTTTTAACACCCCAGACGCCACTCACCAATGTAGGGTGAAGAGAGCTCTCTTAGCAAAATGCTAGTTGTGCCAATTGGCCTGGAATTCACCTAAGAGCATGGTCCCCCGCCCCCCGCCCCAGCTACTCTATCCTTGCAGTGTTGAGTTAAGATGGAAGGAGTACTCAAGTTATGCTGAAGTCCACTTAATGTTGTTCTTGTTTCTAATATGTGCTATCACCACTTTCTCCCAACTAGATTTCTAGTAACTATCTAAACTAAACACTCCCCCTCTACCCTTTCTCCCTTCCCTCCCTTGCAGCTGTCAAAGAGTCTTCTCTTCTATACACAAGTCTGTTTTTGAGGTCTTATCGTAGAAGTCTCCTACAGTATTTGTCCCTTTGTCGCTGACTATCAATGCTCCTTCTTTTATTCTGTGCTATGGATATCTTGAGTCCTGGTGCTGCAGTAGTTGAGCACTGAGCTGCTTACCAAAACGTGCGCAGTTAGAATTGGCCAGGCTCTCCTGGAAATACTATGAAGCAGTTTTACTCTGCCCTGTGAGATCACTGAGAGTCAGAATCCACTCAACTGGAACAGAAACACTGGATGCTTTGGAGTTTCTTTTGAATGATAAAGACCAGATATATGCATTTCAGGTAAAGAAACTGGAAAAAGACTGTGTGTGGGAGATAGGTAGTACCATTTTAGGTTTAAGGACTCAGGTTCTGAACTCTTAATAATTTAGGATGAAATCTCCAATATAAATACCATTAATTGTTAGCTAGCTAACATTGGGTAATTTAGTTGAACTATCTGATCTTGAGTTTCTCCATCACTATAATGAAGGTTACAGTAATGCCTACTACAAAAATTCTGAGGATTAGGTAGAACAGGTGAATGTCTGGCACAGTCATAGCTTTGTAACTATTAACTGTCATGAATATTCTTACATGACATTATACCAGAGGCACAGCAGCCTTGGTAGTTACATCCTTATGTTTTTCATCAATATTTTTGTTTCTTTGACTTATACTGACTTGGCTGAATTAGGAAACCCTGGTGGCATAGTGGTTAAGTGCTCCAGCTGATAATCAAAAGATTGGCAATTCAAGTCCACCAAGTGCTCCTTGGAAACTCGATGGAGCAGTTCTGTTCTCTTCTACGTGGTTGCTTTGAGTCAGAATCAACTCAGTGGCAATGAGTTTTGGGTTTTTGATTGATTCAGGTTCTTAAACAGTTTTTGTTACTGATGAGCACAACTAACTGTGTAGCACAAACTCGGTTAAGAGATTAGAAGGAAAGCTAACGGGAGACATTTCTGGGGAGTTTATCCCTAGATTTGTCTATCCTAGTTTTTCCATAACTAACTATAGTTAAGGACCAAGTGTGTTTTAGTTTCCTTGCTGCTGTAGACTAATGCTTTATAAGCTGTAATACAAGTATTGCAACAATATTAGTTTGCTATCAAAATTTCTAAATGCCTCCTCTGAGTTTTTGTTTTGATGTCATTGCAAGACTAGTCCTCAGACCACACTTGGAGTAGTACTAGTTTATCCAGAGTTTATCCAAGCCAGCCTCATTAAAGACAAGGTATGAGTAGTTCTGAGGTCAGAGTGCTCCCCAGTCTAAATGAGATCAACTTGCAGTGTTGTTTTTGAGGAAAAAATGATTAGCTCTTCCATCTAGCTTAAGAAAAGTCCTCCTAAGATGCTACTTTTCTAATGAAGCATTTGTGTCTCATATTGAAAATTTAAGTACTTAGTAGTAAAATAAAAGATTCTAATCCATTAATGTAATACAATTCATCTAGCAGAATTCCTAATAAGTAGGGGGTAGAGGATAAAGATGGGGACTCAAAGATGTATTAGAGCTATGTAATTTTCTGAATGATAAGCTGCCCTGGAAAGTATCAAGCTTGATGACTTAGCCTCCAAATTGGAAAGTGGAGATGATGAGATAAGAAATTAGTAAAATGATGGGAGAGCCATTAAGGAGAAGCCAGAGGAAGCCAAATCAACAGGAAACTGTGAAGCAACTTCAGTATCAGTCTCATCAAAGATTTAGTAGATGGTGGTTAGATAGCCTTTTGCTTTTTCTTGAGTAGTCTCAGCTAGCTTTCATTTGTTCTTTCATTCCAAAAATATTTGTTAAATGCCCTTCCTAGCATTTTTCTATGCATTAAACATACATCAAGTCACAACACATCCATTTATTGTCTATTAAATTAAACAACTATTTTCAGTCCAGACTGATGTAATGGGAGTGCATACAAGGCCTGACGATTAAGTTTGTGAACTCATCCTATAAAAAGTGCTATATGTCTCATTGCTGAATATCATTATGGTCACCTTTGAAGTACTCCCCTTGGGAAGCTATGCACCAATGCCAACAGTTAGTCGACCCTTCAAAACAATTTTGGAATTCTTTTTCTGGAATGGCCATCAGAGCTGTTGTATTACCCTTGATGTCCTGAGTGTCATCAAAATGTCTTGCTTTCAATATTTCCTTTCCTTCAGATAAAGAAAAAAGTCATTGGGAGCCAGATCAGGTGAGTAGGTAGGATGTTCTGATACAGTTGTATGTTTACTGGCTAAAAACTCCCTCACAGACAACTATACAATTAATTTGCAAACTTGCCACCATGCTACCATGTGCAATGGGCACACCAGAAAGAGTGCTATTGTGGCTCTGAAGGGTGAATTAGGTTCTGCCATCAGTGTGTAGCTTCCCAAGGGGAGTACTTTGAAGGTGATCATAGTGGTATTCAGCAATGAGGTGTGTAGCACTTTGAACAATTTAGTTCACGGCCTTAATTGTTGGACCTCATATTACAAAGATCTAACCTTGTCTTTGAGGTCAGAGTCAGACCTCTTTCTGAGTAATTATCTGGTTATAGACAAGAAGGCATCAGGCAGAGGAAACAGTATAAACCTAAACTCTGAAATGAAAAAGAACTTGGTGCATTTAGAAGTCTGAATGATGCTGTGAGAGGCTGGAGTAAAAACAGAACTTGGAGATGAAGTTGAAGATGCAGAAAAGATTCTTGAAGAGTCCTTGTAAACCATGGAGTTGGTCCATCATTCTGAGAGCAATGAGAGCCAGAAAAAGACTTTAAACAGGAGTAAAGAGTCAGATGGTGAGATACGTGTTTTAGACATATTACTTTGACTGCTGTGTGGAAAATTGATTAGAAACTGCCAGAGCTGTCAGGTGGGTGGTGACTAGATCTAAACTCAGGTAGCAGTGGTAGCAGTATAGACAGAGGCAAAGGCAGGACTTTCTGGGCATGGGATGTGGGGCATGAGGGAGAAGGAGGAACAGAAGACAGCTTCCAGGTCTGTGCGTTGGGCAGCTGAATGACTGATGATGCTGTTTTTGGAATGGGACAAAAAGTGAAGGGGACTAGAAATGTGGAGATGATATATTCTACTCTCACCATGTGGACCCTGAAGTTCCTGTAGCAAATCCAGGGGGAGACATCCAGACAGCACTTAGATGCATGTTCTCTGAAATTTAAAAACTTGATTTGTTTGAGGCAAGGGTAGAAATTTGGGATACAGTGTTGAGCTCCCTTCCCACCCCTCAAACTCTAAAGTAAGCATTGTATTTCTGGGCAGTCTTTTTCTCAGCTCTCTTTTCTGTACTGTTCTTTTTGGCTCTAGAGGCTGAATGGCTCCACATTGTTTCTAAAATAGCCTTCAGTCCTGCTTTGCTCTCCTTGGCAATTTCCTGCATTATAGTCTTAGCATCAAAACTTATTGTTCTATGCTCTGTAAAGGATAGGTGACTAGTAGGGTTAGTTAAATTCTCCAAGTGGCATTTGCTGTCCAATATTTCCTCTTTTTATTGTAACTAATATGGCCCTAAGTATTAAATATGGAATTTTACTGCCTTCCCCACATCCACCCTGTGTCAGTTTGTGTTATAGTAGGTCACTTCTATAAGAGACTTAGTCTTCATGCACGCTTCTAGGTAACTGCCTTTGAAGTAGCATGCACCGTTTCTTCATACTTCTTTATAACGATTATTGTATGCCACCTTTTATAATAGTTTTTTTTAAATGTGTTCCTGCTAATAGAGTGTAAGTTTCTGAGAAAAGAGACCATCCTTTCTTCATCTTTTTCCCTACAAAATGCCTAGTTCAACCCTGGCTGAATTGATTTGCTGTGTTGAAACACACATGCGTACACATACAGTCGTATCTCTAAAGTGGTAATCAGGCTTTGTTGGTGGTATTTTAAAACAGAGGGTGGTGAGACCACAGCAATATGTGGGGCTACAGAAGCGTATAAGTGGCTGCCTATGTACTGCTGAGGTTGACCCTGTCAAGAACTTGCATGTGTAGATGATAAGTTGTGGCAGCTATGCCACCCTTAACTTTACCATTTGGAGTCACATTGCCTCCTGCCAGCCAAACCATTAGTCTGGTGAGGTTCCATCTCTTCAAGGGTCACTTTCTCCTAGTGAATTCCACTGACCTTGATTATGAACTGATTTTGTGACCCTAATTATGTCGAGGACTTGACCTAGAACCCTGATTCTGAAAATGATCAAGGTCAAAAGATAAGACATTCATACCAGTGACAGATGGACCTCCCACCCTGCCTGACAGTTGGCTCCATTGTGGCCTGTTTGTTTTCCTTCTGGATTGACGGAGCAGTGTGTGATGTCAAAGATCTCCCAAAGCTGCTGCTTGGGGGTTAGTCTTTTGCCAAGGACATTCAGTCACTCTCTCCATTTAGTGTATTAGGAAACAAAGGTGGGACAAAACACACATCTACATACGTGTTCACACGTGCACTTACACACACATGCACACGCATACACACAGAAACAGAAACTGGAGACAGACAGGCAGCATGACGCGTGGATGAACCAAAGCCAAAACCAAACCCGTTACTGTTGAGTCGATGCTAACTCATAGCAACCTTGTAAGACAGAGTAAAACTACTCGCACTGGGTTTCTAAGGAATGGCTGGTAGATTCAAACTGCCTACCTTTTGGTTAGCAGACAGCTCTTAACATTGCTTCACTAGGCTGTTGTAAGTGCTGGAACTTTTACATGGAACTGAGGAAGCTGAGCTAAGATTGTCGTACCAGTACATTTTATTTTCTGTAATTTTCTACTTCTTTATATTCCTTTGCTTCATTGATATCCTCTTTCTTTCCTAAGCTTTAGGATCCTGGATCATCTCAGGTATTTCTTCTCTCCTTGATTTTCTGAAATGAGTTTTCCTCTTCATCTCTGTTAAACCTTGGCTGCTCTGTGTTCTGTGCCCCCAGTATCACGGTAGTGTACTACAGCTGATCTGATAAACCGTTTGAAGACGGAATAGTTTAACTGATGATCCCTCAAAGATAATTTTTTCCATTCTGAAGAGACCCTCAAATGTTAAGGAGTGAATAATGACGCCTTTCAGGGTTCAAATAATGATATCTGCAGGGAATTGTCTTCATCTCAGGTAAAGTTGATTAGAAGAGCTTTCCTAGGAAAGAAAAGAAGAAAAGAAAGGAAGAGGTATTTATTTTCATCAACATAAAAATCAGTTGTACATCCTTTTTTAAGTTGTGATTAAGTAAAAGTATACAACCCAAATTAATTTTGCATGCCCACCTATCTGCATGCCTGCCTATCTGCAGCTCCTTCTGCTCTCCTTGCCCAGTGACAGCACACAGCTCTTTTTCATTCTATACTTGTTGTGTCCTCTTAATAATTTCCTGTTTCCTCCTCCTCCTCTTCTGTCTCATCTAGAAAGATACCCATAGGACAGTAGCCTATAGACACATTGAGCCATAAAATACACATACCATATGATCACATTCTATCTGTGAGTCCAGTCTATTTTTGCCGAAGAGTTGACCTCAGTAGTGTTTTCTGGACAGGGGCAGCAACAGGTCTAGGGGCCATACTACCAGGGGGTCCCCCAGGCCATTGGACCATCAATTGTGGTCTTTTAGTAGAGTTCTTGAGCTGTACCCCTCTTTTTCTAGTGTTGCCATAGGCACTTAACATTGTGTGCTCCATCACAGCTGTCTTTGGTGGTGGCCAGGCACTATCTGGTTCTTCTGGTCACATGTTACTATAGTTTCCTATTCACATAGGTGCTTCTGCCACCTAAGTTCCTTTTCCTTTGTGTGTTTGTTGCTGTTGGTCATCATCTTTTCTGGGTGAGTTGGGACCATTTGATGTACCTCAAATGGCAGCTTGCTAGCTTTTAAGACCCCAAATGCCACCAGTATGGGGTGTAGAAGATTCTTTTAGCAGTAGGCTAGTTATACCAATTAACCTCAATGTCTCCCGAAAGCACGGTCCCCACACCCCGCCCCTTCTACTCTATCCTTGCTATATTGGGTTGAGATTAGAAGAGTTTTCAGTTTATGGTGAAGTCCAGTTAAGTTGGTCTTAAGTTGTGTGTTGTTACTGCCTTCACCCAATCGAATTTCAATCAACTATCTAATCTATGACCACCCCTCTTCCTCCCTTCCTACCCTTGTAGCCATCAAAGAATCTTTTCTTCTGTACATGAGTCTGTTTTTAAGTCCTTATAGTATGAGTCTCATACAATATTTCTCCTTGTGCTGCTGACTGATTTTACTCAGTGTAATTTCTTCCATTTGAAACCGTGTTAAAAAATCAAGAATACATTCTTACCGTAGAAATCTTTTTACAAGTTGAAAACAACACCCAAATTTCTATAACCCTCAAATAAGTTGATCTTATTTTTCCCCTATCAAACTTACATATAGTTAATACATAGAAATAATCTCATAATATAAATGCAAGTTAAATCTTTCTATTTTTGCTTAATACAGTCTCGCAGACTGTTGAATGTAGTAATTAATGTATATACACTATTATGTAGAAAGTTCTGTTGGACATAATTTGGTTTAAAATTTCCCAGTTACTAGATAATCAATTATTTCCAGTTTTCCATGAACATGACACTGCAAGGAAACTCTTTAAAGAACAGGCTTTACTTTAATTTTTGGTGATAACTTTCCTCATCACAAAATTATATTATCTGAGCCCCAGTTCAAAAACCTCTCTCTAAGTCTTTGGTCATGTAGTTTTCTGTGCCACTAAAATCTTCCCCCCACCCCCTGTCTGAGATAACACTCTACCTTCATTCCCTAGCTCGAAGAATATTGTTTGCAAAGTATTTCTGGACTAGATAAGAGCAATAATTCCTTTCTAAGGACTCCCACAGACCTTGGTTTGGCCACAAATCACAGAATCATGTGGAGGTGTAGTAGCTCAATATTTATTTCTTTGTAAGGTTTCACACTGTCCCTGAGTAAAGCAGTTCCTTCATTAAATGTTTTGGCGACAGCTTAGAATCAGCCTTCACAGCACATATTATAATTATCAGTAACCGACTGGTGATGATTTCGGTGTGCCTGCCTCCTTCACCGGAATAAAGTAGCATGAGTTCTGGGACGGTTTCAAACCTCTACATGCGTTATCCTCAGAGCTTTGCATCTAGTCAGTGCTCAGGAAACATTTGCCAGTCAAATGCATGAAAGGATGGGCGAAGAATTTTTCAGCAATATTTTAAATACCAAAGTCTCTAGAGAAGAGTAACATATAAAGAGTGATCTTTACTCAGAGCATTATTTATATTAACTCATAATCTAAACCAGCTTTATAGCCACTGTACATTGAGTGCTTATTATAAGCCAAACACTTGGTTAACCTCTTTATGTACCTGATCATATTTAATGCCTCCATCAGTCTTACAAGCAAGATACTGTTAACAGCTCCCTTATATTTTTAGATATAGAAACGGAGACTCAGAGACATTATACAGTTTGTTCAAGGTCACTGAAATAGGGCTGGAGTTTGACCTGAATTTTGAATGTCAGCTACTGCGTGGTGTCTCCTAGAATGTCCTGTCTTCTACTGGACTAGAATCTCTTTCCTAATCACTTCTCATCCAGTGGAATTAGATCTCCATGTAGAGGTGTGGGGAACAAGCTCTTCTTCCTTCTTTACCATAGCCCTTCTGAATACACAAAGACTTGTCCTGTGCTCAATTTTTCTTCTCTTGAGGCTAACCACTCCCAGTTCCTTCAGTCATTCCACTGGGAACTAGAACATTTGTTTTCAGGCCATCAGCGCTTTTATTTTCAATGGGAATATTTTTAGCATCTCCACAGAGAATTAGTCAATTCCTATACCTGGAAGAATGAAAACATCTGTCTTGGAAGAAGTGCAGACTTTCTCCTTGGAAGTACAGAATGCTCCTAGAAGCTAGTATGGTTAGACTACATCTCACATGCTTCAGATGCGTTGTCAGCAGTGACCAGTCCCTAGAGAAGTTCATTGTGCTTTGGCAGATAAGAGGAAGACACTTAATGAGACGGATTGACCCAGAGGCTACAGCAATAGGATCAGGCATAACAGTGACCGTGGGTGTGGTGCAGGACCAGCAGTGTTTCATTTTATTCTACATAGGATCACTATGAGTCAGAACCAACTCAATAGCATCTAACAACAACATACCTGGGTGGGAGTCCCTGGATGATGCGAGTGGTTAAGATCTCAACCACTAAATGAAAATGGTTTGAGTTTACCCAGAAGCACCTTGAAAGAATGGCCTGATAAACTACTTTCAGAAAATCAGTCACTGAAAACCCTGTGAAGTAAAGTTGCACTCTTATGTATCTGGAAGAGAGAAAAGTCAACAGCAGAGAAAGGAGTGACATGAAAAAGAATAAAAGAATTGCTTTATGGTCTCTTAAGAGAGGTGGTATATCACAATGGTTAAGTTCATGACTCTGGAACCAGACTGTATAGATGCAGTTTCTAGCTCTGCCACTCACTGGCTGTGTGAGCTTGAACAATTACTTAAATCCTAAATCAGCTGATTGAATTCCTGGATAGGTGAGGTAACAGAGATTCAGTACCATCCCCTGGCCATCTATATGAAGCCAAGAAAGGCTCTCTTCTGATAGTTCCAGAGACATTCGCTGAATACTTACTATGTTCCAGATACTCTCAGGAGCACTTTCATGTATTAACCGATTTAATCCTCACAGAAATTCTATGAGATGGATGCATTGTCCTCTCCACTTTTGTTGTTGTTGTTAGCTGCTGTTAAGTGGGTCCCTAACTAACGGTGATTCCATCAACAGCTGAATGAAGTACTGCCCAGTCCTATGCTGTTATTGGTTGAGGATTGGACTACTGTGATCCCTGCGACTTTCATTTGTTGGTTTTGGTAAACAAACTACCAGTTCTTTCTCTCTAGTCTATCTTAATCTGATGAAACCTATTCAGCACCAAGACCACATGCAAGCCTCCACTGACAGTTGGTGCCTGAGGTGCCTCTACTGGGAAGCAAACCAAGGTCTGCTAGGTACAAGATGGGAATTCTGCTGCCGAGCTACCAACTCAGGAAACTGCTCGGTGGAGGAGGCGGCAGCCCAGCTGCAGAGATTGTGCTCCTAACCATTGTCCCCTTCTGCCTTCCTTTTGGAAACTTCATCTTTAGGGACCTTCACAAGCTGCGTGCTGGAACAACTCACCTTCTATTCTTCCATTCTGAGCCACTCGCCTTCTCTGACACAGTTATATGTCCTGGATGGTTTTTGCCTTCCTTGCAGCCCTCCCTTCTGAGGCTTATTAAAGTGAGAGTGTGGCTCAGGGTGATGGATGGCCCAGGTGCGGTGGCTCCTGCCTCTCCCGGCTCACACTAAATGTCTACTTTTTCCTACGTGGGAACAACGAGGTTTCATACAGGAGATGGATGTCGAGCATATATGGAATATTATGCTTGTCTGGCTCCTTTGAACACTCAACTCTCATTTCCCTGAGTTACTCCGGGAGGGAGGAGGCACACCAAGGTGAGTTGTTTGACTTTTCAGAGGACACTTTAGAGACTTATAAGCTGAATGGATGTCTTGCTGTTTCCTTTTGAATTGTTTTTTTTCCTCTACCGAGGGACTAGAAACATATCTCTAAACAACTGAACATTTAGTCAGAAACCATCAGTTACAGGTGTATCAACCCTTCTATTAGTTATCGTACATTTTCACTTAAACTGATTCACATTTTAAACATAATTACATAAATTAGCCTTGTCCTGAGTCATAAAAATCAAACCAGTTGCTGTTGAGTTGATTTTCAACTAATGAAACCCATTAAACTTGTTGACCATCAAGTCAATTCTGACTCATAGTGATCCCACTGAACAGAGTCAAGCTGCCCCTGTGCAATTCCCAAGGTGCACCTGGTGGATTCAAACTCCTGGCCTTTTGGTTAGCAGCCATAGCACTTCATGACCATGCCACGAAGGTTTCCTTCCAATTCACAGTGACTCTATATGGCAGAGTGAAATTGCCCTCTAGGGTTTCCAAGGAGTGGCTGATGAATTTGCACTGTTAGCTTTTTGGTTAGCAGCTGAACTCTTTTAAGCACTGTGTACCAAAGCATGCGTATACCCACTGCTGTTGAGTCAGGTCTGACTTTTAGTGACCCTAGAGGTTAGGGTAGAACTGCCTCATAGAGTTTCCAAGGAGCACCTGGTGGGTTTGAACGGCCAGGCTTTTGGTTAGCAGACGTAGCACCTGCTACACCATCTGAGTTTCTAAAGCATGCATGTGATGGGCTGATTTTATTAATACATTTTACTATATGTCACCAAAGCCAAAGCTAGTTACTTGGTAACTAGCTGGGTGTCTCACCAGGACTCTGTGTCAGCTGACTGTGAACGCTCTCCATCCTGCCCTCATTCTGAAAGCCTGAGCCGGTTGAGGCTCTATGCCTCAGTCTCTCTGTCTGCAAAATAAGGCAAGTTCTCAGCATTCCATCTTTCTGCTTTTGTTTTCTCTTTCCAGCTACAGGTAATGTTTATAACAGAGAAAAGGGTTCATGTAGGCAGACAAGTTAATCTAAAATTTTTTCTCACTTACATAACGGCAGTTTCCAGTCTTTACCTCAGAAGCAGATTGGTAGTTGTTGTCATTCATCTATTACTGCTACTCAGAGAAGTACTCAAGGAGAGACGAAGCCACTGAATGGTTCTGTAAGGTAGTTAGACTAGAGCCTAAGTTGGGGATGGAAACGAGAGGAGGAAGTGAGCAAGCTATTGAATTGTAAAGCCTGCCTTTTAATATCGTTGCACAACTTGAAGCTGATTCATCTGTCTTTTCTGTTTTTTTCTCTCTCGTCTCTGAACTCTCTCCCCTGCACTCTCATTTTCTTTCCTCCTCTTTTGACCTCTTTCACCCTTTATTTCTCTTTTCCCTTCTTTTGTTTGTCAAGTAATTTTGCATACTTTTGGTAATCAGAAAATGTGCATTTCTGTTCCCACAGATACAAAGAATAAGCTAGATATTATTCTCTCCAAATATCAAGTGGTCTTTTCTTTCCTGTACCCTTCTAAAAATCACAAGTTATAAGAAAAATGCAGGAAAAGAAAAAAAAAACACAGACACACAGACACAGGTGCAGACACACACATACACACACACACACACACACACACACACACACACACACACACAATGAAGAATGTCTGCAGAGCTAAGCTGAGATAAACTTTGGCAAAGAGGAAGCCTACTTTTGACCCTTAGGTTTTCTGCTTTGCTTTCACCTTTTTCTCCACTGCATCCCCTCCTGAGACAGCTTTTTGCTCCTGTTGGCCTCCTCTGGTGCCCTAGAGTCTGCAAAGCTTAACTGTTCTCTGCCCTGCTGCTGATGCAGCTGGGAGGATATCTTATATGTAGGGCAGTGAAGCCTCAGAAAGGAGGGTGACCTGTTTTGACTTAGTGTAGTTCTATGGCAGGAATAGGACCAGAACCCTCATCTTGAGACCCCAATACTTTGTTGTTGCTGCTCCAGAAGGCTGTCAGCATGGGTTTTACTGGACTGTTCTTGCATCAGATAACTATATCTATACAGACCCTTGTCAGGACCATATTTTGATTTACCAACTAAAAAAACCCCACTGCTGTCGAGTTGATGTTGACTCATAGCAACCCTATAGGACAGAATAGAACTGCTCCACAGAGTTTCCAAGGAGTACCTGGTGGATTAAACTGCTGACCCTTTTTTTTTTTGTTAGTTTTCAACATTTTTATTTCTTATTAATTACAGTAAAAGAATAAAATTTCTAACATCTGTCAATTAAATCATCTATGATAAACCCTCAGCACCCCCCACCCACCCACCCAAGTAGCCAACACAGTCATTTTCTTCTGTGGATAATTCTCTTGTTAAGTCCTTGTAACAGGGGTCTCATACAAAATTTGTCCTTTTGACACTGGTTGATTTCACTCAGCATGATCTCTTCCAAATGAGACCATGTTATGAGATGTTTTCTAAAATTGTCATTTTTTTTTTTAAACCATAGCACAGTGTTCCATTGAGTATATGTACCACAGTTTGTTTATTCATTCATCTGTTGATGGGCATCGGGGTTGATTCCAGCTTTCTGCTACTGTGACTGTGCTGCAACAAACATTCATGTACATGTGTCTATTCGTGTGACAATCTTTGTTTCTGAAGGATAAATTTTGAGCAGTGGAATTACAGGATCAAATGGTATATCTATTTCCAGCTTTTTAAGGAAGTGCTGATTCCAAAGAGGTTGTACCAGTGGTGTAGGAGAGTTCCAGTTTCTCCACAGCATCTGCAGTATTTGTTGTTTTGCTGACCTTTTGGTTAGCAGACATAGCACTTAACCACTATGCTGCCAGGGTTTCCAGCAAAACTGTTAATTCTCCTTCAAAGTGCTCTCACATTAGTTAATACCAGGGCTTCAAATGAGTTTGTTTGGTTGGAACTCTTACTGACAATTTGCATTTCTAACAAGTCCCCAGGAAATTATACATAAGAATCACCTTAGGACCTTGTTAAAAATACAGATTCTGATTCAGTAGATACATGGCAGAAATGCAAATTATCTCCAGGGAACTCATTAGAAATGCAAATTCTTAGGAGGGATTCCAACCAGGATGAACTGGTTAGAAAATCTCGTTAATATATTTATAACAGCGCTTAGAACTGTTTTTTTCTGGTTTGAACTCTTACTGAGAATTTACATGTCTAACAGGGGTTCTTTAACTTTTGTGTGCTTGAGATTTTTTATGGGTGTTTGTTAATGCAGACACCTTGTATCTATCCTAAACATATTTCCAGAATCTCTGACAGAGGGGCCTGGGAGTCTGCATTGTTAAAAGCCAGTCATGGAATGCTGATGCAGATAGTCTGGGGATGACATTTTGAGAAAAACAATTTTAAAAGTTCTTCATTAAACAGGTCTATCTGAACAGTGATGTTCGTTCCTCTTAGTGGAAATCTGAAGCTGGTTTAACAACTTCGACCTTTTATGCTTTCTCTACTTAGGAAATGGATTTTGGCTTATTAAGTAACAACGGCCAGTGCACAGGCCTTCTATTGGGTCAGGGTCAAAACCAACAGGGTAAACAGTGTCTGGTTAAATGATTGCTAATGAAGCCTGAGCTACTGCACATTAAAGGGCATAATTAACCCTCCTTTTGATGTGAGGCAATCAGCCTCAGCAGGGTGGCCTCTCCTCTTAGGAGCACTTCATTACAGGCTCTGGGTGTGTGAGGGCTCAATAGTGTTTTACAGTACATGAAGTAGCTTCATTTTATTCACGAGAGGAGACATTCATGAGATGAGACACAGTGACAGAATGTGTTCTTTAAGATTTAGACAGTGTTGCTTTAACACAATGCGTTAGACCGTAAAAGTCTTTTCCTGGCCAAGGAGAAGTTCATCCAAAGGCATGGGATAGAGCCATTTGACTCAGAGGCCCCTTGTTACACGTGTACATAAATGGTCCTATTACTTTAGTACACAAATGCCCTGTTCTTTGGGGAAACCAGAGAAAAATATACAGCTCCTCTACTGTTTTTGCAAATATCTTCTAATCTGCCTATCCACCTGTTTATGCATCCCCCCCCCTTAATCATCCAGCACTTGCTGAATATGTGCTATATCTTAGAAGCTCTTTTAGCACGTGGGACTTATCTTTGAATACAACAAAGACACTGCTGTCATGGAGCTTTTTCACTGTAATACTGTCTTGTTTCTTGTCACTTTGTTTCCTAGTCACTTCTCTTTAACTGCAAATATTTCATTGTCTTCATTTTCTTTTGCAAAATAACAGAAAAGTATCTCACCCTCTTGCTCAAACATAATAAACAATTCTCAAAGGTCAGGGTCATTGTTCATTTATTCTTTTCAACAAATATTTTTTTATGATTACTGTGTGTGAATGGAGCCCTGGTGGTGTAGTGCTTAAGATCTATGTCCGCTAAAAGTTGGCAGTGTGAATCCATGAACTACTCCTTGGAAACCTAAGGGGGCAGCTATTCTCTGTCCCATAGGGTCACCGTGAGTCAGAATCAACCCAATGACAACAGATTTTTTTGGTTTATGTGTGAACGGACACATATTTCTTCACCAAAGAAAGACGATTCAACAAAATGCAGAAATTATTAAATAATGCAATTAATATCACATGCAAATAAAATTGTGCTGAAGATAATCCTGGAATGGTTACAGCAGTACATTGATAGAGAACTGTCAGAAATTGAAGCTCAATTCAGAAGAGTGTGTGCAATGAGAGATACCATGATTACTGACGTCAGGTGGGTGTTGGCGGAAAACAGAGAATACCAGAAAGATGTTTACCTGTGTTATATTGACTGTGCAAAGGCATTTGATCATGTGGATCATAAGAAATTATAGATAACTTTGTGAAAGATAGGAATTCCAGAACACTTAATTATGCTTATAAGGCAAATGTCTGTGCAGAATGAGTGGATGTTACATGGTTTAAAACCATGAAGGTGTACATCAGGACTGTATCCTTCCAGCATACTTATTTAATCTGTTTGCTGAACAAATAATTCAAGAAGCTAGACTATATGAAGAAAAACATGGCTTCAGCATTGGTGAAAAACTCCTCAACCACCTGTGATAAAGAAATGATACAACCTTGCTCCCTGAAAGTGAAGAAGACTTGAGGCACTTACTAATGAAGACCAAAGACTACACAGCCTTTGGTATGGATTACACCTAAACATCAAGAAAACAAAAATTCTCACAACTGGACTGATAAGCAACATCTTGATAAACAGAGAAAATGCTGAAGTTGTCAGGAAGTTTGTTTTACTTGGACCCACAGTCAATGCCTATGGAAACAGCAGTCAAGACATCAAATGATGTATTGCACTGGGCAAATCTGCTGCAGAAAACCGTTTCAAGTGTTGAAAAGCAAAGATGTCACTGTGAGGATTAAGGTGTGCCTGACCCAAGCCTTTGATATTTTCAGTCACCTTATATGCACGTGGAAGCTGGAAAATGAATAAGGAATATTGAAGAAGGACCAATGTCTTTGAATTACTGTGTTGGTGAAGACTTTTGAATATACCACGGAACACCAGAAGTATGAACAAATCTGTCCTGGAAGAAGTAAAACAACAAGAGTGCTCCTTGCAAGTGCAGATGCTAAGACTTTGTCTCATGTATTTTGCATAAATTATCATGAGGGACCAGCCCTCTGGAGAAGGACATCATCCTGAGATAGAGGGCCAATGAAAAAGAGGGAGACGTTAGATGAAATGGATTGCTGTGGTGGCTGGAACAATGGGTATAAATACAAAAATGACTTTGAGAATGCTGAAGAAACTGGCAGTGTTTTGTTCTATTGTACATAGGATTGCTAGAGCTGGAACAACAGCAGCATGCAAAAGCTGGACAACTCATAGGGAAGACCAAAGAATTGATACCTTTGAATTATGACATTGGCAAAGATTATACATACCATGGACTGCCAGAATGTTTAGAAGTACAGCTGTAATGCTCCTTAGAAGTGAGAATGATGATACTTTGTCTAACATACTTTAGACACGTTGTCTAGAAGGACCAGTCCCTGGAGAAGGACATCGTGCTTGGTGGAGGATCAAGGAAAGGTGAGATGGATTATCACAGTGACTGCAATGACAGGCTTGAGCATCATGATTATTGTTAGCATGCTGGAGGACCAGGCAGTGTGTCATTTTATTACACTTAAGGTCGCTGTGAGTAGAAAATGACTCAATATCACAAAACAACAGCATTTGCTTTGGGCAGCGGTGGCTCAGTGGCAGAATTGTCATCTTCTATGTGGGATATTCAGATCTGATTCATTGCCAACATATTTTATGCACAACTACCACCCATCCTTCATAAGAGGCTTGTAAGCTGTTGTGATGCTGAAGAGGCTTCAGGGGAACTTCCTGACTAGATTAGCTAGGAAGAAAGTCCTGGAAATCTGCTTCCAAAAGTCAACCAGTAAAAACCCAGTAACTGAAAGTAGTCTGATTCACAACCGATTATGGTATGGGGTAAGACCAAGTATTATTATATTCTGTTATTCATGGGTTGCCACGAGTCAGGGCTGGATTGAAGACAGCTAACAACACCAGTGAGATAGCTTCTAAGTGAGCAAAGTCAGGCCTAGCTTTTGAGTTCAAGGAATGTCTTCTCCAACTTCTTGGTAGAGGTTTCACCCTGCTTTTCAGGAGAAGTGCTTGAGAAGGAACTACCAGGTAGGTAGATGCTTGCCTCTTTCTCTTTATTCATTTCATTATCATGAGGAGTTACAGAAATAGAAAGTTTCCCTAATTTAAAAAGAAAACAAAACAGAACCAGTTGTTACAAACACCAGTAACTTTTTTCATGATCATAAGGTCCTGGAAACTCTTGGTCTCATCTTATCATGGATATGGTAGCTCTTGCCACATCCTCCAGTGTTTCTGGCTACAAACAACATTTTGTGAGATTTATTGGCAACAAATTAGCTTAGATTTATTGCAGAATATTGATTTCAGTATTCAAAGGTTAATGAGGTTTGTGCCTTCATTCAGCACTTCTGTTGTGCGGAAAATAATGAGATTGCCTAAAGACACAAACCATTCAATTAAAATAAACAGATGACTGTAACGCACATCCTAGCTGTATTCAGATACTTTTTGTTCTCACCCCTTTTCTCTACTTGTGTTTTTCAGTGCATTCTAATTTCTCAGGTGTTTTCATTTTGGGATGTAAAGATGATTTAGGAGATCCCTGCTGTCAGTCACAGATAATTTCCTCAGGAAAACTTACATAGACAAGTGGGGCTAATCTATACAATCCATCAAGCTTGCTCCCTGTTGGTACGTCTACCAACATCTCAGTGTCTTACTGATAGCAGTACAAAATGACTGATGCTCAATTAGAAATTCCAGATAGACAAGAAGATGCAAGTATATTATTGGAAGAAGTCGGCGGATATTGAGGAGATACTGAGTGTCCAGATATGGCCTAAATGACTTTTAGCCAGTGGGTATTGGTCTTAAGCAACTTCAAAACATTGTTTCTTTTTGACCATTACATTTTTTTTTAGTTTTATGATCTCTTTCATCCTAACATTGAAGCTAAGGTAGACTTTTCACTGACTGTAAGCGTTACCTAGTTCATTTACTTAATTCTAGGTGGGACTGTAGTTCATCCAGGAAGCCCAGGGACTGTACTCTTAAAGGTCTTTTATGAAGACCTCCACGTGCTGGGTTAGTATAGAGTAGCTTCTCTCCTCTCTGATCCAAAGCCTTGATGAAGTACAGTTCTGGCTCTAGCAGAGAGCCACTTGTAGGGAATGCGGAGAATTGTTCTCTTCAACAGTAACCTTCTGTATACCAAAAGAAAAATTGCATCTTTGCTGAGGAATTTCTTTGCTACTTTTCTTTGATTTAAGACTTTTTGGTGGGGCACAGGTTGATGGAAAATTACTAGATCAAGTTTAATTTTGCCGTATAATGTTGGAGCTAGGAGGAAGCTTTAAGTTTGTTTTCAGCCTTCTCCTAATTTTGCAACAGGAAAAATTAAGCTCAGTAGCGGAGTCTCCGGTCTACGGCTGTGGAAAGCCAGCTCTCTGAGCCTTGTTTCCTCCAGAAAGTCCAAGTATTCTAGTCCCATTCTGATAAGAATTATTCTCAAAGCTATC
This sequence comes from Heterohyrax brucei, assembly GCA_028571685.1. Classification (NCBI taxonomy): domain Eukaryota; kingdom Metazoa; phylum Chordata; class Mammalia; order Hyracoidea; family Procaviidae; genus Heterohyrax; species Heterohyrax brucei. The sequence goes on from CM053141.1 coordinate 172,829,283, forward strand.
TTCACTCCTAGACTGAATTGTTGGAGACTCTAGACTATTCTGGAAACTTTGGTGGTGTAGCAGCTAAGTGCTACATCTGCTAATCAAAAAGGTTGGCATTTTGAATCTGCCATACACTCCTTGGAAACTCTGTGGGGCAGTTCTGCTCTTTCCTGTAGGGTCACTATAAGTTGGGATCAACTGGATGGATCAATTTTTTTTTTTTTGTATATATCATTCCATAGATCCTTACTCTACCTGTCAGCCGCGAGCTGTTGTAAATTCACTCAGAATGCATTTTGATGGCACACTGGCTTATTGATGAAGACCTATTTAAATGAATATTTTACTGTGTGTGTGTAAGTAGTGAAGCTAAAAATTACAGAATGTTGAACATCCTTTCAGGATCTTTGAGTTAGAAAAAAATCCTAGAAGTCATCTAGCCAGCTTACAACGTAATGTGGCCCCATCTTCCATGACATAAGCCCCTCAGGTCACATTGAATTCACACCCAAAATCTAAGGCATATTTCCTTAGCTTTTAATGTGGTAACACCATCTGTGATGCTTTTCCTTTCCTAAAATTTGCTATTTCTGAAGCAGCATTTGGGGGCAAGGCTGTTACTGATGGAACCTACACGAATGTGACATGGCCACCAAAACCTTGCCTTCTTTACAGTGGACAATGAGTAATGTCCTAAAGAACTTCTGTGCATGATCCTTTAGCTGGTCACATAGCCATTCTCGTCAACCAGAAATTTCAGTCTGGAATGGAAGACAAGAAAGCAAGAATCAGAATAATGTGACATGCTCCTATGTGCTTTCAGAGAGAAAATTGAGGAATATGACAAAGCTTACACTTCTGGTTGCAAAGATGTTAGGTACTCTTAAAATAGGTATTTTTGCATTGAGGACACATTGAAATGAGTAAGATGTAACTCTTTAACAAAGAGCTAATTTCCAAGGGAGAGTCTGGTGGCTGATGATGATGTACTGCCCAGATGCCCCTTCAGAGTGAAACACATAATCTTCCAGCTTCTGGGAGTGCTGTGGGGAGAAAGCCCTCGTCCGTTAGGCCCTGCAACAAGGAACTGGCCTACTTGAAGAGATTCACCTTGCCCATGGCCATTTCCCCTTCTTGGGGCAGCCTTCATCCAATGATTGATTCATTTACATAGGGGCATAAAGGCATGCAACCCTATCTCCAGTCTGAGAAAACCTTGAAGCATCATCCCAGTTCTGCAGCTCCATGTGGGGTCGGCTGAAACCTATGCTGGGAATGCATTGCAATTCAACTTCCTCCTTTGTCTATTTCTACTTCTTTCCTGTTCATTGCATAGATATTAATCCTAAGAACACATGTTATAAAATCTCTTCCTCATAATTTTTGTCACAGTGTTGACTTTCAGAAAACCTAACCTGCAGCACAGAGAGAGAGAAAAAAAAAAAAAAAAAGAGAGAGGCCCTTTCAGGGTCACTATAGAACAGGGGTCAGGAAACTATCTCATTGGCCAAATCCAGTCTGCTGCCTGTTTTTCATAAATGAAGTTATGTTGGAACCCAGTTACCACCCTTGTCCCACCCTATTGTCTGTGGTTGCTTTCACAGTACAATGGCAGAGTTCAGTAGTTGCAGTAGAGATTATATGGCCTGTGAAGTCTTAAATATTCACTCTCTGACTCTTTAAAATAAAAGTTTGGTGACCATTGCTGTAGAATATTGCAAGAACCACAGATATCAGATGATAGAGAAATATAGGACAGAGGCTTTCAGAACATTATGTGTTCTGAATGGCATTTTAGGCATCTGTTTTATGAAATAGTCTTCAATCTGTTCCTGTTTAGTCATATCTTCTTGTCCATACTTTTCTCTAGCTGTCTATTGCTGAAGGGTTGCTATAGAGAAAATGAAGAACAGTCACTTTTGATCTTGACTTTGGGTTTTGAGATAATAAAGTGACTTACTTTCTGTTGTACTGTAAGATTTACAAAGCAATTTTATTATATAAGCTATCTCATTTATCTTGAGGTAGACAAGACAGGATCTCCTACCTTTATTTGACTGATAAAGAAACTGAGGTTCAAGTAAGGTAACTTTTTGCCTAAGATCATGCAGTTGTTTTAAAAACAAAAATCACATTTTTTTTAATTGTGATTAATTAAAAGTTTACAATCCCAGTCGATTTTGTGTACCTGCCTCTCTGCAACTCTGTCTGCTCTCCTCACCCTGGGACAGCACACTCTTCTTTTTCACTCTTTACTTCCTGTATCCACTCAACCAACACTTGTCTCTTCCTCTTCCCCCTCTGCTCTCCCCTTCAGAAAGAAACCAGTGAAAAAACCTCATATATATATATGTGTGTGTGTGTGTATATAAATGTATATACACACACACACGTATGTATGTATGTACATATAAAACCTTAAAGGACACACACCACAGGCATCACTCGTGTCCCTGAGCTGACTCCATTCTTAGTCTGAAGTGTTGGCTTCAGTGCTGGTTTCAGGTCTGGGCTAGCAGCAAGTCTAGGAGCCATGTTCCCAGGGGACCCTCCAGGCTGTTAGACTGTCAATTCTAGTCTTTTAATAGAGTTCTTGATTTGCACAACTCCCTTCCTCATGCTACATCAGGAACTCTACTTTGTGTTTCCCGTCAGGGCTGTCTTTGGTGGTGGCTGGCCACCATCTAGCTCTTGAGTCCTCATACCGATGTTGTCACTCAATCACATGGTTCCTTCTGTCTCCTTGGCTCATTTTTCCTAGTGTCTTTGATTAAAACAAAAATCTTTTGTCTTATATTTCAGTTATTTTTTAATTTCTTATCAAGAGGATGGAAAGAGAAGAGTCAATGTGTAGCAATAAATCAATGAGTTTATTGTTTAGTAATATATCTAAATACTAATATATTAATTAATCTCATGCTTATTGAACAGCACTGAGTCAGCATGTTGAAACATTTGTATCTTGTAAAGATACTACAGATGATTCTGGTATGCATCCATGATTGGGATCCACAGGGCCATGTCCCCACTGCTAACACTAGTGGTGGTATCTTTTTGTGGGTCTTAGGTTCATAGGAGAGGAAACTTTTAACACCAGAGAATACTTTCTTGATTTTCTGCTTTCCTTTTCATTATTAACTCACTTATTCATCCAAAAAGTAGTTATTAAGTGCCTATTGTGTAGCAAGTACCGTAAGAGAAGATAAACATGATGCTTGCTTTCATTTAGCTGCCTGACTGTCAGGGAAGAGAGAATATTAAACAATAAAAGCCAGAAAATTGTTAAAGGGCTAAGTAGAGGTAGTATAGGATGCTAGAGAGGTACCCATCTGGGCACAGGTGAAACTGGGGGACGAAGCAAAATTTAAATGTGACTCAAAGGATGAGTATGAGTTAGCCAGGTAAAGAGGCAGAAAAAGCACGTGCCAGTAGAGGGAGCAGGTTGTGCAGAGGCCAGGAGAGAGAAGACACCGCAGTTCAAGGAACTCATAGTGCTTCATGGAGTGGAAATCTCATGAGAGATGAAGCTAAAGATATGCAATAGGTTGAGGCAGTTCATGTGAGCCTACCTAATAAGACACAGAAAAGATTTTCAACTTTATTACAAGGATATTAAAGAACATCTGGGACATTTTAAACAGCAGAGTAGAAACTCCTTTTCCCTGAAAGACTAACTGTTAGCTAGCTCCAGGAAGCTCTTTTCTATCCAGAAGCCAGTGGGACATAGAGATGATTAAGAAAGACAAGGTTACAGGTACCATCTATGTCTGCAAACTACGTTGGAGCTTTATACTTTTCAAGAGCAATACGGATCTCTTCCCCTTACCTTACTCTAGACCAATGCTGTGTAGGCAGTAAAACTTATTTCAAGCCCCACCTCCTATAAAATCATTGGTCTTATCTCTGTAAACACCCATACTTCATTTCTGAGATCCAAGTACAAAGAACATTCTGCTGTAAGGGCTGTCCTCCATCTATTAGTGTTTTGATTGAAGTCACTTAGAGGCCCTTTTCTTGAGATGAAACAAGTCAAACTCTTGAATAACCAGGCCCAGTCCTTCAAAGAAGAGCTAGCCAGTTGTTCTGACTTCATGCTCTACTGCATGGTTCTGAAAAAGGGCAACATGCATGTTTCTACAGAAACTGCACCTGATTATGTGTATCATCACACAACTGCTCAGTGGATTCATTCCTGCCTGCTAAGCCCTCCTCCCAGTTATATGCTTAAGACTGTATGCAGTCTGAAAGAAATAGGCTGTTAAGCTGGATGAAAAAAATTGGGGCTAAATAGTGGTCAGCATTGTACAACATGGTGAATGTAATTGTTATCATTTTTGTTAGGTAGTGTTGAGTAGGTTCCAATTCATAGTGACCGTGTGCATGGCAGAACTCAAACTGCCTGGTTCTATGCTGTCCTCGCAATCGTTGCTGTGTTTGAGCCCATCGTCAGAGTTACGGTGTCAGTCCACCTCGTGGAAGGCCTTCCTCTTTTCTGTGGACTCTGTACCTCACCAAGCATCATGTCCTTCTCCAGGGGCTGGTCCCTCCTGATAGCATATCCAAAGTAAGTGAGAGGAAGTATCACTTCTTTGCTTATAAGCAGCATTTTGGCTCTGTGTTTTCTAAGACAAGTTTGTTTAATCTTCTGGCAGTCTATAGTATATTCAATATTCTTTACCATCACCATAATTCAAATACATCAATTTTGCTTCAGTCTTTCTATGCACTATGTAATTTTGCATGCATGTCGGGAGACTGAACATACCACGGGTTGGGTGAGGCACATTTTAGTACCCAAGGTGACATATTTTCTTTTTTCGTAACTCTTTAAAGTGGTCTTTTGTTGCTGATTTACAACAGATTGATTTCTTGACTACCGTTTCCTTGGGTACAAGTACAATGAACTCCCTGACAATTTCAGTATTTTCTCCATTTATCCGGATGTTACTTATTGGTCCAGTAATAAGGATTTTTGTTTTATTTCTGTTGAATCCATACTGAAGGCTGTAGTCTTTGATCTTCATTAGTAAGTGATTCAAATCCTCTTCACTTGCAGCAAGCAAAGTTGTATTATCTGCATATTGCAGGTTGTTAGTGAATGTTCCTCCAATCCTGGTTTCACATTCTTCTTCATATAGCCTAACTTCTCAGACTGTATACTCAGCCTAGAGACTAAATAAGTATGCTGAACTAAGACAACTCTGGTTCCCAACTTTTCTGAAATTATCTGTTTGTTCTGTTGGAAGAACTGCATCTTGGTCTGTGTACAGTTTCCACAGGAGTACAATCAAGCATTTTAGAATTCCCATTCTTCACAATGTTATCCGTAATTTGTTAGGAGTCAATGTCTTTGCATAGTCAACCAAGCACAGGTAAACATCTTTCTTGTATTCTCTGTTTTCAACCAAGATCCATCTGACATTAAGACATTCTCATCTAAATCTGGTTTCATTTTCCAGAAGTTCCCTTTTAATGTACTGCTGCAACCACTGTTGAGTTATCTTTGGTATAATTTTACTTGTGTGTGATATTAATGATATTATTCTTGTTGAATAATTTCTGCCTTCTGTTGGATCACAGGTCTTTGGAAGGGATATGAATATTGATCTCTTCTAGTTGGTTAGCCATGTACTTGCCTTCTAAATTTCTTGGCATAGATGAGTGAGGGCTTTCAGCATTGCACCCATTTGTTGGAACTCTCAGTTGGTATGCCATCAATTCCTGGAAACTTGTTTATCATCAATGCCTTCAGTGCAGCTTGGACTTCTCCTTCAGTGTCATTGGTTCTTCAAATGTTTGAATGTCAATCAATTCTTTGGGGTACAGTATTTTGTGACACAACTTTTCTGTCACTTTGTTTTACTATGGTAACTAGCATGTTACTGTGATGCTAGAAGCTATGTCACTGCTTTTTCAAATATCAGAAGGGTCACTGGATTTCCGTGGAGCTCCAAACTGAGAGAGACTGGGAAGAAAGACCTGGTAATCTACTTCTGAAAAATGTGTCCAATGAAAACCTTATGGATAACAGCAGGATATTGTCTAATATAGTGCCAGAAGACGAGCCCCTCGGGTTGGAAAGTACTCAGAATGTATCTGGGGAATGGCTACTCTGAAAGTAGAGTTGACTTTAAAGACACAGATGAGGTAAAATTTATGACCTTCATATGCTGATGTGGCATGACTCAAAATGGAAAAAAACAACTGCAAATATCCATTAATGATGGGAATATGGAACACATGAAGTGTGAATCAAGGAAAATCTGAAGTGGTCCAAAATGAAATGAAACACTTGAAGATCGGTGTCCTTGGGCTTAGAGAGCTGAAATGAACTGAATGACTGCAACAGTGGGTTTCAAACACAGCAATGACTGTGAGGTTGGTGAGCACTGGGCAGCGTTTCACTGTACTGCATACATTGTTGGCCTTTTGGAATTGAACAGTCTTATGGTCTGCTATACTGGGAATGAATGTAATTCATCCCACTGAATTATATGCATAAGCATGGTTGAAATGGCAAATATTTTGGCATATATATTTCACAACAATTAAAAAAATGATAAAAGAAATAGGCAAGTTGAAGAGATGGCCTAATTTATCCTTAATGCCTAAAACTTCATTTAACTGGGTTGAAAATCCTAAATAGCTTATGAATTCACAGGAACAATTCGGGAATAAGCCACAGTTTTGGAAGTTTAACAAAGCTCTCCACTTTCCATAAAATGAAACATTAAGGAAGACTTCTTTAGGTCAGAGTCATAAATATTACTTTTCTGTGTTTTTGTTTATTTACCTCATATTTTGCAATAAAAATATATAGATGGATGATAGACAGGACAGTTTTATATTACCAGCAATCCACTGAGACAATGTGAGAAAAGAAAGCCTTAGGGGAAGTTTTAAAAGATTATTGACTTCACAACTTTGACGATTTTCCTCTTATCTTTCTGTTATTAATTTCTAGTTTGATTCCATGATTGTTGGAAAACATACCCTGTATGACTGTAGTTCTTTTGCATTTGTTAAACATTTTTTTTGTGGCCCAGAATGTGGTCTATCATGCTAAAGGTTCTACCGGGCATTTACACAATTTGGTTATATCACATATTGGTTAGATCCTGTTGATTGATGGTATTGTTGACTTCTTCTGTATTCCTGTGGGTTTTCTGGACAAAACTTGTATCAATTACTCAGAATTGAGTATAGAAGTCTGTGATCATAATTATAGGCTCATCTTTTTCTCCTTTTATCTCTATCAGTTTTTGCTTTATATTTTTACAATTCTTTCTTTGGCACATCTATTTTTAGCCTTACTGTGGCTTGGTAAAGAGCTCACCAGACCTTTCCATTTGATTTTTCCTAACTTCCTGTGAATCTGTAATTTTTTTTCTAAATAAAAATTAAAAACATCTTTCAAATTGTTTCAAAATTAAAGTTTCATCTTACCTGAAACCACAGTTAACACCCATGGAAACAGCAATCAAGGAATCAAATGACATATTGCAAATCTACTACTAAAGACCTCTTTAAAGTGTTAAAAAGCAAATATGTCACCTTGAGGACTAAGCTTTGCCTGACCCAAGCCATGGCATTTTAAGTTGTATCACGAACATGCAAAAACTGGACCCTGAATAAGGAAGACTGAAGAAGAATTGTTGGCTTTGATGAATGGTGTTGGCAAAGAATATTGAATATGCCATGAACTGTCAGATGAACAAACAAATCTGTCCTGGAAAAAGTACAGCTGGAATGTTCTTTAGAAAGGACAATAACCAAACTCTATTTTACATAATTTGAGCATGTTGTCAGGAGGGATCAATCTCTGGAAAAGTACACCATGCTTGGTAAAGTAGGTCAGTACAAAAGATGAAGACCTTCAAAAAGATGCATTGACAGGGTGACTACAACAGTGGGTTTCAACACAGCAATGACTGTGAGGATAGCGCAGGACTGGGCAGTGTTTCACTGTACTGCATACATGGTCACTCTGAGTTAGAACAAACAACAGCCCCCAGTAACCCTGTGTCTTCTTGGTGGATTGGATTTTTACTCATTATGTAGTGTTCCTCTCTGTCTCTGGCAATTTTCTCTCCTGAATTCCATGCTATCTGATATTAATGTAGCCATTCCTGCTTTTTATTGAAATAAGTGATTGCATGATGCATCTTTTTTGTATTGTTTTACTTTCAACCTACTATGTCACTACACTTGAAAAGTGAGTTTCTTATAGATAGCATGTAATTGGGTTGTGATTTTTTAAACCACTTTTGCAATCTCTGTCCTTAAATTGGCATACATAAACCAACATATTACTGATGAGACTTAAGCCTACCATATTCTTTTCTTTTCTTTTTCCCACTTCTTGTTTTTCTTTTCTTGACTTGGACATATTCTTTAACCTTATCTCAGTACAGCAAGACAATAAAACCACCAAATCCATTGCCATAAAGTTGATTCCTACATGGAAACCCTATAACCAAAAACCAAGCTCACTGCCATTGAGTTGATTCTAATCTGTAGTGACCCTATAAAATAGAGGGGAACTGCCCCATAGAGTTTCCAAGGAGCATCTGGCAGATTTGAACTGCTGAACTTTTGGTTAGCAGCTATAGCATTTAACCACTATGCCACCAAGGTTTTTGACAACCCTATAGGACAGGGTAAAACTACCTCCTAGAGTTTCCAGGGAGTACCTGGTGGATTCAAATTACCAGTTCTTTGGTTAGCAGCTGTAGGTCTTAACCACTATTCTACCAGGTTCCTAGCAAGACAGTGAAAAGAAAAGGCAGATGGATTAGAAAGAAAGAAGGAAACTTTCTCTGTTTTCAGATAACGTGATTGACTTAAATACAGGACTTGTGGTAACTCCAAATGTGAAGAAACTGAATCATTGATAATGTTACTGGTGAGAATGTAAAGAGGTATAGCCACTTTGTAAAAAGATTTGTCATTTTCTTTTGAAATCAAATAGAGATTTACCGTACTATGCAGCAGTTGCATTCAGGATCATTTTATCTAGAAAACAATGCAACTTATATTCATACAGAAAACTGTACACAAATTGTTCATAGAGGTTTTATTCATAATAGCCAGAAATTGGCAACAACCCAAACTTCTTTTGATGGGTAAATGATAAGCAAACTGTGGTACATCTGTACTCTGGAATGCTGGTCAGAAATAAAAAGGAATGAGCTATCCTTTTTGAGTACACATGGCAACTCAGTATCCCTTGTAGGACTCTGAAGTGAACAATGCTGTGTGAAAACAGGCAGTAACAAAAGTCTATAAAATGTATGATTTCATCATTTGTATCACATTCTTAAAATAACAAAAATATAGATATAAAGAACAAATAAGTAGCTGCTTGTGATGAGGGACTGGGGAGAATATAGCTAGAAGAAGGTAACATGAGGGAACTTTGTGGTTATGGTTGAGTTTTGTGTCTTGATTAGAGTGGTAGTCATACAAAACTAAATGTGTGATAAAATTGTGCAGAAGTATACACACACATTTATTAGTACATGTATCTGTATAACGTCTGTAAATTATACCACTGTCATTTCTCTGGTTTTGATATTGCACCATAGTTGTACAGAATGCCAGCATTGGAGGATGCTGAGTGAAGGGTACACTGGACCTCCCAGTTCATTTTTTTTGTACCATCCTATGAACGAATAATCATTTCAAAATATAAAGTGAAAAAAAACCACTTAGTTACAAATGTCTAAATGTCCATACACATGCTTTGAAAAATTCTGTCTTTTAAAGTTCTTTCCAGGGACTTATTGTTGTCAGACCAATTTGGAATGAACATGGGATCTGGAGCAGCTAAAAGAAGAGGAAATAATCCCTTTTGGACTATTCTAGATTCCATTTTTGAGGATTATGCTAAGAGGTGAGAGGTTAACCTAACAACCTAGATAGTAGAGTTGCGGCAGTTTGTGGAAAGATGGTACTTGAGGGTGTTGCCTCCCAAACTTTAGGGTGTATTAAGGTGTAGCTTAACAGAGGGCTTTTCTGAGACAAAAAGCACTGGTGAAAAACAAGACTCCAGGAATTGATGGAATATCAGTTGAGATGTTTCAACAAAGGGCTACAGTGCTGGAAGTGCTCCTTTGTCTATGCTAAGAAATTTGGAAGACAACTACCCAAATAACCAACTGGAAAACAATCCATATTTGTGCCTACTTTCAAGAAAAGTGATCCAACCAAATGTGAGAGTTGCCAAATAGTATTAATGTCTCAAACAGGTAACATTTTACTAAAAATCATTCAAAAGTAGCTGCAGTATTTTATTGACAGAGAACTGTCAGAAATTCAGGATGGATTCAGAAGAGGATGTGGAACTGGAATATCATTACTGATGTCAGACGGATCTTGGCTGAAAGCAGAGAACAACAGAATGATGTCTACTTGTGTTTTATTGACTATTCAAAGGCATTTAACTGTGTGGATCATAACAAATTACAGATAACATTGCAGGAAGGGAAATTTCAGAACATGTAACTGCGCTCATGAGGAATCTGTCCACAGATCGATACACAGTTGTTGGAACAGAACAAGGGGATGCTGCATGGTTTAAAGTCAGAAAAGATGTGCATCATGGTTGTATTTTTTCACCATATCTATTCAGTCTGTATGCTGAGCAAATAATCTGAGAAGCTGGACTTTATGAAGAAAAATGGGGCATCAGGATTGAAGGAATACTCATTAACAACCTACATTCTGCAGATGGCTCAACCTTGTTTGCTGACAGGACTTGAAACACTTACTGATGAAGATCAAAGACCTTAGCCTTCAGTATGGATCATGCCTTAACATCAAATAAACAAAAATCCTCACAAATGGACCAGGAAGTAACATTATGATAAATGAAGAAAGGATTGCAGTTGTCAAGGATTTCATTTTACTTGGATCTGCAATCGATGTCCATGGAAGCAGCAGTTGAGAAATCAAAGACACATTGTATTAAGAAAATTAGCTGTGAAAGACCTCTTTAAAGTGCTGGAAAGTGAAGATGTTACCTTGAAGATTAACGTGTGTCTGATCCAAGCCATGGTATTTTCAATCACATCATATGCATACAAAAGCTGGACAAAGAGTAGCGAAGATAGGGGAAGAATTGATGCCTTTGTCTTGTGGTGTTGGAGAAGAATATCGAATATACCGTGGACTGTCAAAAGAATGAACAAATCTTTCTTGGAAGAAGTACAAACAGTGTGTTCCTTAGAAGCAAGAATGGTGGGCCTGTCTTACATACTTTGGACATGTTGTTAGGAGGGATCAATCCTTGGAGAAAGACATCATGCTTGGTAAAGTAGAGGGTCAGTGAAAATGAGGAAGACCCTCAATGAAATAGAAGGACAGTGGCTGTAACAACGGGGTCAAACATAACAGTGATTGTGGGGATGACACAGGACTGAGCAGCAGTTTGGTCTCCTGTACTTAGGGTTGCTATGAGTTGTGACCAACACGATGGCGCCTAACAATACTACTTGAGAATTAACAATAGTACTTGAGAGTCTACTTCTTGTCTCTGTAAGATGTGTTTCTAGAATCTGTGTTTTAAGTAAACACTCAGGTGATTCTGATGCCTGTATCCCTTCAAATACATTTAGAATCACAATGATGTAGTGACTAGGTGATTACATCGACATATGACTGCAAGAACTGGATGGTGCCTGGCCACCACCAGTGATAGTTGAGTGTCACTGGCAACACAAGAATAAAAAGAGGTGCACCCTGAGATCTCTGCTAAAAGACCACAGTTGATGGTCCAAGGGCCTCAGAGTTCCCCTGGGAGCATGGCCCCTGGCCCTGATGCTGCCCCTGTCCATAAATCATAATGGAGGTCAACTCTTCGGACAAGAATGGGTTGGACTTGGTGACATGGAGTGACTATAGCATGTGTGCACTTTATGGTTCTGTGCATCTCTAGGATGTCATCCTGCTGACCTCTTACGGGAGGCCGGGGAGTGGGTGAAGAGGAGGGGATAGGAGAGCATTACGAGGACATGACATGTATAGAATGGAAAGGAAGAGTGTGCTGTCACCAGGCAGGGAGAGCAGCGGGAGCTGCACATAGGCGGGCATGCAAATTTATATGAGAATGTACATTGTCTCTCAATCATAATGAAAACAAAATTTGATTTGATGACTTTATGGACATATCAGCAGACATTTCAAGGACTACCTTTGGGAAAAGTGGTACTGGGCTAGACTCTTGAGTTGCCTGAGAATCTAGTCTCATGAAAAGTCAGGGGCATGGGAAGGTGCTCTGCCTGAGGTGAGTTGGCTCTCCTAATTGCCAGGTGGGATCACAAGTAGAGGAACTTCCTCGTAAAAAAAAGCTTATGGAAGTCCCTTCAAAGCTAGCAGGACAACTTGGCAAGATATCAGAGAAAATATCATTAGGTCCTATGTGTCTTAGGGGAGGAATTTTTTTTTACCGTGATTAAGTGAAAGTATACAATTCAGTTTGTATGCCCACCCATCCGCAGACCCTTCTACTCTCCTTGCCCAGTGACAGCAAACTCCTCCTTTCTGTTCTATGTATTTCGTATCCTCTTAACAATGTCCTGTCCCCTCCTCTCCACTCACGCCTCTCCTTTGTAGTAAGAGGCCAGCAGGGCAGCATCCTATAGATGCATAGAACCGTAAAGTACAAACACCATATGGTCACGTTGTGTCCTTTAATCTAGTCCATTCTTGTTTAAAGAGTTGACCAGTAATGTTTTCTGGCCAGAAACAGCATCAGGTCTAGTGGCCATGCTCCCAGGGGAACCCCCAAGCCACCAGACTAGGGGTGCACTTTCACAGAGTCATCAAACATTACCCAGGACTCATACTGCGTGCAAAGCATCAGGTGATATACTAGTGCTATGCTGATGAAAAACAAGTACTGTTCTGTATTTGGAGCTCTGAGTGGTACAATGGTTAAGTGCTATGAGTGTTAAGCAAAAGGTCAGTTGTTCAAACCCACCAGCAACTCCTTGGAAACACTATGGGGTACTTCTATTCTGTCCAGTAGAGTTGTTACAAGTTAGAATTAACTTGATGGCAGTGGGTTTGGTTTTGGTGTGGTTCTGCCTTTGTGGGGCTCATGATCTTGGGGCAAGACAGGCACTGAACAAGAAATTGTGTGATAGGTGTTACAAACAGGTAGGAAGGGCACCCTGGAAGTATATGACAAGGGAAAGTAATTTAGGAGAGGTGCTTAGGAGTGCTTCCATAAGGGTGTGTTATTTTAAGCTGATATCTGCAAAATGAATTGGAGAAGAGTTGGCCAGGCAAAGAACTGGGGAAGGCAATTTCCGTAGGAAACAACATATTGAAGACCTGGAGAGGAAGGGAAGAACCTGGCACTTTTGAGGAAGTGTAGAAGTTCAGGGTGGGCCCTAGGCAGAAGATGAAGTGGGTGAAAAGGACAAGTGAAGCTAAAACAGTTAACCCAGTGCCTGGCCCACAGAAAATGTTGTCAGCCTTTGGTTTGGTCATTTTTTCATGTCAATCCGAAGGGCAGTTAGAAGTCATAGAGAATTCAAAGAAGGGAAATGATAGGATTTTCATTTTAGATTGCTTAAAAAGCATCTCCTCAGACTGTAACTTCCAAATGTTTAGCCATTCTCCCTTCTGATGATATACTAAAAAAAAGAAAGAAAGAGAGAAAACAAAAAACAAAAAATCCATTGTTGTTGAGTCAATTCTAATTCATAGCGATGAAGGGGTGGAGAAACTTTAAGTCTCAATCGCTTCCTTACATTCCAAGGTTAATAATCCCATGGAAGCTTGTGTTTTGCTATGATACAGAAAAGGTTTCATTGGAGCTTTCAGACTATGACAGACTAGGAGGGAAGTCCTGGCTGCTGACTTCTGAAAATCAGTTAATGAAAACCCTATGGATGACCACTGTCTGATCTGCAGCCTATCACAGGCGTAGTGCAGCACCAGGCAGCTCTTAGTTCCATTGCGCATGGGGTGGTCACGAGTCAGGAGCCAACTTGATGGCAGCTAAAAACCACATGCCTTCAGACAGAAACTCAGGACACAGAGATCCCACCAGCCAGATACATACTTTCAGACTACCCTTCATAATTCCCATGGCCAGAGAGGCCTTTTTAGCCTTACTTGTCTTGTCAAGAACCTTCATACATCCACCTTAGAAGCCCCTGAGCACAATGTGATGGGGCCACACTAGCTTCTACTGAGTTTCCAGGCCACTTAAGAGAAAGTTTTTTTATAAAACTTCAGAGAGAATGACTTTGTGCTGGTACAAGACTGCTTGCTGTTAATCTTTAGTACATGAGTCTACTGCTGGACTTGTATTAGATAGTTGAATCGACCAGGTTCCATTCAAGGAGGCAGGGACATTGCTTCCATAAGTTCTGGCATAGAGTCAGTCTTTAGAGTCAAGCATACCACAGTACGGTTCAGTGATTAAGGATAGTTCAAGTTTTGAGCCGAGCTCTGACATTTACTATCAGCATGACCTTGAACAATTGATTTTCTCTAAGTGCTAGTATTCTAGTCCGTAAAACAAGAGACGACAACAGAACCAACTTGTATACATTCTGAGTATTTTAGCTGCAAGTAATAAAACAAAACTCAAATGGGCTAAATTCTCAAACTTGAATGGACATACAGATCATCTAGACATCTTTTTAAAGTACACATTCAGATTCAGTAGAGCTGAGATGGCACATAGGCAAAGCAAAAGGTGAGGAGGGGGTTATTATTTTTGTCTATGTACCATGCTTGCTTCAGACACAGTTAGGTCAGTGTTTAAATAACATTTTCAGGAATTTCTCTCTCTTGGTTTTGGGCAATGATTTCTCTTTTATTGGTGACATAAGCTTCCAGAAGTCCAAGAATTAAATCTTATTAACTGGAAAATCACAGAGAAAAACAAACACCTTTTGGAAACTCAATGGTTGCTAACCAAAAAGGTCAGAAGCTTGAATCCATCAGGCTTTCACTGGAAACTCTATAGGGCAGTTCTACTCTGTCTTCTAGGATTAGTATAAGTTGGAATTGACTTTATGGCAGTGGGTTTGTATTTGTTCTTTTTTGGTTCCCAAAAGTTCCAGAAAAAGTCCTTTCATTGGGTTGGCTTTGCTATGATTTGGATCATGGTTCACTCCTGAATCAACCACGGCGGCCAGGTAAATGCAGTACTTTCACGGGCCGTACCTGCGTTACGTGCATGTCCCTGGATCTGGAACGCAGGATTGGCACCACTGATTCATATGAACTGAGACGGAAGAAGAGGAAGAGGTTCTTCAAAGTTTTAGTAACATTTTTACCAAAAGACAGAATGTTAGGAGAACAAGAACAAGAATATGTACCCCATTACTTGTCTTAGTTATCCAGTGCTTCCACAACAGAAATGCCACAATGGGTGACTTTGACAAACAGAAGTTTATTCTTTCACAGTTGGGGAGGCTAGAAGTCCAGATTCAGGATGCCACCTCCAGGGGAAGACTTCCTTTCTCTTTCAGTGCAGGGGAAAATGTCCTTGTCATCAATCTTGCCCTGGTCTAAATGCTTCTCAGTACATAGACCGAGCTTTGAAGCACATGCTTTACTCTGACTCTTCTGGTTTGGTGGTAATGAGGTCCCTGTCCTCTCTGCTCCATTTTTTCATTTATATCGCAAAGAGATTCACTCAAAATACAATCTGATCCTATAGATGCACTTCTGCATCATTCACATAACTAACTCTAATCCTGCCTCATTAATGTCATAGATAGAAGTTAGGATTTACTGAACATTAGCTAGTTACATCAGATCACAAAACGATGGACAACCATTTGATTCTGGGAACCATGGCCCAGCCCGGTTGATACACATTTGAGGGAGGAGGGTGCAATTCAATTCATAATATTACCCTAGTGGGTAGGAGTGACATTCAGATTATTTATTGACCAGCAAGCACAGACATCAGTCATCTAGAGCAAATGTCTGCCATAAACAGTGCATATGGCTATGATAGGGTCTACTGGTTGATTATGGATGTTGCTTACAGGACTGTGGTGAGAATTAACAAGGAAAAGCATGCAAACCCCTTATTAGGGATTCCTCAGCGTATTTATAGAGTACTTTCTTTCAGACCTCTCTGATAAGGATTGGGATGGGCTATACCTACCCTGACAATCTTTTGAAATGTTTCGAGGATTCAGTTGAAAGTATCTAAAGCCACATCTTTATGATTCTAGAGTCCAAACTCTCCAGCCTTGAGGCATTCAGTCATCTTGGCTGCCTTAATTCACAGTTTGGAACAACACATTGGATCTTTGAAGCCACAACTTTGAATCTAGTATGCCAAGTGAGATATTTTGCTTCTTAAGTAGTTCCCATTAATGAAGTGATTCCTGGGAGGTCTCTGAAACTATCTTTTTTTTTTTTTTTAATTGAAAGTTTTAATTAAGTTTAAATTAGATGATGTGACTACAAAACAGGAAAAATAAAATAGGATAAAGAAAAGAAAACCTATAGAGGAAATTAAGCTGGTAAATGCACATTGGGCAGGCTCATGTGGGTGAGCTGGGATTAAATGGCTCATCGTTGAGAGGGACCTTGGCTTCTTGCTGTAAGTAAATGACCTTCTCCAGTGCACTAAATGGCATCCTAATGGCCTGAAAGGCTTAATGGACCTCCCCAATTTATTCCGTGCTGATTGGTAGGTCCACTGAGTACAATGCACTTCCCTGTATACTCACAATAAATGACTAGAAGATGAGAATGTAGGAAGAGTTATTAAAGTTAAAACCAGCACAAAGAGTTATATCATGACTTTCCCTTTTTCACAACGTGTTTTCTAACATAGTTGATTTTAAAGACTATGAAACACTCCTAGCTTATTTTCTGAAAGCTTCTCCAGAAATGTAAATGATGACATAATGACCTCAGTCACCTGAGCATGTGGGGATGATCTTTGCTCAGATAAAATTTTTAAGGAGCTTAGCAAAGGGAAACTCATTACAGATGCCAATGATTAAATTATTGTGATTTTTTTTTTCATTATGACAGTGGCACAACACAGTAGTCACTGCAAGGCACCATGAATAGCAAAAGCAAACATGGTTATGTTCATCACCAAGTGTATTTACTCTCTGGGCTTTCGGAGCGCTCTTACTGGGTACTAAGTCAACCACGCTGAATACTGATTCAAAAAGAATGGCTGGTCCACTTGGCAAGGCCAGCTTTTCCTTTTTTTTTTTTCTTTTGTCAATCACTCACAGGAGTGTCTGGAAGTCTTTGATAGCATTTATTTCTCTTATTGGATTCATTCAGCTCTGGCGCAAGAAAATATTTTTGTTTTGCCAGTGGTTGTGGGGCAGAACTCAGAGGGTGTGCACGTAACTCCAAAATAGTCCTTTGAAAGTATCTGACCTTATAGGTGCTGATTTTAGAGACTAAAATGAAGGCAAGGGTTTTTATTTATTCCTGGAGTCTGATGAAACAGGTCAAAGATTGAATTATTGCACTGAAAGTGCATTTATTCATTCAATAAATATTTATTGAATATCTCTTACATGGCAGAAATGGGGTTAGATATAGGGAAAAAATGGTAGGATAATATTTGACATAATTTCTTTTTTTTATGGAAAACTAAACTACTATTTACTGGGAAAGCCAGATTAAACAAGCCGCAAATAAATCTCTAGCTTCTAATTATTTTTATTTCCCGTTTAAATTTCTTTAAGGTAATATGTGCTCATAGTTTTTCTTTTTTTTTTTTGGTGGGGGTATATATACATATGTACGTATGTATATATGCTGATTAAGTTTGTGAACTCATGCTAGAAAAACTGCTACATACATCATTGCTGAGTATCACTGCAGCCACTTTCGCAGTACTCCCCTTGGGCAGCTGTGCACTGACCGCAGTGCCTAATCCACCCTTCAAAGCCATTTTGGAACTCTTTTTCTGGGATGGCCATCAGGGCTGTCATCATATTACTCTTGATGTCCTGAATATCCACAAGTCATCTTCCTTTTAATATTTCCTTTATCTTCAGGTAAAGAAAAAAATCACTGGGGATCAGATCAGGTGAGTAGAGGGGATGTTCCAATACAGTTATTTGTTTACTGGCTAAAACTCCCCTCACAGAAAACTATGTGATTAAGTTTGCAAACTTGGCACTGTGCCACTGTGCTCAATGGCTGTTCCAGAAAATATTTCAAAACTGCTTTCAAGGGGTAAGTAGGTACTGGCATTGGTGCATAGCTTTCCAAGGGGAGTACTTCTGAGGAGACCATAGTGATAATAGGTGGTGAAGTACACAGCAATTAGAGCAATTACATTTCTGGACTTAACTGTTAGACCTCATACACACACACCCACACACACCCCTATGTACTTATGCATGTATGTATATGTATGTATATGTGTGTGTTAAATTTGTATATATGTATATAAAACACCAAACTATTGCTTCCCAGTCAATTCTAACTCACAGTGACCCTATAGGACAGAGTAGAACTGCTGTAGGGTTTCAAAGAGTGTTGGTAGATTCAGAACTGCTGACTATTTGCTTAGCAGTCAAACTCTTAACCACTGTACTACTAGGGCTCTATGTATATATGTATATGTGTATACGTATTACATTCATCATGTGCAGTCATTGCATGATGTTTCCAAATTTGTGACAAATGCTTAGAAACAAATGAATAATGTACCAGAAAAGATGGTAGGAGAAACATGATTTGGAAGCAGAGCAGGATGGAGAATACATATTTGAGCAGAAGAAAATGGGTTATGGCCTAAAGGAACCATGATTACTTCCTCTTCAGTTACATGCTCAAGTGAACAAAGGTTTCTGGCGATCAGAGCACTTTGAGCACAGAACTGTCCACCATTGGTTGGATTGGCTGAACATTTGGAATATTTATTTAATAATCATGGAAATTGACAAAATGGATTAGGAAAGCCCAGTATGTTTTAAAAATTGAAAAAAAATATTCCCACTTGTAAAAGAAAAAACCTAGTCAAGAATGAAATCTGCTATTTTTCATCTATCACTTTTTTTTTTTTTTAACACTGTGGTAAATATATATGCAATACATTATTTGACATGTAAAGTTTGGTGACAATTAGTGTGTTCACCATGCTGTTCATCATCTTTATCCATTCTTACATGTCTCCACCACCTTTCACAGAAGCTTAATGTCCCCTAAGCATTGAGTCCTCCAGCTTCCCCCACCCCACCTATCCCAGGAATCACTAATAAACTTTGACCTCTAAATTTGCCTGTTCTAGATGTTTCATATAAAGAGGATCATAAAATATTTGTCCTTTTGTGACTGACTTATTTTACATGCAATTTAAGTATCATTGATCTTAGAGGAAAAGTTATCCTGTAGTATTTAGGAAAAACTTAGTATGAGTTATTTGAAATGGGTTCCTTAGCTGATACCTTCCCATACTTAGTCCTTATGCTCTATCAGCTTTTCATACAATATAATTATCACCGTTACCATAATGCCATTTAATTAGTAGGAATTTGTTGAGCACTTACTATAGGGCAGGCTGTCTGCAGGCACTAAGACACAGCAGTGAATGGGACAATCACTCTCTGTCCTCACAGAACTTCCCCAGTCTAGCTAGACAGTCAAAAAATAATAGCACAAATAAATAGTTAATTACTCTTCTAATAGGCCCATCTTGGGTAAAGAACAGTTTATATTTAAGTTCCAAAGATCTCACTTCTCTAGAAGCTTTGAACTGTTACGTCAACGTTAGCAAGAAAAATGCTATGAATAAGTTCTTGACATGAAGGCATGGAGGAGTTTTTATGTAGTGGACAAAGAAAGATAATGAGCTGCAAAAAATGGAAATACAGTTTTTTTTCTTTTTTCAAGAATACTACGCTTAACTAGTCACCATCCCACATTTAGAATTGCCCTATCTGATATAAAATTTCATGAGTGAAGGAGTTCATATTATAACAGTTGTTATGGCCAAAAGAACAGATGCTATAGCACTTTGTCCCTAATTATTTGAAGCCAATTATTCAATTACCAAGATCCAATCTTTGCCATCAGAGATAATATGAAAGGAAAAGATGAGCAATTGCCTAGACAGTTTAGATTGTTCTGCAATCTGGTTATTTTTGCTTCCCAGAACCTCTTCTCCTACCTGTCAGTCATCACCACATACCAGAAGTAGAACTTTTCTTTTTTATTCCACTATCAAATACCTTCTCTAACTCTTTGAGTAATTTGACTAGAGTCATAATCACAAACTGTACTTGGACTGGTACATAATTATAGGCTGTAAGAGGCTCACAAAATACATTTATTCAGCATATCTTGGCTTCCAAGAAGAACCCCACAGCCAGGACACAGAAGCACTGACAGCTACATGTGGACAACTCTGTTGTTTTCTCTAACGAAAAATGTCATAGCTGCCATGGGTGCCAATCTCATAAGTTTGGTGAATGCAATCCATTTCACTGATGCAAATCTCTAGGCTAGTTGTTGATGATGAAAACAGCAAAGGCTGAGACTTTGCAGCCTCACTTGGTCTTCTCTTTTACCACATTCCCAGAATGACTCTTACAATAATTGGTCTTTATTTGCTTAGAGCAATAGAGGAAGAAGGAAAGTCAGAGACACGAAGACAAAATGGAATGTGGGACCAGTTGGCGTTCTTTACCATGAATACTGCCAGCTACTGTTCATAAATCTTTTGATCAAAGAATCTAGGGAAGAATCTCTATTAAAAGGAGAGAAAATGCAGAATAGAATTTAAAATTCTAATGAATCAAGGCTTTTTAGAGCCATTTAGGCTGGATAACCCCCAGAAACTGTTGCCCTGAAATAATCTTCAAACCTTTAAACCAAAGACAGTCCCTGAAGTCATCTTTAAATTGAGCAATACGTCAGCTTAATTTGTAAAGAATGCTTGTTGTGAACATTGTGTTTCTTTTAAAGAACTATTTATGTAGGATCAAATTGACAACATCAACTCAAAAGGTCAGATAGGAAGGTTGAGGGCAGTAAGTTTATGTTAAAAGTGAGCAACAATGTGGAAAAAGGATGAGAATGGCTGTACAAATGAAGACTTGTAATCAGTGTCACTGAATTATACATGTAGAAATTGTTGAATTGATGTCTTTATTTTTTTCTTGTGGATGTTCTCAACTGAAACCAACAACAAAAGCAATTAAGTAGAAGGTTCAGCTGACACCAAAATTATAAAGAACTGGAAGAGTGAGGAAATGAAGAAAGGAGGCAGGAAACCTGAAATTTTAAACTATTAAAAGGAGAATCATCTGTTCTGTGATCTCCTGGTTTGCTAGGACTCAGTCTTTGTGTTGGCTCAAATGCCCCACCGCTGCTCTGTTTTGTTGTAGTTTCATTCTCTCTTCATTACTCCCCTGATACCTATGAACATCATTCTGATTTATTATACATGGCACAAATTTCCATGTCTTAAAAATGAGTTAATTTTATCTTAAATGATTCAAAGTAGAGAAGAATGGAGAATATTATGCCAGTTACCTGGCTTTATCAAATCCTAATATTATGTCAAGTGTGCAGTGATTATTTATGTTAATTAAAAAAAAAATTGCCATTGAGTAGATTCTACTTGTAGCAATGCTATAGAATAGAATAGAACTACTCCTCAGGTAGTTTGGATGTGTCTACGGACTTTGCCTTGGTCAAATTGTGCAAACTTCCCCAGCATTGTGTACTGGATCACAATGTGTTTTAATTATCAGTGTGGTTCAGCATTTTTTCATTCATCTGTTGACTGTTAGGGATTCTTGGTTTATGAATTACTTTTTCATATTCTTTGTTTCCTGTTTTACTTCCTGTTTATCTTTTAATTATAGGAGCTCTTTATATGTTACGGTGACTGTTATTTTTCAGTTGTGTTCAATACTAATATCTTCTAATTTATGGCTTCTTTTTTCTTTAATTAAAACCCAGGCAGTCTAGTTTTAATTCAGGTAAAGATAGTGTGTTTTACTATTTTTAAGTATTAATAGCATAAAAACTAAGTTGCTACTGAGTCAACTCTGAGTAATTGCTATCCAAAGTGCATCATAGTAGAACTGCTGCGCTTGCCTTTTATTTTGTTTGTTGTATCCTTTGTAGTATTGAACTTCTAAATTATGTCAATTTATCAACTCTTTTTCTATGGTTTGTGCTATTTGGGTCTTTTAATGTCTGTTTTAGGTGTGAGGAGGCAAAGACTGTAAAGACTAATAATGTCTGAAAAAATATAGGGCTGCAGCAGGCTCCGTGATCTATTGAAAAGGCACAAAACTCCAAGTGTTGAGATGACAGTCACTGGCAACTTGTGTTTTGAAGAAATAACTCAATGCTTTGTTTCCAGCTGCTTGTCTTAAAGGACAAAGATTTTAGGTTCAATAAGGTTCCAGTCAATTTTTAATGTTTTATAAGCTCATGAGTTCTATAGGGGGTGCAGCTTATATTTCAACTATAGAAATTACCTTAACAGCCTTCCATATTATGGGTAAAGTTACTTGGACTGTAGCTAAGAAAATTCAAAACAGAACAAAAATCCCCAAAGCACACAAAAAGGAAACTATAAGGATTATCCAAACTGTGGATGAATTGTTAGCCAAAAGTGCACATTTTCTCCTTTAAATATTTTGGAGCAAAGTTTCACAGTAGTAGCTGATGTTTTTAGTCATAATCAATATATCCCAGATATCATCTATTACATAATTTTAGCACAAATATTTAAATTGTATTATAATTAATGTAATTATTATTTGCCTTGGCTTAGTCGTCTAGTGCTGCTATAACAGAAATACTGTGAGTGAATCGCTTTAACAAAGAGACATTTATTTTCTCACAGTCTGGCAGGCCAGAAGTCCAAATTCAAGGCTCAGCTCCAGGGGAAGCCTTTCTCTCCACTGCCAGTTTTGGAGAAAGGTTCTTGTCATCCATCTTTCCTCATACTAGAAGCTTCTCTCTGCAGGAATCCTAGGTCCAAAGGGCACACTCTGCTGCCAGCACTGCTTTCTTGGTGTTATGAAGTCCCCAACTCTCAGTCTACCTCCCTTTCCTTTTATCTCTTGTAAGATAAAAGATGTTCAGGCCACACTCCAAGAAAACTCCTTTTATATTAGATCAAGGATGTCACATTCGTAAGAGTGTTACAGTCCCACTCTAATCCTATCTCCATTAATTACTGGCAGAGATTAGGATTTATAGCACATAGGAGAATCACAATTACAACCACACTGGGAATCACGGCCAAGCCAAACTGATACACTTATGTTTGAGGGGCACACTATACAATCCTTGACACAATCGTTGCTTAGCCTAATGATAACTATTTGGGACTCACCTTTAGATGGAGAATATAGTATAAATAACTTACAGAGTGAGGTACTCCTGTCGTTACTCTTTATTTTCCTGTTGTTCTTATAAGCATCTTTACTTGCCATGTTCTCTTACCCTGTATTTCCATTTTCAGATTTTATATGTTGAAATTTCCTTTATTACATTGTGGCTTTTATACAAGCACATGATCACTAAACTTGATTTCAATTAGATCAATACTGTTATTTTGCATTCAAGCTTGATTTTGCTACCCGTAACATTGTCTTCAGCCAACTTAAGGATCTCTCCAGATCCAAACAATTATGTAGTCATACATGCAAATGAATTCTGGGACTTCTTAATTCTTAAAATCTTTCTTGTTCAACAAATTGCATTTAATATTTATACTTGCTCCTCCCAAAAGTTTCACTACAAACCCCACAAAAACAAGCTTTTATTCATCTTAGTCATAACAATGCCCCACTTAATATTAAGTCAATAGTATTGTAACTACTAAAATTCCATTGCTATTAAGTCACAGGTCTTTCAGAGGGTCTTTCCCTGTATTAGAAGTGTATGTGCTGGTTAAAGTGGGGAACTTTCATTTGCACAGTCGTGAGTGTGAGCTGAGCGTGTGATCAGTCAGCAGTGACATATGCCAGTTTCCTTCTAGTTAGTGTGGGAGTTGGGTTCATATCACATTAAACAGAGGTGACACTTCTGGCCTACAATGTGACAGATGACCTTCCTAGAGATCATGGCACCTAATAGATCATTTAACATAAACAGCTCTGACACACGACCAAACTCCTTAAGCGTTAGAAAAACTTCAAGCAAGTCAATGCTATGTTGAAATCTGCTGTCATTTCCAATGAACATCCACAACCGCCATTGGCAGCTTTGAGAATTATTGCCAGTGATGCTGAGAACAGAGAGTCAAGCCATGTTCCTGTAGAGCAGTCCAAGTTCATCTCAGGGGAGGAAAGGATAGCCTGAAGTGACATCAAAGGATGCCAAGGGAGCATTTTCCTTTTCTTTTGATCTCATAGTACAATTGTTAGACTGTTTATGAATTATGGAGATTCTAAGTAGCAAATAAAACGAAATAAAAGCTTACTAACAGTTTAAACAAGGGCACATCCAATAAAACTTCCTTGAATGAACAAGTAGAAAGATCACTAGCTGATCATTATTATGTGTGAATAATTTTAGACATGTTACTCATTGATTCCTTCACTTATGCATTGAGCCAACAGCTATTGAATACCTGTATTGCACAGTCCTTGGGGCTGAGTGGTGAACACAGACACTGTTCTGTTCTCATGGGACATACAAACGGAGGAGAGAGACATTAATCAAAGAATCTTACAAAGAAATGTCAAATTGCAACTATGCTCTTGCTGTTGTTATTTGCCATTGAGCTAGCTGTGACTCAGAGCAACCCTGTGTGTGTAAATCAAAACTGTTCCATAGGGTTTTCAAGGCTGTGACCTTTTGGAAGCAGATCACCAGGCCTATCTTCTGATGTGCCTCCGGAAGTTTCAAACCGCCAACCTTTCAGCTAGTAATCGGACGCTTAACCTCTTGACTCCACCATAGCTGTACTGAGTGCTACAAAAGAGAGAGGCATGTGTGACTTATCGGTTGAATAAAGAAGGTAAAGGAAAATTTCCCTGAGGAGATTGTGGTCAGTTGTGAGCTGAGGGATGGTGGCAGGTTAAATTGGGTAAGAGAAAAGTGAAAGAAGTGTTCAAAGGCCCTGTGAGGAGAGAGGTGGTAGTGCTATCTTGCAACTAGGAGAAAAGTAATGTGGTCATGACACAGTATGAGGGCCAGAGAGGTTACACAGGAGCTGGATATTACAGAGCTTTGTCAAAAAATAAAAACAACCTAATCCTATTGTCAGGGAATGGATTCTGACTTACAGAGACCCTACATGACAGAGTAGAACTGTCCCATAGGGTTTCCAAGGCTCTTTACATCTTTCTCCTATGGAGTAGCTGGCACGTTTGAACCATTGACTTTTTTGTTAGCAACTGAGTGCTTAATGACTGCACCATCAGGACTCCTTGTAGAGTCTTGCAAATCACGTAAAAGTGTTTTGTATGTCATATTACAGAAGATAAGCAGGGGGATGAACTGATCAGATTTGAGTTTCGGAAAGAACATTCTGCACATGAAAAGTGGATTGGAAAGAACAAAGCAAGTGTGAGCAGACTAATGATAAGGCTTTCAGAGTAGTTGCAATTAGATGAAAGTATCTTGAATTGGAGCAGTGTGGCGGCAATGGTAAAAAGCAGGTGAATTCAAATGATATTTTGGCAGTAATATCAAACAGGACTTGGTAACGGGTAGAAATGGAAGCAAAGTAGAAGGACCCTTTAGGGATGACATACATCCACAGTTCTTGCTTGTATAACTGAATGGCTAGTGATGCCTTTCGTCAAAACACAAAATACTGCTAAAGTATCAGCTTTGGAGAGAAATATTATCAGCTTGGTTTGAGAAGAGTTTCCCTCTGAACTCTTGGATGTGTGGGTCTAGAATTTAGAAGAGAGATCTAGATGACAGAGACAAAATTAAGAATTGTCTGTGTATATGTGATAATTAAAGGTAAGTTACTGTGGTGTGCAGAATAATGGCCTGCAGAAGATGTTTATGTCCTGATCCCTATTATCTGTGAATGTTACCTTACGTGGCAAAGGGAATTAACATAGCGCATAGAGTTAAGACTGCTACTGAGGAACCTTAAAATAGAGAGTTTATTCTGGATTACCTGGGTGGTCTTAATGTGTTTTACTTGGGTTCTCTAGAAGAGCAAAACCAGTTGATTGAGGGCAGATTTAGATTTAAGAGTGTAGTGTTTCTGGAAGCAAGAAAGAGTCGAACAAGATGAGAAAAATACTCACTGGATTTGGTGGTATGTGTGGGGTTGCTGGTGGCTCTCGATGGGAGTCGGGGGAGCATAGTCCATGGCAAGTCCAATTCTTCCAAGAAGTCTGCATGTTCAGTGGAAGTGAAAATTACAAAAATGATTAACTTGGAATTGTATTTCTTAAACTTGGTATTATTGATGTCTTGGATCAGGTAATTCTTTGTGTGGGGCTAATCTGTGCACTGTAGTATGTTTAGCAGCATCCCTGGTCTTTCCCTCCTAGATGCCAGTAAACCTCCTCCATCAGTGTGACAACTGAAAATGTGTTCCGACATAATAAAATGTCCCCTAGAAGGCAAAATCACCCTTTGTTGAAAATGACTGATTTGAGTAGGAAACATAGAATTTCCTGAATTTGATTTTATCCAAGTACATCAAACTTAGTTTTTTCCAAAGCTTAAAAGGTCACCATTATTTAATTGTATCTTTCAAAGCTTCTGTCTCTAGAAGCACTCAGTTCTTCAGTATCTACTCTGAATTGATGCAAACTGATTTTGTGTAAATGGCAATATTCATGCTGCCTTGTAAGAACCTGAAAAGGTGAGTCCAAGATGGACTCTGGGGTACATTCCAAGCTTGTTCTAATTCTACCTGTACCATTTAATCTAGATCAGTTGCCGACCTATAATTGAACTGCATAGTTCTAAGTTTTTCCTTACCCCAGGATCATTTGACTACAAGAATTTTAATAGCATTAGCTGAGATCTCAAAGGCAGCACTCATCAAATCACGTTGGAATCAATCACACTATACAAAAAAAAAAAAACCTGACGGAGTGTGTACATTCTAACATAGTTGATGTGACATTTCAGAAGTTCTAACAGAGAAATCAGTACAAAATTTGTTTCTGAGCTTTGAAGAAGGGGTTTGCATTTTTTGATTAAGTACTTGTGTTGAGTCTCAGCAGTATTAAGACTCTCTTACCAACAGTCACATGGTCCCCCTTGTCATGCTAGCTCTTGAGGTTTGCCTTAGATGCTGAATTATGTGGAATCTGATTTATTTTATTGCTTTAATAATGTACTATGTAGTCTGGGGAGAAAGGTATAGAGAAGGTCTTGTAAAGTAAATTAAAAGCAAACGCTCATGGTTGATCACACATGTAAAAGTGAGAATAATTCAATGATGTGACATAGGCTTTATTAGAGGTCAATGTTCCCGTTGTAGTTATTAACTGTCTTTTTAATATTTTAATAAGAGGCTTCCCTCCCAATCCAGTTTTTCCCATCTTTCTCATGCTGCTTTAAAGTTATAGTTCGAGTCTGGTTTCGTTTCGTTGTAGACACTAGGGCTACAGACAGCATTATAAATTTTAAGCCATTCCAGGCTAAGTAAGTTGAACTATACTAAGAACAATGATTTAAACTTTTAAATTTTTAATTGTGTTAGTAGTACATGAATATATTTTCATTATAAAAACCATGAAAAATGAAGTTAAAAGTCTGCCTTAGTATATGATTCTCCCAATTCTATTCCAGTTTTCAGAGATGAAAAGCCAGTATCAGTAGATTCAACTTTATAAGGCTTTTTAAGTACGTTGTATGTATATAAGTACCGAAAGAACTGTAACCCATTGACGTCAAGTTTATTCCAACTCATAGTGACTCTATAGGACAGAGCAGACTCGTTGATGGCTTGCAAAAAGGGCTTTGGGATTCGAGCTATCAAGCTTTTGGTTAGCAGCCATAGATCTTAAACACAACACCACCAGGAAACCCTGGTAGCATAGTAGTTAAGTGATATGACTGCTAAACAAAAGACTCGCAGTTCAAATCCACTGGGCCCTCCTTGGAAACTCTATGAGGGCAATTCTACTCTGTCCTCTAGGATTGCTGTGGTGTAGAATCAACCCAACCCAACAGCAATGGGTTAGGGTTTTTTTTTTTTTTTTTAAGGAACTGTAAGTTTCTGGGGTGGTGCAAATGGTTCGGTGCTTGACTACCAGCTAAAATTTGGGTGGTCCCAACCCACCCAGAAGTGCCTCTGAAGATAGGCTTGCAGATCTTCTGAAAGGTCACAACCTTGAAAACCCTATACAGCAGTTCTACTCTGCATACATGAGGTTGCCGTGAGTTAGAATCCATGTGACAGTAACTAACAATCATCATAAACTGTACAGATTTGCTTAGTGCTGTGGTTTCTGACAAATGTGGGAGTACATTGTATGTATTACTTGTTAACTTTCTTTTTATAAACGATTTGCCTTGAAGGTATTGCCATTTTACCTCACACAGCTTCACCTCGGTCCATATTATTTCATAGTATTGATGGAGCATTTTATTTAGCTATTCTCCCATTGCTTTAGCATTCTTTAAAGGAACAGAACCAGTGAATGAATGCGTGTGTGTGGAGAGAGAAAGATAAAGATATTTACTTTAAGGAAATATTTCATGCAATCGTGGGAGCTGTCAGGTCGCATGTCCCTAAGTCAGGCTGCAGACGGAGGCTTTTGCTGACTCAGCATTATGAGGGGCCTGGCAAGTCTAAAATCTGCATGCAAGTCAGGTGGCAAGCTGGAGCTTTCTGCAGGTTTATGTCTCAAGATCAGTAAATTAGGCAACGAGTAGTGTCGTGAGAGTATACTGTGCCAGAACACCCATTTGTTTTCCAGAAGTAGGCCACATCTCCAAGGACTCTGTCTGATTGATTGATCACATCATGGAGGTTGATTATACTAAACTACATTACATTATGGAACAGCAACCAGTTCAAAGTCTGGCCAAACCACTGAGAGTTACAGCCTAGACAGGTTGACACAAAGTTAAGCATTACGTCCACTGATGAAGATTTTGGTTGTTTTAATTTTTTTTTTCTTCCCATTATGGTAAGCAATGTTACCAGATCCCTGATTGGCTGCTCACCTAAAAGTTGGTGGTTAAAACCCACCCACTGGCACCATAAAAGAAAGGTCTGGTGATCTGCTTCTGTCAAGACAGCAGCTAAGAAAATCTAATGGAGCAGTTTTACTCTGTAACACATGGGGTTGCCATGAGTTGGAAAAAACTTGAAGGAAATAGATTGGATTGTTACATTTTGTTTTTAAACACTGTAGCAGGGAACACCTAAGGTACATTTCTTTTTTATAAGTATGAAAAGTTTTCTTTAATTGACAACTTGAAATAGAATTATTGGGCCAAAGAATAGGCATTCTTTAAAAATCTGTCTTAATACAGGCAAAAGGGCAATAAATTACGTAAAATGTTTTGTGATTAAGACATGTTAAATAAAAATAGATGAACTTGGATATATTATGAGAGCTGATGATGAGGTTTATCATGTGTTTCAACCTTCAAAAATAGTTTCTTGCTCGTTTGACAGTCTACTAGAGATTGAAGGAGAAATTTAACCCGTAGCCTGTTAGGACATTAATAACGAATTAGCAGAAACCTTAGGAGTTGTGCACTTATCTATGCCCTTTGCCACTGTCCTGGGTTATTTAAGTATTTTTCCCATACTGGTATGAAGCTGTTTTCCTTCCGTTACAAAAGAATTTTAACTTGAGACTACAGATTTAATCCAAAAACAGCAAATTTGTGGAACCTGAGGTGCTTTAATCCTTGGCAAAATGTGCTCAACTTCCCATTGAAGAAAAATAATTAAAACAAGCCAGAGGTGTTCATGCTTATATCTGCTGGATTTAGAAGTTTCCCTATGGGAGAAAGTTACGCTTTAATGAAGAATTAGTTTAAGCTGGGTAGATTAAATTGCTAAAATTCATCTCCATAGTAATTTAGCTAGGGAAAAAATTAAGATGTTAGCCACAGTTGCCATTTATTTGGTCTGAGTTGGAGATTTGTGCAAATACCTCTGGAAAGAGTAGCATTCGTTTCAGTTGATCAGTTAGTCATTAAATATAGAACTTGTATTTAGTGAGTCCTCTACTCAATAAGTGCTGTTGCTTATGAGTTACATTTTAATGTAAATGAGTCAAGCTAATCACCCCCTGCAAGTGATCAATGACTTCATATTTTCCTCCTGAAGCTAATTTCACAACAGTGACTTTGCTATAAGAACTAGTCTAGGTTTTTGAAGAGAATGCAACTGTGTGTAACATGAATCTGATTCCTGAGTTTAAGGAGTCTTATAAATGAATCAGAGGAAAGCGAATAAGGAGAACTTTCTATGACCTAAAACATAGTCCATTTATCCTTGTGATTTGAGAGAAAGATATTTTTAGCTTTTTTTTTTCTTTTTACTTATGTTGCATGATTTGACTTTTAAACACAATGCCATTTAACTTAGAGGAATATTAAAAGATAATTTACTTAAGAAAGGACACTCAGGAAAGAAAAAAGATCCTTTGTATTCATATACTCTCAAGTTGCTGGCAACAATGACAAATGTTTCCCCATTTATTATCTCCTAAATGTATTGTGGAAACCCTGTTGGTATAGCATTTTAGTGCTGCTGCTGATAACCAAAAGGTTGGCAGTTCAAATCCACCAGGTGCTCTTTGGAATCGCTATGGGGCAGTTCTTCTCTGTCTATAGGGTCACTGTGAGTTGTTATCAACTTAATGGCAGCAGGTTTTGTTTTTCTGGTTTGGAACTGTATCATTTCATCAGAGGACATGAAATATAGCAGTCAAAGATTGCTCAGATTGTATTTAACAGCACATTGCAGGCCGATTTATTTTAACTTACATAGGTCTGAAATGTCAATAATAACCATGTCGGGGAAGAACTGCAGGAAAAATCAATATTCCTTTTGCAAGTTCTCAATAGTACTTAACGATTTTATGCATCTGCTATATGAGACATGAAGAAGGCTCAATTAAAACCTGCATTGGAATAAGCAAATCCTGCTTAAAAAAGAAAAATTCTATGTAAAAACCACACAAAATAAACATGACTAGATTAAGTTTTAATTAGAGTGGTCAGGAAGGTGATGTTTGTTGAAAAATGACAAATTTGATCAGTGTAGGGTGTATTTCGATTTTCTTATTTGTAAAACAGTGATAATGAGGAACCTACCTTCCAGGATTGTGGTGACAAGTCAATGAGCTAATCCAGGTAAAGGTCTTACAACAACACCTAGCACGCAGGAAACTCTTCACACCCAGTTGAAAATTTAGCTGGGGTTTCAGAGACTGCCTTGTGGAGATGACTATTTGAATTCATTTCACAGAGTTCTCTAGGTCTTCCTTGGTAAAATTCATTGACAGAAAACAAAGGCCTTGAAAGTGAGAGACTTCTGGCTGGACTACAGTGTCCCTCCCCCAATATCAGGGCATTGTAAGTACATCAAATGCTGTCCTGGTGTTGAAAAAGCTAAGGGGACTGTGAAAGTCCAGGGCAAGCTGGTAGAGTAGAGAAGACAATATGAGACAAGTGAGGTCTTTCAATAGGCCCAATTTTAAATCATACCTTTTGGAGCCTTGTGGTGGTTTCCAGAGTAACTCTTCAATGACAAACCTCAAGTGAGAACTGAGCTTAGACTGCATGTTTTCTAGTCCCTTGGAGATGCTAGCTGTGGGACTGTCAATCTGTCATTGATCTGAAATCCAGATACCTTGGCAGGTGGTCTGTGGTGTAGATTCTAGAATCCACTTAACAGTAGAGATAGTTAGTACCAAAGATATCACCTGATCTTCCTTCCTTATAACATAGATGAGGAGGCTGATTGGTAAATTGACTTGACCAAGGTCACCCAGCACAGAATGACAGAGCTGAGACTAGAATCCAAATCTCCTGACTCTACATTTGGTATGCAAGACACATCTGTGAAAGACAGCAAGACTGAGAAACAGAGAATTAAGAAGTCTTTGGGTTGACCTATCTCTCCAGGTGCATTATAGTAAAATTTCACATCATAAAAAAAAAATAATGACATCAGTCATATATCACATTTTTACTATGCAATTAGCAATTTGTGCACCTATCTCATTTAAGCCTTACAGCAACATCATGAGATTATTCTAGTGCCCCTATTGTACTGATGAGAAGACTGAGGTATGGAGAGGTTCAGCAAATGCATTAGTGTCTTGTGGCCAGTAACAAACAGTGTGAAGAATAGAATAATGAGTCTTAGAAAATTATCTTGCAAGTGACATGAAGATTCTTTTAAAAACTCTTTGGTGAGAGCCTCACTGACTTCCCCATGCTGAGATTCTGTTGGTGTATCAGTAAAATAAGAGGATAACAGCATTATCCTGCTGTTCTTTAATTCATTTGTCTCGGCATTTTTGTCAAGATTTGTGTAACTACTTTTACGCTAAGGCTTGAGGACCAGTATGCTAGGTCTTCTATTTTAGTTGAAGTTGGGTTAAAGGATGTGGAAAGCTACTGCTACCTGTTTCAATGGACATGTTGATTTATCTGGGATGGTCACACATACCTCCTGGGACCACTTTTTGTAGCCTTCTTCTGCTCTATTGTTTCTGCTTTGATAGATATTGATATTGCCAAGTTCCTGCTTAAGCATTTTGGTGCCTTTATTTTTTCTAGATTAAATGAGGTTTTAAACAAGGCTTATGGGGTAATTCTTTGTCATTAAGATAACAAATGGATTGAAAACAGCCTTCTGTCTCTTTGGAATCCACCACCATTAGTGGACCATAACCCAGCTGGTGACAGAACGACAGAGAGGCATGGGGCTTTCAAAGAGTGAGAAAACATGTAAAATTGCCTGTGATTTGTCACTGAGGATGGAGAATCTCAGAAGCTTCAGAAAATGCACTCAAAACCATGACTACACAATCCTATTTTTTAGAACAGATCCCTATAAACGTGAAGTAGGATGGACTGGGGAAATAGGATGCCCCGAAAAGCACGCCTAGCCTTATGTTTCTGTTACATTGCCTGAGAGGCCAGAAAAGTAACAGATAGTGAATGCTTATTTTTCTAATACTCTGCATGGTAGAAATAAGTCAAGTTCGCACTGAAAAATTTAGAATAGTGTTTAAGCATTAGAACAAACTTGTAAGTTAAATCAGAGCGTGGTTGTTCCCTAGGCAGAGATAGTAATCCAGCACTAGGAATTCTGTTTTAAGTCCACGCCTTGTTATTCTCTAGGCAGCCAGGAAATTGGAATCTTAGAACCAAAGAGGCTGGTTCTGCTGTCTAGAACAGATCATCACAAAAGGAAGTAAGACCATTATCAAAGCACAATAACAACTCTACTTACTGTTCCTCATTCTGTGAAGAGAAAAACAATTTGGAGATCGAGGTTGATACTATCAGTTAGCAAAATGATGCATATTTCAACAAACTGCCAGTTGAACCTTTTAAAATTAATGACTACAATAAAGATAGTGAATTTGGGTCATTTCGGGAATTAATTAACGACAAAAACAGAGACCACAGGAAATGATACAATTCTCAAACTGACAGGAGTTGAGATGGAGGTTGCTTCATGGTAAGTTGCAAACAGACATGGGTTAGCTGCTCCTGTCACAGTGGAAGCAGTGAGTGATAGAAAGAATACTGGTTTCCTGCCCTCAGTTTCACAGTGGGCAGTTGTGTGGTCTGGTCAAGCCTCTTACTTTTAGGGGCTCTGTTTGTCCATCTGCAAAATGGAACATTCAACTGGATGATTATTTAGGTCTTTTTCATGACTTATAATCTGTGTTTTTAGCTTTGTTTCCCTAAACCCCTGGTGGAACAGTGGTTAAGAGCTCAGCTGCTAACAAGTCAGTGGTTCAAATCCACCAGTAGCTCCTTGGATACCTTATGGGGCAATTCTACTTTGTTCTACAGGTTCACTATGAGTTGTAATTGATTTGATGACAATGAGTTTGGTTTTTGGTTTCTACCTATGTATGATGGCAGATATAGAAGCAACAATACATTCTGCTTGCTACATTATTCTCAGGCAGTTTAAACTGTCCCAGCCTCTCAAGTTTATGGCTGTCTTTCTCTTCCCAGAGACTTTGTAGCCAATATCCTTTATTTGACAATGGTTAGTGTTCCAAACATTTGTTGTTTATTCCCTGAAGCTGTAACTCTGTGGCAAAGAACAGTACTCCAGGATCCCAGACTTTCCATGTAGCTGATGATTCCAGGAGAAGACAGATAAAGGGTCTTCCAGTAAGGGTGTCCTATCTTTGAACTTGAATAAAACAGGTTGTGTAAATGACATAGTTTTAATTGTTTTATTATTTTGAAGTACATTTGATGATATTATATATGGAAAAGAACTTTGGGCAAATGGCCATTGTGGCACCTTCCAAATGGGGCCATTGACAGTCATAGCTTCTCCTCATTCATCTTGGAAAAAGTAAGGGCCAGTGATTTGGCTGAACGAAAATCCCCACCAAATAGTAACTTTTGGAGATAAAGTGGACATTCTTGAATCTCCATTGGATTTTCATGGCTGCAAATGTGACAGTTTTGTCTGTTAACAATACCATCCATCCAAAAATGGGCCTCATTGCTGAAGATGACTTTTCAGCCAAAAGTAATGTCATTGCTTCAGAGTCCAGTCAGCAAATAATACGGTGCAGTCTGTGGTTGTTGGACTTCACGTCTTGAGTTAAAACGACTTTGTAAGGGTAAAACTTCAAGTCCAGATTCAAAATCTGCCAAACTGTGGTCAACAAAAGGCCTAGTTCTTGTGCTCAGGGAGAAATTGATTGGGATGAATTCTCACATACCCTCTGATAAACGGTGGCAATGTTTTCATTGGAATGTGTGATTGGTTGACACATAGGTGTTGTCTGATTGGCAATACATCCAATTGTCTCAAATTTCTTGGTTAGCATTGAATTGTTCTCTCAGTGGGACAATTATACACATCATAAATTTCACTAAGGTAAGGAATGTTTGGCTAACAATTACCTTGATAATAAACTTTAATAATTTCTACATGCTGTAAAATTGTGTAACTGTTCATGGTTCTTTGTCAAGACTTAAAAAAAAAAATGTGGTAAATCTGGCCTCTATAGCTTCACAGATATTGCCACTGTGAGCTGTCAAAAATAGGACATCCTTATTGGAAGACCCTTCATCTTTCCTAACAATCTGACAGAAGTCCCAGGGAGAACATGGATTGACTTAGCTTGGGAACATGTCCATGTCTGAACCAATCAGTATGTCCAGAGTAGATGGAGCATTCTCATGGGCTAGGCTTGAGTATGTGACCCACACTTGTTGCTTTGGAGGCTAGGGAGAGTCTGATCGGCTTTCAGTCAAATGATATAAACTGAGCAAGAATATAACGCAACAAGAGGGATGACTAAATAAAATGTAGATGCAGATAAATATCACAGGCCTCTACAGAAGCTCCAACTTTTTCATCATTTTAACAAATAGTGTCCTTTCTACTGTATTAGAAACCACAGAGAACTGACGTGAAGGATAGTTTGACTCCTGTCCTTGTTTTGTCTCTGACTAGCTGTGGAGCCTTAAGCAAATCATTTACCCTCTCTTGGTCTTAGTCCCTTCACCTGTAAAAGTGAGAGATATAGTGATTTGGTGTCTTTGAACTTTCCAGCTTTGGCATTCTGTGTTAGTGATGATCATCACATCCTCTGAATAGTAACAGAAGCAAATGACTGGTTTTAATACAGATTGGTGATTTTATACTTCCTTTTCAAAGCCAAGTTATTATCTACAGTAAATAAATGCATCCTCCTTAAATCTAACATCTATAAACAACACCATTGAAAACAGTAGACGTGCCATGGTTTCCTCATCTACAAAAATGGTGAAAGGGATATGTTACAGATTTCTAAATGTTAATGAGACCATTTCTGTGTATTTGTGAGAGGTCCGCAGGGATAGTCATCATTTCTGTCTTATTCCATGCTGGATTCCCACTGTCTAGTCTAGTCCTTCATGTAGAGTTGAAGCCTAGAAAATATTGGTTGAAAGACTAAATGAATTATAAAAAAAAAGCTTTGTAATTTCTTAAAGGACATACTTTGTAGAGTTATCTTGACTATGAGTTACTCTAAATAAGCAAAATAAATATTTTGAATGAAAATAGAACCAATCGTAAATGACAGTAATGGAATTGGAACCCAGCTGGCCTGAGTTTACAATGGAAGAGTTTTTATAGCTACATCATGTTATCTTTTAAGGGATCTCAGAAATCAAAGCTCGGTTATTTCTGGTTTTCATTGCTGATGGTTTCTAATGTACCAGAATGATTCTGCTACTGGGAGACAGATTAAAATTTACTACCTACTGATACCTTGTCTGTTTTTAGTGTGCTTTGTATGTATGAGTGGTGCAAAAGGTTAAGTGCTTGGCTGCTGACTGAAAGATTGGCAGTTCAAAGTCACCCAGAGGTACCTAGAACAAAAGACCTGGCAATCTACTTCTGAAAGATCACAGCCATTAAAACCCTATGGAACCCCAAACACCTGGTGTCACCATTCATTGGAAACAACTTGATGTCAGCTGGTTTGGATTTCAGTTCTTACGTAGTGTTTCATTGGCCATTTGAGACTATAATCATGTCAACCCATTTTTCTGGATTAAAACTGAGATTTGAGGTCCTGTTATCTTCCAAGTATAATCCAGATTTTTTCCTTTATGTGAAAGATGCACACAAATATCACGCTGTGAC
This sequence comes from Heterohyrax brucei, assembly GCA_028571685.1. Taxonomy (NCBI): domain Eukaryota; kingdom Metazoa; phylum Chordata; class Mammalia; order Hyracoidea; family Procaviidae; genus Heterohyrax; species Heterohyrax brucei. The sequence continues at coordinate 172,866,019 of CM053141.1, forward strand.
TTAAAAACATGTCTTTGACTTTCTCCATTTTGCCTTCTTAATCAAGAACACAATTTCCTGTTTGTGGTTTTAGATTCCCTAGTACTGGCCTCAAGTCAACTACGAAATGTTATTTTCCACTGCTCTGCTTAAGGGTCTATGATCCTGAGGGGCCGGTCATTTTAACTACTAGCTATCTTATTTACTCTTCACCTGTATTTTGTTTCTGTAACTCTCCATGTCTTGAATCTCCTCAGTAATTTAAAGGGTAGTCATCATCCAGCGTTTGGGTTGAAACCATATTGTCCTCTGATATTTTCTTTACTTTAACCTAAGTAAATTTCCCTTATTTGAATTTTAATAATATACATGGTCTCTAAACCCCAAATTTCTCAAACTGCTGTGAAGAATACAACTCTTTGTGTCTGGAGAAACAGAAAGGGTTCAAAGATCAAAGTGGTTTGGGGAATTTCAGTGCCCATGGAAAACAGTTTCAGAATGTGCGCTCCTCACTGTGAGTTTCTTGAAGACAGAAACCTAAACCAAAACCCGTTGTTGCTGAGTTGATTCTGAATCATGGTGAACCTATGGAACAGAGGGTTTCCGAGTTTGCAGATCATTAAGAAAACAGACTGCCAAATCTTTGTCCTGTGGCTCATGAGTTCAAATCACTGATCTCTCAGTTAGCAGCTGAGGTGTTTAACCACTGTACCACCAGGACTGCTTTGAATTCAGAGATTAAATGCTGTTAACCTTTATACCCTAGTGGCTGTCACATTATATGCATTCAATAAATGTGGATTAATTAATGATTGTTGGATAATTTCTTCCTTCATTATCTACTACTACATTATGTCACTTTTTTTCTTTTTAGGTTTGATATTTAAAACCTTATTTGCTCATCTATGTCTTAAATGATTTTTGTGTCTTTCACAGTGCTTAGCATAGGGATTGCTGTTTGGATAGTGCCTTAGTTGCTGCGATGGTTAGGGTTATATGTCAAATTGGCTGGGGCATGATCTCAGTGTTTATAAGTGACCACTCCCATAATTGTGTCTGTTGAAAGGAGTTTCCTTGGAGGTGTGGCCTGCAACCATATATAAGCAGACATTCTGGTTTCTAGATTGCTCTAGATCCTGTGGCTGCCTCCAGTTCTTCAGACCTGTGGCTCTTGGGACTTGAGGCATCAGTTTATCTACAGATCTTGGCATCTGTTAATCTTTCCAGTCTGAGAGCAGAATCCTTGCTCTCTGACCTACCAGTCTGGGATCCACCAGCCTCTGCAGCTACGTGAGTTGACAGGATTCCCCTCTGATCCGTGGACTCAGGACACTTCAGCCTCTACAATCATGTGAGTCATTTCCTAGGTATACATTTCTGTATGTACATGTATATATGCTTCACTGGTTTTGTTCTCTAGAGAGAGAAAGCCCTTGTTTGTTTCTGCTGTCTATAGAACTTGCATCCCTTGGCTTCTCGGCATTGTACTACTCTTTTGGGCATCTCACTTGTTTGATCTCTTTCATACCTCAAAAGGGCCCACTTAAGATGCACCCTATACTAGTCTTGTGTCATTAACATAATAAAGACCAGCCATTCCCAAATGGAATTAAAACCACAAATACAGAGGTTATGATTTACAGCACATGTTTTAGGGGAATGAAATTCAGTGCGTGATACCTGTTGCTGTAGAGTTGAGTCCAACTCACAGTGACCTTATAGGACAGGGTAGAAGCGCTCCATGGGGTGTCCAAGGAGTGCCTGGTGGATTCAAACGCTGACCTTTTGGTGAACAGCCAGAGTTCTTAACCACTGCATGACCAGGGTTTCCAATCCATAACAGATATTAACAAAGAGAAACTCATAGTGTTGCACTAACTTTACTTTGAACCACTGTGTCTAATTAATGCTGTTTTGTCAGGTGGAATATTGTGTAACATCTTTGATTACCATTCCATCTTTCAGAACTCATCTTGAAGCAGCTCTTCTACTATTGCATTTGACTGAATATTTGTTGGAACAAGTGTTATTTACTCAATTTCTCTTCTTAAAATCTGTTAAGTTTGGCTATGTGTGACCCACGAAGAAAAACTTGTGCACTGAATCAGCCTCCCAACCTAGCTTTGCATAAAATAGTGCAAGTCTTTATAACTGTGAATGTATTCTTTGTAAAGGGTTTGTAAATCAGAAGTTGAGGTATCATAGGTAGATGCTCAATAACTTGAAGTAATACTTAGGCATTTGATCAATTACTTACAGAAATGCTGATCATACTAGGGATTTGGGGTGGAGGGTTAAAATAACCCCTTTCCACTACTACCATTCCCTAAGGCTGTATATTCTGTTGAGCTGGAAGCAGATAGCTTCCTATAGAAATTCACATATTTGAAACTATTTTTCTTAGAATCACCTTCCTTTGAATTTGTGCTGTTACTCCAGAATTCGATACAATATATTTCAGTATGATTTTTCTAGTCCTGGCTTCATTATTAGCTAATCTTATCAATAGTTCCATGCTGTAATTATTTCCTTCCCCAACTGTTATATATTAATAATATGATATAGGCTTAAGGAAGATGGGTATTTTTAAGAACTTACTTATGAGTGGATGGGTTCCAGAAGATGAACTCAGACTGTCTTTCAAGATTAACTAGGCAAGTTCTCCAACTCTTTCTCTCCCCAGAATAGAAAGCACAGGTGTGATCTCACATAATGAGCTGATCATCATGTACTAATTGCATTTGTTGAAGGTTTTTGGGTACACACTTTCTTTCCTCCTGTGTAGGAGAAGCTCTCAGCTTTCTGCTGAGTATTTCTTGTGAAGGAGCTGAGAGGCAGTGATCTCACTTTTCATCCCACAGAACAATTAAAAAAATGGTGCAAATATGCTTCACCCCTGACATACACTGAAGATTCCTTTCTTCTGCTATGGAAGCCTTCCCACTTACACCCTTGGTGCCTCCCCGAGCTCCGTATTTTCACTTGTTAACTCAACATCCAAGCATTTTGTAACATACTAGTGACAATATAAAATATTAGTTGGTAGCTCTCTAAGGTTTTGAAGTTGCATGTCCATCTGACAGCAAGTTTTATTTATCATCGACAAGCTTAAAGAGTGTATTAATAATTAAAAGAAAACAAACAAAAACACAAGCACCACTTACTTTCTTTTAGAAATTTTGGTTCTTCCATTTCTTCATGAGTTTTTGAGGGATCTGAGCTTTAACTATCGTACAGAGACATGTTTGAGGACAAGCACTGTAGTATCTGTTTATATTCACTATCTGATCTTTCTCTTAGGCAGAACACATTCCTTACAGAACCATGGACAATAGCTTTCGCCACCATACAAGCAAAATTAAACAGAACCAATTGCCATCAAATCAGCTGCTATTCATAGTGATATCATGTGTGTCAGAGCACGACTATGCTCTGCAGAGTTTTCAGTGGCTGATGTTTTAGAAGTAGGACTCTAGGCCTTTCTTCTGAGGTACCTACAGGTGGACTTGAACCACCAACATTTTGGTTAGCCATGAGCACGTTAATGGTTTATAGCACCCAGAGACTCCAGTTGTCTCCTGTGGTGGTGTTAAATTTCTTGACAACAGTGGGGGGTCCGGTTTGGTTATGTTTCTTTCACAGGATGAGCAGATATGGAACTTCACAGTTGTAATCACAGGAAGGGTTTTTTCCTGTGTGTGTGTGAGCACACAAAGGTGAGAAAAAAGAGGAGATGGTTTACATACCTGTGTATGTGATGATAGTAGGAACACTTGAATATAAATTTATAACTACAGAGTGTTTTCACTTATATCACAGCACCGTAGCATTTGACTTTAATACCAGTTTTTTATTCAGGGTAACTGAAGTTTCTGCTGATCTGCTGCTACTCAGCTCGTGGTGATTTCTTTCATCTCCCCCTTCTGGACTGTCTGCTTCCAGTCAGACTAAATTCTTGCTTTTGCTTAAATTCCAACTTTTTTTTGCCTGTGGGCTTTGAGTATGTCTTCTGTCTGCTGAAGTCACTTAACTCCCAATCATGAAGTGGGTCCTGACCCCTTCATACTGGATAAAGTGTTCCCCCAGGGGAATTATACAAAGAAAACAAAACCCCTTGCTATCAAGTCAATTCTGACATTCTATCACAGCACCTCTGGATTAAGTTCACACTACCAATCTTCAAGTTAGTAGTTGAGTGTAATCTTTTGCACCACCCAGGGAAAAGGGGACATCCTTGTTATTAGATGCTGTCAAGTCAATTCTGACTCGTAGCAATGCCATGTGATGAGTAGAACTCCCTTGTACAGTTCTCTAGTCTATAGTTTTTACGGGAGCAGATTGCCAGGCCTTTCTCCCGCTGAACTGCTAGGTAGGTTTACATGCCAGCCTTTGGGTTAACTACTGAGTTAACCCACTGAGTTAACCACTGCATCACCAGGAATCCTTGAAGCACCCATATCAGCCTACATGTTACCTATCATAGCACCTTCACCCTGAATTACAGTTGCCTATTCTCTTGTCTAGAAATTCAGGTGGTGCAGTGGTTAAGAGCTCTGGCTGCTAAACAAAAGGTCAGCAGTTCACAGCCTCTATACCCGCTTTGGAAACTTTATGGTGCAGTTCTACTCTGTCTATAGTGTCACTATGTGTTGGAATGGACTTGATGACAAAAGTGTTTTTTGTTTTGTAATATCTTCTTGTCTATCTTTCTAACTAGACTCCTTGAAGGCCAGAACCATCCCTATAGTACCAGTGCCTGGAACTGCTTATCAAGTTCCCTGTAACTGATTCTGGAATTAATATTTTGGATTAGGCGGGACAGCTGTCACTATTGCCATCTTCCATGAAAGATCTTTCTAAGAGTGACAGCTATAGAAAACAAGTGACAGATCTAGAAGAATGACAACAATACTAGATTTTATTTCCTAAGTACCATGAATCAGGAGGCATGCACACGTTAGCGCATGAAATCGTCAGATCAACTCTTTAACATAGATACTTTTATTATCTCTTGCTCACTTGGTCACTCACTCTTTTAATCAATGAGAGATTTAAGTTTCAGATATTTAAGTTAATTAACTTACCCAATTTCACAAAGCCTGAGGAGAGAGTCTCTGATACAGTGTTCATCTTCTAATTTTGATAAAATATCCAGGTTCTTTTCCACTGCGTTAAGTCAAACGGCAAACAATTATAAAAGCAAAATGATAGTATATCAATTGGTCGTTTTGCTTGCAAGTTGTCAAACATTGTTTTGACTGATAGATTTCACCAAATTGATATGTCCAATGGATTGCACCAAACCAGTATATCTGAATCAATCCTAGAGGGCAACTATTAATTTTATAGACAAATCATGTCCCTTCTCACACCGTATTCTAGACTCCAAGTAGTTTAGCTAATTTTAAATTGGAGGACACAGAATATCACAACCTAAGAATGCTTGTGGGATAGTCCCCAGATTGAATGCCAGCACCAAGAAAGACAACTATGTTTCCTCCCCATGTGTTTTGGTGTAAAGGATCCTTTTGTTTGTGCTGATTATGTGTGCTAAATAACTAACTCAGTTTGGCATTAGCAAGACACTGCCTGAAATCCCTGCCTCTTTTCAAGGCATTTCCAGTCTTAGCTTCAATTCTATGGCATAGCCAGTGTTTCAAAGCATTCTTCCTCTAGCCTAAGCACCATCTCTCTTTTGTTGTTAGGTCCTTTCAAGTTGGTTCTGACTCATACTGGTGTTATGTACAACAAAATGAAGCACTGCCGGGACCTATGTTATCCTTGTAAATGTTATTATGCTTGAGCCCAGTTTTGCAGCCACTGTGTCAAGCCTTCTCGTTAAGATTCTTCCTCTTTTTCCCTACTCCCTCCTGATAACAAGTCTAAAGCACGTGAGATGAAGTCTCACCATCTTCCCTTGTAAGGAGCCTTCTGGCTGTACTTCCAAGACAAATTTGTTGGTTCTTCTGGCAGTCCGTAGTATATTCAGTATTCTTCCAACACCATAGTTGACAGCCATCAACTTTTCTTTGGTCTTTGTTATTTGTTGTCCATCTTTCATGTTTGTATGAAATGATTGAAGATACCATGGCTTGGGTCAGGTGCACCTTAATCCTCAAAGTGACATCTGTGATTTTTAACATTTTAAAGAGATCTTTTTCAGCAGATTTACCCAATCCAATATGTCATTTGGTTTTTTGATTGCGGCTTCCATGGACATTGATTATGGATCCAAGTAAAACGAAATCCTTGACAACTTCAGTCTTTTCTGTCTTTATCATGATACTGTTTATTTGTCCAGCTGTGCAGGTTTTTGTTTCCTTCATGGTGAGAGAGAAACCCTAGTGGTGACATCTGCTAACAGAAAGGTCAGCAGTTCAAATCTATCAGGAACTCCTTAGAAAATCTATGGGGCAGTTCTACTCTGTCCAATAGTGTTTCCATGAGTCAGAATTGCCTTGAAGACAGTGGTTCTGGGTTGGTTATGTTGAGGTGTAATCCATACTAAAAGCTGTAGTCTTTTAGATGGTAGCACGTACTGCTTTGTAACACCATCTAAGAAGTCAGAAAATGGTGTTCCAAGACAACTATTGTGGAAATATCAGATCTTCTCTTTAAATGATGAAATGGCCTTTTGTGAGGATGGCCTGCCTAGCAGATTAGAATGACAACTATTTAACTTTTGTCTTAATAGATTCCCTGCTTTATGCATAAGCTCTTTTGTTGTCATTGTTTAACAGCTTTCTTGATGAGTAACTGATAAACAAGCAGCTGAACATTTTTAAAGTGTATGATTTGGTAAGTTTTGACTCATGTGTGTACCTTTGAAACTATCACCCCAATCAACAGAGTACGCAGTTTCATCCCCATCTCCAAAAGTTTCTTCAATTTTCTTTGTAATTTATTCTCTCTTCCCTGTATCAGCAGGCAACCACCTATCTGCTTTCTGTCAGTAGGAACTACTTTGTATTTTCTAGAGTTTTATATAAATGGAATCAAAAAAGCATGCTGAATTTTGTCACTCAGTATGCTTATTTTGAGATTTATCTGTGTCACTGTGTGGATCAATAGTTAATTCACTTCTATTGCTGAGTAGTAGTCCATGGTAGAAATATAGCACAGTTTATTTTCCTATTTGCCTGTTCAGAAACATTTGGTTTGTTACTAATTTTTGGCTATTACAAACAGTACTGCCATGTAACTTGTGTCCAAGTCTTTGTATGGACATATGCTTTCGTTTCTTTTGGTCAAACATGTAGAAGTGGACTGTTTGGATCATATGTCAGTATATTTAACTCTTAACTGTTTTACAAAGTGATTGTACCATTTTAGAATCCAAGCAGTGGATTCCTCCACATGCTTACCAAAATTTGGTATGGTCAGTCTTATTAATTTTACCCATTCTAATAGGTATGTGAAATCTCTAGTAGACAAATGGTTAGTTAACAAATCGTGTAAATATTTAATAAGTTTGATTAAAAGGTTAAGAGTTAATAGGGTAGGGCCCCTCCCCCTCCCCAAGGTACCTCAGAAGAATGCCTGGTAGTTTTCCCTCTGAAAAAAAATCAGTCATTGAGACTCCTTTAGAGCACAGTTTAATCCGGTATATTGTTGCCTATGAGTTAGAATAGACTTAATGGGGAGAAAAAAAGTATTGTCTTAGGTTTAGTTCTCTAGAGAAGCAAAAACCAGTAAACCACATAAATATATGCACAGACAGAGGTTTATATCAGGGAAAGGTTTACATGGTTGTAGGGGATAGAATGTCCCAAGTCTGTGAATCAGGAGAGAGGCTTCTTCAGATTTACGTAGGTGCAGGGTCTGATGAATCCAGGATCAGTAGGTCAGACAGCAGGGCTCTTGCTCACAGACTTTGAAGATTCATGAACCCCAAAACTGGCAAGACTGATCAGAGGTAAAGTACTAGCTCAAGTCTCAAGAACTGGAGATAAGCCCAACAGGAGCCAGCTGCAAGATCCAGAATGAGCAAAAGTCCCTAAGCCTTTCCAGAACATTAGCTTGTATTCAATACAGGCCAATGAAACTCTGTTTTGACTGATGGGCTATTCACAGCGGATTCCATCATGGTGGTGATCGTCTATGGAATCTCAAAAGGTGGGTGATCATAGCATTATATGACTGCCAAAAGATTGAGAATCATGACCCAGCCAAACTGACATACAGTCTTAGCCATCACAAGTATGCACTGGTTTTGGAAGGCGTCCTGGTTGCATAGTTGTTATGTGCTTTGCTGTTAACTGAAAGGGCTGTGGTTTAACTCACAAACAGCTATGTGGGAGAAGGATGTGCAGTCTGTTTCTGTCAAGACCTACAGCCTTGGAAACCCCATGGACAGCTCTACTCTGCTATCTGTAGGGTTGCTATGAGTTGGAATTGGCTTCATGGCAATGGATTGTTAATCCTATTTGATTGTGGTTTTCATTTGCATTTCCTTAATAATTGATGATGTTGACGTTAAACATTTTGCATTTGCTACCATATAACTTCTCTGATCAAGGATCTATTCGTTTTTACTTGGGTTGCTTGTTTGCCTACTATTGAGAGTTTATTATTCAATGAGCCCAGGTGGCACAGTGGTTAAGTGCTCAGCTGCTAACCAAAAGGTCAGTGGTTGGAACCCACCAGTTGTACAGTGGGAGAAAGACGTGGCAGTCCGGTTCTGCAAAGATTACAGCCTTGGAAACAATATGGAGCATTTCCACTTTGTCCTAGATAGTCACTGTGAGTTGAAATCAAATCAAGGCAACGAATTTTCTCATTATTTGGGAGTTTTTATCATCTAGACACAAGTCTTTAGCAGCTGTGATTTGCAATTATGTTCTTCTACTTTGCATTTTATTCTTTCCTTTAATATTATATTTTGAGGAGTGGAAGTTTTTAATTTTGATGACTCTCAGTTTACAAATTAGTTCTGTTATGGATTCTTTTTTTGGTAGTGTAGTTAAGAGATAGTTCCTAATCTAAGGTCACAAACATTTTTCACCTTGTTTTTCTTCTGTAAGTTTTCAAGAATCTAGAAGTTTTATATAACATTGAAGTATATGACTTATTGTAAATATTTTTTACATAGTGTGAGGTATAGATTGAGTTTTCTTTCCTTCTCTCTTTTCCTCCCTCCCTCCTTCCCCTTCTTTTCTCCTTCCCTCCATCAACTGATACGTAATTGTTCCAGTGCCATTTACTGAAAGCAGTATGTTTTCTCCACTGACTTATCTTGGTATCTTTGTAAAAAAGTCACTTGATAATATATATGAGTTTATTTCTTGATTCTCTATGATATCCTGTTGATCTGTTTATCTATGTTTATACTGATACCTCACTGTCTCAATTACTAAGTGGTTCTACACCATCCTGCCTCAAGGGAACCTTTGGCAATATCTGGAATAACTTTTGGTTATCACAACAAGAGGGGGGTACTACTGGTATCTAGTGTATAGATGTCAGGAGTGCTTCTAAACATCCTCAGTGTACATAACAGCCCCTACGCCCACCCCCACAGCAAAGTATTGCTTCGCTCAAAATGTCAGTAGTGCTTAGGTTGAGAAAACACATATAGCCCTACAATATGTATTGAAATCAGATAGCGTAAGTATTCCAAATTTGTTCTTTATTGAAGTTTTTTTTCAGGAACCAAAGCCAAGGACCAAAGTCCTGGAGTAGAATCAACTGTAAGCCCCACATCAAGGCATCAGTTTTATTTCTTCATGATAGTCCATGCTGCCAAATATGGCCCTGAATATTCAGCTCCAACATCATACCTTCACTGCTCCCTGGATAGAGAGGAAAAGACATTCTTGTCAGCCAGCCCCTTTCGAAGATTTCTGAAAATTGTTCTGATTGGATTAGTTAGGGTTATGTGTCTAACCTTGTAGCAAACACTGTAGTCATGACATGCATACAGTGGCCTCCTCTATAAGGATAAGATTTCGTTGTATGGTTACAGTAGTAGGATCTCATGCTAGAATAAGATAGTGTCTAGGAGGCTGGTATGGAAGTTCCAGGATGAAGCATCACAACCAGAAACAGAATCTCCCGAGATCCAACATCCTCAAGAATTCAAAAGAGCAATGCCATTCTCTCTTTGAAGTGGTGTCATTAATTAACAGGCATTCACTTCGACATTCTCTGCATTTCTCTGTGCATCTTTTACAGACTGAGGGTCTATATAGAAAGCACTTTTTCATTCTTGTATCTTCCTCTTTCTCATCCAAATAATGTGTATTTTTATTTTACCTCTTGGCATCAAACATATGAATAATTAAAAGTGAGGCTATGATTGTCACATTCAGAAAGAATAGAGATGAGTTATAGTGAAGAGCTACCATTAGAAAAGGGAGAAGCGGGGGCAAGGTATGCAGTAAATGAAGAGGAAGTCGTCTTTGGTTTATTAAGATTGCAAATCCCCAAAAGTATATATTCTGTAAGCCTTATGTTTTCCTTTTACCATTTGGCAATTTTTTTTTCCTCTCAAGGGTATTCTGCATTTATTAGGTATCAAGTTTAAGACTAAATTCAGGTGTTAGCATTAGATACCCCTCCCTCAGCTTCTTTGCCTAAAACTAAAACCAAACCCATTGCCTTCCAGCCCAATCTGTTTTACAGCCATCCTGTAAGATGGAGTAGGAGTTGCAAGGTTGCAATCTCTACAGAAGCTGACTTCAGCATGCTTCTCCTGCACAGTGGCTGATAGGTTCAAACTGCTGACCTTCCAGTTAGCAGCCAAGGGCCTTAACCACTGTACCACCAGGGATCCTCCCCACTCCACTAGTGGCATCAAATTACCTTTAGGCTAGAAAGATCTCTAGGGATGGATCAAGGAGGTATTTTCTGACAAGCTAGCTTTTGCAGCCTGGAGTGAGCATGGGAGGGCTACAGTGTGGGAGTTTTGCTTCTACTCTGTGGGAATGACTATTTCTCCTCTTACATAAGGGATTCAGGCTAGCATTTGGTGTGTCTTCAGGTAAAGAATCCTTCCTGGGATGGTGATTAAGGTGAATAAAAAAAATCACTTTTAGAAGAAAGAGAACAGTGATCTGTTAATCTGTAATCTCTCTCCCATTTTATACTTCTAATACTGGTTCCAGTTCCTAATAGCCACAAAGATGAAGGGGAGAAAATCCCAGAACAGTCATCCTCATTGACATATGTTAATCACATAGCATGTGTCAGATCTATTCTGAGGAGTTTATCTTCTTGTCTCCCTTAAACCTCACAACAAATGTATGGAGCAGTATTTATCTCTACTTTCCAGATTAAGAAAAGTTAGATTTTAAGAGATGATGTATCTCACCATGGTCACATAGGCAATTGTGTGTGTGTGTGTAAGGTGCAAGGATGGAAAGAAGCCCCAAACCATGGAAAGCTAATTAGGCTGCCAAAAGAAAGCAATTGACCATGTAATTTTCTTTACCCTAAGGCTGTATTCACTGTGCAGCCTAGGTAAGCATAACTTTCTGGCTTCAGAGAGTCATTTCTAGGCCAACTTTAGGCCTAGAATGTTTCTTTTGACCACTAGGAAGGTGAAATAACAGAACTATGAAACTCTGCTGGTGTAGTGGCTAAGTGCTATGTCTGGTAACCAAAATTCAACAGTTCAATCTGCCAGGTGCCCTTTGGACGCTCTGTGGGGCAGTTCTAGTCTGACCAATAGGGTTGCTATGAGTCAGAATCCATGTGACTGCAGTGATGTGGGAAAGCCATTACCACTCTAGTCAAAAAGCAGCACGAAGAGAAAGAAGATAATTCTTTTGCCTGTATCCATCTCCGCATACCTCAAGCATTTACTCTCCTGTTTCCCAGCATCAATTACAGTAAACACAAAAAATCCAAAAAAATAAAAGCAGCACAAAATGTATTTCTACATACATTGGGTAGAGTATTACCTGGCCAAAAAGAGAAATAGAGTCTTGATACTTGCTACAGCATGAATGAACTTGAAAAACACTATGCTGAGTGAAATAAGGAAACCCAGGTTGTGTAGATATTAAGAGTTACATCTGCAGATCAAAAAGTTGGAAATTCAAATCTACCAGCTGTTCCTTGGAAACTCTTTGGAGCAGTTCTACCCTGTCCTGTAGGGTCACTATGAGTTGGAATCAACTTGACATCTATGGATTTGGTTTTGGAGTAAAATAAGTCTACCACAAAAGAATAACTGTTGTCCGATAACACTTATATGAAATATCCAAATAGGCAAATGTACAGAGACTAAAGTTTATTAATGGCTACCAGGAATGCAAGAGAGGGGAAAGAGAGATCTATTGCTAAAGAGGCACTAAGCTTCTGCTAACGGTGATTAAAAAAAAAGAAAAATTAGAAGATGATTGTGATGGTTGCACAACGTGATGAATGGAACCAATGACTGATCTGTACATGTAAAATGTTGAAATGACAAATATATACATGTATTTGTATATATAGAAACCCTGGTGGTGTAGTGGTTAAAAGCTATGCCTGCTACCCAAACATCAGCAGTTTGAACCCACTAGGTGTTCCTTGGAAGCTCTATAAGGCAGTTCTGCTGGGTCCTACAGGGTCATGATGAGTTGGAATCAACTTGACAGCAACAGATGTGTTGTGTGTGGCTTCACATGCCTGTTAGCTGTTAGGTGCCTATGGCCCTGAATTTACTCTCTGTAGGACTTAGCATTAGTTTTTCTTAAAAGACTGTATATGTGTGTGTCTGTGTGTGTGTAAGTGTGTAAAGTGCAAGGAAAGGAAGAGACTGAAAACCATGGAAAGTTAGTTAGGCTGCCAGAAGAAAGCAATGTGAAAATGTTACTTGGGAAGACTAATTAATTGACTGTTTAATTTTCTTTACCCTAGGGCTGTATTCAAAATGCAGCCTAGGTTAGCATAACTTCTTGGCTTTAAAGAGTCTTAAAGAGACTGCCTGATGCTGGTCATTTCTGTGTCATCTTTACCCAGCCTTTTCACAGTGTTGCTTTTGACTACTTCAGGACCAACAGCTACCAGACCTGCCCACCTTCCATTCTTCATAGAAAACCAAAGTGATCTTTTACAAATGTGGAACAAATAAAACCTGTCTGTGCTAGTCCTAATCTAGCGTATAAACTCCAGAAACAGGGATTTTGTTTGCTTTGTGTATTTTTGTACTTTCAGTGCATATAACAGTGCCTGGAATATAGCAGATGCTCAATAAGCCATTGATTAACTGATGGAATGAATGAACTCTCCAATGGCTTGCATCATTTTTAGTACAAAATTCAAATTTCTTAACGTGACTACAAGGCTCTTTTTACTCTTGAGCTTCAGCTCTCCTCCCTTTTGTTTACTACAGTTCCTTTTAGTTCCTAAATCCATCAGTAGCTTTTCTGTCTCCGAGGCTTCTTACCCACTGCTGCCTCTGTTCCGAATGCTCCCTTTACTGTTTACTTTTGATGACCTTTCTCAATATCCAAGGCCTGAGCTGGCGAGCATAATTAGTCCTTACAGAGGCCTTCCTTGTCCTTTCTCCCCCATTTAAATTAACCTTGGCTGCTTTCCCTTCTGGTATTCATTCCTTCTCCCTTTCTGCCCCTTAACACAGTTTGTATTTATTCATGTATTTATCTGACAGGTCACCAAGTCATCACCTATCCTTCCCACTGGACAGGAGGCTCCCTGAGGCCAAGACCTTGTCTGTTTAACTCTGTTCTCTAAACTCAGGGTCTAGCAGACAGCTTGGCACTAGAAGACGCTGAATAAGTAAATATTTGTTGACTGAGCAGACCCATTTTAGCTGCAGAACATTTCCAACTAAATAATTTAAGTCATGGATAGGAATACTGGTTATCCTGCATTCGTGAGAATGAAGCCAAACACTGGCTAACCCAAATTTTGCTGGAAGGAAAAGGATAAGCCCATCACTGTGTGAGGATGTCAGAAATGATGGAGTTGGTGCAGACAAGACGACTGACCTGTCCTGCTGGTAATTAGTAGCCTGAGGCTAAGCTAGTAGCAAGAGTGGGAGGAAAACAACACTTAACTACCCAATTAAAAGACAGTGGGAGCTTAAATTTGGAAGCTGTCTGTGGCCCTGCTACAGAAACCACACTGAGGGGGACAGTTGGTTGCACAGCTCTTGCTCTGGGGGCCACTCTTGCATGTCCGAGAGATAATTAAAGACACTGTGACTCTGCACATTTGGAAATCATGTCCAGTGGCTCTCTTGTTCTGAGCACAGAAGAACCACGGTGAGGAAGGGCTGAGCCACTGCATTGGTGATTCCAACTCGCAAAGCATTTAAACCCCTCCTGTTTGAAAGGTAGAAAGGCATTTATACTGATGTCAGCAGGCAAGAGGCATGAGATGTCGCAGAGTTCATCCTGAGCTGGAAATTAGGAATCTGTGTCCACAGGCTCCCTCAAAAACACTGACAAGTTTTATGATCTTGGACAAGACACACCAGCCTCTCTGAGAATCACTATTACATTGAGGGAGTTAGGACTTTTGGTTGCAAATGATCAAAAAAATTGATGGACCCCTGGCTGGAGGAAGGGGAGTGGACGGAGAGGAGGGGAAAGGAGGCTGTTGGGAGGATGAGACATGTATGGAGTGGAGAGGAATAGTGTGCTGTCACTGGACAGGGAGAGCAGTGGAGGCTGCCTATAGATGGACATGTAAATTTATACGTGAATGTACGTTTTCACTCAGTTATGTTAAATAAAAAAAAAAAAATTGATGGAGATTTTTAAATAAATGGAGACTCTGTTGACTTAGACAGCTGTGCGTTTCTGATGTGGAATGTAATTCTGACCCAGCCAGATGCAGGAGTGTCAACAGTTCTCCTGGCCCCCTTTCTCCTCCCTGTCTCTTGACCCCTCTTTGTCTAGATTGGCTTTATTTTCTTATTAACTTCCCTCTGTGGATTAGATGGCTGTAGCAGCTCCAGCCCGTATCTTTCAGCAAGTCTAATCCCACAAGTTCTGCACAAATCCTGAAAATTCACTAATTGGGCCAGCCAGCAGCTGCAGGTGAGGGAATGTGATGGTCTGACTGGCCCCAGCCTTGAGTTTGCAGTGGTCTTCATCTAGACTTTGTGTACTGACAGGAGGGGCACGACCTCTGAGGTCCCTGTTCTCTCTGACATTTGGGGCTTTGTTGTCATGGCGGCTCATACTTGCTGAGTTTCCATTCATATCAGCAAGAAAGTTCTCTAACCCTACCTGAAAGATGATGAAGTCATTTGGTTTTTGGCATCTGGTTTCCCATGGCCCAGAGAGTATACCCCAGGAGGTTGCTGCTTCTCCTGGCACACCTAATACTCCCTAGCCAAGATCCAGTAGGAAGAAGGCTAGTAGTCAAATAGCATGTATCCAAATGAGCACATCACGTGTCTTTACTCTTTACTGAGTTTCAGCAGCAGGTGTTCTTTACTAATTTTCAACCATGTGGCATGTGGTGGATGAAATTCACATGGTGGCACAGTGGGGTGATTCACAGGGCAGGCTCTGGATCTGGGTAGATCTGGTTCAAATTGTGGCTCCTTTGCTTGTTAGCTATACACATTCTTTCAGCTGTTTTCCTACTTGTTAAAATGAAACAATACTAGTACCTGCTTAACTATGTTGTTATGAGGATTAAGTGATATAATTTGGAAAAGTTCTTAAACGCACTTGGCTGGCATACATAGCAAACATATGCAATAAGTATAGACTTAATTATGTTTTTGTCTGTGAATATACATAAAATCTAGAGTTTTGCAAGACTCTGTTTTACGTAAACCTGAATCTTATGCTTCTATTGAAGATATTGACCAGAATGCAGAATTACAGGGATCACATTGAACATGCTATCTAGAACAAGTTTTTGTCTCTTTGTATTAGTTGTTATAGTTTTCCAGTGACGTACCCAACTTTGAATTGTAGTGTTGGAGAAGAACATTGGATATACCATTGAATATACCAAGAACAAAGTCCATCGTGGAAGAAATACAAAGTGCTCCTTGGAAGCAAGGTTGGTAAGACTACATTTTACATACTTGGGACATGTTGTCAAGAAGGATCAATCCCCAGAGAAGGACATCCTGCTTGGTAAAGTAGAGGATCAATGAAAAAGAGGAAGACCCTCAATGAGATGGATTGATACAGTGGCAGCAACAATGGGATTAAGCATAAAGATGATTGTTGGCATGGTACAGCACTGGGCAATATTTTGTTCTGTTATGCCTATGGTCACTATGAATTGGAATGATTTGATGACACCTAACAATAACAGTAATATACCCTTCGACAGGTTCTTTCATGACACTTGCAAGTGTGTCGTGATCACAGATTTACTTCTTATTCTATAGTCTGACTTCATCTTACCGACTAGATCCCAAACTTCATTACACACTAGGACTCTGATTTTTCATCTACCAATTCCTTGCACTGCTGAATGGATTCATGATTAAATCCCCAACTAGATTAAAATTTCTTTAAGTGCAAGGAGAGCGTAAAATATGTCTTAGTAAAAAGTTCCAACACAATGAAAGAGTTATTATGTATTAGAACAAAAAAAAAAAAACAATCACTGATGAGTCAGTCCCAACTCACAGCGACCTTATAAAACAGACTAGAACTGCCTGGTAGAGTTTCCAAGGAGCACCTGGTAGATTTGAACTGTCAGGCTTTTGGTTAGCAGATGCAGCTGTTAACCACTAGGAGGCACTCAATAAATAATTGTTGTGTAATTTATATTTTCATTTAACCAAAAAACGAAACCCACTGCCATCAAGCTGATGCCGACTCACAGTGACCCTATAGGACAGAGCTGACAGTTTCCAAGGCATGTGTGGTGGATGTGAACTGCTCACCCTGTGGTTAGCATCTGTAGTACTTAACTGCTATGCCACTAGACTTTCCATATTTTCATTTAGTATTTTGAAATTTTTCAATTGTATATTTTGTTAACATTTTTAGAAGATTATGTATTAGTATGAGAAATTTACATAGAAAAGTAACAAGGGCTTCTCTCTTTCACCTACTAGTTATCAGAAGAATACATATTCAGTTCTCCAACTTAATGTGAGGTCTCCAACCAGGAGAACGGAGGAAACGGGTGTGGTCAGGCTTTGTGGATTCTGTTAGCTGCTGCTGTACTCTCTTCCTTGGGTCACTCCTAATACCGTATTATACAGTAATGTATAAGAGGGCAATCTTATTGAAAAAATCAAAACCCATTGCCTTTGAGTTGATTCTGACTCATGGCAGCCCCGTATGTTTTACAGTACAATTTCTCACAGGGCTTTCTGGGTGTAACACATGGACACAGTTTGTCAGGCCTGCCTTCCATCCTGCCGCTAGCTGGGTTAGGTTAGTATTTGAGCTCAAACTGTTGGCACCACTCAGGAATGCAACTATACTGCTGAGTTATCATCTTTAAAACTTTTTCACAAACACTACTTGTTTTCTTAAGGTTTTTTGCAAGTTTTCTGCCTCAGTGTATAAAAGACACTTTTTATTTCAGTGCATCCAGGGTCTGATTAGATTATGTCATTCATCATCTAGAAACAGTTCCGTTAATAGCATCGATTTCATTTTCTAAGTAAGTCATGGAGTAATTAAAGATGAAGACATTTATAAGTGGCTTGGATGGACATTTTGGTTCTTAAAAGTCTGAAAATTTCATGCTTATTTCTAGGGGATTTAGCTACAGGACATGTTTATTGCATCTCTTTTCCTGTCTCATCCTTCTGTAAAGTAAGATGTAATCTGTCTTGACTCATAATAAATCTGTGTAGCAGATTCTCTGTAACAAAATTGCAAGACTTTTGTAGTCAGAAAAATCCTCATAAGTAACCATTGTGTATGTTTGTTGAAGTTTGAATGATGTGGGTTAGGTGATGCATTCTACCCCCTGCCAACTCCGCTTGCCTTATTCAGTGTTTCTTGTGGTTCTACTAAGGCTGCCATGTGTGTCTCTGTCTCGGGCTTGGGGTGGAGGGTGGACAGTGGGCAGGCATGAATCAAAGTAGCCGGTCAGGTTCTCTCTTCTAGGGATTGAAAGATGGGTGTAACCCTGGAGTCGGTGTAATTCGGTTCCTGGTTGAATGCCTACTCTTTCAATTCTGTGAGTTATACCAGGTTCTCTTAATTCTTAGTTTCTCCTTTAAGTTAGTGTGATCCTAGTGATCCAAAATCAATCTCTACTGATGGGCTCCAAAGAACTGTAATTGATGCAAATTTTATTCTGAAATCTGCACTAAGGTTTAAATAACAGTAGTCTTTCCTTAGAGCCCAGGTGATGCAGTAGTTAAACATTTGGCTGTAAACAAAAAGGTGAGCAGTTTAAACCTACTAGTTGTTCCTTGGAAACACTGGTGGCTTGGTGGTTAAATGCTATGGCTGTTAACCACAAGGCTGACTGTTCTAATCTGCCAGATGCTCCTTAGAAAATCTATGGAGCAGTTCTACTCTGTCCTGTGGGGTCACTGTGAGTCGGAATCAACGCGACAGCACTGTTTTTTTTTGAAGTTGTTCCTTGGGAACTCTACTGGGCTATATGATCCCCTATGAGTCAGAACTTGATGGCGGCAGTTTTGGCTTAATCCTTCCCTGTTTTGCAAAGCATCTATCTTGAACCCAATGCATTTCTCAATGGAAATGTTTTGGTAGTTGGAGAGAAGTCATTTTTTATTTGAGTAGTAGTTGAGGAATTTTATCTTAAGTCATAATAGTCTATTTATGCCAGTCTATACTGATCCTGGGAGGAGTGAGGATTCATGTCCAATAAATGATTAGTGAGAGATGACCTGTCTCTGGGTCTCCAAGTTTGAGGTTGTATATGTTTTTCTCTCTCTTTTTCAATTGTTGTTGTTTGTTTAGTCTTTTAAATGAAAAATGAAGTTAGGTCCATTTCTAGGATAATGAAGAATCTACCTTGGAGAAAGAGTTATCGTCCATGTGACTTTCTTGAGCCTTGGATTTTATGAACATCTCCAGGTAATAACACTTGAGCTTGAAAATTACCCAGCAGCAGGCACAATGTCTGAAGCATTAGGACAGGAAAAAAAAAGTGTTTTCTAAACATGCACGAAGTGTTGGCAGAAGCCAGAAATGGAGCCTTTAGCCTCCTGACTTCTTGGCTGGGATTCCCTACTATCCCAGCTTGCCTGCCAGAAAAGAATCAGAAGCTCTCTGTACTTCACTGTATGCTGAGCTCTGAGTTTAGCAACTTTTAATGGAATTAATGGGCAAGAACACCAGCTAAAGCAGATTTTTGGCTGGGCTGGCAAAGTAGCCTGCCATATTTTCATAGGCACCCAAATTAAGAATTTATTTATTTCCTCAATTTGCTATAAATGGAATTAACAACAAGCCGTTTGGGGATCTGGAGAACCACAGATGCCAATAAAAGTGGCCACATCTTTCATATTTTATGCTATTTGAGTCACTGAGTGTGGGAACTATTAAAGAGAAAACTGTAGGTTGATTTTTTTATCATCATGCTTGTTACTGTTGTTGATATAATTGCTATTAATCAAAGCATGAGAGATTTCAAATATTAAAAAAAACTGAAATCTGTTCATGCTCTGAAGAGCAGTGCCCCCTTCTCTCCTCTTCCTTCTCTAAGGAACAGATTTGGAAATCTAAGCTTGTTTCCGAATAAAAATAAGCTAGAGTTATAAGATCTCTTTCCAACTAATGGAAGACAAAATTTCATTCCTTTTCACATAGATGGCTTTCATGTTTTCTTTTCCCAGTGGGTAAATCCAGCCCAAATGGGTAAGCTCTTAGTGAGCATCTTTAGTCACAAAATATGTAAGTTGAAAAAAGTTGTAATTTGTAAGTAACGTTGGTTGTAAGAATCAGAGGAGTTGCTACAGTATAAAGAATAGAAGCACCAAATGATTGTGAGGAGTCCTGGGCCTTTGAAGAGGACTAAATTAGAAACCTGGTGGCATAGTGGTTAAGTGCTATGGCTGCTAACCAGAAGGTCAGCACTTCAAATCCACCAAGTGCTCCCTCAAACTCTATGGCACAGTTTTACTCTGTCCTATAGGGTCGCTATGATTTGGAATCCACTCAACGGCTATGGGTTTGGTTTGGTTTGGTTTAAATTATAAATCAGGAGACATAACCTTTATTCCCAGCATGGCTATTCATTTAGTGTGACCCCAGGCAAATCTCATAACCTCTCTGTAGCTCTCTTCTCTTTCTGTCAGTTGGGGTAGACTCAAGTGATTCATCCAGACTCCCTTAAGGAGTGAAGAACTTACCCAGCTTCTGGAAGTGTTCCTGAAAGACGGCCCTCAACTGTAGCCCCCTTTGGGGATTGTCATAGCTGAAGAAAACTGCCTTGCCCAAGAGCAAGCTCCTTCTAGGTGCAGCTCCTGATAATGACTGATCAATATGGGAGATAGAAAGATGGAGCCTCTTTGCTCTAGCCAGTGATGATTCTGAAGGGGTAAACTGGCTCCTGAGCTCCCTGTGGGACTGACTAAGGCCGTTTTATTTTGGGACTACATCACAACTCAGCTTCTCCTTCTTCCCAATTCTGTTTCCTTCTCGTCCCTTCCACAGAATTGATTATAATGGTACTCCATAATAAAGGCCTTGTGTGGTAACATCTGACCTGGGACAATAATAGTAATAATACTTGACATGAGAGTAACAGCTACTATTTATTGAATGTTAGCTATAGGTCAGACAAAATGCTAGGCCTGGCACAAAGATTATTTTGTTTCTACTTCACAACTAACATCTTTCCTTGTGTGCCATTGAATTGATTCTGACCCAGAGGGACTCTATAGGACAAGGCCGAACTGTCCTCGTAGGGTTTCCTAGGCTATAATCTTCATGGCAGCAGATTGCTGGATCTTTTCTCTGATGAGTTCAAACTGCTGGTGTTTTGGTTAGCAGCCTAAAGATTAACCATTGTGAAACCAGCGCTCCTGTAACTCAGCTGTAGAGTAGGAATTCTCATCTCCTTTTATAAGTGAGGAATAGTGTTGAAAAATTAAAAGAAAACAATATATCTGAATGTGCTTTGAATATTATGAATATATATTATTTATGAATTTCAACTAAAGAAAAGTAGAGCTCTGTAGCAGAAACCTCCAGAAGAAAGCCTCTAACTGACTCTCAGTAGGAAAGAAGGGCAGCTATCCTTTCTTGTCCTCTGCTGCCTGCCCCATTCTCCCTTGAGCCTAGCCTATGACTTTTTAAAATACTCTGTAGATAGTGTTATTACCATCTGGTCTTTTAAAGTGTACACTGCAGGTCGTTCTGGAGCACTTTTTGAAATCCAGAAAATGCCATTGCACAAGAAGAAAATTGGCACCAACCCTCTGTTTCTGGATCCTTGGCTTTTATTGCTTCCTTATCATGGTGTGTTTAGTCCCCACCCATTGCACATTTTTTCTGGCACCTACCATACATCAGGAACTATGCAAGTATGTATGTGGGATGACTAAAGGGGATGAGCAGGACAAAGCCCCTGCTCTCAAGGAGGCTTTGCCATTGGTGTTCTGTCCCAGACCTTGGTAATATGAATTCTAGATCCCAAGTTGATGGTTAGTGTTCTAGGCTGAAGTGACTTTTTTGTGTAGCTGAACCTATATGTTTCAGTTTTATCAATGCATCTAACAGTGGCAGAAAGTTCCCATCTACCTGTGGTGTACAACTTGAATTTCTGTACATTTTGAAGAACTACACTGACTTCATAGAGATACATAACTCCAAATGTAAGCTAAACATATGTCTGGACCGAGAATATCAACCTTGGTTTTCATTTCTATTTGCAACCCACATTAAGGTTTTCTGCAGTTTTACACCAAATTCAGTCACATTCATCCTCAGAAAGTATAGTTTTTGGTTAGAAAAAAAATTTAATTTCCTTTCAAATCAGCCACTGGCAGGCTCTCTGCCAATAGCTGTGTTTGTTTTTTAAAGAATCAATTACCCTCTCAACAAAGGACTTGTCCCTTTCAGTCAATATTCCCTTCATGGCATACAGATAATGTTTGTTGTAGGGACTTCAGGGACCAGAGTCAGTTTCTTTCACTGGGTTACCTGTAGCCAGTACAAATAGCAGGTGTTCTGCACATCGTCTTCCAAGTACTGAGAGATTTCATCTTTATCACGTTTATTGGCAAGTAGATGCGTCGGCAGAACGGGGATTTTTGTGCTTTCCTTCAGCTCTAAGATAAAAGTTTGTGCTATGGACAGTGTTCGCTGACTCAGCCTGGCTTCATAGGCAATACTCTCACATGATTTCAGCAGGGAGCAGCCTATGGTATATGCAAAATAGTTATTATTCTTGGAACAAGAGAAGGCTGGGAAAATTTAGATACAGGTTTTTGCATTTGTTTCTTATAAGAGACATGTTAAAGCTGTGAGGATTTAAAAAGTAGTCATCGTATGAATATTTTCACTTCCGAATTTATCATTCAATAACTCTTCAGTGTTTACTATGTTCCAAACACTGGTCTAAGCATAAATAAAAACATAACAACAACTCAAAAGTTTCAATGGGAAGTTTAGGGAGCTGTGAGTTTATGTCAATGGGAAAAGAACAATCAGAAATGGTGGATCAGGAATATAATCAGTGCTGCAGAACTCAACATGTAGAAATTGGGTTGGTGTATATTTTGCTTTATATATCTTTTTATTGTTGTGATTAAGTGAAAGTATACAATCCAAATTAAATTTGCATGTCCATCTATCTGCAGCTCCTTCTGCTCTCTTGACCCGTGACAACACACTTCTCCTTTTCATTCTACACATGTGATATCCTCTTGACATTCTCCTGGCCCCTCCTCTCCACTCTCTCCTCTCCTTTCTAGTAAGAGGCCAGTAGGACAGTATCCTATAGAAGCATGGATCTGTAAAGTACACATACCATATGATCATATTGTCTCCCCTAGTCCAACCCATTCCTGTCCAAAGAGTTGATCTCAGTAATGTTTTCCAGTCAGGGGCAGCTGCAGATCTAGGGGCCATGCTCCCAGGTGAACACTCAAGCCTCCAGACTATCAATTGTGGTCTTTTAGTGGAGTTCTTGAGGTGCACCCCTCTTTTTCTTGTGTTGCTCCTCGGACTTGACATTGTGTGCCCCATCATGGCTGTCTTTGGTGGTGGCTGGGCACCATCTGGTTCTTCTGATCATGTGTTAATACAGTCACCCATTCGCATGGTTCCTTCTGTCATGTTGTTGTTGTTCTTGGTGATCATCTGTTCCAGATGAGCTGGAACGATTTGGTGTACCTCAGATGGCAGCTTGCTAGATTTTAAGATTCCAGATGGCATTCACCAATATGGGGTGCAGAAGACTCTCTTAGCAACAAGCTAGTTATGCCAATTGTCCTCGATGTCCCTTGAGAGCATGGTCCCCAGACCCCCACCCTTGCTACTCTATCCTTGCAATATTGGGTTAAGATTAGAAGAGTTTTCAGTTTATCAACGTGGAAGTCTAGTTAAGTTGATCTTCTTTCTACTGTGTGCTGTCACTGCTTTCACCCAACCAAATTTCTATCAACGGTCTAATCCATGACTAGCCCTTTCCCTGCCTGCCTTCCCTTGTAGCCATCAGTCTTTTCTTCTGTACATGAGTCTATTTTTAGGTCTCACACAATATTCATCCTTGTGATACTGACTGATTTCACTCAGCATAATGTCTTCCAATTGAAACCAGGCTGTGAGATGCTTCCTAAAATCATCATTGTTCTTTGTCATCACATAGTGTTCCACTGAGTATAAGTACCATAATTTGTTTATCCATTCATTTGTTGTCGGGCGTCCATTCATTTGTTGTTGGCTGATTCCATCTTTTAGCTATCGTGGACTGTGCTGCAATAAACATTCATGTGTACATATCTGTTCGTGTGACTGCCCTTGATTGTGTAGGATATATTCCGAGCAATGGGATTACTGAATCAAATGGTATATCTATTTTCAGCTTTTTAAGTAAGTGCCAGACTGCTTTTCAAAGAAGTTGTACCACTTTACAATCCCACCAGCAATGTCGGAGAATTCCAGTCTCTCCACAGCCTCTCTAGCATTTGTGATTTTGTGTTTTTTGGTTCATGGCCAACTTTGTTGGGGTGAGATGGTTTCTCATGGTAGTTTTGACTAAGATTTCTCTAATAGTTAGTGATCGTGAGCTTTTCCTCACCTGTCTTTTGGCTGCCTGTATGTCCCTCTTTAGTGAAATATCTGTCCATCTCTTTCGCCCATTGCTTAATTAGGTTATTTATATTTTCTTGCTGATATTTTGCAATACCTTGTAGATTATGAATACCAGATATCTGTTCAACATGCAGTTTCCAAATATTTTTTCCCATTCTGTAGATGGTCTTTTAATTTTTTTTTTATAAAGTCTTTGTATGAGCAAAAGTGTTGGATTCTTAGTAGTTCCCATTTATCTATTTTCTGTTGATCAGGCTTTGTTTGTCAGATTTTGAAGTCTGTCCAAACTGTGTGTTAAAGCTTCCATTGTTGACCCTATTTTGTCTTGCATTACCATTATTGTTTTAGGTTTGATATTTAGGTCTTCAGTCCATTTTGAGTTAGTTTGTATGTAAGGTTTGAGATATGGGTCTTGTTTCAATTTTTTGCAGATGGATGCCCAATTTTGCCAACATCATTTGTAGAGACTGTTTAAAGCCCAGTTTACAATCTTAGGGCCTTTGTAGAATATCAACTGTTCATAAGAGAATGGTGGCATCTCTGGGATCTGAGCTCTGTTCCATTGGTCTATATGTTTCTTTTTGTACCAGTAACAGGCTGTTTTAGCTACTGTGACAGTGTATTTGGTTCTAAGGTTGAGTAGTGTGTTCCTGTTCTTCAGTAGTGTTTTGCTTATCTGTGGTTTCTTCCCTTTCCAAGCAAAGTTAATGATTTGTTTCTCCATCTCATTAAAATATGCCACTGGAATTTGTATTGGGATTGCATTGTAAATGTAGTTCACTTTGGGTAAAATAGACATTTTCACAATGTTGAGTCTTCCTATCCATGAGCGAGGTAATTTTCTCCATTTATGTAATTCTCTTTTGGTTTCTTGCAGTAAGGTCTTGTAGTTTCTTTGTATGGGTGTCTTATTTCTCTAGTTAGATTTATTCCTAGGTATTTTATCTTCTTGGGAGCTATAGTAAATGGTATTGATTTAGTGGTTTCTTCTTTGATGAACTCTTTGTTGGTGTAAAGGAATTCTATTGATTTACTTATGTTTATCTTATATCTTGACACTTTGCTGAACTCTTCTATTAGTTCCAGTAGTTTACTAATAGATTCTTTAGGATGGGTGCTAGACTTTGTCAAATACCTTTTCTACATCAATTGACAAAATCAGGTGATTGCTATCTTTGTGTTATTTATGTGTTGGTCATATTAATTGTTTTTCTCATATTGATTGAACCAGCTTTGCATCCTTAATATGAATCCAACTTGGTCATGATGAATTATTTTTTTGGTATGTTGTTGAATTCTATTGGCTAGGATTTTGTTAAAGATTTTTGCATCTAGGTTCATGAATGATATTGATCTGTAATTTTCCTTTTTAGTGGGATCTTTTCCTGACTTTGGTATCAGGGTTGTGATAGCTTCATGGAATGAATTTGAAAGTATTTGATCTGTTTTTGTGCTGTGAAATAGTCTTGGTAGTATTAGAGTTAATTCTTCTCTAAAAGTTTGGTAGAATCTACCGGTGAAGCCATCTGGTCCAGGACTTCTTTTACTTGGTAGTTTTTTTTTTAAGACATTTTCAATCTCTTCTTTTGTAATGGGTTTATTAAGTTGTTTTACATCTCCTTTCATTAATTTTAGTAGGTTATATGAATCTAGAAATTTTTCCATTTCCTCTAGGTTTTAAAATCTGTTAGAGTACAGTCTTTTGTAGTATTCTGTTATGATACTTTTGATTTCAGTTGGGTCTGTTGTGACATCTCCCATCTCATTTCTTATTCAGGTTATGCATTTCCTCTCCTGTTTTGTTTTGTAAGTTTAGTCAATGGTTTGTCAATTTTGTTGATCTATTTAAAAAATCAACTTTTGGTTTTGTTAATTTTTTCAATTGTTCTTCTATTCTGTAATTCATTTAGTTCTGCTCATATGATCTGTTTTCTTCTGGTGTCTGAGGGATTCATCTGTTGTTCTCTTTCTACTTGTTCACACTGTAGGGTTAATTCTTTGGTTTGGGTCCTTTCTTCCTTCTGGATGTGTGCATTTATAAAGATACATTGACCTCTGAGCACTGTTTTGGCTGTATCCCATAGGTTCTGGTAGGATATGTTTTCATTGTCATTTGATTCCATAAATTTCTTTATTTCGTCCTTGACTTCTGCTATCACCCATGGCTTTTTGAGCAAGGTGCTGTTCACTTTCCAGGAGTTCCAATTTCTATCTGTGTTTTTTTCTGCTATTGATTTAGACTTTTATGAGTTTATGGTCCAAGAAATAATTCAGTAATTCAATGGTTTGGATTTTGTTGGAATTTTCTTTATGTCCTAACACATGGTCTATTCTAGAAAATGTTCCATGTGTGTTGGAGAAGAAGGTGTACTTATCTGCTGATGGATAAAAAGTTCTGTATATGTAGATGAGGTGTAGTTGGTTAATTGTCGCAGTAGGATCCTCTGTGTCTTTACTGAGCTTTTTCCTGGATGATATGTCCGTTACTGAAAGTGGAGTGTTATAGTTTCCAACTATTATTGTGGAGTGATCCATCTCATTTTTAGTGTAGTCAGTGTTTGATGTACTTAGATGCTCTAGTATTAGGTGCATGAATATTTAATATTGTTAAGTCTTGCTTGCAGACTGAACCTTTCAGCAATACATAGTGACCATCGTTACCTGCAACGGTGAATTTCACATTAAAATCTATTTTATCTGAGATTAGTATTGCCACACCTGCTCTTCTTTGTATATTGTTAGCTTGGTATATGTTATTCCATCCCTTACTTGTTCAGTCTTTTCTTATCTTTAAGTCTAAGGTGTGTTTCTTGTAAGCAGCATATAGATGGGTCATGTCTTTTGATCCAGGATATGACTCAATGTCTCTTTATTGGAGCATTCAGTCTGTTTACATTCAGTGCAATTATTGATAAGTGTGTTTACTGCTGTCATTTTGATGTATTTATTTTTGTGTTGGTGTTTTCTATGTTGTTCTTAATATTCTGTTCTGGGTCATTCTTTATGGGTTGACTTTGTTTTTTTTTTCAGTGTTGGTTTTGTGTTTGTTTAGAGTCTTGTATTACGTTTGTTTTGATATGTTGCATTGTTATTGCACTTTGTGACCACTCCTATGATCCCTCTTAACATTCTAAGTTTAAACTCAGTTTTAGCTTCTGCATATCTTTTTAACTTTCTCTCCATCTGAAAGGACTATAACTGCATAGGTGATCCCTCTTTTTAGTGTGATGGTATCATAGTTTTCATGCTA
This sequence comes from Heterohyrax brucei, assembly GCA_028571685.1. Taxonomy (NCBI): domain Eukaryota; kingdom Metazoa; phylum Chordata; class Mammalia; order Hyracoidea; family Procaviidae; genus Heterohyrax; species Heterohyrax brucei. The sequence continues at coordinate 172,893,382 of CM053141.1, forward strand.
TGCTCACTGGTTCCCATATTTTAATATTGTAGCTTTGATTGAGTTTTGTGACTTTTCTAACTGGATGCTGTGCCTGCATTGCCTCCTTAAATATACACTTAATATAAGTGTATAATGTTTTTCTCAGCAAAGAACTTCTTTCAATTTTTATTATAGTTTGGGTTTGGTTTTCACAAAGTCTCTAAGTTTCCATTTATCTGTGAATGCCTTAATTTCATCTTCATATTTGAGAGGCAGTTTTGCAAGATTTGTATTTCTTGGTTGGAAGTTTTTCTCCTTCAAGGCTTTGAATGTGTCATTCCACTGCCTCCTTGCTAACTTTGTTTTTGCCAAGAAGTCAGATGAAAGCCTACAGGGTTTCCCTCTGAATGTTAGCTTTGCTTTGAGCTGTGCTGCCTTTGAGAGAATCTGTTTATATTTAATTTTATTAAGCCTGATTATAGTATGTCTTGGTGTCTTTCTTTCTGGGTCTATTTTTTGTCATGTTCCTTATACATCTTGCATATCTATGTTCTCTTCTTTCATCATTTTAGGGAAATTTTCTGTCAGCAACTCAACAACAACACTCTCTGTGTTTTCAGCTATCCTGTCCAGTTCAGGAACTCCAGTTAATTGTAGCTTATTCCTGTTAATAGTGTCTCACATGTCTCTTAATGCTGCTTTTTTTTTTTTTTTTTTAATTCTTTCCTCTGATTTCTCCTCATAAATGCTGTTGTCAGTTGCTCTGTCTTCAAGGTCTCTAAGTCTGACTTTTATCTTCTCAGTTCTGGTCTTTTGGTTCTGAATTGAATTGTCTAATTCCATAATTTTGCTATTAATCTGCTAGATTTCAGATCATCGATATTCCATCAGCTAAAATAGCTAGTTTAATTTTTCATTTTGCTTTGCTGCATTTTGTTTAATCTCTAGGATGGTTCTATGTATAATTATTTTGTACTGGACCTCCAATACTTTCAGAAAGCTTTCTTCATCTGGGAATTTTTTTTATTTTTTGAGAGTTTTCTGGAGCCATAGTGCACTGTTTCTTTAAATGGTTAGAGGTAGACTGTTGTCTTCGGGCCGTCTAGAGGCTGTTTAGTTTCTCTGGTGTTACCACAACAGAAGCTGAGGTATAGTTCTGAGGGAGGAATTGGTCACCAGCCACCTCTGTGGACTTTAGTGACTGGTCCCAGTGGACTGTCTGGGGGGCATGCTCCACCTTCTGTCTGGCAAAGGTGGTGCCAACTCATGGAGTCAGTGAGGGGCCATCAGTTGACCCTATGATGTGGATTGGTAAAGCCTGGAAGAGTTACCACCTGGCCACTCACCAGTTATTTCTCCAGGCAGTTGTATTTTAAAAAATTGTCAGCTATGTGGCAGCTGCCAAAATCAGTCAGGCTGTCAGGTGTGGCAGGCCCTGCCTTCCAACTCACAATGGAAGCATTTCTTCAGTCTTCCCCAGATGATATAACTTAGTTCAATGTAGGGAGGTGTTATGGCATTGCTGCCACCCTCATCTGGGCCCTACCTATAAGATAACACTGTGATAAACACAATCTTTCTGCTAGAAAGTCACTTTATGGAGAGGAACTGCTTCTCAGCTTGGGAATTAGCCCTTGTGGAGGTCTCTTGTTGAGCAACTCCACCTCCCAGCTGACCAACGTGTCATCCCAGCTGAGCTGCACTTCCCATCACGAAACAGCAGAGTCCATGGAGGATCTCAGAAAAGAGAGGTTGGGGGTAGTGGTGCCCTCAGTTAGGAGCCAGGATCTCAAAATGTGTCTATCCCAACACTGTCTCTGCTGCACTACACACTGTTTACTTTAGCACTTCAGCTGAGTGTATTTGCCGGCTCATGCCATCCCATACCTCTGGATAAGAAAAAGAATAGGGAGGAAAGCAACAGTACCTGCAGTTTGCTCAAGCAGAGCATCAGCAGGAGTAGAGCTCAGTGTACTCTGCCTTGCCAGAGAGGGGTAGTTTCCCTTTTAGTTATGTGTAGTCCAACGTGACAACCCTATGGTGTATTCTAGGACTCCATAGGTGTCCAGAGTGTTCCATTCAGTTATCAATCCAGGCCTTAGTTTTCAGAGGGAGTTGAGAAGATGTGTGTCTAGTCTGCCATCTTGACCTCACCCCCTGCTTTGTGTATTCTTGACAAAAATAACAATTAGAAGACTTGAATATTGCCTTTCTGAAGGCTACAGTCCAGTGTAGAGTCAGAAAGATGAATAATAAACCAGTAAATCAACTTGTTATTAGATTGTGGTGGGTATTATGAATCAAATGGGAAAATGATCAAACATAATGATGAAAGCCAGCTAGGCATTAGGAGCTATTTAGACTAGGCTGACATCGAAGGCTGTTTGGGGGAGATGGTCTTGAGCATAGATAGGTCTGAAGGGAGAAAGAGAAGGAGTGAGCCACATGAAGAACATAAGAAATGCCTTCCAGGCAGAGTATCCTGTGCATGTGAAACTCTAACCTGGTAAGCACCAGAAGGAGATTGAAGTTAGAGAGAGGGCATAAGATGAAGCTGGAGAGGTAGGTGAGGCCAGGTACTACAGAGCATGTGGTAGGCCACATGCTTGAATTTTATTCTAGGTAGTAGTGAAGTGCTGTGTAGTTCAATATTGTCCTGGACATGTCTCTATCAGCATAGCAAATGCCATACTTTAGAATCAACTATAGCTAACTTGCACATGTATAAATTGCCTGTACATTGTTTTAAGCTTTCTGGAAAAAATTGTAAATAATAGTACATCATCGATAAGAGCATATTTTTGATGGTCAAGCATTTTAGTGCTGGAATCATGACTCCACCCTTACTGGTTATACAACTTGGATAAATTAATTCATGTCTCTGAGCCCAGGCTTCCTCACCTGTAAAATGAAGACAATAAAATTATCTATTGTCAGCTCATTGTATCAGATGCTTATTTTTTTCCTTGCATAAAGCAGGCAAGGTGAAACAATGTGGAGGCCAAAATATTGGTTTATGAGCTGTGTCATGACCAGAATCATTAGGAAAGGATACAAGCCTGCAGAACCTGACAAGTTCATTCTCAGGTCTTTTCCACTTTTTTTTTTTTTTTTTTTTTTAATTCAGTGCAACCAATTACCTTTCATACTCTTATAGAAAGCCTTACTTAAGAGATCATGAGCATGACATATATACTGTTGGGATGCTCACTGCTGTTGACTTCACTTTCATGTAGCTCTTCTCACTGATGAGGCAGAGATGAGGAGGGGCTCACTACCAAGACCACAGCACCGAGTGGTTAGATTCCAACTCTGTTCTCGGTCTATCTCATCCTTGGGACAAAAACATATAAAACTTTTGCCTTCCTCTCCTCATGTGTTCTGTTTCTACAAAGCATTATGCTTATCTGCAACACAATGCTCTTAGTTTATTCACTTATCACATCAAGTTTCCATGAAAGAAGTCAAATATGTTTCCCTTGCTTATCTTAATGAGAACAGAGAAGGAGCGCTCTTTAAAGACAAAGGTCAACCTTCTTAACATGTCCCATATACTGTGTTATGATCACAGTTCTGTTGCTCCTCAAGCTACACCTCTCTGTATACCCCATCCTAGACCTACTTGTACTGAATGACTTGCAGTTATGTGATATGCTGTTATTTCTTCCCATGAGCTGTTGCAAATACTGCACTCTTGGACTATAAAGCTATTCTCCATTGTAATCTCTTTTCTGTTCAGCTCCTTTGTAGTCTTCAGGTCTTTACTCAGAGACCATTTTCTTTGGTCAGCTCTTTGTATCTTACCAAGTCTGGGTTAGATATTCCACTCTGCTATTAGTACTGCTTGGACGTACTTCTGTCTTTACCATTATTTACTGAGTTGCTGTAATTATTTGTCCTTCCCTTCCATCTTGCTCTGTAAGTTACCGGAGTTCAAGGACTTTAGCTGGTAACTGCCGTGGTCACTTTTGCATTTCTACATTTTTCTTGCATGGAGTAAGTTTCTAAATATTAGTAGAATGAATAAATGAATGAATGAGACCATAGCTCCATCCCAGCTATATACAGAGACATGCATAGATGCAATACATGCAAGGAAGGGCAGCATCTTTAGAGCTAAAGAGGATAATGTACTGTGTCCTTAGTGGGAAGGATCTTGGAGCCACTGTCAGGAAATCTCTGCTCTTAAAAAAAATAGACCCACATCATTTGTGAAACTGGAATTATCTGACGAGGGATTAAAGGTCTGGCCCACATGGCTCTAGTAATAATAAATTTGTACTCTTCGGAGGCTTAAGATGGGAAGTTCACTAGGCCACTTGCTGCTAGATGAGTTAAGATTGGATTTTTTATGTGTGTGGCTTCTGGAAGACACTTTCATTGTAAACTGCTGGGGGCTAGCTTTATCGGCCCAAAGAATGTGTGACGCTGTGATAATCTCCTGTTCTTCTAGAAAGGCTCAAAGCTATAGACAGGTGTTTAATCCACTAATCCATCTCCTATGGCTTACTATCGATTCAGTTTCAGTAGGTGGAGACTCTGTTGTCCCTCTGCAGAAGATTTTATGTATCTGGAGACTGTCGTTGCCTCTTCCCAGATCAAATAGTCATGCTGGTTTCAGTGCCTCTTTCTTTCTTTGGGTGTGAGAGAAAAAAGAGAAGGTAGAGTCTGAGTCTAGACACCCGGAGAAAAGGAGTCAGAAGTGAATAAGGCATTATTACCGACAACAATGATTCTTTGGGGTCTTTATGATGGATACCATTTCTTAGCGGGGAGTATCATTTATGTTGAGACATAACAGGAAGAAATAAATTATTTTCATTTATGAGTCCTGTAAAATAATACTGGGTTCATAAAATCTGAGATTGATGTGTGAGAATCATAATTAAATGGTATATTTGAAGAATCACAAATTTTAGATACTATGAGAAAGCAGTCATATGATCACAATCATCAAGACCATCCTCCGGGAGATTTGAACAGTTCCTGTCCCAAGGTTACTTAAAAGAAGGTAGAGGGCAGCAAAAACTTCACTCATTTCATTGAATAACATGGTACTTACCATGTCGGGGAATTGGGCAATATGTGGGCACAGACCTAACCTAGGGAAAGTCCTTCCACAAAGATTTTTTGAAGTCACAGTTTTATGTTATATTTACCAATCTCCTTCAGGATCACTCCCTCCCATCTCCATGGCAATCTACAAAATAAACAAAGTGGGATAGAAGTTTGTTGTGGTATCTTTACCGGAAGTTCTGTGTTATTGTTACAGAGCCCTGATGTACAGTGGTTTAAGAGCTCAGCTGCTAACCAAAAGTTGTGGCAGTTTGAATCCACCAGCTACTGTTCTTTGGAAACCCTATGGGTCAGCTCTATTCTGTCTTACAAGGTTGCTCTAAGTTAAAAGCAACTTCATGGCAATGGTGGATGTGTGTGCGTGTGTGTGTTTCCTTGTGTGTTGCAAATAGGACAAGACACTTGAAGTCCCATTTCTACCTCTCTTTCACTTTGATGTTATTTCTAGGACGGCACTAGAGTCTCTCCATGTTAAAAGAACTCTAAACTTCAGCCAGATATTAGCAGTAACCTTCTAAGACTGCATCTAGTTCAGATAATATGAACTCCATTATACGAAACCCATGCCTTTTGGCTTTGGGAGATGATGGTCAGTCTTGCACCAAACGTTACCATAGACCTCTGTGCTTACTTTATACTGGCCTATTATCTGTTTTATGATTAGTATTAGAGTACAAACATGTCAGGTTTTTGTCACCTTGGTTTGCCATTTCTTAATAGAACCATGGAAACCATAGTAGCGTAGTGGTAAAATGCTATGCCTGCTAACTAAATGGTCAGCAGTTAGAATCAGCCAGGTCCTCCTTGCAAACTCTATGGGACAGTTTTCTCTGTCTTATAGGATCATTATCAGGCAAAATCAACTCAACGGAAATGGGTTTAGTTTTGCTTTGAAGAGGATCATAGAGAAAACACCTATAGCGTATGGAATTTGAGCCCAGAGAATGAAAATAACACATTGGAACTCTTCTTATTATTTATTTTATTTTTTTACAAATTCCCTTAATTTCTGCTTGTTTGGAAATGCTCTAAATTTGCCATCATATTTGAGAGACAGTTTCACTGGGCATGTAATTCTTGGTTGGCGATTTTTCACCCTTCAAGACTTTGTGAATGCCATCCCATTGCCTTATTTCCTACATGGTTTCTGCTGAGTAATCAGAGCTTAGTTTTACTAATTATCCTTTGTAGATGACTTTTCATTTATCTTGTTGTTTTTGGGTGCTGCTGAGTCCATTGCGACTCATAGTGACCCTATGTACCACTGAACAAGATGCTGCCTTGTCCTGCACCGTGCTCACAATCATTGTTATGCTTGAGCCCATTGTTGCAGCCATTGTGTCAATCTGTCTTTTTGAGGGTCTCCCACTTTTTTGCTGATGCTCTACTTTACCAAGCATGATGTCCTTCTCCAGGAACTGATTCTTCTTGACAACATGCCCAGAGTATATAAGAGGTAGTCTCACAATCCTTGTTTCTAAGGAGTATTCTGGTTGTGCTTCTCCCAAGACGGATCTATTCATTCTTTTGGCAGTCCATGGTAAAGTCAATATTCTTCACCAACATCACAGTTCACAGGCATCAGTTCTCCAGTCTTCATTGTTCATTGTCCAGTTTTTGCATGCATATGATAAGAGTGAAAACGTCATGGCTTGGGTCAGGCATACTTTAATCTTCAAAGTGACATCTTTGCCTTTCAACACTTGAGAGAGCCCTGTGGCAGTGGATTTGTCCAGTGCAGTCCATCTTCTGATTTCTTAACTGCTGCTTCCATGGGTGCTGATTGTGGTTCCAAATAAAATGAAATCCTTGACAACTTCAACCTTTATGATATCCTTATGAATCTTGATGTGTTTATCGGTCCAGTTGCGAAGATTTTTGGTTTCTTGATGTTGAGGTATAATCCATGTGAAATGCTATGGTCTTTGATTTTCATCAGTAAGGGATTCAATTTCTCTTCACTTTCAGCAAGCCAAGTTGTGTCATCTACATAACACAGGTTGTTAATGAGTCTTCCTCCAATCTTGGTGTCCTATTCTTCATATAGTTCAGCTTCTCAAATTATTTGTTCAGCATAAAGATTGAATAGGTATGGTAAAAGAGTACAACCCTGGAGCAGAACTTTCCTGACACTGAACTATGTGGTATCTCCGTGTTCTGTCTGAACAACCACTTCTTGATCTATGTACAAGTTCCTCATGAACACAATTAAGCATACTGGATTTATCATTCTTCACGATGTTATCTATAATTTGATGTGATTCACACAGTTGAATGCCTTTGCACAATCAATAGAACACAGGTAAACATATTTTTGGTATTCTTTGCTTTCAGCCAGGATCCATCAGACATCAACAGTGATCTATGTCCCTAGTTCTGCATGTTTTCTGAAGATGGCCTGAATTTCTGGAAGGTCCATGTCAATATATTGCTGCAGTTGGTTTTGAATGATCATCAGCAAAATTTTGTTTGTGATGTTAGTGATAGTGTTTGATAATTTCTGCATTTGGTTAGATCACATTTCTTTGGAACAGATATAAATAAAGATCTCTTCCAGTCAGTTGACCGCTACCTGTCTTCCAAATTTCTTGGTGTGGACAAGTAAATACCTTTGGCACTGCATACATTTGTTAAAATATCTCATTTGGTATTATGTCAATTCCTGGAGTCCTGTTTTTTGCCTTCAGAGCAACTAAGACTTTTTCTTTCAGTACCATCAGTTCCTAATCATATGCTGCCTCTTGAAATGGTTGGATGTCGACCAATTCTTTTTGGTATAATTGCTCTATGTATTCCTTCATATCTTCTTTTGATGTTGTGTTTAATATTTCCACCATAGAATTCTTCACTATCACAACTCCAGGCCTCAATTTTTTCTTCCATTCTGTTGAGCATGTTTTTGGAAAAGCATGCTTATTTATCCCTAGCTGTTTTAAAAAATTCTTTATCTTTGGTTTTGGCAAGTGTCATGGATTCAATTGTGTCCCCCCAAAAATATAAGTGTTGATTTGACTTGGTTGGGAGTCCCAGTATGGTGCCCTTCCTCCCATGTGTTATGAATCCTGCCTCTGTGATATTGATGATGGAGAATGGTTTGCAGTTGTGTTTGTGAGGCAGGACCCAAGCTATAAGCTTGGGGAATATAAGGGAGAGCAGTGAGCAGAGGAAGTTGGGAACCTCATACCATCAAGAGAGAAGCATCAAGAGTAGAGCATGTCCTTTGGACCTGAGGTTCCTGTGCTGAGATGCTTTCACTGGATATGGACTCAGCCTACCGGACTGTGATGATTTCTCATATGGAATGGACTTGTAAATTGTTAATGGATTTGTGGCTTACTGGACTGTGTCAATAAAGCTTCTCTTCATGAAACCTTCCACTTGTGGTATTTTCTGTTAGAGCAGTACCAGGTGACTAAGACAGCAAATTTGATTATAATATGTCTTGGGGACTTTCTTTTGGAATCTACCCTGTGTGGGGTTTTGTAAGCTTCTTAGAGAGGTATCTTCTTGTCTTTCATGATATCAGAGAAGTTTCTGCCAACAAATCTTTAAAAATTCTCTCTATATTTTCTGTTATCTTTGTCCCCCTCCCACCAGCCCTGTTCTGGTACTCCAGTTACTCATAGGTTATTTCTCTTGAAATAACCTCACATAATTATTAGAGTTTCTTCATTCTTTAAAGTTCTTTTATCTGATTTTTTCTCAAATAAACTGATGCCTAGTGCTTTATTTTCAATCTCACTGTGATTTTCATTGCCTCAATTCTGCTCCTATGACTTTCAATTGAGTTGTCTAATTCTGAAGTTTTTTTGTTAATCATTTCAGTTTCTGTTTGCTGTCTGTCTACAGTTCTTGCAGCCTGTTAAATTTGTCATTATGCTCTTATATAACCTTCTTGAGTTTTTCTATTGCTCTATCTGGATTTCTTAGCTTATTCTACACCTTTCTGATCTCTTTTCTCATGTCTTGAAGAGCTATTTTGAATTCTACCTCTAGTAATTCTAAGATCTTCTCTTCCTCCATGAGGTTGTTGGTTCTTTGTTTTGGTCACTTGCTGAAGCCATCATGGTCTGCTTCTTTATATGTTTTGATATTAACTGTTGTTTCTCAGTCATCAATGTTATCATATTTATTTATTTTATGTTTGCAAGTTGTGTCATAGCTTCTTGCTTTGTTTTGTTTTGATATGCCCAAATAGGCTGTTTATGTGAGCTACTTTGATTATTGGCTTCCTTGAAGCTATGTGGTCCCACTACCAGGTGAAGAGAACTGTTACTAGATATCTGAGTCCAGGAATTCATTTATTTTTCTTTTATGGATTCATCTCAGATATCAAGGTCATTGGTCACCAAGTGTGTAGTGCCTCTAGGACTTACCTGCAGTCCTAGTTGGGCAGGGCTACATAGGGGTGATTGGAGTAGGCCCAGGTTTCTGGCTACAGTAGGGAGTTATGTGCTTAGCAAGGTGTGTGGCTGACACATGTCCCTGAGTGCCTAGGTAAAAGGTATATCTCTGTTTTACATAGCTTGTAGGTGGGCGAGTTTCACAGTTGGACTTTGGGCACCTGGTGTTGTTGGCTATAAGGACTGGGAGGCACCAATTATTCTCAGACTCTTTTTTTTTTAATTTTTATTTTTATTTAACATAACTGAGTGACAATGTACATTCACATATAAATTTACTTGCCCCCCCTATATGCAGCTTCCACTGCTCTCCCTGTCTGGTGACTGCACACTATTCTTCTCTGCTCCATACATGTCTCATCCTCCCGACAGTCTCCTTTCCCCTCCTCTCCGTCCACTCCCCTTCCTCCAGCCAGAGGTCAGCAAGATGATATCTTATAGACGTATAGAACCATAAAGTGCTTACAATATATGGTCACTCTGCATTGCCAAGTCCAATCCATTCCTGTCCAAAGAGTGGACCTTTGTTATAACTTATGGGAAACGGCAGCATCAGGGCAGGGGGCCATGATCTCAGAGGAACCCCAAAACTGCTGGACCATCAATTGAGGTCTTTTAGTGGAGATCTCATGATGCACCTCTTTTTATTCTTGTGTTGCCAGTGAGGCCCCTCTCTGTGAGCTCTGTCGTGGCTATCACTGGTGGTGGCTGGGCACCATCCGGTTCTTCCGGTCCCAAGTCGATGTAGGCACCCACTCTTGTGGGTCTCTCTGTCTTCTCGGTTGTCTTTACCGCATGCCATTTTGGCCCTCAGTGAGCATCCGTTCCTGCTGAGTTGGGACCATTTGCTGTGTCCTCGGATGGCAGCTTGGCAGCTTTTGAGACCCCAGACGCCACTCACCAATGTGGGGTGCAGAGAGCTCTCTTAGCAAAATGCTAGTTGTGCCAATTGGCCTGGAATTCGCCTAAGAGCATGGTCCCCCACCCCCCGCCCCAGCTACTCTATCCTTGCAGTATTGGGTTAAGACGGAAGGAGTACTCAAGTTATGCTGAAGTCCACTTAATGTTGTTCTTGTTCCTAATGTGTGCTGTCACCGCTTTCTCCCAACTGGATTTCTAGTAACTATCTAAACTAAACCCTCCCCCCCTCGCCCTCCCTCCTTTCCCTCCCTTGCAGCTGTCAAAGAGTCTTTTCTTCTATACACAAGTCTGTTTTTGAGATCTTATTGTAGAGGTCTCATACAGTATTTGTCTTTTTGTCACTGACTACTTTCACTCAACATAATGTCTTCCAGTTAAAACCAGGTTAGGAGATGTTTCCTTGAACCATCGTTATTCTTTATCATTGCGTAGTGCTCCATTGAGTATATGTACCACAGTTTACCTATCCATTCTTCTATTGTTGGGCATCTGGGTTGATTCCATCTTTTTGCTATTGTGGACTGTGCTGCGATAAACATTCTGGTCCATGTGTCTGTTGGTGTGAAAGGCCTTGAATCTGTAGGATATATTCCAAGTAGTGGAATTACTGGGTCAAATGGTATATTAATATCCATTTTTTTAAGGAAGCGCCAGATTGCCTTCCAAAGAGGCTGGACCATTTTGCAACCCCACCAACCGTGTAGGAGGGTTCCACTTTCTCCACAGCCTCTCCAGCATTTATTGTTTTGTGTTTTCTGGATCATGGCCAATCTTGTTGGGGTGAGATGGTATCTCATTGTTGTCTTGATTTGAATTTTTTCAATAACTAAAGATAGTGAAGATGTCCACATGTGTTTTTTGGCTGCCTGGATCTCCTCTTTAGTGAAGTGTCTGTCCATCTCCTTTGCCCATCGCTTAATTGGATGGTTTATCTTCTTCTTATTGATATTTTGTAGTATCTTATAGATTATGGAGATCAAGCGTCAGTCTGACATAGAGGTGCCAAATATTTTTCCCGTTCTATGGGTGTTCTTTTAATTCTATTAATAAAGTCTTTGGATGAGCAAAAGTGTTTGATTCTTAATAGTTCCCATTTATCTATTTTCTCTTCTGTTGATTGAGGTTTCTTTGACAGTTTTTGGAGTCTGTCCTCATTGTGTATTAAAACTTCCATTGTTGTTCCTACCTTTTCTTGGATGAGCTTTATCGTTTTAGGTTTGATATTTAGGTCTTTTATCCAGTTGGAGTTGGTTTTTGTATAAGGTGTAAGATATGGATCTTGATTCAGTTTATTGCAGGTGGATAACCAATTTTGCCAGCACCATTTGTTGAAGAGACTGTTTTTACCCCAGTTTAATGTCTTAGGGCCTTTGTCGAATATCAACTGTTCATAGGCAGATGGTATCATCTCTGGGGTCTAAATTCTGTTCCATTGATCCAGCTGTCCGTTCTTGTACCAGTACCAGGCTGTTTTGACCACTGTGGCAGTGTAGTATGTTCTAAGGTCGGGTAATGAGAGGCCTCCCAGTGTGTTCTTCTTCTTTAGTAGTACCTTACTTATCCGGGGCTTCTTCCCTTTCCAAACAAAAGTGGTGATTTGTTTCTCGATCTCATTAAAAAATGATGCTGGAACTTGTATTGGGATTGCATTATATAAATAAATTGCTGTGGGTAAAATAGACAATTTTCACAATGTTAAGTCTTCCTATCCATGAGCAGGGTAGGTTTTTCCATTTATCTAATTCTCTCTCAGTTTCTTGTAGTAAGGGCTTGTAGTTCTCTTTGTAAAGGTCTATTGTTTCTCTGGTTAGATTAATTCCTAGGTACTTTATCTTCTTAGGGGCTATCATAAATGGTATTGATTTAATAATTTCCTCCTTAACAGTCTCGTTGATAGTAATTCTCAGACTCTTTTTGAGGGTAGCTAGGGGTGTGAGTGGAGCTACCCGCCCTCAGGTCCCTGATACAGGTAGATGAGGACCCTACTTAATAGGCAGGGTGGTGTCAAGTGTCACCAATCTGCCATTCCTCATTAGCTGCTTGCAGATAAAAATAGGCTTCAGGTACATATTCTACTCTGCTAGTGAGAGTGTATGCTGTTGAAATGGGCCCACATAGACCTAAGTGGTAGTGAAAGGCATTCAAAGTCCATAGACTGCTTCTGCCTATACCTAGGCAAAGGGGCTGTTCCTGCCCTGAGTTCCCAGTTTAGGCAAGTTGGCAAATTCTATTTTCCTGTTAGTTAATTTCATCTCTGCCCAGAGCTAGGAAAATAGCTCTCATCCTTGATGGGTCCCACTTCTGTCTCAAGAGCCAGGGTAGTCACTGATGCCAGACTAGGAGCAGAGGATAGCAGAGCCAGGGTGAGGGGCAGGTGAATGGGATAGCAGGGAGTTTTTTCAGTCCTGAGCGGTAGGTTAGATGTTTGCACTTAAGTTAGGCAGAATCAGCACTCTTCCCGGGTTTCACTCAGTTTCTTACAGTGTATAAAACATGTTCCAAGCTCTACTATTTGCCTCAGCCCACCTGCAGGGTGCCAGGCAGGTCATTTCTGGAAAATCCTTGCTGCTTCTGAACTGTTTCTCCTTCCCTCTGCTACTTGGTTTAACTCTTCATCTTTTTTTTGATGATCAAGTTTGGCCTCATCTTTCTCAGAACTCTTCTTCTATTGTAAGTATTGTATAATCTTGTTAGTAAAAATATTTCATGTTTAATTTTAAAAAGGTTTATGTGTCTTGGAATTATCTAGGACTCCAACTTCATTTAAGTATAATTATATTTTCATTGACAAAAGCAAGACAATAAAAACAAGTCAGCTACTCATTGTTTTAGCTAATAAATGCCCTCTTCCCTGAGTCAAGAAGTCTGTGCTCATGTTGCTGCTACATCTCTTTTTCTTCATCTAACAGATATCTGTCAGGATCCACCAAACTTTTATACAAATGACTTGTGCCTTCTACATTTGTTTGCCAAATGCTCTCCCTCATGAAGTGTTTTCATAAGTGGGCTGTATTAATTTCTTTTACAGTAATGTAAAAACTTGGCATAGCATTGCTTATAAAAATACTTCACAGGAAGTAGTGATGGTTGACAAACAAGTATAGAAGGTTGGCATTATTCATGTAAAAATATGGCACTTTTAAGAATGTCCTGAGACATGAGTCACTGCTATATACTGGACTCATCATTTTAAAGACTCTTTGGCAAACTACTCTGACCCAGCCAGAGAAATCTCAGTCCCTTCTATCCACAATTGTTCTGACAGCAAGGGGGGGAAAGATGACTTCAAGCATCCTGAGTTCTGAATGGAAACTTCTGAGGATTTATAAAAATTGTGTTATTAGTTGTGCTTAAGTTCTGGGACTAGGCCACAAAAGTGTATTTAATTTACACTCTCTGTTTTTGTTAGGGTCCTTTCTGTGCACTAAAAAGAAAATGTTAGTTAAAAGTGCTTAAGAGAAAAAAGAAAAAGGTAGACTATTTATTGATTAAGATGCTCGGGCAGCACAAATGACAAATGGTTTGGACTTAACTGCTAACCTAAAGGTGGGCAGTACGAACTCATCTAGTGGTGCCATGAAAGAAAGGCTGATGATCTGCTTCCACAATAATGATTACAGCCAAGAAAACCTTAAAAAGAAGTTCTCCTCTAACTCATGGGGTTACTAACAGTCAAAATGGAATCAACAGGAATGGGATATTGATTAGCTTATATACCAGAAAAATCCAGACAAAAGTCTAATTTCATTAATTATTTAACATAGGAGTTAGCATGATACACAAAGACTTTTCTTTTCTATCTACTCTTGGTTCTGTTTCTGTTTTGATTCCAGTTCTACACTGGTTCTCCTCTGAAAGAGGTAAGGTGATTGTAGCCAATTCAGGTTTAAGTGAAACAGAAAGAAGAGTGATCTCTTTCTTGAAGTTCCCACACAAATCACTCTGATTGCATGAAAAAGGCCACATGTCCGTCTCTGAACTAAACCTTGTGGGTAGTGGAATACAAAAAATCATCATTGAAAGTGTATAATCTGGAAGAGATAAAGGGATGACTTCTCACAGGGAAATCAGGTCCAAATTGAAGTCTGAACATATTGAAGTTTGAGAAGCATTGTTTCAGAAGACTTCACCAACTTTACTGTGTCTACTGTGTCCTATCCCAAACTCTTTCAGAGATAGAAACACCCACAAAGACTTTATGAGCCCCAACATCGTTTTACTAGTTTATTTTCAAGAGTTACTTATTCTCTAAAAAAAAAAAATTTCTGATACTTTCTATTCTCAGGATGTATTCCTTTTGAATCCAAATTTATAAGATCACTAATTAAGTTGAATATCCCTCTACGGAGAACCCAAATACCTAAATAACAGTCACTTTGGGGATTAATTCCTATTAGAAAGCTATGGGAAGAAGCAGTATTTGTGATGGTTAAGGTTCTGTGTCAGTTTGAATGGGCCGTGGTTTGGCAGTTGTAATGTTGTTTGGCAGCTATATAATGATGTAATCACCTCCATTATGTGGTATGATATAATCAGCTTCATGATAAGATCAGTTATTAGCAGCCAGTCAGTTGAAAGGGACTTTCTATGGAGGTGTGGTCTGCATTCAATCTAAACATACTTTCTGCAAAGTTGTTGGACTTTCACTTGCTCTGGATCCTGCAGCTGGCTCATGTTCATCTGATCTCTGGTTCTTAGGGCTTGAGATAGCAAGCCAGTCTTGAGATTCTTTGACCTCTGCAGCCTGGGACCAGAGGTCTGCTGTCTGACTTGCTGACCTTGAATTCATTAGCTTCTGCAGCTATGTGAGTCAGAAGAAGCCTCCATCCTAACCCATGGACTTGGGGTTTTGCAGCCTCTACACCCATGTGAGCTTCTCTTTATAAAAATCTCTCTCCTTCTCTGGGTATGCATGTGTGTATGCACATATATACACATGCTTCACTGGTTTTGCTTTTCTAGAGAACCCAGACTAAGACCTTATTCTAAAACAATCAGTTGGGGCAACAGGAAATAAGAACATATCACACACCACACACACATACACACAAGCATTAGGCAAATGTGTGGCTGTTTGAAGTCTTTTTGCTTTTAGATTATGTTAGGTAATGGGAAAGAGTAAAACATTTGGAGTTTCCATCTATCATTAGTTTGAATATAAGACCTATTCATTTTTACATGAATCTTCAGCATATTTGGAAGGAAAATATGATCTGAGTTTGAAACAAGTGAGTAACAAACTATTGGAACATAGCCTATTTATAAGTGGGTTTTACTTTAGCATGCATACATCTATGGAAAATGATGACTTTAGGTTTCCTTGCCATTTTCCAGAAACTCTGGTGGTGTAGTGGTTCAGTGCTACAGCTGCTAACCAGAAGATCGGAGTTCAAATCCACCAAGTGTTCCTTGGAAACTCTATGGGACAGTCCAACTCACAGGGTTGCTGTGAGTTGGAATTCGCTTCACTGCAGTGGGTTAGCTTGCGTGGCATCTTCCAGCTTGTCTTATATTAACATTGATGTTGACCGTTTTATTAGGAAGAAATATTTCACTGAAATTTTAATGGACACTGTTCATGATCCTCTACCTCTGCTACCATGTTTTCCAAGTCAATATCTTCTTCCACTTGAATTGTTTTTCCTAATTGAACCTTTGCAATGACCCCTTAAGTCCTCACTGTGCTCCCCAACAACCAAAGAAAAAACAATTGCCATCAAGTCAACTTCAGCTCACAGGAAACCTGTGCATGTCAGAGTAAGACTGTACTCTATGGGGTTTCAAATGACTCATTTTTCAGAAACTGATCGCCAGAACTTTTCTCCAAGTTACCTCTGGACCCAAACCTCCCACCTTTTTGTTTTCAGCTGAATACATTAACAGTGTGCAGGATTAGAGATTCCACCTTTCCCATGAACCAAAAACCCAAACCCATTGCTGTCAAGACCATTCTAACTCATAGCAATCATATTGGACAGATAGAATTGCTCCGTTGAGTTTCTAAGGAGCACCTGGTGGATTTGATCAAACTGCTCACTGTTTGAGTAGAAAACCTAGCACTTAACCAGTACACCACGAGGGTTTCCACTTTGCTCATACTTGAGGCTTATTATCAATTCTTTGTTCACACAATCAGCCAGAGACGTCTTTTAAAAACTCATTTTGATACTATTACTCTATTACTTAAATTCTTTTAATGGTCTCTCAAGACATTTAGAGTTGAATGTAAGTTCCTTAGCATGGCTTATTTTAGACTCTGGCTGCCTTTGCAGGTCATCTTGTGTCACCTTCTCTGCTCCAAGGAGGGCTCTGAATCCATTTGTTCTGGTTGAACCTCCGCTGAGAATGCATTTCCATCCCAGATCTACTGAATCAGAATTTACATTTTTAACAAGACTCTCCTGCTTTTTCTAATGTGAAGTACATTTTGACAAATACTGCTCTACTGGTGGTTCTCAGAACTGGTCCTTAACATTGTCTGGGCAGTTGCTAAAAATGCAAATTATCATCAGGAGTTAGAACCCAAAGGAATTTATTTAAAGCCCTAGCTCTGAGCACATTGGCCTGCTTCCTGAACCTCATTCTTACCTTAAGTCAAATAAAATGTCTCCTTAGCAAAGTCTTTCTGACTCCCCATTGAAGGTAGTCTCCTTCTATTCCCACCTTACTTTGCATCATATTACTTTGCTTAATTTTTTTCATGGTACTCATTATATTTTGAAATTATTATGATTTATCTGTTTTCTCCACTAGAATATAAATTTCATGAGGACAGGTACCTTGTCCATTTTATTCATATCTGCATCCTCAAGCCCAGAACAATATTTGTCATTTCAACCACTTGCTCAATATTGCCGAATGAGAAAAAGAATTATAAAGCCACTTTGGAAGCAAACAGTATTTAAGTTAATTTGATATTGAATACTTACTTTTTAAGCTAATCTGTGTTACATCTGACTGCTTATCTGTCTAACCTAATTTAGACAAAACAAAGCCTGCTGCTTTTGTGTCGATTCTGACTCCTAGTGACCCTATAGGACAGAGGAGGCATGTTGCCGTTGAGTTTGCAAGTTTGTAAATCTTTATGGAAGCAGAGTACCACATCGTTCCCCTGAGGAAAAACTGGTGGGTCTGAACTGCCAACATTTCTGTTGGCAGTTGGGCACTTAATCTCTGAACCAACAAGTCCTTAGCCTAGATTACTGGTGCATAAATACATTAAACTTACGTCTTGACACTCTTTCTTTGACACTTTAACCTAGTTAATATGTACTCATTGGCAATCAGTTTGACTCCTACTTGTGGCAATCCTATGAGGACTGAGTAGAACTGCTGCATAGGGTTTCTAGGGCCTTATATTCTCATGGAAGCAGATTCCCATATCTTTATCCTATGGAGTGACTGGTGGATGTAAAACACTGACATTTTCATTGCAGCCAGGTGCTTTAACCACTGCAGCACCAGGGATCCTCTGTTAATTTGCAGGCAATTTTAACGTATATGATGTGTTTTTCTTATCTTTCAATAGGCATGCTTTGGATATTCTAAACCTGAGGATCTAGATGAAAATACAAATGTTCTTTTTCAAAAATGGATTTTTCTTAGATTCCAGCTTCTAGAATCTGGTTGAAAAGAGGTATTAGAATATAAGCCAAAGCTATTAGAATATAAGGAGACTTTATGTGCATTAAGAAATAAATACAGGAGAGGAAACAAATAACTTGAATAAGAAATGAGATGGAAGATGTTACAACAGACAAAACTGAAATAAAAAGCATCATATTGGAAGACTATGAAAGACTGTACTCTTAACAGATTTGAAAACCTAGAGGAAGTGGGCAAATTTCTAGATTCATATCAACTACCAAAATTATCACAAGGAGAAGTAGAACAACTTAATAAACCCATGACAAAGGAATGAATTGAAAAAGTAATAAAAAAAAAAAACCTACCAACTCAAAAAAGTCCTGGCCCAGATGGCTTCACCAGAGAATGGCGAATATATCAACAAGAAAAAGGTAAATAACCCAATTAAGCAATGGGCAAAGCAGATGGGCAGACACTTTACAAAAGAGGACATCAAGGCAGCCAAAAGACACATAAGGAAATACTCATAGTCATTAGCTATCAGAGACATCCAAATCAAAAGTACAATGAGATACTGTCTTGCCTCAACAAGGTTGACCATAATCCAAAAAACACAAAATAACAAATGCTGGAGAGGCTGTGGAGAGATCAGAACTCTCCTACATTGCTGATGGGATTGCAAAATGGTACAACCTCTTTGGAAAGCAATTTGGCACTTCCTTTAAAAAGCTGGCAATAGATACATCATTTGATCCAGTAATCACACTGCTCAGAATATATCCTACAGAAACAAAGGCTGTTACACGAACAGATACATGCACATGAATGTTTATTGCACCACAGTCCACAATAGCAAAAAATGCAATGGTATAGAACAATGATGATTTTAGGAAGCATCTCATAACCTGGTTTCAACTGAAAGGTATTCTTTTGAGTAAAATCAGTCTGTGGCAAGAGGACAAATATTGTCTGAGACCCCTGCTATAAGGACTTAAAAACAGACATGTACAGAAGAAAAGACTCTTTGATGGTTACAAGGGTGGGGAGGGAGAGCGAGGGTTGGTCATAGATTAGATAGTTGATAGAAATTTGGTTAGGTGAAGCAGTGACAGCACACAGTAGCAAGTAGGTCAAATTAATTAGACTTCACCAAAAACTGAAAGCTCTTCTAATCTCAACCCAACATTGCAAGGATAGAGTAGCAGGGATGGGGGTGTGGGGACTATGTTTTCAGAGGACATCGAGGCCAGTTGGCATAACTAGCCTACTGCTAAAAGAGTCTTCTGTACACTATATTGGCGAGTGGTGCCTGTGGTGTTAAAAGCTAGCAAGCTGCCATCTGAGGTACACCAAACTGTCCCAACTCATCCAGAGAGATGGTGACTGTGGACAACAAAGACGTGAAGATAAAAGAACTCAGGAGACAGCAGGACCCATGTGAATGTGAGACTATCGACCTGTGACCTGAAGAACCAGACAGTGCTTTGCCACCAACAAACACAGCCGTGATGGGGCACGCAATGTAGAGTCTCTGTGGCAATATGAGAAAAGGAGGGGTGCAACTCAAGAACTCTGCTAAAAGACCACAATTGATGGTCCAATGGTCTGGCGGATCCCCTGTGAGCATGGCCCATAAACTTGTTGCTTCCTCTGACCAGACAACACTACCGAGGTCAACTCTTTGGACAAAAATGGTCTGGAATCAGGGACATGATGTGACCATATGGTGTGTGTACCTTATGGCTCTATGCATTTATAGGATACTGTCCTACCGGTCTCTTTCTAGATGGGAGAGAGGAGGATGAAGTGGAGGGGACAGGAGCTTGTTAAGAGGATATGACAAGTATGGAATGAAAAGGGGGAGTGCGGTTTCATGGGTCAAGGACAGCAGAAGGAGCTGCAGATAGGCAGGCATGCAAATTTAATTTGGATTGTATACTTCCACTTAATCACAATAAAAAGAGAAAAGAAAAATACATGCGCATACAACTTTCAAATGCTACATACACATGTGCGGCATATTCTCCACATGTGTAATTTTCATGTCATGTCATGTAATGTCAGTGTAAGAATGGTAACCTAACGTCCCTTTGATGTCTTTAATCCTTTGTAGGAAAAAGAACAGAAAACAGATGAGCGTGATGAACTCTATGTTTTGGATGGATTTTCCAAGAGGAGAATCTCCTTTTTATCATCATCAACCAAAGTACTTACAGAAAATTGTCACCTAGTCCAACAAAACTAAACATTTTAAGATTCTTAAAACATGTAGTAAATACAGTAAAGGAATGTTCCAGGTAGAAAAGGAAACAGGCATGTTAAACAGCCAGAAAATCTACACTGTGTGAGATGCTGAGTACATAAAGATAGAACCCTGCTCCCTAAAGAGCTTATAGTCTAGTAGTCATAATTTGTTACCACCTGTTTCCAGATTGTGACATAATGCAATTCTAATAAAGAGGCAAAGGTTTGTTGAAATGTGCAAATTGCATTTTCACTATTCCATTATAAAATTCTATGATATTTGTGAGAGCATAGCAGTGTGATGGGGATTCCCAGAAAGAGAAAATCAATGCAAGACCAAGTTTCATTTCATTTTCAAAAGTCGATTGTTTGTGTTTCATGGGACTGTGAAAAAGAAGACCGTGCCTAGTGGAGTGGAAGGATGCAGAGTCCTATTTATTGCAGGGTCCTTCATGCTATTTTGGGTGTGTGTTATTTTCAATTCAAATGATTCCCAAGTTGTGGTTGCCTGTGAGAGCAAAGAATCAACAGGGTCTTTTGGTAACCATGGAAGCCACTGGCTCTCGAATGAGTTATTTTTAGGTTACCTCACTGAATAAATTTCTCTTGCTTCCTGAGAGGAAAATAATATAACATGATCTTTAAAATATGAAACATCAGCTGTGGTAATAGGAAGACACGTTGAGAAAGGGGGACCTTGTTGTTGTTAGGTGCTGTAGAGACAGTCTCACAGTGACCCTGTGCCCAACAGAATGAAATACTGTCCCGCACCAGGTCCACAATCATTTTTATGTTTAAACCCATTGTTGCAGCCACTGTGTCAAATCCAACTTGTTGAGAAAGTCCTATTCTGAAAGAGACTTGGAAGTTACACTAGTGAGTGAAACTTGGGGTGAAAAATAAAAGACTGGGAGTCATCAAAGAATTCTCATTGGGTCTTCAAATTTCAGGATCTAAGTTCTGTCATTCCTCACATTTTTTTTCCTGTCCCTAATCAGCAGCTCAAAGAGAATCCTGAAGTAAATTCTTCTAGCACTTCAATGGAAGAAGCTAAAAAAGTAGTTGTGCCTCTGCCTCCAGTGCGGGTTAGGATATAGTAACATTTCTATAGGCTGTTTAATTGAAACTTGGATCCCCCTTTCAGCCTCAGGTTAGTAGGAAGAAGAGAGGAAGGAAAAAAAGACTGATGAGCTCACATTACTAAACAGTAAACTCTTGTCTCAGTATTATGTTCAAAAATCTGCATTGTTAGAAATTTCTGAAAACACTAATTATAAATTTCCCCTTGACCAAAGGACAAATTATATGCAGCCCCATGGAAGTGCCTCTATATTATTAATTTTATTAATGTTATTTATAGAATTTATGAAGTGACCCAAGGGTATATTCTCTGGCACTGGAAGGTATATGGATGACATAGAAGATCAGATTCCTTTCTAATTAGGTCAGCCAAGGATAGAAAGTGGTTGCATTTTTATTACTTTTACTTTCCTCTGAATAATCTTCACTAAGACCTACAGAAAAATGTAATGTCAGATCTGTAAATTGTTTATTACAGACCCTCATTTAGCAAAATAAGAAGTAGCCACAGTGAGACAATGTCTACCATTTGTTTTGACTTTGGGTTCATTGATTTTTCTGCCATTGGTAAGCCTAATATCATGTCCTTGGAGTTCAATTAGTGTTACTGCCCCCCCCCAAAATGAAATCCACACTTGTCATCATGGTCACCGAGGACCTAGAGGGCCTGACTCCTATTGATGCCTCCTACCTCACCTCCTTCCACCCTTTGCTTGTCTGTCATGCTCAACAATCTAATCTTTCCTGTTCCTGGAAATATCGAGTCTATTTCCACCTCGGAGTCTATACTTTTCCATAACTGGAAAGCCTTTTCCCTACTTTCAAATGACTGTTTCTCATTTATGGCTGGAAGAATTCTAAGATAGTCCCCCAGGCTTCTGCCTTCTGGTATACAAGCACAGCTTAATACTCTTCCCCCTCAAGCATGAGTGAAACCAGTAAATACGATGATATATCACTTTGGTGATTCTGTTACTAATTGGTTGACTTTAAGTTCATCAGAAAGTACCTGGGTGGGCCTAACCTAATCAAGTGTTCCTCTAGAAGAAGGGAAAGCTTTGGAGAAGATGCTTCTGCTGGCATTGTAGGAAACAAACAGCCACATCGTGAGAGAAGAAGACCACCTAACAAAGACCTGAGGGTAACATCTAGATGCTAAGAGTGGTCGCCAGCCAGCACCGAGCAAAGAAGCGAGGAATTCAGCCTTACAGCTGCAAAGAAATGAATTCTACTAACACCTATGAGTTTGGAAGGCCTGAGCCTCATATGAGGTCACAGCCCATGCCAATTCCTTGATTTTACCCTGTGAAGTCGAGGAAAGGACCAGCTGACCCAGACTGCTTACACACAGAAATTGTGAGACAATACATGTGTTATGTTAAACAGCTAACTTTGTGGCAATTTGTTACACAGCAATAGAAAACTATTACATCATCCTCCCTGTCTCAGCTTATATGTTACTTCTACCAAGAGTCCTTTCCTAAGCCTCTGAGGTTTGGGGCTCTCCAGTCCTCATTAGCCTGTTTTCTTGCTTTCATAACATTTAACATTATCTGAAGTTGTCTGATTTGCTTGCAGTTATTCCCCTAGAAGTTTGCCTCACACATAGTGGGCATTCAATAAATACTTGAATGAATAGTCGGATTCAGATTAATGAGTTTGTGTCAATTACCCATGACTAAACTGCTAAATTGTTCCTTGGACCACCAGGTGGCAGATAATTTAGAAAGTAAAGTAAATAGAATAGAAGAACCGTGGCCAAGTGACAGAACGACAATTCTCTAATGGCAGAACTGCCATCCAGACTTTAATCTGAAACCATCTGCCTCTATTTTTCTTAACCTGGTCAGTTGGACAGCACATCTGCCATTACTGATGTTGCTCAGCCAAGTTATATGATTAACTGTTTTAAAATAGGAGCTTAAAAACAGAATGGATGGATAACTTCATCAACCGTATTACCACAAATTATCATTACCACTGACACGCACAGCTCTTTGTTGATTTTGTTTTCCTGCATAACCTAACTTCTCAAGTGTGGCTGTGGTCAACTTGTTCTCAAGCTTTCAACTGATGATTCCTTCCTTCCCAACTTTGGAGTGGATGTTCTTATGCTTTGAGAGAATAAAAGAAAAAATGAAACCCACTGCCTTTGAATCAATTCTGATACATGGTGACCGTATAGGACAGAGTACAACTGCCCCAGAGCATTTCCAAAGAGCACATGGTAGATTTGAACTGCCAACTTTTTGGATAGACTATCATAATTTGTTTCATTATAATTTTGCTATTTTGAAACATATACTCATTGTAATAATATGGACCCAGATGACTGAGTAACTTAGCTCATTTGGGGACTCAGTTTCTTTTATAAGGATTTCAACATGTATCTCAAAATTCACTAGGATGCAAACAACACAAGGGCTTCCTTGTTTTATATTTTATTGTATCATTAACTCCTGGACGAGTTAGTGAGTGGATATCATTGAGGAAACAATGAATGAGTGAATAAAGACTCTTACTACCCTGATTGTCATCAAATCATGGCAGGTTTCTTGTATGAGATTTGTTTTACATGAAATTTCCTGTTTCTGTTTGGAGAAATGTTTAACTGCCATCTCCTTGGTGGTGTCCTTCAGAAGTCAGGGTGATTATTTACCACCTACATGTCATCTGTTATTCAGCATTTAACCTGTGCCTGGTGTGAAGTACTGAGGATACAAAGACAGGATCCCTACTCAGAAAGAGTATAAGTCTAAAATAACTGTAATCTATTATCACCTGCTGTCAGAACTGAGGCACAGTGTAATTCTAATAAAGAAACAAAGGTTCGTTGACATATGCAGCCTAGGGATTTTGAATATGGTTGTAGTGAATGTTTGGATTAGTCATAAATATATCTTTTTCCTGCTCTTATTAGTTGAGGTATTGCTAGGTGCTGTAACAGATAAGTCTCAGTGGTTTAACACTGTAGAAATGTGTTTGTTACTCATGTAAATTCCCAAACAGATATTCCAGATCAATTGGTAATTTCATTCAAAGCTGTGATTTAGGGACCCAGGTTCTTTCCATGTTGTGGATCTGCCATCTTCAAATTCCAAAATTGTTGCTGAAGTGGAAAGAGAAGATCTTGTGTGTCAGGGTTTTCTTGGTTAGGACT
The DNA here is from genome assembly GCA_028571685.1 of Heterohyrax brucei. Taxonomy (NCBI): domain Eukaryota; kingdom Metazoa; phylum Chordata; class Mammalia; order Hyracoidea; family Procaviidae; genus Heterohyrax; species Heterohyrax brucei. The sequence continues at coordinate 172,917,814 of CM053141.1, forward strand.
TGAAGTGCCACAAATCACTTCTGCCAAAGATCCATTGACCAGAGCCCAGTCACATGACCACACTTAACAGCAAGGGAGACATAGTAACACAGTGAATATACTTAGGAAGTACATTTATGTTCATCAGAGTTGAGCAAGTGTTGTTGTCTTTGGTAGGTGGCTATCAAGTCAGTTCCAATTCACAGCCACTGTAGGTACAAAAAAATGAAACACTCCTTTGTCCCAGGCGATCCTCACAACTGTTACACTTCAGCCGCTGTGTTAACCCACCTCACTGAAGATCATCTCTTTTTCTCTGACCTTTTACTTCACCAAGCATGATGTCCTTCTCCAGGCTGGTCCCTCTTGATGACATGTCCAAAGTTTGTGAGGTGATGTCTTGCCATCCTTGCGTCTGTTGAGGATACTGGCTGTACTTCTTTCAAGACAGATTTGTACATTCTTTTGCCTGTTCGTGGTGTAGTCAATATTCTTCACCAAAACTTGGTTCAAAGGTACTAATTCTTCTTTAGTTATCTTTACCCATTGTTCAGCTCTTGCATGCATACGAGATGTTTGAAAGTTGAACGATAATTTTCATCAAAATCAAAGAATGTTAAGGTCTTTTTTCTTTAAAAAAAATCCAGTTTTGTTTTTTTTTTTAAGTTAAAGTATCCTATTTCAAGGATTGAGATGTTTTGGATGGATTTTCTGAGAGGGGAAAATGTTATAATAATCAGCCAAGATTCTTACAGGAAATTTTCTGGCATTCTGAAAAAAATAAATATCTTAAGATGCTTTAAAAAAAAGTGAATAAGTAAAAGAATGGCCCAGGAGGAAAAAGAAACAGCCTTGTTAAGCAGTCAGCAAGTCTGGCAGACTGATTTTTGGATATTTGAGGAAATTCCCTAAGAGTCTCTTCACTGGTTCTATCATCTGAGTGGAGGGTTACAGAGCTAGGAGACAGAATAATTGGATTTTATCTGCCTTTCTACTGTTTACCGGTCTATTGACTTTTTGCAAGTACTTATATTCTCTGGACCCCAGCAGATTCATGCACAATGGCAGCAAGGACACTCACATCTTATGTTGTCATATATTTGTTTAGAAGACTGAATAAAATAATGACTGTGAATGTATATGTTAAATACCGATAGCAGTTTAAATAAATGCCAGGTGGAATCATCTTCCTTCCTTTCCTCACCATCTTTACCATTAAGTTGGAAGGCAAAAGTGGGGGTAGCAAATTTAGCATCAGCTTTTCATTTTATCACTTGTCTCTCATACTCTGTAGCCATACTGAAATGCTTGCTGCCATTCTAACAAAATGAGTTCACATGCATTCATTCGTTCACTTGACCAAGACTTAGGGGCACCTAACAATAAACAATATACTATCTAGAGCTCTAAATCTATGGCTGGCCCTAGATTTCATAGGTATTTTATCCACATTATCTCATTTGATCCTCTCTCCATCTACTATAGGAGATACAGTTTATTATCACCTTCTGCCCGTTTTACAGATGGAAAACACAACTCTCACACAAGCCAAGAAGTCATAGAGCTCAACACTAACAGTTTGCCTTCAGAGCTCAGGCTTGTAACTACTGTTGCCCCTAATGTGGCTATTATGTGCTAGACACTGTACCTAGCAATGATGGCTTCCATGTGAGCTCCTGGCTTAAAGTAGCTTTCAGCCTGGCTCTCAGCAGCCTTTGGACCTTTATACACAATGCTTCTTTCACCTGCAGTGCTCTCCCTTGCAACACCTGTTGCCCTGTCTGTGCTTCTCTGATTTCTCCTTACCCTAATGCAAAGGTCCAACATCACTTTTCCAGTCCTTCTTGACTGCCCAAAGAATCCCTTGAAGGTATCTCACGTATGCTCATAAGCAGATACGTTGTCTGTGGTTAAGACAGTAGGCTTGAGATACAGACTGTCTTGGTTCTAATCCTGTTGCTACTTTTCCAAATGCTGTAATTTTTAGTAGGTTACTTCACCTGTTATGATCTTAGTTTCTGTAAGTGTAAAACGAGGTTGTACAAGGGTAATATGAGATGATGCATAACAGAGATCAGCACTTGCATGGTAAGTGCTTAGTTAACTCTCATTAACTGCCAGTACAGAGGTTGATCAATGCCCATATAGTGTTCTCTGTTCCTACCTCTTCTTGGTCTGTCTCTCTCCAAGGGATACTGCTCTGTCTGGAACTCAACCTCCATGGGAGTCATGTGGGTACTTGCACTGAACCTGGGCAATGCCACTTCTGCTTGGCAGCTACACTGCTCCTAACCAAATTGCTAGAATCTGTGATGGTTAAAGTTGCATGTAGCTCTCTTGCAAAGCGGAGGGAAATAATACATTCCCCTTTTTTGTATTACACTGTCTTTGTTAGTTGCCATTTAGTTAGCTGTGACTCATGGGTACTGCATGTATAACAAAACAAAATATTGCCCCGTCCTACACAATCTTCATAATCTTTGATACATTTGAGTCCATCTTTGTAGCTACCATGTTGGTAGCTCTCACTGAGGGTTTTCCTAGACTTCTCTAGCACTCCACTTTACCAACTGTGATGACATTTTCCAGCAATTGTTCCTTTCTGACAATGCATCTAAAGCAAACAAGTCAAAGTCTGGAACAATATTCTGTGATTCACATTGCTTTCATCAGCTAATTTTCTAAAGTAGATTGCCATGGCTTCTTCCTAATCTATCTTAGTCTGTAAGCTCCGCTGAAATATGGCCAACATATGTGAAACACCAGTGGCATAGTTTCAAGCAACATACAAGCAACCACAGTATGACAAACCGAAAGATGGGTGGTGGGTTATCCCTTTAGAGGTCCCCAAAAGCAAGGCTGCTTGGAGCCGAAGGAGCTTACAGACATTTTACTAAAATACTCTTCTCATTCATGGAAGAGTTAGATTATGTGGTGATTTTGAGATCTTGGATATATTACTTAACCCGTTTGTAAAATGACAACAATTACAATAGTGAACTGATGAGGTTATTATTAAGAATAAATGAGATAATGCCTATTAGGTTTTAATCTACTATGTAGTACCAAATAAAGGGCTCAGTGGATTGTAACTACTATATTCATGTTTCATATATAATTACTCTTCCCCTCTGTGACCCAAGCATAGTTTCTAGGGTAATTTTGGCTGTTTCGTTTCTGCGTTTTCTAAGAAGGATATTCTCCCATTAAACTCCTCGCTCCTCACCTGTATTAATTCAACAGACAAGCTCAGATTGCTCCCAGTGACCTGGTGGGCCAGCTCCTTTCTTAGTAAGCTAGTGCTGCTATAACAGAAACACTGCTAATGGGTGATTTTGACAAACAGAAATGTATGTTCTCGTAAGTTACAAAGCCAGAAGTCCAAATTCAGGGACTGGCTCTAGCAGAAGGCTTTCTCTCTCTGTTGGCTCTGAGGGAACATCCTTGTCTCTTTAGCTTCTATTCCTTGGTTCTTTGGGGAGCTTCATGTGGCATGGCATCTATGTTGCCCCAACTCTACTCCCACCATCTGCACCTTTCACGTTTTAAAAACATTGACTCAAGACACACCCTACTAATAATACCTTATTAATATAACAAAGAAAACTCATTCCCAAGTGATATTATAAACACAGGTATAACCCATTTCGGTTGGGTTGATTCTGGCTCATGGTGAGCCTACAGGGCAGAGAGCTTCCCCACAGGGTTTCCAAAGAGTGGATGATGGATTAGAACTGTCCCACTTTTGGTCCCCCCCCCCCATGTGTCTGTTAGTTTTTCATACTCTAGGGGCATGCATGTTGCTGTAATGCTATAAACTATGCCAGTGTTATTAAGATACAAGAAGGATCACCTGTGGTGGACATTTTTCATCTGGGCTTCCAGACTAACACAAAGAAGGATCTGTAAGTCTACTTCTTAAAAATGCTGCATTTTCAAAGTAGAGTTGATCTTAATGACATGGTTGGGGTCAAGCCTTCAGGACTTTAATTTGCTGATATGGCACAACTGAAAATGAGAAGAAACAACTGCAAACACCCATTAATAATGAGAACCTGGAATGCAGGATGTATGAATCTAGAAAAACTGGAAATCATCAAAAATTAAATGGATGTATAGACATCAATATGCTAAGCCTTAAGAGCTGAAATGGACTGCTACTGGCTGATTAGGATCAGACAATCACATATCACATAGTCTAGTATGCCAGAAACGACAACTTGAAGGGGAGGGACTCTGCATTCATTGTGAAAAAAAAAAAAGAAAAGAAAAAAGAACCTATCAAGACCTCTCCTGTAATACAGTGCTGTCAGTGATAAGATAATATCCATAAACCTACAAATTCACACACTAACCACTAAGGGCAAAGATGAGGAAATTTAAGATTTTTACTGACTTCTGCAGTCCAAAATTGATCGAACACACAATCAGGATGTGCTAATAATTACCAGTGATTGGAATGTAAAAGTTGGAAACAAAGAAGAAAGTTTAGTAGTTGGAAAACATGGTCTTGATGATAGAAATGATGCTGGATATCACCTGATAGAATTTTGCAAGTCCAACAATTTCTTTGTTGTAAATAGCTTTTTTCACCCAACATAAATGGTGGCTATATATGTGGATCTCACTAAACAGAATACACAGGAATCAAATCAACTACCTCTGTAGAAAGAAACAACAGAAAAGCTCAGTATCAGTCAGAACAGTCAAGGTACCAATTACAGCACAGACCATTAACTGTTCATATGCAACTTCAAACTGAAATGGAAGAAAATTAGAAAAAGTCCATAAGAGCCAAAACATGATCTTAAGTATATCTGACCTGAGTTTAGAGAGCATCTCAAGAATAGATCGGATGCATTGAACCCTAAGGGTCAAAAATGAGACAAGTTGTGGAATAACATCAAAGACATCATAAATGAAGAAAGCAAAAGGTCACTAAGAGACAGGAAAGTAAGAAAAGACCAAATTAGATGTCAGAAGAGACTCTGCAACTTGCTCTTGAATGTTGACTGGCTAAGGCAAAAGAAAGAAATGATGAAGTAAAACAACTAAACGGAAGATTTCAAAGGGAAGCTGGCGAAGACAAAGTAAAGTATTATAATGACATGTCTAATGATCTGGAGATAGAAAACCAAAAAGGGAAGAATACACTCTGCATTTCTCAGGCTGAAAGAACTGAAAATAAAATTGAAGCTTCCAGTAGCAATAGCAAATGATTCTACAGTGAAAATACTAAATGATACAGGAAGCATCAGAAGATGGGTGGAATACATCAAGTCATTACACTAAAAAGAACTGGTTGATGCTCAGCCACTTAAAGAGGTGACGTATTATCGGGAACCACTGGTACTTAAAGTCAAAGCTGCATGAAGTGCGCTGGTGAAAAACAGTGCTCCAGGAACTGATTGAATATAAATTAAGATGTTTCAACAAACAGATACAGTGCTAGAAGTGCTCACTCATCTATGTCAAGAAATTTGGAAGACAGCTACCTGGACAACTGACTGGAAGGATCCATACTTAGGCCTGTTCCTAAGAAAGGTGATCCCGCTGAATGCAGAAATCATTGAACAATATCATTTATATCACATGCAAGTAAAATTTTGCTAGAGAACATTCAAAGGTGGCTGTAGCAGTATATTGACAGGAAACTGCCAGAAATTCAGGTTGGATTTAGTCTTCTAAATAATCCTCTTGGATGTGGAACCAGGGATATCATGGCTGATGTCAGATGAATCTTGGCAGAAAGTAGAGAATACCAGAGAGATGTCTACTTGTGTTTTATTGACTACGCAAACTCATTTTACTGTTCGGATCATAAAAAATTACGGATAACATTGTGGAGAGTGGAAATTCCAGAACACTTAATTGTGCTCATGAGGAATCTGTCCATGGGTCAAGCAGTGGTCATTCAAATAGAACAAGACACTACATGGTTTAAAGTCAGGAAAGTTGTATATCATGGTTTTATCCTTTCACCATACCTATTCAATCTGTGTGCTGAGCAAAGAATCTGAGAAACTGGACTATACGAAGAAGAGCAGAGCACAAGGATTCGAGGAAGAGTGATTAACAACCTACATTATGCAGATAGCACTCTGTTGCTTGCTGAAAGTGAAAGGAAGTTATTGATGAAGATCAAAGGTGACAGCCTTCAGTATGGATCATATCTCAACATCAAGAAAACAAAAATTCTCACAACTGAATCAGTATGCAACATGGTGATAAATGGAGCAAAGACTGAAGTTGTCAATGATTTCATTTTACTTGGTTCCACAATCAACAGCCACAGAAACAACAGAAAAGAAATCAAAATACACATTCCATTGCACAAATCTACTGCAAAAAAAATTTCTTTAAAGTGTTGAAAAGTAGAGATACACTTTGAAGACTAAGGTGCACCTGACTGAAGCCATGGTATTTTCAGTTGCATCATACATGGAAAAGCTGGACGATGAATTAGGAAGACAGAAGAATTGATGCCTTTGGATTGTGGTGTTGGAGAAGAATACTGAATATTCCGTGGACTGCCAAAAGAATGAACAGATCTTATAAGAAGTACTAACCAGAGTGCTCTTTGAAAGCAAGGATGGTTAGACTAAGTCATACATATTTTGGACATGTTGTCAGGAGGGATGAATCACTGGAAAAGTACATCATGCTTGGAAGGGGGTCAGCAAAAAGAAAGAAGACCCTCAAAGAAATGGGTTGGCACAATGGCTACAACAAGGAGCTCGAACTTAAAAACAAGTGTGGTCATGGCACCGGACTAGACAGTGTTTTGTTCTGTTGCACACAGGGTCACTACAAGTCAGAACTGAATCAACAGAACCTAGAAAGAACAACAGGTTGGCAGTTCAAATCTACCAGCTGCTCCTTGGAAACCCTATGGAGAAGTTCTACTCTGCCCTGTAGGTCCACTGTGAATTATAATCAACTTGTTAGAAGTGAGATTTTTGGTTTGGAGTACACAAAAATTCCCAGAGCCCAGGACTGTAGGACCTGTTGTGAAAGGCAGACACATTAACCTGTCGATTGCCTTCAGTTTCAGCGGTTTGGAGTTTGAATTTAAATGTCGACATCTCTGAACCAACACCACTGGCTTCTTGACCCGAACAGAGAGAAGGGCCTGTGACTTGATCAAGAGCCTTCTTTGGATGATGTTGCACATCTGAACAAACACACCTAGCTCCACACCCTTCCCGCAGAAACTCTGGGCTGATTTATGATTTTAATCAAATCAGCCTTTGCTGATATGCAGTGAGAAATAATTAGTTGGTGGTTGGTGCAGAGAGCTGCACTCTACTCAGGAAAGGAGTTACTTCCTCTAGCATTTCAGTTGTATTGCTGCGGTAGCTGTCCTTCCTTTCCTCTGTTGCTCTGCAGTGGATATTGATGGGTCTCTGTGGGAGGCATAGTTGTCTTTCTCTCTGCAACCTCTTCTCCCAGGTCCAGGTATGTTTACAGAACATACCTGAGAATAAGGACATGTCCAGTAACCAATTAGACAAAACAGCATCAAGACACTTGTAGAACGCATACTCGTTTCAGTGGCTTTGAGGAGTCCTGGTGGTGTGGTGGTTAGGTACTTGGCTGTTAACTGAAAGATCAGAGGTTTAAACCTACTGGTCACTCTGCAAGAGAAAGATGTGGTAATGTGAGTCGGTGAAGATTACAGCCTAAAACTCCCTATGGGGCAGTTTTACTGTGTCATGTATGGTCTCTAGGAATCAGAATCAACTTGACTGCAATAGGTTTGATTTTTTTTGTTATTGTTGTTGGTCTATAGGGTTGCTATGAGTTAGCAGGAAACCCTGGTACTAGTGGTTAGCAACTACGGCTGCTATCCAAAAGACTGACAGTTCAAATCCACCAGGCACTCCTTGGAAATGTTACGGGGCAATTCTATTCTGCCCTATAGCCTCTCTCTGAGTCAGAATGTACTCAATGGCAACAGAGAAAGTCATAGCTTCATGAAGCATTTTCTCTTTCTCTTACAGAGGTACAGCTGGATGCACCCAAGAGAGATGTTTGATTGCTAAATAGATACAGTTGTTGACAAACTCAGGCATCTGAGAGAAAACGACTTCAAGGAAAAATGCTACTTAATAGATTGGAGCTCATAAAAAAAAGGCAAATGCTTATGACATGTGCTGTTGTGACACCTCAGCTGGAATCTGTCACATGCTCCATGTTCTTATAGGCTTTTGTAGTACGTCGATGGCTCTGCTTTCTAATGTTATCTGAGGAGGAATTGGATTTGGTAGGTGTCAGGGGTTAAATTGTGTTCCCCAAAAATATGTGTAGCAATTTGGCTAGGCCATGATTCCCAGTATTGTATGATGTTCCTAGATTTTGTAAATCCTACCTCTATGTTGTTAATGAGGGAGGATGGTTGGTGGTTGTGTTAGTGAGGCAGGACTCAAGCTACAAGAGTATACTGTGCCTTGAGGCAGTCTCTTGGTACACAAAAGAAAGAAGCTAGTGGAGAGATTTGTGGACTTCAAATCACCAAGAAAGCAGTACCAAGAACAGAATACATCGTTTGGGCCTTGGGTCCTTGTGCTGTAGAAGCTCCCAGTCCAGGGAAAAATTGACAGCAGAGATCTTCCTCCAGAGCCAACAGAGAAAGTCTTGCCCTAGAGCTGATGCCCTGAATTTGGACTTTCAGCCTACTGGACTGTGACAGAATAAAATTTCTCTTAAAGCCATCCATTTGTAGTATTGCTGTTATAGCAGCACTGGATGACTAAGATAGAAGGTAAAAATAGAGAAAAGGAAATCAAAGCTAATCAGGGTAACAATCAGTCAGCTAGGCTGCTCTAACAGAAATACCACAGAGTGGATGGCTTTAACAAAGAAAGATTTATTCTTACACAGTCCGGTAGGTTGCAAGTCCATATTCAGGGTGTCCGCTCCAGGGGAAGGCTTTCCCCTTGTCGGCTCTGGAGGAAAGTCTGGTATTGCATCAGTCTTTGTCCAGGGAGCATCCTGACGCAGGAACCTCTGATCTGAAGGACGCGCTCTGCTCCCGGTGCTGCTTGCTTGATGGTAGCGAGGTTCTCAAGTTGTCCTTTGTTTCTTTTTCCTTTTATTCCTTGTAAGCTAAAAGCATTAAGGGTGGGGCAAGCCATACTCCAGGGAAACTCCCCCTACAGCAGGAATTTACAGCCCCACCCTAATCCTTTAACGTACAGGTTAGCAAAACCACACAATGGAGGACAGTCCCAAGATACTGGGAACCATATTGCAGCCACGTGGCTGCACACATTTTTGGGGGGACACAATTCCAACCATGACACTGTTATAGCAGCACTAGATGACTAAGATAGAAGGTAAAAATAGAGAAAAGGAAATCAAAGCTAATCAGGGTAACAATCCCAGAAATGTAAAGTCTAGCATAGAGGCTCAAAGAATCTCTGAGGTGAAAAGGGAAGTCATAGTTTGCAACAAGCTGGATGTAAATAAACAACGTGATGCAGTATTAGAAAATGCAAATTCATTCTTCACTGAACAGCAGGGCACACAGATCACAGGTGCTGGTTATTTAATCCTCCAGTGAACCTGTCAGATCCCATTTGCAGAAAACTCTTAATTTTGGGAATGCTTTAAGAGGGACATAGACAATGAAGATGTTTTTCAGAATATGACAAAGGTGGAGAGAAGTCTAGATATCATGATATACAGAAAATAATTAAAGGATCTGGGTATGGTTACCAAAAAAAAAAAAAAAGACAGAAAAATAATAAGGACTGGAATAATATTCTTCAAAATACTTCAAAGGTTCTAAGTAGACAATAAGATGAACTTGCATCAACTGTACTCTTATCACCTTTTTCAGACCCTGATAACTGCTTCCCTGGATGCCTACATCGTGATTCTTAATCATCTCCCTGATTTCTTCCTTGGTTTCTACAATGAGGTTTTTACAAATTCAAGGCGAGTTTTTAAAAATATAAATCAGGTCATTGCACTCCTTGTTTAATGCCTTTCAGATTTCTCAACACATATAGAAGAAATCCACAGTTCTCATCAGGCCTACCTGGTCCTCAGAACTAGGGCCTCCATTTCATATGAAGTCTTTTATTTACTTATTTAGTATATTCTTTGTTTTAAGTGAAAGTTTACAATTCAAGTCATTTTTTCATAGAAAAACTTACACACAGACTGCTGTGCAACTCTAGCTGCTGTCACCACACTGTGATAGTACACTCCTCCTTTCCACCCTGTATTCCCTGTGTCCATTCAACCAATTCCTGTCCCCTTTTGCCTTCTCTTATTTTCCTCTAGACAGGAGTTTCCCAGTTAGCCTCATGTATCTTCTTAAGCAAGAAAGACTCTAATCCAGTGTCTTTTTACATCTTACAGTCCAGTCTAATCTTTGTCTGAGGAGTTGGATTACAGAATGGTTTCAGTTCTGGGATAACAGAGAGTCTGGGAGCCATGTCATCCAGGGACCCTTCAGTCCGGCAGATCATCAGGTCTGGTCCTTTAAATAGAGTTTGAGTTCTGTACCTCACATTTCTCCTACCCCATCAAGGACTTTTTGTTGTGTTCCCTGTCAGAGAACTCATTGGTGGTGATTGGTTAAAACGTAGTTCTTCTGGTGTCACACTGATATGATCTTGTGATTATGTGGCTCTTTCTCTCTTAAGGTCATATTTTTGGTATCTCTTTGATGTCTTTCCTTCTCCTCTGCTCCAGGTAAGTTAGAGCCAAATTATGATTATTAAATGACCACTTGCGAGCTTTGAAGACTCAGACATCACTTGCAAAGTGACATGTAGAACATTTTCTTAGTAAACTTTGTTATGACAGTTAACATAGATGTTTCCTGAAACTGTGGTCCCCACATCTCTGCCACTGTTACTCTGTCCTTTGAAGTTTCTGGCTATAGTTAGGAAACTTCTGCCTCTGGTTTAGTCTAGTTGTGCTGACTTCTCTTCTACTGTGTGTTGTATGTCTCTTTACCTAACGTAATTCTTGTCTACTATCTAATTAACAACTGCTGTCAGGTCAATTCTGTCTCATAGCAACCCTGTAGGACAGAGTAGAATGGCTCCATAAAGTTTCCAAGGAGTGCCTGGTGGATTCAAACTGCTGACCTTTTGGTTAGCAGATGTAGAACTTAACCACTATGCAACCATGATTTCTGTTGTCTATGCAAAGATGTTTTGAGGATAGCTACCTGGCTGGAAGAGATCCATATTTATGTCTGTTCCCAAGAGAGGTGATCCAACTGAATGTGGAAATTATTGAACAATGTCATTAATATCACATGCAAGTAAAATTTTGCTAAAGATCATTCAGAGGAGATGAAATGAGGTATATCATTGCTGAGGTCAGATGGAACTTGGCTGAAAGCGGAGAATACCAGAAAGATGTTTACCTGTGTTTCATTGACTATGCAAAGTCATTTGACTGTATGGATCATAAAAAATTATAGATAGAATTGTAGAGAATAGGAATTCCAGAACAGTTGATTATGCTTATGAGAAATCTGTCTATGGATTACAAAGTAGTCCTATGGACAGGACAAAGGATCACTTCATGGTTTAAGGTCCAGAAAGATGAGTGCAAGGGTTATATCTTTTCACCATATTTTTTCAGTCTGTATCCTGAGCAAGTAATCTGAGAAGCTGGTGGAAGACTCTGGAACAATCTGCATTATGCAGTTGACACAACCATGCTTGCTGGAAGTGTAGAGTAACTGAATCACCACTGAAGGAAATTAAAGACCACAGCCTTCAGTATGAATTGCATCTCAACGTCATGAAAATTCTCACAACTGGGCTAGTAAGCAACATCATGATAAATGGAGACAGGATTGACATTGTCAAGAATTTCATTTTACTTCATTCCATAGTCAACGTCCATGGAAGCATCAGTCAAGAAATCAAAGGATGTATTGCACTGGGAAAATCTGAAGCAAAGGACATCTTTAAAGTATTGAGAAGTAAGGATATCACCTTGAAGACTAAGCTGCACCTGAACTAAGCCACTCTATTTTCAATCACATCGTATGCATGTGAAAGCTGAACAATGAATAAGGAAGATGGAAGAAGGACTGATGCCTTTGAATTGTGGTGTTAGAGAAGAATACTGAATGTACCACAAACAAAGCTGTTCTCGGATAAGTTGCAATTAGAGTGCTCCTGGGAAGCAGAAATGGCAAGACTGCATCTTACAAACTTAGGACATGTTGTTATGAAGGATCAGTTCCTGGAGAAGGACATCATCCTTGGTAGAGTGAAGGGTCAGCGAAAACCAGGAAGATCCTCAGTGAGATGGAATGACCTACTGGCTGCAATGATGGGCTTAAGCATAGAACGATTGTGGGCATTGTATAGGACTGGGTAGTGTTTCATTCTGTTGTGCACAGTGTTGCTATGAGTCAAAACCGATGCAACAGTACCTAGTAACAACAACTACCTAATTAATGATTGTGCCTCTCCCTCCATTTCCACTCTTGTAACTACAAAAAAGGCTATTTTCTTCTGTGTTTAAGCCATTTTTGAGTCCTTATAATAGTGGTCTCATATAATATTTATCTTTTTGCAACTGACTTTGTTTCACTCAGCATAATGCCTTCCAGATTCTCCTGTTTTGAAATGTTTCCAAACTTCATTGTTGTTTTGTATCATTGCATAGTATTCCATTGGGAGGATATATGGTAGCTTGTTTAGCCATTCATATACTGATGGACACCTAGATTGATTCTATCTTCTGGCTACTACGGATATTGAAGCACGCATGTATCTATTCTTGTGACAGCTCTTATTTCTGTAGGATATATTCCAAGAAGGAGAATTGCTGGATCATATAGTATTTCTATTTCGAGCTTTTAAGAAAGCTACTAAATCAATTTCCAAAGTGGTTGTACCATTTTATATTCCCAACAGCAATGTAACCAGTCTCTCCACTGACTCTCCAACATTTGTTATTTTGTGTTTTTTTGGATTAATTCAGCTTTAGTGGGTCACATGGTATTTTGTAGTTTTGATTTGGATTTATTTAGCAGTGAACATCTCCTCATTTATCTTGTTAGCTACTTGACTGTCATCTTTGACGAAGTGTCAGTCATATTTTTGCCCATTTTTTCAGTTGGGTTATTTGTGTTTTTCTTGTGGAGGTTTATGTTGTTGTTGTTAGACGTCATTGAGTCATTTCCAACTCAGCAACCCTATGCACAGTAGAATGAAACATTGCCCAGTGTTCAACCACATCCACAATAGGTTTTTATTCTTAAGCCCCTTGCTGCAGCCACTGTGTCAGTACATCTCACTGAGGGTCTTCCTCTTTTTCACTGACCCTGCACTCTACAAAGCGTGATGTCCTTCTCCAGGGATTTATCCCTCCTGACAACATGTCTGAAGTATGTGCAGTCTTGACATCTTTGCTTCGAAGGAGCACTCTTGTTGTACTTCTTCCAGAACAGATGTTTGTTCTTTTGGGAGTCTATGGCACATTCAGTATTCTTCTCCAATACCACAATTCAAAAGTATCAAATCTTCTGTCTTCCTTATTTATTATCCAGCTTTCTCATTCATGTGATGCTGCTGAAAATATCATGGCTTGGATCAGGCACAGCTTAGTCATCAAGGTAGCATCTTTACTTTTCAATACTTTAAAGAGATTCTTTGCTGCAGATTTTCCAAGTGCAATGAATCTTTTGATTTTTTGATTGCTGCTTACATGGACATTGATTGTGGACCCAAGTAAAATGGAATCCTGGACAACCACAATCCTTTCTCCATTTATCAAGATGTTGCTTACTGGTCCAATTGCAAGAGTTTCTGTTTTCATGATGTTGAGGGGCAATCTACAGTAAAGCCTGTGGTCTTTGATCTTCCTCAGTAAGTGTTTCAAATCCTCTTCACTTCCAGCAAGCAAGGTTGTGTCGTCTGCATAATGCAGGTTGTAAATGAGTCTTCCTCCAATTTTGTTGCCTTGTTTTTCTTCATATAGTTCAGCTTCTCAGATTATTTACTTGGGATATGGGTTGAAGTATGGTAAAAAGATATAACCCTGACACATACCTTTCTTGACTTTAAACCATACAGTATCCCCTTGTTCAATTTGTATGACTTCTTCTTGATCGATGTACAGATTCCTTAACAGTACAATAAAATGTTCTGGAATTCTCATGCTCTGCAATGTTATCCATAATCACATAGTCAAAAGACTTTGCATGGTCAGTGGAACACAGGTAAACATCTTTCTGGTATTCCCTGCTTTCAGCCAAGATCCATCTGACATCAGCAATAATATCCCTGGTTCTATTTCCTCTTCTGAATCCAGCTTGAATTTCTGGCAGTTCCTTGTCAATATACTGTTGCAGTTGCTTTTGAATGCTCTTGAGCAAAGTTTTACCTGCATGTGATATTAATGATACTGTTCAGTAATTGCTGCGTTCAGTTGGTTCAGCTTTCTTGGAAATAGGCATATACTTGGATCTCTTCCAGTCTGTTGGCCAGGTTGCTGTCTAAATTTCCTGGCATAGATGAGTGAAATGTCTAGATTGATATTTCATCAATTCCTGGAGCCTTGTTTTTCACCAAAGCCTTCAGTACAGCTTTGACTTCCTTGAGTACTGCCAGTTCCTGATCACATGGCTGAACATTGGCCAGTTCTTTCTGGTAAAATGACTCTGTGTATCCTTTCCATCACCTTTTGATGTGTCCTGAGTCATTTAACATTTCCCCTGTAGAATCCTTCACTTTTGCAACTCAAGGCTTGAATTTTTTCTTCAATCCTTTCAGCTTGAAAAATGCAGAGCATGTTCTTCCCTTTTGGTTATCTATTTCCAGCTCTTCGCACATGTCATTATAGTACAGTATCTAGTCTTCTGGAGTTGCCCTTTGAACTCTTCACTTCTTTTACTCATCATTCCTTCCTTTTGCTTTAGCTGCTCAACATTCAAAAGCAAGTTTCAGAGTCTCTTCTGACATACAATTTGGTCTTTTTCTTTTTAATCACTTCTTGCTTTCTTTATGGATGATGTCTTTGATGTCATTCTACAATTCATTTGGCCTTTGGCCATTAGTGTTCAACACATTAAATCTGTTTTTGAGATGGTCTCTAAACTTAAATGGAATATACTCAAGTTCCTACTTTGGCTCTCGACTTATTCTAATTAATTTGAACTCACATATGAGCAACTGGTGGTCTGTGCCATAGTCAGCACCTGGTCTTGTTCTGACTGCTGATACAGAGGTTTTGCATCATCTTTTCCCACAAATGTAGTTGATTTGAGTCCCGTGCATTCTTTCTGGTGCATTCCGTATGTATAGTCACTGTTTGTGTTGGTGAAAAAGTATTTGCAATGAAGAAGTTGTTCTTGCAAAATTCTGTCATGACAGCTCTGGCATCATTTCTATCACCAAGGCCATATTTTCCAACTACCGATCCATCTTCTTTGTTTCCAACTTTTGCTTTGCAATCAAAAATAATTATCAATGCATCCTGATTGCATGTATGATCAATTTCAGACTGCAGAAACTGGTAAAAATCTTTCCTCTCTTCATCTTCTGCCTTAGAGGTTGGTGTGTAAATTTGAATAATAGTTGTATTAACTGGCCTTCCTTGTGGGCACATGGATGTTGTCCTATCACTGATAGCACTATACTTCAGGACAGATCTTGAAATGTTCTTTTGATGATAGATGCAACACCACTCTTGTTCAAGTTTTCATTCCCAGTTTAGTAGACCATATGATTGTCCAAATCAAAATGGCCATTACTGGTCCATTTCAGCTCACTATTGTGTGGAATATTGATGTTTGTGTTCTATTTCATTTTTTATGATTTCCAATTTTTCTGGATTCATACTTCATGCATTCCACAGTCTGATTATTAATGGATGTTTGCAGCTGTCTCTTCTAATTTTGAGTCATGTCACATCAGCAGATGAAGGTCCTGAAGGCTTTATTTCATCCACAACATTAAGGTTGACTCTACTTTGAGGAGACAGCACTTCTCCAGTTGTCCTCTGAGTGCCTTCAACATGAGGGGCTCATTTTCCAGCATTATATCTGACAGTGTTCCACTGCTATTCATAAGGTTTTCACTGACTAATTGTTTTCAGAAGTGGACTGCTGGGTCCTTGTTCATAGTCTGTCTTAATCTCATCTGGAACCTGTCCACCATGGGTAACACTAGTAACACGGCTTGCAGCTTCATTTTGGAGATTAGACACTGACCAGATTTGTCACAGCCAAAATTTTATTCCCTGTCTGTAGGTTTGTCTTTTCACTCTTTTGGTGAAGTCTTTGGAGGAGAGTGTTTGACTTTCAGGAGTTTCCAGTTGTCTATTTTCTCTTCTAGTGTTCATGCTGTCACGGATTGAATTGTGTTCCCTCCACCAAATGTATGTATTGATATGACTTGGCTATGATTCCCAATATGGTGCCATTCCTCCCATGTGTTATGAATCCTGCCTCTGTGATAACTGATGATGAAGAATGGGCAACAGTTGTGTTAGTGAGGCAGGACTCAAGCTATAACCTTGTGGAATGTAAGGGAGAGCAGTGAGCAGAGGAAGTTGGGAGCCTCACACCACCAAGAAAGCCTCACCTAGAGCAGAGCATGTCCTTTGGACCCAAGATTCCTGTGCCGAGATGTTCTCACTGGATTTGGACTCAGCCTACCAGACTGTGATAAAGTTTCTTACTGAATGGAGTTTTAACTTGTTAATGGATTTGTGGCTTACTTCATGAAGCCTTCCACTTGTGGTATTTTCTATTAGAGCAATACCAGGTGACTAAGACACGTGCATTGTCAGTAATGTTTTCTATTCTGTTTATGCCATGTATTAGGTCTTCCCTTATTATCCCTATTTTTTCTTCCATGATCTTTATCATTTTAGATTTTATATATAGGTATTTTGTCCACTTTGAGGTAGTTTTTATGCATGGTTTGAGACATGGATCTTGTTTCTTTTTTTGCAGATGGCTATCCAGTTATGCCAATACCATTTGTTAAAGAGACTGTCTTTTCCTCAGTTTATGGATACGAGGCCTTTGTCAAAGACTAGCCTCTCATAAATGAGTGATTTTGTGTCAGATTTTTTATTCTCTTCCATTGGGCTATGTATCTGTAGTACCAAAATCAGGTAGTTTTGACTACTACAATAGTGTAATAAGTTCTAAGGTCAGGATTTCATGATTTCACTAATGAATAGTAATCATGAACATTTCTTTATGTGTCTGCTAACTGCCTGTGTGTCTTCTTTGGTGAAGTGCTTTTTCACATCCTTTGCCTATTTTCTGATCAGGTTGTTATTTCTTGTTGGCATTCTGCAGTACCTTGTAGGTTATGAAGAATAGACATTGATCAGATGCGTAGTTGCCAAATTATTTTTTCCCAGTGTATAGTTAGTCAGTCGTTTTACTCTTTCGGTGAAATCTTCGGGTGAGCATAAGTATTTGATTTTTAGGAGTTCTCATTTATCTATTTTCTGGTATTTGTACATTGTAATGCTTTGTAGTCTTTTCATGCTGTTTGTTAGAGCTCTCATTGTCCTGATTTTCCCTTCCATGATCTTTTTCATTTTAGAGTTTATATTTAGGTCTTTGATCCATTTTTTTGTTTTTTGCAGGTTTTGTATTTTTTATTATTATCTAGTTAGTAATTCTCCCTCCCTCCCTTTCTGATTCCTTTTTTAAAAAAAAATATTTATTTATTTATTACAGTAAATTAATAAAATTTCTAACATCTATGAACTATCAAATCTATGATAAACTCTCACTCCCCCCAACAAGACTTGTAGCTGTCAAAGAGCTTTTCTTCTGTAGATAAATCTGTTTTTAAGACCTTATAGCTGGGATCTGATACAATATTTGCCATACTTCTGCTGACTGATTTCAATCAGTGTATCCTGTAATTGAAACCACATTATGAGATGTTTTCTAAAATCATCATTTTTTTTATCATAGCATAGTGTTCCATTGAGTGTATGTACCATAGTTGTTTATCCAATCATCTGTTGATGGGCGTCTAGGATGATTCCATGCTTTTGCTATTGTGGATTGTGCTGCAATAAACATTCTTGTGTATCTGTCTGTTCATGTGACAGCCTTTGTTTCTGAAGGATAAATTCCAAGCAGTAGGATTACTTGATCAGATGGTATATCCATTTCCAGCTTTTCAAGGAAGTACCAGATTGCTTTCCAAAGGAGCTGTACTATTTTTCAATCCCACCAGGAGTGTAGGTGAGTTCTGATCTCTCCACAGCATCGCCGGTATTTGTTGTTTGTATTTTTTTGGATTATGGCCATCCTTGTTGGGGTGAGATGTATCTCAATGTAGTTTTGATTTGGATTTCTCTGATAGCTAATGATTATGAACATTTCTTCACGTGTCTTTTGGCTGCCTGGATGTCCTCTGTAGTGAAGTGTCTCCCCATCTCCTTTTCATGTTGCTTTATTGGATTATTTACTTTTTCTTATAGGTATTTTGCAGTACCTTGTAGATTTTGGAGATCAGACAATGATCCAATTGTAGTTTCCAAATATTTTTTCCCATTCTACAAGTGGTCTTTTAACTCTTTCGATAAAGTCTCTGGATGAGCAAAAGTGTTTGATTCTCAGTAGTTCCCATTTATCTATTTTCTCTTCTAATAATCATGCTTTGTTTTTTAGATTTTGAAGTCTGTCTGAACTGTGTATGAGAACATCCATCGTTGATCCATCTTAAGTTAGTTTTTGTGCATGGGTCTTATTTTATTTTTTTGTAGGTGGGTATCCAGTTATGTCAACATGGTGTGTTGAAGAGATTATCTTTTCTTCTCCTCAATTCTTGGATTTTGGGCCTTTGTCAAATATCAACTGCTCTTGGGTGGATAGTGTTACTTCTGGAATCAAATTCTGTTCATTGGTCTGTGTCTCTGTTTTTGAACCAGAACCAGGCTATTTGACTACTATAGCAGTGTAACAGGTTATAAAGTCAAGAAATGTGAGGCCTTCTACTCTGTTCTTTGATAATGCTTTATTCATCCAAGACTGCTCCCTTTCCATGTGAAGTTGGTGATTTCTTTCTCTATCTCCTTGGAAAATGCCAACAGTATTTGGAATGGGATTGCATCATATCTATAAACCACTTTGAGTAGAATAGATATTTTCACAGTGTTGAGTGTTTCTATCCATGAGCAAAGTAAGTTTTTCCTCTTACATAGGTACCTTTTGGTTTCTGGTAGTAATGTCATAGTTTTCTTTGCATATGTCTTTTAAATCTTTGGTTAGATTTACTCCTAATTATTTTATCTACCTTTTGCTGCTGTTATTATAATAGTATTGATTCAGTGATTTCCTCTTTGGTGTTCTCTTTGTTGGTGTAAAGGAATTTGACTGATTTTTGTACACTTATCTTGTATCCTGATAATTCGCTGAACTCTTCTAGTTGTTTGTTTATTTATTCATTTTGTGTGTGAATTCTTTAGAGTTTTCTGTATACGAGATCACATCATCTGCAAATAGAAATATTTTTACTACTTCCTTACCACTTTGGATGCCCTTTATTTCTTTATCCTGTCTGACTGCTCTGGCTAGAACCTCCAGCACACTGTTGAATAAAAGTGGTGGCAAAGGGTATCCTTATTTGGTTACAGTTCTCAAGTGGAATGCTTTCAGACTCTCTCCATTTATGATAATGTTGACTGTTGGCTTTGCATCTGTGCCCTTTATTATGCTGAAGAATTTCCCTTCTGTTTTTATTCTGCTGAGAGTTTTCAATGAGCATCAGTGTTGGACTTTGTCAAGTGCCTTTTCTCATCAAGTAAAATCAAGCACTTCTTGTCTTTCCTTTTATTTATGTAATTGCTTTTCCAGGTTGAACCATCCTTGAATCCCTAGTCATACCAAGTATTTTCAGTCATCCTCTTTATTTTTGGGTCATAAACTTTACAGACAATATAACCCAATCTAATTACTAACTTGAGAGAAGCCTAGTTGCGCAGTTGTTAAGTATGTGCTCTCTGTCTAAATGGTAACTGGTTCAAACCCACTAGCTCCTTACTGGGAAAATGGTGTTGCAGTCTGATTCTGTGAAGACTACAGCCTTAGAAATCTACCAGGCAGTTCTACTGAGTCCTCTAAGGTCACTGTGAGTCTAAAATTGACTCAGTAGCAACAGGTTTTAATTACTAATTAAAAAAAATAGAAACAATGATCTAGTTTTCTATAATGGCAAAAATGAAAGTGCTTTATAATATCACAGTTTGTATTCCAGTATGCACTTGAATAGGCATAATTACATAGAAAACATAAGGAAACAGATGTATGTATCTAAAGATAATATCACTAAGAGAGTGTGAGTGACAAATGCAGATTGTTAACTTACTAGTGACTCAAATACCTCAAGCAGCATTGCTATTGGTTACAACATTGCCAAGATAGTCTTGATAATGTTTGGCATAATAACATAAAAAAATTCAATTTCCCTTACTTTATAAAGTACTTATGTTTTTTGAAAATGTGGGGATTAGTAAGTCTTCCATTAAGAATTTTATGTTATCATTGTGGTGGGCATATGAATTTATACGGGAATGTACTTTTTCACTCAGTCATATTAAATAAAAAAAAGGCAAAAAAAAAAGAATTTTATGTTAAAGTGTAGAATTAGATTCTTAGCTCAGACTGTTATAAGCCAGTATTTTATCTACATGAATGTCCAGTGAGACATTAGAAAGTCAGATCAGATGAATGTCAGCTCTTTGATATGTGGCCTGTCCTGCGCATTGTCCTCACTTGTGCCCTTTAAGTGCCAGCTAGGATACTCTGCAATTGCCACCAAAAAGCAAACAAAAGACCCAAAGAGTTCCAGGAATGCACCCAGAGATTGTTAGCACTACATTTCTTGTGGAAAAATCCTATCCCACGATATTTGCTTCTCTAGTTACGTCTTCTGCAGGCCTTCTTTCCTTCACAGTGCTCCAGACTCACTGTCTTTATCATTGCATAGTGTCCCATTGAGTATATATACCCTAGTTTACCTATCCATTCCTCTGTTGCTGGACATCTGGGTTGATTCCATCTTTTTGATATTGTAGACTGTGCTGTGATAAACATTCGTGTGCATGAATCAGTTGGTGTCAATGGTCTAGATTCTGTAGGATATATTCTGAGCAGTGGAATTACTGAGTCAAATGGTATATCTAGATCCAGCTTTTTAAGGAAGCATCAGATTGCTTTCCAAAAAGGTTGCACCATTTTGCAATCCCGTCAACATTATAGGAGACTTTGCTGAACTCTTCTATGAGTTAGAATAGTTTACTGATGGATTCTTTAAGATTCTCTGCATGTACAGTCATAACATCTGCAAATAGGGAGATTTTTAATTCTTCTTTGATGATGCAGATGCCCTCTAGGTTTTCAAATTTGTTAGAGTACAGTCTTTCATAGTATTCTGTTGTGATATTTTTGATTTCTGTTGGATCTGTTATGACAACTCCCCTTTTATTTCTCATTTTGATTGTTTCCTTTCCTGTTTTTTGTTAGTAAGTTCAGACAATAGTTTGTCAATTTTGTTGATCTATTGAAAAAGCCGGCTTTTGGTCTTTTCAAGTTTTTCAATTGTTCTTCTAATTTCTAATTCATTTAGTTCTACTCTAATCTTTATGATCTGTTTTCTTCTGGTGACTGAGGGGTTCTTCTGCTGTTCTCTCTCTACTTGTTCAAGCTGTAAGGTTAGTTCTTCGATTTGGTTTCTTTCTTCCTTCCAGATGTGTGCATTTATGGAGATAAACTGACCTCTGAGCACTGCTTTGGCTGTATCCCATAGGTTCTGGTAGGCAGTATCTTCATTCTTATTGGAATCCATAAATTTCTTTATATCATTCTTGATTTCTTCTATAACCTATGGCTTTTTGAACAAGGTGTTGTTTGGTTTCCATGAGTTCCACTTTCTATATTCTTTCCGCTATTGATTTTGACTTTTATGGCTTTATGATATGAGCAGATGCTTTATATTAGTCCAATGGCATGGATTTTGTTGAGAATCACTTTATGTTCTAATACGTGGTCTATTCTGGAGAATGTTCCATGCGCACTGGAGAAGAAGCTGTAGTCAGCTGATGGATAGAAAGTCCCATCTATGTCGATGAGGTCTAGTTGGTTAATTGTGGCAATAAGGTCTTCTGTGTCTTTACTGAGATTTTTTTGTAGATGATCTGTCCAGTATTAAGAGTGGAGTGTTGAAGTCTCCCACTATTATTTTGGAGTGATCTATCTCCTTTTTGAGTGCAGTCAGTGTTCTTTGAATGTATTTAAGTGCTATAATATTAGGTGCATAAATATTTAATATTGTTAAATCCTGCTTGTGTATTGAAGATTTCAGCAATAAATAGTGTCTATCCTTGTCCATGATGGTGGATTTTACATTACAATCTATTTTAATCTGACATTAGAATTTCCATGCCTGCTCTTCTGTGTTCATTGTTGGCTTGATCTATATTCTTCCATCCCTTAATTTTCAGTTTGTGTATGTCTTTAAGTCTAAGGTGAATTTCTTGTAGGCAACATATGGATGGGTCATGTCTTTTGATTCAAGATGTCACTCGATACCTCTTTACTAGAGGGTTCAGTCCATTCACCGTCAATGTAATTATCGATAGTTATGTGTTCAATGCTGCCATTGTGATTTGTTTATTTTTGTGTTGATGTTTTCTCTGTTGTTCTTATTAATCTCTTCTGGGACATTCTTCTTTGTGAGTTGATTTTTCACCTATTTCAGGGTTGGCTTTGTGGTTGTTGAGACTCCTGTGTTATGTTTCTTGATTTGATATGAAGCATCTTTATTGTGCTTTATGGCTGTCCCTAAGATCCCCCTTAATAAACTATATATAAACCCAATTTTAATTACTACCATTCTTATCAACTTCCTTTCCATCTGGAAGAACTATAGCAACTGTAGTACATCCGTCTTTTTAATATGATGGCATCACAGTTTTCATGATATGATCACTGGATTATTTCTTTCACTATTATAGCTTTGATTGATTTTGGAGCCTTCCCTAACTGAGTAGGATTCTGGGTGATATGCCCTGTATTTGCTTCTAAAATATAAAGTTTGTGGTTTTGTTTTTCTAAGCCAAGAGATTCTTTTAGTAGTTCTTGTAGCTTTGGTTTGGTTTTTACAAAGTCTGAGTTTCTGTTTATCTGTGAATGTCTTAATTTCATTTTCATATTTGAAAGATAGTTTTTCAGGATATATAATTCTTGGTTGTAAGCTCTTCTCCTTCAAGGCTTTGAATGTGTCATGCTACTGTCTCCGTGCCAGCATTGTTTCTGCTGAGAAATCTGACAAAAGCCTACAGCGTTTACCTCCCAGTGTAAGCTTTGCTTTGAGTCTTGCTGCCTGTAAGAGGTTCTGCTTATGTATCATTTTGTTAAGCTTGATTATGATATGTATTGGGGGTCTTTCTTTTGACATTCACTATGTATCTTGGATATCTTTATTCTCTGCTTTCCTAATTTCTGGGAAGTTTTCTGTTAGCAATTCAGCAACACTGCTCTCTGTGTTCTCAAGTGTCTCACCCTGTTTAAGAACTCCAGTTAATCATAGATCATTCCTTTTAATAGAGTCCCACATGCTTCTTTATACTTCTTCATTTTTCTTCTTTCTTTTTTCTTATTTATCCTCATAGATGCTGGAGTCAGTAGCTCTGTCTTCCAAATCAGAAAGTCTATTTTCCATGTGTTCCATCCTGTTTTCTTGACTTTGAATTCAATTTTGTATGTCTTTGATTTTGTTTTTGATCTGTTGGATTTCAGAGTACTGGTATTCCATCAGATTGAACAGCTTGTTTAATTTTTCATTTTGCTCTGCTGCACTTTGTGTACGGTCTAGGAGGGCTCTCTATATTATCCTTTTGTATTCACCTTCTGATAGTTTCAGAAAAGCTTCTTTGGGAAGTTTTGTGGAGGTTTCTTTTAGGGGCCTTCTGAAGCCATGGGTGATTTCTTGGTTACATTTTTCCGCAGAGTTTTTTGCTTTTGGGGCATCATGTGAGTCAGTAGAGCCTGAGAGAGATGCTGTGAGGATGGACCACAGTTGTTTCTCTAGGTTGTCTTAAAATGAAAGGTGAAAAGTATCTGACAACTTTCAAAGTCATCAAGTTTTCAGGTATATAGGTCCCTCTTTCCAGCTGGCAAAGTAAGCACCTCTATATTGAACCCCAGATGTTATAGACAAGCTTAAAATACAGAAAGGCTACTGACCTGCTGGCCTCTGCTGTCAGTCCCAGCTGTAGGTGACACTGTGTAAAATACTGCTTTTGTGCCAGAGAAGCACTCTTTTCTGGGAAAGCACTGCCTCCCAGCCCAAGAATTAAGTCCAGCTGAGTCCTCTGTATGGTTATATCTGCCTCCCAGTGAGTGGAGCAAGATAGCGTCCTGCACTAGCTCACCACCAGCCTTGCTACCAGCTACTCTATGGTGGAGGCAGAAAGAGAGGCCAAAGGTGCTGAGATGCACAGAGTCCATAGCCTTCCTGGCCATTACCCAGACACAGGCGACACTGTATAAAATACTGCTTTTCTGCCGGAAAAACACTTCCCTGGACAGGTGCTGCCTCCCAGCCTAGGAACTAATTCCAGTTGGGGCCTCTGTATGAGTGTCTCCTCTTCCCAATGGATCAAGATGGTGTCCCGCACAAGCTCACCGCCTGTCTCGGTACCAGCTACTGTATGGCTGAGACAGAAAGAGAGCCCAAAGGTACCGAGATGCCCAGAGTCCAAAGCCAGGCTTTCAAAATATGGCATTTGCGCTTGCCTGTCCCACCAGCAGTGACTCTGAGATGAGCTGCTAGTGAAGTCCCAGCACCACCCACTGGCTAAGATAGAGAAAAATAGGTTAAAATGGTAAATTACCTTCAGTCCATGCAAGCCAGTGAGCTCCAAGAGTAGGGTCAGTGAAAGAGAGGAGGTTTTGTGTTCAGTGGTATGAAGTCCAAGTTAATAGCTCTATACCGTGTCCTAGAGCTCGCTAAGTGTCTAGAAGGCTCCATTTAATTATCAGTTCAGGTCTTGGTTTCCAGAGGAATTTAGGGAGACATATGTTTAATCCACCATCTTGACTTCATCCACCCTCAAGCTTAAAACATTTAAAATCTCAATTCAGGCATTCATTTTCTCGAATATATTTCTTAGTATCATATCAACTGTAGATTAGATAAGTACACCCAAGTGATAGAGACTTCACTAAGCCACACAAAAGTATGTAAATTCCTTGGATTTGCATATAGCAAAATGATTTTAAGATTGTTGTTACTGATAATAATATTTCTTGAGTGTGGCGTGGTAGGCACATTTCTGGCACTTCCATTGTATTTTTGGTATTTTCTCACTGAAGCCTTAATCAAGGCAGTGTTGATAGTTGCTTATCATTTTAACCCCATTCTTCAGTTTAAGAGATATCAGTGAGCTTTCCAAGGTCATAGCTTGTAAGTAGAACATGATTAACCTTGATGTGTTTGACCCCACAGCCCAAGCTTTTTACCAGTATGGTACATCTTATGTACGCTATTTCATCTGTATTTACAGGGAAACTCTGGTGGTGTAGTGGTTAAGTGCTACGTCTGCTAACCAAAAGGTTAACAGTTCAAACCCACAAGGTGCTCCTTGGAAACTTTATGGGGCAGTTCTGCTTTGTCCTGTAGGATCACTATGAGTCAAAATTGACTCAGTATGTTGTTTTTTGTATTTCATAGTTGCAACTATCCTTGAGTGTGGTCAAAGTAGAGTTAATGGACATGATTGAGATGTTTTAAAGTTCATCCTATTTTTTCAGGATAAAGATTTCAATCCTTCCTCCCCCAAACAGGACTATGTTCTTTTGTTAATTATTGCTCTTCTTTTTAAGAATCATTTTGGGGTCAACCAGGTTAATGACAGTCAGTGCCCCTCCCTGGTTTCTCATATTGGTGGCTTTGTATCAACATCACTCCCCTTGACTCCTCTTACAATGGGAATTCCCCTTTCCATCACTTTCCACCATCAGCTAAGACTTTGTCTTACCCAGCGAACTTTTAATCACTCTGAATAGCTAATCATCGTAATTCCTCACTGTCCAAAGCTGCAAGTTCATAATGTGAATGGATCTGATGTCCTTGTTAATCACAGTAATTGCTCACCATTCATGAGCTGTGAAGAGTAGTGACAATTCTCCTGATCACTTAGGTCACTTGCCATCTGAGGGAGGCTGGTAGGTGACTCATGATTCACTTCATGCCGACTGTGGGGCTAGCAATGGAATGTCCACCAGGATGCCAAATTTCAGGTCTCACTTTATAATGATTATTTTCCCAACTTGGCTGATTTCATTCTGGACTGCCATTCCACAGCTGGAAACTCCACCTCCGCGATTTCTGATGCTAAATCTTCCACAGTGGGGTTCTATCATAAGCTTCTGCCTCCTTCCTGTCAAATGCTCCATTTGTTGATGTTCTCTACCAATCTTACTGGGCTGGCCACAAACTTTCCTCCCAAGGTTAAATAAGGATATTTGTCTTACACTGAAAATGTTTTGAGAGCAATAAACCAGAAACCAATCTATGTGGTTCTATCTTAGAGAGATTTATTATATGGCATGAGGGATATATCTTTAAACCCAAGGTCAAGAAATGTGAAAATTCTTTGGGACGGACATAAGCAGAGCTTGGGAGGCCATTAGATATCAAGGCAGTTAGTCTATCCATTGTGTTCTCTCTCTAGTTCTATACAAACTGCTCTCTACACACGTGCCCCGTTGTTTCATTTTATTATCTTGCTTTGGCCCTCTAAACAGCTTGATCATGCTATGTGGAACACAAATGACTTTCACAAAATGGCAGCCACAGTTTACACATCTTGAGCAGTGTGGGGTTTGCAGGTAACTGAATATACCTTCTGATTTCCAATTCCATTTTTTCTGGAAAAAGTGTCTCTTACCTCACTGGTCTCCAAATCCTCTTCTCTACTGCATACTTATCCATCTCCATTTTTTCTCCCAGATTTGCAAATAAAGATGCCAGCAGAACAAAAGGGCCTACATTCATTAAGGTCCATTCTCGTACAAGACAGTTGTTTTAAGTGACCAAAATAGACATTTCTGTTGTTACTATAACATTTCAAAAAGTCTTTAAAAATGGGCTTTGTCACAAGATCATTATTTTAAGATGAAAGGGTCAAACTGAATATTTTGAAAGCCGTTATAATCCTTCCTTCTGAGTGTTCCTTTCTTCTTCCCTCTCATCTCTCTTTGTTCCTGTGTGTGTGTGTGCATGCACGTGCATGCATGTGCACATGCACATGGATTGAGAAACAGAATGAATGGGAAATTCTAGTTCAAAAGGCCAAAGAATGGAATTTTCCTAAGGGAAATCAAAGCCCTGCTAGATATCATAGTAGACTTTTCCTCTATGTACCTCTATTTCCCAACCTTTCTACCTTAGTTTTCTCTTAGTTAATTGTCTCTTCCTCTTTGTGTAGATTCTTGATGGGATTGTCTGCCAAGCTGCCCCACTCTTCCATTGCCAAGGAGTAGGCAAGTGACCCAAACAAGGCCAACTGGGTTCTCATTTTTTGAACTTTGATTATTGAGTTCAGCATTGCAAGGATGACCAAATGATTGGAGCTGATTCTTTGTATTGGTGGCACCCTGGATGCTAAAGGTTCCAGCTGCCTGGATGCCTCCTTCTTGGTGTTTTTTTTTTTTTTTTTTTTTTTTTTGAGATTGACTTTTTAGTAGTTTCTTTAATTCTTTGGGTGTACCTATACCCACTTAATAAAGCTGTTTTGTTTAAGTTTTTCAGAGTCATTTTCTGTTACTTGTAAATTAAAGGAACAAATCAACAAAAACTTCAGCTGATACAGATACTATTACTATGTTGCAGAATGTCTTAGTTCTACAGGTTTTATGTTGCTTGACCTTGACCCTATGAACACAGTTTCTGTGTCATATTCCTTATCAAATGTTGAGCATTTGTTGGGTAGTGTAGGTTTCCTTGGTGCTTGCTTTATTTAAGGTAGAATTATTAGAAGGGAATGGGTCATAATGAAATTGAAGCCAGATATAGTTGTGGTTATATAGACTTAGGTCTGGATTCCAGAGAAAAACCATTCCCAAGTAGAGCTTAATTAACAACAACTCAAAATCAGTCCAAATTAAAGGACCCTTGGAATATTTTGTAACTTGAATCTGATGGTTTCCTGTTGTTTTGGTTTGTTAACCAGAATATTGAATTGCCTACTGGGTTAGAGACAATGCAAATAAAAATGACTATAGAGAATCCTTGGGTAACACAAATAGTTAACCGAAAGATTGGAAGAAATTGATTCCGCCAGACATGCCTTGGAAGAATGGCTTCATGATCTACTTCTGAAAAATAAGCCACTAAAAACCCTATGGAGCACAGTTCTGTGCTTGGCACACATGGGGTTGCCAAGAGTCAGAAAGACTGACAGCTGTGTGTATATAAATATAGTAGTGTACATATAATATAATGATATAAATATATGTAAGTTGGGTATACAGGGTAGTAAGGGGGGTTTGAAATAGTATGGCAGCAGAAGAATACCAATAAGTTGTAACTTGAAAGACAAAAGCATAGTCCCTATCATCTCTGGGTAACTTCCTAGGGCCATATAAGTAAGTTTCATTTCCTCTCTTCCATTTTTCCCCTCTCCTTCTCTCCTTCTATTACACTTTGTCATCCCTCTCCTCTCCTTTTTTTCTCATGAGATACTTTATATAATCTTTTACCACCATGTTTATCTGTCTGTATAAAATTAAGCTGCATCCCTTTCATGTGACTGAAAGAATTTCAGAATCAGGTTTTTGTTTCAGCTCTACCACTTCCTAGCTGCTTGGTCAGTGACCAATTCCTCAGTTTTCTTATCTCTAAAATAAAGAAAATAAGAGTCTTCACATGCCCTTAGATTAGTAGCTGTTTTAACCATCATCACCATCACTTTGTTATTTCCTCACTTTTATTTCTCCCCCCTCATTGTCAGCACAGCACATGCTTGTTATAATTATGGCTGTCTTATTCCATTCAAACTCAAGTCAGAAGAGGACATGCAACAAGGAATATCACTGCTGATGTCAGACAGATCTTAGCTAAAAGCAGAGAATATCAGAAAGACCTTACCTGTGCTTTATTGACTGTGCAAAGCCATTTGACTGTGTGAATCGTAACAAATTATTGATAACATTGCAAAGGATTGGAATTACTTTGGAATATTATGCTCATGTAAAACCTGTGCATAGATCAAGAGGAAGTCATTCAAACAGAACACGGGAATATTGCCTGGTTTAAAATTAGGAAGCATGAGTGTCAGGGTTGTATCCCTTCACAATAGTTATGTAATCTGTGTGCTGAGCAAATTATCAGAGAAGCTAGACTGTACAAAGAATGGAGCATCAGGACTGGAGAAGGTCTCATTACAATCCTGTGATATGCAAATGACACAACCTTGTTTGCTCAAAGTGAAGAGGGCCTGGAGCACTCCCTGATGAAAATCAAAGACTACAATCTTCAGGATGGATTACTTTTCAACATAAGGAAAGCAAAAATCATCACTGCTGGGTCGGTAAACAACATCATGGTAAACACAACAAAGACTGAAGTTGTTGAGGATTTCATTTTACTTGGATCCATAATTAATGCCCATGGATGAAGTCAAATTGATGAATTACACTGGGTAAATGTTCTGCAAATGGCTTCTTTCAAGTGTTGAAAACTGAAAATGTCAATTTGAGGACTACGGTGAGGTTTACTCAGTCCTTGTTATTGAAAATCATCTCATATGTATGGAAAAGCTGGAAAATGAATAGGGAAGGTAAAAGAAAAATTAATGTCTTTGAATTATGGTGTTGGTGAAGAATACTGAATATAGCATACATTGCCAGAAGAACGAATAACTATTCTCTGATGAATTACAGCCAGAATACTCCTTGGAAGTGAAAATTGCAATACTCCTTTCATGTAATTTGAACATATTATCAGGAGGGACCAATCCCTGGAGAAGGGCACCATTCTTGGTAAAATAGAGGGTCAGAGGAAAAGAGGAAGACTCTTGACAAGAATGGTTGACACAGAGGCTGCAATAGCCAAAGCCAAGTGCCGTCGAGTCGGATCCGACTCATGGTAGAGGATGCAATGAAGGGCTCAAATATAGCATCAGTCGTGAGGATGGCACAGGACTGGTCAGTGTTTTGCTCTGTTGTACATACTGTCACAACAAGTAGGAAACTACTCAATGACACGTAACAACAATGTTGTTCCATTCAGCTCTGCTCACTCAACTTACTGTGTCCAATCACTTCCCCAATCTTACCTCATTGTAAGTCCACTCAGAGGGAACCTGAACTGTGGAGACTCACTCACAAGAATACTTTAGTCACAATGGAAAAACTTTAGATTTTAGGAGAATCCTAGTGATTTCCCTACATTTTAGCAAAATACAATTTTAGAATACTTTTAGTAGTTCTTTCACAGTTTCCCCTTTTTGATCTGCTTTCCCATATTTTTTAGAACTTAGATAAATTTCTAGATAAAAGCTATGAAGAAAAATATGAAATACTATGTATTGCAACCTGGAGTTAAATCTCACTGAGACCTTGGAATGAGTTGTGAATATAACAAGATTTTTTAAGCCAAGTACATTGTGGAAAAGAATACCTCTGTGTATTTATTACAATAAAAATAATTAGTTGACTTTAAATTATTAGGCTTTTGGGAAGTGCATGCTGCAAATTAATTTTCTCCAAACTGAGAATACTAACATTATTTTTCTTTTTTAAAATTGGGTACATTTAATCAGTATCTCCCTTATGCTATGCTGTTTGATAAGCTGATGTTAGGAAAACTTTTATTCTTAAGCCCAGCAATGTGTGAGAAATACTATTTGTTTAGCCAAGACAGCCAACACTTGGCTGTTTTCCTAGACTCTTGATTCCATTTTAAGGCATAAACTCTTGTTTATGGCCACCATTCATGTATATTTCTTACAGATACATTAAACTTGAGAGCTTATCAATAATTTGGACTTGCAAGGATGGTAGCTCTAATAGGAAAACCTTGTTTTGCTGAGCAGTTAATGCTCAAGGTTTAAGTGTAAAAGCCTAGCAGTTCTTAATCCACTCCCTATCACCATTTCCAACTGGAGGTTGGAACATACTCAAAGCCAGGAGTTAAACAGAGGCAGGGATCTGGTGACTTAAGAAGCTGAAGAGATTTTCTCTCTCTGAGTCAAAATTTTTCTCCAGCCTGCCATGGGATTTGACCCTGGTATGCAGCATTCCAATCCCTGTGTAATGCAGGGACTTTGAAGGTATCCTCATTGTCTGTCTTCCTTCTGTTTCATTCTTAGCATGTATGACGCTAAATGCTGTCTGATGCTGTTGCAGGCGCGTTGTCTGATCGCCCTTCTCAAATAATGCTTGATGAAGCCCTTCTCTAGAAGTTTGCATTCTGATGTGTTCCACATCAAAATCCAGTTCTCCGACATGTGTAATCCTCTGTAAGCCTGACTCAAGAGCATGGTTTCTATTGCTCTCCTTAGGATTTTAAAAAATATTTTTGGGAGGAGGCAGCAGCAAAATTTTTCTTACTTTGAAGATGAGAGTTAGACTGAGGAGACTGAACAATGTTGTTAGAAGGCAGAAATAAAGCTAACGGAAAAATGATGTCGAACAGTAAGTGAGAAAAATAAATTTAAATATGAAAAGAGTATATGAAAAGCAAAGAGAATTGTTTTACTTCTGTGGTAGATGGAGGTCAAATTAAAAAAAAACAGTATGTTTTTGAAACACAGACTTACGTCTTATGATAAAATAGCAAAATGTTTCAAAGTAAACAAAGGGTAAAATACAAGCCTTCTGTTTTCTTCTTTCCTGTCACCCTTATACCTCTCCCAGTGGTAAGCACTTTTAAAGTGACATGTGTTCATTCACTCACTTACTGGATGGTCTTGGACAAGCCACTGAACTTTTTCCAAGTCTTAGTGTCCACACCTGTAAAGTGGGGATAACATTGGTTACTTTATAGTGTTGTTGAGAGGATTAAAAGTTGTTGGTCATTTGTGTGTATGTGTATGGCACACATTAAGAGCTCAGTGAATATTAGGCATTATTTTGTAGGCACATACAAACATGTATATCTTTTAATAAATAAAACAGTATCACACTATGCGTGATGTGATACAAATTACTATTTTTAATATAATGCTACACTGAGAGTATTTAAAAGTGTATTTTTTTTATTCTGATAAGTATACATATATAACAAAACATTTGCCTCTTTGACATTTTTTACAGGTATAAGTGAATGACATTAATTAAGTTCATCATATGGAACCATTACCATCATCTATTTCCAAATTATATCATCACTACTAACAGAAATTCAGTGTACCCTAAGCAATAACTTCCATTAATCCCCTCCTTTCCATCCCTGGCAACTACTAATAAACTTCGGTGTTTATACATTAGTCTGTTCTAGGTATTTTACGTGAGTGAAATTATACAATACTTGTCATTTGGTGACTGCCTTATCTCAGAGGAATGTTTTCCAGGTTCATCTATACTGCAGTATGTACCAGAACTCCATTTCTTTCTATGATAGAGTAATATTCCATAGTATATATTTACATGTTTATCCATTCATATGTTGATGGACATTTATGTTGTTTTTGCCTTTTGCTGTTTGGAACATTGCTTCAGTGAACATCACCATGCATGTATCTGTTTGCGTCCTTGTGTTCAACTCTTTTGGGGACAGGCAGTCCCCAGATTACAAATGAGATCCATTCCTAAGTGAGTCTTTAAGGAAGTCTTTATATTGAATTTGTAGGTAAGTTGGAACAGGTGCCCAACATGAGATGTAAAATGAGAAGAAACAGTTACAAATACTAATACTTGGAGCATGGAATACATGAAGTACGAATGTAAGGAAATTGGAAGTCATCAAAAATGAAATGGACCACAGAAAGACTGATGTCACAGGCATCAGCGAGCTGAAAATGAGGGGTTTTGGCCATTTTGAAGCACACAATCTCACAGTTGACTCTGCCATGAGTGACAGATTGCAGAGGAATACTGTCACATTCATTGTCAAAAAGAACAATTGGAGATCTCACCTTATGGACAACACTGTCCATAAGTATTCCTCTGCAATCTGTCACATTCATTGTCAAAAAGAACAATTGGAGATCTCACCTTATGGACAACACTGTCGGTGATAGGGTACTATCTACACACCTATGAGGAAAGCCAATTAATAGAACCGTTGTTCAAATTTATACTCTGTCCACTAATGCCAAAGATGAGGAAACTGAAGATTTTTGCCAATTTCTGCATCTTAAACTGATCAGATATGTAATCAAGATGCACTGATAATTATTGATGATTGGAAGCTAGAAACAAATAAGAATTGGTAGTTGGAAAATATGTCCTTTAAGATACAAATGACACTGAAGATCTGATAGAATTTTGCGAAACCAATGACTTTGTTATTGGAAATGCTTTTTTTCAACATAAACAGCAGCTGTACATGCGGACCTCACTAGATGGAAAGCACGGAAATCAAGTTCACTGCATCTGTGCAAAGATACAATGGAAATGCTCAAGAACAAGCCAGGACTGAGACCATCCATTGCTCATATGCAAGCTCATGTTGAAACTTAAAAAAAAAGGAGAGCAAGTCCACAGGCTCCAAAACATCACATTGCGTATAACCCACCTGAATTTAGAGACCAGCTCATGAAGAGATCTGACATGTTGAACACTAATGACAAAAGACCACACAAGTTGTGGGGAAACATCAAAGGCATCATATACAAGGAAATCAAAAAGTGATTAACCGACAGGAATGAAAAAAAAAGATTAAAGTGGATGTCAGAAGAGACTCTGAAACTAGCTCTTTAACACCGAGTAACTAAGTGAAATGAAGGAATAATGATGTCAAAGAACTGAGGGTGGCTGGAGAAGACTAAACAAAGTGTTAAACAAGGTGCAAATACTTGGATATAGAAAACTGAAAGGGAAGAACGCACTCAAAATTTCTCAAGCTGTAAAGCTGAAGAAAAATTTCAAGCACTGAGCTTCAATTTTGAAGGATTCTATAAGCAAAATATTGAACAGAGAAGGAAGCAGCAAAAGAAGATGGAAAGAATCCACAGAGATACTGTACCAAGAAGAGTTGGTCAGTGTTCACCCATTTCAGGAAATGTCATGGACTGAATTGCGTCCCCCAAAACTAGATTTAGCCACATGGCTGGGCCATGATTCCCAGCATCTTGTGACTGTCCTCCCTTTGGTGGTTTTCCTATGTTGTATGTTAAAGGATTAGGGTGGAACTGCAAGTCTCTTTATCAGATCACCTCCCTGCTCCACTGTAAAGGGAGCGTCCCTGGAGTGTGGCTTGCCCCACCCTTAATCCTTCCAGCCTGCAAGAGATGAAAAGACAGGGAGACTGGCTGAGAATTGGGAACCTCACACTATCAAGAAAGCTGCACCAGAAGAAGAGCGCATCCTTCAGACCTGAGGTTCCTGCGCCAAGATGCTCCCTGGACAAAGACTGATGCAATACAGGACTTTCCTCCAGAACCAACAAGGGAGAAAGCTTTCCCCTGGAGCGGACACCCTGAATATGGACTTGCAGCCTACTTGACTGTGTAAGAATAAACCTTCCTTTGTTAAAGCTATCCACTCTGTGGTATTTCTGTTAGGGTAGCCCTGGCTGACTAAAACAGGGAGTGACATAAAATTGAGAACTGATGGAACTGAAGGAAGAAATCCAAGCTGCACTGAAAGCATTAGTGAGAAACAAGGTACCAGGAACCGATGGAAAACCAGCTGAGATGTTTCAACAAACGGATGCCACAGTGGGAGCACTCAGATGTGTATGATGAGAAGTGTGAACGGAGATAATTGGCAAACTGACTGAAAGACATCCATGTTCATGTTCTTACATAATTTATGTGTGTATATGCATATGTATATGTATATGTTTTTCCTTTATGGACTGTGTACTTTATATTTTATTGAAGAATTTCTTGCTAAACTGAAGGTTGCACAGATTGTCTTCTGTGTGTATTTTTAGAAATTTTGTAGTTTTAGCTTTTAAATTTAGTTCTAAAATCCATTTCAAGTTATTTTGTATGGTATGAAGTAATAGTTGATGTTTTCTTTCTTTTTTGTCCATATGGATAGTCATTTGCTCCAGCATTCATTGTTGAATAGTTTATTATTTCCTCCATTGAGTTACTTTGTGCACCTTTTTGAAAAAAAGTACTAGCTTCTAGCCTTCTCATGCAAAAAATGTCCAGTTAGGACATACCTGAGACTTTCTCTCTCTTTTTTTTTTATAAACAATAATTCTTTCCTACTCACTTGTCTGGCTTTGTGTCGGTGTCAGAGGTAATGAGAGGTGGCTGACTCATTTGCTATAGCAGCTCTGAATAGTCTTCGCTTGTTCTCATTTGGGTAGTCTTTGTTTCTTTGCACAGTTTTCCTGGAGGTTCCACTCAGATAAGGTCTGTACTGAACCATGGACCCCGGGCTACCCAACAGGTTCAGGACACATGGAGGCCTCTTGCATTTCCCTGCTTGTGGCTTCTCCAGCCTGTGGCAGCTTGACGTGTCAGAACCAGGTCCCAACTTCACTCTCCTTATGTTGAGTTCTTCAGCTATTTTATTTTTAGTTTGGTATCTGGACTTTGTTATTGGTTTCCATTTGTTTAGATCTTTGGTGGAATCAAAACATTTCATCCTTTTTCCTATCTTTTGTGTCATTGTTACATACTGACTGTCTAAAAGTGCTGTTTCCAGGAGAAGGACAATTACAAGGCTCGCTCTTGTTAGTTGCCATTGAGTTGACTCCAACTCACACGTAATAGGAGGGAACATTGCCCTGTCCTGCAGCATCTTCATGATCACCATTGTTGTGGTTATTCTGTCTATCCATCTCTCTGAAAATTTCCCTTGACCCTCTACCCACCATGATTCCCATTTCTAGTAACTGATCTTTTCTGATCACATGTCCAGAGTATACTGGTTGAAGTCTTGTGCTTGCTTCTAAGAAACACTCTGTCTTTCTTCTAAGACAGACTTCTTCTTTATCTTGATAGTCCATGGTATATTTACTATTCTTCACCGATACCATAGTTTGAATGCATCATTTCCTTTTCTGGCTCCTTTTTTCGGTATTCAACTGCACGTTCATATGAGGCAGTTAAAAATATCACAGCTTGAGTCAAGCATGTCTTAGTCATCAAACTGACATCTTTGCTTTTTATAACTTTAAATAGGTTTTATTTGTGGTAGCTCTGTCCAGTTTAATACAATGTTTGGTTTCTTGACTGCTGCTTCCGTGGTCATTGATTGTTGAATGAGGTAGAGTGAAATCACTGACAACTTCATTTTTTTTCTATTTTTATCCTGATTCTATTTATCAGTACATTTGTGGGGATTTTTGTTTCCTCACATTCAGGTGTAATGTGTATTGAAATTTATCATCTTAATCTTTCATCAGTGCTTCAAGTCATCCATTTTCAGCAAGCAAGTTCTGCATTTTGCAGTTTGTTAATGAATTTGATCCAGTCCTGATGCTGCTTTCTTCTTCATATAGTCTGACTTCTCAGAGTATTTGCTCAGCATATAGCTTGAACAAATAAAATGAAAGAATTCATCTCTGCTGTGCACATTTTCCATTTTGAACCAGACAACCCTGGTGGTATAGTGGTTATGTTGCTGCAGCTGCCAACCAAAAGGTCAGCTATTGCAGTCCTCCAGGTACTCCTTGGAAACTCTATGGAGTAGTTCTACTGTCTCACAGAGGGGCGCCCTGAGTCAGAATCAACTCCAGAGCAGTGGGTTTTAGTAATGTCCCCATGTACTCTTTGAATGACTACCTCTTAATTCATGTGCAAGTTTCACATGAAAGCAATAACATGTTTTGGAATTCCCATTCTTCACAATATTTTCCATAATTTGTTGTAATCTAATAGTTCAATGCCTTTGAGTAACTGAAAAAGTACAGGTAAATTTGCTTTCCAGTATTTTTGCTTTTGAGCACCCTAAAAACCTGTTGTCCACGCATGCTTCAGAGGTTGGGAAATCTGCAGTTCTCACCACAGCAGCATCCATTTACACAGAATTTTCTGCTGGTCTGCAACAAAAGCAGGTCAGGCTGTCCTTCAGTCTCAATTTTTTTGTCATAAGAGCTTGGGTTTGACTCCAAGAAAGTGTTTTGTCTAGCATTCAGTCAGCTGAGGGGGCACGGATTGTCGTGTCTTTGTTCAGAGGCAGCCAGTTGCAAAGCGGAGGGCCTGAAATGTGAGGAGGATAAGCCTTACTTTTCTACTGATTGTTAACCAGCTTTCATGGGGTTATCTATGTATAAATTCTCAAACTTCTGCTTCTTATATATACTTATAATGTGTACTCTAAATAAATTCTAATTCTTGTGCCCCTCTAAGTGATATAATTTCTCCAGAGATGATTTCAGTTTTTTAGTGGCCATTTTGGGGATCATTTGACTTGAACAAATTCATTTATTTCAGAGGCTTTTTCAAAAGAAACGTGTGGAGAACAAAGGAAAAAAGATTTCTAAAGCTCAACAGGAAGCATTTTTGATTGGCATGTAGAGGCCTCCACATGAAATTCTGAATAAAGTATTTCTTTATTAAAAGATTCTTTTTTTATTTTCTTTATTTAATATGACTGAGTGAAAATGTACATTCCCGTATAAATTTACATGCCCACCTGTATGCAGCTTCCACTGCTCTCCCTGTCGGTGACAGCACACTATTCCTCTCTGCTCCATACATGTCTCATCCTCCCAACAGTCTCCTTTCCCCTCCTCTCCACCCACTCTCCTTCCTCCAGCCAGAGGTCAGCAGGATGATATCCTATAGATGTATAGAACCATAAAGTGCATCCAATATTTGGTCACTCTGCATCACCAAGTCCAATCCATTTGTGTCAGAAGAGTGGAACTTCGTTGTGATTTATGGGCAAGGGCAGCATCAGGGCCAGGGGCCATGCTCCCAGGGGAACCCCGAAACCACTTTTGCAAAAGCTAATGAGCAGTTTGACAAACATAAGCAATAAGGAACTAGGTTCATATCACATAAATCCTCCCTCTTTGTCTTCTAGTTTGGAAACCTTGATAGTGTTAGTTTAGTGCTATGGCTGCAAACCAAAAGGTCAGCAGTTCAAATCCACCAGGCACTCCTTGGAAACTCTATGGGGCAGCTCTACTCTGTCCTATAGGGATCGCTATGAGTCAGAATCAACTAGACAGCAGTGGGTTTGGGTTTTTTTTTTGTTGTTTTTGTTTTCTCGTTACATTCTTTTACCCAGATGTCCCTCTTTCCCTTTATCCTTCAGGTTTCTTTCATGTGTCCACCAACTCATCCTTCCTCTTCCTGTTGTCCAGACCCTGTACCTATTTCTTAGCAATTTACTTAAGAACGAAAATGCCAGTTGACTCTAAAGATTCGTGCCTCCTATCCCATGAGTCAGGTATGCAGGCAATTGTGGAATTATATCCTTTGACCCAAGCTGATTTAAAAGCTACAGTCACAGATTTCCCTAAACCCTAATAAGATGAGTAAATATTCATATAAAATTTTAGAACAATTTTGGATCTATATAATCCAGAGTTACTTAACTTTTATCAAATTGTTTACTTGTTGATCAGAACCTCATGTGCCAAATCCTGGTGGTAAATACTTGTGGGAATGGCCCAGAAAGGGGCTTATGGGATCCTTTTTTCTACAATAAACCTGAGAGGAAAATAAATGTCCTCATTTCATCAATGGAGTTAAACCTAAAATTGGAGACCTAATTTGAAAATAAGATTAGAATGTGAAATATGCCCTTTATCTGAACTATATCACCTGTCAACACTTAGAAAGGGTTTTAGAATAAAAATGAGACAGGACTCAAACTAACTCTGTGGCCCGTCAGATCAAACAGCTAGGTGGCCAACTTCCCAACCAACTACCTATTGATAAAGTTACTCATAGATATTGTAAACAGAATAGACACTAAAAAAAAGGTTTCTTCTATCTTACAAAAGAAAAACGAAGACAAGGAATAATTTCTTAATTCAGATCAAGGAGGGGGTTTTGAGTAAGGAAATAGCCTTCAATAATTTGCTTAACCCTTAAGTACTCAAGATGGATTAATTATAAATATGGGCTGTGAACAAGTTCATTCCAGGTGGACCACCTGCTGTTTGATCATTTCCTCAGAAAATAAGCATTAAACACAGCATTAAACACAGGCAGTAGTTATTTCAAATAAATTATAGATTTTCTTTATTTTAACCCTGCTTGGAAACATTCCTTTCTGGTCTGTGATACCATTTCTATAAATTCGATAGGAGAAACTTTAATTTCCAAATAGAACTGTAACATTAAATACATTCCAAAAGAACTATTTGTTGAGTTTCTAGAGAATTCATCTATTCAAAATCGTATTGTAACTGCTACAGATATACCTTTGCCTTCCCTATTATAGTTAACATATGTCCTAGACAAAGGCCCTGGCCTCCTACCTGATACTCTATGGTCTAAAAAGTCTTATTGACATAGGAAAAATAATTGAAGCAGGACTTTTACAGTTCAGGTAGGTTCTACCAAATCGTTACCCAAAGTTCTCCAATGCTTCTTGAATGCCAGAAGGAAAATCAGGGCTCAAACCTATAGTTAAAAGATTATAACCAAATATTTCTTCTCATACTTTGCACTAACACTTGTAATACACCCATTCTGCCATTCAAGAAACCAATGGACAATTATGTCAATTTGTTAAAGACCTTAAAACTATCAATAAAATTATTATACTCTGCTTCCTTACAGTACCTAACCCACACACCATTCTGTCACCAGCTCCTCAAGTCATTTGTTTCATTGTAGTGAATATTTATTCGCTTTGCCTTTTTCCATGTGATTGAAGAGTCAGCATCTTTTTGCCTTCACCTGGGTAGGACAACAGTACACCTAAATAGTCATAATCCAGGATTTCAATGCCCCTTTCTCCTATTTTTCCCAGGTCCTCCATCAAGACTTAAAAGATCTAAATTACTTTTGTGATTCAATTCTGATACATATAGATGATATCATACTTTGATCAGAGAACAAGAAACCCTGTAAAAAGTTTTAGCCTTAGTCAAAAAAAAAAAAAAAAAAAAGCACAAAATTTCAAAAGACTATTGATAATCTTTCCAAGACACGATTCATTATTTAGGCATGGCCTATCAAAGGAAGAAAAAATACCATCTCCTGATAGACTGAGAACTGTCCAAAATTATGCTAGATTCCTTAAAAAATGATATTTGAAAGAATATCTAGGTTTAACTAGATATTGCGTACTCTGTAGGTCTAATGTTTCTGAGATTGTGATGCCTTTTTATGAATTGACTAAGTCCTCAGTAAGAAATCCACTCTTCCATGAACACAAACTGTAACCTCAGTAAGTCTCCTTCATTGCCCCTTTCCCTAGTAATTGCTAACTACACAAAGCTCTTTTGTCTGTTTGTACAAGAGCAAGCTGGACACACCCTTTGGGTTTAAATCAACTTCATGGAAACCTTCAAAAGCCCATCACCTACCAGAGCTTTACCCCAGACCTTACAGCAAAGGCTCAAACTCTTGTGTTAGATCAACAGCTGGCTCCACAAAATCTGCTAATGCTTCTGCTGAGCTAGTTCTAGGTTCACCACTTGACCTTGTCTTTTTCATGTAATAGAGACATTAACATTGAGTTAGAATATGCAACACTGTTTAGCCAATCTCTTAAAAATTCCATTACTCTCACTCTCTAACATCACTTTTCAGCACTGCCACATCCTGAATTTTGTCATTCTTCTTCTCCCTACAAAAGAAGGGAAACCTAACAATTATGTCACGTCAGTTACATAAACAAACCAAGCCTAGTGCCATTGTGGGTATTTCTACAGACCAGAGCAGAACTGCCCCACGAAGTTTCCAAGGAGCATCTGGCAAATTTGAGCACTGACCTTTTGATTAGGAGACATAACACTTAACCACTATACCACCAGGTTTTCCTTATTTCAGTTAGGTGATCAGAATTCTTGGCTCTGAAATCTTACATTGACAAATAATTCTTCTTGTTTTTGTCATACTGGTCATAATGCTAGTCTGTTTTATTTTATCCAGAATCTTTTTTTTTTATTTTTGTTTAACATAACTGAGTGAAAATGTACATTCACATATAAATTTACATGCCCCCCTATATGCAGCTTCCACTGCTCTCCCTGTCCGGTGACAGCACACTATTCCTCTCTGCTCCATACATGTCTCATCCTCCCAACAGTCTCCTTTCCCCTCCTCTCCGTCCACTCCCCTTCCTCCAGCCAGAGGTCAGCAAGACGATATCCTATAGATGTATAGAACCATAAAGTGCTTCCAATATGTGGTCACTCTGCCTTGCCAAGTCCAATCCATTCCTGTCCAAAGAGTGGACCTTTGTTATAATTTATGGGAAAGGGCAGCATCAGGGCAGGGGGCCATGCTCTCAGAGGAACCCCAAAACCGCTGGACCATCAATTGAGGTCTTTTAGTGGAGATCTCATGATGCACCTCTTTATTCTTGTGTTGCCAGTGAGACTCCTCTCTGTGAGCTCCATTGTCGCTATCACTGGTGGTGGCCGGACACCATCCGGTTTTTACTCAGTTGTCCTCTCATCAGATTATTGATATGGAATTACAAAAATCAAAACCCAAATCAACTGCCACTGAGTCAGGTCCAACTCACAGTGACCCTATAGGTTCAGAGTAGAACTGCTCTATAGAGTTTTCAAGGAGCACCTGGTAGATTTGAACTGCTGACATTTTGATTAGCAGACACAGCACTTAACACGCTATGCCTCCAGGGTTTCCACAAAAATCAAAAGATCAAATAAATTAAATTCATGCAATACAGTTGACTGTAGAGGTGACTGAACAGTCCCCCAGTATTGAGGAAGTAGATGTCTAGCCTTCCCTAAAGTGATTGATCTCTAGCAAACAAGAGAATGACCAAAAGGAAGAACTGAGAGTCTGAATATATAGATGGATAATGGCTAGCTTTCCTAATTTGTACCATGCTTCCAATTTAGAACCAAATGAAGAAAGCCTAGTCACTCATCTAACCAATCTAAAATGCCCTGCTTCTATCTGACTTCTGGCTTTGCAGTGCTAGAAGTCAGCTAGCTCGTCTCCAACCAGGGCATACCCAAGGCCTTCCCTTTTTGGAATTTAAAAATTTTTCAACTCTCCTGCCTGCCTTTGAATCTCTGCCAAAAGGAAGTAATGGTGGCTGACTGCCTCACTACAGTGAAGTCTGAATAACTTTTGCTTGTCCTCATTCGGGTGATCCTTGTTTATTCTGCATAACTCTTGAAATCCAAAAGCTTACAACCTCTAATTATTTTCTTCATATTAAAGTTTACATTGGTTATTCTAAGTGTTTTCTGTCTACATAAATGTGAGAGGTAGCTTTTCAATTTCAGCAAAAAGCCTGTTAAAATTTTTACTGGAAATGTGTTGAATTTCTACCTATTTTATCTTTTGTTTTGCTTTTGCCTCTCTTTCCTCTGTTCCTTTCCTGGAGCTCCCGTTACTTGTATGTTAACTCTCCCACATTCATACTCCAGTTTACTTTCACCCTTGTACCTTTGGGATTCCTATCTCTTTTTATATTTCTCCATAGTTATTTTTTTTTTCTTTAGGCTACTGAATCAGGTCTCAGTAGTGACCTTGAACATCCTCTCCCATAATTCATTCACTAAATAGTTGAGTTGGAAATCATATCTTCCATCTTGGAAAATTTTAATTTTTAGTGGAAGAATGTGTGTAGATGTCACTAAGGGTTTTTTTTTCCCTTTATTATTATTTTTCTTCTCTAATGTGATCTGTTTCTTCCAATGTCTATCCAAGACTGTTTCTATGTTCTTTGTGATTTGATGGTTCTTCCTCCCTCTGATTGCTTTGCCCCTTTAAGGGGGTCATAAACTTGGGGTGAATCTCTCTGGGTCCTTCTCTCCTGCACTCTCCCAGTGTGACAGGGCAGTGAGTACTATTCTCATCTGTTAAAACTCCTTCTGAACCTCTGGCACACACTGATCTCTGTGGACCAGTCCCTAGGTCCACTCATCTCTGGAAAACCAACTTTCCCAAGACCCATGTTTTGGAGTTCTTGCCCCAGGCCTTTCTGACAGTGATCTCAATTTACCT
Organism: Heterohyrax brucei; assembly: GCA_028571685.1. Lineage (NCBI taxonomy): Eukaryota > Metazoa > Chordata > Mammalia > Hyracoidea > Procaviidae > Heterohyrax > Heterohyrax brucei. Next base: position 172,961,020 of record CM053141.1, read on the forward strand.
TTTGACTCCATCAAAAAGAAAGCCCTTTATTAATTCTTTTCCCCAGGGCTCCCACAAACTGGCACTCACCACCTAAAAGAGAGCAAGATGTGAGTTGAGATGGAGGGTAAAATAATTATATTGAAGTCACCATTCTTCTGAAATCCTTGGTGGGCATTTTTCCATGTTAGTACTTAGAGAATTACCTCTTTTTAAGTGCTACAGAGAAATAGAGACAAATTTGATTGGTGTGTAACTTAACTGCCATCTAGTTAATGCTTTGCCAGATGAGTCCATTTCCTCTAAAGCATCTTTGATAAGTTTGGTTCAGCACCGTCCATAGATCTCTAAGGATTCTGAAGTGACTACCTGTTAGTTTACACTTCTTCAAATCAGTCTTAAATCTGTCTCTCTTTGAATTCATTCTCTCACAGTTACCTAGAACTGAATAATTTATTAATCTTTCTCCTTGGTCACTTATTTTTACTATAGTTTCAAAAGAAGTAAAAGAACATTTGTAAAACAATCAGCTTTGTAACTCCTTGGATTCCTTGGAAATCCTGGTGACCTAGTGGTTAAGTGCTACAGCTACTAATCCAAAGGTTGGCAGTTCAGATCCACCAGGTGCTCCTTGGATACTGTATCGAGCAGCTCTACTCTGTCCTATCGAGTCACTGAGTTGGAATCGGCTTGACAGCAGTGGGTTTGGTGTTTTTGGTTTGGATTCCTTATGCAGTGAGACTTGTGAAAGGCAGTACTCAACAGGACTGCTTTGTTTTTCCAGTTCACAAGATTTCTGCCTTTGACAAGGGGAAGACTTACCACTTTTCTGTTGCTTCTTTTAGTGGAAAATACTTGGGTTTTCCACCTCTGATAGGTTCCCATCTTACACAAGTTCTCACTTTTTCAGGTTTTACTGTATAATTTTTGATTAAAAAGGAGACTGAAGCAATTCACTACCACTAGTTTCTTAAAAAATGCCTCTATTGGTAAACTATGGTACATATACTCAATGGAGCACTACACAATGATAAAGAATAATGATGATTCCAGGAAATATCTCCTAACCTGGTTTCAACTGGAAAACATTATGTTGAGTGAAAGTAGTCAGTGACAAAAGGACAAATACTGTATGAGACCTCTACAATAAGATCTCAGAAACAGACTTGTGTGTAGAAGAAAAGACTCTTTGACAGCTGCAAGGGAGAGGATGGAGGGAGGGTGAGGTGGGGAGGGTTTAGATTAGATAGTTGCTAGAAATTTGGTTGGGAGAAAGTGGTGTTAGCACACATTAGAAACAAGAACAACATTAAGTGGACTTCAGCATAACTTGAGTACTCCTTCCATCTTAACCCAATATTGCAAGGATAGAGTAGCTGGGGTGGGGGGCAGGGGACCATGCTCTTAGGCAAAATCGAGGCCAATTGGCAGAACTAGCATTTTGCTAAGAGAGCTTCCTGCACCCCACATTGGTGAGTGCCGTCTGGGGTCTTAAAAGCTGCCAAGCTGCCATCCGAGGACACAGCAAATGGTCCCAACTCAGGAGGAACGGATGCTCACCGAGGACCAAAATGACATGTGGTAAAGACAACTGAGAAGACAGAGAGACCCACAACAGTGGGTGCCTACATCGACTTGGGATCGGAAGAACCGGATGATGCCCGGCCACCATCAGTGATAGCCACGATGGAGCTCACAGAGAGGAGTCTCACTGGCAACACAAGAATAAAAAGGGGTGCATCCTGAGATCTCCTCTAAAAGACCTCAACTGATGGTCCAGTGGTTTCGGGGTTCCCCGGAGAGCATGGCCCCCTGCCCTGATTCTGCCCTTACCCGTAAATCATAACGAAGTTCCACTCTTTGGACGGGAATGGATTGGACTTGGCAATGCAGAGTGACCATACGTTGGATGCACTTTATGGTTCTATATATCTATAGGATATCATCCTGCTGACCTCTGGCTGGAGGAAGGAGAGTAGGTGGAGAGGAGGGGAAAGGAGGCTGTTGGGAGGATGAGACATGTATGGAGCAGAGAGGAATAGTGTGCTGTCACCGGACAGGAAGAGCAGTGGAAGCTGCATATAGGTGGGCATGTAAATTTATACAGGAATGTACATTTTCACTCAGTCATGTTAAATAAAAAAAAAAAGAAAAGAAAAAAAACAACCACACACACACACACACAAAAAAAACCACACACACAAAAAATGCCTCTATTCTCCCTAGATTATACTGAAGAATCTTTTTTTTTTTCCACTTAAAGTACTACTTTTTTTCCCGAAGGTGAAAATAGCTTTATAGCTTTTTATGATTATGAAAATAATGCAAACTCATTGGGAAAGAAAATGAATAATCGAAAAAAATATAAATGAGTAACTGAAAAAACCTCATCCCAAAATCCCCAAATGACCTCACTTTCAAATATTGCTGTTTCTGTCCATGATTTGTCATACATGTTATAATACACATGCTCACATGCTGTTTTATAACTTACCTTTTTACTTAACAAGATGTCATGGCTTTAGATATATATAGCATCATTTTTAGTGGCTACATATAAATTTTTTGTATGGATAAACTCGTGAACTCTTCTTATAAAAAGTGCTACATACCTCACTGCTGAATATCACTTTGGTGACCTTCAAACTACTCCCCTTGGAAAACTATTCACTGATGCCAGCACCTAGTCCACTCTTCAAAGCCATTTTGGAACTCTTTTTCTGGAAGGGCCATCAGAGCTGTCATCATACTACCCTTGATGTCCTGAATGTCATCAAAATGTCTTTCTTTCAATATTGCCTTTCTCTTCAGATAAAGAAAAAAGTCAGTTGGGTCAGATCAGGGGAGTAGAGAGGGTGTTCCAATACAATTACTTGTTTACTGGCTAAAAACTCCTTCACAGACAACAGTTATGTTTGCAAACTTGCCAACATGTGACCATGTTTGATGGCCATTCTAGAAAGAGTTCCAAAATTGCTATGAAGGGTGGACTAGGCACTGGAGGTGGTGCATGCCTTCCAACGGGGAGTACTTCGAAGGTGACTGTAGTGATATTTAACAGTAAGGTATGCAGCACTTAGAACAATGAAGTTTGCTGACTTGTCGGGCCCCACATAACTAATCTAACCTCTATCAATGAATAGGTTATAGGATATCTATGAGTCAGTATTGACTGGATGGCAATGGATTTGGTTTGGGGTATTCACTCTGTAAGAATGCAGTGATACTTCTATGAATCACTTTGAACACTGGTTTTATTATTCCTTAAATTCCTAGCACCAGGTCATAGAGTATATCTGTTTGAAATTTTCATACATATCCAAACACTTGCTTACAGAAAAGTAGTACTAATTTACATGTCCACCAAAAGTTCTACCGCTAGGCAATATTTTAGCTGGTCAATCAGAAGATGGAAAAATTATCTCATTTTTTAAAGTTCTAAGCTAGTACATTTCTATTATTGTTTATTATTCTGCGTGACATTCAGAAGAGGTTTTGTCAATTTCTGAAAAAAATCTTACAGAAACCAATATTGGGAAGGAACTAATTAACTTTCTTCACACAGGTTTTGTCACTTTATTTTAAATTTTGTTTCTTATATTTTTACAAATGCTGTAGGGGTATTGTGAATGTGAGTTTTCCCTGCTATATGCAATGTTTTTTTGTGAGAGAAAAATGTACCTTTCTTATAATTCTAAAAACTAATGCTTTTGTAGAAAGTTTGGAAAATATAGAAAAAGTAAGAAGAAGAAGAAAATTGCCTGTAATCTTACAAAAAGGAAATTTCTTTATTATTTCGGTGTATTTCATTGTGGTCTTTTTTACCCTTACGTACAATTTTATTTTTTATTCATTGAAAACTTTATACACAGATTGTTTTGGGACATTGGTTGCAACTTCCACAGTGTGATAACATGCTCCCTCTTTTCACCCCAGGTTCCTTAAGTCTATGTGTCTAATTCTGATCCCTTTCTGCCTTCTCATTCTGCTTTTGTACAGAAGCTGCCCATTTGGTCTCATGTACTTGATTGAACCAAGAATCACATTCCTCATATGTGTTATTTTTTGTATTACAGATGTGTCTAATCTTTGACTGAAAAGTGACTGACAGAATGGTTTTAGTCTGGTTTAGCAGAGCATCTGGGGGCCATAGTTTCGGGGGTTCCTCTGGTCTCTATCAGACCAGTAAGTCCGTTCTATTTTATTTGAATTTGAATTCTGTTCTACATTTTTCTACTGCTATGTCTGGGAATCTGTATTGTGGCTTCTGTCATGGTAGTCATTGGTGGTAGCCCGGCACAGTGTAGTTCTTCTTGTCTCCGAGTGGTGGAGTCTCTGGTTCATGTGGTCCTTTAGTCCTTTGGGTTAGTATTTTTCTTGTGTCTTTGGTTGTATTAATTCTCCTTTGAGATGGTTCAGTTGGGACCAATAGATATTTTTTAGATGCATGCTGGCAGGCTTTTAAGGCTCTAGACACCACTCACTAAAATGGGATGTAGAAATTTTCTTTATAAACTTTCTTATGCTAGTTGACCCAGATATCCTCTGAGACTACGGTACCCAGGCCCCAGCCTAAGCCACTCAGTCCATTAAAGAGTTTGGATCTGTTTAGGAAACTTCTGTGCTTTTGCTGTTGACCAGTTGTGCTGTCATCCCCGATATTGTGTTGCTGTCCCTCCCTTCAGCAAAGCTGACAGTTATCTACTATCTAGTTAGTGATTCTCACCCATGTGACCACCAAAAAATACTTTTTTTCCTATGTGTAAACCTTTTCTTGAGTTGTTGCAATAGTGGTTTCATATGGTATTGTCCTTTTGAGACTGACTTATTTCACTCAGCATAATGCCCTCCAGATCCATCCATGTTGTTTCATAGTCATCATAGTTTGTTGTCACTGCACATTGTTCCATTGTGTGTATACATCATAATTTGTTTAGTCATTCATTTGTTGATGAACATTTTGGTTACTTCCATCTTTTTGGTATTGTGAATAGAGCTGCAATGAACATGGGTATGCATGAGTTTGAGAACTTTATTGTTCTAAGTGCTACATACCTCATTCCTGAATATCACTATGGTCACCTTTGAAGTACTCCCCTGGGGAAGCCGTGCACTGATGCTGACACTTAGTCTACCCTTCAAAGCAATTTTGGAACTTTTTCTGGAATGGCCATTGTGTTCAGTGGCAAGTTTGTGAACTTAATTTTATTGCTGTCTGTGAGGGCATTTTTAGCCAGTAAACAAATAACTGTATTGGAACACCCTCCCTACTCAACTGATCTGACCCCAGTGACTTTTTTATTTACCCAAAGGTAAAGGAAACATTGAAAGGTAGACATTTTTGTGACTTTCAGGGCATCAAGGGTAATAGGATGACAGATCTGATGGCCATTCTAGAAGACAAGTTCCAAAACTGCTTTGAAGGGTGGACTAGGTACTGGTATCAGCGCATAACTTCTCAAGGGGAGTGCTTCAAAGGTGATGGTAGTGATATTCAGCAGTGAGCTATGTAGCACTTTTTCTAGGATGAGTTCTTGAATTTAATTGTCAGAACTTGTGTGTCTATTTCTGAGATGGCTTTTATTTTTCTATGGTACATTCCTAGGAGTGTGATTGGTAGGTTATATAGTATTATTATTTCTAGCTTTCTAAAAAAGTACCATATTGTTTTCCAAAATGATTGCATCATTTTACATTCCCACCAACAATGCATAAGAGTTTCAGTCTCTCCAGAAATCTCTACAATGTTTGTTAGGTAAGTTTCAAACTTGTTGGGATGAGATGTTTCTCTTTGTCATTTTGATCTGCATTTCTCTAATGGCTAATGAAGGAGATCTGGTAATGCAGTGGTTAAAGTGATCCACTAGTAACTGAAAGGCCAGCATTTTGAAACTACCAGCTGAGAAAGATGTGGCAGTCTGCCTCTGTAGAGATTTACAAATTTGAAAACCCTATAGGATTGCTTTGAATTGGAATCAACTTGACAGTAGTAAGCAGGTTAGTGCCTAATGATCAACAGCATTTCCTCAGGTGTCTGTTAGCCATCTAAAAGTCTTCTTTGTTGAAGTGTCTATTCATAATCTTTACCCATTTTTTAATTGTCTCTTTTGTTGTTAAGTTGTGATATCTTGCAGATTTTAGAAAATAGATCTTCATCAGCTATGTCATAGCCAATTTTTTTTCCCCAGCCTATAGTTTCTCTTTTTACTCTTGGTGAGGTCTTTTGATGAGCATAATTGATTTTCAGGAGCTCTCGGTTGTCTAGTTCCTGATGTTTGCACATTGTTATTTCTGGTTTATACAGTATTTATGCCATGTATTAGGGTCCCTAATGATCTTTCTTGTTTTAGATTTTATATTTAGGTCTTTGATCCATTTTGAGTTAGTTTGGGGTATAGTGTGAAATATGAGTCCTCTCATTTCTTTACAGATGGATACCCAGTTATGCCAGCACTGTTTGTTAAAGAGACTGTCTTCCACATTCAACAGACTTTAAATATCAGCTGCTCATAGATTAATGAATCTATGTTTGGATTCTCAGTTCATTTCATTGACTGATGCGTCTATTGTTGTACCAGAAGCAGGTTGTTTTGACTGCTTTGGAGGTGTAGTAGGTTCTAAAACTAGGTAGCATGAGGCCTCCAACTGTATTCTGCTTCAACAGTGCTTTACTTATCAGAGGCCTCTTCCTTTTCTATATAAAATTGATGATTTCTTCCTCCATTTCCTTAAAAGAAATGCCACTGGAATATGAATCGGACTGCATTGTATCTGTAGAATACTGTGGGATGGATTGACATTTTCACAATGTTGAATCTTCCTATCCATGAGGATAGTATCCTTTTCCACTTATGTAGATTTCTTTTGGTTTCTTGAAATAATGGTTTGTAGTTTTCTTTGTATATGTCTTTTACATCCTGGTTAGATTTATTCCTAAGAACGTTATCTTCTTAGAGGTATTGTAAATAGTATTGATTTGGTGATTTCCTTTTTGAAGTTCTCTGGTAGAGAGGAAGTCAATTCAGTTTAGCATGTTTATCTTATATCCTGCTGCATTGCTGAAAGCTTCTGTCAGTTCTTGTAGCTTTCTGGTGGATTCTTTGAAGTTTTTCTATGTATACGATCATATCATCTGAGAGAAGGAATAATTTTTGCCTATTCCTTATTAATTCAGATGCCTTCTTTTACTTGCCTAATTGCTGTAGCTAGGACTTCCAGTACAGTGTCGAGTAAGAGTGGTGATAGAGAGCATCCTTGTCTGCTTACTGTTCTCAAGGGAAACACTTTTAGTCTTTCTCCTTTTAGAATGAGGTTGGCCCTTCGCTATGTCTGAATGATCTATATTATCTCAGAGAATTTCCCTTTTATTCCTGTTCTGCTGAGTTATTCTGAAGAACGAGTGTTAGACTTTGTCAAATGCCTTTTTGCATCAATTGATAAGATCATGTGATTTTCTGTGGTTTTATTTATGTGGTGGATTGTGTTGATTAATTTTGTAATGTTGAACTATTCCTGTATAAATTCTACTTGGTCATGATGTATTATTATTATTATTATTATTATTGATATACTGTTGAATTCTATTGGCTAGAATTTTTTTTGAGGGTTTTGCATCAGTACTCATGAGGGATGCTAGTTTGTAATTTTCTTTTTTGTGATGACTTTTTGCCTTCTTTGGTATCAGGGTTATGCTGCCTCCATAGAATGAGGTCTGGAGTATTCCTTCTTTTTCCATGCTCTGAAATAGCTTTAGTAATATTGGTGTTAGCTCTTCTGTAAAAGTTTAGTAGAACTCTCTAATCAAGCTGTCCAGGCCAGGGCTTTTGTTGCTGTTGACAGTGTTTCTTTGTTTAAACTACCTCTTCAGTCTCTTGCTATGGGTATATTTAGTTTTTCTAGCTCTGTTTGTGTTAGTTTGGGTAGGCAGTGTGTTCCTAGAAATTTATCTGTTTCCTCTGAATCTGCTAATTTGTTAGAGTACAACTTTTCATAGCATTCTGTTAATGATCATTTTCTTTTGTAATATTACTCATTCCATTTCTTATGTGGTTTATTTGCTTCCTCTCCTGTTTTTCTGTTAACAGTTTGGGCAGTGGTTTGTCACTTTTGTTGATGTTTTCATAGAACAAACTTTTGGTCTGGTTGAAATTTTCTGTTATTTTCCTGTTTTCAATTCATCTATTTATGCTCTAATTTTTATTATTTGCTTCTGGTATGTGAGGGCTACTTTTGCTGCTCTCAGTTTGTTTGAGTTTCAGAGTTAGTCTTTTCATTTTGGCCATTTCTCCTTCTTTGATGTGTGCATTTATTGCTATAAGTTGACCTCTGAGCTCTGCTTTGCTATTACCCAAAGGTTTTGATAAGATATATTTTGTTTTCATTGTTCTTTGATTCTATGGATTTCTTTATTCCATCCTTGATGCATTCTAAAACCTAGTAGTTTCTCAGCAAGGTATTTGGTTTCCATTTGTTTGATTTTTTTCCTTAATGTTTCTGTTATTGATTTCTAGTTTTATGGCATTATGATCAGAGAGGCTACTTTGTACTACTTTAATGTTTTGAATTCTGTTAAGGCTTTCTTTGTGTCCTAAAATGTGGGCTATCCTAGAGAACATTTCATGTGTGTTGGAAAAGGATATATACTTAGCTTCTGTTGGGTGGAGTGTTCTAGACATGTCTGTGAGGTCAAGTTGGTTGATTATGACGTTTAGATCTTCTGTGTGATTATTGAGTTTATTTTGACCTGTTTTGCTCTTTGCCAAAAGTGGTATGTTGAAATTTCCTACTATTCTGATGGAGCTGTGAGTTTATTTTTCACAAGGCTATTAGAGTTTGTTTTATATATTTTGGAGCCCTGCCATTGGATGTGTAGACGTTTGTTATGGCTGTGCCCTCCTGGTGTGTTGACATTTCAGTCATGATACATTGTCCTTCTTTATTCTTTATCATGTATTTTGCTTTAAAGTCTATTTTATTGAGGATTAACTTTGCCACTCTGCTTTTTTAGGTTGTTATTTGCTTGATATTTTTTCTCCATCCTTTGAGTCTTAGTTTATGTCTTTGTGTCTAAGATATGTCTCTTGTAGACAGCATGTAGATGGACTACGCATTTATTTATTTATTCGTCTATTTATTTATATATGTATGTCCAGTCTGTTACTCTCAGTCTCTTTACTGATGCATTTAGGCCATTTACATTTAGTGTAATTATTGATAGGTATGACTTTACTTCTGACATTTTGATGTATTTTTTGTGTTTGCCTATGGTGTTGACAGTTTCTGTGGCACACTTAACTTTCTGTTCTGAGATCTTTTTATGTGTTTTTTTTTCATCCCTTTCATTAGTATTGATTTTGTACTTTCTGAGCCTTAATGTTTTTCTTTTTTATCTTGATCATTGGGTTTGTCAGCTTCATTTGCCTTGAAATTTACCTTAAGTTTTGTAAGTTTAATCCAGTCTTTCATTTCTTGATATCACTTTAACTTCCTCACCATATGGATGTTCAGTGACTGTGTTTATTCTTTCTTTTTTGTTTTGACATTATCATCATTTACATATTGATATTTCTGGTTTCCTATTTTTAGTTTTTTAGCTTTGACTGTTTTGTTGTGAATTTCCTATCTGGTCTGATAACTAGTTGCTCTGTCTTGTGTCCTAATCTTGGATTGTTGTTTGATATTGTCAGTTCTCTAACTAGAAAACTCCTTTTAATGTTTCTTTTAATTTTTAATTTTTATTTTTTACAAGTTCCCTTAATTTCTGTTTTTCTGGAAGTGATCTAACTTTTCCAAAGTATTGAGAGACAGCTTTGCTGGGTATGTAATTCTTGACTAGCATTTTTTTTTCTTTAAGACTTTATATATGCCATTCTATTACCTTCTTAGCTGCATGGTTCCTGATACGTAGTCAGACTTTAGCCTTATTCATTTCCCTTTGTAGGTGACTTTTCATTTATTTCTAGCTGCTCTCAAGATTCTTCATCTTTGGTTTTGGCAAGTTGGATTATGACATGCCTTAATGATGTTCTTTTGGCATCTACCCTGTGTGGGGTACATTGAGCTTCTTGGATAGGTATCTTCTTGTCTCTTGTGGTATCAAGGTAGTTTTCTGCCAGCATATCTTCAGCAATTCTCTTTGTGTTTTCTGTTATTTTCTCCTCTTGTTCCGGTGCTCTGCTCACTTATAGATTTTTTCCTCTTGATAGTATCTCACATGATTCTTAGACTTACTTCACTGTTTTTCATTCTGTTCCTGATTTTTTTACAAACAAATTGATGTCAAGAGATTTATCTTCAGTCTTGCTAATTCTGACTTCTGTTCTCTCAATTTTTCTCATATGGCCTTCTACTGAGTTACCTAATTCTGAAATTTTATTATTAATCTTTTGGATTTCAAGTTTTCTCTGTGTGGTTTCAACAGTCTATGTATTCTCTTGTTTTACTCTTGTATGGTTTCTCTGAGCTTTTCTGTTGCTTTGTTCATGTGTTCCTTGGCTTGTTCTTAGTTTTGCCTGATCTCTTGGAACTGTATATTCATCTTTTGAATTCTTTCTCAGGAAGATCCATTGCCTTATCTTCTTCTGAAACATTTTCTAGAGGTTCTTTATTTTGGTCACTTCCTGGAGTCTTCTTAACTTGCTTCTTTATGTGATTTGGTACCAACTCTTATCCCTGAGGCATCAATTATTGTGTTTATTTATTGTATTTTTTTTAACTATGTCTGTATTTTTGTTTTGTTTTCACATGTCCAGGTAGTCTATGCACATGAGCTACTTTGGTTGTTGGTATTTTTGCAACTCTCATCTTCTGTCTCCAGGTGGTCAGAGTAGCTACTATGTATATGAGCCTACGAATTGGTTCCCTGTTCTTGTATGGATGTGGTTGTTCTGGGTACAGGTATCTGAATTATTCGATACTGAGTGTTTGGTTCAGACTCTTCCTTTCAGTCCTAGGTAGACAGGCCTGCAGGGAGTTGTTCTGAGTAATCACAGGTCTCTCACTGCACTGGGGGGCAATTTGTAGGGCAATTCAAGGTGGCTGATAGCTACCCTATGGTGCCTAGATGGAGAAGGTCTGTCCCTATCCCCTGGTTAGGGGAGGTAGTGCAACTGGTTTGGGGGCATCTGTTGCCATTCATTGGAGGGGTTGGGAGATACCACTAATTCTCAAATCTCCATTGTGGATGACTAGATGGAGTCAGTGGTATCACCAACTCTCAGGCCTTCTATGTGAGTGAGGCCACTTCCTAGGGGACAGGGTGATGTTGAATGTTAAAAATCTGCAGCTTTCCCTTGACTATTAGATGTGAAAATGGGCTTGAGGTGTATTCCCTGCTGTTTTAGCTAATGAGAGTATGAGTGTTGAATCAGCCTACAAGACACTGGGCAAGGTGATGGGTACCAGACATCCATGGACCTTATATCCCAGTAGCTGAGCAAAGGGTCAGAGCCTTTCAATTGACCCTGTGTTCCCAGCTTAGGGGGCTAGCATTGTTGAATGCTGTGGGACTGGTGTTGGAGCGGAATGAGCAGTGAGCAAGGGGAAAGAAGCCCTTCTCTGCTGTGAATCTTTGGTAGGCAGGGGAGAGGTTATTTTGCCAGCGCACTCTGCAGGATGGGAGAAAGCACTTAATTTTTGCAGGACTATTATTATTCCTGGTTGAGTCTGGAAGTGCATACATAGTCACTGCTGGTTAGCTACACCAGATGTGATGCACTTTGGCTTGGATGTTGCTGTTTACCTCAGCCTGTGTACACTGTGCAAACTTAGCTGGCAGGCACCAGAGAATCTGCAATCTGTAATTCCTTGTTTCCACTGATTCTGAATTGTCTTTCTTTCTGTCTGCTGCTCAATCTGATCATTTAGCTTTGCCATTGATAACTAGGCTGCCTGACCACATGTATCCTATTTGCTTGTGTATTGGGGTCTTTTCTGTAATGGGATGACAGAAAGCACCTGAGTATTCCATCATCTTGGCCCTGCCTATTATTTTTTACTTTTCTGTTTTATATTATAGCATAAAGATTTCCCTCTCAGTCTCAGATACTTTTTGTAGACATTTAATTTCTATCATGCTTATTAAAAACTCAAAATTCACTGCTATTGAGTCAATTTTGACTCATAATGACCCTCATTAAATAAATGTAATTCACAGCATAAATTTTGTATTATTCTCTCAGTGTTCAATAGATAAATCTTATTTTAAGACATCCAAGGCTATGTTTTATATTTCTGTTTGTATTGATCCCAAGGCACCTAATGCTGGAAAGAATACATAATAAGAGCTATGAACTATCATTTACAATGAAAAAGAGATTTTTGCCCCTAACTTCAGTTTCTGCAGCAGTGAATTATGTTGTCGAGAACGTGTTCTTTCTCATTCCTGGACCTCAGTTTTATGTAAAAGTGTGAGTTGGATGACTTCTCTACCTTTTCTTTCCTGTTTTTCATTAGTTTCAACATCATTGTTCACAGTTATTTAGTATCTAAAATGGAGTCATGTGTTAGATGCATTATGGGCATAACTGGCCGTGGTGCATACAGATGAGTTGAATGATCCCCAGAGATTGATAATCACATAGCTAGTAAGTGGTAGAAATCAAAGATAAATTTTTCTACCTTATAAGATCACATTTCTAATTATTATATGCTGTGTGACTGCCAGGTCTCTTCTGATTCTAATGGTTAGAAATCTGTAGACCTACACTAGGTTTCAGTGTTTCATCTAACACCATCTGCATGGTAGTTGATAAGAATAGACCACAAGTGAAGAATAATCTCTAAATTCTAGTCTATCATTTATTGGTTTATTTTTGCTACTGAAAAACAGCATTTGTTTTATCTTCATTTTACTCTGTGGACAGTAGCTATCATTCTGTGGAGTCATTGGGGTGGCTTCTTGCAGATAATCCTAAAATGGAACAAACAGCCTCAGGGAATCCATTTTGGCTGCAGAGTTTTTCAACTCTGAGAGAACACAAAATCTTAGTTTCGAATGTAGAAAAGTCTTTTAGAATCTATTCTGTCCAACTTCCCACATGATCTTTGAATTCTCTTCATAACTAACTTACTCCTTATCTGTTCTCTGTTTTCTATTGTTTCTTGGTTATTCCTCCTCCATTCTTCTTTCTTTTTTCCTTTCCTTCACTGTCTTCTTCCTTCATTTCTCTGTAATGCCAGGCATATATATCCAGGTATCAAATATATCTTTTCACATCTCAGCTGGTTGTCTTCTAAGCCCTTAGAGAAAATGGTCAATATCACAAATCCCTCTGTTCCTTTTCTGTCAGGCAGCTCTTCCTGGGAGATCAGCTACATTTTACCATATTAATGATGTGCTATAAGAACCTAACATAACATTTTATTACCCTATAACAAATCTTATTATCAGATGACAATGAGATACAGTACATTAAATATTCATCATCCTTGGTTTACTTTAAAACTTTAACAGGGATAAAGTAAAGAGGCTGCTTCATACTAATTACTGTTCTAAATATATAGTTTAGTTTTCAATATTTAATGCAGACCTTATAAAACCATGATTGAAAATAATGCAGGGTTTCAATCAGATGCCTGCTGACACGTGATATGAAAAAATGCCCTGTTACTGTATAGACAGTGCTGTTAAATTTGTGTAATAGTGACAGCACTAACTCAAGTACATGAGATTTATCCTGCTGGTCAGCTAGCAACTCTCAGACTACTCAGGTTGAAAGTTTTACTTCTGTCCATTGGTAGCCCAGACAGTAAAATGCAGTACTTCTTTCTTTAGTATTTGTGGGCATTTTCATTTACTGCCATGCCTACGTTGTTTTATGACTTGACATTGCTGAATGTAATGTTTTCCCTAGAGTCTGTGTTTTGGAAGAAGGTAAGGAAAGAACATTACCATCATCATCACTGTTCAGTATTATCAGTTATTAGTTGAGCAGAGCAGGAGTGGTATTGGTGAACAAAAGAGCCTTGGTTCAAGTCCAAGCTCTAAAATTTACTATGCTACCTCAGAGTTATTCCATAGGTTCAAGTAGACAGAAATAAAAATCTAGGGCATCCGCAGGGTGATAGTCTAACCAATGCTGTGATCATACTCAGCTGTAATTCATTATGAGATTCACAGTCAAATACTGAATCTTCTGCGACATACATAGGGTCTCAAACTTGGAATTTGTTTCAGTGTGCTTCTGGATGAGTAGCATCCTCCATGTGTGTGGCAGAATAAAACATTATTATTATTATTTCAAATACAATGTTTAGTCCATTTAAAGATCCAGGCACATGAGAAAATTAGGCTCCATGAATAAAACTAGCAGACACAGCAGAAATAAAACAAAAAAGACTTTAGATGTTGGCATTAACAGAAACAGATATGTAAATAATATAGTTGATTATGTTTGAAGAAATACACAGCACAAATTGAAATTATTGTCAAGGCATGATAAACTCAAATAAACCAAACCCACTACTATAAAATTGGTCCCAACCCTATAGGACAGAATAGAACTGCTCCAAAGAGTTTCCAGGGAGAGTCTAGTGGATTTGAACCACTGGAATTTTGGTTAGCAGATATTGCACTTGACCATTTTGCCACTAGGGTTATGGAGGAATAAGTTATATGAAATTATTTGGAAAATCAGCCAAATAGGGCTCCTAGAAACTCACTTCTTAAAATAAATTAACTATAGCATAAAACTGAATAGTTGAGTTTAAAAGCAGATTAGATACTGTGGATGATATAATTAATGAACTGGAAACTTGGTGGTAGGAAGTTCCCTATAGTGTATCACAAAGGGAAAACAAGATGGAAAAATACAGAAATAAGAAACACGGAGTAAGAAGGCTCAACTTGTGTAAATTTGTGTATGATTAGAGTTCCAGAAGAAGTAGAGAGAAAGAAAAGATGGCAATGGGGTAAAATGTTATAAAGGATAATGGGGTGATCTTAAAATATGTTTATATTCTTTGGTATGCTCTTTTTTGATAGATGGAACCTAGTTTTTCTACCCTTTGAATGTGGGCTAGGTTAGAATAAGTTGAAGATGATGCCATGTGACCTCCAAAACTAGGTCATTAAAAAAGTAGTTTCTGCCAGTCTCTCTTTCCTGTATTTCTTGTTCTAGTTGATGCCAACCATCATGTTGTAAGGACACTGTGTTGTGTGGAGAAGGCCACATGAAGAGAAGTGAAAGTTTCCCACCCAAACCAGCAACAACAGTCATGTGAATTGGTAGATTTGTTTTGTGAGTAAATCCTACAACCTCAGTCAAATCTTCAGTTGACTATATAGCCCAGTTGATGTCTGAAAGCACAGTCATGAGAGATCTAGAGCAAGAACTTCTCAGTGATGCCATTCCTAACTTTCCTTCTGACAGAAACTGTGAGACATAATAAATCTTCATTGTTTTAGCCACTAATTATTGATGAATTTTATATGTATCAACAGAAAACTAACAGAGACAGTGATTTAGAATTTTCAAGCACTGACAATGGATAGCAAGCAACAGATTTGATATACATATACATATATACATATCATATATGTATCAGATATACATATATATATCAAACAGGATAAATAAAAAGAAAGAATATTGTGAAAATCAGAGAAAATGGAAGAAAATTTTCAAAGAAGCCATAGAAAAGAAATTGCTTTCAAAGGATGAGCTGCTGGACTAGAGATCAGAAAACTTTTTCTGAAAATGTCTGAGTAGTAGCTGTTTTGCCCTTTGAGGGCAATATGATCTCTGAAAAAACTACTCAGCTTTGCTATTGTTGCTTGGTACCACCCATAGACAAAATATAAACACATGGATATGCTTGTGTTATTACAACAATATTTATGAGAACAAGCTTCAGGCTGGATTTGGCTGTGAGATATAAAGGGTCTTCCAATAAATGTGTCCTTTCTTTGCACTTGAACAAAACAAGTTGTGTAAATGATACAGTTTAAATTGTTTAATTATTTTGAAGTACTCTTGATGGCATTGTGTGTGGAAAAGAACTTTCGGTAAATGGCTGCTGTGACACTTTCTGGAGAGGGCCAAAAATAATCAGTTATCATGGCCTGACATCTTTTGCCATCAACAGTCACAGCCTCTCCTCATTCATCTTGGAAAAAATAAGGGCCTATGCTTTCATCACACCAAAATCCACACCAAACAACTTTGGGGAGATGAAGTGGAAATTCTTGAATCTCCATTGGGTTTTCATGGCTCCAGGCATGACAATTTTATTTGGTAACAAAAGCATTCATCCAGAACTAAGCCTTGTTGCTGAAGATGATTTTTGGCCAAAAGCAGGGTCAACTTCCAATTGCCCCAGAGCCCATTTAACAAATATATAGTGCAATCAATGGTCATTGGACTTCAGTTCTTGAGTTAAAACAGTTTTGTAAGGGCAAAACTTCAAGTTCAGATGAAAAATCCTCCAAATTGTGGTGAATGAAAGGCTCAGTTCTTGTACTCAAAGAGAAATTGATTGGGGTGCATTCTCAGGTACACTCTGATGATTGCACACATGACTCACAGCCATTGTCTGATTGGCAATAGACCTGGTTGTCTCAATTTTGTTTATTGTGATTAAGTGAAAGTATACAATCCAAGTCAATTTTGCATGCTGTCATAGATTGACTTCTGTCCCCCAAAAAATATGTGTAGCCATGTGGCTGGGCCATGACTCCCAGTATCTTGTAACTGTCTTCCATTTTGTGGTTTTCCTACGCTGCATGTTAATGGATTAGGGTGGGACTGTAAATCTCTTTATAAGATCACCTCTCTGCTCCACTGTAAAGGGAGTTTCCCTCTAATATGGCTTGCCCCACGCTTAATCCTTTCATTGCAAGAGAAAAGGAAAGAGAAGCAAGCAGAGATTTGGGAACCTCGTACCATTGAGAAAGCCGCATTGGGAGAAAAGCGTGTTCTTCACACCTGAGGTTCCTGCACCAAGATGCTCCCTGGACAAAGACTGATGCAATACTAGACTTTCCTCCAGAGCTGACAAGGGGAAAGCCTTCCCCTGGAGCGAACACCTTGAATATAGACTTGTAGCATACTGGACTGTGTAAGAATAAATGTTCCTTTGTTAAAGCCATCCGTTCTGTGGTATTTCTGCTAGAGCAACCCTAGCTGACTAAAACATATGCCTACCTCTCTGCAACTCTATGTCTGCTCTCCTCACCCGGTGACTACACGTTTCTCCTTTTCATTCTTTATTTTCAGTATTCATCCACTTAATGAACACCTGCCCCATCCTGTCCACCCTCTCCTCTCCCATTTAAAAAGAAACCAACAGGACAGCCTCCTATATGTGTAAAAAAAACATAAAGTACACATATCACATGCTCACTCTGTGTCCCTGAGTCTAGTCCCTTCTTTGTGTGAAGTATTGACATCAGTATTAGTGTCAGGTCTGGGCTAGCAACAAGTCTAGGGGCTGTGATTCCGGCTGTCTCTCTAGGCTGTCAGACCATCAATTCAGGTCTTTTCATAGAGCTCTTGATCTGCACACTTCTTTTTCTCCTGATAAGTCAGGGACTCTACATTGCATTGCCTGTCAGGGCTGTCTTTGGTGGTGGACGGGCACCATCTGGTTGTTCTGGTCCCATGCTGGATTGTTTCCCACTGTACATCAGAGTGTACCCAAGAATCTAACCTAATCTCCTGGACTTATTTTTCCTCGTGTGTTTGATGTTCTTTTCTTTGTTTTTAATTTTTATTTTTATTTAACATAACTGAGTGAAAATGTACATTCACATATAAATTTGCATGCCTACCTATATGCAGCTTCCACTGCTCTCCCTGTCCGGTGACTGCACACTATTCCTCTCTGCTCCATACATGTCTCATCCTCCCAACAGCCTACTTTCCCCTCCTCTCGATCCACTCCCCTTCCTCCAGCCAGAGGTCAGCAAGATGATATCCTATAGATGTATAGAACCATAAAGTGCTTCCAATATATGGTCACTCTGCATTGCCAAGTCCAATGCATTCCTGTCCAAAGAGTGGACCTTTGTTATAATTTATGGGAAAGGGCAGCATCAGTGCCGGGGGCCATGCTCTCAGAGGAACCCCAAAACCGCTGGACCATCAATTGAGGTCTTTTAGTGGAGATCTCATGATGCACCTCTTTATACTTGTGTTGCCAGTGAGACTCCTCTCTGTGAGCTCCATCGTGGCTATCACTGTTGGTGGCCAGGCACCATCCTGTTCTTCCAGTCCCAAGTTGATGTAGGCACCCACTGTTGTGGGTCTCTCTGTCTTCTCGGTTGTCTTTACCATATGTCATTTTGGTCCTCGGTGAGCATCTGTTCCTGCTGAGCTGGGACCATTTGCTGTGTCCTCGGATGGCAGCTTGGCAGCTTTTGAGACCCCAGACGCCACTCACCAATGTGGGGTGAAGAGAGCTCTCTTAGCAAAATGCTAGTTGTGCCAATTGGCCTGGAATTCGCCTAAGAGCATGGTCTCCCACCCCCCACCCCAGCTACTCTATCTTTGCAGTATTGAGTTAAGATGGAAGGAGTACTCAAGTTATGCTCAAGTCTACTTAATGTTGTTCTAGTTTCTAATGTGTGCTATCACCGCTTTCTCCCAACTAGATTTCTAGTAACTATCTAAACTAAACCCTGCCCCCCTCACCTTCCTCCCTCCCCTCCCTTGCAGCTGTCAAAAGAGTCTTTTCTTCTATACACAAGTCTGTTTTTGAGATCTTATCGTAGAGGTCTCATACAGTATTTGTCCTTTTGTCGCTGACTACTTTCACTGAACATAATGTCTTCCAGTTGAAACCAGGTTAGGAGATATTTCCTGGAATCATCGTTATTCTTTATCATTGTGTAGTGCTCCATTGAGTATATATACCATAGTTTACCTATCCATTCTTCTATTGTTGGGCATCTGGGTGGATTCCATCTTTTTTGCTATCGTGGACTGTGCTGCGATAAACATTCTGGTGCATGTATCCGTTGGTGTGAAAGGCCTTGATTCTGTAGGATATATTCCAAGTAGTGGAATTACTGGATCAAATGGTATATCGATATCCATTTTTTTAAGGAAGAGCCAGATTGCCTTCCAAAGAGGCTGGACCATTTTGCAACCCCACTTTCTCCACAGCCTCTCCAGCATTTGTTATATTTTGTTTTCTGGATCACAGCCAATCTTGTTGGGGTGAGATGGTATCTCATTGTTATCTTGATTTGAATTTCTTTAATAACTAAAGATCGTGAACATGTCCGCATGTGTTTTTTGGCTGCCTGGATCTCCTCTTTAGTGAAGTGTCTGTCCATCTCCTTTGCCCATCGCTTAATTGGATGGTTTATCTTCTTCTTATTGATATTTTGTAGTATCTTATATATTATGGAGATCAGGCATCGGTCTGACATAGAGTTGCCAAATATTTTTTCCCCTTCTGTGGGTGTTCTTTTAATTCTATTTTTGGATGAGCAAAGGTGTTTGATTCTTAATAAATAAAGTTGGTGTAAGATATGGATCTTGATTCAGTTTATTGCAGATGGATAACCAATTTAGCCAGCACCATTTGTTGAAGATACTGTTTTTACCCCAGTTTAATGTCTTAGGGCCTTTGTCGAATATCAGCTGTTCATAGGCAGATGGTGTCATCTCTGGGGTCTCAATTCTGTTCCATTGATCCATCTGTCTGTTCTTGTACCAGTACCAGGCTGTTTTGACACTGTGGCAGTGTAGTATGTTCTAAGGTCGGGTAATGAGAGGCCTCCCAGTGTGTTCTTCTTCTTTAGTAGCACCTTACTTATCTGGGGCTTCTTCCCTTTCCAAACAAAATTGGTGATTTGTTTCTCCATCTCATTAAAAACTGATGCTGGAACTTGTATTGGGATTGCATTATATAAATAAATTGCTTTGGGTAAAATAGACATTTTCACAATGTTAAGTCTTCCTATCCATGAGCAGGGTAGGTTTTTCGATTTATGTAAGTCTCTCTTAGTTTCTTGTAGTAAGGGCTTGTAGTTCTCTTTGTAAAGATCTGTTGTTTCTCTGGTTAGATTAATTCCTAGGTACTTTATCTTCTTAGGGGCTATCGTAAATGGTATTGATTTGATAATTTCCTCCTTAACAGTCTCGTTGTTGGTATAAAGGAATCGTACTGCTTTACTAATGTTTATCTTGTATCCTGAGACTTTGCTGAACTCTTCCATCAGTTTGAGCAGCTTACTTATAGATTCCTTGGGATTCTCTGCATATACAGTCATATCATCTGCAAACAGGGAGATTTTCACTTCCTCTTTGCTGATGCAGATGCCATTTACTTCTTGGTCTTGTCTAATTGCTCTGGCTAGAACTTCTAGCACAATGTTGAATAGGAGAGGTGACAGTGGGCATCCTTGTCTAGTTCCTGATCTCAAGGGAAAGTCTTTCAGTCTCTCTCCATTCAGGATGATGTGGGCAATTGGCTTTGTATAAATGGCCCTTATTGTGTTGAGGAATTTACCGTCTACGCCCATTTTGCTAAGAGTTTTTAGCATGAATGGGTGTTGGACTTTATCAAATGCCTTTTCGGCATCAACGGACAAAATCAGGTGATCTTTGTCTTTTGTGTTATTTATGTGGTTAATCACATTAATTGTTTTCCTGATGTTGAACCAGCCTTGCATCCCTGGTATGAATCCCACTTGTTTATGATGGATTATTTTCTTGATATGTTGTTGTATTCTGTTGGCAAGAATTTTGTTGAAGATTTTTGCATCTAAGTTCATGAGTGATATCGGTTTGTAGTTCTCTGTCTTTGTTGACTCTTTCCCTGGCTTAGGTATCAGGGTTATGCTGGCTTCATAGAATGAGTTTGGGAGTACTCCATCCCTTTCTATACTGTGAAATAGTCTCAGTAGTATTGGGGATAACTCTTCTCTAAATGCTTGGTAGAATTCTGCCGTGAAGCCATCTGGGCCCGGACTTTTTTCGGTTGGCAGTGTTTTGATGACCTTTTCAATCTTTTCCTTTGTGATGGGTTTATTAAGTTGTTCTGCTTCACGTTGTGATAATTTGGGTAGATGGTATGAGTCAAGGAATTGGTCCATTTCCCCTAGGTTTTCCAATTTATTAGAGTACAGTCTTTCATAGTATTCTGTTATGATGTTTTTGATTTCTGTTGCATCTGTGGTGACCACTCCCCTCTCATTTCTAATTTGGGTTATTTGTTTCCTTTCCTGCTTTTCTTTAGTAAGTTTAGCCAGTAGTTTATCAATTTTGTTGATCTTGTCAAAAAACCAGCTTTTGGTCTTTTCAATTTTTTCGTTGTTTTTCTATTCTCTAATTCATTTAGCTCTGCTCTAATATTTATGATCTCATTTCTTCTGGTGCCCAAGTGGTTCCTCTGTTGTTCTCTTTCTACTTGTTCAAGCTGTAGAGTTAGTTCTTTAATTCAGTTTCTTTCTTCCTTTCAGATGTGTGCATTTATGGAGATAAACAGACCTCTGAGTACTGCTTTGGCTATATCCCATAGGTTCTGGTAGGAAGTGTTTTCGTTCTCATTGGAATCCATGAATTTCTTTAACTCATCCTTGATTTCCTCTATAACCCATGTTTTTTTGAGCAAGATGTTGTTCAGTTTCCAAGAGTTCCACTTTCTATCTCTGTTTTTTCTGCTATTGATTTCAACTTTGATGGCTTTATGATCTGAGAAGATGCTTTGCAGTAATTTAATGGCATGGATGTTGTTGCGCATTGCATTATCGCATATCACGTGGTCAATTCTGGAGAATGTTCCATGTGCACTGGAGAAGAAGGTGTAGTTGTCTGCTGATGGGTGGAAAGTTCTGAATATATCAATGAGGTTTAGTTGGTTAATTGTGTCAATGAGGTCTTCTGTATCTTTATGGAGCTTTTTTCTAGATGATCTGTCTAGTAATGAGAGTGGAGTGTTAAAGTCTCCCACTATTATTGAAGAGTCATCTAACTCTCTTTTGAGCGTAGTCAGTGTTTCTTCGACATATTTAGGTGCTCTGACATTAGGTGCATAAAGGTTTAATATAGTTAAGTCTTGCTTGTGTACTGAACCTTTCAGCAATAAATAGTGTCCATCTTTGTCCACGATGGTGGATCTGACATTAAAATTGATTTTGTCTGAGATTAGAATTGCCACCCCTGCTCTTCCTTGTTCATTGTTAGCTTGATATATATTCTTCCATCCTTTAATTTTCAGTTTGTTCCTGTCTTTAGGTCTCAAGTGAGTTTCTTGTAGACAACATATGGATGGGTCGTGTCTTTTGATCCAAGATGACACTCGGTATCTCTTTACTGGAGGATTCAGTCCATTCACATTCAATGTAATTATTGATAGGTATGTGTTCACTGCTGCCATTGTGATATGTTTGTTTTTATGTTGATGTTTTCTCTGTTGTTCTTATTAGTCTGTTCTGAGACACTCTTTTTTGTGAGTTGATTTTTCACCTTTTTCAGAACTGGTTTTATAGTTGTTGAGACTTGTGTGTTAGATTTCTTCAAATGGTATAATACATCTTTGTTGTGTTTTACAGCTGCCCCTATGAACCCCCTTAATAAACTATTTATAAACCCAATTTTAATTACTACCAGTCTTGTCATCTTCCTCTCCATCTGGAAGGACTATAACGACTGTAGTACATCCCTCTTTTATTATGATGACATTTTATTATTATGATTATTATGATAGTTTTCATGATGATCACTGGATTGCTTCTTTCCAAATCAAAGCTGTGATTTACTTTGGAGCCTTCCCTAAATGAGTAGAGTATTGAGTAGTGTGTCGTTCTAAAATATAAAGTTAGTGGTTTCGTTCTTCTAAGCCAAAGTCAAGAACTTCTTTCAGTATTTCTTGTAGTTTGGGTTTGGTTTTTACAAAGTCTCTGAGTTTCTGTTTATCTGGGAATGTCTTAATTTCATTTTCGTATTTGAAAGATAGTTTTTCAGGATATATAATTCTTGATTGGAAGTTCTTCTCCTTCAAGACTTTGAATGTGTCATGCCACTGTCTCCGTGCCAGCATGGTTTCTGCTGAGAAATCTGACGAGAGCCTACAGGGTTTCCCTCTGAATGTTAGCTTTGCCTTGAGTCTTGCTGCCTTTAAAAGTTACTGCTTATGATTCATTTTGTTAAGCTTGATTATAATATGTCTTGGAGTCTTTCTTTTGAGATCTATATTGGGTGGCATACGATATGCATCTGAGATGTCTATATTCTCTTCCTTCATGATTTCTGGGAAGTTTTCTTTCAGCAGCTCAGCAACAATACTCTCTGTGTTCTCAGATGTCTCACCCTGTTCAGGGACTCCAATTAATCAAAGGTTGTTCCTCTTAATAGAGTCCCACATGCTTCTTAATGTTTCTTCATTTTTCTTGCTTCCTTTTTCTGATTTCTGCTCATAGACACTGGCATCAATAGCTCTGTCTTCCAAGTCAGAAATTCTTTTTTCCATATTTTCCATTCTGTTTTCTTGGCTTTGCATGGAAGTTTCTATGTCTTTGATTTTCTTCTTGATCTGTTGGATTTCAGAGTACTGGTGTTCCATCAGGTCGAACAACTTGCTTAATTTTTCATTTTGTTCTGCTGCGTTTTGTATAAGGTCTAGAAGGGCCCTGTATATAATCAATTTGTATTCACTTCCTGATGCTTTCATAAAAGTTTCTTCATCTGGAAAACTCCTTGGTTGCTTTGTTTGGGAGCCTTCTGAAGCCATGAGTGATTGCTTGTATGCCACAATTGTCTGTTGCTTTTTGGGTCCCATGTGAGTATATAGAGGCTGGAAGAGGTACTGTTAGGATGGATTGCAAATGTTTCTCTAGGCTGTCTTCAAATGTAAAGCAAACGGTATCTGACCGGTTCACAAGTCAGTTAAGTTTTCAGGTGTAGAGGTCCCTCTTCTCATCTGACGAAGTAAGCACCACTATATCCCTCCCCAGATGATAACAAACTAGTTCAGAATATAGCCCTGCTACTGCCCTGGTGGCCTCTGCTGACAGGGCCTAGCCTTGTCCAACACTGCGTCGAGTACTGGTTTTGTGATAGAAAAGCGCTCTCTTGTGGGCAGGCTCTGGCTCCCAAGCTAAGAATTAGATCCAGCTGCGGCCACCGTACCCAAGCTGGCGTCCTCCACACAGGCAGCAGACAGATGGGCTAATGGTGCCGAGAGGCAGCGATTCCTCTGCTTCTGTTGCAGGGCCCCCAACATAGACAGCACCGTGCAAAATCACTACCTTTCTGATGGAGAAGCACTATCCCATTTGCAGGCGCTGGCTCCCAGGCTAAGAACGAGGTCCCCCTAAAATCTCGGTACCAACATGGCGTCCCGCACCCTGACCATGGAGCTCCGCGCAAACCCCACTGAGGCAGCTACAAAATGAAAGGCTCAAAGTGTCTAGATTAACAGAGTCCCGAGCCTGGCTCTCAGAGTATGGGAATTTCGCCTGCCTATCCCCCCAGCAGCGCGTCTGAGTCCAGCTGCCAGGTAAGGCCCAGCTCCGCCCACCAGCCGAGACAGAGGAAAAAAAAAGTAAAAATGTGTGCGTTTACCTTCCGTCCGTGAGAGCCGGGGCTAGCCAGGAGCGGGAGTCAGCGAAAGAGAGGAGGTTTTTCGCTGAGTGGTATGAAGTCCCAATTAACAGCTCTGTGCCGTGTCCTGAGGCTGATTAGGTGATCCGAAGGCTCTGTTTGATTGTCAATTCAGGTCTTGGTTTCCAGAGGGATATAAGGAGACGTGTGCTTAGTCGGCCATCTTGACTCCGCCCCCCTCTTTTGGTTTCTTGAATTAGGGTTTTGTAATTTTCTGTGTATAGGTCTGTTACATCTCTGGTTAGATTTTTTCCTTAGCATTTATCTTCTTTCGGGCTATCATAAATGGTATTAATTTAGTGATTTCCTCTTTGATGGTGTCTTTGTTGGTGTAAAGGAATCCTACTGATTTATTTATGTTTATATCATATCCTGATACTTTGTTGAACTCTTCTATTCGATCCAGTAGTTTACTTATGAATTCTTTAGGGTTTTCTGTGTATAAGATCACCATCTGCAAATAGGGATACTTTTACTTCTTCCTTACTGATGTGTGTGCCCTTTATTTCTTTGTCTTGTCTGATTGCTCTGGCCAGAACCTCTAGCCCCGTGTTGAATAGAAGTGGTGACAGTGGGCAACTTTGTCTGGTTCCTGTTCTCAAAGGGAATTATTTCAGTCTCTCTCCACTCAGGATAATGTTGGTGGTTGGCTTTGCATAGATGCCCCTTATTGCATTGAGGAATTTCCTTTCTATTCCTATTTTGCTAAGAGCTTTTAATATAAATGAGCATTGGACTTTGTCAAATGCCTTTCCTACATCAACTGATAAAATCAAATGATTCTTATTTGTGTTATTTATGTGGTTGTTCACATTAATTGTTGAACCAACCCTGCATCCCTGGTATGACTCTTACTTAGTCACAGTGAATTATCTTTTTGATATGTTGTGCAATTCTATTGGCTTGGATTTTGTTGAAGATTTTTGTAACTACATTGATGAGTGATATTGATCTGTAATTTTCTTTTATTCTGTGATCTTTCCCTGGCTTTGGTGTCAGGGTTATGCTGGCTTCATACAATGAATTTGGGAATGTTCCATCCCTTTCAATATCGTAAAATAGCTTCAGTAGTATTGGAATTAACTTGTCTCTAAAATTTGGTAGAATTCCTCAGTGAATTCATGCAGGCAGGACTTCTTTTGGTTGATGGCTTCTTTGTCATGGGTTTATTAAGTTGTTCTACTTCTTTTTATGATAATTTTGGCAGGTGATGTGAATCTAGAAATTTATCCATTTCCTCTAGGTTTTCAAACCTCTTAAAGTACAATTTTTCATAGTATTTTGTTATAATACATTTGATTTTGGTTGGGTCTGTTGTGACATCTAACGTCTCATTTCTTATTTGGGTTATTTCCTCTCATTTTTCTTCTGTAAGTTTAGCCGGTGGTTTATCAATTTTGTTAACTTTTTGAAAAAAACAGCTTTTGGTTTTGTTTATTCTTTCAGTTGCTTTTCCATTCTCTAATTTATTTAGTTCTGCTCTAATTTTTGTCATTTCTTCTCTTCTGGTGCCCTAGGGGTTCTTTTGTTGTTCTTTTTCTACTTGTTCAAGTAGTAGGGCTAATTGTGTGGTTTCAGCCCTTTCTGCATTCCAAATATGTGCATTTATAGAGATAAATTGACCTCTGAGCACTGCCTTTGCTGTATTTTTTGGTGCTGATAGTGTTTTTATTTTGATTTGATTCCATGAATTTCTTTATTGCATCCTTGATTTCTTCTACAAGCCATGAATTTTTGAGACAGGTGTTGTTCAATTTCCATGAGTTCAATTTTCTACCCATGCTTTTTCTGCTATTAATTTCAACTTTTATGGCTTTGTGGTCTGAGAAGAAACTTTGTATTAATTCAGTCACCTGGATTTTTGTTGAGACTTGCTTTATGGCCTCACACATGATCTATTCTGGAGAATATTCCATGTGCATTGGAAAAAAAGTGTACTTATCTGTTGTTGAGTGAAAACCTCTATATACTTCTATGAGGTTGAGTTGGTTGTCACAATAAGATCTTTTGTATTTTATTGAAATTTTTTCCTGGATGATCTGTCTATTACTGAAAGTGGAGTGTTTAAGTCTCCTTCTCTATCATTGTCCAGTGTTGGCAGAATTTGTTCAATATATTTAGATTCTGTCATGTTGGGATCAACTTAACCGAACTTCACCATAAGCGGAAAGGTTTTCTAAACTCAACCTAGTATGTCAAAGAATAGTATAGTAAGGATGGGGGTCTGGGGCACATATATTGAGGAGATTTCAAGGTTAATTGGCACAAATAGCCTATTTCTAAGAGAGTCTTCTGCATGCCCCATTGTTAAGTGGCATCTGGGGTTTTAAAAACTAGCAAGCTGCCATCTGAGGTACACCAATTGGTTCCAGCTCATCTGGAACAGATGATCACTGAGAACAACAAAGATATGAGGGAAAAAGAGCCCAGGAGACAGAAAGACCCATAAGAATGGAAGACTGTATCAACATAAGACCAGAAGAACCAGATGGTGCCTGGCCACCACCAAAGACAGCATGACAGTGGACACAATGTGGAGTCCCTGAGGCAACAAGAGAAAGAGTTGTGCAGCCCAAGAATTTTGTTAAAAGACCTGAATTGATGTTCTGACAGCCTGGGAAATCCCCTGGGAACATAGCCCCTAGGCCTGCTGCTCTCGGACCAGAAACTAATAATGAGTCAGCCCTTCAGACAAGACTGGACTGGACTTGGGAACACAGCATGGCCTTACGATGTATGTACTTTGTGGTTCTATGCATTTATAGGAGTCTGTCTTACGAGTGTCTTTCTAGAGATGAAAAGAAGGGAGGGGAGTGGACAGATGATTGTTAATAGGGCACTAGATATATAAAGTGAAAAGGAAAAATGTGTTGTCACTGGGTTGGGAGGGCAGAGGGAGTTGCAGATAGGTGGGCATGCAAAACCAATTTGACTTGTAGATTTTCACTTATCCACACACACACACAAAAAAAGATTCTTTGATATCGGGTGCATAAATATTAATTGTTATATTCTCCTTATGTAGTGAATCTTTAAACAATAAATGGTGACCATCCATGTCCATGATGGTAGATTTTACTTTAAAATTTTACTTCAAGATTTTTCTTAATCTGAGGTTAATACTGCCACTCCTGCTCTTCTTTGCATGTTGTTAGTTTGGTATATGTTTTTCCATCTTTTGATTTTTCAGCTTGTTCATATCTTCGAGTCTAAGGTGTATTTCTTTTCAGCAGAGTATAAACAGATCATGGTTTTTTCATCCAACCTGTTACTCTCTGTGTCTTTATTGAAGCATTCAGTCCATTTACATTCGGTGTAATTATTGATAGATATGTATTTAGTGCTGTCATTTTTGTGCCTTTTGTGTTGTTGACATTTTCTTTGTTCCACTTAATCTGTTCTGGGCCTTTTTTCTTTTTATTACTTATTATTTTTATTATGACTGAGTGAAAATGTACATTCCCATACACATTTACATGCCCACCTGTATGCAGCTTCCACTGCTCTCCCTGCCCGGTGACAGCACACTATTCCTCTCTGCTCCATATATGTCTCATCCTCCCAGCAATCTCATTTCCCCTCCTCTCCACCTACTCCCCTTACTCCAGCCAGAGGTCTGCAGGATGATATCCTATAGATGTATAGAACCATAAAGTGCATCCAATATATGGTCACGCTGCATCGCCAAGTCCAATCCATTCCTGTCCAAAGAGTGGACCTTCATTATGATTTATGGGCAAGGGCAGCATTAGGGCCAGAGCCAATGCTCCCAGGGGAACCCTGAAGCTTCTGGACCACCATTTGTGGTCTTTTAGTAGAGACCTCAGGGTGCACCCCTTTTCATTCTTGTGTTGCCAGTGAGACTCAACTTAGTGAGCTCTATCACAGCTGTCCCTTGTGGTGGCCGGCACCATCTGGTTCTTCTGGTCCCAAGTCTATGTAGGCACCCACTCTTGTGGGTCTCTCTGTCTTCTGGGTTGTCTTTAGCCCACATCATTTTTTGTCCTTGGTGAGTATCCGTTCCTGCTGAGTTGGGACCATTTGCTGTGCTCTCGGATGGCAGCGTGGCAGCTTTTAAGACCCCAGATGCCACTCACCAATGTGGGGTGCAGAGAACCCTCTTAGCAAAATGCTTTTTGTGCTAATTGGCCTCGATTTCACCTAAGAGCATGATTCCCTGCCCCCTGCCCCAGCTAATCTGTCCTTGCAATATTGGGTTAAGAAGGAAGGAATATTCAAGTTATGTTGAAGTCCACTTAATATTGTTCTTGTTTCTAGTGTGTGCTATCACCACTTTCTCCCAACCAAATTTCTACCAACTATCTAATCTAAACCCTCTCCCCCTCGCCCCTCCTCCCTTGCAGCCATCAAAGTCTTTTCTCCTATACATTAAGTCTGGTTTTGAGATCTTATCGTAGGGGTCCTGTGCAATATTTGTCCTTTTGTCACTGACTAGTTTCACTCAACATAATGTCTTCCAGTTGAAACTAGGTTATGAGATGTTTCTTGGAATGATCATTATTCTTTATCATTGCATAGTGCTCCACTGAGTGTATGTACCATAGTTTACCTCTCCATTTCTCTGTTGTTGGACATCTGGGTTGATTCCATCTTTTTGCTATTGTGGACTGTGCTGCAACAAAAATTCTTGTGCATGTGCCTGCTGGTGTGAATGGCCTTGATTCTGTAGGATATATTCCAAGTAGTGGAATTACTGGGTCAAATGTTATATCTATATCCATTTTTTTTTAAGGAAGCGCAAGCTTGCTTTCCAAAGAGGCTGGACCATTTTACAACCCCACCAACAGTGTAGGAGAGTTCCACTGTCTCCACAGCCACCAGCATTTGTTGTTTTGTGTTTTTTGGATCATGGCCAACCTTGTTGGGGTGAGATGGTATCTCATTGTCATTTTTATTTGAATTTCTTTGATAACTAAAGATCGTGAACATGTCTGCATGTGTTTTTTGGCTGCCTGGATCTCCTCTTTAGAGAAGGGTCTGTCCATCTCGTTTGCCCATCACTTAATTGGATGATTTATCTTCTTCTTATTGATATGTTGTAGTCCCTTATAGATTACAGACATCAGGCACTGGTCTGACATATAGTTGCCAAGTATTTTTTTCATTCTGCAGGTGGCCTTTTAACTCTTGTGATAAAGTCTTTGGATGAGCAAAAGTGTTTGATTCTTAATAGTTCCCATTTATCTATTTTCTCTTCTGTTGTTTGTGGTTTGTTTGACAGATTTTGAAGTCTGTCTACATTGTGTATTAAAACTTCCATTGTTGTTTCTACCATTTCTTGGATGAGCTTTATCGTTTTAGATTTGATATTTAGATCTTTTATCCAATTTGAGTTGGTTTTTGTATAAGGAGTACAATATGGATCTTGTTTCAGTTTATTGCAGATGGATATCCAATTTTGCTAGCACCATTTGTTGAAGATTTTTACCCCAGTTTAGTGTCTTAGGGCCTTTGTCAAATATCAGCTGTTCATAGGCAGGTAGTGTCATCTCTGGAGGCTCAATTCTGTTCCATTTATCTATCTGTCTGTTTTTAAACCAGTACCAGGCTGTTTTGACTACTGGGACAGTGTAGTATGTTCTAAGGTCGGGTAATGAAAGGCCTCCCAGTGTGTTCTTCTTCTTTAGTACCTTACTTATCCGGAGCTTATTCCCTTTCAAAACAAAATTGGTGATTTGTTTCTCTATGTCATTAAAAAATGATGCTGAAACTTGTATTGAGATTGCATTATATAAGTAGATTGTTTTGGGTAAAATAGACATTTTCACAATGTTAAGTCTTCCTATCCATGAGCAGGGTAGGTTTTTCCATTTATCTAAGTCTCTCTTAGTTTGTTGTAGTAAGGGCTTGTAGTTCTCTTTGTAAAGGTCTGTTATTTCTCTGGTTAGATTAATTCCTAGGTACTTTATCTTCTTAGGGGCTATAGTAAGTGGTATTGATTTAATGATTTCTTCATTAGCAGTCTTGTTGTTGGTATAAAGGAATCGTACTGCTTTACTTATGTTTATCTTGTATCCTGAGACTTTGCTAAACTCTTCCATCAGTTTGTGTAGTTTCCTTATAGATTCCTTGGGATTCTCTGCATATACAGTCATATCACCAGCAAACAGGGAGATTTTGACTTTTTCTTTGCCGATGCAGATGCCCTTTATTTTTTGGTCTTGTCTAATTGCTCTGGCTAGAACTTCTAGTACAATATGGAATAGGAGAGGTGAGAGTGGGCATCCTTGTCTAGTTCCTGTCCTCAAGGAAAAGTCTTTCAGTCTCTCTCCATTCCGGATCACATAGGCAGTTGGCTTTGTATAAATGGCCCTTATCGCGTTGAGGGATTTTCCAACTTTGCCTATTTTGCTAAGAGTTTTTAGCATGAATGGGTGTTGGACTTTATCAAATGTCTTTTCTGCATCAATGGACAAAATTAGGTGATTCTTGTCTTTTGTGATATTTATTTGGTTAATCATATTAATTGTTTTTCTTATGCTGAACCAGCCTTGCATCCCTGGTATGAATCCAACTTGGTCATGATGGATTATTTTTCTGATATGTTGTTGTATTCTATTGGCAAGAATTTTGTTGAAGATTTTTGCATCTAGATTCATGAGTGATATTGCTTGGTAGTTCTCCTTTTTGGTTCAGTCTTTCCCTGGCTTTGGTATCAGGGTTATCCTGGCTTCACAGAATGATTTTGGGAGTACTCCATCCCTTACTGTGAAATAGTCTCAGTAGTATTGGAGATAACTCTTCTCTAAACTCTTGGTAGAATTCTGCAGTGAAGCCATCTGGGCCTGGACTTTGTTTGGTTGGCAGTTTTGTTTTTATTTTTTATGACATTTTCAATCTCTTCCTTTGTGATGGGTTTATTAAGTTGTTCTGCTTCACATTGTGACAATTTAGGTAGGTGGTATGAATCAAGGAATTCGTCCATTTCCTCTAGGTTTTCAAATTTGTTAGAATACAGTCTTTCATAGTATTCACCTATGGTATTTTTGGTTTCTGTTGCATCTGTTGTGACAACTCCCCTTTCATTTCTAATTTAGGTTATTTGTTTCCTTTCCTGTTTTTCTATAGTAAGTTTAGCCAGTGGTTTGTCAATTTTATTGATCTTTTCAAAAAAACAGCTTTTGGTCTTTTCAGTTTTTTCAATGGTTTTTCATTCTCTGATTCATTTAGCTCTGCTCTAGTCTTTATGATCTGGATCTTCTGGTGTCTGAGGGGTTCCACTGTTCTCTCTCTACTTGTTCAAGCTGTAGGGTTAGTTCCTTGATTTGGTTTCTTTCTTCCTTCCAGATGTGTGCATTTATGGAGATAAACAGACCTCTGAGCACTGCTTTGGCTGTATCCCATAGGTTCTGGTAGGAAGTATTTTCGTTCTCATTAGAATCCACGAATTTCTTTATTTCATCCTTGATTTCTTCTATAATCCATGTTTTTTTGAACAAGGTGTTGTTCAGTTTCCAAGAGTTCCACTTTCTATCTATGTTTTTTCCACTATTAATTTCAACTTTTGTGGCTTTATGATCTGAGAAGATGCTTTGCATTAATTCAGTGGTATGAATATTGTTGAGAATTGCATTGTGTCCCAACACCTGGTAAATTTTGGAGAATGTTCCATGTGCACTGGTGAAGAAGGTGTAGCTGTCCACTGATGGGTAGAAAGTTCTGTATATATCAATGAGGTTTGGTTGGTTAATTGTGGCAATAAGTTCTTCTGTATCTTTACTGAGCTTTTTTCTAGATGATCTGTCCAGTATTGAGAGTGGAATGTTGAAATCTCCCACTATTATTGTGGAGTGATATAACTCTTTTTTGAGTGTAATCATTGTTTCTTCGACATATTTATGTGCTCTGATATTAGGTGCATAAATATTTAATATAGTTAAGTCTTGCTTATGTACTGAAACTTTCAGCAATAAATAGTGTCCATCTTTGTCCACGGTGCTGGATTTTACATTAAAATTGATTTAGTCTGAGCTTCGAATTGCCACACCTGTTCTTCTTTGTTCATTGTTAGCTTCATATATATTCTTCCGTCCTTTAATTTTCAGTTTGTTCCTACCTTTAGGTCTCAAGTGAGTTTCTTGTAGACAACATATGGATAGGGTAATGTCTTTTGATCCAAGATGTCACTTGATGTCTCTTTCCTGGAGCATTCACTCCATTCACATTCAGTGCAATTATTGATAGGTATGTGTTCACTGCTGCCATTGTGATATGTTTATTTTTGTATTGATGTTTTCTCTGTGGTTCCTACTAATCTGCTCTGGGACATTCTTTTTTGTGAGTTGATTTTTTACCTTTTACAGAGCTGATTTTGTAGTTGTTGAGACTCTTGTTTTACATGTTTTGATGTGGTATGTTACATCTTTGTTGTGCTTTATGGTTGCCCGCATGATCTCCCTTAATAAACTATATATAAACCCAGTTTTAATTACCACCTCTCCATCTGGAAGGACTATAATGACTGTAGTACATCCCTGTTTTTAATATGATCGCACCATACTTTTCATGATAATCACTGGATTGTTTCTGTCTGTATTAAAGCTGTGATTGAATTTGGAGCCTTCCCTGAGTTCTGAATAATGTTTCATTCTAAAATATAACTTCAGTGATTTCTGTTCTTCTAAGCCTAAGTCAAGAACTTCTTTCAGTATTTCTTGTAGTTTTGGTTTGGTTTTTACAAAGTCTCTGAGTTGCTGTTTATCTGGTAATGTCTTAACTTCATTTTCATATTTGAAAGATAGTTTTGCAGGATATATAAATCTTGGTTGGAAATTCTTCTCCTTCAAGGCTTTGAATGTGTCATGCCATTGTCTCCATGCCAGCATGGTTTCTGCTGAGAAATCTGACGAGAGCCTGCAGGGTTTCCCTCTGAATGTTAGCTTTGTTTTGAGTCTTGCTGCCTTTAAGAGTTGCTGCTTATGTTTCATTTTGTTATAATATGTCTTGGAGTCTTTCTTTTAAGATCTATATTGGGTGGCGTACAATATTCATCTGGGATGTCTATATTCTCTTCCTTCATGATTTCTGGGAAAGTTTCTGTCAGCAGTTCAGCAATGATACTCTCTGTGTTCTCAGGTGTCTCATCCTGTTCAGGGACTCCAATTAATTGTAGGTTGTTCCTCTTAATAGAGTCCCTCATGCTTCTTAATGGTTCTTCATTTTTCTCATTTCTTTTTTCTGATTTCTCCTCATAGATGCTGGCATCAGTAGCTCTGTCTTCCAAATCAGAAATCTTTTTTTTTCCATTTGTTGCATTATGTTTTCTTGGCTCTGAACGGAAGTATCTGTGTCTTTGATTTTGTTCTTGATCTGTTCGATTTCGGAGTACTGGTGTTCCATCAGATCAAACAGCTTGCTTAATTTTTCCTTTCGTTCTGGTGCATTTTGTATAAGGTCTAGAAGGGCTCTGTATTTAATCGTTTTGTGTTAACCTTCTGATGATTTCAGAAAAGTTTCTTCATCTGAGAAACTGTTTGATTGTTTTGTTTGAGAGCCTTCTGAATCCATGGGTGACTTTTTGTATGCCACAAGTGTCTGTTGCTTTTTACGTTTCATGTGAGTAAGTAAAGGGTAAGAGAGATACTGTGAGGATGGACTGCAGATGTTTCTCTAGGCTGTCTTAAAATATAAAACAAAAGGTATCTGACCACTTCTCAAGTCAGTCAGGTTTTCAGGTGTAGAGGTCCCTCTTCCCAACTGGCAAAGTAAGCACCTCTATATCCAACCCCAGATGATACAAACTAGTTTAAAATACAGAATGCTACTGCCCTGTTGGCCTCTGCTGACAGGACCCAGCCTTAGGTGACACTGTGTAAACTACTGCTTTTCTGGTAGAAAAGTGCTCTCGTGCAGGCAGACTCTGGCTCCCAAGCTAAGAAATAGGTGAAGCTGCATCCACCGTATCTAAGAAGGCACCTCCCACACAGTCAGCAGATAAAGGGGCTAATGGTGCCTAGACATAGTGAGTCCTCTGTCTCTGTTGCCGGGCCCCCACCATAGGCAACACTGTGTAAACTACTGCTTTTCTGTTGGAGAAGTGCTGTCCTGTTTGCAGGCACTGGGTCCCAGGCTAAGAATTAGGTCCCGCTAAAATCTCTGTATCCAACATGGCATCCCGCACCCAGGCACTGCAGTTCCATACAAACCACGCTGTGGCAATGATAAAAAGACAGGCCCCAAGTGGCTATATGAACAGAGTCCTAAGCCTGGCTCTTAAAATATGGCAATTTCACCTGTCTATCCCACCACCAGTGTGTCTGAGTCTAGCTGCTAGGCAAGACCCAGCTCCACCCGCTGGACGAGACAGAGGAAAAAAAAATCAAAACGGTGCATTTACCTTTAGTCCGTGAGAGCCAGGGCTAGCCAGGACTGGGAGTCAGCAAAAGAGAGGAGGTTTTTCATTCAGTCGTATGAATTCCAAATTAACAGCCCTGTGCTGTGTCCTGGGGGCTCACTAGGTGACCAGAAGTCTCCATTTGATTATCATTTCAGGATTTTTTTCCAGAGGGATATAAGGAAATGGATGCTTAGTCTGCCATCTTGACTCTGCTCCTAGGGTCTTTTTACTTTATGATTTTCTTTTCTTTCTTTTCAATATTAGTTTTGTATCTGTTGAGACATCTGTATTGTGTTTCTTGGTTTGATATGTAGTATTATTAGTATGCTTTGCAGCTACCCTACCATTCTCTCCTAATGTTCTCAGTTTTGAGTCTTTAACTTCTCCGTATCTCTTTAGCCTCCTCTCCGTCTGGAAAGTCTGAATACACCAATATGTCCCTCTTTAAAGTATAATGTTGTCATAGTTTATATGCTTAGATCTCTGTTTCTCTAATTTTAATGTTTTGGCTTTGATTGAACTTTGTGACTTCCCTAATGAAGTAAGACTCTGGACACTGTATCCTGCATTGCATCCTTGAGTACACACCTGGGGTTATTAATTTTCTAATTGAAGAACTTCCTTCAGTAGTTCTTGTAATTTTGGTTTGGTGTTTACAAAGTCTCTAAGCTTCTGTTTATCTGAGACTGTCCTAATTTCACTGTTAGATTTGAGAGAAAATTTTGTAGGACACACAGTTCTTAGTTGGGAGTTTGTTCCTGTCTTAGGCTGGGTTTTCTAGGGAAGCAAAGCCAGTAACACGTGTAGGTACAAGGAAAGATTTATAATATATATATATAGACAGATAGATAGATACAAATATAGGAAACAGCTCACGTAATCACAGAAGCTGAATGTCCCAAGCTCTGGCACAAGCCTCACATGTCCACGGAAGCTGAGGAACCCAAGGTCAGCAAGTCAGAGACCAGAGTTGGAGATCACCGGTTGTGTAGGTCAGTGGATCCCAACCTGGTGGCGAGACGAAGTGACAGAGGCTGGCGAACCCAGGATCGGCAGGTCAGGGAGCAGGACTGGGCAGAGGCTGGTGAACGCAAGATTGGCAGGTCAGGGAGCAGGACTCTCAAGTGCCGACTGTAAGGACTGATGAGCCCAACAGCTGCTAGCTCAAGTCCCAGAACCAGACGCTGGAACAAGAGAGCAGGAGCTCCTGGCCACGTGAGCGATCAGCAGCCGTAGTCCAGGGTCACGAGATGAGAGCCGAGGGGCAGGGAGCCACCACAAACCCCGCCCTGCCACTTAATACAGCAGCCAAATAGGTAGTAGCCAAGTTGACATAATCCTGACCACCACAGTTCCCTTCAAGGCTTTGTATGTATCATCCCATTGTCTTCAAGCCAGCATGATTTTGGCTGAATAGTTGGAACTCAGTCTAATGGACTCTCCTTTATAAGTTGGGAAACCCTGGTGGTGTAGTGGGTTAAATGCTACATGTGCTAACCAAAAGTTTGGCAGTTCAAAGCCTCCAGGAGCTCTTTGGAAACTCTATGGGGCAGTTCTACCCTGACTTCTAGGGTCACTATAAGTCAGAGCCGACTCGATGGCAGTGGTTTATAAGTCAGTTTCGGTGTAAGCTAGCTGCCTTTATGAGTAACTCCTTATGTTTCATTTTATTATGCTTGATTATAATAGGTCTTGGTGTCTTTCTTTTAGGAACTACCTTTTGTGGAGTTTGATGAGAATCTTAAATGGCTATCTTTTTTTTATTTCACGATGTCAGGGAAGTTTTCTGTCAGTAACTCTTCAACAGTTTCCTCTGCTATCCCTCCGTGTTCTGGAACTCCAGTTACTCCTAAACTGTTCCTCGTGGTAGAGTCTCACATAATTCTTAATGATTCTTAATTTTTCTTGATTCTTTTATTTTATTTCTCATAAATGCTAGTGTCAGTTGCTTTATCTTCAGTCTCACTAATTCTGCACTCCATTTCCTCAATCCTTCTCCTTTGGATTTCACTTGAATTGTTTAACTCTGTCATTTTATTATTGATCTGCTGAATTCCAGAAAATTGTTGTTCTAGCAACTCATATAGTTTGTTTAATTTTTCATTCTGTTCTGATGCACTTTGTCTAATCTCCATCCTGTGATCTAGGATAGATCTGTCAGCCAAGTGCCATAGAGTCAGATCCGACTCATGGCGACCCTAGGGGCCAGGGTAGAACTGACCCCCAGAGTATTCAAGGAGTGCCTGGTGGATCTGTACATAATTCTTTTGTATTCTATCTGTGATAATTTGAGGAAGGCTTCTCCATCTGGGGAGTTTTTTGATTGTTTATTTTGGGAGTTTTCCAGAGCCATGGTGATCTGCTTCTTTAAATAGTTAGATATTGATTGTTGTCTTTAAGCCATCAGAAAGCTGTTCAGCTACTCCAGTGTCACACCTGCAGAAGCTATGGCAAAGCTCAGAGAAGGGAGGGAGGAAGGGTACCATTGCAATTTGCTGCCAGTTGTTATTGTGTTCTCTAGATGGGACTATCTTAAGTACAGCCTCTCCACTAAGAGAAATGCTGTTCACTCAGGCACAGCTACTCATTAAGAAAGCTGACCCCAGCCAGCCTCTGTGGTGCAGCAGCTCCAGTTGCAGTCTCCTGGATGACAAAGACAGCATACATACATGTAAGTCTCTCCACTGCTAGCCAGTAGAAGTGAGACCCTTCATGCTGCCATCTTGCCTCTAACAAAGGTAGTTGTTCCCCTTCCTGTTCCCCAGTCTCATCTTACAACTTTCTGTCTGATCTTTGAGCTCTTAAAATGTCCACTCTGTTCCATTCAGCTGTTACTCTAGGCCTTCATTCTTAGAAGGAATTGAAGAGATATGTTACTAGTCCACCACCTTGGACCCTCTTCCTCAAATTTTTTGATTAAACAATGAATTGTTCTCTTGGTGGAATGATTATGTTCATTGTAAATCTTTTTTATGTTTGGTAAACAGAACATCCATTTTGGTAATAAACTTTATTAATTTTTATGCGTTGTGGAATTGTGAAACATTCCATGGCTATTTCTCAAGACTAATTTAAAAAAAAGTGATAAATATGGTCCAGCTGTATCAGGGTTCCCCCGGGAGCACAGCCCCTGAACCTGATGCTGCCCTTGACCATAAATCATAATGAAGATCTACTCTTCAGACAGGAATGGATTGGATTTGGTGATGCAGAGTGACCACATATTGGTCACATTATGGTTCTATACATCTATAGGATATCATCCTGCTGACCTCAGGCTGGAGGAAGGAGAGTGGGTGCGGAGGAGGGGAAAGGAGACTGTTGGGAGGATGAAACATGTATGAAGCAGAGAGGAATAGAGTGTTGTCACCGGGCAGGGAAAGCAATGGAAGCTGCATACAGGTGGTCATGTAAATGTGTATGGGAATGTACATTTTTACTCAGTCATATTAAATAAAAATTAAAAATTAAAAAATTAAAAAAAAAAGCCACCTACAGAATGAGAAAAAATACTTTGCAACTATATGTCAAACTGATGCCTGATCTCCGTAATCTATAAGGGACTACAAAATATCAATAAGAAGAAGATAAACCATCCAATTAAGTGATGGGCAAAGGAGATGGACAGACACTTCACTAAAGAGGAGATCCAGGCAGCCAAAAAACACATGCGGACATGTTCACGATCTTTAGTTATTAAAGAAATTCAAATCAAGATAACAGTGAGATACCATCTCACCCCAACAAGATTGGCCATGATCCAGAAAACACAAAACAACAAATGCTGGAGAGGCTGTGGAGGAAGTGGAACCCTCCTACACTGTTGGTGGGGTTGCAAAATGGTCCAGCCTCTTTGGAAGGCAATCTGGCACATCCTTAAAAAAATGGATATCGATATACCATTTGACCCAGTAACTCCACTACTTGGAATATATTCTACAGAATCAAGGCCTTTCACACCAGCGGACACATACACCAGAATGTTTACAGCAGCACAGTCCACAATAGCAAAAAGATGGAATCAACCCAGATGCCCAACAATAGAAGAATGGATAGGTAAACTATGGTACATATGCTCAATGGAGCACTATGCAATGATAAAGAATAACGATGATTCCAGGAAACATCTCCTTGAAACATCTGGTTTCAACTGGAAGACATTATGTTGAGTGAAAGTAGTCAGCGACAAAGGGACAAATACTGTATGAGACCTCTACGATAAGATCTCAAAAACAGACTTGTGTATAGAAGAAAAGACTCTTTGACAGCTACAAGGGAGGGAGGAAGGGAGGGTGGAGGGGAGGGTTTAGTTTAGATAGTTACTAGAAATCTAGTTGGGAGAAAGCGGTCATAGCACACATTAGAAACAAGAACAACATTAAGTGGACTTCAGCATAACTTGAGTACTCCTTCCATCTTAATACTGCAAGGATAGAGTAGCTGGGGCGGGGGACCATGCTCTTAGGCGAATTTCAGGCCAATTGGCACAACTAGCATTTTGCTAAGAGAGCTCTCTGTACCCCACATTGGTGAGTGGCGTCTGGGGTCTCAAAAGCTGCCAAGCTGCCATCAGAGGACACAGCAAATGGTCCCAACTCAGCAGGAACAGATGCTCAGCGAG
Source organism: Heterohyrax brucei (assembly GCA_028571685.1). Classification (NCBI taxonomy): domain Eukaryota; kingdom Metazoa; phylum Chordata; class Mammalia; order Hyracoidea; family Procaviidae; genus Heterohyrax; species Heterohyrax brucei. The sequence continues at coordinate 173,000,531 of CM053141.1, forward strand.
GACCAAAATGATATGCGGTAAAGACAACCAAGAAGACAGAGAGACCCACAAGAGTGGGTACCTATATTGACTTGGGACTGGAAGAACTGGATGGTGTCTGGCCACCACCAGTAATAGCGACGATGGAGCTCACAGAGAGGAGTCTCACTGGCAACACAAGAATAAAAAGGGGTGCATCATAAGATCTCCACTAAAAGACCTCAATTGATGGTCCAGCGGTTTTGGGGTTACTCTGAGAGCATGGCCCCCGGCACTGATGCTGCCCTTTCCCATAAATTATAACAAAGTTCCACTCTTTGGACAGGAATGGACTGGACTTGGCAATGCAGACTGACCATATGTTGTAAACACTTTATGGTTCTATGCATCTATAGGATATCATCTTGCTGACCTCTGGCTGGAGGAAGGGTAGTGGACGGAGAGGAGGGGAAAGGAGGCTGTTGGGAGGATGAGACATGTATGGAGCAGAGAGGAATAGTGTGCAGTCACTGGACAGGGAGAACAGTGGAAGCTGCATATAGGTGGGTATGTAAATTTATACGTGAATGTACATTTTCACTCAGTTATGTTAAATAAAAATAAAAAATAAAAAAAACTCTGTCAAGAGTAAAGAAATTTAACCTGTTTTTTAAAACCTCCATTCCTGGAAACATCTAAACCCTGATGAAGTTACTAGGGAGTTTTACTACATATTCAACCAGAAGTAATTCAAACCTTACACTAACTCTTCCAGAGAATAGAAAAAGAGAATATATTCTGTAGCTTATTTTATGTAGCACATGACATGTGAGAAAGAAAACCAGAAAAAATTCTCACTTATGAAAATAAGTGTAAAAATTTCAATCAAAACATTAGGAAACTGAATCAGGCATTATATAAAAATGGTACATCATGACTAAGTTGGGTTTATTCAAGAAATATTAGGTAGTGTTTAACATTAGAAAATCATACAATCAGCCCATTAGATGCAGAAAAGAGTTTGCTATAATTCAAAATCCATTTATAATAAATGATCTTATTATTGAAAAAGACAGAAATGATACTAATTTATAAAAAATATCTAAAGAAGATTAACAGCAAAGCATTATATATAATGGTGAAGTGTTGAAACTTTCTCTTTGATGTAGAATATGTGATAAGGATCTCCATTACGAAGACATAGTCCACTGAACTGGAAATTCTGGCCAGTAAAGTAAGAGGATAAAAACAGAATAGAAAGGAAAAAGAAGAAACAAAATTGTCATTAGTTGCAGATGATATGGAAAATCTAAGAGTTTACAGTCAATTATTGTTGTTAGGAGTCATTGAGTTGATTTTTGACTCACATAGACCCTACATTACAGTGTAGAACTGCCTCACATAGTTGTCTACATTGTAATATTTGTGGGAGCAAATTATCAAATGTTTCTCCTGCAGAGTGGCTTGGTGAGTTCGAAGTGGCCGGGTGAGTTTGAAATGCCACCCTTTGCGTTAGCAATCAAGCACTCAACCATTGTGCCATCAGAGTTCCTGCAGCAAATTATTTAGCAATGTTGTTGAAAATGAAATAAATATACTGTAATACTCCACCATAATGTCATAAGTAGGATAAAAAATTCTATCAAGAAAATGTAAGAGATCACTTTTAGTGAGATAATATAGCATAATTAATATTTTACTTTTATAAAAACAAATTTTTATAAATGATGAAACTTATTTTTATCCAATTGATGATATACGGACTCCTCAAAGCCCTACATGATCAGAAAGCAGAAGCAATCACTTTCTAAATGTAAATTTATGTTAAAGACAGAAACTTTAGCCCACGTAACTAGAAATCGAGTCAAGACAGTGGACTCAAACACCAATTGCTTTACATATACATTTGCATTATTATAAAACATGTTATCACAGTTTTACTGTCAATATTCAGTTGTATTTTCATCAACCAGAAACAAGTGATAATTGAAATTAAAGATACTCAATTATAGGAGCATCAAAATTGTCAAACCAAAATAAATAAACCTGTTATCCTTGAGTTGATTCTGACACATAGTGACCCTGGAGGACAGAGTAGAGTTTCCCCACAGGGTTTCCATGTAGTGACTTGCGGGTTTAAACTGCTGATGCAGTTCAGCTCTCAATCACTGTCCCACCAGGGCTCCTCCAAAAATATCAACTATCTAGGAATACATTTAATATAAGATGTGCAAAACTCCTGTGAGGAAAACTGTACTGTTGGGCTTACAGGCAAGATTCTGAACACAGAGAAGCCAACTTATTATGAAGATTCGATATGCAGGACACACAGAGATAGCGGTAATAGTGTTGGTGTGGTCTGCCAACATGCTGGTACCCAGTGTGTGACCAGCTTGCAGGACAGATGTGAGCTGAAAGGCCACATTTGCCCAATGAAGTCTAGTCAGAAAGTAAGGTCTGGGTGTCAGCCAGGGCCTGATACCTACAGATGATTCATCAAATAGCATCCATACAGAGCGGGCTAGGAAACACCAGTGCTAGGCCAGGGCCTAATTCCTGATCTTCGCAGGCCTAAGTCAATGAGGGGGCAGGCCAGAACTCTTTGCCATGTGCTAGCTCCTGAGGAGTTTTGAGTCATTATCTCAAGGCCAACTTTGAGGGTTTAGATTCACTGGTATTCAGTCCCAACTGTACTGATATTAGACATGAAATGGTAGATTAGAGGGCAGAAAAATAGGGAAAATCAGGTTAGCTAGATACTTCTCCAAAGAGTTCTAAAATTTCTGGCTGTTTTTCAATGAAAAAGTTTCAAAAGCTTGGCTTGAATATTAAAAACAGTGAAAGCAAACTTCAGCTCTCACTTCTGATGTGTTTTAAGCTTATCTCTCTATTCTATTACAAGCACTTTCAGCAATGAGTCACTGAACCCAAACTCTAAGAGCATTTCTCTAATATCCTTAATTAAAACACACAAAGCTTTGTATGATGTAATACTGAGGGAACCAATTATTCCCAGATAGTCCTTTGCAAAAAGCCTTGTAGACTAAATAAGCTGTTCTGTCTCCTGAAAGGAAACCCTCGTGGCATAGTAGTTAAGTTCTGTGTATGCTAACCAAAAGGTGGGCAGTTTGAATCCACCAGGCACTCCTTGGAAACTTTATAGAACAATTCCACTCTGCCCTATAGGGTCATTGTGAGTCAGAAGCAGTGGGGTTTTTTTGGTTTTAGTCCTCTGAAAACCATTTGCCTTTCTGAAAACTTCTCTGCCTTCCGCTACCAGTAAACTTAGGTCTTAGGCTAAGTTCCCCTAAAAGCAGAGCCTAAGACAAAAACTGTATAAGAGTTGTTTATTTGGGAAGGTGTCCTCAGTTAACAGGAATGATAATTAGGGTGAAGGGAGGAAGAAGAGATATATGAGAATGTGTTATTGAACTGGCCACTATTATAATCACTACTTTACAGGACCTTCTGAGAAGTGATAAGGGACAGGTGGTTAAGTTGTAAGAGTCTTGCCTTCTATACAAGAGGCCCAGGTTTGATTCCTGGCCAGTGTTCCGCATGTGCAGTCACCATTCATGTCTGTGAAGTCTTGTGTTGTTGTGCTGAACGGGTTTCAGTGGAATTTCTAGACTAAGATGGACTAGAAAGAGTGTCCTGCTGATGTACATCAGAAAAAAATCAGCCAGTGAAAACCCTATGTATCATGATTTGCTGAGCCACAGCCAATTACCGGAATGGTCTAGGACTGGGCAGCATTTTGTTGTGATGTGCATGGTGTCACCATGCTTGGGGTCCCTCTCAACCACAGCTGGTACTAACAACTCTCAGAAACTGTATGAAGTGTTTACTTCAAGTCAATAAAGAGGGAAAGCATTTCCATCAACAAGTGTGCCCTTCCATCAAGGGTTGTCCCTTAGACTTACAGGTATTTCATGCGTTTGTGCTGAAATGTTTCATGATGTTACACATACCCTTTTTCTTCAGAGTGTAGGCCAAGCCCCTTCCATATGTATCTCCTCCTCCCTGCCTGCCTCATTCCTCTGTACACCTTTAGCACAAACTACCCATTCAAGTACCTTCTACTTCACTACGGAAGTTATCTTTGCATGGGTGTACATCCTGGTACCAGTGCGTGTGTGAGATCTTGGGCCTTCTTTAAGCCTCAGTTTCTCCATGTGGAGAATAATACATTAAATTAGCCCAGGAATACCACATTCATATGTCCGTATAGACCAAATAGGTGAATAATGACTACAGCAGGCCAAGGTATTTCCAAAATGATGTCTGTCTTAAGTTTCAGTGTTCCACAAAAACATGCTTTGTTTGAATGTTAAATATGCAGAAATTGTCCTCGTGTCTAAAAATAAATATGTCCTCTCTCATTTTTCCTGAAAAAAGAAACCAAGCTCTCTTGTCTCTCTTGAATTCCCCCACTGTTGACAGAAACAGATTTACAGAAACTATTGTAACACAGTCTGAATGGTAAATAATGGCTCAGCCTCCACCACAATGCTTAGGAGACGTCAGTTGAGAGGAACTGTGGTGGACCCTCTAAGAGTTAGCTGATACTCTGGTTGTTGCTACTGGGTCCAGGGTTATAAGAATCTTCAGATTATCTATAAGAAGCCAGAAATCTAGATTTTTTGTTTATAAATTCTCAGTTCTTAAGTGCTGACATCCCCTTCAAATTAATCTTAAAGACTATGCTTGGGCAAACAACTCTTCTTTGGAATTGTTCTAATTTGCAGGCCATCGGTTTTCTAGCCTAAAATAAAACACATGTCCAAAGTCAATATCTTACAGTTCTTATTAATGATGACTTAGAATCTCTTCTCCCACACCACCACTGCCTGATCTGGAGCTAGACAGTCTCTGAAGTCCCTGTCCAGAAGCACAACTCCAACATCACTTCAGTCCTGTGGTTCTGAACCTGTGTCCTGACGTGCAGTCCAGGTTCTCTGCCAGCTCAGTTACACAACCTTCTAAGAAACTCTTAGGTCCAGAAAACAATAACTATGAAATGAGATATCATTCTTCTACCTAAGGATTGTAACTCTGAGCCAAAAGGAAAAGGCAACAGAAACCGTGGAAAACCTAAGTTATGATTATTGTGCTAACCATAGGACGTATTACTCCAAAGCCAGAAAAAATTGTACTATCTGGTAGGAAGCAGTGGACCACCAGAGGGACAGAAGTCTAATCAACTGCTCTGAACACAATCCTGTTGCTCCTGCCATCTGGGTTACCCAAGTCCCCAGTAGTCTGTTACCTGACAATTTCGCTTTATGTCTTGGAAGAACAATAACACACTGAGACTCTGAATAACTGCAGTTCATAGATGTGGGACAAGAGCCCAAGAGGCCTGGTTTCTTTTTGTATTTATTTTATGTATCAGGAATATTTATGATATATCTGATAAATGTTTTTTGTTTTCCAATAAAGTTATGATGTAAGAAATACTATTTTCCCTTTTTGAATTTTTAAAGGGAAGGATTTTAATGATTATAAAACAGGGCCAGTTTTTCTTCACCTCTATAGCTATAGGCCTGATCTTATCAAATTTTCCTCTCAGCTATGAATACATCACTAATTATAATGGTAATAATATAAACAGTGTAAAGTGGCTAACAGTTACAAAATACCAACTAAGCTAAGTACTTAACATGTCTCACTCATTTTATTCTCAGAACAATCCTAGAGATAAGAGCCATTATTTTTGCCATTTTATAGATGAGGAAACTGAGCTCAGAAAGACTGTGGCTTGCCAAGAACACACAGTCACTTAGAAGTAGGAACAGAATCATGAGTCACACCTCAATTTTTCTACAAATAAAAGAAGTATTAGTTAGGGTTTTATTCAGGTTTTGGAACATACAGCAACATTCATCTGTAAAGGCATTCATTCATGGTGTTTGTTTCGTGACAGAGCCATGTGAATACCTATTACTATTTTCCCTGGAAGACTCTTTCTGGAAGGCTGCTAGATGGATCTTTTCCAAAGTACTCTTTATAAACAGAAGAGTTTTATCACACAAACTATCTTTGTGGATGGTGGTTAGGATCAGCTGCAGCTCCAAACAAGGCATCCAGGGTCTGGCTGCAGGCGTCATCTCATTCTGAAGTTCTAAAATTTTTTGTTCGAGTAATTACACATATTTGTTCCTCTGAAGGCATTTCACAGTTTCTACGTAATAATGTAAAAGAAAGAATACAAATTGAGTCATTTGTTGTTGAGTTGGCTCTGACTCATGGTAGCCTCTTGTGTATCAGAGTAAAACTGTACTCTACAGGATATTCAGTAGCTGATTTGTGACATGTAAATTGGCAGACCTTTCTTCCAAAGTGACTCTGGGTGGATTCAAACCTCTAATACTTTGGTTTGCAGCCAAACCATTTGTACCAGTTAGGAGCTCAAGAATACAAATTAGTAGAAGTTATGTCTATATGTGCTTATGTCTGTGTATAACACTTACCCACCTATCCACCAGCCTATCCATTCTGTTGTACCATCCCTTTCTGTTATACCACTTTAATTTCTATGTTGTTTTCCTTCACCTCATTTCTCTTATTTCAGATAGCCAGGAAGCCAGATGGGCACATGTCTTCCGTGCAAGTATAGCTCTAGTTAAAAGTGTAGCTCAAAGTGTATAGGACAGATCTAGCAACTTATCTAAGGCTGTCAATCCATCCTTGGGCCTTGCTCAGAAGTGTCCTTCCTGGCTTTGTGTCCTTTGGAGATAGTGCGAAACAGAGTTTACACGAATAAGCTTTGGTGATAGCCAACTTGGGTTCAAATCCCACTTTGTCACTAGCTAGACCTGGCACTTAACTTCTCTGAGTCTCTGTAGTCACATCTGAAATTTGGAAGATTAAATGACAGTGTACATGTAAAACCTTTTATAGGTTTGTGTGTGTGTGTATGTGTGTATGCTTTTTTTCCCTTTTCAACTGTTATTAAGATACACAGATTAAAAATCTGAATCTATTAGTATTTTGACTGTAGCTTATTTTGCCCATTTTGTTTTCAAGAATTTGTGTCAAGTTTACGTCATTTGATCCTCTCAAGAATCCTTTTACAAAAACAGAAATATAAAATTAATCCTTATTTTAAGCATGGAGAAACATCCAAGCAAAACTGTATTCCACAAAACATTCTAGTGTTTTTTTTGTTTGTTTGTTTTGTCTAATGCTGCTTTCTCAGTTCTCAAATTGCAGAGGAAGAAGGTGTAGAAATTGCCCAGAACTTTCATATGTGGTTTACTTTCCTGCCTATAAACCCTCTCAGCCACTAATAACTAGCATAGCTTTCCTTCCTCTGTCTGTTTTTCATTATTCAGGTTTTATACATCCTTCATGTTAAATCTACTTATAGACATATAGAAATGCTTTACAGAGTGTCTGAGTCATCGTATGTTTTTAATAAATTGTGCTTCTATCTTTCCTTAGGAAATCCTGGTGGTGTAGTGGGTTTAGTGCTGTATCTGCTAACCAAAATGTCAGCAGTTCAAATCCTCCAGGTGCTCCTTGGAAACTACGGGACAGTTCTACTCTGACCTCTAGGGTCACTATGAGTTGGACCCAACTTGACAGCAGTTAGTGGTATCTTTCCTTTAGATGAACCCCCTCTTTTCCTGACAAATCCAACTATATCAATCTCTTTTTCTTTGGACTTGAACAAGATGATTATCTCAAGAGCATGTCGTAGGCACAAAGCATTGGTGGTAGTCTTTTTCTATTCTCTTTTTTTATTGCCAATATTCTGGTTCTGGGTGTTCTTGTCTCAACACAGCACAGTCTCTCGACTACCCTCTTCAGCTTCAATCTTTCCTTCCTACCTCAGTCCATCCATCATTTCAACTGCCTCTGGAGTTATTTCTTTTGGTGAAAATTAGGCTGTTCCCTAGCTGGAAAACCTTCAATAATTCTATTACTGCCTACAAAATAGAGCCCAAATGCCTTACTTAGCTTGACACTGGGTCACCAATGCCTGACCCTTGTCTGTCTTTTCAGCTTTATTTCTCCTAAATATACCATTTTAACTTTCTGCAAAAATCTTACCAGAATACACGGTGGACCCTGAACAAGGTCCCTCCTTTACCACTTCTTTCAATTATACATATGTTGTTCCTTTTACTTGACTATTTGCCCCACTACCTCTTGTTGCCTAGTTCAGTAATATCCATTTTTAAAGGTATATGGAGTATATTTGATTTCTTTCATAAACTTTCTAATATCCACAGTCAAAATTAGAACTTGTTTTGTCTCAGTTCTGAGTATCTTTTTTGTCTCCTTATAGACTTTTTCTCACGCATTACGTTGGAAACTCCTTTAGGATCTGGTGGTGGTTGTTGTTAGATGCTGTCAGGCCGATTTAGACTCATACTGACCCCACATGGCAGAGTATAAATTCCCCATAGAATTTTCTAAGATGTAACCTTTATGGAGCGCTCCAGGTCTTTCTGTCATGGAGCAGCTGATGGATTTGAACTGTCAACCTTTCATTTAGCAGCAGAGGGCTTAACCGTTGTGCTGCCAGGGCTTTTAGCATCTGGACCATGTTTTACCTCTGTTTGTGTCACTTACAACATGTAGTGCAGGTTCTGCTTTATCTGTAGGGGAAAGCTGTTGAAGGAAAGAAAGCCATTATTTCAATCAATGCCATTCAAACTGTGAACAGTTAACAAATGTGAGAGTGTGTATTGCTGCTGATTACATCAGCAAGACATGGGCTACCTGGGTGCTTTTATGTCTCCTTAGAGATGCACATTTATTAACTGTGCCCTTCAAAAGAGTGTAAACTTCAGAGAGTTCTCAGTGAATGTTTACAAGACACGCAGTGGAGCTCAGAGCAGTAGCTTAAATCTTCTGTTCCTTTGCCTTTACCTAGTCTCCCCCGACCTCCTGCTGCACCCCATCTCCCCAACTCCTGGGATAGCCAGAGGCAGTCAGGAGACATCAAAAGCCTAATGAATCCAGATGGAGAAGAAAAAATCTTAGCACTCTTAGCTCTTTGTCGGGGTGGATCCTGGAGGGAAGTGTTTTGTATTATAAACAGTGAGAGAGCACACTCAGCCCAGCAAATTTGTACAAGCTGGCTGTTGCAAAGTCTCATCTTGAGTAAATCAGGCAAAAACTGAGTAAAAGAAGTCATGGAAATGAAAAATGTAATTTTTAGTCCTAGCACTGTGTGGTATACTCTATGAACACTCACAGTTTTAGGGGGAAATTTTCTACAGAGGGTGATATTGAATGCAAAGAATAGTGGAGAAATTGTAGAGTCAATGATGTAAGGAGGATAATATTATATTTGTAACCTGCTAATGTTGTGATGGGAACCATAGTAGCATTGTTAAGTGCTGCCAGCCAAAAGTTCAGCAGTTCAAATCCACTAGGTACTCTTTGGGAAGTCGATGGAGCAGTTCTGTTCTGTCCTGTAGGGTTGCTGTGAGTTAGAACAGACTTGATGGCAGTGGGTTTGACTTTGTTTTTATTGTTATGATGGATAATTTGAGGATATTTTCCTAAGTGATCTCTGCTTTTTCTGGGAACTCCTCCTTCTTCAAGGAGGCTTATTTGTGCAACAGCAAAAGCACTCAACTGTTAACCAAAAGGTGGGTAGTCTGACCCCATGAGCCACTCCACGACTGAAAAGACCTGTTGTTCTCCACTAAAAAAAATCAGCCTAAGAAACCCTATAGGGCAGTTCTAGTCTGTCCTCCAGATTTCTAAGGGTCAGAATCATCTTGAGAGCATACAGTAACAACAAAACTCCTGATTAACAATGGTGAGGCCAAATCCATGATAGTAGATTCCTCGTAGCTATTTTGTACAGTGTGACCTGGGGCCTCTATCCCTTACTCTGCCAGCTGAATGGACAAAGAGTGAGCACCTGATTCAAGCGAGACCAGTCAGAATCCCTTTCCTAGGAATTTGGGATTATAGTCCATGTCTTCAGGTGGCATGTGTGCTATTAAAACCCGAAGGCTGCTAGAAGCCATAAGCAACAGTGTGGCTTAAGCTCTAGTGTAAGCTGTTCTTCAGCAAGAAGATGATGAAGATGACATTCAAGGAGAAAAAGAAGTGAGAGACAAGGGCTACCTGGCATTTCCTGATGTCCTCCCAGCTCCTTCTCCAAGCTTTACCATAGCTCAGCCAGCTATAGTGATGGACACTTCCAACACTGATATTTTCTTACTTTAAAGGCAAGAATGCTTTCTTTTTTTTTTTTTTTTAAGTAACAGGATATGGTCACAAAAACAACAGCCTTATTCTTTCTGACATTAAGGACATTGTACAGCTCAATGGAAAGTTATACAGACATTATAAAGGATGTTTACAAAAGACTTCTGGTAATCTAGGGAAATGCTTATGTTAGAATGTGAATTAAAAAAATAAGAAAAATTGTATATATTACATGAACTTAACCACACTAACACTATGTATATTAAGATGCATAGAGAAAAAGAACTTAAACATTACCAGTGGCTGTCTTTCTGTTTCATACTTTTTATTTTTGTTTTTAACAAACATGAGTTTCTTTTTAGAATAGAAGAGGCCAATTTTATTTGGAAACACATTTTACTTGAGTTTGTTTGGTTTTTTTCCTTCAAGTTTATGAATTGTCAGTTAAACCTCAAATTTTAAATATCACCATCTGGAAGATCACAGAATGTTAATTTTATAAGGGGCCTTAAAAATCTAGAGTTTTTAGTATTTCTTTGAGGTTATCGATCTCTTCAAAATCTGATGAAAATTTTGACTCTTCTTAGAACAAAAATGTGTATTAATGTGAATACATTAGGATATTCAACTGCAAGTTACAAAAACCTTGTTCACATGGGCTTAAAGCATAAAAAAAGTTATTGATTTAAGAAACCAAAAAGTCCAGGAAGGTGGTGTAATGTTTAAGTGCTTGGTTCCTAACTGAAAGGTTGGCCATTCAAATACACCAGTGATTCCAAGGAAGAAAAGTCCTGGTGATCTGCTCCTGTAAAGATTAAACCAAAACCAAACCTGTTGATGCAGGGTCACTTGAAACTCACAGTGTCTACAGGACTGAGTAAAACTGCCGATGGAGTTTCTGAGGTATGATCTTTATAGAAGCAGACTGCCACATCGTCCACCTGCAGAGTGGCTGGTGGGTTTGAACTGCTGACCTTTCAGTTAGTAGTCTAGTAATTGTGCAACTCGAGGTCCTTCACCCGTAAAGACTACAGCCTAGGGAATCCTATTAGGGCAGTTCTCTGTTCTTACAGAGTTGTTATGGATTAGAATCAATTCTACAGTGTATAACAACAATAATTTGATTCAGGTGACACTTCATTCAGTAACTCAACATAGTTACTGAGGCTCTGCTTTTGCTTTTGTTGTTTTTCTCTGTTTGTAATCATCCTTCCTCAGATTTAAATTTATTCTAGGGCTAATTCACCTAGAAGACCCAGAATGTTTGTCTTAATCTCTCTTACTCATTCACAGCCAACGGGACAAAGACTCTTTGCTTCAGCGTTTCCAACACATGCCTGTGATTCTCAGCCTGACTGGTCAAGTTGACATTCCATGCTCATCCCTGAGTCAGTCCTGAGTCAGCGTAATAGAGCGTGCTGTTAGGCTTAGCCTAGGTCACATCACTACTCAGCTTTCCCGGACTATATTCATTCCCCAATAGAAACTGAACTTAGTGTCATGGTGTGCCTAGTTCATAATGCCCTGGAATCTCAGAGTAGATTTTTGTCTACATTCTAAGGACAATGGAAAGGCACAGAAGAGTTTTAATCTTTCTAAATCACTGCCAGTGACATTCAGGTGGATGGATGAATGGGGTACTCAAAGTTTTGTGAAATGGTTTTGGTAAATGTGAAAAATGAGCACTGTTGAAGGTGAAGGGCGGTGAAACCTGAGAGTGAAGGCTCACCTCTGATGTTCAATCTCCTAAATCCATTTATCTGGATAAAACTCTGACTTGTCATCAGCCAACTCCATTGTCTTCCCATAAATTCACACATACACCAGCTGGAGAGTGGGGTTGCTTCCTTTTTCAAATAAATAATAACAAACACATTAGTGATGGTGGTAGTGATGATGGTAATGAGAAAATTAGTAATGATGGTGATAATTCTAATAAATGTATTGCCTGGACTGTTTTAAACTCTGTCCATACTACCTCAAGAGCAAAAGCAGACGGATTGGCTCACTTATCCAACAAGTCCAGATGCGGCTGGATCTGGGATTCTGCACCTTCAGCTCTCAAATGGTTTCACCACACTTTTGCATTTCTAGATTGCTTAACTCTGTGGGTGATGGAATCATTCATCGAGCTGAACGATGAGGTTTGGAAAGAAGTTGGTAAATTTAGCTTTAGACATGTTGACTTAGTGATGCCTTAGGGATCTCACAGAAGTCTCTAGGCTTCCGAGGAAGAGGCATTTAAGCCAAGATTTGGAAGATGAGCTGATCAAGTAAGTGCAAGAGTCCCAGAGCGGGTGGGGAAAGTATTCTGGTCAAAGGCTTCCATCAGGATAGAATTGACGGCATTTGAGGATCTGACAGGTCTGTGGCTGGAGAAAAGGGTACAAGGGACAGAGAATGGCACAACCTGAAATTGTGGAGTAAGCAGCTCACACACTGGCTCTCCAGTCTCCTTTGGAGCCTGCCCATTTTCCTGTCATGTATTTTCCCTAATTAGTCTCTCACAGGTGTAACCTATCTTAGCATCTTCTCCTTGGAGAACCTGGGCTAATGCACCAGGGACTTTAGGAATTTCAATAAATTGGTGTTTATTTAAAATATGTACCACTTCAGGGTCAACATTTAGTCTAGTTATGTTTTTGCGAATAGGAAATCCTATATTCCGTAAATCATGAAAAGTACTAGAAATATTTTGTAATCTAAGCAATTCTACTCTGGCCTCTAGGTTCACCATGAGTCAGATCTGACTCAATGGCACTGAGTTTTTTAATGGAACATAAGTACACTAATTACATGCATTTAAAAATATTATTGGATAATATCCCTACAATACTAATTTTAAAGCAATGGTGTCCTAAGGCAGGCCAGATATAGGATAATTTCAATTTCTCACTATTTTGAATAATAGGGACTATATTTAGTGAGCCCTGGTGGTGCAGTGGTAAAGTGCTCACCTGCCTGCCAAAAGGTCAGTGGTTTGAACCTACCAGGCACTTTGTAGGGGAAAAATGTGACAGTTGGCTTCTGCAAAGATTCACAGCCCTAGAAACCCTGTGGGGCAGTTCTGCTCCGTCTTGCAAGATGACAATGAGTTGGAATTGACTCAGTAACAGTTGATTTGGTTTTTGGTTTTGGGTATTTGGTCTAACTTTGCTCTTTGCAAATTGTGTTCTGTGGGATATGTATTTTTGAAAAATGATATTCTGTGATCAAATTTGTTAGACATTTGCTGGATATTCTGTCACGTATTGTGTCAAGTAGCAGATATCCAGCAATATATAATATCCCTGTCCTTATCAACCTTATGCCCTCATGTGTCTTTAAATTAACAGACAATAAAGAAATGAACAAGATGTGAGAGAAATAAAGAAGGTGAAAAGATAAGTTAACTGGGGGATCATATGTGCTTTAGCTGAAGTGGTAGGAATGGCCTAGAGAAGAAATTGACATTTCTACTGAAATTTTAAAGGTAAGAATGAAAAGGAGTTGGCCATGCAAAGAGCTGGTGAGGGTAGAGGGAGTGGCGAGTGCAAAGAAGGGCTGAGAGTGCGAAGAGTTTGGCTGGTGGGAAGAAGTACTGACAGAAAGACATGGTTAGAGCACCAGAATTGGAGGTAAGATCCATGGCCTGAGCTTGGGAAGTATGACAGAAGCCAGATCATTATGGATCTGATAGGCAGTGCTGAGAAGTTTCAATTTTACTTTTAACTCGATGCACATGGGGATATTAAAAGCTCTGAGAAGTCTTGCTATAAAACAACCCATGTGCTCTTGCTTGCGTCCAAGTTTCTAAAACTTAATTGACTAAGTTGCTCTGTTAGTAGCTAATTTCTCCTAGTACAGTTGTACCCCATGGAAGGTAGAAATGCTGATTTGGTAAATTTAAGGTAGTTGCTATTTTGGAAACACAAATGGTCTGTGAAAGTATGTTACTGGGACACCATCTAGTACAATAAAGGTAAGATTCTCAAAATTAGAATGTTTATTTTGCCATTCTTGAAGACAAATTTTTTCAATTCATGTTTTAATCACTACAGGCTTATGGTGAGACACTTCATCTGTCTGTTCACCTCTAAAATGAGGGGGGGGGGATACTGATTATTTTAAATGACCAAAGGAGGATTAGAAGAGGAGAATTAAGTGTAAGAATACTCATACAATGCTTTGAACATAATAAGCACTCAAAAAATACTATTATTGATGGAAAATTGACTTGGATTGTAAACTTTTGATTAATCACAGTAAAAAAATAAAAAAATATATGCTATTCCTGTCATTTTTATTGCCACAATTAACCTAAAAATGTCCATTTTTTTCCCCACAGTGTTCACCATTTCTTCTTGCTAGGGAGATACATATTTTTAAAAACATTTTTGTGTGTTTCAGGCTAAGCTTTACAAAGCAAATTAGATTGCCATTCAACAGTTCATACACAAATTATTCTGTGACATTGATTACAATCCTTGCAATGTGTTAGTACCCTCACTGCTTACACCCCACCTGCCCCATTTCCATCCATCCCTGTGCCTTCTCATCTGTGTTTTTAAGTAAATATTTCTGTAGTCAGTTTTGTGGCTTTATTCTACTCCTGTGAAGTGTTCATCTAGGTTGGCATCTGGGTGACGCTGTGGTGTGTCTTCATCCCAGTTGGTATCTGGGTGATGCTGTTGTGTGTCTTTATCTCAAGTTGTTGTCTGATGTCCGTGGTTTTCTATCTGAAGGACTCCCTTTAATATTTTTTATAAGGCTGATCTGGTTTTAACAAATTCCCTTAATTTCTGTATAGTTTCACCACCAAGACAGTTTTGCTGGATATATGATTCTTTATTGACAACTTTGGCTTGGCATATGTCATTCCATTGCTTTCTTATTTGCACAATTTGGGGCTGGAAATCATTGCTTAGTCTTATTAGTGCCCTTTCATAAGTGCTATATATGTACATGTATATATAAATATATGTTTAGCAGCTGCTTTCAGGGTTTTTTCTCTGGCTAGGTTTTGTAAAGTTTGATTGTGATGTCTTGGTGAATTTTTTTTCTGCAGTCTAGCCTTTCTGGGATTCATTGTGCTTCTTCAGCAAAAATCTTGTCATCTTACATAGTTGGGAAGTTTTCCAGCAATATAGCTTTAAAAATTTTCTCTGTAGTTTTCTTCTTCTTCCTCTTCTATTATTCGTAAATTACTCCTCTTGATGATATCCCCTAATTATACTTGCCAAGCAAGCCAAGTGCCGTCGAGTTGGATCCGACTCATGGCGACTTCGCCAAGCCATCAGGCTTGCTTTATTCTTTTGTTTGATTGTTCTACAAACAAATCAGTGCCAAAGGATTTCAGCTCTATTTCACTGATTCTTTCTTCCATGGATTCAACTCTTCCTCTCTAGTTTTGTGTCGTATTATCTATTTCTGATGTTTTCTTGTTTATCTTTTAAAATTTTAGTTGTTTTTCTATAGTTTCAAATTGTCTATTGGGTTTGTTAGTCTATTCTTGTATATATTACACGAAATTTTCTGTTTTTTTTCTGTTTTCTTTCATCTCTTCAAGGACACTGAATATAAGTCTTTTGAATTCCTTCTCAGATAGTTTTACTGTCATTTTTTTTGACAGGGAAGTTTTTTTCCCCCTTCTATTTTGCTTACTTGTTTGAGCCACATTATTCTATTTCTTTGATTTCTAAGACTTTTTATTGTTTGCTGTTTCTGAGGCATTGTGATGTGTTATTGTATTTATTTTTATATTTACTGTATGTTTGCTAATTTTGTTCTGATTTTATTTTGTTTAGTTTTAATATGGCATGTTCCACTTATTTCCAGTCTGGCCCAACAAGCCACCTATTATCAAGTGGAAAAGCAATGGTAGGGGTGATGAACAGGGCTTTGGAAGTGGAGTAATTTGTGGGGCACACGTCTGCTGTCACTGGTTTTTGTTTTGACATTGTGGGAGGGTCCACTGCTGCTGCCAGGTGTGGTGGGCCTGGATGTTTTAACCATCTGGTACTGCCCCAACAGAAATACCACATGGATGGCTTTAACAAAGAAAAGTTTAAAAGTTTATTCTCACACAGTCTATTAGGCTACAAGCCCTAATTCAGGGTGTCTGCTCCAGGGGAAGGCTTTCCCTGTTCTCAGCTCTGAAGGAATGTCCTTGTGTTGCATTGGTCTTTGGTCAGGGAGCATCTTGGCACAGGAACGTCAGGTCTGAAGGATATATTCTATTCTCATGGCTGCATTCTTGATGATATGAGGTTTCCAACTCTCTGCTTGCCTCATTTTTCTTTACTTTTATCTCTTGTAGGATAAAAGGATAAAGGGTGCTGCCAGCCACACTCCAGGGAAACTCCCTTTACATTGGAGCAGGGAGGTGACGTTAGGAAGAGTTTTATAGTCCCACCCTATTCCTCTTCTATGTAATCTAGTCTATTTACCACAGGAGAGATTAGGATTCACCACATCAGAAAAATCACAAAATGGAAGGCAATTCCCACAATACTGGGAATCACAGCCCAGCCAGATTAGTACACACATTTTGGGGTAGACACAATTTAATCTATGACACTGGGCAAGGGAAAACATGGGTTTGTACCATAGTCTTCAAGTAGGTGGGTTGGCAGTGATGGGGGCGATTCATGCAACTAGACAACAGGAGGGCGGAGGGACTGAGAGAGTTTTCCTCTGGTCACCAGGTGTGAGTGCAAGGACACTCACAGTAACTGGGACCTGGCTCCAACCAAATGTAAAGAGATGGGATGCTTCCTGAAGTCTTGTGTGAAGGGGAACTTCCTGATGGATCTACACTCTATGCATCTCCTAATCCGTGTGTACCACCTACCCTAATGGTCAAGGACCACCACTGATGAAGGGTCTAGTCTCTGGTTCCTGGCTTCTTCCCTGCTCTGTGGTTGCCAAGATCCTTGCAGCTCTTGTCAGCCTTCCTGTACTTTCTTTTCTTAGAGCTGATTCTTGTCCTGTTCACCTTGCTTCACTCCAAGGTTTGTCTATACAGTTTCTTGGTCTCCTACCAGAAATTCCAAGAACCTGACTTTTTGTTCTCCTTAGCTAGGGTTACCGCTCACTTTTATCACAAGATGGTCATGCTGTGCTGGACTGATTGTCACTGCACCTCTGATCCACAACTCTCTGTGTTTCCTGTTTTAGTTCAATTTTTCCTCCCTGTCAGTGTTCAGTCTAGTTTTTCATACTTCCTGTTGATGTGCAGGTTTCCAGGATTGTCAATCTGTATCTATTTGACTTGATTTCTCAGGGCATTACTGTAAGGAATGGCATGATGGGTCTGATTAAGCTATCATTTTGGAACAACTTCTCAGGCTTTTATTCTTGGTGTTAATAACCTTATACACAACAATTAAGACATCATAGGGAAAGTTTCTTTATTTTAATGA
This sequence comes from Heterohyrax brucei, assembly GCA_028571685.1. Lineage (NCBI taxonomy): Eukaryota > Metazoa > Chordata > Mammalia > Hyracoidea > Procaviidae > Heterohyrax > Heterohyrax brucei. Next base: position 173,018,074 of record CM053141.1, read on the forward strand.
GTAAAATCTCATTATAAAACAAATGTATGTATATACTACTTTAACAACATAATCTTAAATCTCATTTACATTGTTGTTAAGTGCTGTTGAGCCAGTTCCAAATCATAGCAAACTATGTACAACAGAACTCAATACTGTCCAGTCCTGTGCCATGTTCACAATTGTTTTTATGCATAAGTCCGTTGTTGTAGCCACTGTGTCAACCCATCTTGTTGGGAGTCTTCTTCTTTTTTGTTGACCCTGCAGTCTGTCAAGCATGATGTTCTTCTCCAGGGACTGATTCTTCCTGATAACATGTCCAAAGTATGTAAGACTCAGTCTCGCCATCTTTGCTTCCAAGGAGCACTCTCATTGTATATCTTCCAGAAAAGATCTTCTTGTTCTTTTGACAGTCCATGATAATTCATATTGAAGGCTGCAGTCTTTGATCTTCGTAAGTAAGTGTTTGAAATTCTCTTCACTTGCAGCAAGCAAGCAGGGTTTGTTATCTGAATAATACAGTTTGTTAATTAGGCTTCCTCCAATCCTGATGCCTCTTTCTTCATATAGTCCAGCTTCTCAGATTATTTACTTGGCATACAGATTGAAAAGGTATGGTGAACAGATACAACCCTGACACACACCTTTTCTGACTTTAAACCATATAGTGTCACTTTGTTCTGTTTGTATGACTGCCTCTCAATCCACATAGAGATGAGAACAACAATGTGTTCTAGAATTCACATTCTCTACAATGTAACCTATGATTTGTTATGATCCACACAGTCAGATGCCTTTGCATAGTCAATAAAAAGTAGGTAAACATCTTTCTGGTATTCACTGCTTTCAGCCAAGATCCATATGACTTCAGCAATTTTTCCTGTAAAATCCTTCACTACTGCATTTGAGGTTTGAATTTTTTCTTCAGTTCTGCCAACTTGAGAAATGCAGAGCATTTTCTTCCATCTTGGTTTTCTATTTCCAGCTCTTTGCACATGTCATTATAATACTTTATTTTGTTTTCTCAAGCTTCCCTTTGAAGTCTTCTATTCCATTCTTTTACTTTGTCATTCCCTCATTTTGTTTTAGCTTTTCAAGGTTTGACACCAAGCTTCAGAGTCTCTTCTGACATCCAATCTGATATATATTTTTTCTTTCCTGTCATTTTAATGACCTCTTGCTTTCTTCATGGATAATGTCTTTAGTGTCATTCCACAGTTCATCTGGTCTTCAGTTATTAGTGTTAAATTTATCAAATCAGTTCTTGAGATTGTCTTTAAACTCAGGTGGGATATGCTCAAGGTCATACTTTGGCTCTCTTGGGCTTGTTTTTATTTTCTTTGGTTTTAATTTGAACTTGCATGCAAACAGTTGTTGATGTGTGCACAGTCAGTGCCTGGTCTTGTTTTGACTGCTCATATGGAAATTTTCTGATGTCTTTTTCCGCAGATGTAGTTGATTTGATTCCTGTATGGTTTATCTGGTGAGGTCCAAGTGTATAGTCGCCGTTTGTGTTGGTGAAAAAAGATATTTGCAAGGAGAAGTCATTAGTGTTGGAAAATTCTATCATGCAATCTCTGGTGTCTTTTCTACCACGAAGACTGTATTTTCCAATTACTGATCCTTCTTCTTTGTTTCCAACTTCTGTATTCCAATCACCAGTAATTATCAATGCATCCAGATTGTATATTTGATCAATTTCAGACTGCACAAGCTAGTAACAGTCATCAGTTTCTTTGTCTTTGGCCTTAGTGGTTGGTAAGTGAATCTGAATAAGAGTCATATTAACTGGCCTTCCCTGTAGGTGTATGGATATTATCCTATCACTCACAGCATTGTTCTTTATGACAGATCCAGACATATTCTTTTTACAATAAATGCAACACCATTCTTCTTCAAGTTTTTATTCTTAGCACAGTAGACCATATGATTGATTCAAAATGGCCAATACCCGTCCATTTCAGCTCACTAATGCCTAAGATATTTGTTTATGCATTCCATATCATTTTTGATGATTTCCAGTTTTTCTAGATTCATACTTCTTATGTTCATGTTCCAGTTATTATTGGATGTTTGCAGTTATTTTTTCTTGTTTTGAGTTGTGCCACGTTAGCAAATGAAGATCCCGAAGGCTTTACTCCATCCACCTCATTAAGGTGGACTCTACCTTGAGGAGGCAGCTCTTCTCCAGTTGTCTTTTGAATGTCTTCCAACCTGGAGGGTCTCTTTTTCCAGCATTGTGCTTCCCAGTTTTCCACTGCTATTCCTAAGGTTTTCATTGGCTAATTCTTTTCAGAAGTAGGTAGCCAAGTCCTTCTTTCTATTCTGTTTTTGTCTGGAAGTTCATCTAAAACCTGTGCACCATGGGTGACCCTGCTGGTGTTTAAATACCAGTGGCATAGCTTCCAACATCACAGCAACATGCAAGCCCCCACAGTATGAGACACTGACAGATAAGTTGCCCACTTACACTGGGCAGTAAGTAAATATCTTTTGATGATCAGTTCCTGATTGTCTTCCCCTGTTTTCCTTTCTTTTACAGAATCATGAAATATAAGGTCTAATCAAGTTAGGAAATTATATGTCATTCAGCACTCATTTGCTGATCAGCTTTCAAGTAATGACTGTTCTGGGCATAGATACAAGTATTTATCTTTGACAGGCTTTATGGAAACCTGAATGTATCTTCATTTCATTTTCAGCAGCAGAGAATGAGCATGCTCTGTCATTTGTTACTCTCTCAGGATGCTGATGTCTTTTAAGCCCTGAGTCTCCTGAAGCAGTTGGCTCTACCAGCCCACATGCGTGTCTCTCAGCAAAACAGCCAAAGCCTATTTACCATGAAGTTGACCCTGACTTATGGAAATTCCATATATGTCAAGATAGAACTGTGTTCCATAGAGTTTTCAATAGCTTACGTTTTTATTGAAATAGATTACCAGTCATTTCATCCAAGGCCGCTCTGAGTGGAATTAAACCTCCAACTTTTTGATGAACAGCTAAGTGCCTTAATGTTTGTGTCACCCACAGACTACCACTCAAGAAACATTAGGAGCCAAATTTGGCTGATAGAACAGAGAAGAAAACTTCTAAAGTATATGGGAATGGTAGGAAAACCAGCCAAATAATCTTGATTTCTCTGTTTTCAACTGAAACTGAGAATCACTGTTATAATTTTGATCCATTCAAGTGTTTTTTCGTTTTGTTGTTGTTGTTTTTAACCTACCCTGTCTAAGTAGATTTCACCGTTTTTTTCTTCCTGACACCAGCCTGGGGAAAAAAAGAAAAAAAAACTTTAATTACAACATTTATGTCTAATTGCTAAGTAATGAATGCATGGGGAATTTTTACTTTCCACAAACACCAAAACAAATGAAAAAAGTGTACCACAATCATCATTTCTAGGTGAAATGAGAGCTCCTTTCCCCCATCCTCTTGTATATTCTGTATTTAGTTGCATCACTTCACTGTCATTTTCAAAAATAGGCATCCAACAAAATTCTCTTCAGCAAGAAAACATATTCACAGTCAGAAACACATAGTACACCAATCTAGTAAAGAAAATCAGTCTCTCAGCTAAGTCTGTGTGCCACATAATGGCTTACATCCTCTCCAGGAGCTTACATTTGAGGAGATAAGGCCAAGTGCATTTGAAGTAAGTGTGCAACAAAACAAGAGAGATGAAATGATTGAGGTTTTCCCATGCATAAAGAATCTAGGTGTTAACTGAATCACTTTTTAAAAAAATAGTATTTTATTTTGTTCTTAATGAAAATTTACACAGCAAATTAGGTTCTCCTTTGACAGATTCTATACAAATTGTTCTGTGACATTAGCTGTATTTTTCACGATGTGCCATTTCAAGTACTTCAGTGTCCTAGCTCCATTGTCTTCTCATCTTTGTTCTAGAGTAATTACTGACCTTTTTGTCTCCTATAGATTTTTTTTAATGTAGCACCAACTCATGGTAATATCCTCTATTTTGTGTGCCAATCTATTATTTTACTGAAAACTTAAGTAACAGTTTTCACTCAAGGTTTAAAGAATATCTCAAGAATAGTCTCAGGGAATCTTTAAGTTGTCTAATACGTCTAGATTTTTAAAGAATTTGAGTTCTGTGGTTTTCTCCCATGGTGTTAGTTGATTCTTAAAGAAGGGTTTCTAATGGAGCTGAAAGAACACAGCATAGGAAATGGCACACTCCATATATCTGTGATTTTCTAGGCTTTGTGATCATGTTGAGAAGCCCTGGTGGTTCAGTAGTTAAGACCTAGTGAGCTGCTCCCATAAAGATTAGAGGCTAGGAAACCTTACAGGGTAGTTCTACTCTGTCACCTGGGATCCCTATGAGTCAGAATCCACACAATGGCATGCAGTGCCAAAAGAAACAACAACACAATCATGTTGGCTGTGATGAAGAAGAACAAAGTCCAGAGATGGCCTATATGCCTGATGTGGCTGCATCTGTATTTAGTTTGACTGTGATGTATGTGATGTTTAGAAGTCACCATGACTAGGCAAGTGTTGTGTTACTTTCATCATTTACAGAATTGACACAGTTTAACCTCATTGTCTTACACCTCCTAATTCTTTTGCATTTGTGTGTTTCGGATCTCCAGCAGGCATTTGAATTTGTAATGGGAAATACATGAAGCACAGATTAGTAGAAAGTGAGTGGAAATGAACAAGATGACATTATAAATACTGTTGATATTCTCTGAAAACTCAGAAAAAGATTATTAAGTATAAATGGGTAGAGTTAAGACTTGGTTGAATAAGTAGGACTTAAAATGATTGCTGAAAAAGAGGTAAAATTGGGACTGATGCAGAAGAGGACCTCCCAGCAGGACTGGGGGCATCATCTCATGGAAATGAGTACAGCTGGTGGGGTCCACTGGTCTGGCAAAGGTGATGATCTTGTGTGGAGAATCAGGAATGAAACTGGGATGATTATGACGGGGTCAAGCTTACAGATACCCTCAAAATTAAAAAGGCAAATGGATCTCCTAAGACCAAAGATAGTAATTAGCAAACTGAGACAAATCCCCAAAACTCCTGACTTTCTTTAATGTTGGTCTTTCATTGACACCATATTGCTATTTTAGAGCTAAAAAGAAAAAGTTTCAAAGTTAGAAGCCCAAGTGAATAAAAGGAGAGTCAATTGTATGCTCAGTTCCTTAAAAGAATAAAGCAGGTGAATATAAATACATGTGCACATGTGTCATTCCTAAATTCTCTTTTTGTCCGTCTTTGCTAAAATGGCGTGTGATATTCTTAGAAGACAGGATAATTTACATTATTCTCTACTCGGCCTCATTATGTAGGTCATTCCTACCCAGGCATATCCACCATCACATTATGATGAAAACAGAAAGAATTTTTTATTCTGGGAATCCTGCCCATTTTCTTGATACATCATTTTTATTTTATTGCTTAAATTATGTAGTTGTGTAAATACAAAGTCCTGACTGTTTATTTCCACAAGCCACTCCTTGTTCTGAGGATCCTTTTTGTCATGATGTAGAGATGCCCTAGATTGTAGAAATTATACCACCAGCCATGGGCTTTTCCCTCCATCTGTTGCCAACAGCTTGACATCTGAATTTCTGTATTGATCAAATCAGTTGATGGGTATTTCATTAAGACTCTTTTGGTTACAGGTGACAGAAGTATAAGTGGGCTTGAACAAAAACAGGAATTCACTGGTTGATATAACTGTTAAGTTCAGGACTTAGCCTCAGGCATGGCCAGGGCTCAAATAATTTCAGCAGGACTTCTCCCTCTATGTCTTGGCTCTGCGTTCCTCTGTGTTGGCATTGTTCTGGGACAAGGTCTGTCCGTGTAGCTGCCAGATGGCCCCCAGCAGCCTGAGGCTGATATCATCCCAGCTTCAGATCCAGGCAAAAGAACTTCTCTTTCCTAATTATCTGTAACTGAATCCCATTGGTCAAGCCTGAATCACAGTGTTCCTTTGGAGCCAAGAAATGAGGTCAACCACAAAACCATCAGGAGTCAGAGTGTACCTGAGGGGCAATTCTCTGAAAGAAAACTGTGATGCTACAGCCAGAAGTATGGGATGCTGGGTAGGTGCAACTAGATGCAGACGTGGTGGTCACTTGAGAGCGGTGAATCTGGAGGCCGGGTGTAGGTTTCTGGTAGATGGTCAGAATTCAGCATTTCTTTGAATATTCATGCTTTACATTATAAATTCTTTGCTACAGTATGTTTTAATGCAAAAATGTTTTCAATTGCTTACCAATTAAATCAATTACCCCACATTATTAAGTCACTTGACACTCCAGGCAGCGGCAGAGAAACCCTGTGTTGCTTCGGTATCCCAGACTCCTCTCTGTCTTCTGTGGATTAAGCATATGCTAGCTTGAAAAGCACAACTTGGTCCAACTATCAGAAAACAGTGTTGTCGGTATGAGGTGACTCTGGTGTTTCAAAGGATTTGCATGAGCCTGGAGGAAATAACAGCAGATAAAACTAGAGAAAAAGTTGGCTGTTAGGAGAACACAGGGACGTAGACTGAGATCCTGCTTCCCGGCTGATTATTTGTATGACCTTTGATGAAGTATTCATCCTTTATGAGCCATGATTTCCCCATTGATTAACACAGCTCACCCTTATAAATTAGGGAGCTTAATGAGCTAGTGCCTGTGACACATTCAGCATGGGGCCTGGCCCACAGGAATTCTAGCACACAGTATTATTGGCTAATGATGTAATATTGTAATGAATGTTGTCTTAGTCATCTAGTACTGCTCTAACAGAGATACTACAAAGTTGGTGGCTTTAACAAAGAAAAGTTTGTTCTTACGCAGTCTGATAGGCTAGAAGTCTGAATTCAGGGTGCTGGTCCACCAGCTCTGGAGGAAGGTCCTGTGTTGCATCAGTCTTTTCTTTGCTCAGAAAGCATCTCAGTGCAGGAACCTCAGGTCCAAAGGACATGCTCTGCTCTGGGTGCTGCTTTCTTGATGGTGTGAGGTAGCTAACACTCCACTTGCTTCCCTTTCCTTTTATCTCTTGTGTGATAAAAAGATAAAAGACGGTACAAGCCACGCTCCATGGAAATTCCCTTTACATTGGAGCCAGTTGGTAGCCTTAGGAAGCATGTTACAGTAGTACCCTAATCCTCTTTCACATAATTCGGTCTGTTAACCACAGGCAGAGATTAGGATTTACAGCACAGGAAAATCACGAAAGGGAAGACAGTCACAAGATACTGCGAATCATGGCCCAGCCAAATTGTGACACACATTTTTGGGGGGACACAATTTAATTCATGACAAATGTCATAACTGATATGATCTTTGTATCACATATTCACTCCTTACTTATCAACAGGGTAACTTCCAAAGGCCAGACTATTATGAGAAAATCAGTGTTATGTGAATGTGGAGGAATTTTTTTCTGTTTTCAGACCATTTGTCTGATTGTTTAATTTAGAAAATATGATCATAGTAATAATGATGGCTAAGATTACGATATGCTCATCACTGTGACAACTCCACTTATGGATTATTCCTTGGTGGAGAAGGAGGCTTGGAGGACTCAAAGCTGGATAACGCCAGGCTATGTGACCGGAGGGCCCACGGCTTAACCACCATCCTCCTGTGCTGAGTCAAAGCCTCTGTTGTGGAGGAGACTCCAGGGCTGCACTCTCACCCCTGCAGGCCTGGCATTTACCATCCCAGGCCTGTTCTACCTTCTGGGCTTGGTGAGTCACCGAGGCTTGGGACTTTCTGCTAGAGTGCTAGCTAGGAACCTGGCTGTCCACTGGGCCTCACCCAGGCAGAAGCTTTAGGCCCAGTTTGGTTCACTATGAAATGTCTTTAAACTTATATGCATTTCTTTCAAACACCCTCTCTGATGCCTCTTTTTTTTTCCTATCCCACAGCAATTTTGAGTTATAGAGCCTCAGGCCACATAGGAGCTAGTAATCCAGAACAGGTGCCCCCTGGCTCCGTGCTGGCTACACCTCTGCACAGTGAAGGCTGGCCCCACACAGCAGCTGGATGCAGCATCCCTGCTGGCAGGGGGAAGTAGAGGTCATGGGACAGCATGGCTCAGCTTCCAGGATGCCACCTGGAAACCCTCCTCAAAGCAGGGGACACTCCACAGCCTTTGCTACCATGCCCACTACCTCACTGATGTGTAAAATAGAGAGTAGATTTCTCACTATTGTGGTAAGTGTGAAATATCAGATATTGAGACAATCAGTAAATGAGGAGCAGGTATACACGTAATAAGGAGCTTGGGTGGCAAAAACAATTTGAAATCAACTGTTAACCTAAATGTTGGTGGTGTGAAGCCATCTGATGGCTCTGAGAAAGAAAGCCCTGAAAAACTATTTCCATTAAAAAAAAAGAAAGAAAGAAAGAAAACACTGGAGCAGTTTTATTCTGTAAAACGTGGACCTGCCATGAGTCAGCACTGACTTGATGGCAGTTAACAATAAATAACGGCATGTGTATTGGCATTGGTGGTTCAGCGGTAGCATTCTCACCTTCCAAGTAGGAACTCCAGGTTTGAGTCCCAGCTAGAGCTCTAGAGCAGAGCAAATAGTTAAAGGATGCCACTCCTAGGCAAAAGGCTAAAGATTCAAATTCACTGAGAGGCATCTCAGAAGAAAGTCCAGGTAATCTACTTCTGAAGGATCATAGCCTTGAAAATCCTATGGAAGAGTTCTAATCTGCACATACAGGCCCCAAGAGTTAGAATCAACTTGATTGCAAGTAATGACATTGCACCTTATGTGCAGGCAACACCCATCTGCGAGTGGAAGCAGGCCTGTTGTTACGGTACTGAACAGTTCTGAGTGCAGCTTCCAGCGTAAGACAGACTAGGAAGCATGGTCTGGTGCCATACTTCTAAAAATCAATCAATGAATACCTTGTGGATCATAAAGATTCTGTCCTCAGCCGGTCATGGAGCTCGTGCAGGACCACAGGGCAGTTTTATTCCATTGTGAGCATGGTTACTGTCAGTCAGGACCAGCTTGATGGCAGCTGACAACACATATGTAATAAACTTTCAAACGTCCTTTTCCACTTCCTCCAATTACAAATTCACACTGTTATTTCAACTTCAAGTAAAAGACAGATTATGTATTTGTTTTTTTGTTTTTCTATGACCTGCATCCAATTGCAAAAGGCTTCAGATATAAAGCAAGCAAGTAAGCAGAGGAGATTGTCTCTTGAGTGGAGAGTTTTTATTTTCATGCCACTAGCTTAAACTCACTGTAATATTTTCCTGTTCTTTAATTCCTACCCAGTTGTCACTAATTGCACACTTATTTTCTAACTAACTCTTGCACAAAGCGATTAGCCAAAATACGTCTTCTTTCAGTTTTCTGCAGAAAGTCCACCTGCTAAGCATTTTTCACACTCCGAATAAAAACAAGCAAAAGAGAGCAGCAGGAAACAGCTTAACTGAGACAGACTATCAGACAATTATTGGTGTCTTTTGATTCTAAGGGCTAATGATCAGTTCCAGCCCAAGAGAATGCCCAGCACATTTGAGAGGATGATAGCTACCATTAAAAATAAGAAAACAGAACATGAAATGGTAGAAATAAAAAGGCTTAATGGGATTCTTTTCATTTAAGCTTTGGAAACACTAATCGTTTCTAAATTTCAGGTGTATCTTTCAACTTTGTTGCGATACTTCTAATAGACACATCCACTTCTGTTTGTAGCACAGTGCACTTCCAGGTACACACATACTATTTTACTCAGGGTACTTTTAAAGATTTGAAATATGTTCTATACAGTGTGTGTAGATGAATTCACTTTAAACATAATAGAAAGTTTCACATCATTCATTTTATTAAATCTTCCCACAGAGTTCATGCAATGAAAATACGAATGACCCAAATTGGGAAAGGAAGAATTCCCAGTAGCACACTTTGTACTTTTAAACATGTAACCCTTGGAATTTAGGTTGCTCAGAGTGTCTTCTGAGGGAAGTATGGGAACCTCCAGGATTCTACAATGCCTCCTTAGTTCCTCACCTCCTGTTTTTAAAGGGCTACAATGTCATGGTTAAGAGCTTAGACTCTGAATTTTCAGTAGTTGGAGCTAGGTATTTCAATTCCTAGTTGTATGACTCCAGACCAGAAATCTAACAGCTGACGCTTTTTATTATTTACTTATTTTGGTTTTCTTGTCTGTACCTGTACCTATTTCCTAGGGTCATTGTGAAAATTAAGTGAATTAACTCATGTAAAACAATTAGAATAATGTCTGGCACGTGGTGTGTGACTTTTTGTATCTTTGCTGTTGCTGTTGCTGTTGCTTTAAGAGCACCAATCTGAGTTTACATCTCAGCTCTGCCACTTACTAACTGTGTGATCTTGGACAAGCTGGTTTCTTAACTTGCTAGGCTTCAGTTTCATCTCTGGTAACACGGAGACCATAACGCCAGTTATTGGGCTGTGGTCTGGGTCTGTGTTTTTTGGTTGCTATGTGCTGTCCAGTCAGTTTTGACTCCTGGTGATCTCCTGGATACAGACAAGAGTTGCTCCACAGGGTTTTCCAGGCTGTGAATTTTTGGAAGCAGGTCTATCTTCCAAGCCCTCTCTGGATGGGTTCAAACTGCTCACTTTTCAGCTAGTCATTGAGTGCTTAATGGTTTACACTTCTTAACTGCTTATGGGGACTGTTTCTGGGTCTATAGTCAAATGGAACTGAGAAAAGTCTACAGTTCAATCCTTTTGCTCATTAACCTTGGATAAATTACTTCACTAGCGATACGTGTTTGTTGTAAAGATTCACTGAGATAACACATACAAAGGCTTTGAAAGAGTGTCTGGCATTTTTCAGGAGCTAAATACATTTTAACTATTACTATTGTTTATTTGGAAACCTTGGTGGCATAGTGGTTAAGTGCCACAGCTGCTAACCAGAAGGCTGACAGTTCAAATCTACTAGATGCTCCCTGGAAACTCTATGAGGCAGTTTTATCCTGTCTATAGGGTTACTAGAAGTCAGAATTGACTAGATGGTACTGAGTTTTTATTGCATATTCATCTCACATCAATTTTTACATACAGCAAATAGTGACGAAGACATGAGAAGCTACCAGCTTGTTGCAGTGTCCAGAAAGCGTCTGTGGTGGGATGTAATTCCAGCCTTCATGTACAATAGACTCTATTATTGGCCATATATTATGATTTCAGCTCTAGGTGTGATGCAGTGTTAATTCTTTGTCCTGAGTTCTTTCTATGAAAGCTTCGCAAGTCTGTATCTGCTAAGATCCAGAGGAAATGTCACATCCTTTTCCCTTCGAGATTTTTCTGCTTCTCAAAGCTGACTGTGATTGGTTACTGCGTTGAACTGCTGTAACTCTTACCACTACTCACCTTACATTACTATTGCCGTGCATAGTTTTTCTCTCAAGGAGACTGTAATTGCCTTGAAGGCCTGCTCTGTGAATGATTCATCTCTGTAATCTCTTCATTTCTGGCACAACGTATGAAACACCGAGAGAATTTGGTTGATAGTTGCTGAATGAATGAGCATGTGAGCAAATGAATGAAACAGCTAAAGGCTTTGATGATGATGGGCATATTAGCCTCGGAAAGGATGGTACAGAGCATTTGCAGGTAGATTGGAAGTTTTTATTTCTTTGTTAGAGTATCATAACATTAGGCTCTAAAAAACTCCCCTAGTTGGGAGGCAGGGCTATAATCAGTGCCTGTGAACTGTCTGGAGTTTGGGAGCTCTCGACTTTGAAAAAAGAAATGTATTCATTAGTGTATTCATTCAACAAATATTTATTTTGTACTTACTGTGGGCTTTCAAAAAGCCAAACCCATTGCTGTTGAGTAGATTCCAACCAGGAGTGTCTCTGCATTACAAAGTAAAACTACTCCATAGGGTGTTTAAGGTTGTGATCTTTATGGAAGTAGATTGTCACCTTTTCCTCCCACAAAATAGCTGGTGGTTTGAGTTGTCAACCTTTCCGTAAGGTGCTGAGTACTTAATCATTGCAAAAACCAGGGCTCCTTTGTGGGCTTTAGCGCTCTTTATAAGGGTATTTACAGCCTACTTTTAGGAGCTTATTTACCCTGGAGTCATAGGACATCAGAGAAGGAAGGGATCTTCTGATAATTCTAGATGCCAGTTTCTCAGGTGATATAATGAGAAATGCTTAGCAGCCTCTGAAGTACTCTGGAAATAAGTGAAAAAATAAACAAAACATTTCTATAGTCCTCTAAGTATAGAGAATGCTCTATTTCATAGATCTCCTCTTTCAGATAAATAAATAATAAGGATAGTAACTATAACAATGTAAAATAGCATTTATTAAACCCTTAGAATTGATTCATTTAAACCTCACAATGATTTCATGGAAAAAGTGAATTTCTTTTTCACCTTTTAAAGACGAGGGGTAAAAAACAACAACACACAAACATTTCAAAGGTGTTGAAAGCCCTGCAATAAGGAAATATGTTTGGTTTTGCTTAATCCAGAATTTTCCACATTTCATTGACTGCAGAAATATTTTTTTCTTCTGTATGTTAATGATATCCAGTGGATTCAGAAATACATTACTTGGGAAAAAATATGTGCTACTCAACTCTCCTGTTGGTTTTTGAAATGAAGCTCAGGGAGGAAGGAACTGAATTCTGTGCCTGACAGGTTGCAGAGCTAGGACTGGAATCCAGCCTCTTCACTGAATTTATTTCCCCCCCCCAATATTCATTTAACAGCTCCTTTTTCTATTCCCCCCATTTCTTCCTCCCTTCCCTCTGTCATGTTTTGCTGTAGCAGAGCAGAGCTGTAACGGGACCATTAACTATTTTGTGACTAAGTGATTGATTGTTGCCCGTAGTTAATGCCAACTCACAGATACCCTGTGTGATGGAGTAGAACTTTGCTGTAGGGCTTCCTAGGCTATATATGTATATATATATTTTTTTATGATCAAGTGAAAGTCTACAATTCAAATCAGTTTTGCATGCCTGCCTACTTACAGCTCCATCTGCTCTCCTGACCCTGTGACAGCACACTCCTCCCTTTTGCTCTTTACTTCCAGCATCCTCTAAACGAGCGCCTGTCCCTCCTCTCCACCCTCTCCTCTCTTATCTAGAAAGAAACCAGTAGGACAGCTCCAAAAAATGTACAAAACTATAAAGTATGCACACCACATGCTCATACTATGTCCCTGAGTCTAGTGCATTCTTTTCTGAAGAGTTAATGTCAGTAGAAGTTTCAGGTCAGGGCCAGCAGCAAGTCTACGGCCAAGTTCCCAGAGGTACCTCCAGACAATTTCCCAGGGGTACCTCCAGGAGTTCTAGATCTGCACACTTCTTTTTATTATGGTCTATCAGGGATTCTACACTGTGTCCCCCATTATGTTTGCCTTTGGTGGTGGCTGGGTTCTTCTGATCTTATGCTGATGCAATCTCCCGTTCACATGGATCTTTCTGTCTCCTGGACTCATTTTTCCTCAGTTCTTTGATGTTCTCCTTAATCATCTATTCTAGATGGGTTGAGACTATTTGGTGTTTCTCAGATGGCAGCTTGGTAGCTTATAGGACCCCAGATGCCACTCACCAATATGGAGTACAAAATACTCTCTTAGCCAAAAACTAGTTATTCCAGTTGACCTTGATGTCCCCTGGAAAAATGGTCCGCAGACCCTCGACCTTGCTATGATATCTTTTGAAACGTTGGGTTGAGTTTAGAAAACCTTTCAGTTTATGATGATCTGCCCTCTAAGGCGTGCTGTCACTCCCTTCACCTAACCCAATTCCTATTGATTATCTAATCTATGAACACCTTTTTCCCTCCCTCCCCACCCTTGTAGCTGTCAAAGAATCTTTTCTTCTGTACATAAGGCCATTTTTAAGTCCTTTAAAGGTCTCATATAATAGTTACCCTTTTGCAGCTGATTTCACTCCCTAGGCTGTAATCTTTATGGGCACACAATGCCAGGGCTTTCTCATGTGCAGCCGCTGAGTGAGTTCGAACCACCAATCTTTCAGTTACCAGCTGTATGCATAACTGCTGTGCCACCGGGGTTCCTTCCGTGAAGTGATACTGCTGTTTTATGACTCAAGGAAGGTTATTCCTAAGGTTTTGCTAATAGTGCTCCTCAGTTCAGCTGTCTCCTAATACTCATTACCAAATTCTTAGAAGCTGGAAAAACTTTCCCGAACTGAGCAGTAAGGGCCCTTTCCAGGATTGCTTTCCTTGTATTGATTCGCAGCACAATGAAGCAAATTGTCTATTGAAAGCCATAATATTGCCTGATTAAACCAAGCCCTTTAAGACCTCCTTCTATTTTTCCCTTTCTCTCACAATATTTCTCAAGAAACAACTTAGAGGAACAAGCCTCATCTACAGATCACATTGCTTGTTGAGTTTTCTATTTCTTCTCTTAAAAACTAGTCTATGGCACTTTTAAATTATTTACTGAAAAAAAGTCTTCTTGCCTTTTGTAGAATAATAAGTTCATGTTCTCTCCATTTCCATTCACTCTTCTAACAAACATTCTGAGTCCTTTCTGTTTGCAAAGTACTGGGACTGGGCTCAATGCAGGATGACACAGTGGTGGCCCACATGATCCTTGTGCTCAAGGGTCTCAAACCACACAGAGGAGACGAGTGTGTAAAATCAGTGGACAAGGACTCTCAAATCTTTCTCCAGGATTAGTGAAGTTTTTCTTAAATTATTAAAAACATTCCATTACTCAATATGACTTCTAATTGCCTTTTGGAATCGAGTTAATTTGAAAGGAAGGAAAATTCTAAACAATATTTGATGAGAATCTTTTCTGGGCAGAAAGTTGTTCTCACATGAAGAAAGTGATGATGTGTAACATTTAGCCATAGAACGTGGCAGACACAAACCCATTGCCATTGTGTCAATTCTGACTCATAGAAACCTTATAGGACAAAGTAGAACTGCCCCACAGGGTTTCCAAAGTTGTAATCTCTATAAAATCAGATCACAGATCTTTTCTCCCATCAAGCTACTGGGTGAGTTCAAACTGCTCACCATTGCGTTGGCAGCCAAGCACTTTAAACACTGTTCCACCAGGACTCCTGGCAGACCCAGAGTAAGCACTTAATAAATTATAGTTGTGGTTACCGTTGTTAGCAGTACAAGTCAGAGTAGCAGCAGCAGCATTTGGAGTTAGATTACCTAGATTTAAATGTGAGATTTAACTTTATATCTATACAACCCACTGCTGTTGGGTTGATTCTGATTCATTAGGACCTTATAGGTTGCGGTAGAACCACTGCATAGAGTTTCCAGTGAGTGCCTGCCAGATTTGAACAGCCAACCTTTTGGTTAGCAGATGTAGCACTTTATTCCACTGATGACATAGTGGTTAACTGCCACATCTTCTAACCAAAAGGTTGGCCATTCAAATCCACCAGGTGCTCCTTGGAAACTCTGTGTAATATCTGTACTCTGTCCTCCAGAGTAGCTGTGAGTCGGAATTGACTCGAGGGCAGTGGATTCTATTTCTTTCTTTATTTTGGTATCTATGTGACTATGAACAGGTAGCATAATTTCTCTTTTTTTAATTTTAATTTTTTGTGTTTTAAATAAAAGTTTACAAGTCAGTTTCTCATACAAAAAACTTAACACTTTGTTATGTGGCTGAAGTTGCTATCTCCACACTGTGATTGCATATTCTTCCTCTCTACCCTATTATTTTTCATGTCCATTCCAGTAGCTCCTGTCTTCCTCTGCCTTCTCAGCTTGCCTCTGGGCAGGAGGTGCCTGATTAGTATCATGAATCTGCTTCAGCAAAAAGCACACTCTTCTCCAGTATCGTTTTATGTCTTGCAGTCCAGTCCAATCTTTGTCTAAAGAGTTGGCTTTTGGAGTGGTTTCACTTCTAGGCTAACAGAGTCCAGAGCCCATGTCTTCTGGGGACACTCCAGTCTCTCAGACCATCAAGTCTGGTCTTTTTAGTAGAGTTCAAGTTCTACAACCCACATATACCCACTCCATCAGGAACTCTTTGTTGAGTTCCATCTAAGGGAAGTCTCTGGTTGTGTGCAGTACTGTCTAGTTTTTCTGGTCTCAGGTTGATGTAGTCTCTCTCTGGTTTATGTGGCCCTTTCTGTCTTTTCCTTTTGTCTTTGATGCTCTTCTTTCTCCTTTGCTCTGGGTAAGTTGAGAACAACTGATGATTCTTAGATGACCACTTGATAGCTTTTTAGACCCCAGAAGTCACTTGCCAAAGTGGGATGCAGAACATTTAACAAACTTTATTAAGCCAGTTAACCTAGATGTCACCTGAAACCATAGTCTGCAGATCCCTGTCCCTACTACCTTGCCACTCAAAGTATTTGGTTATATTGTAGAAACTTCTTAAGTTTTGGTTTCATCCAGTTGTTCTGGTTTCCCATGTATTGTGTGTTGTCTTTCCCATCACCTAAAATAATTCTTGTCTATTATCTAATTAATGAATACACTTTGTCCTCCCACCCACTCCTATTGTAACCATGAAAGAATGTTTTCTTCTCTGTTTAAACCTATTCTTGAGTTCTTATAATAGGAGTCTCATACAATATTTGTCCTTTGGCATAGGCTTATTTCACTCAGCATAATGCCTGCCAGATCCTTCTATGTTATGTTTCCAAATTCATCATTGTTCTTTATCATTAGGTGAATATACCACAATTTGTTTATCCATCCTTCTGTTGATGGATACCTAGGTTGATTCCATCTTTTTGCTCTTGTAGACAGTACTGCAACGAACATTGGTGTATGTGTATCTATTTGTTCAGCAGCTTATGTTTCTCTAGGATGTATGCCAGGAAGTGGGATCATGTGTTATTTCTATTTCTACCTTTTAAGAAAGTGAAAAATTTATGTCGAAAGTGGTTATATCATTTTACAATCCTACCACCAATGCGTAAGTGTTCCAGTCTCTCCACATCCTCTCCAACACTTATTTTGTGTTTTTTGGGTCAATGTCAGCCTTGTTGTGGTGTGATGGTATCTCATTGTGGTTTCTCTAATGGCTAATGATCATGAGCATGTTCTCATATATTTGTTAGCTTCTTGAATGTCTTCTTTGGTGAAGTGCATTTTCATATACTTTGCCAGTGGCATAGTGGCTAAGTGCTACACCTGCTAACCAAAAGATCAGCAGTTCAAATCTGCCAGGCAGTCCTTAGAAACTCTATGGAATGGTTCCACTATGTCATGTAGGGTTGCTGTGCATCCGAATCGACTCATTGGTGGGTTTAGTTTTTTGTTTTTGCTTTGTTTTATTTTCCAGTTTTTTAATTGGAATGTTTGTGTTTTTGTTACTGAGGTTTTGCAGTATCTTGTTTAGAGACGAAATAGATGCTGATCAGATTTGTCACAGACAAATCTTTTTCCCAGCCTGTAGTTTGTCTTTCTACTATTTTGGCAAAGTATTGGATGAGAACAAATGTTTGATTTTTTTAGGAGTTCCTAGTAATCAGTTTTCTCTTCTGGTGTTTGTGCATTGTCACAAATGTTTTCTATTCGGTTTGTGCCTATGTATTAGGGCTCCCAGCACCGGCCCTGTTTTTCCTCCCATGATTTTGTCATTTTAGATTTTATATTTATGTCTTTGATCCATTTTGATTCAGTTTTGTGCATAATGAGAGATACAGTTTCTTTCTTTTCTGCAGAAGGATATCCAGGTTTGTCAGCACCATTTGTTAAAGAGACCATCTTTTTCCCCAGTTTATAGACTTCGACTTTTTGTCAAATATTAGCTGCTCACTGGTATTATATCTGGATTATCAATTCTGTTCCATCAGTCTATATGTCTGTTGTACTAGTGTAGGCTGCTTTGACAGTATAATAGCTATTGAAGTCAGATAGTGTGAGACCTCCCATTTTGTTCTTCTTCAGTAATGCTTTACTTAACTAGGGCTTCTTTCCTTTCTTTGAGATGTTGATGATTTGTTTCTGCATCTCATTAAATATAGGACTCTATGTTACATTTGATTTTTAGATATATAACAAATATTTTTTAGTATAAATATATATCATGTGTTGATATTAAAGTTTATGCACATGTGTATTTTGTTCGTGTGAATTTTAATTCAGTGAGGTGTTTTGTGTTTTTATTTCCTATATCTGTCAACCCTAATTGTATTTTAATGGAGAAGTTTATAAACTGGAGTACAGTTGCTTGATCTGGCGTTTTTGGTATAATCTCAGAAATGAAGACACTGACTAGATGGCCTCTAGTATTTATTACCAATCTGAGGATTTTTTTAAACTGTAATAAGAAAAGGAAGTTTACAGAATCAAACTCCCTTCAAATTCTCATATTACCACTCCCCATGTATGTGAATTTGGTTATGTTAGTCTCTGAAAGGTTAGCTACTTTTATTTTAGAATTTCCTTCTCCCTAAGACAATTACTTTCTCCTTTAATTGACTTACATTAGTCTGTTTTTAGTGCTCATGTCTGAACAGTTATCAAAATTTTAATTTTGTCTCTGCAAATAGAATAAATGCAGCATGGTAGCTCTTGACCTTTATGGCTAAGACTGACTTAGTTTTCCTGAAGAATTCTTCCTTTTGATATGTTGAGTGCAGTCTTTGGCATCCTTACAGGAACTCCAGGCCGACCTATTACAACTGAGAATTTCAAACTCCTCTAAAGAGTAATTTCAAATCTTTTGCTGTACTACCTTGTCTGTCCTAGAGCTGGAAGGTTTTACTGTCAGCTTACACATTTGTGATATCCACTGACATATTTGCGGTATTAGAGAGAGTGCTAAAATTAGAAGTTCTCTAGATAATTGAAGGTCCAGACTTAAAGTGGAGATGGAATTTGGAGGCAGCCTTTTCTTTCCCCTGACATCCTATAGGGGTAGGAGAGGGACTTCATCTGGGTGTAGCTGCAGAGAGCATGTCCTCATAAGTACGTCCTCTCTATTCCAGTTATTTTGGTAGGCTGTCTACATGCGATCTTTCATCTCATCCTTCCAATGTTGTGAAACAGACATGCATTATCTTCATTATAATGAAACTTTCCTTTTAGGCTAGCTGATTCCTAGGTCATGAGAAGAACATCAATTTGGCCATCAATTCTTGGTTAGTCATTGGTTTGTTCTTGGTCTCTAACTGGCTCATTGGTATCCCCTAGGTTTGTTTGTGATAGAGGTCTGCTGTCTCGTGGGCTTTGATGGAGAGTATAGCACATTCCTTTCTTTCCCTGTGGAAGCTGTCACTCCACACATTACTGAGCTACCAAAGTGGTTCTGAGTCATGATTTTTAAACAGTTGGAAAAACATACAAATAACATGCATTCATTGTTTAATATTTACAATACAGAGATATGTGAACAGAAAACCCCCATAATCTGCCTCTCCTTTCCCAAAGGGCCACTGTTAACATTTTGGTGTAATGTCTTCAAGATATACATATTTAAGATCTAGTCGTTACTTTAGAAATGAAATCATATGTTTTGGAATATGTCTCCCTAAAATACATGCCCTGATAGACTTGACAGTTTTCTTGAAGAGATGACCAAAAAATAAGTATTATATTAAAAACCTGAATGATGTGTTACATATTCTGTATTTTCATGCATTTATAAATCTCTCCCCTCTGGAAATACTGGGTGTAATGGTAGTAATCAACATTTTACCCTCACTTAATTCTGTAAACCTTCCTGGAGAAGAAATCCAGGAAGTGAAGTTGGTAACAGCAGTTCTGCAGTTCTCATGAAAAAGACCCACAGCTTTTTTTTATAGCCATATGATCTCAGGAAGAATATTTTTTGGCATGATTTACTGACTTAAATTTGCCTTGAAATGTTTCTTGAGGCTGGTGAAAGGCAAAAGACAAGGCCATGTATCTTGAAAATTTCACAGAGTAAAACCAAGAATTTATACCTAGATTTCAAAATTAAATTTCAAAAGAACATTTCACCCCTCCCAACCTACACTGATAGACCTAACTATTTTTAGGTACCAGAATCACATTGCCTGTACTGCTGTTCAGATTCTTCAGTTCATGTGATGATTGGGTAATCTAAGTTATAGTGATGATTTACTGTAATCTGTATTTAAACATTTTCTTTGAGGGTAAATTCCAGAGACCATTTTATGATAAGCTAAGGAACCAGAGGAAATCATACATGAGGACCTTTTACCATCTAAGTGCTCTATAAATGCTCTTTGCTTATCATGTAAGCAAGATTCTACAACTTGTTGCATCCTAATTTTTTTGCCAGTAGGAAGACTTTTTGCAGTAGATGGCAATGATAATAACAGGTGGATACGTTTCCTGCCTTAGCAGGTAAGGTCTGCTGGAAATAACAAGGAGTTTGCCTTGAAAGACTTAAATTTGAGTCCACCATTGCTGCTTACTGGCCCATTAACCCTGGGCAAATTTTCTAGCATTTACTAGAGCTTACTATGTTTTAGGCACTGTGCTAAGTATAGTCACAAAAAAACTCACAGCTGTCGAGTCAGGTCAGACTCATAGAGACCCTAGAAGTCAGAATAGGACTGCCCCATCGAGTTGCCAAGGAGAGCCTGGCAGATTTGAACAGTCAGTCTATTAGTTAGTAGACATAACACTTAACCCACTATACTACCAGGGTTGCCAAGTAGTCATAGCTTAATTAAATGCCTTGTTTCATTTATACTTGGAGAAACTGCTGTCTGAGAAACAGTTGATCAGTGCGTGAGCCTCTAGTCCCTTGCCACTGTTGAGCACTTGAAATATGTTGCTATTGCTAGGTGGTGTCTGGTTGGTTCCAGTTCATAGAGGCCCTTGTACAGCAGAACAAAACACTGCTCGGTCCTACACCATCCTCAGAATTGTTCTTATAGTTTGCCCTTTGTTGCAGCCACTCCATCTTATTGTGAGTCTCCCTCTTTTTTGCTGATATGTCTCACTACACTTGCTTATAAGGAGTGTTATGGCTGTAATTCCTCCATGATAGATTTGTTTGTTCTTCTGGTAGTCCGTGGTATATTCAATATTTTTCACCCAAACCATAATTTAAAGATATCAATTCTTTATTAGCTTTCGTAGACAAATGAGGTGATTAAAAACACCATGAACTGGATCAGGCACATTTTAGTCCTCAAAATGACATCTTTGTTTTTTAACACTTTTAGGAGGTTGTTTGTGGCAAATTTGCCCAGTGTAATGTGTCATTTGATTTCTTTACTGCTACTTTCACATGTGTTGATGATGGATCGAAATGAAATAAAATCTTAACAACTTCAATAATTTTACCATTTATCATGATGTTGCTTATTGGTCTAACTAGGAGAACTTTCGTCTTCTTTTTGTTGAAGTGTAATCTGTATTGAAGGCTAATGGTCTTTGATCTTCATCAGTAAGTGCTTCAAGTTCTCTTCATTTTCAGCTAGCACAGTTGTGTCATCTGAATGCCACAGGTTATCAGTGAGTCTTCCTCCAAACCTAATGGCATGTTTTTCTTCCTATGGTCCAGCTTCTTAGAGTATTTGCTCAGCATGTAGATTGAACTAGTACAGTTAAAAGATACAACCCTGAAGGATATCTTGAGATGTGCTGGAAGTGTAATACATACCTTAGATTTTGAGGACCTAACATGAAAAAAAGAATGTAAAATATTTCAAAAATTCTGTATTGAGTACATAGTGAAGTAGTCATATTTTGGATATACTGGGCTAAATAAAATACAGGTAGTTCCAATTTATGACAGGGTTCCATTCCAGTAACTCTGTTGTAAGTTGGTACCAACGGAAGTAGAATGTCTCCCCTCTTCTCCCTCCTACCCCCGTTTTTTCTTTTAGTTTACATTAATATTGCAATCTGGCAGTGTTTTGAATAGTAGATCATAAAACTGAACATCTGCAAGTGAAATCTGAGAATGATAATATCAGCAAGTTACATGCTACAAGATTGTATGTAGTACATCTTACTAATAACAAGATGCACAAAAAAAAATAAATAAGCTGTTAAGCCAGGGACTTCCTACCAAATTAAAAAAAAAAAAAAACTCCCTGTGCTGTTAAGTCGATTTTGATTCATAGTGACCCCACAGGACATAACAGAACTGCTCCATAGAGTTTTCAAGGAGCACCGTATAGATTTGAACTGCTGACCTTTTGGCTAGCAGATATAGCACTTAACCACTACACCACCAGGGTTTCTGGTGCTCAGCTTAGGCTCACATTTTATTTCTGCTGAACAGTGTTGCTCTTGATGAAGTATACAATATATTCTTGGTTTGTGCCTAGACTGAGCTCCTAGGTTTAACAGGGAAGATGAGATTTTCTTTGTTTAGTTCAATTAGTAGGTACAAATGCAAATGTACCCAAAGTTCAAGTACTTTACCTCTGTATTTGCATTTTTCTACAGAGGCTGCTGGTTGCTGAAAATCCAGAGAGAGATAAGGAAGTCTGCTTTTCATTACTTTAGAGCATTAAACTTTCAAGTCAGGACATTGCCCTTAGTCTGTGTGCAAATAACAGAGTATCATAATTAGTGTCCGTGTAGTTACACAGATGTAATAATCTAATAGGGTCAAGGCACATCACATTATTCTGAGACTGGAGTGCATTCATGATGGGTAATTTATGCATAGGTGAGATACAGCAGTTTTCTAATAAGTCTCTTGGACAGTGAGTTCTAGTGATCACTGCTTTGGAAAATATTATTACAACAACAAAATACCCAAACCGAAAATTTTCAAGTCAATTCTGACTCACAGCAACCCTATAGAACAGAGTAAACTGATCCACAATTTCCAGGGAGTACCTGGAAAATTTGAACTGCTAACCACTTGGTTAGCAGTTGTAGCATTTAACTACCGTACCACCAGAGTTTCCATTACAACAGAGACCTTTAAAAGAGTAAACACAGATATTGAGAATACTACATAGCTTCCAGTTAGCATTAACACAGGTTCAAATGGCCAGGACCCAAAGGAAGAAAACTTTTCTTGTGGCAAATAATCATAGTACTTCCCATTTTTGTTTCTTTCTCAGTCAAGTAGCCTTAGATAGAATGTCCTCTGAAAAAGCAAACAAACTGCCCCCATAAATACAAAGTAAAAAATCAGAACAATCACCGACTTCTAAAGCAGTCAAAGCCCAAAGCTAACACCTCCCACTTCCCAACACTCTTCCCATAGTTTCATATACTACCTTTCAGTTCAGTTGCTGATATTAGGAGACAGTTGGTGTTAGATGTCATCAAGTCAGTCCCAACTCATGGCCACCTCATGTGTGCAGAGTGGAATTGCTCTATAAGATTTTCCAGGCTGTGTGACCTTTTGGGAAGCCATTCTGTCAGCCTGACTCTTGAGGCATCTCTGGGTGGGTTTGAACCTCTGTCTCTTCAGCTAGTAGTACAGCACCTAACTGTTTACTAAAGAGAAGTGGATTAAGAAACAGAAGTGGATTCAAAGGAGAACCCTTCAGTTTAAGTTCTGTTAAAGGCACTTGCTAGCTTTTGGAAATGTCATTTTATTTTGTCGTAGACAAAACTTCCTTACCACATCAGAATGTCGTAAAACGTACGAGGGAATTTGAAAAGGTCTACAGTACGGGCAATCGTGAAGCATTTTTATCATAAAAATGATTAAGAAAAACACTTTTCCAGGTCTTATACCTTAGCATTTAGCCTTCGATCAAGCTTTCTATCCATAATAATGATAAAGTAAACATGAAGGGAAATTCCCTGGGTATCAGAATTGTGCTGCCTCCTCCTTTTTTTAAAAACATTTCCACTCTTAAAACACTACTCCAGTATTGCACACTTACTGAAAAAACCAAACCCAGAACATAAGGTACATATTAATGGATTATTGTGTCTTTGCTTTTTTTTAGTTTCTGTGGAGTTGGCTCTGGTTCGTGAAGACTCTGTGTACTACAAGGAAATGTTGCCTGGTCATACATTGTCTTCACAGTCATTGGTATGTTCAAGTCCATTGTAGCAGCCACTGTGTTTTTCACATGTCTTCCAATGCAAGCCTGGTGGTATAGTGGGTAAGTACTACAGCTGCTAACCCAAAGGCTGGCCATTCAAATCCATCAGGCATTCCTTGGAAACACTGTGGGGCAGTTCTACTCTGTCCTACAGGGTCGCTATGAGTCAGCATCAACTCAATAGCACTAGGTCTGGTTTTGATTCTTTAACCTGGGGGATTCATCTCACTGCACTGTATCAAAAAATACTCTGTTGTGATTGATAGGGTTTTCATTGGTTGATTTTTCAGAAGCAAATTGCCAGGCCTTTTTTCTTAGTTTGTTTCAATCTAGAAGCTCCACTGAAAACTGTTCAGCATGGATAATCAGCTAGTATGTGAAAGACTGGTGGCAAGGCTTCCAGCATCACAGCAATGCACAAGCCAGTATAGTATGACAAATTGACAGGAGGTGAAATGCATATGCAATGAATATCTGCATAACCACATCTCAAGTCAAGAAACAAAGCACTGTCAGCACAATAAACCTCCAGATGATCTGACTCAAGGGCAATTATTAGCCTCTCCTTAAATGTAACCATTTTTCAGCTTTATGATAATCACTTTCTTGCTTTTCATTATGGTTTTGATATCAAAGTGCACCTATACAAACACTATAACTTGCCTTTGACTCCAGGAATTTTACACACCAAGATCCATACAGAGTCTCTGACTTCTTCCACTCAACATCATGCTTGTGACAGTTATTCATTTTGTTGTGTATAGCTGTAGTTCTTTCATTTTTATTGCTGTATCCCATTGTAAGAAATCCCTGAGTGGCACAATGGTTAAACACTCAACTCTTAGCTGAAAAATCACACAGTGGTATCTGAGAAGACAGGCCTGGTGATCTGTTTCTGAAAACTCACAGCCTTGAACATCCTATGGAGCAGTGCTGCGCTGTACACAGGGGATCACCTTGAGTGGGAATCGACTCGATGGCAACAACAAGAACAACATCTCACTGTAGGAATACACCACAGGTGATTTGTCAGCTCTGTTGCTGATAAACTTTTTGGTTGTTTATAATTTGGCCTATTAAAATAACATCACTGTGAACATTCCTGTACATTTCCCTTGGTGCCTGTGAGTACACATTTCTAACGGAGGGATGTTGCGGTTGTTGTTAGCTGTCATCTAGTCCACTCTGACTCCTAGCAATCCTATGTGTATAACAGAACAAAATGCTGCCCAATCTTGTGCTGTCTCATAATAGTAAGCAGGTTTGAGCCCCTCATTGTAGCCATTGTGTCAATCCATGGTGTCGAGGATCTTCGCATTCTTGCTTAGCCTCTACTTTACCAAGCATGGTATCTTTTCCAGGAATCTGTCCCTTCTTATAAAATTACCAGAGTAAGTGAGATGAAATCTCACCATCCTCACTTCTAAGGAACATTCTGACTGTACTTTTTCCAAAACAGATTTGTTCGTTCTTCTGGCAGTCCATGTTATATTCAATTATCCTCATCCACACTATAACTCAAATGCATCAGTTCTTCTTAGGTCTTCCTTTTGCACTTCCAGCTTTCATGTGCATACGAGATGATTAAAAAAATTCATGGTTTGAGTCTGGTGCACCTTAGTCATCAAATTGATATCTTTGCATTTTAAGATTTCAGAGGGATACATCTCTAGCATTAGAATTACTGGATTTTAGGTTATGCATATGTCCAGTCTGAGTAGACACTAACCAGTTTCCAAAAAGTTAGTGTACCAATTATACTCCAATCAGCAGAATTTGTGAGTTCTTCTTCCTCCATCCCCATCTTTTCCAGTAATTGATATTTTCAGTTTAAAAGTTGTTTAGTCAATCTGGTAGATGGACATAGTGGTATTTTTGTGGTTCTAGTTTCCATTTACCTGATGGCCAATGAGGTAGAGCTCCTTTTTCTATGTCTGGTAGACTTTAGACATCTTCACTGGGGAAGTGCCTATTACCTTTCTTTCCCACTTTTCTCCTTTATTTTCTGTTTTTGTTGTTGGCTTATAAAACTTAATCTTATCCCTAACATGTGTTGCATCTTATCCCCCTTAAGTGTTGCAAATATTTTCTTACATTTTACCTTGTATTTTCATTCCTTGGTATCTTTTCATGAACTAATGCTCCTAACTTTGGTAAAGTCAAATTTATCAGGCATTTGTTTTATGACAGTGGTGTGTTTTCCCACTTTTCTCCTTGATCGTCTATGTTTTTATTATTGATATGTAAGACACAACCTTATTCCTGACATAGTCCCTTTATGTGTTGCGAATATCTTCTCTTACTCTTTACTTTGTACTTTCATTCCTTGATATCTTTTTATGATCAAGTGTTCCTAATTTTTTTAAAGTAAATTTATCAGACATTTATTTTATGATGTGTTCTCAAAAGTCCTCCCCCTAGGGTCATGAGATATTCTTCTACCTTGCCTTCTCAAAGTTTTATTGCTTTCCTCTTACATTTAGATCTACGATCCAAATAAAATTGAGTTTTTTTCAAGGGAGATATAAGGTGAGGTGAAGTTTTATCGTTTTCATGTAGACTTTGAATTGTCCCAGCACCATATGTCTTAGTCATCTAGTGCTGCTCTAACAGAAATACCACAAGTGGTTGGCTTTAACAAAGAGAAATTTTATTCTGTCATTGTCCAGTAGGCCACGAGTCCAAATTCAGTGTAGCAGCTCCAGGAGAATGCTTTCTCTATTGGCTCTGGAAGAAGGTTCTTGTTGTCAATCTCTCCCTGAATTGGGAGCTTCTGAGGTACAGTACCCCAAGTCCTCTTCAAAGGATGCACTCTGCTCTTGGTACTGCTCTTCGGTGGTATAAGGTCCCCAGCTGTCTGCTTCCTTCCCTTTCATTTATGTCTCAGAAGATCGTCTCAAGACACAATGCAGTCTTACAGATTGAATCCTTCCTCAACAGTACAACCACAAGCCCATCCTCTGTCATTAACGTCATAGAGGCAGGATTTAAAACATACAGGAATGTCACACAATACCTGGAATCATGACCTAGCCAAATTGCTGCTCACGTTTTTGGGGGGTACACAGTTCAATCCGTGACACCATATATTGTGAAAATTATCCTTCTTTTACTCAGCAGTGTCACTACCTTAACTGAGATTTTATAAAAAGAGAGAGTTCTAGAGCAAAGATTTGCGTACAGGCAACTATTTGGCACATGATCCCAGGTCACAGAAGCACAAAACAGGAGAAGTAAAACAAGAAAGTAAAAAACAGAAACACAAAAACCCCACCAACACCATAGTGTATAACCTAACTGGCCACTGGCCACTTGCCACTGGTCACCAAGGTAGATTTCCTTTACAGGGAGACTTAAAAAATGAAATTTAACCCTGGTGGTGTGGTGAGTTAAGTACTGTGTTTGCTAACCAAAATGTCGCAGTTCAAATCCATAAGACATTCCTTGGAAACTCTATGCGTAGTTCTACTCTGACCTCTAGGGTCGCTATGAGTCGGATGAGTCAGACCCGACTCCATGGCAGTGGGTTTGGTTTTTTTTGGTTTTGGTGCCTGCGACCAAAAGTAAGAAACATTTCTCTTGCATTATGAGAAAGAAAAGGAATAGGAGTTTGTTGTAAGGCTTTTAAAAGATATGTTTATTACATAAAACAAAAATCCTACATGACTAGGTTGTACACATGTGAATGCTGAGTGTGGGCATCCCACATCTGGTCCCAACAAAGATGCCCTAGAGCAGGAAGAAAGAGGTGTGCATTAGAGGTCTAAGGCAAGGGTGCAGTATGGTAGTATCTTCATGAACCTGGTCAAAGCTGGTATGGAACTGTCTTTAGGGACAAACAAATAAAAATCGAGTCTGAGAAGATCTTGATGTGGTGCATGAGAAGCATTTTATTTATTCCATTGGGTCTATTTATGTTTGTCTGCAGCAGTGCCACATGTCACTGAAACTCTACTGAGGAGCCCTGGTGGTGCAGTGGTTACAGGCTTAGCTGCTAACCTACAGATTGGCACTTGGCTGCTAATCTGAAGTTTGATTCAAAACTGCCCAGTTGCTCTGTGGGAGAAAGACCTGCCAGTCTCCTTCCATAGAGATTATATATAGTTAAGAAAACCCTGTGGAGCAATTCTGCTCTGTCACATGGCGTAGCAATGATTTCGAATCTACCTGATGGCACATAATGACAACAACAGTATTCATCTTTATATCCAGCGGTGCAAATTGTCTAAATCCCTACTTGTTTTTCAAGAGTATTTTAGCTATGTTGGCTCTTTGCATTGCCATGTGCATTTCAGAATCAGCTTGTCAAATCCCAAAAGCAATCTTTTGGAATTTTGATAGAAATTGCCTTGAATCTATAGGTCAGTTAAGTGAAAATTATTTATCACAATATTGGAACTTCCATGAACATAGTTTATCCTTCTCCAATTGCTCTGAATAATGATAATTTTTTTTCAAAAAAATCTTGCACATTTTTGTTAAATATGATTCTAGATTTTCATTTTTTGTTAGTGTTCTGACTTTGCCACTAGAATATTAGAAAAGAAATAGATTTTATTTTAATATTCAATAACATTGCTTACCTCACTTATTCACTATAATAATTTGTAGGTAATTCCAAATTTTACATATATATATAAAATCATGGCTTTATAAATAATGATATTCTATTCCTTCCTTTCCAAACTTGCATGATTTGTATACTTTTCTTGCCTTACTATGCTGACTAGGATAGCCTATATGATGAAAAATAGAAGGAATATGAGTTTGCTGTAAGGCTTTTCAAAGATATGTTTATTACATAAAAGGAAGTTTATTTTCATATTATCAAGGTTGTTAAGAGATTTTTTTTTAAATTGTGACTGAATATTTTATTGAATACATTTTCCACAACTATTTAAATATTCAAATATTTTCCCCTTCATCCTGTTACTGTTACACAGATTTTTTTAAATTGTATATTCCAATAGTTTTAGGTTTACAGTACAGTTGCAGAGATGATTCAGAATGTTCTCATACATCCATCAACATCTTCCTGAAGTGTTAATATTTCACAAAACCATTTTATGTGTGTCAAAATAAAATAGACTACTTTTTAAAAGTTAAAATATAGTTTTATTAGTGGAATTAGTTGTATTTGGTCATGCCTTTTACCTTTTAACTATCTTTTTGAATTTGGCAAGTTTTTAAAAATATATATAGTTCTATTAATATTTGTGAAAAAGACTGGCTTAAATTTTCTTTATATATGTATTCTGTTTATTTTTATTGGTAGACTTTAGATGAAAGTTTACAAAACAAGCTAAAATCTTCATTATTTTTTTATTGTGATTGAGTGAAAGTATACAGTCCAAGTTAAATTTTCATGCTCATCTATCTGCAGCTCTTTCTGTTCTCCTTGCCAGTGACAGCACATTCCTCCTTTCCACTCTATACATGTCATATCCTCTTAACAATCTCCTGTTCCCTCCTGTTCCCTCCTGTTCATCCTCTCTTCTCACTTCTAGTAAGAGACCAGTAGGACAGCATCCTATAGATGCATAGGACCATGAAGCACATACATCATATGGTCATATTGTGTCCCTGACTCTAATCCATTCCTGTCCAAAGAGTTGACCTCAGCGATGTTTTCTGGTCAGAGGCAGCAGCAGGTCTAGGGCCATGTGCTCGTCCCCTTCCTCAGCTGTAGTTCTGGGCTCGGCCTATATTCCTGTGTCTTCCCTGGTAGAGGTTTTTTTCTATTCCCTTCTGATGTCAGTGGGGTTTCACTTTAGCCATGAGGACAGTATTAGTTGTCCCAAATCCCCTATCTACCTCCCATTAGCTTTGTGAGAGAACAAAGGACAATGGTCCTGAAAAGTTGTGGTAGCTGTTCCCGTTCCTCCTAGCAGTATGAAGAGGGATGTCCTCTCAGTGTTCTGGTCAATCTTAAGTCTGTAGATTGAAGTTTTTCTTTTGTTTTGGAAAATTCTTGACCGTCATCTATTATAGTATTATTTGTGCATCATTCTCTGCTTCTTCCAGGATTCCAATTAATACATCATTTTAGGGCTCTGCACGTTATTCTTTACTCATTTTATATTGTCTTTTATGCTTCATAATTTTGTCTGTCCCTCCATCCTTCCCTCTTCTCTCCTTTCCTCCCTCTTTTCTTTCCCCCTTCCCTCTTCCCATCTTTTGAAAAATACTAAAAGGGTTTGTTGACAATATTTTTTAGAAACATGCTATACACCATCCAAAATTTACCTTGGAATACCTGGAATTACTTGGAATGCCTTCCTATCTAGGTGTCTTAAGCTGGATTCTCTAGAGAAGCAAAACTGGTAAAGTGTGTAAATATACATAAACCCACTGCTGGCAAGTCAATTTTGACTCATAGCTACGCTATAGGACAGAGTAGAACCACCTCATAGTGTTTCCAAGGAGTACCTCATGGATCTGAACTGCTAAACTGTCAGTTAACAGCCATAGCATTTAACAGTTATTCCACGAGGGTTTCCAATTACATATAGATAGAGAGATTAATATCAAGGAAATGGCTCACATAGTTTTTGAGAAGCTGTAACATCCCAAGTTCATGGGACATAAAGAAGGCTTCTTCTGGCTTAATAGCTACAGGGGTTAATGAACTCAAGGTTTACAGGCTAGGGAGCAGGATTGCTATTCATAGGCTATGAAGAGTGAGAAATCTCCTCAACATTTGCAGGTAAGACCACAGACAAGCTTCCAAGTCAAGTCCCAAGAACTGGCAGTCCAGGAGGTAGGCACAGGATCCAGAACAAGTAAAAGCCCCAACAAGGGGAGCAGGAAAACCCAGGCTGCAGAGGGCGTAGAGATTGAGGCAGGGGACAGTGGTGCGCTGTCATAGGCCCCATCCCTAATGGCATCAGAGCCGATCCCATTACTAGGGTGATTGCAGATGAAATCTCAGTAGGGAGGTGATGGCAACATCATTTAGCTGCCGAAGGATTAAGAATCATGGCCTGGTCAAGTTCACACAAACTTAACTATCACACCATATTAATTATATTTTTTGCTATAAACATAGTTATTTCAATAAATGTTATACAATATTTGTGTTTTCTAATTTATACTATTTTATGTCATTCTGTAACTTGCTGTTTTAATTGACAATTTTGTATGTCTTTCAGTCTATGTAACAAAAAAAAAAACCCAACTCCACTACCAGTGAGTCAATTTTGACTCACAGTGACCCTATAGGGCAGAGTAGGACTGCTCCATATAGTTTCCAGCAAGCACTTGGCAGATTCAAACCGCTAACCTTTTGATTAACCACTGTAGCACATAAGCACTATACCACCACGGTTTCCTCCCTCTATGTGTGTCTAGTTAATTCATCATAGTATTGTGGTATCTCTACTTAATATTTTGTACATGAAAATATCATAATTTATTTATTCATTTTTCTATTAATGAACATTTAGCTTATTGAATGCCTTCTTGTCCCCCTTAGAAACCATGCTTCAGTAAATAATCTTGCTCACAACACCTGGTACACAGGTACAAATATTTTTCTATGGTGTATACTACCCCCATTTAAAATTTTTGTGGATATTGTCAAGGTAGTATCCAAAGTGATTTCAACAATATATAATCTTATCAGCTTTCTCACATCCTCACTGATACTTGGTACCTACCTGGTGATTTTTATTAGTCTAATTGTGTACAGCTACAACCCATCTGTCAGTTGTACTGTAGTAGCTTGCCTGTTGCAGTGATGCTGAAATCTGTGCCACCAATATTTCAAACACCAGAAGTGTCACCGTTGGTGACAAGTTTCAGTGGCACTTCCAGACTAAGACTAGGAGGCAAGCCCTGGTAATTTACTCCCCCAAAATTAGCCACTAAAATCCTTATGGATTAGAACAGAACATTGTCCAACTTGCTTGCTTTGGACATGTTGAGAGGGATCAGTCGGTACAAGAGAAAGTTATGCTTGGTCAGGTAGAGACCCTCAGGGAAACAAACTGGCAGAGTGGCCACAATGATGGACTTGAGCATGCTGGCGATCATAAGGACAACACAGGACCTGGCAGCATTTGGTTCTGTTGTACATACGTTACCACGAATAGGAGTCAACAGAACGATAGTTAAAAGCAAGAATAACAGATAATTTTAGTTTCCTTTATTATGGGTAAAGTTCCATGTATCTTATATGGCCATTGGCTGTTTTGGTTCCCTTTTCATAAGTTTTGCTGATTTTTCTTTTTGTTTTCTTTTGATTCTTAGAAATATTTTCTATAAACTGTTTTTTACTAATCTGTAATTTGTGTTACAAATAAGTCCTCCTAGTTGCTGCCTATATTTCAAGCTGTTTATGGTACCTTCACTACCAGAATTTTTAAATTTTAACGTGATCAAATTTAACAGTTGTTTCCTTTACTAGTTGTGGGTTTTGTGTGTGTGTGTTACCTATTTGTTTAGCTTTTTGTGGTCTTGTCTAACCTCCATCTCAGTGTGAAAAATATTCTCCTCCTATATTTCTTCTCACAGATCTAAAATTTCCAATTAATACTTAGGCATCTAAGTGATTGAGAATTGTGTATGATATAAAATAGAGGTGAGGTTTTATTTTTTTCTAATTGAAACAGGCCAAAGCAAATAAATAAACCCATTGCCTTCAAGTTGCTTCCAACTCATAGTGACTGTCACCGATTGAATTGTGCCCCCCGAATCATACACAGCAATTTGGCTGGGCCATGACTCCCAGTATGGTGTGGCTGCCCTCCATTTTGGGATTTTCTTATACTGTAACACACTTACTAAGGGAATTTCCCTAGAATATGGCTTGCACCTCCTTTTATCCTACAAGGCATAAAAGCAAAGGGAAGCAAGCAGAGAGTAGGGGACATCATACCGGAGAGTGCATCCTTTGACCTTGAGGTTCCTGCACTGAGATGTTCTGAGACCAAACACAGACTGATGCAACCAGAAGAACTTCCTTCATAGCTGGCAAAGAAGGACAGTCTTACCTTGGAGCTAACACCCTGAATTTGGGCTTATAGCCTACTGGAATACATAAAAATAAATTTCTCTTTTTAAAGCTATCACCTGTGGTATTTCTGTCAGAGTAGTACCAGATGACTAAAACAGTGACGCTACAGGATAGAGTAGAGTGGCCCCATAAAGTTTCTGTGGAGCTACTTGTACACTGGAGCTGGGAGCTCTTAACTGCCATACCACCAAGACTCCAACTGGGAAGAGCCCTTATTAAATAATCTTTCTTTTCCCTCAGGTATACAGTGCAATGTTTCTTAGATTATCAGTTGCCATATGCTTTGGTCTATTTCTAGGCTGTCAGTAATCCTCATTGATTGGTTTGTTCATCCATACAAGAATGCCATTCTGTTTTAATATCTTCAAGCTTTATAATAGTTTTGATTTTTACCAGGACAAGTCACTCTTCGCTTCTCACTGTTATTCTTTTACAGACATTCTGTTTTGGTATGATTACTATGGTATTTAATTTTATAGATTAATTCAGAGAAAATTTTCATATCTAAAACTTAAATCATCTCATCTACAAACACGATTATGTTTCAGATCTTTTTTTTTTTGTAACCTTCAGTAACATTTCAGAATTTTCTCCATAAAAGTCCTAAATATATTTTGTAAGATTTTTTTGGGGGGGGGGGTTATAGTTTTTATTGCTGTTGTGAATAACAATGCATTTTCCTTATATTTATTAATTGCTTATTGGTAGTAGTTAGTGATTTGGAGCGCCTGGTGGATAGGGGGTCAGTTTTACCCTGGCCCCTAGGGTCACCATGAGTTGAATCCAACTCGATGGCACTTGGCTTGGCTAGTGATTTGGAAATTGATTTTATTTCTAGTGGCCCTGCTAAATTATAGGTGCCAGTAGTTTGTAGATCTTTTAGTTGTGGTTTGTAGGAAGGATCTGCTGTCTTAGTTATCTAGCACTGCTATAACAGAAATACAACTAGTGGATGGCTTTAACAAAGAGAAATCTGTTTCCTCACGGAAAAGTAGGCTGAAAATCCAAGTTCAGGGCATTAGCTCCAGGGGAATTCTTTCTCTGTTGCCTTAGGAGGAAGGTCTTTGTTAGTCTTCCCATGGACTGGGAGCTTCTGAGGCACAGAGCCCCTGGGTTCAAAGGTTGCGCCTTGTTCATGGCACTGCTTTCCTGGTCATGTGAGGTCCACAGCTCTCTGCTTGCTTCCTTTTCCTCTTTGTCCCAATACATTGACTCAAGGCACAATCTTATAGACAGTATCCGACTTCAGTAATACTATTACAACCCATTCTCCTCTATTAACATCATAGATGCAGAATTTATAGTACATGGAAACATCATGCAATACAAGAAATTATAGCCTTGCCAAATTGCTACACAAATTTGGGGGGTGGCACAATTCAATCTTCGACATTTAATATATAAACAATTCAAAATTTTCTAGTCCTTGTACCATTTTTTTTTCTGTTGCATTCCTTGGCTAAGACTTTCAGTAAAAAACTCATACAAATTATGCTGGGAGTCTTTGTTCTGTTCCTCAAATTAATGGGGATACTTATAACACTTCATCATTAGGGATGATATTTGTAGGTTTTTGAGAGTAACCATTTATTAGAGTAAGAATTATTCTTGCTATTCCTTGTTTGCTGAAAACTTTTATTAGGAAAATGTGTGGAAATTTACCTAGTGTCTTTTTCCGCGTGCAGTGAGATGATCATATGCTCCCCTTCATTAATCTGTTAAGTTGTTCATTTTTCAAAAAATATTTTATTGTGTCACAGGTGAAAGTCTACACAGAAAATTGGATTCCCACTCAGCAGTTCATATACAAATTATTCTGTGACATTGGCTGCAGTCCCACTCAGTGCCAGCTCGCTGCATTTCCATCCATCCAGTTGCCCTGCCCCTCCTTGTCTTCTCATCTCTGCTTTTGTGGCAGTGTTGGCCATTCGATCTTATATAGATGATTATTACTCATCAATCCAGTTGTGAGGATTTTTGTTTTATGTTGAGGTGTCATAATCAGCACACGACATCATGATAAATCGAGAAAATATTGAAGCTGTCAAGGATTCTGTTTTACTTGGATCCATAATCAAGGCCCATAGAAGCAATAATCAAGCAATCAAATCATGAGCAGATATGTTGCAAAAGATTTCTTTAAACTGTTAAAAAGCAAAAAAATGTCATTTTGAGAAGTAAGGTGACCTGCCCTAAGCCATGGTGTTTTCAATCACCTCATATGCATGCAAAAGCTAGACAATGAATGAGACCAAAGAAAAACTGATGGCTTTGAATCACAGTTTTAGCAACAAATTTAGAATACACCATGAACTACTGGAAGAATGAACAACTTTGTCTCAGAAGAAGTACAGCCAGAATGCTCCTTAGGAGTGAGGATGGCAAGACTTTGTCTCCCATGATTTGGACATGTTATCAATAGAGACCAGTCCCTGGAGAAGAATGTCACGTTGGATAAAGTGAAGGGTCAGCAAAAAGAAGAAGAACCTCACTGCATCTGCCACAAAGGGCTCAAACATAGCAGCGTCTGATGGTTAGGACTATGTGTCTCCTTGGCTAGGTTGTGATTCTGAGCATTTGTATGTGATCACTCTCATGATTGCATCTGCTGGGAGTAGCCAGTCAGTTCCAACTCACAGCAACCCTATGTATTACAGAACGAAATACTACAACATCCTCACAAGTATTGTTATGCTTGAGCCCATTGTTGCAGTCACAGTGTGAATCCACTTTGTTGAGATCTTCCTCTTTTACACCGACAATCCTTCTCCAGGGATGGGTCCCTCCTGATGACTTGTCCAAAGTATGTGAGATGTAATCTCCCCATGTTTGCTTCTAAGGGGCTTTGTGGCTGAACTTCTTCTAAGACACGTTTGTTTGTTCTTTTGGCAGTCCACGGTATAGTTAATATTCTTTGCCAGCACTGCAATTCAAAGTTGCCAATTCTTCATGAGATAGAAATTTAAAAATTTTCTGATTTCTTTGAGGTAGAATTTGCTATACCAGCTGAGTCTGCCGTTTTGAAATATGTTGTTTTTCTAAGTATTATTAGGATTTTTTTTTCTCACAAAGTCTAAAGTAAACACACATGCTTCTTTGTGAAAATTTAAATTACAATTCAAGAAGTCCTGATCAGTAGAGGATTACAGTGCAATGAATTAATTAAAATGGTACTTCCAGCTATGGTATTTGTGATTCACACATAGTGATTAAGTGGAACAATGCAAACGGAGTATAAGAGACCTGTGATGTTTGGGGTTATGTGTTAACTTGGCCAGGCCATAATTCCCAATATTGTGTGGTTGTTCTTCATTTTGTGATTGGACGTAATTATCTTAATTATTCTCTGTATTATGTGTTATGATCCGACTTGGCTTGGCTATGTGTTATGAATCCTAACCTGTGTATATATTAACGAGACAGAATTAGTGTGGGGAAGTATCTTGAGTCACAGCCTTGCAGTAGTGTATGTGTCAAGTACCTTATCCTTATTTCAGCTCTGACCCTTCCCTGGAGTGTGGCCATCCTCCTCATTAACATCACAGATGTAGTATTTACAGCATGTAGGATCCGACTCTATGGCACTTGGCTTGGCTTGGCAGGCACGTCGCATAATACTAAGAATCATAGCCCAGCTGTCCATCTACATCTGGATTCTGTATCCAATTCATGATTGTCTGACCTACAGTTCTTAGGACTTGACTCAGCAGGCTGTCATCTGACCTGCTGATTCTGGCCATGGGCCAATGGTCTATCATTTAACCTGATTCACTAACTTCTGCAGCTCTGTGAATGAGCTGTATGTGGTCAGATCTACTGATTTTGGTTTATCGGCTCCAACTCGATGGCACTTGGCTGGCTGGCAGCCATTTGGGTTGGGAGAAGCTTATGACTGACCCACAGATTTGGAACTTGACAGCCTCCACAACTGTGTGAACCATTTCCTTGATAAGGTCTGTTGCAGAACAGTGGGAGAGTACTGAGGGAAGGAGGAGTAGATGATGATAGAGATGACAGAATTGTAAAGCAGTGTGGATAAGTTATACATATGGGATATGTTTAGCCTCTGCCTTATGGGGATCAGCTTTGTGTTTATCTTTGTAAAAGAAATTACTCGTTTGAGAATTTAGAGATGATGTGTATCTGTATTTATGCACTTGTGGTTGGTATAGGAGCCCTGGTGGCATTGTGGTTAAGTGCTTGACTACTGTCTGAAAAGTTGATGGTTTGAACCCATCAGCAGTTCTGCTGGAGAAAAATCCAGCAGTCTTCTTCTTTAAAGATTTACAGCCTAGGAAACCCTTTGATGCAATTCTATTCTACCCTATAGGATTGCTTTGAGTTGATAGCAACTCTATGTCAGTGATTTTAGTTTGGTTTTGGTGTTTAATGTTAGGAATCTAGGCTGTCCCCTCAGAAGTCAGTGCTAGCAGTTTACCACCCTCCCAAACATAGGGTATGATTCTTAGCCTGTATGCTAATTCAAAATCAGAACTACCATTTACTGTTTCAACTTGCTACCCTTCATATATACAGCAATAACCTCATGAGGCAATTTGTTACTCTCTGTATTTCACACAAGAGGGAATAAATGTGATTGGAGAAATTCAGTAAGTTTGCCAAGGTTTCTTGGCTGAGAAAACAGCAAGGGAGTGTTGTGAAACCATGTGTATCTGGCTCATTACATCATAGTTGGCACTCCAGAAATATTTGCTGTGTCCCTTTAATCCTTGCCTTAATATACAGCCTCTAGCTGAAGAATTATTTGTCAAACCTATTTTCTCCCAAGTATAATCTCATTTTATTAACTATTTTCATAATCCTTTTAGTCAAAAGTGTTGTTTGCAGTATTTTGCTTAGGCAAATGTAGTGTTAATTTTCTCCATGCCTTTCTTGCTGCTTTTCCTCTGCTTTCATAATCTTTTGTAATCTTAGATGGAGTTATTAATACAGTTTCAATAGGTTTATTAATTGAACATAGGGTATGAATAACTATTTTCTTTAATCAACATCTATGGATTATACAACTGAACAAACAGCTTTTTAGTCAAAATGGTAGAACCAATAGGAAAGCTTGTTTCACTATTTCTATTTTTCATTGGATATCTGCTTCAGCACATGTGAGAAGCAAAATTAGTGGAATGGTTAAATCATGGCCTTTGTATCAGAAAGATTTGATTTTGGATACTATCTTCAGTATTTGATATAGTGACTAAGAAGATGCTTTGCAATGTGAATGTCTATAAGCCAGACACTGTCTGACACACATTTTTTCCTTCCTTTAAAAAGAAGGTTTAAATTATATGTAACTTGTATAAAATACAATGCATCATTTACATGTGTACAATCCAGTGGTTTTTAGAATCTTCACAAGGTTATGGGACTACCATGATTGTCTACTTCCAGAATATTTTTATCACCCCCAAAAGAAACTCTCTACCTGTTAGTTCCCCATTTTAACCTTACTCCAGGCCTTTGTAATAACTAAAATTTACAAGTAGTGTGATTACTGGATCAAATGGTATATCTATTTCTGCTTTTTAAGGAGGCACCAGATTGCTTTCCAAAGCAGCTATACCATTTTACATTCCCACCAGCAATGTAGGAGAGTTTCTATTTCTCTACAACCTATCCTGCATTTGTTGTTTTGTGTTTTTTGGATTATGGCCAACCTTGTTGGGGTAAGATGGTATCTCACTGAAGTAGTGATTTAGATTTCTCTAAGAGCTGATGATGGTGAGCATTTTCTCATGTGTCTTTTGCTACCTGGATGTCATCTTTAGTGAGGTGTCTGCCCATCTCCTTTGCTCATCAGTTAACTGGGTTATTTACCTTTTTCTTGTTGATATTTTGCAGTACCTCCTTGTAGATTGTGGAAGTCAGACATCACTTCAGCATGTAGTTGCCAAGCATTTTTTTTTCATTCATTGGATAGTGTTTTAAGCCTTTTGATAAAGTCCTTGGGTGAGCAACAGTGTTTGATACTTAGTAGTTTCCATTTATCTATTTTCTCTTCTGTTGTTCAGGCTTTGTTCCTCAGATTTTGAAATCTATCTAAGCCAAGTGCTAGAACTTCCATTGTTGACCCTAATTGTTCTTGCATGATCTTTATTGTTTCAGGTTTGGTGTTTAGGTCTTTGATCCATTTGGAGTTAGTTTTTATGTAAGGTGTGAGATATGGGTCTAGTTTCAGTTTTTTTGCAAATGGATATCCAATTTTGCCAACACCATTTGTTAAAGAGACTGTTTTTACCCTAGTTTACAGCCTTAGAGTGTTTGTCAAATATCAACTGTTCATGAGGGTGGTGACATTTCTGGGGTCTCAGCTTTATTCCATTGGTCTATGTCTTTCTTTTTATACCAGTGCCAGGCTGTTTTGACTACTGTGGCAGTGTAATAGGTTCCACAGTCAGGTAGTGTGAGGCCTCCCATTGTGTTCCTTTTCTTTAGTAGTGCTTTATTTATCTGGAATTTCTTCCCTTTCCAAACAAAGTTGGTGATTTGTTTCTCCATCCCGTTAAAAACTGACACTGCAATTTGTCTTGGGATTGCATTATATATGTAGATTGCTTTAGGTAAAATAGACATTTTCACAGTGTTAAGTCTCACTATCCATGAGCAGGGTCGGTTTCTTCATTTATGTAAGTCTATTAATTTCTTGCAGTAGGATCTTGTAATTCTCTCTATATAGGTCTCTTATTTCTCTAGTTAGATTTATTGCTAGGTATTTTATCTTCTTGGAGGCTATAGGAGAGGGTATTGATTTGGTGGTTTCTTCTTTGATGATCTCTTTGTAGTTATAAAGGAATCTTACTGATTTACTTAGGTTTATTTTATATGTTAATGCTTTGCTGAACTCTTCTACTAGTTCCAGTAGTTTACATAAGGATTCTTCAAGATTCTCTGTGTATAAGCTCATATCATCTGCAAATAGGGAGATTTTTAGTTCTTATCTGCCATTGCAGATGCCCATTGTTTCTTTGTCTTGTCTATTGTTCAGGCTAGAACCTCTAGTACAATGTTGAATAGCCATGGTGATAGTAGGCATCCTTGTCTAGTTCTCCTTCACGAAAGAAATTCTTTCAGTCTCTCTCCATTCAGGATGATGTAGGTGGTTGATTTTACATGGATACTCCTTATTGCATTGAGGAATTTCCCCTCTATTCCTATTTTGCTGAGAGTTTTTAGCATGAGTGGGTATTGGACTTTCTCAGATGCCTTTTCTGCATTGGTTGACGAAATCAGGTGATTCTTATCCTTTGTGTTATTTGTGTGGGCAATGACATTAATTGCAATATTTTTCTAATGCTGAACCAGCCTTGCATCCCTGGTATGAATCCAACTTAGTTATGATGAATTATTTTTTGATATGTTGTTGAGTCCCATTGGCTAGGATTTTGTTGGAGATTTTTGCGTTTAGGTTCAAGAGTGATACTGGTCTGTAATTTTCTTTTGTGGGCTCTTTCCCTGGCTTTGGTATCATGGTTATGCTGGCTTCCTAGAACAAATTAGGGAGTATTTCATCTTTTTTGATGATGTGAAATAGCCTCAGTAGAAATGGAATAAACTCCTCTCTACAAGTTTGGTAGAGTACTCCAGTGAAGCCATCTGGTCCAGGACACTTTTTGGTTGGTAGTTATTTGGTTATGTTTTCAGTCTCTTCTTTTTTGATGGGTTTTTAAGTTGTTCTACTTCTCCATGTGATAATTTTCGTAGGTGATATGACTCTAGAAATGTGTCCATTTCACTTAGGTTTTCAAATCTGTTAGAGTACAGTTTTTCATGGTATTCTGTTATGATACTTTTGATTTCAGTTGGGTCTGTTGTGACATCTCCAATCTCATTTTTTATTCAAGTTATTTCCTCACCTGTTTTCCTTTTCTACATTTAGCTGATAGTTTATTAATGTTGTTGATCTTTTCAAAGAACCAGCTTTTGGTTTTGTTACTTTTTTCAATTGTTTCTGAATTCTCTAATTCATTTAATTCTGCTCTAATCTTTGTTATCTGTTTTCTTCTGGTGCCTGAGGGGTTTCTTTGTTCCTCTCTTTCTACTTGTTCAAATTGTAGTGTTATTTCTTTGGCTTGGGCCCTTTCTTCACTCCAGATATGTGCACTTATAGAGATAAATTGACCTCTGAGCACTGATTTTGCTGTATCTCATAGGTTCTGGTAAGATGTATTTTCATTCTCATTTGATTCCATAAATTTCTTTACTTCCTCCTTGATTTCTCCTATAACCAATGGCTTTTCAAAAAATTATTATTATGATTGAGTGAAAATATACAATCCCATATAAATTTGCATACCCACTGTCCTGGTCACTGGGTACTGCTCTAACAGAAAATACCACGAGTGGAAGGTTTCATGTAGAGAAGCTTTTATTGTCTCAGTCCGGTAAGCCACAAATCCATTTACAAATTGTAAGTGCATTCAGTAGGAGAATTTATCACAGTCCAGTAGGCTAAGTCCACATTCAGTGACAGCATCTCGGCACAGGAACCTCGGGTCCAAAGGACGTGCTCTGCTCCCAGTGCTTCTCTCTTGGTGGTATGAGGTTCCTAACTTCCTCAGCTCACTTCTCTCCCTCATATTCCACAAGCTTGTAGCTTGAGTCCTGCCTCACTAACACAACTGCAAACCATTCTTCATCATCAGTATCACAGAGGCAGGATTCACAACACATGGGAGGAAGGGCACCATGTTGGAATGCCAAACCAATTCAAATCAACACATACATTCTGGGGGGGACACAATTCAATCCATGACACCCACCAATGAGCAGCGTCCACTGCTCTCCCTGCCTAGTAACAGCACAATCCTCCTCTCCATTCTGAGCATGTCATATCCTCCCAACAATCTGCTATCCGCTCCTCTCCACCCTCTTCCCCACATCCAGAGTTTTTAGTATGAATAGATGTTGGACTTTATCACATGCCTTTTCTGCATCAATAGACAAAATCAGGTGATTCTTGTCTTTTGGACTATTTATGTGGTTGATCATATTGTTTTTCTGATGCTGAACAAGCCTTGCATCCCTGGTATGAATTGAACTTAGTTTTGATGAATTATTTTTTTGATATATCTTTGTACTGTATTGGCAAGAATTTTGTTGAAGATTTTTGCATCTAGATTCACGAGTGATAATTGGTTTGTAGTTCTCCTTTTTTGTTGGGTCTTTCCCTGGCTTTGGTATCAGGGTTATGCTGGCTTCAAGGAATGAATTTGGGAGTATTCCATCACTTTCTATGCTATGAAATAGTTTCAGTAGTATTGGAGATAACTCTTCTGTAAAAGCTTGGTAGATTTCT
This sequence comes from Heterohyrax brucei, assembly GCA_028571685.1. NCBI lineage: Eukaryota > Metazoa > Chordata > Mammalia > Hyracoidea > Procaviidae > Heterohyrax > Heterohyrax brucei. Next base: position 173,060,290 of record CM053141.1, read on the forward strand.
GCACTGAAGCCATCTGGGCCAGGCCTTTTTTTGGTTGGTAGTTTTTTGATGACTTTTTCAATCTCCTCCTTTGCAATGAGTTTATTAAGTTGTTCTGCTTCACCTCGTCACCTTGTGATAATTTTGTTAGGTGATATGAATTTAAGAATTTGTCCATTTCCTCTAGGTTTTCCCAATTTATTAGAGTACAGACTTCTGTAGTATTCTGTTATGATAGTTTTGATTTCTGATGAATCTGTTTTGACAACCCCCCTTCTCATTTCTTATTTGGGTTATTTGCTTCCTTTCCTGTTTTTCTTTAGTAAGCTTAGCCAATGGTTATCAATTTTGTTGATCTTTTCAAAAAACCAGCTTTTAGTCTTTACAAATTTTTCAATTGTTCTTCTATTCTGTAGTTCATTTAGTTCTGCTCTGATCTTTATGATCTGTTTTCATCTGGTGCCTGAGGGGTTCCTCTGTTGTTCTCTCTCTACTTGTTCAAGCTGTAGGGTTAGATCTTTGGTTTGGGTTTTTTCTTGCTTCCGGGTGTGTGCATTTATAGGGATAAGCTGACCTCTGAGCACTACTTTGGCTGTATCCCATAGGTTCTGGTAGGAAGTGTTTTCATTCTCGTTGGAATCCATAAATTTCTTTATTTCATCCTTGACTTCTATAACCAATGGCTTTTAGAGAAAGATGTTGTTCAGTTTCCATGAGTTCCACTTTCTGTGTATGTTTTTTCTGCTATTGATTTTGACTTCTATGGCGTTATGGTCTGAGAAGATGCTTTGCAATAATTTAGTGTTATGGATTTTGTTGAGATTTGCTTTATGTCCTAACACATGGTCTATTCTGGAAAATGTTCCATGTGCATTGAAGAAGAAGGTGTAGTTGTCTGCTGATGGATAGAAAGTTCTATAAATGTCAATGAGGTCTAGTTGGTTAATTGTCACAGGAAGGTCTTCTGTGTCTTTACTGAACTTTTTTCTAGACAATCTGTCCAATATTGAGAGTGGAGTGTTGAAGTCTCCCACTATTATTGTGGAGTGATTTATTTCATTTTTTTTTTTGGTACAGTCAGTTTTTTTTCAATGTCTTTAGGTGCTGTAATATTAGAGTAGCCATGAATCGGATCTGACTCAATGGCACTTGGCTAATATTAGGTGCATAAATATTTAATATTGTTAAGTCCTGCTTATGTATTGAAGCTTTCAGCAATAAATAGTGTCCATCCTTGTCCACAATAGTGGATTTTACATTAAAATCTGTTTTATCTGAGATTAGAATTGCCACACCTGCTTTTCTTGGTGTATCATTAGCTTGATATATATTCTTCCATCCTTTAATTTTCAGTTTGTTCCTATCTTTAAGTCTAAGGTGAGTTTCTTGTAAGCAACATATGAATGGGTTGTGTGCTTTGATCCAAGATACCTCTCATCTCTTAACCGGAGCATTCAGTCCATTCATATTCAATGTAATTATTGATAGTTATGTGTTTAGTGCTGTCATTATGATGTTTATTTTTGTGTTTATATTTTCTCTGTTGTTCTTATTATTCTGTTCTGTGACATTCTTCTTCATGAGTTGATTTTTCACCATTTCAGTGTTGATTTTGTGGTTGTTGAAACTCCTGTATTACATTTCTTGATGTGATATGTTGAATCTTTTTTGTGTTTTGCAGCTGCCCCTGTGGTCTCCCTTAATAGTCTATGTTTAAACCCATTTTTAACTAATGCCAGTCTTATTAACTTCGTCTTCATCTGGCAGGACTATAATGACTGTAGTACATGCCTCTTTTTAATAAGATGACATCATAGATCTAAGTAGATTTCTGCTGTAAGGTTAGATATTTGACCTGAGTAGGTTCCCGGATGATGTGTCCTCTATTTCCTTCTAAAATATAAAATTAGTGGTTTTGTTCTTCCAAGCCAAGAGCTTCTTTTAGTATTTCTTGTAGCTTTGGTTTGGTTTTTACAAAGTCTCTGAGTTTCTGTTTATCTGCAAATATCTTGATTTCATTTTCTTATTTGAAAAATAGTTTTGCAGAATATATAATTCTTGGTTGGAAGTTCTTCTCCTTGAAGGCTTTGAGTGTATCACCCCATTTTCTCTGTGCCAGCATCTTTTCTGCTGAGAAATCCGATGAAAGCCTACAGGGTTTCCCTCTGAATGTTAGCTTAGCTTTGAATCTTGCTGCCTTTAAGGGTTTCTGCTTGTGTTTCTTTTTGTTAAGCTTGATTATAACATGCCTTGGAGTCTTTCTTTTGAGATCTATTGGAGTTCGATATGCATGTTGTATATCTATATTCTCTTCTTTTGTAATTTCTGGAAAGTTTTCTGTCCGCAGCTCAGCCACAATACTCTCCGTGTTCTCAGGTGTCCCATCCTACTCAGGAACTCCAAATAATCACAGATTGTTCCTCTTAATAGAGTCCCACATGTTTCTTAATGCTTCTTCATTTTTCTTGTTTCTCTTTTCTGATTTCTCCTCAGAGATGCTGGAGTTGGTAGCATTGTCTTCCAAGTTAGAAAGTCTATTTTCCATTTGTTCCATTCTGCTTTCTTGGCTTTGAACTGAATTTTCTGTCTCTTTGATTTTATTCTTGATCTGTTGAATTTCAGAGTACTAGTGTTCCATCAGATCAAACAGCTTTCTTGATTTTTCATTTTGCTCTATTGCATTTTATATAAGGTCTAGTAGGGCTCTACATGTACTCCTTTTGTACTTGCCTTCCAATAATTTCAGAAATGCTTCTTAGTCTGGGAAGTTCTTTGGATCTTTCTTTTGTGGGCCTTCTGAAGCCATAGGTGAATTCTTCCTAATGTTTCAGTCCAAAGTTTGTTGCTTTTTGGGCATCTGGAGATTGTTTTGTTTCTCCAGTGTTACCTTAACAGGATCTAAAGTACAGTCTGAAAAGGAAGTTGATCACCAGACACCTCTATGTACTCCAGTGACTGGGCTCAGTGGAATCTCTGGGGTAGCAGGCTTCTCCTCCTGTTTGGCAAAGACACAGCCCCACTTATGGAGTCACTGGGGAGCCATCAGTTGAACCTATAATGTGAGACAGTAAAGGCTGGAAGAGACGCCGTCCAGATGCACTGCGGTTATTACTCTGCTGAGAGGTAAAAGGTATCCAACAGCTTCCAAAATTAGTCAGGGTTTCAGGTGTGCAAGTCCCTCTGCTCAGCTGGCAAAGTAAGCTCCTCTATATCAAAGACTGCTTTACTGCCGGAAAATGCTCTCCAGACAGGCATTGCCTCCCAGCCTGGAAATTAGTTCCAGCTGAGGCCTCCATATAGGAAACTCCACCCTCCCAGGAAATCAAGACGGTGTTACACACAAGCTCCGCCTCCTGCCTCAGTAAAGGCTATTCAATGGCAGAAGTTTGGAGAGTCTGAGAGAGAGAGAGCTCAGAGGTGCCGAGTTGCACGGATTCCAAGGCCAGGCTCTCAAAATGTGGTGATTCTGCTTGCGGATCTCATCAGCAGTGCCTTGCTGCCAGTCTGACTTCAGCCTCTCCCACCAGCTAAGACAGAGGTTAAAAAAAAAAAACTTAAAGTGGCAATTCACCTCCAATCCTCAAAAGCTGACACTCATCAACGGCAGGGGTCAGTGAAAGATATGAAGTTTCATGCTCAGTGGTATGTAGACCAAATAGACAGTCCTGTGCTGTGTTCTAGGGCTAACTAGGTGTCCAGAAGTCTCTGTTTAATTATCAAGTCAGGCCTTGGTTTCCAGAGGAATTTAGTCAGACATGTGTTTAGTCCTCCATCTTGACTCTGCCTCCAATCTGCGGCTTTTTGAGTAATGTGTTGTTCAGTCTCCATGAGTCTATGTTTTTTTCTGCTATTGATTTCAACTCTTATGGCTTTGTGGTCCAAGAAGGTGCTTTGCAACAATTCATTGGTTTGAATTTTGTTGAGATTTGCTGTATGTCCTTATACATAGTCTATTCTGGAAAATGTTCCATGTGCATTGGAGAAGGTACACTTATATGTTGATAGGTGATAGGTAAAGTGTTCTCTGTATGTCAGTGAAGTCTAATTGGTTAATTGTTGCAGTAAGATCTGTATCTTTACTGAGCTTTTTTCTGGATGATCTGTCCGTTACTGAAAGTAGAGTGTTGAAGTCTCCTCTATTAATGTGGAGTGATCTATCTTGTTTTTCAGTGTAGTCAGTGTTGGTTCAATGTATTTAGATGCATTGGGTATGTAAACATTTAATATTGTTATGTCCTGCTTATGTATTGAATCTTTCAGCAATAAATAGTGACCGTCCTTGTCCATAATGGTGGATTTTACATTAAAGTCTATTTCATCTGAGGTTAGCATTGCCACTTCTGCTCTTCTTTGTATGTTGTTAGCTTGGTATATGTTTTTTCATCCTTTGGTTTTCGGTTTGTTCATATCTTTGAGTCTAAGATGTGTTTCTTGTAAGCAGCATATGCTTGAATCATGTCTTTTGATCCAGGCTGTCAGTCTCTTTCTCTTTATTGTAGTGTTCAGTCTGTTTAAGCTCATTGTAATTATTAAAATGGATGTGTTTAGTGCTGTTATTTTAATGCATTTATTTTTGTGTTGTTGATGTTTTCTATGTTGCTGTTAATACTTTTCTCTGGGTCATTCTTTATGAGTTGGCTTTTCATCTATTTCAGTGTTGGTTTTGTGTTTGTTGAAACACCTGTATTATGTTTCTTGTTTTGATATGTCATATTGTTATTTTACTTTGCGGCTACCACTGTGATCCTCCTTAATATTCTAAGTTTAAACCAGGCTTTAACTTCTGCATATCTTTTTAATTTCCTCTCCATCTGAAAGGATTATACCTAGTATAATTTATCCCTCTTTTTAGTATGATGATGTCATAATTTTCATATTAAGCTCACTGGTTCCCCTCTTTTAATATTGTAGCTTTGATTGAGCTTTGTGACTTTGCTAACTGAGTAGGATTCTGGCTGCTGTCTCCTGCATTGCCTCCTTAAGTATATACTTGTTTTGGTTTTTCTAAATAAAGAGCTTCTTTCAACATTTCTTGTAGTTTAGGTTTGGTTTTTACAAAGTCGCTAAGCTTCTGTTTATCTACAAATGCCTTAATTTTACCTTCATATTTGAGAGACAAATTTGGTTGAAATTTTTTGTCCTTCAAGGCTTTGAATGTGTAATCTCACTGCCTTCTTGCCAATGTCATTTCTTCTGAGAAGTCAGACAAAAGCCTACAGGTATTCCCTCTGTATGTTAGCATTGCTTTAAGCATCACTGTCTTTAAAAATATCTTTTTATGTTTCATTTTATTAAGCTTGATTATATTATAATGTATTGGTGTTTTTCTTTTGGGGTTTAGTTTTTGTGATATTCAATAAGCATCTTGAGTATCTACGTTCTTTTCCATAATTTCTGGGAAGTTTTCCGTCAGCAACTATACAATACTCTTTGCATTTTCACCTATTCCTGTTCAGGAGCTGCAATTATTCATAGATTATTCCTCTTAAAAGAGTCTGACATGTTTCTTAATGCTTCTTCATTTTTCTTTTTTCTATTCTCTGACTTCTTGTAAATGTTTGTGTCAGTTGCTCTATCCTCAAGCTCACTAATTCTGGCTTCCATCTCCTCAATCCTGCTCTTTTGGCTTTGGATTAAATTGTCTGATTCTGTAATTTTATTATTTACCTGCTGGATTTCAGATTGTTGATGTTCCGTCAGTTCAAATAGCTTACTCAATTTTTCATTTTGTTCTGCTGTGTTTTATTTAATTTCTAGGAGGGCTGTTGGCTGGCTTGGCAGGGTTCCAACTCGATGGCACTTGGCTGGCTTGGCAGGAGGGCTGTATACATAATTCTTTTGTATTCTATGTCTGATAATTTCAGAAAGGTTTCTTCATCTGGGAAGCTTTTTGAGTCATTATTTTGGGAGTTTTCTGAAGCCAAAGTGGACTGCTTTTTTAAATGATTAGATATTGATTGTTGTCTTTGCACCATCAAGAAGCTGTTCTTTGGTGTTAACCCTACAGGAACTGAGGCATAGTTCTAAGACAAGAGTCAGAACACTCTAGATTTGGTCACCAGCTACCTTTCTGTTCTCTAGTGACTGGCCCCAGGTGGACTCTCTGCAGTGGCAGGCCCCACAACCTGTCTGCTAAAGGTAGGAGTTACTTATGGCAACTCTCTGTCATTATTCCATGCAAGTCTATATTTCAGCTCAAAGAATGGAGGAGAAAAGGATGCCACACCACTTAACTGCCCAGGACCACTGCATTCTGTAGATTAGCTTAAAACCTGCTTATTTGCTGAGAGAGGTGTTGTGTAGCATCCACTGAAAGAAGCTGGGCACTCAGTGGGGCATGCTCTGCCTCCTGATTGGCAAAGATTGTGCCCTACTTACTGTGTCACTGGAGGGCCATCAGCCAACACTATGATTGGTTCAATAGAGGCTGGTGAAGATGCCGCCACCCTGCTCAACAGTCAGTTCTCCAGGTTGTCTTATTTTGAAAAAGTGCTTTACTGCTGTGTGAGGAGCTTTCTGTCAACTGTAAAAATCAGTCAGGCCCTCAGGTGTGGCAAGTCCCACCTTCCAGCTGACAAAAATGGCACATCATGGGCCACCCCAAGACTCTGTGATGTGGTTCAAAGAAAAGAGAGGTTAGGGCCACCTTCATCTGCGAGGTCTCACCCATAATTCTAGGCACAATCGTCTTAAACACAGCTTTTCTGCCAGAGAAGTACTATTCAAACAGGAACTACTGCTCAGCATAGGTATTAGCCCCAAATGACATCTCTGGTGTGGCTGACACCACCACCCAGCTGACCAAGATGGTGTCCAGACTGAGCTGCCCTTCCTGTCGATAGTCAGCACAATCTATGGCACAATTCAGAGAAGAGAGGGAGGAGGGGCTGTAGTGCCCCCCGTCAACAGCTGGACTTTCAAGATGTGGTTGTCCCAAGTACAGTTTCTCTACTACACTGTATGCTGTTTATGTAAGTACTGCAGTTCAGCATATTAGCTGGCTCATGCCTAGTCCCCACCTCCTGGATAACAAAGAAGGTGTCTGTACCTGCAGTCCTCCCAAATGATACATCAGCAGAAGGAGGACTCAGCGTGCTGCTGCCTCATCTTTGAGAGAGGTAGATTTCTTTCCCCTTACTGGTGCCTGGTCCACTCTGACAGCCCTAGCCAAATCCTAGGGCTCCCAGGCTGTCCACACTGCTCTGTTCAGTTATCATTCCAGGCCTTAGTTCTTAGAGGGAATAGAAGAAACATGTGTCTAGTCTACCACCTCGGCCCTGCTCCCCTATTGTTTTTTTTAAATACTTTATTGTGCTTTAAGTGAAAGCTTACAACCACGTAAATTTGTCGTACATAAACTGCCACACACACACTGCTATATAACTTTAGCTGCTCTCCCCACACTGTGACAGCATACTCCTGCCTTGTATTTCCCATGTCCATTCACTCAGCTCCTGTCCACCTCCATCCTTTTGTCTTAGATCTGAACAGGAGCTTCCCAGTTAGCCTCATGTATCTATTTAAGCCGAGAAGCACAATGTTTGCCAGTATTATTTTATGTCTTATAATCAGTCCAATCTCTATCTGAAGAGTTGACTTCAGCAATGAATTCAGCTCTGAGTTAACAGAGAATCCAGCTGTCATGTCTTCCAGGGAACTTCCAGTCTGTCAGATCATCAAGTCTAGACTTTATTTTTAATAGAGTTCTAGTTCTGCACACCCACTTTTCTCCCACTACATCAGGGATTCTATGTTTTACTCCCTGTCAGGGAAGTCATTGGTGGTGGCCAGGCTCCATATAGTTTTCTGGTCTCATGCTCACGTAGCTTCTGGATTATATGGCCCTTTCTGTCTCTTGGGCTCATGTTTTCCTTATGTGTTTGATGTATTTCATTCTTCTCTGCTTCAGGTTGGATCCGACTCTACAGCACTTGGCTTTGCCTGCCTCAGGTGCTTTGGGACCAGTTGATGCTACTTAGATGACTGCTTGCTAGCTTTTAAGACTCTAACACCACTCACCAAAGTGGTATGCAGAACATTTCCTTAAAGGAAACTTTGTTATGCTAATTGACGTAACTGTTCCCTGAAACCATGATCCATAGATCTCTGCCCTTCCTACTTTATCCTTTGAAGAGTTGTTATATATTTAGGAACTCTCTTAGCTTTCAGTTTAGTACAGCTGTGCTGACCTCCCTTCTATTGTGTGTTGCCTTCCCTTCACCTAAACCAATTCCAGTCTGCTATCTAATCAGTGGAACACCCCTCTCCCTCCCTCCACATCCTTGTAACCATCAAAGAGTACCTTGTTATGTGTTTAAACCTTTTCTCAAGTCGTTGTAATAGTGGTCTCATACAATATCTGTCCATTTCCAATTGACTAATTTCACTCAGCATGTCTTCCAGAGTCCTCCATGTTGTTTCCTGAGATTATTGTTGTTCTTTATCATTGTGTAGTGTTCAGTTATGTTCATATACCATAGTTTGCTTATCCATTCATCTGCTGATGGGCACCTAGGTGTATTCTATCTTTTTGCTACTGTGGGCATGCATGTCTCTATTAGTGTGATAGCCCTTATTTCTCTAGGATACATTTTAAGACATGAGATTACTGGATCATATGGCATTTCTATTTCTAGCTTTTTAAGAAAGCATCAAATCAATTTCTACAATAGTTGTACCATTTTACATTCCCACCAAAAGTAAGTGTTTCAGTCTCTCCAAAACCTCACCAGTATTTATTATTTTGTGTTTGTTTTTCTTTCCTAGTAATGCCAGGTTGTTGGGATGAGAATGTATCTCATTTTAATTTTGATGGATGTCTTCTTTGGTGAAGTGCCTGTATGTATTTTTTAGTTGGGTCTTTTGTCTTTTTCTTGTTGAAGTTTTGCAGTATCCTCATAGAATATGAGGATTAAATGTTAATAGTATTTGTCATAGCCAAAATATTTTTCCCAGTCTGCAGGTTGTCTTTTTACTCTTTTCATGAAGTCTGTGGATGAGGATAAGTGTTTGATTTTTAGTAGTTCCCAATTATCTATTTTCTCTTCTGGTGTTCTGTGCATTTTTAGTAATGTCATGTAGTTTGTTTATGACATGTATTAGGACTCCCAGTATTGTCCCTATTTTTGCTTTTGTGATCTTTATCATTGTAGATTTTATATTTAATTCTTTGATCCATTTTGAGTTAGTTTTTGTGCATGGTATGAGATATGGGTCTTGTTCTTTTTTTTTTTTTGCAGATAGATACCCAAATATGCCAGTCTCATTTGTTAAAGAGACTATCTCTTACCCAGTTTACAGATTTTGAGAACGGTAAGTTTCTCTACTTTTGTAGGTCTCTTTAGGTTTCTTGCAGTTGTTTTTTTTTCGTTGTTAGGTGCTGTGGAGTGGGATCCAACTCATAGCAACCCTACACACAACAGAACAAAACTCGACCCAGTCCTGCATCATGCCCGCAAGTTGTTTTTACACTTAAGCCTATTGTTGCAACCACTGTGTCAGTCCATCTCCTTGAGGGTCTTCCTGTTTTTCACTTACCATCTACTTTGCCAAACATGATGTCCTTCTCCAGGGTTTGAATCCTCCCGATAACATGTCCAAAGTATGTAAGTCACAGTCTCACTATCTTTGCTTCCAAGGAGCACTCTGGTGAACTTCCAGCACGGATCTATTTGTTGTTTTGGGAGTCCATGGTACATTTAATATTCTTCTTCAACACCATAGTTCAAAGATGTTGGTTCTTCTTCTGTCTTCCTTATTCATCGTCCGGCTTTCATATGCATGTGATACAATGGAAATACAATGGCTTGAGGCAGGCATACTTAGTGTTCAAGGTGATGTCTTTACTTTTGAATATTTTTAAAGAGGTCCTTTGCCACTGATTTTCCCAGTGAAATGTGTCTTTTGATTTCTTGACTGCTGCTTGCATGGCTGTTGATTGTGGAACCAAATAAAATGAAATCCTTGACAACCTCAATCCTTTCTCCCTGCATTATGATGTTGCTTAATGATCCAGTTGTGCAGATTTCTGTATTCTTGGTGTTGAGGTGCAAACCGTACTGAAGGCTGTGGTCTTTGATCTTCATCAGTTAGTGTTTTGATTCCAAGAAGTAGGGTTGTGTCATCTGCATAATGCAGATTGTTAATGAGTTTTCCTCCAGTCCTGATGTGTTGTTCTTCATGTATTCCATCTTCTCAGTGTTTGCTCAGTATACAGATGGAAAATGTATGGTGACAGGGTACAACCCTGACATAAATCTTTCCTGACTTTAAACCATGCAGTGTCCCTTGTTCTGTTCACATGACTGCCTGTTGATCCATATACAGATTCCAAACGAGTACAATTAAGTGTACTGGAATTCCTGTCCTCTGCAATGTTGTCATAATCCACACATTTGAATGCCTTTGCATAGCCAATGAAACACAAATAAATATCTTTCTGGTAGTCTTTGTTTTCAGCCATAATCCGTCTGACATCAGTAATGATATCCCTGATTCCATGTCCTCTTCTGAATCTGGTCTGAATTTCTGGAATTTCCTTGTCAATATACTGTTACAGTAACTCTAGAATGATATTTAGTAAAATTTTACCTGTGTGTGATAGTAGTGATATTGTTTGATAGTTTCCTCATTCTGTTGGATCACCTTTCGTGGGAATAGGCATAAATGTGGATCTCTTCCAGTCGGTTGTCCTGGTAGCTGTCCTCTAAATTTCTTGGCATAGATAACCAGTGTTGCATCCATTTGTTGAAATGTCTCAGTTGCTATTCCATCAATTCCTGGAGCCTTGTTTCTCACCAATGTCTTTAGTGCAGCTTCAACTTCTTTCAGTACCATCATCCTGACTATATGCTGCTTCTTGAAATGACTGAACATTGACCAGTGCTTTCTGGTAAAATGAATCTGTGTATTCCTTCCATTTTCTTTTCGTGTATCCTGCTTTGTTTAATATTTCCCTGTAGAATCCTTCACTAATGCAACTCAAGGCTTGAATTTTTTCTTCAGTGTTTTCGGCTTGAGAAATTCAGAGCATGTTCTTCCCTTTTGATTTTCTGTTTCCATCTCTTTGTCCATATCATTATAATATTTTATTTTGTCTTCTCGAGACCTTTGCAATCTTCTGTTCTGTTCTTTTTCTTTGTCAGGCCTTCCTTTTGCTTTAGCTACTTAACATTCAAAAGCAATTTTCAGAGTCTCTTCTGACATCCAATTTAGTCTTTTCTTTCTCTCCTGTCTTTTTAACAACCTCTTGCTTTCTTGATGGATGACATCTTTGATGTCATTCCACAACTTGTCTCGTCTGTACTTTGGCTCTTGTGAACTTCTTATTTTTTTGTGTTTAAGTTGGATTTGTACATGAGCAATTGATGGTCTGTGCTGCAGTCAGTACACGGTAGTTTTCTAACAGCTGATATGGAGCTCTTCCTTTGTCTCTTTGCACAGATGTAGTTGATATGATTGCTGTGTATTCCATCTGCCAAAGTCCATGTGTATAGTCCCTGTTTCCATTGATGAACAAGGGTATTTGAAATGAAAAAGTTGTCGACCTTGCAAAATTCTATCATGTGATCTCCAGTGTCATTTCTCTCACCAAGGCTGTTTTGTCCAACTACTCATCCCTCTTCTTTGTTTCCAATTTTTTCATTCCAATCACTAGTAATTATCAATGCATCCCAATTGAGTGTTCTATCAATTTTGAACTACAGAAACTGGTAAAAATCTTTAATTTCTTAATTGTTAGCCTTGGTGGTTGTGCACAAATTTGAATAATAAACTTATTAACTGGTTTTCCTTGTAGATGTATGGATATTAATGTATCACTGACAACGCTGACTTCAGGACAGATCTTGAAATATTCCTTTTGATGATGAATGCAATACCATTCCTCTTCAAGTTTTCATTCCTGGCGTAGTAGATCATATAATTGTCTGGTTCAAAACAGCCAGTACCAGTTTACCATTTCAGCTTTCTAATGCCTAGGATATCGATATTTATGCATTCCATTTAATTTTCAGTGATATTCATAATCATACTTTCTGTGTTTCAGTTATTAATAGATGTTTGCAGCTGTCTCTTCTCATTTTGAGTCATGTCACATCAACAAGTGAAGGTCCTGAAGGGTTAACTCCATCCACATCGTTAAGGTTGACTCTCTGTTGAGGAGGCAGCCCTCCCCCAGTTGTCTTCTGAGTTCCTTCCAGCCTTGGGCCTGATTTTCTGGCACTATACATCACATTGTTCTACTCCTATTCATAAAGTTTTCACTGGCTAATTCTTTTCAGAAGTAGACTGCTGGGTTCTTCTTCCTTGTCTGCCTTAGTCTGGAAGCTTATCTGAAACCTGTCTGCCCTGGATGACCCTGCTGTTATCTGAATACTGGTGGCATAGCTTCCAGCATCACAGCAACATGTAAACCCCCACAGTATGGCAAGCTGACAGACAAATGGGCATTTCTTGCAGTAGATTCTTGTAATTTTTTTGGATTAGGTGTTTTAAGTCTCTGGTGAGATTTATGCCTAAGTATTTTATCTTACAGGAGCTATTGCAAATGTTATTGACATGTTGATTCCTTCTTTGATGTTTTCTTTTTTGGTGTAAAGGAAACCAACTGATGGTTGTATACTTTTCTTCTATCCTGAACATTTGCTGAACTCTTTTATTAGTTCCAGTAGTGTGGGGGTGGGAGGGTAGTTTTTGTGTATGTAGTATTTACGGGATTCTGTATATAAGATCATGTCATTTGTAAACAGAGATACTTTTATTTCACCTTTACCAATCTAAAAGGGCTTTATTTCTTTACCTTATCTGATTGCTATGGTTGGAACCTCCAGTACAATGTTGAATAAAAATGGTAGCAAAGGTCACACTCCTCTGGTTTTCATTCTCAAGGAGACAGCTTTCAGACTCTCTCTGTTTGGGATGATGTTGGCTGTTGGCTTTGTAAAAATACTCTATTATGTTGAGGAATTTCCCTCCTATTCCTCTTTTACTGAGAGTTTTTTTTTTTAAGAATGAGTGTTAGACTTTGTCAAATGCCTATTCTGCATTAACTGATAAAATCAAGTGATTCTTCACTTTTGTTTTATTTATGTGGATGATTACATTAACTGTTTTCTAATGTTGACTCATCTCAGCATCTATTATATGAATCCCACTCTTTCATAGTGAATTATTTTTTTATGTGTTGTTGAATTCTATTGTCTAGGCTTTTGTTGAGGATACTTGCATCTAGTTTCATGAGAGATATTTGCCTGCAATTTTTGTTTTTCTGTATTGTCATTACCTGGGTTTAGTATCAAGGTTATGCTACCTTCATAGAATGAATCTGGCAGTATTCCATCATTTCATATGCTTTAGTAACAGTGGTACTAACTGTTCTCTAAAATTTTGTAGACTTTTCCAGTGAAGCAATCAGGGCCAGGACTTTTTTGTTTGGGAGGTTTCTGATTATCTTTTCAATCTGTTATTTTATGATGAATGTATTCAATTTTTCCACATCTGTGTTAGTTTAGGTAGGTAGTATGTTTCTGGAAATTTGTCCATTATCTACAGTTTTTCACAGTATTCTGTTATGATTTTTAAAATTCTGGTTGGGTTTATTGTGATATCATTCATTTCATATTTGGTTTATTTGCTTCCTCTTGTTTTTCTTTTGTTGGTTTGGCCAATAGCTTATAGATTTTATTGATCTTTCCAAAGAATCTGCTATTGGTCTTGTTAACTGTTTCAGTCATTTTTCTATTCTCTAATTCATTTACTTCTGCTCTAATTTTTATTATTTACCTTCTTCTGGTGCCCGAGGATTTCTTTTCCTGCTGTATTTCTACTTGTTCTAATAGTAAAGTTAATGTTTAGATTTAGGTCTTTCCTTCTTTCTGGGTATGTGGAGTTATTGAGATAACTTGTCCTCTGAACACTTCTTTTGCTGTATTCCAAAGGTTGTGGTAGGAGTTTTTATTCTCATTTGAGTTTGCGAATTTCTTTATTCTGTCTTGATTTCTTCTATAATCCAGTGGTTTTTGAGCAAGACTCTGTATACTTTCCATGTGTTTGATTTTTTTCTCTTCCTTTTTCTGTTACTGATTTCTGCTTTTATAGCTTTATAATCTTAAATATGCTTTGTAGTATTTTGATGCTTTCAATTTTGTTAAGGTTTGCTTTATGTGGTCTATTCTGAGGCATGTTCTCTGTGCATTAGAAAAGAAAGTATACTTGGCTAATGTTGAGTGAAGTATTCTGTGTATGTTTATGAGGTCAAGTTGTTCAATTGTGGTATTTAGATCTTCTGTCTTCATTAAGCATTTTTTCTGGCTATTCTGTCTTTCCCTGAAACTGGTATGTTTAAGTCTCCTATTACTATTGTGGGGGTGTCCATCACATATGTAGTTTTAAGGTTTCCAAATCCATATTAAAGTAAGTGAAAGCTCCCAAGTGAAATTTGTGTGTAAAATTTAATACAATTTATCCAATATACTATTATTATAACATGGACTCATTAATAAATATTGTTACTTTTTTGTTTGTTTTTGCATGAAATTTTAACATCTTGCATGCATTTTGGCTTGGCTATGCATTTTATAATTTCAGCCCATCTTAATTTGGAGTAATCACGTTTCACATACTCATGTGGCTAGTGGTGACAGTATTGGACAGCATGGATCTATACCTTAATCATGAAATACTATGAACACTGTTCCCCAAAGGCAGGTAGCTGGAATCATCACAGCTAGCAGCAGATGCTGGTAGGATGTTTACCTGCCCATCTGCTTAGTTTCAAGCCATCCTTTTCCTCAGGCTCTAAGGCATCTGCCTGCCTCAACTAAGTAGAATGGTAAATTATGAATGATGGGCCTCTCTTTTCAGCCCCAGCCCCACCACAGTCAGTACCCGTGAAGCCCACACAACATCCTTCCAGGCTGACAGCCCTGGGAGATGACACGTGTGGTAAATTAAGCGGAATGCTGATGAAAAATGAAGTGTGGTCACAATCTAGCAGTGCTGGCAGTCTGCAGAGTCTACAGTGGCCCTTGAAAAATGTATTCCTTTTAGATTTTTCCGTGGCATTTGAATGCCAGATCATCCATTATCCTGCATGCTATGTATGAGGACAGAAAGAAAATAAAATGGAATTCACATCATCATCATAAAGGCAGATTTACTAGACAGCACCACACTTTGGGGGAATATCCCCTTGCAAAGAAGGCATACTTGTTAAAACCCTCGTTCTAGCGAATGGGAGTTTTGTTTTTTTGCATTTCAGAAGCACAAGTCAGTCTTAGAACAGTGGAGGGAGAATGAAATTTATTTTTCACTAGTTAGGCAAGCTAGCTAAACCTACACATTTATAGAAAACCTAAAGGAAGAAGTAAATTTTAGATAACTCCCTAATTTCAATTATTGGAGGCCCAAGAAATCTACCAATCAGCTTCGGGGACCATGAAATAATGTAATTGAGTACAGAAGTTTTGACATTCAGGATAATCCTATGAGAATAAAAAAGACATTATTAATATCTATAAACAAAATAGGAGCTAATGAATACATAATAATTTTTTAAACATAACGTGGCATCCATTTTTCTTCAGGGATTGCTTTTGGAAGTATATTTGTTTGCAAATGCAATGAAGTCATATGAATTTGACATTTAGACATAGACCTGGAAGGAATCTTAACGATCATCTGGTTCACAGAAATCAGAAATATGGTAATTTAACTGAGACTGCAGAAACCTCTGGGACTGTGACCCTAAGACACCATTCTGATCTGGAACTGAAGCCATTCCTGGAAACCACCTTCCAATCAAACAATAGAAAAGCCTATTAAATAAATAATGACACCGGATGGGAATGTTGTCCTTATAAAAGTCAGTCATAGGAGATCAAAGGAGCAATAGTTCCTTAAAAGCAAAGATGAGAAGGCAGGAAGGGGTAGAAAATCAAAACAAAAGAAATAAGGAACCAAGGGTGAAATGGGAAGAATGGTAGCACATTGCAGGGAATGAAACCAAAGTCATGAAACCATTTATATATCAACTATCAAACAGTAATTGAATTGGCTCTGTATTTTACCTATTGCACAATAAAGTCAAAAAAAGAAAACCCTATGGAGCATTGCTCTACTCTGATGCTCATGGTGTTGACTTGGCAACAACTGGTACTTGTTGTTCTTCGTCAAAGCTAAGATACCATCAATGGCCTCCAGTGACATATTTCGCAGAATTTATGCTTGTCTATAGTTCTCTCTTATAATGAACCTGGACAGGTCTGTGACTTGCTTGGCTGATAGAATGTGGCAGAACTCTTCCAGGTCTGAAAGTTAAAGAGGCCCAGATGCTTCTGCTTTCACACTCTTGAAATGCTCTCTTTTGGAGCTTAGCCACCATGCTATGAAGAAGTCCAACCTATCTGTCTTAAGCAGTTAGTGCTGCTCTAACAGAAGTACCACAAAGTGGATGGCTTTAACAAAGCAAAGTTTATTCTTACACAGTCCAGTAGGCTACAAGTCCAAATTCAGAATGGCTGCTCCAGGGGAAGGCTTTCTCCTTTCTTGGTTCTGGAGGAAAGTCCTTGTGTTGCATTAGTCTTTGTTCCAGAAGTGTCTTGGCACAGGAACCTCAGGCCTGAAGGGCGCATTCTACTCCTCGTGCTGTGTTCTTGATGGTGTGAAGTTCCCACTTCTTGGCTTGCTTCTCTCTCCTTTTCTCTCCCATAGCGTGAAAGGAGAAAGGGTGGTACAAGCCACTCTCCAGAGAAACTCCTTTAGTAAGGGTGTTGCAGTCCCATCCTAATCCTCTTTTAACGTAATCATCCTATCTATTTGCCACAGGCAAAGATTAGGATTTACAGCATTAAAAAAATCAGAAAATGGAGGACATTCACAGAGTACAGAGAATCCTGGCCCAGGCAAATTTCTACACATATTTTTGAGGGGACACAATTCAATCTGTGACACTATCCTACTTGAGAGAAATGTTGTGAAAGCAGCTGCCAGGGCAACCTTCATCAGTGTCATGTGATTACAAAAAATAACCTCTTAGTCAACCCACAGAATCATTAGAAATAAGAAATCACTGATTTTTAGCCACTGAAATTGCAAAAAGAAAAAAAGAAAGACATGAAAGAACAAAGTTGTGAGAATAAGCACACTGTTAAGTCATCAGGGAATCCATAAGCAGTTTAAATGGTTGTAAAATCCTTGACTGCTTTCTGAAAGGTTTGTAGTTCAAGTCAAGCTAGAGATGTATTGGAGGAAAGGCTTATCTACTTATAGGAAAAAAAGAAATCACTCATTGAAAATACTGTGGAGCACAGTTCTGCTCTGCCACATGCATACACCATGGGTCAGGACTGACTCAGTGGCAACTGATTACAGGTCTTAGGCATTAACAAAGTAAGGTATTTTTAAAAATATGTATACTTGATATTTTTTAAAAAAAATATTTGATATTTTTTTTAAGAAAGTACTTGATATTTTTTAAAAAGTTTGGATAGTCATCACAGCCAAACCAGAATTTTTTCAAGTCCCTTGTGGTTTTCTGCTGTTTTTATTAAATTATACAGATGGATGGAGTAGGAGAAACCATGATCTTTTCACTGAGATTCCTCAGCTGTCACTCAACACACTTAATAAGAATGTTCAACCTACTATTAGCATTTCCAGTAATGAAAAATTAGAAGAAAAGCAACCTATACATCAAGTAACAAATTATTCATTTAAAAATCTGTAACAGTCTGAGAACACTAAAAACTAAAAATGAATCCATTGCCATCAGGTCAGTTGTAAGCCATGGTTAGCCCATGTGTTGCAGAGTGGAAGTGCTTCATAGGGTTTTCTTGGCTACAATCTTCATGGAAAAGATTGCAAGACTTTCTTCCATGGAGCATCTGGGTCTTTTTGGACTACCACCCTTTAGATTATAGTGGAGTGCACATCTTTTGCCCCATCCAGGGGCCTAGCAGTCACTAAAAATTGAGAATATTTGTTCAAATTTATTGATATTATAATATATTCACAATCATTAGATAAAGAAGAAGGCTCAAAAACAATTATCATGTGAAGGACCATATTTGTTAATTACTTTTGAAAAGAAACCCTGGTGATACAGTTGTTCAGTGCTTGACTTAAAGGTTGGTGGTTTGATGTACTAGCTACTTCACAGGAGAATGATGTGGCAGCCTGCTCCTATAAATATTATAGCTTACAAAACTCTTCTACATCCTACAGGGTCACTATGATCATCCTATAGGATCAGAATCCATTTGATAGCACTGGTTATAGGTAAATATTTAAAAGTGTTTATGCATAGGAACAGTCAAAATCTATACAATATTTAGTTGTATGTGGGAGTAGGAGTAATGAAGGATATTTTTTTCTTCATAATCTGTATTTTCTAAAATTTCTACAATGAAAATGAATTATTTTTGGATTGATAAAACAGTATTTGTGGAAATAAAGAAAGAAATGTGATGACTCATTCATCTTATCCATGCAGCTATTGCTAATGAGTCCTTCTTGTCATTAAGCCTAAATATGGACTCACAGTTGTTCTCAGTGAGGTGTTCCAGGCAGCAAATACCAAGCAGTCAACATTGCCAAACTGAACTTGTTGCCTTCCCTCATTTTGTCCAGCCTTCTCATGTTATACATGAAGCTCAGACAGTCAAGTCACTAGTCACAATGTCATAGGGAACTACTGGTGGAATACAGGACCCAGGTGTGACTGCAAGTCTCAGGGCTGGATCTACTGCCAATATACACTGAGTATTTCTACTAGTAGATTATTTGGGCTGTAGGAAAATTCAGTAGACTGTACAAAGAAACGTTTCTTGGGAGTATCTACAATTGGTCCCATGTCAATCCTTTGCAGATGCAAAAACCAAGTCCCATAGTGTCCCATCTACATGACAGCCATTGAGGTTCTTCAGAGCTGTCCTTCTTCCCCAGTGCAGCATCTGCCAGCTCTACTCTTGACTCTTCTTAAGATTTTTAGTCTGTTCTCTGTCTGTAGTCAACCTGAATGATCTTGAGTGTATCTAAATTTAAAGAGTGGTTTCAAGCAACAGGCACGTGCTCCCAGTGCAAAGTTGTGACTACTACAGGAGACAGCTCTGATCCAAGGCAGAAGGGGTTCTTTGAAGTGCTTAGAATAGGATTCCTCAGACTTTGACCATTCATATACCACAATTTTTTTCTATGTATGAATACAACCTATTTTACTCTTTCCTGTAATAGTTCTTTAGAACATTTATATTTTTCTTACATAAATTTACATTAAAAGGAACTTTTTAGTACTGTGAATAAAAATATCACCTGCCATAAATAGAAGGCAGCTATGGAAATGAACACAATGAAAATGAAATAATGTTACTCACTTCTAGTTACATACTGTGTTACCTGTTAAAGTGTCTTTGTTGAAAAAAGAGGTTACAGGTGCCAGAGAGTTATTAAATACATATCGCCATGAGTCGGATCCGATTCGACGGCACTTGGGAGTATAAATCAAGACATTATAATAATCAGAGAATTAGAAGCGAAAACAATGTAACTATGTGATTCAATGTTTTTTAAAGATAAGGCCACAATCCTAAAAATATCAGCTGTATCACCTGATGTGATAATGTATACCTACCAGGACTTTGAACCTGTTCCTTCCAGTTTGAACTCCTGCTGATAATTTGAATTTCCACCCCAGATATATTGCGTCAGAATCTACAGTTTAACAAGATCCCCATTTGATTCTCATGTGTAATGAATTTTGAGAACTAGTACTCTCCTAGTGATTCACAGAACTGGTCCCTAGAGAACAACATTAGCATCATCTAGAAATACAAATTCTCAGCAGGGTTCAAACCAGAATGAATCTGTTCAAAGTCCTGATACCTAACCCCTGTTGTCCATTGTGCAGTTAGGGTAATGTTTCCTACAGTCTGGAAACTATGGATCCTTTACTTCTCTCAGTATATTCCCTCTCAGCATCTAAAGATACAATTCTTTTCGGATTCAAATGTCAAGAGCCAGGAGCCTTTGCTTTCTGTGGTTCCTGGAGCTTTCTTTTCCTTTCTCTGTTGTCTTAATCCTGGGCCATAGATGATGCTGTTTCTCATATTCAGTGTAAGCCCTTGGAGATAGTAATTATGGCTCCTCTGAGTCACATATGTTTCTCCTTGATGATTTCTAGGATCTTTACTGATTGAAGTAATCTCTGAAATCTAGCTGGGTAAAGCTTCACACCTTAAGAAATCAGTCCTCTGTGGAGCACCATTGCTTCCATAGCTGCAGAGACTAACTGGGTATGCTTATCTTTGTGGAGTCTTCTGACAGATACAAAAAGGCTTCCATAACCAACACCATTTCCCTTATAAGCCTGTGTCTGTTGTCTGAAGTTTAATCACTTGAGATACAGTTCATAGTATGCCTTTGGTCTTCAGCTGAGTTCTCCAGAAAAGCAAAATCAGTAAATCATATAAAATATAGAGAGAGATTTATGTAAAGAAAATAGCTCACACAGTTGTAGAGACTGGAACATCCCAAGTCTGGGGTCCAAACTGGAGGCTTCTTCTGGTTCACATAGTTGCAGGAACTGGAAAACCAAAGACTGACAGGCTAGAGAGCAAGGCTGTTGCTCACAGCCTGCAAAGATTAGCAGATCTCAAGATTAGCAGGCAAGACCCCAGGTAAGCTGCTAGCTCAACTCCCAAGAACCAGAAGTCAGATGAACAGGAACCAGATGCAGGATCCAGAGTAAGCAACAATCCCCCAAGCCTTGCTAAAATGTCCAATTATATTTGATGCAGTACATATATCCAAGGAAACTCACTTCCAACTGATTGACTACTTATAGCAGATCCCATCATAGAGGTGACCACAACATCGCATGATGGCCAAACCACTGAGAATCATAGTCTAGCAAGTTGACAAACAGCAGCCTGTGAAGTCAGACTCCCTGTGATAGAATCATGACTTTTCCATTTATCAGCTATATAAGTTTAGAAACACTGATTAACATCTAAGCACATGGATGAAAAGACTTTTAAGACACAGGACAAGGAAACATGCAAAATTAGTGTCAGAAGAGATTCTGAAACTTGCATTTAAGTGTAGAATAGCTATAGTGAATGACAGAAACAGTGAAGTAAAAGTTGAACAGAAGATTTCAAAGTGTAGCCTGAGAAGACAAAGTAAGTCAAGATAACAAAAAGTGTGGATTTGGAGTTAGAAAATCAAAAGTGAAAGACATGGTTGGCATTTCTCAAGCTGAAAGAGTTGAAAAGAAAATTCAACTCTCAAGTTGAAATACTGAAAGATTCTACAGATAAAAATTGAATGATGCGAGAAGCATCAAAAGAAGGGAGAAACATAAGAGTCATTCTGCTAAAAAGAGTTGGTCAGCCCTCCAATTCAACCCAAATGGACCTCATTATCTTTCCTTCCAAGTCCTTTTCTTCTGTGATTTTGATAACTTCTAATGCACTGAATTCGTTCAAGTTCTTTTCACCTCTATCACAGATGATTGCTGTTGTGTTTTAGGTGATTCACTTGCCTCTATCTTGTCCCTCTTCACATGGCATGCTCCGCACTGCTATCTGAGGGATGTCTCTAAGAATCACTTAGGCCACATCACTTTCCATTTTCAGAAAAATAAAGCTTCCAACACTTGGCATAGTAGGTCCACCCTCTATCCTTGATTTGTATCTACCCTTCCAGCTGCAGCTGCAACTTGTTGGTTTCCCTAACACAGCATTCAACTTTGTGCTCTAGATATTTTGAGAAACAGTTTCCCAGTACAACTTTCTCTTAATTCTTGCCACTGGATTATGAGGTTCTTGAGGGAATGATGTGGTGTCATTTATCCATGAGGCAGTCTAGTGCAGTAGTTAAGAATGTGAGCTCTGGAATCAAATTACCTGGGTTTAAACTCCAGTTTAAGCTGTGTACATATAGATTCATTCCATAATTTTCATATGCCTTTGTTCCAGTGTTCTCAAAGTTGGTCACACTTTGGAAATACAAGGAAAACTTTAAAAAATAGAGATGTTTGGATCCGGCTTCCAGAGATTCTGATTTAATTGCTCTGGGGTACAGCAGGCCACCAGGAATTTTAAGCTCCCCCAGTAGTCTAATACGTAGTCAGAGTTGAGAATCACTGTTCCATCTTCTTATCTCTAATAATAATAGTGTGTACTTCCTAGGACTTTAAAGATTAGCTGAGTTAATTAGTGTAAAGTTCTTAGTTACACTCTGACACATTATAGCAATCAGTAACTATGGTCTATAATTTATCTTAAAAGCAATGTTTTTATTATTAACCTTTTATTGTGAAATATATCACAGATAAAAATCATAAAACATAAATATGCAGCATAATTAACACAAAGCAACTGTCTATAAAATAATTCCACAGGTCAAGAAATAGAACATTTCTGTACCTCAGGAAGACCCTGAGGGGACAGTGCTACATGGCAGAGTAGCTAGAGTCAGCCTTTGATCCCTCTAATAACAAAGGCCCAGAAAAACAAGTTAATGGATTAAATAGGACATTCTACAAAACTGAACACCAGGAGGAAAGCTAGGAGAAGGAGCTGGCCAACAGAGAGGTTAGAGAGGGTACAGAGTCGCCCAGATGTAACAGGACTGACAGGAGCCTACCCTTCTCAGGAAGACCCCTGCACTAGCACTACAAACATAGCCACAATCAGAAAGCATATTTCTCAGTGTAGAAGCTGAGCTTCAGACACACATGTCTACAGAATTTCGGCATTTTTCCATTTGAACACCAAAAGATAAATTCTTTCAGATGCTTGTGGATCAAAATTTTTTCCTTGGGGCACAAACTCTCTCTGTCTCTCCTCTCTTTCTTTTCTGTGCTGTGCTGGGTGCCCAATTCTAATGCAGTACCTGACACAGCAGAAAAGCAGCTTAAGAAAGGGGAAAAAAGGGAAATCTGCTGGTACCCTGAGGTAGGAACTCAGTGTAGAAACAAATAATTTCCCTAGGCTCCGGTCTGCTGCCCACTTATCTTTCTTGATGTGGGCTCCCTCCTTTTCTCGGCACCTGGGGTACTGATTCTCTGCCTTCTACAGTACACACAGCCAGCAACATAAGCCCATACTAATCAACAGTAGTCCATAGACAGCTGACTGGATACCTGGACTAAACACACACAAGGAAGGTAGACTGACATTGGGGCTCCTGTGCCCAGCAACAGCTGTAACTACCCAGTGACAGGATTTCATAACTTCTACTGTTCCAATTAACAAAACAGTGCACTTGACTAATTCTATTTGGACACTTAAAAAATAAAAGAAAACCACCAGAGCACAATAACTGAAATTGAATATAACAATTTTCTGATGGCTCAGAGCCAACAGTCTATTTCAAATAATTTAAATAAGCAGATCATCATGGCTACATAAAACTCCCAAAACAAAGAATTAAACAATTTTTTAGATAAAGAAGATTTCCTGCTATTATTGGAAATAGAATACAAAGCAGAGCAGTAATGTTTAGAGCTCCAATAAACATTAGGAAGGAAATAAGACAAACTGCAGCAGAGCATACTAAAAAGTAGGCTACAAGAAATACTTGCACAACAATGATCTGAAATTCAGCAGATTAACAATGGAACTGCAGAGTTAGACTATTCCATAGAAAGTCAAAGCAGTAGAATTGAGGCAATGGAATGCAGACTTAATAAGACTGAAAATAAAGCTACTGACACTGACACAGTTGGGGAAAAATCAGATAAAAGTTATTTTGAAACTGAGAGTTTTGTGGAACTCTATCAAGAAGAACAATCCACTCCTGATTGGAGTTCCAGAACTAGAGGGTGAGAGGAGATAACAGAAAATACAGACAGAATTGTTGAAGATATGTTGGCAGGAAACTTCCCTGATGTCATGAAAGATGAGAAGATATCTATCCAAGATGCTCATCAAACTCCACATAAGATAGATCCCAAAAGAAAGACATCAAGACATATTATCATCAAATTTAACAAAACTAAAGATAAAGGCATTCACTTAAAGGCAGCAAGGCTTAAACAAAAAATAGAGTCTTTGAAACTGAGCTCTGATTACTCAGCCAAAGCAATGTTAGAATGAAGACAATGGAATGACATATACAAAGCCTTGAAAGAAAAGAAAAACCTGCCAACCCAGAATTACATAACCTGCAAAACTGTTTTTCAAATATGATAGTAAAATTAGGACATTTATAGAAAAACAGCAATTCAGAGAATTTGCACAAACCAAACCAAAATTACAAGAAACAGTGAAGAAAGTTCTTCAATTAGAAAATCAATAACATCAGATATGTAATCAAGGATAAAAGGCAGGACTGAGCATCCAGTTATCAACATGAAAGAGAATCCAGAAAAAGAAGTCAAAGCTATAACACTTAAAATATGGAAACAAGTATCTCAATATGTAAATGATTACAGCATTATACCATAAGAGGGACAAATCAATGTTTTCATAGCTCTTTCAGAGGGAGAGGAAGTTAAAGCAATACAAAGAAATTAAAGACTGGCTTAAACTTAGAACATTAGGGATAAATATAAAGGTAACCACAAAAAAAAATTAACAATTCTACACGGGAAAAGAATAAACAAAATCAAGAACTCTCAGCAGGTATAAAACCAACAACAATTAAAAAGAATGAAAAGAAAACCCACGAAGAAAAATGACTCAGCATAGAAAATTAAGGGGAAAAGTAATCTGTTAACAACTTACCAAAAAAGGCATAAAAATGACAGCACTAAATTCATACATATTGTTATGGATTGCATTGTGTCCCCCCCCCCAAATATCTGTATTAATTCAGCTAGGCCATGAGTACCAGTTTATATGATTTTTCCCATGTGTTGCGAAAGCTACTTCTATGATGTTAATGAGGGAGAGTGGGCAGCAGCTGTCATAGTGAGTTGGGACTCAATCTACAAGCTTGGGTTGTGTTGAGGTAATCTCTTGAGAGAGAAGAGGAAGGGGAAGTGAACAGAGTATTGGGAACTTGAGAGTATCGGGATCAAGAAAGCAGCACGAACAGCAGAGCATGTCCAATGGACCTGAGGTTCCTGTGTCAAGATTCTCTCATGTTAAATTTAGGCTCTTAAACTACCAGCCTATGATAATTTCTCATATTCAATTTTGACTCTTAGCCTACAGACTGTGTCACAATAAAATTTCTCTTTTTAAAGCCTTCCACTTGTGGTGTTTCTGTTAGAGCACTACCAAACAACTGAGAGATGTATCAATAATTACTTTGAATATAAATGGGTTAAATGTACCAATAAAGAAACGAAGAATAGCAGGATGGATTTAAAAAAAGGAAAAAAAACATTCCCCCTCTATGCTGCTTGCACCAGACACATGTCAAACTTAAAGACACAAAACAAACTGAAACTTAAAGGATGGAAAAATATATACCAAGCAAACAGCATTCTAAAAAGAGCAGAAATGGCAATGTTAATTTCAGATAAAATAGACTTTAATGACTCGACGGCACTTGGCTTAATGTAAAATCTACCATAGTGGACTACAGAGGTCACTATATGTTGCTTAAAGAGTCAATACATCAGGAGGGCATAACTATGTTAAATATTTACCCATACGTAGTTTTGAGTTTTTATATAAATAACCCTATCATATGTAAATAGTATAATTGTTATTTCTTCCTTTTCAATCTTCATGTCTGTAATGGTTAAGACTATGCACCAGCTTGGCTATGATTCTCAGTCTTGTGTCAGCTGTATAAAGTGGCATGGTAGGGCCTGTGGTGGCTCACTGGCCACCCTCAGCCTTCATCCTTCCACCTTCCACTGCCTACTCCGGGTCTGCTCTCATTGCCAGTGGCTTCCCTTCTCCTGTGTTTTTCCGTCTGAGTCTTGAGACTGGAACTAGTAGTTCTTGGGATTCACCAACCCTCACAATCTCTGAGCCAGAGACCTATTCCCTGAACTGCTGATACTGGGTTCCCCAGCTCTTGCAGCACCTTGAGTCAATAGAAACCTTGCAGTGTCTCCCGCCACCTGGGGGTCTGCCGACTGTCACAGCCTGTGAGGTAAGAGTCCTGTTCCCTGACCTGCCCATCGTGGGTTTGCCAACCCCTGCAATTCCATGAATCAGTAGAAACCTTGTAGTCTCTCCCAGCATCTTGGGATGTGCAACAGTCACAGCCTATGAGCAGAAACTCTAATCTGGGATCTGCTGACCTTGGCTTTGCCAGCTTCCTGACTGTGTGAGACTTGTACTCCATTCCAGGATTTGGGACATTTCAGCTTCTACAATTGCATGAGCTGTTTCTTTTACATAAATATTTTTGTATACATATCTTTTTCTATACATATTATATGCATTACTGGTTTTACTTTCCTAGGGATCCCAGCCTAAGAGAATCTCTTATTTTTTGTTCTAAGTAACAAATCCAGTGCATATAAATGAAACACAAAGGGAAAACTTCTAAAATTTCATCACCAAGTATAAAACAAAACAGTAAAACTTATTGCTGTCGAGTGGATTCAAACTCATAGCAACGCTATAGGACAGAGTAGAACTGCTACGAAGAGCAGTTGGTGGATTCGAACTGCTTCCCTTTTGGTTAGCAGCTGTAGCGTGCTGTAGCTTTTAACTGTTGCACCACCACAAAATATGCTTACGGTAAACTTTTTTTGTAGATTTCTTTTCTCAGAGTGAAGACATTTTCTTTTAATTCTTATTTTCTAAAAATATGAATTGTGAATGGATGCTGAATTTTATCAAACGCTTGTTCTGCATCTTCTAAAATGAACCTATGTTTTTCCCATTACATATCTGTAATGTGGTGGATACTTTCATTTAGTTTTTAGTGGTCACCTAAAACTTGCATTCCTGAAATGAACCCAACTTGGTCATCATGCTTTATATGTATAGTTAGACAAAATTTGCTGATACATTATTTAAAAATTTTGCTTCTATGCTCATGAGTCAAATTGTCCTGTAATTTTTGTTTCTTAAAATATCCTTGCCATGTTTTGTAGCAAGGTTATCCTGGCCTCAAAAAATTAAGTGTTTCCTCTTTTCCTACCCTCTGATGTTACTCCTCCCTTAAATATTTGATATAATTCTCTGCTGCAACCACCTAATATACCTTCTTTGTAAGAGAATTCCTTCTTTTGAATGAATTCAGCCTTTTATTTTAGATGTGTCTTCTCTAAAGAGTATTTAATGGATCTTTGAAAATCTGACTTCATTATCTTTTAATGAGAGCATTTAGTCCATTTTTATTTAGTGTAATTTACTTAATGCGATTTTATTTAGTGTATAATTGGCTTTAAATTTTCCGTCTTACTGTTTGCTCTCCATTTGTCTTTCTTGTTCTATGTTATCTTCTCTTTTCTTTCTTTATTCTGTAGTAATTATTTTTATAATTCTCCTTTTTTACTTTGATAACTGGTAAGTTTTGGACTGTTTCTTCTCTGTAGGTGATTTAGTGTGCTTTTTTGCCCCTAGCCTTTTAGCTTTAGCAATATAACTGGCTGTGGCAAATAGATTGTTAGAAAATATGATACAAGTAAGGGCTTGAAAGATGCTTTCACAGTGGGGTGTGCTATCTTTTCTGCCATTGCTGTCAGAAGTACGTCTGTTAACTCTAGCTAGCCTGTTGGTTCAAGAAGAAGAGACACATGTAGAGCAGACCCACAGCCACACAACTGCAATATGAAGCGGACTAGGTAGGTTGACTCAGAGATCTGTGACAATAATGGTTCCTGGTTTAAACTACTGAGGTATTATGGTTATATCGTATGTAGCACTGTTGTGGCGATAACCGGGTGCTGCAAGAATACGAGATGTATTCTTTATCAACAACTCTAATATTCATTGATACTTAGACAAAACAGGTACCTTGTACATTTTACCATCATGGAAATTTGATTTATATGCTATTATTGATGCTTCTTTATATTTTATTATAATAAGTGCCCATTTAGATTCTCATACATTTACCATTTTCATTGATTTTCTTTTTTCTTAATCTCCAATCTTATTTACATTTTCCCTAAAGTACAACTTTTAGTAGTTTCAGTAAAGTTCTGCTTGTAAACAGTTGTTTAGTTTCTTGCTGAAATTGTCTTTATTTTCTCTTCATTTCTAAGAATACATTCACTGCATATAGAGTTCTGGTTGCCAGCTTGTGTGTGTGTCTGTGTGTACACATAAAATGTGTGTCCACATTTGAGCATATTGTGATTATCATTTCTTTGTATTCTGGCTTTCATTGTTGCTATAAAAAAACAAGCCATCTTTCTGATTTTTTTTTATAGTATCATGTGTGTATGTGTTTTCATCTGATTGTTTTTAACATATTATCTTTGGATTGTAGTAACTTTTTATACATGGGATTCCTCTATCTTGCTGGGTTTTATTGAAATTCTTGGATCTGTGGTTTTATAGTTTTCGTTAGTTTGGGAAAATTCTTGATTCTCATCTCTTCAAATATTTCTTCTCATCCCTTTTTTCTCCTTTCCTCTTGAAATTCTGATTTTCTGTATGAGAGACTTGCCCCTCTATCTCTTCTGCCCCTTCTTTTCAATGCCCTCTTCTAGAGACTTCCTTCAGATTCACCTTCCAATTTACCAATACTCCCTTTGGCTATCTGTAACACGCTATGAAACTCCTCCTTTGGGTGATTAATTGTAGTTGTGCTATATTTGTTGTTCTGGAGTTTTTATTTAATTATTGTTGCAAAATCCTAGTTAACTTTTGTAGTTCTTAGCTAAAATTTTCAACCTTGTTGTCATTAAGTGCCATCAAGTCAGTTTCAACTCCTAGAGATCTTATGCACAACAGGACAAAACAGTGCCTGGTCCTTTTCCATGGACACAATCATTTTTATGCTTAAGCCCATTGTTTCAGCGGCAGTGTCAGCCCGTCTCCCTGAAGGTCTTTCTCTTTTCTGCTGACACTCTGCTTTACCAAGCATGATGTCCTTCTCCAAGGATCGACCTCCCCTGACAACGTGTCCAGAACATGTAACGTGTCGTCTTGCCATCCTTGCTTCTAAGGGGTACTCTGGTTGTGCTTCTTCCGGGACAGAGCTGTTTGTCCTCTTGGCAGTTCATGGTATGTCCAATGTCCTCCAATATCACAATTAAAAGGCATCAGTTCTGTTTTCCTTATTCATTGTCCAGGTTTTGCATGCATATAATGTTATTGAAAATAGCATAGCTTGGGTCAGGTACACCTTTGTCTTCAGGGTGATGTCTTTGCTTTTAAACACTGAAAAGAGGTCTTCTACAGCATATTTTCCCAATGCAATATGTCTTTTGAGTTCTTGACTGCTACTTCCATGGATGTTGATTGTGGAATCAAGTAAAATGAGATCTTTGACAACTTCAATCTTTTCTCCATTTATCATAATGTTGCTTACTGGTCCAGTTGTGAAGATTTTTGTTTTCTTGATATTGAAGTGCAATCCATACTGAAAGCTGTAGTCTTTGATCTTCACCAGTAAGTGTTTCAAATCTCTTCATTTTCAGCATGCAAGACTGGGTCATCTGCATAATGCAGGCTAATGACTGCTTCTCCAATGCTGATGCCTTGTACCTCTTCATATACTCCGGCTTCTAGGATTATATGCTCAGCATACAGATTGAAAATGTATGGTGAAAGAATACAACTCTGATGCACACCTTTCCCAACTGTAAACCATGCTATGTCCCCTTGTTCTGTTCACATGACTGCCTCTTGATCCATGTACAGATTACTCATGAGCTCAATGAAGTGCTCTGGCATACTCATTCTCTGCAACATTATCCATTATTTGTTATGATCCTCAAAGTCAAAAGCCTGAAAATAATCAATAAAACCTAGGTTAGAAATCTTTCTGGTATTCTCTGCTTTCAGCCAAGATCTATCTGACATGAGAAGTAATATCCCTAGTTCCACATCCTCTTCTGAATCCAGCTTTCTGGCACTTCCCTGTCAGCATACTGCTAGTCACTTTTTAATGCTGTCTAGCAAAATTTTATTTGTGTATGACATTAATGATATTGTTTGATAATTTCTGCATTTCTTTGGATCACCTTTCTTGAAAATAGTCATAAATATGTATCTCTTCCAGTCAGTTGGCCAGGTAGCTGTCTTCCAGATTTCTTGCAGAGATGAGTGAGCACTTCCAGAGCTGCATCCATTTGTTGAAACATGTCTATCAGTTCACAGAGCCCTGTTTTACAACAGTGCCTTCAAAGCAGCTTTGACTTCTTCCTTCACTACCGTCATTTCCTGATCATATACTATTCAAACAGTTGAATGTAGACCCATTATTTTTTGGTATAATGGCTCTGTGTAGTCCTTCCATGTTCTCTTGATGCTACCAGAGTCATTTATTATTTTCCCTGTAGAATCTGTCACTACTGCAACATGAGGCTTGAATTTTTTCTTCAGATCTCTTAGCTAAAAAAATGCAGAATATGTTCTTTCCTTCAGGTTTTCTACCTCCAGCACTTTGCACATGCCATTACAGTACTTTGCCTTCATGAGCTACCCTTTGACATCGTCTATTCAGTTCTCCTGCGTCATCATTTCTTCCTTTTGCTTTAGCTACTCATCATTCAAGAGCAAGTTTCAGAGTCTGTTCTAAAATCCGATTTGGTCTTTTCTTTCTTCCCTGTCCTTTTATTGACTTCTTGCTTTCTTCATATATGATGTCTTTGATGCCATTCCACAACTTATCTGGTCTTTGGTCATTCATGTTCAATGCATCAAATCTATTCTTGAGATGGTCTCTAAACTCATGTGGGAAATATTCAAGGTCATGCTTTGGTTCTTATGAACTTTTTCTAATTTTCTTCAGTTTCAAATGAACTTGCATAAGAGCAGTTGATGCTGTGCTGCAATTAGCTCCTGGTCTTTCTCTGACCAATGATGCTGAGCTTTTCCACCATCTCTTTTCACAGTATTTGAACACATTAAACACAATTTTTATTTATTTATTTACTTATTGTGATTGAGTGAAACTGTACAATCCAGTTTAAATTTGAATGCCTGCCTATGTGCAGCTCCTACTGCCTGGTGACAGCACACTCCTCCTATCTGTTCTGTACATGTCATAGCCTCTTAATAATCCCCTGCCCCTCTTCTCCACCTTCTCCCTCCTCTCTGGTAAGAGGCCATTAGGATGACATCCTATAGATGCACAGAACCATAAAGTGCACACACAGTATGGTCACTCTGTAAACACTATTTTTGCAATGTCTTAGTCTGATAGCCCTATGTCTGGGGCTCCTGGAAATCTGCTTTCATTGTCTATTGTTTCTGCTGGTTCTTGTTTATATTTTGCTGTTATCTTTTGCTCTTATTAGCTTTGATTGCTTGCCTGACACTGAATTTGAAATTATTCTGAGGCCTGGAATGATATCATGTTCCTCCAGAGAGATTTTATTTACTTCTGGCAGATGTTTGGAGGCACTAGTTATCTCTTATCACCTCAATCCAATTTCGGGGATTGATATTTTACGGCCCACTCAGATGATTCAAAGCTGGTACGCGGCCCAAGAGAGGGCTATATTGCTTTCAGATCTCCTTCCTAGCGTGCAGCTTTTGGAATCTCAACTACAAGAGCACCTACATTGGCAGTCCTTATACCCTAATTACTGTCCCAACTTCCAGGACACTGTCAAAAGTGCTGCCCAGCTTCTCACATGTCTATTCCAATTTAGCAAATGCTGTAAGGTCAAAATAACTCCAAGTGTCTGACTCATCTCTGAATTTCCTCCTCCACAGTCTTGGTCAATTATGGTTTTAGCTTCATGATGCCTTTAATCATAGGGTTTTGTATTTTGTCCAGATTTTCTGACTGTCTTCAGCAAGGGGTGTGTCTGACTTATTTTATCACCAAATCAAGACAAGCTTCCATTACCAGAAATGGAAACCAAAGCCTCCTAATTTTTTTCCTATAAATTAATCTTTACTTCTTCTTGAATATTATTCTATATGCATACTTCCCAACCAAAGTGCACAGAATATACTTAATCTGTTTATTTAAAATATTATTAGGAGATACTCAATGGATAGAGCATAAAACCAAAACCAAACTTGCTGTTGTGGAGTCAATTCTGATTTATAGCAACCATATAACCCCCCAAAACCAGACCCACTGCCATCAGGTCAGTTCCAACTCAGTGACCCTAAAGATGGAGTAGAACTGCCCCCAAGAACTTTCCAAGGAATACTTAGAGGATTTGAACTGCCAGCCTTCTGGTTAGCAGCCATCGCACTTAACCACTATGTCACCAGCATTTCTGTGACCCTGAAGACAGAGTAAAACTGACCCATAGAGTTTCCAGAGAGAACCTAGCAGATCTGAATCACTGAACTTTCGGTTAACAGGCGTAGCACTTACCCACTAAGCCACCAGGGTTTCTGGATGCAGCATATGAGGGAGTTAAAAAGGTGAGTAGAGAAACTACTCACAGTTTCATCCGTTATTAGTGCTGGAAATAATTATAGCCAAATGCATGTTTTCAGTGATGACTTCTTCCTCCATATAAAAAGCTTTGTATTTTTCTTTGGACATGAGTCTTGGGCAAGTCACAAGACTTAAGCCTCAGTAATTACTTCCACAATATACAGAGGGAGGAGGATTAATTTAACAACTTCTAATTGTGACTTTTAGCCACCATAGGATAAGAGCAATAGCCTCCTATAATATTTTTGTTGTTGTTGTTCCTTTTACACAGCTGAAACCTAATAAATATTTTTTGAATAAGGAATGAGTAGCTTAATCTGTAAGTAAGTTTTTGTGGCTTATTATCTCTTTTCACAATTGCAGAACTTATCTCCAGGGCTATGAACACTTTTCTTCCATGCAAATAGCAGGCATTGTACATGTAGTGTGTAAACCTACACATGGGGAGAGGATAATAGCTAAGGAATTTCTTTCCTTTTTTTCAGATTCTAAGTCATCATGTATCAGTGTTTCTGTAGTTCACTTTTGTTTGCACTGACTGGAAATATGATGTGAATTTGATTGCACCCAAACTGAAATATCAATTACATTGCTAAGTGCTTAATAGTCTGGAATGGACTCTTGGTAATAAAGACTTTGTAATAAGAAGGTGAAGATGATATTGTAGGGAGTGGAAACAGTTCTCATTAATGTGGTTCAAGTCATATGCATACCTATGTTTACACAGGCACAGACTACAAAAGAAATCACTGACTGGCTTCAAGACTCATCTGCAACATTTAGTGTGAGCCTGTTGTAAATCTCAGGAGGAACATGTCAATCAAGGAATTCATTTGTTGTGTAGTACTCTAAGATCACATATTCGTAACATTATTTGGCTGAAATTGGTTTAAGAGAATGGTTAGGAAATGTGAATGATTTCAATCCGCAGGTAAAGATTTCTCCCTAGATTTGGTAGTAATAAATTTTGGACTTCTCACTTTTCCAAGTGCAAGGACTGCACGAACTCATCCTATAAAAAGTGCTACATACCTCATTGCTGAATATCACTAACATCACATTTGAAGCACTCCCCTTGGGAAGCTGTGCACGGATGCCAGCACTTGGTCCACCTTTCAAAGCGATTTTGGAACTCTTTTTCTAGAATAGCCATCAGAGCTGTCGTCATATTATCTGTGATGTCCTGAATGGCATCAAAATATCCTCCTTTCAATATTTCCTTTAACTTTGGTTAAAAAAAAAAAAAGAGTCATTGGGAGGCCAAATCAGATGAGTAGAGAGGGTATTCCCACAGAATTATTTGTTTACTGGCTAGAAACTCCCTCACAGACAACTACGTGATTAAGTTTGCGAACTTGCTACAGTGCCACCGTGTGCAATGGCCATTCCAGAAAGAGTTCCAAAACTGCTTTGAAAGGTCAGCTAGGTGCTGGCATCGGTGCATAGCTTCTCAAGAGGAATATCTGGAAGGGAGCCATAGTTCTATTCAGCCATGAAGTATGTGATACTTAGAACAATTAATCTCGTGGACTTAATTGTCGGATCTCGTATTTATGGCTGTGATTCTTTTAGGGGCTGCAAAACTCAAAAAGATGACCACAGTAAATGATAAGTCTTGATTCTAATGAAGTGACAAGTGCATATCTGTTCCCCTATGTAAGAATTGTCTTTTATTGTTCTATAGAGAGGGGGCCGGGTCTGACTCAGCTCTCACAGAAACTCTTTGGGAAAAATGATTCATAGGTCATATTTTCAATTCATTTCAACAGGCACAAGCCAAAAGCCAAGTGCCGTCGAGTCAGATCCAACTCATGGCGACCCTAGGGCCGGGGTAGAACTGACCCTCAGAGTGTTGAAGTAGCGCCTGGTGGATTTGAACTAAAGGCACAAGTAAAACTTAATTTTTTTGCCAAACAAAGTTGAGAGTCTTCTTGAGAAAGCAGATATTGGTTATAGCAGTCATAAGTGTTACAGTGGAGGTACAAAATGTCAAGACAGAATGAGAACACGGAAGACAAATTCCAGCGGAGTGGGATTAAGAGATCTTTCTGGAATATGCTTCAGTTTCATTGCTGGCATGATTTTGTTTACTCTTAAATTGCAAGGAATTGGTTCATTTGGAAGAAACTTGAGTACATTATGGTCCTATGTCAATAAGATGGGTTTTACTCATAAGTGAAATCTGAATTCTTGCATCTCATTCCTTCTACTCCCACCCTTAACCAGAGATTTGCTTACTTGCTGAATGTTTGACATTCTTTCTTGGGCCATGATACCCTTATTTCATGATTAAACAAGATTGAGAAAGGAACAATATAAAGTTAATTTTCACAATGAGTTACAGGCTCATTGAGGATCTCTGAGTCACAAGCATTCACACATGGCTCATAAAACTCAAAAAGTGACCTAGTTGTTTGCAGAAAGTAAGCTCCAGACCTTTGCATCTGGTGGCGTATACAGATTGTTACAAAACTTTCCATCACTATTCAGGACACATGATTCTCTCTCCCTTTTCAATAAAAACCTGCTGTACAAATCACAATATGAAAAATAATAGTATAGAGAAGATGTAAACAGAGATCTGTGCAAACGCACAAAAACAATTTAATTCTGTCTGGAGTATCTGAGTAACACTATTCAGGCCACTTGATTTGCATCTTCAAAAATAAGTTACATTTTGCCAGGTTGGAAGGAAATGAAGGGATGAGTTCACATCTGCTCCCTTATATCGGAAAGAGGTCTTTCATTGTTGATAGAAAGAAGGTCATTTTATACAGGCAACAGTAGAATCTCCACAGTTCCTCTGCACACATTCTAAACCTTGTCACTTTTTGAGTACTTTACCCCTTATAATCGTGCTTAGAGCTTGAGAAGTGATTATCTGTCCATCCTCACAGTTGTTTGTCCATCATGACAATTGGATTTTGCCTAGATGGGCACACCTTGTGTCACCAGTTACTGTCCTTTCAACTGTCTGCTAGAAAAGCAGGGCCATCTGTTCTGACAGACGTTACCTAGATAACGCCAGTGATGCCACAGGCTTCTTCTTTCTCCTCTGACCTACTTACTTTTTGCAAACCAAGATTTCGCCTCCTTCTTCTCTGTGATGTGAAAAGCACTCAGTGTTTTCTTCTCTCCTCCCTTTCTGCCTGGCAATGTTCTCTCAGCTCTTAGGAGAACACAGCCGTGGAGCCCATTTCTAAGTTATTGTGCTCCTAAATCCTCTTGCAATCCATATGCAATCATCTGCTTATTAAGGTTAAATGAGTTCAACTGATACTATAAAACCTTGATTAATGGAAACATATGGGTAATGTTTCTGGTTAATTGAATTTTCAGGTTAACTGAGGGCTAAATAGGAGATTTAATAAAACTGCCAATGCACTTATCTTTATCTGTTTTATGGCACTTATCACAGTCTACCTTGCCTGGACATTTTCAAAGTTTAGGCCTTATCATTCCTGGAAGACTGTGAACTGTTGGAGGACCCTACACTTGTCTGTAGTCCACTGAAGCCTAACAGCATTTTTAAGACGACATTATCATTGTTATTGCTGTCGTTGTCATTGTTATGGTATAGTTAAGGGCGTGGGGTCTGTAATCAGACTGCTGGAGTTTGAATATTACCTCTGTCTCTTGCTGGCTCTGTGGGTTTAGGCCAATTACCTAGCCTTACCTAGCCACCTAGTGCCTCAGTTTGTTCATCTATGTAATGGGAATAATAATAGTATGCATCTCACAAGGATACCCTGGTAACATAGTGGTTAAATGCTATATCTGCTAACCAAAAGTTCAGCAGTTGGAATATGCCAGGCACTCCTTGGAAACTATGGAGCAGTTCTACTCTTCTGTAGGGTTACTGTGAGTCAGAATCAACTTGATGGCAGTCATGAAAATTAAATGAATCAGTATTTACAGGATCAATAAGCAAAAGACTACTGAATGCCTTATATGCATATCCTAATTTTACTTATAAGGAAGGCCAATGGGTGATTCACTTCCTATTTTACACGTGTGAAAAGTGAAGTACAGAGCCAACTAGCTTACTCAACTGTCACCCAGTAAGCAGTAAATGTAGGTTTGTATCAAGGAAGTACGACCTGAGAGCCTAAACTTCTAACATTGTACTCTTCTAAAATCATGTTTTGCTTCTCCAGCCATATTTTGGATCTTCCCAAATATGGGGAAAGCTTTTACTTCTTAAACTGCATGTCTAGCACGTTTGACAGGGGTTGCTGCTCGTCACAGTAACTTAGGAAGCTAGGCAGTCATGGGCTTCGTTGTGCCCCCTGATCTATTGCAATAGTGGGAAGGAAATGCGGTGAATCACCATGGGCCCTTTACCCTTACCTTAAACACATCGTTTCCATTCACATTTTATGGGCTAGCAAGTCACATTTCAACACCTAACTTCAAAGGTAGGAAAACACCGCCTACCGTAACCTGAATACTTTACCAACAGCCCATGCACACACACATGCACCAGCTGCCATTTAGTTGACTTTGACTCAAATCTATTCCACGTGTGTCAGAGGAGAACTGTGCTTCATAGTGTTTTTGATGGCTTACTCTCGGGAAAGAAATTGTCCAGGACTTTGAAGCTGCCTCTGCGTGGAGCACAACCTCCAGCCTCTCAGTTAGCAGTTGAACCCATTGACCATTTGCACCCCCAGGGACAACGCTTTCAAATTCCTGGGCAATGAATATCTGGTGCTGAGAACTAGGACCAAACTCATTGCTGTCAAGTTGATTTGACTCACAGAGATGCTGTAGGATGAAGTAGAACTGCTGCATAGAGTTTCCAAGGAGCACCTGGTAGATTTGAACTGCTGACATTTTGATTAGCAGATGTTGCACTTACCCACTACACCATCAAGGTCGCTGTGAGTCAGAATTGACTCAACAGCAGTGGGTTTGGAGATCCAAGGTAGATACACAAACTAGGGAAAATTGGGTTCTTCTTATAGAGGAGGGTTTCTTAACCTTGGCACTATATGCATATTGGGCTGGATAATTATTTGTTGTGGGCAGCTGCTTTGTTTACTGAAAGAGTCCCTGGCTTCTATATATCAGAAACCAGTAGCACCCTCTCTGGCCCACTGTGACAACCAAAACTGATGCCAAACATTGCCAAATGTCCCCTGGGAGCCAAAATTACTGGTTGAGAAGCACTGCTTTTAAGGGGCCACATTTGCACTCACAGTCTGTTGAGACCCTAGGAAATTCTGATTGTACATGACCCCATTCTATACTTGAGGAGCTGGAAGATCTTACATATTACAAAATAGTCTCAGAGGGTCAGTGGCTTGGAAAGGTCATAGGTATACAGTTGTTACAAGACCCTACATCCTCTAAACCTGTCAAAGTAGTCTTTGTATTAGATTTTCTGGTTTTTTTTCAGGTTTTACATAGTGACTTTACACTCTGCAAAATTCTTCAGTAAATCTACTTCAGATTGCCAGCCCCTGTAATTTTCAGCCTATTTGTTTTTCTTGGTCCTCTGTGGAAGTAGGGAACAGCTGGTCATCATGTTCCGTGTAATAACTTTTCATATATTTGAAGACTGTTATTAAAGCATCCCCAGGCTTCTCTTTGCTGGGTAATTGTTATGCTCAAACATGCACTTGGAGTTGCATGAAGCCTAGGAGAAGCTATAGTCTCCAAACTAATGTTTGTGTAATAAAATTGAAGAAAAACAATTTTTGACTGGCAATATCAACTGAAAAATAAGGTGAAAATCTGAAATAGTGAGATTTCATTTTTAGAGGCTTTTTTTTTTCACCCCTGCCTTCGGCATTTTTGTCTTGTTTGTTCACGGTGGCGATGGCAGCTGACCTGGATATTTAACTTTATTACTGTGGAAATTAATGCACTAATTAGATTTTATAGTACTTTTAATCTTAATGATATTTTAATGGAAATCCAATGATGGACAAGATACTGATTCCTGCTTTTTCATCTCAGGTCATGGTTAGACATAATCTGATTAAATGTACCAACACTGATGAGAGGGCTATTGTTTGTTACAAGACCTCCCCAAAATAATACATAATGTGTACAATCACTGGTTAAAAGTAACATTTATTTTGTGTTATTCATCTACCAGAGCCAATGCTAAGAGCTTTGCAGGAATTGTATCATTTAATCTCATTCATTCCAGAGGTAGGTGCCATGATTATTCCCATTTTACAGAATTAGAAACTGAGGTTCAGAGAGGTTAATTAGCTTGCCCAATATACAGAGCCTATAAGCAATGGAACTGGAGTTTGAAATCAAGCCCGTGATCTTCATTGTAATGCTGTAGAACCTCTGTGTAAACACGGACCATGTTGTATTAATTTCACATGTCCAGTGTCTAGATCTATGGTCAGCTATCAGAAATATCACACTGAATGAGTAAGCCAATGATAAATGACAGAGCAGAATGAGAGACAGTAGCATGGTTGTGGTTTGGAATGTCATGTGAACATCTGTTTTACCCTACCCAACCCAAGTACGGGTTAAAGGCTTTCTTTCTTATTGTTGTTAGATGTCATCAAGTCAGTTCCAACTCCTAGCAACCCTATGCACAACAGAGCAAAACACTTCCTTGTCCTGTGCCATGCCCACAATCACTTTTATTTGTAAGGCTATTGCTGCAGCCCCTGTGTCAGTCCATGTCCTTGAGGGCCATCCTCTTCTTCACTGACCCTCTACTTTACCAAGCATGACACTCTTCTGCAGGGACCGATCCCTCCTGACAACATATTCAAAGTATGTAATACACAGTCTCGCCATCTTTGCCTCCAAGGAGAACTGTGGTTGTACTTCTTTCAGATCTCTTTGGAAGATTTCTTTAAGATGTCATAATAACCTGGATGTGTCTTTACCCATTCAATGACACTACTGTATTATAATTCTATTTATATACTTGTTTCTCCTACTAGAGCAGTAACTTCAGCTGGGGCCTATTTTGCCCCCTAAGGGACATTAGGCAATGTCTCCAGACATTCTTGGTTGTCACAACTGAGAGTTTCTATTGGCATCTTACAGTAGGAAGAAGCCAACAATACTATACATCCTACAGTTCCTGACAAATAGCTGGGGCTCAGAATACATGCATCAGAGGAATGGAGAGTGAACAAATACACAAAGAGATGATAAAAGGAGCAAGTACAGTCCAGAGGACTGGGCTCCACGTCTGAAGAATATAGAGAAGAGCTGTTGTGGGTTAACGTGGGTCTCCACCAGCCTAAAGGGACCTGGAGGTGATGAATTCACATATGCCCCATAGGCAACTGGCACAGGGAACAGTACTGGGATGTTACGTTGATATGTATTTTTTCCTATTACTTTCTCTCATCTGGTGGCCCTTCTTCTGTTTACGTGGCAACTAGACTATTCTATAGTCCGTATTATCTAGAAAGGAGGCCATAAGCAAAACCAGAAAACAAACAGATTTCTGGCTCTAGAGTTGCAAAAGCCAAGCATGTAGGAACAATAAATACAAGGTGCTGTGGATTCAGGGAAGCTGGCATTTAGGCTTGGTTCTGCCTCAGTTTTGCCCTGCACACCCGCTGGCTAAGTTACTTCCTCTCCTCTATGCTGTCTTGTTTCTTATCTGTAAATTGAAGGGCGTGAAATGAGATCTT
Organism: Heterohyrax brucei; assembly: GCA_028571685.1. Taxonomy (NCBI): domain Eukaryota; kingdom Metazoa; phylum Chordata; class Mammalia; order Hyracoidea; family Procaviidae; genus Heterohyrax; species Heterohyrax brucei. The sequence continues at coordinate 173,100,339 of CM053141.1, forward strand.
CTCAAAATTCCTTTTTAGCTCTGACAGCTTGTGATTTTGTACTTCCAGTGCTTAGCTCTGTGCCTTGCATACATTAGGGAATTAATAAATGTTTATTGAGCTGCATTTAGTTAATTGCTATTTATTATTAGTCAAGTGTCATTGACTCATCACATCATTTAGGTTTGTGCAAAGCTGTTTGGTATCTTTTATTATTCTTAGGAGAAATGTGACAGAGATCATTCATACTTAGTTGTTCTAAGAAACATTAATATTACTATTAGTAATAGTAACAGTAATAATAATAACCATATATGAGTGCTTATTAAGCTGCAAGCTCATGCTACATTGGTTTAATTTTCATCACAACTTTAGGAGATAGTTGCAAGAATCTTACTACTGCTCTTGTCTGCCACCTTAGGATGGGTAATAAATTCTCTGCCACTGGTTTATGGATTCGGCAGTTCAAGTGAGTTCATTTGAGGAGAGTTAAACTGAAACAGAACAGGATACTTGATGTTCTACACTGGGGGACTATAAATCAGGGTAGATCTAGAAGTGAGTAGTGAAAAGGTGTAAAATGAAAGTGAATTGAGAAAACGGCCCTACCTATTGTGAAACTGGAAACCTTGGTGGTGTAGCGGTTAAGTGCTCAGTCTGCTTACCAAAAGGTAGGCAGTTCAACCCCCTAGGTGCTCCTTGGAAACTCTACGGGGCAGTTCTACTCTGTTCATAGAGTCACTATGAGTTGTACTTGACTTGACAGGAATGGTTTGGTTTGGTTGTGAAACTTATTCTTTTCCTGTGTCCATTACACCGAATGATTTTATGTCCTACTTCTTATATGAGTTTTCTCAGAGTTTCTGTTTAAATTAACAGGTTAAAAAAAGTAGCTGGGGCAGGGGGCTGAGGACCATGCTCTCGGGGGAAATCGAGGGCAACTGGCACAACTAGTGTTTTGCTAAGTGAGCTCTCTGCACCCCACATTGGTGAGTGGTGTCTGGGGTCTTAAAAGCTAGCAAGCTGCCATCTGAGGGTACAGCAAATGGTCCCAACTCAGCAGGAACAGATGATCACCAAGGACCGAAACGACATGGGGGAAACAGAACCCAGAAGACAGAGAGACCCACAGGAGTGGGTGACTACATTGACTTGTGACTGGAAGAACAGGGTAGTGCCCGGCTACCACCAGTGATAGCCGTGATGGAGCTCACAAAGTTGAGCCTCACCGACAACACAAGAATAAAATGGGGTGCACCCTGAGATTTCCACTAAAAGGCCACAATTGATGGTCCAGGTGCCTCAGGGTTCCCCTGGGAGTATGGCCCCGGCCCTGATGCTGACCCGGTCCATAAATTATAATGGAGGTCAGCTCTTCGGATAGGAACGGATTGAACTTGGTGACACAGAGTTACCATATCGTGTGTACACTTTATGGTTCTATGCATCTATAGGATGTCCTGCTGACCTCTTACCTGAGGAAGGAGAGTGGGTGGAGAGGAGGGGATAGAAGATTGCTGAGAGGATAGGACATGCATGGAGCAGGGAGGAAGAGTGTATTGTCACTGGGCAGGGAGAGCAGTAGGAGCTGCATATAGGTGAGCATGCAAATTTATATAGGAATTTACAGTTTCATTCAATCATAACAAAAAAAATTAAGAGGTTAAAAAATAGATTTTTTTCTAATTCAAGTGAAATCTAGAATGATGGCATCGAATAGATATTACTTTACTTGTTCATCAGTTGAGAATGTTGCCTCCTGTGTTTGAGCAGGAATATCTGATGTATCTGTTGCCATGACAATAGGCTCTTGTTAGTGGGTAGAAATCTGATCTGTATATACACAATGAGAGCTCCTGTTCCAGCCTCTTGGTTACAATTCCAAATCCCATGGAGCTGGAGGGGTTTTACCTTAGTCTAGAATGTACATTTATAGTAAGAGGTAGCGTAACTCGTTGCTGAAGAGCAGAGATCTCTGCAGAAAGTCACACTCGAATTTCTGTCCACTCAACACCACTGTAATTCAGTTGTCTATATGGTGGGAACTACAATAATGCCTACTTCTTGGGCTTTTATTAAGAGGATTGAATAAAAGAGTTTGTATAAAATATTTAGCACAAAAGAGAGAAAGGAAAAAAACACACTGCTGTCCGATTGATTCCAACTCATAGTGATCCTACAGGACAGAGTAGAAATGCCCCCATAGAGTTTCCAAGGAGCAGCTGGCAGATTCAAACTGCTAACACATTGATTAGCAGCCATAGCACTTAACCACTACACCACCAGTGCTCTTAGTAATTAGCATCAAAACCAAAAAACCAAACCCATTGCCACTGGGTCCATTCTGACTCATAGTAAGATTCTTTGGGGTAGAATATTTTAATTTAATAATAATAATAAAAATAACAGTAACAATAGCAATGGCATTTATTATAGCACAAAGCCGAAAGCTAAAGCCACAGCCATTGCATTGATTCTGATTCCTAGAGACCCTATAGGTCAGGGTAGAGCTGCCCCATAGAGTTCTCAAGCAGTGCCTGGCCAGTTTGAACTACCGACTTTCTGGTTAGCAGACATAGCACTTAACCACTACGCCTCCAGGGTTTTCTATTAGAGCACTGTACCTGTAAAATAGGCTTAAATGCTGTTGATGTTTTACCGTTGTTTTTATCATTATTAATAAAATGCTCTTCCAGGGAATCTTGGTCAAAGGTGATAAGGTTATAATTTTGTCACCCTGTTCACCTACTGTAAGTAGGAGGAGTTATAATTGAACAGCAAAGCCTGGAACTAGAAGATGAGGGCTCCAGTACTAGTTTCCTAATCTGATTATTGTGAATTCAAGCAATTGCATAATTATTGGAACCTTATCATCTCTTTGGTCAAATATCAGTAAGATTAAATTTTCTCCTCCCTCAAGATGTTGTGTGTACTAACTGAGATAATGTGTATGAGTATTTTAAAAATAAGTAATTGCTTAGAAGATAAAGTGTGCCTCCTCCTGAAAATTTAACCATGTTTCGCAGGTGGGTCTGCCTACCTATAGTCCTCTGTTTTAATATTTCTTACCTCAGCTTCAGAAATTTGCTCCAATCTACCATGAGAACTAAAACCAAACCCATTGCCAGTAAGTTAGTTCTGACTCATGTTGACCTCATGCTTTACCGGGTAGAACTGCTTCATAGGGTTTTCTTGGCTGCGATCTTTATAGAAACAGATCATCAGGCATTTCTTTCACTGCCCTGCTGGGTGCATTCAAACCCCCAACCTGTAGGTTAACTGTTTGGCACAAACTGTGCCACGTATAGACTTTTCTGCCATGAGACAGTGCTGTTATTTGCCAGCACCAAGCACCCAAACAAACCCATACCCACTGCAGTTGAGTTGGGTCCAATTCATAGCGACCCTAGAGGTCAGAGTGGAACTACCCCATAGTTTCCAAGGAACACCTGGCAGATCTGTACAAACCTAGCAAACCTAGCACTTAACCGACTGTACCACCAGGCTTTCCAGCACCAAGCACAGGTACCATATTTTGGTCTACTGAAAGGTACGTTTCTTTGGTTTATTATGCAAGTTAGAATGTTGGATCCCCTCATGTTGCTAAATGTATTCTTCTCCGTGGAATTCTAGGAATAAAACATATATGTCGCGAAAGCTATAGTCTTATGAAACAGACACCAAGACCTCTCTTTTTGCTATTTGCACTCTGTGGGGAAAGTTTATGAATTTGGGTTAACCTGCTTGTCTTCATCTCTTGAAATATAAAGTGTTTATAGCTTTAAAACTACTCAGGTTGAGCTTATTTACATGTAAAATTTCTGAACATTGTCTGTGTTTAAAAGAATTGCCTCTGACAGCCAAATGACCAAAAAAAGTCAAACATGAAACAATAGTAATTAAAAGCCAAACAACATGTAAAGGTATCATCTAAAATGATATTTGAGCCATATGTCCATCAGGGGCATGCAGCTGAGAGGGCCGTGAAGGGCTTTGGTTAGGAGCACAACTGTGGACTTCCACAGTAGACACTATATTTTGATCTCATGAAAAATGTGCTTTTCTAGTTTTGTGATTTGGAAAATTCTGTCCTTTCTTAAAGTGTGTGGTCTTGGACAAGCATCTTCCTAACTTAGTTTTGTTAGCTGTAAAATGAGCTTAACTAGTATTTTTTTCATGAAGTTGTTCAGTAAGATAAGGTACTTAAAAGCATTCATCATGATGACTAGCAGAAAACACTAAAAAAGTGTTAGCTATTATTAGCTATTAAATTCTTTCCACATTTCCATTTATTTCTTGCAGTACTGTCCTACAACTCTGTACAAGTTCTCATTTTGTTTCATAAACTTCAGTAATCTATAGTTAAATTTGACCAGGTCACTAATAATGAAATTCTTTTCAAAGAACTCAGCATCTGCTCTCCAAATCTAGGCTTTGTAAATGAGAACTAAGTGCTGCTGTAACACAAATATCAAAACAGGTGACTTTAACAAGCAGAAATTTATTTCCTCTCGGTTTGGACACCCTGGTGGCATGGTGGTTTAAATGCTACAGCTGCTAGCCCAAAGGGTGGCTGTTTGAATCCCTAGGCGTGCTCCTTGGAAACTCTGTAGGGCAATTCTACTGACCTATCAGTATGCATTAGCATTGACTTGATTGGCAGTGGGTTTGGTTTTGTTTTTTTTTTTTTGGTTTCACTTCTCGAGGATACACGTCAAAATCTGATCTCGTTGGCTCCTTCCTTATCAGTACCCCCAGGCATTCCTTGTTTCCTTAGCTCATCAGCAACTTTGGAACAGTGTCTGCCTTCCCCTCTCTGCCTGCCTCCCCCTGTCCACTCTAGTCTCATAACTCACAAGAAATTAGGTTTAGGAGCTACCCTACACTGGTATACCATCGTTAACATAACAAAAGCAACTCCCCTTCCAAGAAGGATCACATCCACAGACACAAGGTTTTCAGAATTCAGCACGTGTCTTGGGGATAACACAGAGAAATCCATAACTTGTAAACATATGCTTTATAACAAGGCATAGCTACATAAAGTAAAATTACATTTTGAGAAAACCTGACCTTCAACTGGCATTAAGACAAAGACAGAATTTTATGTATAATTAGTCAGTGCTCTGCAATCTCAGATTTAAGCTATGAGTTTGTTTTTCCATTTTCCATATTAAAACACTAGTGTTACAGTGATTAAGAACTCAGCTACCTACCAAAAGTTTGGCTGTTTGAATTCACTAGCTCCTCCTTAGAAACCCTATTAGGGCAGTTCTACTCTGTCTTATAGGGTCACCCTGAGTTGGTATCGACTCAATAACATTAGCTTTGGTTTTGGTGTATCAGTTATCGGGTGATGCTACTTAATTTACAGGTCTCTTAGTACCACAGTGTGATTGCGATTCTTTAGCTGCCAGCTTCTGAGGGTATTTAGTTCAACTTGGCTAGTTAATGTAATTAATGTGATTAATGACTCTTGGCTATTAAATTAAAGCTTGTTTCTTTTGCAACTTGAGAGCGAAGTTTCTCTGTTTGCCTAGCTCGGGTTTTCTCTTACTAACTTGAACAGAAACAATGGAACTTTTATTTGCCCTGCAGCGTATCCACGCATCTTCACTTAATGGGTAAGAATGGAACATGGGCTGCTATCAAGAAGCAGAGACTGTGTTCCCTAAGCCTTGTTGCCATTTTTCAATCTGTTTCTCTCTTATATCAGTTCCCATTCATTCTCGATCCCTGGGAAGTGGTCAAGCTCAAGCTCACTACCTGCCAGTGGGAAATCAGAGGCCTGCTGAAGGCGTCAGTTGAAAATTCACCGGTTCCATTCTTAGATATTTTTGCATTGCTCTTAGAGTTGTCTGTTTTTAATTGTTAGATGTAGACATAACGTATTTTCCCATTTAACTTTTTTCACACATACAATTTAGAAACATCAATTACATTACCCATGTTGCATAGCCATCATCAATATCCCCGGCCAAATTTCTATCACTCCAAACAGAAAGTGGATAAGTCTTCCTTTACCCCTATCTCTCACAACTGGTAGTGACTAATAAACTTTGGTGTCTATACATTTGCCTCTTCTAACTGTTTCAGAGGAGTGAGATTATAACACATTTGTCATTTTGTAATTGATTTGCTTTACTCAACATAGTATTTTCAATGTTCATCCATGTTGTAGCATGTATCAAGACTTCATTTCTCTTTATTATTGAGTAATATTCCATTGTATGTATACACCACATTTTGTTTATCCATTCACCTGTTGATGGATCCTTACGTTGTTTCTACCTTCCAGCAACTGTGACTAGTGCTGCACTGGACATGGGTGTAAGTATATCTGCTTGCATTGGTACTTTCAAGTTGCTGGCTCATGTGGTAGTTCTATGTGTAACTTTCTGAGGAACTGCCAGCATAATTTCCTCAGTGGCTACAGTTCATAATTATTCCAAACTGAAAACACCCAAATTGCTTATCCCAGATGAGTAGATAAACAAATTGTGGCATATTCATAAAATGGAATACTACTTACCAATACAAAGGAATAACTTACTCATATTAACACACATTAATCTCAAAAGCACTGCCCTAAATGAAAGAAGTCTGAAATAATAGATTGCATAGATGTATGCATGAATGGTATTGTATGATTAATTCCATTTAGATGAAATTCCACAACAGTGAAAACTTTAGCAACAGAAAGCAGATTAGTGGTTCCCTGGGGGTAGGGGTAGAAGAGGGAAATAACAAAGGACCATTAGGGAACTTTGTAGCATGAAGAAAACATCATTAATCTCAACTGAGGTGGTGGTTACTAAGGTGTGCATGTGTCAACATTTTAAACTGTATACTTAATGTGGGGACGTTATATGATATCAAAATTATATCTCAATAAAGTTGATTTACAGAGAAGAACGTTATAAATAAAACACAATTCAACACAGTAGAATTAGTTTGGATGTCATCATTATTATAATACTTATCATATCTTTCTTATCAGGTGACAACCATGCTGAGTAAATGGTCCAAGTATGGGCAGAGATCCCATTAGTAGGTTGGAATACACTCTAAACCATGCAAATAGAATATAACCCACGCCTTCTCCCTGCCTTGTCCTCCAGCGACACAGATCTGGATGGTTTTAGCTAGTTGTCAAATTCTTAAAGAGTGAGAAGCACCCTAGTGGTGTTCCAGAGCCAACAGCCTTACCCTAGATAAAGAACATGCTATGGATTTGAAGAGTTCATGATATTCTGTCCCAAGCGAGCCTAAAGGAAGGAACACTTTGTTTTTTAAGAAGTCATTTTTATTTTCACTAGGAATATCAAGTGTCTGTATGATACATGATTTCATGTACTTCTTTTGTTAAATTGGGAAGGGTATCTTGAAAGTTAAATGAAAATTAAACATAGACAAAGCAAAGGATTCACTCTGCAATGGACTGAAGAGTTTAAGAGCAGCTGGTGGAAATAGAGGAGCCTAACTAGTTAAAGACTCTGGCTGCTAACCAAAAGGCTGGAAGTTCAAGTGCACCCAGAGACACTTCCAAAGAAAAGCCTAGCAATCTACTTCTGGAAGATTGGTCATTGGAAACATTAAGGAGCGCAGTTCCACTCCGACCCCTGTGAGGTTGCCCTAAGTTAGAATCACAACAACCAGTCTGGAGAGGAATTAGAAGCTCTGGTTCAGACATTAGGTCTGTCACTTACAAGTTGCCTGAACTGAGATAATTTTCTTAATTTTTTTAAGAGTTTGCACATTTGTAAAATGGGAACAAAACGTACACTTTACAGGGTTGAATAAGGATTAAAACAGGCAATACGCAGAAAGCCTGCATCGTAATGTTTGGCATACAGTGAGACAGTAGTTTTGTTCTCTAAAGGGTTAGAAAGCAGCGGGGACTTACTAGCAAGAAAAGTTGAAGAGAAAAGGCAGATAGAAGCAATGTTTTGTTTTGTTTTTCTGATTAAGGAAGGACTCATTAGATTTCACTTAGGCCAACAGCACAACATTTTTATGTAACTTTTTTCTGTTTGAACCAAAGATCTATTCTAGCTCTCTGAAAAGGAGAGGCATTTCAAGAGCAGGGAACTCGGAAGGCCTTTTGCCTGGTAATTTACTCTCTGACAGCCATCTTTTGACAGGAAGATTAAAGGCTAAATGGTAACTACCTACCTCCTAAAGCTTTTGATAGATAATGATTCAGACATCTTATAGGATCTTTATTTTTTCTCTAAATATAAGGTTTCCACAGGTCTAAGACAAAAATGTTCTAAGGCGGAATATAACCATGATTATGTTATTTACTGAGAGAATTACCTAATGTCTGGCAGAGAAGTTATCTGAAACAACTTCTAGTTGTTTTTCTTTAAATCATGACTTACCGCAGCCATTTATGTAGAGAAAATAGTTCAGCACATGCCTGCTAATCTACAGGTTGGTTCAAACTACTCAACAGCTCCCTAGAAGAAAGACTGGAGTTTTGCTGCTATAGACACTACTTCCTAAAAATCTCTGTGGGGTCGATTCTACTCTATCTTGTTGGGTGGTCCATATGAGTCAAAAATGACTCAGCAACACCTAACAATAACAAAAATGTGATATTAGTTGATAATTCTGGCTAGCATTTTAGGTAGGAATTTTTCTACTGAAAACTGAGCTGAGTAGGAAAGCATACAACATTCTGTTTGTTAAATATACTTTAGCATGGCTGCTGGGATGGACCATGAGGTCGTAACCAACCGATTGTGGTTCCTGTCACTTACGAGCTGGCTGAACAGTGCATAGTGTAAGAAAACTAACTGCAGGGCAACTATTCCAGTGAAAATTCAGTTTAGCACCTGGGACCTTCACTCTTGTCACTGTAAACCCGACTATAAACAGACTGCAAATGTGAGTAGAAGGGCAATTTAGTCTGTGACCACGTAGCCAGCTCAGCTGGTTAGAGCAGGGGTCAGCACACTTTTTCTTAAAAGGATCAGACATGAACATTTTGGTCATTAGGGACTAATATAGACCAAATGATCTGTTTTGCAACTACTCAGCTTTGCAGTCTTGGTGAGAAACTGTTACAGACCCTACATAAATGAATGAATGAGTGTGGCTCCATTCCATAAAAATTAACTAGAGACACTGAAATTTGAATCTCATGACATTTTCATGTGTTATGAAAGTCTTCTTTTGAAGTTTTTCCAACATTTAGAAATGTGTAAACCATTCTTAACTTGTGGACCATACAAAAACAGATAGCAGTCTGGGTGTACCAACCACTGAGTTAAATCACTGTAAGAATTGTTAAGTCTTGTAAGAGTTAAGTCTCATAAGAAGGCATAGTTGCCCATAAGGTTCAGTCTTCCTTTCCCTGCAAAATACTAGGTGTCGTTGGTTAGATGTCACAGTCTAGGTGCCCATCTTTTGAACATGCACCTGTGATGTTAAGTATTTACAGTTTTACACTAGACTTAATGCGTTACTTGGATTGTCTCATTTAATTCACATCACAACTCAAGGAGTTTAGAACCATTATTAATCTCCACTTTTACATAAGAAAACTGAGGTTCACTAGTATTAAATAACTTGGCTAACATTATACAGCCAGGAGAACGTCATGTTTGGTGGGGGAAGGTCAGCAAGAGAGAAGAAGAACCTCACAAAACACAGTGACCCAGTGGCTCAAATAATGAGGCCAAATATAGCAATGATTTTGGGGATGAACAGGACCAGGCAACATTTTGTCCTATACATAAGGTTGCTGTGAGTTGGAACCAACTCAACAGCAGCTAACACCGACAGGAAGATATTGAGCTGAAATATGAATCAGGTCTCTTGGAAATCTCGGCCTTGGTCTTTCTTAACCTACTAATGTGTGAATGATAACTCAAACTGCTTCATAAAATGCAATTCACAGCCCTTAGACACATTGTCTGGGGTTCTCAAGACAAAATTTTAACTCCATTTACAATGAAATTTGATATCGCAAGTCATTCAGAAAGCTTGCTTAACTGGAACATCAAGGACAAAATTTCCAGGAGTCTTTTGGCTATTTGAATTCTGTAAAAACCCTTCAAAAAACCTACCTCTGTTGCAACAATGTAGCTCTTTGGAAAGAATTTCTCCATTCTCTCAGGGGGAAAAACAATCTATAGAGTTGAACATATAGTTTATACACAGGCAGCTCTCAGTTGGAGCTAATTTTTCTTCCAGAACCTTAGATTTGCAATAAGGACATGCAATTGGACTAGAGTGGCAGAAAGCTTATAAATCAGATCACATCACTCTCTACCTTAAATCCTTCCAATGACTTTGTTCCACACTTAAACTAAAATCCAACTTTCTTACAATGACCTGCCAGGTCCTACGAGACCAAACTCTTGCTTATCTGTCTAATGTCATTTAGATTAGTCACTCCCTCTGTTTTCTGCTTTTCAGCCTCACTGCCCTTTTTTCCTTTGCTTGTGCTGTACCTTATCCATGTAATACTCTCCCTCCAACCTTTACACAGATGACTTCTTCTCATCTTTCTGGTCTGAACTCATATTTCCTCTCCTCCTCAGAGCAGCCTTTCCTACATGTCCATTTCCTGCCGTCTCCAGCTTTAGTCTCAGTCGACCTCAGTCTCTCCCAACCTCAATGCCCTGTTTTATTTTTTTCATAGCATTTATCACTGTCAGAAATAATCTTATCAGTCATGTGTTTGCTTACTACTTTGTGTGTCAAGTTCCCCCTGTACGGGCCTGCTCCAAGAGAAAATGGCCATTGCCTTGTCTTGTTTACCACTAGGGTCCCTTGTCAGTAAATGCTTGTTGAATGGGGAATAATGTCTATGTTGGAGACCCAAAGTGCTCAGCCTGGCCTTCTTTTGACAACATATATTAGCTTTAGGCTTTGCTCAGGCCTTAGTTCTAGCAGACAGATAAAAAAGCTGCAGGGGTCTCCTTGGTCAACGAATGTCTCAACTCAGATTTATTTTGGTCTCTTGCCCCAGTCTCTAATTCATTATCAATGTACCACCAGTTGACAAGCCTTGGTTTTCTCAAATATGTCTATGGCAAAAAATTGGACAATATATTGCACAACAAGCTATTGTTTTATAAGCCCCCAGCAGATACACACATTATTCTGAATGCATAATTATATTACAGGCAATCCATTTTTTGCCTGCATATGGCACATTTAGATCAAAACTGAGGATGCTCAACTGGGTGCCTCGTCTAAATCTGGGTATAGAGAATTCATATAAAATTAGCATTCCATCAGAAATGAGCAGAAAGTAGGATATGGCTGTAAAGAGGTGCTTGCATCATCTGGAATGTGGAAATAGCTCAAGGTGAGCAGCGAAGCTCTGCTTCTTTAGAGCATCAAGGTGTTGTGGCAGAGCTATTAAGGTCCTGGGTTTCAATTGATTTTTAGGAAATAAGGTGGACACAAACTATTGTTTATGGAGCACACATAATACTTCGGTGGTTCAGAGGGCAGTCTTTGAAGGCAGAAAGTCCTGGGCCAAGATTGTTGTTCTGACACTAGCTGCTCAAATTTGGTCAAATGCCTGATCCCTCTACTACTCAAATTTCTCAACTGTTATTGGATAAAATTATGCAGGGAAAACATGCTACCAATATATTGTAAGTACTTAGGAAATAGTAAGTATCAGTTGCTTCACAGTTGGTGCACCTTGAAAATAGCTAATCTTACCTATTACATCATTTCACCAGGGTTTGGGTCCTCATTTTGCCTGTTCACATGCTATGTTGGGCTCGTTTCTTGCTCTCTCTTTGATTTAGTTTATGAAATCATTCTACCAGTAATTATTCTCTGGGAACTTTTACTAACAAATCCAAACTCTTCATGAGCTTGTCTGATCACCTCCCCTTCTTTTTGCAGTGAGCTTATAAAAAAATGTAAGATTTGTTCCTTATCCGTAGTGATTGTATAATGTAGCAGGGAACATGGAGCCAACATACATGAAATAGTTAAGATGAGAGAATATAGAAAAGCAAATAAATTCTGTGGTACACACTGTGTGATATGCTGTTTGTAGTCTCAGAGGAAGGAGACTGATGAATGTTGGAATAGCTAAGGATGACTTCCTATAGACAGCAACACTTATGTCTCGAAAATGAAAGATTTGGATACAGAAAGGAGAAAGGAAAATATATTCAAGGAACAGAGAATACAGTTGAAATGCAGTTAGCCTAGAAAGTGCAAGTAATACAGGACATGGCCAAGTCTTGAACGGTGCAAGTAGTAATAATGATAGCAAGTTTTTATTAGTATTTAGTTCACATATGTACATCTATAGCAAGGAAGGACAGGAAAGCAAACATCCACTAGGCATCTGACCAAGCATATTGCTAGAACTAACTCAAGTAATCCTTTTAATGACTAGATTATTCAAGAATTTTTAGATCACAATTGATAGAAATTTATACAAACTAGCTTAAGTAAAAGAGGAAATGTTTTCTCTCTCATAACCAAGAAAGCTAGGAGTAACTGTTTTTAGGTTCGGCTGAATAGAGGGACCTAAAAAATGTCATTAGGACTCTTTTTTCTCCATTTTAGGCAGACTTTCTCTGTGAGGTAGGAAAGATTGTCATCACCTGCAGATCCCAACGTCAGTACTACCTGTGTAGGAACTCTGGTTGAAAGAAGTAGCCTTAATGGGCTTCTCCAGTAGCATGGTCCCAGGAAAGATTCTAATTAGGCCAATTTAAGTCACGTGTTCACCCTTGGGCCAGTCAGAGAGATCAGTAATGCACATTGCAATAACTGGTCACATTGAGCCATATGCCACCCTATGGCTGAGGGCAGGTTGGGTTGGCCTATGTAGATCACATAAAATAAATTCTCCCTAGGAGGAAGGAATAATTTTGGCATAACAAGATGGAGAAGAAGTTCTAGGTTGGCAAAAAACAGCTCATGTCACAGAAGATGCCTTGGAAACAATGTTGGCAAATTACTATTAACGCCGTTTTCCAGATGGGGAAACTGAAACTTAAAGAGATTAAAAGACCTCATCCAAGGTCACATAGGTAAGAAGCATTTGACCCAGTCTCTTTATAATGTGTGCTTCTAACTGCTGTACCCCAGTCATAATTATAGAATCTAGTGCTGATGTCTCAGAGCTATAATGATGGCATAGTTGGCTATATGCTACAGCTGCTACCAGAAGGCAGGTAGTTCAAATCCATCTGGCACTCTTTGGGAACTCTATGGGACAGTTCTACTCTTTCTATAGGGTGGCTATGAGTCTGAACTGACTCAACAGCAGTTGGTTTGGTTTTAAAGTGTCTCAGTCATCTAAGGCTGCTACAAGAGAAATGTACCAAGCAGATGGCTTTAGCAAAGAGAAATTTATTCTTTCACCGTCTAGGAGGCTGCAAGTCTGAACTCAGAGCACCAGCTTCAGGGAAAGGCTTTGTTTCTCTGGTGGCTGTGGAGGAAGGTCCTTGTCATCAATCATCCCCTGGTCCAGAATTTCCAAGCACAGGATCCTGGATCCAAAGGACACACTGTTCTCCTGGCTGTTGTTTCTCGGTAGTATAAGGTTTTCCATCTGTCAGTTTGCTTCCCTCTTTTATGTCTCAGAAGAGGTTGGCTTAAGATACAACCTAATCTTGTAGATTGAGTCCGGCCTTACTAATATAACTGCCGCTAATCTTATCTCATCAACGTCATAGAGATAGGATTTATAACACAGAGGAAAAATCACATCAGGTGACAAAATGGTGGACAGTCATATGTAACAGAAGCACAGACTAGCCAAGTTGACAGACATTTTGGTGGGACACAACTTAGTCCATGACAGTACTCTCTTGCATCTGTTTTCCCAGGAAATTAAGGAAGTGTTTGTCATATAGTAAGATCTTGTCATTCATTTTTGCTTTTGTGACTGAATTCTTGTGTTTGCGGGAAATTTCCACAGAGTTCATTTCCTACTAGAGAATCTAAAGATACCAGCGAATCGGTTATGAGTAATTGTACTGTATGATTTGATTGCTATTCCTGACCACGTAGCTGCTGATTCTGTTGTCCAGCCTCCTGGCGATTCAGGAACTCCCCAGTATCCTGAAGACTGCTTACCTGTGTAAAGCAATCAGAATTAGTTTCTGTTGCTGGCCACTTAGAACTTTGTCTGATGTTTATTCCAAGAGAATGACTGTTTTTTTATTCTCTCCTCTGGTGTCAAAGGGATAGAATCTTCCTAGATATAGTTAATAATATAGAATATTGCCTTAATAGCTCCCAGGAGTCCTTGGATGGTACAAATGTTTAATGTACTCAGCTAACTGAAAAGTTAGAGATTTGAATCTACTTCTAGGTGCCCTGAAAGAAACCCCATCCTCAGTGCCATTAAGTCAATTCAGACTCATGTTGACCCTATAGGTCAGAGTAGAACCACCCCACAGAGTTTCCAAGGAGCACCTGGCAGACTTGAACTGCTGACATTTTGGTGAGCGGACGTAGCCCTGGACCTGCTGCACCACTGGGGTTTCTCATTGAAAGAAAGGCACCTGGTAATCTCCTTCTAAAAATTTAGACATTGGAAACCCTACCAAGCCAAGCCAAGTGCCGTCGAGTCGGATCCTACAGAGCACAGTTTTTACTCTGACACCATGGAGTCATCGTGAGTTGGGGTCACTATGAGTCGGAGTCACTATGAGTCGGAGTCATCATGAGTCAGAGTCAACTGATTTAGCTCCTGCTATGGCTCCCGGTGGCTTAGTGGCTAAGAGCTATGTCTGCTAACCAAAAGGTCTGCAGTTCAAATTCACCAAGCATTCCTTGGAATCTCTATAGGATACTTCGACTGTGTCCTATAGGGTCAAATGAGTCAGAATCGACTTGACGGGAGTGGGTAGTAGTAGTAGTACACCTCCTTCTTCATCTTGCACTCTCAACATCTTCTAGAGACCTTTTGTGCCTTCAGAAGTGCTACATCTTTCTTCCTTTATATCCTAGTTTCTTACATTTCTTGTGAAATCACTTGCTTTCTTTGATTCCTTTCCGGCTTCTCTCCCATCTGAAGTACCTGTTCTCTTCAACACACTCAACTCTCATTCTAGGTTAAAGTAATCTTTTAAAAACTGTAATTAAAAATAACTTTGAGTCTGACTTCCACAAGTTCAAGTACAAACCGAGAGGCAGAACAAGAATAGACCTGGCCTTGAACACCACCGTGAACTCCACTCCAAGCTCATTATAACAGATGAGACTTGGATCAGTGCCTGTCCTCTCTGGAGAATTAAAATGGATGCTTTCTGAGATAGAGGTTTGCTCCCAATAAATATGGAAGGTTTGGGGCCAAAACCTCAGAGAGAAGCTTGCAAATGCCCTGACCAACTCTGTAACGGACTTGACCTGAAGCAGTGTGTTTATTTGCTTTTTCCCTGAAATAAGCACTACTCCGCTTAGGGGAACTGCCCTATGCACTGTGAGGCAGCTGCAGAGGCAGAGCTTGTTCAAAGAGAATTTGGGGGTGCATCTTTGCCTTGTTCTTACAGCAGTGTATCTCCTTAAGCTTGGAAGCTCTGAAAGCCGGGTTTAATTGGGATGCTTTAACATAATTTAATTTTGTTTTTGAAGAAGAAAGACGAAAGCTGTCCAGGAGGGAATATGAAGCTCAAAGTATTTAAAGAAATTATTCTTTGAGGATGCAGATCATTATCTCAGCCTCCACAATTTATTTAATGAAATGAGATTAGCATTTCAATGTGATTCTTGCCCTCCCTTCACATCTGTTTTTTTAAGAACAGAAAGGGGTGAGGGAGGTGAAGAAAAAATTTAAACAGTAACCTCATACTTTTTGGTTGAAGGATCTATTCTCTAGTTTTCGCAAATGAGGTCTACAGACTCTACCAGACAATTTGTGTTATTCTTTCTGCCTTTAACAATGGAATCAAAGATTGTCCAGCAGGGAAATCAACAGAAGGATGTAAGCTACCAGCCAGACCTCTGAAATATGTGATTTTCCTAGAGACACCAACCATGTACCAGGCAGGATGCTGTATGCTGGGATTGCAAGTTAAAATTAATCTTATCCTTGACTTGAAGCAACTCCCAGTGAAAAAGGCAGAGAAGTAGTAGATTTGGGATTAATTTACTAGTAATTTTAGTAATTCCTACTTCTTCTTCATTCACCTTGTACCAGGGACTGCACGAAGTGATTAATGTGTATC
Organism: Heterohyrax brucei; assembly: GCA_028571685.1. Classification (NCBI taxonomy): domain Eukaryota; kingdom Metazoa; phylum Chordata; class Mammalia; order Hyracoidea; family Procaviidae; genus Heterohyrax; species Heterohyrax brucei. Next base: position 173,116,493 of record CM053141.1, read on the forward strand.
ACCTCTTTTAATAGTGCCCAAAGCCCTTGGGTTATACATACTAATATTATCTCCACTTTACAGCTAAAGAAGCCACAGAAGATAAGGTTTTTGTCTCTGATCATACGTCATACCCCTGGCAAAGTACAGAGCCTGAGTTCTAATCCAGGTAAGTCTAAGAGCTAAATTTGTGTTCTGTCTATTGGATACGCGAAGCTGGATTTCACGCTACAGATTATTATAAGATGGTTGCTGCCCTCTGGGTATTTACTTTTTGATAAAAAGGAATGAGGTAAGAGTGCAAGTAACTGTGTGACTGTTAGTTGCCCTTGAGTCAGCTTAGATCCTTGATGATCTTATGTATAAGAGAATGCCACTGGGTCCTGCACCAACTTCCTGATCATTGATTTGCATGTTTGAGTCCAGGGTTGTGGTTAACGTGTCAGTCTACTTCACTGAGGATCTACCTCGTTTATACTTTTACCAAACATGAAACATAAGATTCCTTTCCAATAACTGGTCTTCCCTGACGATATGTGCATAGTAAGTGAGTTGAAGTCTCGCCATTCTCACCTCTAAGGAACATTTTGGTTCTATTTCTTTTAAGACTGATTGGCCTGTTCTTGGCAGTTTGCAGCATATTCAATATTCTTTGCTAACACCATAAATAATTGTAACACAAAGTAAAACTTGGTGTCATACAACTGTGCAGAAGAATGAGATATAAATTTTCAGAGAGGAAATACTGCATATTTCTAAGGAAAGGACATCTGTGGTGTCTCCAGGTATTAATGATAGTTGTTCAGACAGAGATGGGTGTTTGGAAACATTAGAGAGTCATATTTCTCCCCAGAAACTGTAAATTGCCCCCCATTTCATTTCTCCACTTACCAGGGTCATGGTCATGGTCATGGTGACATTACACTCAGAGATGATTTAAACCAGAAGCCTGGAGGAGTGGACTAGGCAGGGCATATCCCAGTGCATGCTTAGTGCTTTCCAAGGTGAAGCAGTAACGATAAGTAAGCCATTGCCTTTAGCTTCCACTTCATTCTTAGCAGAAAGAAGGAGCTTTGTTGTTATTCTTTTTTGCTTTTAAAGATAACACTACCAGCTCAGTTTATAGCTAATCCTCTCATAAGCAGCCACTATGTAAACCACTCTGTGAGCAGTCTTGAGGGTTCTCCCATCTAGAAAGTCCATTCCTAGCCAATAAGCTATTGAATCTGTGATACAAGCTCAGGGTATATTCAGACTTAATAGGAAGATTACTTGCAGGCTCCTGCACCCCACATCTGAATAAGGCAAGTAATTATTTATCTCACTTATTTTGAAACTCAAAGAAACTGTAGCCTTTGATAAACTTGCAGTTATTACCCCTGAGGAATTGGAAATACAGTCCTGTAACTATCTGACTTTCTATCCACCATCATCTCTCAATACAGTGGCTTTGTTTAAAAAAAAAAAAAGGTAATAATCATAATTCTATCATCAGTTAAACAAGCAAGTATTTATGGCTTGTAAAAATATAATTACTATAGCAGGAGTTCCACAAGCATTAGTGGGAATGAGCAACTGCTTGGATGGGAGCATTCAGTTTCTCTTTTTTTCTTACCACTTTAGAGCATAGTCTAGAATGAGTCTCATATTTGGGCGTGGACTCTTGGCATGCTGATTCCACAGTTTTCTTGGATTAAGCCAAATTTACTAGGAAGCCCTAGGAAACAGCCAACCAAAAGGTCAGCAGTTCTAGCCTACCAGACACTCCTTGGAAACTCTATAGGAGAGTTCTACTCTGTCTGATAGGGTTGCTTTGAGTCAGAATTGACTCAGTGGCATGAGGTTTTGGGGGTAGGGGAGGACTTTAGAATGTTCCCCAGAAAGTTACTCTTTGACCAGTCTAAATATGTTACGCAATTTCTTTTCCAGTACTAAGAAATAAGGATGTATCACAAGATGTAGAAGAAAAATAGTAAGGATGGCAAAAATATTAGTGGGACTTGAAGGGCAAAACACCTTCCTATATTTTGTAGTTTGCAGAGACGTTTTCCTGCTAATCCTTTGGACTAACATCAAGAGCCATTTTCCCAAATACCAATGCAGGGAGGGTATGCCAACCTAACATTTAGCACGGCAATGCCATACTTACGCATGTACGTGTGTGTACACTAAGTGTTTAAAACAGGCCTGGAGGGCTTCCGTGGGCCCCTTTTTGTTTAACAAAGTGAACATTTAGTTAAGTGCCTCTAAAGCAAATTTCCTCCAAGTTATACAGGTTACTTTGTACTTGGATGAAGACACTTGTTCAGAAACTTGCTTGAGGAATTTCTTCTGCATTCTCCCTGCTCTACCCACAAGAAGGCATTTCTGTCTTTCACACCCTCCTTTCCAAATACCTCCTCATCCTTGGAAGGCTCTGCTGTATAAAGGACCCAGACTGTGTCAGATTTTAATGGAATATTCTAACCAATCAACCACCCAGTGTAATAGCAGCCAGTCAATTAATTAAGGGACAAGCCAAGCACAGATTCATCAAAGCCACTATTTTGCTTCCTAATTAGAACTCATAATCACTGTGTTGGGTGTTCGTTCCCCCAAATTTATCAAGGTTTGATTTAATTGTCACAAAAACCTGAATAGAAAATTAAAATTGTTAGGCATTCTAAGCATTTGGCTAAAGGCAGGGATAATAAGGCTTATCTTCCTACCCAGGGGGAAGTGAACAAAGTTTCTAATCATTTTAATTGATAATTCCTATGGTCTAGATTTCCAAGTCCTAAACCTGAGGGTAGAGTTGTGGGAACATTCTTCCTTCTTTCTAATGAGTATAAGGGGCTATTATTTCAGCTATACATACTAGGAGACGATATCAGTGCTAGCTGAAGTTTTTCAAAGGCTGCATCTCTTGTGAGGATGTTCAGTGAAATGAGTCTGTTTGAGTGTCCAATGGCAAGTATACAAACTTGTCACTTGACCACTCCGAGTAAAGAAATGTAAGTCAACACTATTGGCTCTCTCTGTCTCAAGGAAAATGTAAAGCTTGAGAAGACATAGTTTCTGTCTCTAAACATTCTCTTAAATGTGTCCACTTCTCCTGGTCTCTCACTGCTGCATTCTGGCCCCAAGTACCAAGACCTCCCTCGCCAGGTTGAGTGCAAGAGGGTCCCACCTCCTCCTTCTGCTTCCAGTTATGCTGCCATACCACCTCAATTCCTTTTTCATTCTGCAACCAAGACGATCCTTCATATCCTATACTTCATTGTGTGGCGTGTCTGCTTAAAAGCCTTCTGTGTTTCTCCGTTGTATTTATGGTAAAAGATCCTATGACTTGCTGTCCTTAGGTTTTGCCAAAGCAGTTTTGACTATGACAACCTGAAAGCAGTTTTGACTATGACAACCTCATTTGTGCAGGATAGAACTGTTCCATAGAGTTTTCAAGGTCCTGTCCTTTTGGAAGCGGATCACCCGTCCTGTGTTCCAAGGTGCCTCAGGGTGGCTTTTAAAGGTCAATATTTCACATAGTAGCCAAGCACTTAATTGTTTGCATCACTCCAGGGCTGAAAGGTCTTAAGTGATATATTACCTGCAACTTATTTGACCTTACACTACTTCCCTGGCTACTTTCCCTCCTTTAAGAAAAAATACACATGTGCATGTGTGTGTTTGCATGTGTGCACTCACAAACATACAGTATACCCAGCCATGGGGAAGGAGAGGAATTATCTTGTCTTTAATGTTCTTCCTGTCTTCTCCTTTTTTTTTTTCTTTCCTTGAACTCCAGGCACACAGAATTATGTTGACCATAATCCTTGGTTTATGACACACTCTTTGCAGTGGTATTAGATTGGAAATGAGACTACTGAGAATAATTTGTATCTACCCAGGACATTCTCTGCTATCCTGAGTTCCTGCTTTAGATTCATCCAAAGGAAACTTTATTTAAAACTTGAGTTGATATTTTCTACTTCCACGTCTGTCTCTTTATATCTCATTTCTATGTACTGCTAAAATGTCTATTGTTTAATCACAGTTTATTTTATTTACAGAAAAGTTATCACTGCTGTTTACAATATTTTTGGACTTTTTTAATTCAAAATTATATTGCTTAGATAGACCCATCTGTTACAAGTAGCTGCTTCCAAGATTTTGCTATTATGAATAGTCACATTCTTATACATATTTCCTGGTGCACAAGGCTTCTTCTTGGATATATATCCTAGGATTGGAATTATACTGGGCCATAGGGTATATGAATGGTTAACTTTATAATATGATGGATTTTTTCCAAAGTTATTCTACTGATTTATGCTCCATAAAAATGTATAAGAAATCTCATGATCTCACATTCTCTCCATAGGTAAAAAAATTAACAAGTTCAACAGTACTAAATTTTATTATTATTATTATTTGTGCCATTACAGTGACTTAAAATGGTATCTTATTATGATCTTGATTTGCTTTTCCCTGATCACAATTGAGAGTGAATGCTTTCCACACTTCACTATACCAGGTCTAAATCAAAGTAACTGTACTGTTTTCATTTTGACTACCATGTAATATTCTGTCAACTGAGTATAGTGCAATTTTTCCATTCTCCTATCAATGGTCATTTTCATAGTGAAAATTGGTGGCAGAACTGAAAAACGCTTTCAGGGAATTCAAATACTTCAGGGAATAAGTAATTCAAATTTGTGGAACAGCAACCCTATAAACAGAAAGGTGAACAAGAATTCTCATCTGACACACTGGCAGATAGATCAGAGCAGACATCTGTATCTTGTTGGGGTATGAGACTCTCTCATCAAATGTATGAAACTATTTACTGAAGGGAAGAATTCTTCAGGTCCACTGTCTGGATGGATGGGACAAGAAGAGGAAATAGCTAAACAGGATTGTAACCTAAAAGACCAAACAAAGCAACAAGGTGACATGGTTCTCAGCTTCCTGTTAATGTGATGCAACCACAAGGGAATGGAATGAGACAATAAATGAAAGCATGGCCCCAGCCTATGAATATCTTCTCATTTCCAGTGGGTGCTCATGCTCCTTTGATGAGCATCCAACACAATCCATTTAACATTGGTCCTCAACTACCCTTGCATGTCATACAGGAGTGCCTATCATGCAGGTCGCTGCTCTCAGGGATGATCGCCACCACCACCCCTCGCTCACCTTCCCAACAAGTTCAACTACATTGCTTCATAACTAGATGGAAAGCAATTGCAAGATATTCCTAGTGCTTCCAATGTAAGTAATAACATAAGTACCCCAGTCTTGCCTGCTCTGACGCCAGTGTTAAGAAATATGGAAACAGTTCTGGGACCAAGTTTGGTAACACTTCATCATCAAACCACTGCAAAGCCTTTAATATTGCTATTAAGGTGATAGAAGCAAGCTGTTACAGGGAAAGCCTGCACAGATTGCTCGAAGACAGACAAGAGATTGCAAGTTTAAGAAAAAGCAACCCAGGAGGTAAAACTGGCCATTACATCATGTTTACCAAAATAAAGATATCAGTAAGGAAGAATAGAAAATGATTATATGGAAAGCAGTAGACAAAGTTGTTCGGACTGAGAGTGGAGAAGTAAAATCAATTAAGTGGCAAATCTGGTGAAAGCCTAAGAAGAGGAATAGAAATAGTCATGGAAAGGGAGCCAATGGAAAAGTCTGGAAAAAACCGTGTCTACTGCAAAGAGCAGTAGGGGGTGCTGTAAAGTGCTCGTGGGATATCCTCACAGCACAGTTTCAATGTGTGCTGAAAATCATGTACAACTGTGATTTTGATAAAATTACTTTTTTAAAATGTTGGGTATAATGTTTTGTTGTCAATAACCACAGTTCTGCACTGCAACTTCAATATCCTTTTTTTTTCTCAAATAAATGAGAGAAAGTAAAGATTTAAAGGAATGTGCCTGTTTACCATGTCTGTATTATGGTCTAGATTCTGGGATATGTATAGCTTTTGGATATAAACAATGAAGTGCGTAAATTAAAAACTTCTAAGCACACTAGTTTTGGAAAGATGTATTATATATATTTATATAGCTATGTAAATATATATACCACATATATTTATATATCTTACATTTATTCTGTCAGACTAAAATATAATCTTTATGATTCTTCCCTTTAGTCACAGAAAGCTAAATAATGTATTACAGTGAAAAATATTTTCAATATTAACAGAACAATCAAGTTGCAGGTTCCTAATGTGTATTTTTAAAGAAGCACACATCTAAGTAAATTGCTTAGATAGAAAATATTAATCACATGAGTAAAATTTAGTGTTCAAAATACTGGGACACTTTTCATTCATTGTAGCACCAGATAAAGGTTACACTGCTTGTTAAAAATAAGAAAGTCCAAATCAAACTCTAGACCTGAGCTTACTGTACTTCATATTGACTTTTATTTGTTTACTTACTTACCAATCCTAGTCAGTTCCCTAAATTTCCTCCAATCTGTGCATTTGTTGGAAATTCAGTTACAATGAGAACATTTCAGCAGTATCCTCTTTGACAGGATGAGTTGCGTTTACACTTTAATATCAAACCTGTTGCCCATGAGTCGGTGCTGACTGATAGTGACCCCATGCATCACTCCCAATACAGGGTGAATTAGTAATATCGAATTATGCTAATAAGCAGTTTCAGAAATGGGAGAAGCCTTGCCAAGCCAAGTGCTGTTGAGTCGGATCGCCTTAGAAGTTGTTTAATCTAATCTCTTTTTATTAGTTTGGAAGTTATGGAAACCCAGTTTAAACTGGCTTTAGCAAAACAGAGACATTCGTCAGTTGTGGAACTGGTGGATCTCGACACTAAGACTCAGGTCTGGCTGGATCAAATCATACATGTCTTAGGCTGGGTTTTCTGGGGAAGCAAAATCAGTAACACGTGTAGGTACAAGGAAAGATTTATAATAGATAGATAGATACAAATATAGGAAACAGCTCACGTAATCACAGAAACTGAATGTCCCAAGCTCTGGCACAAGCCTCACATGGCCACGGAAGCTGAGGAACCCAAGGTCAGCAAGTCAGAGACTAGAGTTCTAGATCACCGTTGTGTAGGTCAGTGGAACCCAAGCTGGTGGCGAGACGAAGCGACAGAGGCTGGCAAAACCAGGATCAGCAGGTCAGGGAGCAGGAGCAGGCAGAGGCTGGTGAACCCAGGATCGGCAGGTCAGGGAGCAGGAGCAGGCAGAGGCTGGTGAACCCAGGATCAGCAGGTCAGGGAGCAGGACTCTCAAGTGCCGACTGTAAGGACTGATGAGTCCAACAGCTGCTAGCTCAAGTGCCGGAACGAGACGCTGGAAGAAGAGAGCAGGAGCTCCTGGCCACACGAGCGACCAGCCGCCGTAGTGAACGGTTGCGAGATGAGAGCCAAGGGGCAGGGAGCCACCACAAACCCCGCCCTGCCACTTAATACAGCAGCCAAATAGGTAGTAGCCAAGCTGACATAACCCTGACCACCACAATACAGTTACTAGGACTCTGCTCCTCTCTGCATAACTTGGCTTTGCTTCTCTTTATTGCTCTCCATTTCTCTCAGTACACAGGTTTTCTATTATAGATGCTGCAGGAAGGCATGGTACTAGTAGTATCCCCAACTTCATACCCACCAACTGGGAAGATTTCTCTCTTAACAGTTCCATAACGGTATGACGAAATACACACAGTAGTAGCATAGCTAACACTGAGTGAGTGTTTACTTTGTGTTAGCCATTTTATAGGTGTAGTGGCAGCTCATGTGGGAAACCTGGGCTTGGTTCCCATCCAGCGCACGTCATGCATAGCCACAGTGCGTTTGGGGTTTGAGCGTCGCCATGATGTTGAACGGGTTTTAGCATGGCTTTCAGGTTAAAATGGATTAGGAGGAAAGTCCTAACAGTCTGCTGGTAAGAAGCAGAAGACTGGCTTTGGATCACAATGTACTGATCGGCAACCAATCATAGAGACACTGCAGGCGTAGGCAGTGTTTCCTTTCCTTGCGCGTGGAGTTGTCATGAGTTGGGGCCACCTTGAGAACAGCCTACAAAAACAACAGCCACTTTATACTCACTCTTCAGCTGAGTTACATAATTCTGTGAAAACTAACAAACCAAACCCACTGTTTTCAAGTCGATTCTGACTCCTAATGTCCCTGTAGGACAGAGTAGAACTGCTCCATAGAGTTTCCAAGGAATGCCTGGTGGATTCGAACTGCCTGCCTTTTGGTTAGCAGACATAGCACTTGATCATTATGCCACCAGGGTGAGGAAGGTTCACTTATTATCTCTACAAAAAAGGCACTTATAGAAGGAACACAAGCTGTCCAAGTTCACACAGCGAGTGGGTGGTAGAGCCACATACTGAAGCAAGCTGCCTCGGTGGCTCTGCTGGGGTCATGGTCTCTGAATTTCTCACTAACCAAGGGGCAGGCACTAAGACAGCCTAGCATTTGCCTCCTATGTGTTTCCAAGGCAAAGCGCATGTAAGTATAGAGGAACTTTGAGGCTCAAAAATGAAGGAGTTTCTTGAAAGAGGAGGGAACAAGTTACCAAAACAAAGTGATACAGGGCCATTTTAGGAAGACATAATAATAATAGTTGCTCTTGCCAACCATATCTCTCATTTGACAGGCAAGGAAAATAGTTTCTTGAAAGGGAAATTTCTTTTCCCAAGTTAAGATGTTACTGTCAAAACCCGAAGCTGGCACCCTGACTCACCGTGCATGCTTTCTCCTCTGTGCCTCATCTATTTTACACAGGACTATAGTGTGGGTTCCCCTAAATGGTTCCTGGCTACCACCCTAAAAGAGAACCCAAAAGAGAGTTCCTGAGGGAACAGGAGAAAAGTGAGCTGCAGAACTTGAATTTTAGTAAAAAAATCAGAATTATCTGAGACTGGACAGGTGCCAGAAGACATGGCCCCTGGCTTCCATTAGCCCCAAACTAAAACCATTCCTGAAGCCAGCTCTTCAGAAAAGCATCAGCCTGGACTAAAGGACATAAAATGATAGTTGTGCACAGTGTGCTTCTCAGCTGAGGTGGATATATGAGACTAAACAGGTGATTCCTGTCTGGATGTGGGAAGAGAAGGTAGAAAGGGACAGGAGCTGGTTGAATGGAGATGGAAATTCAGCATGGAAAGGAGGTCTATGTTGTTTCATTATAGGGAGAGCAACCAGGGTAACAACAATGTGTGTATAAATTTTTGCATGAGAAACTAATTTAAACTGTAAACTTTAACTTAAAGCACTAAAAAAAAAAGTATAGCATGTATTCCCAAGGCCATAAGAGTACCTTCCCAGTCTCTGCACAAAACTCTCAGTCTATCAGCTGAGTGCACTGGTCTGAATTAACTGAAGGGTCTATAACACATGATTTGAAGAGCCTGTTTCCTGGCCCGTACCCTGAAGTGTCTGTGAAAGTATTAATAATTCCCAGTGCTTCCATGGTAACAGCACAAGAGGCTGACCGTCAAGTGCTCACATACCAATGGGCACGCCGCGAGGGCCACGTTTGCCAGAGCAGGTTACCTGACACATTACTGCATCCGTCACTTACCATTTTAGATAGGTCCATGCTTCTCAGGACCAAACTAGATTGAATTTCCATACAAAAGAATAATTCTTCCTTGGCCTATCAGAAACCATGCTTCAAGTTAGCAGCAAATGTAATCTGCTATATAAGTGAGGACTTCCTTTTGATACATGAGTTGGTTGACATAGACTGTGGTTTACTTCTCATCTGCTCACTTCTTTCTGCATCACTCCCTCCTCTCACAATCACATTCATATTATGAGCTGCTAAGGCAACCCTGGCTGATTTGGGTTAGAACGGCATAGAACAGCATCAGAGGGTTCTAGTACTGCTTTAACATACTAGGCTTGGGAATCCTGAGAAACAGAAATTTCTCTCATAATTGGGTTTTCCCATTGAGTTCTGAAAACTGTCTAGTAAGTAACAGCCACTTTCTGTTGCTCCCTGTTCTGGGTGGAGCACAGACGTGTATTTGTTTCTGCAGTCAGCTCTACAGAAAGAAAGAGCTCCAACTTAAAAGGCAGGTGATTCAGTTTCTAACTCTCGTGCCGTCTCTCTGTGGTCTCATTATTCCTGCTGTGTGAGCCTCTGGTTTTCATCTGTCCTGACCCCTTTGAGCGCAAAGGACATACAAGGCAAGTTTCAAGGCCCTGCAGGTAGAAAGTGGGTTTGTAAATATATGTGTCACACTAACTTTAGGAAATTTATGGTGTGTCAGATTTCCCTTGGTTTGAGCCAAGAAAAATTTTCTAAAGTACAAAACTTGAAAGTATTTTGGTTTGCTCTTTGGGTTCCATGCTAGTGTTTCCGAAAAATCATCATTATATAGCCGTATACTTCCAGATACCACCTCTAAGGGAAAACCTTTATAGCATTGACTGCTGTAAACACTAATGGTAGTTACATTATTTTAAAGTAAGGTATTGTTTAGCCATAAGTTTGAGTATTTAGGATTAACTTTCTTTTCTCACTTAGATCCAATTCCCTGTGAAAACAGCTAGGAGAAAGATTTATGACTGAGGGTATCCCAAAGGAAAATTGACTCTGTGAGTTCAGGGTTGGGGCATGTTCTGACAAAGTCACCATCCTGATTCTGAGTAAGAACTCTGCCTGTTGTAAAAGGTGCTTCAGTATGAGTAAATTCATATTCCATAAGAGGCAACAATGTTGTTCTAAACTGCAGCTTTATATAACAGCTTTCACAGGCGAGCCTGCCCAAGATGTATTTACTAGACATAGTAACCAAAAGACATGATACTCATTTATTCAACAGCAAATATTTTTTAGTACCTGCTGTGTGCCAGGCTCTGTACTAGGCTATGCAGCTATAACATTGAACAATACAAAATCTGTGCTCATTTGCAGTTGTAGTAGGCCAAATAAGGACCCCACAAAAATGTCCATGTCCTATTACACTGCACCCGTGAAAGCAACCTTATATGGCAAAAGGGACCTTGCAAATGTGATTAATGATATTGTGGTGGGCAGATTATCCCAGATTATCCGAGTGAATGCATTGTAATCAAAAGAGGCTTTATAAGATCAGAGTTGTTAGGAAATGTGATAGAGGAAGTTATGAGATTGGAATGGAGCAATGAAGGGGCCACAAATCAAAGAATGCAGACAGCTTCTAGAAGCTGAAAAAAGAGAAAGAAACAGGTTTCCTCCCAAAGCTCTAGAAGGAATGAAGCCCTGCTAACACCTTGATTTTAGACTTTTTACCTCCAAACCATAATTATTTTACCATTATTTTACTGTAATTATAAAACCAAAATTATTTTAAGCTACTAATTTTGTGTGGGAACCCCTGGTTGCATAGTGGTTAATTGCTATGGCTGCTAACCCAAAGGTCAGCAGTTCAAATTCACCAGGCACTCCTTGAAAACTCTATAGGACAGTTCTATTGTGTCCTATAGAGCTGCTGTGAGCTGGAATTGACTCAAAGGCAGTAAATTTTTGTTGTGTTGTTAAGTTTGTGTTAAGTTTACAGGAACAACAGTAAGAAACTGATAACTGGAGCTTACATTCCAAATAGAGACAACAGTTAATGAATAAGTCAGAAAATCAGTATTTCTCAGCAGGGACGTTATTGACATGTTGGGTGGGCAGTCCTTTTTGTGCAGACTCTCCCACCCTTTACAGGACATTGAACATCCTTGTTCCCACCTACTAAATATCAGCATTATCATCTTATCCATCAAAAATGCCCTCTCCCATTTTTAGATACCCCTTAGGTGGCAAAATTATCCCTACCTGAGAACCACTGATAAAAATAAATAGCTCTGGGTCATATAACCAAAACCAAAACCCAAACTCACTGAATTGATTCTACCTAATAATGACTCTATAGATAGAGTATAACTGCCCCACATAGTTTTCAAGGAGTTCCTAGTGGATTTGAACTGCCGGCCTTCTGGTTAGCAGCTGTAGCACTTAAGCTCTATGCTACCAGGGTTTCCCTGCATCATATAAACCAAAAAAGAAAAAAATTGCCGTCGAGTTGCTTTCAACACATAGCTGCCCTATAGAATAGAGTAGAACTTCTCATATAGGCTGGTGCAAAGACACAAAAAGCCACAGTACAGAGGGACTGGAGTGCTCAGAAAGACCCTCTCTAAGGAGATGTGTCATGGATTGACTTATGTCCCCCCCAAAAAATATGTGTAGTAATTTGGATGGGCTGGGTTTCCCTGTATCCTATGATTGGCCTCCCTTTTGTGATTTTCTGATACTGTAAATCCTCATCTCTGCCTGCGGTTAGCAGAGTGGCTTATGTTAGAGAAGATAGGGTGGAACTGTAAATTCCTTCATAAAATCACCTCCTTGCCCCATTGTAAAGTGAATTTCCCTGGAGTGTGGCCTTGCACCACATTTTACCCTTTCATCCTACAAGAGATGAAAAGGACGCAGAGTGGGAAACCTCAGCACTGGGAGAACAGCATATCCTTCAGACCTGAGGTTTCTGCTGCAAGATGCTCCCTGACCAAAGACTGAAGTAACACAAGGACCTTCCTCCAGAGCTGATGAAGGAAAGCCTTCCCCTGAAGCAGACACCCTCAATTCAGACTTGTAGCCTGCCAGACTGCATAAGAATAAATTTTCCTTTGTTAAAGCCAGCCACTTCTGGTATTTCTGTGACAGCAGCACTAGCTGACTAAAACAAGGTAGGACCTGAGGTCGATTAAATGGTGAGAAGGAAGCAGTCCTGTGAAAAACTGAGGAAGAATGTTACAGGTGCAGAAAAATGTCATAATGCATGATGGCCCAGAGACAGACGTTTGAGTGGTGTGTTGGAAAAACCAACACAGGGAGAGAAAGATTGCCTAGAACAGGAGGGACTGGAATGGGCAGAGAGGCAGTGGGGAGGCAGAGCCTTTCCTGTAAGCTGGCAGATCACAGTGAGGAGTGTGGAATTTATTCCAAGATGAAAACTAATAAGAATTACAGTGATATGGAGGTCAATTGTTATTGTTAGGTTGATGAATCAGCAATTCTTTGTACAACAGAAAGAATGCTGCCTGGCCCTGGGCCATCCTCACAAGAGTTGCTATGCTTGAGCCCATTGTTGCAACCAGTGTGTCAGTCCATCTCATTGAGGTCTTCCTCTCTTTCACTGACCCTGTACTTTATCAAGAATGATGTCCTTCTTCGGGAACTGGTCCCTCCTGACAGTATGTCCAAAGTACACGAAACAAAGTCTCACTATCCTCACTTGTAGGAAACTTTCTGGCTGTACTTCTTACAAGACAGATTTGTTCATTCTTCTGAAAGTTCATGGTATATTCAATTTGTGTGCTAACACCATAATTAAAATGCTCGGTGGAAGGACCTGACAATCTATTTCTAAAAAAATATTGGCCAGTAGAAACCTTGTGAATAGCAGTGGAGATCAACTAGGACTAGACAGACTGGAAAAATAAGCTTCAAGAAGTTTGCAAAAATGAGATCTGTTTTGTATATCTTAGACAAAGAAGCTTAGAGAAGTTGTTATGGATGATCAAAATGATTCCTCCTGTCAGTGCATTAATTTCATATGTTCCATGGATATTTTACTTTTATCTATAAATTATGATAGACTGTAAGCAGAGTTAAACTCAAGGGGGGAGAAAGAGTAGATGAAAGAAATAAAATTGATGGACATTTAAAAAAATGTAGGAAAAAGAAAAGTAGTTTCCTACCGGATTCTTTAAAAACTATTTATAATGTTGGTGAAGACATATTCTTACAGAGTTTTACACTTTACAAATCGTCTTTACATACTTGGTCTTGGTGTAGTTTAACCAAATCTTGTGAAATATGGAAGGCTTAATTCCATTTCCAACAAGGGGAACACTTACCCACAAAGGTGGATCCAAGCCACACACTCATCAGTTGGTGGTCATGGGACTCGCACCTGGGTTCCTGACCCTAGCTCCAGTGTTGTTTCCACTATGCGAGAATGACATAAAGGGATGGAGAGTCGGCAATCCTCTCTGGAGATGCACTGGAATGATTGTCTTTCTCTGAGGACATGGGATGAATGAGGTGAGGGCATTTTGTTACAGGATCGTGAACTTGTGACTTCAGCAGCAGAGGGAAGCCTCTTGGTTTTGAGGTTTGGACCTATTCTAATACTTTGCAGTGCTGGGGTGCCCCAGGATTCTCTCAGATGCACTGGGAGTATTTTGACCTATATATGAAAGATGCCACTCCAAGTATAACTTGACTCAGTCATAGGCTGAATCATGGCTCTTGCATTAGTTAATTGCTACAACAGAAATACCACTGGTGGATGGATTTAACAGTCTAGGAAGCTCAAAGTTCAAAGTCAGGGTGCATGCTCCAGAAAAAGGCTTTCTCTTTTTCTCTCTGTCAGCTCTGGGAGAAGGTTCTTGTCTTCAGTCTTTCTCTAATTTAGAAGCTTCTCAGCACAGGGGCCTCAGGTCTAGAGTACACCTACCCCTCCTGATTCAGTCTTGGTGGTGGGAGACCCTCCACCCTCACCCTAATGATTCCCTGCTTGCTTCTCTCTTTAGTATCTCCAAAGAAAGGAACTTAAAACACAACTGAATCTTGTGTGTACATTGAGTCATGCCTCATTAACATCGCTCCTTGAATACTCTGGGGGTCAGTTCTACCCTGGCCCCTAGGGTCACCATGAGTCTGGACAGCACTTGGCTGGCTTTGGCCGGCTCATTAACATCATAAAGGTAGGATGACAAAATGTGGGATAAAAGGTGTTTCAAGCCACATTCCAGGGAAACTTCAATGGAGCAAGGAGGTGACTTTAGGAAGGACTTTAAGAAGGAATTTACAACCGCACCCTAATTCTCTCTAAGCGTAAGAAAATCACAAAATGGGGAACAGTCACAGAATACACAGAATCCTGGCCCAGTCAAATTATTACTTATATTTTGGGGGGACACAATTCAATCCATAACAGTAGTTGAGGGCTTAACCATTTGCACCACCCAGGGAAGATCTTCATAATTACCCTGTGACATTGGTTTGGTGACTACCTTTGTTTTAGACTAGGTATTTCAGACTTAGATGTTAAATAGCTCCCCCTATGTTATACACATAGCAAACAGTAGAGCTGGGATTCAAGCTCTGATTAGTGCTCTTCAGTCATTTTATCACATTTGCTGACAAGGCAGTGGTAGATTGAGATTATTCCCCAGGCTCTCCATTCACTCATTGAAGTTTCTCTTGGCATTCTTTCCCTCTTCCCAAGCTATTGGTGATTAATCGGAAGTGAATGTGTTCACTTCTCTCAGAGGTGCTTATTTAAACACACAGTCAACATGGTTCAGGCATCAGAACCAATCCTGGACCTCACAGTGTGCCCAAATGCCACAGATGGCCTTTATCGAGCTCTCTCTTCCAGTGGTTTAATGTCACAGCACTTACCCTTCACCAATTGCCCAGTTAAAAGATATATCATCTCACTTTGAATTCTTGGGCACAAAGGGGAAATAGATATAAATGCAGACAGATTTATTACAGCCTAATTTAATAAAAATGTCAACAAATAAATGTACATTTTGCTAGGAAATAAATATCACCAATGAAGAAAGCTGACAGCAGAGTAGGTTGTAAGAAATTAACATTAAATGGTTTGGGTTGACAGTGACTATAAAACAAAATTGTACCTTGGAGACTTCTTAGAACAAATGTGTGCTTTAAACGTGGGAAGAGACAGATGAATCCAGGCGGCTCTGATGCAGATTGGGGGCCCACAAAACTGTGGCTGGCGATCGCTTGCTTTCTATCCTGTACATTTGCAAAATGATGTTTAATGCAAACCAAATACAAACATCTGCAGACTGTCTTCCTAAATTAGATGTGATTCACACACCAAATGACATTCTTCTATAAGGTCTTATCATAAATAAATAAATAAGTGAAAATTTTCCTCGTGACAAGGTCGGTCTGATGCTTACCTGGTGAAGGCAAAGGAGTGTGTGGCTATCTAAGTTTGACAAATCTGGATTCTTACCCCAGAACTGTAACTTACTAGCTATGTGACCTTGGGTAGATTACCAAACCTCTCTGAGTTTTGACTATGAAAAAGAGATAATGTTTACTGTGCAAGGCTATTGTGAGAGTTCCAGTGATTACAATGTCTGCTGTGATGTAGAAGTTTAATAAATATTAATCTCTTAAAATAATTATTTGTTCAACAAATAGATATTGAATACCTACTATGTGCCAACACTGTACTAGGGGCTTAAGAAATAGCAATGAATAATCTTTCGTTCATGGAGCTTACGTATCAGTATAAGGAGACAGAAGATAAACAACAAATGTGATAAACAAATGAGTTGTGTAATATGTTAACTTGTGTATCAAAGAATAAAAAAAAGGATAGCTGGGTACACAGGAGAGGTAAGTAACAATTTTAAATAGGAAGATCAATCAAGGCTTCACTGATGACATTTGAGTAGGTTGCAAAAGTTACCAAATAAAAATGCTAAACTGTCAGCTGGATTTAAATTTTAGATAATAGTAAATAATCTTTTAGTATAAATATGTCCCGAACATTATGTGTTCTAAATATTGCATGTCCCATGTCATTGTTCATTTGAAATTCAAATTAGCTGTGCTTCCTGCATTTTCACTGACAACCGCACTGATTGAGCAAAGACTAGAGGAAGCTGTCTGTGTAAAGTAGCAGGAAAAGAGTTACAGGCAAAGAGGAGCCAGTAAAAGCCCTAAGACAGGCCTGACGAACACCAGGAGGGTAGTATCAAAGGAGCAGAGTGAGCCAGAGAGGAACGGAGTCATAGGAAAACAGGGACTCAAAAGGCCAGATCATACGGGACCTTATCAGTTGTTGTAAGACTTTGCCTTTCACTCTGAATGAAATGGGGGCCCATTTCAGGGTTTTGAAAAAAAGAAGTGATGTAATTTGTCATATTCTGGCTGCTACTTGAGAGTTGCCTGTATCAGGGCAAAGGTGAAGCAGAGAGGCCAGTTAGATGCTATTGAGTGATCTGGGAAAGAGATGATGATGGCTTGCTCAGATCAGAGCAGCAGCTATGACAGTTATAAGAAGTGATTAAATTCTGAGTATTTCTGAAGTAGTGCAACTAAAATTTCTTGTCGTGGGAGAATGACAAGTGTCGAAGATGAATTTGTGATGTTTGCTTTGAGCAACAGGAAGGGCTGAGTTGCCATCATGGGGAAGGGTCGGGGTGGAGCAGGATCTTTTTGTTGTTGTTGTTGTTGCAGAGGTGACGTGGCCGGAATATCGGAAGTCCTATTTTGGTTTAGTTTGTAATAGCTGGTATACATCCAAATAGAAATGTCTAATAGGCAATTGGAAGGAGTCCTTGTGGCTCGCTGGTTAAGCACTCTGCTGCTAACCAAAATGTTGGTGATCCAAACCTACCTAGTGGCTTTGTGGGAGAAAGACCTGGGGATCTGTTCCTATAAAAGGACAATTCTACTGTTAACCTAGGGTTATTAGAAATCAAAATTGATTCAACAGCACCTAACAACAACAATAAAAAACCACTGTGGTTGAGTCAGGTCTGACTCATAGTGACTCTAGAGGTCAGAGGAGAACTGTCCCATAAAGTTTCCAAGGACCACCTGGCAAATTTGAACTACTGACCATTTGGTTAGCAGACGTAGCACTTAACCCACTATGCCACCAGGGTTTCAACAACAGCAATAAGCAGTTGGATTCCCTGAGTGGTATAAACAGACAACACACTCAGCTGCTAACCAAGAGGTTAAAGGTTCAAGTTTACCCAAATTTTCCTTGATGTAAAGCTCTGGCAATTTACTTCCAGAAAATTGGCATTGAAAATCCTGTGGAGCACAGCTCTATTCTGACACACATGGTCTTGCCATGAGCTGGAATTGACTCCAGCTAGAGATGGCAGTAGTTGTTGTGAGTGGTGGCAGTAGGCAATTGGAATGGGAGTCCAGCATTCAGAAGAGAGTTCTGGGATGCTATGAGACTGGATGAAATCACCAAAGCAGTGAATACAGAAAGATAAAGAGAAGAAAACCCAAGTTTCAGCTCTAAATTACTCTAACATTAAATGTTAGTAAAAAGACGCAAATTAGACTGAGAGGTAAACCAAGAAATTGAGGAGTCCTGAAGGCTGTGTAAAGAAAGCATGTTAAATAACCAGGACTAATTGCATCAAATGCTAATGTTAGGTCATGTAAAATATCAACTTATGTAAATGATTACTCATAGATAACGTTTTTGTTTTTTTGGTGGGAAGGGGTCGATGTTAAAAGTAAAACTGCCTTTCTCACATCTTGTTAGATTACAATAAACTTCTGTAAACCCACACTTTTTCCCCCTCCTCATTTTCTCCTATGACTATCTCTTTACTGGGAAAAACTCTGAAAATGCATATTAAAAAAAAATACTAGAGAAAGAGAAAATACGACCATTTGTCAATGCTTCTTAGCACAAAATCACACTGATAAGCTTTATATTTTTCTAGTGGAAGGATGGTGGAGGTGAGCCCTATCAGCTCATGAACTTCCTGATTCCCACCATATGCCTGCTGAACTAGGACGACTCTGTCACTGGAGTGAATTCACTGCAGCTCTATTATGACAAGGTTAGTCCTTCATCCAGCCCTTCATAATACTAGACCAATACAAGCTCCCATCCTGATGGGACCCAATTCTCTTGTCGAAAGTCTCCTTAAAGTTTTTGATTTGAAACAGATTTTTTATTTGGAAATAATTTTAGAGCTACAGAAAAGATGCAAAAATACTACAGAAAGTTCCTATATATTGCTTTTCAGTTTCTCTTAAGATTAACTCATCTTGTCAGTTTCCCATACTATGGGGGCTTGTGTGTGGCTGTGGTACTGGAAGCTATGCCACCAGTATTTTCACATATCAGCAGGGTCACCTACGGTGCAGGGGTTTCAGCAAAGTTTCCAAACTGAGACTAGGAGGACATGACTGACAGTCTACACCTAAAACTAAATTGGCCAGTGAAAATGTTATGAAAAGCAGTAGAACTTTGTCTGACATAGTGATGAAACATGAACATTTCAGGTTGGAAGTCACTGAAAATACGACTAAAGAGCTGCCTCCTCAAAGTAGAATCATTCTTAATGATGTAAATGAAAGAAAGTTTTCAGTACCTTACTTTGCTTTTGTGACATGACTCAAAATGGGAAGAAACAGCTGCAAATGTCCCCTGATAATCGGAACATGGAATGTACAAAGAATGAATCTAAGAAAACTGAAAGTCATCAAAAAAGAAATGAAACACATAAAGATCAATACCTTAGGTATTTGTTAGCTGCAGTGGACTGGTATCGGCTATTTTGCATCAGACAATCACATAGTAGTCTATCCTGGGAATGAAAAATTGAAGAGGAATGGTGTCATATTCACCATCAAAAAGAACATTTCAAGATCTATCCTGAAGTGCAGTACTGTCAGTGATAGGGTAATATCCATAAGCCTACAAGGAAGACCAGTTGACATGACTGTTATTCAAATTTATGCACCAGGTACTAATGCCAAGGTGAAGAAATTGTAGAATTTTACTAACTTCTGCTCCTGAAATTGATGAAACATGCAATCAAGATGCTTTGATAATTACTGGTGATTGAAATTTAAAAGTTGGAAAGAAAAAAAGAAAAATTGGTAGTTGGAAAATATAGGCCTGGTGATGGAAATGACACTGGAGTATGAATTATAGAATTCTGCAGAATCACCAACTTACTCATTATAAATACATGTTTTCAACCATATAAACAGTGACAGCATACATGGACATTTTCAGATGGAATACAGAGGAATCAAATTGACTATTTTTGTGGAAAGAGATGATATAGAAGCTTAATATCACTATTCAGAAGAAGGATGAGCACTGACTGCAGACCATCAATTGCTCACACAGAAGCTCAAGTTGAAGAAATTTAAAAGACCTGAATAACCAAAGTACAACCTTGACTATATCCCAACTGAATTTAGACAGCATCTCAAGATAGTTTTGATATGTTTGACTAAGACTGAATACCAGGCAAGCTGTAGAAAAATATCAAGGACAGCATACATGAACAGAACAAAAAGTCCTTTAAAAAGGAAGAAAGAAAAGACCAAAATGTAGGCCAGAAGAGACTCTGAAACTGGCTCTCGAACACAGAATACCTAAAGCAAATGGAAAAAGTGATAAAGTAAAAGGACTGAACAGATTTCAAAGGGCTGCTCAAAAAGACAAAGTAAAATACTATAATGAAATATGCAAAGAACTGGAACTAGAATATCAAAAAGGAAGAACACACTCTCTCAAGCAGAAAGAACTGAAGGGAAAGAAAAATCAAAACTTGAGTTGCAATATTAAAGAATTCTATGGACAAAATACTCAGGAAGCATCAAAAGAAGATGAAAGAAATATACAGAGTCACTGTACCAAAGAGTATTGATCATCATTCAATCATTTCAGTAGGTAGCATATGATTAAGAACTGATGATACTGAAGGAAATAATCCAAGCTTCACAGAAGGCATTGGTGAAAACAAGACTCCAAGAATTGATAGAATATCGATGCAGATGTTTCAACAAATGGATGCAATGCTGGAAATGTGTTTGTTTATTGCAAGAAATTTGGAAGACAGCTACCTGACCAAATGATTGGTAGAGATCCATATTTTTGTCCATTCCAAAGAAAGACTTTCTGAAAGAATACAGAAATTATCAAACAATATCATTAACATTACATGCAAGTAAATGTCATTGAAGATAATTCAAAAACAGTTGCAGCAATATGTTGATAGGGAACTGCCAGAAATCCAAGCCAGGTTCAAAAAAGGCTGTGGAATGAGGAATATCACTGGTGATATCAAATGGATATCTTGGCTGAAAGCAAAGAATATTGGAAATATGCTTACCTGTGTTTTTTGACTATGTAGAAGCATTTGACTATGTGGATCATGATAACTTATGGATACCATCGAGAAGAATGGGAATTCCAAAACACTTGATTGTTCTCATGTAAGACCTGTACGTAGTCCATAACGCAGTTGTTGGAACAGAGCAAAGGGATAGTGAGTGATTTAAAATTAGGAAAAATGTACATCTAGGTTGCATCTTTTCACCACATTTTTTTAATCTGTATGTTGAGCACATAATTCAAAAAGCTGGCTTTTATGTAGAACAGTACATCAGGATTGGAGGAAGACTCATTAACAACCTGTGTTATGCGGATTAACACAACCTCGCTTGCTGAAAGTGAAGACTTGAAGCACTTATTGATGAAGATCAAAGACTCTAGTCTTCAGAACAGATTAACCTCGACATAAAGAGAACAAAAATCCTCACAAATGGGCAAATAAGCAGCATTATCATAAATAAAGAAAATATTGAAGTTGTCAAGGATTTCATTGTACTTAGATTTACAACCAATGCCCATGGAAATAGCAGTGAAGAAATCAAATGAATATGAAATGTATGGAACAGAAAGGAGGAGTGTGCTGTCATGGGCGAGGAGAGCAGTAGGAGCTGCACAGAGAAGGGCATGTGAGTTTAAACTGGATTGTACGCTTCCACTCAGTCACAATAAATAAATAAAATAAAAAAGAGAAAAAAGAAATTAAATGACATATTGCATTGGCTTACTTTGCTGCTAAATATTTCTTTAAAGTATTTCAAAGTAAAGATGTCACCTTAAGGATTCAATTACATTTGACTCAAGGCGTGTTGTTTTCAGTCACCTCATACTCAAGCCATAGCTGGACAACGAATGAGGAAGATTGAGGGACTTACGCCTTTGAATGATGGTGTTGGCAAAGAATATTAAATACCCCAATGACTACCAGAAAAACCAGACAAATCTGTCTTGAAAAAAGGACAGTCACAATGTCCCTTGGGAAATTAGAATATTGAGACTTCACCTCACATACTTTGATCATGTCATCAGGAGGGACCAGTCCCTAGAGAAGGATATCATGCTTGGTAGAGGGTCAGTATAAAATAGGAAGATGCACAACAAGACGGACTGACACAGTGACTACAATATGGGCTCAAACATAGCAATGATTGTGAGAGTAGTGCAGGACTGGGGTGTGCCTCACTTTGTTGTACTCAGTTGCTATGAGTTGAGACACACTTGATAGTACCTAAGAAGATCAATAAAGGTTAACATTAAATTGTCATAGCATATTGGTCAAAATGAACTAAACAGCATTGATATGTTATTATTAACTAGAATTATTACTCTAGTTGGAATCTCACTGGAGTTTCCACTGGTATTGTTTTCTAGTCCAGTATGCATTCCAGGGTACCACAATGCATTTAGTTGCCAGTCTGTTATGGTCTATGATAGTTTCTCCATCTTTCTTCGCTTTGCATGGCCTTGATTGTTTTTAAAAATACTGGTTAGTAGAATGGCCCTCAGCGTGACTTTGCCTGATATGTTCCTCACGATTTCTGTTATTGTTGTTAGTAACTATGGAGTCAGGCCTGCTTCATGGCAATCCACGAACAATGGAATGAACCACTGCCCAGTCTTGCATCATCCCTGTGATTCATTCACTGCAGATTGGACCACTTTGATCCATAAGATTCTGAATGGTCAATTCTCAGAAGACTGTTTTTCCTAATTCATCTTAGTCTGGAAAATCCTCTGATGCCTTTTCAGCATCACAGCAACACACAAGCCTTCACTAACAGATGAGTGGTAGCCGTACATGAAGTACACTTGTTGGGAATCTAACCCTGGTCTCCTATGTTCTTGATGAATATAATACCACTGCCTCCATTACTTATGATTAGCCTGTATTATTTTTTTGGTGGTAGGGTAGGTGGGAGAAAAATATCACAGAGGTAAAATGCCCTTCTTACCTCTGTGATATTAATACAACTTATTCCCAGTGACGTTAACTGATCATTTCATTAAGGGAGTATCTGCTAGGTTTCAGCACAGTGAAGTTGCTGTCCTTCCTCTTTTAACACTCTGTTCTTTAGATGTAAATCACCACACTTAACAAGATGGTTGATTAAGCTTTTACTTCCTGATAGAAGGAATAACTATATTATTTGGAATTTGTCTGTGAGGAAATTTGCTCTTTCTACCTCATTTATTTATTTTTTCCATCATTTATGTAGCTATGAATACTTTGGGTTATAACACAATACTATTTTTTTTTCTCAAATTATTCCAACTTTAACCATTGTGAGGTCTGTTAGGTTACATTCTGTACCCCTTAGACGTAACTCCATCCTATTATTTTGGGGGACAATTCCTTACATTCTGGTTCCACAAGATGCTCCAGGCTCATCTTTTGTTTTCGTGTACTTGCTCTAGACTCAGCCATTTTTTCAAGGAAGCCTGGTTGCTGTTGTTTGAGGGTGGTTGCTGGAAAACCAAAATCTGGGCCCTGGATAACCAGAATTGATTGTGTAAAAATCATTCTCTCAGGAAGACTCATTAACCACCCGTACCAGTTATGTATTATGCAGGGGATGCCGGTAAAGGCCATCAAGTGACTGGGCTGGCATAAGGCAACATTGACAAGTCAGAGGCAAAACAATTCCAATCTTTCAATTGAAGCCCATCTTACAAGTCAGCAAGGTAATGCATCTTTAATATGGCCTAAGAGGTAAAAGGAAGTTCCCCTTCCTTACTGTCCCACTCTAAAATACCTCCCTTTCTAGTGACAGCATGCATGAAATGTCCTTTTTTTTTTTTTTGCTTTTTAATCCTTTTTAAGGAGACTGAGGTACAAATAAATATATGTTCATCAAGGTGTGTTTCATTTCCAGCACCCAGAAACTTACCTTAAGAGGTGCCTGAAACTATGATCTTAGCATTGCTGCCTGACATTCTTCAAAGTAGTTTTTGACTAAAAAGAAAAAAAAAAAAAACAACAATATTTACATTTACGATGCTGAGACACATGAAGATTTCCATAGAACCAGGAAGAAGAAGCTGAAGAGACAAGGATCTTCCTCCAGAGCTCACAGAGAAAGCTTTCTCCTAGAGACAGTACCATCAATGCAGACATTCAGCCTCCTAAACTGTGAGAAAATAAATTTGTTTGTTAACGGGGAAAAAATAAAAGGTTACCTTGAGAGATAGGGCCAAGACGGCAGAGTAGTTAGACATGTCCCATGATTCTTCTAACGAAAAAGATCTAGAGAAGGTACCTAAGACCTGCCAGACCTGACTTGCTAGGGAAGGCATCTTCTTCAGTGGGAGAGACAGAGTAGCAGAGACTTTACTCATGCCTCCAGAACCAGTGAAAAGCAGCATTTGATCATCAAAAGCCAAATGGCTTATGTATAACCTACCACATGCATATCTAAATCTTACTTTGGAGATAATCCTTTCTCCTTTTTCCCAGTGTTTATCCTTCACTTGGCTTCACACACTCAGCTCCAAAGTCTGTTGCTATTGCCTGAGATAAAAGTAGGACTCCTTATGCATGACCTGAGCCATTCTAGATTTGGATGAGGAACAATTTAAAAAATAGGGGTAAGCAGGAAAAAAAAATCTGCCAACTCCCCTGAACTGGAAATTCATGTCAGAAGCAGTTCCTTCTCATAGGATCAGATATAAGGGGAAATACCTTCAGCACATACACTCAGGGAAGACTGTCAGCCCCCTGACTTCCTCAGCACCTGTAGCCAGATCCGATCTAAGATAGTAGTGGCGGCCTGGACCACCGATGAGGTGACTGACATCCTGGACATCAGAGCTGAATCCATACAAGAAAACTAAACAGACTCCTAGGCTTGCATACTTAGAACCAGTTCTAACTACATGGAGATTGGATGTTATCACTTGAAAAGCCCCAATAACCCAAATGATACACATGAGCAGACTATCTAGACATTTCTAAACAAAACAACACAAGAAGCTGGAACACAATAAGCAAACGTAAAATGAATAAATTCAGCAACTTATTGATGGGTTAGAAAAACAGTCAATATTAACTCACTTAAAGAGGAAGACCATGATGGCTTCAGAAAGCTCCCAAAACAAAGAATCAAGAAAATTTCCAGAGGAAGAGAACTTTCTAGAATTATCAGAAGCAGAACACAGAAGATTAATATATAGAAATCATCAAGAGATGAGGGAAAACATAGCAAAGCATAATGACAAATTGAATAGGCTGCAAGAAAGCATACAGAGACAGGAAGTAGAAATTCAGAAATTTAATGATAGAGTTATAGAATAGGCAACTTAGTAGAAAGTCAAAGGAGCAGAATTGAGGCAATGGAAGGCCAAATTAGCAAGACTGAGGATACAGCATGTGACACTGAGGAAAAATTAGATGAAATAATTTTTAAAATCAAGAAACACAAAAAGTTATGTGGGACGCTATCAAGAGGAATAGTGAACAAGTGACTGGAGTATCAGAGCAGAGGGGGATAGAATTGTTAAATATTTGTTGACACTAAACTTCCATGATATCATGAAAGATGAGAAGGTATCTACCCAAGATATTTATCAAACTCCACAAAAGGTAGATACCACAAGAAAGACATAAAGCCATATAATAATCACACTTGCAAAAACTAAACATAAAGACACAGTTTTAAAACTGGCTCTTGATAAAAAGTAGCACACAAAAGAGAATCAGTAAGACTAAGCTCAGAATACTCGACAGAAACCATGTTGGCAGGAAGACAATGGGATAACATATACAAAGCCTTGAAGGAAAATAACTGCCAGCAAAAAATTATATATCCAGCAAAATTTTCATTGTAATACAATGGCAAAATTAAGACAGTTCCAGAGAAATGGAAATATAGACAATTTACAAAAAACAAACCAAAATTACACAAAATGCTAAAGGGAGTCCTTTGGTAAGAAAATAAGTAACATCAGGTAATAACTCAACACAAAAAACACAAAACACAGCAATTAGATATCAACCCAGATAGGGAAATCACAAAAATAAATGAAAGACAAATCACTGAAAATAGGGAAACAGAGATACAGCATGTGACACCTTTTATATAAAGGGTGGCATTTATAAAGAATGTAGTCATAGGTCTTTCATGTACAGAGGAAGTCAAGGCAATATAAAAAAATTAAAAACTGGTTTAAATTTTGAAAAACGGGGTAAATATAAAGGTAATTACAAGAAACTTAACAGTCTTTAACATTAAAATAAACAAGAAAAACATGAAGTCTTATGAAATGTAAAATGAACAATGATGAAAACACATAAATAAAAATGACTCAGCACAGAAAATTAAGTGGAACAAAGGAATTATCTACAACACCTACAAAGGCATCAAAATGACATGTTAAATTCATACTTACCAATAATTACACTAAATGTAAATGAATTAAATACATCAGAGACAGACAGTGGTAGATTGTATTAAAAATATAGTCCATCTAGGTACTGCCTACAGGAGCCAATACTTTAGACTTAAAGACAAACTAAAACTCAAAGCATGGAAAAAATACATCAAGAAAACAACATTTAAAAAAGAGCAGGACTAGCAAGATTGCTTCCTAATAAAATAGACTTCAAAGTAAAATCCACTACACTGGATAAGGATGACTGTATAATGATTAAACAATCAATACACCAGGAGGACCAGTCATATTAAATATTTATACATCCAGTGACAGAGAACTAAAATGCATGAAACAAATTCTAATTGCACTGAAAACATAGACAGCTCCACAATTACAGTAAGAGACTTCAACACATCACTTTCAGTGAAGGACAGAACATCCAGAACAAAGTTCAATAAAGACAAGGAGGATCTAAATGCCACAATCAACCAACTTGACCTAGTGGGCACGTAAAGAACACTGCACCCAACAACAACAAGGTATACTTTGCTTTTCAATGCTCACAGAACCTTCTTCAGAGTAGACCATGTATTAGGCTATAAAGCAAGCCTTAACAAAACTGAAAGAATCAAAATAGACCATAAAGCCATAAAAGTAGAAATCAGTAACGGAAAAACAAAAGGGGAAAAAAATCAAACATGGAAAGTGAACAAAGTGTTGCTCAAAAAGTATTGGGTTATGGAAGAAATCAAGGACAGAACAGAGAAATTCACGGACTCAAATGAGAATGAAAATGCATCCTACCAGAACCTTTGGGACACAGCAAAAGAAGTGCTCGGAGATCAATTATCTCAATAAATGCATACATCTAAAAAGAAGAAAGAACCCAAATCAAAGAATTAATCCTACAACTGAAACAAGTAGAAAGAGAGGAGAAAAAGAAGCCCTAGAGCATCAGAAGAAAGTAAATAATAAAAATTAGAGCAGAACTAAATAAAATAGAGAATGGAAAAATAATTGAAAGAGTTAACAGCACCAAAAGATGGTTCTTTGACAGATCAACAGAACTGATAAACCACTGGCCAAGCTGAGAAAAGAAAAACAGGAGAGGAAGCAAACAACAGAAAAAATGAGATGGGTGGTACCACAACATACTTGACAAAATTTTAAAAAATCATAAAAAAATACTATGAAGAATTATACCTTAGTAAATTTGAAAACCTAGAGAAAATGAACAAATTTCTAGAAACATACTACTTACCTAAAGTAACACAAACAGAGGTAAAACAACTAAATAAACTCATCACAAAAGAAGAGCTTGAAAAGGTAATTTAAAAACTCACAACCAAAAAAAGCCCTGGCCCTCATAGTTTCACTGGAGAATACACCAAACTTTTAGAGAAACATAACACCGCTACTACTAAAGGTATTTCAGAGTATAGAACAAAATGGAATACTGCCAGATACATTCTGTGAAGCCAGCATAATCCAAAAAAACAAAACCAGGTAAAGACGGCACAAGAAAGGAAAACTATAGAACAATATCTTTCATGAACTTAGATGCAAAAATCCTCAATAAAATTCTTGTCAATAGAATTCAACAACACATCCTAAAAATAATTAGCCATGACCAAGCAGAATTCATACTAAGAATATAGGGATAGTTCAACATTAGAAAAACAGTCAATGTAATCATCCATGTAAATAAAAGACAAGAACTACTGATTTCATCAACTGATGCAGAAATGATGTTTGACAAATTCCAACACCATTCATGTTAAAAAAAACTCTCAGCAAAGTAGGAATAGAAGGGAAATTCCTCAGCGTGATACAGGGCATTTATACAAAGCCAACAGACAGCATTATCCTAAATGGACAGAATCTGAAAACCTTTCCCTAGAGAATGGGAACCAAACAAGGATTCCCTTTGTCACTACTTGTATTCAACATTATGATGGAGTTTCTAGCCAGAGTGATCAGTCGAGATAAAGAAATAAAGGACTTTTGAACTGGTAAGAAAGAAGTCAAATATCTCTGTTTACAGACAATGTAATCTTATACATAGGGAACCCTAAAGAACTTACAAAGAAACAACTGGAAATAATAGAAGAGTTCAACAAAGCATCAGGGTACAAAATAAACACACAAAAATCAGTTGGATTCCTCTACACCAGCAACAGGGACATCAAAGAGAAAATCACTGAAACAATACTGTTTGCAATAGCCCCTAACAAGATAAAATACTTTGGAATACAACTAACCAGATATGTAAAAGACCTATATAAAGAAAATTACAAGACTCTATTGCAAGAAACTAAATGAGACCTACATAAGTGAGAAACTTATCTTGTCCATGGATAAGAAGACTCAACAACATTAAAATGTCTGTTCTACCCAAAGCGATCTATAGATACAATGCAATTCAGATCCAAGCTCCAGTGACTTTTTTAATGAGATGGAGAAACAAGTCACCAACTTCATATGGAAAGGGAAGAAGCGCCAGACAAGTAGAGCATTAATGAAGAAGAAAATCAAGGTAACAGGCCTCAAGTTGCCTCACTTTAGATGCTAGTACACTACAGATGTCAAAATAGCCTGATACTGGTAGAAAAACAGATACATAGACCAATGGAACCCAATTGAAAATCCAGACATAAAATTATTCTCCTATGAGCATTTGATATTTGACAAAGGCCCAAAGTCAGTAAATAGGGTAAAAGACATAACTAGATATCCACCTGAAAAAGAAAAACTAAATAAGACCCAGATTTCACACAATGCACAAGAACTAACTAAAATGAATCAAAGACCTATATATCAAATCCAAAATGCTAAAGATTGTCATAGATTGAATCATGTCCTCCCTGAAATTTGTGTAGCAATTTGGCTGGGTCACAATTTCCAGTATTGTGTGATTATCCTTCATTTTGTCATTTTCCTATGCTGTAAATTCTAATCTCTGCCTGTAGTCAGTAGATACCACCCCCCAAAAAAAAATTGCTGTCAAGTTGATTCCAACTTATAGCAACTATATAGGACAGAGTAGAACTGCCCCATGGAGTTCCCAAGGAGTGCCTGGTGTATTTAAACTGCCAAACTTTTGGTTAGCAGCTGTAACACTTAGCTACTACACCACCAGGGTGGTCAACAGATAGGATTATTTTAAAAGAGGACTAGGGTAGGAATGTAACATCTTTCTTAAGGTCACCTTCCTGCTCCAGTGTAAAGAGAATTTCTCTGGAGTGAGGCTTGCACCATCTTTTATTCTTTTGTTCTACCAGAGGTAAAAGGAAGGGAAGCAAACAGAGAGATTGGGGACCTCATATATCAAGAAAGTAACACTTAGAGCAGAACATGTCCTTCAGGTCAGAAGTTCCTGAGCCAGGATGCTCTCAGACCAAAGAAAGACCAATGCAACATGAAGACCATCCTCCATAGCCTACAGATGAAGAGTGTGCTTTTCTGGAGCCAGCAACCTGAATTTGGACTTAGAGCCTACTGGACTATGTAAGAATAAATTACTCTTTGTTAAAGCCATCCACTGGTGGTATTTCTGTTATAAGCCAAGTGCCGTCGAGTCGGATCCGCCTTATGCAGAAACATTTATTTCTGTTTTATATATATATATATGTGTGTGTATATATATATATATATATATATAAAACCATATATTTTTGTTATAGATGACTAAAACAATAATCTTGGAAGACAAAAGAGGGAAAATGCTATGAGCCCTAATACATGGCATAAATAGAATACAAAACATTATTAACAATGCACAAACACCAGGAGAGAAAATAAACAACGAGAAACTCCTAAAAATCAAACACTTATGGTCATCCAAAGATTTCACCAAGAGTAAAAAAAGTACCTACACACTGGAAAAGATTTTTGTATGTGACAAATCCAATCAGCATTGGATCTCCAAATCTACAAGATTCTCTGAAACCTCAACAGCAAAAAGACATAACCCAATTGAAAAATGGAAAAGGAATATTAACAGGCCTTTCACCAAAGAAGAAATTCAGGTGGCTAACAGATACGTGAGGGAATTCTTGAGATAATTAGCCTTAGAGAAATCCAAATCAAAACTACAATGAGATACAATTTCATCACAGAAAGGCTGGCATTAATCCGAAGAACACAAAATAATAAATGCTGGAGAGACTGTGGAAAGACTGGGACACTTATACACTGCTGGTGGGAATGTAAAATGGTACTACCACTTTCAAAATTGTTTCGGCGCTCTCCAGTGGAAGGCTTTGGAGGAAAGTCCGGTATTGCATCAGTCTTTGTCCAGGGAGCATCCTGGCGCAGGAACCTCAGGTCTGAAGGACGCACTCTGCTCCCGGTGCTGCTCTCTTGATGGTAATGAGGCTCCCAATCGTCCTTTGTTTCTCTTTCCCTTTTATCTCTGAAAGCATTAAGGATGGGGCAAGCCATACTCCGGGGAAACTCCCCCTACAGCAGGCAGGGAAGTAATTCTAAGCAGAATTTACCACTCCACCCTAATCCTTTAACATACAGTTTAGCAAAGCCACACAATGGAGGAGAGTCCCAAAATACTGGGAATCATATCCCAGCCACGTGGCTGCACATATTTTTGGGGGAACACAATTCAAACCATGACAAATATGTATCTTGGATATCTGTATTCTCTTTCCTAATTTCTGGGAAGTTTTCTGTCAGCAGCTCAGCCACAATACTCTCTGTGTTCTCAGGTGTCTCACTCTGTTCAAGAACTCCAATTAATTGTAGATTGTTCCTCTTAATAGAGTTCCACATGCTTCTTAATGCTTCTTCATTTTTCTTGTTTCTTTTTTCTGATTTCTCCTCATAGATGCTGGAGTCAGTAGCTCTGTCTTCCAAACCAGAAAGTCTATTTTCCATTTGTTCCATTCTGTTTTCTTGGCTTTAAATTGAAGTTTCTATGTCTTTCATTTTGTTCTTGATCTGCTGGATTTCAGAGTATTGATGTTCCGTTAGATCAAACAGCTTGCTTAAGTTTTCACTTTGTTCTGCTGCATTTTGTATAATGTCTAGGAGGGCTGTCTATATAATTCTTTTCTTTCACCTTTCAATAGTTTAAAAAAGCTTCTTCATCTGGGAAGTTCTGAGGTGGTTTCTTTTGGGTGCCTTCTGAAGCCATGGGTGATATCTTAGTTACTGACTTCTCCAGCGTTTGTTGTTTTTTGGGCTTCATGTAGGATCTGACTCGACTGCACTTGGCTTGGCTGGTGAGTCAATAGAGGCTAGGAGAGATGCTGTGAGGAGGGACCAGAGTTGTTTCTCTAGCTGTCTTAAAGTGTGAGGTAAAAAGCATCTGACAACTTCAAAAGTCAGTCAGGTTTTGAGGTGCATAGGCCCCTTTTCCCACCTTGAAAAGTAAGAGCCTCTATATCCAACCCCATTTGCTCTAAAGTAGTTCAAAATACAGAAATGCTACTGCCCTGCTGGCCTTTGCTGTCGGGCCCCAGCTATAGGCATCACTGGAGAATTCTGCTCTTCTGTTGTGAAAGTGCTCTCTTCTGGGCATGCACTTCCACCCAGCCCAGGAATTAGGTCCAGGTGAGGCTTCCATATGAGTTACTCCACCTTTCAGTGGAACAAAATGGTGTCCCACACAAGTTCTCTACCTGGCTGAGAACAGGCCACTGGTGAAAAGAGAGGCCAAAGTTGCTGAGATTCCAAGTCCACAACCTCAGTTGCCAGGCCCCAGGCCCAGGTAACACTGTGCAAAACACCACCTCTCTGCCAGAAAAGCACTCTCCCAGGGTCAGGCGCTGTGTCCCAGCCTAGGAAGTAAGTCCAGCTGGGGCCTTTGATGAGCATCTCTGTCTCCCAATGGATCAAGATGGCATCCTGCACAAGCTAGTCACCTCTTCCATACAGCTGGTATATGGCTGAGGTAGATAGATAGGCCAAAGGTGCCAAAATGCACAGAGCTTAAAGCTGGGGTCTCAGAAAATAGCAATGGCACCTGCCAATCCCACCTGAAATGTATCCGGGATCAGTGGCTAGTCAAATCCCAGCACCAGCCAAGACAGAGGAAAAAAAAAAAAGGTGAGTTACCTTCAGTTCGTGCAAGTCCACACTTGCAGAGAGTAAAGTCAGCGAAAGAGAGGAAGATTTGCGTTCAGTGGTATGAAGTCCAAATTAACAGCCCTATGTCACATACTAGGGCCCATTAGGTGTCCAGAAGGCTCCATTTAATTATCAGTTCAGGTCTTGGTTTCCAGAGGGATTTAGGGAGACATGTGTTTAGTCTGCCATCTTGAATCTGCCACCCTACCTTTATTCTTATTTAAATTTTAGATAAGTCACTTGGCTCCACAGGTCTCAGATTTGGTCACTTGAGAAATAATAGGCTGGATTAAATTGCGATTATTTCACTTACCAGATTTCAATGTGTCTGCAAGAGTTGGACCTTAGGAGAATCTTTCACAGTTTAGACTTTTTCCTATATGTCGGCAAAAAACCAAACCAAAGCCACTGCTTTCGAGTTGATAGTGACCTTACAGCACAGAACAGAAGTGTCCCATAGAATGTGGAAGGAGCACTTTTTGGTTATCTGAGCTGCCAACCTTTTGGTTATCAACTCTAGCACTTAACAACTATAACCAGGGTTTTCATAGGTAAGCAGGAACACCTAAATGTTTTTTTGTTTGTTTGATGTAATCTCCATTGTGTGTTTTAGGAGGATGATATTGGGGCTGTAATGCTGCCTCAGCTGGCAGCAGAGCAACCTGGGAGGGAATGCAAGAGTATCTGGGAGATCAGACAGGAGCCTACTGCTTCAAGGCAAGCCCACGATTATCCGAGTCCAGAGCAGCACTTGGCAAATGACACTCTTTGCCTGCCAAAGTCTCTGGCTGTAACTCCCAAGGGATTTTAGGAGTAATTAGGAGTAGGTTGCTTTAGAAAGACTAATTTTTATTTCTTAAGAGCCTTATCATTTGTGTATACAGAGCTGAGTTTACTGACATATGACATGCTGATTTTCCAGCATGAGACTAGGTTAACCAAATTATCTTTATACCCTTACCTGGGGTGTCTGGAGATTAACAGCAGAAAGTTTTAAGAGAGCTTCCCAGGGCTAGAATATTTTACTATGGCTACTACCACTATGAACGATATTAATGATTATAGCAAACACTTACATAACTCTTAACAGTGTGAGGAAACTGCTGTAAGCAATATGTACATTTATATGCATGTATACATGTTTTTATATGCATGTATTTCCTCATTGACTTCCTACACATATCCTTTGAGTTTGGTGCTATTATCTTTATTTCACAGATGTCTAAATTGAGCTCCAACATGTAATGTAATTGAGCCAAGGTCACACATTCTAAGGTCACAAAGACAAGATTTAAACCCTGGTGGTCTAGGTCAACATTTTTTGGCTCCTAGCCAATGCTTTGTGCTGCTGATGTGAATGGATCTTCTTCTCTTTGTTCACATAGGGTCACTGTGATTCAGAATTAATTGGCTCAACACCAACAGAGTTTTGGTCCTCTTCTCTGCCTTCTTTAAAATATCTCTCCCAGCCTACCACCCAGCCTTACTTTCATGCTTCTAGAATTCTATAGCTCAAGACCCTGCCCTACTAAGCTCATTTTCTGTGAGTCATGAGCATTCTCCAGTCTCCTTTTTTATTTTTTCCCCTATATATTTTATTGTGCTTTAAGTGAAAATTCCCCCATCTCCTTCTTGTTCCTATCCCATGATTTCTTCAAGTCATTATCTCCATCTTCTCCTCAACTTAGTGCTCTTTTATTAACAAAAATGGCCTTAGGAAAGGATATGTTTTGGTGGTATGACCAAATAACTTACTTCCCTGGGAAGGCATTGTGTTTCAAAATTGCTACTAGTTAACCCAAAGGAATTATGAATTCTAATGTCAAAACAGGCATCAACAGGAGACAAGTAATAAGGATAACAATACAACAACTTAGCTAGGTGTAAAATAAGTACTCAATAAGTGCCTAGCA
Source organism: Heterohyrax brucei (assembly GCA_028571685.1). Taxonomy (NCBI): domain Eukaryota; kingdom Metazoa; phylum Chordata; class Mammalia; order Hyracoidea; family Procaviidae; genus Heterohyrax; species Heterohyrax brucei. Next base: position 173,150,726 of record CM053141.1, read on the forward strand.
TTGTCCTAAGTGCTTCACATAAGTAATTCCATTTGATTCTAAGGAGACTCATACCATTATTATCTGTCCTTATAGACACAGGAAGGTTGAGTAGTTCACCCAAGGGACACAGCTAATGCATGAAGGATCTGAAATTTGATTAACAACAGTGAGCCTCTAAGAGCCCTGAGTTTGGCACAGTCCTGACTAAAGTATTGGAAAACTGTTTGCTGTTGAATCATTTCAACTCAAGGTGACCCTATAGGACAGAGTAGAACTGCTCCATAGGTTTTCAAGGAGTGGCTGTAGATTTCAACTGCTGACTTTTTGGTTATCAAGTAAGTCTTAGCCACTGTACTACTAGGATTCTGTAGTATTGGAAACCCAAAATCCAAATTCATTGCTGTCTTATCAATCAGTTCTGATTCATAGTAACCCTATAGGACCAAGTAGAACATTCCCATAAGGTTTTTAAATAAAGCCTGGTGGATTTGAATTGCCAGCTTTTTGGTTAGCAGCCATAGTACTTACCCACTATGCCACCAGGGTTTCCAGTATTGCAAAGTCACCCCTTAAATGATACTACACCCCTAAACCCAATGTCAAAAGTGCTTCTCAGGAACTTTTTATTTCCTATCTCTTGTGAATCGAAAGTTCTGTAAAATGCAGTACTTATGAATTTTATAAACACATGCTTAGATGCTATGCCACTGTCAGTTTGTTATCAGTGTTTCTAAATGATCACTTGTACTTTCTGTATTTATACTAGCAGGCGGGTAACAAATAATTTGCAGAGTGGCATCAGTCTGCAGACCATATTTTGAAAAGCACTGTAGCCTTTTCAATAAATGTGATTTGTTATGTGTGTTCAGATATAACTGGAATTTTTAATTCTTTGTAAAATTTTTGTGAGCATCTTTATTCTGATTTTTAGTTGTTATTAAGTCCAGAAGTGTTGGGCAGACCTGAAGCTAGACAAATCTGAATTTAAAAGTCAGTCCTACCTACATGAGCTTGTGTATCTTAACTTTTCTGAGCCCTTATCAATAAAATGGGGATAAGAATATTTAGCTGGATGTATATTTGTGGAAATTCAGTGAGGCAGGCACACCTGGATAGAGTAGGTCCTCAATCAGCTTAGCTCCCTAGCTCTCCAAATTGGACTAATGTCAAGTTGGCCTGTGGCAATGACAAGAGTCAAATGAACCACATGTGCAGTGGGGGCTGGCAGACCCCATAAATTATTAACACATGTTCTAATGACTGAAGGACTAGTGCCCAAGCATGATAATCAGAACATTCCTGATCACATGGAAACAATCACTTTTATTCAATCTCCACCTGGTGACTCAGATGAGAGGGAAACAGCCAGTACACTTGAAAGGAGAAGCTCTCTTTAAGCAGCAGTTTCCCATCTGGCAAAGCAATTCATTAGACCTGGGGAGGTTGTGCCTCCTCTGACCCTTGCGTCTCCCTGGAGCAGCTGCCCCAGGCTCACTGAGACACAGGTGAGACATAGCACAGAGCAGCCACAAAGTGGATGGAAATGGCTGTCAAAATAGTAATTTAGAGCCAGCACTGCTGATGTCAGCTAAATAGGTGCCCACTGAGTCAATTGGATTGTAATTCTTTTTATTCCTTAGCGTGGAAGTGAAAGGGCATGTTTCTCCTGGAGAAACAATTTGGCAGGTGCTTTTGAGGTTGGAAAAGTTAATGCAGGCTGCTGATGGGGTCTGTCTTGTTGGGGGCTCCACCAGCTAATTTTCTTGAGATTGTAGTATTGGAGAAAGTTATACCTGAGCTGGGCCTTAGGGATCAACCTTCCTTTTAAAATTAAGGAATCAGCATCTAACAGCAGAGTGGGAGAGGGCTCATTAGGTACTGAGACCTTAAAATCAGGAGAACATAGTTCACCTCCTGGTTCTGCCACTTATGAGTGCTGTGATGTTAGGCAAGTTACATTATCTCTCTGATGTTTGATGTCTGCATCTGGAAAATGGAGTCAATAAAAGTGCTCATGTCATAGATTGTGCCTTCCTGATTGGTCTCATGCACATACATATCATTGGTTCTTTAATTCTTAAGGTTTCAGAGAAAATCTTTTTTTACAGATCTTCATTTATTCATTTGCATTTCTAGTACTTACTTGTGACTCCTACTGAGAAGTCTGTCAGTTTGTTGTACTGTAAGGACTTGCATGTTGCTTTGGAGGATGGAAACCATTATCCACCAGCATTCAGATACCAGCAGGATCACCTATGGTAGACAGGTTTCAGCTGAACTTCCAGACTAAAAGACTAGGAAGAAGGACCCAGCTGTGTACTTCTGAAAATAATTAGTGAAAACCTTATGAATACCAGTGGACCATTGTCAGGTATAGTGCTGGAAAATGAACCCCCCATGTTGGAAGGCACTCAAAAAGACACTTTGGAAGAACTGTCTCACCAGAGGAGAGTCAACCCAATTGATGTAGATGGAGTAAAGCCCTTGGTACATTCGTTTGCTGATGTAGCACAACTCAACATGAGAACAGACAGCTTCCAACATCTGTTAATAATTCAAACATAAATTCAAATCAAAACTACAGTGAGATATCATTTCACCCCAGCAAGGTTGTCAATGATCCAAAAAACACAAAACAACAAATGCTGGAGAGACTGTGGAGAAATTGGAACTCTCCTACACTGTTGGTGGGATTGCAAAATGGTACAACCCCTTTGGAAAGCAATCTGGCACTTCCTTAAAAAAATGGATATAGATACACCATTTGACCCAGTAATTCCACTGCTTGGAATATATCCTACAGAATCAAGGGCATTTACACTAACAGATATATGCACACGAATGTTTATTGCAGCACAGTTCACAATAGCAAAAAGTTGGAATCAACGCAGATGCCCAATGACAGATGAATGGATAAATCAACTAAGGTATATGTACTCAGTGGAACACTATGCAGTGATAAGAAAAATGATTTCAGGAAGCATCTCATAACCTGATTTCAGTTGGAAGACACTATGCTGAGTGAAAGTAGTCAACAAGAAAAGGACAAATATTGCATGAGACCCCTACTGTAAGGACTTAAAAACAGACTCATGTACAGAAGTAAAGACTCTTTGACAGCTGCAAGAGTAGAGAGCGAGAGAGGGAGAGGGCTGGTTATAGATTAGATAGTTGACGAAAAATGTGGTTGGGTGAAATCAGTGACAGCACACATTAGAAAGAAGATCAATTTAACTGGACATTAACGTAACATGATTGCTCCTCCAATCTTAACCCAATATTGCTAGGACAGAGTAGCAAGGGAGGGAGTCTGGGGTCCATGCTCTCAGGGGACATTGAGGCCCAATTGGCGTAACTAATGTATTGCTAAGAGAGTCTTTTGCACCCCCATATTGGTGACTGGCTTCTGGGGTCTTAAAAGCCAGCAAGCTGCCGTCTGAGGCACACCAAGTGGTCCCAACTCAGCAGGAACTGATGATCACCAACGACCAAAATGACATGGGGGAAACAGAACCCAGAAGACAGAGAGGCCCACGTGAGTGGGTGACTGCACTGACATGTTATCAGAGGAACCAGATGGTTCCCAGACACCACCAGTGATAGCCATGATGGGGCTCACAAACTTGAGTCTCAATGGTGACACGAGAATAAAAAGGAGTGCATCCTGAGAACTCCACTAAATGACCACAACTGATGGTCCAGGGCCTTGGAGTTCCCCTGGGAGCATGGCTAGTGGTCCTGATGCTGCCTCTGTCCATAAATCATTCGAATAGATTGGACTCGTTGATACAGAGTTATCATATCGCGTGTGCACTTTATAGTTCTGTGTGTCTGTGGGATGTCATCCTGCTGACTTCTTACTGGCAGAGAGGGGAAAGAGTGAAGAGGAGGGGACAGGAGATTACTAGGAGGATATAACATGTATTTAACGGATAGAGGGAGTGTGCTGTCACTGGGCAGGGAAAGCAGTGGGAGCTGCACATAGGCAGGCATACAAATTTATATTGCAGTCTTTCTATTGAGACTATATTGATTGGTGTTCAATATGTATCTTGGATATCTATATTCTCTTCTTTCATAATTTCTGGGAAGTTTTCTGTCAGCAGCTCAGCCACAATACTCTCTGTGTTCTCAGGTGTCTTGCCCTGTTCAGGAACTCCAATTAATCATAGACTATTCTTCTTAGTAGAGTCCCACGTGCTTCTGAATGCTTCTTCATTTTTCTTGTTTCATTTTTCTGATTTCTCCTCATAGATGCTGAAGTCAGTGGCTCTGCCTTCCAAATCAGAAATTCTCTTCCATTTGTTCCATTTTGTTTTCTTGGCTTTGAATTGAAGTTTCTATGTCTTTGATTTTGTTCTTGATCTGTTGGATTTTAGAGTACTGATGTTCCATCAGATCAAGCAGCTTGCTTAATTTTTTGTTTTGCTCTGCTGCATTTTGTATAAGGTCTAGTAGGGCTGTATATATAATTCTTTTGTATTAACCTTCTGGTAGTGTCAGAAATGCTTCTTTGTCTGGGAAGTTCTGAGGTGGTTTCTTTTGGAGGCCTTCTGATGCCATGGGTGACCTCCGGGTTACCGTCCTCTCCAATGTCTGCTGCTTTTGGGGCATCATGTGGGTCAATAGAGGCTGGGGGACATGCTATGAAGATGTACCACAGTTGTTTCTCTAGATCGTCTTAAGATGAGAAGTAAAAAGTATTTGATAACTTCCAAAGTCAATCAGGTTTTCAGGTATATAGGTCCCTCTTCCCAGCTGGCAAGGTAAACACCTCTATATTGAACACCTGATGTTATAAACTAGCTCAAAATACAGAAAGGAACTGGCCTGCTGGCCTCTGCTGTCAGGCCCCAGCTGCAGGTGATATTGTGTAGAACTCTGCTTTTCTAAGAGAAAAGCAGTCTCTTCTGGGTAGGAACTGCCTCTAAGCCCAGGAATTTGGTTCACCTGAGGCTTCTGTATGGATGACCTACCCCGCCCCAGCAAAACAAGATGGTGTCCTGCGTAAGCTTGACTGCTGGCCAGGACCAGGCACCTGGCAGAAAGAGAGGCCAAGAGTGCCAAAATTCCCAGAGTCTACAGCCTCTGTTGCTGGGCCCCGGCTCCAGGTGACACTGTGCAAAACACCACCTCCCTGCTAGAAAAGTGCTCTCCCCCTGGCAGAAGCCACCTCTCAGCCTAAGAACCAGGGCCAGCCGGGGCCTTTTCTTGGGCTTCTCCATTTCCTGACAGGCCAGAAGAGCTGAGGGGTATAGAGTCCAAAGCCAGGCTCTCAGAACCTGGCAATTACGCTTGCCGGTCCCACCAGCAGTGCATCCAAGACCAGCAGCTAGTCAAGTCCCAGTTCTGCCCACCAGCCAAGACAAAGGAAAAAAAATCCAAATGGTGAGTTACCTTTGGTCTGTGCAAGCCTGTGCTCACCGAGAGTGGGGTCAGTGAAAAAGAGGAGGTTTAGCGTTCAGTGGTATGATGTCCAAATTAACAGCCCTATGCCGCATCCCAGGGCTCACTGGGTATCCAGAAGACTCCGTTTAACTATCATGTCAGGTCTTGGTTTCCAGAGGGATTTAGGAAAATGTGCCCTTAGTCCGCCATCTTGACTCCACCCCCACAAATTTATATTGGATAGTACACTTTCACACAATCATAATAAATAAAAATAAATAAATAAAATAAAAGTAAAGGTGCACCTACACTGTGGAAAAAAATACTTGAAGTATTTCACACATAGAATGTATGAACCATAAACCTAGGAAAATTGGAAGTCATCAAAAATAAAATGAAACACATAAACATTGATATCCTAGGTATCGTTGAGCTGAAATGGACCAGTATTGGCCATTTTGAATTGGATTATCACATGGTTTACTATGCTGGGAATGAAAACTTGAAGAACAATGGTGTTGTACTCATCATCAAAAAAGAACATTTCAAGATCGGTCCTGAAGTACGGCGCTGTCAGTGATAGGATAATATCCATATATCTACAAGAAAGCCAGTTAATACCATATTATTCAAATTCACGCACCAACACTAAGACCAAAGATGATGAAACTGAAGATTTTTACTAACTTGAGCAGCCCCAAATTGATGGAACATGAGATCCAGATGCACTGGTAACTACTGGTGATTGGAATGCAAAAGCTGGAAACAAAGAAGAGGGATTGGTAGTTGGAAAATATATCCTTAGTGACAGAAATGATGCTGGAAGTGATCGAATAATAGAATTTTGCAAGATCAATGACTTCTTCATTGAAAATACTTTTTTCACCAACATAAATGGCTGTCATACACATGGACCTCACCAGAGGGAACACACAGAAACTAAATCAAATACATCTGTGGAAAGAGATGATGGAAAAGCTCAATATCAGCAATCAGTCCAAGGCCAAGTGCTGACTGTAGCAAGACCATCAGTTGCTCATATGGAAGTTCAAACTGAAACTGAAGAAAATTAAAACAAGTTCATGAGAGCCAAAGTATGACCTTAAGTATATCCCGCCTGAGTTTAGAGACCATCTCAAGAAAAGATTCAATGCATTGGACACTAATGACCAAAGACAAGATGAGCTGTGGAATGACATCAAACACATCATCTGTGATGAATGCGAGAGGTTCATTAACAACACAAGAAAGAAATGGCCAAACTGGATGTCAGAAGAGACTCTGAAACTTGCTTTTGACTGTCAAGTGGCTAAAGCAAAAGAAAGGAATGATGAAGTAAAAGAACTGAAGAGAAGATTTCAAAGGGCAGCTGGAGAAGACCAAGTATTATAATGACATGTGCAAAGAGCTGGAAATAAAAAACCAAAAGGAAAGAACATGGTCTGCATTTCTCAAGCCGAAAGAACTAAAAATTTCAAGCCTTGAGTTGCAGTAGTGAAGGGCTCTGCAGGGAAAATATTAAATGACTCAGGAACCATGCAAAGAAGATGGAAGGAATACACAGATTCATTATACCAGAAAGAACTGGTTGACATTCACCCATTTCAAAAGGCAGCATGTGATCAGGACCTGTGGTACTGCAAGAAGCTACATTGAAGACATTGGTAAAAAACAAGGCTCTAGGAACTGATGGAATATCAGTTGAGATGTTTCAACAATTAGATGCAGCACTGGAAGTAGTCACTTATCTATGCCAAGAAAGTTGGAAGACAGCTACCTGGCCAACCAACTGGAAGAGATCCGTATTTATACCTATTCTAAAGATAGGGGATCCCACTAAATGTAGAAACTATTGAATATCATTAATATCACATGCAAGTAAAATTTTGCTCAATTCAAACCAGATTCAGAAGAGTACATGGAACAAGGGTATCACTGCTGATGTAAGATGGATCTTGGTTGAAGGCTGAGAATACCAGAAAGATGTATACCTGTGTTTTGTTGACTATGCAAAGGGATTCAACTGTGTGGATTATGACAAACTGGATAACATTGCGGAGAATAGGAATTCCAGAACACTTAATTGTGCTCTTCAGGAATCTATGCATGGATCAAGAAACAGTCATGGAAACAGAGCAAGGGGACACTGTATGATTTAAAGTCAAGAAGGGTGTGTGTTAGGGTTGTATCCTTTCACCATACCTTTTTAATCTGTATGCCAAGTAAACAATGTGAGAAGCTGGACTGTATGAAGAAGAACAAGGCATGGGATTAGAGGAAGACTCATTAACAACCTGCACTATGCAGATGTTACAACCCTCCTTGCTGGAAATGAAAAGGATTTGAAACACTTACTGATGAAGATCAGTGACCACAGCCTTCAGATTGGATTGTACCTCAGCATCAAGAAAACAAAATCCTCACAACTGGACCATTAAGCAACATCATGATAAGTGGAGAAATGATTGAGGTTGTCAAGAATTTTGTTTTCCTTGGTTCCACAATCAACAACCATGGAAGCAGCAGTCAAGAATTCAACAGGAACACTGCATTGGGAAAATCTGCTGCAAAGGATCTCTTTCAAGTGTTGAAAATAAAAACATCACTTGGAAGATTAAGATGTGACTGACCCAAGCCGTGATAGTTTCAATCACATTGTATGCATGCAAAAGCTGTGCAATGAATAAGTAAGACAGAAGAATTGATGCCTTTGAATTGTTGTGCTGGAGAGGAATATTGAATGTACTATGGACTACCAAAAGAACAAACAGATCTGTTCTGGAAGAAGTACAACCAGAGTGCTTTTTGGAGGCAAGGATAGTGAGACTGTGTCTCATATATTGTGGACATGTTGTCAGGTGGAATCAATCCCTGGAAAAGGACATCAGGCTCAGTAGAGTGGAGGGTAAGCAAAAAGAGGAAGATCCTCAACAAGATGGATTGACACAGTGGCTGCAATGATGGGCTTAAGCATAAAAGTGATTATGGGCCTGGTATGGGACTGGGCAGTGTTTCTCGTTGTGCATAAGGTTGGTATGACTCAGAACTGACTGGACGGCACGTAACAGCAAACAACACTGAGGTAGGTACAAGAATTTTTATAACAGAGAGCAAAATAGACAGCATCACTGTCCTCCTGGAGGTTCCAGTTTGGTGGGAGAGAGAAGTCTTGATCAAGGAATCATATGAAGCGGTGTAAATGAAATAGTCATGAGTGCTAAAGAAGAACAGTGTGAGGTCCTGTGATTGAGCATTATGGGTTTAGAAGGATTCTAATTTAGTTTTGGAGACACTGGATGGGGCAAATGGTTAGGTGTTCAGCAGCTAACCAAAAGATTGGAACATTAAGTCTACCCAGAAACACTTCCAAAAAAGGTGTGGTGATCTTCTTATGAAAAAATTAGCCATTGAAAACCCTTTGAAGCCTATAGAGTGCATAACTATGGAGACTTCCTAGCCATATCCAAAGAACTATTGGAAACAACTTTTTGGCTTAAAAGACTTAAGGCCTTAGTTTGATGGTACTACTTAGTTAATTGGCATAACATATTTTATAAAAATAATGTTCTATACCCCAGTTTTGTGAGTAGTTTCTGAGGTCTTAAAAGGTTATGTGTAGCCATCTAAGATACAGCAATTGGTCTCTACACATCTGGAGCAAAAGAGAATGAAGAAAACAAAAGACTCCAAGAAGAAACTAGTCCACAGAACCAATAGCCCATACACACAACAGCGTTTTCCAACCTGAGACGAACTAGATTGTGCCTGGCTACCACTACCAACTGCTCAGACCAGGGACACAATAGGAAGTTCCAAATAGAATGGGAGAAAAATTGTAGTGCAAAATTCCAGTTCTTATAAGAGGCCAGAACTACCGGACTGAAGAGACTAGAGGAACCCCGAAGACTGTCATTCTAAGATTCCCTTTTAACTTGGCCCTGAAGATACTTCTGGAGGTCACCTTTCAACCAAATAACAGATTAGTTTACAAAACAAACAGTATCACCTGCGATCACCTTCGAGTAACATGCTCCCTTAAAAAATCAGCTAGATAAACCCAAACTGTCAACATTTACCCAAAAGCAAAGCTGAGAAGACAGGAGGGAAAGGGAAGAAAGCTTAATAGAAACAGAACAGAATCACAATAATAAGAATATTGACACATGAAAATTCTAATCAACAACGGCACTTGGCTTGGCTTGGCATTATGGAAAATTTTGTGTAAAAGTTGTGAAATGAGAATCTAATTTTATGTGTAAATTTTTACCCAAAACACAATAAAATATATGTTTTTTTAAAAACCTGCAGAGCACAATTCTGCTGTGACAGGCACGGGGGTTGTCATGAGCTGGAGTCAACTCAGTGGCAACTGGTTTAAAAATTTTGGTTTCATTTAGTTTGGAGCCTCCCCCGGAGAAGCAGCAACTGATCTGATATCCGATGCATTGACAGAAGTTTAACAAAAACAAGAGAATAGAGAGTTCCAAGCTGAGGGAACAGCATGAGTGGAGTCTCAGGGGTACCTACCGAGGGAAGGCCTGTGTGCAGTGCAGGTAAGACGGAGTGTGAGAAGCTTGGAGAGGAGGCCAAGGTAAAAACTGCTTTTCTTCTTCCCAAGAAACAAGTGCATAACTGAGTTTTACAAAGATCAGTCCTGCCTCAGTGAGGAAAACAAGTGTCTTTGTTCGCAGTGTCTTTAGCCATCTGTGTGGAGGCGGAGGCATGGTGCTCTGCTCTCCTGGTCCTCGACCCTGAGTTCAGGCTTTCCTCTGCTGAGGTACACTTGCTTCTTCCCCCTGTTTTGCAGTCCCTCTCAGTCAGATCTCCTCTTCCCTGGGTCCTTTCCCTTCACACTTCCTTCTGTCTTCAAAGGCACCTCTTTGCTGGGGTTTCCTTGACCCAGTATCTGTGTTTGTCCCTGTCTGCCCTCCAGCCATCTCTCTCAGCTGCCCAGCCTACAGAAGAGTTTCCTGCCTCTGGAGGTTAACCAGCCTGGTGCCAACAGGGACAGCCAGCACTCAGTGAATACTGTTTTAAAATTTTATAGCGCCCTATTGCATTTGTTCCTCTATTAGCACCTCATTATAATCACATAAAGCAAGTAGGACAAGAATTATGATCCCCATTTACTAGATAAGAAAACATTTTCCGAGAAATCAAGGAACTCCTATATGGCCATGTAGCTGGTGAGAAGTGAAGCTCACATTCTGGGTGCTGTGAACCAAAACCCTGGATTTTTTTTTTCTTGGCTAGCTTAGAACTCACAGCGACCGTAGGGGCCAGGGTATCCGACTCGACGGCACTTGGCCTGGCTACCTTAGAATTGCTATTTTGCTCCTTTATTATTTAGCAGCTTTAGTGAGAACATGAACATATGTAAGGAACGTAAGTTTTGATACGTAAGTATAGCTGTGAAATCTTCATCCCCCAAGGTTTCCTCATGCCCCCTTGAGTCCCTTTTCACCTGCCCCTCCATGCACCATTGTTTTCCCTCCAGGAAATCACTGAGCTACATTTTTTCACTATAGATTACACTTTCTAGCATTTCATAAAAATGGAATCATAATGTACAGACTCTATTTTTCTGGCTTCTTTCACTCTGCATGATTATTCTGAGATTCATCCCTGGATCAGTAGTTAGTCCTCCTTCTTTTTTATTGTTGAGCAGTAGTCCATTGCGTGAATATACCACCATGTAACTATACATTTATCTATTGATTAACATTTGGGTGATTTCTAGTTTTAGTTGATTATAAATAAAGTGACTGTGAACATTCATGTGCAAATCTCTTTATGAATATAGGTGCTTCTTTTTTCCTTTTACACTTGGATCAATACCTGGGAGTTGAATAGCTTTACAACCCCAACCACAGAGTGTGATAATCTCGGTTTCTGTATATCCTTCCCAACACTTGGTATGGTCAGTCTTTTTAACTTTAGATATTCTAATAGGTATGTAACAGTATCTCATTGTGGTTTTACTTTGTGTTTTATGTGGTATTTCCCAAATTACCAGTTGTGTTAGTTTTAAAGTGTTCGTGTTTATTTTGCAGTTTTATTCTATACAGAGTAAAATAAAGACTTTTTCATTATGATTAAGTGAAAGTTTACAATCCAAGTCAATTTACGGTATAAAACCCCTAACACAAGCCTCTGTGCCACTCTATCTGCTCTCCACACCCTATGACAGCACACTACTCCTTTCTACTCTGTGTGTCCCGTATTCAGTCAACCAACCTCTGTCCCCTTCTCTCCATCTGCCTTATCACCTCTAAAGAGGGACTGGTGGGACAGCCTCATATATATATGTAAGCCAGGAAGTACACACACCACCTGCATCACTCTATGTCTTGTAGTCTAGTTCAATTTTTGTCTGAAAAGTTGGCTTCAGTACTAGTTTTAGCTCTGAGCTAGCAGCCAGTCCAGAGGCTATGTTCTCGGGGAACCCTTCGAGATGTCGAACCATCAAGTCAGGTATTTTAATAGAGGTTTAGATCTGCCCTCCCCTTTTTCTCTCCCTTTGTCAGGGACTCTACATTTTGTTTCCTGTCAGGACCCTCATTGGTGGTGGCCGGGCACCATCTAGTTATTCGGTCTCATGCTGATGTAGTCTCCCAATCATACGGACCTTTCTGTTCCTGGGCTCATATTTTCCTCGTGTCTTTGATGTCCTTTGTTTTCATTTGCTCTAGGTGGGTTGGAACCAATTGATGTTCCTTAGATGGCAGCTTACTGGCATTGGATGCAGAATATTTTCTTGGATAAAACTATTTATGCCAGTTGACCTCAGTGTCCCTTGAAACTACACTCCCCAGGTCCCTATCCATGCTACTCTTGTCTTTTACAACTTTGGGCTGTATTTAGGAAACTTTTTAGCTTATGGTGTAGTCCAGTTGTGCTGACCTCCCTTCTGCTGTGTGCTGTCACTCCCTTCACCTGACAGAATTCTATAGGGTTGCTATGAGTCAAAATTGATTCAGTGGCAATGGGTTTGGTTACTTGGTTTATCTATTTATGAATTAATGTAGATCTTTTTAAGTCATAATAATATATACTATCTTATTCATCTAGTACTGCTCTAACAGAAACACCACAAGTGGATGGCTTTAACAAAAAAGGTTTTCTCTTGCACTGTCCAGTAGGGTACAAGCCCAAATTCAGGATGTCCAATACAGAGGAAGGCTTTCCATCTTTGTCTGCTCTGGAGGAAGATCTTTGTGTTGCATCAGTCTTTCTATGGTCAAGGAACATCTTGGCGCAGAAACCCCAGGTCCAAAGGATGCACTGTCTCTCGGTGCTGCTTTCTTGGTGGTGTGAGGTCCCAGCCTCTCTGCTTGCTTCCCTTTACTTTTATCTCTTATAGGATAAAAGGGGGTGCAAGCCAGACTTCATGGAACCTCCCTTAGAAAGGGTGTTGTGGTCCCAACCTAATCTTTTAACTTAGTCCTGTCTGTTAACCACAGAAAAGGACTGAGTAGGATTTATAGCTTGGAAAAATCACAGAATGGAAGTAATCACACAATACTGGGAATCATTGTGCAGTCAAATTGCTATGCACATTGTTTAGGAGACAAAATTCAATCCATGACACATACTATTTGAGTTGTCATCATGAATGAGATAAGGGAATGGCTTTTAGTGAGTTAAATACAAACGATGTGATCCCACTGCACACATTCATTGATTGTGGCATTTAGTACATTGCACAATTATTGTTTTCTTTTTAAATCCATCTCTTCTCCATTAGACAATAAATGACTCAAAAACAAGTCTACATCTGATTCATTTTGTATTCCTCTTATCCAACTTGGGAAACCCTGGTGGTGCAGTAGTTCAGTGCTATGGCTGCCAGCCAAAAGGTCAGCAGTTCAAATCTACCAGGTGCTCCTCGGAGCTTTTTAGAACAGTTCTGTTCTATCCTTTGGGGTCACTATGAGCTGGAATTGATTTGATGGCCACTGGTTTCATGTTCTGGTTTGGTGCAGGTTCATAGTGGGGACTTTCTAAATGTTTCGTGAATTGAGTTCACCATATCCATAAGAACTAACTTTGCAGTAGATGCCTAAGAAAGATTTGAGAGATGAGTGAATGAATTTTGGATCTTCTGCTATATAGCTGTGTGATGTTGGACAGTTCTCTTTCTCTCTGTGTCCTAAATTTTCTCATTTACTAAGTGGGAGAGTTTATAGATGCATTTAGAGTTTATGTTTGTTTGTTTGGTTTGGTTTGGTTTCAGTGCTAGTAGTCTATGATGATTCCAAGTTTTGCCAATATTCCTTAGATATTAATAACCTATGCAAATAAAATATGGTTATATTTGTTTAATGCTCCAATTATACTGACTGGAATCATGTTCAGATGAGCAGAGAGTGTGGTCTTGACATTTCTCACCTTAAATCTTCCCAAGATGCTGACTCTGAGAATAATCCTACTGTGCATCAGAAGAGTAGCAGATACTTTCCACAAAACGTTGTAGAGATCTAGGGTTCAGTGCATCCTATCCCCCTCCCCACCACCAGAGCTTGAAAAGTTTTCCCTGATGAGGTATCTCCCATTATTAAAATCAACAACAAATAAATTCCCTTGAGATAGGTTCTTTAGGAAGGGCTCTTTCACTTGACAACATTAGGGAGACTGGGTCAAGAAAGGTAACAGTGTCACCTGAAGTGGACCTCCTGCCCACTCATGAGTACCCCACAATTCATTTTTCCCAGTGGAATATTCCTTTCTGGGATCTGGTTGTCTCCCTGCCGACTGATCTCAGTCACAACTAGCCCATTTTCTGCCATTTTCTTATAACTGTAAACCTTGAAAGGAATGTGCCCTAATCAACGTCCTCCCAGAAGTCTCTTTGTTTTCTACCTAAATTTTTATATGCAAATGTACCTCTGGGGTAAAACTGAACCCATTGACGTGAAGTCGAGTCCCATTCATGATGACCCTAGAGGTCAGAGTAGAGCTGCCCCATGGAGTTTCCAAGGACAGCCTGGCAGATTTGAATTGCCCACCTTTTGGTTAGCAGACATAGCACTTAACCCACTACTCCACCAGAATTTCCTCTCTGGGGTAAGGAGTCACCTAATTCATTTTACAGCACCATCTAAGTCTTCAAATGGTGTTTTGCAAAATGACTTGCAAGTATCAAAACTTCCAGTTTCTTATTTATGAGTCTGTGACTTTACCCTTGATCTGAATTTCTGGAGAAGAGCCTTGGGTTTTGCGTTTAGTATTCTGATGGTTCACTGTACATGTGAAACATTTGAAAACCTCAGCCTCGGAACCCACCTCCCACCATCACACAAAATTATAATAATAATAATAGCTTACTGTTTTCTCTTCACCCAGTAAGTGCCTGATGGTACTTGGTTCTCAACTCTCCAGCTAAAATTTCTACTTAAGGGGCTCTGTGTGAGAAACGAAAGCATATTCAGCAGGCAAATTGGTCTTCCCTTCATTATTCACTCACTCATCAACGAATATGTGGTGAATGTCTGCAGAGCCAGATGCTGGGTTGGGCGCTGGACTTCTACCACGTATCTGTCAATTTGTTGTACGGTGGTGGTTTACACGTTGCTGTGGTACCAGAAGCTTTGCTGCTGATATTTGAAATACCAGCAGGGTTACCCTTGGTAGACAGGTTTCAGCAGAGTTTCCAAACTAAGACAGACTACGAAGAAGGATCTGTGAGTCTACTCTGAAAACTGGCCTGTGAAACCATTATGAACAACAGTGGAAGCAGAGAATAAGACAGTTACTATTTCTGAATCCAGATATCCTCCAACTGGAAAAGACAGTCAAAAAATAAGTAAATAAAGAGCAAAGCAACTAAGAGAGTGAATAGCAGAATAAGGAAAATAAACAGAAAAACAGAATCATGAGTGATTTCGGGTAGGGTAAGAAAGGCAGCCAGGAAAGCCCTCTTTGAGGAGGGCAAATGTCACTGTGACCTAAGTCTGGAGCTTTCTAGATAGAGGAAGAGTCACTGCAAATACCCAGAGGACAGAAAGAATTTGGTTTGCTCTGGAATTAGAACACAGCTAAGGCTACCATGGCTAGGGTCTAATGAATGAGAAAGAAGGAAGCTCCGCAAGGTAAGGGATCTGTTTGGCGTTCTCTAGGCAGGAAGGCGGGGAAGGAAGAGCTGGAGGATTAGGAAAAGGTAGTGGAGGAGGGGAGAGAAATGGAAAGAAAGAAGGAAGGAGGGAGGGAGGGAGGAAAGCAAAGAGGGAAAGGAGGAGGGAAAGAGGAAAGGATGGAAGAAGAGGAAAGACTCCTTCCACTGTCCCTATGGAGTATTACCTAAGAAAGCAGAGCAGGGAGGAATAAAGGCAAGATACCCATTTGGGCAACTTTGTGGAAATAGAAAGTGCCTTCCTCATTGTGGAAGGTAATTAAGGCAAGCCCAGTGAGCGAAGGTTCAAGAGTCAACACAGTTTATTTATGGAGATGGATAGAAGGCAAGGATCCAGTGACAGCGCTGGGAGATGAGATGAAAATAAATGTAAAACAGGTTGGCACGTTGACTGGATGACCTTCTACTCTTCCTAAAATTTAATTGTGTTCACAGGCTCAGATGAAATATGGGAAGTCTGTTGCTGCTTTACTGTCATCTAATATTCTGAACAATGGCCTTGCAACAATCAGATAATTTGAGCTGTGTGCTAAAAGCAGTGTTCATTCCTTAATATTTTTTCTTACTTGCTTCAGAAATATTGCATTAACCACCTTTAATCTTTTGAACAGTCAGATGCTTTCAAAAAGGAAGAAATTGCTTTTTTCTGGGGGGGTGGTGAGGTAAATTATATTTTATAGTAACAACTACAAAATTACTTTATTGCAGGCAAAACCTGTCCTCGCTCAGAGGCTTATATATTAGAGTTTTTAAGTATGTCTATTTCCTTTCCCAACAGTTCTCAAATGGGAAGTACACAGAGCTTTAAAATGTCAATATTTGTGGTGAATAATTGGCATGGTTCATTTTCTGTTTGTGATATAACACTTATGCTTACCCCAAACAGAGAAAATGTTTTTCTTTAAAAATCGTGTATCATGTGATGATATGTACAAAGATCATTTAGAAGTTGCATCTAAAGTCTCAGTTGTGTTACTATCTAAAGAAACTTTCTGGAGAGCACTTTGAATGATACCAGGAGTTCAGTAAGTAATACAGGCTTTCTGGAGGAGGTGGCTTTCCTCTCCCTGGCTAATTTTTAGCCATCGATTGCCAGGCTTTTCTTCCTAGTCTATCATAGTCTAGAAGTTCTGGTGAAACCTCTCCACTAGCGTGACTCACTGGTATTTGAAATACTGGTGGCATAGGTCCTGCATTACAACAACATGTAAGCAACCTGATGAATGTTTGTAGAGGTGAAATTTTAAGGTAGCAAATACCAAGTTAGATCCCCACAGAACTCAACCAGGTAATCCAAATATTTGAACCTCATTTATTTCTCCCACATCTTTTGTAGATACATAGGTACAAAACTTTTGATTTTCTTTTAAATGTGCTGTTAAATAAAACAATAACACCTGGATACGTAGAAACTGGCCCTTGGCCTCAGAGTCTGAGACAGCAGAGAGTGGTGAGGACTGTGACAGACCAAAAATTGCTTGCTCCACCTAAAGGAGTAATATCTGCTCAGCTCCAATGAACTATCACCTGTCAGTGATGTTGATTGCTAGATTTTCCCATTTCTTCTAAGAGAATTTGTAAATCTAGAATTTTATTCAAAATCTTCTTTTTCTTGTTCCCTTTACACTGACAATTAATTCAAATGTTTTATAAACTCTGTTTACCACTCTGTGGGGCAGACTGAATGCATCCACGGGACGGTCCAACCCTCTGGCCTCTGCTGTAGGTGAGGCCTTTTTCAGTTTAAGGGAAACATGATGTTTCTCTCCAGTTCCCAATATCCTACTTCTCTGCCTCTAACTGTAGTGAGACCTTCTTAGCTTAGTGCAACTTCAGAAGAATATCAAACCAATTGTGTGTTTATGGGCTCAAAGACAAGTTCTTGCTGGATATTAGAATTTCCAAGAAAGGTCAAATTTAGTCTTATAAAATGTTGTCTCTATTATTCATTTTTGAAGAAGCCTGGTTTTATTCACAGCCGGGGCTGTAGCTTAGTTTTGAAAAATACCTCAAGCTCTGGGAAGAGATATTTTATGTGACATGGTAGCAAAGCTTGGATATTTTCCTGTTTAGATTTATGGCTATTTCTTGCTCTCAGAAGGGTTGCTGCTGGCTCCATCAGTGAAACAGTGAATTGTCTCTGACAGCAATGAATTCACTCGATGGACTCTTAAACCTTCCCAATTACTGGCTTTTTCCTAAGCCTCAGAGTACATTAATCATGTAACTGAGAAAAGACTTATTATGACCTTCCTTGGTATCAATCTTAGATATATCCTACGTGTGAAAGAGCTGTCTGCAGATGTGGCCAGTATTTTCTCTGAGAATTAAGGCAAACCAAACGAGAAATGGAGATGAGAATGTGGAAAAAAGAAATTGTCGTTGGTGTCATTAGGTGCCGTCGAGTGAGTTCCAACTCATAGCAACCCAACATACATCAGAATGAAACACTGCCTGATCCTGGACTCTCTTGACAGCTGTTACTGTGCTCGAGCCCATTGTGGCAGACACTGTGCCCATCTCTCTTCTGCTGATCCTGCATTTACCAAGCATGACGTCCTTCTCAGAGACCGGTCCCTCCTGATAACATGTCCATGGTACATGAAAAGAAGTGTCTCCATTCTCATTTCTAAGGAGCATTCTGGCTGTACTTCTTCTGACCCAAAAAAGAAAATGAGAGTTTTTTTTTAAAAGATTGAGCAGGAACCCGTGAGTGATACAAATGGTTGATACACTGAGTGGCTTACCAGAAGGTTAGAGGTTTAAGTCCAGCCACAGGTGCCTCAGGAGAAAGACCTAATAATCTACTTCTGAAACATCAGCCATTGAAAACTTGATGGAGCACAGTTCTACTCTGATACACATGAAGTCACTATCAGTGACCTCATTTAATATCACTGATGTAAAAACAATTTTTGAAAAAGATAAAGCAGGATGCTGTATTCCCATTTAATTTAGTAGTTGTGAAAAAGAGGGAAAACATCTTGCCTGTTATTTCAATGGCGACCAGAAGCAAATGGTAGGAGGCAGAAGTTGGCTTTTGCTCAATTGTTTCTCATGTTCATGTTGCTCTTATGAAGACTATAGACTTTAAAAATGCATTTAAAATAATATGACCCGTAACCTCAAGCCAATTATATCATTTATTCTTACTCGGGGAAATTTGGTTATAGACAATTTTATGACAGCCAGTTTGGCACTTGCCTGAGTTACCTTTCAAGAGTAGCTTTGACCTTTTTATGTATCTCACTGTATATGCTGACTTGAGAACCTACCTTCTGAGTGAGATCTGATCCTGCAGTACATTGTGTCACTCTCAGCTGTCACCACCACTACCAAAATCCCCACCGTTGCTGTACCCACCGTCATCAGCTCAAACCAGATCTTTTTATCAAGACTCTGCCCCACTGCCACTCACGCTGGAGAAGTAATGGAAGAAATTCCTTTCTCAGGTTGACTGACTGGAACATTAAAATAAAAAGTAATTGCATGAGGGACAATTTTTCCACCCGAACTTCTAATATCCCATTTCCATTCTCCGCTGAAATGAGCACAGTGCCTAAGTGCTGACCATTTACAGAACTTGCCTCTTGCCTGGTGAGCATGTGAAGTGCATCACATCATCTTAGCTCTTTATTCTCTTTGCTAAAGGTCTGTCACAGACAGAAGTAATGACTATTAGCTCCTAGGATAGAATTCAAAGTGACTTCAAGAAAATAGATTAGGTCTAATACTGTTGGACTTGTTATTTTGTTTAGAATTTGGAAGTACTTGGGGAAAGAAAAGAGGTATAGAATTTTGTGAACAATGGTGGCAAAATAGTTAGGAGCTCACCTACTACCCATAAGGTTTGCAGTTTGAATCCACCAGTTCTTCCTTGGAAACACGATGAGGCATTTCTACTCTCTCCTATAGGTTTGCTATGAGTTGGAGTTGACTCAACAGCAAGGGTTTTTTTGGTAAGATTTTCAATGTTGTAACCTTTCCCAAGTAGAGCACAGGCTTATCTTTGGGGCACATCTCTAAGGTTTCAAACTGCCCTACTTCCAGCTAGCAGGTGAGCACTTAACCATTTCCACTACCTCAGGAAGGCAATAAAATTCAACAAAAGAAAGGCATTTGCCCAGATTACACAGCAAGCTGGTGTCAAGTTCAGGGTCCGAATTAATATAGCCTTACTCTGCATCCAGTTCTTATTTTCCATTCCCTACACTGACTCGTGGTGCTATTTGGTACACAACTCCTACCTTCACCTAGTTCCCCAGGGGCAGAAACTGAAAATTCAGTAGAGTCTTTATCTTAAAAATTCATGAGATATTTACAGTCTACCCAATCACATGTTGTTTGATAATATGAAACAGGATATGTTTTTCTCTCCTGGTTTCTTAGCCTTACTTAATATTCATGTAAACTTAATACAGGAAAGGAGGTCAAATCTATCCTCCCTATGGCTCTGGGTGCCTGCCTCAGTTGACTAGAATGGACTGATGAAAATGAGACTGCACATTGCTCTGTGAGGACTGTGAACCGCAGTGCTGCAAGGTGGGCCGGCCAGTGGATTCTCCAGTCACACCTAGGGTGCTCCTTTGGATTCTCTACTTAATCACAACTGCTCAGTGCGTTAGCAGATGGCTGGTACAATATGGAGAAAACATCATACGAGCCTGCTTCTGTTTCACTAAACTTCCTTTCCATAGTTGGCAAACATGAAATTCAGGACATCTGACAAGCCAACAGGCAAGGGATTTCAAATATGTAGGTATTCTTTCCCAAGCATTTTCTCCACTCTGGAATGGCTGCTCTAGCCCTAAGGGTTTCCAGAGCCTTTGGGTCCTTCCTTCTATGGCATCTGCAATCCTGGACATGTGGATAGCTGGAAGCTAGGCACAGAAAAAGATTCCAAAAACAGCCATGGAGGAAATGTGTGCACCAACTGAGACATAGGTACTGCTTGAAATGGTATCTCAACCTTAGTTTAATCAGACTCAACTACCACTGCAGTGTTACGCTTCTTTAAGCTTAAACTTTTAGTATGATATCTCTATGCTTATTTCAAGTGACCATTAAGCTGTTGATTGAGAATTTTGTGCTGTGGCGTGGAGTGCATATGTGTGAATGTATGTATCTGTCCTGGTGGATGGGATATAGACAATTTTAAATGTTATCAAAAATGTTTCAAAAATCATAATTAGCAAACCAGAAGCAGAAAACAAAGGGCTGTATGTCTCTAAGAATATATATGTTACAAGCTAAAGAATTTGATTAATTCAACCTTCTATGCCAGAAGTAACCCTTCCCAACCCTCCACTAGTTTCAGGATAGATGCTTTATTTATGGAGCTCATTCATTGAAAATTTATTGTATTTAAATGCTTATTAGGGTAAAATCTTAGTTAACTGAAGGATTCTGAGAATTGGCTTCTATTTATTTGAATTTACTGATGAATAGAATCTTCTTCTTCAGGTTTGGTTGAAAAAACTTAGAAAAACTGTGAATGTGCTACCCTGTCCTCCTAATTCTAGGGAGCATAATTGTGTTTTTCTCATAATTCAGGATCCAAGGATCTAGAGCAAATTTGGAAACTGGCCTCTCATTATTTCAGGCTGTAACAACAGTGGTGGAATAGTAGGAGTTCCCCTGAGTAAACTTTCGGCTTTGTTTTGTTTTATGGTAAAAGAGGGTATAAGAGTGCATTTATGGTTTTCAAACCACCTTGTGTGTACTAAGCCTCTTGTGTGCAAAGTACAGCCCTAGATGTTTTAAAAATTTTATTTCCAACCCTCACACCCATCCTAGGAGGTAGTTACTAATTTCCTCATTTTTTACATGTGGAAAGTAAAACTTAGACTGGATCTTGCCCAAATCATGGAGTCAGTAAAAAACAAAGCTGGCCACGTGAATTCCAAGTCCTCATTTGCCCTGTACATCTTGCCACTGGGCACCAAGTTGTCAAAATTCAGTGATTTCTTACAGCTTGGCTTTCTCTTTCCACTGGTCTCTGCTAAAGCCTCCCTGTACTCCTGTGTCCTGTAGGAATCTGACTTAGGCTTGCCCTCTTTAGGTGATGCATCGTGCTAATATTTTCCTAATTAACAGCTGTTGTCTTAGGACCTGGTGCCAGCTCACTCTAAGTATATTCACATTTTGGAAGCCAACACGAAGACATTTATAACCTGCTTAGATGAAGGCAAAGTGTGTAATAGTTGCAAGAAGGCCAAGGGATTACAGGGTAGGTGGCCTTCCATGTACCCAGCACCTACCATGTATGCCACCCTTGTCCTTTCCATCCATGTGCAGGATTGGATGGCCCTGAGGAAGCTGTCAATGGCTTCTTGCCATACCTAATGTTCCAGAGCTTTCAATCCTGAGTGAGTGTGACAGACACTGCTTTTGTCTCCTAGGAGGACAAGGGTTACTCTGTAGCATCCTCAGCACCAGAAAAGGAAACAGAGAACTGATAGAGGTCAGCTATCTGTCTCCATCTCCTCATTAGACCAGTTCCAGAGGTAGGAATCTATTTGCCGTGTTCCTGAGCAGCAACTTACAAGCATGCAAGATAGATTCTGGTTGGTTCATTTGTCTACACTATAAAAAGAACTCCACCCTCTGTGTTGAAGGACGTGAACCAGGCAATGCTCAGGACCTCCTGCAGTGCCTTGGGTTACAGGTCCTGAAGTTTGCCCATCGTGTTGTTTTCCCGGCTTCTGCTTGTTTTGAGAGGTTGTCAAATAGGTGGCAAAAACACCAAGTTGTTTTCTCATCCCGTTTTCTTTTCAACTTCTAAAAACGACAGCACTACATTTTTATTGTAGGAAATTTGCAAGGGACAAAAAACTATAGAGAAGGCAGACTAATGATTTCAAAAGGCAACGCTGCTTGTGTCACTCAGCCTCTTAAAACATTTTAATGGTTTCTACTCAGACTTACAACAAAATCCAAACTTCCTCTTGCCTACAAATTTCTACACATTGGTACACATTGGTATCACTTGTTTTCTATGCTGTATTTTCAGGAATGCACCATTTCATCAGCACTTGATCATTCCTTAAACAAACAAACAAAAAAAACTAAACAAAAATAGCATTATTTTATTTCCTTACGTGATTGTATCATAACATACATATGCATTTCCCTGAAGTTGAACAACTATGCTATAACCAGTTATTTCCTTTTCTAAAGAGCACTGCAAGGAACATCTTTGTGTGTAAATATCTGTAAGCATTTATAGATTAGAAGACTCTGTAGCAATTAAAGAAGGGCAGGTCATTTAAATACAATAATGGATAAAAGCACTTAACTGTAGTTAAATATACATTATCATAATGAATGTAAATTACTTTAGCTTCGGGTTCAATTCAGTTTGGCACTCACTTTAGGAATAAATTGTCTACCTCGCAGTATTGCTGAGATCCATACCTCTAACCAGTCTGCCCCCTCAAATCCTGCAATTCAGGATTGTAAAAGCTATTGATCCATGGTTCACTGAGGTATTACTGTTCTTGTCCACATTCTTTGAAGACATTAACTGTGGTTTCTTCCTTCTTTACGTTAGACGCTACTGTGGCTTTCAATCCCAGCTGAGGGGTGGAGGTGGGAGTGGGGGTGAGGGGTGTGTTGTTAAAATATAGATTCTGATTCAGGGTATCTGGGGTGGAAATGTTCTCTGCAGGTGACTTGTTAGAAATGTGAATTCTCTGCAGGACTCCAAAGACATGAACAAAGGACTAGTTGCTTTTTCAGTTTTGTGCCTTATTTTTTGTTAATCCTATCTACTGACAATTTGTATACACAATTTAATCTTTTTATTTTATTTATTCTTTCTATTTTGAAAATTGCTTCATTCTGTCAAATAGTAAAACAGAAGAATGTCTTTATAATAAGTAGGAAATGTTGAGGAAAGTGTGGGTATGGAAACATTAAAACCAACCCGAAACCCAATGTGTCAAGTTGATTCTACTCACAGCAAACCTATAGGTCAGAGCAGAACTGCTCCATAGAGTTTCCAAGGAGCACCTACTGGATTTGAACTACTGACCTTTTGGTTAGCAGATGTTGCACTACACCACCAGAGTTTCCTGGAAACATTAGTAGGAGAATAAAACCCAAAGCAAACTCACTGCCATTGCATCAATTCCAACTCACAGATACCCTACAGGATAGAGCAGAACTGCCCCACAGAGTTTCTAAGGAGCTGCTGGAGGATTCCAAGCAGTTGTAGCTTTTAACCACTGTACCACCGTGGTTTCCAGAAGGAGAATATGGCTGATTATACAGAGCCAAAAGAGAAACCATTGATTCCTCACCGAAAAAACCAAAAAAGCAAACAGAAAAAAACAAGGAATAGTGTTTAGTGTTCTCAACCCTATCTTTCTGTTCCTGAACCCTGCATTAGAAGTCTGAGACTCAGCTGCCTACATGGTCCAGGTAGGTAGCATAAATATAGTCAGCCAGGTGAGGACAGAGGAGGCTGAACAGCATTTTTAAACCACCAAGCAGGCCTTACAAAACATGCTTTCCAGATAAATGCAGCTCATTTGTCGTGTAGACATATGTCAATAGAGCTATAGACATACAGATGCATCCATATGTGTGTATCGTATTTTATTCAGTTTGGTATCTATGTAACCAGAATGTCGGAGTTTTTTTTTTTTTTTAACTTTGACATCAGTTATTCAAGAAAGCAGTCTGTCTGTAAGACAAATGCTTAGCCTCTTTGTTTAGCCTGTTTGTTAGTAACATATGCAGTTTAGAGCTTTGTAAGAGACCTGGTGGCACTGTGGTTAAACACTAGGCTGCTAAGCCAAAGGTTTGAAACCACCAGCGACCCGGCGAGAGAAAGATGTGACAGTCTGCTCTCATAAAGATTATAGCCTTGAAAACCCTATGGTGCAGTTTTACTCTGTCCTATAAGAAACTCTGGTGGCACGGTGGCTGAGTGCTGCAGCTGCTAACCAAAAGGTGAGCAGTTTGAGTACACCAGGTAATCTATGGAGCAGTCCTCTTGTGCTCTGCAGGGCTGCCATGAGTCAGAATCAACATGATGAAGGTTTTGTTTGTTTGTTTTTTAGTAAAGTTGTTATGAGATCAACTTAATTGCAATAGGTTTTTTTGGTTGAGACTTCCTTAAGAACAATGGGAATCTGTTCAGGGATACCTATTAACATCTTGTACATGAGCTGAGGTGGAGTTATGTTTTGAAATGAAAAATGCTGTCCTGTAATATTTAGTACACATGTATATCCTTGTAAAAATACAAGGGTCTTCTGCTTAACAACAAATCCATAATTAGATTACTCAGAACGCACTCATTGGCAACTAACCAAAACAACATAGTACTTGAAAAGGTGAGTACCAGGTCAAGGAATTGACTGGAGTTTGGTGAGAGCCTGTTTTAGTCACCTAGGGCTGCTCTAACAGACATACTACAGAGTGGATGGCTTTAACAAAGGAAGATTTATTCTTACATAGTCCGGTAGGTTGCAAGTCCATATTCAGGGTGTCCACTCCAGGGAAAGGATTTCCCCTTGTTGGCTCTGGAGGAAAGTCCAGTATTGCATCAGTCTTTGTCCAGGGAGTGTCTTGGCGCAGGAACCTCAGGTCTCAAGGACTTGCTCTTCTCCCAGTGCTGCTTTCTTGATGGTAATGAGGCTCTCAATTGTCTTTGTTTCTGTTTTCTTTTATCTCTTGCAGGCTGAAAAGCCTAAGGGTGGGGCAAGCCATACTCCAGGGAAACTCCCCCACAGCAGAGCAAGAAAGTAATCCTATGCAGGAATTTACAGCTCCTTTAGCATACAGTTTAGTGAAACCACAGAATGAGGACAGTCCCAAGATACTGGGAATCATGTGCCAGCCACACGGCTGCACATATTTTTGGGGGGACACAATTCAACCTATGACAGAGCCTGAATCTCAGATGGAGAAACTGCTATTCAGTCAGTATCATTTTACCTCTTACTTCTTTGGTACTCTTTTCTTAGGGGACTTCATTGTCCCCTTTCCCAGGCTAGCTTCCTCCAAGAAATCCCTGTCTATCAAGCAGGTCTGGATTCCAATTTCAGTCTGGTTGTAATTAGAAAATTGAGGGATGTAGCTGTATATCATTTGATTAGCCTATAATTTTCTATGACAGTGAAAATATATACACACATTTCAAGATAGTCTATTTAGAAGTCTGGACATCTAAAGCATGCAGAAGACATCCAGTGGCAAGTATGGCTAGTCATCAAAGTATTCTGTGAACATAGATGATGAGGAACGAAGCCAAGACCATATTTCTAATAGGATCCAACTCGACAGCACTTGGCTGGCTAAGATGAATTTATTTTTCACACTTAATGTTTCTAAAATTGAGATAGGCCATGTAATGTTTTCTAATTCTACCAAAGTGTGGTGACAATTCAGTGATACAGCTGATTTAATGATATAATTGATGATATCTTAGAATTGAGGGAATATAATACTTTTGTCTAGGGTCGGAGCAGGGTAAAGGTACTGATAGTGGTTATTCATCACAGAGGAAGTTGCTCTACTAGATCTTGAAGAATTATTGAAACCTTTTCAGACAGAGATGAATAGAAAAGCATTCTGGGAAGGAGGAAGGGACACAATGAGCAAAGGACCCAAGTAGAGAAGGTGACTTTGAGGGATTTGAGATGCTGTGATACATTTGGATAAAGAAGATGGTACTATAAATGGTATGGGCTATATATTTGAAAACATAGTTGTCTTACCTTGCCTGAAAATTGAAAATTAAGAAGCGTTCATATTCACCTGATCTGGGAGCAACTGAATAGTGTTATGTCGGGAAATGTTGTTAGTGCCGTTGAATTTCCTAAGAGATTTAAGGCAATGAGACAAGTCAGGTGATTATAGCCACAGTCTATCAGAGCCTTCACAAAGGTGGGATCTATAAGTTTTTACAGAGAGATATGGAAAAGGGGAGAATGAGATGATTGTTCACAGAGAGATATAACAGAACATGCATATGAAAGCTTCTGGGAGAGAAAGAGGTCAAAGATAAATTCAAAGTTTCTATCTTGGTGACCAAGTAGATGATGGAGCTATTTATGAAGACAGTAAAGTCAGAGGGAAAAGCTGGCTCAAGGTCTTCTGGCAAAATATAAAGAGGACAGAAGTAGGCAACATAAGCACTGACTATGAGGAATCTTCTTCAACTGCTGTACCACCAAGATTTCAGTATATAAGTAAACAATGAGAAAATGTAGATAATTTCTTGAGAAAAGAGTTCAAACTAAAAAGAATGGTGTATTCTTTATTGATAATTTGGGGAACATAGTATGTATGATGGCATAGGTTGGCAGTTTAAATCTGCCCGGTATTTCTTGGCAACTCTATGTGTGCAGTTCTACTCTGTCTTCCAGGGTCACTGTGAGTCAGAAGCAACTCAGTGGCAGTGGGTTTGGTTTTTGGTTTTATTATGTACAAAGAAACCCTGGTGGCACAATGGTTAAGAGCTATAGCTCCTCACCAAAATGTAGGAAGTTTGCATATACCAGACATTCCTTGGAAATTCCACAGGGCGGATTTTCTCTGTCCTGTAGAGTTGTTATGAGTTGGCAACAAGTTTATTGTGTACAAGGCTCTACCACGTCCTCGCTGTGAGTCAGCGTCAACTCCATGGCAGCAGTTTGATTATGTACAAGATCCCAATTTGGGTATGAATGACACACAAATGAAAAAGATGCAGCTCCTGGAAAATAAATTTAAAAATCAGATACTATTTTTACTAGCTAACATTGTTTTTAAAAGTAAGTTTTTATTGAGATACAGTTTCCATACAATAACATTCACCCTTCAAAAATGTACAGTTAGATGAGTTTTGATAGCTGTATACACCAGTATAATAATACCAAAAGGAAGCAACAGAGTATTTCCCTCACACCAAAAAGTTGCTTTGGGCCCCTTCAAGTAGATTCCTTCCCCTGATCCAACTGCTTAGTAAAGTACAGGTTCAGGAGAAAAGGGGACGATTCCAAAGAGATGGATTAGACACAGTGGCTGCAACAACAGGATCAACTGTAACAACGATTGTGGGTGTGGCACAGGGCCGGGCATGGAACATGGGAATGAGGGTGATCTCAGGACTCAGTAGTTAAAGTCACGTTTCACCACTTATATCATCTCAGCGGAACTCCCAGTCATTGTGGAGCAGACATGGGCTGCTGTCCCCAACTGCGGCCTGACCCACAAAATACATGAACATAGTAAAAAGGTTATTGCTTTACATCACATAGTTCTGGGGCAATAACTAAAATATTTACCTAACACAACACTTTATTGTAGAAAGCATCATGAACACCTGTGAAGTAGTTGAAGATAAGGGTGTATTACTTTATCCAAGGAGAGAATGTAGCTCAATTATTTTCTACCATGCAGAGATGATGTACTTTACCTAAAAAAAAAGCACATGTTCAGCATACATCCTCTGTTTCCCGGGACAGGACCAACCTCAATCAATTTCATCTAAGAACAATGGCTTTCAGGAAGTTACTTGGTCTGAATTAGGCTAATAAATTAAAACAGGATTTCCAAGGGGCCAGTAATTAATGTGTTTTCAGCAGCCTTCCACTCTCTAAAGGTATTCGCTTGTGCTTTATCACCAACAATCTACATGCATTTGGTTAGAAATCTCTGTGACCTGAAATAGATCCTGGAGCAGAGATTCTGCCTGAGTTAAGCTATAGCGTGTATTTGGTTTGAACATGAGGTGAACAGGAGGGATATCGCCCTCAGGTGATTGGAAATGATTTCTGTGTTGGATGGGGTGTCTGTCACATCGCATCACCTGGTGCCTGTTCAGGATCAGACGTACGACAGCAGATGGAAATAGGCCTTTTGATCTCAAAATGGCAACAGACCCGCACGTGTGCAGCTTCATCTGACAGATCTGGCAGAAGGGTAGAGGTCTGGAACCAGAAGCATCTGTCACTGAGTTGGAAGAGTCGAAATAAATACTTTTCTTAAAGCTGTTTCTTCCCATTGCTATCCAGTGAATGTTCTGTGGACATATGATTAGACCCATACATGTATATCAACATCAGAGCCCTGAAATCAACTGTCCATGCCTTACTGGTACTTCTGAGATTCCAGTCGAATCAGTCCAGTTCAGTTCAAAAGACACTCGGCTGGTGTGAGGTATGTGTATTTCTGCACTGGGTACCACTGAGTAGAGCTGAGCAAGGTGCAAGTCGTACTCACATGGTGGTCTTTTTCCATCCAGTCCTTAGAAGATGGCTTACAATCAGGTGAGATGCCTTACTTCACACCAGATAGATACAGATACGTTAAAAATTAAAAATGGAAACAACTTAAATGTGGAAAAAATACACATAACTATTATAAATCAATGAAAAGAAATGATCATTTTTGTATGACTGAGCAAAAAGTCTTGCAGGCCACGAATAACCCAAATAAAAAAGGAAATGGAACCTGAAGAAATGATTTGCAAGAAGTATTCAGTTAACATTTGAAATATGTGAAAGAGTCTTACCTATCCATTTTTTTACAAAAAAGCAATAGCTGCTGTAACAGAATATCACAAATGGATGACTTTAAAGAGCAGACATTTATTTTTCCAGAGCTCAGGAGGCTAGAAGTCTGAATTCATGGTGTTGGCTCCATGGGAAGCTCCTTCTTTGTCTCTTCTAGCTTCCAGTAACTGCTGGCAATCCCTGGCCAGTAACTGCTGGCCTTTCTGGGCTTTTTGAAGCATTCATCTTCTCTCTGTGTGAGTGAGTGTGTTCTCCCTGTGTTCTCTTCTGTTCTTCTGTTGTTGTTTTATAAGACACAACTGAGAAGCAGTTAGGTTTAGGGCCCATGCTAGTCTGATATGATCTTATTTATATAATAAAAGAAAATTCTTGTATCTAACCCAGATCACATTCACAGGTACAGGAGTCAGGATTTCAGAATCACTTTTAGGGTAACATAATTCAATCTATAATAACACTAATAGAAAAAAGTTGGGTAAAAAGCAAACAATTTATATTAGAAGTACGAATGGCCAATAAACCAAAACCAAACCCACTGTTTTTGGGTCAACTCTGACTCAGAGAGACCCTAGAGGACAGAGGAGAACTGCCCCATAGAGTTTCCGGGGAGACCTGGTAGATTGAAGCTGTTGACCTTGAGGTTGGCAGCCACAGCTCTTAACCACTGTGCCACCAAGTTTTCCATGCATAGTATACAGCAGTGGCTAAGTGTTACATTTTTAAAGAATACTTGTTGACCTACAAAATACTCCTGTTGCAATGTTAATGAGCAGAACAAAGAATTACAATAGGTATTAACTATAATCAATTTTGAACATTTACTTGTAAATAATAGAAATGAACACACCAAAAATGTCAGCATGGTTACTTTTGAATGGCAAGCTTAATGGTGATTTTTATTTATATTTAACTCGGGTATTTCTTAAATCTCTATAATGAGTGATACATTTGTTTTCTGTTGCTGCATAACAAATCACCACAAATTTAACGGTTTAAAAGAACACCTAGGTATTATCACCGCGTATCTGCTGATCTGAAGTACAAGCTTGACTTAGTTGACTTTTCGTTGTCTCACCAATAAAATCAAGGTGACAGCAGGGTTGAATTTTCATTTGGAAGTTTGAGATTCTGTTGTTTGCAGAATTTGGTTCCTTGTAGCTACAGGACTGAGGCCAGTGTTTCCATTCTAGCTATCAGCCAGGAGCCACCCTCAGCTCCTAGAGGTCACCCACAGTTGGTTGTCATGTGACCCCCATAGCTAGTTCACATCATGAATGTTGGCATTCCTCCACACCAGTCAGAGCATATCAGCTTCCACTTTTTTGACCAGTTGGAGGAAATTCTATTTTAAAGGTCTCATTTGGTTACGTTAGATCTAGGGTAATCTCTCTGAGACAACTTGACGGGAGTGGGTTTGTTTTTTGTTTGTTTATTTGTTTTGTTTTTTGATTTGCAAACTTAACTGCACCTGCAAAATCCTTTCATAGAAATACCTAGTTTAATATTTGATTGAATAACTGAGAGAAGGTATGTGTTTACCAGGGCCAAGAATCTTGTGGGAGACGTCTTAGAATTCTACAGACCACAAGCGCGTGTGACTAGCAGGCCTTGGAACCAATTTGTTCTGGTTTGAATTCCTGCTGAAAGTTTGTGTTTCTAAGAAGTTCCCTGCTGAGAATTTGCGTTTTTACCCAGATAGACTGAAATCAGTATCTATATTTTAATAAGATCCCCAGATGATTCTTAAGTATGACTTTCTTACTTGTATAACTTGTTAGAAACCAAATTCTCAGCAATAAACTTGTTAGAAATGCAAATTATTAACTTGGGTCAGACTGGAACAAACTAGTTCAAAGCTCTGGTTACTATACCAAGCTTTGGAGTTAGACCCTGTAGTTTTGCATCCTGTCTCTGACTGGTTGTGTGTCTTTGGGCAAGTGATTGTAAAATGGGAATAATAATAACAATAGTAATTGGCTCAAAGGTAATTGTTGTAAAACTGGCTACAAAATTTAAATATTATATAACTTGTCATGAGGTCTGGTTTGCAGTATTAGTAAGTATATATTGTGGGAAAATACAAAGCATGATTTAAAAGCCCATAAAAACAAATTGGGCAGAAGAAAAGAGTCAGCCAATCATAACAAGAGCTTCCAGTTCTTGATTTTTCTCTTTTCCAGACAATAGCTAGGAGCCTGTTTATTCCTACCACCGTGCAGGGCTGGCCTGCAGCAAAATTGTTATCTAGAAGAAAATGCCTGTGGTGCTCAAAACTTTTTCCTTTCTTGAACTCTGCTTCCCACACCAATAAAGAGAAACCTTTTGTGTCTCCACACAGCTGGGAAAACCTTATTCAAATGCAAATATCATCTAAAAAGAGAGAGTACATACAACAATTAACCATGGCTGCTACTATTTTGAAAGTTCTGCAGTGGGACACTGGGAGAAAAGTACACACATAGGGACATTTTGATGTGGGTTATAAAAGAAAGAGGACTCACTGCTTAGGGGATGCTGAACTTCTGTTAAAAGTGATGCAAAAACTTGGAAATAAGGGTAATGGTTGAACAACATGATGAACATAGTTAATATCATTGAACTATACATGCGAAGGTTGTTGAAATGTCAAATGTTTTGTTACATATATATTACTACAATTTTTTTAAAAGTAGAAGGTTGTGCTCTGGTGAATGAGCAACCCTTATGGGAACAAAAAGATAAAGAATAGTGTCAGAACATTAGATTATCAAGGAAATATCTGCAACAACAGGATGAATAATAAAATCTCACTCATAGAAAAGCCCTAAATCCAGGTGGTCATGGGATGCTACAATCCCTACCAAAAAATCTCATACAAGGAAATGTCACCAAGCTTGTTTTGGTCAGATTGCTTATCACGTCACTCTGGAGCATTTCTGGTTATTACAAAGTTTTGCTTCTTAGTGGAACTCCTGTTTCAGTTCTTCAGAGTCACACATAGCAAGTCTAAATCTGCTTCTTCAGGCCAGCCTTTTGGTGACTGATGGCATGGGAAAAGGGACTGGGGAGATGCTGGGGTCAATTTTGCCTGCTTTGGAGTCCAGCCTACTCTCTTTCTATTGTAGGCTACTTATGCCCATTGCTACACAACCCCCTTGTGTCTTTTCCCCACTACTCTCTTCTCCTGTTGCTCTATCACCTCCTAGTATGCGGATAAAATGACTGCAAGTAGCTCAGAACTTCTTTGGGGTTTCCCCAAAGGTGTTACATGCAAGAGTCAAGTTGCTGGCCACCAAGCAGGGACCTGGCTTCTCACCCCTCAGTGGGAAATAAAATGATTATGAAAGTAAGTGATTAAGTGAGTAAAACTAGAGTATTATGTTCAATAAATATTTTTTAGAAGAATAAGTAAATGTCGCAGCTTCTAAAAGTGGATGCTCTACTATCATAAATTATGAAACAATTATTCTCTCATTGAGCACTGAAAACGAGTGAGTTAAGCAAAAAGGAAAAACGCCTTATAACAATTATAATGATAGCAATTTTTTCAAGCAATTTACTGTGTGCTAGATGTTGTGCTAAGAACTTGGCTGTTAACTCTAAGGTCAGCAGTTCTAATCTACCTGCTGCTCCTTAGAAACCCTGTGGGGAGTTCTACTCTATCCTTTAGGCTTGCCGTGAGTCAGAATCCATTCAACACCAGTAAGTTTTTGGTTTTTTTAAGTACCGTGTTAGATGGTTGATAGACATGACCTTATTCAATCCTTATTAGACTACAAACCACATGAGGGCAGGAAACAAGAATTCGCTGTGCAGTGCAGTATCCTCAGTGTCTAGCAGAGTGGCTGGCATATAGCAGTAGAAAAATATTTGTAATCCGACTCGACGGCACTTGGCTTGGCTTGGCTTCTTTAGCATATATTTTTGAAGCATCTACTTTGGGGCAATGTTCTTCTAGGTGCCAGTTAATCAGCAGTGTGCAAAGCATACAAAAACCCGTGCCCAAGTGGAAAGTAGGTTTTAAGAATGAAGGCAATCTTGGGATTAGATACTTTCACTGCCACTACTAACCATGTGGTTTTAGCAGTTTACTTAAAATTTCTGTAACTGTTTTATCCCTTATAAAATGAGCTTGATAATAATAGTACCTACCTCTTAGTGAGGCTTGAAGATAAATGAATGATGTTTGACCAATGGTATACTCTCAATACATTCTGTAAGTATCAGTTCAAAGAATGAATGAACGATTTCTCCAAAACTCGGCTAGATAAGAGATATCCTACGTATTTGTTGAATCTGGAAGCTGGAATACAGATAAGCTAAGTCCCTTACCCAAAGTCACACATCGGCTAAGAAGCAGAGCTAGAATTTGTATGCAAGTCCTCAGATTCCACAGCCAGTGACTTTCCAAATTTATGGCTACCACTGTCTTCGTCTTAATAGTGAATGTTGATGAACAGCGTAAACATGCTAGGTAGAAGTCCTGAGAAGAACTAAGGCAGGAGCAAAAATGCCTGTGGTTTCCAAGTAAGCCTGGGGAGAGTGAGGTTAAAGAAATATACTGCAAATCTCCACCAGAGCTCAGCTGCCAATGTGGGATTGTCACCCCAGTCTAGTAGTGGTTCAGCATCAGCATGTGCCAGTTGGAAGTGGGCTGAGCTTTCCTCATATGACAGCTGGTCTTGGTAGCAAGGAATGCCTTGAAGTTGGCACCACAATTCAGCCCAGAATTCATTTGAAATGATTCACAAACATACAGCTGAAAAATTAAAACCAGAGTGATGGTGGGCCCAGCATAGGGTCAAAAAGACAGGCAAAAGAGAAATGGCACTTTGTCATTTTATTTTTACAAGCAAAAGAAAAGTTCTTAGCTAAAATATCTAGCTTATAAATGCATGACTTTGAAACATGTTGTTAAATAAAATAAGCATTGACTTTATTGATTTTTTTTTTTTTAAATTAGTTGTAGCCCTTGTTCTGGTAGGATTTGTAAAAAGGCCTCATTTTTGGTACAATTAGTAAAGAGAGAACAGTGACTCCAGTTTAAGTTTCCTTTGGATTTACCTCCAATGCCACCTATTCCAGGATGACTTCTATAATTCATCTATGTATTTATCAAATTTTAAATATTTATTAAACAGTTTCTCTTTTAGAGACTCCAGTGGCAACTTGAAGAATATCCTTGCTCTTGTGGGATTCACATCCTATTGGAGAAACATATAACAAACAAGAAAGCCAATAAGCAAGTAAATAAAATAATTTTAAAAAGATTATTTCTATGAAGAAAATGGGTTGCAGTAAGAGTAAGAGTGAGATGACATTTGAGATGAAGACTGAATGTTGGGAAGGGATGGCTGCGAATGGAGCTGAGAAAAGAAGCCCTGCAGGGAAAGGAAAATCTGGTAAGAAGACCCTAAGAAAGAGAAGGGAGGTCTTTATGGCTAGATGTCACAGAGTGGAAGGAAAAGAGGTAGAGATGGTAGGACCAAAACACGCAGGAACTTATGGGACTCGGATATGATTTTAGATGCAAAGAGATTAGAGAACATCAAGCACAGAGATGGCAACATCCTATTTTTTTCCATTATATTTTTAAGAGGATTCTGGAGAGTAAAGAATAAATTGTTGCAGGTGTGTAGATCAACGAAATAGAATTAAAAGTCCAGAAAGAACCTCTGTATAAGTGATTAGTTGAATTTTGACCATGTCAAGTCAATTCAGGAGCAAAAGAAGCCTTTTCAACAAGTGATGTTGGGAAAACATGTATATCCATATGCAAGTGAATGAAATTGGACCTCTACCTCATATTATATACAAAATTAACTCAAAATGGTCTAAGAGCTAGATGTAAAAACTTGAACTATAAGACTCTAAAACATAGGAATAAAATACTTTGGCCTTAGATTAGCAGTAGTTTAATAGATATAAGAACAAAAACTTAAGCAACAACAACAGAAAAAGGTAAACTAGACATTATCAAACTGATGAAAAATGTCACTTTTATGTGTAAGTGCACACTACTAAAAAAGTAAAAAGATAACACAGAATGGGAGAAAATTTTTGAAACTATTTCTGATAAGACTTCTATCTAAGGATATATATAGAAACCTTGAAATTCAGTAATAAAAAAGTAAGCAACACAATTCAAACTAGACAAAGAATCCAAATAGAGAGTTCTCCAAAGAAGATATACAAATAGCCAATAACACACCAAAAGATGATTAACATTATTGGAAATGCAAATCAAAATTCTCTTAAAACTGACAAGTGAATTTAACAAAGTCGCAGGACATAAGGTTGGCACACAGACTCAGTTCTTGTACTATAATTTAAAAAATAATACCATTTAAAATATTATGAAATAATGGAATGTAAAAGTATAAATTTAATAAAGTACATACAAAATCTCTATGACGAAAACTACAAAAAAAATCTGGGTGAAAGATATAAATAGTAGAAGGACATACCACGTTCAGAAGAAGACATAGACTCACTATATCAAAAACAATTGGTCAGTGTTCAACTATTTCAGAAGGTAGCACATAATCAAGAACTGATGTTACTGCAGGAATAGGTCCAAGCTGCACTGAAGACAATGGCAAAAATCAAGGCTCCAGGAACTTACAGAATGCCAATTAAAATGTTTCAACAGCTGGAGGCAGCACTGGAAATGCTCACTCTTCTGTAGAAGACAGCTACCTGGCAACCGGCTGGAAGAGATTCATATTTATGCTTGTTTCCAAGAAAGGTGATCCAACCAAATATAGAAATTAGCAAACAATGTCATTAGTATCGTATGCAAGTGTAATTTTGCTGAAGACCGTTTAAAAGCAACTACAGTCATATATTGACAGGGAACTGTTAGAAATTCAAGCCAGATTCAGAAGAGGACACGGAAACTGAGGTATCTTTGCAGGTGTTGGATGGATCCTAGCTGAAAACAGAGAATAACAGAAAGATATTTTAGTTATCTAGTCCTGTTATAATAAAAATACCACAAGTGGATGACTTCAACAACCAAACTTTATTCTCTCGTAGTCTAGTAGTCCATAAGTTCAAATCCAGAGCATAATTTCAGGAGAAGTCTTTCTCAGTTGAGTCTGAAGGCAGTTTCTTGTCATCAATCTTCCCCTGGACTGGGAGCTTCTCTGTGCAGGGACCCCTAGTTCAGAGGACACAGTCTGTTCCTGGCACTACTTTCTTGGTGGTATAATGTTCCCTTATCTTTCTGCTAGCTTCTCTTTTTGTGTCTCAAAAGAAATTGGTTTAAGACACAACTGGATCTTGAGGCTACATAACTGCAGCTAATCCTATCTCATCAACATCATAGAGACAGGATTTACAACACACAGGTAAATCACATCAGATGAAAAAATGGTGGACACACAATGCTGGGAACCAAGACCTAGCCAAGGTGGCAGACATTTGAGGGGACACAGTTCAGTCCACGACAGATGTTTATCTATCTTTTATTGACTATGAAAAGGAATTCAACTACATGGATCACAACAAGTTATGGATAATGTTGTGAAAAATGGGAATTCCAGAACATTTAATTGTTCTCAAGAGGTACCTGTGCACAGACCAAGAAACAGCTATGCAAACAAAACAAGTGAATATTATGTGGTTTAAAGTAAGAAAAAGTATGTGTCAGGGTTGTATTCTTTCCCCATACTTAATCTATATGCTGAGCAAATAATCTGTGAAGTTGGACTATATGAAGAATTTGGCATTGGGGTTGATAAAGGACTCATTAACAATTTGCTTTATGCGGGTGACACATTCTTTGCTGAAAATGAAGAGGACTTGAAGTATTTACTGATGAGATCAAAGACCACAGCCTTCTGTCTGCATTACACCTCAACAAAAAGAAAATCTGAATCTTCAAAACTGGATCAATAAACATCGTAATAAATGGAGACAATACAGAAGTTGTTGAGCCAAGCCAAGTATGGCAACTTCGACTCATGGCATCTTTGACTCATGGCAAAGTTGTTAAGGATTTCATTTTACTTAGATCCAAAATCAATACCCATGGACACAGCAGTAAAGAAATCAAAGGACACATTGTACTGGAAAATCTGCTGCAAAGGACCTCCTTATATTATTACAAAGAAAAGATGTTACCTTGAACACATAGGCGTGCTTGACCCAAGCCATGGTGTTTCCAGTCGCCTCACATGCATGCAAAGGCTGGATGGCAAAAAAGGAAAACTGAAGAACTGACACCTTGGTATTGCGGTGTTGGAGACAAACACTGAATAGACCAAAGTCTGCCATAAATATTCCTTAGAAGCAAAGGTGGAGAGACTATGTCTCACATACTTTGGGCATGTTACCAGGATCAGTCCCTGGAGAGGGAGATCATGCTTGGTAAGGTAGAGTTTCAGCTAAAAAGGAAGACCCTCAAAAAGATGTATTGTCACAGTGGCTGCAACAATGGGCTCAAACATCACAACAATTGGGAGAATGGTGAAGGACCAGGCGGCTGTTTTGTTCTATTGTACATAGTGTTTCTGTAAGTTGGAACTGACTCAACAGCACCTAGCAACAACAACCGTGCCTATGGAATAGAAAATTCAATATAGAAAGCCTTTTGAGAAGTCCTATTTACAGCAGGTTTATTCATAATTGCCTAAATCTGGAAATAATCCAAAGCCTGTTGGTGATTGAATGGCTAAACAAACCATACTACATCTATACACTACAATAGTACTCAGCAATAAAAGAAAAATGTACATATGTTGATAAATGCAGCAGCTTGGATCAATCTACAGTGTTTTATGTTGGGTGAAAGAAGGCAGTCACACAAGGATACATGCTGTGTGATTCCATTTATATCCCAATCTTGAAGAGACAAAACTGTAGTGAAAAAAAGACACATCCATGCTTGTCAGCAGTAACACTAGGAGATGAGGCATGACTTCAAAGGTATAAAACCCACTGCTATTGAGTCAGGTCTGATTCAGAAGTATAGTCTGAGGAAACGTTAAGGAAAACGGGACTGCTCTACATACTTACTGTGGTGGTGATGTGAGAACCTACGCATGTGGTAACACTGCTGAAATTGTATACCAAAAAAGTCAAATTTATTTATATTAAGAATAAACAAATAGCTTTCTTGAATCGCAAGACTTCAAGAATCACTGGCGTGATTTTACATATCTTGATAGGCACCTAGTGCTGTCATAACAGAAATACCACAAGTGGATGGCTTTAACAAAGAGAAGTTTATTCACTTTCGGTTCAGTAGGCTCAAAGTCTGAATTCAGGACGTTAGCTCCAGGGGACATCTTTTCTCTGTCCACACTGGAGGAAGGCCCTTGTCAACAGTCTTCCCTTGGTCTGTGCCATCTCTGTCATGGATTGAATTGTGTTCCCCCCCAAAATGTGTGTAGAAATTTGGCTGGGCTGTGCTTCTTGGTCTTATGTGTGCTGTAAATCTTGCCGCTATGGTGTTAATGAGGGAGGATTTTGTCATTTTGCTGGTGGGGAAGGACTCAGTGTATAAGACTGTTTAGTGCCTTGAAGTCAGTCTTCTGAGATACAAAGGAAAGAAGCTAGCAGAGAGATTTGGAGACTTCATACTATCACGAAAGAAAGCAGTGCTGGCACCCAAGCATATCCTTTGGAGGGGTCCCTGCTCCTCAGAAGCTTCCTGTCCAGGGGAAGATTGACAACACGGACATTCCTCCAGAATCAGCAGAGAAGGCCTTCCCCGGGAGCTGATACCCTGAATTTGGACTTACTGAAGTGTGGCAAATAAAATTTCTCTTTTTAAAGGCTCTACCTGCAGTATGTCTGTTGTACTAGCACAAAATAACTAAGACAGTCTCAGGACATCTCAGAGCAGAAACCTCAGGTCCGAGGGATGCACTTGACTTCCAGTGCTGCTTTCTTTGTGGTGTGACGTCCCCCTGTCTCTCTGCTTGTTTTTCTCTTTTTCATCTCATAGAGATTGGCTTAAGACACTACCTAAATCGTGTATATCTCATCAATGTAACTTCCACTAATCCATCTAATTTTATCATAGTAATAGAAATTACAATATAAAGCGACATCTGATAAATGACAATCTTATCAAATCACCCAGTCATGGGAATCGTGGCCTAACCAAGTTGATATACGTGTTTTGGGGGGGACACAACTCAATCCTTGTCAACTGGGAAGTGATTTGGCTTGGTTCCATTGCCTGGTGACTTCGTGGTTATCTCTTAACCTCAATTTTCCAGTCTGTGAAGTGAGGGGAGTAACAGTTCCTGCCGCAAGGTAGGGAAAATCAAACACAAGAGCACTTGCCAGGCACTTTACATAGTACTTGACACGTGGTAAAGGCTCAATAAAAGTCAGCCGTTGTTTCTCCTGCTATTTCTGCTGCTGTATACTACTTACTGTCTGTACCCCCGGATGGTGCAAAAAAGCTAATATTTTTGGTTGCTAACTTAAAGGCTGTAGATTTGAATTCATCTCGTCCAGAGTGCCTCAAAGAAAAACCTTACAGGTGGTCTAGTGGTAAAAAGTCAGTCACTGAAAACCCTGTGGAGCACATTTCTCCTCTGATACACATGGGATCATCATGAGTCAGAATGGATGTATGCAAAGGCAACTGTGTTTGTATACTACTTTCTACCTTATTGAAAAGGATGATGCCAATGGGAAAGAGATTAGTCTTGTATTTTTATCACAGTAATATTAATATTGGGATGTTTTGAGATGTGCTAACATGGGGGCCCAATGCTGCTGTTGTTGAGTCAATTCTGACTCATAGCAGCCCTATAAAACAGAACAGAACTGCTCCAGAGATTTTTCAAGGAGTGCTTGACAGATTTGAACTGCCAGCCTTTCGGTCCACAGCTGTAGTGATTAATCACTATGCTACCAGGTTTTCCAGCATGGAGGCAGCTCTGTGCTGTTTCCTCCTGAACTGACATCCCAGGGCTAGACAGGCCCTGGTTGTTCCTCAGTGCTCTCCAAAGACAGAGACCACAGTTCTTCAGTGTGACAATGTAACTGATTTTCCTCCTTCCAGATTCTCTTGTCCTACTATTCCCTTGTTGATTAACCATGGAGGAAGCTTCGACATAAAAGATTAGGTAAAGGCCTTTGGAGAGGTCTGGTGCATCCTTACTCTGAGGATGTTTTCCAGAAGCTAATAGAAGTTACCATTGCTACTGCATGTGTGTGTCTGTGTGTGTGTGTTTGTCCAAGCATGACAGTCTTCAAAACTCCTCTGCCACTCTCACAGACACAGAAGGCCGAGGTTTCTTGAAGTTTTAATTTTGTCTTCCAGCAGTTGGCATTGACAGCCTGGGACAGGTTCGTATGTAAGTGTTTGATGTCACTGATAGTCTATAACTGATAGAGCTGGGATTCCTGATTGAATGTGTCCAATCACATAAGCTAACAGAGGAGCTTTATCATGTGCTGCTAAGCTTTGCCATCTGACTTGCAACCCGGTTTGTCTCCATACTCTCTGAGCTGGCAAAATCCCCTCCACCTGGATCTCCTAGGCTAGAGCTTTTCTCCAGGAAGCAGCAGAGGTTCAACTCCTAGGCCTCCTTGTTATCTTCTAATCAACACTAAGTTTCCTGCCAATGGGACCACTCAAGAATTATTCTAAATAGAGTTTTCTGGTGTGCATATTATGATTTGTTTAGAAACACATCGACAAGGGGTAGGCTGGGAAGGTAACATGACTAGCTATACAGTGCAGGACACTGTACAAGTCTCTCATTTCTCTCTGACTCCTTTTTCATAACCTAAACAGAAGGGGTTAAAGCAAAGTATTTCTGAAGTCTTTCAAAGTATTTCAGAATTCTGGTTCACAAACAAGAATTTTCTTCCTAAAGCCTCTTGCATTCTGAAACACACATTGATCCTGTACTTTTCTTGTTTTTGTTTCTTCCCTCAAATAATGATTGCATTTAAATTAGGAGAACTGTAATCTTTGTTGCATGGTTCATCTTGGCTACAAAGAAATTAGGTCTTGAGCTGTCAATAAATTAACATTGATTAGTGGTTACTGTTCAGTGCAGATTTGACACAAAGCATGAACTGGAGGGCTTAGAGAACTGCATTTTTCATATCAGAGGTGATTGAAAGGCATTAGGTTAGTTCAACTACACATATTCTCTGTTGGGAGGTGGGGGCAAAAAAGGAGGTGGTTGAGGGGTTAGGGGCGAAGGGTGGGGGTTTGCTAGCCTCATATGACAGTACAATCACAACTGACCAGAACATACTAGCT
The DNA here is from genome assembly GCA_028571685.1 of Heterohyrax brucei. Taxonomy (NCBI): domain Eukaryota; kingdom Metazoa; phylum Chordata; class Mammalia; order Hyracoidea; family Procaviidae; genus Heterohyrax; species Heterohyrax brucei. The sequence goes on from CM053141.1 coordinate 173,191,962, forward strand.
ATGCACCTTTGTAATCCATTCTCAAGTCAGAAGGATGTGCAGACAGAGACAGCATCTTTATGTTAGAGGACAGTGTCTGAGGGACCTCACTGTTGTTTTAGGAGAATACAAATTCCTGTGTGTACAGCTTCTCGGAGGGAAGGAAGAAGGGAGACAGGATAATAAGAATAAAGGCTAGCTTGGCTGATTAGATGCAATGTGGTTTCTTCAGAGCCAGTAGTTTACAGTTTTACATTCACCAGTGTGGACCTTTGTTGGGCAGTGCTTACACAGCAGGGAGATCAATCCTTGCCCTCACCTCATTGCTCAGCTAGGCAATGTGGAGGACAATGTAATATAAGAAATGCTGGACTTGATATAGGATAGGAACCTGGGTCTTGACTCTATTATGTACCAATTATATGGCCCTGAGAAAGTCATTTTAGCAGCTATCATTCACACTTTTATTATTTGCTCAGGCAAATATATATTAAATTCTTGCTATGCCATCTGGATTAGTTTCCTAGGCTGCCATAACAAATCACCACAAACTGAGTGGCTTCTAAGAACAGTAATTTATTTTCTCACAGTCCTAGAGGAGAAGTCCAAAACTGAGGTATTGGTTGTCTTGATTTTTTCTAAGAGATCTGAGGGGTACTCTGTTCCATGCATCTCTCCTAGCTTCTGGTGAAGGCCACCCATCCTTGGCATTCCTTGACTTGCAGATGAATTGTTCCAGTCTCTGCCTCTATCTTCAAACAACCATTTTCCCTCTGTGTCTTTCTCCTTCTCTCTTCTTTTATAAGGACACCTCTCATATGGAGTTAGGCTCTATAGTAACCTGGTGTGATCTCATGTAAATGGATAGTTTCTTCAAAGACCCTGTTTCCAAACAATATCGTGTTCATATTATTATAGATCTTACATTCTCATAATTTCACATTCACCAATCTGGACCCTTGTGAGGGTTAAGACTGTATGTCAACTTGGCTGGACCAATGTTTTGGCAGCTGTATACAGTGGTGTTGGTGGGACCTGTGATAGCTCACCACCCACCCTCAGTCTTCACTTCCCTGCCTCCCACCACTTACTTCTGTTCACATTGCCAGCAGCTCCTACTTTCTTCTCTTTTTGTGTCTGGTTCCTGGGACTTGAACTAGCAGCCGCTGGATTCACCAACCCTTAAAGCCAACTAGTGAGAGTCCTATTGCTCCTGTGTTTGCTAGCCGCTGCAGCTCCATGAATCAGCAGGAATCTACTTGTGCCCACCATCCTGGGATCCACCAACACAGCTTGGGATCTAGAACCCTAATCTCTGACTTGCCAACTTTGGATTCACCAGCTTCCACAGCTGTGTGAGGCTGTGCTTAGATGTAGGACTTGGGACATTTCAGCTTCTACAGTTGCATGAGCTGTTTCCTTTGCATAAATCTTTCCTTATGCATATTGTGGGTGTTAGTATTTGGGTTCCCTAGAAAACCCAGCCTAAGACAGGCCCTTCTCAGGCAGTGCTTACACAGTGGTGAGATCAATCCTTGCCGTTACCTCACTCCTTAGCTGAGACACACACAAGTACCAAGGGTTAGGACTTCAACATTATCTTTTTGGGAGAAAGAAGTCAGTTCATCACACTGTACTATGTGCCAAGCACTAGGGTTGTGGTGAGATACTCTTCTTGCTTTTACAGATCTTGGAACTTAATTTAACTATTAGTAGTAATAATAGCTGACATTTGTTGGGTGTGTTCTATGTGCCAGGCTACATACATTTTACATAAGATTATGTCACATAATCTTCATGACACTTCTAAGATAGGTACTATTATACTCATTTTACAGATAAGAAAACTGAAGCTCACACATATTAGATAACTTATTTAAGATCTTGAAGCAAATGGTAGAACAGGGGTACTCAGTCTGGAGCATTATAACTTAACCATAGTACTACATTGTGTCTCTTAATTTGTCAGTCTGAAAATGCAGATAACACTTTCTAAATCCATTTCATAAAGCTGTTGTATATAGAAGTACTTTACAAATAAGTAAAATATAAAACATAAAACTATTTTACAAGTAAACTATAAAATATTGTTAAAATTCATTCAATTATTGTAATACGTCAACTGAATGATGGACTAGAAGCAGCAGTGGGTGGAAATCTAAACCACAGCTCTTCCATTAATAAGTGTTGTGACCCTAGGCAAGTCACTGCACTTCTCTGAGTTTCAACTGCCTCTGCTGAAAAATAGAGGTAATTATGCCCACCTTGTCTTTCTTGAAAGTTGTTTGTTGTAAGGATTAGAAAAACTGTAAATGTGAAATGTATAAGTCATAAAGGCTGTGGTAATTTAAGATCTATGGTAATATATTGTGAACACTTATATTTTAATAGGCAAGGGGCATTTGTGGGAAGTCTCAAGATGGCCTGTATTAAAATCCCACGTGTCTTAGTTATTTAGGGCTGCTATAACAGAAATAATACAAGTGGATGGCCTTAACATAGAGACATTTATTCTCTCACAGTCCAGAAGGAAGGAAGTCCAAATTCAGGATATCAGCCCCCGGAGAAGATTTTCTCTTATCTGTCCACCCTGGAGAAATTTCCTTGTCATCAGTCTTCCTTTGGTCTGGGAGCACCTCATTGCAGGAACCTCAGGTCCAAAGGATGTGTCCTGCTCCCAGCACTGATTGCTTAGTGATAATGAGGTCCTCAATTGTCTGCTCACTTCTACTCTCTTTTATCTCTTAAGACAGAAAAGGCAGTGTAGGCCACACTTCAGGGAAACTTCCTTTAAATTAGATCATGGAAGCAACCTTAGCAAGCATGTTATAGTCCACTCTAATCCTCTTTTAGCATAATCTAGTCTTTCCCCCTTGACCATAGGCCAAGATTAGGATTTAAAGCATACACAGAAATTACAATCACAAAAAAACAGGATAAACACCCAATAGTGGGAATCATAGCCTAAATTGCCACACACATTTTTGGAAGGACATAAGTCAATCCATGACACCCCACACTTTGGCTCCCCAAAAATGGCATCCTTGTTTCATGTGAAACGTATTCATCCCATCATAGCCAAGCCAAGTGCCGTCCACCATCATAGCAAAAGTCATAATTTCAAATCCAAAATCCAAAAATTCCTCTACATCTGTGATTTATAGAGTACAAATTATTTGCCCCCCAAAAGCCCAAAGCAGAACCAGCACAAGCTAGATATTGCCATTACAAATGGGAGAAACTGGAGGGAAAAAAAACTATAACAGGGACTAAGCAAGTCAGTAGAACATATGATATTAACCCTCAAGGCTTCAACAATGATATTCTGTTCTCTGAAGCAATTTACACAATTTATACTCCAGATTCTATGTGCTCAGCAAACTCTCCAGATTCTGAGTGGCAGCCTTTCAGCTCTGAGCTTCAACTCCAACTTCCAGGCCCACTCTGCTCCCTCAGCTTTAGATGCATCATTCTCCCAGCTCATCTGAGTGGTAACTTCACTCTTAGAAAGACCAGGAGCCATGGCTTCACCCTTTGAAACCACAGAGGTCATGGCCGTACCTTTTGAGACTGAGGTAGCTCTACTTCTTGTTTTTCTTGTGTCTTCAGCTTCTGCTTCCTTTCTTGGTCTCCATGATGCCATGTTTACTAAATCTGAATATTTTCTGCCTAAGAAATGACAGTTAAACAGGAAAAAAAAAGAAGAGTTACTAGGAAACTTATAAATTTTGAAATTAATGAAAATGCAGTTTCTGGTATCTAAACCCCATTTCCATTGAATCAGTTCTGGCTCACGGTGAATCCATGTGTGTCAGAACAGGATTGTACTTTACAGGGTTTCCGGTGGCTGATTTTTCTGAAGCAGATCACCATTCCTTTCTACCAAGGGGTCTCTGAGTTGACTCGAATCTACAACCTCTCAGTTAGCAGCCAAGTGTGCTAACCATTTGTACCACACAAGGATTCCTTTCGAGATCCTTCCTCTGTTACTCAGGTATTCTGATCTGTTGGCGTTTTACTGAGGCACGATCTATAATCTTAACATATACCCTCACCCCAGTTAGTTCTGATTCAGGCCGTAATTTGAAAATCTCCAATCTTATTACAGATTTTGTCTTAACAGACTGAATGTGAGGTCACACCATGGAATCCTCTCAACTATATGGACTTTGCATTTCACCTTTCACTGTCTATTCTGATCTGATTCAAGACACAAGTTTTGGAAGTATTCACTAAAAATCTTGATCTCAATTCTGTGACCTTAGGTAAGTTTGTTAACTTTTCAGCTCTACCCTTACCATCACCTGCAACACAGAACTTCCAGGAGGCATGTTGTGCTTATCTGTGAAACCAGACAAACTGCAACCTCTACCTCTTGCATTTGGGAAGGATAAAACCAAAAAACCTGTTTCCAAAGAATTGACTCCAATTCATAGCAACCCTCTCCAGTAAAATAGAATTGTCCCATAGTGTTTCCAAGGAATGGCTGATAGATTCAGACTTCTAACCCTTTGGTTAGCAGCTGAGCTCTTAACTGCTGTGCCACTAGGACTCCTAAACCCCAAAAAACAAACCCAGTGCCATCGAGTAAATTCCGACTCACAGTGAGCCTAAAGGACAGGAGAACCGCTGTATGAAGCTTTCAAAGAGTGCTGGGTGGATTTGAACTGCCAGCTTTTAGGTTAGCAGCTGTAGCACTTAACCACTATGCCGCCAGGGTTTCCAGGGCTCTTAATGGAGGATATAATTCCTTATTACCATGCCTAATACGCAGTTTAATAGTTATTAGTAACCCAACCCGTTACTCGAGTCAGGTCCCACTCATAGCGACCATAGAGGTCAGACTAGAACTGCCCCACAGAGTTCCTAAGAAGAGTCTGGTAGATTTAAACTGCTGACCTTTTGATTAGCAGACATAGCACTTAACCCACTATGTCACCAGGGTTTGCAGTTATTAATAGCAGTTGTTTTACTTCCTTAGGTGATTCATATGACACTGGAAGGTAGTGATTACATATTATGCCTCTTTGTGTCTCCTGGACCAGGTGAACTTGAATTGTTTCCTTGAATTGTTTTGTTATCTTTCCCAACAATGGCCCACGAAACACTGGGAAAACAGGGTAAGCGCATCTCTGCTCCAGAAAATAAAGTGCTCGCCTAGGTCAGTGAATAAAGTCTCCTAATTCACCAAATACCGATTCTTGAGCCAGAACAAATCGGTCACTGCAGCTCCACCTGAGTTTCAAGAGCTAGCACTCCTTTTTTCTGTGTTAGGGAAGATAGAGAAAGAAATGAACAGAATAAAAAGTTAAGCACAGGCTGAAACTGATAAGAAACAGGCTGTGTGAAGTGCTGATGGAGGAAAAGGAAAGAGAACTAATAATTACTCTGAAAGCAGAGACAGACATTCATTTAGAGGACACAATTCTACATACTTTTTTGGAAAACAAAAACGAATAAAAAAACAATCCTTTGGTTCGATATCTGTGGATTCTTGGTTGACTGTAAGTCTCTTTGTTTCCCATCTTTCTTGTAGAGTTACTTGCTGACTTTTCAACTTGTAATCTACAGATCAGGGGCAGTAAAGACAAGACAAGCAGAGGCAAACATATTTGTCAAGAAAACACCAATCAGTTCACTGCTACCTCATTTACCATTTAACAGATTTGAGGTTTTCAGTCATGAAAGTCACTTACACCAAGAGATACTTAGAGAGCTTCAGACAGAAATAGACACCAACCACTGCTACCACCCAGTCACTCCCAACTCAGGACTTCTAAGAGGCATCAGAAAGGGGAGGACTTTTTTTCTTATGTGTAGACTCAGGATCTGGTAGCGATGCAGGGACAGGCAAAGGCCTTTGTTCTTGGGTTAGGGGGATTTCTTTTTAATTTCCAAGAGCATAGCATTCTCCTTCCAGCCTCCAGGTCTTAATACCTGCTCTTCTGCTTGCTTCTCAGTTGCTTTCTTTTCCTGTCCAAAGCCTTCTTATCCTTCAGTCACATTTAAAGGTTTATTAATCAGGGGAGTCATCCCTTACCTCGACCAGGTTAAGTTTTGGGTCACATAATTCCATAGCATCCTGCACTTCTTCTTCCTAACACTTAGCACAATTGTCATATATAGATAAGTAAATTTTATCTCCCTCACTAAATTGTAAGCTCTTATAAGAGTTTGGCCATGACTGTCTTGTCTATAACTCAGTTTTCTGTGTTTCCAACAGTGCCTGGAGCACGAAAATCTTCCAAGAAATATTTATTGAGTGAATCAATAGAGTAACAGTTCAAATCCTGGGTTCTAGGCCTAACTTTGTCGTTGACTTTTGTGTGATCTTGAGCGAATATTTTTTCCCTCTGAAAAATAATTTAGAGCTATGAACATTTTATGTGCATGATTTGATTTAGGTCTCATCACAACCTGGTGAAAGGATGGATATTATTTGTTACCTACATCTTACAGATGAGGAAACTAAGGCTTATAGAGGTTAACTACAGATTTGTGTTAACAAACCTAATAAATTGCAGATCCAGTGTTCGCATCACCACGCCACACTGATGCCTGTTTCCTTACCTGCACTATAAAGGTGTTAACTTCGCAGATGCCTTTTAATATTCTAGAAGGGTTTCCAGTTCCAATAACAAGTTGGAATTAGTAGGAGAGAGTGGCTTTGGGGGACAAAAACCAAAACCAGTTCCACTGTCATCAATTCTGACTCATAGTGACCTTATAGGACAGAGTAGAACTGTACTGTTTCGAAGGAGCACCTGGTGGGTTCAAACTGTCAACATTTTAGTTAGCAGCTGTGGCTCTTAATCACTACACCACCAGGATTTCCAGTGGACAACAAGTAGGATGGATATAGAAGGATAAATTAAGAAATCATCTTATAATCTAGGTCTGTGGATAGGAGGCTAGTGGCCAGGGGTGTCAAAAAGGGAAAAATCCAACAAGAAAAGATGATATATCCATCCTCATTCTAATTTGTCCAACAAGTTAAGTGACTTCGGCAAGTTTTAGCAACTGCACAATATTTACTTTAGAAGATTTGACAAAGATCAGGCATAAATCAATAGTTTGCCAAAAGCTAAATGATGCTCTATGAATGTAGCTTATCAGTTACCATCTCTCTTTTGCACTCCCTCTGTTTCACTCTTTTTCCCTCCATACCCATATTTTTTCTCCCCTTTCTCTGAGATGTCATGTCATTTGACAGAGAAGCAAATGAGCTATGCACAGAAAAGAATGAAGGCAAAACTCCATACCTAGCTTTGCTTACTGCCTCTGTTTAATGGTGCGTCAGGCACTGGCTGAGTAATAGTGGAAGCCATTGGGTGTGAAGTGAGAAATGTGCAGATCCTCCAGCTCTCTTGATGGTCTCCATCTGGCTTTGAAGAAGTTTGGATACAGGCCTACCACTGTAAGCAAGGACAGTACTGATGTTGAGAGGCAAGGTCAGAGTAAGTGACCAGGAAAATGGGCCGGCCAGGCTTCCCTTGGATTTCTAGGCCTGGCACCAGTGGAAGCTGAGAATGTAGACAGCTGAACTGAGCTGCTGATCCTGTAGGTTCCTTCTCAGCTCTGTCACCAACTCCTGTGACCTTGGCAAGCTCACTGCTCTGGGCTCAGTGCTTCCCTATCTATAAAGAGAAGATAATGGAGCATCACAGGGGTGCAGAGGCTTAATTATTGTTTGTAGAGGACTTGGATATTCTTGGATGAATGTTGCAATCAAGGTGCTGTGCAAAATAATCATTTTGCATGTCAGTTATCAAGATGGCTTACACCTGTCACTGTATATTGGGTGAGTCTTAATCACGGAGGAGCTGCAGATAGGGGGGAGAGGAAACATGAAGTTGGAGAATGGCCATTTCACAAAGATAATTGCATGCCAGTCCAATTGACCGTACTTCAAATTTCTTCTTTCTTTCTTTCTTTTTTTTTTTTAACTTAATGTTATCTACTGTGGAAGACTAAAGATGACTTTAAAGTTTTACGCTCTTTTCATCAAAAGATAAGGTCTGTTGCTCCTTCTTTTGAACTTTCACTGGCTTATGATTGCTTTAGCAAATTGAGTGTGGTGGAAGTGACGTTAACACAAGTCTAGCCATTAAAACCATCACCCATCTGTTAGTTTGTCATACTATGGTTGCTTGTGTGTTGTTACTGTGATTCTGGAAGCTAGATTACTTGTATTTCAAATACCAACAGGGTCATCCATGGTGGGCAGGTTTCAGAGGAGCTTCCAGAATCAGGCAGACTAGGAAGAAAGTCCTGGTGATGTATTGCTGAAAATGAGCTACTAGAAACCCTATGGACCACAACAGAACATTGTTCAATGTAGTACTGGAAGATGAGCTCCTTAGGTTGGAATGACTGCAACGATCTACTCAACTATACACATAATTCTAAAGATGGCACAAAACCAGGCTACATTTCATTTTGTTGTATGTAAAATTGTCATCTGAGTTGGAGCCAACTCACTAGCAAACAACAACACACCCTTAAGAGGCCTGACACTTTTTACGTTGGTCTCAGGAGCCCTGAGCCACCATGTAAGAAGTCCAACCACCCTGCTAGAGAAAACTTGTAGAAATTTCCTAAGATTACATGGAGAGTAGTTAATAATGTGAGTACAGCCTCTTGGGTTCTAGACGAGTCTAGTTACCAGCTGAATACCACTGCATGACTCAGTAGGTATCACACAGAGCATCAGAATTATCCAGCTGAACTCTGTTCAGTTCTTAATCCACAAAACCATGAGGTGTAGCAGAAAGCACTAGTTTGTTACACAGAAACAGATACCTAGAAGAGATATCATTTATTGCTTGCCCACTGTTATGGACGGAATTTGGTCCCCCCAGAATGTGTGTCAATTTGGCTAGGCCATGAATCCCAGTATTTTGTGGTTGTCTTCTGTTTTGTGATCTAATGTGCCTATCCGATGTGTTGTAAATCTTAGCCTCTGTGATGTAAATGAGGTACAATTTGAAGCAGTTATGTTAATGAGGCAGGGCTCAGTCTACTGGATTAGGTTATATCTTGAGTCAATCTCTTTTGAGACATAAAAGAGATAAACAAGCAGAAAGGAGGAAGGAGTTCAAATCATCAAGCAAGAAGAGCCAGCAGCAGAGCATGTATGATCCCTGGATGAGAAACTCTTAGGCCTGGGATAAGAATGATCACAAGGGCCCTCCCCTAGAGCTAACAAAGAGCAAAGGCCTTCTCCTGGAGTTAACACACTGAATTTGGACTTTTAGCCCCTAGACTGTGAGAGAATTAATTTCCATTTGTTTAACCCCCTTGTGATATTTCTTTTACTGCAACAGTAGATGACAAAGACAGAAATTTGGTACCAGGAGTGGGGTGCTGCCCTAAAAGTTTTATACAATGTAGAAGTGATTTTGGAGTTGAGTAATGGGTAGAAGCTGGAAGAATTTTAAAGTACCTAATAGTAAAAGCTTAGGACACCTTAAAGAGACTGTTGGTAGAATTATGGCTATCAAAGATAATTCTGGTGAGAGCTCAGAAGGAAATGAGGAGAGCTGTAAGACTGAAGATGATACAGTCAGTGAGAAGCACCAACAGAACCAGGAGTCTGGGGTAAGATGATGTAGAAACTGACTCATGGAGTAAGAGAGCTGATTGACATCAGTCGGGGGGCTTCCTGGCAAATTTAGGTGACTCTAGGCACTTGTAGGTGGAGCTAGACCTACCTACCTACCAAACAAGGTAGCTGAGTACTTTCCACCTGAAGTTTCCTGGTGGAGTGGGGTACCTCGGGTTATTTATCATTAGCACTAAGGAGCTTTGGAACATATACCCAAGCAGGGCAGTTGGTGAACTGGCCCAAGTGTGCTAGGGGATGAGAGTCCAAGGAACTAGGAATCAGAAGCTGAAGTGACAAGGAATACAGGAAACAAAGCTGCCTCAGTATCAAAGTGTAGTGCCACTACCACTGGAGTCTCAAAGGGTAGACCCATGGAATTTGAGTTTCAAATGGTGAGTCCACAGCCTGCTAGATTTCAAAGAATCAGATCTTTACCAACTCAGTTCTGGAGTGTCGGGTGCCTTTCACAAATGCCAGCAAGATGGGGCCAGATCCACTTCTCAAAGCTGAGGCAACAAGTTCAGCCCTGCTCTGGAAAGGTGCCTGCTGGGGTCAAGTAAGTGGAGTCACCACTAAGCTGGGCTAGGAGAATGAGGCTGCCCAAATTTGAGGGAGTACAGATACCATTTCAGTGGGCCTGGAAGTTGGAGCTGCAGCCCACAGTCAAGGGGCCAGAATCTTCCAGAGACTGGCAGGACCTTTGCCTAAATGGTCTCAGAGAGCAGAGGATTATTTTCAAGCCTTGAAAACTAATGCAATGTGTCTGCTGACTTAATGGTACCTATTTTCTCTTCTTTCTCTCCAGTTCCCCCCATTTATAACAGAATGTTCACCTTGTGCCTCTTCTACCATTGTGCTTTGGAAGCGGGTAACTTGTTTCCTAGACTTCACAGATGAAGAGGAATTTACCCTAGGAGATTTTGGACTCGGAATTGATTTAAGATGTTTAATATGATGTGATAAGTAAAATGTGTTTTACATGTGGTAAAGACATGAATTTTAGAGGGTGGGATGTTACGGATTGAATTGTATTCCCCCAAAATGTGCATCATCTGTGCTAGGTTGGCCATAATTCCTCATACTATGTGGGTGTCTTTCAGATTATCCTAAGTGTTGTAAATCCTAACCCCTGCGATGCAAATGAGGCAAGTTTAAAGGCAGTTATGTTAATGAGACAGGACTCAGTCTACAAGATTAGGTTGTATTTTGAGTCAAACTCTGTCAAGATATAAAGAAGTGAAGCAAGCAGAAAGGAAAGGAACTTCCTACCACCAAGCAAGAAGAGCTAGCAACTGAGCACATCATTTGGACCTGAGGTCCCTGCTCTGACAAACTTCTAAATGTAGGGGAACATTGTTGACATGAATCATTCCTGGAAGCCGATTCCCTGAATTTGGACTTCTAGCCTCTTATACTGTGACAGAATGAATTTCTGTTCCTTAAAACCATTCACTTGTAGTATTTCTGTTACAGTAGCACTAGATAACTAAGACACTCAACATGTACCAGCTACTTGCCTTATTTAATTCTTATTTTAACCACACAGTACGTGTGATTATCCTTGTTTTATAGATGAGTAGATTAATTTTCAGAGAAAGGAAGCAATATGGGAAGCGTTTGGATTTCAATTCATGTCTGCATGAAGCTAGAGCTCATAGGTTTTTTTTTTTTAACAAAACCCATACCTTATTGCCAAGCATCTGTTCCATGGAGTATTAACTTTAGTACTTTGTACTTGGGAACTATCTAGTTTCCAAATTTCATTCATATGTTAGCCCAGGAGTATATGTTATTATTCAGTGGCTAACAATATGATTAACTCTGAGATCTTCACTTCTGGGTTACTCTTCCCTAAAAGCACAGTGTGGTCACTTTTAAAATTATCATTTACTGAACAAGTTTGTATGCTGGTTCTGTGCTTCATTTCATTTATTCCCAGCTAACCCTATGAAAGTGATATTATTAGCCATTTCTAATTTTACAAATTAGATCCCAAATTACCTAGTGGAAGGGGTGATTCTTGTAGGTTCTGGGAAGGTTGCAGTTCATGATGGCAAAGTCAGTCATTCACTTCCCTTGTGACCAAATGGGCAACATGCTAAGAATCACATTGCTAAAGCATCAAAGACCCTACAGCTGACTCCCTTCAACCAGATCCAAATAGGTCACAGTGGAGGCAACAAAGATGGTAGATACATGTGAACAATTGCCAGTTTGGAACAAAAGAGTCTGTGCTTACGTTGTTTCTCTTACTAGATGAGCAAAGAGCTCTTCAAAGAGTCTCAGAATTCAAGAGACATTAAGACATGATCTGTCCATTACCTTAATTTCAGATAAGTAAAATTACTGTATATAATCTGTTATAAATATACCATAGAACACACCTACCATCTTCCTTGCTTATTACTTTACACTGGCTTTCTTTCTCTTTCTCAAATATTCCTAAGCTTGTCACTTCCTTAAAGCCTCTTCACCTTCAGAATCTTATTCCTGGAACACTCTTCTCCCAGATCTCCCCGGGTTTGGCTGTTGTTAATTAGCAGTCATTTGCAGAGCCCTGGTGGTGCAGTGGTTAAGAACTTGGATACGGACCAAAAAGTCAGCGTTCAAATCCACCAGCTGCTCCTGAGAAACTCTATGGGGTAGTTCTACTCTGTCCTACAGGGTCACTATGAGTCAGAACTGATTCAATGGCAATGGGTTTAGTTGCCGTATGTCAGGCACTGTTCTTAGCCATTTATATAAATTAATTCACTTCACTTTCCCAATAATTATCTGAAGAAACTGAGGCACAGAGTGGTTAAGTCATTTGCTTAAGGTCACACAACTGGTAAGCGATAAAGTCAGGATTTGGACCCAGGTGGTCAGCTTCTGGAGTTCATGCTCGTACCTTTGTTTGATACCACACTGCCTCTCCTTCCTCATGTGTAATATCATATTCCACTGTTTGATTTTCTCCATAGCACTTATCAGTACTGGAATTATCCCCCTTTTTTCATTTGATTGTTGTTGGTTAGTTTTCTATCCCTGTTCTCTGTATGTGAGCTTAGTAAGTGCAGACACTTGGATTTGTTCTGTTCATGACTACATTTCTAGAACATTTTTTGAGTGAGTAGGTAGAGACCCATTTTAGTAACTTCGTGAAGGGAAGGTGATTGGGTAAGGGAATAGCCAGAACCCAAGGTCACCCCTAGTATGTTTCTGTTTCCTCTTTATAATTTTTCCTTTTTCTTCCTTGAATGTGTATTTGAATGGGAAGAACACAAGTCTTAGCAAGAACAGATCTGGTTTTGGTATGTCTGATCTCTGCCAATTGCTAGCAGGCAGTTTTTTGGTGGGTTGTTTTAGCCATTCAAGGTCTATTTCCTGGAAAATGGGAAAATTTCATATTTCTCCCCCCACAGGGCTAAACAGGGCTAAACAGGATTAAACAGTAATAACAGTAGCAGCAGCCATAGCTAACATGAACTTATCACTCCCTCTGTGTTCATGGAGCCCTCATGGTGCTGTGGTTGGACATTTTGGCTACTTAACAAAAGATCAGCAGTTAAAAATCCACCAGTCACTCCTTGGAAACCCTATGGGGTAGTTCTGTTGGAATTGACTCAATGGCCATGGATTTGGTTTTGGCTTTGAGTTTGTACATTCATTAAAGGAGGCGTGGTAGTACAGTGGTTAAACACTCAGCTGTTAACCAAAAGGTCTGTCTCTCAAACTTACCAATGGCTCTGAGGGGGAAGGATGTGGAGTTTGTTTCCATGAATATTACAACCTAAGAAATTTATGGTGCAGTTCTACTCTGCCCTATAGGTTTGCTGAGTTGTAAACAACTAGACAGCCTTGGGCTCTGTTTTTTTCTTATATTGTGTGCCTGTTACTCAAATTGTCTCATGTAGTAACTGACAAAATATGGTGAGACTGATAAAGTTATCAACCCATTTTACAGATGAGTAGACTGAGGTTCAGGGAGGTTTCGTTTCTTGTAGAGGTCAAAGGAAGTCTGACGATTAAGTTTGCTAACTCATCATAGAAAAAGTGCTACATAATCATTGCTGAGTATCACTAAGGTCACCTTCAAAGTTCTCCCATTGGGAAGACATGCACCAATGCCAGACCCTAGTCTACCCTTCGAGGCAATTTTGGAACATTTTCTGGTATGGCCATCAGACCTGTTGCCATAGTACCCTTGTTGTCCTGAATGGCATCAAAATATCTTCCTTTCAATATTTCTTTTATCTCAGGGTAGAGAAAGAAGGCACTGGGGCGAGATCATGTGAGTAAGGAGCGTGTACCAATACACTTGTTCACTGGCTAAAACCTCTTTTACAGACAAGTATACAATCAAGTTCATGAACTTGCCACCTTGCTATCTGCTCCATGGCCATTCCAGAAAGAATTCTGAAATTGCTTTGAAGGTGGACTAGGCACTGGTATTGGTGCTTAGCTTTCCAAGGAAAGTACTTCAAATGTGACCTTAGTGATATTCAGCAAAGATGTATGCTGGACTTACAACAATTAAGTTGGCAGGCTTGTCAGACCTCGTGTTTTGAACCTATGCAGTCTGATTCCAAAGATCAAGCTTTTAACCACTATGAATATATGTATAAAGTGTTGTGAAAAATGTCAACAGTTATTGTTGTAAAAAGCTGCCTGATGTAGAATTGGTGGTTGTTGGGGTTAAATCTATAGCCAAATGAAATGCTGGGTTTGGACTGTGCTCTGGGTTGGAGTTAGCATCTTATGACAGATGTGCTTTACCCTGGCAGGGGGCTGACAGGATGATAGAATGTTGCTCCCAAGTTGGCAGGGTGGGTAGAGACAAGGCGGAAGGAGAGAAAAAAGGAAGGTTAAGCCATCTGAAGGTTTCATAGAGCAAATGCTTTCCTTTCCCATCAAACAGTAGCTAGCATTTAAATAAAATTATATAACCGTACAACTTCCATGGAATAAATTGGCTTGCAGCTGGTGCTATATGTTTCCCATCTTTTTAAAAGCTAGAGCAATATGTTGGTAGAATAAACACAGTTGTACTTAAGAACATAGAAATTAAGATCGATATTAAAATGCCTGTTTCCTGTTGTGTATACCAATAGCAGATATTAGAATAGTTTTTACTGATTATAGTAATACATATTGCTGTTGAAATGAATATAGCCTCATTTATATTAAAAAAATTCCTATTATTAGCTTCTTTGCATGACAGTAGTTTGTCATATGTTTTTAATGTTTTAATCTGCAAACTCATTGATGTTTCATGGTGGAAATACATTTCATGATGGAAATGCTATTGCAAGGAGGCCTTTTAGGGAGTAGAGCATGTCAAGATAGTGGAGAAAGGAGATAGGAATTAGGGAGAACACTGTTCTACCGTCTTCTGGCTTTAGCCAAGCTGAATCAAACATTTCAGATCTCAAGACAACATTTATAAGCACAGTACATTAGGAGGTAATAAAAACTACATTTGTGTAATGTGATATTCTTTACACAGTTTTTTTCATGATCTTCTGTCATTTGACCTGAGTTTACTATCCTCATCAGAGATGTAGAAATTCACAAACAGAAAACATGCCTAAGTCACATCATTTGCCCTGGAAGATTTGGGCTTTGAACTTAAATTTTCTGGTAGTAAAATATTTGCTTATTATTATACTCAGTGATCACTGAGACAATTATTATTTTTCCATTCCAAGGAAAGGAATAAAAACAAAAATACTTAGCCTAGAATCCAGTGACACTGTTAATAGTTTCAATGACAGCTTAGAAGACAAAAGTGTCGTTTGTAATTCTGTATTATACATCTTCATATGTTCAATAAATTGTATATTCATACAATATTTATTTAACATTTACCACATGCTAAATGTATGAAGATGATTAATAATGGCTTTGAAAATGAGTATGGAGTGGTATTATTGCATACAAATTGGGGCATACCATTTTGTAGACCAACTTGGAAGTATCTTAGAATGCACAGATTCTGAAACCCAGAAATTTCTCTACTTCCTGTC
The DNA here is from genome assembly GCA_028571685.1 of Heterohyrax brucei. NCBI lineage: Eukaryota > Metazoa > Chordata > Mammalia > Hyracoidea > Procaviidae > Heterohyrax > Heterohyrax brucei. The sequence goes on from CM053141.1 coordinate 173,207,556, forward strand.
TATCACAGAAAAAACATTGGTACTAGCCATGAGGCACAAGTGTATGTGATGTAGCATAGCTTACTATAGTGAAAAGCAACCCAAATGCTTTCACTAGGAGGATGTGTAAATTACCTATGTTAAAGTAAATACAAGTAGAGGAATACTATGCAGAAAACAAAGGTCTGGGTTAAATTTCTATGCAGTGATATGGAAAGATCTAAAGCATATTGATTCATTAAAAAGTGAAACAGGATAGATATAATTAATGTTTAAAGAACCAATTTGTTCTACTGTGGGGGCTTGTGTTTTGCTGTGATGCTGGAAGTTATACCACAGGTATTCAGGCACCAGCAGGGTCACAACACTGGACAGGTTTCAGCTGAGCTTCTAGACTAAGACAGACTAGGAAGACAGACCATTTCAAGAGGTAGCATATGATCAGGAATTAATGGTAGCGAAGGGGAAAGTTCAACTTGCACTGAAGGCATTGACTGAAAACAAAGCTCCAGGAACTGATGGAGTATCAATTGAGATGCAGTGCTAGAAGTGCTGACTCATCTATACCAAGAAATTTGGAAATCAGCTGTCTGGCCAAGTGACTGAAAGTAAGCCTTGTTTATGCCTATACCGAAAAAGAGATCCAACTGAATGGGGAAATTATCAAACAATATCATCAGTATCACAGCAAGTAAATTTTTCCTAAAGATCATTCAAAAGCAGCTGCAGCAGTATATTGACAGGGAATATGCAGAAATTCAGGACATATTCAGAACAGCACATGGGACCAGGGAATTCGTTGCTGCTGTCAGATGGGTCTCAGTTGAAAGCAGAAAATGCCAGAAAGTTGTTGCCTTGTCCTTTATTGACTATGCAAACACATTTGACTGTGTAGATTATAACAAATTATGTATAACACTGCAGAGATCCAGAACACATAGCTGCGCTCACGAGGAATCTGTACATGGATCAAGAGACAATTGTTCAAACATGACAAGGGGTCAGTGCATGGTTTATAGTCAGGAAAGGTATGCATCAGGGTTTTATCATTTCACCATACCTGTTCAATCTGTATCCTGAGTAAATAATCTGAAAAGCTGAACTATGTGAAGAAGAATGAGGTATTAGGATTGGAAAAGTCTCTTTAACACCCTGTATTATGCAGATGACACAATCCTGCTTCCTAAAAGGGAAGAGGACTTTAAACACACGAAGATCAAAGACTACAGTATTCAATGTGGATTATACCTCAACAAAAATCCTCACAAATGGATAAATAAGCAACTTCATGATCAAGGGGAAAAGATTGAGAGTCTCAAGGATTTTGTATTACTTGGATCTACAGTCAACACCTGCTTTAGTCATCTGGTAGTGCTTTAACAGAAATACCACTGGTGGCTGCCTTTAAAAAGAGAAATTTGATTCTGTCACAGTCCAATAGGCTACAAGATCAAATTCAGGGCATGAGATCCAGGGGACAGCTTAAATCTGGAGGAAGGATCTTGCCATCAGGAAGGTTCTTGCCAGAGGAAAGCTCTGTTGGCTCTTGAGGAACATCCTTGCCATCAGTCTTCCCCTGGACTGGAAACTTGTGAGGTACAGGGACACTGAGTCCTTTTCAAGTGACATGCTCTGCTCTCAGCACAGCTTCTTGGTGGTACGAGGTCCTCAACTCTTTACTTTCTTCCCTTTCCTTTACATCTCAAAAAATTTCCTCAAAGCACAGTGCAGTCTTACACACTGAGTCTTGCCCCACCCACACAACCACTGCCCATCCTCCCTTATTAACTTCATAGAGGCAGGGTTAACAATTATAGAAACTTCACACAATACCAGGAATCATGATCTAGCCAAATTGCTGCACACATTTTTCAGGGGACACAATCCAATCCATGACAACACTTATGGAAGCAGTCAAAAAATCAAAAAGAGATGGAGCTAAGATGGTAGAATCATCAGATGCTTCCTCTAACAACAAAGATCTAAAAAAAAAAAAAAAAAAAAAAAGATCAAATGAATCTATTCTATTCAAGTACTGACAACTAGGTTTGGGGACTCATCCTAGAGAACTTACAAAGCTCATTGCTGAATATCGCTATACTCACTTTGAGTACTCCCTTTGGGAAGCTATGCACCTATGCCAGCACCTAGTCCACCCTTTAAATCAATTTTAGAACTCGTTTTCTGGAATGACCATCAGAGTTGTTGTTGTATGACTCTTAATGTTCTGAATGTTATCAAAATGTCTCCTTTTCAATATTTCCTTTATCTTTGGGTGAATAAAAAAACCACTGGGGGCCACATCAGTGAGTAGGTAGGGTTCTCCAATACAGTTATTTGTTTACTGGCTCAGAATTTCCTCACAGAAAATGCCATGTGAGCTGGTGCATTTCTGTGATGCAAGAGCTATGAGTTGTTGATGAAAAGTTTAGGCCGTTTATGTCTCACTTTTCCATGCAGCCTTTTCAGCACTTCCAAACAGTAAACTTGATTAACTGTTTGTCCAGTTGGCACAAATTCATACTGAACAATCCCTCCAATACCAAAAAGGGTTAGTAGCATCACTTCAACTCTTTATTTGGACTGACAACTATTTTGGAAGTGGAAAATTGGCTGATTTTCATTGTGCATTTTGATACTATGTTTTAGAGTCATATTGGTACATTCATGTTTCATCACCAGTAATAACGTGGCTCAAAACATCATCTTGCCTCTCCAAAAGGTCTTGGAAAACTTGGACTCTCCTTTGCTTTTGTTCACTGGTGAAATCCTTTGGGACAATTTTTACACACACCTTGCTCATGCGAAGATGTTCAGTGAAGATTCTCCTGTTTCTCTGTTGATGTTTCCTTGGTAAGCTGTGGTCCTCACAGTCAGCTAATGATTTTGATGCACAATTTGGTGAATTTTTGCAATGTTTTCATCAATTCTGCTCATTATTGGCTGTCCTGACCTCTCTTCATCAGTGACAATTTTTCTCCCCTCAGAAAATATTTAATCCATTTCTACACTCCTGTTTTCTTCATGGCATTTCCCCATCAACATGGACTAATATATTCCTGATTTCACTTCCACTATTTACAAGTTTAATAAGAAATTTAACAGTTGTTTGTTGCTCTAATTTGAGCTACAACAGTCTCATGATGGCACTCAAAAACACACTACAACTATAATGAACGCCACTCAGGAAGACACCACCACACATTGACACAAACACACCTGTGAGATACTTATTTGCCAAGGTTATGAAACCTTACTGAGTTGTTTGTACAGTGCTGCCAGTGTACACACAGTGACAAATTTGCAAACTTAATTGCCAGACCTCTGTGAGTTTCTTGGAGCCCTGAACATCAAATGAAAAGTTGAAAAACCAGATTGAGCAACAGGAAAGGGAGAGCAGGTCTAAAAGTACCAAGGACTGGCTAGTTACAACTTGGTAGGATTTAACAGCCCACAGGAGGACTGGCTGTGGCCAGCATGGTGAGTGATGTGGCAGTGTTCAGAAAGTATCTTCCTCAGTGGGAAAGACTGATCAGTGAAGGGTCCACTGATGCCTCCAGAATTAGTATCTGATCATCACAAGCTAGTTGTCTTGCATCTAACCTGCTGTGTGGATCTAAAACACTTTCCTTTGGGCTAACCCTCTCCCCCTTTTGCCAGTGCTTGCCCCTCCTTCCCCTGGACTGCACTGAACTTTATATTCTGACGTACTACCTGGGCCTGAAGTAGAAACCCTTATACACTACCTGAGCCATTCTCTGAGACTTGGAGATGGTACAATTTATCAAACAAGGGGGAAAAATATGCCAGCTTCCCTAAGTTGGGAACCCAGAGCAGAACAGGTTATTTTTTTGTCTAAGTATGGGCATAAAGAGTCCACAGACCTTGAATATCTTTCAGCACTGCATACAGCATCTACCACACCCATCATCCTGCAGCAAAAGCTACCTACCTACTTACTTTAAGGAACAGGGATAACCTTCTACACACTCACAGATGATTCTTAGCCCCTTAACTTTCTTAATATGTGCAGTCAGTTACCTATACCTACACCAATAACCCCTGCCCATCTAGGATGATAAGGAAACCACTGCAGCACACACTTGCTGATTGACCATCCAGTCAGCCTGAGCTGAACACATACAAGAAAAGTAAATGGACTCCTGGGCCCACATACCTAGTGAAAGCTCTAACTGCTTGGTGAGAGGACATTAGAACCTCTAAGTCTTATGTTAGCCCTCATGGCTACCTTATTTGGGCATTTCAAAACAAAAAAATGTTAGCGCACAGTAAGAAAATACAAATAAATACAACAACTTTCCCATGGCTCAGAGACAACAATCAATATTAAATCCCTTAAAGAGGCAGGCCATGGTGACTTCAGAGAGCTCTCCAAACAAAGAATAAAGAAATTTTCCGGGTAAAAAGAACTTCTTGGACTTAAAGGCGATAGGATACAAAATTTTAATATTTGAAATCTTCAAGAGATAGGGAAGGAGATCAGGCAAAATGCAGCAGCACATAATGAAAAATTGAGCAGGCTGCAAGAAACCATTCAGAGACAACAAGCAGAAATTCTGTAGATTAATAATAAAATTACAGAATTGGACAACTCGATAGAAAGTCAAAGGAACAAACTTAAGGAAATGGAAGCCAGAGTTAGTGAGACTGAAGATAAACCAATTGACAGCAACATAATTCAAGAAAAATCAGATAAAAGAATTTTTTAAAAAGAAGTAACATTAAGAGGTATGTAATGCTCTGTCAGAGGAATAATTTGTGAGTGACTGGAGTACCAGAACACGGGTAGGATAACAGAAAACAAAGAGACAATTATTGAGGATTTGTTGGCAGAATACTTCCCTGATATTCTGAAAGATGGAAGATATTATCCAAAATGTCTATCAAACTTCACACAATATGGGTCCCAAAAGACAGACACCAAGACATACAATAATCAAACCTACTGTCATGAGTTGAATTGTGTCCTCACAAAAATGTGTGTAGCTATTTGTCTAAGCCATGATTTCTGATATTATCTGATGTTCCTATATGCCATAAACCCTGCCTCTATGATGTTAATGAGAGAGGATGGATGGCAGCTGTGTGGCTAGGGTAGGATTCAATGTGTAAGACTGCATTGTGCCTTGAGGTAATGTCTTGGGATATCAAAGAAAGAAGTGAAGAAAGAGTTTGGGACTCATACCACCAAGAAAGCAGTTCTGGGAGCAGAGCACATACTTTGATCCAGCGTCGCTGTGCCTCAGAAGCTCCTAGTACAGGGGAATATTGATGACATGGACCTTCTTCCAAAACAAACACAGAAAGCCTTTTCCTAGAACTGACATCATGAATTTGAATTTATGCCTACTTTTAGCCTACTGGACTGTAACAGAATAAATTTCTTTTTTTAAAGTGATCCACTTGTGCTATTTGTGTTATAACAGCACTAGATGACTAAAACAGTTAGCAAAACTAAAAATAAGGAAAGATTTTAAAAGTGGAAAGGGATAAATGAAAAGTAATTTACAAAACAGAAACAACAAGGTTAAACTCAGGCTATTCAACAGAAAACTGTGCAGGCCAGAAGACAATGGGATGACATATACAAAGCCTTGAAGGAAAAAGTTGCCAGGCAAGAATTACATATCCAGCAAAACTGTCTCTTAAATGTGTTGACAAACTTAGCACATTTCCAGATACACAGGAATTTAGAGAATTTTCAAAAACTAAACCAAAATTACAAGAAATATTAAAGGGAGCTCTTGGGTTAGAAAACTGATAATACCAGATAATAACCCAAGACTAGAACACAGGACAAAGGAAAAAGATATCAACCCTTGTAGGGAAATTACAAAAATAAATTAAAGCTAAAACATTGGAAAAAGTGGAACAGAAATGTCAGTATGTAAAATATTAAAACATTATAACGAAAAAGCGGGACCAAAAAGTAGTCTTTGATCTTTCATATGGCAAAGAAGTCAAGACAATAAAAAGAAATGAAAGGCTGTTCAAAATAGGAATAGATGGCCAATTCTTCAATGCAATAAAGGCCATTTATACGAAGCGAACTGCCTACATCATCCTGAATGGAGAGAGATTGAAACAGTTTCCCTTGAGAACAGGAACTAGGCAAGGATGCCCACTCTCATCTCTCCTATTCAGCATTGTACTAGAAGTTCTAGCTAGAGCAATTAGACAAGACCAAGGAATAAGGTGCATCTGCATCTGCAAATAAGAACTAAAAATCTTCCTATTTGCAGATGATATGATTATATATGCAGAGAATCCCAAAGAATCCATAAGGAAACTACTCAAGCTCATAGAGGAGTTTGGTAAAATCTCAGGATACCAGATAAACATAAGTAAATCAGTAGGATTCCTTTATACCAACAACGAGATTGTTAAGGAAGAGATCACCAAGTCAATACCATTTACTATAGCCCCTAAGAAGATAAAGTACCTAGGAATAAATCTAACCAGAGAAATAACAGACCTTTACAAAGAGAACTACAAATGCTTACTACAAGAAACTAAGAGAGAGTTACATAAATGGAGAAACCTACCCTGCTCATGGATAGGAAGACTTAACATTGTGAAAATGTCTATTTTACCTAAAGCAATCTACTTACATAATGCAATCCCAATACAAGTTCTTGTGACATTTTTTAATAAGATGGAGGAACAAATTACCAACTTTGTCTGGAAAGGGAAGAAGCTCCAGATAAATAAAGCATTACTAGAGAAGAAAAACACACTGGGAAGCCTCTCATTACCCAACCTTAGAACCTATTACACTGCCACAGTAGTCAAAACAGCCTGGTACTGATACAAAAACAGACAGATAGATCACTGGAAGGGAATCGAGACCCCAGAGATGACATCATCTTCCTATGAACAGCTGATATTCAACAAAGGTCCTAAGACATTAAACTGGGGTAAAAACAATCTCTTCAATAAATGGTGCTGGCAAAATTGGACGTCCATCTGCACTAACTTAAAACAATACCCATATCTTACACCTTATACAAAAACCAACTCCAACTGGATAAAGGACCTAAATATCAAATCCAAAATGATAAATCTCATCCAAGAAAAAGTAGAAACAACAATGGAAGGTTTAATACACAACACAGACAGACTTCAAAATCTGTCAAACCACAAACCAACAGAAAATAGATAAATGGGAACTACTAAGAATCAAGCACTTTTGCTCATCCAAAGACTTTATTAATAGAATTAAAAGACCACCTACAGAATGGGAAAAAATATTTGGCAACTCTATGTCAGACCGATGCCTGACCTCCATAATCTATAAGGTACTACAAAATATCAACAAGAAAACAATCAATCATCCAATTAAGCAGTGGGCAAACTAGATGGACAGACACTTCTCTAAAGGGGACATTCAAGCAGCCAAAAAACACATGCAGACATGCTCATGATCATTAGCTATTAAAGAAGTTCAAATCAAAATGACAATGAGGTTCCATCTCACCCCAACAAGTCTGGCCGTGATCCAAAACACACAAAACACTAAATGCTGGAGAGGCTGTGGAGAGATTGAAACTCTCCTACACTGTTGGTGGGATTGCAAAATGGTGCAACCTCTTTGGAAAGCAATCTGGTGCTATCTTAAAATAATGGTTATAGATAACTGTTTGACCCAGTAATTCCACTGCTAGGAGTATATCCCACAGTATCAAGGCCATTCACACCAACTGAGACATGCACACGAATGTTCATCACAGCACAGTCCACAATAGCAAAATGATGGAATCGACCCAGATGCCCAACAACAGAGGAATGGATAGGTCAACTAGGGTATAGAAACTCACTGGAACACTATGCAATGATAAAGAACAACAATGATTGCAGGAAATATTTCTTAACCTGGTTTCAACTGGAGGACATTATGTTGAGTGAAAGTAGTCAGCGGCAGAAGGACAAATATTGTATGAGACCCCTACAATAAGAACTTAAAAGCAGACCTATACATAACAGAAAAGACTCCTTGATGGCTGCAAGGGTGGGGAGGGTAGGAGGGCGAGGGGGGAGTTAGATTAGATGCCAAGCCAAGTGCCGTCGAGTCAGATAGTTGTTAGAAATTTGGTTGAGTGAAATTGGTGACAGCACACATTAGTAAGAAGATCAGTATTAAAGGGGTTTCAGCACAACTTGTGTACTCCTCTCACCTTAACCCAATACTGCAAGGACTGAGTAGGTGGGACGGGGTTCGGGGACCGTGCTCTCAGGGGAAATCAAGGCCAACTGGCATAGCTAGCATTTTGCTAATGAGGTCTCTCTGCACCCCACATTGGTCAATGGCGTCTGGGGTCTTAAAATCTGCCAAGCTGCCATCTGAGGGTACAGCGAATGGTCACAACTCAGCAGGAACGGATGATCATCAAGATCTGTAATGACATAGGGGAAAGAGAATCCCAAAGACAGACCCACATGACTGGATGTCTACATCGGCTTGTGACCAGAAGAACAAGATGGTGCCCAGCCACCACCAGTGATAGCCACGATGGAGCTCACAAAGTTGAATCTCACTGGCAACACAAGTATAAATAGGGGTACACCCAGAGATCTCCACTAAAAGACTGCAATTGATGGTCCAGCGGCCTCGGAAGTCTTCTGGGAGCAGGGCCCCTGGCCCTGATGCAGCCCCTGTTCATAAATCATAATGAAGGTCAACTTTCCAGACAGCAATGGATTGGACTTGGTGACGCAGAGGGACCATATTGTGTGGGCACGTTATGGTTCTAGGTATCTATCTATAGGAGGTCATCCTGTTGACCTCATACTGGAGGAAGGGGAATGGGTGGAGAAGAGAAGATAGGAGACTGTTGGGAAGATAAGTCATGTGTGGAGCAGAGAGGAAGATTGTGCTGTCATCGTGCAGGGAGAGCAGTGGAAGCTACATGTAGGTCAGTGTGCAAATTTTTATGGGAATGTACATTTTCAGTCAATCATAAAAAAAATGGAATAATAAAAAAAGAAAGAAATGAAAGGCTGTTTTAAATTTCGAAAAGTAGGGTTAAATATTAGGTATCTACAAAGGAAATTAACAGTCCTGCACATCAAAATAGTAGGAAGAAAAACATGAAGTCTCAGCAGATACAAAACAAACAACCATGAAAATGATGAAAAGAAAACACATAAAGAAAAATGACTCCATACAGAAAATTAAGTGAAACAAAGAAACTGTAAACAATGCATAGAAAAGGCAACAGAATGACAGTACTAAATTCACACATATCAGTAAGTACACTGAATGTAAATGGATTAAATGCACCAATAAAGAGACAGAGACTGGCAAAATGGACCAAAAAACACAATCTGGCTATTTGTTACCTAAAAAACACACACCTTAGACTAAAACATACAAACAAACTAAAACTCAAAGAATGGAAAGAATATACTCCAAGTTAACAAAATTCAAAAGAGGAGGAGCAACAACGTTAATTTATGATAAAAGAGACCTTAATGTTAAATCCACCACAGTGGACAAGGAAGGACATTGTGTAACAATTAAAGAGTCAATACTTCAGGAGGATAGAACCTTATTAAATATTGATGCACCTAATATAGGGCTGCTAAATAAATCAAACAAACTCTAACAACATTGGAAAGAGAAATATATAGCTCCAAAATAATAGTAGACTACGTCAGCACAGCACTTGTGGTGAAGGACAGAACACTGAGAAAGAAGCTAAGTGAAGACACAGAAGATCTAAATGCCACAGTTAACCCACTTGACCTCCAAGATGTATACAAAACATTCTACACACAGCAGTAAACTATATTTTTCAAGGCATATGGAATATTTTCTAGAACTGACCAGATACTAGGCCCCAAAACAAACCTTTACAAAATCCAAAGCATCAAATTACTGCACAGCATCTTTTGAGACCATGAAGCCATAAAAATAGAAATCAGCAATAGAAAAAAGAAGGGAAAAAAGTCACACACATGGAAACTGAATAACACCTTGCTCAAAAACAACTGGATAATAGAAGAAATCAAGCATGGAATAAAGTCATTTCCAGAAACAAGAGAGAATGAAAGCACCTCATACATCCAAAAGCAGTGCTCAGAGACCAATTTATTTCAATAAATGCACACATTCAAAAACAAGAAAGAGCTCAAATCAGAGTATTAACCCTCCAACTCAAGGAAGTAGGAAGAATTACAATAAAAGAATTCCTTGTTCACCAGAAGGCAGCAAATAATAAAAACTAGAGAAGAGCGATACGAATTAGAGAACAGGAAAACGATTGAAAGAGTTAACAAGACCAAAATTCTGGTTCTTTGAAAAGATAACAAAATTGATAAACCACCTGCCACACTGACAAAAGAAAAGCAGGAAAGGAAGCAGGTAACCCAAATAGGAAATGAGATCGACAACATCAAAGCAGATCCAACTGAAATTTTAAAAATCGTAACAGAATATTATAAAAAATCATACTCTTAACAAATCTGAAAACCTAGAAAAAATGGACAAATTTCTGGAAACACATTACCTACCTAAACTAAATAAAGGCAGAACAACTAAATAAACCCACGACAAAAGAAGGTAATGAAAAAGTAACTTAAAAACTCCCAACAACAAAAAAAGCCCTGGCCCTGGTGGCTTCACTGGAGAATTTACCAACGTTCCAGAGAAGAATTAACACCACTGTTACTAAATATATTTCAGAGCATAGAAAACACAAAATGCTCCTAAATTTATTCTATGAAGCCAGCATAACCCTGACACCAAAACCAGGTAAAGATAGAACTAAAAATAAAAATTACAGACTGATATCTCTCATGACCTTAGATACAAAAATCTTCAGCAAAATTGTTGCCAACAGAATTCAACAACATATCAAAAAAATAATTCACCATGACCAAGTGGAATTCATACCAGTGATTCAGTGATAGTTCAACATTAGAAAAACAATCAATGTAATCAACCCCATAAATAAAACAAAAGAGAAGAATGCCTTGATTTTACCAATTTATGCAGAAAAGGCATTTGACAATGTCCAACACCCATTCATGTCAAAAACTCTGAGCAAACTGAGGCTAGAAGAGAAATTCCTTAGTGTGATAAAGGGCATCTCTACAAAGCCTATAGCCAGCATCATCCTAAGCAGAGGGAGTCTGAAAGCAATCCATTGGAGAATGAAAACTAGACAAGGGTGTCCTTTGTCATAACTTTCAATCAACATTGTGGGGGAGGTTCTAGCCATGACCAGTAGGCAAGATAAAGAAATATAGGGCATCCAAACTGATAAAGAAATGGTAAAAGTATCTCTATTCACAGATAATATGATTTTATGCAAAGAAAACTCTAAAGAATCCACAAAAAAGAAAAAAAAACTACTGGAACTAATAAAGGAGTTCAACAAAGTATCAGGGTATAAGATAAATGACAGAAATCGGTTGAATTCTTCTCTACCAACAAACAGAACATCAAAGATAAAATCACCAAATCAATACCATTTATAGTAGTCCCCAAGAAGATAAATATTTAAGAACAAATCTATTCAGTGATGTAAAAGACCTAAGGAAACTACAAGACACTAATTCAAGAAACCAGAAGACATCTACAGAAGTAGAGAAAGGTACATTGCTCATGGACAGGAACCCTCAACATTGTGCAAATGTCTCTTCTACCCAACGCAATCTATACATACAAATTCAAATGGCATTTTTTTGGGATGGAGAAACAAATCTACAACTTTATGAAGGAACAGAAGAAGCCCCAGATTAGTGAAATATTGCTGCAGAAGAAGAACAAAGTGAGTGGCCTTATGCTACCTGACTTTAGAAACTGTTACACTGCCGTGGTAGTCAAAACAGCCTGATAGTGGTACAAAAATAAATACATAGACCAATGGAACAGAATTCACAATCTAGACATAAAGTCACCCACTTATGAGCAGCTGATGTTTAACAAAAGCTCAAAATCTGTAACTTGGAGAAAAGACGGTGTCTTTAGCAAATGGTGTTGACATAACTGGCTATCCATCTGCAAAAAAATAAAACAAGAACTATATCTCTCACCATGCAGTCAAAGTGGATCAAAGACCTGAAGATCAAATCTAAAACATTAAAGATCATGGAAGAAAGCATAGGGACGAAGCTAGGAGCCCTGATTTACGGCATGAACAGAATACAAAACATTACTAACAATGCACAAAAACCAGAAGAGAAAAGAGATAGCTGAGAACACCTAAGAGTCCAACACTCTTGCTCATCCAAAGACTTCACCAAAAGAGTAGAGACAATCTACAGACTGGAAAATAATTGGGAGTTTCAACAAATCTGATCGGTGTGTAATCCCTAAAATCAGTAAGATACTGCAAAACCTCAATAACCAAAAGACAAATAATCCAGTTTTAAAATGGAAAGAAATATGAACAGGTACTTCATCAAAGAAGATACTCAGGTGCTAGCAGACACATGAGAAAATGCTCAGGATTATTAACTATTAGTGAAGTGCAAATTATAACTAAAATGAGAAATTAGTCAGTTGCAAAAGTACAAATATTGTACAGGACCACTATTATAAGGACTAAAGAATGGGGATAAACACAGAAGAAAACATTCCTTTATGATCAGGGGAAGAGGGAAGGAGAAAGGCATTCAATAATTATATAATTGAGAAGAAGTATTTTAGGTAAAGGGGTGACAATGCACAGTAGAGAAGTAGTCAGCACAAATGGACTAAACCCCAAATTTATAAGTATTCTAAATAAAAGCAAACACTGAGGGACAGAGCACCAGTGGCAACAGCCTGGGAACCATGGTTTCACAGGAGATTTAGATCTACTGGCATACTGAAAAACTTGTTAAAATGTTCTTCATCCCATTTTGATTAGTAGTGTCTGGGATCTTAAAACTAGCAAATAGCCATGTGAAAAGCAACAACTGGTTGCAACCTACTGAGAACACAGGAGAAAAAGAACATTAAAGACACAAGGAAAGTGTGAGCCTGAGAGACAGAAATGGCCACATGTACCAGACACTACATCAACAGGAGAGGGCAAAAATAGATGGTGCCTGGCCACCACCAAAGAGTGCCCTCACAGGGAACTCAACACAGAGTCTCTGAGCAAGAGAAATATGAAGTGCAAAACCTGAACTCTAAATAAAAAGACCAGACCCGATGGTCTGCCCAACCGGACAGTCGTTGCTAAATATGGCACCCAGGCTCACTGTTAGCCCAGAACTGAAACTATTCTGCAAGTCAACTACTCAGACAAAGACTGAACTAGTATGTAAGACAGGAAATGATAACTGGCAAAGAGTGTGCTTCTTGGCTTGGGTAGATACAGGAGATTAACTGGGCAGCTCCTGTGTGGAGGTAAGATGGAAAGACAGAGGGGAACAGGAGCTGATTAAGTGGAAGTGAGGAAATACAGGGTGGAGGAACAAAGTGTACTGTCACAGTGTGAGGAGAGCAGCTAAGGTCACATGGCAGAGTAAGTTTTTATATGAGAAACTGACTAGAATTGTACAAGTTTACTTAAAACACAAAGAAAAAAATAAACATTAAAAAAAAAATCAAAAGACACATTGGATTGGAAGATTTGCTGCAAAAGACCTCTTCAAGTACTGAAAAGTGAAAATGCCACCTTGAGACTCAGGTGAGCCTGACCAAAGTCGTGGTAGTTTTGATTGCATCTTACATGTGCTTGCAAAAGCTGGACAATGAATAAGTAAGACAGAAGAACTGACACTTTTGACTTGTGGGGTTGAAGAAGAATATTAAATATAGAAGGGACTGTCAAAAGAACAAACAGACCTGCCTTGGAAGAAGTACAGCCAGCATGATCCTTGGAAAGACAGTGAGACTATGTATTACATATTACGGACACACTGTTGAGATGGATCAACCCCTGGAGAAGGACATCTTGCTTGATAAAGTAGAGGGTCAGTGAAAAAGAGGAAGACCCTCAGTGTGTTGGATTGATATAGTGGCTGCAACAATGGCCTCAAACATAAAGATGATTGTGGTCATGGCACTTGACCGGGTAGTGCTTTGTTCTGTTACACATTGGGTCGCTATGAGTCAGAACTTACTCCAGGGCCCCTAACAATAAAGGAAGGAGGAAAATCTCTCTCCCTCTCCCTATCTGTCTCTCTTCCTCTCTACCTGTTTCTCTCTTCTCTGCCGCCCTTCCTCCCTATCTCTTTCGTCACCCCTTTCTCTTTATAGATAGACAGATAGATGGACAGATGGATGGATGCATGAACAGATGGGCAGACTTGCACAGAAAACTTAAAAAAATAGTCTGGGAGGTTATATTTTGCAATGGTTATTCCTGACTGGTGGGAAACTATTACAGGATCAACAAACTTTTTCCTTTATCTGTTCTTCTGGAACATTTTTCCCATGAGAATATATTCCTAGAACTAAAATTAAAATAAAAAAATACTTCATCCCACATTTTACAGTGAAAATAGTTATTTCTCAGGGTCACAGGAGGAATCCAGGCTCTATAATATGTAGCACTGTTGCATATTCATATCAGTGGATTTCCTCCACATCCCACACAGCCTCCCCTTTTTGTCTTTTTCACTCTGAGATGATGGAGGAAAATGACAAATAATGATAATATATTAGTTAGTTCTCAGATACAAAAAAGGTTATAAATGGTAAACTCTTTCTTGGGAACTGCATGCATAATTTTGTAAAACTTGTTGGAAGGCACAAGATGATTAGTTGTGGTTTGGCAATTATACTGTTCATGGAGTCATATTGTGACTTCACCTGAGTTATGTGTGCTCAGCTGACTTGAATAAGTTTTCCTGAAGGATTAGTGACTTTCAGTGAAATAGGGTGGATTGTACACTAAGAATGATCTCTGCACCTTCCAAAAACATACTAAAAAGACTAAAGTAAACTGATTAAAAAAATAGTAACTATTTTGTTGGCAGTGGAGGTGTGCACTCAAGTCTCCTTGTAAAAAGCTCTGTTGCAAGGAATATAGATGGCTGATAGGCACCAGATGTTGTATCTTTAGACTCACCGTGGTACTTAAGCGAAAGTCATGACTCCAACTGGGTTCTCCCAGTAATGGCCGAGATCAGCAGAGAATCAGAGGCAGAGTGTTTACGTCTAATGCAGGAATTTTATAATGGGATATGTGTGCGTATGTGTGTATAGCCATGTGTATATGTATATGTACGTACACATACATGTGTGTATGTGTGTGCATGTATACACATATACTGTACTATATAGTCTGATATTCTTTCTACCTGATCTTTCTTCTCTCTCTCCCCTTTTGCAAGTGTGAGACATGCATTTCAGTCTGAAAGCTCTTGCCACCTATTCATCTACTACTCAGAAGACCTGAACTTATACAATATGTAAACAAGGTTTAAATCCTTGGGAGCAAAAAGAATGAGAAAAGAGATTTCAGAAGACTTCAGTGATATTCTAGAAGACAGAAGATAACTAGTTGTGACTGACTTGAAAGAGTAAGGAAAGCTGTAAATTCACTGCCATGAGCTTTGGTGTAGAAACCACGTGATTGAAGCTGACAAATTCCAGAATAGGAGGTATTGTGTATGTCTCAAACCTTTGATTCAGAATGGGGAAAAATTAGAAGATGGATGGACTACCTGAACAGGAATGATTGTAGTAGATCCCAAGAAACTTATTCTTCTCAGGTAGGAAAGAGGTTTAATTTTAGGAGAAGTTAAATCAGACAGTGCTTTGAACTGCTGGAATATCAGTCATAGATGAGGGCCAGAGTGACTCGGCATGTTTCTTCCATCTTGTCTGATGCTTCCTGTGTCATCCAATATTTTGATCCTGGAATCCTTCAGTATTGCAAGTAGAGGCTTGCTTTTTTTCATAAATTTTTTCAGTTTGACAAGTGCCAGGTGTGTTCTCTCTCAGTTTTCTGACTCCAGGTCTCTGAACAGTTCATTACAACAACTTGTATTCTCAAGTTTCCCTTTGAAATCTTCTGTTCAGCTTTTTCAGCTGATCATTTTTTTCTATTTGCTTTAGCTACTCTAGGTTTAAGACCAAGTTTCAGAGAATCTTCTGAGATACATTTTGGTGTTTCTTTCCTGTCCTTTTAGTGATCTTTTGCTTTCTTCATGTATGATGTCCATGATGTCATCCTACATCTCATCTGATCTTTGGTCATTAGTGTTCACTGCATGAAATCTGTACTTGAGCTACTCTCTAGACTCAGGCAGGATATACTTAAGGCTTTATTTTGGCTCTTACAGACTCGTTTTCATTTTCATCTGCTTTAACTTCAACTTGCAAGCAAACAAATGATGGTCTGCTCTGTAGTTGACTCCTGGCCTTATTCTGATTGATTATATTGAACTTCTCCACTGTCTTTTCGTATAGATGTAGTTGATTTCATTCCTGGGTATTCTGTCTGATGAGGTCCATGTGTATAGTCACCACTGTTGACAAAGATATTTCCAATTAACAGGCCATTGGTCTTGAAAATTATACCATGTCATCTCTGGTATCACTTCTATCACTGGAGGCTTTCTCTTAGGAAAACTTGCCCATAGGAGGAAAAAAAATTACAGTGACTTGAGGAGATCCTTCATAGGCCCTTGCTTATTTATTCTGTAATGAATGTCCTGCTCAGCTACAGAGTTTTCTGTCAGCTTTTTCACACCTGTTGTGGAACCATGGTTGGACAACGCAAGTTAATCAACCTAAAACAAAGAAACAGAAGGAATAAGAAGTGCAAGAGAAAACAGAGACATAGCAGGAAACAGAATAAAACTTACCTTTATGATAACTAAAATTCTCAGATAAGAGAAGGAATTGTATTCATGGAACCAAAATGGGCAAATATAGAAAAAGCACCCAAAGAAAAAGAAATAACTATTGAATTTTAAAAACACAGTAGTGGAAACGATCACTTCAATGGAAAAGTTTGAAATAAAGCTATAGGATTTTCCCACCCCACCAAAAAAAAATCAAAAAGAGAAAGAGAAAAAAATTAAAAGATAGAAAGGATTAAAAAATTGGAGGATGGGTATGAGAGGGCTGATGTCTAACATCTATGAAATCAGATGGGAGAACAGAGAAATTGAGGGGAGGGGATTAGAACAGAAATATAGGAAGATTCCCCATAACAGAAGCATACATGGTACTCGAGACTGACAGGACTCTGGAGTGTCAAGAGGAATAACGCAAGGAACACATTAAGATTTTAGAACATGTGGGATAAAGAGATTCTAACAACTTCCATAGAGAAACGGAGAACTGTTTTGAGTATAAGGCTGTTCACCAACATAATTGGAAGCATGGAATAACATAATGGCAATGGGATAATACTTCTAAAATTCTCAGCAAAGATGATTGAAAAGCTAGACTTCTATATCCAGTGAGTCTTCAAATGAGGATACCAGTTGACAGTATTTGCAGTTAAGTAACTATCTAAAAATTTATCTATCAAGTATCCTTTGTGAGAAAGCTATTGGAGAAAAAAATCAGTTGGATTCTTTTTCTGATGTGTTTGACCCCAGTGAGAGTTAGAAAACTTGGAGCAGCCTTTGGAAATATATTGTGGAAAGCTCAAGAAGCAGATCAAAGGGGCAATGACTTCCTGCTGGAAACATGAATTTTGTATTGGAAAGAAGTTGTAATTGTAGAACACTGTAGCACAGCTGTTAAAAAATAGTCATAATTATAATAATTTGACTGTTATTATATTGATTCACATAAAAAGTGTTATAGTATGGTGGGGTGAGAGGAGAGGAAATTTGTGTGGGGCAAAAGAGGGTTTAAGAGGGCCAAATTATCATCTTTCTGGGTAGGAAATCAATCAATAATAACAGAAATGGGAAGTAAATCAAGAAATGGCAGTATAAGGATGTGATTTAGAGATAGAGGGATAAGTATCAGAAGACACATTTAAGAGATTTGAAAGTCAATGCCCATAAGGAGCCGGAACAAGGTAGGACTGAAAGTGGAGGGAAAGGCAGCTTTTTTCCAGTTGTAAACTTTATGTTTTTCACTTTCTAAACCATATAGAATACTACTTTAATAAATTTTTTTAAAAACATAATGTTTTTTTAAATTGTGATTAAGTGAACATATACAAATCAAACCAATTTTGCATGCCCAGGTATCTGCAGCTCCTTCTGCTCTCCTTGCCCAGTGACAGCACACTCCTCTGTTGTATTCTATACTTCTAGTGTCTTCTTAACGAGCTCCTGTCCCCTCTTTTCCACCCTCTTTTCTCCCATGTAGAAAGAGACCAGTAGGACAGCTTCCTATAAATGCATAGAACCCTAAAGTACACACATGATATGGTCTCATCATGTCTCCAAGTCCAGTCTATTTTTGTCCAAAGAGTTGACCTCAGTACTGTTTTCTAGTCAGGGGCAGCAACAGATCTAGGGGCCATGCTCCCAGGTGATCCTCCAGGCTGTTGAACCATCAATACTGGTCTTTTAGTAGAGTTCTTGAGCTGCACCCCTCTTTTTCTCATGTTGCCACAGGGACTCAGCATTGTGTGCTCCATCACAGATGTCTTTGGTGGTGGCCAGGCACTGTCTGGTTCTTCTGGTCACATGTTAATACAGTCTCCTGTTCACATGAGTCCTTCTGTCTTCTGAGCTTTTTTCCCTGTGTCTTTGTTGTTCTGAGTGATCATCTGTTCCCGATGAGTTGGGACCATCTGGTGTACCTCAGAAGGAAGTTTGCTAGCTTTTAAAGCCCCAGATACAACTCATCAATATGGGGTGCAGAAGACACTTAGCAATAGGATAGTTGTACCAATTAGCCTGAACGTCCCCTGAAAGCATGGTCCCCATACCACTGCCCCTGCTACCCTATCCTTGAAATATTGAGTTGAGATTAGAGGAGCTTTCAGTTTATAGTGAAGTCCAGCTAAATTAATCTACTTTCTACTTGTGCTGTCACTGCTTTCACCTAACCCAATTTCTGTCAACTATCTAATCTGTTGTCAACCCTCTCCCTCTCTTCCCACCCTTGTAGCCATCAAAGAGTCTTTTCTTCTGTAGGTAAGTCTATTTTTAAGTCCTTATAACAGGGGTCTCATAAAATATTTGTCCTTTTGCCACTGACTGATTTCACTCATCACATCTTCCAGTTGAAACCAAGTTACAAGATGCTTCCTAACATCACTATTATTCTTTATCATTGCATAGTGTTCCACTGAGTATATGTACCATAGTTTCTTTATCCATTCATCTGCTGATGGGAATCTAGGTTGATTCCATGTTTCACTATTGCGGATTGTGCTGCAATAAACATTCATGTGAGTGTATCCATTTGTGTGACAGGATATGTTGTAGGATATATTTTGTTTTTGTAGGATATATTCTGAGTAGTGGGACTACTGGGTCAAATGGTATATCTACTTTCAGCTTTCTAAGGAAGCACCCAATCGGTTTCCAAAGAAGTTGTAACACC
Source organism: Heterohyrax brucei (assembly GCA_028571685.1). Lineage (NCBI taxonomy): Eukaryota > Metazoa > Chordata > Mammalia > Hyracoidea > Procaviidae > Heterohyrax > Heterohyrax brucei. Next base: position 173,226,970 of record CM053141.1, read on the forward strand.
TTGCAGTCCCACCAGCAGTATAGGACACTTCCAATCTCTTCACAGCCTCTCCAGCATTTCTTGTATTGTGTTTTTCAGGTTATGGCCAACCTTGTTGGGGTGAAATGGTATCTCATTGTAGGTTTGATTTGAATTTCTCTGACAGCTAATGATCATGAGTATTTTTTCATGTGTTTTTTGGCTGCCTGGATGTCCTCTTTGATAAAGTGCCTGTCCATTTCCTTTGCTCATCACTTAATTGGGTTATTTACCTTTTTCTTGTTGATACTTTGCAGTGCCTTGTAGATTATGGAGATCAGCAATCAGTACAACATGTAGTTGCCAAATATTTTTTCTCATTCTGTAGGTGGTCTTTTAACTTTTTTGGTAAAGTCTTGGGATGAACAAAAGTGTTTGATTCTTAATAGCCCCCACTTATCTATTTTCCCTTCTGTTGATCATGCTTTGTTTCTCAGATTTTGTAGTCTGTCTAAGCTGTGCATTAGAATTTCCATTGTTGACCCTATTCTTGCTTGCATGATCTGTATCATTTTAGGCTTGATATTTAGGTCTTTGATCTGTGTCGAGTTGGTTTTAATGTAAGGTTGGAAATATGGGTCTTGTTTCAGTTTTTTGTAGGTGGATATCCAATTTTGCCAAACCATTTGTTAAAGAGACTGTTTTTACCCCAAGTTACACTCTTAGTGCCTTTGTCAAATATCATCTGTTCATGAGAGGATGATGGCATTTCTGGGGTCTCCATTCTGTTGCATTGGTCTGTATGTTTCTTTTTATACTTACCAAGCTGTTTTGACTACTGTGGTAGTGTAATAGCTTCTCAAGTCAGCAGTGTGAGTCCCACCACTATGTTCCTCTTCTTCAGTAGTGCTTTATATATCTAAGTTTTTCTTCCCTTTCCAAATGAATTGGTGATTTGTTTCTTCATCTCATTAAAAAATGTCACCAAAATTTCTGTTGGAATCTCACTGTATATGTTGATCTCTTTGGGTAAAATAGACATTGTCACAATGTTAAGTCTTCCTATCCATGAACAGGATAGGTTTCTCCATTTATGTAATTTTCTTTTGGTTTCTTTCAGTGAGGTCTTCTCTCTGCATAGGTCTCTTATTTCTCAGTTTAGATTTATTTCTAGGTATTTTATCTTCTTCAGAGCTATAAAGAGTGATATTGATTTGGTCATTTCTTCTTTGATGGTCTCTTTGTTGGTGTAAAGCAATACTACTGATTTACTTATGTTTATGTCATGAAACTTTGCTGAACTCTTCTATTAGTTCCAGTATTTTGCTAATGGATTCTTTAGGATTCTCTGCATATACAATCATACCACCTGCAAATAGGGAGATTTGTTGCTTCTTCTTTGCTGATGTGGATGCCCTGTATTTCTTTGTCTTATATAATAGCTCTGGCTAGAACTTCTAGTACAATGTTGAATAGAAGTGGTGAGAGTGGGCATCCTTATCTAGTTCTCATTCTCAAGGGCAATTCTTTCAGTCTCTCTCCATTCAGGATGATGTAGGAGATAGATGCCCCTTATTGTATTGAGGAATTTCCTTTCTATTTCTATTTTGCTAAGAGTTTTTAGCATGAATGGATATTGCACTTTGTCAAAAGCCTTTTCTGCATTAATTGACAAAATGAGGGATAAGTTGTGTGGTTGACCACATTAATTGTTTTTCTGATGTTGAACCAGCCTCATATCCCTGGTATGAATCCAATTTGGTCATGATGAATGATTTTTTTGATATGTTGTTGAATTCTATTGTCTAATATTTTGCTGAAGATTTTTGGATCTAGGTTAATGAGTGATATTGGTCTGTAATTTTCTCTTGTTGTGGGATCTTTCCCTGGCTTTGGTATTAGGGTTATGCTGGCTTCATAGAATGAATTTGGGAGAATTCCATCCCTTTCTATGCTGTGAAATAGCCTCAGTAGTATTGGAATTAATTTCTCTTTAAAATTTTGGTAGAATTTACCAGTGAAGCCATCTGGGCCAGGACTTTTTTTAGTTGGTAGTTTTTTTTATTATTTTCAATCGCTTCCTTTGTGATAAGTTTATTAAGTTGTTCTACTTCTCCTTATGATAGTTTTGGTAGGTCATATGAATCTAGAAATTTGTCTATTTCCTCTAGGTTTTCAAATCTGATTGAGTACAGTCTTTCATAGTCTTCTGATATGATATTTTTTATTTCAGTTTGGTCTGTTGTGACATCTCCCATCTCATGTCTTATTTGAGTTGTTTGTTCTCCTGTTTTACTTTTGTAAGGTTAGCCATTGGTTTGTCAATTTTTTTGATCTTTTCAAAGAACCAGCTTTTGGTTTTATTAATTTTTTCAATTACTTTTCTATTCTCTAATTCATTTAATTCTGCTCTAATCTTTACTATGTTTTCTCCTGGTGCCTGAGGGGTTCCTTTGTTGCTATCTTGCTTCTTGTTTAAGTAGTAGGGTTAATTCTTTCATTTGGGCCCTTTCTTCATTCTGAATGTGTACATTTATAGTGACAAATTGACCTCTGAGCACTGCTTTGCTGTATCCCATAGGTTCTGGTAGGATATGTTTTCATTCTCATTTGATTCCATACATTTTTTTATTTCATCCTTGATTTCTTCCATTACCTATGGCTTTTTTTTTTTCTTTATTTAACATAACTGAGTAAAAATGTACATTCACATGTAAATTTACATGCCCCCCTCTATGCTACTTCCACTGCTCTCCCTGTCCGGTGACTGCACACTATTCCTCTCTGCTCCATACATGTCTCATCCTCCCAACAGTCTCTTTTCCCCTCCTTTCCATCCACTCCCCTTCCTCCAGCCAGAGGTCAGCAAGATGATATCCTATAGATGTATAGAACCATAAAGTACTTCCAACATATGGTTACTCTGCATTGCCAAGTCCATTCCATTACTGTCCAAAGAGTGGACCTTTGTTATAATTTATGGGAATGGGCAGCATCAGGGCCGGGGGCCATGCTCTCAGAGGAACCCCAAAATCGCTGGACCATCAATTGAGGTCTTTTAGTGGAGATCTCATGATGCACCTCTATATTCTTGTGTTGCCAGTGAGGCTCCTCTCTGTGAGCTCCGTCATGGCTATCACTGGTGGTGGCCGGGCACCATCCGGTTCTTCCGGTCCCAGGTCGATGTAGGCACCCACTCTTGTGGGTCTCTCTGTCTTCTCGGTTGTCTTTACCGCATGTCATTTTGGTCCTCGGTGAGCATCTGTTCCTGCTGAGTTGGGACTATTTGCTGTGTCCTCGGATGGCAGCTTGGCAGCTTTTAAGACCCCAGACGCCACTCACCAATGTGGGGTGCATAGAGCTCTCTTAGCAAAACGCTAGTTGTGCCAATTGGCCTGGAATTCGCCTAAGAGCATGGTCCCCCGGCCCCCGCCCCAGCTATTCTATCCTTGCAGTATTGAGTTAAGATGGAAGGAGTACTCAAGTTATGCTGAAGTCCACTTAATGTTGTTCTTGTTCCTAATGTGTGCTATCACTGCTTTCTCCCAACTAGATTTCTAGTAACTACCTAAACTAAACCCTCCCCCCTTGCCCTCCCTCCCTCCCTCCCCTCCCTTGCAGCTGTCAAAGAGTCTTTTCTTCTATACACAAGTCTGTTTTTGAGATCTTATCATAGAGGTCTCATACAGTATTTGTCCTTTTGTCGCTGACTACTCTCACTCAGCATAATGTCTTCCAGTTGAAACCAGGTTAGGAGATGTTTCCTGGAATCATCGTTATTCTTTATCATTGCGTAGTGCTCCATTGAGTATATGTACCACAGTTTACCTATCCATTCTTCTATTGTTGGGCATCTAGGTTGATTCCACCTTTTTGCTATTGTGGACTGTGCCGCGATAAACATTCTGGTGCATGTGTCCGTTGGTGTGAAAGGCCTTGAATCTGTAGGATATATTCCAAGTAGTGGAATTACTGGGTCAAATGGTATATCAATATCCATTTTTTTAAGGAAGCGCCAGATTGCCTTCCAAAGAGGCTGGACCATTTTGCAACCCCACCAACAGTGTAGGAGGGTTCCACTTTCTCCACAGCCTCTCCAGCATTTGTTGTTTTGTGTTTTCTGGATCATGGCCAATCTTGTTGGGGTGAGATGGTATCTCATTGTTGTCTTCATTTGAATTTCTTTAATAGCTAAAGATCATGAACATGTCTGCATGTGTTTTTTGGCTGCCTGGATCTCCTCTTTAGTGAAGTATCTGTCCATCTCCTTTGCCCATCGCTTAATTGGATGGTTTATCTTCTTCTTATTGATATTTTGTAGTATCTTATAGATTATGGAGATCAGGCATCGATCTGACATAGAGTTGCCAAATATTTTTTCCCACTCTGTGGGTGTTCTTTTAATTCTATTAATAAAGTCTTTGGATGAGCAAAAGTGTTTGATTCTTAATAGTTCCCATTTATCTACTTTCTCTTCTGTTGATTGAGGTTTCTTTGACAGATTTTGGAGTCTGTCCTCATTATGTATTAAAACTTCCATTGTTGTTCCTACCTTTTCTTGGATGAGCTTTATCGTTTTAGGTTTGATATTTAGGTCTTTTATCCAGTTGGAGTTGGTTTTTGTATAAGGTGTAAGATATGGATCTTGATTCAGTTTATTGCAGATGGATAACCAATTTTGCCAGCACCATTTGTTGAAGATGCTATTTTTACCCCAGTTTAATGTCTTAGGGCCTTTGTCGAATATCAACTGTTCATAGGCAGATGGTGTCATCTCTGGGGTCTCAATTCCGTTCCATTGATCAGTCTGTCTGTTCTTGTACCAGTACCAGGCTGTTTTGACCACTGTGGCAGTGTAGTATGTTCTAAGGTCGGGTAATGAGAGGCCTCCCAGTGTGTTCTTCTTCTTTAGTAGTGCCTTACTTATCCGGGGCTTCTTCCCTTTCCAAACAAAATTGGTGATTTGTTTCTCCATCTCATTAAAAAGTGATGCTGGAACTTGTATTGGGATTGCATTATATAAATAAATTGCTTTGGGTAAAATAGACATTTTCACAATGTTAAGTCTTCCTATCCATGAGCAGGGTAGGTTTTTCCATTTATCTAAGTCTCTTTTAGTTTCTTGTAGTAAGGGCTTGTAGTTCTCTTTGTAAAGGTCTGTTGTTTCTCTGGTTAGATTAATTCCTAGGTACTTTATCTTCTTAGGGGCTCTCACAAATAGTATAGATTTGATAATTTCCTCCTTAACAGTCTCGTTGTTGGTATAAAGGAATCCTACTGATTTACTTATATTTATCTTGTATCCTGAGACTTTGCTGAACTCTTCTATCAGTTTGAGTAACTTACTTATAGATTCCTTGGGGTTCTCTGCATATACAATCATATCATCTGCGAATAGGGAGATTTTAACTTCCTCTTTGCCGATGCAGGTGCCCTTTATTTGTTCATCTTGTCTAATTGCTCTGGCTAGAACTTCTAGCACAATGTTGAATAGGAGAGGTGACAGTGGGCATCCTTGTCTAGTTCCTGATCTCAGGGGAAAGTCTTTCAGTCTCTCTCCATTCAGGATGATGTGGGCAATTGGCTTTGTATAAATGGCCCTTATTGTGTTGAGGAATTTGCCATCTATGCCCATTTTGCTAAGAGTTTTTAGCATGAATGGGTGTTGGACTTTATCAAATGCCTTTTCTGCATGAATGGACAAAATCAGGTGATCTTTGTCTTTTGTGTTATTTATGTGATTAATCACATTAATTGTTTTCCTGATGTTGAACCAGCCTTGCATCCCTGGTATGAATCCCACTTGGTCATGATGGATTATTTTCTTGATATGTTGTTGTATTCTGTTGGCAAGAATTTTGTTGAAGATTTTTGCATCTAAGTTCATGAGTGATATCGGTCTGTAGTTCTCTGTCTTTGTTGGATCTTTCCCGGGCTTAGGTATCAGGGTTATGCTGTCTTCATAGAATGAGTTTGGGAATACTTCATCCCTTTCTGTACTGTGAAATAGTTTCAGTAGTATTGGGGATAACTCTTCTCTAAATACTTGGTAGAATTCTGCCGTGAAGCCATCTGGGCCCGGACTTTTTTGGGTTGGCAGTGTTTTGATGACCTTTTCAATCTCTTCCTTTGTGATGGGTTTATTACGTTGTTCTGCTTCACGTTGTGATAATTTGGGTAGGTGGTATGAGTCAAGGAATTGGTCCATTTCCCCTAGGTTTTCAAATTTGTTAGAGTACAGTCTTTCACAGTATTCTGTTATGATGTTTTTTATTTCTGTTGCATCTGTGGTGACAACTCCCTTCTCATTTCTAATTTGGGTTATTTGTTTCCTTTCCTGCTTTTCTTTAGTAAGTTTAGCCAGTGGTTTATCAATTTTGTTGATCTTTTCAAAAAACCAGCTTTTGGTCTTTTCAATTTTTTCAATTGTTTTTCTATTCTCTAATTCATTTAGCTCTGCTCTAATCTTTATGCTCTCCTTTCTTCCGATGCCGGAGGGGTTCCTCTGTTGTTCTCTTTCTACTTGTTGAAGCTGTAGAGTTAGTTCCTTGATTTGGTTTCTTTCTTCCTTCCCAATGTGTGCATTTATAGAGATAAACAGACCTCTGAGCACTGCTTTGGCTGTATCCCATAGGTTCTGTTAGGAAGTGTTTTCGTTCTCATTGGAATCCATGAATTTCTTTAATTGATCCCTGATTTCCTCTATAACCCATGTTTTTTTGAGCAAGATGTTGTTCAGTTTCCAAGAGTTCCACTTTCTATCTCTGTTTCTTCTGCTATTGATTTCAACTTTGATGGCTTTATGATCTGAGAAGATGCTTTGCAATAATTCAATGGTATGGATTTTGTTGAGCATTGCATTATGGCCTATCACGTGGTCAATTCTGGAGAATGTTCCATGTGCACTGGAGAAGAAGGTGTAGTTGTCTGCTGATGGGTGGAAAGTTCTGTATATATCAATGAGGTTTAGTTGGTTAATTGTGTCAATGAGGTCTTCTGTATCTTTACTGAGCTTTTTTCTAGATGATCTGTCTAGTAATGAGAATGGAGTGTTAAAGTCTCCCACTATTATTGTAGAGTCATCTAACTCTCTGTTGAGCATAGTCAGTGTTTCTTCGACATATTTAGGTGCTCTGACATTAGGTGCCGAAATGTTTAATATAGTTAAGTCTTGTTTGTGTATTGAACCTTTCAGCAGTAAATAGTGTCCATCTTTGTACACGATGGTGGATTTGACATTAAAGTTGATTTTGTCTGAGATTAGAATTGCCACCCCTGCTCTTCTTTGTTCATTGTTAGCTTGATATATATTCTTCCAACCTTTAATTTTCAGTTTGTTCCTGTCTTTAGGTCTCAAGTGAGTTTCTTGTAGACAACATATGGATGGGTCATGTCTTTTGATCCAAGATGACACTCGGTGTCTCTTTACTGGAGCATTCAGTCCATTCACATTCAATGTAATTATTCATAGGTATGTGTTCACTGCTGCCATTGTGATATGTTTATTTTTATGTTGATGTTTTCTCTGTTGTTCTTATTAGTCTGTTCTGAGACACTCTTTTTTGTGAGTTGATTTTTCACCTTTTTCAGAGCTGGTTTTATAGTTGTTGAGACTCATGTGTTAGATTTCTTGAAATGGTATGATACATCTTTGTTGTGCTTTACAGCTGCCCCTATCAACCCCCTTAATAAACTATTTATAAACCCAATTTTAATTACTACCAGTCTCGTCATCTTCTTCTCCATCTGGAAGGACTATAACGACTGTAGTACATCCCTCTTTTATTATGATGACACCATAGTTTTCATGATGATCACTGGATTGCTTCTTTCCAAATCAAAGCTGTGATTTACTTTGGAGCCTTCCCTAAATGAGTATTGAGTAGTGTGTCGTTCTAAAATATAAATTTAGTGGTTTCGTTCTTCTAAGCCAAAGCCAAGAACTTCTTTCAGTATTTCTTGTAGTTTGGGTTTGGTTTTTACAAAGTCTCTGAGTTTCTGTTTATCTGGGAATGTCTTAATTTCATTTTCATGTTTGAAAGACAGTTTTGCAGGATATATAATTCTTGGTTGGAAGTTCTTCTCCTTCAAGACTTTCAATGTGTCGTGCCACTGTCTCCGTGCCAGCATGGTTTCTGCTGAGAAATCTGAAGAGAGCCTTCAGGGTTTCCCTCTGAATGTTAGATTTGCCTTGAGTCTTGCTGCCTTTAAGAGTTGCTGCTTATGTTTCATTTTGTTAAGCTTGATTAGAATATGTCTTGGAGTCTTTCTTTTCAGATCTATATTGTGGCATACGATATGCATCTGAGATGTCTATATTCTCTTCCTTCATGATTTCTGGGAAGTTTTCTTTCAGCAGCTCAGCAACAATACTCTCTGTGTTCTCAGATGTCTCACCCTGTTCAGGGACTCCAATTAATCGAAGGTTGTTCCTCTTAATAGAGTCCCACATGCTTCTTAATGTTTCTTCATTTTTCTTGTTTCTTTTTTCTGATTTCTACTCATAGACACTGGCATCAATAGCTCTGTCTTCCAAGTCAGAAATTCTTTTTTCCATTTGTTCCATTCTGTTTTCTTGGGTTTGCATGGAAGCTTCTATGTCTTTGATTTTCTTCTTGATCTGTTGGATTTCAGAGTACTGGTGTTCCATCAGATCAAACAACTTGCTTAATTTTTCATTTTGTTCTGCTGCATTTTGTATAAGGTCTAGAAGGGCCCTGTATATAATCAATTTGTATTCACTTCCTGATGCTTTCATAAAAGTTTTTTCATCTGGAAAACTCCTTGGTTGCTTTGTTTGGGAGCCTTCTGAAGCCATGAGTAATTGCTTGTATGTCACAATTGTCTGTTGCTTTTTGGGCCCCATGTGAGTATATAGAGGCTGGAAGAGGTACTGTGAGGATGGATTGCAAATGTTTCTCTAGGCTGTCTTCAAATGTAAAGCAAAAGGTATCTGACCGGATCACAAGTCAGTTAGGTTTTCAGATGTAGAGGTCCCTCTTCCCATCTGACAAAGTAAGCGCTACTGTATCCAACCCCAGATGATAACAAACTAGTTCAGAATACAGCACTGCTAGTGCCCTGGTGGCCTCTGCTGACAGGGCCTAGCCTTATCCAACACTGCGTCGAGTACTGGTTTTGTGATAGAAAAGCGCTCTCTTGTGGGCAGGGTCTGGCTCCCAAGCTAAGAATTAAGTCCAGCTGTGGCCACCGTACCCAAGATGGTGTCCTCCACACATGCAGCAGACAGGGGGGTTAAAGATGCCCAGAGGCAGCGATTCCTCTGCTTCTGTTGCAGGGCCCCCAATGTAGGCAGCACTATGCAAAATCACTAGTTTTCTGACGGAGAAGCACTGTCCCACTTTCAGGCACTGGCTCCCAGGCTAAGAACGAGGTCCTGCTAAAATCACGGTACCAACATGGCGTCCCGCACCCTGACCGCTGAGCTCCGCACAAACTCCACTGAGGCAGCTACAAAACGAAAGGCTCAAAGTGTCTAGATTAACAGAGTCCCGAGCCTGGCTCTCAGAACATGGAAATTTTGCCTGCCTATCCCCCCAGCAGCGTGTCTGAGTCCAGCCGCCAGGCAAGGCCCAGCTCCGCCCGCCAGCCGAGACCAAGGACAAAAAAGTCAAAATGGTGCGTTTACCTTCCGTCCGTGAGAGCCGGGGCTAGCCGGGAGCAGGAGTTAGTGACAGAGAGGAGGTTTTTCGCTGAATGATATAAAGTCCCAATTAACAGCTCTGTGCCGTGTCCTGAGGCTGATTAGGTGCTCAGAAGGCTCTGTTTGATTGTCAGTTCAGGTCTTGGTTTCCAGAGGGATAGAAAGAGACTTGTCCTTAGTCTGCCATCTTGACTCCGCCCCTACCTATGGCTTTTTGAGCAAGGCATTTTTCACTTTGCATCAGTACCAATTTGTATATGGGTTTTTCAACTTTTATGGCTTTATGGTCTGAGAAGATGCTTTGCAATAATTTGATGATTTGGATTTTGTTGAGATTTGCTTTGTATCCTAACACATGGTCTATTCTGGAAGGTATTCCATTGGCACTGGAGAAGAAATTGTACTTATCTGTTGATTGGTAAAAAGTTCTGAATATGTCAATGCGGTCTAGTTGGTTAATTGTTGCAATGAGATCTTCTGTATTTTTTTAGCTTTTTTCTGGATGATCTGTCCATTACTAAAAGTGGAGTGTTAAAGTTTCTAACTATTATTGTGATTTATCTTCTTTTTCAATGTTGTCAGTGTTTGTTTGATGTATTTAGGTGATTTGGCACTGGGTACATAAATATTTAATATCTTTATGTCCTGCTTATGTATTGAATCTTTCAGCAATAGTGATCAACCTTGTCCACAATGGTAGATTTTACATTAAAGTCTATTTTATCTGAGATTAGTATTGCCACTCCTGCTCTTCTTTGTATGTTGTTGGCTTGGTATATATTTTTCCATCCTTTGATTTTCAGTTTGTTCATATCTTCAAGTCTAAAGTGTGTTTCTTGTAAGGAACATATATATGCATCATGTATTTTGATGCAGAATTTCACTCTCTGTCTTTTCACTGGAACATTCAGCCCATTTACACTCAGTGTAATTACTGACAGGTTATGTGTTTAGTGCTGTCATTTGATACCTTTAATTTTGTGTTGTTGATGTTTTCTATGTTGCTGTTAATCTTTTCTGGGTCATTCTTCTTTATGGGTTGACTTTTCACCTTTTTCAGTGTTGGTTTTGTGTTTGTTGAGACTCCTGAATTACGTTTCTTGTGTTGCTATGTCACGTTGTTATTTTCCATTGAAGCTGCTGCTATGATTCCACTTAATATTCTCAGTTTAAAACAGACTTTAACTTCTGCATATCTTTTTAATTTCTTCTCTATCTGAAAGAGTTATACCTAGTGTAATATATCCTTCCTTTTAGTGTGATGATGACACTAGTTCATGTTATGATCACTGAAATTCTCCCCTTTTGATATTATAGCTTTGTTTGAGCTTTGTAACTTCCCTGAGTAGGATTCTGGATGCTTTATCCTGTATTGCCTCCTGAAGTATACGCTTGGTGTTTTTGTTTTTCTAAACAAAGACATTCTTGCAGTATTTCTTGTAGTTTTGTTTGGTTTACAAAGTCTTTAAGTGTCTGTTTATCCATGAATATCTTAATTTCACCTTCATATTTGAAAAACAGTTTTGCAAGATATATAATTCTTGGTTGGAAGTTTTTCTCCTTCAAAGCTTTGAATGTGTCCTCCCACTGCCTTCTAGCCAATATTATTTCTGCTGAGAAGTCAGATGAAAGCCTACAGGTCTTCCCTTTGTAGGTTAGCTTTGTTTTAAGCCTTGCTGCCCTTAAGAGCCTCTATTTATTAAGCTTGATTGTAATATGCCTTGGTGTCTTCCTTTTGGGGTCTAGTTTTTGTGGTGTTCAATAAGCATGTTGTATATGTGTGTTCTCGTCTTTCATAATTTCAGGGAACTTTTCTGTCAGCAACTCTACAGCAACATTCTTTATTTTCAGCTCTCCCTCTCTGTTTAGGAACTCCATTTATTCATAGATTATTCCTCTTAATAGAGTCTGGCATGTTTCTTAATGCGTCTTCATTTTTGTCATTTCTTTTCTCTCATTTCTCCTTATAAGTGCTGGTATCAGCTGCTGTATCCTCAAGCTCACTAGCTGTCACTTTCATCTCCTCAACTATGCTCTTTTAGCTTTGAATTGTCTAATTCTGAAATTTCACTACTGATATTTCAGACTTCAGATCATTGATATTGCATCTGTTCAAATACATTACTTAATTTTTCCTTTTGTTCTGCTGCATTTTGTTTCATCTCTGGGAGAGCTGTATACATGATTCTTTTGTACTCCATCTCCAATATTTTTGGAAAGGCTTCTTCATCTGGAAAACTTTTTATTTGTTATTTTGGGAGATTTCTGGAGCCATAATAGACTGCTTCTTTAAATGGTTAGCTATTGATTGTTGTCTTTGTGCTATCAAGAAGTAGTTTGGTTTCTCTGGTGTTGCCTCAACAGGAGCTGAGGCATAGTTCTAAGAGGGGAATAAAGACACTACTAGATTTGGTCACCCGCTGCCTGTGTGTACTCTAGTGACTGGCTCCAGGTGGACTCTCTGTGATAGCATGCTCTACTACCTGGAAGGTAAAGACTGCTCCCTGCTTATGGAGTCAATGGGGAGCCATCAGCCAGTGCTATGATGTGTATCAGTGAAGGGTGATGAAGATGCTGCCACCTGCTCAGCAGTTAGTTCTCCAGGTGGTCTTATTTTAAAAAGGTGCTTTACTACTGAGCAAAGATCAGTCCAACAGACGCTGAAATCATTCAGGCCCTTGATTTTGGCAGGCCCTGCCTTCCAGCTGGTGACAAAAGCACCTTACAGGCCATCCCTAGATGTTATGATGTGGTTTAAAGAAGGGAGGGGCTAGGGCCTTGTTGCCATCCTTTTCCAGGCCCTACCCATAACTCTGGGCATCACTGTCCTAACCACAGCTTTTCTGCTACAGGAGCACTATCCAGGCAAGGGCTGCAGCTCAGCATGTGAATTAGCTCCAAGTGAGACCTCCAGGTGGCTGACTCCATCTCCCAGGTGACCAAGATGGCATTCTGCTTGAGCTGGCCTTCCTGTCATTAAATAGCAGAATCTATGGAGCATCTCAGAAAAGAGAGGGTGGAGGGGAAGTGGTGGTCTCAGTTGGCAGCCAAGCTCTCAATATGTAGCTATCCCAAGCACAGTTTCTGTGCTGCAATATAGCTGTTTACTGCAACACTGCAGTTCAGTGTATTAGCAATCTCATGCCCAGTCCCTGCCTCCTGGAAAACAAAGAAGTCATTACCTGCAGTCCACTCAAATGATGAGTCAGAAGAAGCAGGACTCATTGTGCCACTGCTACATCTTTGAGAGAGGTAGTTTCCCCCTTACAGATATCTAGTCCAATCTGACAACCCTACGCCAGATCCTAGGGCTCCCAGGATGTCCACACCGCTCCATTCAGTTATCATTCTAGGCCTTAGCTCTCAGATGGAATTGAGGAGACGTGTGTCTGGTCCACCATCTTGGCCCTGCCCCTTGAAAAATAAATTTCATAAAAGAGATAGATTAGAAAAATGGGGACAGAAATATACCTCCCATCATGGAGACTTTCCCAAGCCAAAAATTTCTAACTTCCTTACCCACTCCCTTCATTTTCTGATATGCCTTGGAGAAGACAATAAACAGAATATTTAATATCAGAAGTTCCAAAATTAGCATCTTTGCTTTGTTTCTAAAATCCATGAAACTTTTTTGTGCACTGTTTGATTTTTTATTTTTAACAAAAATCTTTCCATTTCTGACAAAAATCAATGATCACAACCATAAAAATAAAAATGTTGATCTTATTCACTGGCCTCTATATGCAAATAACTGTTTGGTAATGCAATTAAAAATGATTCAGTAATTCAATAAAATCTGAATGCACAAGAGAGAAGCTGTTAAGATCTTTCTTTTAGGCAGACCATGAGCCAAGTAATTTCCATGCATCATCTCATTTAACTCTTACAGCAGCTCTCTGAAGAACAGTTGTCATCCTCACTTTACAGATGAGGGTTGCCCAAGGCTAGTAAACATCTGATTCCATATCCCTAACTTCACCAACATGCCATGTAGACTCCTAGTGTTCATGATAGTACCAGTTAAAGAGGTATGATTCCTTAGCATCTACAACAGCTTTGGAATAACAACAAGGCAGCCATGAGTTTCTAGATTTTATAAATGAAAAAAAAAACTGCAGCTTCAAGAAGCTGAACAGTTTGTTAAGGTCACAAGAGTAGTAAGTGGCGCTGCTGGAGAAGTTACCAGTTTTTCAGCTCTGAGCCCAAAAGAAGTTAAATTATCTCTCTTTAATAAATAAACTTCCTTTGGGCTCAGAGTTTCTGTTCAAACTACCATAAGCCCAGATGAATGGTGTACCCAACTCACAGCACCCCTTCCTTCTAGAGCTCAGACCAGATCAGGGAGAAGAATATATAAATATATACCTACTTGCATAAAACCTTGGTTTCATAGTGGTTAAATGCTACCTCTGCTAAGCTAGAGGCTGGCAGTTCAGATCCACTACGTGCTCTTTGCAAACTCTATGGAGCAGTTCTACTCAGTCCTGTAAGATCACTATGAGTTGGAATTCACTCAATGGCAGTGAGTTCGATTTCTAGACACATACGTGTGTGTGTGTATATATATATTCACATTGGCAGTGAAAATCTGCAAGACACTCCTTGGAAACTCTATGGGGAAGTTCTACTCTAACCTATAGGATCGCTATGAGTCAGAAGGCACTGACTCGGTATATATATTCACATTCATATATGTCCATTCCTATATATGTGTATATTATGTGTATTTATGCATATATGCATATACGTATACCAGCCAGCTGCTGTGGAGTTGATTCTGACTCATGGTAAGCCCATGTGTGACAGAACTATGTTTCATAGGGCTTTCAATAGCTGATTGTTTTTGGAAGTAGACTGCCAGACCCATCTTCTCAGGACTTGACCCTCCAACCTTTCAGTCAGCAGCCAAGTACACTAACTGTTTGCACCACCCAGGGAGTATGCATATATCCCCTTGTGGGGATCATAAAAAATTATCAGTAATACTGAGAAGAATGGGAATTCCAGATCGCTTAATTGTGCTCATAAGGAACCTGTATGTAAAGCAAGAGACAGTTATTAGAATAGAAAAAAGGGATACTCCATGTTTTAAAATCAGTATAGGTGTGTATTAAGGTTGTATTTTTCTGTATGCTGTATTATGCTGTATTATTCTGTATGCTGAGCAAATAAGGTGAGAAGCTGGACCATAAGAAGAAAGGGACATTAGAATTGAAGGAACACTCATTAACAACCTGTGATACACAGATGACACAACCTAGCTTGCTGAAGATGACTTGAAGTACTTACTGGTGAGGACTACATCTGTCAGTATGGATTACACCTTAAGATAAAGAAAATTAAAAAACCTCAATACTGGACTGGTAGGTAACATCATGATAAACAGAGTGTTGTGGATTGAGTTGTGTCCTTCAAAAAATATATGTAGTGATTTCTCTGGGCCAGGATTCCCTGTGTTCTGTTATGCCCTCCAGTTTGTGATTTTTGTGATGCTGATGTGATTTTCTGTGGCCAGGATTCCCCGTATTCTGAGATTGTCCTGCACTTTGTGATTTTCTCTGCTTGTGATTTACAGAGTGGATTATGCTGGAGAGGATTACGGAAGGACTGTAAATCCCTTTGTAAGATCACCTTCTTGCTTCCTTGTGAAGGGAGTTTCCCTGGAGTGTGGCCTTGTACCACCACCCTTTATCCTTTCATCCTATGAGAGATAAAAAGAGAGAGAAGCAAGTAAAGAATTGGGAACCTCACACCATCAAGAAAGCAGCACCAGGAGAAGAGCATGTCCTTCAGACCTGAGGTTCCTGGGCCAAGATGCTCCCTGAACAAAGACTGATACAATAGAAGGACTTTCCTCCAGAGATGACAAGGAGGAAAGACTTCCCCTGGAGCCAACATCCTGAATTTGGGCTTGTAGCCTACCAGACTGTGTAGGAATAATCTTTCCTTTTGTTCAAGCCATCCACTCTGTGGTATTCCTGTCAGAGCAGTGCCGGATGACTAAAACACAGAGGAAAGATTGAATTTGTCAAGAATTTAGTTGGAAACACAATTAACATCTACAGAAGCACCCAAGAAACCAAATGACAGACTACATTGGGCAAATCTGCTGCAAAAGACCTTTCTGAAGTGTTAAAAAGCAAAAATGTCACCTTGAAGATTAAAGTGCAGCTGACCTGAGTCCTGCTGTTTTCAGTGGCCTCGTAAGTATGGGTAAGCTGGACAATGAATAAGGAATACTGAAGAAGAAAAAAGGTCTTTGAATTATGATGTTGGAGAATAATAATGAATATAATATGGACTCCCAAAAGGACTAACAAATCTGTCTTGGAAGAAATACAGCCAGAATGCTCCTTAGAAGCAAGGAAGGAGAGACTACTTCTCACATACTTTGGATGTGTTCTCTTGAGGGATCATACCCTGCAGGAGGACATCATATTTGGTAAAGTAGAGCATCAAGGAAAAGAAGAAGACTCTCAGTGAGATGAACTGACACAGTGGCTACAACAATGGGTTCAAGATAACAGCTGTGAGGATGGCACAGGACCAGAACGTGTTCTGTTCCATTGTACATTGGCTGTCTATGACTCAAAACCAACTCAACAGCCCCTAACAACAGCACAAGCAAAATCACACCATGTATATACTATATATATAATACATACACACATAATGGTGGTCTGTGCTCACATAACTCAAAGTCAAAATTATTCCTGACAGCTTGTTCTCTTTTCTGGACATTTATACCACCAAACATCCGAATGTCATAGTTCTAGCAGAAGCCAGAGAACAACAATCAGGTGTGGATTCAGACTGCTGTCCAGGTCCATTGTGTGTAACTGAAGAGGAGGGAGCTTTGCAGGAGAGCTCTTAAATTCCAGAGCAAGACTATAATTAGCTTTAATAGGACCCAGAGTAACTTCACTGCCATAATTCTCAGCAGGAAAACAATTATACTGCAGCCATATAACTAGACAGACATGCTGTAAATACAAAACATTCTCTGGAAATATATGCTCTATATTTCTAAATACATGGAAAATTAAGTCAGACACTTCTTTGCTAATTGGAATTCAATGCTATATTACTCCCTTCTCTTCTTTTAATTTTTTCATTTCCTGCTCAGCCATGAAGTCCTGGGGGCACAGTGCTTAGGAGCTTGGCTGCTAACCAAAAAGTCAGCAGTTTGAATCTACAAGCCACTCTTTAGCATCCCCACAGTGCAGTTCTGCTGTGTCCTGTAGGGTTGCCATAGCTCAGCCGCAGTTACTGCCTTGGGATGAGGCATATGCTCTCCAGTTTGCCACAAAATTCATTTGTCCATTTTGTTTATTTCAGTTGTCAACTTTGTGACTCAGTTTCCTCACCTATACCAAAATCAAAACCAAACCCATTGCCATCAAGTTGATTCCAATTTATAGCAATCCTATGGGACAGGGTAGAAGTGTCCCATAGAGTTTCCCAGAAACACTGGGTGGTTTTGAACTGCTGACCTTTTGGTTAGCAGCATAGCATTCAGCCACCATGTCACCAGGGTTTGTTTCCTCATTACCTGTAGAAGTGTTGAATTAAATGCTGCAAATTGATATTCTCAAAGGTCCATTCACCTTCTAAGATTTGGGATTCCATAACAATACTAACTTAAGAGACTGATTTAGAATTGACTGAGTAACATTGAAGTTGTCAAGGATTTCATTTTACTTGGGTGCACAATCAATACTAATGGAAGCTACAGTCAAGAAATCAAACAGTGTATTGTATTGGGCAAATCTGCTGCAAAAGGTCTCTCTTGAAAGTGTTAAAAACAAAGATATCACTTTGAAGGCTAAGGTATGCATGACCCAAACCACAGTATTTTCAGTCTCCTCATATACATGCGAGAGCTGGACAAGAAGACTGAAGAAAAATTGACTCCTTTGAATTACTGTGCTGGTGAAGAATACTGAATACACTGTGCACTGCGAGAAGAACAAACAAATCTGTATTGGAAGAAGTACAGCCAGAATACTTCTTAGACGTGAGGATGGTGAGAGGCTTTGTCTCACATACTTGGGGATACGCATCTGGAGGGACTAGTCCCGAGAGAAAGACATCATACTTTGTAAAATAGAGGGTCATCGAAAAAGAGGAAGACTTTCAATGAGATGTAGTAATGGAGTGACTGCAACAACGGGCTCAAACATGGCAATGACTGTGAGGATGATGCAGGAGCCAGCAGTGTTTCTTTCTGTTGTACATAGAGTGGCCACAGAAAACAATTTGACACCGTTAACAAAAGCAAGTGATGTAACAAGGGCAGTTGTGGGTCAGTGCAGAACTCTCACGCTCTGTGCCAGAGACCTGAGTTTGATTCCAGCCAGTGCAGCTCCCGTGGCACCATCACACTTCAGTTAGTGGAGACTTGTGTGTTGCTGTGATGCTGAACAGGTTCCGAGGAGCTTCCAGACTAAGGTGGACTGGGAGGAAAGCCTGACTGACAAGACACTCTTCAAAAGAGCCAGTAAGAACCCTACGCATAACCGAGTTTCGATTCCCAGTTGGTCATGGAAATGGCAAAGAACCAGGCAACAATTTGTTCAATTGTGCACGGATTCCCTTGAGTAAGGGGCCAAATCTAAGGCAGCTGGCAACAATAACAACAAATGCTTTAAGTATAGAAAAACAAAAAGAGCTCAGACTGTCCGTTTATTCTCCTTTCTCTTGGTGTTCTTTGGTTTCTGATGTTCTGTCTTTACTCCTGGGAGAAAAATAATGATAAAGCACAGATTCCTGTGAAAACTGTAGTCTCTCTCTGCATCAGAATTTACACCAAGTTAAGTGGCTGGTTCTTTACACACAGAGCTGTTTAACCAAACCTAGCAAAAGAAGAGAAAACAAAACAAAACAAACAAAAAAAATCATTGCCATCTGGCCTAGTCAGTTTGGACTCATAGTGACCCTAAGGAATAGAATAGAACTTCCTCATAGGGTTTTCAAGGAGCACCTAGTGGTTTGAACTGCTGACCTTTTGGTTAGCATCTGTAGCTCTTAACCAGTATGCCACCGGGGTTTCCAAAGCTATTTAAGCCCATGAAAATCTCTGGGTTGAGTGGGGTTAAATCAGATCATTGACACCACTTTATTACAGTTTTATTTTCCTTAGACCTTCATGGCTGCTATATAATCCAAAAATCATAGCTATTCCAAAAGAATCATTTCCTCCTCTATTCTGTTTGGTAAAGATCATGTAACGAAGGGTTTCACAGGCACAGAAGGGAAAGAAGAAATTTTTGAGACAAAATGTAGCAGGTCCTGTCCCACCTATAGCAGCCTTGGTGCCCTTGGCCCAACCTTGGTACCACCCATGGCTCCATGCCGAGAAAATGACCAGTGGAAGAGAAATAGACTCTATTGAATAAATGTCACAGTTTGAGGGCTCTGAGGCTACTATTCCTACACTGGCATGAATTGGCTTCAGGGCAGGGAGGCTTTCAGGAACCATCGCCGCTGTGTAGACAATTGGGCTGAATTATAAAAATGGAATTTGCAATGTCAAGGCTCTCTTTTTGGACCCGGTTGACCGAAAGAGCACTTGAGCTTGTATTATAGACTTTGGCTGAAATACATTGCTCTCTAATTAACTAAGATAATTTCTCTAGGGATTCTTTGGGCTTTTTTATGTAGACAATAATGTTATCTACAAGTAATAATTGTTTTGCTTCTTCCTTATCAATCTTTATACCACTCTATGATTTTTTTCTTTTTTAATTAACTTAATACACAGACTAGAGTCTCCAGTACCATACTGAATTCAAGTAGTAATGGCCAACAGTTGTTCTTAAATGAATACTTAAATGAATGTATTTTACCATTACCTATAATCTTTGTTGCGTGCTTCACTGTCAGTTTTATTGCTTGTTTATTTTTGGTATTTCCTTCTATTTCTGCTTGCTGAGAGCTTTTATCGTAAGTGATACTGGATTTTATTTAGCCTTTGTTTCCCCCATTGCCATTAAGATAGGTCACATGATTTTGTTTTTTAATTGATTGATGTAATCAGCTACACTAATCTAAGTTCTAACTTTAAGTTAACCTTGAATTCCTGGGGATAGCCCCTTAGTAGTGGTTTTCCAATTAAATTAAATGCTTAATTCATTCATCTTAAAGTTTTATGTCTAAAATATATATCTAAAGCTAAATAAAATTTGCCTATAAACATTGCTGTCACTGTGTCTCATAAGTTGTGATATGCAATGGCTTAATTACACTTTGTTTTAAGTATTTCCTGATCTCTATTATGATTTCTCTTGTGTTATTATTTGTGTAACATGTTTGAATTTTCAAGTACCTGTAAGTATTCCATTTATCTGTGTTTTTAAGATGGAAATCTAACTTAATTGCATTGTGGTCAGAGAATTTTTTGGTAACATATCAATGCTTTGCAATTTGCTAAGACTTGCTTGTTAATTGTGTTATTTGCATATTCTGTATCATTTTTCAGGGGTAACTTTATCAATTATTGAGAATGTCCCTCACTGTTACAGATTTGCTAAAGTCTTTTTTTAGTCAGTCCATTTTGTTATATACGTTTTGAAGCCATAAGTAGAGCTCATACCAATTTGGAATTATTATATTTTCCTGGTGTGTTTAACTTTTTATTGTTACATAGTAACCTTCTTTAACTTTACTAAATTGCCTGTTATAAATATAGGAACCCTAGTTTTCTTTAATTATTCTCCTAATGTATATGTTTTCATAGTTTTACTTTTATCCCAAACTTATTTGTGTTATTAAATACAGCATATATGCTAAAAGCACATGAAGTTTAAATTTGTAGTTTAAAAAATAATTATGAAGGACTCGTAACCAACATCAGTTTGAAAAGTGGAAAATTTTTATAGCACTTTGGAAGTTTCAGGTGAATCCTGTCAAATAACAATCCAAAAAATGTTCTATGTAAAAGTAAACACTAATTTTTATGCAACTGCTCCCTTAGTTTGCTTTATAGATTTATGAGTCAGATCCGACTCGACAGCACTTGGCTTGGCGTGTAAGTATGCATCCCTGAAAAAGCATTGTTCTATTTTCTCCATTTTGAAATTAAATAAGTTGCATTTGTCTTTTTTTCTTTTGTGTTTCTTTTGTGTTTGACGTTTTATGTTAGCATTGCATTTCTAAGATTTATCGACCGTATTGCACATAGCTGTAAGTTTGCTGATTTTCATTGGTGCTTAGTATTCTATTGTACAAATATGCTGCAATTCATTATCAGGTCTGGGATTTGATTTTACTTTACTTGCAATCCTCCCAGTCCCTAGGTAACCACTAATTTACTTTCTGAATGTAAAGATTTGCCTATTCTGGACATTTCATTTAAATGTAATCATATAGTCTGTTTCCTTTTGTAACTGGCTCATTCACTTAGTATAATGCTTTCAGAGTTGTAGCGTGCATCAGTATGTTATTATTTTTATTGGCAAATAATATTCATTTGTATGAGTATACCACATTTTGGCTATCCATTGTTCAGTTTATAGGTATCTGGGTTGTTTCCATTTCAGGGCTATTATGAATACACTACTATGAACTTTTTAATATGAATGCTTTGTGTAT
The DNA here is from genome assembly GCA_028571685.1 of Heterohyrax brucei. Classification (NCBI taxonomy): domain Eukaryota; kingdom Metazoa; phylum Chordata; class Mammalia; order Hyracoidea; family Procaviidae; genus Heterohyrax; species Heterohyrax brucei. Next base: position 173,248,184 of record CM053141.1, read on the forward strand.
TTATTTCTCTTGGTTTTATACCTGGAGTGGAATTTCTGGGTCGTATAGTAGCACTAAGTTTAACAGTTTGAGGATCTGTTTTCCAAAGCAACAGACCCGTTATACATTCCTACTAGCAGTGTATGAAGGTTGTGGTATCTCCATATCCTTGCTGATACTTGTACTCTTTTTTCTCCCCTGAGTTTTCTCTATTGTGTTGCTGTTATTGAGAACATATAGAATGAAACATGCACAAATTCAATAGTCTCTGTGTGTACAATTTAATAATCTTAACTACACTCTTTCAGTTGTACAACCATTCTTACCCTCCTTTTCTGATTTGTTCCTCCCTCATTTACATAAATTTGTTGTTCCCTAAGGTTTCCATGTATTCTTTCAAGTTGCTTTTGTCAGTTTGGTCCAATATGCATCATTTTAAAAGAACATAATCTTTGTGTATGGCATGAGGTAGTTCTTCATCTTCATTCTTCTTCATGTGGACATCCTACTGTCTAAGTATCTTTTGTTGAAAAGACTTTTTCTCCCCAAATGTATTTTCTTGGTATGCTTGTCAAAAATCATTTGAACGGCAATGTAAGAGTTTATTTCTGTAATTTCAATACTGCTGACACATCGACATATATAACCCTACAAGCAGACAAATATATATATATTAATCAAGTTACATATATATATTATCTTTTTCCAAGGACCACACTGTCTTGATTGCTCTATCATTATTGTACATTTTGAAGTCAGTAAGTATATGTTCTCCATTTTTGTACCTCTTTTGCAATATTAGAAGATCCACCAGTTAAGTCTGTGACCTTAATTGTTCTCAGTGCTACATACCTCATTGCTGAATATCACTGTAGTTACCTTCAGAGTACTTCCGTTGGGAAGCTATGCACTGACACAAGCACCTAGTCCACCTTTCAGAGCAATTTGGAACTCTTTCTGAAATGGCCATGGAGCACAGTGGCAAGGTGGCAAGTTCAGGAGCTTAATTGTGTAGTGGTCTGTGAGGGAGTTTTTAGCCAGCGAAAAATGACTGTATTCTAACACCCTCCCTTCTCACCTGAACTGGCACCCAATGACATTTCTTTACCTGAATGTAAAGGAAGCATTGAAAGGAAGACATTTTGATGCCATTCAGGACATCAAGGACAATATGACAATAGCTCTGATGGCCATTCCAACAAAAAGAGTTCCAAAATTGTTTGGAAGGGTGGACTAGTTGCTGATGTTGATGCAAAGCTTCCTAAGGGGTGTACTTTGAAGGTGGCTATAGTGATATTCATCAGTGAGACATGTAGGATGAGTTTGTGAACTTAATTGTCTTACCTCATATTTTGGCTATTTTTGACCATTTGTATTTCCATATAATTTTTAGGATCAGTACGCCGATTTCTACAGAATTTTAAAAATCCACCGTGGTTTTGCTAGGAATTACGTTGAACCTGAAGACCAATTTGAGGAATATAGTTCATTTTAATAATACTATGACTTTCAATTCCTGAGGCTGAGACATCTTTCCATTTGTTTAGATCTTTAATATCTTACAATAGTGTTTTTTTAGTTTTCATGGTACAAATGTTGCACAACAATGAAAAAAAGGATGGATTATTTAGGAATAAATTTAATAAAACAAGTGGAATTTTTTTTCTTAATTTTCCATTTGTTCATTGCTAGTATCTAGAAATAGACTTCACTTTTATATATGGTTATGTATCCTCTAACCTCATTGCATTTGTTTTCAGTTCTGCAGTTGTTCTAGTATATTCCTTACAATTTTCTATATACAACACTATGCCATTTTAGGATATTACTTTTTCCTACCTAACTGTCCTAGCTATAATCTCTAGTTAAATGTGGGCCAGAAGTGGTAAGAGCAGACATTCTTGCTAACCATAAAGGAGAAATCCAGTGTGATGTTAGCTGTGGGTTCAGTGTGATTTTTTTTGGGGGGGGGGGTCTTTTCCTGATGACTAAATAAGTTATGGATCTTACACCATTATACAGATATTTGTAATCTCTGGCTATTTGTAAGCTTTTTTGTGAAATGTCCATCTTTTCACTGAATAAAATATTAAAGGAATATATTAAAGGAGTGCTCAAGTGTTAACCAAGAAGATAATCAGTTCTGTAAAGATTTTCAGCCCAGGAAACCATATAGGGATGGTTTTTCTCTGCCCTATAGGGTCTCTATGAGTCAGAATTGATTCAACAGCACCTAACAGTAACACCTATGTTTTGCATTGGATGAGGCAACATCTATTCAGCTCCCCACCTTTGATTTGCTATAAGCATTGTGCCTTGTCCCATAATCTTGAAAAGCAGTAACACTCATACACACAACTCAAGATCACCTTGTCAAGAAACTGAGTCTTCAGAAAACATTTTTATGTAGATATGTATATGCACATAATTTATTTGGAGGATGATGTCAGGGGCAGTATCTTTAAGAAGATGAGTATAGCAGGATTGGGGAAGTGTATAAATTGATCTGTAATTCCAAAGAAATTATACAGTTGGGATAATCCTTCAGAGATAGCTGACCTTTGTACTCCTTCATCTACCAGGATGTCCCCAAGGGGGAGAGGATTATATGTGAAAGAGGCAGTTCTCTTTGAATGAGAGAAATTCTTGGTAGGGAGGATAACTCTGAGCCATTGGTAGTCAACATTCCTGGATGCTGATATTATGATTGTTTCAGTACTGAAGAATGAATCTGGGTGGTAAACCACAGCATCTATTACAGTTAATCAAATGCACTATTTAGACTTACCTGTTTCATATAAACTTCATCAAATGTATTCTTTGGCCTTCTTCCTCAAGACACTTAAAAGAGCAAAATGTAGGTACTACAACCCCTGATTCAGTAAATGGTCTGATACTCAATTTTTCTCTCTCTCTTTTTACCTTCAAAGGGTACCACAGTTCCTCTTGGTGTCACCCAGCAAGGTGACTCAGGCCCTCATCTCTGGTCAGTGTGAGCCTCTGCCAGTTATTTTCAAACTGTGGCAGGTGTTCTCATCCATGTGTCTTCAAAATTAGCAGGGAACTATGAAGAGATACCCTAGTGGATCATCTGGTACCAGGTGTATTCTTTTCTCAGCCCTCCCTCCAGCTGAACATCCACTTCCTCAATGTGACTCTTTTTTTTCCCCCCTGCTATTTTCTTGGCACGAGACTAACAGTGACAAGGTGGTAACTGTACCTTAAAGTTTAATAAGACTGTTGCTATGCATTCTCATGGAAGCATTGCCCCTCTTGGAACCTCTAGATATGCAGAAACTAGTGGTTTTAAAATGCAAGCATAGGGGGCGGAGTCAAGATGGCAGACTAAGCCCACTTCTCTTTCTCTCCCTCTGGAAACCGAGACCTGAATTGACAATCAAACAGAGCCTTCTGAGCACCTAATCAGCCTCAGGACACGGCACAGAGCTGTTAATTGGGACTTTATATCATTCAGGGAAAAATCTCCTCTCTCTCGCTGACTCCCGCTCCTGGATAGCCCTGGCTCTCACGGACGGAAGGTAAACGTACCATTTTGACTTTTTTTTCCTCGGTCTCGGCTGGCGGGCAGAGCTGGGCCTTGCCCCGTGGCTGGACTCAGGCGCGCTGCTGGGGGGATAGGCAGGCAAAATTCCCATGTTCTGAGAGCCAGGCTCGGGACTCTGTTAATCTAGACACTTTGAACCTTTCATTTTGTGGCTGCCTTAGTGGGGTTTGTGCGGAACTCCGTGGTCAGGGTGCGGGACGCCATGTTGGTGCCGAGATTTTATCGGGACCTCGTTCTTAGCCTGGGAGGCAGCGTCTGCGGACCGGACGGCGCTTCTCCGTCAGAAAGTGGTGATTTTGCATAGTGCTGCCTACGTTGGGGGCCCTGCAACAGAAGCAGAGGAATCGCTGCCTCTGGGCATCTTTAGCCCCCCTGTCTGCTGTCTGTGTGGAGGACGCCATCTTGGGTACGGTGGCCGCAGCTGGACCTAATTCTTAGCTTGGGAGCCAGACCCTGCCCACAAGAGAGCGCTTTTCTATCACAAAACCAGTACTCGACGCAGTGTTGGATAAGGCTAGGCCCTGTCAGCAGAGGCCACCAGGGCACTAGCAGTGCTGTATTCTGAACTAGTTTGTTATCATCTGGGGTTGGATACAGTGGCTCTTACTTTGTCAGATGGGAAGAGGGACCTCTACACCTGAAAACCTAACTGACTTGTGAACTGGTCAGATACCTTTTGCTTTACATCTGAAGACAGCCTAGAGAAACATTTGCAATCCATCCTCACAGTACCTCTTCCAGCCTCTATATACTCACATGAGACCCAAAAAGCAACAGACAATTGTGGCATACAAGCAATCACTCATGGCTTCAGAAGGCTTCCAAACAAAGCAACCAAGGAGTTGTCCAGATGAAGAAACTTTTATGAAAGCATCAGGAAGTGAATACAAATTGATTATATACAGGGCCCTTCTAGACCTTATACAAAATGCAGCAGAACAAAATGAAAAATTAAGCAAGTTGTTCGATCTGATGGAACACCAGTACTCTGAAATCCAACAGATCAAGAAGAAAATCAAAGACATAGAAGCTTCCATGCAAACCCAAGAAAACAGAATGGAACAAATGGAAAAAAGAATTTCTGACTTGGAAGACAGAGCTACTGATGCCAGTATCTATGAGCAGAAATCAGAAAAAAGAAACAAGAAAAATGAAGAAACATTAAGAAGCATGTGGGACTCTATTAAGAGGAACAACCTTCGATTAATTGGAGTCCCTGAACAGGGTGAGACATCTGAGAACACAGAGAGTATTGTTGCTGAGCTGCTGAAAGAAAACTTCCCAGAAATCATGAAGGAAGAGAATATAGACATCTCAGAAGTATATCGTATGCCACAATATAGATCTCAAAAGAAAGACTCCAAGACATATTATAATCAAGCTTAACAAAATGAATCATAAGCAGCAACTCTTAAAGGCAGCAAGACTCAAGGCAAAGCTAACATTCAGAGGGAAACCCTGTAGGCTTTCGTCGGATTTCTCAGCAGAAACCATGCTGGCACGGAGACAGTGGCACGAAACATTCAAAGTCTTGAAGGAGAAGAACTTCCAACCAAGAATTATATATCCTGCAAAACTGTCTTTCAAACATGAAAATGAAATTAAGACATTCCCAGATAAACAGAAACTCAGGGACTTTTTAAAAACCAAACCCAAACTACAAGAAATACTGAAAGAAGTTCTTGGCTTTGGCTTAGAAGAACGAAACCACTAACTTTATATTTTAGAACGACACACTACTCAATACTCATTTAGGGAAGGCTCCAAAGTAAACCACAGCTTTGATTTGGAAAGAAGCAATCCAGTGATCATCATGAAAACTATGGTGTCATCATTTATTATGACGACATAAGAGGGATGTACTACAGTCGTTATAGTCCTTCCAGATGGAGAAGAAGATGACGAGACTGGTAGTAATTAAAATTGGGTTTATAAATAGTTTATTAAGGGGGTTCATAGTGTAAAGCACAACAAAGATGTATCATACCATTTCAAGAAATCTGACACACGAGTCTCAACAACTATAAAACCAGCTCTGAAAAAGGTGAAAAATCAACTGACAAAAAAGAGTGTCTCAGAACAGACTAATAAGAACAACAGAGAAAACATCAACATAAAAATAAACATATCACAATGGCAGCAGTGAACACATACCTATCAATAATTACATTGAATGTGAATGGACTGAATGCTCCAGTAAAGAGACACCGAGTGTCATCTTGGATCAAAAGACACGACCCATCCATATGTTGTCTACAAGAAACTCACTTGAGACCTAAAGACAGGAACAAACTGAAAATTAAAGGTTGGAAGAATATATATCAAGCTAACAATGAACAAAGAAGAGCAGGGGTGGCAATTCTAATCTCAGACAAAATCAACTTTAATGTCAAATCCACCATCGTGTACAAAGATGGACACTATTTACTGCTGAAAGGTTCAATACACAAGCAAGACTTAACTATATTAAACATTTATGCACCTAATGTCAGAGCACCTAAATACGTCGAAGAAACACTGACTATGCTCAAAAGAGAGTTAGATGACTCCACAATAATAGTGGGAGACTTTAACACTCCATTCTCATTACTAGACAGATCATCTAGAAAAAAGCTCAGTAAAGATACAGAAGACCTCACTGACACAATTAACCAACTAAACCTCATTGATATATACAGAACTTTCCACCCATCAGCAGACAACTACACCTTCTCCAGTGCACATGGAACATTCTCCAGAACTGACCACGTGATAGGCCATAATGCAATGCTCAACAAAATCCATACCATTGAATTATTGCAAAGCATCTTCTCAGATCATAAAGCCATCAAAGTTGAAATCAATAGAAAAAACAGAGATAGAAAGTGGAACTCTTGGAAACTGAACAACATCTTGCTCAAAAAAACATGGGTTATAGAGGAAATCAGGGATCAATTAAAGAAATTCATGGATTCCAATGAGAACGAAAACACTTCCTACCAGAACCTATGGGATACAGCCAAAGCAGTGCTCAGAGGTCTGTTTATCTCTATAAATGCACACATTGGGAAGGAAGAAAGAAACCAAATCAAGGAACTAACTCTACAGCTTCAACAAGTAGAAAGAGAACAACAGAGGAACCCCTCGGGCACCGGAAGAAAGGAGATCATAAAGATTAGAGCAGAAAATGCAAGCATAAATTCTCTAATTCGATCACTGTATCATCTCTGGCCTGGCCCTGCCTTGCCTTCAAAACACCATCACGTCACTCTCTCATGCCTCGGTTTCGAAGCACATGGTTTATGCTAGAACCATGGTCATTTGTTGACTACCTCCCTCCTGTTATTATAAATTAAATCCCTTGGTCTGATACAATGTCACCTAGGATCCTTTGTGATGGATCAAATACTCTTAGTCCTCATATAATGGTGGTAATTAAGGTCGTAAGTGCTAGAGAGACAAACTTATACCAAGATTTTCCGTTTCCGCCAAGATGAATTACTCCCTCTTTCAGGATGGAAGGAGTCCAATGATATCAGCTTGCCTCCTTGGATTGGGTGATCCCAAGTGAAGTGAACTGATCTCCTTAGTTAGTCTGGGTATCCAGTTTGGTCTCCTTTGCTGAGAGGCTGTACATCTGACATTGATGTAAGTCAAATCAGCCTTTCTGAGTGGCAGTTTGCTAGTCGTGAGGATTCCACCAGGAAATGTCGCAATAGTTCCATTGAATGGAAGGTGAAACTGCCACCTGGCACTGGGAGATTCTCACACAACTGAACCAACGGAAGTAAAAAGGAGTTGTTCTTTTGACTGGAGTGATTATTCCTGATTATTTTTTTAAAGGGAGAAGTTGGGCTGATATGTAACGAGGGCCCAAAACAAAACAACAACCAAGCATCTATGTTTGGTGTTCTCCTTGGTGCCTCTTAATACTTTCCTATCAAGTAGGAAGGGTTAACAAAAAACAATAAAGAAAACACAGGACTCCTGGGGACTCAAGCCCTCCAGAAATAATGACTTGTTCACCCCACCAGGTCAAACGCCCTGGCAAGCTGAGTTTCTGTCAGGCAAATACAGAACAGACTTTGGAAAAAGGAAGTCACAGATACCAATTCTAGCCTTGTCATCTCTTATGGAAAAAAAGGATTATTTTTGTATTCCTTGTTATATGTGTGTGTTTTGGCTATGGGTAATTGCAGACTACTTCCCTCTTCTCCCTTTTGTACATTACTATTATGCATGTAAGTGTTTTTTATTTATTTATTTATTTTTTGGTAGGTTAACTTTTTAGTGAAGTCATTACGTAATAGCACAAAAACTGTGGGAAGTTGTGTTTTCTCATTTTAGGAAAAGATTATGTAAAGAATAGCTACATCCCATAAGGTGGTAATATATTGGTTCATTGTAACTGTATGTAGAAGGGTCACATGGAAGCTAAATATTCAAAGGGGTGGACTGTGCCACGTAGCAAATTATTGCCTCTCGGCTCTAAATCCGCTCGTTGCTGCCACACACGTAGTACTGCAGTCAGGTCTTCTAAACATCTCCCTTTTGCCAGTAGAAGGCACTGGAGGGACACCGCAGGAGAAGGGGGCTTTTCTTCCTTTTTGTTCCTGGAATGCTGAGGCACTGTGCAGGACACCTGGTGGAACTCACCACCTGCGTGTTTTAGGGATACCTTGAAAGCCACTTGCTGGGTATTTTCTCAGTAAATCATCCAACTTCTCAGTGAGAGCAACAGCACCCCCTGGTGGTAGCGTCTAGGCAAAGTTTCTTGATGCCCCAAGAGTCCTTTTCCTGCTCTGTAGGATCTGTTGACATCACTTCAGGAAACCCTTGTGACGTATGGATTAAGTACTATGTCTGCTAACCAAAAGGTCGGCAGTTCAAATCCACCAAGCACTCTTTGGAAACTCTATGAGGCAGTTCTACTCTGACCTCTAGGGTCGCTATGAATTGGACTCAACTCGACTTTTTTTTTCAGAGAAAAACTCTGACATCTAGTGGTCTCCAGGCACACCGCCTCCACTGAAGTCTGAAAGGCAACATCAGGTAGACCATTCTCCATGCATGTTCTTTTCTGGGATACTTGCCTCAGCTCTAATGAGTCGGATCCAACTCGACGGCACTTGGCTGGCTGGTAATGAAAAGTGGCTTCTTTTGTATCTGTGATTCCTGTATTCTTCTGAGCTCTTTTTACCCACTAATAACCAGTCTGCTACTATCTAATCCACTGTTTTTAGTAATAATTGTTTATATTAAACTTTCTTCCTTGCACCCTCACTGATACAGCAGGTATAGAATCTGCTGCCTCTGAACTCTGAGGAGGTGTGCAAAGTAGACATTGTGTTTCTTCCTCAGTAGTAGCAAGTGTGAAATAATTTATCCTTGACCTTCAAGGGGATACCTTGGAATTCCCCCGAACCACTGAGTTTCTAAAAACTGAGGATGTTGCTGGACCCTCACTGATGTTGCTGCACCCTGCACCTTTGTAGAGTTTAATCTCATAAACTCTGCTCGTCTTGTATCTTTCCAAGTTTTCCTATATGCTTATCATTTCCTTCTTCTCTGGTCCAATTAACATGGTGTCATCCATATAGTGGATTGGTATAACATTGTACAGAGTGTTCAAGTGGTTCAGGTTCAGGAACCTATAATAAAACTGGGGAGAATTGTTAACAGAGTTCTGGAACAACACCATAAATTTATACTGTGGACCACTCATCCTAAATGTGAACTTCTGCTAATCCTTTTCATTCACCCCCAGAAATGCAACTCATCAGACCACTGTTTGCCTAACATACACCTGTGACTGTTTAACCTATTCTATCAAAGTGGTCACTTTTGATACAGCAACTGCAACTGGGGCTGCACTTATTTGAGCTTATAATTCACTGTCATTTTCTAGGGCCCATGTGGTTTTTGTACTGGCCAAACTTAAATTTGTGAATTAAATGAAGGAAGAATGCAGTGTATCATTTCTGTATTCATTACATCTTAAAGTTGGCACTAATTGTGCTGTATTCATCTTCATGGGATACAATATTGGTTTTGATTTACTATATTGATCAGTTTCAGAAGTTTTTACCTGACTTTCTTCACAACGACACTTCTCATCCCATAGAAAAAGGAGTGAGGGTTTTCCCAGCTACTGAGAGAGTCTATACCTATGTACCAATCATAGACCCAGGGACCAGGAAAATGTCTGTTGGCTGGGTCTATGGGAGTCCATTGGGAGTTAGACCTGGGCTAATACTCCCAGCCTTCTCTATATGTCTCACCTCTAAAAGGAGGGCATGATCACATTTCAGATCTCTGAGTATCAATGGTGACTCAAATTATGTGTCCAGCAGTTCTCTAAGTGTCTGGTATTTTCCCTTTTCTATATTTATTGCAGTAAATGACTGTAACTGGCTGTAGAGTTATAGTATCTTTCTTCTTGGTGACCACATTGGGTTCCTATGTGAAAATAAACTTGTACCTGGAACTAGTCAAGGAACCATGGACTTTTTTTAAAATTAATTTTGTTTTTTTATTAATTACAGTAAAAGAATAAAATTTCTAACATATATCACCTATCTCATCTATGATAAACCCTCAGCCCCCCTCCCACCCATGTAGCCAACACAGTCATTTTTCTGTGGATAATTCTCTTTTTCAATCCTTACAACAGGGGTCTCATACAAAGTTTGTCCTTTTGACACTAATTAATTTCACTGAGCATGATCTCTTCCAAATGAGACCATGTTATGAGATGTTTTCTAAAATCATCATTGTTTTTTATCATAGCACAGTGTTCCATTGAGTATATGTACCATAGTGTTCATCCATTCATCCGTTGATGGGCATCTCGGTTGATTCCATCTTTTTGCTTTTGTGGACTGTGCCGCAACAAACATTCATGTACAAGTGTCTGTTTGTGTGACAACCTTTGTTGCTGAAGGATAAATTCCAAGTAGAGGAATTACAGGATCAAATGGTATATCTATTTCCAACTTTTGAAGCAAGTGCCAGATTGTTTTCCAAAGAGGTTGTAGCAGTTTGCAATCCCACCACCGGTGTAGGAGAGTTCCAATTTCTCCACAGCCTTTCCAGCATTTGTTGTTTTGTGTTTTTTGGATCATGGCCAACCTTGTTGGGGTGAGATAGTATCTCACTGTATTTTTGAATAGCTAATGACTGTGAGCATTTATGCATGTGTCTTATGGCAGCATGGATATCCTCTTTAGAGAAATTTCTGTCCGTCTTCTTTGCCCATTGCTTTATTGGATTACTTACCCTTTTCTTGTTGATATTTTGTAACACCTTGTAGATTATGGAGGTCAGGCATTGGTCTGACATAGAGTTGCCAAATATTTTTTCGCATTCTGTAGGTGGTCTTTTGATTCTTTTGATGAAGACTTTGGATGAGCAAAAGTGTTAGATTCTTAGTAGTTCCCATTTATCTATTTTCTCTTCTGTCAATCGTGCTTTGTTTGTCAGATTTTGAAGTCTGTCTACACTGTGTATTAAAACTTCCATTGTTGATCCTGTTTTTTCTTGGATGAGCTTTATCATTTTAGATTTTGTATTTAGGTCTTTTATCCGATGTGAGTTGGGTTTTGTATAAGGTGTGAGCTATGGCTCTTGTTTCAATTTTTTGCAGATGGATATCCAATTTTGCCAGCACTATTTTTACCCCAGCTTAAAATCCTGAGGCCTTTGTGGAATATCAACTGTTCATAGGTGGATGGTGTCATCTCTGGTGTCTCAACTCTGTTCCATTGGTCTATATGTCTCTTTTTGTATCAGTACCAGGCTATTTTAACATCTGTTGCAGTGTAATAGGTTCTAAAGTCAGGTAGTGAGAGGCCTCCCACTGTGTTCTTCTTCAGTAGTGCTTTACTTATCTGAGGTTTCTTCCCTTTCCACACAAAGTTGGTGATTTGTTTCTCCATCTCATTAAAAAATGTTGCTGGAATTTGTATTGGGATTGCATTATACACATAGATTGCCTTGGGTAAAATAGATATTTTTACAATGTTGAGTCTTCCTATCCATGAGCAGGGTAGATTACTTCATTTATGTAAGTCTCTCTTAGTTTCTTGTAGTAAGATTTTGTAGTTCTCTTTATAAAGGTCTCATTTCTCTAGTTAGATTTATTCTTAGGTATTTTATCTTCGTGGGGGCCATAGTAAACGGAACTGATTTGGCAATTTCTTCTTTAATAATCTCACTGTTGATATAAAGAAATCCTACAGATTTACTTATGTTTATCTTGTATGCCAATACTTCGCTAAACTCCTATACTAGTTCCAGTAGTTTACTTATGGATTCCTTTGTAGTCTCTGTATAAACAATCATATCTTTTGCAAACAGGGAAATTTTTAGTTCTTCATTGCCAATACAGATGGCCTTTATTTCTTTGTCTTGTTGAATTGCACTGGCTAGAGCTTCTAGCACAATGTTGAATAGAAGTGGTGAGGGTGGGCATCCTTGTCTAGTGCCCGTTCTCAAAGGGAATTCTTTCAGTCCTTCATCATTTATGTGAAAGGATGATGAAGGCAGTTGGCTTTGTGTCAATACTACTGATTGCATTGAGGAATTTCCTCTCTGTTCCTATTTTTCCAAGAGTTTTTACAATGAATGGGTGTTGAACTTTGTCAAATGCCTTTTCTGCATCAATTGACAAAATGAGGTGATTCTTTTATGTTATTAATATGGTTGATTACATAAATTGTTTTTCTGATGAACTAGCCTTGCATCCCTGGAATGAAACCAACTTGATCACAATGAATTATTTTTTTTATATGCTGTTGAGTTCTATTGGCTAGAATTTTGTTGAAGATTTTAGCATCTAGGTTCATGAGAGATATTGGTCTGTAATTTTCTTTTTTTTGTAGGATCTTTCCCTGGCTTTGGTATTAGGGTTATGCTGGCTTCATAGAATGAATTTGAGAGTATTCCATCCTTTCCATGGTGTGCAATAGCCTCAACACAGTATGGGAGTTAATTCTTCTCTAAAAGTGTGATAGAATTCTCCGGTGAAGTGGTCTGGGCCAGGATTTTTTTTGGTTGGTAAATTTTTGATGACTTTTTCAATCTCTTCCTTGTGATACATTTATTAAGTTGATCTACTTCTCCTTGTGATAATCTTGGTGGGTGATATGAATCTAGAAATGTATCTCTTTCCTCTAGATTTTCAAACCTGTTAGAGTACAGCCTTTCATAGTATTCTGTTATGATATTTTTTATTTCAGCTGAGTCTGTTGTAACATCTCCCGTCTCATTTCTTATTCAGGTTGTTTGTATCCTCTGCTGTTTTTCTTTTCTAAGTTTAGCCAATGGTTTATCAATTTTGTTGATTTTTGTCAAAGAAGCAGCTTTTGGTTTTGTTAATTTTTTTATTGTTTTTCTATTCTCTAATTCATTTAGTTCTGCTCTAATCCTTGTAATCTGTTTTCTTCTTATGCCTGAGGGGTTCTTCTGTTGCTCTCTTTCTGCTTATTCAAGCTGTAAGGTTAGTTCTTTAATTTGGGCCCTTTCTTCTTTCTGGATGTGTGCAGTTATAGAGATAAACTGACCTCTGAGAACCACTTTTAATGTATCCCATAGGTTCTAGTAGGATGTGTTTTCATTGTTATTTGAATCCATAAATTTCTTTATTTTGTCCTTGATTTGTTCCATAACCCAAGGCTTTTTGAGCAGTGTTGTTCAATTTCCATAAGTTTGAATTTCTACCTATGATTTTTCTGCTATTGATTTCAACTTTTATAGGTCTATGGTCCGAGAAGATACTTTGCAGTAAATCAGTGGTTTGGATTTTATAGAGAATTGCTTTATGTCTTGGTGTGTTCTGGAGAATGTTCCATGTGCATTGGCATTGAAGAAGAAGGTGTACTTATCCGTTGATGGATGAAAAGATCTATATGTGTTGATAAGTTCAAGTTGGTTGATTGTTGCAATAGGATCTTCTGTATCTTTACTGAACTTTTTTCTGAATGATCTATCCATTACTGAAAGGGGAATGTTGAAGTCTGCAACTGTTATTGTGGGATGATCTATCTCATTTTTCAGTGTTGTCAGCATTTGTTCAATGTATTTAGACTCTCTGGTACTGGGTGCATAAATATTTAATATTGTTAAGTCCTGCTTGAGTATTGAAACTTTCAGCAATAAATAGTAACCATCCTTGTCCACAATAGTGTATTTTACATTAAAATCTATTTTATCTGAGATTAGTATTGCCACATCTGCTCTTCTCTGTATGTTGTTAGCTTGGTATATATTATTCCATCCTTTAATTTTCAGTTTGTTCATATCTTTAAGTCTAATGTGTGTTTCTTGTAAGCAACATATAGACGGGTCATGTCTTTTCTTCCAGGATGTCACTGGCTGTCTCTTTACTGAGCATTAAGTCTATTTACATTCAGTGTAATTATTGATAGGTATATGCTTAGTGCCATCGTTTTGATGTACTTATTTTTATGTTGATGTTTTCTATATTGCTCTTAATGTTCTGTTCTGGGCCATTCTTCTTTATGGGTTGCTTTTTCAGTGTTGGTTTTGTGTCTCTTAAGACTCCTGTATTGTGTTTCTTATTTTGATACGATGCATTGTAAATTTGCTTTGTTGCTACATCTATTATCCCTCTTAACATACTAAGATTAAACTCAATTTCAACTACAGTATAACTCTTTAACTTCCTCTTGATCTGAAATAACTATAACTACTGTAGTGTATTCCTCTTTTAATGTGATAGTGTTATAGTTGTCATGATATGATCACAGATTCTCTCATTTTAGTATTGTAGCTTTGATTAAGTTTTGTGACTTCCCTAACAGATTAGAATTTTGTATGATGCACCTTGCATTGTCATCTTAAATGTACCTTTAATGGTTTTGTTTTTCTAAGGAAAGAGTGTCTTTCAATATTTCGTGTAGTTTGGGCTTAGTTTTTATGAAGTCTCTAGCCAAGCCAAGCCAAGTGCTGTTGAGTCGGATCTCTAAGCTTGTCTTTATCTGCAGAAGTCTTAATTTCACTATTGTATTTAATAGACAATTTTGCAGAATAAATAATTCTTGGATGGAAGCTTTTCTCCTTCAAGGCTTTGAAAGTGTCATCCCACTGTTTTCTAGACAACGTTGTTTCTGCAGGGAAGTAAGATGAAAGCCTACAGCATTTCCCTTGTGGTGTTAGCTTTGCTTTGAGCTTTGCTGCCTTCAGAAGCATCTTTTTAGGTGTCAACTTATTAAGCTTGATTAGAATATGTCTTGGTGTCTTTCTTTTGGGGTCTAGCTTTTGCAATGTTTGATAAACATCTTGGATACCTGTGTTCTCTTTGCTCATAATCTCAGGAAAGTTTTCTGTCAGCCTCTCTACAGCAATATTCTCTATATTGTCATTTACCCTCCCTTTTCAGGAACTCCAATTAAACATAAATTATTCCTCTTAATGGAGTCCCACATGTTTCTTAATGCTTCTTCATTTTTCTTATTTCTTTTCTCTGATTTCTCGTCCTAAATGCTGATATCAGTTGCTCTGTCCTCAAGGTCACTGAGTCTGACTTCTTTCCGTTCAGTCCTACTCTTTTGGCTTTGGACTGAATTATCTAATTCTGTAATTTTGTTATAGGTATGATGTATTTCAGATCATTGATGTTCCATCAGTTCAAATAGCTTACTAAATTTTTCATTTTGTTCTGCTGCGTTTTGTTTAGTCTCTAGGAGGGTTCTATATGTGACTCTTTTGTACTGGACCTCTGATAAATTCAGAAAGGCATCTTCATCTATGAAATTTTTTCAATCTTTATTTTGGGAGTTTTCTGTAACATTTAAAGGCTGCTTCTTTAAATGATTAATTATGGTCTGCTGCCTGTGTGCCATCTAGACACTGTTTGCTTTCTCTTATATTAGATCTAAGAGAATTGTTGGTCACCAGCTATATCTAATACTCTAGTGATTTGCCCCAGGTGGACTCTCAGGGGTGGAAGTCTCACTTATTGGGTGGCAAAGATGCTTTGTGGCTACATCTATTATCCCTCTTAACATACTAAGATTAAACTCAATTTCAACTACAGCATAACTCTTCAACTACAGCATAACTGGAGAAACTGGGGGCTATCAGCCAACCCTACAATGTGTGTCAGAGAAGGGTGGGAGAAAAAGCTGCCAGGCCTCTCAAGGCAAATACATAGGCCTCTCAGCCTTAAAAGTAAACTTCACCTATGTGGAGAGCTCTCAAGGTGCTGAACTAGGAGCTCTCCAACATGCTGGCCGAAACAGACCTTCAGGAGCAGCAGACTCTGCCTTCCAGCTGATAATGAAAGTACGTTACCAGCTGTTTGTAGAAGCTGCTGTTCTCTGATACTGTGAAACAGCAGAAGCGGAGGTTAGATGTCTGCTGGCTCGTTTTTGAGAGGGGAAAATTTGCCCAACCTAGTCAAATATCCTAGGTTCTAGGGCTCCCCAAATGTTCAGTGCTCCATACAAATATCATTTTAGGCCTTAGTTCTCAGATGGAAATGGGGAAACATGTGTCCAATCTGACATCTTTTAATGGTCACAGAACCATAAACTTTTTATTGAGATAATTGTACTAAATCTACTAATAATGCATCTTTGATATCATTTTGATTATATGATATAAGCCAGGGAGTGGATACAGTTGTCTGTGAAGGACCAGATAGTAAATATTTTAGGCTTTGCAGGCCATAAAGTCTCTGTTACAACTACTCAACTCTCATTTTAGTGAAAAGCTGTGATACACAATATGTAAATTAATAAGCATGGTTGTCTTCCAATAAAACTTTATAGATACCAAAATTTGAACACGTAATTTTTGTGTGTCATACACTATTATTTTCTTGTAGGCATTTAAAACTGTAAAAACCATTCTTAGCTTATAAAACGTAAAATACAAAGGGAAGCACAGTTCAGATTGAGGACTGTAGTTTACTGACCCTTGATTTAAGAAGTGCTCTTGTTAAGTGTAGAATGAAAAGGAGGAGTGTCCTGTCACTGGGCAAGGAGAGCAGAAGGAGCTACATGCGGGTAGGTGGGCATGCAAATTTAATTTGGATTGCATACTTTCATTTAATCACACACAGAATAAGCAATGCTCTTTTTAGCCATCCATCCATCTTGTTCTTATGAATGCTGTGTTTTTTAATCATTTTCACAGCTTTCCACAGATTCAGTTCCTCCCCGCACTACCACTGTGCCTTTAACATCAATAAGATAATTGTGTCTTGCTTCTGATAGTTTAATATCACTACTTGTGCCTACTCCTAGTATTATTTTTGTTACTACTGGGAATTTGTAAATGCTGGTGGCATAGTGGATTAAGTGCTATGCCTGCTAACCAAAAGGTCAGCAGTTCAAATCTTCCAGGTGCTCCTTGGAAACTCTATGAGGTAGTACTACTGTGACCCTATAGGGTTGCTATGAGTAGGACACCACTCGACAGCAGTGTGTTTCTTCTTTTTGTTTTTTATTGGGAATTTGGATACCATGGTGGCATAGTAGTTAAGTGCTACAGCTGCTGACTAAAAAAGGTGAACAGTCCAAATCCACCAGACACTGCTTGGAAACTCTATGGAGCAGTTTTACTCTGTACTATAGGGTTGCCATGAGTCAGAATCAACTCAACAGCAGTGGGGTTTTTTTTTTTTTTTTTTTGGTTTTGTTGGGAATTTATCTCTGCCTTGGTTTACAGAAGACAGTAACCACTGATCTCAATGATTTTCATGCTTCACTCACCATTGCAATGGGTTGCATTGAAAACCATAATGTGCACCATGCTCTCTATGTCACAGAGTGTATACAACCTAGCATTCTCATTATTTTGAGCCTTTTGATGTCTAGTTTTACCATCTGCTGTATGAGTTCTACTGCACTTAGTGTGGACCATTTACTTTCTCTGAGTTTCTAAGAGCCATCCTGGCTCTGTGCTATCATTGTCTCCTTGGGTCATTGCCAGCATAGTCAATCTGCTATCATGAGAAAAGTCACTCATACTAACAAAGCTTCCTTTATATAAATTCATATTTCAATCCCCTCCTTATCATCAGTCCTCGAATCTATTTCCATATATATTCTCCTAACGCCTCTGGTACATGCTAGTCAATGTGTGACCTTAAAGATGAAACTGGTACTGTTGACCAATGTGTTGGTTTTGATCCCTTAATTCCTGCTTATTCCTCCCCATTATCATTAGATGTTTCACCCATAATCACTTACTCTTTAGGTCTCAGGCACCTATAAATTAAGGTATATCCTCTGTAATATTTATTTGCAAAGAACAGAACCCTCTGTAACTGCTTTTAGAAAAATGTCATTTATTAAAGCATATGAAGTAGCTCACAGTACCTCTGGGGGAGAGTGGGGCACAGGCCACACACCTGAGAAAAAGGCCCAAATTACGTTGTGTCTCCCATTTGAGGCCCTCCTGCCACCACTGCTAAACACAAACATTAAATTTGGTGTCATGTGTGTGATGCAATCCATAGACTACTGTCTCCACTGTCTTTGGAGCTTATCTTTTTTTTTTTTTTTTTTACCGGAAATAGGACTCTGCACTATGCCTACTTCCACACTTTGCTCGCCTGTGAAGAAAAGTCTGTAGTGAGTAGTTTGGTAGGGGAAGCCTGGATCAAATGCCTATATTCTAGTTGCCAGGAAGTCTGCAAAAATGACTCTGGCTTTTGTATAGGAGGACAAGACTCATAATGTGAGAAAGCCCACAAACACAAAACGCTGTTTAAATGACACTGAGTGGCCAAACCTATGTTAAAATTCTGATAGAGCTGAAGAACTATAAATAGTAGAAACCAAGTAGTCATTAAGTATTTGTCATAGGCTAAGTTCTCTAGAGGAGCCAAACCAGTAAAGCCTATATATAAATATAGAGAGAGGTTTATCACAAGGAAATGTTTCATACAGTTATGGAAGCTGGCATGTCCCTAATTTGTGGGTCAGACATCAGGCTGGAGGCTTCTCTAGACTCTTGGGGTTGCAGAGGGTGACAAACCTGCAGTCAGTTGGCTCACAGGATTGTGGAAGTTGGTGAATCCCCAAATTTACAAGTAAATCAGCTGGTAGGCATCTGGCTCATAAGACTGCAAAAGCTGGCCAATCCTAGGATCGGCAGGTCAGATGACAAGTGCAAGCCCCAAGCACCAGAGGTCAGATCATGATGAGCCAGATGGAATACAGGATCCAGAGGAAGGGAGAGTTTTGCTGGATCATCCATATGTACACTGGATGCAAATTACACTTTCAAGTAAACTTCCCCTACATCAGAGTGGGAAACCCTGGTGGTGTAGTGGGTTAAGCGCTACATCTGCTAACCAAAAGGTTGGCAGTTCAAATTCACCAGGTGCTCCTTGGAAATTCTATGGGGCAGTTCTGCTCTGACCTCTAAGGTCATTGAGTCAGACCCGACTCAATGGCAGTGGGTTTTTGTTTTTTTTACATCAGAGTAAGGGTGTGACTTGTGTGACTTGTGTCACACCCTCTTGTAAAATTGTGATGCAATTGATGTTACATTCACATGCACTGAGGAAAAGAACTTCAACAGATATTCTGGGGGACCTCAAAAGAAGGTGGCTGTCCAGAGCTGTAATTTGAAAGCTTTCAGGGGGCCTTAAAGATTCAGATCTGAGTTGTGCTACATAACTAATATTTTTTAGACTTTTAGAATTAATAGACCTAGTATTTTTCCATTTTCCCTTCTGTAAAGAGTGCACTAATCCTGCATTCTTAACATTTTAAAAAAAACTACCATTGAGTCAATTCTGAACTCATAGCGACCCTATAGACAGGGTGAGACTTCCCTAGAGAGTTTCCAAGGAGACCCTGAAGGATTTGAACTGCTGACCTCCCGGTTAACAGCTGTGGCACTTAACCACTATACCACAAGCATTTCCTCTGAACATGTAAAGGTTAGGATTTACAACATAGAAAATGGTGGATAATTACTTAGTATCACAAAGTAGAGGATAAATATATCAAATCACATAATGAGGACAACCATACAATACTGGGAATCATGCTTAGTCAAATTGAGACGTAACATTAACCCCTTTTAACTTAAGCTGTAAGCATCTGCCCAACTCCGGTACTGTTTGTTTTCTATGACCGAAATAAGAGTGTTTCCTTGTGTTTTTAAAGGATGCAGAAACTGAAATACAATTGTAACAACATTTGTAAAATTCTTTGCCATCATTTTGCAAATCTGGCCAATTCCTTTTAGTGGCAAAGTGTGTGTGCTCACATACATACACAGATGCCCCCCCATTGAATGCAAACACTTACTTGACTAATTTCAGTTATCTGATTTTCAAGCTAAAGAATAAATCAAATTTTATATTCCTAATAAGAAATGTGGTATTACCATAAATGAGATTGCTTAAATAATTTTTTATTTATAAAGTAAAACCAATTCTAGTCACAGTTACTTTCCTAGACATACACCCAAAACCTTCTTGGATAATAATTGAAGTGTTTCTTCAAAGAATTTAAGTTGTAGGTAAATTTTCCCACATCTAATCAGATATCTCCTGTCACCCCACTGAAATACCTAAGGGTCATGATTTACTCCTGTAAACCACAGACATTCACTAAGAACACCATTCTCAGTGAGGGTGGAGGCATGCCCTCCAGCTAATAATTATTATACTAACATATCCTAGATTGGTCATCCTTTGGAGGCACAGCAGAAAAGAAATGTTATGAGCTATGCCTTCAGGGAAAACTGCCAGTTGCTTACACAATATCCATTACCCTTTTCTTTTTCAAGTTGTTCCTGGCAGCAAAATGCCCCATCACCTTTGTATCTAGAGGTAAATGAAGTGGACATTATTTAGTGAAACTTCTGAGAAAGACACTTTAAAATGTACCAACTTCACCTGTGAGCTTTACTCTTTTTGTACCTTGTTCTTCTACCTTTTTTTTCCTCTGTGACATATGACATGATACTGGAACTCTAACATCCATTTTTGACTTTGAGAATGAAACCGGTGCTGTGGGATGGTTGACTAGAAGGATAGGAGAAGGCTGAACCCTTGATGACTTCATAGAGCTGATATATCAGCACTGTGCTGCTTACCTTCTGACTGTTTCTTCATGACAGTTGACTGCTGCTTTTGTTTTATTTTGAGTCATTGTGTTTGTTAGTATCAGCCTGGTGTATGTCCAAAATGTTGTGGGTTGAATTTGGTATGCCCCAGAATATCTGTTGAAGTTTTTTTCCTCAGTGCATGTGAATGTAGCCTTGTTTAGAAATAGGGTCTTTGCAGGTATAGTCAAATTAAGACAAGGTCCATGGATTGGGGTGGTTTATAATCAAATATGACTGGTGTCCTCATAGAAAGAGAAGAGACATAGAAGTAGACACATGAGATTAACACTGTGTGATGATGGAGGCAGGTATTACTGTCTTGCTAGTAGAACTGTGAGAGAATAACTTTATGTTGTTTTAAGCCATCTTGTTTTGGTAATTCGTTGCAACAGCTCTAGGGAACAGACTCATCAGCTAACACATAATAAGACTCAGCTTGGTTCAGATCTCTTCTATTCATCTCAAGCTGTGAAGTTCTGAGCCTATGACTTACCTCTCTAGGATTCAGAGAGGTAGTCCCTTGTACATAAAACAGGATGACTATCCCATAGAGTCTCCCTGAGATATTGGTGAGATAACATGTAGGAAGTACCTCGTACAGTTTCCTGCACACAGTTGATTTCCAGTAGATGCTAATTACTTTCCACTTGCCTTTTCAGGTTACTTTAGTGTCAACCAAGGGACAATACAGTCCACCTGAGGGTCTACTGAATGATGAGAAAAGAATGAAATTGTAAACTGTACAGCTTTGTGAAAACCTTATCTTGTTTTTCTTAAGATATTTGGAAATTAGTCATCTATTTATAGAACACACAGTAGTTAAGAACTTCGCTGTTAACCAAAAGGTCAGCAGTTGAAATCCACCAGCCATTTCTGGGAAACACTGTTGGGCAATTCTGCTCTGTCTTCTAGAGTCACTATGAGTTAGAACTGACTCAACAGCAATGGCTTTTGGTTAATTACTATATATTTAATCAACCAAAATAACTTTCACAGTCAAAGAAAACAGCAGATTTATCACAACAGTAATTTCTCTGTAACTGGGGGACTTCAAAAGAAGGTGACTGTCCAGGGCTGTAATTTGAAAGCTTGCAGGGGGCCTTAAAGATTCAGATCTGGGTTGTGCTACATAACTAATATTTTTTAGACTTTCAGAATTAATAGACCTAGTATTTTTTTCCATTTTCCCTTCTGTACATTTTTTTCAGCTAAGAAAAGTTTTTTTGACCTTTAGTGATTGTGAACTTGGCTGAATATATTACAAAAGTAATAGGTATATATGCTCCCATCCATCTATTCTTTCCCCCTTCATTCCATGAAGACTTGTATAGCTTTTCCCTAATGACAGTATAGTAGAGTGATTAAGAACACAGGCTTGATGTTAATGGATCTGGGTTAATTAGAGATTACTAGAAACATACATCTTAACCAACACTGAAAAGTCTCTAGTAAGAAAGGCATTGTGGTAGGCCAGTTATGAAAGCATTCTGGATGGAGATGACCCTTCTGATTAGATCTTTAGAGGGCTATATTCCAACACCTGTATATACCCCTAAGAAGCCAGGCTTAGAATCCTGACTCTACTACTGCCTACATGTCCTTGAGTGAGGTATTTAACCCTGATGTGTCTCACTTTCCTAATCTGCCAAATAGGAATAAAATCTGTACCCATGTCAATAGGTATAATGGAGATAATCTAAGATACTGCATTTCAGAATATATATCCTACTTGATGGCAGTGGGTTTGGTTTTGGGTTTTCTGGTCTATCTTGTGCTAAACATTTAAAGACTTCTGCAGAGTATTTAGTCATAAAGTTGAATACAGCCTTTTTATTCTCTCCTCAACTGCTTCTCTTTCCTTGTTAACTTCCATTTAGAGAAAGAACAAATATAACCTTATTTTTATTA
Source organism: Heterohyrax brucei (assembly GCA_028571685.1). Lineage (NCBI taxonomy): Eukaryota > Metazoa > Chordata > Mammalia > Hyracoidea > Procaviidae > Heterohyrax > Heterohyrax brucei. The sequence continues at coordinate 173,270,715 of CM053141.1, forward strand.
TTATTATTAAGGAACTGTGGAGGGAGACAGTTAACACTCAGCTGCCAGTCAAAAGGTTGTTGGCTCAAGTCCACTGAGCTATTCCTTGGGATAAAGGCCTGAAAATTTGCTGCTATAAAGATTACAGCCTAGAAAACCATATGGGGCAGTTCTGCTTTGTCACATGGGGCCACTATGAGTCAAAAATCAATGTGATGCCACCTAACAACAATTATTAGTAGTAGTAGTAGCAGCAGTAGTTGCAGCAGCAACAGTAGTAGTGATGGTAGCTGTAGTAGCCAAGAGAATAATAATAAACATAACAACATCTTTTGAATTTTCAAAATATGCTCATTGTAGCAGCAATGGAGACATGCCACGCAGATCTCCTTTCAAGAGACAGCATGCTACAAAGAGTACTCCTGGCTTCCAGCTGACATGCCTTTGGAATCTGCCTCAGCTCTCATGCTGAGGGCCCTCCCAGCCAATACAACTGAGCACAGCTGGTATGCTGGTGACAGACCATTCCTGCCCAGTGGGGGACTTCCCTAACAGGTGATCTAACAGGCTCCCCCTCAGTCTCACTGAGACTTTCTCAGAGCTGCATTTACCATATTGCTCTTTCTACCCAAGTTTCCTTTCCTGTCTATCTCCTTTCACAGGTATCAAATCTGTACTGCTGCCTCACGTCTCTTCCATACATCTTCTGCTCCCTCTTTCCTGTATTCTTCATAGGCTTTCCCCCAATAATGTCTTGCATTGTACATTTTGTCATGCACACACTGTTAGAAGTTATTTTGCTGAATCTTTGGAACAAACCTGTGGGATGTACTGGGCATGTATTTGCTAGCCTAGTGTTACAGGTGTAAGATGAAATGACTACTCTAAGCTACCATTACTAGTACGAGTCATGCTAGAATTTAAACCATCTCACCGTCTTGCACACTTTCCTCCTACATTTTCCAAGAATAAACTATTTGTTTCACATAATTGAGTGAAGAAGCAAAATTTTCCCTCCAGGCCTTCTTATACTGAATTTGGCAGTAACATTGTATGGTTGGATTCCTCCTTAACAAACTCACATAGCATTTAGTTATCATTTTCTTTACTTTTAATTATTAGAAGCCTTTCTATTTTTATTTTAAGTGAATAACACTTCTAGGCTAATGTACTATAATCTTGGAGGTTGGGATTTTGCCTTACTCTTCCTTGTTCTCCTGTAGTACCCAGCAGGCTGTCTTATACAGTAGATGCTCAATTGTTGTTAGCTTTCATCCAAATTCAGCCTTGACTCAGAAACCACATGTACAACAAAATGAAGTATTGAGTGCTTCTGTGCCACCTTCATCATCATTGGTATACTCAAGTCCATTGTTGTGGCACTGTGTGTTCTGAGTGCCTTACAACCGGAGATCCACAGAGTTTTCACTGGCTGATTTTCAGAAGTAGATTGTCAAGCCTTCCTAGTCTGGAAGCTCTGCTACAACTTGTCCACCAAGGTGACCCTGCTGGTAGTTAACATACTGATGACAGGGCTTCCAACAACACAGCAATATGTAAGCTTCCTCACTACAACAAACTGACAGACAAGTGGTGGAGAGACATAGCTTACTTTAACAAGAATCATTGTGTCTCTGTATTACATAAGCTTCATGAGTACAGAGACCATGCCTGGTTCTTTAAACCCGTATTCCTAATTAGGAAACCCTGGTGGCATAGTGGCTGAAGTGTTTCATTTGCTAACGAAAAGGTGGGCGGTTCAAATCCCCCAGGCCCTCCTTGGAAACTGTATAGGGCAGTTTTACTTTGAGCTCTAGGATTGCTGTGAGTGGGACCTGACTCCAGGGCAGTAGGTTTGGGTTGGGTGACATAATGGTTAAGTGCTACAGCTGCTAACCAGATCACCAGTTAAGATGCACCAGGCACTCCTTGGAAAACCTGTGGGGTTGTACTATGTCTAAAGAGTCACTTAGAGTCAGAATCGACTCAATGGAAGTGAATTGGCTGTTTTGATGGCATGGTGGTTAAGTGCTACAGCTGCTATTCAAAGGTTCAGCAGTTCAAATCCATCAGTTTCTCCTGGAAACACTATGGGGCAGTTCTACTCTGTTCTGTAGGGTTGCTATGAGTCAGAATTGACTTGATAGCAGTGGGTTTGGTTTAGCACGGTATCTGGTATATGCTAGTTCTCAGTATATATGTACAAATTAGGAGTTAATACTTACTGAGCAACCACTAAGTGTTAGATATAGATTTTCTCATATAAAATTTGTAAGAATCCTTAGTAGGGGTTATTATTATCTCCATTTTTTGGATGTGCATTACAGAGGTGTTATAACTTGCAAGAAAGTGAAAGAACTGGAATCAAAACCCAGGGTGTTTGACTTCAACCCACACACTTAGCAACTACTTGACAGCAATTACTTTACACTACAGAATATCTTTAGTTAACCAAAGTACTACACTAACACAAAGACTTCAGAAAAAAAGATAATTATCCTTCAGTAAATTCAAACAAGACTCATATCTTACACCTTATACAAAAACCAACTCAAACTGGATAAAAGACCTAAATATCAAATCTAAAACGATAAAGCTCATCCAATAAAAAGTAGGAACAACAATGAAAGCTTTAACACACAATGTATTAAATACAAAATCTGTCCAACAAACCACAGTCATCAGAAGAGAAAATAGATAAATGGGAACTACTAAGAATCAATCACTTTTGCTCATCCAAAGACTTTATTAATAGAATTAAAAACTCACCTACAGAATGGGAAGAAATATTTGGCAACTATATGTCAGACTGATGCCTGATCTCCGTAATCTATAAGGTACTACAAAATATCAACAAGAAAAAGATAAATCATCCAATTAAGTGATGGGCAAAGGAGATGGACAGACACTGCTCTAAAGAGGAGATCCAGGCAGCCAAAAACACATGCAGACATGCTCATGATCATTAGCTATTAAAGAAATTCAAATCAAAATGACAATGAGATACCATCTCACCCCAACAAGGTTGGCCATGATCCAAAAAAACACTAAACAACAAATGCTGGAAAGGCTGTTGGGGGATTGGAACTCTCCTACACTGTTTATGGGATTGCAAAATGGTGCAACCTCTTTGGAAAGCTGGTGCTCCCTTAAAAAAAATGGATATAGATATACCATTTGACCCAGTAATTCCACTGCTTGATTCCTTGATTCCTACAGAATCAAGGCCATTCACACCAACTGATGCATGCACACGAATGTTCATCACAGCCCAGTCCACAATAGCAAAAAGATGGAATCAACCCAACAACAAAGGAATGGATAGGTAAACCAGGGTATATAAACTCAGTGGAACACTATGCAATGATAAAGAACAACAATGATTGCAGGAAATATCTCTTAACCTGGCTTCAACTGGAGGACATTATTTTGAGTGAAAGTAGTCAGTGACAGAAGGACAAATATTGTATGAGAGACCTCTACGATAAGAACTTAATAACAGATTCATGCATAACAGAAAAGACTCTTTGATGGCTGCAAGGGTGGGGAGGGAGGGAGAGACAGTGGGGTGGGTTTAGATTAGGTAGTTAATAGAAATTTGGTTGGGTGAAATCAGTGACAGCACACATTAGAAAGAAGATCAGTAATAACTGGACTTCAACACAATTTGAGTACTCCTCCCATCTTAACCCAATATTGCAAGGACAAAGTAGCTGGGGTGGGGGGCTGGGGACCGTGCTCTCAGGCGAAATCGAGGCCAATTGGCACAGCTAGAATTTTGCTACTGAGGACTCTCTGCAACCCACATCGGTGAGTGACGTCTAGGGTCTTAAAAGATGCCAAGCTGCCATCTGAGGGTACAGCAAATGGTCCCAACTCAGCAGGAACAGATGATCACCGAGGACAAGAATGACATGGGAAAAGAGAACCCAGAAGACAGAGAGACCCACTCATGTGGGTCTTTCCATTGACTTGTTACCAGAAGAACAAGATTGTGCCTGGCCCCCACCAGTGATAGCCACTTGGAGCTCACAAAGTTGAGTCTCATTGACAACAAGAGAATAAATAGGGGTGCACCATGAGATCTCCAATAAAAGACCACAATTGATGGTCTGGGGGCTTCGAGGTTCCCCTGGGAGCATGGCCCCTGGCCCTGATGCTACCCATGTCCGTAAGTCATAATGAAAGTCAACTTTTTGGACAGCAATGGATTGGACTTGGCAACACAGAGTGACCGTAGCTTGTGGGAATTTTATGGTTCTATGCATCTATAGGATGTCATCCCGCCAACCTCTTGCTGGAAGAAAGGGAGTGGGTGGAGAGGAGGGGATTGGATATTGTTGGGAGGATAGGACATGTATGGAGCAGAGAGGAGGGGTGTGCTGTCACCAGGCAGGGAGAGCAGTGGAGCATACAGGTGAGCATGTGAATTTATATGGGAATGTACATTTTCATTCAATCATAATTTTAAAAAAAGACAAATTTAAAACTACTCCTTGAGTCTATATTTCCTAGTCACAACAAGTATGATGACTCATTAGCAGCATGAGTCCCATTGTTGTGTTTGTAGGATTAGTTACAGCCATGTAAAGTATCCTGGAGAGACTCCTAAAATTGTTCTTTAAGACTTACAATGAAGAAGGACTTTGTGGAAGAATTTAGAGCAGGCAAAGTTGACCTTTAACTTTCCCTTTGGCCTTTTGGTCATGCACTATTTGATTTGGCAGCTGGTGGCAAATTAAAACTATAGTGAGATTGCAAGTTTTTTTTATTATGAAGGGTTCCCTTCTAATGAGGACATTATGAACACAGCTTATGTCATGACCAGCTAATGAAAATCAGTACAGCTCTACCACAGTTGCAAGTGAGAAATGAAACATTTTTATTCAAAACTTTTTCTTTTTTTTTAAGATCTAAGTATGGGAAGACATGGTATGAAGGTTATAGGGATGGCACAATGCAGACAAAATAGTAGCCCCCTTTGAGGAGTCTGAGGTCTTGTAGAAAAGACTGTTATGTAATTAAATATAGGCTGATCTTTATTGAGCACATTTTACAAATTAAATACTGTGCTAAGCAGGTCCAAAACTAGGATGAGAGAAGTGACGTACTCACCAGAGCATGATATTTAGGAGGATCCCAAAGAGTGTAGTCATCAAAATAAATGAGTATTTTATAAAATCAAAATATATGCAAACCACGATGGAAAAAAATACTAAATTTTAAACCATGTTTTCATGGTTGGTATCACTAATTTTTCCTTTTACCTTGGGCTCAGAATGGTTCTAGTGCTAAGAATCTGATGTATACATCTAAGGCATGTGTTTCTGCTGCCCAAATCATTGCCTTTGACAGACAACAGAAAATTTGGAGAATGCTTTTTAAACATGGTAGTTAAGAGCGTATACAGGATTCAGACTCAGTATGTCTGAGTTCCATGCTCATCTCTGCTGGTTTTCAACTATGATCTACCTATCCATGTAATCTCTCTGAGCCTCAATTTCATTTTTCTAAAATGTGACTAATAGTACTTAGATCCTGGAATCATTATCTTGACTACTGCGTGCAACCACCACCTGTCTGTCAGTTTGTCCTGTTGTGGTGGTTTGCTCATATCTGTGATGTTGAAATCCATGCCACTAGTATTTTAAAATACCAGTAGGTCCATTCATGGTTGACAGGTTTCAGTGGAGTAATTAGAAAGATAGACCTGCAACGTATTTTCAAGTATTAGCCAATGAAAATCTTATGGATCACAACAGAACATTGTCTGACTTGCTTGCTTTGGGCACATCATCAGGAAGGATCAATTTCTAGAGAAGGACATTGTATTTGATGAAGTAGAGGGCCAACTTGAGTATGAGACCCTCTGTGAGGTGGATTGGCACAGTAAGTCACAAAGATAGACTCAAACATCCCCACAATTGTCAGGATGACTTAGGACGAGAAACATTTTATTCTGTCATATAAAATGTCTCCATGAGTTGGATCCCACCTGAGGGTAATTAACAACAACATGCATAGCCAATGTCTTTGATAAATGCTATCCACTATTATTGCACTTATCAGATATGTTGGCCATGCTTTGTTACTTTCATTGTTCTTGTTAACTACCATCAAGTACAAGCCAACTCATGGAGACCTTGTGTACAACACAAAATTTTGGAGATCTCTTGGCACATTAGTTAAGAGATGTGCTGCTAAGTAAAAGGTCAGCAGTTTAAATCCACCAACTGCTCCTTGGAAACCCTATGTGACAGTTTTACTGTGTCCTATAGGCTCCTTATGAGTTGAAATTGACTCAGTAGAAGAGGGTTTGGTTAAGACTATTATTATTATTAGGAATGGTGTGTTAGGTTTGGTTAGAATTATCATTACCACAAACACCATAATGTAGTAAACTATAGAGATACTAATGTTACGTGTTGAAATCACAACATAAAGAGTCATTTAAATCTAGCAGAAAGGTCATTAAAGATGTAACAGAGGCAGTTCTACTGCATTTTGAAGGATAGGTAAAAAGATTTGGTCAGTGAGGCAAGGCATTTGAGACCAATTCACTGGTAAGAGAAAGGCATGGGATCGTGAAAGAAATGGCAAATTGTGAACAGAAAATCAAATAGGGTTCATGGGATAGCAGGAGAAATTGCAGATGATCATAGTTATGACTAGGAGTCCTGACAATGTCTACCTAACAGGAAGCACTAGAAGATTTTTGTGTTTGGAACTGGCATTTGCTGACCTTATTTTGAAAAAGATAACAGGCCCCAGGATGAAGGACTGATGGTGGAGTTGAAACATTCAGAAGTAATAAAACTTAATATACATGGAGACAGAGAATACTTCATAAATTTTATGAAAGATGAAACTGTTTGAAGTTACATTTACCACAAATTATTTTTCTAACATTCCATTGAAAAGAATAGTGGATTATAGTTTCATATTTTTAATCTTAAATGGAAAATCTAAGGTGATTCAACTTTCCTGTTTAAAGAGCTCTGCTGTTTCTTTAAAAAAACATGGTACCCGAGACGACATTGTATAATTACCCTAAATCTACAACCTGAGGCTTAGAAGTAATTATTCTGCTTATAGTTATAAGGTTGTGACACACAATTTGGTTTATTACATTTGTGTTTTCTTCAAGTCTTATTTATTCTTAAAATCACAGTACGACTAAATTAAACACAGTTTTAAAAAATTATCCATACTCTTACCACTATTATCCAGCTGTTATTTTTCAGTCTTTCTGGTGCTTTTTGTCTATAGATATGTGAGTTTTTAACAGTGGTGATCAAAGCATATGCACAATTTGGCATTCCTTTTTTTGTTGTAATTTTATAATTTTCATTTTCCAATTAACGAAAAATACATAATCACCAATCCTTTCTGACTACGGGGTAAATACTCTATCATAAAAAATACAGAAATATGTCTAAGCACCTAGAATTTGAAGTTATAGAGATTAGGACTTGAACTTCAGTTCACTTCTTGCCAGATTAGTGAATCCAGGAAAGTTCTTTACATTTCAGTTTGTCTGTAACAGCCATCTAGTGCTGCTATGAGCAGATGGCTGTAACAAAGAGAGATTTATTTCCTCACAGAAAAGTCTTGCTGCGGCAAGGCTGCATCTTACAGACTTTGGACATGTTGTCAGGAAAGATCAGTCCCTGGAGAAGGACATCATGCGTGGTAGAGGAGACCCTCAACGAGATGGATTGATACGGTGGCCGCAACAATGGGCTTAAACATAAAAAAGATTGTGGACACGGCACAAGACCAGGCAGTGTTTCATTCTGTTGTTCATAGGGTCACTGTGAGTCAGAACAGACTTGACGGCACCTAACAACAACACCACCACCACAGAAAAGTAGGCTTAAAGTCTAGCTTCATGGTTTCGATTCCGGAGGAAGACTTTGTCTGTTGACCTTTTTCCCTCAGAGTAGGAGCCAAATCTGTAGGATGCACTCTGCTCCTGGTGCTTCTCTCCTGGTGGTGTGAGGTTGCCCTGTCTCTCTGCTCACATCCTTCTATATCCCAAGAGATTTCCTAAAAACAATTCAAGCTTCTAGGCTGAGTCCCATCTCTGTAACACAACTGCCACCCATTTTCCCTCATTAACATCAGAAAGACAGGGCTTACAACATATGAGAAAAGTTACATAATACCAGGCATCATGGCCCGGCCAAACTGATACCCATTTTTGGAGGGACACAGTTCAATCCATGACATGTTTACTCATTTGTTGGGAAGTGGAATGAGATATAAACTCAGTAAAGTGCTCATCAGAGTTTTGAGCACACAGAAAATGGCAGAAGCTAGTCTCAGTCATTACACTTTTAGTGCTAACTAAAAAGTCCACAGATTGAATTCATCACTTGTTCCATGGAAACCTTACAGCGCAGTTCTACTCTGTTCTATAGGGTTGCTATCAGTCACAGTCAACTCAATTGCAACAGATTTGTTTTTTATTTTTATTGTTATCAATCACTATGTCAGAGGCACACTTTTATTTATTAATTAATTTATTCATAAATACTTATTAAAGGCTTATTGTGCACTGGAAACCCTGGTGGTGTAGTGGTTAATTGCTACTGCTGCTAACCAAACAGTCAGCAGTTCAAATCTAGCAGGCACTCCTTAGGAACTCTATGGGGAGTCAGAATCAACTTGACAGTGGTAGGTTTGGTTTTTGATTTTATTGTGTAATAAAGACTGTACTGAACATGCAATGATAAATCAAATGAGGGTTCCTGCCCGCCAGGAGCTTTCATTTTAGTGGGTGTTATAGTTGTGTACCATGACCATCTGTCAGCTTGCTCTATGGTGGCTTGTATTTTGCTAAGATACTGGAAACTGTGCCACTGACATTTCAGTTACCACCCATGGTGGAAAGGTTTCAGTGCAGTGTCCAGACTAAGATTAGGAAAAAAGGCCTGGAAATTTACTTCCAAAAATTAGCTAGTAAAAACCTTGTGACTCACAACAGAATATTGTTTGATAAACTGTAGAAAGATAAGCCACTAAAGGATGAGTACAACAAATGGACTCAAGCATACTAACCGTCCTGAGGATGACACAGGACCAGGTGACATTTAGTTCTGTGTTATATAAGGTCACAACAGTTGTGTAAGTAGATCACTGAAATAACACATGCTATATATTGTTAGTATCCCTTTCTCTTTCACTTCATACTGATTAACATGGGGCTTTTTCACCATCCTCACTAGTTAATTATCAGCCCTCTTAAAATCCCTTTGCATATTTTTTTTTGTATTATGATTGAATGAAAATATACATTCCCACATAAATTTGCATAACCACCTATATGCAGCTCCCACTGCTCTCCCTGCCCAGTGACAGCACACTCGTTCTCTCTGCTCCATACATGTCTTATCCTCCCAACAATCTCCTTTCCCCTCCTTTCCACCTACTCCCCTGCCTCTAGTAAGAGGTCAGCAGGATGACAGCCTTTAGATGCACAGAACCATGAAGTGCACAGATGATGTAGTCACTCTGTGTCGCCAAGTCTAATCCACTCCTGTCCAAAGAGTTGACCTCCTTTATGATTTATGGATGGGGGCAGCAACAGGGCCAGGGGCTATGCTCCCAGGACAACTCCGAGGCCCCTAAACCATCAACTGTGGCCTTTTAGTGGAGATCTCAGGGTTTACCATTTTTATTCTTGTGTTGCCAGTGAGACTCCACTCAACTTTGTGAGCTCCATCATGGCTATCACTGGTAGTGGCCAGGTACCATCCAGTTTTTCCGGTCACAAGTCAATGTAGTCACCCACTCACATGGGTCTCTGTCTTCTGGGTTCTCTTTCTCCATGTCGTTTTAGTCCTTGGTGATTATCCATTCCTGCTGAGTTGGGACCATTTGCTGTATCCTCAGATGGCAGCTTGGCAGCTTTTAAAACCCCAGACACCACTCACCAATGTGGGATGCAGAAGGCTGTCTTAGCAAAACACTATTTGTGCCAGTTTGGCCTCAATTTCCCCTGAGAGCATGGTCCTCAGCCCCCTGCCCCAGCTGCTCTGTCCTTGCAATATTGGGTTAAGATGGGAGGAGTAATCATGTTATGTTGAAGTCCAGTTAATATTGATCTTCTTTCTAATGTGCTGTCACCGATTTCACCCAACCAAATTTCTATCAACTAATCTAAACCCTCCCCTCCCATCGTCCCTCCATCCCCATCCTTGCAGCTGTCAAAGTCTTTTCTTCTGTGCATGGGTCTGTTTTTAAGTTCTTATTGTAGGGGTCTCATACAATATTTGTCTTTTGTCGCTGACTACCTTCACTCATCACGATGTCCTCCAACTGAAACCAGGTTATGAGATGTTTCCTAAAATCATCGTTGTTCTTTATCATTGCATAGTGTTCGATTGAGTATATATACCCTAGCTTACCTACCCATTCCTCTGTTGTTGGGCATCTGGGTTGATTCCATCTTTTTGCTATTGTGGACTGGGCTGCAATAAACATTCGTGTGCATGTATCAGTTGGTGTGAATGGCCTTGATTCTGTAGGATATACTCCAAGCAGTGAAATTACTGGGTCAAATGGTATATCTATATCCAGTTTTTTAAGGGAGTGCCAGATTGCTTTCCAAAGAGGTTGCACCATTTTACAATCCCACCAATAGTGTGGGAAAGTTCCAATTTCTCCACAGCCTCTCTAGCATTTGTTGTTTTGTGTTTTTTGGATCATGACCAACCTTGTTGGGGTGAGATGGTATCTCATTGTCGTTTTGATTTGAATTTCTTTAATAGCTAATGATTGTGAGCATGTCTGCATGTGTTTTTTGGCTGCCTGGATCTCCTCTTTAGAGAAGTGTCTGTCCATCTCCTTTGCCCATCGCTTAATTGAATGATTTATCTTCTTATTGATATTTTGTAGTACCTTATAAATTATGGGGATCAGGAGTTGGTCTGACATATAGTTGCCAAATATTTTTTCCCATTCTGTAGGTGGCCTTTTAATTCTATTAATAAAGTCTTTGGATGAGCAAAAGTGATTGATTCCTAGTAGTTTCCATTTATCTATTTTCTCTTCTGATGATTGTGGTTTGTTGGACAGATTTTGAAGTCTGTCTACATTGTGTACTAAAGCTTCCATTGTTGTTCCTACTTTTTCTTGCCAAGCCAAGTGCCGTCGAGTCGGATCCTTGGATGAGCTTTATCGTTTTAGATTTGATATTTAGGTCTTTTATCCAGTTTGAGTTGTTTTTTGTATAAAGTGTAAGATATTGGTCTTGTTTCAGTTTATTGCAGATGGATATCCAATTTTGCCAGCACCATTTGTTGAAGAGATTGTTTTTACCCCAGTTTAATGTCTTAGGGCCTTTATTAACTGTTCATAGGAAGATGGTGTCATCTCTGGGGTCTCAATTCTGTTCCATTGGTCTATCTGTCTCTTTTTATACCAGTACCAGCCTTTTGACTACTGTGGCAGCATAATAGATTCTAAAGTTGGGTAGTGAGAGGCCTCCAAGTGTGTTCTTCCTCTTAAGTAGTGTTTTACTTATCCGGGGGCTCTTCCCTTTCAAAACAAAGTTGGCAGTATGTTTCTCCATCTCATTAAAAAATGTCACAGGAACTTGTATTGGGATTGCATTATATAAGTAGATTGCTTTGGGTAAAATGGACATTTTCACAATGTTAAATCTTCCTATCCATTTATGTAAGTCTCTCTTAGTTTCTCATAGTGAGAACTTATAGTTTTCTTTGTAAAGGTCTATTATTTCTCTGGTTAGATTTTTTCCTAGGTACTTTATCTTCGTAGGGGCTACAGTAAATGGTATCAATTTGATGATTTCTTCATTAATAATTTCATTATTGGTATAAAGGAATTCTGCTGATTTACTTATGTTTATCTCGTATCCTGAGACTTTGCTAAACTGCATATTTTCTAACTGTCAAATTATTATGGATCAAGGGTCCACTAGCATTACCTGAATGATTTTCTGCTGGTATTGGTATTAAAAGTATATCTAAGACTAGAGAGCAGGCATTACAGGCAGACTCCGAACTTTCAAACACCAGTTCTGCCAGTAGCTATACCTGTGAATTTAAGAGGTTTCCTTGACCTCTCTAAGCATAATAGAGATAACAATAATACATACTTCAAAGGGCAACTGTGAGTATGATACCAGAGAACATATGTGATGCTATATTAGCTCAGGCCTGGCCCAAGCTCAGCATTAAACAAATGAAAACTGCTGTTATGATCAATGTCATTACTGTAACTCTGTGCCTTGCTTTATTTGGGGATTTCTTGAAGCATGACTCATAAGTTGATACTGTCTTGAGAGACAATAAGGCAGGTTCTACCACACCCAATAAGAAATTTGAGGCCAAATATGCTTGGCAAATGATGTTTTAACCTTTGCTGGACTTGGTTTCTTTCATGATTTCCTGGTTACATCCTGTGTCCATTTTTCAAGTTCATTGATCAGGTAATCCCCATTCTCAACAGGTTTCAAGCCTATGGGTTTGCTAAGCAACCTATCTACTGACACTGTTCAGGTGGGTCATTGGGTACTCCAGCTGGTCGCCTCAGATGCCACAGAGTCCCTAACTGATGTCCTACCCTCTACAGCCTCTTTCTGGCCTGATGACCATCTCAGTTCCCATCTACTCCTCTGTCAGATGGGAGATTATTGTTTTGATGTTTGGGTCAGAAAAAAAAAAAAAATAGCTGCTAGGGAGTGTTAGAGGAATCAATACCACTAGGAAAAATCAACCCCTTTATTCATGATTTTATGCCCTAGAAGTACCTACACTTCCTGTTTCTTGATATTTCCCTCTCTTTTCCATGAACACTACATACATTTACAATTATACAAGGCTGGTAGTACAGTTGAAAACACTGGTGGCATAGTGGTTAAGAGCTACAGCTATTATATGGTACAGCAACTTAGGATATCAATTTGGTGCTTTCTTAGAAAGCTAGAAATAGAAATACCGTGCAATCCAGTAATCCCACTTCTTGAAATATATCCTAGAGAAATAAGGTCTGTCACACAATTAGCTATATATACATGCCTAAGGTTATTGCAGCACTTTCCATAAAAGCAAAAATAGGGAACCAACCTAGATGCCAGTGATCAGATGAATGGATAAACTATGGTATATTCACATAGCTGAACTCTATGCAACGATAAAAAGCAATGATGTTCTTGGGAAGCATAACATGGAAGAATCCAGAAGACATTATGCCAAGTGTAATTAGTCAATTGCAAAAGGACAAATACTGTATGAGATCACTATTATAAGGACTCAAGAAAAGGTTTCAACATAGAAAACAAAACATTCTTTGATGGTTACAAGGATAGGAAGGGAGGGAGAGGAGTATTCATTGATTAGATAGCAGATGTGAAGGGAGAAATAGCATACAGTAGAAGAGAGGTCAGCACAACCAGACTAAACCAAAAGCTAAGAATCAAAACCAAATTCACTACTGTCCTGTCTATTCCAATTCATAGTTACCCTATACATCAGAGTGGAACTGTCCCATAGAGTTTCCAAGAAGCATCTGGTGGATTAGAACTGCCAACGTTTTGGTTAGCAACTGTAGCCCTTAACCACTACACCACCAGAGTTTACAATATAACTCAACACTTCTAAGGACAGAGTAGCACAGGCAGGAGTCTGGGGACCACGGTTTTAGGGTACATCTAGGTCAACTAGTGTGAGTGGTGTCTGGGGTGTCAAAAGCTAGCAAGTGGACATCCAAGTGGCATCAATTGGTCCCAACCCACCTGGAGCAGAGGCGAATGAAAGACACCAAATATATGAGAAAGTATGAGCCCAAGAGACAGAAAAGGATATGTAATCCAGGCTACATCAGCATAAATCCAGAAGAACTAGATGATGCCTGGCTACCAGCAATGACTGCCCTGACAGGGAATACAGCATGAAGTCCCTGATGTAGCAGGAGAAATATGGGTGTGCATAACGAGAACTCTATTAAATAAAGGCCAGACTTGATGGTCCAGCAGACTAGAGAGTCACAAGCAGACATGGTGCCTGGACTGTCTGGTAGCCCAGAACTGAATTCAGTCTTGAAGCCAACTCTTCAGACAAAGATTGGACTACACTATAACATATAAAATGATACTTGCTAAGAGTATGCTTCTTGGTTTAAGGATGTACGTGAGTCCAAGTAATCAACTCTTGTCTAGAGGCAAAATGAGAGAGTGGAAGGGGAGACAAGCTGACTGAATGGATACGAGAAACACAGGATGGAAAGGAAGAATGTGTTGTCTCAAGGTGTGGGGAGCAGGTAGAGTTACATAGCAGCATGTGTACAAGACTTTGTATGACAAATTGACTTGGATTGTTCACTTTCACTTAAAGCACATTAAAATATATATTTTAAAAAACAGCTACAGCTGTTAACCAATAGGTCAGCAGTTTGAATACATCTGGAATGCCTCATAAACTCTCTGGGGCAGTTCTACTCTGTTCTGTAGGGTTACTATGAATTGAAATGGACTCAACAGCAATGGGTTTGGGGTTTTAGTTGTGCAGCCTGATTAAAATCTGCTCAGTGATTCCATGGAAGAAAGGCCTGGTGATCTGTGTCAGTAAAGATTACAGCCAAGAAAACTCTACAAAGTAGTTTTGCTCTGTAACTTGTGGGGTCACCAACAGCTGGAATCAGCTTAATGGCAACAGTTGCAGGTTACAGGATAGCAGTGCAGTCTACAAGTATTTCTAACACTTGTCTTCATGATGTCTCTTTATATTGTTATGAATGTTTGTGTGTGTTATGTGTATGGCCAAGTGCCATTGAGTCTTTTTTTTAATTAGCAGTGTGTTATGTGCATACACTGCTAATTAAAAAACAAAAAAACAAACCCACTGCTGTCAAGTCTATTCTGACTTATAGCAACTCTATAGGATACAGTAGAACTGCTCCATAGAGCTTCCAAGGTGCCTCCTGGTTTTGAACTGCCAACTTTTTGGTTAGCAGATGTAGCACTTAACCACTACTCCACCATTCCACACACACACACATATGTGCATACACACACATGCATGCACACACTTATATATGCATACATATATTGTGTGTAGCAATAATTTGTAATTCTGACTTTTTTTGTACAAGCAATTCAGTGATATTACTTTCATGTTGTACAACCATCATCACTATTTCTTTCTAAACTTTCCATCACCCTTAAAGGAACTCAGTGTCCCGAACAATGCTTCCCTTTCCCCTCCTCCTACCACAGGTAACCACCTAGTTGACTTTGGTCTCTATACATTTGCCTATTCTAGATATTGCATGTAAATGGGATCATACAATATTTGTCCTTTATGACTAATTCCTTTCACTAAATACAGTGTTTCCACAGTTCATCCATGTTGTAGCATGTATCAGGATTTCATTTCTCTTTAGGGCCATGTATGAAAACTGTTTTTATTGGGGTAAAGTTTACATAACATGAAACTCACCTCTTTAATCATTTTAAAGTATACACTTCAGTGGTAGTAAGTATATTCTCAATATTGTGCATCTATCACCACTCTCCAGTTCCAGAACATTTTCATTGCCCTAATGAAGCCTTATACCCATTAAGTAGTCATTCTGGATTTCTCTCTCACCCCAGACCCTAGCAATCAGTAATCTACTTTTTGTCTCTATAGATTTGCCTATTATGGATATTTCACATAATGGCATAATACTTAGCACAATGTTCATCCATGCCGCAGCATATTTGTGTACTTCGTTCCTTCGTATGGCTTAACAATATTTCTATTGTATGGTTACAGCACGTTTTTTTAATTCATCCATCAGGTGCTGGATATTTGGGGTTTTTTTTCCTACCTTTTGTTGTTGTTGTTAGGTGCCGTCGACTCAGTTCTAAGTTACAGCGACCTTGTGATCAATAGAATGAAACACTGCCTGGTCTTGTGCCATATCCACAATCGTTTATGCTTAAGCCCATTGTTGCAGCCACTGTGTCAATCCATCTCCTTGAGGGTCTCCCTCTTTTTTGCTGACCCTCCACTCAATTAAGCATGATGTCCTTCTCCAGGGACTGATCCTTCCTGACAACATGTCCAAAGTATGTAAGACACAATCTTGCCATCTTTGCTTCCAAGGAGCACTCTGGTTGTGCTTCTTCCAGAACAGATCTGTTTGTTCTTCTGGTGGTCCATCATACATTCCACATTCGTCTCCAATGTCACAATTCAAAGGCATAAATTCTTCTTCTGTCTTCTTTATTCATTGTCCAGCTTTCACATGCATATGATGTGATTGAAAATATTATGGCTTGGGTCAGGCACATTTTAGTCTTCAAGGTGACATCTTTACATTTCTACCTTTTACATTTTCTACTTTTAGCTATCAATAATGTTCCTATGAAGATCAGCGTATATCAGTTTTTATTTGAACATCTGTTTTCCATTCTTGGAAACTAATGAAGTACGACCCAGCAATTCCATTCCTGGTTCTAAGTGGAATTTCTGGGTCATATCTCCTAATTTCTTACTTCAGCATATTCTAACCATCAATTCAGGTTGCTAAAATCACAAACTTCAAGACTTACATTTGTAATTTAATTTAATGAGGCTCCCGAAGAAAAAAAGAAATGTTTTGTTCCATTGCCACACTAGATTCAAATTTTTATTCTGCAAACATTTTCTGAGAGAACAAATATCTTCCACTAAAGCACTATTTGGGTTATTCAGAACTACGGCAACAAATGTACTCACATAACACATGCTTTCCAAAGAAAATGCTGTAACGAAAGTATTGGTGGGGAAATTTTGCAGTTTTTGAAGTCCTAAAGAGTAGTTCAATCCTGTTTGGCTTGTCGTAGTGTTTATGAGTAACAGAGTTCAGAATCTTGTCCTTTGGTGATTCTGAACTGGCTGGCAGTCCTCTGTCTGCTGTTCTCTTGTCCTATAAGCCAATGAGTAGATGAAGAAAATGGATGGAAACCAGAGTGCGAATCACCTCCTAATTGTCTTATCCAGGTCAAATGGCTGCAGTTGCTATACACACAGTGTTTTCCACTAAGTTTCTGTCGTCCAAATGATAGAAAATGGTCTTTCTTTCTTTCTTTTTTAAAAAAGATTTCCTCTATTTTCTTACCATAAAATGGGACAGGCTTCTACATCCACACGTGTATTTTATTGCTGATTTCTAAAACAAAATCAAACTCTCTTCCTGAAGTTTGGTGGAAATTATAGCCACTGAGTATACACTGTTGACAAAGTACTATTGCTCTTTGTGGAGGCAAATGCCCATGTAATGAAGGGACATTTTAATAGAAGCATGCTGAATAATCAATTCTACTTTAAGGCACAGATCAATGTTATCTTTAAGATGTCTAAATATCCATTAAATATGAAGAGAACAGGTCTAGCAAGCAGAAAAATACAGAATAGCATTGCTCTTGACCACAACGTGCAGTATTTAATGGTTTTGAATAGGGAATTGACCTATCTGGAAATTATCTGCTTTTCATTCTCACTGTGATGACTCTAAATTTAAGCTTTGTTTATTTGTATGTAGTTATTTATTGTTTTAAATATTTCAGTTTTCAAGGAGCAAGCATTATATACTCTTTGTAGCATATCTCCTGAAACTTTACAATCAATTATTTTTCTACATGTTTTAAAATATACTTTTATTGAAAGCATTTTAACTTGACTAAAAATTACAGTACAGAGACTTCCCACACACTCCACACTCAATTTCTCCTTTTATTAACATCTTAACATTACTATAATATACTTGTCACAATTAATAAACAGTATTGATATTTTACTATTAACAAAAACCAAAAAACCAAACCAAACTTGTTGCCATCGAGATTACTTGTTCCTTGAAAACTCTACGGGGCAGCTCTGCCCTGAGCTCTAGGGTCGCTATGAGCCTGACTAAATGGCAGTGAATATACTTCGTTCAAATTTTTTTTTTTTTAGTTTTTATCTAATGTATTTCTTGTATTCTAAGATACTAATCAGGTTAAAATACTACATTGAATCATTGTGTCTGCCCAGGCTCCTCTTGGCTGTGATAGTTTCCTTGACTTTCCATGCTTTTGATGATTTTGGCTGATTTGAGAGGTACCGGCTATGGCACTTGGCTTGGCTGGCTAGGTGTTTTGTACAATATCCTTCAAATGAAATTTTTGTGATGTTTTCCTTATGATTAAACTGGGGTTATGGGTTTTGGGGAGGAAGACTACAGAAACAAACTGCCAATATTATTACATCTTATCCAGGGCACATACTGTGAACATGACTTAATACTATTGATATTAACCTTGATCATCTGGCTAAGGTAGGATTTTTCAGGACTGTTCATTTTAATGTCACTCTTTGACCCCTTTTCCACACTGTTTTCTATGAAAGGAAGCCACTCTGTATAATACACACTTAAGGAATGGGAGTTATGCTCTACCTCCTTGAGGGAGGAATATCCACTTAAAATTCTTCTGCAATAGAGATATGTCTCTCCTCTCCCACTTATTTATTCAATCATTATTTGTATACCTATGAACTCATGGATATCTATTTAATATGTTGGTTTATAATATTAGTTTTACTTATTTTACTGTCCATGTTGTTTCAGCTTTGGCCATTTGAAGCTTTTTCTGTCGGCTTACATTTCCATTTGAACTGGCTTTGATAGTGTGTGTGTGTGTGTGTGCACGTACTACAAGACACTCTAAGCTCATCTTGTGTCTTTCTTTCCCGGTCCTAGAATTAACTGTTCTCTAAAGAGTCCTGGTTCTTTTCATTAAAGGATGGTGTTAGAAACCAGGAAACAGGAGCTAGTGTGCTCATTGCTACTGAAGTCTTATTTCTTCTTAGTTCTCTCCAAGTTAACAAAGCAAGAAAATACAGTATGTTTTTTACATAAGCAGTACGCACATTCTGTGTTTGTTTTGCCATCCATGGCCTTCCTCCGTGAGTCTTTTCATATGTGCACTATGGCAATTGTTTTTTCACCTGCTGTTTAAAAAATTAGCATAGCATGCCTATTAAAATACAACATGGGGATTAAAGTATGGTTGCAAGCAAACAGAATGTGTGTGTTATTTGTATAAAAATACAATATATGCCAGTGCATGTGTAAGCTAACCTATGTAAAGTCACATATCTGTATTTCTATGTGTATCCATTTGTATCTGTATGAAGCTGAGTTCATACTGACATCTTTAACTTTAATCCATTTCTACACAGACCACTCTAGCCTCATCCTCTTGCTTATCTATAGACTCCCACTCCAACTATGTGAAACCAGTTTCTCATCATCTGCCATTCATAATAAGCTGTTCAGTTCTAGGATAGATGTCTAGCAGTTTCAGAATTGTTAAGCTGTATGCCCATGAGAGTCAATATCGATCAATATCCAGTATTTATGAACAGGTTCTTTTGCCCTTAATTTTACAAACTCTATTCATTCCCTAAGTTACTTAGGTCAGCATCTTTATCTTCTATCTCCTTCATTGAGATTGTTTCATATTTCAGTAATATAGTTAGATCCTTTTCTAACAGTCTGCAGTTGATTCTGTAATCTCTTGGCCTCCTACATAATTTTGAGAAATTTACCTATAATGAGGTTTACTCTCTGTGCTATGATGTTCTATAAGTTTTGCAAATATAGATGTCACCTACTGACCACTGCAGTGTCATACAGAATAGTGTCACTGCCCGAATATAACTGCTGGCCTTCATCTGTTCATCCCACTCTCTCTCCCCTTGAACCTCTGAGGACATTTGGCCTGTTTACCATGTGTATCCAAATGGAATTATACTGCATGTTGCCCCTTTACACTGGCATATTTTACTTAACGATATGGATAACTGGATAGTTCATTCCTTTTGTTTCTGAAAAATACTGCATGTATTGTATGAGTATATTACAGTTTGTTTTTATTTCACCTATTGAAAATTATCTTGGTTGATTCCATGGGGTGATTATCAAGAAAGCTTCTATAGGTATTTGCCTCCAGGTTTTTGAGTGGACATGAGTTTTCAGTCAGTTGAGTAAATACTAGGAAGGTAATCACAGCATCTTATGGTAAGTCTGTGATTACCTCTGTAAGAAGTTGTCATGGGCTGAATTGTGCCTCCCCAAAAGTGTATGCAGCAGTTTGACTAGGTCATGATTCCTGGTCCATGTGATGTTAGTGTATGTTGTAAATCCTGTCTCTATGATATTAATGAGGGAGAATGGATAGCAGTTGGTTTGGTGGGGCAAGAGTCATTGTGTAAGATTGTATTGTACCTTGAGGCAATCTCTTGGGATGTAAAGGAAAGAGAAGCAAGCAGAGAGTTAAGGAGGTTACAGCCACAGGAAAGAAGCAGTGCTGGAAGCAGAACAAGTCCTTTGGACACTGGGGACCCTGTGCCTCAGAAGCTCCCAGCCCAGGGGAAGACTGACAACCAGGACCTTCCTCCAGAGCCAACTGAGAAAGACTTCTGGAATTGATGCCCTAAATTTGGACTTTTAGCCTACCGTATTTTGAAGAAATAAGTTTCTCGTTGTTGAAGCCAGTCTACTTGTGGTATGTCTGTTATAGCATCACTAAAAAATTCCCATTGCCATCTAGTCAATTCCAACTCATAGAGACCCTATAGGACAGAGTGGAACTGCCCCACAGCATTTCCAAAGAGCACCTAGTGGATTCAAACTGCCAGCCTTTTGGTTAGGAGCTTACATAGCACGAGTGGGTAATATAACCACTACATCACCAGGGTTTCCATAGCATCTCTAGGTAACTAAAACCCTGCCATGTTTGTCTTCCAGGTGGCTCTACCTTTTTAATTCCCACCAACGAGTGAGAGTTCATGTTGCTCTGCATGTTTGCCAGAGATTAGTATTCTTAGGGTTGTTTGTTTAGCCTTTATCACTATCAATTTTGAGTCATAGTAACCCTACAGGACAGAGCAGAATTGCCACACAGGACTTCCAAGAAATGGGTGGTGGATTTGAATTGCTAACTCTGTGGTTGACAGCTCAGTACTTCAATACTGTGCCACAAGGGCTCCTTTCTAACTCTAATAGGTGTATAGTGGTTAATTAGTTAAATTTTGCATAGTGATCATTCATACTCAGTGGAAAAATACCACACACCAAAAGACATATGACAGCTTTCATTGCTTGATGTTTTCCTTTACAGAATACTTCGATCACCACTAAAACTTGGCATTTACCACGTATTTCCTCTAAGGATCTAAAATACAGTATAGCATATTGGTTATTTACTGTAACTCTAGATTTTAGATAAAGTGGGTTTTAGTACGGACTCTACCACTTACCATCTTTCAAACTGTGGATAGATTATGAACTTCACCTGTTTCAGTTTATTTGTCTTTACAACAGGGACAATACCAGAACCCAGCTGAGAATGTCTAAGAATTAAACGAGCTATTGCATAAAAGACATTTACCACGATGCCTGGAAAATGGCAACCGTACAGTTAGTATTGTTATTACTGTATTACTACTACTGCCGCTGCAGCTACGACAGAAGGCTTTAGTTCTTCCTTGAAAACGATTTTTTCTTCAATCCTTTGCTTTTAAACTATACTAATCTTTTTCATTCAATCATGCATCATAAAAATACAATAAACATACTTCACATTCATTACATATCTCACAAAGTGATTTTTTCTACTCCAAAGAGCATGGTGGAATAGATATTTGCAAAGTAACATAAGTATTACAACTGATTGGCTTCCTGTTATTTTTTGTATTATTACTAATCCCTTACATTTGCTCAGTGCTTTAGATTTTACATAGTGCCAGCTTCACAGATATTATCTCTTTTGATTCTTGGAACAGGTTGGAGGTAGGAAGGGCACACTTATTAGCTACTGATTTGGGTGAGGTAAAGGGACTTGTCCTAAACAGTGGGCACAAGCAGAGTCAGGGTTTGGATCTAGATTTTCTAAATTTCCATTCAATGTTCTTTCAAGGAAATCATGCAGAGGCTGAGTCTTCAGATAAAACGGCAGATACAAGGTGCCTAGGATATTCATCATCGTTAGTCACTGTTGATTTGGATTCATGGTGGTCCCATGTACTACAGAGTAGAACTGCTCCACTGGATATTCTTGGCTGTAATCTTAAAGGAAGCAGATAGCAAGGCCTTTTCTTCCTCAGTATCACTGGATGGGTTGGAATTTCTGACCTTCCAGTTATGCTGAACAACTGAGCCAGCAGGGCTCCTGTAGATTGTTATAATTTAGGAGTAGGCTATCCACATTTAGCTCTCTTTCTAGGACGTGGAACAGTCCATCTTCCCCACTAGTCAGTAGGGCTAAACTCTTAGCCTCTTTGTTAGTATTGTGGGATGCCACCCCCTAGTTCTATCTCATTGTGCTGGAATACACACTGGATTCCAGACAGGCCAATCAGATACTTCTTTAGATAAATAATATTTGGGGCCCAGAGACAGTAAGTTAACAAATGCATGTGGATGTAACTCTGTGAGCAGACATACTGTAGCATGGGAGCAGAGAACTAGGAAGTTCTTTGCCACCAAGAGTAAAAAGAAGCATAAACAGTAAGAAAACAATGAGGTGAAAAAGCAAAGAGCAAAGAGAAACAGCTAGCCAGTGAGGCTGGCCGGGTGGGCGGGTGGGTTGCAGGCAGAGAGATACCGAAATAAAGGAACTGTGGATCAGACAGGACTCCTTCATCATGTTGTCTCATCCCAAAGCTTTGTTTCATTACTTTCCAGGTGTTCCTTAGGTCTCTTGATTCTTTAAAATCCATTTCTTGCCTTTCCTAACCTCTCCTTTGCACTAGTTTTAGTTGGTTTCTGGTACTCTGGTAAGCAGAAGGACGCTGATTTACGGAGAGAGAGAAATTCCCTTCATGCAAAACTTGCTTCTGAGCTGCAGCAAATTTGGCTTTCAATAGGAGCATTAACTTTCATATGTGATAGGCTCCTACTTAGTTCGTGGATCCTACACTCCAGGAGGTACTAAAGTACCTAATGGTACTTCCACCTTGAGGCAAATAACCTGTTAAAGCATCTCAGGATCTCAGCAAGAGGGGAGGCTTCTCAGGTCAGCTACTTCCACCCTTTCTCCCACTCAGAATTCTGTCCTCTATCTTCCTTATGGCTATCCAACAAGTTCTTGCTTAAATTCTTCTAAACCTAGGGAGCAAAGCATAAGAGAGTATCAGCTTAGGAGTAACAAAAGCCTTTGTTCAAATCTGCTTCTGGAACTTTCTAGATTTTAAATCTCTACGATTATTTAACATCTCTCAGCCTTCCTATCCTTATTTGCAAAGTGGAGAAAAACAAAGTTCTGCATCACAAATTCCTTTTAAATGGGACTTACCTCAAAGAAAGCATGTCCAGTACTTAGTACAGTGTCTCAACCATTGTTCATACTCAAGAAATGTTACCCACTTCCATCCTCTCGAGAAGATTCTCCAATCATTCTTCTTACATGGAAACAGGGACATCTAACGGTGTGGTCTGCAGAATTCTTATGGAGCACATGACAGGCAGCCATGGTGACTGTGTCTGGGAGCCTATGACCAAGTCTTCAACCTGTAGTAAGGGAACTAGGGATAACTCCCAGAAACTCCTATATAATACAGTTAGGAAAGTGGGTATTTAAGGTCTCTTTGCAACACAAAATAATATGACTCTAATATTCACCATTTACATTATATATTTTTTTACATTAAACAACTAATAATATTATCAATTCTAGTGTTGGCTAACTTTTGTAGTATATTTCCATGTCAGAGAAATTAGCACCTCCAAAAGATGCCATTTCAAATTTTGTAAAGCTGTAATTGTCAAGTATCTCTGTGTAGCCAGAAAAACTCTGCCTCATTCCAAACATTTAACCCCCAAACCCACTGCCATGAAGTCGATTTTGACTCATACAGACCCTCTTGTTAGTCCTAGTTTTTGTCTTCTCTCGGTCAATGGCTGTGGTCCCCAGGTGACAAGATTATGAGATGCCCTGTTTTCATTCCAGGAGTGCAGTAACTTGCCTTTGTATTCTCCTCCTTTTATTTCTTCTAAAAATCCAGAATCACCTAGTCAGCTTCTTCCCTTTGTACTAAAATCCTCAAAGTTTGGAGTTTTGTGAAGCAATGAAGATGAACTCTATTGGAAAATAAGATTCTGACTTGTAGTGGAACACTGGAAATACACAATGGCTTTAGACTTTTTTTTTTAACTCATGTCTATTAATGTTAATTCGAGGATTTAGCTTTTGGGTAAATACTTTCTTGGTTTAGTCCTCTCCTGTATTCCAAGCTTCCTCTGTCCTCCCTCCTACTTGTCCCTAGATCTTTGGCTTCCATTCATTCATGTATGAGTTGATTAACTTACTCTTTGAATATTTATTATTATTAATTTATTATGATTGAGTGAAAATGTGCATTCCCATATAAATTCACATGCCCACCTATGTGCAGCTCCCACTGCTCTTCCTGCCTGGTGATAGTATACTCTTCCTCTCCATTCTGTACATGTCATATCCTACTAACAATCTCCTATCCCCTCCTTGCCACCCTCTACCCCACCTCCAATAAGACGTCAGCAAGACAGCATCCTATAGATGCACAGAACAATAAAGTGCACACCTGATATGGTCACATTGTGTCACCAAGTCCAATCCATTCATGTCTGAAGACTTGACCTCAAGTATGATTTATGGACAGGGGCAGCATTAGAGTCAGGGGTCATGCTCCCAGGGGAATCTCAAAGCAACTGGACCACAAATTGGAGTCTTTTAGTGGAGATCTCAGGGTACACTCCATTTCATTCTTGTGTTGCCAGTGAGACTCAACTCTGTAAGCCCCATCACAGCTATTGCTGATGGTAGCTGGGCACCATCTGGTTCTTCCGGTCACATGTTGATGTAGTCACCCGCTCACATGCGTTTCTCTGTCCTCTGGGTTCTCTTTCCTCCATGTCATTTTGGTCCTCGGTGATCATGCGTTCCTGCTGAGTTGGGACTATTTGCTGTACCCTCAGATGGCAGCTTGGCAGCTTTTAAGACCCCAGATGCCACTCACCAATGTGGAGTGCAGAAGGCTCTCTTAGCAAAATGCTAGTTGTGCCAATTAGCCTCAATTTCCCCTGAGAGGATGGTCCCCGGTTCCCTGATCCAGCTGCTCTGACTTTGCAATATTGGGTTAAGATGGGAGGAGTAATCATGTTATGTTGAAGTTCAGTTAATATTGATCTGCTTTCTAATGTCTTTTGACTAGCTTTCTAATGTGTGCTGTCACAGATTTCACCCAACCAAATTTTTATCAACTATGCAATCTAAACACTCCCCCCACCCTTGCCTTCCATTCCTCCCCACCCTTGCAGCTGTCAAAAAGTCTTTTCTTCTATGCATGAGTCTGTTTTTAAGTTCTTATTGTAGGGGTCTTATAAAATATTTCTCCTTTTCTTGCTGACTACTTCACTCAACATAATGTCCTCCAATTGAAACCCGGTTATGAGATGTTTCCTAAAATCCTCATTGTTCTTTATCATTGCATAGTGTTAAATTGAGTATATATACCCTAGTTTACCTACCCATTCCTCTGTTGTTGGGCATTTGGGTCGATTCTATCTTTTTGCTATTGTGGACTCTGCTGCAATAAACATTTGTGTGTATGTATCAGTTGGTACGAATGGCCTTGATTCTGTAGGGTATATTTCAAGCAGTGGAATTACTGGGTCAAATGCTATAGCTCTTTCCAGCTTTTTAAGGAAGTGCCAGATTGCTTTCCAAAGAAGTTACACCCTTTTGCAATCCCACCAGCAGTGTAGGAGAGTTCCAATTTCTCCACAGCCTCTCCAGCATTTGTTGTTTTGTGTTTTTTGGATCACGGCCTACCTTGTTGGGGTGAGATGGTATCTCATTGTCGTTTTGTCTGAGATTAGAATTGCCACACTTGCTCTTCTTCATTCATTGTTAGCTTGACACATATTCTTACATCCTTTAATTTTCAGTTTGTTCCTATCTTTAAGTCTCAAGTGAGTTCCTTGTAGACAACATATGGATGGATCATGTCTTTTGATCCAAGATGTCACTCGATGTCTCTTTACTGGAGCATTCAGTCCATTCACATTCAATGTAATTATTGATAGGTATATGTTCAGTGCTGCCATTGTGATATGTTTATTTTTGTGTTGCTGTTTTCTCTGCTGTTCTTATTAGTCTGTTCCGGAACATTCTTTTTTGCTTGTGAAATTTCACCTTTTTCAGAGCTGGTTTTGTAGTTGTTAAGATGCCTATGCTACATTTCTTGATATGGTATGTTGCATCTTCATTGTGCTTTACAGCTGTCCCTATGATCCCCCTTAATAAACTATGTATAAACCCAATTTTAATTACTGCCGCTATTGTCGACTTCCTCTCCATCTGGTAGGACTATAACAACTGTAGTACATCCCTCTTTTTAATATGATGGCACCATAATTTTCATGATAATCACTGGATTGTGTCTTTCAGTATTAAAGCTGTGATTGAGTTTTGAGCCTTCCCTAACTGAGTAGAATTCTGGATGATGTGTTGTTCTGACATATAAAGTTAGTGCTTTTGTTCTTCTAAGCCAAAGCCAAGAACTTCTTTCAGTATTTCTTGTGGGTTTGGTTTGGTTTTTACGAAGTCTCTGAGTTAGTAAAGTTGTCTGGGAATGTCTTAATTTCATTTTCATATTTGAAAGATAGTTTTGCAGAATGTAAAATTCTTGGATGGAAGTTCTTCTCCTTCAAGGCTTTGAATGTGTCATGCCACTGTCTCTGTGCCAGCATGGTTTCTGCTGAGAAATCTGACAAAAGCCTACAGGATTTCCCTCTGAATGTTAGCTTTGCTTTGAGTCTTGCTGCCTTTAAGAGTTTCTGCTTCTGTTTCATTTTGTTAAGTTTGATTATAATATGTCTTGGAGTCTTTCTTTTGAGATCTATATTGGGTGGCGTACAATATGCATCTGGGATATCTATATTCTCTTTCTCCATGATTTCTGGGAAGATTCTGTCAGCAGCTCCGCAACGATACTCTCTGTGTTCTCAGGTGTCTCATCCTGTTCAGGGACTCCAATTAATCAAAGGTTGTTCCTCTTAATAGAGCCCCATATGATTCTTAATGCTTCTTTATTTTTCTTGCTTCTTTTTTCTGATTTCTGCTCATAGACGCTGGCATCAGTAGCTATGTCTTCCAAGTCAGAAATTCTTTATTCCATTTGTTCCATTCTGTTTTCTTGGCTTTGAATGGAAGTTTCTGTATCTTTGATTTTGTTCTTGATCTGTTGGATTTCAGAGTACTGGTGTTCCATCAGATCAAACAGCTTGCTTAATTTTTTATTTTCTTCTGCTGCATTTTGTATAACTTCTAGAAGGGCTCTGTATATAGTCCTTTTGTATTCACGTTCTGATGATTTCAGAAAAGTTTCTTCATCTGGAAAACACCTTGGTTGTTTTGTTTGGGAGTCTTCTGAAGCCATGGGTGATTTCTTGTTTGCCACAAGCATCTGTTGCTTTTTGGGTTTCATGTGAGTAAGTAAAGTGTGGGAGAGATACTGTGAAGATGGACTACAGATGTTTCTCTAAGCTGTCTTACAATGTAAAACAAAAGGTATCTGATCATTTCCCAAGTCAGTCAGGTTTTCAGGTGTAGAGGATCCTCTTCCCAACTGGCAAAGTAAGCACCTCCATATCCAACCCCAGATGATATGAACTAGTTCAAAATATAGCAGTGCTACTGCCCTGTTGGCCTCTGCTGACAGGGCCCAGCCTTAGGTGACACTTTGTAAACTACTGCTTTTCTGGTAGAAAAGCACTCTCCTCTGGGCAGGCTCTGGCTCCCAAGCTAAGCATTCGGTCCAGCTGTGGCCACCATATCTAAGATGGCGCCCTCCACATGGTCTGCAGATAGGGGGGTTAAAGGTCCTGAGATATAGTAAGTCCTCAGCCTCTGTTGCCGGGC
This sequence comes from Heterohyrax brucei, assembly GCA_028571685.1. Taxonomy (NCBI): domain Eukaryota; kingdom Metazoa; phylum Chordata; class Mammalia; order Hyracoidea; family Procaviidae; genus Heterohyrax; species Heterohyrax brucei. The sequence goes on from CM053141.1 coordinate 173,298,637, forward strand.
CCCCACTGTAGGTGACACTGTGTAAACTACTGCTTCTCTGTCAGAGAAGTGCTGTCCTGTTTGCAGGCGCTGGCTCCCAGGTTAAGAATTAGGTCCTGCTAAAATCTCTGTATCCAACATGGCGTCCTGCACATAGGTGCCACTGGTTCCAAACAAACCATGCTGTGGCAGAGATAAAAAGGCAGGCCCAAAGTGGCTAGATGAACAGAGTCCTAAGGCTGGCTCTTTAAATATGACAATTTTGCCTGCCTATCCCCGCAGCAGTGCATCTCAGACTAGCTGCTAGACAAGACCTAGCTTCACCCGCTGGCCAAGACAGAGGAAAAAAAGTCAAAATGGTGCATTACCTTCATTCTGTGAGAGCCAGAGCTAGCCAGGAGCCAGAGTCAGCGAAAAAGACGGGATTTTTCGTTCAGTGGTATGAAGTCCCAATTAAAAGCCCTGTGCCATGTTCTGGGGCTCACTAGGTGACCAGAAGGCTCCGTTTGATTATCACTTCAGGTCTTGGTTTCCAGCAGGATATAGGGAGACGTGTGCTTAGTCCGCCATCTTGACCCTCATTGTTGTTTTGATTTGAATTTCTTTAATAGCTAATGATCGTGAGCATGTCTGCATGTGTCTTTTGGCTGCCTGGATCTCCTCTTTAGAGAAGTGTCTGTTCATCTCCTTTGCCCATTACTTAATTGGGTGATTTATCTTTTTCTTGTTGATATCTTGTAGTACTTTACAGATTGTGGAGATCAGGTGTTGGTCTGACAGACAGTTGCAAAATATTTTTTTCCCATTCTGTAGATGGTCTTTTAATTCTTTTGATAAAGTCTTTAGATGAGTAAAAGTGTTGGATTCTTAGTAGTTCCCATATATCTATTTTCTCTTCTATTGATTGTGCTTTGTCAGATTTTGAAGTCTGTCTATGTTGTATATTAAAACTTCCATTGTTGATCTTATTTTCTCTTGGATGAGCTTTATTGTTTCAGATTTGATATTTATTATGGATGGATATCCAATTTTGCCAGGATAATTTGTTGAAGAGATTGTTTTTAACTCCAGTTTAATGTCTTAGGGTCTTTGTCCAATATCAGTTGTTCATAGGAGGATAGTGGCATCTCTGGGGTCTCAACTCTGTTCCATTGATCTGTGTGTCTCTTTGTACCAGTACCAGGCTGTTTTGACAACAGTGGCAGTGTAATAGGTTCTAAAGTCAGGTAGTGAGTGGCCTCCCAGTGTATTCTTCTTCTTCAGTAGTGCTTTACTTATCTGGGGCTTCTTCCCTTTGCAAACGAAGTTGGTGATTTGTTTCTCCATCTCATTAAAAAGTATCACAGGAATTTGTATGGGGCTTGCATTATGTAAGTAGATTGCTTCGGGTAAAATAGACATTTTTAAAATGTTGAGTCTTCCTATTCATGAGCAGGGTAGGTTCCTCCATTTATGTAACTCTCTCCTAGTTTCTTCTAGTTAAAGTTTGTAGTTCTCTTTGTAAAGCCCTGTTATTTCTCTGGTTAGATTTATTCCCAGATATTTTATCTTCTTGGGAGCTATAGAAAATGGTATTGATTTGATGAGTTCTTCGTTAATAATCTCACTTTGGGTATAAAGGAATCCTACTGCTTTACTTGTGTTTATCTTATATGCCGAGACTTTGCTGAACTCTCATATCAGTTTGAGTAGTTTACATATGGATTCTTTAGGATTCTCTCCATTTGGAATCATATCATCTGCAAATAGGAAGATATTCACTTCCTTTTTGCCGATGCAGTTACTCTTTATTCCTTGGTCTTGTCTAATTGCTCTGGCTAGAACTTCTAGTACAGTGCTGAATAGGAGAGGTGAGAGTGGGCATCCTTGTCTAGTTCCCATCCTCAAGGAGAATTGTTTCAGTCTCTCTCCATTCAGGATGATGTAGGCAGTTGGCTTTGTATAGAGGGATTCTTGTCTTTTTTGTTATTTATGTGGTTGATCACATTAATTGTTGAACCAGCCTTGCATCCCCAGTATGAATCTTAGTTGTGATGAATTACTATTATTATTACTATTTTATATGTTGTTGTATTCTAGTGGCAAGTATTTTGTTGAAGATTTTTGCATCTAGATTCATGAGTGATATCAGTCTGTAGTTCTCCTTTCTTGTTGGGTCTTTCCCTGGCTTTGATATTAGGGTTATGCTGACTTCATAGAATGAATTTGGGAGTATTTCATCCCTTTCTATGCTGTGAAATAGTCTCAGTAGTATTGGAGGTAACTCTTCTCTAAAAGCTTGGTAGAATTCTGCAGTGAAGCCATCTGGGCTAGGGCGGTTTGTAGTTAGTAGTTTTTTGATGCCTTTTCGACTTCATCCTTCCTGATGGTTTTATTACGTTTTTCTGCTTCACCTTGTGATCATTTTGGTAGGTGATATGAATCAAGAAATTTGTCCATTTCCTGTAGGTTTTCAAATTTGTTAGAGTTCAGTCTTTCATAGTAGTATTCTGTTATGAGATTTTTGATTTCTGTTGGATCTGTTGTGACAACTTTCCTCTCATTTCTTATTCGGGATATTTGTTTCCTTTCCTGTTTTTCTGTAGTAAGTTTGGCCAACAGTTTGTCAATTTTGTTGATCTGTAAAAAAAAAAAACAGCTTTTGGTCTTTTCAATTTTTTCAATTGTTCTTCAATTCTCTAATTCATTTAGTTCTGTTCTAATCTTTATGATCTGTTTTCTTCTGGTTCCTGTAGGGTTCCTCTATTGCTCTCTCTCTACTTGTTCAAGCTGTAGGGTTAGTTCTTTGGTTTGGGTTCTTTCTTCCTTCTGGATGTGTGCATTTGTAGAGATAAACTGACCCCTGAGCACTGCTTCAGCTGTATCTCATAGGTTCTGGTAGGAAGTGTTTTCATTCTCATTGAAATCCATAAGTTTCTTTATTTCATCCTTGATTTCTTCTATAACCCATGTTTTTTTGAGAAAGATATTGTTCAGTTTCCATGAGTTCCACTTTCTATCTATGCTTTTTCAGCTATTGATTTTGATTTTTATGGCTTTATGGTCTGAGAAGATGTTTTGTAATTATTCAGTGGTGTAGATTTTGTTGAGATTTGCTTTAAGTCTTAATACATGGTCTATTCTAGAAAACATTCTATGTGCACTAGAGAAGAAGGTGTAGTTGTCTGCTGATGGATAGAAAGTTCTGTATATGTCAAGGAAGTCTATTTGGTTAACTGTGGCAAGCTTTTATTAAGCTTTTTTCTAGATGATCCATCCAATATTGAGAGTGGAGAGTGAAGTTTCCCACTATTACTGTGGAGTCATGTATCTCATTTTTGAATGTAGTCAGTGTTTCTTTGATGTATTTAGATGCTCTAGTATTGGGTGCATAAATATTTAGTATTGTTAAATCCTGCTTGTGTATTGAACCTTTCAGCAATAGTGTCCCTCTTTGTCCATCATGGTGGATTTTACATTAAAATCTATTTTATCTGAGATTAGTATTGCCACACCTGCTCTTCTTTGTGTATTGTTAGCTTGATATATGTTTTTCCATCCTTTAATTTTCAGTATGTTCATATCTTTAAGTCTAAGGTGGGTTTCTTGTAAGCAACATATAGACGAGTTGTGTCTTTTCACCCAAGTTGTCACTCGTCTCTTTACTGGAGCATTCAGTCCATTCACATTGAATGTAATTATTGAAAGGTATGTGTTTAGTGCTGTCATTGTGATGTGTTTATTTTTGTGTTGATGTTTTCTTTGTTGTTCTTACTATTCTGTTTTGGTTCATTCTTCTTTATGAGTTGATTTTTCACCTTTTTCAGTGTTGTTTTTATGGTTGTTGAGACTCCTGTATTACATTTCTTGATTTGATATGTTGTATCTTTATTGTGCTTTGAGGCTACTCCTATGATTCCACTTTAATAATCAATGTTTATACCCAATTTTAACTTCTACAAGTCTTATTAACTTCATCTCCATCTGGAAGGACTAGAATATAGGGACTGTAGTACATCCCTCTTTTTAATATGATGACATCACAGGTTTCATGATATGCTCACTGGATTGCCAAGCCAAACAATCACTGAATTACTTCTTTTAATATTATAGCTTTGATTGAGTTTAGAGCCTTCTGCAACTGAGTAGGTTTCTGGATAATGTGTCTTGTATTTCCTTCTAAAATATGGAGTTAATGGTTTTGTTCTCGTAAGGCAAGAGCTTCTTTGGGTATTTCTTGTAGCTTTGGTTTGGTTTTTACAAAGTTTCTGAGTATCTGTTTATCTGCAAATGTCTTAATTTCATTTTCATATTTGAAAGACAGTTTTGCCGGATATGTAATTCTTGGTTGGAACTTTTTCTCCTCCAAGGCTTTGACTGTGTCATCCCATTGTCTCCATGCCAGCACAGTTTCTGCTGAGAAGTCAGACGAAAACATACAGCATTTCCCTCTGAATGTTAGCTTTGCTTTGAGTCTTGCTGCTTTTAAGAGTTTCTGTGCATGTTTCATTTTGTTAAGCTTGATTATAATATGTCTCAGAGTCTTTCTTTTGAGATCTATTTTGAGTGGTGTTCAGTATGCATCTTGGCTATCTATATTCTCTTCCTTGATCATTTTTGGGAAGTTTTCTGTCAGTAGCTCAGCAACAATACTCTGTGTTCTCAAGTGTCCCACAGTGTTCAGGAACTCCAATTAATCATAGATTGTTCCTCTTAGTAGAGTCCCATGTGCTTCTTAATGCTTCTTCATTTTTCTTCTTTTTTTCCTGATTTCTCCTCATAGATGCTATAGTCAGTAGCTCTGTCTTCCAAGCCAGAAAGTCTTTTTTTCCATTTGTTCCATTCCGTTTTCTTAGCTTTGAATTAAAGTTTCTATGTCTTTGACTTTGTTTTTGATCTGTTGGATTTCAGAGCACTGGTGTTCCATCAGATTGAACACCTTGCTTAATTTTTCATTTTCCTGATCTGACTCGATGGCACTTGGCTGGCTACTGCATTTTGTATAAGGTCTAGGAGGGCTCTATATATAGTCCTTCTGTACATGCCTTCCAATAGTTTCAGAAAGGCTTCTTCATCTGGGGAGTTCTTTGGTTCTTTCTTCTGGGGGCTTTCTGAAGCCACAGGTGAGCTCTTCTTTACATTTCTATCCATAGTTTGTTGCTTTTGGGGCATCTGGAGGTTGTTTTTTTTTCTCAGGTGTTATCTTAACAGGATCTAATATGCCTTCTGAAAAGGAAGTTGATCACCAGACCCCTCTATGTACCACAGTGACTGGGCCCAGTATAATCTCTCATGTATCAGGCTCCACCTCCTGATTGGCAAAGACATGGTCCTACCTATACAGTCACTGTGGCACCATCAGCTGACCCTACAATGTGAGTCAATAAGGGCTGGAAGAGCTGCTGTCAGGATGCACTGCAGTTATTTCTCTAGGCAGTCTTCTGCTGAAAGGTAAAAGGTATCTGACAGCTTCCACAGTCAGTCAGCCTTTCAAGTGTGTAAGTCCCTCTTCCCAGATGGGAAAGCAAGCACCTCTTTATCCAACTCCAGATGCTGTAGACTAGTTCAAAATACTGAAAGGCTACTGCCATGCTATCATCTCCTGCCAGGCCCCAGCCGTAGGCCACACTGTGCCAAACACTGCTCTTCTGCTGGAAAAGCACTCTCCTCCAGGCAGGTGCTGCCTCCCAGCCTGGCAATCATGTCCTGCTGAGGCCTCCACATGGGCATACCTGCCTCCTAGCCAAACAAGATGGCATCCTGCACAAGCTACCCCGCCTGCCTCAGAACAGACTACTCAATGGCAGAGGCTCTCAGAGAGAGGGCACAGGTGCTGAGGTGCACAGAGTCCTAATCCAGGCTTTCTAAATGTGGCAATTCCAATACTACCAGCAATGTGTCTGAGCTTATCTGCCACCGCCTAGTAAGACAGAGGAAAAAAAGTTAAAATGTAGAGTTACTTTCTGTCCCTGAGAGGCAGCACCCAACAAGGGTGGGGGTCTTTGAAAGAGAAGAAGTTTCCAGTTCAGTGGTATGTATTCCAAATTGACAGCCCTGGGCTGTGTCTTAAGGTTCACTATGTGTCCAGAAGCCTCTGTTTAATTATCAATACAGGTCTTGGTTTCTGGAGGGATTTAGGGAGACATATGTTTATTCCTCCATCTTTACTCAGTCCCTTGAGTATTTACTGAATTGCTACTGTATATAAAACCCTCTGTTAACTTCCAATCCATACTTCAAAGATGAAAGTATCTGCACCTTTCCCTCAAGGAACTCACAGTCTAATAAAAGAGTTATGACACACACATGCAACCAAAACTCAAGACAGAATTAATAGCATAGTTCAGTATTTTTCAAACTGTAAATTGCCACCGATTAGCAGGTGATGGAATCAATTAGTAGGTCATGACCAGCATTAAAAAAAAAAGAAAGAAAATATTGGAGTGAATCACACATTAAGGATGAGTGCTGTTTTATGAAATTTTTATTTAAGGGGAATGTATATGTCTATGAGTGTGTGTTTGCAGGGGTATGGTATGGTATGATGGTGACTTATAGCAATCCTACACCGAAAAAAAAAAAAAAAAAAGAATCCCAAACCAAAACCACTGCTGTCAAGTTGATTCTGACTCATAGTGACCCCATATAGGATAGAGTAAAACTGCCCCATTAAATTTGTCAGGCTATAATCCTTACAGAAGCAGATTGCCAAGTATTTCTTCCGTGGAGTCACTAGTGGATTCAAACTGCTGACCTATCAGTTAGCAGCTCTGCTTAACCGTTGCAACACCAGGGCTACTATGAGTTGGAATTGACTCAGTGGCAATGGGTTTTAGTATAATGTGTTATACTGTGCATCACACTCAAAAGTTTGAAGAATACTAGCTCAGGAGAGGGGCAGAGACAGAAATGAGTCTCTAACTTTAATGTGCATATGAATTACCTGGGAATCTTGTCAAAATGGAGAGTGTCATTTAATTAGTGTGTGGCAGACTTGAGGATCTCTGTTTCTGACAAGCTCCCAGGTGACACCATTGGTGCTTGTTCACACAGTGAGATGTAGTGCTAGACTGAGAGACTATTTCCAGTGGAAGAACCCAAGGAACCCTTAAAGCTATTCATTTGTGGCTTCAAGTGCCCCCAAAGAGAGATAGGAAATAAGATTTTTCCTTTTGGTTGATTGACAGAAATCTTTACTTTCCTCATTGTCCTCCAAAAGCTGTTGCCATGCAGTTCCTAGGTGCTGGGTAGTGAAGTCTGGAGACTGGATAGGCTTCAGACCAACAACAATCAACAACCAATTGCTATGAAGTCACTTGGGATTCATCGTGGCCCATGTGCTTCAGAGTAGAACTGTGCTGCATAATGTTAAATAGCTGATTTTTCAGAGAGTGTTGGGCCTTTGCTGCAGGGCAAATTTGAGTGGACTCAAATCTCTAACCTTTCGCGTAGTAGTTAAATGTGTTAAACTTTGCACCTTCCTGGACTCCAAGGGTTCACATGGGTTATTGTGAAAAGCTCCACTGTTGCTTTTTTGGTTGGCCCCTGTTTTTCCATTGTATCTCGGACACATGTACTTTTCCTTACAGAGTCACCTGCAATTAATGATAGGTGGTTTCCTCTAAAGCAGGCTTTTATGAGCAGAAACAACAAGACTTTCATTTATGTTAGCTTCTACCTGCCGCTACATTTCATTAGACTTCCATCACCTTGGATTCAGAGAGCTGCCTTGACCTCCTAATAATTTTCTCTGCTTGCAGTCTCCCTGCCCCCATCTTTCCCTTTCTAATCCATCTGTACCGGAACATATTGATCATCCTAAAATGAAGCTCTCATTATTTTCTTTTACTGCTCAAAACCCTTCAGTGGCTCCCCATCGCCCAGGAGAGCTCTTTCAGTTCCTGCCTGACTTGTTGGCTGCTTCGGCGTGTCCTTCATCCTTTCTTTTGACCTGTCTCTTCCTCTCTTTACCAGTCTTGCTTTTCCAGCTATCTGAATCCTGCCTACTCTCTAGGATGCAGCTTAAATCCTACTCCTTTCAGGAAGCCTTTTCAGAAACCCCAGAGGGAATGAGTCTCTCTCTCCTCCCTTTTGCTGATGTCTCATCACAATAATGCTGAGCATAATTTGTATACTGGCCTCGGGCAGAAAAGGCACAGGATTGGCAGAAGGAGACCAGATCCGGGTCTCTTACAACTAGTTGTGCATGACCTTGGGTAAGCCGCCTGCCTTCTCTGAGCCTTAATTCCCCCCATTAAGGCAATAAAAAGATTTGGAGGCAGTGATCTCTAAGTGACTGCGAGTGGGTACTCAGTCATCTGTGTGTTTTTGCTAGTTTAAGTTTTCTGAGATTTCTCAGTTTCCATTATTTTTGCAAATTTTTCGTTATCTTAATCATAATTTTTATTTACAGTGAGCTATCACTCATCTCTTGAATCGTCTTCTAATTTTTAAATTCTCACATCTATTTGTTTTGTCTTTTTCTTAAATTTATTATCAGAAGTAAGATGTTTTCACTGGGGCAACGAGGCCCAGAGACCGCCTGCTTTAAGGGCCCACGGAGCTAAGCTAACAGCACAATGCCTCACCAGTCAGGTAGGACCCTTATCCTCCAGGACACAGCCAGGTGTCGCTCAAAGCGGGTACTCACTCATTATCTGTCAATTGATTGGAGGTTGTCAGGCCCTCCTGGAAGACAACTCCCTTCCCTCTGGAAGGAGGAGCCCCTTGGAGTCAGGTTAACGAGAAAAGTGCTTACTCCGAGAGGAAGGCAGGGAAAGCCAAAACGGGCTCCTTTTACGAACCCACGTACTGCTCCACCCGGTATTTCTGGACCTTTATCTTTGTAGGGAAGCGCGAAGGGGTGTTCAAGGATACTTGAATCTGGTTTCTTTCCCTGAGACACGTAGACGCCTCCGGCCGCCGCTCCCGCCTGATCCTGCAGAGTGGAGCGCCCTCCCACCCCACACCCCCGCCGCGTTACACTTGGGTTCTCTCCGCTCCGCAAAGGGAGGAGGGAGCTGGAGGGAACCTTGCACGCTGGTCTTCCCTGAGCCACAGACGAGGAGCTCGGCGCCCTCGGGAGCCTCTCAGCGGCTTCCCCTTGGCCGCGCGGGTGTGCAGGCTCTCCCCGCCGCCCCCACCCGCGGCTCGCATTCGCTCCCTCTCTCTAGCCCCACCGGCCTGAGCGCGCACACCGGGGCTCCGGCACGTGGGCGCGCGGGAGGCGGCAGCCGCTGCTGCCGCTGCCGGAGCCCAAGACCCAGCTGGAGCCCAAGCCTGAGCCGGCAAGATCGCCCTCCATGCTGCGGGCGCTGCGGCCGCCTTCTGCTCAGCGTCTGGCCCCAGCCCAGCCCCTTGAGTCGGCAAGGCAGCAGAAGGGAGGAAGACCGGGAAAAGAGGACGGGAGCAGCGGGTTGGGGCGAGCCGGGCTCTGAGCAAGGGGCGCCCGCAGCCGGGAGGAGGCAGCCCGCTCTCTCGCTCGCTCTCTGCTCCAGCCGCTGCTGGGGACTCGAGGCAGAGCGATGCCGCTGCGCTTCTTCTAGGCAGCGGCCGGCGGAGGCTTCCTGCAGCCTCTCGGCCCACGCTGGCTCCCCTTCCACTGGCTAGTCCCTCGTCTAACCTGGAGGACGCGCCTGGCTGCCCGAGCCCGAGCGAGCGCGAAGTCTAAAGTACGCCCTCAGCGCCGCCAACTTCCCCGGGAGCCCCTTTCCCTGCTGCAGCCTGCGCCAGCCCTGGGAGCGATGCGCCCCCAGCCGGGCGGCGCGCCCTCTGCCAACTCGCCACCCATGGGATCGACTGCCCTCAGCTGCCCCGCTTGGAGTGCGTAGCCTTCGCCGCGTGGCCCAAGAGAGGAGCGAGACACTAAGGCGTCTCGTGGACTCTGCGCGCAAGTCGGCTGGGTTCCCCTGCGGTGACAGCGTTCACATCTAGGGTGAGTAACCTGCTGATGCAGCGCCGTTTACCCCCAGCTGGTGGCTTGCACAGCGGCTGGCAGGGAGACACAAGAAAGTTGCACCTATCCTGGGACTGGCAGCGGAACGCAACATTGGATTCCCCAAACCAGTCGTTTTCGGGACTTTCCCTGAATGCCCTCATCTCAGTACCAGGGAGACCGCCTCTTTCCCTTCCCAAGGAGAAGAGGGGCTTCCTGGAGCAGGCCATTAGACTGTTCTTCATCACAGTGCCATTTGGGGCTTTTCATCCGCCCGCGCGCTAAGCACTCAGCGTAAGCGCTTGGAGATCGGTAGCCGCCTGGGAGCGCTCGGAGATCCTGGGCTGCCCGGGCCCCTAAGGAAGGCTTAGAGCGCGCTTCATTAAAGAGAATCGACTGTTGGAATATTAAGAAAACGTGTGTTGCGGGGGGGATGGAGGGTTGGGTGGGGAATAGACAGGGAGAGGAGTCAGGGAAGGTTGCTGGAGGACAAGGTGTCAGTGAAGCTTATTTGCCGCCGAGGGATCCCGCATCTGGGGTAGTCTGCTTGGCGGTGCGGGCTTGGGGGCGCAAGATGCAAGGCGGCGGAATAGAGTCCAACAGGTGGCCAGCGCGTGCTTCCCGTGACTTGGCTCGGGGAACGGTAGCCACTTTCTGTTTCGGTCCCAGGCTGCCACGATGACTCCAAAAGTCAATCTGAACATGGGTTAGAAAATGCGCTCTCTGCTCTAAGGCACGATTTGGGGTGAGTGTGTGTGACGCATCCAAATGACTCCTGTCAGAAAACAGCGGCCTCATTGTGTGCCTGACTGAGGTTTCAACTTTCAGGCAACTGAGGGGCCATTCAGCTGGGGCATTGTGGTTGGTCTTGGCTTGTTCTCGGACGCGAGCCTTGGCTTTCCCCGCGGTCCCTGGGGCGGGTATTCCAGCTCCCGGGGCTGGGCAGCCAGCCAAATCTTGGCAGCATTTAGCTCTTCTGTACTCCCCTAAGGGGAAGAAGAGTTGCGGGAGCCCTGGGCAGAGGGTAGAGTTTATTTTTCTTTACCTGCCTTCTGCAGTTTTAACCTGAGACTAATTTGCAGGGGTGAGGTGTGGGTGTACACGTGGTATGTGCGAGTGTGGGGATGGACTGAATTTGAGAGCTGGATGAAGAGAGTCTTGAAAGAGATAAAAGTTCTGCATTTGCTCAGGGACAGGGCTGGGATGAGCGGAAAGTTTCTTGTAAACTCGCTGACCCTACTAGATTCGGTTGTAGGAACCGCATGCAGGAGGCTCTGGTCCCTGAGCATGGTGGGAGGTGTAATGTACCATCTTCCAAAGCCAGCCGCATAACTTCTCCACCCCGCAGTTTTCCCATCTGTGGGTTGAAAACAATTACTCCTCAAGGTAGAAGCTGCTAAATGTCTATAAAGGAACCACTTAGAAGTGGGTGTCCTACTGGACAATGGGAGAGGGGCCCATGAACAGCAGGCAGTAAGTCATCACTTAGACTTTGTGGTTTGAGGGGATCAGTTGGCTTTGGGAAGATTGGTGGAGATTTTAGGAGCTACAGCTTTCCAAACACTCCCTTGGCACCACTGCCTGCCCACCACTCAGGAAGCTGTGTATACTATGGGGATCAGCGAAGGATGCTCCAAAATGCTAAAGCAACATCTGCTGCTGGTGCTGGGCTCAGCGGCTGCTTCCTCACCAATGGACGGAGATTCTGGGTACTGGAGCTTTTTGGCCTCCACTTAGTGATTGCTACCGCTTCACTCCAGGCCCAGTTTTGTCTCCTTACATGCAGGTGTCGCTCCTCAGCCCAGGCCTCTAAAGAAAGTCAGAGTCAAGTGCATCCCTTGGCTTAGCTCACAGGTTGGCTGACTTAGCCCGAGGACAAATGTTCAGGTGTCCCCTGGAGGCTGAGTCTCGGGAGGAAAGCCAGGGCATGGTGGGAGCTGGGGCACCGAGAAGGCTTGTGGCAGGCAGACAGGCAGACAGACACAGTGCCAGCACAAGAAGAAACAGGTGTGTGCGTGTGTGTGCATGTGTGTGTGTAGAGAGAGACATGGAAATAAAGACAGGACACAGAAAGATGGAGGGAAGAAGGGAGAGATAGACATGAAGAAACAAAAGGAAAGCGAAGACAAAGGACAGATGAGAGAAGCAATAGAAAGGGTAGAATAAGGAAAGGAGTCCAGAAGAGATGTGGAAGGGAAGGAAAAGAAAGCTGAAGAAGGGTGTGAGAGGAAAAGGTAAAAGGGGAAAAGAACTTGGGAACCGGGAGGAGAAGTTGTAGGGTGGGCAAAAGAGAGATGATGGGAAGGAAGGTGAGGTAGAGCTGAGGAGATACTTGCTTTTTATATTTGATTTTTATAAACAAGGCTGTCATTCTAAGAAAGTTAACCTAATCCACATTTGTAAGTGGCCAGCACTTGGTTAGTGTTTATTTCCCTGGGGGGTTGAGAATTTTGCAGAAATTGGGTGATCCTGTGGAAAGTAGCTGCATTGGAGATGACAAGAACATAAGAAGTGTAGATTCCGTATAAATACCCAGATGCACAAGCGTATTCACCTTCACAGCTTTTATTTCTCTTCCTGTAAATACTGGAGAATTGGGGGTGTTGTCTTGCCGACCGTATTTGTCTGGGATTCTCTAACCTCTGTTTACAGAAGAATCTCCTTGGAGCTTCTGAATAAAGCAAATTAAATTACTAGACTCACTCCCCAGTTGATTCTAGAGCAAGTTGTCCCTAAGCAACACCCTGAGAAACAGAGTAGACCATGTTAGTACCCTTCTAGAATCTGCACCTGTGCTTTTTCAAAGAGACATATATAACACCTGTCTCTAGTGGCCCCTCATCCCTTGACAAGCTCGTTTTCTGTGAGTTTCTGTTGGTGAAAGAACATGCCCAAGGAAGGATCTCAGCTAGGGTTGCTTTTTCATGAACCTCATAAATCACAGTGGCTTCTGTGGAAGGCAGTGGCTCCTCTAATTGACCTTGCCAGGGGTGTCCAGTGCTAACAGACATTGACTACTTTACTCTTAGGGTATAGCCCTGGGCATTCTTTATACACTATCTATGCATTTAAGCTTTAGATAACAAAGTATGCCATAGGCACCATTTTTATCATCTGCATTTTACAGTAGAGCACCCAGAAACTGAAATAAATCACGTTTCTTTTCTTAGAGGAATTACTTTTATTGTCTGTGGTCCTGCAGCTAGAAAATAGTAGGATTCATTGCCTTAGAGTCGATTCTGACTATGGCGATTTTGTTTGTGCAGAGTAGACCCGCTTGGCAGCATTTTCAGGGCTGTGACCTTTCTGAAGTAGATTGCCAGGCCTGTCTTTGGAGGTGCTCTGGGTGGGCTCAAGCTGCCCAAATTTCATCTGGTGCTCTGCCGTTTAACTGTTTGTGTTGCCCAGGGACTTGTTGCTAGAAAGCAGCAGTGCTGAACCCAGGTTTGGTTGACTGCAAGGTCTGCGCTTCTGATAATATACCCTGTCACCTCCCAATCTTAACGTCCCATTCTAAACCAAGAGAGCCAAAAGTTTAGAGACCTCTCCCCAGTGTTCTCCCTACCACCTCTGCCGCGTGCAGAAGACTAGATTTGACTCAAGAAACTGAGAAGTGACTTGCCAGAGAGCCTATGACCCGTGTCAGAATGGGATGGAGCCCTGAAATCCTGAGTCCCAGTCCAGTTCTCACTCCTGCAAATGATTGTGATAACTGGCTGACCATTAAGACTGCAAGATCATTGTACTCGAAATACAGGTTCTTAGATCCGTCTAGAGGCTCAATGAATCAAAACCTTGGAAGAGAGAGCCTAGAAATCTGTATGTTCAGCCGGTACCCAAGCCCACCTTTCTGTAGCACTGGTTTCCTGTTTTCAGAGCTCCTGTAGTCTGACTCTGGATCCCTTAGAAAACTTTAAGAGGAAGACTCTGAGCCCCTCCCTCTCCCAGCAACGTAAACACGCATCAGGTAGTTGATTCTTGGTGTGTTAGGGTTCACTCTGAGGTTCCCTGGATACGAAAACAAGCTGGTCAGCCTGCAGGGAGCTTTGTAAGCTCTTTGAAGTGTGTAGCTATCACACTGCTGTTGGCTATACTCGTTATCTCCTGTGCCAACTCGGAAAGCCTTTCAGGAGACGTCAAATGCCCCTTCAGTACGTTGGGGTTGTTATTGGTACTACAGCTTGACACAAAATGATGCCATGCGACAGGACAATGTGCTGCTGTGTCAGAAGTGTCAAGCTCAGTCTCCCAATTTAGTGGCTCCAGCTGTGGTGTAAAGAAGATCTCTCTTCTCCCCTTCTTTGCTATGCTTTTGATTCCTAAGGGCGAGGCCAGAATGCATCAGTGCCTCATTCTGCAGGTGGAAAAGAGCCATCATACATACCCTGTCTCTTTCTGGCCCACTTAAATTGTTTTCTCGGTGACCTCAACAGCTTTTGCCTTTTCTGTTTCATTGAAAAGTGGCCAAAGGTGCCAGACGTCTTGTCCAGCAAACTGTTTTGTCATCTTTCCTTTTTCAGATCCAGATTTATTTTCTGAATCTGTTGCTTTTAACCCTGACCTCTTATTCAAGGATGGTAATTGAGCCTTAGGTAACTTGGCTAAGCCACCATGTGATACGTGTATTTTAAATAATCACAGCTGTGTGTGAAAAGAATGCAAACCAGGGAATAAGTTACATTTACAGTGTCTGCATCTTTAGTATGCTGGGGCTTTTGGCTGTTCTGTTTTAGTGGTGAAAACTTATCTTTGTAGCATGGCCATGAAGAAGTAAAAGGTAGAAAGGAACACTTGAAATGGTTAATACTTGAGCTCTGAGTGTAGATAGCCAGGAGTCAAGTCCTACCTCCACCTTGTGAACCAGATAACCTTGATCTTGTTATTTAATAGTCCCAAGTCTCCTTTTTTTTTTTCTTTCAATCAGTCATTGGAAGTTCATAACAGGATGTCCGCTCTGTGCTGTTGCAGACATTTAATTGGGTGAATGCTGTTAGTGCTTAGTTACCACCATGTCTGTCATGTGGTAAGGACTCACATGTTAGTGTCTGTACTGCTATTAGAACACTTGGCATGTGCCTGATGCCTGTTACCTGAGGTGAAACTGGCTTTCAGGGAGTTTAAGCAAGTTACTGCAGATCACATACATCCTACATAACAGACTGAGGCTGAAAACCCAGACCAGTCCCTTAAATTTCCAAGCCTTTGGTTTCTTTGTATGGGTGTGAACCACTTTTCCCTCTCTATGCTTTAGAGCAGAGTATACATATGAAACATATTCTGGTTTGTGTTTTAATCAAACCCATTGCATAAATGTCCAATAGAACTCTTCTAGATGAGGATATTTAAGCTCTGGGGAAAAAAATTTTAGGTGATTCAGTGACCTCCAAATATTTGCTTTTGCTTTGCTCTCAGGTGGGAAGCATTTTCACTCATCCAGCCCCTCCTGTTTTTCAGGGCTAATTCCTGCCTGTTTCTAAATTCTGAGCATAGGTATAATGTCCTTAGGGAAATCTCCCTTAACCCCTCGGGTTGTTGTTGGGTGTCATTCAGTTGGCTTGAACTCATGGTGATCCCATGTACAGGAGCATACAGCATTGCCTGGTCCTACGCCATCCTCACAGTGGGGTTGGGTTGTTGTTGTTGTTAGCTACCACCGAGTCAGTTCTGACTCACAGTGACCCTATGCACAATGGAATGAAACACTACCCGGTCCTGTGCCATGTCCAGAATCATTTTTATGTTTAAGCCCATCATTGCAGCTACTGTGTCAATCCATCGTGTTGAGGGTTGTGTTAGATGTCTTTGTAATGTACTTTTCCATTTAAACTGTACTTGTCCATTGGTGTTTCTGTCTCTGCTGCTCAGTCTGTAAGCTTTTTGAGATCAGGGATTAAATAAGTAAACAGATGAAACCATTGCCATCAAGCTGATTCTGACTCGTAGTGACCCTATAGTATAGGATAGAGCTGCTTCATAGGATTTCCCAAGGAGCTGCTGGTGGATTTGAACTGCTGAACTTTTGGTTTGCAGTCGAGCTCTTAACCACTGCTCCACCAGGGCTCTCTGGAGATCAGGGGCCTAGCCTTATTGGAAGCAGTGTTTACAGTACCCAGGACAGTATAGAAAAGTCACAGAAATATTTTTGAAAGATTGATTGAAATTTGGAGCTAATTCTGTGTAGTCCAGAAAAAGTGGCTGTGGTCCCTATTCTTTAAAAGACAAAAATCTGTCCAAACACTGGAATTGCTAATTGTGAGGTGTAGTGTGTCCCCAGAGACATCTGTTCTTCCAGTGGAAGAGAAGTATAATGGTATCAGTAGTTGTTGATTAACTACTTTGGTAGCTTTGGGCAAGTTTCATTGCAGTGTTACTTAGAATGTAATTAGAAGGTACATTCTGATTTATAAGTTAACGTGATTTTATCTGTACATTTAATTAGCTGCTCGGAAAGACAGTTTTGTTTCCCAGCCTCAAAGTTTTAAAAATTAATAGGCGTTTGGAGTCAGAACCAAGGTTAGAGATAATTGAGCCCCACCAGCTTGTATGAGAGATGAGGAAATTGAGGCTCCAAGAAGGCAAGAGACATGCCTTGGGTCACCCAGCAGTAAGGGCTGGTGCTCCAGTGAGAGCCAGTGAGATCTGGCTCCTAGCCCAGGACTCTTAATGCACAGTTGACAGTGATTAACATACCCTTTGGGAGCTCTTTCTCCCGGCTGGCTTTGGCTGTGTGTTTGAAAGTTGTCTTCATGCACACAGCTAGGCCCCTGCAACATCCCAAGACAAAACTCATGCTTCAAAGGAGTGAAGCAGTCCTGAAACTGTGTGCTGACAGTGCAGACCTCCAAGTATGGAAGAAGTTTTTGGGAGAGCATCTCAGAAGGCTAACAAGGCCTTATGGGCTGCTGGGATTCCCAGTCTACATTTCAAACAAGGAAACTAGGCATGACAGGGTCCTTTCTTTGATATTCTTGTGTGTACTATTTCAAGGAGACTAAAAGATACATGAAAGTTTGTTGTCAAGCCCTTGCCAAAGGGTTCTTGCCAAAGTAGCACATCAGATCCTATATCCCTTTCTTAAACCTTTTTTTAGATAGTAGTAACTTGAGGGCCCTTCTCTCTACCTCTGGGGTGCTTTGGAGTAGGGCTCGCTGGATCAAAGCTTACTCATCCTCAAAACAAATTCAGACACAAATGTGTGCATTGTCCTCTGATGCTGTTAACAGAGAGATTTTTATCATATCATGTCAATATCGTGGGGACAAGAAGTCACAAATTGCTGGTATGATACACTGGGGATGAGCCTTTGGAAACCTTATAATCAGTCCTGACAAGGCAGCAGAAATATCTCAACAGAGCACCTTCCCTGCATCTCGGAACGATTGCCAAACCAACCCAAGTAGCGAGACTGGGATTATTCAAGGAGGAAGACACAGACAGTAAATGATTCCCTTTGATTCTTCACCATCGTAAGTCTGAGGTTATTGGTGCAGGTTTTGATTTGGTGTTCAGGGGCTGAGTGTAGGGGAGAGGCCCTTCTGTTCGCCCCCCTCCCCACCAGAACCAGCCTTTCTGAGTTCTACAGTTGCTTAGTTGTAGACTAATTCTTTTAGACTTCAGTTAATTTGGAGTTTTCTGTGGCCCTCTATTGACTGGCACAACTTGCTAAGTAAGATATTATTTACCTACTTGAACTGTGTAGACTTAATGTCTCATACTCCTCACCTGTAGAGGTGTTTTCATTGGCCTCAATGTTGAATATCAGCAGCTCCAAAATCACCACCACCACCGCTACTGTTACTACTACCACTGCTATGGGCATTTATTAAGTACCTGCTCAGGGACACACAACAACAACTGTTGGACCTACTGGGTAATGTAAATTGCTGATATGCTTCACTGCTAACAGAAAGGTTGGAGGTTCAAGTCCACATAGAGGCCTCTGGTAAGGAAGGCCTAGAGGTCTACTTGTAATGTATTAGCTGTTAAAAACATGATGGAGCAAGGTACCACTTTGTCACATATGGGATTGCTATGAGTCAGAATTGACTTGAAACAATGAAACAAAAGAAAACAGCAAACAGACTTACGGCAAAACTCTAAGTTTTTTTTTTTTCAACACGTTTTTCTCATCTCATATTCACAGTAACGCAGTGTTGTAGAGAATTTAAGGCACTGCCATAGAGATGACTAATGTGCTGAATTGTGGAGGCAGGAGAAACCCAGAAGAGTAAAAATGTGATCATTTTGGGAGAAAAATATTAGGAAGTTATCTTAGAGGGTAGCAGGTAAATGGTGGTATCTGATTCCTTTTCCCTCTTCTCAGACAGCCAAGGCTCCAAGTAGATCTTTAGCAAAAGCAAAGGAAACTTAGACTTGTAAAGATTAACGTATACCAAATCCTCACTGTTGCAAGTGGCAGAGCTGGACTTTGAATCCAGACTTTTCTGATTTGCAGACTTGTAGGTAATACTGTCTCCGACTGACTTATGAAAACTGAAGCTTAAAAGGATCTTGGGAAGTATCTTGTCTCATGATTTTAAAATGACTAGAGCATACATTAAGAAATATATCTTACCTCACTATCTAGTACACACCCACACACAGAACTGAAACAAAAGTTTGAGAAAGAATACTCATATTTACCCTATAGATCACTGTGAGTCAGAATTCATTCGACGGCAGTAGGTTTTTTTTTTTTGGTTTATGGGTGATAATGCAAACACTGGTGCCATGGTGCCATAGTGGTTAAGTGCTATGGCTGTTAACAAAGGCTGGCAGTTTGAATCCACCAGGGGCTCCTTGGCAGCTCTATGGGGCACTTCCACTCTGTCCTATATAGTCGCTATGAGTTGGAATCAATGGCAACAGTTTTTTTGTTTTTTTTTAAATGAATGATAAAGGGGCCCTGGTGGGCCAGTGGTTAATTACTTGGCTGCTAACTGAAAGGTTGCAGTTTGAATCCCCCAGCTACTCCACGGGATGAATATGCAGGCAGTCTGCTTCTGTAGAGATTTATAGCCTGGAAACCCTGTAGGGCAGTTATCTGTTTGGAATTGTTGGGGATGGAAGAAGCATTGATGGCACCTTGCATGACCTTTTCACTGGTACTTCTCTCTGAGTTACTTCCCCTTCCGATTCCAGAGAGTATTACTCTTTTGTTTAGAAGTCTAATAGAAGAAGAAACACAGAGCCTGGACACCTTGATGTACAAAGAGCCCTTTTGCGGAACTCTGATGATTACTAAGACTGGGAGTACAGTTGTTTTTTTAATAGAAATTCTGAATTTACTTGAGAGTGCATCTGTGTGTTCAAAAAACACACGTAGTACAAAGTGATAGAATGTGAGTGTTGTCCCATCTCTGACTCCAGGTCTCCAGTTTCCTCCTGGTCACAGTGCATCTGCATTAGCTGTGTCTTCTGTATTCTCCCTGCGATAATTAAGTGGATGAAAGCATATGATTTTCCCCTTTAATGTGTACAACCACACATGATTACCTTTTTTATTTTTCATTTCAATGACACATATTGGGCGCAGTTTATATTAAATTGCCATACTCTTTTTCTGAGCTACAGAGCATGCCATTATGTGGACATTCTGGGATATATATTAACTGTGTGGCAAGTAATGTGGTCGTGGTGGCACAGTGGCTAAGAGTGTGGCTGCTAAGCAAAACGTCAGCAGTTTGAATCCCTCAGCAGCCCCTTGGAGACCATACAGTACAGTTCTCTACTCTGTCTCCTAGGGTCTCGGTGAGTCAGAATCCACTCGATGTCAACATGTTTGGCTTTTTGTTTCATAGCAACTAACAACAACTTGTATTTATATAGCTGTGATGAAGCATAATGATTAAGAAAAGTTAAACTCTGAAGCTATTGTATGTGTGTGTGTGTGAGAGAGAGAGTAGACAGTAGGGACAGCAAGGGCCTCTGTCTGCCTCATTCGTACTTGTTTCAAGAATTCAGCTTTTAGTATTGTATGAACATTTTTTCACATAATGAAACTACAAAGAATTGTTTTTTGAAGACCTTTTGTCTTTGGGAACCTGGGATGCTAGAACACAAGACAGTTTTCTCTGCCCTTGAGGAACTGGAGACAGCATTTCCTTATCCTAGAGCAGGTTGAGAATGATCCACAATAGTTGGTAATTAAGACTAAACTGATGCTCTCCAGCAGAGATCTGCTAAATTGTTCTGTGCAGAAGGAAGAGCAAGTACAAACTCCCAGATGTGGGACACTGAGTGCTGCTTTTGAGAACCAACCAGGAAGTCTGTGGGTCTGGAAGCAGAGGAGGGCTCCTGGGAGAAAACTGCTTTAGGTTCACATGTTTGGCTATTAACACAAAGGTTGGCAGTTCAGATCTCACAGAGGTAACTTGGAAGAAAGGCTTGGCCATCTACTTCCCAAAAAATCAGGCACTGAAAACTGTATAAAGCAGAGGTCAACTTACATGGCATTGCCATGAGTTGGAATTGACTTGATACAGCTGTTTTTTGCATGTGTTCACAGTTCTTGGTGGTTCACACACTTAACTGCTGTGCTACTAACTGAAAGGTTGATGGTTTGAACATGTCCAGGAGGGCCGTCTGGAAGGGCCTTGGAAGAAAGGCCTGACTGGCAGTGTGCTTCTGAAATGGCACATCCGTGAAAAGTATGGAACACGGTTCTGCTGTAAGACATGTGGGGTTGCCATGAGTCAGAATTAACTTAGCAGCAGCTAGCTTAATGTTTTCGTTTTAACATGAAGTATCAGCAATCATGAAGGTGGCAGAGGACTAGGATTTTTTTGTTTTGTTTTTGTTTTTTGGTTATATATGCAGTCACATGAGTTGGAGTTGATTAAACACCCACGTGTGGATGGGAAGAAAATACAACACCTGGGCTGACTTGGCCAGGATTATTCTGTAGAAGGTTTAAAGAAAGCTATATGGCTACTTCTAAATAACAACAAAATGTATTTTCTTTAAAAAGTTCAGTATCTTTCAGTGAAACTCTTTTGGCTATAACCTGGGTGGGTTTGAAAGAAACACAAAAATCTATTTAGTAAATGTTTGTTCAGTGAAAGAACAAACACTTGAATAAGTATATAAGTTAGAAAGTGAACTCACTAGTTTAACTAGTAGAAAAACAAGGGAGAGTACTGATAGCCAGGGTGTAGGGGCAATATTCCATCCCAACTGGTGAGCAGAGAAATCAGTAGGATTTGTGACAAAAGCAATTTCTTAATCATCAACTGGGAATTTCCAGGTTAGCCCTCAAAAGTTATGGGAGTTACAGTTTTAAAAACAGTTGTTTTAATAGAAATAGAATATGAAATTAAACAATATAGAAAAGGAACACCAGCCAGTTCTACCCTCCCACCCCACCGTGGTGCTATAGTGGTTAGGTGCTGCAGCTGCTAACCAAAGGTTGGCATTTCAGATCCACCAGCTGCTCCTTGGAAACACTATGGGGGCAGTTTTCCTCTCACCTAAAGGGTCACTATGAGTAAGAATCGACTTGACGACAGTGTTGTTGTTTTTTTTTAACCTACCTTAATGAAACTTCTAGTGTTTTGCCAGTCTCTTCCACTAGCCCAACGAGAAAAATAAAGCAGGATTGTGTCACAATACATGAAACACATTAATATATTTTTACTAACATATTTTTAATTATAGAAGGATCTCCTAACTCCTAGCAGGGTTTTTATTTTTATAAATCATAGCAAAGAGTGTTACACCAACATATACTTATGATCACTCATTTCTGAGAAAATATTTTTATTGGATTTTTTTTCTTCTGTACATTTCTCCTAAGGACACAATAGCAATAAAAAATTATCGGTCTCAGTGGCTCTTGTTCAGTTGCAGAACCACTCAGATTGAAATCCTTTTGGTACTCAAATTGGGCCTGCCAACTTTAAAAGAGGACAGTTGGGATAATATGATAAACTGACCCATGCATTCAATCTTAGCTCATCAAGGCTGCTCCAGAACTGACATTTTTGTGCAGTATGGCTTGATGCTTAGATTACAAATTGATCCTGAGTAGCTAGATACTTTGCACTTTTATTCACTGAGGGATTGTGCTTGTGTCATCAGGTCTGTTTTGGATTTGAAACTTGAAGGAGGAGATATATTCCTGGGCTTGTCTCTTCTTTAGGAATGTGACTGATACAGAAGGAGGTTCATTACAGAAACAGAACTATTTATTACTTGCAAAATTAAGAGTTTCTTCTTCCTTCAAGGCAATAATGGTAACATTATGCCACCCAGCTCCTCTAGAAGTTCTGCAAAAATGTCTTAAATTGTAGTTTTAAGAAGGGTGATGGATATTAATATTTCTACTCATTAACTTTCCTTGGAACAGTGTCATGGATTAAGTTATGTCTCCCCAGCCATGTGGCTGAGCGGTGATTCCCAGTATCTTGTGATTGTCCTTCACTTTGTGGTTTCCCTAAACTGTGTGTTAAAGGATTAGGGTGGGACTGTAAATCCCTTTATAAGATCACCTCCCTGCTCCACTGTAAAGGGATTTTCCCTGGAATATGGCTTGCCCCACTCTTAGTCCTTTCATCCTGCAAGAGATAAAAGGAAAGGGAAGCAAGCAGAGATTTGGGAACCTCTTGCTACCAAGAAAGCACCACTGGGAGAACAGCATGTCTTTCAGACCTGAGGTTCCTGCCCCAATATGCTCTCTGGACAAAGACTGTTGCGATACCGGACTTTCTTCCAGAGCCGACAATGGGGAGACCCTTCCCCTGCAGCAGACACCCTGAATATGGACTTGTAGCCCACCGGACTACGTAAGAATAAACGTTCCTTTGTTAAAGCCATCCACTCTGTGGTGTTTCTGTTAGAGCAGCCCTAGCTGACTAAAACAGATAGGTATATGGGTTATTTTGGTAAGGAGAAGATGTATAAGTGAACCACTTTTGTGCTTATTTTCAAGAAATCCATTTTTAAATTCAATTTTATGCACAATTTTTATGCAGTGAAATTACTGACAATTATTTGTTGATCAAGGATCTTTTGTCCTTGGAGTCCTGGGAAGATGAAAGACAAAGGCAATGCTTTTTCTGCTTGAAGAATCCAGAGAGATCATGAACTTCCCCAGAGAAGATGAGAATGATAAACAATAGTATGTAATTAAGACTTTAAGTGGGATGCTGCAAGCAGTGACTCCACTAGAAGTCAGAGGAAGAAGTAATTTTGGAGTAGTTATATAACTGAGCTATATCTTCGACATGTGATCAGAGAAACCACCTAATAATAAAAATCTAAACCAATCCTACATATTCTTACTCATGATTCACTCTAGGTGTGTCTGTATCAAAGTAGAACTACCCTCCTTAGGGTTCTCAATGGCTGTGATCTTTTAACTTTTTATTAAAAAATATTCTGTTGTTAGCTGGGGTGGAGGGCCAAGGACTGTGTTCTCGGGGGAAATTGAGGCCAATTGGCAAAATTAGCTTTTTGCTAATGAGGACCGTCCACACCCCACATTGGTGAGTAGCGTCTGGGGTCTTAAAAGCTGCCAAGCTGCCATCTGAGGGTACAGCAAATGGTCCCAAATTAGCAGGAACGAATGATCACCAAGGTCCATAACAACATAGTGGAAAGAGAATGCAAAAGACAGAGAGACCCACGTGAGTGTATGTCTACATCGACTTGTGACTGGAAGCACAAGATGGTGCCCGGCCACCACCAGTGATAGCCATGATGGAGCTCACAAAGTTGAGTATCACTGGCAACACAAGTATAAATAGGGGTACACCCTGAGATCTCCACTAAAAGGCCACAACTGATGTTCCAGGGACTTTGGGGTTCCCTTGGGAGCATGGCCCCTGGCCTGATGCTGCCTCTGTCCGTAAATCATAATGAAGGTAAACTTTTCAGACAGCAAAGGATTGGATTTGGTGATGCAGAGTGACCATATTGTGTGGGCACTTTATGGTTCTTGGCATCTATAGGAGGTTGTCCTGCTGACCTCATACTGGAGGAAGGGGAATGGGAGGAGAGGAAAAGACAGGAGACTGTTGGGAAGATAAGACATGTATGGAGCAGAGAGGAAGAGTGTGCTGTCACCGTGCAGGGAGAGCAGTGGAAGCTACATGTAGGTCAGCATGCAATTTTTATGGGAATGTACATTTTCATTCAATCATAGTTAAAAAATATTCTATTATGCTTTAAGTGAAAGTTTACAGTGCAAATCAATTTGTCATATGAAAACGTGCACACACTGCTGTGTAGCTCTAGCTGCTCTCTGCAGTCGTGCTTTCCACCCTGTATTTCCCATGTCCATTCATCTAGCTTCTTATTCCCCTTCACCCTCTCACCTCACTTCTGCACAAGAACTGCTCAGTTAGCCTCATACATATGCTTAAGCTAAGAAGAATACTCTTCACCAGTGCCATTTTTATGCCTTCAGGACTGATTTCAGCTCTAGGCTAGCACAAAGTTAAGGAGCCACGTCTTCAGGGTACCCTTCAGTCAGCTGGGCCATCAGTGGTCTTAGTCGAGTTCTAGTTCTGCACATCAATTTTTTTTATCCTAATGCATCAGGGGCTCTGTGTTGTATTCCTTGTCAGGGCGGTCATTGGTAGTGACAGGGTGCCATCCACTTCTTCTAGTCATATGCCGATGTAGTCCCTGGATTATATGGCCCTTTCAATGGCTGTGATCTTAAGGAAGTAGACTTCTGGGTTTTTCTTCCACAGTGCTGGTGGGGGCACCTTCTAACCGCCAGCCTTTTTGTTAGTAGGCAAGCATAAACTGTTTGTGCCACATAGGGTCCCTGTTATATCAGCTGAACACTTATGATACATTAAAGGGATTATTTTATGCTTTCACTTGGTCAGACTGCTCAAAGAATCCTCCTGTTACAAAGCCTCAGATCAAGGATAAACCCATCTTTTGAAGCATTGCTACACTTGAAACAGCTTCCCATTTCTCCATCCACTACTCAAATGATAACAGAAAAAAATTTTGAACTGAAATGGCCAGTGGTAAACAAAGAACAAGCAAGAAAGATCAAAACCCTTCGGAGTGCAAATGGCCATATCAGCTCTGCATGGGAGATATGGCTTTGAACAAGCCAGTTGTAAACTAGAAAGTAAGGAAGTTGAATCAAGATTAAACATGAAATCAGAATCTGGAAGGAAATCAAGCAATGTAGATTGGCAGCTTCCTTTGGCCTGCAGTAAATGTAACCATAGAACATTTCCTCTTTGGAGGAAAGGACACCCTAGTTCATCCTCTAGAAACTCTACAGGTATAGATAAGAAAATGAACTCCTATGCAGGAAAAAAGCCTATATTAATCAGACATTAGAAAAACAAAATAGAAAACACATTTAGACCTGTGAGATTTTCAGGTAACTCTAGTTATCAGATATGTATATATAGTTACATGTCGAAGTTTAAATAATTAAAAGGCAAAAATTTAAAATATGAAAAGCCTCTTACAAAAGCCTGTAAGAGATGATTAGGAAGATGTTATAAAGGACTACATAAAAGTTTTCAAAAGAAAAAAGTGGGTAGGAAGACCAACTTAACAGATAGACAAAATATTATAGACACAGCTGAAGTTAGAGAAGGATAGATTTGAAAAAAGTACTCACTGTTCAGCACAAAGAGACAAAATAATAAAAATCAGGGAAAAATTAAGACAGAAGATAATTTAAGAGATAGAGAGGATGCAATGAAAAGTTTATCATATGCTTATCAGAGTCCCAGAAAGAGATATACAACATTTGATAGTAGAAAATTTTCTAGAACTGATGAATGACATGTGAAGCACAAACAACACAGCATAAGATACAAATTCATACTCAGAGACATTGCAGTGAAATTAAAACACAGAGCATAAAGAGAAGGTCTCCAAAACGTCCAGAGAGCAAAGACGGATCACGTAAAAACAGAACAAAGCCAAACCCACAATTAGTACTGATAGTAGGCTGTTCAGTGACAACAGTGAAGGACAGAATACCTGGGACAGTGTTGTTAAAGCGCTGAGAGAGAGAACTGTGAAGCTAGTACAGAATAAACATATTGCCGATAAACAGTCCTTCACTAGGGCAGCTAGCTTCTAAGGAAGGTACTTACTGAAGAAAAGTAATCCTGGGAGAAATTTCTGATATAGGAGAAGAAATGGTGGATGAAGTAAATTGGTAAAAATGTAAATCAATTTATACATTGTCTGTGTAATACTATATAATGTGTGTGTGTGTGTGTGTGTGTGTGTGTTTAAGAAACAAAATACTGGAAAACAGGAGTGGGTATCTAAGTAAGCAGAGTCCTAAATTGCTTAAGCACTTTGTTATCTAACCATTTCTCTGTGCCTCCCTTCTCTCATCAGTCTCCCGGGAGGCTTATCAATTTTATTAGACATTTCAAGGAAACAACCATTGGTTTTATAGACTCTGTCTTTTGTATTTGTTCTTCAAGAGACAAATACAGTGAAGGAAGATTAAGCCAGAAATTGTGACAAGGTTGGTTTTGGTATTATTACTGTTACTATTTTTGCAACATGCGTAAGTGATGAAAAATTAATACCTAGATAGATTAAAAAAAATACTACAAGAGCAGTAAGAAAAAGATAAACAAGTGAAGAATGGACCAAGAGCTTCAATAGAAGTTACCCTGAAAAGGAAAAGCATATGACCTTGAAAGATATGAAAAGTTTCACAATTTTGTTAGTGATCAGGGAAATATAAAACAAGACATGGATGAGATACTTTTTGTACTCATTCCGTTAATACAAATTATGAAATTTGAAAATACTAAGTGTTGTAGAGAGTGTTAATGTGTAGCTTTTAGGAGTATAAACTGGTAATCATTTAGATACATAATTTAGCATTTTCTTGTGAAGTTAAACTGTGGCCAATTCTGTGGCCCCACAGTTCCACTCTTACTCATATATCCTTGAATACTCTGGAGGTCAGTTCTACCCTGGCCCCTAGGATCACCATGTGTCGGATCCGACTCGATGGCACTTGGCTGGCTTGGCCAATAAATAACCCTTGTACATGTTCCCCAGTTGACACATACCAGAATATTCATAAAACACTGTTTACAGTGTCAAAAAATGTCCATCATTGTAGGTGTAAACAAATGGAATGTGGAATATTTACACAGTGAATTATGTAGAAGAGAAAATGAATTATAACTACATACAATAACCTAATTATCAGTATCAGGAGCGAAATGTTGATTAATAGGAGTAAATTATGTCTCATGTAGCAGTAGTTTTTGTACTTTGTGTAGAAACAAGCAACATCCAACAATATTTTTGGTTTATGCATAGATACTATAGTACAGATAAAATACAAGTTTCAGGACAGTAGATGATAGTGGTTACATCTTGAGGGGATGGTAGAGGAATGGGTTAGGAAAGAGAAACATTGGTCTGTGGGATTCAGGCATTGCCTGGGCTTTAGAGATTTGCTTGACCCTTAACTGTGGAAGTATGCTCACAGAAGTTGATTGGTTTTCAAAACAGAGCAGTATCGCTAGTTACCTGCTTTTAAAAAACTTGTATATAGGTGCAAAATTGTTGATCAGTATATATAGATTTTAAACCAGTTGCTTACTATGGTGGCTACAGAACCATCACTCTTTCTTTTCCTTGGAGGAAAGGGACTTTTTATTCTCGATTGTGAAGTCCTGTTATTTCCATTTTATTTTTTATTATGATTGAATGAAAATGTACATTCCCACATAACTTTGCATGCCCACCTATATGCAGCTCCCACCGTTCTCCCTGCCTGGTGACAGCACACTCTTCCTCTTTGCTCCATACATGTCCCATCCTCCCAGCAGTCTTCTTTCCCCTCCTGTCCACCCACTAGCCTGCCTCCGGTAAGAGGTCAGCACGATGATACCCTATAGATGCATAGAACCATAAAGTGCCCACACAATATGGTCACTCTGCATTGCCAAGTCCAATTCATTCCTGTCCGAAGAGCTGAACTTCATTATAATTTATGGGCAGGAGCAACATCAGGGCTGGGGGCCATGCTTTCAGGGGAACCCTGAAGCCCCTGGACCGTCAATTGCAATCTTTTAGTGGAGATCTAAGGTGCACCCCTTTTTATTGTTGTGTTGCCAGTGAGACTCAACTTTGTGAGCACCATTGCAGCTAATACTCGTGGTGGCCAGACACCATCCAGTTCTTCCAGTCATGAGTTGATGTAGACACCTACTCGTGTGGGTCTCTCTGTCCTCTGGGTTCTCTTTCTCCCATGTCATTTTAGTCCTCGGTGATGATCCATTTATGCTGAGTTGGGACTGTTTGCTGTACCCTCAGATGGCAGCTTGGCAACTTTTAAGACCCAAGACACCACTCACCAATGTGGAGTGCAGATGACTCTCTTAGCAAAATGCTAGTTGTGCCAGTTGGCCTCGATTTCCCCTGAGAGCATGATCCCTGGCCTCCTGTCCCAACTACTCTATCCTTGCAATATTGGGTTAAGTTATGTTGAAGACCACTTAATATTGTTCTTTCTAATGTATGCTGTCACTGATTTCGCCAACCGAATTTCTATCAACTATCTAATCTAAACCCTCTTCCCCTCCCCCTCCCTCCCTGCCCTCCCTTCCAGCCATCAGAGAGTGTTTTCTTGTATGTGTAAGTCTGTTTTTGAGTTCTTAGTGGGGGGTCTCGTACAGTATTTGTACTTGTCGCTGACTACTTTCACTCAACATACTGTCCTCCAATTGAAACCAGGTTATGAGATGTTTCCTGAAATCACTGTTATTCTTTATCATTGCATAGTGTTGCACTGAGTATGTATACCCTAGTTTACCTATCCATTCCTCTGTTGTTGGACATCTGGGTTGATTTCATCTTTTTGCTACTGTGGACTGTGCTGTGATAACATTCATGTGCATGTATCAGTTGGTGTGAATAGCTTTGATTCTGTAGGATATATTCCAAGCAGTGGAATTACTGGGTCAAATGGTATATCTATATCCATTTTTTTAAGGGAGCACCGGATTGCTTTCCAAAGAGATTGTACCATTTTGCAATCCCACCAACAGTGTGGGTGAGTTCCAATTTCTCCACAGCCTCTCTAGCATTTGTTGTTTTGTATTATTTCCATTTTAAAGATGAGATCATTAATCTGCTTGAAGGTTGCCAGCTACAACGTAGTAGTGCTGGGATTTGAACCCTAACATCATGACATTATCTTCTACCCCCAAGGTATTTATAGCTGAATTGTGACACCAAATTCCATGTTATAAGATTATGATAACATAATTCTTATCATAAATCTTGGAGCTTTTTCGTAGCTCACCCATACTCCTTTTTACTGCCCCATCAGTAAAACGGCACCAGTTAGTTATACAAACCAGGAGCTTGGGCTATCCTTGGCCTTTGTTGGTATTTCACCTTATCTCTAAACAACTGTAATCTCATATTGGTGAACAGTAGTACAGCCTGACCTCTTAACCCCACTAGTAATATTCTGGTAAAGTAATTATATAGCTGCCCACATATGTCTCCCCCATCCCCAATTTATTTCTTTGGTAGGTTCCAGAACCACCACTGGCCAACTTAAAATTGCTGTTGTTCCCAGGTGGTGTTACGATAAGAATGAAGTCCTTCTTCTCCCTTTCCACCTATGTCTGCCATTCTGCCTCTTGCTAGTCAGTTTCTTGTTTGTTCCTGCCACAGGTCTGTGTTGTGGTTGACATTCAAGTCATCTCTTCCTTGTTGTGCTCACCCACAAAATCCAAGTCATGGCGCTGAAGTCCTGGAGAATTGGTGATAATTTTTGATGATTACAGTGCTTATATATAATTTCTCTAATACCCTCTTCAGTTCTTTGTATTTTCTTCCTTCTGTGATCTTGTCATCTGTCCTGCTTAAGCACTGCTTCCTTAGAAATTTCCTGGGCCTTGGAATCATCTCACCATGCACTAGAATGATATGGAGGATTTTTTAAAATAAAGACTGCTAATCGGACTCCAGAGTTTCTGACTTAGTAGGTCTGTGGTGGACCTGGAGAATTTACATTTCCAACAACTGCCCCAGTGATGCTGATAATTGGTAGTTCAGTGACTGTGCTTTGAGAACCTTTGCTGTTGACCTTGTCATCTGCAACAGCTATGCCATATCTGTGATCTTCGTCTCAAAGGCCCCACTCTTTAGTTACCATGTTCTAATTATATAGTTGACTTCTGCTAGTGCTCTTACTCTAGTGATTCTTTGACAGTCTGTCTCTAAGCATACTTGGGAAAGTGGAGAGCTTAGTAACTGTCCAGTACATCTGAAGTATGCAGCAATTAGGATGAGTCATTCAGAAACGATGCTGTCTTCTCTGTGCCGTGTTTGCTGCTTGAAATCTCTGGGAAGTTACCACATTGATAATGGTTAAGTGCTATGCCTGCTAACCAAAAAAGGTTGGCAGTTCATATCCTCCAGGCACTCTTTGGAAACTCTGTGGGGCAGTTGTACTCTTCTCTGTAAGGTCGCTATGAGTTAGAATAGACTCAACAGAAGTGGGTTTACAGTGCTTTACTTTCTTTGCCCATATGTTTTAGTTTAACTTAAAGAAAACAAGGAGTTGTTAACTTTTTTTAGGTAAACTGTCACAAAGTTGATGTAAAATATATTGAATTAATAAGCTTGACAACTCAGGGACAAAGATGTTAAACAACACACAATTTATTGCTGGGTATTTATTTTACATTTTTTATCAAGTTTCATATACTTGCACCTGTATGCTTTCAAAGTACATCTGTTTTAAATATTTATCAAATGTTTTGATTTTGCAGATATTTTATTTGAAATCTGTTCTTGAAATGAAAAAATAAACCATCTTATGTGCCTATTGATACTTTATCTTTACAAGTGCTTCAGGGTTGCTTTCAGAAATGATTTCACATCATCCCTAACTACAACTTGATGAGATAATTAGAAGAAATTGTTGTCACATTAGAAAAAGAAGGACCAGAGAACTTTAAGAATATGACCTCAGTAAAGTTAGGTTCATATATGTGACTTCTGCCTCTAAACTCCAAGTTTATCCCATTGTAGCAGGGAATTTCAATGGTAGAAGTAACTTTAGAGACCATTTACTTTAGGCTGTGGAGCATATATGTTATGTACGTATATATGTTTGTATATCTTTATGTATCTATATCGATATGTAGGTATAAAACCGATTTCCATTGAGTGGATTCCAACTCCTAGCGACCATATAGGACAAAATAGAAGTGTGCTATAGGGTTTCTAAGGATGTAAGTCTTATAGAAGCAGACTCTGTCCTGTGAGGTTGCTAGGAAGTAGGAGTTGACTCAATGAGCAACAAATTTGTTTTTTGTTTTCTCGATCTTTAGAAGAACAGATCAATAGATTTTTCTTGGCAAGAAGCTGCCTAGAGGTTTGTAATCACCAAAGTAAGTAGCCAAGTGCTTAACCTTTGTACCATCCGATGAATAGCTGCTCTTTAATGTCAGCTGACGTTCATTGTGTGTGTGCGTGTATACATGTATCTATGTATATATATATAGATATGAGACTCTTGTCATCTCATTTTTCAAGGGAAGCTGAAAGTACAGAGTTTTCATGATTTCTTTTAATTTCAAAAGGCTTACGCTTAATTTATATGAAAAGCTCTTTGTGGGGCCCAACTGGAGACATGTCTTCTATTACAGCTCTAGGGTCTGATAATTTGGCCTTTGCTTATATATTTCCAGTGATGTAGAACTTTCTGGAAGTTTGTGTGGTCCATTCTGTCGTTGCATAGCTAACTGTTCTTCAGTTATTTTTACTGAGTCCATTCATGCTGTTTATATCCTGTATTTATTCTTGATTCTATAGTAATCCTTTCAAACATTCGAAGAAACCACCCCTCACCACTTTCTTTGAAGGGTAAACATTCATAGCATTTTAACTATTGATTCCAAGGTCAGGTTTTTTAGAGACTTCTTAATCCTACTTACTTGCTATGTAGATTAGTTAAACTTCTACAGTTAGTGTAGTCATGATACTCCATGATAGCATCTCTTAGCCAAAATAAAACTAAGTTTTCATTTACTATTATAATGTCACTCAAAAAAATAGTAGATAGATTTTCACCAGATTTCAGGATGTGCTTGGAATAATGTGACCCAAAACAGTCTATGTCACATACACTAAATTCTCTTTCAGAGGAGACCACAAAGAGACTAAGAGTCTTTTTCCAAAGTAGCACAAGATATTGAATTGAACTTTAAGGGTTATGACCATCCATCTCTGCAGAAAGACTGTAATTCTTAAGACCCCATGGACAGAGTAAGCTTATTTTAAAATGAGGTGAATTTGAATAATTTGTTTTTGGTGAATTCATGACCTCAGTTATCACTGTTTCCTGATGTCAGTTCATTTTTGTTGATGGCATGAGAGAAGCAATACTCCTTTTTTCATTTAAAGGTTGCAAAAGATGACTTTTATAATTGATTTTGGGAAAGAGAAGGGTCCTAACTCCAAAACCAAACTCATTGCCATTGAATTGATTCAGGCTTATGGCAGCACAATGGGAGCAGCGTAGAACTACCTGCCCCCTAGGGTTTCCCAGGCTGTAATCTTGATGGGAGCAGACTGCTACATCCTTCTCCTGGTGAGCAGCTGGTAGGTTCAAGCCGCTGACCTGGTGGTTAGCAGCCGAGCACTTTACTGCTGTGCCACTTCAGCTTCTCAGAAAAGTCCTAGGGACTAAATGGCAAATTGTGAAGTAAACCATAATTGTCTCAGTGAGAATCTGAGGATTTGTAACAATATTGTCCTAGGCAAATACCTTAAAAATGAATGGACAGATGCATTGAAAGTGGAAAAGATACCTCTATGATTCAGATAAATAATAGTTCTGGTACAGGATGATTGCTCTAAGGATGTACAGAAATTTATTGTTATTCCTTTGTGTCTTGTCCATTAATTGAAGAGATTATTTAAAGAGGCCAGGGCTGGCATATTCCACATGTAATTTTTCTGTATCTCATAGATATAAGTAAAAGGTAACCACCCTGGGTAGATACATGGAAGGTTGTATTTAATTTAGGAGGAAAAAAAAAAACCCAACATGTATTTGTCCCTTTTAATTAGTATACAAAAAGCACGCTATCTCTAAAGATTCTCTTTTTTGTTTTTTATAGAACGGTATCTTAAAATGACAATTTTGCTGAAGAATTTCAAAAAACTTTGTACTTTACATGATAAAGTAGATTTTAAAAAGTGGCTTAGTTTGTGAACAGTTAAAGATCTTTGTGTCATATAGAATAAAAAGCAGAGGTCTTCGTGGATAATTTTGGCTCTTGGCCAAACGCATGTGAGAGTCTGAGTGTCGTGTGTGAGTGTAGGTGTGTTAATCACATCCAGTGGCTGTTGAGGTCAGGTGTTTGCTCACCAGTTCCTAACAGGCCCCACTTCTTCACACTGTTGGATACCTTTACAGCCCCTAACTGATCTCTGCAGGTATTAGAGTTGCTGAGTGTCAGGAAGGTTAAGTGCTAAGCTGCTAATTGGAAGAATCCAGCCCGGAGGCATTTTGGATGGAAGGTTTGGTAAATGGTTTATGACAGATCACAGCCATTGAAAGGTCTATGAAGCCCAGTGTTACTGTGAAACAGAGAGTTGGAGTTGGTGTCAGTTCAACTATACCTGTTTTTTTTATTTTTCCCCCCTTTGGACTGTGCCAGGGTGGTTGGTAAAGGAAGAAGGACAGTCTTGTGGATGGTATAGGAAAGTGAGATGCAATGATCGTACCTCCACACAATAGCTGTAGAATCTCTTGGCTTCTATAGTTAGAATTTACTGGACATTTATTTATTTAGTTACCAAATGGGATTCATTTTTTTTTAACTTTCCTTATTTTTTTAGCACTTAGGTGTGTAAACAGAACTACAAAGTGTTCTAATTAAATATATACAACATTAAGTAATGGATATATATTTTTTTCAGTGACGGTGATGATAACGAGAGACTACTGTAGAACATTGCTATAGGGAAGTGGATGGGGAAATATTTTCCATCAAGAGTTCCACCTTTTTGAGAATAACAAATTATCAGTGGATACAAGTGTGCATGTTTTTATGCTTTTGATCTGTTTAAGTGAGCAGCCAATACTTTGTGTCTCAGACTTAACATGTAGCCATGAAATGATTATGTTTGTGGTATAGAAGATATGATCTCAAAGCCTTCAAAAGAAATCAACAAAAATACCATATTATTTTGCTCAAATAAGAGTTTAGACTGAACCATTTTTCACTGCAATTTATTTTATATTTACCTCAGTTAGGGCCATTTTTTAAAGTGTTTCTGTTTAGTAATCTGACTACTGAAAGGCTGTGACAGTGAAAATTGCTTGGAAGTCAAACCTGTGCCCAACCATGTGTCATGGGCAGACCGCAGGATGTGTCTTGGAGTTTTATACTTGGAAAAGACACTACTCACCTTCTCTGGTGAGAATTTATGAGGATCAAATGAGATGATGCAGTAATAATAAATTAATATGGCTTTCTAAGAAAATTCTATTTTAGGTAAAAATTTCTGGTGTAAATTAGTTTCTCATTAAAAAATTCACACACAGATTGCTTTGTGACATTTATTGCAGCCCTTGCAAAGTGTCCACACTCTCCTTTTTCCCCTTCTTCCGTGGGTTCTCCATGCCCGTTCATCTAGTTTTCCTGTTCTTTGCTGCCTTCTCATCTTTGCTTTTGGACAGGTGTTATCCATTTGGTCTCATATATTTGGTTGAACTAAAAAGTAGACTCCTTTTTTTGTGCAATTGATTGTTTTATAGTGTTATCTTTGGGTGAAAGGTAGAATTTGAGAGTGGCTTCAGCTCTACACTGTCAGGGGCAGTATTCTTGGGGGTTCTACAGTTACTGTTGGACTAGTAAGATTGGTCTTTTTGGGGTGGGGATTTGAATTTTAGTCTACATTTTTCTTCCCCTTTGTCCCAGACCCTCTGTTGTGATCCCTGTCAGAAGACTTGGTGGTGGTAGCCGGGCACCATCTAGTTCTTCTTGCTCAGGATCGTAGAGACTGTGGTTCTGTTGGTCCATTAGTCTTTTAGACTAGCATTTCCCTTGTGTCTTTGGTTTTCTTCATTTTTCTTGCTCTGAAGGTGAATGACTCAATAGATGTACCTTAGATGGCTGCATGTAAGCTTCTAAAACCCTGAATGCTACCCACCAAAGTAGGATGTAGAACATTTTCTTTATGAACTGTTTTATCCCAATTGATCTAGGTGTCTCCTGAGACCATCTTTCCTAGCCCTCGTTCTAGTAATGTGGTCCCTCAGGATGTTTGAAAGTGTTCAGGAAATTTCTGTGACTTTGTCTTGGTCAAGTGGTGCTGCCTATGTTATATTTATTCTCTGTTGTCTTTCCCTTCACCAAAGTTAACACTTAACTATTGTCTAGTTAGTGACTTCCCTTCCCCACTCTTCCTCTTCCTCTTAACCATCAAAAATTGTTTCTTTCTGTGTGTATACCTATTCTTGAGTTTTTATAATAGTGATCTCCTACAATATTTGTCTTTCTGTGACTGTGTCACTCAGCATAATGCCCTCCAGATTCATCCATGTTGTGAGATGTTTTGTGGATTCATTATTCTTTTTTGTTGAATAGTATTCCATTTGTGTATATATCAGAGCTTGTTTATCTGTTATCTCTTATGTTGTTTCCATTTTTTTTTTCACTATTGTGGATAATGCTTCAGTGAACCGGGATGTGCATGTATCTATTTGTGTGGTGGCTGTTATTTCTCTTGGATATGTTCCTAGGAGAGGAATTGCTGCATCCTGTGATATTTCTTCTGACATCCAATTTGGTCTTTTCTTTCTTCCGTTTCTTCTTAATGACCTCTTGCTTTCTTCATGGATGATGTCTTTGATGTCATTCCACAGTTCTTCTGGTCTTCAGTCATTAGTGATCACCACATCAAATCTGTTCTTGAGATGGTCTGTAAACTCAGGTGGAATACACTTGAAGTGATACTTTGGCTGTTGTGGACTTGTTATAATTTTCTTCAGATATTTCTATTTCTAGCTTTTTACGAAGTTGCCGTGTTATCTTCCATAGTGGTTATACCATTTTATAGTCCTATCAGCAGGCCATAAGAATTCCAGTTTCCCTGCCAGCTCTCCAACATTTGCTATTTTCTTTCCTTTTTTATACTTTAATGCCACTAATTACAGTGTTACCTCACTGTGATTTTATTTTCAAATCTGTCATTCTTAGTTCTTAAAAATTGCACTTAAGTGAAAATTAATAATTTGAGTCAGTGTCTCATACAAAAACTTATACACACTTGTTATGTGACCTTAGTTGCTTACTCTATGATGTGACAGCTCATTTCTTCTCTCCACCTTATAATTCTCATGTTACTCAGCCAACTCCTGTCCCCTTCTGCCTTCTTATCTCGCTTCCAGACAGGAGCTGCCCATTTAGTTTCATGTGTCTTAAGGCAAGAAGCACATTCTAAATCAATATCATTTTATGTCCAGTGGTCCAGTCTACTCTTCGAACAGTTAGCTTTGGCAATGGCTTTAATTCTGTGTTAACAGAGACTCTGGGGACCATGTCTTTTAGGTTCATTTCAGTCCCAGTGAGAACATTAACTCTCGTCTTTTTATTGGAATTCAAGCCCTGCGTCACACTTTTTCTCTTGTCCCAGTCAGGGACTCTCTCTTGTGTTCCTTGTTAGGGAGGTCATTGGTGGTAGCTGGGCACCATCTAGTTCTTCTGGTCTCAGGCTGATGGAATCTCTAGTAGATGTGACCCTTTCTGTCTCTTGGGCTCAAATTTTCCTTATGTCTTTGGGGTTCTTCATTTTCCTTTGCTCTGAGTAGGGTTGGACCAATATGTGCATCTTGGATGGCTGCTTGCTAACTTTCAAGACACCAGGCACCAAAGTGGGATGCAGAACATTTTTTATGCTGGCTCACCTGGGTATTCCTTGGAACACTGGTCTCCAGACCCCTGCAGTGCTCCTCTATCTATCAAAGTATTTGGTTGTATCCAGGGAACTTCTTAGCTTTTTGGTTTAGTCCAGTTTGGTGACTTCAGTATATGTGTGTTGTCCTTCTCCTCATGTAAAATAATTCTTGTCTCCTATGTAATTAGGAGACATATAATTGGTGAATACACCTGTCTCTTTCTCACCCTCTTAAACACAGACTGTTTTCTTCTGTGTTTAAACCTTTTTTTGAGTTATCATAATAGTGATCTCATACAATATTTCTCTTTTGGTGATTAAGTTCATTTAGCATAATAGCTTCCAGTTCCACCCATGTTATGTTTCACAGATTCATTGTTGTTCTTTTTTGTTGTCTAGTATTTCATTGTGTGATTGTACTGTAATTTGTTTATCCATTTATCCTTTGAGAGCCAGCTGGGTTGTGTCTGTCCTTTTGTGGTTGTAAACAGTGCTGTAGTGAATGTGGGTGTGCATATGTCTATTTGTGTGAGGACTCTTACTGTGTGGGGTTGGTGGATCATATGCTACTTCTATTTCTAGCTTTTTAAAGAAGAACCAGACCTATTTCTAAAGTAGTTCTACCATTTTGCGTTCCCACTAGCATGTATAAGTGTTCCCAACTTTCCATAGCCTGTTTAACATTTATTATTTTGTGTATTTGGATTAATGCCAGCCTTGGTGGTATGAGATGGTATCTCATGGTAGTCTTGATTTGTATTTCTCTAATGGCTAGTGTGAGCATTTCTTGTGTCTGAAAGCTCCCTGAATGTCCTTCTTTTGTGAAGTGTCTGTTCATATCCTTTTCCCATATTTTAATAGTGTTATTTGTCTTTCTTTTTTTATGGAGATACTGAAATAGTCTGTAGATTTTAGAGATTGGACTCTTGTCTGATATGTTGTAGTCACAATTTTTTTTCCAGTTTGTATATACTCTTTTTTCTTTTCTTTTTATTTTTATTTAACATAACTGAGTGAAAATGTACATTCACATGTAAATTTACATGCCCCCCTATATGCAGCTTCCACTGCTCTCCCTGTCTGGTGACAGTATACTATTCCTCTCTGCTCCATACTTGTCTCATCCTCCCAACAGTCTCCTTTCCCCTCCTCTCCATCCACTCCCCTTCCTCCAGCCAGAGGTCAGCAAGATGATATCCTATAGATGTATAGAACCATTGTATATACTCTTGATAAAGTGTTTTGATGAGTATTAGTGTTGAATTTTTAGGAATTTCCAGTTATTTAGTTCACCGTGATGTTTGTTCACTCTTAATTATTTTTTATGTTCTCTTTATGCCATCCAAGTATTAGGGACCCTAGTATTTTCTTGTTGTTTCTTTCCTGAACTTTATTGCTTTGGATTTTATGGTTAGCTCTTTGATCCATTTTGAATTACTTTTTTGTATGATACAAAGTATATATCCTGTTGCATTTTTTTTTTCTTTAACAAATGGACATCCAAGTTTGCCAGCACCATTGTTAAAGACTGTCCATGATGTATCAAATTGACTTTTGTCTTTTGTTAAAGATCAAGTGGACATGGGGATTCATGTACATCTGGATTCTCATTTCTGTTCCATTGATCTGCGTGTCTGTTGTACCACTACCAGACTGTTGTCACTACTGGTTGTGAAGTAGGCATATCAGTAAGTATGAAATGGCTCTATAGCAGGTTCTGAGGTTAGGTAGTGAGGCCTCCTACATAGTTCGGTGATATTTTGCTTCTCCAAGTCGTCTTTCTTTTCCATATAAAGTTGGTTACTTTTGTCCATCTCATTAAGGAGTGTTGTTGGTATTTGGATCAAGATTGTGTTGTATCTGTAGATTGCTTTGGGTAGGGTTGAAATTTTCACAATAGTTGACTTTTCTCCTCTGTAATCATGGGATATTTTTCTATTTATGTAGGTTTCTTTAGATTTCTTAAAATACTGTTTTATAGTTTTCTTTTTTTAGATCTTTTATGTCCATAGATATATTTATTCTTAAGTATTTTATCTTTTGGGAACTACTACATTTGGCCTTGCCAAGCCAAGTACTGTTGAGTTGGATCTGACTCATGGCAACCCTAGAGGCCAGAGTAGACCTGCCCTCTAGTGTATTCAAGGAGCGCCTGGTAGATTTGAACATTTGGTCTTACTTATCTAATTTCCTTTTCAAACTTTTCTTTGTTCATGTATAGGAATCCAGTTAATTTTTTAGGTTGATCTTGTATCCTGCCAGTCTACTGAATCCTTCTCTTAGTTCTAGTAGTTTTCTTGCAAAATCTTCAGAGTTTTATGTGTATACAATCATATCATCTGTAATAAGGATAGTTTTACCTTTTTCTTGACAATTTGAATACCTTTTATTTCCTTTTCTTGTGTTAGTGCTCTAGCTAGGACTTCTAATACAATGTTAAATAGTATCAATAGTAGGCGTACTTGTTTTTTTCCTGTTCTCCAGGAGAATTCTTTCAGCATCCTCTCCAGTGAGAATGATGTTGACAATTAGTTTTGTATAATGGTCCTTTATTATGTTGTATAGAATTTCCCTTCTCTTCCTATTTTATTAATAGTTTTTTTTAAAAAAACAACAGGAATGAGTGTTGGACTTCAGTAAGTACATTTTATGTATTAAGATGATCACATGGTTCTTTTCTTTTGTTCTGTTTGTGTGGTGGGATTTTCTAATGTTGAGCCATCCTTGCATTCTTGATGTAAATCTTACTTGGCTGTGGTAAATTATTATTATTTTTGATATGATACTGAATTCTATTTGCTGGAATTTTGTTGAGAAATTTTGCATCTGTTTTCATGAGGGATATTTTCCTGTGAATTCCTTTTTTTGTTGTGTCTGGGTGTGGTTTCAGAGTTATTTTGGCTTCTAGAATAAATTTGGGAGTGTCCCTTCCTTTTCAAGGCTCTGAAGTAGTTTGAGTAGTGTTGGTATAAGTCTTCACTGAGTGTTTGGTAGCATTCTCAAGTGAAGCTGTCTGGGCCAGGACATTTCTTTTTTTCTGGAAGTTTTCTCCTTTCATCGCCTGTTTATAATTTCTTCTCATGTTATGAGTTTGTTCACATTGTCTGTGTTACTTTGTGTTAGTTTTAAAAGGTCATTTGTTTTTTAGAATTTTTTCCATTTCCTCTTTGTTCTAAAATATATTGAAGTATAGTATTTCATAATATTCTATTATGATCCTTTTTATTTCAGTTGAGTGTGCTATAATGTCACCCATCTCATTTCTTGTTTGTATTGTTTGTTTCCTGTTTTGTCAATCTGTCCAGTGGTTTTTCAGTTTTCTTAATCCTTTCAAAGAACCAGCTTTTGGTTTTATTTTTTCTGTTTCTGTATTTCCTATTTCATTTGTTTCTGCTCTGATTTTTATTGTTTCCTTTCTTCTGATTTCTGTGGGTTGCTTTTCCTGTTCTCTATTTGTTTGAGATGTGTGGCTAACATTTTGATTTTTGTTCTTTCCTTTTTGATGTGTGTGTGCTCTTGGTGGTGCATTTTAATTCTCGTTTGAGTCTAGGATTTTTTTTTTATTCCATCTTCAATTTCTTGTAACATTCATTGGTTTTTAAGCAAGGTGTTGTTCAGCTTCCATAGTGTGTGATTTTTTTTCCATGCTCTTCCTGTCATTAATTTCTACTTTTATAGCATTGTGATCCAAGAACATGCTTTGTATTACCTCAGTATTATCTGAAAAATTTATGTGTGCCACATAATTTTTAGATTTTGTTCTTTATTTTTCCTCAAAGTGGTGTCTGTTTATTTATTATCAGTCTCCCTGATTCTGCCTTCTGTTGTTTCAGATTACCTCCTAAAACCTTCCATGGATTTGTCCATCTTTAAAACTATGTTGTTCAAATTTTGGTTTTCTAGTTGCAGTTTTTGTATACTTTATAATCTTTGTTTATTCTGAAATTTTCTATTTATTTTATTTTCCTCAATTCTTCTATTGTTTTGTGTGTTTTTTCTTTGATTTTGGCTATGTTTTGTCTTGTTTGGTCTATCTTTTCCACGATTTTGTCTATTTTTTTTCCCTTGTTTTGTTTCTGTGTTTTCCTTGATCTCTTTCCTAATGAGTTGGAGGACCTCAAATATTAGTCTTTTGAATTCTGTATCAGGTAGTTTCACTGCTTTTTCTACCAAAAGTTCATGTGATTCTTCATTTTGGTCGGTGACCTGGACCATCTTGTCCTGCTTTTCTATATTTTGCTATTGTTTGCTGTCTGTGAGACATTAATGTACTGTTACTTTTATTAATTGATTGTATGTTTCTTCATTTTGTCCTGCTTTTCTGTTTTCTTTAATATATCATGGAGGGGCTGACCAGGCATGCTCTGTTGCTCGCTTGTCTGTGGACATAATGGCTCTTACCCTGTTGTCTGTGTGGACAAGGCAGAAGCAGGCAGGGCAAGCCTGTTTAAGTGTGCACTGGTTTGGTGAGGTGGCTTTGGCTGACTGGGTGAGCATGTCTTCCTTCTGATGTTGGTCCAGCAGCGTGGGCACCTTCACATTCTCTTGCCAGATAGGTGGGGGTGTTGGACATGGTATGGTCCTACCTTTCTCCCTTTTGTTCAGCAGCTGGTTAAATGTCAGCGTGAGGGGGATTTTACTGTCCTGGACTAGCACTATTCTGAGTTGGTGATGTTGCACTTGTAGTAGTGTGGTTAGGATCAGTGGGAAGCATGGCAATATATAGAGCTAGGTGGTGTGAACAGGGAAAACAAAAGACAAATAAAGGAAAAGAAAAAGTAGCTGGAAGTTGGGGCAGGGATCACTACTTAGGGTAGTGATCAACCGGTGATTCTCTAGCCAAGGAAGTATGGTATGATCTGTTGAATGAAGATAGGGATGGGTACAAGACTAAGTGGGAAAGAGAAATAAAAGGAAGAAAGAGAAAAAATAAATGACACAGTTGGAGCCAATGAGTGGGGACAGGGTAGACCCAGGCTGGTCGCAGGCTGGTAGCTTTCTACCTGTGGTGGTGTAGCATGGCCCTC
This sequence comes from Heterohyrax brucei, assembly GCA_028571685.1. Classification (NCBI taxonomy): domain Eukaryota; kingdom Metazoa; phylum Chordata; class Mammalia; order Hyracoidea; family Procaviidae; genus Heterohyrax; species Heterohyrax brucei. The sequence continues at coordinate 173,340,460 of CM053141.1, forward strand.
TGGAAAGGGTTAGAGATGCCACATGGGGCTAGGTAGGGGAGAGAAGGAAAAGGAAGAAAAAAAAATGATGTGACAGGAGGTGGTAATGCGTGGACCTGTCCTGGTGATGGAGCAACAGCCTTCCAGCCAACGTAGTGTAGCATGGTCCATAGGGAAGGTCCATAAGGAGTTGGCACATGGGGAGAAGAGTGAGGGATGGGAAAATGTGGTTACCAGTGCTCTGCCTTCCCTTAAGAGCTCCAAGTAATTACTTTCCCATACTCCGTATCTGGGGTGGTGGTAGGCTGTGCTTCGAGATGGCAGCGTTATACTGTGTTAGTTGGCAGGGGACGTCTGCTCCTTATCACTCCTCATTTTCTATTTTCTTTCAGTTTCTTCTTCCCTCAGCATTTGACCTAGTTCTTTATCCTTTCATTTAATGATTAGAGTTCCAGGATTTATGTTTGTATCTGTTTTACTTAGTTTTTCAGGTCTTTGCTGATGAAGAATGGCATAATGTGTATGTGTAGGACACCATGTTGGCTCAGCCTAACAGTTGTTGTTTATATAGCATCTACGACAATTCTTCTTCCATGTCCATCCATCTCATTGCTAACACCTTGGCACAAATAACCATTGGGTCTCATTTAGGGTACTCATATTCACTGTTGCCCTTCTGCTTCCCTGTGGCTTGCTCTTCATATAGCATGCAGCTAGATATTGCATTGAAAAAAGCAAAGGTGTTATGATAACTCCACAATAAAAAACTCTCAATGGCTTTCTGTTGCTTTGCAAACATGATCTGCAAGGTTCTGCATGGAATGGTCCCTGCTGCCACCTCACCTTATAGCGCTCATGCTCCCTACACTGTCTTTATCGAGATACCCTGCGTCTCTTAATGGCTTCTTACATGTGCCCATTTCTGCCACTCTACCCTCCTTCTAGCAAGCCAAAAACCAAACCCACTATTGTCAATTCGATTCTGAGTCATCGCAACACTATAGACAAGGTAGAACTGCCCCACAGAATTTCCAAGAAGCGCTTGGTGGATTTGAACTACCGACCTTCTGTCAGCAGCCATAGCACTTAACTGCTGCATCACCAGGGTTTCCTTCGTACCACCAGAGGGGCTTCAACCTAGTCTTTAAACTCGGAAGTGTATCTGCTGCTTCTAGTTGGTTAATACCTGCTCTTTCTTCAGATCTCTACTCTTTAGTTACCTCTCTAGCTGCTTCGACTTTTTCATTACCACTAGTTCTGATTCTCCACTCCCAATCTCATAGTACTATATAGACATTGCCTTCAAAACACTCAGCTTTACCTACTGTAATAAAAACTCCATGAAGTCAAGGGCCAGGTCTGTATCCTCAGAGCCTATAAGATAATGTATGATACCAAGTTCCCTATCACTGTTTGTTGAATGAATTAGTGAAGGCCAGGGACTGCTTGAGCTCTTTACCTTGAGTCCTTAGAATGACACTCAGGTGGGCATTATTAACCCTCTCTTATGTAAGAATAAAATGAATCTCAGAACATTTTTAAAGTGTCTTAAGACTATCTAGAGCATAGGTAGTGTTTCATTTGTTATGCAGGTTGCTCTGAATCTGAGTGCAGTGCACTTTACTCTAGCCCTCACTGATTTCCTGATGAACCTTGTTTAAGTGCTTAAGTTGCTATCATTGCAGTTAGACACTGTCTCATCTCAGTTAATTCTATTTGTGTTTCGTTCCTTGCCATCAAAGCAGAGTTTTCTATGACTTTCTGGAGTTCATGACACCCAAAAATTTATAGAGTATCAGAAGGGTCAGACATTATGGTACTATAAGGAAGTAATTCAGGAGCAAAATAGCTACACAAACAATTTGCCTTGCATTACACACTGAGCATTGTGCATAAAGTGCTAAGAGAACCTTCAGGAAAGCTAGCTACCTCTATTCTGGGATGAGGAGATGATGAGAAGCTTCATAGAGGGGTGACAGTGGGGCAGGTAGACTGTAAGCCCTCAAGACCAGGGACAAGTTTCCCTCTGTGAACTCAGTTCTGAGTTATATAAGAATACAGTTCCCAGGCATGAAGCGTTATGTAGGGGCTCTCTTACTCCTTAGCTACATGTGACATTGCCTTGAATTGAAATAGAGTTGGTGGCATTCTTTTTTAAAATATACATTAAAAAATATGTATTATGTAGGAATAAGCTCCTCAAACAAAGATTTGATTGGGCTGCAAGAACAGAGTGATGCCAGTGAAGAATATACTTCTCCTTTTAAATATGTATACACATGAGGCTGTCTGAGCAGCTCTTGTGCATAGGGGAGATGAGAGGATGGAGGGGAACAGGAATTGGTTGAATGGGTGCAGAAAGTACAGGGTGGAAGGGAAGAGTGTGGGGAGGGTCAGAGGGGAGTAGGTAGAGTTGTGTGTGAATAGTGGTGTGTGTGCAGGAGTTTACATGGCACATTGATTTGAGTTGTTAACTTTCACATAAAGCACAATAAAATGTTTTCAAAAAAATTAGAAAATAAAGTTTGTATTATGCAGGAATTACCAACTGCCAGCACAAGGGCCAAAGTTAATCCTCACCCTGCAGTGAGAAGTACACAGTGAGCTTATTCTGTCACATTTAAAACAGTGGTGAATGGACCTGCTTTTAGGTAGTGTTTTCCAAAACACCTACCACTTTGCCACAGTGCCCATCATTCCCTCTTGTCTCATACTGATTTGTTTAGTCTCTGCCATTACTTGTCTCATCTCTGCAGATTGAGTTTGTAGAATTTTTATGGAGTAATAGGAGAAAATCCTTCTCAAACTGGAAAACTAGTAATTTACTGTAGAAAGAGAAGCCATTAGTGAATGAAGCCCATACCAAAACCAAACCAAACCCACTCCCACCAAGTTGATTCTGACTGATGGCAACTCTACAGGACACAGCAGAACTGCCCCATAGAGTTTACAAGGAGCCCCTAGTGGATTTAGACTGCTGACATTTTGGTTAACAGGCGTAGTGCTCAACTGCTCTGCTACCAGTCTTTCCACCAGGCTTTGAAGCCCACGTCATTGGTAATTGGAAATCCTGAGTCCTGACTGTTTTTGACCTTGTAGGCAACCCTGACCTTGAGTGCTTCCCTTATCCTCTGTTTCCTCACCTATAGAGAACAGTAATCCCCACCCTCTCTCCTTCAACATAATATTGTAAAAATCAAATGCAGTCGTCGGCATGAGAACATTTTGTAAATGGAGAAATGCTGTACAAATATAAAGGACTATAATTAAGAGTGAGTTTGGCTTCTGACAGCAAGTGAGCTGACCATGAACATCCTGACCTACAGCTTCTGACATCCATCACAGGAAGAGAGAACTAATTAGAAGGGTAAGAGTTACAGAACCACAGCACACAGGCATAAAGCGAGAAGAGCCCCCGCTTCCAGTCACCAGTGTGGAGAGATAGGAGAAATGAGATAACATTGGTTTCAGTGAAGTCATAGAGAACTATACAACAATTGACTATACAACAGTTAACACAAATAATTACAGCCCATTGTTTTGCACTGGTCTGCAGCAGTGTGCTATGACTCTAAGGTGGAATACTAAGCACTCTATTTTGAAACTATTGCATAATATTAGAGACCTTTGTCCAGTAGTGAGCTCTGTTTCTTTTTTCCAACAGACAGGATGGAGGAAATGTGGTTTTTCTAGCCTTAATTTATAACTGCAAGTTTATAGGTAATGCATTTTGTTTCATATGGCTTAAATTCATGCTTAGTAGTAGTTGCACAGTTGTCTGGTAATGATTTATGCATCTGTAATTATTTATAACCTCCACTTTTAATTTCCCCTCAACTGTATATATTTGATGCCTTTCCAAATGCAAGCCCCAGTTTAAAGTCAGCCCACTTTTGCAGGCATGAAGGCTGGATTGAATTCAAAGCAGTGGGTGACGTATACATGAGTCAGCCTCCCCTGCCTGACTGCCTACCTCTGAACTGTCATGAGAGTGCACATTTACCTGTATCTGTTCAAGTTGAGATGTTGCCAGGGTGCAACAGACCCTTGTTGGTGCAGTGCACAAACTTGGTACATTTTCTTTGTGATTCAGCAGGAGATGTTATCATAGCTCACAGAGAGACATTACTAACTTTAATTTTCCAGAATTGAGTGCTCTATGAAACACTGAATCAAGTTGCTTTCTCCTAGCTAGTAAACACATTTATTAAAACAAAAAGAAAATTAGTAACTTATTGTGTCCTACCTGTTCTGATTTCACATAAACCATGAAAAGAACATTCTCATAACCTAGGACTCAATGTTTTATTTTATTTCTATTTGTTCTCCTGTTCTGAGACCTATGCTGGGAAACTAATAGAGCTATCAGATGTCTCAAATTTAACACTGTAAAACAATTTATCCTGGAGTCATTTACTTTGTAGGGGAAAACATATACTTGCTCTGTTACTGTAAATTATCCGGCGCATTGTCACAGCCGATAATTTTCCATCTACTGCGTAGTGATGGATAAATTAAAAAGAACTGTTTGCTAAGATCCTTTCTTGTAAGAATTAAACTGGACTGTTCTTTTCCTTATGGCATCCAAGACTTCCCCATGGGTAGGTTGGTTCCTTCTGTGTGCTTTTACCTCAGACAGTACCTCTGAGAACACTTATTCAGTTTCACATGTTGTTGTTGTTAGACATGCACACATACAAACCCACATGTGCAGAGTGGAGCTGTGATCTGTAGTGTTTGCCAGGCTGTGACCTTTCAGAGTCCTATCACCAGACCGGACTTGTGAGGCACCGCTGAGTTGGTTTGAACTGCCAGTCATTCAGATGGTAGTCAGATGCTTAACTGTCTGCGCCACGTGTAAATCTCTACCACTTTTTTCCCCATTGTAATACAAATCAATGTTTACAGATCAATGTGCCATATAAAATCCTGCACACACACCACTATTCACACACGACTCTACCTACTCCTCCTAACCTTTCCCACACTCTTCCTTTCCACCCTGTATTGTAATATTGTCATAAAGCATCTGACATTTAAGCATTCTTCGTGTGTACAGTTCAGTGACATCATGGTCATTGTGTTGTGCGCCTGTCACCATTGCCCACTTCCAGATGTTTCATCATGCATAGCAGAAGCTCAGTGCCCACTAAGCAGTGAGTCTCCTTTTCCCGCCCCCTCTGGCCCATACCTAGTAGCTGCTGACTTACTTAAACCTATAAATGCTTGCCTATTCCAGATGTTTCACACAAGTGGGAACGTACAACATTTGTCCTTTCGTAACTGACTTATTTCACTTAGCTTGAGGTTTTTAAGGCTTATCCGTGTTGTTGTATGTATCAGGAATTCACCTTTCTTCATCACTGAGGACTATTTTGTAGTATGTATGTACCATACTTTGTTTATCCATTCATCTGCTCATGGCACTTGGGTGATTTCCACCTTTCAGCTAGTGTACATAGTGCCACCATAAACATTGGGGTGCACATGCCTCTTTTAGAGATCTTTCTTTCCCTAAATAAGGCTTGCGTTGCTCAGGAGCTGCCATTCAGTTTGTCCTGATGAGCAGAGTGCTGGATATGACGTAGATGATGCATCAACAGTGCCTAAATATGTGAATTTTTTCTTGTCTTTTGTCATTTTCCCTCTCAAAATTATAGAGGGTATCAGTGCAATTAGAATTTAATGATTTCAACTTAGATGTAACTTTCCATCACTTATTGGTCTTATATCTTGCAGTTTCTTAAATTTCCAAGTGCATGTATAATGGTTAAGAGCTCAAGCCAGACCTAGGTTCAGGTGTTCCTTCTTGCACTGCCCAGCTCTATGACCTTGTGAATGGGGCTTTCATGTGCCTCAGTTTTTCTCATCTGTAGAATGGCAATAGATGATTTCATGTTGGTGAAACAAACATAGTCAACCTGAGATCAAAATGCAGAATTCTGGGTGGGATGAGATAGCATACAGTTTCAGAAACATGGACAAGTTACTTAGCAGTGCAATGGGAGAAAATGTTATGAGACTTAAAGAGCCATCTGTCTTGCTGCTGAGTGAGATACACTTTTTACTGAGTAGCTTCTCTGGGTTGATCTTTGCCCCTCTACGCATACCTTCCCCCAAACTTGATTCCTTGGCATTAAAAGTGACTCTAAGACATACATTCTGGATGTCACATGGAACTTGGTTGTCTTTACCAGTCACCTTTAGAGCTTCTGTGGCAATTCACTGTGGTTATATTCACAAAATGTCTATTGATACAGTCTTTGCTGTGAATTAGCCATTCAGTAAACGTCAGGTTTTTTTTTCCCCCATTGTTGCCTGACGTCAGTTGGAGGTACATGTGACTAGACTTGGCATAAAAAAATTACTGGTTTACCAGAGATGCAAACCATTGTGCTGTGATGGTTTGTTAATATTAACAAAATCCCACGAAGCTGTCCAAGGAATGACATTTACTTTTACCTCAGATCGTACACTGGAAAACTTAGAGTGAAGTTGGTTTGCATTGTATGTACCAGTGTGTGGACATGTTAACCACAGGGTGATATGGGCTTAGCATCTCACCAAATAATCCCTCTTGAAAGGATCTCAGGCCTTGATTATGGAGTAAAGGACAAAGCTGGGTGTCTGTCTGTCAGTTATTATCCTTAGTGAGTGGTGCTTGACACCAAATCTGGCAGCTGTGGACCCATAGGTTGTGTTGACCCATAGCTGTGGGCAGAGGCAAGGCTGACACTTGGCTACTAGCTGAAACTTCTGTGTCAGGGTGCTGTTTTCTGACATAATTTCTGAGCAAGGTAGTAGCAAACATGCTAGGCTTAGAAACAGGAAACCTGGGCTTAAGTTTAAATTCTACTACAAAAGACAGAGGTTATATGATATCTGACTATTAAGTCTGTGAACTTAGTTGTTCTAAGTGGTACATACCTCATTGCTGAATATATCACTACTGTCACCTTTAAAGTACTCTCCTTGGGAATCTATTCAATGGTGCAAGTGCCAGGTCCACTCTGCAAAGCAATTTTGGAACTGTTTTTGGGATAGCCATTGTGCATAGTGGCAAGTTGGTAATCTTAATTGTATGGTTGTCTGCTAAGGTAGCTTTTAGCCACTGACCAAATAACTGTATTGGAATATCCTCTCTACTCACCTGATCTGGCCACCAGTGACTTTTTTCTTTCTCAGAAGATGAAGGAAATACTGAAAGAAGACATTTTGATGCCATTGAGGATATCAAGGGTAATAAGCCAACAGCAATTCCAGAATTGCTTTGAAGGGTAGACGAGGCACTGGCATTGGTGCATAACTTTCCAAGGGGAGTACTTCAAAGGTGGCCATGGTGATACTCAGCAATGAGGTATGTAGCACTTTGTCTAGGATGAGTTCACGAACTTAATTCGTAGTCCTCATAAACACATAGTGAGTTTAGAGCTGGAAGGGGCCTCAGCTATTATTTAGTCTATAAAAACAAAAAGCTACTATTTATTATGTACAGTGTTGGAAGCACTACAGGAAATTAATCTTATACATTATGATTCATTTAAACTTTGCTGTAGCCCTGTGAATTAAGTGATATTTTATCCATTTTAAGATGTGCCAGGAGTCCCTTGGGAAATGCAAACAGTTAATGCACTTGACTGCTGACCAAAAGGTTGGAGATTTGAGTCCACTCAGAGGTGCCTCAGAATAAAGATCTGGAGATCTACTTCTGAAAAATTAATTGATGAAAGCATGGTATAGTGGATTTCTGTTTATGATAGTGGGAAGTTTGGCAATGATTCTAAGTGATGGTTATAAAACATGATTAAAGCATCACTAAATTGTTCAGCTGAAAGATGCTGCATTGGTAAATGTCTTACGTGTACATGCACACACATGCACACACAGAAGGTAGCATAGTGTTTTAAGTGCTACATCTGCTAACCAAAAGATTAGCAATTTGAATCCACCAGGTGCTCCTTGGTAATCTTATAGAGCAGTTCTCTGTTCTATAGGGGCACTATGATCAGAACTGACTTGAAGGCAGGGGGAGGTGGGCTGGTGGTGGTGTACACAATGTCTGACAATTAAGTATGTGAACTTAATTGTTCCAGGTGCTATATACCTCATTGCTGAATATCACTGCAGTTATCTTGAAGTACTCCCCTTGCAAAGATATGCACCAGTGCCAGTGCCTAGTCTGCCCTTCAAAGCAATTATGGATTTTTTTCTGGAATGGCCATTGTACATGGTGGCAGGTTCATAAACTTAATTATATAGTTGTCTTTGAGGGAGTTTTTAGCCAGTAAATAAATAACTGTATTGGAACACCCACCCTACTCACCTGATCTGGCCCCAATGACTTTTTTCTTTAGCTGAAGGTAAAGGAAATAGTGAAAGGAAGATGTTTTGATGACATTCAGGACATCAAGAGTAATACGATGACGGCTGTGATGGCCATTCCGGAAAAAGAGATCCACAGTTGCTTTGAAGGGTGGACTAGGCATTGGTGTTGGTGCATAGCTTCCCAAAGAGAGTACTTCAAAGGTGACCATAGTCATATCCAGCAATGAGGTATATAGCACTTTTTCTCAGATGAGTTTGTGAGCTTAATCATCAGACCTTGTGTGTGTGTATATATATACAAATACATATATGTAAACCAAACAATAAAAAATTGTCAACACACATACAAACTCTGTATGTACGTTGTTGATTATGAAAGTCCTCCAGAGTTTTGTTTCTTAAATGAAATCTTCAAAACGGTCTAATGGTTTCATATTCTTTTTCTCTAGTGTAGTTTTATTTTCCTTTAATTCTTCTACTGAACTCAAAATTTTGTAAATGGGATGGAAACCCAAGTAGCATAGTGGTCAAGAGTTTGGCTATTAACCAAAAGGTCAGCATTTGAAGTCCACTAGGTGCTTCTTGGAAACCTTATGGGACAATTCCTCTCTGTCCTACAGAGTCACTATGAGCGGGAATTGACTCACCTGCAATAGGCTTGGTGTTTGTTTTGTTTTTTGTTTTTGTTCATGGGATTAAAATTATGTAACTTTCTCTGGTTTTTAATTATCTTTCTCCTAGAACACATGAGAGTACTGAACCTTCTAAGCTCAGAACTAAGAGAGTTATAGTGAAACCTGAGTCTCAGCCAGATAGTTTGACCCATTAGAGGATATGTTGTCAGAATACTGGACGAGGAAGATGAGTGGACAGAGAGTTACAAGCTGCAGGAAAAGAGGATACTCAGTATTCTAACATAATGATATAACTGAGAGATGAAAAATAAAGGAGTATTGTTTAGTACTTCAAGCCATGAAGAGTTAAGCTTTATAAAATGTTGACTGATAGTTGATATAATTTAGATGTTCTGAATAAAGTGGACATTCCTCCTTTAAGTTCAGATTTCAGAATATCTGTGATATGATGGGCTATTTTGAAGCTAAATATACAATATTGTTGGAAGTATCATTTGTAATAGGGAAACCAAACAGAGCTGGACAAAAACTAAAGACATCAAAGAGAGAGTAACTGAATGAAGTATTATTTGATAGAGTGAGGTATTATTGAGTCTTTGATGTTGAAAGTGTATTGGAAGATCTCCAACGCATTTCAAGTTCAAACAACAAGAACAATAACAAGGTGAAAGACAATGAATAGTATGATCCCATTAATATAAAAACAACAACAATAAAAATCTCAGAATCTATCAAGTCCTCTGTTCCTTTCCCTTTCCCACACTATCTGTATCCCTAGACGTATTATTCTTCCTAGAAAGATAACAGGAATTATGCTGGTGGGGATGAATTTTGGTGACAGAAACTGTAGGGAAGTAAACTAGTTTTTACTTTGTACTTTTGGCTTTTTAAAATGCCTTTGAGAGAAGTTGCTATAAATTTCATTCTGGTTCATGGAAACCCCAGGTGTGGCAGAATAGAACTGTTTCTCAGAGGATTTTCAAGGCTGTGACCTTTCAAGGAGTCTGGGTACCTTTGAACCACCAACCTTTCATAGGAGTGGAATGTTTAACTGTTTGCACCTACCAGGAACTCCTTGTTGAACTAATCTATTATGCAGGAAATATTTTTCGAATACGTACTACATGCTAAGCAATATAATGAGCCAAGCAATGTAATAGGCTCCGTAAAAACATCAAGACCCCAACAGGCAGAAAGCTAAGTCTGGTGGGGAAACAGTAATGAGAAGACAAAATTTTACAGAGTTCAAAAAGCTAAAAAGAATAAAAAGGTCGGTAGGTAAAAAGTGACAGAAGACCGCTTTAGACAGCATACAGTCAGATCTGACCCTTAAAAATCTGTGTAACAAAACCCAAACCACTCTCTGGTTCAGTGCTTAAATAAGCATTTATTTTCATGTTCATGTCAACAGATCAGCTGTGGCTTAGCTGCTGTAGGTTGGACTTGATTGGGCAGCTCTGTTTTAAGCTATAGGTCACCTTGGCTTGAAGGCAATGTTCAGGCCTGTTCTTGGGCTGCAGACCAGTTCAGCTGTGGCCCACAAAGGGAAATCGGAACAGACTCAAATTTCAAAAATTTGTGGGAGCCCTAGAATGGGATACTTGGAGGAGGCATTGTCAGCCCTTTCAGGACCCTGATATGGGAGATTAGATTACTGTCAAGGCTGTGGAGAAGGACACACATTCAAAGCGGCATGGTTGGTTGCCATCTTGGAGTGGGGCAGTGCTGTTTATCGCCCTGCACAAAATCTGAGGGACATGAAATTTGGTTAATATTCAGTGTGTACACTGCCTTTGTTTTCTAAGATGAAGACTAAACTCCTAGCAGGAGTTTGACCTATAATTTTTCCTGTTCCAGTCATCATTCCTTTCCACCCAAATTAAAAAAAAAAAAATGAGTCTCCTCTGGTTTTGCTTCCTTGGTCAAGGTCATGACTAAATAAGGCCAACCAGTTTGAAGTCTTGGTCTGTTCTACATTAGTTCATTCTGGAGCCCAGGCTGAAAGGACAGTATCTTTTCGTAACAGGTCATCAGAGTGCAAAAGAGCCAAGCTAAACTGTGTAGGTTTGTCCAAGACCTTGCTTGGTTCATGTCTGCTAATGTTACATTGTTAAACGAGTCATGTGGCCAGCCCCAGTACCAGTGGTGTGAGAAATATCTCCCTTCATTGGAGGAAGGGCATGCAAACAATACTTGCCGCAAAATCATTCCCACTGTCAGTCAAGACCTCTTCTGTTTGAGCTGGAAACTGAGGAGCAGTAAGCCAGCCATGCCAGGGGGCAAGAGTGGGAGTGGAAGTGTCATTGAAAGTGGAAAAACAATACCCACTACTGTCACGTTGATTCTGACTCATAGTGACCCTACAGATTAGAGTAGAATTGCCCCATAGAGTTTCCAAGGAGTGCCTGGCAGATTGGAACTGCCAAGATTTTGGTTAGCAGCTATAGCACTTAATCACTAGACCACCAGTGTTTCTGGAGAAAACAAGTGCCTGTGATTATTTTCCACATTGTCCGTTTGAGTTAGTTGATAGAATTGAAGACCATGTTTTTCCTTAAATATTTTAACAAAAAGAAATCCTAAGATCTATTCTTTTAAAAGGAAGTTGCAGAGATTTAAAAAGATAAAGAAACAGTGACTTTGGAGCCTTGTGGGCTACCTAATATAGTGTTCTGCAGAGAAGAACTATTATGTTCATTAATGTAACAGGACATGAAATTCAGTGTTTCTCATGACACACCAAGATGCAACAGATGCTGCATTCCAAAGGAGGTGCTAGGCCATATGTGGCATTTCAGAGTAGATAGCCAAAAATCTGTTGGATGACCATTAAACCTCCCACTCACATGGAGGATTTGATAGTTTTGTAAGGATTTTACTGAAAATACTTTGCTGAGATTTTCGGCTTTTGCTACTAGCAAGCAGGAGACATAAGAACGCTTCTCTGCTTAGCTAAAGTCTAGTAATGAAGTCATGGAGCTACTTCTGGGGAGAAATTAGGAAAAATCATTTTCTGGGGCTAGATTCCCAAATGGGAACACTCCAGCAGCCTGTGGCAGACTGGACTGCCTCTGGATGTGGGTGCACTCCCCTTGTGGGCTGAAAGGTATGCAAATCCTGGAACTGAGTACAGACCTTGTGATATGCTTATCATTCAGGGGTCCACCTAAAGAGATGCCTGATAGGACATCATGGCAGTGTGTAGGGAATGCAGAGGGGAAGATATGGAGATGTTCCCCAGACGGGGAACCTGTGGGATACAGAAGCAGCCATCCAAAGAGAGTTGTAGTTGAAGACATTTAGTAGAAGATACTTCATTACTGTGTTTATGAGTAATAGAATCTGTTTGAAATCTGCCAGGAAGTCATCAGAGGACTGTCCAGTTCGTATAATAGCTTCTTTCTCAAACCTCTTCAGACTTTCCCGTGTGGACTCTAGTTGGTTATACACAGATACTGTCCTGCAGGGGAAGGAGATAAGCAAGAGAGAAACCCGGGCCAACCATACATATCCTCAGTGGCAGCTGGCCCTTTGTTATAGATTTAATTGTGTCTCCCAGAGTGTATATTGGGAGCGTAACTGTGTCGGATCCAACTCAATGGCACTTGGCTCGCTAACTGCTATACCTGTGGACATAATCCATTCAGGAAAAGAGTTTTGTTTGTTAATGGAGCTGTGTCAGTTATAGGATGTGTCATAAACTTGATCACTTCTGAGTTTAAAAAAAGTGCAGATTAAATACAGGAATAAGCACAAAGCTGAAGATGGGAAAAAATCATATGAGGATTGTCAAGGAAAGTTGGGGCTACGGAAGCTGAAAGAGACAGAGATCTTTTCCAAGAGGCAGCAGAGCAGACTTTGCCTATAGCTGGTGCCCTGAATTTGGACTTTAGCTTCTCAAATGGTGAGAAAGTAAATTTTTGTTGTTTAAAGTCACCTACTTGGGGTATTTTTGTTACAGCAGCACTTAGCTGAGGCACCCACATACAACTAGCTGTCACTGAGGGAGTAGGGAGAAACCCTTACCCTTGGCAAGAGAGCAAAGTATTCTACCCACTAGAATAGACATTCTCATTTGTAAATCAAGGCTACTATTTCAATGATGATGAAACTTGCTAAGAAAGATTAGAAATATTTGGGATAGCACTTCTAAACCACAGAGCAGGTGTGATAGAGACAGTGGTTGCTTGTCTAATATATCAGTTGTGTTAACATTTATGAGAAGATGAAAAATGAAGCATCGTGTGAAGAATTTTGTAGATATTCTCTCATTCACAAGAACACTGATGCTATTGGTAGTTGCTGTTGAGTTGGCTCTGACTCACTGGAGCCATATGTACAATAAAATGGAACATTGCCTGATCCTGAGCTGTCTTCGTGGTTTTTGATATGGTTGAGCCTGTTGTTGCAGCCACCTCATCATTCCATTTCATGGAGAGTTTCCTTGTTTTCTCGGACAAGAACTTTGTAGGTTAATACTATCACCCCCATTTTATAGATGAGCTCACTGAGGCCAAGGATAGTGAAACTGTTGTCTATGGCTATAGAGTAGTATATGTGATAACTGGAATGCAACCCAAATCTAGTCCAGAGTCTGTGTGTTAGGCTAATCATCGATGGTTATAGAATAGTGTATATATAACTGGAATTCAACCCAAATGTAATCCAGAGTCCACACCTTTGGCTAATGGGGTTTTTCTCTCTCTTAGTAGCTCCTCTCTGAGATCACCATGCTCTGCTCTGGCCCCCACTTCTGATCAGGCAATTCCAGTTTTTCATCCATCACTTGTCATGGTTTCCATCTTTTTCTGACCCTGACCACTTACCTGACCTTGTTACCATTAGTCATGTATGGCCCTGTGGGCATGTATGATTGCATAAAATCATGTATGACCACATGCATGTATGATTTAGCAGATGTTTCCATACTTGCCCATCAGCAGTTCCATGGAAGTAGGTCAAGACCTGCTTGGTACATCGTCCACAGCCTGTCTCATGTCTTATGATATCTTGAGAGTGGCTGCAGAGGATTCCCCCTGTGTAAGCCTGTGGAGGGTGTTGTCGATCGCCTCTCCTCCCCTAGGGATCCATTCTGCTTGTATAAATAAGTAAACCATTGCGTCTGCGTCTCACCCAGCAGGGCCTGTATTGGCAGTGGCACCTTGTTAAAATGAAGTACTGCCTATTGTATTACAGGTAATGTGAGACAAACTACATTTTCTGCCTCCCGACAATACGCTTTGCTGAAGATAAGGTCCAGGGAGAGTTCTCGGTAGGTTTACCCTGATTCTAGTCCTGTTTTTCAGGAACAGCAGTTTTAATGATCATTTCTATTAAGGGAAGGAGCATGAGGATTTCTTTTTTTACTTTTTGCAAGAAGTACAGTGAAGCAGCTGCAGTTTTGAAAACTAACTGCTAAACACAGGGAAGATATCCATGGATGAAGACTGCTGACAAAAAATAAAGCTGTCCTTGTGTGTTGCATCCATTCTGTAACTGTTCTTCTAATTACTGAGTCTCGTTTGCTTGATCCCTGCTCTGAAGCAGTCCCGGTAACCCACGTGTGCAGTGTTTCACAATTACCAGCCATTCCCAGTCCATCTCCCTAGGGATTGCTGTATCTATATGTAATTTGCATTGTTATTTTTTCTTGTTTTAAGTTTTATTGAGATGAAATATATCTAACAAAAGTTTTGCAATTTTAAGTATTTTCAATTGTATAATCTAGTGATATTGATTGTATTTACCATGTTGTGAAACCAGCACTGCTCTCTAGTTAGAAAACTTTTTCATCACCACAAGCAAAAAACTCAGTCCTCCTTATGAAATAACTCTCATTCCTCTTTCCCCTAGTCTCTGGTCATTACTTTTTGTTTAGGATCACCTTTTGTCTATGCACTTTGCATTATCATTTTTTAATGTTCTTCTTTAACTGATTTTTTTTCTTATTCTAAGAAATACTATCTGTAAAGTCACTGTTGTAATGCATTTGTCCTATATTTGTGTCTCTGTGTGTGTCTAAGTATATTTATATAAACAACACTTGTTGCCATCAAGTTGATTCTGATTCACAGCAACAGAGTAGAACTGCCCAATAGGATTTCCAAGCCTGTAAATATTGGAGAAGGAGGTTGCCACATCTTTCTGCCATGGAGCAGCTGCTGAGTTTAAACCATCAGCCTTTTGGGTAGCAGCTGAATCCTTAACCATTTTACCACTAGCGCTCTTGAGTGTGATCTCGCAGTCTCTTCTCTCTATAAAGCAAGTTTTATTTATGTAAAATAGAATATATGTGTACAAATATAATAGGAATAACAACAACAACAAAAACAATGCTGTTGAGTCAATTCTTTTTTTAAAATTTTTTTATTATGATTGAATGAAAATGTACATTCTTGTATAAATTTGCGTGCTCACCTATATGCAGCTCCCAGTGCTCTTCCTGCCCGGTGACAGCATACCCCTCTTCTCTGCTCCATATGTGTCCTATCCTCCCACCAGTCTCCTATCCCCTCCTCTCTACCCAGTCCCCTTCCTCCAGCAAGAAGTCAGCAGGATGACATCCTATAGATGCATAGAACCATAAAATTCCGACAAGATATGGTCGCTCTGCAGTACTAAGTCCAATCCATTGCTGTCCAAAAAGTTGACCTTCATTATGATTTACAGACAGCGGCAGCATCAGGGCCAGGGGCCATGCTCTGAAGGGAACCCCGAAGTCCCTGGATCATCAGTTGCAGTCTTTTATTGGAGATCTCAGGGCGCACCCCTATTTATTCTCTTATTTCCAGTGAGACTCAACTTTGTGAGCTCCATTGTGATTATCACCAGTGGTGGCTGGGCACTGTCCATTTCTTCTGGTCATGGGTCTCTCTATTTTCTGGGTTCTCTTTTCCAAATGTCGTTCTGTCCTCAGTGATCATCCATTGCTATTGAGTTAGGACCATTTACTGTACCCTCAGATGGCAGCTTGGCAGTTTCAAGACCCCAGTTACCACTCACCGATGTGAGGTGCAGAGAGTCCTCATTAGCAAAATGCTAGCTGTGCCATTTGGCCTTGATTTTGCCTGAGAGCATGGTCCCCAGCCCCCTACCCCAGCTACTCTGTCTTTACAATATTGGGTTAATTTTGTGTTGAAGTCCAGTTATTATTAATCTTCTTTCTAATGTGTGCTGTCACTGATTTCACCCAACCAAATTTCTAGTAACTATCTAATCTAAAGCCTCCACCCTTCACACTTCCTCCCTCTGAATCCTTGCAGCTGTTAAAAGAGTATTTTCTTCTATGCATGAGTCTGTTTTTAAGTTCTTATCATAGGGGTCTCATACAATATTTGTCCTTTTGTCGCTGAATACTTTGACTCAGCATAATGTCCTCCAGTTGAAGAGATGTTTCCTGCTATCATCGTTGATCTTTATAATTGCATAGCGTTCCATTGAGTATACATACCCTAGTTTACCTATCCATTCTTCTGTTGTAGGGCATCTGGGTTGATTCCATCTTTTTGCTGTTGTCGGCTGTGCTGCGATGAACATTCGTGTGTATGTATCAGTTGGTGTGAATAGCCTTGATTCTGCAGGATGTATTCCAAGCAGTGAAATTACTGGGTCAAATGGTATATCTACATCCATTTTTTTAAGAGGCTGCCAGATTGCTTTCCAAAGAGGTTGCACCATTTTGCAATCCCACCAACAGTGTGGGAGAGTTCCAGTTTCTCCACAGCCTCTCCAGCATTTGTTGTTTTGTGTTTTTTGGATCATGGCCAACCTTGTTGGGGTGAGATGGTATCTCATTGTTGTTTTGATTTGAATTTCTTTAATAGCTAATGATCGTGAGCATGTCCGCATGTGTTTTTTGGCTGCCTGGATCTCCTCTTTAGAGAAGTGTCTGTGCCTCTCCTTTGCCCATCGCTTAACTGGATGATTTATCTTTTTCTTATTGATATTTTGTAGTACCTTATAGATTATGGAGATCAGGCATTGGTCGGACATAGAGTTGCCAAATACTTTTTCCCATTCTGTAGGTGGCCTTTTAATTCTATCAATAAAGTCTTTGGATGAGCAAAAGTGATTGATTCTTAGTGGTTCCTATTTATCTATTTTTTCTCTGATGATTGTGGTTTGCTTGACAGATTTTGAAGTCTGTCTATGATGTGTATTAAAGCTTCCATTGTTGTTCCTACTTTTTCTTGGATGAGCTTTATCATTTTAGATTTAATATTTAGATCTCTTATCCAGTTTGAGTTGGTTTTTGTATAAGGTGTAAAATATGGATCTTGTTTTCATTTATTGCAGATGGATATCCAATTTTGCCAGCACCATTTGTTGAAGAGATTGTTTCTACCCCAATTTAATGTCTTAGGACCTTTGTCGAATATCAGCTGTTGATAGACAGTGTCATCTCAGGGGTCTCGATTCCCTTCCAGTGATCTATCTGTCTGTTTTTGTACCAGTACCAGGCAGTTTTGACTATTGTGGCAGTGTAATAGGTTCTAAAGTCAGCTAATGAGAGGCCTCCCAGGGTGTTATTCTTCAGTAGTACCTCACTTACCTGAGACTTCTTCCCTTTCCAAACAAAATTGGTGATTTGTTTCTTTAGCTCATTAAAAAAGGTCACTGGAATTTGTATCGTGATGTGATTATGTAAGTGGATTGCTTTGGATAAAATAGAAATTTTCACAATGTTAAGTCTTCCTATCCATGAGCAGGGTAGGTTTCTCCATTTATGTCAGTCTCTCTTAGTTTCTTGTAGTAAGGTCTTGTAGTTCTCTTTGTAAATGTCTGTTATTTCTCTGGCTAGATTTATTCCTAGGTACTTTATCTTCTTAGGAGCTATAGAAGATTGTATTGATTTGGTGATTTCTTCATTATCAGTCTCCTTGTTCGTATAAAGGAATCCTACTGATTTACTTATATTTATCTTGTATCCTGAGACTTTGCCAAACTCTTCCATCAGTTTGAGTAGTTTCCTTATGGATTCTTTGGGATTCTCTGCATATGCAATCATATCATCTGCAAATAGGAAGATTTTTGGTTCTGCTTTGCCAATGCAGATGCCCTTTATTCCTTGTTCTTGTCTAATTTCTCTGGCTAGAACTTCTCATACGGTGTTGAATAGGAGAGGTGAGAGTGGGCATCCTTGTCTATTTCCTATTCTCAAAGGAAACCCTTTCAGGCTCTCTCCATATAGGATGATGTAGGCAGTTGGCTTTGTATAAATGGCCCTTATTCCATTGAGGAATTTGCTGTCTATGCCTATTTTGCTAAGAGTTTTTAGCATGAATGGATGTTGAACTTTATCAAATGCCTTTCCTGCATCAATAGTCAAGATCAAGTGATTCTTCTCTCTTGTGATATTTATGTGATTGATTACATTAATTGTTTTTCTCATGTTGAACTAGCCTTGCATCCCTGGTATGAATGCAACTTGGCCATGATGGATTACTTTTTGTATATGTTATTGTATTCCATTGGCAAGAATTTTGTTGAAGATTTTTGCATCTAGATTCATGACTGATATCGGTCTGAAGTCCTCGTTTTTGGTTGGGTCTTTCCCTGTCTTTGGTATCAGGATTATGCTGGCCTCATAGAATGAATTTACGAGTGTTCCATACTTTTCTATACTGTGAAATAGTCTCAGCAGTATTGGAGATAACTCTTCTTTAAAAGCTTGGTAGAATTCAGTGGTGAAGCCATCTGGGCCTGGACTGTTTTTGGTTGGCAGTTTTTTGATAACTTTTTCAATGTCTGTGATGACTTTATTAAGTTGTTCTGCTTCACCTTGTGATCATTTTGGTAGGTGATATGAGTCAAGGAATTTGTCCATTTCTTCCAGGTTTTCAAATTTGTTAGAATACAGTCTTTCATAGTATTCAGCTATGATATTTTTGATTTCTGTTTGATGTGTGGTGACAACTCCCCTCTTGTTTTTTATTTGGGGTTATTTGTTTTCTTTCCTGTTTTTCTTTAGTATGTTTAGCCAGTGGTTTGTCAATTTTGTTGAACTTTTTGAAAAAACAGATTTTGGTCTTTTCAATTTTTCTAGTTGTTCTTCTATTGTCTAATTCGTTTAGTTCTGCTCTAATCTTTATGATCTTCTGGTGCCTGAGTCGTTTTCTTCTGGTGCCTAGGTCATTCCTCTGTTGTTCTCCCTCTACTTGTTCAAGCTGTAAGGTCAGTTCTTTGATTTGATTTCTTTCTTCCTTCCAGATGTGTGCATTTATTGAAATAAGTAGACCTCAGGGCACTGCTTTGGCTGCATTTCATAGATTCTAGTAGGAAGTGTTTTTATTCTTGTTGGAATCCATACATTTCTTTATTTAATCCTTGATTTCTTCTATAATCCATAGTTTCCTGAGCAAAGTGTTGTTCAGTTTCCATGAGTTCCACTTTCTATCTATGTTTTTTCTTCTGTTGGTTTTGACTTTTATGGCTGTATGATCTGAGAAGATGCTTTGCATTAAAGGTGTGGATTTTGTTGAGAATTGCTTTATGTCCTAACACATATTCTATTCTGGAGAATGTTCCATGTGCACTAGAGACGAAGATGTAGTTGTCTGTTGTTGAATAGAAAGTTCTATGTATGTCGATGAGGTCTAGCTGGTTAATTGGGGCAATAAGGTCTTCTGTGTCTTTAGTGAGCTTTTTTCTGGATGGTCTGTCCAATATTGAGAATGGAGTGTTGGAGTCTCCTAGTATTATTGTGGAGTAATCTATCTGCTTTTTTAGTGTAGTCAGTGTTTCTTTGACATATTTAGGTGCTCTAATATTAGATGCATAAATATTTAATGTTGTTAAGTCCCGCTTATGTATTCAACATTTCCACATTAGTGTCCATCCTTGTCCACTATGGTGAATTTTACATTAAAATCAATTTTATCAGAGATTAGAATCGCCACACCTGCTCTTCTTTGTTCATTGTTAGCTTGGTATATATTTTTCCATCCTTTAATTTTCAGTTTGTTCCTGTCTTTAAGTTTGAGGTGAGTTACTTGTAGGCAACATATAGATTGGTCACGTCTTTTGATCCAAGATGTCATTCGATGTCTCTTTACTGGAGCATTCAGTCCATTCATATTCAATGTAATTATTGATAGGTATGTGTTCAGTGCTGCCACTGTGATATGTTTATTTTTGTGTTGATATTTTCTCTGTTGTTATTAATCTGTTCTGTGACTTTCTGCTTTGTAATTTGATTTTTCACCTTTTTCAGGGTTGGTTTTGTGATTGTTGAGACACCTGTATTGCAGTTCTTGATACAGTGTGTTGCTTTTTTATTGTACTTTATGGCTGCCCCTATGATCCCACTTAATATAGTATATGTAAACCCAATTTTGATTACTACTAATCTTGTTGACTTCCTGTCCATCTGGAAGGACTATAACGACTGTAGCGCATCCCTCTTTTTAATATGATGATATCATAGTTTACATGATATGATCACTAGATCGTTTCTTTCACTATTATAGCTTTGATTGTGTTTGGAGCCTTCCCTAACTTAGCGGGATTCTGGATAATGTGTCCTTCTGAGATATAAAGTTAGCAGTTTTGTTCTTCCAAACCAAGAGATTTTTTCAGTATTTCTTGTAGCTTTGGTTTGGTTTTTACAAAGTCTCTGAGTTTCTGTTTATCTGTGAATGTCTTAATTTCATTTTCATATTTGAAAGATCATTTTGCACAATATCTAATACTTGGTTGGAAGTTCTTCTCCTTCAAGGCTTTGGATATGTCATGCCACTGTCTCTGTGCCAGCATTGTTTCTGCTGAGAAATCCGATGAAAACCTACAGAGCTTCCCTCTGAATGTTAGCTTTGCTTTGAGTCTTGCTGCCTTTGAGAGTTTCTGCTTATGTTTCATTGTTTTAAGCTTGATTAGAATATGTCTTGAAGTCTTTCTATCGATATCTATTTTAGTGGTGTTTGATACATATCTTGAATATCTATATTCTCTTCTTTCATAATTTCTGGGAAGTTTTCAGTCAGCAGCTCAGCCACAATACTGTCTGTGTTCTCAGGTGTCTCGCCCTGTTCAGGAACTCCAATTAATTGTAAATTGTTCTTCTTAATAGAGTCCCACATGCTTCTCTATGCTTCTTCATTTTTCTTATTTCCTTTTTTCTGATTTCTCTTCGTAGATGCTGGAGTCAGTAGTTCTGTCTTCCAAATCAGAAAGTCTATTTTGTCTTTGTTCCATTCTGTTTTCTTGGCTTTGAATTGAAGTTTCTGTATCTTTGATTTAGACCTTGATCTGTTGGATTTCCGAGTACTGATGTTCTGTCAGATTGAACAGCTTGCTTAATTTTTTCGTTTTGCTCTGCTGCATTTTGTATAAGGTCTAGGAGGTCTCTCTATATAGTCCTTTTGTATTCACTTTCTGATAGTTTCAGAAAAGCTTCTTTGTCTCGGAAGTGCTGAGGTGATTTCTTTTGGGGGCCTTCTGATACCATGGGTGATTGCCGGGTTACCATCTTCTGCAATGTTTGTTGCTTTTTGGGCTTCATGTGGTTCATTAGAGGCTGGGAGAGATGCTGTGAAGATGGACCACAGTTGTTTCACTAGCTTGTTTCTCTAGGCCATCTAAAAATGAGAAGTAAAAAGTATTTGACAACTTCCAATTTAATTCAGGTGTTTTGTCCCTCTTCCCAGCTGGCAAAGTAAGCACCTCTGTATTAACCCCCAATGTTATAAACTAGCTCAAAATACAGAAAGGCTACTGGCTTGCTGGCCTCTGCTTTGGGGCCCCAACTGTAGGCGATACTGTATAGACTTCTGCTTTTCTGCTGGAAAAGTGGCCTCTTCTGGCTAGGCGTCCTCCCAGTCCAGGAACTGGGTCCAGGTGAGGCTTCTGTATGGATGACTCCACCTCCCAGCAAAACAAGATGGTGTCCCGCAGAAGCTTGCCAGCTGGCCAGGATCAGACTGCCAGCGGAAAGAGAGACCAAGAGTTCTGAAATGCCCAGAGTCCACAGCCTCTGCCTCTGGGCCCTAGCCCCAGGCAACACTGTGTAAAACACTACCTCCCTGCTGGAAAAGCACTCTCACACCCTGGCAGGTGCCACCTCCCAGCCTAGGAACAAAGTCCTGCTGGGGCGTCTGCCTGGGCTTCTCCATTTCCCAGTGGATCAAGAAGGCATCCTGCACAAGTGCATCTGTGTGGCTACCGCATGGCAGAGGCAGAAAGATAGGCTAGAGTATCTGAAATGCATAGAGTCCAAAGTCAGGCTCTCAGAACCTGGGTGTCATGCTTGCCGGTCCCACCAGCAGTGCGTCCCAGACCAACAGCCAGTCAAGTCCCAGTTCTGCCCACTGGTCAAGACAGAGGAAAAAAAAATCAAAATGGTGAGTTACCTTCAGTCTTTGCAAGCCTCTGCTCATCGGGAGTTGGGTCAGTGAAAGAGAGGAGGTTTTGCATTCAGTGGTATGAAGTCCTAATTAACAGCCCTATGCTGCACCCCAGGACTCACTGGGTGTCCAGAAGGCTCCATTAAATTGTCATTTCAGGTCTTGGTTTCCAGAGGGAGTTAGGGAGATGTGTGTTTAGTCCACCATCTGGACTGCACTCATTGCTATTGAGTCAATTCTAATTCATCACGACCCTATATGAGAGAGCAGAATTGCACCATAGAGCTTCCTAGGAGTGCCTGGCAGATTCAAACTGCTGACCACCACACCACCAGGGTTTCCATAATAGGAATGGGGACACATATCACCTAAAATCACCCAGGGACCCACCAGTGTGGTACTTTCAGTGGTCTCACAGGTGGTTTTCCCTGAGTTCTGTTTTCAGAGGAGAAAAACAGGTGTACGGGAAAGCTGGAAGTGGGTAAAGGGGAATGATGTATTAGGAATATTCTATATAGATGTCCTGCATGTTTCTTAAATTTTATGACAGGCAGAGAGAATTGGGTATGTATAGAAGACTGGGGGAAAAATGAGTGCTGTCTCCCCCAAAAACCTTTCTAGCAGTACTGGAAGTAGTTTCATTGTATGGCCTCTCATTCATTCACTGGTTTTCATATATGATAACTGCCAGTTAAGTTCACGAACTTAACCTAGAAAAAAGGGTACATACCTCATTGCTGAATATCTTCATGGTCACCTTCAAAGTATTCCCCTTTGGAAGCTATGTGCAAAATCAGAGGCTAGTCCACCCTTCAAAGCAATTTTGGAACTCTTTCTGGAATGGCCATCAGAGCTGTCATCGTTTTACCCTTAATGTCTTGAATGGCATTATGTCGCTGCCTAACTGTCCGCCGGCGGAAAGAAGACAGGACACACGGATTCGAGCCGCTTGCAATGCTTCTTTATTCTTCTTCTTCCTACTCCTCCTACTACTCAGGGGTGGTTTTTCTCCTGTATATATACTCATGCTCTCCTCCAATCCCATTCAGCCACGCTCAGACACGCACTCCTCCCGGAGGAGATCAGCGATTGGACGCCATCTCACGGCTCTAGTGCAGGCATGCGCTGTGCCAGCCCAAGGTTGGATAAACAGGAAATGACAGGGTGTGGTCCGGCTTTGTCAAAGGGCCCAGGCGCCATCTTGGGCCCCTTTCCGCCTTCCACAGCATTAAAATGTCTTACTTTCAGTATTTCCTTTATCTCTGGGAAAGAAAAAAGTCACTAGGGGCCAGATCAGGTTAGTAGGTTGGATGTTTCAATACAATTATTTGTTTACTGGCTAAAAGTTCCCTCACAGACAACTATGCAGTTAAGATTGGGAACCTGCCACTGTGCCACTGTGTGCAGTGGCTATTCAAGAAAGAGTTCCAAAATTGCTTTGAAGAGTGGAATAGGTGCTGGCATGGGTGCATGTCTTTCCAGGGAGAGTACTTCAAAGGTGACTGTAGTGATATTTAGCATTGAGGTGTGTAGGACTTAGAATATTTCAGTTTGTGAACTTGATTGACAGACCTCATGTTTCTGTGTGTTTGGTGATATGACAAAAGTTTGTTGAGTTTCTGTTCTGTTTGCTGACATACGATAATGGAAAAGAGAAGTTTCTTGTCTTTGGGGAGCTCAGAATCTAGCATAGAAAATGAGTAAGTAGATTAATTGTCACATTCTAGTGGAGAGAGTGCTAGATCCAGGTGTGAGACAAACACTGTTGTAATGGTTCCTCTTCAGGGATGTCAGGCCGTGTTAGTCATGGCTCTGGGCCTGAGTTAGAAAACCAAACCAAACAATAAACCTTGGGAACACTTCCTTTAGAGTTTGGCCTTTATTTCTCGGAAACTCATTTATTTCCTGAAGGGCAAAGAGGATGAACAGAGTTTCTTTCATCTAGATGGAACTAGTTGACCTTGAAGGGGAATTACCTCAGAATTCCTCTTTATTTATATATTTCCCTTTATAAAGAGTGACTTAATTGCTGGGTCAGAGGATATGTCCCTGATGCCCTAGTCCATCCTGATATATAATATATATGTATACAATCATATATTGCTTTTGGAAAGGTTAGGCTGATGAATGCTTTTACCTTGTGCCTAAAGAAGTAATGAAATAACTGCACAAAAATATGTATTCCTGGATGATCATTGAGATACTGCTTATAATACCAACAGTTTCAAAATATCGTAGGTGTTTGTCAACAAGGAATGGACTAAATATAGCATCAGACATTTCACAATGTAAAATTAAACAGTTCTTTAAAAGGCTGAGTAAAATAGATGTATTAATCAGGAAAAGTGTTCACCATATATCAAGTAAAATAAAAACAAAACAAAGAAAGCAACCAAATGAATTACAGAGCAGCATGTATAGTATCATCTTGCTTTTATAAAAAAGTGAATTAATATATGCATAAAAATTCTGCTGGCAGCTGTCTTCTAAACTGTGAATCTGGGCTGTTGTGGAGGAGGTAGTATGTGAATTGCCAGGAAGAGGATTTCACTTTCTTTTTAAAGAATATTTGTATTTCATGCATTTCACAGTAATTTTGTAAACATTTGGAAAACTAAAGGCATATTCAGTTATGGAGGGAAGAAAAGAGAAAAATTTGGAAGGGGGCTTTACTTAGCAGAAGAGCAATATGGTTGTGTGTAGCAACCTCCAGGAGTCTGGCTTCTCCCCTTTTGTTCTAAATGGCTAGATGGTGGCCAAAATGGACCGCATCATTTTCTTCCTCCAGTCTACAACTCTGTTCTATCTTTCCCAGTTTTCCACTTTGATGTAGCCCTGGAGGAATCTTCTTTTTCTTATTCTCTTGTCTGTCATATCCAAGCACTTGTAAAATGTCTTACATGTATTTTCATTTTCTTTTCTTTTTTTGTAGTACTTTGGTCTGACCTTATTGGCATGGTGTCTCTTCTTTCCCTAGACTTTCTCTTCATCCAGTATATTGGAGGCAGATTGATATTGCTAAATCACAGAGCTGATAATTTCCTTGTCTTACTCAAAAACATTAAAGGATTCCCCATACTTCATTAGATGAGTACACTTCTTTTTTTTTGCCCTCAAGACCCTGCGTGACATAGTCTCACTGATTAATATGTCCTTTCACACGCCTTACATGAGATTACCTTTTTTTTTTTTTACCTCTCAGACCATACTTGGACTTTTTCATGTTTTTATTCATACTTCTCCTGATTTTCTACTGTGTAAACACAAAATAAGGACCCCTGGATTAAACACTTGGGTGCTAAGTGATAGCTTGACAGTTTGAACATGCCTAGTGGTGCTGTCTGAAACCCTAGTAGTGTAGTGGTTAAGTGCTATGGCTGCTAACCAGATGGTTGGTGGTTTGAATCCACCAGGTGCTCCTTGGAAACTCTGTGGGGTGATTCTGCCCTGTCCTGTATATAGGGTTGCTGTGAGTCAGAGTCAGTGGCAGTGGGTTAGTGGCTCTGTGGGAGAAAGAACTGGTAATTTGCTTCTGTGAGGATCTCAGACAAGAAGACTCTATGGGACAGTTCTTTTTGTCACAGAGGGTCACTAAGTGTTGAAATTGACCCCGTCCAACAATAAAAAACACAGCACATTATGCCTTTATAGCTATTGTACTTACACTAATATCACTTTCACTCATTCAGTAATGTTTTACTGTTTGACTTGTATGTACTTAGATCTGGGCTAAGTGCTGAAGATACAGTGAAGAGAAGAGACCACACCTCCTTGCCCCCTTCCACAGACCCAGGCAAAGTCTAAGCAGAGAAGCAAACAAAATGATATCTTTGTCAAAGATACTGGAAAGAAAACAAACGTGGTGCTGAGGGCAGAAAGGGGAGTCTGACTAGAGAGGTGGCATTTAAAGCAGACCTAAAGAACACAAGAAGCAAGCCCTGGGGTGAGCAGAGGAGGAAACTTCCAGTCAAATGGAATGTTAAGTTACAATATATTCAAAAACTGTGAAGCCAGAAGATCTAGTTTAGCTGCACAAAGATATGAAAGAGGACTTTGAATGGAGGAAGGAGATTGTGGCAGAAGATAATGATTTCAAAAGTTGGGGCCTTAAAAGTTATCCCTTAAAAGTTATGTAGTGAATTTGGTTTTTACTGCAGTGCAATAGCATGCTGTTGGAAGGCATTGAAGCAGCGCAGTGAGATTATAATCCCAGATGCATCCTTTTCTGCATTCCTGTCAGTGGCTGCCACAATACTTTGCCTAAAACTGTTATTTAGTAAGTATTTGCTTTCTTGAATGCTGAGGTTATGATTGACTGCAGAATTAGCCACACTTCAGTGCGGGATGAGTTTAATTTACTCTTATTGGTTTTTATCCAGAATGCTAGGTAGGTTCATAAAAAGGTAACTTTCTTGGTTATTTCCCATTTTCTGGCTCTGTTTTTGCTTTTAAAAAACTGAGATATGATCTGTGAAGTATTTTGGATGTTTGAACTTTCGTTTAATTTCCATTGAGAGGTTTTTTTTTTTTAAAGTTTTTTACCAAAAGAAGTTTGAATTCTGATATAAAAGGTCATGCAAGTGTTGTGGTCTTCTGAGCCACAAAATTATGTTTTTGGTGGCTACGTGCATATGAGTAAATGGATCTGAGCAATTTAATTAAAAAAACAGAAGGTTGCTATTGAGTAAGTTCCAACTCATGGTGACCTCATATGTGTCAGAGCAGAAATATTCTCCATAGGTTTTTCAGTGGCATATTTTTCAGAACTAGATCATCAGGTATTTCTTCTGGGATGCGTGTGGGCAGACTCAAACTTCAACCTTTGGGTTAGCAGTCAAGCATGTTTTCACTACTCACAGATTCTTTTTTTTTTGTTAATTTTTATTTTATTGGAAGATACATAAAACAAAATTTTGCCATTGGAACCATTTTTAAGGGCACAGTTCCGTGGTGTTAATTACATTCACCATGTTGTGTGACCATCACCACCATCTATTTCTTTTTTTAAAAAAATTTTTATTTAACATGACTGAGTGAAAATGTGCATTCCCGTATAAATTTGCATGCCCACCTATATGCAGCTTCCACTGCTCTCCCTGCCCGGTGACAGCACACTATTCCTCTCTGCTTCATACATGTCTCATCCTCCCAACAGTCTCCTTTCCCCTCCTCTCCACCCATTCCCATTACTCCAGCCAGAGGTCAGCAAGATGATATCCTGTAGATGTATAGAACCATAAAGTGCTTCCAATATATGGTCACTTTGCATTGCCAAGTCCAATCCATTCCTGTCCAAAGAGTGGACCTTTGTTATAACTGACGGGTAAGCGCAGCATCAGGGCTAGGGGCCATACTCTCAGGGGAACCCCAAAACTGCTGGACCATCAATTGAGGTCTTTTAGTGGAGATCTCAAGATGCACCCCTTTTTATTCTTGTGTTGCCAGTACTGACAGATTCTTTAACAATTATAGAGGAGGACCAGTGAGTCAACGTTCTTTATCCAAAGTCACTCAGTCGGTTAACACTCAGATTTCTTGACCCCACCATTCTTTGCCATGTTATCACTCTTATTGTCTCTTTCTCTCGATTCTTACCTAATGCAGGATAACATTGATGAGCAAAATGCTTGGTAAATATTTACATTCTGCCCTTTGGAAAAGACTGTTCAGTCACTTTGAGTTATTATTATATATTTATTGTACTGTAGATGAAGGTTTGCAGAACTAACTAGTTTCTCATTAAACAATTAAACACATTGATTTGTGACATTGGTTGTCAACCCCATCTCATGTCAGTGCTCTGACTTTGTTGACTTTTGGTTCTCCCTTACTGGCTTTCCTCTTGCCTTTTCGTCTTTGCCCCTGGGCGAGAGTGCCCTGCTAGTCTTGAGCTTGTCTAATCTTTGGCTGAGGAGTGAACCTCAGAAGTGGCTTCATTACTAAACTAAAGGGTTTCCAGGGGCCATACTCGAGGGCCAGTTTCTGTCAGAGCAGTAAGTCTTTGTCTTTCTCTCTCTCTCTTTTTTTCTTTTTTTGTGAATTAGAATTTTGTGCTATGTTTTTCTCTGTCTGTATTCAGGATCCTGTATTTTGATCTCTGTCAGAGTGGCCGGTGGTGGCACCTGCGCACCATGTAGTTGTGTTGGCCTCAATCTGGGGGAGGCTGTGGTAGTTGTGGTCCATTAGTCCTTCAGACTAATGCTGCCCTTGTCTCTTTGGTATTCTTCAGTCTGCCTTGCTCCTGAAGGGGTGAGACCAATAGGTATCTTAGATGGCTGCTCTCAAGCTTTTAAGACCCTAGGCACCTACTCACCAAAGTAGGATATAGAACATTGTTTTTTTATAAACTGTGTTACACCAATTGAGCTAGATGTTACCTGAGACCGTGTCCTCACAGCCCTTGGCTAAGTAAGTCATTTGGATGTGTCTATGGAGCTTCCATGACCTTGCCTTGTACAAGTCGTGCTGGCTTCCCAAGTATTGAGTATTGTCTTACCCTTCACCGAAGCACCTTACTTTTCTTTACTTTTTGGTTGACATCATGTATTAGTCAGGAATCTTTTAATTGCAAGTGGCAAAAGCCAAATTCATAATGGTAAAAGTATTGGTTTGTGTAGTTAAGCCATGCTACCATGTGTGCCTCAGAATCTACAGAGTTGCCAGCATTTCAGAACCTGCATCCTCTGACTGTAGCCTTTGTGTGGGAAAAAATAGCACCTCCTATTTGTTTGGGAGCAATCCAATCCCAAAATTAAGGAGGGCGGTGTTCCAGGAGAAACGAGGGGCAGTGGCAGATAAAACAATACTTCTTAGCTGCAGTATTCTTTAGAAAGACCTGCTATTTACAATATTAATCATATAGCAATTATCTGTGTAATACTTTAAAAGGCCCAAGTGGTGCAGTGGTTAAGTGCTCAGCTGCTAATTGAAAGTCAGTGGCTTGAACCCACCCATCTGCTCTGTGAAGGAAAAGACCTGGAGATCTGCTCCTGTAAAAATTTACAGCCTGGGAAACTCTGTAGGGGAGTTTCTGCTCTGTCCTGGGTTGGCTATGAGTTGAAATTGACCTCACTGCACACAGCAACAAACATGTAACACTTTGGTAGTTTCAGAATCCTTTCAGGCACATTTTCTCATTTTATCTTCACAAAAATCTGTTGACTATCCCGGATAGACAAGAGGAACAGCAAGTTGGCCAGGCAGGTTTGTGATAAGTGAATGAGCAAAACACTGGTAGGAGATGAGGCCAGAGGAATATAGAGAGTACCAGATCGAATAGATAACCAGTGGCTGAGGTGGAGGGCATAGAGGTCTAAATTCAGAAACTATGCTTTTAGCCACTTGTTTTATATGTTCTCAATTATAGCAACTCTTTTTCTTCAGTTGTGTATTGGATTTTTAGAAGCGGTGATATGTAATATGTAACTGAGTCTTGAAAATACAGCAGGCAGTTAAGAAAGGTAGCATGTTTTTGAGACTTGTTTTTCTACGTTGCTGCATTTATGTATTGATTTCTTTAATAGAAATTCTTAATGTCTGTTTTGTTCTAGGAAAGTACTGAACATTAAGGGTTCTGAGATGAACAGGGCGTAGTTATTGCTGAGCAGAGGCCCCCAGATAGCAGGGGGAGACTGATCTATAAACCCTGGTGGAGTAGTGCTTAAGTGTTATATCTGCTAACCAAAAAGGTGGGCAGTTCAAATCCACCAGGCTGTCTTTAGAAACTCTATGGGGCAGATTTGCTCTGACCTATCGTATCTGTATGAGTTCTACTTGATGACAAATAGCTTTGGTTTTTTTTGGATTTATATAAGCAGATGATGATAATGATGGGATAATTGCTTATGAAACGACTCTAAATTGACATGGGATACAAAAGTGCAAGGATCACTTAAAAAAATGTTTTGTTGTGCTTTAGTGAAAGTTTACAATCCAAGTAAATTTGTCATAGAAAATCTTATAGACGTATTGGTATGAAACTGCAGCTGCTCTCCCGTGCTGTGACAGCACACTCTTGCTTTCTATCACGTATTTCCCAGGTTCATTCGATTAGATTCTGTCCCCCTTTGCCCTCTCATCTTGCCTCTGTACAAGAGCTACCCAGGTAGTCCATGTGTCTACTTTAGCCCAGAAGCACACTTTTCACCACTAACATTTTATCTTATAGTCGAGTTCAATCTTTGTCTTAAGAGTTGACTTTGGGAAGGATTTCAGTTCTAGATTAACAGAGAGTCTGGGGACCATGTCACTGGGGGTCCCTCCAGTCTGCTAGACCATCAAGTCTAGTCTGTTTAATGGAGTTGGAGTTCTGTACACCCATTTTTTTCTCCTGCTTCATCAGGGACTCTTTGTTGTGTTTCCTGTCAAGGGCAGGTGTTGGTGGTGGTCAGGCACCATCTAGTTTTTCTGGTCTCATGCTGATATAGTCTCTGGATCATGTGGCCGTTTTTGTCTCTTGTGGTCATATTTTCCTTATGTCTTGGGTGTCCTTCATTTGCATCTGCTCCAGGTGGTTTGGGACAAATTGATGCTACTTAAATGGCTCTTTGATAGCTTTTAAGACCCCAGATGCTACTCAACAAAGTGGGATGTAAAACATTTTTTTAAAAAAAACTTTGTTGAGTCATTTCACCTAGATGTTCCCTGAAATCACTGTCCCTAGACCTACTCTGTCCTTTAAAATATTAGTGTCCATTTAGGAAACAGCTTTTGGTTTAGTCCAGTTGTGCTTTGTGCTGACTTCTCTAATGTATGTTATTCCTCCCTTCACCTAATTTATTTCTTGTCTACCATCTAATTAATGAATACTTCTCTTCCTTCCTCACCACCCTTGTAACCATCAAGACTGTTTTCTGTTTTTAAACCCTTTCTTGAGTCCTTGTAATGATGTCCTCGTACAATATATGTCCTTTTGCCACTGACTAATTTCACTAAGCATAATGCCTTCCAGATTCCTCTGTTTCTTTCTCAAGTTATTCTTCATTATTGCATAGTATTCCATTGTGTGAATATGCCATAGTTTGTTTATCCATTCACTTGTTGATGGGCACCTGAGTCATTCTGTTTTTTTTTTTTTGTTATTGTAGACAGTGTTGCAACACTGTATATGTGTTTATTTGACTGCACTTATTTCTGTAGGATGTATTATGAGTAGTAGGATTGCCAGATTGTGCAGTATTTCTAGCTTTTTAAGAAGGTGCCAAATTGATTTCTTCAGGGTTTTCTGTGTTTAAGATTATGTTCTCTACAAATAGATATACTTTTACATCTTTCTTACCTATTTGGATACCCATTATTTCTTTTTGTTTCCTGATTGCTGTGGTGAGAAACTCCAGCACAGTATTGAAACAAAAGTGGTGACAAAGGGCATCCTTGTTTGGTTCCCCTTCCCAAGAGGATGTTTTCAGAGTCTCTCTATTTAGTGTGATGTTGGCTCTCGTCTTTGAAGAAATGCTCTTTATTATTTTGAGGAATTTCCCATCTGTTCCTATTTTGCTAAGATGTATCACTTTCATATACTTTTTCAGAGTCCAAACCAAATAAGTTAATTGTGTCCCACCTAAGTGTATTGCTGAGTTTTGCCTTCTGACTAAACAAGAGCCAATTTCAGGGCAGAGAAGGGATCTCACCAGCACTAAAGAAGAAAGACCAAGAGTAGAGTGTATCTTTTGCGATGGTGATCATGGTTCTGTGAAGCTCTTGGAATCAGGAGACTGAAACAGAGAGAGAAGAAACAGAAAGAAACAGAAAGCTGTAACATTGAAGAGTTAGAAGCAGTGTCAGACACCTGGCAGTGAGTCAGACTGCTGGGAGAAGGCATCGTAGACTTCCTCACCTACATACTGAGAAAGCTGAGTGCCTTCAGGCAGGAGGCTTGGTAGTGGAATAGGGTGCCTCTGGACACTTAGTGGAGTTAGGTTTGTCAACCTAAGGCTTACTGGTGTGGTGGCATGCCCATTGGCACTTACTGGCTGAGCTAAAAGACCTTTTATAACACTGCGTAAGCAGGGCAGAGCTAAGGGCCAGAGAGGTATGCTGTGAGCATGGCTGGGAAGTGGTTGTCTTCATGGAAGAACTGTATCCTCAGAGTTTCTCAGCCTGAATGGTGAACTGTTACTTCTCTAATTAGCCACATAATCATGAGTATAGTTTATGAGTTCTGTGTGGCCTTTACAATGAATTACTGAACCTAGCAGAGAAGTCAAGAATTTCATAGGAGGGATGGTTGATGTCTGAGTTGGTAAAGATGGCAGAAAGAGGAGGCATGTCTGACCTCTGCCTCTTAGGAGCCAGTCTTGTGCTGTTGCTCTTCATTCTTCTTCCCCTTGTGAAGTTAGATTCCACTGCCACCATCACACCATTTTTGTAGATTGCCATAGAAAACTTCCTGAAGGAGACAATGTTTGGCTTGTCTTGAAGAATGTTTAAGATTTAGTCACTTGGTCCAGGCTGTTGGATTAGTGGGTGGAAGACAGATGCTGTAAGCAAAGAGGACAGCATGTGCAATGGAAGAGAGGAAGTGAGACCATCAGGTGAGCAGAGCGTAGGGTGCAGATGGAGAGGGCATGTGGTGCCAGCATCTCACTGAGCTAAGTGTGTCTGCCTCCTCACCCCAGAGTTCATTTTAAACACTGCAGCCTGCCTTTGAATAGTCCTAGTGTTGTTGATAAAAAACTGGACTTTTACCTTTCATCTCTTCATCTTTCAAGTTCTTAGTTTATGTTTGGAATATATTTTCCCACATTATTTCACATGTAAAAAATGGGCACAGTGAGGAACTTTCTTTCAAACTCCAGGATATTGGGTTTTAAACATGCCTTCAGAATCCTGGGTCATGTCAAGATAATCCGTGCTTTTCAAAGTTTAGCCTTTAGCATTCTTTCAGTACTGTTGTGGTAGAAAGTTTTATCACAATTTTCAGACAGCTTGTATTGATCTGAACATGAAACCTTATTGGAGGTCTGCACTGGAGCTTTTCTCATTAGAAGTCAGAGTAGAAACCAAAGAATAGGGCCCATGCTCCTTTGTCTCCAGGAGGCTGAAGAACCCTTTGATGACAGTTCTTCTAGTTTTGACCACACTAATCTGCTGGTGCCTTGCTTATTTCTGTCACTGACAATTTATGTACATCTTTTTTCTTAAGGTGTTATATCTGAATACTTTTAAATTTTTAATATAGAACATTATGAAAACCAAACCCACTGCCATCATGTCAATTCTGACTCACAGTGACCATATAGGACAGAGTAGAACTTCCCTGTAAAGTTTCTAAGGAGTACCTGGTGGATTTGAACGGCCAGTCTTTTGGTTAGCAGATGTAGCACTTAACCACTACACCACCAGTGTTCCCATAGAACAGTACAAATTAGATATTACTTCATGTAGGTGACCCAGGTTAGATTCCTAGCCAGCGTACCTCATGTATCATTGTCTGTCACTGAAGGCTTGCATATTCCTGTGATGCTGAACAGATTTCAGTGGAGGGTCTAGACTAAGATGCACTAGAAAGAAAAGCCTAGACATCTACTTCTGAAAGTCATTCCACAAAACGTCTGTGAATCACAGTGGTCCCGTCTACAACTGGTCACAGTGGCAGCACAAGAGTGGGCAGCATTTTATGCTGTTGTGCATGGGGTAACCATGAGTTGGGGTTGGAGTTGGAGGCAAACTCTAAGGCAGCTAACAGTAACGACAACCTTAATATGCCTGTGTGTCAGAGTGTTTTCAGATTTGTTTGACTATGTGGGCAATATTTAGCTTGAAGAAACCTGAGTGACTTCAAAGAAAGAAAACATTTCTTTTCAGAGACCTAGAAAAATTCATTTCCCTTAGCACTTTATCAGTACTTCATTTAAGCAGACCTCTCTGTCTTATATTCACATTGTTTGTATATGTGATTTATCTCCCTACTAGACTGTAAGCACCTTGAGAACAGAGCCCTTTTCTGATTTTTCAGTTTATTGGATAGAGCATTTAACACATACATGGAATACTGGTTGTGCAGAACACTGTTTTGTATGCTTTGCAGGCAAATACGCTAACAAAAACCATTGAGACAGAGGTGCAGAGAAGACATGTAACTTGCTTAAAAGTAGACAGCCAATAAGATACAATGCTGATGGTCAAACATGCTCAGATTCCTAAACTTATGCTTTTATCAACTCCATTAGACTCTGCTTTACCACTCCAGTAACTATGTGCTGAATGAATAATAATTATTGCTTTCTAGATGGCATGGAAATTTCACATATATCACCTCATTAGATTATTTTAAAAAAAGATGGGCAGCTGTCACCGGCTTTACTGTTTTAGAAATGAGCACACAGGTTCACAATTACTAAGTTGGTTCACTTAACTCAATCTTTCATTTATCATATAAACATTTATTGATCCCCTAGTAAGTGTCAAGCCTGGGGTAGTAATTGGGAAGTAGTTGAAAACAAAGAGAAAGATTTGTTCCCTCATGGCATCTATGGTGCTGTGATAAACATTATTTGAACTATTACAGCTCCAAAGGAGAACTGGAGTGTTTTGTATTAACAGAACACTGGGGCCACCACTTATCTGTTAGTTTATCAGACTATGGTGGCATTAGGGGTTGTTATGGTGCTGGAAGGTATGCTACCAGTATTTCAAATACCAGCAGAGCCACCTATGGTGGACACGTTTCAGTGGGGCTTACATAATGAGACATACTAGGAGAAAAAGCTTATGAAAATTAGCCAATGAAAATGCTATAGATGACATCACAATGTCTTCTTACGTTGAGCATTTATTTTGTGCCTTTGAGAAGTAGGTCCTTTGAGGCATGCATTCTTATTTGATATGTATCTCATAAAAGTTGAAAATTTACTCAATGTACAGCCTTCTTCAATTAGTGTCTGTATCGCCACTAGACATTCTTTTGCAGCTTCCTTATCTGCGCTGGTAGCTTCGCCCAGTAGTTAGCTGAAGTCTTTAGAAGTTGTAGAGATGTTTGGAACCATCAAACCAGCGATGATTAGTGTTAAAAGGAGCTGCTGATTCAGAACTGGCAATTGATGTTTACGGTCTTCTTATATAGATAGTGCTTTCTCTTTGTGAGAAAAGTTGATCTTGTTTTTTTGACTTTGAGGTATTCAACCCATGTGTTCCGCATGCTTTCTGTTTCTTTTTATTTTCTTTTAGGCTTGTTCTTACTGACTTCACAGCACTTGAAATTGATCTAGCCACAGACATGTATTTTCTGCCATTGTCTCTAAGGGTCTGCAGTGTGGATTTCCTTATGCCTATTGCTTAGGAGATGTCATATGTTCTCTTTTTTCTTAAAAAAAAGGCTTTAGTATTTTAAGCTTCTTGAGACTTGGATGGCTATAAGGCTATATATTTATTTTTAGGTGATTACAACTGTTATTTAAAATGCTTCTTGAAACGATCTTGGCTTTGCCTGTGCCTCCAGACCCATTTTATGAGCATATTAAAAAGTCACTTTCACTGTTTCATAATAGTTATCTCCTACTTGATCATTACTTTTTTTTCACTTTATCTGATTCAAAGAAGCTAGAGCTTATGACTGTCCTTCTGAATCCTAAAGAATTATACTTACAGAAATGATTGTTTCATGCTTTTGTCAGTAACCACCAAACCTACCACATATTCAAATTTAAGCCTTGACAATATTGAGAATTTCTTATAGAAAGTGTCAGAGACTTTGAAAGCAATTCTGAAAGCAGATCTCTTAACCTGAACTGCGTTGGAAACAAGTGTTACTGCTGGCTTTATTTGAGTAAGCTTCTGTAATCTCTCTTGAAATGTGTTAACTCTTGCCATTTTAAACCCTCTATGGATGTTTCTAATATTTCATTCATGTCTGATGAAACCAAATTGGCAAAGAATTGCACAGTCTCCATATTTTCATTATTTAATTTTTTTTTTTTCATATTTATCAGCTATATAGCTGAGTACACAGTCAGCACCTACCTGATGGAGTGGGTAGTTGGCTAGCTGAAAGAGTACCTTTTAAAGATGTGTGACAGTTCTAAGTTACTTAAGAAACATTTGATGTTATCAATCTTTTATTTTCATCTACTGTTGAAGACATTTTGTTAGCAGGTATGATTATATTTAAGTGAAACCATCCTTAGTGAGATAAGAGACATTTTTGCTTTTTTGTATCCCTTTTTTAGCTCTCATTTGCAGAAAGAGAAACACATTATACATTGTAGCCGATAGCCAGTTTCTATTACTGGTCTCAACAAGTTGTGTCTCTTACTTTTCCTGTTTTCCCTTTATCACCAATCCTCAGGCTCTTTCCTCTTCCCCAGACAATCACTCTGAAATGAATGATATGCAGGAGGAGATGGGGAAGAAGAAAGACATTTTAATTTACATAAACTATGATGTGTCATTTGTCTTGCTTGTTTCTTTTACTGGACACTTCTTTCTTTTTTCTTTGAGATCTGTTCATGTTTATGTAAGCCTAGTATGTGGCTTCTGCAATGTACTCTGTAGTAAGTATTCCACATTGTACTTATCTTTTCTCTTACTGAGGTGCCTCTAGGTTGTTTCCAACTTTCTGTAGCCTTGTATACATCCTTTTATTAACCTTTGATAAATGACCCTGGGTGAGAAATTTTATGGAACAACAACAACAAAATATCAAGATGGGGCTTCTGAGTCATAGAGCACATCATACCTAATTTATCTAAAAGTGTCCAGATAGGCTTTTAGAATAGCTGTCCCAATTATTATTCCCCTCATCAACTCCCATCTTCTTGCATCGTTGCAAACATATAGCAAGTGCTTTTCCATGTGTGTTTTCTTTGTGGTGGGTGTGAAAACCAAACCAAATGCCACTGAATCAATTTTGACTCACGGTGATGTGTTTCAGAGGTAGAACTGCCCCATAGGATTCTCATGACTGACGTTTTGGAAGCAGGTCACCAGGCCTTTCTTCTGAGGTGCTTCTGGTTGGCTTTGAACCTGTAACCTTTTGGTTAATAGCCCAGGACTTAACCATTTGTGCAACCTGGGGACTTGTGGGGAGTGTGAAGGGTATCATGTCATCATTTTGTGTTTTTCTGATTGTTTTAGTCAGCTAGTGCTGCTCTAACAGAAATACCACAGAATGGATGGCTTTAACAAAGGAAAGTTTTATACAATCTAGTAGGCTATAAGTCTGAATTAAGGATGTCTGCTCCAGGGGAAGGCTTTCCCTCTGTCAGCTCTATAGGAAAGTCCTTGTACTGTATCAATCTTTGGTCAGGGAGCATCTTGGTGCAAAAACCTCATGTCTTGAAGGACGTGCTCTTCTCCTGGTGCTACTTTCTTGATGGTATGAGGTTCTCAACTCTCTGCTTGCTCCCTTTCCTTTTATCTCATGTAGGATGAGGGGACAAAAGATGGTACAAGCCACACTGCAGGGAAACTTACTTTACAGTGGAGCAAGGTGGCCTTAGGAAGAGATTTACAGTCCCCCCCTAATCCTCTTTAACATAATCCACACTGTTAACCACAGGCAGAAATTAGAAATAGCAGCATAAGAAAATCATAAAATAGAGGACAATCACAGAATACAGGGAATCCTGATTCAGCCAAAGTACTACACATGTTTTTTAGGGGACACAATTCAATTCATGACACTGATTAATAGTAAGCTTGAGGACTTTCTAATATTCAGTAGGCACTTAGGTGCCCCCTATTTCTATAGTTGGGTAAATATTTAAGAGTTCTTAAAAAGGTCACAATTTAATTCACAGAAAAAAAAAAGGCTGCTCTTAGACTTGCAGTTGCAGGAGTTAAGACACTACAATAAATCTACATAACCCCTTCATAGATCTGGGTCATTATATCAACTTTTCTCTCTGTATAACAACAATGTGATCAAACTCTGGATTCCCTGTTTCTCCATCTGATTACAGCATGGATGATTAGCTTGTTTCATGGCACCCAGTTCTTTCCTCTAAAGAATCTGGCACTGTTGCTTTTTTGAAAAGACACTTGGGAGGTTGAAATAATCTTTGTGGTACTCAGAGTCATATTGTATTGTCTACGTATCTGTGTCAATTTTATGCATTCTGGCAGGATTTGATTTCAAATGGTTAGAAAATGCCTCCTTTGAGGAGCCAATTAAAATAGTGACATGGATGGTGTATTATTTTCTTCTTTTATAGTGGAACTCCTGCCAGAGTTACTGTATCTTAATTGGTTCTGTTTGAAAGGAAATTTCTAAATCCCCTGCTGCAGTATAGGTGTCCATATTTATCTCTTGCATTTCCATTGAGTTCCTTTGCAACAATTACCAGGAATTACTTGTCTTGCTGGTCTTTGGTAAATGAGGTGCAGTGGCATGTAAATTGATGAGAGTAGTGCTGCCTTAGATGAGGTGGCACTCTGTAATGACACTAGGGGAAACACAGTTCCATTAGGTGTGAAGGTAAGAACATGGTTTCTAGAAATGCACAGTTCAGTGTGAATGATTTAGTCATTAATATTGATTTTTAGCAGTGATTCTCAAACTTTTTATGTTTACAACACACTTTAGAATTCAGGGATTTTTTTTTTTTTTGGCCTCTCATTTGAAGTACATAAAAGACTCCAAGTGACTGAACAAGACAACACCATATGATATAATCAGTTTGACATTATCAAGCTATCTCCCAGACTTTTTGTAAAAACACCGCAATTATTACATTCCTGACTTGGTTGTTCCTTAGGTGTGGTGCTATATGTTGAATGTCAAGGTTTTCCACTCCAGCTTATCCTCCTGTTTGTATATGTAAAATAAAATTATAGAATGATGATAGCTTTTACTGTATATTTGAGACCTTGAGAGGCAAGGTAAAGCTTTCACCTCAGTGAAATTGATGAATATTAGCCTAGGACATGTGACTCAATCTTGTCGTTGATGTGGAAACCGAGGCTCAGAGAAATCAAGTGTCCTAAAAGTAAGGAATCAGTTATTTATTTATTACGATGATTGAGTGAATATGTCCATTCTCATATGAATTTGCATGCCCACCTATATGCAGCTTCCACTGCTCTCCCTGCCCAATGGCAGCACACTCTTCCTGTCCACTTCATACATGTCTTATCCTCCCAACAATCTCTTATCCCTTCCTCTCTACCCACTCCCCCATCTCCAATGAAGAGGTCAGCAGGACGACATCATATGGATGCATAGAACCATGAAGTATACACATGCTGTGGTCACTGTGTGTCACCAAATCCAATCCATTCCTGTCCGAAGAATAGACCTCCATTATCTCCATTATGATTTATGGACAGGGGTGGCATGAGGGCCAGGGGCTATGCTCCTAGGGGAACCCTGAAGTGCCTGGACCATCAGTTATGGTCTTTCAGGTGGAGATCTCAAAGTGTACCACTTTATTCTTCTGTTGCCAGTGAGACTCAACTTTGTGAGTTTCATGATGGCTGTCACTGGTGGTAGCCATGCACCATCCAGTTTTTGCAGTCACAAGTCAATGTAGTCACCCACTCATGTGTGTCTCTCTGTCTTCTGGGTTCTCTTTCTCCCATATCTTTTTGATCCTTGGTGATCATCCATTCCTGCTGAGTTGGGACCATTTGCTGTACCCTCAGATGGCAGCTTGGCAGCTTTTAAGACCCCGGATGCCTCTCACCAATGTGGTGTGCAGAAGGCTCTCTTAGTAAAACACTAGTTATGCAAATTTGGCCTCTATTTCCCCTGAGACTGTGGTCCCCTACCCCAGCTGCTCTGCCCTTTCAATATTGGGTTAAGATGGGAGGAGTAATCATGTTATGTTGAAGTCCCGTGAATATTAGTCTTCTTTCTAATGTGTGCTGTCACAGATTTCACCCAAACAAATTTCTATCAACTAATCTAAACCCTCCCTTCCATGTCCTCCTCACCCTTGCAGCCGTCGAAGAGTCTTTTCTTCTATGCATGACTCTGTTTTTAAGTTCTTATCATAGGGGTCTCATACAATATTTGTCCTTTTGTCGCTTACTACTTTCACTCAAAATAATGTCCTCCAATTGAACCCAGGTTATGAGATGTTTCCTAAAATCATCATTGTTCTTTATCACTGCATAGTGTTCCACTGAGTATATATACCCTAGTTTACCTATCCAATCCTCTGTTGTTGGGCATCTGAGTTGATTCCATTTATTTGTGCTTGTGTAATGTGTTACAATAAACATTTGTGTGTATGTATCAGTTGGTGTGAATGGCCTTGATTCTGTAGGATGTATTCCAAGCAGTGGAATTACTGGGTCAAATGGTATATCTATATCCAAGCTTTAAGGGAGTGCCAGATGGCTTTCCAAAGAGGTTGCACCATTTTGCAATCTCACCAGCAGTGTGGGAGAGTTCTAGTTTCTCCACAGCCTCTCCAGCATTTGTTGTTTTGTGTTTTTTTTTTGGATCATGGCCAACCTTGTTGAAGTGACATGGTATCTCATTGAAGTTTTGAGTTGAATTTCGTTAATAGCTGATGATCATGAGCATGTCTGCATGTGGTTTTTGGCTGCTTGGATTTCCTCTTTACAGAAGTGTCTGTCCATCTCCTATGTCCATCGCTTAATTGGATTATTTATCGTTTTCTTACTGATATTTTGTAGTACCTTATAGATTATGGAGATCAGGCGTCGATCTGATGTGTAGTTGCCAAATATTTTTTCCCATTCCGTAGGTGGCCTTTTAATTCTATTAATAGTCTTCGGATGAGCAAAAGTGATTGATTCTTAGTAGTTCCCATTTATCTATTTTCTCTTCTGATGATTGTGGTTTGTTGGACAGATTTTGAAGTCTGTCTACATTGTGTATTAAAGCTTCCATTGTTGCTTCTACTTTTTCTTGGATGAAGTTTATCGTTTTAGATTTGATATTTAGATCTTTTATCCAGTATGAGTTTTTTTTTTTTTTTTTGTATAACGTGTAAGATATGGGTCTTGTATCAGTTTCTTGCAGGTGGATATCTAATCTTGCCAGCACCATTTGTTGAAGAGATTGTTTTTACCCCAATTTAATGTCTTAGGGCCTTTGTTGAATATCAGCTGTTCATAAGAAGGTGGTGTCATCTCTGGAGTCTCAATTCTGTTCTATTGATCTATCTGTCTCTTTTTGTACCAGTACCAGGTTGTTTTGACTACTGTGGCAGTGTAATAGGTTCTAAAGTCAGGTAATGAGAGCCCTCCCTTTTTCAGTTGTGCTTTACTTATCTGGGTTTTTTTTTCCATTTCCAAACAAAGTTGGTAATTTGTTTCTGAATCTCATTAAAAAGTGTCAATGGAATTTGTATTGGGATTGCATTATGTAAGTATATTGCTTTGAGTAAAATAGACATTTTCACAATGTTAAATCTTCCTATCCATGAGCAGGGTAGGTTTCTCCATTTATGTAAGTCTCTCTTAGTTTCTTGTATAAGGACTTGCAGTTCTCTTTGTAAAGGTCTGTTACTTCTCTGGTTAGATTTATTCCTAGGTACTTTATCTTCTTAGGGGCTATAATAAATGGTATTGATTTGGTGATTTCTTCATTAACAGTCTCATTGTTGGTACAAAGGAATTCTACTGATTTACTTATGTTTATCTTATATCCTGAGACTTTGCTGAACTCTTCTATGAGTTAGAGTACTTTACTTATGGATTCTGTAGGATTCTCTGTGTATACAATCATATCATCTGCCTGTAGAGAGATTTTTACTTTTTCTTTGCTGATGCAGATGCCCTTCATTCCTTGGTCTTGTCTAATTGCTCTGGCTAGAACTTCTAGTACAATATTGAACAGGAGAGGTGAGAGTGGGCATCCTGGTCTAGTTCCTATTCTCAAGGGAAAGTCAGTCTCTCTCCATTCAGGATGACACAGGCAGGTTGCTTTGTGTGAATGACCCTTATTACATTGAGAAATTTGCCATCTATTCCTATTTTGCTAAGAATTTTTAACACAAATCGTGTTGGACTTTATCAAATGCCTTTTCTGCATCAATAGACAAAATCAGGTGATTCCTGTCTTTTGTGATATTTACCTCATTGATCACATTAATTGTTTTTCTGGTGTTGAACCAGCCTTGCATCCCCGGTGTGAATCCAGCTTGGTCATGATGGATTATTTTTTGGATATGTTGTTGTATTCTATTGGCAAGAATTTTGTTGAAGATTTTTGCATCTAGCTTCATGAATGGTATTAGTCTGTAATTCTCCTTTTTGGTTGGGTTTTTTCCTGGCTTTGATACTAGGGTTTTGCTTGCTTCATGGAAAGAATTTGGGAGTATTCCATCCCTTTCTATACTGTGAAATAGTCTCAGTAGTATTGGAGATAACTCTTCTTTAAAAGCTTGGTAGAATTCTGTGGTGAAGCCATCTGGGCCCGGGCTTTTTTTGGTTTGTAGTTTGTTGATCACTTTTTCAATCTGTTCTTTTGTGATGAGTTTTTTAAATTGTTCTGCTCCACCTTGTGATCATTTTGGTAGGTGATATGAGTCAAGGAATTTGTCCATTTCCTTTAGGTTTTCAAATTTTTTGAAGTACAGACTTCCATAGTATTCTGTTATGATATATTTGGTTTCTCTTGGATCTGTTATGACAACTTAACTCTCATTTTTTATTTGGGTAATTTGTTTCCTTTCCTGTTTTTCTTTAGCAAGTGCAATCAATTGTCAATTTGTTGATCTTTTGAAAAAACTAGCTTTTGGTCTTTTCAGTTTTTTCAGTTGTTCTTCGATTTTCGAAATCATTTAGTTCTGCTCTAATCTTTATGATCTGTTTTCTTCTGGTTGCTGAGAGGTTCCTCTGTTGTCCTCTATCTGCTTGTTCAAGCTGTAGGGCTAGTTCTTTGATTTGGTTTCCTTCTTCTTTCCAGATGTGTGCATTTATGGAGATAAACTGACCTCTGAGCGCTGCTTTTACTGTATTCCATAGGTACTGGTAGAAAGTGTTTTCATTCTCATTGAAGTCCATAAATTTCTTTATTTCAACCTTAATTTCTTCTATAACCCATGGCTTTTTGAGCAAATGTTGTTCAGTTTCCATGAATTCCACTTTCTTTTTTTAATTTTTTTATTTGATATGACTGAGTGAAAATGTACATTCCTGTATAAATTTACATGCCCACCTATATGCAGCTTCCACTGCTCTCCCTGTCCGGTGACAGCACACTATTCTTCTCTGCTCTAATATACCATTTGACCCAGTAATTCCACTTTCTATCTATGTTTTTTCTGCATTGATTTAGACTTTTATGGCTTTATGATCTGAGAAGATGCAGTACATTAATTCGATGGTATGGATTTTGTTGAGAATT
This sequence comes from Heterohyrax brucei, assembly GCA_028571685.1. Taxonomy (NCBI): domain Eukaryota; kingdom Metazoa; phylum Chordata; class Mammalia; order Hyracoidea; family Procaviidae; genus Heterohyrax; species Heterohyrax brucei. The sequence goes on from CM053141.1 coordinate 173,384,001, forward strand.
GCTTTATGTCCTGACACACAGTCTATTTTTGAGAATGTTCCATGTGCTCTGGAGAAGAAGGTGTAGTTGTCCACTGATGGATAGAAAGTTCTGTATATGTCAGTGAGATCTGGTTGGTTAATTGTTAAAAGTCTTCTATGTCTTTATTGAGTTTTTTTTCTAGATCATCTGTCCAGTATTGAGAGTGGGGTGTTGAAATCTCCCACTGTTATTGTGGAGTGGTCTGTCTCCTTTTTGAGTGTAGTCAGTGTTTCTTCAATGTATTTGGGTGGTCTAATATTAGGTGCATAGCCAAGCCAAGTGCCGTCGAGTCGGATCCGACTCATAAACAGTTAATATTGTTAATCCTGACTTGCATATTGAATCTTTCAGCAAAAAATAGTGTCCATCCTTGTCCAAGGTGGTGGATTTTACATTAAAATCTATTTTATCTGAGATTAGTATTGCCACACCTGCTCTTCTTTGTGTATTGTTAGCTTGATCTATGTTCCTCTACCTTTTAATTTTCAATTTGTTCGTATCTCTAGGTTTAAGGTGAGTTTCTTGTAGGCAACATATGGAGGGGTTGTGTCTTTTGATCCAAGATGTCGCTCAATGTCTCTTTACTGGAGTGTTCAGTCCATTCACATTCAATGTAATTATTGATAGGTGTGTGTTTAGTGCTGTCATTGTGATATGTTTACTTTTGTGTTGATGTTTTCTCTGTTGTTCTTATTAATCTGTTCTGGGACTTTCTTCTATGTAAGTTGATTTTTCACCTTGTTCAGGGTTAGTTTTGTCATTGTTGAGATTCTTGTATTATGTTTCTTGATTTTATGGGTTACATCTTTATTGTGCCTTATGGCTGCCCCTATGATCCTCCTTGATAAACTATGTATAAACCCAAATTTAATTGCTACCAGTCTTGTCAACTTCCTCTCTATGTGGAAGGATTATAACAATTGTAGTACATCCCTCTTTTTAATATGATGACATCATAGTTTTCATGATATGATCACTGGATCATTTCTTTAAGTATTATAGCTTTGATTGATTTTGGAGCCTTCCCTAACTGAGTAGGTTTCTGGGTGATGTGTCCTGAATTTGCTTCTAAAATGTAAAGTTAGTGGTTTTGTTATTCTAAGAGAAGAGACTCTTTCAGTATTTCTTGTAGCTTCAGCTTGGTTTTCACAAAGTCTCTGAGTTTCTGTTTATCTGAAAATGTCTTGATTTCATTTTCATATTTGAAAGATAGTTTTGCAGGATATAAATTCCTGGATGGAAGTTCTTCTCCTTCAAGGCTTTGAATGTGTCATGCCACTGTCTCCATGCCAGCATTGTTTCTGCTGAGAAATCTGACGAAATCCTACAGGGTTTCCCTCTGAATGCTAGCTCTGCTTTGAGTCTTGCTGTCTTTAAGAGCTTCTGTTTATGTTTCATTTTGTTGAGTTTGGTGTTAATATGTCTTGGAGTCTTTCTTTTGAGATCTATATTCAGTGGCATTGAATACGCATCTTGGATATCGATATTCTCTTTCCTAATTTCTTGCAAGTTTTCTGTCAGCAGTCAGCAACAATACTCTGTGTGTTCTCAGATGTCTCGCTGTGTTCAGGAACTCCAATTAATCGTAGGTCGTTCCTCTTGCTTCCTAATGCTTCTTCACTTTTCATGCTTCTTTTTTCTGACATAGACGCTGGAGTCAGTAGTTCTGCCTTACAGGTCAGAAAGTCTGTTTTCTCATTGTTGCATTCTGTTTTCTTGGCTTTGAATGGAGGTTTCTTTATCTTTGATTTTGTTCTTGATCTGTTGGATTTCAGAGTACCTGTGTTCCATTAGATCGAACAGCTTGCTTAATTTTTCGTTTTGCTCTGCTGCATTTTGTGTAAGGTCTAGGAGGGCTCTCTATGTAGTCCTTTTGTATTCACCTCTTGATAGTTTCAGAAAGATTTCTCTGTCTTGGAAGTTCTTTGGAGTTTTCTTTTGGGGGTCTTCTGAAGCCATTGGTGATTTGTTCATTATGCTTTTCTCCAAAGTTTGTTGCTTTCTGGGCATCTTGTCAGTCAGTAGAGGCTGGGAGAGATGCTGTGAGGTTGGACCACAGTTGTTTCTCTAGGCCGTCTTAAAATGAAAGGTGAAAAGTATCTGACAACTTCCAAAGTCAGTCAGATTTTCAGGTGTATAGGTCCATCTTCCCAGCTGGCAAAGTAAGCCCCTCTGTATCAAACTGCAGATGTTATAAACTAGTTTAAAATACAGAAAGGCTACTGTCTTGCTGGCCTCTGCTGCTGGGCCCCAGACATAGGCGACAGTGTGCAAATTAGTGCTTTTCTGCCAGAAAAGCGCCCTCTTCCAGGCAGGCGCTGCCTCCCAGCCTAGGAATTAGGTCCACGTTAGGCCTCTGTATGGGTATCTTTGTCTCCCAGTCAACAACATGGAGTCCCACACAAACTCCCCAAGTGCCTCAGTACAGGGTATTCAATGGTGGAGGTGGAACAAGAGGCCAATGGTGCCGAGATGAACAGAGTCTGAAGCCGGGCTCTTGAAATGTGGCAGTTTTGCCTGCCGATCCCAATAGCTGTGCATCTGAGATTTTCTGGTAGTCTAGTCCCAGCTCTGCCCACCAGCTACGACAGAGAAAAAAAAGTTAAAGTGGCATGTTACGTTTGGTCAATGAAAGCCAACCCTCACCAGGAGTGGGGATTGCAAAAGAGAGGAGGTTTTGTGTTCACTGGTATGAAGTCCAAATTAAGAGCCCTATGCTGTGTCCTAGTGCTCAGTAAGTATCCAGAAGCCTCCATTTAATTATCAGTTCAGGTCTCAGTTTCCAGAGGAATTTAGGGAGATGTGTGTTTAGTCTGCCAGCTTGACTCTGCCTCTCAATAATCAGTTTTAATCCATTTTCTTAAATTTTAAGTAGCTTTACTCCAAAGAGATATTTTGTTACAACTTTGTTGATGTTGCTGAGAGTTTAAGGAGTCACCTGAGCTTTCTTACCACAGGTCCTTTGGTAGTTCCCATGCACCACACAGCCCAACAGACCCTCTAATCACATGCCATTTTGACTGCTAGCCAGTGTCCTGATATTTTATAAGTTGGCTTCTATGCTAATAAGTATTCTGAGGTAATAATTCTCAATTTCTGTACTTCTCAGACTCCTTGATCATAAAGCGACTCCAACAGCTTGCTGTAGAAAAATTGAGAACGGGTGAGACTGACTGTACTTAGTGGCTTGTGCCTGCATACCAGGATGCTGAGGGATTACTGATAGAACGTCTTGAAATGAGGGTCTCATCGAGAGGAACAGCTAGAACAGTTAGAGAAGCGGGTGTCTAGGATAAGCAACTCTGCATTCTCCAGCTTTGTATACAGCAGAGCCACATCTTGTTTTCTGATTATATATTTGGCTGTTGTGAAATATTTCATTTTAAAAACAGTTCCATTGCTACAAAAAGTTTGAAAATCACTGCTGGAGTTCATTTAGGGAAAGGATACATTGAACAAGGATACACTGGTTCATATTGGTAGAAGTTTTAGCAACTGTGTTTGAGTGGTGTGAACAGAGCATGGGATAAGCTGTTACGTGGAGGAGCAATCATTCCCTATAAATGTTCTGAGGTATAGGAATAAGGCGTAAGTCTCTTCTTTGAAGAACTGATAGATTGGAAGATATTTCAGCTCCATAAAAGTGAGAATTATCTGAAAGCAAAGGATTTCTCCAAAAATAATTCATCCTTTATTCTAAACTTGGGAGAAATCCTTTGAGAGGAAAAAGAGAGTGACTTTGTTACCTGTCTCAATTATAATTCTGTCATGTGAAAACTGGGAAATTAGTATCTCCTTCTTTGAGACATCTACATCTGAACAGTATGACATATGTAAATCACAGATGTGCCTGTACATATATAAGGCAACTCTGTAATTGTCAAAAGTTGAAAGTATTGCTCCGCATCCTGTTAAAGTTTGTAAGATGGAAAAGTAAAAATCCAAACCCATTGCCATCAAGTCAGTTCTGACTCATAGTGACCCCGTAGGGCAGGGTAGAACTGCCCCAGTAGAGTTTTCAAGGCCATACAGTCTTTTTATGGAAGCAGGCTGCAGTATCTTTCTCCTGCTGAGTTTGAATTGCTGACCTTTTGGCTTAACCACCATGCAACCAGGCGTCCTTGCAAGAGAGCGGACAAATAAATAAGAGGTAAACAATATTTAAAGAACTTTATGGAGTTTGGAGTGTTACTGTTGTTGTTAGGTGCTATTGAGGTGGTTCCTACTCATACTGACCCAGTGTACAACCGAACTTAACATTGCCTGGTCCTGCCTTTTACCCACAAATTGTTGTTATGCTTGAGCATGTTGTTGCAGCCACTGTGTCAGTCTATCTTGTTGAGAGTCTTCAACTTTTTTTGTTGACCCTATGTTTTGCCAAGCATGATGTTCTTCTCTAGGGACTGATTTCTACTGACAACATGTCCAAGTTTGTAAGACATACTTTCACCATTCTTGCTTCTCTGGAGTGCTTTGGTTGAACTTCTTTCAAGACAGAAGTGGTTATTCTTCTGGTGGTTCATAGTATATTCAGTATTCTTCTCCAATATCATAATTAGGTGTTAGTTCTTCTTCTGTCTTCATTATTCATGTCCAGCTTTCACATGATATGATGTTATTGAAAATACCATGGTTTGGGTCAGGCATGTGTTAGTCTTCAAGGTGACATCCTTAATTTTGAATACTTTGAAGAGGTCCTTTGCAGCAGATTTGCCCAGTGCAGTGCATCTTTGGATTTCTTGACTGCTGCTTCCATGGGTGTTGGTTGTGGAACCAGGTAAAATGAAATCCTTAACAACCTCAATCTTTTCTCCATTTATCATGATGTTGCTTAGTTTTCAATTATGAGGACTTTTTGTTTTCTTGATGTTGAGATGTAATCTATACTGAAGGCTGTGGTCTTTGGTCTTCATCTGTAAGTGTTTGAAATTCTCTTCACTTTCACCAAGAAAAGTTGTATCATCTGCATAACACAGGCTGTTGATGAGTTTTCCTCCAACCTGATTCCTGTTCTTCTAAATGTAGTTCAGCTTCTCAGATTATTTGCTTGGCATACACATTGAATGTGTATGTTGAAAGGGTATAATCCTGACACACACTTTTCTTGACTTTCAACCATGCAGTGTCCCTGTGTTCTGTTTGAATGACTGCCTTTTGATCCATGTACAGATTCCTCATGAGTACAATGAAGTGTTCTGGAATTCCGATTCTGTGCAGTGTTGTCTATAATTTGTTATGATCCTCACAGTTGATTGCCTTTGCATAGTCAATAAAACATAGGTAAACCTCTTTGTGGGGTTCTCTGCTTTTAGCCAAGCTCCATCTGACATCAGCATTGATATCTTTGGTTAAATGTCCTCTTCTGAATCTGGTTTGAATTTTTGGCAATTCCCTGTCAAGATACTACTCTTGTCACTTTTGAATGATCTTTAGCAAAATTTTATTTGCATTTGATATTAATGTTACTATTTACTGATTTTCACATTTGGTTAGTTACCTTTTCTGGAAATAGGTATAGATATAGGTCTCTTCCAGTTGGTTGGCAATGTACCTGTCTTGCATATTTCCTGGTGTAGATGAGTGAGTACTGCCAGTGCTGTATTCATTTGGTGAAAATTTCAGTTTAAAATGTGTGTCTTCCTGGAGCCTTGTATTTTGCTAGTTCCTTCAGTGAAGCTTGGATTTCTTCCTTCAGTACCATTGGTTCCTGATCATATGCTGCCTCTTGAAATGATTGAATATCAACCAATTTCTCTTGGTATCATGACTTTGTGCATTCTTGCCATCTTTTTAAGTGCTTCTTCCATCGTTTAATATTTTCCTTGTAGAATCCTTCATGATTGCAAATCGAGGCTTGAATTTTTTACTCAGTTCTTCAGCTTGAGAAACATAGGGTGTATTCCTCACTTTTGGTTTTCTATTTCCAGATCTTTGTCCATGTCATTATAATACTTCATCCTCTTGAGCTGCCCTTTGAAGTCTTCTGTTCAGTTATTTTACTTTTTCATTTCTTCTGCTTTAGCTACTCAGTGTTTAAGAGCAAGTTTCAGTGTCTTTTCTGACATTCATTTTGTTGTTTTCTTTCCTGTCTCTTTCATGACCTATTGCTTTCTTCATATATGATGTCTTTGATTTCATTGCACAATTCATCTGGCCTGCAGTCATTAGTGTTCACATCTATTCTTTTTTTTTTTAATGATTGAATGAAAATGTACATTTCCATGTGTGCTGTCACCCAACCAAATTTGTAGCAACTATCTCATCTAAACCCTCGCCCCTCACCCTCCAATCGTCCCCACCCTTGCAGCTGTCAAAGAGTCTTTTCTGTTATGCATGAGTTTGCTTTTAACCTCTTATAGTAGGGATCTCATACAATATTTGTCCTTCTGTCACTGACTACTTTCACTCAACATAATGTCCTCCAGTTGACACCAGATTAGGAGGTGTTTCCTGCTGTCATCATTGTTGTTTATCATAGCATAGTGTTCCATTGAGTATATATACCATAGTTCACCTATCCATTGCTATGTTGAAGGGCATCTGGGTTGATTCCATCTTTTGGTTATTGTGGACTGTGCTGCGATGAACATTTGTGTACATATATTGATTCTGTAGGACATATTCCAAGCAGTGGAATTACTGGATCAAATGGCATATCTATATCCATTATTTTGTTAGCACCAGATTACTTTCCAAAGAGGTTGCACCATTTTGCAATCCCACCAACAGTGTAGAACAGTTCCAGTCTCTATATAGCCTCTCCAACATTAAGTGTTTTGCTTTTTTTGGATCACGGCCAAACTTGTTGGGGTGAGATGGCATTTCATTGTTGTTTTGATTTGAATTTCTTTAATAGCCAATGATCGTGAGCATGTCTGCATGTGTTTTTTGGCTGCCTGGATCTCCTCTTTTAGAAAAGTGTCTGTCCGTCTCCTTTGCCCTTCGCTCAATTGGATGAATTATCTTTTTCTTATTGATATTTGGCAGTACCTTATAGATTGTGGAGATCAGGCGTTGGTCTGACATAGAGTTGCCAAATATTTTTTCCCATTCTGTAGGTGGTTCTGTAATTTTTTTGATGAAGTCTTTGGATGAACAGAAGTGGTTGATTCTTATTAATTCCCATTTATCTATTTTCTCTCCTGATAAATGTACTTTGTCTGTCAGATTTTGAAGTCTGTCTGTATTGTGTATTAAAACTTCCATTGTTGACCCTGTTTTATCTTGGATGAGTTTTATTGTTTTAGATTTTATATTTAGGTCATTTATACCATGAGTTGTATCCGACTCGACAGCCCTTGGCTTGGCATCCAATTTGAGTTGATTTTTGTATAAGTTGTGAGACATGGGTCTTGTTTCAGTTTTTTTGCAGATAGATATACAATTTTGCCAGCACCATTTGTTAAAGAGATTGTTCTTACCCCAGTTTAAAATCTTAGGGCCTTTGTCAAATATCAGCAGTTCACAGGAGGATGATGATATCTCTGGGGTCTCTGTTTTGTTCCATTGGTCTATATGTCTCTTTTTGTACCAGTACCAGCCTGTTTTGACAACTGTGGCAGTGTAATAGGTTCTAAAGTCAGGTAGTGAGAGACTTCCCAGTGTGTTCTTCTTCTTCAGTAGTGCTTTACTTCTGTGGCTTTTTCCCTTTCCAAACAAAGCTGATGATTTGTTTCTCCATCTCATTAAAAAGTTTTGCTGGAATTTGTATTGGGATTGCATTATATGAGTAGATTGCTTTGGGCAAAATAGACATTTTCATAACATTGAGTCTACTATCCATGAGCAGGGCAGATTATTCCACCTATGTAAGTCTCTCCTAGTTTCTTGTGGTAAGGTCTTATAGTTCTCTTTGTAAAGATCTCTTATTTCTCTAGTTAGGTTTATTCCTAAGTATTTTATCTTCTTGGGGGCTATAGTAAATGGAATTGATTTGGTGATTTCTTCTTTAATAATCTCACTGTTGGTATAAAGGAATTCTAATGACTTACTTATGTTTATCTTGTATCCCTATACTTTGCTGAACTCCTCTATTAGCTCTAATACTTACTTATTGATTTCTTTGGATTCTCTGTAGAAACAATCATATCATCTGCAAAGAGGGAAGTCTTTACTTTTTCATTGCCAATATGGATGCCCTTTGTTTGTTTGACTTTTCTAATTGCTCTGGCTAGAACTTGTAGCACAATGTTGAATAGAAGTGGTGAGAGTGAGCATCCTTGTCTAGTTCCCATTCTCAAAGGGAAGTTTTTCAGTCTTTCACCATTCAGGATGATGAAGGCAGTTGGCTTTGCACAGATGCTACTGATTACATTGAGGAATTTCCCCTCTATTCCTATTTTTCTGAGAATTTTTAGCAAGAATGGATGTTGAACTTTGTCCAATGCCTTTGCTGCATCAATTGACAAAATCAGATGATTCTTATCTTTTGTGTTATTAATGTGGTTGATTACATTGTTTTTCTGATGTTGAACCAGCCTTGCATCTCTAGAATGAAACCAACTTGATCATGATGAATTTTTTTTTTTCTTAATATGCTGTTTAATTCTATTGACGAGATTTTTTTTGAAGACTTTTGAATCTAGGTTCATGAGTGATATTGGTCTGTAATTTTCTTTTTTTGTGTGCTCTTTCCCTAATTTTGGTTTCAGCATCATGCTGGCTTCATAGAATGAATTTGGGAGTATTTCATCCCTTTCTATGGTGTGAAATAGCCTCATAGTATTGGAGTTAACTCTTCTCTAAAAGTTCGGTAGAATTCTCCAGTGAAGGCATCTGGGCCCAGACTTTTTTGGTTGGTAGATTTTTGATGACTTTTTCAATCTCTTCCTTTGTGATAGATTTATTAAGTTGATCTATTTCTCCTTTTGATAGTCTTGGTGAGTCATATGAATCTAGAAATTTGCCCATTTCCCCTAGGTCTTCAAACCTATTAGAGTCCAGCCTTTCATAGCATTCTGTTATGATATTTTTTGTTTCATCTGGTTCTGTTGTAAGATCTCCCATCTCCTTTCTTAATCAGATTATTTGTATCTTCTGTTGTTTTTCTTTTCTAAGTTTAGCCAGTGGTTTATCAACTTTGTTGATCTTTTCAAAGAACCAGCTTTGGGTTTTGTTAATTTTTTCAATGGTTTTCTGTTCTCTAAATCATTTAGTTCTGCTCTAATCCTTATAATCTGTTTTCTTCTGGTGCCTGAAGGGTTCTTCTGTTGCTCTCTTTCTACTTTTTCAAGCTGCAAGATTAATTCTTTAATTTGGGGCCTTTCTTCTTTCTGGATGTATGCTGTCCTAGAGATAAACTGACCTCTGAGCACTGCTTTTGCTGTGTCCCATAGATTCTGGTAGGATGTGTTTTCATTCTCGTTTGCATACATTTCTTTATTTTATCTTTGATTTCTTCAATAACTCCAGGCTTTATGAGAAAAGTGTTGTTCAGTTTCCACAGGTTTGAATTTCTACCTATGAATTTTCTGTTATTGATTTCAACTTTTATAGCTCTATGGTCTGAGAAGATGCTTTGCAGTAAATCAGTGGTTTGGATTTTATAGAGAATTGTTTTATGACCTAATGCATGGTCTATTATGGAGAATGTTCCATGTGCATTGGAGAATAAGGTGTACTTATCCGTTGACGGATGAAAAGATCTGTGTATGTCAATAAGGTCAAGTTAGTTGATTGTTGTGGTAAGATCTTCTGCATCTCTACTGAGCTTTTTTCTGGATGATCTATCCATAACTGAAAGGGGAGTGTTGAAGTCTCCAACTATTATTGTGGAATGATCAATCTCATTTTTCAGTGTTGTCAGTATTTGTTGAGTGTATTTATGTGCTCTGGTATTGGGTGCATAAATATTTAATATTGTTAAGTCTTGCTTGAGTATTGAACCTTTCAGCAATAAATAATGACCATCCTTGTCCACAATAATGGATTTTTGTTAAAATCTGTTTTATCTGAGATTAGTATTGCCACACCTCTCTTCTTTGTGTATTGTTAGCTTGATATGTATTATTCCAGCCTTTAATTTTCAACTTGTTCATATCTTTAAGTCTAAGGCGTGTTTCTTGTAAGCAACATATAGACAAGTCATGTGTTTTGATCCAGGATATCACTCGCTGTCTCTTTACTGGAGCATTCAGTTGATTTACATTCAGTGTAATCATTGATAGATATGTGCTTATTGCCATCATTTTGATGTAATTACTTTTGTGTTGCTGTTTTCTATATTGCTCTTAATATTCTGTTTTGGGGGATTCTTCTTTATGAGTTGCTTTTGCAATGTTGGTTTTGTGTTTGTTGAGACTCCTGTATTCCATTTCTTATTTAGATACAATGCATTATTAATCTACTTTATGGCTACATGTGTTATCCCCCTTAACATACTAAGCCAGGCCAACATACTAAGATGAAAACCAATTTTAACTACTTCGTAACAGTGAAACTTCCTCTGCATTGCAGATAACTGTAACTGTTGTACTGTATCCCTCTTTTAGTGTGATGGTATTATAGTTGTCGTGATACGATCATGAATTCTCTTATAATACTGTAGCTTTGATGAAGTTTTGTCACTTCCTTAACTGATTAGAAATTTGGACAAAGCTTCCTGAATTGCGTCCTAAAATATTTGTTAAGGGAAGAGCCTCTTTCAGTATTTCAGATAATTTTTACTTCGTTTTTATGAAGTCTGTAAATTTCTCTTTGTTTCAAAAGTCTTAGTTTCACCATTATATTTGATAGACAGTTTTGTCAGATAAATAATTCTAGGATGGAAATTTTTCTCATTCAGGGCTTTGAATGTGCTTGCCCAGTGTTTTCTAGCCAGCATTGTTTTGACAGAGAAGTCAGATGAAAGCCTACAGAGTTTCCCTCAGAATGCTAGTTTTGCTTTGAGCCTTGCTACCTTCAGAAGCATCTGTTTATGCTTTAGTTTATTAATCTTAATTATAATATGCCTTGGCATCTTTCTTTTTGGGTCTGATTTTTGTGGTGTTCAATATACATCTTGGATACCTATGTTGTCTTTGCTCATAATCTCAGGAAAGTGTTCTGTCATCATCTCTACAGCAGTACTCTCTATATTGTCATTAATCCTCCCTTGTTCGGGAACTCCAGTTAAAAGTAAATTATTCCTCTTCATGGAATCCCACATGTTTCTTAATGCTTCTTCATTTTTCTTATTTCTTTTCTCTGATTTCATCTCATAAATGCTAGTGTCAGTTACTTTGTCTTCTAGGTCACTGAGTCTTGCTTCCATCTGTTCAATCCTACTATTTTGGCTTTGGATAGAATTACCTAATTCTGTAATTTTGTTATTAATCTGATGTATTTTAGATAGCTTACCATTTTTTTTTTTTTCATTTTCTACTGCATTTTGTGAAATCTCTGGGAGGGTTCTATGGCCAAGTGCCAAGTGCTATAACTCTTTTCTATTCAACTTCCAATAGATTCAGAAAGGCTTCTTCATCTGGGAAATTTTTTGAATCTTTATTTAGAGACTTTACTAGAGCATTTGAAGACTACTTCTTTAAATGATTAATTATGGTCTGCTGGGTGTGTGCCATCTAGATACTGTTTGATTTCTCTGGTAACGCAACCCAGAGAATTGTTGGTCACCACCTGACTCTAATACTGTAGTGATTTGCCCTAGTGGACTCTCAAGGATGAAAGACTCTGCTTATTGCGTAGCAAAGAGGCTGCTCCGCTTATGGAGAAACTGAGGGCTGTCAGCTAACCCTACAATGTGATTCAAAGAAGAGAGGCAGAAAAAAAAGCTGAGGCTTCTCAAGAGACATGTTCAGGCAGATACACAGGCCTTTAAGCCTTAAAAGTAAACTGTACTTCTATGCAGGGAGCTGTCCAGGTGCTGAACTGGGAGCTGGGAGCTGTCCAACAGGCTCTAACTGTGAGTTTATAATGAAAGTACCTTACTGGCTGTTTGCGCAAGCTGCAGTTCTCTAATACAATGAAACAGCAGAAGCAGAGGTCAGACAGGTTGCTGAGTCGTTTTTGAGAATGGAAGATTAGTCTGATACTGTTGCCTAGTGAAATACGTTAGGTCCTAAGGCTCCCCAGATATTCAATGCTCCATACAAATATCATCCAGGCATTAGTTCTCAGAGGGAAATGAGGAGACATCTGTTTATTCTGCCATCTTTTAAAAAGGTGTTCAGGTCTATTTTTGAGATTGGTCTCTAAACTCAGGTGATATACACTCAGAGTTGTACTTTAGCTCCTGTGGACTTGTTCTAATTTTCTCCAGTTTCAAAATGAACATGCATATGAGCAACTGATGGTCTATTTCACAATTGACCCCACCTTGGTCTTAATGATAATATTGAGCTTTTCCATTATCTCTTTTCACAGATGTAGTTGGTTTGAGTCCTCCTATGTATTTTATCTGGCAAGATCCTTGCGTATGGTAGCCATTTACCAGTGAAGAGTTATTTGCAATGAAGGAGTTGTTGACCTTGCAAAATTCAGTCATGAGATATCTGGCATCATTTCTATTACCAAGGCCATATTTTCAAACTACTGATACTACTTCTTTGTTTTAAAATTTCACATTCCAATCACCAGTAATTATCATTGCATCCTGATTGCATGTGTGATTAATTTCAGATTGCAGAAGTTAGCAAAAGTCTTCAATTTCTTCATCTTTGTCCTTAGTGGTTGGTACATAAATATGAATAACAGTTGTATTAACTGGTCTTTCTTGTAGGTGTGTGGATATTATCCTATCACTGACAGCATTGTACTTCAGAATAAATCTTGGAACATCTTTTTGATGATGAATGCAACACCTTTCCTTCCTGGCATAGTAGATGGTGTGATTATCCAGTTCAGAATGGCCAGTACTAGTCCGTTTCAGCTCAGCAGTGCCTCAGATATTCAGATTAATGCATTCCATGTCATTTTTGGTGATTTCCAATTTCCCTAGATTCATACTCTATAGATTCCACATTCTGATTATTAATGGACGTTTACAGCTACTTCTCCTCATTTTGAGTCACATTGCATCAGCAAATGCACGTTCTGAAAGCTTACCTCCATCTGAATCATTATGGTAGATTCTACTTTGAGGAGGCAGCTCTTTCCCAGCCATCCTTTGAGTGTCTTCTAACATCAGAAGCTCATCTGCTGGCACTGTATCATTCATTACTCTGCTGCTATTCCTGAGGTTTTCACTGGCTAATTTTTTTCACAGGGAGACTGCCAGGTCCTTCTTCTTAGTGTTAGACTGAATGAATCCTGTCAACCACAGGTGACCCTGCTGGCAGCATAGCCTCCAGTATTACAGCTACAGGCAAGCCCCCATAATAGGACAAACTAACAGACAAGTGACGGTTGGAGGGTTTAAAATATAAGTAAAAATAAGTTGAATGATTTACATGAATTCATAAATGATTCCTTCATATAGAACTATTAAGTTGAACTATAATCATACTAAACATTTAGAGTGTGATAACCTTTACATGTGCTCTTAAGGACAGATTATCCAGCTGTTGGTGACTGATTTGATCTAACATGACATTCCTGTATCTCTTAAGATGAGATCTGTAAAGGAGTGTTGCATAGACCCTGAAGCAGTTGTTGAAGTATTCTGTATTTGTCACAGTGAGAATTCATAAAACACGATGAAGCTAAAAAACCTACATTGAGGGAGATTAATAGCTTCGAGTTAGTAATAATAATACATGTTTACTCTGAAGTTCATTCACTGCTTCAAATAACTTTACAGCAATGCTAAGTGTCTTTGCAGACCTTACTTCCTAGAAAAGTGGAAAAGCCAAAAATCCCATTGCTGTCAAGTCCACTCCAACTCATGCAGACCCTATAGCGCATAGTAGAACTGCCCCATAGAGTTTCCAAGTATTTTCTGGTGGATTTGAATTGCTAGCCTTTTGGTTAGCAGCTGTAGCCCTTAACCACTATTTCACCAGGGAAACCAAGCTAAAATGCTATCACAACATTTCAGCAACACAGAATGAAGAGTGTGGGTTGTTTTGAACATGATGCTTGTTTTGCATACAAAGCTACAGTAACAGTCTACAGCTGTATATATCATAGAGGAAAGAAGCCCAGTAGAACACAAAACAGAAAGGAGAGATCTAGCTTCATCTTTTTGTCTCTCCTCCTTTATGGTATTCTCTCCCTGGCTGCAGGCCATGCTATTAAATGGTTTAACTCATGATGAAATTTCCTGGCTGTCAGACTTGGTGTTCTGACAATCTAGGGGGGGGTCTCCTGGGAAGACTACGGTCCCTAAGCTTGGTGCTGAAACCAGTACTGAAGCCAACACTTCAGACAAGGAATGATGACCTGAGGACACAGAGTGATGCATGACGTGTGTGTACTTTATGGTTCAATATACATATGAAGCTGTTTGATTGATTTCTTTTTGGAGGGGAGAGGAAAGGGGGGCAAGGAGGGGACAAGTGTTGGTTGAGTGGATACTGGAAGTAAAGTGTGAAAAGACGAGTGCCAGTCCCACGGTAAGGAGAGCAGATAGAGTTACTGTGATGCAGGTACTTGGCATTTTAAATGGGAAGTTGATTTAGATTGAAAAGTTTCACTTAATCAGAATATAAAAAAAATTCCTGGTCATGAATACTAGTCACTGTAGTTGGTAAACCACTTAGTCCTCGCTCTGAAAGAAGCTCCCAATCCAATGAGAGAAACAGATAAAGACAAAGTGGTGAGCCTAACTGGGAGGTGGGTGCTGGGCTTGGTGAAACTCAGGGTGCTCTGGGAGCCTTTGACCCTCTAGGCCTTGGGGATTACAGTGGATTTCATGGCCAGAGGCATGTGTCAGTTGTTACTTTAAGAAGCAGGAAGAAATAGGAGTGAGCCCAGCATCAGTAGGGAGTTGAATGTGAAAAATGAAGACCTTCTTAGGCCTGTCTGAAGATCAGGAGTTAAAAAGAAAAGCATAAGAAAAGGAGAGAAGAACAAAATTAGTGAAAAATACTGGCACATAGAAGGTTTTAGGGTGAGTGACAAGAGGTCAACCTAGAAAGTTAGGCATGGTGGGCTAATAGGAGGGATAATATTAAGTGATTTCGGATTTGAATGCTGTTGAGAGTCCCTGAGGACTTTTCAGCAGAGGAGTTAGGATCAGAGTGGATTTTAGAAGGACAACTTGGTATGGAAAATGGATGAGAGGACAG
The DNA here is from genome assembly GCA_028571685.1 of Heterohyrax brucei. Taxonomy (NCBI): domain Eukaryota; kingdom Metazoa; phylum Chordata; class Mammalia; order Hyracoidea; family Procaviidae; genus Heterohyrax; species Heterohyrax brucei. The sequence goes on from CM053141.1 coordinate 173,399,186, forward strand.
CTCTCTGAAAGGAACCAATTAGAAGGTAGTAACCTGGGTGAGATACACTAGGACCTGAAATGAGTGTGAGACATTGTTTTTATGAGCCAAGGTTGGTTGGTCCTGGCAATAAAATTAGACCCATAGACCCCCATAAAAAATACTTTATTGCACTTTAAGTTAAAGTTTATAATCCAAATAAATTTGTCCTATGCAGACTTACCCACACACTGCTGTGTAACTCTAGCTACTCTTTCCACACTTGACAGCATTCTTCTTCTTTCCACCTTGTTTTTCCTGTGTTTTTTCAACCAGCTCACTCTACCCTCTTATCTTGTCTCTGAACAGGAGCTGCCCAATGTAGCCTCATTATCTGCTGAAGCTAAAAGCGCACCCTTCACCAGTGACATTTGATGTCATACAGTCCAGTTCAGTGTTTGTCTAAAAGAGTTGGCTTTGGAAATGGCTTAATTAAGTTCTGGGCTAGCAGACAGTCTTGGGGCTATGTCTTCTGGGGAACTTCCTGTCTGTGAGCCTGAAATCTGATCTTTTTAATAGAGGTTAAATTATGTACTTACCTTTTTTTCCCACTACATTAGGGACTCCGTGCTGTGTTCCCTGTCAGGGCAGTCATTGGTGGTGGCCAGACACTATCTAGTTCTTTTGGTCTCATGCTGATGTAGTCTCTGGGTTCTATGGCCCTTTCTGTCTTTTGGGCTCATATTTTCCATGTGTATTTTATGTCTTTCATTCTCTTCTGTTCCAGGTGTGTTGGGATCAATCAATGCTGCTTAGATGGCCACTTTCTAGATTTTAAGACCCAGACACTGTTAACCAAAGTGGCATGCAGAAAATTTTCTTTAAAAGACTTTGTTATATCTGTTGACCTAGATGTCCCCTGAAACCATGGTCCCCAGACCCTTGCCCCTGTACTTTAAAGTGTTGGGTTATGTTGGGTCTCAGTATTCTATTGGTCTGTGGGCTTGTTTTTGTACCAGTAGTGGGCTGTTTTGACTACCATGGTAATGTAATAGGTTCTAAAGTTAGTGAGGCCTCCCACTTTGTTCTTCTTCTTTAGTAATGCTTTACTTAACTGAGGCTTCTTTCCTTTTCGTATGAAGTTAGTGATATATTTCTCCACCTCATTAAAGAATGCAGTTGGAAATTGTATTAGGATTGTACCGTATTTACAGATTTCTTTAGCTAAAGTAGACATTTTCACAGTGTTGAGTCTTCCTGTCCATGGACAAGGTAGTTTACTTCTGTTGGTCTCTTGCAGTAATGTCTTGCAATTTTCTTTGCACATTTCTTTTACTTCTCTGCTTAATTTATTCCTAAGTGTTTTATCTTTTGGGGGATATTATACATGGTATTGATTCAGTAATTTCCTCTTTTTTGGTGTAATATACAATTGATTTTTGTATATTTATTTTGATACTTTCTTGAACTCTTCTATTAGTTCCGTACTTTCGTGTGTGTGTGTGTGTGTGTGTGTGTGTGTGTGTGAGGATTCTTAAGGATTTTTTTTTTTGTGCATAAGATCATACCATGTGCAAGTAGAGAAACTTTTACTTCTCCCATACCAATTTGGATGCCCTTTATTTCTTTTTGCTCTAACTAGAACCTCCAGCAAAATGTCGAATAAAAGTGGTGACAGAGGCTTCTTTTTTGGCTTCCTGTTCTCAAGGGGCATGCTTTTGGATGATTTTAGTTGTTGGCATTGTATAGATGCCCTTTATCATGTTGAAGAATTTCCCTTCCGTTCCTATTTTGATCAGAGTTTTAACATGAATGGGTGTTGGACGTTGTCAAATGCCTTTTCTGCATCAGTTGATAAAATCAATTAGTTCTTGTCCTTTGTTAGTGGTTGCACTGATTTTTTTTTTTCCCCTAATGTTGAACCATGCAAGGGCCCACTTTTTCCTTTTTCCATGTGTGTTTGCACTCTGTTTTTTGGCACCTTGTCTTTACACACAAAAAATTGTATTTTTAAAAGTGCTTCAAAATTGTGAAGAGAATCATAAATCACAGCTATAAATAGGAAAGGCAGATGAAATGATTTCACCAAGGGAATATAAATAGGTCCATCCACTTTGGAAACTAATTTATCATTAAACAGTAGATTTGAAGATGTATATGTCCCATGATTCATATATTTACATCTATTTGTATTTCAGAGAAATTCTCACATAGGTTGCATAAGAAATATAATCAAGGAGTGTTCGTAGCTGTATTATTCATAGTAATGAATGAAGGGTGAGTGGAAACACTCAGATTACAGTAGGGAAATTGATAAATAAGTTATGAAATTGATTCACAGAATGAAATGATAGGGAAGAAAACTTGTAATGAAGTTGAGATGGGTTGCCACAGCGGCTCCAACAAAGGGTTTTAAAGAAAATAACTGTACAGGATCAAGCAGTGTTGCCTTTTCTGTATCTAGGGTTGCTATGAGTTGGAATCGACTCAGTGGGATCTAACAACAGCTACTTGCCAATATATATAAATAAAAAAATAAATTGAGGTAAACAGGAGGTTTGAAAGAATATGCTATGATATTACCAGTTTACCTTTAACAAAAAGACCAGTATGCATTATTTTGTATGTATGCATATGTTCACGATAAAGCTGCAAACGTGTGTCTAAGAATAACTCAGCAACTTCATCAGTCTTTTTTTAAAATGTCAGAGTATAGCTTTAGTGTATTTCCACAAATATCAGATTAAGTGCCAGAAGACAGATGAAACTGTGACTTACGCCTTTTTAGTATAAATAACTCTTGTGCTCCAGATGATGACAACTACTGCTGCTAGTTTCTGTTTGTTTTGTGCTTACCATATACTTTACTATTTATATGCTAGACTTGCCCTTGAAGATTGAGCTAATGTTATGTTAGGGTATGTGAAAACAATATTTGTCATTAATGGCAACATCTGTCTGGAATATGTGCTCATGCTGTTTTCTCTCTCTCTAGCACTGCACTGCTTAGGAAATGTTCAGTAAAGTAAAACAAATGCCTATAGTGTGGCTTTTCTAAATGAAATGCATTGTTCCATTTACTGTAATGCCTCTACTTAGTCAGGACTCATTGTTTTGCAAGTGATGGAAACTGAAATCCCACTATCTTAAGACAAAATAGAAATTTGTTGACTTATGTAATTTGGATGACATTGTGTTAGCATGGCTAGATTTAGATGCTCAAGAGGACAGGGGCCATACCTCCTGCAGAAATGTCCTGGAGAGGCTTCTGATTGGTTTGTCCTTGGTTACAGTCTCATCTCTGAAAGAATCACTGTGGTCTAGAGATTAGTTGGTGCATTTATGATTGGTCAGGAAAAGGAGATATGGACACCAATCAGAATGAATGAGGGAGAAGCATTTCTTTAGCAAGAAAATGAAATTATAATATCAGGGGGAAAATGAAGGGAAAACGTGGTAAAGAAGCAGAAACTAGAGCTGCCATGGACTTGTTTTCATTCACTTCCTGTCATCTTCCTTCTGCACAAACCTAAAGAGAGAATGTAATAAACAGGCTATGCATGTCTTAAAAATTCCTGAGATTTGTTGCAGCTTAATAGACTCCTAGAAACGAGTAGTCTGTTTCCACGTGAACCTCGTCTTTCCCACACTAATATTCATCATCAGTTGCATTTGGGTGAATGAGAATTAGGGAGACTTCTCTAAGAACTTCCCAGAAATTGCCTTGTTCAAAGATGGGCTTAAGGATGAAACCTGTGGTTTCTCTTCTTGTGAACATAAGTGTTTGGAGCTAGTTCATTAGCTGCATTAACTTGCACAGGTACTGATGGAAGATCAAAGAACCCACCTTCCTCTGGATGCTGCCAGAGTGCCATCAGAGTACCAGTGGGCTTTGTTCTTCAAAGTCCAGTAATGACTTGTGTAGGTTTATGCAGATCTGTACTGCTGGGTTACTTTGGGCCTGACACTTGGCAATGCCCAGATAACATTTAAATCAGACACTAAGTGTAATTAAGTACTACCTTCAGCACATCTCTTCTTTTAGGACATTTTTATTCACTGTGATTTAGAACATGACAATTGGGTGAGATTAAAGCAGCAAATTGTGCCTATAAAACAAACCCCTGAAAATAGCATCAGAGTATAAAATTTTATAAAGGGAATACTGCACGTGCCTCCAATCTGATAAAGCTTTTGTGAGCTGGGAGATTAACTGTGAAATAAAAGTAAGCCAATACAGTATGTGCCACATCCAGACTATAAATCGTGTATTATTGTTTAGTATAACTTTTATGTTCCCTCCCCAAATGACTCCTTATCATCTTGAGAATAACCCGTGTGGCATACAGTTAATTAGTCTTCACAGGAATGGGCTCAGGAGAAACTGGGTGATTCCATGAGCACAAGAAATTAAGGCGCTGATATGATAATATGATAGCATTTTGGTGTTTGGGGGGAGTCTGTGATTCTTCTGCTAGTTTGATTATCTTATTTGCTTGAGTCTTATATATGTCCTGTCTATTGTAAAAGATGGGACTGGTTTCTAAGGGTCTTGAAAACTCTCAATTTTTTTCTTAGTGTCCCAGGGTTTTACAGTTGCATGGCTCTTTAGTGCTCATCTACAGTAGCACCTCTTTTTAAAGATAAAGAAACTGAGGTTGTAAGAAATGATAACTACTTGTATCAAGATTTTCATTATAAGCTAGGGATATCCCTCGTTCAGCATTAATCATGCTCCATTCTGTCTTTGTGGCCCAAACTTTTGAATACTGTTAAACTGAATTAATATATAGCTTTTTTTTTCCTGATTATAATAATAAACTTACCCTTTCGGAATATTTAGAATACCCAGAAACTGTAGCAAATGAATTTTTCAAAAGCTCATCAACCGAAGGTAACCACTTTTAACAATGAATTATGTCTTTTCAGTCTTTATTTAATGTATGTGGAGAAATACATAGGCAGTTTACCCTGAAAAGATAAAGACATTGTTTACTCAGTGCGTTTATGGTGAAGACTTCTTCACAAGATGAAATGCTTTTCAAAAGCTTGATTTTCTTTTATTTTATAGCAGATAATGTAGTCATGGAAGTAGGGCTGTTTAATAATGTTTAGTGAATCCACTGTAGTTTCATTGTTGGCCCTTTTTTCCTTCGGTATCTGGCAACTTAAAAATAAAATGATTTGGAGACACATAAAAACTACAGAATTTTGATGGAACATAAATTTCTTGAATGTCTCATGTCCTGGCTGATTTTATGTGAACAATTGAATAAAGTTTTATGAGATAATATTATTTTATTATTTATGGATAACATTATTTCTTTATCAAGATAGATGTATAAATTAGGTGAATTATCATTTGAGTTTTCTGTATTGTCAAATAGAGGCTAATTTAGAGATACAAGTCTGCCTCACTTTAAAATAATGTGTCGGAACTAATCTCTTATCACATCTATCTACCTATACACCCATTCATCCATTCATTCGCACACTCATTCATTTATACATTGTTCTTTCATTGAAATGTTCAGTTAAATGCATTGCCTTCTGAGCATATGTCAAACACCTCAATGCTATAGATAATAGATAAATAAGGCTCTAATTTTTCACACAAAACCTGAACCCACTTGCCGTGAAGTCCGTTTTCACTCATAGTGACCCTATAGAACAGAGTAAAACTGTCTCATAGAGTGTCCAAGGAGCACCTGGCAGATTTCAACTACCAGTCTTTTGGTTACCAGCAGTAGCACTTTGCCAATAGGTTTCCTGTTTTGTTTTCAAAGGGCTTATATTTTAGTTAAAGAGGCAATTAAGTGAACAGTTCACCCCATTACAAGGCAGAGCTTGTGGAAGCACAGGGAAGATGTGGCATCAGTGGGACCTCAGCATCTGAAGATTAGGGATTTTAATGGGCAGAGAAAGATACCAGGCCAACGGACTAGCAAAGACACAGTAGAGTAAAAATGTCTAAGGTGTTTTCAAATGCTAAGGGGTACTGATGGTTGCAGAAAGGGGCATGTAGAAGGAGAGAAAGAGATGTCAGACCGGGAAGCAAAGATGCTTCTTTTGTTTCATCTGTGTAATTATGAGGAGCTAAATATTTTTACTTAATTCTGCTGGTGTCCAGATGGCCAACCAGGGATCATCAAAGCTGTAAAATGAGCTGAAGTAAGACAGATGTGAGTTATGGTCTCTTCATGTTTCTTAGTATGATGTAATATTTCTTAATGGTACTTTCCTTTTTGAATAACTGTTTTCTCAAATGTGAAATGGAAATACTGTAATACAATACAGACAATACCAAAATGTTCAGATATTGTGATCAGAGAGAATGTTAATAATTGTTTGTTGGAGTTCAGATTTAACCCATTTTGCAGCCCTGTTTAGGCTTTCCTCTCTCACATTCAGACAGCATAAAATTTAGAGTAATACTTCAATCAGTTGGATTAATGGGGGTTTTCTGAAATTATTATTGAAAGAGAAGCACAGCTTTATTACTTTCATATACATAATTTGAATTAAGCTAATAAAGAATTGCCTAATAGACACCCTGATGAACCTGCTTTAATGAATACATGAAAATAATTTGTAATTAGAATAATAATTTTATGCAAATAAGAGCTGGCAAGATTTTCAAGTGCTTAAAGATAGTTTGTTTTCTGAAATAGGGTTATACAAATACTGATTTTGCATTTGCATAGTGCTTTCTAATTTTTCAAGGTAGGATACTTAAAAAAAAACAGGAAAAGAAAAAAGAGAAAGAAAATAAAAAAACACCTTTTAACTTGCTCCTCACAATGAATCCATACATTAGGAGCATTTACCTCTGTTGTACATCAGGTACACTAGTTAAGTGATTTGACTCAAGTCAAAAAACTAGTAATTGAAGGAACCTGGCCCAGAACCTCAGTCCCTTGGTTACTAATGTGTATCCCAGTTTAAAGTATTGATTTTTTTGTTGTTTTTTGCATTTCCTCTTTATCTACTTTAGCTAAATTATAGGTGACCTTTATCGCAATGTCTTTTAAACTTTGCATAAAAATTGAGTGAGCAGTGAGGACCAAGGAACCTTGATTATATTCTCTGACAACAGCATGCATGATCTTATGTTATGATTGCCTTAGTTAATCCAAGAAAATATGTAAGACCCAAATACTGAAGACAAAGAAACTTTACCCTTAGATTTTTATGGTTATGTGACATTTTGAAGTTTTAAAAGGTGTCATCATAGGTCTGCAGATATTACAAGATGAGAACTCTCTAACTACATAAAAAAAGGACCATGTATTTTGAAATATTGGAAAGTCACTCCAAAATCTCATCTGTTTTCTAAGAATATACCCTCCAAAGAGGTAACTTCATAATCTTGCTCTTCATCAGATGCTTTCATGAGTAAATTAGAAAAATTGCACTTTCATAGGATTTTAATAATATTTTGCATCTACTAGCGTGGATATTATGACCAAAGCTGTTATTGAGAAGTTAATAAGTATAAAAGCAAATACTTAAAACTGCTATAGCTTTAAAGAATTTTATAAATATAATGGCACATATTTATAAGTGATTTTTAATTGCTTTCTTAGATGTTTTAGTAAAAATATGAGTTCCTCTCATGTAAGTGTATAGATCAGAACAGCAACTACAAAACAAAAAATGACAGGAAACTCACTAAATGCATCAAATAGTTTTTAAAGTTATGAGGACTAGAAAGTTAAAATTTCAAGAGATTGAAAAAAAAGGTGGGTTAATGGTCTGTCTCTACCATTGTCTTGGGATCATTTGTTATTTCTGGGAGAGAGTTTAAAGTTGACAGTAGGGCTTTTCTCAGGGAGGAGGTTGTTATTAATGGAAAGAGAGCCTTGTAGAACTTTTGATATCTTGCAGACTTGAGTAAAAAAATAAAAGATGACTTGAAGAGCTTCAAAGCACAGCCTGTGTTCCCTTCAATACATTTTCTGAATTCTGAAGTCAAATGAGATGAGTAGGTAACAAACTCAGCTTAAAACTTCTGGCAAGTAGTATTGAAGAGACACAAGTAAGAGTTCAAGACCTACCAGGACAATGACCCTGATGAACACACTAAATACTCACTTGGCAGATGTACAGGACAATGCCCTAAAGGGAATAGATTTCTAGGGGTAGACTGAACTTTCTAAACCTGCAGTCCAGCTGTTCAAAGGTCCTTAGTTTCTGGTTAGATTAAGGTAATAAGCCTTCATTCTTTCTGCCTAGCAGGAGAAAAATAAAACAGGTAAATTGTCTCTGAAGGAAGACAGTGTACTCTGGAACTATCACAATTTTTAACACAATGCCTGATACTGCATCAAATATTACTGACAAAAAATTCAGAAAAAATATCTGACAGTAGAATGTATTTACTAGTGGTCCAGAAACTGACAATATAAGACAGATATTTAAAATGGCTATGCTTAATATGGAAATCCTGGTGGCGTAGTGGGTTAAGTGCTACACCTGCTAATCAAAATGTTGGCAGTTCAACTCCACCACGTGCTCCTTGGAAACTCTATGGGGCAGTTGTACGCTGACCTCTAGGTTCTCTATGAGTTGGACTGACTCAGTGGCACTGGTTTTGATGCTTAATATGTTCAAGAAAATGTAGAGACTGGTAATAGATAAAAGATAGATAATTTATCTATGGGAGTTAAATCTACAAAAAAGAATGAAGTGGAAATTATGTAACCAAGCAATGTTGTTATTGGGTGGTATTGAGTGAGTTCCAACTCAGAGTTATCCTATAAGACAGATTAGAGCTGCCTCATAGGATCTCTGAGGAGCAGCTGGTGAATTTTCACTGCTGTCATTTTGGTTAGCAGCTGAGCTTTTAACTATTACACCAACTCAGCATTGTTGTTAGGTGCCGTTGAGTCAGTTCTGACTCATACAGACCCTATGTGGAACAGAATGAAACACTGTATGGTCCTGCACTGTGCCAACAGTTGTTGTTATGCTTGAGCCCATTGTTATAGCCACTGTGTTAAATATATCTCAAGAGTCTTCCTCAACACAGTGTGCTAAATTAGATAATAAATGTGTTTGACAGCAGGTCAGACAGAGCACAAAGTAGGATGATTGAACTGGAAGACAAGTTAATAAAGCCTGTCTAACTAAGGCACCTGGTGTCTTCATGGTTAAATGCTGTATTTACTAACCAAAAGTTTGACACTTAGAATCTTTCAGGTACTCCTTGGAAGCTCTATGGAGCAGTTCTACTCTGTCCTATAGGGTCTCTGTGAGTTGGCATTGACTTGATGGCAATGGATTTAACTAAGGCACAGAGGACAAAAGAAGAAATAAAATAGGTAAAGGGACATAATAGATGTAGAATATAGTGTAAATGTGTGCCATAAAAGTGATTGAAGTCCCCAAAGAGGCAGAATCAATATTCAAGGAAATAATGGCTAACAATTTTCCAACTTTAAGAAAAGACACCAGTTCACAAATATCAGAAGATCTGTAAAGAACAAGTAACAGGAAATTGAAACTTAGGCACATCATAGTAAAATTGCTGAGAACCAGAAACAAAACAAAACAGTGTGTAAAAACAACCAGAGAAAAATGAGATACTACTTTTGAAGTAGCAATTATGCCAACTCCTGAGTTACTAACAAGAACAATGGAAGTTAAAGATAATGGAATTACATATTAAAAGTGATGACAGAACATCTTTCCCATATATTCACTCTCTGATTTTCCTTGACAACTCTTTTATGTCTTTGCTGTCCCCTTAGACTTCCATTTTCTCCTCAGCTTCACTGTCAGTATCAGACTTCACTATAAAGCAGAAGCAATTAAAGAGAACTTGAAGGAAGCATTATATTATCATGGCACCATCAACAGAAGCACCAAACCATCTGTCTACAACAAAAACCTGGAAAACCAAGTAAAACAGAGATGGATGTCAGTTCTGGAACCCAAAGCATCTGAGGAGTAGATAAAGAACTCAGCCAAGCATGAAATGGAATGAGAAACTGACAGAGAACAGAGTGACAAGAGTTGTGACTAGAAGCCTACTATCAGCTAATGCAGCACGAGTTCATCATCTTGGACTCCTGCTCGAGATCAGCAGACAGGGAGCTCTGGGAAGCAGCTTCACAGAAATCCCAGTGGGAGGCACAGCACTGGTAACCAGTGACACATGCTTTATCACCCCCTGCTCATGTCCTCTCACTGCTGCTCTGTGTCTGATGCTTCCTGAGTAGCTGCAGTAGCTCCACTGACTGGGAAATGCAGTGTCCATAGTACTTGAATTTATGTCACCCACGTTGGAGATTGCCAGACAGGGAGTATGTGAAAGTAGCTTCAGGGAGCTTCTGGCAGGACATAGATCACCCACTGGACCTGCCCTGCTGCACCAGAGCTGAGCAACTGGCCCTGCCCATTGGACAAGGAGGTAGAAAAAGTGTCGTGACTGCTGATGAACAAACAACAAAGAACACACAGTGTATGTGCTCTGACATGACCAAATAAAACAAAAAAGTGGGATGAAACAAACAGATTTACAGTCAGTAAATGAAGAAAATAACTCCTGGTTGCCTCAGACACAGCAAGACAGTATCAACCCCTATGAAAAAAAATAGGACAGAGTGGCTACAGTAGGCATCCAAAATAAAAGAAACCAGATGACTTTCCAGCGGGAGAAATGATTCGAGGACTACCTAACAGGAAATTCAGACCTGTAGTGTTGTAATAGTCAGAGCTATCCAAGAGTTGAACCAAAGAGTAGACCAAAATGAAGGAAGAACAGACAAATTCATGGAAAAGGCAAAATTCGTGGAAGGATTCAGGAAAGTCATACAGGAACAAGATGCCAAAATTCACAAGTAGAAGTCATGCTAAAAACAACAATTGGAAATCTAAAAAGTAAATAAGATTTCAGAAATGTACAGTGTCACCAAAGGGCTGAGGAACAGGTTTGAAATGATGGAAGACAGAATCATAGTAATCGAGGACAAACATTTGGATACAACTGTGAGGAAAAAATCAGAGAAAAGCATGAAGAAAAATGAAGAAATCCAGAGAATTATGTGGAATAATACAATGAAAAACAAAAATTTGTGAGCAACTGGAGTTCTAGGATGGGGATAGAAAACACAGGATTATTGAAGGATTGAGGACAGAAACCTTCCCTGATACCATGAAAGAGGAGAAGTTGACCATCCTGGAAGCTCAATGAACTGCAGATGGGATAGACTGTAAAGGAAAATCACCAAGGCATATCAGTAATCACAGCTGCTAAAACTAAAGATGAAAAATTCTGAGAGCATCTTGAGAAAAACAAAAAGTCACATACAGAGGAGAAACAATAAGACTAAGTTCAAATTATTTGGCAGAAACCGTGTAGGCAAAAGATAATGAGCTAACATATAAAATCCTGAAAGAAAAAAAAATTGCCATGCCAAAATAATATATACTGCGAAACTCTCAATTTAAATATGATCATGAAATTAGGACATTGCCAGATAAACAGAAATTAAGAGAATATGGAAAAACCAAATCGAAATTACAAGAACTATTAAAAGGAGCCCTTCAGTGTGAGAATAAAGATCAGACCACCCCAAAGTCTAGGATGCAGGATTGTACTAGCCAGATACCACCCTAGGAAAAGAACTCTCAAGGACTCTCCGGAACCAAAAAAATTACAGTAGGCAACCAGGGAGGTTAATTTGTAAATGACAATAAAGTCAGAAGAATAAAAGAAGGAATAGTTGGTGTAGATATAAAACTTTCTAATGGAGTGGAAGGCAAGATGATACCAAGTAATAATAGATTATTTCTAACCATAGTAAAATAACAGTAAGTTTCAAAGTAACCACAAACAAAGGTAACAAACTGCCTCATTAAAATAGAGAAGGAAACATAAACCCTGAAAACAAACAAAAGAAATGAAAAAGAAGTCCACAAACAAAAGGGAATTAGCACACGAGAGTAAGGGGAACAAAGAAAACGTCAGCACCACAAAAAAAGAAAGAAAAACTATTAGAAAATGACAGCAATGAACTACACCTATTAATATTGACACAGAATGTAGTTGACCTAAATGCACCCTATAAAGAGACTGAAAGAGTAGCATGGATTAAAAAATAAACAAAGAAACAAATACACAATAACCAGGGTCCATCAATATGCTGTCTGCAAGAAACACATCTTGGAAACAAAGAAAAATATATTAAAAATTAAAGGAAGACAAAAAAATGTATCAAGCACATAGTTGCCAAAAAGGAGCAGGAATGGAAATACTTACATCGGATAAAACTGACCTTAAAACAAAGTACAAACCATAACCAACAACACACAAACTCCAGAAGACAAACTAGATAATTATATCTTCTAAAAATTAAAGACACTCATCAAAAGACTTCATCGAAAGAGTAATAAGAGAACCAACAGATCTGGAAAAAAATTGTGGCTATTGCAAATCAGGCAAAGGTCTAATCTCTGAAATCTATGAGAAAATCCTACACTTCCATAACAAAAAAAAAATATTACACCAATTAGTTTGAAAATGTAGGTCAAGCTTACAAATTCATTAACAAAACAGAACTTGCCAAAAGTTGTATCAGATGAAATAGAAAATATGAATCTGTTATTATCTTTCTGCAGAGAAAACTGAAGACTTTGATTGCTTTACCAGTAATTTTTTTCAAATGTTTAACATAGAAATAATCAATCTTTACAAAATTTTCTATATGAAAGTCAAATATAGAGCCCTCCCCTCCTTATCTGATGATTCGCTGGTACAAAGTCTGTTAGAACGCTTACAAATTTAGGAAGTGATGAATTTACTGCATTACAAAGTAGTACAAAAGGAATTTTAACCCTTAAAATCTTGATACCAGTCTTTATTATAATAATGGGAACTAATTCTTTATACATATTTCAACTATATAACCACAAAATTGAAGAGTTATTTGAACCCCAGTCTGTCATCTTAAAGAAAAAAGGTCCATATAATTATTAATAGATTCCAGTAAAGTTTTGTGGGTAGACAGGAGGACAGAAAGGTATACTTCAGTTAATTGCCACTATTTTGAGATTCTTTCATGATAAATATGTAACAGTGGAAAGTGCGTTAATTCCCTGCAACATAAAGCTAGTAATCTAACATCTCAGAGTCCTTATTGCCTCTGCGTGCACTGAGGAGTTTGGACTACAAAATCTATTAAGACCTTTCATAAATCACATGAAGTTTGTCTTTTCTTTCTACTCTACATTCTCAAGAGAGGATAAACCAGCTTTGCAAGGGCAAGAGTAAAGAGATTATTCTAGGCATCAAGTGGCAACAATTACTAGCCACCCAAGAAAGCTCAAAAAAGCCATCATTTCAATAAGGCTGCCAGTATCCTGTCTTCAGCTGTGTTTCTAGTTGAGCCTGGAAAAAACAATGTGAATTTGTACATTCTTGGTCTGTTTACCCAGTTCAGTGGATGAAAACAGTCAGGCACTGAAAGAAACAAGGTCTCTAGGTTGCGATCTCTAGGTGTGTCCTTTTACTTAAACCATTCTTCATACTTCTAGACTCATTTTCCTCTGTCCATACACTTCCATAATCCATACAGGTCCTTCTCTTGTCATTAGAATGTCACAGTAGTTGAGTTTCTTTATTTTGCTTGCATCTTCAAGTACCTTGGTGACATACATGTTTTTATGGATTGAGTAATGTTCATCCAATTCTTCTGATTTAAGATATTTTATTTTTAATAAGATGACACAAAGTACTTCTAAGTATGTCATAGCCATGGTGGTTATACATTGTCCTATATGATTAGGACTTCAAAATGTGATTTTCTCCTTCCAGTTCACCAAAATTTTAATAACTATAGTTCTATTCTGGTTTTGTGTCATTGTTGACTGTGACTGGAAGTAGTTTGAACCAGTTCAAACCTGTTTTTTTGTTCTCTCGTCTCAAATTTATAATCTGCAAATGGATAATCTGAAGAAATAGGGCTACTGAATTCATTCTTTCTATTGTAAATAATATTGATTTTTATATTAATGCAATGTGTCATCCCAAGATTTGTAGTTTTCAAATTAGCAATATTAAACTATTCATTAATAATTAAAGTTACAGTGATGTTTAATTTTAATTACTGTCCCAAAACTTTTCAGTACAAAGAAAAGCAGTGTAAAATGTATTTTTTTTTTTTAAAAAAAAACCAGAATTTACTGCAACAGTGAGTCACTTTAAGAATAATGTTGTTTATGAGGGAGGGAAAGGGTAGGGAGAGAAGAACACTAACTAGATAGTAGGTGAGTAGTGATTGTGATGAAGGCTAAGACAGTACTCGGTACAGGAGAATTCAGCACAACTTGACCAAGGTAAAATCTTAGAAGCTTCTCAGATAAACCCAAATGTACTGAGCGACAGAGCTACTGAGTTGAAGGCTGGGGACCATAGTATAGGGGAATATCTAGCTCAATTAACATAACATAATCTACAAAGAGATGTTTCTTCAACTCTGGTGAGTAGTGTCTAGGGTCTTAAAACCCTGCAAGGAGCCCTCTTAGATACAGTCACTGGTCCTGTCCTGGCTGGATCAAAGGAGAGTGAGGAAGACCAAAGCAAATGCTAATGAACCACAACTGCCATAGCCTCCACCAGGCTGATGAGCTCAGAACAACTAGATGGTGGGTGGTTACCATCACCGAGTGCCCTGGCAGGGATTACAAAATTCACACATGCACAAAAAGAACCAGGCCTGCTGATGTGACAGAGACTGGAGAAACCTGAGAGTGTGGCTCCTGGACACCCTTTAACACAGCTGTGAAGTCACTCCGGAGATTCACCATTCAGTGAAAGATTAGACAGGGTCAACAGTAACATGTGAGGAATGTGCTTCCTGGTTGCGTTCAAGCGTAGGAGACTAGCGGCCATACCAGCCTAAACACAAACGTGAGAAGGCAGGAAGGGACAGGAAAACTGGACTAGTGGAAACAGGGAACTTGGAGTGGAGAAGGGGAGAATGTTGACACATCAAGGGGTTGGCAGCCATTGGCCCAAAACTAATTTACTCTCTAAACTTTTACCCAAAGCACAAGAAATAAAAAAAAAAAGAGTAGTGTGCTAAAAACATTCCTCTTACTGTATAAATATTAAAGTGAAGATTTGAAATACATTTTCAGTAGGAAATTCTCAAGTTCCTGCTATAAAATACACTGAAAATAAATTTTAATGTAGGTAATATTTCACTGCTAATGTTTACTTAAACAAAAACAAAAAAACCCTGGTGCCACTGAGTCAGTTCCCACTCAACAGCAACCCTACAAGACAGGACAAAACTATGCCATAGGTTTACCAAGGAGCAACTAGTGGATACAAACCACTGACCTTTTGGTTAGCAGCTGTAGCTTTTAACCATTACACCACCAGGTTTTCTCACTAATAGTTGCTTAAAATTGAATAGTGTTTATTCACACAATATTAGAAATACAAAATGTGATATCATACCTAGTATGTCAGTACATATGTTAACCATAAAATATTTAAGATGACAGCGTTCACCCCGATTCTAAGCTGGAAAATTGCCGAAACATTACATAAAATAAACATTTTGTTATGAATACA
This sequence comes from Heterohyrax brucei, assembly GCA_028571685.1. Lineage (NCBI taxonomy): Eukaryota > Metazoa > Chordata > Mammalia > Hyracoidea > Procaviidae > Heterohyrax > Heterohyrax brucei. Next base: position 173,414,730 of record CM053141.1, read on the forward strand.
GATTTAATTTATATACATTATGCAGTTCATTAAGAAAACAGCATTGTAGTAAACCATAATTATATCTAATTATAAAAGAATGGCCTCTAATCTTTTTTCATGCAAGCTACCCTTGTTTTCTTGCAAGATGAATTTCAAACCTGAGAAGGCTCAGCCCTGACCTGAATAGCTGGTGACCCCAAACTGCCATAGCTGTTTCATATAACTGGGGGATATGGTGAATGATTTTCTTCCCCAAATTTAGGAATACTTTTTTTCTTTCAACTCTTTGTACACAGTTAAAACTTGTTAACATAGAGCCACTGATAACAGTACAGTTGCATGATCTCAGTTTAACTGTTTCCTTTCACTTTGGGAATTTATACCATCTCATCAACATCAGCATTTGAAACAAGTATTTCCTGAATTGCTTTCCTATGTTAGACTTTCAGTATTCTCCTTTTCAGGCTTTCTAGCCTTTTCCAAATAAATGCATTATAGATGTTATATGGCCTTCCCCTTGAGTTCAGAACAAATTAGAATTTGATAACAAGGGTCTAGATAAAATGGTCCAAATAAGCTATCATTTTTATGGCCATTTTTTTCTATAACATTAAAATTTTCAATCACTTTGCTTCCATATATATTATTAAGAGTTCTTAATTCCAGATGGGCCAGGCAGTGTTTTCATTCAGTTGTCTATAGGGTTGCTGTCAGTTGAAACTGACTATGCAATACCTAATAAGGTTTCTAACTTGGCATATATACTCATCTGTCTGGTTGGGCAGTCCAGTACAAGTTTCCTTAAATTATTTTCCAAACATCTGGCAGGTAATATCAGAATACAAAGTATTTGAATAAGTTCATGACATTCTCCTAAGAATTCTTTCAGCTTAGCATCTTTTATTGCACCTGTAATAACTAATTGATGTGTGTGTTTAGCACACTTCACACCAATTATGTCTAATAAACCTTGTAACTTTCACTGGTGCTCTGTGAAAGTCAATGTTTGCAAGTCACAGTTCAGTAAGTCGGTCTTCAGAATCATCAGTTTTCCCTGATATTGGCTTTTTGATTTCACTGTTTCTGAACAAATTGAATCATATAGGGCCATTACGATAACCCTGTTGGCACAGTAGGTAAGTACTATGGCTGCTAACCAGACAGTCATCAGTTCAAATCTACCAGGTGCTCCTTAGAAACTTGATGGGGCAGTTCTTTGACCTGTCGAGTCCCTGTGAGTCAGTATTGGCTCCCTGCCAGTGGCTGGCTAGTGGGGCCATTATCTTTGGTTTCAGAATGAATCTGTTGTAAATCAGTGCTGTACTTTTCTAAAATTGAATACACAGTGTTCTCGATGTATAGATTTGTGTGCCTTTTCATTCTTTCCTTCCCAGTGTCTGCTGATACATCTGACTTTGTTGAACAAACTGAGTGTTAATTTCTAGAACTGACTGACTCAGTCTACTGGCAATATCCACTTTCAAAGAGAATACTCATTTTTCTAGATTACTGCTAAGTTAGGAGTTAATTTTAAGAACAAGTGATGTATCATTTCTCTGATATTCTCTGAATTGATTAAAAAATTCTGACCAATGGAAGCAACAATTAGATTTAAATTTTATAGTATTCTGAATATTTAGGTAACTCAGAAGAATAACCACTAACAGTAAGTAATTCAGTACATATATTGGCAATTGTTTATCTAATTTCAACTTAAGGCATTCTGAAACAACAAATTTAGACTTTTTTTGGTGTTACTGCTTATTCAGAGCAATTGCTGAATCCTCTTTATCTTCTTGCTTTGCAATACAGTTGTATTCATCCATATGGTGGCCCTTCAGGTACCTCTCTAAGTTGTCTACATGATCTTCAACTGCATCTGTGTTGTGAGTTTTACATGTCGTTTTATTTTTAGTCTTCAAATTTGGAAAATTCTTAACATGCATTTTTTCTGGGTGGTCCCATCCTACAATTCAAGGGATAGCAAATTCACTTCTGTTGATTTCATGCCAACTCATGGCAAGCCTGTAGGACAAGGAAAGTAGAACTGCTCCATAGAATTTCCAAGGAGTGCCTGGTAGAGTGGAGCTACCAACCTTTTGGTTAGCAGTCATAGCACTTGACCACTATGCCACCAGAGTTTCCACAGTTCAAGGGATAAGAAATAATACTAACATTAGGGCATATTTTGTAGTCACTGTATTATATTATAGAGCCCTGGTGGTGCAGTGGTTAAGAACTCAGTCACTAACCAGAAGGCTGGCTGTTCAAGTCCACCAGCCACTCCTTGGAAACCCTGTGGGGCAGTTGAGTTTTGCCTTGTACAGTTCTTATGAGTTGTAAGTAGGCTTGACAGTGTTACATAACTGTAAAGACAAGTCTTGAACTTTGATGACATAAAGAGAGTAGAATGCACAGGTACATTTGCAGGCATGAATTAGAGTTACCAGTACATACTAAAATTCTTACAGCCATGTATCATCAGTATATTGGAAAAACTGGAATAAGTTCGATTTTACATTTGCAGGGGTTGCCAGTTTCTTCCATTTGAAGTTCCGCTTTACAACATCATCATACATTTATCCAGCACCTTTTAAAGAAAATTCTCTCTTTATAGTGATGCCTTTAATTTGCTTTCAGTACAACAATGGTATATCACAATTTAAACATTTTTCCCATTAGTTGTTGATGTTCATTAAAATTTTGATGGTGAGATATATATCAAATTTAAACATATAAGTACAAACAATATTTAATGGTACATTTAAGTCAAGATTGACTATAAGACATAGAATTGCTGAAAAATTGTATGCTGTTTTTCTTTCCTTGAACTTACGTGTCGCCCTTTTAAATGTGGATAGCATATATTTAAAATGTGTAGACTTAAACAACTTCTCATTCACAGGAACTCTGTTTAGAACTCAGAACAGTGTAACTAGCTCTTTCAGATACCGGACGACAGGTGTTCTGAGGCAGCTCCCGTTTCTCCTGTCTTTGGTGGGCACAGCATTCATTACCGTGAGAGAGGTCAAGCGTGGGGCAGAGTCAGCAGACTCGGACTGACCTGTGAGTTGCCTCACATAACAGCAGTCATCACCTGTAGTGTGGCTGTGCAGTGTTGCTTGGCTAACCAATGAACTGTGTGCCCTTACCAGACACGTGTCAAAGAAGCATTTGGCATACAGGGGCACCAGATGTAAATAATGTAAATGGTCCACTGGTTTGCTGATAGCTTAAAAATTATCATTGAGCCCCAAATAGCAGAGTTCCCCTCCCCTCCCCTGCCAAAGTTTTCAATTTTGATCCAGGTTCAGAAACACAGTTTTTTGGTTTCGGGTTTTGGTTTTGTTCCGTATACTTCTGTTTTTTCCAACGTCGGTTTTCGATTTTGTTCTGGTTTGAAGCCCTGTTAATGACATCTCACCAAAATTATTTTACAGATTCTGTGACCTAATGCTTTCTTTCTAGTCATTAGTACACTATGTTTAACTTTCAATCAGTGCCACCCATTACACTATTTCTGGGGAAGAATTTGCATGAATTTTGTATTAGTCTTTTGAAACATCAGTAGTTGTGCCTTACAACTGTTTTTACCAGGTTGCACTAGGAGCTGTTCCATAAATGGAATACACATTACTAAGTTACCCTCCTTAGACAAAATTTTCTGTTTATTGTATGTGTTGGTAGTGCTATTTTAAATAATGATCTCAGCCTTTTTATATGGGAGGTGATAGATGTGAGGATGCCAAAACAGCTGTTGAAGGAATGCTTTTAGAAGACTACATTTAAAGCAGAGGGAAAGAGAAGAGTAACAATGTGGCTGGGTCCTGTAGCCCTCTTTGGGTATTTCTAGAGGACAACAGACTGGTTCACCGTTGCTTACAAAGGATTGATGTGGACACATTCTGACTCCTGATGATGCACATAAAGTGATTTGTAGAGGAAACCTCTGGCAGAAGTTCATAAAAATATTTAAATGTTTGTTTCTTTCTTTCTAGATGATTTTCTGAGTGATCTGTAGATGTTTGTTTATCTGCTATAATTCAGGTATTACTGATTTTCCCATATTCCTGGGGTATACAAGCCATCATTGTTGTTTTAACTGCATTATTATCCAAAAAGCAAAGGCATCTCTCTCGTTACAAATCCCTGTCTGTGTACCTTTGAAATTCATTAAATATCAACTGTACGTGACTCACATATATTTTCTTTAAGTGAAAGTATACAATCCAAATCAGTTTTGCATGCCCACCTGTCTGCAGCTCCTTCTGCTCTCCCCACCCATTGACAACATGCTCCACCAGTCCATCTCCTCAACGAACATCTGTCTCCTCCTCTCCACCTCCCATCTAGAAAGAAACCAGTAGGGCTGCTCTTATAAATGCACAGAACCATAAAGTACCCTCACTATATGGTCACACTGTGTCTCTGAGTCCAGTCCATTCTTGTCTGAAGAGTTGACCTCATTACTGGTTTCTAGTCAGGGACAGCAGCAGGTGTAGGGGAGCGTCCAGGCTGTTGGAGCATCAGTTTGAATCTCTTAATAGAGTTCTTCAGCTGCATGCCTCTTTTTCTCATGTTGGCCCAGGGACTCTACGTTGTGTCCCCCATCACATCTGTCTTTGGTGCTGACCGGGCACCATCTGGTTCTTCTGGTCCCACCACATATTTTTTTTTAGTGTGCCTTTTAAAAATCCTAATAGGATTAAAATTGAGATCTGAGAATTTCTCATATTTATGTTGTGGTTCATTTGATCCCAATAATAATCATTCAGCTAAGCCAAGTGCCATCGAGTCAGATCCGGAGACATCATAAATTTTACCATATAATACATGGATTTGTGTCTTTCTAAATCGTTGTAGCCTGGAACCAGGGCTTTGAACTGGGTCAGAGTACCTCAGTAATTGCTAACATAAATAAGGGGAGCCCACGTGTTGCATAGCAGCCAAATGTGTTGCATGTGAGATTTTGACCCACGTAGCGAACAGTCAACCAGTGCCCTGCCCAAAACTGGCAGCTGAACTGCACCACTTTGACTGTGTGTCGCTGTCCATGGTCCTGCAACTTTCAGCCTCCATGTAGGTGATTGGATTATTGGCAAGACTGTGGAGAGCCACACATCCAAAGTCACGTGGTTGGCTGCCATCTTTGAGTGGACACTGCTGTTTATTTCCTACTGAAGTCAAAATCCTGTAGGCAACAAATTTGGTTGCTGTGCAATGCATATGCTGCTGTTGTTTTTGTCAATAGTTACTGAACCGTTCTGAACTGTTTTGAAGCTCAGCGTGGAGCTCATAAACCTTTCCAGTTTCCATTTTCAGATTTTTTTCTCAAAATGGGGCAGTGCTCCTTTGTTAATTACTGTTCCTGATGGAAAAGAGAGTGACATAGGAAGCTAATTTTCCCTGTTTTTTATGGTTTCTTAATTCCTGACTGTACTCTTTCTTATAGACTCTATAGAATTTTCTGCCAGCATCGATGAGCTTACTTCTGTATTAATAACATACCCAACCCGTTTTCTGTGTCCTTAAGTTAGCTTAGTTGAATTTTTGTTGTTTGCAATCAAGCAGTCTTTAAGACACTTATCTTCACAATTGGCAAAGTGCCAGCCAAGCCAAGTGCCGTCGAATCGGATCCGACTCATGGCGAGTATGCATAAAAAATATGAATGGAAACATGTCTTGGAAAACAAAAGCAAAGCACACAAGCAAAACTTATTGTCTGTTTACTGTCCAGATTATACACTTATACATCCATTTTTCAGGTGTATTCATTGTAGTGAACATTCTGTAAACTTTAAACCAAGACAGTTGTATCTAAATCATTCTAGTTAGAGATTGGAGCATTTTTTGACTATGAATAGAGTTAGATTTCACTGATATTTTGGAATCAAACTGCTTTCCTTCCTTCCATTTTAGAGTTAAAGAGAGGACAGGGAGTAGATAAAAGCCAACATATTGGTCCTTTGAAGTCCAGGCTCATCTTTTCCTCATAAACATTTTCTGTCTGAGGAGTCAACTTCGTTTGGGGGGATTAGCATCTTTTGTCATAAGGGAAGCCATGTCCATGGGAAGAAAAGTAGTTTCAGCTCTAACAACTTCTTCTAAACTTTTATCCTTAAGGGGGAGAAAACCCACAAAAATTATGTTTCCTCAAGAGTTACTGCTTTAGTGTGCCACAGCAATGAAAAAAGCCAGAAATGATCACTTCTTCGCTACTTTGTTCTATCATTTGCCCAAGATGAAGATGGGGGAAAATAACCACCTGTCGGGTTGTGTCTATCGGTGTCCAGTCAGGAGTATAGAAATTGCTCTGCATATGACAGCACTTGGCTGGCTGTGTATTTCAAAGGAAGGAGTTTAATGATTCAGAGAATGTATTTCATGGGTAATGGAAAAACTTGAAGAGCAACCAGGGGCGTGAAGGCCCTCAGAAACAGAAAGAAAGCAGCTACCAAACATAAGCCTGGACAGAGAACAGGAGGAGAGGATATTGTCAAAGCCAAGATGCCAGAGTCACCCAATAGGCATAAGATTCACAGGCAGGATGACCCTGGTGAGCGTTAGGACTATGGAGAGAGGGGCTCTGGAGCAAGAGCTAGATGCTGGATCCGTGAAGGACACGCTGTCTCTGCCTGACAGACACTACACAAAGCAGAGAAAGAGAAAAGTAAACACCCTGACTTCTTTCTTCCACACTCCAGTGCCTCTCTTTGGATAAGCATACTCAGAAATCACTTGTCAAAGAATCTTGGGAAATGTGTTTCCCTGAGATACAGAGTGGAACAAGGCAGGGCCCAGGATGGATCTGAGAACAAAGAGGTAAAATCTGCCCCGTAGTTCATGTAATTCTGGGGATCTCAGTTGTCTTTGAATGTTCTTATTTGTAATTTTAAAAAACCCAATCTAGGAGGTAGATTTTAGCTTTTCGTATTACTATTAAAGGGATCATGAAGAATATGCAAAAGCATTTTTTTTTTAATTCTTACAGTAATGGAGGTGAGTGCTACTGAGATGGAAAGAAAAGGAACCAGATAAAATCAACATTCAATAATACATGGGATGCCCTTCACAACAAAAAATTCTAAAATGCTGATAGTGTCCCATTGAGAAACATGACAGTTTTATGTTACAGAGTCATCTGAGATGGAAAGGGCTGACTCAAAAAGCGCTAAGTTCATGATCAATAAATTTCAAATATAGGCTGGACAACCCTTGGCAAGTACATTGTAGAAAGGATTCAGAAGTCATTGAGGATAGAGGTTAGGATTGGTGTTGGACTTGGTCTGTACAGTCTCTTTTGTCCTTAAGATTTTGTAGTATTTTTGGAATTATCAAAATAGACAGTATTTTTGTGTGCCAGTGTATTCAGAACCAATATTTATTCCTGTTCAGTGTTGTGTGTAAGGTACTGTGTTTAGTTAATAATACATTACCTCATTCCTTACCAGAAAGTGTTGAGGGAGATAATGCTATTATCCACACTTTTTGAATAAGGAAATCAAAGCTCCAAGGGCAGAATAATTTGCTCTAGTTATCCTACTACAAAGTGACAGAGGAGAAACTTGAATTCAAATCTGTTTGATACTTAAACCTATGCTGTTAGCCACTATGCTGTTCCAGGGCCTTCCACCCTCTTGTCTCTCTGGATTTTGATTCTTCTCCTTGGGAGGTGTGTTGCGCATTATAATAGTATCCTCTGAGTGTGTCTCTCCTGCAGCATGCCTGCTGGTGTGAAGGGCTCAACATTTCCAAGGGCTGTCCCATCTAGATGCTGTGGTACAACTCTCACTTAAGCTCTGGAATGCAAATTTCCTGACACATGACCCCAGTGTTTCTCTTCTGCTCTGGAGTTTATTATTTACTAATCCTGAATGTACCTTTTTCTCAGGACTGTGCATCCTCCAGGCTGACCAGCAGCTGAATAGACATTTTCGGTAAGTCCCTGCTTTAGTTGCGCTTGCACTTCTCAGGATTTCTCTATACAAATGGAGTAAATGGAAGATAACACACCCAGGATTCCTATACCTTCATTAATACACATGTAATATAGAACACCAAGTATGTCCTAGGCAGGTCTGTAAACACAGATATGGTGCCCAACTCTCATTGAGCTTGTAGTCTAGATGCTGTGCCCTTGAGTAGGACTTTCTGCCCTACTGTGCCATATGTGCCTGCTGAACCATACATCTGGCTAGTTCAACCAAAGAACTGAATTAATTTTAGTTAATTAAAATTGAACATGACATACTAGTTGCTGCTGTATTGGAAACATTACAATTTTACAGGGAAAACGGAGAAATTATGATAAAAGATGACAATTTAACATTTATAGAATAACTGCAATAGGATATTCAAGGGCTAGACATAAAAATAAATAAACATACAAACAAACAAAAAGCAAACCAGTTGCAGTGGAATTGATTCAACTCGTGGTAACTCTGTATGCTTCAATGGCTGTTTTTTTTCCAGAAGTTATTATTTTTTTTTCTGAGATAGATTTCCAGGCCTTTCCTCCACGATACCTTCGTGTACACTGGAGCTGCCAACTTTCTGCTTAGCAGCCGAATGACAGTGTAAGTCATGTGTACCACCCAGGGATTTCCGTTTGTAGCCCAGTCTGTGGCTAATACACTTGAATATTGGGCTTGCCAGTAGATTGAATGTTTAAAAATTAAAACAAACCTCAAATGCCAAAACAGCAGTGAATTGGGTTGCTTATGCTAGAACTATGATCTATTCTTGAGATAAGTCCATAAATCCCATAAAATACTCCCTCTGAGCTTCCTTAGATTAGTTTGCCAAGCACAGCCCATATTTCTTGGTCACATCAGGTATTTTTGTTCAGTGGAAAGTTTCCATTGTTTTATGATACAAAGCATTTGGTATATTCTTATGGGAAACTGATGCTTGTTTTATTTATTTGCTTGTTTGTTTAACATGGAGGAAGTAGTTTCAGAACCTTTGGAATACTGCATGCTTCTCCAAAAAGTCTGTTTTAATGGAGATAGGATTGTTTACATTTCTTTCTCTTAGAATTGTTCTGGCTATGGGATGGGAGCGGATGCCAGGCTGCACTGTTGCGGGATTAGGAGAGGAAGCTGCATTCATTATCAGAGAAAATAATAGTACTTGAAAGTAATAAGTTGGCACATTAGATGTATATTTCCTGAAACTACTCTGTTAACATTTAGTATGAATAAATCAGCTTTGAGTGAAATGAGACTAGCTTTGGTCCTTGAGCCCCTTGTAGGTATTCTGAGCGCTCTATCTTGACTTTATAATTTCATCTTCCTGACTTGTTTACAGCTAGGCCACATACCCCATAGGTCTCATTATTTCCACTCAGAATGAGAACTGACAGTTGGCATCTTGATGTTGTGATTTATTCATATACTTTTTTGCCTTGTCTTTGGCACTTAAAAAAATCTTCATTTATTTCCAAATCCTGTTATTTCTGACCATTGAGAAACAACACCCACTAGATTTCTATTTTAGAAGGTTTCTGTGTAGCATAAGCAGGTACTGGCCAGTAAATCAATGTTATTGCATTTTGTTCTCATGAAAATTTTGCACCACTGTATCTCCCCAACAGTATAAAAGGAGAGAAGGGGTTTGGTTAGGAAGCACATAGAGCAACCAGGATTCCTGTTGGTGTAAAGAATGTGCAGTCTTTGAATGATGGCCACATGCTAACTTCTCTGTTCTGTACTTTCTTCCTGTTAAGGTAGATTGAATGGTATGGAAAAAACTGTCATATCTGTGAGAAATTGATCGAAACTAGAGCCATCTACTTGAAAACGAAAAGAAATTCTAGACATTATCAGGTCAATGGGGTATCATTTTAGTTTGAGTAGAGTAACTCTCAAGCAGATAAAATCTAATGTTTAAAACTGTAATGATGATGATAGCAGAATTTTATTGTGTACTCTCAAAGTAACATTTTTCACACAAGAAACTAAGTTAGAAATCATGTGTATGCTAAAGTCATACGGTTACTAAAAGACAGATCTGGGTCTTCGATGGCATTATTGAGCCATCAGCACCAACTCTAATATACTCTACTTGTATATACTGGATTTTCTACTTGTATATACTGTATATACTGGACTTCTTGATATACTGGATCATTAAATATTTGTATAATATAAGCTACTGTCAATCAGATGTCATATGTAACATGAATACAACATAATGAGGTAGGGATGCAAAAGTGATGTGCATGATTATGTACAGCTGATGACTGGCCGGTTACTTCAACCAAAAACAAAAAAAAAACAAAAAACAAATCCAGTGTCACTGAGTTGATTGTGACTCATAATGACCCTATAGGACTGAGTAGAACTACTCTATAGTGTCCAAGCAGTACCTGGTAGATTTGAACTGGGAACCTTTTGGTTAGCAGATGTAGCACTTAACTACTACATCACCAGGGTTTCTAGTTCCTTGAAGCCTCTAAATTGTTTGAAAGACAGCCTTGCCTGTAGAATGTCCCAAGCACACTGCTAGAACTGACAGTACAGGGTGTCTGCCATCCTCTATGCCTCAGCAGTCTAGCTCTGCAGATGATGTGATGCATAATGGGAATAGAGTAGTTGCACTAGAAAAGAAGTGAGAGAAAACATACTGAAGCATATTTCTCTCTCATCACTCTTAATAGGCAAAGGTGGACTCTAACTTGGCTGTGTGTTTTAAAATTTCTGAGATGAAACTTGATATGATCGAGGTACTGAATGAACAGGGAAATTTGGAAGTATTACTTGTTAAGCTTTGGGGTTGTTTTTGTTGGTTGCTGTCCAGTTGTTTCCAGTTTATCATGATTCCATGAATTACAGAGCAGAACTGGTCCATAAGATTTCCTTAAAGGAAGCAGATTCCCAGGCCTTTTCTTCCATGGTATAGCTAGGCGAGTTCAAACTTATGAACTTTTGGTTCATAGTCAAGTTCAAACCATTTGCACCACCCAAGAAAATTAAATTTTGAGGTTAATGTCAGCAAGCTTTTTCAACAAGCTTTTCCCTGTTGCTGATTCTTGGCATAAGAGAAGAATCTCTCTGTCTCAGCATCCTAATCCCTGATTATGTGATAAAGAGTTTTAAATTGATGATGGGGGCAGGAAAGGACATGAGAAAAGAACGAGGAGAGAAGGAATAGAGAGGAGGAGACCAGAAAAAGAAAAGTGAGGAGTCGAAAGTGGGTGGCAGAAAGGATGCAACCTCTGTAGCATGAGTCACTGTGGAAAACAGTTTTGTGCAGAATACACATGAAGTTTAGGAAGTAAATGAAAATCTTGGGCCTTTGGTGAATATCATATATGCTCTAGGGTTGCTAGGAGACAGAACTGACTCTGTGATATTCAGTTTGGGTTGTAGATATACCAGTAGATACTTCATAAAAGTGTCATCTTAAATACCTGAAGATGTCATAGATGAAAGTGTAGCTTTATAACAGTCATCTCCTAGGAGATGTCCTGGAATGTGTGATTCTACCTAATCTATGACTCTTGGGCTTCAGTTGTCTGTTATGTAAAATGTAAGAAACCAGCAAAATTATCTTTTATTTTTCTCAGTGCTAAAATTCTCTGTTCTTTCAGTCAAGCTTAGCCAAACATTTTTTCTTTCTATGGCTTAGGGTCTGGCCATTTATTACTGTAACAATAATTCATTCAAAGTTATTGCTTTAATTACATGTAATTAACAAAGAATGCGTATGCCTCGATGTTTTTATTTTCACAAACAATAGTGGGGTTATTAATTTGAGATTGTACAGTCTCTAGTAAAATAAGGCATTACATGCAAGGATGTCAAATGGTAAAGCCACTGTGGAAAACAGTTTGGTGATTCCTCAAAAAATTAAACGTAGAATTACATATGACCCAGCAGTTCCACTTCTTGGTATATATCCAGAGTAATGATAACTCAAAACCAAACCAACCCCCCTGTCGTCAAGTTGATTCCGACTCATAGTGACCCTATAGGACAGAGTATAACTGCCCCATAGAGTTTCCAAGCAGTGCCTGGTGGAGTCAAACTGCCAGTCTTTTGGTTAGCAGCTGTAACACTTAACCACTACACCGCCAGCGTTTCTGAATAATGGTAAGGAGAGGTGCAAACAGATCCATGTTCATCAGTATTCATTTTTGTTAGCAGCTGAGCTCTTAACTGCTGTACCACCCACACTCCTGTATATCTCTACAGTGGAATCTAATTCAGCCGTAAAGAGAAATTAATCTGTGATACATGTTGCAAGATGGATAAAACTTAAAAACATGCTAAGCAAAATGAACCAGACAGAAAAGGATAAATATGGTACAATCCCACTTATATGAAATATCTAGAATAGGCAATTTCCTAGAAACATTCAAGATGCCTTGAAGAGTTACAGTTTTATTTGTATTTTTTTTTTTTTAATACCATAGATGTCTTCTTTTGACTATTTGTATCATCTGTATTTGTGGCCTTCCTTACAGTGACTATTATTCTGCCTAAGTTAAATAAAGTGAAGAACTAAGTGTAGATAAAACCTAGCAAAGATGTTTTGTGAAAAGTAGATATCTGAAAACTTTTGCAGGGGAGAGTAAAAAGATGTGGTTCACAAATACCCCTCATGTGATGTTGTAGGGCAGGGAGATGTTTTCCTCTGAGTAATTCTCTTTTAATGTCTGCTTTTTACTGATAAACTCCATTCAGTCCTAGATTGCAAGTCCCAAGGAACTATCTATAAGTCATTATGTTTTCCAAACAGTGTTCTTTTCTGCTTGTCATTTCAACTGACATTGGATATAATAATCAGATGTGAAAGTGTGGCAGAAGACGTCTGATACATAGACCCAATGACTGTGCTGATGAAGACATGCTGAGGTCTTAAAACTCCCATCCAATTCCATACCTATAGAGTAACAAAGACTTAAAAGGCATTTGTAGAATGAGCCTGGATTCTTATGAAGAGACATGTTCCTTAGGAAATAAATTGGACTGCAAACAAAGTACCAATCTGTGGTCTGTTATTCAGAACACTACTTTATGCCAATGTCAGCGTGACCTCACCATGGTAATTTCTTATTGAAAACATTAAGCTTGGAGACAAGCCTCCTCAGCCTCTGAAAAAAATAAGAAAACCACATACATTTATGCTCTGAAATGATCATTGGTTCTTTGTTTCCTCAAAAAAATCGTGTCACCGAAAACATAGGCGTGCAGCTGAATTTTGTGTTCCATATGTCATCAAGAGAAATTTAATGAATTAGAAGAACTGGCCATGTGAAGGAAACCTTGGTGATGTAGTGGTTAAATGCTATGTCTGCTAACCAAAAGGTTGACAGTTCAAATCTGCCACATGCTCCTTGGAAACTCTGTGAGGGCAGTTCTACTCTGTGCTGTAGGGTCACAGTGAGCTGGAATTGATGCAGTGGCAGTCGTGATTTTTACTTTTTATTTGGCTGTGTGAAACTGGAAGTCTACCTCAGCACAGTAGACCAGTGTTTCTCAAAGTATTGTCATTGGACCACTTACTCAGAGCTATCTAGGACAGTGATTACAGATGCAGGCTCCCAAGTTCCACTGAAGGCTATTTAATAGTTGGAGATACAGACAGTACACAACTGGTTCCCTTGAGAATTCTCAAAACCACAGAATGCTAGGTAACTATCATCATAAACTATCGTTACTTTGGTTTTAGTTGGATAGCCATCCTGAGAACAGAATTGGCCTCACCACAGTTGTCCTTTGTGATAGAAATCAGTGTTTTAAATGGGACAGCTGTCATGTTTGTTTTAGAGTATTGGTTCCTGTGTCTTCAGTCTGCAAGTCATTCTGTTTTTGTTTGCAAAGCAAATTATCTGATGATAGGATGAAAAACAAAGAAGGAAAAAGGCATATATGAAAGTAGTTCTTTGTCTTTGCATCTAACAAGTGAAACAATGGCTTGATCACAGCAAACTCTGGGGAGGTGGGAGAGAAAGTTAGAGTAGCATGTTGGACAGGTAGGAGGTACGGGGCATTATGTGTCAAACTTAGGAGTCTTTATTTTGTTCAGCAGGAGATGGTGAACCACTGAGGGGGGAGCAATGGAGTGGAGTGAGATGATCAAAGCTTGTCTTTTAAAAAAGAAAAAAAAGGAGGTGATCTGTCAGTTGGCCTAGAGTTGAAAGGGCCACGTGTTTGAAACTTCAGGAGACTTTTGTTTGCTTGCTTGAAAAGAAAAAAGATTGTGCAGGTTGAATTCAGCTGAGGGCAAATGACTAGCTAGAGAATAAAAAAACAAAGCACTTTTGATCAGAAAAACACCCTGTGAGCAGCTCCTAATCTAAGTTCTAAATTTCATCTCTTCCTATCACACTTCCATGTCACTGTTGGAGGATGGCACTTTTCTTCTAGATGTTTTCAGTGTTACTGAGCTGGCATGCGGCTGGAGATTCTTCTGAAAGCTTGCATTGTTTGACTGTAGCCTCAAACCGTTTGCTGGTGATTTGATGGCTGTCTGGGGAGAGTGCATTGGATTCTGCCCTGGTTGGAGGTGTCCTTTGGTTACAGAACAGGCCACTTGGCTGGTAGGAATTCTGGATGCCTCAAATGATTTCACGCTGAACTAATAGCCAAGCCCATCCAGAAATGTCTCAGAAGATAAGCCTGGCCAACTGCCTCTGGGAGGTCACAGCCTTGAAACTCTGTGGAGCATTTCCAGTCTACATATACTGGGTTGCCATGGTGTTGGAATAGACTTGGTGGCAACTTACAACGACTTATCTGCTATCCTCTTACTGCATTCCCTTGGACATTGGTTGGAGTGTTATGTTTTTAGAGCCACCATCAAGAGTAGTAAAACAGTAGACTCTTTTCTACATCTTTGAAATCAGAGTCCTCCATCAAATAAAATCTCTTAATTCTTTTGATAGAGGGGAAAAAAGATCATTCCTTCCTTGAATACTCTGGGGGTCAGTTCTACCCTTGCCCCTAGGGTCACCATGAGTCGGATCCGACTCAACGGCACTTGGCTTTGGCTTTCTTCATTCTTTAAGTCCGTCATGTAGCAAACATTGAGTGCCCAAACATCCACTATCCAAGGTGCTGGAATTATGAAATGAAGGTGTGCACTGTCAGATGCAGGGGAATAGGCATCAGTATAGTTAATGATTGGTTCTCAGTACTCTTAGGATAAAGTCACAAATCCTTCATCTGGTCCAGAGGACCCCATATGTTTGTATCTCTTATATAGATTCTAGCCACATCTTGTACTGCTCTGCTCGTGTTAGACATGCCAGTTACCCCTGTCGTGTTTCTGCATCATCCTATATGTGCTTGCATATCCCGGCCACCAAGGTTTTCCAATCTGCGTTTGTTGCTTCAGGGAATGTTCTCCTGTCTCCCATTTGTCTGGCCATCCTACACTCATCTTTCTGCACTCAGCTGAAATTGTCAGTTCCCAAGGCTGCCTTCTTTGTCCTCTGAGACTAGACTTTCACTTCTTTCTGTATGGTCTCATAACTTCCTGTATTTTCTCCTTAGCAGTGCTTATCAGAAGCAGAATTGAGTATGATTAGGACAGATTCAAATATGTTGCTTAATATCTTTTTCCCAGTCTAAATTCTGAGTTTCCTGGGTGTGATGAGAGTAGCTGAGTCATTCTCTGCTGTAACTTTAACAGAAGTCCATAAATAGCACTCAATAAATACCTTCTTCCTTTTGTAATTGAATAAAGAACTGTGTGTTAAGTATACTTATTGAATATGCATGGAAGCCTAGAAGAAGTATACTTAATTCAATCTGGAGGAATCAGTAAATCCCTGATACAATGCTTTAAACCTGTTACCTGTTTATAATACAAAATAGTATCTTCTATCTCTTCAAGATCCTGAGTTGTTAGTCACAAACTAAACACCTGTTGACTGTATTCACTAAAAAGGTAAATGTTTTGGAAACATACTTTAGAAAGAATTTTAGCAAAAGTCACAACAAAATGGTGTTGAACATAAGTCTTAATTTTAAGAAAATTAAAATGTTTCCAATCAGTAGAAAATTTCCTAGATAATAAGCAGAACATTTGGTAATGATTTCTTATGGCTGATCAATTTGAATGTAATCCTTCCTGATATTGAGTAAAATGTTCTACTGTCTGATGTAATCATTTTAACATATTTTCTTAACACTAATATTGTTATTGGCTTCATTAGTCTGAATAATTTATTAGTACACCTGCTGTAAATGAATTCTGTTGCTTATTTTTGTTTCAAACGTCTCTG
This sequence comes from Heterohyrax brucei, assembly GCA_028571685.1. Taxonomy (NCBI): domain Eukaryota; kingdom Metazoa; phylum Chordata; class Mammalia; order Hyracoidea; family Procaviidae; genus Heterohyrax; species Heterohyrax brucei. The sequence continues at coordinate 173,430,949 of CM053141.1, forward strand.
TGTTATTGTCCACTAATTCAAATCATATGCTAATTAGACTATGTTTTAGGTTTCTAAATTACCTTATCCTGTAAATTCATAATAAGCTTTGTCATTTTGGTTCTTTACAACTTGCCTGTTTGTTACATACCTTTAAGGAAGTTCTCTGAGAAATTTACAATCTGTTGCTATAAAGTTGAGATTAGTTATACATTCCCAGTGTGAAGTTATGCTCTAAAGAATATTAGGTAGACCTGCACAAAAGCATACATATGATATATAATAAAAGCAAATAGATTTGAACCCATTGGTCCAGATTATCACAGACATGTCAGTTATATAATAAATATTGAAAACAAAGTATAAGGACTGAAAGGCAACAGATAAGCCAGATGTATACTGGTGTGGCACACTGTAGAATATTTGCTGGTAGTTGTATTTACAAGCAAACTGAGTGGATATTATTTTTGAAATGAGAAAATATAGTTCCATGTACTGAGCAAATTGACTGAATAGTCCCTTTATAAAAACTAGCATGCTAGGATTGATTGGAAATGGTGATTTAAAGCAAAACAAAAACTCAGAAAACTTGATTCCTTGAAAATTTGAAATTTGTTTAGGAAGACAGAAACAAACAACTGAAAATTTTTTATAATGTGATATATCAGCAAATAGAAAGAAACTAATCAAGTAGATATTGAATAAACTGGCTACCTGAGTGTGTGAGGAAATCCGGGTGGCGTGGTGGTTAAGTGTGGTGGCTGCTAACTACAAAGGTCAGTAGTGCAAATCCACCAGGTGCTCCCTGGATGCTTCTGCTCTGTCCTGCAGTGTCTCTGTGAGTTGCAGTCGGCTCAACGGCAGTGGGTTTGTCTGTTTCTGGGTGAGCCTGTGAGAATCACTGGAGACCTTCACAGAGGAAAATGTTCAAAGCATGAGAGTTTAATGATTTGCAGGGACAAGGCAGAGCTGTGACCTACTTGAACTTCTAATGAAGTGAGTAGGTCACATGAAGGTCTCAGCAAACATGTTAACTTTGCTAATAAAGTCACTGTGGAAAAATAATAAAGAATTATTTGGGTTGTTGAACAGGCAGCAGATGTAAAAGTAGCTTGGATGATACAAATTGTTAATTTCTGAAAATATACATTAAAAAAGTGAGACTCATCAATCTGTTGATAGAACTGAACTGCAGCACACTTGTTTTTTTATGCATTGTTTTCCAGTCCTTCATGATATTATGTGTATAATTTGTACATTGCTATGATGACAGTGTATATACTGTTTCATATTTTACATTTCGTATTTAACCATACATCATAAACATTTTCTCTATTTCTATATAGTTACAGTAATTTAATAACAGTGAAAACTTCTATCATGTTGATCTGTTGCAGTTTACTAAATTGTTGCCTTATTTTTGCATATTTACATTGCTTCCTGGTTTTATTTTTAGTAAGCTGCAGTAAATATTGCCATACATATACTATTATTGTTTCTGTTCAATTATTTTTAGAGTGTATAGTCACAAAAATAAATTTGTTAGATCTGAGGATTAGAGCATTGGTATAGTTCTGGCTTTGTTGTTGTTGTGATATTAGAAGTAGTCTGCCAGTTTCCTCTGCTACCAGCAGTGTGTATGGGAACTGGTGTACTCATACCTGTGCCAAGAGTAGCTTTTATCATGAGAAATATTTTTCTTAATTTTGTAGGCTTATAATGACACTTTATGATGGTTTTAATTAAGATTTTTCTCTGCTTTGTAATAATGATCATTTTCTTAACTTTTGAATGTTGTTTATATTTCTGTTCGTGTAAATAGTGAGATTGTATTGTTTGACTTTTTAGCTAGTGAAATTTTTCTTTCCCAGATATCACTATTTTGTCATCTGATGTGATTTTCCTGTGTGTTGTAAATCCTATCTCCATGGTACTGATGAAGTGGTGTTGGTGCCAGTAATATTAATAAGACCCAATGTACAAGGTTAGGTTGTGTCTTAAGTTGGTTCTTTTGGGCATAAAAGACTAAAACAAGCAGAGAAGCAGGGACTTAATACCACCAAATAAACAAGAGCTGAGAGAATAACAGGGACCTGGGATCCTTGCGTTGAGAAGCTCCTCTACCAGTGAAGATTGATGACAAGGACCTTCTTCCAGAACCCATAGAGGGAGAAAAGGGCTTCCCCTGGAGCTGACACCTGTGAGAAAATAAACTTCTGTTCATTGATGCTATCCACTTGTTTGGGGAACCTGTTGCAACTATCATGGTCTGCCTTTTTATTTGATTTGATAGTGACTGTTATCTCTGAGCCATCAGTAAGTTATATTTATTTTGTGTTTGTTTACTGTATCCTAGCTTCCTGTTTTGTTTGATATGCCTAAATGGCTGCTCCTGTGAGCTTTCATTGTTGGTGAATTTGAAGTCTTAATGTCTTGTCACTAGGTAGTTAGATCTATTAATACATGTATGAGCCCAGGAGTCCATTTATTTCGCTTGTATGAATTCAGCCCAGGTCTCCAGGTAGTTGGTCACCAAGTGTGTGGTGGAAGCTCTCCCATACCGCCCTAGACCTGCAAGGTGATAGGAGTACACACAGGTATCTGGCTAGCAAGGCTGGGAACTGGTGGCAGCCTCTCAGTGTCTAGAAGGAAAGCATGTCCCTGTTCCCTAGAGCGTGTAGGTGGGTGGATTTTACAGCTAAACTATGGGTATCCTGTGCTGTTGGCTTCAAGGACTTGGAGGCACCATTTGTTCTTGGACCCCTGTCTCTCTGGCTAGGTGGTGTAGTTTGAGCCACCAGTCCTCAGACCCCTGACATGGGTAGATGAGGACCTTGCTTAGTGGGTAACAGAGTGGTGGCAAATGTCCCATACTTGCCACTCCACTGTAGAGCTGTGTAGTTGAAGTTAGGCTTCAGGCATATATGCTCTTGTTCTGTGCTAGTGAGGGCCTGTGCTGGGGAGATAGGCCTACAAAGGTCTATGCAAGGGTGAAAGGCATCAGAGTCTGTGGACCTGTTGTGACTGTGCCTAAGCAAGGGAGCGATGCCTGTCCTGAGTTCCCAGCTTAGGAGAACTGGTGAATTACTTTTTCTAGTGTGTTAATTTGTACCCTCTCCAAGGCTAAGAGAATGGCTTAGGGCGTGTGGTGGGTTGGCCAGGGGCTATGGCAAACACTGAAGCCAGCGCAGGACTGGGTGCAAAGTGGAAACGGGACAGGTATGTAGGAGAGAGGGTCTTCCCAAACGGGGTGTTTTTTGATCTTCTTGGTAGGGTAGATGCATGTACTTATCTTTTGCCAACTGAGCACCAATTTTGACTGGTTCTGGTGCCAGTTCCCTAGTGCCATGCCTTGCTTTCCTGCACACACCAGCGCATCTGGCCTGCAGGGTGCCAGGTCCCACTGCTTCTGAATTAACCTCTCCCTCCACTTGCCACTCAATCGCTCAGTCCAGTTCCTCAACTTTCCCTTTGATGTTCAGAGCTCCTAGATTATCATATATTACTGACTGATTTACTTGTTTGTTTTGAATCTTTGTTGTAAAAGGGCCCACAGAAAACCTGTGACTATCTGCCATCTTGGCCCAGCTTTGAAGCCATCCACTTGTGATATTTCTGTTGTAGCAACAATAAGGTAGCCAAGTCTTAGGGTTACAGAAATGAACTGCACTAGGATTTAGCCCAGAACAAGTTTTCAATATAGCAATAAGATAGAGATTGTGAGAACATTCTCTACTTAGAGAAGAAACAAATTTTATTTACATGTAAAAGAGCTCAAGGGACAAGCAGGCATCATCTTAAAGTATTGATAGAATTTTAGTAGGCAGAATTCAGGGTTGGGAAGGAAGGCATTCCAAGAGGAAAAAACAGCAAGTGGCTGATCACATTAGCAGGGGTGAGGAGGTGAGATTGAAGAATTGGCAGGGGTCAGGATTGGTTAGACCTCTCACAGGTGAGAGGGGCAAGACAGGAACAGGTATAGGAAGATAGAGGGTTATTAGCCTAAGAGGCATGGCTTAGGGGTTTAGTGTCCTTGTCTTGGGAATGGAGACTTTGCACAGGAGAATGCCAGGATGAAAGCTATCTGAATTTAGAAGTCTTGAGCTTTCTTTTTCAAACTTCAACCCATACACATTTTTTCAAGAATGTCCTTTTAGTTAGCTGGTGCTGTTCTAACAGGGATACCACAAGTGGAGGGCTTTAACAAAGGAAAATTTATTCTCACACAGCTTGGTTGGCTACTTACACAGTCCAGTATAGCGAGGTCCACTAGTCTGAATTTAGGATGTCCTCTGTTGGCTCTGTGCTGCATCAGTCTTTGGTCAGGGAGCATCTTGGCACAGGAACCTCAGGTCTGAAGGATGCACTCTACTCTTGGTACTGCTTTCTTGATACTGTGAGGTTCCCCATATTTTGCTTGAAGGGTGGTGGAAGCCACACTCCAGGGAAACTCCTTTTATAGTGGAGCAGAGAGGTGACCTTAGGAAGATATTTACAGGCCCACCCTAATCCTCTTTAGCGTACAAATCAAAACCAAACCCACTGCTGCAGAGGAGTTGGGTTCGACTCAGCCCCCCCACAGGTCATAGTAGAACTGTCCCATAGAGTTTCCAAGGAGTGCCTGGCAGATTTGAACTGCTGACCTAAAGGTCTGCTTAAAGGGGTTTCCCTTTAATGTACAGCACAGGAAAATCACAAAATGAAAGACAATCATAAAATACTGGGGATCATGGCCCGCACAAATGCCTACATACCTGTTTTGGGGGACACAGTTCAATCCACCACAAGTGTTTTGCAGTGTTTGTAGGCATAAGAAAGAATAGCACAGTAGAGTAGAAAGAGAACAGCCATGAGTGTTGTGAAATTGTATCATACTGCAGAATCCTGCGTTACTTGGGGTATTTAACTCCGTGTTCATGGGGCTCAGCTTCACACCATGCAAAAAGAAAAGACTCAACTAGATTATTTTTGAAGTGCCTTCTGGCTGGAACATCTGAGTGTGCTTAGAGATACCTTAAAGACCTTTTTTAAATGAAAGACCTATTCCCTAGGAGCCTGAAATTCTACCTTGAAAACTTCATTTTTGTTGTGCTTCTGCTCTTAAATTTGCAGTCTTTCTCTCCTCATGAAGATAACCAAGGGGAAATAAATCAGCTGGCCATTGTGAGTTTTGCAGATTTAAGTGTATCAACTGCTTTCTCACTTCACAGCTGAATCTGTAATGTGCCATGAGAAAAATGGTTAGTGGTGGGGTAGGGGGAATAACAACAACAGAATACTTGGATAGCACTCGCTTTCATGTGTATTAACTCAGTTAGTTCTTAAAATAGCCCTACAAAACTGGTACTGCCAGAATCCCCATTTCACAGGTGAGACTACTGAGGCATAGAGTTTGTTATTTCATAAAGGGCACACACTTCATTCCTGGTTGAGGCAGGATTTGAATTCAGGAAGACTGACTTCCAGAGTACACATGTTTAAACACTACAGTATACTTGTCCTCTATAGAGACAAACTTTTGTAGCACTGGTTTCTGCCCGTGGAAAGCAAACACCAAAATCTCAGTCTCCATGGGAAATGGACAGTAGATTTTGAAAGGGAAGATAAAAGTGTATCAATGACACTTTTGTGACCTTAGCATTTTACTCAGGAATGTTGTTATCAGCAGTCTAATTATAACTAATGCAAGCAATGTAAGCATTTTCCTTATCTAAACTGTATTTGAAAATATAGAATTACAGTCCTACAACTCTAGGGTGCAGCTGTTTCAGTTAGAAGGATGTGCAGGTGGATACATTTGGTTGTTATTTTGAGCTCTGATTGTATTGCAAGACCAGCATGTCCCAGCACTGTGGTTGTGAGAATGGAACACACTAGTTGGGTTTTCTAGTGCGTGGGTCGTGTGTTAGGGGGCCCGTGCTCTTTATACATCTTCCAGCTCTGCTTTTTGAAAGGAGAGCTTTATCAAAGTCCTAGCCTTTTGCCAGTTCCCTTTGAGGAACACTTTTTCCTACAGGATCATAGACTCTCTTGGAGGTGATACTTTTATTTTTTTGAGTTCAGCTCTTTGACCCATAGCAGATGGCTGATTTTAAAAAGAAAGATCTAGTCTTTAATACATAAAGGTGATTTGGTGATCAACTAAAATAGTGTATCTGAGTATGCTATGTGGCTTATAAACTACCATATAAAGGTCATATACTTGTCAAACCTGTTGCCATCAAGTTTATTCTGACTCACAGTGACTGTATAAGACAATATAACTGTCTCATAAAGTTTCCACAGAGCTATTAGTGTATTTGAGCTGCTCTTCTGTTGGTTAGCAGCTGTAGCACTTAACCACTATGTCACCAGGATTTCCAAACCTCAGTATTTATGCTGCAAGTGACCATGACTTGAAATCTTTTCCATTGAAAGGCAGCTGGGGAAGTGTTTGAGATAACAGCTTATCAGACCAGGGCTTCAGGTACTAGCTTCGTTCTCAATATTCTCTGTATCATAGACAAAGTGGGATTAACGTCCATGTTGATTCCACAAAACAAACAAACAAACAACAAACAAGCAAACAAACACCAAACCTGCTTTGTACAGTTGATTCTGATTCTGACCCTATAGGATAGAGCTGAACTACCCTTTAGGGATTCTGAAGCTGTAAATCTTTAGGGGAGCAGATTGTCACATCTTTCTACTGCAGAACAGCTAGTGGGTTTGAACCATTGAATTCTGAGTTTGAAGCCAAGCTCTTAACAACACATTACCAATGTTCCTCACTAACCCCACAGTGCTGTTGTAAGGATTAAATGGAAGGGTGCATCTAAATTGCTGAGCTTCGTCCCCAGTATTTGATAAATGTTAGCTTTTAATGATAGTGGTGGTGGTAACAGTGAAAAAATCATTCTAAAACAAAATTCAGAAAAAGACACAAAACAGTTTTAAGTAAGTTATCTCACACAAACTCAAAACCTCCTGAACCTATCACTGAGAGAGAGAGAGAGAGAGAAAGAGAGAGAGAGAGAGAGAGAGAGAGAGAGAGAGAGAGAGAGAGAGAGAGAGAGAAAAGATAAATTGTAAGGGGAAAAAAATGTGTACCCAGAGTCTTTAGAAGCTCTTTTTCTTTGACCCAGTTATTCTACATCTGAAAATCCATTCTAAAGTAGTTATCAAGGATTAAAGCAAAGACTATACAGAAATAGTAAAGAAGGTTATTTTTAACCAAGAAAATTAGGTATCTTGTCTTAGGAGGGTGCTTTAAAATATTAAAGACAACTCTCATACTTATTTTGCAGAATATAAGAAATTATGCTTTGGAAGACTATACTGGCAAAGAACAATATTTACTGTTTAATATTTCAGAGAAAAACATAACATACCATGATATTGGCACCCTGGTTGCACAGTAGTGGTTAAGAGCCTGACTGTTAACCAAAAAGTTGGCAGTTCAAATCCACCAGCTCCTTCATGGAAGCTCTAATGGGCAGTTCTGTCTGGCTTGAGGCATTGCTATGAGTCAGAATTGGCTTGAAGAAAACAGGTGTATTTTTTTTTTAACTACTGCTTTTGATGATGATGATGTTAGTATTATTGATTGCATCAATATTAATTAAATATGCAAAGTAAATATGTGTAGTCTGTATTTTAGCTAGGAAATTCTGGTGGCATAGTAGGTTAAGTACTACATCTGCTAACCAAAAGGCTGGCAGTTCAAATCCACCAGGGACTCCTTGAAAACTGTATAGTGCAGTTCTGTTCTGATCTGTGGGATTGCTATGCATTGGAACTGGCTCAATGGCAGTGGGTTTATATTTTAGCTAGTAATATTATATAAATTATATAATAGGGATATATAATATGTGTAATAGTGGGTTTTTATGAAAAAATCTGATGAAGACCACGTACCTGACATATGAAAGTTCAACTCATGTTTGCTGTATTAAGGAATGTGTGCTGCATGTCACTGATTTTCTAAATTTCACTCCGTCACACGTTAGCTACCTTTTGCTGAGCATCTGCTGTGTGTGTATAAGGCACTGAGCCAAATAACAGAAGGCACTGGGGATATTGAAGGGATAAAACTTCTACGTGTGTGAAGCTCAAATTTCAGTGAGGAGAGAGGGACAGGCGATTTACACAAAACTATTAAAATCCTAAAGTCAGCTCCTAAGGCAAAAATCAGTACCACGGCCATTCAGGATGTCCCTATGTGTGAATTTTAAAAGGTGGCCCCCTCTGGGCTGATGCTTTACATAGGAACTCCCTTGCTCCCAGCTGAGGCAGCTGCCTAGTAGGGCACAGGCTGGGTGTCAGTTAAGGTTTCCCGGAGCCAGTCACATTAATACTGAGTGTGACCTGCTCACCTGTACACACTGTTACCTGTTGCTGTTTAGTTACTTCTGACTTGTGGAGACCCTGGCTGTACCTTTGGAATATCCCCAGAGTGAAACACACAAAATACAATTTGGAGCCCATAACCTCAAATGATAATTTCTTTGAACAAAGAAGTTTGAGAAATACTGAACTGAATTAAATGACAGTGCAAAAGAAAAATCTGTGGGCAGTTGTCTGGATAATCCCTAGCACTGAATGAGAGATAGGTAGAGAATTCTAAACTATTTCTGTTCTACTGCTAGTGTTTCTCTATCAGGTCTTCATATTAAGTCTCTGTAAGTTGATTGTTTGTTCTTATGAGTATTGCATAGAATAATGTATGAGAAAAGTATCTAGTCCAGGGTCTGACACTTAGTAAAACAAAACAAAAGAAGAAGAAGAAGAAGAAAATGTTGTCATGAAGTCAGTTTTTACTCAGTGATCGTTCAAACTGTCTGCCTTTTGGTTAGCATCTGTAGGATTTCCAAGGCTATAAATCGTTATAGAAGCAGATTTTTAATGCCGTGTCTTCCTCCTGCCGAGTGGCTGATGGGTTTGAAACACCAATCATGCAGTTAGCAGCCAAGCGCTTAACCTGCTGTACCAGCAAGGCTCTCGTGAGTCGATACATACTAAATATTAATTGCTTCAAATCTCAGCCTTGCCAAGTACAATGTTAAGATGTGAATCCAGACAGCCGTACTCCCAATTCACACTGTTCATTACAATGCAGGACTACATTCCATACTGAAAAATCAAGAATAATCCATTATTCTTTCTACAGAAATAATATCATTTCTTGAAGAGGGTAGGCCTGTCTCTGGCGAATGCTAAAATACTTCTGGGCAGTGTCACTGGAGTGAAAATATTCAAGATTAATACTCTGAGGTAGCCTTGTGTAGCAGCTTAAAACCTTCTTAATCTGACTTTTAATCAAGTCCTACTGACTCATGACAGACTAATGATTTCCTTCCCCCTAAGAGTGCTTCTCTTTCAATCTGTTCTAGCTGTCCTTAGGTAGTAATCTGGGATTAGAAGGGGAACATCAAATATGAATTTGCAGATGAACTTCCTAGAGGGGAAGTTTAGATACAGGCAAAGTGGCATAATAACAGACAAAGGAACAAAGAGCCATGGATTTTCTCTAACATAGTGAAGCCAATGCCTGTAGCCATGCTTACGTTGTCATTTTATGGCAAATTTATTCATATGCATCTAGCAATGAGAGACTCACCTGTGTCTTCTCTAAGCATTTTAAAAGTTGTGTCTGGAACCCTTTGCTGATATGCATTGCACCTGGTGTTGCCACGTGCTACGTCTTTTAGGTAATGGGTTCATTCTCAAAGTCTGGAAAAGGGGAGAAAGATGTCCCAAAACTTCAGGCAAGAGCTGCTGAGAGCTATTTTGCAGGGCCTCGTTCTACTTGTATCAACGGTCAGTGTTGACTGATATTTCTAGCAGCAGTCAGTCAAGAAATCAAATGACAAATTGCATTGGGCAAATCTACTGAAAAGGTGTATTTAAGTTCTAAAAAAAACAAAGTATTGCATCAATAGCTAAAATGTGCCTGACCCTAGCCGTGGTCTTTTCAGTTGTCTGCTATGTGTGTAAAATGGAAGACTGAAAAGGTGATGCATCTACATTGTGGTGTTCCTGAAAAAGGAACAAATCACTCTTAGAAGAAACGGAACCAGAATGGTCTTTAGAAACAAGGATGGTGAGGCTTCAGCTCGCTTACTGTGGACACATTATCAGAAAAGACCAATCAGTGGAACTCTTCTACACTGTTTGTGGGAGTGTAAAATAGTACCACCATTTTGGAAATTGATTTGGCACTTTCTTAGAAAACTAGAAATAGAAATGTCATATGATCCATCAGTCCCACTCCTTGGAATATATCCCAGAGAAATAAGGGCTACTACTCAAACAGAAACATGCACCCCAGTGTTTATTGCAGCTCTCTCCGCAATAGCAAAAAGATGGAAACTACCTGGATGCCATCAGCAGACAAATGGCTAAACAAACTGTGGTAAGTGGAGTACTACACAATGATAAGAAACAACTATGGCTCAGGGAAGTACCTGATAGTGTGGGACCATCTGGAGCACATTATGTTGAGTAAAATTAGCCAGGAGTAAAAGGACAGATATTATATGAGACCATTATTATAAGAACACAACAAATAATTTAAGCACAGAAGAAATCAATCTTTGATGGTTACAAGGGCGAGGAGTCAGGGAAAGGGATTTATAGAAGCTAGATAGTGCTTAGGTGTCATGGATTGAATTGTGTCCCCCCCAAAATGTATATATTGATTTGACTCAGCTAGGAGTCCCAATATGGTGCCATTCTGTTGTGAATCCTGCCTCTGTGATATTGATGATGGAGAATGGGCTGCAGTTGTGTTAGTGAGGCAGGACTCAAGCTATAAGCTTGTAGGATGTAAGGGAGGAAAGTTACCAGAGGAAGTTGGGAACCACACACCACCAAGAAAGCAGCACTGAGCACATGCTTTGGACCCGAGATTCCTTTGCTAAGATACTATCCTTGAATTTGGACTCTTGGCCTACCAGACTGTGATGATTTGTCATATTGAATGGACCTGTAACTCATGAATGGATTTATGGCTTACCAGACTGTGACAATAAAAGTTTGTCTTCAAGAAGCCTTCCACTCATGGTATTTTCTGTTAGAGCAGTGCCAGGTGACTAAGACATTGGGATTCATATTGGGTGTACAATGTGATAGCACATACTAGAAAAGAAGGACCCACAACTGCTCAACTTCAAACTAAACTGTTCCCTGAATGTGGCCCATCTCTTTGGAAAGACAAACTAACAGGGTCTAGGGTCAGAGGGCCGTGCTTTCAGGGGACATCCAGATTGATTGGCATATCCAAGCCTTCTTTTTCTCTTAAGAAAATGCTCTACCACCTGGGTGAATGGTGTCTGGTGTCTTAGAAGCTACCAAGATGCCATCTAAGTAATGTCAATTAGTCCCAATCCATCTAGACCAGAGGTAAATGGTAGACATCGAGGACAGAAGGAAAATATGAACCCATCAGGTGGAAGGGGCCATAGGAGCCATTGTCAGCTTCAGCAAGGGACCAGAAGAACTAGATGGTGCCTTCCCATCACCAGTAGCTGCCCAGAGGGTGTACATGGTATGGAACCCTGGACACAGTGGGAGAAAGATTAGAGGGCAAAGCTAGAACTCTAACAGAAAACCTCATTTGATGGTTTATCAGACTGGAGGGCCCGTGGGAGCGTGGCCCCCCAGACTCTCTAACCCTAAACCACATCCAGTACCGAGTCTGGCTCTCCTCACAAAGACTAAACTGGACGATACAAAACAAACAATGTGGCTGGCGGTGAACAAACTTTTGGACTTTAATATGTACACAGGGCTGTTCTAGAGGCTTATTGCTGGAGCTGAGGTGATAGGGTGAGGGGGTTCAGATCTTGATCAAAGGGTCACAGAAAGTTCCAGATGAAAGGGGAAGTGTGCTGTTACGGGGGGCAGGGAGTGGTGAGAGGGGAGAGCAGTTAGAATAGAGTAGTGGTGCAAGTTATGGATATTATGACAAACTGTTATAGATTGTTAAATTGTTATTAAATCACAATAAAATTTATTTAAAAAAAGAGTGAAGGAGATGAGCATGCTATGACAGGGTGAGCAGAACAGATAGTTGTATAGAGGCAGAAGCTCAGGGGATAACATGACAAATTGACTTTGTAAACTTTTAGTTCATCATAATAAAAAATGGATAAAAAATAAAGACCAATCACTAGAGAAGTGCATGCTGTTTGGTAAAGTAGAAGAGTCACCACAAATGAAAGAAACCCTTAATAAGGTGAACTGACACCGTAGCCACGGCAGTGGACTCAGACATAAAGGCACAGGACTGGGTCCACGATCTGTTAGGTAAGCATGAGAACAAGCTGACGCAATGGCGACTAATAACAACTACTGCAACAGTGGGGAAAGACAGGAAGCAGGAGACAGGTACTTGCCTATAACTTTTCAGTGCACAAGGTGTATGTAATTGTAATTGAGCCAGGTTGAAATTTGGAGAAATTAACATTTAGTAAAGCCTCCACTCATGGGAGACTTGGTGGAGCAGTGTGTTAAGCTCATGGCTGCTCCCTGTAAGACTGGTGATTCCAACACATTAGTCCCTCCATAGGAGAAAGACGTTAACAGTAAAAATCTGCTTTGGTAAAGGTTGATAACCTTGGAAAACCTTCAGATGGTAACCAAAAGATCTGTAGTTTGAATCTATCAGCCACTTCGTGGAAACCCATTGGGGCAGTTTTAATCTGTTCTGTAGGGTCCTTAGAAGTCAGTAGCCCCCTGCGGGCAGTGGATTTGTTGGTTGGTTGGTTGGTTGTTTTTACAAGGTGTCAGCCCCTGGGCTAGATACCTTCTGCATCGATTATGCAATGCTAATAAGAACAAATAAATCTTTCAATATGTGTTCTAGTTATAGATACTTAATATGGAGATATGATGGAGAAAATGCTGCAAATGAGCACAGAAAACAGTTTGAATTCTTCACCTATCTCTCACCCGGTGCTAGAGCTTATCCAGATAATTGCCCATGGATTTCTCTTCTGTGCCATCATTTAATCTAGTGTATTATTCATCCAAACTCTTTGTCTAAAATAATTCTTGCCCAGGGTTATAGACCCCAAATTGTATTAGTATGTTTCACTTTTGGGATATTCCAGAGGTATAGCCAGGTTCTGCATGAGTCAGGACTAACTCAATGGTGGTAGGTTAACGGTATCCTACAGTTGAGCAGGTTGCACCCAGTATGATCATGGCTGGCCGAGAAGGTCACCCTGACTGACACCTACCCTGTGCCTTACGAGGCTGGTGATTCAGCCAGCAGCAGGAAGTTTGTTTTTCTAATGCATCAGTCCAGAGGGTGCCACCTTTTAAAATTCACACACAGGTATATACTGAATAGCTGTGGCCCTGAGTGTTGCCTTAGGAGCTGACTTCAGAATTCCAGTATTTTCCTGTAAATCTAATGTCTTTCTGTCCTCTCCCTCCTCTAGGGGAGTTCTACTCTGTTTTAGAGGATCACTATGAGTCAGAATCGACTCAATGGCAGTGACTTTGATTTTTTTGGTATAGTCATCATCACATAATTTCTCACAAAACTCACTAAGATAGGTATCATTGTATATATTATATGTATCTCTTTTTATTTCTACTATTATACAATCTTATATAAAGTGTGTAATATGACTGTTGTTTCTGTTATTATATGATCATATATATAAAATCATATTACTAGATCAAGCTGGATTCAGAAGAGGTTGTGGAACAAAGGTATTATCACAGGTGTCAGCTGGATATTGGCTGAAAGCAGAGAATACCAGAAAGATGTTTATTTGTATTTCAGTGACTAAGCAAAGGCATAGGAGTGTGTGGATCATAACAAATTATGCGTAGTATTTTGATGAGTGGAAATTCCAGAACACTTAATTGTGCTCATGCAGGAATTATACATAGACCAAGAAGCAGTCATTCCGGCAGATCAAAGGCATGTTGGGTGGGTTAAAACCAGCAAAGGTATACCTCAGGGTTTTATCCTTTGACTACTTATCCAGTCTGTATGCTGAACAAATAATTTGAGAAACTGTGCTCTGTGAAGCACAGCAAGGTATGGAGATTATGGAAAGAATCATTAACAACCTGTGTTAGGCAGATTACAGAGCCTTGCCTGTAGAATGTGAAGAGAACTTGAAGATTTAACTGACGAAGATCAAAGACCACCACAGCCTTCAGTGTGGATTGCACTTCAATGCAAAAAAATAAATAAATAAAAAACCTCACAGATGGACTGAGAAGCAACACCATGATAAATGGAGAAAAGTTTGACATTGTCAAGGATTTCATTTTACTTGTATTGACAGTCATTGCCTATGAAGGCAGCAGGCAAGAAATCAACAGACCCGTTGCACTGGGCACATCTCTGCAAAAGACCTCTTAAAAAGCAAAGCTGTCACTTTGAGGGGTGAGGTGTACCTGACCCAAGCTGTGTTGTTTTTAGTTGCCTTGTATTCATGTGAAAGCTGGACAAGAATATAGAAAATTGAAGTAGAATTGATCCTTTTGAATTATGGTGATGGCCAAGAATATTGAATGGACTTCCAGAAAAACAAACAAACCTCTTTTGGAATAAGTACTGACAAAATAATTCTTAGAAGTAAGGATGGTACATCTTCATCTCACTTACTTAGGACATGTTATTGGGAAAGAATAGTCCCTGGCGAAAGACACTGTGATTGTTAAAGCAGAGGATTTGGTAAAAAAGAGGAAGAACCCCAATGAAATGCATTGATACAGTGGCTACAACGTTAGTACCCAAACAAAAAAAACAATTAATTTACATATTTAGCATTAATACAACTATTAGTATTACCAGCATTGTATGTTTTGCTTTTTCTCTGAAATGACAATAAATGCTTCTCTCTGTCAGTACATATTCTCAACGCATAGTTTTTTAGAGCTAGCTGAGTTCCAGGTCTATGGTACTTAGTGAAGGGCTGTTCCTTTATTTCTTCAGTGTTGATAACATTCTAGGCACAGCTACAAAATGTCCCTTTTTAAAACCTGTGTTTTTAGCAGTGAAAGCATGTGTGAGAGTTTGATTCAAGTTACCCCAAGACTTTGTCCCATTCATATGGTTTCCATGACAACCAACATGCTTGGGAAAAGTAGTTGTGGAAATAAGGTAATAAAAGAGTAGAGAATGAGAAACCAACTGCCTCTCTGCCTGGAAAACTTGTTGAGTTCATAAACAGCAAGGAGAAAAGGCTCTCAAACAATTAATTCATCTCTTTGTTGCTGTGAAGTAGGTGTTCCAGACATAAAAATAGAGCAAAGACGAAGATGTATATTGATGAGAGAATGGTACCCTGTGCTGCCCTATGCTGTTGTAGTTTTCCAGTTTATTCAGAATTAACATTTTGATTGTGAAACAACTGTTTGCTCTAGGAGGTCTTTGCATTAGCCTGTGCTCCAGATATTTCATTTTCACATGATGCCACAATTGTAAGGTAGAATGTTATAAAAAGCAGGATAATAATGGTAAGTTGTTAGAAACATGGTGTACAGGTGAAACAAAGTCATCTCTTTGTTCATTGGAATTGCTTTGTACACTGATGTGTTTATGATTCATACTAAGGAAATGTAAGAAGGATGCTCCTTAGACACTTACGTTAAAATACCACAATACATTTCAATGGTAAATAACCCAGTTAAGCAATGGGCAAAGGAGATGGACAGACACTTAACCAAAGAAGACATCCAGGCAGCCAAAAGACACATGATGAAATCTTGTGATCATTAACTATTAGAGAAATGTAAATCAAAACCACAATGAGATACCCTCTCAACCCAGGAAGGTTGGCCATAGTCCAAAAAACTCAAAACAACAAATGCTGGAGAGACTGTGGGGAGATTGGAACTCTCTTACACTGCTAGTGGGAATGCAAAATGGTACAACCACTTTGGGAAGCAATTTGACACTTTCTTCAAAAGCTAGAAATAGAAATACCATATAATCTAACAATCCCACTGCTTTGAATATATCCTACAGAAACAAAGGCTGTCACATGAACAGATACATGCACATGAATGTTTATTGCAGCACATTCCACAATACCAGAAAGATGGAATCAACCTACGTGCCCATCAACAGATGAATAGGTAAACTATGGTGCATGTGCACAATGAAACACTATGCAATGATAAAGAAGAATGATGATTTTAGGAAGCATATCACAACCTGGTTTCAACTAGAAGACATTATGCTGAGTGAAATCAGTCAGCTGCATAGGGACAAATATTATATGAGCCCTCTGCTATAAGGATTTAAAAATGGACTTATGTACAGAAGAAAAGACACTGATGGCTACAAGGCTGGGGAGAGAGGAGAGGGATGCCCATAGACTAGATAGTCAATAGGAATTTGGTTAGGTGAAGGGAGTGACAGCATGCAGTAGAGGGCAGATCAGGGTAACAGGTCCACACCATAAACTGAAAGGTTTTCTAAGCTCAGCCCAATATTTCAAAGGATAGAGTAACAGGGATAAGGGCCTGGGGATCATGTTTTCAGGGGACATCGAGATCAATTGGCATAACTAGTCTTTTGCTAGGAGTCGTCTGCTCCCCATGTTGGTGAGTGGTGTCCGGGGTCTTAAAAGCTAGCAAGCAGCCATCTGAGGAACACCAAATGTTCCCAACCCATTGGGAACAGGTGAGAAATGAGAATATCAGTGATGACAAGAAATGAGCCCAGGAGACAAAAGGACCCATATGAAACGGAGACCGCACCAGCATGAGATCAGAAGAACTTGATGGTATCCAGCCTCCAACAAAGGTGGCTGTGATGGGGGCCACAATGTTGAGTCCCTGAGGTAACACTAGAAAAAGAGGGGTGTGGTTCAAGAACTCTCCTAAAAGACCAGAACTGATGGTCTGACAGCCTAGAAGCTCTCCTGGGAACATGGCCCTTAGACTTGCTACTGGTGCTGACCTGAAACCAGTGGTGAGGTCAGCTCTTCAGACAAGAGTGGACTGGACTCGAGGACACAGTGTGAAGATGTGTCGTATGTGCTTTATGGTTTAATACATTTGTGGGTGGCTGTCCTACTGATTTCTTTTTAGTTTGGAGAGAAGATGGAGAGAAGGGGCAGGTGTTCCTTAAGAGGATACTAGAAGAGTGAAAAGGAGGAGTGTGCTGTCACAGGGTGAGGAGAGTGGATGAAGTTGCAGATAGGTGGGAATGAAATAGTGATTTGGATTGTGTACTTTCACTTAATCACAATTAAAAAATATATGTTTCAAAGGAAATCTTGTTGAAAAAGTGATTTCTTTTAGCTGTGTAGGGCCAACAGGGAAAGCTTGGAGGTTTGAGTCTCCCTAGAAGTGCTCTAAAGGCCAAACTGGTGATCTAATTCCAGAAAGTCAACCACAGGAAACCTGAACCATACAGCTCTACTCTGACACACGTGGGATCGCCATGATTTGGAATCAACTTGACAGAAATGAGTAAAAAAACATTGCTGGTGTAAACTACAGTCTGTCACAAGTTCAGCAGCTCTAGCTCTAAAACATATTGAAAATCTGACCACTTTTCTCCACTTCTGCTGCTCCCACATCATATCATCAGCCTCTTTTGTCTCCCACCTAGATGACCACATTGGCCTCTCAGCTGGTCTCCCTTTGGCCACTCTTCCAGTGCTGTGAACTGTTTTCAACCCAGCATTTAAAGCGATGCCTCTTTTAAATACATAATTCAGATCCTGTTTCTTTGTTGCCTTAAAATAGTCCAGTGGCTTCCTATTTTATCTACTGTACTTGTAGTTAAATCTCAATTTACTGTCATGACCTGGAAGAATCTTTTCTTTCCAACTTTATCTTTTACCGTTTCCACTCTTGCTCCATGTATTCTGCTCTCCATGACATTGTTTCTGTTTTGTATTCGTTTACATTTTAATGCCTGTTTCTTCCTTAGGTATACTATAAGTCCATGAGAACAAGAATTATGTTTATTTTATATTGTTGCCATGAATGGTATTTTGAAAACACCCAAGAATCTCTGCAGAATGAGTGAATGACTACAAGTAGACTACAGGATCCATCAATACTTAAGTGGACTGTGGAATCCGTGAATGAATGGATGAATGTGAATACATAGCAATAGACCTAGAATCCATAAGTGAATAAAACTAGATTCTCAAATTGATGACTAATAATAGAATACAAGAGCTGTGAATGAGTGAGTGAATGGTTATAAAAGCAGTATCCCAGAGGGCAGGAATTGGTCTATGTCTTTATTTCCTCTATACTACATTGCATGTATGTGCTTATTCTGCTGAATTAGATTAAACCAAAATGCTGTATTCCTGTCCAATGAGGAAAAAGCATTCCTAATGCATAATGAAATTTAAGGTTGGCTTAATAATACTGTTCTGAGAGGAAATGTGTTTGGTGGGTGACTGATCATCCATCCTTGTTTGGCTGGAACGAAGGGATTTTCCAGGACATATGACCAGTAGATATTATCTCATGCTTTCCTGAGCTTTACAGTCAGAAAGACCTAATGCATCTGTCTGTCTTTCTCTTAGGGACACAGTCTGTGCATCCCATCTAAAAGCTGTTTGTCTTTCACTGGTTCTCTGTAGCTAAAGGAAACATTTGTGGCATGGTGGCTAAGTGCTATGGCTGATAACCCCAAGGTCAGCAGTTCAAATGCACCAGGCACTCCTTGGAAACTGTGGGACAGTTCTACTCTGTCCTGTAGGGTCACTATGAGTGAGAATCCACTTGACTGTAACGGGTTTGTAGCTAAAGATGTTGATAGAATGTTTGCAGTAGAAATGCTTCAAAAAGTTTTCAAAGTTGTGACTTTTGGGAAGCAGATCACCAGGGATATCTTCTGAGATGACTTTGGGTAGATGTAAACCTTTGGGCCTGCAGTTGAGTGCTTAGGGACGCCCTATAGTATGAATGATCTTTTGGTGGATATGTTGACTCTGAATAATCCAAGGTTCTTTTATGAAGAGAGAATCGATTATTTAGCAGCAGGCACTCAAAAGCTTCTACCTTATTTAGACGCACTATATACTTACTCAGTGGCCTCATGAGACTTGCTTAATTTCTCTCTGCCTATTTCTAAATCTGTAGGATGTGTACCAAAAAAAAAAAAAAAAAAAAAAAGTAATGGCTACCTATATATTGATTTCTGCTATTTGTCAGGCTTTTTGTATACAGTATTTGTCGACTTCACAGAAATTGTGTAAGGGAGTTCTTGTCCTAGTTTAGGTTCCAAGAATGAGGCTTCATGGGTGGTGGTAAAGCTGGAAATTAAATCCAGAGTGGTTTGGTTCAACATTCAATGTTTTCCATTGCACTTTGCTTTCTACATCATAGGTTATGAAGATTAAATAAACTGCTTGGCATGTAAGCTTTTTAAGTAAGCTGAAGTAATTAGTATGTGAATAAAAGTTTTATTTTTTAGCAATGAAAAGTGTACATGGTACATGCATAGGAAATGCATAGGAAATGTTTGTGTGCTGTCTCTAAGCGCATTGGATGTGATGAACAAAGGCTGCTTCAAGTCCTTCTGGTATTGAAAAACCTTTCCCTGCAAGAAAATTCTCATGTTAGTTTGATAGGAGCCAGAAGTGTTTTTGTTTTTCTGTGGTTCTCTCTCCAGTGGAGAGCAGAAAGAACCGGCCTCCATTTTTGCAGTGCCACTTGAAGACAATGATGGAGTGATTTCTTACTCTTTCTTCCATCAGGTAATTGAGCGATGGAAAAATCTCCCTGTAATTTTTCAAAGAAAATTAAAATTCTCTAATGCCAGGGTCAAGTGAGCTATACCAGGCAAGGAGAGCAGTAGGAGCTGCACATAGGCGGGCATGTGAATTTAAACCGGATTGTACACTTGCACTCAATCATAATAAAAAAAAAGGCAAACCAAACCCAATCCACTGTCACTGAATCACTTCCGACTCTTGGCAGCCCTGCACGAGAACTGCCAATTAAGTTTGTGAACTCATCCTAGAAAAAGTGCTACATGTTTCATTTCTGGATATCACTGTGGTCACCCTCTAAGTACTCCCCTTGGGAAACTATGCACTGACACCAGTCCCTAGTCTACCCTTCAAAGCAGTTTTGGACCTCTTTCTCTGAAATGGCCATCAGAGCTGTCATATGAACTGTAATGTCCTGAATGTCATCAAAATGACTTCCTTTCCATATTTCCTGTGTTTTTGGGTAAGCAAAAAAATTAATTGGGGGCCAGATTAAGTGAGTAAGGAGGGTGTTCCAATACAGTTATTTGTTTCCAGACCAAAAACTCCCTGACAGATAACTATACAATTAGTTCACAAACTTGCCACCATGAACAATGGCCATTCCAGAAAGAGTCCCGAAATTACTTTGAAGGGTTGACTAGGCGCTGGCATCAGTACATAGCTTTTCAAGGGGATTATTTTGAAGGTGACCATAGTGATATTCAGCAATGAGATATGTAGCACTTAGAGCAATCAAGTTTTCAGACTTGTCAGACCTCATATGCTGAGTAGAACTGCCTCATAGAGCTCTCAAGGAATTCCTCGCTGATTTGTATGCCAACCTTTTGGTTAGCAGCTGTAGCACTTAGCTACTGTGCCACCAGGGTTTCTAAATCCACTGTACTTCTTATATATTAAACATTTTAGGTGACAAAGCTCATTTCTTTGCCATTCCCGTCTTTTTCATGAGCCTGCATCCCAGCAAACAGGCTCCTTATTGCTCCATGTGAAAGGAAGTTAAATTTTTGACAATATGTGGTGTTTCTCAAGTCTTCTTTTCTGAATCCTGCTACAGTCTTCCCTCTCCAAAATGATGTCCACCATGCATCCGTCAGTTTGTCAAACTGTGCTGGTGTGCAGATTGCTGTGATAATGGAGGCTTTGCCACTGCTGTTTCAAATACCAGCAGGGTCACCCTTGGTAGACAGCTTTCGGCAGAGCTTCCAGACTAAGAAGCGGATGAAAGTTCAGGCAATCTACTGCTGAAAAATTTGCTAGTGGAACTTTATGGAAAACAGTGAAATGAACATTGGCTGATATAGTAGTGCCGGAAGATAAGCCCCTCAGGTTAGAAGCCACTCAGAATACAACTGGGAAAGAGCTGCTTTCTCAGAGTACAGTTGACTTCACTGGCATGGATTGAGTCAAGCTTTCAGGACCTTCATTTGCTGATGGGGTATTTACATGAGAAGAAACAGCTGCAAACATCCATTAGTAATAAAAATGTGGAATGCATGACATACGAATCTAGGAAAATTGGAAGTCACCAGAAGTGAAATGTAATTCCTAAAGATCAATGTAGGCATTAGTGAGTTGAAATGGATTGCTATTGGTCATTTTGAATCAGTCAGTAGTATGGTCTGCTATGCCAGGACTGACAAATTGAAGAGGAATGACATTGCATTCATTCTCAAAAAGTACATTTTGTGATGTGGCCTGAAGTACAACAGTGTTAGTGATATGATAATATACATATACTTAAAAGGAAAACCATTTAATTCAACTATTATTCAAATTTATGCACCAACCACTAAAGCCAAAGATGAATAAATTGAAGTTTTTGCCAACGGCTACAATGTGAAATAGATTGAACATGCAATCAAGATGCATTGCTAATCACTGGTGATTGGAATATAAAAGCTGGAAAAAAAGCAGAAAGATTGGTAGTTGAACAATTTGGCCTTGGAGATAGAAGCAACACCAGAGATCACATAAAAGACGTCTATAAGACCAAGGACTTCTTCATTTGTAAATACCTGTTTTCAGCAATGTGCTCATAGAAGCCCTGGTAGCTTATTGCTTAGGTGTTTGGCTGCCAATCAAAAGGTCAACAGTTCAAACCCCATAATTGTTCCTTGGGAACCCAGTGGGGCAGTCCTACTTTGTCCTTTAGGGTCACATTGCTATAAGTTGGATTTAACTCAGTGAGTTCTTTTTTTTTTTTTTTTGAATACTCATGGACTTTACCAGGTAGAAAACACAGGAATCAGACTGTATCTGTGGAAAGAGACAATGGAAAAGCTAAACATCATCAGTCAGAACAAGGCCAGGTGCCAATTGTGAAACAGACCATCAGTTGCTCATTTGCAAGTTCAAGTAGAAGTGGAAGAAAATTAAAATAATTTTGCAAGAGCCAAAATACCACCCTGAGCATATCCTATCTGTCATGGATTGAATTGTGTCCCCCCAAAATTTGTAACAATTTGGCTGGGTGATGATTCCCAGTATTTTATGATTGTCTTCCATTTTAAGATTTTTCTTACACTGTAAATCCTAATTTCTGCCTGTGGTTAATAGACTGGATTATGTTAAAGAGGATTAGGGTGGAGCTACAATACACTTCTTAAGGCCACCTACCTGCTCTAACTTAAAGGAATTTCCATGGAGTGTGGCTTACACCACCTTTCATCCTTTTATCTTGTAAAAGATAACAGGAAATGGGAAGTAAGCACAGAGTTGGGGACCTGCTACCATCAACAAAGCAGCACCAAGAGGAAAACACATCCTTTGGACCTGAGGTTCTTGCACCGAGTTGTTCTCAGACCAAAGAAAGACTGATACAACATAAGAATCTTCCTCTGGAGCTGACAGAGAGAATGTCTTCCCCAGGAGCTAGCATCTTGAATTTGAACTTCCAGTCTACTGACCTGTGTTAAAACAAACAAACAAACAAAAAACTTTGCTAAATCCATCCACTTGCAGTGTTTCTGCTAGAGCAGTACCAAATGACCCCTGAGTTGGGAGACCATCTCAGGAATAGATTTGACACATTTAACACTAGTGACTGAAGACCAGATGAGTTGTGGGAAGACATTAAGGACATCAAACATGAAGAAAGCAAAAGATCATTAGAAGAAACAGGAAACAAAAGGCCAAAAGGGATGTCAGAAAAGACTTTGAGACTGACTTTTCAATGCAGAATAGTTGAAGTGAATGGAAGAAATGATGATGTAATAACCAGCCAAGCCGAAGCTTTCAAAGGGTGGCTTGCAAAGACACAGGAAAATATTATAAGGAAGTATGCAAACACTTGGAGTTAAAAACGGGAAGAACACAGCTGACATTTATCAAGCTGA
Organism: Heterohyrax brucei; assembly: GCA_028571685.1. Lineage (NCBI taxonomy): Eukaryota > Metazoa > Chordata > Mammalia > Hyracoidea > Procaviidae > Heterohyrax > Heterohyrax brucei. The sequence goes on from CM053141.1 coordinate 173,453,969, forward strand.
AAGAACTGAAGAAAAAAATTCAAACCTTGAGTTACAATTTTGAAGGATTCTAGGGGCAAAATGGAAACCCTGGTGGTGTAGTGGGTTAAGTGCTATGTCTGCTGACCCTTTGGTCAGCAAATCCTCCAGGCTTTCCTTGGGAACTCTATGAGGCGGTTCTACTCTGACCTCTAGGATCGCTATGAGTCAGACCCGACTTGACAACAGTGTTTTTTTTTTTTTGTTTGTTTTGTTTTATGGGCAAAATATTGAATCACTCCAAAGCATCCAGAGGAGATGGAAGGAATACACAGTCACAGTATCAGAAAGAATTGGTTGGCCATCAGCCATTTCAAGAGGCAGCATGTGATCAGGAACTGATAGTACTGAAGGAAGCAATCCAAGCTGCACTGAAGGCATTGGCAAAATACAAGGCTCCAGTAATTGACAGAATTTCAGTGGAGATGTTTTAACAAACAAATGCAGTACTGGAGGTGCTCAATTGCGTATGCCAAGAAATTTGGAAGATATATGTGGCCAACTGACTGGAAGAGATGCATATTTTTGGCCATTCCAAAGAGAGGTGATCCAATAGAATGCAGAAATTGTCTAGTAATACCATTCATATAACATGCAAGTACAAGTTTGGCAAAGATCTTTAAAAAGCCGTTGCAGCAGTATGTCACCAGGGGAACTGCCAGAAATTCAATCCAAATTCAGAGGAGGATGTGCAATGAGGGATGTCATTGTTGATGTCAGGTAGTGACATGTGGCTGAAAGTAGACAGTACTTGAAAGATGTTTACCTGTGTTTTATAGACTTACACAAAGGCATTTGATTGTGTGAATCATTAGAAATTATCATATTTCACATAATGGGAATTCCAGAACACTTAATGGTGCTCATGTCGAACCTGTTTTGTATATAGGCCAAGAGGCACTCTTGAACAAAGCAAAAGCATAGTACATGGTTTAAAATCAAGAAAAGTGTGTATCAGAGGTGCATCCTTTTATCATACTTATTCAATCTGTATGCTAAGCAAATAATTCTGTAAGATGGAATGTATGAAGAATGTGATATCCAGATTAGTTGAAGACTCATTGATAGCCTGTGATGAGCAGATGACATGCCCTTTGTTGCTGGACGTGAAGAAGAATTGAAGTAGTTACTGATGAAGATCAGAGACTGTACAGTCTTCAGGATGGATTACAGCTCAACCTAAAACAAAGTCTTCATAACTGGACCAATAAACAGCATCATAATAAGTGGAGAAAAGATTGAAGCTGTCAAGAATTTCACTTTACTTAGATCCACAATCAACACCCATGGAGGAAGCAGTCACAAAATCTAATGACTTACTGCCTTGGGCACATGTGTTGCAAAAGACTTTTTTAAACTGTTAAAAAGCAAAGATGTCATTTTGAGGACTAAAGTGCTCCTCACTGAAGCCATGATATTTTCAGTCACCTCATATGCATGTAAAAGCTGGACAGTGACTAAGGAAGACCAAAAAAGTATTGATGCCTCCGTATTACAGCATTTGCAAAGAATATTAAATATACCATTGTTGTAGTCAGCTAGTACTGCTCTAACAGAAATACCACAGGTGGATGGCTTTAACAAAGGAAAGCTGATTCTTACACAGTCCAGTAAGTTGTAAGTCCAAATGCAGGATGTCCACTGCAGGTGGAAGGCTTTTCCTCTGTCGGCTCTGGAGGAAAGTCTGGTATTGCATCTGTCTTTGTTCTGGGAGCATATTGGTACAGGAAACTCAGGTCTGAAGGATGCGCTCTTCTCCTAGTGCTGCTTTCTTCATGGTATGAGATTCTCAATTCTCTGCTTGCTTCCCTTTCTCTTGTAGGATAAAAGGATTAAGGGTGGGGCAAGCCATACTCCAGAGAAACTCCCTTTACAGTGGAGCAGGGAAGTGATATTTTAAAGGGATTTACAGTCCCAGCCTAATCCTTTAGCATATAGCATAGGAAAATCACAAAATGGCTACACCTATTTTCGGGGGACACAATTCAATCCATGACATCCCACCCTTTAAGACTCCGAAAATGACATCTTTGAAACATATAGCACATTCATGTCATCATAACAAAATTATGTCCATGACATATGACAGAAGTCTTAAATCACCTCCAAGTCCAAAATTCAAAAATTCCTATCTATCTGCAAAACCTAGAATACAAGCTATTTTCTTTCAAAGGTGCAGGGGCAGAACAGGCACAAGTTAGACATTCCATTACAAATGGGAGAAATTGCAGGGAAAGAAGGCATTAACAGGCTACAGGCAAGTCAGCAGAATACATTATTACATTAGCCCTCAAAGCTTTGAAAATAATCTTCCATTTTTGAGACATTCTACACAATGGCTCTGCTCGCCACACTACAACTGTGCTTTCTAGGCCCACTTGGACAGAAACTCTGCTCCATTGGCTTTAGGTGCACTCTAAGCCCAACTGAGTGGCATTTCCACTCTAACAAAACACAGAAAACCCTGGTTCCACCCTTTGAAACCCCTGAGGTCATGGCCATACCTTTTGAGACTGAGGCAGCTTAGCTTCTCATGTTGTTTGTCTCTTCAGCTTCTGCTGCTTCCTATGGCCGCATGGCCGACCCCTCAGGCCCACATCTACCATCCTGATTCAAGCACCCAGAGGCACTCCACTCTTGCTGGAAAGCGACAGTCAGCTCGCTCTCTCTGTGGGTCAGCAAGGCTAGCTCCACTGATTCAAGTGCCTGGAGGCACCCTGCTCTGCCAGGAAAACTGTGCACAGGGACTCAGCTCTCTTGCTGTGTGGGTTGGCTTCAGTGCTGCCTCTGGTTCTGCTGCCACCAGTGCTCTGCTGCTTGTTTCTCACCATTTGTGCCTTCTTTGGTGTTAACAGTTGTCAGATCCTTCTGAATCTTCTATCCATTCACAGTTTCAAAATGGCTTCCACATTTTAAGTATTTTTTAGAGCAGCACCCTACTCCTGACACCAAATTGTGTCAGGCTGGGTTTTCTAGGGAAACAAAATCAGTAACACCTATGTATATAAGGAAAGATTTATCTATAAAGTACAAGGAAAGATTTATATATAATGGAAACAGCTCATGACGTTGTGGAAGCTGAATGTCCTAAGTCCTGGCACAAGCCTCACATGAACACAGGAGCTGGTAAACCCAAGGTCAGCAGGTCAGAGACCAGAGTTCTAGATCACCGGTTGTATAGGTTGGCAGATCCCAAGCTGGTGGTGAGATGGCGCTGCACTAGGATCTGCAGATCAGGAAATAGGACTCTCAAGTGCTGGCTGTAAAAGTTGATGAATCCAGCAGCCGCTAGTTCAGGTCCAGGAACCAGATGCCAGAGGAGAACAGGAGCTGCTACCTATGTGAGCAGACCTGTAGTAGGTAGTGGAAGGCAGAGAGATGAGAGCTAAGGGGTGGGAAGCTACCACAGGCCCTGCCCTGCCATTTGATACAGCAGCCAAACATGGAGTAGCCAAGTTGACATAATCCTGACTACCACAACCATGGACTGCCAGAATAACAAAGTCTGTTTTGAAAGAGTTACATCCAGAATGTTCCTTGCTATGATGGTAGTGAGACTCTGTGAGAATGTGTTTCATGTTCTTTTGATATATTATCAGGTGGGGCCAGTCTTTGGAAAAAAGCACATCATGCTTGGTAAAATATAGGGTCATCAAAAAAGACAAACACATTCGTTGAGATGGATTGACATCATTCTTGCAACAGTGCACTCAAACATATCAGTGTTTGTGAGTATGGCCCCAGACTGCACCGTGTCATTCTGTTATACGTAGAGTCAGATATGACTTGATGGCACCTAACGACATTAACAAATATCTGGTATCCAGCTTCTGTAAGTTGCTCTTTTGTCCCAAAGACTTGGCAGAATTTCCTTCAGACATGTTGACCTCCTTTGCAGACAATGAGGAGAAGATTTATTTCCAGGGAACAACAAACAGGAAGAGATCAGGGAGAATATTCCTATATTCAGATCTTCAGGGAGGCTACAAGAAGCCAAGTTTGAGAGTCCTATTTTTTCAATAAGACAATTCATAGCCTGTTTGGAAATGCACTTTGCAGAAGATTAAATAGAAGTTCAAAAAGTGGAAGTAACAATTTGTTTCTTTTTTGGGAAAACATATGGATGATATATAATGTTTAACCCTAAGTTTTCCTAATGAAGAATTAAAGGAATAGGTGTTAAAAAAACAAGCAAAAACCCTCTTGAAATGAAGACTCCTGAGCTGTATTACTAATTCAGAATCATGAAAATCATGCTTAAAGTTAACACTTACCAAGAGTTTAGTGTGTGTTTGACATTATGTTAACCCAGTATCCATTGCTGTGTCGTCGATTCTGACTTGTATCTACCCTACATGACAGTAGATTTGTCCTCATAGGATTTTCTAGGCTATAATCTTTATAGAAGCTGATTGCCCATTTTTCTCCCATGGAACTGCTAGTGGATTTGAACTACTGACCGTTTTGTTAGCAGCTAGGTGTGTAACCACTTTGCAACTAGGGCTTCTGACATTGTGTTAAGATCTTTTAATCCGTTTTCTCATTTAATTCTTCAAGTATCCAGAATTGTTATCTAGAGTAGACAGTGCCATTATTTTTGTTTTATAGATGAGGGAAAGGAGGCCCCAAGCGGTTCAGTATCTTGCTCCAAGTCACTCCATTAGCAAATGGTTAAAGTGGTTTGAAGCCACCTGTCTGCATGTGTAGCCATGAGCTTAGTCAGGGTACGCAGCTCTGAAGCCTGACAATAAGAAAACCAATTGTTCTGAACTTGACTTCAATTCATGGTGACGCCGTGTGTGTCAGAATAGAAATGGGCTGCACACAGGGTTTTCAGTGACTTGATTTTTTTTTTTCACAGAAGCAGAATGCCAGGCCCTTCTGCCAAGGCGTCTCTGTATGAGTGCAACTGAGTATGTTAACCATTTGTGCGACACTTGCACTCTGCTCTGACAGTTGGAATTTGTTTAAAATCGTAACTTCTTTTATCTTCAGTATCTCATGGGTGAACAATACGTTTGTGTTGCCTAGTTTCTAAAGCCTCCTTCTGCTCTAAAGAATTATCATGAAATAAATTCTGTATGACTCATCAACAAATTCACTCATTACTGATATAAAATTAAAATGGGGTCATTCTGTTGCTCCCTCCTCTGAAGATGGAAAGCTAGAGTCTTTCTGTGGAGGCTAAATCAGTACTTCACCTCACAATTGACATTTTCTCGTGGTGTTATGAACCGCTCTTTTATCCAACAGGAAACTCTGATGGTGTAGTTGTTAAGAGTTTGGCTGCTAACCAAAAAGTCAGTAGTTCAAGTCTACCAGATGCTCCTTGGAAACTCCATTGGGCAGATGTGCTCTGTCCTTTAGTGTCACTGAGTCAGAATCAACTTGATGGCAACAGGTTTGATTTGGTTCAGGTTGTCATAGTCCAATGCAGTTTTTCTTTCTGTTTTCTTCCAGACTACTTAATTTATCAAACAATTATTGTGTGTTTGATGGGCACTGTGGATTTTTTTAAAGCTTAGATTTATTGAAAACACTCGTCAGACAGTCTCTGATGGCCACACATTTATTGTATCTGATTTAATCTTTCAGTAAGCCTGTAAGATTTTGTGACTGGGAAATTGAATCTCTCTGTGGTTAAGTAACTGGTGAGAGGTCAGTCAACTGTAAGGCTGGCAATTTGACCTCACTTCTTTTTGATTGCCACGTCTGGGTTCTTGCTCCATAAACCACTGAGATGAACTATTGCTTATGCTCCTGAAGACTCTCTTATACCTTCAGATGCTCCTGTGTTTAAGTTGTGTTCCCACTGTCTCTATATCCTTGAGGTCTGTACAGACCTCTCCCTTTTTCTCACTTCCATCTCCTAGTTAATTTCATCATGTGCCATGCACACAATATGAGAGGGAGCTAGATCCTCATCGGTTTTTAGTCTCAAGTTTAATTTCACATTCTCTTTTAACCTCTTGGTGATGAAATAGCAGCGAATGTAGAAATAATCATCAGATTTATAGGAAAAAACAAGTTGAGAAGTACACTTACTTTATTGTAGGATGCTTTCCTTTTTCGTTGACATTACCTGGACTTCTGTTTGCACAGGCTTTGTGCCTTCCATTATTTTTAATTTCGGTTCACAATTAGAGCTTGCAAATTGAATTGCTTTTTTCCAAGGAGCTTCGATTTCTCTATTTGGTAACTGCAGTATTCTCCCCACTATCCCACCCCGTTTGCTCGGCTGAAATTAGCATGGTTTATTGTGTTGCTCGGTACGGCAGACTAGTCTGATCACTAGAATCATGATCACAGTAATTGATTCCACAAAATCTGTATAGAAAGTGGATATGTGTGGTGCTTGGCCTGATGAGGCAGAGAATGGGTGTTCTCTAGGGAAGCGCATAGGAGCTGGAGACAGTGATCTTGGGGATTAAAAGAGAGTGTCCTCTTGCACTCAGAAGTCTTGTGGTGTTTATAGAAGCCATTAGGGCCCTGCTGTTGGAAGTGTCCTCTTTGAAGTCAGGAAAAATCCAGAGACTTTGGTATTTGTTATCATTTAGAAATGCTGCAAAGAGAAGCATAGCATTAACCCTAGACATTCTAGTTCAACACCAGCCCAGTTCTAATAGTCTTTTTTAGGGAAATCATAATATCTTAAGTTCTTTAATTGTATGTTGCATCTTAAAAAGGTTAATTGATGTTTGTTCCACAAATGAAAGAAGGATTAGTCTTCTGGTGAGAGCGCCCAGAGTGTAAAGTGATAACCAGTTAGCCTTAGCAGTGGTGAGTGTCTGGTGACTGGATGTGTTCCAGAATCTAGAGCTGGTAGGAGTCACCTATGAACAAGGTAAAAGCCTCAGACATCAACACCAGGGTGTCTCAGGCACCTGCTAATCCTGAGACTTAGGATCTTTCTCCTCCTTACAGACTCACTTCTTTGTGGTCCCTTATAAGGGGGCTCCCTGCTCTTCCCTGTTGGGCTTTCAGTACCTGTCTCGTATCTTTGTATCTCTACTTCCCTATTTCTGGAAAACCATTTTCTCTCATGTTTTGCATGGCCGACTCCTACCTGTTCATCAGGATACAGCTCAAGCATTATGAACTTCCCATCTGCCAACCCCCATGTTCAGGACTGAATTAAGGATTCCACTCTGCCTCCAAGGTTTATTGTTGTTAGTTGCCACTGAGTCCGTTCCAGTTCCTGGTGACCCCATGAGTGTAGTGCCGAACTCCTCCGTAGGATTTCCAAAGCTTTGACCTTTGGAAACAGATCACAGGGCCTGTCTTTCCCAGATACTTCTGGGTGGATTTGAGCTACCAGCCTAGTAGCAAGTGGTTCACACTTACCTATAACTATCTGTGGTATTTACACCTCGCATTCTATTTATGATAATTGTAAGTTCCTGGGTAGTGCAAATGATTAACATGCTTGGCTGCTAAGTGCCAGGTTGGAAGTTCAAGTACCTAGAGGCTCCTCAGAAGAAAGGTCTGTTAATCTCATTCTAAAAATCAGCCATTGAAGACCCTGTGGAGCAGTCTCTACGTGGACACTGATTTAGTCATCATGAGTGGGAGTCAACACAAGAGCAAGTAGCTCTTTTACCAGTTATCAGAATGGTTGGCTAGCTTGTCCTTATCCCTTTATGTGAAACCAGTGACAGTGGCGTATTTATTTTTTGAATAATACTGTTTTGATTAGTATTTTAGTATTGTTTTGATTAGTATTTTAAATTTCAGTAAGATTATTTCTGAAACTTTATGGTAGCTGGGTTTTTCTTGTATCTCTCATTTCAGCTGTGCTATTCCTAGAATTTGTGCATAGTTTTCATAGGCTATTACCAAAGAACTTGAGTATCAATGTTTAAGAAAGGCAAAAGGTATTGATATATCATACTTAATATTGATATATCATACCTAATATAAGCAGGTAACAGTTGCATAGTGTTTATTTCTGTAGATGAAGCAAGTTTTGTGTTTGTAATAACATATACAATGGATAGGAAAATATCTTTGCGGTTAGTGACTGGCTTGATGAATCACAGAAATAGCTACACCTTTTATTTGGAAATTGGCAAGGCTTTTCCCTTTGTAATGGGCATCCCAGAGACCTCCTTTCCAATAGAGAGTGCTACTATTCCACAAGCTGTGATGCACCCCAACAGATGGAGACATCAAAAGAGTTGTTCTAAATGCATCACAGCTGGCTGCTTGGGATTATGATTTATGTTCAGCTGGAGCCCAATTTGAAGAATTTTAAACCTAGGTGGAAAAGCCTGCCTGTTCATTTTGCAAGCTCCAGTCTGGTGACATGCTATGTTTCAGGACTTCTCAGGTTAACTAGTTAATCTCGCAGAGCTGTGCTTTTAGAGAGTCTTCCAAGTTGCTCTTGCATGATGTCTAAGGACCTTTGCCTTTCAAGGAATGTGCACTGGCTGACTGCATTTCTGTTTTACCTTGTGTTTCCAACAATTTTTGACTAGGTATCCCTGCTTGGCCTCTGGCTACATGAGAAAAGTGAATATGGAATGTAAGATGATTAATAGCTTCAGTGAATGGTGTGGAGAACAGATTTTTTAGAGACCTGATGCTGAGTTGTGGAAGGACCTCCTTAGCTTTCGTTTTATGCCTCTTTGCTTTTGTTCATGGTTTCTTCTTAGCCTTGATTGCCTTTGCCACTTCTCTGCCTACAAAAATCTCATCATGTGTTACAGACCAGCCCAACACCTGTGTAGAATTAAATCCTTATTTCTGTGTACTCCCTCAATTCTTTTTTGTAATTATTAATAGTACTCACTATATTCTATCTAATATAGTTATTAGTTGTTTGCCTGTTTGTCCTTTCTCTAAGACTAAATGGCCCAAGGCAGGAAGTGGGTCTTATTCATCTCTGCAGTCTTCTAGAATCAATAAACTGTACAGAAAAGGTGCCCAATAAACATTGATTGATTTGAAATGGGTGTTTCTGAGAACAGTGCTGCACATAAATATTGAACTTGAAATTATTAAACAAGCACGTTGTATGGACATTTTAGAAATATAGTTGTCTGTGTGTTTGTAAGAATTTTTTTTAAAAAAGTAGATGATTGGTGAAATATGACTGTTTGATGGTAGGAGTGGAGATTGGCACCCATCTAAGAGACAGTCTTTTGTAGACTTTCTGTGTTTTGATGGAGTTTTACTCAAGATTTTAACACTTTCCACCTTCATAACTAATTAGTGTTTACACTATTGCAGAAAAGTAGTGCCGTGACATGTTTTACACTATAAATCGCTCATGTCAGGTAAGTTCGGTAATTCTTGAAAATTTTAACTGGTACAGTAATTTTATTTTTCCTCTGTGACAGTACTGAATACACCCAGGCCTCCCTACGCCCCCAAATTACCCCTGTGTAATTACATGTAATTACATGTCTGTAATGAAGATTCCATGCCATAGATAAATGCAGTACAGGAAAGAGTCCAGCCCCATCAGTGTTCTGAGAAACAGTCTACGACATTTTAATTTCAAGCATCGATTCTTGAACAAAACACTTTTATCATGAAAGTAATACATGTTCAATGTAAAAATTGGAAATAATTTGTGAAAGTATAAATGGCATGAAAAGCAAGGTTCTTCCTTTACTCATTCACCAAATCTTACTCTGTGCCCCTAGAGAACCACTGTTTCTATGCTTTCAGAAATACATCTGTGTACCACACACACATATATACCATTAATTTGTTTGTAGTCATTGTTTTGAGCCTTAATTTCATCCAGTGACAGGAAACATAATTATAGTAAATCTTGAGAAAAAAACTCTTAAGTACTGAAAAATTAGTTTTCCTGTTCTTGTCTTTTTTCTGCAATACATACCTTAATTCTGGGAATTTAAAGTGTGTTGGCTTTGAGTTTGAGGATACAGATGGACTTTCACTGGGTCTGTTCACTGTAGAATTTGCTATGACTTAAATTGTCCTCAATGGCACTTGGTGTGGCTAAATTGTCCCACCAGGTTCCAGGTATAGTCTTCCTCTTCTGAGCATCCATTTAGGTCTTGGCAGTCCTACTTGGTCCTTGTCCATGCTGTTTTATTCTACCATCTGCTAATCTATTCCAGAGCCCTTCAGGTTTGTGGCTTCCTTTTCTTTCTTCTTCTTATGAGGGAATATTCTTCAAGTGTGGGAAACCTTAGGTTAACTTGGAGAGGCTGTATCATCAAATCTCTTTTTCTAGTCCAGCCAGCCCTGTTCTTTGTGCCATGGTGGAATGAGAAACTCTTACAGAAGTGTTCACTTTTCAGATGGAAAGTTGGCATCAAGACACTTGTGCTCTCAAAACCCACACTTACCAGAGTGTTGTATTTCTTCCATTCTCTTGAAGTTAACCTTGGGGCAGATGGCAGGGTATAAAAACTCTTTTCATGAATTGTGACAGTCTTGGAATACTCTTGCTTCCCTTTTATCTTGTTCTTTTACCCAGGGAGAAGTATTTTGTTTTGTTTATTTTTTTATCCATCTAGAATAGAAAGCATGCAAACAAGCAAAAATGGTTTAACAGCTGTTTTATTTTACGTACGGATCTCACCTTTTAAAAATGGAAAGGCCCAGAATTGTTGTCTTTCTCTTACTTCCGTTTCTGCAGTGATATCTTTACTTTAAGGGCAATGAGATTGAGTACTAGATTTAGGATTATGGGGTAAAGGAAAGTTTTCGGAAAAACATACTCATTTACTATGCTGTTTTTTCCTTTCGCACTATGCAGTGAACAGACTTTTATCATTGTGTAGTGTGCTATCGTGTGGAACATCATTAGATATTTTTTAATATTATGAACATCAACGATTGACTATATTGTTACTGTTATTAGATGTTGTTGTGTCAGTTCTGAGTCATAGTGATCCCCTATATACAACAGAATGCTGCCAGACCGTTTGTCAACCTCATAATCATCATTATGCTTGAACATATACTGTTTTCCTGATCTCTCACATTATTAAAAAAAATCTATGATATTTTCCATCATACATACATACACTAACAGTGTATGATGGAACAGTATTTTCCGTTACATACTGTCAGTGTGTGCATGATGGAAAATATGTATAGCTTTTTTATTGTGCTTGAAGTGAAAGTTTGCAATTCAAGTCAGTTTGTCATATAGAAACTTAGTCAAGCATTGTTATGTGACCCTGACTGCTCTCCCTACACTGTGGCAGCACACACCTCCCCTCCACTTTGTATTTCCCATGTCTACTCAACCAGCTTCTTTCCCCTTATGCCCTTTTTGTTTTGCCTCCAGACAGTAGCTGTCCAGTTAGTCTCATGTATCTACTTAAACCAAGAAGCACACTCTTCACTAGCATCATTTTGTCTTATGGTTCAGTCTGATCTTTTTATGAAGAATTGTCTTTGGGAATGGGCTTGGCTCTGGTCTAACAGAGTCTAGAGGCCATGTCTTCTGGGGACCCTCTGGTCTGTTAGTCCCTGGTTTACATGGCTGTTTCCTTGCCTTGGGCTCATATTTTCCTTATGTCTTTGGTATTCTTCATTTTCCTTTGCTCCATGTGGGTCAGAACCAATTAAAACTTCTTAGATAGCCACTTTCTATATTTAAAGACCCAGTTGCTGTTCTCCATAATGGGATGCAGAAAATTTTCTTATAAACTTTGTTATGCTGACTGACATAGATGTCCCCTGAAACCATGGTCCCCAGACCACTGTCCCTGCTACTCTGTCTCTTGAAGCATTTGGTTGCATTTAGGAAACTTCATTGCTTTCGGTTTAGTCTACTTGGGCTAAACCCTTCACCTAAAATTATTCTTGTTTGCTCTCTCCTTAGTGAATACTCCTCTCCCTCCCTTCCCACCCTCATAACCACAAAGAGTATTTTTTTCTGTGTTTGGACCTTTTCTTGAGTGCATATAATAGTCATCACATGCAATATTTTCCTTTTGCTGCTAATTTCTCTTAGCATCATGCCTCCCATATTCCTCCATGTTGTGAGATGTTTCATAAATTCTTCATTGTTCTTCATCATTGTGTGGTATTCCATTGTGTGAATGTACCGTAATTGGTTTATGCTTTCATCCATTGGTGTGCACCTACGTTGATTCCATCTTGTTGCTAACATGGATAGTGCCACAGTGAACATTGGTGTGCGTATATCTATTTGTGTGACATGTCTTATTTCTCTAAAATATTTTCCAAGGAGTAGAATTGCTGTATCATATGGTATTTCTGTTTGTAGCTTTTTAAAAACAAAACCCAAATCTGTTGGCATCAAGTTCATTCTGCCTTACAATGTTCCTATAGGACAGAGTAGAACTCCCTCATTGAATTTCCGAGAAGTGCCTGGTGGATTTGAGCTGCTGACCTTTTGGTTAACAACTGTAGCACTTAACCACTATGCCTGCAGGATTTCCAAGGAAACATGAAATCAATTTCCAAAGTGGGCATATCGTTTTACATTCCAACCAGCAGTGTATAAGTGTTCCAGTCTATCCATAGCCTGCTAACATATATTATTCTGTGGTTTTAACATCGATGCCAGCCTTGTTAGGGTGAGATGGCATCTCACTGTAGTTTTGATTTGCATTTCCCTAATGGCTAATGATCATGGGCATTTCATCCTCTGTTAGCCACCTGAATGTCTTCACTGGTAAAGTACTTGTTCATAACCTTTGTTCATTTTTTGATGATTTGTTTTCATGTTGTTGAGGTTTTGCAGCGTCCTATAGATTTTAAGGGATTAAATGCTGATTGGATTTGTTGTAGCCACATTTTTATTTTTTTTTTTTAACTAGCCTATAGGATATCTTTATGCTCCTTTGGTGACTTCTTCGGATGAGTATGTGTTTGCTATTTAGGAGTTCTCAGTTACCTGTTTTCTCTTCTGGTGTTTGCATTGTTAGTAATGTTTTGTATTTTGCTTATGCCATGTATTAGGGCTGTCAGAATTGCCCATGTTTTCTTTTCCATGATCTTTATCATTTTAGATTTTTTATTTAGGGTTTTGATTCAGTTTGCCAAGATCAGCTAGGGAACCTGATCTCTGCTTCTAGTTACTAACATATTTTACTCCAGAATCTGACATTCTCTAGGGATAACAAAGGTCGTGGTTTGCATTATAGAACACACACAGTATTAGTAACCTTACCAAGGGAAACCTGCTCTGCCACAAATCAACCACTCTGCCCAGCAGTTTGTGTTCCAGATGTGGATTCTTCCTGGCAGTTGTGATGCAAATAGAACAGTTCCTCCTGATAGTTGTAAGGTGGCTGTGGTGGTCTCAAGCCCAATCAGAGAAGCTTAGGTACTACCTCCCCCTCCCATCACCCCTTACTTTTTGCTATGAAAAGCACCCCCAAAATCTATGTGGGGTCTTTTTCCACTAATGGAGATTGACCTGTTCCCTCTTTGGAACATACTTTCCCTTAATAAACTTTTACATCATTTGATACAAAAAAGAATGCATCCTCATGTGCTTTGTGGGAGGGGGATCCCAATTTACCACCCTTCTGGAGACCGAACTTGCTAGTTCAATCTCTGGAACCCGAATTGGGTCTCGCGGGGTCTATGCACGATCTTGACAAGTTTAAGTTAATTTTTCTGCATAGTGTGAGGTATGAGTCTTGTTTCATGTTATTGCAGGTGGATTCCAGTTATGCCAACACCATTAGTTAAAAAGACTGTCTTTTTCCGTAGTTTATGGACTTTGGACATTTGTCAAACATCAGCTGTTTATAGGGAGATGATTTTATGTCTGGAGTCTCAATTCTGTTCCATTGGTCTACATGTTGTTGTACCACTACCAGGCTACTTTGACTACCGTAGCAATATAAAAGCTTCTAATGTCAGGCAGTGTGAGACTTCGCACTATATTCTTCTTCAGCATTCTTCTTCTTTACTTATCTGGATTCTCTTCCCTTCCCATATGAAGTTGGTGGTTTTTTAGTTCTGTATAATTTTATGTATCTATCCATCTGTATATTCATCTATCATCAATCTATTTAGCTTCTGTTTTAAAAGGTCATTATAAGCCAGTTTTCTAATTCTCGTAAAATAACGACCCCCTCCCCAAATCAGACCTGTTGATGTTGAGTCTATTCCTATGTATAGTAACCCTGTACAACAGAGTAGAATTGCTCCATAGAGTTTCCAAGGAGGACCTGGGGTGTGGATTCGAACTGCTGCTGACCTCTGGGTTAGCAACTGTAACTCTTACCCACTATACAACCTGAGTTTTTTTTTTTTTCTATCCCCTGCCTCACAAAATCTACACAAAAAGGGAAAACAGTTATGGCCTCAGTAAGCCCTGCTTCTTTGGAAGAGATGCCTCTCACACCCAAAGCCCCATTCAAGTCCCAACTCCTTTGTTGGTAGCACAGAGTAGAAATGCTTAGAAGATGCATTGTCATGAAAACAAGCAGAATGAAATTCAGTTAACAGAATTCAGTCCCCTTTCCTTATGTAGGAATCACCAAAAACTCTTCTGTGTCTCCTTAAGTAGTTATTTTTGAGTTGACAACTAGTGGCTGTTCTGTAGGGTGTTGGAGCTACTTTATTAGCTCGTACTGAAAATGCTGTCTGGGGACCAGAGAATTGCTTGGCCTGCTCAGTACCGGGTTCCTGTGGATGTATTTGGAGCCTTCATCTTGATTTTTTTTTTTTAATTTTATTTAACATAACTGAGTGAAAATGTACATTCACGTATAAATTTACGTGTCCACCTATATGCAGCTTCCACTGCTCTCCCTGTTCAGTGACTGCACACTATTCCTCTCTGCTCCATACATGTCTCATCCTCCCAACAGCCTCCTTTGCCCCCCAATCCGTCCACTCCCCTTCCTCCAGCCAGAGGTCAGCAAAATGATATCCTATAGATGTATAGAACCATAAAGTGCTTCCAACATATGGTCACTCTGCACTGCCAAGTCCAATCCATTCCTGTCCAAAGAATGGACCTTTGTTATAATTTATGGGAAAGGGCAGCATCAGGGCCGGGGCCCATGCTCTCAGAGGAACCCCAAAACCGCTGGACCATCAATTGAGGTCTTTTAGTGGAGATCTCATGATGCACCCCTTTTTATTATTGTGTTGCCAGTGAGACTCCTCTCTGTGAGCTCAATCGTGGCTATCACTGGTGGTGGCCCGGCACCATCCGGTTCTTCCGGTCCCAAGTCGATGTAGGCACCCACTCTTGTGGACCTCTCTGTCTTCTCGGTTGTCTTTACCGCATGTCATTTTGGCCCTCGGTGAGCATCCGTTCCTGCTGAGTTGGGACCATTTGCTGTGTCCTCGGATGGCAGCTTGGCAGCTTTTAACACCCCAGACGCCACTCACCAATGTGGGGCGCAGAGAGCTCTCTTAGCAAAACGCTAGTTGTGCCAATTGGCCTGGAATTCGCCTAAGAGCATGGTCCCCCGCCCCCTGCCCCAGCTACTCTATCCTTGCAGTATTGAGTTAAGACGGAAGGAGTACTCAAGTTATGCTGAAGTCCACTTAATGTTGTTCTTGTTTCTAATGTGTGCTATCACCGCTTTCTCCCAGCTAGATTTCTAGTAATTATCTAAACTAAACCCTCTCCCCTCCCCCTCCCTGCCTCCCCTCCCTTGCAGCTGTCAAAGAGTTTTTTCTTCTATACACAAGTCTGTTTTTGAGATCTTATCGTAGAGGTCTTATACAGTATTTGTCCCTTTGTCACTGACTACCTTCACTCAACATAATGTCTTCCAGTTGAAACCAGGTTAGGAAATGTTTCCTGGAATCATCGTTATTCTTTATCATTGCGTAGTGCTCCATTGAGTATATGTACCATAGTTTACCTATCCCTTCTTCTATTGTTGCGCATCTGCGTTGATTCCATCTTTTTGCTATCGTGGACTGTGCTGCGGTAAACATTCTGGTGCATGTGTCCGTTGGTGTGAAAGGCCTTGATTCTGTAGGACATATTCCAAGTAGTGGAATTACTGGGTCAAATGGTATATCGAAATCCATTTTTTTAAGGAAGCGCCAGATTGCCTTCCAAAGAGGCTGGACCATTTTGCAACCACACCAACAGTGTAGGAGGGTTCCACTTTCTCCACAGCCTCTCCAGCATTTGTTGTTTTGTGTTTTCTGGATCATGGCCAATCTTGTTGGAGTCAGATGGTATGTCATGGTTGTCTCGATTTGAACACGTGAACACGTCTAGATGTGTTTTTTGGCTGCCTGGATCTTCTCTTTAGTGAAGTGTCTGTCCATCTCCTTTGCCCATCGCTTCATTGGATGGTTTATCTTCTTCTTATTGATATTTTGTAGTATCTTATAGATTATGGAGATCAGGTGTCGGCCTGTCATAGAGTTGCCAAATATTTTTTCCCATTATGTGGGTATTCTTTTAATTCTATTAATAAAGTCTTTGGATGAGCAAAAGTGTTTGATTCTTAACAGTTCCCATTTATCTATTTTCTCTTCTGTTGATTGAGGTTTCTTTGACAGATTTTGGAGTCTGTTCTCATTGTGTATTAAAACTTCCATTGTTGTTCCTACCTTTTCTTGGATGAGCTTTATCGTTTTAGGTTTGATATTGAGGTCTTTTATCCATTTGGAGTTGGTTTTTGTATAAGGTATAAGATGTGGATCTTGATTCAGTTTATTGCAGATGGATAACCAATTTTGCCAGCACCATTTGTTGAAGATACTGTTTTTACCCCAGTTTAATGTCTTAGGGCCTTTGTCGAATATCAGCTGTTCATAGGCAGATGAGGTCTCAATTCAGTTCCATTGATTGATCTGTCTGTTCTTGTACCAGTACCAGGCTGTTTGACCACTGTGGCAGTGTAGTATGTTCTAAGGTCGGGTAATGAGAGTCCTCCGAGTGTGTTCTCCTTCTTTAGTAGTGCCTTACTTATCCGGGGCTTCTTCCCTTTCCAAACAAAATTGGTGATTTGTTTCTCCATCTCATTAAAAAATGATGCTGGAACTTATATTGAGATTGCATTATATAAATAAATTGCTTTTGGTAAAATCGACATTTTCACAATGTTATGTCTTCCTATCCATGAGCAGGGTGGGTTTTTCCATTTATCTAAGTCTCTCTTAGTTTCTTGTAGTAAGGGCTTGTAGTTCTCTTTGTAAAAGTCTGTTGTTTCTCTGGTTAGATTAATTCCTAGGTACTTTATCTTCTTAGGGGCTATCGTAAATGGTATTGATTTGATAATTTCCTCCTTAGCAGTCTCGTTGTTGGTATATAGGAATCCTACTGATTTACTTATGTTTTTCTTGTATCCTGAGACTTTGCTGAACTCTTCTATCAGTTTGAGTAGCTTACTTATAGATTCCTGGTAGTTCTCTGCATATACAATCGTATCATCTGCGAACAGGGAGATTTTAACTTCCTCTTTGCCGATGCAAATGCCTTTGATTTCTTCGTCTTGTCTAATTGCTCTGGCTAGAACTTCTAGCCCAATGTTGAATAGGAGAGGTGACAGTGGGCATCCTTGTTTAGTTCCTGATCTCAAAGGAAAGTCTTTCAGTCTCTCTCCATTCAGGATGATGTGGGCAACTGGCTTTGTATAAATGGCCCTTATTGTGTTGAGGAATTTGCCGTCTATGCCCATTTTGCTAAGAGTTTTTAGCATGAATGGGTGTTGGACTTTATCAAATGCCTTTTCAGCATCAATGGACAAAATCAGGTGATCCTTGTCTTTTGTGTTATTTATGTGATTAATCACGTTAATTGTTTTCCTGATGTTGAACCAGCCTTGCATCCCTGGTATGAATCCCACTTGGTCATGATGGATTATTTCTTGATATGTTGTTGTATTCTGTTGGCAAGAATTTTGTTGAAAATTTTTGCATCTAGGTTCATGAGTGATATCGGTCTGTAGTTCTCTGTCTTTGCTGGATCTTTCCCTGGCTTAGGTATCAGGGTTATGCTGGCTTCATAGAATGAGTTTGGGAGTACTCCATCCCTTTCTATACTGTGAAATAGTCTCAGTAGTATTGGGGATAACTCTTCCCTAATGCTTAGTAGAATTCTGCCGTGAAGCCATCTGGGCCCGGACTTTTTTTGGTTGGCAGTGTTTTGATGACCTTTTCAATCTCTTCCTTTGTGATGGGTTTATTAAGTTGTTCTGCCTCATGTTGTGATAATTTGGGTAGGTGGTATGAGTCAAGGAATTTGTCCATTTCCCTTAGGTTTTCAAATTTGTTAGAGTGCAGTCTTTCATAGTATTCTGTTATGATATTTTTGATTTCTGTTGCGTCTGTGGTGGCAACTCCCCTCTCACTTCTAATTTGGGTTATTTGTTTCCTTTCCTGCTTTTCTTTAGTAAGTTTTCCCAGTGGTTTATCAATTTTGTTGATCTTTTCAAAAAACCAGCTTTTGGTCTTTTCAATTTTTTCAATTGTTTTTCTATTCTCTAATTCATTTAATTCTTCTAATCTTTATGATCTCATTTCTTCTGGTGCTCGAGGGGTTTCTCTGTTGTTCTCTTTCTACTTGTTCAAGCTGTAGGTTTAGTTCCTTGATTTGGTTTCTTCCTTCCAGATGTGTGCGTTTATGGAGATAAACAGACCTCTGAGCACTGCTTTGGCTGTATCCCATAGGTTCTGGTCGGACGTGTTTTCATTCTCATTGGAATGCATGAATTTCTTTAATTCATCCTTGATTTCCTCTATAACCCATGTTTTTTTGAGCAAGATATTGTTCAATTTTCAGGAGTTCCAGTTTCTATCTATGTTTTTTCTGTTATTGATTTCAACTTTTATGGCTTTATGATCTGAGAAGATGCTTTGCAATAATTCAATGGTATGGATATTGTTTAGCATTGCATTATGGCCTATCACATGGTCAATTCTGGAGAATGTTCCATGTGCACTGGAGAAGAAGGTGTAGTTGTCTGCTGAGGGGTGGAAAGTTCTGTATATATCAGTGAGGTTTAGTTGGTTAATTGTGTCAATGAGGTCTTCTGTATCTTTACTGAGCTTTTTTCTGGATGATCTGTCTAGTAATGAGAGTCGAGTGTTAAAGTCTCCCACTATTATTGTGGAGTCATTTAACTCTCTTTTGAGTGTAGTCAGTGTTTCTTTGACATATTTAGGTGCTCTGACATTAGTTGCATAAATATTTAATATAGTTAAGTCTTGCTTGTGTATTGAACCTTTCAGCAATAAATAGTGTCCATCTTTGTCCACGAGGGTGGATTTCACATTAAAATTCATTTTGTCTGAGATTAGAATTGGCACCCCTGCTCTTCTTTGTTCATTGTTAGCTTGATATATATTCTTCCATCCTTTAATTTTCAGTTTGTTCCTGTCTTTAGGTCTCAAGTGAGTTTCTTGTAGACAACATATGGATGAGTCGTGTCTTTTGATGCAAGATGATACTTGGTGTCTCTTTACTGGACCATTCAGTCCATTCACATTCTATGTAATTATTGATAGTTATGTGTTCACTGCTGCCATTGTGATATGTTTATTTTTATGTTGATGTTTTCTCTGTTGTTCTTATTAGTCTTTTCTGGGACATTCTTTTTTTGTGATTTGATTTTTCACCTTTTTCAGAGCTGGTTTTATAGTTGTTGAGACTCGTGTGTTAGTTTTCTTGAAATGGTATGATACATCTTTGTTGTGCTTTACAGCTGCCCCTATGAACCCCCTTAATAAACTATTTATAAACCCAATTTTAATTACTACCAGTCTTGTCATCTTCCTCTCCATCTGGAAGGACTATAACGACTGTAGTACATCCCTCTTTTTATTATGATGACACTATAGTTTTCATGATGATCACTGGATTGCTTCTTTCCATTCAAAGCTGTGATTTACTTTGGAGCCTTCCCTAAATGAGTAGAGTATTGAGTAGTGTGTCGTTGTAAAATATAAAGTTAATGGTTTTGTTCTTCTAAGCCAATGCGAAGAACTTCTTTCAGTATTTCTTGTAGTTTGGGTTTGGTTTTTACAAAGTCTTTGAGTTTCTGTTTATCTGGGAATGTCTTAATTTCATTTTCGTATTTGAAAGATAGTGTTGCAGGATATATAATTCTTGGTTGGAAGTTCTTCTCCTTCAAGACTTTGAATGTGTCATGCCACTGTCTCCATGCCAGCATCGTCTCTGCTGAGAAATCTGACCAGAGCCTACAGGGTTTCCCTCTGAATGTTAGCTTTGCCTTGAGTCTTTCTGCCTTTAAGAGTTGCTGCTTGTGTTTCATTTTGTTTAGCTTGATTATAATATGTCTTGGAGTCTTCTTTTGAGCTCTATATTGGGTGGCGTACGATATGCATCTGAGATGTCTATATTCTCCTCCTTCATGAGTTTTGGGAAGTTTTCTTTCAGCAGCTCAACAACAATACTCTCTGTGTTCTCAGATGTCTCACCCTGTTCAGGGACTCCAATTCATCGAAGATTGTTCGTCTTAATAGAGTCCCACATGCTTCTTAATGTTTCTTCATTTTTCTTGTTTCTTTTTTCTGATTTCTGCTCATAGATGCTGGCATCAGTAGCTCTGTCTTCCAAGTCAGAAATTTCTATTTCTTTGATTTTCTTCTTGATCTGTTGGATTTCAGAGTACTGGTGTTCCATCAGATCGAACAACTTGCTTAATTTTTCATTTTGTTGTGCTGCATTTTGTATAAGGTCTAGAAGGGCTCTGTATATAATCAAGTTGTATTCCCTTCCTGATGCTTTCATAAAAGTTTCTTCATCTGGAAAACTCCTTGGTTGCTTTGTTTGGGAGCCTTCTGAAGCCATGAGTGATTGCTTGTATGCCACAATTGTCGGTTGCTTTTTGGGTCCCATGTGAGTATATAGAGGCTGGAAGAGGTACTGTGAGGATGGATTGCAAATGTTTCTCTAGGCTGTCTTCAAATGTAAAGCGAAAGGTACCTGACCAGTTCACAAGTCAGTTAGGTTTTCAGGTGTAGAGGTCCCTCTTCTCATCTCACAAAGTATATCCACTATATCCAACGCCAGATGATAACAAACTAGTTCAGAATCCAGCAATGCTACTGCCCTGTTGGCCTCTGCTGACAGGGCCTAGCCTTAGCCCACACTGCGTCGAGTACTGGTTTTGTGATAGAAAAGCGCTCTCCTGTGAGCAGGCTCTGGTTTCCAAGCTAGGAATTAGGTCCAGCGGCGGCCACCGTATCCAAGATGGCGTCCTCCACACAGGCAGCCGGCAGAGGGGCTAAAGGTGCCGAGAGGTAGTGATTCCTCTGCTTCTGTTGCAAGGCCCCCAACGTAGGCAGCACTGTGCAAAATCACTACTTTTCTGCCGGAGAAGTGCTGTCCCGTTTGCAGGCCCTGTCTCCCAGGATAAGAATGAGGTCCCGCTAAAATCTCGGTACCAACATGGTGTCCCGCACACTGATTGTGGTGCTACACACAAACCCCGCTGAGGCAGCTACAAAATGAAAGGCTCAAAGTGGCTAGATTAACAGAGTCCCGAGCCTGGCTCTCAGAACAGGGGAACCTTGCCTGCCTGCCCCCCCAGCAGCGTGTCTGAGTCCAGCTTCCAGATAAGACGCAACTCCGCCCCCCGATACATTGGAAAAAAAAAAAAATGTCAAACTGGTGCGTTTACCTTCCGTCCGTGAGAGCCGGGGCTAGCCAGGAGCGGGAGTCAGCGAAAGAGAGGAGGTTTTTCACTGAGTGGTATGAAGTCGCAATTAACAGCTGTGTGCCGTGTCCTGAGGCTGATTAGGTGATCAGAAGGCTCTGTTTGATTGTGAATTCAGGTCTTGGTTTCCCGAGGGGTATAAGGAGACGTGGGCTTAGTCTGCCATCTTGACTCCGCCCCCCTTGATTTTTTTTTTTAATGAATAAACTGGAATACACATGAAAGTAGAGAAAATGGTATTGTCATATCTGTGAACCTGCCACCTAGCCTCAATTCCTACTCACTTTTCTTCACGCTTCCTAGTGGAGTATTTTGAAGGAAGTCATGGATATTTTATTGCTTTTTTTGTGTAACTAGCTTAGCAAGTATCTTTAAAAGATAACGACTTTGTTTTAATGTAACTGAAATGTCATTATCATACTTAAGCATCATAACAATTCCTTAATATTGACAAATAATTAGTGTTATAGTTTCACCAATTGTCTCATAAATCTTTTTTTAAAACTCGTTTGTGCAAATCAAAATTCAAATAAGATTCTAACTTTGTATTTGATAAATATGTCTCTTAAGTTTCTTGTAATCTACAATTTCCCCCTCTTCTCTTTTCTCAGACTTAATGTGCTAAAGAAACAAGGTCATTGTGCTGTAGCACTTCCCACTTTCTGGCTTTTGCTGATTGTTTTCCTGTGGTGTCATAGCGTCTGTTCCTCTAAGCTGGTAGTGAGCTCCCAGCCACTGCTCTCTCATTGTCACTTGGGATCATATAGGGATTCCTGAGAGACATTCAAGGAGTCCAGGTGATCAGTACTGTTTTTATGCTAATACAGGATGTGAATTACATTTCTTATTCTTTCAGAAGTGTACAGTGGAGTTTCCCAGATACCTGCTATTTGACATGTGGTATATCACCAACCGAGTGCATACAAAAGCAGATATGAAAATCTCTTTCATTAAGTAAGCATTAAAGAAATGTACAAAAAATATAAAACAAACCACCCTTCTTATTGTATGGGGAATGAATATTTTTCATTAAAATATGCCATGGCTAACATATAATGGATTCAATATGAGTTTTTTAAATGAACTCATAAATGAACATTTTAGCATTTCTCATCTTTATTTCTAATACGGTAAATATTAATAGATATTATTACAGAAGCAAAGAGTGTTTTGTAAAACTCAGTAATTTGTGAGTGTAGAAACTAAATGTTTGAAGACCACTAGGTCAAAGTCACAGTCAGGTTTCTTTTTCCTTCC
This sequence comes from Heterohyrax brucei, assembly GCA_028571685.1. Classification (NCBI taxonomy): domain Eukaryota; kingdom Metazoa; phylum Chordata; class Mammalia; order Hyracoidea; family Procaviidae; genus Heterohyrax; species Heterohyrax brucei. Next base: position 173,476,822 of record CM053141.1, read on the forward strand.
TTTCTTTCCTCCCTCCCGTCTTCCTTCTTCTCTCCTTTACTTGGTTTTTCTATTTTTTTTTGAAAAACATTTAATAAATAATAGTGTGTACTTTCTGTTGAATGATAGGAGGCATGTAAATGGTGACTAGCTGTTTCTCTTTTTGTGATGTTACTTTAAATATCCACCTGATCTGGCCAGTGTAAAGTTGCCTGTTAGCTCTTCGATCTAATAGATCACTCCCTACCATTATTTTATTAGCGATTGCAGAGCGTTGATGTTGTATCATACTATCTTCTCTATTTATTAGTTAGAATTATTATAAAAAGATTTTCTCTTATTTGGTTTAGCTGAGTTAGATTGCACAAAGATAGAATAAATCCTTGATTATTTTTCTTTATGGATTTTCATAATAATGATGAATTGATTACCTAGCATTCTGTAAATGTGACCACTAGAGTGTTTTTTGGTTTGTTTTGAGTGTTATATACTCATAGGTTTTAAAATATTCTTTGTTTCAGTCTGTTGCAGACATTGTTCTTTTTTGGGTGCTCATCATGCCCTACCTTGAGTCACTGGAATCCTCTTCAATTAGCCTGTTTGTCCTTTATCGCAGCTGTAGTCATGTTTCAATAGTTTCCTTGCTCTGTCGTATGACAAGATGATTCAGGCTGATCTACATTTTCTAATTCAGACACAAAAGCAGCTGTTTCTTCAGAGTGACTTGAATTTTTGTAAGAGGGAATGGACAGTTAGGTACCATAGCCTCAGCACTAGATGCACTCACTGCTACTGGGTAGACCTTTCCTTCTAGACATCTTCCGTGAACTGAACTAAGAAAATGATTGTCAGAGACAAAATATATCAGGAATGCATACTGTTATCTCCAACTCGAATTTAGGTTCACGAGGTTTTTACGAAGTATCTCTGGTTTTGCAAGTGTTTCTTCTCCCCATGTAAAAACTGCAGCTCTTAATGACACTGATAAATTTCCCAGCTGGATTTACCCTAAAACACACAGCAGTTCCAAAGTAACAATATTAATATTACCATTAAGAATATGATTACTATTTGAAATTCTGTTCTGCATTTTACCCCTTTTAATTAGAATTTTTTTATAGCATCTTTTATCTGAATGATCAGAAAAGTATCCAGACACTATCTAGTTCTTGCGATTTCTTGGCAAAGAAGGCAGTTGTTTTGAGATAACCACACGTGCCACGATACTTCTTGTATTCCTGACTTTCCATCTTCCTCTCTTGCTGCGGGTGAGTAGAGACCTGTTATTGTCCTTTGGATGGCTACTTACAAGGTTTTAATATTCCAGGTGCTATGCAACAAAGCAGGAGGTGGAACAGAAGCACTAAACAGGTTATTAGGCCAGTGAACTGTGTTGTCCCATGAAACCATGACCTTACACCTCCAAACTGTAAACCAGATCCTATGAAGCTTTTGGTTGTACATAAGCAGCCTCAGCAGCTGCTCTTTTTATTCTAATCTATTTGTTGTTGTAAATATATCTATTATGTAACTTCTGCCAATTTAACTTTTTAGGTGTAGAACTTACTAACAACAATTTCAAATTCTCATGGACTTCAGACTTCCTGAAACTATTACCCTGAGATAATCTTTAGAACTTAAACCCCCCAAAAAATCCCCTAAAGTCTACTTAAAACAATAATTTAGCTTAAGTAGTAAAAATCTCTGCCTTGAGCATTATGCTCTTTTAAGAACTATTTGTATGGGATGCAGTTGACAACAACAAATTGAAAGATTAGATAGGAACCCTGGGGAGGTGGGAATTTATGTTAATGGAGGAAGAACAACCCAGAAAAGGAGGGTGAGAATTGTCATACAACATGAAGACTGTAATCAGTGTCAAAATGGTACATGTGGAAACTGTTGAATTGGTGTATGTTTAACTTTGCAGTTTCTCAAAAGCAGCAGATACATTTTAAAGAAAGAATATGATCTTTGAAATCATACTAAGATGAACTTATACACTGTGGCTATGACAGTGGGCTCCAACATAGCAATAATTGTGAGGATGGCACAGAACTGGGCAATGTTTTGTTCTTTTGTACTTGGGGTTGCGATGGGTCAGAACTGGCTTGATGGCACCTAGCAAAAACAGTGACATTTCCCACTATTTATATAGTACTACTAACTAAGGAAACCCTGAGGGCATGTGGGTTAAGTGCTAGGTCTGCTAACCAAAAGGTCGGCAGTTCAAATCTGTGAGGCACTCCTTTGAAGCTCTGTGGTGCAGTTCTACCCTGACCTACAGGATTACCATGAGTTGGACTCACCTCAATGGCTGTGGGTTGTTTGGTTTTTTTTTTTATTAACTAGAATCCATTTGAACCAGATTTGCTTAGTTCTGAACTAATGTCTTTTTTCTATTCTGTGAGCCCATTAAGGATACTACATCCCATTTAGTAATCACATCCCCTTAGGCTGTTCCTGGCTGTAATAGTTTCTCTGAATTTCCTTGTTTTGAATTACCCTAACAATTTTGAGGAATGCTGGTCAGGAATTATATAGTGCTCCTTCTTAGTTGGGATGTGTGTAATGTTTTTCTCTTGATTGCACTGGGGTGATGGGTTTTTAGCAGGAAGACTGCAGAGGTGAAGTGCTGTTTTCATCATACTATATCAAGGGTAAACACTACTAACATGACTTAACCACTGTTGGTATTCACATTGCTCAGTTGGGTGAGGTAGTGTTTGTCAGCTTTTTCTCCACTGTAAAATTACTACGCCCCACCTGCACCTTACATATAGGGGAAACCGAGGTGGCATAGTGGTTAAGTGCTACAGCTGCTAACTCAAAGTTTGGCAGTTCAAATCCATCAAGTGCTCCTTGGAAACTCTGTGGGGCTGTTCTACTCAGTCCTGTAGGGTAGTTATGAGTCAGAATCACTTGATAGCAGTGAGTTTGGTTTTGTTTTTTGGTTTACATATGGACTCTTCTGTGTGATCTCACATTTAAGGAGTGAGAATTTATGCTGTACTTCTTTGAGCATGGAGTAGCTACATAATTATTAGAAATTTTTCTATCATGGGAGATTCTGTTTTCCTCCATTTATTATTTTATTCAGTCATTTGTTCTAGTATGGATTATAGCTGAATACTATTTTATATATTTTGCTGCTTTTTTCCAGCTTTGGCTACTGTTGAGCTCTGTGTCCTTTTGACATCCACCGTTAGTGAATTTTTTATTATTTTCTAACCATTTCCTTGCCTTCTGTACTTCCTGGCTCTATAATCTTTATATTTTCTGATCTGGTTCTGGAATCAGCCATTGTTCATGATGCCTTGGTTCCTTTTATTGGAATGTAGCCTTAGAAACCAAGATTTGGATGCTAGGCATGTTCATTCCTATTCAGGTGTTGTTGCTTCTAGGTCCTTTTTGCTGACAGATCAAATAATTGTGTGTGTGTGTTTGTGTATATATTTAGATATATATGTGTGCATATAGGTATAAATATTTCTACATGTAACTATCTATACTGAATTTAAGCTGAACTTAAATTCATGTTGATGACTTCTAAATCTGTTACATTACTACATGGATAATTCTAGCCTCTTCTATTGCTTGGCTGAAAATTTCCACTCTAGAAGTAAGATACCTGGCTCCCCAATCTCTCCTCCTTTTACTTGTTCAATTCTGATATACATGGGTAAACCAAAGAAACTAAAGCCACTGCTAGTGAGTCAATTCTGACTCAGAACAATCCTATAGACAGAGTAGAACTGCCCAATAGTTTCCAAGGAGCTCTTGGCAGATTTGAACTGCCGACCTTCTGGTTAGCAGCCATAGTACTTAACCACTATACCATGAGGGTTTACAGTATCAAAATGGTTAACCTATACCCGTGTTCGAAGTATGTGAGGCATAGTCTCCCTATCCTTGCTTGTGGGAACACTAGAGATATATTTCTTTCTAGGCACGGTTGTGTGTTCCTTTGGCAGTTTGTGATATAATCGTTGTTCTTCATCAACACCGTAATTCAAAGGTATCAGTTCTTCTTTGGTCTTCATTACTCACTGTCCAGCTTTCACAAGTGTAGGAGGCAATTGAAAACACTATGGCTTGGGGCAAGTATACCTTTAGTCTTCAAGGTAATGAAGAAGTCTTGCACAGCAGATTTGCCCAATGCAGTTCATCTTTTGACTTCTTGACTGCTGCTTCTGTGAATGTTGATTTTGGATCCAAGTGAAATGAAGTCCTTGACAACTTTAGTCTTTTCTCCATTGATCATGAGATTGCTTAGTGGTCCATTCACAAGGATTTTTTTTTTCTTTATGTTGAGGTGTAATCCATCCTGAAGTCTCTAGTCTTCAGTCTTCTTCAGTAAGTGCTTTGGGTCCTCCTCACTTTTAGTAAGGAAAGTTGTGTCATCTGCATAATGCAGGTTGTCAAGGAGTCTTTCTCCAGTCCTGATGCCCCATTTTTCTTCATATAGCCCAGCTTCTCAGATTATTTGTTCAGCATACAGGTTGAAAAGGTATGAGAAAAGGATACAACCTTTGTGCATGCTTTTCCTGACTTTAAACCATTCAGTATCACCTTGTTCTATATGAACGACTGCCTCATTTTTTTTATGCTTGAGCTGTGTTCTTTTAATTTAAATTTTTGTTTTATTCTGATTGAATGAAAATGTACATTCCCATATATATTTGCATGCTCACCTATATGCAGCTCCCACTGCTCTTCCTGCCCAGTGACAGCACTGCCTCTTGATTCATGTATAGATTTCTCATGAGCACAATGAAATGTTTTGGAATAGCTGTTCTCCCCAGTGTTATTCATAATTTGCTATGATCTGCACAGTCCACTGCCTTTGCATAGCCAGTAAAACAAAGCTAAACCTCTTTCTGGCGTTCTCTGCTTATAGTCAGGATCCATCTAGTATCAGTAGTGACATCCCTGGTTCCATGACCTTTTCTGAATCCAGTTCACGTTTCTGGCAGTTCTCTGTCAATGTACCCTCATTTGCTTTTGAATGATCTTCAGTAAAATTTTTCTTGTGTAAAATATTAATGATACTGTTCAATAGTTTCAACGTTTGTTTGGATCATCTTTCTTTGGAATAGCCATAAATATAGATCTCTTCCAGTCCTTTGGCCAGGTAATTGTGTTTCAAGTTTCTTGCTGTAGACAAGTGAGCATTTCTACTGCTGCCTCCATTTGTTGAAATATCGCAGTTGGTATTTCATCAGTTTCTGGAGCTTTATTCTTTTGCCATTGCCTTCAGTGAAACTTGAACTTCTTCAGTACTATTTGTTCTTTATCCTGTGCTACCTCTTGAAATGGCTGAATGTTGACCATTTCTTGTTGGTATAGTGGTATAGTGTCTCTTTTGCTACTTCCTGAATTGTTTAATGTTTTTTCCTTAGAATCCTTTAATATCATAACTTGAGGCTTGAGTTTTATAGACTTTCTTTTTGAAGTTTTATTTCATTGCATCTTATGTAATCTACTTTCAGTTGTTTTTCTGTGCAAGATATAAGGCTTGGCTTGCTTAGGCAGTAGACACATCCAGTAATCTTAGCACCATTTGATAAAATGATTATCCTGGCTCCATTGAATCTCTCTTGCTCCTTTTTATATCAATGGATTATATTCATGGGAGTTTATTTCTGGGCTCTCTAATAATGTTCTTTTAATTGGAATACCTCTTCTTTCACTAAAATTATGCTGTCTTGATTACTACAGCTTTAAATCTTGAAGTTGAGTGGTGTCATTTCTCCAACTTCTTCTTCTTCTGCATTGATTTAATCATTCTGGATCTTTTGCTTTTCCACATCAACTTTGGAGATCTTGTTATAATGTTGTAAATGGTATATGATATAATATGATATGATAATGGTAATTTTAGTATTCAAGAAGGAAAACATAATTATATCCACAAAATAGCTTTCTATTTTGAGGTTATTTTTTTGTTGTAATTAAATTTGTTTTTGGAAAGAATTTACATGGTAAAAATCATATCTATAAAATATAAATTGAGAGAAGTGTAGGTTCTGTCCCTATCCTTGCCATACTTCTTCCTCCCCAGTAGATAACAGTTTGTGTGAGTAAATCTGTGTGTGTATGTGTACACACACACAGTAGTAGTTGTTTTCCTACTGCTTTGTCAATAACCTTCTCAAACTTTTGGATCTTTCCTGATTTGGTAGATGAGAAACAGTGTATCAGTGGAGCTGTGATTTTCATTTCTATTTTTGTTAGCAAAGTTGAGCATCTTTTCAGATGTTTGATATCCATTTATATCTTATTTTCTGAAAATTCTATTTCATATTTCTACCTCTTTTCCCATATTGATGGTCTGTTTTTTGTCCTGTTTTATCTAAGCTTATTACATATTACTGATGTCAGCCATTTGTCAGTCTGGTATGCTGGAAATACTTTGCTGTAGTTTGTTATTTCAGAAGCTTTACCTTGAAGCTTATAGCAAATATGTTTTTCTCCCCATTTTATATATCCTCAGGAGAAAGTATCATTTTATAATGTTGTTCTGTCTTCATATGGTTTGGGGGGATGACAATACTCTATCCTTCCCAAAACAAAAAAGAAAATTCAGAAATGGATTAGGTCAAGTTCTTTAAATTTGATTGCTGAAGTTCCATCTATTCATCTCAGACCTCTTTATGTATTTTATTAGCATACCCCACAACTAAGGATAATTTGATATTGTGTTGTGCAGAGGACTCCTCAAGTTGTACAAAGGGCTTCCAGGTATTAGATATTTGTTACACGGTATGAGACATATGAGGTCTCTGACGGGTCCATAAACTTAATTGTTCTAAGTGCTACATATCTCGTTACTGAAAATCACTATGTCACCTCACTTCTGAATATCACTGTGGTCACCTTTGAAGTACTCCCCTTGGGAAGCTATGTGCCAATGGCAATGCCAGTTCCAAAGCAGTTTTGGAACTCTTTCTCGAATATCCATTGCACGTGGTATCATGACAGCAAGTTAGTGGACTTAAGTGTATAGTCCGTGAGGGAGTTTTTAGCCAGTAAACAACTGTATTGGCATAGCCTCCTTACTCACCTGATCTAGCCCCCTAAATTTTTCTTTACCCAGAGACAAAGAAAACATTGAAAGAAAGACATTTTGATGATATTCAGGATGTCAAGGGTAATATGATGACAGCTCTGATGGTCATTCCAGAAAAGGAATTCCAAAATTCCTTTGAAGGGTGGGCTGGCAGCTGGCATCAATGCATAGCTTCCCAAGGAGTGTCTTCAAAGATGACTGTAGTGATGTTCAGCAATGAGGTATGTAGTACTTTTTCTAGGATGTTTGCAAACTTAATTGGCAGCCCTGGTATGATTTCTGTGCCTCCCACTGTCTTGTCTGGCCAATTAGATTTGCGTATCCTGTAGATACAGTGATTGGTCTGAACAGTGAAGAGGAGATGACCCAACTGAGACCAACAGGAGACTTTGCAGGGAAAATTAGAGTGAATGCTAGTAGAGAGGTCTCCCTAATTTTATTGACCTGAGCTTAGACTGCTGGGAGAGTTTGTTGCAGCCTCTTTGAGAGAATAATTGAACATGAAGCCAGCAAACAGCAAAGAAGAGAAGAGGGGGAGAAGAAGAGATGCCGCAAGACTACATTGAGCATTTGGGTCTAACCACGTCTCCCTTTTGGACTCCTTTAGCATTCCTTCTTTGCACACAGCTACTCCTCCTGCCCTCCCCCTGCCCCCGCCCTGTTTTATTGGCTGTGACAGCTTTCTGGCTTTCCTTGGTTCCAATATCTAGTATTTTTTACAAGACTTAGGCTCTTTATTTTCCTTCTGCATTGTAACACCTCTGTTTTCATTAAATCAATTTCTTCTTACATTTAGTGAGTAAAAGCTAATCCTGAGTTCATTAATTGCTAGAGGGGTGTTACTGAAGCCTAGTCTGTGGTTTTATTTTTATAAACAAGCCTGTTTATAGCATGTTGGAAGAAAGTTGTAACTCAGGGATACTGGAAAGAGATGTAGTTTGTTAACAAAAACCTTCTTACAATGATGGAATATGGAAGTGGTGTAATGGTTAGAGCATTTGACCACTAGCTGAAAGGTCAGGCATTGGAAACCACCAGTGGCTGTGCTAGAGGAAGATGTGTCAGTCTGCTCGTGTGAAGATTTACAGCCTTACAACATGAAAAGAAAAGGGGTGCACGCTAAGATCTCCACTAAAAGACCACGATTGATGGCCGAAGTCCTGGAACCCACCTGGAAGCATAGCCGCTAGACCTGATGCTGCCCCGGATCATGGATCATTACTGAGGGCAACTCTTTGGATGGGAATGGAATGGACTTGGGGACACAGAGTGAACATATCGTGTGTGCACTTTCTGGTTCTGTGCATTTATAGGATGTTGTCATACTGGCCTCTTACTAGAGGAGAGTGGAGAGGCTGGAGAGGAAGGGACAGGAGACTGTTAAGAAGACACAACATGTGTGGAACAGAAAGGTAGAGTGTGCTGTCACCAGGAAAGGAGAGCAGAGGGAGACTCAGGTAGGTGGGCATGCAAATTTGAATTGTATTGTAAACTTTCACTTAATCACGATCAAAAAAAAAAAATTGCAGCCTTGTACAAACCGTATGTTCAGTGTAAGTCAGAACTGACTTGATGGCAGTGAGTTTTGGGTTACAGTTTGGAAGAAAAGGACCTATTGGGTAGGTTAGACAGCAAATGGAAGAGAGATATGGAAATGACCTTTACTGCAAATATTTTCTAGTCATATCTTAATAGCTTTCCACCCAAACTCTGTTGAGGAAGCTTGGTGTTGCGATCCTAATGTTATGCATGCCATTGGCAGAACAGACTATTAGAAATGAAGGCCATAATTCACTGAAGGTGATATATTATACTAGTTGAAAAGTGCATAGTATGAGACACAGTATAGCATATTGGTTAATTTTGGCTCATCATTCAATCCGTGCTACTAATGGCTGGGTAATATCAGACTAGTTTTTGCATGTCTCTGTGCTGTAGTCCTTCAGCCTTTAAAAATAAGAGATAAGAGTACCTGCCTTGGCTTCAAAGAGATAACACAGATATTTTTGTAAGAGTACTATACTAATTTGTTTGTTTGTTTTTTTTTTACTATAATACATGGAAGAGGATTGACATGGTGGGTGGCACTTGTGAGGGTGCCTCAAGGGGGGTAGAGGGAGTGTGCAGCCAGCAAACAAATGCAGAAAGCATGTGTTATTTGTGTAAAACACAGTACTTGATTATCTGTAATGAAACACTTACTGACCGCCTATACCCGTGAGTTTGTCTATATATCACAAATCAGCCGTTCTGCAGTGATTTCCATTAACATGAAGTTTTTATAAAATTGAGTAAAATTCTAAAGTGGATGGCATGTTGCCTTCTCACCCTTTGAGTCTTATGTGTACATATTGTGCTAAATAATACACTTTGTGGGTTAAGTCGTCTGGAGTCTTTTCTGGCTGTAGGACCTCAGTGTTTCACCCAGTGCTCGTGGTTAGGAGTGGACTCCCATTCATGTCCTGTTGCATTGTTTTACCATGTTAAACTTGAAAATAAGTTTCAAACATCATCAAACACCAGTTTTCTCTTTATTTCCAAGAGTTTATACATACTTTACCAACAAAGCCATCAATATGATTTATCTTGAAAAGAATTCACTAAGAATGTTCTCTGTAGTACACAGTAGAGAGATATGAAAATAATATTCTGTGTCTACTGCTGCTGCCTGGCTAAGCCTAGTTTATTTTTGTAGGCCCCATTGTGTAGGCTAGTCACCAATTTTTTTCTTCTTTTTCTCTCTCATTCAGTCTGTCGACCTTTCTCTTCTCAAGCTGTTACTTACTGAGTTTAGTTTTTTTTTTCTTTTGGCTGAACCAGAATTGCCAATGTTTCACACATTTTTGTAGGTGTGATTACTTCACAAGCCCTTGCTTTAATATATGAAGTATAAAGTTATTGAGACATGGAAAAAAAGTAATTTGTGCCATTCGTGCGAAGAATAGCTGTTAACATTCTTTGAGTGTTTGCCATGTTTCAGTGTCAACAGCAAGTGTGCAGTCTGCATCCACACTTCTGTGTACAGGCATGCAGATGTGTGTATGTACATGTGTGCCTGTGCATGTGAAATCTCATTTAATTCTTTTTTTTTTTAATTTTTATTTAACATAACTGAGTGAAAATGTACATTCACGTATAAATTTACATGCCCATCTATATGCAGCTTCCATTGCTCTCCCTGTCCGGTGACAGCACACTATTCCTCTCTGCTCCATACATGTCTCATCCTCCCAACAGCCTCCTTTCCCCTCCTCTCCATCCACTCCCCTTCCTCCAGCCAGAGGTCAGCAAGATGATATCCTGTAGATGCTCTCAGAGGGACCCCCAAACCGCTGGACCATCAATTGAGGTCTTTTAGTGGAGATCTCATGATGCACCCCTTTATATTCTTATGTTGCCAGTGAGACTTCTCTATGTGAGCTCCATCGTGGATATCACTGGTGGTGGCCGGGCACCATCCGGTTCTTCCGGTCCCAAGTCGATGTAGGCACTCGCTCTTGTGGGTCTCTCTGTCTTCTGTATTCTGTTATGATGTATTTTTTTATGTTGTCATTTCTATCTGTTTTTTATTTTTATTTTATTTTTATTTAACTGAGTGAAAATGTACATTGACGTATAAATTTACATGTGCACCTATATGCAGCTTACACTGCTCTCCCTGTCCGGTTACTGCACACTTGTTCCTCTGTGCTCCATACATGCCTCATCCTCCCAACAACCTCCTTTGCCCTCCTCTCCGTCCACTCTCCTTCCTCCAGCCAGAGGTCAGCAAGATGATATCCTGTAGATGTATACAACCACAAAGTGCTTCCAATATATGGTCACTCTGCATTGCCAAGTCCATTCCATTCCTGTCCAAAGAGTGGACCTTTGTTATAATTTATGGGAAAGGGCAGCATCAGGGCCAGGGGCCATGCTCTCAGAGGAACCCCCAAACTGCTGGACCATCAATTGAGGTCTTTTAGGGGAGATCTCAGGATGCACCCCTTTTTATTCTTGTGTTACCAGTGAGACTCCTGTCTGTGAGCTCCATCGAGGCTCTCACTGGCAGTGGCCAGGCACCATCCGGTTCTTCCGGTCCCAAGTCCATGTAGGCACTCACTCTTGTGGGTCTCTCTGTCTTCTCGGCTGTCTTTGCCACATGTCATTTTGGTCTTCGGTGAGCATCCATTCCTGCTGAGTTGGGACCATTTGCTGTGTCCTCAGATGGCAGCTTGGCAGCTTTTAAGACCCCAGAGACCACTCACCAATGTGGGGTGCAGAGAGCTCTCTTAGAAAAACACTAGTTATGCCAATTGTTCTCGATTTCACCTAAAAGCATGGTCGTCCGCCCCCTGCCCCAGCTACTCTATCCTTGCATGTATTGAATTAAGATGGAAGGAGTACTCAAGTTATGCTGAAGTCCACTTAATGTTGTTCTTGTTTCTAATGTGTGCTATTCACCGCTTTCTCCCAACTAGATTTCTAATAACTATCTAAACTAAACCCTCCCCCCTCACCCTTACTCACTCCTCTCCCTTGCAGCTCTCAAAGAGTCTTTTCTTCTATACACAAGTCTGTTTTTGAGGTCTTATCGTAGAGGTCTTATACAGTATTTGTCCCTCTGTCACTGACTACTTTCACTCAATGTAATGTCTTCCAGTTGAAACCAGGTTAGGAGATGTTTCCTGGAATCGTTATTCTTTATCATTGCGTAGTGCTCCATTGAGTATATGTACCATAGTTTACCTATCCCTTCTTCTATTGTTGGGCATCTGGGTTGATTCCAACTTTTTGCTATCGTGGACTGTGCTGCGGTAAACATTCTGGTGCATGTGTCCGTTGGTGTGAAAGCCCTTGAATCTGTAGGATATATTCCAAGTAGTGGAATTACTGGGTCAAATGATATATTGATATACATTTTTTTAAGGACGTGCCAGATTGCCTTCCAAAGAGGCTGGACCATTTTGCAACCCCACCAACAGTGTAGGAGGGTTCCACTTTCTCCACAGCCTCTCCAGCATTTGTTGTTTTGTGTTTTCTGGATCATGGCCAATCTTGGTGGGGTGAGATTGTTATGATATTTTTGATTTCTGTTGCATCTGTGGTGACAATTCCCCTTTCATTTCTAATTTGGGTTATTTGTTTCCTTTCCTGCTTTTCTTTAGTAAGTTTTGCCAGTGGTTTATCAATTTTGTTGATCTTTTCAAAAAACCAGCTTTTGGTCTTTTCAATTTTTTCAATTGTTTTTCTATTCTCTAATTCATTTGGCTCTGCTCTAATTTTTATGATCTCATTTCTTCTGGTGCTTGAGGGGGTTCCTCTGTTGTTCTCTTTCTACTTGTTCAAGCTGTAGAGTTAGTTCCTTGATTTGGTTTCTTTCTTCCTTCCAGATGTGTGCATTTATGGAGATAAACAGACCTCTGAGCACTGCTTTGGCTGTATCCCATAGGTCCTGATAGGAAGTGATTTCGTTCTTATTTGAATCCATGAATTTCTTTAATTCATCCTTGATTTCCTCTATAACCCATGTTTTTTTGAGCAAGATGTTGTTCAGTTTCCAAGAGTTCCAGTTTCTATCTGTTTTTTCTGCTATTGATTTAAACTTTTATGGCTTTATGATCTGAGAGGATGCTTTGCAGTAATTCAGTGGTATGGATTTTGTTGAGCGTTGCATTATGGCCTATCATGTGGTCAGTTCTGAAGAATGTTCCATGTGCACTGGAGAAGAAAGTGTAGTTGTCTGCTGATGGGTGGAAAGTTCTGTATATATCAATGAGGTTTAGTTGGTTAATTGTGTCAATGAGGTCTTCTGTATCTTTACTGAGCTTTTTTCTGGATGATCTGTCTAGTAATGAGAGTCGAGTGTTAAAGTCTCCCACTATTATTGTGGAGTCATCTAACTCTCTTTTGAGCGTAGTCAGTTTCTTCGACATATGTAGGTGCTCTGACATTAGGTGCATAAATATTTAATATAGTTAAGTCTTGCTTGTGTACTGAACTTTTCAGCAATAAATAGTGTCCATCTTTGTCCATGATGGTGGATTTGACATTAAAATTGATTTTGTCTGAGATTAGAATTGGCTCCCTTGCTCTTCTTTGTCCATTGTTAGCTTGATATATATTCTTCCATCCTTTAATTTTCAGTTTGTTCCTGTCTTTAGGTCTCAAGTGAGTTTCTTGTAGACAACATATGGATGGGTTGTGTCTTTTGATCCAAGATGATACTCGGTGTCTCTTTACTGGAGCATTCAGTCCATTCACATTCAATGTAATTATTGATAGTTATGTGTTCACTGCTGCCATTGTGATATGTTTATTTTTATGTTGATGTTTTCTCTGTTGTTCTTAGTAGTCTGTTCTGGGGCACTCTTTTTTGTGAGTTGATTTTTCACCTTTTTCAGAGCTGGTTTTATAGTTGTTGAGACTCGTGTGTTAGATTTCTTGAAATGGTGTGATACATCTTTGTTCTGCTTTACAACTGCCCCCACGAACCCCCTTAATAAACTATTTATAAACCCAATTTTAATTACTACCAGTCTTGTCATCTTCCTCTCCGTCTGGAACGAGTATAATGAGTGTAGTACATCCCTCTTTGTATTATGATGACACCATAGTTTTCATGATGATCACTGGATTGCTTCTTTCCATATCAAAGCTGTGAATTACTTTGGGGCCTTCCCTAAATGAGTAGAGTATTGAGTAGTGTGTCGTTCTAATATATAAAGTTAGTGGTTTTGTTCTTCTAAGCCAAAGCGAAGAACTTCTTTCAGTATTTTTGGTAGTTTGGGTTTGTTTTTTACAAAGTCTCTGGGTTTCTGTTTATCTGGGAATGTCTTAATTTCATTTTCGTATTTGAAAGATAGTGTTGCAGGATATATAATTCTTGGTTGGAAGTTCTTCTCCTTCAAGACTTTGAATGTGTCGTGCCACTGTCTCCGTGCCAGCATGGTTACTGCTGAGAAATCTGATGAGAGCCTACAGGGTTTCCCTTTGAATGTTAGCTTTGCCTTGAGTCTTGCTGCCTTTAAGAGTTGCTGCTTGTGTTTCATTTTGTTAAGCTTGATTATAATATGTCTTGGAGTCTTTCTTTTGCGATCTATATTGGGTGGTGTACGATATGCATCTGAGATGTCTATATTCTCTTCCCTAATGATTTCTGGGAATTTTTCTTTCAGCAGCTCTGCAACAATACTCTCTGTGTTCTCAGATGTCTCACCCTGTTCAGGGACTCCAATTCATCGAAGATTGTTCCTCTTAATAGAGTCCCACATGCTTCTTAATGTTTCTTCATTTTTCTTGTTTCTTTTTTCTGATTTCTGCTCATAGACACTGGCATCAGTAGCTCTGTCTTCCAAGTCAGAAATTCTTTTTTCCATTTGTTCCATTCTGTTTTCTTGGCTTTGCATGAAAGTTTCTATTTCTTTGATTTTCTTCTTGATCTGTTGGATTTCAGAGTACTGGTGTTCCATCGGATTGAACAACTTGCTTAATTTTTCACTTTATTCTGCTGCATTTTGTATAAAGTCTAGAAGGGCTCTATACATTTGTATTCACTTCCTGATGCTTTCATAAAAGTTTCTTCATCTGGAAAACTCATTGGTTGCTTTGTTTGGGAGCCTTCTGAAGCTATGAGTGATTGCTTGTATGCCACAATTGTCTGTTGCTTTTTGGGTCCCATGTGAGTATATAGAGGCTGGAAGAGGTACTGTGAGGATGGATTGCAAATGTTTCTCTAGGCTGTCTTCAAATGTAAAGCAAAACGTATCTGACCAGTTCACAAGTCAGTTAGGTTTTCAGGTGTAGAGGTCCCTCTTCTCATCTGAGTGATTTCTTGTATCCCACAATTGTCTGTTGCTTTTTGGGTCCCATGTGAGTATATAGAGGCTGGAAGAGGTACTGTGAGGATGGATTGCAAATGTTTCTGTAGGCTGTCTTCAAATGTAAAGCAAAAGGTACCTGACCAGTTCACAAGTCAGTTAGGTTTTCAGGTGTAGAAGTCCCTCTTCTCATCTCACAAAGTAAATGCCACTATATCCAACGCCAGATGATAACAAACTAGTTCAGAATACAGCAATGCTACTGCCCTGTCGGCCTCTGCTGACAGGGCCTAGCCTTATCCAACCCTGCGTCGAGTACTGGTTTTGTGATAGGAAAGCGCTCTCTTGTGGGCAGGCTCTGGCTCCCAAGCTAAGAATTAGGTCCAGCTGCAGCCACCGTATCCAAGATGGCGTGCTCCACACAGGCAGCAGACAGAGGGGCTAAAGGTGCCGAGAGGTAGTGATTCCTCTGCTTCTGTTACGGGGCCCCCAATGTAGGCAGCACTGTGCAAAATCACTACTTTTCTTTTGGAAAAGCACTATCCCATTTGCAGGCGCTGGCTCCCAGGCTAAGAATGAGGTCCCGCTAAAATCTCGGTACCAACATGGCGTCCTGCACACTGACCGTGAAGCTCCGTGCAAACCCCGCTGAGGCAGCTACAAAATGAAAAGCTCAAAATGGCTAGATTAACAGAGTCCTGAGCCTGGCTCTCAGAATATGGGAATTTCACCTGCCTATCCCCCCAGCAGCGTGTCTGAGTCCAGCCGCCGGGAAGACCCAGCTCCGCTCGCCAGCCCAGACCGAGGAAAAAAAAAGTCAAAATGGTGCGTTTACCTTCCGTCCGTGAGAGCCGGGGCTAGACATGAGCGGGAGTCAGCGAAAGAGAGGAGGTTTTTCGTTGAGTGGTATGAAGTCCCAATTAACAACTCTGTGCCGTGTCCTGAGGCTCATTAGGTGATCAGAAGGCTCTGTTTGATTGTCAATTCAGTTCTTGCTTTCTAGAGAGGTATAAGGAGAGGTGTGCTTAGTCTGCCTTCTTGACTCCGCCCCCTCATTTAATTCTTAAAACAGCTCTATGAGATTGGAGACTATTTTATGCCCCTTTTCCAGATGACAGAAAGGAAAAAAAATTGAGATGGCAAGTTTTTTACCCAAGATCATGTAGCTAGTAAGTACTAGAATCTGGACCACTTGACTGGTGCTTTTCATTTTGCCTCACAGTACAGTTATTTGCAAATGAGTTTAGACCATTGAAGTGGATTAAAGATTTTGCAGATCCCACTGCATTCCTGCTATTGAGAAATAGGTTCTCTTTATTTCAATTTGGCTTTGTTTGCTCGTGAAGTGGTTACAACAACTGACTGATAACTGAAAGAGTGGCAGTTTGAAATCACCAGTGGTTCCAGAGAGGAAGACACGGCAATTGGCTTGCATAGAGATTTACAACCTTGCAAAACCTATGGGGTCAGTATGAGTCAGAATCTACTAAATGGCTGTAGGTTTGATTTTGGTTTTGTGACTACTTGGATAAATGAAATTTGGCAGAAGATATGCTAGGTAAATTCTTAGCCTTTAAAAAATTGTCAGCTTGCATTTGATGTTTTGGAGCCTAGAGCAGAGGAAGCCCATAAGTCTAAGGCCGTCTTGCTGCGGGGCAGATCAATCTAGCTGCTTAGAAAGACTGTATCAAAAAAGGCTGTTATAAAACAAACAAACGACAAACACGTTGCTCTCAAGTCAGTTCTAACTCATAGTCATCCTAAAGGGCAGTAGAAGTTCATAGGCTTTCCAAGGTTATAAATCTTTATGGAAGCAGATGGCCACGTTTTTCTCCCAGGAAGCAGATGGTGGGTTCAAATCATCAAGCTTTTGGTTAGCAGCTGAGCACTTTGATCACTGCACCACCAGGAATTTTAGAAAGGCCATATGGAGAAAGAGAAAGTGGCCCAGTAAGCTCCCTGCTGATCAAACTATTTGAGCTTAAGACCCAGGCATCATGGAACAGAAAATGAGTTTTCCCCACTGTGCTTTTCCTAATTCTTGACCAGAGTCCTGAAATCTAGTAATAATAAATTGTTGGCTTTGATTGCTAAATACTGAATTATTCTGTTCCAGAACAATAACCCAAAACACCCACCTTTGTGGATGATAAAACCCTTGAAAACAGGGATGTTATCTCATTTGTCTTTTCATTTCTAGCTGTTAGCACTGTATCTTCCAGGTAGTAGTCGGTAATTGATTTTAGCTGACTGAATGAGTGAATCAATGAATGAAAGAAATCTATCTACTGGGAGAACAGTTACACAAGTTGCATGGACCCTGGTGCTTAGATGGAATGGAGAGAGGTAGACAATAAGCCAAGAAACACTGTCAGGTAGTGATGAGTGTGCTGAAGGGGAACATGGCAGGGCAAAGAGGACATTTGTGTAGAATGATGAGGTGACTAAATGAGCCATGCAGACCTGTTTTTACTGGACGTTGAGTTTTTGTGCTTAAAACCCAAGAATGTGGCATCACTGTTCTGTTTCCAGACATCCAATGAGCAGCAACAGTATCACATCTTAGCCTGAAAAACAGATGGCAAAAGGGCCAAAAAGAAGTCTGGATAGAAAAGCCATTGGTTAGGATAGCACCCAACAAAAGCTACCCCCTGAACATGTACAGTTTGCCAGACTTCCCTACCTTTGCAGCTATAGTTCCCTCTGAATGGAACATTCTTTGCTACCAACAGCCCTCTCATCTTTTTTTTTTTTATCAAGTTAAATTTGCATTCTCAGATAGAGCAAGCTCTTCCTCTACTGCTCTACAGATTTTTGCTTTCATAGCACCTTTCTCTGATGCTTGCTCTTTCCCACCAGCATAAACACTGTCTAGTGCTCCCTCAGCTATTCATAAAATTAGTAAATCTAAGGGATGTATGGCTTAGCAGTATATCAACTTAGTGCACTGTTTTGCACTTGAAGAGACTTAATACGTACTTTCTCAAAGCAATAAACAGAAAAAATATAAGGAAGGAGAAGGCCATGCTTCCTTGGCTTCATTTATGTTAGCCCTGGCACATAGAACATACTCAATAATTAATGAATCAGTGTGTGAGTAGATAAATTACTCATGACTAACAAAGCACATGCTTTTTCCATGCTTTTTGGTTACAAGTTCATTTTTGTCTCCCCTTTTAAATTCCTAATAGCAGATGTATTTGTTTGAGCCATGAGTTGTCAGCATTAAAAAACTGGACATCGTATTTTGCCCAAAGTACATAAAGACCAAATTACCCAGTGTTGTCAACAATGATCACCAGAGCATGTTCATAAGTTTTTTACATTTAATTACATTAATGTTGTAACAGAAGCTCGATTCTGCCAGTGTGGATGCTGTTCCTGGGAGTAGTAATTTAGATATTTTTAGTAGCTGGCATTCTGTCAAAGAGTCCTGGTGTCACAGTGGTTAAGAACTCGGCAAAGACATGGCAGGCTGCTTCCATAAAGATTACAGTTTTGGAAACCCTATTGGGCTGTTCTGTTCTGTCTAGATGCTTGCTGTGAGTCAGAATTGACTTTATGACTATGGATTTGAATTTTTGTTTGGCATTCTCTCTCCTTCCTTCTCTCATGGTCATTCCTTCTCTCTCTCTCACTGTCAAGACATCATCTGTTATTAAGTGTATCAACTGAAGTATTGCTGAGCTTCAGATGATGCTGTGTAACCCTGAAGTACCCAATTGACATTTAGGAAACAGTATATGTAGTGAAATGATTTACTTGTTTGTGTACATGTTATGTGAGCTAACTGTTGTTAGCTCTCATCAAGTTCGCCCATGACTCATGGTGATCCACCATACAATAGACAAAACATTGTATGGTCTTACACCATTTACATGATTGGTTGCAAATTGGACTGTTTTGATCTGTAGGGTTTTCATTGACTGATTCTTGGAGGTAGATTGCCAGACTTTCCACTTAGTTCATCTGAGTCTGACAGTTCTGCAGAAATCTGGTCAGCATTATAGCAACACATAAGCCTCCACTGATGGACAGATGATGGCCACCTATGAAGTGCACTGGCTGGAAATAGAAACTGGATCTTTTGCAGAGAAAGTGAGACTGCTACCACTGAACCACCATATACCAAAAAAACAAAACCAAATTCATTGCTGTTGAGTTGATTCCAATTCACGACAATTATGTGTGTGTGTATGTAATATATGTATGTATGTGTGTGTGTATATATATGTAGTAAAACTTGCACATGGTGCAAGGTGGATATCTGTCAAAGAAGGAAAAATCAAATATTTTCCCCTAAATAGAAAGCAAAGGAAAAGTATTAAGAGTACATCTTGTCAAAGGCAGGAAATTGGCATGCAATGTACAAAGTCTGACAATTAAGTGCTGCCTACTTCGTTGGTGAATGTGGCGGCAGTCACCTTTAAAATATGCCCCTTGGGAAGCTATGCACCAGTGCCAGTGCCTAGTCCACTCTTCAAAGCATCTTGGAACTCCTTCTGGAATGGCCCCTGCATACTGTGGCATGGTAGCAAGCCCACTAACTTAAATGTATGGTTGTCTGTGAGTTATTTGTCTGGCCGGTAAACAAATAACTGTATCGGAACACCTAACCTACTCGGCTGATGTGCCCCCAGTAACTTTTTTCTTGAACTGAAGATGAAGGAAAGATTGACAGAATACATTTTGGTGACAGGACATCAAGGGTAATACAACAACAGCTCTGATGGCCATTCCAGAAAAAGTTCTAAAATTGCTTTGAAGTGTGAACTAGGTGTTGCTGTTAGTGCATAGGTTCCCAAGGGGAGTACTTCAAAGGTGGCCATGATGATATTCAGCAATGAAGTATGCAGCACTTTTTCTAGGGTGAGTTTGAGAACGTAATTGGCAGACCTTGTATGTATATGAATATGTATGTGTATGTATACACAGACATATATTTTATACAAATACATGTATATTTATTGTGGATATTTTATATTTAAATGTGTGAGAATGAAAGTTTTTAAAATTGCTTAGATGCTATAATCCAAATAAAGAAATTGTAAATACATATTTTGACGACATATATCCATGGTCTCCTTTGTTGCTGTTTTTGTTGCTGTAGACTCAGCCTCAGCTCACCGTGACTTTATGTATAACAAAAGGAAATGTTGGTTGGTCCTGTGCCATTCTCAAAATAGTGGGTATGTTTGAACCTGTTTTTGCAGCCACTGTGTCAGTCTATTCCACTGAGGGTCTTCCTCTTTTTTGCTGACCGTGTACTTTACTAAACATGATGCCTTTTGTCAGTAATAGGTTCCTGTTGATGATGTGTCCAAAGTAGAAGTCTTACCATCTTTCATCCAAAGGAGCATTCTGGCTGTCTCTCTTGTTGTTGTTGTGAGGTGTCGTCAAGTTGGTTTTGATTTGGTGTAACCCCCTGCACAACAGAACATAATCCTGCACAGTCCTGCACCATTTCCCCAGTTGCTGTTGTGGCCACTCTGTATCAGTGCATCTCACTGAGGGCCTTCCCGTTTTCACTAACCCTCCACCTTACTGAGCGTGGTGTTCTCTCCAGGGACTGGTGCCTCCTGATGACATGTTCAAAATATGTGAGATGAAGTCTCACCATTCTTGCTTATAATCAGCATTGTTGCTCCCTCTTTTCCAAGACAGATTTGTTCATTCTTCTGGCAGTCCATGGTATATCCAGCATTCTTCACCGACACCACAATTCAAAAGTATCAGTCCTTCTTTGGTCTTTCTTAGTCATTATCCAGCTTTCACACACATTTGAGGTTATTGAAAACACCATGGCTTGGATTAGGCATACCTCAGACAGTCATCCTTACACAACTGGTATTTAGAACTTTGCATTTTCTTGTAATTTTCTGGAAAATAGTTGGTTAAATAGGGGCATATTGTCCCATTACATTTCCTGTTTGAATAGCCTTTTGAATTACGTAGTGTGAGATGTAGTGTGTGTAAAATAGGCATCAGATATATTGTCTTTGCATTAAGATGGAAATAGATTCTGTTTATGTCATTCCATTATGTCAGACAGCACTGAATAGTTTAAATTTATTAATAGATACCAAAACTGCCACCTCTCCCTTTTAAAAATCATAACTGGCAGAAGTACAAGTGTTCATGAACTGACAAAACTAATTTTGGATTCAGTGAAAGACAGTGACCTTGAATGAGTTGACACCAATAAGAAATAATGATTATAATTCAGTACATTTGAAGAATTAAGTCAGAGGCTTGTCACTGGGACATTAGAATGAATGACCATATCATTTGCTATATAAATATCCAGAACTGAATGCCTGTTTGTTATTGGCTAATTAATTGGTTGATTTTTGGCTATAAAGAGAACAGTGGGCTCATCCTAATTGATGAAGTACCTTGTTTTTCTATGTTCTTTAATTTTGATTCAAGGCTTGTGTGTAATCCATTTGATGGTTTTATTTGCTTTTCTTCCTGTAATGCAACTTTACTGACTAGGAATTGGTTTACTCTTTCATGTCTGAAGGCTCTGATAAATTGAGGAGCTTAAGCAGACAGCTCTTTTATCCAAGAACCCTTGCTAGACTGATGATACTGCTGAAACCTGCCTGGACTGAAAAAAAAAAAAAAAAAAAAAAGGCTCAGAGAGGGATAAGAGTCTTTCAGGGAGAAGAAACAAGCAAAATTTTTACAACAACATCAAGAAAAAAAATAGAAAGAAATCACTCACATAGAAGTCCTTGCCAAAATAAGAGATTGGGAGATGGCTGGTTCTACTTTGGCTAAGGAAAGGATGGTGAATTGAAAAAATGATCAAAAGTGACATCGTGAACCTATCAAGAAATATCAGAAGAGACTCAGTCCGTCACAGCATGCAAGAATCTACAAGGATCAGCTCCGCAAATGTTTGCTGAGTGATTGTGCTGGGCTGTCTTTCGTGGTGTGGTAGACACAGCCATAACACTTGCTGGGTTATACCTTTCTCTCATCTCTTTCCTTTTACCCTTGCCCTTGCCCTTGCCTGTTTTTTCATAAGCATGGAGTTATAAGAGGCACATTCAGGAGGATATGTAAGTACAGAAAAGCACAGTTCTTGCCTTCAAGAAAGTCTCAATCTAATTAAAAACAAAACAAAAAACAGAAGTAGAACTTAAAATGCTTAGCTGTATTTATTTTTATTTGTTTTGTGTGAAAACTGATTTTAATGAAATTATAGCAAATCATTAGGGATTGAGGAGGGCTTGTTAATATTGGTAAAGGAGCTATGGTTTTTGTCATCAAAAGATTTCTGTTGAATGTCTTCTATTTTTAGACTACCAGTTAATTAGAAACTCTACTAATTACCATCCCATATGGTTGGTGTCTGTCCCTTTTGGAGAAACTCATTCTGCAGATTGTCTCTTGCCTCTTCTAGTCACACATATCAACTTAAGGTTGTGATTTACAAATCAAAACACTGCATGTTCATTGGTATTAATCTGTAGTGTTTTCAAGATCAGCATCAGTTGAATGGAATGGGGTTCATAAAAAGAGTGTATCTTCCTAGCTTTCTGCAGGAACACAGAGTACCTGGGGGGTTCATTGTGTTCTTGGATGAAGAGAAAGGGTTTTGTGGCAGGATAAAGAAAAGGCAGTTTCAGTTGTGAGCTGTCATTTTGGTGTTTTGATTATTGTTTGTTGTGTTCTGGATACATTAAGCAATCCATCATTAGAGGGTTCAACATTGTCTTTGGTCTTTCTCATGCCCAATCACATCAACCAGGGGAGGAATATGGTATCAGTGACTCATGCTTATGGTCAGTCATAGCTTTGAGGTGCTGGTGTAGCACCCTACCTGTGTGTCAGTAAAAAGCGTATAGTGTTATTGTTGCACAGGCACAACTCTTTATAGAGTGATGTCCCTTTGAAAGCTCTTCCTCATGTTTTCTACATGAGTAAATTATTCTAATCTCAGAGATGTCTGTTGATTTTGCCTTCATAGAATCTATTCTTCCTTCTTCCTCTAATGTCATTTTGCTTTGTATTTGGAGAGCCACCTCCCCCTCATTATGAATCTGGGAGAAACAGGATAGTGCAGTTCAACACAGACTTTCTAGATTTGATTGACCTCTACCAACTCTCCTCTCTATAGCATTCTGTACACATGACCTTCACAGGTACTGACCACAAGCTGTTGCTCTTATTAATCTGTGTGTCACTCCTGGCTGACCATGAGCTCCTTCAGTGTTCTCCAGCTTGTCTTTTTCATGTGGGAACTTCAGATGCTAGCTTGGAGCCTGGAAAATAGTAAAAGTTCAGGGATTAAATGAAGGAACTCCTGTCTGGGTTAACGAGAGAACCTGCTGCCAAAGGCTGTGGTTACTAGATGCTGCTTAATCAGCCTCAAAGTTATGCCAGTCTCATGCACAATGAATCTAAATACTGCCAGGTCTTACACCATCTCCACACTCCATTGCAGATCATTCAATTGTGATCCATAGGGTTTTCATTTACTTATTTTCAGAAGTAGACTACCAGGCCTTTCTTTTTGGTACATCTTGGTTTGGAAGCTATGCTGAAACGTGTTCAACAACATACAAACCTCTACTGAAGGACAGATGGCGGCAGTATATAACATGCATTTGCTAGAAATCAAACCTGGTCTCCCAGCCTGGGTCTCTCATATGGAAGACTAGAATTCTGCATGGGGAACGTGAGTGTCTCTTTGCCAAGAATAGATGTGGCATTTTTCTTTTTTTTTTATATTTTCTTTTCTTTTTTACTTAACATGACTAAGTAAAAATGTACATTCGCATATAAATTTACATGCCCACCTATATGCGGCTTCCACTGCTCTCCTTGTCCGGTGACAGCACTCTAGTCCTCTCTGCTCCATACATGTCTCATCCTCCCAACAGCCTCCTTTCCCCTCCTCTCCAGCCACTCTCCTTCCTCCAGCCAGAGGTCAGCAGGATGATATCCTGTAGGTGTATAGGACCATAAAGTGCTTCCAATATATGGTCACTCTGCATTGCCAAGTCCAATCCATTCCTGTCCAAAGAGTGGACCTTTGTTGCAATTTATGAGTAAGGGCATCATCAAGGCCGGGGGCCATGCTCTCAGGGGAACCCCAAAACCGCTGGACCATCAATTGAGGTCTTTTAGTGGAGATCTCAGGATGCACCCCTTTTTATTCTTGTGTTGCCAGTGAGACTCAGCCTAGTGAGCTCCATTGTGACTATCACTGGTGGTGGCCGGGTACCATCTGGTTCTTCCGGTCCCAAGTTGATGAAAGTACCCACTCTTGCTGGTCTCTCTGTCTTCTAGGTTGTCTTTACCGCATGTCATTTTGGTCCTTGGTGAGCATCTGTTCCTGCTGAGTTGGGCCCATTTGCTATGTCCTCAGATGGCAGCTTTTAAGATCCCAGATGCCACTCACGAATGTGGGGTGCAGAGAGTTCTCTTAGCAATGCACTAGTTGTGCCAGTTGGCCTCGATTTCACCTAAGAGCATGGTCCCCTGCCCCCTGCCCCCTGCCCCAGCTACTCTATCCTTGCAATATTGGGTTAAGATGGAAGAAGTAATCAAGTTACGCTGAAGTCTGCTTAATGTTGTTCTTGTTTCTAATGTGTGCTAGCACCACTTTCTCTCAATCAGATTTCTAGCAACTATTGAAACTAAACCTTCCCCCCTTCACCCTCCCTTCCTCCCCTCCCTTGCAGCTGTCAAAGAGTCTTTTCTTCTATACACAAGTCTGTTTTTGAGGTCTTATCGTAGAGGTCTCATACAGTATTTGTCCCTTTGTCACTGACTACTTTCACTCAACATTAATGTCTTCCAGTTGAAACCAGGTTAGGAGATGTTTCCTGGAATCATCGTTATTCTTTATCATTGCTTAGTGCTCCATTGAGTATATGTACCATAGTTTATCTATCCATTCTTCTGTTGTTGGGCATCTGGGTTGATTCCATCTTTTTGCTGTCGTGGACTGTCCTGTGATAAACATTCTCTTGCATGTGTCTGTTGATGTGAAAGGCCTTGATTCTGTAGGATGTATTCCAAGTAGTGGAATTACTGGGTCAAATGGTATATTGATGTCCATTATTTTAAGGAAGCGCCAGATTGCTTTCCAAAGAGGCTGGACCATTTTGCAACCCCACCAACAGTGTAGGAGGGTTCCACTTTCTCCACAGCCTCTCCAGCATTTGTTGTTTTGTGTTTTCTGGATCATGGCCAGTCTTGTTGGGGTGAGATGGTATCTCATTGTCGTCTTGATGTGAATTTCTTTAATAACTACAGATCGTGACCATGTCCGCATGTGCTTTTTGGCTGCCTGGATCTCCTCTTTAGTGAAGTGTCTGTCCATCTCCTTTGCCCATCACTTAATGGGATGGTTTATCTTCTTCTTATTGATATTTTGTACTATTTTATAGATTATGGAGATCAGGTGTCGGTCTGACATAGAGTTGCCAAATATTTTTTCCCATTCTTTGGGTGTTCTTTTAATTCTATTAATAAAGTCTTTGGATGAGCAAAAGTGTTTGATTCTTAGTAGTTCCCATTTATCTATTTTCTGTTGATTGTGGTTTCTTTGACAAATTTTGGAGTCTGTCCTCATTGTGAATTAAAACTTCCATTGTTGTTCCTACCTTTTCTTGTATGAACTTTATAGTTTTAGGTTTGACATTTAGGTCTTTTATCCAGTTAGAGTTGGTAGATGTGTCATTTTTCATACACCACCTACACATTAAAGTTGATAGAACAAATCTTTTCATGGGGAACAAAATCCTACCATTTCCCAAACACTGTTTTCCCTGTGTTCCTCCACCTGCCCCAAAATACACTATATAACGCGGTGTCCAGATCATTGAGAGAATGGACTGTGCTTAAGATACTCTAGTACCTTGGAAATTGTTTAACATACATTAAACTGTGGTGATATTGCCTTATAGTCACTAAATCAATATTTGTATTCAATGTAGATAAGATCTTTTTAATAAGTTGAAGACTCATGAACTTACCATGCTTCATGTTTTTTGCATATTTAGTTATGATGCAAACTTCTTGAAAGTAACAGCTTAACTATCATCATTAATTTTCTATTGCAAATAAGATTATTAAAATTTTTTTTTTTTTCGTCTCCCCAAATTAAGTACCACATGTCAAAGAGGCTGGAAAATGGAATTAAATTAGAATGTAGAAAAGTTATAATACAGGTTATTGAAAGCTTCACTGATTAAATGAATGGATATTGACTTTGAGGAAAAGGAAAAGTGAAGGAGAAAGGCATGTAGAAAAATTACAATTCATCCCTTTAATGTGGTGGGTTAATAAGCTTTCAACATGTTTATTGTTGTTTATAGGCCTTGACGTACCGATGTCTTATATCACAGTCACTAAATCACTCATTTGGCGTTTTTAAGTGCTAGAGGCTGAAGTGTCCTCCCGTTGATAGAGGGGACAGTGTGCCAGCTCCAAGCATCTGAGTCTTGAGTGCTAAGTGATAATTTTCTTATTACTTCTCTTAGTTATACTTTGCATGAATTGAAGGATATTCCTAGTAACTCTCCTCCGACTTGAGTCAGTTGATTTCATTCTGGGTTTTGATATGTTAAACATCTAAGTCTTTAAGCAGGAAGGATTCTGGTTACAGTATAATGAATGGAAACATCAGGGAAATCAACACAATATTAGTAGCGTTATCTTAGAGTTGATCATTAGCATGCATTAATATGTATTTAATAAATTGAAAACTCAAAGTGCTTAGATGCTTGCATCTCATCTTATGTAACTTGTTTAGGAAAGAAAATGTGCTTTGAGACTTTTACTACAGCTGTGCTGGAACAAAGCAATTTTAGTAGAAAAAATGAATTTGGATCACATTTTCTTGTTGAGTTTTGCGGAATTTGTCGGTTAGGAAAAAAATGCCTTTCTGAAAATGTGTTTACTTCTCTTCTTACATATTCTTATCTCAGTTCTTATGTTATTGGAACAATTGTAGACTTTCTTGTTTACCTTCCAAGAGTTAGGAGTAAAAACATTCCATTTCAATTTTTGTTTTGTTCTTGTGCCTTTAAAACTTGATTAAAAGTCAGCAGGTTGCTGAGAGTTCTAAGTGTGTAGACATTGTCATTAGCTCTTTGATAATGTTCTCTGTGTTCTATAAACGAAGTAATCAGATGTAGCTTGTAGTTGTGTCAAGGTTCCCAGAGGGTTTACTAATGAAAACAAAAAGGCAATATATGTCGTTGTAATAAACCAACATTTTGCTTAAAATTATTTGAGAATGAAAATTTTCACCCCATGTGCTACAGATCTGACCTTCACTTCTTGGGGTTCCTCTCTGTCATCATTTCAGCTATAGTAAGTCAGGGTGAATTAACCAAGGTCATGTCTACACCAATATTTTAATTACCTGGCTTTGCTTATGCCTTGTTGAAATTGCTTTCATCTGGCAGGTTGAAACAGCAAATTAATTGTAGGAATAGCTACCCAGAATTCAAAGGATATTTGTTCTGTTTTGACTATGATAGGAAGAGTATCTTTTTTTCTTTTTTTAACATGAAAAAATATAGTATGTTTTAGCTGACTGAAAGATATATACACCAAAAGGAAGTTTTGGTTTTCAGAGACCTCAGTGATTAATGGAATTCTAACATATAGGTCAGGGTTGTTCAATGGTGGCTCTTTTGACTTTTGTAACTGGACAGTTCTTTATAGAAGGGATCTGTTATGTACATTACAGGATGCTTAGCTGCATCTTTGACCCTTACCCACTAGATTCCAATAGCAATCCCTCCCAAATGGGACAATTAAAAATGTCTTCAGGCATTGCCAAATGTCCTCTGGCAGGCAAAAACAATCTAAATTGGGAACTATAGCTCTAAATAATAATTTTAGGTACACTTTGTTTTATTATATTATTTGGTTCCCCTTAAGTTACTGTCTGGTGTGTTTCTAATATAGTCAAGATTCATTTAGTTTTCTCTAAGAAGTTATTCTTTCTCTTGGGTGAGCAAATTACAAACTACTTCCTGATAGTTTACCTTATATCATAATTTCATGTATCTTGTTTAGGCTGGTTTGATTATAGGTAGATTGTTCCAGTTCATCTTTTTGGACAGAATGTTTCAGCATTTAAGACTAAACAAAAATTCTGCGAGGTAAAGATTTTTGTTCAGCACACTTAGTAACATTTGAATTGGGACACAGAATAATGTAGTTCTTCTGGAGAGGAAGTTCCCAGGCTGACAGACCGTGATCTCTTAAAATGAATATCATGTGTCATATAAATTTCACAATTTTAAATATAGGGATAGTATAAGTCAGTATCAAAATAGCTAATCACCAAGCAAATTGTGCCAAGCAGTGTACCAACACTGTATTTATATCGAGTCTTTCACTGTTTGTAAGTGCTATGAAGCAGGAACTATTGTCATTATTTTAGATCTAGAATAGAAGAGCTTTAGAAAAATTTAATTACTTAAAGTCAACAGCTGTTCCAGGGCTGGTGCCAGGACTTGAATCAAAGGTGTCTGGTTCTTACAGACCCTGCTCTCAACTTCAGTGCTTTCTGCTGACCAATCTGTTATTGTGTATGGTAGCATGTGATGCTCCACCTGAGTCCCCTCAAGCCTACCATTATAGTGCAACTTTGGATCTTATTTTAGCTGCCACCATCTAAATCTCTGTCTGCACCTTCCCTTTGACTGCAGGGACCCCTCTACTCATAGTTTAGGTAGGTCAGAAGTTCCAGAAAGAGACTTGCAGCCAACATGGCACCATAGACAGAAGCATCATGTCATTCTTCCACAGCAAAGACCCCCCAAACTAAGTGAAACAGAGACAGACATCAATCTTAGAACTAGAACTGTCAATGAAGAGATAGAGATCTCAGCCCAAACCTGAATGGAACAAGCAACTGACAGAAAACAGAAGAAATAACAAGAAGTATCCTATCAGCTAATGCAGCATGGATACACTCTCTTGAATGCCTGTTGGAGATCCACAGAGAGGGAACACGGAAGAGCAGATACATGGAGGTCTTCATGAAGGACAGAGCACCTGCTGGCAAGTGAGGCATCAGTCCCCACCCCCATATTCTCCTTGCTGCTCTACCTCCAGCGTTGACTGGCTAGCTGTGGTGCTGAGCTGGCTGGAAAGTGCAGTATTGTTGCCACTTGGATTTGCCACACCCACATCAAAGATTGGCAGATTAGCAAGAGTATGCAAAAGCACCTATAAGAGCCCCCAGCAGGACACAGGTCCCCAGACCTGCCCTGTTGCTTCATACCTGAGTGACTGGCCTTACCTATTGGACAAAGAGGTAGAAGTATCATGAACACAGAGGAACAAAAAACAAAGAACACACAACCTGCCTGTTTTAAAATAACCAAATGAAACAAAAAAGCAGGATGAAACAAAAAGACCTTCAGTCAGTCAACAAAGAAAATAACTACTGAATGCTCAAAGACAGCAGACAATATCAAAGCATATTAAAAAACAGGGCAAGAAGGTTGTAGTAGGTGTTCAAAATAAAACACCAGGTGAATTTCCAGTAGAAGAAGGGACACTAGAATTGCCTGATAAGGAATTCAAATCCATAATATGCAGAGATATCCAAGAGTTGAAACAAGAATGAGGGAAAAAATAGACAAATTTGTGGAAAATGCAGACAAATTCATGGGCCGAGGAACAGGTTAGAAATGATGGCACACAGGAGCAGCAAAATTGAACATAAACACTTTTATACATCTCTATTTGAGGAAAAATCAGAAGAACAGAAAAATGAGGAAACTCAGGATTATCAAAAGCAAAATTTTTCAAGAGGTTGGAGTTCTGATTATTCAAAAGAAGCCATACAGGCAAAAAGGCAATGGAATAATATATATATATATATATATATATGTGTATATAAGACCTGGAAAGAAGGAATGGAAAAAAAAACAAACAAAAACTAGCCAAGAATAATATATCCAGCACAATTCTCATTCAAATATGATGATGAAATTAAGACATTTCCAGATAAACAGAAGTTAGAGAATATGTAAAAACCAAACCAAACTTAACAAGAACAAACAATATCAGACCACAGCCTGAATCTAGAATGCAAGATTGTACTAACCAGATACAAACCTAGGAAATGAATTCTCAATGACTATCCCAAACCAAAAGAATTACAAGGGGGAACTAGAGAGATTAATATATAAACAGCAATAACATCAGAACAACAGAAGAGGAATAAACAGTGCAGATGTAGAATTTTCTAATGGAGTAGAAGGCAAGGTGCTACCAAGTAAAAATAGACTGGTTCAAACCTATGAAGACAAGAATACATTTTAAGGTAACCACAAAGAAAGCTAATAAACTTACTTATGAAAATGAAGAAGGAAAATGCAAAGTCTCAGTAAAAACAAAGTCAACAAAAACAAAGGAAAAAGAAATCCACAGACTAAAGAGATTCAGCAAGGAGAGTAAGAGGAACAAAGAAGATGTCAGCATCAAAAACAAACAAACAAACAAACAAAAACTACAAAATGACAGCAAAACTGTACTGTTTTCAAGTGACACACCTTAGAAAGAAAGACTCCTGTTTCAACAGATACATTGGCCTGTGGAACAGAGTTGAGACCAGATAAAATTCCCTCTACCTACAGTTACTTGATCTTTGACAAGGGCCCCAAGTCCATCAAATGATATGTTTATTTTAGTGTTGATGTTTTCTCTGTTGTTCTTATTAGTCTGTTCTGGGACATTCTTTTTTTGTGAATTGATTTTTCACCTTTTTCAGAACTGGTTTTGTAGTTTTTGAGACTTCTGTGTCACATTTCTTGACATGGTATGTTGCGTCTTTGTTGTGCTTTACGGCTGCCCATGATCCCCCTTAATAAACTATATGTAAACCCAATTTTAATTACTACCAGTCTTGTCGACTTCCTCTCCATCTGGAAGGACTATAACTACTGTAGTACATCCCTCTTTTTAATATGATGGCACTGTAGTTTTCATGATAATCACTGGATTGTTTCTTTCAGTATTAAAGCTGTGATTGAGTTTGAAGCCTTCCCTAACTCAGTAGAGTTCTGGGTAATGTGTCATCCTAAAATATAAAGTTAGTGGTTTTGTTCTTCTAAGCCAAAACCAAGAACTTCTTTCAGTATTTCTTGTAGTTTTGATTTGTTTTTTTCAAAGTCTCTGAGTTTCTGTTTATCTGGGAATGTGTTAATTTCATTTTACTATTTGAAAGATAGTTTTGCAGGATATGTAATTCTTGGTTAGAAGTTCTTCTCTTTCAAGGCTTTGAATGTGTCATGCCACTGTCTCTGAGCCAGCTGATTTCTGCTGGGAAATCTGACAAAAGCCTACAGAGTTTGCCTCTGAATGTTAGCTTTGCTTTGAGTCTTGCTGCCTTTAAGAGCTGCTGTTTATGTTTCATTTTGTTAAGCTTGATTATAATATGTCTTGGAGTCTTTCTTTTGAGATCTATATTGGGTGGCGTACGATATGTGTCTGAGATATCTATATTCTCTTTCTTCATGATTCCTGGGAAGTTTTCTATCAGCAGCTCTGCAGTGATACTCTCAGTGTTCTCAGGTGTCTCATCCTGTTCAGGGACTCCAATTAATCAAAGGTTGTTCGTCTTAATAGAGTCCCACATGCTTCTTAATGCTTCTTCATTTCTTCTGTTTCTTTTTCTGATTTCTGCTTATAGACGCTGGCATCAGTAGCTCTGTCTTCCAAGTCAGAAATTCTTTTTTCCATTTGTTCCATTCTGTTTTCTTGGCTGTGAATGGAAGTTTCTATGTCTTTGATTTTGTTCTTGATCTGTCGGATTTCAGAGTACTGGTGTTCTGTCAGATCAGACAGCTCACTTAATTTCTCCTTTTGTTCTGCATTTTGTAGAAGGTCTAAAAGGGCTCTGTATATAATTCTATTGTAGTCACCTTCTGATGATTTCAGGAAAGTTTCCTCTTCTGGAAAACTCCTTGGTTGTTTTGTTTGGGAACTTTCTGAAGCCATGGGTGATTTCTTGTATGCCGCAAGTGTCTGTTGCTTTTTGGGTTTCATGTGAGGAAGTAAAGGCTGGGAGAGATACTGTGTGGATGGACTGCAGATGTGTCTCTAGGCTGTCTTAAAATGGAAAGAAAAGGTATCTGACCACTTTCTAAGTCAGTCAGGTTTTCAAGTGTAGAGGTCCCTCTTCCCAACTGGCAAAGTGAGCACCTCTATATCCAACCCCAGATGATATGAACTAGTTCAAAATACAGCAATGCTACTGCCCTGTTGGCCTGTGCTGACAGGGCCCATCCTTACTTGACACTGAGTAAGCTACTGCTTTTCTGGTAGAGAAGCGCTCTCCTGTGGGCAGGCTCTGACTTCTAAGCTAAGAATTAGGTCCAGCTGTGGCCACTGTATCTAAGATGGTGGCCTCCATCCAGTCGGCAGATAGAGGGGCTAAAGGTACCGAAGACTTAGTAAGTCCTCAGCCTCTGTTGCTGACCCCCTACCCCCATAGATGAGACTGTGTAAACTACTGCTTTTCTGTAGGAGAAGCGCTGTCCTGTTAGCAAGCACTGGCCCCCAGGCTAAGCATTAGGTCCCGCTAAAATCTCCATATCCAACATGGCATCCTGCATATAAGTGCTGCTGGTTCTGTGCAAACCATGCTGTGGCAGAGAGAAAAAGACAGGCCCAGAGTGGCTGGATGAACAGAGTCCTAAGCCTGGCTCTCAAAATCTGGCAATTTTGCCTCCCTATCCCACCAACAGTGCATCTGAAACTAGCCGCTAGGCAAGATTCAGCTCTGCCTGCCGGCCAAGACAGAGAAAAAGAAAAGTCAAAATGATGCGTTACCTTCAGTCCGTGAGAGCCAGGGCTAGCCAGGAGCGGGAGTCAGCAAAAGAGAGGAGGTTTTTCGTTCAGTGTTATGAAGTCCAAATTAACAGCCCTGTGCCGTGTCCTGGGGCTCACTAGATGACTAGAAGGCTCTGTTTGATTATCAGTTCAGGTCTTGGTTTCCAGAGGGATATAAGGAGATGTGTGCTTAGTCCATCATCTTGATGCCGCCCCCCCACCCCAAGTCCGTCAGATGAAATAAGAAGTCTTTTTGAGCAGATGGTACTGACAAAACTTGATGTCCTCTCGTAACGTGGAGCAACCTGGAAGTCATCATGCTGAGTCAAATGAGTCATTTACAGAGGGACCAGTGTCATGTGAGCTCACTGCTATGAAAACTCATGGAAAGGTTTATACACAGAAACATTCTTTATTAGTTACTATGAAGGGGAGGTGTGTGGATGGAGAGAAGAAGTTCCAAAGCATTAATTCCTATCCCTCCTTCAGAAATTCTCAACTAAAGAATGTTGGGAGTTGTCTAAATATGCTAGCCCCTTTAGCCCTAAGGTGTGATAATGCTGAGGCCATTCTACACAGGATGTCAGAATCCATCAGCAAAATTTAGCTCTCCTCACCGAAGATGATAGTGTGTTTGCTTGCCAATATACCTCTTGTATAGCTGCCTTCCCTTTCTTGACTAACTTGTTTCCTCCCCGACCAATATTTCTTCAGTCATTTTCCAGGTAAGTTACTTGTTCTGAATTCATTACCTCAGATTCAGCTTCAGAGGGATCCAAAATTATTTTTCTACAAATTTGCTTTAATGTAGAGGCTGATTTATGGTTTGAGTATGTACCTAAGCTCCGTGTTACTAAACTAAAAATTTTGCATTTTTATAGTTAGATTGTAGGTATAGTTTAAAATTTTCAGCTAGTATGCTATAATTTATTTATTGTTACTATATATTTCTTTGAATTTTAATCTAGCATAGTGTATACACATATGTTTAGCCTAAATTGATTGCCATATGGAGACTTAGTCTTATTAACAGTCTCTCAGTTTGCAGAAGGTTTTAGGTGATTTTGACATTTTTATGAGGTTTTATTTGTAGATGTTCAGTCAATAGTACCTGAATAGTTTTTTTATTTTCCACTAGTTTATTCAAGGGCAGTTCTGGGTGCTGTTTGCTTCTTAATTTTCAGAAGTTTACAGTCAAGTACGTGTATTTGCAGTCTGGAAACAATTCAAGAACAATACAAATATAAATAGCTTATGTTTGTTCAGAGTTTTACAATTTGTAAATCACTTTCACGTGTAATAAAAACACTCGGTTCAAAATAAAGACAGAAAAAGAGCAAAGGTGGCACAGATTAAAAAAAACAAATAGTTAGAAGGTAGATCCAAACTCAACCCTGTGAATAGTTAACATGGATAGCAAGTAAGGGCATGGAAAGATGATCAACTTAGTCATTAGATGGACAGATAGATAACTACAGTTGAGCTGACCTTGACTTCTGATGAAATTATGCAGAACAGAACAAGGTTTTGTTTGGTCCTGTATCATCCTCCTGATTGCCAGCATGTTCAAGTCTAGTTGGGTAGCATGCTGTTCTGATAGATAAGAATTCGAATAGCTAATTTTTTAAAGTAAATTACCAGGCTTTTCTACCTAGTTTATTTTATTCTGGAAGCTCCCCTGAAACTTGCTCACCCTGGGTGACTCTGCTGGTATTTGAAGTTCTGGTTGCATAGCTTGCAGCATCATAGCAACATACAAGGCACCATAGTAGGACAAGTGGACACTTGGTGTTGGGATTAGTTAATTAGAGAATTGCAACACTGCAGTGAGATATATTATACACTGTTACAGTAGCAAAAATTAGAATGAATAACCTCACCAAGTTTAGGTAATTATTTTGGAAGACAGGTTGACAACTTTAAAAAACATGTATCTTCTATATGCCTCAGTCATTTAACTTCTAAGTGTTTACCCAAGGAAAATTAAAATGCATGTGAATACAGAGCCCTGCACACCACTGTTTATAACAGCTTTGTTATAGACAAAAATTGCAAACAAATGAAATGTCCATTAGCAGGTGAATATGTAAACAAACAGGAATATTTATGCAATGGAACACTAATCATCAATAAAAATGAATGAACTATTGATACTGAGAAAAATATGGATGAACTTCAAAATAATTTTTCTAAATGAAGGACAAAATAGCGTACCTATTTAGACAGCCATAGTGGGGCTCACAATGTTGAGTCCCAGTGGCAACAGGAGAAAAAAAGGGGTGCACCCTAAGAACTCCACTAAAAGACTGCAAGTGATGGTCCTAAGGCCTGGGAGTTCCCCTGGGAACATGACCCCTAGACCTGATGCTGCCTCTTTTCATAGATCCTTACTGAGCTCACCTCTTCAGATAGGAGTGGATTGGACTTGGAGACACAGAGTGACCGTATCACATGTGCACTTTGTTGTTCTGTGCATCTATAAGGAGTCATCCTACTGGCCTCTTGCTAGAAGGGATTGGAGAGGATGGAGAGGAGGGGACAGGAGATTAAGAGGATATGACATGTTACCAGCCAAGGAGATCAGAGGGAGCTGCAGATAGGCAGGCATGCGAATTGGAATTGTAAGCTTTCACTCAAACACAATAAAAAAGGGTACATATTTCATTATTGCATTTTTATAAGACTTTAAAAAAAGCAAACTAGTCTGTCATTTGTGAACAGAGATTGGTGATTGCCTGGGGATGAGGGAGATGCGGAGGGGGCTGCGGAGATGAAAGAATGAGATTGCAAAGGGGCATAAAGAAAATTACAGGTGTAATGATTGTGGTGATGGTTTCATAAGTATGTCAGAAACTTGCATGGTAAGCAGTCAAGGCTTCTGGTTGGAGGAGAAAGTTGGATGTTAGAGTCTTTCTGGTCAGTGTGTGATCTGTCGATCATCAGCATTAGCATCAGCTGGGAGCTTTTTATAAATGTAGAATCTCAGCCTTGTTATAGATCTACTGAATCAAATTTCCAATGTTAACTTGGAAATGCTTTAATTCCAAACATGAGTTTAACAGAACGTGTTCCACATATTGCCTGCTGTTAGAGTGCTCACATTTTCAAAATCAGTCTTTATTGAGGTATAATTTACATGCACTACAGTTCACTAACTTTGTGTATGCAAGTCAGTGAATTATGACAAATACAGTTATGTGACTACCTTTTCCACAATCAGGATATAAAACTTACTCATCTCCCCCAAAATATTGCCTGATGCCCTTTTGTAGTAGGCTCCCTCCCCTAATCCTTGGTCCTTGTAATCCTTGATCTTTCTACCATTATACTTTTGACTTTTCTAGGATTTCATGTAAATAAAATAACCTACTATATAGTCTTCTGTATTTCTTTCATTCATCACTTGATGAATGAAAGAGATTAGTTCCTGCTATTATATCAGTGGCAACCCTGGTGGCATAGTGGTTAAGTGCTACGACTGCTAACCAAGTGGTTGCCAGTTCAGATCCGTCGGGCGCTCCTTGGAAACCATGTGGGGCAGTTTTGTCCTGTTGGAATCAACATGATTGCAGTGGTTTTGTTTTGTTTTTGGTTTGGTTGTATCAGTAGTTTATTCTTCATTATTCCTGAGGAATGTTCCATTGCAGGGATACACCATGGCATTGATATTCAGAAGCATTCCTAAGTACAGTATTTATGCAGCCTGGAAATAGCTTGGAGAAGCATGTGCCTGCAGAGGCTACCGTGGTTTTAAATTTAAAACTGGGACAAAAAGTCATAATGAGGGATTCTAGTGGTAGGTGTAAACATTTCCCTTCTCTTCGAATCCAGATGATAAATCACTGTCAGAACGGGTTGCTGACCCAGCTATCCATTCCATCTCAGGGACTTGTGGATCCAGAGCAGTCCCTGAAGATGTGAAAATTCCCTGTTCTGTGTCATCATCAGGACACTTTAGGCATACTCCCTCCTTACCATACATAAAAAAGCCATTTGGAGAGGAGCATGAGGAATGAATTGTTATTGTTAGGTGAAGACCAGTCACAAGGCTCTATATGTAGAAGAATGAAACACTGCCTGGTCCTGCACCATCCTCACAGTAGTTACTGTGTTGATCCCATTGTTGCTCTCACTGTTTGACTCCATCTCATTGGGGTCTTCCTCTTGTTCTGCTGACTTTATCAACTTCATGTCCTTCTTCCCTGTTCCCTCCTAGTAATGTGTCCAAAGTATGTGGGATGAAGTCTTGCCATTGTCACCCAAGAAGCATCCTGACTGCACTTTCTTCAACTCAGATTGTTTTCTTTCTCCTGGCAGCCCAAGGTGTATTCAGTATTCTTCACCAGCACCACAGCTCAGAGCCATTAATTCTTCTTTTGTCTTCTTTATCTGTTGTGCCCCACCTGCATGTATATAGGTGATTGAAAATAGCATGGCTTGGGTCAGGCTCACGTTAGTCCACAAAGTAACATCTTTGCTTTTTAACAGTTTAAAGAGGTCTTTTGCAGCAGATTTTCCCAATGCAATAAATCATTTGCTTTCTTGACTGTAGCTTCCATGGATGTTGATTGTGGATCCAAGGAATGTAAAATCTTTGACAGCTGCAATATTTTCTGTTTATGATGATGTCACTTATTGGTTTGGTTATGAAAATTATTGTTTTCTTTGAGTTGAGGTATAATCCATGCTGAAGGCTATAGTCTTGATCTTCCTCAGTAAGTACCTCAAGTCCTCTTTCTTTCAGCAACCAAAGCGGTGTCACCCACATGTCACAGGTTGTTAATGAGTCTTGCTCCAACCCAGCTACTGTGTTCTTCACACAGTGCCACTTCTGTATTTGCTCAATGTACAGACTGAATAAGTATGGTGTAAGGATACCTCAAAACCAAACCAAATCCATTTCTGTTGAGTCATTTCCAGCTCATAGCAGCCCTATGTGACAGAGTAAAACTGCTCCAGAGTTTCCAAGGTGGGGCTGCTAGATTTGAACTTCCAGCCTTTTGATTAGCAGTTTATGTTGCCCTAGCTCCTAACCAGTGTGCCACCAGGGCTCTGTAAAAGGATACGACCCTTGGGTGGAGAGGAGAGGATAGATTTCTGGGAGGATAAGACATGTATGGAGCATAGAGGAAGAGTGTGCTGTCACTGGGCACAGAGAGCAGTGGGAGTTGCATATTAGGTGGACATGCAAATTTATATGAGAATATACATTTTCATTCAATCATAATAAAAAAAATCTTTTTTGGATTTTAGAACAGTCAGTATTTCCTAGTTCTATTCTAAAAATTGCTTCTTGGTCTATGTACAGTTTCTGGTTTCCACATGTGCACACTTAAGTATTCTAGAATTCTTGTTCTTCACAATGTTATCCATAATTCGTTATGATCCTCACAGTTGAAGGCCTTTGCATAGTCAATAAGATACAGGTAAGCATCTTTCTGGCATTCTTTGCTTTCAGCCATGGTCCATCTGACTTCAGCAATCAATGATATCCCTCATTCCACATCTTCTTTGGAATCTGGCTTCAGTTTCTGGCCGTTTCCTATTGATGTATTGGTGCAATATTTGGTGAATTATCTTCTGCAAAATTTTACTTGTTTGTGATATTGATGATATTAGTCAGTAATTGACACATTTGGTTGGATCACTTTTCTTTGGAATGAGTACAAATATGTATCTTTTCCAGTTAGTTGGACAGGTAACTATCTTCCAAATTTGAGGGCATAGGCTAGTGAATAGTTCCAGCCTGCATCAGTTTTTTGAAACATCTCAGTTATTACTCTATCAGTTTCTGGAACCTTGTTTTTTACCGGTGCCCTCAGTGCAGGCTGACTTCTTCCTTGAGTACCATTAGCTCTTTCTTATATGCTGCCTCCTGAAATGGTTGAACATCAACCAATTCTTTTTGGTACAGTGACTCTGTGCATTCCTTTCATCTTTTTCTGATGCTTCTGTGTCATTCAAGATCATGTCTATAAAAGTGGGATGCAGAAATCAAATTCTGGTAAAAAGAGCAAACCTGATGGTCTTAACGAGAGTGGGGAGACCCCACAAGAAATGGCCCCCAGACTCTCTGTTAGCCTAGAAGTCAAAGTATTCCTGAACCCAACCCTTCAGACAATGATTAGACTGGCCTGTAAGATGTAAAATGATACTGGTGAAGAGTGTGATTTTGGCTGAAGTAGATACATGAGCCTTGATGCTGTCTGGAGGTCCAAAGAGAAGGCAGAAGGTGACAGAAGCTAGTTTGTTGGACATGGAAAATATAAGGTGGAGAGGAGGACTGTAATCTCTCAGTGTCAGAAGAGTAACTCGGGTCACATAATTGTACGTAAAGTTTTGTGTGTCAAACTGACTTGAACTGTGAACTTTCATTTGTAGAACAATGTAAAAAAAGATCTTGACCATAGACTTCTTCAGTAGTACAATTTGAGAGTTGTTTTTTTCTTAATTCTTTCAGCTTAAAGAATGCTGAGCTTGCTCTTCCATTTTGATTTTCAAACTCCAAGTCTTTGCAGTTTCATTTTAATGCTTAACTTTGTCTCCTCAAGCTGCCCTTTGAAATACTCATTTCAGCATCTCTTCTGACATCCATTTTGGTCCTTTCTTTCTTTCCTGTCTTTTTAATGACTTTTTGCTTTCTTTATGTATGATGCCCGTGATGTCATTCCCCAAGTCTTGTGGTCTTTGGTCATTAGTCTTTAGTATCTCAAATCTGTTCTTGAGATGGCCCCTAAATTCAGGAAGGGTATATAATCAAGGTTGAATTTTGACTTTGACGGTCATGTTTTAATTTTCTTCAGCTTCAACTCGAACTTGCATATGAGTGTTTTGCTGGCCTTGTTCCAACTGATGATATTGAGCTGCTCTGTTTTTCCACAAATGTAGTTGATTTGGTTCCTGTGTGTGCCATCCAGTGGAGTCCACAGTTGTAGTTGCCATCTATGTTGAAGAAGTTATTTGCGATGAATAAGTCTTTGATCTTATAACATTCTGCTTCTGTCATGCTATCTCCAGCATAGTTTCTATCACCAAAGCCATATTTTTCAACTACCAGTCCTCCTTTCTTTCTACCTTTCACATTCCAATTAGAAGTAATTATCAGTGTAGTAAGGAAGGAGAGGCAGAATATTTTACCTGAAATGATGAGTATTTGCCTAAAGGTCTTTTAACATTATTACATAGGGCAAAATCAATTATTTTCCTCTTTTCCAGTACTCAGTGTGTAGAGGTACGTGAGGAAGATCAGGTCAATCAGTAGGAGAAGAGAGATGTGACATTTTCTTAGGAATCTTGTCAAACAATTTATATTTTAGACCAATTTTCTTCTAATAGAATTTATTATAGAAGGTTACCTGAAAACTCTAAAGGGTTATTTTCTGCTTTTAACTGACAACACTGACATTTAAACATTTTCAGTCTCTTGGTACATTTCATCATTTTAGAAAGGTTGCATCCTGCTTTCATTATTATTTTTAGTTGAGAAATCTCAGTTTAGTGTAGAAATTATACCCATAGTTTCTAAATTCAGGTTTGACTAAAATCTGATTTATAGTTAACATACAGCAAACCAAACCTGTTGCTATTGAGTTGACTCCAACTTGTAGAGACAATATAGACAGAGTAGAACTGCTCTATAGGTAGGGTTTCCAAGGAGTGGCTGTTGGATTTGAACAGCCGACCTTTTGGTTGTCAGCTGAGCACTTAACCACCCTGCTTAGTAAATAATCCCTTATCTTGATACTAATTAGCTGCTTGACAGCCATACCAGAACTAGCAATTTGGTCCTGTAACAAGAAAGATGAGCATAATAAAAAAGGATTGGCAAACAATTAATAGATTGAATTTCTGCTGCCTTTGAAAGATTCATTCCCTTTTTGCAAGCTGTTGAACTCATTTCACTAGACATCTTGCAGATTGTTCTTGATGAAATGTATGCTTCGTGGGAATCATTATTCTCCTGTATTGTGGCATACCTACTTGGAGGCTCTCAAGACAGTTAAGTTTTTCATGGTATCTGCGTTAGATATTTTTAAG
The DNA here is from genome assembly GCA_028571685.1 of Heterohyrax brucei. Taxonomy (NCBI): domain Eukaryota; kingdom Metazoa; phylum Chordata; class Mammalia; order Hyracoidea; family Procaviidae; genus Heterohyrax; species Heterohyrax brucei. Next base: position 173,517,538 of record CM053141.1, read on the forward strand.
GAACAAAACAGAATCTAGAGAATATAACTTCTGAAGTGGAAAGCCTGAAAGAAAAATAATCTGATGACTGTCACAGACAAAGTAGCTAGGGCCCTAAAGTATAATGTAAGGATTTTTAAACTCCAAGTTGTAGGTTACTCTTCGGCAAATAAAAAATGAGTTTGAGTCTGAAAGTCATTTAATCTGAAAATTTATGTTGAAAACAAGAACAGGGTGTCTGAAGGTGTGAAATATTTCTTATATACTGTGTGTCTCTGGGCGATGCAAATGGTTAAGTGCTCAAATGCAAACCAAAAAGTTGTTTCAATCTACCCACAGATACCTTGGAAGAAAATCCTGGCCGTCTGCTTCTGAGAGGTCATCAAATTGAAAAACTCAGGGAGCTCTTCTGCTCTCAACAGACAGGATTTCTATGAGATGTAATCAGCTTGATGGCACATGGTTAAGTGCTTAACTTACTCACCTAAAGGTTGGCAGTGTGAACATGTGAAGGTGCCTGAGAAGACAGGCCAGGCAATTTGCTTCTCAAGCTTCACAACCTTGCAAACCATTTGGAGCTGTTGTACTCTGCACATGTGGGATTACCTTGACTTGAAATCAAGCCATGGCAACTAGCAACAAGAATAACAACAGACACATACACATACGCACACATGTAATTGGAGAGAGATTGCTAACATTCATTCATAAAGTGTAGGAGTCAGCATCAATTTGACTGCAGTGGGTTTGGTTTGGGGTTTTATTATCAAGTACTTACTGTGTGCCATTTCTAGACACTCACTGACTCCATGAGTCCTTCTGCAGCAACTCCCCACTCCCTAGATTTACACTGTTGTAGCTGTTGTTTGTGGCCATCTAGTTAGTTCTTATTTATGATGACGTGTGTGTAACGGACTACAACAATACCTGGTCCTATGCCATCCTCATCATTACTGCTTATGTTTGTGTCCTCTATTTTAGCTATGTGTTATCCATCTCATTGAGGGGCTGCTTCTTTTTCACTGATCCAGTGCTTTATCAAGCATGATGGCAGTCTCCAGGTGCAGGCCACTCCTGATCATATGTTCGGAGAACCTGAGATGAATCTTGCCATCGTCACTTCTAAGAATTCTGGCTATACCTCTTCCAATGCACACTTTCTTGCTGTAGTAATGCGTGGTATTCTCAGTATTCTTCACCAATACCTTATATATCGTCCAGCTTTTGTATGCATATGAAGTAACTGAAAATTCAATGGCTTGGGTGATAATGCACCTTTGCCATTAAAGTGGTATCTTTTAACTCTTTAAAGTAGTGTTTTGCAGCAGATTTACTCAGTAGAATATGTTGTTTGATTTCTTGACTGCTGCTTCCATAGGCATTGATTGTGGATGCAAATCAAATAAAATCCTTGACAACTTCAATATTTTCACAATGTTTCTTATTGTTTGTGTTATGAGGATTTTTTTTTTCTTGATGTTGAAATGTAGTCCATACTGAAGGCTGTTGTTTTTGATCTTCATCAGTAAGTGCTTCAAGTCCTCTTCACTTTCAACAAGCAAGTTTGTAACCTCTGTGTATCACAAGTTATTAATGAGGCTTCTTTCTATTATGATGCCATGTTTTACTTCATATAGTCCAGCTTTGCTTCTGGGATTATTTGGTGTCAGCATATAGATTGAGTCAGAATGATGAAAGGTTACAACTCTGTCATAGACCTTACCTGATCTTCCACCACTCTGTATCCCTTTGTTCTGTTTGAACGATTGCTGCTTGATCTGTGTATAGGTTCCTCATGAGCACAGCTAAGAATTCTAAAATTACCATTTTTTGCAGTGTTATTCCTAATTTATTAAGATCCACACGGTTGAATGCCTTTGGATAGTCAGTAAAACACAGGTAAATATATTTCTGGAATTCTCTGCTTTTCAGCCAAGATTCATCTGATAGCAGCCAGGATGTCTTCTTTCCATATCCTTTTCGGTATCCCACAGTTCCCTGTTGATATACTGCTGCAACCACTTTGAAATAATCTTAAGCAAAATTTTATTTGCATATAATAGTAATATTAATGATATTGCTCATTACCTTCCACATTACATTGACTCACCTTTCTTTGGAATGGGAACAAGTATAGATCTCTTCCAGTTGGTTAGCCAGGTAGCTGCCTTCCAAATTTCTTGATATAGACGAGCAAGCACTTCCAGGATTGCAGCATTTATTGAAACATCTCAATTCGTATTTCAGCTAATTCTAGAATTTTTTTTTTTTTTTTTTTTGCCATTACAGCTTGGACATCTTCTTTCAGTATCATTGGATCTTGCATCAGGTATTAAATAATTAGAAACACTAATGAAAAGCAGTAGCTAATGTATATTGAGTACATGCTTAAAACCGATGACTATATTGTATGCTTTACAAAAGAATTCCATCGGATCCGACTCGGCGGCACTTGGCGTGTGTGCATTTAGCTGCATGTACTTTCCACTGTCTCCACCCCATATCAAGTAGACAGAGAAATGGAAATCTTAGAAGCATGGAGGTTACTACTTGCTATTTCTCAGTATACTTTGGCTTCAGAGTGATGTGTCTTCTGAGACTTGACACATTTATTGTGCCACTTCCATCGCTTGCGCATCTTGCTGTGTGTTTTCTGAGGTATAAATGATATTTTGACTCTTAACAATGTCTCACTTGATTAACTAACTTCAGAATTGCAGCCCTATGTGTATGCAGCCTGTGTGCTTGCCTTATCTCAGTTAATTCTTCTAGCAGGTCTATAAGATAGAGACACATATGTTCTCTATTTTAGGGAATAGTAGAAACAATGCAGAGATTAAATAACTTGTCCATGTACATAGTAAGTGGCAGGCTCGAAATTTAAACCCCCCAAAAGCATCAGTCTGTGCTCCGTGTGTTACTGCCTACTTGCTGTCAGTAGTTTATTAATGAGCCACAAGATTTTAGGTAGAACTTGGACAAACACTGCTTTTAACACTGTAGGATAGACTAAATACAGGGGGCAGCGTCTTTTGGCACCATTTTAGGAAATTTTATCAGGCAGTCAATGAACTCGGTCTCTGCTGAGGGATACTTAGAGAAAACCTTGGAGGGATTGACTGTGTCTTTGTGGCTGGATGCTCCAGCTAAAACCAGAGGACACTGGGCTTATAAATCCACAAAGCCTGAGTAGTTCTCCCAAGGGCAAGGAAGCTCCACCCAGATGCAGAACTCTTGAATGTGGCCACCCTCCCAATCCAGGCTCCATAACTGGCTGCAGCTTAAGGCAGCAGGTTTTTATTATGCTTTAGTCCTTTTTTTTTTTTTTAATGTGCTCTTGAAATTGAATAGAATTGGTTTCTTCATGGTGTATGTTGATTTTAAAATGACCTCCTGGTGTGTTTTCATCAAGATCCTCTCCCTTCTCTCTAGTCACAACACAGAAGTTCTCATGTAAAAGTGAGGGATCTAAGCTAATGTGAAAGAACAGTGTATTATTATTTTTCCTACAAGTTTAACTGGAAGAAGCCATGTTTTGACCAATGACAGTCTTGATTGCTCCAAGTGGTCTTGCTTTCCCCGCTGGGATAGCCTATGCCAATTACCTGCCCCTCCCTGAGATGTTGTTAGTCTTCATTCACAAAACAAAAATTCATGCTTTCCTACTAGAAAATTGGCAACCTCTTGATAACATTGAGTTTTCTTTGGGCAGTGAAATTCGTTTTCGTAGGTGGTTTGGAGAAGAGGATAAAGAACTTTTGTAAACTTGTTATCCCATGGGTCATGTTTAGAAAACTACTTTATATTTTTGCGAAGGGATCTGAGTTAGTTATGTCTTGATGGTTGTTCATTTGTTAATTCACTCAGTCACTTGACGAATATTTATTGAGCATCTAGTTAAGTGCCAGGTACATAATAAAATGATTAGACAAATCCTGCTCTCAGGGAGAGTATACTTCAGTGGGGGAGGCAGACAACAAACCAATAATAAAATAAGAAGTATGCTAGGATAAATGTGTTTTTTGAAAAAAATTATCTCTATGAGAGCAAATTGAGAACAACTCAAAAGGGTAGATGAGAAGGAAAAGGATATCAAGAGAAGTTGCAAAAGTTGAAAAGAGTAACCAGTGTCACTGAATCGTTTGTGTAGACAATGTTAAAGTGATACATGTTTTGCAGTATATACCTTTACCAGAAAAACAAACAAACAAACAAACAAAAAACAGTAAGATAGTGGGCACTGCTGAAGAGAAAATACAGTGCAGAGGGGGACAGAGGAGTGAAGGGCGGGTGGTATGTTTGGGGAGGAAATGTAGGCTATCCACGGGCTAATGGAAATTTAGATTTGTCACCAAGGAAAGTCTTACTTCCTATCTCTGAAACAACTGAGGGCTCCCCAGGGGAGAATTTTTCACAGATGAGCAAGTTTAGTGTAAAAGGTTGAGTGTCTTCCAAGGGTAGCATAGAGATCAGGGTGGCCAGGACAGAGTGTCCTGAACCAGTCAGAGAGGTAATGGGGGTAATGATCATGAGGGTCGTGCTGGTCCTGGTGAAGACATTGGATATTCTCTGAGCTGCATACAAAGCCATAAAGAACTTGACAACAGGAAACAGACATGATCTCAATGTTATAACAGGGTGCCTCTCACTGCTGGGCTGAGGACAAGCTAAGGGGCAGCAAGAGCAGAGGCTGGGAGGCTGCTTAGGATATGGTTGAAATAATCTGAGAAAGAGATGCTGTTGGCTTGGATTGATAAAATGAAAAAGTGATTTAGAAGGATGGGTTGTTATAACGATTTCAAGTATTTCAAATTAAATGAAAATGTCTCTGTATTTGAAATGCACATGTAGTCTTGAAGACTGAAGTTTTGAACAATAGGATTTATATACAGATTTCATCACGTGAATCAGTTATTAAGCATCTACTGCGTACTGAGCTGGAGTCCTGGTGTTGCAGTGGTTAAAGCAGTCTACTGCTAACTGAAAAATTGGCAGTTTGAAACTGCCTGTGGCTCCATGGGAGAAAGAAATATGCGGCATTCTGCTTCTGTAAAGATTTATGTAAATCAACCAAAACCCACAGCAGTCACTTCTGACTCACACAGAGTAGAACTACTCCATGGAGTTTCCAAGGAGCACCTGGTGGGACTCCTTCCTTTTGGTTAGCGGATGTAGCACTTAACCACTACACCACCAGTTTTCCAGCCATGGAAACCCTATGGGATTGCTATCAGCTGAAACTGAGTCAAAGGCGGTGGAAAAGGAACAAATAAACAAAATGTACTCAGCTGAATTGTGAGATTTTAGTAGCTCTTATTCGTGAACAGGTTATTGAAATATCACTGGGGTGGGGGAGACTTACAAAAACAGCTGCACTGAGCACCAAATAGTTACAGAGTCTGTGCTTGCCATTTTACATAAAAAAGAACATTTAGCATTCAATCTCTGTAATAACAGTTCGCACTACCCCTTTATACTTTTCATGCCATTGAGAACCCAAACAGCTTTTGTTGATGTGGATTGTATCTGTTGATATTTATCATTTTAAGAATTATAACTTAAACATTTAAAAAGTCTTTTTTATTTAAAATCAGCAATAATAAACCCATTATATGTTAACATAAATAATGTATTCTCATAAAACTAAGTTAAATTTTTAGTTTTGCAAAACAAAATTTAAAAATAAATATGAATTTCACCGCTTTATCTTTTTTTGAATCTCCTTAACAGAAAGCAGTTGGATTCTCCTGTCTATACTTGTTTCTCAGTCTCTACCTGCATTCATTTACTGTTTTGGGTGAAATATGTGAACAAATCTGGCATCATATGGTTCTGTCCTAGAAAAGGGAGGAGAATTTTAATATACTTTTTAAGGTACTTTTCAGACACTTCCTTTGATACAAAAAGAAAACTCAGCAAGTGGTAGTTCCTAGGTATCTAATTGCTATGTGAAATCTGAAATTTATTAATAAAGTTTTCTTACTCTGTTACTTTATAGGAAATTCTGGTGGTATAGTGGTTAAGTGCTACATCTGCTAACCAAAAGGTCAGCAGGTCAAATCTGCAAGGTGCTCCTTTGAAACTCCATGGAGCAGTTTTGCTGTGTCCTATAGGGTCTCTGTGAGTCGAAATAGACTCAGTGGCCATGGGTTTCATTACTTTACAACCTATTGATTAGCTTGCACTTTGCCCATGTATACTGTTGTAACATCACACATTGTTGATTTGAAAAAATATTACTGGATTACGTCTGTCCATAATTTGAGAACTTCTCACAGATGTTACTGTCACTACCAACCTCTTCAAAATGGCATTTAAATATTGGGAAGCTGACAAATTCCCAGTGACATATCCAAGTTTTCCAAAATTCTAATTTTCATTTGAAAAATGTAGTTTTACTGTGAAAAGCCAGTATTGTCATTTGCTTTCCTTGAAATGACTTGTGGGCTTTTTCTGTTTTTCAGGAAAATGTCAAGTATTCAAGTCCCACTAACCATAGTTTGTCCTAGTCATTCTTTCAAGTAAAAATAGTGTTCTGTTGAAAGGGTCTTAGTTTAGCTCCAGCTCAAATGGTTCCACGAATACTTTTCCTTGAGGTGACTGTCACACATCAGCATGTGGCAGAAGTGCTTTATGCATGTTTCCTTTTTAATTGTACAGAATATTGAAAAGATGAGGCTCAACCTTTAGGATGTAATGTTGTCATTTTTTACTGCTTTATCCAGCAGTTTTTAAGGTGAAAATATTTGTTTCTTCTTTTCCTCTGTCTATTTCTTGGAAACCGTAGTAGCATAGTGATTACTGGCAGTGTAAATCTGCCAGGTGCTCCATGGAAACTCTATGGGACAGTCCCACTCTGTCTTACAGGGTTGCTGTGGGTTGGCACTGACTCAGTGGCAGTGAGTTTCTTTTTTTTTTCTTTCTCTGTTTCTTTCTCCATCCCTCCTTCTTGCTCTGTCTCCCTCTCTGATTATTTGCTTCTTAAATATGAGTACTTTACAGTGAAGAATGAAATGATTGCAGGTATGGTTTGGTACCACTGTCTTGTTTCCTACGAAGCCTCCAGCAGTTTTACTCACTCTTGTTTTAGCACCATCTGTGACAATGTCAACACAATGAAAAACCAGGGAGAAAGTTCTACTGTTAGTATAATGAAAATTTTGACCTAACAGATGCCCTGCTAGGCTCTGAGGACTGCCCCTTATCCTGTGGGTCTATTAATGATACTTCAGTGGTTAAGTGCTGTGTGTGCTAAAGTTGGCCATTTGAATCTGCCAGACACTCCTTGGAAACTCTACAGGGCAGTTCTACTCTGTTCTTTAGGGTTACTATGAATCTGTATAAACACAACAGCAGTGAGATTCTATGAAATAAGCATTTTTCAAAGAAGAAATTGAGCCTTATGAGGCCAGGCAACATGTCTGAATCACATTCCTAGACATAGTAGATGCAGGACTGTAACCCAGGCATTTCCAGTCCGAAGTTAGTCTGGTGAGTTGTTTTTGTTCTTTTCCTCTGCAATAGTATATCTTGATGTAGCGCCTTGAATGGAGTATAATCCTGATTATTCAAGAGGACACAGGGATGTAGGTAAGAAGAATAAAACAAAATCAGCTGTGAGGGGTAAAATGGACATGTTGTATATGGGAGAATAAAGAAAAGACTCAGATTAAAGCAAAGTACTCTTTAGCCTTTGTAGGGAAAGTGTTGGATGAGGAAGGTGAGATGAATTGATTGAAGAACTTAGTGCCAGAGAAGGGAATCTGCCTTTGATTTACAAAGAAACTGTTGGATTCTTAAACAGAGCACAATAAATGTAGCCTTGAGCTGCACTGGTGGTGGAGTGTCACTGAAGGAAAGAGAACGGGGTCAGACAAAGTCTTGAGATTTTTGTGATCACCGAGCATGACATAATGGCGTGAATCAAGCAGAAACAGTGGGAGTTCTGTGGCTGGTTTCTCACCTTCCATGTTGGAGACAGAGACCCAGGTTAGATTCCTGGGTATTGCACCTGAAGCACAGCTACTACCCGTGTGTTACTGGTGGCTTGTGTCTTTCTGTGATGCTGAACAAGTGTCAGTGGAGCTTCCAGACTAAGACTAAGAAGTCTAAGTCTAATAAGAAAGGCCAGTTGATCTACTCATGGAAATCAGTCAGTGAAAACCGTATAGATCACAAAGGTCCAGCCTTGTCGGGCATTAGGATCACTGTGAAGCATGATCTGACTCAAGGGTTATGGATCCAACTCAGGGGCAGCTGAAAACAACAAACATGGCTTCAACTAGAGCAAAAAGGAGAGAAAAACCAGAAAATCAAGGCAAAAATAAACACTTGGATTGTGGTCATTGGAGATGGGGAAATGCAACAGAAGATGATCCTGTGACTCTCAGATTTCAAACATGGAATTCCAGAGAAGAGATGGTACCACTCAGAGATTGACGGTACTTGGGGAAGAATAGGCTGATGGCCATGGTGGGGGTAATGCCAACTTAGCCAACTGAAGATGTTCCGGAAACAGTTTATGTGTGTTATTATTAGTGAAATGTAATGATGGGTTACTTGAGAGTGGGTGGCTAAGGGCTTGTAAGAGAAGATACTGTTAGGATAGAATGGTTTAGAAGAAAGGGGAGTAATATAAGAGGTAGTAGTATTTGTATCAGCAGCAGGAACGGCTGTAGCTATCCGCAGAGCAGTAGTAATAGTAATAATTATAATGACTGACATTTATTTAGTTCCTAAGATGTATCAGTCTTGTCATGTCATTGAATTATCAGAACAATTTTATGAATGAAAACAAATTACTCCAGTTTTTTAGTTGAGGAAAATTCGGTTTAGAAACATACAATAGTTGATTCAAGCTCATATAGCTAAGAAAAGGCCAATCTAATACTAGACCCCAGTCTGTCTCCAGTACCAATTTTCTTTCTTCATGTAATATTAGGAAAATTAAAAAGTCCAAAGTGTTACAAAGAGGACTATGTAAAATTCTTAAGTGAATTTGTATGATGTGAAAGTGATGTAAGACCATTGGAAAAGGCCAGAATAAAATGGGTAGCCTCATGTGACATTTCAGTGGAGTGATGATGTTGAAAATACGTGCAAGAAATGGTTTATAGTACACAAGGAAATGAAGGGATCATAGGAAAACTACTGCTTATGGAAGAGATTTGTGAATAAAAAAAGAACTATGATAGCTTAAAAGTAAGCATGTGTTATTAACTGAAGGTTAGACTTTAGGTGAGGGGGGTTTTCGTTAGTTGAAAGTTAATAGGAAGGATGTGTTAGATGCCAGAAATGGAAAGGTTTTGCATATTGGTGTGAAGGGTAAGAGACACAAGAGAAGCGGCACAGGGGGCAACTTTAGCACAAAGTTGTAGCTCTTCCCCTGAGGTAGTGTGGAAAGTGATAAATAATTACTGTAGAGATTGTTGGTTTTTTTAGGTACAATCCAGTTGATTAGTCACTGCATGTGACAGAGTAGAATTTCCCTCTGGAGTTTTCTAAGCTGAAATCTTGAATGAAACAAATGCAAATTGCCAATCCTTTCTCTCATGGAGCCACTGGAGGTGTTCAAACTGCTAACCTTTCAATTAGCAGCTGATTTCTTAACCATTGTGCAACCGGGTCTCCTTATATAGACATTAACCACTGCTGATGAGTCGGGTCCGACTCACAGTGACCCTAGAGATCAGAGTAGAACTACCCCATAGAGTTTCCAAGGAGAGCCTGGCAGACTGGAACTGCCGACTTTTTGGTTAGCAGGTGTAGTGCTTAACCCACTACACCACCAGGATTTCCATATAGAGATTAGAATATACTAAAATGAATAGAACAGTACCTGATACTGCTAGACTGGTTGTCTCAGAATTAAAGAAAGTTAAGATCATTTCTTTTCATGAAACTATAAAAACTAAATCATAGAGTATCAGAGTTAAAGGGGACTTTGCATATTAATACTTCAGATTCTCCCCACTATGTTGTAATTATTTATCAGTATATCCTACCCAATGGAAGGAGCCTTACTGATGATGTCTGAGCACTACTGGTTACCCAGGCTGATACCTAATAGTCAATGAATGGATCTAGTCTAGCTCAGTCATTTGTTGCTTACTTTCCCTCGTACTCTAACACCTCTTCACATTTGTATAATGTTTTTCAATTTGTAAAATAATTTTATTTGATTCAGTTACTGTAACTATACTGTGTTAGGAATATCATCGTCACACTGTTTTTAGATGTGAAAACTGATTCTCCTGCCTAAGATTATAGCACAGTGTAGTGGTTTAGAGCATGGTCTGCTTTCTATTTATAAACTCTTTCTGTAGCCATTTTCTCTACCTGTCCTAGCCTCAATGTTCTCATCTGTAGAAAGGACATGTAATACGTATCTTGCACAGTGATTGAAAGGATTGAATGATACAGTGCACTTGGCTTTTCTGAATTACTTCACAAAATTTGACACAAAATGTAAATTTAGGAGTAGTGTGTATAGTTATTAGAGCACAGACTGTGGAGCCTCATAGCCTGCTTATTTCACGTGCTGCTGCGTGACCTTGGGCTAGTTACTTACAGTTCCTGTGCACCTCAGTGTCCTCTGTTGTAAAGTATGTGCAATGATAGTGCCTCCATCACAAAGTTGTTGTGAAGTTAAATGAGTTAGTATTTATAAACATACTGTAGACATGCTATATTTGTTAGTGAATGATGTCTGTTGTTATTATTAGGATTACAGAATGAGCAAGTAGTTTCACTGTTCTACTTGAAGATCACTGATGAATCAGTCACCAGGCAACTCCGCAAATCCCATTTATGTTATCTGTCTTAGCCTATTCCTTGTACATGTTCAAGAGACCTACTAGTTAATAAAGCTGACTCTCATGCCTCTTTGTTTCTTGTATTTTATTTGCCATAAAACCCCAAACCAAACCCACTGCCATCAAGTTGATTTTAACTCATAGTGACCCTACAGGACAGAGTAGAACTGCTCCATAGGTGTTTCCAAGGGGTGCCTGGCAGATTCAAACTACTGAGCTTTTGGTTAGCAGGCATAGCACTTAAGGACTGTGGCACCAGTCTTTCATTATTTGCCATAAAACCATAAAAAACAAACAAACAAACAAAAAAAACAACTGCTGTTGAGTCAGGTACTGACTCATAAATAAGGAGCCCCCAAATATCTGATGATGGGCAGGAAGAAAGAGAAAAAACAAGGATCTCAGTATTCAAATGACTATATTGTCTTCTCTATACTTGCCAAGGATACCTTAAAATGGATATTTCTCGTAAGTAACGCTTCTCTTCCATCTGTCCCCTGCTTCTTCCTGCTGAAGAACCGTCCGTTCACAAATCCTGCCCCCATTTCTAAAGCAAAAACAAAAGTGGTTTCAGAGTAGACATGTGGAAATGTCTTGCTGAAATACTCTGGAAATTATGTCTCTTTTGCTGGTAACCCTTGTTCTAGCTCTGCTGGTTCAAATCTGAGGTCACTGCGGTTGATTCTTATTGTAGCTTATCACTACCAACAGAATGAAGAGAGTCCATTTTCACAATTGTTGCTTTCAAAGTGAATTACTCAGGATGAAATGTTTTCACAGGGTTAGAAAATAGATACATATTCTCAGCAGGGAGAAACTGTGGGGATGAGGAGTATATCACACTGTTGATTTAGCTTTGTTTGTGACTTTTCTGGGGAAGGACCTGAAAGGAAAAGATCTAACTCATAGAGAACACTCAGCAGAGGTATCTGTTGTAAATTCCCCAGAAGTTGTAAAGTGCAATGTTTAAGCACTCAGATGGTAACCAAAAACGGTCTGCAGTTTGAGCATGCCATCAGTTCTGTGCAAGGAAAGACTTGGTGATCTAGTCCTGTGAAAATGACAGCCCAGGAAATCCCATGGGAAGTTGTGTTGCTGCTTGGGGTCACTCTAAGTCTGAATCCTCTGGAGAGTCCACAACAACTGTGGAATTTGAGCAGCTGTTCAAACTACTCAGTGTAGTAACTGCAGCCCTCAGACAGTAATATTGAGGACCCCAGTAACTACATTAAATATTTTGAAGCAAAATGCTTTGTACTTAATGGGGAATTGAGCAACTGATGGGTGGGTAGGTCATACTGAGAATTCCACACTTGGAAGTGAACATGGACAAGGAACTAGTGGCTAGAGCATGGGTTTCTGAGGAAGGGAAGTAATGCTGAAATACAGGCTGGAATTGGAGCTTTCAACCGTTGGGTCCTATTTGAACCACCAGCTAAGAATTTGCATTTCTAGCAAGTTCTCTGCTGAGAATTTTCATTTCTGACAAGTTCCCAGGAAGTTATCCGTAAGAATCTTGTCAAGTACGGATTCTCATTCAATATATATTTATAGGAGTAGAAATGCAAATTCTCAGCAGAGGCTCTAACCAGAACAAAGGGACTTAAAGCCCTGGTTGGAACCAAATAGGGAAGAACCTTAAGGCTAGGACACACAGTTCCTAAACATTATTGGGCATTATTCTGCCTACAGGTGGGAAAAACCCTTGGATTAAACATTATCATTTACTTCATGATTACAAAAGATAACTCTGATGTTGGTATGGTGGATGAATTGGAGAGGGAAACCTAAGAGACAGAAAGTCTATTTAGGAGAAAATTACAGTTGCCAAGTTAAGCAATAACGAGAGTTGGACAGTTGTGTTCGAGGAGAGAAGAGGCTAGCAGACAGTTGATTGAAGCAACAGAGCTCAAAAGCAGATTCCTAGTAGTCACTGAGGGAGGGTGAGTACTGTCAGCCTTACCTAACTCTGAGAACTTGAGGGATGATGTTGCAGGTACCTAAGGGGAATGAGGGCCAGGAAGTAGAAGGCCAAGCTAATGAGTTCGTATTTCCTGGAGGAGTAGGTGTCTACAGCCTTAGTTTCCGTCGGAACAGTGAGAATAAAAATAGCTACATTCAAGTGCTTCTGAAACATTGTGGGGTATTGTATCCTTGGCATCGCCCTAGAAATTTCAATATATTATTTAATTCTTTCCATACTGAGATATATGTGTGTGTGTGTGTGTGCGAGAGAGAGAGAGAGAAAGAGAGAAATGATGGGCAGAAAAGTAGAAAAAGCAAGAATTTTAATATTGCAATGGTTCTATTATCTTCCCTGCATACAAAAAAAACCCTGTAGGACAGTTGTACTCTGTCACATGGGGTTGCTGTAGGTCAGATTTGAGGGCACTCAACAACTATGTCTTTTAAAGGATATCTTAAAATATTACTGTTAAATAACATTTCTTTGGCCTAATGCTCCATTTTTATATTTATATTTAATTCTACATCTAGATATTCACCACCCCACCCCAAACTTCATTGGCTATTGACTTCTTAAAAAATCTGCCCCAACATTTAACCATATTTTTAATGCTATGAAGGGAATTGAGAAAACCACAGTGACATTGCTGTTAAACTAGAGAGGCAGCCAACAGACAAGCAACTGAGAATAGAACTGTTTCCCAGAATTGTAGAAGAAAGCTAAAGGATGCCCTGCTCTCGTAAGGAAGTGGGAGTGCACATCATGTCCATTTCTTTTGCCAGCTACTGAGTAGTTTGGCCATCTTCCTGTTTGTCCTTTTTTTTTTTTTTTTTTTTTTTTTTAATGTACTTCTCTAAGAAGCCTATGATGCCACATGCCACACCAAGGGACTGAATTGGCATAGCTGTGGACTGCTTCTCCTGGTTGGTTAGTGGACTCACTTTAAAGTGGAAAACATGGCTGGTCTGAAATGGGCAAGATTTAGGTTTGTAATCAACCCAGGGATGCTGGCATTTAGCATTTGTTGTTAATCGGAAATGGGCCTATAAATGCCAGCACAAAATATATAGCAAAACCTTATGTGTTAAAAAAAATCTCTTATGAAAAGGATGTGGGCATCTGTTTCAGGAAAAACCACTGTAGATACCCCTTTGCAGAAGCCATTCTCTGGGCAAATCTCCAAGAGCTTGCAGCTCCATCAGAGCTTGTCCTAACTCTGGACAAAGCATAATGTACTGAATATCCCTCGGGAGCCTAAACTAAGGCTTCTGTACCCTCAGAGCACCTTCTGTGGTTCCTACCCTCCCAGGATGAGCTCCTATACCCAACAGAATTCTGAGCTTCAGTTGGTAGTTGTCCAAGCCAGTTACTACCATTGCAGCATGCTGTGGTTAGCCAAGACTTCCATTAGCAACCTTGCTTCCCCATTCAATAATGTTAATGCCAGCTCTCTCTTCCCCTGAGACTTCTCTCTCAGCACCCTATTATTGCTGGGTAATTAGGGTTTCATGGAAATGAAAATCAGAGTGATGCAGAGGGAAAAATTTTCTTAGGAGTCATAAAAGCTGAATTCTGGTACTGCTTGTTAGCTGTGTGACCTTGGGCAAGGCAAACCCCTCTGAGCCTCAGTTTCATTACTCCTTCAGTGTGACTAGTGCTCAAGATTGGTGTAAAATTTAAAGAGAAAATGTAAATGCCCTGCTGCTTTCCAAAAGTAGCAGGTGGGTTTGAATCTACCCAGTGTCTTCACGGAGAAAGATCTGGAGATCAGCTTCCGTAAAGAGTACAGTCAATAAAACCGTACAGGAGAGTTTTGTGTCACACAGGGCTACTTCTAGTTCAGATGGCCTCCACGGCACAACAGTATATGTCAGTGTTTGTAGAACTCTGCTTGTCATATAGTAGTTGCTCAACAAATTTCTTATTGTAAAACTTTTAAGGAAATCAAGGTGGAAATCTTTCCTGAGCCTTTTGTGTTCTGAATGTCAGGTTTCTCCCAAAGGAAACTTAAATTCTGAGTTTGCAGATCAGTTGAGTTAGAGACTTTTTAATATTCATTCACTGTTGTCCTTTGGGTTTTAAGAACTTTCGCTTTCCAAAATGTCATGAGAGTGAGGCAAAATGCCTTATTGTGGCAATAAATTCAGTGGTGTGGTAACTTACTGAATTTTGAAAGTTTATCCATCAATAAATGCTCTTACAGACAGCATGCACAAGAATCACAGCAACTGCCATCTGTGGTGGAAACTGTCGTGGCGTAGTGGTTAGGTGCTATATCTGCTAACCAAAAGGTAAGCAGTTCAGATCTTCTAGGTACTCCTTGGAAACTGTGAGACAGTTCTCCTCTGTCCTGTAGGGTTGCTATGTCATGATGGCAGTGGCTTGACTTTTGGCCGTCTTTGAGAGTTTTTCATGCTCCAGGCATTGTGCTAAACTATTTCTCTCTGTAACACTGTGTGATGAGCATTCTTCTCCCAGGTTTACAGACCCGAGGCTCAGAGAGACAAAGTAAATTATCTAATTTTACTGATACCAAACATCAGAGCTGAGACTTGAACACAGAGTGTTTGGTTTCAAAGTGTGAGATTCTTTGCCTACATATTAAACTTCTGCCTTGTACTTAGGTATTGTTTTTGTTGGATGCCGCTGAGTGGATTTCATGTGATGGATTAAAACTGATCCGCAGGATTTTCTTGGCTGTGATCATTATGGGAGCAGATCATCAGGTCTTTTTCCACAGCTACCACCAGCACTCTTTCTTGTACCTACAGCCATGACTGATTCAGTCTCAGTAAAGGAGGGCTGCTGTTTGCTTATTGAAATAAATTAAAAAAAAAAAAAAAAAAACATGCAGAGCTTGTTGCCCATAGGGTAGGAGATAATCTGCTAGAATTTCAGCCTATGGCAAATTGCAGATGCTGTTGGGGTTGTGATAGGGTGATTGAATGAAGCAAAACCGTAGTAGGGGATTTGCAAGGAAGACAGATGTGGATATGATCCTTCCCAAGGCTGGCAGAGGTTATGAAAGTGTCCTGCCCAGGAAGGGAGTGGGAAGGTTAGAGGTGCTGAATCTTTTCTCCCTCTGTTCTGTAGGGTGTGCACCTGCAGGGCTGCAGCTGCCTTGGGGAAGGGCATCTTTTTCTCATTTGTACAAAGGACTTTGCATCACTCTCCTAGGGCTGTCATAACTAAATAGTGCAAATTGGGCGGCTTACAACAGACATTTATTCTGTCAGTGGAGCCTGGAAGTCTAACAGCAAGGTGGTGGCAGGACCATGTTGTCTCTGACGGCTCTAAGGGAAGAAAGTCACTTGCCTCTTCCAGCTTCTGGTAGTTCCTGGCAATCCGTGGCTTTTCTTGGCTCGTAGGTGCTGCACTGCTGTCTCTGACTTCATCTTCATGTGGCATCCTTAGTGGTGTGTTTGTCTGTGTCTCTCTTCCTCTTTTATAAGGACACCAGTCATGTTGGATTAGGGCTCACTCTATTTTAGTATAACCCCATGTTAACTGTTAATATCTTTGAAGACCCTGCTTCCGAACAAGGTCATGCTCAAAAGTACCAGGAGTTAAGACTTCAACTTTTTTTTTTGTTTTGAGGCACAATTTAACCCTAACAGCAGCATGGCTGGGTCAGCAGCCACCCTGAATTAGCTCACTGCACATCCACACCAGCCAGTGCCCCTCAACTCCATGTACCAAACAGCACAAAGAACCCAAACTCAGGAGGAGCTCAAAGGGAAGAAAAGGAGAGATGAAATACAGACCCATTCCTTAGCAAGCAGAATTCAAAGGAAGGGCACAATAAAACAAAATATGTAGGAAAGAAGAATCAAAGGCAATTAGGTGTCCTCAGGGACTCACACTCAGGAAGTGACTATTGATCTCCTGTTAGAAAGGTCCACGGAAAGGCTTGGAGGGGAGAATTGCCTCTTACCTTGGAAACATAATTTGATATCCAGTGAGTAGTCACTGGCATAAGAGAAACTGTAAATATTAATGAAGTGGTAGGGCAAACATTTTAAAAAGGAGTTTTATTTTTTTTCATTATTTTCTCCCTCTGAATATCTTTTGTAGAAGAAGGGAAAAAAAAAAAAAAAACCTCTTTAAACTTTAAAGGGACATACATTCTTTATACTGGAATTTCATAAAGCGCTGCCTCCTGCTAGATAGTCTACGGTAGACTTTCTGTTCTTTTGGAGAAGGTGTGTGTAAGTCTGTAAAGGTGGGTCAGGCCTAAGTGTTATGAATTTATAATAATAGATAAAAAGAAGAAACAAGCAGATCAAAAACCACCCTATTTTGGGACTTGATGACATTATCAGAAAAGAAAAAAAGGAAGACTCCTGAGCTGATTGAGTTGTGGTTTGGGAGATCCTAGTGAATGTAAAGCATGTGGCGGTGAATGAAGAAATGCTAAAGAAGTGAATTCCCATTTTGGCTTCTAATGCCTGTTAAAAATAATCTACACATGGGTGATTTTCTGTCCTTGACAGTAATTTCTTAAGACAATATTCTAGGTAATTACCTAAGAAAGTCATTTTTATTCAGAGGAGAAATATATATATGTATTTTAGAAAAATATGTATCTTGGCTTCTTTTGCTGGCTTTCACATTAAATGTATTTAACTGTAGGACTGGCCAGAAATCATCTTGAGGTAGGAATGTGTGATTGCCTAATATTTTGTTGAATGACTATAATTTCCAAGTTTGGAGCTTCAGGTTTATCATCTGTTAAGTGATGATAATAATATAATGATGTAAATCTGCTTCCTTCTTGGGGTTGTTGTGAAAGTATATGACATCATAGCCAAACCAAATGCCATCATCATAAACTCGTAGAATTTTGAAACTGAAAGGGACCTTTTTTATCATTACATCCAAGTTCTCTGTTACAGAGTATTAGGCACATTTCTTTCTTTTCATCCCTGTGATATACTTGTGCCTTTTCAGACGGCAGGCCAAACTTGTATGTGATAAAGAGCCTGGTGGCGAAGTGGTTAAGAGCTCTATGGAGCTGTCACACCTAACCAGAAGATCACCAGTTCGAATCCACTGGCCCCTCCTTGAAAGCCACAGGGGCTAGTTTCCCCTGTCCTGTAGGATTGCTATGAGTCGGCATCTACTTAACAGTAATGAGATTTTTATTTTTGTTTAACATGACTTTGTAGCCAGAAATTACCAGGCCATGTAGAAATCTTCCCTCTGTCCTGACGCTTGTACTGTGAGCCTTACCTGATTACAAGTGGTTCTTTTGCAAGACTTGTCACGGGGAGAAGTTTGAAGACAGAGGACTTTAATTTATAATCAGCCCTAATGAGAAGATTGAAAACCAAATACTTACTGCTATAACTGTTGAATAACTTTGTATATCTATGTCTAAAATATTGATTGTGAAATAATTCACATACCACATATTTTGCTGACTTAAAAAGTGTGCTATTCACTAGTTTATGGTATATTCACAGAATTGTGAAACCATTACTACAACTAAAATCAATTTGAGAATACTTTAATCATCACAGTAAGAAACTTCATTCACATTAGCAGTCTGTGACAGTGGCCCCTGAGATTCCCTAGGAACCACTGACCTGCTTTTATGACTGTAGAATATTCTGTATTTTCTAGAATTTTATATAAATGGAATTATAGATATGTGCTCTTTCACTTGGAAAGTTACTTTGAGTCTCACCTGTTATTTTGTGTATGAATAATTTGTTCCTTTTTACTTCTGTGTATTATTCCATTATATAAAACCCAAACCAAACTCATTGCTGTTGAGTTGATTGTGACTCATAGTGACCCTGAAGGACACAGCAAAACTGCCCTATGTGGTTTTCAAGGAGTGCCTTGGATTCAAACTCTCTGCCTTTTGGTTAGCAGCTGAGCTCTTAATCACTGTGTCACCAGGATTTCCTTCCATTATGTGGATGCACATGATCCGTTTATCCATTTACCAGTTGGTGGATGTTTGGATTGTTATTGCAATTACAAACAAAGATATTGTGTGCATTAGTTGCAACATAAGCCTTTATTTCTCATGAGTCATAACCAGGAGTGGAATGTATGGTCATATGACTGACGTATGTTTAAACTTGGGGGGGCAATAATTATATATTTAGAGTAAGTGGCAAAAGTGGTACAGATAGAGTTCTTGAGTATTCGTAGCTCAGTTTTCCCCAGTGGTTACATCTTACATGATTATAGTGAAATATTAGGAACAGGAAATTAACATTTGTAGGATATGTACATAAGCAGATAATCACCCCGTGGTCAAGATATAGAACTATTTTATAACTATAAAGATCTGCCTCCTGATATCTTTCCATACCCCTTCCCCACCACCATCCCAAACCTCTGCAACCACTGGGCCCAGGCTTTTAATCGTTGGTAGTTTTTTGATGACTTTCTCAATCTCTTCTTTTCTGATGGGTTTATTAAGTTGTTCAACTTTACCTTGTGATAATTTTGGTAGATGATACAAATCAAGGAAATTGTCCATTTCTTCTAGGCTTTCAAATTTGTTAGAATACAATCTTTCATAGTATTCTGTTACGAGATTTTTTATTGCTGTTTGATCTGTTGTGAAAACTCCCCTATCATTTCTTGAGTTATTTGTTTCCTTTTCTGTTTCTCTTTAGTATGTTTAGCCAACAGTTTGTCAGTTTTGTTGATCTTTTCAAAAAACCAGCTTTTAGTCTTTCCAATTTTTCCAATTGTTCTTCTATTCTCTAATTCGTTTAGTTCTGCTCTAATCTTTATGATCTGTTTTCTTCTGATGCCTGAGGGGTTCCTCTGTTGTTCTCTCTCTATTTGTTCAAGATGTAGGGTTAGTTCTTTGGTTTGGTTTTTTTCTTCCTTCCAGATATGTGCATTTATGCAGATAAACTGACCTCTGAGCATTGCTTTGGCTGTATCCCATAGGTTCTGGTAGGAAGTGTTTGCGTTCTTATTGGAATCCATAAATTTCTTTAGTTTATCCTTGACTTCTTCTATAACCCATGGATTTTTCAGAAAGATGTTCAGTTTCTGAGTTCCCCTTTCTGTTTTTTTTTCTGCTATTGATTTTGACTTTTATGGCTTTATGATCTGAGAAGATGCTTTGCATTAATTCTGTGGTATGAATTTTGTTGAGAATTGCTTTATGTCCTAACACATAGCCTATTCTGGAGAATGTTCCATGTGCACTGTAGAAGAAAGTGTAATTGTGTGCTGATGGATGGAAAGTTCTGTATATGTTGGTGATATCTAGTTGATTAATTGTGGCAATCAGGTCTTCTATGTCTTCGCTGAGCTTTTTTCTAGACTATCTGTCCAACATTGAGAGTGGAGTGATGAAGTCTCTCTCACTATTTATGTGGAGTGATCTATCTTCTTTTTGAGTGTAGTCAGTGTTTCTTTGATGTATTTAGGTGATCTAATATTAGGTGCATAAATATTTAGTATTGTTAAGTCTTCCTTGTGTAGTAAACCTTTTAACAATAAATAGTGTCCCACGATGGTGGGTTTTACATTAAAGTCTATCTCATCTGAGATTAGAATTGCCATACCTGCTCTTCTTTCTTCATTGTTAGGTTCATATATATACTTCCATCCTTTAATTTTCAGTTTGCATATCTTTAAGTCTAAGATGAGTTTCTTGTAGGCAACATAAGGATGGGTTGTGTCTTTTGATCCAAGATGTCACTTTGCTGGAGCGTTGAATGCATTCACATTCAATATAATTATTGATAGGTATGTGGTTAGTGCTGTCATTGTGATATGTTTATTTTTGTGTTGAAGTTTTCCCTGTTTTTCTTATTAATCCGTTCTGGGGCATTCTTCTTTGTCAGTGGAGTTTTCACCTTTTGGGGGGATGGTTTTGTGGTTGTTGAGAATCCTATATTACATTTCTTACTTTAATATGTTGCATCTTTATTGTGCTTTATGGCTGCCCATATGATCCTCCTTAATAAACTATGTATAAACCCAATTTTATTTACTACCAGTCTTGTCGACTTCCTCTCCATCTGAAAAGACTATAACAACTGTAGTACGTCCTTTGTCTTAATGTGATGACATCATAGTTTTCATGATACAATCACTGGATCATTTGTTTTACTATTATAGCTTTAATTGAATTTGAAGCCTGACTTAACTGAATAGGTTTCTGGGTTATGTGTCCTGTATTTCCTTCTAAAGTATAAAGTTAGTGGTTTTGCCCTTCTAATCCAAGAGATTCTTTCAGCATTTCTTGTAGCTTTGGTGGTTTTCACAAAGTCTCTGAGTTTCTGTTTATCTGCGAATGTCTTAATTTCATTTTCATATTTGAAAGATAGTTTTGCAGGATATATAATTCTTGGTTGGAAGTTCTTCTCCATCAAGGCTTTGAATGTGCCATGCTACTATCTCCGTTCCAGCATTGTTTATGCTCAGAAATCCGACAAAAGCCTATAGTGTTTCCTTCTGAATGTTAGCTTTGGTTTAAGTCTTGTTGCCTTTAAGAATTTCTGCTTATGTTTTATTTTGTTTAGATTGTCGTCTTTCTTTTGAGATCTATATTGAGTAGTGTTCGATATGCGTCTTGGATATCTATATTCTCTTCTTTTGTAATTTCTGGGAAGTTTTCTGTCTGCAGCTCAGCCACAACACTCTGTGTGTTCTCAGGTGTCCCACCCTGTTCAGGAACTCCAGTTTATCTTAGATTGTTCCTCTTAATGGAGTCCCACATTCTTCTTAAAGCTTCTTCATTTTGCTTGTCTGTTTTCTGATTTCTCCCCATAGAAGCTGGAGTCGGTAGCTCTGTCTTCCAAATCAGAAAATCTATTTTCCATTTGTTCCATTCTGTTTTCTTGGCTTTGAATTGCAGTTTCTGTGGTATATTTTTTATTTTGTTCTTGATCTATTGGATTTGAGAGTAGCAGTATTCCATCAGATCGAACAGCTTGCTAAATTTTTCATTTTGCTCTGCTGCATTTTGCATAAGGTCTAACAGGACTTTCCACATAGTGTTTGTATTCACCTTCCTATAGCTTCGGAGAGGTCTCTTCGTCTGGGAAGTTCTTTGATTGTTTCTTTTGGGTGCCTTCTGAAGCCATGGGTGATTTCTTGGTTATGGTCTCTTTAGTTTTTTGCAGTTTGGGCATCATGTCAGTCAGTAGATGCTGGGAGAGATGCTGTGGGGATGGACCAGGGTTGTTTCTCTAGGCCGTCTTAAAGTGAATGGTAAAAGGTATCTGACAACTTCCAAAGTCAGTCAGGTTTTCAGGTGTAAAGGTCCCTCTTCCTAGCTGGCAAAGTAAGCACCTCTATATCCAACCCCAGGTGTTATAAACTAGTTGAAAATACAGAAAGGATACTGCCCTGCTGGCCTCGGCTGTCAGGCCCCAGCCATATGCAACATTGTGTAGAATCCTGTTTTTTGCTTGAAAAGGGCTGTCTTCTGTACAGACTCTGCCTCCCAGCCTAGGAATTAGGGCCTGCTGAGGCCTCCGTATGTGTATATTGCCTCCCAGTGGAACAAGATGGCATCCTACACAAGCTCCCCACCTCCCTCCATACAGGATACTCAGTAGTAGAGACGGAAAGAGAGGCCAAAGGTGCTGAGATGTGCAGAGTCCCAAGCTGGGCTGTGTCGGAGATTATCTGCTACTCAAATCCCATCTCTGCTTGCCAGCTAAGACAGAGGAAAACAAATTAAAATGGTGAGTTACTTTCAGTCAGTGAATGCCAGTGCTCAGCAAGAGCAGGGTTCAGTAAAAGAGAGGAAGTTTTCTATTTAGTGATATGAAGTCTAAATTAACAGCCCTATGCTGTGACCTAGGGCTCACTAGGTGTCCAGAAGGCTCTGTTTAATTATCCATTCAGATCTTGATTTGCAGAGGGATTTAGCTAGATGCATGTGTTTAGCCCACCATCTTTACTCCGCCCCCTGCTCTGTATCTCTTTATGGGTTGTTTAATCCATTTACATTCAGTGTGATTATTGATAGATATGAGTTTAGTGCTGTCATTTTATCTTTTTTTTTGTATATTGTAGGCAGTTTCTTTGTTCCATTTAATTTTATGTGTTGAGTATTTTTTATGGTTTTCTTTTCCACCTTTTTCAGTGTTGGTGGTTTTGTATTTGGTGAAGAGTTCATGTTTTTCTTTATTATGTTGCTTTGTAGGATTGATAGTTTCCTGTGTGATTACCTTAGTATTTACTCCTGTTTTTCTAAGTTAAAATCTGTCTTTAATTTCTTTTTATTGCCTTTACTTCTACTGCATATGAAAACTTGATGACTATGTTTTGTTTTGGGTTCCTCTTATGTTGTTATAAAGTTTGCATAATGATTTCTCTATTTCCCTATTGTCAGTGTTTTGCCTGTCATTTATTTTTGTGATTCCACTGTTTGGATTAATACCCAGTTTCCTTATTCCATGTTTTCATCTTTTGTTGTTGTGTAATGTTGCTGATTTTCTAACCAAAGGACTCCCTTTAGTGCTTTTTGTAATTTTGATTTGGTTTTTGAAAATACTCCAAATTACTGTTTATCTTGAAATGTCCTAATTTTTACATCATATTTGGGAGACAATTTTCCTGTATATATAATTGTTGCCTGACAGTTATTTTGTGTCAAGGCTTTGTATGTGTCACCTCATTGCCTTCTTGCCTGCATGGTTTCTTGTCAGAAGTCCAAGCTTAGTCTCACTGATTCCTTTTGTAGGTATTTTTCATTAGTCTGTAGATACTTTTAAAAGTGTCTCATTATCCTCAGTCTAGGGTCGCCATGAGTCGGATCCAACTTGACAGCACTTGGCTTGGCTATCCTCAGTTTTGGCAAGTTTGATTTAAATATAGCTTTGTGTCATTCTTTTGGGATATATCTTGTGAGTAGTTCAATGAATAGATAGGTATGTTTTCATCTTTCATAATATCATGGGATTTTTCTGTGAGCAAATCTTTGACTGTGCTCTCATTATTTTCTGTTTTCCCCACTCTATTCCTGTACTCCAAGTACTCGTAGATTATTAATATTAATAGAGTTGCACATAATTCGTAGTGTTTGATTTTATTTATTTGTTTTTTTATTATGACTGATTGAATATGTACATTCTCGTATAAATTTACACGCCTACCTATATGCAGCTTCCACTGCTCTCCCTGCCTGCTGACAGCACACTGTTCCTCTCTGTTCCATACATGTCTCATCCTCCCAGCAGTCTCCTTTCCCCTCCTCTCCACCCATTTCCCTTACTCCAGCCAGTGGTCAGCAGGACTATACCCTATAAATGCATAGAACCATAAACTGCATCCAATATATGGTCACTCTGCATCGCCAAGTAGAATCCAATCGTGTCCGAAGAGTGGACCTTCGTTACAATTTATGGGCAAGGGCAGCATTGGGGCCAGGGTCCATGCTCCCAGGGGAACCCCAAAACTGCTGGACCATCAATTGAGGTCTTTTAGTGGAGATCTCAGGGTGCACCCCTTTTTATTCTTATGTTGCCAGTGAGACTCAACTTAGTGAGCTCCATCATGGCTGTCACTGGTGGTGACTGGGTACCATCCCATTCTTCTGGTCCCAAGTCGATGTGGGCACCCACTCATGTGGTTCTCTGTCTTCATGGTTGTCTTTACCCCATGGCTTCTTTGTCCTCATTGAGCATCCATTCCTGCTGAGTTGGGACCGTCTGCTGTGCCCTCAAATGGCAGCTTGGCAGGTTTTAAGACTCCAGATGCCACTCACCAATGTGGGTTGCAGAGAGCCCTCTTAGCAAAACGCTAGTTGTGCCAGTTGGCCTCTACTTCACCTAAGAGCGTGGTCCCCTGCCCCCTGTCCCAGCTACTCTGTCCTTGCAATATTGGGTTAAGATGGAAGGAGTATTCAAGTTATGCTGAAGTCCACTTAATATTGTTCTTGTTTCTAATGTTGACCTATTTCACCCAAGCAGATTTCTAGCAACTATCTAATCTAAACCCTCCCCGCCTTGCCCTCACTTCCTCCTCTCCCTTGCAACTGTCAAAGAGTCTTTTCTTCTATACACCAGGCTGTTTTTGAGATCTTATCATAGAGGTTTCATATAGTATTTGTCCTTTTGTCTCTGACTACTTTCACTCAACATCTCTTCCAGTTGAAACCAGGTTATGAGATGTTTCCTGGAATCATCATTATTCTTTATCATTGTGTAGTGCTCCATTGAGTATGTATACCATAGTTTACCTATCATTTCTCTGCTGTTCGGCATCTGGGTTGATTCCATCTTTTTGCTTTCGTGGACTGTGTTGCAGTAAACATTTTTGTGCATGTTTCCATTGGTGTGAAAGGCATTGATTCTGTAGGACATATTCCAAGTGGTGGAATTGCTGGGTCAAATGGTATACCAATATCCATTTTTTTAAGGAAGCAGCAGATTGCTTTCCAAAGAGGCTGGACTGTTTTGGTACCCCACCAACAGTATAGAAGAGTTCCACTTTCTCCACAGCCTCTCCAGCATTTGTAGTTTTGTGTTTTTTGGATCAGGGCCAACCTTGTTGGGGTCAGATGATTTTTTTTTTTAATTCTGTTTTCTCACTTTTACTCAAATATGTTAATGTCACGTGTTTACCTTCAGTCTCACTAATTTGACCTTCCAGTGCTTCAATGATGCTTTGACTTTCTATTGAGTTGCCTAATTCTGTAATTTTATTAATTTTCTGAATTTCTCCTTCTTGCCATTGTGTGCATGCTTGGAGCCTCTTCCATTTGTCCTTATGGGCTACTGCTTTTTGTATTCTACGTCTGATAATTTCAGGAAGTCCTCTTCCTCTGGAAAATTTGATCCTTTGTTTTCAGAACTTTCTGAGAAATCCAGTCTATCCCTTTAAGTACTTTGACATTGACTGTCATTACCAAATTATTGGTAATATGTATTTATATTGGCTTAGTGTGTTCTAATTTCTTATTTCAAGATGTTCACATAGGCTGGTTTTGTGTGATACTTCGGTCATGGTTGTCTTTGAAACTATGATGTTCTTTCACCAGGTTGTTAGAGCTGTTACTAGATATGGGACCCCAAGTGTATATTTACTTTTCTTATTTGGATGCTGTTCAGGTGTCCAGGTAGTCACTTACCATGTGTGTGGTGTAGCTTCTTGCCTATTGTTCTAGATGGGTAGAGGTGATTGGTATAGGCACAGGTGTCTCTGCAGCTGCTGAGAAAGATAAGGTACTAATAGCTGTTTGTGAGGATCTGTGAGGATGACTTTTCCCATTATATCTGAATCTAGTTGAACAGTTTCTTCCTTGATTTTCTGTCTTAGGGGAGTCAGCAGAATTTCCACTCCCTTCTCTGAGTTTATTAAATTGTACCCCTTCCTGCCCCCTGAGTCTTGGAGAATGGCTTACGGTGGGCTTGAGGAGTTCTAATTCTGTCTCAGTTAATGGTTCAGACTCTTTCAGAGAAGAGAGGGGTGAGCACCAGGAGAAAGGAGACCAGCCTGTCTCTTAGAGAAGATTCATATAGGCCTGTTGCAGATTACCTGCAAATGCAGCTTTTGACCATCTGGCACTGTTTTACACCAGCCTTCACACCTGGCTCACCATTTGGTGGCTGCTGCCACCCAGCAGGTAGGGTCTGTGGAAGCCTATTTACTTCTGGCACTACTCTCCCTTCCCTGTTGCTCAGCTGAGTTTCTTAATTTTCCCTTTCATATTCAGGGCTTCTGAGATGCCATATGAACTGGATTAGTTTGTTTTTTTGGGGTCTTTGTTGTTAGAGGGACTGAAGAAAGCATCCATCATCTCCATCATCTTGGCTCCGCCTCTGCTAAAAAAGTACTTTTAAAAGGAAGAGAGGAAGCAATTTATACAAAGTTTTAAACTATTTAGCCTTCAGTTTTGAATATCATTTCAGAATATTTAACATGGCATCTGCTTTTAATCTCTAAAATCTTTGGTCTTTTAGCCAGGATAAATTTTTATATAGTGCCAGGCCACTACAAAGAAACAGCTCATTATACCGTTGACTTCTTTGAACATTTATTTACACCATTGCTCATGTCAGTAGGAGGCTGCTTGAAATTCAGAAGCAATTTTTAGGACCATATATGTTTTATACAACTTGTACTTTTTTTCTTTTTTTGCCTGTGTTAGTTTTTCAAAAGAAATGGCCAAGATCATCCTTTATCTTACAAAAGGTGATCTTTTTCCTATGGATGTGCCAACTTGCAGGGAACAAGTTTTCTTGGTGATGTGAGAGAAAGGGAAGATCACATTTTAAAAATTTAGCACATTGTCAGTATTGACATATAATAAAAGTAGTATGAACAACAGAAACTGTGGATTTCTAGGAACTTCTTGCAGAAACATACAACAATCGTGGTAACTTTAGGTCTTGCAAAGACGTTTTAATAAAACTGACAGAAAAATGTGAAGTATAAAAGAAAAAAATACTTGTGTTCTTCAAAGAGTGTGGTTAAGAAAATTAAAAAACTCACCAAAGATTGGGAAAAAATAATTACAAAAGTTATCAAACATAGGACTTATTTAAAGAACTTATATGGCTTGGCATATGCAATGTTCTTTTGCAACTCAGTAATCATAAGACAAGCTACCAAAGAAAAATAAAATAAGACAAAATAAAGTGAGACAAAAATTTGAACAGACATTTTGACAAAAGCATATACAGATGGAAAAGTACATGAAAAGATGCTCAATGTTGTTAATCATTGAGGAAATGAAGATTTAGTCAAAACTGTGATACCAGTACAACCCTAGAAAGATTTAAGATTAAATTAAAATAAAAAAAAAAACAGTTAAAACAACAAGTAAAACTGTATAAGTATTCCATATATTGTACCTGACCCAAATCAGCATCATTTGTTTCTCAGAATCAAGTAAGATGGACTTAATTTGATTGTGTGGCCCCCCAAAATAATTTAGAGCATAAAATGAGCATTCTGTCACACACATATAGAAATTAAAGAATCATATGGAAATAAAATACCATCTAGAAATGAATCCCAGGAAAATAAAATTTGCAAAAATTTACATGGGTCAACTGTAAATGTCATAAATTCTGGTGGGAATGCAAAATGGGATGGATCCTTCAGAAAAGAGTGGGAGAGTTTCCTAAAAAGTCACACATCCATAAACTTGTTCTATATCCCAGTCATTGCTCTTCTGGGTGTTAATATAAAACTAAAGGAAGTGTGTGCCCACACAGTGAGCTATATGTCAATGTCCATTGTAGGTTTATTTGAATAGTTCCAAACTTGAAGCAACACAAATGCACAGTACAAACTGTGGTTATTCTACACAATGAAAACTCCAAAACCCTCAAATTGATTCTGACTGACAGTGACCCCATAGGGTTTCCAAGGCTAAATCTTTATAGATTAAACTGCCACATCTTTTTCCTGCAGAACTACTGGTGGTTTCTAACTGCAGACATTCAGATTAGCAGTCAGATACTTTAACCATTGTGCCACTAGGGCAACTTATGCAATGAACAGTATGTTTTAGTTATCTCATGCTGCTGTAATAGAAATAGCACAACTGAATGACTTTAACAGACAAGTTTATTCTCTCACAGTTTAGTGGAGTAGAAGTCCATATTAATGGCATCAGATTCAGAAGAAGACTTTCTCTCTGTGTCAGCTCTTGTCTTGTTCATCAATCTTCCCCTGGATTAGGAGCTTTTAAGTGCAGGGACCCCATGTGCAAAGGACATGCTATCCTCCTGGCTCTTACGTGTTGGTGGTATAAAGTTCCCATGTCTGTGCTTGCTCCTCAAAAGAGATTGGTTTAAGACAAAATCTAGTCTTGTAGATTGAGCCCTGTCTCATTGGTATTACTGCTGCTAACCTCATCTCATTAATATCATAGTGGTGGTGATAGTGATAGTGTTACCAAATGGTCTACCACCTGTGCTGTTGTTAAGACTAAGAATCCTGCAGATTTAAAAGCAAGTCATAGTTTAGTACTCAAAGGAAGTAGAGATAGGGAGGTCACTCTCAAAGCACTGTGTGCCAGAATAAAGGGCTGGGAGACCTTTTATATGTTTAGGAAAAGGAGAAGTTACACATATTCACTAACTTTCTGGGAAAAGCATGCATACTCAAAGGGGTCAGGATGACTTAGCTCAAAAGTGGCCCTCAGTCCTCTCTTTTCTGAAATGAGCCTGGTCACTGCTCGATGATGTATGTCCAGTGATTTTGTTTTTTTGCATGGGTCTTTTGGTTCCTGGTCAATACTCATTATGGGACAGAGCCATCTGACAGTCAGTGTGGTCTTGAGGTGGCTGCCTTGGATTCTGGTTTTAGTTAATTGATCTGTAAAAGAGCTGTAAGCAGAAAGAGTGAGAGGAAGTGACCTCATGGTGCTGAAAATTTAAACCAAGATTTTAAGTGGGGTGAACAATATTTTATGGCTAATGCTATTCTTCTTCCAGAAAGCTTTTAATTGGCACAGCTTGTTGCTCAAGGCCTTTTCTGTCCCTATTTGGTAACAACAGGATTTACAACACATGGAACAATCGCATCAGATGACAAAATGGTGAACAGTCCCACAGTACTAGCAGTCATGGTTTAGACAAATCGATATGTGTATTTTTGGGGGACAGAATTCAGTCTACGACCCTATACAACAACTACCACAATATGAATAAATCTCAAAATGATTATGCTGAGTGAAAAAAGTCAGACCAAAACAGGGTACGTACAGCATCACTCCATTTACAGTGATCTCTAGGTGTCCACAAGGGGTAGGTTCCAGGATGCTTCAGATACCCAAATCCATATATGCTCAAGTCCCTTATATAAAGTGGTGCAGTATTTGCATATAACCTTTGGATATCCTTTTATATGCTTAAATAATTTATTACTCATAATATCTAATACAATGTAGTTGCCATAGAATTTTTAATTCTTAACACTTAAAACTTAACACTTTCTCAGTCTCTGCAAGCACTTTATTACAAACCAGAGACACTATTTTTGCCATTGTAAGAGCCACCACTAACAATTTCATGAATTTCAAATTCTTTCTGCTTTATTGTGTGAATGCTTATTTTGTTCTTACTGACCTTATGGTCCACTTTAGCAAGCAACATGCCACAGTTCAAAAGATCTAAGATTTTTATTTTCTTGTGAAGAGATAGAACCTTATGTTCCCTTATCCTTTGAAGGATTACTTTGACCATTTAATGCTGTTTCACAGAAACAAAGAGCACATAATTGCAAGTAGTGAACCAGTGAGACTAGAGTTGAGCAATGCTGAAACACTGAGTGTTGGATAGAGACTGAAGATCTTTGGAAGGGTGGAGGCTACTGCAGGGTCTGTCTCCACGTCACCTTTTTCTCATGGATTCAACCTAGTGCTCAATACATGACAAAATCAAGATTTACTCTTTGGAATTTTTTTCCCCAAGACTTTTGATCGTGGTTGGTTGAATTCTTGGATGAAAACCCATAGATATATGTGTTGGGGGGCAAGGGACAACAGTGTATAACACTATAGAAGAAGCAAGTTCATCCTTAGGTATAAAAGGATGGATGGGTGGGTGGATGGATGGACAGCTGACCTGAAGTCAACTCTAATGCATGTACAGCAAACAGAACATGTTTTTCTGATCCATAGGTTTTTATTAGCTAATTTTTCAGAAGTAGATCACTAGGCCTTTTTTCTTATTCTCTCATAGTCTTGAAGCTCATTGAAATCTTTCTACTATGGATGACCCTGCTCATGGCACAGTTTCCAGTGTCAGAGCAATGTTCCAAGCCACCGTGTTAGGACAAGACAACAGATGAGTGGTGGAGCTAATCTATAGCAACATATAATTCATATCTGTAGTTGCCTGAGTATAATTGATGTAATGGGAGAGGAATTGGAGAGAGAGATTGTGAAGGGGTTTCAGGAGACTACTGGGTCTGTGAGATACACTCATCATTTTCATTGAAGAGGTGGTGGACAGACATGGACATATATTAAAAATTAATGAACTATTGACATTTGAGATCTGACAATTAGGTTCACGAACTAATCCTAGAAAAAGTACTACCTACTTCATTGCTGAATGTCACTACAGTCACCTTTGAAATAGTCCTCTTGGGAAGCTATGCACTGACAGCAGTGCCTAGTCTATCCCCTAAAGTAGTTTTGGAACTCTTTCTCTGGATTGCTGATCAGAGCTGTCATCATATTACCCTTGATGTCCTGAATGTCGGCAAAATGTCTTCCATTCAATGTTTCCTTTATCTTAGGGTAAGGAAAAAAAAGTCATTGGGGGCCAGATCAGATGAGTAAGGAAGGGGTTCCAATACAGTTATTTGTTTACTGGTTTAAAACTCCCTCAGAGACAACTGTACTTTTAAGTTTGTGAACTTGTCACCTTGCCACCATGTGCAATGGCTGTTCCAGAAAGTGTTCTAAAATTGCTTTGAAAGGTGGACTAGGTGGTAGCATCAGTGCATAGCTTCCCGGGGGGAGTACTTCAAAGGTAACTGTAGTGATATTAAGCAATGAGGTAGATAGCACTTAGGACAATGAAGTTCGCAGACTGGTCTGACCTCGTATATGTACAGTTCAATATATGTCAGTTGTATAAACAAACTTTTTTTTTAAGTAACAAGTAAAGGTAATAAAAATTAGTGCTTTGCAGAACATTTTACTTGGGAAACTTCTGTCAAACATAAAAACCTGGAACATTTGCTCTTAAGAACTCTTGCAAAACTTGTGATGTTTCTCTGAAGTCTCCATCTGCCTTCCACCAAGCTGTGACAATTTAAAGGAATTTGAGTATTCTCAGAAGCCGGTGTATTATTTTTAAACCAGAACTCAGACTTTCCAAACTTCTCAGCTCTTTTCAGTTGTTATGAGCTTCTTACCTCCCTTTTGCAGCAGTGATGATAGCTGTCCAGGTCAGAGGGAAGGTGACCTGGTGGTCCTGTGTGCCTTTGCAATTGACTCTGAGGAGGGGCAGACTCTCATGACACCCACTGTAAGAGCAACACCTCCCTTAGGCTCCAGTGAACCCTGAGGGCCCTGCAAACGTGGGAGAGATGTAGGTGTGAAGGAGCGAACATCATGGTAGATTTTGGAAATTAAAAAAAAAATTTATTGTGCTTGAGGTGAAAGTTTTCAGCTCAAGTTAATTTCTCATTCAAAAATTTGTACACTTAGTTTTGTGACCTTGGTTGCAATCCCCACACTGATGGTAATGTTTTGAGAATCCGTGAGTAAGTGAAAGCTGAGAACACATGAAGTACCACCTGGAAATTGGATCTGATAATCTCTACCCTTTTTGCAGTCCCCAGCTTAATTTTCAAAGTTATTTTGAGGGTTCCACAGGACGAGAACATTCTCTATCTCTGTGCATAGAATGACCGTGCTAGAACATCTGCATATCTTTCCTCTTTAGGAACAGTATCATACTTTAAAAGAGAAAAAAGAATAACACACTTGAAAGCACTGCGTGAATGGAAGTCATTGAGTTTTATTTATGTATGAGTTCACCTTTCTCCTAAAATGTTTGAATACAAGACTGTGTGTGAAGAAGAAAGTTGTGGTTTGTTTTGAAAGTGATACCCTTGAAGTGAAACCTTTTAGCCTTTGAATCAAATTTATATTTTTGTAGCTGTTTTGAGGAGTCACAGTTACTGTTTCTTTGTCTATAACTTAGCTGACTTGTCTCTTAATTTTTTTTCTGTTTGTGATAAGTATATAAGCAAATACCCCACTTCCTCATGGCTTTGGCTGTGTATATATATCTAGAGTATTAAATGATGCTTGAGTCCTTTGCTCGCTAATTAGATGACCAATAAGAGGCTATTAAAATAGTTTTGAGCATTCTATATACCTGGGTATTCTATCTTTATATCTGGAGACCTTCCGTGGGTCTCCTGGTATGTGATAATAACTGTACTTAAATAAACTGAGAAATCAAGATATATCACAGAGAAACAATTATTTGGAACTACTGGGTAAAGGATACACTACTTAGACTAATAAAAAAGGAAAGACTAGAAAGCAGCTGACAAACATTTATTGGTATGCTCACTGTGGGAATCCTGGTGGTACAGTTAAGAGCTCAGGCTGCTAACCAAAGGATCAGCAGTTCAAATCTACCAGCTACTTCTTAGGAACCCTATGGAGAAATCGTACTGTGTCCTATAGGTTGCTATGAGTTGGAATTGACTAGGTGGCATTTTTTGGTTTTTTAGTTCTGCTGTGAACTAAGGAATACCTTAACTGGTACTGAGAGTTACGTGCGGCGTATCAGTTGGCTGTTCAAACACTCGTAGTCATCTTTGAAGAAAGGCCTTGTGATTTGCTTCTCAGAGGTCACAGCCGTGGAAACCTTATGGTGTTCAGTTCTATTCTACAACACATGAGTCTGCTATGAGTTAAAATCAACTTGATGGCAACTGATTATTGGCTTTATGTATCCAGTATCTTGGAATAAATTCCCTGTCTTCAAGAAGTTTATGGTTGATTGAGATGTTCGGAAACCTTTTAGACTTCAATCATCTCTCCTTTCATTTGTGAAAGGTCTGCCAGGCTCTTATGGGCCTTAAAAATACTCAAAGCCCAAATAATCACAAAGGAGTTCTGCTAATATAAATACCATTAAGAAGAAAATTGTGGCTGTCTGTACCACAATTAAGTTAAATCCAACTGCATCTTTAATTAGAAATGTCTCTAAGTCATACCCATGCTCTCACTTCCTAAAGCAGTCAGCTAAAGTTTTAAGATGCTGCTTGACTCATACCAGGAATTCAGGCTGGGCTTGCCAAGTTACTGCTGACTGAAATCAGTGTAGGTACCATATTTTTCTGCAGATAACATTGAATTACATGTTTTTGATAACTGTGCAACCCTCACACTCTGTGCTGCACGTTGTGTGTGTGGATATTAAGCATGTAGGTATCATGTGAAAGGCAGACATTTCACAAATGAAAGGAAACATTTGTCTAGCAATAAAACTTGCTTTTTTAGTTTTAAGAGTACAGCAACATTTTTCCTTTTTATGTGTGAACTGTGTGAGTGATACGAATCAGAGAGTAATAGAGTCTTTTGTCTTTCTGTGCCTCACATTCTTCATATGTCATATGAGGCTCATAATAGTGCCTCCCTTTAATGAACTGCAGTGGCTGTCAAAGTGTCCAGCCTGGAATAAGCATTTGATAATTGTTATTCTTATTTCGGGAAAAGTGGTGGTTTAGGGGCAGAATTCTTACCTTTCATGGGAGACACCAGGCTTCCACTGCTGAGCAGTGCATCTCATGCCCGGTCACTCATCTATCAGTGGAGGCTTGTGCGTTGCTATGATGCTGAGCACGTTTCAGTATAGCTTCCAGACTCGAATGGATTAGAAAGAAAGGTTTGGCAAGCGACTTGCAACCAGTCATGGAGTGGTGTAGGACTGAGGAGCATTCTCTTCTCTTGTGCATGGGGTTGTCATGAATCAGTGGCTCACTGGACAGCAGCTGATAACATTCTTTTGAAAAATTTTACAACAAACAGGGAAGTTTATATGATAGTTTCTTCCATACATTTTGTCCCAGTTTTAAAGTTCTTATTGTAGGCTAATGTTTCTCAAAGCATTAATTTGGTGAATCAACTAATATGTTTTATGTTACAAGAAAAATAGACCCTTGTGCTGAAAAGGAAATCCTGGTGGTGTAGTGGTTAACCACTACAGCTGCTAACCAGATGGTCTGCAGTTCAAATCTGCCAGGCGCTCCTTGGAAACTCTATAGGGCATTTCTGCTCTGTCTTGTAGCATTGCTGTGAGTCAGAATCAACTCAGCAGCAGCGGGTTTTTTGGTTTTGTGCTTAAATAAGTTTAGGAAACAAACCTCTGACTAAGCAGAAGAATCAGATTTCTTTGCTAGAAGACGTACTGGAGCCATTAGTATACTAATATGCATTATGACTCTCCACAAGGGTTGTAGTATGCAAAACATGTACACTTCACAGTCTAACCATCAAATGGACTGTTATGGGTAAACTTCAAAGCTTAACCTCATGTCTGTGGAATGTATTTTATTATGTGTATGTAAATCTACAAAATATGGTCCTATAACTGTAAAATGTTCATTTTGCATACCAGAGTAATTTCTGTCTTCATGTAGCCAGATTCTTGAGCCTGGCAGGCTGCAAAGTTAGTGCTAATGCTTACTGCTTTGTGAATTTGGTGTTCCTAGTTATATCACCATCAGTGTCAAATGATGATGATTGAAAACATTCTTGGCAATTTCTGCTTAGGATGTTGTTTCCTTCAAATTTATCCCTCAAAGATGGGTGATTGGAACAATTGACTAATCACAGAATTTCATTTTCATTTAGCTGTAAATGTTCCCCATGCAAAAAGAAAAAAAAATCATCAGGCTTCTAAAGTCACCTATTATATGTTATATGATTTTGAAGAATGATATTTCTAAAATAAAATCTGGAAATTGAAGGTACATTACCCTGGCCCCTCTTCGGATCCGACTCGACGGCACTTGGCTGGCTTGATTTTCCTTTACTGACCTATTACATTTCTTATTATGTACAAATAACAATGCAGTTGAGACAGTTATATAGGTTTTCTTTTTCCAAAGATTTTTCACATTAAAAAAAAAAGTGATTCTCACCAAAAACCAGACTCACTGCCATTTAGTCAATTCTGACTCATGGTGACCTTCTTGGACAGAGTAGAACTGCCTCATGGGGTTTCCAAGCCTATAAATCTTTATGGAAGAAGACTACCACATCTTTCTCCTGTGGAGTGGCTGGTGAGGTGAAATTGTGGACTTTTCAGTTAACAGCTGAACATTTAACCATTGTACTACCAGAGCACCTTATTCTAACCCCAGCTCTGTGAAATAGGATTGCTCTTTTAAATGACTTGATAGATTGCGGGGACGGGGAGGAAGGCACCCAAAAATGTTGACTAGCTTGCCTTTATTCTCACAGTCATTGTGGATTTTGACTTAATATTCCATCCTTGCATCTTCTGTTGTCCTTTATAGTAAGAAAGTAGCTCTGATGGCATGGTGGTTAAGAGCCCAGCTGCTCCAAAAGATTGGTAGTTTAAATCTACCAGCTGTTCACTGGATACCCTATGGGGCAGTTCTACTCTGTCCTGTAGAGATGCTGTGAGTCAGAATCTAGTGGATGACAATGGGTTTAGATTTTCTATTTTTAATAGTGAGAAAGACAAAGGGATATTATAACATCATTTTTGTTTGCAGATTGGATGTGTTTTACTGTAACCCATTGATACTTGTATAGTTAGTAAATGGCAGAACCACATAAAGCCTGAGAGAACGGCAGATACACAGGATTTCAGAGGGCTGAAGTTAGCTGCTTCTTGGCCCCAAAGCCAGCACTGAATGCATGTGTGACCTGGGCTGATAACAGTCTTAGAGTTTTAGTTTTCTTTTATTTAAAATGGATATATGTTCACATCTGTCCCCTAGATGGTTCTGGAGATTTAATGAGGCTATGAATAGAAAGTGCTGATCGCATTGCGTGACACTGGAAATCCGAGTGAATGATAGATGCTTATAAAGTGTGCACATGGTAAGCATTTTTAAAATGTTTAAAAAGATCATTCTTCAATTTGGAATTGTCTTAACAGTACTTGATACTTTGTCTTTACTATGGAATGGATGCAATTTCCCATGGAGAGAGGGATGATGATATGTGCATAAATCTTGAATTTTGCTACTTAATAGACTATTTGAAAATTCACTTTAACATACTTTAACATACATCTCCCTTAGTGTCTGTCACAGAGTACTGCCAAAGCTTATCAGTCATGGATATCCAGATATTTGTTAAACACATGTGTGTGCACACACACGCATTCTTGGTGCCATCTTATTTGAGATGCCAGTATAAAAAGACACTGTTATTTGCGTTGTCTCTAGGTTCAGAGTGTGCACCTACAAAGTTTTACCAGTAGCTCTGACCTTGGTGACTCTGGAGGTAAATTCCAGCCAGTAAACCTGTGTTTGCATTTGTATTCTCACTAGCAAAGTTTTGGAAACGTTATTTCTGTTTCTGCCTGTAAAAATCCAACCCATACATTTCCCCTGTGGATAAGGACATAGATTTGTTGGTATTGTCAGAACTAGAACTATCCCTTTCTTTTTCATTTCAGAATTTGGTTTGCATTTGACTCCAGGGTCAGCAAAAAAAAATATCCCTTCCTCTGAGAAACAAAATTATCACCTAAGTTATTTCCTATATAGCTTAAAATTGTGAGATTAAGAAAACACAGCATCAAAGACTTCTATTGCTGAAGAGACTTTGGAGACCATGTAATACGATATGTTTGTTTTAGAGAAAGGGACATTGAGGCTCACAGAGGTATGAGGAATTTCTGGTGTGGTAACTTGACTAAACCCCAGGTGTCCTAACTTTCAGTCTACAACAGTTTCTGCAGATAACGTGCTTTTTGCTATACCCACTGTCGGCAAGTTGATTCCAACTGCTGGGTGCCCTATACAACTGCCCCGTAAGGCTTCCGAGGGTGTGAATCTATAGAAGGAGGCTGCCACATCTCTCTCCACGAAGCAGCTGATGAGTTTGAACTCTCAACCTTTCTGTTTGCAGCCAAGTACTTCAGCCACCAAGTTACTAGAGTTCCTTCCTCCTATAGTCAATACCAGTTATACAAAATTAAGAACTAAAAGAGATCATTAGCTAACCACTTAATTGATAAACGGAGAAATTAAGGTACACAGAGTTTCAGCAAAATCTTGCAGGATAGTTAATGACAGGACAGGGACTAGAGTTCAGGTTTCTAGACTCCCCATCCAGTAGTCTCTCCAACCACATTGTTAATGCAAACGTGCTCATATGGGGAATTCACTGTCACTAATAGTTGTTGGATGCTGTTATTGCCCGATTCTTCTTGGCTTCTTTCTTTTGTGTCTGTGATATAAGCCATCCTGCACACAGCTTAACACCTCTGTTATGACCCAGGTGACACCTAAAGATGATGAATCCTTTGCCAAGGTGATTTATGGCTCTGGTGTGAGATGTGGGAGCTTGCGAGACTCTGCTTTCGTTTACTTTCCAGTGACTTGTTTGTCTTTCTGTGTGTCTGCAAGAGTCAACAGTAATCACTCCTCTGATATATGATCTGATTAGTGGGGCTGGAGCTGCTTCTCTTCTCAGGAACAATAAATCCCGCACAGGGCCTGCCCCATTCTCTGCCACATTGCCTGGGAGCCTTCCAATTTAACCTTTGGCAGTAAATTTGGCTCATCAGCAAGCTTTCACCTACTGTGAAAACTGTTTTGTACCATCACTTAAGAGCTGTTCTTAAGAAAAATTACTTAGAAATGCTGTAATTCTATACTCTATGCCTCATCTCTAAGTAAGGGTGTTCAAGATGAAATGCTCAAAGATATGCCAAGACTTTTCTCACTCCTGGCTCATTTTCCCTCTCCCTTCGGTGAATTCTTACTACCCTTCAACCAAACAATCAACCAGCCAACTAGTCAACATCAAGTTGGTTCTGACTCAAGGCAAACTAATGTGTATCACAGTAGAACTATGCTCCGTGGGGTATTCAGTGGCTGATTCTTCAGGAGCAGATCACCAGGCCTTTCTTTTGAGGTACCTCTAGGTGAACTCCAACCTCCAGCTTTCAATTTAGTTGGCAGTGTTTTAACCATTTATACCACTCAGGCAATTTTTTTGTATCCTGATAGTTGGTATATTTGCCTCCATCCTCTAGTTAGGTGTTAATGGTATGGACTAATTGACTTGAGTTTAAAACTCAGCTTAGTCACTTTATTACCTCTGTGTGTTCCTGGGCAAGTTACTTTTACTTTGAGATCCTTATTTGGTATTCTGTAAAGTGGGACTAGTAGTAGCACCTAACCTGTGAGGACTTGTGATAAATAAATGAAATAATGCAAGGAGAATTTAACACAATACCTGATACATAGTGAATGATTAGTAAATAGATTAGAGATGATTATTTTGCTGACAGCAATGATGACGATGGCTATACCTGTGGCCATAACATGTTTTGCAACCTTTGTCAAGGTAAAAATAGCATCTTATGCTTTTTTTCATCCTTTTCATTGCTGAAATATTTAGCATGAATGTATATCATAAATGAAGTGACATGCACTTCGTAAAAATGAATTGTTGTCCACAAAGTCCAAGGTGACCCCTTTGTGAGAGGATTATACCCTACTTGGGTGGCTAGAATATGCTCACATTTTGTCATCTAGCATCGTAATTGCTTCTGTGCCAGACAGTGTATTGGATGCGGAGAATATAGAGATCAAGCAGTTTCTGCTCTCAGGAAGTATGGCCAAGAACATGTTAATGTCATATAATATGTGCTAAGATAGAAGCAAGCTTAAAAAAATCAGATATTGAAAAGAGAGTCTAGAGAAATGGGGTGAGGGTGGGGCAGCTGATGTTTGGCAAAACTAGTTAAAAGTGTAAAATGTGATTGAGCTAGAAGGTACAGCATTATGTCAGTTATGATCAAAGCTAGAAATAATAATGGCAATGGGATGACTTCATAATTGTCTTCTTTCAACTATGGACAGAATTGTCATTTTTTTGTGCTTTAGGTTCTTTATCGCCAATAATCTTGCATGTTAAATGCCACCTCTGGTCTTTGACAGCATTGACAACTACTCTCCAAAAAGAAAACCTGAGTGTATGTTGTATTCACACTAAGCAGGTTCATAGAAATTGGGCTTTCTAAGTTACTTTGAAAAAGGAGATCAAATGATGATTCGGCTTTCATAAGCAATGATCCTTCTATCACATATCCATATCAAATAACATAATAAATCTGTGAACCACTTATTCTAAATGAGACTGCATGTGAGAGCTAGGATTGCAGGAAGAAGAAGAGCCCTGTTGGATTGGTTGAGGAACTTTTCTCTGCCTCAATTTCACCATCTACAAATGCAGTCCATAATGCCGTAACACTGTTCCTGATTAAATAACATAGGCTGCTAAGCACACTCGGAAAAGTGAGAGGTGTAAATAACTCTGTTTATTATCATCATTATTTTTGACCCAAAATTATTATAGAGAGAACTGCTCACTTCTGCATGTTCTTGGGCTTCTGGAGAGTGGAATTTCTAGTAGTATTTGCATTTATGTACAATTCCTTTACTGCAAGTTGTAATCGGGACTGTTAAGGTTACAAGAAACAGATAACTAATTTAATTCAAAAAGGGGTACTTTACTGGAAAAAATTCAGAAGTATCTTAGAATTTAAAAGCAGAAAGCACAGCTGAGCCCTCAGAAGAGACTGGAACAAGGGTCTAGGAGATGACCTGCATGTGCTTCCTGCATTTGTCTTTGTATAGTTAAAGAAGGCTTCCCAAAATGATGACCCTAACCCCAGCTCACATCAGCTCAAGCCATCCAGAGATTACAGATTCCCAGATGAGAGAATCTGGTTGTACCTTGTAAGGTCATGGTTCAGTCAGAACCAGAGAAATGGGTTCCATTGGTACAAACTTGACTGCAGAAATTGGTTGTGTGTATGTTTGTGTGTGTGTGTCCATAGAAGGGATGAGGCAATTGTGGGTTGGACAGAGAACCAGAAGGAACATTCCAGATATCAGGAGTAGTTACTAATGGTGTTCTTGTACTGAAGACAAGGGGAAAATCACTGGACATTAAAGAAGCCAGACAAGAGCACTGTGGTGAGGGAATTCATCAAGCAGGCTTCCAGGACTAGCAGCTGGGATTCCCCCCCATCTGTAGCCTTCTGTGAGTACTCTGTCATGGAGGATGCCCAGGGAGAAATCGCTTAGTAGGAGAGCTCCCTGATTCTGAGTGTTCTCCACAGAAGCTGCTACCAGTTGAACTCTTACCATTTAGAACCAGATAGGGTGTGTGGACTGCAGATTTTCCTGCGGCCACTTGTGAAGCCCTTGGCAAGGAGGCCACATTCATTCTTTCTTTGCCTTCTGAAATCTCCTGCAGGTCATCTATACAAGGAAGCTTCCTGATATCGTTTGGATTTCATTGAGATGGCACTGCTTAGTCAACAGTACTCAACAGGGCTTCGATGTACATCTCACTGTAGACATTAAAAGTACCATTGTCTGGAGAATAGAGCAATACAGACACATCTCCCTTTCACACACAAATCTCTTCAAGGGAGAGACATAGAAGTCAAACTTGTTTTATTCTAGTCATATTTTCTGTTTGCTGTGCATTGCAATTTTTGAGATGCCTCTGCATTTCTGATTAATCTTCTGTTAGCAGAAGCTCGTCATGCTTTGCTGTCTCAGATCTTATCTACCTTGGTGTTTCCTTTGAAGAGAAAAATGAACTTAGAAACATACCTGCAGTTACAACTGCTACTACATTCTGCATTTAAGTGTTTCTTAGCCTGCTGAGGAATCACTGGGTGGCACACACAGTTAACGTGCTCAGTTGCTAAATGAAAGGCTGAAGGTTCAGTTCCACTCAGAGACACTTAGGGAGAAAGGACTGATGATCTACTTCAAAAAGATCAGCCGTTGAAAACCCTGGAGCACAGTTCTACTCACACAGGAGATTGAGGGAGTTGATATCCACTTGACAGCAACTGGTTTTTGAAGCGTATTAAGTAGCTAATGACCTCTCTATCACCAAGGTCTCTTAACAGCACATCTCTTGCCTTCTTCTGTGTAAGGTGATGGTGAAGAGGCAGGCTGTTGAGTCAAAGTGCCTGCAGTCCTTTACTTAATACCTGTGCAACCCAGTTTGCTTAAGCTCTCTGTGCCTCAGTTTTTACCTGTAGAGAAGATAATAATAATAATAATAATAATATCTGGAAATTGCATAAGGAGTAAAGGAAATCGTAGAACACTACCTGGTGTACAATAAGGTTGGACTCAGTGCTAGCTGTGACTAGGTACTTCCTCTCTGTCTAATGATATCACTGTTTACCCAACTTCCAAACGAGACCAAAATCCAAACCAAACCTGTTGCTGTTGATTCTGATTCACACCAACTCTGTAGAATAGAGCAGAACTGCCCCATAGGGTTTTCAAGGAGTACCAGATAGATTTGAACTGCAAATCTTTTGGTTAATAGCTATGGTTGTTAACCGCTACATCACCAGGAGTTCCGCCAAACTAGATAATTGTTTTTAATTTCCTTATCTCCTCACATTCTATCAATAGTCATTACAATATTACTGTAATGATAATAATATCTGCTAATATTATTGACTTCATTATGTATTAAACTTCAATTTATACTTTACATACATTACACTTACCTTTACTATCAAGGTGATTCTGACTCAGTGACCATATGGGGCAGAGTAGAACTGCCCCATAGAGTTTCCAGCGAGCACCTGGTGGATTTGAACTGCCAGTCTTTTTAGTTAGCAGCCATAGCACTTAAGCACTATACCACCAGGGTTTCCTTACATGCATTAATTTAAGTATTACACTAAAGCTATCTCTGTTTTAAAGATGAGAAAATGCAGCTCAGAAAGGTGAAATAACTTTTCCAAAGTTTTAGAGATAGTAAGAGGCAGAGCTACAATTTCTACTCAAATTTGCCAGGCTTCATAGCTTGTGTTATTGAGGACTGTGAAATTCTGTCACCAAATTCAGTTTGTTTTATGTCTAGAATCAGTGCTCTCTTCTCCACCTTTGCTTCCACAGCTCTCTTAGTCTAAGGCAGTGTTCTGAGCTGGATTCCTTGTCTCCAGCTTCTTATTTAAACTGTTCTCCAGTCACCTGTCAGAGCTATTTTCAAAAACTTTCTATAGATTATAGGATTTCAGCATGTCCAGCTCTTCTTGGGTCTTTCTCAACTAATCTTTTCAACCTATAACTTGTCCTCTTTTCTTCATATGTTACCACTGAGTCTTCTGAAGTTCACACCCTTCTTCACTTCCCTGTCTTTGCAAAAATGACTGGATTTACCGTAACTGGCTTCCCTCCACTATCCTCACCTGGCTAATCTGCTTGTTCTCTCATGTACTTTTCAAATGTCTTTTGTCTTTTCCATTTTCTATTATCACACAATGGCTGACTTTTATTCCTGTCAAAGTGTTGTCTTTATATATTCATATTTCACTTCTCATGGTATTTTATTTAGGTATGTTATTTACTGTTTTTTCCTGTCTCCATCCTAGGCTGAGTTCCTACAGGACAATGACCATATCTTAGTCACCTGTGTCCCTAACTAAGTTCCTGGATCATGTTTGCTGTTAGCCCTCAGCACTCCACTTTGACTCATAGAGAGCCCATGCATGATAGAACAAAATATTGCCCAGCCTGTGTCATTTGTTGTTGGCATGCTTGAACCTATTATTGTAGCCACTACATATTTTGAGTGCCTTTCCACCTAGGGGCTCATCTTCAAGCACTATATCAGATGATGTTTTGTTATGATCTGTGAAGTTTTCATTGACTCATTTTTCAAAGTAGATTGCCGAGACTTTCTTCCTGGTTGTCTTAGTCTGGACGTTTACCTGAAACTTATTTGCCATGGATAGCTGTTGTTATTTGAAATACTAGGCTTATAGCTTCCAGCTAGCAACATGCCAGCCACCGTGGTACGTAGTGTGGCAGATGGTAGTGGCAGCTTGCTTTGGTATCACTGAGCACTGAATGCAGTAAATGAACTCACGGATATACAGCATGTTTAAGCATACCTACATGGCAGACTTTTTGTAAGTGATTTTTTTTTTTATATAAAAAATGATTCCCTTCCCATTTATACTCTTTGTGGGTTTGGACTTTTTAAATTGTATGGTGTCATTAAATTAGGGACTATTCTTGTGCTCTCAAAAGCTAATGTTTCTGAAAACAAGATTGGGGCTCCATAAGAAAGCATTATCACTCTCCAGAGAGGTAACTCTTTGAGTTTTTGCTACACGGAAGATTCAG
The DNA here is from genome assembly GCA_028571685.1 of Heterohyrax brucei. Lineage (NCBI taxonomy): Eukaryota > Metazoa > Chordata > Mammalia > Hyracoidea > Procaviidae > Heterohyrax > Heterohyrax brucei. The sequence continues at coordinate 173,561,125 of CM053141.1, forward strand.
GAGAAGATAATTAAAGTGATTAACAACAACAACAAAAATATAGCTATTTAACTAGTCACACTACCAATTATTCATTGGAGATCTGTACCTCCCAGATAGTAGAATTGCTAATTTAAACATATGTAACTAAATCTTGGACCTTATTTTCAAAGGATGGGTCAAGTCAGACAAACCTTTTAGATAGAGGGAAATTGGATGAAAGAGTACTGGAAAGGTGGCAAGGAATGTGCTTTCTTTTTCACTTATGTGTTTTTGTTAGTTGCTTTCGAGTCATTTCTTACTCATGGTGACCTTGTGTACAGAATAGACCTACTTGATAGGGCTTTTAAGGCTATGACCTATTGAATGCAGAGTGCCGGGCTTGTTTTCTCAGGAGCCTCTGGGTGAATTTGAGTTGCCAGTCTTTTGGCTAGTAGTCAAAAGCTTACCCATTTGTTCCACCCAGGGACTCTATTCAGGTATCTAGTGCATCAAGTGCATTGCTTGTCACTCACAGCTCCTACTGAATAGAATAGGACCACAGACTCTACTGCAGGAATATAGCAGTGGGGTCCTCATGACCTTGTCCCCATCTGGACTGCAGCTGAACAGCTGACATATTCCATAGAGTGTCCAGAAAACTAGGCCCCAAGTGATCTTTTGGGAACATAAACTAAGAAATACTGAGATAAGATGGCAATTGGCAGTGTTGGAGCAAATTTGAGAGCTGATGATATAGAACAGCATATTTTAAGGACTACCTAAATTGTCTAAAACTCTTATTAAAATTTGTATCGTCAGGCCTCATTTCCAGATGTCTCACTCATGGAGGGAAAATTGGAATGTGATTTTTAACAAATACCTTTCCCTGCTTACATTAAGATTTAACAGTCCTGGCTTCATAGGGGTTTGGAAGACCATGATGAGCTCTGGACAAGTGCAAGTAACTGAAGAATAAGCACCGTGAATAAGCGGAAGCTATGAGGAGACAGACAAAACTCCAGCAAGAATCTCTTGGTATAGCTTGTTTGGGTATGAGAAGCCCATCATAACCAGATTTAAAGAGAAAAGTAATTTATTCAAGAATGTAAAACAGCTCACAAAATGTAAGAGGAGGATGGAGAACCCGTATCAGAAAAGGAAAGGACAACAAAGGCTAAGAGGTGGCTATGGGGCAGCAAGAACTAATGATTTTCCTGGTGCTGGCTTCACTGTGACTATAAATAAGTTGTAACCTATGTTTCATCATTTTTGCCTCACTCAGCTTCAGATTCATTGTTTGGAGTGGGGAAAGCACTGGTCGTGTTAGAGCAAGAATCTAGTTGGCTTAGCTTGGGCTACATGCTCATCCTTCTGCCAAGAGAAGACAGAAACATCTTACTAGTGTCATATCTGCCTGCCTGCCATGCCACAGAGATGCTTCTGACTCTGTGACCCTGTAGAACACAGTAGAAATGCCCCATACAGTTTCCAAGACAGTGAATCTTTACAGAAACAGATTGTCCCAGCTTTTTCTGGCCAAGTGGTTGGTGGGTTTGAATGGTCAGAATTTTTTTTTTTGAACACTTTCAGAATATTGTTACTGTATTTTATATAAAAGTTTACAGAACTTGCTTTTCATTAAATAATTAGTATACGTTTTTCAACATTGGTTGCCAACCCCTCAACATGTCAGTACTCTCCCCTTTTTGACCTTGTGTTCCCTATAAGCAGCTTTGCTGTCCCTTGCAGTCTTCTAGTTCTTGCCCTTGGGCTAATGTGCCCACTTAGTGTTTTTTTTTTTCTTTTTGTTATTTGTTTTGTTTTGTTTTATGGGCCTGTCCCTAGTCTTTGGCTAAAGGGTGAACATCAAGAGTGATTTCTTTACTGAGCTAAAGTGGTGTCCAGGGGCCATAATCTCGGGGCTTCTCTAGTCTGCCAGGCTAATAAGTTTGTTTTTCTCCAGCTCTCTTCAGGATTTTCTGTTGTGATCCATGTCAGAATGTTCAGTTGTGGTAGCCAAACTCGCACTATCTAGTTGTTTTGGACTCAGTCTGGTGAAGCTGTGGTAGTTGTGGTCCATCAGTCTTTTGGATTTATCTTCCCTTTGTGTCTTTGATTTTCTTCACTCTCCCTTGTTACCGACTGGATGAGACCAGTGGGTTATCTTGAGATAGCTGTTTGTAAGACTTTTAGACCCTGTATGCTACTCACCAAAGTAGAAAGTAGAACATTTTCCTTATAAGTTATATTATGCCAGTTGAGCTAGGTGTTTCCCAGGACCATGGACTCCACAGTCCTCAGCCCAGTTATTCCCTCCCTCAGCAAGTTTGAGTGTGTCCATGGAGCATCCATGACCTTGCCTTGGACAAGTTGTGCTGGCTTGTTCAAGGGAGATTACCTTGGTGGATTGTATTGATTGGATTGCTAATGTTAAACCATCCTTGCATACCAGGTAGGAATCCTACTTGGCACTGGTATGTTATTTTTTTGATATGAGGCTGAATTCTATTGGTTAGATTTTTTTTTTTTTTAATTATGATTGAGTAAAAATGTACATCTCCATATAAGTTTGCATGCCTGACTGTGTGCAGCTCCCTCTGCTCTCCATGCCTGGCGACAGCACAATCTTCCTCTCCGTTCTATACATGTCATGTCCTCCTAAGAATCTCCGATACCCTCCTCTCCACCCACTCCCCCACCTCCAGTAAGAAGGCAGCAGGATGACATCCTATAGATGCATAGAACCATAACGTGTACACACAATATGGTCACTCTCTATCACCAAGTCCAATCCATTCCTGTCCAAAGAGTTGACCTCCATTATGATTTATGGACAAGGAACAGCATTGGAGCCAGGGGCCATGCCCCCAGGGGAACCCTGAAGTCCCTGGACCATCAGTTGTAGTCTTTTAGTGGAGGTCTCAGAGTGCACCCCTTTTTATTTTTGTGTTGCCAGTGAGACTCAACTTTGTGAGCACAATCATGGCTATTGCTAGTAGTTGGTCGGGCACCTTCCCGTTCTTCCAGTCACATGTCAATGTAGTCACCCACTCACAAGGGTCTCTCTGTCTTCTGGGTTCTCCTTGCTCCATGTCATTTTGGTCCTTGGTGATCATTTGTTCCTGTTGAGTTGGGACCATTTGCTGTATCTCAGATGGCAGCTTGGCAGTTTTTAAGACACCAGAAGTATTGGCTAGAATTTTGATGAGAATTTTTCTATGTGTACTCATGAGAGATATTGGTCTATGGTTTTCTTTTTGTCACAGAAACCCTGGTGGCATAGTGGTTAAGTGCTATGTCTGCTAACCAAAAGGACACCAGTTCGAGTCTGCCAGGTGCTCCTTGGAAACTCTATGGATCAGTTCTACTCTTACCTATAGGGCTACTATGAGTCGAAATCAACTTGACAACAGTCAGTTTGGTTTTGGCTTTTGCATGGCTTTGACATCAGAGTTTGCTGGCTTCCAGTTGGCCTCCAGATGCCCCACAGAGTTCTCGTGTTGGAGAATTCCTAGAGTCACAGCCCTCATTAGTCACCCTGGCAGTAAGACACAGTCTACTTCATGTAAGCCCTACCTCTGCATTTCTGATTAACAAGAGCAAAATCTTTACAATTGTTTTCTCCTGATTTAAGTAACTTTGAAAATGTGGCAACAGAGTTGAGCCTTATTTCCTCAAGGAATTTCTCTTGAGAACATGAATATAATCTGTGAAAATAGATAAAACTAAGGGGAAGGAATTTATTACACTCCCTGCAGAAAGTGTATGTAGTAGGAGTCTAAGAGATAGTCAGCTCATCTTGTATTGTTAAATGTGGGCCATTGCTTTTGAACTGCGAATTTTAGGTTGTATTTTGTGTTCTTTGGAAGAATGAGGTAGACATGAAATCTACCCTGTGTCTAAGGCTGAAATTGGAATCTCTGTTGTTCACAGGGACTAGGCAGGGCAAGAAAGAATTGCTGTGTAGTTGGTGTTAGAGGACTGGAGAGGTCTCTGGAGGATACATGCTCTGTATGAGGGAGTAGATGAGGCTCATCTCCAGCCAGTCATTGACCTTTGAGAATGGTGGCATTGAATCTCCCAATCATTCCATTTTTCAAGATGACCTAAGATTTGGCACCTTTATATATATTCTTTTGATTTCTAAATGTTTACAACCACATTATTTAAAAAATAAAAATTTGGGGGGAAAAAAAATCAACCACATAGTTGAAATAACACTGTATATCTAGGTCTGTATCCTTTATGTCACCAATTGCAAACTCTATTCTAAAGAAATCCTAACCTGTAAAGTGGAGGAATGAAAAAATTCAGTGTTTCAGACACTGAAACAGAAAATGTTAAAACCTGAATTTCTCATTATCTGAATATTTGACATTATACAGTTGACTAAACTCTTTTGCATTTGGTTTTTGAAAGCAATTATCCCTGAGAGGCTTAGTAAAAATAGATCTGCTGTTAGAATCTCAAAGATCTGGATTTACGTGTCAAACAGGCCTTATATTAAGGACAGCTCATCTACATTATTATTATTATTTTTAATCTGTAAAATGGGACAGTAGTTCAAACATCATAGATATAGGTGAAACTTACCTGCCATGTAAGTTTCCTTGCCTTTGGCCTGATCTGGTTTCCAAGGCCTTCATCAACTCAGAGCACCCACACTCTGTCGTTAATTGTCAAGCCTCATTTGTTGTTTACCTCACTGTATTTGATTCTTCATGGCTTTCTCTGACTTAGGCCTGTGCTAGACTCAGGCACAGATGCTGAAACTTGTCCTTTTTCCTTAAAAAAAATCCAGTCACACTTGCCATTATGTGAATTGGTGAATTTGACTGAATTTTGTGGGAGTTCTAGGCCAGATATCGCATATACTTCCCAGTTCCTCTGTCTCTAGCAATCCATATCATCTGTCTCCCAGAATCTGTGCTACTGACCTTTGGCTTAGCCTATCATTTGGGAAGTATAACTCCATTTATCCCTCAGCTATTTAGACAACAGGTAGCCTCACGTGGCAGGTCTGCCTTCACTAGGCTCCCTAGAATCTTGATAGTTGAAATGTTTCTCCCTCTAATTCCAATTGGCTTGCCAATGTTCTCACCATGACCTAGAAAGTTATTCTCTTGTGTCTTTTCTGTCCCCCTTCTTGACTTTGAACTGCTGGCTAATTTGATCCAGGACTGCTCCTTCTTGTCCTGAGCCATGCTTGGAATTATGCTGTCATGCACACTTTCACATCAGAGCTTCTGCATTTGATTTTGCCTTCCCAAATACCTGCCTGGTTATCTTTCCCACTTGTAAGACTCTGTGCAGATGGCACCTCTGACTACCTTACTTAAATTTGTAAAGTCACTCCCTTATCCCATCTTTCCTTTATCTTGGTTTATTTCCTTCTTAATATCTCTCCGTTTGACATAGCATATGATTACTTGCGTGATTATTATCTTTCTGCTTTCAGTACAATGTAAGCTGTTATGAAACAGGATTTATTTTTTCTTTCTGTTTTGTTGCTGCTATTATCTCAGCACCTGGAACAGTATCTGGAACATAAATATTTGTTGAAAGGATGAATTAAGAAGAAGGGCTGAAAGATCCCTCTGAGTACTGTGTTGAAAATAGACTACTGAATGCAACATTGTAAGCAGAAAACCAGGAGAAAGATGATAGTAGCCCCAATCAAAGGAGTAGTCATAGAAGTGATGAGAAGTGGTTGAATCCTGGATATATTTTCAGGATAAAGCCAAAATAGTTTTGTTCAAAGATTGTTGTTTGATGCTGTTGAATTGGTTTCAGCTCATAGTGACCATGTATACAACAAGGTACTGCTCATTTCTTAGCCGTCTGCACAATTGTTGCTATGTTTGAGCTCATTATTGCAGCCACTGTGTCAGTCCATCTTTTGAAGGTCTTCCTCTTTTTCTCTGACCTCCTTCCCTTTACCAAGTGACTTAGGCTGGATTTTCTAGGGAAGCAAAACCAGTAACATGTATACATATAGGGAAAGATTTATGTAAACGAAACAGCTCACACAGTGGTAGAAGCCGAACCATCCCAAGTCCAAGCACAAGCCTCATGTGGCCATGGGAACTGGTGAACCTAAGGTTAGCAGGTCAGAACCAGAGTTCTAGATCACTGGCTGTGTAGGTCATCACATCCCAAGCTGGCAGCAAGACTGTGAGGTTTCTGCTGACTCATGGAGCTTCAGGGGCTGGTGAACCCAGAATTGGCAGGTCAGGAAACAGGACTCTCATTTGGTAGTTGTGAGGGCTGGTGAATCCGACAGCTGCTATTTCAGGTTCAGGAACCAGATGCTGAAAGGGAGCAGGAGCTGCTGGCAATGTGAACAGACAAGAAGTAGGTGGTAGAAGGTAGAGATATGAGAACTGAGGAGCAGGAAGCCACCACAGGCCCCACCCTTACTACTTGATAGAGCAGCCAGACACAGAGTTGCCAAGTTGACATAGTCTTAACCACTACACCAAGCAAAAGTCTTTTTCCAGGAACTGGTCCCTCCTGATAGCATGTTCAAAGTGTGTGAAATAAAGCATCACTAACTTTGTTTTTGAGGAGTGTTCTGCTGTACTTCCAAGACAGATATGTTTGTGCTGAAAGATGAGATGTGGGATATAAAAGAAAGAAAGATGCCAAACATAATCTTAAATTATTTGTCTAAAACAATTGGCAACAGTGAGTTGTCATTAACTGAGATGGCAAAATAGTGAGTAGAAGAGATTTTGTGAGAAGATTCAGGAGTTCAGATTTGAACATGTTACCTTTCCGGTATTTATTGTTAGAAATCTAAATGTAGGTGTTAATTAAGCAGTTGAGTATACAGTTCTTTAACTTAGCAGATCACTCCAAGCTAGAGATCAAACCTAGAAAGTCATTGGTATGTAACTCTATATTTAAAACCATGAAACTCATGAGAACACTAAGGGAATGGATGAAGGTGAAAGCGCAATGAGGAGCAAAGCTTGGTGGTTGTTTCCTCCCACATGAACAGAAAGAAAACAAGAAGGAGCATCCAAGAAAGAAGAGGGAAAACCAATACTGTGGTGTCTTAGAAGACATGTCAAGAATGTGTTTTCAGCAGGACAGAATGTGGAATGCTGCTAATATATAGTTATATGATGACTGAGAATTTATCTTTGAATTTAGCCATGAGGAAATTATTAATCAGTGAGGATGGGATTGAAAGTCCTGTCAAAGAACAAAACTCTTACTCCGTTAGGACTGTAAAAGTGTTTAATTGAGGAATAGCAACAACTGTACCAGGACAACAAAAGGTAAACAAGATCACAAGTGTTCCAACATTCTGAGGGAGAGGTGAATTTTTTATACAGAAAAATGGAGAAGAGAGTACATGACCATTATCATAGGGGATTGAGATTCCATATGGCTACAATTGTAAGTTAACATTTTATAATGTTAGCTAATTTGTTTTCTAACAGACTTCCCGGGGGCCAACCTGGCAAATATCTACATATGCATTCTTTCTGAGGCCTGTTGTGTAAGCACTCTCCTGTGACCATCTTGATAAATATTTCCTTATGAACATTTCTTCACAAATCACATCTTGCTTCCTTCATTGTTTGCTGAGGGTGATTAAAGTTTTACAAGAAATTATACGTCACCACAGTCTAAATCATAGGCTATACTTTTAGGAAAGCAGAGAGGAGGACTTAGGACAAGCTAAAATGAATTCAAAAAAGGTTTTGGTTCAGGTTTGGGTCAGTCATTGTTACTCATGCCAAACACCTCAGTTTTAGAGTGCCCTCACACAGTCTGGATTTAAGAGAAAATGTGAGAAGGATTGGACACACATAGCGACAACTGTTAAAGGAGTTTGGTAATAAAAGAGAATAGTAGCTGGGAATGAAAGGGAGATCAAGCAGTGTTTTATTTTTAGAGATAAAAATTGATTTAAAAAAGAAAGTATTAGGAGACTTTCTGGAAGTGTCACTGGCCAGGTAAGAAGTGATTGTGTCTACTATAAGTTTCCATTGTCCTGGACAACCTGGAACATATGGTCACCTAATTATAGGGATTAGAATGCAAAAGGAGACAGAAACTCCAGTTACTGGTTCCTTGTGACAATAGATAAAAGATATAATGGGCTTAGTCATGCTGAACTGAAGACAGATGGTGGTGGAGTCTTTGAGTGCTGAAGTGCAGTGGGTTGAGTGGACAGGTTTATTTACTGAACCCTGGAGATACAGGCAAGGAAGCTTGGGTCAGACACTTTGAGAACAAGGGGCTTCCCTCTTCTTTTGATGGTGTAAATGACAAAGGTGTGCCCTCAATCTTTAGTGCACTGGGATCACAAAATGGAAGGGAGATGGCAAAGCAAAATAGGCCATATCCATATCCAGGTCCATGGATTTTTCTCTTGCCCACTGCCGCTGAAAGGTCACTGAGGCTAAAAGTCCTTTGATGCTTCACAGGAAAAGAATTACTTGATTATTGTACACTGCCAAAATATAGTTCAAGTACAACATGGCTAAGTCAGTTTATATTTTCCATCTGTGAATTTGACTCGTTGAGTTCAGTTCTCAGGTTGGCCCACATGCAGTTCAAAATTTTGAGATCTGATTAAGTAGTGCCTGATTGAATGTTTTGTCTTTAAATGCATTTTAAAGCTTGTTCATATCAAAAGTTTCTCTTGCCTTCTGAAATGCTATTGTTTTGTGAATTAAATAGTGTTCTTTAAATAAGTAGAGGGAGAGATAGTAGTTGAAAGTTCTCTTTAATGGGTTTATTGTTTGGATTTAAAATATTTGAGCTTGGCGATCCAGTCCAGGGGTTCATGAAATAACAATAGTGCAGTCCTCACACTCTGCTGTCATCTTTCAGTGTTCCAAAATGTACCTGGTGGTAAGTGAAACCTTGCATTTAAATAAATACATTTGGACCTAATTTCTGCTTTTCATGCTGTGAAAGAACTGTCAAATTTGAAGTGTAATAACTGTATGATTTCTTGTAATGGCACCAAAAAAACTCTGAAAAACAGATTTGAATGTCATCTAAGTAAATTCTCTGTGGGGTGCAGACCCATTTAGAGATTACTTCCCCTTTTGGCTTTTATACAACAAAGCAGAAGCATATTGCAAGGAAGCAAGTATAAAGTGGTATCTCAGGGACTAATAGGCAGAGGGAAACCTTTCAGAGTCCAGAAAATGAAAAATGTTGACACTATGTTAGTTAAACTTATGTTTCCCTGAGAGAACTGACCTACAACTGCTGTGTGAGATGAAAGGCTTTCACCTTAAACACATTCTCTTTCTGTCTCTGTCTTATACTTGACTTCTCTGGGGAGACAAACGTGAATGTTGGATTTTCACACGCATTGCTTCTTCAATATTCTCTTTCATTTGTTCCACAAAGTATTAATATGTTGTAGAAATTCTGGTGTTTTGACATCCATACTATATCTTCAGTTCTTTATCAGCTCTCTCTTAATTTTCACTTTGGATAAGCCAATTGATAATCAAATAGAGGAGAATGGGCTGCAGCAGAGAGGCAAGAGATGTGAGTTCTGTTTCTATCTCCAGCTCCCAGTTAAGAGTATTAACATGGAATACTTTAGCTCTCAAGACCTTAATACTTTCCACTTTAAGATGGAGTCAGAATAATGTAGTCAGTTTCAATCTGTGCTTCCTGGAAACCTAGTATTCTTCAGAGATCTCTCAAGGATCAATGTGGGGTTTGCCTGGCTAAGGAAGAAGACTTTCCCCCAACTACGTCATAAAATTTTTTGGGGGGGCGGTGGGTTATAGAATCTAAACTTTGAAACTCAGTGCCTTAGAAAGTTTAGAGATTTTTTTCGCAGGTTCAATATCCTTTCATATGTCTGACTCTGTTTCTTCTAAAAAGCAGTTTTCAGCAAAGCTACGTATTAGAATTCGGATATGTATAAAAACAAAATTTTTAATGATGCATGAACCTTGCTTAGAAGGGGGTAAGAAACTTGCAATGACTTGTTCCCTCCTTGCTCTAACTTTCATGAGAGGAAGAGTCATGTCTGTGTGAATTGTAATGAATCTCTAACAGCTGGTACATAGTGTGAGAGTAATAGGTGTTCAATAAATTCTGGCTGGAGGGTTGAATGTATAATGAGATGAATGAAGCCCATCTTGGTGCTTTTGAATTGAGCTAAATGTAACCCTGAAGCCTGTTATATCAACACTTACATCATTTCTTTTTCTTCTCTTCTTGGTGACTTTGAAGAATATTTATGAGCAGTTAAACCCATCCCCCCAATACAAATTCACTGCTCTTGAGTTGATTCCAGCTCTTAGCTTATGATAAATTGTCGTTGCTGTCCCAGGTGAGTGTCAGAACCACTTTGGAAGCAATGCAAGCTGCAGTTTGGGAAAATGTGTGTGTGTGTGTGTGCGCGCGCGCATGCGTGTGTGTGTATATAGTTATTGTGATTGAGTGAAAGTAGTACACAATCCAAATTAAATTTGTGCACCTACCTAACGGCAGTTCCCTCTGGTCTCTCTCCTGCCGGTTGAGAGCACACTCTTCTGTTCTGTACATGTCATATCCTGTTAAGGATCTCCTCCCCTCCACCCTCTCCTCTGACTTCTTGTAAGAGGTTGGTAGGATAGAATCCTGTACATACATAGAATCATAAAGTGGACACACCATATATTCACCCTATATCCCCAAGTCCAATGCATTGCTGTCTGAAGAGTTGACCTCAATAATGATTTTTGAACAGGGGCAGCATCAGGTCTAGGGGTCATGCTCCAGGGGAACCCCTAGGTCTTTGGACCATTGGCTGTGGTCTTTTAGTGAAGTTCTCAGGGTGCATCCCTTTTTATTCTCATATTGCCACTGGGGCTCGACTTTGTGAGCCCTATCACAGCTGTTACTGGTGGTGGCCGGGCACCATTTGTTTCTTCTTGTTCCATGATGACATAGTCACCCATTCACGTGGGTCTTTCTGTCTTTTGCATTCTCTTTTCCTCATATGATTTTTGTCCTTGGTGATCATCTGTTCCTGCTGAGTTGGGACCATTTGGTGTACGTCAGATGACAGCTTGCTACCTTTTAAGACCCCAGATGCCACTCACCAATATGGGGTAGAGAAGACTCTCTTAACAATAGGCTAGTTATGCCAATTGGCCTTACTGTCCCCTGGGACCATGGTGTCTGGACCCTTGCCCCTGCTACTCTGTCCTTGCAACATTGGGTTAATATTGGAAGAGTTTTAAGGTTATGTTGAAATCAAGTAAAATTGATCTTCTTTGCTATGTGTGCTACACTGATTTCACCCAAACAAATTTCTATCAACTATCTAATCCAGAACCAGCCCTCTCCTTCTCTCTTTCCCCTCCCTTATAACCATCAAAGAGTCTTCTTCTGTACATGAATCTGTTTTTAAGTCCTTATAGTAGGAGTCTCATACAATATTTGTCCTTGTGCCACTGACTAATTTCATTCAACATGATGTCTTCCAATTGAAACCAAGTTATGAGATGCTTCCTAAAATTGTCATTGTTCTTTATCATTGCTTAGTGTTCCATTGAGTATATGTACCATAGCTTGCTTAGCCATTCATCTGTTTTTTGGGCATCTGGGTTAATTCTATGTTTTTGCAATTGCGGACTGCACTGCAGTAAACATTTGTGTGCATGTATCTGTTCATGTGACTGTCCTTAATCGTGAAGGATGTATTCTGAGCAGTAGAATTATTGGATCAAAAGAACAGCTTTTTAAGTAAGCACCAGATTCCTTTCCAAAGAGGTTGTACCATTTTGCAATCTCACCAACAGTATAGGAGCATTCCAATGTCTCCACAGCCTCTCCAGCATTTGTTGTTTTGTGTTTTTTGGATCATGGCCAATTTTGTTGGAGTGAGATGATATCTCATTGTAGTGTTGATTTGGATTTCTTTAATAGCTAATGATCATGAGCATTTCTTCATGTGTCTTTTAGCTACACCGATGTCTTCTTTAGAGAAGTGTCTGCCCATCTCCTTTGTGGGAAAATATATTTTTTAATAGAAGATATGAAAACTTGAACAAAATGGTTAGAAAACTATGAGGGCTGACAATTAAGTTCACAAACGTGTCTTAGAAAAAGTGTTACATGCCTCATTGCTGAATATCACCACAGTCACCTTTGAGACATTTCCCTTAGGAAGCTATACACTGATGCCAGCACTCAGGCTACCCTTCAAAGCAATTTTGGAACTCTTTCTCGAATGGCCATCAGAGCTGTCATCGTATTACACTTGAGGTCCTAAATGTCATCAAAATGTCTTCCTTTCAATATTTCCCTTATCTTCGGGTAAAGAAAACGATCATTGGGGGCCAGATCAAGTGAGTATGGAGGATATTCCAACATAGCCAAGCCAAGTGCCGTCGAGTCGGGTCCGACTCATGCCATGAGCCGATATTCCAACATAGTTATTTGTTTATTAGCTAAAAACTCCCTCACAGACAACTATACAATCAAGTTCACAAACTTGTCTCCTTGCCACCATCCACAATGTTCATTCCAGAAAGAGTTCCAAAATTGCTTTGAAGGCTGGACTAAACTCTGGCACTGGTGCATAGCTTCCCAAGAGGAGTACTTTGAAGGTGACTATGGTGATATTCAGCAACGAGGTATGTAGCCCTTAGAACAATTAATTTCACAGACTTAATTGTTGAACCTTGTATGAACAGCACTATCGTCCTTTTCTGTAGCCTGTGTATTTTTATTAATTTGTTCATTCGTTCATTCAGTAGATGTTTATTATCTGCTGTATAGTAGATCCTATGCCAAGGAATGGGGAGTCTACTGTCTTTTGCTTGAGGCACACATCTGAAAAGACAGTAAAACCAACCCGTTGTGAATATATGCCACGGAAGTGATAAGAACCCAACTTTGGGAGCTGAAGCAATGAATAATTTCCCCTAGCTAGGAATTTTCATTAGTAGTTTTCAGAACTCCTTGGTATGTAAATCCAGGGTAGATGCAGTATCCAACAATGGTGTTATCAATGTGTTCTTCCCATATTTCTTGGATTAGTCTCTTAAGACTGCTGTAACAAAAGTACCACAAATTGGATGGCTTAGAAAAGTAGAAAATGTATTGTATCACAGTGTTGTGGCTACTATCCCAAATTCAGGGTGTCAGCAGGAGCATGTTCTCTTGAAAATCTCTAGGGGTAGATGCCTTTCATACAGAGAGAAAATGAAGGCTATATAGAGAAACTGGAGACTGGTTTAAATTTGGAAAAAATATAGGTGAATGTTAAGATAGCAACAAAGGAAATGATCAATCCTGCTCATCAAAATACAATAAACAAAAAACAACAACAAAACTGTGAAGTCTCAGCAAATACAAAACCTCCAATGTTGGAAAAGATGAAAAGAAAAGTCATAAAAAAAGACTCAGCAGAGAAAATTAAATGGAGCAAAGGAATTGTCTACAGCACACACAAAAAGACATCAAACGACACCAAGCCCATATCTATTAACAATTACACTGAATGTAAATGGACTATAAAGTCACCAGTAAAGAAATGGAGAATAGCAGAGTGGATTTAAAAAGCACTACCAATGTATGTGCTGCCTACAGGAGACATACCTTAGACTCAAAGACCAGAACAAACTAAAACTGAAAGGATAGAAAAAAGTATATAAAGCTAACAATACTCAAGAAAGAGCAGGAGTGGCAATATTAACCTCTGATAAAATATACTTTAAAGTAAAATCCACTACATTGTATAAGGAAGGACATAATGATTAAAAGATGAATACTCCAGGAGAACATAACCACACATTAAATATCAGCACACCCAACGTGGAGCTCCAAAATAAATAAAACAAACACTAACTGCATTGAAAAGAAAAATAGACTTCCCCACAATAATGTAGGCCAAGCCAGCCAGAGACTTCAACAAATCATTCTCAGTGAAGGACATCTAGAAAAAAGCTCAGTGAAGACATGTGTTTTAGTCAGCTAGTACTGCTCTAACAGAACTATCATGAGTGGAAGGCTTTAACAAAGGAAGGCTTATTATTACACAGCCCAGTAATTACAAGTCCAAATTCAGGATGTCCGCTCCAGGGGAAGGCTTTCCCCCTTGTTGCCTCTGGAGAAAAGTCCTTGTGTTGCATCAGTCTTTGTTCAGGGAGCTTCTTGGCACAGGAACCTCAGGTCTGAAGGACATGCTCTTCTCCTGGTGCTGCTTTATTGATGGTATGAGATTCCCAGTTCTCTGTTTGCTTCCCTTTTATGTGTTGTAGGATGAAAGAATTAAGGGTGGTGCAAGCCATACTCCATGGAGTATGGAGCAGGGAGATGATCTTATGAAGGGATTTACAGTCCTACCCTAATCCTCTAACATACAGCATAGGAAAATCACAAAATGGAGGACAATCATGACCCCCCCAAATGGCTACACATATTTTGGGGGAGGGGACACAATTTGATCCATGACAACATCAAAGATCCAAATGCCACAGTCAGCCAAGTTGAACTCACCCAACAGCTCCACCCAACAGCAGCCAAGTATACTGTCTTTTCTAATGCACATGGAATATTTTCCAGAATTGACCACATATTAGGCGACAAAGCAATCCTTAACAAAATTCAAAGTATTGAAATACCACAAATCATCTTTTCAGATGTTAAAACTATAAAAAGTATCAATCAATAACAGAAGAAGAAAGGGAAAAAATCGAATAGATGAAAACAAAATGATTGAAGAAGATAGAAGCATTCAAGGATGTAGTAAAGAAATTTACAGACTCAAATAGGAATGAAAAGACATCCTATCAGTACTTATGGGACACAGCAAAAGCAGTGCTCAGTGGTCAGTTTACTACAATAAATAACCAAAAACCAAATCCACTGCCATTAAGTAAATTCTGACTCATAGCTATCCTATAAGACAGAGTAGAACTGCGCCATAGAGTTCCCAAGGAGTGCCTGGCACATTTGAATTGCTGGCCTTTTGGTTAGGAGACATAGCACTTAACAACTATGCCACTAGGGTTTCCATCACAAAAATGCACACGTCCAAAAAGAAGAAAGGGTCCAAATCAAATAATTAACCCTACAACTTGAACAAGTGGGAAGAGAGCAGCAAAAAAATCCTTAGGCACCAGAAGAAAGCACGCAATAAAAATTAGAGCAGAAGTAAATGAATTAGAGAATAGAAAAATGATTGAGAGTTAACAAGACTAAAAGCTGGTTTTTTGAAGAGATCAACAAAATTGATAAGTCACTGGCCAAACCGACAAAAGAGAAAAAGGAGAGGAAGCAAATAACTCAAGAAGTAAAACAAAAAATAAGAACCACTTGATTTTATTAATTGATTCAAAACAGGCATTTGAAAAATCCAACACCCATTCATGTTTAAAACTGTTAGCCAAGTAAGAATACAAGAGAAATTCCTTAGCACACTGAAGGGCATCTGTACAAAACAAACAGCCAATATCATCCTAAATGGAGAGAGTCTGGAAAGTGTTCCCATTGAGAATGGGAACCAGACAAGAATACCTAATGTCATTATTCTTATTCAACACTGTCCTGGATGTTCTAGCCAGAGCAATCAGACAAGATAAAGAAATAAAGTTCACCTGAATTGATAGGGAAGAAGTAAAAGTATCTCTATTTGCAGACAATATGATCTTACACACAGAAAACCCTAAAACATCCACAAAAAACAAGAAAAAAAAAAAAAAACCCCAGAACAAAAAACTGCTGGAACTAATAGAAGATTTCAGAAGAGTGTCAGGATACAAGATAAATATACATAAATCAGTTGAATTCCTTTACAGCAACAAAGAGACCATCAAAGAAGAAATCACCCAATCAATACTGTTTACAGTCACCCCCAAGAAGATAAAATACCTAGAAATAAATTTAACCACAGATATAGAGAAAAGTACATGACTCTACTGCAAGAAACTTACATCAGTGGAGAAACCTATCTTGCTCATGCAGGGGAAGACTTGACATCATGAAAATATCTGTTCTGTCTTACATGACATATAATTACAGTGCAATTCCAATACAAAAATCAATGATATTTTTTAATGGGATGGAGAAACAAAGCACCAACCTCACATAGAAAGGGAAGAAGCTATGGATAAGTAAAACATTGCTGAAGAAAAAGAACAATGTGGGAGGCCTCACACTGCCTGATTTTAGAACCTGTTATACTGCCACAGTAGTCAAAACAGCCTGTTGCTGGTACAAAAATAGATACATAGACCAATGGAATAGAATGCAGAATCCAGACATAACATTATCTGCCTATGAGCAGCGGATATTTGAGAGAAATCCAAAGTCCATAACTGGGGAAAAGAGAGTCTCTTTAACTCATGGTGTTGGCAAAACTGGATATCCATCTGCACAAAAAAAAAAAAGAAAGAAAAGAAAAAAGAAACAAGATTCATATTTCACATCGTGCACAAAAACTAACTGAAAATCATTGAAAAACCTAAATATAAAATCTAAAACAATAAAGATCATGGAAGAAAAAGTAGAGACAGCACTGGGAGCTCTAATACATGGCATAAACAGATTACAAAGTATTACTAACATTGCATAAACACCAGAAAAGAAAATAGTTAACTAGTAACTCCTAAAAATCAAACACTTAGGCTGGTCCTAAAACTTCACAAAAGGAGTGAACGGACAACCTATAGACTGGTAAAGAATTTTGACTACCATGGATCCAATCAGCATCTAATCTCCATAATCTACAAGGTACTGCAAGATCTCAAAAATTGAAAAGGTAAATAATTTGATTAAACAATGGGCAAAGGATAAGAATATGTACTTCACCAAAGAAGACATCCAGAGGGCTAATAGATACTTGAGGAAATGCTCACAATCACTAGCTACTAGAGAAAACCAAATCAAAACTACAATGAGATACCATCTCACCCCTACAAGTCTGGCATCAACTGAAAAAACACAAAATAATAAATGTTAGGGAGGCTGTGGAGAGACTGGAACTCTTATATACTGCTAGTGGGAATGCAAAATGGTACAACCACTTTGGAAATCAATTTGGCACATGCGTAAAAAAGGTAGAAACAGAAGTACTATATGATCCAGCGTTCCCACTTCCAGGAATATAGCATTCTGGAGAAATAAGGGCTGTCACACAAACAAATGTTTATTGAAGCACTGTCCACAATAGCAAAAAGATGGAATCAACCGAGGTACCCATCAACAGGTGAATGGATAAACTATGATATGTTCACAGAATGGAATAATAGGCAATGATAAAGAACAATGATGATCTTAGGAAGCATCTCATGACATGGAGTCATCTTGAAGATATCGTGCTGAGTGACATTAGTCAGCTGTAAAAAGACAAATATTGTATGAGATGTCTATTACAAAGACTTAAGAAAAGGCTTAAACACAGAAGAGAATAATCTTTGATGGATACTGGAGGGGGAAGGATGGACAGAGAGGGATTTTCATAAATTAGATAGTAGATGAGAGTTGGGTTAGGTGAAGGGAGTGACACCATGCAGTAGAAGGCAGGTTAGTACAGATGGACTATACTGAAAGCTAAAAGGCATCCTAAGTACAACACAATATTTTCATGACAGAATAGCAGGGACTGAAGTCTGGGGACTGTGGTTTCAGGGGACATCTAGGTTAACTGGCATAAGTAAATTCTCTTTTAAGAAAATGTTCTTCATACCAGTTGGGTGAGTGGCATCTGAGGTCTCAAAAGCTAGCAAGCACCAGTCTAAGTATCATCAATTGGTCCCAAGCCACCTGGAGCAGAGGAGAATGAAAGACATCAGATGTGAGGAAAATGTGAGCCCAGAAGGTAGAAGGAGCCCTGTGATCATAGACTACGTGAGCATGAGACCAGAAGAACTAGATGATACCCAGCCACAATCAGTGACTGCCCTGACAGGGAACACAGCATAAAGTCTGTGATATAATGGGAGAAAGAGGGGTGTGCAGAACCAGAACTCTATTAAAGACCAGACTTCATTATCAGTCAGACTAGAGGGTCCTCTGGGGACATGGGCCCTAGACTGTTAGCCCAGAGCTTAAAGCAGTACTAAAGCTATCTCTTTAGACAAAGATTGGACTGGAGTATAAGACATAGAGTGATGCTAGCATGTACTGTGCCTCTTGGCTTAAATATATGCATGAGGCTTTCTTAGCAGCTCTTTTCCAGAGGGGAAAGGAGAGGGTAAATGGGAACAGGAGTTGGTTGAATGGTTATGGGAAGTAAAGGGTGCAGATTTGGAGTGTGCTTTCACAGGTTAGGGAGAGCAACTAGAGTTGCATAGTGCTGTGGGTGTTGGGTTTTATATGGCACATTTACTTGATTGCATACTGTCCCTTCAAGCACAGTAAAATATTAAACAAACTAGCAAACAACCATCTAAGTGGTATCTATTGGTCCCATTCCAGCTGGAGCAGAAGAGAATGAATCACATCAAACTCTAAGGAAGATATGAGCCCAAGAGACAGAGAGAGCCACATAATTCAGAGACTACATCAGCATGAGACCAGAAAAACTAGATAGTGCCTGGCAATCACCAATGACTGCCCTGATGGGAAATACAAGATAGGGTGCTTTATGTAGTAGGAGAAGAATGGGTATGTGAACTACAGCTCTATTTAATAGAGCAGACTGGATGGTCCAACAGACAGCAAGGTTCCTGAAAGACATGGCCTGTGGACTTTCTGTTAACCCAGAACTGAAACCATTACAAAAGCCAACTCTTCAGACAAAGATTGGACTGGATGTGAAATGATACTGATGAAGAGTATGTTTCTTGGTTTAAGTAGATACATGTGGCTAACTGAGCAGATCGTGTCAGAGGTTGGAGGGGGACAGCAGCTGGTTGAACAGACACAGGCTATATAATGTGGGAGGGAGGAATGTGCTTTCACAGAGTAGGGAGAGCAGTTCGAATTACATAGAAACAGGTATGTAAGTTTTTGTGTGATAAATTGACCTGGATGGTAAACTTTCAGTTAACCCACAATAAAATAAAATAAACAAAACAAAACAAATCACTTCCTTTCTTCAATTTTACCATTTCAGAAATCTCCCCTCAAAGTTGCAGCATAATTGTTGGAACTAAGGAATCAGGGGCTTACCAAGTTGCCTTCAAAGACCAGAAGAAGACAAGCAATCAGGGTAGCAACAGGAGTTATTTTCATACATTTCTTGTCTTTTATGTGTTGCTATTTGCTGCTGTTAAGTAGGTCAACTGGGACATTATACACAATGGAACAAAGATTCCTGTCCTGCACCATCCCCATGATCACTTGCACACTGGATGGACTATTATGATCTACAAGTCTGTCTGGCTGAATTAGCATATCTCCAGTGTTCCTACTCTGTTTTTGTTAGTTTGGAAGCTCCACTGAAATCTTTTCAGCATCATAGCAACAAGCAAGTCTGACAGATGTGCAGTAGCTGTACATGAGGTGCATCAGCTGGATGCAGGTCTTCTGCATGGGAAGATGAGAAACTACCACTGATCCACTATTGCCTCTCCTTTTTATTAGGGAGGAAAATCACTCTTCAGTGTGTCCAAACGGTTATCTCTGATGTCTCATTGACTCAGTCACGCAGGTAACTAGCTGTGGAAGAAACAGAGAACTCAGGTATCTAGTCTTTGGTCTCTCCAACAGAAAGGTCACATGGAAGGTAGAGTAGGAAATGACTACTAAGGAGGCAATGAATAGGAGACTTTATCAGATTAGGAGAGCCATGAATAATGCTGCCAGAGATGATAATATTTGATCTATATCTTGAAAGGTATGCTTAGGGCTGTCACGGAGCAGAATAGGGGGAACATTCTAATTGGAGAGACTTGGGGAGACGTTCTGGGACACAGAGTTAGGGAAAACCCCATATGTCTGAGGACCATAAGGAGTTTCAGTTTGTTTGTGACATAGGTTTTTGTGGAGAATGGGGCATTTGACAGCATTGTAGAGGTAGAGAGAGATTTATGTGTTGTGCTACAGGTTTGGACTTGATCCTATCAATAATGATTCCATAGGCCATTTAGGTTATAAGTCCAGAATGAAATGAGCTGCAGTTTACAACGCGGAAACCCATTTGAGGGGAAATTATGTGAAAGAGGAAAATCATCACACCTTTTAATCCTACAAATAAATTTTAATGAGAAAGATATAGTAGAATTAACTGAAATGAGAGTGTGTATAAATAGCTTCTGCGTAACAGGTGATTTTTTTTTAACCAATCAGTGTCTCTTGATGCTAATCCTAGGGTTTTAAGAAAGTTAACTAACGTGAAAGAGCATTGTTTCAAAAATCCTCTATTTTTAGAAATGCTATTAGCAGAAGCATCAGCTCTAACCTTTTCCTTGTTCTCTCTATGTCATGTGCATTAATTAACACTTCCACCCTAAAAGAATGTGTTTCTTCAATGTGCTGGGAATGATATTTGAGAAGCCTGCTTTGGATTAGAAACCTCAGGTAGCATAAATCAGGATGATTTAAAAATGCTCTTTGCTGCACACGAGTTCTGATTTAGCTCACCCCACCCCCGATCAGGAGCAGGAGCACAGAGGTTCCAGCTTACCTTTGCATGATCTTTCAAAACTAATTTGATAACCAGTTAGCTGGCATAAGAAGACTGTAGGAGAAAACTAAAAGGAATCAAGCTTTTAAGTACTTTGGAAATTCTTAGTTGCAGATAAACTTAATTCACATGAATTTAGAAATCATTCTGATTCATTCATTAAAGAAGGATATAAAAATATCAAGACAAAACATAATACGGTTAAACAGTCATTCATACTTGATGTGATAAAACTGTTTTTATATTTATGACTTATCTTTCACAAATTTAGATTGCCTTCCCCTAGCTTGTCAAAAAAATAATATTCTTTGGATACCCACATATAATAATCTATAAAAGTTAGTTTTCATTGTCTATTTCAGATCTTCCAGGATATCAGAGATTTTAATTTTCTTTTTAACATTGCAGAGTAATTGATCTAGTGTAAATCTTCCCTAAGCTTTGAAAGCCAGTAATTAAACATTTTCTAGAAGCTACTTGTAATTAGGACTTTGGAGACATCCCCTGCTTTTAATACCAGTTTAGTAAAGGCATCATAAAATAGAACATAGAGAAAACTGATTGAAAACAGCAGTAGCAGTGACAAGATAAGCACCATGCTTCCCAGACAACACACAGACACAGACACAGACTCACACAAGCACACGTGTACAAATACACACACACACAGTTCTTATCTCTTCACACCCTGGTGACATAGTGGATAAGTGCTACTACTGCTAACCAAAAGGTTTGCTAGTTTGAATCCACCAGGTGCTCCTTGGAAACTCTATGAAGCAGTTCTACTCTGCCTTATACAGTCTCTATGAGCTGGAATTGACTTGATGGTAGTGGGTTTTAATAGATGTCAGGACATGCTCTAGTAAGAATTCCAGTTCAAATTTAGAAATAAGATTTTTCATAGGACATTTCCTAAGAGTAGACTAAATCCTTTGAAATATGAGTAGCAGGTAAATTATGTTGTTAGTCTTCTGTAAAGGTTTTATGGAAGTGTTTAAAACTGTATGTTGTCAAATTCTGGAGTTTGAGGATATCCAATATTTTAAAAATTTGTATAAAATGCAAAGGAAGCACCAAAATTAAATAGGTTCTAAATGGCTAGCTGAATGGTGGTATAACGTAAGTTAAATTATTGCGGCTTCTGAGAGCCCTGGAATTGAAGAGAGAAATGGAAAGAGACCAGGAGCTCAGTTTCCACCTGGGAAATAGAGCCTAAAGAGGTTCTGTGATTTGCGCAAGTCTCTTGAATAGAATATGGCAGATCTGGACCATGGACTGAGCAATCTGAATTTCTTGAGAAAGTTAGCTGAGTCCCCAAGCCAAACGCCAAGTGCCATCGAGTCCACTGCTCTTTATATAAAGACACTTAGGGAATAAATTCACATTTGGTTTTAAAATAGGCCTAGCGGGACATGCCTGAAGACTTAAGCAGTCTCTTTTTTGGCATTTAGCCTGGAAAATAAACCTATTAAAACATTCATAAAGAAACCTTTATCATTGTGTTGCAATTTTACTGTCCAGTGGTTTTTGTATCTACTTTAACCTTTTTACTTATTAACCTTACTGCATACCTGTAAGTTCCATTTTATGAGTCAGAGAAGGGAAATGGCTTTTGCTTAAGAGCACAGAGCTAGCCAATACTGGAATTCTACCCCAAACACAGGTGTTTCCTATATAGAGTTTCTGGAATCTATGTTACCTCTCTATTTGTTCATTATGTGGAGAACTAAAAAAGATGGAAAATTAAAGCAATTTGTCTTAGTCACCTAGTGCTGCTGTACTAGAAAAACCACAAATGGATGGCTGTAACAAAGAGAAGTTGGTTCACAGTCTAGTAGGCTAGAAGTCTAAATTCAAGGCTGACTCCCAGGAAAGGCCTTCTCTATCTTTCAGCTCTGGAGAAAAGACCATTGATGCATCAGTCTTCCCTTGGTCTGGGAGCTTTTCTGTTGAGGAGCCCTAGGACCAAATGACAGACTTTGCTACTGTTGCTTCTTTCTTTGTGACATGAGGTCCCAAACTTTCTGCTCCCTTCCCTTTCATCTCTTTTGAAGTAAAAGGTGGTGGCCACTTACAAAATAGGAGAAAACGTGGCAGCTATATGTCAGACTGATGCCTGATCTCCATAATCTATGAGGTACTACAAAATATCAATAAGGTAAGTCATCCAATTAAGTGATGGACAAAGGAGATGGACAGACACTTCTCTAAAGAGGAGATCCAGGCAGCCAAAAACACATGCGGACATGCTCACAATCATTAGATATTAAAGAAATTCAAATCAAAATGACAATGGAATACTGTCTCAGCCCAACAAGGTTGGCCATGATCCAAAAAATGCAAAACAACAAATGCTGGAGAGGCTGTGGGGAGATTGGAACTCTCCTACACTGTTGGTGGGATTACAAAATAGTATAACCACTTTGGAAAGCAATCTGGTGCTTCCTTAGAAAGCTGGATCTAGGTATGCCATTTGACCCAGTAATTCTACTGCTTGTAATATATCCCACAGAATCAAGATCATTCATACTAACTGATACATGCCCATGAATGTTTATTACAGCACAGTCCACAATAGCAAAATGATGATGCACCTGTCCATAAATCATAATGGAGGCCAATTCTTTGGACAGGAATGGATTGGACTTGGTGAAACAAAGTGAGCATATCATGTGTGCACTTTATGGTTCTGTGCATCCATAGGATGTCGTCCTGCTGACCTCTTACTGTAAGAATGGGAGTGGCTGGGGAGGAGGGGATAGGAGATTGTTGGGAGGATAGACATGTAAGGAGCAGAGAAGAAGCGTGTGCTGTCACTGGGCAGTGAGAGCAGTGGGAGCTGCATATAGGTGGGCATGCAAATTTATAGGGAATGTACATTTTCAGTCAATCATAATAAAAGAAATAAATGAATAAAAGTTGGTATAGGCCACCCCCCTGGCAAGCTCCTTTTATATTGAATAAGGTATATGACCTTAGTAAGAGTGTTATAGTCCCACCATAGTCCTCTTTAACATAATCTAGTCTTGCACCATGAACCACGGAGATTAGGATTTACAACATGTATGAAAATTACAGTCACAAAATAGCAGACAACCACACGATACTGGGAATCATGGTCCACCCAAATTGCTACACACATGTATTGGTGGACATAATTCAGTTTATGACACAATGAGATACTGAAGTTTTAACCAAATTAAAATTGTGGACACTGTATTTATATGTCTTCTCAGTCAAATTCTAAGATTCTGATTTGAATCTTGTGTCAAATCTGTTTCTAACACTGTGTGGCTTTTAGGCTAATTACTTTTCCTTTATACAGTTCAGTTTTACAATTTTTTTAAAAAAGGACTTGGTAGTCATAACCAAGTCTTAGAGGTCTGATGATAAAGTAAGATAACATGTTAAATAAGTTTGAATACTGTTTAATTCATTCAACAAATATTTGTTGGGCACTTACCAACAGGTAGAGCCCTGTACCAATAGAACCCTGAATGAGCAGTAGCTAAAGTGCAAGGCTGCTAAATGAAATGTCATTGGTTTGAACCCACAAACCACTCTATGAGAGAAAGATGTGGCACTCTGCTTCCATAAAGATTTACAGCCTTGGAAACCATGTTGGGCAGTTCTGCTCTGTCCTGTAGAGTCACTATGAATTGGAATTTGACTCGACAACAATGGATTTGGTATTTGGTTGCCCTGTGTACCAAACTCTATGTAGGGAGCGCTCCTGTAAGTGGTACTTGGCGTTGTTAATAATATTCTCTTTGAAATTCAAGAGTTATTCATACTTTGAACAAAAACATTTTCAAACTGGAAGCAATTAATGATCGTCATCTATTCCAGTGCCTTTATCTTACAGCTGAGAAAGCACACAGAGGGTAAGCAGATTGTTGTGTCCATATGGCATTTATTTGTAGGTGAGTATTAACATTGGAAATCTTGGTGGCATAGTGGTTAAGGGCTATATCTGCTAACCAAAAGGTAGGCAGTTCAAATCTGCCAGGCACTCCTTGGAAACTCTATGGGGGCAGTTCTTCTCTGTCTGTAGGGTCACTGTGTGTTGGAATTGACTTGAAGGCAGTGGGTTTGGTTTTATTAGCAGTAAGGAAATCCTGATGGCATAGTGGTTAAGTGCTACAACTGCTAATCAAAAGGTAGGAAGTTTGAATCTGCCGGGCAGTCCTTGGAAACTCTATGGGCCAGTTCTACTCTGTCCTGTAGGATCACTATAAGTCAGAATTGACTAGATGGCAGTGGGTTTTTATTTTAATTATTGCTAGCATTAAAATATGACCCCTATAGACATTGACACCAGGTCAGGATTGACAACTTTGCATTTTAGTAATTTTGTGACCTGGAATGCTGACTTCACCTCCTTCATCCTCAGTACCTTTACCTGCAATTTGGAGATGATAAGGGTGTCCCAGTGGGAATATTATGAAGATTAAATTTATAAGTATATTTGAAATAGTGCTTTGCACATTGTAGCTCCTCAATGAACATGAAATATTTATTATTCTACTCCTTTTTCTTTTGTGGTTAATAATACTAAAATTGTTTACTTAAACAAAATTATAGTACTGGAATTGTGAGATCGGCACCCAGACTATTTTTTTTCTCCATTCCTGATAGATGAGAACACACCACTTAATGCTGGACTATTTGTTACCAATTATAAATATGAGTTACATAAGTCAGTTTCTTCTCTCTTCAGCCCTTTGTGTGTACTTGAGGTGTTTTCAGCCAAGTGTTTGTAACAATGATTACGTATGTAATTTAACTAGCTAAGTGTTATTGGAATATGAAAAACAAAGATAAGAATCTTTCTTAGAATCAGATTTTGTTTATCGTGTGAGTTCTTCACTCTTGGTTGTAAAATCAAAGAGAGATTTTCTGCAGAAACGTACTGCCAACTCTTCCCAACTACGCTACTGTTTTTGTTGATCTGCTTCCACCGGTCAGTCTAGCTGTCTCTTGTTTTTCTATCTGTTTTAGTTTCTTTGGAAACCCTACTGGCATAGTGGTTAAGTTCTGTGTCTGCTATTAAAAGGTTGGCAGTTCCCATCTGTTAGGAACTCCTTGGAAACTCTGTAGAACAGTTGTACTCTGTTCTATATGGTTGCTATGAGTTACAGTTGACTCAGCTGCAATGGATTTGATTTTTGGTTTTAGTTCCTTCAGTTTTCATTTTTCTTTCTTTCTTTCTTTCTTTTTTTTTTTCCATCATGATTGAATGAAAATGTACATTCCCATGTAAATTTGCATGCCCACCTATATGCAGCTCCTACTACTCTCCCTGCCTGGTGACAGCACAGCCTTCCTCTCTGGTCTATACATGTTTTATCCTCCCAACAATCACCTGTCCCTTCCTCTCCACCCATTCCCCTTCTTCCAGTAAGAGGTCAGCAGGACGACATCCTATAGATGCATAAAACCAGAAAGTGCACACATGATATGGTCACTCTGTGTCACCAAGTCCAATCCATTCTTGTCTGAGAGTTGACCTACATTATGATTTATGGACAGGGGCAGCAAAACCATAAAGTGCACACATGATATGGTCACTCTGTGTCACCAAGTCCAATCCATTCTTGTCTAAGAGTTGACGTCCATTATGATTTATGGACACTGGCAGCATTAGGGCTGGGGCCATGCTCTCAGAGGAACTCTAAGGCCCCTGAACCATCAATTGTGGTCTTTTAGTGGAGATCTCAGGGTGCAACCCTTTTTATTCTTGTGTTGCCAGTGAAACTCGACTTTGTGAACTCCATCACAGCTATCACTGGTGGTGGCTGGACACCAACCAGTTCTTCCTGTCACAAGTGGATGTAGACCCACGCACATGGGTCTCTCTATCTTCTGGGTTGTCTTTCCCCCATGTCATCTTGGTCCCTGGTGATCATCTACTTCTGCGGAACTGGAACCGTTTGCTGTACCTCAGATGGCAGCTTGGAAGCTTCTAAGATCCCAGATGCCACTCACCAGTGTGGGGTGCAGACGGCTCTCTCAGCACAACACTAGTTGTACCAGTTGGCCTTGATTTCCCCTGAGAGCATGGTCCCTTGCCCCCTGTTGCAGCTACTCTGTCCTTGTAATATTGGATTAAGACGGGAGAAGTAATCATGCTAGGTTGAAGTCCAGTTAATAATGATTCTCTTTCTAAAGTGTGCTGTCACAGATTTCACCCAAC
This sequence comes from Heterohyrax brucei, assembly GCA_028571685.1. Classification (NCBI taxonomy): domain Eukaryota; kingdom Metazoa; phylum Chordata; class Mammalia; order Hyracoidea; family Procaviidae; genus Heterohyrax; species Heterohyrax brucei. The sequence continues at coordinate 173,587,842 of CM053141.1, forward strand.
CAGATTTCTATCAACTGTCTAATCTAAATCCTCCTCTCCTATCCCTCCCTCCCTCCCCACCCTTGCAGCCATAAAAGAGTCTTCCCTTCTATGCATGAGTCTGTCTTTAAGTCCTTATCATAAGGGTCTCATACAATATTTGTCTTTTGTCGCTGACTACCTTCACTGATCATGGTGTCCTCCAGTTGAAACCAGGTTATGAGATGTTTCCTGAAATCATCATTGTTCTTTATCATTGCATAGTGTTCCATTGAGTATATATACCCTAGTTTATGTATCTATTCCTGTGTTGTTGGGCTTCTGAGTTGATTCCATCTTTTTGCTGTTGCGGACTGTGCTGTGATAAACGTTTGTGGTCATGTATCAGTTGGTGTGAATGGCCTTATTCTGTAGGATATATTCCGAGCAGTGGAATTACTGGGTCAAGTGGTATATCTATATCCAGCTTTTTAAGGAAGCACCAGATTGTTTTCCAAAGAAGTTGCACCATTTTGAATTCCAACAGTGTAGGAGAGTTGCAGCTTTTATACAGCCTCTCTAGCATTTGCTGTTTTGTGTTTTTTGGATCATGGCCAACCTTGTTGGGGTCAAATGGTATCTCATTGACATTTTGATTTGAATTTCTTTAATAGCTAATGATTGTGAGCATGTCTGCATGTGTGTTTTTGCTGCCTGGATCTCCTCTTTAGAGAAGTGTCTGTCCATCTTCTTTGCCCATTGCTTAATTGGATGATTTATCTTTTTCTTATTGATATTTTGTAGTACCTTATAGATTATGGAGATCAGGTGTTGGTCTGACATATCGTTGCAAAATATATTTACCCATTCTGTAGGTGGCCTTTTAATTCTATCAATAAAGTCTTTGGATAAGCAAAAGTGTTTGATTCTTAATAGTTCCCATTTATCTATTTTCTCTTCTGATGATTGTGGTTTGTTTGACAGATTTTGGAGTCTGTCCACATTCTGTATTAAAACCTTCATTGTTGTTCCTACCTTTTGTTGGATGAGCTTTATCGTTTTAGATTTGATATTTATGTCTTTTATACAATTTGAGTTGGTTTTTGTATAAGGTGTAAGATATGGGTCTTGTTTCAGTTTATTGCAGATGGATATACAACTTTGTGAGCAGCAGTTGTTGAAGAGATTGTTTTTACCCCAGTTTAATGTCTTAGGGCCTTTGTCGAATATCAACTGTTCATAGGAAGATAGTGTGAACTCTGGGGTCTCAATTCTATTCCATTGATCTGTTTGTCTCTTTTTGAACCAGTAGCTAGCTGTTTTGACTAGTGTGGCAGTGTAATAGGTTCTAAAGTCAGGTAGTGAGTGGCCTCCCAGTGTGTTACTCTTCTTCAGTAGTGCTTTATTTATCTGGGGCTTCTTCCCTTTCCAAACAAAGCTGGTATTTTGTTTCTCCATCTCATTAAAAAATGTCACTGAGATTTATATTGGGATTGCATTATATAAGTAGATTGCTTTGGGCAAAATAGACATTTTCACAATGTTAAGTCCTCCTATCTATGAGCAAGTGGGTTTCTCCATTTATGTAAGTCTATCTTAGTTTCGTGTAGTAAGGATTTGCAGTTCTCTTTGTAAAGGTCTCATTTCTCTGGTTAGGTTTATTCCTAGGTACTTTATCTTCTTAGGGGCTATAGTAAATGGTATGGATTTGGTGATTTCTTCCTTAATAGTCTCGTTGTTGGTATAAAGGAATCCTACTAATTTACTTATGTTTATCTTGTATCCTGAGACTTTGCTGAACTCTTATATGAGTTAGTTTACTTATGGATTCTTTAGGATTCTGTGCATATACAATCATATCATATGCAAATACAGAGATTTTTACTTCTACTTTGCTGATGCAGATGCCATTTATTTCTTGGTCTTGTCTAATTGTTCTCACTAGAACTTCTAATATAATGTTGACTAGGAGAGATGAGAGTGGACATCCTTGTCTAGTTCCTGTTCTGAAGGGAAACTGTTTCAATCTCTCACGATTCAGGATGACATGGGCAGTAGGCTTTGTATAAATAGCCCTCATCGTATTGAGGAATTTTTCATCTATTCCTATTTTGCTGAGAGGTTTTAGCATGAATGGGTGTTGGACTTTATTAAATGTCTTTTCTGCATCATGGACAAAATCAAGTGATTCTTGCCTTTTGTGGTATTTATGTGGTTGATCACATTAATTGTTTCTCTGATGTTGAACCAGCTTTGCATACCTAGTGTGAATCCAACTTGGTCATGCTGGATTATTTTTCATTGTGTTGTTGTATTCTATTGGCAAGAATTTCATTCAAGAGTTTTGCATCTAGATTCATAAGTGATATTGGTCTGTAGTTTTCCTTTTTGGTTGGGTCTTTCCCTGGCTTTGATGGTTATGCTGGCTTCATAGAATGAATTTGAGAATATTCCATCCATTTGTATACTGTGAAATATTCTCAGTTGTATTGGAGATAACTCTTTTCTAAAAGCTTGGTAGAATTCTGTGGTGAATCCATCTGGGCCCGGGCTTTTTTTGGTTGGGAGTTTTTTGATGACTTTTTCAATGTCTTCCTTTGTGATGGGTTTATTAAGTTGTTCTGTTTCACCTTGTGATCATTTTGGTAGATGATATGACTCAAGGAATTTGTCCATTTCCTTTAGGTTTTCAGATTTGTCAGAGTACAGTCTTCCAAAGTATTCTGTTGTGATATTTTTGATTTCTGTTATATCTGCTGTGGCAACTCCCCCTCATTTCTTATTTGGGTTATTTGTTTCCTTTCCTGTTTTCTTTAGTAAGTTTAACCAGTGGTTTGTCAATTTTGTTGATCTTTTCAAAATAATATTTTCAAAATATTCAAAAAAATATTTTCAAAATACCAGCATTTGGTCTTTTCAATTTTTTTAATTCTTCTTCTATTCTCTACTTCATTGAGTTCTGCACTAATCTTTATGATCTGTTTCATTCTGGTGCCTCAGGGGTCCCTCTGTTTTTCTCTCTCTACTTATTCAAGTTGTAGGGTCACTTATTTGATTTGGTTTCTTTCTTCTTTCCAGATGTGTGGATTTATGTAGACAAGCTGACCTCTGAGCACTGCTTTGGCTGTATCCCATAGGTTCTGTTAGGGAGTATTTTCATTCTCATTGGAATCCATAAATTTCTTTATTTCACCCTAGATTTCTTCTATAAACTAATGGCTTGTTGAGCAAGATATTGTTCAGTTTCCATGAGTTCCACTTTCTAGCTATATTTTTTCTGCTATTGATTTTGACGTTTATGGCTTTATGATCTGAGAAGATGCTTTGCATTAATTCAGTGGTATGGATTTTTTTGAGAATTGTTTTGTGTCCCAGCACGTGGTCTATTCTGCAGAATGTTCCATGTGCACTGGAGAAGAAGGTGTAGCTGTCCGCTGATGGATAAAAATTTCTTTATGTGTTGATGAGGTCTAGCTGATTAATTGTGGCAATCAGATCTTCTATTTCTTTACTGAGTATTTTTCTAGACGATCTGCCTGATACTGAGAGTGGAGTGTGGAAGTCTCCCACTATTGATATGGAGTGATCTTTCTCCTTTTTGAGTGTAGTCAATGTTTCTTCACTGTATTAGGTACTCTAATATTAAGTGCATAAATATTTAATATTGATAAATACTGTTTGTATATTTGACTTGTCAAGAGTAAATAGTGTCCATCTTTGTCCATGATGGTTTATTTTACATTAAAATCAACTTTATCTGAGATTAGAATTGCCACACTTGCTCTTCTTTGTTCATTGCTAGCTTGATATATATTCTTCCATCTTTTAATTTTCAGTTTGTTCCTATCTTTTTTAGTCTAAGGTGAGTTTCTTTTAGGTAACATATGGATGGATTGTGTCTTTTGATCTGAGATATCACTTGATGTCTCTTTATTGGAGCATTTAGTCCATTCACATTAATGTGAGTATTGATAGATATGTGTTCAGTACTGCCATTGTGATATGTTTATTTTGTGTTGATGTTTTCTCTGTTGTTCTTATTGATCTGTTTTGGGGCATTCTTTATGAATTCATTTTTTTGCCATTTTCAGGGATGGTTTTGTGGTTGCTGAGACTACTGTATTATGCTTCTTAATTTGATACGTTGCATCTTTATTGTGGTTTACAGCTGTCCTTATGATTCCCTTAATAAACTATGTATAAGCTCAATTTCAGTTAGTGCCATTCTTTTCAACTATGTCTCCATCTGGAAGGACTATAACAACTGTAGTACATCCCTCTTTTTAATATGATGACATCATAGTTTTCATGATATGATCACAGATTCTATCTTTCACTAATATAGCTTTGATTGAGTTTGGAGCCTTCCCTAAATGAGTAGGACTCTGAGTGATGTGTCCTGTATTTGCTTCTAAAATACAAAATTAATGGTTTTGTTCTTCTAAGCCAAGGAATTCTTTCAGTATTTCTGTAGCTTTGGTTTGATTTTTGCAAAGTCTCTGAGTTCCTGTTTATCAGTGAATGTCTTAATGTCATTTTCATATTTGAAAGATGGTTTTGCAGGATGTATAATTTTTGCTTGGAAGTTCTCCTTCAAGACTTTGAATGTGTCATGCCACTGTCTCCATGCCAGCATAGTTTCTGCTGAGAAATCCAATCAAAACCTACAAGAGTTTCCCTCTCAATGTTAGCTTTGCTTTGAGTCTTGCTGCCCTTAAGAGTTACTGCTTATGCTTCATTTTTCTAAGCTTGGTTATAATACAGCTTGAAGTCTTTCTCTTGAGATCTATATTAAGTGGCATTTGATATGTATCTTGGATGTTTATATTCTCTTCTTTCCTAATTTCTGGGGAGTTTTCTGTCAGCAGCTCAGCAACAATACTCTGTGTTCTCAGGTGTCTCACCCTGTTTAGGAACTCCAATTAATCGTAGATTGTTCCTCTTAGTGGAGTCCCACATGCTTCTTAATGCTTCTTCATTTTTCTTGTTTCTATTTTTTTCTGATTTCTCATCAAAGATGCTGGAATCAGTAGCTGAGTCTTCCAAGTCAGAAAGTCTGTTTTCCCTTTGTTCCTTTCTGTTTTCTTGGCTTTGAATTGAACTTTCTATGTCTTGATCTGTTGGATTTGAGAGTACTAGTGTTGCATCAGGTCAAACAGCTTGCTTAATTTTTCGTTTTCCTGTTCTTCATTTCATATAAGGTCTAGGAGTGCCCTCTATATAATCCTTTTGTATTCGCCTTCCAATAGTTTCAGAAAAGCTTCTTCATCTGGAAAGTTCTTTGGGTCTTTCTTTTTGGGGCCTTCTACAGCCATGATTGATTGCTTGGTTATGGTTTTCTCCAGAGTTTGTTGCTTTTGGGGCATCATGTGAGTCAGTAGAGGCTGGGAGAGATGCTGTCACGATGGAACACAATTGTTTTCTAGAGCATCTTAAAATGAGAGGCAAAAAGTATGTTACAACTTCCAAAGTCAGTCAGGTTTTCAAGTGTATAGGTCCCTCTTCCCTGCTGGCAAAGTAAGCACCTTTATTTCAAATACCAGATGTTATAAACTAGCTCAAAATATAGAAAGAATACTGCCCTGCTGGCCTCTGCTGTCAGGCCTCAGCTGTAGGCCACACTGTCTAGAATACTACTTTCCTGCTGAAAAAAAGCACTCTCCTCTGGACAGGCACTGCTTCCAAGCCCAGGAGTTAGGTCCAGCTGAGGCTTCTGTATAGATATTTCCACCTCCCAGAGCAAGAAGATGGTGTCCTGCATAAGCTCGCCACCTGGCTGGGTCCAGGCTACTCTGTGGTGGAAGCAGAAAGAGAGAGCAAAAGTTCCGAGATGCATAGAGTCCACAGTCCCTTTTACCAGGCCCCAGGCATAGATGACACTGTGTGAAATACTGCTTTTCTGCTGGAAAAGCCCTTGCTCCCAGGCAGGTGCTGCCTGCAAGCCTAGGAACTGAGTCCAAGTGGGGCCTCCGTATGAGTATCTTTGCCCCTTGTGGATAGAGATCACATCCTGCTCAAGCTTGCTGCCTGTCTCAATATGTGCTACTGCACCATGGATGCTGAAAGAGAGGCCAAAGGTGCAGAGATACACGGAGTCCAAAGCTAGGCCCTCAAAATATGGCAATTTTGCTTGCTGATCCCACCAGTAGTGTGTTTGCAATTAGTGGCTAGTCAAGTCCCATCTCTGCCCACTGGTAAGACAGAGAGAAAAAAATATTGAAATGATGAGTTGTCTTCAGTCCATTCCAGCCCGTGCTCACTGAATGTAGGGTCAGCAAAAGAGAGGAGGTTTTCCCTTCAGTGGTATGAAGTCCAAATTAACTGCCTTATGCCACATATTAGGGCTCATTAGGTCTCCAAAAGGCTCTGTTTAATAATCAAGTCTTGCTTTCCAGAGGAATTTAGGGAGATGTGTGTTTAGTCCACCATCTTGACTCTGCCCCCTCTCATTTTTCCTTTTATTAACAACTGAGTTAAATCCAGATATTCTTGTACAGAATACAAACAGGGAGAATCTTCTCAGACCAGATAATTAACTACTGCTATTTTGGGACCCAGGTGGCATAGTAGCTAAGAGCTATGGCTGCTAACCAAAATGATGACAGTTTGAATCCACCAGGCACTGCATGAAAATCTTGTCAGATAGTTTTGTTCTATTTAGTGTTATCGCTATGAAACAACATAGAGTCAATGGCGGTATTTTTTTTTTTTTTTAATTGATCATGGGACAAAGAAGCCTTGATTGTGCAGTGGTCAAGAACTCAGCTCCTAACTAAACAGTTTCTGGTTTGAACCCACCCAGAAGTTCCATGGGGAAAGACTTGGCAATATGCTTACATAAAGATTCCAGCTTAAAAAGTTTTATAGAATAGTTCTATCCCATCACATTGGGTTGCTATGAACCAAAATCAGATTTATGGCACCTAACAAGAATAACTCATGGACAGATATGTTTTATGTTTTCTGAGTTGTTTAAAATAAGATGCTGCACGTCTCTAAGCTTTCTGCCCATTAGACTGACCTCGTGTAATATAGATACTCTTGGTTGAATCATGGCCTACCCATTGAGAAGTCTGAGTCCTTCTTACACTGAGCAGGAGCCTCTGTGTGGTGCAGCTTCCCACCTAGGGTGCAGAAGTATGGTAGGGACTATCACTGACAGGGCTAACATATTTTCCAATTAAAAATAAAACAGTAGGACAGTATTCAATCTTGGAAGAACTTGAAACTATATAGAGTATGATTATGTATTGGTAATGACAGACAGATAGGTCCCTGGGCCATATTAACAAAGTATTAACATACCTCAGGGAGCAGCAGTGAAGGGATGTTATTGGGGCAGGAGTGGGAGAAAAGGATATAATTAGTTTTGGCTTTCATATATGTTGGAAATAAATGATGGTGGGATGGTGGTTAAGTATTACATCTGCTAACCAAAAGATTAACAGTTTAAATTCACCAGGCACTCCTTGGAAACTATCTGTGGCAGTTATACTCTGACCTGTAGGGTTACTATGAGTCAGAACTGAGTTGCGGTGAGTCGGAATCAACTCGACGGCAGTAAGTTTGGGTTTTTCTTATTTTATTTTTTTGGTTTTCATATATGTTTGTGCCATAGTATTTCTTATCTTATTAGAAGTATGAACTACTGGTGTAATGATTAAAAAACTCAGTAAAGAATTTAGCAAAACAGACACACAATAAAGGAATTAGTTCATGCCAATGGTTCATGGACTAATTTTCAATTGTGAGTAATAATAATAATAAAAAGCCTTTGGCATCTAGTCAATTTCAACTCGTAGTGACCTTGTCAGACAGAGTGGCACTGCCCCATCAGGTTTATTATCAGTAACAGTAGAAGGAAATTTAGCTTAATGAATAGTTTGTTGAAAAGAACACTGCCATTTAGTTGATTCCAAATAATAGTGATCATATACATCAAAATAGAACTGCCCCATAGAATTTCTAAGGAGTGCCTGGCAGATTTAAACTGCCAGCCTTTCCATTAGTAGATGTAACACTTAACCACTATACCACCAAGATTTCCATCTTCTTAAAACTGCTGTAGATAAGGTTCAGGGCTACAAAGAAGTTGTAGAGAAATATAAACTGTAAGTAAAATGTGTTTATCTTCTCTGAGTTCAACTTCAGTTAAATCTCTGGTTTCTCTCCTGGCTTAAATAGAACCCAACTGATCAAAGATTCTCTGTCAGAATCTCAGGCTTCTGGGAGCCAAAGCCTTTAGTAGGGCTTTTGGGTTTTAGTGTTGGGTCAAAAGGTCTGTTGCATGTGGCTTCAAACAGATCTTAACTCACAAGTTTCATCACATCACCTGTGCATGCTAATGTGCAACTGTACGTACACATGTATGACAATATGTGAACATGTGTATCTTTATGTGTTTTCCCAAATAATGTGTTTCTTAAAATTTTGTATGAATTGGCTTAACTCAGAAGAGCAGAGTTCCAGAAACATGTCTGATATATTATGCAGCTCTTGGGTATCTTCCAATGAGGAGAAGGTTTCCGTGGCAACCAACTGTGTTGTATGTAAGTCACTCATCCTTGACCTTGTCCATTCTTCATAAAACTTACTACTAAGATGTATAATGGGCTTTGCAGACATTCACCCTCCTTTTAGTCACTAAAGAAGTCATACTTTATGTATTTCTCATCTTTTTTATTTTTATGTATAATCAAATATGTATTTTAACAAAATGGTTACCTCAAATACTTTTACCTTGAAAGGTGAAAGAATTGTCTTGGATAATCCTTTCTACAGAAAAGACTATATTTATTGACATACTAAGCTCCCTGAGATCTTATTTCCCCAAAATAGAGCTGTCTGTTGACTGTGGCATTACCTTTTAACTCATGATTTTTGTTGTTGTTGTTGTGATTAAGTGAAAGTGTATAATCCAAATTAAATTTGCATGCTTGCCTGTCTGTAATTCCTGCTCTCCTTGCCTGGTGACAGCACACTCCTCCTTTTCATTCTGTACCTGTCATATCCTCTTAACAATCTCCTGTCCGCTCCTCTCCACATTTCCTCTCCTTTCTAGAAAGAAACAAGTAAGACAGCATTCTATAAATACGTAGAATCATAAAGTCCGCATACCATGCGGTAACACTGTGTCCCTGTGTCCAGTCCATTTTTGTCTGAGGAGCTGACCTCAGTAGTCTTTTCTGGACAGGGGCATCCAAAGAACTAGGGATCATGCACCTCAGGCCACCCCCAAGCCATTGAACCATCAACTGTGGTCTTTCAGTAGAGTTCTGGAGGTGCACTAACTCATAATTTTTATAACTATAGTGCTTGAATAAAATGATACACCCAAAGTAATATCACAAAGGTTTATCTTTGAACCTAGTATGCATCACTTATGCATTGAACATCCTCATTAATTTTAATTTTCATAACATGTCTAATCTTAGAATGTTGAGATCACTCCCTCGTAAGTCTGGAAGCTTGACTATTTATTGGTTGGACAACTTTGAGTACGTCACTTTCCTTCTCTCAGTTTCAGTTTCCTTTTCTATAAATTGATTGACACCTAGCCATTCAACATGATGACTGGCACTGTACCTGATACTAACGATAACTGTAAAAATAACAGCATCTTTACTGTCTTTCTCAAAGAGTTACAGAGGGAATTACATGTGACAGTGAGAGAATTTCTTCCTTTTAAGCATTGTGCTGACAGAAGATATATGGATCCTCATTATCTCATGTCATATGTAAGTGAGCCACTACATGGTTTAAAGTCAGGAAAGGTCAGGGTTGTGTCTTTTCACCATACCTTTTCTATCTGTATGCTCAGCAAATAATCCGAGAAGCTAGACTACATGAAGAAGAAGGAGGCATCAAGTTTGAGGGAGGACTCATTAAGGACCTGTGTCATGCAGATCACACAACCTGCTTGCTGAAAGTGAAGATTTGAAGCACTTACTGATGAAGATCAAAGACTACAGCATTCAGTATGGTTTGAACCTCAACATAAAGAAAACAAGAATCCTCACAAATGGACCAGTAAGCAACATCATGATAAATGGAGAAAAGATTGAGGTTGTCAAAGATTTCATTTTGCCTGGTTCCACAATCAACACCCATGGAAGCAGCAGTAATGAAATGAAAAGAATTGTACTGAGAAAATTTGTTGCAAAAGACTTCTTTAAAGTGCTGAAAACATGTCACCATAAAGACTGTGGTGTGCCTGACCCAAGTCATGGTATTTTTAGACACAACTTCTGTGTGTAAAAGCTGAATAATGAATAAGAAGACAGAAGAAGAATTGACTCCTTTGAATTGTGGTGTTGGAATAGAATGTTCAGTGTACCATCGACTACCAAAAAAACAAACAAGTTTGTTCTGGAAAGCACAACCAGAGTGCTCCTTGGAAGCAACGGTGGTGAGCCTACATCTTGTATACTTTGACATGTCATCAATCCCTGTAGAAGGGCACCAAGCTTGGCAAAGTAGAGGGTCAGTGCAAAACAGAAAGACCCTCAAGGAGATAGACTGACACAGGGCTGAGCATAAAAATGATTGTGGACGTGGTACAGGATCAGGTAGTGTTTCTTTCAGTAGTTTGTAAGGGCACTGTGGGTGGGAACTGACTTGAAAGTGACAACAACAATATGTGAGTTTCAAGGTGAAAAAGAAAATAAGGAAAAAACTTTGCCCCAAGACAGTAGAGATGACACTCCTGAACCAGTTCGCCTAGGAACCTGTCTATGAGAAATGATACAGACAATGAGGTGCTAGTTTGCACGCACTAGGATGGCTATCATTAGAAATATGGGTAACAGCAAGTATTGTGAAGCGTGTGAGGAAGTGGAACATTAATAGTCTGTTGGTGGGAATGTAGAAGGGTACAGCCACTGTGGAAAACTGTTTGTCACTTCCTCAGTGTGTGAAACATGGAATTACCATATCACTCAGCAATGCTACTCGTAGATCTGAGCCTAGAAGGATCGAAAACATATGTTCAGCCCAAAACTTGTACACAAACATTTATAGCAGCATTTTTCATAATAATAAACACTAGAAATAACTCACATTCCCTTGAATTGATGAATGGATTAACAAATGTAGTACATTCTTACAATGAAATGCTTTTCAGCCATGAAAATTAATGGTGTACTAGTACATACTGCAGCTTGAATGAATCTTAAAAACATGCTGAATTAAAGATGCTATACAAAAAAGGCTACGTATTGTGTAATTCCATTTAAATAAAATCTCCATAATAGACAAATATTTAAAGTTAGAAAGTAGTTTAGTGGTTTTGGGGGGTTTGAGGAAAGGGAGAATGGAGAATAGTTGTTAATGGGTATGGGCTTTCTTTTTGAGGTGATAATGTTCTGGAACTAGATAGTGGTGATGATTGAATAATTGTGTGATTTTACTAGTATTTTCTAGCAAAATTAATCATCTGGGTTAGTAAGAAATAAGAATCAAAATCAATACAAAGGTGTCTCCTATGAGGCGGAGGTCTGTATGAGGTGGAGGTCAGATATACTTGCACTGTTCAATTTCTTCATCATTTCTGACACTAGCTTTTCCCTTCATGGCACTCTCTAGTGCTCTGTTGGATTGGATAAGATATTGCAGTGGCCACCGAGAATTCATATACCATACTAGCAGCTATATGGTTTATTAAGGAAGTAACAGATTATACCTTGCGATCCAGATTAACTTGAAGTAACAGGAACAGCTCATGATCAGGATCAGGAAACACACAGGTGAAATTTGGAAGGTTTCCTTGAGGTAGACAGCATAACACTCCCTTCTTCACTGCAGGACAGCATCTAATCATGAAGGTTCTCTTAGATGCTCTCTGCTGTTAGCAAGTCCTTTGGCTGGGCAAGCAGACTCTTCTCGCAGCCTTGTAGGCCCTTCTCTTGGCCACACATGCATACAAGCCCTACTCTCAGTCCCATATACCTCATGTGGATGTTACAGCCCTTAATGTCCCTGCAATCGCTTCTCTCCTGACCCTGCTAATAGCTAGTACAATAGCATGCTCAGCAATCTCAACTACATTCCTAGAAGCAGCTTTCTGTGATCATTGCCAGCTCTGCTGCAGGACCTCTTCCAGGCCTGTAGAAACTGTCTCTGCCATGGAACCTCTTTTAGGCCATGTACTTTTTCAGTGTTACAGCTCTCAACCTGTATTGCAGGTCTTTTAGGAGGTTTCTTGCCGGTTTTCTAACTACTTCTACTTTTTCTCCCATTTTTCTTCCCTCTTTTGTTTCCTCTTAGAGCAGATTTTACTGCTTATATAAACAAACTGCTTGTTAATTTCAAGGGATGGCCCTCCTAGTGGAAGCACAAACTAACCAATCCCCACAGATCAGTCAATCTTATTGGGTGGATTTTCAAGCTGCTATTTGCATAGCTAATCATAGAGAAGACTACAATAGAGGCACAGGCAAAAAGTAGCAAGCCATGAAGTTCTTTAGAGCTTAGTCAGGAAATGTCAGTCAACTTGGGGAACCCTGGGAAAAACTAGCTTTCTCTGGGTAAGCAAACAACCTGGGTGTCCCTTCCTACCCCACCCACCACCACCACCACCAGCAAGTAGCTGCTCCGAATAACTGGGCAGAGAGCTTGGGGTGGGGGGGAATATCCGAAGCTGTTTTTCTTTAAGAAAAAAAACCAAAGCAAAAGACCACACAAAGGAATCATGTAGTCACAACTAAAAACCACTGCATTGTATAACATAAAAAGATGAATTGTGTCTCTATAACATTGTTTTGAAAGCATACATACTTTTCACAGTAGCATTGCCCATCATCTTTCTTTCCAGGAACTTTGAAACAAGAGCAACAACTCTTAGTGAAATAAGTTTTCAAATTAACAGTGTATCATCTGGAATCAATAAGAGAAGCAGACCCTAAATGGTATATAGGCTCTACATAGGGATTTGATATTCTTGATTGTAGGAACTAATTAAAACCAAAATCAGACTCTTTTTTGTTGAGTTGACTCTGTCTGCTGTAGCAGCCCTATAGGACAGAGTAGAACTGCCCCATAGTTTTTCCAAGGAGTGACTGATGGATTTCAAATGCTGACCATGTGGTTAGCAACCATACCTTTTGAATGCTGTGCTATGAAATAGTATACAGGAGACTGTTAATTGTGTATCATGTGCTAGAGCCTGGTGTCAGCTGGGCAGGCAGCTGGGATTAAATATGTACGTGAAGTGTGGGAAGCAGAAGAGTCTGTGGTGATTAACTAGAACCCATAGGGACAGAAAGACCCCTCTGAATCTTTCATACTTTCAGACCTCCTACTTTAACATTCGTGATGATCTAAAGGGGAAGCCGGTACCGTGCCTCCTGTAACTAAACATGTGAGTTGCAGTAAAACAACACATAACCGTAACTTGTACCTTGCACTGACCTTTTCAATACAAAAAGAAATGCCACCTGCTTCACATTGCCTTCCGTATCTTGGGCAAGATGTCTCACGTAGACACTGTGGACATGGTACTGTGCAGGGAAGGGAATTCTGGAAAGTGTAGAAATTGGTAGATGGATTAAAGAAAGCTGATACAAAAATGTTAGGGAGAGTAACAGCTCCCTAGGCAGAGTAAGATCATTTTGTCTAACACATGTTATACAGTTAGTTACTGTTAGTGTTTGGAGATGTGTGTTGAGTGAAGCTGTCAGTCATAATGGACATTGGATAACTAAGGAAGCTAACAAAAGAGGAGTCACAGAGCAAGCCTTGACAGGACTCAGCCTACTCAGCTGAAAGGTAACGTTACCTCTGACTGAGCTGGACACATGTGAAACACGTAGCTGGAATTTCACTACCGGTGGATTTCAAACTTCTTATAATTTGTCTCCTTTCTTCTCTAAAATCCCATGGAGGCATTGATTTTATTGCTATCTCCAGTGCTTAGTACAACGTCTGGAGCAATATTTATTAGTAAACACTTTTTTCAAGGATAGGAGGCTAAGGAGCAAATGTGGCTGAGTGCTTTAATCTGTCTTTGCTTTAGTCACTCGAGAACTGGCACAATGGTTAAGCCCTTAGCTGTTAACTGAAGGGTCTGTGGTTTGACTCCACCAGCTGCCCTGGGAAAGAAAGGCTTTCTTTTTTTTTCTACTTGCTTGTGACTTTATTTATTTATTTTAATTCATTTTTTTATTATGATTGAATGAAAATTACATTCCCATATAAATTCTCATGCTCACCTATATGCAGCTCCCATTGCTCTCCCTGCCCAGTGATAGCACACATCTCCACTCTGCTCCATACATGTCCTATCCTCCCAACAGTCTCCTATCCCCTCCTCTCCACCTACTCCCCTTCCTCTGGCAAGAGGTCAGCAGGATGACATCCTATAGATGCATAGACCCATAAAATTCCCACAAGATATGGTCACTTTGTGTCATCAGGTCCAATTCATTGCTATCGGAAAAGTTGACCTTCATTATGATTTATGGACAGGGGCAGCATCAGGGCCAGAGGCCATGCTCCCAGGGGAACTCCAAAGCCCCTGGACCATCAATTGTGGTCTTTTATTGGAGATCTCAGCATACACTCCTATTTATTCTCTTGTTGCCAGTGATACTCCACTTTGTGAGCTCCATCGTGACTATTATTGGTGGTGGTCGGGCACCAACTGTTTCTTCTGGTCACGAGTCGGTGTAGAGACGCACTCACGTGGCTCCCTCTGCCTTTTGGGTTCTCTTTTCCCCATGTTGTTCTTGTCCTTGGTGATCATCCATTCCTGTTGAGTTGGGACCATTTGCTGTACCCTCAAATGGCAGCTTGGCAGCTTTTAAGACCCCAGATGCCACTCACCGATGAGGGGTTCAGAGAGTCCTCATTAGCAAAATGCTAGCTGTGCCAATTGGGCTCAATTTCACCTGAGAGCATGGTCCCTGGTGCCCCTCCCTAGCTACTCTGCCCTTGCAATAGGTTAAGATGGGAGAAGTACTCAAATTGTGTTGAAGTCCAGGTATTATTGATCTTCTTTCTAATGTGTGCTGTCACCAATTTCACCCAACCAAATTTCTATTAACTATCTGATTTAAACCCTCTCCCCCTCCCCCTCCCTCCGTTCCCACCCTTGCAGTCTTCAGAGTCTTTTCTTCTATACATGAGTCTGTTATTAAGTTCTTATTGTAGGGGTCTCATACAATATTTGTCCTTTTGTCTCTGACTACTTTCAGTCAGCATAGTGTCTTCCAGCTGAAATCAGGTTAAGAGATGTTTTCCGCAATCACCATTGTTCTTTATCATTGCATAGTGTTCCATTGAATACATATACCATAGTTTACCTATTCATTCCTCTGTTGTTGGGCATCTGGGTTGATTCCATCTTTTGAGTATTGTAGACTGTGCTGCGATCAACATTCGTGTGCATGTATCAGTTGGTGGGAATGGCCTTGATTCTGTAGGATATATTCTGAGCAGTGGAATTATTGTGTCAAATGGCATATCTATCTCCATTTTGTTAAGGGAGAGCCAGATTGTTTTCCAAAGAGGTTGTACCACTTTACAATCCCACCAACAGTGTACGAGTGTTCCAGTCTCCCCACAGCCTCTCCAGGATTGGTTGTTTTGCATTTTTTGGATCATGGCCAACTTTGTTGGAGTGAGATGGTATTTCATTGTCGTTTTGATTTGAATTTCTTTAACAGCTAATGATCGCGAGCATGGCTGTATGTGTTTTTTGGCTGCGTGGATCTCCTCTTTAGAGAAGTGTCTGTCTATCCCCTTTGCTCATTGCTTAATTGAATGATTTATCTTTTTCTTATTCATATTTTGTAATACCTTACAGATTATAGAGATAAGGAGTCGATCTGACATATAGTTGCCAAATATTTTTTCCCGTTCTGTACGTGGCCATTTAATTCTTTTAATAAAGTCTTTTGGTGAGCAAAAGTGATTCATAGCAGTTCCCATTTATCTATTTTCTGTTCTGTTGTTTGTGGTTTCTTTGACAGATTTTGAAGTATGTCTGCGTTGTGTATGAAACCTTCCATTGTTGTTCTTGCTTTCTCTTGGATGAGCTTTATCATCTTAGATTTTGTATTTAGGTCTTGTATCCAGTTTGAGTTTGTTTTTGTATAAGGTGTAAGGTATGTGTCTTTTTTAATTTAGTGCAGATGGATATCCAATGTTGCCAGCACCATTTGTTGAAAAGATTGTTTTTACCACAGTTTAATGTCTTACTGCCTTTGTTGAATATCAAGTGTTCATAGGCAGATGATGTCATTTCTGGGGTCTTGATTCTTTTCTATCTCGATTCTTTTCTTTTCTATCTGTCTGTTTGACTACTGTGGCAGTGTGATAGGTTCTAAGGTCGGCTATTGAGAAATCTCCCAGTGTGTTCTTCTTTAGTAATGCTTTACTTATCTGGGGCTTCTTGCCTTTCCAGGCAAAGTTGGTAATTTGTTTCTCCATCTCATTAAAAAATGTCACTAGGGCTTGTTTTCAGATTCCATTACATAAGTAGATTGCTTTAGGTAAAATACACATTTTCACAATGTTAAGTCTTCCTATCCATGCGCGTGGTAGGTTTCTCCATTTATGTAAGTCTCTCTCCATTTCTTGTAGTAAGCGTTTGTAGTTGTCTTTGTAAAGTTGTGTTATTTCTCTGGTTAAACTTATTGCTAGGTACTTTATCTTGTTGGGGTGATGGTAAATAATATTGGTTTGTTGATTACTTCCTTAATAATCTCGTTGTTGGTGTAAAGGAATCCTACTGATTTACTTATGTTTATCTTGTATCCTGAGACTGCCAAAGTCTTCTATCAGTTTGAATAGTTTCCTTATGGATTCTGTGGGATTCTCTGCATATACAATCATATCATCTGCAAATAGGGAGATTTTTAGTTCTTCTTTGCTGATGCAGATGCCCTTTATTCCTTGGTTTTGTCTAATTGCTCTGGCTAGAACTTCTAGTATAAAGTTGAATAGGAGAGGTGAGAGTGGGCATCCTCGTCTAGTTCCTGTTCTCAAGGGAAAGTGTTTCAGTCTCTGCCCATTCAGGATGATGTAGGCAGTTGGTTTTGTATAAATGGTACTTAGTGCATTGAGGAATTGGTCCTCTATTCCTATTTTGCTGAGAGTTTTTAGCATGAATGGATGTTGGACTTTATCAAATGCCTTTTCTGCATCAATAGACAAGATCAGATGGTTCTTGTCTTTTGTGGTATTTATGTGGTTGATGACATTAATTGTTTTTCTGATGCTGAACCAGCCTTGCATCCCTGGTATGAATCCAACTTGGTCATGATGTATTTTTTTGTTGTTGTGTTGTTATATTCTATTGGCAAGAATTTTGTTGAAGATTTTTGCATCTAGGTTCATTAGTGATACTGGTCGGTAGTTCTCCTTTTTGGTTGGGCCTCTCCCTGGCTTTCAAATCATGGTTGTTCTGGCTGCATAGAAGGAAATTGGGAGTATTCCATCCCTTTGTATACTGTGAAATAGTCTCAGTCATATTGGAGATAACTCTTCTCTAAAAGCTTGGTAGAATTCTGCAGTGAAGCCATCTGGGCCTGGGCTTTTTTTGGCTGGGAGTTTTTTGGTGACTTTTTCAATGTCTTCCTTTGTGATGGGTTTATTAAGTTGTTCTGCTTCACCTTGTGATCATTTTGATAGGTGATAAGACTCAAGGAATTTGCCCATTTCCTCTAGGTTTTCAAATTTGTTACAGTACAGTCTTTCACAGTATTCTCTTATGATATTTTTTGATTTCTGTTGGATCTGTGATGACAACTCCCCTTTCATTTCTTATTTGGGTTATTTGTTTCCTTTCCTGCTTTTCTTTAGTAATTTTAGCCAGTGGTTTGTCAGTTTTGTTGATCTTTTTTGAAAAATGAGCTTTTGATCTTTTCAAGTTTTTGATTGTTCTAGTCTCTAATTCATTGAGTCTGCGCTAATCTTTATGATCTGTTTTCTTCTGTTGCCTGAACGGTTCTTCTGTTGTTCTCTCTCTACTTGTTCTGTATTTCATCCTTGATTTCTTCTATGACCCATGATTTTTTTTGAGCAAGATGTTCCGTTTCTACGAGTTCCACTTTCTATCTATGTTTTTCTGCTATTGATTTTGACTTTTATGACTTTATTGTCTGAGAAGATGCTTTGCATTAATTCAGTGGTATGGAATTTGTTGAGAATTGCTTTATGTCCTAACATGTGGCCTATTCTTGAGAATGTTCTATGGGCATTGGAGAAGAAAGTGCAGTTGTCTGCTGATGGATAGAAAGTTCTGTCTATGCTGATGAGGTCTAGTTGGTTAATTGTGGCAATAAGGCCTTCTGTGTCTTTATTGAACTGTTTTCTAGACGGTCTGTCCAGTATTGAGAGTGGAGTGTTGAAGTCTCCTGCTGTTATTGTGGAGTGATCTATCTCCTGTTTGAGTGTAGTCAGTGTTTCTTTGATGTATTTAGGTGCTCTAATATTAGGTGCATAAATATTTAGTATTGTTAAGTCCTGCTTGTGTAGTGAGCATTTCAGCAACAGAGACCGTCATTCTCTACGATGGTGTATTTTACATTAAAATCGATTTTATCTGAGATTAGAATTTCCACACTTGCTCTTCTTGTTCATTGTTACCTTGATATAGATTCTTCCATCCTTTAATTTTCAGTTTGTTCCTATCTTTAAGTCTAAGGTTAGTTTTTTTGTAGGTAGCATATGGGTGGCTCATATCTTTTGATCCAAGGTATCACTTGATGTCTCTTTACTGGAGCATCCAGTCCATTCACATTCAGTGTAATTATTAATGGGTATGTGTTCAGTGCTGCCATTGTGATATGTTTATTTTTGTGTTGATGTTTTCTCTGTTGTTCGTGTTAATCTGTTCTGTGACCTTCTTTGTGAGTTGATTTTTCACTTTAATCAGGGTTGTTTTTGTGGTTGTTGTGACTCCTGTATTACATTTCTTGATATGGTATGTTGCTTTTTTATTGTGCTTTATGGCTGCCCCGATCATCCTGCTTACTAAACTATATATAAAAGCAATATTGATTGCTCCCAGTCTTGTCAACTTCCTCTCCATCTGTAAGCATTATAACAACTGTAGTATTTTTTTTTTTATTTAATATGATTGAGTGAAAATGTACATTCCCTTATAAATTTATATGCCCACCTATATGTAGCTTCCACTGCTCTCCCTGCCCGGTGACAGTACAATATTCCTCTCTGCTCCATACATGTCTCATCCTCCCAACAGTCTGTTTTCCTCTCCTCTCCACCCACCCTCCTTCCTCCAGCCAGAGATCAGCAGGATAATATCCTATAGATGCATAAAACCATAAAGTGCATCCAATATATGGTCACTCTGCATCACCCAGTCCAATCCATTGGTGTCCAAAGAGTGGACCTTCATTATGATTTATGGGCAAGGGCAGCATCAGGACCAGGGTCCATGCTCCCAAGGGAACCCCGAAACTGCTGGACCATCAACTGAGGTCTTTTAGTGGAGATCTCAGGATGCACCCCTTTTTATTCTTGTGTTGCCCATGAGACTCAACTTAGTGAGCTCCATTGCGGCTATCACTGGTGGTGGCTGGGAACTGTCTGGTTCTTCTGATCCCAAGTCTATGTTGGCACCCACTCATGTGGGTCTCTCTATCTTTTGGATTGTCTTTACCCATGTCATTGTGGTCCTCAGTGAGCATCTGTTCCTGCTGAGTTGGTACCATTTGCTGTATCCTCGGATGGCAGCTTGGTAGCTTTTAATACCCCAAATGCCACTCACCAATTTGGGGTGCAGAGAGCCCTGTTAGCAAAATGTTAGTTGTGCCAATTGGCTTTGATTTCACCTAAAAGCATGGTCCCCTGACCCGTACCCCAGCTACCCTGTCCTTGCAATATTGGGTTAAGATGGAAGGAGTATTCAAGTTATGCTGAAGTCCACTTAATATTGTTCTTCTTTCTAATGTGTGCTATCTCCAATTTGACCCAACCAGATTTCTAGCAACTATCTAATCTAAACCCTCCCCATCAGTGTTTCTTCGATGTACTTAGGTGCTCTGATATTGGGTGCTTAAGTATTTAATATAGTTAAGTCTTACCTGTGTACTGAACCTTTCAGTGATAAATAGTGTCCATCTTTGTCCATGACGGTGTATTTTACAGTAAAATCGATTTTGTCTGAGATTAGAATTGCCACACCTGCTCTTCTTTCTTCATTGTTAACTTGATATATATTCTTCTATCCTTTAATTTTCAGTTTGTTCCAATCTTTAGATCTGAAGTGAGCTTCTTGTAGACAACATATGCATAGGTCATATGTTTTGATCCAAGATGCCGCTGGAAGTCTCTTTACTGGAACATTCATTCCATTCGCATTCAGTGTAACTATTGATAGGTATGTGTTCACTGCTGCCATTGTGATATGTTTATTTTTGTGTTGTTTTCTCTGTGTTCTTATTATTCTGTTATGGGAGAGTCTTTTTGTGAGTTGATTTTTCACCTTTGTCAGAGCTGGTTTTGTAGTCATTGAGACTCCTGTGTTACATTTCTTGAGATGGTATGATACACCTTTGTTGTGCTTTACAGCTGCCCTTATGATCTCCCTTAATAAACTATGTGTAACCCCAATTTTAATTACTACCAGTCTTGTCATCTTCCTCTCCATCTGGAAAGACTATAACGACTGTAGTACATCCCTCTTTTGAATATGATGGCACCATAGTTTTCATGATGATCACTAGATTGTCTCTGAGTTTCTGTTTATCTGGGAATGTCTTAATTTTATTTTCCTGTTTGAAAGATAGTTTTGCAGGATGTATAATTCTTGGTTGAAAGTTCTTCTCCTTCAAGGCTTTGAATGTGTCATGCCACTGTCTCCGTGCCAACATGGTTTCTGCTGAGAAATCTGATGGAAGCCTACAGGGCTTCCCTCTGAATGTTAGCTTTGCTTTGAGTCTTGCTGCCTTTAAGAGTTTCTGCTTATGTTTCATTTTGTTAAGCTTGATTATAATATGTCTTAGAGTCTTTCCTTTGAGATCTATATTGGGTGGTGTACGATATGCATCTGAGATGTCTATATTCTCTTCCTTCACGATTTCTGGGAAGTTTTGTGTCAGCAACTCAGCAACGATACTCTCTGTGTTCTCGGTTGTCTCACCCTGTTCAGGAACTCCAGTTAATCGAAGGTTGTTTGTCTTAATAATTGAGTCCCACATGCTTCTTAATGCTTTTTCATTTTTCTTGTTTCTTTTTTCTGATTTCTGCTCATAGATGCTGACGTCAGTATCTCTGTTTTCCACGTGTAGACATTTGTTTTTCCATTTGTTCCATTCTATTTTCTTGGCTTTGCATGGAAGTTTCTATGTCTTTGATTTTGTTGTTGATCTGTTGGATTTCAGAGTACTGGTTTTCCATCAGATCGAACAGCTTGTTTAATTTCTCCTTTTGTTCTGCTGCATTTTGTATGAGGTCTAGAAGGGCTCTGTACATAATTCTTTTGTAGTCACCTTCTGATCATTTCAGAAAAGTTTCTTCATCCGGAAAACTCTTTGTTTGTTTTGTTTGGGAACCTTCTGAAGCCATGGGTGATTTCTTGTATACCACAAGTGTCTGTTGCTTTTTGGGTCCCATGTGAGTAAGTAGAGGCTTGAAGAGATACTGTGAGAATGGACTTCAGATGTTTCTCTAGGCTGTCTTAAAATGTAAAGCAAAAGGTATCTGACCACTTCCCAAGTCAGTCAGGTTTTCAGATGTAGAGATCCCTTTTCCCAGCTGGCAAAGTAAGTAACTCTGTATCCAACCCCAGGTGATACAAACTAGTTCAGAATACAGCAGTGCTACTGCCCTGTTTACCTCTGCTGACAGGTCCCAGCTTTAGGTGACACTGTGTAAAGTACTGCTTTTCTGGTAGAAAAGTGCTCTCCTGTGGGCAGGTGCTGGCTCCCAAGCTAAGAATTAGGCCCAGCTGTGACTACTGTATCCAAGATGGCACCCTCCACAAAGGCAGCAGATGGTGGGGCTAAAGTTGCCGAGAGGGAGTGATTCCTCTGCTTCTGTTACAGGGCCCCCACCATAGGCAACACTGTGTAAATTACTGCTTTTCTGTCAGAGAAGCACTGTCTTGTCTGCAGGCGCTGGATCCCAGGCTAGAAATTAGGTCCCGCTAAAATCTCCTTATCCTAACATGGCATCCTGCACACTGGCAGTGTGATTCCGTACAAACCCCGCTGTGGCAGTGATAAAAAGACAGGCCCAAAGTGGCCAGATTAACAGAGTCCTAAGCCTGACTCTCAAAATATGAGAATTTCTCCTGCCTATCCCCCCAGCAGTGTGTCTGAGTCTAGCCACTCAGCAAAACCCAGCTCTGCGCGCCAGCCAAGACATAGAAAAAAAAAATGTCAAAATGGTACGTTTACCTTCAGTGTGTGAGAGCCAGGATTACCCAGGAGTGGGAGTCAGTGAAAGACAGGAGGTTTTTTGCTCAGTATTATGAAGTCCAAATTAACAGCCCCGTGCCATGTCCTGGGGCTGGTTAGGTGATCAGAAGGCTCTGTTTGATTATCAGTTCAGGTCTTGGTTTCCAGTGGGACATAGGGAGACGTTTGCTTAGTCTGCCTTCTTGACTCCCATATGTCCCTCTTTTTAATGTGATGATATCATAGTTTTCATTATATGATCACTAGATCATTTGTTTCACTATTATATCTTTGTGTTTGGAGCCTTCAGTAACTAAGTAGGATTCTGGGTAATGTGTCCTTCTATAATATAACTTAGAGGTTTTGTTCTTCCAAGCCAAGAAATTCTTTCAGTATTTCTTGTAGCTTTGCTTTGGTTTTTACAAAGTCTTTGAGTTTCTGTTTATCTGCAAATGCCTTAATTTCATTTTCATGTTTGAAAGATAGTTTTGTAGAGTATATAATTCTTGCTTGGAAGTTCTTCAAGGCTTTGAGTATGTCATGCTACTGTCTCCATGCCAGCGTTATTTCTGCAGAAAAATCCGATGAAAGCCTACAGGGTTTCCCTCTAAATGTCATCTTTACTTTGAGTCTTGCTGCCTTTTAGAGTTTCTGCTTACATTTAATTTTGTTAAGCTTGATTATAATATGTCTTGGAGTCGTTCTGTTGAGATCTATATTTAGTGGTGTTTGATATATATGTTGGATATCTATATTCTCTTCTTTCCTAATTTATGGAAAGTTTCTTGTCAGCAGCTCGCCAACAATATTCTCTGTGTTCTCAGGTGTCTTGCCCTATTCAGGAACTCCAATTAATCGTAGGTTGTTCTTCTTAATAGAGTCCCATGTGCTTCTTAATGCTTCTTCATTTTTCTTGTTTCTGTTTTCTGATTTCTCTCCATAGATGCTGGAGACAGTAGTTGTGTTTTCCAAATCAGAAATTCTCTTTTCTATTTGTTCCATTCTGTTTTCTTGGATTTGAATTGAAGTTTATGTATCTTTGATTTTGTTGTTCATCTGTTTGATTTCTGTGTGCTGATGTTGCATGAGATTGAACAGCTTCCTTATTTTTTTTGTTTTGCTCTGCTGCATTTTATATAAGGTCTAGTAGGGCTCTCTATATAGTCCTTTTCTGTTCACCTTCTGATAGTTTCATAAAAGCATCTTTGTCTGAGAAGTTCTGAAGTGGTTTCTTTTAGGGGTCTTCTCATGCCATAAGTGATTTCTGGGTTACCGTCTTCTCCAACGTTTGTTGCTTTTTCAGCTTCATGTGGTTCAATAGAGGCTTGGAGAGATGCTGTGAAGATGGACCACAGTTGTTTCTATAGGCCGTCTTAATATGAGAAGTAGAAAGTAGTTGATAACTGCTAAAGTCAGTCAGGTTTTCAGGTGTATAGAGTCCCACTTTCCAGCTGGCAAAGTAAGCACCTCTATATTGAACCCCAGATGTTATAAAGTAGCTCAAAGTACAGAACATCTACTGGCCTACTGGCATCTGCTGTCAGACCCCAGCTCTAGGTGGTACTGTGTAGAATTCTGCTTTTCTGATGGAAAAGCGGTCTTCTCTGGGTACGCACTGCCTCCTAGCCCAGGAATTAGTTACAGCTGAGGCTTCTGTATGGATTACTCTGCCTCCTAGCAAACCAAGGTGGCATTCCCTACAAGCTTGCCAGCCAGTCAGGCCCTGGCTCCCAGCAGAAAGAGAGGTCAAGAGTGCTGAAATGCCCAGAGTCGACATTGTCTGCTGCTGGGCCCTGCCCCAGGTGACACTGTGCAAAACACTGCCTCCCTGCCAGAGAGGCACTCTTCCCCTGGCAGGCACCACCTCTCAGTCTAGGAACAAAGTCTGGCTGGGGCCTCTACCTGGGCTTCTCCATTTCCCAGTGGATCAAGATGGCATCCTGCACAAGTGTGTCTGTACAACTAACACATGGCAGAGGCAGAAAGATAGGCCAGGGAAGCTGAGGTCTGTAGAGTCCAAAGCCAGGCTCTCAGAACCTGATAATTATGCTTGCCGGTCCCACTAGCAGTGCGTCCGAGAACAGCAGCCAGTCAAGTCCCAGCTCTGCCCACCAGCCAAGAAAGAGGAAAAAAGTATCAAAATGGTGAGTTAACTTTGGTGTGTGCGAGTCTTCACTTGCCCAGAGTAGGGTCAGTGAAAGAGAGTAGGTTTTGCATTCAGTGGTATGGAATCCAAATTAATAGCCCTATGCTGCATCCCAGAGCTTACTAGGTGTCCAGAAGTTTCCGTTTAATTATCATTTCAGGCCTTGGTTTCCAGAGGAATTTAAGGAGATGTGCATTTAGTTTGCCATCTTAATTCTGGCCCCCAGAAAGACTTTCTTCTATAAAGATTATAGCTTTGAAAACCTGTAGGCAGTTGTACTGTATGCTGTGTGACTGTGATGAGTCGAAGCAACTATCAGTTTTTAGGCTATTTTACATAACAACAACTTTGAGGAGTAAGTTACAATTACCATTTTTCAGATGGGGACTGTGAGAATTTAGGTTAATCAATAGAGGGGATATAGTCTGCACAAGCCTGTCCTGTGACACAAATTGCAAGTGAGGGACTCTCAAAACCACCCTCACATTTGATAGTTGACTGGATGGACAGGTAGAACTCACTGAAGCCTACTATTCTCATAGTTATGGTTTGTTGCAGGAAAGGATATGAGTTAAAATCAGTGAAGAGGCTCTCAGGATTCAGTCCAGGAGAGATCCAAATACAGAACTTGTGGTTGTCCTCTCTCTGTGGAGTCAGGCAAGTATAGTATTAACTCAGTCCAGCCACAGTATGATTTACTGCCAAATACTTATGGAGTATTGCCAAACAGGAAGTTTGTCCAAGCCTTTGATGTCCAGAGTTTTATGGGTACTCAATCACATGGGGCTCACCTTACTCAACTTTAGAGGCTCGGCTAACACCTTCAGTCTTCAGTTCCTTCTGGAGGCAGAATTGATATAGAGCCCAAAGCCTTCACAAGAAATCACTTTGTCAGACTGTCTGGTGACCAAAGATCAAAGACCCCAGGCGAACAGAGACTTGTCTGTCCAGCAGGACATTCCAGAGATCTAGAGTCACCTACAGATCAGACTTCCGTTAAAACCAAAAAAGCCCAAACTCACTGCTGTTGAGTTGATTCTGACTCATAGCAACTGTCTTAGTCATCTGGTACTACTCTAACAGAAATGTAGGCTGTTCTAACAGAGAAATGTAGGCTGAAGTCTAATTTCAGGGCGTCAGTTCCAGGGGACGTCTTTCTTTGATGGCTTTGGAGGAGAGTGCTTGTCTCACAGTCTTCTCCTAGACTGGAAAATTCTGAGTCATAGGGACCTTGAGTCCATTCAAAAGGACATGCTCTGCTCCTGGCACTGCTTTGTAGGTGGTAGGAGATCCCTAACTTTCTGCTTGATTTCCTTGCCTTTGTATCTCAGGAGATTGCTTTAAGGTAAACTAGTCTTACACACTGGGTCCTGCCCTACCAAAACAACTGACACCTATTCTCCCTTATCAGCATTATAGAAGCAGGGTTTACAGCACAGAAGACCATCACATGATACCAAGAATCATGGCCCAGCTGAATTGCTGCACAAGTTTTTTGGGGGGCAGTTGAATCCGTGACAGGAACCGAATAGAACAGAGTAAAATACCCAATGGGGTTTCCAAGAAGCACCTGCTGGATTTGAAATTTTGGTTAGCAGCTGTAGCTCTTAACCAGTGTACAACTGCAGTTTCTGTAGTCCTCTGTTAGAGTGGAGTTAATTCTTTATTGCAACATGACATTTGAGCTCTGAGAGTTTGCCTCAGTTACACAAAGACAATAATGTTTTGATCTTGTTTATGCTTAATTCTAAATAGCATGCTGTTTTGGCTGGTGCAGGTATCTGTTCCATATTGCAGTTATTTTTCTCATGGTTTATACAACAGTTACCTTGGGGTTTTGTTTCTAGAGCTCAGTGTGAATATGTGCAGAAAGAACTAGGAACTAGATTTTGTCAACCCTGAAAATTCTAAATGCACTAGTCAAGCCTGTAGCAAGTTCACCAAATCTCCAACCTGTGAATATGTTTTCTGTGAGGTAGGAGCCTTAAGTCTGTAAACTTCAAATGGCACAGTCTACATTGCACCATAGCAAAACCATAAAAACTAACCTGTTATCATAGAGTTGATTCCTACTCATGGCAACCTCATGTGTTACAAATCAGAACTGTTCTGTAGGATTTTCTTGGCTGTAGTCTTTATGGAAGCAGATTGCCAAGCCTATCTGTGGTGGTTCTGGATGAGTCTGAACTGTCAACCTGTGGGTTAGAAGTTGAATGTAAGTTGTTTACAGCACCTAGGGGCTTTTGTACCATAATAGGTAGCCAGTAAGTACTTATGAAGTGAAAGAAGGAAGGGATAGATAAATTATTTTCTAAATGTATTAAAATAGGCCATAGGTTCTGCTGACAGTAAATCATTAGTAGCTGTACTGGTTGAATAGTTTCTACTGAGATTCACATCTACCCAATACCTGTGACTGTGATCTTTGCTAATCGAGTTAAGAGAAGGTCATATTGGGTTAGGGAATGCCCTAAATCCAGTGACTCATGTTGTTATGAGGAGTAGAAGGTTTACAGACACACACACACACACACACACACACACACACACACACACACACACACACACACACATGCATTAAAGGTAGACAGCCATATGAAGAGAGGGGCAGAAATTGGAGTGATGCAGCTGTATGCTAAAGAATAGCAAGGATTGACGGCAACCACTGGAAGCTAAGAAGAGCTAGGGAAAATTATCCTGTAGAGTCTTCAGAGAGAGCATTGCCCTGTCAATACCTTGATTTTGGACTTTTGTCCTCCAGAACTGTGAGAAAATAAACTGTTATTTTAAGCATCCAGTTATAGTACTTTTTATTAAGTATGAATGTTTGTTTTTAGGTGGAACTTTACAGAACAGATTAGGTTTCCATTTAACAAATTGTACACAAAGTATTTCATGACATTGGCTGCAATCTCCACATAGTGTCAACATATGTGGACATTTCTCCCCTGGGTTCTCTGTTTTTCTTCTTTCCTGCCTTCTCATCTATGCTTCTGGGCAACGTTGCCCTGTTGGTCTTATATAATTGCTTGTTCTATGGATCATGTTCTTTTAATTTGGTTTATTTTGTAGGGCCTGTCTATTGCTTATCTAGAAGGTGGTTTCCAGAAATTATTGCAATTCCAAGTTAGAGGGTTATCTTAGGGCCATAGTCTTGGGGATTGTCTCAAGTTCTACCAGGTCAGTAAGTCTGATCTCTTTTTTTTATGAATTTGATTTCTTGTTCTACTTGTTTCTCCCACTCTATCTAGGACCCTGTATTGTGATCCCAGTCAGAGTGGTCAGTGGTGGTCAGTGGTGGTCACTGGGCACCATCTAGTTCATCTAGTCTTGGATCCTTTAGGTTATAATACATGTTGTCCTTTACTCCTTGAATACTCGGGGGGGTCAGTTCTACCCTGGCCCCTAGGGTGGCCATGAGTTGGATCCGACTCGACAGCACTTGGCTCGCTTTTTACTTCTTTAGGCTCACTGAACTATTACGTTTGTTTTTCTTCATTTTCCTTTACTTTGGATTGAGAGAGACCTAGTTGTATCTTAGATGGTTGAGTGCAAGTTTTTAAGACAACAAATGATACTCACCAGTGTAATATATAAAACAGTTGACATAAATGTTTTGTGAGTCTATCGTCCTTAGCCTTCAAGCCTAGTATCTTTGTCCAGGGAGGTGAGGTTTGTGGTGCTTTTCAATTGCAGCCCTAAGAAACTAATATAGTGGTTTCCTCATTCATGAAGAACACAGGAAGCATGATTTCACTGTTTAAATCATGGATTCCAAAACCAAACCTGTTGCAGTTGAGTTGATTCTGACTCATGACATCTCTTTAGGATAGAGTAGAACTTCTCTATAGGGTTTCCAAGGTGCAGCAGGTGGATTTGAACTGCTGATCTCTTTAAGGGCCAAACACTTAACCACTGGTGCCACCAAGACTAGAAGCTAATCATCTGACGAATGTTAGGGTCTGGGAAGGTAGAGGATAATCTGTCTGAGATTATCTGCATTTCTCCTGCAGTTTCTTGGAGCTGGCCCCTTGCTGAATTGTTAGGAAGGATTAAATGTGTCTCTTTTTACTCCTATCTAAGAGAAAGTCTCCTTTCAGCCTATGAACCATCACATGGGTGTAATACTAATAGGTATTTTATTATAAAAAATCTAAATAACAACAACAAAAAACAGTTGGTTGGGCTTAGCAAACATTCAGAAGATAGAAGGGAATCTTCGTTATTTTTCCTGTTGAGTGGGATCCTGATAAAATAGTGCTGTAAATATTTCAGTAAATAACGGTCATTTCCACCTTTATTTACTTACTATGCCACAATATCTTTGTGCAGAGAATATTGTTATATTATTGAGGGAGAGCTTTATTGGGTGGTTAAATAGTTGTCTGAAGATCATCAGAATGTTCCTTCAAGGATGACATGCATTAAAAAGAAAATTAAGATTATAAGAATCGAAGCAGAGTTTACAGAGTCTTTTAGACTAAATGACATAAATAATAGCAATTGCTTCCAAGGACATGAAAATATGTTTCTCCTTAGAGAGGTTGCCGGCTCTTCAGCTTCAGAGAATTGCTTCTCAATCCTTGCAGATTTCTCAAAGCCCTTATCAAAGTGGGAGGCACCAAGCTTTCCCATACATCACTTGTGATCATCTACCTGAATACAGTATTAACTTTCCTGCCAGTGTTGGACACATACAATTCTCTAAAAATCTTCACAGATGAAGGCAAAATTATTCAAAATTCTAATTATTCTAAGCTTCCTTTTCACAGAACTCAAGACAAAAACCTTGTCATTTACTAATTCTTCCTCTAGGATGAGATTTAATGAGATTAAATCACAATACACTGTTTTAATAGTCTGGAAACCAAAAGCCAATGATAGCTGTATTTATACCCAATTGATGATATTGTGCATACTTATTTTTTAATATAAATATAAATATCAAACTATTCTTTAAAACAGCTTTTGTTGTTATGTGCTGTTGAGTCTTTTCTGACTCATAACAACACCGTATAACAAAGTGGAACTGTCTCATAGAATTTCCTACATTGTAATCTTTACTAAAATAGATGGCCACGTCTTTTTCCAAAGAATGGCAGAGTGGGTTCAAACTGCCTACCTTTCAAATAGCGGCCAAGTGCTTAAACATTGCAGTACCAGGGCTCCTTCCTTACAAACAGGTAGCTGAGTTGTATTTTAATTTAATGGATTTGAAATTTTATTCCCAAAAGGTATACACCTGCACAGCTGAGGAGGGGGGAGAGGTCTGCAGATAATCTGGGCCCTCCACTAATACTGATTGAGCCCTGGTCTCTTCAACTAACATGACCAGTTGCCACTGAGCTGACACTAATTCAGGCAGACCCTATGTGTATCAGGAGAACCATGCTTCATAGGATTTTCTGTAGCGGATTTTTCAAAAGTAGACCACCAGGCCTTTCTTTGAAGTTGCCTGTCAGCAGACTTTAATTTCCAACCTTTTGATTAGTAGCCAAATGTGCTATATGTTTGTAGAACCCCAGGCACTCCATAGCCAACATAGGTCTTCTGTTTACTTTTGTTAAGGGTGTTGTTGTTTACTATGTCTTCTTGGGGGGTGAGGGTAGGTGTAGCAGGTGGAAAAAGAGAGTTCCATTACTATAAAAGGCAGTGATTCAGAGGCAAATGTGAGGAATTTAAATCCTTCTTTCTAATAATCTGGTTGGAGGATTCCAGTGGTAAATTTTAGCACAATGAATGGGATAAGAAACTCATCAAACTGAAGTGACAAGTAAAATTAGGGCAGAAAGCCAGTCCTGAACTTTGGTCACAAGAAGGTCATTAGGTCCCTCAGCAGAGGGACTTTTACCCAGCCTCATAGCTTGGTCCTTCTATGTCAGTCTTGATTGTGAAAAATATCCACAAAGGACCATGAAAACTCACCACAGTAGAATGACGTCTTTGAGTGAGTCAGTGCGAAAAACCTGACTGAAAGACTGACTCCAGTCTTGCCTACTGAGAGAATTTTTTTTTTTTACTCTTAAGAGAAGAATAAAGGGTAGATAATTTGTTAATTGGCAATAGGACAGAGGAGAGAAGAGAATGAATTGTGTACACAAAGGAATTCACAATTCTCAGGGTGTGCTGTCAAAATGGAAGACATTGCTTCAGCCCATGATTCATTTGTGTTGTTTCTTCAACTACTTTATTACCTGCTGCACCAATATGTGTGCTTTGCTGCTTACAAAGGTGAGCTGCATATCTTCAGCATGAAAGTTGTATGAGAATGACTAATTTTAGGACTAATTTGATGTTTAGCTGCTTGTTTAGTCATAGAGCAGACTTGAGGTGCTGTCCTTTCAAAGATGAGGAGGATGAATGTCAACTGAATAAAATGTGTTGTATGTAAATACCTGTATGATCACAAGCATGATGTTACCATTTTTAGAGATGGGCCATAGGATGTATCGATCTATAACATCCAGGATTTATAGAATCTCAAAATACCCAAGTTCTTGACTTCTCACCACCTTTTTCTAATGCTGCTTATTATAGTTGGTGAATTTCCAGATTCTTTCCAGTGGCTTCACTTCCACATTTTAAAAATATTAGATTTTAGATTCCATTACAAATTTCTTTATGAAAGAAATTAAAGGTACATTAAAGAAATTTATGGATTCAAATGAGAATGAAAACACATCCTACCAGAATTTATGAGATTCAGCAAAAGCAGTTCTCAGTGGTCAGTTTATCTCTATAAATGCACACTTTCAGAAAGAAGAAACAGCACAATTAAAGAATTAACCTCACAGCTTGAACAAGTAGAAAGAGAGCAACAAAGAAACCCCTCAGGCACCAGAAGAAAACAGATTATAAAAGTTAGAGCAGAACTAAATGAATTAGAGAACAGAAAAACAATTGAAAAAATTAACAAAACCAAAAGCTGGTTCTTTGAAAAGATCAACAAAATTGATAAACCATTGGCTAAACTTACAAAAGAAAAACAGCAGAAGATACAAATAACCCGATTAAGAAATGAGTTGGGAGATGTTACTACAGACCCATCTGAAATAAAATATATCATAACAGAATACTATGAAACACTATACTCTGACAGGTTTGAAAGCCTGGGGGAAATTGACAAATTTCTAGATTCATATGACTTACCAAGACTGTCACAAGGAGAAATAGATCAACTTAATAAATCTATCACAAAGGAAGAGATTGAGGAAGTCCTCAAAAATCTACCAACCAAAAAAAGTCCTGGCCCAGATGGCTTCACCAGAGAATTCTTCCAAACTTTTAGAGAAGAATGAACTCCAATACTAATGAGGCTATTTCATACCATAGAAAGAGGTGAAATACTTCCAAATTCCTTCTATGAAGCCAGCATAACCCTGATACCAAAACCAGGGAAAAATCCCACAAAAAAGAAAATTACAGACCAATATCCTACTCGACGGCACTTGGCTGGCTTGGCATCACTCGTGAATGTAGATGCAAAAATCTTCAACAAAATTCTAGCCAATAGAATTCAACAGCATAGAAAAACAATCATTCATCATAATCAAGTTGGTTTCATTCCAGAGATGCAAGGCTGGTTCAACATCTGGAAAACAATTAATGTAATCAACCATATTAATAACACAAAAGATAAAAATCACCTGATTTTGTAAATTGATGCAGAAAAGGCATCTGACAAAGTTCAACATCTGTTCATGATTAAAACTCTCAGAAAAATAGGAATAATAGGGAAATTCCTCAATATAATCACTAGCATCTATGCAAAGCCAACTGCTTTCATCATCCTGAATGGTGAAAGGCTGAAAGAATTCCCTTTGAGGACAGGAACTAGACAAGGATGCCCGCTCTCACCACTTCTATTCAACATTGTGCTAGAAGTTCTAGCCAGAGCAATTAGACAAGACAAAGAAATAAAAGGCATCCGTATTGGCACTGAAGAAGTGAAGATTTCCCTCTTTGCAGATGATATGATTGTTTATACAGAGAATCCAAAGAAATCCATAAGTAAACTATTAGAGCTAATAGAAGAATTCAGCAAACTATCGGGATACAAGATAAACATAACTAAATCAGTAGGACTCCTTTATACCAGCAATGAAATTATTAATGAAGAAATCACCAAATCAATTCCATTTACAATAGCTCCCAAGAAGATAAAATACCTAGGAATAAATCTAACTAGAGAAATAAGACATCTTTACAGAGAAAACTACAAGTCCTTACTATAAGAAACTAAAAGGGACTTACATAAGTGGAATAATCTGCCCTGCTCATGGATAGGAAGACTCAATACTGTGAAAACATCTATTTTGCCCAAAGCACTCTACTTGTATAATGCAATCCCAATACAAATTCTGGCAACATTTTTTAATGAGATGGAGAAAAAAATTATTAGCTTTATTTCAAAAGGGAAGAAACCCCAAATAAGTAAAGCTCTACTGAAAAAGAAGAACATGCTGGGAGGTCTCTCACTACCTGACTTTAAAACCTATTACACTGCCACAGTAGTCAAAACAGCCTGGTATTGGTACAAAAAGAGACGTATAGACCAATGGAAGAAAGTAGAGACCCCAGAAATGCCACGATCCTCTTATGAACAGCTGATATTTGACAAAGGTCCTAAGATTTTGAACTGGGGTGAGAACAGTCTCTTTAACAAATGGTGCTGACATAATTGGATATCCATTTGCAAAAAATTGAAACAAGACCCATATCTCACACGTTATACAAAAATCAACTCAAATTGGATAAAAGACCTGAATGTAAAAGCTAAAATGATAAAGCTCATCCAAGATAAGATAGGGTCAACAATGGATGTTTTAATACACAATATAGACAGACTTCAAAATCTGACAAAACACATTCATCAGAAGAGAAAATAGATAAATGGGGATTAATAAGAATCAAAAACTTCTGCTCATCCAAAGACTTCATCAAAAGAATTAAAATACCACCTACAGAATGGGAAAAAATATTTGGCAACTCTATGTCATACCAACGCCTGATCTCCATAATCTATAGGGTTCTACAAAATATCAACAAGAAAAAGATAAATCATCCAATTAAGCGATGGGCAAAGGAGATAGAGACTTCTCTAGTGAGGAGATCCAAGCAGCCAAAAAACACATGCAGACATGCTCACGATCATTAATTATTAAAGAAGTTCAAATCAAAATGACAATGAGATACCACCTCACCCTAACAAGATTGGCCATGATCCAAAAAACGCAAAACACCAAATGTTGGAGAGGCTGTGGAGAGATCGGAACTGTCCTACGTTGTTGATGGGATTGCAGAATGGTGCAACCTCTTTGGAAAGCAATTTGGCGTTACCTTAAAATAACGGATATAGATATACCATTTGACTCAGTAATTCCTCTGCTCGGAATATATCCTACAAAATCAAGGCCATTCACACCAACTGCTACATGCACACAAATGTTCATTGCAGCACAGTCCATGATAGCAAAAAGTTGGAATCAACCCAGATACCCAACAACAGAAGAATGGATTGATAAACTTTGATATATATACTCCATGGAGTACTATACACTGATAAAGAACAATGATAATAGCAGGAAACATCTCTCCATTTGGTCTCAACTGGAGGACATTATGTTGAGTGAAACTAGTCAGTGACAGAAGGACAATTGTTATATGAGACTCCTATGATAAAAACTTAAAAGCATACTCATATATAATAGAAAAAACTCTTTGATGGCTACAAGGGTGGGGAAGGCAAGGGGTGAGGGTTTAGATTAGATAATTGTTAGAAATTTGGTAGGGTGAAATTGGTGACAATACACATTAGTAAGAAGATCAATATTCATGAGACTTCGACACAACTTGTGTACTCCTCCTCTCTTAACCCAATATTGTAAGCACAGAGTATGTACACTTTCATTTTTTTAATTTAATACAAAAAAGAAAAAGGAAAAAATATACTACATTTTTTTTAACTTACGTAACTATATCCAGTATATTTTTCAAGAAGTGTTCTCTACCAAGACCTATGTAAAACTGTCAAATTAGAAGCAAAGATATTGTGGTTGTTAGGTGCCTCCAAGTCAATTCTAACCCCTACCAACACCCTGTATATGGTAGAACAACTTAAGACAGTTTACTAGGTGGTAATATCTTTTAGAACAGATCACCAGGTCTTTCTCCTGTGAAGCCACTGGGTAGACTTGAACCACCAAGTTTTTAGTTTGTGTCTTGGATTGAATTGTGTCCCCCCAAAAACGTATGTGTTGGTTTCACTTGGTTTGAAATTCCAATATGGTGCCTATCCTCCCATGTGTTGTGAATCCTGCCTCTGTGATATTGTGATGGAAAATGGTTTGCAGTTGTGTTAGTGAGGCAGAACTCAAGCTTGTGGAATATAAGGGAGAGAAGTGAGCTGAGGAAGTTGGGAACTTCTTACCACCAAGAGAGAAGCACCGAGAGCAGAGCACGTCCTTTGGGCCCAGGGTTCCTGTGCCAAGATGCTCTCACTGGATGTGGACTCAGCCTACTGGACTGTGATGATTTCTTATCCTGAATGGACTTGTATCTTGTTAATGGATTTGCGGCTTACTGGACTGTGTCAGTAAAGCTTCTCCTCATGAAACCTTCCACTTGTGATATTTTTTGTTAGAGCAGTACCCGGTGACTAGGACGGTTTACATCTGAGTACTTAGCCATTGCACCACTAGGGCTTCTTAGAAGTAAAGATAAATGAAATTAAATCTAAGTATCCTCTTTTTTTAAAATTACAACTGAATCAAAATGTACATTCCCATATAAATTTACATGCCACCAATATGCAGCTTCCACTGCTCTCCCTGCTCGGGGACAGCACACTATTCCTCTCTGCTCCATATATGTCTCATCCTCCCAACAGTCTTCTTTCCCCTCCTCTCCACCCATTCTCCTTCCTCCAACCAGAGGTCAGCAGGATGATATCCTATAGATGCATAGAACCATAAAGTGCATCCAATATATGGTCACTCTGCATCTCCAAGTCCAATGCATTTGTGTTCGAAGAGTGGACCTTCGTTATGATTTATGGGCAAGGGCAGCATCAGGGCCAGGGGTTGTGCTCCCAGGGGAACCCTGAAGGCGCTGGACTATCAATTGTGGTCTTTTGGTGGAGATCTCAGGGTGCATCCCTTTTGATTCTTGTGTTGCCAATGAGACTCAACTTAGTGAGCTCCATTGTGGCTGTCACTGGTGGTGGCCGGGCACCATCTGGTTCTTCCGATCCCAAGTCTATGTAGGCACCTACTCATGTGGGTCTCTCTATCTTCTGGGTTGTCTTTATCTCATGTCATTTTGGTCTCAGTGATCATCCATTCCTGCTGAGCTGGGACCCAAGTATCCTCTTGATTTCAATAATCTCTGTGTACAAATACAGTTGTAATGGTGTTTGTATTTCATAAGCTTTGATTTCTGCTAATGCCTATTCATGTCCTACATTCCACTCACTGGAAAGTCTTCTGCAAGGAGGCTTGAAAGTGCTTAAGTGGCTTCCCTACCAGCCACATTCACCAGGTGGTATCCACCATATGTTCTCCACCTGGGTATCCTTCTCTTACTCTTGTCGCATTGTTGGTTTCCTTTGCTGATGAATGCATTTGTTGGTAATTTACTTCTCCACTGCTGGCAGACCCTGCTGTAAGAACAGTGAATGGTATGTAAATGTCAAAGGTTAGGTTAAAGCTGTGAGGAATTGACAAAATAGAATGGCCCTATCCTCAAATCATTGTCGCTTTTGGCCACTTGGACTGTGAAGTTGTCTACATCTCACAGTCTCTTGTGAGGACAGCAATTTCCAATACCATCTGCAGCTCTTTCTCTGTAAAGAGATGTTTTCAATTCTAGAGACTGAACACTGTTTGGCACACTGTCCATTCTCAGTCTGGCCCAAGAATTTTGTGCATAGAACTTTGTTCTTTCTAACTGTCCTTCTTTTCCATAAATGAGACTTAGATGGAAAATATAGTCAGTGGCCTCTTTCACCTAATCTTAGCTTCAACAGAACTGATATCCTCCCTGTTGCAGGAATTTCACAATTAACATGTGGTTTGAAGACTCTTGAGCTCACTGTATTAGAAAGATGAAAAGATACCATATCTTGATGAACTTCCATGTGTGCTTGAGAGTGTCCTCTCTACTGTCAGCTTGTAGAGGAAATAGAAGAGATTTGGAGACTGTTTGAGTCAACTAGTGCTGCTCTAACAGAAATACCACAGAGTACTTGGCTTTAACAAAGGAAGATTTATTCTTACATAGCCCAGCAGGTTATAAGTCCTAATTCAGGATGTCTGCTCCAGGGGAAGGCCCCTTTTTTGTCTCTGGAGGAAAGTCCAGTATTACATCGGTCTTTGTCCCAGGGAGTGTCTTGGTGCAGGAACCTGAGGTATGAAGGACTGGCTGTTCTCCCAGTGCTGCTTTCTTGATGGTGTGAGGTTCCCAATTCTCTGCTTATTTCTCTTTCCTTTCATTTCTTGTAGGATGAAAGGATAAAGGGTGTCAAGGCATACTCCAGGGAAACTCCCTTTGTAGTGGAGCAGGGAGGTAATCCTATGAAGGGATTTACAGCCACACCCTAATCCTTTAACGTACAACCCAGGAAAATCACAAAACGGAGGACAATCACAAAATATCAGGAATCGTGCCCCACCCCAGAAGGCTACACATGATTTTGGGGGGACACAATTTGATCCATGACAGGGACATTGAGGAGAAGCAGTGTATTAACAAGGCTAACTGAAATTTGAGGCCCTTGTGGCACTGTGATTGAAGTGCTTGGCTGCTAACTGAGAGATTGGCAGTTTGAACCCTCCAGCCACTGCTCAGGAGGAAGATGTGGCAGTCTGCTTCCATAAGATTTACATCCTTGGAAACCATGTGGGACAGTTTTCTGTTCTGTAGATTTGCTGTGAGTCAGAATTTATCCGAAAACGGTAGTTTTTGTTTGTTTCTTTTTAATTGGCATTTACTATAGCACTCTATTAGCTTTAGTTCACCTTGAAAAGCATTGCTTGTGCTGGCAACAACACTGAGAAATTGCACACTAACGTGGCAACTGCTTTCAACATTTTTCTTTTAATGATTTGTGCTTCCTATTGGGGCTTGAACACCTTGGGTTCTGTCCAAGTGACACTGAGGACTAGTTTCTTCAGACAGTGCCAGGATGAAGCAGCGCAGCCTGCTTGGTGTGCGGTAACCACACAGGAAGTCATTTTCTTCCAACTCACATGGTTTCTGGTTCATGTTACTGTAATGTAAGCACAACCTGGAAGCCAGATTCTTGTGTTGAACACATTTTCCCCTGATTACATAGGGTTCATTTGTTCTTGCTAACTTTCCTTGAAAGCCAATGTGATGGCCAGTTCCTTTTAGACTTGGCTGCCTTCTTCCCTCCCCTATTTATTTTCTCTTCATCTATTTATAATCTGTGTCCTTCTTGCAGAGCGTCTTTCCATCTCAGTTCCGCACTTCAGTTTCATTCTAACA
This sequence comes from Heterohyrax brucei, assembly GCA_028571685.1. Classification (NCBI taxonomy): domain Eukaryota; kingdom Metazoa; phylum Chordata; class Mammalia; order Hyracoidea; family Procaviidae; genus Heterohyrax; species Heterohyrax brucei. The sequence goes on from CM053141.1 coordinate 173,625,819, forward strand.
CCTTCATTTCCTTGATTACTTTCATTTGTCCCAAATTCCTCCTTTCATATTTTCATTTCTTCCACCCTTCTTTCACTACTGACAAGAACTTTCTAACAATTGAACTTCTCAGAGTCCTTATGTGTGTGAATTTATACTTTTAATCATGGATTTTGTCATACTATTACATTGTAGTGCTTTTCTGTAGCAGTGATGTGGTAAATACCTTTCCACAGTTCTTTCTGTTTTAAACATAATTCCTAGCAATCTTTTCTACACCTAGGTTACTCAGTTCCAGGTTACTTAGATCAAGAATGCTTAGGGTAGTCTATCACCTGAATAGTGGTGAAGAGTTGAGAGTGTATAGACTTAAAAATTTCACATGAGAGAACTTGTAGAAGGAACTGGAAATGATTACTCAATTGAAGGGACAAGTTGTGCCATAAATCTTACTTGTAAATGATGTAAGAGATTTTGTATAGAGGAGAGATTCTACTTGATCAGTGGGAGTACAAGAGCGAAAAAGGATAAAAGGAGATTAGAAGAAACTGAAGAACAGTCAACTATAGGTCAATATAAGGCAAATTTGGTAGCATCAGGGGTTGGTTGAAAATGGAATAGACTGCTTAATGAGTTAGTGGGTTCTCTATCAGTAGGAAATTTCACCTAGCAGTTGGATTTATAGGGAGATATAATACTAAAGGGAGAATGGTTATAGAACTTTAAGAGTCCTTGCAGCCCTGGATGTTGCCATTCTGAGATACTGCTTCCTTCAGTGAAGATCTCTGGAGAAATCCACTTACCCTTGACCTCTTCCCCTTCCAACCACTCATAGCGCTCGTCATCTCTACACCTTTGCCAGTAAGCAAACTTAATTAAAACACTTAACTACATGATACAGTTTCCTGTTGTTTAACTACTATATACTCACAGTTTTGTCTTTTCAACACTAAGCACCTTGAAGGATCAAAAAATGTCAGTAATTTTTTCAGAATTTTTCAGACAATACTAGTACTTGCTTATTGAAGTATATTTGAAGGATGATTCTTTAACAGATCTATTTTTTTTTTAACTCGGATCATAATATTGTACAAATGTCTGAATTTGGCATGAGTGCATGATTTGGGTGTGGGATTGCTGCAGAGTCTGTACTCACCATCGACAATTTAGAAACCATTGAAACAATTTCTGTGATGGGAATATGATTATGGACTAGAAATTCAAATCTAGAGCTGATTATGGAAGATTCTTTGTTAGTAAGCTTTGATGGGGCACAAAATCATAAAGGCTTACAATTAGAATGATGATCTTTGGGGATCACTTACTCTTGCCTTTTTCTGTTAATAAGATAATTAAGGTCCAGAAGCATAAGTGAGTTCCCAGAGTCTCAATATTAGTGAGTAGAAGAAAACATTACACTTGTATCTTCTAGTTCTTTCCCAGTGCTATGATATATGCTAGTGTTTGATGGTGAGCTGGGACCCTTTCACAGATGTGCTGTCTAATTTTAATGAAGTTGTGAGTGGGTATCTATAAGAAATGGGGCATATACAGTCATCATGGTAGGCATTTTGTTGCCTTTCAGCATCTAGTGTTACAAGCTCATTCATCTATTTAAAGCATAATTTATTTACATGGCTATTATGTTCTACATGATGTTAAGTTATGCCTCTGAAGTGTTACTTTAACTAATTACTAGATGTGTCATAAAGTCTGTTCAGATGAATATTCTGTATGATAGATAGCACTGCTTCAGTGATAGCTGTTTGCTTAGTGACAGGCCTGTGAAAGCTGGACAATGAATAAGGAAGACTAAAGAAGAATTGATGCCTTTAAATTAGAGTGTTATTGAAAAATACTGAATATACCATCGAGTGCCAGAAAAACAAACAAATCTGCCTGGAAGAAGTATAGCCAGAATAGACCTCGGAAGTGAGGATGGTGAGACTTTGTCTTGTGTACTTTAGATGTATTATTAAGAGGGACCATCCCTAGAGGACATCATACTTGATAAAGTAGAGGGTCAGCAAAAAAGTAGAATAATTTCAACCATGTGAATTGATGCAGTGGGTGAAACACTGGGCCCAACCATAGCAATGATTGTGAGCATGGTGCTGGGCTAGGCAGTGTTTCATTTCATTGTACATAGGGTACCTATGAATTGGACATCTTGGTATATAACAACAGTGACAAGTCACAGGGAACTGAGAAAAAGGAGTGTGATAATTTAATGAGCAATATTTATACTGTTGTACACCATTATGTGTTATAGTTAAACAAATAGACTTTGTCAGACCTCTCCAGACATCATGCTTTTAATGTGTATGAATATGTTTATTAATGTTAAGTTCCTGCAGATGTTCGACAGACTCCAATACATGCGTCTCAGTTTATTGGAGAAATGATTTTCCAAGAGGTTCATTTAATTTGTTCTCTACAAAATAAGAAAAGTATTACTTTAATTGTATTACTACCATTTGGCAGTAATCATGATTGAAAATTAACTTGGCTTTCCAGCTTTAGAACCATACTATTCTTGCCAAATTTGTAGTTTGAGAGAATTTTCATCATTTCAAAATTTGATGCCTGTGTATTTATTGTGATGCTATTTGAAAAACATGTTTTTGGATGCACTTTATGGTTCTATGCATCTATAGGATATCATCCTGCTGACCTCTGGCTGGAGAAAGGGGAGTGGGTGGAGAGAAGGGGAAAGGACACTGTTGGGAGGATCAGACATGCATGGAGCAGAGAGGAATAGTGTGCTGTCACCGGGTAGGGAAAGCAGTAGAAGCTGCATGTGGGTGGGCATGTAAATTTATATGGGAATGTACATTTTCAGTCAGTCATAAAAAAAAAGTGGCATGAAATTGGACCACAGAATATTCCTAGGAGGTTAAAAAAAATCCATTGTCATCAAGTCTATTCCAGCTCACAGCTCCCCTATAACAGAGTAGAACTGCTCCATAGGGTTTCCACAGAGTGGCTTGTGGATTTGAACTGCTAGCCTTTTGGTTAGCAGCTGAGCTCTTAATGACTGTGCCATCAGAGTTTCCCCAGGAGGGTGGCAAACTAAAAATGTCCAGGCCTTTTGAGCAAGTCATGTAAGCATTCAGAAGTAGAAGACACAGTCTTTGCCCTTGAAGAGCCTCAACTCTGTTAGGAAAATAAACCAGATACATATAAACACAAGAAAGCAATTTAGAGGAGCATTTCTGAACTTTCTTCTAAATATTGTCTTTTTAGAAATTGTTTTCCTAATTTTTCATCATCAGTGGTATTTTAATATTTTTAATTTTAATATCACAGAAATGCTGTGTATCTATTTTTGTACTGTGTAAGTATGTATATCTGGACTGTATGTATAAACAGAGTAAGATTTTCTTTTCCCCAGTACCAATTTTTACTCTCTTAGTAGTAGTATCTCCTCCTTGAGAATGATTTTTTTTATTATGATTGAATGAAAATGTACATTCCCATATAAATTCTCATGCTCACCTGTATGCAGCTCCCACTGCTATCCCTGCCCAGTGACAGCACACGTCTCCGCTCTGCTCCATACATGTCCTATCCTCCCAACAGTCTCCTATCCCCTCCTCTCCACCCACTCCCCTTCCTCTGGCAAGAGGTCAGCAGGATGACATCCTATAGATGCATAGACCCATAAAATTTCCACAAGATATGGTCACTCATATGATATGTGTCTTCAAGTCCAATCCGTTGCTATCAGAAAAGTTGAACTTCATTATGATTTATGGACAGGGGCAGCATCAGGGCCAGAGGCCATGCTCCCAGGGGAACTCCAAAGCCCCTGGACCATCAATTGTGGTCTTTTATTGGAGATCTCAGCATACACCCCTATTTATTCTCTTGTTGCCAGTGAGACTCCACTTTGTGATCTCTATCGTGGCTATCATTGGTGGTGGCCGGTCACCATCTGTTTCTTCTGGTCACGAGTCAGTATAGAGACCCACTCACGTGGCTCCCTCTGTCTACTAGGTTCTCTTTTCCCCATGTCATTCTTGTCCTCAGTGATCATCCATTCCTGTTGAGTTGGGACCATTTGCTGTACCCTCAGATGGCAGCTTGGCAGCTTTTAAGACCTCAGACGCCACTCACCTATGTGAGGTGCAGAGAGTCCTCATTAGCAAAATGCTAGCTGTGCCAATTGGGCTCAATTTCACCTGAGAGCATGGTCCCAGGCTCCCCTGCCCCAGCTACTCTGTTCTTGCAATATTGGCTTAAGATGGGAGAAGTTCTCAAATTGTGTTGAAGTCAAGTTATTATTGATCTGCTTTCTAATGTGTGCTGTCATTGATCTCACCCAATCAAATTTCTATTAACTATCTAATCTAAACCCTGCCCCCCCTCCCCACTCTTGCAGCTGTCAAAGAGTCTTTTCTTCGATGCATGAATCTGTAAGTTTTTATCATACAGGTGTCGTATAATATTTGTCCTTTTGACTCTGACTACTTTGACTCAGCATAATGTCCTCCAGTTGAAACCTGGTTATGAGATGTTCCCTGAAATCATCATTGTTCTTTATCATTGAGTAGTGTTCCATTGAGTGTATATACCTTAGTTTACCTATCCATTCTGTTGTTGTTGGTCATCTAGGTTGATTCCATCTTTTTGCTATTGTGGACTGTGCTGCGATGAACATTCATGTGCATGTATCAGTTGGTGTGAATGGCCTTGATTCTGTAGGATGTATTTTGAGCAGTGGAGTTACTGGGTCAAATGGCATATCTATATCCATTTTGTTAAGGGAGTGCCAGATTGCTTTCCGAAGAGGCTGCACCATTTTGCGATCCCACCAACAGTGTAGGAGGTTTCCAGTCTCCCCATAGCCTCTCCAGCACTTGTTGTTTTGGGTTTTTTGGATCATGGCTAACCTTGTTGGGGTGAGATGATATCTCATTGTTGTTTTGATTTGAATTTCTTTAATAGCTAATGATTGTGAGCATGTTCTCATGTGTTTTTTGGCTGCCTGGATCTCTTCCTTAGAGAAATGTCTATCTCCTTTGCCCATCACTTAATTGGATGATTTATCTTTTTCTTATTGATATTTTGTAGCACCTTATAGATTATGGGGATGAGTTGGTCTGACATATAGTTGCCAAATATTTTTTCCCATTCTGTAGGTGGCCTTTTAATTCTATTAATAAAGTCTTTGGATGAGCAAAAGTGATTGATTCTTAGCAGTTCTCATTCATCTGTTTTCTTTTGTGATGACTGTGGTTTATTTCACAGATTTTGAAGTCTGTCTGCATTGTGTATTAAACCTTCCTTTGTTGTTCCTACCTTCTCTTGGATGAGCTTTATAGTTTTAGATTTGATATTTAGGTCTCTTACCCAGTTTGAGTTAGTTTTTGTATAAGGTGTAAGATATGGGTCTTGTTTTAATTTATTGCAGATGGATATCCAATTTTTGCCAGCACCATTTGGTGAAGATTGCTTTTTTCCCAGTTTAATGTCTTAGGGCCTTTGTCAAATATCAACTTTTCACAGGCAGATGATGTCATCTCTGGGGTCTCAATTCTGTTCCACTGATCTGTCTGTTTTTGTAGCAGTACCTGGCTGTTTCGACTACTGTAGCAGTGTAATAGGTTCTAAGGTCCAGTAATTAGAGACGTCCCAGTGTGTTCTTCTTCTTTAGTAATGCTTTATTTATCCAGGGCTTCTTCTCTTTCCAGACAAAGTTGGTAATTTGTTCTTCAATCTCATTAAAAAATGTCACTAGAACTTGTATTGTGATTACATTATACAAATAGATTGCTTTGTATAAAATAGACACCTTCACAATGTTAAGTCTTCCTATCCATGAGCAGGGTAGGTTTCTCTGTTTATGTAACTCTCTCTTAGTTTCTTGTAGTAAAGGTTTGTAATTGTCTTTGTAAAGTTCTATTATTTCTCTGGATAAATTTATTCCCAGGTACTTTATCTTGTTAGGGGCTGTAGTAAATGGTATTGACTTGGTGATTTCTTCCTTAGTAATCTCGTTGTTGGTATAAAGGAATCCTACTGATTTACTTATGTTTATCTTGTATCCTGAGACTTTGCCAACTTCTTCTATCAGTTTGAGTAGTTGCCTTATGGATTCTTTGGGATTCTCTGCATATGCAATCATATCATCTGCGAACAGGACGATTTTGACTTATTCTTTGCTGATGCGAATTCCCTTTATTTCTTGGTCTTGTTAATTGCTCTGGCTAGAACTTCTAGTACAGTGTTGAATAGGAGAGGTGAGAGTGGGCATCCTTGTCTGGGCCCTGGCTTTTTTTGGTTGGGAGTTTTTTGATGACTTTTTCAATCTCTTCCTTACTGATGGGTTTATTAAGTTGTTCTGCTTCACCCTGTGATCATTTTGGTAGGTGATATGACTCAAAGAATTTGTCCATTTCCTCTTGGTTTTCAAATTTGTTAGAATACAGTCTTTCATAGTATTCAGCTATGATATTTTTGATTTCTGTTGGATCTGTTTTGACAACTCCCTTCTTATTTCTTATTTGGGTTATTTGTTTTCTTTTCTGTTTTTCATTAGTAAGTTTAGCCAATGTTTTGTCAGGTTTGTTGATCTTTTCCAAAAACCAGCTTTTGGTCTTTTCAACTTTTTCGATTGTTCTTCTATTCTCTAATTCGTTTTGCTTTTGCTCTAATCTTTATGATTTGTTTTCTTCTGGTGCCTGAGGTGTTCCTCTGTTCTCTCTACTTGTTCAAGCTGTAGGGTTAGTTCTTTGATTTGGTGTCTTTCTTAGTTCTAGATGTGTGGATTTATGGAGATAAACTCACCTCTCAGCACTTCTTTGGCTGTGTCCCATTTGTTCTGATAGGAAGCCTTTTTGTTCTTGTTGGAGTCCGTAAATTTCTTTATTTCATCCTTGATTTCTTCTATAACCCATGTTTTTTTGAGCAAGATGTTGTTCAGTTTCCATGAGTTCCACTTTCTATCTATGTTTTTTTGTGCTACGGATTTTGACTTTTATGGCTTTATGGTCTGAGAAGATGCTTTGTGTTAATTCAGTGGTATGGATTTTGTTGAGAACTGCTTTATGTCCTAACACATGGTCTATTCTGGAGAACGTTCTATGTGCACTGGAGAAGAAAGTGTAGTTGTCTGCTGATGGATAGAAAGTTCTGTATATGTAGATGAGGTCTAGCTGGTTAATTGTGGCAATAAGGTCTTCTGTGTCTTCACTGAGCTTTTTTCTAGACTATCTGTCCAATATTGACAGTGGAGGGTGGAAGTCTCTCACTATTATTGTGGAGTGATCTACATCCTTTTTGAGTGTAGTCAGTGTTTCTTTGATGTATTTAGGTGCTGTAATATTAGGTGCATTAATATTTAATATTGGTAAGTGCTGTTTGTGTCAACTTGTCAGCAATAAATAGTGTCCACCCTTGTCCACGATGGTGCATTTTACATTAAAATTGATTTTATCTGAGATTAGGATTGCCACACCTGCTTTTCTTTGTTCATTATTAACTTGATATATATTGTTTCATCCTTTAATTTTCAGTTTGTTCCTATCTTAAGTCTAAGGTGAGTTTCTTGTAGGCAGTATATAGATGGGTCCTGATGGATTATTAATCAGTTTGTGACTAAAGAAGTGTATGATAGTGAAATAAAATGGAGTTGTTGGATGACAGAAGTGTTTAAATGGTTGACTACTAATTGAAAGGTTGGAAATTCAGATCCACCCAGAGGCATCTTGGAAAAAGGCATGACTATCAGCTTTGGAAAGATCAAAAGCATTGAAAAGTTTATAAAGTTCAATTCTACTTTGAAATATGTGGAGTTGCCATTAACTCAGTGGAAACTGGTAAGAAAATAAAAGATGAACTATATACAAGGCCTCAAATCAGAGTAGTATCAAAAGGCCTAGAAGAAAAACTATAAAAGAATGACTACAGGATGCAAAAAGAAATCTTAGAAGTTAAAACTACTCAGTGGTTAATTCAATGTCTACAAACCAAAATATTGTATCAGTTTCATTTATTATTCAATTTTAAGCTCTTAAAAATTGGTGGGGTACATTTTCTTATATCTTAATAATCCCTAATGATGTTCTCAAGCTATCCAAACCAATTATAAACTGAATGAGTTAATATATTTTAATGCAAATAATGCATACCTTCTTTGTCTGCTAACCACTCCCTCCCCAACAGGTTAGTCTCACAGGCAGTACTATGCCAATTTCTCTCTCTTTTTTTTGTAATAAAAATTGTTGGTAAAAAAATTGGTACAGAAGGCTAACTTCAAAATACTTTAAGGAGGATAAGAGAAGGGAGTGCTTGTCAAACAAACATAGAAGGTGTGGATTATTGTTATAAAAATACATTTTCCTTATGATGTAAGTTAAAAAGTTATTTAAAGCATTTAGAGAATTTTACAGCAAAAAAACTGTATTTAAAGTAGAATGTGGATGCTTATGTATATGGATGTGTGACATATAATGTGGGTGGTAATCCCAAATTTTGGCCTGGGAGAGTTTCCTGATAAAAATGTGAGTCATATTTCTTTCTTCTTTTCCTTAAGGCTGTTATTTATTTATTTATTTGATGAAAATATACACTTTAAAGGATATACCATTGCAACAAACTCTATACATAAGCTTTAGGGATATTGTTTATATTCTTTAAGTGTGTAGCAAACTTATTCCACCAATTTTTTTTTATTTTTTTTTATTTTTTTTATTTAACATAACTGAGTAAAAATGTACATTCACATGTAAATTTACATGCTCCCCTATATGCAGCTTCCACTGCTCTCCCTGTCTGGTGATTGCACACTATTCCTCTCTGCTCCATACATGTCTCATCCTCCCAACAGCCTCCTTTCCCCTCCTCTCCACCCACTCTCCTTCCTCCATCCAGAGGTCAGCAGGATGGTATCCTATAGATGTATAGAACCATAAAGTGCTTCCAACATATGGTTACTCTGCATTGCCAAGTCCATTCCATTCCTGTCCAAAGAGTGGACCTTTGTTATAATTTATGGGAACGGGCAGCATCAGGGCCGGGGGCCATGCTCTCAGAGGAACCCCAAAACTGCTGGACCATCAATTGAGGTCTTTTAGTGAAGATCTCATGATGCACCTCTTTTTATTCTTGTGTTGCCAGTGAGGCTCCTCTCTGTGAGTTCTGTCAAGGCTATCACTGGTGGTGGCTGGGCACCATCTGGTTCTTCCGGTCCCAGGTGATGTAGGCACCCACTCTTGTGGGTCTCTCTGTCTTCTTGGTTGTCTTTACCGCATGCCATTTTGGCCCTCGGTGAGCATCCGTTCCTGCTGAGTTGGGACCATTTGCTGTGTCCTCGGATGGCAGCTTGGCAGCTTTTAAGACCCCAGACGCCACTCACCAATGTGGGGTGCAGAGAGCTCTCTTAGCAAAACGCTAGTTGTGCCAATTGGCCTGGAATTCGCCTAAGAGCATGGTCCCCCGCCCCCCACCCCAGCTAGTCTATCCTTGCAGTATTGAGTTAAGATGGAAGGAGTACTCAAGTTATGCTGAAGTCCACTTTATGTTGTTCTTGTTCCTAATGTGTGCTGTCACCACTTTCTCCCAACTAGATTTCTAGTAACTACCTAAACTAAACCCTCCCCCCTTGCCCTCCCTCCCTCCCTCCCCTCCCTTGCAGCTGTCAAAGAGTTTTTTCTTCTATACACAAGTCTGTTTTTGAGATCTTATCGTAGAGGTCTCATACAGTATTTGTCCTTTTGTCGCCGACTACTCTCACTCAACATACTGTCTTCCAGTTGAAACCAGGTTAGGTGATGTTTCCTGGAATCATCGTTATTCTTTATCATTGCGTAGTGCTCCATTGAGTATATGTACCACAGTTTACCTATCCATTCTTCTATTGTTGGGCATCTGGGTTGATTCCACCTTTTTGCTATTGTGGACTGTGCCGCGATAAACATTCTGGTGCATGTGTCCGCTGGTGTGAAAGGCCTTGAATCTGTAGGATATATTCCAAGTAGTGGAATTACTGGGTCAAATGGTATATCAATATCCATTTTTTTAAGGAAGCGCCAGATTGCCTTCCAAAGAGGCTGGACCATTTTGCAACCCCACCAACAGTGTAGGAGGGTTCCACTTTCTCCACAGCCTCTCCAGCATTTGTTGTTTTGTGTTTTCTGGATCATGGTTATTCCACCAATTTTAATGTAAATTGCTGCTCCCAAAGCTCTTCCTGTACTATTTCAGGATGATGTTGTCAGTTTGATCCCATATAGATAAATGTTTAAATGAGCTCAGTGCTCAAGGCAGATGTACTTCACTACTTAAGCTAAAGTATTGTTTGGTTGTAAGCAGAGTTTTAGGGAAAGTTTTGGTTTGAGCTATGTTTGTCCAGTGTTGTAGGTTCCAGAAGATTTGGATTCCATTGAGAATTTAAACTGCTATTCCCTCTTTTTAGATCAGATTGTTCAATAACAGTATCTAGGCACCATCCACTTCTGGTCTGCTGGCAAAGAAGGCTGATGTTCAAGTTGGCAGTATTGCCTTCTTTGATTCCTAACTCTTCTGCTACTCCGAATGAACGGAGACCTATTGTTATAGCCTGGATGATTGTTTGCAAGCATTTAAAACACCTGATGCTATGGAATGAACTAGAAGGTAGGACAGAAGCACTGAAAAACAGCAATAACCCTTAAGCCTGAACGATATGCTCAAGCTATCAGAACCAATCATATACTGAGTAAGGTACTATATTTTAATGAATGCAGTGCACACCTTCTATCCTACCACTCCCTCCCCAACAAGTTAATTTCATAAACACTACTATGCCAATTTCTATTTTTTACAAATTGTTGTTAAAAAAAATTGATAATTAAAAAAGAGGAAAAAAAATGACTGAAATATCCTGTGAAATCATGACATTAAACTTCCAAACCAGGCAGTCACATCCCATGTTATTTGGTCTTATGTGAGCAGCAGCACCAGCTCCTCTTTTTTGTTTTCCTTTAATATGTACTATACAGTGTTATTCAGAGGACCGACAGTTAAGTTCATGAACTGATCCTATAAAAAGTATTACATACCTCATTGCTGAATATCACTATGGTCATCTTCGAAGTACTGCCCTTGGGAAGCTAAGCACCCACGAAGCAACTAATCTACCCTTCAAAGTGATTTTGGAACTCTTTTTCTGGAATGATCATCAGAGTTGTCATAATATTACCCTTAATGTACTGAATGTTATCAAAATATCTTCCTTTCAATATTTGCTTTATCATCAGGTAAATAAAATAATCCTTGGGGGCCAGATCAGGTGAAGAGGGAGAGTGTTCCAATACAGTTTGTTTACTGTCTAAAAACTCCCTCATAGACAATTATACAGTTTAGTTTGTGAACTTGCCGCTGTGTCAGCATGAACAATGGCCATTTCAGAAAGTGTTCCAAAATTGCTTTGAAGGGTGGACTGGGTGCTGGCATCGGTGCATAACTTCCCAAGGGGAGCACTTCGAAGGTGACCGTAGTCATATTCAGCAATGAGGTATGTACACATAGAACAGTTAAGTGTGTGGACTTAATTGTCAGACCTCATATGATTGCTATCACTCAGTCATATTTTGATGGCTCAGTGAGTGTGATGCACTGGGATTATTACATGAAAGACTGATAAAGTAGGTAGAAAAGCATAGAAGTATCATCTCTCTTTTGGATTTCAGTGGTGCATATCTTTATAAGGGAAAAATACTGAACAGAATTATCTTCATTTAAGCAACACTTTTTAACAAAGCTCCTAAGTCAATATGTTCATTATACAAATTGAGCTTTCAGCAAGTGTGAAACACAGAAACATGCTTACCCAGACCCACATGCAAGCAAAGAAAATAAGAAATGTCTTGTCACTGTTTTATAACAGACTCTCATCACTTCCCACAAGCAGTTTATGTGTTTTCATTAGGGATATTTGGGGGAGAGGTGAAAATATAATGCTCTGTAGCAAGAAATAAATCAGAAAAGTTGGAGGAAATATGATTCCATAATAACTCTTGCATTTATTCTCTTTATTTTTAGAACATAAGTTTAATTTTTTTTTAAGTTACAGAAAATTTTAAACTGATTTTGAGCATAATCTGATATGACATGTGGTTTCTGATGTTGACTTTTCACCGTAAGTTACCCCTGAACCCTGGTCATCTTGGCCCTCGAGTTTTCACCATAGGTTTCCCCAGTACCCTAGTTATCCTGGCCCTTGAGTTTTCACCATAGGTTGCCCTAGTACCCTGGTCGTCTTGGCCCTTGACTGTTCTCCATAAGTTGCCCCAGGACCCTGGTCTTCTTGGCCCTTGACTTTTCACCATAAGTTGTCTAGTAGCCTGGTCATCCTGGCCATTGACTTTTCACTATAGTTTGCCCCAGTGCCCTGTTTGTCCTGGTGCTTGATGTTTCATGATAGGTTGCCCCAGTGCCCTGGTCTTCTTGCCCTTGATTTTTCACCATAGGCTGCCCCAGTACCGTGGTCATCTTGGCCCTTGAATTTTCACTGTAGGTTGCCTATTACTCCAGTTGTCCTGGCCGTTGATTTTTCACCATAAGTTCCCCAATACCATGGTCATATTGGCCCCTGACTTTTCACCATAGGTTGCCTATTACCCTGGTCATCTTGGCAATCATGTCTCTGGCATTTGGTAACAGGACAAATGTAGGGGTCATAATCCCAAATTGAATTTGCCATTAATATGAATATCATTTCTACATTGTTTTTCCTTTTGTCTAGCCTAACTTCTTATTTCTTTCCAGTTGATTCTTAGAATACATGAATATTATAATTAAGATGTAAAGTCAGCATTGTTTTTGAGAAAAGTCTGAGATGTTTTCAAACTTTAATTTGCAAGTTTATATTTGTAGACTCCGTGGAAAATGAAGTTGAACTGAATTAGCTATGATAGAATTGATAATAATAGTTTGCAGTTATGAGACACTTGAACTTTTTCAGAATTCTTTCACTGTTACTGCCTCATCTACTTCTCACATGCCTGCTAGAGCAGGAAGGTCAAGCAAGTATATTTTGGATCCAGTGAAATGTAAGCAGGAGAAGTGACTTGCTTCAAGTTAACATGGTGGGAGTATCTGCTGCCTTCTTTCTAATTACTTCAGCTTAAACCATACACTTTTGCTCTGCCATAATCTCTTCCTGTCCAGTTAAAAAAATACATAGATATTGAGCATTTCCAATTGTGATACCAACCAACCAACCCACTGCCACTGAGGCAGTTCAACTCACATGAACTCCATAGGGTTTGCAAGGTTATAAGCCTCTGTGGAAACAGACTGCCAGGTCTTTCTCACATGGAGCCACTGGTGGTTTCTAGCTGCTGATCTTTTATTAGCTAGTTGATCACTTTAACCACTATGCCACCAGGGCTCCTTATTCTAGCACAGTGAAAGTAGAATTATTTATTAAACCTAAAAGGCTTCTTGGATGTGAGTTTCTTGTTTTGGACCCTAACTTTCTTTGCTGATCCCCAGACATGCACTAATGATCTCTGGATGTACCTTTCATTTCTGACACCAGGATGTAATAGAAAACTGTTTTCATTTACTACCACTTAAGAGGGATTCCATGGACTGTGTTACAGATCGATAGTACAGGGTTTGTGTGAGTTGCCTTAGGTTACCAGCTCTATGAAATGAAGATAATGATAAGATAGACTGACCTCATAGAACTGTGGTGGAGACTGAATGAGAAGTTGCTTGTGAAACATCTAATAAGGGATCTGGTCAATAGTGAGTAAGTGCCTAATACTGGATATTTCTATTAGGCATTTTTGGTACTTTGACAAGAGTTATTAAGCAGCTGAGTATTTAAAGAATGAGTTGTCAATGGAATCTTCACCTGCAATGCAACCAAGTGGAAATAAAAAATGGCTAAGTCATAAGCAAGTTGTCCTGGGAAGCTACTTTTAAAGATGACTATGATAAATTCTTTGGGCTGCCATAACAAAATATTACACATTATGTGGTTTATAAGAACAGACATTTATTTTGTCATAGTTGTGTAGCCTAGAAGTCCAGAGCAGCATGTCAGTCATGTCATGCTCCCTCCAGGGAAGGTTCATATCTCTCTCAGCTTCTGGAAGCCCAGGTATTCTGTATCTTACAGATACGTCTTCACATGGAATCTTGTCTGTTTCTCTGTGTAACTTCTCCTCTTTTATAAGGAGGCCACTGAGGTGGAAATAGGACTTACCACACTCCAGCATGTCCTCAAGTTAATTTAATTGAAAATATCTTCAAAGACCCTTTTCCAAACAAGGTGTTTACAGGTATCAGGGCTTAGCAATTCAGTGTAAACTTTTGGGGACTACACTTCTATCCATAACTAATACCAAGATCTCCGGCACAGAGAGAGAGCTTTCAGAAGAGAACACACACCGCTCTCAGCAATGAATGTACTCTGAGGAACCGTGGCCGAGAGAGGACCACTCTGCAAAGGTGGGCTGTGAAATGCAATCTATTCTAAGAGGGCACTCTGTTCCTGACCTCCAGGGCCTGGGCTGCACTGATGGACCACTAGCAAGACTTTTTCAAACAGCCCTTTGGCTTCTTTGTGGGCATCAGGCCACAGGAGACATTTCCTTTTAAGTAGGAGTTAGTGATTTAATTTACCCTGTTAGAAACAACATAGGTTTGTATTATATGTTTTGGCTTCATTTTTCTTGATCCTTAACTCACACCAGGCTTTTCGATCTCTAATACCACTAAAAGTCCACTGAGAGGCTAAATATTATAAGTAATCTAATTTCTTACTCAGATAAATACTCCTTCATGAGACTGGAAAATGCATCAGCCCTTGAGATTTAACTTCTGTTATGAATGCCCCTCTCTTTTAAAAAAGAAGGAAAATAAAAATAATATAGTTTGCTAGAAAGTGAAATGAAAGAAAAATAAAGCCAGAGTGATCCTCAGATAGGAGGGCAATGAAACTTCATCTCACTGACTTTGGACATCTTATTCAGAGGGACCAATCTGGAGAAGGACTAGTAGGTGGTCAGTGAAAAGAGGAAGACTTTCAACAGTGTGGACTGACACAGTGGTTATAAATGGTGGTGTCAAACTTAATAACGATTGTTAGGATTGTGTGGGACTGTACATTTTATTCCACTGTGCATAGGCCGTCTGTGAGACACAGCTGACTCAGTGACACCTGATAGTAACAACTAAACAATCAATGAAGAATAGCAGAGTTTAACAGTTGACAAAATTATATAGTATAGTTGATAAAATTATATAATATATGCAAGACTTCATGGGACAATATACATCTTGAATACCAAGCTTGCCTTTCCTATGTCATCACATGTTTAGTTTTTTTTTTCCCCCTGGGGTAAAATGAGAAACAGCATTTTTTTTTTTTAATTGGTGTGATAAATTTGGTAAACAGCTCTGCATCACTGGGGAAAATCCACACTAAAAGAAATCTGTTTTGATTTTCGACATTTTTAGAAGATTATTTTAATTTTTTTTCATGTTTCTTTTCTTTTTTTATTAAATGAAAAAATGAAAGTGTACATACTCTGTGCTTACAATATTGGGTTAAGAGAGGAGGAGTACACAAGTTGTGTCGAAGTCTCATTAATATTCATCTTCCTACTAATGTGTGTTGTCACCAATTTCACCCTACCAAATTTCTAACAATTATCTAATCTAAACCCTTGCCCCTTGCCTTACCACCCTCCCACCTTCCCCACCCTTGTAGCCATCAAAGAGTCTTTTCTATTACGTATGTATTTTAAGTTTTTATAGTAGGGGTCTCATATAATAATCGTCCTTCTGTCACTGACTAGTTTCACTCAACGCAGTGTCCTCCAGTTGAGACCAAATGGAGAGATGTTTCCTGCTATCATCGTTGTTCTTTATCAGTGTATAGTACTCCATGGAGTATATATACCAAAGTTTACCCATCCATTCTTCTGTTGTTGAGCATCTGGGTTGATTCCAACTTTTTGCTATCGTGGATTGTGCTGCAATGAACATTCGTGTGCATGTAGCAGTTGGTGTGAATGGCCTTGATTTTATAGGATATATTCTGAGCAGAGGAATTACTGAGTCAAATGGTATATCTATATCCATTATTTTAAGGTAATGCCAAATTGCTTTCCAAAGAGGTTGCACCATTCTGTAATCCCACCAACAGTGAAGGAGAGTTCCAATCTCTTCACAGCCTCTCCAACATTTAGTGTTTTGCGTTTTTTGGATCATGGCCAATCTTGTTGGGGTGAGGTGGTATCTCATTGTTGTTTTGATTTGAATTTCTTTAATAATTAATGATTGTGAACATGTCTGCATGTGTTTTTTGGCTGCCTGGATCTCCTCTTTAGAGAAGTGTCTGTCCATCTCCTTTGCCCATCACTTAATTGGATGATTTGTCTTTTTCTTATTGATATTTTGTAGAACCTTATAGATTATGGAGATAAGGTGTCAGTCTGACATAGAGTTGCCAAATATTTTTTCCTGTTCTGTAGGTGGTCTTTTAATTCTTTTGATGAAGTCTTTGGATGAGCAGAATTTTTTGATTCTTATTAATTCCCATTTATCTATTTTCTCTTCTGATGAATGTGTTTTATTTGTCAGATTTTGAAGTCTGTCTATATTGCATATTAAAACATCCATTGTTGACCCTATCTTATCTTTTTTACTTTTCCCATCCTACCTTAAGCAGAAGGAATCCTGATAGTATAGTGATTAATAGTTAAGCTACTAACTGACAGTTCATTGGTTTGAACTCACTAGCTGCTCTGTGTGACAAAGATGCGGTAGTCTGCTTACTTGAAAATGTACAGTCTTAGAGGTCCTTTAGGGCAGTTGTCTTCTGTCTGTGAGAATCTCTCTGAATCAGTTGCAGTGACTACTTAAGCAGAATGGTGGGAGAGAGGAAAATCCTTAACAGATCCAGTTCATTGCCTATAGTGAGTGAATTTTCTCTTCTGATCCCATGACTCTCTCAAACTTCGTTATTATACCATTCCTAGGAGCTGACAGTTGCTGGAATTTCCATGTTTTGTCTTCTTCCTCTTCCTCCATATGTTGGTTTAGTAAATTAGTTTGTGTGCTGCTCATTATCTTTTTCTTGTTTGGTGCACAGATTTTAAGAAATAAAGACAAATAAGACTTAAAATGATTCCTGTAAGAGCTTCCAGCCTGCTGAGATGCATTTTTCCCACAGTGCAGCTTCATGGAAAGCTTATTTTTAGCTACTTCTGTAATAAAACACTAGCCAGTTTAAATTCATTTTCTGCTTTGTGGCAATCATTGGATTAATAGGCATCAAGAGAGCTAAAAATAACAGGACAAAACCAAATAGAGTGTTAGTGCAAGAAGTAGTCATGACCATCATCTAATCCAATCCTTTCTTTTTACAAAAATGAGCAAGTTCAAAGATGTTAATCACCTCCTCCAAGGTCATGCAGCTAGTATGGAGTTGAACTGGGCCATGAAGCCCTGTTTTCCCATTTGTTGACCAGTATTTTTATAATATTGAAAATAATTAAACTGGTAGGGCCGGTGGTATTAAACTTCTCTTCCATGGAAAGATTTGCCTCAGATGAAGCCTGCTTAGCCATTCTAGCTCCGTTTTCCTCCTTAATTATCACCAAAATTAGTATTTATTGATTCCTCTCTGTTGGGTAAACTACTTCACTGCACAAGCTGATATTATAAGCCAGAATGGGAAAATGTGGCTATAATTTAAAGCCTTGGTCTTTGAAATTTTATCAGCATTTCTCTTCTAATGCAAATCATTCATCATGGCAATCAAATTAACGTCAGGGACAAGAACCTCAGATAGATGAGGAACAGGTTTGCTGTCCTTTCCTCTTTTTGTTATTCTTTATTTCTTTCCTTTCTTTGAAGAACTGGTTGACTTATTAATTGGTTCTCACCCAAAATGACCCTATGTGTAACAGAACCAAGTGCTGCTTGGCCTTGGGCCAGTGTTACAGTCATTGCTGTGATTGAACCCATTGTTGCAGCCATGGTACTAATCCATCCCTTTGAGGGTCTTTTTGTTTTGCAATAACCCTCTACTCTATCCAGCATAATGTGCTTGCTCCAGAGTTTGGTCTCTCTTAATAATATGTACCAAATAGGAAAGTGCCTGATATATGCCAGTTTGAGGCTAAACACTGGAAAACAGACAAAATGCAGAGACTTGCTGTCAAAGGTCTTATTACCAACTGTCATATAAAAGGGGAGTTGTTTGCCTAACTAAGTAAAAGAAGACGAATATGAAAGAAATTTAGGAGATAGAATGGACAAAAGTTGTCATAGATTGAATTGTGTTCCCTCAAAAATGTGTGTGACAATTTGGCTGGGCTATGATTACTAGTATTTTGTAATGATCCTGCAGTTTTTGACTTTCCTATGCGGTAAATCCTAATCTTTGCCTACGGTTTATAGTTTGGATTATGTTAAAGTGGGTTAGGGTGGGACTGTATCACCTCCCTAGTGGAGTATAAAGGGAATTTGCCTGGAGTGTGGCTTGTACCACCTTTTATTTTACAAAAGATAAAAAGGAAAGGAAGCATTAGAGAGTTTGCAATCTTATACTGTCAAGAAAACAACACCAAGAGCAGACAGAGTACATCCTTTGGACCTGAGTTTCCTGTGCCAAGGTGCTTTCAGACCAAAGAAAGCCTGACGTAGCAGAAGGATTTTCCTTCAGAGCTAACAGAGAGAATGTTCTCCTGCAGCTGGCATCCTGACTTTGGATTTGTAGCCTGCTGTACTGTGTGAGAATAAACTTCTGTTTGTTACAGCCATCCACTTGGTTGCTTCTGTTAGAGCAGTACCAGATGACTAAGGCACTTGGTAAGTGACTTATACAAAGGGAAGAAGTGAAGGATAATTCCCAGGTATCTGACTTGAGCAACTGGGTCATCAGTAATGTTTTTCACTCCCCACTCACACCATTTATTTTTAATTATGCCAGATACTTTCAATAATGTACTTAAGCCTCCATTCCTCTATCTCCTCTAGGATAGGGGTAGGTGTGCACATGCATGTGTGTCTGTATGGATGTGTTATTCCAATCTCAGCACCACCCCATTTAAAAATAGATTTCCCTTTTCCTTTTTGGTAATTTCGGTTCTTTCTAAAAGTAGAAAAAAATATGGTGGAATCTGTATGGAGGAAGAATAGATGTTTCTTAATTTTTCAGCTGTATTATCTGTAAATGTGTTGAAAGTAAAGATTTGGCAGAATTTCAACTTTGCTAATAGAAAATAGCAAACTTAATTTAATTCCATTCAAAAGTGGTTTTGGTTTTGTTTTGCTTTAATTATTAAACCATGGGCTATATTAAGCCTATTAAATACATTATTTTGAACAGATGAGGAATATTATCTGTTCATGACTGGAAGACAAAGCCTATTTGGCCGGGATCATTTCTGTGATTTTGAAAACAAATTTACTTAACCCAGCTTCCTTAGTTTATTACTTCTGCTATCTATAGAAATAATAATGATTTGACAGTGAGAGCAGATCTATATACTTAAAGAGCAGTTAGTACAAATTTGTAAGTAGGACTTCTGCTACATTATGCTACAGACATCATCTAACCACTTGTATTTGTATGTGTGTGTGTGTGTGTATGTGTATAGCACACATACATAGTTAACAGTGCTAAAAATTATTACCTCAGACTTTGAGAGAAAATGATGCGTCAGAAAAATGTCAGCTGCTCCTCAATCTCCATAATTTAGGTTCTTGACACTATATTCCTTTCTTTCTCTTATTTTTGCTCCTTACTGGATATACCTTGTCTAGGTACAGATATTTTGTAGTGTATTAATTTTTTTCTTTCTTTTTGTAAAAGCAAAGGAAATTGGAAAATTAAAGATTTCTTGTTATTATAAAAATTGTTTCTTCTCTTGACAAAGCAGAATTTATTGCAGTCTTGAGGCCTGAGTTCTTCTCTCCTGGTCCTGCCTGAACTGGAAAATTCAGGGTGAGGGACACTTCTGTTGTCCTCCAATACGCCTATCATATTCAGAGTCAGGGAGGGACAGGGACTAGAGTAGCAGACACCCTGATCTATAGCATACCCCAGAGAAGGCCCACCTTACATGGTGGTCATACTGCCAGTCCATTGATGGAGCCTTGCTTCTTGTATCCAGGCTTTTTAGGTCTGGGTGTAAATTTGGCCTTTTTTTTACAGGGCTCCTGTCTGTAACACTGGATCTTGCTGCCTCTTCTTCTTTTACCAGTACCCCCCACCTTGGCAATGCCCACTGGCTTCAGGGTTGCTGGGCTCTTGACTTGTTTCACAGGGTTCTCTTCCAGGGACAGATTTTCATTGTTGTCAGTATCTTCATTACCTCTGAGGTGAGATGGTGAGTGTTGGAAGAGGGGGAGGAGGAGGTTAAGGGAGAACTGTATAGGGGAGTGTGAGTTTCCTTTTGGAAATATTGCCGGTGGCTCCCTAAAAACAGACTCTGAGATGGAGAGTTCAATGCAGAAGGTTTATTTCAAGTTGTTGCAGGAGATAACCCTTTAGGGAAGTGAGGAAGGGAGGAATGGGCAGAGAAAAAGATTCTATCAAGGACTTCCAGAGAAAATTTCTTTTGTAAGGCAGTTTTTCATCAGAAATACAAATCATCACCTCTGATGTTTAAAAAATGTAACTATATTAGTTGTCAGCGTTTCTGGGCTTCTTATTGCTTCTAGTTGCTTGATGATCAGGAAGGCTCCTTTCAGATCTGATACCATGGATTTATAAGATGATGTCTTTGAAATGGCCTGGAAGGAAGAGTATTGGTAAATAGGAATTTTCTCTTGATACCACAGGATAAGACTTAGAAATGTTGCGTGACTTGTAGAAGTCACCCAGGTGGATAGCTAGTAACATGGCCAGGACTCAAGTGAATCCCTGTCTGCCAGTCCAGTCCTCCTCACTTATTCTAAAGCTGCTGTAAGTGGGTAAACAAAATTCTAGCTGTACAGGGAAACTCACAACAGCAAGATAAACATGGACCATTTCCCTGAAGGCATTTTCTGCATTCATAATTTAAAAGCAATATTTTTGTATTAAAAATAACTTAATAAAGACATAGAATACAAAATTTATAGGAAAACCTTCAAGTAAAACAGAAACTTTAAAGGAATTTTGGAGTAAGGTTGTCTCGGGTTACAACCCCAGGCTCTGGGGATCCCTTACTTTTCTACTGCTGGTATAAATATTTTGGTGCAAAACCTTGGAAATACTTTAAACCACACTATGGAATGTTCGGCCCCACAAAGAGAAGTAAAATGGAGAGAACAAGGGCGTGTGAGGTTGACTGTTTCATCTGGGAGAACCCATAAATCACCAGAAGCTCCAGCCCAATCAATGATCACTGAAAAATTGGGATGTCAGAAAATGCCCCAATGCTCCAGTGGATAATGAACAAATGTGTATAACGGTGCATCAATCGATTTCCTGATGAGTCCTATTAGCATAACCAAACGGCATGAAACTTGTTTATTATTTGAGACCGAACAAGTCACAATCAGACAGTGCTCTCCACTGTTAGCATTATGTCTCTTTGAAATTATAGAACTACAGTCTCCAATATGAGGTGCTTATACCTGACAAAAGTGAGCAAGACTGTCTGTTCAAGTGTAGGAGAGACACATTACTTACCTTTTTATTTATATATTTTCATTTCAATCTTTTAACTTTTCACATGTTTAATAGATGAATGGAAATCCTGGTGGTGTCATGGTTAAGTGCTGCAGCTGCTAACCAAAGGGTCAGTTCAGATTCTTGAGGTACTCCGATGGGCCAGTTCTACTGTGTCCCACTATGAGATGGAATTGATTTGATGGCAGTGGGTTTGATTTTGTTTTAATAGAGTGCATGATATATCAATACAGGAGTGCTAAAGAATACAAGTGGGGATATGCACTCATATTTAAGATCCCTCAGCTGCTAACTGAAATATCAGTGGTTTGTACCTACCAGGCACTCCACAGGAGAAAGATGTGGCAGTCTGATTCCATAAAGATTTATAGCCTTGCAAGACCTCTGAGGCAGTTCTGTTCTGTCCAATTATAGTTGCTGTGAGTCAGAATTCCAGTTCACGGCAATGGGTTTGATTTTTGGTATGCTCATATTTATTTTATTCATGCATGCATTATCCAAAAACTTGAGAGACCAATGCCCTGGAATAACTTTCTGTGTTTTAAAGATAAATTAGTGAAGCTCTAGGCCTTTGTTCACACTGAAGGTTAAGCTAAAATTGTCAGCTTCTGAACGCTGAAGACCAATTTCTTTCTTAAGCAAAGAAAGTTGAAAAATTGTAGAAATGGATGGACATTCATAATTATTTCTTCCATGCTCTTTACATAATAGACTCTTTGTGAATAGGCATTTCCACACAAGGCCCTTGGAAAACCTATCATCTGATCAATATGTTAATGTGACAGAGTCTGCAAGCTAAGAAATGTTGTGTTTTCAGTTAGAGTTACAGAGAATAAGAAAAGGATCTGAGGGAATGGGACAAACAGATTTGACTAAGGAAAGTAACATTTCTTTTCCAGGAGCTCTTACTATTTGCTTAGTGCATTTTATTTTATCATTTTCCTTTTTTTTTTTTTTTCTTTTCATCTGTTTTAACTAAAACCACAAAAATAAACTCACTGCCACTGGGGTGATTCCTACTCATAGTGACCATGTGGAGCAGAGTGGTGCTGCTCCACTTGGCTTCCAAGGAGTGCCTGGTAGATTCAAATTACTGACCTACTGGTTAGCAGCTCTAGGTCTTAACTACTGGCTACCCACTTTTAATTATGTGTTGATAATTAATTTTTTTTTCTTCTTCCTTTCATGTACCATTTTAGAGTTGATGGAACACTTTTATGATATCTTAATCTGCTTTGAGATAATAAGGGTCAATTTAGAACCCCTAAACTGTGTGAAAACTAAGTCTCAGACAAAGTCAGAGTACCATTTAAATTGAAATGTTGGTCAACAGAGGCCTAGACCTGAAATGTTTCCCTTGAATTGCACTGCATGGCAGGGGAAAGGCAGGGTAGATACTAAGAAAATAGTCTCTGGCAAAACCAAAAATGGGTATGTCAACTTTGATTCCATAGCTCATTCCATCCTTTTCCCCAGTGTTTTTTTTTCATTAATTGTATGCCTTTTTATGTAGAAAGAAAACATAGTTTAAAGAGATACAGAACAACTTTTTAATTTTTACCCAACCCAAAGGTACTTAGCTGTAGCAAACCTGGGAGGAAATAGAAATCACCAATGTGGAGATGGACTTGAATTCAACTAACAACAAACAGCAGTTCGTAAGAGAAGGGACAACCAGAGAGGGCTGCTGAGAAGGAGAAGAGACAGGGTTGGGAGGAAGTGAGCTGGCTTTGCTAAATTGATGATTACAAAGATTGAGCAAGGTACATCTTTGTAGGAAAGGAACTTTCATCACAACTGGTAATCAATCTCTTGGTGCCTGTTAAACAAATAGGTGTTGAGTTCTCAGGCTGAAAGAGGCCCTGGAAAGATACACAAGTAGTAGTCTTTGATGTTCAAGAGTTTAGCATTAAGTTGTAGCCATAAAAAGTGAAAATGTGAGTCAGGTAGAAAACCTGACTGAATTCATGGACTGAATTGTGTCTCCCTAAAAATATTTGTCAGTGTGACTAGGATATGATTCCCAGTATTGTGTGATTGTCTTCCATTGGATGATTTTCCTGTGTGTTATAGATCATGACCTCTGCTTGTGGTTAAAGAGGACTAGGGTGGGATGTAACACCCTTGCTCAACTGCCAGTTAAATTTATGAACTCATTCTAGGAAAAGTGCTACATACCTCATTGCTGAATATCACTATGCCAGCGCCTAGTCCACCTTTCAAAGCAATTTTTTGGAACTCCTTCTGGAATGGTCATCAGAGCTGTCATTGTATTACCCTTGATGTCTTGAATGTCATAAAAATGTTTTCTTTCAATATTTCCTTTATCTTAGAATAAAGAAAAATATCACTGGGGCCTAGAATAGGTGAGTAGGTAGGGTGTTCCAATATAGTTATTTGATTACTGGCTAAAAACTCCCTTACAGACAACTATACAATTAAGTTTGCCAATTTGTCACTATGCCATCACGTGCAATGACCATTCCAGAAACTGTCCCAGAATTGCTCTGAAGGGTGGACTAGGTGCTGGCATTGGTGTATATCTTCCCAAGAGGAGTACTTTGAAGGTTACAGTAGTGATATTCAGCAATGTGGTATGTGGCATTTAGAACAATTAAGTTCATGGACTTATCAGCTTGTGTATAGATAGCAATATTGATATCAGTATATATAGATGTATAGATATAGAAATCATTGCCATTGAGGCTATTCCAACTGATAGTAATGCTACAGGACAGAGTAGATCTGTTCCATAGGGTTTCCAAGGGGTACCTGGAAGATTAGAACTGCCAGCCTTTTGGTTAGGATCTGTAGCTCTTAACTATTATGCTACCAAGAGTTCCTATCAATATATAGATAACATTCTATATAATTTGAATTACGTGCCCCCAAAATATGTGTGGTAAATTATAAGCCCTATACCAGTGATTATAATTCCATCTGGGAATTATGTTAATGAGACTGTATTCAGTGTAGGGTGTGTCTTAAAAACAATCACTTGTGAGATATAAAGAAGAGTAGTCTAGGCACAGAAGCAAGGAAGAACTAATGGAGAGGAAGATACACATTGCATGAAAATCACTGAGGAAGCAAGAAACAGGAAGTACAAAGAGGTATGGCCTTCCTCCGAGATGCAACAGAGAACAAAAGCCTTTCCCTAGAGCTGGTGCCTGATTTTAGATTTGTAATTTCCTAAACTGTGAGAAAATAAATTGGCGTTAAAACCACCCACTTGTGGTATATCTGTTGTAGCAGCAGTAAGAAACTAAGACTTTGTGTGTGTGTGTGTGTTTAACCCTGGTGGTGTAATATTTAAGTGCTATAGTTACTAACCAGAAGGTCAGCAGCTTGAATCTACCAGATTCTCCTTGGAAACTCTCTGAGGCAGTTCTACTCAGTCATACAGGGTCTGATTATGAGTCGGAATTAACTCTATAGCAACAGATTTTTTAAAATGTGTGTGTGTGTGTCAGCATTAGCTCTACAGTAGTGGATTTGTATGTGTGTGTATGTTTGTGTATGGAGTCCTGGTGGTGCCGTGGTGAAGAACTCAACTGCTTACTAAATGGTTAAGAGTTTGAATCAACCAGCCACTCTAGAAACCGTATGGGGCAGTTGTATTCTGTCCCATCAGGGTCATTGTGAGTTGGCATCAACTTGACAGCAGTGTGTGTGTGTGTGTGTGTGTGTGTGTATGTGTGTGTGTATTTTCTAATTTCTTGGAAAATAAAATAGATGTGTGTCTGTGTCCCTTTCCCTCTACCCCTCAGGACAGTTACATAGATGACATGAAGGATTCCCGAAGGCACTACTGTTGACCTCAGGAAAATCCTTTCTTATGTAGCCCTGTGCTGTGCATTGAAGGATGTGTAGCAGCATTTCTGGCCTCTGCCTGCCAGTAGGTCATCCCTGCCCAAAGTCCTAACAGACAAAAATGTCCTCTGACATTATGAAATGTTCCCTGGGGGAAAAATCACCCTCAATTAACAACCTCTGTTTTAAATATTAGAATCATACTATAATTTTATGTTGACTTTTAAAAAAAAATTTATTATGTTTTCCTGTCATTAATGCAATCTTAAAAACAAAACTTTTCTAAATATAAATCTTAATAGATATATATACTCTATTCAAACACTCCAACTATGAAATATTTCCTTTTCCATTTCTTGCTACTGAAAATAATTCTCTAAGGAACACTTCACTCGACAAATAATATTCTGTTTATCTAATTTGGTTCCTTAAACTCAAATATTAGCAAAAGGTATCCTTGGACCACAGGGTACCCTTACTTTTATTGGATTAAAGGTCTGACTTTCATTTTTATGTTATTACCCAACCTTTCTTCACTAATATAATTAAACAAGATATATGTCTCCCCTCCAACGTTCTGAAAATCCTATTTCGTTACTGTTCTTTTGCTGAAATGTATGTTATCAATCATCACTGTGTTCAAAGAATGCTATATTTAGAAGCAGAAAGTCCATATTTTAGCAAGCATAGGTGGCAAAAGCATTAGGTGAGTGGAATTACATGACTGGAAGATAAGACTAAAGAGAGTATAAATGACCAAGCTGTGAAGAATCATGCCAAGACAGCCAAGCCAAGTGCCGTCGAGTTGGATCCCACTCATGCCAAGGTAAGGGTTTGCTTTCACTGTTAATGAAGTCACTGAAAGAAGTACAGCAGGATGTTTCTTTTTCTTATGTTTAAGATAAAAATAATAGTGTGTGTTTCATGAGCCTTGGTGGTGCAGTGATTGAGTGCTCAGCAGCTAACCAAAAGATCAGTAGTTTGAATCAGTCATCCATTCTTTGGAAGAAAGGTGTGACATTCTGCTTCTGTAAAGATTTACAGTCTCAGAAAACCTGTGGGGCAGTTCTACTCTGACTTCTAGGGTTGCCATGAGTCAGAATTGACTCATCAGCAGTGGATTTGTTTGTTTTATTTCATATGGTCATGGTGTGGATTACAGTAGTTATTACAAGAACTTAGAGCAGTAGCTAGAAGATAAGTTAATCATTCTAACACAAAACCTAGTGCCACCGAATCATTCTACAATTATTAATTATTGTTACTATTAGCTGTCATCCATATCACAGCACAATGGAAGAGACAGTGTACACCTATAATGTTATTGTTGTTACCCTCCAGCGGATTTTGATTTACAGCAATCACATGGGGAACAGTAGCGCTGCACTGTAGGTTACCCCCCACCCCCATGATTTTTTACAGAAGCAGATCTCCCGGTCTTTCTCCTATTGAGACACTGTGTGTGTTCTGACTCCCAGCCTTTTGATTTACAGTCCAGTGCTGAATCCTTGCACCACGAGGGTTCTTTACACAGTTATAGGTTCTGTCAATGCCCTCCAGCCAAGGACCACTGCATTAGTATCTTAGGGCTACGAGAACAAAAGGCCACCAGCTGCACAGCTTATGAGAACAAAAATTTATTCTGTCACAGTTATAAAGCCTCAAAGTCCACATCAGGGTATTGGGTAGTCCTTGGTCTCTCCAAAGAATCTAGGAGCTATTTCCTTGTCTCTTCTGCCTTTGGGTAGTCCTAGGAAGTCTTCAGCTTGTGGCAGCATCACTCTGATGTCTGATTCTGTCTTCACATGCATGTCTTCCTTCTGTGCTTCTTTTTTGTAAGGATGTCTGTCATATTTGATTAGATCTGACCCTCGGATGAATATGAGTTAACCAGAATATGACTTGGTATTAGTGTCTTTGTAGATGTAATTAGTTATCTCCATGTAAGATCACATGTATAGGTCCTAGATTCAGGACTGGAACGTATCTTTTGGGAGGACCCAAATCAACCGATAACAACTACCAAAAACATTTCTGTAGTTGAACAAGCTGTAACAAGAGAGAACACAAACCATGGAGAATCCGTGGGATGCTGTTTTAGTCAGCTAGGCTGCTCTAACAGAAATACCACAGAGTGGATGGCTTTAACAAAGAACGATTTATTCTTGCACAGTCCGGTAGGTTGCAAGTCCATATTCAGGGTGTCTGCTCCAGGGAGAGACTTTCCCCTTGTCGGCTCTGGAGGAAAGTCCAGTATTGCATCAGTCTTTGTTCAGGGAGCATCCTCACGCAAGAACCTGTGGTCTGAAGGACGCGTTCTGCTCCCGGTGCTGCTTGCTTGATGGTAGCGAGGTTCTCAAATGTCTTTTGTTTCTTTTTCCTTTTTATCTGAAAGCATTAAGGGTGGGACAAGCCACACTCTGGGGAAACTCCCCCTATAGCAGGACAGGGAAGTAATCCTATGCAGAATTCGTAGCCCCACCCTAATCTTTTAACACACAGTTAGCAAAGCCACACAATGGAGGACATTTCCAAGATACTGGGAACCATATCCCAGCCACGTGGCTGCACACATTTTTGGAATTGCCACTCAGTTGGGCTTAGGGTGCTTCTAAAGCCAGTGGGACAGAGTTTCTGTCCAAGTGGGCCTTGAAGGCAGAGTTGTAGCACGGGGCTGGAGGTCTCCACTCAGAAACCAGAGAGTGTGGCCGATACCTAGAGTCTGGAGAGCATTGCTGTTGTGTAGAATGTCTCAGAAAATGTAAGAGTATTTCCAAAGCTTTGAGAGCTAATGTAATGTGTTCTGTTGACTTGCCTGTTGCCTGTTAATGCCTTCTAAGTTTCACAGATGTAGAAGAGTTTTTGTATTTTGGACTTGGAACTGATTTAAGACTTCTGTTATATGGATGGACATAATTTTGCTATGGTGAGATGAATGTGTTAAATGTTTTGTGATGTGATTTTTGGGTTGTCAAAGGGTGGGATGTCATGGTTGGAATTGTGTCCCCCCAAAAATGTGTGCAGCCACGTGGCTGGGATAACCTGTATGTTAAAGGATTAGGGTGTGACTGTAAATTCCTGCTGTAGGGGGAGTTTCCCTGCAGTATGACTTGCCCCACCCTTAATGCTTTTAGCTTGCAAGGAATAAAAGGAAAAAGAAACAAAGGACAATTCGAGAACCTTGCTACCATCAAGCAAGCAGCACCGGGAGCAGAACGCGTCCTTCAGACCAGAGGTTCTTGCGTGAAGACGCTCCCTGGACAAAGACTGATGCAATACCGGACTTTCCTCCAGAGCCCACAAAGGGAAAGTCTTTCCCTGGAGCGGACACCCTGAATATGGACTTGCAACCTACCGGACTGTGTAAGAATAAATCTTTCTTTGTTAAAACCATCCACTCTGTGGTATTTCTGTTAGAGCAGCTTAGCTGACTAAAACAGATGCCTCAGTAAGAACATGTTAGAAAGGGCCTGTTATAGGTTTTGGGCTTAGATTGGGTGATTTGTGGGAGGACCTATATAAGTGGAAGTACTCTTTAGATTGGATGCCATCAGGAAGTAGGGCTAGGTGTATGACTGATATGATAATGAATTGTATCTGTATGAAGGCAGACCAGAGAGAAGGATAACATAGTAATTAGTAAAGGAGTACCAGTGACCACATTTTCATAGAGGGAGTGGGTGTTAGATGTTTTGTAGGTGGCACAGTGGCCTTTTTTTCATTTGTGTTGAGACACATTTATCAAGTGGCATTGCTTTATCTTATGTTGTCATGGTCTCAGAGTAGTCCTGCTTGAGGTGGGTGTTATATGAGATTGTTTATGTACAGTGGGAGAAAAATGTGGCCTAGCTGTGACTGACAAGCCAGGATCTGAGTATCAGGGACTGATACTTTTGGTTTTGCTTTTCTTCTTTCTCAGTACTTTTGACTTTCTTAATTCTTTTCTATATTTTTCAGTTTTTCTCCTTTGAACTGTCATTTTTGTTACTAGAAACAACACATGTTAATTAAAAAAGTAACATGGGGCAAAGATGTGGGGTAAAAAGTCAGATTTCTATTACTATGGAATGTGTCATTGTCATCTGATACAGCTCTAACCAAAATACCATGAGTGGATGTCTTTAAAAAGATATATATACATATATTTTGTCACAGTCCAGTAGGCTGTAAGTCCAATTTCAGGGGAGTACATTCTCTGTTGGTTCTCAAAAGAGATCTGTGTTGTCAATCTTCCCCTTGACTGGGAGCTTCTGAGGCACAGGGACACCAAATCCTGACCAGAGGATGTGCTCTGCTCCTGGCATTGTGTTCTTGGTGGTGTGAGGTCCCCAGATCTCGCTGCCAGTGTCGTTCCTTCGTATCACAAGGCAGGAAATAGTCATACACGTTGAGTCCTGCCCCTTCAATGCAACTGCAGCCTACCCTCCCTCATTAATGTCAGAGAGGCAGGAATTACCACATGGGGGAACATCACAAAATACCAGAAATCATGGCCCAGCCAAACTACCACACACATTTTTGGTGAACACAATCCAATCCATGACAGAATAAAACTTCATCTCTGTACAATAGGCATAAGGAGAAACTTGTGCAATTATTTACATCCTTTCCGAATAGTTTCCTAGGCTTTACCTTTGAGGAACTTTGAGGGGAAATAAAAGTAGCACGTAGTTATTTTTTGATGCCCCATTCCCTAGGAAGCTCTCTCTACCTAATACAGAAGTTGTAGGGAAAGATTATTTGTGATAATGGTTTTTGAATGAATTACATGTCCAGAAATCGAGTTTCTTCTTCAAAGGAGGGTATGAAATTTAGATGGTATTATGTGTCTATCAATTCAGTGTTGATTTATAGAACACAAAATGGGGTTTGCCTTTATACTTTTAAAGAAGAGAGAGGACATATGGCATATGTGGATGAAAATATGAATGTCTTAAGGATCTCACAGTGAATAACATGGTAAGAAAAAAACTAAACAAGTTGATTTTCTCTCATAAATTTTCTAGGAATGTTAAGGGCAGATACATTAATTAAGCATATTCTGGAGCTCTGCTGCTAATCAGAACATCAACAACCACTCCTTGGAAACCCTATAGGACAGTTCTACTCTGTCTTATGGGTTACTATGAGTCAGACTGGACTTGAAGGCAGTGAGTTTTTTTTTTCTTTTTCTTTTCATGCAGCAATCCTAAGCAAACATCAAGGGCATTTGTAAAATGTACAAGCATTCCCTTTATATTCTCAACTCTTATGAAATTCTAATTCATTGCAGGTTTTATTGATTTTCTAATGTTTCTAATGGTTATGAATGCTTTTACTTTCATACTTGAAATATTGCTCTGACTTTTGACATGACTGTATATTCCATGAGGCCAGGGTCATGCCTGACTTTGTTTTCCATTGAAGCATCTCCAATGCCTAACACTTGCTCAGTAATTTGAATGAGGGGAAGCCTTTAGTAGAATCACAAGAATTTCTCTGTATCTTAGTGAGTAACATCTATATGAAACCAGTGATCCAGGAAAAGAAAAAAAAACAACACTGCCATCGATTATTCTTCCTTTTTATATCCCCATTATCTTTTCCCAAGCCATGGCAATTTAACCTTGTGATTGCCTTCTAAATCCCCATTTCTTTTTGTTTCTGCGGCTGCTCTGGTTCATTTCCTCGTCACATTTAGCCTCAGCTCTGAAAGTAGCTCAGCTCTTCAAAGAGCCTCCCTTCCTCATGTCTTCTCAGCCATTCATTCCCACATCTCTTTTTGAGTTACCTTTCTCTAACACAGGTGTGGATTCATCCTCTCTGCCAAACTTTTGATGACTTTGCTTGCTTTGTAGTGTGAACCTCAAAAATGTTCTCTCTGCTCCCAATCTCATTTCCTGGATTCATTTTACCACAACTTGCTACTCTTCACCTGTAACCTAATATTCATCAATACAGTTTTTGAGTACCTACTGTGTTGCCTAATGAGGTATCATTTCCACTCTCTTTTCCCTATTCACAATGCAGTTGTGTTTACTTATTTGATTTGTTCTTCAAAACTTCTTTCTCTTTGCACTCTGTCAGGAAAAGTGTGTGTATCCTTTAACACCGGTGTCCCCTGTACATGAACACCTTGCTCTTTTCTGTATGTGCTGATATTACTTTGCTCACACCCTTCTCACGTTATGTTGCTGGTATGTTATACGTACAAGGACTGGCATTTAAGTTCATGAAGTCATCTTAGAAAAAGTGCTACATTTGTCATTGCTACATATCACTGCAGTCACCTTTGAAGTAGTTCCCTTGGTAAACTATGCACAGATACTAGCTCCTAGTCTACCCTTCAAAGCAATTTTGGAACTCTTTTTTGGGAATGATCATCAGAGCTGTCATTGTACTACTCTTGATTTCCTGAATGTCATTCAAATGTTTTCCTTTCAATATTTCCTTTTATCTTTGGGTAAAGAAAAATCCACTGGGGTCTGACCAGTTGAGTAGGGAGGGTGTTTCAATACAGTATTTGTTTACTGACTAAAAAATCCCCCACAGACAAGTTCATGAACTTGTCACTATGCCACCATGTGCAATGGCCATTCCAGAAAGAGTTCCAAAATTTCTTTAAAGGGTGGACTATGTGCTGGCATTGGTGCATAGCTTCCCAAGGAGAATACTTCGAAGGTGACCATAGTGATATGTAGCACTTAGAACAATTCAGTTGGTGGACGTAATGGTATTGTCGAACCTTGTATGCCTTCCCCATCCCCTTTCCAACCCTCACATCTCTTTGCCAGGGTTAGAAAACTTTTTAAGTACAAGAAACTCTTTAATTCCTCCATTTGTGTATGTTTCATACCTTATAACAAGTTTCTGACACCCAACAGCCCTTTGTACAACTTGAGGAGTCCTTTACACAGCACAATAATTATGGGATATGCTCATAAAATATATAAAAGACAGTATAGGTCTGAAATGAATAGATTGAATTTCAGCACAGCTTTGTTGTATGGACCTCAAAGCTAAAATAACTTTGCCTAATCCAGTGAGCATATTATGGACAAGGTAAATTTCCTGTGGTTAGAAAACGAGGACGTAGGAAGAGAAGATATTACATAGAAAGACTCAGTAGGCTTTGTTATTGTTGGGGTGTTACAGCCAATGTGCATGCTCAGTGGCATCCTCCCCTGTGATGGTGAGGTTCATCCTCAGAGGATGTAGTAGATTTTGGTGTCGCGGCA
Source organism: Heterohyrax brucei (assembly GCA_028571685.1). NCBI lineage: Eukaryota > Metazoa > Chordata > Mammalia > Hyracoidea > Procaviidae > Heterohyrax > Heterohyrax brucei. The sequence continues at coordinate 173,658,462 of CM053141.1, forward strand.
CCTGAGAAGGCAGCGTGTATGGTCTCCCTTTAGCTCGTGGATTTTGCGTGATGAACAATTTCTGTTCCACATTTATTTGGATAGTGTGAAATTAACAGTCTTCACAAATATCATTAGTTAGGATGCTGAAGCAGATCTGAAGGGTCCTCTCCAGTTCAGATATTTTGCAGTTATCAGATTCTGCTCATAATTATAATTTGAGAGCAAAGCACCTTAAGATCACAATATTCTTGTCGTCAGTACTTGCTATTATTTGGAGGTGAAAGGTCACATTTGAATGAGAACAATCATAATAATCATAGTCCCTAGCACTTATATCAGATTTTACTTGAAGTCTCCTATAATCTTGTTTCAGACTTGCGAGTTGTGAGCTACCCGTTTATATTTTACTCCTTTCTTCTTGTTTATTATTGCGTAATTTTCTAAATCTTCCTTGATGGTAAGAGTTTAACATTTACAAAGAGTTGCATGTGGATTTTTGTTTTAACACATACTGATAGAATATATTATTCAACCGAACAGTCATATAGTATAGAAACAAGTTACATAAAAGCAGAATTACTAAACACCATAGAAGAGATGGAAACTCTGGTGGCCTAATACTTAAGAACTACAGCTGCTAACCAAAAGATCATCAGTTCAAATCCACCGGGTGCTGCTTGGAAACTCTGTGAGGCAGTTCTATCATGTCCTGTAGGATCGCTATGAGTTGGAATTGACTCATCAGCAGTGGGTTTGGTTTTTATAGAAAAGATCTTTTTATTCTTTTTAGTTTTCTTAAAGCCTTTTAAATACAGAAGGCTATTTTTGGTTACTTTTGTGGCTAAAACTTGCTGTTACATGCTTCTATGACTTCAGTGAGGGGTTAGTATTCAGATAAGTATTTTATTCAAATTTATTTAAACATCATAATAGATTTTTTTCTGTTTTTATTGTGATATCATAAACAATTGGCTGTAAATATATTTCAGCCCACAGAGACTCAGTTCATTTGCAACAGAAATACTGCAAATTCTTTACCATTTTCTTTCTTTAATACAGTTCATATAGTTGTTTCTATATGAGGAGTAAAAACTGTATGCTTCTTTCTTTTTAGTTACTTGGGAGCTGTTGAAGAAATTAAGCAAGAGCATGCATTTGTGTTGAGCAGGTGTTTCTGCTATTCCACTAATAATACAGTTTTAATTAGCATAAACAAATATTGTTAGCATTTTGGCATTGATTAGATTCCAGGTTAAATTAAGTCTGGAGATATGTTAGCTGTTCCTAGTATTTCCTTAGAAAAATTGATTTATAACTTTCAATTCAGAAAACCTGGGTTCAGATTTGCTCTTGGTCATATACTTTCTGTCTGTCCTAATGCAAGTCACCTCCTGTCCAAACTGACTCAGCAGTATAATAGTTTTGTTAGCAGCAGTCAAGGAATCAAGCAACTCATTGCATCATGCAGATCAGCTGTGAAAGAGCTGTTTAGTGTTAAAAAGCAAAGATGTCACATTGAGAACTAAGGTGCACCTGACCCAAATCGTGATATTTTCAATCACTTCATATGCATGCAAAAGCTGGAAAATGAGTAAAGAAGATTGAAGAACAATTGATGCCTTTGAATTATAGTTTTGATGAAAACTATCACCTGTACCATGGTCTGCCAGGAAAATGAACAAATCTGTCTTGTAAGCTGTATAGCTAGAATGTTTCCTAGAAGCAAAGATGGACATGCCACAAACTTTGGACATGTTATCAAGAGAGACCAGTCCTTGGGGAGGAACTTCATACAAGGTAGAACAGAGGGGCAGCAAAAAAGAGGAAGATCCTTAATGAGATGAACTGAAAAAGTAGCTGCAGTAACAGGCTGAAGTGTAACAATGATTGGGACAGTGCTGAAGGACCTGGCAGTGTTTCATTCTGTTGTATGCAGTCAGTGTAAATCGGACTTGACTCAGTGGCACCTAACAATCTCACAATATCCTGTTTTATTATAACACTGTATATACTTTTGGTGCATTTATTTAATTTTGTGGTTACTTCCTAACTGTTAATGTTCTCTCTTGTGTGTAAATTCCTTGATGCAGACTGTCTCAGACTTAGGCCCACTGAGAAGCAAGCTGGCTGTTTATGTATCTGTGCTTCTCCTTACTGAACAGTCTTCAGCCAGTAGTGTTCTCTTAGATAGCTTTCATACTATTAGGGTAATTGTAATAGGCGATGAATATATTTAGGTCAGCTTTATTTCCTGTATGTGACAACACTTCATGTATTATTTTGGCCTCCTTTTGGTCCACATCACAGTGGTTAGGAGCTTGGCAGCTAACCAAAAGTTTGGCTCTTTGAATTTACCAGCTACTCCTTCAAAGCCCTGTGGGACAATTCTACTTTGTCCTACAGGGACACTGTGAGTCAGCATCACCTTGACAGTAATAGATTTTTTTTATTGTTATTTTTTAGTTCAAAAAGGAATAGACCTACTCATCCCCAACTTAGCTAATTTTAGGAGTTATTTTTCTGGAAACATTCAGTGAAATAGAGGTGTTCAGTAACTCACTCTGAGCTTCCATCAGATTGAAATGCTTCACTGATTTCCAGAGTGATTTTAATTTCCTTGATGGTCATAGGCATTTGGTTATCTCCGTATAGTTAATGAATCATGAAACAAACATGTTTATCAGATGGGCCTGCAATTTTGGAAAGAACAGTCTTATTTATAATCCTTCCCTCAAAAAGGTAGAGACACTCAAAGTGAGCACTGTGAGAAGCTGGATTCCTTATTCAGGTTTTACTTTTTGCTGTCATCCATCATATCCTCTATCTCACTACAGAATGTCAGGGCTGGGAAAGACCTTTCAGGTCACCTGTTCCTGCTCTGTCCTTTTGTGAAGGACATAACACACAGAAGTTTAGTGAGTTTCCTAAGATCAAACCACTGTTAGGGAAGGCTAGAACTAGAAGCCCAAGTCCCATATCATCTGGTCTCTACCCTTCCCTCTGTCTTTAGTTTCTACCCCTCTTATTCTCATGTCGTGCTGACCACCCATGCCTTTCTATTGTGTCCCAGACTTGTGAAGCTCATGTCAGCTCCAGGGCTTATAACACTTACTTTGTTTCAGTCGAGTGCTGTCTTAGAAGTTTGCGTGACTCCTGACTATTTTATTAAAAAAATATGCCACTCCACTCCACCCCACTTTTTGTCTTACCCTTCTTTCATTTACTTCCTTGTACTTATTTTCAGAAATTATTTAATGACTTTTTTGTCTGTTTATTGTTTGTCTCCACTGTTGGAATGTAACTCCAGAAACAGATCTTGTTCCTTCACTGTCATTTCTTCAGCTTCTTAGACTAAAACATGACAGGATAGAAATGCTCTATTATTACATGAGTGAATGCATCCCAGACTTACAGTCTAACGCATAGCGGTCAAGCCCATGGGCTTTTGACTTAAGATGGAATTGACAGCTTTACTACTTTCGCATGTCCTTGAGTAGGCATTGTCACTTTTCTAAGCTGCAGCTTTCTCAGCTCCTAAATGGATATGACATGATTCTGTCTGAAAGGTTTTGTGAGTATGGGCATTGTATGATGCCTATAAAGCATTTACCCTGGTGTCTGTCACATAGCAAGTATTTAAGTAAACTGTAACCACTGATATTGTCTTATCAGTCACATCCTTCTCCTCGGAAATTATGGAGCAGTTCTAGTCTGTCCTGTAGGGTCACTACAAGTTGAAATTGATTTGATGGTAGTGGGATTTTATCACTCATCCTTCAGTTATCCACCTAGGGGACTCTGCCAGATCTTAGTGATTGCAATAGAACCCTACTGTAGCTCACTGAATTAGGAAAAAAATTGCAGAATCAAGCTCAAAAAGAATGGCAGTGGGGATGAAACCATGATGTAGGCACCAGGATTGTTAGTGGAATGTCACCTGGGGGACATCATTTCCTGTTGTTGTCTTTGCTGCTGGTGCAGTTATCAAAATACAGATTCCAGAGAGAGTAAATCAGGTTGAGAAAGCTTTGTTTAGGAGCAGCTGGGCACCTTGACTGACATTTCCCCAAAGACAGCATCAGGTAGAGGCTGGGTGGTTACCCAAACCAAATCACCAGTTCAGGTTCAAGAAGGTTGTTGAGTCTGGAGCCCTGTTCAGTCAGCAGCCACCTCAGTGAAGCATATTTGACATCTGCATTTCTGAAAAGCAGTTGAAGATTTCTTTAGCTTGGTGATCAGCAAGTCTTGAAAATGACCTGGCTTATTGGGCATCTAGTTCACGTCCCCAGAGCTGTGTTAGAGAGAGGGTTCTCTAATGTTTTTGTTTGATTGTTAGTTTGTTTTTCATGTAGCGCTGAATTTATGGAGGACAAGAGCTCTCTCAAATCAATACTTAAGCACTTTTAATACCCAGTTATTTGACTAACAGAAAAACTCATGAAAAAGTTGTAAAATATGTGTTTCCCACTGACATACCTTTGAAGAATTAAGTCACGATGTTTACTTGTTTCTTGAATTTTTATTTGTCAGCTGTTGATGATGATTGTCTTGTGGTTAATATTTCTTGAGCATTGCAGTGGAAATTTGTCTTTAGTTTTAGCTGCTTAGCTTCTGAGCCTCATTGCCATGTTTGCAGACTCCTCATTCTGTGATTGAAAGTGGGAGTCATGAATTTTTTCTCATTACAGAAGTATAAAATGTTGGTTGTTTGCTTTCACTACTCTCTTACAATAGCGATTCTAATCTGCCGGTCAGTTATACCTGTCCAGTCTTGTACTGTGACGTTGTGATACGGTGAACCTGGGCGCAGAGAAACTGCTCTGGAGGTGGGATTTCTGGCAAGATAGGGTTCCTGGAGCGGTAGTGTCAGCACGCAGTGCTCAGAGCCAGACACGTCAGCAATGCCAGCTGCCATTTCTAATGCTTGTAGAAAGTATCAGCAGTGACATCTTCACCACATCATCTGTGACTGGATTTAGAACGATATCTCTTTCCTTAAACACCTAACAGCTTTTGAAATACTCCTGGCAACTTTGGGAACCCACTAGTAACCTTTGAACAAATTGCTTTTCTGTTTAAGTCAGCTAGCACTGGTTTTTGTTGCTTGCAACAAAGACTCCTGACTGAGACAGGCATTTTTTACATGTTTTTCTTAACTTAATATTTATCTCAGTCTAGTGACTTTTGTTCATTCCTTAATTCATCCATTTGCTTGTAAATTAATTTGTTAATTTATTTATTCAAAATACACTTCCTGAGAGATGAGTCTTTGCCAGGTACTAGCATCAAGGATGAACTGTTGTATTGAACAAAATGAAAAAGGTTATTAGTGTCATGAAACTTCATTGTTGTAGGAGGAGACTGAGGAGATGCTAGCAGCCAGCAAATAGGTGCTTTGGGGATAGCATAAAAGTATAATGAGAATATTCCCTTGCCTTTTTCAATATAATTTTTTTTTCTTCTATAGTTTTCCTATTTTGTCTATTATAGTTATTGAATAGCAGACCTTGGTAACAGATGATCCAGGCTCCAACTTTGGCTCCAGTGCTCCTGATCCGAGTAATCCTGGGTAAGTTATTTGACACAATGATCTACTCTCTGTCATCTTCAGCTATGGTAAGCTAGTTTTCACTTAATGTTCCCTCACTCAGAATGCTCTTCATCTGGTTCCTTCTTAATGTTTAAGACAAACATGACTCCTCAGTATAGCTTTCCATTTAGTCGGTTAATGGCCAAATCAGGACTTGAACTCAGATTTCCTGCATATCAGGTTCAGGGTTCATTTCTTGGCACCACAGTGATGGAAATTATCACTGGTTACACGTAATTGTTGCACATATTTGCACACACAAATAGTCATGGGCTGCATTCTCAGTTGCTTTTTTTGGCTGGTGGAGGAGCTTTGTAGGAGGAAAGCTGTGATTGCGAATGACATTTCTCAGTGCCCTGTGATACTTAGATCACTTTATCAATCAAATGTGGTGTTTCGTAGTGGCCCTGCCACCTGTCTCTGTCAGTGTCAGAGTATTTCACTGCAGGCCACAGGTGCCAACTGTCAGCCTGAAATAAACCAGAGTCTGCCCAAAGATAAGTGTGCTTAGGGACTTGCTTCAGACGGAATTTGTGATCTGACAGCTCCTTCTGAGGCTGGAGCTCAAAAAGGAAAAATAAACAAATTATACATGAGTAAACAAACCTGTGGCTGTTTACGAGGCATCAGGCTGCCTGTTACTAGAGCTTTATTAATCACCCTGCCTTTTTCCTCCCTTGTCTACTTCTCTATTGGCCTGGAGAGCATGTATGATCTGTTGAAATACAGATGAATGTGATAGACATTTACTTAATTGGGCCACTTACCAAAGTGCTGATACTGTGCAATGCCTTTTCCCATAAGGCAGTAGCTTTCCCCACAATGAAGGCTTAGACTGGAGATTTTGAGATACAAGCACAAGGAAAAAGGAAGGAAACTGAATAGTGTTTTGTCATCTGCAATGCTAGGCATAATAGTATGTTCTTTACATATACTATTATATTTAATCCTATCAATATACCCGTGAAGCAGACTGTATTTTCCTTATTTCACTGATGATACTATCGTCACAGGGAATTAAAGTAATTTGGGGGCACAGGGCCCAGAAGGCAAACTAGACACACGTCTCATTTCCCTCTGAGAAGTAAAGCCTAGAATGATGAATAAGTGGAGTTGAATGGGAATCTGGGGAGCTTTAGGATCTGGCATAGGGTTGTCAGATTTGACTAGGCACCAGTAATGGACTAAACTACCTCTCTCAAAGATAAGCCAGTGGCCACTGAGTCCCACTTCTACTGACTTACCGTTTTGGAGGACTGCAGGTACTGATGCCTCCTTTGTTATCCAGGAGGTGGGGACTTGGCATGAAACAAATAATATGCTGAACTGCAGTGATTAAGTAAACAGCATATATAGTGCAACAAAGAGACTGCGTGGGACAGCCACATATTGAGAGCCTAGCTGCTTACTGGAGGCATCACTGACCCTCTGTCCTCTCTTTTCTGAGCTGAGCTATAGATTCTGCTATTTTGTGGCACAAAGGGCAGCTTGGCTGGGATGTCATTTTGGTTGGCTGGGAGGTGGAGTCACCCATCCAGGCACTGTAGCTGTGGCTGATTCTCAAGAAGAGCAACAGCTCACCTTGCAACTGGTTTTCCAGCAGAAAAGTGGCATTTGAGATGATTAGTGTCTGGATTTACAGATGGGGTCTGGTAGAGGATGACAGGAAGCCCCTACCCCCTCCCTAATATGAAACACATAGTGTGTCAGGATGGCCTATGAGATACTTTCATTGTTAGCTACAAGACTATGCCTGCCACACCTGAGGTGCTGACTGCTCTCAGTAGTTGTTGGACAGCTCCCCACTCAGCAGTAAGTACCCTTTTAAAATAAAACCACCTGGAAAACTGACTGCTGAGCAACCTGGTAGCATCTCCTTCACCCTTGATCCATGTCATAGGGTTGGCTGATATCTCCCCAGTGACTCCATAAATAGGGTGCCATCTTTGCCAGCAAGGAGACACTGCCTGCCACCCCAAAGAGCCTACCTGGGGTCATCACTATAGTACACAGAGGTGGCTGTTCATCAGCTCCCCTCTTAGAACTATGCCTCATCTCCTGTTGAGGTAACATCAGAGAAATTCAACAGCTTCTAGATGGTGCACAGACAACAGTTGTTTGCTAACCATTTAAAGAAGCAGTCCACCGTGGCTCTTGAAAATTCCCAAAATAAAGAATCAAAAAACTTCCTGGATGAAGGAGCCTTTCTGAAACTATTGGAGGTTGTGTATGAAATAATTACATATAGAGCCCTTCTAGAGATTTAAACAAAAGACAGCAGGACAAAATGAATAAGTTAGCTATTTGAACTGATGGAACTTCAACAATCTGAAATCCAGCGGACCAATAATCAAAACTACAGGATTAGACAATTCAATCCAAAGCCAAAAAAGCAGAATTGAGGAGATAGAAGTCAGACTTAGTGACCTTGAGAATAGAGCAACTGATACCAGCATTTATGAGGACATATCAGAGAGAAGAAATAAGAAAAATGAAAAAGCATTAAGAAACATGTTTGATTCTATTAAGAGGAATAGTCTGTGAATAATTGGAGTTTCTGAACAGGGAGGCATAGATGAAAATACTGAGGGCATTGTTGTACAGTTGTTGACAGCAAACTTCCCTGAAATTATGGGAGAACATAGATATTCAAGATGCATATTGAACGCCTCAAAACTAGATCCCAAAAGTAAGACACCAAAACATATTACAGTCAGGCTCAATAAAATGAAAGATTAACAGATTCTCTTAAGGGCAGTGAGGCTCAAAGCAAAGGTAGCATTCAGGGAAACCCTGCAGGCATTCATCTGACTTCTCAGGAGAAACAATGATGACAGGGAAGCAGTGGGATGATATATTCAGAGCCCTGAAGAAGAATTTCTAACCAAGAATTATACATTCTGCAAAATTGTCTCTCAAATATGATGGTGAAATTAAGACATAAGCAGATAAACAGAAGCTTAGAGACTTTGTAAAAACCAAACCCCAACTACAAGAAATACTGAAATAAGCTCTTTGCTTAGAAAAACAAAAACATTAAGTGCATAATTAAGGAGGCAATGCAGACCACAGCACACAGAATACTCTTCACTTAGGGACTTCAAAAAGCTCAGTCAAAACTACATTATTAGAAGAAGGGAACCAATGATCATAACACAAAAACTATGACATCATCACACTAAAAAGAGGAGTACATTATAGTAGCTGTAACCCTTTCTGATGGAGAGGAAATTAAAAAGATATGCAGAAATTAAAGTCTGTTTTAAACTTAGAATAGTAAGAGGATCATAGGGTTACCTCAAAGCAAAATAACGGTGTGACATATCAAAAGAAAAAACATAATACAGGAGTCTCAACAAACACAAAACCAACACTGAAACAAGATGAAAAGTCAACCTATAAAGAAGAATGATCTAGAACAGAATGTTAAGAAAAGCATAGACAACATTAACAATACCAAAATAAATGCTTCAAAATGACAGCACTAAACACTTCCATGTCAATAACTACACTGAATGTAAATGGACTGAAAGCTCCAGTAAAAAGACAGCAATTTACATCATGGATCAAAAGGCATGACCCATCTATATGATGCTTACAACAAACACACCTAAGACTCAAAGATATGAATGAACTGAAAATCAAAGGCTGGAAAAATATATATCAAGCCAGTAACATACGAAGAAGAGCAGGAGTGGTAATACTAATCTCAGAGAATATAGACCTTAATGTAAAATCCACCACTGTGGACAAGGGTGGTCACTATTTGTTGCTGAAGGGTTCACTTCATAAACAAGACATAACAATATTAAATATTTATGCACCTTATCCCAGAAGATCTACATATGTCGAGCAAACACTGACAACATTGAAAAATGAGATAGATCACTCTACAATAATAGAGACTTCAACACTCCATTTTCAATAATGGACAGATCATCCAGAAAAAAGCTCAATAAGGATACAGAAGATCTTATGATGACAATTAACCAACTAGACTTTATCAACATTTACAGAAAGTTTTACCCATCAACAGATAGGTACACCTTCTTCTCCAATGCACATGGAATATTCTCGAGAATAGACCATGTGTTAGGACATACAACAAGTCTCAACAAAATCCAAGTCATTGAATTATTGCAAAACATCATCTCAGACCATAAAGGTATATAAGTTGAAGTACATAACAGAAAAACATAGGTAGAATTTGAACTCATGTCAACTGAACAACACCTTGCTCAGAAAGCGATGGGTTATAGAACAGACAAAGGTGAAATAAAGAAATTTATGGAATCAAATGAGAATGAAAACACATCCTACCAGAACCTATGGGACACGGCCAAAGCAGTGCTCAGAAGTCAGTTTCTCTCTATAAATGCACTCGAAATGAAGAAAGGGCCTAGACCAAAGAATTAATTCTACAGCTTGAACAAGTAGAAAGAGAACAACAGAGGAACCCCTCTGGCACCAGACAAAAACAGACCATAAAGATTAGAGCAGAGCTAAATGAATTAGAGAATAGAAGAACATTGAAAAAATTAACGAAATGAAAAGCTGGTTCTTTGAAAAGATAACAAAATTAATAAACCATTGGCTAAAGTTACAAAAGAGAAGCAGGAAAAGAAACAAATAACCCAAATAAGAAATGAGATGGGAGATGTCACCACAGACTAGAATAATATGAAAGATTGTAGTCTAACAGATTTGAAAACTTAAAGAAATGGACAAATTTGTAGACTCAGAGCACCTATGAAAATTATTGTAAGGGAAAGTAGAACAACTGAGTAAACCCATCACAAAGGAAGAGATTGAAAAAGTCATCAAAAAACTACCAACCAAAAAAGTCCTGGCCCAGATGGCTGCAATGGAGAATCCTACCAAAGTTTTAGAAGAGAGTTAACTCCAATACCACTGAGGCTATTTCACAGCATAGAAAGTGATGGAATACTCCCAAATTCATTCTGTGAAAGCAGCATAAACCTGATACCAAAGCCAGGGAAAGATCCCACTAAAAAAGAAAATTAAAGACCAATATCACCCATGAACTTAGATGCAGAAATCTTCATCAAAGTCCTAGCCACTAGAATTCAAGGCCATATCAAAAAAATAATTCACAATGACTAAGTTGAAGTCATACCAAGATGTAAGGCTGGTTCAACATGAGAAAAAAAATGTGATCAACCACATAAATAACACAAAGGATAAGAATCACCTAATTTTTTCAATTGATGCAGATAAGGCATCTGACTAGTCTAACACCCGTTGATGTTAAAAACTCTCAGCAAAACAGGAATGGAGGGGACATAGTACAGTAAGGGGCATCTGTGCAAAGCCAACTGCCTACGTCATCCTGAATGGACAGAGATTTGAAAGAATTCCCCTTCAGAATGAGGACTAAACAAGGATGCCCACTCTCACCTCTCCTATTCAACATTGTACTAGAAGTTCTGTCCAGAGCAATTAGACAAGACCAAGAAATAAAGGCCATCTGCATCAGCAAAGATGAAGTAAAAATCTCCCTATTTGTAGATGATGTGATTGTATATACAGACAGTCCTAAAGAATCTATAAATAAACTACTGAAACTAATAGAGGAGTTCAGCAAAGTATCAGGATGTAAGATAAACATAAGTAAATCAGTAGGATTTCTTTAAAGCAACAAAAAGATCATTAAAGAAGAAACCACCAAATCAATACCATTTACTATAGCCCCCAAGAAGATAAAATGCCTAGGAATAATTGTAACTAGAGAAATAAGAGACCTATACAGACAGAACTATAAGACCTGACTGCAGGAAACCAAAAGGGACTTACATAAATGGAGAAACCTACCATGTTCATGGATAGGTAGACTTAACATTGTGAAAAAGTCTATTGTGTCCAAGGTGATCTATATGTACAATTCAATTGCAATACAAATTCCAGTGTCATTTTTTAATGAGATGGAGAAACAAATCGCCAACTTTGTTTGGAAAGGTTAGAAACCCCGTGTAAGTAAAACACTACTGAAGAATAGGAACACAATGGGAAGTCTTACGCTACCTGACTTTAGAACCTATTACACTGCCACAGTAGTTAAAACAGACTGGTAGTGGTACAAAAAGAGACATACAGACCAATGGGACTGTAAACTCAAACATGAGCCGTATCTCACACCTTACACGAAAACTAATTCAAAATGGATCAAAGACCTGAGTATCAAATCTAACATGATAAAGATCATGCAACAAAAAATAGGGTAAACAATGGAAGTTCTAATACATCGCTTAGACAGACTTCAAAATCTGACAGACAAAGCATGATCAACAGAAGAGGAAATAGATAAATGGGATGTACTATGGATCAAACACTTTTGCTTATCCAAAGACTTTATCAAAAGAATTAAAAGACTACCTTCAGAAGGGGAAAAAATATTCAGCAACTATATGCCGGACTGTTGTCTGATCTCCACAACCTACAAGATATTGCAAAATATCAACAAGAAAAAGGTAAACAACCCAGTTAAGTGATGGGCAAAGGAGATGAGCAGACACCAAAGAAACATCCATGCAGCCAAAAGATACATGAGGAAATGCTCACAATCATTAGCTATCAGAGAAATCCAAATCAAAACTACAATGAGATATTATCTCACCCAAACAAGGTTGACTATGCTCTAAAAAACACAAAACAACAAATGCTGGAATGGCTGTGGAGAGATCGTTAATGGGAACTTCCTACACGGCTGATGATATTGCAAAATGGTACAATCTCTTTGGACAGCAATCTGGCACTTCCTGAAAGGCTGGAAATAGATATACCATTTGATCCAGTTATCCCACTGCTCAGAGTTTACCCTACAGAAACAAAGGCTGTCAGATGAACAGATACATGCACATGAATGTTTATTGCAGTACAGTCCACAATAGCGAAAAGATGGAATCAACCTAGATGCCCATCACCGATAAATGGATAAATGAACTATGGTACGTATACTCAGTGGAACACTATGCAATGATAAAAAACAGTGATTTTTTAGGAAATGTCTCATAACCTAAAACTAGGTTATGAGTCTGGAAGATGTTATGCTGAATTAAATCAATTGGCAGCAAAAGGGCAAATACTGTATGAGACCCTTGTTGTAAGGACTAAAAATGGACTTTAAAATAGACTAATCTACAAAAAAAAAAAAAGACTCTTTGATGGCTACAATGGTGGAGAGGAGGGGTGAGGATGGTCGTAGATTGTTAATAGAAACTGGGCTAGGTGAAAGCAGTGACAACACACATTAGAAAGTACATTAACTTAACTGGACTTCAGCATAATCTGAAGGCTCTTCTAATCTCTACCCAGTATTGCAAGGGCAGAGTAGCAGAGGCATGGATTGCAGACCATGCTCTTAGGGACACTGAGGCCAATTGGCATAATTAGCCTATTGCTAAGAGAGTCTTCTGCACCCCATATTGGTGAGTAGCATTTGGAGTCTTAAAAGCTAGTAAGCTGTCATCTGAGATACACCAGATAATCTCAACTCATCTGGAACAGATGATCACCGAGAACAACAAGGACTCAGAACAACAAAGACACTAGGGAAAAAGAGCCCAAGACACAGAAAGACCCATGTGAATGCGAGGCTGTGTCAACATGTGACCAGAAAAACCAGATGGTGACCAGTCACCACCAAAGACAGCCATGATGGGGCACATAATGTTGAGTCCCTGTGGCAACACAAAGAAAAGAGGGGTGCAGTTTAAGAACTCTACTAAAGGACCTCAATGGTCCGACAGCCCGAGGAATACCCTGGGAGCATGACCTGTAGACCTGCTGCTGCCCCTGTCTGGAAAACACTACTGAGGTCAACTCTTTGAACAAAAATGTACTAGACTCAGCGACACAATGTGACCATATGGTGTGTGTACTTTATGGCTGTATGCATGTATAGGAGGCTGTACTAGTGGTCTCTTTCTAGATGGGAGAGAAGAGATTGGAGAAGAGGGTGTAGGAACTTGTTAAAGAGGATACCATAAGTATAAGATGAAAAGGAGGGGTATGGTGTCACGGGTCAAGGAGAGCAGAAAGAGCTGCAGATAGGCAAGCATGGAAAATTGATTTGGATTGTATACTTTCACTTAATCTCAATTAAAAAGAATTAATTTGTCTAAAGACTCAACTAAAGCAAACAAACAACCAAACCATGTACTGTCTCCAGTGAATGCTGACTCATAGCTACCCTATAGGGTTTTGTGAGGAGACTGCCACATCTTTCTCTTGCAGAGCCACTCGTGGTTTCGAACCACCAATTTTTTTTTTGGTTAGCAGTCAAATGCTTTAGCCACTGTACCACCAGGGCTCCTAAGGCCTCCTGTGGTATTTAAACATGAAATTCCTTCTTATCACCATTCCTCAGTGATCCTTATCAGAGCCTGTAATAATCCTTACCATTATGAACCATCTGAAGCTTCAGTGACCATTGTTTGGAATAGTCAGTTAAATGTCACATTTAGCAGAGACAAAAAAAATCCCTTGTGCTCAAACCCAGTAGAGTTGCAAATCAATTTAAGTCTTTACCATGGGTCTTGAAATGTGTCTAAGAAGAGTTACAAAGCATGTTGCACAGCAATCATTTCTAAAGAGAGTTCTCCACCATACTCCTTTTCTAAGTCTGCATATTCCCCATTGTCTCATCTCAGTTTTCCAGACATCTTGGAAGTCTTTTTCCAAAACCTCATCCCTTTCTGGACTTTTATTTTTTCTCTCCTCTGTTTTTAGTAGACCCTTGTGCTTTTTAGTGTAAATCATTTTAAATTTTTTTGCTTTTCCAGTTCTGAGTCTACCTCCCCATTATGGCTGTTTAGCTATTGAGAAAGCAGTCAGTGATAACAGATTCTCTGGTATGCTAGTCAGGATTCTTTCTTGTTGTTGTTGTTAGGTGCCGTCGAGTTGGTTCTGACTCACAGCAACCTTATGAACAACAGAATGAAATGCTGCCCAGTCTTGTGCCATGTTAACAATTGTCTTTATGCTTAAGCCCATTGTTGCAGCCACAGTGTTGATCCATCTCATCGAGGGTCATCCTCTTCTTTGCTGACCCTCTACTCCACTAAGCATGATGTCCTTCTCCAGGGACAGATCTTTCCTGACAACATGTCCAAAATATGTAAGACTCAGTCTGGCCATCTTTGTTTCCAAGGAGCATTCTGGTTGTACTTCTTCCAGAACAGATCTGTTTGTCCTTTTGGCAGTCGATGGTACATTCAACATATGTCATTCACTGAGAAGGATTTATTTACTTCAAAGAATAGGCTTATACAGTTGTGGGGGCTGACAACTCCAAAATCCATAGGCCAGGTGACAGGCTGGTAGACTTCTACAGGCTTGTATCCCAAGACCTACCAATCACGTGATGGAAAGAATACAAGCAGGAAGCAGAGAGAAAATTATACCAAAATATCTATGTATATTGTGAAGGCAGAACCTGTGCAAAAAACACTTTTCTTTTCAGTGATTAATTCATCATATTACACTAGATTACATTATAGAACATGATTACATTGCTTTATGTTACATCATGGAACAGCACATAGACTACTGTTTGGCAAAACCACTGGGAACTATAGCCTAGCCAAGTGGACATGTGATATCATATCTGGGCTCAAACCTTGATTCTAGCACTTTATCTGTGTGTGACCTTGGATAAGCTATTTGATTAAAAAGAAATATGTGCCTCAGGTCCTTCTTTAGTAAGAAGACGTAATTTATTAGCATTGGGCTGATGCAGATATTATCTAAGCTAATACACATAAGCACTTAGAACAGCAGCTAGTACCTCAAGCACTAAATCAGTAACTAGTGGTATTAAAATGATTATTGGTGTCATCTTGATCTTTTCATTAGGACTCAGGTATCAGAGCCAAGCAAACAGGTATATCTTCCTAAGGAGGTGGATGTAAGAGGAACTATGAATAGTTACATGTAAATTTTTCTGTGGAGGCTTTGTTGCAGTTCTAATTATATTGTCATTAGTAATCAGTTATATTTAAATCAATAATTATGATTACATTGGCATTAAAATTATTAATAATTTATAAGTCAGCACTAGTGTGCTACTAACATTTTTCTTAGTATCTATATTCTGTGTCTTAGACATTACCTATCACTACCTACATTATCTTGTTTAATCGTTAAAAATAACCATTTCATACAGATAATATATTAGCCCTATTTGATAGATGGAAAAAGTCAGCCCATAAAAGGTGAAGTAGCTTTGCCTAAGATAGTGTTTCTCAACCTTTTCCATACTCTAAAATGTTTAGAAAATGGACATATGAGATCTAACACTTAAGTCTGAGAATTTAATTGTTCTAAGTGCTGCATAACTCATTGCCGAATATCACTACAGCTATCTTTGAAGTACTCCTCTTGGGAAGCTCTGCATTGATGCCAGCACCCAGTTCACCCTTCAAAGCAGTTTTGCAACTCTTTTTGGAATGGCCATTTTGCACAGAGACGTGGTGACAAGTTTGCAAACTTAATTGTATGGCTGTCTGTGAGGGAATTTTTAGCCAGTAAACAAATAACTGTATAGGAACACCCTTACTACTTGCCTTATCTGGCCCATGGTGACTTTTTTCTTACCCAAAGATAAAGGAAATATTGAAAGGAAGACATTTTCATCACACTCAGGACAATAAGAGTAATACAACAACAGCTCTGATAGCCATTCCAGAAAAAGAGGTCCAAAATTGCTTTGAAGGTTGGTCTAGGCTCTGGCATCAATGCATAACTTCCTAAGGCAGGATGTACTTCGGAGGTGACCATAATAATATTCAGCAATGAGATATGTAATGCTTTTTCTAGGATGATTTCTCATACTTAATTGTCAGTCCTCATATGTTTGTGGGTCATTTGGAATAAGCTATGGCAGAGGTATAAAGCATCCAAGAGCTGAGAAAGTCAACTATGATGTGCTGTCAGCACAATGGTGAGAAATCTCAGGACTAACGGAGAGTCAGAGCAAGAATTCAAGTCTATGTGGTTTTAATGTCCATATTCTTTTTTTTTTAATTGTGATTAAGTGAAAGTGTACAGTCCAAATCAATTTTGCATGCCCGCCTGTCTGCAGCTCGCTCTGCAGTCCCTGCCCCATGACAGCACATTCCTCCTTTTCCTTCTATGCCTGTTGTATCTTCTCAACAAGTGCCTGTCCCTTCCTCTCCACCCTCTTCTCTCCCATTTAGAAAGAGACCAGTGAGACATCATCCTATGAATACATAAAACCATAAAGTATATACAATAATATAGTCCCATTGTGTCCCTGAGTCCAGTCCATTTTTGTCCAAAGAGTTGACCTCAGTAGTGTTTTCTGGTCAGGGACAGCAGCAGATCTAGGTGCCATGCTCTTTTTTGCCTTGTGTCTGTATTGTTCTCAGTGATCACTTGTTCCGGATGAGTTAGGACCATTTAGTGTACCTCATTTGGCAGCTTGCTAGCTTTTAAGACCCTAGACTCCACTTACAAATATGGGGTGCAGAAGGCTGTCTCCCGTCCCTGCTACTCTGCCCTTGCAGTATTGGGTTGAGATTAGAAGAGCTTGTAATTTATAGTGAAGTCCATTTAAGTTGATTTATTTCCTAGTGTGTGCTGTCACTGCTTTCACCTAACTAAATTTCTGTCAACTGTCTAATCTATGATCAACCCTCTCCCTGCCTTCTCATCCGTGTAGCTGTCAAAGAGTCTTCTGTAGATAAGTCTGCTTTTATGTTCTTATAGCAGGGGTCTCATACAGTATGTGTCCTTTTGCCACTGACTGATTTCATGATTTCACTCAACATAATGTCTTCCAGTTGAAACCAGGTTGTGAGATGCTTCCTAAAATCATCATTGTTCTTTATCATAACATAGTATTCCATTGAGTATAATGTTTACCCATTCATCTGTTGATGGACATCTAAGTTGATTCCATTTTTTTGCTATAGTAGTGAAGTCCATATTCTCAGTGGAATGACTCTTACTGGATTAACCTGGATGACACTGTGTGTGTATGTGTATATATATGTATATATATATATATATATATACACACACACACACATACAAGGTCTGACAATTAAGTCTGCAGACTTAATTGTTCTGAATGCTAGGTACCTCATTGCTGTTTTTAAATCCTTTACTGCTAATTCTAAGTGTGGTCATCTTGAGGTCATCTTTGTGCATCACTTTAAGTATGTGCATATTTTCCTATTTCTTGATATATCTAATGTCTAGAAAGCAATTTTGTAACTTTTTCTGGAATGGCCATTGTGCACAGTGGCACAGTGGCTTGTTTGTAAACTTAATTGTGTAATTGTCTGTTTTTAGCCAGTGAACAAATAACTGTGTTGGAACCCCTTCCCTACTCACCTGATCTGGCCCTCAGTAACTTTTTTCTTTACTCAAAGATGAAAGAAACATTGAAAGGAAGATATTTTGATGACATTCAGGACATTAAGGGTAATACAATCACAGCTCTGATGACCATTCCAGAAAAAAAGTTCCAAAATTGCTTTGAAGGGTAGACTAGGCACCGGCTTCAGTGCATAGCTTCCCTTGGGGAGTACTTCAAAAATTACCATGGTGATGTGCAGCACCAATCTTTCTAGGATGAGTTCACAAACTTAATTGTTCTTCCTTGTATGTGTGTGGGAATAAAGGCAATGAAGAGCAACCAAAGGCAGACAGAAATTGCAGGGAGTTGACAACTTTACACTTGAAAAAAGTGAAGACAGGAATACTTCCCGTTTTTTGTGACTTTTTAACTTAATATTTTTACTTCCATTTACGCTAACACCTGCATCTCAGTGTTTTGAGGAAGTGGAAGGCAAAATTTGGGATTGCTTGAGTACTTGCGTAGTGAAAGGAGAAACTCTGGAAAAAAGAATACCATAGAGGAGGAGCCTTCAATTCTGAGTGTAAACTGCCCAAATTTTTGGCTGACCCTTGAACTACACAGGCATGGAGACTAAAATAACTGAGCAGGGATTTCAGCTGCTGCTCATGAAATCACAGACAGTATTTGGAGTTTGACTTAAGCTAAGCCAAATGCCCAGTAAAACAAACAACAACAGTAGCACTTAAGAGAAACATAATTGAACTAAGCATCTCTACAACCTAACATTACAACATCTGGGGTAATATCCAGAATTTCTAGATATTAAACATACCAAGAAACAGGAAAATGTTCACATACTTAAAGTGATACACAGAGATGACCTGAAGATGACCCCAATGTTAGAATTAGCAGTAAAGGATTTTAAAACAGGTATTATAATTAAGCTCTAGAATGTGGAGTAAAATGTCCTTATAATGAGTCAGCAAAGTTCATGCTCTTCATCATTCCTCTTTTTCAGATTATGTTTCCCTGATACCAGACTTGAACAATAAATGACAAAGAAGTATCTTGCCTAAAGTGATAACTGCTGTAGCTGTGTGGAGGCCAGTGTCCAGTTCATCTTACTCTCTAAGCTGAGTTTTCCATAGATGTGAAGAGCTTAGGTCTACCTGAGTAGGAATTATAGCTTTAGTGCCTGCAAGACCTTGATAGGTTGGTTAATTATAACTTAGGGGAATCTAAATCTCATTTTCTTGAAGTAGTTTCTGTGAAAATTACTCATGTTACTGTGTATAAAACGCTTAAAGTGTTTGACACATAGGGCTCGATAACGTTTTTATTATTAATACTATCATTGTTAATATTATGGCAACATACATTTGTACACGAAATTCTGCATTCCTGGTGTGGCTATAATATCAGCAGTGAAAAGGAGGAAAAAATATTCACCACAAGAGTCTGTTCTTTTATGTGCTTAGTTAGCATTTGCTAAGCTTGTTTGCCATACGAGAAGCTGTGCTTAAGCAAGAGGAATAAAACCATGTATAAAACATGCTGCTGCTGCTTTGTTTCCCTTTTTCTCGTGTGCATGTGTTTGTGGTTTAGGTAAAAGTTTACAGAGCAAATTAGCTTCTCATTAAATAGTACGCAAATTGTTTTATGACATTGGTTGTCAATCCCTGATGTGTCAAATACTCTCCCCTTCTCCACCCCAGATTCCCTGTTTCCATTCACCCAGTTTTCCTGTTCCTTCCTGACTTCTTGTCTTTGCTTTGGGGCTGGTGTGCCCATTAGTTTTGTATACATGAATGAACTATGAGGCATGTACCCCACGTTAGTTATTGTTGGCCCTATAAACTCATTAAGCTGAACTCATTGCTTTCAAGTCTGATCCAATCTGATCTTTGGCTCAAGTCTGAACCTCAGGAATGATGTCAGTAAAAGGTTTTCCAGGGGCCTTTATCTGAGACCTTCTATCGTGATCCCTGCCAGAGCAGTCCTTGATAATAACCAGGCACAATCTAGTTGTTCTAGGATCATAAGACATTATTCTTGCCCTTAGTGAACTGTAATTAATTCTGAGAATGAAATAATTTGCCTAGAAATGCTAACAAGAAACTCCAGAACTGTGTTTTTTTTTTTCCCCTAATACCTGGTGTAGATGAGCTGATTAAAAAATTAAAGGTATTTGAATTCCTTAGGTATCTGTATTGATATATAGCTATTCAATCCTTAATGAGTCTGCCTTTATTTGAGGGGTTACCCAACCCTATACTAAGCTGAAGCCCATTATGCAGCTACTTCATTGAAACGTGCATGCCAACACAATTTTGAACCTAATCTCAGCCTTGGAATCTATTCCCTGAGACTTGAAATCTATTCACAGATGCTGTTGCAGAGCCCTCTACTTGCCCTCCTGTGAAACTGGTTACTTCAAAGCAGTGCATTTATCTGTTGAGTAGCTCAAAGGCCTGAAAGAACTCTGCCTCGCTCTAAGCTGAAGTATGTATCCTTGGACCTGCCCATTCAGAGGTCCTCATTCTGCCCTCCAGAGGGCAGCCTTCTCCACTCTCTGTGACAACAGCCTTGGAAGTATTTGAAGATAGTTATTAAACATGTTCCCAAGGCTGCATGCCTCCATTTCTTCCATTAGCTACTAATTTCTCAGGGAATCCAGACCTTTTACCAGCCTGAATGCTTCTAATTGTGCAGTCGCTCTGTAAGTTGTTTCCTTTAAACAGGAAAGCAATATATACCTACAGCAAATAACAATGAAACCAAAGTGAAACCCATAAGGATACAATTTTGTATGACATAAAAAGTATATGCCTCTGTGTGCCCTGCTTAGACAAAAAACATTCCTAAGAAGAGCAGCTGTTAGGATTTGTGGAAGCCCAATAAGGCAGTGCCTACGCATGTGCTGTGCATTTTCATGTGCAGATGTACTATGCCACAGCTCTTAACTTAAATGCGCTCACACTCTATGTCACATTCTACAGCTTTTTAAAAAAATTTATTATAGTCATTATTCCATATCACGTGGCATCCCAAGTATTGAGTGTTAATAATAGCCATTGAATGTGTTCCATTTCATGGTGACCCGGCATATAATAGAACAAAACATTATCTAGTTGTGCACCATCTTCATGTTTGTTGGTATGTTTGAGTCCATTGTTTGGTTATAGTTTAGGCTTTTAAGAGTTTTCCTTAACTCTCTACTTTACCAAACATGACTTTTTTTTTTTTTTTTTTTTTTTTTTTAGCAATTAGCTTGTTCTGATGCTTTGTCCAAAGTAAGTTGAAGTCTCAGACAATATTGTATGATCTATAGAGTTTTCATTGGCTAATTTTTGTGAATAGATCACCACCCTTTTCTTCCTGGTCTGTTGTGGCCCTGATGTTCTGCTGAAACTTTTCTACCATGGCTGACTCTGCTGATGTTTGAATTATCAGTGGCATAAATTCCAGTATCATAGTAACACTCAAGCCACCGTAGTAAACTGATGGATGGTGGATTGAAAGAATAGATCCTGAAATTGAACACAAAATTTTAATTATTCAACTTGAATTAGAGTTATTGTGGTAGTCATTATTGTTTTGTTCATTTAACAAATATGTATTGAAGGCGTTTTGTGCTAAGTGTTGGAATAAATATGTAAGCTATAAAGATGTTGTCATGGATTGAATTATGTTCCCCCCAAATATGTGTAGTGATTTGGCTAGGCCATGGTTGCTGACATTGTATGATGTTCCTTTGTCTTATAAATCAGCTGCTTTGCTGTTAATGTGGGAGGATGGGTGGTGGTGTGTTAGAGAGGCAGGATTCAACCTTTAAGATTACATTGTGCCTAGAGGCAATCTTTTGGGATTAATGGAAAGGGAAGGAAGCATCAGGAAAGAAGCAGTGCCAGGAGCAGAGCCAGTCCTTTAAACCTGGGATCCCTGCAGCTGAGAAGCAACCAGTCCAGGGGAAGTGACAAGAATGGCCTTCCTTTAGAACCAAAAAAGTCTTCCCCAGGAATTGATGCCTTGTATTTCTACATTTAGCCTACTGTCCTGTGAGAAAATGTATTTCTCTTTGTTAAAGCCATCCACTTGTGATATTTCTGATACTGCTGCACAGATGACTAGGACAGATAAGAAACAATGGTGGTGTGATAATTAAGAGCTATGACTGCTTACCAAAAAGATCAACAGTTCAAATCTACCAGATGCTCCCTGGAAACCCTCTTGGGCAATTCTGTTCTTCAAAAAGAGTCCTTATGAAAGGGAATTGAATCTATGACAGTGAGTTTTATAAATACAAAGCTGACCCTTAGGAAATTCATGTTTAATAAAGATAGTTTCTAATGAGAAATTTTAATAGAATGTGATGCATCTACGATTAGACTAAATTTATTCCTAATTTGCAGTTACTTTTGCTTCTTGTTTTCTCCTATCTTTATAAACTGGAATTTTTTTTTTTTTTTTTGAAATTGGGAGAAATGTTAGTAGCTAGTTTGGCTTTTCTCTGCCCCTGAATTTACTGTTGAAGATGCAGGAATCATGCAGACTGACTGTAATGTTTGCTACGTAGATGATGACCTGATTTAAACAAATACCAAAGAACTTTTGTGAATACCAGTGGTTTGAGTCACTCTGATCTGGAGTGCAAGAATAAAACAAACAAACAAAAAACTGCATCTACAAATGGGTAGACATTACATGGAGATACATTTCAGTTTGTTTTGAAGAAGAGCTAGAATCAGAACTATCTGCAAATGAGGATTTTAGGAAACAGTGAGGGTTTGGGTACTGAAAGGTTAAAGCAGAGTTTGGAAAACAGTGGTAATAGTGCCAAATAGAGTAACTGCCATGTGACAGCCACTCAGGAAATATTTGTAGAAAGGGGGTAGAGAGAGAGAGAGAGAGAGAGAGAAAAAAAAAAGAAGGGAGAAGTAAGTAGCAGGGGAGGGAGATACCTTTGATTCATTCATTCCAAAATATTTATTGAACACCTGTTCTGTGCTCAGTTCTGTATTAGTTACCAGGATACAATGACAAGAACTTCAAAATAATCCCTTCCCAACCCACACAGAGAATTTGCAGTGTAATGAGTGAAGTATTACTTAAACCTTTAGCTACAAGCAATGACATCTGCTAAGAAGGCAAAGACCAAGGAGCTGTGGAAGGTGGTACAGAAGTCAGTGTTGGGAACTGTCAAGGTTTGAGGCTTATGTGAAACCTATTAAGTGGTATACTCATGTATCACGGAGACTTTGTGACTGGAGTATGTGAGGGATGCTCAAAGAATGCAAGAAAGGCCAATGTTACTGAGACCCAGAGAGTGAGGGAGATGGCAGGGTACGATGAGGCTAGAGAAATAGATGGGGTTGTCTGAGGCAGAGTCTTGAAGGGACCCTTGGGGAGTCTGGGCCCATCTTAGGCAAGCTGGGAGAGCTTGGAAGGGCTTAAAGGCAAAGGAGGGATGTAATGGATCTGCTTTTTAAAAACTTGTTTTGGCTGTTTTGTAGAGTCACCTGGAGGGACAAGAGAGACGTGAGTAGGTCAGTTGGGGTGGGACAGTATAGTACAGATGAGAAAGGTGGGAACATGAGGGAGGAGGGTGGCAGTGGAGATACAGTGAGGTGCAAGGGTTTGAGAGATGCGTGAAGTACAATGTACAAGGCACTGTGATAGATTATCTAAGAATGGAAGGTTATGAGCAGTCGAGGGTCTCAAGGATGACTTAGGTTTCTGACTGCTATGCATCACCAGTAGTGAAGTTCACTGGAACAGAGAAAAGCAGGTTCTAGACGGAAAGTTTGTAGGAGAAAAATCCTGATTTTTGTTTGGGATATGTTGATCTTTAGATACTTGGAGTCACAGGACCTGTGCTAGATGCTTTGCATACTTAATTCTTTTAATTCTTGTAGTCATCTTGAAAGTTAGATTATACTCATGTTATAGTTGAAGAAATTGAGATACAAAGAAATTAGGTTTATAGCCTGAAGTTATATAGCAGACATGGGTGGAGCCTTTATTGGAAACCAGATATCACTTACTTCCTTGATTCTGCTGTTGAGTGTCTTGGAATCAATTTAGACTCAGAGAGACCATCTAGGACAGAGTGTAACTTTCTAGGGTTTCCTAGACTGTAATCCTTACACTTAATCTTTGCACCTGGTCTTTTCTCCTTAGGAGTGACTGGTGTAACCACTCACTGTTGGGTTAGAAGCTGAGTACTTAACCAGTGTGCTACCAGGGCTTCTGATGTGTCTGCTACTTCAGCTATATTTTTCTTAGTGAGTGTTTAATCAATTGTTTGCTACATAATTATATTGTGAATAAACAAGAAGACCTTTTTCCTAATGGTACTTTGGGATCTTAAGAAAAATATACATTTTTTATTTGTCTTAGGATGGAACCTCCTTGATTGTTTCTTTCTCATTCTAGAGTTTTAAGGAGTCAGAAGTTGATATTCCCAGCTTCTTCAAAGCAAGTTTTCATGCCAAAATGACATTGTCACAATAGTTTGAAAGTTACTGCTTGTACGACTGCAATAAAATCATCTTGTAAAATTCATTAGCCACTCTACTACTCATAACGTATCTCCAAAGTGTTGTGGCTGGCCAAAGCAGTTAGATCGTTAAGACAGAACTGCACATAATGTTATCCTCTGGCCTGTTACTCTGGGAAACAGAATATAGTTGATACATCGGGTGATGGTATACTATCATGATGATGAGATTTTATGGACTCTGAGAATATTAGACAGTTTAGGAGTGATCCAGCCAATACCCATCATTGTACAGATGGGGCACCAAACCTAGAAGGGAAGATAACTAAAGCAGTAGAACTGGTAATAGAATCAGGCCAGGAACTCATGTTTTCATTACAATACTCTTGCCATTCTATCTGCAAGTATATATGACTGGTACAGAGGCAGATATTTAGAAGGATGGGTAGGAAGATAGGTGGGTATATGCTGTCTTATTAACATCTGTCTCCGATACTGCTAGTGCTTCACTTGTAGTTTCTTCATATTTTCAGGCATCTAATTTATATTGGCATTATTAGCAATGTTCAGCAGATGAAGAAACTGAAGCTTGTCTTAGTAGTCCAGTATTAACCTAGCATACATAATAAGACATGTATAAATATCTTAATTATATCTATCTATCTAGGTAGATATATAGATAGATAGATAAAGATATGGGTCAGTTTTTGAAGGATCCAGAAATAATTATTATTTACATTGGTTGTTATACAACTGTCTTAAGAAAAGATGAAACTTTTTTCATTGCAGAGAAAACCCTGATGACTTCTCTCAAAGTCTTAAAAAGGCTGTAATCTCTGGATTTAGACCTGAATTATAGTAGGGTTCATTTATTCCCTACTTTTGGGTCCTTGAACAGCTTACTTTACTTTTCTTGGGTTCAATTTCTTTATAAAATGGATATTAAAAATATCCATCTCCTGGAGGGAGAAATATCATGAAGTGGTGTTTTTGAAAATGAATACAATTGAGATACATTATAGAAAAAG
This sequence comes from Heterohyrax brucei, assembly GCA_028571685.1. Taxonomy (NCBI): domain Eukaryota; kingdom Metazoa; phylum Chordata; class Mammalia; order Hyracoidea; family Procaviidae; genus Heterohyrax; species Heterohyrax brucei. The sequence continues at coordinate 173,683,907 of CM053141.1, forward strand.
GATAGCTGTGTTGGAGGTGGACGAGAACGCAGAAGATCAACATTCAATTCTCAGCCCTCTAAGGCTCCCTGCCACGCACATGTTGGTCCTGAGCAAAAAGAACTCCTCTGGGTGCTCTGAGTCAGTGAGGGTAGCAAGAAGAAAACTAGAGAGAAAGTGAAGGTTGACAGCAGAGGCTTTGGAATGAGACATTCCTGCAAGCTCCATGAGCTTGGGTGAGATGCATAATCACTCTGGATCTTACTTTTTTATCTGTAAAACTGGGAAAATGGGACCTATTTTAAGAAAATATGTTTAAAGATCTTAGTGCATTGCCTGACACGTGGTAGGTACTTAGCACATTCATCTTGCTCATTGAGTGACTGTCTGAGTCAGAGGAAAGAGTTCAAGTGCACTTCTCCTATTGCCCCTCTTTACTGCTGGTAGTATAAATTCAGACCTCTTGCTTTAACAGATTTATTCAACCAAATTGCACTGTTTTTTGTTTGCATTGTTCAAGGAAAAGCAAATCCTAATTGGTTTCTCTGTAGCATGGACCAGTGAAATCAAACCTGCTTGGTGCCCTCTTATATAAGAAGCTGCAAGCCTTCTCTAAGTCATCTCATTAGCTCCCTGTGATATTTATGAAGCCTGGGAATTGGTAATGATCTTAAAGGGGGTTAGGATCTTTAGTATTGGGGAGGAAGATGGTAGAGAGAATCAGAGGACCTTAAGAGACCTTAAATGCAGATCTTTACTGAACCGTTTTTTTTTTTTTTTTTGGTTATCAGTTACCCAGCGGAGCGTCTGACAAATACAGTATGGCGTCTTATCCCCCATCATCTGTGTGATGGGGTACCATCTGGGCTCATAGAAAGAACCATAGTCTATACGACTTGGCTGAACTAATTAGTCAATGAATAAATTATCAAAACAGACAAATGCAGTTCAAACCAGAAGTGACCGTGGATTTTAAAAATTTTATCAGCTCGGCTGAGTCTCTGGGCAAGAGCTTGTTTCTGAGGAAATAAATTATATGAGACTGACAGCATATTTTCTCCCCAAAGCACTCATACTTTTTTATTTTTTAAACACTAACTGCAGCTCTGAAATGAAAACCAACATACTAATAAAAATCAGAGCTAAGTGGAGGGTGCACATTAGGTCAACTTAAATAGATGTCCCTTTTTCCAAACAGATGCCTCTGTAGGCATCCAAAAGGACAGCTCTGAGTGAGGTTTTTCTCAGAAAACACTGATGGCTTTCTATTAGCAAGAAAATTAAGTAGCAATTTCTTAGCGTTGTATCATATCAGAAAACCAAATCGAGTGCCGCTGTGTCAGTTCTAATTCATAGCAACCCTATAGTGCTGAGTAGAACCATACCATAGCGTTTGCAAGGAGCACATGTCAGATTTGAACTGACGACCTTTTTGGTCTGTAGACATAGTACTTAATCAGTGGGCCACTGGGTTTTCCTGTGTTATCAAAGGACTTTTAAAATAAGTCATAATAGATGACTAGTCTTTAATGATGCTATATATCAGACACTTAGCTGAACATTTTTATATGGAGTTATTAGGTTCAGCTGAGTCAGTTTTGACTCTTAGAGGTCCTATATATAAAGAACTGAACACTTCTCAGTCCCGTGCTGTCCTAAGATTCTTGCGCTGGAGCCCATTGTTGCAAGCACTATGTTAGGCCATCTCATTGATGAGATGGAGGAAAAGGATCCATCCTTTTTCCCAGACCTCTGATTTACTAAGCATTACGTCCTTCTCCAGGGATTTTGTCTGTTTCTGTGCTAATGACAGATCTGAAGTATGTAAGAAATAGTCTCATCATCATTATTTATAAGGAGCATTCACCCAAGGCATATTTGTTTATTTTCTGGCAGTCCATGGTGTATTCATTATTCTTCACCAACATCATAATTCAAAGATGCCAGTTCTGTGTTGTTCTTCATTATTTGTTATTCCTTATTCAGTGTCCAGCTTTTGCATGCATATGAGGTGATTGAAAACACCGTGGATTGGGACAGAGGCAACTTAGTTTTCAAGGTGACATTTGTGCTTTTTAACACTTTAAAGAGGTCTCTTGTAGCTGATTTGTCCAATGCTATGTGTCATTTGATTTCTTGACTGCTACTTCCATGGGTGTTGATTGTAGATCCAAGTGAATGAAATCCTTCACAACTTCAGTCTTTTCTCCATTTATCATGATATTACTTGTTGGTCCAGTTGTGAGGATTTGTATTTTCTTTATATTGAAGTGTAATCCATGCTGAAAGCTGTGGTCTTTGATCTTCATCAGTGTACTTCATGTCCTCTTTACTTCATAAAGCAAAGTTGTGTCACCTGCATGCTGCAAGATGTTAATGAGTCTTCCTCCAATGCTGATACCCCACTTTTTTACAGTCCAGTTTTTTGGATTATTTTCTCTGCATGCAGATCAAATAAATATGGTGAAAGAATACAGCCCTGACACCTTTCCTCACTTTAAACCATGCAATATATCTTTTTTATGTATTTATTTTTAATTAAATTTTTTTTTATTATGGTTGAGGGAAAATGTACAGTCCCGTATAAATTTGCATGCCCGCCTGTGTGCAGCTCCCACTGCTCTCCCTGCGTGGTGACAGCACACTCCTCTCTATTCTGTACATGTCATGTCCTCCTAATAAACTCCTATCCCTTCCTCTCCACCCTCTCCCCTGCCTCCAGTAAGAGATCAACAGGATGACATCCTTTAGATGTATGAAACCATAAAGTGCACATATGATATGGTCACTCTGTGTCACCAAGTCCAATCCATTCTGGTCCAAGAGTTGACCTCCATTATGATTTACGGACAGGGGCAACATCAGGGCCAGGGGCCATGCTCCCAGGGGAACTCCAAGGCCCTTGGACCATCAATTGCGGTGGATATCTCAGGGTACACCTCTTTTTATTTTTGTGTTGCCAGTAAGACTCAATTTGGTGAGGCCCATCATGGCTATCACTGGTGGTGTCTGGGTACCGTCTGGTTCTTCTGTTCACCTGTCTATGTAGTCACCCACTCACATGGATTTTTCTGTCTTCTAGATTCTCTGTCCTTCATGTTGTTTTGGTCCTTGGTGATCATCTGTTCCTGCTGAGCTGGGACCATTTGGTGTACTTCAGATAGCAGCTCGGCAGGTTTTAAGACTTCAGACACCACTCACCAATGTAGGGCCCAGAAGACTCTTTTAGCAAAATGCTAGTTATGCCAATTGGCCTCAATGTCCCCTGAGAGCATGGACCCTGGACCTGTGCCCCAGGTACTCTGTCCTTGCAATATTGGGTTAAGATGGGAGGACTAATCATGTTATGTTGAAGTCCAGTTAAAATTCATGCAGTATGTCTTTATTCTGTCTGAACAACTGCCTCTTGGTCTATGTATAGGTTCCTCATAAGCACAATTAAGCATTTTAGGCTTCTCATTCTTCCCAATTTTATATGTAATTTATTATGATCCACACAGTCAAATGCCTTTAAATACTCAATAATACGTTAAGTAAACATCTTTGTGGTATTTTGTGCTTTCAGTAGGATCCATCAGACATCAGTGACGATACCCCTGGTTCCATATCCTGTTCAGAATCTGGCTTGTATTTCTGGCCGTTCCCTGTGGATGTACTGCTGCAGATGTTTTTGAATGATCTTCAGCAAAATTTTACGTGCATGTGATAATTAATTGTTAAGTAACTTCCACTTTCATTTGGATCACCTTTCTTGGGAATAGGCAGAAATAAGTATCTTTTCCTGTCCATTGGCCAGTTAACTGTCTTCCAGATTTCGTACCGTACGTAAGTGAGCTTTTACAGTGCTGCATTCATTTCTTTAAACATCTCAATTGGTATTTCATCAATTCCTGGGGCCCTTTTTTCTGCAGTGCTTTACTACAGCTTGAACATCTTCCTTTAGCGCTATCAGTTCCTGGTCATATGCTGCTGCCTAAAATAGTTGAACCTCAACCAGTTTTTTTCTGGTATACTGACTCTGTATTCTTTCCTTTTTTTTTTGATTCTTCCTGCATTGTTTCATGTTTCCCTGTAGAGTCTTGCAACAGTGCAACTTGAGGACTGAATGCTATCAGTTCTCTCAGCTTGAGAAATGCCGAATGTATTCTTCTCTTTTGGTTTTCCAACTCCCAGTCTTTGCATTTGTCATTGTAATACTTTACTTTTTTCTGCTGGAGCCACCCTCTGAAATTGTCTCAACTGTTACTTCATCTTGTCTTTCTTTTTCTGTAGCTACTCAGCATTGAAGAGTGATTTTCAGGTTCTCTTCCAGCATCACATTTATTCTTTCTCTCTTTCATGTCCTTTTAATGATCTTTTTTTTTTTTTTTTATGATTGAGTGAAAATGTACATTCCCATAAAAATATGCCCATACATGTTCTATCCTCCCAACAGTCTTCTATCCCCTGCTCTCCACCCACTGCTCTTCCTCCTGCAAGGGGTCAGCAGGATGACATCCTATAGATGTGTAGAACCATAAAATTCCCTCAAGATACGGTTACTCTGCATTGCCAAGTCCACTCCATTACTATCAGAAAAGTTGACCTTCATTATGATTTATGGACAGGGGCAGTGTCAGGGCCAGGGACCATGCTCCCAGAGTAACTCCGAAGCCCCTGGACCATCGGTTGCGGTCTTTTATTGGAGATCTCAGGGTACACCCCTATTTATTCTCTTGTTGCCGATGAGACTCCACTTTGTGAGCTCGATTGTGGCTATCGCTGGTGGTGGCTGGCACTATCTGGTCCATCTGGTCACAAGTCAATGTAGAGACCCACTCAGGTGGGTCTCTCTGTCTCCTGGGTTCTCTTTACCCCAAGTCATTCTTGTCGTCTTGTCCTTAGTGATCATCCATTCCTTTTGATTTGGGACCATTTGCTGTACCTTCAGATGGCAGCTTGGCAGCTTTTAAGACCCCAGATGCCACTCACTGATGAGGGGTGCAGAGAGTCCTCATTAGCAAAGGGCTAGCTGTGCCAATTGGGCTCGATTTCACCTGACAGCATGGTCCCTGGCCCCCTGCCCCAGCTACTCTGTCCTTGCAATATTGGGTTAAGATGGGAGGAGTACTCAAATTGTGTTGAAGTCTACTTATTACTGGTCTTCTTTCTAATGTGTGCCGTCACCAATTTCACCCAACCAAATTTCTATTAACTACCTAATCTAAACCCTACCAGCCCCCTCACCCTCCCTCCCTCCCCTCCTCCTTTTAACAATCTTTTGCTTCATGTGTGATGTCCTTGATGTGATTCCACAACTCGTCTAGTCTTCAGTCATTAGTGTTCATCTTGTCAAATGTGTTCATGAGGTAGTCTATAAATTCAGGTAAGATATATTCGAGATCATACTTTGGTTTTCATGGACTTGTTCTAATTTTCTTTGTCTTCAACTTGAACTTGTATGTGAGCAATTGATGGTCTGTTCTACAGTTTTGCCCTGGCCGTGTTCTAACTGGTGATATCGAGCTTTTCCATCATCTCATTCTCTTTAAAATACATATATATATTACTGTACTTTAAGTGAACATTTACAATCCAAATCAATTTGCCATATGAAACCCTGCACCCACACCACTATATAGCACTTTAACTGCCTGCCCCCCAAAAGCACATTCTTCCTTTACATCCTGTACTTCCAACATCCATTCATCCAACTCCTGTCCCCCTCCATCCTCTTATCTAAACTCTGGACAAGAGCAGCTCTGATAGCCTCATGAAGACATTAAAGCCAAGAAACATATTTTTCATTAGCATCACTCTTTTTCTTATAGTTCAGTCCAGTCTTTGTCTGTAGAGTTGGCTTCAGTACTGATTTCAGCTCTGGGCTAACAGAGAGTCCGGGGAACATGTCCTTAGGGAACCCTCCAGCCTGATGGATCAAGTGTAGTCTTTTAATAGAGTTCTAATTCTGCAGATCCAGTTTTCTCCTGTTATATCAGGAACTTTATGTTCCATGCCAGGGCAGTTATTGATGGTGGCAGGGCACCATCTAATTCTTTTGGTCTCATGCTGATGTAGTATCTGAATCATATGGTAACCTCTGACTGCTGGGCTCACATTTTGCTCATGTATTTGATGTTCTTCATTCTCCTCTGCTCCAGGTTGATTGGGACCACTTGATGCTAGTTAGATGGCAGCTTGTTAGCTTTTAAGCCCCCAGACACCACTCACCAGAGTGGTATGGAGAACATTTTCTTAAGAAAAGTATGCCAATTAGCCTAGATGGTCCCTGAAAGTGTGATTCACTGACCCCTGTCCCTGCTACTCTGTTCTTCAGAATGTTGGATTGTATTTAAAAAGCCGTGTAGCTTTTGGTGTAGTCCAGTTTTAGTAACTTCCCTTCTATTGTGTGCTTTCCACGCCTTCACTGAACCCAGTTCCTATCTACTACCTAATCTGTGAATACCCCATCACTCACTCCCCACACTTGTAACCATCAAATATCATTTTCTTCTTTCTTAAATCTTTTAAGGCCTTATAATAGTGGTCTTGTACAATATTTGTTCTTTTGAAACTGACTAATTTCACTCAGCATAATGTCTTCCAGATGACTCTGTGTTATGATGTTTCCTAAGATCATCACTGTTCTTTATTATTGCATGATATTCCTTTGTGTGAATATACTATAGTTTGTCTCTCCATTCATCTCTTGAAGGACACCTAGGTTGATTCCATTTTTTTGCTGTTGTGGACAGTGCTACGGTAAACATTCGTGTGCATGTATCTGTTCATGTGACAGCTTTTGTTCCTCTAGGATATATTCCAAGCAGTGAAGTCAATGGATCACATGGTATTTCTATTTCTAATTTTTTAAGAAAGGGCCAAATCAATTTTCAAAGTGACTGTAGAAGAGTTCCAGTCTCTCTACGACATCTCTAAGATTTGTGATTTTGTTTTTTGGATTAATGCCAACCTTGTAGGGGTGAGATGGTATCTCATTGTAGTTTTGATTTTAATTTCTGTAATAGCTCATACTTTGAGCATTTCTTCATGTATCTGTAAGTTCCTGGATGTCATCTCTGGTGAAGTGCCTGTTCATATCCTTTGCCCATTGTTTGTGTTATTTGTCTTTTTTTTTGTTGGTGTTTTGTGGCACCTCATAGATTATGGAAACTAGATGCCAATCAGATTTGTGATAGCAAAAATTTCCCAGTCTGCAAGTAGTCTTTTTACTTTTTGTGAAGTCTTTGGATGATTGTAAGTGTTTGATTTTTAGGAGTTCCCAGCTTTCTATTTTCTTTTCTGGCATTAGTATATTGTTAGTAATTTTTTGTAGTTTCTTTATGCGCTGCCTGTATCAGTGCTTCCAGTGTTGTCCTTATATTTTTTTCAGTGATCTTTATTGTTTTTGTTATAGTTAGCTCTTTGATCCATTTTGAGTTAGTTTTTGTGCATAGTGTGAGATATTGATCTTGTTTAATTTTTTTTTTTTTTGCTGCAGGTGGATATCCAGTTTTGCAAATGCCATTTGTTAAAGAGACTGTCTTTGACAAATATGAGCTATTCACAGGTACATGATTTTGTCTGGATTCTCAATTCTGTTCTGCTGGTTTATGTATCTGTTTTTGTGCCTGTACCAGGCTGTGTTGACTATGATGGGAGTCTGAAAGTTCTAAAGTCAGGTAGAATGAGAACTGCCACTTTGTTCTTCTTCTTCACTAATGTTTTGCTTATTCAGGGCTTCTTCCCTTTCCATATGAAGTTGGTGATTTTTTTTTTCCTGTCTGATTAAAAAAAGGCCATTAGAATTTGTATCAAGATTTCATTGTATCTATAGGTTGCCTTGGGTAGAATAGACATTTTTACAATGTTAAGTCTCTTTATCCATGAGCAAGGTAGGTTTCTCCATTTATGTATGTCTCCTTTGGTTTCTTAGAGTACAGTCCTGCAGTTTTCTTTGTATAGGTCTTATACATCTCTGGTTAGATTTATTCCTAGATATTTTATCTTCTTGAGGGTAATTATAAATGGTAATACTTCAGTAATTGCTTCTTGATGGCCTCTTTGTTGGGGTACAGGAATCCAACTAACTTACATATGTTTATCTTGTGTCCTGAAACTTTGCTGAAATCTTCTATTAATTCCTGCACTTTTTTTTTTTTTTTTTTTTTTGATTCTTTAGAGTTTTCTATATGTAAGGTTATATCATCTGGAACTAGAGATACTTTTACATCATCTTTTCCATTGGCTCTTTCTACAAATGTAGTCAATTTATATGGAGTAGATCATTTTATTCTTAGACCAAAATTATGAGGTAAGCTGTAATATTATCCCTATTTTATCAGTGAGGTAACTGAAGTTTGGAAACATTGAGTAATTTGCCAGTTTTATGTAGCTGGTATATGCTATAGGTCTTGAACCTAGAAAGTGTGTGCTTATTCTGTCCTAGGGGTTGTCAAATTATGGCCTGAGACCTAAGAATGATTTTTGTAATTTTAAATAATTTAAAAAAATTCAAAGTGGAAGTAATGTTTTGTAAAAAGTGGAATTATATTCAGATTTTACTGTCTGTAAGTAAAGATTTATTGGAACACAATCATGATTATTTGTTTTCATGTTGTCTATGCTTGCTTTTATTCTACCTTGGAAAAGCTGAGTAGTTAGGACGGAAATTGTGTGGTCCCACAAAGCTGAAAATATTTACTATATAGTTTTTTATAGGAAAAGTTTACTGACCGCTTGGGTTTTTTGGATGTGTGTTAATCAGTGTACAGTACTGGCTTCCATTAAGCTTTGATGCCTTGTTTGCCTAAGCTTACCTTAACATCTTTCATCCTATCATGAATGCTCCTAGAACAAAATGTAATTGTGGAATGTCTTTTGTACTTCACCAGGGCTAGATCAAACGTTGCTCATTTTAGTTTTGAAAGTTTGGGGCAAACAACAGAAAATACAATTTCAGTTGAATTTTTTAAAAGAAAATATATTGGATTTTATAAGAAGCATTCAAGAGTTTATTTCACTTTAGGACTAAAAGAATGCTATCAAAATCTGTCTTTTTCTCTGTGTACTTTGAATTAATCTGGTTCTCAAGCTCTACCTAACTTATACCCATCCTGCTGTGTCTAGCTCTTTTCATGTAACCTCCTGCTTCTTACCACCTAGTCTAAAATGGATAAGCAAAGAGATCCCTTGTTTTACCATTCTCAGCTACGTGCACGCAGACACACGTACACACAGATACAGAGACCAAGTCTCAGTATGAATGGACTATTTTAGGTCTTGTGTGCTTAAAATCCTTATGCTAATGTCTGTAGTAAGGGAAAGGCATTATCCTGATTGGCTCAGAAGAGGGTTAAATCTATCACAAAACTAATCAGTTAACTGTAGCTAAAGAAATGTATTCCTGCCAGTCAGGATCTACCCCAAAGCCCAGGGATGGGGTCAGCACCAGTCAAATCACATAGATAAGAAATTGGAGGTGCAATTACTTTTTAAGAAGGCCTCAACAAATATCCGCTACACGTCCCCTCCCCAAAGCTTTCTGGATATACTGCTGTTCCTGACAGAAAACTGATTTTTCTTTCTTCTTTCCTTCCATAGGATTTCCTACCTAATGGTTTGAATTATAAACCCCTTTAAATCAGTTGCCTTTCAGTCTGTTCCAATTCATGGCAACCCTATAGGACAGAGTAGAACTTCCCCACAGAGTTTCCAAGGATGGACTGGTGGATTTAAACTGCTGACCTTTTGATTAGGAACCAAGCTCTTAACTATAATCCTACCAGGGCTGCGGCCTGAATTATAGTGAGCTATACATATGAGATGTGACAAATTCACGACCACGTGTCTCATTCCTGAAGATCACTATGGTCACCTTTGAAGTACTCCCCTTGGGAAGCTGTGCACCCATACCACCACCTAGTCCATGCTTCAAAGAAATTTTGTAACTCTTTTACTGGAATGGCCATCAGATAAGTCATCGTATTACCCTTGATGTCCTGAATGTTATCAAAATGTGTTCCTTTCAGTATTTCCTTTATCTTTGCATGAAAAAAAAAGTCACCGGGGGCCAGATCAGGTGAGTAGAGAGGGCATTCCAATACAGTTATTTGTTCACTGGCTAAAAACTCCCTCACAGACAACTACACAATTAAGTTTGGGAACTTGCCACCGTGCCACCACGTGCAATCGCCACTCCAGAAAGAGTTCCAAAATTGCTCTGAAGGGTGGACTAGACACTGGTATTGATGTGTGGCTTCCCAAGGAGTACTTTTAGGATGACTATAAAGGTATTCAACAATGAGTGTGTAGCACTGAGAACAATTAAATTCGCGGACATAATTTTCAGACCTCATGTTCTCTTTTTCAGCACCTCTTACCGCTTGAAACTTCATGTAGCCAGCATCTCTAATAATTATTGATTTCTGTGCTGGAGTCAGGAAACCTTCTCACCTAAAAATCTTCCTTTAAGGAATTCTTAAGTAGTTTTAAAAATATATTTTGTTGTCCCTTTTAGGAGAGCTATTAATATTGCAGTAAGCTCTGAGATTCTTTAATATGCTGTTTATTTCCCTCAATCCTAGTTTCTTGACCTAGAAGGGATGTTGAGGGCAGGGGCTGAGATGGATATTGTGGGAGGGCCAGAGATGGGGTATATGTTAGGAACATCTTTTCCATATAGTCATTCTTATTTTAAATAAAGTATAGCACTTTCTCATTTTAACATGGCACGTTTGACACCTCCATGTCTGAATGTTGTACCCCCCCCTTTTTTTTCTCGCATGAATGTAGCAGTACTGAAGTGTCTGGGATGTTCATCAAAAGCTGTGTGTAAGGTCTTCAAAGGAACTCTATTCTCAGTAGTCTAACCTGGAAGTAACACAGATAACTATTAACAGTAGAATAGATAAATAAATTTTGGTCTTTTCAGATAATGGAAATTTATACAACAGTGAGGTGGAGCAGTCCACAGTACACCCAATGATATAGACATTGTTGTTAGTGGCCATTGAGTTGGCCCCTGACTCGTGGTGACTCGATGCACAATGGGATTGAACTGTTGTGATATATAGGGTTTCCAAGTGTTTCTTCTTTGTTCCCCTTAACCTGAAAACTGTGCTGAAATCTGGTGAGCATCACAGCAGCGTGCAATCTTCCACTGACAGACGGGTAGTGGTGGTATCTGACAAATAGAACACAGGACTTGTGCATAGAAAGCAAGAACTCTGCCATTGAATCGTGATTGCCCTCAGTGAAATGAATAGATCTCACAAGATAATATTGATCGAAAGAATTTAGAAACAAAAGAATATGCTGTACTATACCATCTGTATAAAATGTGAGCCAGGCGAAGGTCATGGTTAGAAGGCAGGACATTGGCTACCTTAAAAGCAAGGGTTGTGGGGAAGCTTCTGAGTGCTCGTAATATTGTTTCTTGCCTGTGGTTGGTTGCACAGATTTTCATGCGAGAATTTTACAAGGTGTACTTTTTGATAGGCAGGGTTTTGTGTATGTGTATTTCAGTGTAATGTTAAAATTGAAAGAAAATAAAATGTCAGATTGGCCCTCCTGTGCTCTAGTGATCTCCCTGTCTTTGAGGTGGAGTGATACTTTTAACTGATGGCTACATTTTGGATTTGATCCAAGCCTCCTAGATCAGCAGGAAGAGTGATCAAAGATGAGTATCCTTTCGATGAGAGGAAAAGAATGAGGTCTTTATCTTACCACAGAAGAGTAAACTTGCTTGGCTGTGAATTCTGTGGTTAAATACTCTTATTTGAAACACTTATGTGTATTAGGGCCACAAATTCAAACAGTCTGTGATATTGAACTTTGTGACTCTAAGCCTCACAGCGAATGCTGCTGCTGCAGCCATCAGTGGCTTTTTCATGGGATGAAAAGATTTGTCTGATAGCTTGATCTTAAGTTTATCTTCTCTCCCTGGTGCTAAAGAAAATAACAGGTGTTCATTTTGTACTTCTCTCCCTCATTTGGACTAATTGCTTCTGACTTTGTAGTCTGTAACCCAAAACCAAACCCACTGCCATCTAGTTGATTCTGACTCACAGTGAACCTATAGAGCAGAGTAGAATTGCTCCATAGAGTTTCCAAGGAGTACCTGGCAGATTTGAACTGCCAACCTTTTGGTTAGCAGATATAGTACTTATCCATTACACCACCAGGGTCTATAATGTCATAAAATTTGTGCTGGAGTTTTCATCTTCCAAGGAGAAAGACAAAAGTAATTGAGGTCCAGGGCTTTTGAGAGTTTCTACAAACTGAGAAATAAGATGCCCATTTATATTACTAAGGTCACTTTCATTCCTTTAGTGTGAATCCCATCAACATGATTATACTGTCTCTGAGTGGGTATTCCCTGACTCCTGAGCATTTACTTTCAATGTATTTGCATTTGCCTATTACTGCTTTATGTTAATTGCCCTTTAGGCACTCCTGTTCTTGTCTTTGAACAGGTCACTTCCTCCTGGCTTTTCATCATTTTCTTAGCCACACTACAAATGTTTTCCGTTTATCAACGTCTTCCTCGGTCTTGCTGGTCCAAGGGATGCACCGTGTTTCAAAATGTGGTTTCAATGATGCTGAAAAAAGAAGTCAGGGGATGGCTGTAGGCTTTCTGGTGTTTGATATTTCACTTCTGTCTGCATGCTGGTGCTGTAATGAAATAACATGTAGAGTTCCTATAGGGCTGATAAGCTGCCCTTAGCCCCTAAAGATAGCTCTGTCTTTGCATTACTGCTTTCCAAGAAAATTTCTGTCATTATGCAGAGTGTTATGCCCTTCCTTTCAAACCTAGTCATTTGCATTTTTTGCCTTTGAAAAGGCAAATTTGCTTAGAAAAGTGTAATGAAATGTGCCCAGATGAAAAATGGGCCCTGAGGATGGCTGATGACAGCATGGGGCTTTAATTAAATGATTAGATGGCAATTTGATATGACCAGTTTTTGAACTGCATCATGTTATCATTTAGCTTTGGGAGGGGAAATGGAGTTCGACCTTTAGAAATATTGAAAGATGGTATGAACCTTCCTTCCAACCACCACAGACCTCTGTGCAGAAAAATAAGGAAACAAACCTTTTGCCGTTGAGTCGTTGAGTCTATTCCAGCTCATGGTAACCCAACAGGACAGAGTAGAACTACCCCACAGAGTTTCTAAGGAGACGGTGGTGTATTTGAACTGCCAACATGGCTAGCAGCCATAACATCTAACAGTTATGCCACCAGGGTTTTCCTGGGCGGAAAGGCTTTCTCTCCTTCTCAGTTCGTTCCTCTCTGCACCCAGTTCTCATGGGTCCTCACTCCCCATGAACAAACCTTATCCTTTCATGCTTCCATGACTTAGCACTGGCTGTTCCTTTTGCCCAGGGCTTTCTTTTCAGTTTGTGGCTTCCTAGGGAATGTTATTGTTTCTTCAAAGCTCAGCTCACTTAGTTCTGTCTCCTACTGAACAGAAAAACAGTTGGGCTTGTGTTAATTTTGACTCAGAGCAGCCCAATGTGTGTCAGTGTACAGCTGTGCTTCCTAGGGTTTTCAGTGGCCCAGGTTTCAGAAGTAGACCTTTCCTCTTAGGTGCCTCTCAGTGGACCCTCATCTACAACTGTGTTAACTGTTAGTGCTACCCAGGGACTCCCCCTCTAACAAAGACCTTCCTAATTCCCATAATTTCCCTAATCCCCCAATCCAGATGTCTTCTAACTGTAGCCTGCCTGTCTTCTGTTTCCATAACTGAAGTTTTATTGGAACTCAGCTGTACTTACTTGTTTGTATATTGTCTGTGACTGCTTTGTGTTACAGGGACAAAGTTGAGTCCTTGCAACAGGGACCACCGCCAGCAAAGCCTATAATATTTACAGTCGGACCCTGTTCGGGCAAAGTGTACCCAGAGAAGCACTTCATTCAGTCATCACCGGCTGGTTAGTGACTATCAGTGCCATGAAGCCAGGAAATACTAATTTTGCGTAATACTGACTCCGTAGCACCAAACACAGGCCTCAGATACAGAAGCTGTTTAGAAAATATTAGCTGTGCATTGTGATTGTGAGAATTCACTCAGCTGATTAAGCAATGATGTCTGTTAAGAAGCTGGTAGAACATTTAAATAAAAAACAAAACCAAACTCAGACTGCCGTAGAGTCAGTTCTGATAGATGGAGTAGAGCTGACCCATAGAGTTTCCAAGGAACACCTAGCAGATTTGAACTGACAACCTTTTGGTTAGCAGCTGTAGCACTTAACCACCACACCGCTAGGGTTTCTTGTACCAGGTAGCCAAAATCAAACCTGCCATCGTCAAGTCTATTCTGACCCAAGGTGACACTGTAGGGCACAGTGAAATTGCTCCACAGAGTTTGCATGGAGTACCTGGTGGATTTGAACTGCTGACTTTTGGTTAACAGCTGTAGCACTTAACCACTATGTCACCAGGATTTCAACAGACACCTAGGAAATGCTGGTTTTCTAGACCTCTGTGCCCCCTCCTTCACGCTTGCACAGCCAAGTCACCTTGTACCTCCCCACAAACTAATTTTCTTCTCTTAATTTTGAAAAGTGTGCATTAAAATACCAAATTGATCCTAAAGTTTAACCTAAAGATTCATGGCTTTTAGCAAACATCTAGTAAGCACATAATCTGTTCCAGGCACTGTGCTCAGAACTTTTCATCCATCACTTCATTGAATACCTAATCATATACAGCATGATATGCAGTATTTCAGACGTGGGCATTTTTGACTGTAACCTTTTAATTCATGCCAATATTCTATTATAGGCAATATTGAAGATGTTCTCATCTTTCCGGTTCTTCTTTGTGAAGTACTTACCTAACATATTATGGCAATTGTTGTTGCCAGAATTGATTCAGAGTCAAGTATTGCTGCTGCATGTTATACTGTGGGGAGGTTGTGCAGAAAGAAACGTATCAAGCTGATACCTAAGTACTTCTTAACTGATATACCAGTGTTTTGGTATTTATTAGTCATAATAGGCATAATAGGGTGGAGGCTTCTTGTGGTAAGGTTGATTACATTTGTGTGGCCTTTCTAGCCATGGTCTTGTAACTTCCCCCAGGTGTTTCCATGGAACTGTATGGTAGGGAAATTGTGGCCCACCAAAGGGATTGGTCAAGTTTTCCCATTAAATAGAACCAGTTACAGAAGGATCCTGCTGTCACTAAGGAAGAACAGCCAGGAACAGAACAGCGCCTTCCTTTGGACCCAGGATCCCAACACTGAGAAGCTCCTGGAAGCAGGAGACAGAGAGAGAAAGCTAGCTGTTACCCTGAAGACAGGGATAAGCCATGGCAGGAGGGACCTGATGGTAGAGACTTAGCAACAGAATATGGTTGGGGACTTCTCAGCCCAGTGAAAGAGAAAGCAAATGCTTTTGGGGAGATACTGAGGGCCAGGGAGAGGTGCACCTTGGGAGCATGATTGGGAAGAGGCTGTCCTAATGGACGAACTGTATCCTGAGTGTTCCTGAGCTTCAGTTTAGTTGTTACTTCCCTAGTGAACCCCATACTCATGAGTGTGGTCTGTGAGTTTTGTACGGCCATTGCAGTGAATAATTGAATCAGCAGAGAAGTAGAGAGTGCTGTGGGAGGGACCCAACCCAACCAAACCCACTGCCATAAAGTTGCTTCCTACTCATAGTGACCCTATAGGACAGAATAGAATTGCTGCACAGTTTCCAAGGAGCGCCTGGAAGATCTGAACTGCTGACCTTTTGGTTAACAGATGTAGCACTTAACACTGTGTCGCCAGAGTTTGTTGTTAAAATTGGTAAAGATGGAGGAGAAAGGAGACATGTCTGATCTCTGCCTCACTGGAGTCAGCTTTGGGATGTCGATCTTGGTTCTCCACCCCCTTGTGAAGTTAGAGGAGGTTAAACAGTGCCCCATGCAGTTATGCACAGGTAAACAAAGATAAATCAAATAGTAATTACCTCTTAATAGTCTCTTTAATCACCTCTGAGAAAAATATTGGGGGCACGAGAAACAAAAATACAAGACAGTCTCTACTCAAGCAACTACTGAGTGCTAAAAAAAAACATGTGTAATGTTTTTAACATAAAATTGGAGTGAATTTAAGGTTCAGACATATACAATTAGTATTGAGCCCACAAGTAATTCACGGAAAGAGACTAAATCCGTGTTAGTTCTGATAGTCGAAGAGGCAAACTTTAGAATGTTTCTACTGTCAACATTTAGAATACTGTTATCAGTATGCCGCTGACCTTGCCTCCTTGCCATCCTTGGCGCAACTCTCCCACCCGCCACTGCTTCAGAGTTCCTTCTGGTTCTTCTCAGCTGGGTGTGCCATTGGCTGAAGTATTCACATTCCTGGTTCAGAGTTTTCTCCTCATTTCTTGTAAATCTGTCACAGATATTACTAGCTTGCGAAAGGTGATTTTAATGACTTGGCAGCTGGCTTGTTTCAGACTAGAATCTTTTGAAGTTAAGGACATTTGTGATCAGTGGAATACTAAGTTTAAAAAAAGAAAAAAAAGCAACAAAGGCACTAGTGAAAAAGAGCCCAGGAGACAGAAGGACCCATATGAGTGGAAGACTATATCAACATGAGACCAGAAGAACCAGGTGGTACCCAGCCACCACCAAAGGCAGCCGTGATGGGGTGCATAGGAGTCCCTGAGGCAACACAAGAAAAAGAGGTGTGCAGCTCAAGATCTCTACCCAAAGACCAGAACTGATGGTCTGACAGCCTGGAGGGTCCCCTGGGAACACAGTCCCTAGACCTGCTGCTGGCCCTGACCAAAAACCGGTACTGAGGTCAACTCTTCAGACAAGCATGGACTGGACTTGGGGACCCAGTGTGACTGTACAGTGTGTGTACTTTATGGTTCTATGCATTTATGGGAGGCTGCCTGTTGGCCTCTTTCTAGACGGCAGAGAAGAAGTTGGAGAGGAGGGAACAGGTGCTTGTTAAGAGGATGTTAGAAATATGGAGTAAAAAGGAGGAATGTGCTGTCACTGGGTGAGGAGAGCAGATGAAGCTGCAGACAGGCAGTTATGCAGAATTGATTTGGATTGTATACTTTTGCTTAATCACAATAAAAAGACAGACAGAAAGAAAACAGATATAGTTCAATCAACTCTAGGAGAGGAAACCAAAACTAGAAAATGCATGGAGATTATTCCCTGACAGATGACTGCTGTTCATTCCTTGAACTTGCATGGAAGATGATGAAGATATTAGTGTGTGCTTTTCCTTATCCCGAGGGGACTTTCTGTTTTAGTTTTTGTCATGGAGTGGACTGTGTTCTCAAAGCCAAGCCATGTGTTCTCAAAAGGTAGTCTAAATGCATGTACCTATAAGTATTATCACTGTTTAGGAGTAGGAATTTTCTTGTGTTAGGTTAGTAAGGTCGTATCAGAGTTGAATGGGTCCTAAACTGCTCCCCTGTGAGTGACGGAATAGACACAAACACAGGGGGAGGTCTCCTGTGAAGATGGAGGCAGATGAAATCTGAAAAGCCCAGGACTGTCAAGCATTGCCAGGAGTGATTAAAGCTTAAAGAGACAAGGAAAGACCTTCCCCTAGAGCTGATGCCCTGGAATTGGACTTCTGGGCTTCAGAGTTGTGAGAAAAATAAATAAATAAAGAAACCTCTGTTCTCTAAAACACCTATGTGGGGAATTTTTTTTTTTGCTAAAACAGCACTAGTAAATTAAGGTAATTTCTTAGGGCTGCTGTTAACATATTACAGACTTGTTGGATCAACTCATTGTTGTCAAATCAGTTCCAACTCATACTAACCCTACAAGACAGAGTAGAATTACAACCATAGAGCTTCCAAGAAGCAGCTGGTGAATTCACACTGCTGATTTTTGGCTAGCAGATGAGCTCTTAACCAGGGTACCAGTAGGGCTCTAGAAATTCATTCTCTCAGAATTCTGGCGAGAAGTCTAAAATCAAGGCATTGGTAGGGACACACTTCCTCAAAGGGTCTAGGGATTGCTGCTGGACATTCCTTGGCTTGTAGCAGCATCATTCCACAGCACCCAGTCTTTTCCTCCATGGCCACATGGGCTTCTCCACCTTTTTCATTGTGTCTTCCCTGTTCTTATTAAGAAAAATTGCCATTGGATGTAGGACCCACTAGTTACTCTGGGATAGTCTCAAGATCCTTCACTTCTTACACCTACAAAGACTTCTTTTTCCAAATGAGGTCTTATCTGCCGAGTACCAGGGATAAGAAATTGAACATTTTGGGGGGCCACAGTTCAACCCACTGTATTTGCCCTTCCTATCTTTTGGTCCATACAGACTGAGAGAGACAGTATTGCTAGCACCACATCACTGAAACCCAAAGGTTAAATGGCATATTTAGGATACAAGTGAATCAACTGAGCAACTTCATGGTATATTTATTAAAATTTAGGTCAGTTGGTCATCTAAGATAGGGAAAGCCTCTGTGTAAGGATCACAATACACATGAAAAGCATAAGCTTTTTCTGTCTTTATACTTGACATCAATTCTGTTACATTAACATTTTATCAAGAGAGTCTGAGATTTTTGGCATTTGCCCAAATGCTAATTCTTTTCATTATTTCAGATACTGTCTAGAACATGATTTTGAGACATCCATTTGTTTCTATCAGATAGTAAGCCTCAAGAGGAAGATTTAGTTCAGGTGAGTAGCATTTTTCTATATACGTATTTCTTTTTGCCTGAACGTGTATAATAAAGACTGTGAAAAGTCTAGGAGGTAATATATATGCCTACCTTGTTCCAACTGTTTCTCCGTAATGTCTTAGGCTGGGATCTTGGAGAAAAAAACTCTGAGAAAGAGATTTGCGTGTATGAAGTTTTTTTGGGGGGAAGTGCCCTTAGGATCAACACCTGTGAAGGAATGAGGGAAGCAGGATTGGAGAATGGGAAGTAATGACCACTACCAAGGATCTTAGTGATCTTACAGAAAGCTCTAGATTTGGGATGGTCTTCCAGAGTAGTCCTGCTTTATGTTATGCAAGGAGGCTAGGCTTAGTGTTTGGCATATTGAAGGTACTTAACACCTTTGCTGAATGGATAATGTTCTGTGAACATTGTATTTTCAAATGGATTCAATTATATGTTTGGAGGTCAAAATATGGCCAAGCACTCATTGATGATTATAATCCATTACTGTCTTTCTTTCCCTACTTCTCTCTTCATCTGAGGACCAACATTGCACTTTTGACCGTTAGCTCATATTTAATTTTGATCTCTGGTTGTAATATGTGAAGAGAGGTCAGTGAGGATCCCTGGATGTTCAAGAAAATCTTGGAGCACTGGACTTAGAGTCTAAGGTCTTAGGTTTAAGTCTAGAGTGTTAGTTTCCCATGCTTACTATAGGAGCTTGGGAAAATATGCAGTTTCTCTAATCCTCCAGTTTCTCATACATTCATCCATTCAGCAAGTATTTATTGGATATCTGTTAGAGGCCAGGTGCTGTTCTAAGTGCTGGGCTTAAAGCAGTGAACAATACAGGTAAGATTCTTCACTCTCAGAGATTGTCATCTAGTATAGGCAGAGAAATAATAAACCAATCAACCAGACAAAATAAATCCTTAATGTGTATTAGATAAGTGCTATGGGGAAAAATAAATCATAGAAGGGGATAGGAATACTGAGGGTGGAAAAGTGATGCAGTTTTCAATGAGGTGATCAAGGAAGGGCTCACTGAGGAGTGATGTTTGATAAAAGTCTGAAGGAATTGAAAGAGAGCCTTGTATGGGTCTCTGGGAAGATAATTTCATTACAGATGAAGGAAAGAGAAGGAGCCAACTCCCTGGAATGTTGTGGTATGCTGCTTTAGTACCCAGTTATTAATTCTCTCCAAGGTCTTACTGTTCTAGGACTATCTAACTGCATTGATTAGTATTTCTGGGAATAGAACGGACCCCTCGTCTAAGGCAGGATTACTCTGAGGGACCAATTCTAGAACTTTCTCTGAAATCACTGACTTTAGTGAACATTCAGCTCTTTTGCCTGCACACTTGCTTCACTCCGTCACAAGCGTTGACCTTAAGGGCACTTCCCAGATAAACGTCATGCACCTGAATCCCCATCTCTGAGTCTTTCTCAAGATCCCAATGTAAGACATTTCCCAAGGCAAGGAAGTTACTATCGTTGGAGTGAAGTAAGTGAAGAAGAGAGTAGTATCCTGGAAATGGAGCCACAGAAGAGAACAAGGGGATGGCTCTTGTAGGATTTTGTGGGTTACTGGGGGAACTTTTGTTTCCCAATTCTTACGGAGACAGAAATAGAATAAAACCAAACCCTTTGCTCTCAAGTCAACATCACCTTATAACAACTATGGGACAGAGTAGCACTGCCCCATAATGTTCCCGGGGAGCAGCTGGTAGATTAAAACTACTGTCCTTTTAGTTAGCAGCCTGAACTTTTAACTCCTGTGCCACCAAGGCTCCTGTGAGATGAAAAATCATTGAAAATTTCTTAACACAAAGTAACATGACATGAGATACATTTTAAAACTCAGGCAGCACTGTATAGGACAGGTTACAGGAGCCTAAGTACAGAAAGAAGCCAGTCATTTAAGAGTTACTGCAAGAATCCCAGCAAGAGTTGATATGGCTTTGATTAGGCTGACAGCAGTAGACATGGTGAAAAATAGTCATGTTTGGGATGTATTTTAAGGGTAAAGCCATCAAGAATTGCTCATGAATTGCATGAGGAATGTGAAGAAAGAGAGAATTTAAAGATGATTCCAAGAGTTCGGCCTGATAAACAGAAAGATAGTTTTTCATTTTCTGAAATGCACAAGACTGAAAATAGAGCAGATTTACAGGGTGTGCTAGTTACCCATTGCTAGTAACAAATTACTCTAAAATTGAGCAGCTTAAAGTAAACATGTATTATTTCACACAGTTACTGAGGGGCAGGAAAGTGGGAAAAGCTTAGCTGGATGTCACTGATTCTAGGCTTCTCAGGAGGTTGCAGTCAAACCGTTGGCTGGGACTATAGTCATTTCAAGACTGAATTGGTGATGGAGATTCGGTTCAGAGTTCACTCATGAGCTTATTGGGAGGCCAGTGGCTTGCTGGCTGTTTCCTGGGGGCTTCAGTTCATCACCCTGTGGACCTCTCTATTGGGCTGCTTAAAGTATGACAGTTTGCATCCCCCAAAGTGAGTGAACTGAGAGGGAGAGGGTGAGCCCTGAGGAAATCTTAATGTCTCTTCTAACAAAGTCTGAGAGTCACAAACCATTACTTTCACCTTGTTCGTTTTGTTAGAAGTGAGTCGTTAGATCTACACACACACACATATATGTAGATAGATCTACATACTTCTATATATGGGAGGCCTGGTGACATAGTGGTTAAGCATTTGTCTGCTAACCAAAATGTTGGCAGTTTGAATCAACCAGCTATTCTTTGGAAATCCTATGGGGTAGTTCAACAATGTCCTAGGGCATCAATATGAGTTGGAACTGAGTCAATGACAGTGGTTATAGGGTTTTTCTGGTATATCAGGACTGTCAATTAAGTTAGCAGACTCATCCTAGAAAAAGTACTACATGCTTCATTGTTGAATATCACTAAAGTCATCTTTGAAATACTCCCTATGGGAAGTAGATAGCTTCCTATGTAGTGCAGAAGGCTTTGGTGAGCTTGATGGGGCAGTTTCAGTGGTGTGGTGAGAGAGCAGACCCAACTACTGTGTATACAAGTGAGAATAAGGGTAGAGAAATCAGAGACAGCAAACACAAATATATGTTGAATAGACTTTCTATAAATGAAAGGAGTAATTGAGTGGTTATCAGAGGGGAGATGATGTTCAAGGGCTTTAAATTGTGGAAGAAGTAACATTATGTTTGGTTGAAATGTTGGAAAGAACATTTACAATGCAAAAGTAGAAGCCAGTTGTGCTGGACCCACCACTTCAGCAGGCAAGAGGGTTGGGATGCAAAAGTACTGACCTTGGATAGTGTATTAGTGTCCTGTTGCTGCTATAAGAAATTACCCCAAATTTACTGGCTTAGAACAGTACATTTATTATCCCACAGTTCTAGAAGTCTGTTGTCAAATCAAGATATTGGCAGGGCTGCATTCCTTATTTTCGGTGGTTCTAGGCAAGAATCTATTTTCTTGCCTTTTCCAGCTTCTGAAGGCTGCATTCTTTAGCTCGTGACCCCCTTCTTCCATCTTCAAAGTCAGCAAGAGTGGGTAGAGTCATCCTTCTGTGACATCGTTCTGCCCTGACTTTTCTGCCTCCCGCCTCCACATTTAAGAACCCTTGTAATTATTTGGGCCCATCAAGGTAATCTAAGATCATCTCCATATTTTAAAGTCAGCTAATTAGCAACCTTAATTCCGTCCACTACGTTAATTCCTCTTTGCCATATGATATAATAGAACATTTACAAGCTCTGAGATTAGGATGGGAACATTTATGGGAGGCATTTATTCTGCTACTGATGGATGGGAACTGGGACACTTCTTACAGAGTAAGATAGAAGGCAGAGTGGTAGAGATAGGTAGATACAATTTTGGGAACATGTGGACATTTTTCTAATTGCTTCACTTTTCTCAGTAAAATAAGATGGAATTTGAAAAGCTGAGAGGTGCCCAGGGTTTGAAAAAGATAAAAAGTTATGAAAGACCTCTATAAATGTGGAGGGTGAATTTGCCGAGACAATATAATAGTATTGCCAAGTGGTACTGAAGGCTCTTACCTCTCCTACCTCATGTGATGGTTGTGGTGGATTATGCATGTAACAGTTTTTAAACTCTTCATAAAGGATCTAGTGGCATAGTGGTTAAGACCTCCTGTTAACCAAAAGGTCAACAGTTGGAATCAACTAGCTGTTCTGAAAACTCCATGGGAAAGTCCTACTCTGCCCTATAAGATTGCTATGAGTAGAATTGACTTAATTGCAATCTTTAAAAAATACATATGTATATATATATATATACACACACACACACATATAAAAGATCCTTGGTGGCACAGTGGAACCTCTAGTAGTGTAGTGGTTAAGAGCTATGGCTACTAACCAAAAGGTCAGTAGTTCGAATCCACCCGGACCTCCTTGGAAAGTATGGAGCTGCTCTACTCTGTCTTAGAGAGTTGCTGTATGTCTGAATCAACTCAACAGCAAGGGATGCCCCTCCCTCCACAATAGCACACCACTGAAGCACTAGGCTACTAACCAAAAGGTGGGCAGTTTAAACCCGCTGGGGGAAGGTCCTTATGATCTACCTAGATCTTAGCCTAGAAAACCATCTTGGGCAGTTCCACTGAGTCACATGGGGTTGCTGTGAGTTGAAACTGACTTGATGGCATCTAACATTGTTAACGTATTACTAAAAATTAACTTTCATTGGTTCCTTATGCTGTTAGTTCCTACTACATGTATTTTATGTGCATGAATTAAATTAATCCTCACAGCAACTCTAGGAGACAGGTATTATTATTATTATCACCATCCTCATTTTTCTGATGGAGAAATTGAGTCCTGAGGAGGGTAAAAGTCCTCAGATCCTATAGGAATTGGCAGAGCTAGGATGCAAACCCAGGGAAGATTGAAGAGCGTCCATTCTGCAAAAACAAACACTACCACCACCACCACCACCAAAAATCAAGGGAAGACAAAAAAACCTAGGTACTACTGAGTTGATTTCAACTCATGGTAACCTCATATTCATCAGAGTACAACTGTGTTCCATAGGGTTTGAAATGACTGGTTTTGCAGAAGTAGATCCTTGGGCTGCCTTTCTTCCCAGGAGCCTCTGGGTAGACTTGGACACTGCCCATCCCCCCACCATGCTATTTTGACAATTCCCAATCAGATTTTTTGTTCCTTGAGGAGTGAGAACAGTGCCTTATACTTGAGCTTTTAAGAGAAAGGATATAATTTGTTGCATAGAATGTAGACAAGCGATGAGTATCTGTGAAATAAATAGAAGTATGGTAACAATTTTTTTAAAACAGCTGCCAACATAACTCTCAGAGTCACAACACTTGATTCAGTGATTTGCTGAATGCATTGTGACATTGAGCAAGTCTCAGCCTCTGTTTCTTCATCTGTGAGGTGCAGTCAATAGTCGTTTCTGCTTCAAAAGATAGTTGCAAGGATTAATTGAACTAATGTATGTAAGAATCATTTGTGCACAACAAAAGCACAATAAAGGTGTACAGCTTTTTTTTTGATGAATAAGTGCTTCATTGGAGATTAGAGGAACATTTCTCAATGCAGGTTTCAGCAAACTCTTTTTGTATTTCTACCCCAAGAATTATAATTTGCTTAATTCTATACCAAGAACCCTTCCCCTGTACTTTCTGTCCTGTGTCTACAAAGGATTCACAGTTTACCAAGGACCACACCCTTTGCTCCTGTCTACTTTCTCTGTCTACTGTTCTGTGATCTCAGTGAATGTAACTCAAGGTCAGCCAGAATACAAATTCACTATAAACTGTGGAAATCTTATTGTACCATTTAGTTACGGTGAGGTCATTTATGGGTATTCAGCCTCATTTGTCAGTTTAATGTGACATAGTTTAGCACATTAATCAGCCTTTCATAGTCATCTACAGTTGTGTTCCTATTTCTTCATTCATTCATTTATTTCACTTTATATTTATGAAGTGGGCCCTCTGCCAGGTGCTTTGGGCCAGTGCTGAGCTGTCTCTTTCAACTCCCTGTTCCAGTTTCTTCCCTGTAATTTCTCCAAGTCTTAATTTTAAGTTCAGCATAGAGAACATTCCAATGTCTTCAATTTCAGATGGCTTACACTAGAGGGGAAACCCTGGTGGGGTAGTGGTTAAGTGCTGTGGCTGCTAAACAAAAGGTTGGCAGTTCAAATCCGCGAGGTGCTCCTTGGAAACTGTAGAGCAGTTCTTCTGGGTCCTATAGGGTCACTGTGAGTTGGAATCGACGTGACAGCAAGAGACTTTTTTTTTTTTTTTTTTTTTAATACCATAGGGAATCTAGGTATTTATGTCTCTTTGTAGAATCTTTTTCTTTGAATAGTCTTTAGCCTGTTGTCCTGAGACCATCCAACTTTATGGTTTTGGAAACCCTGTATTTTATTATTATTACTTGTTTTTTGAGTGATTCTGTTGTGTTTTCTTCAAAGTAACTTTTGGTTGCTAGCCTTAAATTGTATGTTTAATAAAATTTCTTCCCCACAATTGTTTCAAGAGATATTCTTAAAAATGCTACTTGAAAGTGTTACCGATGTTTTTAGTAATATGTCTGTGAATCATGTACTTACAATGTATCAGTCAGCATACTGAGCAGTGTACATGGTAGCTCACTTAACTGGAATAACAGCTCCAAAAAGTAGGTTTCTTTCTTTTTTTTTCCATTTGAAGAAATGAAATCAGAGATGGTGTTGTTCTTTTAGTGCTGCTGTAACAGAAACACCACCAGTGGATGGCTTTAACAAAGAGAAGTTTATTTGCTCATAATCTAGTAGACTGGAAGTCCAGATTCAGGCACTACCTCCAGGGAAAATTGTCTCTCTCCACTGGCTCTGGAGGAAGGCTCTTGTCATCTGTCTTCCTGTAGTCTGGGAACATGTCAGCTCAGGTTCAAAGGATGCACTATGCTCTGAGCACTGCTTTCTTGGTGGTTTGAGATCTCCACTCTCTGCTTGATCCTCTTTCCTTTTATCTTTTGTAAGATAAAAGGTGGTGCAGGCTACAGCCCAAGGAAATTCCTTTTATAATGGATCAGGGCATGACCACAGTGATGGTGTTACAGCCTCACCCTAATCTCCTTTGACATAACCTAATTTTACCCCATTAACCACAGGCAGAAATTAGAATTTACAACATATGGGAAAATTACAATCAGAAACTAGAGGACAATACCACCATACTGAGAATCATCATCCAGCTAAATTGATAACACACATTTTTGGGAGGAACATAATTCAATCCATGACAGAATGTTTAACTATCTCAAGGTCACACAGTTTCAAAAGGCCCTCATCTGGGCTTTTAAATCTTGACATCTGGCTACAAATTTCTTGTCTTAACTCCAGGCCTAAAGGGAAACATATTTTAGTAGAAAACAAAGACAAATCACCAAATGATACTCAAAAGCAGTGATTTTTGTGGTGCATAATTTGCCAGGGCATAACTCTTTTCTTGCTCCCTCCCCGCCCCTCTTTTGCTTTTTCCCTTCCTTTCCTCCTCTCTGTTAGCTTTTCCTTCCATCTCTCCTTTGCTGCTTTATGGTAGCTGACAATGATAACATTCATTTCCTTCAGGGAAGTGTAATCACTCAGAAATTACAGGGAAAATTCAGCCTACTGCACTGGACTGCACAGACCCAGATGAGGCACTCACTGGAGCTGAAGAACATTTACCTATGTCCATGTTATTGGCCTCTGTTTGGTCCCTAATCCGGTACCAAATCCAGGCTGGGTCTCCTTCATGACTTTGTTGAATACATGAGGCAGAGAGTGGTCAGGTTTGTGTCTCTCACCTTGCTTGGTACGACTCCATAATCGCCTTGGAGCAAATTACCGGACTACAACAGTAAAAGCCTACATGTCGTCCCACCTCATACTAACCAGTAATTTTCCAAAGAGTTCAGTTGAAATTCTAATTTGGAAGAAAAAGATTCAGTGCACCTGAGAGGACATCTGAAAAGTAAACCTCCCTTTACTTGAGCTGAAAGCCTAACGTTTTAGCAGCACTTGCATTTTACTTGCGTCGCTGATTCAGGACTTCGTATCTGCGTATCTAGATGAGTTATGCAGTAGGTCCTCATAAGGCAAAGTTGGAATCTATCCAAGACTAGTTTCAGCTTTTCTCCTGTAGTGCTGCAAATGATTACAAATGCATTCTCTCCCCACTCACACTTTACATGTCTCAGTTTTCAACTCTTGCCACCTGTCTGTCAATTTGTCTTATTGCGGTGACTTGCACGTTGCCATGATTCTGCAACATAGGCCACTGGTATTTCAAATACCAACAGCAAAAACCTGTCTCTATGATGGAGACAGTTCAGCAGACCAGGTGGAAAGGCATGGTGATCTACTCTCGAAATTTAGTTAGAGAAAAATCTGTGGGTCACTACAGAATATTGTCCCATGAGCCCGTGGGGTTGGAGGGGTTGGAAGGCACTCAGAGTACACAGTAGCCACAGTGGCCACAGTGGAGGTGAGCGCACCAGTGATTGTGAAGATGGTGCAGGACTTGGCAATGTTCTGTTCAGTTGTATGTTTGGTCACCAGAATTGGAGGTAATTTGATGGCAGCTAACAGACATTGTCGGTATCTCTCTGGGTTAGTTCTACTCTGACCTCTAAGGTCACTATGAGTCAGTTTCGACTCGACAGCAGTGGGTTTGGGTTTTTTTTCAGTTCTTCTAGGTCCATGTTCCTCTTCTTCTCCTTATGGTAACATTACACATTTCACTTTCAAGAAGTACGCATTTCATTACGTGATGTGGCGAGAATGGTTTGGAAGAGAACTATGAATTCAATAATTAGAACTTTCAGAAACATCATTATTAATTGTAACACTTTAAAAAAAACCACTTCTAGTAATTGAAGTGTGTGCCTTCCTGTCAATGTACCAGGGATATCAGATGTTACCCCACGTGACCTTGTGCTTGCTTCAGACTCCTGTGTGCTTCTGTGGTTTAAAAGTTAGTCTTTGGTGAAGTATCTCTTCTTTAAAGAACAAAGGAAAACCTGGTGGTCTAGTGGTTAACAGCTCTGGCTGCTAACCAGAGGGTTGGCAATTTGAATCCATCAGGTACTCCTTGGAAATTCAATGGGATAGTTCTACACTCGCCTGTAGGGTCACCGTGAGTTGGAATCAACTTGTTGGCAGTGCGTTATAATGCGAGTTAAAGCACAGAAATAAATACTCTGTTTTTTATGTTTTTAAAAATGTATCTTAGTTTTAGATTTTTTTCATTCTGTATGTTTTGCTTTAATATTTGAACAGTCACATCTCAGTGAATTTTTAAAAATGATCTTTGGCTAATGATTATTTACATTTCTCACTTTAATTCATTGCATCTTGAATTGAGAGGGGAAATAATTTTGAATGTTTCCCTGAAAAATGAAGCACAAATTACTATGAAAATCTAAGTAACCAGTTGCTCCCTTTGGAATTTAATTTGCTGGCAATTTAGCATCTCAGCTAACAAACAACATTTAGAGTTTTTATTGGTAGACACTACTGAAGATTAAAAATCCGGTTAGCCATTGGTGTATACTCTTCACCTCTGGTAATCTAACAAGGCTTAATATCCACTTCAAAGAAATTAAGGCCAAAAGCTAGCAGTTACTTAAAGAATTAGGAAAGTAGGAATACCTAGTGGATTTGAATTGCCTACCTTTTGGTTAGCAGCTGTAACACTTAATCACTACTCCACTATGGCTGCTAACCTAAATGTTGGCAATTTGAATCTGCCAGGCACTCTTTGGAAACTCTATGGGTCAGTTCTACTCTGATCTATAGGGTTGCTATGAGTTGGAATCAACTCAACGGCAACAGGTCCTTTCAGTAAAGTAAGGTATTTATTAGATTAAATGTGGCCTCTTTTTTACCTGTTGAAGAATTAGTTTTGTAATCCTTACTTAAATCTAAACCTGTATAGGTTAATGCAAGTTCTCATTGAAGTGAACATTTTTTTTTAAATAAATGAAAACAATTGAATTTTGTATGGTAGGGGCTTTTATGTGTATGTATTTATTGATTACATATTTCTTATGGACAAAACCTCTTGCAGTTGCTTAATGGGTTAGTTGAAAGGGAATACAGTTACAGTTTGAAGACTTTCTCATTGATAACAGTAGTCATAGCTATGAGTATTTGTTGAGTGCTTATTATTGCATTTCATTATGATAAAATCGAATGAGTTAGCAACTGTTAAAAAAAAGTGCCGTCATCTTGTTTCTGACTCATGGTGAAGCCATGTGTCTATAGTAGAATTATGCTTCATAGGGTTTTCAGTGGCAGAATTTTTGGGATACAGATTGCCAGGCTTTTCTTCTGAGTGGACTCAAACTTCTAGTCTTCCAGTTAGCAGGTAAACAGTTAACCATTTACACCACCCGGGGACTCTGTGGGAGCTAGCAGAATTTCTGTATCACATTTGAGGAAACTGAGACTTTGAAAGGGTCTATAATCTGTGCATGTTCACGTAGCTGGCAGGGGCTGGAATCAGAATGTGAAATCAAATTTGAATAAGAGCTTATTGCTACATTTTACTGCATAGAAGCTTCAGTGAGCTTAGGAAAATCATTCTGTTTGTGAGAAGCTTTAAAATGTATTTACTTTTGGAAATTGTTCTGACTCATTCAAGAAACCTCATCTTAATTTCTAGTACAGGGTATATTTGGGTTTTGACATTCAAATGGCATGGTCCTTTTCCTGCCCGTCCTTTAAGCTGGATCATGGTGAGGGCTCACATCCCCCTCGAGTAAACACTAGACACTGCTCCAATGGTTTCTTTGTAGTTTGTGTGCCTGCTCAGGAGCCCTGGAAGCTTTACTATCTTAGGGAGAGCTTGGAGATAGTGGTGGAAGCAGCAGGAAATACAACAGAAAGCAGTGGGTTATTCTTCGTTTAGAGTGACATGAGAAAGGATCCTGAACCATTCCAAGGAATTACAGAGGCTAAGGTGTGGATCACCACTGGGGGTCATCTTTCCCAGCTAGTAAAATAGGTACTCAACTGATCTTACACAGCATCATATTAAGTGGCCCAGGAAAGTGCAAAGGGAGCAGCAAATCTGGTCTCTGTTGCGGGGAACTGTTTTAAGAGACTGACTCCTGACAAGATCCCTGGGAAGTATATGCTGGAATCATAGATGCTGTCTTCCTCAGAGTAATCACCTTACCAATCTATGTACTTGTTTTGGGGACCCTGCCAATGATCAGAGCACTTGCAGGTCTTTTGTAAATCACTTTCAGAATTTTTTTCAGGCACCCAAGAGAACCTGACTCTATTCAGAGAACAGTTCAGTATTAATATCCAACTTAGTCATGTGCTCAGACTTAGCTCTGAACTAATTTTAACTGTTTCTAATAATCAGTGCTAGTATCCCAAAGCAAAGGTTTTCTGTCATTGCAGTTATTGACAAGAGGACCTCACACTGTAGTGGCAATTCCTCGGCTTATCTTTTTATTTCCCATAGTGCCAGTGCATCATACATGGTCAATAAAAGCTTATTGCCTTGAATTGACAATGGAACAAAAAAATGTTGTAAACATTCACAGTATCTTTGGAGTATGTATCTAACGTTGTAAGGTGATTACTTTTTGCCAACAAGTTTTGAAAGTACTGAGCATAAAATAAGTGATGGTGGTATTTATGATTGCATCAATTATTTGATATTTCCGTGGAGCATTTATTTAGTTAGAACTGTGGGATTAAAATGAGTCAAAAAGACATTAAAATTGAAAACAGTAATGCATACAGGAACTTGTACATTAATGTTCATTGTAGCATTGCTCATAATACTTGAAACATGCAAACACTGAATAGTTGATAAACAGATGAGTAGATAAATAAAATGTGGTATATACATGTGATGGAATAATACTTAGCAATAAATAAAAATGAAGTACTCATGCGTAATATAACATGGATGAACCTTGAAAACATGAGGTCTGACAGTTCTGTTAATTGTTCTAAGTGCTACATACCTCATTACAGAATATCCCTGGTGCCTTTGAAGTACTCCACTTAGAAAGCTATGCACTGATGCTATTGCGTACACCACTCTTCAAAGCAATTTTGGAACTCTTTTTGGAATGGCCATTGTATGTGGTGGCACAGTGGCAGTTTACAAACTTAATTATATAGTTGTCTGTGAGAGAGTTTTTAGCTAGTAAACAACTCTATTGGAACTGCCTCCCTACTCAGCTGATCTGCCCCCAGTGACTTTTTTCTTTACCTGAAGGTAAAGGAAATATTGAAAGGAAGAGATTTTGATGACATTCAGGGCCTCAAGGGTAATATGATGACAGCTCTGAAGACCATTCCAGAAAAAGAGTTCCAAAAGTGATTTGAAGGGTAGACCAGGCAATGATGTCATTGCCTGGCTTCCCAAGGAGAATGCTTTCAAAGTACCATAGTGATATTCAGCAATGAGGTATGTAGCACTTTTTCTAGGATGAGTTTACAAACTTAATTGGCAGTCCTTGTATGCTGGTGAAACAAGTCACTTGCAAAAAGATAAGTATTGCATGGTTCCTCTTACGTGAGATAATCAAACATACATGAAGCCAGCAAGTCTTTGGTAGTGCAAAGGGTTAATATGCTCAGCTTTTACCCTGAAGGTACCCAGAGATACTTTGGAAAAAATGATTGGCTACCTATTCTGAAAAATTAGCCATTGAAAACCCTACAGAGAGCAGTTCGTTTCTGACATGCATGGTGTTACTGTGAGTTAGATTGAACTTGATGGCAATTTTATTAGCCATTACCAGGAGATGGTAGGAGGAAGAATGGGGGTTATTACTTGAGGGGCACTGAGCCTCTGTTAATCATGGTGGAATAATCTGGAAGTGGGTAAGGGTGATGGTTACACAGTGTGATGAATGTAACTGATGCCACCAAATTTTACATGTGCAAGATGTTGAATTCTCAAATGTTTCATCACCATATATTTTTACTTCTATAAGGCAATTAAAAAGTCATATATATTCCCTGCATCATGTCTGAACCTCCTGAGTCTTCTCAGCCTACTTGAGAACTGTTCTCACTGGCCCCAAACTTGAACTGGAACAGCACTGGTGGTAACGGCACTTCTTGAAACTCACTCCATGTTAGCTATTTGTTATGGAGTGATTTATATGCCCTCAAAATATTATGTGTTTCAGGTCCTAACTTCTATGCCTGTTGTTATAATCCCATTTAGAAATGAGTTGTCTTGTTTATGGCACTCAGATAGGATTAGTGTAGGGTATGTCTTGAGTCAGTCTCTTTTGAGATATAAAAGAGATTTAACAAAAAAGCTAGTAAGCAGAGGGGTGGGGAAGAGGGATGCCAAGCCACATGAAGATCACCCAGGAGCAGAAGCTCAGAAGAGACAGGGCGTTTCCCCAGAGTCTGTAGAGAGAGAAATTCTTCACCTAGAGCCAGTGCTCAGAATTTGGACTTCTAACTTCTTAAACTGTGAACAAATAAGTTTTTTATTAAAGCCATCTGCTGTGCCTGTTCCATTACAGCAGTACCAGATAACTAAGGCAGTACTGTTCTAACTGTAGTTCATTTATTGGCTAATTTAATCCTCACAATAACCCTATAAGGATAAATTATTATCTTCAATTTTTGAACATAAAACTGAGACTCAGGGTAGATTTTACCAAATTCCAGGCCTAGTAAAGTAGGTCCATTACACAAAAAGACTTCCAGCCATCCGTACTCATTCTTATTCTTCTCTTTGCCACCACAATGATGTGTTTAGCAGATTTATTACTGTTTTGGTTTGTTAGATGCTGTGGATTTGATTCTGACTCACTGTGAGCCTTTATACAACATAACAAAACACTGCCAGGTCCTGTCTCATACTCAAAATTGTTTCTGAATTTGTGGCCATTGTTGTAACTACTGCAATTCCTTCCACCTTGAGATTGGAACTTGTGTGTTTGCTGGGAAAAGGCCATCGTGTCACTGGCTATGCGCTCAACTTACTCCAGCTCCTCATATAAGTGATTGCCAATATAGACTTAGCATTTATCTTGAGCTTTCAAGGTATGCAGCCTGAGGACATTGTAACAGCCCTCTTTGATCAGAAAAGTAAGTTCTGGAATTAATTATGATTTTCTGAATATAAGACACAAGTTTTGGATATGGTGCTAGAGTCCTTATTATCTATTCAGACAGTCTATTTAGTACATTTCTATCCTAGACAGTGGAAACCCTGGTGGCATAGTGGTTAAGAGCTATGGCTGCTAACCAAAAGGTCTGTAGTTTGAATCCACCAGAGACTCCTTGGAAGCCCTGTGAAGCAGTTCTACTCTGCCTTTTAGAGTCATTATGAATCAGAATCTAATTTATGGCAAGTTTTTTTTTTTTTTTTTGTCTACCCTATAAGGAGTAGGGATATATTGGGAATGTAGTCCTAATATTCTCCCTCGTTTTTACCATCGACCTCGCATCTGAAAGAGCTCTCTCTTTTGATGTGTCCCAGACCCCAGACAACTTCCATCAGCGTCAAAGGTACTAGGTTCATGCTTTGGCCACCTTTTCAGCAGAGGAGGGAGTAGGGTATCTTTTCTGTCTTAATGTCTATAGCAGTTCAGATCCTACCTGTGGCTGATACTGCATTTCTTACTATCAAAACAGGGAAGTTCTTCTTTGATCTCACTTTAGTTTTCTGTGTTGCTACATCTGTTGGCTCAACTTAATAAATATGGGTAGGAGGCCTTGAGGAAAAGGATATTTCCCCGTCTCATGCTATTTTTGTGAATGATAGAGTCATTCCTTTGAGTTAAGTTAAGCTTTTCAGTGCTAAATGATTGCAAATCTGATAAATCTCTTAAAATAGCATGTACTCACATAAAATGACACAAAGCACAAACCTCTAGAAATGCCTGAGGCCAACAGAAGTGTCTGACAGCCCTTCATTCTATATACTCTTGTTGTATCCAAATAGGATCATCCGTTTTGATAAATGTTTACCATATTGACTTGATTTCAGAATCTTCTGTGTCAACATGTGCTCTACTCCCAGAGCTACAGAAGAAACAAGTTTTGGCATCAGGTCTGGATTCAAGTGTCATGTCCAAAAGCTGGGCATTTCAAACCCACTCAGAGATGCCTTGGAAGAAAGACTTGGCAATCTGCTTCTGAAAAATCATAGCCTTAAAATCCCTGTGGAGTGCTGTTCTGCTCCATGCACTTTGGGTTGCCATGGGTTGGAATGGACTCCGAGGAACTGGTTTATTGTTTTTTTCTTTTTTTTGGTTTACTTGGTTTTACACCAGAGTCAAATTAGCTAAGAAACCTTGATTAACTTCATATGATTCCATGTTTTATGCAGCTGTTTTTATTAGCAATGCTGTGTTATATTTTCAGTTTTTTTGTAAAGAACTAAGTTTAGGTTTTCTAATCACATTGTTTGTTTATTTATTTAGGGTGGCATTCAGTCTTTATTGTCTCATTAGTCTGTTCTGGGACGTCCTTTTTTGTGAGTTGATTTTTCACCTTTTTCAGAGCTGATTTTGTAGTTGTTGAGACTCCTGTGTTACATTTCTTGATATGGTATGTCACACCTTTGTTGTGCTTTACAGCTGCCCCTATGATCCCCCTTAATAGACTATATATAAACCTAATTTTAATTACTACCAGTCTTGTCATCTTCCTCTCCATCCGGAAGGACTATAACTACTATAGTACATCCCTCTTTTTGATATGATGGCACTTTATTGTCTCATGTGTTGGAGATTTGCTGTGATAATTGGCTGGTGTTTATTCTGAAGTGCTTCATTCTTCTAGAATCCTTTGTTGCTTCAAGTGCAGAGTTGAGAGAGTTTAGCAATTCCTTGCTAGCCGGGGCACCTAGTGGATGCTGAGCTGCCCAGCAGCCGAAGCTGAGTTACACCTTGCCTGTGATGAGTGTCTCCATTTAAGGTCCACTTATCACCCTGAGCCCTCAGCTTAGCAAGAAAAGAGTTGTTCTACTTGGAGGGAAGTTTCCTCTGTCATAACCGGAGGTAGAGGAGCATGTTGTGAAACCAGCTGCCATGAAATTGAATTACAGGTGTCGTTTTCTCCCAGCCTTAAATTGCTCCATTATACCATGGGCCTCTCTGTTTGTTTGGAACAAATAACTGCAATTTACTAGGATGGTAAGAGATGACGGTATAAGGAGTCAGAGGTTGTTTAAGGTTTTCATAATGATGGAAAATTACTCCTATCCATTTCAAGTATGTTTGCTCTCCCGAGCCACCACATTTAAATGTGAAGACAGGAAATGCCTCACTTTTAATACTTGTCTCTGAGCACAACTCTTAAAAGCCACTCCAGGTTACTTTAGTGTTCTTCACCGTACACCCCATTGCTTTTATTTATTACCCTCTGGAATACATTCAATAACGACTTTTGAAGCGGCCAGGAGTGAATGGACAATTTGCTTTCACGGCTGCCTCAATCTCTTCAACCCATTTCCTCTTAATTTGGTGGGGATGGTATGAAGATTCAAGAAGTAGGATTCATAGATGTGCTTTAAGGGGGAGAACTCCAAGACATCTTTTTTTCTTCCTTGTGACTGAACATTGTTGGAAGTGATTTCTGTGCCTGGCTTTCTTCAGTATATTTTAGCTTCCTGAGGAGCACTATTGTTTGTCTCTTTGTTTTTTTTCCAAGAAGAAATGTACCCAACAAATTTTTGTTTTATTTTTCCCTTCCTGGGATTGTTCCCAAACTGATAAACTGCCTCAGAATTATGGGATGTTTGAATCATGAGGGTTGTGATAATCTGTATGAAGGAGGTGTTAAAGTGATCATAGCTTTCTCCACAATGGGCTGAAGCGTGTCAGCAACTGTGAGGTTGACACAGGACTGGGCACCATTTCATTCTGTTGTGCAGGGTATTGTTATAATTTGGAAATGACTCAACAGCACCTAATGACAAAAACAACAGCTTTCTCAAATCCATACTGATACCAGTTGGTTGAAATATTTGTATATGTTCTAATTCACAAAAATAAATTACTGATTTCACTAAATGACAACTACCTGTCAATAGCATTTGACACACTTTTCATGAAAAAACCAAAAAGTCAAAGCTGTTGCCATCAAGTTGATTCCAACTCATAGTGACCCTATAGGACAAATTACAACTGCCCCATGGAGTTTCCAAGGAATGCCTGGTAGATTTGAACTGCTGACCTTTTGGTTAGCAGTCTTCACTCTTAACCATTACACCACAAGGGTTTTCTTTTTCCTTTTTTATTCTTGAAAGAAACATGGAATTCCTTAGGGGATGTACTTTGGTTGAGCACAATATGTGGGTGATTTTGGACTCTAGTCTTGAGG
Organism: Heterohyrax brucei; assembly: GCA_028571685.1. Lineage (NCBI taxonomy): Eukaryota > Metazoa > Chordata > Mammalia > Hyracoidea > Procaviidae > Heterohyrax > Heterohyrax brucei. The sequence continues at coordinate 173,719,867 of CM053141.1, forward strand.
TACATATAGTTTTAGTCATTTTTCTGTTAATTAAGTATATGTGAATACATAATTTCTGTGAAGTTCCTTAATCAAGAAGAACAGGGGAATTTTATAATTATACCCTGCACTGTGCACCCTGTTTCCTGCTCTAATATTGTTTATTTGATATATACGATTGTTCCAGATGTTTTTCCATGAATGCATATAAGCTGTCATACAGAACAATATATGATTTTACTTTGGTACTGTTTCAAGGAAATGGGATCACATTGTATTATTATTTTCATGAACTTTTTCTTTCATATAACGCTGTCTTTTACAGATAATGTCTATGTCAGTTTATATAGATCTAGTTCATTCTTTCTTAAGAGCTGGTTCTTACTCCATGACATTAGTGTCCTATGGAGCCATAGGTGATGTAGTGCTTAAGAGCTTGGTAGTTAACTAAAATGTCAGTGGTTCACATCTGCCAATTGCTCCTTAGAAGCTCTAAGGGACAGTTCACATCTGCCCTGTAGAGTCACTGTGAATCTGAGCAGACTCAACAGCAATAAGCTTTTGTTTCTGTATGCTCCATATTAAAAAAAACAAACTGTGAATATTCACTCATTTATCTCTTCATGAATGTATGTGCTAGATCTCTAGGGTAGACCTCTCATTTTCCTTGTAACACTGCCTTATTGGAATCTTTTGGCTAGTCATTCTAATGAGGGACTGAACATGGCATATGTAGGCAGTGCTAATTGAAGCACATTTTTACAAGGGTGTGAGTTCTGACTTATGGAGTTATGTTCGACAGAGGTGTTAATATTAAAATGTAGCAGTGGTATATAGAGGTTTGTCTGTAAAACACCCTGCAGAGGTGAACATGCCTGCTTCAAGATGTGAGAGAACTGAGAAAAATCTTAAAAATGGTAATAAAATAAGAGAGTTTATGGTAATCAACGTTTGGATCCTTACCCGTAAAAGTGAAAATGAGTGTTATCCAAGAATGGCCAAGGGATATTGAGTTTGAATTGCTTTAGCATAATAGGCAGTGGTGTTGCAGTGTGATGATAGCAAACAGGATGTAGGAGAACTGTGTGTGGAGTCAGACCAGTCTGGGTTTGAATCCTGCCTCTGACATTGCTGAGTTGCTCACTGTCTATAAGCCTCTTTAAAGCAGGATTAAACTTAACCTACGTCCTACCACTGTCATTAGCAGCAAATGAACTTCTGTGTGGAATGCTTAGAAGAGCCATTCATGCTATATGATTTAGAAATGTTATGATTATTGTTATCAATTGCTACCCTTCTGACATTGGTCAAGTAAGTTAAATCACCAAGTCTCCTATTTACTCCATAAAAGAGTTATTTTAAAGATGCTTTGCTCTTTTTCCATTTTGCCAAGTTATTCTTCGTTTTGAAAACTAACAGTTTTATTGTCTCCGTGAGCATTTTATTTGAGTATGTACACAGACATATCCAATACAGGTAGGCTGACAGTTCCATAGACTCTGTGGACAGTGATATATCTTCCTCCAAGGTGGAGTCGCGAACAGTCCAGGAGTGATAGTGCCAATTTAGAGAAAATAGCGTTTGAGAGATCTTCTTTCTACAGGATATTTGGTGACTCATAAAAGCAGCTGTCCTGTTCTCTGCTGTCAGCCCTAACCCCATTGCACCCTTCAGCTTATGCATCCTGTGCCCGATGAACTCATCCCTCCTCTTCCTGTGGCCCTCAAGCCCTATCTCTCAGACTGAGTGTTGCTTGTGCAAAGATGATGAGTCTACAGCTACAAGGACTGCTAATTGAGTTTGTGAACTCATCCTAGAAAAAGTGCTACACACCTCATTGCTGAATATCACTACAGTCACTTTCGAAGTATCCCGTTTGGTAAGCTATGCACCAGTGCCAGCACATAGTCCCCCCTTTAAAGTGATTTTAAATTCTTTCTCTGGAATGACTACCAGAGCTGTCGTTGTATTACCCATGATGTCCTGAATGTCATCCATATGTCTTCCATTCACTATTTTCTTTATCTTCAAGTACAGAAAAAAGTCACTGGGGTCAGATCAGGTGAGTGGGGAGGGTGTTCCAATACAGTTATTTGTTTATTCACTAATAACTCATTCACAGACATTATGCAATTAATTATCCAAACTTGCCACCCTGCCACCATGTGCAATGGCCATTTCAGAGAGAGTTCCAAATTTGCTTAGAAGGGTGGGTAAGGCAGTGACATTGGTACGTAGCTTCCCAAAAGGAATACTTTGGCGGTGACTGCAGGGATATTCAGCAATGAGGAACATAGCACTTAGAACAATTAAGTTTGTGGACTTAATTGTCAGACCTTGTATAATGACAGTAATCATGTAATGGCATTTATATGCTAAATGTTTTGCATACATTAACTGATTCATTCATTAGTTGACAAACATTTACTGTGAATTATGTGCCAAATGTGACTAAGTACTAGAGTTACAGCAATAAGGTTTTGGAATCATGGATGATTCCCTTTAGTGGAGAATACAAGGGAATAGGTAGACAATTGATTTATATTCTTAATACAAGATGGTATTAAAAAAATCATGGATTGAGTGATAGGAATAGTAGTTATAGATGTCAGTTATATATGGTTATGTGAAGATTTTCATTTGGATGGTGTTTTGAATATAGATTTTGTATATACATTACCATCCCCATTTTATGGATTAGCAAACAGATGCTTAGGGAAGTTTAGTAAGATGTTACAAATGTTTTTCTGTAGCAAGTTACAGAAGATCCAACTAACAGTGGCCTAAACAAGTGTGAGATTATTCTTCCAACATAACAAGAAGCCTTGAAGGAGGCAGCTCCTGACTGTGGTTAAGCAATTCAGGTGTCAAAACCAATAACTCTGTTGTTTCCTAAGCCTTATCCTCATGGCCTCAGGGGGCTTCCTCCAATCCCCTGTGCCTGTCTGCATTCTAGGCATGAGGAATCAAGTAGGAAACACTCCTATTCCTCTTGCCTGTTAGGAAAGAGAGAGAGCCCTACAGGTTTCCTCAGTAATTTTGTTGGGAAGATCATATCCCCTAACTTCATGGGAGACTCAGGAAGTGAATATTTAGCTTTTACAATATGAGTAGCAGAAGACAGTAAGGTGAAAGACTTAGAGACGAATGTAGCATTAGTGGAATTACATGCCCACATCACAAGTCTTCATGAGCCCAAAGCCAAATCTGTCTGGCAGTGAAGATCTTTAGTAAATTCGGTTGGAATAGGTGCCTGTTAAGGGATCCAGAGAAGGTGACGAAGGTCAGTGACACTTTACCTAGAATACTAGTGGCAGTACCATGTGGGACGTTACAGCAGAAAGTGTGATTGCTGTATAGGGTCGCTATATTTTGGAATCAACTCAATGGTAACAGGTTTATGGGTATGGCTGTTACTCATAATAACACTCTCTGCTCTTTTAAGTGTAACTTCCAGGCAGTGAAATTTGTCTGCTGGAAATTTTCCTCTGATTAGCCTATTGTTTCCTCGTAAGAGTTTACTGAGAATTGATGTATGATTTTGTTAGAAATCCAGAGACCACAAACCTTCCTGCAGATGCAATTTAGATACTGAGTCACAGAAAATATACTGAGGAACATAATTTATCCTCTGGAGAAATACTGATACAGTATCACATGCAAGTTACAGCAACATCAGTTGGGAGTCTTCGAATTCTTCTGTATGTTGAGGATCCTTCCATCTGAAAATTGTTTTCACCTGCATTAAGTTATTTGCTCTGCATAGATACCCTAGGAAATCAGGCAGGAATCTTTGCTGCCCTTTTACTGATGGCTCAACTCATGCCTAGAAAAAACTGTATGACATTAAATAGTAAATGAAAACTTAGCCTTTCCTAATTATGATTTTGCTGATCTTCTAAAAATATACTTCGCTAAGTAGATTTAGGAACCCTGATAATACAGGAGTTACAGGGCTCAGCTGCTAACTGAAAGATGGGTGATTTGAACCTGTCAGCTCCTCCATGGGAGAAAAATACAGCTGTCTGCTCCAGTAAACATTACAGCTTTGGAAACCCTATTGGGCAGTTCTCCTCTGTCCAGTAAGGTTAACATGAGTTTGCGTCTACTCAGCTTTAGTAGGTGTTGTTACTAGGTACCATCAAGTAGCTTCTGACTCACAGTGGCGTTACGTACAACAGAATGGAACACTGCCTGAACTTATGCCATTCTTGCAGTTGTTACGAGGTTTGAGCCCATTGTTACAGCCACTGGGTCACTCCACCTTGTTGAGGGGCTTCTTCTTTTCTGATGATCTTGTGTTGTACCAAGCATGACATGCTTTTCCAAGGACTACTGCCTCTTTATCACATGTCCAAAGTACATGAGATGAAGGTTAGCCATACTCCCTTCTAAGAAGCCTTCTGGCTGTACCTCTTCCAAGACAGGTTTGCTTATTCCTCGGGCGAAACTGAAACCAAACTTGTTGCTGTTGAGATGACACTGACTCACAGTGACCATAATGAACTGAGCAGAATTGCCCCATAGCATTTCCAAGGAGCAGCTGGTGGATTCAAACTACTCAGCTTTTGGTTATCAGCTGAGGTCTTTCGTAACCACTGTGCCACCAAGGCTCCTTTCTGCGGTCTATGGTATAGTCAATATTCTTTGCCAACAACATAATTGAGAGGTATCACTTCTTCAGTTACCTTTATTCATTGTCCAGTTCTCACATGTATATTAAGCTGACTGAAAATATCATGACTTGGGTCAGGTGCACTTTAGTACTGCAAGTGACATCTTTGCTTTTTTTTTTTTTTTCATTATGATTGAATGAAAATGTACATTCCCATATAAATTTTCATGCCCATCTATATGCAGCTCCCACTGCTCTCCGTGCCTGGTGACAGCACACCCTTCCTCTCTGCTCCATACATGTCCTATCCTCCCAACAATCTCCTGTCCCCACCTCTCCACCCACTCCTGTTCCTCCAGGAAGAGGTCAGCAGGACAACATCCTATAGATGCATAAAACCATAAAGTACACGCAAGACATGGTCACCCTGTGTCACGAAGTCCAATCCATTCCTGTCTGAAGAGTTGACCTCCATTATGATTTATGGACAGGGGCAGAAGCAAGGCCAGGGACCATGCTCCCAGGGAAACCCTGAAGCCCCTGGACCATCAGTTGCAGTCTTTTAGTAGAGATCTCAGGGTGTACCCCTTTTTGTTCTCATGTTGCCAGTGAGACTCAACTTTGTGAGCTCCATCACAGCTAGTACTCATGGTGGCCTGGCAACACCCGGTTCTTCTGGTCACAATTCTGTGTAGTCAACCACTCACGTGGGTCTCTCTGTCTTCTGGGTTGTGTTTCTTCCCTATCGTTTTGGTCCTTGTTGATCATCTGTTCCTGCTGAGTTGGGATCATTTGCTCTACTCTCAGAAGGCAGCTTGGCAGCCTTGTAAGACCCCAGATATCATGCACCAATGTGGGGTGCAGAGGGCTCTCATAGCAAAACACTAGTTTTGAAAATTGGCCTTGATTTCCCCTGAGAGCATGGTCCCCAGCCCTCCAGTCCATCTACTTTGTCCTTGCAATGTTGGTTTAGGATGGGAGGAGTACTCATGTTATGCTGAAGTCCAACTAATACTGATCTTCTTTCTAATATTGTGCTGTCACTGATTTCACCCAAACAAATTTCTATCAACAACTAATCTAAACCCTAACCTCCTCACCCTCCCTCCCTCCCCACCCTTGCAGCCATCAAAGAGTCTTCCCTTCTATGCAAGAATCTGTTTTTAAGTTCTTATTATAGGGGTCTCATACAATATTTTCCTTTTGTTGCTGACTACTTTCACTCAACATAATGTCCTCCAGTTGAAACCAGGTTGTGAGATGTTTCCTAAAATCGTTATTGTTCTTTATCATTGCATAGAGTTCTATTGGGTATATATACCCTAGTTTACCTATGCATTCATCTATTGTTGGACAGCTGGGTTGATTCCATCTTTTTGCTGTTGTGTACTGTGCTGTGATAAACATTTGTGTGCGTGTTATTAGTTGATGTGAATGACCTTGATTCTGTAGGATATATTCTGAGCAGTGAAATTACTGGGTCAAATGGTATGTCTAGATCCAGTTTTTCAAGGAAGTGCCAAATTGCATTCCAAAGAGGTTGCATCATTTTGCAATTCCACTAACAGTGTAGGAGAGTTCCAATCTCCCCACAGCCTCTCCAACATTTGTTGTTTTGTGTTTTTGTGGATCATGGCCAACCTCGTTGGGGTGACATGGTATCTCATTGTTGTTGTGATTTGAGTTTCTTTAATAGCTAATGATCGTGAGCATGTCGGCATGTGTTTTTGTGGCTGCCTGGATCTCTTTAGAGAAGTATCTGTCCATCTCCTTTGCCCATTGGTTAATTGGATGATTTTTCTTTTTCTTATAGATTATGGAGATCAGGTGTCGGTCTGTCATAGAGTTGCCAAATACTTTTTCCCATTCTGTAGGTGGCCTGTTAGTTCTACTAATAAAGTCTTTGGATGAGCAAAACTGATTGATTCTTAGTGATTCTCATTTATCTATTTTCTCTTCTGATAACTGCGATTTGTTTGACAGATTTTGAAGTCTGTCTGTGTTGTGTATTAAACCTTCCATTGTTGTTTCTACTTTCTCTTGGATGAGCTTTATCATTTTACATTTGATATTTAGGTCTCTTATCCAGTTTGAGTTGGTTTTTGTATAAGGCGTAAGATATGGGACTTGTTTTCATTTATTGCAGATGGATACCCAATTTTGCCAGCACCATTTGTTGAAGAGATTGTTTTTACCCCAGTTTAATGTCTTAGGGCCTTTGTCGAGTATTGACTGTTCATAGGTAGATGATGTCATTTCTGGAGTCTCGATTCTGTTCCATTGATCTATGTCTGGTTTTGTACCAGTACTAGACTGTTTTAACTACTGTGACAGTGTGATAGATTCTAAGGTCAGGTGGTAAGAGACCTCCCAGTGTGTTCTTCTTCTTTAGTAATACTTTACTTTTCTGGGACTTCTTCCCTTTCCAGATGAAGTTGGTAATTTGTTCCTGCATCTCATTAAAAAATGTCACTGGAACTTGTATTCAGATTGCACTATTTAAGTAGATTGCTTTGGGTCCAGGCCAGCCAAGTGCCATCGAGTTGGATCCGACTCAGTAAAATAGACATTTTCACAATGTTAAGTCTTCCTATCCATGAGCAAGGTAGGTTTCTCCATTTATTTAAGTCTCTCTTAGTTTCTTGTAGTAAAGGTTTGCAGTTCTCTTTGTAAAGATCTGTTATTTCTCTGGTTAAATTTATTCCTAGGTATTTTATCTTCTTCGGGGCTATAGTAAATGGTATTGACTTGGTGATGTCTTCCTTAATAATTTCATTGTTGGCATAAAGGAGTCTTCTTATGTTTATCTTGTATCCTGAGACTTTGCAAAACTCTTCTATCAGTTTGAGTAGTTTCTTTATGGATTTGTTGGGATTCTCTGTGTATACAATTGTATCATCTGCAAATAGGGAGATTTTTACTTCTTCTTTGCTGATGCAGATGCCCTTTATTCCTTGGTTTTGTCTAATTGTTCTTGCTAGAATTTCTAGTACAATGTTGAATAGGAGAGGTGAAAGTGGACATCCGTGTCTAGTTCCTGTTCTCAAGGGAAAGTGTTTCAGTCTCTCTCCATTCAGGATGATGTAGGCAGTTGGCTTTGTATAAATGGCCCTTATTGCCTTGAGGAATTGGCCACCTATTCCTATTTTGCTGAGAATTTTTAGCATGAATGGGTGTTGGACTTTATCAAATGCCTTTTCTGCATCAATAGACAAGATCAGTTGATTCTTGTCTTTTGTGATGTTTATGTAGTTGATCACATTAAGTGTTTTTCTGATGTTGAATCAGCCTTGCATCTCTAGTATGAATCCAACTTGTTCATGATGGATTATTTTTTGGAGATGTTGTTGTATTCTATTGGCAAGAATTTTGTTGAAGATTTTTGCATCTAGATTCATGAGTGATATTGGTCTGTAATTCTCCTTCTTTGTTGGTTCTTTCTCTGGCTTTGGTGTCAGGGTTATGCTGACTTCATAAAATGAATTTGGGAGTATTCCATTTCTTTCTACACTGTGAAATAGTCTTAGCAGTATTGGAGGTAACTCTTCTGTAAAAACTTGGTAGAATTCTGCGGTGAAGCCATCTGGGCCTGGACTTTTTTTGGTTGGCAGTTTTTTGATGACTTTCAGTCTCATCCTTGGTGATGGGTTTATTAAGTTGTTCTGCCACACCTTCTGGTAATTTTAGTAGGTGATATGAATCAAGGAATTTGTCCATTTCCTCTAGGTTTTCAAATTTGTTAGAATACAGTCTTTCATAGTATTCAGCTATGATATTTTTTATTTCTGTTGGATCTGTTGTGAGAACTCCTCTCTCATTTCTTTTGCATTATTTGTTTCCTTTCCTGTTTTTCTTTAGTAAGTTTAGCCAGTGCTTTGTCAATTGATCTTTCAAAAAACCAGCTTTTGGTCTTTTCAAGTTTTTCTATTGTTCTATTCTCTAATTCATTTAGTTCTGCTCTAATCTTTATGATCTGTTTTCTTCTGGTACCTGAGGAGTTCCTCTGTTGTTCTCTCTCTGCTTGTTGAAGCTGTAGCCTCAGTTCTTTGGTTTGGTGTTTTTCTTTCATCCAGATGTGTACATTTATAAACAGACCTCTGAGCACTGCTTTGGCTGTATCCCATAGGTTCTGGTAGGAAATGTTTTTATTCTTATTGGAATCCATAAATTTTTTTATTTCATCCTTGATTTCTTGTGTTAGCCACCACCAAGTATTTTTTGAGTAAGGTGTTGTTCAGTTTCCATGAGTTCCACTTTCTATCTATGTTTTTTCTGGTACTGAGTTTGGCTTTCATGGCCTTGTGGTCTGAGAAGATGCTCTGCGTTAATTCAGTGGTATGGATTTTGTTGGTTGGGAACTGCTTTATGTCCTAATACGTGGTCTATTCTTGTGAATGTTCCATGTGCACTAGAGAAGAAGGTGTAGTTGTTTGTTGATGGGTAGAAAGCAAGTTCTATATGTATTGATGAGGTCTAGTTGGTTAATTGTGGCAATAAGGTCGTCTGTGTCTTTATTGAGCTTTTTTCTAGATGGTCTGTCCAATATTGAGAGTGATGTGTTGAAGTCTTCCACTATTACTGTGGAGTGATGTGTCTCTTCTTTGAGTGTAGTCAGTGTTTCTTTGATGTATTTAGGTGCTCTAATATTAGGTGCACAAATATTTAATATTGTTAAGTCCTCCTTGTGTATTCAACCTTTCCACATTAGTGTCCATCCTTGTCCACTATGGTGGATTTTACATTAAAATCAATTTTATCTGAGATTAGAATCATTTTACTCTACTGCATTTTGTATAAGGTCTAGCAGGGCTCTATACATAACCCTTTTGTATTCACCTTGTGATAGTTTCAGAAAAGTTTCTTCATCTGGGAAGTTTTATGGTACCTTTTGGGGGGCTTTCTGAAGCCATCAGTGATTTCTTGGTTATGGTTTTCTCCAGAGTTTGTTGTTTTGGGGATATCATGTGAATCAATAAATGCTTGGAGAGCTGCTGAGTGTGGACCACAGTTGTTCCTCTACACTGACTTGAAAGGTAAAAGGTATCTGATAACTACTAAGGTAAGTCAGGTTTTCAGGTGTATGGGTCCCTCATCCCAGTTGGCAAAGTAAGCACCTCTATATCGAACACCAGATGTTATATACTAGCTCAAAATACAAAAAAGCTACTGCCCTGCTGGCCTCTGCTGTTGGGCCCTGGGTGTAGGCAATACTGCATTACAATCCTGCTTTTCTGCTGGAGAAGTGCTGTCATCTGGCAGGTGCTGCCTCCCAGCCCAGGAATTAGGTCATCTTAGGCCTCCATATGGGTATCTCTGCCTTCCAGTGGAACAAGATGGTGTCTTGCACAAGCTTGCCGCCTGGCTCAATCAGGGCTACTCCATGTCTGAGGTGGAGAGAGAGGCCAAAGGTGCCAAGAAGCACAAGAGTCCACAGCCTCTGTTGCCTGGCCCTAGCTGTAGATGACACTGTGTAAAATACTTCTTTTCTGCCAGAAAAGTGCTCTCATCCTGCGAGGCGCTGACTCCCTGCCTAGGAACTATGTCCAGCTGGGGCCTCCGTATATGTGCCTCTGCCTCCCGATGGAACAAGAAGGTGTCCACACAAGTTCAGTGCCTGTCTCCATACAAGCTATGCAGAAAGAGAGGGCAAAGGTGCTGAGATGGTCAGAGTCCAAAGCTGGGCTCTCAAAATATGGTAATTTTGCCTGCCAATCCCACTAGCAGTGCATCTGAGGTTAGCTGCTAGTCAACTCCCAGCTCTGGCTACTGGCTCGGACAGAGAAAAAGAACATTAAGATGGTGACTTCGATCTGTGAAAGCCTGCTCTCACAAAGAGCAGAGCCAGTGAAAGAGAGGAGGTTTTCCATTCAGTGGCATGAAGTCCAAATTAACAGCCCTATGCCATGTCCTAGGGCTCACTAGGTGTCCAGGGTCTCTGTTTAATTATCAGTTGAGGTCTTGGTTTCCAGAGGGATTTCGGGAGGTGTGTGTTTAGTCTTCCATTTTGACTCCTTCCCATCTTTTCTTTTTTGGCACTTTAAACAGGTCTTTCGCAGAAGATTTGCAAAGGGTAATATGTCATTTGATTTCTTGACTAATGCTTCTGTGGTTGTCAATTTTAGATCCAAGTAAAATAAAACTCTTGTCGATTTTATTTGTTTCAATTTATCATATTGGTCCAGTTGTAAGGATTTTTGTTTATTTTATGTTGAGGTATAATCCATACTGAAGGCTGTGGTCTTTGGTCTTCTTCAGATTAAGTGCTTCAGGTCTTCTTTACTTTCACTAAGGTTTTCCTGCTACAGATACTAAATAATGACTTGAAGATATGTGTATGTTTGAGAATGCTTACAACATTACATGTTTGAGAAAAATTGCATGGCTATTATAGGACATTTTCTAAAAAGGCATGATTTGCTCTTCCATAAAACACTAGGCAGACATTAAAACAATTAAGCAAGTACTGATGTGTAAACACATTCATAAAATATGATTAGGAGTAAGCACAGTAAAATACTATCATGTCACATTAATAATTATGACAACAATAATTATTATAAAAATAGTAAAGATATCACCATGAAGACAAGAGTGTACCTGAGCCAAGCCATACTATTTTCAATCATCGTATCCATGTGAAAGCTGGACAGTGAACAAGGGAAAGAGAAGAGGAACTGATGCCTTTGAATGGTGGTGCTGGAGAAGAATATTGAATGTACCATGAACCACGAAAAATACAAACAGATCTGTTGTGGAAAGACAAGCAGAGTGCTTCTTGGAAGCAAAGATGGCAAGACTATGTCTTACATACTTTGAACATGTTCTCAGGAAGGATCAGTCCCTAGAGAAGAACATCATGCTTAGTGGAGTGGAAGGTCATTGAAAAAGAGGAATACCCTTGATGAGATGGATTGACATAGCAGCTGCAATAATGGGCTAAGCATAAAAATGATTGTGCACATGGTGCAAGACCTGCAGTGTTTTGTTCTGTTGTGTATAGGGTCACTATGAGTTGAAACTGACTTGGTGGCACCTAACAACAACAATGGTAATAGTTGCAAGTGTGTTAGAATTTATCTGCTAAAGATTGTTACCTCTTGCAGTTGTGAATTAAAGAAAATTTTTAGTTTAGTGTAAACATTTTGTATTGTTTGCATCTTTAGCAACTTGCATGATTTTTCCTTCAATTAGGAAAATGGCCAAAAATATTTTAAAATATTTCATGATATAATCACCTGATTATATAGGATATTCTATAGCAAGGAAATAAATGTATATTCTAGGAACCATCATTGATACATAACCAATGCCAGCTCAGAATTTCTATATAAAAGGAAATTTGTAACTGCTATGTTGAAGAAAATTTAAGCATTTCCATGAGAGTGAAAGTACTACCTTGAGTATATCTCACCCAAATTTAGAAACAATCCCAACAATAGATTTGACAGTGAGCACTAATGACCCAAGACCAGACATGTTGTGGAATAATGTATAAGATATCATATGTGAAGAAAGCAAAAGGCCACTAAAAAGACAGAAAAGAAACAAAAGAACAACATGAATGTCAGAAGAGACTGATGCCTTCTCTTGAATATAGAATAGATAAAGCAAATGAAAAAACAGATCTTCAGGAATTTGTAGATGTTTCAATGAATGGACGCAAGAGTGCAAGCACTCATTTCATCTGTGCTAAGAAATTTGGAAGAGATTTACCTGGCCAGCTGATGGGAAGAGACCCACTTCTGTACCCATTTCGAAGAAAGGTGATCCAACATATTGTGGAAATTAATGAATAATATGATTATTATTCAATACTAGTAAAATTTTGCTGAAGACTAAAAACAATTGCAATACCATAGAACAGGGAACTGCCCAAAGTTCAAGGTGGATGAAGAAGAGGATGTGTGATGAATGATACCATAGCTGATGTCAGATGTGTCTTGGCTGAAAGCAGAGACTAGTAAAAAAATATTTATGTGTGTTTCATTGATTATAGAAACACATTGGACTGTGTGTATCATAAAAAATTATGAATAGCATTACAAAGAATGGGAATTCCAGAATACTTCAATTATGCTTGAGTAGAACCTGTAGATAGAATAAGAGGCAATCGTTTGAACAGAAAAAGTGGAGGCTGCGTAGTGTAAAATCAAGAAGGAGATCCAAATGTCCATAGTTATTCAGTCTGTAAACTGAACAGATCATATGTGAAGGAAGAGTATGTGAAGAAGAATGTGGCAATAGGATTGGGGAAAGACTCGTTAACAACTTGCAGTATATGGATGACACAAACTTGCTTTCTAAAACTGAAGATGACTTGCAGCACTTAGTGAGGAGGAGCAAAGACTATACCTCAACCTAAAGAAAACAGAAATTCTCACTACTGGGCAGTAAGCATCATTGTGATAAACAAGAAAAATGGAAATTGTCAAGGATTTCATTTCGCTTAATCTACAATCAATGCCTATGGAAGGAGTAGTCAAGAAATCAGAAGATGAATTGCAAAAGACTAAAGTGTCAAAAATTCAAGTTGTCTCTTTAAGGACTAAGGTGAGCCTGACCCAAGCCATGACATTTTCCGTTTCAATGGGTTTAATATGTGTATAAAAGCTGGAAAATGATTAAGGAAGATCAAAGAAGAATTAATGCCACCAAATTGTTGTGTTGGTGAAGAATATTGACTATAACTTGGATTACCAGAAGAATGTTTTGGAAGAAGTACAGTCAGAATGCTCCTAAGGAGGGAAGATGGCAAGAATTTCTCTCTTGTACTTTGGATGTTCTCAGGTAGGATCAGTCCCTGGAGGTGGACATCATGCTTAGTAGTAGTGGATCAGTGAAAAAGAGGAAGACCTTCAGTGAGATAGACTGACACAGTGGCTGCAACAGTGGGATCAACTATAGCAATAACTGTGAGGATGTAATGACAGGGTAGTGTTTTGTTTTGTTATACATAGGTTATTGTGAGTAGAAACCAATTTGACTACACTCAGCAACAACAACTTTGGAATAACACTTAGAAGTAACATTGCTTAGTCAGAATGTAGGCACATTTACCATTTTCAAGATACTGCAAAATTCCCCTCCATTAGCAATGTGTGAAAGTACCTATTTCACTACATGTTCACTGTTGTATATCATGCCAGATTAGTCCTTACTGATCCGAAAGACAATACAGAGTACACCACTGTTTTAATAAGTGTGGGCTAATAATATTTCAAATAATTGTTGGTCACTCACTGTTGGTTCTGTTAGAGAAAACTTGGTGGTGCAGTGGTTAAGTGCTGGGCTATGGAGCAAAAGGTAAGCGGTTGGAACCCATCTGCTGCTCAGTGGCAAGAAGCTGTGGCAGTCTGTCTCTTAAAAGATTACAATCTTGGAAACCTCACGGGACAGTTCTACTTCCCTGTAGAAAAGCTGTGACTTGGAATTAGCTTGAGGACAACAGGTTTTATTTCTTATTTTATTGCATCTTTATGCTGTATGTTGACTTTTCCATTAGGTTGTCTCTCTTGATGAAAACCTTTAGATAATAAAATTGTTAACCTTATGCACATCACACATGTCAGCAATCTTTTTGTTCCCCCTAATTTTGTCCTTGGTTTTTAACTGTTTTGTGGTGTCTTATGCGATACAAATTTCAAAATTATTTTTTTCCATATTAAAAAAAGCTATTGATCTTTTTCTTGCTTAGCTTCTAGCCTTACTGCAGTGCAAAGAAAAGTTAGAAACAGTCTAACTTTTGTTAGTATGTAGTCTTTCAAATTGGGAATCCACTCTTAGTAGAGCCTTGGCAATGTCGGATCTCATTGGACTTGAGTAATTATCATTCTGCAGCTGATATTTACCCATGCCCATTTGCAGTATAGTCCAAACTAGGATTTAATAACTCATAGCATATTTGCACAGACTTTCTCATTTTCTAACCATTTAAAATTAGTTCTGAAAGATGAGTGACTCATATTTCAATATGGTTCCTTTGAGTTTAGCCTGACCCTGAGAAGATTTTTAAGGGACAGCCATAACAGCACAGGTATAACAGGCATGGCCAGAACAGCACAGGTATAACTACTTATTGGAACACTTTGTACTTTCGTTTTGCTTCAAATATTTTTCTAATGAATCATATTTTAAGCTCAGCCCAAACTTGTCAATAGTGTTGGGGTTACCTAATGAAGGATATTGGAATAAAAATGATCAGGTGAATGAGAAAAGAAATATAAGGGAAACTGTATAAGGCGAAACCTGTCAGAGAAGGAAAACCCAAAATATTTTTCTGTAATAGAGAGCAACAAAAAACTGGTAAGATTGTACCCTGTCAAAGGTGGCAGCCTTGTGAGACCTGGGAAAACAAGACCATCCTATTGAGTTCCAGTTGTTAAGGATTTCACTATACCTTGATTTTCAGCTGTTCAACTAAATCTAAATGTGAGTGAGGCAGCATGAAGGTAAGTGACATGTAGAATCAGGGAGCGATTATCAAATAAACAGGGTAGACAAGAGGTTAATTGTGTTTACTTACTAATTTGCAGTGAACAATTTCAATTAAACCCATACCTACCTTGCTTATTGTAAGCTGGTACATGCCATGCTTATGCATTAATACACACTTGCGTGGAATTCAGTTTATAGGATCTATACTCATGTAGGAGCGCTGGTGCTGCAATGCTTAAGAGTTATGCCTATTACCTGAAGGGTCAGCAGTTTAAATTAACCAGCTGCTCTCTAGAAGCCCTATGAGATGGTTCTACCGTGTCCTATAGAGTCATTAGGAGTCAGAATCAAGTTGCCTGCAACTGGTTTTGGTATACTACTGATGCACCCTTATATGAAGAGTGTAGACTTTGAATCCTATAGGCCTGGCCTTACATTCTTGTGTTTCTACTTAATAGTTTCATGAGACAAGTTATTTAATTTTCCATAGCCTCAGTTTTCTTATCTATAAAATAGGGATAGTGTTTACAACTACCATTCCTCACAGATCTCTCATTTTGTCATTTCTCATGTTCATTTCACTGTTGATTGTAAAAATCTGGGTGATCTGTTGAACTATGCTGTGGCTTCCAGTGTAGGCACTATTTAAAAATCACAGAAGATGAAAGTAAAGAAAGTGAATAAAAACTGAGTAAAAGTGCCATTAATTTGGTATTTTATAAGCAAGTTCTCTCTGGCAGTCAATTTGTGCTGTCTGTTAAAGTAGCCCAACTTTTCATTTTTATTTTACTTTTTTACATCTCAATCTTTCGTGGCTTAAAACTGATGACATCTGAATATTTCTCAAGCAGTTGCTACATATTTATGAAGAACAGTTAATCTGTGGAAAGGTAGAGAGAGAAAAAGCATAAAATTTTAGAGCTGGGTGACTTTCTAGCTCATTGAAGAGTATGTGCCAACAGTATAGTTGAGGAAATTGAGACTCAGGCAAGTCAGGCTGCTTTTCTAGCATTTAATATTAGTAATCACAATAAAGTTCAACTACTACAAAAATTATATACACATTAGGGGAGATAATAGGTGATTCCATTCTACCCCATATAAAGCTGAGAGATGGGACCAGGTGACATTCTATTCTACTCACTTGTTTGCCCCATGGTATCAGTGGCCCCCTGGGTGTCCAGGAAGGATTTTTCCATAGTTTACTATAAATAGGTTGTCAAATAATTTCTGGGGCACAGAGCGGTGCAGCTACAACCTGACTGCAATATTGAGCACCCAGTATGTTGGCTACAGGTGGGACTGTGCCACACTGGACACACAGGGCGTCAGTACAGACAATATACAGTGCTTACTTAAACAGACTAGACTATGTGTTAGAACCTGTCTGGTACCCAGGAGCATGAGGATGAACAAAGCATCCCTGATGGGATGTTCCCCTGGAGGCTGGGAAGTCTCTGGAGATGACCTCGCCTGCCCTTGGCGTGACCCCTCCAGATCCGATCCTCTGCTTATCCTCCTCGTAGCATCCCATCTCTCCTTTTCCTGGGACCCCAGGACATCTCTTCTAGACCACAATGGAAACTTTTTCAGCAACTCAGCATAGGCTCTCTCAAATCGGTATTCTGTGGCCATAATGCCATCTATTCCCTGAGGCCAGTAACTGATTCCTCCTGGTTTCTGCATTTCTGCTGTGTCATCCTTTCCTGGAGGAAATGACTGCAGACGCTTACATGATAAATGAAGACGTGCCAAGACAAAGGAGGGAATCCTGAGAACAAAGACGATATTTTCTTGCATTCCAGAAATAGTCTGTTGCCCTCATCACTATCATCACTGTCACTGCTGCTTGCATCACCATCAGTGGCACCGTCACCCTCAAACAATTACATTCATTGACGGCTTCTTCTGAGGTTGTCAAACTAAAAGCAAACAAATTGCCCCATGCCGGTTCCAGTTCATGGAGACCCTGATGTTTATCTTTGGTTGGGCTCTACCTGCCAACTTTTTAGTTAACAGCTAAGCATTCTGTACTGTCTGTACCACTGCTGTGAAGGTGCCAGTGCCTATCATTAAGTATCATTTAATTTTACAAATTCCACATTGTGTTAGTTCCATTTTGTCCAATTTATAAGCAAGGAAGCCGAGACTTTCAGAGCTGAAACAGCTTGCCTGACACAGTGGTTCTCAGCTAAAGGCTGTTTTGCTCCCCAGGAGACTTTTGATTCCATTTGGAGACATTTTTTATTATCGTGAATGAGAGGGTGCTATGGGATAATGCACAGAACAGCTCCCCTCAGTAAGGAATTATCTTCAATCCAAAATGTCAGCAGTGGCAAGGTTGAGAAACCTTGGCTTCAGTTTGGTTCTTTGCAAATTGAAGAGTTTTTTTTTCTTTCTTTTTTTTAAAATCATTAATAAGTATTTGATTTTTATCAAGTGCTTTTACTATGTCCAAATAATTATGTATTCTTTCCTCATTAATCTGTTTATGTGATAAATTCTAGCAATATATTTTTGAATGTTAAAACCATTCTTTAACTCTTGAGAGAAATTCTATTTAGTCACAGCATGATACCATTTCTCAGAATATTTTAAGCATGCAGAAGAGTACTCTGTAATACTAGAGGCATTTATATATGTTGTAAATTGGAAAAAGAAAAAAATAGCAAAGAAAGAAAAGACCAAATTGAGTATCAGAAGAGATTCTGAAACTTGCTCTTGAATGTTTAGTGTCTAAAGTAAAAGGAAGGAGTGACAAAGTGAAAGAACTGAATAGAAGATTTCACAGGCAACCTGAGAAGACAAAACAAAGTATTGGAATGACATGTGCCAAAATACCAGAAAGATGTTTACTTGTGTTTCATTGACTATGCAAAGGCATTCAGCTATGTGGATCATAACAAATTATGGTCAACATTGTGTATAATGGGAATTCCAGAACACTCAATTGTGCTCTTAAGGAATCTGTACATAGATCAAGACGCAGTTGTGCAAACAGAACAATTGGACACTGCATAGTTTGAAGTCAGGAAAGATGTGCATCAGCATTATATCCTTTTGCCATGTCTTTTCAGACTGTATGCTGAGCAATTAATCTGAGAAGATGGATTATATGAAGAAGAATGAGGTGTCATCGTTGGAAGATGACTCATTCCCAACCTGCATTACATGGATGACACCACATTACTTGCTAGAAGTGATGAAATTTTGAAACACTTACTGATGAAGAGCAAGAACCACAGCCTTTGGTATGGATTGTACCTCAACATCAGGAAAAGAAAAATCCTCATAACTGGACCAGAAGGCAACATTGTCATAAATGGAGAAAGGATTGAGGTTGTCAAGGATTACATTTTACTTGGGTCCAACATCCATGAAAGCAGTAGTCATGAAATCAGAAGATGCATTGCCTTGGGAAAATTTGCTAAAAAAGACCTCTTTAAAGTATTGAAAAGATGCCACCTTGAAGACTAAAGTGTGCCTGACCCAAGCTATGGTGTTTTCAATGGCATCATGTGCATGTGAAAGCTGAACAGTGAACAAGGGAGATGGAAGAAGAACTGATGCCTTTGAATTGTGGTGTTGAAGTGTACCTTGGACTGCCAAAGGAACAAACAGGTCTGTTCTGGAAGAGGTACAACCAGAGGACTCCGTGGAAGCAAAAATGGCAAGACTGTGTCTTACATACTTTGGACATGTTGTCAGGAGAGATTAGTCGCTGGAGAAGGATATCATGCTTGGTAGAGTGGAGGGTCAGCAAAAAAGAGGAAGACCGTTGACAAGATGGGTTGACACAGTGGCCGCAATGATGGGCTTAAGCAGAAAAACTATTGTGGACATTGCACAAGACTGAGCAGTGTTGCATTTTGTTGTTCATAGAGTTCCCATGAGTTGGAAATGACTCAGTGGCACCTAACAACCAAAACAGCTACATAGTTTAGAGATACAGAGATTTCTGAAAAATGGTTACCACTGTGTGGGGTTTACTTTAACTGTACCCCCCAAATTGATCTTTCTCTTTGATTCCTGAGGTAACTTCTAAGCAAGAAAACCCAAACTTGTTGCCTTTGAGTTGATTCTGACTCAAAGTAACTCTATAGGACACAGTGGAACTGTCCTAAAAGATTTCCAGGGAGTGATTGGTAAAAACAAACTGCCTACATTTTGGTTAACAGCCAAGCTTTTAACCATTGTACCATAACTTCTATCACCTTGGAAAAACCAAAAGCTTCCACTGTCAAGTCCAGCTAACAGTGACCCTCTGGGTCGGAGTAGAACTGTGCCATAGAGTTTCCAAGGAGTGCCTCGTGGATTTGAACTGTTGACTTTTTGATTAGCAGACAGCACCTAGCCATTATGTCTCCAGGGTTTTCAGCATCTTGGACATTCTCCTGTAATTAAATTACCTTTGATGAGGTCTCCAGACCACAACTGAGGGTTTCTGCTAAGGAGGTTATTCAAAACAGGACTAGTCAGGGCAGAATGACCCACCTCAGAGGAGGTAAGTTGAGTGAAACAATCATGATGCGTAATAAGGCCCTAGTGAAAGTTGTGGATGCTCAAGCTTCATGGGCTTCCTGGTTGGTGAAAGACATCAATACACTTGGGAGGGTGCCACATCTCTTTTTGGGACATGGAAGCTTTGCATTGGGAAGCCTTCCAGACCTCACCCTTTTGATTTGCAGAGGTAACACTTAACCACTATGCCACAGCATTTCAAATTTAACTAGATATACTGTATACTAGATATACTGTATGCTACTACATACCATCTTTGAACTCCGTAGCCATTCTTCATTGCTATTGTTATTTGCTGTCCAATGGATTCCCACTCATGGTGACTCCTTATGTGCAGAATGGAACCACTTCACGTTTTTTTTAAGACTGTACCCTTTCAGACACATACCTCCAGGACTGTCTTCTGAGGAGTTTCTGGGTAGGTTATTATGGCCAGCATTTTGGCTATTAGTCAAGTGCTTAACTGTTCCACCATCTGGGGATTCCCATTCATCCTTAGCAGTACCTACAATTATAATTAAACTGTTAATAAATACTTACTAAAATACAATTACTGTAATACTAGTGCCAGCCCTGTTTTCTTCATTGCTGTATTCTCAGGTCATGTATAGTAGCATATGGTCATCATCATCATCATCATAATCACAATAGTTATCAGCATAATAAAAACCAAACCCAATGCCGTAGAATTGATTACAACTCATAGTGACACTATAGGACAGCATAGACCTATATTATAGAGTTTCCAAGGAGCACCTAGTAGATCTGAACTTCCGTCTTTTTGATTAGCAGCCATAGCACTTAACCAGTATACCACCAGGGTTTCCAAGTGGCCATAACCGGTCTTCAATAATATATGATGAGTGAATGGAGGTATTAGTGAGTGAAGGCTTATATTATTCTCTGCTGATGTGAGGCTGGGCAGGAATAGGACACAGATATTCTACCACTTGAGACCTGAGTGTGTCTCTTACATGTGTCAGAGTACATGAATCTGAAGGATGAAGGGCAGAGTCCAGAGTGGTTACCTATTAGAAGTCAAGTTATGGAGTTAAATGAACCAGGAAACCAAGGACATCAAGGATAAGAAAATGTAGATCAAAGTGAGTGAGGGAGTACCATTTAAGCTAGTTGAAATGACATATCTGTGAATAGGACCTGAGCCTTCCATTAGTCATTTGTATTTGGGTTTCCAATTATGATTTCACTCATTAGAACTGTTGGTTCCAAAATTTTGTAACTTACCTGTCAGCGGAGGCTTGCATGTGGCTATGATACTGAACAGGTTTCAGTGGAGCTTTCAGACTAAGGCAGAGTAGGAAGAAAGGACGAGGGATTGCCTTCTGAAAATTAGTGGAGGTTTGCATGTGGCTGTGATAGTGAACAGGTTTCAATTGAGCGTATAGACTAAGACATACTGGGAAGAAAGGCCTGATGATCTTTGTCTGAAAAATCAATGAAAACCATGTAAATCATAAAGGGGCAATTTTCAACCTATTGTGGAGCTCGTACAAGAGCATGCAGCCTTTCCTTCCGTGGTGCATGGTATTTCCATGAGTTGAAGGCTTATTCAATGGCAGCTGACATCACACTCTCCCTGCTGAAATTGTACGTTCCAGAGTATCTCTATAACAATATCTGGAATCAGTAGGTTTGGGCCAGCCACTCCTCTACCCCAAGATTCTACACTGAAATAATAGAAGAATGGGAGTGAGACAGTAGACAAAAGAGAAAAAGTGTTTGAAAATCCTTGATGCGCTATAATTTTTGGAACAAATGAAATCATAAGTCAAAGTGAACATCTTAATAGCAATGTGGCAACTGTGTCAATGAATCACTTTTAGGCTAGAAGGATTATGCATTGCTATGACACCAGTGGAGTGTGTTTACTAATCTGTAGTGCCTCGTGGCTTTTGCTGTTAACTCATGCATGATGAAGATTAATGTTGATCCTTCTTTTGTCTAGACTCATTCTGTTCCAGGTGTAAATACCAACTCTGGCCTTTCATGCTATGACTTCTTAATTAAACTCTAAAACAATGGAAATTTTTAGTCCCCAAACCTGTAAATATAGGCATTTTATGTTGTTGTTGTAAGAGTAATCTTCAGGAGCAGAACTATTTCTTTGGATAGAACATAGGGGGAAAAGAAGAGTTGGAGTTTTAAAAAATAGAATTAAGATAGAGAATGATGGAGCTACAAAATTTCTCTAGAAAGGCACCATATTTAAAACAAGAAAGTCACTATTTGAAGACCTGGTGAGAAAAGCAGCCTCTTGATGACCAAGTAGATCGTAAAGCTGGCCTCGTTCTGATTTCATTTGCATGTAGCACAGGGTGTCTCCTCAGGGACTTGTATTTTCATAGTCATGCAGCGCTTCACAGCTGGGCTGAGCTGCCACATTATTTCTGAATGTAAGAAACTTGTGATTCCAGACTCTCCCAGGATTTTAACTCTCTTGCCTGAACAGAGTGATACAACAACAGATGGTCCACCTTGGATTGTTGCGACTAGCTTGGATATTAAGGATCAGACTCCTTGGAATAGCAACTAGTGCATTAGTTTTTGTAGACCGGTGTTTAATGGATGTCTTCTTATAGGAGTGAATCTTACGACTCTTATCTTAGAGCTATAAGCTCCTTAAGGGAACACAGTGCCTGGCACACAGCAGTGCTCAGTCAGTGCCTGAGGTATAGAATACATTCATTGTGAGTGCTCACTACTGCCTGTCCCTCCAGCCCCTCACTGATACAAATTAGATTACCCAGAGAGTTGACTCTGAGATAGTGATTACCATTCAGCACTTCTGTTAGGGAGGGCTGTTGGGATTCATATGTGTGAAAGGGATGGGAAGGAAGAAGTGAGTGGCGGGAGAAATGCGGCTACAGTATAGTTTCATTGAAACTTCTACTGACCCCACAAAGAGCCAATCCAACAGAGAACTGACCTTGCAGAGAGCTGACAACACATGGAGCTTTGAAGCTAGTATGGCTCTTTAGAGTTGTCCCGAGTTGAAGGAAGGTAACTGGGCTTCAGTACTGCTGCATGGACCAGTTATCTGATGCAGATGGACCCACAAGGGTGATTCTCAGAGTTGGTTGACAGCTGAGGAATGAATTTTTCACTCTTGAAGGTGTGTGGGTGGCATATCACAGCATGAATTAAGCTGGAGAACTTCCGGGGTATGTGACCATAACAAGTACTCATGATGATTATGGCTGAATTATACTATAGAAGATTTCCTGCTAACTCCATAGATACTTCTCAGATGCCCCTCCCTGTATAGACTATAAACATAATCATTATTGTAATAACTCTTTTCAGCCTTTATTTAAAAAAGGATGTTAAACTCATCCATGTTTGGAGAGAGGATGCAAAAATAATTCTCCCAAACAAGACACAAACAAAATTATTTTCTCAGAAGATGTCAGTAATATACACTGGACAGGCTAAAATAGGGAAGACCTCTAAGATGAGGAAGAAGAATGGCCAGTCAGGAAACCAGCTGTGAGGACTGTACTATAAGGGAAGTCAGTGGTCCAATTCACAAGATCTAAGGGCTATAGCAAACTAAGGCTCATTCTGGATTCCTGTCACATGCTGGATAATTCAATCTGGCTCGTACAAGAAGTGTGCCCGCATGAAGAGATGGTCTCTGTAGTCCAGTGGATGGAGGAGCAGGAATCCTGATAGGCAAGGGCCAGCCCACTAGTGGGACTATGAGAAAGGGGACCTGAAGCTGAGCAGTGTACTTGGCAAGAGCAATGGTGGGGCCTTCTTCAAAGCAAACACACTCATGCTCAGCAGATACTTGGAGGACATTCAGAAAATAGTCTCTAAATTCCAGACTTGGGGCCATGAGACTCAGTCCAACATACCTGCTGGTAGAGCTAGAGCACAAGGCACTATCAGGAATAGATATAATTGGCAGAGATTGCAGACTGACGGGTTACAGAATCTACAACTGGGAAGGAGTAAGGAAGAAGGGGATTCATGAGTTAAACTGGATTGTACCATTTTTATTTCCCCTTGACATTTATTTATACCTTACTCTTGCCATTCCCCCTTTACACAAAAGTTTGTCTTGATTTAATGTTAAAAGGAAAGTTTTTTTGTGGTCCAAACATTCATATGTTTACCTGATCTGGTTGCCCTTTACCTGTCTAATCTATTTCTCAGTATTTGGTAATGCCCATTTTCTGCTTTGGCCAACTTAGTCTTCTTACCATCCACCTGGATCAGGCCCCTGCCCTCATCTGGCCGTCTCTCTATTCCTGACATGAATCTCTATCTTTGATTCTGTGAGTCATACCCATCATGAAGGTCCACTTCAAGACTCTTCCTGCTCTTACTGCTGTCTTTGCCTTCTGAATTTCTTTAGTAGTTGGCTTTTATGCTATTTGGTTTGGTGTGTTTATGCTGTTTGGTTTGGTGCTCTGTGATATACTTCTTGGTGTTATTTATCTTCTGTTTTCAGTTCTACCCTGGCCCCTAGGTTCGCCATGAGTCAGATCCAATTCAACAGCACTTGGCTTTTAGCACATGCACATAAGCTTTGCTGTACCAACTAGGCTGAAAACTGTTGGAAGGCAAGGACATGTTTGACACTTCTTTTTTATCCCATTAAGTATCTACAACAGCACATGGGTTATTCTAAAGCTAGCCTGGTTGGAAAGGGCTGAAAGAAAACAATGAAGGCCCTTGAAACCCTCCCTTCACCTGAAGCATCTCCTTTCATTTATCATCTATTGAATGTCTGTTTTACCTTTGGATTTAAACTTTTTCTCCCAAACCAAATTGTACACTGTTCCCTAAGCTTATTTTTTTAAATTCTTCTTAGCATCTTGTTCTGTTCTTTCAAAGTACGTACCATCACCTGTAATCACCTGATGTGTATTTTTCTATTTGACTTCTGTCTGTGGCATGTAGACTCAGTCTTTGTTTTTCCATGTCAAATATCCATTGTCAGTATACATATCCATTCTCAGTAAATGTTGTTTGAATGATTAAGTGAAATGAGAACATGATACAAGTGAAGTGTTGGTAAGTAAATCGACACTAGAAAGTTCTCAGTTGTAGATGATGTAGGTGGGCCTACGCCACTGCTGGTTTTATAGTATGATTCAGCTTTCTGTACAATAATCAGACATACACACGTTTAGAATATGAAAATTTTCACTTACTGTGCTGCTAGACTTGTTTATGCTGTTGGGGCTAGTCAGGTTTAGTATTCAGGAGACTAGATCTGAACACTGCCTGCCAATCCCTGCCCTTCCGCTAGCCGTCTTTCTCTCCAGGTTACAGTTCATCTTCCAGCATGTCTCCTCTGTCACTTTTTGTGTAATTAACACTGCTATGATAAGAATTTCTTTGACAGCTTTCCCAGCCAGTAGAGTAAATTGAGAGACCTAATTACCACATGCCTGAACTCTGGGCTTCCCTTTGAGGCCTCAGCTATGATACTGCAGATGAATGACTTGGTCTGTGCTGCTTCTGGGGTAAGCCCTTTGAAATTATGATGACTTGTATCTCCAAAGCATTTCAAACACCAGCAGATGAGAGGCAATAGAGGGGGTGTGTGCCTTTCTCTGCTTACTCTGTAAGTCTGAGTTTTGATATTTCACTTCTGCTTTGGACAGACAACCTGCAGGGAATACAAATAGCCAGGACATCTTCCACAGGCAGGGTTTAGTTCTCTCAAGAAAAGGTAGGAAAGAAATGGACTGTTAAACAATTGGTGAGGTTTTCTAAAGCATTTGTTGTATATTCATTTAGTTTTTGAGGTTTGTACATGGAATTATGAAATCTGGATCAACAGTGGCAATGATGATACAAATACTATTTTGCCAATATTTCTATGTGCTAGGCATGGCACAAAGCACAATCATGGATATTGCCTCTTCATACTATTCCTAGTTCACAGATGAGAAAATTGAATAATTTTTCTGTAACTTTTCTGCTAGCTGGGAAAGCTGGGATTCAAACACAAGTCTTTGGAACTCTGCGGTTCATGCTCTCGACACAACAGTACTTTTCCTGGGGTACAAACTTACTTGGAATTCTTGGCCAGAATTAAGATAGCACAAAGAAACAGAATTTTATGACATTTTCAAGGAAGGGTTCTGGTAGACATACAAAAATTTATGTTTTAGATTGATATAAAACTATTTGATTTTGACATTTGGCAGATTTTAGGTCAAATGGCAAAAATGCTAGTTATCTATGGGACTGTGATTGTTGTATTGTTCCTGTCAGAGCAAGTTTTCATTGAAACTTAGGGCTCAAGGTATTTCGTCTAGTCCAACCACTGGTCTCTCTGCTCATATCCTCCTTATCTGCCCATGACAGGGGAGTGCTATTTCAGTCTTAAGTTTAACTCTGAGTGAAAATTTTCATGACCTTCTTCACTGACTTGTTCCAGTTCATTTGTGCAGTTCATTAGCATGACTCCTATTTCTGCCTTCAGAAATATTGAGCAATGTACCTGTTTGAAGACATTTGTTTGTTTAATTAAATAATAACCGTAATTATTTAATTTTCAAAAATACTTTCCACTTTACAAAGCACGTTCACATTCATGAGTTTCATTTGATCTTCTGGATTAAATAGGGCATGAATTCCTTCACTCATTTACTCAGCTAATCTTTATCTCTTCTTTGCATTAAAATATTTCCATTTTGTGGATGTTAAAGATGATAAACCAGTTGTTATATGTCTTTCTGTCTTCTAATGATGTTTAGAGGTTTTTTATTTCTAACCTGTGGGTGATGTGATGTTTAAAGACCAGTTCCTATACTTCTTTTCCTAAACCATTGATTAAAATTAAGAAAGTCTACAACTCTTGGAATACCTTGTACCATTTTCTATATATAACTATTTGTACACCACTTTGCATTAATCAACAAATACTTCCATTTCTTTTGAAACATGATACATTTTTTTTTCATTGAAAAATAAGTGTAGCTGCTTAAAAGAACTCTTAGTTGGAAACACACACACACACACACACACACGCACATGCACACCCATGCACACAAATCCTAGAAGTTAACAGATACTTAAAAAGTATTTGTAGATATTATTTTGTAGCCAGAAGTACTTTGGCATTAATTTTTGCTTAGAAATCAAGTGACTTTGGCTACATTTAATTTTGTAATGAATTTAAAGACTTTCAAAGATAACTAACCTTTATCTTTTTCATCTTAATTCACTTTTTGTGTGTTGTCTGGCCCATGGCCATCCGAGGTAACTGCTCAGAAGGCCCATGTGATCCTCACCTGAGGGCATCCACACCTTTGTGTAATCCTCGTCTAAACAGAATAAGACTGATTTGAGTAATGAACAGGGTAGTGCTTGGTTGACTGAAGTAACTTCCAAGGCTAAGTAATAAAATCATCTTGGCTTCTGTTGTACTCTTTTGTGTCTTACTCTTTAGACAAAACCCATTTCATGAGGGCTGTCAAGCATCCCTGAGGCCAAGAACCACGTGAACCTTTCCATAAGGATGCCTGAGAGTCCTCATGACCTGGACCACGCCAGTGGGCCACATTGGCAGCTACTCCTCAAAACTATGAAAATTGCCTTCTGATGACTGCAACCCTGGTCAACAATTTGAGTATAGTCCTATAGCAAAAAACAAAACAAAGAAACTCATGGCCATCAGGTGATTTCAATCTCATTGTGACCATATAGGACAGAGTAGAACTGCTCCATAGGATTTCCAAGGCTGTACTTTCTATGGAAGCAGAATGTTGTATCTTTGTCCTGTGGAGTGACTGTGGGTTCAAACTACCAACAATTTTTTAGCAGCTGACTGCTGTAACTACTATGTCACCAGGGCTCCTATAGCTCGATAAAAGACCTAAAACATAAACACCTTGATAGACTAGTCTGAATTTACTGGCTCACAGAAGTCATCAGGTTATATAGCTTTTTTAAGTAACTACATTTGGGGATAGTTTTTTTACTAAACAGTAAGTAGGTAGCTAGCTAATACAAGGTGTCAGAGGCAGTTAGCTGTTAAAACTCATCTTACTTGACACTTGAGCTGTGTTCAGCTCTGTTGATCATGCCTTTGTCCTTAAAGTATCTTCTCCTTTTCTTGTTTCCTCTCCAGCCACTCATTTCTGCCTATCTGGTACATTCATCCTTCTTGACCTAGACATTTAATGTTGCTGTTATTTTAGGGTCTACCTTAGCCTGTCTTCTCTCTTCCTCAAGACTTGTGTAACTTTTTTTTCTGTGGTACCCACTACTGGATTGTTATTTGTTTTTTCCGTTTGTTCATTTCTTTACATGTTACTACCATTACTAGAATATAAGACCCATGAGAATGGTGCTCTTAACTGTATTCAACACATGTGTCCCAGTACACACAACAGATCTTGGCAAGTGCAGGTGCTTGACTGAAGTATGGCTGCACTCTCATTGAGTAATAATTTCTATTCCCATGACTGCCAGTCCCAGGTGTATGCTGGTGTCACCTAGTTTTTTTGTCTCTAGTCCAGACATCCTCTGAGCAGCTGAATCTTGTGTTTAGGACCTTTTTGACATAGCCACTTGGATATGCTAAACCAAAAAGCAAACCTGTTGCTGTCAAGTAAATTCTGACTCATAGCAATGCTATAGAACAGAGTGGAACTGTCGCACAGTGCTTCCAAGGAGTGCCTGGTGGACTTGAACTCCTGACCTTTTGGTTAGCTGATGTAGATCTTAATCATTATGCCACCAATATTCTAAACCCGCCTTAAATTCAGTATGTCAAAAATTGAACTCAGAATCTTCTTCTAAACCTGGTTGTCATCTCAGGTGTTCTGCTTATTTATTTCTGAGTAACAAATCATTTCAAAAGTTAGCAAGTCAACACAATGAACATCATGTATTATTTCTTGTGTTTTTAAGGGTCAGGACTTGGCTGGATGGAAATTGGGAAAGTTTTGCCTGGATGGTTCTATCTTGGGTTCTTTCATTTGGTTGTAATCAAATGGTGGCTGAAATTGGAACAGTCAGGGACTGACATACCTGGGGACTAGCTTGGCATCTCTCTCTCTTTCTGCCATAATCTAGTGGTATTCCATACCAGATGGTGACTTGAGGGTGATCAAACTGCTTATGGCATCTGAAGACTTCAAACACACACACACACACACACACACACGCACACAAACACACACCTGCTGCCTTTGAGTTGATTCCAACTCATAATGACCCTATAGGAAATAGTAGAACTGCCTCATAGAGTTTCTAAGGAGCACCTGGTGGATTTGAACTGCTGACCTTTCGGTTTGCAGTTGTAGCATTTAGCCACTATGCCACCAGTTTAAGAACTTTGAGAAGAGCATATGGGCTGAGAGAGATTATTGTGGCTATCCTTGCAAAATCGATCTGCCCATCAGAGTTCATTCTTTCACTGCAGAAACAGAGATATGATCTTGATCCTCTGTCTCCCTTATATCTCATATACATTCCTTGTCAAGTTCTGCAGTTTTCTCTCCTAAATATTTCTCAGTTGGTTCATGTTCTTGTGATTTCAGCATCTTCCCCATCCCTGGTGGCTTAGCCAGATCACTTCATCAGACTTCTTTCCTCTGTTGTTCCAGTTTGTTCTTCCTGTTCCCACAAGTGAGCTGCTCACAAGGCAAATCTGGTGGTGTTTTTTGCTAATGAAAAAAATTCAGAAGCTTTCTCTTGCTCCAGGAATAAAGACTCAAATCCGTAGAAAGGCTCACAAAGCCCTCATGCTGTGGTCACTGCCTACTCTTCACTGTTATCCTGCTGTCTGGCATTTCTATTTCCTCATACTCTGTATATTCTCTCTTGCTGTCAAGTCTTTGTTGATCTCTGCCCAGAAACCTTTTCATCTTTCTTCCTATGCTCCCTACACTGCTAATCTCAACCCAAATGTCAGTTCCTTGGAGAAGTCTCCATTAACATACCTTTTCCCAGAATCTTTGATATAGGTTCTCTTAGAGCTAGGTACCTGCCACCTATTTGAATTATCACAACATGCTGTTACATATGCATGTACTTATTATTTTAATATTTGCATCTCTAAGTGGACTAAAAGCACTGCAGAAGATGACTGTTTCTACTCATTGCTGTGTGCTTAGTTCTTCTAAAGACTAGCATTGTTTGCCTGTCCAATGGATGCATACAAATCAGACTTTATTTTTTTTTCTGCCACTAAGTTAAAGGATAAAACAATACCCAATTCCTATCTCACTGCGTTCATGGGTCAGAACCCTGGGGACAGGATGGCTCTATCTGGGTTCCAGGTTTAAGTTCTCATAAGTCTGTAGTCTAGGTGTGGGCAGACCTGAGCTCTGGAAGTGAAATCTTTTCCCGGGCTCATTCAAGTGGCTGGCAGAATTCAAGTCTGTGTGTTTGCACCTGTTACCAAAGGGCTATTCTTGAGTAATGCCTCTTAGTGGCCACTTGCGTTTCTTAGCCCATAGTCTCAAATTTTTCTGAGGTTTCATATCCTTTTGTCACCTTCTACTTCATCTCTGTGACTTCCATTAACTTTCAAATGCAGATATGTTTACATTGGACCTAGCAATATAATCCAAAATAGTCTCATCATTTTTATAGGTTATGAGATTAGGTTGTTGACATATTTGATATTTTTGTTGCTGTTGTTAGTTGCTGCCAAGTTCCCACTGAGTCATAATGATGACATGTGCAGCAGAACAAAGCATTGCCCAGTCCCGTGACATCTTTATGGTCATAGATGTGTTCTGGTCCATTGCTGTGGCTGCCATGTACTTTGAGTGCCTCCTGTCATCCTACAGGGCTCGTCTTCTAGGACTTTGTCTGAAAATATTTTATTGTGATCCATAGAGTTTCACTGGCTAATTTTCACAAGAATTTTATGAGGCCTTTCTTCCTAGTGTGTCTTCGACTTGGAAGTTCCACTGAAGCTTGTCTACCACAAATGACCCTGCTAGTATTTGAAGTTCCAGTGGTACAGCTTTCAGCATCATAATGACATATAAGCCACTGTAGTATGGCAAATAGATGAATGATGGAGACATATTTGGGGACCATTATTCTGCCTGCTATAAATCCTAAGTGCCTTTAAATTTGTATATGATTTTTCTTGATAAAGAAATTTGTAGAATGGCATTTGTGTGGGTTTGCTCCCACTTTACTGAAGATGCCACAGAATTTGGCAGTTGGGTGTCATGGATTGAGTTATGTTTCTCCCAAAATGTATGTATCTATTTGACCGGGCTATGATTCCCACTACTATGTGATTGTTCTCTGACCTGTGATTATAATTTTACTTAAAGAAGATTAGGATAGGATTGTAACGCCCTCATCCAACTCACATCTCTGATCGAATGTAAACAGAGTTTCCCTGGAATGTGACTGGTACTGTCCCATGAGATAAAACGAAAGGGAAGGGAGTAGAGTTGGGGGCCTCATACTACCAAGAAAGAAGAGTGGGAGCAGAACACATCATTTAATCTCCAGGTCCCTGCATCTGAGAAGTGCCTCAACCAGGGGAAAATTAAGGATGGGGACCTTCCTGCAGAGAGAGAAAGCTTTCCGCTGGAGCCAACACTAAATTTGGATTTTTAGCCTACTTTACTGTAAAGAAATAAAGTTCCCTTTGTTAAAGCCATCTATTTGTGGTATTTTCTGTTACAGCAGCATTAGATGACTAAGACATTGGGTTCCCTAGAAATGGAGCTAATGAAATTGGGAGCTACATGGCTTCAAACCATTTAAAATAATGATACTCTCACTCCATTACTTTTGAGTGGTAGCCACTCACATTAAAAGACCAACTCCACAAGGAGTAGGAGTGCTGATTGAATCCAGTTTGTGAAATGGAGAGAGAAGAGAGCTGTGTTTTGTGGTGGACAGCTGCCAGCCTCAGTAGCTGGCTGTCCCTCTGGAGTTGTCACTCAGTTGCTAATCCATTTTTCACAGAAATGTCTCCTCTTGGGTGTTTGCACAAGGCAACAGACTTTTTCTAAAAGGACCATCTTCTTGCTTTGAACTTCTCAAAAGTTCCTCTTGTATTCTCTAACCTCTGGTGATTTCCATGTCTAGATGGTGTCAGGAGTAACAGTATTCATTGAAACCCTGCTTTTTATGACCGATGATTTGAAAACACTCTTTTGGAATTACCTTTTAAGTTCATTTACCTTTTGTTTATCCACGTTGGAGATAGAATACTCCCTTAAAAATCCATTTAAAAAATATGTTAGATAAAATCTTTATTGGAAATATTATGAAGAGTCTTTTTGTCCTAAGCGTTTTCATCAGACGTTAATGTATTTAAAGGACCGTGTTTCTTCACTGGGACCACCACCACTAGTTGCTGAGTGGCCGTGGAGCCAGAGCCCTATGCAACTCACTCGGGAGTAGAGGATGGGATGATGGATTAAGTGAGGTTCTGGCAGCTAAAGCAGTGCAGGAGGATTGCTGGAGGCTTGTGAGGAGCATGGTGTTGAACCCTACAGGACTGTGCATGGGAATAGTGCTCTGGACACTTACAAAACTGATGTACCATTTTATGGGGGGGAAGGAAGCAAATATCAAGAGCATGGAAAGCTGGGCCCGAGGTTGTGCCGAACTGATCATGGGTAGAGACACTAAGGAAAATGTGAACCTCAAGCCACAGGATGCCATATTTAATCTCCACAAAGGAGCAAACAGTCACTTTGGGCCTGGAAGCAAATAACTGCATGCCCTTTTCTTCTGGGACACCCTTCTAGAGCTCTCTCTTTAGGGACTGCACAGTGATCATTGATGACTTAGAGACTGACTCTTAAGAAATGCAATTTTATATCAGATCAAAGTAAAGACTGTTATTCATTACATTTAAAATTCTAGTGTAGGCATGATGGGGTGGTATAACGTGATAGTGTGAGCTATGTTTTTAAACTGCAAAACCCATCCCATTAAGGTACACTGACAGTTGTCTTAAGACGTGTGATGGTTATTAAGAGCAGAACATGGCCAATCCTTCTTCCTTTCGACTTATACAGGAAAAGCAAGCTTGAACAGCATTCAGAAAGAAACTTTAGAGAGGACTTGACAAGCACAGATAATCTCCAAAGAAAGGTTAATATGTTACCATCCAGTTGCTTCCAACTCATAGTGACCCTGTAAGACAGAATAGAATTGCTCCACAGAGTTTCCCAGGAGTTGCTGGTGGCTTCCCACTGCCAACCTTTGATTAAGAGCTATAGCTGTTAACCACTGCACTACTCTCATAATTCAAGCATTTATTTACTAACAGTATATTTACAAATTCTAAGGATTAGGATGCAGATGTATTCGGAGGCAATTATTCTGCCTAAAGGGCACTGGTGGTACAGTGGTTAAAGTGCTTGGCTGCTACCTGAAGAACTGGAACTTCAAACCCCCTACCTCCTCCATGGGAGTAAAATGTGGCAATCTGTTTGCATTAAGATCTCCAAAACTAAACCAAACCCATTACCTTTCAGTCAGTTCCTATTCATGATGACCCTATAGGACAGAGTAGAACTGCTCCATAGAGTTTCCACGAAATGCTTGTGAATTCAAACTGCCGACTTTTTGGTTAGCAGACATTGCACTTAACCACTGTGCCACAGCCTTGGAAATCCTATGAAACAGTTCTACGCTGTCCTGCAGGTTTGCCATGAATCAAAATTCAATCAGTGGCAATGGGCTTTGAGTTTTATTTTGCCTACCATGAATCATATCACCTCCTGCACATTGTTTCTTTGGTAATGGCATTTAATAGCTTCTCAACCACAAAATCAAGAAAACTCAGTCAATTCTGGGTGCTTAATTTTCTTAACTTTCCAAAGCCTGCTGGTCTCTAAGGGTTATTTTTGTACCTCCAGAATGTCTCTAAGACCTCCCCTCCTCCACATGTTCCAATATCACTGCCCGAGTTCGGTTTCCTACTATCCTGTGGATGGTTTATAGAAATAGCCCCTTAAGGGTTCTTATTGCTCACAGTTTTATCAACTGTGGCCCATCTCCTGTTCTGGTGTCAATTATCCATCTGAAACACAGATCCAGTTAGACCACTTCCTTGCTTACAGTCCTTCAGCGGCTTCTCCTCGCTTGCAGTAGGATGCCCCAAGATCAACCTGGTGTTTACAAGACCCTTCCTAATTTAGCATCAGCCTAGCCTTACAGTTTTGCCTCCTACCAGTTCCCTCAGCCAACACTGGTCTTCACTCCATCTGTGCTTTTTGTCCAGCATTCCCCCTACAGTCTGCTTTCCCTCTCTTTTTAGCAAGTAAACTCCTATTCCCTATTCTTGTCCCACCCTGTTCTCTATTCCCCATCTGTATTTAAATACATATTTTCATTTAAAAATAATTTAATAAGCATGTTTGTATCCTGGTATGACAGTGCCAATAATAATGACAGCTTCCATTGTTGTCAGGCTGTGCGTGCACCACACTTGCGGTCTCAGTTGTCCAATGACTGTGCGAAATAGATGTTATAATTTTCACGTTACAAATGAAGAAACAGACTCAGGAGGGCCTTAAGAGACTTGCATAAATCTCACAGCTGCTAAGTGGCAAAGTGTGAGTTCAGACTTGGCCTTTTATGGGTCTATTTACTGCACCACTTACTATCACTTTCTGTGACCCTCCACAGGGTATAAAAACTGGAAAAGAAGACTTTCTGATGCAGTTGTTGCTCTCCCTCACTGTAGTTCTGGGTCCTTCTTTTCCTCGAGGACTGAAAACAGTGTCTGATCCATGGTAGTAGGTACTTACGTGGTATAATTTGTGTGAAACAATGAAAGAACAGATGGATAACTGTTAGATTTTAATAACAAATTAGCTGGGTTGAGTAGAGAGTATATATATTCTTTATTATGAAATATAGTAATTAGTTTGACGTTCTTTTTTTTTTTATCTTGAGAGGCATTTATCCAGGAAATAAAGACATGGAAGACTAATTACAGAGATGAGTAAGATTTTTATTGTCTTGTATGTCTGTACCAGACAGAAATGGCTGCAGATAGCAACCTAAGCTAAGAAGTTTTGAGGTAGCATTTGCTGTTATTGGTTCAGGACCATTGTATCAGTGGTTCTCTTTGTTTTTCTACTGTGTGTCTTTCCTCAAGTTTACAAGATAATTTTTATAACTCCAGACATCATGTTTACTTTTTAAAGCATGAAGGAGAAAGTAGCAGTGGTGCTAGCCATTATCTTTTATTTTTATTAGAAAAAAAGTGTGTTCTAAGAGTCCTTATCAGATCTCTACCTCTATCATATTGACCAAAACCAAGTCCCACAGTCTCTCCTATTGTCAGGGAAAACCAAAGTGTATATCTAACTTGAGACTAGGCAGAAATTTACCTTGAATAAGGCAAGTTTTGTTAATAAGGGACAGGGGGAGTTAAGTAACGCATAGTTGTCTAACATTGACAGCCACACCATGTGTGCTATTTTTAATTGGTCATATGGACTTTATGCATGAGTCATCATCTTGCCTTTCCAACATTTCCTATATGATCTAAAAAGAAAGATGTTCAGAACTTTAAGAGATTGACCGGTATCTTGAAGATTAACTAAAGGATATTTGGGGAGGAGGAGTAGGACAGTGAGTCTTAACCATTAACCAGGGTAATTGTTTAAGCTAACAGAACTTCAACCACCTCATCTATAAAATGGGAGTAATAATAGGGATATCTCAGAACTAATGTGAAGATTAAGTAATGTACACTTACCTCGAGTATTGGAAGCACTCAATAAAACATTAGTTATTGCTATGATTATAATTATGGTTGTTTTTAAAGAGCACTTGTTTCTTTCTCTAATTGACCCCCAAAACAAGCTCATTGCCCTTAAGTGTGTTCTGACTCATAGCAACCCCACAGAACAGAGCAGGAGTACCCCCAATAGGGTTTCTGAAGAACAGCTGGTTGTTTTGAACTGCTGACCATGTTGGTTGGAGGCCAAATGCTTAATCACTGTACCACAGAGCCCCGTCCTGTTGACAGTGCAAGTTTAATTGTAGAAGATAGATCAGTGAACCTATCTCCTCCATCCTTTTATGAAAGATATAAAATATTGAGTGTTTACTCATTGACTGTCTGCCAAAATGATCCTTTGCTTTCTTTACTGAGGTCTTGAAGTTTTGTCAGTTTGTTGATTCACTAATCCTAGCAAAAAATCCATCTGTGAGTTTGTAGCACAGACTTTTGTTATGTGCCATCAACTTGATTCCAATTCATAGGACAGAGTCTTAACTACCCCGTAGTTTCCCAGATTGTAATCTTTATGGGACTAGATCTCCAGGTCTTTTCTCCTATGGATCCACTGATGGGTTCGAACTGCTGACCTTTTGGTGAGCCATGGAGTTCTTAATGTTTGTACCACCAGGATTCCTAAAGCATAGTTAAAGCTGTTGAAGTCACTTGTTACTCATTTAACTCTGGATTTGGCAATTTTTGTTTTCTATAAAGGGTCAAACAATAAATATTTTAGGCTTTGTAAGCTGTATGGTCCTGTTGGAACTACTCCAGTCTTACCATAAACCTGAAGCAGCTATGGTAGTGTTCTGCTGAGATTAGAATTTTGTATAATGCTGATGAGTTAGGAATGTTTATTATTCTTAATTTCTTTCCAACCATTTAAAAAATGTACAAACCATTCTTAGCTCATGAGTGAACAAAAATAGGTGACAGGCTTGATTTGGCCCATGAGGTATAGTTTTCCCACCTCTAGGGAGCCCTGGTGGCATAGTGGCCAAGAGTTCAGCTGCTAACCAGCAGGTTAGCAGTTTGAATCTACTAGCTGCTCCTTGGAAGCCCTATGGAACGTTTCTACTCTGTCCCATGTGGTTGCTATGAGTCGGAATTGACTTGATGGCAACAGGTTACTTCCCCTTAAGTTATTTTCATTCCTTCTGTCACTCTGGGTTAAAGTTTCCATTTACCCCCTCACTCCTAAAGTCTGGCTACCTAAACAAGCCTTGTACGTTTCAAAATTACCACATGGAATCTTAAAATGCAAATTGTTCCTATTATTTAGATAAAAAGAAAATAAGTATATTTGGAATTATGAAATATATACTGTAGTTTTAAGTGAAGATAATTCAGTAGAATTAGAATGTTCTCATTCCACGAGAAAGCCTGAAATAATATCATAGCACCAACAGATAGTGACCAAATTTCATCTGTTAGGCCACCCCTGCCTGATCCCCTCATTGCTGTAGGTGGCTAGACTGAGCTTATGTAACACAAGGCTGAGATACTTTCGTATATTTTGCATCAGGAAGAACAGTGGCTTGACTTGCAGAATTCCACCAGGAGGAAATAAATGCCAGACTGATTGCTTGAGATTGAAAATGAAACCATGTTTGTTCCTTCCTTTTGTTCAATTTCTTCAGTCTTCCAAACCAATTACTCAGGCCCACCACCACTTCTGGACAGCAGCCTTGAAGTCTTGAAACTCGTTATGTCAGGTTGAAAATGAGAGACAACAGCTGTCAAAGCCAGCATTTGATGCCATTGATTTGTTTCCATGTAGTGAAAAAAGTGTTTGCAAGCTGTACAATTGAGAGAATTCATTGCATTTTAAGCTAAGCATTCTGAGCATCTCTGAGATGCTGTTGTTCTCCTTAAGCTGTTTGGTACAAAGAGGCACCTGTTAGTTGTTACTGTTTTTTCCTGAAGATATAGCAGTATATTTAATATTAATAATGTTACTGAAACAAGGCAGCTATAGGATTTTTGGATAGAATGAGCAGGAAAAAATAGCAGTGCTTTTTATAAAGATATGTAAGTCTTCACTCATTCTTCCTCCAGGTTTATTCTATATGGAAAGCCTAAGGGTAATCATTTATGATATTGTTGTAGGTCATTATCAGTAAAAAAAAAAAAAATTGTACTTTAAGTGAACATTTGCAATCCAAGCCAATTTGTCATACAAAAACTTGCACACTCACAGCTATTTAACTCTAGCTGCTCTCCCCACACTGTGACAGCATACACTTCTATCTACCCTGTATTTCCCCATGTCTACTCAACCAGCTTCTTTCCTCCCCGACTCTCTCGTCTCATCCCTGGACAGGAGCTGCTCAGTTAGCCTTATGTATATACTTAAGCCAAGAAGCCCCCTCTATACTAGAATCATTTTATGTTTTATAGGCCAGTCCAATCTTAGTCTGAAGAGTTGTCCCGGGAGTGGTTTTAGCTGTGTGCTAATAGAGAATCTAGGGGCCATGTCTTTCAGGAACTTTCCAATCTGTCAGACCACCAAGTCTCATCTTTATTTTAATAGAGTTCTAGTTTTGCACACACATTTTTCCCTCACTCCGTCAGGGAGCCTCTTACACTCCATGGAAGGGCAATCACTGGTCACCATCTAGTTCTTCTGGTGTCATGCTGATGAAATCTGTGTATCATATGGTGCTTTCTGTCTCTTGACTCATATTTCACTTACATTTTTGATGTTTTTCATTCTCCCCTGCTCCAAGTAGATTGGGACCAACTGATACTATTTAGATGGCTTCTTGTTAGCTTTTAAGTCCCAAGACACCACTCAGCAAAGTGGGATATAGAACATCTTCTTAAAACAAAAGTTTGCTATGCCAATTGACCTAGATGTCCCTTGAAATCGTGGTCCTCATACCCTTACCCCTGCTACTCTATCCTTCAAAGTGCTGGGTTGTATGTAGGACACTTCTTAGGTTTTGATTTAGTCCAGGTTTGGTGACCTCACTTCCACTGTACGTTCATCACGCATCACCTAACCCAATTCCTCTCTGCTATCTAATCAATGAAGATTATTCTAATGTTTAAGGGGCAGAGTGGAATTTCTGCCTGAGTCAAATATGAAAATATGACTTAATCTTACAATTAATACATATGTTATTGTTTCTGTTTATTTGGTGACTTCTACTCTTTGTCGGCACATATAATTTTAGAATTTTTCTACCCTCTTAGTCCCAAGGCCTTTTCTAGTTTCCAGTCTCTCTATTGTAATGGATTTGGGCCATTCAGTATTGCTAATGTTTGTTGAATGCTTACTACATGAAGCACTCTGTGCATTGTATAGTTTAATACTTTCAGAAACCCTTTGTGATTGTTGTTATTGTCAGTTGCCATCCAGTTGGCTCCAATTCATAGTCACCTTGTGTATATCAAAAAAAGAAACAAAAATGATGCCTGGTCCTGTGCCATTTTCATCTGTTTTAGTCTGCTGTTGTAGCTATTGTGTCAGTCCTCTCATTGAGGATTTCTGTTTTTCGCTGATCCTCTACTTTGATCTTCTTTTCTACCAACTGGTATTTCCTAATGATGTGTCCATAAGCAAGCCACCAAAACCCAAACCTGCTGCCTGTCAAGTCACTTCCAACTCGTAGTGACCCTATAGTTACAGAATGCTGAATATCTCTGAGATGTTAAATAAAGATGATTATATCCTTTACTGTTATTCTTTGTCTTTAGTCTTGCTGGATGTATTGACAATGTTAACATTATCAGCCGAGACGAATATTTTGATTTTTGACAGACTACACAGTTTTATATGTATATACATGTATGTATGTATATATTAAAGTCAATGGTTTCTCCTTGTCTTTAGGAGAAAAACTTCAATTAGAAACACCCAAAATTTACCAAGTTCTTCTCAAAGTGCCAGGAGCTAGGGAAAGGCATTGCCATTACTCAAATGTGTTAAATTCCTTTTCTGCTTACAATTTCTCAGCTTGGAGGATTTGGTGTCACACAGAGAGGGTTGTTAAGTGTTCCAGGAGAGGTTTGAACTGAATCACGTGAAAGAAATGAAAGTTGATATGACACATGAAAAAATTTTGGCATTTGTTATGTATCCACTCAGTAGACATTTAATGACCATCTAACCGGAAACTAGGTATTATTTTCCATTCTGGGATGAGCGGTAAGATATTGTGTCTGCCATCTTGGAATTGAGAGTTTGTTAGAGGAGACAGACATAAAACAGAGACAACT
This sequence comes from Heterohyrax brucei, assembly GCA_028571685.1. Taxonomy (NCBI): domain Eukaryota; kingdom Metazoa; phylum Chordata; class Mammalia; order Hyracoidea; family Procaviidae; genus Heterohyrax; species Heterohyrax brucei. Next base: position 173,759,364 of record CM053141.1, read on the forward strand.
AATTATTCCTATTGTGACAGAAGATAGATGAAGGTGAAGAATGAGACCATCTGATGGCATAGAAGAGTGAGTGAGCTAGCTACTGTGGTTCTCTTCAAGCTGAGAGTGAAAGGTAGGAGAGCAGCTGGCCGCGCTGTGGGTAAGGGAAGAGGTTCCAGGATGTGCAAAGCCTTAATCCTTGAAAAACCTTCATATGTCAAGGGAAGTAACAGAAAGCCTAGTGTCTTAGTTTCTTAGTGCTGCTTTAACAGAAGCACCACAAGTGGGCGACTATAATGAACAGGAATTTATTTTCTTACAGTTTAGGAGATAAGAAGTCTGAATTCAGGTCACTGACTCTAGGAGTGGGCTCTCTGTGAGCTCGGGGGTAAAATTCTTGTCTCAAGTAATAATCCCCTGGCATTCCTTGACTCGCTGGCTTTCCCAGCATGGCACTTACCTTTCTTTGTTTTATTCTTGCTCCTCCATTTGTCTTTCTGCTCTTTTTATTTATTTATTTAGTTTGTAACTTAGATGTAATTAGGTTTAGGACACACCCTACACTGGTATGATCTCACTAACATAGCAAAGAAAATCCTATACCTAAAGGAGATGCACAGCTATCAGGGTTAGGATTCTAACACATATTTTAAGAAAGTGCATTTTGATCCCTAAAGTCCCTTTACAAGAGCAGGAGGAAGGAATGGGTTGTGGCTGAAAGACAGGCAGTGTCAAATCAGGCATCATGGCCTAATAAAAGTAGGCAGGAATTACAGAGAAGATGAGGAATAGACTTTGGTTAACGAACCTGTTAAAGCATGAAATAATTAGAAAGTTCTACTTTTTAATCAGGACTTTTCAGTGCTATTATTATTGTTATTATTGTTGCTTTTGCTGGTATTTTTATTATTTTAGGTTTCTGTTTATAACTGAGGAAAATCATTTTGAAAATTCCAATTTATTTTGTGTGTACTGAGGGAACCATTGATTTACCTATCTGGAAAATCTTCTCGTAATCCCATTAAACAGCCAAGGTTTGAGAATTGCTGGCCCATAGAATCTGAATAGCTGTGATACATAACAAAATCTTGGTTCAAGTTTGTGAATGAACAAATTGATAGATTGCTTTGTGGAACAGGCTCCCTCTTAGCTTAATTGAAGAGCATGTATCCTGGGAAGATCGCTTTTCTTAGGAGCCCTGGTGATTTGATAGTGAAGAGCTTTACTGCTAACCAAAATATCAGCAGTTCGAGTCTACTAGGTTGACCGAAATGAATAGCGTATCACAGTGACTCATACCATATCCCACCCCCAAAATAAAAAAATAAATAATAATTGTCAAGTTAATTTCAACGCATGACACTTCCTTGTGTGTCCAAGTAAAAATATGTTCTGTAGGATTTTCAGTGGGTAATCTTTCAGAAGTAGCTGACCAGACCTTTCTTCCTAGGCACCTCTGGGTAGTCATGGACTACCAGATTGTCTGTTAGTTGTTGAGTACATTAACCACTTGTACCATCCAGAGTCTCCTCATAAAATCGGTTCTACTCTGGCCCTTAGGGTCGCCATGAGTTGAATCTAACTCAGCACTTGGCTGAACAATACATTTTTTTTCAGTGCCTATTTTAAGTAAGAATAGAAGCAGAATGATTCTGCAATCTTCTATCTGTTTTAAACCTGAAAATACTTACCTGATTCCAGGACCAAAACTATTACGTTAAACATAAACTAGCAAATTGTTGAAGGAAAGTAAAACTGCTCATTATTATGCATTTGCTGTGACTTCTTGGGTGGAGCCCTGATAACCTAGAACTATTATGATTAATAGTAAAGTTCACAGAGGTTTTATTTTTTTGATCACTCCTATTATTTTTCAAAAGGAGGTTTTATTTCAGACTCTCCAGAGACTATGTTTCATGATAACACTGGTGGATGAAGATTCAGCTTTCCCCAAACTTGTCTTTTCTAACTTACCTTATTTTTCCATGTATATTTGTATGGAGAATGTTGGGTGCCTTTCCCCCCTACCTTGTGTTTGAACTTTCAAAGTTCTAGGAGTCTCTTTTCAAACTGACACATGTCTTAGAATTTTAATTTCCATCACTTTGGAAAAAAAATATATCATTTTTTCCTCTTCTGGGTTGGGTACTACTTTCAAACAAAGATGAGATTTTTGTTGTCTTACAAAACAAGTAGAATCAGATAGAAACAGATCTCTTGAACTCCTGTTTCCACCTTTCTTACTCTTCCATGTGTACTCTGGGGAGTTTATCCTCCTGGTTTGATGCAAGTTATACAAATGACTTCACTTCTGTTCTTTCTGCTGAGAAAGGTTAGGATACAGATTTTTTCACCAGGGCTGCCTCAGGTTGTGCAGATTTAGAAGCTGCAGCTTGTCTCTTGTCTTTTTAGTATGGAAAAATTTCATGATAACATTGAAAAAGTAGTATCACTAATCCATGAGTTACCTACCTGCTGGCAGACAGAAAAATAACCTAAACACATTTTCATATCATTCATGAGCACTAATTGATGAAAATACAATGCCAAGAGAAACAGTGTGATCAAGAATTCCCCCTTGAGCAAGATAAATAAACTAGAACAGATTGAAATAATCATTATTCAAACCAAAAGTGTCCTATCAGTTACCTATGCTGCATAACAAACTACTTGAAAGCTTAGAGCTCTTGGTTTTGTTAACTAGAGATTCAGATGGGGCATAGCAAGAGTAGATTTTTCTCTACAATATCTGGAGCTACGGCTGGGAAAGTCGGAAATCTGGGTTTAATTTGACTGCTGAAGGTTGTATATTCACTTATATGTCTAGTGGTTGCTGTTGACTATAAGCCAGAATTTCTTACGGATGGTGTCTGTGTGATTGCTATGTATGGGATAGTTGGGCTTCCTTACAAGATGGTGGCAGGGTTATAAGAGTGAGATCTTTAGAGAGGCAGGCAAATGTGCACAGCATTTTTATGATCTGAATGTAGAAATCATCTAGCTGTATTTCTGTCATACTCTATTAATTGATACAGTCACAGAGATCTTCCTAGTTCTAAGAGTGTAGACACAGGCTCCACTATTAGATGAGAAAAGTGTCAAGAAAAGCTTATGGCAACCATCTTTGGAAAATATAATCTGCTCCAATATTTTCATTCCATTCATCTCTGCTGAGGGTAATGGAAACTATCATAGAGGAAGAAAACCAGAAAGGATATGCTACAGACATGCTAGACCCAATAAATTTTGGTTAAGAACTCTGAAATCTGCAAAGACTTGGATCTAAATTCTGGCTGTTCTGGCTCTGTGATGTTAGAGAAGCTCAGTAACTTCTCTAAGCCCCAGTTTTATCATTTAGAAAATGGGCTATCAACAGTATTTATCTCACTGAGGTGTTGAGAGAGTTAAAGGAGACCTCACATTTAAAGCCTTTGGTGTAACATTTAGCAAATACAAGTGTACACTGTTAGTGTCACATTGGTCATGCTACACCTATATTTTATTCCTTCTAGCAAGAGTAGATTTTTCTTAAAATATCTGGAGCTATGGCTGGGAAAGTTGGAAATCTGAAAGACAGTTAGACCTCAGTCTCACCATTAATGGCTGAAAGCAAGGTCAAGTTTGGAGAGTATGCAATAAATTATAGATTTTGTGAAGTGAAAATTACTCTGAGTGGAAAAAGTTCGATCACAGTGCTTGGAATGGAGTTATGGCCTTAACTGTTTACTAGCTTTGGGATTTCAGAAAGACAACCACCTGGGCCTCCTTATTTGTAAGATGCAATCAGTAATTGCTTCTTTCTTCCTGTCCTCAAATGAGCTGTGACTAAGGAAACAATTTGCAAACAGTTCTACAGTTGTTTTACAATCATGCTAATCAAGACTACCAAGGGGCTCTTGGTACAGAAGGGTTAACCAAGTTGGAGTGCTGTAGCTAAGACCTGATAACCGAGATTGTCAGTGACTTCAGGCCAGGACCTAGGCTGGGAATTTGGTGGTTTCAGTTTGTCCTCATAATGTAATGTCCCTGTAGGGGCTACCTTTATCCGCTTGCATTTTTTAGATGAAGGAGCTGAAGCTTAGAAAGATTGTGTGACTTATCAATAGTTGATGGATAGAGCCTGCCTCTGAGCCTATAACCCAATCTTTATCCGCTAAACCAACCCCTGTTCCAGAAAAGGTACATTGGCCCCAGCACTTGGCTGGGCTTCTTATAGAGGTGCATCAGGCAGGCTGTCTTGATGTAGTCTCTTTCCGTTACATAAAAGCAACCTGGCAACATACAGAAGAATGGAAATGCTTCCTTCATAAAGAAAGCACTGAGAGTACCCCCAATAAGAGGGTGGAGACTGACGCTTTCTTCTTTGTGTGACAGCAAATGGGAATGACACAAGACCAGACAGTCTATCATTCCATTGTGCCTCGGGTCGCCATAAGTCATTGGGCGGACTCAGTGGCAGCTGACAGCAACAACATGACGTGGTCTGTCCCTGTGAATTACCATTCAGTGATGAAACACATTCCAAAAGTTTCAGTCCAGTGATGTGTGTGTCTTCGGTAATTGCTTGTTCCGTTAGCTAGTGGTTTTAGCTTTACTAAGGGACTTTCAAAATCAAAGATTGCCAAATAGTAAGTGTTAAAATATTTCTCAGTATTGTGATTTTAGAAAGAATTAAGATTTATGTCTTCATTGTCATTTTGAGAGATCCATTGTGTGGAAATATAGTTCTCCTAAACCTAACTATAATTATTGAGTGCTGCCTGTGCTACGTATGATGCTGAACACATTACATGTAACCAGAAATTTGAGTCTCACAACCCCAAATTGAAACCAAAACCAAAACTCAATGCTGTTGAGTTGCCTCTGACTCTGACTCATAGTGACCTTATAGGACACAGTAGAACTGCCACATAGAGTGTCCAAGGAGCTCCTGGCAGAATTGAACTGCCAACCTTTTGGTTAGGAGGTGTAGCACTTAACCATTATAGGAGAATATTACGATTAATCCCATTTCACATTGAGAAAGCTGAAGATTGTACAGCTGATAAAGGAACCCCAAGTCTCTGTTCTTTTTCTCTGTGCTATGCTCACCTTCAGTGTAGTGAAAGATCAAGGCTGTTGATCATGGACGTTTTGAGACATAGCTGGATTCTGCATCTGAATGTTAAGTTTGGAAGTTGACTTCCAGTACCCCTCAGATTTTTATCAGAAGTCTGTTTGGGACAGAGAAGAGTTAGAAGCATTATCCTGGAAGAGAATTTGTCATCATGTTCAATGTAGAGCACACTTACACAATAACAACAGATAGCAGAACATATGGAATTTGTTCTTGTCTTCATTTTAAGCATGTCTCTTAGCACTTGCCAAAGAATTTGTTTTTCTTGCTCCACAGATAACTGCCAACACTGAAGTTTAGTAGAAGAGCTTGTCTTCAACCTTCAAATGTACTGTGTTCCAAAAGATCTGAGTTATTTGAACCTCAGACGACTTTTTACCACATAGGAAATACTGTGATTTGTAATTGGAGCATTATGAATGCATGTACCTCCCCTAGTGTTTTCCTGAGATACAATGGAGAAGTGCTCGCAAAAACTATTGACTTGCTATTAAGTCTTTAAAGTTCCATTTGAGCAAGGCTCTTTTGTAGGTCAATCACTCCATAACATGTTACACTGGATTTCAACTTCCCCATTGTCCACTTACAGTATGGATTATTTTAAACTAAAAAATGTCAGAATATGAGATTTAGAATGAAACTCAGAAGTGTTGTGTGTGCACAAGGTGCTGCCTTGAGGTAGGACTGGGCTGTCTTGTGTGTTACAGTGACAGTCATTGCCTCAGGCACTGAGGATACTAGATGCTTTTGATAAATATGAAGATCTGTGTAGCATAATAATTTTACAGAATAATAAAGTTATTGCCATTTAACATAGTAATCAGAAGTCATAAGAATGATTTTCCTCCTTTAAAAATAATAAGAATTGGCCAAATGTGGAATTCTAAAATCAGTTCATCAGTTACACAGTCTAGTGTCACAAACCAGGCAGTGTTACCTACATATCTGTTTTAAAATAATAATAATAATTTGAAAAATCTTTATTTTCAGGCAAGGAAATGACTTAAGAAAAGGCAGATTACAGTCTAATCTGAAATCTATTTTAAATTCTATGTGGGTGTTTCCTGAGTAAATTGCTGACTAGTGCAATTTTTCTCTGCTTGCTGGATTCTTCTACTGGCTTATATTGCAATCAGAATTTTCGTTGATGGCATCACAGTAAAACACGATCCACTTATTTTTCATGCATTGGTGGACATCTTTCTCGATGGTGTTGGTTTGTCTTAACCTCAAATTACAGGCTTGGTAGTTTGGATAATTGTGCCTTGTAGAATTTCATGAAGGAAAATACCAGTAGTATGCAAAGCAGTATATGTGAAATGTCTTTCTACTCTAGAACGCTTGCTAAGTTCTGGAATTTTGTAGAAAGCTTAGTGGAAGTGCCGGCTCCACTGTTAATGATTTACATGTTAGGATCCCCTAAAGACAGGTGCTGTGATGCAAGAGGACTGTAAAGGGAACAAAATACAGATATTCTTTGTTAGTTTTTCTTTAATATATTCATTAAAAGGAAATGTCTGGGCAGTGAGTATGCCTTATTTGCAATTATGGGGTAACATTTTTGAAAGTATTTATTGGCTCCACCCCAAACCAAAACCACTGGCTTTGAGTTAATTCCAACTCACAGTGACTCCACAGGACACAGTAGAACTCCCCCCCGCCTCCCCGTTGAGTTTCCAGTGCGGTAGATCTTTAGGGGAACAGACTGCCATGTCTTTTTTCTGCAGAGCAGGTAGTTAGCAGCCAAGTGTGGAACCACTTAACTGGGGCTTCCTCATTGGCTCCCAAAGCCAAAAACCAAACCCATTGCTGTAGAGGCAATTTCAACTCATAACAGCCCTATAGAAAGTCAGATGCATCCTACACTTACAAGTATGGTTTCTCTGTTTTTAGGACACCTCTGTCTTCAAACTCACATCTCCAACCTATCTGCTGCATTTCTGAGAGTGAGCAAACGATTCCAGGTTTCTGCTAGATAAAGAGAAGCCTATGGTCTTTATGACTCATCTGCCAACAGTTGGGTTGGTGCCCGTTTAGTCCCCTGGGTTTTCAGTAAGTATTAAAGACTAACACTTTGATAAACAGTTGCATCTGACAGACAAGACAAATAGTTGCACCTTTATCAGATCCTGTGGAAGTCACCTGTTCATGTGTTTGTCTCCTTTGCTAAAAAGTAAATGCCTCAAGGATGGGTTTGGTGTCCTATCCATCTTCATAAGTCCTGCTTGAAATACAGCAGGGATCAATAGATGTTTCTTAAGGTACCCTTACTACAGTTTGGGAGATTTGGTCCTTTTAAACTCACTCATTCAATCTTTTCCTTTTCTTTCATTATTCAATTCGTATTTATCAAGAACTTGTTCTCTGTCAGGCTCTCTGATGAACGCTGAGGATATAGTATTAAGAACAGAGTTTTGAACCTGTTTGTTTGAACCAGAATGAATTACCCTGAAGCTCTGTTTAAGATAGACAAGGTTTCTGGCCCAGTAATAGAATTCCAGCACTTCTCAGAAAACAAAACAAAACAAAACAATTGCCTCATTATAACTTAATTTCAAATTCTTGGCGACGCAAGAATGTTTTTACTCTTCCTTAGAAGCACAAGCACACTGACAAGAGGCAGAATGCATGCTGTTTTCCTTCCCTCTAGATACTCTTCCACAAAGATAGAGTTATATCTAAAAAGATATAGTTATATCCACAAAGATATAGTTAGGTTTAGGAGAACTACATTTCCACACAATGGATCTCTCAAAATGACAATGAAGACACAAATCTTAATTCTTTCTAAAATCATAATACTGAGAAATATTTTAACACTTACTATTTGGTAGAACTGGCTGCCACTTCATAAGAGGAGATAAACAAAAATGACAGTATAAGAAAACAGTAAAAAACCATTGACTTCTTATACTCAGTAATCAAAGACTCTTCTTTAATATCTGTGAAACTGAGGTCAGAGTACAAATGAGGCCCACCTATGGTGTGCATGAAGATTTAAGAAATCCAAATCAAGAGAACAATCTTCTAATTCATGTAGATTCTATTTTCTTACGTTGCCCAATGTGCCTTCATGACTTGAAGGTGAAGGTCCAAATTTAGAATTCTTTTCTGTCATGGATTTTGGAGCCTCAAAACTGAGATACTTGTTGCCTCAGCCAGTGGTAAGTTGGCTAGATCCCAAACTATAAGGGATTTGTGTGCGATGTGTGGACATCACAGTCCACATTCTAGGTCCTTTGCTATTTGGTGACTTTGGACCTACAGGTGCATATGGGTGGCACAGCCCACCCTCAAGAAGGTAGCCCTGAACAAGAGGCCATTACAAGCTCAAGGAATGCATTTGGGTCTATTTGGGCGAACATTCTGTGATCTCATGCCTAGAAGACAGTCTCGAAGGGCCTAAGACCCAGATGATCACATTCCCTTAGCGCTGGGAGAAGGGTAAAGCTAGTGGAGGAACGGAGTGATGGCCTATAAAGCATGAGGCCCCACTGTGCCAATTCTAAGGGAATTATTACTTGGAATGGTCATTAAAAACAAAATAATAACAGATTTTTCAAAGTCATCTATGAAACCTTAATATGTACAAGAGATAAAAGAAGGCAGCTCAGTGATGTCAGCACAAGAAGCCTACACTGTGCCCTCATTGGACTCCTCCCTGATCCATGTGCTACTTTTCCTCTTCTCTTCCTGTAGCTTCCCCACCTCCACTCGCTGCACCTGACTCATTGCCAGATGAACCTTTGAAAACCCTAGGTCTCTGAGTTTAGACTATGCCAGCTTACCAGTGGTTCTGAAATTTGATTGGGCTAGAGGAATTTCCTGGAGGGCTATGTATGGAGCAGAGAGGAAGAGTGTGCTGTCACCAGACAGGGAGAGCAGTGGCAGCTGCATATAGGTGGGCATGTAAATTTATACAGGAATGTACATTTTCACTCAGTCACATCAAAAGAAAAAAAAAAAAAAAGACAGATGGTGGTAATTTGTAGTTGTAGTAATGATGCTAATGCTGCTGGTCAGGAGACCACCCTTTGAGGACCTTTAGTCTAAAGGTTTCTTTCTAAGAATCCAGTTAATTCTCATATAAACTTTTTTTTTTGAGTGGACTAAATTTATTCACACTAAGAAAAATTAAGGAGTAACTCAGTTTGTAAGAGGCTTCTATGAATAACACATCTGCGTAATGAGTTATCTTTCAATGAGTTCTAAATCAGTCATCTGTCATTTTTGAAACAACCTGACAAATATAGCATACACATATCAAAATCTATCAGGTGATATCTCTTCCTTTTGTCTTTTGTGTATGTTCGTGTTTGCTTTATGTAAAAGTTTACGGCTCGAGTTAATGTCTCATACGAAAAGTTATACACATAATGCTATGGGAGTCTTGTAGCAATCCCTGTAATGTGCTACCATACTCCCTGTTTCCAGCTCAGGTTTCCTGTGTCCCTTCAACCAGTTCCTATTCCTTTCTGTCTTCTCATTCTAATCTGTAGGTTATCTTTTTTTCTTTCAGTGGAGGCTTTTGATGAGCAGAATTGTTTGATTTTTAGGAGCTCCGAGTTATATAGTTTCTCTTCCAGTGTCGGTACATTGTTAGTAATTCCGTTTATGCCATGTACTAGGGCTCTTAGTATTGTCCCTGTTTTTTCTTCTATGATCTTTATCATGCTAGGTTTTATATTTAGACCTTTGATCCATTTTTGAGTTTGTTTTTGTACATGATGTTTCATTCTTTGCAGATATCTAGTTATGTCAACATCATTTATTAAAGAGATTATCTTTCCTATTTAACAGACTTTGGGTCTTTATCAAATATCAGCTGCTTGAAGGTAGTTGTATTTATGCCTGGATTCTCAATTCTATTCCATTGCTGTATGTATGCATCTGTTCTTGTACCAACACCCACTCTTTCAATTACCATGGCACTATAATAGGTTCTAAAATCAGGTAATGTCAGGACTTTCAGTTTCTTCTTTGGTAATACTTTACTTATCTGAAGCTTCTTCCCTTTCCATACGAAGTTCGTGATTTGTTTCTTCATCTCATTAAAAAATGTTCTTGGAATTTGGATTGGAATTGCATTGTATCTATAGATCACTTTGAGTAGAAATGACATTTTTACAATGTTGAGTCTTCCTGTCCATGAGCAAAGTAGGTTTCTCCACTTACAAAGGCTGAAATTATGTTCGTGAGCTGATCCTACAAACAGTGCTGCATGTCTCACTCTGAATATCACTATATTTACCTTCAAAGTACTCCCCTTTGGAAGCTATGCAATGACACCTTTGCCTAGTACACCCTTCATGGAACTCTTTTTTCTGGAATGGCCATCAGAGCTATCGTCGTATTACCCTTGATGTCCTGAATGTCATCCAGATATCTTCCTTTCAATATTTCTTTTATCTTCAGGCAAAGAAAAAAAGTCATTGGGGGCCAGGTCAGGTGAGTAGGCAGGGTGTTCTAATACAGTTGGTTGTTTACTGGCTAAAAAGTCCCTTACAGACAGTGCTATATGGAGTGGTACTTTGTCATGATGCAAGAAGTATGAGTTGTTGGCAAAAAGTTCAGGTTGTTTTTGTTTAACTTTTTCATGCAGCCTTTTCAGCACTTGGTTAACTGTTTGTCTAGCTGGTACAAATTTGTAATGAACAATCCTTCTGATACCAGAAAAGGGTAGAACATCATTGGGACTCTTGATTTGAACTGATGGAAGTTTTTTGACTGACTTCTATTGTGCACTTGGACACTTTTTTTCAGAGTCATATTGATACACCCATGTTTCAGTACCAGGGATAACATGGCCCATAATGTTGTTTTGCGTCTCCAAAAGGTCTTGGCAAACTTTTGAGTGTCCTTTGCCTTTGTTCCTTGGTGTGCTCCTTTGGGACCATTTTTGTGCACAGCTTTCTCATGCGAAGAGTTTCAATGTTTTTCTATCAGTATTAACATGGTCTGCTATGCTTCTTACAATCAGCTGATAATTTTAGTGCACAATTCGATGAATTTTTAAAATGTTTTCATCAGTTCTGCTCATTACTGGCTGCCCTGACATTTCTTCATCAGTAATGCTTTCTCTCCCTCAGAAAAAACAGTTGATCAATTTGCACACTGCATTATCCCCACAAACTTGGATTGACATGTCCCTGATTTCACTTTCACTCTTGCCAAATTTAACAAGAAATTTAATAGTTGTTTGTTAGCCTAATTCAAGCTGTGACATTTTCACGGTGGCACACAAAAACACCCAACGACAATAATGAATACCAATCAGGAAGACACTGTCACATGTTGACGTGAACACACCTATGAGGGAGTGACATACCAAGGTTATGAAACCTTGCCAAGTTGTTTGTACAGTGCTGTCAGCGTAAGCTCATGTTGGCAAGTTTGCAAACTTAATTGTCAGACCTTGTATGCAGGTCTCTTTTGATTTCTTTCAGTAGTGTCTTGTAATTTTCATTGTAAAGGTCTTTTGTTTCTCTGGTTAGTTCATTCCTAAGTATTTTGTCATCTTGTGGGCTATTGTAAATGGCATTGTTTTGGCGATTTCATCTTTGATGTTTCTCTGTTAGTGTAAAGGTATTCAAATGATTTATGTATGTTTATCTTATGTCCTGATGATTGGTTGACTTTTCCACTAGTTCCAATAATTTAGTTGTGGATTCTTTAGGGTTTTCTGTGTATAAGGTCATATCAATTGCAAGTAGAGATGTTTTCACTCCTTCTTTACCAATTTGAATGTCCTTATTTCTTTTTCTTGCCTGATGTGCTCTGGTTAGAACTTCGAGCACAGGGTGAATAAAAGTGGTGACAAAAGCATGCTATTCTAGATGGGAATGCTTTCAGACTCTCTTCATTTATGATGATGTTGGCTATTGGCTTTGTATTTCCCTTCTATTACTATTTTGGGGAGAGCTGTTAAGACAAATGGGTGTTGGACTTTGTCAAATTCTTCTTCTTCATCAATTGATAAAATCATGTAGTTCTTATCTTTTATTTATGTCGTTGATTATATGATTGTTTTTCTGATGTTGAACTATCCCTGCATCACTGGTATGAATCCCACTTGGTTATAGTGAATAATTTTTTTGATATGCTATTGACTTCTATTGGCAAGAATTTTGTTGAGAATTTTTTAGTCTAGTTTCATGAGGGATCCAACTCATGGGTCGGATCCAACTCGACGGCACTTGACTGGCTTCATGAGGGATATTGGTCTGTAATTTTGATAGCTTTATAGAGTGAGATTGGCAATATTTCATCTTTTTCAGTGCTTTGAAATAACTTTAATAGTAGTGATATTAACTCTTCTCTCAAAGTCTGGTGGAATTCTCTTGTGAAGCCATCAAGATAAGTTTTTTTTTTTTTTTCTTGTTGGAAGTTTTTAAATTACTTTTCCGATCTCTTCTTTTGTTATTGATTTATTTAGCTATTGTACCTCTGTGTTAGTTTAGGAATGTAGTGTGTTTCTAGAAATGTGTCTATTTCTTCTAGGTTTTAAATTTTGTTGGAGTACAGTTTTTCATATTATTTTGTTATGATTATTTTGATTTTATTTGAGTCTGTGATATGGCTCATCTCATTTCTTATTTAGGTTATTTGCTTCCTCTCCTATTTTTCTGTTTTTAGTTTGTCCGGTGGTATATTGATTTTGTTGATCTCTCCAAAGAACCAGTTTTTTGTTTTGTTAACTCTTTTGATTTTGTATTCTCTGTTTCATTAAATTCTACTCTGATTTTTATTGTTTCCTTTATTCTGGTGCCTGTGGACTTCTTTCACTGCTTTATATTTGTTTGAGTTATAGGATTAATATTTTGATTTTGGCCATGTCTTCTTTTTGAATGTGTGTGTTTATTGGTATAAATTCACCTCTGAGCACTGCTTCTGCTGTGTTCCAAGGATCTGGTAAGATTTGTTTTCATTGTCATTTGATTCTGTGAATTTGTTATTTCTGTCTTTGATTTCTTCTATAACCTGTTAGTTTTTGAGCGAGGTATGGTTCACTTTCCATGTGATTGATTATTTTTTCCTTGCCTTTTCTGTTATTGATTGCTACTTTTATGGTTTTATGATCTGAAAAGATGCTTTGCAATATAGGTGACTGGGTTATGTTCAGTCTTGCTTTATGGCTTAATATGTAGTTTATTTTGGAGAATGTTCCATATGTACTGGAAAAGAAGTTATACTTGGCTCTGTTGGATAGCATGTTATAGATATGTCTATAAGGTCAAGTTGGTTGATTATGAGATCTTCCATGTCTTTATTGACCTTTCTGAATGTTCTGTCCTTCAGCAAAAGTGATATGCTGAAGTTTCCTACTATTTTTGTGAAGCCGTCTATTTCCTCTTTCAATGTTGTTAGAGTTTATGTATTTTGGAGCCCTGTCATTGGGTACATAAATATTTGTTATGTTATGTCCTCCTGGTTCATTGACTGTTTAATTATTACATAGTGTTCTTCCTTATCTTATTCTTTGTGGTGGATTTTGCTTTAAAGTATATTTTACTAAGATTACTATTGTCATTCCTGCTCTTTTTGATTTTTGTTTGCTTGATATGTTTTTGTGCAAGCTTTGAGTTTTAGTTTGTGGCTTTGAGTGTAAGATCTCTCACAGGCAGTACATGGGTGGGTTGTATTTTCTTTTTGATTGTGCTACTCTCTGTCTCTTTATTGATGTATTTGATTTATTTACATTCAACATAATTATTGATAGGTATGAGTTTAGTGCTGTCATTTTGATTTTGTTTGTGTTTATGTGTTGTTAACCATTATCGTTCCACTGAAATTTCTTTGCTGAGTCTTCTGTACTTATGTATTTTCTTTTCATCTTTTTCATTGTTGCTGATTTTGTATTTCCTGAGTCTTTGTGTTTTTCTTGGTTTTTATTTTGATGTGTAGGATTGTTAGTTTTCTTTTTGCTTCTTTGTTTTCTCTATTTCTTGATATTGCTTTGACTTCTCTGTAGGGAAGTTGTGTGACTACATTATTTAGTCCTCCTTTTTTTCTGTTTTAATATTCTTTTGCGTATTGATATCTCTGTTTTCCTATTTTCAGTGTTTTAGCTTTGATTTGTTTTTGTGACTTCTCTATCTGGGTTAATATCTGGTTGTTCTATTATGTGTTCTGATCTTGAGTTGTTATTTGATGGTATTAATTGTCTAAACAGAGAAGTCCCTTTAGTATTTCTTGTAATTTTGGTTGTGGCTTTTACTAATTCCCTTACCTTTTGTTTATCTGAAAATGCCATAATGTCAGCATCATATTTGAGAGACAGTTTTGTGGAATATATAATTCTTGACGGTCAGTTTTTTTTCCATGAAAGTTTGAGTATGTCATCTCATTGACTGCTTGCCTGTATGATTTACACTGAGTAGTTCAAACTTACTCTTACTGATTCTGCTTTGTAGATGATTTTTCATTCATCACTAGCTGCTCTTAAAATTGTCTATTGTTGGTTTGATTATAGTATTGCTAGCTTGACTATAATATGTCTTGGTGACTTTCTTTTGAAATCTAGTCTGTATGAGGTTCAATGTACTTTTTAGATAGATATCTCTCATGGTATTAGGAAGGTTTTCTGTTAACAAATCTTCAACAATTCCCCCTGTGTTTTCTGTTATCCTTCCTTATTCTGGTACTTCAGTCATTTGAAGGTGACGCCTCTTGGTACATTCCCACATATTTCTTAAGGTTTCTTCATTTCTTTTAAATTCTTTTTCTTATTTTTCCTCAAATATGTTTGTGTCAAGTGCTTTATCCTCAATCTCACTAATTCTGGCATCCATTGCCTCCATTCTGCTCCTCTAACTTTCTATTAAGCTAATTCTGAAATCTTATTAATCTTTCAAATTTCTATTTTCTGTCTCTCTATGGATTCTTGCAGCATGTTAAATCAGTCATACTGCTCTTATATAACTTTCTTAAGTTCCCCTGCTGCTTTGTCTATGTGCTTTTTGGGTTTGTCTGATTTCCTGAAGAGCTCAGCATATTAATCTGCTGAATTCTACTTCCTGCAATTCAAAGACTTTCTCTTTTTCTGAAAAGTTTCTTGGTTCTTTGTTTTGGTTGCTTGCTGAAGCCATGATGGTCTGCCATTTTACATGATTTGATACTGTTGTCTCTGAGCCATCAATATGTTATGTTTGCCTACTATTTTCCAGCATGATTTGTTTTGTTTTTACCTGTTCAAATAGGCTAGTCATGTCAGCTACTTTGATTACTGGTGTCTTTGAAGCTCTTCTGTCATGTCATGAAGTGGTTAGAGATATTATTAGATATAGGACCCCTGGAGCCCATTTACTTTTTTTGGTGTAGATTCGAATCAGGTGTCCAGGTCATCCATTACTGAATATGTGGTGCAGGCTCTCCACTGCAGTCCTAGACAGGTAAGGCTGTGTAGAGGTAATTGGAACAGGTATCTCATTGCCTTAGGGGTTATGTGCTGAGTAAGTTAGGGGGCTGACAGCTACCTCTGACTGCCTGCATGGAAGGCACGTCCTTATTCCTTAAAGTGTGTAGATGGGTGGGTTTTTCAGCCAAACTTTGAGTACCCAGTGCTACTGGCTGTAAGGCCTGGAAGGCACTACTTATTCCAGACCCCTGTCACAAGTGGCTAGATATAGGTAGATTAAGACATTACTTAATGGGTAGGCAGTGTCAAAGATCATAAATTTACACTCTCCTCCCAGGTGTTGCAGTTGAAGATAGCCTTCAGTTGTATACCCTGTTTTTCTATGCCAATCAGGGCTTATGCTACTGAAATATACCCACACAGGTCTGGGCAGGAGGGAAAGGCATTCAAAATCCATGGAACTCTTGTGCCTGTGCCGTGGCCAGGAGGCTGTGTCTGCCCTGAGTTTCTGGAACAGGTGATCTGGCTAATTTTTTTCCCCTTTTTGTTCATTTGTCCCCTCTCCAAAGTAAGGAGAGTGGCTCAGTAGGTCCCACTTCTGGTCTGGGAAGCCCAGGAATCACTGAAGCTTGTTTGGGATGAGAGAAGTGTAGGGAGGATGTGTATAAATGGGAGAGAGGTATTTACCAGAAGGTGAGAGGTTTGTTTTGATCCCATGCAGTAGGTTAGATGTTTGCAATTAACTTTCGCATACTCAGCACCACTTCTGTCTGGTTCCAGAGGCTTGAGCAGACCTTGTCTGCTGGGCTTCTCCCATTGTGTCAAATGCATCTTTAGTGCTACTGCTTGTCTTAGTCCAAGTGTGCAAACTCATCTGGCCCATAGGATGCTGATTGTATCAGGTGTGCCAAATCCTTGCACCTTCTCAACTGTCTCCCCTGTCCAAGGCCACTCAATCTGATTCCTAAATTTTGTGTTTGATGTTCAGGACTCTGAGATTGTCAAATATAATGGATTCACCTTCCTCCCCACCCCCCCCAATCTTTGTTGAAAGGGAAATCACAGGAAGCATCAGCCTGCTCTACCATCTTTGCCCTTCTTCTTCTTCTTTTTTTTAATTGTAGTAGATGTATGTGTAACAAAACATTTGACATTTCAACAGTCTTGGTATATGTAGTTCTGTGGCGTTATGTTCACCATCTTGTCTGATTGTCTTCCTCTCCCCTCTCCCTTCTACTGGCCCAGGGTAACCAAGGGTATATTTTGTTCTCTATATACTTCCCTATTCCAGATATTTCAAGTGAGGTTCTTCAATATTTATATTTTTGTGACTAACTTATTTTACTCAGCGTAATGTTTACAAGGTTCTTCCATGTTGTAGTATGAATCAGGACCTCATTTATCTTTTCCATGTAAAGTTTGCAGCTTGCTATTTTTTTAAATTATGATTGAGTGAAAATGCACGTTTCCATATAAATTTGCATGCCCACATGTATGCAGCTTCCACAGCTCTTCCTGCCCGATGACAGCACATTCTTCCTCTCCATTCCATACATGTCTTATCCTCCCAACAGTCTCCTATCCCCTCCTATTCACCTACTCCCCGACCTCTAGTAAGAGATCAGCAGGATGACATCCTATAGATGCATAGAACCATAAAGTGCACACATGATATGGTCACTCTGCATTCCTCCGCATTCCCAATGCATTCTTGTCTGAAGAGTTGACCTCCATTATGATTTATGGACAGGGGTAGCATCAGGGCCAGTGGCCCTGCTTGTTATTTTTTAGTGGAACCATTGAAACAATGCCTGTCATTTAGATACCATCCGGAAGGCAAAATAGGGAAGGATTCTGTCAGGCAAACTTAAGGGTCTACTACTTGGCTGGCATCTGACATCATTACTCCTCATGATTATTTTTCTGGACAGCAGTGAGGGGTATTTAAAGCTGACATACAAATGGGCATGCTTATGTGGCATTTGGCGAAGACTAACATATTCTTCCATATCCTGAATTTAGAGTTAAGCATCTGTTTAAACAAATTATTTCTTAAGATTAAAAAATATATGTATTCAAAAATTAATATTACCATTCCTACTCTTTTTGGTGTTGTTTGTGTGACACATTTTTTTCCATCCTTTCAGTTTTAGTCTGTTTGTGTCTTCAAGCCAACGATGTGTCTCCTGTAGGCAGCATATAGATGGACTGTGTTTTTTTTTTTTAATGCAGTCTGCCACTCTCTGTCTTCATATTGATGCATTTAATCCATTTATGTTCAGTGTAATTATTGATAGTCCTGTCATTTTTGATGCCTTCTTTTGTGCATTATAGACAATTCCTTTGTTACACTTAATTTTCTGTGCTGAGTTGTTTCTCTTTGTTTTCATCCTTTTTCATTGTTGGTTTTGTATTTGCTGACACTTCATGTAGGAGTGTTAATTTCATATATGTACACCAAACCCAAACCCACTGCTGTTGAGTCAGGTCCAACTCACAGCGACCCTGTGGATCAGAGTAGAACTACCCCATAGAGTTTCCAAGGAGTGCCTGGTAGATTTGAACTGCTGACCTTTTGGTTAGCAGACATAGCACTTAACACACTATGCCAACAGGGTTTCCTGTATATGTACACACACACACATATATATGCATGTATGTATATTCAAAGTAAAGTGGAACTAAAGAAATGGAAAGGTTTTGATACTTCCTGTTCAGTCAAAAAAACAGAGCCTAATTTCTTTTATGGAGAACTGGCTAAATTTCAAAATCTTGTCAGTGCTTCATTAGAATTTTATTTTTAGCTAGAAGAAGTGTTTTATATTCCACTGATTCGTTTAAAAATGATATCATCATATTCTCATGTTGTTGAGAACAGTTTAGGGTCTGAGTAGCATATCCTCAATTTTGAAGTGTTAATGTTTTCTATTTAAACAATATTCTTGTTAATTAACAATCCAATTTCAAATACGTATGCCGTTTAAGAGGTATTACTTAACATCTAATTTTCTTAAGCTGAATATTATTTTCCCATTAGATAAATGTGCTATTTTGGCCAGCAAGTACAATTTTAAGTGAAATATAATAAGATGAAGAATGATTATGAGATATAAAGGAAAACTTCCTGACTTATTTGAATAAATAAACACATAACTGAACAAGTACAATGTTCTGGGACTCAGGCAAAGCCCCTACCCTCCTATGTCTGCAAAGGGCCACTGAGGAGAAACATGCTGACAGGAAGTAGCCCCAGGGTCCCAGTCAAAAACTCATTGCCGTCCAGTAAATTCCAACTCCTGGCAACCCTGTAAGACAGAGTGCAACTATCCCATAGGATTTCCAAAGCAGTAATTCTTTACTGAAGCGAACTTCCATGTATTTCTCCCATGGATTAGGCTGATTTGTTAGAACCACTGGCTTTTAGTTTAGCAGCCAAGTGCTTGACCACTGTAGCACCAGGATATACCCCGAAATATGTATATTATTCTCAGGTGCCCCAAGTTAGGTCAGAAGGTGTGACCACTTTGCATTTCATTTTCTTTTTTTAAAAAAAAAAAAAAAAACAGAAACTTATTTCACCTTCCTGCTTAAAATTATTCTAATTTCATTTGGAATGAACTCTAAAATCTTTATCATGACCAGAGAAGCTCTGCAGTAGAGTCTGTAGCAAATGGCTGTCTTCATGAGATGGTGCTGTGCCTTGGGAATACTCATGCCACTCTCTCTCCAGACTTTCCCAATTTCCTCCCTTACAGGTGCTCCCTGCCTGGAATGCTGTTTCTGTCTGGCCAGATTGCACTTGCCTAATAGTTTACCTTAATTGTCATTTCCTCTTAAAGCCTATCGCTGTCTCATCAGTTTCCCTATTTGTCTGTCTCATATCAATCTCATTATTTTCCTTTTACAGTTCATATCATAACTTAGAGTTATATATTTATGTTTATAATTTTTTATGTGCCTTTTGCCTTCTTCACCAGACTCACCAGACTCTAAGGCCCTTAGCACCACTTTGAGTGGTGTTCCTTTGCAAATTCCTTTTCATTCCTCCGCAGCACTATCTGACCTGAGCTGAGGCTGTCTGAAGGATTTTATTGGAAGTCACTTACCAAGTGGAAATGGGAACTAAAAGTAGCCTGCTTCAGCATTTGATGCATCCAGGCAGGGTGCCAAGATTTTTGACAAGATAAATGGCTTAATGATTTCTACCTCTCCTTATTTCAAGTCAGGGGGATTGATATGGAGGTGGTCAGACCAGCTTTTGAACTAAAATCAATAGCATTTAATATCTAAATTTTATTTTGAAATGTGACTAAGGATAAAGTAGTGGATTTTTGTTAGTGGTATAATTACTTTTAAAGCACTGATCTTCAGGGCCCCTGTAGATTTTCCAGTTACTTTTATAAGGGGAAAAACTATGCTGTGGATGACCCCATAAGCTCTTGCCTTAATTTGCATATTAAAGATGTTTTGATATATTTCAAGTGGGAGATCAAAGTGTTAGGGTTCTATTAGTCATTATATTAGGAACAAAGATAGAAACAGAGATTTTGCTTCAGTGTGAAAGCAAGTGGCCTTATCTTACATCTTGTGTTATTAGAGTCTCAGAGAAGTCCATTTATGTTTTGCATGCTGAAATAGATTAAGACGGAAGAAAATTAATTCTCTGGAAAAAGTGTCTTCGCAGAATAAGTTAATGGAAAGCATCTTAATTAGTTATGCCAGTCCTTATTTTAGGTTATGATGCTGTTTGATATTCATTGCTTAGAGGCAAGGCATATTCTAATAATATATGTATATATGTAATTCTTAGATGTAGTACTTGTATTTTGCAGGTTGCTGTCACTCGAAAGGAAACACTAGTGGTGCAGTGGTTAAGTGCTGCAGCTGCTAACCAAAAGGTCTGCAGTTTGAGTCCCCCAGGCACTCTTTAGAAACTCTGTGGGGCAGTTCTACTCTGTCCCATATGGTTTCTATGACTCAGAATTGATTTAATGACAACTTTTTTTTTAAAACTTGAAATGTAACCAACAGTTGTAATTTGCTTCTTTCTGTACCATTACTACTGTTACTGCTACTATTCCTACTCCTTTTACTGATAGACAATGATGATCCATCTCATTTACTGAGCAGCTTCAGTGTTCCTTGCTCTGTATGAGGTGCTTTTTATATTATATCTCACTGAATCATCATAATGACCAGTAAGGCAATTACAGTGATTTTTCCTATTGTTAAACAGTAAACCTGACACATAGATATAAAAACTTGCCCAAATCACTCAGGCCATTAGTGGTGGATTGTAAACTCAAACCTAATCAGCCCCACTTTAAAGGTCTGTGTCTTTCAACTCTTTCCTAATGTGTGTCATTGTTGTTCAGTGCTGTTGAGTCAATTTTTTTGACTCATAGTGACCCATCTGACAGAGTAATACAAGCCCATGGTGTTTTCTAGGATGTAAACTTTATGGGAAACGATTGCCAGGTCTTTGTCCCATGGAGCTGCTGGGTGGGTTTAACCACCAGCTTTCCTATTAGCAGCCAAGAGCTTAACCATTGCACATACAAGGCTGTTTCTCCTTAAACAGGAAAGAGGAATAACAATACTTCCATAAAGGAAAATTTGATTGTTGGTCTCCTTTCATACTGTTCTGTCATGCTGTGTTTACACAGCATGTATTTAAAATCATTTTTATGTAGGGCACATGATGGATAAGCTGGGCAAATGAGCCCACTCTCATAAATAAATACATAAATTATTGACACCAGCCAAACCAATTTCATCCCTGTGCAAACTCCAGCCTCAGGTTCTATGAGCACATGGGGATAGGGAGGCAGCTGTGGCACAGACCTAAACACAACCCAGAAAACCAAACCCACTGCTGTCGAGCTGATTCTGACTCATAGCAATCCTATAGGACAGAGTGGAATTGACCCGTAGAGTTTCCAAGGAGGTCCTGGTGAATTTCAACTGCTAACCTTGTGGTTAGCCACTGTACCACTTAACTACTTGATCACTAGGTTTCTAACCTGAACAAAGATGACGGAAGACCTATGCTTTTCAGCAGAGAAATGATTAGGGAGTCAGGGGAGCAAAGTTGGTTAGTTGGCATTCCCCAGCTTGACCAGAATTACCAGGAGCAGCAGAGAGCAGCCGCCTAGATTTAGGCCAGGTAGAGATTGGAACCACTTTGGACATGAAGCTTCAAAGGCTTCAAGGTAAATTTGCAGAGTAGGAAATGTACAAGCAGACAATGGGAAACTGACTAGAGTTACAACATTTCAGGAGGTAACCAACACTGAAACCATCCAAAACACTGGAGAAGGATCCCAATATTCTCTTGGCACTGGCTGCCTTTAACCACTTCTCCTTTATCTGTCTCCTAATGTACTTCTGATTGATCTTGCTTTCCAGCTTGCATTAGGACAGTTTTGGCCAAGTCTGTGTTTTTCACTGAGGGTGTTTTAACAGAATTAAGAAAGATCTAAAGGAAGGAAATCAAATCATACTAAAATAAAAATTAGGTAGCTTTCAAGAGTAGTCCGTGGGATTTTTATTTATTTAATGTGAGGGGTTGTTTTCAACTCTGTGAGAATCCTCTGTGGCTCACTTATAGTCCCAGTTAATGGTATCATTGAGGTTGCATCACCCTCATTTGGGGGGGCTAGTTCTGGTTGCACACTGGCTAAGAGCTACAGCACCTAACCAAAAAGATTTTCAGTTCAAATCCATTAGCTGTTCCTTGGAAACCCTGTTGGGGCAGTTTTACTCTGTCCTATAGGGCCACCGTGAATCAGAACCAACTTTATAGCAATGGATTTTTTTTTTTTTTTTGGTTAGGTGATATGAGGCACATTACTGCTTAAGAGAATGGGCTCTCATGTTAGATGTGCTTGTGTTTGAATTTCAACTTATTTGTTTACTATTGGCAAGTTATAGAACTTCCCATACCTGTATTTTCCTTCTCTGTAAAACGGGAACAAAAAATGCTATCTTGAGCACTGAGAAAATTCAGTTTTGAGAAAATCCAGTGAGAGATGTAAATATATGCCTTATCCTATTGGCACAGAGTAAACATTCAGTTCATTACCTGCTGTCAATTTTATTATCGTTATGGTTTTGCTGTTGATGGTGTGAAGCATCCACTTGACCGTATGGAAGACCCGGATTCATTTTGTAGTTGCTAATGTTTCCTCCCATTTTCTGAAGAAAGTCATTGACAGCATTAATATACATTCTGGCATTTGCTATCTTGGTATTGATTTTGAATTCAGAAGTAAAGTGAAAATGACAAATCCCCTTAATTTTTATTTTTCTATTTGGGGTCAAAAGCCTTTCTTTTATTCACTGGCTTGTTTTAGCAAGTTGGATAGTTACTGCATTCTCCCAAGCACTGGTAAGTTTGTTACAAATGAGTTGTCTGGTGGATTTAAACCTCTCTTCCTCCCAGAAAATGAAACTTCATTACTTTGCGGAGCCTGGCCATGTATCTGATCATTTACCATAGCTGAGAGCCAGGAAAATTTCATTCTGTTCACTTGACGCTGGAAAGGAAAATCATCCTCCCTAACTTCTACCACTCCAAGATTTTATATATATATATATACATATATATTCTCACAGCTTTTTACCATTCAAGTTTCACTGCATTGCCTAATGGGAGGAAAAAAAGAAAATAAATGACTTCTAGCTTATTTGAAAGGAGCTCTGGTGGTACAATAGTTAAGTATTGGCTGCTAAACAAAAGGTTGATGGTTTGAACCCATCGGTGCCTCTGCAGGAGAAAAAAACGTGGTGATCTGCTCCTGTGAAGATTACAGTGTCAGAAACCCCAGGGGGCAGTTTAGCTCTGTCACATGGGGTCACTGTAAGTTGGAAATAATGGCACACACAGTTTATTTCTAATGTGAATCTGCTGTATTTTGTTGTCAACACTGTCCTAGTCAAGGAATCCTCAAACTTTTGCAGTCCAGTCCCCAGAAATAACATGCATGAAGGGAGCTCTGACCCAGCCCTTCTCCGGTGGCATAGGGCCCCACCCATCTTCTCTTGCATTCCTAGTTATCCTGGGGCAAGCCAAGAAAGTCTTTCTCTTTCCTTTCATAGTTTTCCTCATTTAGGTCCTTTTCTGGTTCTGTTCAAGCTTTGTCTTTTCCAAGGCTGGATACCTTGTGTGCTGGTCCAACTGTATACTTAGAGATTCTGTTGAAATGGCTCATAGTGGTTCCCAAGTTGCCTGTATTCTAAACGTTCCCTCCAAGTACCCCTTCCATCGCCTGGTCTGTTTTTCAGGTTTCCCTGAATTTCTCCCAGTTCCTTCGACTAAAGGATGAATTCCTGGAACAGCACAAGGATGCCAGGTGAACTTGCTCTTCTGATCTACAGCACCAGCACCCGTTATGATGAGTATGAGGACTGCCAGTTAAGTTCGCAAACTCATCCTAGAAAAGGTGCTATACCTCGTTGCTAAATATCACTAGAGACACCTCTGAAGTACTCCCACTAGGAAGCTATACACTGACACCAGTGCCTAGTCCACCCTTAAAGCAATTTTGTAATTCTTTTTCTGGAATGGCTATCAGAGCTGTCATCATTTTACTTTTGATGTCCTGAATTTCATCAAAATGTCTTCCTTTCAACATTTCCTATATCTTCAGGTAAAGATAAAAGGGGGCCAGATCAGGTGAGTGGTGTGGTTGTTCCAATACAATTATTTGTTCACTGACTAAAAACTCCCCCACAGACAACCATACAATTGAGTAAGCAAACTTGCTATGTCCAATGGCCATTCCAGGAAGAGTTCCAAAATTTCTCTGAAGGGTGTTCTAGACACGGGCATCAGGGCATAGCTTCCCAAGGCAAGTACTTTGAAGGTGACCATAGTGATATTCAGCAATGAGGTATCTAGCGCTTAGAACAACTAAGTTTGGGAACTTAATTGTCAGACTTCATAGCCCCCTTTGCCATACTTGGTGATATATCTGCTGAATGTGTCCCTACCTGTTATGGATTAAAGTGTGTGCTACCTAAATATGTGTCAGCTTGGATAGGCCATGATTCTCAGTACTGGGTGGCTGTCCTCTGTTTTGTGATCGGATGTAATTATCCTGTGTTATAAATTCTGTGTGATGTTGATGAGACAGGACACAGTCTTTAAGATTAGGTTGTATCTTGACTCAATCTCTTTTGGGATACAAAAGAGAGAACTGAACAGAGAGGAGAGGGATATTTTATGATCAAGAAAGAAGAGCCAGGACCAAAGTACATTCTTTGGACTTTGGGTGTCTGTGCTGAGAAACTCCTAGACCAGAGGAACATTGATTACAACAACCTCTCATAGCTAACAGAAACAGAAAAACTTCTCTTGGAGCTGGCACCTAGAATTTGGATTTTTTTCTTCCTGAATGTTGGAGAGTAAATTTCTTTCTTTTTTTTTATTTTGATTGAATGAAAATGTACATTCCCATATAAATTTGCATACCCACCTATATGCATCTCCCAATACTCTCCCTGCCCAGTGACAGCACGCTCTTTCTCTCTGTTCAGTACATGTCTTATCCTCACAAGAAACTCCTATCCTTTCCTCTCTACCCAATCCCCATCCTCCAGTAAGAGGTCAGAAGGATGACATCCTATAGATGCACAGAACCATAAAGCGTGCACATAATATGGTCATGCTGTGTCACCAAGTCCAATCCATTCCTGTCCAAGAGTTGACCTCTATTATGATGTATGGACAGGGGCAACATCAGGGCCAGGAGCCATGCTCATAGCAGAACTCTGAGTCCTGTGGACCATCAAATGTGATCTTTTAATGGAGATCTCAGGGCGCACCCCTTTTTATTCTTGTGTTGCCAGTGAGACTCAACTTTATGAGCTCCATTACTGCTATCACTGGTGGTGGCTTGGCACTATCTGGTTCTTCCAGTCACAAGTTGATATAGTCACCCACTCACGTGGGTTTCTCTTCTGGGTTCTCTTTCCCCTATGTCATTTTTGTCCTTGGTGATCATCCATTCCTGCTAAGTTGGGACATTTTGCTGTACTGCTAGATGGCAGCTTGGCAGCTTTTAAGACCCCAGACACCACTCACCAATGTGGGGTGCAGAAGGCTCTCTTGGGAAAGTGCTAGTTATGCGAATCAGCTTCAGTTTCCCCTGAGAGCATGGTCCTGGGCCCCCTGCCCCAGCTTCTCTGTCCCTGTGATATTGGATTAAGATGGGTGGAGTCATGATGTTATTTTGAAGTCCAGTTAATATTGATTATCTTCCTAATGCTGCTGTCACAGATTTCACCCAACCAAATTTCTATCAACTATCTAATCTAGATGTTCCCCCCTCTCCCTTCCTCCCTCCCCATCCTTTCAGCTGTCAAAGAGTCTTTTCTTCTATGCATGAGTCTGTTTTTAAGTTCTTATTGTAGAGATCTGATATAGTTTTTGTCTTTTGCTGCTGACTACTTTCACTCAACATAATGTCTTCCAATTGAAACCAGGTTATGAGATGAGTCGGCTCCAACTCAACGGCACTTGGCTTTGGCTGGCCTAAAATCATCATTGTTCTTTATCATTGCATAGTGTTCCATTGAGTATGTTTACCCTAGTTTACCTATCCATTCCTCTGTTGTTGGGCATCTGAGTTGATTCTATCTTTTGCTCTTGTGGACTGTGCTGCAATAAACATTCTTGTTCATGTATCAGTTGGTGTGAATGGCCTTGATTCTGTAGGATATATTCCAAGCAGTGGAATTACTGGATCAAATGGTATCTCTATATCCAGCTTTTTAAGGAAATGCCAAATTGCTTTCCAAAGACGTTGCACCATTTTGCAATCCCACCAACAGTGTAGGAGAGTTCCTATTTCTCCACAGCCTCTCCAGCATTTGTGCTTTTTTGGATCATGGCCAACCTTGTTGTGGTGAGATAGTATCTCATTGTAGCTTTGATTTCAATTTCTTTAATAGCTAAAGATCACGGGCATGTCTGCATATGTTTTTTGGCTGCCTGGATCTCCTCTTTAGAGAAGTATTTGTCCATATCCATTGCCCAACTCTTAATTGGATGGTTTATCCTTTTCCTATTGATATTTTTTAGTACCTTATAGATTATGGAGATCAGGTATCAGTCTGACATATAATTGCCAAATATTTTTTCCCATTCTGTAGGTGGCCTTTTAATTCTATTAATAAAGTCTTTGCATGAGCCAAAGTGTTTGATTCTTAATAGTTCCCATTTATCCATTTTGTCTTCTGTTCTTGGTGGTTTGTTTGACAGATTTTGAAGTTTGTCTACATTGTGTATTAAAACTTCCATTGTTGTTCCTACTTTTTCTTGGGTGAGGTTTGTCGTTTTAGATTTTGTATTTAGTTCTTTTATCCAGTTTGAGTTGGTTTCTGAATAAGGTGTAAGATATGGGCCTTGTTTCAATTTATTGCAGATGGATATCCAATTTTGCCAGCACTATTTGTTGAAGAGATTGTTTTTACCCTAGTTTAATGTCTTAGTGCCTTTGTCGAATATCAACTGTTCAAAGGAAGAAAGTGTCATCTCTGAGGTCTCAATTCTGTTCCATTTATCTGTCTGTCTCTTTTTTTTTGTAGCAATACCAGGCTGTTTTGACTACTGTGACAGTGTAATAGGTTCTAAAGTTGGGCAGTGAGAGGCCTCCCAATGTGTTCTTCTTGTTCAGTAGTGCTTTTCTTATCCAAGGCTTCTTCCGTTTCCAAACAAAGTTGGTAATTTATTTCTCCATCTCATTAAAAAATGTCGCTGGAATTTGTATTTGAATGGCAGTATATATGTAGATTGCTTTGGGTAAAATAGACATTTTCACAATGTTAAATCTTCCTATCCATGAGCTGGGTAGGTTTCTCTATTTATGTAAGTCTCTCTTAGTTTCTGTAGTAAGGACTTGTAGTTCTCTTTGTAAAGGTCTGTTATTTCTCTGGTTAGATTTATTCCTAGGTACTTTATCTTCTTAAGGGTGATAGTAAATGGTATTGATTTGGTGATTTCTTACTTAATATTTTTGTTGTTGGTATAAAGGAATTATACTGGTTTACTTATGTTTATCTTAAATCCTGAGACTTTGCTGAACTCAAATCAGTTGGAGTAGTTTACTTATTGGTAGGCTTCTTACTACCCCACTTTAGAACCTATTACATTGTCACAGTAGTCAAAACAGCATGGTACTGGTACAAGAAGAGACACATAGATCAATGGAACAGAGTTGAGACCCCAGAGATGAAACCTTCTTCCTATGAACAGTTGATATTCAACAAAGGCCCTAAGACGTTAAACTGGTGAAAAAGCAATCTCTTCAACAAATGGTGCTGGCAAAATTGAATATCCATAAGTTTACTTAGTATTCTCTGTGTACACAATCATATCATCTGCAAATAGGGAGATTTTTACTTCTTCTTTTCTGATGCAGATGCTCTTTATTTCTCGGTCTTATCTAATTGCTCTGGCTAGAACTTCTAGTACTGTGTTGAATAGGAGAGGTGAGAGTGGGCATCCTTACCTAGTTCCTGTTCTCAAGGCAAACTATTTCAGTCTCTCTCCATTCAGGATGATGTAGGCAGTTGGCTTTGTATAAATGGCCCTTATTGCATTGAGGAATTGGCTGTCTATTCCTATTTTGCTGAGAGTTTTTAGCATGAATGGGTGTTGGACTTTATCAAATGCCTTTTCTGCATGAATAGACAAAGTCAAGTGATTCTTGTCTTTTGTGTTGTGTGGGTGATCACATTAATTGTTTTTCTGATGCTGGACCAGCCTTGCATCCCTGGTGTGAATCCAACTTGGTTATGATGGATTTTTTGTTGGATATGTTGTTGTACTCTATTGGCAAGAATTTTGTTGAAAATTTTCACATCTAGATTCATGAATAGTATTGACCTGTAGTTCTCCTTTTTTGTTAGGTCTTTCCCTGGCTTTGGTAACAGATTTATTCTGGCTTCATAGAATGAATTTGGGAGTACTCCATCCCTTTTGAAATAGTCTCAGTAGTATTGGAGATAACTCTTCTCTAAAAGCTTGGTAGAATTCTGCAGTGAAGCCATCTGGGCCTGAGCATTTTTTCATTGGTAGTTTTTTGATGACTTTTTCAGTCTCTTTGTGATAGGTTTATTAAGTTGTTCTGCTTTAGCTTATGATAATTTTGGTAGGGCATATGAATCAAGGAATTTGTTCATTTGCTCTCGGTTTTCAAATTTGTTAGAGTTCAGTCTTTCATAGTATTCTATTATGAGATTTGTGATTTCTGTTGGATCTGTTGTGACAACTCCCCTCTCATTTCTTATTTGGGTTATTTGTTTCCTTTCCTGTTTTGCTTTTTTAGTAAGTTTAGCCATTGGTTTGTCAATTTTGTTGATCTTTTCCAAAAACCAACTTTTGGTGTTTTCAATTGTTCTTCTATTCTCTAAATCATTTAGTTCTGCTCTAATCTTTATGATCTGTTTTCTTCTGGTTCCTGAGGGGTTCATGTGTTCTCTGTCTCTAGTTTTTCAAGCTGTAGGATTCTTTGGTTTGGATTTTTTCTTCCTTTCAGGTGTGTGCATTTATGGAGATAAACTGACATCTGAGCACTGCTTTGGCTATATCCCATAGGTTCTGGTAGGAAGTGTTTTCATTCTCATTGGAATCCCTAAATTTCTTTATTTCATCCTTGATTTCTTGTGTAATCCGTGGTTTTCTGAGCAAGGGGTTGTTAAGTTTCTGTGAGTTCCACTTCCTATCTATGTTTTTTTCTGCTATCGATTTTGACTTTTATCGCTGTGATCTGAGAAGATGCTTTGCATTAATTCAAGGGTATCGATTTTGTTGAAAATTGCTTTACATCCAAACAGGTGGTCTATTCTGCAGAATGTTCCATGTGCACTGGAGAAGAAGGCATAGTTGTCTGCTGATGGATAGAAAGTTCTGTATATGTTGATGAGGTCTAGTTGGTTAACTGTGGCAATGAGATCTTCCTTGTCTTTATTGAGCTTTTTTCTAGACAATCTATCCAATATTGAGAGTGGACTGTTGAAGTCTCCTACTGTTATTGTGGAGTGGTCCATCTCATTTTTTTCTATAGTCAGTGTTTCTTTGATGTATTTAGGTGCTCTAATATTAGGTACATAAATATTTAATATTAAGTCCTGCTTGTGTATTGAACCTGTCAGTAATAGTGTCCATCCTTGTCCATGATGGTGGTTTTTACATTAAAACCTATTTTATATGAGATTAGAATTGACACACTTGCCTGTCTTTGTGTATTGTTAGCTTGATATATTTTCGTTTATCCTTTAATTTTCAGTTTATTCATATCTTTAAGTCTAAGGTGAGTTTCTTGTAGGCAGCGTATGGATGAATCATGTCTTTTGATCCGAGATGTCACTTGATGTCTTTTTACTGGAGAATTCAGTCCATTCACATTCAATGTGATTATTAATAGGTGTGTGTTTAGTGCTGACACTGTGATATGTTTATTTTTGTGTTGATGTTTTCTCTTGTTCTTATTAATCTGTTCTGGGACATTTTTCTTTGTGAGGTGATTTTTCACCTTTTTCAGGATTGTTTTTGTGGTTGCTGAGACTTCTGTATTATGTTTCTTGATTTGATATGTTGCATCTTTATTGTGTTTTATGGCTGCCCATAAGATTCCTGCTTAACAAATGGTCCCAACTCAGCAGGAACGGATGCTCACTGAGAACCAAAATGACATGCAGTAAAGACAACCGAGAAGACAGAGAGACACACAAGAGTGGGTGCCTACATCGACTTGGGACCGAAAGAACCGGATGGTGCCCGGCCACTACCAGTGATAGCCATGATGGAGCTCACAGAGAGAAGTCTCACTGGCAATACAAGAATAAAAAGGGGTGCATCATGAGATCTCCACTAAAAGACCTCAATTGATGGTCCAGTGGTTTGGGGTTCCTCTGAGAGCATGGCCCCCGGTCCTGATGCTGCCCTTCCCATAAATTATAACAAAGATCCACTCTTTGGACAGGAATGGATTGGACTTGGCAATGCAGAGTGACCATATATTGGAAGCACTTTATGGTTCTATACATCTATAAGATATCATCTTGCTGACCTCTGGCTGGAGGAAGGGGAGTGGACGGAGAGGAGGGGAAAGGAGGCTGTTGGGAGGATGAGACATGTATGGAGCAGAGAGGAATAGTGTGCAGTCACCGGACAGGGAGAGCAGTGGAAGCTGCATATAGGTGGGCATGTAAATTTATACATGAATGTACATTTTCACTCAGTTATGTTAAATAAAAATAAAATTTAAAAAAAGTATTGAAAAAAAAGATTCCTGCTTAATAAACCATGTATAAACCCAACTTTAGTTAGTACCATTGTTATCAATT
This sequence comes from Heterohyrax brucei, assembly GCA_028571685.1. Taxonomy (NCBI): domain Eukaryota; kingdom Metazoa; phylum Chordata; class Mammalia; order Hyracoidea; family Procaviidae; genus Heterohyrax; species Heterohyrax brucei. The sequence continues at coordinate 173,790,170 of CM053141.1, forward strand.
TCCTTACAGTGTGGAAGGACTGTAACTACTGTGATACCTGTTTTTAATATGATGACATAATAGTTTTCATGATCACTGAATCATTTCTTTCACTGCATTTAGTGGTATGAAGTCCAAATTAACAGCCCTATGCTGGGTCCTAGGGCTCACTAGGTGTCCAGAAGGCTCTATTTAATTGTCAGTTTAGGTCTTGGTTTCCAGAGGGATTTAGGGAGATGTATGTTTAGTCCACTGTCTTGACTCTGCCTCTCCTGGGGAGTAAATTTGTTTGTTAAAGCATCCATTTGTTATATTTTGTTACATAACTAGGACACTAACTTATTCTTTCTTGTTGGTCTGTTAAACTATGAGTCCAAATCTTTAGCACGATAAGGTCTCCATCTCTTTTCTTAGAAGACAAGGTGGGTTAATTTCAAACTCTCTTGTGAAGTGAGGACAAATAGCTACCTTTCATCTTGCTAGTGCATCAAACAAAAATAGAGCAATTAAGTTTTCAGTTTAAAAGTTTCAGAAAGTCCACATTGTGTCACACAGCCTAGCTTTTTGTTTATTTTTAGCTAAAATTAGCTACATCTTCCTAAGCATCCTACCTGATACAGTGGTGAAGCAGAATTGTTAAAGAACTGTCTGTATCAAAATGAGTGGTGTTAGATCATTACTAATACTGGTGTCAGAATAAGAACCTGAGTGTGGTGGATAGGATAATGTACTTCATCTTCATATAGTTATAAAGCAGGTGGAGGTCCCCAAGTTAGTGTCCTGGTAAACTCCAAATCAATGTGGAGCAAACATGTAAGTGAGGGAACTGTCAAAAGTTTTATCCAAATCCTCAGGTTAAGGTAAAAAGACAGGAAATCAAACAGTAGGGGAAACCAGATCTTTTAAAATCAATATTTAGAGAGTCATATAACAGGCCTATCTGTGGGTTATTTAATTATTTAAGCAGCATTGTTAAAAAAAATAAAAGAAAAAAAAACAGAGAAAAGATTGAAGTTGTCAAGGATTTTATTGTACTTGTTTCCATAGTCACCGTCCATGGAAGCAAAAGTCAAGAAATTAATTGTTGTATGTTGCATTGGGAAAATATGCTGCAAAAGACCTCTTTCTAGTGTTAAAAAACATTGGGGAGTAAGGTATATCTGAAGCAATCCATGATTTTTTCAGTCACTTCATATTCATGAGAATGCTGGACAATGAATATTGTGGACTAAATAAGACTTGATGCCTTTCAGTTGCAGTGTTGGTGAAGATTATTGAATGGACTGCTGGAGAATGAAAAAAATCTATCTTGGAACAAGTTCAGCCAGAATACTCCTTTCTGTTACAAAAAAAAAGCAGCCCCTGGAGAAGGACATTATGCTTATACAGTAGAGGGTCAGTGAAAAAGAGATAGACCCTCAAAGAGATGGATAGACACAGCGGCTCCAGCAATGGGCTCGTGCATAACAGTGATTGTGAGAATGCTACAAGACTGGGCGGTGTTTTGTTCTGTTGTACATCAGGCCTGTAGGAGTTGGAACTGATGCTAGGACACCTGACAACAACAAGAAGAAGGGAAAGTACTTTTGTTTGACTCACTGTTCACTTTGATTAAAACATCAGGCTTTGTGAAATTACTTGTTAACTTCTGGATACTTGTGCAGGAGAAATTCAAATGATTCTTCTCCCCCAAGGTAATGAATGGCTTTACTCCGCTACAGGACAAAGAGCCCTGTGATACAGTGGTTAAGAGCTCAGCTGTTAAGCAAAAGGTCAGCAGTTTAAATCCCCCTATGGGGCAGTTCTACTCTGCCCTCTATGACCACTGTGCATCAGAAATGATACAATGGTAACAGGAAGGACAGAAACAGTCTTGCATCTGTAATAACATTATTCAAAAATTCTTTTTGTTCTCAAAAGGCTGATAAGTATGACAATCCTCAAATTCCCTTTGAAGCAGTTTTACCATCTTACATGTTCTTTCATTAATTAGTTAAATATAGTCTTTGACATGTGTTCATTCTGTATTTGTATGAAAGTCATGTCTATAGCTTTTTAGAAGTTAGACTCTGATCCTGTTTAGAGCTATCTGAGGTTACTAAGAAACTTGGAATGGACTTCAGATATCAGCTAAGCCTGAAACTCTCAAAGATATTGAATCCTTTTCCAGTGACTATAGAGAAGAGGAGAAGGCTGCCTTCAGTTCCACTTCCTGCTAGATCAGCAGGCAGTGTAAGAGGTGTCCCCTGCTAGGGAAGGTGATTTCCTACCTGTAAAAGTCTCTCGTGTATGGAGAAGCTTCTTTAACGCTGTCATGTCTCAGTTTTACATCAGATTTATAGTAGGAAATATATATTTTTCGGTTGACTTGGCAACCTAATTACCATGTGTCAGGAGCCCTGGTCTCCTAGTGGTTTAGTACTAGAATGTTAAGTAAAAGGTTCTCAGTTTACACTCACCCAGTAGCTCCATGGGACAAAAATTTGGTCTTCTGTAAAATTTACAGCCTAGAAAACTCTGTAACTAGTTCATGCATGTCACAGAGGATCCCAGTGTGTTGATCTAATCTACCGGGTGCTCCTTGGAAATTCTGTGGGGCAGTGCTACTCTGTCCTATAGGATCTCTCTGAATTGGAATCAACTCAGTGGTAGTGGGATGAGCCTGTCTTTCAACTTCCCAATACCTCTAGCTAGGGATGTTAAGCTAACCTGGTGTCTGTACCTAAACCTCTCCAATATCTTCCCTACATAGCTAAGGCTTATTTCCTTACTCCTGGACAGCATGAATGATTGAGAATTTAGTCTTTGGCCTCCAATCTCATATCTTTTAGAATGGACATATTAAATATTTGAATAAACAAACTGGCTATAGCTGGCTCAGATGTCACCAACAATCCACTTCTTCATACTCTTTATTTTTTATTTAGATTTTTAAGAATTTTCAGCTTCTTGTTGTTGTTAGCTACCGTCATGTTGACTTCCAACTCATGGTGACTCCATGTACAACAGAGCAGTGATCAGTTGTGGGCTGGGTTGTAGGTATCCAGAAAGTTTTCACTGGCTGAAATTCGGAAATAGATCATCAGGCTTTCTTCCTAGTCCGTATTGTTTTGGAAGCTCTCCTGAAATCTGTTCAGCATCGTACCAACATGCATGCCTAGTATTGACAGATGAGTAATTGCTGTATGTGTAGGGCATTGGTAGAAGATTCAACCTAGATCACCTGTAGAAAGGTGAAAATTCCTCCCACTGAGCTACCAAGGATCTGCAACTTCTCCTTGGCAAGTTTTTATTGCTCTATTGAAGGCACAGTTTATCCTCTGATTTATGGCTTGGATACCATTGAACTTTTGAATCTCAGTTTCTTCACAGGCTACTTACTGTCTATATTGTAATCCACTTGTTGTTGTTATTTGGTGTCATTGTAACCAACTCATAGGGACACTGCCTGGTCCTGCACCGCTGTGTCAGTCCATCTCTTTTAGGGTCTTCTCCAGTGATTTGGCTAATGCAAAACATCATTGGATTTCTTGATTGCTGCTTCCGTGGGCATTGATTTTGTATGCCAGTAAAATGAAGTTCTTGACAGTTTCAGTCTTTTCTCTGTTTATTGTGATGTTGCTTATTGATCCATTTGTGAAATTTTTGTTTTCTCTATGTTTATTCAGTAATCCATACGCAAGGCTGTAGTCTTTGATTTTCATCAGTAATCCACTACACATTGAAATGCCTATCCTCAGCTTCTCTAAACAAGAATGTTTGTTTACAGAAAGCCAAGAAATGGCATTATACAAGAAGACCAGGTTTTCTTATAGATTTAAACCAGTTTTGGCATATTTTCCATTTTAATGATCTTGCTTTGCTAAAATTCAAATGTTTTACTCTTTGGTCCAGTTATAAGCTTGATGAGTTATTTAATTAGACTCACATATATTGTTATAGACTGAAAGTTTTAATTAAAATATGCTAATGTGTAAAATCAAATGCACGTCATTAGTTTCTTAGTTTTTCCCAAGTTTAGATGGAGTGAATAAATTTTACTCATCATAAATTTTAGGCTATTGTACAAGTTCTATGCAGCATAACAATTAAGTTCTCTGTTTACTATGTGATATCTTAATCTTTGAGTTAATGTTATACAGTTGAAAGTTTAATATAGTTATTATTTTGTGGCTTTTGGCAGACTAAATACTTACATAACTGTAATTTAGTGTTAGAATATGCCTGGTGGCTGTTAGCAGGTCAAAACATGTCAGGGAGCTCTTACAACCTGTTAGTATTAAAACTCAATTAATGTGTAAGTTAACTTTGTAAGTATATTATTACTCAATGCATACTCAAATATGGGAATGATAGCTTTTCTGTTGATGTTTATAAAATGTGATATCTAGATCATTATCCTCTCTAGTAGACTATAACTTTAATTTGAAATAATAACAACTTCCTTTATTAAGGGCTCACTGTTCCAGAGAACCAAGTTCAGTTCCTGGCCAGAGTATCTCAAGTGCAACCATCAACTGTCTGGCAGTAGATGTTTATGTATTGCTATGATAATGAACAAGTTTTAGTATCACTTCCAAACCAAGAGAGACTAGGAAGAAAAGCCTGGCTATTTACTTTCAAAAATTAGCCAATGAAGATTCTGTAGATAACAATGGTTCAATACAGTTTGTGGCATTGGCCTGAATTGGAGCCAGCTCAGTGGCAGGTAGCAACATGTGACGAGCATTGTTTAAATATTCTACATGTATTTTCTCATTTGATCGTTATCACAGCTGAGGTGATGATACAATTTTAATCCATATTTTATAGATTAGAAAACTGAAGCATGAAGAAATTTACTTATTGAAAAGTACTGTACTGTCATGCTGATGGGTGGAAGTGGAGTCAGGACTTGAATGTAGATTTGGTGCTGTAAAAAATGACCTGTAAAAAATGACTCCTGAAACCACCCAAGGGGGAAGGAGAACCAAAATCAGCAGTGCCAAACTGACTCCCATGAGGCAGCGGCCAGACAAGCTTCCTCTCTCTGCCACTTTTACTGATTGTGACGGGAAGTGTCATTCCCATGGCACTCTACTTCTGTGCTGGGATTGATGATTCGTTGCAATGGACCCACAGAACTCAGACCATACTCACGTTTATGGGGTTTATTAGGGAAGTAACAGTTACAGTTCAGGCTCAGACGACAGTTCTTCCATCAAGATGTCCCCTTCCCAATACTGTGAGCAGGCATGCATCCCCCTTGTACTAGGCCTCTCCCCAAAGGCACTCAGCTTTCCCTCTGTGTTGGCCAGCAAGCCCACTGTGCTATCTCCCACTGCCAGGTCTCTGCTGCTGGGATTCTCCTGACCCCGCCTGCGCCCATCTTCAGGGTCCTAGCTTACTCTCTCTCAGTATCCTGTTTCCAGGAGCTTCTCCGCGCAGGAGTGTCAGATCCAAAGGGCATACTTTCTGCTCCTGGCTATTCTTTCTTTGTGATGGTAGAATCCTCCTCTCTGCTCTGCAATGTGCTGTCTATTAAGGCAAAACTAACTGATCCCCTTGGTGGGCCACAATTAACTTCTCACACAGTCCCATCTAATCACCTGGGTGGGAGTTACAAGACCATAGTTAGAAAAGCCACACAAAAGTCATAAATTACACACACATACCGAAGCTCACGTTCTTAAGGGCCACCCTTTATTTCTCCTTCCAAAAAATCTTGTTACGAATATAAACTGTTTTCCTTAGTTTATGTTTACAACCAACTCAGTAGGCTTGTTTTTTATGCTCGGTTGCATTTTGTTACCAAGCAGAGTCATCATTACCATGTGTATCATACTGAAAGATATTAAAATCTTAGATGATTAAAAGCATGAATTTTTATGCAGCTTTACCTTGGTGCTTCTTGTAAAAAATACCAACTCTTTGTTTCAAGGGTAAAGAATAAGAGAGAAGAAAATTAATAAATATTAGGTATCTTCTATATTCTATAGCTTCGACATTTTACATATAAATCCTTATAATGACCCTTTTATGTTAGATATTACATATTGCCAACCTTGAATCCTTTATCCCAAATCCTTCAGATCAAATGCATTTTGGAATGTGTTTAAATTTTAGAAAGGTAGTGCAATACTTATAGCACCCTGTCCTCAAAGCATGTTAATATTGTTGTAGTGAAATGTCTAAGAGTCATTCTAAGCAGCATAAATAAAAACATATTCTTATCATTTGTCCAGGTCAGGCTTTACAGCCAGATGAGTTCACATCAGGCCAGATTTGCTACCATATAAATTCTGAAAACTCAATTTTCATAGCTTTGTAATAGCAGAATTGTGGACTATAGATTGTGGATTTATATTATCCCCACACCATCGACTGGGAAACTGCACCTTAGAGAGCTTCAGTGACTCACCCATAAGTCACATGGCTCATAAATAGTGGAACAAGAATTTCAACCTAGATCTTGTTTAGTATTATGCCAGGTCTTGTTCTTTTTGCCTCCAATCCTCACCTTCTTGTGTTATGTGGTTTTTTGTGACTTTCTTGTCAACATGCCAACCCTGTAAGAACTCAGATATGTGGGCACAAATCAATAATGTAATAAACGTCTATCAAGCCAGTGATGTGCACAAGGCCCCAGGGAAATGAGAGGGATGATACTGTCAGGGACGCTACCAATAACAATTCAGATTCACAGATGAAATATAAGCTCTTTTGTCTATCACTAATACATTATTTTTCTAGAGCCTTTACTTAACTGGCAAACTCTGATGGAGTAGTGGGTAAGTGCTACTGCTGCTAACCAAAAGATTGGTGGTTTGAACCCACCAAGTGCTCCTTGGAAACTCTGTGAGGACCGTTCTACCTTGTGCTGTAAGGTCACTGAGTCGGAAATGACTCCTCGACAATGTTTTTTTTTTTTTTTCTTTTACTTACCTACTTGAGAGAAATTAGTAACTAAATGTCCAATCTAATTTAAAGCTTAGGTCATATCTGTAAGTCTGCTCTACTAAGCAGCACCCTCTACCCAGTTTCCCTTCATTAGATGGAGCCTCGGTGTGGGAGTTCAAGTCCTGTCCTTGGTTAGTGCTTCTCAAGTGTTAAGATGTTTAACGATTATCTACAGAATCCTGGTGGCACCATGGTTGCTCAGCTGTAAACTGTAAGTTCGGCAGTTTAAACCCACCCATCAGCTTTGTAGGGAAAACACAAACAAAACCAAAACAACACCTGGTGATCTGTTTTTGTAGTGATTACAGTCAAGAAAATACAAAGGGGCAGTTTTGCTGTCATAAGGTCATGAGTTAAAATCAACTCCAAGGCACCTCATAAGAACAAAGCCCACCTGGAGACCTCGTTGAAGTGCATTAAATAGGACAGTAGGTGTAGGTTGAGGTGTGAGATTTTACAGTTCTCACAGGTAGTGATGCAGGTCCACTGACCACAGTGTGAACAGCAGCGACTTACGTGACTTAATGCAGGCTGAAACAAGAAGGGGCCTCTGTCCTCTTGGTCTTGCAAACACATTTCCTCCTTTACCTGATGGCTGTGATAAAGTCCAATCACCTATGTGAGTTTTGATGCCAGCTAGCTTCTTTGAGTAGTGTAACTTGTATTTGGGTTTACATTGGTTTGGTATGAAGCTTTGTAACTGGAGGGGCCCCATGTCATCTCCTATTTGCTGAAGATCCCCAAGTTTCTGTGCTGCCTTTTCACCTCATCTTTGTGTTTACAGAACGGGCATTTTGTTCTGTTGTTGGCCCATAACTCAGGCAGTTTGAGTCAGTAAACTCAGCTTTCCAAATTAGCATGTTGGACTACCATGCTCAATTTGATGTAATTACATTCTGAAATTTTACAGAACACTTGCAAGCAGTCTCTTACAGTTGTTCTGTATTAGTCAGATTGCAAAAGCCTTCTGTCACTGCCTAGCTCTCAGTCTATATAAATACCCTACCTTGAAATGAAGACTTGGGTACTTGCAACAGAGACCACATTTCCTGTAAAGCATAAAATATGTACTACATAAGCATTAACAGAAAAAAGACTTACAAACCTCTGAGCTGTACTATGAGAGATGTATACAGATTGGGTTTTCCAGACTTGGTTCTTGATACACTAAATGAGAAATCATCTGCATAATTCTATTTTAAATTGCGAACATCTGAATAATAACTTAGCTTGTTCTCTGTATTTTCTTTGTGAATCCAGATGTATCATCAAGCAAATGGATGTTTCAGGTGTTTATAACTCATAGTGGCGCCATGAGTTACAGAGTGGAAATGCTGTATAGGGTTTTCTTGTCTGTAATATTTACAGAAACAGATATCCAACCCTTTCTTATGTGGTGCTGCTGAATGGATGTGAACTTCCCACCTTTAGTATATCAATCAATAACAAACTGCCTGTGCCACCCAGGCACTTAGAATATTTCTTAAAATACTGCCCTTGCTTATAATAGACTCTAACTGTACCCTCAAGTAGATTCTGTTCTAATTGTGGATGTAAAAGCATAAACCTTCAAAAATTTGTTTGTTTGCTTTTTGTTATAAAGACATATGTAACACATTGCATGCTGGTTCAAGATTTTTTACATTTACAACTTCATGAAGCTGATTGCATTAATCATTTTGTGCAACCATCACCTGTATCCCCATTGCCATGTTTTCTGTCATTATAAACAGGTGCTTCTTAAACAATACTTCCCCTATTCCCTTTCTCTCCTGTCCCTGGTAACCACTATTAAATTTTGATCACTACACATTTGCCTATTTAATGTATTTCATATAATTCAAATATTTAACTGTAAAAAATGATGTGGCTCAATTGTTGTTAGGTGCCATTGAGTCATTTTTGACTCAAGGTGACCCTCTGTACAACAGAACTAAACACTGTCTGGCCCTATACCATGCTGCCAATCATTTTTATGCCCTTGCCTACTGTTATAGCCACTGTATGAATCAATCTTGTTGATCCTTCCTGTTTTTTACTGACCCTCTACTGTACCACGCGTAATGTCTTTCTCCAGGGACTGATCCCTCCTGACAATATGTCCAAAGTATATACAACATAGTCTTGTCATATGTGGTCCCAAGGAGTACTCCAGTTGTGCTTCTTCCAGAACAGATCTGTTTATTCTTTTGGCAGTCGATGGTGCCTTCAATATTCTTCTCCAACACCAGAGTTAAAGTTGTCTGTTCTTCTGCCTTCCTTATTCATTGTCCAGCTTTCCCATGTATAGGATGTGATTGAAAATATCACGGCTTGTGTCAGGTACACCTTAGTCTTCAAGGCAATGTCTGTACTTTGCAACACTTTATAGAATCTTTTGTGGCATGTTTTCCCAATGGCATGCGTCTTTTGACTTCTTGACTGCTCCTTTCATGGGTGTTGATTGTGAAACAAAGTAAAATGAAATCCTTGCCAACTTCAAACTTTTCTGCATTTACCATGCTGTTGCTTCCTGATCCAGTTGTGAGGATTTTTGTTTTCTTGATGTTGAGGTGTAATCCATACTGAAGGCTGTGGTCTTTGATCTTCATCAGTAAATGCTTCATGGCATCTTCACTTTTAGCAAGCAAGATTGTGCCATCTGCATGATGCGGGTTGTTAATGAGCTTTTCTCTAACTTTGTACCTTGTTCTTCTTCATATAGTCCAGCTTCTCTGATTATTTGCTCAGCATACAGATTGAGAAAGTATAGTGAAAGGATGCAGCCCTGATGCACACCTTTCCTGACTTTAAACCGTGCATTGTCCTCTCGTTCTGTCCACACAGCCACTTCTCGATCTGTGTACGAATTCTTTATGATCATGGTTAATCATTCTGGATTTCCTATTCTCTGCAATGTTATCCGTAATTTGTTATGATCCACACAGTTGAATGCCTTTGGGAAATCAATAAAACATAGATAAGCATCATTCTGGTGTTCTCTCTGTGGCTCAGCTAGTAAGTGTTTGTTGAATACTACATTAGAAATTTGAACGAAGAGAGATAAGCCACTGTCAGCTGCCACCAGGTTGTAAAAACTGTTGTTGTTAGATGCCAGTTAGTTGGTTCTGACGTAAAGCAAGTCTAAGTACAACAGAACAAAACACTGTCCGGCACTGTGCCATCCTCACAGTTGGTGCTATGTTTGAGCCCATTGTTGCAGCCACTGATTCCATCCATCCCATCCAAGATCTCTTTTTTCACTGATCTTCTACCTTACCAAACAAGATTTCCTTCTCTGCAGGAGCTGGTCCCTCCTGATAACATGTGTAAAGTATGTTACACCAAGTCTCATCATCCTTGCTTCCAAGGAGCATTCTGGCTGTAATTCTTCTAAGACAGACTTGTTGATTCTGGCATGCAGTATTCTTCACCAGCACCGTAATTCATAGGCATCAATTCTTCTTGGATCTGGTTTACTCCTAGTTCAGCTTTCACAAGCATGTGAGATAATTGAAGGTATTGTGGGTTGAGTCAGGTATTCCTTAGTCCTCAAAATGACATCTTTGCCTTTCAGTATTTTAGAGATCTTTTGCAGCAGATTTACCCGATTCAGTATGTTTTTTGATTTTTTAACTGCTGCCTCCATGGATGCTGAGTGTAGATCCAAGTAAAATGAAATCCTTGACAGCTTCAGTGTTTTCTCCATTTGTCATGATGTTACTTACTGGTCCAATTGTGAGGATTTTTTTTCCTTGATGTTGAGATGTAATCTATACTGAAAGCTGTAGTCTGTGATTTTTATCAATAAGTACGTCAAGTCTTGGTGGTGCAACAGACTGAAAGACCCCTTAAGGATGTGGCCCCCAGACTCTCTGTTAGCCCAGATCTGAAACTAGTACTGAAAACAACACCTTAGAGAAAGACTGGATTAGACTGCAAGACATACAAAGATGCTGGTGAAGAGTGTGCTTCTTGACTTAAATACATACATGAGGCTATCTGAGCAGCTCCTGTCCAAAGCCAAGGTGAGAAGTTGGAATGAGACAGGAGTTGGTTGAATGGACATGGGAAGTACAGCTCGGAAAGTAGAAGTGTACTGTTGCAGGGTGGGGAAAACAGAGTTGCATAGCAGTGTGAGTGTGGGGTTTTATGTGGCAAATAGACTTGGATTATAAATTTCCACTTAAAGCACAATAAAATATTTAAGCAAGCAAACAAACCAAAAAATAAAGTACTTCAAGTCCTGCGCTTTGCCCAAACAAGTTGTATCATTGCATGTCACAGTCATTAAAGTCTCCTAACAATCCTGAGTCCATGTTCTTCTTCATGTGAAAGCTGTCTATATTTTGCTCATAAATATATCTCTGATTTCTTTCTGCTCTTATTACCAGGTGGTATGTACTCTTTTGGCAGACAATCTTTTTTTTTTCTTTTCTTTTTTTTTTTTAATTCAAAAAGAAAACATAGTGGCAAAATAAAAAACAATTAGGAAACAATATTTCTGTCACCACTCAATCAAAAATACTCTGTCAATTTTTTCATATTTGCCTTCATATCCTGCTCTGCAGGTTTGAGTTTCTTACCGAGTGAGAATCTCTAATATGCCACTTTTAAAGGCTGTATTTGAAAATTTGTCATAGAATTCTTCCATGTTTTATGCTAATTGTGATTTTCATGGCCACCAAAAAGAAAATTGCTGTCAAGTTGATTCCAAGTCAATGTGACCCTTTAGGAAAGAGTAGAACTGCTATATGGAGTTTCCAAGGAGATCCTAGTGCATTCAAACTGTCAACTTTTTGGTGAGCAGCCATAGCACTTAACCACTATGCCACAAGAGTTTCCTTAGTGACTATTTTACTTAGTAATATTTTTTATTTCCCAATATGTTATGAAATATAATATTTTAAAAATGGAAATGACAAAACATTGTTTTTTTACTTTAGTAATTTCTTGGTTTGATAACATTGGCCTTTCTGGTAATAAAATATGTTCATTGTCAACAACTTTAAAGATACAACCTTATTTAAAGAAGGAAATGTACATAACTCATAATGCTATCACCTAGTGAAAGTCAGTAATGACATTTCAGGTATTATTCTTATTCATTTTTAAGCATATACAGATGCATGTATAAGGTCTGGCAGTTAAGTTTGCTAATTTACCCTAGAAAAAGTGCTACGTACTGCATTGCTGAATATCATATCAGTATGGTCACCTTCAAAATACTCCATTTGGGAAGCTACATATTGACACCAGCACTTAGTCTACTCTTCAATTTTGGAACTCTTTCTGGAATGGCCATTGTGCACAGTGGCACAGTGGCAAGTTCAAGAACTTAATTGTATAGTTGTCTGTGAGGGAATCTTTAGCTGGTGAACAAATAATGATATTGGAACACCCTCTCTATTTACCTGATCTGGTCCTAGTGACTTTTTCCTTGACATAAAGATAAATATTGAAAGGACTACATTTGCATGACATTCAGGACATCAGGGGTAATATAGTGACAGCTCTGATGGTCATTCCAGAAAAAGAGTTCCAGAATTGCTTTGAAGGGTGGACTAGGTGCTGGCATCAGTGTATAGCTTCCCAAGTGGAGTACTTTGAAGGTGGCCATAGTGATATTCTACAATGAGGTATGTAGCACTTTTTATGGGGTGAGTTCACAAATTTAGTTGTCAGACCTCGTGTACTCTGTATGTGTCTTAAGAGTTATATCTCTTAATTATGAATTTATATACATAAGTTTTTGTGGTTGGCTGCTGTTGAGTTTATTCTAACTCAGTGATGACTCCATGTATGCAGAATTGAACTGCTTCATACCATTTTCAAGGCTATAACCTTTCAGAAGCAGATCACCAGGACTTTCTTCCTAGATATTTCTGGATAGGTTCAAACCACCCACCTTTCAGCTGGTAGTTGAGAACTTACCCATTTGCTCCATCCAGAGACTCGAGTACACACACACACACACACACACACACACACACACACACACACACACACACACACAATGGTTGACCTTCTTTGTTCACAGATTCCATATTTGTAAATTTGCTCACCTGCCAAAATTTACTTGTAACCTCAGAATGAGTACTCACAGCTCTTTCAGAGTCATTCATGGATATGTACCGAGTGATGAAAAATTTGATTCACCGACATGTGTTCCTGGCTGAGGTCCAACAAGATAGTGCTCTGCCTTCTGATTTCAACTCTTGAGCTCTAAACCATCGTTGTCCTTTTCGTGGTTTGTTCAGTGTTTGCCACCTTTGAACATTTTAATGGCTTTTGTTAGTGATTCTATTGTTTAAAATAGCCTCCAACTCTAGTGCTGTCTAGTGTTCCTAAGTGTAAGAAGGCTGTCATGTGCCTCCACTGAGGCATGGGTTCTAGTGCTGTTGGCTGTAAGTGCGAAGTTAATAACTCAACAGTATGTACTGTAAGATGACTTTGAACAACACATATAAAACAAGATTATGTACTGATCAATTGTGGATAATATTGTGACCTAGAGTTTGCAGGAAACTAACTCTGCTTTTCTGCTAGGATCAATGTTAGGGTATTACTAATTCGGTGCTCATGGCAACTTTACTTATAGACTATAACTACCGTGAATAGTAAGAATCGATTGTGCACAATTTTATACTTGTTTTAGTCAAGGATGTGTTGTGATTAAAGACTTGGTTTTTAACAGCTGCGTAGCATTCTATCATATGTGTGGCCTTAAAGTGCCTTTTAATGGAAACCCTGATGGCATAGTGGTCAAGAGCTACAGCTGCTAACAAAAAGTTCAGCAGTTTCGATCTATCAGGCGCTTCTTGGAAACTCTGTGGAACAGTTCTACTCTGTCACATAGGGTTGTAGTGAGTCAGACTCACCTGGACAGCAATGGGTTTCAGTATCTGGACATATAGATATTTTTCAATACATTACTATATTTTATAATGTGAAGAGTTTCCTTACCATAAATACATTACTATAGTTTATAATGTGAAGAGTTTCCTTACCATAAATCCCTAGGCACATCTCTGATATTGTTCTTCAGATATAATGGAAACAGTATTTCAAATCAAAGAGAAATTAGAAACTTTTGAAGTTTCTGATATATGTCATCAAATTTTATTCACGATAGGTGTGCCAATTTATGCTTTCATTAGTATGTTTGAATACGTACATGTCTTTGTGGACACAGGCATCAAAAGCACTTTTAAATTTTTGCCATTTTAATAAAGGAAAAATCACACCACTATTTAACTCTTTTTTTCTTTGATTGCCAAAATGTTTGAACATATTTTCAGAGAGTCACGGGCCATTATTATTTCTTCTTTAGGAATTGATTGCCTATGTCTTTTGCCCACGTTTACATTAAGATTATTTGATATATGAATGCTAAGGTTAAACTTTTACCTGCCATAACTGATAGAAATTTTGTTTTTCCGGTTTGTTACTTGCTTTTACCTTTGTTGATGGTGTTTCTTGTGCAGAGCGTGCTTTTGTTTCTGTCATAATAGCTGATATTTTTCTTATTTTATCATTTCTTTTAATTTTTTTAAGACATTCATCATTCTTAGGTTAGGTATCTATTCATCTGTATTTTTCTTACACTGCATGTCTGTTTTTGTTTGCTTATGTTTGCTTATTTGTGCCTGACTTTTTTGTTACCTTTTGAGAGAGGGATCTATCCTGTTTCTTTCCTTCAATATTTATGAAACTATCTGGCTTTTTTTTTCCTCTCTGTTTTATTATGATTGAATGAAAATGTACATTCCCATATAAGTTTGCATGCCCACCTATATGCAGCTCCCACTGCTCTCCCTGCCCCGTGACAGCACACCCTTCCTCTCTGCTCCATACATGTCCTATCCTCGCAACAATGTTCTGTCCCTGCCTCTCCACCCACTCTCATTCCTCCAGTAGGAGGTAAGCAGGATGACATCCTATAGATGCATAAAACCATAAAGTGCACACATGATATGGTCACTCTGTGTCTCCAGGTCCGATCCATTCCTGCCCAAGAATTGGCCTCCATTATGATTTATGAACAGAGGCAGCATAAGGGCCAGGGGCCATGCTCCCAGGACAACCCTGAAGCCCCTGGACCACCAACTGCAGTCTTTTAGTCAAGATCTCGGGGTACACCCCTTTTTATTCTTGTTTTGCCAGTGAGACTCAACTGTGTGAGCTCCATCATGGCTCCCACTGGTAGTGGCTGGGCACCATCTGGTTCTCATGGTTACAAGTCAAGGTAGTCACCCACTCATGTGGATCTCTCTGTCTTCTGGATTCTCTATGCCCCATGTCGTTTTGGTCCTTGGTGATCACCTGTTCCTGCTGAGTTGGGATCATTTGCTGTACCCTCCGATGGCAGCATGGGAGCTTTTAAAAGCCCAGACACCACTCACCGATGTGGAGTGCAGAGGGCTCTGTTAGCAAAATGCTAGTTGTGCCAATTGGCCTCAGTTTCCCCTGATGGCATGGTCCCTGGTCCCTTGCCCCAGCTACTCTGTCCTTGCAGTATTGGGTTAAGATGCGGGGAGTACTCATGTTATGTTGAAGTCCAGTTAATATTGATCTTCTTTCTAATGTGTGCTGTCACCGATTTCACCGAACCAAATTTCTATCAACTAATCTAGATGTTCCCCCCTCACCCTCCCTCCCTCCACACACTTGCAGCCATCAGAGTCTTTTCTTATATGCATGAGTCTGTTTTTAAGTTCTTATTGTAGGGGTCTCATATAATATTTGTCCTTTTGTTGCTGAGTATTTTCATGCAACATAATGTCCTCCAGTTGAAACCAGGTTATGAGATGTTTCCGAAAATCCTCATTTTTCTTTATCATTGCGTGGTGTTCCATTGAGTATATATGCCCTAGTTTACCTATCCACTGCTCTGTTGTTGGGCATCTGGGTTGATTCCATCTTTTTGCTCTTGTGGACTGTGCTGCAATAAACATTCTTGTGTATGTATCGGCTGGTGTGAATGGCCTTGATTCTGTAGGATATATTCCGAGCAGTGGAATTACTGTGTCAAATGGTATATCTATATCCAGCTTTTTTTAAGGAAGTATGTCTGACCTTCTTTATTGAAAATATGAATTATTGTCCCAAAGACGGAAATTCCAGCTTTAACGAGTATCCTTGTGGTATCTTCGTTGAGGCTTTAAATTCTCTTCTTTTGGTGTGTTCATCGATTCTTGTTTATGTTTCTTCCAATGAAATGTAGAATCCTTTTCTAAATTTTCATTTTGAAATAATTTTAAATGGATTTAAAAGTTGCATGAATTGTACAAGCCAAAAGCCAAGTGCCATCGAGTCCAAAGGTCTTGTATATGTCTTTTGCCCTGATTCACCTTTTAAAAAAAATTATTCCATTTGCTTTATCATCTACATGAATATTACATTATTTTTCATCTCAGAAAATAATGTTATGATTTATTTTTATTATTATTAAATTTTTCCTTTGAGAGTAGTTAATATACATTACTTCTTTTGATACTTCAGTGTTTATTTTCTAAGAATTGTTGTGTTCTCTTAAATATCATAATACATTTATCAACTTCAGAAAATTTAATATTGATACAGTATTTTAATCTAATCTGCAGTCCATATTTCAGTTTTGTCAGTTGTCCCAGTAATATCATTTATAATATTTTTTTCTCCTCTAGTACAAGGTCTAGTCCAAGATCACATCCATTTTTTCTGTCTCCTTAGTCTTTTGTCTGAAATAATTCCTCAGCCTCGCTTTGGTTTTCTCAATGTTGATGTTTTTCTGTGAATACAGGCGTTTGTTTCATGTCATGTTCCTTACTTGTGATTTAAAGATGTTCTAACATAGTAAAAAGTTAGTTATCCATTTCCATCAGAGTTTTACATGAATCGTGTTGTATTATTCCCAGTACTTCCCCCCATGGGATCTTGATTTCTGACTGCCCTTTATGACTAATAATTTTTGTGACACTGTAGATAGTTAGTACTTTTTCTCTTGCAGTTAAAAAGTGATCTTTGAGAAAATACCTTGATGCCACAGAAGCACTCTGTCCTGCATCAAGTTTCCTGTCCCCCTAGGTTGGCATCCTTGATGAATCTGTGTATCAACCTTTACTTAGTTGCAAACCTATGATTTTTCTAACTCTACTACTTTCACGTGTCAATCAGTTGATACATTAGCCCTCACTCTTCCCTTATGTATGTATTTACTTACACATCTATTTTTAGTATGGAGCCATGAGTTCTTACTTATTCATTGAATTAAAAACCTTTAATGATGTTATTTACTGTGATGCTAACTTGTCCCAGACTTGGGTGGTAGGAACCCTTTTGAGGTTATCCTCCCCTCCTTCCTTCCTTCCTTTCCTCCCTCCCTCCCTTCCTCCTTTTCTCTTTCTCGTTCTCTCATTCTCTCTCGTTCTCTCTCTCTCTCTTTCTTTCTTGATATGTCTCCATCATTCTTTGTTTATTTCTTACAGTTTGATACAAGATATTCCACCACTGGTAAAGATATTTTTTCCAAGGAGCCATGTTCTGTTTAATGGACAATAGTATTAAGAATCAGTATCTGAGTTCTAGGTGGTTCATTATTGCTGAGATGTTATTACTTCTAGGCCCATTTAGTAGACAGAAAACAGAGAATATACACATATTCTCTTTACATTTATGTATAGAGAGAGAGAGGAAAGAAGAGAGAGAAAGAGAGGAAGAAGAGGTGAAGGGTGGGAGGAATTCTTAGGTGTTGCAAATGGTTAAGCACTCTACTACTAGCTGAAAGAGTGGTATTTTGAACCCTGGTGGTGTAGTGGTTAAGTGCTGTGGCTGCTAACCAGACCATCAGCAGTTTGAATCCACCAGGCACTCATTGGAAACTTTATGGGGCAGTCTCACTCTGTTCTCTAGGGTTTCTGTGAGTTGGAATCGACTTGATGGCAGTGGGTTTCCATTAGAGGTACTTCAGAAGATACGCTTGTCAATTTGCTTCTGAAAGGTCACAGCCTAGGATCCCAAAGGAGCACCTGTATTCTGCAAACATGGGGTTGCTGTGAGTGGGAATCAACAGTGTACACCAACGATCCCTGCAGATTCTACTTGCTATCTTTCATTTCATGTTTTCATCTCCCTTCCTTCACAATGAGAGTTTGATCCCAGTGTCAACACATTTATTCGTTTGCTAAACTCCACAATATAAACAAAAAGGGTTTCAGAATTGCTGTATCCATACCTTTATAAAAAAGAAACTTACTAAAAAAAGAATTCAAGGTATAATAACTGTTGTTTTTCCCTTGCTAAAGATATATAGCCAAGGTTCTATCTTTAAAAATCACTTAACTTTCTATGCTTTTTTCAGCGTGGTTATGTTACACGTTTAATATATAGTTGGATTCATTTTTTCTACCTGCATTTAATTTTAGTCCTTCTTCCATTATTGTTCATGTAATCTTACCTTTGGGCAGCTACAATATTAACATGATTCCAGAAGTGACAACTATATCAATGTCCAGCCTGTGATCCCTCACAGCAGCACCCTTCTAGGTAATCAGTTTTGTTTTCACTGTATTCTTTTTATGTTTCTTCTTGCAAAAATAAGCATATAATGTGTTTTGTTATTTCCCATTCTTTCTTTTGCAAAGGTAGTATATCAAATATTATCTCTTGCACTTTGCTGTATATACTTAAATCTGTTCTTGGAAATAACTCTCCTTGCAGTTCACAGAGCTCGTCCTTCATTCCTGCAGGTTCCCCATTAGGTGTATGTATTGTAGTTTATTCAAATAATCTCTCATGTTTGGGCATTTATAGCATTTCCAGTATTTTGCCATTGCACATAAAGCTATAATAAATGACTTATGCATATGTACTTTTGAATTGTATATTTAGGGGTATTCTTAGGTATGTCATTCCTGCATCAAAGGACAAAAGCGTATGAAATTTTGTTAATGTGGCTATATTTTCCTCTGTTGGGCTTGAGAGCACCTGTTTTCCCATAGCCTTAACAATACAGTATATTGTCAAGTTTTTGAATTTTTGCCATTTTGATCAGTGAGAAATGATAGTATTAATTTGCATTTTTCTTTTCATGAATGAAATTTCACATATTTGATAACTATTTAAAAGTCTTTCTATGACATAACTACTTATTTTAATTCCCCATCCCCTGTAATGTTTTAGATGTACTTGTATATTAGGGGTATTATTGAAATAGCTTCTGTTTTTCATTTGTGTTTTAACTTTGCTTATAGTGTTCTTCTTTTCCTTTTTGCCATAAAATAAAAATTTCCCTTATTTTATATACTCAAATGTATCAATATTTTTTCTGTTGTAACTGAATTTTGAGTCATAGGAATTCTTTCTCTACACCTGTGTTATAGAGGATTTCATCCTTGTTTTCCTTCAGAACTTGCAGTTTCATTTTTTCGTTATATTTATTGAGTTTTCTAATTTTTCCCACAAAATACCTACATATTTCTTTTGAGGGCATTGCTAAATATGTTAGTCTTAGTATTATTACTGTAATTCTAATCTTCTTTCCATTAAATTTTCATGTTAGAAATTTCTGATACATAGGAAGTCTGTTGATTTTTTTTTTTAAATAATTTTTGGGAACCATTTACTCTACTGTAGTTTCTTTAGTTTGGAAACATTTCAAGAACCAAAATGTTACTATAGCCATGCATTCACAGTGTTCTTTTTTATTTTTATACCTTTTATTTTTCTTGGTTTTATTACATTTTCAATAATATTTTTTTATGTTGAAGAATATGACAACAAGAAAAAAAACCCACGAAGTATTTATTCTCTTCTCTGGACATTCGTGTTGGTATTTAAATTAGTGCAAGGTCCTAGTTGTGATGATAGAAATCCTCCTATTTTTCCTGACTTTAATGGGAATCACTATAGTACTTCATCATTAAGTCTGTCAATCTCAACTAATTTCTGTTCAAATTAAAAACAAATTTCATTTCTATACTTAATCATATTATATCTTACAAATAGTACACAAATTTTTAAAAAACAATCTTTAATTCTGATTTTAAACTATACAGAAATAATTGTATATGATGATATTTTAATATGTTTAAAGATAAATGTATACAAATATGTGGATGTAACCCACCCAATGCCAGCTACTCCTTGGAAACCCTATTGGCAGTTCTGCTGTGTCCTACAGGGTCTTTATGATTTGAGATTGACTCAGTGGCAGTGGAATTTTAGTTTTTTGGTTAAGTACATGTAGCCAAGCCAAGCCAAGTGCTGTCGAGTAAGTACATATATGTTGGTGCAATTTCTTTTTTAAAGACGATGAAGACCATAGGCTGGAGTAGTACCCATCATTCATTAATCATCCATCTCTCTACACCATCCATCATTCCACCTACCCAATAAATATCTCCTGTTCACTTTTTTTTTTGTGCTTATCCGCTAACCTAACAGCTGGCTGTTTCAACATGTCTGCTTGCACTGTGAAGAAAGGCCTGGCGATCTGCCTCTGTAAAGATGATACCCAAGAACACCCTATAAATCAGTTTTACTCTGTAATACATGGGATTGTCATGAGGAGTAATTAATTCAGTGGCAGTAGGTTTGGCTTTTGGTTTTCGAGCTCTTTATAAGTGTGTACAGCAACAGGTCTGGTTTTAAAAACAGAGGCTTAAAAACTGACTTCTGGAAGGCTGAAATATGTGTCATGTTGCTTGTCCTCAACAAATTATCTCCCTTATGACCCTACTTCAGCATACATACATAGGCATTGACTTTCTTTCTCTTCAGTGCAGCACTGAAAGCAATGTCTCAGTAGTAACAGATAAATAGAAAACTTCAATCTCAGCAGTTTATACTGTATAGGTTTTCTAAGAATTTCATAGATGTTTCACTACATGATTTCATTTACCTATAATTCAACAGGTTCATTGTCTTTTTTATGGGAAAAAAAAATCTGGAGACACAGAAATATACAATGTGCACAGAAGTGCTAAGCATGAAAATTCCATTAAAGAAGAAATTATTGTATACCAGTTTGTCACCTATTTCCCTAGCTCAATCTCCTTTGACACACTTTATGAAAATCACTTATGTCTCATCTTTAAAACAAAACTAAGATGTTATAATACTTGCATTGTTTTTAGTCAGTTAGGGCTGCTCTAACAGAAATTCCACAGAGTGGATGGCTTTAACAAAGGAAGGTTTATTCTTACATATTCTGGTAGGCCACAAGTCCATATTCAGGGTGTCCACTCCAGGGGAAGGCTTTCCCCCTTGTTGTCTCTGGAGGAAAGTCTGATATTGCATCAGTCTTTGTCCAGGGAGCATCTTGGAGCAGGAACCTGAGGTCTGAAGGACGTGCTCTTCTCCCAGTGCAGATTTCTTGATGGTAAGATGTTCCCAATTCTCTGCCTGCTTCTCTGTCCTTTTATCTCTCATAGGACGAAAGGATTAAGGGTGGGGCAAGCCATATTGCAGGGAAACTCCCTTTACAGTGGAGCAGGAAGGTGATCCTATAAAGGGATTTACAGTCCCACCCTAATCCTTTAATTTACAGTACAGGAAAACCACAAAGTGGAGGACAGTCACAAGATACTGGGAAACATGGCCCAGCCACATGGCTACAACTATTTTGGGGGGACACAATTCAATCCATGACATGCATATTTTATTTTTAAGTGGCAGAGTGACGAAAACTTCACTTGGGACATTTATGTTGTGATTTTTAAAAATGTAGTTAAAATTTTAGCTTCAGAGTAGTAAATCATCATGTGTTATCTTACTTCTAGCCTTAGACTCAGAACCTCAGATGTTGACAGAATTAATGTATTAATTTGAACTTTCCATAAATGTGTGAGTTTAACTTTTGATATCTTTTACCCAAAGGCTTAAAAAGAACCTTTAATTTAAAATACATTACGCAGGGAACTGTTTTAAAGGTCTAACTTTCATTCATCAAAGAGGAAAAACAACATTTCTTTGAAAAATAACATTTGCCAAGAATTTGATTATTGAATTGAGATCAGTAATTTTGGGATGTGTTGAACGTCTGTCAGAAATTTTGGAAAGGAATTACTGACTCCATTCACATGGCTTATTTTGTAGGAAAGCAGTAAACACATGATACAGGAAGTGTAACTCGAAACAGCAGCAACCTCACCAGTTTCAGAGGGAAGAACTGGAGACACTGTGGTCATTTCCTAACAGTGCTGCTTCGCCCTTTGCCCCCTCTGCCCCTACCTGGCTGCATACCCCTTCAACATGACCCTCCTTCATGTACAACTCTTATCATGTTCTGTTCTTCTCAGATCTTCCGTAACTTCCCAAGGCCTGTCAGATAAAGGCTAGCCACCTACAGGCTAGCCACCTACTTCTGTTCTTTGATGTCCTAGACAGTCAGCTTACTTCATCTCTCATCTCTCAGCTCCTGCTACCTGTGCTCCTTCCTGGACATTCTGCCTCTGGCAGAGGTACACTCTGTCTCCCTGTGCTTAACCATGGCCTGTTCTGCCTCCAAACCCTGTACATGCCTTTTCCTCTGCCTGGAATTCTCTTCCTACTTTTTCCTTCTCTAGTGAGTTGCCCAAATCTACTGTAAACCATTGCATGAGTCTTCCAACTATATGTGACTACTGTGTGTTCTGCCACCATGTGTGAGTTTACTGTAGTGTGGTGTCTTGTGCATTTCTATGATGCCGGAAGCGGTGTCATCCATATTTCAGATACCACAGGGTTACCCATGGTGAACAGGTTTTAGCGGTGCTTTCAGTCTAAGAGAGACTAGAAGAAAGTTTTCTTGGCCTGCTTCTGAAATTAGCTAATGAAAACCCTAGAGATCACAGTGAAGTGTTTGATATCGGGAAGATGAGCACCACAGATAAGAAGGCACACACAGTGGGCACAACAATGGACTCGAGTATACCAGCGATCATGAAGATGGCACAGGACCAGATGATGTTTCATTGTGTTGTACACAGGGTTGCCTTGAGCTGGAGCTGACGTGACAGCAAATAACAATTCAAAGTACTTATTTTTATACATCTTCATATATACATGAATGCTAATGTAAGATGTATTGTAGTCTTCCTTTTCATTTAACAGTATATCTGAAAGCTCTTCAAATATGAAGTGAACATGTACATTACCTCTTCATTTCTTTTTCTAGTAATGTCTTTCCTGGGTAATTTTAAAGTACAGGCAAGCAATGCTACTGTTTCTTTCTCTTTGATTAAAGATAAAGTAAGAAGCCGTAGTGAAAGCTGAGGGAGCTGAAAACAGGGCCACACTTTTGCTCATTTATGAAAATGCTCACCTGATACTTGACAGCCACCATTGTGTAACTGGCCACTCCTGTCTTGATGGATCTTTTAGTTTTTCACATTTGCTGTTTTAATCTGCTATCAACTACACTGTCTGTGTTTCTGTTAGAAAACACACTTAAACGTTCAGATTGGAGACATTTTACATGAATTATCAGCAAGATTAATTTCTATTAAGGAGACTGTTTTTAGCCTTGAATTATAATCATTTATGATGATACTTGACTGTCACCATCTACCCCAGGGTCGTGCAAATTTCTTCAAGGTAAAAGGAGTTATGTCACCCCCACTGATAGGTGACTGAAGCCCTAGTGGCACACTAGCTAGGAACTAGGCTGCTAACCAAAGATCAGCAGTTCAAATCCACTAGGTACTCCTTGGAAACCCTATGGGAGCAGTTCTCCCGGGTCACTATGAGTTGGAACAGGCACGACCACAGTGGGTTTCAATTTTTATTTTTTGGTTTGCTAGGTGACCAGGCCCTATGCTAATTAATGGCTTTAGCAATATTACCTCATTCAGTTCTCATTATAACCCTAAACAGTTGAGTATTACTGTGGCCATTTCACAGATGAGGAAACTGAAGCTTAAAAATATGAAGTAACTTTCAGGTAAAGGAGGCAGCATGTGAACCCAGTTTATTGACAAGAAACCTTGGTTCCTAATCACTGTGCTCTGCTGCTAGACACAGTAGGTCTTTAGAGGATATTTACTGGGTGATTATGTCTGGAATGAAATAAACAAGCATTGTTCATATAATGAAAATGCATTTCTTCCTTTAGCCTCAAATTGTCTTAGCAATTTTGTTAGTTATTTTGTTAGTTATTTTATGCTAAGTCCTGTGTCACAAACTGGGAGCAAAAATATAAGCAAAAATAGACACATAATGATAATGAATGCTTTACGGGAATTATTCTGGAGAGTCAGGAAAGGCTTCCTCTAATCACATGACAATAGAGGTCTGATATTGAAGAGCAAGAGCTAACTTGAACCTGGCAGTATGTGGTAGGCTATTTGTCCTCTGTTACCCATTTGTCCTGTAGAAGTGGAAGGATGGAGGCTGAGCACTGGAAGTAGTAGGAACAGCTTGTGTGAAGACTTGGTGTGGGAAGAATCCTGGTGCATCTGAGGAGCCAGAGAAAGTGTATGTGCTCTCAGCACCAAGGACAAGAGAAATAATGGTACAAGGGGAGACTGCCCTTTGGCAATGATGGTTATGATTTTTAGTCCACTGTTAAGCCTCAGTATCCATGGAGTGGAGGTGATGACTACAGAACCCCATGGATACAAAAATCTGAGATGCTTGAATCTCTTTTATAAAATAACCTAGTATTTGCATAGGTTACACACATCCTCCTTTCTACTTTAAATCATGTCTACATTACTAATGATACCTAATGCAATGTAAATAGTAATTTTGTCATTATTGAAGGCTAGCTGTAGAAGATAGTCTTTCTGTTCTGTGAGTTTCCTGAGCTCTTTCTTCAGGGAACACTGATGCTGCTCGAGCTTTGGCCAGTGGTGATTCTCCCGTGATTTTGCAGTTCTTGAGGCTGTAGCACTTTACAGATAGCTAGCCAGCTATCACTTACTAGCCTTGAACTCTCTCCTCTTGCTTGAACAAGGAGTGCTGGAGGGAGACTGAGGATCCCTGAAATGGCAATACGCTACAACAAAGGATGCCTGCACATCACTGCATTTGTGTGAATTCAAAATGGTGCTTGGGGCACAACAAACTGAAGTTGCACTTTTTGGAAATTTTTCATTTTAAAGAACACATTTAGTCCATAGTTAGTTGAGTGCACAAATATGAAACCCAAGAAATTGAGGGTTTAAGGACTAAACTTGACCCACGCCATGGTGTTTTCAATTTCATATAAAAAGCTTTACTGAGATACAGTCCACCATACCATTCCAATCACCAGTGTAAAGTGTACAATTCAATGGTTTTTGTATATTCAGAGGTGTCCAATCACAACCAATTTTAGAACATTTTCATTGCCTCCAAAAGAAACCAGTATTTGTTAACTCTTGTAACTCATCACCCCCACCTTCTCCATGACAGCCACCAGTACACTTTCTGTCTCCTTGGATTTGCCAATTCTTGACATTTCATATAAATGGAATTATGCAATGTGAGCCTTTCCCATGTGGCTTCTTTCAGTTAGTGCCATTTGTTCAAGTGTTACCCATACTATAGTGTGTGTCACTATTTTAATCCTTTTTACTGTGTAAATCAAAAAAACCAAACCCACTGTTGTCAAGTCAGTTCTGACTCAGTGACCTTACAGGACAGAGTAGAGTTCTCCATAGAGTTTCCAAGGAATGCCTGGCAGATTTGAACTGCTGACCTTGTGGTGAGCAGCCTTAACTCTTAACTACTGTGCCAAAAGTTTTTTTTTAAAAAAGAAAAATTTCCGTATCATTGTCTAAGAGTAGTGGTAATGTTTTACCTTAGTTGTTGCACGATGATCACAACAGCTTCTGAAACTACTTCACAGGCTTTAACTTCTAAACCAGGCTCGCCTTTTAGACAGTAGAAACTTGAAATTATATCCTGGTTATTAGTTGTTATTTGTCAGATATTTAAATACCCAACTGTGACCTCTAACATAGGGTAATGTGTATTTTCCTCCTTTAATGAAATAACTCCAGAATTTTTCAGTACTTGGTTATTTTTCAGTATTGTCATGGCATGTAAACATGACATATTTTATGACTTCAGTTATAGAATAAAGGGGTTTATATAGATTTATTCCACTTTCCCATAGTGGGTAGAAATCTGTTTCAGTTACAGTGTATAGGGAAATTTTTGTGGCAAAATATTTGAATTGTTGTGAGAGGCATGTGTCTATAGAAGGGGGAATGTGGACTAAATGATCTACCAGTAAATATTCTTAATGGTTTCAAAACTAGTACTCTGTGTAATCTTGCTCTTTCTTTTTGCTTTTATTTTGTCATGCTGAAATAAAAAGCTAGTATAATCTGGTAGTAGTTTCTTTTCTGGCTGTATGAGAAGCTCACTCCAGAAAATAACCTTCTACTGTCTTATTACGGTGAACTGTGCAAAGTGAAAATGCAATACAATGGCATGCTTTTCTATGCCAGCCATCACAAAAAGCTCATTCCCCCACGCCTTTTCCTTCTTAAGTGTAGCACAGTCGGGAGAGCAGAAACTTAGAGAAGGCCCCAGGTTCAAATAATATTTCTGTGACCTACAAGGAGTGAGACTTTAAGCAAGCTATTTAAACTCTCTGAGCCTGCGTTATAGGGTCACTGTGAGTTGGAATCAACTTGATGGCAGTGTTTTTTGTATTTTTTTTTTGTTTTTTCTAACCTCCATTTCCTCCCTTTGAGAAGGAAAAGGAAGCAGTGATATCTGTCTTGGGACTCTTAGATGAATTCAATAAGAATAAACCTCTTTATTCTATAACCAAAGTCATAAAGTGTGTCATGTTTACATGCCATGATAATAATGAAAAACAATCAAGTACTTTTAAAAATTCTGGAGTTATTTCATTAAAGGAGGAAAATACCTATGTTAGAGATCACAGTTGGGTGTTTAAATGTCTGAAGAGTAATACACAGTGGAGTGTTCAGTACTTAGTAGGAGCTCCTCAAATAATAGTTATTAAAGAAAGAAGATGTTGACTCTTCTTTCTTTAATAACTGTTAAACAATTAGACTGTGAGCTCTGAGAGGCCAAGAGCTTTCCTTCTGAGTTTAGTAGCCAGCCAGCCAAGTGCCGTCGAGTCGGATCCGAGTTTAGTAGATACCTTAATAAATGTTTCTGAAATGAATTAATTATGCATCTATTATGTGCAAGGCTAACACTATGGCTAACACTACTTAATAAAATGGTTAATACCAAACTTATGCTCTGAAGCAACTTGTAAGTCTGTTGAGTGTAGGCAAGGTTCCTTCAGGTTCCAAGGAACAGAGATGGGCTCAAGGTTTCCTCCCATGAAGTATGAGAGTGTACACGAGTAACTACCTCACTGATGCCTCAGCCAAGAGCCGTGGAGACCCGGTACGTCATTCATGAGGCACAGTAGCTTCATCTTCGTACATCTTCAGCTCTCATCATTTCGTAGTGGTTTGCTGTCACTTCTTTTCAAAAGACTTTGCACACTTATGCCCCTGATCTCTATTTCAACTTCCACTCTGACTAAATTTGCTCCTTTTGCTTCTGCTTGCCTGGATAGCTTTCTGACTTCCAGCCTTTACATAAGAGGTCTGGTTGGGTTTCTGGTTGGAATCCCATGTGGGACATACCTGTTGGAAAGGCTCTTGGGGCATGTTACCTCATGGCTCCAGAGACACTGTAGTTTGCTGCTGCTGCTTTTGACTCAGGAGTCCCTAGGTATTACAAATGTTCAGTAGGTTTGGCTGCTAACTGAAAAGTTGGGGGTTCCACTTGACCCAGACATACCTTAGAAGAAAGATCTGGCAATCTACTTTGAAAAATCAACCATCACAAAATCTTGTGGTACACAATTCTCCTCTGACACACATGAGATCAGCACGAGTCAGAATCAACTCAATGGTAATTGGAACCTTTATCTCACAACGTGATTGTGATTCAGTCATCTTTGGCCAATGTTGAAGGGTGTCAGTTTCCGAGCATGGCAACCTAAGTATTAAAAGGTGTAGGAGGCTGTGTCATTAAAACTTTTCCTCTATGACAGTACAGAACAGTTTGAGCTACATGCTGGGAGAATGGGGTAGACAGTGAATGCTTTGGTAGAGAAGATAGTGTACTGGGTGGGTTATCAGGAAGAAGGATTTAGAGTGTAAATCACAAATTGTGTCTCATGCCGTGAAGTCTCATCAGAATACACTCAATGTTTGCTAAATGGATTGTTGGAGGAAGAAACAAGATTTGGTCTACAACATTGTGTAAGTTAGTGCGGGAAGCAGAGCCAGAGAGAACTCTTGCTTTTGGATTTCCATTTATATGTTTGTCTCTTTCCCCCCTTTTCTTTTTCTTCTCTCTTTCAACTTTGGAATTTGTTCTCTGAATTCTCCCTCCAGGTCTCTTCAAATTTGAGCCATATCTACTTCTTTAGAGAATTTTTGTAGCTGAGAATTTAAAACACAAGGACTGACAATTAAGTTTGCGAACTCATGCTAGAAAAAGTGCTGCATGTCTCATTGCTCAACATCACTACCGTAAGCTTCGAAGGACTCCCCTTGGGAAGCTATGCACCAACCCCAGTGCCTAGTCCACCCTTCAAAGCAATTTTGGAACTCTTTTTCTGGGATGGCCATCAGTGCTTTCGTATTACCCTTGATGTCCTGAATGTCATCCAAATGTCTTCTTTTCAATATTTCCTTTATCTTTGGATAAAGAAAAAAAGTTATTGGGGGCTAGATCAGATGAGTATGAGTATGTAGGGTGTTTCAATATAGTTATTTGTTTACTGGCTAAAAATCTCCCTCACAGATAACTATACAATTAAGTTCAGAACTTACCACTGTGCCACCGTGAACAATGACCATTTCAGAACGAGTTCCAAAATTGCTTTGAAGGGTTGACTAGGTGCTGACATCAGTGCCTTACTTCCCAAGGGGAGTACCTCCAAACTGACCATGGTGATATTCAGTAATGAGGTATATAGCACTGGGAACAATGAAGTTCGTGGACTTAATTGTCAGAACTCATACAACAGCTGTGGATCCTGCTGTAGTTATATTTCAGATGACATAGTGGTTTCCAGAGTATTCCCTTGTAACAATTTTTTAATGAGATATTAATTACTTTATGACAATGAAGATTACTTTGCCAAATGAGTTTAGGAACCAGTGTGTTTGGATAGGCCATGCTATGATGACAGATTCTCAAATCTCAGTGGCTTCAGTTGGAAAAAGTTTATTTTTGCTTATACAAAGAGTGATTGCATTTGGAAGACTCCTGGGGAAGCTGGCTTCCACACGGTGATGTAGTGATCCATGTTGCTTCCCTTGGGATTCTCTGCCACCTTACAGTATCATGGCTTCCATGATACTGTAATATGACAAGAAAGGTGAGAGTTTATGCAGGAGCTGTCCCCTACCTCTGTGTGGAAGTGACTCATAACTTCATTTCCATTTCTGTTATTAAAACTAGTCATGATATTCTACTTACAAGGTTCTGAGAAGCTTCCATTTGTACAGGAAAAAGCAGGGCAACTTGGATATGAGTAACTTGTAGAAATCTCTACACCCTAAATCAAATGGTACCTTTTTTTTTTTTTTTTTTTTAACTGCAGGACTTTTTTAGAAACTTGGGCATAGTAGCATACTTTATTAGTCTTCCTGATGGGCTCATTCTTTGTGCAGTTTTTCCCAGATTTGTTTGCTCATAGAATTCTTCATTCATGGAACATCTTAGAGTACTGTTGTTCCTGAAAGATATTTTGTTAAACATTTCTACCATTCCTCTCTCACCCCTACTGTAAGCATCAATTCTTCTAATCTCCCGTGTGGTGGTCTTATTTTGTAAACCTTTATTATTGTGGAAATTCCTGTAAGCATGTTGTTTGTTTGCCACTATATTTCTTAGACTAATCTCAGTTCTGCAAAGAACACATTCAAAAAGCAAAGCAGACAAACCATTGGAATGTAGCAAAAGTGATTACTGAGTCAGGGAAAGAATTGCTGTCTGGTGGTAGTTTTTGTTCATGCTGTTTTAACAGTCCATTGGCCTTTCATTCTAGAGGGATAGGAGATGAAAATATTATCACTCATGTGAAATAACATCTGTCACCAAATTTCTTTGAGCTACTGGGTGACATCATCATCTAACAGACACGGTAGCTCTAGTTAGCAGTTATTAGATCAAACTTAGTTGAAATTCAGTTTATCAAAGAACTGTCACTGAATTTCAGATAAGTGCAAAACCCACTGCTTTGAGGAGACTACAAAGAGATGTGTAACAGCATTATGCATGATAAGCAGCAATAAAAACTTGTTGCCAGATTAACTTTTTATGTTAATATTTTCATTCAACAGATATTGATCAAGGATCTACTTAGTGCTCCAAACTATATTTTGTTCTGGGATTACAGTTAAAAACAATAATAAATTCAATGCCCTTGGGCTCATTCTGACTCTTGGTGACTCTATGACAGAGTACAGCCACCCCACAGAGTTTCCAAGGGGTGGTTGGTGGATTCAAACTGCTGAATCCACTAGCTGAATCCATCTTTGGTTAGCAGCCATAGCTCTTAACCACTACACTAATATTTTGGAATTATATTAGGGAGAAAAACTGGGCATCGTGACAGTTTTCATACAGGTTACAGTTTGTTGGAGACAAAGATTAATTAATGACACAGATGAGTGTACAAACACAACTTGAGATAAAGGTTCTGAGGGAAAGAGTTGTGTGAAATCCTGTAAGAAGCCTGACCAAGAATAATGATGTGATACTTGTTCTAAGTTTTCTGAATAAAGAGCCAGAAATCTCTGAGCTGGCAGGAGACAGAGCCAGAATTTATATGTATTTTTGTGTGACTCTGTGTGCTTTCTTGTGCAAATCTACTTTTACGTGAAATAATTTTTCAGCTCAAGTTATTGCAGACTTGTGTTCTTTAAACCAAATGTGTTGCCACTGAGTTGGTTCTGACTCACAGTAACCCTGTGGCAGAGTAGAACTCCCCTGTAGGGTTTCCAAGGATGTTATCTTTATGGGAAAAGACTGCTATATCTTTCTCCAGCACAATGGGTGGTGGATACCAGCCACCAACTTTTCAGTTATCACCTTTAGAAAGACTTAAATGACTTTGTTAAATCTAATGATTAGCCTTGGGATATCAAGCCTAAGTGACGACTGATTCTAAGATTAATGGTAGGGTGTCTTGTTATCTGGGCTCTGTTAGAATTCTCAAGGTAATCTCTCCATTGTAAGTGTCCATAGATGATGAAACAAACAAACAAACAAAACAAAAATAAAACAGGCAAACAACAACAAAAAAACCCCTACTGATGGTTAGGCCAGGGCTTCGGTGCAATTTTTTTTTTTTTTTTTTTTAAAGAGAGAAATAGTAGGTATTTTAGACTTTGCTAGCTGTATGGCCTCAGCCCCTGATGAGTCAGCTCTGCCAATGTAATGTGGTCTTAGACAATACATAAATTGGCATGATTTTGTTCCAATAAAACTTTATTAACAAAATCAAGTTGTGAGTGGACTTGGCACATAGTTTGCAGACTTGTGACTTAGTCTGTAATCCCCACAAGACTGATCTTCTCTGTTATTAGCCTGTGAGAATTTTCTTCTCAAATGAAAAAAAAGACATTTTGGTGACAACATTTTGATATTTCAAACAGGGTCAACCTATGCAATGAAATTATAGAAACATTGGAAATGCATTTTGGCCTCTTTCCATCAAAAACTTTGTTTTTAGTTGATGCTTCAAACTCTTCTTCTAGGTCATTGTTTATTTTAAGCATTCAAATCCAAGTTAAACATCAAGCTTCCTGGGATGGTAGATACTTTAAGATAGATCAGCTTTTAACATTTTGATGTAAGGAAAGGCTTTAAAAATGAGTTTTGAATGACAAGACAGGCTTTGTGAGAACTGTCTACCTTGGGATGAGTGAAAGGAAATAGAAGTCTGTCTTCTGCTCCACAACTTTTGTGAGTCTGACTCTGATACCAGTTTTATTAGAATATGTTAACAATTGAATTCAAATATTATAATCACAGTTACTCTAGTCTCTATCCTTTCGATGGAAGAATACATTTTTAAATGTTATACATTACCCCTAAAAATTTACATATGTTAGATAGTAAGTACTGAATATGTATTTAAAAATGAGTGAAAGAGTGACTGAACACATGAGGACTGAGACTGAGGTCATTTTCTTTTTGTATAGTATAGTTGGTACCAGTCAGTATTCAAAATTAAGGTAAAAAAATAGTTTCACTAATATCTAGCACTAAAATATCTGAAAGTAAATATTTTTTTGACAATGAATGAATAGTTGACTACAAAGAAAATGTGGTGTTACTTTTGTTGTTGGGTTCTATCAAATCAGTTCTGACTCATAGCAACCCTACACAAATGGAACAGAATATACCCTGGTCCTCACCATCCTCACTGTCACTGTTATATACTTAAGCCCATTTATGGAGCCACTGTGTCAATCCATCTCATTGAGAATCTCCCTCTTTTATGCTGACTGTCTACCAAGCATGATGTCCATCTCTGAGGACTGATCCCTCCTGACGACATGTCAAAATATCTGAGACAGAGTGTCACCATCCTTGTTTCTAAGGTTCATTCTGGTTGTAGTTCTTCTAAGATAGATGTGTTCATTCTTTTGGCAGTCCATAATGTATTCAATATTCTTCTCCAGCAGCAGAATTCAAAAGTGTAAATTCTTCTTCTGTCTTCCTTATTTATTATCCAACTTTCATGTGCATCAGAGGCATTTGAAAACATCCTGCCTTGTGTCAGGCACACCCTCCTTTTCAAGATGATGTCTATTTAAATAGGTCTTTTGCAACCAACTTACCCAATGTGATACATGGTTTGGTTTCCTGATGCTGCTTTCATGCTTGTTGATTGTAGATCCAAGTAAAATGAAATCCTTGACAACTTCAAAATTTTCTCCACTTATCATGATGTTACTTACTGGTCCAGTTGTGAGGATTTTTGTTTTCTTGATGTTGAGATGTAATCTATACTGAAGGCTGTGGTCTTTGATTTTTTGTCAGTAAGTTCTTCAATTCCTCTTCGCTTCTATTTCTTTGTTTTGTTCCAACAACTGCCTCTTGATCTATGTACAGGTGCCTCATGAGCACGGTGCCTCATGAGTACAGTTAAGTGTTCTGGAAGGTTATTAGTGTTGTGGAAGGTTTTTACTTAATTTTCTTCCAAATTTTCCGTGATTTCTGGGTTCATTGACTGTGTGTCATTGATGGCTGTGGTGACAATATGTGAGATGTGTAGAATATGTACCCAGACCAGAAATAGCCTTTTGATATTGCTCTGTGTTTGTTTATTTATTCTGGAATCAGTTGATTTGCTTTTGCTTTTCCGTTTTCAGTTTTAAAATGAGTACAGAATGATTTAGCAAATAACATGCAAGTTATAGAGTCACTTAGAACTGAACTAAAATCTGATTCTACTGGCTTATTAGCTATGTAAGCTTGAGCAAGTTAGTTATCCTGATTATCTCAGTTTTCTCCTTTGTAAGATGGCAGTAGTTGTGACTTTAGCTCGTGGTATATTATATTAGAAAATTAAGTGTCCTGCCTCAATGAGTGCTGAAAATGCTGCCTAGTATGTAGAAAGGACTCAGTAAATACTTGCTATGGTGATAATAATGGTAAATTTTAGTAATCAAAATGTTATTTTTGTTTTCTTAATTTTCTATACATAATGAAAATTTTGGCACTGGATGAGTCATTAAAATACACATATTACATTGTATGAGATGATCTAAGAAAGTTATGTAGAAAGAGATTAAATATTTCATCTGAATAACAAGATAAAAATTTAATAATACTCCTCCGTAAGGAAGAGAATAAAGTGTGATGGTGTCCCAAACCTACACTTGCGTGCTGAAGATTGTCAGCATTAATGCTACCAATTAGAAGAACATAGTGCTTAGCACAAAATCACAAACTTTTAGACTGCTGGTGTAATGCACTTTAAGTATGTGTATGCAGGAAAATATGAGAAAAACATGAAAAAGATCTCACACATTTCTCATTTAGCTGTTAAGCTTTTCTGGTCTCTTTTACACTACAATTAAGAATTAATTTATTAAGGTCGCCATTGTCAGCCTTATTGTCTCCTTTGAATTTGAATATAAGCAGACTCTGCATTATTATTGTCTGTTATATTTAATGTGGCTCAGCTGCAGAGTGCTTTGTTCAACTGAATATAAAACAGAAATAAGTACAGACCTGTCTAATGGAATAAAACTGTAAACAGGGTTGGGGACTAAGAAATAAAAATGAAGTCATTGAAGTCATAAAAGCATTTAAAACTATTTAGAAATTCTTGGTAATATAGTTGAATGGTTATCTTTCAGGGATCAGGAAGCTGTAGTTACACAGATAGAATACCCACATACACACACGTACATACATTTGTTCTTTTAGTTTTCTTATTGTCATTCATTCATTAAGAATATATATTTATTGAACTTGTTCTATATGACACAAGCACTGGAAATACTACAATTTCAAGACAGACTTGGTCTTTGTCCTCACTCTTTAGCTTACCTTCTAGCTCAAGAGCATGGTTACTGTTAGGATGATGGGAATCCAGGCTTCTGTGGAAACATTTGGCTGCACATTAAATTATCTTCTCTGAGAAATAGAATTTAGAGGTTAGCAAAGGAGTAATAAACTTGCAGAAAAACTTGAAAAGGAACCAAGTAAAGATCATTGAACTAACAAAAAGCACAAGCAGTGAATTGTTTCCCATATCCATCTTCCATGTTGCAGAATACTCACTGTTTGGCTCTGGTTCTGTCAACATAGAATGCTTTTTATTTTCCACTATCTTTTGCTCATACTGTCTTAGTCATCTAGTGCTGCTATAACAGAAATATCTCAAGTGGATGGCTTTGATGAAGACAAATTTATTTCTTTACTGTAAAGTAGGCCTCAAGTCCCTGGATTAGGATCTTCTCCGTGCAGGGTCCCCCAGTCCAAGGGAAATCTTCTGCTCCCAGCACTGCTTCCTTGGTGGTATGAGGTTTCCCTGCCTCTTGGGTCATTTCTTTGTTTTATATCCCAAGAGATTGCCTCCGCACTCTCCAAGTCTCACTAACACAGCTGGCACCCATTCTCCCTCGTTAACATCACAAAGGCAGGATTCACAACAAATGGGAAAAATCACACAATACCAGAAATCATGGCCCAGCAAAACTGATTAGCATTTTTAGGGGACACTATTCAATCTATGATGTCACCCAGTTGAAAAGTTCACTTCTTTTCTTTCTGTGCCCAAATTCTGTGCATTAATTAGGAAACCTCTCTTCATCCATGAAGCCCAGTCTAAGCATTTCTGCCTTCACAGACCTCCATGAAGAGCCAGTTCACCACCAATGGAAAGACCACCATGACTCAGTCTGTTATTGCTTAGTTACGTTCTGCGTAATGTCTTTAGCTTTCCCTTCATTAGACAATACTGTTTAAGATGTTGGAAAGCCTATGGGTCAGTTCCACTGGGTCCTATAGGGTTGCAATGAATCGGAATAGAGTCGGTGGCACTGGGTTTGGTTTTCGGTGTGGCATTTAAAAAGTATTCTTTTTTTGAACTAGGTCCTGTAGGTAGGTTTCAGGGGAGAATATACAAGGATGGGAAAGGAGAAATGTGTTACAGTACCTGCCTTCAAGGAGCTCACTATTGAATAGGTGGCGATGTGTTACGTATGCAAAGCCTTCATGGAACCCATTATTGAGTAGGGAGTGATGTGTGATATATGTAAATTACCACGACTGACACCAAGGGGGGAGATGAGTAAAGAAAGGGTGAGTTTAAATTTTGGATGTTCTGAGTACAGAGCAGTCATCCCTGTTGGACATTGGTAGAGGCAGATTATCCAATACATATAGTTAAGTACAGGTTACTGTCCTTGACAGATCATCTATAATGAACAGTTTCACATGGGTTTCACCATATCAGAGTTTCATGAAAGTAAGCGTGAGCCCATGCTTACCTTGTGTGCTCGACCACATGACCCTACCATGGATTATAAATTTGAAAAAGAGGCTTTGATTCTGCAGATAGAGACTGTCGGATTGGAAGAGAAACAGATGAAAGCCATACCTTTGGTGTAGTGAAAAAATGAGAAAAGCCATAATCTTTGTTGCAGTGAAAAAATGTGAAATTATGCACTACAAATGAAATGGTAAGCAAAGTCTGCACCTTGCTCACCTTGCCTGTTGGATAACTCATCCCTGGACACTGGTGAAGTATGGAGAGAAATTTCATAGGTGGACTGTGGGTCTTAAGAGTGAGCAAAGTCTGAATGCCTAAGAAAGGCAAGAAGAAGGAATTGCCTTACAGCTGCAGGGTTATTTGAGCAAAAGTGTAGAAACATAATATGAATTATCTTCAGGGAGCATTAGTTGCTTCAGTGTTGCTAGATTATTCTGTGAGTTTAAAAAACAGAACACAAGACTAAAAAGGTGGATACTGAAAAGAGCCTGGAAGTAAGTAAATTGTATGTATTGAATTGTACCCCCCACCCCCACCCCATATATATTGAACTCCCGGCCTTTGTGCTTGTGGATACAATCCTGTTTGGAAATAGGTTTTTGTTGTTGTTTTTACATTCATGAAGTCACATGAGAATAGGGTGAGCCCTATACCTAATTACTTCTGAGTTGTGAAAAGAGCAGAATAAACAGACATTCCCACAGAGGCAGACAGGCAACAAGAAATTTTGAGTTACTCCCAAGGCTACCAACAAGGGAAGACCTTTCTCTGGAACTCATGCCCTGATTTAGACTTGTAGACTCCAAAACTACGAGAAAATAAATTCCCACTTTTTAAAGCCACCCACATGTAGCATATTATATCATGGTAGCACCAGGAAACTAAGACGAATTTGTCATTTCTTACTTGTTGGTGAGTAGGGAGTGGCAGAAGTATCTGTACTATGGGGAGACTGACAGATTTACGGGGAGCAGAGATTCTCAAGTTGCAGCTGCCTTGGAATCACCTGGACAGCAGGTTATAGTATACATGTCTGGATACCATCTTTAGAATTTCTGATTCTGTGGTTCTGGATGGAACCCAATAATTTGCATTTTTAACAAGTTCTAAGGGATGCTGATGCAGCTGGTCCAGGAACCATCCTTTGAGAACCACTACTGTAGAGCCATGATCCGACTCAACGGCACTTGGCGGTGTAGAGCTGTGAGACCTCGAAGAGACAGGAAGCCAAGAAACACTTTGGAGCTTAATAAAATTTGAAGACAAAAGAGGAAACATGATCTGGAAGTAGTGGTACATGTGAAGATGGGGCAAGGCATTTACAGCAAGTTAAGTTTTGGTATATAGTAAAATGTGAAGGTTTAGGGAGAAGGAGGAAGCAAAAATTATTCCAAATTCTTGAATTTAGGATGTTACTGTAATATATACTTTTGTTTCTTATATTTTAGTCTTTATTATTCTAACTGAATTGAAAACTCCTTGAGAATAATGACTATATGCCATTTGGCAGTTTTCTTCAAGTGCTTTTTTTTGGCATGATAATAGCTAACATTTGAATAACTGTTATTCTAATGTATTCACTAGCCACTAAGGGCAAAGATGAATAAACTGAAGATTTTTATAAACTTCTGCACTCTGAAATTGATCAAACATGCCATCATAATGCATTGATAATTACCAGTAATTGAAGTGTGAAAGTGAGAAACAAAGGAGAAGAATTGCTAGTTGGAAACTATAGCCTTTGTGATAAAAAACAAAAAGATGCCAGAGATCTCATGACAGATTTTTGCAAAGGCCAACAACTTCACTGCAAAAAACCTTTTTCCACCAACAAAAATGGTGACTACATACTTGGATGTCACCAGATGGAATGTGGAGGAATCAAATTGACTACTTCTGTGGAGAGAAACAATATAAAGCTCAATATCATCAGTCAGAACAAGGTCGGGGACCTGGTATGGAACAGACCACCAATAGCTCATATTTGAGTTCAAATTGAAGCTGAATAAAAATTAGAACAAGGCCATGAAAGCCAAAGTATGACTTTGAGTATATCCCACATGAATTTAGAGAGCATCTCAACAATAGATATGAGATATTGAACAGTAGTGACCCAAGACCAGACAAGTTGTGGGATGATATCAAAAGTACCATACATGAAGAAAGTAAGACATCGTTAAAAGGACAGGAAAGAAAGAAAACACAAAAATAGGTGTCAGAAGACCCTCTGAAACTTGCTGTTGAATGTTGACTGGCTAAAGCAAAAGGAAGGAATGATGAAGTTAAAGAGCAGAACAGAAGATTCCAGAGGGAGGCTCAAGAAGACAAAGTATTATGATGACATGGGCAAAGAGGGACAAAGAGGTGCAGACAGAAAACCAAAAGGTAGGAACATGCTCAGCATTTCTCAAGCTTAAAGAAGTAAAGATAAAATTTAAGCCCTTGAGTTGCGACAGTGAAAGATTCTACAGGGAAAATATTAAAAAATACAGAAAGCATCACAAGAAGATGGAAGGAATACACAGAGTCATTGTATGAAAAAGAATTGGGCAACATTTAGTCATTTCAAGACGTAGCATGTGGTGAGGAACTGATGGTATTTAAGGAAGAGATACAAGCTGCACTGCAGGCATTGGCGAAAAGCAAGGCTCCAGGAATTGATGGAATATCAACTGAGATATTTCAACAAATGAATGCAGCACTGGAAGTGCTCTCTCATCTATGCCAAGAAATTTGGCCAACCGACTGGGAGGGATCCATATTTATACCTATTCCAAAGAAAAATGATCAAACTGAATGTGGAAATTATTGCACAATATCATGAATAACACATGCAAGTAAAATTTTTCTGAAGATCATTCAAAAGCAGCTGCAGCAGTATATCAAGAGGGAATTGCCGAAAATCCAACTCAGATTAAGAAGAGGATGTGAAACCAGGGATGTCTTTACTGATGTCAAATAGATCCCGTCTGAAAGCAGAAAAGACCAGAAAGATGTTTACCTGTGTTTCATTGAGTATACCAAGGCCCTCGGCTGTGTGGATCACAGCAAATTATGGATAACATTATGGAGAATAGGAATTCCAGAGCACTTGATTGTGCTCATGAGAAACCTGTATATAGAACAAGAGGCAGTTGTTTGAACAGAATAAGGGAATACTGAGTGGTTTAAAGTCAGGAAATATATGTCACGGTGGTATAATTTTACCACACATACTCAATCTGCATGCTGTGCAACAGCGTCTTGAGTCTCCCACCAATCCTGCATAAGATGTAGATCAGAGCTATGTCCTTTTACTGTACCTACTTGATCTGTATGCCAAGCAAATAATCTGACAAGTTGTACTATATGAAGAAGAATAGGGCATCTGGATTGGAGGAACACTCAATAACAGCATTCATCACACAGATAACACAACCTTGCTTGCTGACAGTGAGGAGGATTTGAAGCGCTTACTAATACTAATAAAAAGCTAAGACTACAGTCTTCTGAATGCATTTTACACCTCACCATAAAGAAAACAAAAATCCTTACAACATGCTCAGTAAGCAACATCATGATAAATGGAGGAAAGTTTGAACGTGTCTAAAGTTTCATTTTACTTGGATCCACAATCAACACCCATGGAAGCAGCAGGGAAGGAACCAAAGACACACTGCACAGGGTAAATCTACTGCAAAAGACCTCTTTAAAGTGTTGAAGAGCAAGGATGTCACCTTGAAGACTACAGTGCTCCTGACCCAAGCCATGGTGTTTTCAGTCACCACATATGCATGTGAAAGCAGAATGATAAACAAGGAAGGCAGGAGAAGAATTGACACATTTGAATTGTAGTAATGGAGAACGATGTTAGTGCTATGGACTGATAAAAGAACGAACAAATCTGTTTTGAAAGAAGTACAACCAACATCCTTTTTAGAAAGGACTCCTTTAGTCAGACTCCTTTAGTACTTTGAGACACTATCAGGAGTGATCAGTTCCTGGAGAAGGATATCATGTTTGACAAAGCAGATGGTCAACAAAAAGGAGGAAGACTCGCAATGAGGTGGATCAAGACGATGGTTATAGCAGTGAGCTCAAGCTTAACAATGATTGTGAGGATGATACAGGACCAGGCCTGTTTCGCTCTGATATACGTGGGGTCACTATGAGCCGGAATTGATTGGGCAGCATCTGACAAGACAATAAGTATGCCAGGTGCTTTGATTTTAATTTAGAGGTCAGCAGCAATCTGTGAGTAGAGAATTACTGTTTTTTTTTTTTTTTTTTACATAGAGGGAAGCCAAAGCTAAAAGAAGTGGAACAACTTATCTAAGTGGCTTAGCCAGAGTTGAAACAGGCCATCAGACTCCAGATCTAACACCCTAACCCCTATGTTATACCACCTTGCCAGGGAAGAGCTAGGTGCCTCACTGATGCTAAGTCGTTATTTATGTGATGGTACAGAGTCATAGAGGAAGATTATATGATGCAGATAAATGTAAAACAAAATGAACAACTTACCCATAAATCTACTACCCAATAACTGCTAATATTCTGGTATATATCTTTTCAGATTTTTTAAGACTGAGTGCTTACACATATATGGATCACACTACACTGTGTAGGTTATTTTATAATTAAAAAAAATAACATTAGCATGAGCAGTTTTCTTATCAACAGTATGCTTCTACAACATTACTGTTAATTGCAATTTAATTTTTCTGTTCCATGACTGTGCTGTATTTACTGACCCATTCTCTGCTATTTGGTCATCTAAATCTACTTACTGACTCTGAAAATCATCCCACCTGTGGATGTATTATTAACATAGAGTGTACATTTTAAAGTTTAGAACTTTACTTGAAAGTTCTAACAGTTGTAAGGAAGAGAAGTAATCCAGTTAAATCTTCCCATTTAAGAGATGTGAATGTCAAGGCCCAGGGAGGTAAAGTAGCTTTCTCATGTTCACCAGTTAGAAACTAGAACCTTCTTCTCTTCACCAATCCATTCATTCATTCCATGAATATTATTCCGTGATTACTATGTGCAAGGCACTTTTCTATGTACAGGGAATATAGTGACCACAACAGACAAAAGATCCTGAGGTCATTAGAGTTAGCATATAATGCGGGATTCCTAAACCAGTCTCTTCTTATTGTACTGTGTTGCCAATTTTCAAGACAACTTGGGTTCTAATATCAAAATATCAACCAAAAAAAACCCGCTGAGTGCAAGACAGGACTCTTTCTCCATTGGAGTTCTACCAAGAGAAAACTGGGTCTCGCTGAGTGGCACCATTTTCATCCATTGTCCCACTAGCCATAGCCGTTGCTGTTGAGTTGATTTTGTCTCATAAGAACCCTATAGGTCAGAGTAGAACTTCCCATAGAGTTTCCATGGAATGCCTGGCAGATTTGAACTGCCAGCCTTTTGGTTAGCAGATGTAGCACTTAACCACTGTGCCCCAAGGGTTTCCATCCATTGCCCAGAAGTTACTTAAGTGTGCCTCACCACTTTTTAATAGTCCTTCTCTCCTATCCCATCCTCATACTTGAGGAAACATCATTCATCTTGCACAAAACCCTCCAGTCAAGTTGACAGATTCTTTTCTGTTTTGCTTGTGAGCTACCTACAGTTGAAGAATGGGGATGTTAGAAATGTGCAGGTGTTTCTTTTTCAGGTGTTCTGAGCAGGGCTGGTGCTGCATTCAGAACCCAGACCCAAGGGATTGGCTCTGCAGTTTTTCTTCCTTTATGCCAGCGTACATTCCTCTATGAAACCTTTGGAAGCATTTCATTGATCAGCACAAGTCTAGACTAGCATCCGTAAGTATAAAGTGTGAGGAACGATCTTACTGACTTATGCATGTAATCAAGTCATGGGACTGAGAGTCAGAGCAACCAAAGTAAAAATATTCTTATTTCACCACACACTGACTTGGACTCATGATTTACTTTTCCCAAACCTCAGCTTTTCACATGTAGAAGAGTCATACATAGTTCATGTAACTGCATTTGTTTTTCCTTTAATTTTTTCACTGTGGTAAAATATATACAGAAAAAAATTGCCAATTTGACAATTTTTTGCTTGTAAAATTCAGTGACATTAATTCTATTCATCATGAAGTATAGTCGTCAGCACTATCCTGTTCTACCTTATTCTGCCCCATTAGCAGACACTCAGCATCCCTAAACAATGACTCCTCCTTTCCTCCTCCTTCCTACCCATTGTGACAGCTAATTAGCCTTGGTTTATATACATCTCTGTATTTCTCCTTGAGAGCACTTACTGTTAGTAATTATATATTGTGTAATTTTGCTAACTAATCAACTGCCCTCTTTGGCCCAAGTCTGAGAAAGAAATGGCTGATATTCAACTCTCAGAGCTAAACCTAGGAAAGTCATAGGCAAACTCCGATGAGTTGCTACCTCTAAGTTTAAGCAGTAAAATTTAAGAAACTAATAGGTGTTTCCTCTGCTATACTGCGTGCTTTTTGAGGATCAGGTCTGTGTTGCTCTACATGCCTGACTCATAGTAAGCAAGTAGTAGATACTTGTTGAATAAATGTATCATGGAGTCCTAAGAAAAATGATTAAAATGTCTAGTTCAGAGCAGAGCATATTGCAAATGCTTAATAAACGTAAGCACATTTGTTATTTGCGTGAGCACTGTCTAATCTCACATGTTTTATTGGCAATGTTTATTTTACATGACTGCCTTGTACATGTTTTCAATATACGTTTCATAAGGTAATTAACAAAACATAATGGATATTGTTAGATAACTACTCTGTTATTTCAGGAAGTGAAGTACTTCAAAGGAATTTTATATGAAGGTGTTTCTTAAACTTTTCCTTTGTCAATGTTCCTGTTTGCTCTTTCACTTTGAAATGCTAATCTAACCATCCCCTTTTCTCCTGGGTATCTTTTAATTTGAGATTGAATACTGCCATCTGTCAGAACAGCTTCAAATTTCTGCCAAAGCTTTAACAGAGTAGTTGATACCGATAAGTTTATAACCCTGGCAAGAGGATGGTGTGGCTGTTTGGTGGTTCTGCAAGGGCAGGAAGAGATGCAGTGTTACTCTAACTGGTTGCCGTCAAGCTGATTCTAACTCATGGCAACCACATGTGTTTCAGAGTATACTGTGCTCTGTAGGTTTTTTAATGACTGATTTTTCTGAAGTAGATTGCCAAGACTTTCCTTTGAAGTGCACCTGGGTGGAATTGTACTGCCAATCTTTCCATTATCATCTTAATTGTATAAACCACCCAGAAAATCCTCCCCACTCTGGTTGTCTATTAAAATGGATTATAAAATTATTCTTTGTTTTGCTAGTGACTTCCATTGAACATGTACTCCTGTGAATATTAATAAATTCACCTTAATTCTTGGAGCAATAGCATAAATGGAACCAGAATGCATATCTTGGAGCATAGGTCTTTTGGTGAGGAAAATGTCAAAAAGGGTCTGATAATTAAGTTCATGACCTTATTCCAGAAAAAGTGATACATATCTCATTGTTGAATATTGAAATACTCACCATGGGAAGTTATGCCCCGACAACAGCGCCTAGTCCACCCTTCAAAGCAATTGTGGAGCTCTTTTCCTGGAATGGCCATCAGAGCTGTTGTCGTATTACTCTTGATGTCCTGAATGCCAACAAAATGTCTTCCTTTATCTTCAGGCAAAGAAAAAAGTCACTGGGG
The DNA here is from genome assembly GCA_028571685.1 of Heterohyrax brucei. Lineage (NCBI taxonomy): Eukaryota > Metazoa > Chordata > Mammalia > Hyracoidea > Procaviidae > Heterohyrax > Heterohyrax brucei. The sequence continues at coordinate 173,833,717 of CM053141.1, forward strand.
GTCAGATCAAATGAGTGGGAAGGATATTCCAAAACAGGCATTTGTTTACTGGCTGAAAACTCCCTCATGGACCACTATGCAATTAAGTTCACAAACTTGCCACAGCGCCACATGTGCGATGGCCATTCCAGAAAGAGCTTCAAAATTGCTTTGAAGGGTGGACTAGGAACTGGAATTGGTGCATAACTTCGCAAGGGGAGTACTTTGAAGGTGACCATGGTGATATTCTGTAGTGATGTATGTAGCACTTAGAACAATTAAGTTTGTGGACTTACTTGTTGGACCTCATATGGTATGTAGGAATTGTTGTGTGATGTTGAGTCAATAGTGACCCTGTAGGACAAAATAGAAATGCTCTTTATAGGAGGAGATTACCAGACTTTTAATCATGTGGAACAGCTGATGGGTTCAAAATGCAATCCTTTTGTTTACCATCACTTAACACCAGGGCTCCTAAATGGTATCTAGGAATGCCAGCCAAGTGCCCTCGAGTCGGATCTGACTCATGGCAACCCTAGGGGCCAGGGTAGAACTGACCGTCAGAGTATTAAAGGAGTAGAAATGCTATAATAAGGGAAATTTTCTGTGGAAACAATTCTATAATAATTGTTTTTGAAGAGGAATTGGAAAGGTAGTAATTCAACATGTGATATTTGCCATGCACTGTTAGTGTGCTTTCACCTGCTGTCTCATTTAGTTCTCTTAAAGCTTCTTTGTGATAAGATGTGATTATCACCAAGCCTTAAAAAATGACAACCCCCCCCCCAAAAACAACAACAAAAAACACAAAGCCATTTCTGTTGTGTCAAGTTTGACTCATGGCATTTCTCTAGGACAGAGCAGAAGTGGCCCATTGGGTTTTCAAGGGATAACTGCTCGATTCAAACTGCTGACATTTTTTGTTTCACAGCACTATTTCTTAGTGCACCACCAGAGGTCTGTCACCAAGGCTTACGGATCCGACCACTGACATCAACTCACTGAAACCCTATAGACAGAGGAGAACTGTGCCATGAGTTTCCAAGGAGCACCTGGTGGGTTAACATTGCCAGCATTTTGGTTAACAGCTACAGTGCTTAAACAGCATTCCACAAGGGTTTCCAAAGCTAAATTACTTGATCATAGAGCTAGCCAGCAATAGAACTGAGATTTGAAACAACAAAAATGTTTGACTCTGAAGTGCATGCTTGTATTTCCACTATGGTAATTTCTGTTGTGGTAATTTGTTAAATCACTAAGTACAAAGCATCTTAACCTTGCTAGGCACTTTTCCAGAAAGTGATCTGAGTGGAGCCAAAGAGATCCCAAACCTGCCCTCATGTGGTTTATAGTTTAATAGTGTGACAAGCATTAAATTAGTTTTTATTAAACTCCTTTGTGTTTCAGGATCCTTGGAGTTTTGTTATGAAGATTAAGAGTTGTAGTGCTTGGCATGTAGAGAGAGAGTGCACAGTAATTGTGGGCTTCACAAATACTGTTAAATAATAACAGAGATATGTAACATAAACTTTAAATACGATGAAGAAAAATCATATAGAATTGTGGCAACTTATGAAGGAGAACCAGATCAAGTCTGGGTGATAAGTGAAGGTTTTCTTGAAGAAGGGAAAAGTCAGGTGAAGGCAGAGCCATCTCTGCAGGAAGAACAGCATGTGCAAAGGCCTGGAGACAAAATAGAACACTGTGCAAGGAAGTGAAAGCAAGTGTGCTGGAACTTGTTAAACAGCACCATTGCAATCACTTGCATTTCAAAATTTCCCAGACCTAGGCATTTCTCCAGGTCTGTAAGTTCCACTAGCTGCATTTCTTAAGTGCTCAGATCCTAATTCTGTAAACAGGCAATTTTGCCAGCCAAATTTACCTAAAATGGAGGTTTCTTATACAAACTTAGAGACATATCTTACTGTGCAGAGAAAGCTCACTTCTATTGTGTTTCCTCTTTGCGCAGCCCATCCCTAACTTAGGTAGTATGTTGATGGGTGTGATTTAAATGCAGGGATACAGATGTGTCTTCAAGAGAAAAGATAATTGGGGATGAGTCATTGTCTTGTTAAGGAGCAGTGAGGAGGTCTAGAAAAGTGGCAGACACAGGTCTTTTACATGTTAATTCCCTGCCAGTATGGACAGTCTAGGCTACTTAAAAAGACATTCTCTGGGAGGGAGAAGGTGGGTAAGTAGTAGAAACCCAAAATAATTATGTTAAAAAGAAAACTCTTCTAAAAAACACAATACTTACCTTGTCGCTGTAGACATATTGCTTCTGCAGTAGCTTCAGTGTGCAGAGAAAGGAAAAAAAGGCAGGAAATAAACAGGAAAAATGTGTTTGAGTACAGCTGAAGACCAGTGAGGCTCCTGAACAACAGACTGAAGAAGGGGATAGGACTTTGAGTTAATGTCAACTGTTAACCCTCTTTGAGGTTTTTTGTGGCTTTTTCTGGACCTGGTAGAATGAGGAGGAAGGTAGAAAACACAGAAACAGACTTTCTTGTAAAGTTTAGAACTGGTGAGGTAGTCAAAGTCATGTGAACAAATAAGCACTTGAAAAAAGGTTTAGTATCATTAGTCGTTAGGGAACTGTAAATCAAAACCAAAATGAGACAGAAGTTCCCACTCACTAGAAGTTCCCACTATCAAAAATATAAAGAGTAACAGGTGTTGGCAAGATTATACAAAAATTGCAATTATTGTCTATTGCTTGTGGGAGTGTAAAATGGTGAAACAGTGTGAAAAACAGTTTGGTGGTTCTTCAAAAACTAAACATAGCATTTAACATATGATCCAGCAGTTCTACTTGTAGGTATATACCCCAAATAATTAACAGCAGAAATTCAAACAGATAATTGTATACCAGTATGTACTGCAGCACTATTCACAGTATCTAAAAGGTGGAAACACCCCAAGTATCCAACAACAGAAGAAAAGATAAAATGAAATGGAATATCAGTCCTAAAGGGAATTAGAGGTTTGATATATGGTATAATGTGGATGAACCTTTAAAATGTTAAACTGGGTAAAATAAGTCAGGTCCAAATAGGCAAATATTGTTTGGTTCTGCTTATTTAAAAAATCAAGAATAGGCAATTTTAGAGTAGAGACTACCAGGAACTAGAGACTGGAGGTCAGTACAGGAATGAGGTGTCATTGCTTAATGGGCATAGAGTTTCCATTTGGGATGATGGAAAATTGAGTAAATTGATAGTGGTGATGGTTGCACAACTCACTAATGTAAGGGATGCAACCAAATTATACACTTAAAAATGGTTAAAAATGACAAGGCAAAATCCTTGAAACAAAGCAGCCAGTTGCTCTTAAGTCTGCTCAGATTTGTGGGGACCCCGTGTAAGTCAAAGTAGAACTGGTTGTATATGATTTCCACGGGCTGATTTTCTGAAAGTAGCTTGCCAGGCTTCATTTCTAGACTACCCTGGGTAAGCCAGAACTGCCAGCCTTTTGGCTAGCAACCGAGTATGTTAACCCTTTGTACCACTGAGAGACTGAATCTTTACAGTGGCCTACAAAACCCAGAAACACTGGCCTCAGGCTTACCATCTGCTATACAATCCAGCCTTCCTGGACCTCTTTCATTTTCCTCAAAGAGTCTTGTATTTTCCTACCTCAGGACCTTTTTTTCTGCCTGAAAAGAACGAAGAAAAGCATTGACCTACACACACACACAAACACACACACACACACACACACACACTTGTCTTCTCCATTATTAGGTCTCACCTTTCTCTGTAAGCCTTTCTTTATATTGTACCTTACCACCTACCCCTTTGACTGTTAATCTAACATTCTTGTTGATGTTATTTTAAACTACCCTGTAGCTCTCTAGTGAAGCAACTAGCATACTTGGTCCTAATTGTTCATTTCTGTCCTTCTCTACTGCTCTATCACTATATGTGTTCATAGAGGAAGGGGCTAAGATGAGAAAATAATCAGATATTTCCTGTGGTCCATCCAACAACAAAGACCCATAAAGACACATTAAGTCTATTACATATGACATTCTAGGAGCCTTGGACATCAAAGGGAAACTGGACAGAGCAACAAGGAAAGTAGTCCAGAAGTACCTAGGGCTGGCTAGATCTGACTCAGTGGAAATCATCACCTCAAAGGTGGACCAGCTTCAGCAACTGTGGCGAGGGAGTAGTGGTGTTTGGAAAATGTCTTCCATAGTGGGACAGAATGAGTGACAGAAATTCTACTCACACATCCAGAATCAGGGAAAAATGACAGTTGATTGTCAAAAGCTAAGTAGCTGGTGTGTAATCTACTATGAACAGATCTAAAATATCTTTCAGGATAAACCTCTTTCTCTTTTTACCAATGTTTCTCCCTTGTCTGCATGGTGCCAACTCCATAGATGATATGTCCCCTGGGCAGGGATTAGGACCTGTTATGCACACTTGAAACCATTCTCCCAGCATTGGAGAGGGAATGATTTTATAAGTGGGGGAAACATAATAATAGTAATAATCTGCCAGCTCTCTTGAGCCAGGAACTCATGGCAGAAACAGTTCCTTTGCCTTTACCTAGGTGCAGGCATAAAGGGTCCACAGACCTTGAATGCCTCTGACTCTGCATATGGCATCTGTCATCCATAGTTCAACTGCAAAACCTATCCATGCACAAGCCTTAAGAAACAGGGAAACACTCTCATCTCAGACAGTCACAGATGGCTATTAGCCCCTTGTTAGAGCTTCCAAGGTGCCAATAATCAAACTAGCTCACACTAACAGTCTATTTGGTCACTTCAAAAACAAAACAAAACAAGCTCAAACACTGTAAGCAAACACAAACTAAGTGTAACTTATCGATGGTTCAGAAACAACAGTCAATATCACATCAGGTAAAGAAGCAGATTATGATAGCCTAAGAAAGCGCCAAAAACAAAGAATCAAGACATTTTCAAGATGGTGAGAGCTTTCTGAAATTATCAGAGGTAAAACACAAAAGATTAGTAATTAGAACTCTTGAAGAGATCAGAAAGGACATCGAACAAAACACAGCAGAGCATAATGATAAAGTAAACAGACTGCAATAAACTGTAAAGAGACAAAAAGCAGGAATTCACAAAGTGAATAATAAACTTACAGAATCAGACAACTCAATAGAAAGCCAAAGGATCTGAATTGAGGCAGTGAAAATCTGAATTACAGAGACTGACACCATAATATGGTGTCTATGAATTAAGTCCTAAATTAAGTCTGTGAATTTGTCCTAAAAAAAAGTGCTACATACCTCAATGCTAAATATCAGTATGATTACTTTCAAAGTACTCCTCTTGGGAAGCTACCCAGCAACACCAGTGCCTAGTCCACCCTTCAAAGCAATTTTGGAACTCCTTTTCTTTAATGGCCATTAGGGCTGTCATTGTATTACCCTGGATATCCTGACTGTCATCAAAATGTCACCCTTTCAATATGTTCTTTATCTTCAGATAAAGAAAAAAAGTCATTGTGGTTCAGATCATGTAAGTAGGGAGGGTGTTCCAATACAGGTATTTGTTTACTGGCTAAAAACTCCCTCACAGACAACTATACAATTAAGTTCGCAAACTTGTTCCCTTAAAAGATGGCAGAGTAAACATATGTCTCCTGATTTCCCTCTGAGAACTAATGCCTGGATGATATTTGTATGGAGCACTGAACATTTAGAGAACCCTAGGACCTAGCATATTTGACTAGGCATCAGTATCGGACTAATCTTCCCCTCTCAAAAATGAGCCAGTGGCCATCTGATCTCCACTTCTGCTGTTTCACAGTATTGGAGAACTGGAGCTTCTGTGAATGGCCAGTAATGTACTTTCATTATCAGCTGTAAGGAGGGGTCTGCTGCTCTTAGCATAGAAGTAAAGTTTACTTTTGAGGCTGTGAAGCCTATGTATTTGCCTGGATATATGTCTGTTGAGAGGCCCAGCATCTTTTCCTTCCACCCTTCTCTGACTCACATTGTAGGGTAGGCTGACAGCTCCTAGTTTCTCCATCAGTAAGGTGACCTCTTTGCCGCCCAATAAGCAGAGACTTCCACCCTTGAGAGTCCACCTGGGGCAAATCACTAGAGTATTAGAGACAGCTGGTGACCAGCAAGTCTCTTGGATCCAATACCAGAGAAATCAAACAGTGTCTAGATGGCATGCAGGCAGCTGACCATAATTAATCATTTAAAGAAGCAGCCTTCAAATGCTCCAGAAAATTCCCAAAATAAAGATTGAAAAAATTTCCCAGATGAAGAAACCTTTCTGAATCTGTTGGCAATCAAGTACAAAAGAGGTATATCTTGAACTCTCCTAGAAATTAAACAAAATGCAGTAGAACAAAATGAAAAATTTAGTAAGCTATTTGAACTGATGGAACATCAATGGTCTGAAATACATCAGATCAATAACAAAATTACAGAGTTAGATCATTCAATCCAAAGCAAAAACAGTAGGACTCAACAGATAGAAGTCAGACTCAGTGTTCTTGAAGACAGAGCAACTGACACCAGCATTTATGAGGAAAAATCAGAGAAAAGAAATAAGAAAAGTGAAGAAGCATTAAGAGACATGTGGGACTTCATTAAGGGGAATAATTTACGTTTATTTGGAGTTCCTGAACAAGGGAGGATTAATGACAATGTAGAGTCGTGCTGTAGAGATGCTGACAGAAAGCTTTCCCGAGATTATGAGCAAAGAGAACATAGGTATCCAAGATGTTTATTGAATACCACAAAAGCCAGACCTGACAAGAAAGACACCAAGACATATTATAATCAAGCTTAATAAGTTGACACCTAAACAGATGCTTCTGAAGGCAGCAAAGATCAAAGCAAAGCTAACACTCCAAGGGAAACCCTGTAGGCTTTCATCTGACTTCTCTGCAGAAACACTGCTGGCTAGAAAAAAGTGGGCAGATACATTCAAAGCCCGGAAGGAGAAAAACGTCCATCCAAGAATTATTTATCCTGCAAAATTGTCTATCAGCTATTATGGTGAAATTAAGACTTTTGAAGATAAAGAGAAGTTTAGAGACTTCGTAGAAACTAAACCAAAACTATATGAAATATTGAAAGAAGCTCTTAGAAAAACAGAACCATTAAATGCATATTTAAGGTGACAGTTCAGGACATATCATTCAAAATTCTAATCAGTTAGCAAGGTCACACAACTTAATGAAAGCTACAATATTAAAATGAAAGAATCTGTGATCCTATCATGACAAGTATAATACCATCACATTAAAAGAGGGGTACACTACAGTAGTTATAGTCATTTCAGATGTAGAGGAAGTTTAAGAGTCATGCAGTAGTTAAAATTGTGTTAAATCTTAGTATGTTAAGGGGGATAATACATGTAGCCATAAAGCAAATTAAAGATGCATTGTATCAAAATAAGAAATGCAATACAGGAGTCTCAGCAGACACAACACCAACACTGAAACAACAACACATGAAGAAGAATGTCCCAGAACAGAACATTAAGAGCAGTATAGAAAACATCAACATAAAAGTAATTACATCAAAATGATGGCACTAAGCACATGCCTGTCAATAATTACACTGAATGTAAATGGACTGAACACTCCAGTAAAGAGACAGTGAATGATATCCTTGATCAAAAGACATGATCCGACTGTGTGTTGCTTATAAGAAACACAACTTAGACTTAAAGATGAACAAATTGAAAATTAAAGGATGAAATAATATATACCAAGCTAACAATATACAAAGAAGAGCAGGTATGGCAATACCAATCTCTTATAAAATAGATTTTAATGTAAAATCCACTATTGTGGACAAGGATGGTCACTATTTATGCTGAAAGGTTCAATACGCAGGTAGGACTTAACAATGTTAAATGTTTATGCACCCAATACCATAGCATCTAAATACATTGAACAAATACTGACAATACTGAAAAATGAGATAGATCATTCCACAATAGTTGCAGACTTCAGCACTCCCCTTTAAGTTATGGATAGATCATCCAGAAACAAGCTCAGTAAAGATGCAGAAGATCTTACTGCAGCAGTCAACCAACTTGACCTTATCAACATATACAGATCTTTTCATCAATGGATACATACACCTTCTCCAAAGCACATGGAACATTCTCCAGAATAGACCATGTGTTAGGTCATAAAGCAATTCTCTATAAAATCCAAACCATTGATTTACTTCAAAGTATCTTCTCAGACCATAGAGCTACAAAAGTTGAAATCAATAACAGACAATTCATAGATAGAAATTCAAACTTGTGGAAATTGAACAACCCTTTGCTCAAAAAGCCTTGGGTTATAGAAGAAATTACGGACAAAATAAAGAAATTTATGGAATCAAATGAGAACTAAAAGACATCCTTCCAGAATCTATGGGATTCAGCAAAAGTAGTGCTCAGAGGTCAGTTTATCTCTATGACTGCACACACCTGCAAAGAAGAAAGGGCCCAATTTAAAGAATTCACCTTATGGCTTGAAGAAGTAGAAAGAGAACAACAGAAGAACCCCTCAGGCACCAAAAGCAAACAGATTATAAGGATTAGAGCAGAACTAAGTAAATAGGAGAATAGAAAAATGATTGAAAAAATTAACAAAACCAAAAGCTGGTTCTTTGAAAAGATCAACAAAATTGATAAACCATTGACTTGGCTAAACTTAGAAAAGAAGAACAGCAGAAGATAAAAATAACCCTATTAAGAAATGAGATGGGAGATGTTAGAAAAGACCCAGCTGAAGTAAAAAAATAACATAATACTATGCAAGGCTGTACTCTAACGTGTTTGAAAGCCTAAGGGAAATGGACAAATTTCTAGATTCATATCACTCACCAAGGTTATCACAAGGAGAAGTAGATCAACTTACTAAATCTACCACAAGGGAAGAGATTGAAAGAGTCATCAAAAAAAATCTACCAACCAAAAAAAGTCCTGGCCCAGATGGCTTCATTGGAAACTTCTGCCTAACTTTTAGAGAAAAGTTAACTTCAGTACTACTAAGACTATTTCACAGTATAGAAAGGAATAGAATACTCCCAAATTCATTCTGTGAAGCCGGCATAACCCTGATACCAAAGCCAGGGAAAGATCCCACAAAAAAGAAAATTACAGACCAATATTACTCATAAACCTAGACGCAAAAATCGTCAACAGAATTCTAGCCAATAGAATTCAACAGCATATTAAAAAAAATATACCTCATAATTAAGTTGGTTTCATTTCAGAGATGCAAGGCTGGTTCAACATCAGAAAAACAATTAATGTAATCAACCACATTAATAACACAAAAGATAAGAATTACTTGATTTTGTCAATTGATACAGAAAAGGCATTTGACAAAGTTCAGTACTCATCCATGCTTAAAACTCTCAGAGAAATAGGAATAAAGGAGAAATTCCTCAATGAAATCAGTAGTATCTGTGCAAAACCAACTGGCTTCATCATCTTGAATGGTCAAAGGCTGAAAGAATTCCATTCGAGAATGAGAACTAGACAAGGAGGCCCATGCTCACCGCTTCTGTTCAACATTGTGGTAGATGTTCTAGCCAGAGCAATTAGACAAGACAAAGAAACAAACGGCATCCATATAGGCAATGAAGAAGTTAAAATCTCCCTCTTTGCAGATGATATGATTGTTTATACAGAGAATTCAAAGGAATCCATAATTTAACAATTGAAACTAATAGAGGAGTTTAGCAAAGTAATGGGATATAAGATAAACATAAGTAAATCAGAAGGATTCCTTTATATCCACAGTGAGATTATTAAAGAAGATACCACCAAATCAATTCTATTTTCTATAGCCCCCGAGAAGATAAAATACCTAGGAATAAATCTAACTGGAGAAATAAGAGATCTTTACAAAGATCTTTACCAGACCTTACTACAAGAAACTAAGAGAGACTTATGTAAATGGAGTAATCTACCCTGCTCATAGATAGGAAGGCTCAACATTGTGAAAACATCTATTTTACCCAAAGCAATCTACTTATGTAGTGCAATCCCAATACAAATTCCAGTGACATTTTTTAATGAGATGGACAAACAAATCATCAACTCTGCTCGCAAAACCTTAGATATGTAAAGCACTAATGAAGAAGAAGAATACACTGGGAGGCCTCTCACTACCTGACTTTAGAATTTATTACACTGTCCAGTAGTCAAAACAGCCTGGCACTGGTACAAAAAGAGACAGATAGACCAATGGAGCAGAGTTGAGATCCCAGAGATGACACTCTCCTCCTATGAACAGTTGATACTTGACAAAGGCCTCAAGATTTTAAACTAGAGTAAGAATATTCTCTGTAACAAATGATGCTGGCAAAATTGAATATCCGTCTGCAATAAATTGAAACAAGACCCATATTTCACACCTTATACAAAGAACTGAAATTGGATAAAAGACCTAAATATAAAATCTAAAATGATAAAGCTCATCTAAGATAAAATAGGATCAACAATGGAAGTGTTAATACACAATATAGACAGACTTCAAAATCTGACAAACAAGGCACATTCAGCAGAAGAGAAAATAGATAAATGGGAACTACTAAGAATCAAACACTTTTGTTCACCCAAAGACTTCATCAAAAGACTTAAAAGGCCAGCTACAGAATTAGAAAAAGTATTTGGCAACTCTATGTCAGACCAACATCTGATCTCCATAATTTACAAGGTATTACAAAATATCAACAAGAAAAGGATAAATAATCCAATTAAGGGATGGGCAAAGGAGACAGACATTTTTCTAAAGTGGATATCCAGGTAGCTGAAAGACGCATGCAGAATTGCTCACAATCATTAGCTATTAAAGAAATTCAAATCAAAACTACAATGAGATAACATGTCACCCAAACAAGGTTGTCCATGATTCAAAAATACAAAACAACAAATGCTGCAAAGGCTGTGGAGAAATTAGAACTCTTCTACACTGCTGGTGGGATTACAAAATGATACAACCTCTTTGGAAAACAATCTGGCACTTCCTTAAAAAGCTGGAAATCAATATACCATTTGATCCTGTAATTCTACTGCTTGGAATTTATCCTTCAGAAACAAAGGTTGTCACATGAACAGACACATGTACACAAATGTTTGTTGCAGCACAGTCCACAACAGCAAAAAGTTGGAATCAACCCTGATGCCCATCAGCAGATGAAAGGATAAGCAAACTATGGTACACGTACTCAGTGGAACACTATGGTATGATAAAAAACAATGACAATTTTAGAAAACATAACTTGGTCTCATTTGGAAGAGATCTTGCTGAGTGAAATCTGTCAGTGTCAAAGGACAGATTTTGTATGAGACACCCGTTATAAGGACTTTACAAGAGAATTATCCACAGAAGAAATGACTGTGTTGGCTACTGGCTGGGTCGGGGGCTGAGGGTTTATCACATGTGAGATAATTGATAGATGTTAGAAATTTTATTCTTTTACTGTAATTAATAAAAGATAAAAAAAGTTGAAAACAAAACCAACCAACAAAAAAACTTTCCACTATGCCACCATGTTCAATGGCCATTTGAGAGAGAGTTCCAGAATTGCTTTGAAGGGTGGAATAGGTGCTGGCATCAGTGCATAGTTTCCCAGGGGGAGTACTTTGAAGGTGACCATAGTGATCTTCAGCAATGTAAGTATGTAACACTTAGAACAATTAAGTTTGTAGACTTAATTATTTGACCTTGTAATTTTGGAGTAGGCCACATATCAGGCCATAAAGCAAGTTTTAACAAAATCCAAAGTATTGCAAAGCACCTTTTCACACCACAAAACCGTAAAAGTAAAAATCACTAACAGAAAAAGGAAGGGAAAAAAAAGAAATCAAAGTCATGAAAACTGAATAATACCTTGTTTAAAAACTGAGTAATAGAAGAAATCAATTATGGGATAAACAAATTCGTAGAATCAAGGGAGAATGAAAAGACATTCTACTAGAATCTTTGGGACACAGAAAAAGCTGTGCTCAGTGTTCAGTTTATTTCACTAAGTGCGCATATCTGAAACTATGAAAGGGTCCAAACCAGAGCCCTAAGTCTACAACTCAAACAAGTAGAAAGAGAGCAGCAAAATATGCTCTCAGACACCTGAAGAAAACAAATAATAAAAATCAGAGCTGAAGTAATGAATGAGTCGGCACTTGGCTTGGCTGAAGTAATGAATGAGCAAATAGGAAAATAGTTGAAAGAGTTAACAAGACCAAAAGCTGGTTCTTTTAAAAAATCAACCAAATTGATTAACCTTTGGCCTAACTGATGAAAGAAAAACAAGAAAGGAAGCAAATAACCTGAATAAGAAATGAGATGTGTGACACCACAACAGATTCAACTGAAATTAAATTAAAAATATATATATATCAAAATAGTATGAACAATTGTACTATAAGAAATTTGAAAGCCTAGGGGAAATGGAGAGATTCCCAGACGCAGAGTATATACCTAAAATAACACAAGCAAAAGTAGGACAATTAAATGAACCCAAAACAAATGAAGAGATTGAAAAAGTAATTAAAAAATTCTCAATCTATAAAAGCCCTGGCCCTGATAGCTTCACTGGAGAATCCTACCAAACTTTCGGATAAGAGTTATTTTAGTTATTTTAGAGCATAGATAAGGAAGAAATACTCCCAAATTCATTTTATGAAGCTTTAATCCTGATACCAAAACCAGGTAAAGACAGCACAAAAAAGAAAAATTATAGACTAGTATCTCTCATGAACTTAAATGCAGAAATTCTCAACAAAATTATAGCCAAAGAGAATTCAACAACATATAAAAAAAATTATAGTCACTATGATCAAGTGGGATTCACACCAGGGGTACAGGGATGGTCCTCCATCAGACAAATAATCAATGTAATCAACAACATAAATAAAAGACAATAACCACTTGATGTTATCATTGATGCAGAAAAGGCTTTTGATAAAGTGTAACACCCATTCACATTAAAAACTGTCATAAAAATAGGAATATAATTGAAATTTCTGAAAATAATAAAGACATGTCTATGCAAAGCTGACAGCTAACCTTATCCTTAATGGGGAGAGGCTGAAAACATATGCCTTGAGAAAAGAAACCAGACAAGGATGCCCTTTGTTACCACTTTTATTCAACGTTGTGCTGGAGGTTCTAGCCAAGCAATCAGACAAGAAAAATAAAGGTGATTTTAGTCAGCTAGTGCTGCTCTAACAGAGACACCATAAAGTTGATGGCTTCCAAAAGAGAAATGTTTGTAATTACATAGTCCGGTACGCTGTAAGTCCAAATTCAGGATATCCACTCCATGGGAAGGCTTTCCTCCTTGTTGGCTCTGGAGGAAAGTCCTTGTTTTGCATCAGTCTTTGTTCAGGGAGCATCTTGGCACAGGAATCTGAGGTTTGAAGGATATGCTTTTCTGATCCTGCTTTCTTGATGGTATGAGGTTCCCAATTCTCTGCTTGCTTCTCTCTCCTTTTATCTCCTGTAGGATGAAAGGATAAAAGGTGGTGCAAGACACACTCCAGGGAAACTCCTTTTACAGTGGAGTGGATAGGAGACCTTAGGAAGGAATTTACAGTCCCACTCTAATCCTCTTTAACATACAGCATAGGAAAATCACAAAACGGAGGACAGTCATAAAATTTTGAGAACCATGGCCCAGCAAAATGTCTGCACACATTTTTTGGGGGGACATACTTCAGTCCATGACAGGTGGTTAACAGATATATGAGGAAAAGCTTATGATCATTAGGCGTTAGAGAAATGCAAATCAAAACTACAATGAGATATCATCTCACCCTGACAAGACTGGCATTAATAAAAAAAAAAAAAAACACAAAATAATAAACATTAGCAAGGCTGTAGAGATACTGGAACACTTATACATTGCTGATAGAAGTGGAAAATAGTACAGTCATTTTGGAAATAGTTTTTAGTGCTTTTTTAAAAAGCTAGTAGTAGAAATGACATGTGATCCAGCAATTCTATTTCTTGGAATATATCCTGGAAATAAGAGCTCCACACAAATGAATAATGCACATTGTGTTCATGGTAGCATTGTCCACAATAACAAAAAGAGAGAATTAACCTAAGGTTGGAAAAACAAGCTATGGAATATTCTCAGAATGGGATATTATGGGATAATAAAAGACAATGACGAAGTGGGAAAGGTCTCATAACATGGAATAATCTGGAAGGCCATTACACTGAGTAAAATTAGTCAGTTGCAAAAGGACAAATACAGAATGAGACCATTATTATAAAGACAGAAGGAAAGTCTGAAACACAGAAGAAAACAATCTTTAATGGTTAGAAAGAAGGGGAGGTAAGAAGAATATTCAGTAATTAAGTAGTAGAAAAGAATTATTTTAAGTGAAGAGAGGAGACGTCATCCCAACTAGACTAATGCAGAAGTTAAGAAATTTCATAATTATAATCACTTTGAGGGACAGAGTAGCAGGGGCAGAAATCCGAGGACCGTGTTTTCAGGAGACTTCTAGGTCATTTGGCATAACAAAGATTACTATGAAAATATTCTACATTTCGCTTTGGTGACTGGTGTCTGATTTCTCAGATGCTAGCAAGTGTCCACCTAAAAAGCACCAGTTGGTCTCAAATCACGTCAATAAAGGAAAATGAAGAGCACCAAAGACCTAATAAACTATGAGCCCAAGAGACCGAAAGGGCCACGTAAACGAAAGACTATATGAACATGAAACTCAAAAAACTACGTGGTGCCTGGCCACCACCAATGACTGCCCTGACAAAGAACACACAAAAAGTCCTTGATGAAGCAGAAGAAATGTGGGGTGTGGAACTCCATCTCTAGTGAAAAGATTACATTTGGTGGACTGACAGACTGAAGAGTTCCTGGAAACCATGGCCACTGAATTCTCTGTTGGCCCAGAAGTTAAACCACTCCCGAAGCCAACTCCTCAGGCAAATATTGTACTTTTCTATAAGATGTAAAATGATATTTGTGATGAGTATGCTTGGGTCGGATCTGACTCGACGACACTTGTCTATGCTTCTTAACTTAGGTAAATACAGGAGACTAACTGAGCAGCTCTTGTGCAATGGTGAGATGAGAATGCAGAGGAGACGAACTAGCTGAATTGGCATGGGAAATACAGAGAAGTGCAGTGTGACAGTGTGGGGAGAACAGCTGGGGTTGTGTATTAGAGTGCGTGTAAGTTTTTTTTTTATGAGAAACATCAAATTGTAAACTTTCACTTAAAACGCAATGAAAAAATTAAAAAAAAATATGTATTTAGGGATGAAAATACTCTTTTTTAAAACAGCATCTCAAATGCTATTTGCTATTTTTAACACCTGCATGTCCTTAGCCCCTCTATTTTATATCCTGAAACCAAAATTGGATATGGTATAATCACTTACCTTAGTAAGATGAGTAGTATGTTTCTTGGGAGAATTTTCTTGTTCATTATGATTTTTAGACATATATTGCAAATACATGGCTAAACTCCCAGGGTTTAACAGAAGACCATGTGTATAGCAGTTTGAATCTACAAGCCACCTGTATGAGGCAGTTCTACTTTTTCCTACAGGGTCACTATGAGTTGGAATTGACTCAGTGGCAACAGGTCTGGTTCTTGTTTTGGTGCTGAATAAATAAAGAGCCCTGGTAATGTAACTGTTCAGCCCTCTAGTGCTAACTGAAAGATTAGCAGCTCAAACCCACCCTGCAACTCTACGGAATAAATACCTGAAGATACGTGTCCTTAAAGATCACAGGCCAGGAAATACTATGGGGGCAGTTCTGCTGTGTCACATGTCACATGGGGCCACCATGAGTTGAAAGCAACTGGATGACATCCAGCCACAACAACACTGAATAAGTAAATCAAGCGATGAAACAAATAGACAACAGACACTTTTCTGAAAATCAACATGACAGTTAAGGAAAGGCAGTGTTTGGAAAGCTAACTGAACTATTGAAAGAACTCTGTGGGTTCTCATTTCAAGCAGCCCTAGTCGCACAGTGTTTAAAGCGAATGACTGCTAACCAAAGGGTTTGAATCTGCCATTACTTCTGCAGGAGAAAGATGTAGAGATTTATAGCCTTGGAAACCCTATGGTGTCACTGTGAGTCAAAAGTGACTCGGTGACAGTGGGTTTGGTTTGAGTTCTCTCATTTCAGTCTTTTTACCTCATAGGATATCTTCTGAAACCTTTTATTTTATTTTTTAAGGACCGAGTAGTTTCCTTTTACTGTGTCTAGGTCATGAAAGACATAGAGAAGTAACGTATCACCTGAAATGTGTTTCCAGAAAAAGCTGCAATTGGCTCTAGTCATGACTCTGGTGCGGGAAAAAAAAATCTAAATTGCTCTGGAAGAAAGAGATTGATGTACAGTCCCCCAGACTCTCCTGAATGGTACACTGTGGAGACAAGTTACAGTGAGTGTCAGCCATTTGTAGAAGCAGCAGTTTCCACACAAGGGCTACATGTAGGAGAAAGTGGCAAACGCTAACACTACATGAAACGAAAGCCAGGAGAGGGTTGTTCTCCATGCTTCTGAGCGTTTCTACTGAATTGGCAAGTGCATGCAGTGACCCGGAAATATGCTATTTCTAGACCATCATCATCACCATTATTGTCACCAATATTTTTGTTTTCCTTTTGCATAGTCCTTTTGCAAGTAATGAGCAGGCCATTAACTGAAGGATATTACTGGGACAGGAGCTGCTGTGCTGGAAGCAGAAGATTTACTGAGAAGCTAAGGAGCCTTAAGCCTCAGTGCTTGCAGGGGACACTTACAAAGCTGCTGACATTGTTTTATGTCCTTTTTTTGGAAAAGCATCCCCCCAAATTGTATAAGCTGTAAGCCCCACGAAACCTAGATCTGCCCGTGATTTATACTTATCCAGTAGAGGATTTCAAACAGAAATCCTAATGTTGAGGATGCAACAAGCTAGGTGACATGTGTTTTTTATGCCCTGAAGGAGCCCACACTACTAGCATGCTGCATACTGAGTAGAAGCGTTAGATCCTTGTTGAATTAAACCCAGCCACTGTGGAAAGTCAGCACTTTACACCCTTCTGCTTTTGCTGTTGAGGAAAATGATTTCAAAAACCTAGACATTGTGGTGTCATGCTTAGAATCTCTCATCCCATGGTTTGTGACCCTCCTGTGAGTATGGGTAGACACATGCCTTCATTTCCATTTAGATAACATTTGTAATCTCTTGTAGTAGGACATCTACTATTAACTTCTACTTCAAATTATTTTAGACATTTAACATCCTTTAGTGAGCTTGGTGCCATGCTGATAGAGCTCATTCCAATGATAGGTAAGCCTCAAAGTTAGGAATGCAGTGGCTTGAGGCCCATCCTGATTTTATAGTAGCTTATTTATAAAACTATGAGGAGGAATTGATTCCACGACAGTGTTTTTTTTTTTTTAATTTATTCATAAAAAATTGTCAAATTTATAATCTTAATTCAAGGAGGCGCTGTAGCTTCTTCAGATTTTCTTCTCATTACACTGATGTGCAAACTGTAGGATGTTCTGTATTTCTGTTTGAGGCATTGTATTTTGAAATACCAGTTCTTTGCAACATCAGCTTAATGTTAGACTTGTAAAAATATTATCACATGTCTATACAGGGGCAGCTCATATCCATTATCTATCTTATAAATATGAACCAAAGACAAAGTAAACATGGATAAATTATGGATAATTTACATTAAGAAAAGATAGCCTAGATTAGTAACATTGATGAATCAGGCTGACTTACCCAACAATGTGGGGTGCTGAGCCCCTGAAATGGCTGGTCTCCTTGTTCTAAGTTGTTGTTGACTAGATTCTGATTCATAGTGACCCCATCAATGCAAAGTAGAACACCTCATAGGATTTTCAAGGCTGTGATGTTTCAGAAGCAGATATTAGGAGGCACCTCTCATGGGTCGAGTTGCCAACCCTTTGGGTAGTAGTTGAGTATTTAAGCATACTTGGGTCATTTTCATACCTGTCATGGATTGACTTGTGTCCCCCTAAATTGTGTGTAACAGTTTGACTAGGCAATGATTACTGGTATTGTGTGATTTTCTTATATGTTGTAAACCCTGCTTCTGCGATGTTAATGAGGGAGGATGAGCAGCAGTTGTGCTGGTGGGGCGGGACTTAATCTGTAAGATTGTATGGTGCCTTGAAGCCGTTATCTGAGATAGTAAGGAAAGAGAAGCAAGCAGAGAATGAGGTACCTCATAACCACCAAGAAACAGTGCCACGAGCAGAGCAGATCCTTCAGAAAGGACCTGGAGTCTCTATGCCTCAGAAGCTCGCAGGCCAACGGAAGACTGACAACAAGGACCTTCTTCCAGGGCCAGTAGAAAAAGCCTTCCTCTGGAGCTGATGCCCTGAATTTGGACTTGTAGCCTACTGGACTGTGACAGAATAAAATGTATCTGTTTAAAGCGATCTACTAGTGCTATTTCTGTGACAGCAGCACTAGATGACTAAGATAATACCTGACTGGTGACATAGCTCCATCCTTATTTGGAGATGAATGAGTGGGGGCAGTATGAAAGCATGGAAAGTTACTTGCCAATACTTTCAAACATGGTAGACATTGCTGTTTTGTGGGAAAAGCTAGAAATTCTAGAAGACAAATGTTGGGGGAGTGTGAGTGGAGAGGATGGTATTATGTTGTTTATTTCATGAATAAGATTAAAATTATTCACTTGTTTATTCATTAATCAACAATCTGTTGAATACATATTTTATACAGTGGTATAGACCCATGTATCTTGTGTATTTTCTGGGTATGAATGATACATACTTGAAGAGTGTGTGTTCACTATACAAAAGGCAAACCCTTGAGAAAAGGCATTTGCTGTCAGGGATGGTGTGTGTAAAAACATAATCATAATACAGGATAAACCAAACTCAGTGTTGTAGAGTTGATTCAAAATCATAGGTACCCTAGAGGTAAGAGTAGAACTGACCCATAGCTTCCAAGGAGCAGCTGGTGGATTCGAACTGCCCACCTTTTGATTAGCAACTATAGCACTTAACCAGTATGCCACCAAGATTTCCATAACATAGAAGGATATAAGCATGAAAGAGAGGCAATATCTAAGTACTGTAAAGAGTTGAGTGAGGAATAAAGTGGTTCTTACTATTTGGACTGTATGCCTTTGCTCCCTGTCTCTGTTATCTACTACAGCTGTAATGGAAATACCACAGTTGGGTGGCTTTAACAAACAGAAGTTAGTTCTCTTGCAGCGTAGAAGATAGAAGTCCAGATGCAGTGTGCCAGCTACAAGGGAAGACTTTTCTCTCTCTGCTGGTTTTGGAGGAAGTTCCTTGTCATCCATCTGTTCTTCATCTAGGAGCTTGTCTACACAGGAATCTTAGGTCCAAAGGACACACTGTCTTCCCAACACTGCTTTCTTGGTCATATGAGGTCCTGCTGTCACTTTGTTAGCTACTCTCTTTTATATTTCACAATGTTGGTTTAAGACGCAATCTAATCTTGTAGATTTTCCATGTACTTGCTGCTAATCCATCTCATTAACATCATCATGATAGGATTTACAACACACAGGAGAATTGCATCAGGTGACAAAATGATGTACAATCATGTAATACTGGGAATCATGCCCTAGCCAAGTTGACAGATATTTTGTGTGGAAACAGTTCAGTCCATGACTTTTTGCAAAGGTCTTTGGACAGAGCCTTCAAGAGTGATTGCATTTTGTTGAATTGAGAATGGCGGCCAAGATTATTCTAGGAATGGGAGTAAACAGGTGACAAGGCAAATGTATAAAGGGCTTGGCGAAAATGAGGAGTGATGACCAATTTGATGTAGCTGGAGTATTAAAGTTGCATTCGGTAGCCTTGAATGTAACTCAGGGCTGGATTAGTCAGTAAGCAAGGTACACACAGGCTCAATTGTGCCTTCCCACTAATTTGCAGTATGAAGTTTATCTTGACCTTCCCATGTCAAAGATGTAGTGAAATATGTTTGAAATTGCTCACTAATTGGCAGGTAAGTACAATTAAGCATGTCCATATCCTGCTCAATACAAGCCAGTGCATACTGTACTTATAGGGTAATCCAGCCCTGATGCAACCCTTAGACATATGGACTTTAGTCAAATGTGCTTTAATATTCTCTAGAACTGCCCCAGGTAGACCATTTTCACTGAAGCTGCAAGTTAGATATATTCAATGCTTTGAATTTATAAACAATCAATGAAGTTTTATTGGTTATATAGGAAAATAATCGAACCTCTACTTTTAAGCAGTAAATATCAGATACCTTCAAGCTGTTACTTATTTTATGCTATCATAATGATGATTTTTTTGTGCTAACCACTATTATATTGCCCATTTCACAGATGATAAAACCAAGGAACAGAAATACTAAAACACTTGTCCAAGGTCAGATAGCTAATAAATAGCAGAACCAGAAATTCAACCCAAGTCTGTGTAATGACACATACCATATTTTAAGCATGACCAGTTCTTGCTGCACAGGAGAGTAGGCCAAAAGTTAACACACTCTGAGTGTCTTTCTGGAAGAACAGGAGTCAAGATGCACCCCTCCTGTGCTTCTAATTGCATCCTCAGTCCATGGAACCGAGCAATCTTGTTGCCAGGATCCATTGCCTGAAGAAAATGAAAATCGGATGGCACCTGCTTTCAGCTCAGTCACACAAATCGGGCCCAACTGTTTCACCTTGATTTTTTTTCTCAACCAGATGGAAAATTGGGCAATTCCTCAATTAAATGTCACCAACCCTCTTGTATTCCCTGCAGCAAATGCCTCATTTCTCAGGGGTTTGGCAAAATTTCACCTTTCTCCAATCTCATTTTCCTGGCTCAGCACTGGAAAAATAGGGGCAAGGAAACACCATTCAGCCTGGCTGTTTCTTGCTTCTTAAGACATTTCTAAACACAAAAAGAGCAGTTTTACTGCTTGGAAAAAAGCTTCTTTCTTGTCACCTGGTGCATGACAGTGGAAACCTCCAATTCTTGTTCAGCATTTTACCCCAGCTGGCACCAACTGGAAGGAAGAGATTTCTTCTTTTGCATTGTAAAGTAACAAATCCAAACACAAAAACTGCTGTGGAACAGATTCCAGCTCACAGTGAAAGTATACGACAGAGTAGAACTGCCCCATCGGGTTTCTAAGGCTCTAAGTATTTACTGCAGTAGACTGCCACGTGTTTCTCCCACTGAGTGGCTGGTTGGTTTGAACTGATGACCTTTTGGTTAGCAGCCAAGTGCCACCAGGGCTCCTATTAACAAACCAACTCGACACTTTTTAGAGACAGAAAATGGTAAAACTCCAACACTTTAAAGGGATCATGACTATGTCTACAGACCAAGAATTGGCATCCATTTCAATGAACTTTAACTGTACTCTGTTTAATACTGTGATTTTGGACTAAGAGAAAGGCAAGTCTTAAATCCGTCACTATATCAACAGGCATTTATTCAATATCTGCCGAGTGTGAAACTCTGTGGAGGGCACTACAAATTCTCTTTAAGTGCTCGACTTCACAGAACCCTACAAATTATTTAGGGAGAAAAGTTAAACACATTTAAATAACTGAGAATCTAGTGTCTGTATATAGAGAGTCAAAAGCAAACCCACTGCTGTTGATTCAATTTCAACTCACGGTAACCCTATAGGACAGATAAGAACTGCCTCATAGAGTTTCCAAGGAGCATCTGGTGGATTTGAAGGGCCCACCTTTTGGTTAGCAGCTGTAGTACTTAACCGCTACACCACCAGGGCTTCCATGCCAAGTCAAAGACACAGTAAATCTCATGAGTTGTCAAAACAGGGTGGATGTTTGCACTTTGGATAGGAGTCAGATATAGGGGCTTGAAGGAACTGAAATTGGACGAGAGTGCTTAAGAAATAAAACTCAGATTATTGGCAAAGGAAGAAGAACAGAACATTTAAAGTAGGCTGGAGTGAAGGGAATAGAATTAAAAAGGTCCTGTATTTCTGTTATGGCCTTCCCCGCTGTGCCTGATGGTTTCCTGAATACTGTCATGTCAGACCAGAAGATGCTAGTATTCTTTTTTTTTAATGTTTAAAGAAATGTTTTCATAGAGGGAATGGATTAATTTACCCAACAAGTTTCATTTAAATTAGAGTGAATCTTGGGTTGATTCAGCTGTAATGAAGGGAAGTTAGGGTCCTGATAGACTAATTTGCTTGTTAACTTTCCTGTTTCATGAACGAGAATGTCCATGAGCAAGTTTTCTTACTGAAAGCAATTTGGTTCTAATTGAGGTTGATTCACTGGGAGGAAGGTGGAACAATGGGAATGGTTTATTATTGTAAGGCATTGAAGACAACCAAAAATATTTTACAAATTGACAGGTTTTTTTTCCCCCTCTTAAGACAATTTTCATGTTGATTTTTCATAATAATACTTCATTTTTATAGTAGTAGTATATGTATACCAAAAACAAACAGCAAACAAATGAACCAACCCTGTTGCTGTGGAGTTGATTCTGACTCACAGTGACCCTATAGGACAGAGTTGGATTGCCCCATAGGATTTCCAAAGAGCTCCTGTATGGTTTCAGATTATGTAGCCAAATACAGACAAGCAAAATTAACAATAAATTACATTCCTAATGCTGAAAGATCCACGTTCCACGTCTTGATCTCTCTAAATATATTTTGCCCTATTGCTATCTCTCTGTCTCTGTCTTTCTACCTTTCTCTTTAGGAAACCCCGTGGTATAGTGGTTAATAACTACATCTGTTAACCAAGATGTCCAAACTTGAATCCACCAGGTGCTTCTCGGAAACCATTTGGGGCAGTTCTACTCTGTTCTGTGGAGTTACCATTTGTCAGACTCTACCTGACAGTTATGTGTTAATATAAATTTTATATTTACCTTATATATGCACACACAGACACGTGCATGTGCACACACACACATGCAAACACGAGGTCTGACAATTAGGTTTGCAAACTCATCCTAGAAAACGTGCTGCATACCTCACTGCTCAATATCACTATAGTCGTCTTTGAAGTATTCCCCTTGGGAAGGTATGCACTGATGCCAGTGCCTAGTCTACCCTTCAAAACAATTTTGGAACTCTTTCTGAAATGGCCACCAGAGCTGTCATTGTATTACCCTTAATGTCCTGTATGGCATCAAAATGTCTTCCTTTCAATATTTCCTTCTTTGAGTCAAGAAAAAAGTCATTGGGGGCCAGATTAGGTGAGGAGGAAGGTGTTCCAATACAGTTATTTGTTTACTGGCTAAAAACTCACTCACAGACACCTATACAGTTAAATTCACAAACTTGCCACTCTGCTACTGTGCACAATGGCCCTTCTAGAAAGAGTTCCAAAATTGCTTTGAAGCGTGGACTAGGCGCTGGCGTTGGCATATATCTCCTCAAGGGGAGTACTTGGAAGGTGATTATGGTGATATTCAGCAATGATGTATGTAGCAACTAGAGTAAATTAAGTTTGCAGACTTTATTGTCAGAGCTTATATATGCATGTGTATACACACACATATACATTTGCATAATTTCAAAACATGAGATATTACATGTACTGGTTTTTTACCTGTTTATTTTCAGTCTGTAATTTCAGTATTCCATTTCAATAATTTTTTATCTCATTTAGTACCAGTACCATATTTGGATTTTCCTAATTAACTCAGAAATTTCCTTTAAAGCTGGTTTACCTGCTTTGGTTGTTATGGTCCTTAAGACTTTTAAATCTATCGTGACCTTCTTCCCATTTTTGTGTGATAGTGATTATTCATTGAAACTTCCTTATCTTTAAAACTTCTACATTATGCTGTAAGCCCTATAATTGTTTATAAATCTCATTCAACATTCAGTATGAAAGAAATTCTATGACATAGGTGCAGAGGAATTGGAGTTGATATTGGAATTAGACCAGGATCTTTAAGAAGAGGTAAACCAAAGAAAACTGAACCCATCACTGTTGAATTAACTGGACTCATAGCAACCCTATAGGCCAGAGTATAACTACCCTGTGTGGTTCCTAAGGCTGTAATCTTTACAGAAACCAGTTGCCACATTTTTGCCCTGAGTAACTCCTAGTGTGTTCACATTGCTAATTTTGGGTTAGCAACTGAGTACTTAACCTGTGTACCCCAATGCTCACTTAAGAAGAGGTGCTACTTAGATAATTGGTGAAGAAGGAAGAAGAGTTGAACGTGTGAGGTAGAAGAGAGTGGAGAATTCTAACTTAGATCTTCAAGCACATCAGATGCTCAGAAGACTGTTGAATCGAATAATGTCACTTGGGCCTTTTGTTAGGACCCAGAGTCATACGCTTGGCATTAAGTATCTCATCTGACATTCTTGGCCTTTGTTTCCTGTATTGCATCAAGACTTTTGAATCAGAGTATCTGAGGAAGGGACACAGGATACCCATATATTTAGAATGAATTCCCCCACATGATTCTCATCATTTGGTACGTTAAGGAAATAGCACAGTTGATTATATGTATTAAATTTTTTCATCTACCTTTTTGTTCATGAAACCCTGGTGGTATAGGAGTTAAAAGCTATGGCTGCTAACCAAAAGGTTGACAGTTTGAATTCACCAGGCACTCCTTGGGGGCCCTATGGGGCAGTTCTACTCTGTCCTACAGTATTAGTATAAGTTGGAATCAACTTTAAAACAACAGTTTTTTCCCCCCTCTCTTTCTGCTCAACAGTAGTGGTAGAATAATGGTTAAGCACTTGGCTGCTAACCAAAAGACTGGTGGTTTGAACCTACCCAGTAGTGACTCCATAAGAGAAAAACCTTGTGATCTGTTCTCATTAATATTGCAGCCTAGAAAACTCTGTGGAGCAGTTCTACTCTGTCATATGAGGTCACTGTGAGTCAAAAATTTACTCACTGATACCTACCAACAACATGCTTCCCCTCTAAACTGTGTATCTCTCCTTAGTCATAAACTTTTTCCTTTTCTTAGTGTTGAAGTAACAGATTACCACATTCTTCATGGCTTAAAAGAATATAAAAGCATTATTTTATAATTCTGGAAGTCAGAAATCATAAAATCAAGGTGTTGGTAGAACTGCATTTCTTTTGGAGATTCTAAACGAGATTTCATTTTCATGACTTTTCTAGCTTGTAGGGGCTGCTTGCATTCATCCTTGGCTTATGCCCCTATCCTCTGTCTTTAAAACTAGAGATATAGTGTTTTCCCTTCTCTCTGATTCTGACCTGGTTACCTCTGTCTTACAATAATTATGCTTGTGATTACACTGGGCCTACCTGTATAATCCAAATTAATCTCCCTGTTACAGGTTTCTTAATTAATCATATCTGCTAAGTCCCTTTTGACATTGTCATGGATTGAATTGTGTCCCTCAAAAAATGTGTGTAGCACGTGGGCTAGGCTGTGATTCCTAGTATTGTATGATGTTCCTTTATGTTGTAAATCCTCCCTCTATGATGTTAATGAGGGAGAATAGCTGTGGTAGTCTCAGTGAGGCAGAATTCAACCTGTAAGATTGTATTGTGCTCAGCTGGTAACCACTCCAGCAAAGAGTTGGGTATCTCATGCCCTCAGAAAAGAAGCAGTACCTTGAGCAGAGCCTGTCCATGATCCTCAGAAGCTCCCAGTCTAGGGCAAGATTGATGACAAGGACTTCTTCCAGAGCTAATAGAGAAAGCCATCCCCTGGAAGTGATGTCCTAAATTGTGAGCTCTTAGCCTACTTTACTTTACTGTGAGGAAGAAAATTTCTTGTTGTTAAAGCAATCTGCTATTAGGGTCCGGATTTCAAGATGCGACGCAGTTTCTCTTTAAAAGTTAAATTTTATTAAAAATGTGCCTAATAGGAAAAAAAAAGGGGCTGGTGCACCAGGGACGCACTCCAAACTACACAGAGCTGGAGGCGACCCCAAGCTTCCTTAGCGTGCAGTATTTAAGTCATAAAACTGCAGAGTAGGGAGGGGGAGCTGGTTTTTGCATTGATTGGTTGAGGCCATATGGAATTTCTGCAAGGTACAAAATGTTGCTGTTGATGAATGTGTCAACTACATTTGTGAATGTTTCAATGACATGGAATTTCCGTAAGTTGTAAAAAT
This sequence comes from Heterohyrax brucei, assembly GCA_028571685.1. Lineage (NCBI taxonomy): Eukaryota > Metazoa > Chordata > Mammalia > Hyracoidea > Procaviidae > Heterohyrax > Heterohyrax brucei. Next base: position 173,859,770 of record CM053141.1, read on the forward strand.
GGATGTTTCAATAGCTTGTGGTTAGGGTTGGCTCCAGGGGTTATTTGTAAGGCTGTCTCCAGGCTTTGTCTTTTGCAAGATAAAGGTGAAACTACTCTAGAGTATTTCCTGCTATTTTCTGCTAAGTTCTTTCCTGGAGCCTTCTACCTTGAATTTTCACTGCCCTTTTCCCAAGATGGAATGTGAGGTTCAAAATGGAGCTACTTATGTTTCATTTCAATACTGCTTGTGGTATTTCTGTTATAGCAGCAATAAATAACTAAGACAAACATATAAAGTAAGACAGTGAAACCTGTGAAAGCTGGAACCTGTGTAAAGGGGAAATCTGTCATAAAAGGAAAACTCAGATATTCTCCCCTAAAATGACTGATAGAAAGAAAAGTAGTAAAACTGTACCCTGCCAAAGATGGGAAACTTGTGAGCCTTGGGAAAACAAGAGTTTCATTAAGTTTTTGGTTTCATAGGTTTCACTGTATCTTCAGTTTCTGTACGTTAGGGCCTGAACATGTACAACACCAAAAAACCAACCAAACCCACGCCACTAAGTTGATTCCAACTCATAGGAACCCCATGGGGAGGCATTATTAGCATCTATAGAAACTTTCACCAGAAAATTAAAAATGAAAAAAGGCTGAAATTAGTTAAAATAAGTATTAAGAATTTCTTTTAAAAACTTTTTTCTTTGTTATGAGATTTCAAGAATGATTCCTATGAACTGTTATTGTAACAAAGAAAGAAAGGAGAAATGGGAGAAAGGGAGTGAAGGAGGTACGGAAGAAGGATGAAGGAGGGAGGGAGAAACTCTGCCCTAACCAGGAGCTTAATATGCTGCTGTAGAAACTTTCCCATTTATCTCAAAAATTAGCTTACTTTTTTTTCAGAATAATATTGCATTTTACTTCTTTCAGAAGTGTGATTCATAATTATCCTGGTCAACAGTCTAATGGTGGGGTTCGAAAATTGATATGCAAATTTGTATTCCGGTACAGAGGTAGAATTAGGAGCTGTCTGTTTTGTAGCAGATGGAGTAATTATAAAATATGCTCATGATTCCACTTTCAGGGTCTACAAATTGATATTAAGTGCAGGACTTGAAATACTACAACTGTAATGAACACCTATTTAATAAATAATTGAGTACTATGTGTGAGGCCTGATGGTGCAATGGTTAAGAAGCTTTCTGCTAGCCAAAAGGCAGACAGTTTGAACCCACCAGCCCCTCCTTGGAAATGCGATGGGGGGCAGTTTACCCTGTCATGGGGTTGCTGTGAATTGGAGACCTACAGCAAGGGTTTGCTTTTTGGTTATGTGTGATGCACATAAAAATTGAAAAACAAACAAATGTATAAATCAGAAGTGGCATGAAGAAAATGGCAGAGTGTAGTAGGAAGAAGACTCAGGAAGGAGACCTAGACAGCTGTCTCTGAGGATAGACCTGAAGAATGCAAAACATGTTGAGAGGTAGAGATGAGAAAGGTTGTTCTGAGTAGAGGGATGGGCATTGAAATGCTTAAGAGGGGCAGGATTCCAGGCTGGGAGAGGGCGGAGTGTGAAAAATTGAATGTGTCCATGGAAAAGAAGCCAGAGCAGCTGGATTATTCTGGATAAAAGAGAAGAGGTTAGCTGAGACTGAATCACATAGGGCATTGTAAGTCCTGAAAAACAAAACAAATGAACAAACAAAATAGGTGTTGCTGTTGAGTTGACTCTGACTCACAGCAACCTACAAGACAGACTAGAACTGCCCCATAGAATTTCCAAGGAGCGCTTGGTGCATTTGAACTGCATCTTTGGATCTGACTCAACGGCACTTGGCTTTGGCTTTGGATTAGCAGCTCAGGTGGTAACCACTGCACTATGAGAACTCTGTATGTATTGAGAAGGATTTTGAATTTCACATGATGCGAATCTTTTGAGATTATTAAATGACTTGAAGACTTGGAGACTGCAAGGAGGGGTGGGAGGTGGTACTACCTGTGAGCCCAAGCTCCAAGACCCCAGTGATGTGCTTCATTGTACCATTAGATTTCTAAAACTCATGAAAATTTCAATATGGCAGCCACAGAGCATTCAAGTGCAAGTTCAGGACCCTTCTGAATGGGGGATCCTGGCTACACATGGCCATCTATTCAGTCCTGACTCCCAGGTTTCTGAAATAAGTGTCTAGGTAAATTTTGGTACCTTTTACTGAGATGGAAGAAGTCTGAAAACAATCCACTCTCAAGGGAAAATCGGGTCTCCAGTTTGAACATACTAAGTTTCAGATGCCTTTGATGTATCTAAAAGAAGATGTCAAGTAGGAAATTGAATATATAAGTTAGAGTTTAGAGAAGTTCTTGAGGCTTTGGAATCTTGGGAGTCATAATTTGAAAGTCTTGTCCTCGCAGAAGTGTAACACCAACAATACCGTTTGGATTCTAAGTGAACAAGAGTTTTCTGTGACTGAATATCTCAAAAGTCTTCTTTGTTTTTGCTAAACTTTTGTATTGGTTTAACTGTGACATTGGTGCATTTTCTGAGGTCTTTCTTTTTCATATACTTGCCTGTGTTGATCAATCTATTTCTTCTCAGTTTTCTGATTTCAAAATAAAATTTTTGTTGGTCAAGTTAATACAAATTCTTGAATTGTTCTAGATTACAATGCAGAGTATATAATTCTACATTATGTTATAAACGTACAGATGGGGACATTGGACTTTTTATTTTTCTGAAGATGGACTCAAAATATGGAGGTTGGCCAATTCCTCTAGCTTCAAATATGGTTTAAATTAGAAAACTCTGGCCAACAAAATTGCTGGTTTTTTTTTTTTTTTTCCTTTTCACCCATCTAGTTTATAGATATAGTTTAACATAAAGCTATTCCAAAGACTCCCCCCTCTTCCTGCTGTGTGTGAGGGAGTCAAGAATAATTTAAAGTGAGAGTTCTGTGCTCAAAAGAATTACAAGATGTTTGCCTTCAGGTGATGTGTGAGAAAAAATCTCTCTCCAGTACTTTCCTTATAGCGGGGATGAGACCCCAGGCTATTTCTTTTCTTTGTTTCTTTTCATTTTTTTATTTTTTTCCTGAAAGGATAAAATAAGATAATGTCTGGTGGACTATATTGAGATGTATTATAAAGAAAAATGGTCCCTCATTAAGATGAAGTTATGTCTACACTTTGGTGTCTATACAGATCATATCTAAGTCGGGTCCGTTCTGAGTGATGTCAGAGAAACTGCACACTTGTTTATTAAAAGCTCAGAATAATTAGTATGTGTCTACTTCTATTCCATGGTGCAGACAACCTGCTGAGAACAGGGCCATCGTTAAAAATTATGTTGAAGGTAAAATCTCTCCATATAGATGAATATGGACTTGAAGATTGTTACTTCAGTTTCAAATAGTCACGGTGACCTAGTTTTAGAGAAATATTTTTAGTGTTACACAGTAAAAGAAGAACGGTTCAGTGACAATTTGTAGACTATGTATTTTAATGGCAACTTTCTCTGTTAACAAACCTAACTTATCTAAAAATGAGATTTGTACTAGCATGGTACCTTGTAAGTAAGAGGCAGTTGGTAAATATTTGTAGGACTTAAATTGGGTGTGACTATTTCCTATACTCAGAGTCACACACTCTAGTTCAGCAGCCAGAAGGGAGTCTGAAAAGTTAATTCGGCATGCAGGTAATGAAACTCACCGTGAGTAAAGCATAATATGAGATGCTTAGTGGAAAAAGAAAAAGGAATAAGCAGGTAGAGTAACAGCCTTGACTTGTAAGAACTTAGAGAATGCTAAAGCTCACAAAAGCTTTTTGGAATTAAATTCTTTAAAAGCTAGAAGAAAAATACTTTTAGAATTATATTCTTTGAAAGATTGCTTAGCCAAATCCTTGGCTTTTTACAGAGAAGGACAGTACAGACTAATCTCAACAAGCAAAATTAGTGGCAAAGTTAAGGTCAGAATGATGTTGTTCTTGCAATGCTCTTTCTATCAATTGTGCTTTCTTTGAAAGTAGCTCTGAGACCCCTTTTTGTTGCAGTGTCCATAGCATATGGTGACCTATACCTACTTAGTTTAAGAGGTTGTTCAAAACAGTGTCATCATGCTTGGTTGGAAGCTTATAACCAAGTAGGTTTGAAACTAGTGTTTCACCTGTAGGGGTAGCCACTGACATATTTAAAAATGTGATGAACAGAAAGAAAAAGTTTGGGTGCCCAATAATAAGGGAAGAATTAAATAAGATACCTCATAACCACCAAAAATGGCAAGGGATTTTATGAAACATTACATAGTATATTTTTTACACAGATAACACAGACCTTCTGTATTCAGTTGCCTGCCACCACCTCCCCTCCCATAAGTATATTCATGGGAGAACTTTGCTAATTTTTTTACACCAACATATAGAAGAGGATTGGCATAGAGGTGCTTGTAAAGGTGCCTTGTGAGGGGTGACAGAGGGAAGGTGAAGTGGCGAATGAATTCAGAAGATATGTTTGATTGCCTAAGAATACACTAATGCATTATAGTATCATTCCCATTAATATGTGTGTTGCTTAATGAGTGATACAATTGCTTCTTCAAATGTATCCCAAAGATAAACTTGCAAAAGAATGAAGATACAAGCAAAAGCCTATCTATTGCAGGATTATTTGTAATATTAGAAAACTGTAAGTACGTAGAAGTCCATCATTAAGGACAAATGAGGAATTATGCCGAGGGGACTCTGCCCCTGAAATTCAGGGAGGTTATTGAGAAAACTCTGTCCCTGAAGTTCAGGGAGGTCATCTTATCCAATGATCAGACCTGGTCATTAACTGAAAACAGCCTAGTAGGCATGCCCCACAGGGATGACCAAAAACAGTCTAATATGCCTCACCTGGTATAACCATAAAACCATAAGTAACTTTTGCATCAAATCACCCCTCATTTCTTCACTGGAACTTTAAAACTATAAAACTTGTCCCTATGAGCTGTTGGGTGGGCTCAGACCCCACTATCTTTCTCTTCAAATAAACTTCATGAGACCCTTGACTGGTGTGTCTCTGCCTCTGTTTCGGGCCACTCTCTCCCCAACAATGCTGATGTCAATGAGATGAGATTAGGAATATTTGATGCACGAAAAAGAAAATGCAGTAGAAAGATAGATAGATAGGTTTAAAGACCATCACTGAAGTTCTGAATTTGATTTGTAAGTATCATTCAATCAGTCTGTCCTGTGAAAAAGGCTGGGAAAAAAAAAACCACCTTTAGTAAGCAGGGCTTCCTGGGAAAATGACTGATCTAAATCTGAGGCAGAAGACGTCTGAGCTGAGCCCGGAGTACCTCACCACAGTGGAGAACAGGGCCGTTATCAAAGGCTGCTGAGAACATGTCAAAAAGGCTGAGGTGCCAACTTAAAGAGGTTCCTACCGGTAAAAGATAGAAGGACTTTATAATAATAAATATAATAGCTGTTTTGATGGAAAAAAAAAAAAACCCATAAAGTATGTTTAAATCTATGCATTTCATATGACATTAAAAAAATATCACTGATCATCTTTAGAATACAACTGGTAACTAATCCATTATTTTGAAAACTGGTTTAAAAAAGGGGGATGATGGGAAATGAAGCATCCGTCTTATCTTTCTTATATGGACTATACCTCCAGTGAATCAGATAGTTGATATGGAAAGTTTTTTAAATAATAAATGAGGAAGGAAGATAGAATATCACCTTTCCACAACCCTTAATGATAGTAACTCTACAAAGTAATCAATGGTTTCTATCACAAAGTAACAACAATAACAAAAAACAAACATCACAAAAAAGAAACAGCCATACTCTGTGTGCCTCTTGATAGAAGAACACTGCCACTTACAAAGCATGCTTGCCCCCCAATCCATCCTGATTTTGAGAAAGCTGTTACATCTAATTGCTGGGTTATACTGAATGCAGTAGATGGGAGCACGTTGAAATGTTAGTAGGGAAAGTATTTTGTCTACAATGCAGGAAGTTCTAGGGGACAAACAACTTGTTTTTTTATACAAATAGTCACAAAGAAGAAAAGCTGAAGTGACAGGCAGTGAGAAACTGTAGATTAAAAGAGACTTAAGACTAATATTCCTAGAGCTTTAATGTACTGCAGATCACCTGGAGACCATGTTAAGGTAGTTTCTGACTCAGTTTGGTGCAAGAGGGGATAGCTTCAGTGTGTCTAACAAACTCCCAGCTGAAGCCCATGCTGCTGGCCCATTGACTACATTTTAAGTAGCTGAGATTGATGAGAGACACCAACCAACTGCATTGTTTGAACCTAAATTTTATCCTGATTCAAATAACATTTCATGGATTGAATTGTGTTCCCTAAAATATCTGTAGTGGTTCGGCTAGGCCATAATTCCTGGTATTGTGTAATGTTCCTCCGTGTTGTAATTCCTGTGTCTATGAAGTCAGTGAAGGTAGATGGAAGGCAGTTGTGTTAGAAGAGTGAAATTCAATGTGTGAGTTTGTTTTGTTCCTTGGGGCTGTCTCTTGGGGTACAAAGAAGCTAGCAAAGACTTTCAGGGACCGTATACCACGAAGGAAAGCAGTGTCTGGAGCTGAGTATGCCCTTTGGAAAGCATTGGGGTCCCTGCACTTCAAAAGCTTCTAGTCCAGAGGAAGATTGATGACAAGCACCTTCCTCCAGTGCCAGCAAAAAAGGCCTTCCCTTGGAGCTGATGCTTGATTTGGACTTACAGCTTACTGGACTGCGGCAAATAAAATTTCTGTGGTATTTCTGTTACAGCCCTACTAGCTGACTAAAACACAGCCTAAAAAAATATTTATGCAATAATTGAAAATATGAATACCTGTTGGTTATGTAATATTACTGGACTATCATTAAAACTGGAGATGAAGTAATGGTGTTAGATTATGGCTAATGGGAAGCATATTTATTTTATAAAGATACCTAATTCAGTGTTTACAGTTGATATATCTAGGATAGCTTCAAAATAATGTAGGTAGCTGTGAAGATGAAAAACATTGGACCACAAATTAATAACTGTGCTGGGTGATAGGTACCTTGGAATTCTTTACATTGGTCTACTTTTGTGTGTATTTGACATTCTCTATGAAGAAAGCTATTTTTTAAAGTCATTATTCATAGAAGACAAAAATTGGAAAAATATATTGCAAAACTTAACAGTGGTTTTAGATGATTTTTTTTTTTATTCTTTGTACTCTTCTGTAGTTTCAAAGTCCTAAAGTGTATTCCTTTTAAAATTAAGAAAAGTGTAGTTTTTTTTTTTGAGTGGGAGTCCAAGGATTAAAGAATCATTTCTGCTGGTGAATAACTCAGCTTAACAGGAAAATCCAAGGCCAGAACAGAGAAACAGAAATTAGTTCCATTAATGGGTTTTCCTATTAGAGAAGGAAACCCTCCCTGGTGGCACAATGGTTAAGTGCTACATCTGCTAACCAAACTGTAGGCAGTTCAAATCCACCAGGTGCTCCTTGGAAACTCTGTGGGCCAGTTCTACTCTGTACTATACAGTCATTTTGAGTCAGAATGGATTTGATGGCAGTGGGTTTAGTTTTATTAGAGAAAGAGACCAGGATTGAGGAGGAGAGTCTACTTAGTTGCTTCCTCTTCTGAGATAAATTGTTTTGTGAATGGAGGCTGTGCTGGCCTCTTATCAATAGTGTAGCATCAAGAGCTAAGGCCTTGAAGGCTCAGAGAAAACAATTTGAGGAACCAGAGTCAAGAGTTTTTAGATTTTTGTCAGAAAGTATCCATCAGCAATAGAAGATCCCAAGCAACAAAAGAGTCTTCCAGATTGACTCTGACGTGTAAAAGAGTATTACTGTGTTTGAACAGTTTGAACAAACCAAACACAGTTTGGTTCAAATCCAGCTCTTCCACTTACCTGCTATGTGTCGTTGACCACACGATTTGTCTTCTATGAGTCTGAGTTTCCCACTCGTAAAATGAAGAAATAGCTGTGCCACTTCACAGGCTGAGGACGAAAGTACATTGTGCCTATAAACAGTGCATGCAAGCTGTGGATATTGTCTGTAAAAAATACAACATCTATTCTTCTCATTTAAACTGTTTCTCAGTTCACTGACTTTGTTTTCCTGTTTCTCTGTCTCTTTTTTAGCTACTAATGGGCCTCTGTGAGTCAGCATCAACTTGATGGCAGTGGGTTTCATGTGTTTTTTTAGTGGGCCTCGGACTTGAGTCTTCTTCCTAAAGGAATATTAAAATATTCTCAGACAATCACTTTTCTTTGTGTGTATCTACTTAAGGTTGTGTTTTTATCACTAAACTGTTCAGGTCACATGTTCCCCCAAGATGCTCATAAGTTAGTGAAAAAAATCCCATATAAAATAGAAAACACTTGTTATAGGACAATTAACCTGAAATATTAGCCTGGGCTTTCTTTTCAAATGACTTTGAGACTTGCATTTTTGAAGCACCGTATAGTCCAATTGCCTTTGTAATTCACATTACGTGTGTAATAGACACATTTTAAAAGAACTGTAATCCTTCACAACATTACACTTTTTTCTGTTAAAATTTTCCAAGAGTTCTTTTGTATTCTCCCAAACAACAGAAGCTATGCCTAATCCCTACTCTTGTTCAGAGCGAAAAGAGCCTAAGCCTCTGCCTTTAGCTGAGGACTCCAGAGTTAGAAACATACACACAAAAGCTATATAAAGGAGAGAAAGAGAGAGTTAAAACAGTTTCTCTTAGGTCTTATACTGCTTCCTTATAGGCCTGCCTCCTGATTTCTTGCAGGATTTACTTGTTTTCTTTCAGGCCTGACCCTTCACAGTTGAACAAATTCCCTCTTTAGCGTAGCAAAGCTAGAGAGATTATTTTCTTACCTCTGAATTCAAGTACCAGTATGCAAACTTGGTATGTTCAGCATACACAACAGAAGAAATAAGAAGGGAAATGATCTTATTTGTAAAGAATATTTTATTGTCTATTCGTTGAGGCTGGTGGGAACAAACAGAGTTTGTGTTTTGTCTAGTCATTTACTGGTACCTTGCCACTTCATCTCATCGTTGTGCTCTGTCCTGCTTACTTCCTATTGTGGACTGTAGAAACCCAGCATAGTGGGCTAGGAAAAAGAAAGAAAAAAAAAAAAAACAAACCAGAACATCCAAAACCACTGGCATCCAGTCGATTTCAATTCACAGAGACCCTACAAAAGGTGTTTTGAAATTCATAGAACTGGGCTGGTGTCCTGAGAACCGGAACACATAGCTTTAGTTTCTGCCTTATAGGATGGATGGTAAAGGTCTAAAGGTGAATGTGTTCTAGAAACACTAATGAATTGTACCTCTTGGTAGACATGAAGGTATTGTCAAGGTAGGTGCTAAAATGTAGAGATCAGAGTACACATCTGAGATATACCAGAGGCGGTAGTGGAAGAACGATGCCTAACTGATGTCAATAACTGAGGGAGAAATAGAGAACTAGCAAAAGGAGAAATTTATTTTAGGTATAAAGGGACAGGGAAAAGCAAAGGCATGGAATACCCAATAGGTTATTTGGATCATTCCATGAACCATCTGACACTGTGAACACATATTTTTGTATGACTTTGTAAGCTAGGATAATGTATGACTTAGAGTGATTCTATGATAGAAACACAGAGTTGAAAGATATTTAGTGACAACCCACTCCAGGGGTTTGCTTTTTTAAAAATTGAAACGTTCTTTCTTTATAAATCTCATTGAAACTGGTGAACCACCAATAACCTTCCCTTCTCAGCCTTCTTCTCTTTGTGCAGTAGTCAGCCACACTTCCTGCAAACTGTAGGATTCCGCAGGATACGGCCAAAATACTCCCACTTCTTCTTTCCGATTTTATAAGTAAAATTCAAGATATGGACTTCTTCTTCTTTCCGATTTTATAAGTAAAATTCAAGATATGAGCTTACAGAAAACTATAGAAGGAAGTAGATGGCAGTCAGAATGAGATCTCTCTCCTGTATCTCATCTGATGTAACTTCCATTGCATCCCAGTATCTCACAAGGTCTCAATTTTTAACTTTTGGACAGAGCGACTGGCTGGAGTGATTAGAGATCCAGTTCTTGGTGCTTAGTGCTGTGAAAAATACAAGAGAATATATGTTCTCTACACTTGAGGAGCTTCCCTTCTAGGTGACTAGATGAGGTATGCTATAGGAAGATAATGCGGGTGGACAGTTTCTTTCATCTTCAGCCACAATTGTTTTTTTTTTTTTTTTTTTTCCATATAGCTGCTTACTTGGAAGCCCAATAGATTTAGCTGGAAAAATTGCTTGGGAGCTCTGTGGAGCGTAGCTTAAAAGTCTAAACTTTGGAGGAGACAGAAGTCATTAAGGTTTGGGTAAGAAAATGTTTAGGAGACATTTCATGAAAAATGAGGTCTTAGCTAAGTCTTAGCTTGAGTAAGATTCAGGTAAATGGAGAGGGGGAAAGAGGTTGTGTTAGCAGAGCCTGAGGTGGGAACGGGTAAGAGCGGTGTGAAAGGGTGGTGTGTGAACACGAGGACTTGTTTTCTCATAGCTTTGCTTTCTGAAATTATCTGGTTGATGTAACTCTTTCATCGTTTATTTTCTGTCTCCTGCAGCCCCAGTGTAAGCTACATGAGTGAGTGGGAATGAACTGGTGTATCTTATAAGCTGTAGCAAGCGTCTACCAGTTTCCTAAGAAGATTTTGTGATGTGGATGAAAGACCAAAAGTAGTGAGGTGATAAAGGTTAGAGTGGATTGTTAAATTGGGGTAAGACTGAGGGACCAAGATCATCAGTGCTCAAGGCTTGGAATTCCTCCTCTCTAAAAAGTTTTTGAGCATAGAGGTGAGCAAGTGCTACTGATATTTTATAATAATATGACAGAGTATCTGGATAGTGTAAATAGTTAAGGTATGTGGCCAGTAAATGAAAGGTTGGTGGCTTGAGTACACCCAGACACACTTCAGAAGAGAGAGGTCTGGTGATGTCCTTCCCACCGATCAGCCATCGAAAACACTGTGAAGCGCAGTTCTGCTCTACCGAACACGGGATCACCGTGACTTGGAATTGACTGTATCGCAGGCGGTACTGGTAATATGACATAGTGGTTCCTGATGTATTTTGGTGGGTTGAAAGAAAAATAGTAATGAAGAAAAGATTATGAAGAGCCCTTTGTAATATTTCAAGGATGTTCAAGATGGTTAAGACTGAGTATTAGGGCTGTAGGGAGCCCTGGTTGCACAGCGGTTAAACTAACTAAAGTACTGGCAGTGTGAGCTCACCAGCTGCTTCATGAGAGAAAGATGTGGCAGTCTGCTTCTATAAATATTTACGGGAAACCTATGGGGTGGTTCTGCTCTGTCCTGTAAGGTTGTGATGAATTGGAATCTACTTGATGGGTGTGTTTTTTGTTTTGTTTTATGTAACTGTAGTGATTAAGAACAGGGTAAACATGTAGAGAAAACCTTACAGAGGCCAAGCTAAGAAAGGCTGGGTTGCTCCAGAATTGGTTGAACAGCCCATTGGATCTTCATTTTTTACAGCGTGTAACTCATCTCTGGATCTAAGCTGCTGATTAAAATCTGGATAACAATTCAAAAGCTGTTTTAGGTTTTGAGTCTTCTGACAAGATGGAATCCTATGCTAACATGTTGCACTGTTTCAAAACCTGGAACCTTTTGCAGAATTGTCCTTTAGATGTGCAAAATATTGTAGACTAGTGGAATTTATTTTGGATGTGCGTAGTTTTTTCAGAAGATGTTCTGAGGAATGTTATGACTGTTTTTTTGTAGTAGCCAAAGCCAAGTGCCGTCGAGTCTGAAATAGGGAGAGAGATTTGATCCCTTGAGAAACCAAAGCAGGTCATTCTCTGCCATTTCTTTTTTGTTTGGGTTACTTCAAAATTCCCTGATTTCTTTTGCATGCACTTTTCCTGCCTCCATGTGTCTCCACCTTAATATAACAGGAGAGTTTCTGTTTCTTTGCTTTGCTGTTATGTCTTGTTTTTGTTTCTCCTTCTAAGAGCTGCTGAAAATAATGCTGCTTTTCACTCTTGCAAAGGGGTGCTTTTTTTAATGATAATTTCACATAATGTATACAACCTTTACCACTTGGCTCAGTTCAGAAATAAACCCCTTACTACAAAAGGAGGATTCACAAGATCTTCTAAGAAATTTGCAGAGGGTGAAATTGAGGGAAATAAATAAACATTCTCTTGAGACAGGTTCATAATTGGAAACTAGTCCCTAGACTTTTTTTAAAATTACTAGCTAGCTGTGAGATGAATTTTGGCACTTGGCATTTCCTTGTTTTAAATTACTATGTTTTAAATGAAAGTTTTCCTTCTGTGTCAGTTTCTCATACAAAAACTTGAACATACTTTGTTCTGTGACCCTAGCTGCTCTCTCCACACTGTGACAGCACACTCCTTTCCACCGTGTGCTTCCCATGTCCATTCAAGTAGCTCCTGTCCCTGTCTCTGCCTTCTCATCTCTCCTGCAGACTGGAGCTGCCTGGTTAGTCTCTGTATGTAGTTAAGTACACTCTCCACCAATATTATTTTATATTGTATATGCCAGTTCAATCTTTGTCTGAGAAGTTAGATTTAGGAATTGTTTTAGTTCTGGGCTAACAGAGAGCCTGTGATGCTGGGAGGGGTGTGTCTTGTGGGGACCCTCAAGTCTGCTAGACCATCAAGTGTAGTCTTTTTACAGGAGTACAATTTCTGCACCCCCCATTTCTCACATTGCATCAGGGACTCTTTGTTGAGTTCCCTGTAAGGGTGGTCATTGGTAGTAATGGCACCTTGGTAATTTGATAGGCTTACTAATGATGGTTTCCCCAGGAAAATTATTTTCTAGAGAAGGAGCAGAGGAACAGAGAGTGGAGCAATCAGTACATGGATGTTTGATTGCATCGACACCACTAAGGAATGCCATTGTTGATCTCATGAGATATTCCGAGGAGTTCTAGAAAATGTATCCTGGGACTGTCCACCTGGGGGACTAATGGGGAGACAGTTCATCAGTTCTTGTCTAACACTGGCTTTCAGGTTATACATATCTGAGCATCAGCATCACAAATATCCTCCATGTTACCTGTATAACTGTTCACGTCTCTCTTTCATCTCTGACTCCCATCTAATCATTGTCACCACTAAATAAACCTCTGTTTCTAAAAGTTTTGTATTTGAAAATGTTACATAAATTGAATCATACAATATGGAACCTTTTGGGATTGCCTTGTTTTGGCTCAACATAGTTGCCAGAGATCAATCCTAATGGTTTTGTATATCAGCAGTTTGTTCTTTTTTACTAATGGCTAGTTGTTCTGTTGTGTGTATGTACCACAGTTTGTTGAATCATCTCTTGGAGGACATCTGGGCTGATTCAAATTCTGGCTGCTATAAAGCTGCTTTGAACATTAATGTACAGGTTTTTACATGAGGATGATTTTATATCTCTGGGATGAATGCCCAGGAGTGCAATTGCTAAGTCACATGGTTTGTATGTTTAATTTTTTTCAAGAGACTGTAAAACCATTTTCCAAAGAGGCTGTAAGATTTTGCAGTCTAATGTCTGTATATGAGTGACTCAGTGTTTCCATAGCTTTGGCAGTATTTATGTTGTCACTTTTTTCTCTCTTCTCTAATAATTGTAGACATCCTGGTGGATGTCTAGTTGTATCTCATTGTGGTTTTAATTTGCATTTCCCTAGTGACTAATGGGACCCTGGTTGTGTAGTGGTTAATGCTCTCTCTGCTAAGCAAAAGGTCAGCAGTTCATATCCGCCATGTGCTCCTTGGAAACTCTATGGAGCAATAGGGTCTCTGTAAGTTGGAATCAAGTTGAGGACAGCGGATTGGTTTTAGTGACTGATGGGGAACTCTGATGGCATAGTACTTAAGTGCTGTGTCTGCTAACTCAAAAGGTCAGCCATTCAAATCCACCAGGTGCTCTTTGGAAACTCAATGGGGCAGTTCTGCTCTGACCTGTAGTCTCACTATGAGTCGGAATCCACTTGATGGAAGTGGGTTTGGCTTTTCTCTTTTTTCCTTTTTTGTTTTTTTAATGGCTAATTATGTTGGACATGTTTTTATGCCCTTATTTGCAACTGTATATCCTTTTTGGTCAACTGTCCTGGTATTTCGCTATTTTCTGATTGGATTATTATTATTTTTTAAAACTGCCAAATTTAGATTCTTCTGCATATAATCTGGATACTAGTCCTTTGTCAGATATGTAGTTTACAAGTATTTGCTCTTAATGTGTAGTTTGTCTTTTCGTCCTCTTGCAGAACTTCACAAAGCTAAATATTTGAATTTTGATGACGTTCAGTTTGTCAGGTTTTCCTTTTATGATTTATGCTTTTAATGTCAAATATGTAAGAACTCAACCTAGCCCTAGATATCAAAGACTTTCTTTTTAAATTTTATGGTTTTATGCTTTACATTAAGTTCTATGATCCATTTTGAGTTAATTTTTGTATAAGATGTGATAGTTCCTTCAAGGCTTTCTTTATTTTTAATTGATTTTGCTTATGGACATCCGATTGCTCCTTCCTCCATGGAATTGGTTTTATTCGTGTGTCAGTTGAACACATCTATGTTAATCTATTTCTGGGTCACCTGTTTTATTGATCTGTGTGTCTATCCTCCACTAATACCACAGTCTTGATTATTGTAGTGATATAGTAAGTCTAGATGACTGGGTAGTGTAAAAGGTTCGTAGTTGGCTACTAACCAGAAGGTTGGTGGCTCATATCCACCCAGTCATAGCAGAGAATAAAGCCTGACAATCTATTTCTGCAACATTATAGCCATTGAGAACCCTGAGGAGTGCACCTGTACTCTGAAACACATGAGGGTACAGTGAGTTGGGATCAAATGAATGACAATAGGTCATAGTAAGCCTTAATATCAGGTAGAGTAGTTCTTCCTACTTTATTTTTCTTTATAAAAATTCTGTAATCTTTAATAACTAATTTAAAATAAGCTATTCTATAACCTGTGCTTTTCCAACTCAATTTTAGAGTGAACTTGTCTAGGTCCACAAAAAATCATGCTGAATTTTAATAGAGTTTGCCTTAAACCTGTAGATAAATTTGGGGAAAATTGCTACTGTTACTATATTGAGATTTTTAATCAGTGAACACAGTTATGTTTCTCCATTTATTTAGATATTTCTTGATTTTTTCATCAGAATTTTATAATCTTCAGCATAGAAATGCTGTATCTGTTGTGAAATGTATGTGTTTTGCTTTCTTTGGAGCAAATCATTTGTAATTTTGCTGTCTGTATGCTCATTGCTAGTACGTAGAAATGTGATGGATGTTTGTGTGGCAATAACCTAAATATCTGTCAACTGATGAATGGATAAGCAAAATGTGAATTCTCATGTAATGAAATATTATTTAGTCATAAAAACACGTGACGTGATGGTATGTGCTACAGCTAGGATAAACCTTGAAATTATTAATGGGAAATGAAGGAAGCCAGTCTTATAAGACTACATATTATATAATGCCATTTATGTAAAATGTTCAGAGTAGGTAAGTAATAGAACTATTATAACTTCTACTTTAATGAGATTTTCTATTTTTAGTAGAATTAATAATTATTGAATAATTTTTATGACAGCTACTTTAAAATCCTTGTCAGATAATTAAGAAAAAAATTCAACTCAGTGTTGGTATCGTTTGATTGCCTTTTCTCATTCAGGTTATGATTTTTCTTTACTTCTGATGTTGTCTTAGTTATCTGGCAGTGTTCTAATGGAAATACCACAAATGAATGGCTTTAAAAAGAGAAATTTTATTTTATCACAGTCCAGTAGGCTAAAAGTCCAAATTTAGGGTGTCAGTCCCAGGGGAAGGCTTTCTTTGTGGATATGGAGGAAGGACCTTGTCATCAGTCTTTCCAACTGGAAGCTTCTTAGGTGCAGGGATCTCAGTCCTTTCCAAAGGACTGAGCTTGCAGCACAGCTTCTTGGTTGTCTGAGGTCCCCAAAACCTCTCTGCTAGCTTCTTTCTTTCATATCTCAAGAGACTATCTCAGTGTAGGAAGCAATTAGCACACTGAGTCCTGCCCCACCAACACAACTGTTGCCCATCCTCACTCATTGACATCACAGAGGCA
Source organism: Heterohyrax brucei (assembly GCA_028571685.1). NCBI lineage: Eukaryota > Metazoa > Chordata > Mammalia > Hyracoidea > Procaviidae > Heterohyrax > Heterohyrax brucei. The sequence goes on from CM053141.1 coordinate 173,875,867, forward strand.
GGGCTTACAGCATACACAATAATAGAAATCACGGCCCAGCCAAATTTTTACATACAGTTTTGGGGGGAACATTATTCAATCCATGGCAGGTATGAAGGTCGATCATTATTGTACCCTAAACACTTGGTCTATTATCTCAGGAGACTCTAAGTTCTGTTTACGACTTTTATTTTAGCAGTGAGTCACCCTGGTTTAGAACACAGGCCTTGACTATTTATGTGGGTTTTGATCCGAATGGTACTTTGATTTTCAGAGCCTCTGCAGCCACTGTTGGTCTCCTTGACTTACCTGCTGCTGCTGAGATTCCCGCTGCTCTCTGCTCGTACAGCCTGCTGGAACAGAAGGGGTTTTCCTAGGCTGAACCTCCGATGTCTCACAGTGGGGAGGGGTGCAATGGGATTCACTTATTAATGCTCCTCACCCTAGTGTCTCTGGGTAGGATGGTAGAGTTTGAGGCCCACAAGGACCAAAGTAGCTCCTTAGTGTCGCAATGGGTCTGGTTCTGATTGCCTGTCCCATTGACTCTGGGTGGGACTGCAGTCATAGATACTGTAAGAAAAGGATATTTCCTGGATCAGGTTACCAGCTGGATCTCTCCAGTCATCTTTGCCCACCTATCTTGGTATTAGCAAACCAGGGGAAGTTCAGGCCTATGAAGGAGAAGGCTTCTCCTGGCTGTGTATTTCTGCCTGAGCTCTGAATTGATCTCCTTTTTTGGTGGTATTGGCTTTACCTCATGTTTTCAGAAGTCTCTTTCCATCCCATGGAGAAATAGCCCTACCAAAGCTACCTTCTTTCCCGGAACAGGATTTATGTGGAAATACCACGTGTGGGAGACCTTCCTTTGTTGGGCAAGAGAGACATAAGACGCCTTGATGCTGTATGATTCTTCTCATCCTTGAGTCCCAAACCAGCTTGCTGACTGACTTGTTTCCTCCTGTTAGAGTTCTTTGTTGATGTGTCCTGCACCATTTACAGGATGTATATTTGAGATGAATGAGGGATAGTGTAGAATAATTTGTCTATGCTATCTTGTGCTGACAGTGTGTACTATAATTTCGATGATTGTGTCTTTGCATGTCAGACTCCTTCATTTTAATAATTATTTCTTTATATTTCACAAGTATTTTTATTATTATAGCTCATCCTGCCATCTAGTTTTTCTCTAGCACCTGATAAAGTTTTAACTCATAGTAGGTTATGACTCATAAGGGGCTCCCAGTAAAATCTTCTGCACTAGAAATTACTAAAAATTAAAGGAATATCTATGCTGTTATTATCAGATTTGTAATTGGACACTCATGTGTCTGGTGATAGGCAAATGTGGCCTTTGAACCTACCCTTAATTTTGCCAGGTGAGCCTCTGCTTACATCATCTATATATTAAGACTATGTACATTAAGTATTGTATAAAATTTAAAACACTTTGAAGGAAGATGATTGATAATAAGTTCCCCAAGGGAAATGAATTGCTTCCACCTCATTTTTCTAAAATTTTCACAACATTTGTGCTAGAATTACAGAAAATACATAGACTTGTGGTATCACCCAATCTCTGTATGTCTGGAGTAGTATGTCATTCTGGTAGAATTATTTAAAGAAAATCATTGATACATTTACATCTCACTGTGATGTTTATAGTATCCTATGTGTCTCATGTATCGTTAGTAAGTTCAAAAACTAATATCAACCCAGTTAAATTTCCTGCCAAAGTTACCTTAAATAGCCTAAAGGTGTAAGATTATTTCCACTTTCTAGGGCTAGAGATGTTACGGCAAGAAGAAATGAAGACATTTGAATAGGTCCACCACTAGAGACTAGCTAAAGATCTAAAGCAACTATTATGTGAGTATTCAAAAGAATGAAGTAGATCTAACCTTATCAGTGTACAAAGATACTTGTTATATTTGTTGTTGTTAGATGCCATCAATTTGATTTCAACTGGTAAGAGCCCATTCTGACAGATTACAGCTGTCCCGTAGAGTTTTCTAGTCTGTAACATTTATAGTAGCAGGTGGGATCGAACTGCCAGCCTTTCAGTTAGCAGCTGAACGCTTAGCATTATGCTCTTGTGCTCTTGTAAAGACTCTTTCTTTTGTTACTATACGTCTAGAAAGATTATCACTCTGCTATCTAATCAGCATCTTTATTTTTCCCTGTTGAAATTGTGCTTTATTTTAATATATCTGTTAGGTCAAAATTCTATTTTTTTGTAAGTGCGTATCTATATAACATTTCTATAATCCGTTATATCATCCATTTTCATGTTTACAACTCAGTGACATTATGTTCACCATACTGTGCAACAATTACCACTGTCCATTTCCAAGTTTTTCCATCACCCTTAACAGGAATACAATGCTCCGTAAACAGTAACTTCCCTTTTTCTCCTCTCATCTCTCTTGTAGCCACTAATAAACTTTTGTCTCCACACTTATTGTGGATATTTAAAGTAAATGGAGCCATACAATATATGTCCTTTGGGGTCTGATGTATTTCACTAAGCATAATGTTTTAAAGATTTATCCATGTTGTTTCATATATCAAGACTTCATTTCTCTTTATAGCTGAGCAATATCTATATTTTATTGTATGTATCTACCACATTTTGTTTATGTGCTTATTTGTTGATAGACCATTAGTTTTCACATTTTGGTTGTCATGAATAGTGGTATCATTAGCAATGAAAAGTGCTAATTATTCAAAAAAGATAAATTAGGGATTAGTGAATAATTTCTATCAGATATTTATTATGCAACCTGTTGTGTTGGGGTACATAAATATGAGCTCAGCTGAGTTGTGGTTACTGGCAAACAAATTTCTAAAAATTCATGGATAGCTTTGTTCAAAGAAATGTGTCCACTAGTAGATAACGCAAAGAGTGCCACGGTCCACCTTGATTTTAGAGACAAATCTAACTGCCACTCAGACAAATGAAGTCCATGTGATGGAATGGCCTCCTGGGGGTGCAGCCTGACATTTTCCTCCAAGACAGCATGTGTCTTTTCCAGCTAGTCAATTTATTGCACTGCAAAACCTGTATAGGTCCCATGCAGTAAAAACTCGAATTTCTCATATGGTCGTGTTATCAGCTGAATAGGAAACGGTGAGAAGTCAGGGAAGGCTGTATGTTTGGTGGAGCGAACATTGTCATATGGAGTATTTAGGAATATAATTTTGCTTTACCTAGGTAAGTTGTTTTTTTTTTTTTTTAAATTAATCCTTGTTCCTCTACTGAGTTACTTATAGAGAGCTACGTATTTGATGGTAAAAGAAAAAAATTAAGATTTGGAAGACTACCGATATGCCGTTTCTTACACTGTACTTTTATTACTTAAATTATATAGCATATTTCACCTCTTTTTTTTGTAATCTTTCTTTGGTGTATTTCTTACAAGCCACCATAGCTTCTGGCTGTACCTCAAGTTATAGGATAGTTATCTTTCAGTTATTTTTCATAACTTTTTGAAGGCCAGATAAAAAATGGAATGTATAAAAAAGTAAATAACCTAGGTGGCCATCAGCAGCTGTGTGGATAAACACATTATGCTATATTCATACAATGTAATACTACACGACAACAGAAAAAAAAATGATAAATCTGCCAAAATATAACATGGAGGAATCTGTAAGGCATTATGCTGAGTGAAATTAGTCACAAATATTTTATGAGAGCATTGTTATAATCACCATTATAATAGGTGATGGGCAAAGGTTTAAACACCGAAGAAAATGTACTTTGATGGTGACTAGGGTAGAAAGGGAGGAAAAAGGTTTTCACTAAGCAGGTCGCAGACAAGAATTATCTTAGGTGGAGGGAACAACAACACATGATCCAGGGAAAGTCAGCATAACTGGGCTAAACCCAAAGCTAAGAAGTTTCTTGAACACAGGCTAACACTTCAGGGGACTGTGTAGCAAAGATGGGGGTTTGGGGGTCTGGGGTCTCTCATGGCAGCCTCCAAAACTGTGAGACAACAAACTTCTGTTCTTTAAACCCAGCCATTTATCGTATTTTTGTTACAGTAGCACTAAATAACTAAAAGGGTATCCTAAAACAGAAGAAATTAGAAAAATGGTAGTTTATCAAAACATTTATCCTACCTAGCTTCCATTGACTAATGCGTTATAACTCTTTCCAATGATGAATTTGTCCTTTAGATGAAAATAAAGGTTTCCTCATTGTCTTGCCTATGAGAGAAAGTATAGTATATATGAGAGAGAGTATATATGAGAGATTTTTCAGAAGCCACACATGTAAATCAATGTTAATGTTTATTTGTTTATTGCTAACATCTGATTCTGGATCCTCCACAATCCTGAGTGCGTTGCTGAATAAAGCTGACCAGGTGTTCTATGTCTTACTGATAAAACATTTATAGTTTATGCAGAGGAATATAGAGCCCTTGGGAAACATTTCTTTTAGGGCCTCAACAAGAACGCACTATTGAATATGTTTAATTTTTTCCTTCTTATATATATTTATAGTTCAAAAGAGGCACAATCCTGGTGGATAACATGATGTTTTACCACCAACACCCAATGTCTTTTAACAAGTAAAATGTGATTTAATAATTCATCCAAAGGCCATATCTGTTGCATTAACTATAATTGATTACAAAGTTTTTGCATAATTTTTAGTGGATAATAAGTATATGAAATTTGTTAATTGGATCAGATTTTCCAGACTTAAGTAAGTTTTAGATAATTTCTAATTGAACTCAAGGTTTTATTACTATTTCTGATCCTGATTACCCTGACATGAAAACAGTCAGAAGAATTGAATAGAAAATATTAGCTAAGCCTCTATTTCCTCAGTGAATGTCATAAGTGAAAATGAAAGATTAGCCCACAGAATGTCATGGCCAGCTCTGATGCTGAATGATGTTCTTCTGCTGTGGGTTGTGGTGATAAGCTGTTGTGACTTTTCAAAGAACTCTTTCATACAAGATCTCAGGCTATGAAAACAGTTTTAGGGCTTAGTAGACCCCACGTAAATGCTGGGTGCTCTCATTTATAGCTTCATTTCCTCTCAACATAATAGATAAAAAATTAAACGTTTAAATTTTAGTGATATAAGGAATATAAAAATGTATATTATCCCTTTTTCGTATTTAGAATCTTCCTTTATCTCACCACCAATGGTATCATAGTGCTTAAACATTGAATAAAAATGAACCAAGTATAATTTAAAACTAATCTGCTGGTTTGAGGTCCACCTCCCCGACAGAAAACTCCATCATTATGCATAATGAATGGTATGTGAGGTGTTCCACAACAATCTAAGAACATAATTTATTATGATATATTAAATGTGCAAATTCTATTTTAAAAACCTCTAAAATTATCAAGACACATTTGGAGATGTTTCAGAAAGTCATCTAAGGTACAATATTGCTTTGCTTCCCAGTAGACTTGCAGACATACAAAGTGTAATTTAAATCCCTCTTAGAAAATGCATAAATTCACTTCTCATTACATATTAATATGGCCCTAATTTCTCTATAACTATTAGCAATATAGTCGTATTATTTAAAGTGTGCATGCATAAATACATGTTTAATAGTTTGGTTTTCCCTATATTTAAAAAGCTTGCTTAAAATATTAATGAATACAATGCCCCAAACCCTTTAGAAAGCAAGAATACTTGTGAATTGTCCCATGTTAGGGTCACATATTACTGAAAGTTTTCTCTGCTTCAGCTTCTGGCTAAATTTATCATTGATTAGAGAAATGTTATAAACCTTTTCGGTTACATGAGATTATATCTAAACTGTAGTCTCCACAGAAACTCCACAGAAACACAGAGTGAATTCCATGGGAATTATCATAAGTCAATTACCATAAGACTGTGCAAAACAGGCTTATGGTAATTGTACTGATTCTATTTACATAATGTTTGATCATTTTCATACCTTTTTCTTAGTCTGTTTTACATTTGATCAACACAGTATACCCAAGAGAGTAGTAATATAGACGTTATAATCACTAATATCTAAACCTCTGCCTCTTCACCCGCACGCTGGGTTGAAGTAAGAGTGTGTCTCGCTTTATATCAGATAAGTCTTTAAAGATAAAGTTCCGCTGTATCTGCTGCAGTTTTCTTTTTGTTATTCCCGATTTAGGGTCATTAGGGTATGGAATCTCTGATTTCTGTGCTTTCCATTGTGGTTTATATCTATCTATCTATATATGTAGATACAGATATATCTACATATGTGTATATAGGTGGCATAGCAGTTAAGTGCTACTTCCACTACAAAAAGGTCAGCAGTTTCAATCTACTGGATGCTCCTTGGAAACTCTGTAGAGCAGTTCCACTCTGTCCTGTAGGGTCTCTATAACGTGGAATCAACTCAGTGACACTGGGTGTTTGGGTTTCTATATATATGTCTAAATGCCAAGAAAATAATCCAGAAGGGACTATGAATAAAGCTTATAATAAAGAATTTGATTTCCACAGTATAGCAAATCTGCTGCTTAAGAAATCCTAATGAGTGTCAGCATACATCTGATCTGCTGTGAACTGTTGGCATTAAAACAGTATCATACAGAGGGTAAGGTCTTGGTTCTTTCTAGACAAAGACCTGGATTTGATTGAACATTTTGCTTCTAGCTTTGACAAATGATTTAACCCTTCTAAACCTTGTTTCCATCATCCATTAAATGAATATAATGCTAGTTACTAGTTTATTCAGTTATTGGGGTATTAAATAACATAATGAGTGTAAAGGTAATACAGAGTATTCATTCAATAAATGTTAGCCACTCCTTTTCCTTTCTTTCCTCTTCTTTAAAATGTTTTAACCAAGGAAGAAATGAAAATGGTAAGTGGAGTATCAAACAGATGAAGAAAATATTTTACATGTATTATCATATAATCCAGTAAACCATAAGTAACCTGCTGAGAAAAGGGATACCCTCCCTATATAAATTAGTACACACACTTGTTTTTAATTTTTTGGCAGACTTATGAAGCCAATTAGCTTGGTAATATATATTCAACTTTAATGAGCAAGTAAATAATTAATGTTATTGCCTTTGTGAATTTAGCTTTTTGGTTATAAATTAACATAATTAAAAGAGTAATGTTTCAGTATGCTTTCTACTAGCCAAATTTAAATCAAGCAATTAAACTGTAGTCTTTCCACACCAAATGAGCTCAAATCATAATGACACAGACAACATACGTAAATTCTTTTTCTCGTGGTCAGATTCATTACAAAAATATGAAGGAGAACACTTGCAGTATGTGTAATCAAGTAAATTATTCCAAGCACCACTTATATATACTTAAATTGCTTTGCTGGTTCTTCTATCTTAAATTAAGAACTTAAGCACTGGCATTTTTCCCTCCTTCCTGAGATATGACCTCCCCTTGCAAAGGATCACTTGGGAACTCCCCAGAATGAGTGCTGGTGACTACATGAGGCAATCCCAGAAGATGATCTGTGTAATTTCTAGTAACAGGACCTCAAAACCAGCGTTGAGGTCATTTAAGGGACAAGCTTAACAATTTTTCATGGCTGAAATTTGAAAGGCAAGCTACATGAAAATTGAGATTGTTTGTGTGAAGGGCGTGATGCAGAGAAGAGGCTAAGGGGTGTCTGATGTACCAGAATCCACAGGAGTGCAGAAAGGTATGCAGTGGCTTTGTATTCTTCCTGAGCCATGTAGCACTGTATTTCATTTGAAATCAGTTCTGTGGAGTACTATCAGATTTTAATCAAAATGGTCTGTATTTTGTTCCAAGTTGAATGAGTAGAAAATGGTGCTTGCTGTGAGGGAATAATTGAACTGAAGACATTTTTAATCTTCAAGGAATTCTGCTATGTAATTAAACATGCACTGACTGATGATCTATATTTAACTGCTCACGACTTTGATGAACACTAATAAAAGTAGAATTCAGAGCGTATTAGAGTGGGCACATGTAGCCCAGAAGTCTCTGGGAAAGATATAACTGCTTATCTCTCTTGTCCACTGATAAGTCCATAAAGACCATCCTCCTTCAGTGATAGTGAGTATATGAAATCACAACACTTTAGAAATATATTTAAAACTTTTTGTAGTCCAGTGATACATTATTGTAGCGCATGCAAAATTTTAAGCCTGAAGTACTTAAATTCACTCCCTGAGTTATTAGTACTTTTTAAAGAAGTGGGTACTATATATCCTACACTCTTCTCCTTGGTTTTTGATCTCCATGTTAAATGGTGCTTGTTGGTATAAGTCCACTACAGAATTTTTCTTATATGACATATGATCATGGTGGCAGAGCAGAACTACCCCATGGAGTTTCCATGCAGTGCCTGGCAGATTGGGACTGCAAACCTTTTGGTTAGTAGCTGTAGCACTTAACCACAACGGCACCAGGGTTTCCTAAAAACACTCAAAAGTAACTAAATATAGTGATCATGACTAGCTTCTAATACGTCTCATTGTAGAAAACAGGCAATAGCTACTCTGTTTGCCTAGCAGTTTATCTTGGAATATCTGTTAGTCATTGGTTCTAAATTATTTTAGATCAGAAGCTGTGGCTTCTGTGTAGGAAATGCAGATAATACCTTTTGCTTGTACTGCAGGGTGTTCATGGCACTCTTTGTAGCCTATTCATAGGTTCAGGTTAAAACTTTCTTGTAATTGAAGTTACCATTCTATTCCAATTTGGTAGCTCCTTCTAAAAATACACTTACTGTTCACTTCTGAATTAGAGTCAACCAATGGTCTGTAAACAGCCATTTGACTTAAATTTTTATTATTACCACTTTCCAAATGCTACTCATTCTTCAAGATTAAACCAAACAAGACCTTGCATGTAAAACTCTCACTATGTCTTCACATGTGCCCCATGAGTCATCTGAAAGTGGTTTATCTTTGTCTCTCTGTCATCTTACTAAGAGCTCTAATTGCACAATATAGATGTATCTTCCTTGGAAGTTAATCTTTTATGCCATTTTCTAGTTTTATTTCTGCCACTCTTTTTCATCTTTCTCTCCATGGAAACAGAAGTTATCATTTTGGGAGCAGAGTCAAGATGGTGGACTAAATGCACATCTCCCTGAGTCCCTCTGGAAACCAAGACATGAAATGATAATTAAACGGAGGCTTCTGGACACCTCTTAAGCCCTGGGATGTAGCATAGGGCTGTTAATTTGGACTTCATACCACTGTATGCAAAACTTCCTCGCTTTCACTGACCCCACTCTCAGTGAGCAGAGACTTACACAGACCAAAGGTAACTCACCATTTTGATTTTTTTTTTCTCTGTCTTGGTCAGTGGGCAGAGCTGGGACTTGACTAGACTAGCTGCTGATCTCAGATGCACTGCTGGTGGGTCTGGCAAGCTTACTTACCAGGTTCTGAGAGCCTGGCTTTGGACTCTATACACTTCGGCTTCCCTGGCCTATCTTTCTGCCTCCCATGTGGTAGCTGTACAGATGCGCTTGTGTGGGGTGCCATCTTGATCCACTGCGAAACAGAGAAGCCCAGGCAGAGGCCCCGGCTGGACTTGGTTCCTAGGCTGTGAGGTGGCACCTGCCGGGGGGAGAGCGCTTTTCCAGCAGGGAAGCAGTGTTTTGCACAGTGTTGCCTGGGACAAGGGCCCAGCAGTGGAGGCTGTGGACTCTGGGCATTTCGGCACTCTTGGCCTCTCTTTCTGCTGGGAGCCTGAGCCCAACAGGCTGGCAAGCTTGTGCAGACACCATCTTGTTTTGCTAGAAGGTGGATTGGATTCATCCATACAGAAGCCTCAGCTGGCCTAATTCCTGAGCTAGGAGGTAGTGCCTACCCAGCATAAACCACTTTTCCAGCAGAAAAGCAGAATTCTACACAGTATCACCTACAGCTGGTGCCCGACAGCAGAGGGCTGCAGGCCAATAGCCTTTCTGTATTTTGAGCTAGCTTATAACATCTGGGGTTCAATATAGAGATGCTTACTTTGTCAGCTGGGAAGAGGGACCTACACACCTGAAAACCTGACTGACTTTGGAAGTTGTCAGATACTTTTTACTTCTCATTTTAAGACAGCCTAGAGAAAAAACTGTGGACCATCTTCACAGCACCTCTCCCAGCCTCTATTGGCCCACATGAAGCCCCAAAAGCAACACACATTGGAGAAGACGATAACCTGGAAATCACCCATAGCATCAGAAGACCCCCAAAAGAAAACTCAGAACTTCCCAGATGAAGAAGCTTTTCTGAAACTATCAGAAGGTGAATACAAAAGGATTATATAGAGAGCCCTCCTGAACCTTATACAAAATGCAGTAGCCAGCCAAGTGCCATCGAGTTGGTAGAGCAAAACGAAAAATCCAGCAAGCTGTTCCATCTGATGGAACATCAGTACTTGGAAATCCAACAGATCAAGAACAAAATCAAAGACATAGAAACTTCAGTTCAAAGTCAAGAAAACAGAATGGAACAAATGGAAAAGAAAATTTCTGATTTGGAAGACAGAGCTACTAACTACAGCATCTACGAGGAGAAATTAGAAAAATGAAACAGAAGTTATAATTTTTTGTTTCAATCTACACATTTTATTATTGACATAATGTTTAATAACAGCATTGTAGAAACATCTGCTTTTATAAAATTGCAAGCAGGAACAACTGCAACAGGTTTGGGAACAAACAGAGTTGTCTCTTGGTTTGCATATAACTCAACTGATGGGCATAGAAATGTATAAGATATAAAAGAACAGTAGCTTGAATTGTTTTTCCCAATGTGGGCACTGGCCAGTATGTCTGATACAATGATGGAGACCGTTGTTTAGTTCAATAAGTTAGCTTGTTATAGGTCACTTACAGAGGAAACTCTGATGGCATAGTGGTTAAATGCTATATCTGCTAACAAAATGATCAGCAGTTCATATCCACTCAGGTACTCCTTGGAAACTCTATGGAATGGTTCTACTCTATCCTATAGGAATTGACCTGATAGTATCGTTTTTGTTTTTGTTTTTCTCTCTCTCTTTCTTTTTTCTTTCTTTTTTTTTTTTTAAGAGTGTTTATATAGCAGGAAGAATATTAAACCTCTTTGATCCTGGGTAAGAAGTTGTAATAGTTGTGTTGAGTAGTAGTTGCTAGGTGGTGTTTTGCTGATTCTGACTCACAGCAATCCTATGAACAACAGAATAAAACATTACCTGGTCTTCTGCCATCCTCACAGTCATTTCTGTGTTTGATTCCCTTGTTGCAACCACTTTGTCTGTCCATCTTATTGATGGTCTTACCTTTTTTAAAGACCTTATACTTTACCAAGCATGATGTCCTTGTTCAGTGACTAATTCTGCCTGATGACATGTCCAAAGTACATGAGATGAAGTCTCTTCTTTCTCTCTCATAAGGAGCATTCTGGCTGCCCTTCTCCCAAAACAGATTTGTTCCTGCTTCGGCAGTCCATGGTATATTTACTGTTCTTTGCCAACATCCTAGTTCAAATGTACCAGTTCTTCTTTGGTCTTTCTTATTTATTGTTCAGATTTTGCATGCAAGTGAGGTGACTAGAAATATCGTGACTTAGGTCAGGTGCATTTTAGTCCTCAAAATGAAATTTTTGCTTTTAAATACTGTGAAGTCGTCTTTTACAGCAAATTTGCCCAATGCAATGAATGTGTCATTTGATTTCTTGGCTGCTCATGCCATGAGTATTGATTGCATATTGAAGTAAAATGAAATCCTTGACAAATTCAATATTTTCTCAGTTTATCATGATGTTGCTTATTGGTCCATTTGTGAGGATTTTTGTGTTCTTGATGCTGAGCTGTAGTCTTTGATTATCATCAGTAAGTGCTTCAAGTCCTTTTGACTTTCAGCAAGTACAGTTGAGTCATCTGCAGATGGCAGGTTGTTTGTTAATGAATCTTCCTCCATTCCTAATGCTGTGTTCTTCTTTATGTAGTCCAGCTTCTGGAATTATTTGCTTTGGCATGGAGATTTAATAAGAATAGTGGCAGAATACAGTCCTGATACACACCTTTCCCGATTTTAAATCATGCAGCATCCCTTTATTTTGTTCAAATGACTGTCTTTTGGTCTATATGCAGGTTCTGCATGAGCACAATCAAGTTTTCTGCAATTCCCATTCTTTACAATGTTATCTATCCAGAATTTGTAATGATCCACACAGTTGAATGCCTTTGTATAGTCAATAAAACATGAGTAAACATCTTTCTGGTATTCTTTGCTTTCAGCCAAGATCCATCTGACATCAGCAGTGATAACCCTTTTTAGACCACTTCTTCTAGCTCTGACTTGAATTTCTGTAGTTCCCTGTTCATGCACAGCTCTAGGCATTTTTTTAATCATCTTCAGTAAAATTTTACTTGTATGTGATACTAATATCGTTCAATAATTTCCTCATTCCATTGGATCACCTTTCTTTGGAATTGCTTTGTATATGGATCTTTTATGAGGTAGCTGTCTTCCAAATTTATTGGTATGTGTTGAGGAACATCATCCCAACAGGACCATTTTTGACAATGTAAAGAGTTCTACCAGTAATTATGTAAAACAACAGGTATTCAACTGGATGCATGCTTTTTTGTTAATATTATTATTGTTTAATTTGAATAGTAGTGATCTTCAAAATTGTAAATTAAAAGACTTTTTTTGCTAGTGTATATTCTATAGAATTATCCATTGGCATTTAAATATTTTTTCAAGGCAGTTAGGCATAGGATTTAATAGCTTTTGCTGTAGTGTCACTGCCTAGGAGCTTGTGCCTAATAATACTTGTGCAACTTTGAGCAAGCTACTTAACCTCTAAGTCTGAATTTTTTCAATGCTGAAATGGAGGTAGTAATTGTTGCCCTAATATAGTTTACTGTGAGATTAGATGCTGCACATGTAACCCAACCATTTGTCATCAAGCTGATTCTCACTCATGGCAAGCACATATGTATTGGAGTAGAACTCTGCTTCTTAGTGTTTTCTTTTTTAAATTTTTATTGTGTTTTTAATGAGTTTACACAGAAAATTAGGTTCTCATTTAAAAACTTCTATATATTTCATTCAGTCCTGGCCACCAATGCAACTGCTACTCATCCTCCCTCATTAACATCATAGAGGCAGGATTTACAACAGATAGGAACATCACAGAATACCAGGAATCAATGTCTAGCCAAATGGCCACACATGTTTTTGGGGGAACATGATTCAATCCATGATACTACTACTTCCTTTTCTTCTGTTTTACTGACTTCTGTGAAGCCTTATGGTTCTTCTTTGTGACTATAATGGCCATTTTCTACTCTGAACTTGTTTACTGTTGTTTCCATGCCAGCCTCTTCCAAAATTAAGAAGACACTTCATTCACCTCAAGTGTTCTTTCCTTCTTCTCTTCACAGCATCTCTTCTATAATCCCTTTCAAGGTTTCTGGAAGACTGTACAGTATTGGGTTGGTTACTAACATTAAAATAATGAATTTCAGAAATTGTGAAGCAGTTTTTGCTCTCTTGTTCCCTCTAGAAATGAACTTTTTCATGTATATTGGCATTTTTTTTTCCCAAATAAGTACTCTGTCCTCCGTATCCAAGATAACTTTTCAAATTAATATAATGATTTGTTCCATTCTAAGGGGTAATTATCTGTAATGTTTTATTTTTAAAGTAATATCCAGTCATTTTCAGAAGCTGGAGCTTGTCATAAAATCATTGAAAGATAAGTCATATTCTTCTAACTTCTCCAGGAGAAAGACTCAGTTGATTCCAACACTGCTTGTGATGTGAGTTTATCATCTGGATTTTCATTTTATATACATTGTGAAGGTAATATGTTGTGAAGTGTCTGAGATTTAGGATGGCAAAGGAAAAAGAAGAGAGAAACAGAGGGAGAGACCATTTAAATGGAAGATTTCTTTAAAAATATAGTTCTGGCAAAGAGACTGTATTTATACAACCAAAGGACAGAAAGCAAATTACTCAAAATAAGTTTTATAGTATTTCTAAGTCAATAGACCCGACCTCCTCCTGAATGAGAAAGAGTTGAGTCATTGACATATCATTCCAATACTTTTCTATTGCTATGTCTCTTTTTGACAGCATATGAGGTGTCTTTATCATAGTTTCTATTTTTACCATGTTCAAGACCCAGAGACCAGAGGGAGTGTGACACCTGATGGTGATAGAAAGGTGTCCAGCATGGCTGGCACAGAGTGCATGAGCAAAGGGTAGTTCAAGATGAGAGAGATGAAATAGTCAGGGGCCAGCTCTCAGAACTATGTATGTTAGAATTTTGTGATTTTATCCTAGGGATAGTGGAATAATTTGAATTTTTTACACTATTCAGTGGAAATGATTTCTTTTTAGGGGTTCATCCAGCTAGAGGGCAGAGAATGGTTTCACCTGAGATGACCAATTGATGTTGGGTTGTATGTGACTCATAACAACCTGTAGGACAGAGTAGAAGTACCCCATAGGGTTTCCAAGGCTATAATCTTTACAGAAGCAGACTGCCCCATCTTTGTCCTGGAAAGAGTCTGGTAGATTTGAACTGTCCAGCTTTCAGTTAGAAGCTGAGTGTTTCATCACTGCACCACCAGGGCTCTTTAGATACCAGTTAGAAGGCTTTTGTAATTACGTACATACGTGGAACTCTGCTTTTAGTGGCTTTATCTAGGGGAAAAAAGAGACCTACAGAAGATGTGAAATATTCCTCCTACATGTGAAAGGCACAGAAAACAAGCTGTGGATGGATAGTTTTTGCTTGCTTTCTAGAACTATGATACATTGCTCTTTATGTGAAACGACTTAGAGTAGAACCCCAAGCCCATTGCTGCTGATCCAGTTCCGATGCATAGGACTATAAGACAGAGTAGAACTGCCTCGTAGGGCTTCCAGTGCTGTAAATCCTTATGGAAGTAGACAGCTACATGGTTATACTGAGGGATAGGTGGTGGGTTTGAGCCACAGACTTTTTGGTTAGCCGGCTAGCACTTGAGCCACTACACCACCGGGCCTCCAGAGAGGAAATCAGCAGTGACTTATCTTTCACAATGTGAATTGCATCTCTGTGTATGTGGGCCTGTGTATGTGTGTTTGTATGAGAGAGGTAAAACTTACTAATACCTCGTGATACAGGTGCCTGTTTTTTTTTTTTTTTTTTCCATTCCTATGTGGATGCATTCAAAGATTTTCCATTTATTTTCCTTTTTTATAAATCATTGTCTCCCCTTAGAAATTTCTCAACTTGGAATTTTCAGTAAGTGAGATATAAAATTGAGATAGACGTTTTTGGATTTTTACCAAGTGGTTCATGTAAGTTCATGAGCATCACTTGGTGCCAGATGGCTAAGAACAATTATCAAGCATTTCTTTAGACTTTAATGTTTTGAGAGAGCTTTATGATAAGTGACTAATTTAGCTCTTCGCATTTGCCTGGTGAGAAGGGTGAGGGAAAAATAATAGCCAGCCATCAAAGGCACATATTTTATGTAATTTGAAGGGCTCTGTGAATTCTTAATAAATATTAAGTAGAAACTTATCTTGCGATATAGATGGGAAGCATAAGGTTTAGGGAAGGCTCAGCATCAGCAAACTTGTGTTGGTAGTAGGACTGGAATAAATTTCCAGTATGTCATACCGAGTGATAGAGAATTATTATTATGGTCATTTCGTCTTGAGAATTAAGAACCACAGTGCTCGGCCTGTCGTTTATAGTCCTTTTAGTAACCACGTACAGCAAGTAATTATTATGCCTGTTTTACAGTTGGAAAACTGAGGCTGAGGATTAGACATATTGCTTACATTTTCATAGCGACTTAAGGTTGCAGGGCAGGCACTAAATTCAGTGGTTTGAGTGACTTCAAGGTCCATGGTTTGAAGTTAGAAAACAGTGTCCTTCTCCTCGTTGAGGTGAAAATGCCATTTCATGTCCTAGTCAGGTACTTCACTGGCCTGCAATAAGTAACTGCGTTGTTTTATAAACTTTTTGTAATCTACCTCTTGATAGGGCCAAATATGTTTCTAAATCTAACTTAATCTGTCTGGTTTCTAATGTGACTTCAATGAAAGCTTATTTCCCATGCAATGGTTTTGCAATTATAGCTGAGTCTACACTTATGTGCATTTAATTTATGTAAATTTCACTGTACGTGCATGGCAAGTAGAGAGAACTATTTGAATAGTGTAGAAGATGCTGCCCTATTCCGTTCAATGAGCTATGACTCACAGTCAGAAGGGACACTGAATTCTGCTGTTCTCTCCCGAGAGCCTCGGCCCTTTCACACCTCTTACAGAGTGAGGACTGTGCTTAAGTGACAGCCTAGTGTTCACAAATTCTCATTTTATACAAGATGGCCCCTAAAGATGAGTTTTCGTAACTTCACTTGTTCAGCCAAGAATTGTTTGCTACAGGTAGAATGAAAAGTTTTTTCTTTGAATTTTTTTTTTTTTAATTCACGTAGCAGACGTTGAATGAGGACTTGCTATGTACTAGCATGTTTCTAGATCTTAGGAATACTGCTGGAAGTACAGTGAACTGCTCAGAGAGCTTACACATGGGTGACTTTAAGATTTAGACTGTCAACCTCAATATGATACCTTTTTATGGAGTTCTAGGTGACTATTGGTTGTGTGTGATTTTCACTTTAGGTGCTGGTTTTTTATAAGTGAATCCCACCTCCCCCACTACATGCACTCGTACCCAGAACCCAGCTCTCCCTGTGTCCTACATATTCTTAAGCAGATTTCTGACAATAAATGGAAATGCCAATTTGTCATTTTTCCAGACACATAGAGGCATTTAAAAAGATGCCTTACGTGGCATTTCCATGAAAGATGGGTCTGGGCATCAGAGCCTCAGCTTCTTGTCATCCATCTGACTCCAGCACTCTATGACTTTGGACAGGTCACTTCTCCTCCTGTCTGTAAAATCACCCAGTTAAAATTATTTCAAGTAAAATATATATATATATTTCAAAGAAAAGAAAAAGAAAAGCCATCAGGATGTCATCTTGAGGACAAATGTGGGCCTGACCCAAACCATGATATTTTTAGTTGCTTCATATGGATGAGAAATCTGGACAATGAATAAGAAAGACTGAAGAAGAATTGGTGTATCTGAATTATGGTGTTGGCAAAGATCAAACAAATCGGTCTTGGAGGAAGTACAACCAGAGTGTTCCTCCGAAACAAGAATGGCGAGGCTTTGTCTCACATACTTTGGACATGTTATCAGGAGGGTTTAGTTACTGGAGAAGGACATCATGCTTGGTAAAGTTGAGGGTCATTGTGAAACAGGAAGACCCTCCGTGAGATGGACTGACCCAATGGCTAGAACAGGGGGCTCAAACAGCGATGGCTGTGATGATGGCACAGGAGCAGGCAGTGTTTTGTTCTGTTGTGCATGGAGTCACTGTGAGTCAGAACCAGCACCTGACAATTTATTTGTTGAAGACAATGAGATTGTTTGACCTACAGACAGTCTCATAGACTGTGTCCTGTGATTTGTGCTTAATATATTACTCAGTCACCTGTATTTCCTGTAGACAGGGCATTAGAGTTAGTAACTTCATCTGATTCAGTTCAGTATTTTTGGCTAGATGACTACAAAGGTGAAGCTATGTACTTCCATCAGGAGGCATGTAGTATCTCAGGTGTTTTTTTGTCTGCGTGTGTGATATTTACATCACTTGTTAATTACTACCTATCCAGTATTTCATGGTTGCTGTTGTTGCTTTGTATGTGTCTAAAAGCATAAGAGTCAACTCCTACTCATAGTGAATATTGATCCATAGAGTTGTCAAGGCTATGACCTTTCACAAGCAGATCAACAGCCTCGTCTGCCAATGTATCTTCTGGCCAGTAGTCAAGGTCTCAATTGTTTATACCACCTATCAATAATCATTGCCTATGTCCACTGTTTCATTAGGGTTTATAAAATATTGATATCCTAATTCTATTATTCTGTCTTCACTTTTGGTAGAAAGTTACTAAAAAGGGATACATCCTTGTGTCAGTATTTGTTTACAGGTCATGTGGAAAAGCAATACAGATTTTCCTTTCTGTACCATTCTTATACTCATGAGTTGATACTCTAGCATTTTTCAAAGGTGTACAGTATGGGCTTTTTTTTTTCTCTTGTTAGTACCATTATTAACTAATAGATGTAAATGTATCTGAAAAGTTTTAATCCTTTGCAGTTATTTTCATTGATGCTCTAATTTTCCCTTCCTTAATTTGCATTTCTCTTGTTATGAGTAATGGTGAGATCATAGGCTATTTGCATTTCTTTTTCTTTGAAATTTCTGTGTATATATCTTGCCTGTTTTTGTAGAAATTTGTTGGGTTTTGGGGAGTATTTTTTCTCTGTCTTTAGAAAGTCTTTTTATTTTGTTTTGTTTTATTATGATTGAACGAAAATGTACATTCCCATATAAATTTGCATGCTCACCTATATGTGGCTCCTGCTGCTCTCCCTGCCCGGTGACATCACACTCTTCCTCTCTGCTCCATACATGTCTTATCCTCCCAGCAAGCTCCTATCCTCACCTCTTCACCCACTCCCCCACCTCCAGTAAGATGTCAGCAGGATGACATCCTCTAAATGCATAGAACCATACAGTGCACACATAATATGGTCACTCTGTGTTGCCACATACAATCTGTACCTGTCTGAAGAGTTGACCTCTATCATGATTTATGGATGGGGCAGCATCAGAGCCAGGGGTCATACTGTCAGGGGAACTCCAAAGCTCCTGGACCATCCATTGCAGTCTTTAGTGGAGATCTCAGGGTGCACTCCTTTTTATTCTTGTGTTGCCAGTGAGACTCAACTTTGTGGGCTCCATCACGGCTATCACTGTTGGTGGCTGGGCACCATACAGTTCTTCTGGTCACAAGTCAGTGTAGTCACGCACCATGTTGATCTCTCTGTCTTCTGGGTTCCCTTTTCCCCATGTCATTTTGGTCCTTAGTGATCATCCGTTCCTGCTGAGTTGGGACCATTTGCTGTACCCTCAGATGGCAGTTTGGCACCTCTTAAGACCCCAGATGGCACTCATCAGTGTGGGATACAGAAGTCTCTCTTAGCAAAACACTAGCTGTGCCAGTTGGCCTTGATTTCACCTGAGAGCATGGTCCCTGGCACCCCACTCCAGCTACTCTGTTTGTGCAATATTGGCTTAAAATGGGAGGAGTAATCATGTTATGTTGAAGTGCAGTTAATATTGATCTTTCTAATGTGTGCCGTCACCGATTTCACCCAACAAATTTCTATAAACTAACTAATCTTAACCATCCTCCCCACCCTATGTCCCTCCCAACCTTTGGAGCCGTCAAAGAGTCTTTTGTTCTATGCATGAGTCTGTTTTTAAGTTGTTATCGTAGGGCTCTCATACAATATTTGTCCTCTTATTGCTGACTACTTTCACTCAACATAATGTCCTCCAATTGAAACCAGGTTATGAGATGTTTCCTAAAATCATCGTTGTTCTTGATCATTGCATGGTGTTCTATTGAGTATATATACTCTAGTTTACCTATCCATTCTTCTGTTGTTGGGCATCTGGGTTGATTCCATCTTTTTGCTATTGTGGATAGTGCTGTGATAAACATTCGTGTGCATGTATCAGTTGATGGGTATGGCCTTGATGCTGTAGGATGTGTTCCCAGCAGTAGAATTACTGGGTCAAATGGTGTATCTAGATCCATCTTTTTAAGGAAACACCAGAATGCTTTCCAAAGAGGTTGCATCATTTTGCAATCCCACCAACAGTGTGGGAGAGTTCCAATTTCTCCACAGCCTCTCAGCATTTATTGTTTTGGATTTTTGGATCATGGCCAACCATGTTGGGGTGAGATGGTATCTCACTGTCATTTTGATTTGAATTTCTTTAATAGCAAAAGATCATGAGCATGTCTGCATGTGTTTTTTGGCCGCCTGGATCTCCTCTGTAGAGAAATGTCTGTCCATCTCTTTTGCCCATCACTTAATTGGATGATTTATCTTCTTCTTATTGTTATTTTGTAGTACGTTATAGATTATGGAGATCAGGTGTCAGTCTGACATAGAGTTACCATATATTTTTTCCCATTCTGTAGGTGGCCTTTTAACTCTTGTGATAAAGTCTTTGGATGAGCAAAAGTGTTTGATTCTTAATAGTTCCCATTGATCTATTTTCTCTTCTATTGCTTGTGTTTTGTTTAACAGATTTTGAAATCTGTCTGTGTTGTGTATTAAAACTTCCATTGTTGTTCCTAATTTTTCTACAATGAGCTTTATTGTTTTAGATTGCATTTTAGGTCTCTTATCCAGTTTCAGTGGGTATATGTATAAAGTGTAAGATATGGGTCTTATTTTCATTTATTGCAGATGGATATCCAATGTTGCTAGCACCATTTGTTGAAGAGATTGCTTTTTCCCAAATTTAACTTCCTGGGGCCTTTGTTGAATATCAGCTGTTTATAGCAAGGTGGTGTCATCTCTGGGTTCTCAATTCAGTTCCATTGATCTGTCTCTTTTAGTACCAGTACCAGAGCGTTTTGACTACTGTAGAAGTGTAATAGGTTCTAAAGTCAGATAGTGAGAGGCCTCCCAGTGTCTTCTTCTTCTTTGGTAGTGCTTTACTTATCTGGGGCTTCTACCCTTTCCAAAGAAAGTGGGTGATTTGTTTTCTCCATCTCATTAAAAAATTGGGGTTGTATTATATAAGTATATTACTTTAGGAAAAATAGACATTTTCACAATGTTAAGTCATCCTATCCATGAGCAGGGTAGGTTTCTCCATTTATGTAAGTCTCTCTTAGTTTCTTGTAGTAAGGACTTGTACATCTCTTTGAAAAGGTCTGTTATTTCTCTGGTTAGATTTATTCCTAGGTATTTTATCTTCTTATGGGCTATAGTAAATGGTATTGTTTTGGTGATTTCTTGATTAATAATCTCATTGTTGGTGTAAAGGAATCCTACTGATTTCCTTATGTTTATCTTGTATCCTGAGAATTTGCCAAACTCTTCTATCAGTTTGAGTAGTTTACGTATGGATTCTTTAGGATTCTCTGCATATATGATCATATCATCTGCAAATAGAGAGATTTTAACTTCTTCTTTGCCGATGCAGAGGCCCTTTATTTCTTGGTCTTGTCTGCTTGCTCTGGCTAAAACTTCTAGAAGAATGTTGAATAGGAGAGGTGAGAGTGGGCATCCTTGCCTCGGTCCTGTTCTCAAGGGAAACTGTTCAGTCTGCCTCCATTGAGGATGACATAGGCAGTTGGCTTTGTATAGATGGCTCTTACTGCATTGAAGAATTTTCCTCTATTCCTATTTTGATGAGTATTTTTAGCATGAATGAGTGTTGGACTTTATCAAATGCCTTTTCTGCATCAATAGACAAAATCAGGTGATTCTTGTCTTTTGTGTTATTTATGTGGTTTATCACATTAACTGTTTTTCTGATGTTGAACCAGCCTTGCATCCCTGCCATGAATCCAACTTGGTCATAGTGGATTATTTTTTGAATATGTTGTTGTATTCTATTGGCAAGAATTTTGTTGAAGATTTTTGCATCCAGATTCATGAGCGATATCGGCCTGTTGTTCTTTTTTGTTGGATCTTTCACTGGTTTTGGTACCAGGGTTATGCTGGCTTAATAGAATGAATTTCGGAGTACTCCATCCCTTTCCATGCCATGAAATAGTCTCAGCAGTAGTGCAGATAACTCTTCTGTAAAAGCTTGGCAGAATTCTGTAGTGAAGCCATTTGAGCCCGAGCTTTTTTTTTTGTTGGAAATTTTGGAATGACTTTTTCAATCTGCTCCTTTGTAAAGGAGTTAATTAAGTTGTTCTGCTTTGGCTTGTGATAATTTTGGTAGGGCATATGAGTCAAGGAATTTGTCCATTTCCTCTAGGTTTTCAAATATGTTAGACTACAGTCTTTCATAGTATTCTGTTATGATATTTTTGATTTCTGTTGAATCTATGGTAACAACTCACCAAGAGTGGGGATCAGAGAAAGACAAGAAGTTTTCTGTTCAATGGTATGAAGTCCAGAAAACTCTGTTTAATTATCAGTTCAAGTCTTGGTTTCCAGAGAGATTTAGGGAGACATGTGTTTAGTCTACCATCTTGACTCTTCCTCCCCCACCATGAAAATCTTTTAATATGAATAAAATTAAGTTTTTGTGTCATATATCATTAAAGATTGCCTCCTTACAAAATTACATAAGCAGTGTCAGAAAACAAAATAAAAACTGGCAAAGATATTTATAATTTTGATTATGACCAGGTGAATTAAAGGCTCAGCAGGAAAGACTACATAACATGGTTTGGAAGCCCAGACCTTGGACTCAGACTCTGCTGCATTCCAATCCAGTCTCTTCTTCAACACAGATTTCAGCTTCTGCAGCTGCAAAATGGAAATCGTAATCCTACAACCTTGCTAGCTTATTGTAAGAATTTCTTGAGAAACTATAAGCTCAGCATAGTAGTGCCACATGTGAGTTTCATAAACAGCAATTTCTGAGACTCCTGTTGATCACAAGTAATGGGGATGATATCAATTGTTTTCATGTTAGAGCTGGAAGATGTAATAATGACACCACAGTTAGGATTTGCTCAAAAGGCTTTTACACTTTACTCAGTGCATCATCATGGAAGGAGGTACAGTCATTCCTTATAGGCTAGTCATTGCAGTCGTTAACACAGAACTAGCAAGAAAGTGCTACAGACATCAATTAGTTAAGTATGTGATACTTAAAGAAATATTTATGTCCAAGTACAGATATTGTCAGATTCATGCAGTGTTTGTGTATAGTATTTTTATTCTTTTCCTCAAAGAGATGAATAACACATGAAACATGAACAGCTGTGGTCCATGCTGTCAAAGATGATCACATGTATTACTATTTTTCATCTTCATAAATCCCTGTAAGGGAAAGTTGAATTGTTACTATGTCTGTTATACAACTAGTAAGATTAAGATGGACATTTGGAGTCAATGCATTAATTCAGGGCCCCTGGAGGAGTTACTAAGGAGCCTTGGTGGCACAATGGTGAAGTGTTCAGCTGCTGACTTGCAGGTTGATTGTTACAAGCCAGCAGCTCTGCTGGACAAGAGACTTGGCAAATCCCATGGGGCAGCTGTGAGTCAGAATCAACTTGATGGCACACAACAACAACAACAACAAGAGTAGTCACTGTCCAAATCTAAGCTGCACCCTTCTCAACTTCTCTCTGACCCCTACTTTGGATAGTATATCTCATATTACCATTTTTCATGTTTTTCCCTTCTGTAGCAGGTACGCTGACTTCACTTTTTAAGTTTTAGTAAAACACAAGTAACAATCTCAACCATCATTTAATACTGGCAGAAAACACTTACATACTTAATCCTTGCTAAACTCTATCTTAAGTGCTTTAAAAGTAACCCAATTATTCCTCACAAGCAATCCTTTGAGGTGAAGTCATTACTGTTTCTCTTTAGCAAGTGATGTGCTGGGAGGGTAGGATACATGCTGGAAAGCATAGTTAATGGATGGCTGAACCAGGAATCAAACCCAGGTAGGGATGTAATACTTTGAGCCAGCATTACCATTGTGTTTGATGACATCAAGTCATAATAATGTCCTCATTGATAGCTACCTAGAATGACAACATTTAGCTAACTATCCTTCCTTTATGCTCACTGCAGCATAATGTAGTGGATCTAGTAACCATGTATCACCAAGAATAGGAGATCAGAGGCTGACAATCTAGAGTATTCTATGATATTGCTGATATCAGCAATGCTGATCATTTGCTTTGTTGTGCTGAGTATTATATCAGTTCCCTTAAGACTTCAAAGACAAATTTCATAAACTGGATGGCCTAAAACAACAGAAGTTTATTCTCTTAATGTTCTGGTGGCCTAAAGTCCAAAACTCATCGTATCAACATAGTTAATTTTTACTGAGGTGCTGAGGGAAGCATCTTGCTTTTACTCAGTTATTACTAGCATCACTTAGCATTCCTTGGCTTGTAGACACATTCCCATCTCTGCTTCCATCTTTATGTGATATTCTCCGTATGTTCCTGTATCTCTGTGCCTATTCCTTTGTTTTATAAGGACACCAGCCATACTGGAGTACATCCTGTTGTACTCCAGCATGACCCTATGCTAACTTAAATAATTATGTCTCCAAAGACCCTACTTCCACAATACATTCACTTTCAGAGATACTGAGTGTTGGGATTTGAAAATTAACCCATAACAGTATATTTGAAGAGCTTCTATTCAAAATGACCCCTGGTAATGTAATCGCTGGTCAGCCTAGTCATGTGGTCTGACTATTATGTCGTGCTAGTAAGAAAGGATGGCGTGATAAAGTGAGACATTATCTGTGCTTAAAGAAGTATAGAATGTACAGTATCTGGATTTGAGGCAATGTATAGCCTTGGCAATACCAATTTTGTTGGTATCTACGTGGTATAGGAACAGAAATCCTCACAACTGGACCAATATGTAGCCTCATGAGAAAGGGAGAAAATTAGAAAAGTTGTAAAGGTTTGAATCCACAGTCACAGCCCATGGAAGCGGGAGTCAAGAAATCAAATGTCGCGTTACATTGGGCAAATCTGATTGTGAAAGTCTTCTTTAAAGCTTGTTAAAAAGCAAAGATGTCACTTTGAGAACTAAGGTGAGCCTGGCCCAAGCCATGGTGTTTTCATTTGCCTCATGTGCATACGAAAGCTAGATAATGTGTAAAGGAGACTCAAGAGGATTCTACACTTTTGAATTGTAGTGTCAGTGAAGTGGTACAGGGCATACTCCTGGAAGACTCCCTTTATGCTGGATCAAGGATGTGACCTTAGTAAGGGTGTTACAATCCCACCCTAATCCTCTTTAACAGACAGTTATAATCACACAATGGAGGACAACCACACAGTACTGGGAACCATGGCCTAACCAACTTGATATTATTTACAGGGGGACACAATTCAATTCATGTCAGTCGGGAATAAGGGCTGGCATGTTAAGTATACCATGGACTTCCAGAAGAATAGACAATTGTATCTTGGAAGAAGGATAGCCAGAATGCACCTTAGAAGGGAGGATGGGAAGACTTCATCTCACATAATTTGGAAATGTTATCAGGAGGGTCATTCCCTGAAGAATCACATCATGTTTGGTAAAGTTAGTCATTCCAAAAGAGGAAGACCCGCAGTAAGATTGATTGGTACAGTGCCTTCAACAGTGGACTCAAGCATAACAATGATTATGAGGATGGTGCTGGACCAGACAGTGTATATCATTCTGTTGTGCGCAGGATTGCATGAGTCAGAACTGACTCCAAAGGATGTAATAACCTGTGATATATTGATGCACAGACGTATGTAGAAGTTGTGGAGGTTGTGACAGAAAATACGTATCACGAAAAGAGCAATGTAGGAACACATGCATACACTTGCTAGGTTGATGTCTTAGTCATCTAGTGCTGCTGTAACAAAAATACCACATGTGGATGCCTTTAACGAAGAAAAAATTAATTTCTCACCGTCTAGAAAGCTAAAGGCCCAAATTCAGGGCACCAGCTCCAGGGGAAGGCTTTCTTTCTCTGTCAGCTCTGGAGTGAGTTCCTTGTCATCAGTCTTCCCCGGACCAGGAGCTTCTCCATGAAGGAACCCCAAGTCCAACGGATGAGCCTTGCTTCTGCTGCTTGTAAGATAAAAGGTGGTGCAGGGCATGTTCCAGGGAGACTCTGTTTATGCTGGATCAGGGATGTGACCTTAGTAAGGGTGTTACAATCCCACCCTAATCCTCTTTTACAGAAAATCATAATCACAAAATGGAGGACAACCATACAATACTGGGAATCACGGCCTAACCAGCTTGATACGTATTTACAGAGGACACAACTCAACTCATGTCAGTTGGGAATGAGAACTGGTTCTCTAGTGACAAAGGCATGTTTTCTGAGGTCAAAGGATTTCTAGATATCTAGAATAACAAATATTAGACTTGAAGGGCTATTGGGTAGGTACATATGGTTGAAATGAGAAGGGGGCGTCAATCCTCTGCAAGGAGCCATGGTAGTAGAGAGATTAAGTGCTCAGCTACTAACTGAAAGGTCAGAAGCTTGAACTACTAATCACTCTGCTGAAGAAAGATGTGGTAGTGTTTCCATAAATATCACAACATTGGAAACCCTGTGGGGCAGTTCTCTTCTATCCTGTAAGGTTGCTGTGAGTAGTAATTGACTCACTAGCAATGGGATCCTTATATGGACATTCAACTTTAAAAGCACATTGTATAGATCACTTCTGTTTCTACCCACAACCTGTCAGTGCCTGACCCAATTTGTGAAGCTTGTGAGATAAATATTTTTCATTAACTAGCAAAGTAGTCTTCAGATTAGCAATTAGCCCAGGTGCCAGGAAATTTCTGACATTCCATTATACTGTTCAGTGACTTTTCTTCTAGAGTCGCTTTGATTTCACCTCTCCACTGTAGAGGCTAAGGAGGTAGGCAAATAGCTATTAATGTACTGGCAAAAGACCAAGTATCTAAAAAAACTGTACATGTCTTCTATAATCCTTAAAATCCATAGGCATAGATTTTCTTTCACTCTTTCCTAGCAGTTAGATTGAAGTCCAGACTAGGAATGAGTAGAATTTAAGGCCTTTATATATAGCCAGAAAACCTGGTGGTGTACTGGTTAAGTGCTACCTCTGCTAACCAAATATTGGCAGTTCAAATCCTTTAGTCGCTCCTTAGAAACTCTATGAGGCAGTTCTGCTCTGTCCTATAGGGTTAGTATGAGTCAGAATTGACTTGATGTCATTGGTTGTCTTTAATATATAGCCAGAAAGTGAAGATTCCAGTTACAGCTGAGCACTCAGTCCCACTATATATAAAACTTCATAAGCCCAATATTGTTTTAGTAATGCCAGCTATTGAAAGCATGAGTAACATTCTACAAGCTGAGACTCAGTGTCTCTGGTGACTAGGTGCCAGGAGCACTGTCACTGTTGTTCAGTAGCAACTGCTTGACTGCATAGTAACCTCTTCTGTGGCTTTGGGAGGCAACGTGCACTCCTGATCTTGTTGCTGTTACTCTTCTCAGCAGAGACTGAGCTGAGTCAACATTCACATTTATATTAGAGACTGAAGTCTTCTTTTGGAATTCAAGTTGGGGCATGT
Source organism: Heterohyrax brucei (assembly GCA_028571685.1). NCBI lineage: Eukaryota > Metazoa > Chordata > Mammalia > Hyracoidea > Procaviidae > Heterohyrax > Heterohyrax brucei. The sequence goes on from CM053141.1 coordinate 173,902,981, forward strand.
AAGAGTGTTGGAACTAGCTTCACTCAAGTAAATGTCAGAAAGAAATCAACTACGATTTTAACCTACATTAAAACACAAACCAAACCTGTTACTGTTGAGTAAATTCTGACTCATGGCAACCCCATGCATTGTAGAATAGAAGCAGATCACCAGGCCACTGGGTTGCTTAGAACCACAAACCTTTTGTCTAGAAGATGAATGCTGTTCACACTACCCAGGAGCCTTAGAGAAGTTATGCAACAGCACTGTGCTCTTGTGAATTTGTATCCTGACTCTGTTACTTTCTAACTGTGTGATTTCAAGGAAACAAGCCTCAATTTCCTAGCACGTAGAAGGGGTGACTATGACATGAATGTTATGCATAGGTATGTAAGGCACAACCTTCTATAACTAGATAGTATACCTAAGCTCACAGTTTTTGTCTGTGACAAGTCAGGCACTAAAGCAAAATGACTGTAGGAACAAATCCTGTTGATGTAGTAAGATTCAAATTCACAGTTATTCTTTTTCCTGGTATAATTCTACTAAGAAATTTCCATGTAGACCCATTTTAGAGTTCCTAATGCTTTTGTACAAGAGCTCTGGTTATTCAGTGGTTAAGTGCTCAGCTGCTAACCACAAAGTCAGCAGCCTGACCCCACTAGCTACTCTGTTGGGTAACAATGTGGTGGGCTGCTTCTATAAGGAGTACTGCCTTGCAAACCCTGTGGGGCAGTTCTACTCTGTCTTCTAGGGCTACTTTGAGTCAGAATCAATGTGATGGCAATGGGTTTGGGCTTGAGAATGCCTTTGTGTCCCTCTCCCTGTTTCTCTGGTCAGTCCTTTCTAGATACCTGCATCCCTTGGGCGTGTGTCTGAGTACAGGGTGCCTGTATATTGGTCCTTGTGTGTGTGCTACTTAAAGGAATCATTTCTAAAGAACCTAACCATTAGAGAGGTGTGGTTTACTCTCTGCCATCAGAGAAGCTACTAATTCTTGAAAAATGACTGATTTCTTGGAGCATTTAAGACTATCCTTATATCCTGACAGGCCTAGATGCCACCCACCTCTATGATTAGTACTCCACCTATACAGCCACTGGCAATCTCAGATGTATGTTGCTATCTTGACATTATTCCCTTCAACATTATTCCTGGTATATACTTTCTGCTATAACTGAAGAAAATTAGAACAAGTCCACGAGAGCCAAAGTGTGACCTTGCATATATTCCTCCTGAGTTTAAAGACCATCTAAAGAACAGATTTGATTTGTTGATCACTAATGACCAAAGACCAGAAAAATTGTGGAATGACATCAAAGACATCATCCATGAAGCAAAGAGGTCATCAAATAGAAAGGAATGTTGGGAGGAGGGAGTCAAGATAGCAGACAAAACACACACTCCCTAAGTCCCTCTTGAAACCAAGGCTTGAACTGACAATTAAATGAAGCCTTCTGGACACCTAGTGAGCCCTAGAACACGCCATAGGGCTTTCTATTTGGTGTGCATACCACTCAATAGGAAGCTTCTTCTCTTTGGCTGAACCCCTCCCTTATAGGGTCCTAGCTCTCACAGACTGAAGATAAATCACCATTTTAACTATTTTTCTCTGTCTTAGTCAGAGGGAGGGGCTGAGGTGACTGGCAGCAATGCTGAGATGCGCTGCTTATGATATCAGCAAATGAAGCTGCCACATTTTGAGAGCCTGGCCTTGGAATCTGTGCAACTTGGCACCTGTGACCTCTCTTTCTATCTCTCTCAGAATCTCTGAATCTCTGCCATTCAATAGCCTTTTCCAAGGTGTGGGGGGGGGGGAACTTGTGCAGGATGCCATCTTGACCCACTGGGAGGCAGAGTTTCCTATATGGAGGCCTCAGCTGGACCTGATTCACAGGCTGAGAGGCAGTGCCTACTTGGAAAGTGCTTTTCTGGCAGTAAAGCAGTCTTTGGTATAGAGGTGCTTACTTTGCCAGCTGGTAAGAGGTACTTGCACACCTGAAAGCCTGACTAATTTTGTAAGCTGTCAGATACCTTTTATCTTTCAATAGAGAAATAACAGTGGTGCATCTGAATGACATCTCTTCCAGCCTTTACTGTCTTACATTATAGGGTCAGCTGAAGGCTCCCCAGAGACTCTAAGTCGAGCTATGTCTTTGCCAATCAGGAGGTGGAGCCTACTACCCCAGAGATTCCACTGAGCCCAGTCACTGCAGTACACAGAGGTGTCTGGTGATCAACTTCCTTTTCAGACTGAGCTTTACATTCTGTTAAAGTAACACCAGAGAAACAACTTCCAGATGCCCAAAAGGCAACAAAGTTTGGACTGGAACATTAGAAAGAATTCACCTATGGCTTCAGAAGGCTCACAAAAGAAAGATCCAAAGAACTTCCCAGACAAAAAAGCCTTTCTGAAACTATCGGAGGGTGAGTACAATAGGATTATACATAGAGCCCTCTTAGACCTTATACAAAATGCAGCAGAGCAAAATGAAAAATTAAGTAAGCTTTGGTTTGATGGAACACCGGTACTCTGAAATCCAACAGATCAAGAACAAAGTCAAAGACAGAAAATTCAGTTCAAAGCCAAGAAAACAGAATGGAATAAATGGTAAAGAGAATTTCTGAATTGGAAAACAGAACTACTGACTCCAGCATCTATGACAGGAAATCAGAAAAAGAAACATGAAATACAAAGAAACAGTAAGAAGCATGTGGGACTCTAATAAGAGGAACACTCTATGATTAATTGGAGTGCCTGAACAAGGTAGGACATCTGAGAACACAGAGAGTATTGGGACTGAGCTGCTGACAGAAAACTTCCCAGCAATCAGGAAAGAAGAGAATATAGATATCCAAGATGCACAGTAAACACCACTCAATATAGATCGCGAAAGGAAGACTCTAAGACATATTATAATCAAGCTTAACAAAATGGAATACAAGCAGAAACTCTTAAGGGCAGTAGGACTTAAAGCAAAGCTAACATTGAGAGGGAAACCCTGTAGGCTTTTGTCGGATTTCTCTGCAGAAATAATACCGGGATGGAGACAACGGAATGACACATTCAGAGCCTTGAAGGTGAAGAACTTCCAACCGAGAATTATATATCATGCAAAACTATCTTCCAAATATGAAAATGAAATCAAGACATTTCTAGATAAACAGAAACTCAGAGACTTTGTAAAAAACAAACCAAAGCTACCAGAAATGCTGAAGGAAGCTCTTGGCTTAGAAGAACAAAGCCATAAATTGTATATCTTAGGAGGAAATACAAGATACACCATCCAGAAATCTTTTCAGTTAAGGAAGGCTCCAAACTCAATCAAAGCTATAATAGTGAAAGAAATGATGCACTGATCATATCATGAAAACTATGATGTCACCATATTAAAAAGAGGGATGTACTACAGTTGTAGTCCTTGTAGATGAAGAGGAAGTTAATAAGCATGGTAGTAATTAACATGGCATTTATACATAGTTTATTAAGGGGGATCATGGGACAGCTGCAGAGCACAATAAAGAAGCAATATATCAAATCAAGAAATGTAATACAGGAGTCTCACCAACCACAAAACCAACACTGAAAAAGGTGAAAAATCAACTCAAAAAGAAACATGTCCCAGAACAAATTAGTAAGACCAGAGAAAACATCCATAGAAAAATAAACATATCACAATGACAGCACTAAACACATACCTGTCAGTAATTACATTGAATGTGAATGGACTGCGTGCTCCAGTAAAGAGACATCGAGCAACATCTTGGATCAAAAGATGAGGCCCATCCATATGTTGCTGACAAGAAACTCACGTTAGACTTAAAAATAGGAACAAACTGAAAATTAAAAGGTGAAATAATATAGATCAAGCTAACAATACACAAGGAAGAGCAGATATGGCAATTGTAATCTCAGATAAAATAGATTTTAATGTAAAATCCACCGTCGTGGAAAAGGGTAGACACTATTGCTGAAAGATTGAGTACACAAGCAGAACTTAATATTAAATATTTATGAACCTAATATTAGAGCACCTAAATACATCAAAGAGAAAGCGACTACACTCAGAAATGAGATCACTCCACAGTAATAGTAGGAGAGTTCAACACTCCACTCTCAATACTGGACAGATCATCTGGAAAAAAGCTGAATAAAGACACAGAAGACCTTGTTGTCACAGTTAATCACCTAGACCTCATTGACATATACAGAACTTTCTATCCATCAGTGGACAACTACACCTTCTTCTCCAGGGCACATGGAACACTCTCCAGAATAGACCATGTATTGGAACATAAAGCAATTCTCAACAAAATCCATAGCATTGAATTAATGCAAAACATCTTCTCAGATCATAAAGCCATAAAAGTCAAAATCAATAGCAGAAAAAAAAACATAGATAGATAGTGGGACTCATGGAAACTGAATAACACCTTGCTCAAAAAACCATGGTTTATAGAAGAAATCAAGGATGGAGTAAAGAAACTTACAATTTCCAATGAGAATGAAGACACTTCGTTCCAGAACCTATGGCATACAGCCAAAGCAGTGGTCAGAGGTCAGTATCTCCATAAAGGCACACATCTGGAAGGAAGAAAGAACCCAAATCAAAGAACTAACCCTACAGCTTGAACAAGTAGAGAGAGAACAACAGAAGAACCCCTCAGGCACCAGAAGAAAACAGATCATAAAGGTTAGAGCAGAACCAAATGAATTAGAGAATAGAAGAACAAAAAAACCCTGAAAAGTCCAAAAGCTGGTTTTCTGAAAAGATCAACAAAATTGGCAAACCATTGCCTAAACTTACTAAAAAAAAAAACATGAAAGGAAACAAATAACCCAAATAAAAAATGAGAGGGAAGTTGTCACCACAGATCCAACAGAAATCAAAAATATCATAAGAGAATACTGTGAAAGACTGTGCTGTAACAAATTTGAAAACCTAGAGGAAATGGACAAATTCTTTCACTCAAGTGCCCTACCAAAATTATCACAAGCTAAAGCAGAACAACTTACTTAACTGCTTTACAAAGGAGGAGATTGAGAAAGTCATCCAAAAACTGCCAACGATAAAAAGCCCAGGCTCAAATAGCTTCACTGCAGAATTCTGCCAGGCTTTTAGAGAAGAGTTATTTCCAATACTACTGAGACTATTTCACAGCATGGAAAGGGATGAAGTACTCCCAAATTCATTCTATGAAGCCAGCATAACCCTGGCCTGATACCAAAGCCAGTGAAAGACCCAACAAAAAGGGAGAACTACAGGCCGATATCACTGATGAGTCTAGATACAAAAATCTTCAACAAAATTCTTGCCAATGGAATACAATAAGATATCTAAAAAATAATCTGCCATGACCAAGTTGGATTCATAGCATGGATGCAAGCCTGGTTCAACATCAGAAAAACAATTAATGAAATCCAACAGATCAAGTACAAAATCAAAGACACAGAAACTTTCATTCAAAGCCAAGAAAACAGAATGCAACAAATGGAAAAAATAATTTCTCACTTGTAAGACTGAGCTACTGACACTGGCATCTGTAAGGACAAATCAGAAAAAAGAAACAAGAAAAATGAAGAAGCATTAAGAAACATGTGGGACTCTATTAAGAGGAACAACCTTTGATTAATTGGAGTCCCTGAACAGGATGAGACACCTGAGAACACAGAGAGTACTGCTGCTGAGCTGCTGACAGAAAACTTCCCAGAAATCATGAAGGAAGAGAATATAGAAATCTCAGATGCATATTGTACACCACCCAATATAGATCTGAAAAGAAAGACTCCAAGACATATTATAATCAAGCTTAACAAAATGAAAGAACTCTTAAAGGCACCAAGACTCAAAGCAAAGCGACCATTCAGAGGGAAACTCTGTAGGCTTTCATCAGATTTCTCAGCAGAAACCATGCTGGCACGGAGACAGTGGCATGACATATTCAAAGCCGTGAAGGAGAACAACTTCCAACGAAGAATTTTATATCTTGCAAAACTATTTTTCAAATATGAAAATGAAATTAAGACATTTCCAGGTAAACAGAAACTTAGAGACTTTGTAAAAACTAAACCAAAACTACAAGAAATACTGAAAAAAGTTCTGGGTTTTGGCTTAGAAGAACAAAACTACTAATGTTATATTTTAGAACAACACATCATCCAGAATCCTATTCAGTCAGGGAAGGCTCCAAACTCAATCACAGCTTTAACACTGAAAGAAACAATCCAGTGATTATCATGAAAACTATGGTGCCATCATATTAAAAAGAGGGATGTGCTACAGTTGTTATAGTCCTTCCAGATGGAAAAGAAGTCAACAAGACTAGTAGTAATTAAAATTGGGTTTATATATAGTTTATTAAGGCGGATCGAGGGGCAGCCGTAAAGCACAACAAAGATGCAACATACCATATCAAGAAATGTAACACAGGAGCCTCAACAACTACAAAACCAGCTCTGAAAAAGGTGAAAAATCAACTCACAAAAAAGAATGTCTCAGAACAGACTAATAAGAACAACAGAGAAAACATCAATACAAAAATAAGCATATCACAATGGCAGCAGTGAACACATACCTATCAATAATTACATTGAATGTGAATGGACTGAATACTCCAGTAAAGAGACTTCGAGTGACATCTTGGATCAAAAGACATGACTCATCTGTATGTTGTCTACAAGAAACTCACTTGAGACCTAAAGACAGGAACAAACTGAAAATTAAAGGATGAAAGAATATATATCAAGCTAACAATGAACAAAGAAGAGCAGGGGTGGCAATTCTAATCTCAGACAAAATCAATTTTAATGTAAAATCCACCATCGTGGACATAGATGGGCACTATTGCTGAAAGGTTCAATACAGAAGGAAGACTTAACCATATTAAATATTTATGCACCTAATATCAGAGCACCTAAATATGTCAAAGAAACACGGACTACACTCAAAAGAAGAGTTAGATCACTCCACAATAATAATGGGAGACTTCAACACTGCACTCTCAACACTAGACAGATCATCTATAAAAAAGCTCAGTAAAGATACATAAGACCTCATTGCCACAATTAACCAACTAAACCTCATTGATATATACAGAACTTTCTACCCATCGGCAGACCACTATACCTTATTCTCCAGTGCACATGGAACATTCTGCAGAATAGATCATGTGTTAGGACATAATGCAATTCTCAACAAAATCCATATCTTTGAATTAATGCAAAGTATCTTCTCAGATCATAAAGCCTTAAAAGTAGAAATCAATAGCAGAAAAAAAACATAGAAAGTGAAACTCTTGGAAACTGAACAACATCTTGCTCAAAAAACCATGGGTTGTAGAAGAAATCAAGGATGAAATAAAGAAATTCATGGATTCCAATGAGAATGAAAACACTTCCCACCAGAACCTATGGGATACAGCCAAAGCAGTGCTCAGAGGTCTATTTATCTCCATAAAAGCATACATCTGGAGGCAAGAAAAAAACCAAATCAAGGAACTAACCCTACAGCTTAAACAAGTAGAGAGAGAACAACAAAGGAACCCCTCAAGTACCAGAAGAAATCAGATCATAAAGACTAGAGAAGAATTAAATAAATTAGAGAATAGAAAAACAATTGAAAAAATTTAAAAGACTAAAAGCTTTTTTGAAAAGATCAACAAAATTGACAGACCACTGGCTAAACTTACTAAAGAAAAACAGGAAAGGAAACAAATGACCCAAATTAAAAATGAGAGGGGAGTGGTCACAACAGATCCAACAGAAATCAAAAATATCATAACAGAATACTATGAAAGACTGTACTCTAACAAATTTGAAAACCTACAGGAAATGGACCAATTCCTTGATTCATATCACCTACCCAAATTATCACAACGTGAAACAGAACAACTTAATAAACCCATCACAAAGGAAGAGATTGAAAAAGTCATCAAAAAACTGCCAACCAAAGAAAGCCTGGGCCCAGATGTCTTCACCACAGAATTCTACCAAGCCTTTAGAGAAGAGTTATCTCCAATACTACTGAGACAATTTCACATATGGAAAGGGATGGATTACTCCAAAACTCATTCTATGATGCCAGCATAACTCCGTTACCAAAGCCAGGGAAAGACCCAACAGAAAAGGAGAACTACAGACTGATATCACTCATGAATCTAGATGCAAAAATCTTCTACAAAATTGTTGCCAATAGAATACAACAACATATTAAACAAGTAATCCATCGTCACCAAGTGGGATTCATACTAGGGATGCAAGGCTGGGTCAACATCAGAAAAACAATTAATGTGATTAACTACATAAATATCACAAAAGACAAGAATCACCTGATTTTGTCCATTAATGCAGAAAAGGCATTTGATAAAAGGCAACACCCATTCATGCTAAAAACTCTTAGCAAAATAGGCATAGATGGAAAATTCCTCAGTGCACTAAGGGCCATTTATACAAAACCAACTGCCTACGTCATCCTGAGAGACTGAAGGAGTTTCCCATGAGAACAGGAACTAGACAAGGATGCCCACTCTCACCTCTCCTATTCAACATAGGACTAGAAGTTCTAGGCAGAGCAATTAGACAAGACCAAGAAATAAAGGGTGTCTGCGTTCTCAAAGAAGAAGTCAAAATCTCCCTGTTTGCAGATCATATGATTGTATATGCAGAAAATCCCAAAGAATCTATATGTAAACTGCTCAAACTGATAGAAGAGTTCAGCAAAGTCTCAGGATACAAGATAAATATAAGTAAATCAGTAAGATTCCTTTATACCAACAGTGAGTCTGCTAATGAAGAATTCATCAAATCAATGCCATTTACCATAGCCCCTAAGAAGATCAAGTACCTAGGAATTAATCTAACCAGAGAAATAGCAGTCCTTTACAAAGAGTTCTACAAGCCCTTGCTACAAGAAACTAAGAGAGACTTAGATAAATGGAAAAACCTACCCTGCTCATGGATAGGAAGATTTAACATTGTGAAAATGTCTGTTTTACCCAATGCAATCTACTTATATGATACAATCCCAATACAAGTTTCAGCATCATTTTTTAATGTGATGGAGAAGCAAGTCACCAATTTTGTTTGGAAAGGGAAGAAACTCCGGATAAGTAAAATACTACTAAAGAAGAAGAGCACATTGGGAGTCCTCTCATTAGCCAACTTCAGAATGTATTACACTGCTACAGTGGTCAAAACAGCCTGGTACTGTTACAAGAAGAAACAAATCGATCAATGGAACAGATCTGAAACCCCAGAGATGACATCATCTGCCTATGAACAGTTGTTATTCGGCAAAGGCCTTAAGCCATTGAACTGGGGTAAAAACAATCTCTTCAACAAATGGTGCTGGCAAAATTGGATATCCATCTGCAGTAAATTGAAACAAGATCCATATCTTACACCTTATACAAAAAACCAACTCATATTGGATAAAAGACCTAAATATCAAATCTAAAATGATAAAGCACATCCAAGAAAAAGTAGGAACAACAATGGAAGTTTTAATACACAACACAGACAGACTTCAAAGTCTGTCAAACAAACCACAAACTACAGAAGAGAAAATAGATAAATGGGAACTATTAAGAATCAAACACGTTTCCTCATCCAAAGACTTTATCACAAGACTTAAAAGGCCACCTACAGAATGGGAGAAAATATTTGGCAACTCTATGTCAGACTGATGTCTGATCACCATAATCTATAAGGTGCTACAAAATACCAATGAAAAGAAGATAAATCATCCAATTAAGCAATGGGCAAAGGAGATGGACAGACATTTCTCTAAAGAGGAGATAACAGACAGCCAAAAAACACATGCGGACATGTTCACGATCTTCAGTTATTAAAGAAATTCAAATCAAGACTACAATGAGATACCATCTCACCCCAACAGAGTTGGCCTTGACCCAAAAAACCCAAAACAACAAATGCTGGAGAGGCTGTGGAGAAAGTGGAACTCTCATACACTGCTGGTGGGGGTTGCAAAATGGTCCAGCCTATTTGGAAAGCAATTTAGCTTAAAAAAATGAATATAGATATAACATTTGACCCAGTAATTCCACTACTTGGAATATATCCTACAGAATCAAGGCCATTCACACTGATGGACACATGTACAAGAATGTTTTTCGCAGCACAGTCCACGATAGCAAAAAGATGGAATCAACCCAGATGCCCAACAGGAGAGGAATGGATAGGTAAACCATGGTGTATATATGCAATGGAGCACTATGCAATGATAAAGAACAATGATGATGCCAGGAAACATCTCATAACCTGGTTTCAACTGGAAGACATTATGTTGAGTGAAAGTAGTCAGAGACAAAAGGACAAATGTTGTATGAGAGCCCTACGATAAGAACTCAAAACTTATGCATAGAAGAAAAGACTCTTTGATGGCTGCAAGGGAGGTGAAGGAGGGAGGGTGATGGGGGGGAAGATTTAGATTAGGTAGTTGGTAGAAATTTGGTTGGGTGAAATCAGTGACAGCACACATGAGAAACAAGAACAATATTAAGTGGACTTCAACATAACTTGAATACTCCTCCCATCTTAACCCAATAATGCAAGGACAGTGTAGGTGGGGCGGGGGTCAGGGGACCATGCTCTTAGGTGAAATCGAGGCCAATTGGCGCATCTAGCATTATCCTAAGAGGGCTCTGTGTACCCCCACATTGGTGAGTGGCATCTGGGGTCTTAAAAGCTGGCAAGCTGCCATCCTAGGGCACAGCGGGTGTTCCCAGCTCAGCGGGAGCAGATGCTCACCAAGGATGAAAATGACAACCCAGAAGACAAAGAGACCCACATGAGTGGGTGCCTGTATCTACTTGGGACCAGAAGAACCAGATGGTGCCTGGCCACCACCAGTGATAACCACAGTGGAGCTCACAAAGTTGAGTCTCACTGGCAACAGAAGAATAAAAAGGGGTGCACCCTGAGATCTCCACTAAAAGACCACCTTTGATGGTCTGGTGGCTTCAGGGTTCCTCCGGGAGCATGGTCCCTGGCCCTGATACTGCCCTTGCCCGTGGATCATAATGAAGGTCCACTTTTTGGACAGCAAGGGCTTGGAGTTTGCAATGCAGACTGACTATATATTTGGTGCACTTTGTGGTTCTGTACATGTATAGGATGTCGTCCTGCTGACCTCTGACTCAAGGGGGGGGATGGAGAGGAGGGGAATGGAGACTGTTGGGAAGATGAGACATGTATGGAGCAGAGAGGAATAGTGTGCTGTCACTGGGCAGGGAGAGCAGGGGAAGCTGCACATTAGGTGGGCATACAAATTTATATGGAAATGTATATTTTCACTCAGTCATAATAAAAAAAATAAAAATAAAAAAGAAATACAAATCAAAACTACAAAGAGATACCATCTCTACCCAACATGGTTGGCCATGATCCAAAAAACCCAAAACAACAAATGCTGGAGAGGCTTTTGAGAAATTGGAACTCTCCTACACTGTAGATGGGATTTCAAAATGGTGCAACCTCTTTGGAAAGCAATCTGTTGCTTCCTTAAAACGGGTTCTAGATATCCATTTGACCCAGTAAATCCACTGCTTAGGATATACCTTACAGAATCAAGGCCATTCACACCGACTGATATATGCACAAGAATGTTTATTGCAGCAGAATCCACAATGGCAAAAAGATGGAATCAATCCAGATGCCCAACAGTAGAGGAATGGACAGATAAGCTATGGTTTATATACTCAATGGAACACTATGCAATGATAAAAAACAATGATGGTTTTAGGAAATATAACCCGGTTTTAATTGGAGGACATTATGTTGAGTGAAAGCAGTCAGCAGCAAAAGGACAAGTATTGTATGAGACCCCTGCAATTAGAACTTAACAACAGACTCATGCATAGCAGAAAAGACTCTTTAATGGCTGCAGGGGTGGGGAGGGAGGGAGTAAAATGGTAGGGTATTGATTAGATATTTGATAGAAATTTGCTTGGGTGAAATCTGTGACAGCACACATTAGAAAGATCAATTTTAACTGGACTTCAACATAACATGATTACTCCTACCATCTTAACCCAATATTACAAGGACAGAGTAGCTGGCATGAGGGTCTGGGATCTTTACTCTTAGAGGCCATTGAGTCCAATTGACATAACTAGCATTTTGCTGAGAGAATTTTTTGCACCCCACACTGGTGAGTGGCATCTGGGGTCTTAAAAGCTACCAAGCTGTGATCTTAGGTACACCAAACGGTCCTAAGTGAGCAGGACTGAATGATTTCCAGGGACCAAAATGGGATTAAAGAGAACCCAGAAGACCCACATGAACCAGTGACTACATCGGCACGTGACCAGAAGAACTGGATAGTGCCCAGCCACTACGTGTGATAGCTGTGATGAGGCTCACAACGTTGAGTCTCACTGGCAACATGAAAATAAAAAGGGTTTCTCCCTGAGATCTCCACTAAAAAACTGCAGTTGATGGTCTAGGCGCCTCAGGGTTCCCCTGGGAGCATGGCTCCTGGCCCTGATGCTGCCCTTGTCCATAAATCATAATTGAGGTCAATTCTTCAGACAGAAATGGATTGGGCTTGAGGACACAGAGCGACTATATCGTGTGGGTACTTTATGGTTCTATGCATCTATGGGATGTCAACCAGCTGACCTCTTACTTACTGACCTCTTAGGTGGGGGAGAGGATGGAGAGGAGAGGACAGGAGACTGTTAGGAGGATATGAGATGTACAGAACAGAGAGGAGGAATGTGCTGTCATCGGGCAGGGAGAGCAGTGGGAGCCACTCATTGACAGGTATACACGTTTGTATGGGATTTTATATTTTTAATCAAGCATAGAAAACGAAAAGAAAAAAAAAATGTTATGACACTCTAAATAAAAAGATAGAAAAGAAAGAAAAGACCAAATTGGATGGCAGATGAGACCCTGAAACTTGCTCTTGAATGTCAAGCAGCTAAAGCAAAAGGAAGGAATAGGGACATAAAAGACCTAAACAGAAGATTTCAAAGAGCAACTCGAGAAGACAAAAAAAGTATTATAATGACGTGTGCCAAGAGCTGGAAATAGAAAACCAGAAGGGAAGAACATGGTCTGCATTTCTCAAGCTCAAAGAATCAAAGAAAAAAATCAAGCCTTGAGTTACAGTAGTGAAGGATTCTACAGGGAATCTATTAAATGACTCAGATAGCGTAAAAGAAGATGTAAGGAATACACAGAGTCATTACACCAGAAAGAACTGGTCGATGTTCAGCCACTTGAAGAGGTAGCATATGATCAGCAACCAATGGTACTGAAGGAAGAAGTCGAAGCTGCATTGAAGGCATTGGCAAAAAACAGGGCTCCAGGACTTGATGGAATATCAATTGAGATATTTCAACAAACAGATGCAGCACTGGAAGTACTTACTCATCTGTGCCAAGAAATTTGGAGGACAGCTACCAGGCCAGCTAACTGGAAAAGATTTATATTTATGCCCATTCCAATGAAAGGTGAGCCAACTGAATGTGGAAATTACCGAACAATATTGTTGATAACACACACATGTAAAACTCTGCTCAAGATCATTCAAAAGGAACTACAACAATGTATTGGCAAGGAACTTCCAGAAATTCAAGCTGGGTTCAGTATAGGCCATGGAACCAGGGATATCATCACTGATGTCAGATCGATCTTGGCTGAAAGCAGAGAACACCAGAAAGATCTTTACTTGTGTTCCGTCGACTATGCAAAAGCATTTGACTGTGTGGATCATACTAAATTATGGCTAACATTGCTGAGAATGGGAATTGCAGAACACCTAATTGTGCTCTTAAGGAATCTGTATATGGATCAATAGGCAGTCGTACAAACAGCACAAGGGGACACTGCATGATTTAAAGTCAGGAAAGGCGTATGTCAGGGTTGTATCTTTCACCATACCTTTTCAATCTGTATGCCAAGCAAGTAATCTGAGAAGTTGGATTATACAAAGAAGAACAAGGCATCAGCATTGGAAGATGACTCATTAACAACCTGTGTTATGCAGATGACACCACGTCACTTGCTGGAAATGAAGAAGATTCGAGACACCTACTGATGAAGCTCAAGGGCCACCACCTTCAGTATGGATTGTACCTCAACATCAGGAAAACAAAAATCCTCACAACTGTAACTGTAAGCAACATTGTCATAAATGGAGAAAGGATTGAGGTTGTCAAAGACTTCAGTTTAATTGGGTCCACAATCAATGCCCTTGGAAGTCAAGAAATCAGAAGGCACATTGCATTGGGAAAATCTTCTGCAAAGGACCTCCTCAAAGTATTCAGAAGTAAGGATGTCGCCTTGAAGACTAAAACGTGCTTGCCCCAAACCATGGTATTTTCAGTCTCATCATATACATGTGAAAGCTGGATCATGAACAAAGAAGGAGGAAGAAGAATTGATGCCTTTGAATTGTGATGTTGGAGAAGAATGTTGAATGTATGACAGACTGCCAAAAGAACCAATAGATCTGTTCTGGAAGAAGTACAGTCAGAGTGCTCCTTGGAAGTAAAGATGGCAAGACTGCATCTTACATACTTTGGACATGTTGTCAGGAAGGATCAGTTCTTGAGAAGGCCATCATGCTTGGTAGAGTGAAGAGTCAGCAAAAAAGTGGAAGACCCTCGACGAGATGGATTGACACAGTTGCCACAACAATGTGTTTAAGCATAAAAACGATTGTGGACATGAGCAAGACTGGGCAGTGTTTCATTCTGTTGTTCATAGGGTCACTATGGGTTGGAACCAACTCAACAGCACCTAACAACAGCAACAACAACATACTTTCTTAGTTTATTTTGCCATATAAAAAGCATTAATCTCTTTCCAGTTTTCACAGATTTCAAGGAGACAGTTTCTAAAGCTTCAGCTTTGGTGCCCAGTGCTCTGTATACCATATTACTGTCATCTCAGTTTTACTGAAATGTGTTTTGGCATCTAGAGAAGTCGTGTATCTTGGCAAAGGTTTCATAATGATAATAGTCAGATGTGAATCTATAACCATCCCAAAGCCCTCATCTAAGTATTGCATCTTATTTCAGAAGTATATCTTAGGATGATGTAATGGATAATGTGTTTATGGATTTGATGAAACCTTTTTCTTTCTTTGCTGAAAGAGGGAACTAAACTAGTATGATGTCAAAAGAGGTTTGTGTTGGGGTTGGTTGAGAATCAAAGTAAGCAAATAAGGTACTCATTCCCCTGATAGAAGCCAAGTACCTGTCTCTCAATCAAGTGGAAATAAAGATATTTAAGTCAGTATATTCTATATCACTATGTGGATGAATCAACAACTTGGTGGGAGTTTGACATGCCTTCTCATGTTCACATGTATGTTAGAGGAAATTGGAGACTACACACAAAAACTTCTGGAATAAAAGCTTCATAAGCATAGAAATCAAGTTTCTTGCTTCCTGCCATATCCCCAGTCTTTAAAATGCACAACAAATATTATTGACTCAATAACCATTCATGGAGTAAGTGTATTTCTGAGCTTGCCCTGGAATGAGTTACAATGGAGTATAAGTTTCTTTTCCCTAAAGTATCTTAACTTTTTATTAGATTGTGTTGTAACCAAATCTGAAAGGTAAGTAACACGTTTTTATGCTATTATTACTGAAACACAGACAGTTTCTTAATATCAGTTAAGAAAAAAGGAAGAAAGATATATTTGGATAGACTTGAGACTTGAATTCTCAAAGCAGTCAGCAAAATTTCTTTAATAACACCATGTATCACTGTGCTGAACTACAGCATTGTTTGCTTTCCAAAGTTGTGTTTCTTGGCTCTATAATGCAGGAATAATTGTAGACTGGCTTGATGATTACCAGACTAGTATAATGCTAGGGCCAGTGTCAGCCCCAAATTGCTGGGTATTAGCACAAGGACAAGAAAGGAACTAGAAAACTTGAGTGTCTCACATTACAAAGCCCTATGATGTGCCCTGGTTTGTGTGGGCAGTTGGGGTAACTGCATGTGATTGAACTGGGCATGGTCTGGAGAAAGTTGGTCAAAGTTATCAAGGGACACAAAAGCAATGCCATATGACAAAAACTGGGAAAGTGTCCAAACCTGAAAGTGAGTGAGGTATAGATAGATAAAACCACAAAATGTCATGGAGAATGTAAACCTGCAACAATCAAATTTAAAATTAGTATTAAAAGCAGCAAACATTTATTGAGTACTTATGCATAGTAATAAATTCTTTACCTGTACTATCTCATTTCATTTTCATAAACATCCTAAAGGAATAGTTATTGTTATCATGTGAATTTTACCAAAATGTGACGTGATACTTAGAGAGATTGAATGTCTTAACTAAAGTTTCCTAAAGGTGAAAGCAGGATGTGAACACTATGACTGTCCCAAAGCCCAGTTGTAAGTATTGCATCATATTTCCGAAGTGTATCTTAGGCTGCTGAAAATAAGGGAATCTTTCATTAATTAAAGAAGAGAATAATCATTTCTTAGAGCTGGAGGTCACTTTGAAGGCCATATATATTGGCCTGGTGAGGAAACAGTCTCTTAAAGAGGGAAAGAGATCACTCCAATGGCACTCAGGAAATTGCTGATCAAACTCAGATCCAAAGTCCTTTCATTAATATCTCACACGTTTTCCATAAACACCTCTCTTCCCTTTCTATTGCCTAAGACTGGGTCCCTTTTCCTCATATGCCCTCCAGCAAAGCAGAGACTGAGTTCTGAGAGAGTAACAAGAATAAAGGAACAGAGAGAAAGCCAGGGGAAACAGAAAGACAAGATGAGAGTGAAAATGAGATTGTAATACTTGGATGTAAGCAGGGTCATCTTGATTTAGGCAATACATACTCTTTACATTTCTAGAATAGTTTAAAATGTGGATCCACAAATATCTGTGAGATACACCTTCTATGCTGCATGCCAGATTCTACTGAAGCTTTCTGTAACCCCAACACTAAAAATCATTGCTGTAGTCAATATAACATCATTGTCAGGAATACTGGAGAAGAATGTTTTTGGTTCATACCTGACTCAGCCTCTTATTAGCTGAGTGGACTATAGAAAGTTACTAATCTTTGTTTATTCACTCAAAAATATTTACCTAGTTGCATTTTTGTGCTAGGTTGTGATTAAAGTGTTAGGAATGCTAGGATGCCACAGAGAAAATCCTTTTTCCCCATTTTTATTGGGGAAAAGCATACAATAAATGTGTAAACTATGTTGTACATTAGAAGGTCTTGATCAAGTTTTAAGTAAAGAAGTGGAATGAGGAGACTGGGTGAGAGATTATAGTTGTGAACAGGGTGATGAAAAGAAGGCTCATTGAAAACAAAACATTTGACCAAAGATAGAAAAGAATAAAGAAAAAGAAGTCTCCAGGTAAAGAAGGCCTTATGTGGAGTGTTCTTGACACATTGGAGGAACAACAAGGATGGAATCCTGGCTGGAGAGTAATAAACGAGCGGGAAGAATGGCAGATGTGGGCGACTGTAACAAAGATGGATCTGCAGTGCCTGTGTGGCACCTATGAGATCTTTCAGTGTGACTTTGAGTGAGGGAGGAAGGTTGTGAGCAAGAGTCTAGTTGAGTCAAAGAGCCACGATGTAGCATACCTGTGGTATAGCTGTGGATAATGATAAACTTGGACCAGGGTTGTAGGAAAAGAGACAGTAAGAAGCAGTCAGCCTGTTTTTTTTCCTGAAGATAGAGCTATCAGCATTTGCTGAGGCAGTGAGTGTGGGTTGTGTATGAAAGAGTGGATCTCAAGGTTGATCTTAAGACATGACCAACTAGATGAATGAAGTTGCTGTTGACTGAGAAGGAAAAAACTAGTAAGAGTACAGACATTACTTTTTTCTGAGAGAGGGTTGCTGCTGGTGGTAGTTCGTAACTTCAGTTGGAACATGTTGTATGGAGTTGTTTATGGGATATCCAAGTAGAGTTGTTGAGTAGTCAGTTGATACAGTGACTGGAATCCAGGGAATTATCCTGGCCTGGAGACAAGTCTCAGAGTTATTAATGTATAAATGGTATCTGAACCCCTGAAATTGGAAGGCACCCCTTGGAGAATGAGGGTATATAGAGAAGAGGCTCAGAGCTGAGTCCCAGGACTTTCTTATGAAGGCAATTGAGAGGTTCAGAGGGTCTGACAAAGGTAGCCGAGATGGAGTGGCCAGTGAAAACAGGCACGTTTGGGATCACTGAAGCCAAGTGAGAAAAGTATTTCAACTTGGAATGAGTTATTATACCAAATGCTGATGGCTGGCTACAGGTTACATTAAAAAATAAAGTAAAAAACATATTTTTTTATTCTCTCTGTCTTCAGCTTAGATTATAGTGTTTATCATATTTATGTTTAATTAAATTTGTTCTTTCAGTAATTGAAATATACTACAAGTAATGAATCATCATGGAAAAATAACTTTCTCTCTTTATTATTCAGTTTCCCTATAAGTTGAAGAAGTGAATTTGGCTAGGCACTTTCTAAGAAATCTTCTAGCCTTGATCTACTGTAACTTTTTTTTCTTGGTATGATTCTTAGATTGCATTCAAGATGGAATTCATTGTATTGTCAAGCTTTCTTATGCCAGTCCAAATTTAATGTGTCTTCTGTTTAGTGTTTCTAAAGCAAGTGGTTGAGAATTTAATATCATGCTTTTTCGTTTTGTTTTTCTTTATGAATGTCTTCCTTTCCTGTGGCTTTGAAGACCAGGAAGAAACCTCCATCATCAGAGACCTGGAGAAGGCCATATTGGAGTCTGCAGGGAACTTAAGACAAATAGCCCTTTGGTGGTGGCCCAAGGAGATACTCAACCCTGATGTTGCCCTGAAATTTGTATCCAAGGTGTGAGAAGATTAGAACTAATAAGGTATGGACTGATGACTGTGATATCTTATTGTTAAGGCAAATGTGATGCAGTTAAAGATATGTAATCGTTTTCACAGCCTTTCCTTCTCCCTCTCCTTTTATTTTTTCTATTTCCTTTCCTCCTCCTTTTAAGGAAAGACTTTTTCTTTTGTTACCAGCTTGTGGGATGTGATAGTATGAATAAACATACAACGGGAAGAACTGAAGGAATGTTTCATAGCGGCAACAATAAACATCTGGGCGGAGAGGCAGTAAGACAATCAGGAAAGACGATCTAGTATGGGAACATGGAAAAAGATTTGTCCAGTCCTCCCGGAGGAGGGGACTATTAACTAGGAAGCAAGTAGGCACAGGTTAGTTGTGTTTACTTACTCAGCTCTGTGGGAGAAAGATGTGGCATTCTGCCCCCATAGAGATTTATAGCCTTAGAAGCACCATGCAGTCTCTGTGAGACCAAATTGACTACATGGCAGTGGATTTGGTTTTGTGTACCAATCTGTAGTGTGTAATTTTACGAGTTGCACCACATCTTTGATGTGAAAAAAAAATGAAACTGTGTACTCCGTATTAGTAAGCACAAGTAAACCCCTGTGTACTTTGTTTATTGGGTCATCTGTCCCTGTCTCTGATAGAAAAGGGAAATCAGAGTAAGTGCTTATGAGATAAAATACTTTGGGAAGATGACAAAATAAATGGTGCTGTGTGATCCATTCTTTATGCTTATTTTCAACATCCTCAGGAGATTTCTGGCAAAGCTTTGCATTATTTATTAAGGTTTTTGGAGTAGTCATCTTTGTATTTCTTCTGGATACATATCCATGCTGGGCAAACACTGAGATGCAGTCAACAAGTCTCACTTTTCTTTCTATCTTTCTTTCTTTCTCTCTCTCAATCTCTCTCCCTCCCTCCCTTCTTTCTTCCCTCTCTGCTTTTTTTGTTACACTAATAGTTACCACAGTAGTTGCAACTAGTTACTACTCAACAAACTATAGACACACACAGTCATATACTTCTGTATGTATATACTGACACAAACGCACATATATCATACATACACAAATAGAGGGAGGAGGTAGAAATGAAAGGGCAGAGAATCCCACAGAACTAACATTTGTGGAACACTTGTGAGTTACATATTGTGCTAAAAGGGTAGAAAAAATATCATATGCAACTCATAGCAACCACCTGGAATAGGGATCTCTGCTCTGTGAAACCAGCAGGGTAGAAAATAACAAAGGTTTGTAAGGTTAAGGACAGGGAACAGACTCTTTCTAAACTTCTTGGCATTTAAATCTCTGCTATCACTTATGGCTTTATAGAACCGTTGAGTAAGCATACACTACTGGTTAAAAGCATTGAGAAAAAAAGTACGTAACTGCCTTACAGCCTCATGGTATGTCCAACAGAAATTATTAGATGGGTCTGACAATTCTATCAATAATTCATTTCTGTTTTGATGTTGGAAAACAAAAGCAAAAATCTTCATAACACAAAGGAATCTGGGAAGTGGAAGAGCAACATTGATAAAGAGGTGACACACTTCTCTTGGCATGACAGTCTTTCCATGTCTTGTATTCATGCAAAGCAGAGTCCCAGAGCCTGTGAAAATCGATTAGTGATACCCACCCACAGGTCTGCTTTCACTTCCTCTCTGAGGCTGTCTCTGGTGGAGTAAGTGTGGAGTCTGCTTTCAGTTGGTCATGAATGTACCTTCTTTTGAGAACTAAACACATACATTTTCTATCAAGTATTTGTAAAGTCCCCCAAATGCCAACGCAGAAATGATTGAGCTCTGTTGTACACATTGCACTTTGTAACTCTAAAAGACAGCTACAAGACCTGTGAGAAGGACGAAAGCTTTTATACAGTTTTTCTGTTATACAGTCTTTCGTCCTCTCTTTATTCTGGTGGTTTTTTTTTTTTTTTTTAATGGAAGGGAGATAAATTATATTTTCCTCTTTGGAAAACAAGATACCTTCAAAATAATTTCAAAGTAAGTATTAAGGATTTATTTTCCACTAACATTGTTTCAATGGTTAAATGGGTAATTTAGACACAATCAGAAAGAAAAAAATTCAGTTTACCTTTTCTGAGTCCTAGAATATGTCTCAAGAGCTTGGTTGCACAGTGGTTAAAGTGTGTGCTTGCTAAGCAGAAGGCTGACAGTTCAAACCCAATAGCCCGTCCACAGGAGAAAGATGTGGTGGTCTGTTTTCATAAAGATTACAATCTAGGAAACTATAGCGCAGTTCCACTCTGCCCTGTAGTGCTGCTCTGAGTCGGAATTGACTTGAGGGCACACAACTACAGTATAAGTATAAACATTCTACATAATAGATGTACAGATGTGATGCAGTCCTCTGCCCACACAACCTTGATCTATTGAAAAGGATAGCTAAAAAGCTCTCCTCTGCTTGTCCTAAAAACTCTGAAGAACTTAGGCATTCAGGATGGGATTTTGATGCCTGAACTCTTGGCTTTGGGAGTGTTGATATTTAATTCAGAACATCTGTGTTCTGTCAAGAAGATTCACCTAGATGCCAGCTACTCAAAACGTAAATTCAGGACAGCAAGTTTGAAGGACTTCTCCATAAAAGTGTTTGTAGTTGAGAGACCACTCAACCTTTAGCTCTTTCATGCACTGTGGGATATAGACTGCAGTATTATATTTTATACTCCTAGAGGTTTATTGGCAGACATGGAAACACTTTATTAAGTTCTAAGATCATGGCAGATACTGGTGCAACTGCCTAGAGAGCCAGGAAGTTGCTTTGTGCCACAGTTGAATGCTGAGAGCCATTTATATGAGGGGATGCTTCCCAGAGGAATGATTGTGTGAAACTTCTATGTGTTTTTCATTCTGTACAACTAGATAAGGCTCACAAATATGTTTATTATTTTCTTCATTTTACTGGAAAAGTACAGTTATACTTTCAAGTAAATGAGTTGTTTGGGGGATAAAAACCATTTTGATGGACTTTCTGGGCCGCAGGACTGACATATTTGGCATGTGTGTTGTACTGCATGGAATGTTGTGTTGTAAATCAAACTGCTAACAATTTTGTGCAGCAAGTGCAATGTGTGTTTAGCATTCCATGTGTATTTTTGAAACATTGAGTAAGATAGTTTATAACTCAGGTAGAACCAGGAAGTATGATGTGCCATGCAACCAACATGACGTATGCATGTGATGTACTTCATGGAATATGGGACTGTTAACTCTTATGGGAATCTGACACTTCATTTATCCAAATGATGTAAAATTACAAACAAACAATGATTTGGCATACATTTCATTAGTGAAAAAGCGTGACATCACCAACAAATTCCAATAATAATAATTAATTTGTGAGAGTTAAAGAGTAGATAAGGCTATCTCTGATTGTTGGCAGAAGAATCAAGGAGAGGAATGTCTACCTTGCAATGTATGTGCATCATAGGACTTGGTCCACCTGCAGTATCTAGTGTGTCTGTGATCCTGCTCATGAACCAAGACTGAATTTCCAGGCCTAGGAAGAAGGAAATGAGGCAATGTTGCTACCGTCAATCTACCATTATGCTTTCAGACTCCCATGCTTTGGTTCACTGAGCAAGCTTTTCAGGTGAGTTTTCAAGTGAACACTGTAAATTGTGGTTATAAGTCCAAACTTTAGAAAATGCAAATCAAATTTCCAATCAAGGTTCTGCATGAACATTAGAAATACCATTTAATACTTCTAAGCCACCGCTGTTCAAATTGTGGTTCATAAGCCATAACCTGTGAGCTTGGTTTGGGATGAAAATTCTCAGGATATACTCAGAACCACTTGGACTAGGAATCTGTGTTTTAAGAAGTTCTCCAGATAACTCGCATGCTTTGCAAACATTTGAAAGCCGCCTATTTCAAAAACTATGAAAAAGAAGGAATTTTGTTAAAAAGCTGCCATGTACAAAAGACTAGGAAGATCTAAGAATATTAATCAGTAATATACCTTAGTTTTAATGAATACTTTAGACATGGAAAGGGAAAAAAGTGCTTCTCAAAAATCCTTAAGCAAGGTTACTGAGGTATTGATCACTGTATTAGAAATCAAAAAAGTGAGAAAATGTAAAAGTGAAAACAAAGTTCAAATAACAGCTATTATAAATAAATAGATCAGTAGAGGAAAATAAATATTGTGAATAGACTCACCTGTGTATGGACAAATGGCTTTTGACAGAGCACTAAAGCAGCTCAATGGAAATAGATAAGCTACTTCAACAAATAGTAGTGAAAAACTGTACATCAGTTTAAAAAAAAGAAAAGACATTTTGACCATCTCACACCATACATAAAAATCAATTTGAGTCAGATCACAGATGAATCATAAAAGCTAAAACAACAAAGCTCCTGGGGTGGAGGTGGGAGGAAAAAAACTAATTTATCTTTGTAACCTCAGTAGGTAAAGATTTTTTAGAAAAGGCACAGAAAGGACAAACCATAAATAAATAAATAACACAGGGCTTCATGAAAATTGAAAACACCTATTTCTAGATACATGAATGTAAGTATATTTTTTGAATAGTACTCCTGACAGTGCAAGAATGTAAAATATATGAAGAACTCCTGCAACATAAAAAAAGAAAAAGATTTCGAAATGGCAAAAGGTATAAAGAGGCTCTTCATAAAACAAGATATAGTACAGCCAATAAGACTAGACATTGGTGCTTAACATCATTTGTTGTCAGAGAAATAAAAATGAAAATCATTGAAATACCACTGTATGCCTATTAGAATGACTAAAGTTAAATTAAAAATGACAAACTTAAGAGGAGGTACAGTAACCCGAACATTCATTCATTTGCAGCAGAAATAGAAGATGCTCCACTATTTTGAAAACTATATAGCAGTTTCTTACCAAGTTCTCTTAACCATCTTCCCTAAAACTTAGTGATTCTCTTCCTAGATATTTATCCAAGAGCATTAAAAATATTTGTCCACACATGTTGATTGCAGCTCTAGCTGTAAGAACCTCAAGCTAGATACAACTCAGATGTTAAGAGGAAAACTGGTAAGTGTTGATATAGTCATTCAATAGAATACTAGTCAAGTACAAAAGGAAATATTCTAATGGTATACGTAATTACATATAACTGGATAAATCTCAAAAATAGTATCCTGAGCCAAAGAAGCCAAACACCAAAAAATTCATACTGTATTGTCTATATGAAATTACAGAATCATCAAAACTATGATAATACAAATCAGGCCATCAATTGCTTCTTGTGGGGAATTACCTGGGAAAGGGCACAAGGGAATTTTCTGGGGTGATGGAAATGTTCTGTGTCTTGATATTCATTCAGTGAAGCTGACTATAAGACACATTCACTGAGCATGCCATTGAATGTAAATTATACCTCAAAATTTAAAAGATGTGTTAAACATTCTCTAAACTGCCATGTGTTAAGTATTTTGCCAAAGTAATTTTCTTTATATACATAAACTTATTTAATGCTTGAAACTACTCTCTGGGCTGTCATTGTTATGTTCCGCTGAATTGGTTCCAACTCATAATGACCCTGTGCACAACAGAATGGAACAGATCCTGCCACATCCTCACAATTGTTGCTGTGCTTCAACCCGTTGTAGAAGCCACTCTGTCAATCCATTTCATTGAGGGTCTCTTTTTCGCTGACCCTCTACTGTACCGAGTATGATGTCCTTCTCCAGGGATTGATCCCTCCTGACAACATGTCTCACCATCTTTGCTTCCAAGGAGCATTCTAGTTGTACTTCTGAGATAGAAAGTTCTTTGTTCTTTTAGCAGTCCATGGTATATATTATATTATTCACCGATAACGCAATTCACAATTCTCCAGTCTTCCTTATTCATTGTCCAGCTTTGAAATGGAAAAGAGATGATTTAAAGCACCATGGCTTTGATCGGGCACACCTTAGTCCTCAAGTTAACATCTTTGCTTTTCAACACTTTATAGTGTTCTTTCGCAAAGTTTGCCCAATGCAATGCATGTTTTGATTTCTTGCCTGATAATTTCATGGCTGTGGATGATAGAGCAAAGTAAAATGAAATCCTTACCAACCTCAGTCTTATCTCTGTTTATCATGATGTTGCTTGTTGGTCCAGTTGTGAGGATTTTTGTGTTCTTTATTTTGAGATGTAATCCATACTGAAAGTTAGGATCTTTGTTCTTTCCCAGTGTTTCTGGTCCTCTTCACTTTGAGCAAGCAAAGTTGACATCTACATAATGCAGGTTGCTAATAAGTCTTCTTCCATTCCTGGTGCTCTGTTCTTCTTCACATATTCCAGCTTCTTAGATTATTTGCCAGGTATGTGGATTGAACAGGTATAGTGAAAGGGTACAACCCTGACACAAACTTGAGTTTAAACCATGAAGTATCTGTTTGTTCTGTTCAGATGACTGCCTCTTGATCCATGTACAGATTCCTTCTGAGAACAATTAAGTGCTATGGAATTCTCAGTCTCTGCAATATTACCTATACTCTGTCACGGTCCACATAATCAAATGCCTTTGTACAGTCAGTAATGCACAAGTAAGCATCTTTCTGATATTTTCTGCTTTTGGCTAGGATTCATCTGACATCAACTATGACATCCTTGATTCTAAGTTGTTTTAGTCAACTAGTGCTGTTCTAACAGAAATACCACAGAGTGGATGCCTTTAACAAAGGAACGTTTATTCTTACACAGACCGATAGGCTACAAGTCCAAATTCAGGATGTCTACTCCAGGGGAAGGCCTTCCCATTGTCAGCTCTGAAGGAAAGGGCAGTATTACATTGTCCAGGAAACATCTTGGCACAGGAAGCTCAGGTCTTGATGGATGCATTCTTCTCCTGGTGCTGCTTTCTTGATGGTGTGAGGTGCCCAGTTCTCTGCTTGCTTCTCTTTCCTTGTATATCTTGTATGACAAAAGGATTAAGGGTGGGCCAAGACATTCCAGGGAAACTCCCTTTACAGTGGGGCAGGGAGGTAATCTTATAAAGGGATTTAAAGTTCCACCCTAATCCTTTAACACACAGCATTGGAAAGTCACAAAATAGAGGACAATTATAGAATACAGGGAATCATGGCCCAGACACATGGCTACACATATTTTTGGGGGGACACAATTCAATCCATGACACAAGTCCTCTTCTAAACCTGGCTTAGATTTCTGGCTGTTTCCTGTAGATAAATATTGCTGTAGCCATTTATGAATGATCTCCAACAAAACTTTACTTGCATGTGATATTAATGATGATTTTTCAGTAACTTCTGTATTTGGATGGATCACCTTTGTCATGATCAGGCATAAATATGGATCTCTTCCATTCAGTTAGCCAGGTAGCTGTCTTCCAAATGGATTGGTATAGACAAGTGAGCACTTCCAGATCTGCTTCCACTTACTGAAACGTTTCGGTTGATACTCTGTCAGTTCCTGGAGGCTTTTTTTAGCTGCTGCTTTCAGAGCATCTTGGACTTCTTCCTTCAGTACCATTGGTTCTTGATCATATGTTACCTTGTGAAATGATTGAACATCAACCAATTCTTTTTGGTGTAGTGACCCTGTATTCTTTCCATTGTCTTTTGATGGTTTTTGTGTCCTTTAATATTTTTGTCATAGAATCCTTCAGTATGCCAACTCAAGGCTTGAATTTTTTCTTCAGTTCTTTCAACTTGAGAAATGCTGAGTATACTTTTCCCTTTTGATTTTGTACCTCCAGGTCTTTGCACAGACACGTCATCGTAGTACTTTACTTTGTCTTCTGGAGCTGCCCTTTGAAATGTTCTGTTCAGCTCTTTTACTTCATTGTTTTTCCCTTTTGCTTTAAGAACTCTAAAGAAAACAGGGGTTATGTCATGGATTGAAGTGTGGTCCCTAGAAACATCTGTCAGTTTAGCTGGGCCGTGATTCCCAGTGTTGTATGACTGTCCACCGTTTTACTTGATTTCCCTATGTGCTGTAAATCCTACCAGTGTGATGAAATGAGATGAATGATTGGCACTTACATTGATGAGATATACAAGATTAGAGTGTCTGTAGACTTGATGATCCAGCAATCTAGAGGGTCCCCTGAAACCACAGCCCCTAGACTTGCAGCTAGCCCAGAGCTGAAACCAGTGCTGAAACCAATACTTCAGACAAAGAATGAACTGGACTCAGGGACACAGAGTGATGCAGGTGTTCTGTGTACTTTGTGGTTTAATATATATATGAGGCTGTCCTACGGGTTTCTTTTTAAAGGGGGGAGGAGGGGACAAATGTTGGTTAAGTGGATACTGAAAGTAAAGAGTTTAAAGGAAGAGTGTGCTGTCACAGGGAGAGGAGGGCAGATAGAGTTATGTAGAGGTGGTTGGTCATGGTTTTTTACGGAAAATTGTCAACTTTCACATAATCACAATAAAAAAAGGTTAGTGTGTCTGAAGGCAGTCTCTTTGAGATACAGAAGAGAGAAGCAAACAGAGAAATGTGGGCTCACACCACCAAGAATACAGTGATGAGAATAGATCATGTCCTTTAGACCTTAGTTCCGATGCTGAGATGTCCTCACACTAAGAGAACACAGATGCCATGCAAGGAACTTTCTGCAGTGTCACAGAAAGAGAAAGCCCTCCCCTGAAGCTGGTGTTCTGAATTTGGACTTACAGCCTACTAGACTGTGAGACGATAAACTTCTTTTTGTCAAAGCCATCCACTTGTGGTATTAATGTTATAGCAACACTACGTGACTAAGACAGGTTGCTAATAAAAAATAGTATTTCAATTTTTTACTCTCTGGGCTAGGTATTACTACTTATAATTTAGAGATGTAGAAACTGATAATTAGGGAAAGCAAAATAACTTGCCCAAAATCATATTGCATAATTGTATATGCTATAGGCCTATCAGGATACAAAAACGTCTGTTAATCATAATGATATTTTCTATACAGAATTGCCCATGGCCCCATCCTATTTCCAAATCAGGTGGGAACCACCAGTTCACTGAAAGCAGCTTCTAAAATGATCAGTTGGGTGCAGTGGTATTAAGTGGATAAAGTAGTTATTTTCCTGGTAACTTTGGGGAGATACAAAGTTAATAGAAGATATTACTCCTATCTTCAAGGTCTATTGCTTTAAAGCAAGCTAATACAGATCTTGTTTCTCAGAGTGATCCTTGTAATCATAGAACTTGACATAAATAGTTCCAGAAGCTGTTAAACATTAAGTTTAGAAAACACTGTATCAGGACTAGCAGAGGCAAAATTATATAATGAAGAGCACTATAGGTCTCTGGGTGATGTAAGTCATTTATGATTGACTGATAATCAGACCCAACCAGTAACACCATAGGAGAAAGGCTCAGTGAACTGCTTTTGTAAAGATTATAGTCAAGAAAACCAAACAAACCTCAGTTCTTCTTTGTAACTCATGGGATCTCCCATAATCAGAGTCAACTTGAGGTCAGAGGGTTTGGATTTTCTTTCTTTGTTTGGATTGACACTGACTGTTGGTTCAAATCCAGGCTTCTCCACTTTCTGGGTCTATAGTCAGTGGCAAATCATTGAACTACAGTTCCTTCATTTGTCACATGAGTGTGACTCTCACCTACCTGATACAAAGTGAAGATTAAATGAAAACATACTTGTCAAATATTACCACATGTGGGTTCTTTTAAGCCTTCTAGAAAGATTAAGCCAGTGTTTCTGGTTTTTGAGACTATGTGGGTGATGAAACTCCCAAGCAAGAGAATAATACCTCATTCTGTGTAAAATCTGTGTGTATCTACACATTAACTTTATCTGAAAGCAGAATGTCTTAGTTGTCTGAAAACTGTCAGTTTCATTATTGGAATTTGGGAACTTGACTAAAGTTGACCCTATTACTGCTCCTGTCAAATAATATTAGTAATATATACAGGAAATTATGTAGAGGGAAAACTGTCATTAAATGTAGATGCTACAGTTTATCTGCCTGGAGTGACTGAAAGGCAGCCTGAATCTGTTTAGTGTGTTTAACAGGTAGCAGCAAGGTTAATTGTCTTGAGAACCCTGAGGAGCCAAAATAATTTGTGCGCCTTACTGATTTGTGTTAGCATCATATTAGTTTTCATGTGCCATCGGTATAAATCTTTATTTTAGCTGTGCTTTCTTTCTAATTGTACTATTTCCACTGCACAGTTTAAAAGCCAGAGAAATTGGAAGTATGTTCAAGGTAACAGTTCTTTTCCTACATCAACAAGTGATTGCCAATCTACTATACCAGTAGAAAATCACTACACTTCTAGCAAATGCTATCCAAGGGTAATTAAAGGCCGTGTTTTAACACAATTTTCATCCTTGTTTCTGATAGTCACCCCTAAAGGTGGGGGTGTGAATGGCTCAGGAAGATACTGTCAGGCTCTGTTCGTGTGGAGGGTCAGTATGCACATGTCTTTTCTCTTTTGGATGTTTCTCATCAATATAGTCTGATGTTGGTTGTGTAGAAATGACAGCGTGCGTGCAGATTGCTTTTGCACTCGTTGGTTTCCTTTGGCTGTGGAGATGATGATTTTTATATTTTCTGTGCCTCACAGCACATCGGCAGAACTGCAGCTAACTTATCGAGTTTTCTGACAGCCTTTCTCTTATGGTTTTCTTCGGACCACACTGCATCTCCCTTGAAATTCATCATGCATCATAAATTCATCTCAGGTAATAAATATCTTTGTGTCAAACACAAGCACATCAGCAGAACTGAGTCACGCTTTCTTGTGAAAAGAGTCTTGCTGGACCATTGATGCCAACCATTGCTTTCTAGAGCTGACTGTGTTCATTTATTCAGCCAGTATGTCGTGCATACCTAGCATGAGCTGGGTGTTTTTGCTGAGCTCTGCTGTCTGGTAAATGCTTGACATCTACCTATTGTTTTGGATCTTAATTTCCTCATATTTGGAAGGGAAGTTTAGATCAAGAAAATCAGGTGATGTCCTAATGCTTAGCCAATATTACAACTTCACACAAATTCATAATTGAATCAGTACTTCATGGTGACATAGCCAACAGTCTCTGGGCATGTGTGACAATGTCTTTAAGGACAATCCTGACATGAAACAGATTGAGCTAAAGAAATTACATAAACTTTTTACAAGACTTCTTGTTGAATTTTAGCTCTTACCCTATGTGGTAAAAAAAAAAAAAAAAAACTTGAAATATCACTCAGAAAGTCTTTTTTGGAGCACAGCCTCATTTTTCTCCTTCTCTGTATTTTAGAGGTCTCCTTACCTTTCTTTCTACTTCCAATAACTACTTTTATGTGGTTATTTCCAGTTGAATGATGAGCATACTGAGACACTGAAAGGTTAAGTAACTTTGTTAAAGTCACCCTGGTAGAATAAGAAGCTCTGGGATCTGATCTTAGGTTTGTCCCTCTGAAGTATATCTAATGAGTCCAACTTTATTCCTGAAGTGTTTTCATTCTGCCCAACTAAAAGATGTCTTCCCTAATGTTCTGTGAGTCTGCTTCTGAATATGGCAGCCCTCTTTTTGCCTGTATTTTGTTGTTTCTACATCAAATAGCTACTGTTTTAGGACTTGTTTCCTTTTGACAGTTACTGAAGAAAAGATTTGTATTTTTTCCCTTAGTGTTATGTTTTGCAGTCTGTTTGTTTCCTTGGGCTGAATTTTACCCAAGGCCTTTGAAACTTAACAAATCTGAGTTGTTACTGTTATCAAAATCTTATAGAGATAAATGCCTCATCTTATTTGCTAGGTTAAAACACATAGACACAGACATGCATAGATAGAGAGAGAGAAAAAGAAACAACAAAATAGCCATTTTGTTTATTTATTTTTTCCCTGCAGTTTCAAATATACTATTCTCATGACTGGGCAAATGTACATTAAAAATATCTACACTGCAAATTTACACCTTATAAAAGATCTCAGGAAGATGTTTTTCCTCTTCAACTTGCTTATTCTTCTTTATTTTGCTACTGGGCCTAGTCCTTGCTTTTTACTGAGTTATTTATTTTTAATGAGGCTTTTTCCCAATCATTCCTACCAGTGTTTTCTTCATATTTAGCTTAGATGTCCAGCTGTGACCACTTCATGTATTTGTCATTGTGGGGATTAAATGGAGAGAAATTTGAGAACTCTTTAATAACTGTTACCCACCCCTCCCAACTGTCTGAAGACCTGCTGACCTTAGTATGAGACAGACCATTCTCCCATTTATTCCTTCTCTCTGTTCTATCCTTCACTTTCTTCCCACCCTCCAAAATGCAGTTAATCAAACCTGCAGTAGTCAAGTCAGTTCCAAGTCATAGCAACCCTGTGGGATGGAACAGATCTGCCCCATAGGGTTTCCTAGGTTGTAATCTTTGTGGGAGCAGATTGCCAGGTCATTTCTCTTGTGGAGCCACTGGTGGGTTCAAACTGCCGACCTTTCAATCAGCAGCCTAGTATTTAATCTTTGGTCCACTAGAGTTCCTTTCTCCACCCCTAGTGGTGGTGAGCTTCTCCATTTTGTTGAAATATGTCACGTCCTTTATGACACCATGCATTTGTACCTACTGTGCCTTTTGCCTGTGGTGCCCCAAATCCCTCCCACAAGATTCAGAAATGCTTCATCTTTTAATGGAAAGCCTCTGGACTCCTTCAAGCCATAAATCATTTTTCTCATTTTAAGTCCATTGCTTTTTTTTCCAAACCTGTATTATAACTCTTGTTATGAAGAGATAGCATTATAATTGTCTTGATAAGTATTTTCCTTCAACAGAATGTAAACTTTTCAAGGCAGAGATTCTTGTTTTTGTAAATGTATCTTCTAATTCTCATCTATGTGTGGCAAATGGCAGGTGCTCAGCCTACGTTGGATGGGTAGATAATATATTGCAGAATGAATTTAGTTTGGAAGTAGCTAATTTTCTTCTGTTTTGGTGATTTTTTGTTTGCATTTTCTTATTCCTTGATTTTTATTGGTTGTCTTTGGTGTCACCATCCTCATTTTGTACCTATATAGTATTCTCTAGAGGTCATCTATCCTGCTTTTTGTCCTGTGTCAATATCTGCCCTTATGACCATTCTTTTCTATATACTGTTGTTTGTTTTTACTATTATGAAGTCCTTATAGTCTCACTATGCCAGGGTTAGCACATATCAAGTGCATGTGCTACTTTCCTTCTCACTTGTATCCTTGGAAGATGTCACTAATCATTCTCACCCTATGGAGCAGAATCTGTTAAAGATTTTTCAAGAATAATAATTGGTGCCAGCATGGGTAAACTACCATGTGTCTGGCAGTTTGTCCTACTGCGGTGGTTTGCCTGTTGTGATACTGGAAGCTTCGTCACCAGTATTTCAAATACTAGCAGGGTTTCCACACTAAGACAGACCAGGAAGAAGGACTTGACAGTCTACTTCTGAAAATATTGGCCAGTGAAGACCATAGGTATAGTAGCAGGACATTGTTTGATATGGTCCTGGAAAATGAGTTCCTCGGGTTGGAAGATAACTTACAGTATGACTGGGAAAGAGCTGGGAAGAGCTGGCTCCTCAAAGTAGTGTTGACCTTAAAGACAGGGTTGGAGTAAAGGTTGCAGGACGTCTATTTACTGATGTGACATGACTCAAAATGAGAAGAAACAGCTGCAAATACCCATTGCTAACTGGAATGTAGAATGTATGAAGTATGAACTTTGGAAAATTAGAATTTGTCAAAAATGAAATGTAACCCATAAGCATCAACACTGTAGACATAGGGAGCTGAAGTGGACAGTTCTGGTCCACTTTGAATCACAAAATCATATGGTTAACTATGCCAGGAATGAAAACTGAAGAGGAATGATATGTCACATTCACTGTCAAAAAGAACATTTCAAGATCTATCCTGAAGTGCAATGCTATCAGCAATAGGATAAGGTCCATATGCCTACAAGGAAGACCAGTTAGTATAACTGTTACTAAAATTTATGTGTCAACTACTAAGGCCAATAAAGTCAACATTTTTACCAATTTTGGCTGTGTCAAATTGATCAAAGATGCAATCAAGATAGACTGATAATTAGTAGCAATTGAAATGCAACTTTTGGAAAAGAGAAGAAGGATTGGTAGTTGGAAAATAATGATTTGGTGATAGAAGTGATGATGGAGATAGTGTGACAGAATTTTGCAAGACAAACTACTTCATTGAAGATGCTTTTCATCAACAACATAAACAGCAACTATGCACATGGACCTCACTTTGTGCACTACACAGGAGTCAAATGGTATACATTTTTGGAAAGAGGATGGAAAAGCTCAATATCATTAATGAGAACAAGACTAGAGGCTGACCACCAGTTGTTCATATGCAAGTTCAAGGTGGAATTCAAGAAGATTAGAACAAGTCCATGAGAGATTAAGTTCAGCCTTGAGTATATACTACCTGAATTTTCTGACTGTTTCAAAATATATTTGATGCACTGAACACTAATGACTGCAGACCAGATGAGTTGTGGAATGACATCAGGAACATCAGACATCAAGAAAGCAAAAGTCATTAAAAAGACAAGGAAGAAAGAAAATAGCATAATGAATGTTAGAGAAGAGTCTCTAAATGTTGTGCTTGAAAGTACTATTGCTAAAGCAAAAGGAATAAATAAAGTGAAAGAGCTGACCAGAAGAGTTCAAAGGGCATCTTGAGAAGACCAAGTAAAGTATTACAATGAAATGTGCAACTACATGGAGATAGAAAACTAAAAGAGAAGAACAAGCTTGGCGTTTTTCAAGCTGAAAGAAGTGAAGAAAAAATTCAAGCCTCAAGTTGCAATATTGATGGATTTTATAGAAAAAATACTAAAAGATGCAGGAGTCATCTAAAGAAAATGGAAAAAACATAGTCATTCTACTGAAAAGAATTGGTCAGTGTTCAGCCGTTTTAAGAGGTGGCATATGATCAAGAACTGATTGGTACTATAGGAAGAGGTGCAGGCTACAATACAGGCATTAACACAAACAAGCCTCCTGGAACTGACGGAGTGCCAGTGCAGAGGTTTCAACAAACCTGTGTCGCACTAAAGTGCTCACTTTCCTATGCCAAGAAATTTCGAAGACAGCTACCTGGCCAACTGACTGAAAGAGATCCATGTTTGTTTCCATTCCAAAGAAATGTTATTCAGCAGAATGTATAGATTATTGAACAATATCATGAGTGACATTTGCAAATAAAATTTTTCTGAAGATCATTCAAAAGTGGTTACAGCAGTACATTGACAGAAGTGCCACAGATTCAAGCCAGATAAAGAACAGGAGTAGAAACAAGGAGGTATTGTTGCTAATGTCCGATGAGTCTGGGCTGAAAGCAGAGAATAATAAGAAAGATGTTTGCTTGTTTTTTACTGATTATGCAAAGGTATTGGACAAATGATGATGTACAACATTGTGAAGAATGGGAATTCACTTAATCGTGTACCTGTGGAACCTGTACATAGCCTGAGAGGCAAGGTCGAAAGTCAAGAACGGTGTGTGTTATGGTTGTATCCTCTCACCGTTCTTATTCAGCCTGTATGCTGAGTAA
This sequence comes from Heterohyrax brucei, assembly GCA_028571685.1. NCBI lineage: Eukaryota > Metazoa > Chordata > Mammalia > Hyracoidea > Procaviidae > Heterohyrax > Heterohyrax brucei. Next base: position 173,937,313 of record CM053141.1, read on the forward strand.
ATAAACTGAGAAGCTGGACTATTTGTGAAAGAATGTAGCATCAAGACTGGAGGAAGACTCATCAACAACCTGTGATGTGCAGATGACACATACCTTGCTTGCCAAAAGTGAAGAGAACCTGAAGTGCTTACTGATGAAGATCAAAGACCACAGCCTTCAGTATGGAAACAATATAAAGCAAATACAAAATGTCAGTTTTTTCAGCATAAAAAAACCTCTTCTAGCTAGACCAGTAAGCAACATCATGATAAACCAAGAAAATATTGAAGTTGTCAATGATCTCATTTAACTTGGATCTACAATCAGTGCCTATGGAACTAGCAGTCAAGAAATCAAACAATGTATTGCAATGAGCAAAGCAGCTGCACAATATCTCTTTCAAGTGTTAAAATGCAAAGATGTCACTTTGAAGGCTAAAGCTACACCTAGCCCACCTCATAGTATTTTCTGTTGCCTTATGTGCATGTGAAGGCTGGACAATGAATAAGGAAGATGGAAAAATCAATGCCTTTGAATTATAGTGTAGACCCATAGACTGGAGAACAAACTGGGGAGCAAACTGGAGAACAAAATACCATAGACTAGTAAACAAACAAACCTGTCTTCGAATAAGTATAGACGGAATGCTCCGCCTCTGAAGCAAGGATGGAAAGACTCTCACGTACTTTGGACATGTTATCAGAAGGGACCAGAATCTGGAGAAGGGCATCATTCTTGATAAAGAAGGGAGTCAGTGAAAAAGATGACCCTCATTGGGGTGACTGTCTCAGTAGCTGCAACAGTTGACTCAGTGATAACAACAGTGAGGATGGTACAAGACCTGGAGGGTTAGGTTCTTTGTGCATAGAATTGCTATGGCTTGGAACTGATTGATGGCACTTAACAGCAATATAAATAAATAAATAAATAACTCACATCGAATTGGGTCCAACTTGTAGCAATCTTGTAGATCAGAGTAGAGCTGCCTTATAGAGTTTCCAAGGAGCACTTGGGGGATTTGAACTGCCAACCTTTTGGTTAGCAGATGGAGCACTTAACCCATTATACCACTGAAGTCTACCTTTTCTTGACTGGGAGATTCTTGTATTTACTGGGTTCCTCTGCCTCCAGTTACATCTTTCCACACTCGGAACCAGATTGCTTTCAGAGTGAATATATTTTAGATATTTTTTACTTATCTGTAAAGCATCTTTATTTGCTTAAGAGATGATAAGTGTTAACTTAGAGTTTTGCAAAAGTATAATGATACATGAGTCTCCTTTCCTTTAGCCTTGAGAATCCATGAGGCTCTTTAACATTTTTACCATGTAAGAAATATTTGTAGAACTGTTTGTGTGGTTTAAATTTTTGTTTAAATCAATGTTAGTGCCTCGTTGTTTCCTTATGACCATTTTTAAAACATTTTAGAGGCCACAAATGTAAGTCAGGTCCTGAAGACAGGACATAGTGAGCTGGACTTCCTGATGGTGTTTTCTAACCTATGTTCTGTTACCTACAAATAGCATTTTGATGTTATTATTGTTTATTATTGTTATTGTCATCGATGAAATATCGATTTAGAACCATAATAAAGCTGATAAACACTTCTTTCTGTAGAGGCAGAAATGCAGCATTTTCATTGTGGTCAGTAATTTTCTGGTATCTTAATTCCATCACATTACATTTTCTCTGTTTCTATAATGAAACTATGGATTATTTTCCCAGAATAGATAACCACATGTAAATAAACATGAGTGATGTACAATTTCAGGATGTGTTTATATCCAGTAAAGTTGACCCATGGGACAAAATTTGGAATTCCTTATGGTGTTATGAGGGTATTGTAACCCTAACTGTAAGTATCTTGTGACTCTAATCTCATTGCCATTCCTCTAGGACATAATAAAAACAAAACCAGAAACCCATTACTATGTAGTCAATTCTGACTCATAGTGACTGCGTAGGAGAGAGTAAAACTTCCCCAAAGAGCAGCTCATGGTTTTGAACTACTGGTAATTGACTTAGTTGTAGCTCTTAACCAATGTACTACCAGGTCTCCTAGCACATAATACAGATGTGTAAAATAGTGATACAGTCCAAGGCTAAATATAAGCAACTGTATGACTTATCAGAGAGATTATAACTTGGGGAACAGTGGAACACATCATTGGTTGGCAGTTAATTACTGATTTCAAAACAGTGGTATCGAGATTTTACTTAATAGTGTAAGATTGAACTCAAGCATGTGTTTCTCTTTAATTTAACCAAATCCATTGCTGTCTTGTGGATTCCAACTCATGGAACCCCTATGGGAGAGAGAGAACTGCCCCATAGAATTTCCAAATCTGTCAGTCTTTACAGAAGCAGACTGCTACATCTTTCTCCTGTGGAGTGGCTAGTGGGTTTGAATGGTTTACCTTTCAGTTGAGTGCTTAACTACTGTGCCACCAGAGCACCCTCTTCTTCTAAAGAGTTAATGGTTAATCCTCAAATGATGAAAAAATGAGAGGGCAATAAACAATTGATAAGATTTAAAACCACCTTTGGGAGATATATAGAGGAAATAGAAAACTTTGATCGCTATAACATAGCTCAGTTCAGAAGTCAGAGAAAACCACTCTGCATAGGCCTTAAGGTTGGGAAATATGTCTAAGTATGGGTATAAAGGAAAGGAGCAAAAAGAAAGGATTAATTGAAAGTCTGTCTCTGATGTGAAGGATGGTTCTTTCTCTTCTCTGTTGCTGTTCCTTAACAGAGCTGGTCAGAACATTTTACTCCAGACAGAAGACTGGAAGATCTTTTCATTGAATAAATTGTCATTGAATGAATTCCTGGGGTTAGAATTTGAGCTGCTTAGTTGCAGGTTGGAAACCTTGGTGGCACAGTGATTAAGTACTGTGGCTACTAATTTAAAGATTGGCAGTTCAGATCCACCTGGCACTCTTTAAAAACTCTGTGGGGCTGTCTACTGTGTCCCATTGGGTCACTATGAGTTGGAATTGACTTGATGGCAGTGGATTTGGGTTGCTGGTATGGAGTTGGAGGGTGGAATATCTACGTAGGTCCTCACTTTATGCCCTTTAGCAGTATCCCAGGCCTGGGATTAGTTCCCTGATTGTTCATCCTTTAGGAAAACCAACCAGGGTTCCAACCTCATGACATCCACAGGCATCTGGCATATTCCTGGTGAATCTAGTGGAAAACAGACTAGCATGTACATGAGTCCTATATATTATGTACATTTAACTATATTTGATTGACTAGAAAATTGAGAAAAATTATTTAAGTTCATGTCATTGTACTCAATAGGAACATGTTCCAAACAGTGCGATAGGAGACATAACTTTGGTAATTTAGTAGATGTCATGAGCTGAATTATGTTCTGCAAAAACTGTGTGGCATTTGGATGGACCATGATTCTGGTATTGTATGATGTCCCTGCATGTTGTAAATCTTGCCTCTTTGGTGTTAATGAGGAAACATGGGTGGCAATTGTGTTGATTGGGCAGGACTCAATCTGTAAGATTGTTTTGTGCCTTGAGGCAACCTCTTGGGATGTAAAGGAAAGGCAAGCAAGCAGAGAGTGGGGGACCTTGTATGACTAAGAAGCAGTCCAGGGAGCAGAGTGAGTCTTTTGGAAAGAACTCGAGGTCCCTGTGCCTCAGAAGCTCCTAGTCCAGGGGAAGATTGATAACAAAGACCTTCCTTCAGAGCCAGCAGAGAAAGCCTTCTCCTGGAGCTGACATCCTGAATTTGGGCTTTTAGCCTACTGAGCTGTGACAGAATAAAATTTCTCTTTTTTAAAGCCGTCCACTTATGCTGCTTCTGCTAAAGCAGCACTAGATTACTAAGACAGTAGGTCTCCGTTTCTTTGTGTTTTTCATAGTGTGACCATCTCACTACATTGAATGTGATCTGAAACTTTAAAGATACTTTTAATGTTACATTAGAATAAAAAATATGTAAAGTACTGCAGTAGGATTGATTACTTTTGTCTGTGACCTTCCTAGCCTTGGATTTTTAAATCCCACCCAGGTGATTATGTGACAGAATAATTTTAGCCTACCAAGGTGACTGGTCAGATTTGCCTTAAAAGAGAGCCAATTTACAAGTAACGGGAAGGAACCTACCACCACTAAGCAAGGAGAGACCGGAAGGAGGGACCTGGTGGCTGGGCATGGTGCAGTTAGCTTCTGGCCCAGACTGGGTGCTTTGATTCAAATACCGAGGGCCAGGGAGAGGTGAGTCCATACAGCTGGAGAGAGGACATCCTGATGGAAGAATTGTTCAGAGAATTCTTGGGTCTGAATTTTTAGCTGTTACTTCTCTAACAAGTCCCATAGTTGTGAGTATGGGCTGTGAATTCTATGTGGCAATTGCACTGAATTAGTCAACCCAGTACAGAGCACTGTTGGAGGCACAGTTCTTGTCAGAATTGGAAAAGAGAGCGGAAGTTTTTCTGGCCTCCTCCTCATGGAAGTCAATGTTGAGCTTTTGGTCTTGGTTCTCTTTCTCTCTTGCAGGGTTAGAGCAGATCAGACACCACTGCCAAGCTGTTTTTAAAAGTAAATCTTTTATGTGATGCTTCATTTGATTTCTATTTTAGAGAAAGTCTTTTTTTTTGTGATAGACAGACTGTAAAACACTGTGACATTTTTCTAGGAGGTTTTTAGGAATCTTTTTGAATATACATGAATTTTGCATCAAATTCAAGAGTTTCTATGACCTAACCTTTATTCAAGATGATTTCACTCTAGAACTTCAGAGGAAATTTTACCATCTATAACAGAATAGTTAACTCACTCTCCCCTACTTGGTTTTATAATCAGCATTAAACCAAAAAAATAAAAAGAATAAAAAAAAATTGTTTTTGTAGAGTCAATTACAATTCATAAAGAACGCCATAGCACAGAGTACAACTGCCCCATCGTGCTCCCAAGAAGCACCTGGTGGATTTGAACTAGTGACCTTTTGGTTAGCAGTCATAGCAGTTAACTACTATGCCACCAGGACTTCCATAATTAGCATTACTGAAATGTTTATATGCAATAAAATATTTTATATTCCAAACAAAACCCACAGCCATTGTGTTGATTCTGACATATAGTGATCCTATTGGGACAGAATAGAACTGACGTATAGGGTTTCTAAGGCTGTAATCTTTATGGAAACAAACTACCACATCTTCAGAGTGACTGGTGAATTTGAACTGCTAAACTTTCAGTTAGCAGCTGATCTTTTTAACCGCTGTTGCACCAAGGCTCCTTAGGTCTTAAGTACAGTGTGAATTTTGAAAAAAAATGTATATACTCATGTGTCTGCCGTGCCAGTCAGTGTAAAAACATTTCCATCTTTACAGAGTACTCTATTGTATCTGTTTTCCTTCATTGAATATGACGTTTTTTGAGATTCCTCAGTTTTCTTGTGCTTATCAGTAGATCAGTCACTCTTTTTCTGCCACCATTGAATGAATAAATCATAATTATTTTACCCAGTATGAAATCCTTGAACAAGTCTTTGTGGTGGCCATACATTGTAGTTTGTCATGGGTAAATATTGGCAAGTGGCATTGCTGAATGATGAGGTAGGTATATATTTAGTTTTATGTAAGAGACTGCCAAACTCTTCTTCAAAGTATTTCAATTCTACTTTACAAGCTTGTGTGCACTTGAGAGATCCAGTTGTACCACTTTCCTGCCAATATTTTATATTATTAGTCTTTTCAATTTTAACCATTCCAGTGATTGTGAAGTTAGTGTCTTACTAATTTAATTTGCATCTCCTTCATGGCAAATAATGTTTAAACATCTTTGCTTGTGTTGTTGGCCGTTTGTATACTGTTTGTGAAGAGTTTGTTCAAGTCTTTTGCCTAATTTTTACTGAGCTTTTTGATATCTTTATTACTGAGTTCTAAGAGTATTTAGTCAGCTAGTGCTGTTCTAACAGAAATGCCATGAGTGGATAGCTGTAACAAAGGAAGGTTTATTCTTTCATAGTCCAGGAGGTGACAAGTGTGAATTCAGGATGTCCATGCCAGGAGAAGGCTTTTGCTCTTTGTTGTCTCTGGAGGAAAGTCCTTATGTTGCATCAGTCTTTGGTCAGGGAGCATCTTGGTGTAGAAACCTGAGGTCTGAAGGATGTGCTCTACTTGTGGTGCTGCTTCCTTGATTGCGTGAGGTTCCAAATTCTCCGCTTACTTTCCTCTCCGTTTATCTACCACAGGATGAAAGGATAAAATGTGATGCAAGCCACACTCCAGGAAAACTCCCTGAGCAACAGTGCTGCAGTCCCATCCTAATCCTTTTTGAACATAATCATCCTGTCTGTTAGCCACAGGCAGAGATTAGGATTTACAACATAGGAAAATCACCAAATACTGGGAATGATCACCCAGTCAAATGGCTATATACATAATGGGGGCACACAGTTCAATCCATGACAAAGAGTGTTTTTTAATATTCTGGATACAAGTTTTGTGTCATATTCATAAGTACTTTTTTCTTCCACTATGTAATTTGCCTTCTCATTTTCTTATGATGTCCTTTGAAGAGTAGAAGTTTAGTTTTTTAACATTGTTCTTTCATGATTTGCATTTTTTGTGTCCTGTGTCAGACATCTAACTCAAAATCACGAAGGCACCCTTCTGAAGTTTTCTTCCAGAAGTTTTCTAGTTACAGTTTTTACACTTAGAATTGTGAATTTATTTTCATATTTTGGACCTTTCATGTTTTAATCAAGCACTTAGCTAGTTGACCTGGCCATCAGCCTTGCTCTTCTGGAAATTGTTTCTCCAACTTCAATATATGGACTTGTATGAGGGAATCCACCATTATTTTCTTACCTAGGAAGAGCTCATCTCTCTAGAGTTTGAATATGTTGAATTTCCTCTAATCGACAGTTCTTCAGTGTCTTTAAAGAAAAGTATGTATTTGGATTATATGGTTTGTTCTTACACATGTGTGAGGAGTTAAGGATGTTCATATTCTTCTATGTCTTAGCCATAAGTGAAATGTATACTTCCCCTTCTTAATAAATGATAGTCAGGCTTATGAAGAAAACCGACAGTATAGAAGAGACGGATAAATCATGAAATATTGACAGATAGGAGGACTGCCAATTAAGTTCACAGACTCACCCTAGAAAAAGTGATACATACCCCATTGCTGAATATCACTATGGTCACCTTTGAGGTACTCCCCTTGGGAAGTCATGCACTAATGCCAGTGCTTAATCCATCCTTCAAAGCAGTTTTGGAACTGTCTTTCTGGAATAGTCATCAGAGGTGTTGTTGTATTACCCTTAATGTCCCGAATGTCATCAAAACGTCTTCCTTTCAACATTTCCTTTATCTTTGGGTAAAGAAAAAGTTGTTAGAGGCTAGATCAGGTGAGTAGAGTGTTCCAATGCAGTTGTTTGTTCACTGGTTAAAAGTTCCCTTACAAACAACTATACAATTAAGTTCACAAACTTGCCACTATGCCACCATGTGCAACGACCATTCCAGAAAGTGTTCCAAAATTGATTGAAGGGTTGACTTGGTGCTGGCATCAGTGCATAGCTTCCCAAAGGGAATGCTTTGAAATTGATCCTAGTGATATTCAGCAATGAGATATGTAGCAGGTAGAACAACTAAGTTTGCCTATTTAATTGTCAGCCTTGTATGACAAATATGTGATATATGACCTTTGAAAAAAATGATAATTTTAGGACAGAAGGAATATTAAAAAACCTGTTACTCATATTCTTAGTGATAGCAAAAAAGATAATACATCTATTCAACAAGTACATCAACTAGGAAGAAGTAACAGAGGCTAGGAAATACCTCTTATAAATTAAAGACTTTCTTTTTAATAAATGGGAACATTGAAATATAGGACATAGAAAAGACATATTTGGTAGAAATCAAAAGAATTAAACATAGTACATCAATAAAAGAGTCCTTCATTCAATTAAAAGAAACTCTAGAGAACCAGGTAAAATGGGGAGGGGATTATCAAAGAAATTTTAGATTAAGCCAGAGGGAGATGAAGGCTGTAGAATGGATTTACACAAAGAGAAAAAGAAAAAAAAAAAAAGATATTCCTGATGTTTCATCTTCAATTATCAGAGTTCTATGAATAACAGAATTAAAACCTTCTTGATGGAGGAAAGAAGAAAGATTCAGGTATCAAGAAACCATCTTTAAATAGGCGTTAGCTTTTTATCAGCAATGTTAGAGGCAAGGAGACAATGGAGCAGCTTCTTCCATGTTCTGAGAAAGAACTATTCTGAGCCTGAAAGTCAGTTCTAAGCCAAACAATAAGTGAAGACAAGATAAAGGCATTTTTAAATGTGAAAATATATGGACCTCCTATTCACCCTTTGTAAATACATCTTGCAAATTGAAAAAAAATTCAACAAAGGGTTCATGAAAGTTACCAAGAAATGGTGAAACTAATGAGAATCCCAAAGAAAAAGTCCACGATGACAGTTGTGCAGCAGGTTTAGGAAGCATTTAGTTTAAATTAAAGAAGAAATCTATCAAATCCAAGAAGGAAGTCTTCAACAAACTACTCCTAACAGAGAGATTGGCCAGTGGGCTGGATAGTCTGAAGAAAATATCTGTCTTCTTTAAGAAGTGAAAACCAAAGGTAATTAGAAATTACAGAATGAACAACAACTTTAGAAGGAGATTTTGGTCCAAATAAAAAGTATAACAAAATGAGTACTGAGACTGAGTAATAGATGAAGTATTCAAAGAAAGAAGACAGAGAAAGAGAGAAAGCATCACTTTTACTTTTGTGGTTTAGGTGTTATGACACTGTATCTAAGACAAATGCAGTGAAAAATTTACGTAGTCATAATAAATAATTTTCATATTTTAGAGCCAACTTATAAAACAAACATGCAGGCAGTACTGAGGTTAATCAAATGCTATAAACCTTGAAAATGAAAACCAGGACACAGTTGACAGATGATGGTAGATAGATTTCAAGAAGTATAGGTGAAGGAAGGTTGTAGACTTGAGTATCTTCAACAGAATGGAAAGACGAATTGCCACCCCCCAAGCCCCCCAATAAAACAAAACAAAGGTTTAGATATATTTAAAGTTACAAATATAATCAACAGAAGAATGAAGTTGGGAAAGGAAAAGGATTATATAAGTAAGTTGAAGTCTTGCATTTCATAGAGGGTATTAATAGACAATATCCTGAAGTGGTTGATTAAGAAAGATTAATAGAAGCCTAGAAAGGCAAGTTAGTGAGTTAACTACTAGGGAATTAAGCACAGAACTATGTAAGTATGGCTGCTTGCTTCTAGGAACTAAGTTGAGGTGGGAGTGTATGCCAAGCCAAGGTGGATATTACATTTCAACATACTAGTTTATTTTTTGCTGTATAATGTGTTCCTTTGGGGAAAACATTTAAAAAGAGGTATCTACCCAGACTTTCTGGTAGACTTCTACTTATCCTTGGAGTCTAACTTTGCCAAAATATTTTCAAGAAGCAAAGTGTACTCTAAAAGAAATGTATAATGTATATGCAGTGAATATTTTGAGCAAATAATCCAAGAAGCTGGATTATATGAAGAAGAACAAGGTATCAGGATTAGAGACGACTCATTAACAACCTGCGTCACACAGACAACACCACCTTACTTGCTGGAAATGAAGATTTGAGACATCTACTGATGAAGATCAAGGACCTTAGCATTCGGTATGGATTGTACCTCAACATCAGGAAGACAAAAATCCTTACAATTGAACCAATAAGCAACATTGTCATAAATGGAGAAAGGATTGAGGTTGTCAAGGATTTTCTTTTATTTGGGTCCACAGTCAACACCCTTGGAAGCAGCAGTCAAGAAATCAAAAGGTGCATTGCATTGGGAAAATCTTCTGCAAAGGAAGTCTTCAAAGTATTCAAAAGTAAAGATGTCATCTTGAAGACTAAAATGCTCCTGACCCAAGCCATGGAATTTTCAGTGACATCATATGCATATGAAACCTGTACTGTGAGCAAAGAAGGCAGAAGAAGAATATATGCCTTTGAATTGTATTGGAGAAGAATGTTGAATGTATGATGGACTGCCAAAAGAACCAAAAGATCTGTTCTGGAAGTACAACCAGAGTGCTCCTTGGAAGCAAAGGTGGCAGGACTGCATCGTACATACTTTGGGCATATTGTCAGGAAAGATCAGTCCCTGGAGAATGATATCAGGCTTGGCAGTGTGGAAGTTCAGCGAAAAAGAGGAATACCCTCGATGAGATGGATTCACACAGTGGCCGCAACAGTGGGGGGCAAGCATAAAAACAGTTGTAGATGTGGTGCAAGACCAGACAATGGTCTTGTTATTCATAGGATCTGTTATTCATAGGCCTGTTATTCATAGGATCCCTATGAGTTGGAACTGACTCAATGGCACATAACAACAACAGTGAATATTTATCAGAGGTTTTATTCAACTCAATTAATAAGGATTATTACTGGAAGATGCTAAAGCTGGTTTGACTGTATCTTTTCTATGGGACATATATCTGCATGTTAACAAGTAGCTTCTCAATGACTGAGCTAGTAAATAGCAAAGTCAAATACTGGTGAATTTTCCCAGACAGTTAAATAATCCTTTAGTTAGCTTATTAAACAGTTTCTCAGTCTGACATGTTTTACTGTCTTAATCATTTGACTATCCTGGTTGGATAACTTGTTTCTAAGAGATCTCAAATGTTAACTCATGAAAGTTTCCTTGACCCTTTTGACATGTGATTTTATTTCCCATTGTCTACATTTCTACAGCATATCTATATCTGTTACAGCAATAACCACATATTAAAAAAGTATTCATTATTGTTGTTGGTTTCACTCCCACACAAGAAAGCCAGCTTTCTGTGCTCAGAACTGGCACACGGTAACTCAAGGTATTTGTTGAATTAATAATTTAACTTTTAAATGTTATTGACCATGTTTATAATGCAGACATAAGCAGTTAGAGATGACAGTGTAGGAGGAGAATGATCGGCAAATGACTAGCTAGAAGGAAAAAACTTACATCTTTTACAAAACCTGTTGATGCGGCAATTTGCAAGTTGTCCAGTAAATAGCTGGGAGAAATTCTACTGTCTTTTGATGCAGCTATGTTCAGATGTTAAAGAAAATAGAATTGACATAGAACTACTGCAAGATTAAATGACTTAGTGAAGCCTTTTCTCTTTCTTAGATCTTTTGTCATCCTTTCCTCTTTATGCCAAATGTATTCCTGATTGAAATGGTGGGAAGTTTCAGGGAGAAAGTGCCCTTGTCTTTATTTCATGCCAAGGGCTAGGAGATAGTGCCACTTAAACTTATCTCAAAAGCCCGAAATCACAAACCATTGTTTTTCTACTGATAGAGTGACCCAAGTGTGCCCTGGTGGCACCGTGCTTAAAGTGCTTCACTGTTAACCAAAAGTCTATGGTTTAAACCCAACAGCTACTCTGTTTCCTGTGCCATCTCCCTGATAGTTGATAGGTTTGGGTCCATTGTTTGGCTGTTGCGTCACTCCATCTCATTGAGCATTTCCCTCATTTTCTCTGATCCTCTATTTACCAAGCTCTTGGCTATGTAGTGTCAACCAAAAAACCAAACCCATTGTGATGGAGTCTATTCTGACTCATAGTGACCCCACAGGACAGAGTAGAACTGCTCCATAGAATTTCCAAGGAGTGCCTGGTGGATTTGAGCAGCTAACCTTTTGGTTAGCAGATACAGCACTTAACCACTATACCACCAAGGTTTAGGTTTCCCTACACAGTATAGAGCTTAATAGTCAGTGATTCAGTATACAATTAGCGTGTCCTGTTGGGAACCCTGGTGGTGTAGTGGCAGTGCTATGGCTGCTAACCAAAGGCTGGTAGTTAGTTCAAATTTATCAGGCATTCCTTGGAAACTGTATGGGGTAGTTCTTCTCTGTCCTGTATGATGGCTGTGAGTCATAATTGACTCAACAGCATCAGATTTGGGGCGTGGTAGAAGCCCTGTGGGTCGTTTCTACTCAGTCCCATGGGTGTAATAGAATCAAAATAGACTTGGCAGCAGTAGGTTTGATTTGAGTTTGGTTTAGAGTTTCCCATACCTCCTTCAGACCACATGCAAGCGTAGCCCCTCGAAAGCCAGGCACCTTTTGATTTGTCTAGAAAAGCATTGTAATTGCTGTCCAGACTCATGAGTTTAAAAAGTTCTGACCAATCAGGAAGAGAAGATGAACAGTACTGGCAAGTGTTTGGCATCTATATTTTTATTTATTTTGCCACCCTGTGTAACACTTTGTTTGCCCTGTGTCTGTTCAGAATCAAAGATCTTTGTTTAATGCCACTTAAAATTGACTCCTGTTGATATAATAAGAACACAGTCTTTCAAATTGAAGTTGTAGCATACTCTGGTATATTGTGCCAGATAATATAAGCTATGTAGTCTATCAGAAGAACTCAATCTTAGAAGGAACTTCTCAGAGACTTTTTTTTTTTTTTTTGCATTATCCCTGAATCAAGCAATTCAGGCATCAAGGTATGCCTAAAGCTGTGATCCATTCTCTGACCTTTTTTCCACCTCTAGGGCATACCTAGTGCTGGTTTGCTCACTTTGTTAGCCCTTGAAGTCCAGACCTTCTAACACCTGCCCGTGTTGACTTTATCACTTGATAATTATAAGCTGGTAATCAAGTGCTCTAATGCCTACACGAGTTAGTGAATAGGGGGCATGAAAAGATGAGACTTTGAAGAGCAGGAGAGCCTGTGCTCTACCTACGGAGGCCGGCAGACTGCTGAACTTCAGCTGATAACTGCTGTATGCTTCTATGAGCCAAGGGTTTCTTGGGTTGTCTTTCATGAGATGTTGGAAATACTGATTTTTTTCCATGGGATGGCCTAATTTTTAAAATACTCTGTGAGCCAACTGGAATTTTGTTGGCAGACTCCCTTCACTAGAGATCTCCTTTACAACCCAAAAGCCTGGGCCTTGAAACAAGGTCCTGTAAGCCTCCTCCCTGATCTCCCTGCAACTCTGCTTGCTCTGTCATCTGCAGTCCAGATTATAGGTAGAATGCTCTTTTTCAATATGCAGACTTGTTCGTGTCTTTTCTCTATTTAAAAGCCTTCAGTGGGTCTTTTAGAGATTAGGGTAAGGCCAAGGTCTTTATTATGGACTATGAGGACATGTGGTATGGCTTCTCCCTTTGTTTATGCTTCACGTCATTCTCTCTGTGACTCCTTTTGATTTCTCTAAGCCACAACCTTGGCTACTCCAGTTTTGGCAAATGCTAGTCTGTCTGCTTGGAATGCTTTCCTACCCGTTATTCAAAAACTTCATCTTCCCTTAGCAGTGTTTTACACACTTTTCAGTGTTCAACCTGTGCTGTAAAAGGCCTTCATGAATCCTCTTCTCTGGGCTGGTTTTATCCTCTTTATACATGGTTGATGCACCTTGATTATCCTATGTCATAACATGTATCAAACCCTAAATTATAGTTACCTGATTAGCAGTTACTTTACCCTCAGGGAAATAGTTTCCTTAATGATCAGGACATTTCTGGTCCTCTTTGATGTTTTATCACCATTACCTGGCACAGTGTCACCTAATAGTTTTGTCATTGGTGGTAATTGCTGGCAGACAGTCTTGTGCTCAAGCCAAGCGTATCTAAAACAGAACAAAAGGTTACTTGGTCATGTGCCATCTTCATGATTGTTGATAAGTGTGAGTCCATTGTTTGGCTTTTATGTCACTCGATCTCATTGATTATTTCCTTTACTTTCTCTGACCCTCTACTTATCAAGCTCTATAGAGAGTGGGACTTAATGAATATTCATTGACACAACACTGAATTAACATATCCTGTAGTAAACATGGAGCCTTGGTGACAAAGTAGTTAAGAACTCAGCCACTAACCAAAAGGTCAAGAGTTTGAATTCACCAGCTATTCCTTAGATACTTTACAGGGCAATTCTACTCTGTCCTACTGGGTTGCTTTGAGTTAGAATCAGGTCACTGACAGTGCTTTTGTTTGTTGGTTTGTTTTTGTGTTGGTGTTGAACATGGACTGCTCTAAGATGTGGAATTTCCTAAGGGGAACAACTGTGACTACTCCCTGGTGATCTTTAGGCAATTGTCTCTATTTGTATCTGTTCAAATCTAGACTTTCTCAGAGCAGAGGCATTTCCATAAAGTGATTTTGCTTTTTCTTATAAAGAACTGGTTTCATTTTCTGCAATTTTCATGAATTGAACTGTGTCCTACCCCCCAAAAATGTGTGTAACCATTTAGCTAGGCCATGATTCTTAGTATTTTATGATTGTTCTCCATTTTTTGGTTTTCTTATGCTATATGTGAAAGAGGATTAGGGTGGAATTCTAAATCCCCTTCTAAGGTCACCTCACTGCTCCACTGAAAAATAAGTTTTCCTGGAGGGTGGCTTGTACCATGTCTTATTCTTTTATCCTATAAGAGATAAAAGGAAAGGGAAGCAAGCAGAATATGGGGAGCCTCACCCCAGAAAGAAAGCAGCACAGAGAGCAGAGCATGTGCCTCAGACCTGATGTATCCGTTTGTATTGTTGTGTTACTGAATGAGCCAAGATGCTCCCTGATCAAGGGCTGATGCAACACAAGGATTTTCTTCCACAGCCAACAGAGAGAAAGCCTTCTCTTGGACCAGACATCCTGAATTTGGACTTGTAACCTATAGATGGTGTAAGAATAAACTTTTCTTTGCTAAAGCATCCGCTCTGTGGTATTTTTGTTAGAACAGGACTAGCTGACAAAAAAAGCAACATAGATCATTATTAACTTTTTCCTGAAAGACTTTCTGTGTTCTTTATGTTTCTTTTGTGGCATGATTAAGAGATGGACAGACTCTTCAAAAGTCAAAATCAGTAGCTCAATTTCATGTAGCCTAGAGACTGAAAACTTTCGTACCTCAAGGACTCTTAACATAACTGGAATAGAAAAAAGTATGAAGCGTTCTGTAGGTAAAATTGTTTTGAAAAGAAAAATAGAGCATTTTATTATTCTGCATTTAAGCTATTGACAGAGAAGAACAGAAACCATTCAACGGTATAAATATAGACACATCAAAAGCAGCCATATGGCACCACGAGCCAGACTCAACTTGATGGCAACTGATTTACTTTTTGGTATAATGTTGAATAATCGTGAGTAAAAACCTTGAATTTGACTTTGAATTACTTCTTACTTGCTCACTTCATTGATTCACTACCCCTCTGACATTGACTTTATTCAAGACCCCGTTATGAGTAGAGAGATGAAGAGCTGAAGTCCTGACAATCCCAAATGCTTGTTTACTGAGAGCATTGTGGGGTAAAGGGGTGAGCTAAAGAGGATACTGTCCTAAATGTGCTTGATAATTCCTTCTCATAAGTGTTTAATATCTATTTGTACACACATATCATTTCAATTGTATATTCAGTATAGTAGACCCTGGCCATCTGTGACTATTGAGCGTTTGAAATATAGCTAATCTGTACTGAGAAGGGCTACCAGGGTGAAAAAAGCACATCTAATTTTCAAGACTTAGTGTATATAAAAAAGTAAAATATCTCTACTAATTTTATAGGTTTTATTGAGAGATATTTCACATACCCTGTGTTCACACATTTCTGATATATTTTAAATATTGAATACATGTTGAAATGGTACTGTTTTTGATATGTCAGGTTAAAATACATTAAAATAAGCTTTACCTTTTCTTCTTACTTTTTAATATGGTTGCTAGAAAATAAATAGCATGCAGTTCGCATCATAATTCTGTTGAACACCACTGACTTAAATAATGGCATGTCAACCTATGGCTTAGTAAAGCAAATCCAATCAATTTCCTTTGATCAGTTAACACATACCCCATGCAAAATTAGGAGTTCTGTGGGTCACATTGTCTTCTATTACTGACTAATAATATGTTACCAAAGACACCTCTTTCTCTTTCTGACTCACTTACAAAACTGTCTAGGTGGATTTGGTAAAAGTTGTTGTTGTGTTGAGTCACATAGAGTTGATTTAAATCATAGTGACCTCATGTAATAGAACAGAGCAGCCCTATGTGATTTTTGGGGCTATAAGCTTTATGGAAGCAGATTTCCAAGTTTTTCTTTCACAGAGACCTCTAGAACACGAGGATGGGTTAAGACTGCTGACATTTTGTTTAGCAGCCAATCTCTTAAATTTTTGCACTGCTAGGGTTCCTAAGCCCCAAATCCACACCCACTGCCATCAAGTCTGTTCCAGCTCGGCGACCCTACAGGACAGAGTAGAACTGCTCCTTAGAGTTTCCGAGGAGTACATGGTGGATTTTGAACGGCCTAGCAGATTTGAACTGCTGACCTTTTGGTTAGCAGACGTAGCAGTAGCACTTAACCGCTACACCACCAGAGTTTCCACTGGGGTTCCTAGGAGGAAGAAAATTTACAATGTATTTTCCAAAAATGTTAAACTTCACTTAATGCAAGTCCATGCCAACACATATTTGTACCAGTTAATTTCTCCTAGGTCACTGTAGCTGAGTTGTTGCATTGTCTTATTTAAATGTTTTAAACTGTGTTCTGGTATCCATCTTTGAATACACCTTTCTGTTTTCTCTACACATTTAAATGTTTTAAAACTTACCATGACATCATATGTAAATAACTTCTTGCAGAAACTGTCACAGAGAAGTGCATCAAAAATTATTTTTTCTTCTAGCAAAAGCAGAACATCTATGCACTTGATTGCAAAAGGGAATCCAGGCTATGATTGGTTTTTGTTTGTTTTTATGTGGACCTTGATTTTCTGTAATTCTTTTAAAGTTGCATTTACATTTTTTTTTTTTAACTCTCTTTGCAAAGAAAAGTAATTAAGAATCAAGTCTTTGAGAAAATAAACAAACATGACAGGCATTCTTTAATGATCTGATCTCCTGAAATTCTGTTCCTTAAGGGACTGAAATTTTTATTCCTTTATGCTTCAGGGAATCATTGCTTTGAATGGAGTGAGAGCAGCTTGGTTGGCAGCCTGGGTCTTGTTTTGGCTGGTGTTCTGATAAGAAAAACAAACAAGGGCAGAAAGCATTTATGTCTCCCTTAGTATCTGCTCCTTGGGCAATGTTGTTAGGTGCTGTAAAGTTGACTCAGACTGATGGCAACTGATGTATGACAGAACTACGTGTTTGTTGCCTGGTCCATTGCTGTCTGCGTAATCACTGTTATGTTTGAGTCCATTGTTGAGGCTATTCTAATGAATCCATCTAACTGAAGGTTTCTCATAGTTTTGCTGACCCTCTGCTTTGCCAAATCTGACATCTTTTGCTAATGGTGGTCTTTCCTGATGATGTACCAACACAAGCAAGATGAAATCTCACCATACTCACTTCTAATGAGCATTCTAGCTGTAGTTCTTCTAAGACTGATTTTTCTTTATTCTAGAAGTCTATAGTATATTGGGTTTTCTTTGCTAATACCACAGTAATTTATTTAGAAACAGAGTCTGTAGGATATTGATGAAACTCTGGGGCAAGGGTACTCAATGTTATTTACATTTGAATATTAACTCAGAAGTGTTTGCAGATCTGTCTATCCAAGGCCACACCTAAACCAAACAATGCACTCACTGTTATCAAGTTGATTTTGACTTACAGCAAACGTATAGGACAGAGTAGAACTGTTCCATCTAGTTTCCAAGGAGCACTTGATGATTTAGAACCTACTATTAATTAAATCAATCTCTGGGCTAAAGCCCCAACTCCATTGGAATTTTAAATTTTCTTAGGGTGGTTCTAGTATGCAGCTAGCCAAGTGTGAGAGCTGCTTTTTAAAAAGATTATCCAGCTCGGTAGCGCTAAACACAAAGCACTGTTATACATGAAATATCATGCGGAACCTCAATCAAGTTGTGCTGCCCTTGACAGCAAGGCTGGCTGTTAAGACCACATGCCTGGCCTACCTTTTGGTCCCTACCCCTGAGTTATCTCTGAGATATGTGAAACCACAAGACTCCTTGAAACAGCCACAGATGTAGCCTGAAATCCTCCCTTTATAGATCTCAGACTGGAAGCTGTGCAAAGAGTTGCCCAAGGACACATTGTTACCTTCTCTTTTTCCCCTTGCATTGTCCTTCCTCAACTCCCCCTCCACCTCTAGCTTCTTTCTTTTCTTGGAGGAGTGTAGCTCGTCTAGGAAAAGAATCATAATTGAAGCCCACATGTCCTGGATTTGCCCGGTGATCTTCCCTCTAGATGCCACATTCTTTCCCTGGGACCTCAAACCGCTTGAAGACAGTAAGGAAGACAGCTTAGAACTCCCTGAGTGCAGACATAGTCAGTGGACTGGCTAAACTGTGTCTGGAAAATATATGTGCTACTATATTTCATATCCATGTGGATGTCCCTGTGATTAACATAAATTCATTTCAAAGTGATAATGTATGCATACTAGCTTCTTGTTATTATGCATTTATTAATCAATAATAGTACTATTAATAACCTCTGTTGAGCATTTACTGTGAGTCAGTGCTGCACTTAGTGTTTGTATGCATATTTTATCTGAGCATCAAAATAATCCTATGGAGCTAAGTTTATTTACTCACTCCATGTGAGAAATAAAGAGCCTGAGAGGTTAAGTAACTATTTTTATGTAACCAATGCTGTGTGAATACAGAACCTTGTACTTAACCACTCAGCTCTGCCACCTCTCAACAGATAGCCAGTGGAATAAGAATTGATTTCTTTTTTCCAGGAGATAACTTTTTCTATTTTTTAAATAGAAAATGGGATCACCATTTCAAGAGAGCTAAAAATCTCTAGCCTACAGCTTTCAGTTCCTTAGTGAGCTCTGTACTTAACCCAGCTCTTATTTTAAGGAAGGGTTTACAAAGTGAACATCAGCAGGACCAAGACAGGAAAAGCCAAGGAGTGAAAATGGGTCAGATTTGCATTTTCCTGTGAGTGTGTAAGGAAAATCTGTCTGTTCATAATACAGTGACCTGTCTACATTTTTATGTGTTTCTGGGACCAGTCCTTTTTATTCTGGCTTCTGTTGGAGATGTAGCTCCCAAAATATTTCCATGTCTCTCTGTTACCCCCTCTCTCAATCTCCTCCATTCCATCCCTCCTGCTCCCACATATATATTTATATATGAAATCTTCGATTTTAGTGATGGAGGGACTATAAGGAGTGGTGAGGATTGGTGTAGACTGAAGAATCCATTTCCCTTTCAATGGGGCAGTCACTAATTTAGTGATAAAACTTGTGACTGACTGGTCCTGTGTTGCCCGATCTTCAGCATTTTTTTAAGAAAATGTGGAAAACTGGATTCTTGTATGGAATATTCTCTTGACATAAATGATATGAAAACACTGCAGAGGCTGAATGAATTATATCTTCAGCCCAGTGCTGGCTGTTGGGTTTCCAGGTCACACTGTTTGTATTAAGTCAGGAAGGAACATTAACAAAAATCAAATAGTAGAAAGCAGGACAAACACAGCAGTAAAGAGAGTTGGATCTTTTCCTATGACATGATGAGCTACGCCCAGAAACCAAAGTGGACAGGTTTAGCTTGTGGATAATTCCTGCAGCTTCCAGTGTGGAGGCTTCTTGGCTGCCCTGTGTTAGTGTCAGTGGGGGCTAATGGCACCAAGTGGCTCTCCTCCTGCTTCAGCAACTGACTTGTATTCTATTGCCTGGGATTGGGAGAGTTGAAGCAGCAGTGGGCTTCCTGCCAGGGCTCAGTTTCTCATTAGGTTTAACTTGATCCACAGTTCAGCATGCAGGAGACTGGCAGCCTTGCTGTGGAGGCAATATGCCTCTGTGATAAGAGGAAACAGAAGGATGTGGATAATGTTTTTGTTTCATATGGCAGAAGAGCCTGGCAGAAAGCTATCAAAAATTCAATTGACCTGCCAAAATTCCACCTGATTAGCCAAATGTGCATTGACCTTTTCAACATTTACCAGGGCTAGTCCTTCCTCATTCTAGCTATTTTCATTTATTATAACTAGTTTACTCTTACAAAGTAAGAATCATAGGTTCTCAAAAAGCGGATTGCAGAGGAGCCCTTAAAGATGCTATACTGCAGCCTTTCACTTTGCAGATGTACAGATAGAGACATAGAAAGGAGAAGCTGCAAAAGGACACTGTACAGTCAGCCAGATGAGAACCCAGGCTTCCTGTCTCATAGTCCATTAACCAGGGATTTCGACAGCTGGGTGTGCAGTAGAATCCTGTGAAGATCATTAAAGCACAGATGTCTAGAACCTTCTCCCCTAAAAAACAAAACCCGTTGCTGTCACGTTGCTTCTGACTCATGGTGAGCCCATGTGTTACAAAGTAGAACTGCTCCATGGAGTTTTCAGGGCTTTGATCTTTAGGAAGGAGATGACCACGCCCTTCTTCCAAAGGTGAGTTCAAACTGCCAACCTTTAGGTTAGTAGTTGAGCACCAACTGTTGCCACTCAGGAACGTTAGCACACATCTAAGCCTTGTTATTAGAAAGTCTAGGAGTCAGAACCAGGAAATATGCTTTTCAGTGAGTCCCTGGGTCATTTTAAGATGACCTTTTAGTTGAGTGGTAGCTGGGAATGATAGAGAAGACTAGAACTGAGATTCCCTAGCATTGATTGTGGAAACCCTGGTGGTATGGTGATTAAGTGCTTTGTCTGTTAACCATCAGGCCGGCAGTTCAAACCTGTCAGGTACTCCTTGGAAACTCCATGGGGCAATTCTACTCTGACCTGCAGGGTCACTGGGGGTCAGAATTAAGTCAACGGCAGTTGTCCGTTTCTTAGTAACATTGACTGCAAGTCTTAATCCAAGCTATAACAGTTTTTGTCGTAGTTCACGTCACCTTTATTACGTGTGGGTAACCCTGGTGGCCACAGTGGTTAAGTACTAATGTTGGCAGTTCAAATCCACCAGGTGATCCTTGGGGAAACTCTGTGAGGCAGTTCTACTCTGACCTATAGGATCACTATGAGTCTGAATCGACTTGATGGCAGTGGCTTTATTATGCATGTGGAAGATGTACTTTTTCTTTAATATTTCTTCATGATCTCATCCTGGTTTCAAGAAGCAGTATGATGTCCTTGGAAAAGGGTGGCTTGTGCCGTTTCCATCCTAGTTCTACAACTTCTCCTAGCTTACGTGACCTCTGAGGCTGAGCTTCCACATATATGGAGTAGTAGTATTTATCCTGCTTATTTCATGGGATTATTTGGAAGACCAAATAATCAGAGAGTTTTATAAAATGTCAGGTGCTGTTTTTACAAAATAATTGTGTTAAACATAAGAACAAATTCATGAGTAAAAGCTGTGACTCTTCCTTGGAGAATAAAAGCAGGTGTCCTTTGGGGGGATATAATCTGAGTTTCTGTTGAGTCGTGTTATGGATTGAACTGTGTCCCTCCAAAAATGTGTGTAGCCATGTTGCTGGGCCGTGATTGCCAATATTTTATGATTGTCCTTCGTTTTGTGATTTTCCTATGTTATATATTAGAGGATTCGGATGAGACTGTAAATCCCTTCATAAGATCACTTCTCTGTTCTACTGTCAAGGGAGCTTCCTTGGAGTATGACTTGCCCCACCCTTAATCCTCTCATCCTACAAGAGAGAAAAGGAAAGGCAAGCAAGCAGAGAACTGGGAACCTTATACCATCAAGAAAGCAGCACTGGGAGAAGAGCATGTCCTTCAGACCTGAGGATCCCATGCCAAGGTGCTCCCTGGCCCAAAACTGATGCTGCACAAGAAGTTTCCTCCAGATCTGACAGAGAGAAAGTTCTTCCCATGAAGCAGACACCCTGAATGCAGACTTGTAATCTACTGGGCTATGTAAGAATACACATTCTTTGTTAAAACCATCCACTTGGGGGTATTTATATTAGAGCAGCACTAGGTGACTAAAACAGGTAGTCACAATAATTTAAACTCTAAATTCTAGAGAGATGATAATTAATCTTTAATTATCAATTCTTTGGGATCAGTGTCCAGATAAGATTTGGGTTAAAAAAATAGAAATAAAAACTAGCCACAAGAAAAAAAATTAGAATGCTAAACACCATGTATATTATATGCATTTTCCAATAAAATCAATCACAGCTCTGGATTCACAAGTGTTATATTTTTTTAAGGTTATCATCATGAAATAAATTGAGTGTTTAAATAGTTTTAGTAAATGTTTAATATAATTCATTATTTCTGTTAACCACGGAAGAAATATACATGGAATAGTTAGAAATTGTAAGATACAGAAAAATATCTAAAGGAAAGTAAAAACCACCCAATCTTCCTACTAGAGAAAAAAAGCATTGTATATTCTTATATGTGCAGATTTTTTTCCTTTACAAGTGCAGTCCACTGATTTAGTGTTTTTGTATTATATACCATGAATATATTTTCATGTTATTAAATATTTTAACATAGTTTTGATGGCTACACCACAATACCTTAAATTTTTTGGACTAATCCCATTTTGGAAGTGACTTAATTATCAAAAGGAGACAATTTTTCATTTACTAAGTATTCATGTTAAAATGGTGTCTGAGAGATAAGTGGCAATTATATTGTCTTAAACATGAAGTCTTTGTGAATTTGTTGTCAGTAAATATGTGAATCAGTATTGTTCATTGCATTGAATCAGCTTAGACATTTGAAAAATTTAATTCAGGGAAAAACTGATAAAAGATGATAGAGTAGACACACGTCTCCTCATTTCCCTCTGACAGCTAAGGCCTGAATGATATTTATATGGAGCAGTGAACATTTGGGGAACTGTAGGACCTAGGTTATTGACTAGGCACCAATGTCAGATTAATCTTCCCATCTCAAAAATGAGCCAGCAGCTGTCTGACCTCTGCTTCTGCTGTTTCATGGCATCGGAGAACTGCAGCTTCTGTGAATGGCTGGTAATGTACTTTCTTTATCAGCTGGAAGGTGGAGTCTACTACTCCTGACTGCCTGTTTCAGCCAGCACTTGGATGGCTTCTAGTTCAACACCTGGACAGCTTCCCACATAGAAGTGAAGTTTACTTTTAAGACTGAGAGGCCTATGTGTTTGCATGGAGATCTGTCTGTTGAGAAGCCTAGCACCTTTTCCTCCCACCCTTCTCTGACTCACATTGTAGGGTTGGCTGACAGCCCCCAGTTTCTCCATAAGTAGGGTGGCCTCTTTGCTGCCCAGTAAGCAGAAACTTCCACCCCAGGGTGGGGCAAATCACTAGTGTATTAGAGACAGCTGGTGACCAACAATTCTCTTGGATCCAATACCAGAGAAATCAAACAGTGTCTAGATGGCACGCAGCAGCAGACCATAATTAATCATTTAAAGAAGCAGCCTTCAAGTGCTCCAGAAAATTCCCAAAATAAAGATTCAAAAAATTACCCAGATGAAGAAGCCTTTCTGAATCTATTGGAGGTCAAGTGCAAAAGAATTATATATAGAATCCTCCTAGAGATTAAACAAAATGCAGTAGAACAAAATGAAAAATTTAGTAAGCTATTTGAACTGATGGAACATCAATGATCTGAAATACATCAGATCTATAACAAAATTACAGAGTTAGGTAATTTGATCCAAAGCCAAAAGAGTAGGATTGAACAGATGGAAATTAGACTCAGTGACCTAGAAGACAAAGTAACTGACACCAGCATTTATGAGATGAAATCAGAGAAAAGGTATAAGAAAAATGAAGAAGGATTAAGAAATATTTGAGACTCCATTAAGAGGATTAATTTATGTTCAACTGGAGTTCTTGAACAAGGGAGGATTAATGACAATATAGAGAGTATTGCTGTGGAGATGGTGACAGGAAACTTTCCCAAGATTATAAGCAAAGAGAACATTAGATGTCCAAGATGTTTATCAAACACCACAAAAACTAGACCCCACAAGAAAAATGCCAAGACATTTTATAATTAAACTTAATAAGCTGAAACCTTAACAGATGCTTCTGAAGGCAGCAAGGCTCAAAGCAAAGCTAACACTCCAAGGGAAACCCTGTAGGCTTTCATCTGACTTCTCTGAAGAAACAATGCTGGCTAGAAAACAGTGGGCAGACACATTCAAAGCCCTGAAGAAGAAAGACTTCCATCCAAGAATTATTTATCCTGCAAAATTGGCTATCAAATATAATGGAGAAATTAAGACTTTTGAAGATAAAGAGAAGTTTAGAGACTTTATAAAAACTAAACCAAAATTACATGAAATATTGAAAGAAGCTCTTCCCTTAGGAAAACAGAAGCATTAAATGTGCATTTAAAGTGACAATTCAGAACACATCATCCAAAATTATGATCAGTTAGGGAAGTCATAAAACTTAAAGCTACAGTATTAAAATGAGGGAATCTGTGATCCTATCATGACAACTATAACACCATCGCATTAAAAGAGGGACACACTACGGTAGTTACAGTTGTTTCAGAGGCAGAGGAAGTTTAAGAGTTATGCAGTAGTTAAAATTGGGTTTAATTTTAGTATGTTATGGGAGATAATACATGGAGCCATAAAGCAAATTAACAACACATTGTATTGAAACAAGAAATGCAATACAGGAGTCTCACCAACACAAAACCAACAATGAAGCAAGAACCCATAAAGAATGCTCCAGAACAGAACATTAAGAGCAATATAGAAAACATCAACATAAAAGTAATTACATCAAAATGATGGCACTAAACACATACCTATCAATAATTACACTGAATGTAAGTGGACTGAATGCTCCAGTAAAGAGCTAGCAAGTGACTTCCTGGATCAAAAGACAAGACACACCTATATGTTGCTTACAAGAAACACACCTCAGACTTAAAGATATGAACAAATTGAAAATTAAAGGATGAAATAATATACCAAGCTAACAATATACAAAGAAGAGCAGATGTGGCAATAGTAATCTCAGATAAAATAGATTTGAATGTAAAATCCACTATTGTTCACAAGGATGGTCACTATTGCTGAAAGGTTCAACACGCAAGCAGGACTTAAGAATATTAAATGTTTATACGCCCAACACTAGAGCACCTAAATACGTTCAACAAATACTGACAACACTGAAAAATGAGATAGATCATTCCACAATAATAGTTGGAGACTTCAACAGTCTCCTTTCAGTTATGGATAGATCATCCAGAAAAAATCTCAGCAAAGATGCAGAAGATCTTATTGCAACAATTAACCAACTTGACCTTATCGACATATACAGATCTTTTCAACCATCGGTGGATAAGCACACTGTCATGGATTAAATTATGTCACCCCAAAAATATGTTTAGCCATGTGGCTGGGCCATGATTCCCAGTATCTTGTAACTGTCCTCCATTTTCTGATTTTCCTATGCTGTATGTTAAAGGATTAGGGTGGGGCTCTAAATCACTTCATAGAATTACCTCCCTGCGCCACTGTAAAGGGAGTTTCCCTGGAGTATGGCTTGCCCTACCCTTAATCCTTTCATTCTACAAGAGATAAAAGGACAGAGAAGTGGGCAGAGAATTGGGAACATCTTACCATCAAGAGGCTGCACCAGGAGAAGAGTGCATCCTTCAGACCTCAGGTTTCTGTGCAAAGATGCTCCCTGAACAAAGACTGATGCAGTATCAGACTTTCCTCTACAGCCAACAAAGAGGAAAGCCTTCCCCTGGAGTGGACACCCTGAATATGGACTTGCAGCCTACCAGACTATGTAAGAATAAAACTTCCTTTGTTAAAGCCATCCACTCTGTGGTATTTCTGCTAGAGCAGCCCTAGCTGACTAAAACACACACCTTCTTCTCCAATGCATGTGGAACACTCTCCAGAATAGAACATGTGTTAGGTCATACAGCAATTCTCTCTAAAATCCAAACTATTGATTTACTGCAAGTATCTTCTTGGACCATAGAGCTATACAAGTTGAAATCAATAGCAGAAAATTCATAGGTAAAAATTCAAACTTATGGAAACTGAAAAACACTTTGCTCAAAATGCCTTCGGTTATAGAAGAAATTAAGGACAAAATAAAGAAATCTATGGAATCAAATGAGAATGAAAACACATCCTACCAGAATCTATGGGATTCAGCAAAAGCGGTGCTCAAAGATCAGTTTATCTCTATAACTGCACACACTCAGAAAAAAGAAAGGACCCAAATTAAGGAATTAACCTTACAGCTTGAATAAGTAGAAAGAGAGCAACAGAAGAACCCCTCAGGCACCAGAAGAAAACAGATTATAAGGATTAGAGTAGAACTAAATAAATTAGAGAATAGAAAAATCATTGAAAAAATTAACAAACCCCAAAACTGTTTCTTTGAAAAGATCAATGAAATTGATAAACCATTGGCTAAACTTACGAAAGAAAAACAGCAGAAGATACAAATAACCTGATTAAGAAATGAGATGGGAGTTGCTACAACTGACCCAGCTGAAATAAGAAATATCGTAACAGAATACTACGCAAGGCTGTACTCTAATGGGTTTGAAAACCTAGGGGAAATGGAAAAATTTCTAGATTCATATGATTCACCAACATTATCACAAGGAGAAGTAGATCAACTTAGTAAACCTATCACAAAGGAAGATATTGAAAAAGTCATCAAAAATGTGCCAACCAAACGAGAGTCCTAGCCCAGATGACTTCACCAGGGAATTCTACGAAACTTTTAGAAAAGAGTTAACTCTGATACTGTTGAGGCTATTTCACACCATAGAAAGGAGTGAAATTCTCCCAAATTCCTTCTATGAAACCAGCATAACCCTGATACTAAAGCCAGGGAAAGATCCCACAAAAAAAGAAAATTACAGACCAATATCACTCATGAACCTAGATGCAAAAGTCTTCAACAAAATTCTCACCAACAGAATTCAACAACACATTAAAAAAATCATTCATCGTGATCAAGTTAGTTTCATTCCAGGGGTGCAAGGCTAGTTCAACATCAGAAAAACAATTAATGTAATCAACCATG
Source organism: Heterohyrax brucei (assembly GCA_028571685.1). Classification (NCBI taxonomy): domain Eukaryota; kingdom Metazoa; phylum Chordata; class Mammalia; order Hyracoidea; family Procaviidae; genus Heterohyrax; species Heterohyrax brucei. The sequence continues at coordinate 173,964,218 of CM053141.1, forward strand.
TTAATAACACAAAAGAATCACCTAGTTTTGTCAATTGATACAGAAGAGGCATTTGACAAAGTTCAACACCCACTCATGCTTAAAACTCTCAGAAAAACAGGAATAGAGGGGAAATTCCTCAATGCAATCAGCACCATCTACGCAAAGCCAACTGCCTTCATCATCCTGAATGGTGAAAGACTGAAAGCATTCCGTTTGAGAACGGATGCCCATTTTCACCACTTCCATTCACATTGTGCTAGAAGTTCTGGCCAGAGCAATTATATGAGACAAATAAATAAAGGGTATCCATATTGGCAAAGTAAAAATCTCCCTCTTTGCAGATGATATGATTGGTCATACAGAGAATCAAAGGAATCCATAAATAAACTATTGGAACTAATAGAGGAGTTTAGCAAGGTAACGAGATACAAGATAAACATAAGTAGTAAATCAATGGGATTCCTTTCTACCAACAGTGAGATTCTTAAATAAGAAATCACCAAATCAATTCCATTTACTATAGCCCTCAAGAAGATAAAATACCTAGGAATAAATCTAACTAGAGAAATAAGAGATCTTTAGAAAGGTCTTTACAAGACCTTAATGCAAGAAAGAGAGAGAGACTTACATAAATTGTGTAATCTACCCTGCTTATGGATAGGAAGACTCAAAATTGTGAAAATGTCTATTTTGCCCAAAGCAATCTACTTACATAATGCAATCCCAATACGGATCCGACTCAATGGAACCTGGCTGGCTTGGCATACAAATTCCAGTGACATTTTTTAATGAGATACAGAAACAAATCACCAACTTTGTTTGGAAAGGGAAGAATCTCTGGATAAACAAAACACTACTGAAGAAGAAAAACATACAGGGAGGCCTCTTACTACCTGACTTGAGAACCTGTTACACTGCTACAGTAGTGAAAACAGCCTGGTACTGCTGCGAAAAGAGACAAATAGACCAATGAAGGAGAGTTGAGACCCCAGAGATGACACTGCCCTCCTACGAACAGTTGATACTTGACCAAGGCCTCAAGATTTTAAACTAGAGTAAGAGCAGTCTCTTCAACAAATGATGCTGGCAAAATTGGATATCCATCTGCAAAAAAAATTGAAAGAAGATTCATATTTCACACCTTATACAAAACCGAACTCAAATTGGATAAAAGACTTAAATATAAAATCTAAAATGATAAAGCTCATCCAAGATAAAATAGGATCAACAATGGATGTTTTAATACACTCTGTAGACAGACTTCAAAATCTGACAAAGCACGATCAACAGAAGAGAAAATAGATACATGGGTAATACTAAGAATCAAACACTTTTGCTCATCCAAGGACTTCATCAAAAGGAATGTAAAAAAATATTCGGCAACTCTATGTCAGACCTACGTGTGATCTCCATAATCTATACTACAAAATATCAACAACAAAAGGATAAATAATCAAATTAAGCAATGGGTGAAGGAGATAAACATTTCTCTAAAAAGACTATCCAGGCAACCAAAAGACACATGCAGATTGCTGAAGATCATTAGCCATTAAAGAAATTCAAATCAAGACTACAATGAGGTATCATCTCACCCCAACAAGGTTGGCCATGATCCAAAACACACAAAACAGCAAATGCTGGAGAGGCTGTGGAGAAATTGGAGCTCTAACCCTGCTGGTGGGTTTGCAAAATGGTACAACCTCTTTGGAAAACAATCTGGTGCTTCCTTAAAAAGCTGGAAATAGATATACCATTTGACTCTGTAATGCCACTGCTTGGAATTTATCCTTTGGAAACAAAGGTTATCACATGAACAGACACATGTACATGAATGTTTGTTGCAGCACAGTCCACAATCATAAAAAATTGGAATCAACCCCGATGCCTGTCAGCAGATGAATGGATAAGCAAATTATACTCAATGGAACACTATGCTGTGGTAAAAAAAACAATGAGGATTTTAGAAAACATCTCATAACATGATCTCATTGGGAGGAGATCATGCTGAGTAACATCAATCAGTGTTAAAAGGACAAATTTTGTATGACACCCCTGTTATAAGGGCTTAACAAGAGAACTATCCGCTAAAGAAAATTACTGTGTTGTCTACATGGATGAGTGGGGGGCTGAGGTTTTATAATAGATGAGATAACTTATAGATGTTAGAAATTTTATTCTTTTACTGTAATTAATAAAAAAATTAAAAAATAAACTAAAACCATAAAAAACTAAAAAAAAATTCACATTTTTCATAAATGCTTTACAGTAAGACACAATAATTAAATCATGAATAATACTTTCTCAGGAATAAAATATATTTTCTAAAATAGCTAAATTTAAAAAAATTATAGTATGAAACTAAAACTGAAATATGTATTGTTTTACCATGGATTAATTTTACATATACTAATTTGAAACTTTTAAAAAAATTATCTTGCTAGTTCCTCTTTCAAAAACTGAAACTTCACTTTTCATATTTTGTTTCTTCAGTTCAATTATTAAAATAATAAAGTAAAAATGCTCCATAATCACATTTGTATGAAAATATTCTTTATGGTCTCAAGGTGTTTCTGCAACAGTATAAACCAATAACCTATAAAAAAAAAAAGTCAAATTGTTGTTCTTTTCAGTTCATACAAGAGGCTAACTCTTAGCTACACAGCCTTCTTTAACTATGTTTCTTAAGATTAAGCATTTTATTTGAAATCTTGATTTTGGGGTGGGAGGGTATGTGTTCATTCTTGGGTCCAGCATTTAACTTAAAATAACATCCATGCCTTTGCTAACATTGCCTCTCATCTTGATTGAATTTTATTATTTCTTTGCCTCTTTGTCATTTCCACTCATCTCCACATAATAAATACTAGCTTATCATTCAAAACTACCTCGCTGAACAATTTCTAAGGCAATCCTTACACAGTCTCTTTTCTTCTTGCTTCTTTCTGTATTTCTTTTGTTACCTAAGGGTCTGCAAACTTTTCCTTTAAAGAGGTAGACAGTAAATGTTTTAGGATCTGTTGTCTATAAGGCTGCTATCACAACCACTCTGACATTATAGTACAGAAAGCAGCTGTAGACAATATGTAAAAATAATGAGCCTGGCTGTGGTCCAGTAAACTTAGAAAAGCAGGCTACAGGCTGGATTTAGCCCTTAGACTGGACCCTAGATGTTGAAGTTTGTTATTATTTAGCTTTTCTGTATGTAAATTACCCATATCTTCCTTTCTGGGCATTTGCTACAAAGGTTTTTGAGATTAAGGGAATTAACATTCAAACTTTGAAGACTGATGTTTGTTTTATTTTAAAGACACCGAGTTGTACTATGAAAAAACAAAACTCAAACCAGTAGCCACTGCGATGTTTCCAACTCATAGCAGCCCCACAGGACAGTAGAACTCCCCCATTGAGTTTCCAAGGCACAATTTTTTTTTTTTAATTGTGACTAAGTGTAAGGATGCAATCCAAATTGGTTTTGATGCGCACCTATGTGCAGCTCCTTCTGCTCTCCCTACTTGGTGACAACACCCTCCTCCCTTCCATTCCATAATTCTAGTGTCCCCTCAACAAGTATCCCCTGCCCTCCACCCTCTTTTCTCCCATCTAGAAAGAGACCAGTGGGGCTGCCTCCTATAAATGCATAGAATCATGAAGTATGCAAACCATATGGTCACCCTGTGTCCCTGAGCCCAATCCATTTCTTGTCTGAAGAGTTGATCTCATTACTGGTTTCCTGTCAGGGACAGCAGCGGGTCTAGTGGCCACGTTACCAGGGGAGCATCCAGGCTGTTTAAACCATCAAGTTAATCTTTTAGAGGAGCTACTGGGCTGTCCCTCTCTTTTTCTCATGTGTCCTCCATCACAGCTGTCTTGGGTGACAGACAGGCACCATCTGGTTCTTCTGGTCGCATGTTGATACTGTCTCCAGTTCACATGGGTCCTTCTGTCTCCTGGGCTCTTTTGTCCTCATGTCTTTGGTGTTCTCAGTGATCATCAGCTCCAGATGAGTTGGGACCATTTGTTGTACCTGAGATGGCAGCTTGCTAGCTTTTACTACGCTAGGTGTACGGCTGCAGTTCTTACGGACATGGCATTCTTCTGTGGAGTGGCTGGTAAGTTTGAATGCCAACCTTTCTGTTAGCAGCTGTGTGCTTAACTACTATGCCACCAAGGTTCCTTTTGTACCATAGGGAAGAGGGAAAAGCTTTTAAGAATGTAGAATGATAGAAGAAAAACTTCATTTCTCTCCTAATTCTGTAGTTGATTTGTTGTTGTTGTTAGTTGCCATTGACGTGGCAGTGACTTGGCTGTAAGTCATGGCATCCCACGTACAATAGGGTGAGGTGTTGATCAGACTTTGTCATCTTAAGGTTCATTGGTGTACTGGAGTCCTTTGTTGTGACCATTGCATGTTTTGATTGCCTGATCATAATCACATTTATGTCACTGAAGGGAGTTATCTTCTACTTAATAAATTCCTCAGATTGTGACTAATCCTCTTGATAATAACAGCATAAAACTAATAGAACTCAAGCAGTTGCTATCAAATAGATTCCAACACATGGCAACTGTATGTGTGTCAGAGTAAAACAGTACTCTGTAGGGTTTTCATTGGCTGTAGCCTTTTGAATATAGATTGCCAGGCCTTTCTTCCTAGGCAACCCTGAGTGAAGCTGAACCTCCAACCTTTTAGGTAACAGTCAGGCATTCAATCATATGAACTACCCAAAGCCAAAAGCAACCAAACCCACTGCCATTGAGTCAATTCCAACTTATACCAACTCCATAGGATTTTCAAGGCTGTAAATCTCAAGCTAACTGCCACATATTTCTCTCAAAGAGCCAGTGTTGGTTTGGAACTGACAACTGTTTGGTTAGTACTCAACTGCTTTAACTACTACATTAAAAAAAAAAAAATCAAACCCCTTGCTGTCGAGCTGATTCTACCTCATAGCAACCTTATGGGACAGAGTAGAACTGCCCCATGGTGTTTCCAAGGCTGTAATCATTACAGAAGCAGACTGCCACATCTTTCTGCTGTGGACCTGATGGATGATATGTATGGACCACCAAGTGCTTGATCACTACACAGCAAGGATCCTTCAATAATAATCATAGGTTGTATTTATTAAGTGCTTTCTATTTCCAGTTGTGTTACTAAGAGGTTCATATTTTGTGCTCACAGCAATTCCCACAGATAGCCACTCTGGTATCCACTTATGGATAAGCCTCAGTAAGTTGCCCAAAGGCTCACAGCAGATGAACTAAAAACCAAGACTGACCTGGGTGTGTCTGACACCAGGACTCATGCTCTTAACGTCTGTGTTAACTTCTACTGAAGAAGTTCTGCTATAAAACAAGAGGGAATGGCACAGAGGAAGTGGGTGTGCCACTTTATGTTTTTAGTTTAGACACAATTTTTTTGTTCTTGTCCCTTTTCTATTTCCCCGATTGTACTTAGAGTCATAATTATGTGTTTATAACCTTTAGACAGATGATTTTTATAACATTTGAACTTAATATTTCTAGATAGCAACGATTATATTCCTAACTCACAGTCAGATATAGGAAAGTGTGACTTCCTTTTCATGTGGCCTAATTTCTGTCAGCCTCCTAGTCTAGTTCTAAGTGAAACATTCAGTCTAGTCAGCCAGTTGGTCATTTCAGGTTCATTTTAGGATTATTTCCCTTTTTTATTCTTTTCTAGATTAACTCTAGGCATATTGAGACCTTAGTCCAGATTCTCTGGAAAACAAAACATGAGGCAAAGCTTACATCGAAATCATTTAATCTGTTGTGGAGGCTCAGCACTGAGGGAGTGAGAGGAAAATAAGTGTAGTGAGACAGGGAGGGAAGTAAGAAAATAAAAGTTGGGAATTGCTGAGTTGGCTACAGTTTCACTAGTGATCGCAGCTGGTTCTCTCCCCAGAGCCATAGTGATACAGTAGTTAAAGCGCTTGGCACTTAACCAAAAAGTCAGCTGTTCAAACCCACCAGTCGTTTCACAGTCTGCTTCAGCAAAGATTTACAGCTTCAAAAACATTCTTTGGAATCATTATGAGTCAAAACTGACCTGTGGCGTTAGGTTTGGTTTTGATTTGGCTGTCTCCCATTCATCAAGCCTTTCTCTACACTGCGGGTTTTGTCCAACTGCCCTCCTAGGCAGCTACTGTGGAAGCTACATCTCATGTGCATTGTCCAGTGTTTGACCTAAACCTAGAAAGGAGAAGACAGAGCCTCCGGTCTTTGACATGAGCCCCACAATTCACAGATGGTGTGTGTGGCTTGCTTTGAGGCAGGTGGGGTGGAGGCTGTGCAGTAGCCCAGGCTGCACCTGAGTGAGACTAAGATGTCACATGGTGTTAATAATGGACGAGGCGTGATGGTTGTGGCCAAAGCTGGCCATGGAACAAGTGGCCCAAAACTAGCAAGACAGGTAGCAAACCAAACCAGTTGCCTTAGAGTCAATTCAGAGACTTATGGTGACCAAATAGGATTTCCAAGGCAGTAATCTTTATGGAAGCAGACTGCCACATTTTCTTCCATTGACGGGCTGGTGGGTTTGAATGCTGACCTTTTGGCTAGCAGCCAAGTGCTTACCCACTGTGGTACCAGGACTCAGGAGGGCAGCTAGGTTTGAGTAAATCTAAGGTAGTCCATCAAACAAAACTTTCAAAATAACATTTGGTTGAAAGCGAGCCACTCCTTTTCAGTGTCAATCATGTTTCTTCTGAGATGCTCAGATATCCTCAGGTGTTAGCGTGGTCCTGGCGATGCAGCATATGTCATGCATCATCTTCACCCCTGTTTTATTTTAACCTCAACAAGTTGACTCTCCAGCTTATTCTATCAACTGATGCCACATCCCCGCTCAGGAAATAGGAAGGTTTTCATGTTACTCTGGGTCTGCAAAAGATGACTCACAGGAACATCAATACAGTGGCTTAGGGTATATCTGCCTCCCAAATTTTCATGTGTTATGTGAACGATAATTTCCATCTACTCAAAAATCCTTAAACCTAAATAGAGCTTTATATTCATCACACACACAGGGCCAGGGTAGAAGTTCATTATCATGTCAACATTCAGTTGTCTTATTTTTACTCCACCTCCTCTTTTTCCTCCCAGGTACCAGGCTGCTTTTTCTAGGATCGATGTGTACAAGTGTGAATGTAATCCAGCTTCTCTATGAATCTTACTTGTCTTAAAGTAGATTGCAGAGACTTTTAAATTTATAAGCCAACAATTCTGATATCGTTTTTAATTCTACTGATCTGTGGTTAACTTTCTCCCACCCGGAGAATGCAGGTTTCTTCTCTCCTGAATGGAGACGGTCTGGGGATGCTAAGGTTCTAGGAGTTGAGGAGACAATAAAAAAATTAGAATGTGTGTGTTACCTGTTCACTTTTGTGTGATACTAGGGAGTGAGGCAGGCAAGAATGAAATCCTCTCTTGAGAATGTAGTCTTGAGAAAGTAGGTCAGGGTCATTGCCTCTGTAGTAACTCGTAGAACCACGTGAAGGCACCAGCTAGCTTGTCAATAACCCTTCTCTTCCTCTCTTTCAAAGTCTGTAGCTTATACCACCATTAACCACACGTGTTTTGTTCACTATGCTTTCTCTACACAGCACACACAGTCATTTGGCCTGAGACACTGTTTGGTTCAGCTACAATAGTTATTTTATCTTATTTTTTTATTCTCTGCGCTGGGGTACTACATTCCACCTGTTTCTTTTTGTTGAAATTTACTCCTCCAGTACAAAGCCCTGACCACACATCCTTCAACAAGCTCTCAGAAATATGCATGAGCTGATTTCTAGGTTTGGAATCTACCAGTACTATTATCAAAAGAAATACTTTACATTTTCTGCACATCTGAACTTTGTCTCAGAGAATGGCAGGGAAGGAAAGCTAATACAATTTGATAAAATGGCTAAAATGAGTCTATTTACAGTCAAAGCTTTTAAGCTGAGAATTTAAATATAGCCACGTAGTCACCCATAAATGTAAATGTGTGTGTATTTGGACAGAGACTGGGAGCTGATAGTCATTTTTGAACTTGAGGTTCAATTTTCCTCTTGGAATAATATTGAAGCTTAGGTTGACTGCATTGGAAATTCTGTCAATTGTTGGACCAGTTTCTCATTCTTCTTTTATTGGATTTTTAATCCACAGAATATGAATATCTACTTTATTATTTTTTTCTTTCTTTTCTGGCTGCCATTTCTGTCTGTTCCCTGAACCCTGGTGTCAGCATCATTGTTTTACAATGAGGGAGCTCACTGTTGTGACTATTTCTGCACTGCTCGTGTCCATGCGGGAAATACTGAAAGAACAGCAGACATGGAAATGCCTTCCATTGATATTCATTTGGTATTTGGGTTTAGTATCTAATATAAATGGGTCTTGAATTTTATTTCGAAGTCAATATTGAGCTAGAATGTCAGTCATTTGTAGAAGGTACATTTTTTCTAACTAAGCATTACTTTTCTGGTCTTTTCAGTATCAAATCAAAACACATTGGCCCATAAGAGTATGTGCTGTGTGTAAGATATTGTGCTGTAAGATTTCTAGGTAATATAGAACCAGACAATGCTAGTTCCAGTTCTCAAAGGTCTTATAAGATATTGCAGGCAAGACATGAATAGCTACACAACTGGAAAAGGTTTTAATGACCGTGGAGAAAATAGTGTCCTTAATTTCCTTCTTGGGGAAATGGAGATGACCATTTCTATTAGATTTGTTTTTCTGATTAAATGAGTTAAAGCGTGTGATGAAATTTGATCAGGGCCTCAGATATAACATGATAAACCAGACCAAAATCAAACTCGCTGTCCTTAAGTCAATTCTGGCTCATGACAAACCGTATGTTACAGAGCAGAATTGCCTCATAGTTTGTTTTTTTTTTTAAATTTGTCCATAGTCTTAATGGAAACCATGGTGGCTTAGCAGGTAAGTGCTACAGCTGCTAACCGAAGGTTAGTTACTGTTCCACAGACTTTTTAAAAATTTGAATTGCCAGGAGCTCTTTAAAAAGTCTGTGGAACAGTACTACTCTGTCCTATAAGGTCGCTATGAGTTGGCATCAACTCGATGGCACTGGGTTTGGTTTGGTTTTGGTTTTATAATCTTGGTAGAACAGATTGTCAGTCTTTTCTTGTGATACCACTGAAAAGGGTGAAACCACTCTTTTGGCTTGCAGCTGAGCACAAACTATACCATTTTGGAATCTTTTACTACGGTGTATTTGTATATATGCACACAACTACATACATGTGTGTACGTATACATAAACATACGTGTGTGTATACATACACACATGCATATATGTGTGTTAATATATTGTATATATTTATTCAAAAGGTCTCACAAGATAGTACATACTTAAGAGTGAAAGGATGATGATAGAAAGGACAGCCGTTAAGGTGAGAAAGATTCACAAAGGCTGCAGTTCTGTAGAAGTTTCATGGAGAAAATAGGAATCTGCTTTTGTTAGGTGTTGGTCAATTGATTCCAATTCATAGCTACCTCACGTGACAGCGACCTTTCAGATGGGGTTAATATTAAGCGTAAACTTCACTGAAGCACGTTGCCAGTTCTTTCTTCCATGGAGCACTGAGTAGCTTCTACCCCCTAACCTATCACTTAGCAGCTGAGTGCTTAATCATTATGCATCCAAGCCTCCTTCAAAGGACTTTACGTGGGTCATTAAGAATGACTTGCAATAATAAGGGGCAAAAAAAAAAAAAAAATACTTGCCAAGGGGCATTCAAGTATGTAGCACAATCTCCCTGTAAGTTCCACCTGCCGTTTAACTTTGTGTTTCGGCATCATGTGAAATAAAAACTCTTAAAAAGATAAGCATAAAAAAGACTAAGAGAATAAATCTCATCTAGAGATATCCCATTTAGTAAGGAAACTGTATAGCCAAGATCCTTTGAGAAAGAGAGAGATGGATGGATTCCATTCTAATACGTTTTGGATTCCAACTCCTAGCTACCTTTACGACAGAGTAGAACTGCACCATAGGGCTTCCAAGGAGTGGCTAGTGGCTAGAAACTGCCAACTTTCAAGTTAGCAGCCAACTGCTTAACCACTGTGCCACCCGAGGCCTTTGTGTTGCCAAAACTGCAAGATAATGGAACCCAGCTACTTCAATCTATATAACAACCTGCTGGAAATTCATAGGTTCTTTTGTTGAATGTAGGGTCTGCAGGTGGATGAATTTGTGGGCATTTCCTAGATCTGTATGCTATGGAGAATTGCCTTCAGCCTTTGTGTATGAGTTTTTAGATAACTTGGAAATGCCGTTACTTTCTCTGGCTTACCTATTGTTTTTGGTCTCAAGTATCTCTTACATATGAAAAATTAATAATAGATATTTTTCAAAGGAAGGAAGAATCTTAGTTTTGTACAAATAATTTTAGGTCAGTGCCTCTAGCAAAGATTTTCTTGATTTAAAAAAAAAATAGCAAAAGTACATTTAAGAAAGATACCTAAATATGATAAGGCAGCATTTTTTTTTTCTCCTTGACTAAGCTGGCTTTTTGACTAAACTTTTTGAAAAATGTTCCCCTTGTATCTGCTCTTGGTAGTTTCTTAATATCTTAGATTTCATCTTCTCTCTTTTCTTTATCACTTTTACATCCTTTTTTGGATTACCAGATGACTTTGAAATTTATTTGACATTTTGTTTTTCTTATTATATTTAATTTTTTTTTGTTTTTAATTTGGTGTGTCAATGAAGCACATCACTTTAAATGTGTCCTTTTTAGTAATGGCTAATTGTTGCTCTGGAAGCTCCAGTGATGTAGTGGGTAAGAGTTATGGTGGTTAACTAAAGGTCAGCAATTTGAATCTACCAGCACTCTTTGAAACCTCTGTGAGGCAGTTCTCCTCTGTCCTATAAGGTAGCTATGAGTTGAAATCAGCTTGGCAGCACTGGACTTGTTTTTTTTGATTTTTAATTGTTGCTTTAAGGGACATAAAGCCAACCACTTAGAAGAAGCTCTAGGGTGTATTGATGATGGAGAATAAATCCACAACCACTTTAGTGCAGAGTTGTCATATTAGTCTTTTTGGCTGAACAAAGATTTATGCCCAACACATCATTTCATAAGTATAATGTATATGACTTTTTGGGGTAAATTTTATTTTTCTATACTGAATGCTATCCGCTCAAACCCTTTCCACTGAAAAAATAACAGTCACACCTATGAAGTATCTGTTTTTTCTTTTCATTTTGTCTATCCCCCTAACTTATAAACAGTTTGCACATCTGCATAGTAAAGAAAATTACACCCCACAGTGATCTAGCAATTGTAAAATTTTCCTCGGATCCGACTCGACAGCACTTGGCTTGGCTTTGGCTGTTAAGCACTGGCTCTGATTCTCCAGCTTGACATTTTTCATTTTCTCACTTCTGTGATGTCTGTTTTCTCTTGCTCTCAGTTTATGGCATGGCTCTTTCTCCAACTTCTTGTCTTCATAGATTCTTGGCTATAATCAGACATTCTCTTTGCATCACTACTGTTTCCTCTTAGCTGTCCACTTACCTTCAGCTCTCAGATCCCATATTATTTCATTGCAGAAGAGTTTCCGCTGACTTCCCTTCCCCTATACTCTGCATTTGCTCTCTGGCCACTCATAATACCCAACATTCTATTGTTGCTAACCACCATTGGGTCAGCCCTGATCTCATGATGCTTGTATGTACAACAGCGTGAGACCACTGTGATCTGTAGTATTTTCAATGGCTAATTATTTAGACTCATAGCGTCTGAGTCCTATGAGTCCAAATGAGTTTGAATTGACTCAACAGCTCTGGATTTGGGTTTTATGGTTTAATTATTTGGCAGTAGACCCCATGATCTTTCTTGCTACTCTATCTCAGTCTAAAAAAATCTCTGGTTCAACATCATAGCAACACTGAAACCTCCATTGACAGAAAGGAGGTAGTTGTGCTAATGTGCATTGCTAAGACTCAAACCTGGGTCTCCTGCAAGAAAGGTAAGTATTCCAACACTGAACCACCATTGCCCCTCTGTATTGTTGTGTTGTTGTTAGTTGCTTTAAGTGGCTTCCAGCTCATGGAGGTTTGTGTCAGAGCAGAAGTGTTCTCCATAAGCTTTTCAAGGTTCTGAACTTTCAGAAGCAGATCACCAGGCCTATCCTCTGAGGTGCCTTTGTGTGAGTTCAAACAACTAACACTTTGGCTAGTAGCTTAGTACTTAACTGTTTGCAACACCCAGGGATTTCGTATTCTAATGCCCAGCAGATTTCCTTCCTGACACTTAATGCAATCAGTAATTATATGTTTATTGGCGTGATTAATTTTTTGATATTATCATCCTGGTTTCCATGACAAGCGCTCTGTGTCTTTTTTCTCCACAATGTATTCCTCAGCAAGGACTGTAGGGCTTCGTGTAAATATTGGATGGATGGATATAAAGGTGGATGAATGCATCAATGAATGGTTCATCTTGGTTAATTTCAATGAAGCATATAGCATATTTGTGTCACAGAATATAAGTTTGGTTAACAACTCCATCTCTTAGCTGTGTAAACTTGCATGAGAAGCTTAAACTCTCTGTGCATCAGAACAATGTAAAAAGTGTACCTGGTAGGACTACTTAGAGAAACAAATGTGATTATCCATATAAAGAACTTAATATAGTGCCAAATACATAGTAAATTATGAAATGATAATTAAAATAATAGTGACACTTCATCTCACTTACTTTGGACATGTTGTCATGAGGGACCAGTCAGAAGAACATCATGCTTGGTAAGGTAAAGGATCATTGAAAAAGAAGACCCTCAGTGAGATGGATTGACATAGGGGCTAAAACAGTGAATTCAAACCTAGCAGCTATTGTAGGACGGCCCAGAATCATGCAGTATTTCGTTCTGTTGTGCACAGTGTCACAGTGTACCAGAACCAACTCAAAAGCACCTAATGACAACAACTAGAATAAAATCATAATTTTTCCTTTCTACCTAGCTAGTGAATCTCTGAGTACTAGATGAAAACGGGGCAGTATTATTAATTCCTGTGCAATGTGGCCTTTTTTGTGATCAGACTGAGAACCTTAGAATATTTATTAAAAACTCCTTGGGTGAATATAGACTCTAATTTCCTTCCTCTGTTATACTGTCAATCTTTTTTGTATAAATAAGTAGCTCCAATAAAAACCTACACCCTGTGTTCTAAGACAAGTGTAGTAACACAACTGTTTTCAGTGTCAAAGTAAACAAACACCAATACACCTGGTGTAGGGCATTAAGAAAAACAGTCCATTTGATTTCATTTATTCATCCTCACAATCCTTGTAGAGGACTTCCCTTTCCCCACATCACAGATAAGAAAACCCGGCCTAGACTGATTAAGCGACCTGCCAATTCAATTTAACAGAGATTTATTGAACATCTATTCGATGCCGGGTGCTCTGGGAGATAGAGGAATAAGTCTCACGCTGAGCTCTCCAGAAGTTCAGGTTCAGCACAGAGAAATATGCATAGGTGATGGGCAGTCACGTGATTGTTTACCTGGGGCCCTTTGCAGACTCCGAGCCTGACCTGGGGGTGATGGGCAGCCTCCTTGAGGAAGGGAAGTTGAAGGCTTTGGCCCATGGAATTACGTATCAAAAAAGCTGACTTGAGAAACAACTCATCTGGAGGCCTAATAGAGAACCTCCCAAGCATGACAGCAGTGCCTGAAACACTGAAGCTTTTCCACTTTTTCACTGTCAACACATTAAAACTAATTGCCTCCAGGCTCCTTGATTATCTGCTACACAGCTGCTGCTTTGACCACTTGAAAAATGAACAGGTCTGCCCAAAGGAGGTCGCTTACAGGAAATGGCAGAATTATTGCTGAGTAATTGTAGGCCTACTTAACCGTACTCAGTCAGGCTTTGCACACTCTCAGCTTCTGTGCTCTCTGGTCTTTGGTAAGTTGCTGAACTGACCTCTTGTTGCATCTCTTGCTTTACAGAACCATGTCTTTAGTAAACTGTTTTCTCACTTGAGACAGAAAGACAAAAATTTTCAGGGTTGGAGCTTTGCAAATCACTTAACCCACTAAACTGAATTTCCTCGTCTGACGTCATGGCAGCTAACACAAACAACATCAGCTTCAACGGTTGTTGATAATAAGCCACAAATAGGCATCACAGTGTCTGTTCTTGTGGGATTTATAGTTGAGGGACAGACTAGAAACAAGTAACATATATATATGTAAGATGCAGGGTGGTGAAAGGGTCACAAAGAAAAATGAAGCAGGGGCTGGAGAGAGAAGGGGTAGGGTACTAAATAAGGGTGGATAGGTTATTCCACACATTTCCACACAGACTTGTATGTGAGTTTTGGAGAGAAGTGTTCAAAGTGGACTAGAAAGCAACATACCACATGTGAAGAACATGAAGTTTCTTGGAAGAGCAAGGAGGTATTCAGCATGGCTGGAACTGATTGAGCAAAGGGGAATTAGTAAGTTAGCATGCACAGAAGTGGGGAACAAACCACAGAGAGCTTTAAGGGCTTTGGCAAGTATGGATTTTATTTGGAGGAAAATGGAGAGCCCTGAAGGGCTCTTGGGAGAGGTATGACCTGATCTGTTTCATACTGTCAAAGGTTCACTCTGCTTATGGAGCAAGGAATGCTGTATTGTGAGGAGGTGGAATAGAACCAGTGAGAGATGTTAAACTATGTATAGCTTAATGGGAATCGAGGATTTCCAAGGGTCCTAGTTTAGGAGCCAAAGATGGCTGAAGGTGTTGACACTTAGATTATCAGGAGTTTTATAGCCAGAGCTTGGAGAAAAACTGCGTGAACAAGAGCTGAAAAAAGGATAGAATCATGAAAGGGGAGCCAGCGGGCCTTGAGCTGATTAAATAAATAGTCCATAAGGGGTGCGATTGTAGGTACTGACAGTCCAACAGAGTCCAGAGGGCTAGTGCCGGGGCTGGCGGCCCACTCTCTGTGCTACATGTAAGGGTCCCCGTGGACACTGTTCACGAGAAAGGGAAGAAGACGTGAAATATTATAGAATTACATAAACAGATGAATTTCTCGCACACAATCAAGATTTTGTACCATTCCTGGAATGGAGACTGTAAACATGGTGAGGTCATTTGTAGGGAATGAAGTGTAGTAGTTTTTTTGTTTGTGTCTCCCACTAAGTTGATTTAATGGGTACGTTTTGCCTGTTAAATTTCAGAAGTGTTTAGTGGATTGTCTCATCACAATAAATCTCCAACAAATGTTATCACTGTGTGTCATGAATTAAATTGTGTCCCCCCCCAATATATGTGTCAACTTGGTTATGATTTGGACATGATTTTTAGTATTGTATAGTTGTCCTTCATTTTCTAATTGTAATTCTGTGTTAATGACGATTTGGGTGGGATTGTAATACCCTTACTAAGGTGACATCTCTTATTCAATATAAAGGGAGTTTCCCTGGGGTGTGGTTTGTACCACCTTTATCCTACAATAGACAAAAGGAAAGGGAATAAGCAGGAGTAGTGGGACTCATATCACTAAGAAAGAAATGCTGAGAGCAGAGTGTGTCCTTTGGGTCTGTGGTTCCTGTGCAGAGAAGCTCCTAGTCCAGGGGAAGATTGATGAGAAGGACTTTTATTCAGAGCTGAAAGAGAGAGAAAGCCTCCTCCTGGAGCTGATGCCCTGATTTTGGACTTCTAGCCTACTGAACTGTGTGAAAATAAATTTATCTTTGTTAAGCCCATTAGCTTGTTGTCGTTTCTGTTACAGCAGCACTTGATGACTGACACTATGGCTGGTGCAGCAGTAATGAAAGAATGAAATGTCAAGGAGATACTCTGCTTCTTTAGTGTTTGTGCGAGAGAACCAATGCTTTTGTGATAACCAGAACTTCCAGAGTTAGATCTTGTTAGTGTCCTTTTCCTCCAACTTGTGATAAGCAAGTGGTGCTGAAAAGCTGTTTGTAGTCCTTTTGGTTACTTTCTAGCAGGAGTATGATGATACATAAAACAAATTAGGAGGAGAGGTCAGGTAACATATGTCACCTCCTGAAAGGCGTTCCTTCTTGCAGGTAGACACCATCACCCTGTGAGTCTCTTCTTCTCCCTGAGTTCCAGGCTTTGACTGCAATTCTTTCTCCCTCTAATCCCTAGCTGGCTTTTGCTAGAGAAGATATTGTTGCTAGTTCTCTAAAAGTGTTTTCTCTTTGTAACAGAATTAATAATACTTGGATGAGTATGGCATCACTAAAATGTTCTCAAACACAATCTGTTAAGCTTATACTACTCTCAGGACATTACCTGCTGTTTTTCATTTTATATGTGAAGACTTAAACTGAAAAACAAAAGGCAGAGCTATCTACTATACTATACTAAGTGGGTCTTGGAAAAGCCAATGACGTTTCAATTTCAGATGTTGGTGAAATAGTTAATTTGATTGTATGCCACTAATGTAACAACGAATTAGATCCACCCGCATAAGTACTACTTGGATATTTATTTTTTTTCTCCAAAATGTTTTCTGTTTACCTGTGAATGCCTTGATGTTGCTCAACAAATATAAATAGCTACCTTCTTAATTAATGTAAGATAAGGCCTGATTTAAAGTGGTTATATTAAATGCAATGTGGCATCCTGAACTGGATGGTGGAACTGAAGAAGGATGCTGTAGACAAACTGAGGAAATGTATACTTCTTCAGTTAATGGTACTGTTACAATGTTAACTTCTTCAGGTTAAATGTAGCAGCGTTATGTAAGATGCTAACATTAGGGGAAGCTGGATAGTGGCTTTAGGGTACTTAGGATATAATGTTTGCAACTCTTTCATAATATCTAATATGAACTCAGAATAAAAGTGAAAAAATGGGTATAAGGAAAAGGAAGATGATTTGGGATTCTTGTGGCTTTCAAATCTAGCCAGCCCTAGAGGCAACAAGTATATACAGTTCAGTGAGAAGCAAATATGTCAGAGTAATGAGTATGGTGTTGGCTAAAAGTTATTAAGCATGATCCAAAAGCCTTCTGTAACCTTATAGGAAAGGAGACCCGACAGTTCAGTGGTTAAACATTTGGTGGCTAACCGAAAGGTTGACAGTTTGAACTGACATAGTGACGCTGCGGGGGTAAGACGTGGTGAGCTGATCCTGTAAAGATTACAGCCTAGCAGAACCTGTCACCGTGCAGTCCCAGTCTGTCACACTGGGTTGTTACGAGTTACATAACAACTCCAGGACGCCTTCTAACAGCTACCCTATGCGATGAGTACAATTTCATTTGTTGTGTGAGTTTTCTAACTTTTACTGACTTAGAGGTGTGAAAGCTGTTAAGAGATGTGAAGCCACTCCTCCAAAATCAGCAGTTAATGATGTTGCAGTCAAAGCATTATTTCTGACTTGAATACATAGCTGTGCTCTTAACTAAGGAGCAGGGAAGTACTCATTTCAGTCATGGCCCTGACATTTATTAACGGTGATCTTAGAAAATCCCTAAACCTCTCTGGTTCTCAGTTTCTTCATTTATAAAATAAGGAGATTGAATTTGATAACCCTAAGGCTTCTTCCAGTTTCAAATCCTTTGACTTGATGACCTACATATAAAGTGTATTTTAATTGAAATATTACCATTAAACTTTTCTCTCAAATGGAATCCTTTCAAGATATATGGAAAAGAACCTTTTGATCTGAAGGGGGCTTTTGTGACATCTGAGTTCTTGTCCACAGGCATTTCTTTTTCTGAGTCTTCCTGTCAATTCCTTATTTCTGCCTAGATATTTACCCATTCTGAGAGAGTAAGTATTTGTAAGGGAAATTTTATCACTAATAATTGACAGTGAGCTTTTGAATACTAATTGCTTATTTTTTAACTTCCTGCATGTTATCACATGCAGATAAAATTGTTCTGAATATAATTCAAAAGTGGTTGCAGCAGTACAAAAATGATTGCAGCTAGAGATTAAAGTTGGATTCATGGGAGGATGTGGAACCAGAGGTCTGATGGATCTTGCCTGAAAATAAGGAATACCAGAAAGATGTTTACCTGTGTTTTATTGACTATGAGAAGGCATTGGACTGTGTAGATCATAACAAATTATGGCAACACCGCAAAGAATGGGAATTCCAGAACACTTAATTGTGCTCATGCAGAACCTGTACATAGAACAAGAGGCAGTCATTCAACCATAAAAATGAGATACTGCATGGTTTAAAATCAGGAAAGTGGTGTACTCTCACCATACTTAGTCAGTCTGTATGTTGAATACATAATATGAGAAGATGGTCTATGTGAAGAACCTAGAGTTGTCAGGATTGGAGGAAGACTCATTGTCATGAATTAAATAGGATCTTTCCAGAATGTATCAGCTTAGCTAGGCAATGAATCCCAGTATTGTATCCTTGCCTACCATTTTGTGATTTGATGTCTTTTCCTATGTGTTGTAAATCCTAACCTCTTGGTACAGTAGTTAAGAGCTATGGATGCTAACTTAGACGTCGGCAGTTCTAATCTACTAGGTGCTCCTTAGAAATGGTATGGAGTAGTTCTGCCCTGTCCTATAGGGTCACTAGGAGTTAGAAAGCACTCATGGACAATAGACAGTTTTAGATTTTGTGACGTTAATGAGGCAGGATTAGAGGAAGTTATTTTATTTCTGTATTTATTTAACTATTTTCTTGTGCTTCAAGTAGAAGTCCACAATCTAAATCAGTTTGCCACAACAAAACCTAAAACACACACTGCTGTGCAGCTCTAACTGTTCCTTCCCATCATCACCTAACAGCACACTCTTCTTCTCAACCCCCAAATTCTCCAGCCTACTCCTGTCCCCCTCCACCGTCTCATCTCAGCTCTAGAGAGCAGCTGTTTCGGCAGCCCCATACCTATATCGAAGCCAAGAAGCACAGTCCTCGCCAGCATGACTCCGTGCCTTACAGTCCAGTCCAGTCTTTGGATGAAGAGGTGGCTTCAGTACTGGTTCAACTATGAGCTAACAGAGTCCAAGAGCTATGTCCTCGGGGAACCCTCCAGTCTGATGGGCCATCAAGTGTGGTCTTGTAACAGAGTTCTGGTTCTGCACACACATTTTCTTCCACTACACTGGGGACTTGACATTGTTTGTGTCCCCTGCTGGGGCAGCCATTGATGGTTGCTGGGCACCATCTACTGCTTCCAGTCTCATGCTGCTGCAGTTTCCCTGCCATGCAACCACTTCTTGTCCTGGGTTTGTACTTTGTTCATGTCTTTGATGTCCTTCGTTCTCCTCTGCTCCAGGTACATTAGAACCAGTTGATGATACTTGAATGGCAGCTTGCTAGCTTTTAACACCCTAGGTGCCACTCAGTAAAGTGGTAGGCAGAACATTTTCTTAAAAAAAACTTAGTTATGCCAGTTAGCCTAGATATCCCCCGATACTGTGGTCCCCAGAGCCCTATTCCTGCTATTCTGTCCTTCAAAATGTTGTGTTGTAGTTAGGAAACCTTTTAGCTTGTGTTGTAACTCAGTTGTGCTAATCTCTTTTCTACTGTGGTCTGTCACTCCGTTCACCTAATCCATTTCCTGCCTGCTATCTAATCTATGAATACCTCTCTCCTTCCTTCCCTACTCTTATCACCGTCAAAGATTACTTTTTTCTGTGCTTAAATATTTTCTTAAGTCCTTATAATAATGGTCTCAATTTGTCCTTTTGCATCTGACTAATTTCGCTTAGCACCATGTTTTCTAGATGATTCCACATTATGAGCTATTTCCTAAAATCATTGGTGTCCTTTATCATTGCATATTATCTCATTGTGTGAATATAGCATAGTTTGGTTATCTGTTTGTCTACAATCAGCATAATTATTGATAGGTATGAGCTTAGTGCTGTCATTTAGATGATTTTTGTGTGTTATAGATAATTCCTTTGTTCCATTTAATTTTCTGTGTTGAGTCTTTTTTATGTATTTTCTTTTCATCTTTTTCAGTGTTGGTGGTTTTCTATTTGATGACACTTCTTTTGTTTTTTATTTTGATGCATAGGATTTATAGTTTGCTTTGTGGTTATCTTAATATTTGCCCTTAATTTTCTAAATGGCACAGAGCAGGCTTATAGAGTCCTGTTTCTGGGTCAGTTATGGCATCAGACTACAGAACCAGGTGTACTGCGGAGAAGGGAGGGGGAGAATGGCTCAGGGTGGGCTTGAACAGTCCAAGTTCCAGCTCAGGTAATGGCTTCAGACTCAACTACTGGGCGCAGTTCAGAGAACGGAGCAGAAAGTGCTGAGAGAAGGGAGACAGGCCCATATTAAAGGAAAAATTCAAATCTGAGTGCAGTAGGTTACGTGCAAGACTTAGCTTTCTATGATTTGCTGACGGCCTTGATTGTCTCCAGAGGTATGAGTAGAGTCTCCAGACAATCACCTCCACGCTGGTCCCACCACACAATAGTCGTGGCTGCTTGCTGGCAGGTCAGGTCCATGGAATCCTATGTGTTTCCGGTGCTGTTCTCCCTTCCTCTTTGCTCAGTCTAATCACTCAGCTGTCCAGTTGATGTTCAGGGCTTCTAAGATGTCACATGTGCTGCATTCATTTGTCCTTTTTGGTCTTTGTTGTTAGAGGGGGTGTGGGAAGTGTCCATCTACTCTGCCATCTTGGCCTCATCTCCTGAGAGGCAGTTATGTTAATGAGTAAGAACACAATCTTTCAAGTTAGGTTATATTGCAGATCAATTTCTATTGAAATACAAAAGAAAGAAATGAACAGAGAGGAGAGAGACTTTATACCACCATGAAAGAAACACCAAGAGTGGAGTATGTCTTTTTAACTGGAGTCAGTGAGCTGAGAAACTCATAGACCAGGTGAAGACTGATGACCAGCACCTTCCTGCTGAGCTAACAGAAATGGAAAGTATTTTCCCGGAACTGGCACCCTGAATTCAGACTTCTATCCTCCTGGGCTGAGAAAGAATAAACTTTTATTTTTCAAAGCTGTCTACTTGTGATATTTCTGTTATGGCAGCAATAGATAACTAAGACACTCAAACAGCTTGATGTATAGTTGACAAAACATTGTTTGCTAGAAGTGAACTGGACTTGAAACACTTACTGATGAAGATCAAAGACTATAGCCTTCAGTATGGATTGTACCTTAACATAAACAAAATAAAAATCCTTACAACTTGGCCAGTAAGCAACAGCATCAACTTGACCAGTAGGCAACACCATGATAAATGGATATAGTATTGAGATTTTCAAGGATTTCACTTTATTTGGATCTGCAATCAGTGCTCATGGAAGCAGCAGTCAAAAATTTGGGCAACATATTCCAAATCTGCTGGGGAAAAAAAAGCTCTTTAAAGTGTTAAATCTTCATTCAGTCACTTCATAGGCATATGAAAGCTGGGGAATGAATAAGGAAAACTGAACAATAATTCTTGCCTTTGAATTATGGTGTTGATGAAGAATATTGAATAGACCATGAACTGTCAAAAGACCAACTCAATCTGTCTTGGAAGAAGTACAGCAAAAATGCTTCTTAGAAGCAAAGCTGGCGAGACTTGGTCATATGTATTTTGGACATGTTATCTGAATGGACCAGTTCCTGGCAAAGGACATCATGCTTGTTAAAATGGAAAAGAGGACAGCCTCAATGAAATGGATTCACACAGTTCACTACAATAGTGGGCTGAAAAACAGCGAGAATTTGTGATGGTGGTGCAGGACCAGGCAGTGTTTTATTCTGTCATTCTGTTGCATATATTGTCCCTGGGAGTTGGAATGGACTCGATGACACTTAACAACTACAGCAACATATTATCACCAGTATAGGAATTGTTACAGATTGACAGTGATAAATGATATTGAAAGTAATTACATATTGCAGGTATACTCTTAAGAGTAAAGTCACCACTACTTTACCAAACTTTATGTATTAAATAACCAGAAAATGATTTTCAAATCCAGGCAGTAACAAATTTTGTCTTATTTGACTTCAAATATCATCTTAATAGCCCCTTAACTATTTTAAGTATCTTTGGCAAAAGCAAACAAAGATTAAGTAAAATAGGACATACTAGTAATAAAAACTAAGATTTCTGAATCTTGGAGAAAATTCAGCAAGTGTGAATAGATTTTTTAAATTTCAATACTGCTTGGTTGTAACTCAGTTTATCATATGAAGTCAAACTAAAAGGGAAAAAAAAGAAAACCATGTTCATTTTTCAAAAAGATCATTTCCTGTTATGCAGTGTAAAATTATTTAAGTGGTTTTTACTAACCTCTTTTTCAAAATCTTGATGATAGCTACAGTGCTTCAGTTTACTGCTGCATGCACAGATACACAAAACACTTGAATTAATGACATTTCAATACTTGACAACTTAAAAGAAAAACACAAATAAGCAGTTACTCAACTGAGAGAAATAAAATTAGAAAATAATTGTCATTTTGCTAAATGCTATTATATCCAGAAGAAAAAGGGGTCAATTTAGTAAGAACACAAGTATTTGCATCTATTTCAATACACAGATTAAACTGATGACTTAATACATTAGTACTTTAAAGCATAGAATCGTATTTTACTTCTCAGATTGCCTTGCCCTTTTAAATAATTTCGATACAGAAAAATCTTAGTGAAACCCTAAAATTCCACAAAACGTGCTGAATGTCTAAACTTATTTCCTTTTCTTTTGAATAATAAAGTAATAACTTCTTTTATAGTTAACTTGACCTTTAGTACTTCTCCCTTTGATAATAAATTAGGTTATTAAAAAAAAAAACTACTGTCTGAATTTTTTTTTTTTATGATGATCAATCATTTGGAAAATTAAGTTCTTTGTATTGTACCTGCAGTTACTAGTTACGCAACTTTACAAAGTCAAGAAACCATGTTAAGTGGCAGTTTTCTGATGCATACAATGAGCCTAATTATTCTTTTTGAACTTATATCACAGGCTTAATGGACTTGAAACCACATAGTAAAGTATGCTGAGATATCTTCTGGGCAGTTAAAGTTTAGTCATTCAGTATTTATTGAGTGCTTACTATGTGCCGTTTGTGAAGTAGCAGAGAAGAAGGGAAAAACCAATCTCTGGGCTCATGGATGAACCCTAGCAGTGTAGTAGGTTAAGTGCTACATCTGCTAACCAAAAGGTTGATGGTTCAGGTGAACCAGGTGCTCCTTGGAAACTCTGACCTTTAGAGTAACTGTGAGTCAAAATTGACTCTATTGGAGGGGGTCTGGGTTTGGGTTGAGCTCATGGAGCTGACATTTTGACTAGGGAGACAGCAAGTGAGAAATCAAGTCAGATGCTCTTAGATACAAACTATAAATCAGAATGGCAGATGAGATAGGACTACTTTGGTTAGGATGACCTCAAATTCTTTCTGAGCAAGTGATATTTGAGCTGAGATGTGAATGATGGCAAGGAGCCAGCAGGAAAGGGCAGTCCTGTGGAAAAGCAGTCTAAGTGTCTTTAGGAAACCAACAGATGTGGCAGTAGGGCTAGAACATGGCAACTGGCAGACACTGAATTGTGTCCCCTACAAAATGTGTGTATCAGTTTGGGTGGGTCGTGATTCCCAATATTGTACAGTTGTCCTCCATTTTATGACTTTCCTATATTGCAAATTCTAATCCCTGCCTGTAATTAATAGGATAAGGTTGAATTATGTTAAAAAGGATCAGAGTGGGACTGTGGCATCATGCTAAAGTCACGTGTCTGATCCAATAAAGTAAAGGGAGTTTTCATGGGCTATGACCTGTACCACCTTTTATCCTTTCATCCTACGAGATAGACAAGTGAAGCCCACAGAGAGTTGGGAACCTCATACTACCATGAAATCAGCACCAGGAGCAGACTGTGTCCTTTGGAACCTTTACTAGTACAAGACTGATAGACTTTTCTCCAGAGCTGACATCCTGAATTTGGACACATAGCTTACTAGACTGTGAGAGAATGAATTTCTCTTTGTTGAAGACATCCACTATAGTATTTCTGCCCTAGTAGTACCAGATGACTAAGACAGCAGCTTATCGAAAATGTGGTAGAAGATGGTGTAGGACTTGAATGCTGATAAGCTTTCTGATCTGTCTTGATGATGAAAGTTACTACATACAAGTTACTCAAAGTGCAGAACGATTATCATGGGAGCCAACTGACTGTCCTGATTTGCTCAAGAGATACATTCTATCAACACTTTCTTTCCTAATAGCCATAAAGTTTATGAAAGACAGAATGTGTAGGGAGAAGCAAGATATTCCAAGACAAACATTTAGCATATTCCTCAACAGAAGAATTAATGCCTTTGAATTGTGGTGGAGAAGAAGATATCATGGACTGCCAAAGCAATGAACATGTCTGTTCTGGAAGAGGTGAAATGAGAGTGCCCCTTGGAAGTAAGAACAGCCAAGACATCATCTTACATACTTTGGGCACGTTGTCAGGAGGGATCAGCTCCTGGAGAAGGAGATCATGCTAGGAAAAGTAGAGGGTCAGCGAAAAAGGGGACGACCTTCAAGGAGATGGATTCACACAGTGGCTGTTAACACTGGGCTTATGCGTAAATATGACTGTGGGCAAGGCACAGGACCGGGCAGCGTATCGTTCCTTGTTCATAGAGTGACTGTCAGTCAGAACTGACTTTGATGGCATCTAATAGTAACAAACAACAGATTCCTTCCTCATGCTGTTGTTGTTCCAGGACAGATTTATTTGTTATTCTGACAACACATGCTACATTTGGTGATTTCAGCCGGTATATCAACCTCCTAAATACCTCCTTTGCCTATATAGTTGTCCTTCTTCCCATTACCAATATTTTAATTGAGGCCATCATTATTTTTCTTCTGGACCAGTACCACAGACTCTGCAGTTGTCCCTTGCAATCTGTCTGAATGCCCTATGAAGTGCTTATTTCTGTAATCAAATCTGATCATGTCACTGTCTGTCTTTCATCCCTTCCCACCCCATTTCCAACTGGATAAAACCTTTCTTGTGACTTCGCATCACCATTAAAAGTCCACATGTCTTCTTATGACACTTAAGACCTTTCATTATTGTTCTTCTTTCATCTTCAGACTCACAATCAGCCTGACCCCGGATGTTTTGTATGGCATCCCTGTATGCTTTTTTAAATAACATAAGCCCTTACCACCCTCAGCTGTACCTCTGCACACTTTCTTCCTTCTAAGAACGCTTTGTAAATATATTCACCCCTCAAAACTCAGATTCTCTGTTTCTATAGTATGAGAGATCACGGGAGCACTTATCAGCATACTTTTGTTATTTGATTACCTTTTGTTTTCCCAAGATCCTCAGGGGGTATAAATGGTTTGCAAACAACTACTAATGTAACAATTGGTAGTTTCATCCCATCTAGCAGCACCGTGGAAGAAAAGCCTGGCAACTGCTTCTGTAAAAATTATAGCCATAGAATCCCTTTGAAGCAGTTCTCCTCTCTAACACATGGATGGGGTCTCCATGAGTTGGAATCAGACTAATGGCAATGTTTTTTCTTTTTCTTTTTCTTTTACTGCAGAAATCCATACATCTGTCAAGTTAGAGACAATTTCCTATGTATCTTTATAGGTATGGTACCTGGTCCAATGATATCCAAAACTAGGCCATTAAAAAATGCTTGGAGTGCCTAATGGTCATCTTTACCCCAGATCAAAGATGTAAAGATAAGAGGGGACCAAGAAGCCAGTTTAATTAAGGTACAACAACCAGGATGGAAATGAGAATACTGACACATTGTGAAAAGTGTAACCAGTGTCACTGAATAAGTAAAAAAAAAAAAAAAAAATGTTAAATGATAACAAATATGCTATGTAAATTTTCTCTAAAATCACAATAATTTTTTTTAAATGCTTTGTGATAGAATACAGTTTAGATCATGCTATTATGTCTTTGGCTATGGCAAAGTTATTGAATTAAATTTAAATGGTATGTAGTCACCAGGAGAAGGACTTCATGCTTGGTGGAGGGGCAGCAAAAAAAAGAAAGATGCACAATGAGATGGACTGAAACGGTGACTGCAACAGTGAGCTCAGACAGCACCCATTGGCAGGGTGGGGTAATACTGACCAGTGCTTCATTCTGTTGTGCGTGGGGTCCCGGTAGTTCAACACCGACCCCATGGTAACTCACAAAAACAAAAGCAATATAATTGACAATACAGAATGGAATTAGTGGTTGAGTTATTATGTTGCTAGGTGCCATCAAGTCGGTTCTCACTCAGAGAAATCCCATACACAACAGAATGAAACACTGCCCAGTCCTGAGCCGTGCTCACAATCATTTTTATGCTTCAACTCCCTGTTGCAGCCACAGTGTCAATCTGTCTCCTTGAGGGTCCCCGTCTTTTTCACTGACCCTCTACCAAGTATGATGTCCTTATCCAGGTACTGATCCCTCCTGATAACATGTCCAAGTTATGTAAGATTCAGTCTTACCATCTTTCCTTCCAAGAAGCACTCTGGTTGTACTGCTTATAGAACAGATCTGTTTGTCTTTTTGGCAGTCCATGAGACATTCACTATTCTTCCCCAGCACCACAATTCAAAGGTGTCAGTTCTTCTGTATTCCTTATTAGTTGTCCAGTTTTAACATGCATATGATGCAACTAAAAATACCATGCCATGGGTAAGATATCTGTCCTGGTCTTCAAGGTGACATCTTTACTTTTCAACCCTTTAAAGAGATGTTTTGTAGCAGATTTTCCCAATGCAATGTGTCCTTTGATTTCTTGACTGCTACTTCCATGAGCATTGATTGTGGACCAAGTAAAATGAAATCACTGACAAATCTCAATCCTTTCTCCATTTATCGTGATTTTGCTTAGTGGTCCATTTGTTAAGATTTTTATTTACTTTATGTTGAGGTGAAATCCATACAAAGGCTATGATCCTTGATCTTCATCATTAAGTGTTTCCCAGCCTCTTCACTTCCAACAAGCTAGGTTGTGTCGTCCACATAAGGCAGGTTGTTAATGAGTTTTCTTCCAATCTTGATGCCTCATTCTTCTTCATAAAATTCACCTCCTCGGATTATTTGCTAGGCATACAGATTGAGTAGGTATGGTGAAAGGATACAACACTGATGCATAACTTTCCTGACTTTAAACCACACAGTGCCACTTTGTTCTGTTTGCACGACTGCCGATTGATTCGTGTACGGATTCCTCATGAACACAATTGAGTGTTCTGGAATTCCCATTCTCTGCAGTGTTATCCATAATTTGTTGTGATTCACAGAGTTGAATGCCTTTCCACTGTCAATAAAACTTAGGTAAACATCTTTCTGGTAATCTCTGCTTTTAACGAAGATCCATCTGATATCAGCCATGATGGAAAGTACAAGAATTAAGTCTGGGAAGTTACTTCTTCTAAGTGCTACATACGTCATTGCTGAACATCACTATGGTTGCCTCGAAGTTCTCTCCTTGTGGAGCTGTACACTGACAACAGCATCTAGTTCAACCTTCAAAGCAGTTTTGGAACCTTCCCTGGAATGGCCATTGAGCATGGTGGCATGGTGGCAAGTTTGTGAACTTAATTCTCTGGTTGTCTGTGAGGGAGTTTTTAGCCAGTAAACAAATAATAATATTGGAACACCCTCCCTACTCACCTGATCTGGCCCCCAATGACTTTTTCTTTACCCAAAGATAAAGGAAGTATTGAAAGGAAGGCGTTTTGGTGACACCGAGGATATCAAAGGTAATACGATGGTAACTCTGATGGCCATTTCAGAAAAAGAGATCCAAAACTGCTTTGAAGGGTGGACTAGGCACTGGTGTCAGTCCATAGCTTTGCAATGGGAGTACTATGAAGGTGACTGTAATGGTATTCAGCAGTGATGTATGTACACTTTTTCCAGTATGAGTTCATGACCTTAATTGGCAGTCCTTGTATTCCTGGTTTCACAACCTCTTCTGAATCCAGCTTGAATTTGTGGAAGTTCTGTGTCAATATATTACTGCATTTGTTTTTGAATGATCTTTAGCCAAGTTTTACTTGAGAGTGATATTTGTGATATTGTTTGATGATTTCAGTATTTGGGTGGATCACCTTTCTTGGGAATAGACATAAATATCTCTTCCGGTCAGTTGGCCAGGTAGATGCCTTCCAGATTTCTTGACGTAGATGAGTGAGCACTTCTAGCACTGTATCCATTTATTGAAACATCTCAAAGTATATTCTACAAAATCCTTGAGACCTGCTTTTTTCCAGTACCTTCAGTTCAGCTTTGGCTTCTTCCTTCAGTATCATTAGTTCTTGATCATATGGCACCTCTTCAAATGGCTGAACAGTAACCAGTTCTTTCTGGTATAATGACTCTGTGTATTCCTTCTATCTTCTTTTGATGCTTCTTGTGTTGCTTATTATTTCCCTGTAGAATCCTTCACGATTGCAACTTGAGGCTTCAATTATTTTCTTCAGTTCTTTCATCTTGAGAAATTTGAAATGTGTTCTTCCCTTTGGATTTTCTACCTCCAGCTCTTTGCACATGTCATTATAATACTTTGTTGTCTTGAGCTGCCCTTTCAAATCTGATGTTCAGTTCTTTTACTTCATTATTTCTTCCTTTTGCTTTAGCTATTCGATATTCAAGAGTAAGTTTTAGTAAGTTTTCTGACATCCAGTTTGGTCTTTTCTTTCTTTCCTGTCTTTTTAATGACCTCTTCTTTCTTCATGTCTTTGATGTCATTTCAGAACTTCCCTGGTCTTCAGTCATTAGTGTTCATCAAATCTGTAGTGTTTAAGCACGTGAAAGAGATTATATAAAAAAATGACTGAGAATATTTAAAGCAAATTGTATTCAGCCTGAATCACTTAGTCATAAAATACTGGCATTTCGCAATATATAATTAGTTACTGTAGTTTACTGAATATGCTAGACAGTTCTGAATGGAGAGAAAAATAGTAGTGAAATAAGTAGTTAAAAATCAACCAGAGAAATATAGAAAAAAATATACACATTCCTCTGGTCTTACCTTATGAGGAAAATCTATGCAGAGAAAATATTTTTGTATCCTTTTTTATACTTCCCTGTCAAATCTCTTCTGACTCAAGGTGACCGCATGTGTTACAGAGTAGAAGTGTTCCGTAGAGTTTTCTTGGCTTTACCTCAGTGGAAGCATATTTCCAGGCTTTGCTACCACTGTACCGCTGAGTGAGGTTAAACAGGAAACCTGAAGATTAGTAGTCAACTACAAATCGTTTGTGCCCCCCAAGACCTATTCTGTATCGTGATACCCACCAAATTGTTGACTGTACTAGGCTTTTACCACCACTATACATAGTCAGTTCTTTTTCAGCATGTAAAGCCAGTTTTCATCAGTAATGTCCTTTACTTATCCTCCTATAAAGAATATTACCCAAATGTGTGTGCGTGTATATATATAGATGTATCTATATATATCACCTAGAAAAATGTATCTTTCTAAGAAACTGTGACTCAGTAGGAAATAAAATTCAAGGAGTTTCTGATTTAAATTTATCTTTAGAAAAAAATAAAGAATCAGTAGTCACTTGTGCATGAAGGACTGGTGGAAGTACAAACCAGTTAAATTCACTTGGACGTCATGGATTCAGAAATGCATGCTATTATTTATACTTCCTTCTAAGGTCAGTTAATAAGATTTTGATGGTACTAATCAAACCATCAGCAATGTGAATCAGCCACAAGGAGCACCTTGGAAAGCTCATGGGTCAGTTCTACTCTACCCTTTAGGATCACTGTAAGACTGAATCAACCTGACTATGGTGAATTTTCGTTTAATCTCTAATGAGGAAAATAAATTAGATTATATTTTAAGGAAACAACATTACCATGCCCTCAGTTCACCTGAAGAGTGAAGATGTTTATTCATCTCAAGTGCATACATTCTTAGCTTTTTTGCAGAAGTATTCGTGTTGCCGTTTTCCCATAGATCACTTATCTTCTATTTTGGAAGAAGTAGAATAATCCCTTTGACCCTCATGTTCTATGAAAAATTGACCACATTAAGAAAGTTAGTTGAAATCCTTTTTATTCCTTGTGGTTTTGGCTTAGTATGGTAGTATATGGAGTTCTTGGCTGATGCAAACGGTTAGTGTTCTAGGCTGCTAATCCAAAGGCTAGGACTTTGAAATCCTTTTTATTCTTTGTGATTTTAGCTTAGTGTTATAGAATATGGAGTACCTGGGTGATGCAAATGGTTGGTGTTCTAGGCTGCTAATACAAAGTTTAGGAGTTTGAGTCTACCCAGTGATACCCGAGAAGAAAGGCCTAGTGATATACTTAAAACAAAAACAAAAACAAAAAAACCCCAGCTATTGAAACCTCCAGGGAGTTCAGTTCCACTCTGAAACATAAGGGGTTCCCTTGACTCAGAGTACCCTTGACAGCAACTGATTTTCTAACTATTTTTAAAAAATAGTTGAGTATGGAATTCAGTTAAATTCTGTATGCTTGTTTTGGGTGGTTGGGATGGACTCAGTATGTGTCTCCTGAATTCACAGACCTGGCATGCCATTGTTCATTCTTCTATTTTTCAACTTTAGCCAGGCAAAACTGTCTAGTTTTTGTATTTTAATACACCAGAGTTCAATTCTAAAAACAAAGAATGTGAGCTTATTTACTTACTGTTCAAATAGTAAAATACTGTAAGTGTGAAGAATGAGAAGAAAAAATAGGGTAGAGACATCTCCAAGGAAAACCTTATGCCATTCTTTGTTTACCAGGAGTAAAGAATCTTAGAAAAACTAACTAAATAAATAAAACAAAAAAGCAATTATGCCCCATTTTTGATCTGTCCAGTATTGAGAGTTTAGTGTTGAAGTCTCCCACTGTTATTGTGGAGTCATCTAACTCTTTTGTGAGTGTAGTCAGTGTTTCTTCAACATATTTAGGTGCTCTGATATTAGGTACATAAATACTTAATAAAGTTTAGTCTTGCTTGTGTACTGAACCTTTCAGCAATAAATAGTGTCCATCTTTGTCCACAGTGTTGGATTTTACATTAAAATTGATTTTGTCTGAGATTAGAATTGCCACGCCTGCTCTTCTTTGTTCATTGTTAGCTTGATATATACTCTTCCATCCTTTAATTTTCAGTTTGTTCGTATCTTTAAGTCTCAAGTGATTTTCCTGTAGGCAACATATGGATGGGTCATGTCTTTTAATCCAAGATGTCACTGTACTGGAGCCTTCAGTCCATTCACATTCAATGTAATTATTGATAGATATGTGTTAAGTACTGCCATTGTGATGTGTTTATTTTTGTGTTGATGTTTTCTCTGTTGTTCTTATTAGTTTGTTCTGGGACATTCTTTTTTGTGAGTTGATTTTTCACCTTTTTCAGAGCTGGTTTTGTAGTTGTTGAGACTCCTGTGTCACATTTGTTGATATGGTATGTTGCATCTTTGTTGTGCTTTACAGCTACCCCTAAGATCCCCCTTAATAAACTATATATAAACCCAATTTTAATTACTACCAGTCTTGTCGACTTCCTCTCCATCTGGAAGGACTATAACAACTGTAGCACATCCTGCTTTTTAATATGATGGCACCATAATTTTCATGATAATCACTGGATTATTTCTTTCAGTATTAAAGCTGTGACTGAGTTTGGAGCCTTCCTAACTGAGTAGAATTCTGGATGATGTGTTGTTCTAAAATATAAAGTTAGTGGGTTTGTTCTTCTAAGCCGAAACCAATAACTTCTTTCAGTATTTCTTGTAATTTTGGTTTGGTTTTTACAAAGTCTCTGAGTTTCTGTTTATCTGGAAATGTCTTCATTTCATTTTCATATTTGAAATATAGTTTTGCAGCATATGTAATTCTTGGTTGAAAGTGCTTCTCCTTCAAGGCTTTGAATGTGTCATGGCACTGTCTCTGTGCCAGCATGATTTCTGCTGAAAAATCTGATGAAAGCCTACAGGGTTTCCCTCTGAATGTTAGCTTTGCTTTGATTCTTGCTGCCTTTAAGAGTTTCTGCTTATGTTTCTTTTTGTTAAGCTTGATTATAATATGTCTTGGAGTCTTCTTTTGTGATCTATATTGGGTGGCATATGATATGCATCTGGGGTATCTATATTCTCTTTCTTTATGATTTCTAGGAAGTTTTCTGTCAGCAGCTCAGCAACGATACACTCTGTGTTCTCAGGTGTCTCATCCTATTCAGGGACTCCAATTAATTGAAGGTTGTTCCTCTTAATAGAGTTCCACATGCTTCTTAATGCTTCTTCATTTTTCTTTTTTCTTTTCTCTAATTTCTGCTCATAGACACTAGCATTAGTAGCTCTGTCTTCCAAGTCAGAAATTCTTTTTTCCATTTGTTCCATTCTGTTTTCTTGGCTTTGAATGGAAGTTTCTATGTCTTTGATTTTGTTCTTGATCTGTTGGATTTCAGAGTACTGATGTTCCATCAGACCAAACAGCTTGCTTAAGTTTTCCTTTTGTTCTGCTGCATTTTGTATAACATCTGGAAGGGCTCTGTATATAATCCTTTTGTATTCAACTTCTGATGATTTCAGAAAAGTTTCTTCATCTGGAAAACTCCTTGGTTGTTTTGTTTGGGAACTTTCTGAAGCCATGGGTGATTTCTTGTATGCCACAAGTGTCTGCTGCTTTGGGGGTTTCATCTGAGGAAGTAAGGGATGGGAGAGATACTGTGAGGATGGGCTGCAGATGTTTCTCCAGGCTGTCTTAATATGTAAAACAAAAGATATCCCACCACTTCCCGAGTCAGTCAGGTTTTCAGGTGTAGAGGTCCCTCTTCCCAACTGGCAAAGTGAGCACCTCTGTATCCAACCCCAGATGACATGAACTAGTTCAAAATACAGCAGTGCTATTGCCCTGCTGGCCTTTGCTGACAGGGCCCAGCCTTAGGTTACACTGTAAACTACTGCTTTTCTCATAGGAAAGTGCTCTCCTGTGGGCAGGCTCTGACTTCCAAGCTAAGAATTAGGTCCAGCTGTGGCCACCATGTCTAAGATGGTGGCCTCCACCCAGTCAGTGGATAGAGGGGCTAAAGGTGCTTAGATGTAGTGAATCCTCAGCCTCTGTTGCTGGGCCCCCACCGTAGGTGACACTATGTAAACTACTGCTTTTCTGTCATAGAAGTGCTGTCCTGTTTGTAAGCACTGGCCCCCAGGCTAAGAATTGCCAGCCAAAGCCAAGTGCTGACTAAGAATTAGGTCCTGCTAAAATCTCCGTATCCAACATGGAGTCCCACACATAGACGCCGCTGGTTCTGTGCAAAGCATGCTGTGTCAGAGACAAAAAGACAGGCCCAGGGTGGCTAGATGAACAGAGTCCTAAGCCTGGCTCTCAAAATGTAGCAATTTCACCTGCCTATCCCACCAGCAGTGTGTGACACTAGCCGCTAGGTAAGACCCTGCTCTGCCCGCTGGCCAACACAGAGGTAGAAAAAGTCAAAATGATGCATTACCTTCAGTCCATGAGAGCCAGGGCTAGCCAGCAGCAGGAGCCAGAGAAAGAGAGGAGGTTTATCATTCAGTGATATGAAGTCCAAATTAACAGCCCTGTCATGTCCTGGGGCTCACTAGGTGACCAGGAGGCTCCGTTTAGTTATCAGTTCAGGTTTGGTTTCCAGAGAGATATAAGGAGACATGGGCTTAGTCTGCCATCTTGACCCCACGCCCCTTATGCCCCATTTTTGTAATCCTGATTTCAGTCTCATTCCAGTGTCTCAGGTATTTATTTAAGTAAAGTGGCAATGTTACTGCTTTGTTTATTGGGGCTGGGGTTAGATGTGATTGTAAATGCTTATCCTTCAAGATTTAGGAATCCCTTATCTACAGTATAAAGTAATAATTGCTTGGACTAATTTCATAGACCTATAGAAGTCTAGAGGCTTGTTTTCTCCTTTTTTCCTGTGATTTAGTCTCTAGAAGATTTTAATGACATGTTTTGAAATAGCTATGAAAAACTGTTTGTAAATTATGAGTTTTTCAGTTTCAATATATCTGCCTCTGGAGAAAAAAATTCTCATTCACTTTCCCGTTCTCTTTCTTTGTTTCACTTCACTTTTAGATAATCATCAGGTGACAAATTTTCAAGGATGAGACTTCAAAAAAGGTTACCTTTCTTTTATAAGCACACTTCTTGTTTTTCTTTTTCTTTTTCTAAATAATAGTATATGTACTAAAGCACTTGTTTGAATGCCACCTCTAAAACCAACATACAAACACCAGTGAAGTCAGGGTAATTTTTCTAAAATGTAAGAATGTCTAAAATGGAATATATATTGAGAAACTGGAAAATGGCTTTCAGAGTACTAGCTTGTAAGTGAGCTAGAGGAACTGCAAATATAAGCTTCAGAAAATATAAACACAACGAGTGGCTAGTTGCTCTAACATTCTCCTGAAGGTATACAAAAAACACGTTGGTTGTCAGGTCGATTCTGACTGATGACAACTCCATGCATTACAGTGTAGAACTGCTTGGAAGAGTTTTCCTAGCTGTCATCTTTATGCAAGCAGATCACCAGACATTTCTTTTATGATTGTGCTGAATGGGTTTCAACAGCCAACTTTTAGCCTAGCAGTTTACTACACCAGTTATCTAGGGAGTTAGTTTGTTTAGTTGACCTTACTAAGGTATAATTTTTGTAAAATCCACTATATCCATTTAAAGCATGCAATAGCGTGTGACAGGTAGATACATGCATGTTATTACCACCACCACCATGAAAACATGAAAAATTTCCGTCAACTTCAGTAGAATCCATAAACCCTTTTATAGTCCACTCCTTTCCCCATGCTCTCTTCATCCAAATAACCAGTGATCTGCTTTTTGTGGTCATAAATTAGTTTGTCAGGCTATACTTTACATATTCAATGCTTGACATTGACCAATTTGACAAAATACTGAGAGAAGCAGGGGGGCTCAGTGCGAATTATATACATTTGTCTAAATAGCAGGAATCCTGGTGGTACCATGGTTAAAGCACTCAGTGGCTAACTGAAAGGTCTGCAGTTTGAACTCACTAGCTGCTCAATGGGAGAAGAAAGTGGCAATCTGCTTCTGTAAAGATTTACAGCCTTGGAAACCCTACAGGACAGTTTTACTTTGCTGTATAGGGTTGCTGTGAATAGGTATTGCCTTAAAGGTAGTGATTTTTTTTTTTTAATTGTCTTAAGTACAAGAATCCCTGGTTGCACAGTGGTGAACACTTGGCTGCTAAATGAAAAGTCGATGAAACCCGCCAGCTGTGCTGTCGGTGAAGGATGTGGCATGCTGCTTCCTTAAAAATTTGCAGCCTTGAAATCGAGGCCAATTGGCACAACTAGCATTTTGCTAAGAGGGCTCTCTGCACACCACATTGGTGAGTGGTGTCTAGGGTCTTAAAAGCTTCCAAGCTGCCATCCAAGGACGCAGCAAATGGTCCCAACTCAGCAGGAACGGATGCTCACTGACGGCCAAAATGACATGGGGTAAAGACAACCCAGAAGATAGAGAGACCCACATGAGTTGGTGCCTACATCGACTTGGGACTGGAAGAACCAGATGGTGCCTGGCCACCACCACTGGTAGCCATGCCGGAGCTCACTAAGTTGAGTCTCACTGGCCATGCAAGAATAAAAAGGGGTGCATCCTGAGACCTCCACTAAAAGACCTCAGTTGATGGTCCAGCGGTTTCAGGGTTCCCCTGAGAGCATGGCCCCTGGCCCTGATGCTGCCCTTGCCCATAAATCATAATGAAGGTCCACTCTTTGGACATGAATGGGTTGGACTTGGCAATGCAGAGTGACCATATATTGGATGCACTTTGCTGGAGGAAGGAGAGTGGGAGGAGAGAAGGGGAAAGGAGACTGTTGGGAGGATGAGTCATGTATGGAGCAGAGAGGAATATTGCACTGCCACCAGACAGGGAGAGCAGTGGAAGCTGCATATAGGTGGGCATGTAAATTTATACGGGAATGTACATTTTCACTCAGTCATATTAAATAAAAAAATTAGAAAAAAAAATTTGCATCCTTGAAAACCCTCTAGGGTAGCTCTGCCGTGTCCTATAGGGTCACTTTGAATCAGAATCAAATTGACTCAGTGGCGACCAGTATTTTAGTGTTTAAATAGTAACTAAAGAGAATAGTATTTTGAATAATGTTTTTAGGGCATCGACATGCTTTTATAAGGGTTTATAATGAGATAGCTTGACCTGTTACATTGTAATGTCACTTAACAATCACATGTCAAAAGCTTAGTTCTTTGAATTAACTTTCAGGGCAGGAATAGATGACTATGAAAGCAGTCACAGCAGACCTTTCCACAGATTAGAATTCTAACTGTTCTTACATGTAGACATTAGGTTAATTTCTTTTAAATTTTTGTACATGTAATTAATGTTCCAAATGAATTCCTTAATATAATTTATCTGTATAGATAAAAGAAAACGTTACCAACCCTTAGTTTTAGTCCTCCACAGAATGATAAAAACCAAGCCAAACCCATTGCCATCGTATTGATTCTGACTCCTAGCAACCCTGTAAGACAGAGTAGAACTGCTGTACAAGGTTTCCAAGGAGTGACTGGTGGATTTAAACTACTGGCCTTTTGATGAGCAGCCTGAGCTCCTAACTACCATTCTACCAGGACCTCAACAGAAGGATAAGAACAGCTGATATGTGGAAAATACTTAGCAGGTGCCAAGTATATGCATATTTAATAAGTGGTCATTGTTATAATGACACTGAGTGGCATAGCAGAAATCAGAGCCCACACTTTATTGAACTTATTGATTGTTAGTGTATGTTGTATGAGTTTCTAGCAGTGTCTGAGTATTTCACATAATGAATATTTTCCACAAGAGTCTAATTCTCATTGACAGTTTTCAGAAATGAGTATCTTGATTAAGGCTAAAGCTCAGTTTTAGGCTAATAAATGACAATCTTTGAGAATCAAAATACAAAACAAAACAAAAAAAAGGGCTGTTGACATGTGAAAAGCATTGATTTCCTGTTATCATCATTTCCTTATAGAGTTACTTTTAACATATAAGCCACAGCTGTTATGTGTTTTATTATATTTCAAATGTTTACATCTGTATATGTACTTTTACACTATAAATGGTATAGATATCTTTGAGCAAAAAGTATTTCATAATGTTTGTGCTGTTTAAGTCTGTTTTTTAAAAACTCTTAATGTACTGATACCATCTTCAATGGCAAAATATGTACTTATGTATAATTTTTAGTGCCCACATAAAATCCCATTGTATGGTTTTGCCATGAATACTTACCTACACTCTGGTTGGTAGGTATTTGGATAATTTCTGATTTTTTTTTAAAGAAACTTTTATTAAAAACAGTAATGTACTCGACCTTATTTTGTGTACATAGTTCTATATTTAGTGGGTTTGATACTTAATAATTCCACTTCCAGAAAAATATCTTTGGGTCAAAATATATGCATGTGAAAAGGCTTTTAGTTTGTATTCACAAGTTAACCCTTAGAAAAGATTGTGTAACTTATTTTGCCTCTGCATACAGACATTCAGTGAATTCATGTTAATGTGATAGATTTTTTTCAGCTTTTTATGTGATACAGTTGGCCTAAACATGCAAACATAGAAATAGCAGAAACACAC
The DNA here is from genome assembly GCA_028571685.1 of Heterohyrax brucei. NCBI lineage: Eukaryota > Metazoa > Chordata > Mammalia > Hyracoidea > Procaviidae > Heterohyrax > Heterohyrax brucei. The sequence continues at coordinate 174,001,768 of CM053141.1, forward strand.
TGTACTATACATTCTCAAGAGCACTGGTAAAGGAAATACCCAGAATATTTAGGGTGGATTTGACATAAGGAGATTATAGTTTTAATTCTATCCACTGAAGCCACCTTCTTGTCATGTGATCTTTAAAGAGTCACTTAGAGTTAATGTCTCACCCTTTTTACCTCTATGTGTATCCAGCTAAAAGAAAGAAAAACTAGTACTCATTGATTTAAAAAAAAACAAAAAACTTGTAGTAAGTGGAAAGATTTTCTTAGTCTGATTAAAAGTGTGTGTATAAGTATATGTGCACATATATGTAATATGAGTATACATATGAATGTATATATTACAAAAATTACAGCAAACCTAATATTTAATGATGAAATATTGAAAATTTTTATTCTGAGATAAGAAGTGAAATAAGGATGCCAGCTATTACGTATCACAGGTGACTTTAAATATTTCTACTTTGAACATTTGAGCTTAGCCAGTATTAAGACAAAAATAAAATAAAAAGCATAAAGACAAGAAAGGAAGAAATTAACTTGCCATTATTCACAGATGACATGGTCATATATATAAAAAATGAAAACAAATCTATAGACAAACTCAATAAATGGTTTTAGCAAGGTCAGTGGACACGTAATATATATTCCAGCCACAAACATTTAGAAATGAATTTATTTTAATAGTGTTTATGATAACATTAGAAGACAACTACCAGTTGTGAAAACAACTAAAGAAAGCAGTGAATGGTATCTGTGTGTAAAATTACAAAACAATCCTGAGATGATTTAAAGAAGACCTAAATAAGTGTAGGGCTATACTGTGTTTATAACTGTATAATTTGATATTGAAAATATAGATCTTTTCTCCTCAAATTGTCAAGTAAAAACTAAGACTTAGGTAACGAGACACTTTATTCAACAAGATTATTGCAATAAAGGAAGGGAGAAGACTACTGCAATGGGGAGAACTTCCAACCACAAAGCCCTTTTCTGCTTCATCCTTGAGATACTTGAGATACTTGCTAGCAAGTAGCTCAAGGGTGAAGCAGAAAAGGGCTTTGTGGTTGGTAATTACCAAGACTAGCAAGGAGTATAAACCATGGTGACATAGTGATTAAGAACTTGGCTGCTAACCAAAAAGTTGACAATTAAGATTCTTCCGCTGCTTCCTCAAGAGTCTGTGAGACGTTCTACACTGCCCTATAGGGTTGCTATGAATCAGAATCCACAGGACAGCAATGGGTAGAACTGAGTAGGAGTAAGGATTGAGGCAGACAGGGGATGTAAGCATGTGCAGTGATTGGACAGTTGATTGGGAATGATTTTCTTTGCAAACTCTTGAGTTTTAGAACAGTTAAATGCAGGTTGTTGCCTTCCCAGTCCTTGCTCCACCTTAGGGACAAGTCAGAGTTGAGGGTCCTAGTGGACAGGGAATAATCTAAAGAAAGTTTAGTGAAGTTAGCTGGGATTTTATCCGTATTTGTCATTAGGTGCATGTACTTCAGTTAATCATTGGTGAACAAATAATGAAAATTCAGAGCATCTGTGCAGGAGTGCAGGGCTCAGATGAAGTTCAGTGTTGTCAAATTCAATACCTTTCCTCTCAAGACAGTTTTGGAACTGGTTTTCTGGAATGGCCGTCAGAGCTATTGTATTACCTTGATCTCCTGAATGTCATCAGGATGTCTTCCTTTTAATATTTCCTTTATTTTGGGGTAAAAGAAAAGTCATTGGGGGCCAGATCCAATGAGAAGGGAGGGTGTTCCAATACAGTTATTTGTTTACTGGCTAAAAACTCCCTTACATGCAACTACACAATTAAGTCTATGAACTTGCCACTGTGCCACCATGTGCAATGGCCATTCCAGAAAGAATTCCAAAATTGCTTTGAAGGTTGGACCCAGCACTGGTGTTTGTGCATAGCTTCCCAAAGGGACTACTTCTAGGTGACTGTAGTGATGTTCAGCAGTGAGGTATGTAGCACATAGAACAATTAAGTTTGTGGACATAACTATTGGACATTGTGTGTGGAGCCTAGTTACTGTAGTTGTCCCAAGAGAAGCTATCCTAGAGGTGGAAAACTGGATTGTATGGGAAAACTTAACCTGATATTTTTTCCAAAAAAAAAAAAATCAAACATTATAAGAAAGAACAATTGCTCTATATTCACCTAGAACAACAAGGAAAAAGAGCAGTCAGAAACAGGAGGAGGATGTGGAATATGTGTCTAATTGCCTCTGTGAACAATTTCTTCCTTTGCTGTGAGATCAGAAGAGCTAGATGGTACCTGGTTATTATTTCTGAACATTTTAATCAAAGATGCCAAGGAAGAATTTTGATCAACAAGGGGGATATATAGAACACAACTGAAATTCTCATGGACCCCAGACTTCCTGGAACCATGGAGAATGAATGAATTCCTTGAAACTGTTACTCTGAGATAAATTTTAAACCTTAAACCAAAAATATCCCCTCCTATAACCAAGCAGTTGTTCGGCTTAACTGGTAAGAAGAGGTCAGCCTTGAGTTCCTCTTAACTGTCTAGTTTAGATGTGATGAAATTGACAACAGCAATGAAAAGGATTGGATAGGAGCCTTAGGGGGCATTGAATTTATGTTAATGAAGGAGTAACAGCTCAGAAAAGAAGGGTGAGAATGGTTGCACAACTGGAAGAATGTAATCAACATCACTAATTGTACATGTGGAAGCTGTTAAAAAAGTGAAGGAATTTTGACAGGTTGTGTTAAGTGGAAGTAATGTCACTAAACTATTTGTGTGGCAGTTGTCAGGTGGTAACCTAACTTGCTATGTAACGTTGCAACAAAAACTGAGTAAAATGTTATTTCAAAAGATGAAGAAAAGAGGCAATTAACTCAATGAAAAATGAAAAGTTGAAATAGAACAAAAGAGAAATCATAATACTAGACTTGGCTTTGTAGTAAACCATATTTACATAGTTATAATGATGATTTTAAAAACCACATAGAGATATAACAAAAATGTCATGAAACTATGTTGGAAGGAGAAAAGAGACATACATGTGGTTGGGAATGATGGAATGGGTAGTGATAAGAATAAGTTAAATCTTTTTCTTCTAACAGAGAGTTTCTGTTTATGGAGATGGGAAATGTGGCAGGAGTTAAGAGTGATGATTGTAGAACATGATGAATGTAATTGTACAGCTGAAAAATTTTGGCTGGCAAATGTTATTTTCGTATATATTTTAACAACAACAACAACAAAAACATGATCTTCTTCATCCTGACTGGATAATAGCCCCAAACAGGAAACCAGTAGTTCTGGTGTAATCATGTTGATTAGAAACATGAAGGCAAATACCAGGAGAAACAACTAAAATGGTCAAAAATACTCTCTTTGGGATGTGGGAATCTGGGAAAGCATTATAGGGGACTGCTGCTTTTCATCTTAAACCCTCTTGTTGTTAGACTTATTTTTAAATGATATGTAAAGGGTGTTGTTGTTGTTGTTAGGTGCCGTTGAGTTGGTTCTGACTCATGGTGATCCTATGCACAACAGAATGAAACACTGCCCGGTCTTGCTCCCTGTCCACAATCATTTTTCTGCTTAAACCCATCATTGCTGCCACTGTGTCAATCCGTCTCGTCGAGGCTCTTCCTCTTTTTCACTGACCCTCCACTCTACTGAGCATGATGTCCTTCTCCAGGGATTGATCCTTCCTGACAATGGGTCCAAAGTATGTAAGACACAATCTCGCCATCTTTGCTTCCCAGGACCATTCTGGTTGTACTTCTTCCAAAACAGATCTGTTTGTTCTTTGGCAGTCCATGGTACATTTGACATTCTCCTCCAGTGCCACAATTCAAAGGCATCAATTCTTCTGTCTTTGTTCATCGTCCAGCTTTCACATGCATAGAATACAATTGAGAATACTATGGCTTGGGTTGGGCATACTGTAGTCTTCAGGGTGACATCTCTTTAATACTTTAAAGAGATCCTTTGCAGCAGATTTTCCCAATGCAATGTGTCTTTGATTTCCTGATCGACTGCTGCTTTCTTTGGTGTTGATTGTAGAACCAAGTAAAATGAAACCCTTGACATCCTCAATCCTTTCTCCATTTCTGATGCTGTTGCTTACTGGTCTAGTTGTGAGGATTTTTGTTTTCTTGATGTTGATGTGCAATCCATAGTGAAGGCTGTGGTCCTTACTCTTTATCAGTAAGTGTTTCAAATCTTCACTTACAGCAAGTAAGGTGGTGTAGTCTGCATAACACAGGTTGTTAATGGGTTGTCTTCCAATCCTGATTCCTTGCTGTTCTTCGTATAATCCAGCTTCTTGGATTATTTGCTCAGTATACGATTGAAGATATGGTGAAAAGACACAACCCTGACACACATTATCCTGACTTTAAAACCATAGTGTCCCCTTGTTCTGTTCTCACGACTGCCTCTTGATCCATACAGAGATTCCTTAAGAGCACAGTTGAGTGTTCTGTAATTCCATTCTCTGCAATGTTAGCCATAATTTATTATGATTCATGCAATTGAATGCCTTTGCATAGTCAATGAAGCACAGTTAAACGTCTTCCTAATACTTGCTGCTTTCAGCCAAGATCCACCTGACATCAGCAGTGATATCCCTGATTCTACGCCCTCCTCTGAATCCAGCTTGAATTTCTGGCAGTTCCTTGTCAACATACTGTTGCAGTCGCTTTTGAATGATCTTGAGCAAAATTTTACCTGCATGTGATATTAATGATATTGTTTGGTAATTTCCCCCATTCACTTGGATCACCTTTCTTTGGAATGGGCATAAATATGGGTCTCTTACAGTCAGTTGGCTAGGTAGCTGTCATCCACATTTCTTGGCATGGACGTGTGAGCACTTTCAGTATTGTATCTCAATTAAAATATCTCAATTGATATTCTCTTAATTCCTAGAGCCTTGTTTTGTGCCAGTGACTTCAGTGCAGCTTCAACTTCTTCCTTCAGTACCATACATTCCTGATCGTATGCTATCTCTTCAAATGGCTGAATGTCAACCACTTCTTTCTGATATAATGACTCTGTGTATTCCTTCCATCTTCTATTGATGCTCCCTGGGTCGTTTAATATTTTCCCTGTAGAATCCTTCACTATTGCATCTTAAACTAAGACTTTTTTCTTCAGTTGTTTCAGCTTGAGAAATACAGAATGTGTTCTTCCCTTCTGGTTTTCCATTTCCAACTCTTTGCAAATGCCATTGTAATACTTTATTTTGTCTTCTCAAGCTGCCCTTTGAAATCTTCTGTTTAGATCTTTTAATTCACCATTGCTTACTTTGGCTTTAGCTGCTCGATGTTTGAGAGCAAGTTTCAGAGTCTCACCTGACAAGCAATTTGATGTTTTCTTTCTTTTCTGTCTTTGTAATTATCTCTTGCTCTCTTCATGGATGATGTCTTTGATGTCATTCCACAGTTCATGTGGTCTTCAGTCATTTGTGGTCAACACATCCAATCTGTTCTTGAGATGGTCTTTAAACTGAGGAGGGACATACTCAAGGTCTTATTTTGGCTCTCGTGAACTTATTCTAATTTTCTTTAGTTTCAACTTGAGTTTGCATATGAGCAATTTGAATATATGCAATTGATCTGTGCCACAGTCAGCACCTGGTCTTGTTTTGACTGCTGATATGGAGCTTTTCCATTGTCTTTTTCCACAGTCATAGTCAATTTGGTCCCTGTGTATTCCATCTGGTGAGGTCCATTTCTACAGTCACACACTGTTCAGGTTGGTGACGAAAAGCTTTTTTCAGTGATGAAGTCATTGCCAAGCCAAGTGCCGTCAAGTCGCATCGTCTAGTCTTGCAAAATTCTGTCATGCAATCTCCAGAAATATTTCTGTCACCAAGACTGTATTTTCCAGCTACTGATCCTTTCCTGTCATCAATAATTATCAATGCATCCTGATTGCATGTTTGATCAATTTCAGATTGCAGAAGCTGATAAAAACCTTCAGTCTCTTCATCTTTGGCCTTTGTTGTTGGTGTGTAAATTTGAATAATAACTGGCCTTCCTTGTAGGCGTGTGGATATTATCCTATCACTGACAGCTATGTACTTCAGGACAGATCTTGAAATGTTCTTTTTGATGAGGAATGCAGTACTGTTCCTCTTCAAGTTTTTGTTCCCAGCGTAATAGACCCCATGGTGTTCAGATTCAAAATGGCCATTACCAGTCCATTTCAGCTCACTAATGCCTAGGATATCAGTGTTTATGCATTCCATTTCATTTTTTATAACTTCCAATTTCCTTAGATTCATACTTCGTACATTCCATATTCCAGTTATTAATGGATATTTGCAGCTGTTTCTTCTTATTTTGAGTTGTGCCACATCAGCAAATGAAGTTGCCAAAGGCTTCACTCCATCTGCATCATTAAAGGTGACTCTGCTTTGAGGAGGCAGCTCTTCCCCAGTTGTCTTCTGAGTGCCTTCCATCCTGGGAGGCTCATTTTCCAGCACTATCTCTGACAGTGTCCCGCTGCTAGTCTAAGGTTTTCCCTGACTAATTCTTTTCAGAAGTAGACTGCCAGGTCTTAGAGTACCGAGAAAAAAAATTACAAATTATGTGAATAAAATATTGTCCTACTTTCCCTTCCCTCTACAGTCATGATATTGAAACATACCTTTTTGTTATTTTTATTTTCCCTTCCCAGTATGTATAAAATTTCTTGAACTGTCTAAAACTGTAGTGAGTTCTTATTAATAAAAAGCTTCCATTAATCTGGAAATCCCAGTGGTGTAGTGGGTAAGTGCTGTATCTGCTAACCAAAAGACTGACAGTTCAAGTGGGCCAGGACCTCCTTGGAAACTCTTTGAGACAGTTCTACCTATTGGGTTCCTGTGAGTTAGAATTGACTTGATGGCACTGGATTGGGTTTCGTTTTGTTTTCATTAAAACAAAACAATGCATGTAAAAAGAACACCACTGAATGAGAAGAACACTCTCCACCCCTCAGTTCCTCCAGCTCTGCTGGTGTGCTGCTGTCAGGAGTTCATTTATTATTCCTGCAAGCAGAAGACAAAGGTCTCTGGGATAAGGCCACAGGTAACAGAGTAAGGATCATCAAGCAAAGCCAGATGGAGTGCCAATAAAAGTATAATTGGCACAGGGCTGCCTACTGCTGCTCCAAGGCTGGGATGAGGTCTTATACTATATTTGTTTTGAAGGGAAAATTATAAAAATAACTAATTCAGACTACAAATTGGATATGAGGTGAAGATCCGACTCGACGGCACTTGGCTTGGCTATTCCAAATTAGAAATTCTTACAAATTATAGATGTTCAAACTTTCATTCAAGGGATGGCTACCCCCAGGGATCCTTAACTTTTCATTTCTTTCCTTTTGATTTAGTGTCTCTGAATTTTTAAATAATTCAAATCAAAGTATTGTTAGTTCAAAGAGCTGTTATAATAGTGATGGCCAGGCAGTAAAATGGCTTATTTCTTTTTTTTTATTCTCTTTCTTCAGCTTTCTACTTCCATTTTCTGAAAAAAAAAAACTATAAATTGATTTTCATTTTTTCCATTTTTTGTATTTTTTAAATTATATATTAGATGAATGTTTACAGAGCAAATTAATTTCTCCTTAAAAAATTAATACACATATTATTATTTTGTGTCATTGGATGCTAGCCCCACAACATGTTAACATTTCTCCTTCTCAGCCTTGGATTCTCCAAGACTCCTGTTGGTGTTTTTCTAGCCAAGCCATTGCTAGACAAAGCCAATCAAGAAGGTGCAGGGACAGCGCATGGGGCTTGGTGGATGGGAGAAAGGAAAGGCAGGAAAAGACAGAAAAGAAAATGAAAAAGAAAGAGGTGGGTCCAATATAGCAGAGTAGTCAGGTGCTTGCTGTGATTCCTCTAAAAACAAAGACCCAAAGAACAAATGAATCAATTGTATATGACATTCTAGGAGCCCTGAGCATCAAAGGCAAAGTTGAGAAATTTTTCTGAGTGACAGGGAAGGGATAGTAGGTCCAGAAGTACTTAGGACTGGCCAGGCTTGACCCACTGGAAATAGGCTGCAGTCCGTGTGGTGAATGGAATGGTGGCATTAGGAGGGTGTCTTCCTCACTGGGAAATACTGAACAGAAGCATAGTGTCCACTCACACTTCTAGAATCAGTGAAAAATGGCAGTGTATCACCAAAAGTTAAGTGGCTTGTATCTTACCTACTATATACATAGATCTAAAATTTTCCTTCAGGATAAACCTCTCTCCCTTCCCCCAGAACTTCCACCTTGCTTCTCTGCACTGTGCCCTGGTGCCAGAGTCTGACACCATTAACTAAGCCAGAAGTAGGACCCCTTGTGCATGCCCTGAGCCATTCTCCTAAACTCAGAGAGGGAAAAATTTAATGTAAAAGGTCAAGGGGGGAAATAATCTGGTGACTGACCTGAGATGTAAATTCATGGCAGAAACAGTTTCTTCAGGACAGGAATAAGGGGAACACCTTCCTCACAGGCAATCAGGGATAGCTGTCAGCTCCTACCTTTCTCAGAGAGTGCAGTCAGATATCTGTGTCTACACCAATCATGCTTTATATCTGTGAGTGTAGGGGAAAGCCTATATCCCACTTTCTGACTAATTGCGTAGACACTTGAGTTGAGTCCATACAAGAAAATTAAGCAGACTCTTAGGTTCACTTGTCTAATAACATCTCTAACCACTTGGTGACAGCACGTTAGAACTTAAAAGGCACCATCAACCAAACTAGCATACATGACTAACCCATTCGAACATTGCAAAACAAAAGAAGAAGCTATAAGCCAGTAGGAAGACATAAAATAAATGAATACAACAACTTCTGATGGTTTGGAGACAAGAGGCAATATCAAATCACTTAAAGAAACACAACATGATGGTTTCAGAAACCTCTCAAAACAAAGAATCAGGAAATTTCCCTTACGAAGACAACTTCCTGGAATTACTAGAGATAGAATATAAAAGATTAATATTCAGAACTCTCCAAGAGATCAGGAAGGAAATGAGGCAAAATGCAACAGAACATAATGACAAATTAAACAGCCTGCAAGACAGTATACAGTGGCAGGAAGTAGAAATTCAGAAAATTAATAATAAAATTACAGAATTAGGGAATTTAGTAGAGAGTCAAAGGAACAGAACTGAGGCAATGAAAATCCAAACTAGTAATATTGAAGGTAAAATACATGACACCAATATATTTGAGAAAAAATCAGATAAAATAATTTAAAAAAAAATCAAGAAACACAAATTATGTGGAACCTTATCAAGAGAAATAATCTCCAAGTGATTGGGGTCCTACAAGAGGGTGGGCTAACAGAAAATACAGAGAGAAGTGTTTGAGATTTGCTGACAGAAAACTTCCTTGATACCAAGAAAAATGAGAAGATATATGTATCCAAGACAGTCATTGAAGTCCATACAAGGTAAATCCCCAAAAAGAAAGATACCAAGACATGTTATAATCAGACTTGTCAAAACTAAACATAAAGAAAAAGTTTTAAATGTGGCTAAGGATAAATGAAAATTCACCTACATGGGAGACTTACTAAGAATAAGCTGGGAACCATCCAAGCAGGAGGTCAGTAGGATGACATATACAAAGCCTAGAAGGAAAATAAGAACTAGCAAATAATTATATACCCACCAAAACTGTTACTCAAATATGATGATGAAATTTGCATCTAATCTACCTAGAGCAGAGGAGAGTGAAAGACATCAAAGACATAACAAACTATGAGCCCAAGAGACAAAAGGACCACATAATCCAGAGACTTCCTCAGTCTGTGAACAGAACTAGGTTGTTCCCAACCACTACCAGTGACTGCCCTGACAGGGAATGTAACTTAAAGTCCCTGACAGAAGAAAAATGGGTGTGCAGATCTTGAACTCTATTTAAAGGGGACACTTGATGTTCTGACCATCTGCAAGGTCCCTGAAAGATACAGTTCCTGGACTTTCTGTTAATGCCAATCTGGAACCACTCCTGAAGCCAACTCTTCAGACAAAAATTGGATTGCACTATAAGACATAAAATGGTAATGGTGAAGAGTGTGTTCCTTGGCCTAAGTAGCTACATGAGGCTAACTGGGAAGTTTTTGTTCACAGCAAGATGAGAGGATAGGCAGGGAGAGGACCTGTCTGGATAGACATGGGAAACACTGGGTAGACAGGAGAAGTGTGGTGTCACGGGGTGGGGAGAGCAGCTAGAGTCACATAGCATGTGTGTGTGCAAGTTTTTGTATAACAAATTGATTTGGATTGTAAACTTTTAAAGCACAATAATCTTTTTCTTTTTCTTTTTTTTAAGAAACTGACAAATAACAACAACACAAAAACAAAATTTGCAATGACTGAGTCTGTTAGTCAGGTGGCATAGACCCAGGAAAGCCATGTTCTTTGGCTCTTTAGCTGGTTGATATAGCACAGCCCTCAAGAATGAGTGGATACAATACACATAGGTAGGTAGGCAAGAGAAGGAATGAAGAAAGGGAGAGAGAGACAAGAAATTGAGAAAGAAAAAGACACCAAAGCATTCCAAGTGGCATGGCACTGCAGACCAAGGAATGTACATGTCAGTGGCTCCTCAGCTGAGTGACACGGCATAGCACATCAAGGTGGAGTGAAGCTGTACATGCCAACATCTGGCAGGAGAAAGGAAGGGAAATGAGACAGAGAGAAGAAACAAAAAGAAGCCAAAACAACAACAAAGTGACTGTGAGAGCCAGCCAGTGCAGGCAGGGATAATCATAGTGACAAGTAGCCAGAAAGCAGTGGAGGACGCACAGAGAGAAGGGCAGGATGAGAAAACACATCCGTGCTTATGAGGATTTCTGTTCCCTGTTCAGAGCTCCGTTTCCTGTTCAGAGCTCCATGGAGTTACCCTCCCATACTCACCATCTGCCTTTCTTGACGACTCAGGTCCAAGATGGCAAGTCTGTGCCATGATAGCTGATAGCAGACTTCTACTGTTGAGCTCTTCTCATTCTGTTTTTAGTTAGTTTCTTGTTCCATTCAGTGCTTGATTAAGTTCTGTATCCCTTTATTTGATGCTCAGGGTTCCAGGATTGATGTTTGCATCTGCTGTGCTTCGCTTTCAGGTCTTTGTTGTAGAGGGATAGCGTGATATGTTTCTATCTATAGTGCTATGAGTCTCACTGGCAACACGAGAATAAAAAAGGGTGCACCCTAGGATCTCCACTAAGAGACCACAAGTGGTGGTCCAGGGGCCTCGGGGTTCCCCTGGGAGCCTGGCACCTGGCCCTGATTCTGCCCCTGTCCATAAATCCTAATGGAGGTCAACTCTTCAGACAGGAATGGATTGGACTTGGAGACACAGAGTGACCATATCGTGTGTGCTTTTATGGTTTCATGCATCTACAGAGTGTCTTCCTGCTCACCTCTTACTGGAGGCAGGGGAGAGGGTGGAGGAGAGGTGGGGACAGGAGATTGTTAGGATATAACATGTATAGAACAGAGATGAGAACTGTGCTGTCACGGGGCAGGGAGAGCAGGGGGACCTGCACATAGGTGAGCGTGCAGATTTATACAGCCTTGTACATTTTCACTCAATCATAATTAAAAAAAAAAAAAGAATAACCTGACCGTTGTCTAGTATGTACAAATTAACTTGAATTCAAGGATAATCTGGCTTCTAACTTTCCCAAAGGATTCATTTTTAACAAATTTCATAAAGGCCTTTTCTGGCAAGGCTACAACAGACGTCACTTCCATTTGAGGGTTTTAAGAATCCAGTTATCTGTGATTTTTACAAAACTAAATAAGATAGCCATATCCTGTGTAGTTTTACTGTATTCATTATTATTGTGTACTGGAATTCACTCAGGATTTGGGGTGTTTTTGATCTTCACCAAAACACTGTCATTAGTTAAGAAATATGAGAGATTCACAACCTTCTGAATTCCTCTGACTGGCCTCTCTGATAACTACTAGTGCTACTGGAGGTTTTCCTGTGTAAAATGTCCATTTTCAAACTTGTGATATTACCTCGACTTTTTCATTGATTTAAGAAGCATTTTTTTTATCGCCTTCTCTGTCTGAGCTTGAACTATGGAGTTGATCATAAGCAAGGAAAATGTTCTGGTGGACGCTGAATGTGAGATAAAAACACACGGTGACCTTTACGGTTCAAAGCAGGGCTTCAAATTGATTCATTCTAGGTCTATCCCTTGCTGAGAATTCTGCATCTCAATCCCACATATATTAAATCAGAATCTACAGTTTAACAAGATCTGCAGGTGGTTCTTTTTTATCTCTGGTTACCGGGTGGTCTGTTTGCTGTTCCGAGCTTCATGAAGTTGCCTTCCTGTGCTCACCATCTGCCCTTCTGTTGATGGCTGAGGTCCAGGATAGTCAGTCTGCTTTACTCCGGAGAGTCAGGCTTTGCTTGTGGTTCTCCTAATTGGTTCCTAACAAGCGGAATTAACATCACTTAGAAACTCGTTAGAAATGCAAATTCTTAGTAGCAGTTAAACTAGAACACGCTGGCTCAAAGCCCTGGTTCAAAGTATCTGGTTATAGCTGGTAAAGATTTCTGATAAAAAATGTAGCAGTCCTTAACTCTCTGTGGTAATATTTGCCATGATACTTTCATTACCATGTGGTCTGTTGTCCTCATAAGACATTGCTGATTCATCCTTCATCCTTCCAGCTCAAGTGTGGCTTTTTCTCATGTATTCTCAAGCTACTTTCGGGTGTGTAGGGTCATTCTGCTTCTCAGATGTTGTACTGGATTAAGAAAGCATCTGTGACTCTAAGACTCAATGTAGTTTTTGACTGCTCTCAGATAATTATGTCATTTTGTTGCTCCTAAGCCAAGTTATGTCTGTTTGAGGACTTTCTTCGTATATATGTACATGGCCACCAATTTTTCCCTGAAATTCCATTGCCTTTTGAGGTTCTACCTTAAAATTGCTACATAGGTGCTCTCTGTTATGTTGTCAAACCTAAGTTTGTCAAAGCTGCTGTCCTTTATCTAGACCCTGAAATTTCTGTTTCCTCTTACTTCCCCTTCAATTTTTCATCCTAGTTGGGAATTTGTATACAATTTATTGTGTGCAGTGGGGATTCAGCCATATAACTTTGACTTGGCTGGCTGGCTTTATACATCAAAACCTTTTTCAAATCAATGACCTTTGCTTGTGAATAATTTCTGTTGCCATGTAGAGGAATGCGACTGACTTGCGCATCTCTAAAGTCAAGAATTTACTTCCGTGTAGAAAGGAGTTAACAGAGCAGTCTTGAAAGTCTTGCTAACAAGATTGGCCCTTGGCTGGTGTCTGGAAACTTCAATTATGGGAGGGTTCATGTCATTCCCTAATTGATAAAAGTGGCTCATTCATCTAAACTACTTGTGCAAATAATGCATGATTTATGCTGAACACCTGCTTAACTTCTGGAAGTGTGAAATTTAGGTATGTGCTAAGCAGAGTTTCCCTATGTGATAAGCCTCCAATAAAAAATTCTGGATGCTGATTCTGATGAGCTTTCCTGGTAGTCAGCACTTCACACAGGTTGATACAGGTAAAAAACCAAAAAGGAAACCCACTGCCATCCAGTCAGGTCCTCCTCATAGCAAAACTATAGCTCATAGTAGAACTGCCCCATAGGATTTCCAAGGAACACCTGGCAGATTTGAACTACTGACCTTTTGGTTAGGAGACATAGCACTTAGTCCACTATACCACCAGGGTTTCCATTGATGCAGGTCGTAATTACTAATTAAGGCTTGTGTTTTTCCACTGGAGAGAACCCTTGGAAGCTTGCTCCTTGTTTCCAGTTAGCAGACATAGGACTTAATCACTATGCCACCACGGTTTCCAAGATTTAACGAAAGCTTATTGTTAGCTAGAATGTTGAGACTAGTGTATAATACTGGTTAAGAAACAGTTTGTGGAGCCAGGATCTCTGAGCCTTGGCCCTGACTTAATAGTGTTTGACCACAGGTTAGCTACTTAACGGCTGTGTACCTCACTTGTTCATATGTAACTGGGAGTAATAAGAGGACCTATATTGTGGAGTTATATGAAGATTAGATGCATTATATAAAGTAAAGTGCTTAGAACAGAACCTAGGATGTGGAAAACACTATGTAACTGTAAGATGCTGTCATTGTCAGGGGAAGAGAGAAGGGCTAAGCTATGAAAAGGTTCTAAAGAGCCTCAAATGAGATGAAGAATGAACTGGCTAGAAACAGCAAATGGAACATTCATCATGACAAATTAAAAATAAATCCATTGCCATGCAGTTGATTCTGATTCCTAGTGACCGTATAGGACAAAATAGTACTGCCCTACAGGGTTTCCAAGGCTTTAAATCTTTAAGGAATCCACATCATCCTCCCATTTGGTAGATAGTAGGTTTGCACCACCAGTCTTTTGGTTAGCAACTGAGCACTTTAACTGTTGTACCCCCAGGGTTCCATCATTCATCAAGACCAAAAAATATCTGCTGTCACTGGGTTGATTATGACTCATAGTGACCATATAGGACAGAATGGAACTTCCCTGTAGGGTTTCCAAGGAGGGGCTGGTGGATTTGAACTGCTGACCTTTTAGGTAGAAGCCATAGCTCTTAACTATGGCTCCTTCGTCATGATGACCAACCATAAAAGCCAAACCCATTGCCACTGAGTCAACTCCAACTCATAGTGACCCTAGAGAACAAAGTAGAACTGCCCCATAGAGTTTCCAAGGAGCATCAGATGGATGTAAACTGCCAACCTTTTGGTTAGCAGCTATAGCACATAATCACTATGCCACCAGGGTTTCCTAATTTAAATTTAATATAACATAAAGCCAAGTGCCGTCGAGTCGGATCCGATAACATTGTAATTCTCAAACATTTATGTAATAGATGGCCTATGAGAGTGAATACTTTCTTAAATTTTGTACCCTAGGTGCCTCACTTACTTCTATGTGGTCTGGGATCTGAAATTCTCCTGCTGATGGAGGAAGAACTCACTAATTTACTGAGCATAGCTATTGAGTGACTGGCATTATATTAGGTGCCTGGAATTCATCAGCTAACACAATGCACAAAAAACTTGTGCTTGTAGAGCTTATAGTTTAGCAAGAGAGACCCCCCCCAAGAAATAATAATAATAAACAACAACTAAACCATATTAGAAGGTGAACTGCATTACAGGGGGGAATAAAAGGAGAGGTGGGAGAAGATGGTGGCTTACACTGAAAGATGCCCTGTTTTGAGGAAGTACCCAACCAGTTCTCATAAATTCCTTGTGCTCTACCAACTCAGGGCCATCAGGCATGGTAACTTGAGGCCTCTTGCTTTATGTTAGAACTTTTGAACCATTTTCTCCCTCTGCAGGAGGTGTCTTTTATGAGCCAGTGACAGTCTCTGCTGTGGCTTCAACAAGGGAAAAGATTATTGTTTCTATCTATTTCCTCCTCTAATATATGACAAATCAGAAGTTTTGGCTTTTTCAACCACTGCCACTACAAATTGCTACTGAGTTGATTCCAACTTACGAGGGCCTCATGTGTGTCAGATTAGAACTGTGCTGTATAGTTTTCAATGGTTGATTTATGGGCAGTAGATCATCAGTCCTGTCTTCTGACGCCCCTTTGCGTAGGCTCAAACCATCAACCTTTAGGTTAGCAACTGAGCATATTGACTCTTTGCACTCCGGGAGTCTAGCTCTTTCAACACTTACCATTGAAGTGGTTGTTAAGTAAGCTTACCAGTGACACTGTTGTATTTTTCTTGCCAGAATTCTGTTCTTTTGGAAGCTTAAAACTCTCTGGTAGATGGAAATGATTCTGTGAGAAAAAATGAAAGCCAAAATGACTGTGAAATATCACAGAAAGGAAAAAGCATGCTGTAATGCTAAACAATCCAGAAACGAGTGATGAATTCCATCATCCCCTTAGTATTTGTCGTGCACAAATGTCACAGAATTTTAGAATTGGAAAGGGACCTTGGTAATCAGCTGCCAAAGCATATATGAAATGAGAGGAAATAATGAATGAAAAGATCATTTAATTAAGATAATCTCCTTTGTAAAAAGAGTGATAAAGGGAGTGTCTATTGCTAAAAACAGGGGACTATGGCCAAGGACTTATCCATCAAAACACATGTCGGTTAAATGTTAGAAGACAGAAAGCAGAGGAGACTGAGGGCATGGAATGATGGAATAAATCAAGAAAATGAATGAGCCCGCCCCTCCGTAAAATTAAAAAAAGGAAGATGTAAATCTCTGAGTATTCAGAGTTCTTTCAGATTCTGCTTTACGCCTTTTGCTAAAGCACAGAGGAACATGTCTTTGAATGCAGGGTGTCTTAAAGCTCTGTGTGCAGCAATTTCTTTGAATACTTCATTAAGTAAATAACCTGTAATTACAGGCCACTGACTCAGTGGACTAGAGCATTGGGAAAGCATATCAGAGTGTATAGTTTTCTCATTTATTCAGCAGTTGTTCGTTGGTCAGCAACTTTCTTTTGAAAGATGTTTACAAAATAGAGCAGGATCTGCAGTCTGGGTAAGCCTGCCTATAGTTGGTTTCCTTCACAGTATCTATGAAAGACCTGCATTTAGACTTTCGGCTTCGTTCTGTTACCTAGAATGGGACTGGGCTTGGCCAGTATTGGGTAGCCTTGGAGTTTGGTTTTTTTATCCAATTGGTCACATGGATCAAAGAAGCTTCCTTTTTCAGTCTAAATCACTTTGTGAAAGTGGTAACCTAAGAGTTCATGCTCAGGCTTAGACATAGAGAATGTCATTATCCAAGAACTCATCTAAAAGAGTGCATAGCAGCTAGTAGATGCTCAATATATTTTAAATAATTCTAGAGCTAGTGACACATCTACCGTGTGTTTCAGACAGTTTTAGAGGAATGTTCTACTTGGAAAAGTATCTACCCAACTGTTAATAGTTGTCAACTTCTTGGAAGGAAGTAATATTGTAGGGGTTGTGTAAAGAGAAACACGTATTTTGCTCTATATAATTTATTGATGTCTTCTTGGGTAAATAAAAGTTTGTTCAAATCAATAAAACCTGATTTTATACCTGATACATGCCCACTCAAAAATGCACTGCTGTCAAGTTGATTCCTACTCATAGCAACACTGTAGTACGTACCTGGCAGTAGGTGCTTGAGATGTGTCAGTGAGCAAAATAAATAATGATGTCTATCCTCATGGAGCTTTTCTTTTAGTAGGAGGAACAAAATACAATAAATATAACTCAGTAAATCTTATGGCAGATGTTATATACCATGAAGTAAAGAGCGTAGCAAAAGGAAAGTTGTAACTTAGAGATGTCCCATTTTAGAGGAGTATCCAAGCCAGTTCTAAGTGATTTGGTCTTCTGTACCAACTTAAATTCACCAGGAGTGATTACCCACTATTATATTCATTAATCTATATAACCTCATAGTTAGCTCCTGAGGAATTTTCCCTAACCAACACTGCCTTGGATATGTATGCATCATACACATCGTGTGTGCATCATACACAAAAAATAATGAGTCATTGATTCTCAAAATAATTCCCTGAGTTAGATGGGCATGTCAAAAGGTGAATTTGTCTTTGTTTAATAGATGGGAGCTAAGTAGTAGGCCTTTGATGTGATAGAATAGGTGATAAGACCACCAGAGTTGGCAAAAGTCAAGTTCAGCAGGCTACAGAAGATACCACTGTTGGGATCATGAAGAAATCAGAATATGAGCCCAGTTTCTTGAGTCCAGATACTAAATTTTTTTCAGTTAACCTACCAGTGATTGAACCTCAAAAGATGAATCTATCCATATCAAATTCACAAAAGTTGGATTCATTAACAGGGGTGCCACTTTATTTATACTGTAAACACATCTTTTGCCCTTTACAAAATATGTGTATCTATAATCCTAGATATCCTGTCTGTGAGACTTTAAGCTGTAATTCAAAATATGGTAGGGGTGTTGTTGGATTGAGTAAGATGTTCATTGCATATAGTTAATAGCTTGTTCTTAGTGTCTCGTTGTCTCTTTTTACAAGGGTTCATTTTCTCCTCCCACCATTTCCCTGAGACAGTACAAAGGAAACAGAACTTTGAGACAAGGCTTATGACTCCTTCATTTTGGCAATGCATAACCTGTTGCCATCCAGCCAATTCTGACTCAGAGCAACCCAGTAGGCAAGAAGGCCCCATAGGTATTGCAAGGAGCAGCAGCACTGTATAGGTGCAATTCTAGAGGCAAGCAATTACAGGCAAAGTTCAAGGAGAGAAAGACAGTGAAACTGTCAATCAGGATCACAGCTCAGTAGTAAGCAACCAATTGGTCCTGAGGCCTGGGGGAAACCAGCCAATCCCCTTCACAGAGCAGCTGTAAGAGATCCTACCTGGCAATCAGTAGCTATCAGAGGGGCTCAGGATTCCCTCATTAACTTCCATCTGTCTCTCCTTTAGGAAACTGAAAAAAAAAATGAAATGATGTGCTTTAGTGCACTTCCATAATGAATCATAACGATGGACGAAGTTGTCAGGTTATATAAACTGTAGAAGACTTTGGAATAATTCAAGGAGAAGATAATAATCATCTTTCCTATATACCATTTGACCTAGTAATTCCACTACTTGGAATATATCCTACAGAGTCAAGGCCATTCACACCAATGGACACAAGCCCAAGAATGTTTATCGCAGCACAGTCCACAATAGCAAAAAGATGAAATCAACCCCGATGCTCAACAACAGAGGAATGGACAGGTAAACTAAGATATATATACTCAATGGAGCACTATGCACTGATAAAGAATAATGATGATTCCAGGAAACATCTCATAACCTAGTTTCAGCTGGAAGACATTATGTTGAGTGAAAGTAGTCAGTGACAAAAGACAAATATTGTATGAGACCCCTACGATAAGATCTCAAAAACAGACTTGTGTATAGAAGAAAAGACTCTTTGATGGCTGCAAGGGAGGGGAGGGAGGGAGGGCCAGAGGGTGAGGGTTTAGACTAGATGGTTGGGCGAAATTGGTGATAGCACATGTTAGAAATAAGAACAATATTAAGTGGACTTCAACATAATTTGAATACTCCTTCCATCTTAACCCAATATTGCAAGGACAGAGTAGCTGGGGCAGGAGGCAGGGGACCATGCTCTTAGGTGAAATCGAGGTCAGTTGGCACAACTAGCGTTTTGCTAAGAGGGCTCTCTACACGCCACATTGGTGAGCGGCGTCTGGGGTCTTAAAAGCTGCCAAGCTGCCATCCGAGGGCACAGCAAATGGTCCCAACTCAGCAGAAACGGATGCTCACTGAGGACCAAAATGACATGGGGTAAAGACAACCCAGAAGACTGAGACTCACGTGAGTGGGTGCCTACACAGACTTGGGACTGGAATAACCAGATAGTGCCCGGCCACCACTAGTGATAGCCGCGATAGAGCTCACTAAGTTGAGTCTTACTGGCAACACAAGAATAAAATGGGATGCACACTGAGATAGCCACTAAAAGACCTCAATTGATGGTCCAGTGGCTTCGGGGTTCCCCTGCGAGCATGGCCCCTGGCCCTGATGCTGCTCTTGCCCATAAATCATAATGAAGGTCCACTCTTTGGACACGAATGGATTGGACTTGGCAATGCAGAGTGACCATATATTGGATGCACTTTATGGTTCTATGCATCTACAGGATATCATCCTGCTGACCTCTGGCTGGAGGAAGGAGAGTGGGTGGAGAGGAGGGGAAAGGAGACTGTTGGGAACATGAGACATGTATGGAGCAGAGAGGAATAGTGTGCTGTCACCGGGCAGGGAGAGCAGTGGAAGCTGCATATAGCTGGGCATGCAAATTTATATGGAATGTACATTTTCAGTTTTGGGAGGAGATTGTGAGGGTCCATATTTGACCACTTTAGGGCAGTTGTTCCACCTTATGATCTTCTGAGAGTGATGCATGTGGTCACTTAGCAGGAGCCTTGGAAGCAATTTATAAATCTTTTAGCATCCTCAGCAAAGCTTTTCTGTAAAAGGCCAGATAGCACACAGTTTAGGTTATTTGGTCTTACAATCTCTGTTGTAACTACTGTGTTGTCATGATGCAAAAGTAGCAACAGACAGAATGTAAACTAATGACTGTGCTCAAATAAAATATTATGTATAGATACTGAAATTCAAATTTCATGTAACTTCCATGTGTCATGAAATATTCTATTTTTGATTGTTTTTAACCATTTAAAAACATAGGAACATTCTTAACTGTTAGGATGTACTTTACTGTTCCATGTCTGACACAAATCAAATCAATACAACTGTCTAGTTAGCATAATATAATCAAGTCTTAATCTTCGAGTATGGACATGGAGAAGAAGAGGTAGACTTTTATACTTAAAGGTTTTCATGAGGGATTTCTGAACTCACCACTGTCATTACCAGGCATACCTCCCCACTCTGTACTCTGTTCCTGAATAGGAACACGTGACTCCTCTCTTCTTGCCTTGTAGCATAGCTGAGACCAAGTTTGAACACTGAGTTGAGCTCTAATGCTAAGTGACCACATGCATCACTATTAGAAGATTGTAAGATGAAACAACTACCCTAAAGTCAAATTTTCTTTATTTTGTAAAAGTAGATAGGTTTATCTCACCAAGTAATTTGTATGTCTTGAACTAGTGACTTCCATGGGCTTCCTGTCTCCCACGTTGCCTCTATGTGGCACATATGATGTTTCTCTGGCCCACTCAGTAAGTTACAACATGTCCAACCACCTCATGTGCTAGACTTGAGAGGACAGCTCAACAAGAGAGCATGGTGTTCCCTTAAGCACCAGCATAGTGCCTGCTTCCCAAGTCTTGTCACAGAAAGCTCTTCTTGCCCAAAGCCTGATACGACATGACCACTTCCTTCAGAGGAGGCCCGGCTATCCACACAGGGAGATGGGCGCTTCCTTTTTGGACTGAACAACTTAAAAGTTCTTACTTTTTTAACTCATTCTGGTTCATCTGTGCTGCTTCTCTGGAATATTATAATGTATGGCAATAAATTTCAAAGTCACAAACAGGTTCTGTGGAAATGAGTTCTGTGTTTGATTTTGATATGGCAGTTAGAACAGCAGAATAAAGAATGGCAGAGCTCCTGCAGGACTCATCCCAGCCCGGGCCATTGTTGTTGGGTGATGTTGAGCCTGTTCAATTCATAGTGACCTCATGTGACAGAATAGAACTGCTCCATAGAGTATTCTTGGCTCTAATCTTCACAGAAACAGATCCCCTCATCTTTCTCCTATGGATTGGCTGGGTGAGGATGATCTTTAGGTTACCAGCTGTCGTGGATTGAACTGTGTCCCCTGAAAATGTGTGTAGCCATTTGGTCAGGACTTCATTCCAGTAATGGGTGATTGCCCTCTGTTTTGTCATTTTCTGATGCTGTAAATCCTAGTCTCTGCCTGTAGTTAATGGACTGGATTTAGGTTAAAGAGGATTAGGGTGGGACTGTAAAACCCTTCCCAGGATGACCTCCCTGCTCCAATTTAAAGAGAGTTTCCCTGGAGAGTAGCTTGCACCACCTTTTATCCTACAAGATAAACATACAGGGAAGCAAGTAGATTTGGAAACTTCATACCACGAAGAAAGTAGCACCAGGAGTGCATCCTTCAGACCTGAGGTTCCTGTGCCAAGATGCTCCCTGACCAAAGACTCATGCAACACAAGGACTTGACTCCAGAGCTGACAACAAGGAAGAGCCTTCCCCTGGAGCAAACGCCCTGAGTTTGGACTTGTAGCCTACTGGACTGTGTAAGAATAAACTTTGCTTTGTCAAAGCCATTCACTTGTGGGATTGCTGCTAAAGCAGCACTAGCTGACTAAAACACCAGCTGAACATTTAATCATTGTATCACCAGGGCTCATAGCCTTAGGGAGCTACTTATATTGGAATGTAAGACAAAAACAAGACCAAATGGACACTCATTTACAGGTGGAGTCATATGTAATAAAGGTAGAGCTTTCCATGAGCTTTTTTAAGATTTAAACTTTTAAACAAACTCAATCATATGAAGTAAACTACTTGCTTATTTAATACCCTCAGTAAGAAGATATTTTTATATGCAAAACACTTCAATTTTTATTACTGTTGGGAATTTAAATTATCATCCATATTCAATTTAAATGGTCTGTATTGGACAAAAACAGTCAAATGCATGATACTTTAGGAATTTAAGGTAATTTACATACATCTGTGACAAATTAATGCAATAACATAAAAAATAGAATTTAGATTGATTAATAATGTGATACTTTGAATTAACTATATAATTTGAAATGACAGATTAATAGCATTGAATTAATAATATAATATGATACAATATAATAATGTAATACCCTGAAGAAGTTGTTTCCTTTGGAGTCCTGGATCTGTCTTTGCTGCTTTTGTGAGCTTAGGTAAGATAATTAAACTATTTATGGATCAGTTTCTTGAACTCAGAAATGGTAATGATGGCATAAATTCCTTTGAATTGATGTGAGGAGTAAAGTCAGGTAAGCATATTAACACATACTGTGCTCCTACTAAGTGCTCAGTAAATGATAGCTGTGGTGATGGTGGGGGGGGGTGATGACAATGATAATAATCATCAGATTTGGGGAAAAATGAAGAAAGCCACAGAAACTAGCATTTGTTATGGTGAATTATAATGTTCTTAGGGAATATTTATTTTCATAACAACTATTTTACTGAGTGTTCATTGTAAACGGTTTTGCCAAAATTATTAACCAGTTGGTTAATATTTGGTTTTGATCTAATAGCCTTATGTAGACTCTGTGCCAGGTTGTTTCACAAAGCCATTATCACATTCAAACAGAGAAGACTATTCATTAGTCTTACAGTATGCTTCCATATGCTTCACATTAATCATTGTTTAGCTGGGTAAACAGAAGTTTGCATTTTATTCTTGATGCCATTAGGGAAATTAGTGTAAATGAGAAATTTCATTCTAAAAAGCCTTGCAAATAGACCAGAGGATTTCACATCCAAATGTTAGATGTTATCGTTTAACATTATTTTAATCAGAAGTCAACCATTGTGCATAATGTTAGAATATTGTTCTTATTGGTTATAGAACTGTACAATGCTGGAATTTATACAGAAGTAAATCATACATACACAATCTTCTCTGTAATAATGACTGTTTACATGTTGGTGTCTGTGTATTGTGTGTGTGTGCATTTTCCTATGAACACATACAAAGACACACACACACACACACCAAAAACCAAAATAAAACCATTGCTGTTGAGTCAGATTTGACTCACAGCAGCCCTGTAGGACAGAGTAGAACTGCTCCATAGATTTCCAAGACGCCATCGCTAGATTCAAACTGCCAGCCTTTGGTTAGCAGCCAAGTTCTTAACCACTGCATCAAAAGGGCTCTGTACTCACACACACACACACACACGCACACGCACACGCACAGACACACGCACGCACACGCACACACGCACACGCACACGCACACACACGCACACACACACGCACACGCACACACACACACACACACACATTAGTTACTGAGCTATTGTCTCTCAACTGGAAAGCTACTCATCTCCATTTGCTTTGTGATCCTGTGGATGGGATTCCACAAACCATAATCCTATTTGCAGCTGTCTCCCTGGTGGGTCCTATCAGTTGGGAAAACAAGGAGGCAGCTGGGCAAAGGGGTTCCTTTTTCCCTTTGCTCACTTTTCAGTCTGTTGCACCTCCTTATGAGCCCTACCTCTAGCACTGGCAGCTGATTTCTGTGTCGGTTGCTTTTAGTTTCTTATTCCCACTCTCAACTCATTGATGTGAATTTCACATTGGCAAGGTTTCTACCAAGCTGTGGTGGCACCGGCACCAGCCAAGGAAGGTCCTTCCTGGCTTCCTTGGGTTCTGCTGTTCCTCCAACCAAGGGGGAGTCTGATTCTAGCATTGACTTGCATTGTGATACCTTGTTTGCCCCATTTGCCTTTCTAGCTCCTGCATGCTACTGGAAGCATTTCCCTATGTGAAATTCTATCTGTTCAAGTGATTCTCATAGTTTCTCTTTTCCCAAGTGGACCCTTACATGTACAGACACATACAGAGAGCCTTGATTTTTTCATTCAGTTTTCATCCCCTTCTTGAACATTACCCATGAGGCTGCATTAAGTACCTTTTCACGGAAAAAATACAGATTTTGTGCATCAGGTGGAAAATAGACATTTCTAGGTATATACGAACATGCTGGCTACCAGAGACTCTTGCTAGTAGTGCAGTTTTTGCACATAAAAATTTATTTATTCAACTTCTTTATAGCGTAGGCATTTAGTCCTTATTTTATAAAAATGAAAGAAATGAGAAAACAGTAAAAGTGTTGATACTAAAGATACAGCTTGTTGGTAATGCTTTTAATATAATTTGGGGATCAGAAAAGTTGAATATGTATACTTCGTCTTGAGTGTATATTTGGCCTTGAGTCAGTCAACACTTAAAGGAAAAGAACAAGTTTAAGTATAATGATAAAAGATGGATATAAATGATCAAAGAGTATGTCTAAAAGCCTAGATCTAATTCGAGATGTAATAAATAGTAAATATATTGGCCCTCTAGGAATAAAATCTACCTTAGCACAATTAACTGTGGTTAAAATTGTCACAAATAAGTTTTTGTTGTTAAAGTAACATATGAAGTATGTAATGGTTAATAATCTGCCTTTACACTGCATCACTTGTAAATGTCTTTACATGGCATTGATCACTCTCCCAGTAAATGATGCTTACCAACCGTTTGATTATTTAAAATAATCTCTTTGTCATACATATTTTCTAGTTTTCTAATATCAAAATAAGGACTTTTAAACCTTAGTGTAGATAAATTTTTGTATGCATTCGTAATCATTCTCATAGACAATTTTGAAATGCAGCTGAGGGATCAAAGAGTATTAGTATATTTTAGCCTCTTCATGTACATGATTTGGACCTGACTCGACAGCACTGGCTTGTTGTTGTTTGTTTTTATGTACACACCCACAGTCCCTTCCAGAAGTGATATCCCACTGACACTTCTTCTAGCAATGAATGAGGATACACATTTCCTAACTCTTAGTGGCCTCATCTGAAACAACAACATAAAGAATTTGAAATATTTTCCTCACCTAACTCAGAGCACTTTTCAAATTTATGATTTTTAAAAGAATTCATCTAATGAGTTACTATTCCCACATATTAAACCTCTATTAATTATTTAGAATTGAATCATTTATTTTTTCCTTTCATTCTTTCTTTTCTGTTGTAAACAGCTTGGCTTTTATAGCTCTACAAGGGTTGAATGAGAGCCAAAGAGTAAAAGTGATTAATAGGAAATGTGAGAGTAGAAAATAATTAAAGGCTAAGTGAAGGAATGAAGCATGGTACTGTTCACTGACTGTTAAGCCAAGAGCTATGAGAAATTGTGGCTTCATTTGTTCTCTTGTTTGCAAATCTTCATTACATGTAATTTTTATGCCTGTTCTCAGCATGTTGGCTTTTATATCTCCAAATTTGCCTTTCTCTTTGCTTTATTCTTGGTTTAATGACCTCGTTGTTATTGTAGTTGCCATTGAGTTGATTCCAACCAGGGCCTCACACTCTTCATTCTGCTTCTACATCCTGCTGAAAATTTACATTTCTAACAAGATCCCAGGTGATGCTACTGCTCCTGGTTAGGACCTAGTTCTGAGAACCACAGTAGAATAGTGATTCTAAAAATTTATTAAACGTAAGGATCACATGGGACCTTGTTAAAATGTAGATTCTGATTCAGCATGTCTGGTAAAAATTTTAATTCTCAGCAGGAGTTTGAACATGAACAGAGAGATGTGAAGCGCTGATTCCAACTTATGGTCACCCATGTGTGCAGAATAGAACTGCTTGGTAGGGCTTGCAAGACTGATGTTTCAGAAGCAGACCACAGATCTGTGTTCCAGGTTGCCTCAGGGTGAGTTTTAACTTCTAACTTTGTGGCTACTACCAGTCAAGTGCTTAACCATTCCTGTCACCCAGGAACTCTAAACAGCACCAAATCCCATGCACATAAAGATAAGAAGAAAGAAATAGAGAAAAAGTCTACCCTCTTTTCTAGCCCCCAGCATGCTGGCTTATACTTCTTTCACCGCTCACCCCTCCCACACTTTCTCACTGTACCTCTCTGGTTTTCGCTATCCTTGCAAAAATAGTAGAAATATTAATAATCAGTAACTAGTTCCCAAACTGAGAGTCACCAACATCTGTTCTGTTTCTAAATGTTTATCGTTTCATTCACTGTCAGGACGCTATGATTGGAAGAAACAAAAGAAATACAGAAGATGGTCTTTATCAATAAGGATGCGTACAAAGGATAGATTAGCAGGCTAGGAGTTTTAGGAACAGGCCCAAGTAGAAACTTGGTCTTGCAGAAATTATACAGCGTTACGTGTGTGTGTGTGTATTCACATAAGGAACACAAGTAATGCTGATGTCTTTCAGCGGTAATAGTTTTCTGGAGTATTGGCTGTGTGAGTGAGACATACACAAATTATAGTTTCCTCTATTTTTCACATCTTTGTTTTTTTAAATAGACACTAATATGTTCCCTGTTTATAGGTAAGGGACCTAAGGCCTAGAGGTAAGGTGACTGAATCTGCCTCCAGCACCCCTGGTGTTTACCCCTTCCCTCCATGGCATCTCAGAAATTATACTCTGTGGACTAGGGGTCCCCATCTAGTCATTTGCTCTTGGTTGCCTGTTGAAGATTCAAGTGACACAAAGAATTTTTTATTGGGATTTTAATGGAAATCCCTAGAAAATAAATATCTTACAATAACCTTTTTCTTTTTAGTTATGACTAAGTTCTCTGCTCCATGCTTTCAGATAGAGACTTGAGAAGCACTGGGTGTGGTGAGGTATTTAGAATCAAGATTTTCTGGTCAGCAGTTGCTTTAACACTTACCTGCTGTGCAGGTAGAAAAGGTGGTACATTCAAAATAATCCCGTATCTCCAACACTCACCTACACACACATCCTTTTTTACCTCAGGAAAAGGAATCTGTGCTTTATTTTTTTCCTCTGGAGCCTGGACATGGTCTTTGAAGCCTTTTCCCACCTGTGAGTTTCAGAGTACCTTGCCATTTGAGGGAATTCAGAGCTGGAGTTAAAGCTTCCTTGAATTCCCTGGTCTAATCCAAGCACTTTCACATAAGCAGCGCAAACTGAGACCAAAAGAAGTTTTTGACTTGCATAATTTGTCTACTGGCCCCCAAACAACTGCTGGAAACCTTTTAGAGGCAATATAGGCCTCTCAGAATTATAAATTAAATGAAATATCTGAAACCTTTTACCCAGTGCCCTGCGCTTAAATGGCTCTTAGAAAGGTGAAATTGTAAGGAAAGCTGCTGGCCCCCATCCTCACACCTCGTTGTTGGTAATAGTAGTAGAGGCAGCAATAGAAGAAACAAAGAGTGAACACCGAGCTAACAGTCTGAGGTCTCTTCACCGCCAGGTCTGACGCTCACATTTGGCTTTCCTACTTTTGCCAAATTACCTCCGTATGCTTTGATTTCTTTCTTTTTAAAATGGTAGTACTGGATTGGAAGTAATTTTGAGCAATTTTAAATTATTCACCCATTAAAAATCTGTAAATTTCATTAACATAAGTCTACATTTCAATTTTACTGCAGCTTCTGCATCCCCAGACATACATTAGATGCTTTAATTTTGAGTGAATAAATGACTCATCGGTTAATGAATGCCATTGACCCCTCTGTCTCATCTCACAGACAACATACACACAAACAATTATGTCCATCCTCAGGCCTTCATGGACTCTCCGAGTAATTGGGCATTACATTCAGAAGGACATTGTCAGTAAATTTTCTCCTAACTTTAATATTCTAGAAATCTAAATGCCAATTAAAATGGCACAATGGACATGACACATAGTAGGTACACAGTAAATATCAGCAATTATGGTTATTTTAAAAATGATATGTTTGATATAAAATAAAAAAAACAAAAAAACAAAAACAAGGAACAGAAAGCTATCATCTTAGTGCAAGCTATAGGCCAGAACACATTCATGGTGAACATGTTGACCTGCCTTCTTCACTCCCACTGTAGCAGTGAGCAAGGCTCCAATCAACGTGCAGTGCCAAGATGTCTCACACTGACATTAAAGCATAATCATAGGAGCTTTGGGTTGGAAACCCACATTTCAGCAGAGAAACCACAGCCAGGTTGCTAGCATCGTAGGGCCGTGGTGATTGCAAATGAGTCCCGTCTGGTAAGTAATGAGATGAATGTTTTCTACAGGTAAAATATGTTGCAAAAATCATATGAGTCCATCCTGCTTCAGCAGGAAAGGGGACATGCCCATAACTCCCAAGATTTTCTTTACTTTCTTTCTTCTTTTATCTCTAATAAATGCTTTATCACTTGCAGTTTTCTCAGCCTGAGCCAGGGGTGTTTGGGAATTATTATGAGATTTGAAATAATGCTGCATTTTTGATCTTGTCAGGACTGAAAGTGCTGTATAAATGTCAGAGTTGGTGTGTGGGAATCTAGGACACTGCACCCGTGCATACCTTGTGAGACTTAGCTAATGAGGCCACAGGAGAGCAGCCGTCTGAGCGACTCCTGTAGTGGTCCTGACTTCCAAAATGGCTCTTTGGGGCTACTTGGCAAAAGAATTTCACATTGCTCTTCTTGTCAAATTATAAGAAAATGTCTAGGTTTAAATTAAATCATTCCAAGCACTTCTCATTTGCAACTTTGAAAACACTTGGAATTTTCTAACAGCCTTCTTATCTGACAGAGAATAACACAAATAGGTTTCTTTACTGGCCCTAACTGCTAGAATAGTCCCTTTACACTGTGGCATGTTCCCACCCAAACTCCTCCTTTATAGTTTGTTTATACTGTGTTGTTGCACATTGGCTCCCCAAAACTAAGAATATCATTTGGACTATTTTTAATACTATGCCTACCATATAACCTCTTATTGTAGAGTGAAATCCAACTCATAGTGACCTATCAGACAGAGTAGAATGACTGCATGTGGTTTCCAAGGCTGTAAATCTTCTTGCTCCTCAGGAGCAACTGATTGGGTTCAAAGTGCCTTTTGGTTCGCAGCCAAATGATTAACCACTATCAGGGCTTCTCATGCCCAGCACGTAAACAAATAATAATAACAATAATAATCTGTTGCTGTTGACTATATCCCAACTCAAAGCAACTCTATAGGGCAAAGCATACCTGTCCTCTAGGGTTTCCGTGGAGCAGCTGGTAGATTCAAACTACCGATCTTTTGGTTAGCAGCCATAGCCCTTAACTACTATGCCACCAAAATTTCCTGCCCAGCACATAGTAGGCTTTAAATAAACGCTATCTTTATGTACTGAATGAATGGGAGCCAAACTGGTTTGCAGTTTTGAGACCAACACTGTGATTCTGTTGTCACCACACAAGTCTGATAGTAGATAAGACTGAGCTTTATTATGGCCTGTGAGTTAATTGAAAGAGGTGCAGTGCTAATGATGAACCACTGTAGTTTGTTTTTAGCACTGAGATTTCGTGACCCTCAATAGTCAAATAGACTAAGGGCAAAAAAAAAAGAAAAAAAACATTCATATTGGAAGAGCCCTTTAAGGTCTCTTCTAATGCATTCCATTTAGAAAAGAGGTTCATGTTTCCAAATAAGGTCACAGCTCTCAGGTTTTGAAGATGTTGATCAACTGGCTGCTTTGTGTGGAGTCTCACAGGGCTACGAGATCAAGGCACAACAGAGATTACTCAATGTGTTCATGGATACTGGGCTGGAATAGCTGAGCTTTTTTCCCCCCTTAATTAAAAAGACTACAATTTGATATGACTGGAAATAATGCAATCAGGAATAAGCAAGGGTGTACTCTGCTGTCTTTCTGCATGTCCCAGGACCAGTCACAGTGTTTCTTAAAGTGATTTTTACAAAATAAAAGTTATAAAAATTGATGTGTTCTTAAAAATTGAATCCTAGAGAATGTGAAACTAGGGATACTGTGGTTAATGTCTGATGAATCTTGGCTGGAAGCAGAGAATGCTAAAAAGATGATCACTTGTGTTTTATTGACTATCCAAAAGCATGTGACTATGTGGATCATAACAAATTATGGATAGCATTGCAGAAGAATGGAAATTCCAGAACACTTAGTTGTGCTCTTAAGGAATCTGTACATAGAAAAAACGGCAGTCCTTTGCACAAAACAAGGTGCTACTGCGTGGTTTAAAGTTAGGAAAGGTGTATATCAGGATTGTGTCCTTTCACAACACCTGTTCAGTCTATATACTGAGCAGATAATCTGAGAATCTGGACTATATGAAGACAAGGCCATCAGGATTAGAGGAGTACTCATTGATCACCTGAATTACACAAATGATACAACCTTGCTTGCTGAAAGTGAAGAGGACTTCAAGTGCTTACTGGTGAAGATCAAACACCATAGCCTTCAGAGTAGATTCTACCTTTATAATCAAGAAAACAGAAATCCTCACAACTGGACCAATAAGCAAATCATGCTAAATGGAGAAAAGATTGAGGTTGTCAAGGATTTCATTATACTTGGATCCACAATAAGTGCCCATTGAAACAGTAGACAAGAAATGGAAAGACACATTGCATCGGGCAAATCTGCTGCAAAAAAACTCTTTAAAAAAAGCGAAGATGTCACCTTTAAGACTAAGGTTGGCCTGACCAAAGCCATGGTGCTTTCAATCACATCATATGCATGTGAAAGCTGCACAATGAATAAGGAAGAGAGAAGAATTGATGCCTTTGAATTGTGGTGTTGGAGAACTATATCGCATATACCCTAGACTACAAAAAGAATGAACAGATTTGTCTTGGAAGAAATACAAGCAGAGTGCTGCTTGGCAGCAAGGATGGAGAAACTGTGTTTTACATACTTTGGACATGTTGTCAGGAAGGACCAATCCCGGCAGAAGGACATCATGCATGGTAAAGTAGAGAGACAGTGACAAAGAGGAAGACCCTATACAAACTGGATTGAAACAGTGGCTTCAACAATGGGCTGAAGCATACCAAAGATTGAGGGAATGGCACAGGACTTGGCAGTGTTTTGTTCTGTTGCATACAGAGTCACTATGAGTCAGAACTGACTCAATGGCACGTAACAACAAACAATAACAGTAGTGAAGAAAGTTCAAGAAATACTGGATTTAACCTAGAAAGATGTCTCAAATCTTTCATATACTTAACACGCTTTGATAATCTCTAAGAGGGTATCCCAAAGATTTTGATCATAAAAATTTTTGTTTATTGAGAATTTTCAAGAATTAGTGTCTTACAGAACTCATATGGATAAACTAAACTCTATAATATTAAGTATAAAACTGCATATATCTTTTATTAGCTTATTGTGTTTTGCTTTTGTATCACCTCTACCTTTGGTTTAATAGTGTTATGTCACAATCCTTTTCTGATTTTAAATATCTGTCTATTTACAAATCACACCTAGATTATAAGTGCTTAGAATTTAAATTCTTCTAGATTGCTAGGACAATGGGGACCACAGTTAAGATCATTCATTTCTTTTAATGGCAGAAATACTTCACTACAAAGGAGTAGTTTCTTTGTAGTTTGGCATTTGACACTGATGAAGTAAAGCACTATAAGTCTGAAATGTGTGCTTGATTGTGAGGCCTTAAGGCTATAAATTCTTGGGATTATAAAGGTCTTTAATGGTATATTATAGCTGTTTTTTATTTTTTCATTCACCACATATTAAACATGTTCTATATTGAGGATATTACATTGTATACTAGTGGCATGAAAATGTGTAAAACATGGTGTCTACTGCTTTCTGAGTGAGTCTTTATTTCTCTTGAGTTTATATAGAGAGAATTCATGCAGGTTTCTAGCTGGAAAATAGCTTTCTAGTCTTATGGTATAAGTGTCTCATTTTATCATTTAGGCAACCTAAAGACCAAGCAGTAAAATAACCTGGCCAGTATTGCATAGTTAATTAGTGACAGCATAAGGAACACACACACAAATGCACAGATTATGGGTTTTTAACCCAATGTTGTGTCTAGCATTGAACATCATAAATACGTAAACATAGCAGATAATTTTAAAAACTAATTGTCAGATTTGTATGATTAGAAATCTAAATTCTTCCAAGTTGGAAAATCAGAAAGTCCCAAGATGTGATTTCACTACTCTATTGAATATTTGCTACATGCGTATCATATGGTGGAAGCCCTGGAGGTGTAGTTATTAGAGTTATGGCTGCTAACCAAAAAGTTGGCAGTGCAAATCTACCAGGTATTCCTTGGGAGCTCTATGGGGCAGTTCTACTCAGTCCTGTAGGCCCACTCTAGGGCTTTATGAGTTGGAATCAGCTTGATCACAACAGATTTGTTGTCTTTTTAATTCATGTGGTAATTATTGTTTAATTTTGAAGACAAAGTCTTCATGGAGGTAATGTTCTAGCAGTATCACTTACATATCACTTGCATATCACTTACAACTATGATTTTTAGTTAAACTCATGTTAGTTAGTTAGGATTCCTTACTTAGAAGCAACAGAAACTTAACAATACACAGACTACATTTGGAATGAAAGCAGTATCAGCATAAATAAAGAAATAAGAAGTTACATGGCACAGAAAGTAGACAGGGCTAGTGAAAAGCTGATTTTGTAAACAATAACTGAATACTTGACGGATAGTAAAAGGCAAGGTTGATAGTGTTGAATGGAGTTAGACTGATAAGAAACTTAGAAGATAGCTTAGAAAAACTGCAGCAGAGTCAGCCAGGACTCTAGTCCTAGCTCTCTAGTCCATAGCTCTCCTAGCTATGCAATCATGAACTGGTGCTTCTTCAAAAAAGAACTCTGTCAATTGTTTATGCTCTTTGCGGTTCAAGTTATATTGTATAAAACAGTAATCCATTGTAAAGCCAGAAATCTACTAAAAGTAAATGTCTATATTTACTTTCTTGTATCTGAGAATTTCCTAACCAACATGGAAGATTTCCTAGCTGTCTGTTACACAAACCCCATTGCCACTGAGTTGACTCTGACTCACAGTAACCCTATAACCCTATAGGACAGAATAGGACTGCCTCATATGATTTCCAAGGGTGAATGTTATTGAAGCAGACTACCACATCTTTCTACTGTGAAGTGGCTGGTGGGTTTGAACCACTGACCTTTGGGTTAGCAGCAAATCACTTAATGACTGTACCGCCAGAGCTCATTTTGATGTCTGTAGAGTAGACCATATCTTCTGAGACTATAACCTGAATATGCTTTTCTGTGAAGTGACATGATAGTTACCTGTACCCTCAGTGAAATACAAAAAACTCTTAACACTCTTGAAATGTGTTAGTGCTTTGTTAGATGTAGTTGACCTAATTACTGGGTGTGGATGAGGCTGTATCTTGTGAGGGTGAAACAGTGGAAGAGGAGAGAGCAGGAATTCTAGTCCTAGAGCTATTAGGCATGTGCTGTGTGAACTCAGACCTGCCTTTAATCACCCCTGGAACTCTGTTTGGTCTATTGTTCAGGGAAAATGGTACGTTTTGTGGAATCATTGTAAGGTTCACATAAGGTAATATGTAAATGAAGAAACTCCTTTAAAACCCTAAAGAGCTTTCTCTTTTTTGTGTACATTTAGGTATAAGTATATACAAGGTCTGACACTTAAGTCCATGAGCTTAATTGTTCTAAGTAGTACATACCTGAGTACTACATTGTGGAATATCACTATGGCCCCCTTCGAAGTACTTCGCTTGGGAAGCTATGCACCAATGCCATCACCTACTCCAGGCTTCAAAACAATTTTGGAACTCTCTCTGGAATGGCCATTGTGCACAGTACCAAGGTGGCAAGTTTGCAAACTTAATTGTATGGTTGTCTGTGAGAGAGTTTTAGCCAGCAAACAAATAATGGTATTGGAACACCCTCCCTACTCACCTGATCTGACCCTCAATGACTTTTTTGCTTACCTGAAGGTAAAGGAAATATTGAAAGGAAACATTTGGATGATATTCAGGACATCAATGGTAATATGATGACAGCTCTGGTAACCATTCCAGAAAAAAAAAAAAAGAGTTCCAAAATTGCTTTGAAGGGTGGACTAGGAACTGGCACCGGTGTATAACTTCCCAAGGGGAGTACATTGACAGTGACCACAGTGATATTCAGCAATGAAGTCTAAGCGCTTTCTCTAGGGTAAGCTTGATTGAGACTCCTCGTGTCTACATGTGATACCACATAAAGTATATGTGTAATGTGATTTTGATAAATGCCATATTATTTCTCCATATGGTTGAATCATCTTAGGGAATTCATCTCATTACTTAGGAACTCTAGAATGTTCTATACAATCAATTTTTGGTTCCAATAAAAATTTATCTAAAAATGTAAAAACAAAATGATACCGACAGTAACATCTAATATTTGGCCACTAATCACTATCTCTGGAGCCCTGGTTGACACAGTGGTTAAGAGCTGTGGTGAGCTATGGCTGTTCATCAAAAGACTAACAGATTGAATCCACCAGCCTGCTCCTTGGAAACCCTGTATGACAGTTCTACTCTGTTTTATAGGATTGCTGTGAGTCAGCATTGACTCAAGCGCAATGAGTTCAATCACTGTCTCTCTGAATTGATAATTTATTTTCAAATCAGATATGTTCTGTAATGCCAGGCATTATACGTAGTGCTGCACATGTACTTGTCTTCCTTAAATAAATTTATTTTAGAATAATTTTAGACTTATGAAATATTCGTGAAGATGTGCAGAGCACCTACTTATCTCCCATCCAGTTCCCCTTACTGCGTGCGTGTATATTGTTGTAGTTGTTAACTGCTGTTGAGTCAAGTCCATCTTATAGTTCTTGTTCTTGTGTGTATGTGTGTTTAATTCTTAGAACTATTATGTAGTTCAACATATATGTGTTGAATTCTAAGAACAAATTTATGATACAAGTTTTAAGATTGTGTTATTGATACTGCTAAGTGAAAATTAGGATTTCTTTTCTTTTCTTTTTTTGCCTTTAGAATAGATTTTTACCTAATGTTGTATCTTGGAAGTCAGTCCCTATTTGTTCATAAAGATTTTCTTTATTCTTTTGTATGTTTAGAGACCACATTGTGTGCATGCATTGTAGTATATTCTACCAATCTTCTACTAGGTTGTTCTCCATATTTTACTGTCACAAGTAATGTCACCATGGCAGGCATGGCAAAATTCTTCTCCACCGGGATTGAAGCATTATACACTTCAGCTAATGTTGAATGAGAACACTTGTTTTCCTACAGCCTCATCAGCATGGTGTGTAGTCAGTCTCTTAAATATGTCCATTCTGATAAGTAAGCAATGTAAAATATATTTTTAAGTAATACAAGATTGATGTGATTGAGTGAGTTTTTATGTGGCATTTTAAAAATTAAATTGTTGTCATGCCAAGAACAGGACACTTTAGCACTTAACCAGGAAGTGTGATAATTAAATCTTATATACTATATTGTCGACGATTCTGTTCATTTGAAGGAAGACTTTTGCGTTGGGTCTCACTTTTTCTTAGACTATTTGTCTGACATACAACACATAGATACATGTCCTTAGGGAACAAACCATTTTTTACATTAAATTGCATCACATTATTCACAGGTGATTCTCCAGGCTCTTGAAAAGACTGATAGATTTTTCTGTGCACTCAGCTACAAGTTTATGGACTCCATTATCAGCATGATTGAATGATAAAACCCAAACTGAAATGTTTATTGTATTAAAAAAATTAATAAAACATACTCTTATTGGTAAACACATCTCTTGGAGCTTGCCAACTATGTTTTATTTGAAATGCATTTAGAAAGGATGATTTAGATCAGATAAACAGCTGCCTGCAAATGTTTCTGGGAAATTCCCACCGTTCTGAGTGAAGCAAAATAAGCTGCATAGGTGGGTTGTAGCTCATTCTGTTCTTCATCAGAGGTCACTGCACCGGCATGCTGGTGGCTTCAAAATGGTTCTGACTTGGAATATATATATATATTTTTAAGCAACAATTTTTGGTAGGGTAAAAATTTAGGAAAGGATAAAGAAAAGTGCATAGCTTTGGGTGTAACACCATTTTTTATAACCTAGAATAAGTCGTTTAACAATTCTGAACCTCAGTTTTTCCCAACTGCAGAATGTGAAAAGTTTGGACTAACCCCAAGCCAAACCAAACCAAATCAAATCCACTGCTGTCAAGTCGATGCCTACTCATAGTGACCCTGTAAGACTGGGTAGAGCTGCCCCCATAGAATGACCAAAGAGCACCTGTCACATTTGAACTAACGACCTCTTGGTTAGCAGTCATAGCACTTAAACACTATGCAACCAGGGTTTCCTTTTGGACTAGATGGACTTTAATGTCCTTTATAGTATAAATATTAGTTCTTGATCTTAATTCTATTATCAATCTTAGCTGCCTATGTTTAGCCCATGACATTTCTGTAGGGAATATCTAGGTCCACATGGAACTTAATTTTTAAGCATTTCAACTTTTTCCTAAAATTATTTGATACTAGTTGTATGTAGTCTGTAGGTTACCATGTATCATAAAGTTTGAAAATTGTGTGGTCAAGAGACTACCATTTACCCAAAATTACAGGGAGGGCTAGAAGTAGATATGAAAAAAACCTCTTTATTTATCAGCCTGCTTTTACTGTTGTGCTTATCACTATAGCAACTGGTCACCTTGATAGGCTTCTGTTTCCTAAATAGAAGAATTACAAATTGAGGTGAAAGGTGGGAGTGGTTGGTGTGTTTACTGAGAGTCTTACATTTGGTAAAGCCTCATTTTTTAGAACCCTATATATATTAAGTATATTTTCAGATATATACAAAAAATCAGCCACAGAAGTCGACATTATCAAGAGGCATATGATTTAGCTGGGAAAAGTAAGACAAATGAGTGGGGAGAATTGCAAACATGAATTCTAAAAATAAAATTTTAATAACTGTGTAAAGGAATGTTTAGCAACCCTGGTGGCTAGGTAGTTAAGTGCTTGGCTGCTAACCAAAATTTCATGGTTTGAACACACCAGCTGCTCACAGGAGAAAGATGTGGCAGTCTGCTTCTATAAAACTACAGCCTTGGAAACCCTATGGGACAGTACTGCTCTGTCCTGCAGGGTCACTATGAATTGGAAGTGGCTCAACAACCGTTTTTGTTTGTTTGTTTTGTGTTGTTTAAGGAAATATTTGACATAGGTAGAAGCAATCCAAGAAGACTGCTTGCATGAGAACAACTTTGGCCCAAGACTTGATCATACAGATCAAAGCCCTATTTTTTACCCTTTAGAAGAGCTTGCTGTAATGTGAGCCAGTCCAAAGCATGTGCAACAAATCTGATACCTATTCTAGCTTTTACTTATTTTATACTGAGGAAGTACTCATACTACAGTAATTATAGCTTAACATCTCTGATACTAAGAATTTTTTTTCTATACTTTTTGATCTTTTGGGTTGAGTGAAGCAGGTCATCATAAAGGAATAGGGAAGAAGCATTTAGAGGTCAGCACCTCGAAGAGCAACCACTAGAGAAAAGTGGTGTTCATGGGCCAGCTATCAGCCATCAACAGAATGTGGGGCTACAGGGTTCTATTGAAAATGTTGTTTGAGTTGTTTGAAGAAGGATGAGCTCCCTTAGCTCTTTCTAAATGCAGAGCGTGTGCTGAAGTAGCATGATTCTCGGCCTCTGAACTAGGGACCACTTACAAGCTACCTTCTTAGGAGTATGATTGTTAGCTATGGAGATGGTTACTGCTATTTGTAACATGTATGCTGAATAATGTAGTGGATGCAATGACGTACAAACAAGATTCTAACCCCCAAGGTACAATTAATATTATTTCAAAGAAAAGTGTGAGTAAATATAAGAAAATAAATACAACATGCTGTGATAACTTGTAATAATATTAGGCTTTCAGAGGAGGGGAAAAATCCATGATTTGTCATGATCTAACAATACATGATGGCTGGAGATCACAGATTTCACCTGAAACAAGCATAATGGTTAGGAGCTGAACTGACTTGGGTAAAGTTCCTGAAATTTTTGTGTTCAGATCTTTGTCTTTGAAATGGGGATAAAGATATAATCTGCCACACTCAAATTATCCTTCTAATTGCAGGTTGTATTTAATTGATGCAAAGCACTTTAGAATGTTAAACCAAAGTAGCAGACCCTTTGCCATTGAGTCAGTTGTGACTCATAGTGACCTTATAGAAAACTACGTGGCTGTAACTAAAAAACAATTGTTTCTTGCTAATTAAAATTCAAAATTAGGTATTTCTCAACCAGAGAGGAAAGGATCAAGGAAGCTCGGGAAAAAAAATGATGTGACCAAAGCTTAGAGAAAGCAGAACCCATAGGCTGGTCAGAAATAAAAGCAAGGTTAGTTTCTGTGCATGTGTATGTGTGTGCTTTAATATAGTGTATAACAGCTTGGCATATACAACTCCTATTATTTTGATTATATAAAATAATGTTGTAATAAAACATATTAATTTGCTTTTTCCAGATCAAAGTGTGTGTGTGTGTGTGTGTGTGTGTGTGTGTGTGTGTGTGTGTGTAGAATCTCTTTACTGGTTCCATAATATTCTATAGGTATTCAGTAAAAAGTTCTTGCTCTCACTTAAGATGCACAAGGTAAGAGAATGGCAGTAAACACATTTAAACTTGGTACTGAAGTCATTTTTGAGTATCACCTTTCAGCCAAAGATTAGATAGCCTAAAAAGCAAAATGAAAATAACCTGGATGCATTAGCCCAGAGGCACGAATGAGAAGGCTTGAGGGGACAAGACAGCCAGTAATGGGGAATCTCAACTTGAGAAGGGGAGAGTATTGTACGGTTGTATGACTGACCAACAATGTTCATTGTTATCACACACAAAAAAATCTGTATTAATTGTTTAAACTAAAAACCAAACCCAC
Organism: Heterohyrax brucei; assembly: GCA_028571685.1. Lineage (NCBI taxonomy): Eukaryota > Metazoa > Chordata > Mammalia > Hyracoidea > Procaviidae > Heterohyrax > Heterohyrax brucei. Next base: position 174,040,745 of record CM053141.1, read on the forward strand.
TGCCATCAAGTCAATTCTGAGTTGTAGCAGCCTGATAGAATAGAGTAGAACTGCTCCATAAAGTTTTCAAGGAGTGATTGGTGGATTTGAACTGCTGTTCTCTTGCTTAGCATATGGAGCACTTAGTCACTTGCTCCTTAAACCTTCATCTAAAGTGCACACTCGAAAAAGAATGGCATTACTGTTCTAACAATGAGAATACATCTGATAATCTGTGAAAGTAAAGGTTTTTTTTTTTTTTGTTTTGTTTTAAGTCTATGAGACATCTAAAGTTCCAAAGAAAATAAATTACTAAAATCCAAAAATGATGTGTCGTTGTAGGAGAAAAGGGACTCACAATTACATTCGTCTTTGATAGAGCAGTGCAAGGAGGAAAAACTAATTATAGCCACGGTTAATAGTAAACAACTGAACATTAAACAATTTTTAAAGGTTGAATATATACTGGGAGTAGCAAATGTAAGAGAAGTCAGCCTACAACACCACAATTTTCAACAAATCTTCTCTGAGTACTCAAGTAAAGATTTGAGACTGGACAGAGGTGCAAGAAAGAGCCCCTTCTGAGGCAGGCACACCATGTCTGCAAATGTCAGAGTGGAACAGTAGAACTGGCACTCTGGGATTTATTTACACTGAGTTTCCAGCAACTGAAACTTAAGGTTGGGAGAGGGCCAGGAAAAATTAGAAATGAATCATTAAGGTACAGATTGTGGTGCATGCAGAAATTAGATGGCTGACAAGAGAATTACGAGGAAGCTCATAAGTACATCAAAACTTATACTAAATACCAAAGGGGAAAGAGTGTAAGAGAGAACACACCCAAAGGGGCAGACACATGGGGCAGGCCTGCAGTATTCGTAGAGCAGAATGAAGAACTGAAAGTTATGTCAGATATTGACACCTCAGATAGTAGCCATTTATTTCTGAAAGAGAGACACGACAGCCAAGAGAAATTTGTTCTGAGGCACTTGTTTAGACTTGCGGAAGTCTGAGGTCCAGTCACTCAGATTCCAAATCCTACTGATAGGATGGCCCAGGTCTCTCCCTCAAATAAAGTCCGTGCAGAACTGAATTTAATAAAAGTAACAACAATGTGTAGACCCAATTCAGCTACAACCTAGATTGGCTCGAGTAACTCACATGAAAGAAGAAACATGTATGTTATTTGTTCTAGTCTTTGCTGTTCTTTTATGTACAATGTCACTGTATCTCTCATTCAATCAGAAATTGCTAGATGAATACTGGCAGACTATGGAGATCTTGGGAGACATGGCCCCCGGACTGTCTGTTAGCCCAGAGCTGAAACCAGTCCTGAAGCCAGCTCTTCAGACAAAGATTGGGCTAGAGTGTAAGACATGAAATGATACTGGCGGAGTTTGCTTCTGGCTTAAGTAGATGACATGAGGCTAATGGGGTATCTCCTGTCCAGAGATGAGACAAGAAGGCAGAGTAGAATGAACACGGAGTTACAGGATGGAAAGGAGGAGTATGCTCTCACAGGGTGGGGAGAGCAGTTAGAATTGTATAGCAGTGTGTGTGCAAGGTTTTGTATGACAAATTGATTTGGATTATAAACTTTCATGTAAAGCACAATAAAATATTTTAAGAAGAATGAAACTGCTGGGCATGCAGAAAACAAAACGTGCTTCATCGTAAAAGAGGAACAGCCAATAGAACATGACCATGTATGGCTCAGATATTGGGATTATCAGGCAGGGGCTTTTAAATAATTGTGATAACTATTGGATTGGATCTGGTGGGGAAAAAAGGTGGACAAAGAAATGCAAACTATAAAAACAGACTTTCTGGAAATGAAAATTGTATTAGGGATGGTCAGTTCTTTCAGGCAGATTATCAGAATACTAGGCACATCAAAGTAAAGAATTAGGCCACTTATAATTACGGAACAGCAATGAGAAGAGACAGAGAATACTGCTGAAGAAATATTTTAAAAATTAATGAGTAAAGGAGTAAATTTAATCAGTGCAAAGCTGATTAAAAGATGCCGACCCACAGATTAAAAGAAAGTGAGCAAACCCCAAGCAGGATAAATATGAAAAAAAAAAAACACATGTTGGCATCTCATAATTCTGAAAACTAGAAATTATCAAAAAAAATCTTGGAAGGATTAAGAACAAAAAATATATCATTGTAAGGGATAAGAGTGACAACTGACTTCTAACCAGAAAAAAATTGAGGCCAGAGAACAATTGAACTACTTTTTTAAAGTACTGCAAGAAAACTGTCAATCTAGAATCTTGAATCATAGTTGTATGTCCTAATACCCTTCTTTCAGTAAGTGATAGAATATGTTGGCCAGATTTTAGTAAGGTTATAGATGATTTGAGCAACTATTAACAAACTTGACCTAGTTACCTCCCATCTATAGAACACTGTACCCAGCAACTATAGATGTGCTTTAAAATATTCCAACAGTTTCTGTATTGATAAATTTCATACTTAATGTTCTTGGTCTCACCATTATTCTGTCACAGGTCATCTTTTTAGCTGTATTCTTCTGTGTGCATTGTTTCTATAAAGATGAATTCCTAAATTTTAAATACTAATTTGGTTTGCTTATGTAAACACCTATATAAAGCGAGCATATTGTTGTTGCTGTTGTTAGATACCATGCCATCAGGTCAGTTACAACTCATAGTGACTCTATATATAAAAGAATGAAACATTGTTCAGTCCTGTGCCATCCTCAAAATAATAGGTATTTTTGAGCCCACTGTTGCAGCCACTGTGTCAGTCCATCTTATTAGAGCCTTCCTCTTTTTCACTGACCTTCTACTTTACCAAGTTTGATGTTGTTCTTCAGGGATTGGTGCCTTCTTACAACACATCCAAGGTATGCTATCTTTGTATGCTACCACTCATGAACCTCCTGTGTCATATATAACAACTTTGAAGTGATTAAGAGCTTTGTTAGAATGGAGACATGTGGTTTCTATTTATTTCATAAATTGCACTCTGTCATATGACCTCTGACAATTAAGTGAGTGAATTCTTCTTATCAAAAGTACAATATACCTTTTTGTTAAGTGTCACTGTTGTCACCTTCAAAGTACTCCCTTGTGAAGCTATGTACTGACGCCAGCACCTACTCCACCTTTCCAGGCAGTTTTGGAGCTCTTTTTCCTGGAATGGCCATCAGAGCTTTTGTATTACCCTTGATGTCCTGAATGTCATCAAAATGTCTTCCTTTCACTATTTCCTTTACCTTTGGGTAAAGAAAAAAGTCACTGGTGGCCAGATCAGGTGAGTAGGAACGGTACTCCAATACAGTTGTTTACTGGCTAAAAACTCCTTTACAGACAGAGCCATGAGTTGTGGGTGAAAAATCAGGCCATTTTCATCTAACTGTTTCACACAAACTTTTCCACATTTCCAAACAGTACACTTGGTTAACTGTCCAGTTGATACAAATTCATAATGAACAATTACTTTGTTATCAAAAAAGGTTAACAACATAATGTTGACTGTTGATTTGGACTGACAGAAATTTTTGGTCCTGGAGAATTGACTGCCTTCCATTGCACATTTTGATGCTTTGTTTCAGGGTCATATTGGTACACCTGTGTTTCATCACCAGTGATAACACGGCCCATAACATGTCTTGCCTCTCCAAAAGGTCTTGGCAGACTTCAACTCTCCGTGGCTTTTGTTTATCCATGAGCTCCTTTGGGACCATTTTTGCAGATACTGTTCTCATGACAAGATTTTCAGTTCAGATTTTCTTAACTGTTTCTTTATCAATGTTTATTTGGTCTGCAGTGTTTCTTACAGTCAGCTGATAATTTTGATGCACAATTCAATGAATTTTTGCAATGTTTCCATCAGTTCTCATTACTGGCCACTCTGACAGTCTTCATCAGTGACATTTTCTCTTACCTTAGAAAAACATTTAATCCATTTGTACACTGCCGTTTTCTTCATGGCATTATCCCCATAAACTTTAACTAAGATGTCCCTGTTTTCACTTCCACTCTTGCCAAGTTTAACAAGAAATTTAAGTTTGTACATTGCTCCAATTCAAGCTCCAACATTCTTGCAACAGCACACAAAAATATGCAACAGTAATGAATGCCACTTAGCAAGACACCACCACACATTGGCAGAAACACAGCTGTGAGACAGTGATACACCGAGGTTGTAAAAATGTAGTTATTTGTACAGTGCTGCTAATGTGAGTGCTCAGTAGCACTTAATTTTCAGACTTCATATTAATCTTGGCTTCTTAAAAATATTTTGAGGAAACCCAGGATGAAGAATAATGAAATGACGACTGTTTTGAAAATCATTAAAATCAGTGCAAGAATTCCAATGTGATATCCAACCTTTTAGGTTCTATGGAGAAAAATAATCTGCATGATTGAAAAGAGAAGACGTGACTCTTGGAACAATGATGTCTCTTAAAGTAGCATGCTGTTATCACTAGCCTTTTGCTAATTGTCTTTATGTCAGGTTTAATTTATTCAATCACAAAATAAGTTTTAACTTGGTTTTAATACTGCAGTGAACCATATTTAACATTTAAGGACCATTTCAGAATGAAATCCTTTTTTTTTTTAACATGGTACTATTATACTTCAACAGGTCAACAGGAAATAACGCTTAGCCTTAGTTTTATAAGCTAAACATATGTTTCTCTTTTGGAAGGGGGTTTTCATTCTACTGTTAAATCTTAAATACAAAGAATTGATGGAGGTTGACCTTGCAAATTATTTTATATTCCCTTAATGTTTTAACTTAAAGTAGATTATTTTTGTATAAAAAATCTGTTCTTGTTAATCTCTTTTTGCTTACGTAGAGAACTAAGAATGCTGTCACCTGGTGATACTGGACTTGTTTTTTCTCTCTGATAAATTTTTAACTGTCTCAGATTTTTTTTTTTTTTTTTAAATAAGGCAGGGTGTAATTAAACTAAAAATAAAGATGTTAAACTTTTGGACCACATATAACAAGGTACAGAGAGTAACAGCTATTTTATGTGTGAAAAACAGTGTGTGTGTGGATGTATTTGTGTGGGTATGGATGTAGGAGAACTTTTTATTGAATAGTTTTGTATTTATTTCATTACTTATCCCAATAATGGTCTGAAATCTTGCTATGCTTTTCTTAATGAAAAAAAACTGCTTAATGGAATTTTAATATAATAGCAATTCTGTATATATTACTGTAGTATTTTGATATTGTCATTCAACTAAAACAGAAGACATTATAGAACGCACTCTGAGATGGCAACAGAAGACAATGGAAGGGAAAAGCTGGCCCCCAAACAGACCTGATACCTCAGATCTACTCTATGGTTGGCAAGAGAGATAATTGCTCTAGATTTGGTAATACTGGAATACCGCAGGTGATAACAACAGTTTCATAGAAGTTAATCTCTATATTTTGAGGCTGAACTAGAACAGTATGATGGCCAGCAGTTTATCTTCAGTTTCCTAAATTGGGGTTTTACTTAGATCACGCTTGTTGCCTGAACTCTCTTCTGAGGTCTTGCATGAGAAAAGTCAGAGTCCTTGGGTTGATCCCATTCTTTGCTGTTTCCATGTAACAATTTATACAATTAACTACAGCTGTCTATTTGGCGTCTCTAAAATTCTATACCAGTGCATTGAAAGAATGGCTTAATCTCTATTCTCTGCATGTGTACTCTGTGTACATCCATCCTGCCAAGATAGTTAAGGACATTGGCATGTTTAATATAGTTTGAATGCTTATTTTCCTTGGTAAACTGAAAATTCCTTGAAAACAAGAACGATGTCCTTTTTATGTTTAATCCACTTCCACCCCATTTCCGTAAATTTAGTACAGTGGTTTGCATAAGCAAACTGGCCTGCTCAGTCATTCAAGCACCCACTCACTCACTCAGTGTCCTGTCCTCTAGTTACCCTGGTAATAGTCACCTGATCAAAAGAGATGGACTATTCACAAGGAAGAATTATGTTTTAATCATATAAATGTTTTAGGGCAGTTCTTCCTTTTTTTTTTTTTTGTAGCAGTATTTAGTTGAAATTTCAGAGTTACAGGCTAAGAAACCAGCATTCTCACTCTGGATGTTTGAAAATTGTGTCTTTATCTACCTCAGTTCTTTTGTCTTAAAAGGACATGTGTGTATGTTCAACTTTTCCTATGAGAGCATTGTAAGGATGAAATAAAGGAATGGGTTGTGAAAAATGCTCTGAAAAAATGAATTTTTCAAAAATGCCTCCTCAGTTGGATAAAATTGAAAAAAATATGCATATTGATCATATATATACAGCCAGGATTTCTTTAATTGAGGCAAAACTATTGGTGTAGTCAGATTTTTCATTATTCTGTCTTAATGTGTCATGAAGGTATTCTGAAACTGATTTTTTAAATGTAATTCCTGTATTGAAAAAAACATTTCTACATGTTTTCAGGATCACCAAGTCTGTTAAAACGAGACCTTGTGATTTGAATATCTCCAGCTTCATTGAGAAGTGGCTGCTACTCTGTAATACCTTATTGAGGTCAGGCTAAAAATAGAAGCTAAAGCCTTATTTATATTGCTATCTCTTGGTGACATAGCTACAAATTCCATTTCTTCTGTCTAGACCTTAGTTGATTCAGTGACAGCTGAGGCCAGCCTTAAGATTTAAAAATGGTCAGAAACAGTTGATAATCAGGTCTGCTTCTCTGTAGCATTCAAACACTTCTCTTATGCCAGAGAAGTATTTTAGATCAAAACAGGCAGAGGTACAATTCACAAATTGCCTGTGCAAATAAATGCATATTTTGCATTGGTAGTAACAACATGAATTTTAGAATGTTATCTTTACATTTAAATCCTCAGAAGAAGGGTTACCATGTTTGAGATATGAGGCTAGTTCAACCCCTGTCTAGATTTTGGTGGATGCCAGGGACAGACTACAGGAAAATATACATTATAGTGGTTAAAAGTTAGCTGCTAAGCAAAAGGTCAGTTGCTGGCCTAAAGACCAGCAGTTCAAATCTACCAGCTGCTCCTTGGAAACTCTATGGGGCATTTCTCTGTCCTACAGGGTTGCTATGAACTGGAGTTAACTTAATGGCAATGAGTTTAGTCATATATGTGTGTACACACACACACACGGAAACCCTGATGGTGTAGTGGCTAAAAGCTATGGCTACTAACTAAAAGGTCGGTAGTTTGAATCTACCAGATGTTCCTTGGAAACTCCGTAAGTCAATTTTACTGTGTCATGCAGGGTTGCAGTGAATTGCAACTCAATACCTGTGCACAGGATGTGTGTGTGTGTGTGTGTGTACATATATACTGCATTTGAGCATTCACACATACTGGAGCTGTCTTGGTGATTCAGGTTCTGGGGAAGGAATATTTCTGACTATATTTGTTACTTGCTTTACTAAGCTCTCCTTTATGAGTATATATTTCTGAGGTTTTATTGCTATAGAAGTGCTGTTCCTCAGGTTTTTGATTTATACTCCAGAGTATTAGCAAGATACCTTAGACTCTTTTTTTTTTTTTTTTTGGTTGTTGTATCTAACTGTGTGTGTGCTTAAATCTTAACATGTCCTGATGCCATGAAGGATTCACTTATGTATCTGGCAGATTCCATTAACTAGACCACCTTTTTTTCACTTTGTCACTATAGATGAAAAACTTAAGGTATAGATATGAAATATCTGTGGATAATAATCAGAAAAGAGAGTCACATCTAAAGGGAATGCATTAATACATTGCAGTAGGAATGGTGGACTGGCTATGCCAGTTATATAATTTAAGGACAGAACAGCAAATCTTTTTCCATAGCCTGAATCACCCTTGCTGAGTAACATGAGGGGTCCTGGAGGCAGTCATGTCCGGTCCACTCCCCAGTCAGAGCTACTTGGACAGTTATTTAATAACTGGTTAAAAATGCACATCTGCTACAAAAGGCCTTCCCTAATGCTTTGAGAAGCAAATATATACTTTGAAGACTAAGATGTATTTGACCCAAGCTATGTTTTTTTTTTTTTTTCCTCAGTTACCTCCTATGTGCATGAAAGTTGGACAATGAAAAAGAAAAGCAGAACTGATGCATTCAAATATGGTGTGGGTGAACAATATTGAATATAATGTGTACTGCCAAAGAAGATGCACAAATCAGTCTTTTAAGAAAAACAACTAGAATGTGCCTCAGAAGCAAAAATATTGAGACTTTGACTTGCTTAATTTGAACATCTCATCAGGAAAGACCAATCTCTAAAAAGGGACATAATATTTGTTAAATAACAATAATAATAATAATGAAACACTGCTGTTGAGTTGGGTCTGACCCACAGCAACCCTAGGACTCAGAATAGAGCTGCCCCTTAGAGTTTCCAAGGAACACCTGAAGGATTTGAACTGCTGACCTTTTGGTTAGCAGACATAGCACTTAACCCACTACACCATCAGGGTTTCTTGTTAAAGAATAGGGTCAACAAAAATGAAGGTAGTCCTCAGTGAGACTGAGTGATACAACAGCCACAAGAATGAACTCAAACCTACCAGTGATCATGAAAGTGGCATTAAAACCATTGACACTGAGTCAGTTCAGGCTCATGGAGACCCTATAGGACAGAGTACAACCATAGAGTTTCCAAGGACCACACCAACCTTTTGGCTAGCAGCCATAGAACTTAATCACTGTGCAGCCAGGGTTTCCAAAGATGGTACAGGAGCAGGCATTATTTCATTCTGTTTTAAATAAGGTAGTCATGGGACATAGCTGATAGGATGGTAAGTAACAGCAGCAACAACAAGGAGGCATGAACACCTACCAGTATGAACAGGGTGATTGTTGTCTTGCTCTTCGGGTACGTCAGCCTAGAAAATAATCTGACGTCACCCTCACCTAATAAAGAAAATTCCTACCTGTAACAGTTAAATCTAGCCCGCTTCTCTCTGCCCCACTGCCCCACTGCCCCTAATCATCTCTTCTGCACTTTGTAATATTGTTTCTGTCTTTAGCTGAACTTGAGACCAGGGATTTCTTCAAGCCTCCAGTATTTAAGATTCTCAAGCCTATTCTGTGCTGCTGCATACTACCTAACTAGAAACAATGTGTAGGTGTTGCAAGCAGGAAATTTTTATTTCTTCTCTTTTCATTAAAAAATAGGCTATCTCTTGAAGAAATGAGCTTCCTGTCATTGGGAATCTTTGGTCTTAGACGTTTAGACATTAAGCAGGAGAGGCATATATCACACTAAAGTGGACGCTGGATGACAGTCTTGTCCTAAGGGTTGCCGTTTATCTTCTCTGTTATAATCTGTCTGGTCCTGATGATATTAGGATGCTGAGTTCTCTGGGCTGGGTTTTGACTTCTGCTGGTGCTGCAGGAAGCTGTATTACTCCTTGTACCTTTCAAGTATTCCATATGGAGAATAATACCTTGTTTCTGGGTGCTGAGAGAATCCTGTGGGGGGAAAAATGTAATAAAAACTTTACTTTACATTGATCTACTTTGTTTTTGTTCATTTGTTTGTTTCTGTTATAATAAATAGTAGAACCTGATGAGGATGAGTTACAATTCATGATGTACACATTACAAGTACCAAAATGAGTAGAAGTGGTAGAAAAGTAGCAGTGACATAGCAGTAGTCACAGCAGTACTTGTACTACCCCTAGTATGATAATCGAAATCATCTCTATGATAGTAATAATAACAACAGTACTATTTTGTTACGATTATTATTCTCATTGTTATTATTAGATATTTGTTAGATTGCTGGGAATGGCATCTGTAGAAATAATTGTGAACCTTGTTAATAGTAATAGCAAAGCTGTTTTGAAAATTTTTGTGCATCTATACTCTGCTGACCATTGTTCCCACATGGCTCTGGGCCGTGAGAAGATCTGGGAGGCTTTTTGAGGCCTATCTGTTTTGATAAATCACTTAGACATTTTTTTTTTTTCCTTTGGCTTCAGTAACATGCAGGAAATGAAGTGGAGCCAGGGGACATTACTTGAAACCTTAATTTTCTCCAAGAACCAGGGCCCGTATCTTCACAACGCTGGGACCTCAAATCTACTGGAGCATTTTATCATTCCCTTGTCTTCAGTAACTGCTCATAGGAACCTTTCCTAGGCATATACTGGCATTTATATTCAGTTTTCTACAATATCTAGAAAAAGCCTATCTATGTATCATTTCAAGTGGTGGTATAGTAGAGTGGTTAAGAGCTCATACTCGGGCTTGATTTCATGAGAGATGACTGCTGGCTCCTCCAGCTTGACTAGCTTTATGGTCTTATACAAAACAACATTGATCTACTTTGTTTTTGTTCATTTGTTTGTTTCTGTTATAATAAATAGTAGAACCTGATGAGGATGAGTTATAATTCATGATGTACACATTACAAGTACCAAAATGAGTAGAAATGGTAGAAAAGTAGCAGTGACATAGCAGTACTCACAGCAGTACTTGTACTACCCCTAGTATCATGGTAACAGCCTGAGAGTGAGGGAGCCTTACATATTCCACAGCAGGAAGCCTTGTGTTCTTAGTCTCCTCCGGCCCACACTTAGTAATTCTGAAGCTAATACTTGACTCCTTTATTGCCCCTGTTCTGCTTTGTCAATTCCTCTTTGGCTTTGTACAGCCATGGGATCACATCTCGTCTGTACTTCTTATTAGCTAGGTTTGCCAATTTATTCAACCTCTTTGAGGCTGCTTCTCCTCTTTAAAATGATGGTGACACTAACTTGATAGTTTTTTCAAGAATGTTGAGTGAGATGAATAGACATAAGGCATAGTTGCTAGTTAGAAGTTCCAGTTCTCCTCCCTATTAAAAATCAGGTAATCATAACCCAACTATTGAAACTACCTCCTTTTCTCACAGTAACTATTCCTTTCAGTAATTATACAAAAACCACTGTGCAGGGACACTCAACTCTCATGATACTTGCTCTGAGTTAATGAAACTCTCATGTTCATTCTACTTTTAGCCAACCTCATGAGTTTTACCCATGGTAATAGGCTAGACATAAGGCTAATGTAGCTAAACCCCATAACAGCTTAAGCAGAATTTGAAACTCAATTTTAGAAATAAGTATAGTAGTAAAGGACATGAGTTTTAGAGTTAGACAGAATTCCAACTTAGCTTCATCACTGCTTGGGTAGAGCATGAGCAAGTTGTTCAACCTCTTGTACCTCTCAAGTATTCCATATGGAGAATATTACATTGTTTGTGGGTGTTGAGAGAATCTTGTGGGGGAGGAATGTAATAAACACTTTACTTATATGGTAATTGAAATCATCTCTATGATAATAATAATAACAACAGTACAATTTTGTTATGATTATGTTATTCTCATTATTATTAGATATTTGTTAGATTTCTAGGAATGACATCCATAGAAATAATTGTGAACATTGTTGATAGTAATAGCAAAGTTGTTTTGAAAATTTTTGTCCTTCTATACTCTTCTGCCCCAAATAAATATATATATTATCTAGACATCCTCATAAAAATTGTGAGTTAAATGCTATTATTCACAGATATCTGTCAATTTCGACGTGTCTTTCAGCCTGTTGTACTGTGGAGGCTTGTGTGTTGCTGTGATGCTGGAAACTGTGCCACTGGTATTCACATACCAACAGGATCACCTATGACAGAACAGTTTCAGCTGAGATTCCAGACTAAAACTGACTAGGAAGAAAGACCCTACAGTCTACTTCTGAAAAGAATTAGCCAGTGACAACCTTATGAATACCAACAGAGTGCTGACAGAAAATGAGCCCCCATATTCAAGTCACTTAAAAGACAACTGGGGAAATGTTGCCTTCTTAAAGTAGGGTCAACCTGAATTATGAGCATTTGGGGCCTTCACTTGCTGATGTGGCACAATTCAAAATAAGGAGAAACATCAGCAAACATCCATCAATAACAGGAACATGGAGGTTGTACCATTTTGCAATCCCACCAGCAGTGTAGGAGAGTTCCACTTTCTCCACAGCCTATCCAATATTTGTTGTTTTGGGTTTCTTGGATCACAGCCAACCTTGTTGGGGTGACATCGTATCTCAATTTGGTTTTGATTTGAATTTCTTTAATAGCTAATGATCATGAGTAATTCTGCATGTGTAGTTCGGCTGCCTGGATATCATCTTTAGAGAAATGTCTGTTCATCTCCTTCACCCATCACTTAATTGGATTATTTATCCTTTTTTTGTTGAGATTTTGTAATACCTTATAGATTATGGAGATCAGACATCAGTCTGACATAGAGTTGCCAAATATTTTTTTTCCATTCTGTAGGTGGTCTTTTAAATTTTTTGATGAAGTCTTTGGATGAGCAAAAGTGTTTGATTCTTAGTAGTTCCCATTTATCTATTTTCTGTTGAAAGTGCTCTGTTTGTCAGATTTTGAGATCTGTCCACATTGTGTGTTAAAACTTCCATTGTTGATCCTATTTTATCTTGGATGGGCTTTATCATTTTAGATTTGATATTTAGGTCTTTTATCCAGTTTGAATTGGTTTTTTTATAAGGTATAAGATATGAGTCTTGTTTCATTTTTTTGCAGATGGATATCCAATTTTGCCAGCACCATTTGTTAAAGACATTGTTCTTACCCTGGTTTAAAATCTTGGGGCCTGTGTCAAATATCAACTGTTCATGGGATGATGGTGGCATCTCTGGGGTCTTTACTCTGTTCCATTTCTCTATATGTCTCTTGTTGTACCAGTACAAGGCTGTTTTGACAACTGTGGCAGTCTAATAGATTCTAAAGTCAGTGTCAGGTAGTGGGAGGCCTCCCACTTATCTGAGGTTTCTTCCCTTTCCAAAGATGATGATTTGTTTCTCGATTTCATTAAAAAATGTCATTGGAATTTGTATTGGAATTGCATTATATAAGTAGATGCATTGGGCAAAATAGACATTTTCACAATGTTGAGTCTTCCTATCCATGAGCAGGGTAGATCACTCTATTTATGTAAGTTTCTCTTAGTTTCTTGTAGGAAGGTCTGGTAAAGATCTTTGTAAAGATCTCTTATTTCTCCAGTTAGATTTATTCCTAGGTATTTTATCTTCTTGGGGGAAATTGATTTGGTGATTTCTTCTTTAATAATCTCACTGTTGATATAAAGAAATCCTGCTGATTTAGTTATGTTTATCTTGTATCCTGATACTTTGCTGAACTCCTCTATTAGTTCCAACACTTTACTTATGGATTCCTTTGAATTCTCTGTATAAACAATCATATCATCTGCAAAGAAGGAGATTTTTACTTCTTCATTGCCAGTACGGATGCCTTTTAGTTTTTTGTCTTGTCTAATTGCTGTCGCTAGAACTTCTAGGACAATGTTGAATAGAAGTGGTGAGAGTGGTCATCCTTGTCTAGTTTCTGTTCTCAGAGGGAATGCAGGATGATGAAGGCAGTTGGCTTTGCATAGATGCTACAGATTGCATTGAGGAATTTCCCCTTTACTCCTATTTTTTCTGAGAGTTTTAAGCATGAATGGATGTTGAACTTTGTCAAATGCCTTTTCTGCATCAATTGACAAAATCAGGTGATTCTTATCTTTTGTGTTATTAATGTGGTTGATTACATTAATTGTTTTTCTGATGTTGAACCAGCCCTGCATCTCTGGAATGAAACCAACTTGATCATGATGAATGAATTTTTTTGTTTTGTTTTGTTTTAATATGCTGTTGAATTCTATTGGCTAGAGTTTTGTTGAAGATTTTTGCATCCAGGTTCATGAGTGATATTGGTCTGTAATTTTCTTTTTTTTGTGGGATCTTTCCCTGGCTTTGGTGTCAGGTTATGCTGGCTTCACAGAATGAATTTGGGAGTATGCCATCCCTTTCTATGGCGTGAAATAGCCTCAATAGTACTGGAGTTAACTCCTCTCTAAAAGTTTGGTAGAATTGACTGAATAGCAACTAAGATGTTTCAAAAAACAGATGCAGTGTTAGAAATGCTCACTTGGCTACGTCAAGAAATTTAGAAGACAACCAACTACCTGGGCAACAGTCTGGAAGAGATCTGTATTTATGCCTATTCCCAAGAAAAGTGATACAAATGAATATGAAAATTATGAACAATATCATTGATACCACAAGCAAGTAAAATTTCTCTGAAGTTCACTCAAAAGCAGCTGCAACAGAGAATTGCCAAAAATTCATACCAGATTCAGAAGAGGACATGGAGCCAGGGATATCATTGCTGATGTCAGATGGATCCTGCCTGAAAGCAGAGAACGCTAGAAGGGCGTTTACCTGTGTCTTATTGACCAAGTAAAAGCATCAAGTTTGTAGATTGTAAAATTATGGTTAAAATTGTGGAGACTGGGAATTCCAGAACACCTTAATTTTGCTCATGAGGAACCTGTACGTAAATCAAGAGCCAGTTATTTGGATAGAACAAGGGGATACTGAGTGATTTAAAGTTAGGAAAAGTGTCAGAGTTGTATCCTTTCATCATACCTACTCAATCTTTATACTGAACAAATAGTCCAAGAGGCAAGACTCCTTGAAGGAAAGTGGGGCATCACGATGGATGAAGACTCATTAACAATCTGTGTTATGCAGATGACATGAATTTACTTGCTGGGAGTAAGTAAAAAGGATTTGAAGCACTTAGTGATGACAGTCAAAGACCACAGCCTTCTGTGTGGGTTATACTTCAACAAAAAGAAAACAAAAATCCTTACAACTGGACCAGTAAGCAACATCATGATAAATGGTGAAAAGATTGATGTTTTCAAGTGTTTCATTTTGCTTGGATTCACAATCAACACCCATGGAAGCAGCAGTCAGAAAATCAAAAGATGCATTTACATTGGGCAAATCTGCTGCCAAAGACCTCTTTAAAATGTTGAAAAGAAAACATGTCACTTTGAAGACTAAGGTGCATCTGGCACAAGCCATGGTCTTTACAGTGGTTTCATAAGCATGTGAAAGCTGTGCAATGAATAAGGAGGACAGAGGAAGAACTGGCACCTTTACATTGTGGTATTGGTGAAAAATATTGAACATACCGTGGACTGCCAAAAGAATAAACAAATCTGTCTTGGAAGAAGTACAACCAGGATGCTCCTTAGAAGCACAGATGGTGAGACTATGTTTTACATACTTTGGATTTGTTGTCAAGAGGGCTCAGGCTCTGGAGAATGACATTCCACTGGGTAAACTAGAGGGTCAATGTCAAAGAGGAAGACTGTTAATGGGATGGATTGATACAGTGTCTGCAACATTGGACTCAACCATAGCAGTGATTGTGAGCATGCACAGTCCAGAGAAGTATTTCATTCTGTGGTACATAAGTTCTCTATGAATTATAACCAACTTCATTGTACCTAACTGCAACACTCACAGATGAAAACTTAAATTGAGATTAAATAAATGGAACTAAGAACATACTATCAATACAAGACAGGCTTGGTATTTAAAGCTAAATTACTCTGACTCTTGAGCACACTACTTTGACTCCCCTCTGTAGTCTAAAAAAGAATGGTTGAATCAACTGATACTATAGAGAATGGAAGATTTTAATGTTTATTTTATGTGAACTGCAATCCTTAAGTAGAAGTTATCATGTCAAAATGGTTAAGCTTATTCTGCATGGCTTTTATGGAAACTGTGGTGGCATAGCAGTTAACAGCTACAGCTGCTAAACAAAAGGTTGGTTGTTCAAATCCACTAGGTGCTCCTTGGAAACCCTGTGGATCAGTTCCACTCTATTCTATAGGGTCATTATGAGTCAGAATCACCTCAGCAGCAATGGAGATTGCATAGCATAGCTAGAAACAATGGGTAGATGACAGAAGAAGAAAAAATTAAGTTCTGCCCTTTTCATTAAAAATAAAGACTTAAGTGCTATGTCTTTGGAAATTATTGATCTCAGGCATCCAGATATTCAAGCAGAAGCGGTTTCCAGGAGGCATACAGATGTTGAATTAGATGTGTCCTAAAATTCTCTGTATTGCTGAGACTACATTTTAGGTTTCAAATATTTTCAAGTATTGATTGAAGGAGGCAAGCTGAAAAATAGCAATAGTTCATGTATTTTGAGAGTTCTACATTTGTAAGTTCTACTTTTCACTGATTATTCCATTGGACTTTTTAACTGTTCCTTTTTGGTGGGGGACAAGAGACAATTTTTTCCAGGTTCTTATTGGAGATTATACTGTGGTTAGTGGGAGATATTTGCCTTTTTTTGTGGTAGAAAAACTCAGGTGCAAAATGGCATTTTAAGGAGCTTTTGAATAAAGTAAAGCGATTATCTTTTTTGTTTTTAATTGTGAAATAGGAACTCACTCAGCATAATGCCTTCCAGGTCCCTCCATGTTATAGGATGTTTCACAGATTCATTTTATTCTTTATAGTTGCACAGTATTCCATTGTGTGAATATACTCTCATTAGTTTATCCATTCATCCATCAATGGTTGTTTCTGTCTTTTTACTATTGAGAGTGTGGGTGTGAGTATTTCTATTCCCATGACAGCTCTTACTTGCCTAGGATATATTGCAAGGTGTAGCATTGTTGGATCTTAATGTGCTTATTTCTAGATTTTTAAGGAAGAGCCAAATCAATTTCAGAAGTGCTATTACCATTTTATATCCCTACCAGCACTGGTTAAATGTTCCAGTCTCTCCAGAATCTCCCTGAAATTGATCACTCTGTGTTTTTGGTTAAACCTTGTGGGAGTGAGATAGTATATCACTATGATTTTTGATTAGCGTGTCTCTAATGGCTAATGGTCATGACTATTTCATCATGCACCTATTAGCTGCCTGAATATCTTCTTTGGCGAAGTACCTCTTCACATCCTTTCTAGTTTTAAATTGACTTATTTGTCTTTTTGTTTTTGAGGTATTGCAGTATCTTGTAGATCTCAGAGATTAGCTGCTGACTAAATTTGTAACATCCGGTAACTTTTTCTCATGCTGTACATTATCTTTTTACTTTTTTGATGAAGTCTTTGGATGAGCTTAAGTGTTTGACTTTAAAGATTTCTCAATTGCTTATTTTCTCTTTTGGTGTTTGTGCACTGTTAGTGATGTTTTATATTCTGTTTAAGCCATGTTTTAGGGTTTAGAAATTTCCCAAGAAAACATAGTGGTGTAGTGGTTAAGTGCTAAGGCTGCTAATCAAGAGGTTGGCAGTTCAAATCCACCAGGTGCTCTTTGGAAACCTAATGGCGCAGTTCTACCTTATCCTATAGAGTCCCTGTGAATCAGAACTGGCTCTACGGCAATGAGTCAATGGGGCATTGTCCCTATTTTTTTCTTCCACAATATTTAGCTTGTTAGATTTTACATGTAGGTCTTTAATGTATTTTGAGTTAGTTGTGCATGGTGAGAGGCTTGAGTCTTGTTTCATTTTTTTACACATCGATATTCAGTTATTCCAGCACTGTTTGGTAAAGAGACCGTCTTTTCCCCAAGTAACAGTCTTGGGTGTCTATCAAATATCAGCTACTCATAGGTAGATGATAATAAGCCAGGATACTTGGTTCTGTTTTATTGGTCTCTATCTGTTTTTATACCAGTACCAAGCTGTTTTGACTACTGTGACTGTATAATAGGCTATAAAGGCAGATAGTATGAGTCCTCCCACTTTGCTCTTGTTCTTCAGTAATGCTTTACTTATCCAGGGCCTCTTCCCTTGCCATATGAATTTGGTAATTTGTTTTTCTATCTCAATAAGTAATGTCATTGAAATTTGTATCACAATGCATTGTATCTACAGATCACTTTGAGTAGAATAGATATTTTCGTAATATTGAATCTTCCTATTCATGAGCACTTATGTAGGTCTCCTTTGGTTTCTTGTAATAGTATCTTACAGCTTTCTTTATGCAGATCTTTTATGTCTCTGGTTAGATTAATCTTAAGTATTTTTTATTCATGGGAGCTATTGTAAATGGTATTGATTTGATGACTTCTTTGACCTTCTGTTTTGCAGTGTAGAGGAATCCAGCTGATTTGTGTATGTTTATGTTATATTCAGATACACTGATGAGCTCTTCTTTCTATTAGTTCCAGTAGGGTTTGTTTTTTTTTTTTTTGGTAGATCCCTTAGGTTTTTATGTGTATAAGATTGTATCATCTGCAAATAGAGGTAATTTTACTTCTTTGTTATCAATTTGAGTACTTTTTTTTTTCTTTTTCTAGTTTGATTGTTCTTTCTAGAAGCTCCAGCACAACCTTTAATAAAAGTGATACAAAGGGGATCCTTGCTTGGTTTTGATATCAGGGAGTATGAAGCTTCCTCCTGTGTTCTTTTGAGGTTTTCTTCCTTTCTGTACGAAGTTGGTGTTAAGTTTTTCTCTTTCTGTAAAGAATGTTGTTGGAATTTCATTGAATCTGTAGATTGCTTTAGGTAGGATTAACATTTTTACTGTATTAAGCCTTCCTTTTCATGAGCATGCTACCCATGTTTTGTAGGTCTCTTTTAGTCTTGTAGCAATGTTTTATAGTTCTCATTATATAAGTCTTTTGTGTCCCTAGTTAGATTAATCTCTAGATATATTTTTGATTTGGGTGCTACTGTAAATGGTATTGTTTTCTTGATTTCTTTTTCAGAATCGTCTTGTTAGTGTAGAAGATTCCAACTGATTTTTGTGTGTTAGTATTGTATACTGTAATGTTGCTAAATTCTTCCATTACTTTCAGCAGTTTTCCTGTGGAATCTATAGGGTCTTATATATATAGGAGTATGTCATCTGCACATAGTGACAATTGTACATCTTCCTTTGCATTTTAGGGAATTTGTATTTCTCTCTCTTGTTGCTCTCGCTAGGACTTCCAGTACAATATTGAATAAGAGTGGTGCTAATAGGCACCTTGTCTCATTCCCATTCTCAAGAGATTTTCAGCATTTCTCTACTGAGTATAGAGTTGGTTGTTAGTTTTTTGTATATGCTCTTAATTATATTGAGGAATATTCTTCTATTCTGTTTTGCTGAGATTTTTTTTTTTTTAAATCAGGAAAATGTTGAATTTTATCAAATACTTTTTTTTTTTGCATCAGTCGATATGATCATGTAGTTCTTTTCCTTTATTTTTGGGGTGGATTACATTTCATTTTCTGATATTGAACCACTCTTATAATCCTGGTAAACACTTTTATAATCACAGCTGATGATGATGTATGATTTTTTTTATATGTTGCTGTAGTTTGTTGACTACAAAGTTATTGAAAATTTTTCATCTATGTTCATAAATGATACTGGTCTGCAGTTTTCTTTTTGTGTGATATCTTTGTCTGGCTTTGTTTTCGCAATCATGATGGCTTAAGAGAAGGAGTTAGGTAGTGTTTTCTTTTGATTTGAAGAGACTGAGAAGGATTACTGTCAACTCTTCTCAGAATGGTAGACCTCCCCAGTGTAGTCATCTAGTCCTGTTTTTTTTTTTTTTTTTTTTTTTCCTTCCCTTTGGTTGATAGCTTTGTCATGACTTCTTCAATCTCTTCTTCTGTGATGGATCTCTTTAAATTTTCTACCTCTGTTTGATAATTTAAGCAAATAGTGTTTCTAGGGGCTTATCCATTTCCTGTAGGGTTTTGAACTTTGGGAGTATATTTTTTCATAATGGTCGTGAATAATCTTCTTTCCCTCTGGTTGATTTGTTCTAGTGTCGCTTATTTCATTTCCTAGTATGGTTATTTGCCTCTTCTGTGCTTTCAGTTTTGTCAGTGCAACCAGGGATTTGTCTGTTTTGTTAATTCTTTCTACTGTTTTTCTATTTGCTAATTTGTTCCTGCCCTAATTTTTATTATTTCATTTTTTTTTCTCATTGCTTTTGGCTTCTTTTGCTCTTCCTTATCTATTTGTTCAAGTTGTCAATTTAAATTAGTATATTTGGATCTTTCTTCTTTTCTGATGTAGCCATTTATTGCTATAAATTTCCTTCTGAGTACTGGTTTTGCTGTGTCTCAAGGTTTGGGTATGTCATATTTTCAATTTTATTTGCTTCTAGCAATTTTAAAATATCATTTGCATTTCTTGTATGACTCAGTCATTTTTAGTAACAAATTGTTTAGTTTCTGTGTAATTTTTTTCCTGTATTTTGTTGATGATTTCTAGGTTTATACTGCTGTTATCTGAGAAGGCACTTTGTATGAGTTCTATCTTGTTAAATTTATTTGAGACTTGTTTTGTGACCTAGCATATGGTCTATTCTGGGAAATGATCCATGCATGATAGAGAAGAATGTGTATTGTTCTGATACTGAGTGGAGCACTCTAGATAAGTTTGATAGGTCTTATTGGCCTGTGGTTGTGTTAAAGTTCTTAATGTATTTAGTGATTTTCCTTTTAGATATTCTTTCTCTAATTGTAAGTGGTGTATTGCAGTCTTCTGCTATTATTGTCAAGTTGTCTATTTCTCCTGTCATATTAGTCAGAATTGTTTCATTTATTTTGGTGCACAGCTGATAGGTATATGTGTATGTATGTATGTGTATATAATCACTATGACTTCTTGTTGAATTGATCATTTTATTATTATGTAATGTCCTTATTTCTCATTACTAAGCAGATTTTGATTTAAAGTCTATTTTATTTGATGTCAGTATGATCACTACTGCTTCTTTTTTCTTTTTCTTTCTTTTTTTTACTGATCACATGGGACATTTTTATCCATCCTTTTATTTTCAGTCTGTTTGTGTCTTTGTGTCTAAGGTGGGTCACTTGCAGACACCAGAAGGATGGATCATCCTTTTTATCCTTTCTGCCACGCTCTACCTGTTGCATGGGGAGTTTAGACCATCTACATTTCAGATTATTACTAAAAACAAATTGTCTACTTAACTCATTTTCTTTTTAATGTTTTATATCTTGGCTATTATGCTGATTTGTCTGTTTTTTCCTTGTATTTGAGACCTTTCTTATAATGAGCTTTTTGTTAACTTGCTTCTTTCTCTGCTGAGTGTTTCTTCTGGGTGATTTAATTTTGACTTATTTCTTAATGTTTTTCTTAATGCCTTTCTGTTTGGAATATTCCCTTCAGTGATAGCTGTAAAGCTGTTCTAGTAGTGGCAAGTTCCAGGAGCTTCTGTTTGGTAATGTCTTGTTTATCCTCACATTTTGAATGGCACCTTTGCTGAGTAAAGTATTCTTGGTCATTAGTTGTTTTGGTTCAGAATTTCATATACTTCACTCTACTGTCTTCTGGCCTCTAGAGTTTTCTAGGGAGAAATCAGTGCTGATTCTTATGAAAGACTCTTGATATGTTAAATAAATATTTTTGTCCTCCTGTTTTCAAAATTTTCTCCTTGTCATTAGTCTTCAAGAATTTTATTTGGTTATGTCATGGAACTGATCTTTTTGTTTCTCTTCTGATTACTGTTTGTATAGCTTCCGGTATTTGCAGGCTTGGTTCTTTGCTCAGGTCTGGGAAACTCTCAGCATCTCTTGGGATATTGTTTCTCTGTCTTTATTATTGTGGTGCTCTAGGACAGTGTTTATTCACTGTTCTTTGATGTTTTGTTTCTTTTGAGACTTAGTAAATTCATATATTTTGTCTTTAAATTCAGATATTCTATTGTTTGCTTCTTTGTTGAATATTTCTCATGCTTCCTCTAAATCAGATATTTTGGCATTTTATGCTTCAGTTCCAGCAGTAATTTTTTTTGGTTGTTGTTGTTTTGTTTTGTTTTTATTTTTTATGAATTTTCAGCATCCTCATTGAAGCTCTTACTTTGCTCCTCTGTTTAATTCCTGAACTTCACTGTCTGGATCATTCTCTAGACTTACTGCTCTTGCAGGTTCTAATATCCATTAGTTTTAGACCTATGTAAGGTTCAATGATATTGTCACACATCATTAAGGTTTCCCTTTGTCACCTGTGACTTGATGGCCCTGCAAAATCCCATGAACAATTTGTATCACCTTGAAAAAGCCTGAGAGAGATGGAGCCATGATGATGGAGTAGTTGGATACTTCCTGTGATGCCTCTAGCAACAAGGACCCAAAAGAATAAATGCATCAATTATATGTGACATTCTAGGAGCCCTGAACATCAACAGGAAAGTTAAGAATTATACTGAGTGGAGGGGAAGGGAGAGTAAGTTTAGAAGTACCTAGGACTGGCTAGACCTAACTTGACAAGAATCAGACACAGCCAGCATGGCGGATGGAGTGTTGATCTTCTGGAGTCCTCAGCTGGAGAGAAAGAGCAGTGGAGAATACACTTGCATCTCCAAAACCAGTGAAAAGTGTCACTCAATCATGAAAAGCTTAGTGGCATGAATGTAATCTACTATGCATGGATCTAAATCCTTTCTTTGGGGTAAAATTCTCTCCCTTTTCCCAGTGCTTTCACCTCCTGTCTTTGCATATGCTTGGCTCCAATGTCTGATGGCATTACCTGAGCTGGAAGTAGGAATCTTTATGTGCCTCTTACAATGTGGCTATTCCACCTGCTGATCACTTTGGCACTACAGGTCTAGATATCTGCTGTTTGAGCTGCTGTGCTGCCTGTGAGCCAACAAAAAGAAAAAAAGTTAAAAATGCCAGTTACCTTCAGTGAGCCAGCCAATTCAGCTGGAGTGGAGCTCAGCCAAATACATCCAGTTTCCTGTTCAGTGGCATGTAGTCCAAACTCACAGACCTATGTCATTTCCTAAATCATGGCCCCGTACATGCCCAGAAAACTTCATTTAATTATCAATCCAGGCCTTAGTTTTCAGAAGGAATTAAGGAGATATGTGTGTAGTCTGCCATCTTGACTCTACCCCCTTGGCAATATTAATTTCTGATCAAAAGAATTTTAAAGTAAAATGCATCACTTAGGATAAGGAAGAACATGATATAATGATTAAAGTTCAGTACTCCAGGAAGACAGAACCATGTTATATATTTACACATACAATAGCATGGCCTTAAACAATCTAATTAAGTCAAATAAACAATGTAATTGATTCAAAACCAAAACTGGACATCTCCACAATAATAGTAGGAGACTTCAACATACCACTTTCACAGAAGGACAGAATATCCTGGAGAAAGCTTAGTAACTACACAGAAGATCTAAATACTGCAGTTGACCAATTTGACTTCATAGACATGTGTAGAATGCCCAGTAGCAGACAAGTATACTTTCTTTTCCAAAGCACATGGAATGTTCTTCAGAATAGAACACATATTAGGCAATAAAGCAACACTTAACAAAACTGAAAGCATCAAAATTTCATAAAGCATCTTTTCAGACCATGAAGCCATGAAAGTAGAAATCAGTAAAAGAAAAAGCATGGAAAAAAATGTCAAATACTTGGAAACTATATAACACCTTGCTCAAAATTTTCTGGGTATGGCAGAAATCAAAGAAAGAATAAAGAGATTCACAGAATCAAGTGAGAATGAGAGCACATCCTACCAGAACATTTGGGACACAGAAAAAAGCTGTGCTCAAAGGTCAGTTTATCTCAATAAAGGATACTTCCAGAAAGAAGAAGGGGCCCAAATCAAAGCATTAGTGATACAACTCAAACAAGTAGAAAGAGAGTAGCAAAAGAAGTCTTTGGGTACCAGAACAAAGCAAATAATAAAAACTGGAGCTGAATTAGGTGAATTTGAGAATGGAAAAATGATTGAAAATCTTAACAAGATCGAAAGCTGGTTCTCTGAAAAGATCAAGAAAAGCAATAAATCATTGGCCAAACTGAAAAAAAGAAAATCAAGAGATGAAGCAGATAACCCAAATAAGAAATGAGATGGGCAATATCACAACCAACCCAAATGAAATTAAAAAAAAAAAAAAAAATCACAACAGAGTACTATGGAAAGTTGTGCTCTGAGAAATTAGAAAACCTAGTAGGAAATAGACAAATTTCTAGAAACATACTGACTACCTAAACAAACACAAACAGAGGTAGAACAACTAAATAAACCTGTAAAAGAAGAAATTGAAAAAGTAATTTAAAAACTCCCAATATGGGGGGGAATTAAGTTGGCAGAATAGTCAAATGCTTCCTTTGCTCCCTCTAACAACAAAGATCCAGAAAAACAAATGAATAGATTATATATGTCATTCTAGGAACCCTAAACATCAAAGGGAAAGTTGAGAAATCAGACAAACCAACAGGGACCCAGAATTACCCAAGTTTGGCCAGACATGTCCAGGCAGGAATCTGCACCCTGCATGCCCTGAGCTATTCTGTCAAGAGAGAGAACAATTTCACAAATGGAGGAGAAGAATTTGCCCTTTCTGCTAAGCCAGAAACTTGGCAAAATCAGGTCCTTTGCCTAGGTGCACACATGAGGGGGCCATGGCTCTTTATCCCCCTACATTTGTCAGCATGTGCAGCCAGTTACCTGTGCCTACACCAATCACCATTTCTAATCTAGGACTGTAGGGAAAAGCCTGTGCCACACATTTTTGTGACTAACTACCTAGGCACCAAAGCTGAATACATAAAATAAAAGTAAAGAGACACCTGAGACTGTGTGCCTACTACCAGCTGTAACCACCTGGTAATAAGATGTTAGAATCTCTAAGGCACCAATAATCAAACTAGCTCACACAATAACCTATTTGAACATTTCAGAACAAAAGAAAAAAGTTAAGAATACAGTAAGCAAACAAATAAGTAAAACAACTTTCTGATGGCTCAGAGATGACAGTTTTTTTTTTAATCTTTATTTAACATAACTGGGTGAAAATGTACATTCACATATAAATTTACATGCCCCCCCATATGCAGTTTCCACTGCTCTCCCTGTCCGGTGACAGGACACTATTCCTCTCTGTTCCACACATGTCTCATCCTCCCAACAATCACCTTTCCCCTCCTGTCCGTCCACTCCCCTTCCTCTAGCCAGAGGTCAGCAAGATGATATCCTATAGATGTACAGAACCATAAAGTGCTTCCAATATATGGTCACTCTGCCTTTCCAAGTCCAATCCATTCCTGTCCAAAGAGTGGACCTTTGTTATAATTTATGAAAGGGCAGCATCAGGGCAGGGGGCCGTGCTCTCAGAGGAACCCCAAAACTGCTGGACCATCAATTGAGGTCTTTTAGTAGAGATCTCATGATGCACCTCTTTATTCTTGTGTTGCCAGTGAGACTCCTCTCTGTGAGCTCCATCGTGGCTATCACTGGTGGTGGCCGGGCACCATCCGGTTCTTCCGGTCCCAGGTCGATGTAGGCACCCACTCTTGTGGGTCTCTCCATCTTCTCGGTTGGAGATGACAGTTTTAAGCCACTTAAAGAGGTAGATCATAATGGCTTCAGAAAGCATCTCAAAGATTCATATAGATTTTCAGATGAAGAGAACTTTCTTGAATTATCAAAGATACAATACAAAAGATTAATAATCAATACTGTTCAAGAGATCAGGAAGGAGATGAGGCAAAGTGCAATACAGTGAATTGAACAGCCTGCAAGAAATTCTTGAATGACAATGATCTGAAATTCAACAAATTAATAATAAAATTATAAAATTAGACTACTCAATAAAAAGTTAAAGGCATAACCATATTAAATATTTATAGACACCATGATAGGGCCACTAAGTGCATCAAACAAACTCTGACAGTCAATGAAATACAGAATCAGTAAGACTGAAGATAAACCAACTGACATATTTGAGGAAAAATCAAGTAAAATAATTTTTAAAAAATGGAGAAAACTAAGAGCATGTTGGACTCTATCAATAGGAATAATTCACAAATGGTTGCAGTACCAGAACAGAGGGAGGACAACAGAAAATACAGAGAGAATTGTTGAAGATTTGTTGACACAAAATTTGCCTGATATCTTGAAAGTTCAGAACATATCTATTGAAGATGTTCATCAAACACCACACATGGTGGATCCCAAAAGGACACCAAGACATATTGTAATGAAACATGCCAAAACTGTAGATAAGGAAAAGCTTTTAAAGGCATCTAGAGTTAAACAAAACAATAATTTGCAAAAAGAGAGTCAGTAAGCCTGAGCTTGTAGTACTCAGCAGAAACCGTGAAGGACAGAAGCAATGGAATGATGTATGCAAAGCCTTGGAGGAATAAAACTGCCAGTCCAGAGTTATATGTCCAGCAAAGTTGTCTCTCAAATGTAATGATGAAATAAGTACATTTCTAGATAAACAGAAGTTTAGAGCATTTGCTAAAAACAAACCAAAATAATATGAACTACTTAAGCAATTGATTTGTTTAGAAAATCAATAACATCTGATAAAAACTCAAGGCTACTAAGAAGGTCAGAGCAACTAGATATCAACCCAGACAGGGATAATACAAAAATAATTCAAAGCTAGAACATTGAAAATAGAGAAACAAAGATGTCAGTATATAATAGATGAGAAAATTATATCAAAAAGGACTAAATAATGTGGTCATAGATGTTTTGTGTGGAGAGGAAGCCAAGGCAATACAAAGAAAATAAGACTGATTTAAAATTTAGTAAAAAAATAGGAGTATTAATGTAACCACAAAGGAAATTAACAATCCTACACATCAAAATTAGAAATAAATCCATGAGGTCTCAACAAATAGAAAATAGACAACAGTGAAAAAAAAAGAATAGAAAATCCTTAAATAAAAATGACTCAGCACAGAAAATTAAGTGAAACAAGGAAACTATCAATACTCATTAAAAAAAATGACAGTACTACATTCATACCTATGAATAACTACACTGAATGTAAATTGGTTATATATCTGAATAAAGAGACAGAGAGTGGAAAAATGGATTTAAAAAAAAAATAGGTCTATATGCTGCCTAAAATAGACACATCTTAGATTTAAAGACACAAACTAAAACTTAAAGGATGGAAAAATATATACCAAGGAAACAACACTGAAAATGAGTTAAGAGTAGCAATATTAATTTCTGATAAAATAGACTTTAAAGTAAAATCTGCCATGGTGGACAAAGAAGGACACTATATAATGATTAAAGGGTCAGCACATGAGGATGGCATAACCATATTAAATATTTATAGACACCATGATAGGGCCACTAAGTGCATCAAACAAACTCTGACAGCATTGAAAGTGAAATAGCTTCCCAATAATAGTATCAGACTTTAGCATGCTGCCTTTGGTGATGGAGAGAAGATCTAGAAAGAAGCTCAACAAAGATACCAAAGATTTAAATGCCACAACCAACTAACTTGACCTCATAGACATACAGACACTCGACCCAACAGCAAGCAGGTGTATTTTCTTTTCCAAAGCACATGGAACATTCTCCAGAATATTCCACATCTTAGGCCTCAAGCCAATCTTAACAAAACCCAAAATGTCTAAATATTGTAAAGCATCTTTTCAGACCATAAAAGCATAAATGTTGAATCAATAGCAGAAAAAGCAAGGAAAAACAATCAAACACCTGGAAACTGAACAGCACTTTGCTCAGAAACTACTGGATTATGGAAGAAATCAAGGATGGTATGAAGAAATTCACAGAATCATATGAAAATGAAAACACTTCCTCACAGAATGTTTGAGACAGTAAAAGCAAAGCTCAGAGGTTAAGTTCTCTGAAGAACTGTGCTCATCCAAAAAGAAGGGCTCAAATTGAAGTATTATCCCCATAACTCAAACAAGTAGAAACAGGGCAACAAAAGAAGTCTTTGGGTACCAGAATAATGTGAATAATAAAAATTAGAGCAGAACAAAATGAATTAGAGAATAGAAAAATGATTCGGAGAGTTTACAGGAAAAAAAAATATGGTTGTTTGAAATGATAAATTCAATAAACCATTGTCCAAGCTGACAAAAGGAAAACATGAGAGAAAGCAAATATTCTGAATGAGAAGTGAGATGAGTGGCATCACAAAAGATCTAACTGAATTTTAAAAAAATCGTAACAGAATATTGTGAAAAACTATAACAAAATGAAAAACCTAGAGGAAATAGATATATTTCTAGAAATACTACCTACCTATAGTAATACAAACAAAGGCAGAACAACTAAATAAACCCATCACAAAAGAAGAAATTGAAAAGATAATTTAAAAACTCTCAACAACAAAACCCTAGTCTTGATGTCTTCACTTGAGAATTCTACCAAACATTCAGGAAAGAGTTAACACCACTATTACTAAAGATATTTCAGAGCATAGAAAAGGATAGTATACACCCAAACTCATTCTGTGAAGCCAGCATAACTCTGATACCAAAACCAGGTGAAGACTGCACCATAAAGGAAAACTACGTACCAATATCTCCCATGAACTTAGATGCAAAAATCCTCAACAAAATTCTAGCCAATAAAATTCAGCAACATATCTAAAAAAATAATTCATCTTGACAAAGTGGGATTCATGCCATGAATGCAGGCATGGTTCAATATTAGAAAAACAATCAATGTAATCAACCACATAAATAAAACAAAAGGCAAGAACCATTTGATTTTATCACTTGATGCAGAAAAAGCTTTTACAAAGTCCAGCACC
Organism: Heterohyrax brucei; assembly: GCA_028571685.1. Taxonomy (NCBI): domain Eukaryota; kingdom Metazoa; phylum Chordata; class Mammalia; order Hyracoidea; family Procaviidae; genus Heterohyrax; species Heterohyrax brucei. Next base: position 174,069,109 of record CM053141.1, read on the forward strand.
CATTCATGTTAAAACTGCTCAGAAAATAGAATAAGAGGGAAATTCCTCAACATAATAAAGGTCATCTATGCAAAGCCAACACAGTCCTAAATGGAGAGAGTCTGAAGGCATTCCCCTTGAGAAGAGAAACTAAACAAGGATGCCCTTTGTCACCACTTCTATTCAACGTTGTACTAGAGGTTCCAGCCAGAGCAGTGAATGTAGACAAAGAAATAAAAGGCATCCAAATTAGTGAGAATGTAGCAACAGTATCTCTATTTGCAGGTGATTTCATCTTACACACAGACAACCCCAAAGAAGGTACAAAACTACAGGAACTAATAGACTGACCATACCATACCCACTGCCATCAAGTCAATTCCTACTCAAAGTGACCCTATAGAGCAGAGTAGAACTGCTCCATAGAGTTTCCAAAGAGCACCTGGCAGATTTAAACTGCCAGCCTTTTGGTTAGCAGACATAGCCCTTAACCAGTACACCAGCAGTGTTTCTGAACTAATAGAAGCATCTCAGTAAATGATCAGGATACATGATACACATGCAAAAATCAGTTAGATTCCTCTACATCAATAAAGAGAATGTCAAAGAGGAAATCGGTGAGTCACTACCATTTATAATAGCCCTGAAGAAGATAAAATACTTAGGAATAAATCTCACTAGAGATGTAAAACACCTATAGAAAGAAAACTACAGTACACTACTGAAAGAAACCAAGAGACCTCTGTATATGGAGAAACCTACCTAGTTCATGGATAGGAAGACTGAGCATTGTAAAAATGTCTGTTCTACCCAAAGCAATCAATAGATACAATGCAATACCAATTCCAATTCCAATGGCATTTTTTAAGGAGATAGAGAAACAAATGTCTGCCTCCATATGGAAAGGGAATAAACCCTGAATAAGTAAAGTGTGACTGAAGGAGAACAAAGTAGGAGGCCTCATAACCTGATTTTAGAACTTCTTACACGGCTACAGTAGTCAGAACAACCTGGTACTGGTACAACAGCAAACATGTTGACTATGGAACAGAACTGAGAATCTAGATCTGAAATCATTCACCTGTAAGCAGGTGATATTTGACAAAGATCCAAAGTCCATAAACTGGGGAAAAGATAGTCTCTTTGACAAGCGGTGTTAGCGTAACTGGATATCCAGCTGCAAGAAAAGAAACAAGTCCCATACCTCACAATATGCAGAGAAATCCACTCAAAATGGATCAAGAACCAAATAGAAAAGCTAAAATGATAGAGATCATAGAAGAAAAATTAGGGACAATGCTGGGAGCCCTAATACAAGGCATAGACATATTTTTTTAAAAAAAATTAATGACAATGTGCAAACACCAGAAGAGAAAATAGGTAGCTAGGAACTCCTAAAAATCAAACACACTCACCTAAAGACATCACTGAGTCAAAATACAGCCTGCAGACTGGAAAAAAATTTTGGCTACAACAAAGCCAGTTGAGGGTCTCATCTTCATAATATGCAAGATAATGTAAAACCTTAGCAACAGCAACAAAAAAAACTCAAATAACTCAGTTAGAAAATGGGTAAAGAACATGAAGAGACACTTCACCAACAAAGACATTCAGGCAGCTAACAGATACATGAGGAAATCCTCACGATCATTTGCCATTAGAGAAATGCAAATCAAAACTACCATGAAATATGATCTAACCAAAACAAGGGATGACATTAATCCACCCCCCCAATACAAAATAGTAAATGATGGAGAGACTATGGAGAGACTGGAACACTTATACAATGCCAGTAGAAATGTAAAATGGTGCAAACCCCTTTGGAAATCTATATGGTGCTTTCTTTAAAACCTAGAAATACCATAAGATCCAGCCATCCCACCTCCTGGAATACATCCTAGAGAAATAAAGGCTGTCACATGAATAGATACATGCACACTAGTGTTTGTTGCAGCACTGTCCTCAATGGCAAAAAGATGGAATCAGCCTAGGTGTCCATTAATGGATGAATCAATAAACTATGTATATATATATTCACTCAATGAAATACTATGAAGTGATAAAGAAAAATGATGAATTTGGGAAACATAACATGAAGGAATTTTGAAGGCATTATGCTGAGTGAAATTAGTCAATTACAAAAGAACAAATATTTTATGAGACTACTAATTTAAGAACTGAAGAAAAACCTTAAACACAGAAGAAAACAGTCTTTCGCGTTTACAAGGATATGGAGGGTTGGAGTGGTATGGTCCATAATTGGATAATAGAGAGGAATGAAATTAGGTGAAGCGAGGGACAGTAAACACTAGAGAAGTCAGCACAACTGGACTTAACCAAAAGCCAGAAGGTGTCCTAAATATAACCCAGCACTTCAAAGAACAGAGTATCAGGGGCAGGTGTCTATAGACCCTGGTTTAAAGACACATCTGCGTCAAATGACATAGCAAATTTTTTAAAGTGTTCTGCATTCCACTTTGGTGAGTGGCATCTGGAGTATTAAAAACTAGCAAGTGGCCATCTAAGTAGTATCAACTGATCCCAACCCACCTGGAGCAGAGGAGAATGAAGAATATCCAAGAGTTATGGAAAACATGAGTCCAAGAAACAGAAAAGGCCACGTAATCCAGAGACTACATCAACATGAGACCAGAAGAACTAGACAGTGCCGGGTCACCACCCGTGACTGCACTGATAGGAAATATAACATGGAGTCCTTGGCATATTGGAAGAAAAATAGATGTGCAGAACTTGAACTCTGTTGAAAAGATCAGGCTTGGTGGTCTGACAGAGTGAAAGATTGCAGGAAGGCATGGTTCCTGAACTCTCTGTTAGCCCAGAACTGAAACCATTCTTGAAGCGAACTCTTCAGGCAACAATTGAACTGGACTGTAAGAAATTAAATGATACTGGCAAAGAGTGTACTTCTTAGCTGAAGTAGATACATGAGGCTAACTGGGCAGGTCTTGTCCAGTGACAAGATGAGAGAGCGGAGATCAACAGGAGCTGGCTGAATGGATGTGGGAAATACAGGGTAGGAAAGAGGAGTGTACTGTCACAATGTGGGAAGAGCAGCTGGAACTACATAGCAATGTGTGTTGAAATTTTTGTATGACAAATTGACTCAGATCATAAATTTTCACTGAAAGCATTATAAAATATGTATATTAAAAAAAAAAAAAAAAGCCTGGGAATCCTGGTGGCACAGTGGTATAGAGCTAAGGCTGCTAACTATAAGGTTGGTAGTTTGAGTAGACCAATTGCTCCTTGGAATACTGTGGGACAGATCTCTCTTTCTTATAGGACTGCTGTGAGTCAGAATTCACTCAGTGGCGATGTTTTGTCTATGTGTGTGTGTTTTAATTCAGCTAGGACTTCATCATACAAACTCCCTTTCTGTGTTCCCTACTTTGCTGTTACCCTGTACTGTCCCCAAATAGCTGCAATGATCTCTTGCTCTGATGTTATCACCTAGTGGCTCTCAGTCTCTGTGTTGACCCCATTCCTGTTCTTCCTTGCTTCTTTTCTCACCCCGGTTCTACAGTTCCTCAGCTGTTACCTGGAGTTCCAAGGTCTGTTTTTGCTTGTTTTATTTTTTGTTCAGTGTGTTAATTGCTAGAGGAATAGATGTGTGTATCCACACAGCTTTCTTGCTGTACCCCCCAAGAGGTTATCTTTGGAAATGCCATTTGTTCTTGATTTAGTTTTCTCAGATTTTTACATCTTTATCTGTTTTAGAAGTAGCAAACTAACTGAGTGTTCTTCTTTAGTGTTATATAAAAGTCAAAGTAAATGAAATATTTAAAGCATATACTAGAAGAGGAAGCGTTGGTAGTGTGGTATGTCTGCTAACTGAAAGGTCGGTAGTTCAAATCCGTCAGTGCTCCTTGGAAACTCCGTGGGCCAGTTCTACTCTGTCCTATAGGATCACTATGAGTCAGAATTGACTCAGTTGCAGTGGGTTTGGTTTTGTGTTTCAGAAGCAAGAAGGAAACATAGTTCTTTGACTTTGAAAGATACATAACATTTAAAATTTTAGATTATATAATTTCATTGGAAATTATTGGGTGTATCTGTTTTCCTAAATATGGAAGGTAAAGCACCATTCAAGTTACCTTCCAAGTGAATCATGTTTTACTGATATATTTTCAAAAGAAAAATGAAGTCTCTCTACCTTGTCAATTGTCATGTACCTCTCTGGTCAACCCCAGCCACCCATCACCTCTACCCCTACCCCATCTCACACATATTGTTGAGAATCATTGCTTTGAATGCAAATAACAAAATTAGGTTGATAAATATGAAAGTAAGCTTTAATCTAGAAAAATGTAAAGGGAAGTGAGTATTTAGCAATGGACAATTTCTAATGTGAATGAATTCGTTTATCTGATGAAAAAACAAATGTTGATAAAGTTTATAGGTAGTAAGGAATTTTGATGCCCTTTAAATGAATTGAAAGTAGTGGATTAATTCATGACAGGTAACCGTGGACAGTTTGGGCCAGCTGGATAGAATAATTCCAAAGAAATACATTCTAGTAGGTGACTGGTGGATATGCTGGGGTAGTCAGAATGATAGGAATATCTTGAAACTGCCTTTTGTGAGAAATGACCAATTTAGTGTGGAAAGCCCCCTCTTCAAAAAAAAAAAGCCTGATAAAATAGAAGCAAACTGAGTTACTTTGACTTATTGTAACAAGGGAGAATGGCATCTGAGAATAGAGATGACTCTTTTAGGGGAAGTAAATGCATGTTTCTGTTGCTCACAGATTGGGTTTAGAAAGAAGTTCCTATGTAGAATTTCAGAAACTAGGCAAGGCTTTGAATGAATGCGCTGATTATTAAGAAGACAACTGATGCAAGTGAGGTAAGGTTTGTGAGAAATAAGTGGGATTTATTTTGAATTTGTGATGACAAGTGCAGGGATGCTATATTACAAGAATGGAGAGCACGTGGCTGACATTAGGAATGCCTTGGAAGAGTAAACAACAGGCTATGGTGACAGATTGAATGCAGAGGGGGGAAATAAATGACATTAGTGGCTTCGTGGCCAGTGTGATAACAGAACAGCAGGATGTAGATTGCGTTACAATTGTTTCTGTCCAAGGACAACTACAAATGGAACAGTGATCACAACGGGGCATGCTTTTCTAAATAAATCAACATATGTGATAAGGCGTGTGTCCAATGAAGGGAAAATTAAAATTGGCCCATAAATTAATGACTCCAGTTATTGTCTGTGTCTTCGTTGACTTCTGCTTGACTGTTGCAACAAATGTTGACATGGAGAACTTATCCACTGTGTTAATTGTAGCAATAGTTCACATTTATTGATTGCTCACTTGCTGTGTAACAGGCATTTTGCTAAGTGTTCTATGTGCATGTTTTTATTTATTCCACACAGATATAATTTTTACCACCAGTCTACAAATACTAACATTGAGATTCAGGCAGGTAAAGAAAACCACAAACACCAAACCCACTGCTGTCAAGTTGATTCCGACTTGTAGTGATCCTATAGCACAGAGTAGAACTGCCTCCCCATAGGGTTTCCAAGGAGAACCTAGAGGATTTGAATTGCTGACCTTTTGGTTATCAGCCCTAGCTCTTAACCAGTTGCTTTAAAAGCAGGGTTTATAGAACTGGACCCAAAGTTTGTATCTAGCAAATGATTGAAAACAGAATTCAAGATTAATCTGGCAGACCTGGAACCTGTTGTTTTAAAAATGTGGCTGTCTGCTTTGTGACTAGCTTTCTAATCATGAATTATCTTGAAAGCAAAATCATTGTACCTCTGTTAGTCTTTGTAGTGGTCAAGGCAAGAAGGGGAATGACCTAAATGAACACAGAAGGCTTTTCAGCCAAAACCAAGCATAGGAACAATAGCCCAGGCAATTTTTAACCTTCCAAAATAATTGCACCAACAACCAAAGAAAACCAAAAACCTGTCGCTGTTGAGTGGGTCCTGCCTCGTAGACAACCTATAGGACAAAGTAGAACTACCCCATAGAGTTTCCAAGGAGTGTTTGGTGGATTCAAACTGCTGACCTTTTGGTTAGTAGGCATAGCGCTTAACTACTACAAACCAAACACATATGAGCTTTATTTCCGATTTCTGTTTCAGCCCTGAATTGGCCCCATTTTATTTTATAAAATGTCAGTTTTATAAAAATCTAGTCAGTCCTCAAATATAACTAACCCATCCTCAAATGAACCAAAAATATGGTTATGTGGAAAAGGTTATTGTCCAGAAAGCAGCAACAAAATGATAATTTCAGCTATTGGTGGAAATTTAGTGTGACTTTGACATTTCTTAATGAGTTATAATTCACACCAGAAAATAAAGGCAATAGTATGGAATCTACTTTAATCCCCAGTGCTGTACAAATCAAAAACCCACATGCCTTCATCCCAAGCATTAAGCCTCTTGACTAAATAGCGTTTGTGGATCTGAGTCAGATCCGACTCGATGGCACTTTGCTTGGCTAAGTTTGATCTATAGTCTTTTCTCTAAAATAAAAAATATATTTACTTTACATTGGAATGTTTTACATATTGTAGGCGTACCAATTGAGCCCTTTTAAGCTATTACACCTGAAACAGGAAGGAGAATACCTTTTTCCCTAACAGGCTCATTGTGAACCTTCAGTGCAAATATATGCAAGCAATTTGAAACCAATTCAGCACTATCCGTGTGTTTTAGTCAGCTAGGTCTACTCTAACAGAAATACCACAGAGTGGATGGCTTTAACAAAGGAAGGTTTATTCTTACACAGACTGGAAGGTTACAAGTCCAAATTCAGGATGTCCACTCCAGGGGAAGGCGTTCCCCCTTGTTATCTCTGGAGGAAAGTCCAATATTGCTTCAGTCTTTGTCCAGAGAACATCTTGGTGAGAGAACCTCAGGTCTGAAGGACGTGCTCTTCTCCTGGTGCTGCTTGCTTGATGGTGTGAGGTTCCCAGTTCTCAGCCTGCTTCCCTTTCCTTTTATCTCTTGCAGGTTGAAAGGATTAAGGGTGGAGCAAGCCATACTCCAGGGAAATTCCATTTACAGTGGAGCAGAGAGGTAATCCTATGAAGAGATTTACAGTCACACCCTAATCCTTTAACATACTACACACAAAAATCACAAAATGGAAGACAATCATAAATACTGGGAAGCATGGCCCAACCACGTGGCTACATGTATTTTTTGGGGGGACACAGTTCAATCCGTGACACCATGGTTGAGGAATTTCGTCTTTCCATTGGTGGTTCAAAGTTGGGTGAACTTTTGTATGTAAGAAAAGCTTACTTTTTGATTGAAAACACTTCTTGGTGATAAGAAATAGAGACCTAAAGCGATCTTAAAATATTAGTTTCTTAATTAAAAAAAAGAAGAAAAGAAACCCCTTGCTGTTGAGTCATCTCCAATTCATAGAGACCCTAAAGGACAGAGCAAAACTGCCCCCTGTTGTTTCCAAGGAGTGCCTGTTGTGTTTGTATTCCTGACCTTTTGGTTAGCACCCATAGCTCTTAATCACTACGCCACTGGAGTTTTTAGATGCCTTGAAGTAATCGGTACCCAAAGATAAATAAGATGTTTGCCGAACACATGAAGCCACTTACAAGAAAAACCTTTTATGAGAGCAGTTGGTTTAATGAGTGAATATTATTTGTATTTTATTAGAATTGCAATAATCTTTCCCTTTAGGATATTAAAGGATGCACACATCTTTGGGAATCTACTGTGGAAGAATACATAAGCATGAAATGGCATTAAGTTTTCTACAATTTTGTCTTCAGCATCCTTAAGGTACCTGCTGCTGTGGACAGCTCAGAAGTAAGCAACTGGTTAAAACAGTGAATGAAGCCCTGGTAACTCACTGGTTGAGAACTCAGCTGCTAATTAAAGTCAGCAAGTTGAATCCTCTAGCTGCTCCTTGGAAACCCTGTAAGGCAGCTCTGCTCTGTCCTACGTGGTCGCTATGGGTTAGAATCAACAGCAGCAGCTGTTATGAATGCCAACCTTACCCTTATATTCAAAAACTATCATTTGATTTTGTCAAACTTGATCCATCAACAATGTCTTTTAAAAACTTATTGAATTAAATGCAGTGGTAGTGAATGTTTACTGAAATATTTATTAGAATTGACAGAGGAGAATTTTTTATTTAAATTTTAAAACAGAGAAAAGCACAGATGATATAAGAAGACTTGAAGCTGGGAGAAGCTCCCTCATCTTTTACTTGAATTTTCTTCAGTTTTGGAGAAAAGCAACAATATTTATACCATGAAAGAAATTACATAATTGCATAATTTCTCCTTTTGTAAGGAAAAGACCTAGGAACTGTTTCTCATTTAGGAATATTATTTGAAATAATATTCTTTGCAAGTGTTGGAACCATGATGTCGTTAGTAGCATTTGCTTTTGTCCCCAGTGCTCTCACAGTACTGAGCATGTATTAAAGTCTTAATAAATTTTTCATATCCAAATGAATGAGTTCTATAAGTGCAATAGATTTACTGATAGCCACCTGTCTCATCAGTATCCATAATGATCATACAAGGTATTTGAATATTCAAATATTCCCTGAAGTCTAGGTATCTGCTTGTTAAGATCTATTGCATAAATATAGTAAGCTGATTTCAATTTTCCCTACACACACAAAGGATGAGAAAAAAAATGTGACTAACAAAGCTGAATTTGAAGTTTTCAGCAGGAATGATTGTGTATTCATGTAAACAATTAGAAGGGTTAGAAGGTTAGTTATTGTGAAAGAGAAGTCATGAAAAAGGAAGGGTAATGAATTGTATTTTAATCATGATGAATTTGAGATGCTAACATGTTATCCAAGGAGAAAAAAACTAATAAGTCATTTTAGATGCTGAAGGTCAGAGTTAGCATAATTAAGGGGACTTGGATTCTTTCCTTGGAAATACTCCTTTATACCTTACTGAAACTGTCCTGATGAACTACCAAACAAAAAGCTGAAGGTTTGAGTCAACCCAGAGGCACACTGGAAGAAAAGCTTAGTGATCCTCTTCTGAAAAATTAGCCATTAAAAACTCTATAAAGCAGATTTCTACTTTGCAATGTGTGAGGTCACTGTGAGTCAGAGTCAACTCAACAGCAACTGATTTGACCTTTTGAAAAGTATGTTCTAGTAACCTGTTAATATAGGTGAGCACAAGGTAACCCTGAAAAAGTTTGTTGAGATTAAGTCACTCAAACTTGATAATTCTGGATTGATTTAGAAACCAGAGTCCCAACATAGAGTACTAAAACTCCAGGCTGATACATAGAATTGGAAGGAAGGTTGATTCCACCTAACCCAAACCATACCAAAACAAAAAACCAAACCCACTGCTATCAAGTTGGGTCTGACCCAAACCATAGTATTAAATATTTCTGTATGATAGAAACAGGGCTCATGTACATATAAACGTGCTAATCAGGAAGAAGGAAAGATTACTGTAGAACATGACTGTTCTTACTACTTCCAGTTCTGTGGATATCTCTGCCTGGGTTTGCTGTTCATCTGAGGTGTCCCTGTCTTTTCTTGACAGAGATTAAGTCTCTAATATAGATTGAAGTATAACTTAAGAAATTTTCTTCACTAGTCATTAGAGCGTTGAATTGGGGCACTGGAATAATGTCTCTCAGGATCTTGGTTAATAAAAGTAAACTGAGTAATTCAAGTGATTCTATCAAGGAAAATAAAAACCTAGAACCAACACTGTCTACATCTAAAGTAGTTGAATACACCTAATAGTTTTCTTTAAAACCTCCGTGTTGTTCTTGTTATTAGGTGCCATCAAGATGGTTCTGACTCATAGAGACTCTGCAACAGAATGAAACACTGCACAGTTCTGTGCCATCCTCCCAATCCCTTTACTTCAATCACTATAACAATCCGTCTTGTTGAGGATCGTCTTTTTTCCTGACCTTCTAGTTTACCAAGCCTGATATCCTTCTCTAAGGGAGAAGGGTGATGAGGTCTCACTATCCTTGCATCTAAGGAGCATTCTGGCTGTAGTTTTTCCAAGACATGTTTGGCTTTTGGGTGTGTGTATGTGTAGCTCACAACATACTCAGTGTTCTTTGCCAAAGCATACTTCAAATGCATCAATTCCTCTTTGATCTTCCTTATTTATTATGCAGCTTCTGCACACATATGAGGTGATTGAAAATATCGTGGCTTGGGTGAACTGCACCTTTGTCTCAAAAGTGACATCTTTGCTTTCTATCTCTTAAAGAGGTGTGTATGTCATTTAATTTCCTGACTGCTATTTCCATAAACCCTCATTGTAATACCCTCGGGCTTTGGTAACAATTAGTTTTAGTGTTTATGACTTTAAAAAAAAACATCCATAGTGCTGTGTGTTAAAACTCTTTTAGATAAATCATCTATCCTATGAAGGAAACCCTCCAGCAGTCCTGCATAAACATCTCTGCTTGGATACTCCCACTATCTACCTCAAAAACAATCTGTTTTCACCCTCAGATAGTTCCAGTTATTGAACAGGAAGAACAAAGAGACATGGCCACCCCATGTGTGCCAGAACAGAACTGTGATCAATAGGGTTTTCAGGGGCTGATTTTTCAGAAGTAGATCACCAGGCTTGCCTTCTGAGGTATCCCTGGGGGGACTTGAATCAATAGCATGTTAACTCTTTGCACTACCTCAGGACTTTTTAATTATTGGACAGCTGCCTAATATTCAGGCCAAAGTGATTTTCTCTGTTTTACTTACCCATGGATTCTTACTTTACCTCTTAAGAGACGATTATGAACTATCTGATGACTCATCACATAATTGTGAGTCTTCTAACATTGTGTGTAATGGTTTAAGCCTTAGCTCTTCTTCCATGAGAAATTAGTAGCAAACTAGGAATATGCTGTGGTTCTTTAACTGACACACTCAGGGTTGTGACTGACATGTACAACATGCATCATTAGGAATTACTTCAAACCTGGAATGTTTGGCAGACCATGAAATCTTATTGGGATTGTCGACTCCGCTGAGTGTATTAGCACATCTATTTGTAAATCCCGTAATAAACACATCACATTCATTTTAGGCAGTTCTGGGACTCTGCCTTGCCCTGACTCGCAATTCACTCTGTATATTTATTGAGTAATGTTGTCTGGAATTCTTGTACATTCTCCTAGCTCCCCAATGCTTTCCTCCCATTAAAAGAACCATTTATTCCATCACGAAACAATGTGAACCAGGATATAGGAATTTTGTTTTTATATACACAAAACAAACACTGTTAAACTCCTCTCTGGTGTATGGTAGCAAGAGATAAACAGCCACTGTGGGATTGGCTAAAAGGATTTTTTGATGCATAGTTTTCCCTCTTTGGAAGCTAATATATATATTTTCTTGACAACTGAAAACCAGAGAAAACTTGGTAAATTATCATTCTTTTCTGCTTATTCTAATAAAGTCCTGATACAATTTGTAGCCCAATGGAAATAATACTACCTATGAAAAATGAATGCAGACTATATCCATGACCCATGTGAAAGAATAAGATTTGCTGCAGACTTTATTCAGAGAAAGTCAATTATTTGTGCATGCTTTTACAACGAAGTATAATAAAACAGACTAATAAATGTTATATTCAAATGTTGCTATAACTTCCAGTGATTAAGCACTGTAACAGGAGTACTGTAACCACAGCTTGCCTGACAATTCTTCAGCTAAATCTGATGAACAAGGCTATCTTTAAAAGGCAAATAGTAAATGTTATGGCATTTAGTACTTGTGGAGGTAAAGAAGAGACGCAGTCTCCAAAGCTGCCTCTGAGCATTCATTCATCTTGTAACTAGTTAGAGCATTGACAGATGCAGAGAAATCAAGGAAGTGGAAAGTGGAAACAGTGATCTGGTAGTGTCAGCATTATATATGTGACATTTATGTAAGCAACACAGGAAAACACAGTAAATGCTCATATTTTCAAAAGATAAGTAGGCTTTTACCCCTCCAAGTTTTGTCATCAGTAAAAAAATGAAATCTAACCTGGTAGCTTAAATAGATAGATTAAAGCCTATGGGAGACCTTAGTTCACTCCATTCGTGCCTCACCCCACTACCTCCACCCACAGAGTCATTGGAACTCAGCGCTCTACTATGCTGTTTGAAAATTCACCACCACAACATTACCATAAGCACTGAATCAGGAAAGTCCTTGAAATGAATGAACTTTGACAGCTACAGAGGTGCTTTCTGGAAGTTTAAGACTTAACAACAATCAATTGTCCAAAGAGTGAATGTTGGCTATGGGTGGTAGTTAGGCTGTTCACAGTTAGCAACTAAAATAGAAGTCACTAAGTTAAATTTAAATGGCATATAACAAGTAATAAAATATAGTGCATTGCTTATTTGAAATTTAAATTTAACTGTACATCTTGTGTTTTATCTAGTAGCACTAATACTAGCTAAATCTTAGGTCTTGAAGTATGTAAGGCAGAGATTAGATGTCCATTTGAGAGAAATCTTATAGAAGGGTTCCAGGCTTCAAAAGTGTGTTTTCAATACTTTCCAAGTGAGAAGTTGTGTCATTCTAGATTGTTGTGTGACTGAGGAGCCCTGGTTGTTGTGTGCTGTAATCCTTATGGAAGCAAATAGGAAGGTCTTCTCCCACAGAGCCACTGATAGATGCTAACCACTGAACTTGGGGTTAGCAGCCTACCACTTAATCACTGGACCTCCAGGGCTCCCCGTAAAGATCACAGTCTTGGAGATATTATGAGACAGTTCTACTCTGTCTTATAAGGTTGTTACAGATTGGAATCACCTCAGCGGCAATGGATTTTTGTTTGTTGGTGTGTGAATGAGAAAGCAGGGCTTTGTGGTATAGGCAAAGTTAACTTAGGGTGTCTTCCTTTCTGTTAGTGTATCCTTAACCTCTCTTGTAGGCTGTCAGTGACCTCACCCCAAATTTTGACTTCTTGTGCACTCCCCCTGCTGATCCCCTTAGCAATGACCATTACAACAGGCTTTTCTTTCTTCACACCTATAGCAAAACTCACCTGCTTTATTCCTTTAGAGGTCTAATGTACAGTGACTTCTTAAATGAATTTTAAAAAATAGTAATAGAATATGTCTACCATCCAGAGAGTGTCTTCGTGTAATTCAGAAGATGGCAATGCCTTAATCAACAGGAAATGATATTGTGTTCCATCCAGTAGATTCTGACTCAAAGCAAGCCTAAAGGACACACTAAAACTTTCCTGTAAGGTTTTCTAGGCTGTAATCATTACGGGAGCAGACTGCCAGATCTTGTCTCCCGTACAGTGACTGGTGGGTCCAATCTGCTGACCTTATGCTGAGCAACAGAGTGCTTAATCACTGTGCCACCAGAGCTCCTAAGAGATGCATAACCCATTGCTGTTCAGTCAATAGCGATCCTATAGGATACAGTACGGCTGCCCTACAGAGTTTCCAAGGAAAGGCTGCTGGATTCGAATTGTTCAACTTTTGGTTAGCAGCCGAGCTCTAAAGTATTGCAAAACCAGGGCTCCACGAGATATGTTAAAATTATGGTGATCTGTTATATTTTTGGCACTATCAAAGGAGAAGATTCTAGAGCATGGTGATGAGGGAGAATGGAACTTGCATCAAATCAGCAATGTGGTACTTATGTACTATTTTTGCCTCCAATGTCTGGTCTCCAATTTTGTATTAATACCTGATTTTTGCTTTGGAAGCATGTCCTACCTTCACCGTTGACCTGTAAGGATAAGGTGGGTATGAGACTCTGACCTGGTAATAGGAGCACTGAATTCTACTGGCCTTCGTAATTAGTTTACATATAGAAATGTAGTCAATCCAAGGTAATCCACAGAGTCTTGCTGAAAAACTTAGAAGCACTCACACTTTTCAGCTGGACTGAAACCTGGGAAGATGTTATTATGGTGGCTTTTGGAAGCCACAGTGCTACCACATATAACCGAGTATAGCACAAATATAGAAAAGAACAAAACCTACATAAAGAGGAACCATATAGGATTGTTATCACCCAAAGTCCTGGACAAGTCCAAGACCTATATTTGGCCTTTCTGTCCCTTTCAGCGAAAAAGAGTCCTAACTGTTGCTAGAGCATATGGATATAGTCTTCCAGTATATAATTCATATCTAGTAAAAGAGATTATGGATCAAAGAGAAGTTCCCATAGTAACAGTGATACCTTTTTGTGCATTCAAGTCCAGAACCTGACAGCGTTGGTCTTTCTCCTCCTTGACTCTCTTTGATATGTCAGGTTTGCATAAAGAAGTCAACTATTTCAGTATGGAGGAATCACAGTATGATAAAGCATACGATTTTAGGTAAGTAATGTAGGACCATTAGTGCAAATCAGGTTAGGTTAACTATTCCTTTGGCCTGGTTGGCCTGGACTTTTTAATTCCACCAGGCACACAGCTTTAGTCTGAGGCCGAAAATCAGTCTTGTTGCACCATGGACTTTTGAATAATGTATATTAGAGCAAGGAAAAATGAGATGAATAAGCAAAGGTCCATACTTCTCTATTTAAAAATATCCTTTGTCCCTTTGGTTTGACTTGTGACTCTCAACAAGCTACTTGCCAACAGGATGGAAAGGAAATGGGACCAGAGAAATATGTAGACCTTGATGTGCTTCCAACAGCCAAATATAAGCATGTCTTTGCTGTGCCCAAATATAGTTCAGAGTTTGCCAGAGATAAATAAACTTGTTCTACTGATTATGAATTAACTTCATTTCTTAATGAAACAGGCAGCACTTTCTTTTCTTCTCTCTCTTACAGATAATTTAAAACACAGTCTGGCTTCCAATCTGAAACCATTGTTGTTTAAATAATTCAAAGTTTAAAAATTTTTAATAATGTGAATCTATTATATAAATGTTTATTAGGAAATTGTATTTACTTCAGATGCCAAGCCATAACAAAGTTATAATTAGAGACTTTTATTTTGTGTGAGATATTGAATTTTCCTAAATTCTTTATATATCTGAGAGTAGTGGTCCTTCCTCTGCCTTTCTCTTATGGAAACTGGTAAACTCTGAGAGTCTCATAAACTCAGTCAGTTCTGGCCCATCCTCTTTAGTTAAATGATTCCTAAGATAAACAAATATAATTTAGTGCCTAGATGTAAATATGTTGAGCAAATTTTTCTCTCATGGATAAATATTACATGAGGTCTGAAAATTAAGTTTGCAAACTGCTTCTAGAAAAAGTACTGCATACCTCATTGCTGAATATCACTGTGGTTACCTTCAAAGTACTCTACTTGGGAAACATGAGCCGATGCCAGCACCCAGCCCAACCTTCAAAGCAATTTTGGAAATCTTTTTCAAGAATGGCTATCAGAACTGCCATTGTATTAGTACCTTTGGTGTCCTGAGTGTCATTCAAATGTCTTCCTTTCAATATTTGTTTTATCTTTGGGTAAACAAAAAAGTCATTGGGGGCTAGATCAGGTAGCAGGGAGGGTGTTATAATACAATTACTTGTTCACTGGCTAAAAACTCCCTCACAGACAACTGCACAATTAAGTTTCTGAACTTGCTGCCATACCAGTGTGCATAATGGCCATTCCGGAAAGAGTTCCAAAATTGCCCTGAAGGATGGACTAGGTGCTGTCGTCAGTGTATAGCTTCCCAAGGGGAGTACTTCAGGGGTGACGGCAGTGATATTGAACAATGAGGTGTGTGGCACTTAGAACAGTTTAAGTTTGTGGACTTGTCAGACTGTGTGTGTGTGTGTGTGTGTGTGTGTGTGTGTGTGTGTACATGTTGATACTGCAGTATACCCTACCATCTTTATGGTGTTTCAGAGAACACAGTTAAAGGAGACTATTTTGATTGATGTTGTTGTGGGTATTTTCTCTGTTTCTGTAACTGAGAATGGATTGTAATCATAGTATGTGCCCTGTTTTAGACCTAAGGTAATCCTCATGGAGTTTGCAGTATTCTCCCTGTGGGTTTTCCTTAAGGATAGTTATTTTAGGTCTAGTGAGGTTGGCCCTGGTTACAGTTAACTTTGCTGTCGTGTGAAGTTAAGAATATCACCTAACCACTTTACACATACTGTGAATTGCAAATCAACCAAAAACTGGACCCATGGCCATCATGTCAGTTCCCACTGATAAGGACTCTATAGCACTGCTCATAGGGTTTCCGAGATGATGATGTTTATAGAAGCAAACTGCTACATCTTTCTACCGTGGAACAGCTGGTAGATTTGAATCACCAACCTTCCAGTTAGCAATTGAATGCATTAAAATATTTTGTCCACGTTTCTCTTAGCTTGCATAGCTTTCTTGTATGAGTTGTAGAGGTTCTTTATTTTATTTTACTCTGGTCAGTATATAATTTTTTCTTTTTATTGTGATTAAGAACAATTTTGCTGTCTATATCATGTTGCCATATGATACCCAGAACTTTCACCTCTATTCTGTTCTAGTTACCCACCACCACCCACATGACAACATGCTTCCCCTTTTGTTCAGAACTTCCCGTGACCTACTGACCAAGGTCTGGCCCTCCTCACCCAATCAACTTGGCTCCAGCAAAGTGTCCCTCAGACAACCCTGGGTATATTTTTAAAGGTTTGTTTGCCTCCAGTATGACTCTTTATGTTTTGTATGGTCCAGGTCAGTCTTTGTCTGGGGGACTGGCCCTGGAGCTGCATATAGTTTGGGGTTAGAGAGTCCAGGGGCCATGCCTCCAGGGGCCTTCTGTTCAGGAGGACCCTCAGGTCTGGTCTTTCAGTAAAATTCTAGCTCTGCCCTCTACTCCATCACCCGTTGTGTCTGGAGCTTCCTTATGCCTACGGCATCTGGGCTGTCATTGGTGGTGGCCAGGCACTATTTAGTTTTTCTGGTCCCATGCTAAAGCAGGCTGTGGCTCACGTGGCCTGTTCCATCTGGTGGGCTCATGTTTTTCTCCTGTCCTCTGTGTCATACAGATTGTTTATATATTGTGAATGTGAAGCTTTTGTTTGATATTACTGTTGAAGTTCTCTGCCCCCTCTCTACCCCACCCTCCAGAGCTTAGGAAATGATGATGCAGTGGTTAAGTGCTGTGGCTGCTAAAGCAAAGGTTGGCAGTTCAAACCCACCAGGTTCTCCTTGGAAATTCTATGGGGTGGTCATTCTCTGTTTTGTAGGATCGCTGTGAGTTGAAATCACTCAACAGCAATGGGTTTGAAGATTTTCCTCCATGGTTTGCCTTTTCGTTGTCTAAATTGTGTGTTTTGATGAATTCTGACCTTTGTTAAAAGCTAGTTTTGCAGTCATTGTCGGTTAAACCTTGAACGTAGCATTATTAGTTATCTAGTGTTGCCAGAAATACCACAAGTGAATAACTTTAACAAACATAAATTTGTTTATTTATGGTTTAGTAGGCTATGAGTCCAAACTCAGAGCGCCAGTTCTAGGAGAAGGCTTTCTCTGTCTGCAACGTCCTTTTCTCTTCACCTATTGCTTCGTCATTCTTTGGACATCTTCACGTGTCTTGGCATCTATTTTACTCCATTTCTACTCTGCTTGTTTAATCTCTTTTATACCTCAAAAGAGATTGAATCATGGCACACCTTAATCCTGCCTCATTAACATAAAAAGACATTTATTCACAAATGAAATTATAACTACAGGCACACAGAATAGTATTTCCCACACATATTTTGGTGGGCTGTAATTCATTCCATTACATGTATTGACTGTAATATTTGTTTCATTTTGTTGTGGACAAGCATAGGACTGCCAGCTAAGTTTGTGAATTCATCTTAGAAAACATGCTACATACCTCATTGCTGAATATCACTGTGGTCACCTTCAAAATATTCCCCTTGGTAAGTTGTGCACCGATGCAAGCAGCTAATCCACCCTTCACAGAAATTTTGGAACGCTTTTCCTGGAATGGCTATCAGCACTGTCATTGTGTTAGTGATGTCCTCACTATCGTCAAAATGTCTTCCTTTCAATGTTTTCTTTATCTTCATGTAAAGAATAAAGTCACTGGGGGCAAATGAGATCAAGTAAGTAGCTAGGATGTTCCAATACAAGCGTTGGTTTGCTGGCTAAAAACTCCCTCACAGACAACTGTACAATTAAGTTCCCAAGCTTATTTCTGTGTCACAGTGCACATTGGCTATTTCAGAAAGAGTTCCAAAACTGCTCTGAAGGGTGGACTAGGCACTGGCATCAGTGCATAGCTTCCCAAGGGGAGTACTTCAAAGGTGACCATAGTGATATTCAGCAGTGAGGTATACAGCACGTAAAACAATTAAGTTTGCAGACTTAATTGTCAGACCTTGTATATACTCATAGAGTATCTGCAGTAGGATATATCATTTGCATTTTTTATCATTTTTTTTTTTTTTTACTTATTGACTGTGTCTTCACTGAATCTTGCTATAATCAGCTTAGCCACTCAAAATTTAGCTTCTCTTGGATTTAGATGAAACACCTTTTATTCTCCTTTGTAGAAGCCTCCTAAGTAAAAATGATGTTGCAGAATTGTACTTAGAACACCACATAAAATCTACATTTTCAGCTATAAACACACTGCCCTCCAGTAGATTCTGACTCAGTGGAAACCCTGTACAACAAAGTAGAGGTGCCCCATAGTTTTCAGGGAGCACGTGAAAGATTTGCGTGGCCAACCTTTTGGTTAGCAGCTATAACGCTTAACCAGTGTGCCACCAGGATTTCATTCAGCTACAGGACAGTCACATTATGTTCCTTTTTCTTCTTTATCTGAGCTTACTGGATAGTTTCTGTTGCTCAAGGAACCTGAGTAACAGAGCACAGACTACTGCTGAAAGATTGAATGATCACGTCCACCCAGAGGTGCCTCAGAAGAAAAGCCACAGACTGCTACCTCTCTTACTGTAAGGCCAGAACAAATAAATGGTGACTGGCTGCCATTTACTGAGTATTTTGATGGGGGAACTAGTAGAAGAAATTTGATCAAAATGAAGAATATTGCTAAATAAAACTTCAGATTCTTACTTGGAGCCAGACTTTCTGGGTACGTTGAGACAGGGGAAAACTTGGAATCTTTTGGCTAGAAACAGCTTTAAGCTGTGAATCAACACACCCTTTGAAGTCTTCTTTAATTAAACAATTTAGCCCAGTAAAGAATATTTGAGTACTGTATACTTCTAAAGAATTACCAGTGTAAGATCAAAAGGAGAATAGTAACTCTAAAGCGCAGCTGAAAATATTGAAGGGCAGAGAGCCTAAGTAAACAGCAGTGCAACAGTGTGGGCAGGGACAGTGGAAATAGTAACACAATGTAAAGTATGTAACCACTGTCAATGAGATGTGTATGTAAAAATTGTTGAATAGGTGTATGTTTTGTTGTGTGCATTTTAGTCGTAATAAATGTGTTAGTGACTTTGATAACCAGTTGGTGTGGAGCCAGTCCCAACTCCTGGCAACTCCATGGGTGTTAAAGTGAAACTGTCCTTCTTAGGGTTTTCAAGGTCAGATTTTTTGGAAGTAGATTGTTAGGCCTTTCTCCTAAGGTTTCTCTAAGTGGACTTGAACTTCCAGCCCTTCAGTTAGCAAGTCTGCATGTTAACTATATGCACCACTCAGGGATTTCAGACATGTTGCTAAATACTTCTAAACAATAACACTGTATGGTAGCATTTTGTGTGTGTCTCTGACTGGAGAGACACCTATGATTTCAAGGGCATCCGGGAGCAATCGAGTGAGCAAAGCCATAGATAAAGGTGTGCATCTTCCCGGAGTATAAAATTTACTAGCTATTTAGTAATTTAAAATATCTTTTTTTTTTTTATTAAACTGAGACATTGCATGAATATTTAAGATTAAATGCCAGACTTCAAAGAAATTTTCTGCTTGCTGGCAGACTGCTTGAGGCAAAGTTTGAGTCTCATGGGGTCCCCCACTGCTTTCCTCTGCCATTAGGGGTTCTTTAGAAGAAAAGTTTGAACAACACTCATGCATTATAATACTAATAATCAGAACAGTCCAAAAACTAATTCTGTTTCTCAGTGTTTCTAATTTATATTCAGATCCTCTTGAGAAATATCTTGTTCTATGTAAATATATTTGTGTGTGTATATTTGGAGGTACACAATAGCTTTGGGGCAACATTCTGTATTATTTGGTGACTACCATTCCATATATTCATATTAAAATCGGTTGCAGTTTGAGTCAACTCTGCCTTATGGCTACCCGTTGTGCCTCAGAGTAGAACTGTTCTCCCTAAAGTTTTCATTGGTTGATTTTTTTTAGACGTAGATCATCAAGCCTTTCTTTCCAGGCATTTCTGGCTGAATTCAAACCTTCAGTCTTTTAATTAACAGTCAATTGCTTAACTATTTGCAAATCAAGGACTTCCATATTCCTTTTACTGGATATAAAATGCTAATATCAAAATGAATGTTATATTATTGAGTGCAGTGAAGAGTTCCAGCATATCACAAACTGTAATTTTAAAATTAACTTTGTACTGAAGACTAAGATCATTTCATACAAAGGTGTTTCCTGCATGAGATGTAAAGGAAATTACGGTTTAAGAGTAATATGGAACATTATTCAGTATTTAAGTAGTAAGAGTAAATCTTGATGGCACATGTCTATGACATAACCCACACACTACCATCAGTTTGATTCCACTTATAGGGACCCTAAAGGATAGAGTAGAACTGCTCCATAGAGTTTCCAAAGAGTGTCTGGTAGATTCATACGGCCTATCTTTTGGTTAACAGATGTAGCACTTAACCACTACACCACCAAGGTTTCCTCTCCAAGACATACTATTGATTATTGAGTGAAAAGAAAAAGTTACAGTATAATTTCACATAAAAAAATTGTAATGTAATTTCACATTAAAAAAAATTTCTATGGATGTAAAATCCTTAGCAAAAGATCTGGAAAGGTCCACCCTAAACTGGGACTAGCAGTTACCCTTGAGGGTATAATAGGGAATTCAGATTGGAGGAGAGGTTATAGGGGCTATAAGGATGGCGCTCACATTCTTTACATGCAAATATGGTCTTCCCTTTCAAAAACATTGTGTAAACATACTGATTTCTGGCTTGCTTTGGGCATTCAGAGATTAAGAAAAAACAAATCTATAATGCTGCTGCTTGCAACACAAAAGTAAAACTAAATAAATCTGATGTTTGGCTGCTTTTTAAAAATGTTGTGAGATCCTTTAGTTCTTTGCTTTTCTAATTTCCACTAAAATTTTATTAATGTAAAATATATTTATATTTTAATAACATTTTAACCCAAGTTTTCTAAGGTAAGAGTAATTTGGCAAACCATAAAACTGAACTAAATTCAATAAACTAGAGCAAAAGAAATCATTAAACCATCTCCAGGGTAATGCCTGCTTTCAAGCTCTTGGTTAAGTGTCAATAAAAGGAGCAAACAGATACTTAGCTGTCTCTTTATTACCATCGCTTTCCCGTTGACTTACACGATACTTTCAGACATACTTTATTTTCACTCTGGACTCATTTCCAATTTGACATTGATGCCAAACAAAACAGTTTTAATTTTCCCTGATCGCCAACTCCCAACTTCAGATCTCTGTCAAACAGTTAATAATCTGTAAACAAACACTAAAACACACTAGCTGAGCCTCCTTCAAAGGGATTTTGAGATTTTGTCACGGAATGTAGAATTGGTAAATATTATAGACAAAAGGAACATTGGTTTGACCTTTTTTCTCTTCTCTTCTTTTTGGTTTATTCTATCTTTTATTTTAATTCCCAGGATTTACTAAACTGGTGCCATATGGAACCTTGTCCAGGGTCCCAGAGCTCATTAGTAGTAGGGCCAGCATAGGACACTGTTCCCATTTCAGGATGTTCTTCCTATCTTCCCCTGTCTGTGCTATTAATATAAGTAAGTGAATTATTTGAGGGCTTATATATTAGATTTTGACATCTTAAAATTGAAGTCTCATTAATTTTCTCAGTGATCCTTGTGGATTTCACATTGATCATAAGAAGAATAACTATCACTTCTGCTTTTTATAAAATTCAGGTTTTGTTTCATGAGAGTACTGTCACTATCTAGAGGAAATATCAGTGGTGACAAAGGTAGTTTTCAGTGTTTCTCTGTAAATTATATCTGCCTTTATAGTAAATGCCAAAAAAGAGGAAATCAAAATTGATAGGGTTGATTTTCACTGGCACAGAAGAATAACCAACCACAGAAATGAATCAGTTTCAATTTTCATTATAGTGATAGAATTCTAGAACAGTCAAGAGACAGCCAGATCACACAAAACAATTCTATTTTCTTATTGTTTTAAAATGTGTAGAATCTGTGTGCATATAATTTAAATCCTTTATGGGCATTTGGACAGGAAATTGTTTTTACCAATTGGGCAGCCAAATTTTTTTTCAATCATCCATTTGTTATGCATTGCCTTTTAAAAATAAAGTTTGATTTTGGCTCTTCTTGGATTATGACTATTTTTAATAGACTTTGAAATGTGAGAAAAAAATATTGCTGACATTAACTGAGTTCTTTGTATATACTAGATATTGAGATAAATGCATTGTTATTAGGTGTTGTTGACTCATAGTGAGCCTACACACAACAGAGTGAAACACTGCCAGGTCTTGTGCCATCCTCACAATCGTTATGTTTAAGGTCATGGTTGAAGCCACCATGCCAGTCCATCTCCTTGAGAGTCGTCCTCTTTCCCCAACCTTCTACTTCACCAGGCATGATGTTCTTCTCCAGGCACTGGTGCCTCCAGATTACACATTCAAAGTATGTGAGACAAAGTTTGCCATCCCTGTGTTTCAGGATCATTCTGGCTGTACTTCTTCTGAGACAGACACTTGGTCCTTCTTCTGGCAATCTGTGGTGTATTCAGTTTTCCTCACCAGCACCACAATTCAAAGGCATCAATTTTTCTTTAGTCTTGGTTATCCATCATCCTGTTTTCACATGCATGTGGGTTTATTGAAAATACCATGGCTTGGATAAGGAGCACCTTAGTCCTCAGGATGACCTCTTTGCTTTTTAACACTTTAAAGTGTTAAAGTAGTGTAAAGTGCTACAGTTTTGTCCAATCCAAAGTGTCTTTTGATTTCTTGATTACTGCTTCCATGGACATCCATTTCACTTGTGGATTCTAGTACAGTGAGTCCTGGACAGTGTCAGTATTTTCTCTTTTTATCTTGATGTTGCTTTTGACATTGTGAGGATTTTTTTTTTTTATGATGAGGTATAATCCATGTTGAAGACTGTAGTCTTTCTTCTTCATCAGTGTTTCAAGTCCTCTTCACTTTCAGCAAGTAATGTCATGTTATTTGCATACTGCAGGATGTTGATGACTCTTCCTTCAATCTTGATACCCTGTTCGTTCTCATATATTCCAGCTTCCTGGATTATTTGTTCAGCATACAGGTTGACTAAGTTTGGTGAAAAGATACAACCCTGATTGTCTATCAGTTTGTCTTACTTTGGTGGCTTCCATGTCACTGTGGTGCTGAAACTTATGCCATTGATATTTCAAATGCCATTCAAGGTGTATAGGTTTCAGCAGAGCTGTCAGACTAACATAGAGTAGGAAGAAGGACCTGGTGGTCTACTTCTGAAATAATTGGCCAGTGAAAACCTCATGAATAGCAGTAGAACATTTAATGCAAATAAATTATCTTTTTTATTCTTTCTAATTCTTTTTATTTCAAATCCTGCAGAAAACATAATAGGTTGAGAAAAAGGAGGAAAAAAAAAACTTGCATGAGGTGACAGGACTGGTAAGCAGAGGCACCAAGACTTGAAAATTTTCTAATATCAGGTCCAAAGCTTTTTTTCCTTGCATCATTCGTCTTAGAACGTATCAGTTGAGAAGCATAGAGAAAATCAAAGGTCCCAGAAGTCTGGCAGATATCAGCTACTGAAGAATGATTATTACTGCACCCCAACCAGTTCCCATCAAAACTGACTCACTTGTTGCTGATCTAAATTACTTTTCAGTAGTCATCTTACTTGACCTCTCAATGGTATTTGTTATTTATCACTTTTCTCAAGCATTCTCTTTACTCCATAGCATCTCACTTTGCTATTAATTTCCCACTTTTCTGGCTACCCTTCTTTCTTGCCGTTACACACTCATCATCCTCCATCCAGTCATTAATGCTCCGTAAGGTTTCATCCTAGTGTCCCTTGTCTTGTCACTCTGTATTTCTATTACTTATGCCACAGTCTGCATCTCAAGCTGAAAGACTGAAGAAAAAATTCAAGCCTCGAGTTGCAATAGTGAAGGATTCTACAGGGAAGCTATTAAATGACTCAGGGAACACCAAAAGAAGGCAGAAGGAATGCACAGAGTCATTATACCGGAAAGAACTGATTGATGTTCAGCCATTTGAAGAGGTAGCATATGATCAGGAACCAATGGTACTTAAGGAAGAAGTTGAAGCTGCATTGAAGGCACTGGCAAAAACAAGGCTCCAGGGGTTGATGGAATATCAATTGAGATATTTCAACAGACAAATGCAGCACTGAAAGTGCTCACTTATCTATGCCAAGAAATTTGGAGGACAGCTACCTGGCCAACTGACTAGAAGAGATCCATATTTATACCCATTCCAAAGAAAGGTGATCCAACTGAACGTGGAAATTACCAGACAATAGTATTGATATCACACACAAGTAAAATTTTGCTCAAGATCACTCAAAAGTGACTGGAACAGTTAATTGACAAGGAACTGCCAGAAATTCCAGCTGGATTCAAATTCCAGTTGGATTCAGAAGAGGACCTGGAACCAGGGATGTTATCGCTGATGTCAGATGGATCTTGGCTGAAAACAAAGAATACTGGAAAGATATTTACTTGTGTTTCATCAGCTATGCAAAAGCATTCCACTGTGTGAATCATACTAAACTATGGCTAATGTTGTAGAGAATGAGAATTCAAGAACACCTAATTGTGCTTCTAAGGAATCTGTATACAGATCAAGAGGCAGTTGTGTGAACAGAACAAGGGAACAAGGCATGGTTGTATCCTTTCACCAAACTTTTTTAATCTGTATGATGAGCAAATAATCTGAGAAGCTGGATTATACAAAGAAGAATAAGGCATCAGAATTGGAGGACGACTCATTAACAACCTGTGTGATGCAGATGACACCACCTTACTTGCTGGAAATGAAGTAGAGTTGAAACACCTACTGATGAAGATCAAGGACCACAGCCTTCAGTATGGATTTCACCTCAACATCAATAAAACAAAAACCCTCACAACTGGACCAGTAAGCAACATTGTCATAAATGAAGAAAGAGATGAGGTTGTGAATGATTTCATTTTACTTGGGTCCACAATCAGTCCCCATGGAAGCAGCAGTCAAGAAATCAAAAGATGCATTGCACTGAGAAAATCTGCAGCAAAGGACCTATTTAAAGTATTCAACAGTAAGGGTGTCACCTTGAAGACTATAATGCACCTGACCCTAGCCGTGGTATTTTCAATCACATCACATGCATGTGAAAGCTGGACAATGAACAAAGAAGACAGAAGAAGAATTGATGTCTTTAAATTGTGGTGTTGGAGAAGAAAGCTGAATGTACCATGGATGGACAAAAGAGCCAACAGATCTATTCTGGAAGAAGTACAACCAGAATACTCCTTGGAAGCCAAGATGGCAAGACTGCATCTTACATACTTTGAACGTGTTGTCAGGAAGGATCAGTCCCTAGAGAAAGACATCATGCTTGGTAGAGTGGAGGGTCAGCGAAAAAGAGGAAGACCCTAGAGAAGATGGATTGACATTGGCCGCAACAATGGACTTAAGCATGAAAACAGTTGTGGACATGGCAAAAGACTGGGCAGTGTTTTGTTCTGTTGTTCATAGGGTCGTTATGAGTTGGAAACGACTCAATGGCACCTAACAACATGCCAATAACTTCAGTTTCCACTTATCCACATACATCCACCCAGCGTCTCCTTCACTGCACCACAGTTGCCTATATCCAAAGGCATCTTTAACAGCTTGAATTCAGTGTCTGAAATGTACCGGAGTCTTAAACAAAATTGACTGCCTCTCTTCTGCAAACCCATTCTTCTCCAGCTTTTAATAGTTTTGTGAGTGGCAACTTTGTTCTATTTAGTTACATAAGCCAAGAAACCTGGAATCCCCTTAGACATCTGTTTGTCATGCTTCCACCTGCTCCCCCCAAATATCCTATCAATCAAGTCCTGTAAAAATCAGCTTGCCTCTTCCGTTGCGTGCATTCTTGCCCATTCTGTCATCATCTCTTAACATAAGTGCCTCTGAGCTGCTCTTCCAACATTCCCCCAATCCACTTATCTCACAGTGGCCTTAGTTAATTTTTCACATTTTGGTAGCTTGCTGTTATTCTCTCAGGATAGCATCCTAAATTTACATTAGTGTCCTACAAAGCTAGATGTGAACTAGTCTCTGCTTTTTTCCAAGATTCAGTTTGTACTTCTCTCCTCTTGTTCTCTGAACTTCACCTGATCATGACTTTAGTTTCTAGAAGCCTTGTTTTCTTTGGCCTAAGGGACTTTGCATATTCTGTTCCTTCTGCCTGGAACGTCCCATTTCCCGTGTTGTGCTCACTGTCTCTGACTGTACCTCTCTCTCACACACGTAAGACCGTCACACCTTCTCTTTAAGCCTGACCATTGGAACTCAAGAGGCACTTCCTTGAGGAAGCCTTTTTCAATACCACTGTACCATCCCTGCCTCTGGCAGTTTCATCTTTTGTAACTTTCAGAGAACATACCCTGTGCCTTTAGGATACTTATTTCAGTTTATAATTAGGTTTGCTAGTGCAGGTTTTTGTTTCGTGCAACTTCCTCCATGAAGCAAAGCCCACAGTCCCAGGACCTGTTGTCGTACAAAGCATTGTAAGTACTCAATAAATTTGATGAATCGATCAATGCTCTAAAGAGGATCTGATGTAAGAGTAAAGGAGTAAATTATAGCACTAATAGTAAAAGCTTAATTGTATCCAAACCCAGCTTTAAATAACTGACTTCCCTTTGTGTATTTTATTGTACTCACTAGCAATGTAATCTGTACAATCTACTGTGTTGTCTATATGGAAGCCTTGAAATCATCTTTGACTCCTTTCTTCGTCTACATCAGCTGCTTCTGTTGCCTTTACCCCCATCACACATCCAAAGCTCATTTGTTTCTGTCCTCTTTAGCATCACTGACATCACCTGCTTCAAGCCATTGCCATTCTTCCTTAGATTACTGCAGTAACCTCTTGACTGGTCTTCCCACTTTCCTCTTTGTTCTCCCAGAATTATATTTCTACTCAGAGGCTTGAATGATGATTAATAAATGGAATAAACCAGAGTACTTCTACTCACTGATTAAAACCACTTAAGAGATTTGTAAAACTGTCTTCCAACCATTATCATGCGTCACTGTTTTATATCATTTTATTACCACATGTAACTGTTTAGGTTAGATGCTTGTTTTCTGTCCCACCCAGACAGAAATGCCAACTTCCTATACCTGGTACATAATGAGTGCTAAAATCTGTTGTTAAATTACCAAATGAATGCTATCTATAAACTATTTTGCCAGAATACTCTTTAAGGAAGTCTCTTGAGGGCTTACTTAGATTTTCAGCCTGAGTTTCACCACGTGGAGGAAGGTCATGAAAGGGCCCAGAAATGACTTTTAATGCTTAGGCTGCCACTGAATATTTCTTGAATAACAGCTACTTAACAATTTGTGACTTTCAAAATTCATAAGAAAGTGGGCCAGTGTAATCCTCCAGTTTCTTATTTTTTCTACTCCCAAAGCTAAGTGTGGCTAACAGGGAAACAGGATAATAATCTTCATTATCTCTTCCTCTTTTCAAAATTGCTCACGAAGTACTGCAATGAAAAGGGGCCCTCTGGTGCCCCAGGATGGGATTCTAAGTGGTGCTTTTTTTGTTTATGCTAATTAAGTAGGTTACTTAGCAATAGCCTTCATTGAGATGCTCAGTGCTGACAGCTTAATTATATGTTTTAGGCCTAAAGTGGTCATTATTAAGATGTGAGCAGGCAATATCCAGGGATTGGATGCTGTTCTCAGTGCTTCTGGGGTCTGGCAAGCCCGAACTCCTGGAACATGCAAAACCGTTTTTGGAAAGACGTGGTGAATTACAAAGTGGTGTTTCTCTGTAAAGTAAATCAAGTCAAGCATATACACAAAGAGGACATTATTTTTTAAACAAAATGATTTTACACTCTGTTTGAGTAGAGTGATAATTATGTCCTTTACTCCTGGTTTTGAAAAAACTTCCTGTTGCATTAGCGTATTCCACATGTGCCTTCAACTGGTGTGAATCAGAACTTCCTAAAGCAATCTGCACAGCACACATGAAAGAACAACTCCATTAAGAATCAAATTTCTCATGGGCTTTAATGGAACGCATCGATATTGTGTGTTGGGGGGAAAATCTATAAGCCCTTTTTTATTTTCCAAACAGAAAACAAACTATTGATTTTTTCCATTAGAATTTTAATGTTTTAAGAGTTCTTTTCTCCCTCAAACATTAGTCTCCTGCGATTGTCTGTGCAGCAGAGACAAAAATGTACTGATTTTAAGCAACTACAGCTGACAAGAAACAGATCACACAAATGTAAACAACATAAAATATTTAGATCACAGAAATATTAGGGGTGATTTGGGTGATGGGCATGAATTATGCTTAGTGGACAGACCTTCTGTGCAAGGAGCTGAGAATCTTCCAAGTTTCTTACAGAAAAAGGTATGAACCACTGACCAGCATAAAACCTTGAAATCTAGAAAATTGGACAAGCAGTTATCATTGAACTGTATCAGATTTATACACATTGTAATCTGAATTCTGTCACTTGTGATTGCAAGTGTGGGTTGCATTTCTTCTCCCCAAGTCTAATTGCTCATTTTTCACTGTGTCTCCTGTAAGTGAAGACTGAGTATTGAATTTAGAAAACATGCGGGAACTCTTTGCAGAGTAAGCAAAGACACACATTTGATTCACCACTGTTTCCCTGTGAGAGCCACTGCCGTTTGCTAAACTCAGGGGGAGTAATGATATTGTAAATGAATATAATTTTCTTTACAAGGATTATAACAAAGATGGTTCCTGTGAGGTAGAAGCTGAAGATGTCCCAAATGTCTGGCTTTCTCCAGAGTTATGTACAGTCATCGTGTTTACCACGGCTGCTAACCAAAAGGTCAGCAGTTCAAATCCACCAGGTGCTCCTTGGAAACTCTGTGAAACAGTTCTACTCTGACCTGTAGGGTCACTGTGAGCCAGAATTGACTCGACCGCAGTGAGTGATTTCTCCTTTCCTCTGAGTTTTCCCTCCTGTCTTTGGGTTCCAAAATTTACTGCAATGAAACCTTACAGACTGTATCAAGGAAGTGGCTCATGCAGTTGTGAAGGCTGGCAGGTCTCAAATCTGGGGTCAGACATAGGCTTCTCCCGAGACATGTGGCCACAGAGGCCAAGAAACCCAAACTGGCAGACCAGATGATAGGCTGCTGGCTCACAAGGCTGTAGAAACTCAGGAAGGAGGTCCAAGGGTAGGCTGCTGGCTCAGGGGCTGCAGAAGCTGGAAAATCCAAGAATCAGCAAGTTAAATAATGGGCAGCTGGCTCAGGCTCTTAGAAGCAGAGGTGAGATGACAACAGATTATATATGGGTTCCAGAGTGAATGGGAGAACTTTTGCAGAGAGAATTTCTTCACTTGAGCAAGGTGGTACAAGGGTATAACTTGAGTGAAACGGTTACACCTTTTAGTAAGGGTCCCGGTGAAGATACACTCCACCCTAATCCTGAGGTTTAGGATTTACAACACATACAATACCACAAAATGTAGGACAGGCACACAATATTGGGATTCATGGCCTAGCCAAGTTATATCCTGTACAGTTTCCATATATCTTATTTACATGGTGCCACCCAGTCACTGTGTGGGAATCGCAAAGGCTCTGGCTAGAAGGTCCCTATTATACGATTCACTGGGCCACAAGGTACCCCATGGATCTTCTAGCCATTGAACTCTTCATACTCTGAGGATTAGTTTATCCCTTCCCAATCTTTTTAACAACCCCAAAAATCCATTAACAACTAGGACAAAAGCATCCTCAGGATGAGATTACTCAGTCCCAGCCATTCAGGTTGGCTGCAGGTATCCATCTAATCTGGTCAGGTTCTCTGAAAGTCATCTTGGCTTTACTGTCTCTGGCTTCTGAGGAAAGATTACTTCTTTGCTCTGCGTCTCCCTCAAGGTATCAGCATGTTAGATTTTTCTTGCTGTATATCTAATTTAATCATTATTTCACGTTTGGTCGTTATTTCTCCCTTGCATTTGTCATTTATTTTTACCCAGACTTTTCCACCTAGGGAAGGAACATCAGGTCAGCTGCTGTCCCAGTCCAGACTGCTGATAACAAGACCAGTCTGGCAAGTGCTTCCCCCTCAGTCCACTTCCATCTTTACTGGGTTGGGTAAAACCAGTAGACCATGAGGTGTGATGGTTAAGTTGATGAACTCATCCTAGAAAAGCTGTTACATGCCTCATTGGTGAATATCACTATGATGATATGAAGTAGTCCTCTTGGGACTTCGTATCATCATAGTGATATGCCAGCCCCTAGTCTGTCCTTCAAAGCAATATTGGAACTCTTTTTCTGGAATGGCCATCAGAGCTGTCATTGTATTACCCTGGATGTCCTGAATATCATCAAAACGTCTTTCTTTCAATATTTCCTTGATCTTTGGGTAAAGAAAAAAGTCACTGGGGGCCAGCTCAGGTATGTAGGGAGAGTGTTCCAATGTAGTTATTAGTTTACAGGCTAAAAACTCCCTCACAGACAATTACACAATTAAGTTCTCAAACTTACCACCATACCACTGTGCACAATGGCCATTCCAGAAAAAGTTCCACAATTGCCTTGAAAGGTAGACTAGGTGATGGTGTTGGGGCATAGCTTCCCCGGGGGAGTACTTTGGAAGGTGACTGTAGTAATATTGAGCAATGAGGTATGTAACACTTAGAACAATTAAGTTCATGGACTTAATTGTGAGACCTCCTATCTCAACCACTAAGCAAAATTGCAGTTTGCACTGTCAACCTTGGTTTTGCTGGGGGCGTAGGGGGGTGGTGGTAGATAAAATGCATCCCATCAGGCTCTTGGGAATTCTGGTGTACAAGTTCAGGGGTATAGTTACAGTCTGCTGTTTAAGTATCATACTTGTTCCTGCATCTACAGTTGGATCCTTGGTCCTAGGATCAGAGCATAAGCAGGAAAGGCAATTGCAGGTAATGTGAGGAAGAACTGTACAGTGGTCCCAGCATCACCCCTTAACCCCTGTTGCCCAGATCCCCCATGGAAGCATAGGAAACTGTCCACGGGTAATCCTTCATTTGCCTTCCCCTCATAGAGTGTGAGCACATACTGATGAAGGTGTATGAGCCAGTCCTGCATGTCTTTATCTCTCCACATTTTGGATAACAGATGTTTCAGTTGCTGAGTCCAAGTTTCTATCAAACTAGTACTGTGAAAGTGGTATGCAACATGATGTGTCCATTTCATATAATGTTTCTTGGCCCATTGCTGTGCCCTATGGGCTGTAAAGTGTGTTCCTGGGTCTATGAAATATAACTCGGTAACCCAAGTTGGTACAGTATCTTTCGTAGTAGCCCCTTAATGACATTTTCAGTATTTGCATCTATTGCAGGGTGTGCAAAGCCCAGTCCAGAGTAAGTATCTATTTTTGTGAAGACCCATTTATAGGTATGTAGTGCCACTGGTGTTGTTGGTTGGTCTAATAATCACCTAGTTGGGTGTGTGTAGGTCCTCCTCCTCAAGGAATCTCCCCCCATCTGGCTGCAACCTGCATCTTGGTAGGGAGAGCAGTCCTTACTGACACTTTGTGACTGAGTAAGCATGGGGAGTGTATTTAAATTCAGCTCATTTCTGCACTGCTGCAGCACACCAGTGTATACTCATTTCATGGACACAGTTGGCCATCTCAAGTGAGCAGACCCCAGTTTCCTTCCAGTCCAGGAAGGGGATTCTTCTGGTGATCATCAACATGTCCTACTCTATTGCGCCCTCTAAATTCCCAGAGTACTTGCCATATGTCCATGTCCCACGCAAGTGTCCTTTTAGTGGTCCAAGTTTCTATTTCCTATTTGCCTGACCATATAGCCATGTCATTGGTCACTCCCAGTAGACTGGTAAAAATCCAGACATCTCAGCTCTTACTGTTGCCATATTCTTCCATCATGGTTAGGAAGACACATGCAGTTCAGCCCACTGAGCTGACCTATTCTTACCTTCTTCAGTCAGAGTCTTTCTCTCTGCTGGTATTAACTACATCAGCTTTCTACATCACATGTCATCTGTGTACCCTAGAACTGCCAACTATGAGCCTGGCAGCCTTCTGTAGGTCAACAGAGAGTTGTCACAGGGCACTTTCTGTGTAGCAATGAGCTCTGGTTGTTTCTAAGAGGCTTCATATATACCCTATGGGAAAAGAGGCTACCTGCTCATGGATATGGTGGATGCCTCCCTGCTTTCTCCCAGTAGCTTGTTCTTGTGTGAACTATTTACATTGTATTATGGAACTATTTGGGACAATGCCTTCATTAGTAGAATATTTCTCTAGTAACACCTAAGATGTAGGTATTTAAGGTCTTATGATGACTTTATGACCATGTCTTTCAGACAGTCTCAATCCATGTCCAATAGCAGACAAGTAATTTCCTTTCAAGTTTTATGCATCATGCTGCGGTATTTGGAAATTTTCTAGTCCAAAATCCCAATGCTCACCATAGGGTTGCATTCTGAAGTTTTTGCCCTAAGCTCCGGTCTGCCTAAACAAATGTGGTAGACACCTCCAAAATCAAGTCCAAATGTGGATCATAAAGGTCTAAAGGCAGGGAGACTAAGACCACTTTCTATAACTCAGACATAGCCTGCTGTTGCTCTGGCACCCATTCAAACACAATTTCTTTTTTCTGAGTAGTTTTATAAATATGGACTAGAAATATTCCCAGATGTGCAGTATGCATCCTTCAAAATCCAAATAAACCAACCAAATGTTGGACCTTCTGTTTAGTCTTGGGGATAGGTAGCAACAACTTGTTCTTGGTTGCCTGCAGAAAGTCACAGATGGTGCCTACTCAAGTTATTCTCAGGCATTTTACGGTTTGGGTAGGGCCTTGGATTTTTGCTGCTTTTATTAACCAGCTTCTGTTGGTTATATGGGTCACCAGTGTTTTGAAATCAGCCCTAGCCTGTTCTTTGGTGTTTGATATTAACATAATATCATCAATGTAATGTATCATTACACTTGAAATCTGCACCAAGTCCAAGTCACTTCTAACCAAGCTGTGATACTAAGCTGATGAATTCAAGCAGGCTTCGGAAGTACAGTGAAAGTGTATTGGGTTACTTTCCATGTGAAAGCAAACTGCAGCTGTTTTTTGTTTGTTTGTTTATTATGCTGAGATGGGATTGAGAGAAAAAGTATTTGCAAGATCAATGCCTGAGTACCAGTCTCAGCTAGCCCGCTGTTCTTTAATTTGTCCTTGATGCTGTGTCTGGAACAGCTGAAGCCACAGGTGAGACTACGTTATTTAGACCATGATAGTCTACTGTCAGCTTACATGACCCATATGCCTTTTTCGTGGGCCATACTGGGCTGTTATACAGAGAATTTGCTGTCACCAACACTCCAGCCTTTAGCATGCCTTTAATTAAAGCAGTAATGTTCTTTTGTCCTCCAGGTACCGTATGCTGTTCAAATTAGCAACCTGAGTGCTTTCAGCAAATTCTTAAGGTTCCCATTTAGCATGTCCAATCAATATTTGCCTAAGGGTATACTTACACACCTTCAGTTTTATGGTAATCATGTACAGGGAATGTTCCTAGATTAGACATAATACCTATACCAATAATATATTCAGCTAAGAGAGATGCAACTACTTCATGCAAGATCTGCTTAAGTTTTCCGGTTCTCATCCCAATTTTCACCTTAGTCCCATCAACCATTATAGCCCTGTATCCCCCCAGTCTAACCTTAGTCTCTTAAAGATTTTTACTGATGGATTACAGGATTATAGTACATTGGGCTTTTGACTCCAAGAGCCTGGTGAAGTTCTTTCCACACCTCTAGCCTATTTCACCTACACTTGTGCATATGACCTGAGGATCCTGGTGGGGCCTAGACCAGAAGACCCTGCTCCCCCCCCCCATCAGTTCTTATGTTGATCAACTATCTGAGCCTCTGCTTCAAATGGCCCCAGGTGGGAATTACCATCATTATATTCCTCTTGACTGGGTTCGATGAGATAGACTCATTTTGACTTCTTGTCTGTTGATCTACCCAACCTCTTAAAGTGCTGCTTTGGGCTCATTGTCTCAGCTCTATCAGGGTCCCATTTCTCTGTGACCATCTACAAATCTTCATCTTGCTGGGACAATTTCTTTCCCTATTACCTCTTTCAATTCTCCTAAGAATCATCCTGTTTCTTAAATCTGTAAGGTTCATGTGGGAAAGCTGTGCCAGCAGATCTGACAAGGCTTCTTGGATGATTGCTTTGCTTTGCAGTAAGTAGCAAGATTACACAGAGTGCCCATGTAGAATGGGCTTGCTTGATTATCGTATCTACCATGACCTATGTGAGGGGCATACTCCTTGGCTGAATACCCTGATTACCATCAAGCCATTCCAGCATGGCTTGCATAAGGAACAATCAGCTACCTTCTCTGGAGTGTTCCATTAGATACTTAGGGGGAGGAGGAGGAAGTTTACCTTCTCAGGATAAACAAATATCCCTAAAAATTTTATCTAGTTCACCATGCTGACTATCTGCTGCAGTGTAACCTTCTGTATAACTGGATCTTTTATCGTATTTACAACTGTTCCATCAACTCAGACATACTCGTCCATTCTGCAGCATTCAAAACTGAGGACACTGCCCCTAAATTAGTCACTCTCATAATCCATTTTAGTAATGGTTCCTCAGGAAGATGACTATACTGATCTACGTAATGAAGCAACTCCTTACCCTATAACCCCTGGTTTCGGTAGTTTCTCATTTCTGTTCTTTTGGTGACCAGCAGTGGTCACAGTACTTTTTGTTGTTCTGATATGATTTTTCCTTTCTGGGTAGTCCCTGAGAATACTGATCATAGCCCCCGCTGGAACTGATCCTGGCTCAGTTCAATGCTAAAATTCATCCTGATACCCTTTTCCCTGACATTGCAGCTATTACTGATAACAGAAACCAAGGAATTATATATCTTGCCCTTTGTTTATTACTCTGTAATTCCATATGCATCCAACTAGCTAATTTCTTAAGAGTTGGATCTACCAGTTCTATTTCCCATGAATAGCTTTATCCTTGGGTAACTGGTGGCAGCATAACAGCTACTTGAATCCATGAGTCTCCTTTTTTTTTAATCTCATCGAGGAATCAAAAGTTTCTCATTTTCCCATTTTCAAAACATATTCCAGTGAGTCTGAGCCATTGCAGCAAAACCCACCATTCCAACAGCAACTAAGTGAATAATGTCCTTTATAAGGATCAGCATAATTCTTGGTTTCTATGAAACAGAGGTTTAAGATGTGTCAGCTATCCAACTTCACTGAATCATTGTTTGACTCCATCATCTCTGACATCTATCTACTCCTCGTCCCCTCAGTACTTTCCCTCCCCTCTTCGGATTCTGTAATTCGTTGTGAAGTCTCACTGAACTTAAAAATTGGGTCAATTTTTAATCACATGAGATGGCTCGTGTGATTGTGAAGGCCATGAAAGTCCCAAATCCGTGGATCAAGTATAAGCTTCTCCTGATTCACCTGACCTCAGGGGCCAATGAACCCAAATTGGCGGGCCAGATGACAGGGTTGTGGCTTACAAAGCTACAGAAGCTGGAAAATTAGGTCTGATGATAAACTGCTGGCCACAGGCCTACAAAATCAGTGGATCAGATGGCAGACTGCTGGCTCAGGCTTCAAGAACAGATCAGATGATGATCCAGATGCAAGATCCGTAGTGAGTAGAACTCTGACAGAGAATTCCCTTCACTTGAGCAAGGTGTTGAACTGATGCAACTTGAGTAAAGCTGTCACACCTTTAGTAATGGTGAGTCAAAATACACTCCACCTGAATCTTGAGGCTTCAGATTCACAACACACGCAGTACCACAGGATAGAGGACAATTAGTGAGTGCAGATCAATAAGTGGGGACTGACTATACAATACTGGGTATCATGGTCTACCTGAGTTGTAACAGTTGCAGGTTAGATACACCGTATTGGTATGGTCCCACCCAGTCGTTATGTGGAAGTTACAAAGACTATGGATAGAAAGGCCATATTAACTAATTCTTTGTACCATACCTGGTAAGGGGTAGGAGGAGTGAGAAGGACAGAGCATGACTATACTGGGAGACTGGGTACCATTCATCCTTTTATAGTCTTCTCTTTGGCATTTATTTCACATTGCTGCCTCCATTTTTGTTTGTTTGTTTTCCCATCAGTCTCAACAACTGTTGTATCATATGACCTTTAAAAAAGTGTTGATGGTAAATAAAGAGAAAGTCAAGCATTTATCCTGTCTTTTTTGTGGACACTGCACTTCAGGGTAATAAAATAGTTGTTGAGGGAAAGCTAGTCTTTATAGTAGAATGTCACCTAATAAATAAATGAAAAACTCCAGCTAATAAATGATGAATGATAGAAATCGAAAGTCATCATTTTGTGACTTAACAGCATACAACACCAACAATGAAATGATGGGTCTAGGCAATAATAATGAATGGCTTTTAAAAGTATAAGTTGGAAACCTTATGATGAATTTTGTAATGGGTTGATTGGACTGGTAATATAAGAACCCAAAGATTGGTTTTAATAAAAAGATAACTGGACGTTATGTATCTATCCTCTGATTTTAGAACAACTCACCAGCATTAAGATTTTAATGTAATACCGTAAGAAGTACACAAACAACCTCCTTAATAAGTCCAAAACTTGAACCTGAATTTGATAAATCCTTTAGTGTAAAGGAAATACAGGAGATATAGGAACACGTTAAATAATACTGTGGAGATGCAACAAAGAAAAATCCAGAGTGTAAGAAACTCTAAAAGACAAGAGAACAAATGAACAGCACCACCACCCCCTGAAAAAAGGAAAGGAAATAAGAGAGAGAGAAGACAAGAAGATGTGGGAAGAGGGAGAAGAAACTTACAGATCAAACAAGATTTAAGCACCGTATTAAATAAATGTGTCTGTGAACCTCAGTATTAACTATTTTGAACAAGGGAAGTATAAAAATAATTTGTGAGTCAACTGAAAAAAAATTGAACACTGCCTTTTGAAAGAACTGAGGAATTACTGTCCTTGCATTTAAAATGAAACCCTGGTGGTGCAGTGGTGAAGAAGACACAATGAATGCTAACAAAAAGGGCAGCAGTTTGAATCCACTGAGTGCTCCTTGGAAACTCTATGTAGCTGTTCCACTCTGTCCTATAGGGCTGATATGAGTCAGAATCTCCTCGATGGCAATGGGGTTTTTTGGATTGATGATATTGTGATTATGCTTGAAAAATATATTAGAGATGTTATCATATAGAGAAGCACACTGCAATGTTTACTGATGATATAACGTCGGGAGTTGCTTTTAAATAATCTTTTTTGGGGGATGTGGGAGGCATAAACAAATCAGGAATGACCATGTGTTGATAATTATTGAAGCTGAGTGATACATATATAGGAGTACATTATGCAGCTCCTTCGTGATTGCTTATTGAAGTTCTTCATAGTAAACAGTTTGAAATAAGAGAGATTATATAATATATTATATATATTATATATAATATATTACAAGATCCCTGTTGCTCAGTGGTTAAAAGCTCAACTGCTAACCAAAAGTTAGCTGTCTGAATCTACTGGCTGCTCCTTGGAAACTGTGTGGGGCAGCTCTACTCTCTCCTATAGGCTCACTATGACTTGAAGTCAACTCTATGGCAATGGGTGTATCATGTTACAAATTAGAGATTACAGTGTGTAATTAGTTTCATGCTGCTATTTATAACCATAAATATTGGTGAATTGAGCTACTGTAGCTATTTTAATTTTTCAAAATTCAAACCTGTTTCAAGTGACTGATGATTTTTAAAATCCCTGCTGCTCTTTTCTGTCACCGCTTTACGGTGACTTTGATCTTAATTAAAAGAGAGAGATTCTTTCATGCTTCCCCAATGTAAAGCAATTCTTTTGAGGCAATAAGTAGTTCTGGGAAAGGTTCTTTGAAATAGTAGAGTATTTTGTTCCTCAGTGTTTAAATTTGACCATTTATATCTGTGTGGACACATGTGTTTCTCTTTTTCAGTGAGCTACCATCTATACTTGTCATTTTGTTGTTCATATTGTCTTAGATTTGTCCTTTATAAGCTGATTCAAACTGTTTTCTGCATCTTGTGGCATGTCTCTATCCTTATGTGAGTACTTTCCTGCTTCTTTTGATGAAGTAAGGTGCTCATGATCATCTTCTGCTTTCCTTGCTGCATCCTTAGAGTCACACATTTCTTCAGGGAACTGTACTTCCTTTCAGTAGAGAATGGTAAGTAGACACCAAGATCTCAGCGTTAGGTGTGTATACTGCTATTGGAGAGAGTCCTAGCTCCCAGGCCATCTCAGTAGGCCGAGATGGAAAACGTATGTATGCTCATATGTACTTTTATATATTCTATTTACACATTAAACATAGCATAAATTAATAATATTATTTCCAGTTCCAATCTAACACCACATTTTAGTTTTCTCCTTTACCTTATTTTTAAATCCTAACTCCAACATTGAAAAACCTAGCTATTATTATTCTTAATATATTTACTTACTTTCCCTGAATGTAACCAAACTCTTTTCACTCACATTGTACTCTCCCCAGGTAGATGACCTTTTTCACTCCCATATTTCCAGGCTGTCCTCTTTATCATACTTTAAGTCTACCCTATGAAATCCCTCTCCATTTTGCCTGAGCTAATCCCCTGTGTAAGGATATTTTTCTTCCTCCTTGGACCCTAACCCCCCTACCCTGATTCCCAGCCACCTTCACATTGCTTGAAGTTTGTCACCTTATGCCAGGCTGCCCCTTTGTATGGACACAGTCCTCACTCTGCTCATCTCTGACATCCCCTTGCAAATCCCCTCATGTGGAGTCAGTCACCCTCTTCAAGCAGCCTTACCCTACAACCTCCTCCATGAATGCTTTCCCCATCAGGCCACCCCTCCATGGGGACAACTCTCTCTCTGTTCCCTCTGATGCCTCCCAGGTCCTCACCCTCATCCTGCCTCTCGTTCTGTGACATCCTCTGAGCAATCAGTGGCCTTCTTCTCCCTCAATATGGAATTATTTTTTATTGTTTCAGATTCCAACATTATATCCCCATGCAGACAACCTTCACAGTCAGGTTCTGACACCCGTTACCGGGCAGCCCTCCATACAGATGTCCTCCTCAGCTATGCTCGCCTCAGTTTTTTGTTTGCTCATTTTTCTTAATTTTTTTTTTATTTTGAAGTAATTGAAGATTCTCATGCATGATTGTAGTAAGTAATAACAGAAAGATCCCTGGTATTCCTAACTCAGTTTCCCACAGTGGTTACGTTTTGCAAAGCAGTAATATGCCATATAATCTATCAGCCTTCTTCTGATGCCCTATGTGTTGCACATACTTATGTGTTTTTTAGTTCTATGCTGTTTGATCACGTATCAATTCACATATGTATCACTGGTGTTATTTTACAGAACAGTTCTACAGCTGCAAAGATCCTTCATGTTATGTCCTTTTATAACTACACACACCTTCCTTCTGTACCATCCCTCCTCCAGCCTAGTTCTTGGTAATTCTCCATTTCTGTAATTCTGTTATTTAAAGGATATATAAAGGGAATCAGCATATACATGACTAATTTCCTGGAGATCCATCACAGTATTTGTTGTAGAAAGGATTCCTTTTTATTGTGAATAGCATAGGGTCGCTATGAGTTGAAATCAACTTAGTGGCAATGGACTTTAGTATTGCACAATATGATCTCCCCACAGTTTAACCCTTCTCCCGCTGAAGAACATCTTGGTTGTTTTCATTTGTTGGTTATTAAGAAAATAGTTGTGGGGAGCATTTGTATACAGGTTTTTCATGAGAATTCTCTGGTTTACTTTTGTCCTCCTGTCCCAGACTGCTGTCTTCCTCACTCTATTTCAGTACCAACATCCACTGTGGGCCGTGTTGTCCACTCACTCTGCCTCCTGCCTTTGGAAGCATGGATATCTTCCCTGCTCTGTCCCACTTAATGGATTTCACAATGAAATAGTTCAAAAAAGGAGTGTTAAAGTCTTGAATAATCATATACATTGTGGAAAAGGCTGTTAGGGTGTACTCATCCCAGAGGAGTTGCTCCTATTATTTCCACAGTTCCAACCTCCTGTCCTCGTGCTGGGGTTTCCAGCACCCACTAGCATAGGGACTGGCACTAAGTCGACACTGAATAAACATTAGTGAGTGAGGGAATTCCTGTGTGTGAATTTACTTCCTCTGGAAACATCATACACATGCGAAAGCTGGATGGTGAACAAAGAAGACAGAAGAAGAACTGATGCCTTTGGATTGTAGTGTTAGAGAAAACCCCAAAACCAAACCCACTGCCATCAAGTCAGGCCTGACTCATAGAGGTCAGCATAGAACTACCCTATAGAGTTTCACCTCGGAAACTTGGATTTGAACCACCAGCCTTTTAGTTAGCAGACACAGCACTTAACCCGTTATGCCACCAGGATTTCCTGGTGTTGCAGTAGAATGTTGAATGTACCGTGGACCACCAAAAGAACAAACAGATCTTTTCTGGAGGAAGTACAACCAGAGTGTTTTTGGAAGCAAAGATGACAATAATGAGTCTTACATACTTTGAATATGTTGTCAGGAGGGATCAGTTCCTGGAGAAGGACATCATGCTTGGTAGAGTGGAGGGTCAGCAAAAAAGAGGAAGACCCTCAACAAGTTGGACCGAGATAGTAACTGCAGCCATGGGCTTAAGCATAAAAACAATTGTGGGCATAGCGCAAGACTGAGCAGTGTTTTGTTCTGTTGTACGTAGGGTTGCTATGAGTCTGAACAGCCTCAAAAGCACCTAACAACAACAACAAGGAACAAAGCACATATTTCTCAGTCCAGTAATTGCTGAATATTAAGTCTTCAGACAAGGAGTAAGAATGGTGCCAACAAAGCGAAGGAATGGAAGAAAATATTGGCAAAGTCCTTAAGAAAAATTTGCACAGGCAAGTCTAGATTTCCATCCTAGCTCCTTCTTCCGACACGTGCATATCTTTTGAAATCCCACAGTGAGTCATTCACCTTTTGTGCCATGGTGGCAAAGAAAGAAATTTGAGATTTACTTTACCTTTTTGACGACTTTCTCTAAATCTGGAATTAAGTTGATTCAATGGAAATTAATTGCTGAATGATCAGTTTTCCAGAATATGAGTTGGTTAAACAAATGTAGCCACTGCCCTAAAAACGTTGATTTCACTGTGACTTTCCTATGGCTGTTTAGTTTTGGAATCGTCAGGGTAGCTCAGCTCAATGTCAGTTTCAGATTTCAGACATTCAGCAGATCTCAAATTCTCAGTGGTTTTTAGGTAATTGGAGTTTACCCTACTGTCCTCCACATTTTTGTCAGCTCATGCCCTGACTCTTACAAGAAAACAGCTTCTCTGAGTTATCAAAATCCAGCTTGACATGGTTTTTAATGATGGCTTTTAAAAAAATAAGTCATTTTAGCAAATTAACTGAGAGCAAAGAACACTGATCTACTGGTAAATTGTCCCTTGTCCAGTTTCTCGAATACTGCTGTCCAGGTGCTTCATAAGGCCCCTGGGCGGTGCAAACATTTGTACTTGGCTGCTACCCTAAAGGTCAGTGGCTTGAACCCACGCAACTACACTGTGCAAGAAAGGCTTGTCAATCTGTTTCCATAAAGATCATAGCCAAGAAAACTGTAGAACACTTCTATTCTCTAAGACAGAGTATCACAGTGAGTGAGAATTGAGTCAACTTCTAGAAGTTGTTCTAG
Source organism: Heterohyrax brucei (assembly GCA_028571685.1). Taxonomy (NCBI): domain Eukaryota; kingdom Metazoa; phylum Chordata; class Mammalia; order Hyracoidea; family Procaviidae; genus Heterohyrax; species Heterohyrax brucei. The sequence goes on from CM053141.1 coordinate 174,111,183, forward strand.
AGGGTACAAGGTGGGGGCTTTAGACAAAGTGACATGCCAAAGCCAAGCCAAAGGGATACAGTGCAAATTAATTTCTCATTAAACAGTTAATATCCATATTGTTTTGTGGCATTGGTTGCCAACCCTGTGACATGTTCCTCATTTGCTTTCATCCAGCTTTTCTGGCCCTCCTGCAATTCTCATCCTTGCCTGTGGGCCAATGTCCCCATTTGGTTTCATGTACATAGTTGAAATGCATATGTTATTGCTTATTTTATGGGTCTGTTTAGTCTTTGGCTGAAGAATGAACTTCAAGAGTAACTTCTGTACTGAGTTAACAGGGTGTCTGAGGGCCATACTTTTGCAGTTTTTTTTTCCAGTCTCTGTAAGTCCAGTAAGTCTGGTCTTCTTTTGTGAGTTAGAATTTTGCTCTACATTCTGCTTTAGCTCTGTTCAGCACCCTCGGTCGTGCTCCCTATGGTGGCAGTAGCCAGGCAACATCTAGTGGTGCTGAGCTCCGTCTGGTGGAGTCTGTGGCAGTGGCATCCCGTTAGTCTTTTGGACTAGTATTTCCCTTGTGTCTTTTGTTTTCTTTATTCTCCTGGTTCCAGATGGAGTCAGACCAGTGGGGTGTCTTAGATGGGCACTTAACAAGCTTTGAAGACCCCAGATGCTACTCACCAAAGTAGGATGTGGAACATTCCCTTTATGAGCTATAATGTGTTTTTTACTGGTGCTTTTCAACGTATCTGTGCTGAAGGATCAGTATACCCTGCCCCAATCTGCCACTGATCAACACTTTTGTAAAATAAAATAAATGCAGATTGGAAGGAAAAATGAAACAAAAGAAAAAGACCTTCAGAGTATAAGCCCCATTTTTATATTAAACTCGAAAGAATTACAAATAGTCTGTCAAGTAGCTGTGAAAGTCTCTAAGCACTCACTCCCAATTTCAGTTCTCATCTTACGAGCTAGTAGCAAAAGACCACATTATCGGGCACCAGTGTGCACACTTTGAGTGACACTGATCTCTACTGAGACATCTCACACTTGGTTACATCTTAGCTCTTTTTTGTTCTCCAGGACTCCATGCATAGACATGTGTACCCCAGCGTGTTAGTCAGCTAGGGCTACTGTCACAGAAATACCACAGAGTAGATGGCTTTAACAAAGGAAGGTTTGTCCTTACACAGTCCAGTAGGCTACAAGTCCAAATTCAGGATGTCCGCTCCAGGGAAAGGCTTTCCCTCTCGTTGGCTTTGGAGGAATGTCCAGTATTGCATCAGTCTTTGTCCAGGGAGCATCTTGGCACAGGAACCTCAGGTCTGTAGGACTCACTCTTCTCCTGGTGCTACTTTCTTGATGATGTGAAAAGTTCCCAATTCTCTGCCTGCTTCCCTTTTATCTTTTCTAGGATGAAAGGATTAAGGGTGGAGCAAGCCATGCTCCAGGGAAGATCCCTTTGCAGTGGAGCAGGGAGGTGATCTTATAAAGGGATTTACAGCTCCTCCCTAATTATTTAACATATAGCACAGCAAAATCGCAAAATGGAGGGCAATCATAGAATACAGGGACTCATGGCCCAGGCAAATGGTGACACATGTTTTTGGGGGGACACAATTCAATCCATGACACCAGAGATGTCAGATGCTTTCCCAGGTCAGGGATGATGTTCTGTATGTTGTGTGCACTACCCAAAGCATCCAGCCTGGTAAAACTTAATAAATTCTTGTTCATTTATCAGAAAAAAGCTTCATCTGTTCTTTTGGTATCCTCCTCTGTTTTAGCTTATTGCATTCTATGCTTGAATATAATTCATTTTGTGTGTGCTTGTGTCTTTGTGTAAATCTTTCATGAGTTTTTGTAGTAGTGGTATCATTCATATTTGTCCTGCTGAAACTGAGTTACTCTTTTAGCATAATGCTCTCTAGATTCATCCATATTATGAGCTGTTTTGTGGATTCATCACTGTTCCTCGTTGTTTTGTGATATTCCATTGTGGGTATGGACCAGTTTGTTTATCCATTCATGTGCTGATGGACACTAAGGACGTTTCTGTCTTTTTGCTTTCAGGAATGATACTGCAATGAACATGTGTGTGCATATGTCTATTTATGTAACAGCTCTTATTTCTCTATGTTATATTTCTAGCGGTGAGTTTACTGGATTGTATGGCATTTCTATTTCTAGCTGTCTAAGGAAATGCCACATCTTTTTTCAAAAGCGTTGTACCATTTTGCATTTCAACCAGCAGTGAGAATCTCCCCACAGCCTCTCCACCACTTTGTATTTTCTGTTCTTTTAATTTGTGCCAGTAATGTCTTGGTGAGATGGCATCTCTTTGTAGTTTTGATTTGTATTTTGCTAATGACTTTCCTCATGTGTCTGTTAGCACCCCGAATGTCTGCTTTAGTGAAGTATCTGTTCATATCCTGTGCCCATTTTTTTTTTAATTGGATTATTTGCCTTTTTGTTGCAGAAGTTTTGGATTTTCATATAGATTTCAAGGATTGCACCTTTGTGAGATTTGTCATAGCCAATTTTTTTCCCAGTCTGTAGGCTCTTTTTACACTTTTGGTGAAGTCTTTTGATGAGCATTTAACTGTTTGATTTTTAGGGAGCTCCTTGTTATCTAACTTATCTAATGTACGATTCTAGGATTTACATTTATATCTGTTTTACTGGTTTTTTGCATCTTTGCTACAGAATGACAGCACAGTGCTTCTGTCTGCAGTACCATTTTGACTCCACCTCCTTGAATAGAATTGATTTTTAAAAATTTTTGAAAGGAAGGCAAAGTTGCAAATGGGTATAAGCCTGCTATGGATGGTTAATGAGCCTTATTTGTCCCACACAATATTTTGGAGGTCACTCTTTAACATGCTATAAAATAAAATTTAAAAAATCTGGCAAAGTTGGCCCCCATTTGTACTGATGCTAATGCTGGGTTGGACTGCCTCCTCTAAGTAGGGTACCCATAATAGTTCTCTATGCATAGTTCCTAATTGGCAAGCCTCTTTATTTATCTTCTGGGTCGTGTAAACTTTTGAAATTATAACCAGTAATCTAGATTAAGGTATCCCAACAAAGGATTATAGGGCCTTAAGTCCCCGTAGCAAATCACTGGGCAACGAAAAAAACTTAATTGACTCGTTTGAGCCTCACGAAACCATGTGAGGAGAGAATAAGTAGAAAAAATTGCCCCCATTTATAAGACAGAAAACTCAGGCTTGAAGGATAGGTGCTTTTCCCCAGACTCACAGCAAGTAGACGGTAAAACCAAGACTCAAAGCCAAAACTTCTCTGAGCACTATCCTTTACATTCACACATTGATTTCAGTGATTTTTTTTTTTTTTTTTCCCTGAGCAGTTTTCTAAACTTACTGTGATGAACAACAGGAATTTTTCTCTGTAGTGAAGCAAAGCTATTTTCGTATTCATCTGTTCAACCTTCAGCGTGTATCTGGGTTAGGGAAGTTTCCGAAGCTTGTGTGTTTGTTTACTGAGTTTTCTCATCCCCAACTTTGCACTGTATCAAAATCAGTCCTGTACTGGCAAATCAAAGATGCCTTACTGGGCCAAGAGTCCAAGTGAAATAACATTAGGAATGCATGAGGACCTCAAAGAAGGCCCGACATTGTTACAGTGAGAGTCCGCTGTACAGAAAGCCATTGTTCCAACAATTTTTAATTTCTGGACCGAGCCAGATGCTTGGGACTCACTCAGAAACTCCTGGAGAGCATTGGAAGAGAGATTCTTCCTTGAGCCAACTATTAGAGCTAGAAAAACATCTCTAGATTTCCCTTAGTAATACTATATGATAGGCTTCATAGTACTGATATTTAGGAATCATAACACATGAACAGTCAAATCACAGTTGAGCCTCAGGATTCTTGGCTTTTGTATGGTCCTCAGTTCATTATTAACTACTGGAAAAGCCTGATCACACATTTTACTATAGATGTTCATCGTTAGACACATGTCACATTCCAATTGGAATGAATTAAACCAAATATTGAGTTCCTAGCCTTATTTCAGGCACTTAGTAGTCATGTGGGCTACATCACATAAATGCTAACCTGCGCCTGAGTCTCAGACAGAGTCCTTGAGTCATTTCTAACCCCCAGGGTGGTGACTTATAATTCAAATAATTAAAAGCACTTTTCCAGAGACTGGGGACAATTGCTAGCTAACAACAACTAGCATCGTTGACACATGAAAGTCCTAGACAGTGAAGATCTAGGTGGTGTTCCAAAGGCATCTACTGTTGGAGACTGCAGGTTGTATTACTTTACCAAGCAAAACCCAGTAAAAATGTAAAATCACATATACAAAATCAAAAGGTTAAAAACAATCATAAATTTTTGTTACTCTTTCCTTATACTCTAGGGAATTTTCTTGGTTGTAAGCTTCCCTGCCTAGGCTTTTGGAAGGCGGGGACTATGAGTATTTTTTACATCATGCCCCTAATATCTGGCATGTACTAGGTATTCAAGAAATATATCCTTATTGAGTGTTGACCTTAATGATGATCGCTGAAGTATTATGATTGAGGTAAACACATATTATTTTGCCAGCTCTACTCTGTGTATGCCAGATGCTCTGATGTATTTATTAATAGCATTCTCTTTCACTTTTGAAAGCATCCCAGATTGTTTTATAAATGATGTCATCACTAGCTTAAGGAAAAAAGGTGAGATGTCAAGAGAACAATGAAAATGGAAGGAACGATTTCAGTAGCTACTTCAGATAACTCTTTCAGAGCCTAAGCATGCTTGACGTTTGATGTTATAGTTCAGGTACTCCATTTGGAGGTGAAACATCCTATGTTTTATCTTTATATTTGTTTGTTTAAAATTCTAGCTCAGCTGTGTTGTTATTCCACAGTTTAAAACATTGTTTTTATTTTGATTTTTATACAACATTAGCAATACTCATTTGTAATTCAGGAGGATGAGTGGTTCAGTGGTTCAAAGCTCTTAACAAGATGCTGCACATTTGATCAGTAAGTATATGATGATGTGCCCAACTTTATTATTATTCATAACAGAAACAAAAAAGACACAATAGCATCGCACTGTTTTTGCCATTAGATATGGTTGAGGCAGTTCTGACTCACAGCAACTCTTTGTATAGCAGACTGAAACACTGCCTGACCCTGTACCGGGAGTCCCCATCACCATCATGCCTGAGCCAGGTGTCTCAGCTGCTGTGTCACTCAGTCCTTTCATTGAGGGTCTTCCTCTTCTGTGCTTACTCTCCACTTTACCAAGCATAATGTACTCCTCCAGGGACTGGTCCACCAACAACATGTCCAAAGTTACATGCAATGAAATCTCATCATCCTCTTGTCTGAGGACCATTCTGGCTGTACTTGTTACAAAAAGGTTGTTCTTTTGACAGTCCACAGGATAGTCAATATTCTTCCCCAACACACCAACTCAAAGGTGTTCCGTTCTTAGGTCTTCATTAATCATTGTCCAGGTTTTGCATGCATATGAGGCTACTGAAAACACTAAGGCTTGGGTTTGGCTCACCTTAGTCCTTAAAGTGACATCATTGCTTTTAACACTTTAAAGAGGTCTTTATAACATATTTTACCAATGGAATGTAACATTTAATTTCTTGACTGAGCATTGACTGAGGATCCAGGTAAAATGAGATCCGTGACAACTTCATCCTTTCCTTATTTATCATGATGTTGCCTATGTGTCTAGTTGCGAAGATTTGATTTTCTTTATGTTGACGTGTAATCTATACTGAATGTTATGATCTTTGACCTTGATCAGGAAGTGCTTCAAGTCCTCTTCAGCAAGAAAGTTTGTGCCATCTACATAGTGAAGGTTGTTAATGAGGCTTAGGAGTACTCACATATCTGTAGGAAAACATGTAGGGTGAGTGGGCCACAAGGTGACTTATAGAAGCCCAGACCATGTGCACATGAATGGAAAGAAATCAGTTGTTTTCTTCCACTCAGCGAAAGCCCAGAAGCGATATGTATATGAATGGGAAACAGTCAGTTTATTGATTGCTTTCACCAAGCCAGAGGTGTGAGTCTATGCATATGAAGAAGTCAAGGTAACATTCTCAGGAATGCAGAAGCAGAAGTCACAAAATGAAATCAGTCCTACACTTGAGCTAGTCCCACCAGACTTACCAGGCACCTCAGTTTTGGGCCTCTTGCACAATGTCAAGTTAACTGTGATTCGAAGAGACCCTATAGGACACAGCAGAACTGCCCCATAGAATTTCTAACGCTGCAGTCTTTACAGAAAAAGATTACCACACTTTTCTTCTGTGAAACACCTGGTGTGTTCAAACCACTGTCTTTTGCGTAGCAGCCAAAGACTTTAACCACTGTGTGATCAGAGCTCATTATACACCGACAAGGATGTATAATCACCAGAACTCTTGCGTATGTTTCTAATGTAAATATACTCATTCGTATAACCGCTTAGGAACACTATATGACAGTATCAGTTAAAGCTCAACATGTACAAATGTGCTGCTCAATGTATATGCAACAGAAATGTGTACTTATTTATTTTAAAAAACCTTATCAAACTACTTATAGCATTACTATTCATAGTAACTCAGAGCTGGAAACTACCTAAGTAGCCATCAATAATAGAATGAATAAATGAAGTGTGATGTATTCACATAATGAAATACTATACAGTAATGAAAATAAATGTTCCATAACTATTGACAACTGTACACACATTTAGAAATGTAATGTTGAAGGTGTTGTGAAAATAGCCAGACATAATCATTTTATTATAGGTCATTTCAGTACATTTAACTGTTCTATAATGTTGTATGAATATACACAAGTTATTCATTTACTTCCTCTACAGTGGGCATTCGGGTTGTTTCCAAGTTTTTAATATTCCAAATAGTGCTGCTCTAAAGTCTCTTTTTATTTTCTTTTTATTATATTTTTATTGAAAGTTTACAGTTCAAATCAGTTTCTCATACAAAAACTTACATGCACTTAGTTTTGCGATACTAGCTGTTCTCCCCACATTGTGACAGCACACTCTACCCTTCCACCGTGAATTTTCCATGCCATTTCAGCCAGCTCCTATCCACTTCTTTCTTCTTATCTTGTCTCTAGACAGGCCCTGCCCAGCTAGTCTCTTCTGTCTACTTATGTCAAGCAGCACACTCTTCACCAGTATAGCTTTATGGCTTATAGACCAGTTCAATCTTTGTCTGAGGAACTGGCTTCTGGAATGGTGTCAGTCTTGGGCTAACAGGAAGACCAGGGGCTATGTCTTCCAGGGGGCCACCAGTATATCAGACCATCAAGTCTTGTCTGTTTACTAGAACTTGATTGTGTGTCCCTTGCAATCAGTCAGAGACTCTTCGTTTAGATGCTTGTAAGGGGAGTCATTAGTGGTTGCCAGGCACCATGTAGTTCTGCTGGTCTTATGTTATTGTAGACTCTGGTTTATGTGGCCCTTTCTGTCTCTTTGGCTTCAGTGAATATAGATTTCAGTGAATCTATAAATTGGGAAGAATTTTATGTTTTGGTGACATTAAACATCCTATTCATGACACGGATCCCTGGTGGCACAGTGGTACTAGGGACTGAGGTACTCAGGCTGCTAACTAAAAGGTCAGCAGTTTGAATCTACGAGCTGCTCCTTGGAAGCCCTGTGGGGCGGATTTTGTCTGTCCTACAAGGTCACATAATGGTTAAAATGCTGCAGCTGCTAACCAAAAAGTTGACAGTTCATATCCACCAGGCATACCTTAGAAGCTATGGGACAGTTCTGCTGTGTCCTGTAGGGTCACTAAGAGTGAAAATTGACTCAATGGCAGTGGGTTTGTTTTTTGTTTTTATAGTCACTAAGAGTCATAATAGACTTGATAGGTTTTTTTTTTTTTTTTTGCTTTATTCATGACATGTCCTCTTTTTTCATTTATTCTTTAATCTCTTTTATAAAGTTCTATAATTTTCCTTATAGAGCACATCTTTTAGATCTGTTCAAAAATACTTAATATTTTCTGATATGATTACATATAATCTACCTTTATGTATTCTGATTGTTGCCAGTCTATAGAAATGGAACTTCTTTATGTTAATTTTTTATCTAGCCCATCTTGCTGACCACTATCACTTGATTTTCCTATATGTTTTTGAGGGAAGAGAGTACTATATAAAACAATCATATCATCTGCAAGTATCAGTTTTATTTCCTTTTTGTCAATCTTTTCATCTGTGTTTCTTTAAAAAATCTTTTATTGTACTTTAAGTGAAAGTTGACAATCCAAATGAATTTGCCATATAAAATCACACTCACCTACCACCATACAACTCTAATTGCTCTTCCCCATCCACCCAGCGACAGCACACTCCTCCTTTCCACCTGGTACTTTCCACATGCATTCAAGCAACTCCTGTCCCCTTCCAGCATCTCATCTCACCTCTGGAAAAAGGTTGCTCAGACAGTTCTTGTATATATTTAAGCCAAGAAGCACATTCTTCACTGGCATCACTCTATGTTGTATAGTCCAGTCCAGCCCTTGTCTGAAAAGTTAGCTTTGGAAGTAGTTTCACCTCTGGGCTAACAGAGTCTAGGAGCCATGCCCTCAGAGGACCTTCTAGTCTGTTGGACTCTCAGGTCTGGTTCTTTCTGAACACTCATTTTTCTCGACTCTACCAGGGATACTATGTTGTATTCCTTGTCAGGACAGTCTTTGGTGGTGGCTAGGCACCATCTAGTTCTTCTGGACACGTGCTGATACACAGTCTCTGCATCTTAGGGCACTTTCTCTCTGCTGGGCTTATATTTTCCTCATATCTTTGTGTCCTACATTCTCCTCTGATCTAGGTGGGTTGGAACCAACTGATGCTACTTAAATGATGACTTGCTAGCTTTTAAGACCCCTGATGCCACTTACCAAAGGGATGTGCTGAACATTTTCTTAAAAAATGCTTAGTTATGCCAGTTAGCGTAGATGCCCCCTGAAACAATGGTCTCCAGACTCATGTCCCTGCTACTCTGTTCTTGAGACTGTTGGGTTATATTTAGAAAACCTTTAAGAATTTGTTATAGTCCAGTTGTGCTAACCTCACTTCTACTGTGTGCAGTCACTCCCTTCACCTAACCCAATTCCTATATACTGTCAATCTGTGAATATCCCTCTCTCTCCCTCCTCAAACCTGTAACCATCAAAGATGATTTCCTTCTGTGCTTAAATCACTTAAGTCTTTATAAGAGTAGTGTCATACACTATTTGTCAATTTGCAACTAATTTCACCAAGCATAATGTCTTCCAGATAACTCCATGTTACAAGATATTTCCTAAGATCATCATTATTCTTTATCACTGCATAGTATTCTGTTGCATGAATATACTATGGTTCTTTTGTCCATTCATCTCTTGATGGGCACCTAGGTTGATTCCATCATTTTGCTGTTGTGGACAGTGCTGCAATAAAACACTGGTGTGCATGTATCTGTTCATATGACAACCCTCATTTCTCTAGGATATATTCCAAGAAGTGAGATTGCTAGATCATGTGGCATGTCTGTCTCTAGCTTTTTCAGAAAATACCAGATCAATTTCCAAATTGATTATACCATATTACATTCCCACTAGCAGTATAGAAGACTTCTGGTCTCTCCACAATCTCTCCACCATGTTAGCTAAAATTCTGTTGAGGATTTCTGCATCTAAGTTCATGAGAGGTATTGGGCTATAATTTTCCTTTTCTGTGCTCTCTTTACCTTGACTAGTATCAGGGTTATGCTGGCTTCATAGAATGAACTTGGCAATATTCCATCTTTTTCTATGCTGTGGAGTATCCTTTGTGATAGTGGTGCTAACTCTTCTTTAAAAGTTTCTCCAATGAGGTCATCAGGGCCACAGCTTTTTTTTTTTTTTAATTGTTTTTTTATTGTGATTAAGTGAAAGTACACAATCAAAATCAGATATACATAGCTCCTTCTGCTCTCATTGCCCAGTCACAACACATTCCTGATTTTCATTCTATACATGTCATATCCTCTTAACTTCTCCTGTCCCCTCCTCTCTATCCTATACTCTTCCTTCTAGTAAGAGGCCAGTAGAGCAGAATCCTGTAGATGCATAGATGCGTAGAACTATAAAGTACATACACCATATGGTCACATTGTGTCCCCAAGTTCAGTCCTTTCCTGTCCAAAGAGTAGGCCTCAGTAATATTTTCTGGTCAGGGGCAGCAGCAGGTCTAGGGGCCTCACTCCCAGGGGATTGCTCAGGCCACCGCACCATCAACTGTGGTGTTTTAGTGGAGTTCTTGAGTTGCACCCCTCTTTTACTCATGGTGCCACCGGGACTCAACATTGTGTGACCCATCATGGCTGTCTTTGGTGGTGACCAGGCACCATCTGGTTCTTCTGGTCACATGTTGATACAGTCACCCATTTACATGAGTCCTTCTGTCCGGGGCTCTTTCCACACACACCCCCCCCCCGCCGTGTCTTTCATGTTCTTGGTGATCATCTGTTCCAGATGAGTTGGGACCACTTGGTGTACCTCAGATGGCAGCTTGGTAGCTTTTAAGAACCCAGACTCCATTCAACAATATGGGTTGCAGAAGAATCAGCAGTAGGCTGGTTATGCCAATTGGCCTTGATGTCCCCTGAGAGCATGGTCCTCAGACCTCGACCCTTGCTACTCTATCCTTACAATATTAGGATAAGATTAGAAGAGGTTTCAGTCTATGTTAAAGTCCAGTAAGTTGATCTTCTTTCTACTGTGTGCTGTCACTGCTTTCATCCAAAGAAATTTCTACCAACTATCTAATCTATGACCAGCCCTCTCCCTCCCTCTCCACACTTGCAGGCATCAGAATCTTTTCTTCTGTACATAAGTGTATCATAAACCCAGTCATAGAGTCATATCTGACTCATGGCGACTCTGTATTTTTAGGTGCTTTTAGTAGAGGTCTCATAAAATATTTGTCCTTTGCCACTGACTAATTTCACTCAGCATAATGTCTTCCAATTAAAACCAAGTTATGGAATGCTTCCTAAAATCATTTTTCTTTCCCTCATTGTGTAAGTGTTTCACTGAGTGTATGTTCCATAGTTTATTTATCCATTCATCTGTTGTTGGGCATCTGGGTTGATTGCATCTTTTAGCTATTGTGGACTGTGCTGCAATAAACAGTCATGTATATGTATCTGTTAGTGTGACTGCTCTTGATTCTGTAGGATACATTCCAATCAGTGAGATTACTGAATCAAATAGTACATCTATTTCTAGCTTTTTAAGGAAGAGCCACATTGCGTTCCAAGGAGGTTGTACCATTTTGCAATCCCACCAGCAGTGTAAGAGAGTTCCAGTCTCTCCAAAGCCTCTCCAGCATTTGTTGTTTTGTGTGTTTTGGATCATGTCCAGCCTTATTGGAGAGAGATGGTATCTCATTGTAGTTTTGATTTAGATTTCCCTAATAGCTAATGATCATGAGCATTTCCTCATGTGTATTTTGGCTACCTGGATGTCCTCTTTGGTGAAGTGCTTGTCCTTTTCCTTTGCCCAGCTCTTAATTGGGTTTTTTATCCTTTTCTTATTGATATTTTGCAGCGCTTTGTAGATTAAGGAGATCAGATATTAGTCCGACATGTAATTGCCAAATATTTTTTTTCCCATTCTGTAGATTGTCTTTTAATTCTTTTAATAAAGTCTTTGGATGAACAAAAGTGTTTGATTCTTAGTAGGTCCCATTTATCTGTCTTCTATTATGATGATTATGCTTTGTTTGTCAGATTTTGAAGTCTGTCTAAGCTGTGCATGAAAACTTCCATTGTGGACCCTATTTTTTCTTACGTGATTTTTAATGTTTTAGGTTTTATATTTAGGTCTTTCATCCAGTTTGAGTTAGTTTTTGTGTAAGGTGGGGGATATGGGTCTTGTTTCAATGTTTTGCAAAGGGATATCCAATTTTGCAAGCACTATTTGTTAAAGAGAATGTTTTTATCCCAGTTTACAGTCTTGGGGCCTTTGTCGAATATCAACTGTTCATAGGAAGATGATGTCATCCCTGGGGTCTCAATTCTGTTCCATTGGTCTATATGTCTCTTTTTGTAACAGTACCAGGCTGTTTTGACTACTGTGGCAGTGTAGTACCTTCTAAGGTTGGGTAGTGAGAGGCCTCCCACCACAAAGTTGGTGATTTGTTTCTCCATCTCATTAGAAAATGTCACTGGAATTTGTATTGGGATTGCATTGCATATTGTTTTAGTCAGCTAGTGCTGCTCTAACAGAAGTACCACAGAGTGGATGGCTGTAACAAAGGAAAGCTTATTATCACACAGTCCAGTAGGCCACAAGTCCAAATTCAGGATGTCTGCTCCAGGGGAAGGCTTTCTCCCTTGTCAGCTCTGGAGGACAGTCTGATATTGCATCAGTCTTTCTCCAGGGAGCATCTTGGTGCAGGAACCTCAGGTCTTAAGGATGCATTCTTTTCCTGGTGCTGCTTTCTTGATGATGTGAGGTTCTCAATTCTCTGCTTTCTTCTCTTTCTTTGTATCTCTTTTAAGATGAAAGGATTAAGGGTGGGGCAAGCCATACTCCAGGGAAACTCCCTTTATAGTGGCGCAGGGAGGTAATCCTATGAAGGGATTTACAACCCCACCCTATTCCTTTAACATACAGCACAGGAAAAGCACAAAATGGAGGACAGTCACAAGATACTGGGGATCATGGTGCAGCCACATTGCTACACATATTTTTCAGGGGATACAATTCAGCCCATAATCTCACACCCTTTGGCACCCCAAAAATCACATCTTTGAAACATGTAACACATTTGTCCCATCATAGCAAAATCATGTCTATTCCACATGATAGAAGTCTTAAATCAGTTCTAAGTCGAAAATCAAAAATTCCTTTACATCTATGAATCCTAGAATACAAGCTCTCCACTTGCAAATGTACAATGACAGAGCAGGCACAAGTTAGACATTACATTACAATTGGGAGAAGTTTACAGGGAAAGAAGACATTAACAGACAACAAGTGAGTCCACAGAACCCATTACATTAGCCCTTGAAGCTTTGAAACTAATCTTCTATTTTCTGAGACATTCTACAGAATGACTCTGTCCTCCACACACTAGGTATTAGCCACACTCTCCGGATTCTGAGTGGTGACCTCCAGCCTTGTACTACGACTCTGAGTTCAAGGCCCACTTGGATGGAAGTTCTGCCCCATCGTCTTTAGGTGCACACTAAGCACACTTGAATGGCAATTCCACCCTTACAAACATAGGACATCATGATTCCACCCTTTCCAACCCCGGAGGGCATGCTCATATCTTTTGAGACTGAGGGCAGCTCAGCTTCTCACACTGTGTCTCTTCAGCTTCTGCTTCCTACTGCCACATGTCCTGGGCCTCAGGCCCACATCTACCCTGCCAGGGCAAGTGTTCCAAAGCTCTGTAGCTCTGGTGATTGAAGTGCCTGGAGGTACCCCACTCTTGCTGGAATGTATCCTGCACAAAGGCACTAAGATCTCTTGCTCTGTGAGTCACCAAGGCTAGCTCTACTGATTCAAGTGCTCAGAGACCCCCATTATATGAGTAAAACTCTGCTCAAAGGCACTTAGCTCTCTTTCTCCATGGGTCGGCTCCAGCGCTGCCTCTGGTTCTATTGCTGCTGCTGCTGCTGCTGCCACCAGTCCTCTGTTGTTTCTCAGTATCTGTGGCTTCTTTGTTCCTTCTCAATCTTCTATCAATTCACTGTTTCAAAATGGCTCCCACATTTTAGGGATTTGATAGAGCAGTACCACACTCCTGGTACCAAATTCTGTTTAGTTGGCTAGTGCTGCTGTAACAGAAATACCACAGAGTAGATGGCTTTAACAAAGGAAAGTTTATTCTTACACAGTCCTGTAGGCTACAAGTCCAAATTCAGTATGTCTGCTCCAGGGGAAAGCTTTCTGCAGAGCAGACAAATCTGCTCTGGAGGAAAGTCTGGTATTGCATCAGTCTGTCCAGGGAGCATCTTGGTGCAGGAACCTCCGGTCTGAAGGATACACTCTTTTCCTGATGATGCTTTCTTAGTGGTGTGAGGTTCCCAATTCTCTGCTTGCTTTTCTTCCCTTTTATCTCTTGTAGGATGAAAGGATTAAGGATAGGACAAGCCATACTCCAGGGAAACTCCTTTTACAGTGAAGCAAGGAGGTAACCCTATGAAGGGATTTACAGTCCCACCCTAATCCTTTAAGATACAGCACAGGAAAATCACAAAATGGAGGACAACCACAAAATATTGGGAATCATGGCCCAACCACATGGCTACACATATTTTTGTGGGGGGCAGAAGTCAATCCATGACATATATGTAGACCATTTTGGTTAAAATAGACATTTTCACAATATTAAGTCATTCTTTCCATGAGCAGGTAGGTTTCTCCATTTATGTTAAGTCTCTCTTGGTTTCTTGCAGTAAAGTCTTGTAGTTCTCCTTGTAAAGGTCTCTTATTTCTCCATTTAGGTTTACTTGTAGGTATTTTGCCTTCTTGGGAGCTATAGTAAATGGTTTGATGATTTCTACTTTGATGATCTCTTTGTGGGTGTAAAGGAATCATAGTGATTTACTTACATTTATCTTATATCCTGATACTTTGCTGGACACTTCTATTTGAGTAGTTTACTTATGGATTCTTTGTATATACAATCATACCATCCACAATAGGGAAATTTTTACTTCTTCTTTGCCAATGCAGATGCCCGTTATTTCTTTGTCTTGTCTAATTTCTCTGGCCAGAACTCTATTGCACCGTTGAATAGAAGTGGTAAGAGTGGGCATCCTTGTGTAGTCCCATTCTTAAGGGGAATTCTTTCATTCTCTTTCCATTCAGGATGATGTAGGTGGTTGGCTTTGTGTAGATGCCCCTTATTGTGTTTAGAAATTTCCCTTCTATGCCTATTTTGCTGAAAGTCTTCAGCAAGAATGGATGTTGGATTTTGTTGAATGCCTTTTCTGCATCAATTGACAAAATCAGGTGATTCTTGTTTTTATGTTATATATGTGGTTGATCACGTGAATTGTTTTTCTGGTGTTGAACCCAGCTTGTATTCCTGATGACTCCAACTTGGTCATTATGAATGATTTTTTTGATATGTTGTTGTATTCTATTGGGAAGGATTTTGTTGAAGATTTTTGTATCTAGGTCCATGAGTGATATTGGTCTGTAATTTTCCTTTTTTGTAGGATCTTACCCTGGCTTTGGTATCAGGGTTATGCTGGCTTCATTGAATGAATTTGGGAATATTCCATCCTTTTCTATACTCTGAAATAGTCTTAGTAGTATTGGAGTTAACTCTTCTCTAAAAGTTTGGTAGAATGCTCCAGTGAATCCATGTGGACCAGGACTTTTTTTGTTTGGTAGTTTTTTTGATGACTTTTTCAATCTTGGTGTTCCTGTGTAATGGATTTATTAAGTTGTTCTACTTTTCCTGATAATTTTGGTAGTTGACATGAGTCTAGAAATTTATCCATTTCCTCTAGGTTTTCAAATCTGGTAGAGTACAGTCTTTCTAGTATTTTGTTATGATACTTTTGATTTCAGTTGGGTCTGTTGTGACGTTTCTCATCTCATTTCTTATTCATGTTACTTGTTTCTGCTCCTGTTTTTCTTTTGTAAGTTTAGCCAATAGTTTATCAATTTTGTTGATCTTTTCAAAGAACCAGATTTTGGTTTTGTTAATTTTTTCAGTTTTTTCTCATTCATTTAGTTCTGCTCTAATCCTTATGATCTGTTTTCTTCTGGTGCCTGAGCAGTTCTTCTGTTGCTCTCTTTCTTCTTGATCAAGCTGTAGGGTTAATTCTTTGCTTTGGGTCCTTTCTTCCTTCCAGATGTGTGCATTTATAGAAGTAAATTGACCTATGAGCACTGCTTTGGCTGCATCCCATAAGTTCTGCTAGGATGTATTTTCTCATTTGATTTCATAAATTTCTATATTTCACTCTTGATTTCTTCTATAACCCATTGCTTTTTGAGTGAGATGTTGTTCAGTTTCCAGGAGTTCCAATTTCTGTTTTCTTTTTCCTGTGGTTGATTTTGACTTTTATGGCTTCATGGTCT
Organism: Heterohyrax brucei; assembly: GCA_028571685.1. Lineage (NCBI taxonomy): Eukaryota > Metazoa > Chordata > Mammalia > Hyracoidea > Procaviidae > Heterohyrax > Heterohyrax brucei. Next base: position 174,127,251 of record CM053141.1, read on the forward strand.
GAGGAGATGCTTTGCTATAATTCAGTGGTTTGTATTATTGAGATTTGCTTTATGTCCTAACACATGCTCTATTCTCAAAAGTATTCCATGTGCTTTGGAGAAGAAAGTATATTTATTTGTTGTTGGATATAAAGTTCTATGTATGTTGATGAGATCTTAGTTGGTTAATTGTGTCGATAAGATCTTCTGTGTCTTTATTGAGCTTTTTTTTCTGGATGATCTGCCCATTACTGAAAGTGGAGTGTTGAAATCTCCCACTATTATTGTGGAGTGACCTATCTCATTTTTCAGTGTAGTCGATGTTTTTCAATGTATTTAGATGTTACAGTATTGGGTGCATAAAAATTTAGTATTGTTAAATTCTGCTTGTTTATTGAATCTTTCAGCAATAAATAGTGACCACCCATATCCACAATGGTGGATTTTACTTTAAAATCTATTTTACCTGAGATTAGCATTGACACACCTGCTCTTCTTTGTGTGTTGTTAGCTTGGTGTATTATTCTAGCCTTTAATTTTCAGTTTGTGCATATCTTTAAGATGTGTTTCTTGTAAGCAACATATACATGGGTTGTCTTTTGATCCAGGTTGTCATTCACTGTCTCTTTATTGGAGCATTCAGTCTGTTTACATTCAGTGTAATTATTGAGAAGTATGTATTTAGTGCTGTCATTTTGATGTATTCATTTTTGTGTTGGTTATTTTTTATGTTCTTAATTCTCTGTTCTGGGTCATTTTTTATGTGTTGGATTTCCATCTTTTCTCAGTATTGATTTTGTGTTTGTTTGGACTCCTGGATTGAGTTTCTTGTTTTGATATGTTGCATTGTTACTGTGCTTTGCAGCTATGTGTGTAATCCCCGTAATAGTCAAAGTTTAAACCAAATTTTAACTTTTGAATATCTTTTTAACTTCCTTCCATCCGAAAAGACTATAACTACTGTAATGTATCACACTTTTTAGTGTGATGGTGTCATAATGTTTGTGATATGATCTCTGGTTCCCTTCTTTTAATGTTGTAGCTTTGATTGAGTTTTGTGACTTCACTAACTCAGTGGGCTTCTGGATTGTGTGTCCTGTATTGCCTCTTGAAATATACACTTAATGGTTTTGTTTCTCTAGGCGGAGAGCTTCTATCAGCATTTATTGTAGTTTTTGTTTGGTTTTCACAAAGTCTCTGAGCTTCTGTTTATTTGCAAATGTCTTAATTTCATCTTCATATCTGAGAGACAGTTTTTCAGGATATATAACCCTGAGCGGAAGTTTTTCTCCTTCAAGGCTGTGAAGGTGTCATCCTACTGCCTCCCTACCAGCATCATTTCTGCTGAGAAGTCAGACAAAAGCCCACAGGGCTTTCTTCTGAATGTTAGCTTTCCTTTGAGCCCGTTTCTGCTGAGAAGTCAGACAAAAGCCCACAGGGCTTCCCTCTAAATGTTACCTTTGCTTTGAGCCTCACTCTCTTTAAGCCAGCTAAAAGCCAAGTGCCGCCAAGAGTCTGTTTATTTTTTATTTTATTAAAGCTTGATTACAATATGTCTTGGTGTCTTTCTTTTGGGGTCTAGTTTTTGTGGCATTTGATACACTTCTTGGACATCTGTGTCCTCTTTTATAATTTCAGGGAAGTTTTCTGTGAATAACTCAACAATAACATTCTGTGTGTTTTCAGCTATCCCTCGCTGTTGAGAAACTCCAATTAATCACAGATTATTCCTCTTAATAGAGTTACACATATTTCTTAATGCTTCTTCTTTTTTCTTATTTCTTTTCTCTGATCTCTCCATCAAATGACAAAATTGTAGGTATTCATACAATACTGGGGACCTCATACCACCAAGAAAGCAGTGCCAAATTCTTCTGTGTGAAGCTGGTGTTTATCTTTTTCACTAGCTTCTTTGACAGTAATAGCATAGTCATTTTTAGCTGCTTGTCTAAAAACTCTATTCTCCAGGGCCATCCTGGGTCTGCTTTTATTCTGGATTCTTTCACTTTATGTCTTTTAAAACTTTTAAAAAATGTTTTCCCATTTTCTTTCATGTTTTGTTAAAACAATTTTCACCAGTATCTGTCTTTTTCTATGTAAACGTCATGGAAGGTTTTAGTAAACAGTTTGAACGTATTGTGCATTCTTTTGATCTGAGGGGCCTGCAATGAGATGTGCCCCAACCAAGAGAAGACAGATACATCACAAGGATGTTCCTCCAAGCTAACAGAGACAGAGCATTCTCCTGGATCTGGCACCCTGAATTCAGAGTTCTAGTGTACTGGACTGTAAGGGAATAAACTTCTCTTTGTTAAAGTCATCCACCTGTGGTATTTCTGTTAGCACAGCAATAGATGACTAAGATATACCTTAACATAAAGAAAACAAAAATTCTCACAACTATACCAGTAAGTAGCATCACGCATCATGCTAAACAGAGAAAAGAGTGAAGTTGTCAAGGATTTTGTTTTACTTGGATCTGCAGTCAAAATCCATAGAAGCAGCAGTCCGGGTATCAAACAACATTTTGCATTGAGTGAATCTGCTGCAAAAGACCTCTACAAAGCAAAGCTGTTGCTTTGAAGACTAACATGTATCTGACCCACACCATGGTATTTTTCACCTGCCTCCTATGAATCTGAAAGCTTAAAAATGAATAAGCAAGAGTGATAAATTGATGCATTTAAGCAATAGTGTTGGTCACAAATATTGCATATACTATGGACTGCAAGGAAAATGAACAAATTTGTCTTGCAAGAAGTATGACTAGTATGCTTCTTAGAAGCAAGTATGGTGAGATTTTGTTTCATGTACTTGAGGCATATTATCGGGAGGGACCAGTCCCTGGAGAAGGTCATCATGCTTGTAAAGTAGAGCATAACTGAAAAAGAGGAATCCTCAATGAGATGGATTTACACAGTGCCTGCCAATAATGGCCTCAAACAGTAATGATTGTAAGGATGGTACAGAATTAGGCAATGTTTCATTTTGTTGTGTGTGGGGTCAGTGAGTCAGAAGTTGCCTGGACAGTACCTAACCATAACAAGATTATTTCCCTTCAGGTTGAAGAAGTCTTTTAGTGTTTCTTTTAATAGGGATAGTCTGGAAATAAAGTTTCCCAGCTTTTGTCTTTCTTCTGGATATGTCTTTATTTTATCTTAATGTTTGAAGCATTTTTTTTTTCACGGTATATGGAATTGTAATTAGAAAATCCTACTTCATAGTTTCATTCGTAATACTTTTAATGGTGCACTTTCATTGTCTTTAGTTTTCATTTTCTGTCCCTACCTCAAATACAATATCTCTTTCTTCTAGTCTATGTTGTTTTAATGTGTTCTTTCTTTAAAAAAAAAAAAAAAAAGAGATGTAATATTGTCTACATAAGTATGGTTTTCTTTGTATTTATTGTGATTGGAAACCACTTAGAGTTATGGACCTGTAACTTAATATTGATATCTTTTATCAAATAGAAGAGAAAAAAATTCTCTCCAATATTTTCTTGTCTCTTCTAGTATTTCTTCTGCTCATTTTCATTCCTCTAATCTGGAATAACAATTACGTGTACGTTAGAACATATGATATTGTCCCACAGGTCTCAGTACCTTTGCTCCTTATTTTTTTCCATGCTTTTTTTCTTTGTTTCAGTTTCAGTGATTTCTACTGACTTATCTTCTGTTGTGTGAATCTTTTAAAATGCTACTACCAGTCTGTGGTAGTAGCCAAATATGGTAAATTCTTCATTATGACTCTATGTTTTTTTGTTTCTAACACTTACATTTGGCGTACTTCTCTACTTCACGTTTCTGTTCTTAAATTCTTCTGTGTGAAGCTGGTGTTTATCTTTTTCACTAGTTATAGCATAGTCATTTTTAGGTGCTTGTCTAATAACTCTATTCTCCAGGGCCATCCTGGATCTACTTTTATTCTGGGTTCTTTCATTTTATGTCTTTTAAAACTTTTTAAAAATGTGTTCCCATTTTCTTTCACATTTTGTTAAAACAATTTTCACCAGTATCTGTCTTTCTCTATGCATACTTCATGGAAGGTTTTAGTAAACGCTGTGAACGTATCAAGTACAATTTTCTAAAGTCAAAATTTTTTGTATCTAAATGATGTTGTATGCCATTTAGTCTTGGTCAGCTTGACTTCTTCATGAGTGTACCTTTGAGTGATAAACAACAAACCAAGACCATTGCATTCAAGCTGATCCAAGTATGGCAACCTGACATGTTACAGGGTAGATCTACTATGTAGGGTCATTCTTCTTAGTATAAACTTTACAGAAATAGTTTACCTGGCCTTTCTTTTGTGGTATTCATGGGTGGTTTCAAACTGCCAACCTGTAGGTTAGTAGTCAAGTTGAAGCTATTTATACCACCTAAGGACCCTGTCAGTAATACATATTGTGTTAGATAATTATCTGAGAGTTTGATTTTATGTAATAGCTGAGTTATGAGAATATTGTAAGCAGTTACCTAGGATTTTTCTGTTATCAAGAATTAATTTATTGGCCAATTATCCTGTTGTTCCACATACTTCTGATCTCATTATACTTATGCACTTGTTGATTTGTGAAGAAAAAGAAAAGCTCCAGGTTTGCCATGAGTCAGATCCAACTCAACGGGACTTGGCTTGGCTGGCTAGGGTCACAATAGGAAAGCTACTACATTCTCTTTCAGAATGTGTAACGTGCTGTTAAAATGTTATAAATGTTCTTATTGTTAATAGAAGGGAGGAAGAGAAAATACACTGAATTGTCAATTTTCATTAGATAGATAGCTCAAATGCTAGTTTGTTTGGTTCAAACCATTTTCATGGCTAAGCCTAGTTTGGTGTGGGTGAGTATCTTTAGCCTTCTGAACATTTCCATGAGCGTTTGTGTGTGTGTGTTTATTTTTTACTGACATGGTCTACAGCTTTTACTAAATACCTCATCTCAAATATTAAAACCTACTACCCGAGAGTGTCTTTTAGTATAAAAATAAAAGACATTGGTGTGTATGTAACTTTTCATTCCCCAAGAAGGGCAGTCCCTGGAAACTATTTCTGTAAATAGATCGTGATCCTTGGGGCATGTCCCAGAGCACATGATGGATTCCTGCTCTTCCCTTGCTCATCGTCTAAAGTTAGCTTGCTAAACACAGAGGCAGTTCAGGCCAAAGCTTCACAGCAGGTGCAGTGGGTAAGCCCATGAGCTCCATGCTCTCCAGATAGCTTGTTCCCAGGCATGATGCCTTACTCCAGTAAAGGAATGTGACTTCTGGGAACTCCTCATTTAAAGTTACTTTGAAACGAGAAAGAAGTGAGAAATCCAGTGTAAAATTCTTTAGTGTTCCTTTCTTACCACAGGCAGAATTTCAGTTGGCTTGGGATTTTCTGTGCAAATAAGAATCCTGTGGAGGTCCAGTAATGTGTTTCTGTCATAAGAATGTCTGTCACAGAAGGGCAATCACTTCATTCCAGAGCTGAGGAATGCCTTTTATTGTTGTAAAAAATTAAACCTTGTTTTCTTTTTTATTTTCTAGTCAACACTTTGTATTTCTATTTTCTGGGAATGAGGTGCTTGCTTGTTTGTTTTTAATGTTCAGGAGTCAGGAAGGTTACCTTTTGGAGCTAGAGGACACGAACTTGAGCCCACATGGCAAATACAGCCTGCAGCCTACTGTTGTAAATGAAGTTTTGTTGTTGTTGTTGTTGCTGTTGCTGTTGTTTTAAACACTGCCAGGCCCATTGTTTATGTATTGTCTGTGGTTGTCTAGGGTCACTATGAGTCAGAAACACCTGAACACTAACAGGTTTGGTTTGGGTTTTGTGGTTACTTTTGTGCACCACATTGGCAAAGTAGACTCATTACAGAGAGACTGTCTTGCTTATTCAAAAATATCTAATACCCGACCATTTTCAGAAATAAGGTTTCCTGGCCCCTGCTTAAGCCAAGAAACAAACAAACAAAAAAACACCAAACCCAGTGCCTTCAAGTCAATTCCAAATCATAGCCACCCTATAGGACAGAATAGAAGTGGTCCATAGTTTCCAAGGAGTACCTGGTGAATTCAAGCTGCTGACCTTTTGGTTAGCAGACATAGCACTTAACCACTAGGCCACCAAGGGCCCACTGCTTAGAGGGTGAAAAATTGTCCTGGAGAAATTTGATATTTTCTTGCCTGATAGGTTTTTCCTGATCAATTTGCCTATATAAAAGAGAGGGATGCTGGAAGTAGGGACAATGAGGCGTACAGTGGAGAAGGGCACAGGGACAGAGGGGACACACCTCAGCCAGGATTCTACAAATCCCAGTACCTTGCTTTCCTCAGCCTTAGCATTCCCTTAACTTGACAGAAGCAGATGTAAAATAATTGCTTACTCTTGTAGTGTTTATTTATAGCATGTCTTTTCCTCACATGTAGAAGAAAGAACAAAAATCCCAACAGGCTGATTTCAACTCATTTTTCTTAAAAGTCAGCAGGAAGAAATACCAAAATTAGCGATAGGGAGAGATTTAGACCAAGTGGTAAGTTTGACTAGCAGAACCTTGTCAGCTCCCTGCAGTGTCTCTGACTTCTCTCACTTCAGATCAATAGAGCAGCTTTACCACCAGCGTAACTTTCTAATCGGGCTCCAGTGTAACTGTGTGATAGGATCTCTCCACTTAGTGTCAGAGCTAAATTTATTTTTTCGTCTGACCTTTGAAAGAGTCAAATCATCTAGAAGAAAAGAATTTTTAGCACCTGTTCTGCCATGGGAGAAGAGCAGTCTTGAATATTTGTTATACAGGACACTTTTAAAATTTGGCTTTGGAATTTTTAGAAGTGGGAAAGTAGTCATTGCTGGCAAATGGAGATGAGTCACTCAGAGTTATCACAGGATCCCAGAAGGGTGAGAAAAATTGATAAAAACTTTTAGAAGTCCCAGTAGCTAAAATTAGTAGCATGACAACAGTTACTGCATTTGTAAGGCTGCCGTGGTCTTGTTGGGAGTATGGGAATTGTGACGATTCAGTCCTCAGTGGGAACTGGACACAATTCCATGGCTGCAAAATATTCCAAGCCAATCACAACAGGCTAGAGAGCCATACTGGATACGAGTCTCAGAGTGACCAGTGGACTCCATTAACATTCACTTCTCATAACCAACTGCGTGGTACCAGGAGTATTGGTAATACTATGGGTCCGCCTCAAGTGGGAACAAAGTATACCCTTGGTGTTAGGCCCCACAGCACTGGAGGAAGGTACAGTGAAGGGCGAGGGCTAGTGGAAGGAAGGGAATGAGTCACTCACCTCAGATGCAAAATTTAAGGGGACATCAAAAAATGTTCACCAGGCACTGAGTTTCTGTTTATGGTGATGAAAAATTTGGCAATGGATATTGGTGATGAATACATAACCTGATTAATATAGTTATCACTAAATTGTACACATGGAAAACCTAGAATTACCAAATGATGTGTTACATTTATCTTTAAAACAATAGCAACAAAAAGCTTAGCAATCCAGATAACTCATATTTTAAGGCCATATTTTAAAAAAATGCATATAAATTAATACCAAAAACATCTGCAGTTAACAAAATTTCAAAATACAGAATAACACCAAGTGGTTGTCTGTTATATAACCCCACATTATGGTACAGTGAGAACAGTTATTTCTAGTCAGCCTGGGCTTCCTAGCCTGTGTAACTATCATGTCTGCCCCAGAAATGAATGGATGAGAGTTAACAGTGACCCTCAAACAAATTGAGTAATATGAGAATTCACATGTAGTCATGTTTTTTAATTGTAGAGATTTTGTTCATTTTTTGTTCTTGGTTCAAAATAGAGGAGGATATTTTCACAGGAGTTTATAACCAGTTGCTGGGAAGTTGATTCTGATTCATGGTGATCCCATGCGTGTCAGAGTATAATTGTTCTCGTGGAGTTTTCAGTGGCTCTGATCTTTCAGAAGTAGATTAACAGACCTTCTTGTGGAGGTGCCTGGTGGAATAGAACTCCCAAACTTTTGATTAGTAGCTGAATGTTTAATCATTTGTGCCAGCCAAGTGTTTGTCTATGAGCCAAACTCCCAAAACCAAACCAATTGCTGTCAAGTTGATTTTGACTCTTGGTGAATGCACTGTGTGCAGAGTAGAACTGTGTTCCATAGGATTTTTAAGGGTGGAATCTTTTGGAAGTAGATCATCAGACCTTTCTTCTTAATCAGCTCTGGGTAGGTTCAAACTTTTGTTTAATAGTCAAGTGCTTAACTAATTGCACTACTCAAGAATGCCAAGTATTTACACGGATGCACATTTACCTTTCCCTCCAGTCCCCAGTGTAGCTCCAGGTACTTTATAATATGCTACTGCAACAAACTGAACTTGCTCTTAGTTATAGAAACACAGGCACTAGATCGAGAAGAATATTCAAACAATCCTTTGTTCATAGAGATCACAGTGGGGTGAAAATTCAAGGGCAGCTAAACTATTCAGTATAGGCATGCCTCTAGCTTTTCCAACAGACCTGCAGTCTTGGCTTGTCAAGAGATATTTCCTCTTTCAAACATGCCCTTACTCTTTTTCTGGGCTTTAGGACCTTAGGGCCTTGCAGTCCATAAGGAGTTGGAGGCAGCACAAATGAAAGAAGTAGCTTTGGTAAAGACTGGCTTAAGGGACATTACAGAGTGGCTGTCAGAGTTTAATCAATTGTCATGGGTGCATGTGCTCAGTTTTCAGATAAGACCAAGCCAGTCAAGGGGGTAGGCAGGTGTTGGTTGAATGTTCTGATAATTAAAGTTGACAGTAAAGAAAAAAATTAAATAACTTGTGTCATGTAGAACACATACAAGGACTGATTTGACCTCTTGTTTTGACTTTCTGCTCCTTTTGCTCACTGTCCTTTGACTAGGATTACCTGGAACAGTGTTTTTCAAAATGGGACACTTACATCCCAGTGTGTACAGAAGACAATCCGTGGGGTACAGCATGAAAATACCAGGATTTCCATTGATGATGATTTTTCTCAACTCTTTAAGATATGTAGAGTTCATAATGTATATACAACACATTTATAATTTAGAAATTAATACCTGTATAATAGAGATGTATGGCTAAAACACTTTTGTTATGGTTGCATTAAAAAAAATGTAGAAAGACCAAGTCAGATATTTCACAATGCCAAGATGACCTCCTGCTAGCCTGTCCCTAAGGAGTCTTGGTAATGTAGCAGTCAAATACTCAGCTGCTGAAAGGTGAGAAGTTTGAACCCACCAGCTGTTTCACGAGAGAAAAAATGTGGCGGTCTGTTTCCATAATGCTTACAGACTTAGCCTTTGGGGGCATTTTTACTTTGTCCTATACGATCACTATTACCCAGAATTTACTTGGCAGCAAATGTTTGGAGGTTAGTTCTTCTCTAGTGTATTATGATGTCAGAGAGTATCCATCTTTCTTGTTTTCACTGGACAGCATAAGCAAAGACTGTGCTGTATTGTGTTTTCTTCAGTAAGCATCAAGCTCCAGGATGGGAAGGAGTGACTAGGAGGGGTAAAATGTCCCATCCAAGACAACAGTTTCCAAAATATCTTTTAGATATGAAAATAGGTTAGAAAAAAACATCTGTGCTTGCTCATGTTGGCCTCCTTTGTGAAATGTCTGTCATTACTGAGGCACCTTGTTGGTTCAGTCAATGACTGGAACGTGTAGCAACACTGAATGGACCCTGAGGTCGTGAAATTCTTTATTATGCCCTCAACTAAAACCATACATTTACGATGTGCCAGGCCCAGTCCTAAACTATTTACAAGAATTTACCTTGATTCTTAAAATGAGCCTGGGTCAGTTTGAGGTGGGATGCCCATTCTTTGAGAGGGTAGCACTGAACCTCAGAGAGACTCAGTGGTTTCCTCAAGGTGCTGTAGCTGCAAAAAGTGGCTTTTACAAGGATCTTAATCCTGTCCTCACAGTCATTTCACTCTATAACCTGTCGTGTCCCAAACCAGCTCAGAGTACTGCCAGCCAAGGGAGTACTGGGCATACATTATTTAGGTATATGACATGTAACTAAAGGCTGTATGTGTATAGGAACGTGCAACCCTTACTAGATATGTCTATTCTAAAAGACACCATACCATCATCATTAGGTAGTGACCAGCTTATTCAGAGGCAGTTCAAAATTACAAAAGATTCTGGCAGTATTTATTGGTTTTCTAGTGGAGTCCTTGTGGTACAGTGGTTACGTATTTGGCTGCTGACCAAAGACTGACAGCTGAAATCTACCAGGGGCTCCTTGGAAACCCTATGGGACAGTCCTACTCGATCACTGTGAGTTGGAATCAGCTTGATGGCAATGGGTTTGGTTTTTGGTTTTATGCTTCAAAACCTCAACTAAGGTTCTTAACTTTTCATCAGAGTTGATAGGTTACTTTACAAAATATGTAGTAGTTTGGCACTCAACATCAATCTTCCCATCCCTATAGCCTGCTCTTCGTGTCTGCAGATGCTGGGAAGCTAACAACTACATTTCCCAGTTCACCTTGCATCATGCAGTCCCTATATACATATTACATATTTTTAAAATCCTCTCTGCATTATTTCATATGAATATATTAGCTTTTGAATTGTTTACGCAATTTTAAAGGCACCCTGGTGGCACAATGGCTAAGTGACTGCTGACCAAGACGTTGGAGATTCAAACCCACCTAGTGACTCCATGGAAATCCTGGTGGCATAGTAACCACCACTATGGCTGGTAACCAAAAGGTCTGCAGTTCAAATCTACCAGGCCCTCCTTGGAAACTCTGTGGGGCAGTTCTACTCTGTCTGTATGGTCACTGTGAGTCAGCATGGACTCCACAGCACTGGGTTTGGTTTAGATTTTTTTCTTTTTTAACAACTCCATGGGAGAAAGGCTTGGCAATCTGTTTCTCTCAAGATTACATACTAGAAAACCCAGTGGGGCAGTTGTCCTCTGTCATCGTGGTAACTGTGACTTTAAAACTGCCTCATCAGCACCCAACAACAACAATATAAAAAAAAAAAAAAAGCCTCATTGACATCAAATTGATGTCACCTCAAAGTGAAACTGTAGGAAGGAGTAGAACTGACACTTAGTGTTTCCAGGGAGCAGCTTGTGGGTTCAAACTGCTGACCTTTAGGTTAGCAGCCGAGCTGTTAACCAGTGTGCCACTGGGGCTTCTCAACAACACAGGGTTTTAATTAGTTTTTCATGCATGCAACGAGCACTTACTGTGAGTCTATTGCATCTTCATTGTTTTATACACAAATTCTGCGACCTCACAGTGCCTGTGTTCTGATAATAGAAACAGACAATAAGTGCACTTAAAAACATATAACACAATGCCAGTTAGCAATGATTCATGAATAAAATAAACAATGATAATTTAAAACAGAGATGCTGTCAAGTAACTCCAGCACAGTGACCCTGTGTTCTGAGTAGAGCTGTGCTGAGGTTTTCAATGACTGATTTTTCCGAAGTAGCTCACCAGACCTTTCTTCCAAGCTGCCTCTGGGTGAACTTCCAACTTTTTAGTTAGCAGCTGAACGTGTTAACATTGCCACCACCCACCCAGGGACTCTATTTTAAGACATGATTGTACCATAACTTATGCAACCAGCCAAGCCAAGTGCCGTCGAGTCGGATCCGACTCATGGTGACCCCACTTATGCAACAGTTAGGTGAAAAACATTTAGGCTGTTTTCTCATTTTTCTGCTAAATTACAAAGCTGTGGGTGTCCTTTAGAATGCTTCTTTCTCCCTTGTGCAAATATATTGTTTTGAAGACCTTTGTCAAGTTTCAGAATGGTAAGTTACATTATTTATAAAAAGTACTTATGTACATAATAGTTGATTGGACTATGAAATGTAATGGTCTGATAGGCTGTAAGAAGTTTCTAATTCTAAGATTTATTTGGTGGTTCACTGAGAGAACCCTCACTTTCCATGTAGGAAATCTGCATGTGATTCCTGACCAGTGCACCTTGTGTGTGGCCACTACTTGCCTGCTAGTAGAAATCGGAGTGCTGGTATGATGCTGACTAGGCTGCAGGGCGCTTCCAGGCAAAGACAGACTAAGAATAAAGACTTGGCGATCTGCTCCCAAAAATCAGCCAAAAAAATCTTTATGGGTCACGGAGGCCCTGTTCCCAAATGATCATGGGGACGATGCAGGACCAGGCAGCATTTTCTTCTATTGTGCTCCGGGTCACTATGAGCCAGGGAATAGCTTGATGGCGGTTAACAACAGTAATAATATTTTGAAGGGTTTCAGCCAGAGGTTAAGGGAATGGGTGTGTCCCAGTGTGGGGCTGACAAGGTAAGCCTTCCCTACCTGTTTTCCTTAAGGCTGTCCTTGCTAGGTCCAAGAAGCTGTGTTTCCTCCCTCAGTCTTTCTTCTGCCTTGTCTCATCTTCCTCCCACCAAGCACTGCAATTATTGGCAGTTGGCTGCCGTACAAGCAATGTTATTGTTACCTCTCTTGGCCTTTGTCATATTTTATGCCAAGACTGAGGTTTTGCCAAGTGTTGGCAGTTAGCAGGTATAAAAATAGTCCACTTGTTGTAATGAAGGACATAAAAATGCAGAGAGGGCTGTAGGCTTTTTGGGCTGGCCTATTAACCTTTGCAGGATTTGCTGTGGAGTATTGACCACAGCAGAATAAAATTTGGTGAGCAGAAGAGGGACAGAAGAGAGCACTGTGAGATAAACGATAGGTTGGTTTCACCATTTGAAGATGGAGAGAAGACTTGGAGTGGTATTATAATCAAGCATTCATTTATTCCCCTGCTTCTCCTTTGAGAAGGTAAGGCTAGACTTTTTGTTTTCTTTAGGATAATTAGGTTGTATAGCCTTAGTGAAGGACATTTAGCTTTAAAAGCAAGCTAGCCTTTTCCATTATGTTTCAGACATGTAGGGGCAATTGAGGGGGAATTGATCATTTATTTTCTTGGCTATTTCTATTGCATGTCTACTATGGGTAAGGCACTGTGTTATTGACTCAGCCAAGGCAGATGTGGCCCCTGACATCCTTCATGGAATTTTTAGTGTGACCTGAGAGATGGACATTAGGAGTGTGCTTGAGAAAGCAGTAAAGGAAGCCTTGGACGAGGATCTGTGTTACGAAGTCTCCAACTATTATCACAGGTGTCTCTGTTATTCCTTTCAGTACTGTCAATGTTAGCTTCATATATTTTGATATTTGATGTTAGGTTCATATATATGTAGAATTGATGCATCTTTTTGAGGAATCGCCCCTTTTACAATCACATGATTTGTCTTTTTTAACACATTTGGTATCAACATGGCCATGCCTGCTCTCTTACAGTTACTGTTTGTAAGAATGACATAGCAGGGGCATCTGACCTCCTCATCTGACGTCACAGAGGGGAAGAAGAATCAAGCTCAAAAACCCAAGACTGATTGCCATGAGATCGTTTATCCTCTCTCTGCAGTCTCTCCCAATTCTGACTCCATCCATCCGTCTCATGGCACTCTACTTCTTGGCTAGGTCTGATCATTTGTTGTGATGGCCAGACAGAATCCACAGAAAATACTGGCAACGAAGGAATTGTTGAAGGAAGTAACAGCTTACAATTCAGGTTTAACAGGTTACAGTTCAAGTTGAGAAATATTCAGGATACACCTCACCAATCAAGACAGCCTCTTTCCAGCTGTATGCACAAGCTACCCATCTCTGGTCTCTAGGCCGCTTCCCTGTTCAGGCAGTGTTACAAAGCTCTTTTAGCTCAGCAGATACCCAGAGACACTCTACTCCACCAGTAAGCCTCAGGCTTCAAATGTTTGGCTGAAGCCCTGTGCAGCAGTAAATCTAGCTCCACCGAGTAACTGGAGGCACCTGACTCTACCAGCAAGCTTCCAGCCCAAAAGGTCTCAGTTTTCTCCCTTTGTCAGCCAGGAAGCTCACCTTTTGTCTCCTGATTCTGCAGCCGTTGTCTTTCTGCCACTGCTTTTCACCATCTTCGGTGTTACAGCTCTCTATCTCAGCCTTCTGTGTTATAGCTCCTATTGTCTCTCAGTGGCCTGGTTCCAGGAGCATCTAAGTGCAGAGATCCCAGATCCTGAGGACACGTTCCACTCCAGGCTCTTCTTTCTTGTAGTGGTTAAGATCCTCACCTCCCACCTCTGGGATGACTCATTTTAAGCCTTGTGGGATGGCAAAACTGACCAGTGTCTTTGTTAGGCTTCCGCGTACCTTACTTGTATAGTCTCACTAAGTTATTCTGTTTGAATAACAGACTGTGGCTAAAAGAGCCGTATTAAGCAATTCATTGCACTTTACGTTTGCATGGATTATTCTTCTCCATCCATTTACTTTCACCTTGTCTGTGTCTTTGGGCTTAAGATATGTCTGTCTCTTGCAGACAGACTATGGATGAACCCAATTTTTTTAATGGGATATGTGCTATGAAGGCAAATAATAGATTGGTATAAAGCAGGGAAAAAAAGGGAGAGGCATCAGGTTGGAAAGTCAGAAAAGGCAACAGTTAAGCTGAGACTTAAAGATGAAAAGGAGCCTGTCCTGGAAAGAATAGAAGAAAGGACGTTCCTGGCCAAGGGAAGAACATATGTTAAAGTGGGAGAACTGAAAGAAAGTCTCTGTGGCTGATGCATAGTGAACAACGGAGAAAGTGGCCAGGAATAATGTGACTGCACATATGCAGTGATATAATCTGTAGGGTCCTTGAACCATGGTTAGGGTCTAGGCCTCTTTCTACTGCAGTGGGACATTGTCAAAGTGTTTTAGGCATGGAACTAAAAGGAATGGAATTAGATGTTTTTCAAGGTTACACTTGTTGCTCTTATTTGCATAGATTGGAGTAGGACGAGGATAGACACAAGGCAAGTGCTTAGGAGTCTCTGTCCAGACGAGTGATGATGATGGCTTAATCAGGCAGAGTAGTAGAGGACACATAAAAAAAAGATGATCAACTCAAATGCGTATTTTGAGGCTAAATCAAGGAATCTTGATGATGAACTGGAAGTCATGCATGAATAAAGGAGAAGCATTGTTGGATGTGGAACCAAATCATTGTTATTTTAGTGAAGTCAGTCATGAGATAGTCTTTTTATGGCAGTTTCAAAAGTACCTTTCAAGCATGTCCTATTGAAAATTGCAAGTTGCTTTTTTACTTCTGCTTTTCATGGCAGTATACATGGAACACGCTGTGTAATATAGTTAACTTGTTTGCAAAACTGTCTGTACTATAGATCCAGCATCCTACTAAAGTTTTTTCTTTTATTTTCAAGTTCTTGTCTTTATTATTTCTTTTGCGTTTGGAGACAAGTTTGCTATGACATGGAATGAGTTTTACTTTTGAGGCTATCAAATGTTTCTATTCTATAGAAGAGAAAAACTAGACCAGTGGTTCTTAACTGGAGGTAATATTTAGCAATATCTGGAGTGATTTTTGGTTGTCACATCTGGACAGCGTTACTGGCAACAAGTGGGTAGAAACCAAGAATGCTATTAAACATCCTGCAATACACAGGACACCTCTCATAACAAAAAGAATCTGGTTTAAAATTCCAATAATGCCAAGGCTGAGGAAATGTGAACTAGAAGAATGTCTACTGGTTCTGTAATTCGGAATGTAGTTGAGGAGGCTTTAACCAGCTTTGGTGACTATAGCCTGTTGTGAGAAGGATAAGAAATACAGAGATACCTAAATCCTTTTAGAGCATTGACAATGAAAATTAAAAGGTCTGGAAAATCAAATACAGAACTGTACAGTAGACTGTATTCATGAAAATTTGAATATTTAATTCATAGCGTGCTTTTCACATTTAGATGATGCTTACAGCTTAAACCTCTTAGCTGTTGTGTCAAGATTCTCCAAACCTAGACCTTTATTTTTTCCCTACTTGTTAGCATAACTTCATGAGAAATTCTTTCCCAAAACAATCCAGTGGAGAGATGGAAAAAGTGTATAAATAGTTCACAAGGAAAAAATATTTTGGAATGTCAATAATCAAAGAGATGAAACTTGAGCAATTTTTGCATATAAAATTAAGCTAAAATTAAAGAAAAAATATTGAGGGAGTACAGTTATGCTTCATGTAGCTACCAGTATTCATCTTTCTTTCTTTTGGAAATGTGTCTTTGGAAGGGGTTGGAAAAGTATAGTTATCCTTAGATTTTTAACCCCCATGAGGAAGGGCTATTCATGTTATTTTCAAACTCTTCTTGTTGCTGGGATGAAAGCAGATGGAAAGTGATGAAAGCAAAGAGGGACCTCTTCCTACAATATTTCTCCTACATGTAAAACAAAAACCCAAAACCACTGCCGTCAAGTTGATGCTGACTCATAGTGATCTTATAGAACAGAGTAAAACTGTTGCATAGAGTTTCCAAGGAGTCCCTGGTGGATTCAAACTGCCAACCTTTTGGTTTGCAGCTGTAATACTTAACCACTACTTCACAAGAGTTTTCCCCCTATGTATAGGAAATCTCCAAAAAGTCTATGAAGGGACATTATATATACAAGTGCAGGCAGAAACAGTGGTTTCATATAAAACCAGATCATAGAATCTGCTCCAGAAATAATCATCATAGGAAGCTATTTAAAAGTTAATTATCTGGAATCAGTTCTGACTCCTAGCAACCCTATAGGACAAAGCAGAACTGACCCATAATGTTTCCAAGGACACGCTGGTGAATTCTGACTGTCAGACTTTGGTTAGCAGCTGAACTCTTAACTGCTGCACCAGTAGGGATCCTAGGAAGAGGAGCCTGATACTGTTGTAGCCCAAGCTATATAGTAGTCAGCAGTATTGGATAGCCCAGATAATATGAATTTTTTTTCTTATGCTTTAAAAAAAAAAATTCTTCTAATGCTGGGGTGTGATTTGTAGGCATTCCTTAGTCTTGTTTTCCTCCTTGAAAAGAAAATGTGGCACTACTTTGACCAGTATGTAACACCTGCAGCATATGCACTGTGCTTATGTTTTAATGAAAATGTTGGGGAAGAAACCCCGCTTTGGTCAACAAATGGCTGAGCAGTGTTGCAATCCAGTTTGCTTCTCCCAATGCTGAGAACAGCTCATCTAGCAGACTGAGTTTTCCACGGCATTGTATTAAGGGACATCCAATGCCATTATCACTGGAGACCCATAGAGTGCATCTGTTTTGGGAATAGGAGCACAGAGAACAGTGTATAGTTAGAATGGAAACTTTTAAAACATTCACCTACGGGTTCCAGCTAGCAAATGCCAAACAGTTTCACGAATTCTTCCTGAACCTCTGAGACTTCTAGATATTGTATATTTCAGGAGATCTCCTGTTGGCATTCCTGTTTCCCTTTTTTTTTTTGAGTTGATTCTTATTCAACCCAATGAGAAGCCAAATTTTAGGAAATTTTCCTTCTCTCTTTGGGTTCTGCAATTACCAGGGCACATAAGAAGCAGTTTTAGTGGTCCCCTGGATATTTACAGTTGGATGATATTTTTCTTGTTCGGGGTCTGAATATACCCTGGTGTGCTGTTTTAAAAATCAATCATAGACACATTTACATAGTTAGTGCAAGCACTGGCAATCCACAGAGGAGGAACACTTTGGTGTTAGGGAAAAAGGAATTGAGAATACAATTTCTGCCGACAACACTTTGGGCTGACCTGCTCCACCCTCTTTCCCTGTAATGCATAGACAGTTTTACAGTGAATTAGTTTTCCCACTGCATTGTATTAATTGGAATCAAAAATCATTATTAGAGCAAACTCATAGAGTGAGGTTGCTTAATTAGGAGGCTGTTCCCACAATTAAAACCATAGATGTTAGTTATGAAAACTCAATCTAGTGTTACAAAGGGAAACTTTAAGCAATTAAATTACATATGTTCACCATTCAGCAGATATTTATACAAAATCAGGAACTATTTAGGTCACGTTGATAGAAAAGTAAGTGAGGGAGAGAGGAAGGAGAACTTACAGGTTGATGTTTTGGAGAGCATTACTTGTAGAAACAGAAATATGGAACTCCCATTTTAGCCCATTCATTTAGGGATTGGAGATTATGGGGTTGTTAATTGAACTAGTGTAAGTCTTGTCTTCCTGATTTTTGCTAAAAAAAAAAAAAAATACATGACTATCATCTTTGTAGGCCTCTCTTTTTGTTGTGGTGTAAATATATGCACACCAATTAGGTCTCCTTTTGAGAATAAAGATTAAGAAATTATGTAAAAGTGAATTTGTAAGTGTGATGAAAGGAACAATAACCCTAAAATGATTTGGGACACTATAGCAGATAGGTGAGAAGGTATCAGCTGTGTATATGTTTGCTGGAAAGAAGTAGTGGCGGTAAAGGAGAGACAGGCTCAGAACAAGGTGGTACCCATTTATTTTCTCAGCTGGTGGGTGTCGTGTGCTATGTGCTATTCTAGATGTAAAAATGTAGGAGTGAACAAAATATAGAGAATATCAGTGGAAAAAATGTTAAAGCAAGGAGGGCGATATGGATTTTGCCATCTGAATTTAAATCTTGTGGTTGATTTAGGGTAGAACAGGAAGTGGAACAAATGACATCATCCTCTGTCTTGTCTTCAGTTTTTTTCTTGTCCCATAGACTTTTCACTGTCACAACTCCAGAGAGTCCCAGGTTTCATCACCAAAAAACTAGCAGTTTCAGAAGATAAAACCTTTTTCTAGTAGTTTTAACACAAATCCCAAACATGAGTGTCGCTGACCTGGTAGGATCACGTTCCCAACAGGAAGTGATCACTATGGCCGGTAGAGAGGATAGGCCGATAGGCTAGGCCTGGGTCCTATGATCATTTCTGTTACCAAAGGGTGGCTTCAGCCCCCAAAACCACATAAACTTGAAAGATGGAAGAGGCTAGTCATCAGGCAGTTGAGGATTCTGTTGTGGGGGGAAGAAGACATGAACGCTAGAAAGCCAACACAGTGGATACCTGCTGCACTTTAACTTGGCACTCTGCTTTCTGAAGCAACACACACAAAGCTATAGTAGTTGCATCCCTTACCATTTATGTGTACGGAATTGAAGTTGTTTATCTTGTAGAATGTTGTGAACCCCCACAACTAGAGTGGTCCCTGGTATGTGGTCAACCTGTTGAACCAAACTTGTAGCAGTTTTAACTGACAGTGGCGCTACAGGACAGAGTAGAATTGCTCCATGCAGTTTCCAAGGACCAGGTGGTAAATTCAAGCCCTTGACCTTTTGATTAGCAGCAGAGACACCCAGAAACCTTTAGTAAGTTAATGAGCAAATGAATAAATAAGTGACTTAGACACATGATTGTGGCTGACGTGGTTAAAGAATATTTACTACCGTTGGTAGGGCAACAAAACTTGTAAAGCAGCTGGGTATGTTTAACTGCCTTATATAGTGAACAAAAAGTGACTCCATTAATTGTACTATGGTTGGATGCTGTTAGCAACCATTGACTAATTAGCACCTTGGACCAACAGATGTTTTTTATCCTTTACTCTGGTTTTCCATATCTGGCTTACAGTACACATTCTTTAAAAATCTTATTTTAGAATGGAAAAAGAACGTCCCTCCTTTAAAAGGGAAATTGCTATGCTTTGTATCTGTCCTCATCGTCTATACATTTGATTGAATATTTACAATTTAAAACATTTATTTACATTTTAGAAAGATAGGTTATTTAGCTGCTAAGTGTCTTAAGTAAGGAAAATAAGAAATATATTGTTTTTAAAGATTTCTGTACATCATAGCATAGCCTGAAATTCTTAGCCCATTTTGTACTTGAAAAATAATTCCAGATGATTAAATTACTATTGCTAGAAAGACAAAAAGGAACACTTCCCCTTATGTCCAATAACAAATTCTGTAGTCTTGCATTCCTTCAATGATTTCCCAGACATCTAGGGCATGTAGCAGGGCCATTTAACTAGTTATAAGCCAATTAATGGGTGGTGATTACAGGGTAGTGTGGTTAGGATATGTCTATGATTATGCAGTCTGTTAAAGAAAAGGTAATCAACATTGATTCTAAGAGCCAAAAAAGCATTTCATTCAGCAGTGACATTTGGAACCAGAAATTGAGTTGCTTTTCCTTACTCCCAAACAAGTTGTACTCTGTGTCACCCTTGGGGACAGATTGGTCCAACCAGAATGATAACAGGAGTTTCTCTGTTTGTTTGTTTGTTTTAGTTGCAGTAGAAATACACATTTCAAAAAAAAATGTATAGTCTTAACAGTTTCTACGTGTACACCTCAGTGGCACTGAATTCTTCCTGTTTTGCAATCATCCTTGCTCCTCATCACCATTAACCTACTCAGTGGCCCTGAAGCCAAAACTCCCCTCTGGTTTCAGTTTATTCATTCCTGATACTTTTTTTTTTTTTTAAATAAGTCAGAATCTACAAGAGGACAACATGTTTGTTTGTTCCTTTTTGTTTGTTTGAAGAGCAAAGGTTGGCAATTCAAATTCATCTGTCACTTCTCGGAAACCCTGTAGGGCAGTTCTGTTCTGTCTTCTAGAGTCACTGGAAGTCAGAGTGGACTCCTTAGCAACCAGTTATGAGTCAGGAAATGTGCCAACCAGTTTGCTACATTATCTCCTACTGATCTGTGCCAAGACTCATCTTATGAAGCTCCTTCCATGGGCTGAAAATTAATGATCGCTCTTCAGAGAATTCTTTGCTAAGAATTCTTAGTGACAATTTTGACTCATAGCTGTTCTGCTGGACAGAGTAAAACTGCCCTGTATGGTTTCCTAGGCTGTAATCTCTATGGAAGCAGATTGCCACCTCCTTTTCTCAAAGAGGGTAATGGGTTTAAACTACTGTCCTTTTGATTAGCAGCTGAGTACTTACATTGTGCCATCAGAATTTGCTGCATTCTTCACTTGAGATGGAATGTTTGTTTCAACAGTGGGCCATTGCCCTAACTGAGTGGCCCTCCATCTGAGATGTGTACCAGAATTACCTGGAGGGGTTGTTAAAATAGATTGCTGGACCCTTCCCCAGAGTTTCTTACTCAGTAGATTTGGCAAAGACCCAACAATTTGAATTTCTAACAATTCATGGTGATGCTAATTGTAGGGGCTGCACTTTAAGAACTGCCTTTCAGCATCAAAGAAGAAAATGATTATTACAAAAATGTGTCTGGTATTGTGAGAAGAGAGCTAGATTTTGAATGAAAGTGCTCAATTCCTCTCCCACCCACAGTGATCAAGTAAGTCCATTATGACGCATAGCAACCCTATAAGAAAAAGTAGAAATGCCCTGTAGAGTTTTGAAGGAGTGCCCTGGTGGATTCAAATTGCAGCTCTTTGGGTTTGCAGCTATAGAACTTAACTACACACACCACCAGGGTTTCCTAGTTGAACTGCAGTTCTTTCATTTAAGGAACAGATTATTCATTCAACTACTATAGAGGGAATTAGAATTGACTTAACAATTGATTTTTATTTTCTTATGATTTCTGGTTTCCTATATTGTTCATTTGTGTGTGTGCATGTAACCTCTAAAGATACTGCTATAGATTGAATTGTATTCTACCCAAAGATACGTTGACATCATAATACTTATGTCTGTGAATGTGTCCTTATTTGGAAACCGGGTGTTTGAGGATGTTACAATAGGAACTTGGTGGGCCCTAATCTAACGAGTGTCTTTGTAAAAAGAGGAGAGTACTATGTGAAGACAGACACAGAGAGAATGCAGCCCTTCGAAGCTAGGATCACAGATTAAATTGATGCTGCCACAAACCAAGGAAGGACTGGGGCTTCAGAAGCTGGGAAAGACAAAAGAAGATCTTCCCCTAGACTTTAGAGAGAGTGTGGCCCTGTCCATACTCTGCACTCAGACTTCTAGCCTCCAGAATTGGGACACATACACTCAAGTTCTTAAAAGCCACCCAGTTTGTGGTACTTTCATACTCTAGCCCTAAGGTATTAATTATACCAGCCTTTTGTGAGGATAAAAGCCAAGAAAAAGTTTGGAATGCTTGTGAGAATTGTTAAGTACTATGTAGAAGAAGAAGGATGATGACAAATAATTAAAAAGAACATCTAGAATGCTACGACAGGACTGAGCATCTGTTTTGGGGGGAAGGCGCTGGTACTAAGGAGAGAAGTTAGGAACAGAAGGTATCTGCTCATTCTTCTATTGATTCAACAAATACTTGTTGATAAATCACTAGGTGATAACGCTAGGAAGAGGTAAAGCAGGGAACAGATGAGACCAAAACCCATGCATTCAAGGAACTTACATTCTGTCTGGAAAATGCAGACAAGAGGTGAGTAAAACACATAGCAATTTAGATGCAAAAAGTACAGGAAAGGGACTTTTGAAGGACACATGTCAGAGAAGAAATTTAAATTATCCATAGTGTGCAGCCTTCTATGATAAGTAGAACAGAGCTTCTCAAACTTTGCTGTACAAAATAATCCTTTGGGGAACTTGGCTAAAATGGAGATTCCCAAACCCCAAACTTCATTCCTCAGTATTTTTATTCTGGAGAGCTGGGGTGGAGCCTAAGCGTTGACCTTGAGACCAAAAGGTGATTCTAATGACACAGGCCTTCTGAACCTCACCAGAAAGCAGTAAACTAGAGGAAGTAAGAAGGTCTGTTAATCCCGGTAGCATGATGGTTAAGAGCTCTGACTGCTGAATGAAAGGTCAGTAGTCTGGATCCGCTAGGAGCACCTTGGAAATTCTGTGGGGCAGTCCTGCTCTGTCTCGTAAGGTCGCTGTAAGTCTGAATCAACTTCATGTATATATATATATTTAAAGTTTTAGAAATGTAGCTTAAGAGAAAATTATGAAGGACTATGAAAGAGAAGAACTAAAGGGATAGAAAACAGAAAAAAATTACAAACTAAAAATTATATGGAAGAGATATCAAGGAAAAGACAAACAAATATATCTGGATGGAAAGATCATAGCTAGTGGAGCCTGGTGGATCTGGGTTTGATTCCAGCTCTTGATTTCCAGCTAGGTGGCCTTGAACACGTTTCTTATCTTCTTGGACCCTAATTCCACACCTAGAGAGTCAGGATGTATCTGTAAGCGTGACCTTTTCCTGTTGTTATCAGGACTATTGGTAATATATGTCAAGTGTCAGGACCATAAATGGCAGTGGTAGTCATCTTGATTTTCAAGGATGTAAAGATGTGTTAGAACACATTCTCACAAGATTATGTGAGGACTAGGAGAACCTAGAGAATCCCTGGAAGTCACATGTGGTTAACTTGCTTGGCTGCTATGCTAAAGACTGGTGGTTTAAGTTCACTCAGAGATACCTGGAAAGAAAGACCTGGTGATCTATTTCCAAAAATTCAGCCAGTGAAGGTTTTGTGGAGCACAGCTATACTCTGACATACATGGGATTGCTATGAGTTGGAGTTGACTCAACAGCAACTGGTTGAAAAAAACGTGAAGACATAAAAGGTATAAAAGACAGAAAATTGATACTTAATTGTGTGTTTTAGAATGTACTCTGTATGTAGACATGTATGAAGAAAGGTGTCATGACTTTGGAAACAGTTACTTTAGCAGAATGCCTGGGAGCTTTTCTCCCATGGAAGTCAATCATTCTGAACCCATCACTTCGCATGTAAAATATCAAACACAGTGGATGGAACTAAAAGTTTGTACATTGTTCTATGTATACTCTTAGGGCTACTTTCTATTCCCAGGAGTATCCAGAAATGAAGGAAATTTTTCTTTGCCTACCTGAAACTCACTTGATTTGGCAGCCTCTTGGTGCTGGTTGTCTGTTCTGAGTGTTTATTTAGTTATTTTACAATGATCATTGTGCATGTGGTACTCTGAAGAGTGCTGCCAGGTTCTGTGTTTGTTCAACTAGACCTTGTATTTCTGAGACTCAACTGAATATCCAACATAGTTTTCTTTTTTTTTAAAAAAAAGTGGCAATCTCAATGTGTCAGTGATTTCACAGGGGTGAAGATGAAAAGACATTCCCTTAGTCTTTTCCCACAGATGGCTAAAAGTTGGGTTCTAAAATAAGCATATTTTATAACCCACTTTTTATTTCCTGATATATTTTAGATACTCAGAATTTACTCTAGGAAATGTGTTTCAAGCTATGATTCTGATTATAGGAATACCACTCCCTGATTAATTCTATTAGATCCAGAAACCAGTCCCTCGGGTCCCCTTTTCTGGTCTTACATCATTAGTTTGTTTCCATAATGTGTCCTTTTTTTTAATTCCTGAAAACAATGCCTTTTTCACCTCCATGGCCTCCTAGCGGAGGATTGGATGTGTTACTGGTTCAGTAATTACTTGACTAGGTTGTGCTGATGAGGACAAGTAAAGTCCTTGTTAGCTTACCTTATTTTCTCTGCAGTGGAACTTTCCAGAATGGGTTCTGTGCAACGCTAGCCCTATAAAATTCCCTTCCATAGAAGAATCTATGGTTACACAAATTTAGAAAATTCAGTAATATAGTAGTCTGCTCTTGCAGATTCACAGTGCACATTGGCTCTGAAAGCACTGAGAAATCCAGTGGGAAATATCCTCCTTAACTCTATGTAATTAATTGTCTACTCAAATACATTTTACTAAGAAGCTCTTTCTATTACTTCATTTTTTTTAAATCATACTTTTAGTGAAAGTTTACAGAGCGGATTAGTTTCTCATTTAACGTTTAATACACAGATTGTTTCGTGACATTGCTTGCCATCTCTATGATGTGTCAACACTGTCCTCTTCACTCCGAGTTCCCTATCTCCATCTGTCTAGATTTTTGTCCCTTCTTGTTGTTTCATCTTTGTTTTGGGGCTGTTGTGCCCATTTAATTTTGTACAAGTGATTGTACCATAACACATATTCCTTGCATGTGTTATTGTTTTCCCTATAGACCTGTTAAATCTTTTGCTGAAGGGTAACCTTTGAGAGTAACTTCAGCATTCAGTTAAAGGCCCATTCTCCCCGGTTGCCTCCAGCACTGGTCATACTAGCAAATGTGGTCTTTTCTTGTACATTTGAACTTTATTCTACATTTTTCTTTAGCTTTGCCTGTGACCCTCCGTTGTGATCCCTGTCAGAGCAGTTGGGTGTTGGTAGCCAGGCACTATCTAGTTGTTGTGGGCTAAGTCTAGTGAAGGCTGTAGTAGTTGTGGTCCATGAGTCCTTTGAATTAATCTTTCCCGTGTATCTCTGGCTTTCTTCATCCTCCTTTGCTCTAATCAGAATGGGACCAGTAGACATATCTTAGAAAGCCACTTGCAGGTTTTTAAGACTTCAGACACTACTCACCACAGTTGAAAGTGGAACATTTTCTTTTATAAACTGTGCTGTGCCAATTGACCTAGATGTACTCAGAATATCCTTACATTCTTACTGTTGTGGAGAACTCTTAGCAAATCAACACTGTATAGCATTTGGGCCCTTCATACAGTTTTAATTCAACAAATACTTACTGAGGATCTACTATAAGCAAAGTAGTATGAGTTTCTTGTATCACAGTTTTCCTAATGTTATAATTAGAAAATGACACTGAATTATCTATAATTGAGTGCTGATTTATGTGACTGGTAGTTAAAAAGAAGGTAGCAATAATTCAGGAAATGTTGATTTTTGGAAGGGAACTGAAATTTAAGCCTTAAAAATGGAAAAGACTTTGGATATTATTAATAGTATTGAAGACAATTAGCTGATAGTCCCTGGCACTTTTTTGAGAGTACTATGGGTATTTCATTTAATGTTCACAACTACTCTAGGAGATGAATGCTGTTATTACTTATAATTTACAGTTGTGTACAGTGAGACACAGAGAAGTGAAATAACTTCCTGAGTCATGTCACTAGTAAGTAAAGCATTTGAACCCATGATGACCATGCTCTCAACTCCTGTGCTAAGCAAGACAGTTCCATAATGGTTATAATGCATGTAAGTTAACATGTCTGTGACTGTTCTTTTAATAAGCTACTTCTCAGCACCTTTCTATCAGGAAATGAAACATGAGAAAGATAGCTGAGAAATCTGAATTCCAGCTCTGAGTTCTGGTGCTGTTCCACCACTTACCCAGCTAGGAAGACTTTGCAAGGTACTTACCTTCCCTGAGCCTTACTGTCTATAGATTTGTTGTACCTGACTCATGAAATCAAAAGAATTACATGAAATATTATACATAAAGCATTGACCATAATTCATGGTACATACTACATATGCAATAAATGTTGGTGGCTGTGAGAAAGTCTGAAATGTTAGATTTTACATAAAACAGCATCGAGTTTTACAGAAATGCTCATTGGCTTTGACTAATAGACCTCTTCTGTAGCCAGGGGATTCCTCCCCTTTCTATTTTTGATAGACCCCTGAAAGCCAGCCAAGCCAAGTGCCGTCAGGTCAGATCTGACTCGTGGTGACTCCTGAAATGAACAGAAAAAATATATAAAAATGAAATTAAATAAAAGTCTCTCCAAAATCATTGAGCAACAATGGGCATAACAATTATGGTGAGAATGACACAGGCCCTGAAAGTGTTTTGTTTTATCATACACAAGGTTGCTGTCTTAGATACCTGGTACTGCCTTAATGAAATACCACAAGGGGATAGCTTGAACAAAGAGAAATGTATTTTCTAGGCCACACCCCAGCAAAACTCCCTTTACGTTGGATCAGGGATGTGACCGTAGCAAAGCTGTCAAAAGTCCACCCTAATCCTCTTTAACATAAATTTATAATCACAAAATAAAAGACAACCACCCAATAGCGGAAATCATGCCCTAGCCAAGTGGACTCATATTTTATGGGGATACAATTCAATCCAATCTATGAAGTGGAACTGACTTGACAGTACTCTTAACTGCAACAGCTGAAGTCGTTGACCTCAGCTGACTTCAAGTTTAGTTGTATCCATAGAGTTGGAACTTAGGGAAACTTTTCTGTAAAGGATCAGATAGTAAATATTTTAGTTTTTATCGTCTTTATTACAACTGTTAAATGTGCCATTGTTGGCTAAAGCAGCCATAGATGCTATGTAAATAAATGGATGTGACTGGGTTTTGATAATCTGTTTTCACTTGTTTTCAAAAACTTCGGCAATAGACTAGATTTGCCCCACAGAACTTAATTTGTCAGTGTTAATGCAGACAAACAAAATTTTCTTTAAAATACAGCCCAAACGTAACTTGTCTCTCTGTTAAATCATTCATTCATTTTTTTTCACCATTCTTTTCTTTCTTTCTTCTTCGTCTTTTTTTAAATGAATAGATTATTTATGGAGTGCTTGGTTTGTTTCAGCCACTCAGCTATGCAATCCAGTGTTCACAAGAAAGGGGATAGTGTCCTGGACTCATGAAGCTTGTATTCCACTGGAAGAGACAGACGCGAACAAATTTTTAAAAAAGGCACAAAAATTAATCACTATTGTAATTCTGAGGAGCCCTGTTGGCCCAGAGATTAAGTACTTGGCAGTTCAGTCCCACCCAGTGACTCCAGGGGATAAAGACCAGGTGATCTGTGTCCATAAAGATTACAGCCAAGAGGACCTGTGGGCAGTTCTGCTTTTGTTACTTGAGGTCATGAAGAGCTGGAATTAACTGGATGATGCTGAAAGGTTGGCAGTTCAAATCCGCCAGGCACTCGTTGGAAACTGTATGGGGCAGTTCTACTCTGACCTCTAGGGTCGCTATGAGTCAGACCAACTTGATGGCAGTGGGTGGGTGATACCTAGCAGCGGTATTGTAATTCCACAAAACAACAGTAGGGGGTGGTTTGGGAGCACATACCAGGACACTAGCATTGAGTGAGGAGAGATGCAGTTTCCCAGAGGAGGTGCCTTATTGTGCTGACCCAGTAAAAGAGGAACAGGAAGAAATGTCCAGCTACAAGGAACAGCATCTGCAAAAACCTTAATGCTGGAAAGTAGTTTAAGAAGCTAATAAAAACCCTGTTCTAACTCACAGAGTTGCTTTAGAGGTGGATGAAATTGAGGATCAAAAGGTATAAAAGTTATTAAATACTGAACCAAAAGAGTACAAAGTGGTTTTCTCTAAGAAATGTTTTTCTTTCTCTCCAACTCTGCTTGAGAATAGATCCACTGATGTCTGACATTTTAATGGACACTGTAGGACATAGGTCCATGGGCTGCGCTACACTTGGTGTCTTTATTGGTCATTTGGTTGTTCAGCCACAGCGTGTGCTGACTTCATCAGACACCACCGTTATCTAGGTGACTGTGTATTTTTTCTTTAAATGCCAGTAAAATTCCTGTATTGCACTGGTTACAAATATGATTGATTCACTAAAATGATATCATACTGTGCAGGAAAATCTTTTCTTTTTAGGAGCCCTGGTGGTGCAGTAGTTAAGTGCTTGGCTGCTAACTAAAAGGCCTGTGGTCTGAATCTACTAGCCACCCTGTAAGAGAAAGTTGTGGCAGTCTGCTCCCATAAAGATTACAGCCTTGGAAACCCCATGCAGCAGTTTACTTCTGTCCTACAGGGTCACTGTAAGTCAAAACTGACTCAGCAGCACAGACTTTTTCATTGTTTGTTTAATCCTTTTCAAAATGGTTATCAAACAAACAAACAAAAAACAATTTTTTTTCTTATGCTGATATAGGGTATGGAAAACCTGGTGGTGTAGTGGTTACGTGCTACAGTTGCTAACCAAAAAAATGGTTGGTAGTTCAAATGTACTGAGGACTCCTTGGAAACTCTATAGAGGCAGTTCTACTCGGTCTTATGGTGGCACTATAGAACATAGTGACATTAAGACTTGGAATTGACTTGATGACAATTGGTTTGGTATGGTTTATAATATAGGCCATATTATCATAGAATGAAAGTCCTGGAGAGTACCTTAGGATATGACTTGACCAAGCAGATTCTTCAGAAGTATCTTAGAGCATCCCCATAGGAGGGAAGAGAATGAGTTTAGGTTTCTGTATTTTATTTACGTGGAATTTCAATGTCAGTCAAAAAACAGTTTGTACTCATACCTGTTAGTAACAAATGATCAAGTTTGCGTCCTTCCAGTACCATATTAGTTATTTGAAATTAGCAACAACTCACTGTCAGTGAGTCAATTACAACTCAGAGTGACCGTATAGCTGTACAGTGAGTTAGTTCCAACTTGTAGGAACTTGATAGGGCAGTAGAACTGTCATATCTGGTTTCCATGGTGGACATCTTCATGGGAGTGCCACATCTATCTCCTTCAGAATGGCTAGTGAGTTCTAACCACAGATACTATGATTAGTAGCCGGCCTGCATAATCACTGCCCCACCAGGGCCCCTTTGGAAGTTAGCGTATGCTACAAACAGGGCTCTCTCCCTCTTTCTCTGAGCTGGTTTGTCAACCTGGAGTTACAAATGGATATAAAATATGTGTCCCATATCCACTGACTAATGGAGAGGAGAGTTGGGCAAAGAGCCTAGCTATTTCCAGTTTGATTCCAGGGATGATGCTGAGATTTTCAGCATATCCACAAGCAGGTAAGAGAAATTCACGTAAATTATATGACTGCATGTGTCAAGGACATTCTTGTAAGTTAGATAGTTTTATCCTGTAAAATAGTCTGAGAATTTAGAATTCTATCCCCATTTATCAGATGTAGATATCAATTCGAAAGGTTTATTTTTGTCCAGAGGCATATGTAGATAATCTGTCTTCACAGGAGACTGCAGAGCACAGGTCTTTGGGCTAGGCTGTTCCAGGTAGTGAATGCCTCCGTGTGTGTGTATCTGAATATGGGTGGATAGGGAACATATATATATATATATATATATATACACACACACACACACACACATACGCGTATATATATTATATATAATGTATATATAAACACATACAATATGTTTATGTATATATATACATATATATGTATATATATTATGTATATATAAAAACACACATATATGTTTTTCAGTCCTGTGACCTTGAACAAGTCACAAAGACAGTTGTTTTTTTTTTTAGCTGATATCCCACATGGGGATAGTATGAACTTCAAGTGAACCAGTATGAAATTTAAGTGAACCAGTGTGTATGTGAATGCATTTTATAAATTACAAAGTTCCATTAAAATTACATTAGTCCATTACTCATATAAAATATTAAATCATGACACCACTCTGCTTCAATTTCATATTCATTATTAGGAACAAGATGCAGTTTTGCATAGCAATTAAGGACACGGACTTTGTCATCATATATGCCTGAGTTGAATCTCATCTTTATCCCTTACCCACTATGTGATTTGGAGTAATTACTTAACCTCTCTGTATCTTTTTTCTTATTTATAAAATGGAGGTAATTCTAGCACCTAACTCAGAGGATTGTTGTCAAAATTAAATAATGTATGAGGTCTGTCAGTAAAGTTTGCAAACTCATCCTAGAAAAAGTGCTACATACCTGGTGGCTGAATATCACTAGGGACGTCTTTGAAGTACTCCCCTTGGGAAGCTGTGCACCCATGCCAGCACCTAGTTCACGCTTCAAAGCAATTTTGGAACTCTTTTTCTGGAATGGCCATCAGCGCTGTCTTTGTGTTACCCTTGACACTCTGAATGTCATCAAAATGTCTTCCTTTCAATATTTCCCTTCTCTTTGGGTAAAGGAAAAAAGTCACCAGGGGCCAGGTCAGGTGAGTAGGGAGGGTGTTCCAATACAGTTATTTGTTTACTGGCTAAAAACTCCCTCACAGACAACTATACAATTAATTTCTTGAACTTGTACTGTGCCACCATGTACAATGGCCATTCCAGAAAGAGTTCCAAGATTGCCTTGCAGGGTTGACTAGGTGCTGACATCAGTGCATAGCTTCCCAAGGTGAGTACTTCGAAGATGACCGTGTTGATATTCCGCAGTGAGGTGTGTAGCACTTAGAACAATTAAGTTCATGGACTTAATTGAGACTTTATATGAGAAACTTTTAACATAGTAACAGGCAAAGAGTTAGCTCTTAAAAAGCAAAAACAAAAATGATTATTGATTATCATTATCATTTTATCTAGCTAGCTTAACTAGCCCTGTAGCAGAATTTTGAAGCTCCCTTATTGCACAGGCACTGGCTAGGTGACTACTCTTTTATTCTTTAACTCACTTCAAGTTCAGTTTGTTTTCAAAGCCCTTGACTGTTCTTCTCCGCCAGCCAATGTTTGTTTTTATTTTTCTGACTTTCTTCTTCAGCTTCTCATCTCTTCTAAGCAACAGACCTCTGATCATATTTATCTAACTTTTCCTCTCCTGACTGAGGCATTCTTTTCTTCTTCTCTTTCTTTTCCTTATTCCCTTTTCCTCCACCATTGACAGCTTGTTGACTGACTTCATACTCATTTATCAAACAGTGTTAGTTATAGAGTTATGAAGCTTGAAGTTTCAGATTGGGAAAACCTATAGCTTTCATCTTGGAATCTGTAAAGAAGTTTCTCTAAATTTAAAAGAGAATTTCAAAATGAAGCATAATTTATATTTGATTTTCCACACCTTTTTCTTACTTTCTTTGTTTTTCTTTTTCATTCAGAAGAAATTGACTTCCACAGTCTTGAGTTTTAAACTAAAAGAAAAACAAGTAGAGTGAATTCCAGTGCCAGGATACATAAATAAAATGTATAGTAATAAACACTAAAACATGAAGCCAGTGCTCTCGAATCAATTCCAGCTCATAGCTACCCCATAGGACAGAGTAGAACTGTCCCATAGAATACCCAAGGAGTGCCTGGCAGCCTTGAACTGCTGCCCTTTTGATTAGCTGCCATAGCACTTAACCACTATGTCACCACTATATTTTCCTGTATAGTAATAGGAAAATCAAATTGTTTTGATTTTAAGGACCAATAAGTATATACAAACATAAATTATTAGTTTTGAATTGCCAAACCACTATTCTTCCAAGTGAAATAAAAGACACCGAGGACAACAGTTTGTGGTTGAATTCAGTTACCTGAGGAAGAGACACATCAGCTCAGAAGGATTTATTTGTCAGGCGTTTGAACACTTTGGCTGGAGGAAGACATTGAGCCTTTGACTGGAATATAAATCGTAACACAGACAAAGGCACATGAACCAAAGGAGATGTGTCCTTAGATGAAGAATTGGCTCTGTGATCCTTTCTATGTCTCTCTGAGCTTTGTGTCCCTGCCCTGAAACACAAAGATTCTACATGAGTTTGCAAACTACGACACACCAGCTAAATCAGGGCTTCCTCCCATTTTGGTAACACTTGTAAGCTAAGTGTAGTTTTCGTATTTTTTAAATAATTGTAAAAATAATGTTAAAATGAAGGATAGTATTCGGTGGCTGTAAAAGATGTGAAATTCCAGTTGCATAAACAAGGTTTTATTGAAATAAGATACATCCATTCATCTAGGTATTATGTCTATATAGCTAGTATACCTGAGTGGCTCAGAATTAATGTGCTTGGCTACTAACTGGAAGGTTAGAGGTTCAGTCCCCCCAGAAGTGCCTCAGAAGAAAGGCCTGACAATCTAATTCTGAGAAATCAGCCATACAAAACCAGAGTTCTGCTCAGACACATGGCATTGCCATGGAGTCAGAACTGACTCTGTGGCAACTAGTATTGGTTTATGGGCACTTTTCTTCTACAAAGGCAGAGTTGAGTACTTACAGCAGCAACTGTTCAGCTCAAAAGCTGAGAATATTTACTGTTTGGGTCTTTACAGGAAAAAAGAAAAAAAATGTTCAAACCCCGGAGACAGTATTAACCACACAGGGTTTAAGGAACTCAAGAGACAGAATGTAATTAAAGCACCTGGCTAACAGTGGAATCTCAATAAACAGTGGCTACTATGATTATATATAAATATTATGTTCCTAAAGAGAGTCTGTGTATCTTCTCTAGTTCCAGTTGCAGTGTCCAGTGAATGTCCAATGGAGGCACAATTCCCAAAATAAATCCAAGAGGTCACAATGGCTGTGGGAAATGAGATTCGGGTTGTGAAACTATCTGAGTTTGAAGGGATGAGGAAATATTGTTTAAGCAGCTGCCATTGTTGGTTCATAACATTTTAGAATACTGGGAGCATGGTCTGTTAAGATGATAGCTACCTTGGTTAAATAAATCCCAATAACAATTTTTGCATTTCTAAATGTAAATTCTCCATTCAAATTTGTCTCTGCTAACAGAACTCGTTTTTGAATCAGTAATTGCTGTTCAATTTGGCTTCTCTTAAAATGTGCATATGAAATGTAACACAGGGCAAGGCTTCTTGATTTTTTTCTATTAAATATTTAGACATCTGTTCTAGCAACATCTTTTCATATTGCCTGTAAACTTTGGTTCATAGTTTCTGAAGCTCATCAAAAATTATAATTTCATAATCATTTAGTTGGTGATAAGAGGCCTCAAGTTCTCTAGAATTTAATACAACAAAGAATTTTTAAGGAAAAAAAAAGTCAATTTAGTCAAATATATAAAATTATTTAGACATAAACAGAAGACTAAATATAGAGGAAGGTCATTGTCTTGGTGAAGAGTTTATTCTGGCTAAACTTCACGGATGTGCTGAAGTTGTTTCTACTTATTAATTAAAACAGCAGTTTAAAAGTTTTCCCTTTTCTGAAATTAAATTTACAAAGGCTGGCTAAGCTAGAGATTAAATTTAGACGGAATTTTCATTGGTTAATAAGCAAGCACTTTAGGTGTTAGGAAGAGCACAAAATAAAATTTAAGATTAATCATTATGAATCAAAATTATCGACTCCTGTACATATGTGTATAAGCCCTAATGACTTGGCTGCAAACTAAAAGGTCAGGAGTTCAAATCTACCAGCTGCTTCTTGGAAACATTATGGGGAAGTTCCTCTCTGTCCTGTAGGATCAATATTCATCAGAATCAACTTGCTAACAATGAATTTGTTTTGTTTGTGTGTATGTGTACATATATGTATGCATATTTATGGGTTGAATTATGTCGCCCCAACAGTATGTGTAGCAATTTTGCTAGGGCGTGATTCAGAGTATTGTATGATTGTCCACCATTTTGCTATTTGATTTTTTTTTCTACGTTTGGTTGATTCTGTTGTTATGGTTTGATGGAATAGATTAGTGGCAGTTATACTGGTGAGGTCTACAGAGCTGGAGAGTGTCTTAGGTCAACTTCTTTGGGGATATGGAAGAGAGAAACCAGTGAAGGGACATGGCAACCTTGTACCACCAAAAAAGCAGTACCAGGAGCAGAGTGCCTCCTTTGGATCTGAGGTTCCTGTGCTGAGAGACTCCCAGACCAGTAGAAGACTGATGACGAGGACCTTCCAACAGAGCCAACAGAAAGCCTGCACCTGGAGCTCATGCACCTTGGACTTGAAGCCTTCTAAACTGTAAAAGAGCAAACTTCTCTTTGTTAAAAACATGTAATTGTGGTATGTCTGTTATAGCAGCACTAGATGACTAAGACATAAACTTAATTTACATATATATTGTTGATAATGTTTCTAGTGTTCTCCTATCCTCTCTCCTCCCCTCCCTTCATAGTAACTATCATATGTTGTTGACATTTTGTTATTGTTATTAAGCTTTTCAACCCCATCCGCATTAGCCTTACTACCAGTCAATACAGTTTTCTGCCATTCTGTCTTCTCTCCCTCTTTGCCTTCCTCCAACATATAGTGTGCTGTCTGTTGTGACCAA
Organism: Heterohyrax brucei; assembly: GCA_028571685.1. Classification (NCBI taxonomy): domain Eukaryota; kingdom Metazoa; phylum Chordata; class Mammalia; order Hyracoidea; family Procaviidae; genus Heterohyrax; species Heterohyrax brucei. The sequence goes on from CM053141.1 coordinate 174,161,792, forward strand.
GACAGTGTGCTAGACTCTTATGAAAACTGATGAACATAACAGGCAAAAGCACACCCTCAAAAGCTGACAATCTAGTTGGACATTCAGACAGCTAAAGGAGTTGTAACACCAAAGAACGGCAAGTAATGTGCAAGGAAAAGTACTAAGAATTTGGGGTAGCAGAGAACAAAGGTCTGGACATAATGCTAGGTATGGAAGGAAGAGGGTGTGAGATGGTTTTCTGGAAGAAGTGCCATGTAAGCTGTTTCTTGAATGTTATCCAGAATCCAGGCAGTATCAAAGTCATGAAGCTTTGTAAGTCATGTTAGGAAGTTTATATTCTAGCCTATGAGAAATGGAAAGCCTTTGAATAGTTTTTCCTTCTTAGATAACAATATTTAATGCTCATTGTTAAGTGGATCATTCCTTAAAACCAGCTGCATCCAAAACTCTTTCACTTATATGAATTTTAGCATGTGTTTCCACCTTCTCTACCCCTAGCTAGCCCTTTATGAGTAAATTCGGAGAAGTCCAAAAAAAAAAAAAGGTTATTGTGAAGTCAATTCCAACTGATAATGACCTGTAGGATACCGCACAGCTGCCCAGTACAGTTTCCAAGGCTGTAATCACTAAGGAAACAGACTGCCACATCTTTTTCTTTGGAGCATCTAGTGGGTTTGAACCACCAACTTTTCAGATAGCAGTTAAGCATTTAACCACTGAGCTACCAGCACTCCTTCTGTATGTTTATTGTCTCAGCAAGACAAGTTTCACCTCACAGTGGCAGACTCACAAACCAACCTCAAAAGATTGATGTCTAAGTTAGAAATAGCAATTTTTAAATTTATGATCCTCAATTAAATTTTAATTATCAACTTACTAGTAAATTAGCAAAAATAAAGTATTGGATCATTCTGAATATAAAATCTCGCTACCAAAGCATATCCATGTCCTGAATATATTTAAATACTAACTAGTGGGATGGCTCAGAAAATACATGACCATGATACAGACTTCAGTAATGTCAGCTTATGTTTGAGCACTTACTTTGCAAGAGCACAGTAAGCTTTCAATGCATGTTAGCTGTTTTATGCAAGTAAAAGCTACAATCAAAGATTATTTTGTTAAACCCTTGTATAACCTTGTCACACAGCTGCTGTGATTCACACTTTGTAGATGAAGATTTAAGGATAAGAGAGTTAAAATAATTGACGTCTTTTTCTGACTATGAGGTAGCTGCACCAGGACAGTAATTCACGTCTGTCTAATTCTACCCCATACCAAAGATGTTCTGACTTCTGCAGATCACAGACATAGTGTAATTACAAAATCTTTGTTTGTACAATGTTCTGTACCTAAATATTACTAATAGTTTCCAGTTCATGATGTTAAAACTAAAAAGGTATAAATTCTAAATTCAGCAGAGGTAGTACACACTCACATAGAGGTCTAAACTGCAGTGAATGTTGAAATGTTTCCAAGACTTCAGTATGTTTTTTTCAGCCTTAAGAATATTTTTTATATATATATATATATTTTTTTTTATTTAATATAACTGAGTGAAAATGTACATTCCCATGTAAATTTACATACCCACCTATATGCAGCTTCCACTGCTCTCCCTGCCCGGTGACAGCACACTATTCCTCTCTGCTCCATAGATGTCTCACTCTCCCAACAGTCTCTTTTTTCCCTCCTCTTCACCCACTCTCCTTCCTCCAGCCAGAGGTCAGCAGGATGACATCCTATAGATGTATAGAACCATAAAGTACATCCAACATATGGTTACTCTGCATCGCCAAGTCCAGTACATTCCTGTCCGAAGCGTGAACCCTCGTTATGATTTATTGTCAAGGGCAGCATCAGGGTGAGGGGCCATGCTCCCAAGGGAACCCCGAAACCACTGGCCCATCAATTGAGGTCTTTTAGTGGGGATCTCAGGGTGCACCCCATTTCATTCTTGTGTTGCCAGTGAGACTCAACTTAGTGAGCTCCATCATGGCTATCACTGGTGGTGGCCGGGCACCATCCGATTCTTCTGGTCCCAAGTCGATGTAGGCACCCACTGCTGTGGGTCTCTTTGTCTTCTGGGTTGTCTTTCCCCCATGTCATTTTGGTCCTCGGTGAGCATCCGTTCCTGCTGAGTTGGGACCATTTGCTGTGCCCTCGGATGGCAGCTTTTAAGACCCCAGACGCCACTCACCAACATGGGGTGCAGAGAGCCCTCTTAGCAAAACGCTAGTTTTGCCAATTGGCCTCACTTTCGCCTAAGAGCATGGTCCCCCACCCCCCGCCCCAGCTACTCTATCCCGGCGATATTGGGTTAAGATGGAAGAAGTACTCATGTTATGTTTAAGTCCACTTAATATTGTTCTTGTTTCTAATGTGTGCTGTCACCCGTTTCACCCAACCAGATACCTAGCAACTATCTAATCTAAACCCTCCCTTCTCCCTCCCTGTCTCCCCTCCCTTGCAGCTGTCAAAGAGTCTTTTCTTCTATACACAAGTCTGTTTTTGAGATCTTATCGTAGAGATTTCGTACAACATTTGTCCTTTTGTCGCTGACTGCTTTCACTCAACATAATGTCTTCCAGTTGAAACCAGGTCATGAGATGTTTCCTGGAGTCATCCTTGTTTTTTATCATTGCGTAGTGCTCCATTGAGTATATATACCATAGTTTATCTATCCATTCTTCTGTTGTTGGGCATCTGGGTTGATTCCATCTTTTTGCTATCGTGGACTGTGCTGCAATAAACATTCTGGTGCATGTGTCCATTGGTGTGAAAGGCCTTGATTCTGTAGGATATATTCCAAGTATTGGAATTACTGGGTCAAATGGTATATCAATATCCATTTTTTTAAGGAAGCGCCACATTGCTTTCCAAAGAGGCTGTACCATTTTGCAACCCTACCAACAGTGTAGGAGGGTTCCACTTTCTCCACAGCCTCTCCAGCATTTGTTGTTTTGTGTTTTTTGGATCATGGCCAATCTTGTTGGGGTGAGATGGTATCTCATTGTCGTCTTGATTTGAATTTCTTTAATAACTAAAGATCGTGAACATGTCCGCATGTGTTTTTTGGCTGCCTGGATCTCTTTTTTAGTGAAATGTCTGTCCATCTCCTTTGCCCATCGCTTAATTGGATTTGTCTTCTTCTTGTTGATATTTTGTAGTATCTTATAGATTATGGAGATCAGGCGTCGGTCTGACATAGAGTTGCCATATTTTTTCCCATTCTGTAGGTATTCTTTTAATTCTATTAATAAAGTCTTCGGATGAGCAAAAGTGTTTGATTCTTAATAGATCCCATTTATCTATTTTCTCTTCTGATGACTGTGGTTTGTTTGATAGATTTTGGAGTCTGTCCACGTTGTGTATTAAAACTTCCATTGTTGTTCCTACCTTTTCTTGGATGAGCTTTATTGTTTTAGGTTTGATATTTAGCTCTTTTATCCAGTTGGAGTTGGTTTTTGTATAAAGTGTAAGATATGGATCTTGTTTCAGTTTCTTGTAGATGGATATCCAATTTTGCCAGCACCATTTGTTGAAGATACTGTTTTTAGCCCAGTTTAATGTCTTAGGGCCTTTGTCAAATATCAGTTGTTCATAGGCAGGTGGTGTCATCTCAGGGGTCTCAGTTCTGTTCCACTGATCTATCTGTCTGTTCTTATACCAGTACCAGGCTGTTTTGACCACTGTGGCAGTGTAATATGTTCTAAAGTCGGGTAATGAGAGGCCTCCCAGTGTGTTCTTCTTCTTTAGTAGTACCTTGCTTAACTGGGGCTTCTTCCCTTTCCAAACAAAATTGGTGATTTGTTTCTCCATCTCATTAAAAAATATGGCTGGAACTTGTATTGGGATTGCATTAGGAATATTTTATATTTTGACTTTGGCTGTTAAAACATGAAGATTTGTTAATATTAATTATGTTACTCAGTACATTTTTAGTACTATAATTAGTATCACTCTTCCCAATAAGCCTCAGTGCTTCCATTGCTCTTCTTTTTTTTTTTAATATAATTAAATGAAAATGTACATTCCCATGTAACTTTGCATGTCCAACTATGTGGAGCTCCCACTGCTCTCCCTGCCTAGTGACAGCACACTCTCCCTCTCCATTCTATACATGTCATAATCCTCCTAACAATCTCCTATCCCCTCCTCTCCAACCTCCCTCAGCCTCCAGTAAGAAGTCAGCAGGATGACACACTATAGATGCATAGAACCATAAAGTACACACACGATATGGTCACTCTGTGTCTCCAAGTTCAATCCATTCCCATTCAAAGAGTTGACTTCCATTGTGATTTATGGACAAGGGCAGCATCAGAGCCAGGGGCCATGTTCCCAGGGGAACCCTGAGGCCCCTGGACTATCAGTTGCAGTCTTTTAGTGGTCTTTTAATTAGCATCCCTTTTTATTCCTGTATTTTCAGTGTATAGCTCTTCTAATAATAGAATCAGTGTTTCTTTAGAATAAAATATTGATATCGGATTATATCTTAGGGAGAAAGGATACAATAAAGTTGCTCAGGTCCCGTGATCTTTTATAAATGTGTTAAATGGAGTGGTTAAAGAATTGACCCATTTCTCTAGGTATAACCCTTCCCAATTCATTATTCCATGTCCTAGCTTTGGAAATTTATAGGCTTGACAGTAATCATTATGTGGAAGTCTCTTTCCTTAAAGAGTCTCACACAATGTCTTTAATAGCCTCAGTTAACAGGCTTGGAAAGCTGATTTTATCAGCTCAGCAAGAGAAGTTTCACTCACAATAGCAGATTCATAGTAACCAACCTCATGAGGTTGATGTCTATATTAGAAATATCAATTTTTAAATTTTCAATAAGATGTAAGTGTTGCATCGATGGAGAACCGGAGTTCTCTCCCTCTAGGTATATGTACACAGGAAGAGGGCATATAATGAGAAAGTTAATTGATACATTTGAAGTCAAAACAAGGAGAATTAAATCAGCAGGATTCCTCCCTGGCATCAGGCTAAGTCACCACGCAGATAGTCTTACCAATGATCTCAAAGGCATTCATAGTGTTTCCCACAAAGAGTGTAAATACCTTGAGATTGGGGAACCTGTCTTCTGTCTGTCATGTATCTGTCTGTCTGTCTGTATCTCCAGTCTGTCTGTATGTATCTGTCTGTCATGTATCTCCAGTGCCTGGCACATAGGAGCCACTCAGGAAATGTAAGTAGAGTTCATTGGCTAAGACCTCTTCTTTTAGTGCTTGAATGAACCCTGGCCCCACTTTTCCACTTCTGTGACTTCCATTCTTCTCTGCATCCATGGATAATTGTTTCACGGCCAGTTCTTTCTTTACAAATGCCACTGTAGTCAAATTACAGTCAAACAAACTGGTCAGGTAGCAAATCTGTCTGTACATTAACTTTTGGTATTTCTGTTCTCGTCTTATTTTGTTGGTGCTGCTTTCTGCTTTGAGAAATTAGGAGAAGGCACACGACTACAGCACCTAAGTGCATTTTACACAAAGTCTGCTTTCATGAATCTCTTATATCAACACTTCATCTAACATATGAGTAAGAGTGACTCAGCTGGTTGTTTCTAACAGTTTCTGCTAATTAGGAGAGAAGAGACTCAGGATATTAAGTTTGTGTTGATCAAGATGGAAGTTGTGGGGAAAATCAGCTGGCCGCTAAATTATTCAACCCACTGAAGATTTGGAAATGTTTTTCCTTCAGTTGAGTCCAGTAGATATTTCATATGAACTTACTCTGTTAAGTGTACAATTAAAAGATTCTTAAGACATTCATTTATTTGCATTTCTTTAACTTGGAAGGGTAACATGCTATCTTTGGACTCATCTTTTCTTTTACAAAAAAAAAAAAAAAAAGACTTATCTGTTTCCATCTAATTTTTATTAATATCACACTTAGCCTAAAAATGACCTCTTGGCTTTTTCAGAAGTAGATAGATAGATAGATAATGCATTTGGTATGCAACTTATAATCAATAAGAAGAAATACAATGAGTCATCCTTTAAAAAGTGATTGCCTCAGGAAGCAACTAGGTACCAAAAAATAAGAGTCATGAAGAGAAATGACATTCAGATACATGCAATGACATGGGTGGAACTTGAAAACATTACATTGTGAAACAAATCAAACACAAAAGGACAAGCATTATACTTTCCCATATATATGAAATATCCATAATAGGTAAATGTATAAAACTAAAATTCATTAGTGATTACCTCAGGCTAGTGGGCTGGAGGAACAAGGAGTTATTCCATATGGGATACAGAGTTTCAGCTTAGTCCCCTTTCCCCCCCCCAAAACACAAACCTATTGCCCTAGGGTCAATTCTGACTGATAGCAACCCTGTAGGATAGAATAGAACTGCTCTGTATAGTCAGGGAGTGGCTGGTGAATTTGAACTGCCAACCTTTTGGTTAGCAGCCAAATGCCTAACCACTGCACCACCAGGGCCTCAAACTTCCACTTAGGTTGATGAGAAACATTTGAAAATGGGTAGTGATATAGTTGTACAATGTGGTGAACACAATTTAACTGAATTGTATATTTAAAAATGGTTAAAATGGCAAATGTTTTACTTATATTTTACTACTGTAAAATAAACAAAGGAATGTGAATCTTTTACCCAACTCCACCACCACCTGTCTGCAAGTCTCTCCCTCATTCAAGTCTCATTTTTCTTGTTAAAGTAAAGAACAGGTTGGACTTGATAATCTACCATCTCCTTTTAGATCAGACTATGATACAAACTACCATTTGTGACCTTTGAATGTTACTTGAAATTATCTCATCTATATTCTACTGCAAAAACAATACAGTATTTTTCTTTCTTATTATTCAGGCCATTGAGTTGGCTCCAGCTCGTGGTGACCTTATATATGACTCAAACACAAAACTCAGTGCCATTGAGTCAATTCCAACTAATAGTGACCCTATAGGACACAGTAGAACTGCTCCATAGAGTTTCCAAGGAGCACCTGATGGATTCGAACTGCAGATCTTTTGGTAAGCATTCGTAGCACTTAACAACTACACCACCATATTCAAACAGGCCAAGGATCATGAAGATGATATGGGTCTTTGATACATAACAGAAGGGACCATATCCCAGTCCAGTGCCATCTTTATGATCCTTGGTGTGTCTGAGTCCATTGTTATGGCCATTGTGTCAGTTCATCCCATTGAGGCTCTCCCTCATGTTCACTGCCTACACACTGTACCACACAATGATGTTCTTCCCTAGCCATCAGACCCTCATGATGACATATCGAAAACTAACAAGTAGAAGTCTCATAAATGCTCTGTGAATGATAGAGTTTTAATTGCCTAAGTTTTCTTCAGTAGATGCGTAGGCCTGTCTTCCTAGTCTGTCTTAGTCTGGAAACTCTTCATAAGCCTGTTCATTGCAGGTAACTCTGTTGATAATTTCAAATAGTGGCATAGCTTTCAGCATTAAAGCAACATGCAAACCACTGTAATATGACAAACTGACAGGTGGTAGATTAGTAAATTAATAAACATTTATTAAGCAACTATTATGTGCTAAACACATTGCTTGTTATGGATTTTCCTCCCTGTGTCTCTGTAACCTGTTAAAATGAATTCTTTCCAAAGACCTAAAATTTAGAATATTTAATGATGAAATTTTTCTCCCTGGAAACCCTTGATTTGGGGTGTATGATTGCTGCCTATTGGTGTTGGATTTCAGAGCTTGGCCTTTGGTTATAAATCGTCCTCCTCATTCAAGGAGCTTACAATTAGCTTTGAATTTCTGCATCCAACACTTGTGTTTTGCACCATGAAGATGATAACTCCTTTGAGGACCAGTGTGATTTTAAAAATAAACACAAAGGATTCTATGCATTCCACCTGCAAGTGTACAACAAAACAAAACAAAAAAACACGGCTGTCAAGTTGATTACAACTCATAGTGACCCTGTAGGAAAAAGCAGTAGTGCCCGATACAGGTTCCCAGGACTTCCTGGTGAAGTTAAACTGTGGACCTTTTGTTTAGCAACCATAGCACTTAACCACTATGCCACTGGGGTTTCCATTACCTGCAAGTGTAGGTCTCATTTATTTCTGCCTCTTTGGTGTCTAGCATGGAGTCTGATCCATTTTTCATTGATGACTACATTTTCTTTCCAAATAAAAATATGATATTTTAAGTATTTTACCTTCAAAATTAGCTATAGCACAATGAGAAATTACAGACCAGAAAGAATTTCAGAAAAATAGACCAATGTTTTACACTGAAAAGGAAAAGAATGCATGGAGCCCATCTATGTAAACTTTCCAGTGTTTGTTTTATCAAATTTAATTAATTTTATTTAAAAAAAGATATATTTGTAATCTGTTCCATTACTAGTTGTGTTAAATCGTCAAAATAACAGTTCCTGCTCTGAGTGCCTTAGCTTTAGAATCCTTTATTGCATACCATGTATGTATGTAAATTTCCGAAGGAAAAAATGACTTCAGCTTAGACACTGTGTCTGACCAAAGGAGATAGTCTCAAAATGTTTTGGTCATTGACTTGTTACAGAGCCAGATTTCCTGGTCCAGAGTCCCTCCATAGAAAAGTCTCTTCAAAGTCAAATAGACAATTTTGCCCTTGGCCACTGAAAAGCAACACTGACTTTATTTTGTCTGTTTTGGAGAGCTGAAGCAGGAGGAGTATTATTTCCTATCAAGTTATTATTTGTGAAATGAACCCTCAAATGAAAGGCTGTCTTAATATCACTGTTTATTCATCTGTCATTAGTTTAATTCAAATACTTTTTCTGACTTTGGATTAAATATTATCTCATCCTGCTTCTTAAAGGACCAGCCCTGGGAAACATGACACAGCATTTCTTGGGTGCCCAGTCATCAGTAGTGGATAAGGAATTTTTTCCATTGCCTACTATCCTTTCTCAATTCCCTAATAATCCTACTCAGTTCAGGTGGCTGGTGGAGACGATTCCTTTTCTTATGAGCACATGATGTCCAACCCAAAGACCTCATGCCCCTGGAGATGCACATGTGGCTGTATATTGACTACCTAGAGTTCTCCTTCAAAAAATATTTTCCTTGTGAAATTGACCTTGGAACCACTAGCGGACCCATTTCTACACTATGGGAAAACAAAAAGTGAGAGTAAAGCCAAGAAAATCCTAGAGAAGAAGAGATAGAAGCTTGATAATGGCTACACTGAGTCCTGTCTTGAGATCCAGCAGCACTTGGATGATTTATAGTTACATGATTCAATAAATCCCTCCTCTGATTTTTTTTTTTTTAAACTTAGGCTAATTGTGTTCTGTTCACTGTAACCAAGAAAAAACAAAACAAAACCCAGTGCTGTGGAGTCAATTCTGACACATAGCAACCCTATAGGATAGAGTAGAACTCCCCCCATAGAGCATTCGAGGAGCACTTGGTGGATTTGGACTGCCAACTTTTTGTTTAGCAGCTATAGCACTTAACCACTCCACCACCAGGGTTTCTATTGTAACCAAAAGGGCCTGACAAATGCATCTTTTCAGGTATGTGCCATGGCTACTCTGTGGTTCTGTGTGCTTGCATCTCATTATGTCATCTAAGTGCTCTGTTCCTGAGCCAGTGACAAGGCACGCCCTATGTCTTATAGTCACAGTCTCCCTGTTTTTTATCTTAAACATTAAGAGCTTTGCCAGGTGCTTGACTCACTAATTTATCACAAAATCATTCTAATCAATGTATGAATGACTTTTTTTTTGAAAGGATATTTATATCCTATAAGAATTCTAAGGAAAAAGACTATTTTAAGAGATCAGAAAGATGAAATGGCATCTAAAAAAAATCAAGATATGGAAAGCAAACTTACATGCATGGCTCTGCACTTAGGTTAAAAAAAAAAAAAAAAAAAAAACTACATAAAGTAACAAAGACCTGCATTGATTTACTTAAAAATGCCTATTGTGTACTTACTATGAGCCATGCATTGTGCAAGGCAGTATGATATAATAGTGCATGAACAAGCCTGACCTCTGTTGTCATGGGCAATATTTATTGTCAATCAGGAAAATTGAAAAGGGTCAAATAAAAATACCAATAAGTATATAATCACAACAGTAAATAAGTTCTATTTCATGAGCATAGAGTCACCACCGGTCAGTCTGTCATACTGCAGTGGCCAGTGATATATCTAGGGTACTGCATCAGTCATGGCCATGAGGTGCTGCTCACTAATTTCCATAAACTTGATATGGCCCAGCATCCTTCCTCAGACTTAGTAATGTGTTAATTAAAAGAATAATGAGCTTAACTTGTAGCTTCAAGCTGATGTTATGCTAAAGTTATCTAAAAGATAGGTGTCACACATTTGGACAGAGGTATAATTCCAGTGGTACCATTGACGCTAGTTTCTGTAGATACACCACTGGTCATACCAAACTATTCAATATTACAAACATGCTTGGAAACCATGGTGGCATAGTGGTTAAATGCTGCAGCTGCTAACCAAGACATTGGCATAATTCAAATCTGCCAGGCTCCCTTTACAAACTCTATGAGTCAGTTCTACCCTGTCCTATAGGGTTGCTGTGAGTTGGCATCAACTTGACAGCACTAGGCTTGGTTTGGTTTTTTATGGCCAATGCAGTACCTCTGGATTAGTGGCTGTCATGTTTCTGTGATGGTGGAAGCTACGTCACTGGTATTTCAAATACCAGCAGGGTCATCCATTTTGGACTGGTTTCAGTGGAGCTTCCAGACTAAGACAGACGAGAAAGAAAGCCTACCAAATCCACTTACAGAAATTGTCAATGAAAATTTTATGGATCACAATGGAACATTGTCCAATTTCCTTGCTTTGGACATGTCATCAGGAGGGATCACTCACTAGAGAAGGATGTCATGTTGAGTGAAACGGAGGACCAGCAGGGTTGAGGGAGACTCTCAGTAAGATATAATGGCATCTAGTGACTACAGTGGACTTGAACATGCCGGCAATTATGAGGATGATGCAGGAATGGACAACATTGTGTTCTGTTGTACATGAGGATGCCATAAGTCACTGTTAGCCTGATGTCAGCTATCTGTCCATAAGCACAGACAACAGGAAATGAGAGGCTAGGCATTTAGGAAGAGCTGAATCCTGGAGGAAGTAATATTGCAAGTATAAACTTGAAGGACGAAGAATGAAAACATGAGACTGAAGGTTCTGGAAAAGGGAAAATCTTTCCAGAAGGAGAGAATAGCTTTTGCAAATATCCTGAACTGGGAAGCTCATGTCATTTATTTGAAGAACCGGTAAGAAAGCCAGTGCACTTGAAGCACAGTATGGGTGGGAGAGTGGCCAAAGATGACAGAAGAGGAGGGCAGGGAACCGCATCCAGCAAGGGACCCTTCAAGGCACAGTGGAGGTTGTTGCCTTTCCCTTTGAAGCAAGAGTAAACCATCTTAGGATTTTAGTCTACAAAGTGACACAGGTTAACAGTTTAAAAGATCATGTGATTCTTCAGTCTGGCTCGCATTAGAATCGTCTAAAGAGCTTAATAATCTCCTGTTGCCTAATTCCCATCTTATTCCAGTAAAGTGAAAGTATGCGGGGTGGGGCTCTGGTTCTGGAAGTGTTCAAGTTTCCCCAGGTGATTCCATGTAAAACCAGGCTTGCTAACCACAGGTGTAAGTAATGTGAGAATTGTAGCTTAGTAGCAGCACCTGTGATGGAGTGGCCCAAGTCGTGTGAATAAAGGTTGCTGCTCCCTAAACCTAATATTATTATGGATTGCATTAGTTCTAGTTTGCAGATGAGGGAGGTGATTGATCCTCAAATTTCTGCACTAGATACCAAGCCCAAACCAACCCCACTGCCGTCAACTCAATTGCAACTTATAGAAAACCAGAATTTGAGCTGCCCAATAGGGTTTTTGAGAAGCATCTGGTGGTTTTGAACATCTGATCTTTTGGTTAGCATCCATAGCACTAAACCACTATGCTGCCATGGTTTCCACACAAGATATAGAACCCTGAAAAATTTATTCACATGTCAGCACAACAAAAGGAAATTAGCCAAAATGATACATTTTCAGAAGACAGCAAGCAAGGTAATAAGTCTAAGTACTAATGGGGAGAAATTACCAAAAGTACCAGATGTATATAAACAATAGTCAAAGAATTCTAGAGAAAAAGATTATTTTGGATACCTGCCTTCAGGGTAAGTCAAAGATCATTATGTATTTCAAAGAATAGATTTGAGAACTATTACGTGCCAGCTCTAGACATTAGAGATGTTAAAATCACTACCCTCACAGAGTTTATATTCTATTCAAACTGTTTTCTGGTCCATGTGATTATCAGGGTCACCCGTTTTAACTGATGTTTGTGGTTAGCAGTCCTAGCATTTGTATGTTTATAGGGAGACAGATTTCAACTATAATTTTAAAATATGAAGATAAGAAAGATCTCAAAGGCAAAATGTCACCGTAGGTGAAATGATTTAAGCATGAGTGTCCATTGTAGGTGAATTCAGTACTTTAATGGCAAGGATGAAAAATAGGAAAGAGAATGATGAGTGATCTCTAGCATCTTTTGCTGTCCGAAAACCGAATATTGTGAAGGTTAAATAACAGCAATGCTTACACAGTGTGTGCATTTACTGTGTGCTATACACTTTACTGAGTGCTTTAATAGGCATTATCTCACATAATACTCATTACACTTATTATACAGATGAAGATAATTGAAAGTATCAAACTATAATTTTCCAGATGTTAAAAGCCTGATTCATACAAAGATAAAATGAAGATATGCCAAAGATTTGATTCAACTCAAATTAGTCAGGAATCCATATGATGATAAAATTAATTATAAGGATATTTGAGGAACTTGATACTTATAGATGCATTAATAAAGAATGTCGTAAGATCACTAGATTAGATATAAAGCTTGTTAATGTCTTGTTGGGCAATAAATGATTACATTTGTGTCCTTATCAGACAAATGTCTCCCAAGTTACTGTAGAACTTAAATAAGTCTAAGACTATCTTAGTCGTCTAGTGCTGCAGTAACAGAAATACCACAAATGGATGACCTTACAAGAGAAATTTTATTCTGTCATAGTCCAGTAGGCCGCAAGTCCAAATTTGTGGCATCATTTCCAGGGTAAGGCTTTCTCTGTTGACTCTGGAGGAAGATCTTTGTCATCAATCTTCCTCTGAATTGGGAGCTTCTGAGGCACAGAGACACCAGATCTTTTCCAAAGTACACCCTGTGCTCCCAGCACTGCTACTTGGTAGTATGAGGTCCACAAATTTCTACGTATTTCACTTTTCCTAATATCCCAAGAGATTGCCCAAACCACTAACAGTTTTATAGATTGAGTCCTGCCCCACCAACACAACTGCTCCCAAACTTGCCTTATTAACATTATAGCAGCAGGGTTTGCAACATATAGATAATTATGCAATACCAGGAATCATGGCCTAGCCAGATGGCTACACTGATTTTTGGGGAGACACAATTCAATCTATGACAAGGACCTTTATTCACTGGCAAACGACAGGTTGATTAAAGCACGCTATCTTCAAAATCCTTGAATGGACATGCTAAATAGTGGTCATATATGACATTGAAAGGTGATCTAACCAAACCTTTTGGCCTTGTTTTCAAGTTTTGGATAATTTTTCTAACAGTCTCTACTCAGATCCGACTCGACAGCACATGACCGGCTGGCTACACAGTTTGATGGGATTGTCCAGCTATTAGGAATGACACTGGATATCATCTTTTAACAAACGTTCACGCTGAAATGAGACCTGTGGCAAACCTTTGGGGAACTGTGGAAGCACATTTCTGTGAACCACGTCACCCTTATCCAGTGTGTCTCAACTTGTTTTTTCCAGCTGATACTTTTTTTTTAATTGATTGCCAAAAATCCATAAAGAACTTAGAATTAAGAACTAATTGTCTTCTATTGTTTCTCTCCAAGAAGCTGGTAACATTAAGTGTGATTTATAATTAGTGGTCCACTGAACACTTGCTATAATTGGTTCTAAGGCAAAGGCTATGAAACCCCAGTTAAGAATGTGCTCCTTTAGAATCTGTAGCAACTCTTTCTCACTGGAAACGAGGCATGGTGGTTAAGTGCTAAAGTAAAGGTTGGAGGTTCAAATCTGCCAGGTGCTCATTGGAAACTCAGAGTCACTGTGAGTCAATCGACTCAACAGCAGTGGACTTGATTTTTGGTATTCTTTTTTCACTAAGATTTCCTAGCCAATTTCTGGAGTTTGTTCTTGCTATGGTAATTTAAGACTTTCAAATTTCCTAAGGTAGAGTATTGCAGTGGTTAAAGGTGTTCCACTTTTAGAATGGGAACTTTGCACTCTTAGGGTATGGAGAAAAAGTCCATTTCTCCGCAGATCACATGTTGTTGAGCCTGACTCACTGACTACAGATTTGACATCACAGTTTTTCTTTCCTATAAGTTAATCTTGAGGAAAGACTTCAGTGTTATGTTGAGGGAATAAATGAAAAGTAGCTATGTGGTGGGTTTAATGTCCCAACAAGGTATAACGACAGTGCTCTGTATTTAAAGTGATAGGGTCCTATTATGTCAGGGTCAGATAGCTGAAAAGTTATCTAGAGCAATCAAATCGTTTAGCCTAAGAACTCACAGTGAATGTAAGAGTCGTTGCTGCTTTTAGCTAGGAAAAGAGCCTGACTTCTGCTTCATTTGGGGTGGGGAGAAAGCTGATATTTATTCAATATTTAGTATGTTCCAAGCACTGTGATAAAAACTTTACATGGATTATCTCACCAAATCATCAGTAATTCTATGAGGTAGATTATTATTATTATTATTATTCTCATTTATAGATGAGGAAACTAAAGAGGTTAAACAAGCTGCCATGGTCCACAGTAAGTAAGAGGTAGGGCTAAGATTAAACTCGAGCTCCTCAGAAGCTATTTCTGGAAAGTCAGTTATTGTGGACCCATGGAACACAGCTCCATGCTGAAACACATAGTCGTCATGAGTTAGACGTGGCTCCATGGCAACTGATTTTATCTGCTTATAAGCCTACTCTCTTGAAGGCTATGTGATACTGCGTGATGCTGAAATAGAGAAAGCACATCGAAAAGTAACCAGAATCTAGTTTTCTAGCCCCAAGTCTGGCATTAACTGTCTCTGAAACTCTGGACAAGTCATCTCATCCGGGTGAGCCTCGATTTTCCTCTGTAAAATAAAGGGTAGAAACAATTTGGATTGGATGGTCTCTGGGGCTCTTTCCAGTCCTGAAGTTCTCTGCTTCTGTAATTGCATCCTGACCTTAGATGTGCACACACACCTGCCACACACACATACACACATACACACTCCATATCGAGGTAAAACTCTCATCCTGCTGAAAATGTCCCTTTAGTTGGATGTTAAGCCCAAGACCCTACCAAATCCTATTATTTACATTGCAACAGTCTCTCAGGAACAGACAATACTTTTAAAACCTGGCAAGCCATCTCTTTAGAATAAACTGCTAATGGACTGTGATTTTTAGAAGTAAAATATTAGTAGCAAAAAAAAAAAAAAAAGACAGAGAGAAAAGTGAAAACTGAAAACAAATGCTTCTCTCCCTTTGAATCGTCTCTTTTCTACAGTGTTACCTTGACAACTTAGCTTTGGCTGTTTAGCTATGGGGGTTTTCGATGTGGAAAAAGAGGGATGTTCTCCCATGTTTGGAGATTTCCTCTTGTTCGTTGGATGGAAGAAATGTCAAATGTACACTACCAATTCCAGGAGAATGCATACAGGACATCTGGGTGGAGTGTCCTGCAGAAATACAGGCTCAGCACAGTTAGGATGCCTTCTGATTAAAAGGACATTCTTTTCTGCCTTCTACTTCCCATAACCATAATACACATTGCAGCAGCCTGTAAAATGTTACAGTTTGAGACCAGAATGGATAAGGAGCAGAGAGCAACAAAAGTGCCTGCCAAATAATTGCATTATTTTTAGTTGCAGCAGCTATAGATTTACATACCTATCAGAATGAAGGGACAACTCTCAAGTGATGAACCAGTCTGGAAGTGCTAAAAATACTGTTCCCCCTGCAGCAACTGAAATTTCCAGCAAAAACTTATGCAGTGGCAGGTAAGGAGATCAAGTCAGAATTCGTATCTCTCAGCTGTAATAGGCTCCTTATCAGGGCTGGCAAGAGCTCAGGGGCTAACAGGGGTCGGCCTGAGACTCCAAGTGGAAGGAGCCTGTTACAAAGGGACAGGATTGAGCAGAAGAAAGAGAGGACTTATCTCCAGCATCTAGCACCAGAGAGTGGAGCCTGTAAGGGAGAGTGGCTGAAGAATCAGAATCGGTTCTAGAGGGGATTTCTCTTCTGGTTGTGAGTGTGAGCCCAGCAGATGCACGGGCGCTGGGGCAGAGGAGCAAGCTTGTATTTGACACATGTGTTTCCCATTGATAGCTGGAGACAGCCCAGTAGCTGTGCGTTGGCCTGACAAAGCCGTATTGAAGCACACACAGAGTACAGTTTCAGAGCAGTCAGAGAAAGAACGGGAATGCTGTTCAGGAAATTCTTCAGGCATGGGCAGGGACTTGGCTGCAATTCTGCAGCTGGAAAATCTGACTGGGGCAGCTTCTGAACGCAGGCTGGGCCTGCTCACTCTCGGCGGCCCCGCAGCCGCCACCGCCTTGCGCGGAGCGGCTCGGCACACAGCGGATCGCAAGCCGGTTCCACCCGTTGCCACTGGCCGCTTTGCAAAGCAGACAAGAGGTAGGGTGCTGCCTGTTCGTTTCTTGTGTTTCCGCGTCTCTCTTCACTTTACGGGCTGTCTGCCTGTTGTTTTGTTTGCAGACACTCCCCGTTTTCTGGTGTGTGCCTGTGTGTGTGTGTGTGCCTGTTAATTAAAAAGTTAGAACTTGACCACTGGAACGCCTGTGTGCTGTTAGTGTCTTCTCTGTCCCCAGGTCCCTTCAGGATCTGATTTTCAGCAGGGCAAAGACATTTTTTAAAGTTAGAGTGTCTCTGGTACCACTACGGTGAAGTAAAAGTGTGTGAATTCTTCGTACAGTCTGGCACCGTGCTCCAACCTTCTGCAACTTTTCCTTTCTGCGTAGAAGGACGGAGTTCATTGGCTGAAAGATAATTTTAGATGGAACTCTCTGTGTTCTTTGGAGAGAGGCTCTTTTAGCAGAAAATGGCTCTCATTTTAGGAGGAAATCAGAGTCTGAAGTTTCTGTTTTGGATCACACTTTCAGAGTGAAAGAACAAATGTGAGTTTCAGGCATTTTATATTCTTAGGAAGAATTTTGACTGTTGCAAAGGAGCCTAGTGATATGTTTACCTAGAAATATGCTGGATCAATGTTTCTCATTCTGTTTCTGTAATCATTTTCAATTTTTCTCAAATGACAAAGTAAGTTGCAGTTTTACTCTCAAAATTACTTCCACACTTTACAAATTATATGCTGCAAACTTCATGGAACACAGTAACTTACTCAAAATAATTGCTAAAAATGAAGCAAAAGGGTTTGTTTCACTTTATTAATTGCATTGCTGAAAATAGTGTTTTTATTTAAAGAAAATCAAATCTCAAATAATTTTTAGTGAAAGAAGGGTCTTAGTGTTTTCCTGTAGTTTTGGCTTGCTCTCAGCACATATCAGATCTGATGGTATATAGACACCTTTCCCAGTGGCTATACTTCATCCGTTGTTCATGGGTTTATCTTGTGAGTCAGAAGCAGACTGAGGGATGACAGCTAATAATCTATATGTAGCATTTAGTAAGCCTGTGATACAATGTAATTACATTTAATAAAATGGATTCAACTCAGAAGAAGCTAGACTAAGCTCACTACTGCTTTATAGTCACTTACCAAGCAATTAGTGGGGCTTTCGAAAGGGGGCTTGGCGAAGAGTCTGATCGGAGAGACAGATGAATGAATGAATGAATGAATCAATGAATCAATGGATGGATGCTTGGATCCTTCTTGAACAGTCAGAGAGGGACTAGACTTCTGAAGTTAGATCTTCATGAAAACAAAGGTATATACTTCAGTACTTTAAAATCTCTAAACAAGTAGCTAATAGTAGACAGTCCAGTTAGTGGGTGAATGAAGAGAAAAGGGCTCAGGTTTCTCATACATTGTCTGGGTAGGCTATAAGATATATAGAAAGACGATTTTAGTCAGTGGAGGTAGCAGTTCTGTCCTGTTGGCGGCAGGTCATAATTGTTAGCTAACAATTTGATTCTTTTCCTAATTTTGCACTTAGAAGGGGAAATGGTGGGTATGACAGGCAGCAGGGTTTCTTATTCTAACAGATGGCTCCTGAATGTTTTCTTTACCAACCTTATCTTTTGTTGGGCTGGGGTGGAGTAGAGTTTGGGCACTGCAGCGCTCGGGACAAGGAAAGGTGCATTTGGTAGCCAGGATAGACAGTGACTAGGTTCTGTTTTTTTCTGAAGTGCCTACTGAGTGAGCAAACTGCCAAGACTGATTAGGAGCTGACGTGAACCATAGCCAAGCTTACTGCCAGTGAAAAAGGAGACTCAACTGAGCTCTAATGTAATACTCTTCTAAATTTAGTGTGCTTCAAGCATTGAGCAGAAGCGACATAAAATAACAACTCCTGGTTGAAGGATTATGCAGAGCCTAAAACTTAGGGAGAGAATCTAGAGGTCCTTTCTTTTAGAGGCAAAGGAGGAAAGAATCAAGCCTCCCGTGACCTTTGGAGGAAAAATAAAGGATAGAGAAGAAATCCAGCACAGAGTGTAGGCAGTGAGGACAGAGGAGTGGCCATACCACAAACCAGGCAGTGGAGGGTAGAGGGTGGAGGACAGGGATATTTGCCCAGGGATGAAACACATGACTTGGAGTCACCAGAAAAACCACCGGGCAGTAATTTGTTCAGCTTGATATGTGTGGCTGAACCAAGGCCTCAGACAGGGAATTATTTTACCCTCTTCACAATAGGAGACTCATAGCTCGTCCTGTGATGCCTTCTGGAAGTAATCAGAGAGCACATTTTGGAAGAATGGCAGCACCCGAGGGTTCAGATTTCCCAAGCAGGGAGAGGCAGGCTCTTAAGTTCTTATTTTTAACCCGTATTTGTTCTTTCCAGAGATATTCCTCTTGGGGGTGTTGAGTGAAGGGACCAGGTGGAAACAGATAAGTGATCACAATGAGACTGCTTATGCAAGGTCTTAGCCATGGGCATCTTGTTACTAACGTAACTTTTGAAAGGGAATGCAAAATGTTACCTATGCTTTATTTTAATGAACACATTATTTGACGGCACTTGACTTGGCTTTCTTTAATTTTATTTATTTTCAAAATGTCTCCAAGGGTATGTGCCACATTTTTTGCTGACAGTATTTGTTAAATAAATCGGTTTCATCGGATTAGGTGGCTCACTACATTACAGATTTGACCAGCTGGAAAGAACATGAACAGTTCCTAGTTCTTGGTTTCTTTATTTTTAGTTATTGTTGGTGTTGTTAGTTGCCTTCTGTAAAACAAAACTGAATGGTGCCAGGTCCTGTACCATCTTCATGAGCATTGTATGATGGAGTATATTGGGGAGGCTATTGTGTCAACCCATCTCATTGAGAGTTTCCTTCCTTTTTGCTGACTTTCTACCAAACATGACATTCTTGTCTAGTGATTGGTCTTTCCTGATGACCCATCTGAAGTAAGGGAACCAAAATCTTGTTGTCCTCTAGCCTAAGGAGCATTAGAATCAACAGGGATTTAAAAAAAAAAAAAAAAAAAAAAAAAAAAAAAAACACCAAACCCCTGATGTTCTATACTGTTATTACTTTTGGAAACTCTAGTGGTATTGTGGCTAAGTGCTACAGCTGCTAATCAGAAGGTTCGCAGTTCAAATCCACCAGGTGCTCTTTGGAAACTCTGTGGGGCAGTTCTGTTCTGTCTATAGGCTCATTATGAGTCAGCATTGACTCCATGGCAGTGGGTATGGTTTTTGGGCTTTGGTTATTACTTTATAGTGTGCTGTTAAATATGTACAGACCAAAAAGACTCACCTAAGAATGACCTCTTTGTTTAATCTTTCTGACGCAGGTGTAACACTAAAACAAATTTACAAAGAAAATGGCAAAGAAATCCATGTGACTATAATAATAATAATAAATTATCAATATTGGTTCTTACACAGAAGATGTTGTACTGGGATTAAATAAGGTTTAGCACATAAACCTAGAACTGACAGTTATCTAGACAACACTTGGTTTAGTACACCCATTCTCACGTGTCCTGGATGGACATTTGATTCTTCTACTGCTTTCGTTCTTCAACTCTGCTTTCATTTTCATGCTATAGTGTCTTTTGACCTAAATCTGGAAGGAATGTACCATTTTGTGCTATACTACACTTTACTTCTTTCTCATTATGACAATTAGAATTCAACCACTGGCCGGTGTTACCATATAATGAATGCAAATTCAGATGCTAACATTATGTGGTAGCAACCCTTGGTCGTAAGTTGAATCCACTTTATCAAGAACAGAATTTATTTAAATAAAATAAGCCTTTTTATTTATTATTTATTTATTTATTTTTAAAGAGCAAGATTAGCTTTGGTAAAAAATGGTCAGGCCTCTGAGAAGACCTGAGGATCGTTGGTGGTGTAGGGCTGCAGGAGAAGAGAAACTGTTCCTGCCCAGTTCTGGTTCTGAGGAGGTATCCCTGAAAGAAGCCAAGGAGAAATTGCTCTGGGGAGACTCCTGGTAGCATTTCTACTGTAACCTGAGGTATATTTGTTTGTTTCATATACTGGGGTTCTGCAAGACATTTCATTTGAGAAGAGAATTTTAATGCTCTTTCTGTAAGGATTGTGCTTGCTTGCAGGTAATAGAAACCTGGCTCACAGACACTGTATTAGTTATCCATTGCTGCTGTAATGTCAAGTGGATGGCTTTAACAAACAGAAATTTATTCTTTCACAGTCTAGGATGCTAGAAGTCTGAATTCAGGGAACCAGCTCCAGAGGAAGCTTTCTCTCTCTCAGCTCTGGGGGAAGTCCTTTGTCATCAATCTTCCTCTGGTCTACAAGTTTCTTAGTGCAGGGACCCTGGGTCCAAAGGAAAAGGTGTATTCCTTGTTGCTCTTCTTTCTTGATGGTAGGAAGTCCCTCTCCTCTCTATTCATTTCTCTCTTTTACATCTCAAAAGAAATTGACTAAAGTTACAACCTAATCCTGTAGATTGTATCGTGTCTCGTTAACCTAACTGCCTCTAATTTTGCCTTACTAAGGTTGCAGAGGTTAGGATTTATAGCATGGGATAATTCCAAATGGAGAACTACCACATAATACTGAGATTAATAGCCTAGGCAACTTGACACTTATTTTGGGAAGGACAAAATTTAATACACAAGAGAAACCTAAACATGTATTATGCAAACCAGACATAGACAGCTCAGACTGTTGGCAGCAGTTCAGCAATGTCCTCAAGGACCAATGTTCGCTCTTTGCTCCATTCTCAGCACTTACCTTTCTTTCTCTCTCTGCTACAATTCCAGTGTCATGTTCAGGTCAGAGCAAATATTTCTCTTCATGATCCTTTGCCCCTTGAATCAGGAAACGATATCTTTCTCTGTGAACTTCCCCTTATGCCTCAAAGTACATAACCAGAACTGGGCCACAGGCCTAGAGATCAGGCCCCGGACCCAAGGAATGATATCACCTTGACTGGCTTAGTGCAATCATGATTCAGTCTCTAAATTTGCCATTTTTGTTGCTGAATACCACCAAGTTGCCCCAACTCACAAAATCTTGTGAACAAGAGAACAGCATGCTGCTCAGTGCTGTGTCCTCCCCGTGATTGGGTGGGCAATGGGCCATTATGATTCGCTGACTGATATTCAGGATTAGGTCACCAAGCTTTCTTCCTAGCCTATCTTAGTCTGGAAGATCCTATGAAATCCTCCTTGGCATTGTTGCAACACTCAAACCTCCATTGACAGGCACCTGGTAGCTGTGTGTGAGGTACACTGTAAGAGCCCGTAATTTCTGACCAAGGGCTTTCTGAGTTCTGCACACTTTGTTGTTGTTGGGTGCCAGTGAGTATCTTCCAGCTCCTAGTGACCTGCCTAGAACAGAACGAAGCAGTGGCAAGTCCTTTGCACGTAATTGTTGTTATACTTGAGCTCATTGTTGCAGCTGCCGTATTACTCTGTCTTGTGGAGGGTCTTCCTCTTTTTCACTGACTCTGTACTTTATCAGGCATGATTTCCTCGTCCAGGAACTGATGCCTCTTGATAACTTGTCTGAAGTATGTGAGGTGAAGTCTTGAATTCCTTGCATTCTTGTTGCCCTTCTTCCAAGGTCGATTTGTTTGTTCTTTTGGTATCCACAGTATATTCAATATTCTTCATCTATCTGGAGCACTAATGGCACAGTGGTTAAGAGCTCTGACATTTAAAAGAGGTCTTTTGCAACAGACTTGCCCAAGGCAAAGGTGTCCTTTGATTTCTTCACTGCTGCTTCCATGGGTGTTGATTACAGATCTATGTAAAATGAAATTCTTGACAACCTCAGTCTTTTCTCCTTCTTTCATTAAGATTGCTTATATGATCCAGGTGTGAGGATTTCTATTTTCTTTACATTGAGGTGTAATCCATACTGAAGGCTGTGGTCTTTGATCTTCATCAGTAAATGCTTCAATTCCTCTTCACTTTCAGCAAGCAAGGTTGTGGCATCTGCATAATGCAGGTTGTTAATGAGTCTTCCTCCAATTCTGATTTTCAGTTCTTCTCCAGATAGCCCAGCTTCTCAGATTATTTGTTCAGCGTATAACTTATACATGTATGGTAAAAGACATTGAGTAAGTATGGTGAAAGGACATAACCCTAATGCATATCTCTTCTGACTTTAAATCATGCAGAATCCCCTTATTCTGTTTGGATGACTGCCTCTTGATCTATATAAAGATTCCTCATGATGACACTTAAATATTCCAGGATTCCCATTCTTTCAGTGTCATCCATAATTTCTTATGATCCACATAGCTGAATACCTTTGCATATTCAATGAAACACAGGTAAACATCTCTGATATTCTGTTTTCAGCCAGAATCTGTCTCCCATCAGCAGTGGTATCCCTTGTTCCACATAATCTTCTGAATCCAACTTGAATTTTTGGCGGTTCCCTGTCAGTGTAGGGCTATGACTGCTTTTGAGTGATCTTCAGCAAAATTGTAATTGTGTGTGACCTTAAGGATATTGTTTAGTAATTTCCGCATTTGACTGGGTCACATTTCTTGGGAATAAGTGTGAAGATGATGTATTCCACATGGTTGGCCAAGTAACTGTCATTTAAATTTCTTGTCATAGCTGAGTGTGTATTTCCAGTGCTGCATCTGTTTGTTGAAACATCTCAGTGGGTATGCCATAGTTCCTGAGCCTTGTTTCTCGACAGTGTCTTCAAGTGCACCATAGACTTCTTCCTTTAGTACTATCAGTTCTTGACCACACAGGTCTGACAATTAAGTTCGTAAACTCATCCTAGAAAAAGTGCTGCATACCTCATTGCTGAATATCACTACCGTCACCTTCAAAGCACTCCCACTGATGAGCTAGGTACTGATGCCAGCACCTAGTCCACCCTTCAGAGCAGTTTTGGAACTCCTTTTCTGGTACGGCCATCAGAACTGTTGTCATATTACCCTGAATATCTTGAACATCATCAAAATGTCTTCCTCTCAATATTTCTTTTATCTTTGGGTAAAAGAAGAGGTCACTGGGGGCCAGATCAGGTGAGTTGGGCAGGCATTCCAAATTACAATTACTTGTTTGTTGGCTAAGAGCTCCCTCACAGACAACTGTAACATTAAGTTCATGAACTTGCCACCGTGTACATGGCCATTCCAGAAAGAGTTCCAAAATCGCTCTGAAGGGTGGACTGGGAGCTGGCATTGGTGCACAGCTTCCTTAGGAGAGTACTTAGGAGGTGGCTATAGTGATATTCAGCAATGAAGTATATAGCACTTAGAACAGTTAAGTAAGTGGGCTTAATAGGCAGACCTCATATGCTGCCTCCTCAAATGGTTGATTATCAGCCCGTTCCTATTTTGGTACTGTGAGTCTGTGTATTCCATCTTATATTGATGCCTCCTGTATCGTTACAGTATCTTGGCCGTAGAATCCTTCCATATTGCAACTTGAGACTTGAATTTTTATTTCAGTTCTTTGACCAATGCTGAGCACATACTTCCCTTTTGGTTTTCTAACTTCAGGTCTTTGCATGTGTCATTATAATACTTTGTTTTCTTGAGCTATCTTTTGAAATCTTCTGTTCAGGTCTTTTGACTCATCCTTTTGTTATTTTGCTTTGGCTACCCTACATTCAAGAGCAACTTTCAGAGTCTCTTCTGACATTCGTTTTGAACTTTTCTTCCTTTTCTTTCTAGTGACTTCTTGCTTTCTTCATGTATGACTTCTTGATGTCACTAGTCTGGTCTTTGGTCGGTAGTGTTCAGTGTGTCTCACATGTTCTTGAGATCATCTCTAAGTTTAGGTAGGATATACCCAAGGCTGTACATGTCAGAGTTTTACTAGTGTTGAAAAGTAGGGAGAGTATCTAGGGAAGCAATTGACAAAAAATGTATTACTTGTGTAAGAAATACAAGTAATCCAAAATGAGGTATTGCTTCTTACCCTTAAGTCTAGTGGTAAGTCTATGGTATACACCTTGGCTCCATAATTACAGCTGAGTGCTATTTAGAAGCCATGCTAAAGAAAGTAACATTGCAGGAGAACCTATGTATTCGAGGTCCCATAGCCACATACTCATCCAACCACAGATGGAAAAATATTCAGAAAAAGGAAGATGAAAAAAGTGAAACCTATTTGCCATGAGCTGAGCATGACACTAAATCCATGCGAGTGTACGGATGTGTAGGCATCCCCTGCTGTAGCCTTCTGCCATTTTACTGATCCTCAGTCTTTCTCCAGCACTTGTTTTTTAAGCACCGTTCACCTAGTATCTAGTTTGTTCACTACTTTTGTTGTGTACTCCCTCTTTCTATGAAAAAAAAAAATGGCCCCTAAGAGGCAGTAAAGCAATCAAAACAATCCCCTGCAGGGTCAGTGTGAGGGGGTTGAGAGCAAGAGGAAGGAGTTTAAGGCTAGGAAGAGACAGCTGGCTAACTTTGGAAAGCATTATAGCCTTAAGAACATCAAGATTACAGGCACATCAACATTTTCTGATGCCCAGGCATCAGTGTCCCCAGAAAATCTCAAGAAACTCATAGAAGGGACAGGCTACCTTCCAGGGCAAGTCTTCACTTGTGATGTAACAACTATTTACCTCGTACTAACTTTATATTAGTATTTTAAGTAATCTGAGATGACTTAAAGGATATGGGAGGCTGTGCATAGGTTATATGCAAATGCTTTACCATTTTTTATAAGAGACTTGAGCATTCTCAGATTTTGATATCCATGGAGACCCTGGAGTCAATCCCTCACAGATACTTGAAGGCAATTGTATAATAGAATCTTAGTATTGACAGGTCCCTCAGAAATAAACTAGGTCTGTGGTTTCTCAAAATCATTGAAATTAGAGTCCCGGAGCTTAGAGTTGAAGAGTCTGTATATTTTTAAAAGCTCCCCCCGCTACCATCTGATTCTGTTGAAGGAAGCAGACACTGGTCCACAGAACTGGGCTTTTTAAACACTACTGTGGCTGAATCTTTCATCTATGTCAGGATTCCATCTACCACCTTGCTAACAGCTGCCATCCAGGTGTGAAGTTTATGCTTTCGATGATGAAGAACCTTACTACACTGAAAGGTAGCCTGGACTATTGTTTCTCATCTCAAGACTCCTTAATTCAAACCAAATTGCTTCTCTATACTTTCTAACCGTGACCCTTGCCACAAGCTCTGAAGTCACATCTGAAGGTAGTAGCCGTGCTTGATATGGTGGTGAGATGGAGTAAGGTGGAGGTGAGTGGAAATCTTGGGTTAGATCCTGGTTTCTGCTAATCTCTGCAGTTTAGTTTTTCCATTTGTAAAATATAATCTCATAGCTCCAAAGTGTTTTCTATTTCTTATATGCTTTTTATAATTCTGAGGTTTTCCTCCTTTAAGAATATCTCTTAATCCTCCTTTCTCAAGTCTGGACATCTTGGATTACTTGACCTGCACTTCATCCTTTCCTTTGTTGTTCTCTTAATCCTTCTCTAAGCACGTTTTAGAGACCAGGCGACACAATGGTTAAGAACTTGGCTGCTAACTGAAAGGTGAGCAGTGTGAATCTACCAGCTGCTCCTGCAGTTCCACTCTGTCCTATAGGATTGCTGTGAGTCAGATTTGACTCAACTACAGCAGGTCTTTTGGGGTTTTTAAATGCAATTTAGTTAATTTACTCCTGGCAAAGATACGAGTCTTTGACACCAATTGAAATCATCAAACTAGTACACAAGACATGATCAGAAAGACTGTACATCTGTTAATAGGAGGGAAAGAGATAGAGGTCATAGGATTGAGAAACCCTACCAAGAGATAACAAGAGGTATGGTGAACTTGTAGCAGAAAAGAGTGATTATGTTGTTCTCTGAATCTACAAAAAGTTCAGGCTCTGAACTGTGTGAGTTTGGGCAAGTAATGTCATCTCCTAGGTGCCATAATTTTCTCATCATTACACCGAGCAGGATAATACTACTCACCTCATAGTGAGTTTATGAGATTGTGCACGAATGCACTCAGTATGGCACCTTGCACTTAGTAAGTACTTCAATCCTTTTGTTGTTAGCTGTCACTGAGTCAGTAACTGACTCACAGCAACCACATGTATCATAGGATTAGACCACTGTGATCCGTAGGATTTTCCTTGGCTAATTTTCAGAAATAGATCAGCAGACCTTTCTTCCTTGTCTAGCCTAGTTTGAAAACTCTGTTGACATCAGTTTAGCATCATGGCAACAAACCAGCCTCCACTGAAAGGTAGGTTATGGCTGCATGTGGGGTGCACTGACTAGGAGTGAAACCCAGGTCTCCCACATGGAAGGTAAAAATTGTACCACTGAACCACCAAAATCCCAAACCCATTGCTGCTGAGTTGATTCCAACTCATAGCAAGCCTGTAGGACAGAGAAGAACTGCCCCATAGGGTTTCTAAGGCTCTGAGCTTTACTGAAACAGAATATTAAAGCTTTCTCTTGTAGAGGGGGCTGGTGGGTTTGAACCACCAACCTTGTGGTGAGCATCTGAGTGCTTTAACCACTGCCTCTCTGGGGATCCTTATGGAACTCCCACTGCCTCTTAAATACTTTAGGTATATATAATTAATATTAACTGATGTGATATTAAACAAACTGATAAAAATGATGTGATGTAAACCAGCTCAAGACAAAATAACTGGTTGAGACAAGCAGTGTATGTTTTACTCTGAATTGTCAGGGTTGCTTTTACTTTGTTGCCCAAATTTCCCACACATTCCACCTTTATTTCACCTCTGCTGCCACACAGAAGCATCATGGTCTGCATGATTTTCAAGTTCCTGTTCCAAAGTGTCAATTGTCTCATATAAAGAAAGCCATGTAAGCCGTGGCCCCTGAGCTGCCTCACAGACAGGTCAGCAGGCCTGGAGGAAGACTGTGTCACTTTGTGTATAAATCTTGTAAGATTGATTTGCCCTGAAATTGTTGCTGCTGTTTGCCCTAATAGAGCTCCACATGTGTAGGTAGATGTGGATGCCAGTGCTTTCTTCTAGTTTTTGACCGATAAAGCAAAGGTACCTATTAAAGCCCACATCAGTCTGTGATAAAAACTCTATTGCCAGGGATTAGAAACTCCCTCCTTGTTCAGAGTACTTTCACTTCCCAGGGTGATAGGATCAGACTCTTTCACAAGCATCCTGACTTCCAAATAATACAGTTCTAAATGGCTGCAAGTCGAGCAGTTACCTGCCGGAGCCAAAGTATTCAGCCCCTGAAACTGCTTTCATTAAACTCATAGTTAATAAATATCGGGGCTGGCACCTTTCTGTGAACAAATAGTTTGACAGCACCCTGCCATACTGAATCTGATGGGGATTCTGGTACTATTCTTGGTGTATTCAGTGAAAGAGTGCTGAAGAGGAGACGTATTTGAGTAGAGCCGTGGTCCTTCTGTTCCTGTTCTTCCCTCTAACTAGCTTTTCTCCTCACTCTTGTTCTGTTGGAAACCTTGGTGGCTTAGTGTTTAAGAGCTACAGCTACTAACAAGAAGGTTAGCAGTTTGAATCCACTCCTTGGAGACTGTATGGGGCAGTTCCACTTTTTTCCTGTAGGATTGCCATGAGTCTAAATTAATTGGACAGCAGCAGATTTGTATTTTGTTTGTTTGTTTTTTGGTTCTCCTTCTATACTTATTCTCACTGTTGGCTTTTTTTATTCTGTTGCTTCTTCACAACGCCATTTCTTGTTCTCTGCCTCATTTTTTTAGTGTGTTTTTACCAAAGTTATAGTCTGCTTCTTTCAGTGGTCAGGATCAGGACAGCATTACTTTTGCAATCAAAGGACTAACATTAACACTTGAAGTTGGTAGTGACCTTTGAAGGTTTGTGACCTCACTTCTGTCACTGACAAAACTATTCCTGATATTTCTGAGGCTGAGGATCCAAACATCGGGTCACAAACCCGAGGGGTGCATTCTGGCTCAGGAAATATTGCTTCAAGTACTGACATCGTTACAAAGCATGTAAACATCAGGAGACATCCTATAGAAATCTATACACTGAGATTTTCTGGGAAAAGTTTAGGATTAGCATCACTGGTCTGCTTTTTCAGGGCACAGCAGTTAGTGGGCTGTTGTAGCTCCTATTTGATTGCTTTCATTGAACTCATCGTTAATAAATATCAGGGCTAGGGCCTTTCTGTGAACAAATAGCTGACAGCACCCTGCTGTACTAAATCTGATTGAGATTCAGGTACTGTTCTTGGCATAGTCAGTGAAAAAAATGGTATGTGCCTGTTACTTCACTGACCCCGCCTTCCTGATCTCTGTGAGTGTTTACAGCAGAGAGCTCTATCATTCTCAATAGAGCAGCTTACTTGAACTGCAGAATGCGGGAAATGACGTGAATGACTATTTTCTCACTTCTCTCAAGGATGGGACATGCAATGGAATCTGCGAGGCACAGGAGAAAAGTTAGGTCATCACGGCTCAGTTCTGTCAGAAACCACCGCTGAGATGTGAACGTCTCTTTTGAAAGAAGGTGCAGTGGGGTGGGGTGCTGACCAAGAACACAGTTCTCAGAAGTCAGACATTTGGACTGACTACCTCACGGGACTGTAGGGAGGATTCAAAGCAAAACCAAGCTCGCTACTGTCAAGTCACTCTGACTCATAGCAACCCTGTAGACAGAGTAGAACTGCCCGTAGAGTTTCCAAGGAGTGCCTGGTAGATTTGAACTGCTAACTTTCTTGTTAGCAGCCATAGCACTTAACTGCTACACCACCAGGGTTCCCAGCTGTTAAATCTGATAGAAATCTGAACAGTGAATACCTCTAGGGAAGGAGAACAAGGACACGTTCTTAGGTTGATGGAAACGTTCCCTATCTTGTTTGAATTTTGTTTACACAGTTGTATAAAATTATTGAACCATGTAGTTAAGATCTGTGTATTTCCGTGGAAGTAAATTATATTTCGGTAGATGTGCATACGTACATATATATACAAGACAACGTGTGTGGTGCTTGGCAAAGTGCCTGGTGCATAGTAAGAACATAATTTTTAGCTATTATTGTAATTACTCTTATTTCTGGAACCTTTGAATTTTACATGAGTGAAAAGGAGGAAATAGAGAACATTTCCTCTTGGAGCACAGGTATTATTGCCAGCATTTGAGAGTACAGGTAATAGCTAAAGATCTTTGCCAAACACAGCTTTCAAGGGAGAATCGACTGAATCAATGATCATTTTATGGAAGGATGAATCCCTATAAAGGGATGTGTCTAATTTGTTATTACTAGTTTTTCATGATGCTGTAAATATTTTAGGGTCTCAGAGCCACATCAAAGATGATGTAGCAGTTGAGAGAAAATACCTACACTCAGAGTAACAGACACCCTGATAAAAATATAATAATCACTCAATAATCAACTCAATTCAAATTGACTTAAAATTAATATCTATGTTGTGAAGTTCTAGCTACAGAAATTACCAAAAGAGTGGGAAAGGTTTAATTAGTAACCATGCTATTCTCTCCAAATATCTGCATGTATCTGGAAGCACTTGATGCTTAAAAAAACTGACTTAGCAGCCTAAGTCTGGGATGCTTTGGACAGGTTACTTAACCTCTTTCTGTCTCAGTTGGCTCAACGGTAAAATAAGGATAACAATAATTCCTACATCACAATCCTATGATTGTAGGGATTAAATAAGATAGATGAAGTATTTAGAACAATGCTTAGCACAAAATGAGATATATTGACACAATGAGCTCAAACAACAACGGTGGGGATGGCATCAGACTTGGCAGTGCTTCTCTGTGTTATACATGAGGTTGCTACAAGTCAGAGCCAACTTGACAGCAACTAACACACGCACACACACACACCCAAATCATTTTGCAAGTGTATGTTGTTATTTTTGTATGCTTGCTTTATTCTAGGAAACTGAAGGTTTTGTTTTTATTTGCCTTTGGGTGTTGTTCAAAGAGCATGTATATAAGGCTTGATGGAACAATGTGAAGTAGGATTTTGACTTGACAAAACTGAAACCAGAAATCTGTGGGAAATATACTGGCTGTCAGGTTATCAGGCTGGTTTTGGTCACACTGTGACCTTGATGACCTTTTCCAATCCTGAGATAAGTTTTCTCATCTGTTAATTAAACAAGGGGATGGGCTTCATGTTGTCCGTATTCCCTGAAGCTTTGTGTCCAGTTCTCTGATCTTAAGTGCTTGAGTCATGTTCATTATTGTTTTATCACACAAGTGGATTGTCATTATCTGGTTCTGGCCAGGATCACCCATGGGGATTTAAAAAGCTCTAGCCTTGTACAGTGCAGGTTGGTAGATTTGTTGAAAACCATCTGCTGGCCTGATCAAGAAAGTTGACCAGAAATGTGGCCCATGGGCAGTGTGAGGGAGAGGCGTGTGAAACAACAGTACTAAACCTGTCATCAGGTGTTTGAAATTGCTCTTTCCATTCAAGGCTTCTCAGTTTTTACATCCTTTTCTGGTCTTCAACTTCAAACAACAAGGACTAGATTTTGGATGATCTGTGAGCATCCTAGAGC
This sequence comes from Heterohyrax brucei, assembly GCA_028571685.1. Taxonomy (NCBI): domain Eukaryota; kingdom Metazoa; phylum Chordata; class Mammalia; order Hyracoidea; family Procaviidae; genus Heterohyrax; species Heterohyrax brucei. The sequence goes on from CM053141.1 coordinate 174,192,991, forward strand.
TAAAACCTCAACAACTTTTGAGATTTCTTCAAGTCTTTCCTAAAGTATCATTTTTTGTGTGTGCTGTCAACACTTTCCAGGCTTCTCAAAATTAAATGTACTTTCCTCCTCACCACCTCCCAATGTTTCTATATTGCCATGTTTTTTTTTTTTTTTTTTCTTTTCTGTCTAGCACTCATCACTTTCTGACAAAACTATGGTATTCTTTGGTTTTCACATTCTTGTTTGTCTTTCTCATAACTACTACTGCCACAAAGCTTGGTATCTTTTTTTTTTTTTTTTTTTAATGCATTGATGTATCCTAAATGCCTAGAGCAGTGCCCTGGGAGGGCTTGAAACCAGCTTGTCAGCTGGTGGCAGTGTTTCTGCTCTTTTAAGCACAGTCTGTACTATTAAGTACACCTGCATGACAATTCTAAATACAGTGCAACACATTTGGGGAATGTCAAGTTTTTACCTCATTCTCTATGTAATGGAAAGAAAATCAGGCCTGAATTCCAGTCCAGACTCTGATTTTCTTACGAGGTGAAGGACTGGAAAGTGTCTCTTCATTCCTTAGGACCTGTTTCTTCCTTTGTAATAGAGTTTTAATACTATTGCTCTCCCAGAGTGTTGACAAGAATGTATGTGTTCATATATGGGAGACCGCCTAGTGTAATTATGTCTGGGTTTCACAAGTAAACTTCTGTCTAAAACAACCCTATCTAGGACCTCTCAGACAGTAAGAACTGACAGTCATGACACTGAAATACATTGTGATTCATCAGATATAAATGCAAGTCTAAATACAAATATTGCATCCTGAGAGAGCACTTTAACAACAAAATCTGCGCGTAGTTGGACCTAACATTTCGGTTCTAGGGACTTATCTAAGACATGTACTTGCATATGTATGACACATGTATGCTGCTTTATCTTGGCCTCAAAACCAAACCAGACCTTTTGCTGCCGAGTCGATTCGGACTCATGGTGACCCCATAGACAGAGAGAAACCGCCCCGTAGAGTTTCCAAGGAGAACCTACTGGATTCAAACTGCCTTCCTTTGGATTAGCAGCCACAGCACTAACCACCATGCCACCAGGATTTCTAACAGTGCTCCCAGTCTGAAGGCTTAAACGTTTACTGCTTTAGCTGCAGCCTGACCCTTGAATTCCAGATTCATTTCTAAGGGCCTTTGTGACACCAGCCCTTTGGATTCTTGTATGGACTTCAAAATTAAGGTAACTAGACAGAACTTTCTATCCGTCTCCTCCCACTGCTAACCTATGCTTCTCCATACATTTTTCATCTTGATTTGCCTAGACACGTATGCCAGAAAGTCGGGGTTTCACCTTTACTCCTGTCCTATTCTCTCACCCCATAGCCCATCTGTCAGTGAGTTCTATTAGCGCTGCCTTCCTGGTGGATCCCAAACACAGCCGTTTTCTGTTTCCGTCCTCACTTCTAGCCTAGTCCAAGCTAGTCCCCTCTCTCTGGTTGAATGAGACAGTTCCAGGGCTGGTGTCCTTGCTTGCATCCTCACTGTCCCCAAAGTCTGTTTTCTATAGAAGCTAGAGTGACGCAAAGTGACAGATTATCTCAGTCCCATGCCTGAGGCTCCCAGTGGTTTCCTGGTACAAGTAGGTTTTAGTACGGCATATAAGGCCCTAAGGAGTCCCAGACTGGAACGTATGGCTAAGTGCTGGGCTGCTAACTGAAAGGCTGATGACTCACATCCACTCAGAAGCACCTCGGAAGGAGGGCTTTGAGGTCTGCTTCTGAAAGGTGACAGCCTTGAAAACCCTGTGGAGTGCACTTTACATGCATGAGGTTGCATGAGTCAGAACTGATTCAACACGGCTCACAGCAGCAACCATAAGTCCCTAATGTTCCTGCTTCTGCTTATTTCCTAACTTACTTCCAAGTGTGCTGCCTTTTTCACTCTGATATAGACACTGTTTTTCTTCAAACACACCAGTGCGCCTGTGTCCCAGGACCTTTGCAATGCTGGCATTGTACTTTCTAAGTAGAATTCTTTTCCTCAGGTATCCTCATGCTTTGCTCCCTTGTTTATTTCTGTCTTTCTCTCAAGTCTCTCTGCTACAGAGATACACTGCCCTGACTAGCCTGTCAACTGTAGCCTCCCCCAGTCCCTTTTCCCTTCCCTGCCTTTATTTTTCTTATTGGTAAGACTTACTCCTGCTTCGGGGAAAAAAGTTTTACGATTATTTGCTTTTTTGTCTATTGTTTCCTGCACTAGGATATCAGGTCAGCGGAGCAGGAAATTTGTCTTTCATCACTCTGTAAGTAGTGTGGCACGTGGTAGTACCTAACCAAATCAAAACCTTGTTGCCACTGAATAGGTTCTGACTCATAGTAACCTTGCAGGGCAGAGAAGAATTGCCCCCAAGGGTTTCTAAGGAGCTTCTGGTAGATTCAAACTGCTGACCTTTAGGTGAGCAGCTACAGCGCTTAACATTACGCCAGCAGGGTTTACATAGTAAGTACTACTAATCCATAGTAGTACCTACAAGTGATTTATTTGTTTACGTAATCTTTGGTGACAGGAAATCACACATGGCGTGTTGGCATCATGTTGATTCCGACTCACAGCAAGCTATTCCGTAGGATAGAGTAGCACTGCCCCGAAGAGTTTCCAAGGCTGTAATCTTTACAGAATCGGTTGCCACATCTTTCTCATAAGGAGTGGCTGGTGGGATCAAACCATCATCCTTTTGATTAGTAGCCAAGTGCTTAACCTCTGCTCTACCAGCACTTCTCAACAAAGAAACTGCCAGAAACAGCGTCAATGCTTATCACTGAGAAGTGAACTAAATATCGTATACTCATACAGTTTAAAACCATGTGGCTGTTAAAAGATTTAAGTAGATTTCTCTATGTTTTTATGATACAATCTATAAGCTGTACTGTTAAGTGGACAAAGTTAGATTTAGGACAAGGTATAAAACACACCCCTGTTAGTGAAAAAAAAAAAAAATCTAAATCATTGAACATATATCTTGAATAAAGCCTGTATATGTACTGAACATTTGTATAAGGATTAGATAGAAACTAGTAACAGTGATTGCCTCAAGACAAGAAAGCAGAAAGTATAAAATAAGAAAGAGATTTTAACTGTATATTGTTTGGTTTTTTTGAATGCATCTGTTTAATTTTTTCAATAACAAAATTGGTAAACAGTTATTATTCCAGTTCTTAGAAAACAAAAATATGGAATATTTGACTTATAAGTTAATCCAAGGCCTTGTTTAAAAGATACCATTCTTGGAGTATTTCGTATAACAGTTTATTTTTCATCATTGAGCTTACAGTAAGAAAAGATAATGATTGTTATATCAAAACTAAAAACAGTGAGGTCATTATAATTGCCTTAACTGTACCAAAGATCAGCAATCCAAGGCTGATGCCTTCTACAGATGGCTGAATACAAGTAACCTTTGAAAGCAGATATTTTGAATCAGAAACTTCCATGAGAGTGTGGTCAGTGGAAGGTTAAGGTTATGGTTATGTGCCAGGATGATCCAAAATGAATCAGATTCTACTGCAACTTCTAGAAACTGTGATAAACCTGTGAGGGAAGCCAAATATCTATTGTATTACTGAAACCCTCTGGCTGTGGCGTGGCTGGTGTCACACTGGTTAAGGGCTGAACTGCTAACCATGAGGTCAACAGTTTCGGTCTGCTGTTCATTCCTTGGAATCCCTGTGGGGCAGTTCTGTTCCATCCTGTTTGATCACTATGAGTTGGAATCAACTCAACAGCAATAGATTTATTTACTTATTTACCTGGTTACAGCCACATATTGTTATATACATTCAGATTCACTATTAAATTTATGTGCCTTTTACTGGAAATCTTAATATGCAACATACTAATACAAAAAAAAAAAAAAAACCCTGCTTCATACATGTACACCAGTGTGCTTGGCAGTGTTATTCACAGTACTCAAAGGTGGAAACAACCCAAGCATCCATCACAGATACATGGATAGAGAAAACTTGGTTGGCAGGTACAATGGAATAGTGCTCATCTGTAAAGAGAAATGAAGTTCAGATGCACACTACAACATGGATGAGTGAAATAGGTCATCACAAAGGGACAAATCTTGTATAATTCCACTTTTATCAAGTATCTAAAATTGGAAAATGCTTAGAGACCAAAGTAGATTAGTGGTTACCAGAGTCTGGAGAGAGGACTGAATTGGGAGATGTTGCTTAATGGGTACTAAATTTCTGTTTTGCATGATCAAAAACTTCAGGAGATAGATAGTGAAGATACTGCACAATGCTTTAAGTATAATTAGTGTCACTGAACTGTAACTTAAAAATGATTAAAATGACAAATTTTATAGTATATATACTTTATCTCAATAACTTTTTAAAACTTACTCTGCTTCTCTGATGCTGTGGCTGGTAACCAAAAGGTTAGTGGTTCGCATCCACCAGGCACTCTTTGAAAGCTCTATGCGAACAGTCCTGTAGGGTTGCTATGAGTCAGAATTGACTCTACAGCAATGGGCTTGGGACTTTTGTTTGTTTTACTTCATATATATCACTTATTTTATTCCTGATGAGATATATTTGTCTGCCTGCGTTTATTCCCTACTCCTTACCATAATGTACAGGTTCCTGTATGATGTAGCTACCCTATCTCTTTCTCCAAGCTGATTCATTTCCAACTGTACTGGCCATGCTGGTTACTTTGAACATACTTTCCAGGCCTTAATGCTTTCTGTGCCTTCTGCCTAGAAACCTTGTTCCACCTTCGCCAGCCAAAGCCAAGTGCCATCGAGTGAGATCCGACTTTTGGTGACCCTTAGATTTCACCTTATATGTCTCCTTACCCGAATAGTCTTCCTTGTTACTGGATCATGGAGTGCTGTTGGATTTTGGGGGGGCGGGGGGCAGTAGTGAGGCAGGGACATTGGTTTTTCTTCCATCACTTAATGCTAGTCTTACAGGTTTTGTTCCTATCATCAGTCTCTTCCATTAAAACATAAATTTCATGAGAGCAGGGATATATTTACTTTCATCCATTTGAAAACCTGTTTAAATATCTAGGATCTACTATGTGGTTCCTGAGATCTACTATGTGGTTCCTGGCACTTACTAGGTGGTCAGGTGTGTGTGTATGTGTGTGTGCATCTGTGTGCGTTCTTATGTGCATGCATGCATGTAAGTGTGTGTGTGTCTGTGTCTGTGTCTGTGTGTGGATTTCCTTGAAGACCAGGTCTCTGGGTCTGTATTTTACCCACGTTCCTTTCTCTGACAGCATGTAAAGTATTAAGGACAGAGACCTGTACTCATCAGCACTCCCATAAATTCCTTTACAGAACAAAATGTTATGAAGCCTAGTTAGCAGGATCAAGTGAGCACTCGTAAAATGCCCAGCAATGAATCTTTGTTCTCAAGAAATTCTACCGTATTAGTAGAATTGAACATGGCCCATAAAATTTAATAAGCCAGAAAGAAAAATTGCCGAGGAACTTGATGGAATTGATACATGTTTTAGAAAGTTTGATATTTGTTTTGTTTTTAAGTCAGCTCTGAAAACATAATCCATTCTTACACATCAGGTTGATAATGCAGATACTGTAACTCTGTTCCAGATCTCTCTCTTAATTGAAGGGAGAAAAAAAAGCATTTTCTTTTCTGAAAAAGAATTAATAACAAAAACACTGAAATTAGAAGTGGTAGCTTCTAACAAATAGTGTTAAACTAGAATATATGCACAACCTCACCAAATATGCCAACTGTATATATTTTTCTAGAAGTACTGGTGGTGCAATGATAAGAGTTATGGCTGCTAACCAAAAGACCAGGGGTTTGAATCCACCAGACACTCCTTGGAAACGGTATTAGGCAGTTCTACTCTGTTCTGTAAGTTCGCTATGAGCAGAATTGACTGGACATCAATGGGCTATAAGTATATGTATTTCTGCCATAAGACCTCATATCTATTGATAATATAGAAGGAGAGATGCAATAAAAGATTAACTTCACAGTAGCAATTTAGCAAGGAATGTCAACAAGATACAAAATTGATGACTACTTGATCAAGATCAAGTCAGTTAACTATTAGAATGACAAAGACCTGGCTGCAGGAAGTAGTGATTCATCACTTTGAGGCTCCTTGTAGCTGAACCTTAAGCTGGACATGGAATGCAGTTTCCATAATTAGTGAGGGCCACACTATGGGTCCGGGCTGGGCTTGGCTCAGGCATCCTTGTGACAATGTCATAGTGAATGTGGAGTTTGTATAGTGGAAGTCTCCTGTAACTGATGATGGCCTTTGGGGAAACCAAAGAAAACACACTGTATGAGCAGCAGAAAGTCAATGTGGTATTGGTTACAGCTGTAGCAGTAGAAAAGAAATAGGGCCATGCTGCCTAGGAGTTTTCTCAAAAGTTCAAATCAGAAAATTAGATCTTCTCCTTGAGACTATAACATACAAATTAGAATCCATCCTTGATTCTGGAATGTTTCATGATCCCATTCATGAACATTTAAATGGATCAGACCATGCAGTTACAACTTTTAAAACTATATGCTCATCCAGAAGCAACTCCATGTTGCTTATATTTGGCATTTATTTAATTAGTCTGTAATTATGAGTGATTACTAAATTATGAAATTCCTTGACTGTGGTACTTCCACACTGTCTAATGAAAAAGCAGTTGCAAATTTTGCTGTACTAATTTTCTGGGACACATAATTCTACTGTATTTTGTATGTGAGAAACAGACTATCTTTAAGTCAAGTGGATTTATTTGTAAACAGGTGAACACTAAAAATAGCCTCATGAGGGAGCACAGTAATCTTTGGTCTTAAGCTTCTTTATTATTAGTGTTGGGTAGTGTTGGGTGTCATCAGTGGATTTCAACTCATGGTGACCCCATGTGACAGAATAGAACCATCCCGTAGGGCTTTCTTGGCTGTACTCTTTCTAAGAGCAGGTTACTGGGTTTTATTTTTCCCTGAAGAACCACTTGATGGATTCAAACCACTGACTTTTAGGTTGGCAGCTGAGTGTTTAGCCACTGTACCACTTAAAACAACCAAACCTATTGCTATTGGGTTGATCCAACTCATAGCAACCCTATTGGACAGAGTAAAACTGTCTCACAGGGTTTCCAAAGAGCAGCTGGTGAATTCAAACTGCTGACTTTTTGGTTAGCCACCAAAATCTTAACCACTGAACAACAATTACTCCTTATAGTATTGTGTTAATTGCATTTGCCTTTGTAAATGGAAGCAAGTTGTGCACATTTTCATTCCATTACTTCTGAACTTACAGCTCTTGTTGCTGAAGAACATGCTTTTCTAATTAGTGTTGGGATGCTTTTTATTCATTCAGTCACTGAATAAATACGTGCTATTATGTATGTATCATCTCTTGAGTGTTATTGGAGTTCAAAGAAGTTTTAAATACTTAGGCCAGCTTAAGATATATTCAGAGAGATGACATATACCATTTTTTATAAGTGCTCTGTAAAGAATTTCTTAAAGAAATTCCTATAAGACAGATGGAAAGTACTACTCTTATGATTCTCAAGAGAGAGGTATATTTGGGTAGAAGGACTCCTTTTTAAGATTCATCTGCGCTCTGTACCCCAGAAATGCAAATGAGACTCCTAGGGTACATTCTATACTGGTTGACAATAGTTTTCTGAATTATTCAATTGTTGGGAGTGTTTTGAATGCATGATTGGTTTAGAGAGCAGGAAAAAATGTTGGCAAGCATAACCAAATAACAAATATTTACTCAGCATGTATTGTAGTCTAGGAACTACTGTGCTTTTTCCAAAATTAGAATTGAGGTTATCACTTTCTTGTTTCAAATTTTGCAGTGGTTTTCACTACCTTTTCAAAAATGTCTAACCTTATTATTATGGTCGTCAACACCACGCACTGTCTAACTCTAGCCAACCTTTCAAATTTTATCACATGCCAATCTCGATCTCACTTATTGCAAACCATGCACACTGATCTTGTCCACACCAGGGTCTTTGCTTTGGGTTTCTTCCCTCTTAGACACATTTTTATCCCAGCCTTCGTGTAGATATTGTCTTCTTATCCTTCATGTTTCAACTTAAATTTAACATCCTCCAAGAGATCTCCCTTGTTCCTTCTGTTTAACATAATACCCTGGTGGCATAGTAGTTAAATGTGGCAGATACTAACAAAAAGGTCAGAAATTCCAGTCTACCAGGAGCTCCTTGGAAACTCTATGGAACAATTCTACTCTGTCCTATAAGATCACTGTTAATTGGAATCAACTCAGTGGCAATGGGTTTTGTTTGGTTTTGGTTCCAATCCTGAGGTGAAGCCTTGGTGGTGTAGAGATTAGGAACTTGGCTGCTAACTGAAAGATCAGCAGTTGATATAACCTAGCTGCACCTTGGAAATACTATAGGCAGTTCTGCTGTGTCCTGTATGGTCACAGGAGAGTCAGAATCAACTCAGCACTGAACAGCACCTAACAACAATAATCCTGAGATGCTGTCTTGTCACCAGATATATTTAGGTCTGGTCAGTTAACATAATTCATTTTTTTTTTTTCTATCCATGTACTGTCTGCTGTCTCTTACCACCCAGACAGTGAACTTTGTAAAGGAGTGGCCTTGGTAACTCTTGTTACTTGTGGTATCTTGAGAACCTCATATAGTGTATAGCATTTGATTGATGCTTGGTATTTATTACATGAGTGAGTAGATGAATTAAAAGTGTTTCAGAAGATTCAGTTTGAGATGGAAATTGTATTTGGTGTATTTCATCCCCGCTGAAGTACAAAATGATAGCATGAACGTTATTTCTAAGGTGAAAGAGAAGTAACACTTACTTCTAACATGAACTCAGAAGATGGAAGCAGAAAGGAGAGTTTAGAAAGAAAAGTAGTGATCAAAAATATAAAAAAGGAGCCATGAGCCCACCATGTCATGAATGCCAAAGAAGGACAAAATTTCCACATGGAAAGGGAAGTCAACATTGCTGAAAGCTTCCCAAAATGGACATTAAGCAAAATATCTTACTTGGCTGCCACTGCAGACTTCCCTTATGGGGAAATCTACAGAGTCTGTGATGCTGCTTGAGAAATGTCGGGTGCAGGACTTAAACTCTAGTAAAAAGACCAGACTTGATGGTCTGCCAGACTGGAAGGTCTCCAGAAAACATGGCCCCTGGACCCTCTGTTAGTCCAGAACTGAAACCATTTCAGAAGTCAACTCTTCAGACAAAGGTTGAACTAGTCTAGGAGACATAAAGTGGTAGTAGTTAAGAGTGTGTTTTTTTTTGCTTGGGTAGACACAGGAGACTAAATGGGCAGCTCCCACTCAGAGATGAGAGGAGACCGCAGAGTGAGGCAGGAACAGGTAAATAGAGTGGGAGATACAGGGTAGAGGGGAGGAGTGTGCTGTCACAGTGTGGGGAGAGTAGCTAGGGTCACATGGCAAATTGTACATAAAAGTTTTTGTATGAAAAACTGACTGTAATTGTAAACTTTCACTTATAATACAATGGGAAAAACAATAATTTGTGAAAAAAAGTCAATCCTCTTTGAATTTTTGGTCAAGGACATCACTGGTGACTTGAATGGCCCTTTTCAGTGGACTACTAAAAATGAGATTCCTAGGGCTGGAATTGGAAGTAATGGCATAAACAAGGACAGTGTTAACTTGTAGGTAGGGCCTAGCTAAGGATGGCAACAAGGCCATAACCCCTCCCTACTTTGAACTACATCATAGCTTCTGGGGATGGCTGAATAAGTGCTTCTGTTGTCAGCTGAAAGGCAGGGCCTGCTACACCAGACAGCCTGACTAATTTTGGCAGCAGTTGGAAAGCACCTAGCTTTTTAAAATAAGACTGCTTGGAGAAATAACTGCTAAACGGCATGGTGACATCTCTTCCAGCCTTTAAGACCCACATTACACAGTTGGTTGATAACCCACAAATGACTCTGTAAGTAGGGCACTGCCTTTGCCAGCCAGGAGGCAGAGCCTGCCACTCAATAGAGTTTTCTGGGGCCAGTCAATAGAGTACATAGAGGCAGCTGGTGACCATTTCCCTTCTCAGAACTATGCCTCAGCTCCTGTTGAGGTAATACCAGAGAAACTAAACAGCCTCTGGATCACCCAAAGGCAACAAACCATTGCTAACAATTTAAAGAAACAGTCCACCATAGTTCCGGAAAATGTCCAAAATCAAGAATCATAAACTTCCCAGATGAAGAAGGCTTTCTGAAACTATCAGAGGTTGAGTACAAAAGAATTATATGGAGAGCCCTCTTAGAGATTAAACAAAATGCAGCAGAACAAAATGAAAAGTTAAGCAAGCTATGTGAAGTGATGGAACATCAACAATCTGAAATCCAGCAGATAACAAAATTATACAATTAGACAACTCAATCCGAAGCCAAAAGAAGAGAATTGAGGGATAAAAGTCAGACTTAGTGGCCTTGAGGACAGAGCAACTGACCCCAACATTTATGAAAAGAAATAAGAAAAAAGAAGAAGCATTAAGAAACATATGGGACTTCATTAAGAGGAATGATCTACAAATAATTGGAGTTCATGAACAGAAAGGGATAGCTGGAAACACAGAGAGGATTGTTGTTGAGTTGTTGACAGAAAACTTCCCTGAAATTATGAAAGAAGAGATCTTAGATACCCAAGATGCTTATTGAATGTCACAAAAACTAAACACCAAAAGAAAGACACCAAGGCATATTATATTCAAACTTAATAAAATAAAACATAAACAGATTCTCTTGAAGGCAGCAAGGCTCAGAGCAAAGCTAACATTCAGAGGGAAATTCTGTAGTCTTTCATCTGACTTCTCAGCAGAAATGATGTTGGCAAGGAAGCAGTGGGGATGACAAATTCAAAGCCTTGATGGAGAAAAACTTCCAGTGAAGAATTATATATCTTGCAAAACTGTCTCTCAAATATGAAGATGACATTAAGACATTTGCAGATAAACAGAAGCTTAGAGACTGTAAAAACCAAACTAAAACTACAGGAAATACTGAAAAAAATCTCTCTGCTTAGAAAAACAAAATTATTAAGTGTTTGTTTAAGGAGGTAAAGAAGGACACAGCATCCAGAAACCTACTCAGTTAGAAAAGTCAAAAAACTCTGTCAAAGATACAATATTAAAAGAAGGGAACCAGTTATCATGTCATGAAAATTGTGAAACCATCACACTAAAAAAGAGGGATATAGTCCTTTCAGATGGAGAAGAAGCTAAAAAGATATAGAGAAGTTAAAATTGGGTTTGAACTTAGAATTTTAAGGGAGATCACATGGGTAGCCACAAAGCATTGTAACAATGCAACATATCAAAACAAGAAACGTAATACAGGAGTTTCAACAACCACAAAAACAACACTGAAAAAGATGAAAAACCATAAGGAAGAATGAACCAGAACAGAATATTAAGAGCAGCAAAGAATACACCAGCACAAGAATAAATACATCAAAATGACAGCATTAAACACATACCCATCAATAATTACAGACTGAATGCTCCAATAATGGCAACAAGTGATATTCTGCATCAAAAGACATGACCCATCTATATGTTGCTTACAAGAAACACATCTTAGACTTAAAGATATGATTAAACTGAAAATTAAAGGGTAGACTAATATATGCCAAGTTAACAATATACAAAGAAAAGCAAGTGTGGCAATACTAATTTTGGATAAAATAGATTTTAATGTGAAATCTGCCTTTGTGGACAAGGATGGTCATTATTGCTGAACGGTTCAATACACAAGCAGGACTTAACAATACTAAATATTTATGCACCCAGTACCAGAGGATCTGAATACATTGAACAAATACTGACTACAATGAAAAATGAGATTGATCACTCCACAATAACAGTGGGAGACTTCAACACTCCACTTTCAATAGTGGACAGATCATCCAGAAAAAAACTCACAGATCTTATTGTGGCAATTAACCAACTAGACCTCATCAACATATACAGAATCTTTTATCTATCAACAGTTAAATACACCTTCTTCTCCAATGCACATGGAACATTTTCCAGAATAGACTATGTGTTAGGACATAGAGCAATTCTCAAAAAAATCCAAGCCTTTGAATTATTGCAAAGTATCTTCTCAAACCATAAAGCCATAAAAATTGAAGTCAGTATAACAAAAAAAGCAGATAGAAATTTGAATTCATGGAAACTAAACAACACCTTGCCCCAAAAGCCATGGGCTATAGAAGAAATCAAAGATGAAGTAAAGACATTTATGGAATCAAATGAGAATGAAAACACATTCTACCAGAACCTATGGGATACAGCCAAAGCAGTGCTCAGAGGTCAGTTTATCTCCACAAATGCACACATCTAGAAGGAAGGAAGGAAAGACCCAAACCAAAAAATTAACCCTACAGCTTAAAGAAATAGAAAGAGAACAACAGAGAAACCACTTAGGCACCAGAGGAAAACAGATAATAAATCTAAGAGCAGAACTAAATGAATTAAAGAAAGAAGAACAATTGAAAAAATTAACAAAACTAAAAGCTCTTTGTTTGAAAAGATCAACAAAATTGATAAACCACTGGCTAAACTTACCAAAAAAAAAAAAAAAAAAGAGAGAGAGAGAGAAAACAATAACCTGAATAAGAAAGGAGACAGGAGATGTCACACCAGACCCAACTGAAATCAAAAGTATCATAACAGAATACTAAAAAACACTGTAACAGATTTGAAAACCTATAGGAAATGAACAAACTCTTAGATTCATATCACCTGCCAAAATTAACACAAGGAGAAGTAGACCAACTTAGTAAACCTATTACTAAGGAAGAGATTGAAAAAGTCATCAAAAATCTACCAACCAAAAAAAAAGTCCTGGTCCAGATGGCTTCACCAGGGAATTCTACCAAGCTTTTAGAGACAAGTTAACTCCAATACTACTGAGACTATTTCAGAGCGTAGAAGGGGATGGAATACTCCCAAATTCATTCTATGAAGCCAGCAGAACCCTGATACCAAAGCCAGGGAAAGAGCCAACAAAAAAAGGAAAGTTACAGACCAGTGTCTCTCATGAGCCTAGGTGCACAAATTTTCAACAAAATCCTTGCCAGTAGAATTCAACAATATATCAAAAAAATCATTGACCAATCTGAATTCACACCAGGGATGCAAGGCTGGTTCAACATCAGAAAAACAATTATGATCAACTACACAAATAACGCAAAAGATAAGAATCACTTTATTTTGTCAATTGATGCAGAAAAGGCATTTGATAAAGTCCAACACCGGTTGATGCTAAGAACTCTCATCAAAATAGAATAGAAGGGAAATTACTCAACACAGTAAGGGGCATCTACATAAAACCAACTGCCTGTATCATCCTGAATGGAGAGAGACTGAAAGAATTCCCCTTAAGAATGGGAACTAGACAAGGATATCCACTCTCACCACTTCTATTCAACATTGTACTGGAAGTTCTGGCCAGAACAATTAGACAAGACAAAGAAATAAAGGGCATCTGCATCAGCAAAGAAGAAGTAAAAATCTCCCTATTTGCTGATGATATGACTGTATACACAGAAAATCCTAAGAAATCCATAGGTAAACTACTTGAACTGATAGAGGAGTTCAGCAAAGTATAAGGATATAAGATAAATGTAAGTAAATCAGTAGGATTTCTTTATACTAACAAAGAGATCATCAACGAAATCACCAATTCAATACTATTTACTATAATCCCCAAGAAGATAAAACATCTAGGAATAAATCTCAGCCAAGACAAGTGCCGTCTATTTGGATCCATCTCTAACTAGAGGAAAAAAAAAAAAAAAAAAGATCTATACAAAGAGAACTACAAGACCTTACTGCAAGAAACCAAGAGATACTTACGTAAATGGAGACACCTACGCTGCTCATGGATAGGAAGACTTAACATTGTGAAAATATCTGTTTTACCCAAAGCAATCTACAGATACAATGCAATCCCAATCCAAATTCCAGTGACTTTTTTTAATGAGATGGAGAAACAAATCACCAACTTTGGAAAAGGAAGAAACCCCAGATAAGTAAAGCACTGCTGAAGAAGAGGAACACAGTGGGAGGCCTCTCACTACCTGACTTTAGAACTGATTACACTGCCACAGTAGTGAAAACAACCTGGTACTGGTACAAAAATAGACATATAGACCAATGGAACAGAGTAGAGACCCCAGAGAGGCCACCATCCTCTTAAGAACAGTTGATATTCAACAAAGGCCCCAAGATTGTTAACTGTGGTAAAAACAGTCTCTTTAACAAATGATTCTGGCAAAATTGGATGTCCATCTGCAAAAAACTGAAGCAAGACCCACGTCTCACACCTTACACAAAAACTAACTCAAATTGGATAAAAGACATAAATAGCAAATCTAAAATGATAAAGATCCTAGAAGAAAAAATAGAGTTAACAACAGAAGATTTAATACACAGCTTAGACTTCAAAATCTCACAAACAAAGCACAGTCAACACAGGAACTACTAAGAATCAAAACTTTTGCTTATCCAAAGACTTTATCAAAAGAATTAAAAGACCACCTACAAAATAGGAAGAAATATGTGGCAACTACATGTCTGACTGATGTCTGATCACCATAATCTACAATGCACAGCAAAATATAATCAAAAGAAAGATAAATAACCAAATTAAGTGATGGGCAAAGGAGATGGGCAAACACTTCACCAAAGAGGACATCCAGAAAGCCGAAAGACACATGAGGAAATGCTCATGATCATTAGCTATTAGAGAAATTCAAATCAGAACTGCAGTGAGATACCATCTCACCCCAACAAGGTTGGCCATGATCTAAAAACACAACAAATGCTGCACAGGCTGTGGAGAGATGGGAACTCTCCTACACTGCTGATGGGACTGCAGAATGGTACAACCTCTTTGGAAAGCAATCTGGCACTTCCTTAAAAAGCTGGAAATAGATACACCATATGATCCAGTAGTCCCACTGCTTGGAATGTATCCTACAGAGTCAAGGGCAGTCACACAAACAGATGCATACACACAAATGTTTATTGCAGCAGAAGCCACGATAGCAAAAAGTAGAATCAACCCAACAACAGATGAATGGATAAACAAACTATGGTACATATGCTCAATGGAACACTATACAATGATAAAGAAAAATGATGATATTAGGAAGCATCTCATAACCTAGTTTCAATTTGAAGACATAATGCTGAGTGAAATCAGTCAGCAGTAAAATTGAGACCCCTAGTACAAAGACTTAAAAATAGACTCGTACAGAAAAAAAGACTCTTTGACAGCTACAAGGAAGGGAAGGGAGGGAGAGGGCTGGTCATAGATTAGCTGTTTGATACAAATTTGGTTGGGTAAAAATAGTGACAGCACAGAGTAGAAAGATCAGCTTTACTGGACTTTGACATAACATGAAAACTCTTCTAATCTTAACCCAATATTGCAAGGATAGAGTAGCAAGGGCAGGGACCTAGGAACCATGCTGTTAAGGGATGTTGAGGCCAATTGGCATAACTAGCCTTTTGCTAAGAGAGTCTTCTGCACCCCATATTGGTGAGTGGTGTCTGGGGTCGTAAAAGCTAGCAAGTTGCCATCTGAGGTACACCAAATGGTCCCACCTCAGCTGGAACAGAAGATCACCAAGAGCAACAAGAACATGAAGGAAAAAGAGCCCAGGAGATAGTAGGACCCATGTGAATGGGTGACTGTATCTGCATGTGACCAGAAGAACCAAATGGTGCCCAGCCATCACCAAGGACAGCCATGACGGGTCACACAATGTCAAGTCCCAGTGGCAACACAAGAAAAAGGGGTGCACCTCGAAAACTCCACTAAAAGACCTCAATGGATGGTTCAGAGGCCTAGGGGTTCCCCTGGGAGCATGGCTCCTAGACCTGCTGGTGCCTCTGACCAGAAAATATTATTGAGGTCAATTTTTCAAATAGGAATAGACTGGACTTGGGGACACAGTGTGACCACATCGTGTTTGTGCTTTATGGTTGTATGCATCTATAGGATGCTGTCCCACTGGCATCTGACTAGAACGGAGAGGAGAAGGTGGGGAGGAAGGGACAGGAGATTGTTAAGATAATATGACATATCTAGAATGGAAAGGAGGAGTGTGCTGTCACCAGGTGAGGACAGTAGAAGGAGCTGCTGATAGGCAGGCTTCAAATTTAATTTGGATTGTATATTTTCACTTAATCACAATTAAAAAAAAAAAAATAGAGGTTATTGGGATGTACCCCAGCTCACTAAATTAGAATCCCCTGGTGTGAGGCTTAGGAGTTTACATTTTACTCAGGTTTCCAAAATGGTTTTTATGCACTCTAAAGTGTATGAATCAGTCCCAGTGCATCATCGATGATCACACCTTCCATTGAGTTCAGCTTGACAAGAAGGGCTGTGGTGGTGTGTTAGGTCATAGTATATGGCTGAGGTCCTTTAAGGAAAGGACCAGGGGAGGATGCCAGTGTTGTGAGGTCTGAGCCTTAAAGAAATATAGCAAAGAAAAATAGCAAAATACTAGGAATATAAACTTAAGTTAGAAATATAAATGTTTATTTGAATGAGAAAATAAGTTTTAAAAAGTATTAACTTTAAAAAGATGGCACCACTATATCCAGAAAAATTAACAGAGAAGCATGTGACATACTTTTTTTCTACATTATATACTCTTTCATTGCATGTTCCCTTATACTGTCTCTCCACATGACAGCTATTTTACACCATCATTTTCTGTATACCAAAAAACTAAACCCAACCCACTGCCGTCTAGTTGGTTCTGACTAATAGCAACCCCATGGATCAGAGTAGAGTTGCCCTATAGAATTTCAAAGGAGTGCCTGGCAGATTTGAGCTGCTGACCTTTGGTTAGCAGACATAGAATTTAACCACTATGCTACCAGGGTTTCTACTTTCTGTGTAGGCCATAGAAATATTGTTTTTCCTATGACAATTTTGAAGGAACTGAGGTTTGACTATTGATGGTTGGATGCTTAGAGCACACAGTTTTGCATGTAAACATACATGGTGTACATGCCCTACAAATGGAAGAACCATTTTCTGTGATCTCGTTAAAAATAAATAAATAAAATATATGCGGAGCATTTATAGTTATATATGCTGAACTGAGTATATTCTTGACAGGTGAGAATTTCTGTTTTGACTAGGTATCAATGAAGATTTAATCCTGCACTTGAAATTTTATGTATCTAGTGATAGGTAAAAAAAAAATGTTCATACAGTTCTTTCTGGAGCTGGCCATGATTGGCCACATTGAATGTGACTTTTGGCTTTGTACATTTGTGTCACTACACTTGGTGAGATGGCACCATGGATGAGGAGGAGTATTCCTGGAAGTCACTTCTCCATCATGAAACTAACAGTTAAAGTACATCTACATGAAAGTGCCACCACTAGTCTGTCACTTGTACTGTGCTTGCCTGAGTGTTGCTGTGATACTGGAAGCTATGGCACAGATGCTTCAGTTGTACCAACACGTTCACCCATGATGAACAAGTTTCCGAAGAGCTTCCAGGCCACGCAGACTAGGAAGAAAAGCCTGGAATCTAATTCTAATAATTACCCAGTGAAATTCCAATGGATTTTTTGAAAGTGTATCATCTGCTGTGGTACTGGAAGGTGAGCCCACTAGGTTGAAAGGCACTCAAACTACAGTGTGCCTAATATGAACTTGAGCCTTCAAAGATGGCGAAGATAGTGCGGGACTAGAGGTTTTGTTCTCTGGTGTATAAGGTCACCATGAGTCAAATCTTACTAGATGGCAACTGACAATAAACATGAAAGTGGCTGCAAACCAAGTATATGTATTCCACTATACCCAAAGTAGTGGGTAAGTGTTGCATCTGCTAACCAAAAAATTGGCAGTTTAAATCCTCCAGGTGATCCTTTGAATCTCTATGGAGCAGTTCTACTTTGTCCTATAAGGTCACTATGAGTTGGGATTGACTTGACGGCAGTGGGTTTGGGCTTTTTTCTTTTTTCTTTTTTTTGATATATGCAAACTAGATGAACACTCAGTTTAAAGTCCTCTTAGCTGGACTTCAAAAATATGTATATTTCCTCTAAGTAACCCAACATGAAAGAAGTCAGAGCTGGAAAAGACAACCTCTTAGCTAGTCTCATCTAACATGTCTTACTCCAACTTGGCAAAAATGCCTTACCTCTAATTGATTTGGATTGACTGTATTCACTTAATCACAATTTAAAAAAAAAAAAAAGCCTTATGTCATGCATACATTTCCAGGGCTCCTTCCAGGGCCTTCGAGGGGCCCGTGCAGTTGAAGACCTTGCAGCTGCAGTGTCATCCACTGGACAGTAAGTTTCTTCTGGAAAGAAACAGGAGAATCACAGATTGTATTGCCTCTTCCCTTATGTTTTTAACATTTCAACATGTTTTAATGTTTGACTAAGAAAATTGTAACATATCTAAAACATTCCCTCCAGTGCAGGATTATTCATAACAGATGTACCTACTACTTTATGTTTGGCTAATAATGGCCTTCTATTACAGTTGTTTGTACAAAATCGCTCATTTCACTCCCTGTTTCTTATTTCACTTTTATTGTAAAGTTGGAGACTAGAGCATTTGATTCATGGAACAAATTAAAGTAGGCAGGGATGTTGGTGCAGATACAGGAGTCTCATCACATACTGATGTAGTCACTAAGCCATGCAGCAGAGGATCTGAGTTCTCATCCCACCAGGCTTCTTATTCCATGCGTAACTTGAGGGGATCTTATTTACCTTCCCGGTCTCAGGCTTCTCAGTAATACAGTACGGATATTGTATAAAACCAGTGTTTCTGAAGCACCCAACGTTCTGCAGAGGTTCCTCACAGACAGTCAAGCCCTCCTTCTTGCTTTAAGTAGAATAGTTTTGGATTCCCCCAACCCTTGTTTCCTGTGCTGGAATTTCTTCTCAAGACGTTTCTTTTAATACAGTTATACTGAAGGAGCCCTAGTAATGTAGCGGTTAAGCACTTTGAGGCTAATGGAATAGTTGGCCATTTAAACCCACCAGCTGCTGTGTGGGAGACAGATACGGGCCGTCTGCTCTTGGAAAGATTACAGCCTTGGAAAGCCTTGTAGGGCAGCTCTACTCTGTCCTGTAAGGTTGATATGAGTCAGAAGTGACTTGCTGGCAAAAGGTGTGTTTATACAATGGAAAAAAAAAAAAGAAAGGCTTTCTTTTGAATAATTAAACAATATATTATCTGGAGACCCAGATTCTAATTCCATTCCTTGGAGTGGAATTCAGAATTTGTTTCAAGTTCTCTTGGATTCTGACTCAGAGTTGAAAAACACTGTTCTAGACCAGTGATATATAACCCTGACTGCACAGTGGGATTATCTGGGAAATTTTGTTATTTACCCGACTTGACGGCACTTGGCTTGGCTGGGAAGAGATGATTGTGTAAGTTGCACGGGTGATTCTAATTGAGAAATTTAGTCTTGATAATTAGTACATTTTTTCAAATTCTATAAATGTCTCTGAAACTATTGCAAGTGTGATACTAATGTCTCCATTCTCTTATAAATATTTATTGAACATGTAGTGTAGACTCTATTGGTTAGGACAGCTGTCAGAGAAAAAGACCATTGTCTGCAAGATATGTCACTATCTTTCATGCACTCATTTGTGCAGTTTTTTATTTTTCATTGTCCCTAAAAGAATGAGAAAACTAGAATTTTTGTCCTTATCCTACCACAAACCTTCTAGCCATGGGCAAACGGATTAACTTTTCTACTTCTGGATCAGCTCACTTATAAGTTTAGTTGATTGGGAAGCAAAGGATTTAGAAGAATTGATTCTAAAATTCTGTTACCATTTCCTTAATATCCCATAGTAATATCCCATAGGAAAATAAATGCTGCATTTTCTTTAGGCTTGTAAGAAAGTCGCTTTGCTTCTAATGGATCCTGGTGTGTATGATGGCTGGTGAGTGACAAATCTTAGAACACATGCTTGACCTACAGAAGAAGTATAAAGAGCTGAATAAATGATAAGCACAGAGCTCACTGCTTGACCGGGAACCGAATGCCTTTGGAGCTTGAAGTGGAAATTTATAAAGATGTGAATAAGAATTTTCACATGAGTTTGACTTGAACTTTCTTAACGTCTCCAGACAGCAGCAGAGCTAGCAGTGGATGGGAAATTGTTTGTTCTTTTGTCGTGTATTCTTGTTTTTATTTCCTTTTTTACTCATTCTCTCCACCTACACATATTTAACCAAACACACAGCTGTGTTAGGTACTGATTTTGATGTGGGGACTAGAATAATATGTGAAATGAACCAGGCTCCACGCAAACTTTGATGGAACACTTTAGATGAGCATAAAGAAATAATTCATTGTGCTTTCTAATGTAAGCCCACTGATTCCTAACAACAATAAAATTTTCCAGGGAATTTTTAGATTTATGTGCATATTTTAAACATTATGTAAAACCCATAAAATAAGCATATTCTGAACCATCTGGAAGATGACCTAATAGCCAATGATGTGATTGTTATACAGATTGAATATGCTAACCCCCTCTCCCCCAAAACTATGTGTTATAAATCCTAACTTCTATAGCCAAGCCAGTGGTTATACTCCCATTTGGGAGTGGATTGTGTTTGTTATGTTAATGAGGCAAGATTGTTGTAAGGTATATCCTGAGTCAATCTGTTTTGAGGTATAAAAGATATTAAATGAGTAAAAGAGAGAGATGGGGTTAGATAGATGCCAAGACCCATGGACTTCTCTGAGGAACCAGGAAGCAGAAGCCGAAGAGACAAGGACCTTCCCTCAGAATAGAAAGAGAGAGAAAGCCTTCTGTTGGGTATAGCCACTCCCTGTATTCAGAACTTCTAGGCTCCTAAACTGTGAGAAAATAAATTTCTACTTGTTAAAGCAATCCATTTGTAGTATTTCTGTTTTAACAGCACTGCATAAATAAGACAGTCATTTTAGACCCCAAATTTAGGTTTATCATTTTAGTTACCTTGGCACCAGATATTAGTAATTCAATTGTTATTGACTAAAAAGAGAATAGGATATCGGCTTGGTGGTAGAATTGTCACTTTCAGTGCAGGAGACCCGCGTTTAATTCCTGGCTGTTGTTCTCATACACACAGTCACCGCCTATCTGTCATTGGAGGTTTGCATGTTGTTAATGACACTGAAGAGGTTTCAGTGGAGCTTCCAGACTAAGTCAAATCAGGAAGAAAGCCCTGATAATCTACTTCTGAAAAATCAGCCAGTAACAACCTTATGGATCACAACAGTCTGATCCCCTTGTGTATGAGGCAGCTATGAGTCAGGGATCGACTCAACAGTAAATAAAAACAACAACAAAGAAGAAAGTAAACAGAAGCAGGCTTTATTTCTGCAGAGTTCAGTATGTCCACATGAAGGCCAAATGAAATAAAAACCCTAATGTCAAGGTCATGCAGTAGTCTAAATGAGAAAAGTAGTAGCAGACCACGTTGTTACATCATATGACAGAGTATGGATGCTGCATTCTGATGACCTTGTGCCAAAGCACGTGATACCATTTTCATACAAGTTGGTTTTAGCAAATCATCATTCTTTGTAGCATTCTGTGCATTCCATTTTGGGTGATATGGGTTGTGTAGCTTTGTTTTCAGTTCAGTTTAAAATTTGTCTTGGTTTTAGAACTTCATAGAAATGATTACATTTACCTAGATTTGTATTGGCACCTTATTAGTAATGCCCATATAGAAACTTTGTGTCAACTTTGAGGGCTTCAAAAAGTTTCCTTATTTAACAGGGGTTAATATATTACTTAAGACTGAAAAATATTTTCTAACCTTTTCTATAATTGGTGTTTAACCAGTTTCTCCCTTCCATTAATTTGCAAGCTTCTGGAATGCATGCTTACCTCTTATTTGACTTTGGCTCTCCTTTAAGTTTCTAAAATAAATAAGTTGATTGATAGCACTTAGAATATTCTAACACTTATCAGGGCTACCTTCAAGTAGTAAAGTCTCTGTTTAGGGAGGCCTTTAATCACAGGCCCCCTCTTGTTGAAAATTCTGAGCCATTTTAACTCTCAAATAGAAAGTCAAAACTTTCTTTTTGCCACTATCTGTCTGAAATATAGAAGGATTGAATTTCAGATTGTGTTTCTAACCTTCTAAATAAGTTATATGAGCAGTATTAGTCTACCCTTCAAAATTAACTTCTGTTGGGCTTACTTTCTTTTCCCAGAGCAATTCTAGATTTTGCTCTCATGCCCTTGGTGGGTTTTTGAGTGTCTTCTTTCCAAGGATATTGGCATTCTAAGAATCATCTGGAAAATGGCTTCCTAGGGGTTCCTGTGCTCCCATTTATACGTGTGTGTGTGTCTGTGTGTGTGTGTGTGTGGATGCATCGGCACCTGTCGTGAGCGATGGCTGCATGAAAGGAGAAGGCTAAAGCAAGCATCTATAGGAACCACTTTCGTCCAGAGGAAGCAGATTTTTAGAGTTGTCAGGAGGGTGGAAACGTACCGACAGCAGACAGCCATATCTCTTCATCAGTTGATTTTTTCTTTTTCTCTCAGCAGTTTAATGTGAATGCTTCTCTCTCACCTCGTTCATTTCAGATGCCTCAGGAGCAGTACACCCACCACCGGAGCACCATGCCCAGCTCCGAGGGGCCACAGATATACAAAGTAGGGATTTACGGCTGGCGGAAGAGATGCCTGTACTTCTTTGTTCTACTCCTGATGATTTTAATACTGGTGAACTTGGCCATGACCATCTGGATTCTCAAAGTTATGAACTTCACAATTGTAAGTAACAACACACAGCATTCTTTAGTACCTGTTGGGGGCTGTGGGGGTTTGGGGCAAGAGAAAGGAATGTCCAAAAAGCGATGGGAGTAGGATTCAGTCTGGCACTTTGGATAAAAAGCTTTCTGCTCTGATTACATGTGGGGATTGCCTTCTATCTGATCTCAGTTCTTCAGAGCCTGGTAATCCAGTTTCTGTTTTTCCTCCTTTTTAATAACTATGCTTCGGAATTCTATAGCTTGGAATCACTTTGAGGCAGTGATAAGGAAGAAATGTTAAATCAATTGAAATTATGAAGTTTTCCTCAATTTTAATAGTGACTGGGAAAGATTTTGTGAGACAGGAGTTTGAAACATTTGGGTAAAATGAGACTGTGGAGATTATCTAAGAATTTTTAGTGTGTGTTTACACCTGGTAGTCCATCACTGTAGAGAACTGAGAGCCACCCCAGTTTTCAGGAGAGCATTTCCCTTTGCTGTTGCATGGAATCCATTCACCACATAGTCTAAGAATTTGTATTCATACTTTTGTGAAGAATTTCTTGCTGTCAGTGCTTTGAGGTCCGTGTACAGATTGAGCATTTACTCCTGAAAGTTCAGATGCAAAGACGACCCTGAAAAATTGACTTCTGGTGTTGTTCTGAGGTTATTTTATCTTGGAGGTTCCTGATGTACCCTAGCAGTATCAGTAATCAAACTTGCGAAAGAAGGGCTAGTCGACAGTAATCTGCTGCCCTGAGAGTACTTTCCTTTCTAGCTTTGATGGCAAAAATACAGTTATTAGGTTGGCAATAAAAGTAAGTCCTGTTTGATACAGATATATGACCATAAGACAATTAACAGTAAGATGTTCATGTTGAAATCTCACATTCTGTAGCAGAGTCTTGCCTTCTCTGAGTTAGGAAGCTCGTTGTTTCCCTGACATCCTGTGCATAGGCACGCTTTCTTACTGTTATTCAGGCAGTTTACTCTGCTTCAGCTCCTTTCCTCTGGCTATGCTGCCTGATGAGGCCCTTCTTCCCTTCTCCTATAGCTCTATTTATATATTGATTACTATTCTTATCACTCCAGATAATAACTGTAACGTGTGTTTCTCAGACAGACAGAACTTTGAGAAGGGCAAGGGCAGAACATGTGTCTTCTCTGTGTCCTTCCCTTATTGCTCCTGGTAGGTGACTAGACATTGGTGGTGCTTCACTTGAGTAGAGCTCTGTAAACCAAGGTTAGAGGCCATACTACAGGCATCAGGATGGTCACTTTTTAGTAGCTGTAATTGAAGCTGGGATGCTGTCTAATAAAACATTCACTTAATTTTATGTGTTTCTCTTTTGAGGGGAAAGATTGTTCAATTCTCCCCAATTTGGAAAACTAAAGTTCAGTTTCTGTGGGATGGTAAGGGTCCAGGTTGATGTATTCTAGAATATTGAAGCATATTAGCTTCTGTGTTTCTATCGGCCTCAATAAATACTTGTTGAATTTGGGATTGTTTTTTTTCATAGTGGGAACCCTGGTGATATAGAGATTAAGTGCTACAGCTCCTAACCAGTAGATCACCAGTTCAGATCCATCAGATGCTTCTTGGAAACTCTATGGGGCAGTTCTACTCCATCCTATAGGGTCTCTATGAGTCAGAAATGACTTGACAGCAGTGGGTTTGGTTTTTGATTTTCCTTCATAAGCAAGTAGAATTCAGAGAAGTGTTTTACTAAGCAGGAAAGAGAGATCTGATCAGACTTAGAGTGTCCAGAGCTTGCCTGGGGGAAGATGCAATAGAATAGAGGAGGCAGAGGCTGGAAAGTGTTTTATAAATTAGAGCTCTAAATGGTACACTTGGCCCTTCCAGTATTAAATCCAAGTTGTCACAGTTGCCATTTTTCATGTACACATTCTGTGATGTTCTCCAAAAAAACCTGTGAAGGAGAAAAGCTTTTGTTTTTTAATGCTAAATAACCCTGAAGTTATAGCAACCATATGAGAAATAAAAAAAAATTGAAGCAAAAATTAAAAGGAGAAAATAACAGCACTTAATTACTAATGAGATGTAGCGGTAAGGGATAGGAAGATGTTCTGTAAGACTTCCAGTTTCTGGCTAGTAGGATGGTTACATGATAGACCCCAAATATCTGGATAGAATCTGTTAATCTACCCCCAGAACTTACCTGAAACTCATGTGTTTCCCTAGCCTCCTACTTGGGGCTAATTTTTTGTCATTGTACCCAGTTGGACATGATTTTAATTTTTAAAGCCAGAAAGCATTTTAGGGGTGAGTGTTTGAGAATATGAACTCAAACTTTGATAACTGTGATATTATACAAATACGGCTTCTAGAGTGTGTTTTGTCTGGCAGATTTAATTGTAAGCAGTCTATGTGAAAGTATATGTAAATGTATATCAATGACAATTCACTGTGAGTATAAGGAGCTTGGGGAAAAGTATGACATTAAGATAATAATCTATACAAAATCGGCAATTTCCTCTAGTTAACTAAATTGATTGCCAAAGTTGAAAGTCCTTAAAGCTTCACCAAAGCAAGTACTTGCTGAGGTGAGAATAATACCATTATTAGCTGTAATTGGAGCTTTATAACAGTAATACATTTGAGCAAATAGAGCTGAAGTGTTGGAAAATTGGTCTTGCCCTGAAAGTTAAAAGCGTATTTTCCCATCACTCTCAGTATAAAACATATTCTTTTAGAATAAGAGTTCTATTTCATAAACAATAATTTTAGTGACAGCAAAGATCTTGAAAAAGAACAAGATATTAACAATCCAGTATTATACTGGAGAATGGGGGCAGGGGTGAAATTCACGTTAGTTCCCACTCAGAGCAACTGTACAGGGCAGAGTATGACTGCCTCCTTGTAGGGCTCCCCAAACTGTACTCTTTTCCAAAGCAGAGTGCCACGTCTCTCTCTTCAAAATAGCAACAGAGGATATGGAAATCAAACACAGTAACAGTCAATTTATGCAAGGATTTACAAATATTAGCAATAGGAAAAGAGTGATTGCTTTGTACACTTGGATTCTTCAATAATTTGAGATTTTGGAAAAGGTAACATTCTATTCAAGCCCTCTGGGTAATAATAAACCAAAAGAAGGATGTCATCTGAAAGTCTTCCTGAGGAATTGACAATCCAGAATTTTACTTTGGTGTCAGACTTGCATTCTGTCCCATTCCCATGACTATATGTTGGAAGAGCTCTTCCAGTATACCATCTGGACAAATATCCCACCAAGTGTTCTCTGTCTCAGATGGAAATCAGAGAAACAAAAAAATGGTGCTCTTCCCTTTTACCCTTAGCAGAACATTCTGCTGTTCATCTCTGAGCAGAGGAGTAAGGTTCTACTTCACTCCTCACGTCTCCCCTGCCTTGAAGAGGGTGTGGTTTAGCAGCATTTATACTCCAGACATCCATAGGTCACCCAGCCCTGGGTTATCACACAGTGTGCTGTGTGAGGAACCCTGGTGGTGCAGTGGTTAGGTATTTGGCTGTTAACCAAAAGATCAGCAGTTTGAATTCATGAGCTGCTCCTTGATAGAGCAATTGTACTCTGTCCTGTACAGTCAGTGTGAGTTGGAATCAACAGCAATGTTGTTTATTATTATTTATTATGATTGAATGAAAATGTACATTTCCATATAAATGTGCATGCTCAACTATATGCACCTCCCACTGCTCTCCTTGCCTGGTGACAGCACACTCTTCCCTCTGCTCCATACATGTCCTATACTCCCAACAGTTTCCTGTCCCCTCCTCTATACCCACTCGCCTTCCTCCAGTAAGAGGTCAGCAGGATGATATCCTGCCGTATAGATGTATGGAACCATAAAGTGGCCACAAGATATGGTCACTCTGCGTCACCTAGTCCAATCCATTGTTGTCCGAAGAGTATGATTTATGGACATCGGTGACATCAGTGCCAACAGCCATGCTCCCAGGGGAACCCCAAAGCCCCTGGACCATCAGTTGTGTTCTTTTAGTGGAGAGCTCAGGGTGCACCCCTTTTTATTCTTATGTTGCTGGTGAGACTCAATGTTGTGAGCTCCATCGTGGCTATCATTGGTGCTGCCTGGGCACCATTCAGTTCTTCCAGTCATGACTCAATGTAGACACCCACTCACGTGGGTCTCTTTGTCTTCTGAGTTTGCTTTGCCCCATGTGATTTTGGACCTCAGTGATCATCCATTCCTGCTGAGTTGGGACCATTTGCTGTACCCTCAGATGGCAGCTTGGCAGTTTTTAAGACCCCAGATGCCACTCACCGATGTGGAGTGCAGAGTCCTCATTAGCAAAATGCTAGTTTTACCATTTGGCCTCAATTTTGCCTGAGAGCATGGTCCCTGGCCCCCCACCGCAGCTACTCTTTCCTTGTAATATTGGGTTAAGATGGGAGGAGTACTCAAGTTGTGTTGAAGTCAAGTTATTGTTGATCTTCTTTCTAATGTGTGCTGTCACAGATTTTACCCAACCAAATTTCTAGCGACTATCTCATCTAAACCCTCCACCCCTCCCTCTCCCTCCCTCCCCACTCTTGAAGCCATCAAAGAGTCTTTTCTTCTATGCATGAGTCTGTTTTTAGGTTCTTATCATAGGGGTCTCATGCAATATTTGTCCTTTGGTCGCTGACTACTTTCACTCAACATAATGTCCTCCAGTTGAAACCAGGTTGTGAGATGTTTCCTAAAATCATCATTGCTCTTTATCATTGCATAGTGTTCCAAGCAATGGGTTTTTAATAGTGCTATATGAAGGAACAAGTTATTGTCTACTCTGTGGTTGGTGCTTAAACTCTATCTCATTTAATTTTCAAAGCAACACTGTAATAATTGTTGTTGTTGTTAGTTGCCATTAAGTCAATTTTGACTTATAGGGACTCAATGTGGCAGGGCAGAACTGCATTGTAGGGGTTTCTAGACTGTAATCTTTCCAAGAGCATATCAGCAAGTCTTGCTCCCACAGACTTGCTAATATGCTCTTGGAAAGATTACAGTTGGCTTAGCTGGCTGCTCCCACAGAGTGACTGGGTGAGTTTGAGTAGCTGACTTTTCAGGTAGCACCAGAGCGCTTAACCACTGTGTCCCTAGAGCTCCTTCAGTACACATTATGTCCCCATTTTAGTAAAAACAACCCAAGGCTCAGAGAAGTTGAGTGACTTGTTCAGAAACTCACAGTAAGTAGAGGAGGAGCTGATATTTGACTAAAGAACCCAAATCTTTCACCACAGTGTACCTCTTCCTAATTGCTACACCGTGGCAACTTCATCAAAATTCCGAAGCTAGCCAAGTAGTTGATTATTTTTGTTGCCCATCGTACATCACCCACTTACAATTTTTTCACCTATCTGAGGTACCCAGTGACCTAATCCTTTCAAAGTAAACAGCCTGCTAGTTCAAAATGTTCTGGACTTTATCTCATTCTTTGTGTTGTAATTGGTAACCCCCTCCTTTCCATACCTCCTTCCCTTTTATCCATTTGTTCTTAATGTAAACATTTAATGTAAGCTTTATAATCAATGTCACATGGTGACATGAAATTTCAGTGAGTTAACTCATGTAAAGCATTTGTAACAGGGTCTGGCACGTAGCGAGCACTGAATGTTTGTAACAAAGTCACAGACAGCCTTACGTGACTGTGTAAAGGTTAAGAGTTTGTGCTTTGGATGTGGAAGGCCTGAATGCAAATATGGGTTTTGCTGCTTATTATATAACCTTTGGCAAGTTTCATGACCTCTATGTGTTATAGTTTTGCTGGTAGTACTAACAGTGCCTATGTCATAAGATTGCTATAAAAGTTAAATGAGGTAATGATCAGAACGAACAGTGAATGGATGAAACAGATATTGGAAAGTAATTTATATAAATGGTTGCTATTACCCTTGACATTTATTTCCTGTTCATTTTGGGTAAAACATTAGGCTGTTTTGAATTGCATACAAAGTCTGACAATTAAGTTCACAAACTCATCCTGGAAAAAATGCTACATACCTCATTGCTGAATGTCACTGCAGTCACCTTTGAACTACTCCCCTTGGGAAGCTATGCACTGACACCAGTGCCTAATCCACCTTTAAAACAGTTTTGGAACTCTTTTTCTGGAATGGCCATCAGAGCAGTCATCATATTTCCCTTGATGTCCTGAAAGCCATCATAATGTCTTTCTTTCAATGTTTCCTTTATCTTCAAGTAAAGAAAAAAAAAAAAAAATCACTGGGAGCCAGATCAGGTGAGTAGGCAGGGTGTTCCAATATAGTTATTTGTTTACTGGCTAAAAACTCCCTCAAAAACAACCATACAATTAAGTTTGGAACTTCTCATTGTGCCACAGTGTGCAATGACCGTTCCAGAAAGTGTTCCAAAATTGCTTTCGGGTGTGGACTAGGTGCTGGGATTGGTGTCTAGCTCCCCAAGGGGAGTACTTCAACGGCGATCATAGTGATATTCAGCAGTGAGGTATGTGGCACTCAGAAGAATTAATTTTGTAGACTTCTCAGACCTCATATGTTATCTAACTTGGAAACCTTGGTGGTGTGGTAGTTAGGTGCTATGGCTGCTAACCAAAAGTCCAGCAGTTCAGATCCACCAGGTGCTCCTTGAAAATCCTATGAGGTGGTTGTATTCTGTCCTCTAGGGTCATTAGGAGTCAGAATCAGTGGCATTGGTTCTTTATCTAACTTAATCCTTTTGAGAACTGGTATCATTAGGATCATGGTAATGGTGTCGAACTGGGTAACACGTCATTCCATTGTGCGTGGGGTCACCATGAGTCAAGGCGTAACTCACCTGCACCTAACAGCAACAACAAATACTGGAATACCAATTTTATAAGTGAAGGGAGAGACTTTGTAACCTGATTTGCGGTGATACAGCTGTAAAGTTACAAGAGCAGAAATTTGAACCCCAGGCCTCTGGAGCCAGGTCTTTTAGCCAGTTTAATGCATTGTGGGGCAGTGTAAAAGACCCCACTTGGGTGACAACAGATTGGGCCTTAAGCCTTAGCTGACTGTGAACTACATCATCTTTTTTGTCTGAGATTCAGGGTAAAATGACTGGGTTGGACTAGGTAGCCTCTAAGGCATCTTCCTGCTTGAATACTGTGATTTTTGTGTCTTTTGGTCTCTCATTTGGGTCTGTAAAATTTCACTCTATTGTGAGGCCTGCTGCTTCTGCAGCAGTGTCTTCTAGCAGCTCAATCCAAATAACCTGGCCTCAAAGACCTTTCAGGATACTGTGAGTATTGATCTTCCACACTATCATTTAGCATAAGTGGTTATTAAGTGGCAAAATTTAAGAGGCTTGGGAATTATTAATAGATGACATGATCTCTTAGCCCAGTGCATATGAAATCATTTATCATTGGATGAAGTAAAAACCTTCAGTCACCTTACCAAATGTCATCATTTTACAGATGATTGGTAGCAGGGTTTTCTGAACCAGCTTTGTTACCCTTACTACCCCAGGAAATTCTCAAGAGCAGGGATTATGATCTGTTCATCTTTGTGGCATCAGCCCAATATTTGTTAATCAGAAAATGCTCTTCTGCAGATCACACAGATGAGGAAAATAGATGTCAAGTATTTGATCAGTTCTGGGCATATGGCTAGTCCTCAGTAAATTACAGCTATTTATACCTGGTAAATATATCTTAACTTCAAGTTTAATACCATTTCCACTCGTTGTCATTGTGAGCTGTTGTTGAGTTGACCCCAACTCATTGTGACTCAGACTCCTGGTGACCCATGTACAAGGGAAGAAAATACTGGCTAGTCCTGTGCCATCTACCTTATCAATTATGGATAAGGTCATTGAGTCTTCATGGGTAGATTTTTAAACGAGACAGCCAGGCATTTTTTCTTCCTACTATGCCTTAGTCTGGAAGCTCCAGTGAAACCTCAAACTGAGCAATCCAGTCTCCGCTGATGGATGGGTGGTAGCATTGTCCAGGAATCAAACCTAATTCTTACATGGAAGACAGTAATTCTACCACTAACCTACCAATGGCCCCTTCCAGTCATTACCAAAAACCCATTGCTATCAAGTTAATTTTGACTAACAGTAACCTTATAGGAGAGACTGGAACTGCCCTCATAGGGTTTCCGAGGAGCAACTGGTGGATTTAAACTGCCGACCTTCAGGTTAGCAACCAAGCTCTTAACTACTACACCACTGGGGCTCCCTTAGGGTTACAAAATTGGAACCACTGTTATTTATCAGTGTGTAAGAAATTAATTTCCATCTGGTTAATAACACTTATATAGCACATGCTTTATAGCTCATATAACACTAATTAAAAAAAGAAGGTAAGCAAAAAGAACCCAAATAGATTCTCGTATAGCAGTGTTTATTGCAGCATTATCCACAACAGCCAAAGGGTAGAAACAACCCAAGTGTCCATCAGCAGATGGAAGGACAAACAAAATGTAGTATATCCATACAATGAAGTTCAGGTAAAAAAGAAGAAAGAAATTCATACACATGCAACACTAATGCACTTTGAAAAGATTATGCTGAGTGCAGTAAGCCAGGCACCAAAGGACGAATATATGCTGTCACTTTAATGAGATATCTAGAATAGGCAAATTCATAGAGGCTGAGTAGATTTTAGAGTTACCAAGAGAAATGACACTTGTTGCTTAAGGGGTACTTAATTTCTTTTTGGGATGATGAAAAGGTTTTAGAAGTGGATAGTAACGGTAATTGTACAACACGGTGAATGTAACTAGTGGCACAGAAAAGCACGTTTAAAAATGGTTACAATCACAAACTTTGTTATTTTACTGCAAATAAATACCTGTGTGTGCATGTGTGTATGTGTGTGTGTACTTATACACATATGTATGCACACACATGAGTTAGAAAGTGTTAACATCCACATTTAATTGTTTAGGAAGCTGGCTCCAAGAAGTCCAGGAACTTTCCGGGGTCCCACCGCTGACGGGCCGTGCAGTGGGACCGGGTCCCCTCAGGTCTGGCCCAAGAGCGTGTGTTCGGCATCAGTGCACCATGCAGTCCATTTTCCAACGGCTATTTTTCATGAGGACAAATTGAATTTGTTCAGGGCAATGTCTAAAACTTGATTTATTTACCCTAAAGTAAGATAAAGATGCACTGAGGGTCAGAGGAAGGCATTCTAATACTTGTAAATTGGGCACATTGTAAACCAGTAAAAGCCAGAGCAAATGGCCACTATGGTCCATAACTCCAAATGCTGGCTCATCCTCTGGGTGGGAAGAGGCCAAGGCACGATGGCCCAACCAAACTAACTCAGGGAGAGGGAAGTGAGGGTGAGAGGGGAGTGAGGACAGAGGGGAGGGGCTGCAAGGGAATCCAAGGTCATGAAGGGGAGTGTGGCTGGGCTTCACAGGGCTTCACAGTAACAGGACATAAACTGCTGGCAGGAATTGAGAGCATGTCAGAGGTCTCCTCGATATTGCTTTCCTGACCACATGGCATCAGTCCTGCTCTGAGAGACTCCTGTTTGCAGGTGACTGGTTTCCCTCCACCCCTACTGTGCTACTCATTAATGTCTCCCATTTATTCGTGCTTTCTGCTTCTTTGCACTTTCAAGCTGCATTTAGCTTTGACTCTCTGTATAGTGCCCCTACCCCTTTCAGCTCCCACTGCTGCCTCTCCCACCCGGTTGGTATTGTTGCTATTGTTAGTTGCCATCTGTAGGCTGTCACACGGGGACTTTACGTACGACAGAACAAAACATTGCCCAGTCCTGAGCTGTCATTCCTATATTTGCACCCACTGCTGCAACTATTGTGTTAATCCATCTCGTTGAGGGTTTCCCTCATTTTTGCTGACTGTCTTCTTGGTATTACCCAGTTAAAATCCCAGAGAAGCAACTGGATTGGTCCAGCTCATTGCTTATTGGCCCATAGCCTGAGTCTAAAGCCCAATCCCTGTAGCCGGGGAGTGTGAAGTCATATGGGACTCAGAATCCTGCTGCCAGAGCGGCTGCTTCAGTGATGCCTTTGAAAAGGTCAAAAGTCACTTGAAAATCCTGTTGACCAGACCCACAACACATTATGACCGTCTATAAACCTTAACATTTATAAGTAATTTTCTTACCTCTCATTTCTTCACTGAAATCCTCCCAAATTGAGCTGACTATTCCTTTGCAGTCTCCTATACCTGGTGACAGGCAGCTGGGGGACAAGAAGCATTACATTATTTATCATCCTGTCTCCCTTACTAGACTGTGAGCTCCAGATGACAACCGTGAAACAATTCAGCTTTGCATCCACAGCTTTAAACACTCTTCCTAACAGACAGTTAGATGCTTAAAGCATGCTTACTGACTAATGGGGAAAAAATTATGAATAGGCAGTCACTTTAAATTAGAACATATAAAGATGGGTTCATGGAGCTTTATATGGCTTTTAAAATGAAATATTAGTTGATTTATTAAGGTAGGTCATAAGTGAGTGCCTAAATTTTATTGCAAAAAAGTATTTTTAGCATAGCCAGTCCTCTTGTATATCTACTTCCTGCAACAGTTTAATTACCTGAGAAGAGAAGAATAATAATGGAGTGTGAAATAGATTATGAGCAGGAGATGTCTTCCTAGCTACTATACAGATTTACTCAGTAAATGAGAGGAAATGATATTATTGGCTTTAGTTGTACTTTTCATTTGCACCTTTAATGTATATATTGTATATGAGAGTAGCAACTACTAGCTTCACTTGAGGACTTGGACTTAGAAAGATTTCCTGTGCTGAGAACGTCATCTTTCCAACTCTCAGTGCTTCAACTCTTGTGGTCACTTTTAATGCATTAGCTCAAATACATCAGCCTGAAAAATTGCCAAAGTGTTATTTTTTCAAGGCAGCATGAAAATTGTATACCACAGAGGGAAAAAGAGAGAGAAGAGAAATACACACAAAAATGTGTAGAGTTCCAGCCCTAGGATATGGCTCTTTAACGTCCCATTTGGTTTGACACTTGCTGTAAATCATCAAGGTTGATGTTGGTCATTGTAAGTGATATAAAATAAAACACATCGAGCTTGCTATCAGTTTATACAACTTTTTGGACTTACTTGCTTAATTTCAATCCATATGTTTAAATATACTATGTCCAATACTTTATGTGGACACTAAGACTTATGATAAGAATGAGTCTGTACTTGAATAGCTTTGAATTTACTGTGGAAGACAAAAAGCACGTGGTTATGTTAATACTTACCAAAAATGACAACTATTTTAAGGAAGTAAGGGAGAAGCAATCAGCTACAGCTAGAAGGCACTGGAAGACTTCCTGAGTTGAGTCTTGATGGCTGGGTGAGGCCTTTTTTAAGAGCTGTTTACAGCAGGGACAGCAGCATGATTGAAGCCTGGAGGTGGCTGAGCTCAGACCTGACTGGGAAGCCTCACACATTGCAGTCTTTGGCCTCAGAGCCTGGGCCACCAGAGAGGAAGGGAAGCGTGGGCAAGGTGGGGCTAGGAGGAGCTACAGGGAGTCAAGTGGAGCAGCATTCAAGCTCCAGATAGTCCTGAGAGGTCAAACTGAGATACTTAGATTCAGTTATAAACAGTTTACTGTGTGGCTTTAGCCTATGATTTGGTTAATATTCAGGCCCTTTTGCCATTTGCTAGAGGTTCATACATAGAAAAATTCATCTTATTTTGGCCTTAAAGTTGAGAAAGTAGGACAAATGTCATGAAAGTCTCCCTGGAAATGTTTCTGCCCCCACACGTCCCAGGCAGCTGCTCACACATGGGACATATCTTTTTTTTTTCTTTTTTTTTTTGTGGTCATTTGGCTGTGAACTCTGAATAATTCTCAGAAATAAAAACAGCGAGCCCATCTCAGAGCTCTCTTCACTTGGACTGAGGCAGTGAGGGATCACAGGAGAGAAGTTCCAAATCCCAAAGGGCCTGATACTAACAGGGAACCTGAGGGTCAGTGTTCCCCAGCAGACAGTGGTACTGAGAATATTCAAACTGTGACAAGAAACATGGTCAATTTGAAGGAGTTTCGGGAAGGGTTACTTGAGAGGCATGAGTTAAGATTTGGGGGCTTCAGAAGTTTCTATAACTTCTCTGTCTAGAACTTCACTGTTCAATATAGAATATTAAAGTGAAATAGAACTTAAAATTCAGTTCCTTTGCCATACTGATCACATGATAAATTGCTTAGTAGCCACATGAAAAAGGCATGGCAGGGATAATTTAATTTTATTCTTTTGCTCAAAAAGGCAGCTAAGTCTTAGTTACCTGCTTAAGGTCTCATCCCTAGTAAGCAAAACAGTCAATCTCCAAAGTTCAGGTTAAAGAAGAAAGAACAATGGACAATAGAACTCAGCAACATTTACCTCTTCAGATTCAAGCAGCACCTTGGTTTCTGTGGGGTGTATAGTAAACGGCTCAGCACATTCTTGTTCCTGAGCTGGACATCAAATTTGGGTTGGCTAGTATCCACCAGCTATGATTGTCAGTGCACAAGATTGTATTTCACAACAATAAGGAAACATGTTTTCTCTCTCTGATAAGTTTCATTATCACAAGAATAAAAAAGGAAACACCATTCTTAATATCTAAAGATAGAGGAAACAGATCATTTGGGTCACTGGATCACTTACTGGGTTATACTAGCTTCCTGCCAGTTGCTATAAAAGATAGTGAGTGCATTCTAATTAGTTGAAGTAATTTTCAATATTGTCCATGGAAGCCTGCTTTGCAGTTCTGGGCAAGGAAAGTATCATGAGAACAGGAGTATGTTGTGTCTTGCTCATTAATTAGTGAAGAACCTCGTGCTTCTGATTTTTTGTGATTTTCTTTTGTAGGTGATTTCCTAGATGTATTCTGGTGAATGGTTCCTGTTTAAAAGTCTGAACTCTTCTTCTTTTGTTGTTACTCTAGTTATGATCAGATGATTACCTAGCAGTGGATGACAGTCATGTATTAAATGAGGGGTCACTGAGCGCTCCCTGTGGATGAGGCACTGGACCTGTACTAGATAATACAACAGTAAGCAAAACCAAATCCAGCTTCCCCTTCATGGAGCTTGCAGTCTGATATGGGAGACAGGAATTAATCATATGCTCAAAGAAACATAAAAACTGTAACTATCATAAGTGTGGTGCAATTGGTTAATGTTCTCCATTGTTACCTAGAAGACTGGCAGTTCAAGTCCCCCTAGAAGCACCTCAAAGGAAAAGCCTGGCAGTTTATTCCTGAAAAATCAGCCATAGACAACAGTTCTACTCTGACACTCACAGAGTTGCCATGAGTCACAAATGACTCTGTGGCAACTGGTATATACATATATGAAGGGTCAATGTACATAGTAAAAAATAGGCTTTCAAGGCAAGGTGATTGCACAGATGTTAAAAGTGCAATTGCATTAAGGAAGCAAATAAATAAATAAATAAATAAATAGAACCCATTGTAAGTAGATCCCCAGGAAATGTAATATCAAAGATTTCCTTTGGGGAAAAAAAAAAATCCTGTAATTTATAGGGAAAGAGGGAGTAAGTTGGAAGAGACCAGTAGAGGAAGATTTTCCTATTTCATCCTATATGATAGAATGTTTTGCAAGTAGAATGCACTTGCATAATACTTGTGGGATTCAAGAAAACCAAGAAGCTAAAGTGAAAAAGAGAAGAAAATCATAAATAAACAGACAGGAGAATTGACGCTAACAGTAGCTTTCTTTAAGGGTCATTTGGTTGAACTGCAAACCTCATCTCTAAGGATTAAATACAGGCTGTAATTCTCTGTACTCAGTGTAATTACTTTTTGCATTAGGAAAAGGAAGTTGGCTTGTCATGAATCTTTTATTTTTCTTCATTGACTGTTCACCAAGTACATTGACCACAGAATTTGCAAATAAGGTATTCATAGGGTAATATGAATTGGTGGTATTAAGGACTTGGTATGGTATATATTATATAATTATTATATATTATGTAATCTTTGAAACAACTCTAGGAGATGACTCCTGTAATCATCCCCTTTGCCAGATGAGGAAATGGAGCCTTAGAGAAGATATTGAGACACTTTCCTGAGGTTCAGTAAGTAACAGAGCTGCAATATAAAGCCAGTCTGAGAACTCCCGGTAGCTGTGCCACACACCTTCTCAGACCCTTGCAGTCTGAGAGGTCGTTGTCTTTCTTCCTCAGAGCCCTCAGTTCCCATGCCTGTGGCATTATTGCCATCACTCAAGGAGTCAACAGCAGGACACATGAGAAATGCTGATGGTCTGCAGTATCCCTAAGATGTGCTTATTTCTAGAACCTTCTTAATGCCCATCCAATAGAATGAATACTTCTTGTTCACAGCTGGTGCTATGCTTTCTACATAGTTTATTGAGAAATTGTCTTCTCTTTGTGTTTTCTAATGGACTATATTGATTCCTTTCTCTTATATTAGATGAAATACTTATTGAACTTAGAGAGGTTAAGAGGCTTCACAAGCTGAAGACTTAATTGCACTGAAGCAGATCTTCTGAATCCAGATTGGCCAGATTCTTGGCTCATTTTCCATCACTCTCTCATTGTCTCATGTTGTTCTGAAGCCATGGTGCCAACTAATGCTTTGCAAAGGTACTGATGAGTAAGAAATGTGGTCTGAAAAATGGGCGGTGTGGTTTTGTAGGCTTTAGAGCAGACAGGCCTAAGTTCAAACCTCAGTTCTGCTGATTCGAGTGATACTGGGATAATAGCATAATTTCTTTAAGCCTTTCCTTATTCACTTGTGGTAATGGGATCATAATACCCACTTTGCAGGGCTGTACTAGAGATTAGTGATGTTGAGAAAGTAAAGTATAGTTGACAACTAAGTAAGTTATACTGTCAGCTTGAACCCTTACAGAATTAATTTGCAAAGAGGAGAAAGGGTTCTGTTGCTAAAATTCAGCACTGTCATAAGCTGACTTTTAAGAATGACTTACTGAGTCTTAAAAGTATGTTTAACTCGTTTGCTCAGTTATCATTGCTATGAGAATTACAATCACTGCAATATTTTTTTTTTTGTATATATATTATTGCTGATTCAACTTAAAATAGAGCTGTGGGAAACAGATGGAGACCTAGTGGCAGAGAGATTAACAACTTGACTGCATACCCAAAGACTGGCAGTTTGAATACAGCAGGTCCTCCTTGGAAACTCTGTGGGGCTGGGATTGCAGTAGGTCAGAATCAGCCTGATGGCAGCGAATTTAGTTTGAGTTTCTTATGTGAAACAAAGTAAACTATAACTGATTGAGTGGGTTGAGGTAGTCTGTAGAGAAGCAAACTACTAAATAAAAACATTATTAGTGCAAGATGGCTTTCGAAGACGGTATAGAGAGAGAGGTGATAATGCTTCACTGGGCATGATTTGCTTTAGACACGAGTCACCATAGGCCTGTCTGAAAGGGTGAGTTTTGGTAGAGACTTGAAGGAAATTGAGCTACCATGGAAAGAGCTAGGGGAGATTCCAAGTAGAGGACTGTGATGGGGCAAAGAGATGGAAGGCAGTCACCACATAGTGACAGAAAGAGGGAGAAAGAGAGCTATACCATTAGAGAGTATCCACTGAGGGAATACATCTCCTAAAGTAGGATGCCCTGGGTGGGACAGCAGGCACGCTCTCTGGTCCCTGATCTCCACTCATTCATTAGAGGCCATTTGACTTCTGATGGCTTATTCCTAATTTCCCAATGTGATGCTGTAAACCAGATGATTCAAAATTTACTATGCTCTCTGAAATTCTGTAGGTACTGTCTTCCTGTAGCTGGCCTATATTGTTAGACTCTTTCAAGTCACCCCCCTAACTCATGCAAACCCATGCAAAACAGCATGACAAGCTGCTGGGTCCTGTACCATTCCATGGTTATTTGTGGATCGAGCTGTTATGCTCCATAGAGTTTCCATTTATTTTTGGAAGTAGATTACCAGGCCTTTCTTCCTAATCTTAGTCTGGAAGCTACACTGACAACTCTTCAGCATCGTAGCAACACACAAGTTTCCAATGACAGATGAGTTATTGCTATGCAGGATATACCCTGGACAGGAACTGCACATGAAGTGGTTAAGAGCTATAGCTGCTAAGCCCAAAGTTGGCAGTACAAATCTGCTAGCCACTCCTTAGAAACCCTGTGGGGCAGTTATACTCTGTCTTATGGGGTCACTGTGAGTCAATATTGACTTGATAGCAATGAGTTTGGTTTTGGTATCCTGCATAGAAGGGACAAATTTTACTTCTGAATCAACACGCTAGCTGGTTTATACAAAGATAACACCCCTATCTACCAGTGAAGATTGAATGTCCAAATGCCCTAGAAGTAACAGTGATGTTTTGATAGCTCCTAACCACATGCCTAGACTTGGAGATGTCACTGTTGTAGAAAACTCTTCCAACAGAATCTGTTTGAGAGCAATTTATGAATGTAAGTACCACTGGAGATTTCTCAGTCTGCAGTAAACTTCAAGTATTGTAAATTGCCCGAACTATCTAATCTGGGAATTAGAGCTGTCTATTTATTGCCATTTGTGATTATTTGCATTTAATTAAGAGGTACTTTTGAGAAAAATGAAGGACAGAATAACCTCAAAATATGGCTTTACATCTTGGATAATGGACTATAATTTCTGTCTTTTCAGCTTTCCCTATATTATTTTTATAGATGTTTTCCAAAACTTAAGATTTTACCTAGTGAGGTGAGCAGGGGTTTCTGATAAAGACATATATGGTTTAAATACACAAATACAGATGCTCCGGAGACATAGCCAAATATCTTCCAAGTTTGATTTTCTGGATTTGAAAACTTAGGACCATAGTTCCTGACAGTTCAGTCAACTGGCAACAACTCAATCAACAGGCATAAAGTGCCATCCAGTGGGTTCTGCCTCATAGTGACCCTGTGTACTACTGAAGAAAACCACTGTCCAGTCCTGGCAGCATCTGCAGTTGTTGCTGTGCTTGGGCTCGTCATCACAGCCACTGTGTCATTCCATTTCACTGAGTGTCTTCCTCTCTGTCACTGGCCCTCTACCATACCAAGCATTGGCATAGCATAATTCACAGAAATCCTGACCTGAATCCTAATGAAGTCAGTAGCATCTGGAGTCTTAAAAGTATATGAGCCTCCATCGAAGACACAGCTATTGGTCTTTTCTCACCAGAAGCCAAACAAAGTAACCGAAAGCTCAGAAAAGAGACGTGCTCAACCTCATCTCCCCTGGCTTCTCTGGTAATGCTAAATCAACTCAATTCTAAAAGTATTTATTACTCTTTCCTTTGATTCATTACTTTCATTATGAGACTCTATTTATGTCTGCAACCTGTATTTCACTTTTTGAAAACAGAATGAAAACCGTCATACAAAGATGCTATGGCTTTTGTTTTGTTGGAAGCCAAAAAATAATTAGGAATATGATTTAGGGATGTTCTCTTAAGTTCAGTACTTCTTACAAACTAACCTAGGCTTTTTTTGGACTTTTTGAATGGCAGTTAAATTACATTGATCAGCTGCATGTCAGAAAGAACAGCTATTATTTTTTGAACCTTGATATTTTCAGAATTTCTGCTCCTGAAAAGAATGGTAACTTTATCATCTACTGAGCTATATTCTCTTGCTGTGTGAACTGTTTGTTCTCTTTGTAGAAGTCTTTAGAAAGCCATATTTAATCCTAAGGAATTTTATGGGTGTGGTGAAAAGATATAGAACAAAACATTTGCCAATTCAACAATTTCTGCATGTACAATTCAGAGACATTGATGACATTCTTCACTTGGTGCAACCGTTCTCTCTGTCCTTTTCCAGAGTATTCTGCTACTGTCAACACTGACTCAATACCCCTATGCCAAAACTCCCCTCTTTGTCCCTCTTCCTTCCCTTGGTGACAACTATTAATAATGGGTTTGTATATATTAGCTTATTTCATATGGGGGGATCAAATAGTATTTGTCCTTCTGTGACTGACGTATCTCACTTGACATAATGTTGTCATACTTCATCCATGTTGTGGCGTGTGCTAGGACTTCGTTTCTCTTCAAGGTGAGTCATATCCCACTGCATGTACAGACCACATTTTGCTTATCCGTTCCTCTGTTGATGAGCACACTTTGTTTCCACATTTTGACAATTATGAAAAGTGCTACAATGAATATAGTACACAAGAGAAATTGTTTTTTAAAGTCACGCCTTTACATTCGGTTAGCAATTCAACCTTCTTATTTGTTCCTTCATCATTTTCATAATAAATCTGACATACAGATTGCCGCCAGTGAAATTCTCTCTTCTTTTGTCTTCCTTGTTCTTGTTCAAGAGGAGGAAAGAAGTAGCTTCAGGAACTCTTTCAGGACACCAAGAAGCTTTCACCACTGGTACCCAGCAAAACTCAATATGTATCTCATTGGCCTGAATGGACTCATGTGCCTATCTGAACAAATAACTGTGGCCCGAGAATGTGACTGTGGTCATTGGCTAAGCCTGAGTCCGCTGTCCCATGCCTAGTCCCCAAGACCCATGTATTGTACAGAGGAGGTAGGGCAGCAGATAGAAAATGAGCTTTGTACCATGTAAAAGACAAGGAGTGCTGGGAAGAACATTACAGTTCCGCCTCACAGAGGTGAATTCTGTGTGTTATACTGACATCGCAACTGCAGAAGCCTAGGGAACCTTTTGACTGTAGAGTGATTTTTGCTTCAGGATGGTCAGTGTATGTGAATTTTGAATCTGAAAAGTGCTCCACCATTTTATCATCTAATATGATTTTCCCATGTGTTGCAAATTCTACATCTATGATGTTACTGAGCTGCGATTACCAATAGTTATGGCAAGGAGGCAGGACTCAATCTACAAGATCGGGTTGTATTTTAATATTTCTCCAAGGTTCACTAACAACCATTAGTATAAAATCAATTCAAAAGGAACATGTTTTCGGGGCCTATCTTATTATTAGCTTCAGGGCTACTTTTTTTTTTTAATGCGTAATGAAACCTATGGAATATTTAGAAATAATGTGCTTCGCAAAATTGGCTTCGGGGGCTGTACATGGCTTATAGCTGGAAAGAAAAGTGTTGGGCAGTTGCATGAGTTGAAAACCCTTTGGTCCGCCCTAGCCTGCAGTTAGCTGTAAACCATTAGAAAAGGAGAAATCTAGTATGTGTGTGACTTTCAAAGGCTGTGAAGGTTCAGTACCTTTTTAGACTTGTATACACACTATAAGAAGGTCATTTCCCCCCTGTGTGGATGAAGTCAGCCTTTCTTGCCTTTGTGGGGTTTTTGCTCATTTCAGAGGGTAAGAGATGGGGACTGGCTATTGCTGGTGACAGGACAGTGCTTCAGGAATAATGAGAGTCACTCCTCCTTTTCCCTAAGGTAAAACGAAAATACACACAAACCTGGTGGGTTTTTCTCAGTAGCTCTCACTACCATTTTCCCTCTAGGACTTTGTACACCCTCATCAGTATAAAAGTCAGTCCGCCCGAGTTATGGTCTGGGCTTTGCCCCTGGCTGTGGGACTTTCACGTATGACTGTGCCCTCTGGGCATAGACATTGATAAAATGGAGACTTACAAAGGTGTACCAAACTAAATAATCTATCAGAGAGCTTCTATCTCTAAATTTACTCATCTCTGCAATGGCGAGATGTAAAAATAGGAATTCGGTTTAAAATCATGCCTCACTCTAACTCTCTTAACTATTGTCTTAGTTATCTAGTGCTGCTATAGAAGAAATACCAGAGGTAGATGTGACTGACAAACTTAATTCTCTCACAGTCTAGGAGGCTAAATGTCCAAATTCAGAGCGTCAGCTCCAAGGGAGGACTTCCTCTCTGTCAGCTCTGGGGAAAAGTCTTTGTCATTAGTCTTCTCTGATTGAGGAGCTTGTCAGCTCAGGGACCCTGGTTCCAAAGGATATGCTGTTCTCCTGACTCTCATTTCTTGGTGATATAAGCTCCCTCTATCTCTCTGCTCACTTCTTTCTATTACATCTCAAAAGAGATTGATTTAAAATGCAACCTGATCTTGTGGATTGAGTCCTGCCTCCTTGCCGTAACTGTTGATGATCCCATTTCAGTAACATCATAGATGTAGAATTGGCAACACATGGGAAAATTAGATCAGATGATAAAGTGGTGGACAGTCACACACTACTAGGAATCATGGACTAGTCAAGTTGACGCACATTTGCAGGGAGCACTACATTATCCATGACAACTATCTACTAAAATGTCTAAGGTAAAGCAGGGAAAAAAAATATTATATCATCAAAAATTGGGAATGGCAATCAATCTTTGCCAAACTTAGGGAAGATTTTTTTATCAACCCTTAAAGTTTATGAAAATGTGTTAAAAGACAGAATTGAAATTACTGCATGCTATACCATCAGAAATAGAGAATCCCTCCTTTCATTAAGAGTTACTCAGAAGAGGCTTTATCTTTAAAAAAAAAAAAAAAATGTGCTTTACATGCAAGTTTACAATCCAAATCAATTTGCCATATGAAACTTGACGCTCACATCATTATGTACTTGTAACTGCCTCCCCCCACCCATGACAGTACATTCTTCCTTTCTGCCGTGTACTCCCTGTAACCATCCAACTAACTCTTGTCACCCTCCACCTTCTCATCTCACCAGAAGAGGCTTTATCTTTTGGCCTACTGTTTGTATCCTGGGCACAAAATCCAGCATTGCGGACAACTGGCAAGTCAAGCATTCCTTCCTCTGCATGGGTCCTATTTCTGAGTAGGCTGGCTTCGCAGTTTTCTTCCTCTGCAAAGAATAGAGCTGGAGCTAGAGAAGCACTCGATCCACATTATTTGCAGATTTTGATTTTGCACATCCACCTACTAGCTACAATTTACCTGTAACCTCAAAAATCAATACTTGTGTCACTTTCACTATCTGTTGTGGACATACACGTGCTCAGAGTAGTGGAAAATTTGAGCTGC
This sequence comes from Heterohyrax brucei, assembly GCA_028571685.1. Classification (NCBI taxonomy): domain Eukaryota; kingdom Metazoa; phylum Chordata; class Mammalia; order Hyracoidea; family Procaviidae; genus Heterohyrax; species Heterohyrax brucei. The sequence continues at coordinate 174,236,710 of CM053141.1, forward strand.
TTGCTAAGCACATTCTCAGTTGTCATCATATAAATCTGGTTCAGAATTCTGCTAATTCAGTGTTTGAGGGATTTATTGAACATGAATATCACAAGTGACAAGAATTGACTGTGTGGATACATATCAACTAGTTAGAGGCTATAAACCTACCCAAATTACTGAGTCTAAATTGGATACAACCTGTCAATAGCCCCTTGTGTCTTGGGAAATGTAGTTGCTTCAGATAAGGAAAGCTACAAGAAGATGTAAGTAACCATACACAATGGAAAATGTTTTTCTTCCAGAATGTAATCTATCGGATGTTGATCAAAAGTAGAAAAAGTGTGGACTAGAACTTCAAACAGATATGGAATCAAACTTACTAGATTCATTGAGACTGGGAGAACCCCTGAAACTAATGTGTGGAAATAGTCCTTAAACTTTGAACCAAAACTATTCCATGAAGCCATCATTAAATTAAACAACAGTTTAGCCCTATTATTAAAAATATTTGCCTTGAATATAGCACTCCTCTAAAGAATTATCTAAACGCAAACCCACTGCTGTCAAGTTGAATCTGACTCAGGGCAGAGTAGAACTGATCCATAGTTTCTATGAAGCACCTGGTGCATTTGAACTCCCAACCTTTTGGTTAGGATGTGTAGCACTTAACCACTACACCACCAGGGTTTCCAAAGTATTATCTATATGAGCTTAACCTGACAACAGTTGGTCTAAAGCACAGAACATTATAGGTAGAAGTAGTGACAAGGGTGACACAATGTCAACTATGTAAGCATTGTCATTGAACTGTTCAGGTAGAAATTTTGAACGGATGGATGGATGTTTAGCTGTATATATTGCCACCAAAAATAAAAGATTAATATGACCATATAGAACTTGTGTTGAGTCAACTGTGTACCATGACTGCATAGCTGTTTTCTCCATGACATGTGAAGAGGTAGGAAACATTGTAGGAAAATTAAAAACGCAAAATAAATAAATAAACAGATTATGGACAGTAGACTCGGACTCATGCAACACCATGTGTTTCAACACAGTTTTCAATGGCTGTGACCTTTTGGAAGTAGGTCATGAGGCCTTTCTGTGTGAATTTGAATGCCAGACTTTTGGTTAGATGTGCTTAACTAACTGTTTGTAGCCCCCAGGGACAAAAAGAAAATAGAGGAATTAAAATCTACTTCAGTATCAGCAAGGAAAAGACATATTAAGGAAAGTTAAATCAAATATGTGAAGAATTAAAAAGAAGTGCTTTCCCAGACAGAAAAAAGAAGAAATGCCGTATGCCAAGTGCCACTGAGTCAGATCCGACTCATGGCGACCCTAGGGGCCAGGGTAGAACTGACCCCCAGATCAGATGTAAATAAAGATGATTAAGGAAATCCTGATGGCCATGGAAATCAAGGAAATCAAGATTGCTATGGGCAACAGAGAAGATGTGACAACTGTAGTTTTTAGTAACTATTAAAACTGGGACTAACGCATCATAGATAACAATATGAAAAGACATTTAGGAGCTGGACACTGAGAGTCAAAGAAATAAATGAAAAGACAACCGCACTCAGACACATCCTGGCATAATAATCTAAATTTCAAGTGCAAAGAATGAAATCTCTTAGAAAAAAAACAGAAGTCATGTTGGTCAAAGAAATTCTGCTCCAGGACAATGGAAGAGAAGACAATGGAACATTTAGAATTTTTTGAAGGGAAAAATGAATCGCATGAGCATTGTAGCCAAGGAAGTTGTTTATCTTACATGAAAAAAAACAAAAATCTTTTTATACATTCCAAGCCTCAGAAGACATAGCTTTGACCTTCCTTATTTGCTCCAGCCAATCAAACACTGAATAAAAATTAAGAACCCCTAAATCAGAGTTGTGACACAAATGACTGGTGGGAGGCTTTGGAACCATTTCCATATTAAAAAATTTCTATGCATTTTTTACAAATTATGAAATTCATTCACTAAAAAGTTGAAAGAAGACATACAATGTGAAATAATTTTAAAAGTAAATGCCTCAAATGCCAGATTACATCTACCAAGACTACAGAGGGGTACAAAGGACTTGTAGGGAAGGAGTTACAGTATTGTAAATTTGAGGATAATTATATATATACTGCATAGAACAGTTCAGAATCTACCATAGCTGTCTTTATTTTGATGTTCCATGAAATGTGGTTTGAAGAATATTTTAAGAAGAAACATGTATATGAAGTCTGACAATTAAGTCTGTTAACTTAATTGTTCTAAGTGCTGTCTGTGTACCTCATTGCTGATTATCACTAAGGTCACCTTCAAAGTACTCCCCTTGGGAAGATATACACCGACACCAGCGCCTATCATCCTTCAAAACAATTTTGAAACTCTTTCCGCAGTGGCCATTGTGCATGGTGGCATGCTAGCAAGTTCATGAAATTAATTGTGTAGTTGTCCGTGTTTTAGCCAGTAAACAAATAACTGCATCGGAACACCCTCCCTACTCACCTAATCTGCCCCGACTGACATTTTTCTTTACCCAAAGATAAAGGAAATATTTAAAAGAAGACACTTTGATGACATTCGGGACATCAAGGGTAATATGACAACAGCTCTGATGGTCATTCTAGAAAAAGAATTCTAAAATTGCTTTGAAGGATGGCCTAGGCACCGGCATCAGTGCATAAGCTTCCCAAAGGAGAGTACTTTGAAGGTGACCATAGTGATATTCAGCAATGAGATATGTGGCAGTTTTTCTAGGATGAGTTTATTGGCAGTCCTCATATTTCTTCCAAACCCAGGAAAGAAATCATTAGCATTGAAAGGCAGCAGATAGAAAGTACTAACCAGTAAAACAGCCATGAAGGACATTCAGATTAGGTTAAATGGCAAAATCTGATTATTTGCTAATTCTAATGTGGAAACAGTCATGTATTTTCGTGGCACTTTTGAACATGCAGAATAGCATTCAGTCATAGAACACTGGACAAGGAAGGGCCTAAGAGGCACCTTGCTTCCGCACACAGGATGGAAAATTCCCACTAAGCTTGTGCCACTGCAACACAGCAACTCTGCTGAATTGTCCTAACTACAACTGGGCAAAGAGGAAACTGCAGGCCTGTTTGTGGCCTAGTCACCCAAGGGCTCTGCCTAGTGTCTTTCCACTCTGCTGTGGTTACTGCTGGAAATTAAATGATTTCTGGTTGGTGCCACAACGGCTTGGTGACGTGGCTTGAGCAATACCCCAGAGACAAACACAGACTTCCTGGAGCTGAGCTTGACCTTCAGAAATACTGTGGGATCTTCTTGCTATGTGGTACCCGTTGTTTGTGGTTCTTTGGCTCTTGAAACATGTTATTTGTTTTCAAAGTGGAGAACTTCCCAGGCAGCACTAAGGCCCGTTCCAGTCTGTTTGGAGCTTCATAGATATTGGGGTTTCTATGCAGTGTCTTCAGCTGGTGTAGTCTGTGCTGTATGCTTTAGCACTCTGTTATATTTATTATGTTCTATCATCTGGTAATGAAATATCTTTTCCTGAGAAAAGCTCTATCCTAAAAGGCGAGAAAACAGCCTTCCTTGTTGTTTACTATAAATCTCTTACTCTTCCAGGGCTGCTGTAGCTTCATTTTTAAAAGGATGATAACATTATGCACTTGAAGGGATCTAGGGAAGTGATTCTCTAGGTGATCCTCTGAGATTCCTTCCAGCTCTGAGATCTCTAAGTGTTTCTGGGTGGTTGTCTGTGTAACAGAAAGGGTTGTTATGTTCATCGGGGTGAAGGCCGTAAGCTGATGTTTTTCTCTGCCCATCCCAGAGTTTAGCACTGAGTTAGAGACACAGCTTATACTCCACAGAGTGTTGTCTTTGTGATATTGTGCTTCCTTATGTCATGTAAGGAGATAGGAGTTAGACCAAAGGGTAAAGGGGAGTTTTAGATAAACGTTCAAGAGATCATGCTGGCAGTTCAGCATTGTATACATCCCAAGAAAATTCACTTGGATTTTTGTATTAAATTTCTTAATTTCTAAAATGAAATATTGGATTAGTTCAGGGAGTTGTTGCTGATGATTGGTTAAAAAAAAAACAAAAAAACAGCCCACTGCTGTCAAGTTGGGCCCAACTCATAGCAACCCTAAAGTGCACAGTAGAACTGCCCTAGACAGTTTCCATGGTGCACCTAGCAGATTTGAACTGCCAACCTTTCAGTTAGCAGATGTAGCACTTAACCCACTACACCACCAGGGTTGGCTAGAGTGACTAGCAAAAGTATGTTCTTAGGCTGACATTAATTTGAAAACCCTTAAAGGAGGTGCCCATACGTTGCATTTTACCACAGTCCTCACCAATCCCTGTTGCATAACCCCAGTGAACATCACTCATGTATGTTTACTTGTCTGCCTCTTTGGCATTTGAGAGGAATCAAAGATGTGAGTTGAGGGGTTAACTTTATAATTCTAACTGTAGCTCTTCAGCTCTGCCAGCTCTGGATTGGCAGTGTACAAAGATATTTTTTTAAATATACTTCAGAGGTTAAAAACTATTTGACTAATTAGAATGGATTGATGTGTGAGAAAGAAAAAAATGTCAACCTCAGAAGACATACTGGTGAAATTCCAAATGAAGTTTTTTAAAGTGGAAATAGAAAACCTGAATCCATCAACGTGTTTTCAGGGGCTTTCTCTTCCCAGTCATTAGTTTGCCCTGAACGATACCAAAATGGTCCTAATGATCCCCATCACAAGAACTATTACGGCTTGTCTAACTTGGTTAAATTCTTTTCTGCTTTCAACTGTTAATGATTCAGCATTTCACGGTGTAAGTCAGGTGTTCTCTGAGGGCGCCTTCCTTAAAGGTCAGTCACTCTCCAGAAATCAGCATCCAAGATTAAGATTGCTGATTTTGTTCAGCAACCTTGGGAGAGTAATTATTTGTGAGACACAAGGCCTCAGAAGGCACAGCCATGTGGAGGGAGTTTACCAGTTGGCAGTGTCAGGAAGAGGAAAAATGCTGGTGACACACAGGAGTGCCAAGAATGAGGGGACATTAGGATTGAGGACAGACCTTCAACTAGGGGATACTTATTTCTAATGAAGAGAATAAAGAATTTCTGATAGACGAAACACTATGAAGAGCTTCAAATGCCTTATTTTATCCCCAGGAGGACCCCACGTGGTGCAGTAGGTTACTAACAGAAAGACAGTTTCAACCCACCAACTACTTGAAGGAAGGAAGATTGGGCAGTATGTTCCTGTAACAATTACAACCTTAGAAACCCCATGGAACAGTTCGATTTTGTCCTGTGTTGTCACTATGAGTCAGAATTGACTTAATGGCAATGGACTTGGTTTTTGGTTGAGGCATCCCGGTGGTGCAATGGATAATTTGTTGCTAAGTGAATGGCAGGTGGTTCTGACCTACCAGCCACTCCTTGGGAGAAGAGAACTGACAGTCTGTTCCCATAAAAATTGCAGCCTAGGGAACCCTGTGGAGGAGTTCTACTGTCATAAAAATCAAAAACCAAATCCAATGCCTTCACATCAATTCTGACTCAGTTAACCTGTATAGAAGGTCACTGTAAGTCAGAAATGGCTCAGTGACAAATACAACAAAGAAAAGCAGGGGCCTAGGAAGTAAACCCTTGGTGATGCAGTGGTTAAAAGCTACAGCTGCCAACTAAAAGGTTGACAGTTTGAATCTGCCAGGCACTCCTTGGAAACCATATGGGCCAGTTCTACTCTGTTCTGTAGGGTCAGTGTGAGACGAAATCAAATTCTTGGCAACAGGCTTGATTTTGCTGGTTTAGGAAATAAGCAGTAGTTCAAAGACAGGGAAGGGGAAGTCCCTGGGTAGTGCCCATAATCAAGTCAAGGACCCTGGTTGCTAACCAAAACTCTGGAGTTTGGAGTCTACCCAAAGGTGCCTCAGAAGAAAGACCAAGTGATCTACTCCCCCCGAAAAATAGCCGATGAAAACACCATGGAGTATGTACAGTTCTATTTTGGCACACATGGAATCGCCATGAGTCAGAACCCACTAAATAGCCACTAGTTTGATATGTGAAGAAACTGAGGCTTGGAGAGTTGCTGTGACCTGCAGGATAAGAGCTGTTTCTGAGTTTGCACAGTATTTCATGAAGGGCACATTACTATTCTCTGCACACTGGTGCTTGATGAATGATTTATGCCTTTTATTCATTTGTTATGATGTTATGATGTTGGAAAATAAGTTTCCAGTAAATGTTGACATGAGAACCCTTTTGTTACCCACGTGGGATTGTCAGTATGAAACCTCTAAGTCCGAAACACATCTACTCCAAGAGGTAGTGTTGTGGATATGCAACACTTTTTTTCTGCTTTTTAGGGAGTTATTAAGGGAACATGACATTAATAGGGACCCAAAAAGGGGGTGGGACTTTGTAGACCATCAGAAGGAGAAGAATGATGGGTAAGTGGAATATTAATTTGGTCAGTAAGGCATCATGCATTTAAAAATGATTGCCCTTTAATTCTTAAAATTTTCTGGGAGGTGATAAGAGGATTTATAGGGTTTTCACCCCCATTTGCAAGCCAGCAAGTAGATGATTCATGTACTGGAGGAAAAAAAAAAAAAGAAAGAACTCTTTTTTTTTTTTTTTGACATGCAGTTACCAGCTTCTATTTTTACTCTAGTCCTTGAGCCTGTTTTTCCCTTATTTAGGAAACCTGCAACTATAAATGTGTTGAATTCATTTTCTTACCTTGCTGCTAAATATAGAGAGAACGGTACCTATATTTCCATGCCTAGGGGTTATTTTAAGCAAAGTTGAGACCCATTTAAACAGACAGTTCTCTGGTATTTATATGGTGTAAACTATATTAAAAGAAAATCGACCTCCTCTGGAGTGATGGAGCCTGGTTGTGCAACAGTTAAGTGTTCAGCTGCTAACAGAAAAGTTGAAGACTGTGACTCACCCAGCAGCAGCTCCACAGGAGAGAGCCCTGGTGATCTGCTTCTGTAAAAGTCATAGAAAGAAAACCCTGTAGAGCTGTTCTGCAGTGTCACACGGGGTCACTGTGATGCACAATCCACTCAACAGCACCCAAGATCAAAAACAATTCTGGAAGGTGTTTAGCCTTAGGGATTTTTTTAAAAAAATATATTTCCTAAATTGAGGAATAAAATGATGTTTCATTAAGATTATTTATACTAAGACAGTGACCTTAGGACTGATGTAAAAAAGCAGACTCACTGCCATTGAATCAGTTTAACTCATAGCAACCCTATAGGACAGAGTAAAACAGCCCCCATAAGATTTCCAAGGAGCAGCCAATGGATTCAAACTGCCAGCCTTTTGCTTAGCAGCCAGGCTCTTAACCAGTACATCACCATGGCTCCTTAGGATAGATGAAAGGTACTGTTAATTCCTCTCATGATCCTTGAAAAAAAGTATAAACAGGAGAAAAGCTATATGTCTGAGACAAGAATACCAAATATTACACGTTACTTCTTGGATGCAGTGTCTAACCACAATGAATGTCCCAGGTAAGAAAGAAGAGATAAGATACCCAAGGGTCAGGTTCTCTCCAATTCTGGTATTAGAATTGTTCCTTTAGAGAAGGGGGAAATGAGCCGGAAACAGAATGTGACTTTCCTATCTGATCTTGAGTAAACTGCCTACGGAATCCGAAGTGTGCAATACTGATTCCAAGTCCCCATTTTGTCTCCCATACCACTGTGGAAGCATGTTTCTCTTCACAAGCGCCTCCTACCCTTCCCTCTTCTTGCCTCCTTTGGTGCTGCTACCACCACTGCTGTTAACACTCTGGGCTGCTAACCAAAAAGCTGGAGGGTTTTAATCCACCCAGAGGTACCTCATAAGAAAGGCTTGCTGATCTACTTCTGAAAATTCAGCCATTGACCCTCCTCTGACATACATGAGGTTGCCATGAATTGGAATTCACTTGACAGCCTTTTTTTTTAATCCATCTGATTCCTAATGGTTCTTAAACACTAGGCGCTGCCCAATTAATCACCCTTAAATTCTTTTATTTGTCACATACTCCCTCAAAAATGGTTTGAATCCACCAGGCACTTCTTGGAAACTCTATGTGGAAATTCTACTCTGTCCTATGGGGTTGCTATGAGTTAGAATTGACTCAACAGCAGTTTTCCCCCCTTAAAAATGTTAATCAATTCTCAATATTCTACCATTTAAAGACTAAATTCTGCATAAGTGAAAAGACTCTCTAACCAAGCTGCCCTCAAACTGCCTGCTTGACTTTTGACATTCTCCAAAAATGTTACACCACACCTCTTACAGAAGTGTGTTCCCTGCCCCCTGAATGACTCCTTCTGATCCCCAGGTCTATAGTCCTGATATTTACAGTCAGCCTTTGACTTTCATGTAACGCCAAAGCCAAGCCAAGTGCCGTCGAGTCAGATCCGACTCATGGCAACCCTAGGCACAAGATACAAAATATCTTCAGTATGCTTGCCTGTTTTTAATATGTTGAATTCCAACATGTGTAGCAGCTGACTTACACTGGAAGCATTTGTATGATGACTGCTTATCTCAAGTGTCCATCAGTGCAGCAGAGTTTGTGTCACGCCTCTGAAAATGCACTTGATTTCTCATGATTCTCTTATTATAATAAGTGCAAGATAAAACTTAAGATAGTTGAGACAAATTTGGACATGGTTAGGTACACTGAGGGTGGTGAACCCATAGTCTGTACTGGACCCTCCTTGCCCTGAAGGTAGTGGAATAAGCAAAAATTATAATAGAAAAGAACAAAACTGAACAACATGGTGAAATGCATCGTTGAAGATGGAGCAAAAGGCATGGCATGATAGGATGTATATTTGTAGCACCTTTACCAAAACCAAACCCAGTGCCGGATCTGTTTCAACTCATAGGCAAGCCTATATGGCAGAGTGGAACTGCCCCATGGAGTTTCCAAAGAGTGCCTGGTGAATTCAAATTGCCAGCAGCTTTATGATGCATTAATTTGTTGTTTCACTTGTCATGCTTGCTTACCTGTTTGAGATGCCGTCAGAGAAGATGATCTGCAGTCATCAACAACAGGCAGCTTTTACTGTTGCTCTTGCCAGTAATCTTATAACTCTTCTCAAAGAAGGCATTAGTCAGGGTTCATTTGGATTTACCTTCTCCAAGATGTTGCCTTCAATTTGTGTACATTTCTCCTTGCCCCTCTGGGCTGCTCTGAAATTTTAGTATGTATCATTACCTTTAACATTTACTTGTTGATTATTTTGTATATTCATATTGTCCTGTTAACTACAGTAGGAATTCTTGGAGGCACACATAACAGTTTCCTCAAAACAAAGCAGACTTTGGGAACACATAGGGCTAGTTTAGCTAGCTACTTCTGCAGTAGGGAATGTAGCTTTGCTTCTTAAGACTTTGAAGCTTTTAAAGCAGTAGTCAGCATATATAGATATATAGATATATAGAATCATCCGTAGCCTACTAGTTGCTTCTGACTCATAGCAACCCTATAGGACAGAGTAGAACTACTCTATAGCGTTTCCAAGGAGTACATGGTAGATTTGAACTGCTGACCTTTTGGTTAGCAGCTGCAGCGCTTAACCAACCAAACCACCAGAGTTTCCATAGATAATTATAGATATTGATGTGTATATTTTCACTGTCTTTTTTGTTGTGTTCTAAGTGAAAGTTTACAGATCAAGTTCATTTCTAATACAAAGATGTGTACACACATTGTTATGTGAACCTAGTTGTTGTCCCTACAATGTGACATCACATTCCTCGGTTCCACCTTAGATTTCAGCCACTTCTTGTCCCTTCCTGCTGTCTCGTCTTGCTTACACTCTGTGGTGTTTGTTCTAAATGCATCTCTTTTCAGCTTAAAGAACTTTGAATTGGGGATGCTTGCATTTCCCTTTGTTATTTCCTTTAGGTTTTCTGAGATTTCAATCATGTATCACTTCTTTGCTCTTCTGTTTTCAACCCAAGACACTTTAATGGAGCTGACATTTTATAAAAGGAAGGGAATCATAGTGATGCGTGTGCATTTTCCTTTGTACCATCCCAGAGGGATAAAATGAATGTTCTTGATCATTAGAGATATTTGGTGTTTAAATACAGAGTTAACAGTCAATCATAGTTTAACTGTGTGGATGTTAGAGAAGGTTTCATTTATGTTGGTGTTAACATTCGTGTCTTTTAGATATTTTAGAGGAGAAGAGTGTAATTTTCTCTAAAATATATCTGGAAGGGAGAACACTTGCCAATCCAATTACATTTCTAATTTCTCATTTCTGTAACCTCCAATAATTTTGTTGGACTTCGAAGAAAAGTATGATCATATATTACATTTACATCTATACTCAGTTATTGCTAATTTTAGTCTTAACATTCCTTCTTTGGTATCTCTTCTGCTATTGATTTGGTAAGAGTTACCTTTAATCACTTAAAAATAAGTAATGCATTAGGGCTGCCCAAGGCTAGCCTATACGTGGAAAAATCACTCCATTTAAGAATTAATTTAACAAGAGTCTATTACACATTTAACTTCAGAAATTCACCAGAATTATTTCCATCTCTGTGAAAGCACTTATTAGCCAGAAAAATTAGGCCTAATTTTAGAGAGTGCCACAGTGAGCAAAACTTCCTTGAATTTCCAGAAATTGCCATGACTTTTGACTATGATAATAATAATGCTTAACACTTATAGAATTTCAGCACTTAAAGAAAATGAATGAGTAGCAATTGTTATCAGAATACCACTGCCTGTCCTCAAATATTTTAAAGCCATTTAAACAGTTAAACAAGGAACAAAAAGGGGGCTGCTATTAATTCAGGCCAAGAGGGTGCCATGCTTTTGTAGATCTTTTTGTTTGAGTTGTTTTGTGTTTATGACTATCAAGAATAGTACATCAGCATGGAGGGGTGGGTGGCCCGAGAATACCCAATTGGATTGAGTTGTAGAGGTGAGAAAGTAGAAACAGAGACCTTAAATGCCATTTGCCAAGAAGTTTGGCTGAAAAAAGAAAATGACCACTAGGCAATGGAGGTGTGGATTCATGGGGCACTGTGTTTTTATTTGAGATAGGCAGTAACTGTGATGGAAACGGTTCACTGTGGAGAGCAATTAATAACGCCAGACGGAGGGAACAGAGACCTTAGGAGAGCAGACTAAAGTGCGTATCAGTATCCTCAGTGGACAGATTATTCATTCCGTTCTGTAATCTAAAATGAGTGTTTAACTTGAAGGGGCTTCTTTACCCGGAAACTGCTTCATGGAAGTTGTCTGTGAAGCAGGCTCACCCGTGCCTGGCATGGTAACAAGTGGAGTTTGGGGATCTTCAAAGCTGTGGATAGAGACGGTAACAGATGGACAACTCAGGACAGCACAAAGCAGGAGCACTCTGTGGGGAATTACTGCCAGAGAGCTTGACTTGGTGGCCAGTACTAATAGTTGTCTTGATCAGCAGCTGTTGATCTTCTAGTCACTCTCCTCAAGAGCAACAGTTACCTGGCAAGGTCTCTGAGACTTTTGTTTTTCTCTATTGGTCTGTTTACCAACAGGAGAAAAATGGGAGACTGTTCTCAATTTTGCTAGGAGGGAAAAAAGGCAAAATTGAAAGAAAAAAAAAAAGCTTAACTGTTTATTAAACCAGAGAAGCTTTATCCTGTGTGAATAAATGACGTAGCCGCACCTATGTCTTTCTTGGCCGTGGAACAATGACAGCGAATCAGCACCCTGCCTGCAGCAGTGATAGAGCCATCTAAAGTTAACTCACAGGTGTCCTTGCTGGTGTGTTTAGCTTGGAGAAGTCGTTTTAAATAAGCAACACATTTGAAAAGAAACAACTGTGTCCTGGATTGAATTATGTATATCAGTTTGTCTGGGTCGTGATACCCAGTATTGTGTCCTCTAAGACTCTGCTGTTCCTGCTCATTTGATAATGTCCCTCTGTGGTGTGTGTGTATGTGTAAAATGAGAAACTTGTATAGAAATTGTAAGAGTGGCAGGAAAAACTACTGCAGAGAGTTTACCCAGAACTGTTTACACTGTCCTCTAGTTGCTCACCTTCCTCCTGTCCCCTCCCCATCTCCCTCTCTCTATGCTCCTCTTCTTTATTCTTCTCTACCTTCACCCCTCTGCTCCTCCCTCCCCTGTTCTTCCATCCCTCTTTCTCTGTTTCTTTCTCTTCTATATATACTTCTCCTTTTTAACCATTGTTAAGTAAGGTAGGTATACTTTGTCCCTCTATTCTATGAGTTGTAATCAACTTGACAGCACTGGGTTTGGTTTGGTATTGGTTATTCTTAAATATTTCAAAGTTCAGTTTTGCAAAAGAAGGATATTTTCTTAATATCCATAGTGCAACAGTTAAATACCAGGAAATTTAAAATTGACGCAATTCCATTTTCTAATCTGCATTTAAAATTGGTACAATTCTGTTTTCTAATCTACAGTCTATACTCAGATTTCATTGATAGTCTCAGTAATGCCCTTCAGAACTTTTGACCCCGTGCAACCCTTAATGTGTTAATGTTGCCTCTGGTCTCCTAGCCTGACTCTTATAAAGACATTGGATGGCTTCAAGAGAGCAGAATAGCCACTTGTCTAGGACACTAATCTCAAGAATATAAATACACTGTGCTAGCATGTCCCAAGTGTGCCCCATAAAACAGTTCTTTTGGGAAATGCTATGGGAAATAAAGATTTGGAGTTTGAAATAGAAGAAAAACTGAAGCAATAGTCACTGTACCCTTCATTCACTTCTGGGAGATTTTCAGTGTACATTGGCTTACAGAGGGCTCTGAGCACTTACAACGTGTCTTAGCCCTCTAGTGCTGCTACAGTAGAAACACAAGTGGGTGGCTTCAACAAAGAGAAATTTATTCTCTCGTAGTCCAGTAGTCTAGAAGTTGAAATTCAAGAGGTCAGCTGCAGGGCAAGGCTTTCTCTCTCCGTTGGTTCTAACGGAAGGTCCTTCTCATAAATTAGGTTTCCTTGGGTCTGGAAGCATCTCAGCATAGGGACCTCAGGTCTAAAGAATGTACTCTGCTCCCACTACTGATTTCTTGGTGGTACAAGGACCCTGTGTCTCTCTGCTTGTTTCTCCCTTTTTTATTCCAAAAGAGATTGGCTTAAGATGTTATTCAGCCTTGTAGACTTTATCAAAAGTAACTGCTGCTAGTCTATCTTAGTAAGTCAGAGTGATAGAAATTATAACACATAGGAAAATCTCACCAAATGAAAAAATGGTGAACAATCATACAATACTGGAAATCATGGCCTAGACAAATTGATGTATATAATTCAACCCACGACATAAGAAGATTTTATTATTTAACCAGCAATTTTTCTACCATATTTGACAGTATAACATCTGTCTCACATATTCATCTACATGGCTCCACTTGGGAAATGCTAACTTAGATTTTTGCAATAGATGTTTTACCTTAAAAATTCATTTTTCTTTCAATAATTTTTGTTTTTAATTGTGGGAAAACCAACCCTCTTTCGGAACTTTAAAAATGATTAGGATTTTATAATAAAAAGTAAAAGATTCGTGCCTGAAATATTCTTGACCTCTGCTCTATATGCAGTTATGAATATAATATTCACAACTTCACAGCAGTACTTTATATGTAAGACAAATCAACATGAGTAGATTCTGTAATACTGTCAGTGGCTTCACAAAATAAAGTGCGTTTTTCACATGAAATATGGTGTCAGTGGTGGCTCAAAGTTCTGCACTTAGGAGTGAGTGACTCAAGAATTCAGGCTGAAGGAAGTTTTGCCAGTTTTGCTGGGTTAGCTCTATAAATCACTTTGGGTATTGTTCCAGATTCAGTTGTGCCCTCTAAAAATATATCTTGTAAGTTCTAACCCCTATGCCCAGGGAGGAAACCTGGTGCCATTGTTAAGCACTAGGGCAGCTAATCAAAAGGTTGGCAGTTTGAATCCACCAGGTATTCTTTAGAAACACTGCGGGGCAGTTCTAACTCTGCCCTTTAGGGTCTCTACGAGTCAGAATTGACTCGACGGCAATGGTCTTGGATTTTTGGTTTATACCTGTGAAAGAATGCTTTTAGCACAGTGGTTAAGCGCTGCATGTGCTGACCCAAATGTCAGCAGTTTGAATCTGCCAGGTGCTCCTCAGAAACTCAATGGAGAAATTCTACCCTGCTTTATAGGATCACTGTAAGTTGGAGCTGACTCTAAGGCAATGGATTTGGTTTCTGTGGTATACTTGGGGAGCAGCCCTATTTGTGTAGTGGCGAAAAGCTACAGCTGCCAACCAAAAGGTCCACAGTTTGAATCTATGAGCTGCTCCATGGAAACCTTGTGGAGCAGTTCTAGTCTGTCATGTCTGACTACAAGGCAGAATCAAATTGACAGCAAAGAGTTTGATTTGGTTTGGATACCTGTAGATATAATTCCGTCTGGGAATAGAATTTTCTTGTTTATGTTAATGAAACTATATCAGTTCAGGTTGGTTTGCAAGCCAATCAGCTTTGAGATATAAAAAGAGCAGATTAGGCACACACAGGGGAAGATAGATGCCAAGACACATGGAGATTCGTAAGGTACTGGGAAACAGAAGCCAAAGAGATAAGATATTTGTTCAGAGCCAAAAGAAAGAGAAAGTTTTCTCCTAGAGCTGGTACCATGAATTGGAGCATCTAGCCTTCTAAACTGTAAGAAAATAATTTATCTTTGTTAAAGTCATTCATTTGTGATATTTCTGTAATAGCAGCAGTAGTCACCTAAGACAGGTATAATCATCCAATCAGCAACACATTCTTTTGGCACACACTGGAGAATTGATGAAGAGGGCCTTGGAGTTACAGTTCCTGGCTGGATAGCTGCTTCTATGTAACTTCTGAATTTTAAAAGGAACCTGTGAAAGACATCCTTTCAGCACAGTGGTTAAGTGCTGCGTGTGCTAACCCAAATGTCAGCAGTTTGAATCTGCCAGGTGCTCCTTGGAAACTCGATGGAGAAGTTCTACTCTGCTTTATGCCAAGCCAAGTGCCGTTGATTCGGATCCGACTTGTGCTGGCCCTAGGGGCCAGAGTAGAACTGACCCCCAGAGTAGGGTCACTATAAGTTGACTCTAAGGCAGTGGATTTGGGTTTTTTGGTATACCTGGGGAGAAGCCCAGTCTTTGGGGGATAACTGTCTAGTAATCTGTATACCTGTATAAGTCATTTATAAATTTGTTACTTTATTATTTTATATGAATCATGTGTTATTTGATTCTTACACTGACTATCCAAAGCAGGTGTAAATACTCCAATTTTACAAATGGAACAACTGAGGCTCAAGTTATGTGATTGAAATACAAAGGTTTATAAGTCATGATTTGATTTTGGGGGTTCTTAATGAAGTATTTTTGTAAATATTTTGTATTTTTAGTGTGAATTATTCTTTTTTTTAAGGAGAAGGGGGTCGATGAGCTTGACACATGGTTCATGACGTACTGGGAAATATCATCAGATAGTGACCTAATGTGCTGTCATTTGGAGTAGAAGTTTGTGTGCACAGTGTTTAAAGTTTTCCCATGTATTGATAAGTCATGGCAAGAGTAGTCCATTTTTGGCTTTTGATTTACCATATTTCATTTTGGGAACCTCTCCCTGCATAACAGATAAAAGTCTAACTGACTGTGAATGAAAAATAATGATTTTAAAAAATGAAAATGTAAAACTTATCTCTTAAACAGTTTCAAATAAGACATACATATCTTAAAACTGTTAAGGTAGAAAATGCCCCATTTTGATGTGTAGCACAATTGAGATATCTAAGTTTTTCTTTTTTCAAGAAAATGTTCTGTATCCCATTTGGGTGAGTGGCATCTAGATTCTTAAAAGCCAGCAAAGTGCCATCTAAGGAGAGTCAGTCAGTCCCTGTTCACCAGGAACAGAGAGAACAAAGGACATCAAAGACAAGGAGGAAAATATGAGACCAGAAGAACTAGATGGTGTCTGGCCATCACCAGTGACTGCCTTAACAGGGAACACAATGTAGACTCCTTGACACAGTGGAGAAAAAAAATGGAATGTAGATGTAGAATTCTACTGAAAGACCAGACTTGGTGGTCTGACATCCTGGAGGATTCCCCGAGAGCATGACTCCTGGACTCACTACTAGCCTAAGCTGAAACCATACCAAAGACGATTCTTTGGACAAAAGTTGAACTAGACTATAAAACGTTAGGCAGTCAGTGCAGCACCTCTGCAGAAACAACATGGGAACGTGAAGAGGATGGGACAGGAGTTGGTTGAATAAATATGGGAAGTACAAGGTAGAAAGGAGGAGTGTGCTCTTCCAGGATTAGGAGAACAACTAGAGTTGCATAGAGGTGTGTGTAGAGGGTTTTCTATGGCAAATTGACTTAGATTGTAAACTATGACTTAATCACAATAAAAAAATTCAATTAAAAAAAGAGAATGCCCTGTTTTAGAAGAGAATTATATGTAAAATTCCAAAATGTCTCCTAAAAAAAAAGAAATTCATGCTGTGTTGCTAATGACTTTAAAACCTACTGTTTAATTAAAGTTAGTTAGTCTAATTAAGTCATTGAATAAGCTTCTGAATATTGCTAACCTTATTCTAAATCTTCTAGAGTATGGTTTTGAGATTTGGAGGGAGTATTTTAATGATGCTGAGTGCTGGCTGTTTACACTGCAAAATAAATTTTATGTTTTAATGGGTGCCCAACTCCCATTACCTTACAAATATACTCTGATTTTTGTAAAAGCTTTCTCCATACTTCCACTTCCCAGACTAAACTGTCAAATACTCCCACAGAACATTTTTTTTTATCATTAGATCGTGTATCGCTGCCACAAAGTATTTTGACTGGTTGAGATTCATATATTTGTCTGTCTTCTCTAAATGATGGTATGCTCTATGAAAACAAGAGTTGTTTCTATCTTGGTCATTACTGAACTCAGAGTCTAAGGAATGGCAGATGTTCTTCAGTGGTACAAATGGTTTACACTTATTTCTTAATTTAAAGGTATTATTTATTTACACCCAGCTGCACCATAAAAGAAAAGCTTGGTGATCTGCTTCCATAAAGATTCCAGACAAGAAAACCCTATGAATCAATTTTACTCTGAAACTCATGGAGTTGCTGTGAGTTAAGGTCACCTCCACAGCAGTAGACTGTGAGTGGCAGCCATTCAGTAAATAGTACACAGGGATGAATGCTCACTGAAATTAAAGCTAACAGTCATTTTGGAGATGAGAATTGTGTGTTCTGTTGTGTTCTCGTTTTCAAGCACAGTGAAGCAGAGACTTAAGCATCCATCCCCTACCAATGATGTCCATTAGGTACTCCTGATCTTTTGCAAGTGTCCCTGGGTGGTGCAAGTTACTAAGTACTCAACTGCTAGCTGAAAGGGTGGTGATTCCAACCCACCCAGAGGCACCTTGGAAGACAGTCCTGGAAGGACACTCTTGTGACTTCATTCACTTGCAGACCAAGGCTACAGTTTCCTCTGTGTTTCTATCTCATTCTCACTCTAATGGCTATTGGTTACTCAAAGCCTAAACATAAAAACTGTGTTTTTCAAGAGCTATGGTGGAAAGTTTAAGACAAAAAGCAATTGAAGTTAAGAGCTTTCAGTTTGGCTTGGTGTAATAGTATTAGGAATATAACATTTCCCAAATTCAGTTGAGGATGTATCAGCACCAGCATTTAGTTTGTCAACTGTCCAATTCTGTTCACCAAAACATGTAAACAAAGTTAACTTTGGTCCTGTAATTTGAGGTTCCTAGAACTGGTGATTTACTTAAGGAATTTTATAGACTTTCAAAGATTACAGAATAATTTTGAGAGGAAAAACATATTAGGTTTTAATCTAGTTGATAAGAGCATTGCAGCAACAAATGTTAAGTTACTCCATTCATAGAGAAATCGTTAGTATAATTGGTTACATCTTTAGCAACCACCATACTCATCCTCATATGTATCCTCTAGATATTTTTTACTAGAGTCATTATGGAGTAGACAGGCACTGATGAACATGACTTTGGTTTAAAAGACTGATGTTGTACAGAATGATTGGGAGTCAAGAAGGGTAATCGTGATACTATTGCAAAACGTTAGCCACATATCTGTGGATTGTTCTGTGTTTGTCAATGGAGTTTATTAACATGGGAATTGTGGTACTTGGAGATAGGCGTATTTGGATCAAGTGTGTGCTCTTGAGTCATGCAAGTTAAATGTGTGCAGCTGTACTTGACCTCAGCAAGGGCCTAAGAAGAGGGATCAAGAGGAGTTGATACTATCTATTGCTCAGATAGACTTTATTCTTCCTCCTGTATTGGTATTCACATTATACTTGACCCAAGTTCCAAACGGTTGGTTCAGGTAAAAATCTGGGAACTCTCTGGAGGAGAAAAGAGCTTACCTGTACTTGCAAATCAGGAAAAGTATTTAGATCCCTAATTACACAGTGAATCTAGGAATGGACAGGATTTTCCAGGTTGAAGGAACACCTTGAGCAAAGAATCAAAGCTTCATATGCTCAGAGATGGATTTAGATGTGATGTGAAAGTTGAGAGTATTATGCTGTTATTGTTGGGTGTAGTTAATTCCGGCTCACAGTGACCCTGTGTGACAGAGGGGAACTTCCCCATGGAGTTTCCCGGGCTGTGATCCATACAAGCACAGACCTTTTCTTCCATGGAGCAGCTCATAGGTTCGAACCACCTACCTTTCAATTGGCAGCTGAGGTCTCACCCATTGTGCAACCAGGCTTTTTAAAGAACGTTATAGATATTCCTATACTGAGTAGTTAAGAATTGCCAGACACTGTTCTAAATGACTCAAGTATATGATCTCATGTGCTTGCCAGTACCACCCTAAGAGGTCTTTTCCATTACTACCTACAATTTCACAAGTGAGAAAAAGCAGTGTTTTAGAGAATGTCAGTGATTTACCCAGGAGCTTATAGCTAGTGAGAGTCAGAGTGTCAACTCTGAACCTTTAAATCTAGAAGACCGTCTAACAGGTTATCATGGTAAAATGTTTCGTAGTCCATTAGGTACAAAATTGGTGACAGAGCCTTTCAGCTTGTTTTGGTTGACATATTCCACTAGTATTCTTGAAGTACTGAAAGCCTCATGTTAATCGTGAGCTGTGGAACAATGCATTGTGGTAGCAGGGAACGTGGGCTGTGTGGTCAGGCTGTCTGGGGTTGACTGCCAGATTGTGCCTATGTAACTCAGGAAAAATCCCATGACCTCTCTGAGCCTTGGTTTTCTTATTGACAAAATATATGGCAAGGATTAAATGATTAAATACATCTTAAATTATAATACAGGTGTTACAGAGCACACAGTGAAAACACACAAAGAGTTGTGATCATTATCTACATTATTGAATGGATAAGGGACTGAAATTAAATATCTGAGTTTGACTGGAACTCTGTAAATTGTTTAATGTGTCTTATCTAAAAAAAGGTCGATAAAATTCAGAAAGTTCAGTTTTTTAATGGTGAAGCTGGGGTTTTAAAGTTTTTGTTGTCAGTTGCCACTGAGTCAGCTCCAACTAAGGAATTGCTGATAGTGTTGCTAAGGAGTCTCTCACTGATGTAAATGGTTAATGCACTAGCCTGCTAACACAAAGGTTGAAGTTTCAAGTTCATCCAAAGTAATTGTGAAAGAAAGGTGTGGCTATCTATTTCCAAAAAATCAGTCCCTGAAAACTCTGTGGAGTGCAGTTTTACTCACAGACACACGTGAAGTTGCTATGAGTTGGAATTAACTCCACAACAATTAGTTTAGTATTGGTGTGTGTCTAAAGGAAATAAAGTATACACAAATGTGTTCTTGAAGTGCAAAGCCCCGTGCAAATGCCATACTGGTGTTTTGATGATGATGATATTGATGTCAGACAGGTTGTACTAGAAGGCTCTTCCACTGCCATGCTTTTAGAATGTTCCACCCAGCTGGAAGGATGGACTCAATCAGTGGTTCTGTGTGTGCTTGTCATTCCTCTGGGATCAACCAAAACCCTTGCAGGCTCATCTCAGTACTGCGAAAAAGTTTTGGAACTTCCTAAGGGTGCTTCCAAATGATCTTCTGAGTTTGATATGTTTTTCTGTAATTCCTTCTCTTCATTGTGTTTTATTTGGCGAAGTACATAGCAATTACTATTGCACTCCTTGTGTATGAGCAGTCCAAGATAAACATTCTAGAGTGTCTAACCAATTCTGGGATCCTACAGCCCTGGAGATGATCTAACTTAGATTGTCAAATCAATAAAGCCTTTGGGAATAAGATTCAGGTTCCCCGTTCCCTCTCATTCACCCTCAGGGGTGAACAGTTTCATTGTGAAGTGGGTAACACGAAAGCTGACGAGCCTCGTGTGTTTGGGTAGGTGGCGACTCCAAACGGTGTTGTTTAAAGCAGCATGCTGTGTTTAAGCATAAGAATATTCAATGTGTGGTGACATTTCAGGGTTGCAGAAATTCAGTTTTCATTTCCATGTGTGATATTAAACACTGGATACAGAAACAACTGTTGTCTCTATTGTGCTGCACCCTGCCAGATGATTTATGTGCTTTTAGCTTAAATAATTGGGAGGGGTGGCACCTCAGGGGCTTCTAAACATATTTTGAATTGCTGTATAAATATGTCATTTCTCTGCTAATTCAAGTCATGCATGAATGTTATATAACACAAGAGGGCCTCTAGGCATGATGCATTGCACCTATAAGCTGAGTGGAAAGACTGACAACGCCCTTCTGGAGATGAAACGTTCTTTGCTTACTCTGTCTTAGCAGATGAAGAATTAGATGTTGAAGCATGACATTACTTTATAAAAGCAAAATTATTGTTTGGCATAGGGTATGGTCTCTAAATAACTTGCTGAGATGTTGGCAAGAAAAATGCATTTTCAAAAAGGAAAAAAAGTGCCCAAAAACATTCCCAAGAAAAATAGCCTTATTTAGGAGAATTTGTGGGTTGAAAGAAAAATGAGCATTGTCTTTGGCATGAACCACAATATACAGGATTGTGGAGGCCATGAGCCGCCCTGCACCCACACTCACAGAATAGCCCTAAAACTGACCTCATCAGTTCTGATATCTCTGAAAGCAGAGTCCTTTCACTCCAGTTCTTGTGCTCTGCTCTTTCTGTTTCAACTCCTCACCCTAGAGACAGAGAAGGAGAGGAAGAGAGAGAGGAAACTATAGGAAAAGAAAGAGATTCTAAGTCAAATCTCAGTAGCTATGAAGTTGTGCTAAGTCATCTTTCAGGCTTAGTGGGTATTGAGTGGATGTCTGGTAAAAGCTGTGCAAATTTGATTTCACGTTCTGAGACTGCAAAGATATAATACTTAAATTTTGGAGTGTGTCAATTTTTTACTTATGACACACCAATTTATGACTCTGGAATACAACCCAAAACAAAGATGCGATAGAAGGGTAAGGTGGCTATTGAGAAATTAGTGATGTAAGTACAAGAACTATGTTTGTTCTCTTGTGAAACCTCTTACCTATTGCATAGTTTCCTAGAATACCGCTGTTGGGCTGTGGACCATGCTCCATCAGTGGAAAGACCATTGTTGAGTGAAATACAGAAGGCAGATTGACTCAACCACTGGGTGCCAAGTGAATGGTGGTCTTTGGCAAACCCAGTGGTCTGATCATGGCTAGCAATCAGATTGCTATGAGATGTGCCCAATCAGTAATCATTATTTCATTTGCAAGGGCCTGAAGGTATCCTTTAATTTAAAGCAGAATGGAATCAGAAGGCAGTTAATGACTGGTTGCCATTTCTTCTACAAATTAATTTTGGATTTGGCAGCCCAGAGACCCTGTAGTGCCAGAATCCATGCATGGGCTACACTAAAATACAGGAGATTGGATCAGACTAGTTCCTCTAACATCTTTAGTGATGCTGTGGTTCTTTTTAACAAAATAAATTTAAACTTCTAAAAATTTCTCACTCGTCCTCTTGCTAATTTTCCATGATATTGTTAATTTACAACCCTTAACAACTGAAAAGGAAAGATAGTGAAATAAATGGTATTTTAAATATCTCCCTAAGCAACATGCCCTCCAGATTCATCCATGTGGTGAGGTGTTTGCAATCTCATCAGTTTTTTATTGTTGTGTGGTATTCCCTTGTGCATATGTGCCATGATTTGTGTATGCTTTAATCTGTTGATGGACACATAGGTTTTTTCCATGTGTTTGCTATTGTAAATAACGCTGCAGTGAACATCGGTGTGTGTATATCAATTCGTGTGAGGGCTCTTATTTCTCCAGGATGCATTCTTATAAGTGGGATTGCTGGATCCTTTAGTATTTCTATTTATAACTTTTTAAGGAGGCATGATATAGTTTTACATACTTCCTTTTTACATTCCCCTCAACGTAGGAGTTCTAGTCGCCCCTCAGACACTACAACATTTATTATTTTCTCTTTTTTTTTGTTAGTTCCAGTAATATTGGGGTGAGATGTTGTCTCACTGTAGTTTTGATTTGCGTTTCTCCGACTCTGGTTATATAGTGGTTAAGTGCCACGTCTGCTAACCAATATGTCAGCAGTTTGAATCCATCAGGCAGTCCTTGGAAACTCTATGGATCAGTTCTGCTGTAGCCTATAGAGTCACTGTGAGTGAAACTGGACTCAGTGGCAGTTTTTTTTGTTTTGTTTTGTTTTTGTTGTTGTTTTTTGGGGGAGTTGGATTGGTAGTAGCTAAAGGTCATGAGTATTTCCTTATGTGTCTTTTAGCTGCCTGAATGTCTTCTTTGGTGAGGCATCTATTCATGTCCTTTACCTGTTTTTTAATTGAATTGTCTTTTTGTTATTAAGGTGTTGAGATATTCTACAGATTCTGGAGATTATTATGACATTATTGTTATGACATTAATATAAAAGTCAGTTTCAACATGATACAGCAAAGAAAATTCATTCATGTTGTTTCTCCATCCAGTAATTCAACAGGCATTTGTTGTGGTTCTGACATC
Organism: Heterohyrax brucei; assembly: GCA_028571685.1. NCBI lineage: Eukaryota > Metazoa > Chordata > Mammalia > Hyracoidea > Procaviidae > Heterohyrax > Heterohyrax brucei. Next base: position 174,259,665 of record CM053141.1, read on the forward strand.
AGGAATACAGTGTTTCTTCTATTATGTATATTCTCAATGACAACAAAAAAATAACATTTTAGGAAAAGGGCCCTTTAAAGCATTATGGGCCCTGGGCACAGTATCTCCTTGCTGAATGAATAGGTCAGCCCTGTCTTTGACCCATTCAGAGTTGAGGATCAATGAGAGATCAATCAGATAAGCTCTTTTTGTAAAAGAATAACCACAATACAAACATATAGAATTTTTTTTTGTTGGTTGGTTGGTTGGTTTTTGGAATTGATATTGGATGGATCAAACGAATAATCATATTGTGATGATTACCTCCTTTGTTCCTAGCTTTATTCACAGACTGAAAATCATAGGACTGCTTTCCAGAGTCATTTCTGCCCTTAATGCAATGTATGACCGATGGATATGATAGTGCAGGAGTGTTTCCAAGCCCTATGGGTTTCATCCTCTTGATAACCCTCCACATTTCATCTATCTCATACTTTTGATAATAAGGTATGTTAACATTTACAGAGAGAACGTCATCAGAGATGTCAGATGACTTGTGAATAAAAGTCAAAGCCTAGGTTCAAGCACATGTGTGTCACTGTTCAAAATCTGTGGCTTTGACTACCATGCTCTCCTAGATGACAGTTTTCTCACTTTCAAAGTGAGGTTAGATGAGATAATCTATGGAACCCCTTCTAGGTCAAATTCACTGATTGATAACTTGACTCAAGTCTCCTTTCTCAGCTATACATGTAGTTGGTTGGTTAGAACAGCTGTTTCTTACCACCCCAAAGACACCGTGAGTTGTATTTGGACACATCCACAGGACCTTGAGTGTGTTTGTATTTCCTCACCTAGACTTTGAGTAACTCAGAAGAACTAATGTCAGTCTGCCATGACTACTGTGCCCTTTCCATGAAGGGAGAGCCCTGGAGGAGTTCTGCTTCCACACCTCCCCCACTACAGCAACCCATTTTCCCTGGAATGATTTAATTTCATGCACAGGGAAAGATTTGGCGTGGGCCAAGGTAATGCGCTATCATGTCACTCAGTCGTGTCTGTGATTTCTCAGCTTCTCCCCAGTGCTATAGAAATGATTAATTCCTCAGGAAGGAAGCCAAGAAAATTATGACAATAACAAAAATATTTCGACTGCAATTGTAGAGCACATAAACTTGTCACTGGAGTGATGAGAAGACTGCTGGGTTGCCTCTCATTAGCAGTAAAAATATTTTATTTATATATGTGATTTTGCATGTATTGTTATTGTTGCAGCACAGAGCAGGTTGGGTGGGCTCTGGACTTAGGTAAGCACAGCATTGGCAAGAAATTCACGGAAAATATTTTGTGTTGCTGCTGGGCCTCTCAGCTGAGGGGTCCTGAGCCTTTTGCCAATGGTATTGATTGGATAATATATGCTGAATGCTCCCTGATGTGGAACGTGGTTGGGTACTTGTGGACAGTGTTGTTGGAGATTTCAAGAGATGAGCATATGTGAGACAGAGAAAAATAAAGTATAAGATACTTGCAGTAATGGTGATTACATGGATTGACTTCTTACTAAGTGCCAGGCCTTCTGTAAATTGCTTTCCATGCATTATTTTCTTCAACCATCACTCCAGCTCTTGTGTAGCTGCTACTATAACCCTTATTTTGAGGTCACTGAGGCTTAAAGAATTTAAATCCTCAAACAAAGCAATCTCTGTCAAGTCATTTCTGACTGATGGTGACCTCATCTGTACCAAAGTAGAACTGTGCTCCATAGGGTTTTCAGTGGCTGACCTTGGAAATAAACCACCAAGCCTTTCTTCCAGGGCACCTCTGGGTGATCTCAGACTCCTACCCTTCATCCATTAACAGCTGAACACATTGACACTTTGCATCACCCAGAGACTTATCAGTACCTAACGGGAATGAGACGTCAAGTGAGGGCTGTGCCCAGGCACTCTGACTACCAAGATTAAGTTTAAGTATCACGCTCTATTGCCTCTCAGTAAAAAAAAAGCTTAAACAAGTGTATACATGTATATGTATGTATGTATGTATGTTAGGCATGTACATATCAGTGTCACTAATATCTAGTGATAATATGGCTGGCTAGTGGCTATCATACTGCAAACACTTGTGTCATTGCAGAAATCTATATTGCTTTTTATAAAAAAAAACAGTACTCATCAAGTCGGCTCTAACTCATGGCAATCCTGTGTGTGTCAGTGCAGAACTGTGCTTCACAGTGTTCTCAGAAGCTGAGTTTTTGGAAGGTAGATAGCCAGGCCTTTCTTCTGAGGTGCCTCTGGAAGGACTTGGAATCTCCAGACTTTTGTTAACTAGCAGAACAAGTTAACCATTGTACCATCCAGGGGCTCCTTCTGTTGAATAGCTCTACTCTATTGTGTTTGATTTGTTATGTATTTTGACAGTAGTTTTTTTTTTTTTAACCAAACCAAAGCCAGTGCCATCCAGTCGATGCTGACTGATAGCGAACCTATAGCACAGAGTAGAACTGCCCTGTAGAGTTTCCAAGGAGTGCCTCACAGATTTGAACTGCTGATCTTTTGTTTAGCAGACATAGCACTTAAACCTCTACACCACCAGGATTTCCTTTTTTAAAAACCAGTTAGCATATTTTTACTAATATATGAGAGCAGGAAAGACTAATAAGGAGAGTTTGATGAACCATTAAAGACAAATATTTGCTAAGTGCCTACTATATGTCAGGCATTGTTCTGGGGCTGGAAATACGTCAGTAAACACAGTAGACAAAATTCTCTGTCCCCCATGAGCTCATATGAGTTGACACTGCAGCTTGGCTGTAAGATTGCTCAGGTTACAAATCTAGGCTTATGTTGTCATCAGTCCCAGCAACATCATTCTATTTTACCAGTTGCCTGAACCTCAGATGTTTTCCAACAGCAGACCATCAAGCCAAAGGCCTGATTTTGAAGGTTCAGAAGACTGGATGAGAGAGAATGATGTAAGAGAAGATCTGACTCTCTGGGAGATATACACTGCAGATTTGGTGTTAGGCCATTACCCTGGTGGGGTAGTGGCTAAGTGCTAGGGCTGCTAACGAAAACATCAGCAGTTCCAAGCCACGAGGCACTCCTTGGGGAAACTCTACGGGGCAGTTCTACTCTATCCTACAGGACCACTATAAGTTGGAATTGACTCAACAGCAGTGGGTTTGGTTTTGGGTTTTATGGTCATTATATATCCAAAGCCCTTGTCCCTGGAGCTTCCTGTAAGTGTATATGAATGAAGTAATGTGATTATCTTTGCAGAAGGCTAGTTCTTTAGGTCCCTTGGCCAAGGCATCAGATAAAAGAATAACTTGCAAATCAAATTAATGACCGAAATAATGTTGAATCTCCTTACATCTTTCTACACTGCATGGATTTCACAGAGGACAATCTTCATATGTTCATTGTTTATCTGTCTTCCACACTAAATTCTGTACACTGAAGATGAAGGCATTATGTCTGTCATGTTTACCGTAGTATTTCCAGTGTCTGGCACACAGTATGATATAATAAATGTTTGTTACAGTCATTGTGTATTGTCAGTTGTGCAGTAAATGTCTTGTTCATTTTCATTATCTGGTTTAGTGATTTTTAATGCACACCTCGTGAACCACAGGCTCTGTGGGATGTTAACAGGTACCAGATGTAAAAGGGCTGTGGGGACAAGTTTGCTTGAGTAAAGCTGCTTTTAAATAAGCATGTTTTGTTACTGCAGGACTTCTTAGGGCCACTGAAAGGGTAATAGAGCTTTAGGGTGCATCAGAATCACCTGGTGACTTGATGAAACACACTTCGAGACACACTGTGGAGGTGTGTTTTTCACTTTCTGAGAATGGAGAGAGCTTTTACTATTTCTTAAACTGAAGGTTTGACCAAAGGTCATAAACCTAGTGCTCTAAGGTTAGACTGTTGACCTAGTTCATACTAAAGGGTCAATGAATTGTAAATTAATGTATCCACATTTTAAAGAGGAAACCTTGGCAGAGCTCCATTTGAAATAAAAATGTGTTGTTCCTGGTAAACATTAGACGTCATTCCTAAATGAACAGGATAAAATTTTTTGTATGAGATATTAAAAAAAGTTTTCATAGTTAAAAAAAATGGAGCCAATCACAACCTAAATTGTCTGGAAAAGAATGTTTATACTTCATGTCATTGACATTACTGTTGTCTAAAACAACTCTGCTGCTTTTTATACACAGCTGGTTTAGTTTAAACACATATTGCTGGGCCCTGGCAGCACACAGCATTTTGCCTTTTGGACTCTCCCATGATTTGAAATGAGTTATTCGTAATTCTGCTGAATTCCAAATGTTTGAAGGAACAGATGTGGACCTAAAGGAATACTCAGCTCCTAGTGATATTGTTCCAAAAGGCAAAATATGTATACTTTTGCATTAAATGAAGAGCTTCTCTTGGGTCTTTGTGTTTTGAAAAGATGAGATGACAGAAGTGGGTTAGGATAACCCAAAACTGTGCTGTTCCATGCTTAAAGGAATATTAATCACTCAGCCAGTAACTGGTTTCTGTCAAGTCAACCCTGACCTAAGGTGATTCCATGTGTGTCAAGAGTAGAACTGTGCTCTCTAAGGTTTTTAGTGGCTTATTTTTCAGAAATAAAACACCAGGCCTTTTTTCCTGGGTGCTTCTAGATAGACTCGAACCTCCAACTTTAAGGTTAGCAGCCAAACTGGTTAACCATTTTCGCAAACCAGAAACTGCATTAGTCAGTGAATTCAGTAATAATTGATCTCATAGGCATCATATGTGGTATACAAAATACAGAAGACATAAAAATCCCAGGAGGGAAAAAATAAACTAATTTGGGATGACAGAGACACTTCTGAAGTAATTAGAGCAGAGATTTCCATGCTTCTTTGCATAGCAGCTTGAAAACAACAAGCAAACCAAAAAATCCAGATCTTTAGAACTCATATTAAAAAAGAAAAAAAAAAGGTTGTCATCTAGTCATTTCTTATTCGTGGTGAACCCATGTGTGTGAGAATACACCTGAGCTGCATGGTGTTTTCAGTGGCTATGGGTTTTTAGAAGTATGTCACCAAGCTTTCCTTTCTTGCAAGGTGCCTCTGTGTAGATTGTATCTGCCAACCTTTCAGCTAGTAGACAAGCACTCAACTGTTTGTGCAACTGAGAGACTCGTAGGTCTCATCCTAGACCCCTAACTCAGATCCCAAGAGTATAGTGCCAGAGAACAAGCACCCTATTTGATTCTGCTGACCAGACAGGACTGGAACCCACTGAAATAGAAGTACAATGCTTACTTTATCATGTTATAGTACTGTACTTACGGTACTATGTTATACATCATTGTTATAAGTTTTTACTTTGGATAACATATTTCATATGTACAATCAACAGTACAAAGTCTGTTCTGTCCAATCATATCCCTTTATTGGTAGACAGGACTGAAGGGTGGAAAACTCAAGCAGAGTCTTTGTTAGCCCAGGTTCAGAGAGCCAGCTAGCCTGGTGAGAGCAATCACTAGATAGAGCATTAGAAAAGACACAATCAGTAAATTGTCAGAAAGCAAGGCACCATGACAAAAGAAGGCATTGGTGATCACAGTCAACAAGCTTGGGCCAGAGTTACTTCAGTTACTTAGTAGATATTAACTGAGAACTGACCATGTCCCCAGTACTATGCAAAGCACTGAGGTGAGGATAAAACAGGTACACACTGCTTTAAAAGGCCCTACAGTCTGGTGGTGGTGATACATAGAAGAAATAGTCATGGTCCTCTGGCTAGCTAGCAGGAGAAAAGTGAGGTGTTATCCAAATAGAAGTTCTGTATCTGTTAGTAATAATAATTTAACAAAACATTTATGCTGGCTACTTTAGGGCCACAGTGCAGCCCCAGGTCCCAAATTCCTCCTGCCTTTACCTATTCTTCCCTCTATGAACTTCCCAGGTGAGGAAAAACCACAGCACAGCATCTCAGCATTCAGGATAAGAAATGGAGACAAAAGACTTCAAGCCCTAGGTCAGGCAGCCTGTAATGCAGCCCTGTAAATCACAGTTCTTCCATCCCAGCCACAATTCCTTGTAATCCTGTTGCCTTTCCCCAGAGGAGAAACTGCGGGTTTGAAAGAACTTGGGCTCTGTTAAGGTTGAGCGAAGGCCTGGGGCAGAGACACTAGGGAGTTCTATTCTCAACTTGGCTCTGTATTGTGTGTCAGCCTCAGGCAGGGCATTTAACCTCCACAATTCTTCAAATCTTCTCACTCACTGAGACTGTAATGACCTCCCTCCAGAGCTAGTGGTAAGGAATACATGATAGGCTAGGCAATGTTTGGGAAACCCTGGTGGTACGCTAACTAAAAGATCGGCAGTTCAAATCCACCAGATGCTCCTTGAATACTGTAGGGGGTGGTTCTACTCTGGCCTCTGGGATTACCATGAGTTGGATCTGACTCAATGGCATTTTTTTTTTTTTTTTTTTTTTTAGACAATGCTTGCAAAGTCCTTTGCAGGGTGTTGTTAAGTTGACTGCTAATGTCTTAGACTTTCTTGCCTCTGTGTCTCCATGTCCAAATTTAGAATTGGTGTCCCCAAGTGCAAGTCACAAAGTCACTCTCAGCAAATGTCTTCATTTCTTCATGGGGATTGACCTATCCTTAGATGTTCATCTCTGAGTGGGGAGCACCACACTCCCTGGAAATTAAATGTTTCATCTATGGAGCTATTTTTCTACTAGACCTTTGAGAAGAAGTTGGAAATGTATCTCAAGGAGGGTGACCTAATATTCTCTGACATCTCCTTTCTTGCAGAATATTCAGAACTGAGCACAAATAGTAATAAGAGAGTAGCCACCATTTCATTCCCTTTACCTTTGTAAGGGTGAACTACTACTCTACCTGTGTGTACAGTGTTGTCGTGTTCATGTGCACTCTCCCTGTGTTTGCCCCACAATTCTGTGATGCAGAATGCAGCACTTGTTTGCATTTGTCAGAAAAATTCCAGCCTCATGGAATGCATTAGAGAGAAATTTGGATTCTGTTGGAGATTTCATAATGGAGCCAGAGCAAGCAGCTTGTTAACAAAAATTCTCACTTCCCACAGCAAATACTTTAAAATCTCTTTAAATGTGTCTTCCCTTCTAAGTGAGTTCTTCCCCTTGAAATCATTTTGGTAACTCCTCTGCTCTGTATTTCTTGCTAGTGCGTCCAGAATCTCATTGCAATTCTTTTCCCTCTATCACTTCACCACTTTAATTCCAAATGACCCCTTCACCTTATTAGAAAGAGAAGTTCTGCCACCTCAGCTTCTTTTTAAGGGCTTTTTCACCTACACCTCTCTTTCAGAGAACGGTGTTGCCAAATCAACAGTGAGGTTTGTCTGCCTGTCATTGTAACAGAAAAATTCAGAGACAGTGTGGGGTTCAAGGAATAATTTATCGGCAGGCTTCTGAAGCAAACCTGGGGGAACAGTGGCCAATTCAAACTGTCCCCTTGGAGTTACATTTTCCAGGGGGTTTTATAGCCAGAATTCAGAGGGGAGGGGGTTTGTCACAGAACAATAGTCAGGAGTTACAAGACTTCATTATATCATAAGGTTTCCTTACATCTAACAGTGTGAGTTGTTTAAAGTTTTTCAAAGAAATTAAACAGAGTAAACTATTATTTATATTTGGCAAACAGTGTGAATTGTCTAAAAGTTTGTCAGGGAAAACTAAACAGGGTTGACTTAAAGTCTATCACAGGATAATCAATCAGAGCAGATCTAAATGTCACAGGATAATCCAGCAGGGTAAACGATCCAAAATTTTTGTCTCCTTCTGAGGTCTTAATCCTCTCTGTGTCCTCCAAGATTGTGACAGGATGAGGTAAGGAGAGGAATGCAGACCTGTTTGTCTGGTTAGAATGTAACTTAATAACCTAAATGACCTTTGCCAGGCCCTCACTTCCACCATCACCTCTGAGGTCTCAGTTAACTATATTTTCAGAGATCAGGGGAGCAAAAGATAGGGAGAGGACTCGGAAACTGTTTGTCTAGTTAGAATGTAGCTTAATAGCCTAAGTACCTTTGTCAGGCCGTTACATCCACCATCACTGGTAATTTTTCTGTGTCAAGATTTGGGGAGATCTTTAAAGTATTTTGGCATGAGTTCGTCAGTTCCTTTCTTTGGAAGAAGTATGTTGGGGCAGGTAAGAATCTATGATGTCCACTAATATACAGACTTTGTATGACTTCCGCCCCTTTAAGCATGGGAGAAATTTTTGAATATTATGTCTCTAATTATGTTGTGTTAATGGCATAGGGATTTGGATATATGTAATTAATTTTGCTAATCAGTCATTTTGAAGTTAATCAAAGAGAAGTTATCTAGGTGGGCCTGATGCAACCACAAGAGCTATATAAATCCAGTTCTGGGAGTTAGTGATGGAAGTCAGGAAGGAGAATCACAGACAAGTATGTAGAAGAAGCCTCATGATAAAGAAGGATGGGTGGCGTCTAATATCTGAGAACAACCTCTGGCCATCAGTCAGCAAGAAAACAAGTGTCTTAGTCTTACTACTTCTGACACACAGAAACTGTGACTTAAAAAATGGGCGTTGATTTAAGCTGCTAAATTTGTAATTTAGAAATAGAAAATTAATGCATGTACTTTATTCTGAGCTTGTTTTTTTTTCATTTTAGATGTTAGCATTTTCTTGCTCTTTTGAAACCAGTGGTGCTAGCAAGGCATTTTTTTCTTTTAATAGTCTGAACTTTACAAAATAAAAAAATGACAGTCATGTTAATGCTCACCTGTCTTTTTAAGGTTTGCTTCAAAATTTCTGTAAACATTGAACCTGCCAAAGCTGGATATCATAAATTGAATATGTCCTCTGTCCTCTTCAGCCAGCTAAATTTTAGCACTCTTCATACTTTAAGTCAAGTTTCAGAGTGTACTTGAAGTCAACTTCTTGACAAAGTTTCCTGAATATCTCCTGCCTCCAGGAAATTTCTTTCCTCATACCAGGGAGCCCCTAAAATCTGTGCTTGGGTAATAATTTTTGTTTCATTTTCACTGTGGTTTTATGTTCTGTACTTTTTACTTTTCCCACATTTTTGGCTTGCCTCCCCAACTATAGACCTTGAAGCAGGGCTAGCTTTAAGCTAGTCCTTTCTAGCTCTTGTATCTCCCACTGAGCCTAGCCAAGTGCCTTTGGCACTCTTGATGCTCCCAGTTACTTTTGGAATGATTGACTTTTACAAGCCAAGGACCCAAACTCCCTGCTAAACAGAGCCAATAAACTTACCTTTAAGATTCTTCATTCACTCCTTTGTTTAGAAACCACGTGTTATCTTGGTCCCACCTTTGCTAAAGGAAACAAACAAACAAAAAACCTCTGACACAAATCCTTCTTTCAGAGAGAGAGAAATAATTCTAAAAGTGGGTGGTCCCTAGCACAAAAGACTGAATGACTTTAATGTGTTCACAATATGATTGGCTTGTTAGGAGTTCTGTGTAATGCAAGAAATAAACCTGAGAACCCCAAATCTTGGAAATAGTACAGAAACTGTTGAGAGTAGTGCTGTCCTTCCTGTAGGCATTTTGTTGTAATTCCTGGACAATGCGCTTGGACACCCTCCAGTGAATTTTTCATTACCCACAGGAAAACAAGTGGCACTCCAGGTTCTCATCCCCTTCCAACCTAGTCCCTACTTCTGTCCCCATGCAGGTCTGTGGTCTGCTTTCACTTACATGTTGGTGGCTCCCTGAACCCCTGGTATTCCTTACCTCTTAATTTGGTGCCTGCAATTACCGATTCTGGAGAACTTTCCTACAGCCTTTCCCCTAGTGCTACCCCTCCAGAGACTTCTACAAGCATCCATCAAGATTCCATTCAAATATCCCCTCCACCAAGCCCCCCTGGCCCCCCCAGGCAGTAGAGTTTTTTTTGTGTACACTTATTAAATACTTTTTTCCTGCTAAGCACTTTATACAAGTAACTTCACCTCACTTTGTATAGGTAATGCTCACAACTGTCCCCAATGAAGTGGATGTTTTCTCCATTCTTACAGAATAAAGTTAAGGTTTAAGATTAAGTTACCTGCGAAGATATATATAGCCACTAAGCCAGCATTTGGCTTGGCTTTAAGCCACTATTTAAGCCCCGGACTGTTTTAATCCAAAACCCATGCTTATAATGTCAAGGTATTCCTCTCTCTTGTTCTTTTCTTTTTTTTTTTAAGTTTAAAATTAATTTGTTATATAAGATTTAAAATACCATTTCACATGCAATAAGAGAGAACAATATCATCAGAATAGTCATATATATATTGAATACCCAGAAGCCTGTGGATAAATTATGGGAGCAGATTTTTACTTTTGGAAGTAATGTAGATATCCTCATTATTCACTACACTAATTTGTGTCAAAATATTGGAGCAGAAGAGGCATAGACGTAAAAAAAGAAAAATGCCATTGAGTCGATTTCAACTCATACACATCAAGTGTCAGCTATATTCATGAGGCATTGACCTCACCTAGGCCATCTTAAGAGGAAGAGTTTCAGGATTTGGCATTATGGTGAAGGCGAACTTAGTTGAAGCCCAGTGGCACTGGGCATATTGGCTTTCTGTCTTAGTCTGTTAATGCTACTTAAACAGAAATACCACAGGTGGATGGCTTAAAAAGACAAATTTTGTTTGTCACACTCTGGGAAACTAGAAGTCCAGACTCAGGGTGCTCCAAGGGAAGGCTTTCCCTCTTTGTTGGCTCTGCAAGAAACTCTTTGTGTTGCATCAGTCTTTGGTCAGGGAGCATCTTGGCATAGGAACTCTAGGTCTGAAGGACATGCTATGCTCTGGATGTTGCTTTCTTAATGCTTGCTTTCCTTTCCTTTTATCTCTGGTAGGATGAAAGGATAAAATGTAGAACAAGCCACACTCCAGGGAATCTCTTTACATTGGAGCAGGGAGGTGACCTTAGGAAGAGTTTTACAGTCCCATCCTAACCTTCTTTAACATAAATCCAGTCTATTAACCACAGGCAGAGATTAGGGTTTACAACATCGGAAAATCACTAAATGGAGGGCAGTCATGGCCCAGCCAAACTGTTTTACGCATTTTTGGAGGGACACAATCCAATCCGTGGTACTCACCTTAGTGACCAGAGTACAGGTTCCAAGGAGACTCAGAATGGTATGATGCAGTCGTTCTCAACTCTGTCAGAGTCAATGCCTACCTTTATGAACAATATGCCAAGTGCCAAGTGCCGTCAATATATTGTTCAGCAGAACATGTACCAATTCAGCAATTTCTGTACATACCACTCACTGACCTTAATGGCATTTTTTGAGTTGTATAGTCATTCTCTCCTTCCTTCTCTAACTTGTTCCTCCCCTGTAAACATAAATTCATTGTCCCGTAAATTTTCTGTCTTATCTTTTGAGTTTCTGTTTTCAATTTTATTCCATATAGATCAATCTTAAAAGAGTTTAATATTCAAGACAGGCATTCTTTTTGGTTATGAGAAGACTTAGGAGTATTTTTGGCTTAAGGCTTAAAGATTATCTCAGGACATATAGTTTCAGGGATTCATCCATCCTCCATAGCTCTAGAAAATCTGTGTCTCATATTTCTTTCTTTTTTTCCCTCAATTTTATTTATTTTGTTGTTGATGATGATGTACACAGTGAAACATATGCCAATCCAGCAGTTTCTGTGTCTACAACTTAGTGCAAACATTTTCACTCTCCTTTTCTGAGTTGTTCCTCCCTGATTAACATAAACTGACTGCCCCCTAAGGATCTTATCTAATCTTTCAAGTTACTGTTGTCAGTTCGATTCTACATAGCTTGGTCTTAAAAGAGCATAAAGATCAAGACAGACTTTTTCACTAGTTAAGCTAAACTGCTTTTCAATTGTAAAATGACTTCAGAAAAAGTTTCAGTTTAAAGATTAGAGATTATTTTAGGCAGTGTTTCAGGGTTCATCCAAACTCTGTGACTCCAGAAAGTCTGGAATCCACGAGAATTTGGCTATTCCTTTCTTCGTCAGTATTATTCTATGGAATCTTTGGTCAAAACGTTTATTAATGGTACCCAAAAACCATCCAATTCTACTGGCCTCCTAGCAAAGGAGGCAGTTGTTCATGGAGACAATTAGTCACACGTCACTTATCCTTCTCCTGTTCCTGACTCTCCTTCTTCATCTGTTGCTTCAGATGAATGGCGACCAATTGTTGTGCCTGAGATGGCCACTTACAAGCATTTAAGGCCTCGGGTACTATGTAATGATCTAAGAGAACACTATGTAATGAACTAGGAGAACAGGAACACTGAACACGTTATTAGATCACTTAACTGAAATGTCCCATGAAACTGTGACTATAAACCTTCCAAATAAACCTTCAGACTAAGGAACCAAATTCCATGAGGCATTTGGCTATACCTAAGCAGCCTCAGCAGCAGCTACTCTTTTTTTTTTTATTTTTTATTTTTGTCATTGTTGTAAATACATCTATCATAGAACTTTTGCCACTTTTCAGAGGTATACAATTTACAGACAGCAATTCCAGTGATCAGCTATGCAGACCTATCCTTAATCAATGTAACCTCAGTGCTGTGCTGAGTCCAAGGCCCTGCAGTACTGTAGGTATGGGGTCTGGGTGAATGCTCATTCCTTCCTGGGACTGATTGTTGAAATGTGTCTCCTGCAATGGTAGGAGGTAAGTATCATGTTCTCTTCAGCTTAACATATATCTCACCCCCAGAACCAGTTACCTTTGTTTCAAGTCTTAACTCATGGTGACCAAATGTGTGTCGGATTACAACTGTGCTCCACAGAGTTTTTAGGTGGCTGATTTTTTGTAAGTAGATCGTGAGGTCTTTCTTCTGAGCCACTTCTGGGTGGACTCAGGCATCCACTTTTTGGTTAGCAGACAAGCGTGCAAATCTTTTGCTCTCCACAGGCACTCCCCCGCATACCCCCAGCACCTTATAAAGTGTCAGACGCATCTTACACCTCCTGAGCTTGATAAATGCAGAATTTTATAGAAAGTGAGCCAAAGGAAACAGACCTCAAAGGGGGAAAAAAAATAATCTGAGAGAAATTATAATCTACTCAAAATTAAACGTTCCAAAGTGAGGCCATTGAGGACCTCACTAGGAGTGCCTTAACCTGAGCTTTTGTTTCGTCAAAAGGAAAAGGAAAATTGCAAGAAGCAGCTCCACACAGAGAAGGAGAAGTAAAGAGAAAAGCAGTCTATTTCTCTCACAGGCATGTGGTTTTTACTGTATCATTGTTGTTTAATTTCCCTTATTTAATAAATATTGGATGAAGTCTGCTTTGTGCCAATGTGGAGCAGTCAGAAGGATGATTTTAGGACATCCCTCTCCCAGAGCTCATTTTCCCAACCTTTCTCCCTAATGGCTTCATATATAACACATGTGGGGAAGGCAGATCTTGTCACTGAAGCAGAGGACAACGGTGTTTAACACTGAGTTTGGGAAACATAAACATTCACCTCGGAGCTGGTAGTGCTGGGGAGGAAGGGCTGTGCACAGTCATGTTTACAGGCGCACCTGAGTGTTGCTTTTGAGTATGTAATTTGAGATTATAAAATCACACCACAACTACCTTGAACTCCTTATCTTTAAGTGTAGCTCTTCCTAGATGATTTAAACATTTTACAAGGATTAAGAGGACAGTTAGCCCAAACCAGCTGCCGTAGCCCTCTCACGCTGTCTGAGCTCGCAGGCACAGGCTGTACAGTAGCAGCAGCTCTGAAAGCTTCATTTCACCACGTGGGCGTCATTCACCGGCTTGTTCACCATCAGCTGTTGTTGTCTGCTACCAGCTTGCTGTTCCACTTCTTCCCTACCGCCACTTGGTCTTTACTTCCTCAGAGTGTGTCTTACTCTGTAGTCATGCTTTCCTTCTTTCCCATTTCTGCAGAATCTGTGCCATTTTTCTCTATCGAGGACCTCTTTGTCTAGGGAAGAAAGACAACCTGGAAAATGAAAGTACTAGACTCACGTTTGCCACCTACCAGCGGTGATTTAGGGTGAGCCACTGACCTCCTCTAAGCCTCTGTTTCCTTATCGGTAAGAAGGGACAATGACTCCTCTAGTCTTTATCTCATGGCACTTGGCAGACTTTGTCTCTCCAATCACTCCTATTGCTCAGTTTCTCCCCAAACTGATGAATGAATAATAAAATATTTATAAAAATATTTATGAAAATATTTTAAAAAGTTAGCAAGAACTCACAAACTCGTGGTGCTTGCCTCTTGTAAACAAACCAGCCTTGGTCCCCATCTTCACAACCCTTCTGTCCAGTAGGAGATGGTGTTGTGCTGTTCAGAGGAGATGGTGTCTGTGACACACTTGGCACAGAGTATGCTCTCAATCATAGTTAGATTTTCCTTTGTAACTGTGCCATTATCATATCTTCCCTTCCATTCTTTCTCTGTCCCTCCTCCTTCCATCAGCTTGTCGTTCTCTTACTCCTGTCTTCTTCGTCTCCTTTGCATGAAGTCATCGTTCATTTATTCAGCATATTCTGGCTAAATACCTGCTGTGTTCTAGACACCGTTCTGTTGTTTGGACTACATCAGTGAACACTACAGACCTAAATTCCTACCCTCCTGGAGTTTTTTTATTCTGTGTGTAGCAAGAAGATACACACTAAACAGTAAACATAAGAAATAGCTGCAAACATACATAAAATCCACTGCTGTTGAGTCAATTCTGATTCATAGTGACCCTATAGGACAGAGTAGAACTGCCCATGGAGTTTCCAAGGAACACCTGGCAGATTCAAGCTGCCGATCTTTTGATTAGCAGATGTCACTCTTAACTACTACACTACCAGCATTTCTACAAAAGTCCAGTGAATTCTTTTTTATTATTTTTTCAGAGGGAGATGAAATTCACATAATAAAAAATTTACTATTTTAAAGTGAACAGTTCACTAGCACTCAATACAATTCACAGTGGTGTAAAGCCACCAATTCTGTCTAGTTTCAAAACATTATTTTCATTCCAAAAGAAACATCATAGCCATTAAACTACCATATTCACAGTCTTCCCCTTCCTCGCCGACCCCGGTAGCCACCAATCTGCTTTCTGTTTCTGTGTATTTACCTATTCTGAATGTTTAATATAAATAGATTCATACAATATGTGATCTTTTGTGTTTGGCTGGCATCTTTCATTTAGCATAATATTTGTGAGGCTGAACCACATTGTAACATGTATCAATGCTTCATTGCTTTTTATGGCTAAATAAATGTCGGAATACTTTCTCCTTTAAAAAGATACAAATTTTCTTCGACTTCCACTCCCTGTCCTTAAGACACCATCATACTCACTCTGTTTACTTTGTCTGACTACACAGTGAGAGAATTAAGACCTTATTTTTTATCTCCATACCCTTGATACCCATTTGTTCACCTCTGAACTCCATAAAACCCCTCTTCTTCCATTTTTCTCTTTTGAAATTGTTCCTTTCAGGGTTACTAACAATGTTATTTCCAAAAGCCTTAGCTTTTGTTCACTTTTCCATCTCCTTGATGCGTCTAGAGTGTCTTATACTGTGGTGGTCAGAGTACTCTGTTTTAAAACCAGTATGAATGTATTTCTCTTTGTTGTATCTAAATGAAGACCTTACTGCCTTTTCTTAAAGATAGAACAATTACTCTACTATCTCAAGCTGCAGACCAAGGCACTAACTTTGAACCACCCATATGTTTTATTTTTTTCACTCCCAACCAACCACCAGGCCCCAGTGTATCCGCAATCCAAGGTTTTCTCACAGAGCCCTTCATTTCTCATCCACCCGCCTTGCATTCTGGGGACAGCTTAGGCCTGCTTGAGTCTCAGCCTGGCATCAAAATTATTTTGTGACTTTCAACGAACTGAAGCTTTGATTTCCTCATCTGTAATAGGAATAATATTTTTAACCTCAAAGAGTTATTGTGAAGATTAAAGAAAATAATGACTAGTATACCATTTTGTCAATTCATGTACCTAACAGTCATGTTAGCTATCATCAGCCCTATACCAATTCCCTGGTTAGGCCTTTTTCGCTGCAGCAAGAGTGGGTCATCTTGTTTGAATCTTGTTATTATGCTTTTCTCCCTCCTTCTCTTGTCAGATACCCCAAACTCCAAGAGGAAATAGCTGGATCATTTTTTAATACTGAATAGTTGTAAAGCTTAGGATGTAATATTATTATAATAGCAGTATGTTGTTTTTGTTGCCAGATGCCATCAAGTTCCTAGTCATACATACAGTAGAACAAGAGGCTGCTTGTTCCTCTGCCGTCCTCACAACCTTGCTGTATCTGAGCCCACTGACGGAATCACTGTGTCAGTCCATCTTGCTGAGAGTTGTCTCTATTTGCTGACCCTCTACCAAGCATAATGTTCTTCTCCAGGGATTAGTCCCTCCTGAAAAGATGTCCAAAGTACATGGGAAGAAGTCTCCATCATTTTCACTTCCAAGGAGCTCCGTGGCTTTATTTCTTCCATACAGTTTTGTTTGTTCTTTTGGCAGTCCATCATATATTCGGCCAGCACCATAATTCAAAGGCTTGAATTCTTCTTCAGTCTCCCTTATTCACTGTCTAGCTTTTGCAAGCATATGAAGCAGTTGAAAATACCATGGTTTGAATCAGATGCACCTTAGTTCGTAAAGTGGTATCTTTGATTTTTAGCAATTAAGAGAAATCTTTTGCAGCATATTTACCTAATACAAAACACATCATTTAATTTCTTGACTACTACTCCCATGAACTTTGATAGTGCATCTTGGTAAAGTGATATCCTTGAAAACTTTAATATTTTCTCCATTTATCATTATGTTGCTTATTGGTCTGGCTGTGAAGATTTTTGTTTTCTTTATGCTGAGGTATAATCCATACTGAATGCTATAATCTTTGATCTTCTTCAGTAAGTGTTTCAAATCATCTTCGCTTTTGGTAAGGAAGATTTTGCCATCTGCATATATAGGATTATTAATGAGTCTTTTTCCCATCCTGATGCCACATTCTTCTTCATGTAGCCTAGCTTCTTGTATTATTTGTTCAGTATACAGGTTGAATAAGTATGATGAAAGGCTACAACCCTGATGCACACTTGGCCTGTCCTGATTTTAAACCATGCAGTATCCCCTTGTTCTGTTCAAATGACTATCTTTTGATCTATTTACAACTTCTTCAGAAGCACAGTCATGTGTTCTGGAATTTCCGTTCTCCACAATACTAGCCAAAATTTGATATGATCCACAAAGGCTATGTCTTTGCATAGTCAATAAGACACAGATAAACATCTTTCTGGAATTCTCTGCTTTCAGCCAAGATCTATCTGACATCAACAGTGATATCTCTTGCTCCACATCTTTCTCTGAATCCACATTCAATTTCTGGCAGTTCCTTGTTGATGCACTGCTACAACTATTTTTTTTTCAAAGAGAATTTATTCATTTATTTAGTTTTATTATAAAATCAAAACTATCCTATCAAAGAGGCCATACAAATAAATTTTCCATTAGTAGTATTTTAAAATACACATTTCCTCACATTTTCACCACCTAATATTGTCAAGCTTGGTGGGGTTTGTCAGTCTCACAGTATACTTCAGTATCTTCTTGATTATACAGAGGGTAAGCATCTTCTAAGTGTTTCCTATTCTGTGAATGTCTGTTCATATCCTCTGCCAATTTTTCAGTTGGGTTCTTTGTGTCTTAATAATTTTTACAAACACCAAGCCAAACCCAGTACCATCAAGTCAATGCTGATTCATAGTGAATCAAGTAGAACTGGGTCACAGGATCGAGTAGAACTGCCCCCAAAAGTTTCCAAGGAGCACCTGGCAAATTTGAACTGCTGAGCTTTGGTTAACAGCTGTAGCACTTAACCACTGTGCTACCAGGGTTTTCTAAGAATTTTTAAGAATTTTAAAATATATTCTTTTTTTAAAATCCTTTTCAGTTATAAAGAATGAAATCATATTTTCCTAAATCTGTGCTGTTTTTGTAAAGATTTTTGGCAGGATTATCTTTTGTCTTATTGACATTTTTATCAAATATAAAGTGTATCAGTCTTTTCAATAATAGCATTTTCAAATTTCTGTTGTTTGAGAAGATTTATCTGATTCCAAGATTGTAAAAACATTTTTACCAAAATGCCTTTGAATACTTTTTTATAGTTATAATCAATGTTAATAAATTCAGTGCTTTATTTTATTTTTTTATTGTGATTGAATGAAAATATACATTCCCATATAAATTTGCATGCTGACCTATATGCAGCTTCCATTGCTCTCCCTGTATGGTGACAGCACACTCCTCCTCTCTGCTCCATACATGTCTCATCTTACTGACAGTCTCCTATCTTCTCTTCTCCCCCATTCCCCTTCCTCCAGTGTGAGGTCAATAGGACGACCTCCTATCGATGCCTAGAACCATAAAGTGCCCACACAATATGTTCCCTTTGCGTCACCAAGTCCAATCCATTGCTCTCTGAAAAGTTGACCTTCATTATGATTTATGGGCAAGGGCAGCATCAGGGCCAGGGGCCGTGCTCCCAGGGGAACCCCAAAGTCCCTGGACCATCAGTTGTGGTCTTTTAGTGGAGATCTCAGGGTGCAATCCTTATTTATACTTGTGTTGCCAGTGAGGCTCAACTTTGTGAGCTCCATCGTGGCTATCACTGGTAGTAGCCAGGCACCATCTGGTTCTTCCAGTCACAAGTTGATGTAGAAATCCACTCACGTGGCTCTCTCTGTCTTCTGGATTCTCTTTCCCCCATGTCGTTATGGACATTGGTGGTCATCTGTTCCTGCTAAATTGGGACAATTTGCTGTACCCTCAGATGGCAGCTTGGCAGCTTTTAAGACCCCAGATGCCACTCACCAATGTGGGGTGCAGAGAGTCCTCATTAGCAAAATGCTAGTTGTGCCAGTTGGCCTCAATTTCCCCTGAGAGCACGGTCCCCAGCCCCCAACCCCAGCTACTCTGTCCTTGCAATATTAGGTTAAGATGGGAGGAGTACACAAGTTGTGTTGAAGTCCCGTTAATATTGATCTTCTTACTAATGTGTGCTGTCACCAATTTCACCCAATCAGATTGCTAACAACTATCTAAACCCTCCCCCCTCACCCTCCTGCCCTCCCCACCCTTGCAGCTGTCATAGTCTTTTCTGTTATGCATGAGTCTGCTTTTAACTTCTTATCATAGGGGTCTCGTACAATATTTGTCCTTCTGTCGCTAACTACTTTCACTCAACATAATGTCCTCCAGTTGAAACCAGGTTAAGAGATGTCTCCTGCTATCATCGTTGTTCTTTATCATTGCATAGTGTTCCACTGAGTATATATACCATAGTTTACCTATCCGTTCTTCTGTTGTTGCACATCTGGGTTGATTCCATCTTTTTGCCACTGTGGACTGTGCTGCGATCAACATTTGTGTGCATGTATCAGTTGGTGGGAATGGCCTTGATTCTGTAGGATATATTCTAAGCAGTGAAATTACTGGGTCAAATGGTATATCTATATCTAGTGTTTTAAGGGAGCGCCAGATTGCTTTCCAAAGAGGTTACACCATTCTACAATCCCACCAAAAGTGTAGGAGAGTTCCAATCTCTCCACAGCTTCTCCAGCATTTAGTGTTTTGCATTTTTTGGATCATGGCCAATCTTGCTGGGGTGAGATGGTATCTCATTGTTATTTTGATTTTAATTTCTTTAGTAGT
This sequence comes from Heterohyrax brucei, assembly GCA_028571685.1. Taxonomy (NCBI): domain Eukaryota; kingdom Metazoa; phylum Chordata; class Mammalia; order Hyracoidea; family Procaviidae; genus Heterohyrax; species Heterohyrax brucei. Next base: position 174,279,372 of record CM053141.1, read on the forward strand.
TAATGATCGTGAGCATGTCTGCATGTGTTTTTTGGCTGCCTAGATCTCCTCTTCAGAGAAGTGCCTCTACATCTCCTTTGCTCATTACTTAATTGGATGATTTATCTTTTTCAAATTGATATTTTGTAATACCTTATAGATTATGGAGATCTGGTGTCAGTCTGACATCAAGTTGCCAAATAGTCTTTCCCATTCTGTAGGTGGTCTTTTAATTCTTTTGGATGAAGTCTTTGGATGAACAGAAGTGTTTGATTCTTAGTAATTCCCATTTATCTATTTTCTCTTCTGATGAATATGCTTTGCCAGATTTTGAAATCTGCCTATATTGTGTATTAAAACTTCCATTGTTGACCCTATTTTATCTTGGATGAGCTTTATCACTTTAGATTTTATAGTTAGGTCTTTTATCCAATTTGAGTTGATTTTTGTATACAGTGTTAGATATGGGTCTTATTTTAATTTTTTTGCAGATGGATATCCAATTATGCCAGCACCATTTGTTAAAGAGACTGTTCTTATCCCAGTTTAAAATCATAGGGCATTTGTCAAATATCAGCTGTTCATAGGAGGATGGTGGTATCTCTTGGGTCTCTACTCTGTTCCATTGGACTATATGTATCTTCTTGTACCAGTATCAGGCTGTTTTGAAAAGTGTGGCAATGTAATAGGTTCTAACATTAGGTAGTGAGAGGTCTCCCAGTGTGTTCTTCTTCAGTAGTGCTTTACTTATCCTGAGCTTCTTTGTTTCCCAGACAAAGCTGATGATTTGTTTCTCCATCTCATTAACAAATGTCACTGGAATTTGTATTGGGATTGCATTATATAAATAGATTGCTTTGGGCAAAATAGACATTTTCACAATGATGAGTCTTCCTATCCATGAGCAGGGAAGATTATTCCACTTATGTAAGTCTCTCCCAGTTTCTTGTAGTAAGGTCTTTTTGTTCTCATTGTAAAGATCTCTTATTTCTCTAGTTAGATTTACTCCTAGGTATTTTATCTTCTTGGGGGCTATAGTAAGTGGAATTGATTTGGTAATTTCTTCTTTAATAATATCACTCTTGGTATAAAAGAATCCTATTGATTTATTTATGTTTATCTTGTATCCTGATACTTGGCTGAACTCTTCTATTAGCTCCAATAGCTTACTTACAGATTTCTTTGAATCTTCTGTATAAACAATCATATCATCTGCAAAGAGGGAAATCTTTACTTCTTCATTGCCAATATGGATGCCCTTTATTTCTCTGACTTGTCTAATTGCTCAGGCTAGAACTTCTAGCACAATGTTGAATAGAAGTGGTGAGAGTGGGCACCCTTGTCTAGGTTCCATTCTCAAAGGGAATTCTTTCCGTCTTTCACCATTCAGGATGATGAAAGCAGTTGGCTTTGCACAGATGCTAGTGATTACATTGAGGAATTTCCCCTCTATTACTATTTTTCTGAGAGTTTTAAGCATGAATGGTTGTTGAACTTTGTCAGATGCTTTTTCTGATTCAATTGACAAAATCAGATGATTCTTATCTTTTGTGTTATTAATGTAGTTGATTATATTAATTGTTTTTCTGATGCTGAACCAGCCTTGCATCCCTGGAATGAAACCAACTTGATCATGATGAATGATTTTTTTTATATGCTGTTCAATTCTGTCGGCTAGAATTTTGTTGAAGATTTTTGCATCTAGGTTAATGAGTGATATTGGTCTGTAATTTTCTTTTTTTGTAGGATCGCTCCCTGGCTTTGGTATCAGGGTTATGCTGGCTTCATAGAAGGAATTTGGGAGTATTTCATCTCTTTCTATGGTATGAAATAGCCTCAATAGTATTGGAGTTAACTCTTATCTAAAAGTTTGGTGGAATTCTCCAGTGAAGCCATCTGGGCCAGGACTTTTTTTGGTTGGTAGATTTTTGATGACTTTTTCAATCTCTTCCTTTGTGATAGATTTATTAAGTTGATCTACTTCTTGTGATAATCTTGGTGAGTGATGTGAATCTAGAAATGTGTCCATTTCTCCTAGGTTTTCAAACCTGTTACAGTATAGCCTTTCATAGTATTCTGTTATGATATTTTTTATTTCAGCTGTGTCTGTTGTAGCAACTCCCTTTTCAGTTATGGATAGATCATCCAGAAAAAAGCTCAGTAAAGATCCAGAAGATCTTATTGCAACAATCAACCAACTTGACCTTATCTACATATATAGATCTTTTCATCCATCAGTGGATAAATACACCTTCTTTTCCAATGCACATGGAACATTCTCCAGAATAGACCATGTGTTAGGTCATAAAACAATTCTCTATAAAATCCAAACCGTTGATTTACTGCAAAGTATCTTCTCGGACCATAGAGCTATAAATGTTGAAAACAATAACAGCAAATTCTTAGGTAGAAATTCAGACTTGTGGAAACTGAACAACACTTTGCTTATAAAGCCTTGGGTTATAGAAGAAATTAAGCACAAAATAAAGAAATTTATGAATTCAAATGAGAATGAAAATACATCCTACCAGAATTTATGGGATACAGCAAAAGCAGTGCTCAGAGGTCAGTTTATCTCTGTAACTGCATACACCGAGAAAGAAGAAAAGGCCCAAATTAAAGAATTAACCTTACAGCTTGAACAAGTGGAAAGAGAGCAACAGAGGAACCCCTCAGGCACCAGAAGAAAACAGGTTATAAGGATGAGAGTAGAGCTAAATGAGTTAGAGAATAGAAAAAACAATTGAAAAAATTAACAAAACCAAGAGCTGATTCTTTGAAAAGATCAACAAAATTGATAAACCATTGACTACACTTACAAAAGAAAAACAGCAGAAGATACAAATAACCCAATTAAGACATGAGTTGGGAGTTGTTACAACAGCCCCAGCTGAAATAAAAAATCTAGTGCTTTAATCCATTGGAATTTTGTTTGTTCTTCTGAAAAAATAGTCATCACAGTATCATCTTTTCCCACTGCATGCAAAATATACATTTTCTTGTATCTATAGATCTGTTTCTAGTATTTCCCATTAATCTCTTTTTAAATGCATAAAAGCTGCTGTAATTTAATCACCAGAGTTTTATAATATATATAAAAATTTAAAAGACGGGAGGCTTCAATATTTTCTATTTTTCAAGATAACTTAGTTATTCTTGCATACATTCTCTGTCAGAATTTAGAATCAGATTCTCAAGAAAGATCATAATAGAATCTTGACTAAGATGAGATTAAATTTATGGTTATGTTGAGGAACTGACATTTTTCAGTGTTGACTCTTCCCACTAACCTGATGTGTCTCTGCATTGGAGATGATCCTTTAAACAGCTTTGAAATTTATTTAAGTGTATGTTTGCACATGTGTTTATGTCTGAGTGCTTATATTATTTACATCTTTTATCATCTGTCTATCCATCCATCCCCCTCTACTTTAGTTTGTTAAAATATGATTAAGTGAAAGTTTATGATCCAAGTCAATTTTCCATATAAAACCCCAAGTGCCCATCTCTCTGCAACTCTATCTACTCTCTTCACTCTGTGACAACACACTCTTCCACTCTTTACTTCCAGTATCCGGTCAACCAATACTTGTCCCTTCCTTTCTATCCTCTCATATATATTATCCTCTCATATATATATATATATATATATCCTCTCATGTATATATTAAACCATAAAGTATGCACACCACCTGCATTTCTGTGTACCTCCAAGTCTAGTTCATTCTTCGTCTGAAGTATTTGCTTCAGTACTGGTTACAGCTCTGGGCTAGCAGCAAGTCTAGGAGCCATGTTTTTAGCGGACCCTTGAGGCTGTTGGACCAGCAAGTCTGATCTTTTAAGAGAGTTCTAGATCTGAACACCCTTTTCTGTCATGCTACACCAGGCACTCTACATTGGGTTCCCTGTCATTGCTGCCTTGGAATTGGCCGGGAACCATCTAGTTTTTCTGTTTTCTTGCTGATGTAGCCTCATGTGGGTCCTTTTGTCTCCTGGGCTCATTTTCCCTCGTGTCATTGATGTTCTTTTACAACCATTTTTGAATTATCTTTAGCTAAAGGTTACTTGCAGGTAGCATTAATGATAATGTTTGATACATTCTATATTGTGTTGGACCACTTTTCTTGGGACTGAGCACAAATATGGATCTCTTCCAATAAATATGCCAGGTAGCTATCTTACAAATTTCTTGAAAGATGTGTCAGCACTTCAGTGTCACATCTCGTTTTATATTCAATCAATTCTTAGAGCCTTGTTGATTGCCACTGCCTTCAGTGCAGCTTCAAATTCTTCAGTAAATACCATCAGTTCTTAATCATATGCTACCTCCTCAAATAGTTGAAAGTCTACCAGTTCTTTTCAGTACAGTGACTCTTTCTATGCCTTCTATCTTCTTTTGATGCTTCTTGTGTTGCTCAATGTTTTGACCACGGAATCCTTCAGAATTGCAACTTAAGGCTTGAATTTTTCTTCAGTTCTTTCATCTTGAAAAATGCCAACTGTTTTCTTCCCTTTTGTGTTTCTAACACTGTATCTTTGTACATTTTCGTTATGGTACTTTGTCTTCTTGAGCTGCTCCTTTAAATCTCCTGTTTAGGTCTTTTATGTCACTGTTTCTTCTATTAGCTTTAGGTATTCTATGTTCGAGAGCAAGTTTCAGAATTTCTTCTAACATCCATTTTGATATTTTCTTTCTTTCCTGTCTTTTTAATAATCTTTTGCTTTTTTTATGCCTGATGTTCTTCCACAGTTCATCTGGTCTTTGGTCTTTCAGTGTATCAGTTCAGTGTATCAAATCTATTCTCAGTCTCTAAATTCAGATAGGACATAAAGTCATACTTTTGCTTTCATGTACTTGTTTTAATTTTTTTCATTTTCACCTTGTACTTGCATATGAGCAAATTATGATATGTTCTGTAACCAGCTCCCCCGCTTGTTGTGATGGATGATAATGAGCTCTCCATCATCTCTTTCCATGGATACAGTTGATTTGATTTCTGTGTATTCCATCCAGTGAAGTCCATGTGTGTGGCCACCATTTATGTTGTCTCTGAGTTTACCATTCCAGGGTGATTTGTGTATTACTGTGATGATGGAAGTATTCCACTGAGGTTTCAAACACCAGCAGAATCTCTATGGTGGACAGGTTTCAGTGGAGCTTCTAGACTAAGACCTAATAGGAAGGACTGGATGGTCTTCTTCTGAAAAAAAATTGGCCAGTAAAAACCTAAGCAAAAGGTCCGCATTTCAAAACCATCAGTGATACCTTGGGAGAAAGATGTGATGGTCTCCTTATGTAGAAATTTATAGCCTTGGAAATCCTATGAGGTCACTATGAATTGGAATAATATCATGTTCACATTTAGTAAGTGATAGCAGTTGACATTAAAGCAGTCCACTACTCAAATGCCAGAGGCTCTCTTTGACCCAAAGAATGAATTCCTAAATGTTTGATTGCACAGCTTGACTTCAGCTTCTTCTTTCAGCTGGCATTCTGTCTTCCTTCCAAGTGTCTCCTGGCATGAGTTGCCTGACTTGTGTAAAGGACCTCATTTTACTCAGCCTCAGTCATACCCTTTTCCCCACTCCAACTTTCTGGAATCCCAGCCTCTTCTGCCACCCTCTTTTCCAAATCTTGTTCTCCCTAGACCAGATCAACTGTTGTTCTTCAAATGAAAACATACAAATTATTTTTAGACTATAATTGGTTTGATATATTTTTGTTTTACTGCTCTAGACCTTACTATGGCAGTCTCTAACTGGAATTCTTTCACATTTAGTTTATGAATAAATCACGTTAACCAGTGATTTTACAGTTTTTTGGCATTATTTGAAAATAATGTTTTGTGTGTACTTTATTTCATTTGATGAATTTATCTTTGCTATCTGTTCCTTAGCTATAATGTCTGGGTTGTATATTAAGCAGTTCTACCATAAAAGCTCCTATTGGTAATTTTCTAGATTGATTTTCATAAAATTTGCAGCATTTGCACCATGTAATCCTTAGATTGCACCATTTATTTCTTGGCCCCTTTCATAGAACCTTTTTCTCCACGAAGTTCCATCTGCTTTGCAAAAATTAGGTCATGAGTCATTTCCTTTCCCATCATTTTTATAAATTGCAAAAGCAGAAGGACATCACCCTTGGAGTACGTGTAACTAGGGGTCCAGTGGAGCACAGGGAAGTTAAAAGTAAACTCAAGCTTGTCAAGTCTTTGTTCAGGTTCTTGTCTTCCAAGGCATGTAGAGAAATTAGGCAGCTTTTACTCTGTTTTTATTGGAAAGAGCAAAGTGCTTTGTAGCTAGACAATACTGAGCTGAGATCCTGGCTCTACCTCTTAGTGCTTTGAGATCTTTCGCAAATAAGTTAACCTCTCTGAATCCATGTCTGTCAATCTCTAGAATGAGCATACCTACCACCGCCTGCCTACCAGCAGGTAGGAGGGTTACAGAGCTTGTGGAGGGTTACAGAGATTGTTTGAAGAGCCCCTTATACAGTCCCTGGCACAAAATAGGCATTTGATACTATTATTCTTTAGCAGGGCCCAGTCCCTGGATGTCATGCTCAGTAGAGGATCTCAGAAACAGAAGTAAACCCTCAATGAAATGACTTGACACTGTCTGCAACAATGGACGGAAGCATAAGAATTGTTAGGATGACACACAGTGCCAGACAGTGTTTCATTCTATTGTACCTAGGGCTGCTACAAGTTGGAAATGACTCAGTGGCTTCTAATAACAAATCTTCAGTCCCAAAGATATCTGTATGTCTGCCCTAGACCATACTGAAGAAATTGTTGATACCTACACAAAAGAAAAAAACCTTGCAAAGAACTTCTCCCCCACATTCAGGCCAACCATACAATCATTTTTAAAAGTTGATTGTTTTGATATTCTCTCTTAGCAGAAGGGACTTGATAAAATACATCTGAGAGTTAGGGCTGTGTTTGTTATTTGCCACCTGACAACTGGACAGAACAGTCTAAAAATTACTTTTCTCCCTGTAATTTGTATTTTCAGGAGCTGATCAATTTTTATGTTCCCTAAAGAAGAGAATTCAACAGGCAAATCTGTAATTTGGCTAAAATTTTATAGTCATGCATTCCAAAGTGGTGTCTGATAGAATATTTGCTCTACCTTTGTGGTTTTTATCTGCCCTTTTAACATGTCTTGTAGAGGTGAATGTTGAAACATTGAACTGCACGGAGTCAGGGTAGCACCATCATGGCAATGTATTTACTGGGTGAAACACACCGATGCTGTGTTCTTTAGTTTCTTCAACTGCACAGTGGTTAGAGTAACCCTCAGCTTACCAAATGTACATGAATTTCTAAGTGTAAAATTAGCTGTTGTATCTATAGAAGTAGAAACTCTGGTGGCATAGTGGTTAAGTGCCACATCTGCTAACCAGAAGGTTGGCAGTTCAAATCTGCCAGGCACTCCTTGAAAACTCTATGGAACAGTTTCACTCTGTCCTGTGGGGTCACTGTGAGTCAGAATCAACTTGACAGCACTCAGTTTGGTTTGGGTTTGGTTATCTATAGCCAGACAAGTGCTATTGAAAAGTGCTTTAAAAATTGTCATTCTGTCTCAGTTATCTGATGTTGCTATAACAGAAATACCACAAGTGGCTTCAACAAAAGTTTATTCTATCACAATCTAGGAGGCTAAGTGTCCAAAGTCAAGGTGTCGGCTCCAGGACAAGGCTTTCATTCTCTGTTGGTCCTGGGGAAATTCCTTGTCATTGATCTTCCCGTGCTCTAAGAGCATCTCAGTGCAGGGACTTCCGCTCCAAGGATGTGCTTTGCTCCTGGCACTACTTTCTTGGTGACATGAGGTTCCCTGTCTTTGTACTTGCTTCTCTCTTTTATATCTCAGAAGAGATTGATTTAAGATACATCCTATTCTTTCAGATTGACTCCTGCCTCGTTAACATAACTACCAGTGGTCCCATCTCATTCACATAATAGAGATAGGATCTATAACACAAAGGGAAATCACATCAGATGGCAGAATGGTGGACAATCACATAATGCTAATAACCATTGCCTAGCAAATTGAGACATATTTTGGGGGGATACAATTCAATCCATGACAAGTTCCCTATGAATACAGACAATAAAATGGGTATTTGTTTTTCTCCTTTTTTTTAAACTAGAAAATAGCATTTTCATAAAAGTAACAACTAAAGATACGTAACCTTTTTTGAGGGTAGTCTTGTACCTCAAGAGTTAGCTAATTGGAGACTCAAAGAATCTTAGGAATTAAGTTATGTTATTTTTTCCTCTTACTAACTTGGAAAAGGTAGGCACAGAGAAATTAAATTATTATTGACCGAAGTCTCACAACTGGTAAACAGAGGTGCCAGTATTCACATAGGAGCACTCTGTCTCTAGAGACCATGGTCATTAACAGTCATAAAGAGAAAGCTCTCATCTTTGGGTTTTATTCATTCCTTCATGTAGGAAACATTTATTAATCACTTATTATCTGCCGGGTGATGGCAATCACAGGAAGTACCAGAGTCAACCAGGAAGCTTTCGTTCTCGCTACCATAACCTGGTAGGATAGATAGATGAAATAAAACATTATGGCAAATGCATGCAATAACTAAAACCAAGAGATGCTGAATTGCAGAACAAAGGTTTCCAGGAAGGTTTTCTTTGGGTCTGATGTTCAGGGCAGGTATATCGAAATGGATGACACTTAAGCTAAGATTCCATAAGCTGAGAGGAAGGAGTTAGCCTAGCACATATGGAACAACACAACTTAGCTGTTAAATAGGGTTCAGAGAGCAGAGAAGATCATTTCTAACAAGTGACTTTAGACAAAGGAGATATTATACCCCTCAAACCTAGCAAGGAATAAGAAAGCATCCTACAGGGTTTTGAGGAGAAGTCCTTTCTCCTAGCTGAAACCTCAAATATGTTACAGCAACTGCTGCCATGTCACTAGCATCCCTGATTCTTGGGCAACCTTGGCTTATAAAATGAACTTTGTCTTCAGAGTCTGGAACATTCAAAATGGATTTCTGATGGGGTAGCCTTTTTGAACTGATGCTAGAATATTGGGAAAAGGTGACCTTTTCAATAGAAGGAAGGACTTTCGTGAAAAGCTTGGGATGAGTTAATGGGGATTGTAGTGCTTACACTTTGTAGAGGCAGTAGTATAGGCTGCTTTCTTAAGCATAGTGCTACATGAGCAAGAAAATGGATTTGTCTGCATTTAGGTGATGCTAAATGTCTGAACATTCAGAAAGTCTAAATGTTTAACTTTGCTCTGTGACCCATTTCCTCTGTAGTAGTGTAATGTGATATCCTGAAAAAATTGTTTTCTCAACTCCAAGAATTCCTGTGAGAATATTTAAAATACTTAATGTTTAGTATTAAACTCTTCCTAAGCACCCACCAGCCCTGGTGGTATAGTACTTAAGAGCTATGGCCACTAACCAAAAGATCTTCAGTTCAATCCAGTGGGCGCTTCTTGGAAATCCTGTGGGGGCAGTTCTCCTCTGGCCATAGGATTGCTTTGAGTTGGAATTGACTCAACAATAGTGGGTTTGATTTGGTTTTTAAGCACTCAGGGAAGAACCATTATCAAATGGTTTGACTTAATGTTGCATTTTTCTACAGCAAGTATCTTGTGTATCTCTACCAAATATCACCTATAAAAGTCTCATTGATTCCCTCTTTTACCTGATAATTATAAAAATCACTCTTTAAAAAATACCTTAAAATGTCCTATCATTAGAGTGTCAATTGAATTATGAAAATTCCATAAAATTTAATAACATGTAGCCCTCAAAAAGGAGGAGAATAGATATAGAAAAAAATTATCATAAGCTATTTTAAATACTGTAGTGTTGATGGGGTTGTTGAGAAGGAGTCAGCACTATTTTCTATAAGGAGCCAAATAGTGAAGATTTTATGCTTCATATAGACATCTGTGGATGGTGCAAACAGTTAACATGATTGACTGCTTGTAGCAAGATTGGTGGTTCAAATCCATCGAGGTGTACCTAGGTAGAAAAACGTGGTATTCTACTTCTAAGGCATCACAGCCATACAAATACCAGTGAAGTACAGTTTGGGATTGCCATGAATTGGAATCAACTCAAAGCAACTTGTTTTGTTAGTTTTGGGTTGGCCATATGGTGTGTACTGCAACTACTCACTCTGCTGTTTTAGCACAAAAAATAGATGAACTTAACTGTGTCACCCTCAAAAAGAAAACTTTCATTTACAAAAACAGGCAGGGGAGGGGGGCTATAGGCTATAGTGTTCTGGCCCTGTTATAGAATACTTAGAATGTATAATAATTTGTTATTTAACAATATTTGGAAGCATGTATACCAAATTGTCAATGTTGATTATATTTTAGGGTTCACATAAAGGACAATTTTATCAGCATTTGATATGGTATAGTAAGCAATGATTGCTTTTGTAATCCATACAAACAGTAAAGACACTTCCATTTTGAAGGAAAAATCAGACTGCAATAATTCTGCATGGCTCAGTCCAAATACATAAAGTTTAACTGTATTTTGACTATGTACTTAGAGTAACTATCAGGATTTTATTCTTAAAGACAGTAACCAGAAGTGTACAATCAAGTGAATTAAATTTGCTCAAAGGCAGAGTGTGGTTTCTATAAGTAGTGGACTTCAAAGTCTTGAGTTGAGGAGTGTCTAGAAATATACAGGGAAGATCTCTATCTTTAGTTTCACTCTGATCATGTATTCTAGGAGAATATGAACCATGATGTAATCCACATAAGGAATGTACATTTGAAAATGTAATAAAGCCTGCAAAGTGCTCTGGGATTTGTCTGCAGCCTGAGCTTTGCATTAGCTGGGCATTGTGCTTCTTTTATATGGTATTACCCTGGGTTAAAAGATGCCCTTAGTTTTTGTTGTATTTTTCCCCATAATACAGCACTGGTGATGGAGCTCTGGTGGCACAGCCCTTAAGAGCCCAGGTACTTACCAGAAGGTCAGCAGTTCAAATACACCAGCTGCTCCTCGGAAACCATATGGAGACAGTTCTGCTGTGTCCTGTAGGGTCACTATAGTTGAATCAACTTAATAGTAAGTGAATGGAATGGAATTAATAGACACAATCACAAAGAGAAAGCAGCTTGTCTAAAATTCTTCTCCCCTTGGTTAGCAACTTAGTCTGAGGATAATGTGGAAGATGAGATTCAAGCACAAAACCAGTGGTTCTCTAATTTTGTAATTTCACTGCTGGTCAAACTGAGGGCTTTATATGTGGTTCAAGTTCTTGACTGGTCTTGAGATGGATGAACATAATTTAGCATCTGTGATTGACTATCCAGGTCAAGTGGACAGAATAAGAAAATTAAAGTTCAGCTCAGAATATAACTTATTTTAATGAAAATAGAAGCAAAAACTCAGCTCTCAGTGTTGCATGATGTACGTATGTCCTGACTGAAAAATACCAAGCCAAATAATTCCCTACTCAGTAACTTATCTGTAGTGGCAAAGCCTGCATTCAGTAGACTGCAAAACGTTAAATGGAGCAGAGCTATATTTTCTAATTTACTCCTAATTAGAGGAAAGTCTCCTTAAAACTTACAAGTAAAATAGGTTTTGTGTTTTCAAATACACTGGCACAGTATGTGTTTAGTTAATAGATGTCTGACAGTTGATCGAGTTGCTAGAAAAAGTTAGTTAAGCTGTTTACATCAGTTAAAACTGTCTGATTATGTTTCCACAGTTATAATGAACTCACCAATATACAAGTGTGTTCATCGTTTAAGTACCCCAGAGAAATGTCTAGTAAGTGGATAAAGTACTTTAGTTCCTAAATTTGTTTATTCATTCATTCGCAAACATTGGTAAAACCAGAAAAAAAAAAAAAAAAAAAAAAAAAACCTTGACCATTGAATTGATTCTGACTCATAGTGACCCTGTAGGACAGTGTAGAACTGCCCCATAGGGTTTCTAAGGAGAAGCTGATGGATTCAAACCACCAACCATTTGGTTAGCAGTCACAGCATGCCATAGTTCTTAACCACTGTGTCACCAGCGCTCTTTCCCACAGTATGGCAGGTCCTGTGCTGTGTGTTGCAGATAGTAACAACAACAACAAATTCCAAACCAAACTCAGTGCTGTTAAGTCAATTCTAACTCACAGTTACCCTGTAGGTCAGATAGAACTGCCCAATAAAGTTTCCAAGGAGCATCTGGAAGATTTCAACTGGCAACATTTTGGTTAGCAGGCATAGTCCTGACCTGCTACATCAACAAGGTTTCCACGTGTTGCAGATGTAGGCGTGATTAACTTACTTTATGACATTGAGTGAACTTTTTAGTGTCTCTGCTTTCTTGGGCTAGTTGACCTCAAAAGAAAGTCATTTAAAGGCACTCACATCCTCAGGAAGATTCTAGATATTCACATGGTCATGTTACCTTCCAAAAGTTCCAAAAGTTTTGGGGAAATTTAAAATGCTGTCTGCAGTCATATGGTGTACTGATTTTATCCTAACCTTCCTACTAAAGACTTTGTATCCTCTTAAAATTTTCAGTCATTTAAATGAGTGAAATATGGCACCTAGTTCCTGGTTGTTTTACTTTCTTTTTTTTTCTTCTTATATTATTAGTGAGTTTGAAACATGTATACCTTTGATTGTAAGTCAAATGCAGTTTCAATTCCATATCATTTACTTAGATTTTCTTTACTAAGAAAATTATCAGGAGCAAAGAAATAGATGAGGCAGGAGAGAACAATGCTTTTTAAACTCATTTTGGAGGGGAAAATCATTTGAGAAAACTGTTTCCATAACACATTGCGATTGATAAATGCAGCAATGCTTCGGATGTTTTGATTGAATTATTTAATCTCATTCCCCAGGGAAGATCCTCAATTTTTCTGTTTTCACCTTTATTCAAAGTGCCACTTGTTTATTTCAGTCCCTGTATCTCTTTTGGAGATAATATCCCAACGAACAAGGCAGCAGCATGCCTCTCTAGTAATTAAGAAATGATTGTGAATACTTCAAAATGCAAAAGCCACACCAAACCCACTGCCATCATTCTGACTCTCAAATGCAAAACACTATATAAATACTTTGCGGTAATAATGACAAGAATGCTTCACAGGCAAATGGGGAAACTAAATGAATTATTTGAAGTTTGCTTAGCCTTTGCAAGCAGTTTTCAGGAAAAGTCCTGAGTGCATACACAGAAATAAACTACTGCTCTTGAGCTGAGTTGCCAATTTCACAACATGTTGTCCTGCCCTTACTCTTTGTCACATCTGAGTCACGAGTATCCAAAGTGTTTCTAGTGTTTTCCTCTCAGAGAAGCACGGAATGGATGAAAAGATTCAAGACAGAATTCGGGTAATGTCTCCCTACTCCTTTGTCACTCATAAAAGCTGGTTGTAATGATCTAGTAAGACTGTAGACTCAGACCTCAAACATGATCTAGACCAGACACTTGTGTTGCTGGGAGGCTGTTGTGTAGATCTTTGACTCACAGCAACCCCAAACATGAGGGAAACACTGCCTGATCCTGCTCCATCTCCGCAATTAGTTGCAGATCAAACCACTGTGATCCCATAGGGTTTTCGGCTGATTTTCAGAACTAGGTAGCCAAAACTTTTATTCCTCATCTAGCTTACCCTGGAAGCTCTGCTGAAATCCGTTGAGCTTTGTGGCAGCATGTGATTCATCATAACAGATGCAGAGTAGCTATGCATGAGGGTCACTGGCAGGAAATCAAACCCCAGTCTTGCATGACAGGTGAGAATTCTACCACTAAACCACCAGTGCCTCAGACCAAACACTATACCTGAGTGAAAAGGCTTGCTATAGGTCTTTCTGATAGGATCCTAGAGGTTTCTCAACTCTCATTAAGATGATCAGTATGATAGTGGATATGTATGCGCCTTTGAATGGTAGCTTGTATGGAAATGAGAGCCAACTTCATGGAATAAATCTTGATATCAGTTAAGATATATGTGGTTGTAAATAATGTAAATTGACTCTTAAGCTCCTAAACTAAAAGGATATAGGGGCTCACAGCATCAGTGAGTGAGAAGAGGTCTTAGTTTGGTGGCTAGATAGGGACCACGGCAGCTCCATCAGGCCACTGATCAGTTAGAACAACTAGCATCATTTAACAAGACACCACAGAATTTTGGGAGGGGCTGGCCTCTACCATCTCCTGCGGGAGTGAATTCTTCATTAACTGGCAGCTCACATGAGGTCAGAGTGCCCCAGACACCCTATTCTAGATCATGCATTTCTGCCTTTCCTGCCTGGGAATGAAAGGGGAAGATTTGGCCCTTGTGTCTTCTGCAAGGGAGTATACACCTATCCCTACATGCAAGTGGGAGATATCCAAAGTAGACAGTTAGCTGTAGAGTATCAAAAAAAAAAAAAAAAAAAAAAAAAAACCACAGAACAAAAACTAGTATCTGCTGCAATCTCTAATGTAAGAGCAGCTATGGGACTTTCTACAGTTAAAGCTCTTTTCTGCTAAGGTAATTGATTCCAAGTAAAAATTTCAGCTCTCATCTTTCACCCACGCTCTCTGGTCTACTCCTAGACTGGTGTCTAAGTTTCTTAATGCTGCTCTAACAGAAATGCCCTAAATGGGGGGCTGCAACAAACAGAAATTTATTTTCTCACAGATTAGGAGACTAGAAGCCTGAATTCATAGCACCAGCTCTAGGGGAAGGCTTTCTGTCTCCTGTCAGTTCTGGGGGAAGATTATTATCTCTTTTAGCTTCTGTTCCTGAGTTCTTTGGTGATCTCCACATGGCATCAATCTCTGCTCTTATTTCTGTACTTAATCTGCTCTTGTTATATCTCAAAAGTAATTGACTTAAGATACCCTACACAGATATGGCTTCATTAACATAACAAATAAACTCTATTACCAGTTGGAATTATATCCACAGGCACGTTTCCAACTCAGTGACTGGGAAAAATCAGAAAACCAGACCCATTTTTGTAGAGTCAATTCTGACTCATAGCAACCATATAGGACAGAGTAGAACTATCCCACAGAGTTCCCGAGGAGCACCTGGTAGAGTTGAACGGCTGACTGTTTGATTAGCAGCTGTGTCACTTAACCCTTATGCCACCAAGGCTTCCAGTGCTCATATAAAACCAAAACTCACTGCCATGGAGTCAATTCTGAATTATAGCAACCTTATAGGACAGAGTAGAACTGCTCCATAGTTTTCAAGGAGTACCTGGAGGATTTGAACTGCTGACATTTTGGTTAGCAGACATAGCACTTAACCATTATGCCACTGTAGGTGACCCTACAGTACAAAGAAAAACTGTCCCATAGAACTTTCTAGAGTATAAACTTAACAGAAGCAGGTTGCTTGGTCTTTTCTTCCTTGCAACAACTGATGGATTCAAACTGCTGATGTTTCAGATCGCAGCTGTGTGCTTAACCACTGAGCCACCAGGGCTCCTTTCCACAAGTATCAGGGTTAGGATTTGCAACACAGAGTTTTGAGGAACACATAACGTCTGTTGTACATTTGGCATTGCCATTTGTTTTCCCTACTTGTTTCCATTCAGAATGAAATCTAGTGCTAAATGTTCTTCTTTCATATATGCTTATTTCAGCATTTTGCTCCCATAGCAACCCTAGAGATACATAGCTTGGAAGCTCCAGAATGCATACACATTTTATTAACCTACTTTGCTAGCTTACTGTAGTTTACAAGGGAAATCACAGTGTACTCTTGAGGGTATTTTCCCATTCACCCACAGAATTCTGGGCAAATTTATTATTCATAGTCTGGCTACCAAAAATGTTATATACACTTCTAAGTATTCGACCATGTGATTTCACTTTCTAACTTGTACGTTCTGATGGCACAGTAGTTAAGAGCTCAGGCTGATAACCAAAAAAATTGGCCTTTTGAATCCACCAGACACTTCTTGAAAACACTATGGGATAGTTCTGTTCTGTCCTACAGGGTCCCTATGAGGTTACTGTGAGTCAGAATCAACTTGATGGCAGTGTTATTTATTTATTTATTCATTTTTCGTGAACTAGACTAAATAAAAATTATGAATCTTAATTACCTACTCATTAAGCAGGAAGAGAGGTATGTATCTTAACAGTAAGAACAAAGTCAGCAGCATTATTATGGTCCTAGAGGATATGTGAGTTGTGAGGATCTTTGGTCCACGTCCCCTGGCTGCAATCTAATGCTTAGAGCATAGTTAAGACTGGGAGGTCAGAAACTGATTCCCAGCTGATGAGATAATGTGTAGATCTTCACTTACTCCCTGGCACTAGCATCTCCATTATTTTCATTTTTAGAATCAAATTGATAGTTTATGCAGGATGGGAATACTGCCACTCAGAATTGCATCAGCCTACTTATTCATGAATCAATCTAATAATGTGATACAACTGCCTTTCTAGGTGCTAGTAAGCAATGAAGGGGAGATGACAGCTAGTCAGCTACTGTCTGGTGCACAGGAAGCAAGGGAAGGTAGAGACTGATGGCCATCATTTGCAACATGGCTTGGTTTCACAGGTAGACAAGAGAAAGCAGAGAACTGTCATGATTCCTGTTCTAGAACTTTTACTGCATATTTTCGAAACATCTTTCTGGGGTAAGACCTAGTTTTCATTCCATGCATAGATAACAGAATGATCATACCATCTTCATAAGTGAGAGTTGTCAGTCTGAGTGTAAGTCTGTATGCTTTGCAGTAAGCATTTAGAATAAATTTGTCTACTAATACAATGGGGCCGTTTCTCCACCTATCCTTGCCAGGGTGATTTCATGCCATCAGATAGCATGAACTAGCATAACTTTTTTTAAAAAAAATTGTACCTTATTGCTAAGAGGGCTCTCTGTACCCCACATCGGTGAGTGGCGTCTGGGGTCTTAAAAGCTGCGTAACTCTCATCCGAGGGCACAGCAAATGGTCCCAACTAAGCAGGAACGGATGCTCACTGAGGACCAAAATGACATGGGGGAAAGACAACCCAGAAGACAGAGAGACCCACATGTGT
The DNA here is from genome assembly GCA_028571685.1 of Heterohyrax brucei. Lineage (NCBI taxonomy): Eukaryota > Metazoa > Chordata > Mammalia > Hyracoidea > Procaviidae > Heterohyrax > Heterohyrax brucei. Next base: position 174,296,374 of record CM053141.1, read on the forward strand.
GGGTGCCTACATCGACTTGGGACCGGAAGAATCAGATGGTGCCCGGCCACCACCTGCGACAACCGCGATGGAGCTCACAAAGTTGAGTCTCACTGGCAGCACAAGAATGAAAAGGGGTGCACCTGAGATCTCCACTAAAAGATCGCAATTGATGGTCCAGTGGCTTCGAGGTTCCCCTGGGAGCATGGCCCTGGCCCTCATGCTGCCCTTACCCATAAATCATAATGAAGGTCCATTCTTCAAACACAAATGGATTGGACTTGGCGATGCAGAGAGACCACATATTGGATGCACTTTATGGTTCTATGCATCTATAGGATATCATCCTGCTGACCTCTGGTTGAAGGAAGGAGAGTGGGTGGAGAGGAGGGGAAAGGAGACTGTTGGGAGGATGAGACATGTACGGAGCAGGGAGGAATAGTGTGCTGTCACTGGACAGGGAGAGCAGTGGAAGCGGCATATAGGTGTGCATGTAAATTTATATGGGAATGTACATTTTCACTCAATCATAATTTAAATAAATAAATTGTACCTGAGAGGAAGGTTTACACAACAAACTAGTTTCTCATTGAACAATTAATATACATACTGTTTTATGACATTGATTAACAACCCCACAACATGTCAATCCTCTCCCTCCTCAACCTTGGGTTCCCTATTACCAGCTTTCCTGTCCTTCCGCCGTCCTTGGCCCGGTGCTGGTGGGCCCCTTTAGTCTTGTTTGGTTCTATAGGTCTGTCCGATCTCGGGCTGAATGGTCAACCTCAGGAATAACTTCATTACTGATTGAGTCTTCAGGGCCATATTTTCAAGATGTCTCTAGTCTCTGTCAGGCCAGAATTAGAATCTGGTTGTACATTTTTCTCCAGCTCTGTCAGGGAGTCTCTGTTCTGATCCCTGTCACAGCAGTCAGTGACCACAGTGAGCCCCGTCTAAGTTGTTGTGGACTCAGTTGGGTGTGATCGTTTAGTCCTGTGAACTAATGCTTCCCTCGTATCTTTAGTTTTCTTCATGCTTCCTTGTTCCCAAAGGACTACGACCAATGCAGTATCCCAGATGACTGCCCAGAAGCTTTTAAGACCCCAGACAGAAACAAGCAGAACTCTTATGACATGGCTTTGCACCCCTGCTTCACCCCAAAGGCTAGAATATAGTACATTGGCCATGGTGTATCTTGCTTTTTCTTTCTCATTCTCTTTCCAAGCTAACCTTGCTAAGGGATTTACTTAGACTTAGCATCCACGTTTCCATTTTTTTTATTTCACAACACCAAAGGCCTTCTCTGAAGTATTACCAATACCTACTTCGTTGTAAGTCCACCATACCTCAGGACCTACCTTTGTAGTTTGAGTGAAGTTGAATTAAAAATGCCCAATGAATTCCTGCCATATGATTTTGTATCTGTCAATGTTTAATGTATGACAAATGCAAGGAAGGTTATTTCAAAGGTAAAATGCATAATATCTATGCAAAGCATGAGGGAAGTAGCAAATGAAATTTGTTCTTGGGGCATTCTTACTAAGCCAATACCATTAGGAGCTTAGAGAATATTGAAAGAATTCTCTATAGTGTGCCAAATAACTCAGGTTACTAATTCTGTGTGAATTTCACAGGGCTGTGAATTTCTTTGCCTGATATTTCTATGCAATTTACATGAAAATCCATCTCCATGAAAGCCAGATTCTAATTTCAATTTCTACTTTACAAAGAAGCTTACTCTACTTCTCCTCATGCCGGGCTGACAAACGGTGTTCAGGTTTTTGCCAAGATAAGAGATCAATGTGATATTTCCATTGTAGCTTTTTGAAGATATTCTTTGCTCTGTAATTGCCAGGACAATTAGCTGCAAGCTATAGTGCCCATCTCTTAGAAATGAAAGCTGCTTCCTACAGTAAGAATTGTGTCCTTCCTCTGTAGTGTTAACAAGATGAAGAGCCATTGGGGCTGTTATGATTCAGAAATGGCTAGCTGTTGGTGATCCATGCTTCAAAGTGGTTATGATTCAGTTCTGGTCAGCAGACATTTATGGCTTTTAGGACCTAGACTGGAGCTCTCAGTTCAACTAAATCAGGTGTCTGCAAACAAGCATCTGTTATGTTTAAGTTTCCTGATGTCTTTCTTTCAAACCTGTTATTTCCCCTAAATCAAATGCTTAGTTCAGCAGAGCCTGGAGGAAAAAAAAAAACTCAACTCAATATGGTCTCAATGGGACACTTTACAGAAAACTGTTATAAAAAGGCACAAAGAAAGAACGAGGAGAGGTTTAAATAGAAATGACCTAATATCACTTATGTCCTCTAAGCTGTTATTAATAAAGAGCATAATACCTCAGCCTAGATTACACAGTTCTGCCAAGGGTTTTCTATTAGATCAGCTCATTTAAGCCACTGTTGTAATGAGGCTGTGAAATTTTTGGTACTACGGGGAAATGAACAGTGTTTTGACAGCCTAGATTTGTGTTCTTGCTGTAGTTTTACAAACCTTAGAGAAGTTACTGAACTCGGATTAGCAGTGGTTTATTCATCTGTAAATTGGGAAGGCGACTGTTAGGTTAGCAGCCCTTTCTACTGATATTCGAGTATCTGTTGCGCCTCAGTTCTGTCCCACCAGCATCTGTCTGTCACTTTGCCATGCTGCATGTTACTGTGATGGCAGAAGCTCTGCCACCGGAATTTAAAATACTAGCAGAGTCATTCCTAGTGAACAGGTTTCAGCAGAGCTACCAGATGAAGACAGGCTAGCAAGGCAGGCCTGGAAATCTACTTCTAAATGCTAACCAGTAAAAAACCTATGGATCACAACAGGACACTGTTCTACTCACTTACTTTAGACATGTCATCCAAACTTACTGTGCTCAAGTCAATTCTGACTCACAGCAACCCTATAGGACAGAGTAGAACTGCTATGTGGGGTTTACAAGGAGTGGCTGGTGGATTTGAACTACCAGCCTTCTGAAATACTTAACCAGCGTGCCACCAGGACTCTAGTGAGGGTCAGTTTCTAGAGGAGGTGAAGCAGAAGGCCTGTGAGGATGAGAGAGACCTTCAGTGAGATGGATTGGCACAGTGGCCACAACAGTAGACTTGAACATGCCAGCAACTGTGAAGATGATGCAAGCCCAGCCAATTTTCATTTTGTTGTATGTAAGGTTGCCATGAATCAGTGTGAACTTGGTAACAGCTATCTGTCTGTCTGTCTGCCTATCCACTCTGTCTATCATGTGTGACGGCCACTGCATGAATCTTTGAGGGTTCAGGTAAAACACAAACACCCAAGTCAGGCTGTGTCTTTGCCTTTATGAAACTGATCTTGTAATAAATCTTAACAGCAATTAGCATTATTATGATACCTCAGATGTCTTCTGTGGCTAACTCCCCTTTAAGGTGTAAGTTAAGTAGACTCCAGCTTCCTATTCTGCATCCATTGGGTCATTCAGTATCTTACCGGGAATTTTCAGAAATGATCAGAGAAGAGAGGCCTGCAATTATATTTTTTCCTTTTGACTCTGAATTCTTGCTTTCATTGTATTGGACAGTTTATAAGTGCTCTCACTGATCGGCCTACACTTTTCATGTTCTGTACACTGGACACATTCCAAATCATCACTCCGCAAATTTCCCTCTAACAGAAAGTTATGAATAACACAAACTGTTACATGTGATTTGGGAGCATCAAAGTAGCTTCCAGTGCACATTTCCGTAAAATTGACTAACATGTCTTCCTCTTGTGAGAAGTCCTTTGGCTAAAGCCCCATCAGGCATTTCTTCCTAGCTCTCTTTCTCTGCAGGTTTTGCCTTCCACTGTATTGCTTAGCTAAGCCCATCCTTCTCAGTCAGTCAGCAGTAGGCTTAAAGTGTGTTGAGTATTGTATCCTGTAGAGATATCTCTTTTATTTAGAGGAACTCTGGTACTTGTAGGTAATGTAGCTTTTTCCCCCTCCCCGCATTATTTGCTATTTGTATTTGGCGGTTCAAATAAACAATCTAATTTGCTGACAGCTTTTGTTTGTTTGTTTATTGAAGCAGCCAGTAAGCTTTACAAACATAGGTTAGCAGATCAGTCCTTGTGACTGAAGACAGTCAGCCACCTGTGTCATTTAGAGACCTAGAGCGCCATCCCCATCTCCTGCAGCAGCCTCGTCAGGCAGGTAGAGTATGGGAGATGATAACTTGAGACAGGGAGAATGGGTGAGCCCAAGAGCAGACAGGTCACATCTCAATAGGCATCAAATTTGGATGAGTGAAATAGTCCTCAAGTCAATGAGAGCCTTTAGGAGTACTTGAGATTCTCAGTTGTGCCCTGAAAAGACCCAGCATGAAGTCACAGATGCTACTTATAAAGCCCTGGAAATTCCTTCACTTATTCCTTATTGTATTTGAAAATTTCTCTGATGAGGCTCCGGTTTAAATAGAAATCCTAATACCCAATCAGCAAGCCTTTCCTAGTCCTGGCATTTGGGATGAATGTGAAATGACAGCATGTGCCCTCTGGAAATGACAGAGATAACGGCAGCCGCCTATTATGTTGGGCCTGTGAGTACGCTGAGTACTTTTTGAAACATACACCTTCCACCTAACAGCTCAAAGTGTTTTATCAGCACTTCACTAATGTGGTTTCCGATGAAGGTCAGAAAGTTAAACTTATCACCCAGTCACCAGGGTTGATAGTTCATATCTTGATCTTATCACCGAGCCTCTTTTTCCCATTCCAATTGCTTTTTTAGGGCTTAGAACTGCTCACTTGGGGGAAATGTTTGCAGTGAGCAAGAGTCCAAGTAAAAATAAATACCTAGCTGTGTAAGGAAGAAACAAAATGTATTAAACAGTCTCTCCATTTGCTCCCCAAACCTGGAATCCGACTCATGTGTTTCTGTCACAGTGATGTAACCCAATAACAAAGCTACTGTGTTTTCCTCTGTCTTGGGTTCCTTTTGCTCAGACCTCAAAGTAAAGCCTGTTTTTGAACATATGTCTAACAGAGGGTCCTTTTTCGCTTTTCCCACTTTCCCATCAAACAAAACTGATGGCGATGGCATCACAGTTTTTCACTGGGCTGCTAACCACAAGGTTGGCAGTTCAAATCTGTCCAGAGGCTCTGTGAGGAAAGACCTGGTGATATGCTTCTGTGAAGATCACAGCCTAGAAAACCCTATGGGGCAGTTTTCCTCGCCATATGTGGTCACTGTGAGTCAAAATTAACTCAACAGCACCTAACAACCATAATATACTCAGAATGGAGAGGGAGCCACTTATAGCGAAGATGCAACTAGATCCTTGACCTTCAGGAGCAAGAGAGCCTGAGCCTTTCCCATCACTTTTGACATTTCAGCCAGGGAAATTCTTCATTATGGGACCTGTTCTGTGTGTTGCAGGATATTGAGCAGCATCCCCAGCCTCTGCCCACAAGATGCCAGTAGCGTATCCCTCCATCCAATTGTAATAACCAGATATGTCTCCTGACATTGCCAAATGTCCCTTATGGAGCAAAATTATCCTCCAGCACCACTGAAAACCACTGATGTAAAGTGAAGTCAATGGCTCCTTCAGTGGGCTGCCAGGAGAATTAAAGGAAGTTACCTGCAAGGTGAGATCAAGAAATCTGCACGTTGTGAATGCTGGGAGGCCTGCAATGTTTTTTCACAAACTGACCGAATCACTCTGGCACAAAATTCTTGGTTCAGGATTGGTCTTAGCAAAAGTGCACAATGCTTCCGTTTCACAATGGCTGTTAGAAACAGCTGAAACCAGTAATGTTAAATCAGCAAAGGGTCTGTAGGCGTCTTGGACAGGTAGATTTTCCTGGCACCTGGCGTCAGTTTCCCTTAGAGTGTCACAATTTGGATAATGAGAATTTCATATCTGTCTTTCTAAAACAATGCCTGTCACTTAGTACATGCTTAATAAATGTTAAAAAGAGAGGAGGAAGGAAGGATAGCCTCTCAAGAATAACCCCAAGACTCAACAATTGTGTAGACAAGACTAAACTTTAGGATACTGTGTCACCAACTTGCTTCTGCTCCATGCTTGATCCACATCTTGACCCTAATGCCTGTGAACTATATTATTGGCAGTGAGTTACTTGGCTGCTATGTGCTCCAGCTTGCTCATATGTAAGGTGAGCTCTCAGGAGTACCTGCTTCATAAGATAGTGATGAGGATTAAATTAAGTAGTGGACCAAAGTGTGTCCCTGGCACATTTTAAGCTCTGCATATCCTACTTGTTTTGCTTATTGCAGTCCCTAAACCACTGCCATCAAGTCGATTCTTACTCATAGCGACACTATAGGGCAGAGTAGAACTGCTCCGTAGAGTTCTCAAGGAGCACCTGATGGATTCAAACCGTGGACCTTTTGGTTAGCAGATGTAGCTTTCAGCGACTATGCCACAAGGGTTTCCATTGCAGGCCCTGGGTGATGTAAATTGTTATGTACTCAGCTGCTAATAGGAACATTGGGGGCTCAAGTTCACCAGGAAGCATCTCAGAAGAAAAGCCTGGCAGTCTAGTTTTGAAAAATCAATCATGGAAAGCCCTATAGCAGGTAGTTCTATTCTGATACAAATGAGGTCTTCGTGGGTCAGAATCTACTTGACAGCAACTGGTCTGGTTTAGGATGCTTATTGTCATCCTCATCGTCATGTTGTAGAGAGAGGAAATACATTTTTTTGGACCACAGGTGCAAACTGGTCAGTTAATCATTATTTTCCATTTGTAGCAAATTTTTGGTATTAATGTGTACAAGGCTCTGCTCTAATTTACAATTTATAGTTATTTACTTTTAGTTCTATACCTACTTTTATCTTCCTCTGTCTCTCCATGGGAGTCAATTTAACGTCATTAGTGAGGATCTTTGTCCTTACAGTATGTATATTTCTCTGTGTACACATCTTTCATAAGTGATACTGTGCTATAATTATTTTCTTGCCATCATGTCACTGTGTGTTCATATGGTCCTCCTTTGCCGTCCCATGGTGCCCTAAGGTGTACATAGGACACATTTTACCTTTCCATTCTTCCACTGATGAGGTTCCAAATGGCTTTCAACTCCTCACAAATAGCAAAACGATGAATAGTTTCATTTATAAACATGTACAGTATGTGTGAGAGTTAATTTGGTGTTTATGAAGTCAGGCAATTAAGTTCATGAACTTAATTGTTCTAAGTGCTACGTATCTCATTGCTGAATATCACTACGGTTACCTTCAAAGTACTCCTCTTAGGAAGCTATGCACTGATGCCAGCCCCCAGTTCTCTCTTCAAAGCAATTTTTGAACTCTTTCTTTTTTTTTAATTGTTATTAAGTGAAAGTATGAAATACAAATTAAATTTGCATGCCTGCCTATCTGCAGCTGCTTCTGCTCTCTTCGCCCAGTGACAGCACATTCCTCCCTGTCGTATATATGTCATATCCTCCTAACAATGCCCTCTCCCCTCCTCTCCCTGATCTCCTTCCCCTTCCAGTAAGAGGCCAGTAGGACAGCATCCTATAAATGCATAGAATCATAAGGTACACAAACCGTATGTTCACATTTTGTCCCCAAGCCCAGTACTTTCCTGTCTGAAGGGTTGATCTCAGTAATGTTTTCTGGTCAAGGGTAGCAGTAGGTCTTCGGGCCATGCTCCCAAGGGAGCCCCCAGGCTGTCAGACCATCAGTTTCAGTCTTTTACTGGAGTTCTTGAGATGCACCCCTCTTTTTGTTGTGTTGCCGTTGGGACTCACTGTGTGCCTCATCACAGCTGTCTTTGATGGTAGCGAGGCACCATTTTGTTCTTCTGGTCACATGTTGATACAGTCACCCATTCATATGGGTCCTTCTGTCCCATGGGCTCTTTTTTCCTCATATCATTGTAGTTCTTTGTGTTCTTCTGTTCCAGATGAGTTGGGACAATTTGTTGTTCCTCAGATGGCATTTTGCTAGCTTTTAAGACACAGGATGCCACTGAGCAATATGGGATGCAGAAGACTCTCTTAGGAATAGGCTATTTATGCCAATTTGGCCTTGATGTCCCCTGAAAGCATGGTCCCCAGGCACCCACCTGTGCTACTCTATCCTTGCAATATTCGGTTAAGATTAGAAGAGTTTCCAGTTTATGTTGAAGTTCAGTTAAGGTGATCTTTTTTCTGCTGTATGCTGTCACTGCTTTCACCCAATCAAATTTCTATCAGCTATCTAATCAATGACCCGCCTTCTCCCTCCCTTCCCACACTTACAGCTATCAAAGAGTCTTTTCCTCTGTTCAAAGGTCTGTTTTTAAGTTCTTATATTAGGGGTCTCATACAATATTTGTCCTTGTGATGCTGACTGATTTCAATCAGCATAATGTCTTCCAACTGAAACCAGGTTATGAGATGCTTCCTAAAATCATCATTGTTATTTATCATTGTATAGTGTTCCATTGTGTGTATATATCGTAGTTTCTTTATCCATTCATCTGTTTTTGGGCATCTGGGTTCATTCCATCTTTCTGTTGTTGTGGACTGTGCTGCAATAGACATTCGTGTGCACGTATCTGTTTGTGTGACTGCCCTTGATTCCGTAGCATATGTATTCTGAGTAGTGGGATTAGTGTATCAAATGGTGTATCTATTTCCAGCTTTTTAAGGAAGCACCAAATTGCTTTCCAAAGAGGTTGTACCATTTTGCAGTCCTACCAGCAGTGTAGGAGAGTTCCAATCTCTCCACAGACTCTCCAGCATTTGTTATTTTGTGTTTTTTGGATCATAGCCAATCTTATGGTGGTGAGATGATATCTCTTGGTCATTTTGATTTGGATTTCTCTAATAGCTAATGTTCGTGAACATTTCTTCATGTGTCCCTAGGCTGCCTTGATGTCCTCTTTGGTGAAGTGTCTGTCCATCTCCTTTGCCCATTGCTTAAGTGGGTTATATTTTGCAGTATCTTGTAGATTATGGAGATCAGACATTTGTCCAACATGTAGTTGCCAAGTATTTTTTCCTTTTCCGTAAGTGGTCTTTTAATTCTTTTGATAAACTCTTTGGATCAACAAAAGTGCTTGATTCTTAGTAGTTCCCATTTATCTATTTTCTCACTTATTGATCATGGTTTGTCAGATTTTCAAGTCTATCAAAGCTGTGTATTAAAAGTTCCATTATTGGCCCTATTTTTTCTTGCATGATCTTTCTCATTTTAGGTTTGATATTTAGTTCGTTTATCCAGTTTGAGTTAGGTGTGAGATATAGGTCTTGTTTCAGTTTTTTGCAGACAGATACCCAATTTTGCTGACACCATTTGTTAAAGAGACTGTTTTTACCCCAGTTTACAATCTTAGGGCCTTTGGCAAATATCAGCTGTTCATAAGAGTATGGTGGCATCTCTAAGGTCTCAACCCTGTTCCATTGGTCTATATGTTTCTTTTTTGTACAAGTATCAGGCTGTTTTGACTCCTGTGGCAGTGTAATAGGTTTTAACGTTGGGTAATGTGAGGTCTCCCTCTGTGTTCCTCTTCTTCAGTAGTGCTTTGCTTATTTGGGGTTTCCTCCCTTTCCAAACAAAGTTGGTGATTTGTTTCTCCACCTCATTAAAAAATGTCACTGGAATTTGTATTGGGATTACATTGTATATGTAGATTGCTTTGGGTAAAATAGACATTTTTACAGTGTTAAATCTTCCTGTCAATGAACAGAGTAGGTTTCTCCATTTACGTAAGTCTCTTTTGGTATCTTGCAGTAAGGTCTTGTAGTTCTCTTTGTATAGATCTCTCTTATTTCTCTTGTTACATTTCTTCCTACGTATTTTATCTTCTTGGGGGCTATAGTAAATGGTACTGATTTGGTGATTACTTCTTTGATGATCTCAAAGGAATACTACTGATTTACTTATGTTTATGTTGCATCCTGAAACTTTGCTGAACTTTTCTATAGTTCCAGTAGTTTCCTTGTGGATTCTTTAGGATTCTTTGCATAGACAATCATCATCATCTGCAAATGGGAAAATTTTTACTTCTTTGCTGGTGAGAATGCTCTTTATTTCTTTGTCTTGTCTAATCTCACTGACTAGAACTTCTAGTAAAATGTTGAATAGAAGTGGTGAGAGTGGGGATCCTTGTCTATTTCCCATTCTCAAGAGGAATTTTTTTCAGGATGTCTCCATTCAGGATGATTTAGGTAGTTGGCTTTGTGAAGATGCCCCTTAATGCACTGTGGAATTTCCATTGTATTCCTATTTTGCTGAGAGTTTTTAGCATGAATGGCTATTGGACTTTGTCAAATACCTTTTCTGCATCAATTGACAAAATCAGGTGATTCTTATCTTTTGTACTGTTTATGTGGTTGATCACATTATTGTTTTTCTGATGTTGAACCAGCCTTACGTCCCTGGTATGAATCCAGATTAGTCATGATGAATGATTTTTTTGATATGTCGTTGAATTCTATCGGCAAGGATTTCGTTGAAGATTTTAGCACCTAGGTTCATGAGAGGTACTAGTCTGTAATTTTCCCTTTTGTGGGATCTTTCCCTGTCTTTGATATCACTGTTATGCCGGCTTCCTAGAATTAATTTGGGAGTATTCTATCCCTTTGTATGTGGAAAAATAGTCTCAGTAGTATTGGAGTTAACGCTTCTCTAAAAGTTTGATAGAATTCTGCAGTGAAGCCATCTGGGCCAGGAATTTTTTTGGTTGGTAGCTTTTTGATGACTTTTTCAATCTTGTCCTTCATGATGGGTTTATTAAGTTGTTCTGCTTCTCCTTCTGGTAATTTTCGTAGGTATTATGAATCTAGGAACTTGTCCATTTCCTCCAGGTTTTCAAATCTGTTAAAGAGTAGTCTTTTGTAGTATTTTGTTGTGATACTTTTGATTTCAGTTGGGTCTGTTGGGACACCTCCCATCACATTTCTTATTTGTGTTATTTGTTTCCTCTCCCATTTCTCTTTTGTAAGTTTACCCAATGGTTCATCAGTTTTGTTGATCTTTTCACAAAACCAGCTTCTGATTTTGTTTATTTTTCAATTTTTTTCTTCTCTAATTCACTTAGTTCTGCTCTACTCTTTATGATCTGTTTTCTTCTGGTGACTAAGGGGTTCCTCTGTTGTTTTCTTTCTACTTATTCAAGCTGTAGTGTTAATTTTTTGGTTTAGGTCCTTTCTTCCTTCTAGACATGTACATTTATGGAGATAAACTGACCTCTGAGCACTGCTTTGGCTATACCCCACTGGTTCTGGTAGGATGTGTTTTCATTCTGATTTGATTCCATAAATTGCTGTATTTCGTCCTTGATTTCTTCTGTAACCCATGACTTTTTGAGCAAGGTGTTGTTCAGTTTCCATGAGTTCAAATTTCTGTTTTTCTACTATTGATTTCAACTTTTATGGCTCTATGATCTGAGAAGATGCATGGCAATAATTCAGTGGTTTGAATTTTCTTGAGAATTGCTTTATGTCCTGACACATGGTCTAGTCTGGAAAATGGCCCATATGCATTGGAGAAGAAGGTATATTAATCTATGGATGGATAAAAGTTCTGTATCTGGGGGCGGAGTCAAGATGGCTGACTAAGCCCACGTCTCCTTCTATCCCTCTGGAAACCAAGACCTGAATTGGCAATCAAACAGAGCCTTCTGATCACCTAATCAGCCTCAGGACACGGCACAGAGCTGTTAATTGGGACTTCATACCACTCAGCGAAGAATCTCCTCTCTTTCGCTGACTCCCGCTCCTGGCGAGCCCCGGGTCTCACGGACGGAAGGTAAACGCACCATTTTGACGTTTTTTTCCTCGGTCTCGGCTGGCGGGCGGAGCTGGGCCTTGCCCGGCGGCTGGACTCAGACACGCTGCTGGGGGGACAGGCAGGTGAAATTCCCATATTCTGAGAGCCAGGCTCGGGACTCTGTTAATCTAGCCACTTGAGCCTTTCGTTTTGTAGCTGCCTCAGTGGGGTTTGTGCGGAGCTCCGCGGTCAGGGTGCGGGAAGCCATGTTGGTACCGAGATTTTAGCGGGACCTCGTTCTTAGCCTGGGAGCCAGCGCCTGCAAACGGGACAGTGCTTCTCCATCAGAAAAGTAGTGATTTTGCATAGTGCTGCCTACATTGGGGGCCCTGCAACAGAAGCAGAGGAATCGCTGCCTCTGGGCACCTTTAGCCCCCCTGTCTGCTGCCTGTGTGGAGGACGCCATCTAGGGTATGGTGGCCGCAGCTAGACCTAATTCTTAGTTTGGGAGCCAGAGCCTGCCCACAAGAGAGCGCTTTTCTATCACAAAACCAGTACTCGACGCAGTGTTGGATAAGGCTAGGCCCTGTCAGCAGTGGCCACCAGGGCACTAGCAGTGCTGCATTCTGAACTAGTTTGTTATCATCTGCGGTTGGATACAGTGGACCTTACTTTGTCAGATGGGAAGAGGGACCTCTACACCTGAAAACCTAACTGACTTGTGAACTGGTTAGATACCTTTTGCTTGACATTTGAAGGCAGCCTAGAGAAACATTTGCAATCCATCCTCACAGTACCACTTCCAGCCTCTATACACTCACATGGGACCCAAAAAGCAACAGACAATTGTGGCATACAAGCAATCACTCATGGCTTCAGAAGGCTCCCAAACAAAGCAACCAAGGAGTTTTCCAGATGAAGAAACTTTTATGAAAGCATCAGGAAGTGAATACAAATTGATTATATACAGAGCCCTTCTAGACCTTATACAAAATGCAGCAGAACAAAATGAAAAATTAAGCAAGTTGTTTGATCTGATGGAACACCAGTACTCTGAAATCCAACAGATCAAGAACAAAATCAAAGACATAGAAACTTCCATGCAAACCCAAGAAAACAGAATGGAACAAATGGAAAAAAGAATTTCTGACTTGGAAGACAGAGCTACTGATGCCAGTGTCTATGAGCAGAAATCAGAAAAAAGAAACAATAAAAATGAAGAAACATTAAGAAGCATGTGGGACTCTATTAAGAGGAACAACCTTCGATTAATTGGAGTCCCTGAACAGGGTGAGACATCTGAGAACACAGAGAGTATTGTTGCTGAGCTGCTGAAAGAAAACTTCCCAGAAATCATGAAGGAAGAACATATAGACATCTCAGATGCATATCGTATGCCACCCAATATAGATCTCAAAAGAAAGACTCCAAGACATATTATAATCAAGCTTAACAAAATGAAACATAAGCAGCAACTCTTAAAGGCAGAAAGACTCAAGGCAAAGCTAACATTCAGAGGGAAACCCTGTAGGCTCTCGTCAGATTTCTCAGCTGAAACCATGCTGGCACAGAGACAGTGGCATGACACATTCAAAGTCTTGAAGGAGAAGAACTTCCAATATTTGCAATCCATGCAAATGAAGAATTATATATCCTGCAAAACTGTCTTTCAAACACAAAAATGAAATTAAGACATTTCCAGATAAACAGAAACTCAGAGACTTTGTAAAAACCAAACCCAAACTACAAGAAATACTGGAAAGAAGTTCTTGGCTTTGGCTTAGAAGAACGAAACCAGTAACTTTATATTTCAGAACGACACACTACTCAATACTCATTTAGGGAAGGCTCCAAAGTAAATCACAGCTTTGATTTGGAAAGAAGCAATCCAGTGATCATCATGAAAACTATGGTGTCATCATAATAAAAGAGGGATGTACTACAGTCGCTATAGTCCTTCCAGATGGAGAGGAAGATGACCAGACTGGTAGTAATTAAAATTGGGTTTATAAATAGTTTATTAAGGGGGTTCACAGGGGCAGCTGTAAAGCACAACAAAGGTGTATCATACCATTTCAAGAAATCTAACACACGAGTCTCAACAACTATAAAACCAGCTCTGAAAACGGTGAAAAATCAACTCACAAAAAAGAGTGTCTCAGAACAGACTAATAAGAACAGCAGAGAAAACATCAACATAAAAATAAACATATCACAATGGCAGCAGTGAACACATACCTATCAATAATTACATTGAATATGAATGGACTGAATGCTCCAGTAAAGAGACACCGAGAGTCATCTTGGATCAAAAGACACGACCCATCCATATGTTGTCTACAAGAAACTCACTTGAGACCTAAAGACAGGAACAAACTGAAAATTAAAGGATGGAAGAATATATATCAAGCTAACAATGAACAAAGAAGAGCAGGGGTGGCAATCCTAATCTCAGACAAAATCAACTTTAATGTCAAATCCACCATCGTGGACAAAGATGGACACTATTTACTGCTGAAAGGTTCAGTACACAAGCAAGACTTAACTATATTAAACATTTATGCACCTAATGTCAGAGCACCTAAATATGTCGAAGAAACACTGATTATGCTCAAAAGAAAGTTAGATGACTCCACAATAATAGTGGGAGACTTTAACACTCCACTCTCATTACTAGACAGATCATCTAGACAAAAGCTCAGTAAAGATACAGAAGACCTCATTGACACCATTAACCAACTAAACCTCATTGATATATACAGAACTTTCCACCCATCAGCAGACAACTACACCTTCTTCTCCAGTGCACATGGAACATTCTCCAGAATTGACCACGTGATAGGCCATAATGCAATGCTCAACAAAATCCATACCATTGAATTATTGCAAAGCATCTTCTCAGATCATAAAGTCATCAAAGTTGAAATAAATAGCAGAAAAAACAGAGATAGAAAGTGGAACTCTTGGAAACTGAACAACATCTTGCTCAAAAAAACATGGGTTATAGGGAAATCAGGGATCAATTAAAGAAATTCATGGATTCCAATGAGAACGAAAACACTTCCTACCAGAACCTATGGGATACAGCCAAAGCAGTGCTCAGAGGTCCGTTTATCTCCATAAATGCACACACTGGGAAGGAAGAAAGCAAATCAAGGAACTAACTCTACAGCTTGAACAAGTAGAAAGAGAACAACAGAGGTACCCCTCGGGCACCAGAAGAAAGGAGATCATAAAGATTAGAGCAGAGCTAAATGAATTAGAGAATAGAAAAACAATTGAAAAAATTGAAAAGACCAAAAGCTGGTTTTTTGAAAAGATCAACAAAATTGATAAACCACTGGGAAAACTTACTAAAGAAAAGAGGAAAGGAAACAAATAACCCAAATTAGAAATGAGAAGGGAGTTGTCACCACAGATGCAACAGAAATCAAAAACATCATAACAGAATACTATACTCTAACAAATTTGAAAATCTAGGGGAAATGGACAAATTCCTTGACTCATACCACCTGACCAAATTATCACAACGTGAAGCAGAACAACTTAATAAACCCATCACAAAGGAAGAGATTGAAAAGGTCATGAAAACACTGCCAACCCAAAAAAGTCCGGGCCCAGATGGCTTCACGGCAGAATTCTACCAAGCATTTAGAGAAGAGTTATCCCCAATACTATTGAAACTATTTCACAGTATAAAAAGGGATGAAGTACTCCCAAACTCATTCTATGAAGCCAGCATAACCCTGATACCTAAGCCCGGGAAAGATCCAACAAAGACAGAGAACTACAGACCGATATCACTCATGAACTTAGATGCAAAAATCTTCAACAAAATTCTTGCCAACGGAATACAACAACGTATCAAGAAAATAATCCATCATGACCAAGTGGGATTCATACCAGGGATGCAAGGCTGGTTCAACATCAGGAAAACAATTAATGTGATTAACCACATAAATAACACAAAAGACAAAGATCACCTGACTTTGTCCATTGATGCCAAAAAGGCATTTGATAAAGTCCAACACCCATTCATGCTAAAAACTCTTAGCAAAATGGGCATAGACGGCAAATTCCTCAACACAATAAGGGCCATTTATACAAAGCCAATTGCCCACATCATCCTGAATGGAGAGAGACTGAAAGACTTTCCCCTGAGATCAGGAACTAGACAAGGATGCCCACTGTCACCTCTCCTATTCAACATTGTGCTAGAAGTTCTAGCCAGGGCAATTAGACAAGACGAACAAATAAAGGGCATCTGCATCGGCAAAGAGGAAGTTAAAATCTCCCTGTTTGCAGATGATATGATTGTATATGCAGAGAACCCCAAGGAATCTATAAGTAAGTTACGCAAACTGATAGAAGAGTTCAGCAAAGTCTCAGGATACAAGATAAACATAAGTAAATCAGTAGGATTCCTTTATACCAACAACGAGACTGTTAAGGAGGAAATTATCAAATCTATACCATTTGTGATAGCCCCTAAGAAGATAAAGTACCTCGGAATTAATCTAACCAGGGAAACAACAGACCTTTACAAAGAGAACTACAAGCCCTTACTACAAGAAACTAAGAGAGACTTAGATAAATGGAAAAACCTACCCTGCTCATGGATAGGAAGACTTAACATTGTGAAAATGTCTATTTTACCCAAAGCAATTTATTTATATAATGCAATCCCAATACAAGTTCCAGCATCATTTTTTAATGAGATGGAGAAACAAATCACCAATTTTGTTTGGAAAAGGAAGAAGCCCCAGTTAAGCAAGGTACTACTAAAGAAGAAGAACACACTGGGAGGCCTTTCATTACCTGAACTTAGAACATACTACACTGCCACAGTGGTCAAAACAGCCTGGTACTGGTACAAGAACAGACAGATTGATCAGTGGAACAGAATTGAGACCCCAGAGATGACACCATCTGCCTATGAACAGTTGATATTCGACAAAGGCCCTAAGACATTAAACTGGGGTAAAAACAATATCTTCAACAAATGGTGCTGGCAAAATTGGTTATCCATCTGCAATAAACTGAATCAAGATCCATATCTTACACCTTATACAAAAACCAACTCCAACTGGATAAAAGACCTAAATATCAAACCTAAAACGATAAAGCTCATCCAAGAAAAGGTAGGAACAACAATGGAAGTTTTAATACACAATGAGGACAGACTCCAAAATCTGTCAAACAAACCTCAATCAACAGAAGAGAAAGTAGATAAATGGGAACTATTAAGAATCAAACACTTTTGCTCATCCAAAGACTTTATTAATAGAATTAAAAGAACACCCACAGAGTAGGAAAAAATATTTGGCAACTCTATGTCAGATCGACGCCTGATCTCCATAATCTGTAAGATACTACAAAATATCAATAAGAAGAAGATAACCCATCCAATTAAGCAATGGGCAAAGGAGATGGACAGATACTTCACTAAAGAGGAGATCCAGGCAGCCAAAAACCACATGCGGACATGTTCACGATCTTTAGCTATTAAAGAAATTCAAATCAAGACAACAATGAGATACCATCTCACCCCAACAAGATTGGCCATGATCCAGAAAACAAAAAACAACAAATGCTGGAGAGGCTGTGGAGAAAGTGGAACCCTCCTACACTGTTGGTGGGGTTGCAAAATGGTCCAGCCTCTTTGGAAGGCAATCTGGTGCTTCCTTAAAAAAATGGATATTGATATACCATTTGACCCAGTAATTCCACTACTTGGAATATATCCTACAGATTCAAGGCCTTTCACACCAACGGACACATGCACCAGAATGTTTATCGCGGCCCAGTCCACAATAGCAAAAAGGTGGAATCAACCTAGATGCCCAACAATAGAAGAATGGATAGGTAAACTGTGGTACATATACTCAATGGAGCACTACGCAATGATAAAGAATGACGATGATTCCAGGAAACATCTCCTAACCTGGTTTCAACTGGAAGACATTATGTTGAGTGAGAGTAGTCAGCGACAAAAGGACAAATACTGTATGAGACCTCTACGATAAGATCTCAAAAACAGACTTGTGTATAGAAGAAGAGACTCTTTGACAGCTGCAAGGGAGGGGAGGGAGGGAGGGAGGGCGAGGGGGGGAGGGTTTAGTTTAGGTAGTTACTAGAAATCTAGTTGGGAGAAAGCGGTGACAGCACACATTAGGAACAAGAACAACATTAAGTGGACTTCAGTATAACTTGAGTACTCCTTCCATCTTAACTCAATACTGCAAGGATAGAGTAGCTGGGACGGGGGGCGGGGAACCATGCTCTTAGGCGAATTCCAGGCCAATTGGCACAACTAGCGTTTTGCTAAGAGAGCTCTCTGCACCCCACATTGATGAGTGGCGTCTGGGGTCTTAAAAGCTGCCAAGCTGCCATCCAAGGACACAGCAAATGGTCCCAACTCAGCAGGAATGGATGCTCACCGAGGGCCAAAATGGCATGTGGTAAAGACAACCGAGAAGACAGAGAGACCCACAAGAGTGAGTGCCTACATCGACCTGGGACTGGAAGAACCGGATGGTGCCCGGCCACCACCACTGATAGCCATGACGGAGCTCACAGAGAGGAGCCTCACTGGCAACACAAGAATAAAAAGAGGTGCATCATGAGATCTCCACTAAAAGACCTCAATTGATGGTCCAGCGGTTTTGGGGTTCCTCTGAGAGTGTGGCCCCTGGCCCTCATGCTGCCCGTTCCCATAAATTATAACAAAGGTCCACTCTTTGGATAGTAATGGAATGGACTTGGCAATGCAGAGTAACCATATATTGGAAGCACTTTATGGTTCTGTACATCTATAGGATATCATCTTGCTGACCTCTGGCTGGAGGAAGGGGAGTGGACGGAGAGGAGGGGAAAGGAGACTGTTGGGAGGATGAGACATGTATGGAGCAGAGAGGAATAGTGTGCAGTCACCGAACAGGGAGAGCAGTGGAAGCTGCATATAGGGGGGCATGTAAATTTACATGTGAATGTACATTTTCACTCAGTTATGTTAAATAAAACTAAAAAAAAAAAAAAGTTCTGTATCTGTTGATGAGGTCTAGTTGAATAATTGTCACAATAAGATCTTCTGTGTCTTTACTGAGCTTTTTTTCTGGATGATCTGTCCACTACTGAAGTTAGAGTGTTGAGGTCTCTAACTATTATTGTGGCTCATTTTTCAATGATTTTGGCATTTTTTCAATGTATTTAGGTGCTCTAGTATTGGGTGTACTTGGCGTTGGCTTGGCAGGCTTGGCTAGTATTGGGTGCATAAATATTTAATATCATTATATCCTGCTTATGTGTTGAACCTTTCGGCAATAAATAGTTGCCATCCTTGTCCACAATGATAGATTTTACATTAAAATCTATTTTATCTGCGATTAGTATTGCCACACCTGCTCTTCCTTGTATGTTGTTAGCTTGGTGTATTTTATTTTATTCCATCCTTTAATTTTCAGTTTGTGCATATCTTCAAGTCTAAAGTGTGTTTCCTGTAACAGTATATGCCAAGCCATATAGATGGGTCATATCTTTTGATCCAGGATATTACTCATTGTCTCTTTATTGGAGCATTAAGTCTGTTTATATGCAGTGTAATTATTCATAGGTGTATGTTTAGTGCTGTCATTTTGATGTATTTATTTTTGTGTTGGTGTTTTCTATGTTGCTGTTAATATTCTGTCCTGAGTCAGTCTTCCTTATGGGCTGACTTTCTATCTTTTTCAGTGTTGGTTTTGTGGTTGTTGAGACTCCTGTATTAAATTTCTTTTTTTGATATGTTGCATTGTTACTTTGCTTTGCAGCTTCCTCCATGATCCGCCTTAATATTCTAAGTTTAAATCCAATTTTAGCTTTCACATATCTTTTTAACTTTCTTTCCATCTGAAAGGACTGTACTTACTGTAGTATATCCCTCTTTTTAGTGTGATAGTGTCATAGTTTTTGTGATATGACCATTGATTCCTTTTTTTACTATTGTAGCTTTGATTGAGTTTTTGACTTTCCTAACTGAGTAGGATTCTGGATGCTGTGTTCTACATTGGCTCCTGAAATATACACTTAATAATTTTGTTTTTCTAGCAAAGAGCTTCTTTCAGTATTTCTTGTAGTTTGGGTTTGATTTTTACAAAGTCCCTAAGCTTCTGTTTACCTGTGAAATTTTTTAATGTCATCTTTGTATTGGAGATACAATTTCACAGGGTATATAATTCTTCGTTGGAAGCTTTTCTCCTTCAAGGTTTTGAATGTGTCATCCACTGCCTCCTTGCCAACATCGTTTGTGCTGAGAAGTCAGAGGAAAACCTACAGAGCTTTCCTCTGAATGTTAGCTTTGCTCTGAGCCTACTACCTTTAAGAGAATCTGTTTATCTCTCATTCTTTTAAGCTTGATTATAATATGTCTTGTTGTCTTTTAGGGTCTAGGTTTTGTGGCATTCAATACAGATCTTGGATATCTGTGGTCTCTTCTTTCATAATTTGAGCGAAGTTTTCTGTCAGCAACTCAACAATACTGTCTGTGTTTTCAGCTATCCCTCCCTGTTCAGGAACTCCAGTTAATCATAGATCATTCCTATTTATAGAGTCCCATATGTTTCTTAATGCTTCTTCATTTTTCTTATTTCTTTTCTCTGATTTCTCCTCATAAATGCTGGTGTCAGTTGCTGTATCCTCAAGGTTGCTAAGTCTGACTTCTGTCTCCTCAGTTCTTCTCTTTTGGCTTTGGATTGAATTGTCTAATTCTGTAAGTTTATTATTGATCTGTTGGATTTCAGATTATTTCTGTTGGTTCAGATAGTTTGCTTAATTTTTCATTTTTTTCTTCTGCATTTTGCATAATCTCTAGGAGGCCTCTATATGTAATTCTTTTTTACTTAACCTGTGATAGTTTCAGAAAGCCTTCTTCATCTGGGAAGTATTTTTATTCTTTATTTTGGGAGCTTCCCAAAGCCATGGTGGACTGTTTCTTTAAGTGGCTAGCAATGGTTTGTTGCCTTTGGGCCATCTAGAGGCTGTTTAATTTCTCTGGTGTTGCCTCAACAGGAGCTTAGATGCAGTTCTGGGAAGAGAATTGGTCACCAGCTACCTCTGTGTACTGTAGTGACTCGGCCCAGTGGAGATTCTTGGGTGACAGTTTCCACCTCTTGGCTGAGAATGACAGTGCCCTACTTATGGAGTCACTGGGGGGTGGGGCATCAACTGACCCTATGATGTGGGTCAGTAAAGGCTGGAAGAGATGCTGCTGTGCCACTCAGCAGTTATTTCTCCAGTCAGTCTTATTGTAACAAGCTGTCCCATAGCTGCCAAAATCGTTGAGGCCAGCAGGTATGGCCAGCTCCATCCTCTGGCTGCCAATGGAAGCACCTCTTCAGTTGACCTCAGATGCTATGACATAGTTCAAAGTAGGGAGGGGTTAAAGCCTTGTTGCCATCCCCATTAAGACCACACCCATCAAGTAATACTGTGCTAAACGCAGCCTTTTTGCTGGATAAGCGCTTTTCTGGACTGGCACTGCTTCTCAGATTGGGAATTATGTTGTGCTGAGGCCCCCAATTGGGTGTTCTGCCTCCAAGCCAACCAAGAATGCCTCCTCGCCAAGCTTTCCTTCCTGCTGTGAAACCACAGACTCTATGGTGCGGCTCAGGAAAGAGAAGGAGGATGGTCCATGTTGCTCTCAGTCAGTAGCTGGGCTCTCAGAATGTGAGTATCCTATGCAGTGTCTCTCTGCTGTGCTGTACAGTGTTTAGCACTGTAGTTCAGTATATTTACTGAGTCATGCCCATCCCCTGCCTCCCATATGACAAAGATGGCATCAGTACCTGCAGTCTGCTCCAGTGGTGATCAGCAGGAGCTGGGTTCAGCATGCACTGCTTTGTGTTAGGGAGAGGTAGTCTTCCATTTTAGTGGCAAGTAGTGCAACCTGACAACCCTATGCTGTACCCCAGGGCTCCCTGAGTGTCCAGAGTGCTCCGTTGAGTTATCCATCCATGCCTTGGTTCTTAAAGGGAATTGAAGAGACATGTATCTAGTCCACCATCTTGACCACACCCCTCAATCTGAAACTCTTTCTGAAATAGTCAGTGTGCAGGGTGGCAAGGTGGCAAGTTCACAAACTTAATAGTATAGTTGTCTGAAAGTGAGTTTTTAACCAGTAAACAAGTTACTGTATTGGAAAACCCTGCAATGACTTTTCTTTACCCAAAGATAAAGGAAATATCGAAAGGAAGACATTTTGATGACATTCAAGACATTGAAGGTAATATGACAACAGTTCTGATGGCCACTTCTGGAAAAGAATTCAAAAATTGCTTTGAAGGGTATACTAGGCACTTGATGTCAGTGTGTAACTTCCCCAGGAGAGTACCTTGAAGGTGACCATAATGATACCGAGAAGTAAGGTATGTAGCACTTTTTCTAGGATGAATTCACAAACTTAATTGGAAGTCCTTGTATAATGTTCACACATTCCTGTCTCAAAACTCAAGTGGGAAAACATTCCAAATTTTTAGTTTTGGCACAACAAACATCACTGTTGCCTGTAGTTTAAATTAGCACAATTACAACTGTGACTGCAGGTCATGATCATGAATACTAACTTTTATTGCATGCTTTGTTATGTGCTGGCTACTATACTAGTTTATCTGTTGGAGGTCTCTAAAACCACCTTCAGGTTCAATTTCATAGAAGGACTGTAGGACTTAGCATATAGTCATATACGTGACTATGACTGATTGCAGAAAAAGTATACCAGACACAGTCAGCAAAGGAGAAAGGCACATAGTGTAAAGTCTACAAGAAACCTGATGCAATCTTCCACAGTGCTCTCCTGGTAGAGTCCCATGAGATGTGCTTTGTTGACCTCACAATAAGTTGTGACAATATGTGTGAAATGTTGCCACCCAGCAAAGGTCTTTAGAGAATCAGCAACTGAGGTTTTTGTTGGGTGTTCATCACAAAGGAAGTCTCTGCCTGGTATATATTAATCAAACTTACAGACCCCTGAAAGGAACACAGGTGTTCAGCATAAACCATACTCCTTATCACTTAGCCAATAGTGGGAACCTTCCTAAGATTCATGTTTCCAGATGCCAGCCCAAGGCCAACCTTTAAGCATGTCTTGCAAAGATAGCAGTCAGGACTGCTGAGTTAATGCTCCTACATGATTTCCTTCTAGTTTTCCTGTCATACACACAATGGCCCAGGAATGCAGATATTAATAATTTCATTTTTAAATGAAGAAACTGAGCCTTAGAGAGGTTAAGGGAGACATTTCCCAGGCCTCAAAGTGAAAAAGAGAAAGAACATGCCTTGCTTGTTCTCCTAAATCACCAAGCTTCTGAGAAAGTAGCTTCTTCCTTAAAATCACCTTCAAAAACTTGACCATTCTCTCCCATGAATTAAGGCTGGTCTTCAGTAGTTTACCATGCAAAATTTGATAATCTTTTTTTCCCTTGCTGAAGTAGCTAGATCCTCTCATTTCCTTATTTTGGAAGCAGTTTCTGGGGAAAGTCTCCAGGGATTAAACTGAGGTGATTCTGAGTGTGGCCATTGTTAACAGTCTTGAGCAGAACTGTTTTTCTTAAACTGCTTAGACAATAAGTATTTAGGACCAGAGGGAGGAAAGCTACAATTTTTGTTACTGGTAACAAATACAAAGTTGGCTTGATTCTGCTTTCACAAACAATCTAGACAACAAATTCTGTCTCTTAAATTTTCTCTGCTTTAGGAAGAAGAGCTATGCACTATGTACTGAGCACTCTTGGTGTATTTGCCTGATTCCCATCGTAGATATGGAAACTGAGGCTTATGGATGCTGAAGTTGCCTACTGTTGGATAGTTACTAAGTTACAGAGCAGGGGCGTTGAGTTAGACTGACATCAAGGGTATGACTGAACCATGTACTCTACTGCCATCCCAAAACACTACTTGAGAGGTAATCCAGGTTGACATAGTTTAGAGAAACAAGTCACATGAACTAAGCAGTAGAACAAAGGACAAGCTGATGCCTGAGTCATTGTGAAGCACCAGCTCTGCACTGGCTTGGTGAGCAATAACAAGGCCTATTTCTCTGAATTGCAGTCCTCTTGCTTCTGAAATGAAGATAGCAATTCCTTCCCAATCAACTACATTGTATTAATGTAGAGATCATGAAAACCAAACAAAACCTGTTGCTGTCAAGCCATTTCTATTGCATGGTGACTTTCTGCATGCAGGGTAGCACTGCTCCACAGAGCTTTCAAGGCTGTGACCTGTCAGAAGCAGATCACCAGGCATTCTTCTGAGACACCTCTGGGTGTTTTCCAACCACCAACCTTTTAGTTAGTAGCCCAGTACTTAACCTCTTGTGTTATTCATGGACTGTAGAGATTCTATACGACAGCAAATGTAAAAGCATTGTATCAGTTATTAGTCTTTTAGTTGCATGTGTCTTTCAGCCAAAATATCATTTATCCGGGTATAAAATTAAAGATTCTGAGAGCTAATCTGCCCACATGTGGAGCTTACTGTAAGGGCCAAAGTAAGACTACCATAGATCCTTTTCACACTAATCAACTTTTAGGATCTTTTGTGTTGTTGTTTTGTTTTCAGCTTTTTTATTTTTTATTATAGTAAAAGAATAAAACTTCTAACATCTATCAATTATCTCATCTATGATAAACCCTGAGCCCCCTACTCACCCATGTAGCCAACACAGTCATTTTCTTCTGTGGATAATTGTCTTGTTAAGTACTCATAACAGGGGTCTCAAACAAAATTCGTCCTTTTGACACTGATTTCACTCAGCATATTCTCTTCCAAATGAGACCATGTTATGAAATGTTTTCTAAAATCATATATTTTTTTATCATAACATAGTGTTCCATTGAGTATATGTACCATAGTTTGCTTATCCATTCATCTGTTAATGGGCACTGGGGTTGATTCCAACTTTTTGCTACTGTGGGCTCTGCTGCAACAAACATTCGTGTATGTGTGTCTGTTTGTGTGACAACCTTTGTTTCTGAAGGATAAATTCTGAGCAGTGGGAGTACTGGATCAAATGGTATATCTATTTCCAGCTTTTTAAGGAAGCATCAGATTGTTTTCCAAAGACATTGTAACATTTTGCAATCCCACAAGCAGTATAGCAGAGTTCCAATTTCTCTACACCCTCTCCAGCATTTGCTGTCTTGTGTTTTTTGGATCATGACCAACCATGTTGTATTGAGATACTATCTCATTGTAGTTTCAATTTGAGTTTCTTTAATAGCTAATGATCATGAGCAATTCTGCATGTGTCTTTCAGCTGCCTCGACATCTTCTTTAGAAAAATGTCTGTCTATCTACTTCTCCCATCACTGAATTAGATTATTTATCCTTTCCTTGTGGATATTTTGTAATACCTTATGGATTATGGAGATCATACATTAGTCTGACATATAGTTGCCAAATATTTTTTCTCCTTCTGCAGGTGGTCTTTTAATTCTTTTGATGAAGTCTTTGGATGAGCAAAAGTGTTTGATTTTTAGTAGTTCCCATTTATCTATTTTCTCTTCTGTACAACGTGCTTTGTCTATCAGATTTTGAAGTCTGTCTACAGTATGTATTAAAGCTTCCAGGTTGATCCTATTTTATCTTGGACGAGCTTTACCATTTTAGATTTTATATTTAGGTCTTTTATCCAGTTTGAGTTGGTTTTTGTATAAGGTGTGAGATATGGCTCTTGTTTCAGTTTTTTGGCAAGCACCATTTGTTAAAGAGACTGTTCTTACCCCAGTTTAAAATGTTGGGGCCTTTGTCAAATATCAACTGTTCATAGGAGGATGGTGGCATCTCTGGGGTCTCAACTCTGTTCCATTGGTCTATATGTCTATTTTTTATTTCAGCTGGGTCAGTTGTAATGACTCTTGTCTCATTTCTTAATTGGGTTATTTGTATCTTGTGCTGTTTTCTTTTCTAAGTTTAGCCAATGGTTTATCAATTTTGTTGATCTTTTTGAAGAACCAGCTTTGGGTTTTGTTAATTTTCGCAATGGTTTTTCTAGTCTCCAATTCATTTAGTTCTGCTCTAATCCTTACAATCTGTTTTCTTCTAGTGCCTGAAGCGTTCTTCTGTTGCTCTCTTCCTACTTATTCAAGCTGTAAGGTTAATTTGTTAATTTGGGCCCTTTCTTCTTTCCAGATGTGTGCAGTTATAGAGAGAAACTGACCTCTGTGCACTGCTTTTGCTGTATCCCGTAGATTTTGGTAGGATGTGTTTTCATTCTCATTTGAATCCATGAATTTCTTTATTTTGTCCTTAATTTCTTCTATAACTGAAGGCTTTTTTGAGTAAAGTGTTCTTCAGTTTCTGTAAGTTTGAATTTCTACCTATGATTTTTCTGTTATTGATTTCAACTTTTATAGCTCTATGGTCCAAGAAGATGCTTGCTGTAAATCAATGGTTTGGATTTTATAGAGAATTGCTTTATGAAATAATATATGGTCTATCCTGGAGAATGTTCCATGTGCATTGGAGAAGAAGGTGTTACTTATCTGCTGATGGATGAAAAGATCTGTATATATCGATAAGGACAAGTTGGTTGATTGCTGCAATAAGATCTTCTGGATCTTTACTGAGCTTTTTTCTGGATGATCTATCCATAACTGAAAGGCAAGTGTTGAAGTCTCCAGCTATTATTGTGGAATGATCTATCTCAGTTTTCAGTGTTGTCAGTATTTGTTCAATGTTCTAAGTGCTCTGGTTTTGGGTGCATAAATATTTAATATTGCTAAATCCTGCTTGAGTCAGCAAAAAATAGTCACCATCCTTGTCCACAGTAGTGGATTTTACATTAAAATCTATTTTATCTGAGATTAGTGTTGTCACATCTGCTCTTCTTGTTAGCCAAGCCAGCCAAGTGCCGTAGCGTCAGATTTTCAATTTGTTCATATCTTTAAAGTGTGTTTCTTATAAACAATATACAGATGGGTTGTGTCTTTTGATCCAGGATGCAACTCGCTGTCCCTTTACTGGGGTGTTCAGTCCATTTACATTCAGTGTGATTATTGATAGGTATGTGCTTAGTGCCATCATTTTGATGTAATTACTTTTATGTTAATGTTTTCTGTATTGCTCTTAATGTTCTGTTCTGGGCCATTCTTCTTTAGGGGTTGTTTCTGTGTTGGTTTTGTGGTCCTTGAGACTCCTGTATTGCATTTCTCATTTTGATACAATGAATTGTTAATTTGCTTTATGGCTACATGTACTATCCCCCTTAACATACTAAGATTAAACCCAGTTTTAACAACTCCATAACTCTTAAACTTCCTCTGCATCTGAAACAACTATAACTACTGTAGTGTGTCCCTCTTTTAATGTGATGGTATTATAGTTGTCATGATAGGATCACAGATTCCCTTATTTTGATACTGTAGTTTTGATTAAGTTTTGTGACTTCCCTAACTGATTAGAATTTTGGATGATGTGTCCTGAATTGTCACCTTAAATATATATTTAATGGTTCTGTTTTCCTAAGGGAAGAGCTTCTTTCAATATTTCATGTAATTTTGGTTTATTTTTTACAAAGTCTCTAAACTTCTCTTTGTCTTCAAAAGTCTTAATTTTACCATGATACTTGGTAGACAGTTTTGCAGGATAAATAATTCTTTGATGGAAGTTTTTCTCCTTCAGGGCTGTCAATGTGTCTTCCCACTGTCTTCTAGCCAGCATTATTTCTGCAGAGAAGTCAGATGAAAGCCTACAGGGTTTCCCTCAGAGTGTTAGCTTTGCTTTGAGCCTTGCTTCCTTCAGAAGCATCCGTTTATGTTTCGTCTTATTAAGCTTGATTATAATATATCTTGGCATCTTTCTTTTTGGGTCTAGCTTTTGTGGTGTTTGATAAACATTTTGGGGTACCTGTATTCTCTTGACTCATAATCTCAGGAAAGTTTTCTATCAGCATGTCTACAGCAATACTTTCTATATTGTCATTAATCCTCCCTTGCTCAGGAACTCCGATGAAACATAAATTATTCCTCTTAATGGAGTCCCACATGTTTCTAAATGCTTCTTCATTTTTCTTATTTTCTCAGATTTCACCTCATGGATGCTGATGTCAGTTGCCCTATCTTCAAGATCACTGAGTCTAGCTTCTGTCTGTTCAGTCCTACTCTTTTGGCTTTGAATTGAATTATCTAACTCTGTAATTTTGTCATTGATCTGATATATTTCAGATCATTGATGTTTCATCAGTTCAAATATCTTACTAATTTTTTTTAATCTTTTTTGCTTCATGTTGGAAAACCTGGTGGCCTAGTGGTTAAGTACTGTATCTGCTAACCAACAGGTTGGTAGTTTCAATCCACCAGGCACTCCTTGGCAGTTCTATTCTGTACTATAGGATTGCTCTGAGTTAAAATCTAATCAACAGTAGTGGGTTAGGTTTGAGTTTGGTTTACTTCCTGTTGTCCCATTCTGCAAAAACACCTTCCGTTGTCACTAAAAGATGGCTGTAGCAGTTGCTGACCTTATTGTGTCTTGGAATCAACTGCCTTAGAAAAGTTAAGAGCAGCTTCCTGCATAGCACAAACTGAGACCCTTGGAATTCAATCTCAGTGCCTATTATTGACCTCTGTTGGGTCACATGCCCAGTGATAAACAAATCACTGTACCAGGAGATGCTAAATGCTGATTGGCTAGGCTCAGACTAATGACATCTCTGTAGCAGAGGGTGATGCCAAGACCATCAGAATCATGTGGAATGGCAGCTGGCAGGTATGAGTCTCTCAGTGGGTACTACCAGAATAAGAATGATTATACTAGTAAGGAAGATACAGAGGAGACCTTCCAATGCTATACAAGATATGTGTATTAAAAAAAATCATTGTTGCTGAGTTGATTCTGACTCATAGCAACCCTATAGGACAGAGTAGAATTGGCCCACAGGGTCAGCTTTGATTCAAGGAGTAGCTGGTAGATTTGAACTGCTGACCTTTCAGTTAGCAGCAGAACTACTAACCACTCCTGTACCAGTGCTCTAGAAATGTATATAGAGTGAGCATAGAGTGAGTGATCTTATTAAGATATCATAGAGCTAAGAAAGCAGTGTATTCCACCACCTCCCAGCTGGTGTGTAAAGGTAGAATTGAGCTATACTTTTTGGAACATGGCCTATAAGGGAAGGGACAGCTCCCTGTGAACACATACCATTTATTAAACAGGTAGGTGTGAAATTGAACACTGCAATTCAGCAGTCCATGTGCTCCCTCCCTCTGTAACCTCATTCGAGCTTTTACTTTTTAGCCATTGTCATATTGACCCACTTAGGGAAGGGTAACTACATAAAGTAATTACAAAGATAGTATTTAATTAGTTTTGGTTTCAAATCAAGGTATTTGCTGCAAACCTGGCCAGCAATACTGATGGACATTAATGAGTGAAACTGTGTGATTAAAACATCTGTCACTGTCAAGCAGGGTCGATGCAAGGTGTGGATTGGCTCATCACTGGGAACATGATGATGGCCACAGAAAGCCAAATTAGACAAACTTAATGTTCCCCTAATCATTAGCCGATTTAGCTGACAGTGATTGGTCACAAACATGCTCCGATGAGCAGTAATGAAGTTGCTACCAGATCAGTTCAGCATAGGTTTTTCAGGCTAATTAGCCAGACAAAAAATGTTAATTTAATCAAGGAAACATGTATTCATTAAAGGTGTGTGAGAGAGCTGGAGGAGAAAATTGGCTCAGTCATTGAAGAGGTAAAATTGTAGCTGCCGAGCAAGTCATCTCAACTGCACAAAATCAGTCCTCAATTTTCAGTATCTCTTAGAAATCAGCCTGGTTACACTTAAGCAGGTCACGTGGTCTTTTTTTTTCAGATCTAATTATTGCAATGCCAACATCATCTTCAGAGCCAAGTAGAATAAAAGCAAATGCTTATCTCATTTTATCCCCTGAGGACTAATTAATTCCTGTAGAAATGTGCTTTTACTTTGATTCATAGAGTGTTGGAATGGAAACAGTTCTTGGGAATTATCTAATTCGTGCTGATCTATTTACAGTAGGGAACAACGAGGCACAGAGAGGCCGCATCACTTGCTTGAGACCACACTGCTAGAACTTTTTTTTTTTTTTTTTCGCCATAGATACAGGACTCCAAGTGGTGTCAATGGAGTCACTATGCTAAGGACATTGTCAAACATTTTTACTGAGACAAGTCAAAAGATTATGATCTAGCTGCACTTGTAATTGGGAGGCAAATAAAAAAAGCTATTCGATGGATAAATACAATTTGACTGTTTCTTGGTAAAGCACGTGAAAGTGCTGGAATTAATGAGTGCTTTTTCAGATGCTGATCCATCAAGTACTAAATTATTTTCTGCCTGTGCTCTTGAAAATTTCTTTGCAAGCCATGTGATGAAGACATTCCTTTACAAGTTCTATACACCTTCACCTGTGTACATCACCAGAGTCCAAGTACAATGGGGGTCATTAACCACTTCATAAATTAACCTGTTCGTCTGTGTGCCAATTCCACAAGTACTTCTGAGGAGAGGCTTGGGGTAAGAGCAGATTTCCATCCAGGCCTTTGAAGAATTCTGTGGTGAGAAGTGTCTTAGTCATCCAGTGTTGTAACAGAAATACTACAGGTGGATGACTTTAACAAAGAGATATTTACTGAAGTAAGAAACTTTAGAAAAGTAAGTTGAAAGCCCAAAATCAGGACATCAGCTCCAGGGTAAGGCTTTATTTGTTGGCTCTGGAAAAAGGTCCTGTTGTCAATCTTCTCCTGGACTGGGAGCCTTTCAGGTGCAGGAACACTGAGTCCAAGGGATGTGCTATGTTCCCAGGGCTTCCTTCTTGGTGATGTGAGATCTCCAACTCTCTCTGCTCACTTCTGTTTTATATCCCATGAGATTGCCTCAACACGGTGCAAGCTTATAGACTGAGTCACACTGCACTAACACAACTGCCACCCATTCTCCCTCATTAACATGATTTACACAGATGAAAAATATCATGCACTACCGGAAATCACAGCCCAGCTAATTTGATGCATATTGTGGAGGACACAATTCATCTGATAGTGATAGGATTTACAACACAGGGAAATTTTATCAGATGAATTTTATCAGATGACAGGAAATGTCTTGGTCATCTGAAGAAAGTAAAAATACAAACCTGTTGCCATCAAGTGGATGAGTCTTGGTTATCTACTGCTGCTATAATAGAAATATCACAAGTGAATAGCTTTAACAAAGATAAACTTATTATTCTCACAGTCTAGTAGGCTACAAGTCAAAACTGAGGGCATCATCTCCAAGGGAAGGCTTTCTGTCTCTGTCCACAGTGGAGGAAGATCCTTCTCATAAGTCTTCCTCTGGGCTAGGAACTTCTCCACACAGGAACTCTGGTCCAGAGGACACACTCTGCTCCTGCCACTTCTTTCTGTGTAGCATGAAGTCCCCATGATTCTCTGCTCATTTCTTTTATGTCTCAAAAGAGGTCAGCTTTAAACAGTATCAAATCTTGTAGATCAGCCATAACTGGAGATAACCCATCAGCCATAACTGGATAACATTAGCCATAACTGGAGATAATCCATCTCATTAACATCATAGTGATAGGATTTACAACACAGGGAAATTTTATCAGATGACAGAATGGTAGACAGTCACACAGTAATAAGAATCATGACCTAGACATGTAGATAGATGTTTTGGAGGGACATGGTTCAATCCAGGACAGGAAGAGAAGAGACTCTTGGCTCCAAATATTTCCCGGAGTATTTTTTTTCCAAAATTAATTTTATTCTCATCTGTAGCTGATGAAATTCTACTCATTTTTCTGTGTTCAGTGTGAATGATCTTTCCTTTAAGTGGCCATCACTGGACCCTAGCCCAGGTAGGAGTCCTGTCTTTGTCCCAGCACTACTTTCAGGCCATACTGATCAAGTAGCTCTCCAACTGATTTAACTTTAGACCATTATCACAAGGAATCCCTGAGTGGTACAAATATTGAAGGGCTCAGCTGCTAACTGAAAGGCTGGGGGTTGACATATACTCAGAGGGAACTGGGAAGAATGGCCTGGCAGTCTACTTCCAAGGCATCACCCATCGAAAACCCTATGAAGCACAGTTCTACAGCAAGACACAGGCAGTCACTATGAGTCAGAATTGACTTGACAGTAACTAGTTTGGCTTGGCTCTGTCCCTAAAGCACAGTTTCTCAGAGTATGGTTCATGCATACCCACATCAAAACCACCTGGGTTGTTTGTTAAAAGTTCAAATACCTGAAGTAATCAGGCTGATTTTCTAAGAGATAATATAAACTGAGTAATGATTTTGTGTAGTTGAGATGACTTTCTTGGTAGGTATTGTTTAACTCTTTGGTAACTAAGCCAATTTTTTCATGTGTCTTAATTACCTTGTGCTGGCAAACCAAAAGTAGGTGGCTTTTAAAGAATAGAAATATATTTTCTTACAGTTCTGGAGATTTAAAGTCCAAATTAGTCTCAGCCATGTGGATTCCTTCTTTTCTGGTTTCAGGCATTCTCTGGTGAGCCATGGCATTTTACTTGCTTGTAGACAGGTCTTCGCATAGTGCCCATCTTTCTCTGGGGTGCATGTCTGTGTCTGTTCTGCTCTTTTTATAAGATACCATTCAGAAATGATTAGGTTTAGGAGCCATTCTTTCTGTCTGACATAAACTCATTAACAGAACGAAAGAAAAACCCTGTTCTCAAGCAGGTCACATTCACAGGTACACAGATTAGGACTTCCATATATGTTATGTTGTGGTTTTGGGGGAGGGGGAAGAGGACTCAGTTCAGTCCATAACATTCAGACTTATTTAGTCAGACTTCTGTTGGAGGAACAGATATAAACTGAAATTGTACAAGTTCCTTACCAAAACACAAGAAGTAGGAGCCCTTAGATTTGAAAACACTCTGTTATTCTCTGTACTACCTGAACAGGGTCCCGGCACATAGAAGCACTCCATACATATTTAAAGAAAGAAATAATGAATAAATTAAATTGGATTCTATAATACTCAGTCATCAAATCCTATAGTTGTTTTGCTAGTATAGGACCTCATTTTTTGTCTCTGATGATACAGAAGCTTAGAAATATATAATTTTGGAAGTTATAAGGATTCTTGAAGATCCTCCAAGCCACCCCTCTGACTGAGATAAACAGATGGGAAGAGACTTGCCTAAAGTCACAGAACACATCATCATCTGAGATGACTCAGCATCCATAGCGCCATATGAGTGTCTTGTCTTTCCGATTACATCCTGCTTCTGCTGGCTGCTGTTCAGTGAGAGAGGAAAGCTGGCCTTGCTGTTCTACCTCTCCAGGAAAGATCTAAACTGTCTGTTGTTTTCCAAAGAATTAGAAATGAATCAAAGTTTTGACAGTGCCTCTGTAACTAATACCCACCTCTCCCAAAGACTCTTCCATTAAAGCTATGCAGTTCAGTCAAGTCTAAGGCAAGGAGAGGTTCTTATCAAAATGTCAGTGTACTCAAGAATAAAAAGGGGTGCACCCTGAGATCTCCACTAAAAGACCACAATGGATGGTCCAGCGGCTTCGGGGTTCCCCTGGGAGCATGGCCCCTGGACCTGATGCTGCCCTTGCCCATAAATCATAACGAAGTTCCACTCTTTGGACACGAATGGATTGGACTTGGCTATGCAGAGTGACCATATATTGGATGCACTTTATGGTTCTGTGCATCTATAGGATATCATCCTGCTGACCTCTGGCTGGAGGAAGGAGAGTGGGTGGAGAGGAGGG
Organism: Heterohyrax brucei; assembly: GCA_028571685.1. NCBI lineage: Eukaryota > Metazoa > Chordata > Mammalia > Hyracoidea > Procaviidae > Heterohyrax > Heterohyrax brucei. Next base: position 174,329,807 of record CM053141.1, read on the forward strand.
GAAAGGAGACTGTTGGGAGGATGAGACATGTATGGAGCAGAGAGGAATAGTGTGCTGTCGCCAGGCAGGGAGACCAGTGGAAGCTACATATAGGTAGGCATGTAAATTTATATGTGAATGTACATTTTAACTCAGTCATAATAATAATAAAAAAAAATGTCAGTGTGCTGGTTGCTTCAAGTTATGATCAACTATTAGGAAGTCTAACCACATGGAGCTGGAGCGTGTCATGGCTGAAAAGGCCCTTGCTACAACAGTATTTCAGTTTTGGGTTTTTTTTTTTTTTTTTTTTACTATCCTCATTCGATCTTTACAGTTTTTGCTGTGTCCAAATACCAAATGTTTTTTTCTGAATGAACTTTAAAAACATATACAGTTTGCCGTGCAAGTTCTTCACCCATAGATTTCAACCAGTCATGGGTTGGAAATGTTAAAAACAAAAAAAGAAAGTTCCCAAAAGCTTGCAGAGAGGGGGAAAGCATTAAGTGCTAAGTGTAAACATCAACAGGTATTTACATAGTGTTTACATTGTATTAGGTATTAGAGGTAATCTAGAGATAATTTAAAGTGTATAGGAGGATGAGTGTAGGTACAAGTACAGTATCATTTTATATAAGAGACTTCAGCATCCATGGATTTTGGTATCCAAGGGGGTCCTCGAATGAGCCCCTCAGTTGATACCAAGTGATGACTGTATATAGGATTCATACTGAATAGTAAGGTCTGTCAGCCTTGGGTTTAATGTGCTAATTAATCTTTCTACTACATATTCTAAGACACTATGTTAAATACCATGCTTGTCCTATTTTATATGCAATTGGTCATATCTTTGTCACATCTTGGGGTACATCTTTCTGTTGACGGAATGGGATATGTTGTTGTTGCAATGTGCTTTTGTAAAGTCAATTTTAACTCACAGCATCCACATGTGAACTGCTCCATAGGGTTTTATTGGCTGTCATCTTTATGGCATAATGTTTAAGTGCTACAGCTGCTAACCAAAAGGTCAGCAGTTCGAATCCTCCAGGCGCTCCTCTATGGGGCAGTTCTACTGTGGCTTATGGGGTTGCTATGAGTCAAAATTGACTTGATGGTGCTGAGTTTGGTTGGTTTTTACTATCTTTACAGAAGCATATCACCAGTTCCTTTTCCAGAAGAGCCATTAGGTGGGTTTTAACCAATTACGTTTGGCTAGCAGCTAAATGCTTACCTGTTGCATTACTAGGTCTCCTTGGAATAGGGGCTACAACTTATTATTTTGGTTGAATTCTATAATCTTTCCATTACACCCTGAAGGAGGGTGTCCATAAACCTTAGCAAGAAATGTTTTTATGGGCTAATAAAATTGAAAAGACAAATACAATCTATAAAGTCATTGTAATTCTTCTGAACAAAGAGGACAGAAGAAGAATTGATGCCTTAGAATTGTGGTGTTGAAGAATGTCCAGTGTACCATGGACTGCCAAAAGAGCCAATGGATCTGTTCCAGAAACAGCACACCCAGAGTGCTCCTTGGAAGCAAAGATGGTGAGCCTGCATCTTGCATACTTTGAACATATTGTCAGGAAGGATCAGTCCCTGGAGAAGGACATCATGCTTAGTAGAGTGGAGGGTCAGTGAAAAAGAGGAAGACCCTCAACAAGACGGATTGACACAGTGGCTGTAGTGATGGGCTTAAGCATAAACACGACTGTGGACACGGCACAAGACCGGGCAGTGCTTCGTTCTGTTGTTCATAGGGTCACTGTGAGTCAGAACTGACTTGATGGCACCGAACAACAACAACACTTCCTCTGAGGATTGTCTATGGCACTGCATGTTGGATGGTCTTCTGTTTTACTATTATGCCTAGAGCTATTTAGTTATTTTTAAGGAGTAACAGATGGCACAGAGGTTGTTAGGTAGAAGTTCAGGCTTCTTTGTACCTCTGGCAAATTTTACAGCATACCAAGGCTGTTAAGTTGATGTGATTAAACAATGCAAACAGTGTTGTATTAGCATCTACATTTCACATCACTTTCAAGAAAACTGTTCTGGTAACAGATGGAAATGATTGATATTTATCTAGCAACAAAGGAGAGTCACAATTTGACTGTGGGAGGTTTAGATCTGAGCCAGAGAAGACAGCAATTCAGAACAGACAAAGAGGAGACAGCTAACATCTCTGTTTTGGAGGGGGAAGAAAATACATTTCTTTAAAAAAAAAGAAAAAAAAATTTCAAAAATGTAAACCAAGTTCAAGTTACTGAATCACTACTTTGGACCCATTACAAGGAGGTATTTAAATGAGCACTTCAAATGTTTCCAGCTGCACATATTGCTAGCTTGAAGCAGAGAAGCAATGAGAATCTTGGCAGCCTGGGGGTGAGGGGAGGAGGGAAGAACTACGTTTATAGGGATTGAAGGCTTATGTTTACGTGTGCTAACCAGAGACTGCGTGGGAAGGCTGGATTTGCAACTTTGAAATGGCACCACACTCAATAGGGAGTTTAAAAAAAATCTCCATAAGGGCTTTGAATTAGGAGAGTATATTTGTCAGATTTGGGGGCAGTAGAAAATTGGGCATTTTTGGAAAACCATAAATGAGTTAATGTAATGTTCAGGACAAGCTGTGAATTGGCCTCTCTGAGGAGGTTTGTAGTAATAACTTGCTGTAAAAATTACCACTGCCTTTCTGGCGGTTTGTACTATATGCTACCGTTCCAAGAGCTGGCATTTTCTGGCGGTTACTGTAGCTTAAGAACATATTTATGATGTGGACTGGGACTCCGTTTTCTAAATGTGCTTTCAGGTGGGTAATTTGTGACAAGAGAGGAAGACCTCTGAGGAGTTAAGTGAACATGGAAGGATCTTTTTCAAAAGGTTGCTTTCATGTGCAGGACTGAGGACAACCTAGCTAACCACAGGTGTTTATAGTTCTGGGAGGAGCCCTGGTGGTGTGGTGGTTGAGTGTTAAGCTGCAAACAGAAAGGTTGGCAATTCAAACCCACCAGCCACTCCTTTAAAGACAGATGTGGCTTTTGGTGTCCCTAAACATCACATCATTGGCAGCTCTATAGGGCAGCAGTTCTACTCCATCTTATAGGCTTACTGTGAGTTGGAATCTACTCAACAGCAGCAGGTTTGGTTTTTTCATTTTTTCTGAATGACAGAACGGAAACTACACCTTAAATCCTATGCATCCCAGGAAGCTTGCTTTAGCTACTCGGGTTCATACTGTTCCCTCTTGTTTATAAAATCATGCAGTACCTGTAATCTCTGCTGCAAAATTGAGGCATTAGTCATTGTATACAGTTTTTTCTTTCCCATTGCTCACAGGGAAACCCAACCAAATGACCTCTCCTTTTCTACATCACTTAAAGTCATTTTTTTTTTTGTTACCTTTGAAAGCTTCTAGTGTAATTATGACTATCAGATAGGCTTATAATAATAATAGCTGCAGCAGTAATTGTGGTAATAATAATAGTCATAACAACTTACATTTCTTGAATGCATTTTTGATAGCAGGAGCTATTTAAACTTTGCCATAAGTTAGCTCACTTAATCTTTGAACAACTCTCAGGAAGCTACTATTAGTTTCTTCATTTGACACACTGGAGAAGCACTTGAAAGTGAGGAATATTATTGCCCCAAGGTCAAAGGGAGAACTGGAACCCAGGCAGACTGGTTCCTGAGCTTCCCCTTTTAACCGCTTACCTTTTTTTCCACATGTAGTAAAAAATAACGAACAGTAGCTAACCTCTTGAAATCATCAAGGTTTACCTCCTACCTCCATTCAACACTCTCACCCTCCTACTCATGGGGAACCCACCTGATAAATGCTCAGTTGCTTTTGATCCTTGACTGACCACTTTCTCTCCAAAAAGCGTTTATTGTCTCCATTGAAAAGATAGACTGCTCCAGGAATTGTTAAGTACGAAATAGGTACTATTTCCTTTGGAGGAGTCCCTGGATGGTACAAATGTTTAACATCCTCTGCTGCTAACGAAAGGATTGGTAGTTTGAGGCTACCCACTGGCCCCTTGGAAGATAGCCCTGTTGATCTACTTCTGAACAAAACAGACATTGAAACCCAGCAGGGCACAGTTCTACTCTGACATACATAGGCTGACCGAGAGCCAGCACAACAACTTACAGGAAATTGAGGTCTAAAGAATCACGGGGTGCCCCAGGTCATGCCACTACTTAGTTAACAGCTGAGGAGTTGGAGCACAGAACCACCCAAGGCCTCGTGCTTCCATACCTACTGGTAAAGAAATCATATTTACTTGAAGATTCTTCCTTAGGGAAATTCATTCATTTCTCAAAAGAAATGAATTGCTTCCAGTTTTCCTACTATGTATACAATAACTGCCAGTTAAGTTCATGAGCTCATACGAGAAAAAGTGCTGCATACTTCACTGCTGAATATCACTATGGTCACCTTCAGAGTACTCCCCTTGGGAAGCTATGCACCGATGTCAGCACCTAGTCGACCTTTCAGAGCAGTTTGGGAACTCTGTTTCTGGAAAGGCCATCAGATGTGTCATGTCCTGAATGTCATCAAAATGTCTTCCTTTCAATATTTCTTTTACCTCCTGGTAAAGAAAAAAGTCTTTGGGGGCCAGAACAGGTGAGTGGGGAGAGGGTTCCAATATAGTTATTTGTTTACTGGCTAAAAACTCCCTCACAGACAACTGTACAATTAAGTTTGCAAACTTGCCACCTTGCCATCGTGTACAATGTCTGTTCCAAAAAAAGTTCCAGAGTTGCTTTGAAGGGTAGACTAGGCACTGACATCAGTGCATAACTTCCCAAGGGAAGTACTTTGAAAGTGACTGCAGTGATACTCAGCAATGAGGAATGTAGCACTTCGAACAGTTATGTTCGCGGACTTGTCAGACTTTGTATACATGGCAGTATTTTATAATTCTTTTGTCATTATTCTCTCTAAAGGACTCACCTTAGACATTTTTGTCCTAATCACCTCCCTCATGAAATATTAATGTCAATGTCACGTACTATGCAAATTTGTTTATATACTGTACTGTGCTGTGCTGGATCTATGCCTAATACTTGAAATAAGAAATTTTAATCACCCAAAAACCAATTCTGCCCTACTAGTAATGGTATTACCCCCATTGAGCCACATGGGAGAGTCTTTCCAGGCCCTCATTCTTAAACTAAGATCCCTGGTGGCACAGTGGTTGAAGCACTTGCTGCTAGTCTAAAGATCAATCTTTCAAACTCATCAACTATTCCACAGTAGTCGGCAATCTGCTTTGGTCAAAATCACAGCCTTGGAAACCCTGTGGAGAGTTTCTATTCTGTTCCATACAGTCACTATGAGTTGAAATTGAGTTAAAGGTAATATGTCTGGGTTTTCTCGATTGATGGCAATGGGCAGTCTTAGACTACTTAAGCTCTTGAAATGCAATGCACAAGAAAGTTGTGATTAAACTGAGAGCTCACTGTGCAGGGTGCTGCTCTGTGCAGGAAGCACCAGGAACCTTTTATGTTTGCACTCTTATTGAATACCTTGATCAGTTATGCCACATTGCTCCAAAGGGAGAAAAAAAGGAAATCATCGAGGTTTACCTCCTACCTCCATTCAACACTCTTAGCCCTCTCATGGGAAACCCACCTGATAGACACTCAGTTGCTTTTGATCCTTGACTGACCACTTTCTCTCCAAAAACCTTATAGCATAGCCTTGTTCACTTTAATAACAAAGCAAAGCAAAACGCAAACCTGCTACCGTCAAGTTGATTCCAAATCATAGAGACCCTAGAAGGCAGAGTAGAACTGTCTCATAGAGTTTCCAAGAAGCACCTGGTGGATTTAAACTGCCAACATTTTGTTTAGCAGTTATAGCACTTAACTACTAACCCCCAAGTTTTCTTTAATAATAAAAGAGTCAATTACTGATAATGTGTTACCTTCAAATTAAAAAGAAAACAAAAAAAAAAAACAACTTTGTATTGAGATATAATTCATCTTTTTACAGTGTGTAAGTTAATGGGTTTCTTTTTTTCAGTGTGTTTCCCCGAATGTGCAGACATTGTTGTTATGGTTCATTGCTGTTGACCGGACGCTAACTCACAGCAGCCCTATGCAGGTGCGGAGTAGTTTTCCTTAGAGTATCTGATATACTGACCTTTCAGAAGCAGATGCCAGGTCTGTCTTTCAAGGCATCTCTGAAGAGGTTCAAACCACCAACCTTTCACCTTGTAGTTGAAAATGTGCTGGGGATTAGACATAGGTAATGGTCGTACAGGGAGCTCTGGTGGTACAGTTCAGCTGCTAACCAAAAAGTCGGTGATCTTATTCCAGCAGTTGCTCGGTAGGAGAAAAGATCTGACAGTCTGCTCCCAAAAAGATTGTTATTGTTATGTAACCATGATAACTTGCAACATGTTTTCCCCTTTTCAAAATCTGTAATTGAGAGCTTCACATAACTAATGTCATAATGATACTCTAAATAATCCGTTCTCTGTTTTTCCTGCACCAGCTACTCTGGCCTCTGCACTAGTCTCTTTCCAAAGGGGTGCAGAGCCCCCTCAGCTCCTGTGACTTTGGTCCCCTGCTCTTCTTTGCTCTCCTGAGAAATAGCCGTCAGCCTGGAAAATAGCAGCTAGTAAGGTTGCCTGGCATTTTGTGTATCCACAACTTTCTTTCCTGCTCCCTATATCAGAGTGAACTTGGCAGGTTCGTTTCACTAGCTGAGGAATTTTTGTGTAAGTTTTGTATTTGCCTGTTACAAACATGCAGATTGGAGTCCAGGTGTCTGACATACATGTCTCTAATAGAGAGAATCTTGTAACTGTTTTATGATGTATACAGTTATCTGTGGGCTATGTGCTTAAAAACATGAAGTATTTCTGACATTTTTTATTTTAAACACTTTGAAGAGTTCTTTAGCAGCAGATGTGCCCTGTACAGTATTTGCTCATCATTTAATTTATGGACTGCTACTTCCATCTTCCATGGGCATTGACTGCTGACTGAAGTAAAATGAAATCCTTGACAACTTCAGGCATTTCTCCTCTTTTCAGGATGTTGCTTTCATGAGGGTTTTTGTTTCCTTTATGTTGAAATGCAATCCACACTAAAGGCGGTAGACTTTAATCTGCATCAGTACATGGTTAAACTCCTCTTTACTTTCAGCAAACAAGATTATGACATCTGCATATTGCAAGTTGTTATTGAGTCTCCAGTCCTGGTACCCTGTTTGTCATGTAGGCGGCGTCTTGCATTATGTTTGTTCAGTATATGGGTAGATTAAATATGGTGAAAAGGATACAATCCTAACATGCCTTTTCTCATTTTAAGCCATGCAGCAACTTCCTGTTTTTGAATGATTGCCTCTTGGTCTATGTACAGGTTCCCCCAAGTATGTTTAAGTGTTTTGGGATCCCCATTCTTCAAAATCTTATCCATAATTTGTGATGATCCACACAGTCAAATGCCTTAGGTAGCTGATAAAACATAGGTAAATATCTTTCTGGTTTTCTCCTCTTTCATCCAACATCCACCTGACATCACCAATGATATCCCTTATTCAACATCTTCTTCTGAATCAGCTTTGATTTCCATCAGACCCCTATTGATATATTGCTGTAATTGTATTTGTGCCGTCTTCAGAGTAATTTTACTTTCATGTGGAATTAATGACATTGTTTAATAATTTCTGCATTCCACTGGATCTGTTTTCTTTGGAATGGGCGCGAATATAAATCTCTTCTAGTCGGTTGGCCAGGTAGCTATCTTCCAAATTTATTTGTATAAGTGAGTGAACATTTCCAGTCTTGCATCCATTTGCATACATGCTGATGTGCTCATCCAAAGACGAATGGTTCCAACCCACTAGTGGATCAGTTCAAGAAAAGTCATGATCTGCTCCCATAAAGAACACCATGCCACAAACACTATGGGGAAGTTCAACCCTATCCTTCAGGGACACTGAGTTGGAATCAACTCCATGGTGCACAGCAACAGCGTTTGTACTGCTTTCTTTCCAGTGCTACCATTAGTGCTATGTAATTCCAGAACATTTTGTCCTTCCCCAAAGGACCCTTATAACCACTGACAGTCACTCCTCATTTCTCCCTGCTCCAGCCTCTCGCAACTACTAATCTTCTATCTTTATAGACTTGCATAATGTATACATTTCATATAATTAAAATCATAAAGATATTGACTTTAGTGTGTGACTTTTTTTCACTGAGCATATTTTCAAGTGTCATCCAAGTTGTAGCATATGTTAGCAGTTCGTTCTTTTTGTTGCTGAATAGTGTTCCATTGTTTTTCATTCATCTGTTGATGGACACTTGCTTTTTGCATTTTCAGTCTATTATGAATAATGCTGGTATAATAAATAATATCCAAGTTTCTCTGGACAGTTTATAGTTATCTTGAATATGAAGTAGAATTGCTGGGTCATGTAGTAGCTCTGTACTTAACTCTTTGAGAACTACTGTCATGGATTGTATTGCATCCCCCCAAAAATATTTGCAGCCATGTAGCTGGGCCATGATTCCCAATATTTTGTGATTGTCCTCCATTTTGTCATTTTCCTATGCTGTGTGTTAAAGGATTGGGATGGGACTGTAAATCCCTCCATAGGATCACCTCCCTGCTCTACTGTGAAAAGAATTTCCATGGAGTATGGCTTGCATTATCCTTAATCCTTTCATCCTACAAGAGATAAAAGGAAAAGGAAGCAAGCAATGAATTGTGAACCTCATGCCATCAAGGAAGGAGCATCGGGAGAAGAGGGCATCCTTCAGACCAATTCCTGCACTAGGATGCTCCCTGGACAAACACTGATGCAACACAAGGACCTTCTTCCAGAGTTGACAAGGGGGAGAGCCTTCACCTGGAGTGAATATCCTGAATTTGGACTTGTGGCCTACTGGACTGTGTAAGAATAAACTTTGCTTTGGTAAAGGTATCCACTCTGTGGGATTTCTGTTCGAGCAGCACTCCCTGACTAAAACAACTACCAAGCTGTTTTCCAAAGTGGCTACACAATTTTCCATTCCTAACAGCAGTTTATGAAGTTCCAGTTTCTCCACATCCTCCTCCAAATGTTATTGTCCATTTGTTTTTAACACAGCCTTCTTAAAGGGTGTAAAGTGTTATTGTGGTTTGGATTTGCATTTCTCTGACAGCTAATGATGAGCCTTGGTGGCACAGCACTTAAGCACTTAAGCACTGACTGCTAATCAAAAGGTCAGTAGTTTAAATTCACCAGCTGCTCCTCAGCAGAAAGCTGTGGCAGTCCATTTTTTTTAAAGATTATAACTCTAGGGATTCTGTTGCAAGATGGCAGAGTAAACAGATGTCTCCTCATATCCCTCTGAGAACTAAGGCCTGGATGATATTTTTTGTGGAACGTTGAATATCTGGGGAGTCTTAGTACCTAACATATTTGCCTGGACAACAGTATCAGACTAACCTTCTCCTCTCAGAAACGATCCAGCGAACCTCTGCTTCTGCTGCTTCATTGTAACAGAGAACTGTAGCTTCTGCAAATAGCCGCTAACAATAACATACTTTCACTATAAGCTGGCACCTGAAGTCTGCTGTTCCCCACTGGCTGTTCAGGCCAGCCTGTTGGACAGCTCCCAGCTCCCAGTTCAGCACCTGGGCAGCTCTCTGCATTAAAGTGCAGTTTACTTTTAAGGCTGAGAGGCTTGTATTTCTCCCTGAACATTTCTCTATTGAAAATCCTCAACTCTTCCTGACTCTTTTCTCTCACTCACATTGTAAGATTGGTTGACAGCCCTCAGTTTCTCCATAAACACAGCAGCCTGTTTGCTACCCAATAAACAGAGCCTTCCACCCTTGAGAGTCCACCTGGGGAAAATCACTACAGTAACAGAGACAGCTGGTGACCAACAGTTCTCTTACATCCATGATCAGAGAAATCAAATAGTATTTACATGGCATGCAGGCAGCAGACCGTAATTAATCATTTAAAGAAACAGCCTTCAACTGCTCCAGACAATTCCCAAAATAAAGATTCAAAAAATTTCCCAGATGAAAAAGCCTTTCTGAATCTAACAGAGGTTGAATACAAAAGAGTTATATATAAAACCCTCCTAGAGATTAAACAAAATGCAGTACAACAAAATGAAAAATTTGGTAAACTATTTGAAATGCTAGAACATCAACGATCTGAAATACATCAGATTAATAATAAAATTACAGAATTGGATAATTCTATCCAAAGCCAAAAGAGTAGGACTGAACAGATGGAAGTTAGAATCAGTGACCTAGAAGACAAAGTAACTAACGCCAGCATTTATGAGGTGAAATCAGGGAAAAGAAATAAGAAAAATGAAGAAGCATTGAGAAACATGTGGGACTCCATGGAGAGGAATAATTTGCATTTAATTGGAGTTCCTGAACAAGGGAAGATTAATGACAACATAGAGAGTATTGCTGTAGAGATGCTGACAGAAAACTTCCTTGAGATTATGAGCAAAGAGAACATAGGTATCCAAGATGTTTATCAAACACCACAAAAGTTAGATCCAAAAAGAAGAATGCCAAGGCATATTATAATTAAGCTTAGTAAGCTAACAAAGAGATGCTTCTGAAGACAGCAAGGCTCAAATCAAAACTAACTAAGGGAAACCCTGTAGACTTTCACCTGACTTTTCTGCTGAAACAACGCTGGTTAGAAAACAGTGGGCAGACATATTCAAAGCCCTGAAGGAGAAAAACTTCCATCCTAGAATTATTTGTCCTGCAGAATTGTCTATCAAATATAAAGGTGAAATTAAGACTTTTGAAAATAAAGAGAAATTTAAAGACTTCACAAAAACTAAACCAAGATTACATGAAATGTTGAAAGAAGCTCTTCCCTAAATGTACAATTTAGGTGATAATTCAAGGCACTTCATTCAAACTTCTAATCAGTTAAGGAAGGCACAAAACTTTACAAAAACCAAGCCAAACGCTACAGTATTATAATACGGGAATCCATGATCATATCATGACAACTATAATACCATCACATTAAAAGAGGGATACACTACAATAGTTAAACTTGCTTTTGATGCAGAGAAAGTTTCAGACTTACAAAATAGTTAAAATTGATTTCAATAAATATATGTTAAGGGGGATAATACATGTAGACATTTGAAATTAAGAAACGCAATACAGGAGTCTCAACGAATATAAAATCAACACTCACACAACCCATAAAGAAGAATGTCCCAGAACAGATTAATAAGAATAACAGAGAAAACATCAACATGAAAATAAACATATCACAATGACACCACTAAACATGTACCTATCAGTAATGTCATTGAATGTAAATGGACTGAACACTCCAGTAAAGAGACAGCAAGTGATATCCTGAATCAAAAGACATGACCCATCTATATGTTACTTACAAGAAACACACCTTAGACTTAAAGATAAGAACAGGTTGAGAATTAAAGGTTGGAATAATACATATCAAGCTAACAATTCACAAAAAAGAACAGGTGTGGCAATATTAATCTCAGATAAAATAGATTTTAATGTAAAATCCACTATTGTGGACAAGACTGGTCACTGATTATTGCTGAAAGGTACAATACTCAAGCAAGACTTAACAATATTAAATATTTACACACCCAATATCAAAGCACCTAAATACATTGAACAAATACTGATAACATTGAAAAATGAGGTTGATCATTCCACAATAATAGTTGAGGACTTTAACACTCCCCTTTCAGTTACGGATAGATCATCCAGAAAAAAAGCTCAGTAAAGATACAGAAGATTTTATTGCAACAATCAACCAACTTGACCTTATCAACATATACAGATCTTTTCATCCATCAGCAGATAAATATACCTTCTTCTGCAGAGCACATGGAACAGTCTCCAGAATAGACTATATGTTAAGTCATAAAACAATTCTCTATAAAATCCAAACCATTGATTTATTGAAAGTACCTTCTGAGACCACAGAGCTATAAAAGTTGAAATCAATAACAGAAAATTCATAGGTAAAAATTCAAACTTGTGGAAACTGAACATTTTGCTCATAAAGCCTTGGGTTATAAAAGAAATTAAAGACACATTAAAGAAATTTATGGATTCAAATGAGAATGAAAACACATCCTACCAGAATTCATGGGATATGGCAAAAGCAGTGCTCAGAGTAATTTTATCTCTATAAATGCACAATTCCAGAAAGAAGAAAATGCACAAATTAAAGAATTAACCTCAAAGCTTGAACAAGTAGAGAGTAACAGAGGAACCCCTCAGGCACCAGAAGAAAACAGATTATAAGGATTAGAGCAGAACTAAATGAATTAGAGAATAGAAAAACAATTGAAAAAATTAACAAAACCAAAAACTGGTTCTTTGAAAAGATCAACAAAATTGATAAACCATTGGTGAAACTTACAAAAGAAAAACAGCAGAAGATACAAATAACACGATTAAGAAATGAGTTGAGAGATGTTACAACAGACTCAAATGAAATAAAATATATTATAACAGAATACTATGAAAATCTATAACAGGTTTGAAAACCTAGGGGAAATGGACAAATTTCTAGATTCATATGACTCACCAAGACCATCACAAGGAGAAATAGATCAACTTAATAAACATATCACAAAGGAAGAGATTGAAAAAGTCATCAAAATCTACCAACCAAAAAGGTCCCGGCCCAGATGTCTTCACTGGAGAATTCTACCAAAGTTTTAGAGAAGAATGAATTCCAATACTGTTGAGGCTATTTCACACCGTAGAAAGAAAAGAAATACTCCCAAATTCGTTCTATGAAGCCAGCATAACCCTGATGCCAAAAACAGAGAAAGATCCCACAAAAAAAGAAAATTACAGACCAGTGTCACTCATGAATCTAGATGCAAACATCTTCAACAAAATTCAAGCCAATAGAATCCAATAGCATATGAAAAAAATAATTCATCATGATCAAGTTGGTTTCATTCCAGAAATGCAAGGCTGGTTCAACATCAGAAAAACAATTAATGTAATCAACCACATCAATAACACAAAGATAAAAATCACTGGATTTTGTCAATTGATGCAGAAAAGGTATTTGACAAAGTTCAACACCCATTCTTGCTTAAAACTCTCAGAAAAATAGGAATAAAGGGGAAATTCCTCAATCTAATCACTAGCATCTATGCAAAGCCAACTGCTTTCCTCATCCTGAATGGTGAAAGACTGAAAGAATTCCCTTTGAGAATGGGAACTAGACAAGGATGCCTGCTCTCACCACTTCTATTCAACATTGTGCTAGAAGTTCTATCCAGAGCAATTAGACAACTGAAAGAAATAAAAGGCATCCATATTGGCAATGAAGAAGTAAAGATTTCCCTCTTTGCAGATGATATGATTGTTTCTACAGAGAATCCAAAGAAATCCATAAGTAAACTATTGGAGCTAATAGTAGAATTCAGCAAAGTATCGAGATACAAGATAAACATAACTAAATCAACAGGATTCCTTTATATCAACAGTGAAATTATTAAAGAAGAAATCACCAAATCAATTTCATTTACTATAGCCCCGAATAAGGTAAAATACCTAGGAATAACTCTACCTAGAGAAATAAGAGATCTTTACAGAGGAAACCACAAAAAACTAGGAGACTTGCGTAAGTGGAGTAATCTGCCCTGCTCGTGGATAGGAAGACTCAATATTGTGAAAATGTCTATTTTGCCCAAAGCAATCTACTTATATAATGCAATCCCAATACAAATTCCAGCAACATTTTTTAATGAGATGGAGAAACAAATTATCAGCTTTATTTGGAAAGAGAAGGAGCCCCGGATAAGTAAAGCACTACTGAAAAAGAAGAACACACTGGGAGACCTCTCACAAACTGACTTAACACCTATTACACTGCCACAGTATTCAAGACAGCCTGGTACTGGTACAAAAAGAGACATATAGACCAATGGAACAAAGTTGAGACCCCAGAGATGCCACCATCCTCCTATGAACAGCTGATGTTTGACAAAGGTCCTAAGATTTTAAACTGGGGTAAGAACAGTTTCTTTAACAAATGGTGCTGGCATAACTGGATATCCATCTGCAAAAAAACTGAAATAAGACCCACATCTCACACCTTATACAAAAAGGAACTCAAATTGGATAAAAGACCTAAATATAAAATCTAAAATGATAAAGCTCATGCAAGATAAAATAGAGTCAACAATGGAAGTTTTAATACACAATATAGACAGACTTCAAAATCTGACAAACAAAACACATTCATCAGAAGAGAAAATAGATAAATGGGAATTACTGAGAATCAAACACTTCTGCTCATCCAAAGACTTCATCAAAAGAATTAAAAGACCACCTACAGAATGGGAAAAAATATTTGGCAACTGTGTGTCAAACTGACACCTTATCTCCATAATCTATAAGGAACTGCAAAATATCAATAAGAAAAAGACAAATCATCTAATTAAGTGATGGACAAAGGAGATGGACAGACAATTCTCTAAAGAGGAGATCCAGGCAACCAAAAGACACATGCAGACATGCTCACAATCATTAATTATTAAAAAAAATTTAAATCAAAACAACAGTGAGATACCATCTCACCCTGACAAGATTGGCCATGATCCAAAAAACAGAAAACACTAAATGTTGGAGCGGCTGTGGAGAAATTGTAGCTCTCCTACACTGTTGGTGGGATTGCAGAACAGTGCAACCTCTTTGGAAAGCAATCTGGTGTAACCTTAAAATGATGGATATAGATATACCATTTGACCCAGTAATTCCTCTGCTTGGAATATATCCTACAGAATCAAAGCCATTCACATCAACCAATACATGCACACGAATGTTCATTGCAGCACAGTCCACAATAGCAAAAAGATGGAATCAACCCAGATGCCCAACAACAGAAGAATGGATGGGTAAACTTTGATATATGTACTCAGTGGAGCACTATGCAATGATAAAGAACAATGATGACAGAAGGAAACATCTCTCACTTTGGTCTCAACTGGAAGACATTATGTTGAGTGAAACTAGTCAATGACAGGAAAATTTTTATATGAGACCCCTACGATAAAAACTTAAAAGCAGACTCATACATAACAGAAAAGACTCTTTGACAGCTACAGGGGTGGGGAGGGTGAGAGGGCGAGAGGGCGGGAGGGTGAGAAGGTGGGAGAGTGAGAGGGTGGGAGGGCGAGGGGCAAGGGTTTAGATTAGATGTTAGAAATTTGGTTGGGTGAAATTGATGACAATACACATTAGTAAGAAGATCAATATTAATGAGAATTCAGTGCAACTTCTGGAGTCCTCCCATTTTAACCCAATATTGTAAGCACAGAGTGTGTACATTTTCATTTTTTATTTAATAAAAAAAAGATTATAACTCTATGGGGCAGTTCTACTCTGTCCTGTGAGGTCACAATGAGTGGAAATCAACTGTGTGGCAATGGATTTGGGGGTTTGGGTATTTTTGTTTTAGTGCTTAATGATATTGAGTGTGTTTTCATGTGCTTATTGGCCATCTCCTTGTCTCCCTCATAGTATGTCCATTCAAATCCTTTGGCCCCTTTTTAATGTGTTTAACTGCTGAAGTTATAAGTATTCTGTACGTAGTCTGAACAAAAGTCCATTTTCAGATACATGATTTGCAAATATTTTTTCCATCCTGTAAGTTGTCTTTTCACTTTCTTGAGGGTGTTCTTTGAAGCACAGACATTTTTAATTTGGGGGAAGTCTTTCGTCAGTTAGATTTTTGGCACTCTCTTGGATGCATCAACATTTTAGTGAGATTCTCGCAGCCATTAAAACTTCGATCCAAAGAAAGAAGCTTTCAGCACTGTGACTTCAGACCATATAGTAGAGTGTGTCATGACCAGTTTTGGTGTAGATGCCTGTAGCTGTGTCCTTCAAACTGACATGCCATTAGCCACCTATTCTAAACAGAGAATTAGTCACCTTGACTCCATGGTCCTGCTTAATAAGTGTAGTGCACTAAGAGAAACTGAGTCTCTGTTTTGTGATCACAGGCTAAGATGTACAATAGTTTCTCATTTTTTTTTTTTAGGACTCAGGAGGTTAAGAGTATTGGAGATTGTGATGAAGACATACAAATTGATATTTTAACCACCTACAATATCAGGCACCATGAGTCTCTTTTTCAGATTTTCTTCTAGAACGCCAGTGTTTTATGAGCATTGTTTATGTAGACACAACAAGGGTCTACCGAACAGAGAAGGATGGCTCTTCATCTTGCCAGAAGTGATAAATAAGTGAACTGTTTTGCTTGCATGGCTCGAAGGGATAGGTTGAAGGAGAGTAACAGGAACAAAGACAAGAATGGTATCTTCCTCTGTATTTGAAGTGCGTAGCTTAACACTGAACTGCTGTAGTTGAAGAGACCCCGGGTGGTACAAGTAGTTAACATGCTAGGATGCTGATTCAAAGTTGGCAGTTCACAACTACCCAGAAGTGCCTTGAAAGAAAAGCCTGGTGGTCTTCTTTGAAAAATCAGTCATCAAAAATGCTGTGTTTCGGGAATAGGTTAATACCGCATGGGGTACATAGCACATGGTTGATCTATGTTACAGTTGTTATCCATATTGTTAATAACTATTACTTTATTCTTGACTGGTCATTACCTATATGACAAAACTAAAAATGAGTATTTGTTCCCGTATTCCATGGTTCTGCATTATCTCTGCAACAATTTCTCTCTTTTAGTGTGATTAATTGAAAGATGATTGCATAGATAAATTTCCTGTCTTTGAAATCAAAATTTTCCATTTCCATGACACTACTGCTTTTCACTGTGGGTTTTATAATGAGAGGCCTATTGGTCACTGCATAAGTGCAGAGGAGGTTCCATAGAAATGAGTATGCAATCCAGCCGCAGCTGTTTCCTTACCTCAACTCTGCAATTTAGTATTAGGATGTCATCAAGCATTGGGGTTAATTTCACACACTTCTCAAGTGGCTGTAAATGGGTAAATTACTTGCAGCCAGCCAAGCTGGAAATGGCTGATTTGAATGGAAGGAATGACTTGTGACTCTGTTTACTGCTGTAATAGGACTTTCCTGACTCTGAAATTAACTCCTTATCCAAGTACAGAGGTAGCAGGTTGTTACTTGAGAGTCAGAGGCTTCTAAATCTGGCAGTCATTTTGGCCCCAAGTGATTGTGGGTTGGCTTGAGTGGTTTAGTAAGATTCAGGAAGGAAATGGGTGTCGCTCAGAATGTGACAGCAGGGTAGTTTTTTTGTTTTTCTTTTTCAGAAGTAGGGATGATTGAGTACAATCCTTTGAGAAACTGGGCATTGTGTTTTGTTGTTATTATTGTGTTTTCTGTTATTTTTTTTTAGATTCTCTGAGCTGATAAAATACATTCAGATCTGTTGAATGTGTTCTGTAGATGGGGCTGAGTGATCTTCTTTGAAAAGACTTTATGGTAAAGTTCTTATCATAAAGTCCTTACCTGAGGACTGTGGAGATCCTCTTAATCCTAAGAGACCACGTAATAAAGCAGAAGCAGCACTGGAGTGGCATTGGGAAACCCCAGTTTAAACTTCACTTCTACCACTCTCTATTTACAGACTTTGCCAGTATAGCCACATCTGTGTAACTCAGGTTCCTCAAATGTATAAAAAGACTGAAGAGGAAAAGCTCATTCGGTGGTTTTTAAAGTATTTCATTTTTTAAAAGGCAGTACTTCTACACTGTATAAAATAAAATTCAGTTGTACGAAAGAATTTATTTCAACTCCACTATGTTGAGGACTAAGGTTCATGTTCCTTAAGCCGTGATATTTTCATTTGCTTCAAGCAGTTGTGAAAGCTGGACAATAAATACAGAAGATCTAAGGCAAATTAATGTATTTGAATTCGTGAAGAATAGTGAATGTACCATGGACTACCTGAAGAACAAACAAGTCTGTCTTGGAAGAAGTACAGGCACAGTACGAGAGCAAACATAGCTCGCGTGCTTCGGACATGTTTTCACGAGGAACCAATCCCTCGTGAAACATCATGCTTGGTAAGGCAGACGGCCAGCAAAAAAAGATCTTGTGAGCTTTTAAGATGAATTGACATAGTGGCTGCAACCAGGAGCTCATATACAGTAACAACAGTTGTGAGGATACTATGAGACCAGGCATTGTTTCATTCTGTTGTGCATATGGTGACTATGAGTCAGTATCAACTCAACAGCACGTATCAACAACATATGCGTGATTTCGTACCTGCTGCTTTCTCTGTCCTCTACATTATGAGCATCCCTTTATGTTTCTATGCCATCTTTGTAACTGCCACATGTTACCTTACCTAGTGAGCTCCCATTGCCAGGTAATTCAGTTAGGTAAAACTCCTTTGTCTTCTATTGAACTTGAACTTTGTTTGATTATTTTTTTTATTGTGATTAAGTAAAAGTATACAATACAAATTAAATTTGCATGACTGCTACAGGCAGCTCCTTCTGCTCTCCTTGCCCAGTGACAGCACACTTCTCCTTTTTGTTGTATGTATGTCATATCTTCTTAACAATCTCCTGTCCCCTCCTCTCCACCCTCTCCTCTTCCTCCTAGTAAGAGTCAAATAGGACAGCATCCTATGGATGTGTAGAATTATAAAGTGCACACACCGTATGGCTACACTGTGTCCCTGAGTCCAGTCCATTCCTGTCCAAGGGGTTGACCTCAGTAATGTTTTCTGGTCAAGGGTAGCAGCAGACCTAGGCCATGCTTCCAAGTGAACCCCCAAGCCTCTGGACCATCAGTTGCAGTTTTTACTGGAGTTCTTGAGGTGCACCCCTCTTTTTCTCGTGTTGCCACTGGGACTCAACATTGTCTAGCTCATCATGACTGTCTTTGGTTGTGTCTGGGCACCATTTGGTTCTTCTGGTCACCTGTTGATATATTCACCCATTCATGTGGGTCCTTCTGTCTCCTGGGCTCTTTTTCCCTCGTGTTTTTGTTGTTCTTGGTGATTGTCTGTTCCAGATGAGTTGGGACCATTTGGTGTACCTCAGATGGCAGCTTGTGAGCTTTTAAGACCCCAGATGCCACTCACCAATATGGGATGCAGAAGACTTTTTTAGGAATAGGCTATTTATGCCAATTGGCCTTAATATCCCTTGAGAGCATGGTCCCCAGATCCTTGCCCCTGCTACTCTGTCCTTGAAGTACTGGGTTAAGGTTAAAAGAGTTTTCAGTTTATGGTGGAGTCCAGTTAAGATCATTTTCTTTCTACTATGTGCTGTCACTGCTTTCACTTAAGTAAATTTCTATCAACTATCTAATCTGTGACCAGCCGTCTCCCTCCCTCCCCTCCCTTGCAGCTGTCAAAGAGTCTTCTTTTCTATCCATGAGTCTATTTTTAGGTCCTTATAGTAGTGGTCTCATACAGTATTTGTCCTTGTGACACTGATTTCACTCAGCATGATGTCTTCTAGTTGAAACCAGGTTATGAGATGCTTCCTAAAATCATCATTGTTCTTTATCATTGCATAGTGTTCCGTTGAGTATATGTACCATAGTTGGTTTATCTACTCATCTGTTGTTGGGCATCTGGGTTGATTCCATCTATTAGCTACTGTGGACTTTGCTGCAGTAAACATTCATGTGCATGTATCTGTTCATGTGACTACCCTTGATTCTGTAGGATATATTCTAAGCAGTGGGATTACTGGATGAAACAGTGTATCTACTTCCAGCTTTTTAAGGAAGCACCACACTGCTTTCCAAAGAGCTTGTACCACTTTGCAATCCCACCAGGGATGTAGGAGAGTTTCAGTCTCTCCACAGCCTCTTCAGCATTTGTTGTTCTGTGTTTTTTGGATCATGGCCAACCTTGTTGGTATGAGATGGCATCTCATTGCAGTTTTGATTTGGATTTCTCTAATAGCTAATGATTGTGAGCATTTCCTCATGTACTTTTTGGCTACCTAGATGTCCTCTTTGGTGAAGTGTCTGTCCATCTTCTTTGCCATTCCTTAATTGGGTTATTCACCTTTTTCTTGTTGGTCTTTTGGGGTACCTTGTAGATGATGGATATCAGACATTGGTGTGACATATAGCTGTCAAATGTTTTTTCCCATTCTGTTGGTGGCTTTTTTTTTTTTTTTAACACTTTTGATAAAAACCTTTGAATGAGCAAATGTTTGATTCTTAGTTCCAATTTATCTATTTTCCCTTCCATTGATCTTGGTTTGTTTGACACATTCTGAAGTCTGTCTAAGCTGTGAATTAAAGCTTCCATTGTTGACCCTATTTTTTCTTGCATGATCTTTGTCGTTTTAGGTTTGATATTTAGGCCTTTTATCCAGTTTGAGTTACTTTTTGTGTAAGGTGTGAGATGTGAGTCTTGTTTCAATTTTTTGCAGATGTACATCGAATTTTGCCATTTTAACCATGTGTTAAAGAGACTGTTTTTCCCCCAGTTTACAATCTTAGGGCCTTTGTCAAATATCAACTGTTCATAGGAGGATGGCAGCATGTCTGGGGTCTCAACTCTGTTCCCTTAGTTTGTATGTCTCTTTTCGTACCAGTACCAGGCTGTTTTGAATACTGTGGCAGTGCAGTAGGTTCTAAGGAAGGGTAGTATGAGGACTCCCACTGTGTTCCTCTTTTTCAGTAGTGCTTTGCTAATCCAGGGTTTCTTCCCTTTCCGAACAAAGTTGGTGATTTGTTTCTCCATCTCATTAAAAAATGTCACTGGAATTTGTATTAGGATTTCATTGTATATATACATTGCTTTGGGTAAAATAGACATTTTCACAATGTTGAGTCTCCCTATCCATGAGAAGGGTGGGTTTCTCCATTTATGTAAATCTTTCTTGGTTTCTTACAGTAAGGTCTTGTAGATCTCTTTGTATACATCTCTCTTATTTCTCAAGTTAGATTTATTCCTAGGTATTTTATCTTCTTGGGGCTATAGAAAGTGGTATTGATTTGGTGATTTTTTTTTTTTTTAATGATCTCTTTGTTGGTATAAAGAAATCCTACTGACTTACTTGTTTATCTTATATCCTGATACTTTGCTGAACATTTCTATTAGTTCCAGTAGGTTACTTATGGATTCTTCAGGATTCTCTGCATATACAACTATATTGTCTGCAAACAGGGAAATTTTTACTTCTTATTTGCCAATGCAGATTTCCTTTATTTCTTTGTCTTGTATAGTTGCTCTGGCCAGAACTTCTAGTACAATGTTGAATAGAAGTGGTGAGACTGGACATCTTTGTCTGGTTCCCCATTCTTAAAGGGAATTCTTTCAGTCTGTCTCCATTCAGGATGATGTAGGCAGTTGGCTTTGAGTATTATTGCCTTGAGGAACTTGCCTTCTGTTCCTGTTTTGCTGAGAATTTTTAACATGATTGAGTGTTGGGCTTTCACAAATGCCTTTTCTGCATCAATTAACAAAATCAGGTGATTCTTATCTTTTGTGTTATTTATGTGGAAGATCACATTAATTGTTTTTCTGATGTTGAACCAGCCTTGCACCCCTGGTATGAATCCAGCTTAGTCATGATGAACGTTTTTTTTTGATATGTTGTTGAATTTTATTGGCAAGGATTTTGTTGAAGATTTTTGCATCTAGGTTCATGAGTGGTATTGGTATGTAACTTTTCCTTTTTGTTGGATCTTTTCCTGGCTTTGGTATCAGGGTTATGCTGGCTTCATGGAATGAATTTGGGAGTATTCTATCCCTTTCTATGCTGTGAAATAGTCTCAGTAGTATTGGAGTTAACTTGTCTCTAAAAGTTTGGTAGAGTTCTCTGATGAAGCCATCTGGACCAGAACATTTTTTGGTTGGTAGTTTTTTGATGACTTTTTCAATCTTGTCCTTTGTGATGGGTTTATTAAGTTGTTATTCTCCATATGATAATTTTGGTAGGTGATATGAATCTAGAAAGTTGCCTGGTTCCTCTAGGTTTTCAATATGTTAGAGTATAGTCTTTCATAGTATTCTGTTATGATACTTTTGATTTCAGTTGGGTCTATTGTGACATCTCCCATATCATTTCTTATTCAAGTTATTTGTTTCCGCTCCTGTTTTCCTTTTCTAAGTTTAGCCAATGGTTTATCAATTTTGTTGATTTCAGAAAAAAAAAAAAAAAACAGCTTTGGATTTTGTTAATTCTTTCAATTGTTCTATTCTCTAATTCATTTGGTTGTGCTCTACTCTTTATGATCTGTTTTCTTCTGGTACATTAAGGGTTCCTCTGTTGCTGTCTTTCTACTTGCATGAGCTTTAGGGTTAATTCTGCAACAATTAACCAACTAGACCTCATCGACACATACCAAGTTTTTTTATCCATCAACAGACAACTACATCTTCTCCTCCAATGCACATAGAACATTTTTCCAGATTAGACCATGTGTTAGGACACTTAGAAAAGGAAAACAGGAGCGGAAACAAATAACTTGAATAAGAAATGATATGGGAGATGTCACAATAGACCCAACTGAAATCAAAAGTATCATAACAGAATACTATGAAAGACTATACTCTAACATATTGAAAACCTAGAGGAACCAGGCAACTTGGGTTAATTCTGTTAATTTTGGGTCCTTTCTTCATTCTGGATGTGTGCATTTATAGAGATAAACAGACCTCTGAGTACTGCTTTGGCAGTATCCCATAGGTTCTGATAGAATGTGTTTTCATTCTCATTTGATTGCATAAATTTCTTTATTTCTGCCTTGATTTCTTCTATAACCCATGGCTTTTTGAGCAAAGTGTTATTCAGTTTCCATGAGTTCCAATTTCTATCTGGTTTTTTTTTTTTTTTTTTGGTTATTGATTTTGACTTTTGTAGCTTTATGGTCTGAGAAGATGTTTTGCAATAATTCACTGGTATGGATTTTGTTGAGTTTTGCTTTATGTCCTAACACATGGTCTAATCTGGAAAAATGTTCTATGTGCATTGGAGGAGAAGATCTAGTTGTCTGTTGATGGATAAAAAAACTTGGTATGTGTCGATGAGATCTAGTTGGTTAATTGTTGCAGTAAGATCTTCGTGTCTTTACTGAGCTTTATTCTGGATGATCTGTCTATTACTGAAAGTGGAGTGTTGAAGTCTCCAACTATTATTATGGAGTGATCTGTTTTACCTTTCAATGTGATCAGTGTTTGTTTGATGTGTTTTGATGCTCTAGTGTTGGGTGCATAAATATTTACTGTTGTTAAGTCCTGCTTGTTTCTTGAACATTTCAGCAATAAATAGTGACCATCCTTGTCCACAATGATAGATTTTACATTAAAGTCTATTTTATCTGCAGTTAGTATGGCCACACCTGCTCTTCTTTGTATGTTGTTAGCTTGGTGTATTTTATTCCACCCTTTAATTTTCAGTTTGTGCATATCTTCAAGTCTAAAGTGTGTTTCCTATAAACAATATATGGATAGGTCGTGTCTTTTGACCCAGGATATTACTCATTGTCTCTTTATTGGAGCAGTCTGTTTACATTCAGTGCAATTATTCATAGGTATGTGTTTAGTGCTGTCATTTTGATGTATTTATTTTTGTGGTGGTGTTTTCAGTGTTGTTCTTAATATTCTGTTTCTTCTTTATGGGTTGACTTTTCATCTTTTTCTGTGTTGTTTTTGTGGTTGTTGAGACTCCTGTATTACATTCTTGTTTTGATATGTTGCATTGTTATTGTGCTTTGCGGCTACCCATGTGATTCCTCCTTAATATTCTAAGTTTAAAACCAGGTTTAACTTCTGTGTATCTTTTTAACTTTCTCTCCATCTGAAAAGACTGTAACTGCTGCAGTATATCCTTCTTTTTAGTGTGATGATGTCACAGATTTTGTGATATGATCACTAGTTCACTTCCTTTAATATTGTAGCTTTGAGTTTTTTTACTTTCCTGAATAGATTTCTGGATGCTGTACCCTGCATTGCCTCCTTAAATAAACACTTAATGGTTTTGATTTTTAAGCGAGGAGCTTCTTTCAACATTTGTTATAGTTTGGCTTGGTTTTTGCAACGTCTCGAAGCTTCTGTGTTTCTGCAAATGTCTTGATTTGATCTTTGTATTTGAGAGACAGTTTTGCAGGATATGTAGTTCTTGGTTGGAAGTTTTTCTCCTTCAAGGCTTTGAATGTGTCATCCCAGTGCCTTGTTGCCAACTTCATTTCTGCCAAGAAGTCATACAAAAGCCTACGGGCTTTCCCTCTGAATGTTAGCTTTGCCTTGAGCATCACTGCCCTTAATTTTTCTGCTTATGTTTCATTGTGTTAAGCTTGATTATAGTATGTATTGGTGTCTTTCTCTTGAGTCTAGTGTTTGTGGCATTTGATACATGTCTGGATATCTATGTTCTTTTCTTTCATAATTTCAGGGAGTCTTCTGTCAGAAACTCAGCAACAATCCTCCTAGTGTTTTCAGCTATCCCTCCCTTTTCAATAACTCCTATTAATCATAGATTAATCCTCTTGAGAGAATCTCACATGTTTCCTAATGCTTCATTTTTTTAATTGTTTTTCCTCTGTTTTCTCATGAATGCTGGTGTCATGTGTTCTGTCTTTAAGGTCATTAAATCTGGCTAGTATCTCCTCAATTCTGCTCTTTTTGCTTTGGATTGAATTGTCTAATTCTGCAGTTTTGTTATTGATCTGCTAGACTTGAGATCATTGATGTTCCATCAGTTCAAATAGCTTGCTTAATTTTTGTTTTGTTTTGTTTTGCTTTGCTGAATTTTGTTTAATTTCTAGGAGGGTTCTACCTGCAATGGTTTCAGAAAGCCTTCTTCATCTGCAAAGTTTTTTGATTCTTTCTTTTTGGAGTTTTCCAGAGCCATGGTGGCCTGTTTCTTTACGTGGCTAGAGATGGACTGTTTACTTCAGGTCAGCTAGAGGCTGTTTAGTTTCTCTGGTGTTACCTCAACAGAAGCTGAGTTCTGGTTCTGAGAGGATAGTTGGTCACCAGCTGCCTCTGTATAGTCTAGTGATTGGTCTCAGTGGACTCTCCAGGATGGGAGGCTCTGCCTCCTGGCTACCAAAGACAGTGCTGTATTTATGGAGTCAGTCGGTGCCCATCAACTGAACCTATGATGTGGGTCAGTAAAAGCCGGAAGAGATGCCACCAGGCCACTCATCAATTATTTCTCCAGGCAGTCTTATTTTAAAAATTTAGGAGCCATGCAGCAGCTGCCAAAATCAGCCAGGCCATCAGGTGTGGCAGGTCCTGCCTTCCAGCTGCAACAGAATCACCTCTTTGGCCATCCCCAGATGCTGTGCTGTATTTCAAAGTAGGAAGGGGTTAGAGCCTTGCTACTATCCTCATCCAGGCCCTACCCATAAGGCAACAGTGTGCTAAACACTTTCTGCTGGAAAAGAACTTTCTGGAGTGGCACTGCTTCTCAGCTTGGGAGCTAGCCCCTGATGATGTCTCTGGTTGGGTGAGTCCACCTCCCAGTTGACCAGGATGGCATCCCAGCGAAGCTGCCTTCCTGCCATGAAACAGCAGAATCTATGTTGGAGTTCAGATACTAGCAGGGGTGGGGCAGTGATACCCTCAGTCAGGGGCCGGGCTCTCAAAATGTAGCTATCCTATACACTGTGTCTCTGCTGCACTATACACTGTTTACTCTGGCACTCCAGTTCAGCATGTTTGCTGGCTCATACCATCCCCCACTTCCCAGGTAAGAAGAAAAATAAAGGCAAAAAGCAGTACCTGCAGTCTTTCCATGCAGCACGTCAACAGGAGTGTGGCTCAGTGTGCTCTGCCTCATCAGAGAGAGGTAGTTTCCTGTTTAGTCGTGTGTAGTCCAATCTGAGAACTCTGTGGCATATCCTAGGGCTCCCTGGGTATCCAGGTTATTCCATTTAATTATCAATTCGTGCCTTAGTTTTCAGAGGGAATCAAGGAGTCGTGTGCTAGTGCAGCATCTTGACTCCAGTCCTGTCTTTATTTAAGCTAATAAATATGTTCAGGCTTTTGCCAGGTACCATACTTGGTATTAGGGGATCTGGTAGAGATTAAGATGGACAAGGTTCCTGTTTTCCTGGAGCTTATGTTCTAGTAGGGTGACAGATGACAAAAAAGAAAATACAATGAATACAGAGGGTTGCTGGCTTGAGATGGAACTAGAGAGGACCTACTCCAGGGAGGATATATGTTTCCATGTGTGTAGCCTCCCTGTATACTTTCTGATGGACTGTTTTCTTTTTAAAACATGCTTGACTTTACAAGTAATGTTCCACAAGTCATTTAATAATTTCACAGACCCTTGATTGAATGCATTTTTAAATTCTTGTCAGACACAGATTTAATAACAGGAATCATCCACAGCAATATCCCTGCTCCACAAATCACTAGACTGAGTCTCTTTGGCCATTAACCAGCACCGGAAGTTTTAGAAGTTTGCTTGAATAAACATTGAATTCAGGGTGATCTCTTTGAGTTTGGTTTGCAGCATTATGTTCTACTACACCTTGGTTCTCTGCTGATTGAGTGTCAGGTACTCCAGTGTCATATGAAAATCTGGATCCAAAATGTGGGGACACATGGACTCCATTCCAATTTATGACACTAATTTTATGTGTATAACTAAAACTCCTTTGAATTCAGTTTCTTGGCTGCCAAAATTAGTGGAGTATATTTTGCATAAGATAACATCTAGATTTTATCCATTTACCATTAATAACATAGAACACTGTGTGAATGCCTGGTGAGAAAGAGTACCACAGTTGATTGGTCATGTGACACCCTTGACATGCATTTACAACACTTAAATTAGTTTTATTTCCTTATCTAACTACAAAAATCAGCTACCTTTGTAAGTAAAAGTCTCAGATAGCTGAGATTTCCTGCATTCTAAAGACCACCCTGAACAAAAGAGATAATTGGAAGTTGGAAGCCCCATCAGGTGTTCCTGACTCCTTTTTTCTCTGAGTTTGTTTGTTTTGCTTTTCATTCCAGCTGTCAACTAATCACCACTAGAGGAATGGCTGTAACTGTCAGGCTTTGTATAGCTCCTTGAGCGCCTAGGAACCCCTCTCAGAAAATAACATTTCAATCCTTTGGGAAGGCAGGCTACCTTTGCTGAAACACTTGGCTTACAAGCTCTTAGGCTTCCAGATGTGTTCAGACACACAAAGCCAGTTTGCACTTTCAAAGCTAGGCCTCTAACATTGCTGGCTGAAGATGTATAGCTGGTTCAGTGTACTTAGAGG
The DNA here is from genome assembly GCA_028571685.1 of Heterohyrax brucei. NCBI lineage: Eukaryota > Metazoa > Chordata > Mammalia > Hyracoidea > Procaviidae > Heterohyrax > Heterohyrax brucei. The sequence goes on from CM053141.1 coordinate 174,356,966, forward strand.
CTTGCTTTCTTTCGAGAGAGAATTTGGTTACAAAGGTTGACAGTCCCAGGCACATGACTATGTCTGTGTCTCCCTTACCTCCACCCCCCACTCCAGACTTCTCTGCCACCCAAACAAATGCCGTCATTGGAGGAAGAAAATGCTCTTTTTCAACTACCATAAATGGCTTTTCCTTTCCGTAGAACTTGTGGCTAATTTCATTACAGGATATAACGGATGAAGGACATTCAGCGGAAAAATGTATCTATCTACTGTAATTACATCAACATTTTTAAACTAGAAAAAACTGTTAGACAACTCATTTCACATCTATAACTAAGAATGTTCCATATGTTTTTACAAGGGGATAATAAAGACATAAATGGGATAGATAGGGCTAAGTGGTTTTACAGATGGTAGTTGCATATTAAAGATTAAATTGCTGTCTATAAATAAAACCACTTTTACAGTAACTAGGTTACTGCTTTGTCTTAATTTAGGACTAATTGAGAGCATTAGCTTTCTTCATAATACCCAATGAATGTTCCTGCAGAGTGTAAACAGGACTCCATAGAATGCTAGCTGATGGATTATCTTTGCCGGGGAGAGGCCCTTAAATGTTGTCCTAGAATAACAGCAGGTTTCTAGTCCTTCCTTACCTTTGACTTCATCCAGAGGATCATGGGATGATCTTGTGGGGTTTCACAAGAAAGTGATAAACAGTTCAACTTCCATTGTGTTATGCATATCAGTGTGTGTGTATTATGAACTGTCGTGTTTTCATCTCTAATATTGATTGTACCAAAATCAGCCCACACTATAGATCTGTGTAGTTCTTGACCCTTCCATCTTCCTGGTCTATTGAGACCTATGCAGTCAAACTAGTTTCAAAATAGGAGGAGTATTCCTGTAATCTGAGGATAAGGAAAAACATAAAATATCATCTTCTGGATGATAAGAGAGAGGTAAAACTATGACTTCTTACCTTAAATGTGTTGTCCTTTCCTCCATCTGGTGCTGGTGATTGAGACTGAGACACTGGGACAGTGATTCTAGTGAGATCTAAGGAGCTAGACTTCCCAGGTTTCAATTTTTCCTATACTTTCTCTTGATTCTGTGACTCTGGATAACTCATTTAATCTCTCTGTACTTCCATCTTCTTCTCCATGAACTGGGCATCAGGACAGTATCCATCACCTAGGGTTGTTGTAAGGATTAAATGTATTAATCCATGTAAAGCTTTAGAGAACAAGCTTGGCACATAGTGATTACATAATAACCACATACACACACGCACACACACACACACACACACACACACACACACATACACATACATGAATGCATGTGTTTTTACTGTTACTTATTCTTAATACTGTTGTATTCATTCTTTCATCCTTATTTCACCAAATTTTGGGGGAATATGTAACTTATACCATGTATTGTGCTAGTTACTGTGGACCAAAAAAAAAAAAAAAAAAAAATTAGCAAAAACACAGTCTCCAGTCCCCAAGAGTTTCTACAAGAATATAAGCTCAGAAAATCCAGGGCTTTGTCATTTTAGTCCAGCATCCTGAGTGCCAGGCATGTGGAATATGTTCAGAGAATACTTGCAGAGTGAATTAATTGGGTCAGCCAAGGTCCTGAGCACTGCCCTCAGAACCCCAGGAAGCATTATCACAGAGAATGTTTCCCTCAGAACAAAATTGGCTGTCTTTTGTTAAAAGAAGGCAGAATAAATACACAGCAGGGAAAATAAGTATCCCTTACAGACACAGAAAAATAAAGTATGTTTGTTGTTGTTAGGTGCCATCAAGTCAGTTACAACTCATGGTGACCCTATGTACAATAGAATGAAATGCTGTCTGGTCCTGTGCCATTTTCATAATTGTTGTTAAGCTTGAGTCCATTGTTGCAGCCACAGGGTCAATTCATCGCATGGAGGGTCTTCCTTTTTTTTCAGTGATCTTCTTCTTTACCAAGCATGTTCCCTCCTGATAACATGCCCAAAGTATGTGAGATGTATTCTCTCTATCCTTGCTTCTAAGGAGCATCCTGGTTGCACTCTTTCCAAGATGGATTTGTTATTTTGGCAGTCCATGATATATTCAGGATTCTTTGCCAACACCACAATTCAAAGGCAAAAGTTCTTCTCAGTCTTCTTTATTCATTGTCCAGCTTTCATATGCATATAAGGTGGTTGAAAACTGAAAGGCTTAGGTTAATCACAGCTTAGTCTTCAAGGTGACATCTTCTATTTATGATACTTTAAAGAGGTCTTTTGTACCAGATTTGCCTAATGTGCTGTGGCTTTTGATTCTTTGACTACTCCTTCCATGAGCTCTGATTGTGAATTCAAAAAATAAATTCTTAACAATGTCAGTCTTTTGTCTGTTTATCATATTGTTGCATATTGGTCCGGTTGCAAGGACTTTTGTTTTCATTATGTTGAGGTACAATCCCTAATGAAAGCTGTAGTCTTTGATCTCCATCAGTAAGTGCTTCTAGTCCTCTTCACTCTAAACAAGCAAGGTTGTGTCATCTGTATAACACGGGATGTTAATGAGTCTTTCTTCAGTCTTGATGCCACATTCATCATATAGTTCACTTCTCAGACTCTTTACTCAGCATACAGATTAAATAGATATGGTGAAAGGCTATAACACTGATGCACACCTTTCCTGACTCTAAACCACACAAGCCAGCCACTGCTGTCATCGATTCTAACTAATAATGACCCTATAGGTCAGAGTAGGGCTGCCCCGTAGAGTTTCCAAGGGGTGCCTTACAGATTTGCGCTACCAACCTTTTGATTAGCAGATGCAGCACTCACACCACTACGCCACCAGTGTTTCCTTAAACCACACAGTATTTCCTTATTCTGTTCAAAGGACTGCCTCTTGATCTATGTACAGTTCCTCATGAGCACAGTTAAGAGTTCTAGAATTCCTATTCTTCACAATGCTATCCATAATTTGTTTTGATCCACACAGTTGAGTAATTTTGCATAGTTAGTAAAACACAGGTAAACATCTTTCTGATATTCTGTGCTTTCAGCCAGGTTCCATCTGACATCAGCAATGACAGACCTGTTCCCACATCCTTTTCTAAATCTGTCTTGAATTTCTAGCAGTTGTTTGTCAATACAGTGCTGCAACTCCTTTTGAATAATCTTCAGCAAAATTTTTCTTGTGTGTAGTACCATGAATCAGATCTGACTTGACAGCACTTGGCAGTACTAATGGTATTAAAGTATGTTTGGGAGAGTTTAAAAAACAAAATGCAAAACATTGTAATCAAAGTAGCCCATGATGGCACAAATGGTTAAGCACTCAGAGCTCCTGTGTGGAAGGTTGGCAGCTTGAGTCCACCTAAAGGCACGTTGGAAGAAAGTCCTGGTGATCTCTTTCCAAAAAGTCACAGTTATTGAAATCACCATGGCACTCAGTTCTACACACTGGGTGATGTGTGTCAGGCTAGATTTGATGACAACCGTTTTTGCTTTTGTTTCTTTTTAGTTGTGAGACAGACTGACTTGTAAAATCAATCATAGTAGGCTGGGAAATAAGATTATCAGAAGATGTGAAGATTCTGATGGACTTCAGGTGTGGGAAGGGCTTTAATAGCTAAAGAGAACTGGGCAACACTGGTATTGTGAAGAAGGGAAAAGCCTAGAATTTTAGTTAGTGTTAGACCAGGACTACAGAGGAAAACAGGTATTCAAAATTTCCTTTTTTATGGTCTCATTATGCATTTTGTAATTTCTCCCAACAGGTTTACTTTCCTAATTAAATTTATGCTAGGCAACCATTCAGAAACTCAATCTGTAGTATAAAGAGACAGATGGCCAGAGTTCTACCTCCCTTCTTCCCTGGCTTAAAGAGCCAGATCCAAGAAAAGGCTGGGGAGCAGGAATAATTGTTGTGTAAATTAGCTCTTGGTAAGGTTCCTACAGTGGAATGGTTTTATGAGGATGACATAATACAGGAAAGAATATTGAAGCCCATGCTCTTTACATCCAAGTCTAGCTACAGAATCATCAAGCATGGAACTGGAGGAGATCTGGGAGACTTCCATTCCAAATTCTTTACACTACAGATGGGAGAATGGGGCCCCAGATAAGTCACATGCATTTCCTAAGGTTATGCATCAAGCAGTGACAGATCTAAGACTTTAGTCCAGGTTCCCACAAGCAAGGGCAGAGACTACATCTACTGTGCCTAGAACAGTGCTCAGAACATACCAGTGACCAGTGAGTCAGTTCTAACTCGTGGTGACCCCATATATATCAGAAGATAACGTTCCATAGGGTTTTCAGGGACTGATTTTTTGGAAGTAGATCACCAGGGCTTCTTCCAAGTCACCTCTAACTGCCCTTGAACCTCCATCATTTCATTTAGCAGCCAAGAGCATTAACAAATTGTACCACTCGGGAACAGGACTTTGGATATGGGATAAAGTAACTTTTTAAACAATCCAAAGAAGTTTGCATATTGTTTTATCAAGAATCCTAAAGAATTAGAGAGAAGCAGTTTAGTGAAATTAATTTACATTTCCTCTATCCATCATCAAGTCTTTGCTTAAACCTAGTAAGAAGGCAATATTTCGGATATGTTGATCTCGCCATGAGTTGGATCCGACTCAACAGCACTTGGCTGGCTGGGTGACCTCGTATAGATTGAGCCATATTAAATTGCTGATGTCTGTTCGGTTTTGGATATAGAGAAATGGAAATTTCTCTGAGAGTCAATCTAATGCAATATTCACACAAAGGAGTACTCATATGACATTCTAAGAACACAGAAGTATGGCCAGGAATAATTTATATTTACTAGATCCCCTAACGAAATTTTCTAGTTTTCTATGGTCATATTACCTGAATCAAAATTTGTCTTTCTCCTTTAGTCTTGGCAGTTCTCACAGAATCTACATACTCCAGGGGGGTATAGATGTACTTACAACATTAAAAAAAAAATCACTTCCTATTACTGAGTGCTTGCCGTGTGCCAAGTCCCAGGGGAAGTGCTTTGTCTATGTTGTATTTAATTTTCACTACTGCCCTATGAGGTACAGACACTATTATTAATTTTCATTTTACAGGAGAAGAAATGAGGGTCAATGAAATTAAACAATTTTGCACAAGGTAAAATCATTTTTCATACTTAAGAGACAGAATTCAAGCCCAAGTATATCTGAATCTAGGCCCATACTCTTGATGTCTGCTCTGTTCTACACTTGTAAAGCCCTGTTCAACCCTGCCGGTGTGGTAGTTAAGTACTGTGGCTGCTAACCAGAAGGTCAGCAGTTCAGATCTGCCAGGCACTTCTTGGAAACTCTGTGGGGCACTTCCATCCTGTCCTGTAGGGTTGCCGTGAGTTGGGATCGACTCGCCTGCAGTGGGTTTGGTTTGGGTTTGGCTGAAAAGTATCCTCAGTGCTAGTCAGCCTTTTTCTGTTGGAAGCTCCCTTTCTCCCATGACTTGGAACTCAATGCTTAGTAAAGAACAACTGTCATGGGCTGCTTTGAATATTCCACAATGTACCCTAATTTCAATCCTCAAAACGCCTTCCGTTCATTTTCCAGCTTTTTGCGTTGGCTAAGCCCAGTGCTATACTCTTGCCTAAGATGTTAATTTCATTGTGACCACCTGCGTGGGCTTGCACAAAGTAAAATGAGATCACGTTAATTAGAACACTCTATTGGGGCTGAATTATATTGATTTCTCAATCAGAGCATGGCAATGGTAAGCAGTTCTTTAATTTCTTTATTAGCAGGGCTTGTGATACAACACTAAATGGCAGGAAGCTCTCTGTGGACACCTCTGGCAATGCCACCTCTTCATGGAGTGAAGCATGGCGCTGGAAGGACAAAGCTGAAATAAACTATCTTTGTCTGAGAATTAATTTTCAGGGCATGTCTGCATTTCCAAGGACAGACAACTGCTCTTGGTGGTGTATATGAGCAGGAACAACTTCTTCCACAGGAGTGCTTGAAAGTGTATGAAAAAGTTTCAAATCTTCATTTTTCATTCTTGCAAAAGGCTTTCAAAAGCCTCAAAACATATTTTCTTCCTTCTTTTTAATTAGGACTGAACTTACTACAGTATATTCTTTAAAAGAGTCTTTCTGTAGGATGGTGAATATATTTCACTCTGAGAAAGAGTTCTGTGGTCAGATGAATTTATTGAACACAATCAGGTTTCATTACTTTATCTCAATTTTGAATTTACCTTCATTTGCCAAATAGTTTGGCTCGTGTTTGTCTCACACTAGACCGTAAACTTTGAAAGGAGTGAATTTGCTCACTGTTGAATGTCCAGTAACAAAGACAATGGTTAGTACATAAAACAAAAAACAAACTCTTTGCCATGCAGTCGATTCCAGCTCATAGTGACCCTGTGTGTTACAAGGTAGAACCACTGCATAAGTTTTTCTCAATTACGATCTCTAAGGAAGCAGATCTCTAGGCCTTTCTTCCACGGCATTTCTAGGTGAGTCCAAAGCCCCAGCCTTTCTGTTAGTAGGCCAGCACTTATGCCTTTGTGCCACCCAGGACTCCATGCTTTGTTGTCAAGTCAACTAAGACTCATAGTGACACTACAGGGCACAGCAGAACTGCCCTGTGTGGTTTCTGCTTCTCTATGGAAGCAGACTGCTGTATCTTTCCCCGACAGAATAGCTGGTGGGTTTGAACTGATAGCTTTCAATTAACAGCCAAATGCTTAACCACTGTGCCACCAGGGCTCTATATATGGTACATACAAAAATAAAACAAAAAACCTAACCCATTGGCATTGACTCAATTCTGACTCAGAGAAAACTTATAAGACAGAGTAGAACTGTCTCCATAGGGTTTCCAAAGAGTGTCTGGTAGATAGCAGCTATAGCTCTTAACCACCGGGCCAATGAGCATTTCCCCTGATACACAGGAGACCTTAAGTACATGTTTGCTAATCAAATGAATGAAGGAATTAGTGAATGAATTGAAAGAAGAAGGCAAGTAAGTGTAAGAAGGTCATCTAAGAATCCACCAGAAGAAGGGGCATAAGAAGATGAAGAGAATTAAAAAGAAACTTTACCATCGTCCCAATTTTCTTCTGAGCTGGTCCGGATATAAATTCAGTGTGTACAAGGTTGGAGTTGTTTGGATTTGTGAAGATGGATGGTTATGTTTATTTTTAGTTTCTGGAAGCATGAAACTGTGCGTCCTCCAGATGGGAAGGAGGATGAGAGCATCTGGGAGCAAACTTATTGTGAGGCCCTCCTTTCAGTACCCTTCATGCCCAAGCAGCTGTTCAGATAAGTCCTGTTTACAGTGGCTACTATATTTCAATATTATTCTCTCTGTGTCCTCTCTGGAAGCTTCAGGAGCCTGCTATCTGAATCACCCATTTTTCCCGTTTTCTACCTTTGCTGGCAGTTTGGCTGATGTGATGGCCTAAAACAATCCATTTTTCATGTCCACACCATCAATAGGAACCCAGGTGCACAGCAAGGAAATGTAGGCAGGTGTTAGAGGCTGCTGGGCTTGTGCTTACTGTCCCTTGCATGGTGGATGGGAAGGCTTGATGGGAACAAAGCTGCCTAAGGCATGAAATGGATGTAGAAACCTCAATATTTTTTCCTGAAAATAAAAATAAATCAGATAACAAGGATAGTGTACAGCAAGCTGAGATAGTCGTCAAAAGATTGTTTGTGTTAACCATCTCCTGTTCTGAAAAAAAATTTTGTATTCCCCGTTAGAAGATAATAACCAGTGTTCTACTTGCTTTCTATTATTATTTGAGTTTGGCAAGGGGTGCTTACTGCTCATGAAGTACTCAGTCACTATTAAATCTGAATAATTTAAGTAGCCTATAAAATTTCAATTACTTCTTAAACAAAAACTAAGAAGAAGGTAGCTGAAATTTAAATCATAGTAGAAATGAATTAATGAAGTATTTTTATAGGATTTGAGTAGACTGTCTTTTCCTGTTAAGGTAATACATAATATATGCACACAAGTTTGGAAAATGAATGAAGGAAAAAAGAATTAAACTTTACCCAGAATACCATCACTCCTGAAATAACCATAGTTAGTCTTTTGTTTTATATCTTTCCAGAGACAGGTAGACAGACTGGCATGATTTATTATTATTCCTTTTTTGTTTGTATAATCGTCCTCTTTTTAAAGCCTCCTTTTCCAGGGAAAATTTGATGGGTTTTGATTAGAAAATCAGTTTAACTATGTAGATGGTGTCAGATCTGAGTTCAGTGAGGCATTTGACAGTCCCTTATTGCATACTTGTGGACAAGATGGAGAAATATGGTCCGAATGGCAGGACAGTTAGGTGAGTTCACAGCTGACTGAACAGTTGTACCCAAAGGGCCTTGATTAATGTGTGGATGTCAACCCACAGGGAAGTCCCTGGCGCTGTCTGTGAGAGTGTGCTTAGCAGGTGCTATGTTCAGCGTGACCCAGGTACACTCCTGGTGAAGGCATTGTTTTAGGAAGTTCTGGTCTGTCCACTCTCGAGACTGATCTTGACAGCAGATTTCAGTCACATTCCATTAGCCAGTGACGGCGCACTGTTCTGAGAGTAGACCAAAACCATGAAACCCATCGCCTTCAAGTCTATTCTGATGTTTAACAACCTTACAGGACATTGTGGAACTGTCTCATAGGGTTTCCAAGGAGTGACTTAGGGATTCAAGCTGCCAGCCTTTTGGTTGGCAGGTGAAGTTGTAACCACTGTGTGACCAGGGCTCCGTTGTGAGAATTCAAACATGAAGCGATGAGCTGGTAGGCTACAAACATCTGTGGACACTCAGAAACCTTGTTTCCAGCACTGATGGTTATAGATTCTAGAGGAGTCTGTTTGAACTAACGACTTTTTAAGAAGGTAAAGGCTGGAAAATGAACTGAATCCGTAGTGTTTCTCAGTCTGTCATGTTGTGGTGTCTTGCAGGATGTTGTGATACTGCAAACTGTGTCCGTGGTATCTCAGTTATCATTAGAGTCACTGGTGGCAAACAGTTTTCAGCAGAGCTTGCAGACTCAGACTAGGAAGCCGTGGTGGTGTACTTTAGAATGCCTGTCAACGGAAACCTTCTGAATGACAATGTTGCCCAATATGGTGCTGGAAGATGAGCGCTGATGGTTGGAGGGCACTGAAAATATATCCTGGCCACAGTAATGGTCTAGGCCATAGCAACAATTGTGAATGTGGTGTAGGACTCAGCATTATCTCTTTCTGTAGTAAGGAGCTTTCTTGATAGCAACTAACAAGAAAGCTACTGAGTGAATTACAGAGTTTACTAACCGTGAGCCTGTTTGTATGTACTGTATTTATCTATGCTAAGAAATCATTGGACATTAACTAGGTGTGGCTAACAGAATTTCTCTTTGTGGTACTTTGATAGACAAAAAAACAGTTAACCTTTATTGAGCGTTTAGTCTTACAGATGCTTCTCATTTGTTCTTTAAATGACAGAACTGGGGCAAGGAGAGGCTCTTCACCCTGCCCTGTGTCACTGAGAGTTTAAAGGACATGCCAAGAATTTCAATCTAGTAGCCATCTGACTTCAGAGCTCTTCCCACTTAATATATGTATTGCTTTAAATTGTGGTGTTGGTGAAGGATATTGAATATATGTGGACTTCCAAAAGAATGAAAAATCTGTGTCATAAGTAAAACCAGAGTGTTCCTTAGAAGTGAGGAACATGTTCTCAGGAGGGATCAGGCCCTGGACAAGGACATATGCTTGGTAAAGTAGAGGGTCATCAAAAAAGAGGAAGACCCTCCACAAGATGGATTGATACAATGGTTGCAACAGTGAGCTCCAGCATGATGATTGTGAGTATGGTGCATGACCAGGCGGTGTTTCATTCTGTTTCACATATGGCTGTGACTCAGCAGCACCTAACAACAACAATATGGTAATTCTCCACTAGTTATCTGTCAGTTGTAGTATGGTGATTTGTGTGTTACTGTGATGCTAGAAACTATGCAACTAGTATTTCAAATACCAAAAGGGTCACCCATAGCAGACAGGTTTCAGCAGAACTTCCAGACTCAAACAGACTGATAGAATTTTGCAAGACCAGTAATGTATTCATTAGAAGTACCTTTTTCCAACTATAAATGGTGACTTTATACATGGATCTCACCAGATGAAATACCCAAAAATCAAGATGACTACATTTGTGGGAAGATATTTTGGAGAAGCTCAATGTCATCAGTCAGAATGAAACTAGAGGATGATTGTGGAACAGACCATCAATTTGCTCATATGCAGTTTCAAATTAAAGATGAAGAAAATGGAAAAAAAAAACCAACAAAACACAAATTTGAGTATAAACTGACCAAATTTAGAGACAATTTCAAGATTAGATTTAATGCATTGAACACTAATGACCAAAAAATCCTATAAAAGACAAAAAACATGAAGAAAGAAGAAGGCCTTTAGAAGAAATAAATAAATTACCAAAATGGATGTCAGAAGAGGCACTGAAACTTACTCTTGAAGGTTGAGGGGACTCTGTCCCTGAAATTTAGGGAGGCCTTCAAGGGGACTCTGCCCTTGAAATTTAGGGAGGTCATCTAGGGAACTCTGTCTCTGAAATTCAGGGATATTATTGAGAGGACTCTGTCCCTGAAATTCAGGGAGGTCGTTGAAAGGACTCTGTCCCTGAAATTCAGGGAGGTCGTTGAAAGGACTCTGTCCCTGAAATTCAGGGAGGTCGTTGAAAGGACTCTGTCCCTGAAATTCAGGGAGGTCATCTTCTCCGATGATTAGACCTCACCGTGAGCTGAAAACAGCCCAGTATGCGTGCCCCAGAGGGACGACCAAAAACAGGCTGGTATGCCCCACCTCTTATAACCATAAAACCTTAAATAACTTCTACATTAAATCACCTCTTTCTTTCCTTATCAAACCCTAACCCCCCTCACCCCACACTGCCTCATCAGAATAATAAAAGTATAAAGAACTTGCCCTACTGGGGAAAAGTGGTCCGAGCCCCTCTTGACTCAGACCCCCCTCTCTTTCTCTTTGAATAACCTTCACTAGACTCTCGGGCTGGTATGTCTCTGCCTCTGTTTCCGGCCACCCTGTCCCCAACATTTTCATGCCAAAACCCGGAACAGGGCTATTGGAAGGGAGGACCCTTGAGCTGATGGTCTCATACACCCCTGTCCCAGGTTTCAGGACCAAAATATAACTGCCTTTTATTATCTTACCTAGTAAGCTCTATGTATTTTCTGAATGCTAAATTTTTATCATTCATACTAAATTTTGATTTAAAGTATATTTAATAACTATTTTATATACCAATTAGAACACAGACAAAATTTTATTCTAATTTTTAAATAAAATTATGTTCAAAAGTAATTTGGTCTCAGTGAACACGTATTTATTAAAGCCTTTTCTGAAGAAATATTTTCATTTTCTAGGTTTGAGAATGGTTTGCTTGTATAGAGTCGCTGGTACCATGACCAAAACAAATGGTTATGCTAAATTTTGGACTTTGTTTCGTGTGTAAACATCTGTGTTTTGTTATAATATCCATTCAGAGGCTATATTTATTCAAAATAGTAACTATATCTTCATGCGTATCTTATATATCTTTAATAGCAAAATAGTTGTGAAAATAGTTGGTTTTGTTTTTTAACTTGCTTTGTTTCTTAAAATTGGTTATTAATGCTATGGCATTTAGGCCCTAAAATAATTTTTGGCATATATGAAGTGCTGATTTGACTTCTATCAATTAAATATGCAGTAGTTATTCAGAAGTTGTTTTTTTTTTTTTTTTCCTTTCTACAGCTTTTAATACTTAGAAAAGTGGAATACTTGAGCATGACACTCGAGCATGAAACCATTTCAATAGAAAATACAAATCAGGAAATATTTGGCACAGCCATTCTAGAATATGTTAAATATCCCATCTTTGGATAGCTGCTTCACGTATTTTGGGATAGTTACTAAGACACCAAATCTATGCCATCATTTTGGTTCATGTTAAGAAAAACACAGAGACAAAATATAATTCCTACTATTTTTGCTCCTTTGTCATTTCTATCTTTACTTCCTAGCTCCCTGCCTATTTGTGTCTGAGCCTAGGGCACAGAGAGTAAAATATTTTCCCCGTCCCCCTCTTAGTAAGAATGCCATTAAAAGCCACCTGCCATCGAATTGACCTCCGCTCATAATGATCCCATGTGTGTCACAGTAGAACTGTGTTCCATAGGGTTTTAATCACGGTTTTTCAGAAGTAATCTACAGAGCTTTCCTCCAAGACATCTCTGGGTGACCTTGAACCTGCAACCTTTCAATTAACAACCAGGTGAGTTAACTGTATTGCCTAGGGACTTCTAGGAAAGGATAATTCAATAAAGTTGTTTACAGAGATTAAAAAACAAAAATGTAATTGCCTATCATGCCTTGCTCCGGTTGGTTGGAGACTTGTATTCTAATCCTCATTTGGGAGCCTAGGAGCTAGGAAGCCATTTAATTTTTCCCACCTTGTTTTCTTATTTGTAATATTTGTATACAGCTGATTGATGACCAGATCTCAGTGCCAATCCAGGATCTTCTCCAGTCCAGAAGAGTAACTTGGGGCAGATTGATCTACATCTCTAACCTTCTTATTATTTGTAAAAGAGAAAAGTACAAAATTATTCTCACACAGGTGTCATAATAACTAAATGAGATAATTTATATAAAAGATAGCATCAGCCACACAGCCATTACAGTGAATATCACTGCAAAATAGGAGAGATCGCGATTTAAACTGAAGAGTCGACGGCACTTGGCTGGCTTGGCTTTTATGATTATAAGCTTCACATAGAGAGCTCCTTTGAATAGTGTCTAGCACAGTGACTGGTACATAATAAGTGTTCAATAGATATAACTTCTTTCAGTTCAAATGTGAAACCATTCAGGAAGGTGTTAATATTAGCAGGCCATTATTAGAAGGTAGAGATAGTTTTTTGTGTTTTTTAAAGCATTAAAACAGAATCATCAAGATTAAACTCGCTAGAAAATACTGAGATTGTCTTAATTTGAAAATCACTGGACTTACCTCCTCCAAACCAGGAGAACCTGAACCAAAACCACCTTTGTCAAAGACGTGACATGGGGTGGAGGGACCCAGGGCAGAGAGCAGATCTCAGACTTTTCCTAAGTTGTGGGGCCCCATTTGCTTTCCTGGTACTGTCTTGCAAGTAGAAAGCAAAAAAAGGGCAAATTAAGACTGTAAGTGACCCCCGTGTGATCACTCCATTCTCGCTGGTAGGGCAGGGGAATATAAGGAATGGAAGATTCAATGTAGATCCAGGTTCCTTACTCCCAAAGATGAGACAGTCTCTGCCAACCTCCCCCTCCCTGTTCTCCCCCGCCCCCAACTAGATCATCATAGATTTCAGCTGTAGTGGAGTCACCCTCCCCTAATTTGTGTAGAAATCAGGATTCCTAAGTAGGAAAGGGAAAAGCCATGTTGAACACAGATAGATACATGAAATAAAAATAAAAACATTGGACTCAGTCAAGAGACATGATAACTATGTCCTACTTTGTCTGTGTGTCCTTGGAAGACCTATTTTGATTCTCTGAGCTCAGAAACTCTCTTGCTAAATGGCCACCTTTTATATAAGAAAAAACTCTTACATATATACCTATTAGGTTTTTCTATTATCCTTGTCTTTTCCCAGCAGACTCTATGTATTCTCTTGGTAAATATGTATCAACTCTTTGAAAAGTACTTAATGATTTAAGAAGTAGGACTAATGCATTTAGTATACTATCACTGCACTGAAAATTAGAGAAGACTCTCTGACGTCTTGACTTAATTTTTTTTTAAGTGAAGCAATTTTTATGAATTAACTAAATGGATCTGGAAAGTCCTGAGTTCAGTTGGGCAGTATGCATTTACCTACTTCTTTTGCCCTATGCGTGTTAGCTAGGATTTCCTTTCTATGTTCCTAAATGCTTTGAATTCAAGTAAGAGGCAAATATTTGTCTGAAAGTTTCTCTATTCATTCATAGAGAAAGCTTTATTACAAATACCTCCAACCCCACCTAAAATGATTGAAATGTGTTTTTTATTGCATATGGCAATAATTATATAATTATTATAGTTATGTAATAATTATATAACTATATGGCACTTGGCTTGGCTATATAATTATTGCCATATTGTAAAATGCCATATTATATATTGCCAATTATATAATGAAACCAAAGGCACCACTAGTGGATTGATACTATCAATAAACTCTTTTGTTTGGCTGAGGTCTTTCCTTTCAAGCTTGAGCTGAAGGTCACTTAGAGCAATGATGGAAGGCACTTAATTTCCTGTTTATAAATACAGAATGGAAAACACAGTATTGATTGCTGCATTTCAAGGAAGGGACAACTTCTCTCTACAGTGGGCAGTCTACGATGATGTAATTTACATGGCTAGAGAATACAGTATTGCTGCATAGATCAAATGAACAATGATTTGTTGGCCCCAAGACTAAAATCAGCCTATGAGACTGAAATATATAAATGAAACTCCTGCCGTTTCAGAAAGTAAAAGTTTAACCATCAAATCAGAACTTAGGAATATTAACAGATTTAAAGGTCATTATTATAACTGTGAAAGTTCTAAATGCTTGTGAAATGGATGGGGACAAGATGGCAGAGTAATCAGATGCTACCTGTGAGCTCTCTAACAACAGAGACTCAAAAGAGCAAATGAATCAGTTATCTGTGATATTCTAGGAGCCCTGAACATCAAAGGGAAAGCTGAGACAGTGGACTGAGTGAGGGGGAAGTGAGAGTACCTAGGACTGGCCAGATCTGAACCTCTAGTAATCAGCTGTAACTAGCACAGTGAATAGGGCACTAGCATTCATGGGGTATCCTCCTCAGTGGGAGAGCCTGAGCATCAGAGAGTCCACTCATGCTTCTGGAACCAGTGAAAAATGGCATTCAGTCATCAAAAACTAAGTGATTTGCATCTAACTAACCATCCTAAGGTCGCCATGAGTCGGATCTGACTCGACGGCACTTGGCTTGGAGTAACCATCCACAGATCTAAAACTTTCCTTTGGAATAAACCTCTCTCCCTTTTCCCAATGCTTCTCCCTCTGTTCTCTGTGCTCTGCTGGTCTCCAGGATCTGATGCCATTACTTGAACTGGAGATAGAACTCCTTATGCGTGTCCTGAGTCATTCTCCTAGAGTCGGAGAGGGAACAATTTAACAAGTGGAGGAAGAGGGGAAAATCTGTTAACTCTCTTGAGATGAAAACTCAAAGCAGAAACATCTCCTTCACCTAGGATCAGGCGTAAAGAAACACACCCTCCTCACAGACACTCAGGGATCAATGTTACCTTCTTACCTTTCTCAGTGTGTGCAGCCAGATACCTGTGCCTAAGTCAATTACCCCTGCCCGTCTATACTATAGGGGTGAGCCTGCACCACACTTGCTGACTACTACTGAGCTGAATGTATATAAGAAAGGTAAGTGGACTCCTGGGCTCATATGCCTACTAACAGCTCTAACCATCTGGTGACAGGACATTAGAGGTTCAAAGACACCAATAATCAGCACACACAACTGAACTATTAGGACATTTCCAAACAAGACAAAAGCTAGGACACAGTAAACAAGCATGAATAAATTTAACAGCATACTGATGGCTTGGAGACAACAGTCAATATCAAATCACTTAAAGAGGCAGACCATGATGTCTTCAGAAAGCTCCCAAAACAAAGAATCAAGAAATTTTCCAGATAAAGAGAACTTCCTGGGATTCAGAGGTAGAACACAGAAGATTAGTACTGGAAAATCTTCAAGTGATCAGGAAGGAAATCAGGCAACATGCAGCAGAGAATAATGACCAGTTGAGCAGGCTACAAGAAAGCATACAGAGGCAGGAGATAGAAATTCAGAATATTAATAATAAAATCACAGAATTAGACAACTCAATATAAAGTCAAAAGACCAGAATTGAGACAATGGAAAGGCAAATTAATGAGACTGAAGATACAGCATATAACACCAAATTACTTTGGGAAAAATCAGCTAAGTACTTGGGAATTTAAAGGAAGGAAAATATCCTTTGGATGATAGGCTTTGCAGTGGAATTCATAAAGGAAATGAGGTTTGACCTGGACTTTAAAGAGAGGGAAATATAATGGGCCCAGCCCTAGCAGTACATGCCACCGACAGAGAGACCAGAAAGGCATGACATGGAGAATCTTAACGTGGTATCTGGCTCAAATGTTGCTGACTGGATGAATAATAATCTGGAGTTTGTTACCTGTAATCCCATTCATGCCACAGCCTGAAATGGTTTGAACTAAGGGATTACTCAGTATGGGATCTATGAACCCCAGATTAATACTGTCCAAGCTAAAAAAAAAAAAAATGCTATAATAACATTTTCTACAGTATATAGGATGTTAAAAATGAATTACCCTACTCAAATACAGTTTCTAAATACTGGATTATATAGGTGATACTTTACTACAAGCTGCTCAGAACACTGAACAGACCTTGTCATTGTCTAAGTGGTTTAATACCATGTGGAGCATTTCCTCAAATTATTTCACCACAGACAGAAAGGAATTAGTTAAATGTGTGTATTTTTGTACACATGTATACATTTTCCCCTCCAGAGCGTCTATTAAGGGAAGTATTTCCAAGGTATGCTTTGGGAGTACTCACAAAAACAGAGCTTGTTTTTGCTAGACTTTTATGAAACATGAGTAGCCTTCATTGTTAACTTTTAGTTTTGTCCAGCTTTTCCATTTTTTATGAAACTCTGGATCCGACTTGACGGCACTTGGCTGGCTTGGCTTCCTCTATATTGTTCTTACAAATATTATAGATTTGGGTTGTGGATAGAACTGTGAGCAACGAAGAGACATATGAAAAGATGAATTCTGTAAGAAAATGAAATAGCATCGTGCATGAATGTTGAACAACCAGTTTCAGTTATATAGTGTTGGATACAAAAGAGGAAGAGGACAGGAAAACATTCATATGTTCTGTGTTCCTCTCCCTGTTCAAATAAGATCTTGAATTTTTCAGTCCCATGAACTAGGAATCTACAGCCAAACTGCAAATAGAAGTAAAAGAAGATAATTCTGCATTTCGTGTTTCTGAATCCAGTTCTGGCTATGAGGGCTAAGTTAACTTCCAACTTAAACTGCGTATATGCATACTTGAAAAACATTTTCTTTTCTTTTTATCCCATCTATTGATTTTCTATTCTTCTATTAGTTAGATGCTACTCAGCTGAAATTCATAAGGTTACATACATTTATAACTGAATGAAACCAAAGAAATTATTTAATTTAACCACCCTTATTTTACTTTAGGAGAACTTGGTGGCAAAGTGGTTAAGAGCTATGGCTGCTAACCCAAAGGTCAGCAGTTCAAACCTACCAGGCATTCCTTGGAAATTCTGTGGGGGCAGTTCTACTCTGTGAGTTGTCATGAGTTGTAATCACCTCAAGGACAATAGGTTTTTATTTTACTTTGACATAAATCCCCTAAAGAGAGGAAATGGCTTAACAAGCCGGCTGAATTTGGGGAGGGTAGATAGTGAAGTAATCAGCTGCTAACTGAAAGGTCAGCCGTTCAAATCCACTAGTAGCCCTATAGAAGAAAAGACTTGTCTATCTGCTTTTTAAAAGAAACCTTATGGGGTAGTTCTGTTCTGTCTCATAGGGTCACTAGAAATCAGCATCAACTGGACAGCACACAACAACAAGATAGAATTTTGATCTCTTATTTTTAATGTTCTTATCAAATCAAATAAGCAAGCTTGTTAGAATTGTGTGTCAATGACAATCAAGTGACTTTGGGTGGGTGAAGGTAGAGGTGGCAGTGGAGGCAACAGTGAGGAAAGAGGGAAAGTATTCTCTAATGCATAAAGTATGAGTATTCAGAATATAGAATATTCTGAATATAGAATATATATAGAATATATAGAATATTCTGAATATAGAATATATTCAGAATATATTTTAAAGATAGTTTTCCCAAAGGAAAAAAGGCATTAATGTAATTTGGGGGGCTATGTAGAACTGAGGGGAAAAGACAATTACAATTAACTAGATTCTGACTCATCGAGAGGCATACCCTTCTCTCTTCTTTTCTGTACTCTCCTCTCTATACGTGGAGAGATTGTAATGGCACCAAAAGGGAATGAGCAGCTCCATGAAAGAGAGTGAAAGATGTATTAAAAGAACAAGGAAAAGAGGTGTTGAGTTTTTCCAAGAAATCCTCTTTAGAAATGAGACAGACAATGTTTGGCCTTCATCAAATGATGGAGTGGTAAAGAGGTTCTATGGAGCTTAGACTTTGAGCCACAATTTTTACCTCAAGTGTATATTTCTTTGGATTAATTACCACAGTGGTATAAACTGAGCTGCAGACACCTAGTAGGAGCAAAGCATGAGGAAATCTTTGTTCTAATCCCCAAGACATATGTCCTTGAAAGAGTCACTAAACTACTCTGAGTCTCAACTACTTCACTTAAAATGGGACTAATAATAATTACCTAGCTAATAACAATGATAGTACTGATAGCTAAGTTTTAGCTAACTTTACTAAGTGCCAGCTTGTATACAAAAATTTTATATGCACAATCTTAATTAAAACACAGTTCTGTGAAATAGGTTTTGCTCTTAGCTCTGCTTTTCACACGAAAAAAACGAGACTCAGAAAGATTATGTAGCTTCTGTCAAAGTCAATTGCTAGTAAATTGGAAGAACTCAGATTTTCATCTGTACTCTTAACCACTACTTTATATCTGAAAGCATTTTGAGAAAAAGACGGGAATTGTTTGTGTAGCACTCTTGGAGATGCTTGTTGAAATCAAAGTAATGACAAGAAGGGATGCTTGATTCACAAGACCCCTTTCATGAAAGCAAACTGGGAATCATGGTTTAACTTCCTCCTTAAGCTCTGTTCTCCCTGAGCAAACATGGTTTGTACAACCCACTATGGTTCGTGAATGTTCCATGTTATGTTTGTCCAATAATGTAGTGACATTTAGGAGTGGGCAGAATGTACCAAAGGTATTTCAGTCCCAGAATAATTGAAAGGCTTTTGAATTGCTACTGATTTTTTGAAGTCAAAACTCTAACAGTTCCCTGGCTCCAACATTAATTACAGCATTTTCTGCATTTGAACTGAAATGCTACATAGGATCAGGTCATTCTGCATATTTCAGATTTGTTGAGCTGTGTTGGAGACAAAATCTTCAGTGTCTCAGGTGCAACTTGAAAATACATTGGATGTTACTGAGAGCTCACCACAGTTCTGCTCTCACAGAGAGGTGTCTTACCAGAGAGGTAAGAATCTCACCTCGTGGAATACCCTGCTGTAATAATCATCTCTGTCTTAGCAAGTCAGTGCTTCTCAAACTGTAATGTGCCAAGCAATCACTGGAGTTAAATGAAAAAAGTAGATTCAAATTCAATAGGTCGAGGGTAGAGCCTAACTTCAAATAAGCTTCCGAACAATATTAATAATGCTGGTCCATCCATGAGACTTTGAGCAGCAAGAAGCTAATACACACTTGTGAATCCTCATTAGTTGCCGTTTGAGTCAGTTTTGACTACTGGCAGCCCTATCTGTGCAGAGTCCATAGGGTTTTCAAAGCTGTGATCTTTGGGGAAAAGATCTCCTGGCCTATGCCCTGAGGCATGTTTGAATGGATTTGCAGTGCCAACCTTACAGCCAATAACCTGTTGCTTAACCATTTGTGCCACCCAGAGACTCTTATGGATCTTAGTGAAAGGGATTGGTATAGCAAAGCTACCTACAGAGGAAAAAATCTTTGTGCTGCATTCTACAATTCATTGCAGTAAGGTTCCTGAGAGCACTGTGAAACTGGCAAGGTCTAATTTAGGCTTTCTTTTAAATATACGGAAACCTTGGTAATGTAGTGGTTATGTGCTACTTCTGCTAACCAAAAGATCAGCAGTTCAAATCCACCACACATGCCTTGAAAACTGTATGGAGGATTGCTATTCTTTCATATAGGGTCGCTGTGAGTTGAAATTGACTTGACAGCAGTGGGTTTAGTTTTTTGGTTTTCTTTTAAATATACACATATGCCTCTTTTTTCCTTATATATCAGTCATGCTCAAGTCACAGAGTGCTCATGCTGTTCTGTCTAAGGGATCCTTGGTAATTTCTCTCCATTTGACCCACCAGGCTCTAAACTTCCATGATCGCTCCTTCTCTTCACTTTTTCTGGACTCCATTGGTGAAAATGGTGAATGTACTGAAGTGTTAACCAAAAAGTTGAAATTTCAAGTCCGTTAGAGATCCCTGAAGAAAGACTGGGAAATGTACTTCAAAAAAATTGCCATTGAAAACTCAATGGGCCACAGCTCTACTCTGGCCCACATGGGGTCACCATGAGTCATAACTGACCCCATGACAACTGAGATCTCTAACCCACGTTGCAAGTTAATTGTCTCCAATGGCACACTTTCAAAACTTTTTCCCTCAAGCTGATACAAACCTAATCAACTTAAATTCTTTGTGTAAACTCAAATGATTGAAGTAATTCAGTGGAGAGAGAATCTGGAGCAAAAGTAATCCCTGTAAACCCTGAGATCATGCTCCACAGTTCTTGGTCACTGTTTGTAGTTGCTGTTTCCACCTGGCAGATGATCCTTGGACTTATTTCTCCAGACTGTGATCAGGCTTCCTAGCTAACAGACATCTTCTTTTGTTTCAGAAGTTCTTAGTTGGTCTATGTTTGCAAAGAAAAAGAAAGTAATATACTTATTGCTTCCCCTTTGGGACAATATCTTCCAAAATCTCTCATTTCTGTGCAGTCTCTGGAGCGTTCTCTGCAGCCAGCAATGTCGTATACAAGTTGTAGATAACACCAGAAGGCAGTTTAAATTATTCTGCATTATATTCTGAGCATGAAAATGCCAAGTCATATATTTTAGTGAACAGATGCAGCTATAAAAATTCA
Organism: Heterohyrax brucei; assembly: GCA_028571685.1. Lineage (NCBI taxonomy): Eukaryota > Metazoa > Chordata > Mammalia > Hyracoidea > Procaviidae > Heterohyrax > Heterohyrax brucei. Next base: position 174,377,926 of record CM053141.1, read on the forward strand.
GTGTTTCCTTAACTGGGGAACTGTTGAAGAGGACTCAGTGACAAGGGAAGTCATTTCATCCCTGCACTCAGTAAAGTCTTCTACAACAACTCTAGGAAGTGAAAGCTTTCCAAGAAATAAATGTATTTAGTCCTTGTGTACTATTTATTTTCAAAATACTTTATGAATAATAATTAAACTACCTGCTAGCTTGTTGAATAATGAGGACCACAAGGCACTCAATTAGCCCTTCTGCCTTAATAAAAAAGTGTTTTCTTCTATTTCTAATGGCTCTTGGTTCATTTACCCAGCTATCCCTTCAGTCACTTCAGGAAAAACCTAGTTGGGGAAAACCTAGGAACTGATGGAGAGGTCACACTCTGGATCCAACAAGACCTGCACTTGCATCCCTACCAGCTGTGTGTCCTCATACAGATGACTTCAGATGCTCTGAGATTTGCTTTCCTCGTTTCTAAGTTGGTATCACTGGTGATGATACAAATAGGGTTGACTTATCAATCAGTGTCCAGTGGAATTAGTGTCCAGGACCTGCAAAAATATTTTGGGGGCCTGTCAAAATATTTTAATTAATTTTAAAAGCAGAAGAAAAAGAAGCAAGGTCTTACATCAAAGAAAATTACTTAATATGCAATTTTAACAATATATTTATGATTATACCAATACAATTATAGAATATAATTTTCAGTTTTTTTTAATAATAGAAGGGGCCCAGGCAAATGTGCCTTAAAAAAAAAAATCTCACAGACATTGAGTCAATTCCAACTCACAGCAACTGTATAGAACAGAGTAGAAGCACCCCATAGAGTTTCTAAGGAGCATCTGGTGGATCTGAACTGCAGATCTTTTGGTTAGAAGCTGTAGTACTTAACCATTATGCCACCAGGGTTTTCAAACTTGCCTAGGGCCCAATAAAGTCATAATGAGGTCTCAGATGCTTTTAAACGATTTAGCATGTGTCTAGTACATGGACATAATGTTAACAACTAAACCAGAAGTTGTTAGACACTCTCTGTAAAGGGCCAGAAAGGAAATATTTTAGACTTTGACTGCCATATAATAATCTCTGTTGCAGCTACTCAAGTTCAGCCATCATAGCCTGAAAGCCACCGTAAACAATATGTAAACAAGTAGACTCAGCTGTTACCCTCGTTACCTAGCACTGCCATTACAGATGTACCACAAGGAAGTGTCTTTAAAGAGCACAACTTGAATTTCTCACAACTCTGGAGACTCTAAGCACAAATTAGGGTCTTAGCTAGGTCAAATCCTCTGTTGTTTTCTCCCTTCACCCCTCATGCCTGCTGGCAATCCTTGGTGTTCCTTTGCTTGCAGGTGGGTTCTCACTTGGTGTCTATCTTTCCCTGTGTGTGCCTGTGTCTATTCTATGCTTTTATAGCTCAGAGGTAGTTAGGTTTAGGAATCATCCTACTCTGATGTGACCTTATTAATGTAATAGGAGGAAAATCCTATTTTCAAACAGAATCACACCCCTAAGTACAGGGGATCAGGATTTCGGTACATATTTCGGGAGGATTCAATGCAATTCATCAAAGATGTGTTCCAGTAAAGCTTTGTTTACAAAAACAGGCAATAGCCTGGATTTGGCTCTAAATTTATCTTAGTTTGCTGACTCTTGATTTAAACTAACACTGTAGTTATTAATATTGCTGAAAAGAATTTTAATATTAATTTTGTAGTCACCTATAAACTATCCCCAGGAGAAGGTTAGCAAAGAGGGACAATGTAAGCTGTATACTTTGATGTATTTAAGATAGCCAAGATACAGGGACCCTATTAAAGTCCCAGTTATTGAGGACTCATCTGGCTTGAATAAGCCTTCAAGTATTTTTATACAGTACTGAAGGAAGAAGTCAAGCTTAAGATAACAAAGTGCTATGGTCACACCTCAGCGTTTCCAAGGACCAACTTGCATGGAAAAATACTCAAAAAAATGCCAGCAATCTATATTAAGGAACAATGTGGTATTTATATGAATCCACAAAGTTTATATGGCAGTACATCCAGCTATGCTGTGTGACTCTCCATTATAATTTGAAGCTATGAAAATCTCTCCCTGAGATTCTTTTTAGTAGATCAGGCAGTTGCTTAAACATAGTGGATCTTTGATAATCGTATAGGACGGGCAGAAGGCTCTTCTTGCATGGTAAGCCTCCAAACCAAAAATACCAAACACAGTGTTGTGAAGTCGATTCTGACTCATAACGATGGGACGGAGTAGAACTGCCCATAGCATTTACATGGTAGTGCTAAGCCTCAGTTCAGGATAAAAAAAAAAAACTATGATCCCCTGGTAGTTATTGTCATGAGCCCATGTGTTGTAGGTATATACTTGACTGTAGAGGAGAGGTCTGTCTTGGTTTGCAGCCTGTGGAAGCCAAAACTGTAGTTTTCAACTTTGGTTTAAAGAACAAGTAGCTCACCTTGTTGGCAGAGTATAAAATTATGGCCATTAGGAGTAGAAAGAAGAGAGAGGACATAACCACAGGGGTAAATTTAGAGTGAACCCTGGATCTACTGTGCTTGCTGTGTGATATGAAATACCATCACCATCACTGCCAATTGCCGTTGAATCGAATCTGGCCTGTGTGAACCCCGTGAGTGCCAGATAGGTACTGTGTTCTGTAATGTTTTCAGTTGTTGATTTTTCAGAAGTGGATTGTGGAGCCTTTCTTCCAAGACACTGCTCAGTTAACAACTGAGTGCAGGAACTGGTGCACCACCCAGAGACTCTGGTTTTCAGATAGGTTATTTTAATCTAAATGTCAGTTCTTTTAACATAAACTGGGGTCAGGAATACCTGTTTGATACATTGAACATAGCAAATGAGTTCACACGTGTGAAAGTTTCTGTGTCGCTGATCAGCATAAAGTAGGTGCTTGATAAGTGGCAGCCTTTTGGTTCTTATTAGAGGTAGTGATAGTAAATGCTGGACAAAGTGACAGCAGAGGAAGGAGAACACAGGAAAAAACAACTGTAAACTTTGAGACTCTAAGAGTTCAATTTTCCTAGATGTGTCATAGAATTGTGGTGGTGCAACACCTCTTTCTGGAGTTGAACAAACTCTTTCTAAATTCAGATTTGTCACTCCTTGAACACCTTGGAGAAATGAGAAATTTGTATATGAAAATGCATGTATATTCTTCACCATCTTCTTAATTCACTTCTGGGATAGTATCTAAAAAGACTGTTAAGACAGAAGAAGTATCCCAAAGGCAATGCTCCTTATTAACTGTAAATGAGTGCTGTGCATTCATGAAGCTACTGATGTATTCAGATTATCTGTTTTTTTTTTCTATTATTCCTTTTGCTCTAAAGTATCTTTAGAACGCTTTTTTTTTCCAAGTTACAAATCTGTGTCCCTTTAAGATATTTGAATGAGTCAGCACAGAGTATCTCAAGAGTAATCATTGGGTTAATTCATTCAACTTGTTTTCATCTGTTATAATGTTAACTTTTTTATTAACTTCTTGATCAGAAGCACTGGTTTACTTTACATAAGCAGTTGTTTGAAAGGTTATTGAGTAATTTACTAAGTTAAAGGAAAACTAAACTAAATCAAACAAAAAAACTTGTTGCCATCAAGCTAATTTTACCGCATAGCCACCTTATAGGGCTGATTACAACTGCCCCATAGGATTAGCAAGGCTGTGATCTTTACTGAAGCTGATTGCCACATCTTTCTCCTACGGAGCACAGACAAATTCAAACTACTGATCTTTCTGTTAGCAGCTGAGTGCTTTAACTACAGCACCACTGGTGTCCTAAAAACTAAAACCTATAGAAATACAGCCACCAGATCATCTCTCAGGAAAGCATTCAAAAATCCTGAACTGTATTTTTTGTATACTATATGTGAAGGATTCAACTCCTTAAAATTTAAGTTCTAAAATTGGGTGCCGTTAGTTGGATAGCTTCTCCTTCTTTGCTATGTGGTGCATATTGCCACAATGGACAAACACAGCAGGACTGCCTGGCAGGGGACAGAGACTATTCTCCAGAAGAGAAATTATAGAAGACTGAAATAAATGGAGAGAAGTACTATATTCATAAGCTGAAAAAGTCAGTGTCATTATTAACATGCCATTTCTCTTCAGATTGATTCATAGTTTTAATGTAACCACAGTCCAAATGCTAAACATGTTGGTTGGTTGATTAGTAATGTTGACGTATTATTCAAAATAATCTTAGGAAAAAATAAAAAGTTTGAACTAACAATGTCAGATTTAGTATAAAGACATAGAATCAAGAAAGTGTGCGACTGAATAATTAGACTTTATCAAAAGAAGAACTCTTCATAAAAAGTACCGTTAAGAAAATGAAAGGGAGCAGGACCAAGATGGTCCAATTGTCAGTTGCTTCCTCTGAGTCTTCTAACAACAAAGACCCAAAAGAATAAATCAATGGATTACATATGACATCCTGCATACCCAGAACATCAAAGGGCAAGTTGAGAAATTAGACTGAACAATAGGGAAAGGAGAATAGGATTCACCAGACGTGACCCACCAGGAAATGGCTGGGTGCCAACATGGTGAGCTGACCATGGTTGTTGGAGGGTGCCCTCCCCTGTGAGCAAAAAACAGAGAATCCACTTGCATCTCCAGAACCAGTGAGAAACAGCATGAAATTGGCAAAAGCTGAGTCTTTCTGTGTAACTTATCACACATTCAAATCTAAATCTTTCCCTGGAGATATACCTCTCTCCCTTCTACCAGGTTTTCCGCTTGCGTTGTCTGTTCTGCGCCTAGCTCTGGAGTCTGAAGCCATTAACTGAGCCAGAAGTAGGTATCCTGAAGCCCACCCTGAGCCATTCTCTGAAACTTGTAAAGGGAGGAAAGGGGAAAGAAAAAAAATCTGCTGGCTCCCCTGAGCCAGAAATTCAGGGCAGAAACTATTCCTTCACTTAGATTCAGCTATAAGGGGAAGTGCCATCCTCACAGACACTCAGCTTCAGGTGTTAGCCCCCGCCTGTCTCAGTGGCTGCAGCCAGATACCTGTGTCTACAGCAGTCACCCTGCCTGTCTAGGACTGTAGGCAAAAAACAGCACCTTACACTTGGTGACTCACTACCTATATACCTGAGGTGAATTAATATAAGAAAAGTAAACGAACTCTTGGGTTTGCATGTCCAGTAACAGCTCTGACCACTCAGTGACAGGACATTAGGGCTTCAAAGGCAACAATAGCCAAACTATCACACAAGACCAACCTATCTGGACATTTCAAACAAAAATGAGAAGCTGGAGCACAGTAAAATAAGTGAATACATAAATGCAACCTACTGATGGCTCAGAAATAACATCAATTTTAAAGCACTTACAGAGGCAGACCATTAAGACTTCAGAAAGCTCCCAAAACAAATATTTGAGTTTTCCACCAGAAGAAGACTTCATAGGATTATCAGAGATGGAGTATAAAATATTAATTTTTAGGAATCTTCAAGAGATCAGAAGGAAGATGGAACAAAATGCAACAGAGCATAATAACAAATTGGATAGGCTACAAAAAAGCTTAGAGTGGCAAGAATTAGAAATTAATGAAATAATAAAATCACAGAATTAGACAACTCAGAAAGCCAAAGTAGCAAAATTGAGGCAATGGAAGGCTGTATCAGGGAGACTGAAGATAAGGCTCATGATGTCAACATATTTGAGAAATAAATCTGATAAAATGATTCTGAAAAATTAAGAAACACTTGAGAATTATTTGGGATTCTATCAAGATGAATAATCTGAGAGTGACTGTAGTACCAGAAGAGAGGGGGATAACAGAAAATACAGAACGAATTTTTGAAGAGTTTTTGGGAGAAAACTTCCCTGATATGAAAGGTAAGAATATATTCAAGATGCACATCAAATTCCACACAAGGTAGATGCCCAAAGAAAGACACCAAGACATATTATAATCAGTCCTTCCAAAATTAAGGAAACAATTTTAAGTGTGGCTAGGGATAAATGAAAAATAACCTACAAAGGAAAATCTATAAGACTGACCTCAGAATACTCAGCAGAAACCTTGCAGGCAAGAGGATAATGGGGTGGGGGCTGGAAAGAAGATAATGGGAATACATACAAAACCTTGAAGGAAAAAGTTGCCAGTCAAGAATTATATATCCAGCAAAACTGTCCCTCAGATATGACGGTGAAACTAGGACATTTCCAGATAAACAGAAATTTAGGGAGCTTGCAAAAACCAAACCAAAATTACAAGAAATACTAAAGGGAGCATTTTTGATGGAAAACTACAACATGAAACAGAGCAGCTGGCTATCAACCCAAATGGAGGAATCAGAGACAAAACACTGAAAATAAGGAAACAGAGACGTCACTGTGTGTTTTAGTCAGCTAGTGCTGCTCTAACAGAAATACCACACAGTGGATGGCTTTAACAAAGGAAGGTTTATTCATACACAGTCCAGTAGGCTACAAGTCCGTATTCAGGGTATCTGCTCCAGGGGAAGGCTCTGCTCTTTTCAGCTCTGGAGGAAAGTCTGGTATTGCATCAGTCTTTGTCCAGGGAGCATCTTGGCACAGGAACCTCAGGTCTGTAGGTTGTGCTCTTCTCCCGGTGCTGCTTGCTTGATGGTGTGAGGTTCCCAATTCTCAGCCTGCTTCCCTTTCCTTTTATCTCTCGCAGGACAAAAGGATTAAAGGTGTTGCAAGCCATACTCCAGGGAAACTCTCTTTACAGTGGAGCAGGGAGGTGATCTTATTAAGGGGTTTACAGTCCAACCCTAATCCTTTAACATACAGCATAAGAAAACCACAAAATGGAGGACAGTCAAAAGATATTGGGAATCATGACCCAGCCATGTGGCTACACCTATTTTTGGGGAGACACAATTCAATCCATGATGCTATGTAAACACTAAAACAAACAAACAAAAAAAAGGGTGTAAAAGAAAATGTAGGTCTTTCATGTGGAGATGAAGTCAAAGTAGTGTAAAGAAATTAAGGCCTTGCTTAATTTAGAAAAACGGGGGTAAATAATAAGGTAAGCACAAAGGAAATGATCAATCTTATGTGTACAAATAAAAAATAAGGAAAAAACAAAGTCTTAGCAAATAAAAAGCCACCAACATTGAAAAAGATGAAAACACATAAGTAAAAAAGTCTCAACACAGAAAATTAAATGGAACAAAGGAATTTCCTACAACACACAAAGACACAAGACAGTAAAATGACAACTCTAAGCTCATACCTATCAGTAATCATGCTGAATGTAGATGGATTAAATGCACCAATAAAGAGATAGAGAGTGTCAAATTGGGTTAAAAAAATAACTCAATTTTATATGCTGCCTACAGGAGACACACCTTAAACTTAGAGACACAAACTGAAACTCTAAGAATGAAAAAAACTTTATCATCCTAACAACCTTCAAAAAAAAGAGCATGAGTGATGATACTAATCTCTGATAAAACAGACTTTAAAGCAAAAGCCACCACGTTGAATAAAAGCCAGACCAACCTCATTGCCATTGAGTTGACTCCAACTCACATCAACCCTATAGGACAGAGTAGAACTGCTGCATGGGGTTTCCAAGGAGTGCCTGGAAGATTTGAACTGACGACCTTTTGACTAGCAGCTGCAGCATTTAACTGCTATGCTGCCAGTGTTTCCATATTGGATAAGGATGGACATTATACAATGATTAAAGGATCAATACTCCAAGAAGACATAGCCGTATTAAATATGTACATAGTCAACAACAGGGCTCCAAAACACATAAAACAAATGCTAACTGCATTGAAAACAGAAATAGACAGCTCCACAATAGTAGAAGGAGATTTCAACACATGACTTTCAGTGAAGGAAAGAACATCCAGAAAAAAACTCAGGAAAGTCAAGGAAGATCTGAATGCCACAATCAACCAACTTGACCTCACAGATATACATGGAATACTCCACCAAACAGCAGCCAAGTACATTTTCTTTTCTAACTCACATGGAACATTCTCCAGAATTAACTACATATTAGGCCACAAAGCAATCCTTAACAAAATTCAAAGTACTGAAATATTACAAAGCATCTTTTCGGACTATAAAGCCTAAAAGTAGAAATCAATAACAGAAAAAAAAAAAAAAAAGATGGGAAAAAAAATTAAACACGTGGAAACTGGACAACTTGTTCAAAAACTACTGGGCTATAGAAAAAATCAAGGACAGGATTAAGAACTTCATAGAGTCAAATGAGAATGAAAATACATCCTACCAAAATCTATGAGACATAGCAAAAATAGTACTCAGAGGTCTGTTTATCTCCATAAATGCTCATATCATGAAAGAAGAAAGGGCCCAAATCAAAGCATTAACAATACAATTTAAAAAGTAGAAAGAGAGCAGAAAAGGAACCCCTCAGGCACGAGAAGAAAGCAAATAATAAAAAGTAGAGCAGACCTAAATTAATTAGAGAATTAAAAAATGATTTAAAAAGTTAACAAAGCCAAAATCTGGTTCTTTGAAAAGATCAACAAAATCTATAAACCGTTGGCCAAACTGATGAAACAAAAACATGAGAGGAAGCAAATAACTCTAATAACAAATGAGATAAGCAGTATCATAACAGACTTCACTGAAATTAAAAGAATTGTTAACAGAATACTATGAAACATTTTATTCTAATAAATTTGAACACATAGAGGAAATAGACAAATTTCTAGAAATGCACTACCTACCAAAATGAATACAAAAAGAAGGAGAACAATTAAATAAATCCATCACAGAAGACACTGAAAACATAATTAAAAAATTTCCAACTCAAAAAAAAAAAAAAAAGTAGCCCTGAAGCCTTTACAAGAGAGTTCTACCAGACCTTTACAGAAGAGCTAACACCACTATTACTAAAGGTATTTAAGAGCATAGAAAATGATGGAATACTACCAGGTTTGTTCTGTGAAACCAGTATAACCATAACACCAAAATGAGGTAAAGACAACACAAAAAAAAGGAAAATTATAGACCAGTATTCCCGTGAACTTAGATCCAAAAAATCCTCAGCAGAATACTAGCTGAGGATATATAATATAGGATATATATATATAGATATCTATATCGATATAGATATAGATATCTATATCTATATAGATATATATCTATATCTATATCTATATATATATATATAATATATAGGATATAATTCAACAACATATTAAAAAAAAAAAAAATCACCAGGATTAAGCGAGATTCATACCAGGGATGCAGGGATAGTTGAACATTAGAGAACAATTAATGCAGTCAGCCACATGAATGAAAGATAGGAACCACGGGATTATATCAATTGATGCAGAAAAGTCATTTGACAAAGTCCAACACCACTCATGTTAAAAACTCTGAGCAAAATAGGAATAGAAGGGGAAATCCTCAACATAATGAGGGGCATCTATGTAAAGCCAAAAACCAACATAATCCTAAATTTAGAGTCTGAAAGCATTTTCCTTGAGTACTAGATGAGGATGGCCTTTATCTCCACTTCTGTTCAACACTGTGCTAGAGTTTCTAGTCAGTGCAATCAGGCAAGAGAAAGGAATAAAGGGCATCCAGATTGATAAAGAAGAAATAAGGGTATCTCTTTTTGCAGATGTTATTATCTTATATGCAGAAAAGACTAAAGAATCCATGCAAAAAAACTGCTGGAACTAATAGAAGAGTTCAGCAAATTATCAAGATATAGGATAAACATAAAAAAATCAATTGGATTACTTTACAACAAAAAAGAGACCATCAAAGATGAAATCACTAAATCAATACCATTTAAAGTAACCCCCAGGAAAATAAAATACTTAGGAATAAATCTAACTGAAATATAAAATATATAGGTCTTTTGACTTATACAAAGAAATTGCAAGACTACTGCAAGAAACCAAAAGAAACCTACATACAAGGTCTGACAATTAAGTCAGCAAACTTAATTGTCCTAAGCACTGCATACTTCATTACTGAACATCACTATGGTCACCTGGGAAGTACTCTGCTTGAGAGGATATGCAATGATGCCAGTGCCTAGTTCACCCTTCAGAGCAGAACTGGATAGTGCCTGGCTGCCACCAGTTACTGCCCTGACAAAAACCACAAGATACAGTTCCTGACATAGTGGGACAAAAATTAGTGTACAGAACTAGAACTCTATAAAAGACCAAACTCAATGGTCCAACGGATTGGTGCATCCCATGATAACATGGCCCCAGACTCTCTGTTAGTCCAGAGGTGAAATCATTCTGAGCCAACTCTTCAGACAAAGTTTAAACTGGATAATAAGATATAGAGTGATGCTGGCAGAGTGTGCTTCTTGGCTTAAATATATACCTGAGGCAGAGCAGCTTCTGACCAGAGGTAAGATGAGAGGGTGGAGAGAAGCAGAAGTGGGTTGAATGGATACAGGAAGTATAGGATGGAAAGGAGGAGGGTGCTGTCAAATGTCTCCAGAAGGACTTTTCAGAGAATGTTAAAAGCAGCTTTATTCACAATAAAACTGGAAAGCAATCCAATAGCCATCAACAGACAAATGGATAAATTGTGGTTATTCATACTCAGCAATAAAAAATGAACTACTGACATGCCTAACACAGGTGAATCCAAAAAATAGAATTTGGGCTGAAATAAAACCTGTCACAAAAGACAACAGATTGCATGTTTCTGCTTACATAGAATTGAGAATAAACAAAAATAATGTATATGGGGGGAGTTTCCTATAGCAAATTGACTTGGATTGTAAACTTTCAATTGAAGCACAATAAAAAAAAAAATTTTAAAAAGGAGGAAAATGAAAGCATAAATAATAGAAAACATTTGCGATGTATTTCACAAAGGATTTATATTACATATAAAAATATCTTCAATCAAAAATAAAAAGACAACTTAAAACAAATGGGTATAATACTTTAAGCACATGAAAATATTCTCAGCGTCATTAGTTATCAGAAATGCAAATTAAAACTGCAGGGCAATGCTATTCCATATACACTAACCTATTGCTGTGGTGTCAGTTCTGACTCTTAGCCCCCCTAAAGGAATGAGTAGGAATAGCTGGCAGATTTGAACTGCCAACCTTTTGGTTAGCAGTCACACCATGACATAGCCCTTAAATGTTGCGCCACTAGGGGTTCCCTGACACACTCCTCCCCCAAAAAACCTCTGCCATCAAGCCAGGCGACTCACACTACAATTGGCTAAAACTGAAAGATTGATTATATCAGATGTTGAGGTTGCGCTACAGCTGGGCTTATTATATGCATGTTGACAGACATGCAAGACAGCACAACCACTATAAAGAATTGTCTGGTATTTTCTTCTAAACTGGAAGATATACCTACCTTATGACCTGGCATTTCCACTCCTGAGTTTTTAACTAAAAAAGATTTGTCTCCAAAAGCACTTTTCAGAGAATGTTAAAAGCAGCTTTATTCACAGTAGATAAAAACTGGAAACAATCCAATAGCCATCAGCAGAATAATGGATAAATTGTGGTTATTCATACTCAGCAATAAAAAATGAACCACTGACATGCCTAACATGGGTGAATCTAAAAAATAGAATTTGGGCTGAAATAAAACCACTCACAGAAGACAACAGATTGCATGATCCCGCTTATACAGAATTAAGAATAAACAAAAGATCTATGTGCTAAAAATTAGAACAATGTTTATCCATGATAGGGAGGGAGGCATTAACTAAAAGGGGATATTAGGAGATACTGTGGAGTAGTAGTATTGATTCAGGAGGTTTCATAGATATGAAATATAAATTCACTCTATGTGCATTTTACTGTATATGTATTTTCTAATAATCCTAAAGAAAGAAAAAAGGTAAAATGGCTGGTAGGATTCAAATAAAGGAAATGAATGGTTTTAGGTGGCACAGCTAATGCAGTCAGCTGCTATTGAAAAATTGGTGGTTAGTCTACCCGAGGTACCTCAGAAGGAAAGCCTGGAAATCTACTGCTAAAAAATCAGCCATTGCAAACCTTATGTATCACAGTGTACTCTAACACACATGGTGTTGTGCTGATGTTTTTTATATAACATCACCATGAGTCAGAATTGACTTGACAGCAGTCAATTTTTATTGGTTTAATATTATATAACACATCTCTCCAATGCTTAACACAAAACTGAACCCAGTGCCTTCTAGCCGATTGGGACTCATAGCAACCCTATAGGACAGAGTAGAACTGCTTCATAGAGTTTCAAAAGAGTGCCTGGTGGATTTGAACTGCCACCATTGTGGTTAGCAGATGCAGCACTTAACCACCATGCAACCAGGGTTTCCTCTCCAGTGCTTCCACATCTTTCAAATTCCAGCTGTAGTCCATTGCAGACTTACTCTTTGATCCATTTTCCTCCCTTTTAGCAAATTTGTGGCACTTAACTATCTTTACTTAAAAATGTCTGGCTCCTTGGTTTTCCAGTTGTTGTTTTTGTTTTTGTTTTCTTCACAAAGATTGTAAACTCCTTGGGAACATTGTCTAAATCAGTGGTTCTCCAACTTTAATATATGCAAGAATTACTAGGGAGTTGACTAAAAACAAATTTTTCAAGACTCATGTAAAGATGAAATTATTAGATTTGGCTTTAATCCAGGAGATCTGTTTTTTTTAAGTAGCATCCAAGATAAGTTACATTGACCATTCTTTGTACAACATTGATCTGTATTATATTTGGGTTGTTTATATCATAACTACAAAGTTTGAAAACTATATAACAGTAAGTAGTATGCTCAATAAATTAACTAGAAAAGTTTACGTCACTCTGATATCAGTTTTCACCTGTGACTGCATTATTTTACATGACACTGCTAGAAACTTCAGATATCCCTACAAGAAGGGAGAATTAAGAGATAATTTCCCCACATGGAAACTAAGGTTCAAAGAACACAGTGAATTACTAAGGGTCATATAGCCAGTGAGGGCTGAATTGAACTTAAAACTCTGGTTTCCCTGTGCCCAGACGCTTCAAATTCTCCCTTCCAAGTTACAGTTTTATCAAGATGGCAAATACTGTGATTCTCATGGGGAGGCAGTTTTGCCAATGATGGCAATTCATGTGGACATTTTTGATTGTCACAATTGAAACTGGGTATGGCTGAAAATTAGTGGGTACAGGATAGAGATGCTTCTAAACACTGTGCCATTCACAGAACAGTCCCTCCACAACAAAGAATTTCTGGGCCAAAAATGTCAAAAAGGCTAAAGTGATGAAACTACTTATTATTTGAATAGTCAGTATGGAGCACTAGTAGTATAGTACTTGAAAGCTTGGCTGCTAATGAAAGGGTTGTTAGTTCCAATCCACCAGCCACTCCTTGGAAACCCCATGGGGCAGTTCTCCTCTGTCCTGTATAATTGTTGGGACTTGGAATCGACTTGGTGGCAGCGAGTTTGTGGTTTTGTTTGTTTGTTTTTTAGATATTCATAACACAACTTTGTGCAAGCAAAGCTTCTGTCTGGAATCTCCCCAGACACCCTGGGGACTACCCGAGATGCTTTTGCATACTCACCCTGGCTCTGAGCCTGAGGCCTGGCTGCAGATATCTCTCTTCTGAATGGATGGGTAGACTTTCCTGTTGGCAGCCAATGCAACTCCTTAGCACTTCAGTGGCATCTCATGTCCTCTGTTTGACAGAGCATCTGCCAGCAGTAGGGCAGGGAGCTACTCAGGGGGTCACCCTGGCATTTCCAACAGCTCTCTAGTAAGGTAGGAAAAGCTCCAGCTGGTCACAGGAAGAGGCAGCCAGCTGGGCTTGAAAGAAAACAGATTTAACGTTGTTCCCAGCTGAAGCAGAAACTGGTTTAGAGATGTGCCTTCTCGCTCTCTAATTCTGAATTTCTAAGAGGATAATTGGGGTAACGCATAGAAAGCAGACTTCATCACTCAGGGTGTAAGGAAGGCTAGATGCTTGCTGTGTGCCGAGAATCTATTGAGCCCATTGGCTATGATACTCAGGTCGGATTCACTTGATTTACATGCATCAGGGAGCTGTGATGGTGCAGTGGTTAAGTACTGGGCTACTAACCAGAAGGTCAGAAGTTCAAATCCACCAGTTACTCCTCAGAAATCTTATGAGACAGGCTCTTCTCTGTCCTGTAGAGCTGCAGTGAGTTGGAATCAAATCAATGGCAGCGGGTTTGGTTTGGTTTTTGGTATATATGTTGGGTCTCAGTGGCCAAAGATTTCCTAGCTATATGACCCAACAGAGTTACTACACTCCTTTAAGCCTTGGTGTCCACACTTTACGATAAAGTTATCATCATAGTAACAACAGAGTGTTGTTGTAGAGACTGAATGAGTGAATATATGTAGAGAAAGATTTTTGTACTGTGACTAAATGCAATAAACAATAAATGAGAGCTATTAGCCATTATTTTCCTGTACCATTAGCTTGTAGAATCCATCAGTCTGCACCAGCCTCTAACTGTGCAATAAGCCATCCCTCTTATTACACCAACAGAAGCTCCCTGCAAGTTCCTTCTGCCTAAATTATTGCAAGTTTGGTCCCCTTCAAAGTATGCCTATCCACATATTTTTAACTGCTCACAGAGGGATATCATAAATCAGTGTTCAGATATGGCCACGCTGTCTTAGTTATCCAGTGCTAATATAACAGAAACACCACAATTGGATGGCTTTAACAAACAAAGCTATATTTTCTCATAGTTTAGGAAGCTGGAAGTCTACATTTAGGGCTCCAGCTCTAGGGAAAGGCTTTCTGTTTCTCTTTTGGCTTTGGGGAAAGGTCATGTTTCTTGGTTCTTTGACAGTCCAGGTGTGGCTTCCTATCTATTTTCCCACCTCTGCTTGCCTGCTTGTTCGCTTGCTTAATTAATCTCCTTTCTATCTCAAAAGTCATCAACTCAAGTTACACCCTATAATATTCATTGATATAATGAAGACAACCCATTCCCAAATGGTATTAGAACCACATGCATTGAGGTTAGGATTTGTAACACGTTTGTAGGGGGGAGCTAGGGAGAGGGATGTAATTTACCCTTACCCTGGACCCTATTCTTCCTGGCCTGAGCTGCCTGCCCTGCTCACACCTATCTGGAGCTGTCCCTTCCCTCCCACAGCATGCCTTTAGAATGCCAGTGGTTCAGGCCATGGGTTCTTCTGAGGCTGGTAATGTTGCAGAAGTTAGAGCACATCTGGGATCCATGCAAAAGAAGACAAAAACTCTCCAGCACCTCTGTACATTTCTATCCTTATAGGCCACAGAAAAGCACATGTCTTGTTTATAAATTTGTGTTGACTGGTTCTATCAGCTTATTTTTCTGGCTCGCTCTCCAGAGAGACTTCAGTCCACCCAAAGGAGAAGAAGAGACAAGATAGTCTGTAACTCCTTTTTTCTACTGTTCCCTTTGGCAAACCAACAAGGCTTCTAGCAAGTCTCCAGTAACAAAAACAAACAATCTCCAAACTGTCAACAGCTGCAAACAGCCCCTGAAGGACTTTGAGGATATGCTCATTTGGAAGTTTCTGGCCTCCAGCTCAGCATGTTAACAATTATGAGAGGGACTATTAGAATTCTGTGAGGCACTGGTGGTTCAGTGGTAAAATTCCAGCCTTCCATGCAGGAGACCTCAGTTCAGTTCCTGGTCAGTGCACCACTTGTATGTCATTGGAGGCTTCTGTGGTGCTTTGAAGCTCGACAGACTTTAGTAGACCTACCAGACTGAGATGGCCTGGTGAAGAAAGGCCTGGTGAACTACTAAAAATCAGCCAGTGAAAACCCTGTAGATGATAGCAGTCTGATCTGCAACCAATCACGGGTATGGTGCAGGATGGAGTGGCGATTGTCCCATTGTACCTGGGGTCGCCATGAGTTGGGGGCCTACTGGATGGCAGGTCATGACAGCAAACATTCAAATCTTAGAGTCTTAGGACAGAGACGTGGAAAGAGGAGCTGTGAAATACTCAGTGGAGAAAGAAGCCAGACACGGGAAGGCACAGAGAAGAAGAGAAAAATCAAGACTGAGGAGAGCCAGCACATTCCTTGGAACAACTGTGTTACGGCTTGAAGGTTAAGTTCCCAAGGACCACAGAGTGACAAATCTGAGAAAGAGGGCACTCATTTGATTTGGGGTGACTCATCCTGATGACGGTGACAGTCAGCGGTGACTTCTCACTCTTGACTAACACTCAAGCAGGCTTAGCTAACCCAGGTCTCCACGTGTTTGGTAACCAAACCCAGCTGAGTTCCAGACGGCTGTGGGGGAGTTTCCGACAGGACTTTCCACTGAACTTAGGATGAATGAGGATAATACAGAGACTTGGGGAGGCCTGCAACCTGTCTTTTTGTCATCAGCCTCCACTTGCCATTCTGTGCTTTGTATTTTATCCACCAAAGCAGTATATTTTAAGTTAATCTTTGAAAAAGTAACAATATTCATACAAAAAGGAAAAATGAGAGTACGCTAGGTAGGAATAGGGTACAGAAGTGGAAGCAGCCAAAGTGACAGCAGAATTAATTTAGAGAGAGGATCTGGATGGATTAGAAGAGATAAAAGACTTGGTAATCATGTGTATATCTATAATACATGCATACCCCTAACATCCAGAAAGATCAAATTCAAATGTAGCCATTATTTTCGTACATGGCTATAAGCAGAATTAAAACTTAAGACTTTTAAAAGGAGATGTTTGGAATTGATTTTGAAATCAGGCTGCAGAAGAATTGTATCTGAAACTGGAGGAAAGAAAAGAAAAATGCCTTTAAGAAAACAGAGCATAGTGTGATGCTTCTGCAGCTAAATGTTGTCCATGGGGGAGGTGAAACACTGTGAATGGTAAATCCGGCACTTTTTCAGCAGTATCACTATAGGAAAAAATTGTCACCCAAGGGAGGAACCCATCCTGGCTGCTTCAGCTGGAACAGAGACCCTGGAAATCCTAATCAGGTGCCTGATGGTAAACTCAGTCCTTTTGCCTTAAACAGACACACAGAGAGCAGCTGAGATAGCCTGTCTCAGTCACTGGTTGGTCTCAAAATAAATCTTAGCACTGTGATCCAAGAAGGGATTTCATTCTTTAGAGAAAGATAGTTTATGGGCCTAGAAAAGAAGCTTTGTTGAAGCTCACAATATCTCTGCACTGCAAAGAACAGCAATTTTACACATTGAGTGTTAATTCAGTAAACTTACGGAAGGAAAAGGAAAAGAAAAAATAAGGAAAACCCGTACAATTGTTGGTGCCAAATGAACTGAAAAGTAGTTTGAAGGAACACTGCAGACTCAGTTCTTTATATGTTCTGTTTTCACATTTAAGAACTCAGTGTTGTTGAGCTTCATTGAGTAGAATGGAATCAACAAAATGTGGTATTTGTTTAGGAATGTGTATGTTTTTATATAACACTGTAATAGAAGCAATTCACTGTGCAACTGAGACTCATAGGATGCAATCAGAAAACAAGATTATACCTCCCAACACAATATAACCCACTAGGACCCACTCTATGCACACAGCTTTGCCCTGTCCTTGGATGAAATGTGGTTCTGGTCCATTACTTTTCTGGGCTGTCTCAGATAATAAGAAATTACCTCAACACTGCAAGTCACAGAAGCATTTGGTAACCAAATGGTTACCATTTTGGTAACAGTGTTCCTTGAGTAGAAGTATTGTAATTGGTTCCATTGTTCTCTCCCCTGGGCCTGTGTTAACAGACGTCTCCCCTGAGGTACTTTGTGGAATTGTCTCACTAGCCACAGCTTTGACACTGAAAACTCTATCTCCCCGATTGCTTGCTGTGGTACCTCTCTCTGCCTGCAGATTGTGGTGCTTCTATAGCCTGTTTCTGCTAAAGAGGTCCTCCTCTTGGGTTGAATCTAAGACCAAATAGGCTCTATCTCTAGCCTGGTCCCCATCTGGCTTTTGGAAACCTTCACCGTGGACTTAACTACCTCTGCTCTTTTGCCAAAGGCAAAGTGGACTTTTTTCAGCTATGTCAAATAGTCTTTTCCTCTATTCTCCAAACTGCCACCTTTCAAGCATGCTTAATTTAAAGCTTCTCGCACAGTGCTCGAAATGAGAGGGAAATGTTCTCTCTCCTTCCCTATCCAATCGGCACGGGAGGGTGAGGAATGCCACAGTACTCCAACAGATTTCTCCAAAGAATTTGGTTCCCAATTACTCTCTTCATTCTCTTAGTTTCTCTAATTTCTTTCATAGGCTAAAATTAAGAGATGGACTAAGGATCCTGGAAACCAATTTTATACCACCTCCTGTGCAAGTTTCCATCTCCCTTAGAAATGAGAGTCACCTGTGAACTAACTATCTTGCCTCTAATCTTGTAGGTAAGGGTTGGCAAACTTGCCTAAGTTTACCTAGCCAAGCTAGCCAAGCCAAGTGCCGTCGAGTCAGATCTGAAGTAAATATAACTATTTAATAGCAATTACTTTCCTAAACCAAAAAACGAAACCCAATGCTGTCGAGTTGTCCCAGATGCAAACAAACCATACAGGACAGAGTACAACTGCCCCATAGGATTTCCAAGGAGTACTTGTTGGATTTGAATTGTCATCCTTTTGGTTAGTAGCTGTAGCTCTTAACCACCATGCCACGGGAGTTTTCAGTATTTACATTCCTCTACTGCAACTATAATCCAGGAAGCTGGACTATAGGAAGAACAGGGCATCAGAATTGGAGGACTTATTAACAACCTGTGTTAGCAGATGATTCAAACTTGTAGAAAATGAAGAGGACTTGAAATACTGATGAAGATCAAAGACCACAGCCTTCAGTATGGTTTGTACTTCAACATCAAAAAAGAAATAATCTTCAAAAAGTGGACCAGTGAGCAACATCATGATAAATGGAGAAAAGATTGTGGTTGTCAGGATTTTGTTTTACTTGGATCCACAATCAACACCCATGGAAGCAGCAGTCAAGAAATCGTGAGATGCTTTGCACTGGGAACATGTGCTGCAGAAGACCTACCTCTTTAAAGTGTTGGTAAACTAGTATGTAACCTTGAAGAGTAAGGAATGCTTGACCCAAGCCATGGCATTTTCAGTCACATCTGATCGATGTGAAAGCTGGTCAGTAAATGAGGAAAACAGAAGAAGTGACACTTTTGAATTGGATTGGGGAAGAATAGTGAGTATACCATGGACCACCAGAAGAACAAACGAATCTACCTTGGAAGTAGTACAACCAGAGTGTTCTTTAGAAGCAAGGATGGTGAGACTATATCTTACCTACTTTGGACAAGTTTTCAGGAGACATCAATCCCTAGAGAAAGACATCATGCTTGGCAAACTAGCCAGCCAAGCCAAGTGCCGTCGAGTCGGATCCAAACTAGAGAGTCACCAAAAAGAGGAAGACCCTCAGCAAGATATAGTGGCACAGTGGCTGCAACATTGGGCTCAAGCATGTCAGTGATAGTCGGCATGGGGCAAGACTGGAAGTGTTTTGTTTTATAGTGAGTAGGGTCACCGTGAGTCAGAACTGACTTGACAGCACCTAACAACAAAAGAGGTATTGTGACTATGCAATAGTAGTAGCTCAAAAGCATAGGACGGTATGTAAATAAACGTGTGTGGCTAGTTCTAATGAAACTTCCCAAAAATAAGAGGCTAGACCAGATTTAGCCATGAACTCTGGTTTATTGACCCACATTTTAGGGCTTCTGTAGAAAGTAAGATGAAGAGTTTTATTTTAATATCCTGTTAAAATATCATGGTACTGAGAATCACATACATCTGGTTTCATATCCCTGATATAATATTTGGCAAGCCTCAATTTCCACACCTGTGAAAGGGAGTTAATACCACTTACCAAATAGGATGACTGAAAGCAATAGCTTGATTAGGGTGTATTAAGTGGGTAATACACTGTTTGACACATCATGACAATTTAATAAGCAGTGGTGGCAAGTGGTTACTGTTACTGGTAGGATCATAACTGTCATGAGTGCTCTCATTTTTGCAAGTTTTGCTGTCTTCCTAATATGGCCTTGGTCTATCTAGTCTCTGCCCAATATTCCATTCATTTAGTGTTACAAATGTGATTAGCAAGTGGACTGCTGACTTAAAGAGCAACACAAACAGATCACTAGTCCATATGTTCCTTTTACAGGAAAAAATCTGTTTCCTATGGACCAGTAGTCCCTATTGCTATAGAAATCGTTATCCTGAACAAAAGCTGTGGCGAGCCGGCCCCACACCCCCCGAGCGGCCGCACCCAAAGATGGCGCCTTGGCTTGTAGCCACACCCAGACCCAGAGACCTTAGAGCAGTGAACATCTTGCCTGCGCATGCCTGGGACACGCCCTAGCCCGTACGTGGGCCAGTAGTGATTGGCTGATTCATTCCATATATAAGTGGAACTACTGAAAATAAACGCTCTCTCTGCTTGAAGACCAGAGGACGTGGTGTCGGTCTATTGCTGTCACTCCGCTGCGGGTCGGTATCAGGGGGATAGCGACAAAAAGCTATAATTAGACATGAAACTGAACCAAAAGTTAACCATCTGATGAAAGTTAACCAAAACTGTACTGAACCCATGGAAACCAAGAAATGTGACTTTTGAAAGTCAAATTTTATTAGATTATGGTAGGTTTTTTTCCTTTGTATAATAGCCTTCATTAATGCTATTTCACAATTTAAGAAAGTTTCTGTTGAAATGAAGCTCTGGTTACACTCAACTCAAGATCTTATAATGAACGTAGTTTATACTTAAGACCAGCAAAAAAAAAAAAATTCATATCAAAGCCATAGAAACTTCATCTAAATTTTGTTTTAATGGCCTGAACTAATAATAATAGAGGTAAAATTGGCACTGAAATTTACCTTTAACCAGTGATTTTCTGTGTCATTAGGTGCATAATACAGCATTTCTGAAAGTATATTCTGTGCCTCTCATATCCACAGATGGTTAACAAGTAGTAGAGAAAAATATAATGCTCTAATGAGATACTTTTGGAATCTTTGGATAGTATTGCTATCATTGTCAAGTAGTACAGGCCATAATGAAGGAATAAAAATGCAGGAAGAACAGACAGGGAGGCAGCATGGATCAGCAGGGACTGCTGTCAGGCAGTCTAAAGGTTAGGATGCAGGTGCTGCCTTCTACTACCTTCTACTAGGTGTATGAACTTTAGGTTTTATACTACATTTCTGATCCTTAATCCCTCTGTCTATAGAGTAGGTGGCACAAACTGTTTTTGACTGCTAATCGAAAGGTTGGTGAATCTACCCAGTGGTAGTACTGGCTATCTGATTCCTTGAGATTGCAGTTCTACTTTGTAACATATGGGGTCACCATAAATAGGAATTCATTAAGTGGCAACTGACTTAGAGTGGGAATAAGACTGCATATCATACAGTCATTGCTCCTCCACAAGGTGTCTATTTTATTTCATTATATATCCTCCTTAAGTTTTTGAGTGTAACCTCATTGAGATGGATGAAAAGCCTGTATTAGAAATGTGAGGGTGCTCCCTTGCCCCAGTTTGACAATTTATGATAGAAAAAGGCTTAGAGCTGAGACCCTGATGGGGTCAGTGGTGATGTTAATTCTCTAACAGTAAGGTCCTATTGAGAACAGGTGGCTTTGCAAGCAGATTTTCTCCCCTGTACCACTCTTAGCCATAGGAATCTTTGTGGAAGCTCCGCGAGCAGCTGAAGTTATCTGCCAGTCCTGACGGGAATCCCTGTTTGCATCCCCCTCTGGTGTCTGTGTTCAAGCCACACAGAGATCCACAACCCTCCACCTCCCTTAGTGAACTACTCTACATCTACAATCCTTGGAAATCAAAAGCTGCCAAATCTTGCTCCTTTCTGGTAATCCAGCCAGTTCCCTCAATGGTCTTCAACCTAATGATCTTCTCAGTTTTGAAAGACACACAAATATGAAATTTTAAAGTTAAGGAAATTTCAACAACTTAAAAAAAAAATCCAGATTTGAAGATTACATCAGTAACATTTGACTTGCCTCTTTTGGGGTCTTTATTCCCCAGGTCTCTAACCTGATTGCCCAAGTCATTCCTTTGAGATCATGTGCCCAGCCTCTATGGTATTTGAAGTTTGGATGCTGACCTTAAGACTTGAAAACACAGAGGCCTGGTGAGAATTTATTCATTTTCCTCTTGTCTGTTGTGGTATCTTACTCATGTTCACTACTCTAAGAGTCCCTGTGGCTCTTGCCATTGGCCAGCCACGGACCTGAGAGGCAGAAAAGACACAAAAGGAATTTAGAAAACAGCCACTCAGTCCTTCTTACTACTCTAAATCATGCCAGCTGATTTAGAGTGGGAATAAGAGTTCCAACCATACAGTCGTTACCGCTCCGAAGTGTCCATTTTATTTTCAGTATATGTCCTCCTTAAATTTCTGAGTTAACCTCATATTTTTGGTAAATGTTGACATGATTTTATCACTTCTCTTTCTTTCTATAATCGTGTACTTCTAGAGAATGTAAGGGAGCCCTGGCAGCACAATGTACGAGCATTCAGCTGCTAATAGAAAGATTGTCAGTTTGAACTCACAGTGGCTCTGTAGAATGACGGACCTGGGCATCTGCTCTCATAAAGATTGCAGCTTAGGAAACCCTAACAGACAATCCTGCCCTGACATATAGGATCACCGTGAGTCAGAATCAATTTGATGGCACACAACAACAGAAAAGGTACGAAAGCCATGGTTAAGGGACTTATAAAAACCAAACCAAACTCACTGCCATTGAGTCAGTTGTGACTCATAGTCACCCTATAGAACAGAGTAGGACTTGCCCTGTAGAATTTCCTGGGGGTCACCTGGTGGATTTGAACTTCTGACCGTTTTGGTTAGCAGCTGTAGCTCTTAACCACTTCAACTCCATAGAGTGACACAAATCACCCACTCACTGGTCACTGACAGATACTACAGCAAGTGCCAGAGTCTCGTCTCCGGGTTCTGCCGATGCTTTCCATGAAGATGTGACCTGATTTGACCCAAATATGTGAAGTTGCTACAACTTCAAACCAAAGCAAATGCCACCAGCTGCTGCCTTGCTGAGTACACGGCTCAGGAGGAGCCCTTGCGGATGGACGGGTCAGCCCTCCAGCTGTCTTGCTTAGCAATGCACTTCAGCCCTCACTGCGATGACAGAAGCAGCAGCCCAGGCAAAATGCTGCTGTGCATATTCTCAGCAGCTGCTAGGAAAATACTCTGTTGAGCGTGTTATTTTGGTCCTGAGGGTTGTGTAACACTTACTGTTCTTTACTTTTCTATAGAGCACTTTGATCTGACAGCTCTCGCTGGCTTAGAGAGAAAATACTTGGCCATTAGATAACAGAAGTGTTCGGAGATAGTGAGCTCTTGGTTCGGATTCTGTTTCCATCTTTCTAGGTTGCCTCAGCTTTGTTGTTCTCTTCAATTCCCTTCTCCCTGAGTGGTTTCGTTCACAGTAGCAAAATGACAACCACCACCCTTGACGTCACATTGGCACACTATACATCCAAACTTGAAACAGCACTCTTTCCACCTCATGATGTAAACACTGTGGACTCATTGCTGATTGGACCACCTTATTTTACATGCTAAACCTAACCAAACACTGTGTCAGGGGAGTAGATGAACCTCATAGGTTTTAATCAATCAAGAGCTTCCTTGGGTTCTGGGAAAAGAATCTTACCCAAATCTTGCACTTACTGTTATGGATGGTGGATAGGCAAGATGTGCTCTAATGGCTTATTTAATTAACTGTATTATTTGGGGAAGGGAATTAGCATTCTCTGAAATCGTATTCTATTCCAGGAATAATAAAGTGCTCTACTTTCCTTGTAATTGCTAATACTGAAAAGCAGTGCTGTCTTAGAAAACTCTGAAAGCTGAATCTCAGGAATGTTAAGAAGCCTCCTAAAGTTTCTAAGAGGCCCAGTCAGAGTGTATTGCTATCAGAGGTCATCCAGGTAAAGAATCCTGTAAATAGCTACAATAGTCCCTAACAAGTGGCTGAGAAGAACACCATAAAGTAATAGGAAGATCATTCAGGGAGCTGATTCCCATCTATCCATTAACAATGTTACATGACCATGATTTAAACAGACCTCTAAATCTCTCTGGGCGTTGTTTTTCTCATGTACAAATCAAAAGTATAATAATGAGAAGAATCCCATAATGTTCACCGGGAGATTAGGATAATGTTTCAGAGGATAAGATATTCGGATTTAGGATATGATATTATGATACAGAGAATCCTTTTTTTAAGTATTTTTCTCTCACCTAAAGAATTGGTATCTGAAACTCCACTGTGAATTATTTCCTTTATTCCTTTCATTTAAGGTTTCTCAGTTTTTGAAAATTTACATACCTTTAGTTTAACATGTTTAGCTGCTAACTAAAGGGTGAGAGGTTTGGGTCCATCAAGATGCACCTCAGAGCAAAGACTTGGTGATCTACTTCCAAAAAATCAGCCATTGAAAACTGTGAAACATAGTTCTACTGAGACATGCACGCAGTCTCCACGCTTCAGTTCTGACTCAGTGGCAGCTGTCTTCCCAGCCTTCCCCCTACCGCCCCATTTCTTTTTCTTTTTAATCTAATGCATTGAGCCAGACCTCCAACACAAAGAAGAAATGGCCAGTAACAAATGGATAAAAAGGGGCAAGGACTGTTAGGAGACAGGAAACTGTTATGCCCTGATCTTGGAGTCCCTGCTATATGAAAAAAAAAGTCACTCTTTAGCCTCATCCATTTGTAGTCATGTGGGAATTTGTGTCCTATCTTAAACTTTTCAAGAATGATCAGAAGTCCAGCTATCTTAGGTTTTTGCTGTTGTTGTTATTTTTAATTTAAAATACTTTACAGATCCAAAAAAACCTGTTATCTCTTGGCCTAAAACAGCCCACAGGCTCCTAGTTTGAAACTTCGGCTGTTATATGTTTCTTAATCTCCACAAACCTGCATTTTTCTCATCTACTTCTGTCAAAAGTAGGAGATAGTAAAAGTACCTGCCCTCACAGAACTTTCAAAAAGAAGAAGAGGAGTCTCTACAGTGAATTTCAGAGCTGTTTCTAAAGGCAAAGTCTATGCTGTTTCTCCAGCCACATTCAGAGGTACAGAGGGCTGGAAATGCTGTGTGTCCAAAGTGAGATGTGCTATAAATGCAAAATCACCAGACACCAGACTTTGAAGGATTAGTTAAAAAAAAAAAAAAATCTCAATGATTCTTATGTTGATTATATAATGAAATGATAGTATTGTAGATATAACTCCCCCCCCCCCCCAAAAAAACTAAACCCACTGCTGTGGGTTCTACTCTGCCTATAAGGTTGCTGACTCATAGCAACCTTATAGACAGAGTAGAACTGCCCCCATATAGTTTCCAAGGAGCACTTGGTAGATTAAAACTGCTGACATTTTGGTTAGCAGCTATAGCACTTAACCACCACACCACCAGGGTTTCCTTAGGTACAATAGATTACATAAAATATGTTTTGTTTTATGTGTTCTGTTTGCTCATTATTTCATGTAGCTATTAGAAAATTTGAAATTATACAATGTGACTCGTATCTTTGTGTCTGCTGTACAACAGTGAGACCTACTGTTTTGTTGTTGTTAGGTGCCGTCAGGTAGGTTCTGACTTATGGTGACCCCGTGTGACAGAGAAGAATTGCCCCATAAGGTTTTCTAGGCTGTAATTTTTATGAAAGCAAGTTGACACTTCTTTCTCCTGCAGAGTAGCTAGGTGGATTGGAGCTGTCAGCCTTTCAGCTAGCAGCCAGGCACTTAACTGTTGGTGCCAGTAGGGCTTCTTAACCTGTCTCTACAGAATTATCAAAATTCAGAACACTTTCAGAATTGCTTAAGGTAGTTAAACTTTCTTTTCCACTTAGGAGAACTGCCTTGCATGAACAAAATTTCAGGTGCTCTAAATGTTAGAACCTCATTCCAAAATATCATTGATACATCCTTGGCATTTATTACTTTCTCCCTACATGTTAGTGTCTCGTCTCCTCTAGGAGACTGCTAGCTAATTGAGGGCAGCATCCATGTCTGATCCACCTTTTGTTCCTTCCCCTATGCACCCCTACAACACACATTCAGTGCCAAGCACAATATAGTACAGTCTTTAATAGTACAACTACTAGACAAGACTTGACTTCATATTCTAGCCTCATAATTTATTATTTGTCATGTAAAAATAATTTACTTCTGAGACTTAGTTTTCTCATGTACAGATGTGGGTAATAATGGGAACTACCTCTCAATTGTGATAGGTTCTATTCCATAAATAGAACCATTAGCTTGATATCTGGTATATAGCAAGGGTTATCCAGATAAACCAAACCCATTGCCATGGAGTCAGTTCTGACTCACAGTGACTGTATAGGATGGAGTAGAATGGCCCCATAGAGTTTCCAAGGAGCACCTGGTGGATTTGAACTGCAGACCTTTTGCTTAGCAGCCATAGCACACAACCACTATGCAACCAAGTTTCCACTATACAGCATAGGTAATAATTTTTCATTGTGTTGCTTTTTTATTTATTATACATAGTAACATCAAGTACTAAATATTGAATCAGTAAACAAAGTGATGATAACTCCCATTGTTCATTGCCTCAAGATATGGTCAGATCTTTCTTGTGCCAATTCTTTTATCCCTGAAACAGGGACAGTAATGCTTGCCAACTAAGTGCCCTCCCACCCAAAATCCACTGCTATCAAGTCAATTTCAAATCCACTGCTATCAAGTCAATTTCAACTCATAGTGACCCTATAGGACAGATTAGAACTGCCTTATGCAGTTTCCACAAGCTGGCTGCTGGATTTGAACTGCTGGCCTTTTGGTTAGCAGCTAAGTTCTTAACCACTATTTTACCAGAGTTTCTACTTGCTAGCTAGGCTTCGGTACATAGGAAGGTCTTATTTGTTCTCTTTATCATTAAGATCCTCTAACTTATAATGGAGTGATTGAATTGTAATGATTGAGATTATAAGGATCTTTTAAGCCTCCTTGTGTGGTCAGAAGGAGCATCAAAAACTGAAAAGAAGAGTAACATTTATAAAGCTCTTGACGGCACTTGCCTGGCTTGCCTACAAACCTATGCATATTACCACTTCCTCTTTGTAAGACAGCGAGTTAAACAGACGGGGTTTTATCAACCTGTCAGTCAAATAAAAAATAGAGGCCTAGTGATACTTGCCACCGGTTATTTCAGATATTAGCAGGATTTCCCATGGTGGACTGGTTTCAGCAGAGCGCCCAGACTAAGACAGACTAGAAAGAGAGGACTGACAATCTGCTTCCAAAAATCAGCCAAGGAAAACCTTGTAGAGCACAGTAGGATGTCGTCCGACTGCTGTGGATGCGTCATCAGGACGTCATCTGTGATGAGTGAGAGGGCCAGCAAGAGTGAAAGTTGTCACAGTGGCCGCAAAAACAGGCCTGAACATGCCAGTGGTTGTGATGATGACTCAGAACTGGGCAACATTCTGTCCTGTTGTACATAAGGCCACCAAGAGTCAGAGTTCACTGAACAGTGGACAACAACAAAAAGTGGGGTTTGTATTTTCTGGGGCATGATTTTCTCTGTCTCAGCACTTGTGGCAATTGCCCCAGATAGTTTTTTCTTGTGGGCGGCAATCCTGTGTATTGCAGGGTATTTACCAGCAACCCAGCATCAACCATCTGCGTGCCGCTAGGTCCCCCTGCCCCGTTCGTGAAAACCAGAACTGACTGCAGACACTGCCATGTGTTCCTGGGAGTAGAGGAATGACCCCTGATTGAGAACCAATGGTCTAGAGTTATTTAGTGAGTTAAGGAGCTTGTCATGGAAGCCTGATCCCCTGCTTTCCTCTGCTACCCATAGTAATAAAATAGAGTGGAAACGAAGAGGCAGAAAGAGTACTATTTGGAGGCATGGAAAGCTATCAGAAAGGATGTGCAGGTGAACAGGAGGGTAATTTTTCACAAAAGGAAGAAGGATAGCAGTGAGGTAACTCAGATACCAGTGAGCAAAAGAATGCAACGTTTTTCTCTTAAAATACAGTCGGGAGAGTGGTTGGAGAGGAGGGGAGAGGAGACTGTTGGGAGGATGAGACATGTATGGAGCGGAGAGGAATAGTGTACAGTCACCGGGCAGGGAGAGCAGTGGAAGCTGCATGTAGGTGGGCATGTAAATTTATATGGGAATGTACATTTTTACTCAGTCATATCAAATAAAAAAATAAAAATAAAAATAAAAAAATACAGGCTGGAGATGTTCGTGTCTAGCCAGTCCACAGTAGACTGGTACCAACTGCTTTTTGTTACAATCTTGTTTTGTTTATAGGTACAGTTCATGTATTCAAACGTGAGAATATTTTGATAAGACACTCTTATCTGCCCAAAGTCTCGCTCTATAGCTGAAAATTAGTAAGAGTGATAGCAGAAAACATTGGCCAAATTGTGACTTTTAAAGTCTGTTTATTACCAAATGCAAGGGTTAAACTTAGTCCAGCAAGGTTTTGTGTTTTTTACCCACCCCCAAGCATGAGATTTCTGTCAATGAATTAGAGATCTCAGTTCTTCATTGAAGTGGGAGTTCATTGTGGCCTTCTGGCCTGGGGCCACTCTTCCTGGTGTCTGGTTAGGTCTGTTAGCACATTGAGTTTTGCGTTAATTTCCAGCTTTTTAAGTCAAATTTATACACAGTCTGATCTCCTTTCCTTTTACAACTCGACTATAGGCATTTTATATGCTCTGTCTATCCACTTAGCCATCCAACAATAATTTATTATTACTCTAGATCTGGCTGTGGGTAAGTCATCCCAGTGCCTTGAACACCATGTTAAATACTGGATTGGAAAATTGTATTTGACCTATGTGTGTTTCACATGTTGGTAAAAATGCATTGCCCTTTCGGTTGACAGAAAGAGAATGATGTCATCTCAGGAGTGTTTTTCCTAGACACTGGTTTCCCTTGACTTCCATTGTAGCATTTTCTGTTAGCACGCTCCTTTGGTTTCATTGGAACGATATGAAATTTCTGAAAAGCACCCTTGGGACCCAAAGTCCCAGATAGTTGGGCCTACTTGTACAAAATAGCATAAAAATTGTTTTTATTAAATTGAAGGTCTTGCAGCTTCATTTCAATCAGCTTTATAATATTGCAAAAGTAACCCCTCTAAGGCTGATTTTGTTAGGTGCAAAATTAGGGAATTGTACTTTGTGATTGCTAAGGGGCCTTCTAGCTCTAAAACAGTCCTGAGTAATGGAGAGAATGTTGAGGTTCCTGCATATCTGATCTATCTTCATCAAACAGAAGTTCAAACAAGGAGTTCTGTTAATGAGTGGATCGTCTATATTTAATATGGATTTTATGAAATGTGAGAAATGAATGTGATTGTTGTTGTTAGTTGCCATTGAGTAGGTGCAGATACGTGGAAGCTCCATGTGTAACAGAACAAAATATTACCTAGTCCTGCACCAACCAGCATGCTTGACTCTACTGCTGCCTTCCAGCGGCTGGGCTCATCTTCCAGCACTGTATTAGAAAACATTCTTGTGATCCATAGAGTTTTCCTTAGATAATTTTCAGAAGTAGTTTCTCAGACCATTTTCCCTAGTCAGTCTTAGTCTGGAAACTGCACGGAAACCTGTCCATCCTGTGGGACACTGCTGGTATTTGAAATACCTGTGGCATAGCATCCAGTACCATAGCAGCATGCAAACAACCGTGCTATGACAAGCTGACAGATGGATGGTGGCAAGGTAATTAGAGAGATTTTATCAGATAAGGTCTGCAGTGCCCAGACCCACTCAGGGCTGAATCTGCTGGCATTTCTGGCCACACATTGATAAACTCAGCTATGTCAGCTTGTTTCTCCCTTCTAATGTAATATCTGCTGTTAGCTTCTAGGCCTTGTCTGGTCACACACTAAAGTCCATGAATTCCTGTCTCTTCTCACAATCTTGTATCCATTGTTACTTAACAAAATGCAGCTTGGGTTTGACCTCCTGCTTCTGAGCATAACATTTGAAATTTTATTTATTTTCAACCAGTAATTTGTCTTGAGCCTCTGAATTGCTTCATTTACTTTCTTTTAACCTCCATGCTATAGGTATGTTATTTACTTATCCATCTATACATTCAAGAAAAATTTATTAAATGTCTACATCAGGTAAGGGGAAAAATAATACATATATATATGTAGGTGTATGTATAGGTGACTGCAACTTTCAAGGGGTTTGCTCATAGGCAAGTAGATAAATCAAGCCAAAGCTTCATAATTTGTTGCTACCTGGGGCTCTGATGGAACTGTTAGTTACCAGTAAAGTTGATTATGGCAATTACTGATACTTGCAGTGTGTTTTAAAGCTTGTCAAGTGATTTTTAAAACTGTTTTAATTCCCTTGTAAAGCTTTATGATGACAGGTATCTTTATTATCTCAACTTATAGATGGAAAAATGATAGTTTTATTGATTAGCCCAAAAGAACACGTTTATTTTAAAAGATGTTTATTAACCTCCCATATTCATAGTTGAAACCCTGGTGGCATAGTGGTTAAGTGCTCGGGCTGCGGACCGAAACATCAGCAGCTCAAAACAAGCTCAAATCCAGCAGACTCTGCTTGGAGATCCTGTGGAGGCAGTTCTACCCTGACCTACAGGGTTGCTTTAAGTTGGAATTGACTTAACAGCAGTAGGTAGTTTTTTATATTCCAGGCATTGTTTCCCAGCAATAACTAAAGTAATGTCCTTCTTTCCATGGAGCTACATTCTAGTGAAGAATATCAGCCATTCACAATTAAATAAAAATGAGTTGGTAGATATAAAGCAGTATAAGGGCATAGATGGAGCTAGGAATGCTACTTCAGAGAGAGTAGTCAGGGAGACTTCATAAAGGAGGTAATATTAGAACAAAGAACTGGGTGGAGCGAAGGACCAAGCCAGGAACAGAGTTGAGGAAGAGCATTCCAAACAGACGTAATAACAAGTACAAAGGCCCTGAGGTTGGACCTGTTTATTGCATTCAGATGACTAGAAAGAAGACCTTTATAACTATAGTGTTGTTTAGACTTTGCCTCTGGGCCCCCAAGAGCATGAGCTTGTCTTAATACAGAATTCTTCTCCTTCTTTTGTGCACACGTGATATTTAGTAACAGTCAGATCATGATGTTTTTAGAAGGCAACAAATCCTAGATGTCCAACTGCAAGGCAGAAAGAAATCACCCAAAGGTTGAAGAAAGAGAATTGATAGGAATTTTAATTGACACAGTATACTCATTTTAAAAACTTGCTGACTCCAGCTACCCAAACACATTCAGATGTTACCTCTCATTTGTCCTCGGGCTCCAACAACCAAATGGAAGGAAAATCCTCTTATTCTGCAGTTTTCATTTGTTTGTGTGTAGTTAACCTCAGAGGAAGTCCACATTCATTCCTCTCTTCTGTGTTTCTTAATCTGTCTTCTGGGAGCAGTAACCGAAGTAACTAGTGGAGTGCTTTGTATGTGCTGTGTGTCGGGTAAAGTATATCATCATGACCCCAAAATAAGAAGCAGGTGCTACTATGTCCATTTAAACTTTTCCTGTCAGTCCAGCTAGTTTCTCACTGTTGTATAAAATGTCTGATTTTGATTTTTTGTGTATATACATATACATATATATACACACATACATACACATATACATGTACGTACATACATACATATATGTATATATATAGTATGTGGTAAGCTCATTTCTAGCTATTGAATTTCAGTAAAACACTTCTGTCACTCATATAGTGCCTCTCCATTTCAAGTCTGCAAAGTTGACATCATCGATATTAGAGCCAGCTTTGGGGCATCCCCACTAACATTCATGTCAGCTTGGGAAAAGAGTTCGGTGTAAGTCTGGAATTCGCTATAACCTGGGTTTTGCAACTAAATCCAGGTGAAAGAGGAGATGGCTTACTGCCAGCTGGGATGGCCATATCTGATGGGATGGTAGATATTTTAGGATTTGAAGCTTAAAAACTGACAGCAATAGAAACTGTCTTTATCCTTCTAGTCATCTGAAATTGACATCCTACAAGCCAAGTCTTTCCAATAACAGAGAAGGTAACTCAGGTGAATCCCACATGTCAGACCTGGCCTAAGGTAAATAAGTCTGTGGGCTCCAGGCTGGATTCACTAAAGAAATCCTACTCCAGTACATGATGTCGTTATTAAAGAAAAAGAAAACCCAAAATAAAACTAGCCTCAAGAGTCTCCACCCTTAACAGAAGGTTTCCATCTCTGAAAACAGATTTAAAAAAACTATATTTGATTGTGATTAAGTGAAAGCTCACCATCCAAGTCAATTTACCATATAAAACCTCATATACACACCTCTGTGCAGCTTGAACTGCTCTCCCAGCCCTGTGACAGCACATTCCCCCTTTCTACCCTGTGCTTTCCCTATTGATTCAACCTACTCCTGTCCCTGCTCTGCATCTTCCCCTCAGTTCTATAGAAGAGCTCTTCTCACAGCCTTATGTTTTATAATCCAGTCCAGCTTTTGTCTAAAGAGTTGTTTTCAGTACTGGTTTCAGCTCTGGGCTAGCAGCGAGTCCAGGGATCATGTTTTCAGGAGACTGTCAAGAATGTTATATCATCAACTCTGGTCTTTCAATAGAAGTCTAGATCTCCACCCCCATTTTTCCCTCACTATGTCAGGGAGTCTGCGTTGTGCTCCCTGTCACGGCAGTCATTGCTGGTGGCTGGGTACCATCTAGTTCTTCTGGTCCCGTGTTGATGTAGTCTCTAAATCGTGTGGCCCCTTCTGTCTCCTGGACTCTTATTTTCCTCCTGTTTTTGATGCCCTTCATTCTCCTCTGCTTCTGGTGCATTGGGACCAATGCTCCTTAGATGGCAGCTTGCTAGCTTTTAAGACTCCAGATGCCACTCACCAAAATGGAATGCAGAATATTGTCTTAAAAAAAAAAAGCTTAGTCATGCCAGATGACCTAGATGTCCCCTGAAACCTTGGTCTCCCAACCCCTGCCCCTGCTACTCTGAGCTCTGAAATGTTGGGTTGTATTTAGGAAACCTCGTAGCTGTTGGTGTAGCCCAGCA
Organism: Heterohyrax brucei; assembly: GCA_028571685.1. Lineage (NCBI taxonomy): Eukaryota > Metazoa > Chordata > Mammalia > Hyracoidea > Procaviidae > Heterohyrax > Heterohyrax brucei. The sequence continues at coordinate 174,410,943 of CM053141.1, forward strand.
GTGTTGATCTCCTTTCTACCACCTGCTGTTGCTTCCTTCACTTAACCCAATTCCTGTCTACTAGCTGATCTATAAATACCTGTCTCCCTCCCACCCCTCCTTGGTGACCCTCAAAGAGAATTTTCTTCTGTGCTTATGAAAACATATTGTAAAAGAAAAAGTTATTGTGTTGCAGGTGAAAGTGATTGGGACCAAGTAGTTTCTCCTTTAAAAATTTACATACAAATTGTTGTGTGACATTGCTTGCAGTCCCATGCAGTGTTTCAGCTCTCTCCCTCTTATTCTTTCTACTCCAGGCATTCTCTGTCCGTTCATCCAGTTTTCTTGTGCCTTCCTGTATTCTCACCTTTATTTTGGGTCAGGGATTGTCTGTTTGGCTTCAGATACTTGAGTGAACTAAGAAAGACGTTGCTCACACCTCTTGCTTGTGTTTTTTAAGGCTGGCTAATCTTTGGCTGAAAGGTGAACTTTGGCAGTGGCTTCAGTCCTGAGTTAGGAGAGTGTCTGAAAGCCACAGTTTGGGGGGATTCCTCCAGTCTGTGTCAGACTAGTAAGTCTGGTCCTTTTTGTGAATCTCAGTTTTGTTCTATGTTTTTCTGCTGCTCTATCTGGGACCCTCTATTGTGATCTCTGGCAGAGTGGTGGGTGGTGGAAGCTGTGCCGTGCACCTTGTAGTTCTTCTGGGCTCAGGCTGGTGGAGGTTGTGATTCACGTGGTCCATTAATCCTTTATACTACTGTAATTTTCTCAGTGTCTTTATTTTTCTCATACTCCAGTGCTCCAAATATCTGGGAGCTATTTGATGTATTTTAGATGGACCCCACAAGCTTTAAAGGGCCAGACTCGACTCACCAAAGTAAGATATAAAACATTTTCTTTAAGAGCTATGTTTTACCAGTTGACCAAGAGATCCCCTGAGACCTTGGTCCTTAGCCCTCAGCACCAGTAACTTGGTACCTGAAGGTGTAAGGATGTTATCTGTGAAGCTTCTGTAGCCTTGCCTTGGTCAGCTTGCGCTGACTTCTCCTGTATCGTATATTGTCTTTTCCCTTCACCAAAGTTAGCACTTGTCTACTGTTTACTTGGTGATTTCCGCTCCCTAGCCCTAATCTTCTTCGTAACCATCGGATTATATTTTTGTGTGTGTAAACCTCTTCTCGGGTTTTTGTAATAGGGCCACATATTTGCTCTTTCGTGATTAACCTATTTCACTTGGCATAATACATTCCGGATTTGTCATGTTGTGAGATGTTTCATAGATTCATCATTGTTCTTGTGTGTGTGTGTGTGTGTGTGTGTGTGTGTGTGTGTGTGCACACGTATGCATGTGTGTGTGTGTGTGTGTGTGTGTGTGTGTGTGTGTGTGTGCATGTTAGGTGAAAGTTTATCTCTCGTTCAAAAATTTATACACATTGTTTTGTGGCAATTGTTGCAGTCACCACAATGTGACAGCATCTACTCCTTTCCACTCCAGGTTTCTAGTGTCCATTCCACCGGTTCCTGTCCTAGCATTATTCCTATTTTTCCTTCCATAATGTTTATCATTTTAGTTTGTGTTTAAACCTGTGACCCATATTGAGTGGGTTGTTCTGTGTGGTGTAAAATATGGGTCCTGTTTCCTTTTTTTTTTCCCCATGTGGTCATTCAGTTTCGCTAGCAATGTTTGTCGAAGACTGTCTTCCCTATGTCATAGACCTTGGTCCTTTGTCAAGGATTAGCTGGCCATAGGTAGATGGATTTACCTCCGGGTTCTAGACTGTGTTTCATTGGTCTGTGTGTCGGCTGTTTTACCAGTACCAAGTTGTTTTGACTACTGTGGATATTACATGTAGGTTCTGAAATCAAGTAGTATTAGGCCTCCTACTTTGTTCTTTTTCTTCCACAATGCTTTGTTTATCTGGGACCTCGTTCCTTTCCTTATAAAGTTGATGATTAGCTTTTCCACTTTGTTAAAGAATGCTGTTGATATTTGGTTTAGGATTGCATTATATCTATAAAAGTCTTATTGAATCTTTCTATTGTTTTTCTTTTCTCTGTTTCATTTGTTTCTGCCCTCATCTTTATTATCTCTTTTCTTCTGGTACCTATGGGGTTTTTTGTTTGTTTAGTTTTGCTGCTGCTCTTTTTTACTGAGTGATATGGCTAACATTTTTATTTTGGCTCATTCTTCTTTTTTATTGTATTTCTTTACTGCTATAAATTAACCTCTGGGCACTGTCCTTGCTGTGTCCCAAAGGTTTTCGTATGATGTGTTTTCATATTCGTTTGATTCTAGGAATTTTTTATTCTCTGTTTGATTTTTTCTGCTGACTGTTTTTAAGCAATGTATTATTCAGTTTCCATATAGTTGATTTTTTTCTTGTGTTCTTCCTCTTATGATTTCTATTTTTAAATTATTTGGATTTTACCAAGGGTTGTTTGTAGCTGAAAATGTAGTCTATTCTGGAGACTCATGTGCATTTAAAAATAAATGTATAGTTTTCTGCCGTTGGGTTGAGTGTTTTATATATATGTCTGTGAGATTAAGTTGTTGACTGTGTCTTTTAGATACTCTGTATACTTAGTTGAGTTTCTTTCTAAATGTTCTGTCCTTTACCAATAGCAGTGTATTGAAGTCTCCAGCTGTAATTGTGGAACTGTCTAGGCTATTAGAAGTTGTTCGGATCTGACTCGACGGCACTTGGCTTGGCTGGCTTATGTATTTTGGAGCACATAATATTGTTGTTGAGCACGTAAATGTTTATTAAGGTTATGACTTCTTGATGGATTGGCCCTTTAATCATTAGACAACCTCTTTCCTTGTCTTTTATGGCAGATTTTGTCTTAAAGTCTATTTAAGATTAGTATTACCACTGTGGCCATTTTTTTTTTTTTTTAATTTATTGGGATTGATTGAAAGTGTACAATTCGGTTTAAATTTACATGCCCACCCATGTGCAGCTCCTATTGGTCTCCTGGCCTGGTGACAGCACACTCCCCCTTTCTGTTCCATGTATGTCGTATCTTCTTAATAACCTCCTGTCCCCTCTTCTCCACCTTCTCCACCCCCCTCTAGTAAGAGGCCAGTAGGATGACATCCTATAGGTGCTTAGAACCATAAAGTGTACACACAATATAGTCACTCTCTATTGCCGAGTCCAACCTATTTCTGTCTGACGAACTGACCTCAGTAATGACTTATGGACAGAAACAGCATCAGGTCTAGGGGCCATCCTCCCAGGGGAACACTGAGGTCTTCAAATCATCAACTGTGGTCTTTTAGTGGCATTCTCAGGGTGCAGCCCATTTTATTCTCGTGCTGCCACTGAGACTTAACTTTGTGAGCCCCATCAGGGCTGTCACTCGTGGTGGCCAGGCACCATCTGGTTCTTCTGGTCACATGTTGATGTAGTCACCCCTTCACATGGGTCTTTCTGTCTTCTGAGTTCTCTTCCCCCCATGTCATGGTAATCATCTGTTCCTGCTGAGTTGGGACCATTTAGTGTATCTCAGATGACAGCTTGCTAGCTTTTAAGACTCCAGACACCACTCACCAATGTGGGATGGAGAAGACTCTCTTAGCAATGTGCTAGTTATGCCAATTGGCCTCTGTGTACCCAGAGAGCAGGGTCCCTGGACCCCAACCCCTGCTACTCTGTCCTTGTGATATTGGTTTAAAATTGGAAGAGTATTCAGGTTATGTGGAAGTCCACTTAAATTGATCTTCTTTCTAATGTGTGCTGTCACTGATTTCACCCAACCAAATTTCTATCAACTGTCTAATCTATAACTAGCTGTCTCCCTCCCTTTTTCCCTCCCCTCCCTTGCAGCTATAGAGGAGTCTTTTCTTCTGTACATGAGTCTATTTTTAAGTCCTTATAGTAGGGGTCTCGTACAATATTTGTCCTTGTGCCGCTAATGTCACTCAACATGATGTCTTCCAATTGAAACCAAGTTATGAGATGCCTCCTAAAATCATCATTGTTCTTTATCATTGCTTTTTGTTTCCTTTGGGTGAAGGAAATAATTGCTATAAATTAACTTCTGAGCACTGTCCTTGCTGTGTCCCAAAGGTTTTGGTATAATATGTTTTCATATTTATTTTGTTCCAGGAATTTTTGATTCTCTCTTTGATATTTTTTGTTGACTATTTGTTTTTAAGCAACTAAGAAAATTACAGTAATCTAAAGGATTAATGGACCATATGACCCACGACCTCTACTAGCTTGAGCCCAGGAGATCTACAAGGTGCACGGCACAGCTTCCACCACCCACCACTCTGACAGAGATCACAGTAGAGGGTCCCAGATAGAGTGGGAGAAACATGTAGAACAAAATTGAAATTCACAAAACAGACCAGACTTACTAGTGTGACAGCTTTTTGTGTGTTGCTCATATTTTCTTTGTGCCCCTTACATTCCTGTGTGAAAGTTCTATTCCCTACACCATTTATTCATTCTTTTATTGTTTCAACATTGTTTTTATTTGCAGGTTGACATCTCTGTTTCTCTGTTTTAAGTCTTTTAGCTTTGCTTTTATTATTGAGATTTCTTTACCGAGGTTGCTACCTGGCTGATGCTGTCCTGTGCCTTACACTCCGGTTGTTGTCTGACATATAGGTTCTCCAACCAAAGGACTCTCTTTAATATATCAGTGCTGTGCCATGTTACTTGGCAGAGAAACTCCACTCCATATATCTCCTCATTTCTGGTGTCCATCAGTTTCTTCTTCCGTTCAGTGTTTAAACTAGTGTTTTATCCCTTCATTTGATGCTTAGGGTTCCAGGATTGACACTTATATCTATTTTACTAGGGTTTTTCAGGTCTTTACTCTAGATCATTAGCAGGTGTCTCTGTCTACAGTACCATGTTGGCTGTGCCCTAAAAACAGAATTTTAACCACAAATCTAAAAAAACTATATTTTCAACTGAAAGAAGGGAAGGAATATATACGCCATACCCATTGGTGTGTCACTTACTGTCTTAGATGACTTAAATATGTTAAATACTCACATATATCCACTTAGGTATTATTAGCTATTGTTGACTTGGTTGTGATTCATCACAACCTTAGGTATAACCGAGTGAAACATGCTCAGTAATATACCGTCTTTATGATTGTTGCTATGTTTGAATCTGTTATTGCAGCTACTGTGTTAATCTATCTCTTTGAGAGTTTCCCTTGTTTTTGCTTATCCTCTATTTTACCAAGCATGATGTCCTTTTCTAATGATTGACCTCTTCTACCAACATGTCCAAAGTAAGCAAAGCAAAATCGCACCATCCATACATCTAAGGGGCACTTGGGTTGTATTTCTTCTAAGACTGATCTGTTCATTCTTTTGGCAGTCCATGATATAGTCACTATTCTTTGCACTACCACAGTTTGAAAGCATGAATTCTTCTGTCTTCATTTTTCATTTTCTAGTTTTCATATGCATGTAAGGTGATTGAAAAGATCATGGCTTGGATCAGGCCCACCTTAATCATTGAAAGTGACATCTTTGCTTTTAAACACTTTAAGAATACCTTTTGCAGCAGATTTTCCCAATGCAATACATTTTTTGATATTCTTGATAGCTGCTTCTATAGATATTGGTTATTGATCCCAGTATGATGAAATCATTGACCACTTCAATTTCTTCTTCATTTCACGTAGATAGCTTTTTCATTTTTTATAGATGAAGAGACTAAGGCTTAGAATATTAAGAAATTTATTCAATGTTCCATAGTTAATAAATAATGGAACTGGCATTTGAGGATTTTTTTTTCTAGTATTGGCCCCTAGGGTCGCCATGAGTTGGATCCAACTCGACGGCATTTGGCTTGGCTTGGCTAATGCTGCTACTGCACTACTCTGTAAAAAAGTGATTGTTATATTGAAGTTAAAGAGGAAAAAGAAGATTGAGTTATTCCCTAAGGTAATATCTTGATTGCATAATTGCTTATTAAACTATGTACTTTTCGAGGTATTCACAGTTCTCTCTTATTCAACCACTCGGAAATTAGTTTTTTTGCTTCCCAGGCCTAGTGTCATTCTCAGACATGTGTCAGTTATGGCACCGTATAATTTTTTTTTAAGGCCTGCCCATTACAAAGCATTGTAGGACAAGAAGGGTGGCTTAAATGATTTAAAAAAAAAAAAAAGATTGGAAAGTTTTCCCAGTACCCTGTGGATGGAATGAATAACGTATGGCCTTTTATGTTGAAGAGTTCCCTTTTACCTGAGCTTGGTAATTTCCAGAGGTCATCGTGGTTAAATTAGATTTTAATTCTGAAATATTGTTGCTGGAAATATTCCCACTGGCCAATTCATATCTCCCAAATAATAGGATTTAGGCCAAAATTGAAAGTGCTAGTAAATGAGGAATGTCTGTCATATAACCTTTGGGAACACATTTTTTTTTTTAATATAAAGAGTTTTACCAGTGTAAGAAGTCATTACCATAATGCATATATCTGACATTACTGAGGAACAGCGGTTTTCCTCACAAGAACATTTTCCAGTTAACTTGAATTCTCCCCTTACCTTGTTTAAACATGGGGTTAGAGAGGCTTTATTCCATCTACTCATTTTATGTAGCTCTCTCGTTTTGCAATGCATGGAGTTCAAGAGAAGGAAGCATCCTGCTTTTGAGCCTCTCTGCTGTACTGGGCAGAATGTAACCAAAAAAAAAGGGTACCTTATTCACTGTTTTCCTTATGCCAAGGCAAGCCAGTTTTCCTTATAGTCAAAGGAATATTGTTAATAAATAGGTATAAATGTCCAAGACCCTTCTATAAGCATGTGGAATACAAATCTAAAGATGTGAAGCACCTTGCTTTCTACTTCTAGTTGGCTATAGTAATTATAAAATCCTACCAAATTGTGCTCAACAGGTTTACATAAGTCAAAGTCTGCTTTCTTCATTTTATGTACGTATGTATGTATATATAGTTTTCTTTCTGTAAGCTAAATTGGAGAATAAACTTGTCTACCATTATCTCCAATAAGATTTTTTAAAAAATAGCTGCACTATAGATTTTTATTTCCTTGTTCACTTATTTTTGTTGTTGTAAAATATACACAACATAAAATTTTCCATTTCAGCCATTTTCCAGTATATAATCCTTGGTATCAAGTGCACTCACAATCTTGTGTGAGCATCACTACTGCTTGTTTCATCACCCAAGACAGAAATGCTGTATACATTCAGCAGTAACTCTCCACTCGCTTTGCCTCAGACCACAGTAACCTCCAATATACTTTCTTTCTCTATGGACTTGTCTATTCTAGATGTTTCATGTAAACTGTTGTGGTTGCTACATGCTGTTGAGTCAGTTCCAACTCATAGTGACCTTGCGCACTACAGAACGAAACACTGACCAGTCTGGCGCCGTGCCCACAGTTGTTTTTACGCCTAAGTCCTTTGTTGCAGCCATTGTGTCAGTCTGTCATGTCGAGGGTCTTCCTGTTTTTCGCTGACCCTCCACTCTACCAAGCATGATGTCCTTCTCCAGGGACTGATCCCTCCTGACAACATGTCCAAAGTATGTAAGATACAGTCTCACCATTTTTGCTTCCAAGGAGTGCTCTGGTTGTACTTCTTCCAGAACAGATCTACTTGTTCTTTTGTCAGTCCATGGTTCATTCAGTTGTCTTCTCCAGCACCACAATTCAAAAGCATCAATTCTTCTTCTGTCTTCTTCATTCATGGTCCAGCTGTTGCATGTATATGATGCCATTGAGAATACTATGGCTTGGGTCAGACACACTTCAGTCTCCAAGGTGCTATCTTTACTTTTCAATACTTGAAAGAGGACCCTGTCAGAAGATTTTCCCAGTGCAATGCATCTTTTGATTTCTTGACTGCTGCTTCCATGGGTATTGATTGTGGAGCCAAGTAAAATGAAATCCTTGACAACCTCAGTTCCTTCTCCATTTATCAAGATGTTGCTTACTGGTCCAGCTGGGAGGATTTTTGCTTTCTTGATGTTGAGGTGCAATCCGTGTTGAAGGCTTGATCGTCATCAGTAACTGTTTCAAATCCTCTTCACTTCCAGCAAGCAGGGCTGTGTCATCTGTGTAACACAAGTTGTTAATGAATCTTCCTCCACTCCTGATGCCTTATTCTTCTTCATAGGGTTCATATAAATAGGACCTTAAAATATTTGTTCTTTTCTTGTCTGATTCATTTTACTTAGTATAATGTATTCAGGGCTCCTCTGTGTTGTAGCATGTATTATAACTTTATTGTTTTTTGTGACACAGAAATATTCCATTGTGTGGCTATACCACATTTTGTTGATTGATTCATCTGTTGATGGACACTTGAATTGTTTTCACTTTCTAGTCACTGTGACTAGTGCTGCAATGAACATTAGTGTACAAGTATCTGTTTGTTAAGTATGGATTTTTAATCTCTACTCATGCATGACCTTATTGCCCAAAGAATTACCTCAAGTCTGCATCCCTAAAACTGTTAAGACCATTAAAAATTTGCTTTTTAAGGGATAGGGTTTAAGGTGATAAAACAATTTAGTGAGAATACTTGGCATGGTGATTAAAAGGAGATAAAAGGCAAATAAAGTCTCCTCAAGGAGTTTCAGTGTCTTAAGATTTGATGATTTGTTTCAGTTAATGTCACTCAAGTATGTTTTGTTTGGAAAGGGAGGTAACTCTCAGTTTTAGAAGGTTCTAAAGCACCCTTTATCCATGTCTTTCCCTCTGGATTTTTAACTTTCTGATCCCTTCACTTGTTCTGAGAACTAAGACACATTTTCTGGAAACATCCTTTTTGCCTCCTTAGACTTGACCTTTGCCCTCCCTCCTTCTCCATCTTTGTAACACTGGCAGTTCCATTACTGACAGTCGTCCTCACTCAGGCCTCTCGTAGCGTGCTGACTCAGTGAGTGATGAATTGGGTATGGCACAGCCTAGCTGACAGAAGAGATCAGAGGAGGTAATCAGAAAAGAGGGCAACAAAGAGATGGGTGTGAGGGTGCAGGAAGGGGGATGGATGGTTCCTTATAAAGGCACTGTCAACTATTAGCTTGTGCCAGGCACCGGAGTAACCAAGTTAAATGTCCACACGCACGATACTGAAGAGGGATATTGTGATCTGCATTTTGAGCTGAGAAGAGGCTCAAGGAAACAAAGTAAATTGTTCAAGATCCTGTATCTAGTAGGTTGTAAACTCAAAAATAGGTCTTCTTGAATCTAAAACCTATGCTCTGTAGTACCAATGCTCTATGGGTTTGACCACGCAAAGAAAGCGGAAAGTGCATTCAAATAAATTCCGCCTTCCACAGATGTTCCATTTCTACTTTTCTCATTTCATTTAAGTTACTTAGACTCTTTCAACCCACCCCCCCATCTAAAAAATACTCCATCTTTCCTTCATCCACGGTCCTCTGACTCTGTCTCATTTCAGATGTAGAATTTTCTAAATCAAACAGCCAAGTTCATTTCTTTGTTCACTGAGAAGAAAGATTCTCTCAAGATTCAGTAGTTTCCTGTGCGAGGTCGAGTTGTTCAAACTGGAGAGCGCACACATGAAATATGGGAAAGATGTTAGGGCGTGATGGTACAAGTGAGGGGAGTGACAGCAGGCGCTTCTTCCAGAGAACTCTCTCTTCTCTGTAATGTAAGACTGAGAGTAATTGTGGGAATGAGAAACTTATCTGAAAGACTGCAAGCACATCTATTTTGGAAGGCCAATTTAGACATGAAAAGTTTAACAAAAGGGCCAAATTATCAGGTAAGATACTTCTAATGCTGGGAGTATGAGAACTAGCTTTCTTGTTTCTTGACTCATCCTTGGAAATCTTTCTCATAAGTGTCAAAAAAGCATCTGGCCCTTTGAAGCAATAACTTGAAGTTTTATAAAAGACTCTGTTGTGTAAAATGGACAACTCTTCCTAATGAAAATAGAGAAAAGACAGGACAGGTAATTCCCTTGGGAAGTTTCCCCTGAAAAGAATCTAATTTGGGAGGGGTTTTCACAGTATGCATTTTTAATATCACTCGGACCTGCATCTTAATCGAGCTTTACTGGTAGGAAGTGTTCACCTAGCAGCGGGGCTTGCCACAGTAGGAATTTAATCTGTGCACTTGGCATTGGCCTAATCATATTTCACTTATTTTCTTTTATGTGTCTGCTTAAGATAAATGATTCCCATCTTTTATCAACAATAGCTCAAGATTCATAATCCCACATTTTTCACCAGGGACAGGGATGTAGCAAGTTACACTTTATTATCCATCTCTCATTTTCCTCCTTTCAAACAATCGATAAATTCTGTGCCAATGTCTCTTTTTGAAGGTTGCTTACATGTTGGTTTCAGAACAATGTGCTGCCGTTGGCTTTTATACTGAAATCCTCCCTGAATCTAGAAGTGTGTTTGGAGTGATTTCCATAGTTTTTCAAGAACTTCTTGGGCAAGGTGACATTTCCTACAATATGGCCTGATTGCACCCTCTCTGAATTGTGGGCACTGGTCCCCAAAGATATGTGGGGCTTGTTTTTGTCCAGATAGCATTCTTGTATTGAACAGACCTTTTCTTGCCTTCTTTTTCTTTTCTTTTTCCACTCCCTTGACTCCCCACCTCTTGGACAAGACATTAATTTTTATACTGTCCAAACACCCAGAATTCTCACTTTACATGTAGGAGAACTGAATTTGATTCCTGGTCAAATATTCTATATGCAAATCTACTCCCTGTCCATCAACAGAGGCTTGCTTAAGTATAATATTTGTCACAAGGACTATTTGCAAATATTTCTGCACTCTATTTCTTTGGGTATATGTAGAATTGTACTTCTCCTGCTTACTTGGAATTGGTTTTCCACACCCTGACTTTAACTAATGAAATCCACGCTCATATTAATAACAGACAGATGCTGTCAGAGCCAGTGAATGCTTTGCCATGCTTACCTTTCAGTATACACAGTACCAGCAATGGTTAAGATAGTGGCTGCTCTGTCACTCTGTGTTCCTGAGTGACTTACAATATGCAGAACCCACTGCCAGCCCTCTCTGGGCATGTAGCTTTTACGAGAAATAAATCCTTACGGTTCAGAGCCACTGAGAGTTTTGCTGTTTCTTACCACAGTTATGTCATAGTGTAACCTCTTTTGACTGATACACGTGGCTTGTCTGATTTAATCTTCAGTTTGGAAGCTATTATTATCTAAGTATTCACATAAGGCACCTGAGGCGTAGAAAGGATACCAGCAAGTGATCGAGCCAGCATTCTGAATCTCGCAGTCTGATTCCAGCTCGTATTCTATGCCAATATACCAAACACTGTATGCTTGTGTATGCATGTGTGTATTGCAGTTGTTAAGGAAAGATGATTGCTAAAGGACTGAGGAAATTCCAGGAAGCCTTCCCAAAGAAGCTGATAGCTAAGTCCTAAAGGGCAAGTAGGCATTAGGCAATTTGGAAAATTAGACTTACTCCATTTCTGTGTGTGCAGACAAGGAGACAAACAGTTTCCCCTCTTTGGTTGAATTACTCATCTCCAGGAAGAGTCTAGAGCAAAGAATACCTAAGGCATACTGTCAAATGCCTTCTTGAGTCGAGAATGTGATTTTTCATGTTTTATAGTATCTCTTAAAGTTGCTTTTAATGATTTATAGATCCAGGCCATGGTATTTGAAACATTGTATATGTCATATCTGCAACTCTATCTGTCTTTTTTCTATCATGCAGAGATGCAATTCTAACTAATACATAACTGGGAAGTAATAAGGAGAGGAAAGAAAACCTAATATAAAAGACGTACATAAGTGGTAAAAGCAAATATGAATGCAGTTCAGATTACATAAAAACCCTGTTGCTATCAAATGGATTCCAATTCATAGCAACCTGTAGGACAGAGTAGAACTGCCCACGTGGAATTTCCAAGGAACTCTTGGTGTATTCGAACTGCCAACCTTTTAGTTAGCAGCCATAGCTTAGCCACTACACCCCCAGGGTTTCCTGAGATTACATCTATATCAAACGCACTGCCATTGAGTTAATTCCAACTCATAGTGGCACTATAAGACAGCATAAAACTGCACTGCAGAGTTTTCAAGGAGTGACTGTCAGATTCAAAATGCAAACTTCTTGGTTAGTAGATGTAGTGCTTAATCACTATGCCACCAGGTTTTCCTATAGCTAATGACAAAAATGACTAGAGGCTGTGTCCCGGATACTGAGGGACCAGCTGATTCTCCCCCTTCCTTTTGTGTAAGTCATAAAGGCTGGATCTAGCATCTTTAATACTCCTTAGAAAAGATCCTTTGCTGCCTTTGTGAGCTGATCCCAGAGTTCAATTTCCCCAATCACAAAGCACTCCTTTTAGCTAATTTAGCTGTCCTACTTTGCTTGTGACTTCCTTCCCCAAGCTTGATCCTAATGGAAACAGAACACTTGGTAGAATGTATTCTTTTAATAACTCCACACAACTGTAGACAAGTACGGGTCATCTCTCACCCATCCCTTCTTTGACTCCCTACCTATTTTCCCAAGCACTTACCTTCAAACCAATTCTCTTTATTGATTTGGGGAATCCCAAAGCACAGCAAGCCATGTCTTCTGACTGAAATGGATTCCTCTCTTCTGTGACCATTAAATCAAGTGTGCTATAGTGTTTTGGCTTCTTTCTCAGACAATTTTACTGCACTTCAATTGACATACTATAAAACTCATTCATTTTAGGTGTGCAATTCAGTGATTTTTAGTAAATTTATGAGTTGTACAGCTTATCACCACCATCCAGTTCTGGAATGTTTCCATCATCTCAATAAGATTTTTGTTAGCTCATTTACATTGGCTCCTATTCTCGTACCTCATCCCACCAGTCAACTTACCATCTCTGTAGATTTGCCCTTGTGAACGTTTTGTATAAATTGAATCATACAGTATGTGGTGTTTTGTGTCAGGATTCTTCCCCTTAGAGTAATGTTTTTATACCTCATCCATGCTCTAGCGTGTTCTGGAAACCTTGGTGACATAGTGGTTAAGTGCCACAGCTGCTAACCAAAAGATTGGCAGTTGGGATCTACCAGCTGCTCCTTGGAACTTCTGTGTTGACAATTCTGTTCTGTCCTACAGGGTTGCTATGAGTCAGAATCACCTTGATGGCAACAGGCGTGCCGCCTGTCTTAGTGTTCCATCCTTTTTATTGTGAAATAATAGTCCATCCCACAGATGTATTTTGTGTATTAGTTCACCATTTGGTGAATATTTGGATAGTTTCCACTTTTGGGCTGTCTTAAATCACGCTTCTGTGAACATTTAGGTTTGTGTCTTTGTACGGTCATTGATTTTTTATTTCTCTTGATTAGATGGAAACCTTGGTGGCATAGTGGTTAAGTGCTACGTCTGCTAACTAAAAAGGATAGTTAGGAGTTAAATTTCTGGGTCGTATAGTTAAGTCTATGTTTAACTTTTTAACAAACATCCAAACTGTTTTCCGAAGCGTCTGCACCATTTTCCATTCTCAGTAAGAATCCCCATTTCTCTGCTGCCTCACCATCATGTGAGTTAGTCATGTTTTTCTCATTAGACTATAAGCTCCCAGAAGGGAGCAGCCCTCTCTGCTATTTTTCATACCTCCTCATTTAGCACCTAGTGCAGAACTGTACATATAGTTAGAGCTTCACGGGGCAGCATAGGATGTGATTAAGAAGTTTTATTTTGAAGTCAGACTTACATGGTCTGTGGGCATTAGTTTTCTCAAACGTGGAGTAGGCCTGGCACTCCCAACTGCCACAGTTACAATGAGGATTGATGGAGATAAACTTCTTTGCCTAATTCATACAGAAATGATAACTTTGAGTGTTGTGATTTTTAAATTTGCATCAATGAACACTTTCTGAACTCTTTGTTTACCCTATTTCCCATTTTCTCTTGCAGTCACATATCTAGGTATTAGGCAGCATACTCGGCCTACATGATAGAGTAACCAGTGAGACATCTTCCTTTTTCACAAGGAATTTGAAGTTTCATAAGGAACCATTCTAGGAGTCGATTCTAACTCATAGTGACCATACAGGACACAGTAGAATTGTACCATAGAGTTTCCAAGGAGTGCCAGGTGGGTTTGAACTGCCGACCTTTTGGTTAGCAGATGTAGCGCTTAACCACTATACTACCAGGGTTTCCCTGGTAAGGAAGGATAGGTACAAACGGATGATTCCAGTGCCGTGTTGTGACAGAGATGCACACGGGTTGCAGGGAACCTCTAAGAAGGGATGCTAGGCCCAGAGAAGATGTCAATCAGAACCAAAGGCCCAGGGTAGCAGAATGAGGAAGAGCTCCTCTGGTCAAGGGGAGGATATTTGCAAAGATGCAAAAAGACAAAAGGTTTAGATAAATGAGTGACATGTGTGACAGAGTAAGGGAGACTGGCAAGCAATAAGGCCAGAAAAGTGAGTCTTGCCAGATCAAGAAAAGCCGTAAGTATCACTTAAAAAGGTTTGTTCTTTACCTTCTCTGCTTCATTTCTATGACGTTTTAAAGTCCGAGGAGCTACAGTGAAGAGGCCTCAATGTATGAATGGCATAAGAAGCCATTAACAGATTAAAGAAGGAAAGAGCAGTCTCCAAATCAGAATTCTCCAAAACATTGTTTTTCTGCCTTTTATTATTATTATTACTATTGCCTCCTGTCTCACCCACACACCCAGGGAAAATTTTTGCTCTATTTTTTCTCCCCTAACTGTCCCTACCATGAAATTTTAATACTACAGAAATTCTGTGTATGAATTAGATACAGAAGTACATCTGTGCTTTATACATAAGAACAGGATTATTTTTTGTCCCTCCCCCCCCCCCCCCCCCCCGAGCAGTTTTGACCTCCTTGGGTGTTGTATCACCTGGATTGGGAATACATTTTAATAGAGTGAAATCTGCTGTGGGAACAGGTGTTTGACATTGTTTTTTCTAGTAAGCATAGCAGCGTTTCAAAACGTAGCTGTCTAGAATGAATAAAATTTATCCTTCAGCAGGTATTAGCTGAGCAATTACTACATGCCAAGTAATAGTTTCAGCATTGAGGTGCAGCCATGAACAAAACAGTCCAAACCTTGACCCCATGAAGTTTACATGGAAATGCAATTTGTGTTACAGGTACAGTAGATAAAATTATTTCAGCTCTTTGACCAAGGCTACATAATGCCTGCCATTAAAACTGCTCCAAGAAGAGACAGTCCTGAGACTGACTTCCTAAAGCAGGACTTGGCGTTGCTTCAAGCCTGAAAATGTGCTGACAGCATGAAAAACCTGGCTGATGCTGATGCAGCAGGAAAATCAGAGGAGCAAAAAATGATACTTTATTTAAATCAACATAATACATATTTCTAGCCCCCATCCCACAAGAAGCAGCAGGAAATTCAGCCTCACTTAGGAATTTATGGAGCTCTGGTGTGTTGCCTGGCACCAATAGAAAGCCCCTTGGGGTCACTAGTCACTCATCAGCGTTTGCTCTGACTAAGGGAACTGTGGTCTCATCCATGTGTTCGTTTTAGGTCTGGCTGTTCTGCTGCTACTCTACCACTCCCAGGAAAGGGACTTTCTGGAGAGTCTGCAGGCATGCAGCCATTGTGCTCTGAGCTCTTTATCCATCCTGAAGATGTTGGCAAAACAATGGCTTATGGCACCTGCATCGCAGCCCACTCTGTCCCAGGCAGTGTCCCCTTTTCTCCTTCTTGTCTCTCTTTCCAACACTAGCTCCATCCACTGAGTGAGACTTATCTTTCACAATCAAGAACAAACCCCACTGCTTTTATCCCGCCTCTGCTTCTTTTCTCTCAAAATCTCCAAGCCAAGTAATTACAAAACCTGGCAACCTGTTTGCAATGATGATGGAAGGGGTCAGCAGTCAGCCTGAGAGATGGGAGGAAGAAATCAAATTAATTTTCTAGTCTGTTGTGGTACCACTCTGAAATTTGTTATATACTCATCTTGTGGGAAATATCCATTTAAAACAACCAACCAATGTGAATAAAGAATAAATGAAGCCCAAATACCATAATTCATGGATGAGCTATATTACGTTAGACCCAAAGGGAGCCTATGGGTATCTTTGATGGACTATCAGGTGAGGTCTGAAGAAGTGAGACTCATGTAAGAAAACCAAAATAATAATAATAATAATAAGCAGAATTTAGTGTTCACATGTCCCGGATAAGAAACCTACAGTATACCTTGATGGAAGTGTACACAGGTTTGTACTCAGGGATGAGTTAAAAACAAACTGGAATTGTAGGAAAGGGTGTAGTATGTATGGCAAAGAGGGTGAGGTCTCTGGGTTACTGCACACTAAAGTTTTATAAAACCCAAGCCAACCTGATACTGTTGAGTTGATTCTGACTCACAGTGATCCTATAGGGCAGAGTAGAACAGCCCCATAGAGTTTCCAAGGAGGAGCTGGTGGTTTTGAACCCCAATCTTTTGGTTAGCAGCTGTAGAACTTAACCACTATACCACAGTTTAAAAGTTTACAGTGGATGAAACTTAATTATTGGAACTCATGTGGTACATGGCTAAGAGAGGCAAGCTATAATGATTGACTTTCTCAGTAATAAGGTAATATAGCAGGTTGGAAACCCTGATGGTATAGTGGTTAAGCACTATGTCTGCTAACCAAAAAGTCATAAGTTCAAATCCTCAAGGCACTCCTTCAGAACTCTATGGGACAGTTCTACTGTGACCTGTAGGTTTTCTATGAGTTAGAGTCAATTCGACAGTAGTGGCTTTATCACAGGAATCTCGAAATCCTTTTTGTCATAGTGGTTAAGAGCTATGGCTGCTAACTAAGAGGTTGGCTGTTTGAATCCACCAGGTGTTCTTTGGAAACTATCTGAGGTAGTTCTTTCGTGTCCTACACATTCTCTGTGAGTCAGAATCGACTTGACAACAACAGGTTATCACAGGAATCCATGTGTGGCATGTGAAGAGGACCAGCTGGAGAATCCCACTTTTGAAAGCCTGTGTGATTAGATAGAAATGCCCACGTCAGAAACTGGGTAAAGGTCAATGAGGGGAAATTAATGCATGCTGAAGAAGCAAAATATGTAGGCTATAAATTGGCCTGTAATACTAGCTCAGAGTAAGATCTCAGATTCCACCCATCTCTGCTTTTTCCCTAGGCTTTATATGGTCCAAAAGACCTTACAGGGTACAAGATGGAAAATAATGGGATTCACTCATTTATTTTTCACAGCTCCCACTCTGAGCAGCTACCACATACCGGATAAGATGTTAGGCAGCAATGACATTGTAAAGAACAGGGCAGTCAGTCATCTTATCCTTCATGGAATTACAGCAGGAGCCTCGCTCCTACTTCTGTGAGGAACCTCTGGATACTGGAAAGTAGAATAAGGTGTTTGACCATAAGGATAGATGACATTTAATCTTGAGATTGAAGGTGATCCTAACTACTATCCCTGTGCACTCACCAAGTAAACAAAGATTAAAATGATTTTAAGGAACCCACCAGACATCTTTAAGATACTATTTCTGCGTATGTTCAAGATCAGGTTAAAATAATGATCAAGAACATACAGTCTAAATTGCAGACTTTGGTTCTAATTCCTGGTCCTTAACTAGCTACATGTTGTTGAGCAAGTTATTTACCAACAAATTTTCTTACTTATACAGTAAGAAGAGTAACAACTATCTCATAGGGTCACTGAGAAAATGTTGTTGTTGTTGTTGTTGTTAGGTGCCGTCAAGTTGGTTCTGATTCCTAGCTGCCCCATGAACAGCGGAATGAAACATTGCCCAGTTTTGTGCCATAGCAACAATCGTTTTCATGATTAAGCCCATTGTTGCAGCCACTGTATCAGTCCATCTCATTGAGGGTCTTCCTTTTTTTCACTGACTCTCCGTTCTACCAATCATAATTTTCTTCTCCAGGGACTGATCCCTCCTGACATCATGTCCAAAGTGTGTAAGACTCAGTCTTGCCATCTTTGCTTGGAAGGAGCACTCTGGTTGTACTTCTTGCAGAACAAGTCTGTTTGTTCCTTTGGTGGTCCGTGGTACATTTGACATTCTTCTCAAACACCACAATTCAAAGGCATCAACTCTTCTTCTGTCTTCTTTTTTCTTTATCTAGCTTTCACATACATATGGTGTGATTGAAAATACCATGGCTTGGGTCAGGCACACTTTAGTCTTCAAGGTGACATCTTTATTTTTCAATACTTTAAAAGGATCCTTTGCAACATATTTTCCCAATGCCATGTGTCTTTTGATTTGTTCACTGCTTCTTCCGTGGGTGTTGATTGTGGACCTAAGTAAAATGACATCCTTGACAAACTCAATCCTTGCTCCATTTATGATGATTTTGCCTGCTGTGAGGATTTTTGGTTTCTTGATGCTGAGGTGCAATCCATACTGAAGCTGTGGTCCTTGATCTTCATCGGTAAGTGTTTCAAATCCTCTTCACTTTCAGCAAGTAAATTGGTGTTATCTGCAGAACACAGGTTGTTAATGAGTCTTCTTCCAGTCCTGATGCCTTGTTCTTCTTCATGTAATCCAGCTTCTTGGATTAGTTGCTCAGCATACAGATTAAAAAAGGTATAGTGAAAGGATATAGCCCTGACACACATGACACACACCTTTCCTGAATTGAAACCATGCAGTGTCCCCTTCCTTTGTTTGCATGATTCTCTGCTTTAAGCCGAGATCCATCTGACATCAGCAGTGATATCCCTGGATCCACATCCTTTTCTGAATCCAGCTTAAATTTCTGGCAGTTCCTTGTCAATATACTGGTGCAGTCACTTTTAAATTATTTTGAGCAAAATTTTATTTACATGTGATATTAATGATATTGTTCAGTAATTCCTGCATTTGGTTGGATCACCTTTCTTTGGAATGGGCATAAATATGGATCTCTCCCAGTTAGTTGGCCAGGTAGCTCCTCCAAATTTCTTGGGTTAGATGAGTGAGCACTTCCAGCCCTGCATCTGTTTGTTGAAATATCTCAATTGATACATTCAATCAATTCCTCAAGCCTTGTTTTTTGCCAATGCCTTCAGTGCAGCTTCAACTTCTTCCTTCAGTGCCATCAGTTCCCGATCATACGCTGTCTCTTTAACTGGCTGAACATTAACTAATTCTTTTGGGTATAATGACTCTGTGTTTTCCTTCCACCTTCTATTGATGCTCCTTGAGTCGTTTAGTGTTATCCCTGTAGAATCCTTCACTATTGCAACTCGAGGCCTGAATTTTCTCTTCAATTCTTTCAACTTGAGAAATGCAGAATGTGTTCTTCCCTTCTAGTTTTCCATTTCCCACTCTTTGCATGTGTCATTATAATACTTTATTTTGTCTTCTCGAGCTGCCCTTTAAATCTTCTGTTTGGTGTTTTACTTTGCCATTCCTTCCTTTAGCTTTAGCTGCTTGATGTCCAAGAGCAAGTTTCAGTGTCTCTTCTGACATCCAACTTGGTCTTTTCTTTCTTTTCTGTCTTTGCTTTCTTTTCTGTTTTGCTCCCTTAATGGGTTATATCTTTGCTGTTATTCCATAATTTGTCTAGTCTTCAGGCATTAGTGGTCAACATATCAAATCTGTTCTTGGGATGGTCTTTAAATGCAGGAGGGATTACTCAAGGTCATACTTCAGTTCTTGTGGACTTGTTCGAATTTTCTTTGGTTTCAGTTTGAATTTGCAGATGAGCAGTTGATGATCCGTGCCACAGTCAGCACCTGGTCTTGTTCTGACTGCTGATGTGGAGCTTTTCCATTATCTTTTTCCACAGATATAGTCAGTTTAGCTCCTGTGTATTCCATCTGGTATGGTCCATGTGTACAATCACTGTCTGTGTTGTTTGAAAAAGGTGTTTGCAATGAAGAAGTTGTTAGTCTTGCAAAATTCTATCATGTGATCACTGGCATTATTTCTATCACCAAGGCCATTATTTTCCAACTACTGATCCTTCTTCTTTGTTTCCAATGTTTGAACTCCAGTGACCAGTAATTATCAATGCATCCTGATTGCATGTTGAGTCAATTTCAGGCTCCAGAAGCTGGTAAAAATCTTCAATCTCTTCATCTTTGGCCTTAGTGGTTGATGTGTAAATTGGAATAATAGTCGTATTAACTGGCCTTCCTTGTAGGCATGTGGATATTATCCTGTCTCTGATAGCATTGTACTTCAAGACAGATCTTGAAATGTTCTTTGGTTGATAAATGCAACACCATTCCTCTTCAAGTTTTCATTCCCAGTGTAGTAGACTATGTATGATTGTCAGATTCAAAATGGCCAATACCAGTCCGCTTCAGCTCACTAATGCCTAGGACATCAATGTTCATGCATTTCATTTTTGATGATTTCCAACTTTCCTGGATTCATACTTTGTACATTCCATGTTCCAATTATTAATGGATTCTTGCCACTGTTTCTTCTTATTTTGAATTGTGCCACATCAGCAGATGAAGATCTTGAAGGCTTTACTGCATCCACAGCATTAAGGTCACCTCTACACTGAGCAGGCCACTCTTCCCCTATTGTCTTCTGAGTGCCTTCCAACCTGAGGACTCATTTCCTGGGACTATATCTGGCAATGTTCCACTGCTATTGGTAAGATTTTCCCTGGCTAATTCTTTTCAGAAGTAGACTTCTGGGTTCTTTTTCCTAATCTGTCTTAGCCTGGAAACTCAACTGAAACCTGTCTACCGTGGTTGACCCTGCTGGTACCTGAATACCAGCAGCACAGCTTCCAGCATCACCGCAATAAGGAAGCCTCCACTGACAGACTAGTAGGGGCTGCTAACACTATCTTTACTTCTCCTATCCTAATCAATGCATTCTGCCCAGAACACTGCCAGGCAGAGCAGTATTCTATCAGCTAAGATACCCAATCAACACAATCAGTCAAGAACTCTGCAGGGCAGAACAGTCTCCTATCAACTAAGGTACCCAGTCAGTGCAATCAGCCCTGAACTCTTCAGGGCAGAGTAGTCTCCTACCAGTTAAAGTAGAAGATGACATTACCTGATATACGCATTCCACTTAGTAAGTGACATGCAGTATATATATATATACATGATAAATGTTGATTTTTAAAATAAATTTGGGAAACTTTGTTTTAAAACTTAAGTTTTTTTCTGTTACATTTGGTATTTATAGAAAAATTATAAAGCATAGATAAGCAAAAAGATGTCTTAATTATCTGGTACTAACAGAAATACCTCAATTAGATGATTTTAGCAAAGAAAAGTGTATTCTCACACAGTCCAGTAGGCTAGAAGTTCAAATTCAGAGTGTCTCCTGCAGGTGAGCGCACTATCTCTCTGTCGGCTCTAAAGAAAGGTCTTTGTGTTGCACCAGTCTTTATTTAGTCTGAGAGCACCTTGGCACAGAAACCTCAGATCTGAAGGGTGCAGTCTGCTCCCGATGCTGCTTTCTTGATTGTGTGAGTTCCCCAACTGTCTGCTTGCTTCCGTTTCTTATTATCCCTTTTAAGGAGTAAAAAATGATAAAAGACATTGCAAGCTACACTCCAGGCAAACTCTTTACATTAGAGCAGAGGTGTGACCTTAATCCTAATCCTTTTAAACATAACCCAATCTATTAACTACGGGCAGACACTGGGATGTACAGTATACAAAAATCACAAAATGGAGGGCAGTCACAAAATACTGGAAATTATGGCCCAGCCAAATTACTATACACAGTTTTGAGGGACACAATTCAATCCACAACAAAAGAAACAAAATACTTTTATACCAGCCACACAATACTTAATGTTAACATTTAAGCATATAGCCCCCTAAATTTTTTTCCTCGAAAATTTCCTTTACGATTTTTCCTTTTGTATCAGTATGCAATATGACTGTATGTGCATCAATATATGTATAAAATTATATAGATGATTGACTTGTTACACATACACATGTCAATTGAATGTTTTCTTTGAAGACATTTGTACTTTTAAATGCTCTCCTGTGAGAGCTACATATTATTCCATTATAGCATATTCAATTGTCATTTTCACATGAAACTTCAGATAGTTTCTAAGTTGTTGTCGATTACTCTTACAACTGCCATGGCAACAAACAACTCTGTAGCTGACTGTTCTCACAATTTTTTATTATTTCTTTATGAAATCCAAGAAATAACACTGCAGAGTTTAGCAACAATGGAAATAAATGAGATAAAGCAGGAAAACCACAAGTTACAGTAACAGCATGTAGGAAGTCTTCAATAAATTTTACTTTGCAGAAGAACAGGAGATAGTCATTCTTTAGAATAGCCCTGTTAATTATCCCGAATACAATCTTTTATCGATGAATAGTTAAGAGCTTTTGTGTTGTTAAAAATATGTAACACAAAGATAGGTTACAGATGTCAGGTTTAATATTTATTTGTGTGAAAAAGTACCCACTAATCCAGCTACTGGGAATGATGAAGAGTAATCCAAAATGAGAAAGAATCCGTATGTGTTTTCATTTGGGATTTGAAATGTCCTTGAATAGTTGCATTGTTTTTGTTGCACATTCTACCTGTTGCTGATAGGACATGAATATGTCCTTCAGCCTATTACTTCTCATAGTGGGTTTGAATGCCCAATCTGGTTCCTTTTGGTAGAGCTGTCCCCATTAAGTGCTGGAAATAGGAATATGCAAACAACTTACTATCTATGAAGGCACAGTATTTACGTGCACAATCTGCTGTGATCTTGGGCTCAAGTGACATCATTAAGGAAAAGTAGAGACATGAGTCCTCATTTTTCACTAGATCATTCAAACCCTCTGTGCTGTGTTTGCGGTGAGTGTACGGAGGTACAGAGCCCAGTGATAATGCCAGAGACATGAAACCTCAGGCTGAAGGAGGAAACTTCAGAAGTATGAAGGAATAGAGTTGCTACAACAGACGTGGGAGAACCTGCGGTGGCTGGTGGAGCACCTGGCCGGGCAGCTGCTGCTCAGTTCCATGAGAGAAGTAGCCAGAGGAGAAGCAGACCCACTCTTTCCCAGCATACCAGTTATCCAGAGAAGAAGGGAACTTGAATTTCTTATTCAAGTCTTTTAACATTCAAATGTTACTGGGAAAACAGAGGCATAAATCAAAAATAAACAAGTAAACCAAAAGTACATACACACATACATACGTATTGCTTGTTAGAAGAGATCTAATGGTGGTTGTTAGAGAGACAGATGCTAGACTTCTTTGAATAGATCTTGTTTTGCACATTGGATTTTGGTTCCATGTAAATGTCGTATAAATCTAGAAGATGAAATTTGATTCTGAAAAAACAGTTGTTAAAAATTGAAAGAAATTAAAGCAAATGTACTTTGCTGTTTACCAAGGTCAGTAGCATAACCAGTGATTATTTCAAATGACTTTGAAACCTAGTAACTTGAGTATGCTTTCCTAGTAGAATATACTGTAAAATATATATGTGTGTGTGCATGTGTGTGTGTTTTGATTTTTTAACACAAACTTTTTTTAAACATTAAAATTTTAACAGTAACGTTGTTAGGTAGCAGCATTGTTGTTCTAAACTTTTCTGTGTGTATTTATGGTAGTGTTATTGAGAAATGGCGTTTTTCATAGAGAATAAAATTAATAAAATTCTATGATCTGTGGAGCTAAATAGAAACCTAAAGTAAACATCCTGAATGTGAACTGAAGTATTTATGTGGATTCTTGATTTATTTTGTCTTAGCACACAAACTGGAACAAATGTATTTCTTAGCTCTGTTCTTTGAAAAATGCCTGGAAATAATGACAAACCCAGTACTAATGAGAACCCCTAGCTCCCAGATTGTGGTCTCTAAAACCATCTCCCACAAAGGTAAACCAGGGCTTCTTAGAGAAATGGATATTGTAATAGCCATATAGCAAGAAGGCTATCCAGGATTACCACCAGGGCCAGTTACCACTGAGTCCGCTGTAACTCGTAGCAACCCCTTGTGTTTTAGGGAAGTACTATGCTCCATAGAGTTTTCAGTAGCTGTTTTTTTTTTAGGTCACTGGCCTTTCTTTCAAGTGTCTATGAGCAGACACAAACCTTCAACCTTTCAGTAAGCAGCCAAGCTCATTAACTCTTTCACCATGTAGCATCTCCTCACAAAGATTACTAAAGTTATGTTGAAAGAATCCAGGAGCCAACTTGAAAATGTTCTCACTGACCAAAGTTACTAATGGAATGAAGCAAATAATAATAATAATAAAAATTCTTAGTGATATTTGAAAAGTAAAATTTTCTTGACAATCTTTGGAACATATTAAAAGGGAAAAATCAAGAGTCTATTAATTTTGTGTATTAACTCCAACTTGGGTCAAACAAATAGTTGATAAGATTAAATCTTTCCTGATGTAAATATCCCACCTAATAAGTTAAGAAAAATGATAAAATTAGAAAAATTTAAATGTTCAGAAGCTCTATTGGAAAAATTACATGTTTTGTATAACAAATATGTGTAGGGTCACTATGCGTTGGAATCAACTCGATGGCAGTAGGTTTGGATTGGGTTTTATATATCAAGTAATGTGTATGTGTCTTGTATATGGAAATCCTGGTGGTGTAATGGTTAAGTGCTATGACTGCTAACCAAAGGTTGGCAGTTTGAATTCGCCAGGCACTCCTTGGAAAGTGTATGGGGTAGTTCTACTCTGTCCTACAGGTTTGCTATTAGTCGGAATCAACTCAGTGGCAGTGGGTTTGAGTTTGGGATCTTGTATGTGTGTAGGGGATAGTAAGAGAGAGTAACTTAAGAGACATTCCAACCAAATGTAGTGGTAAACATAATTGAAATAAATTATAAAAAGAAAAGTGAAATTTGAACATGAAGTAGGTATTTAATGTGTTGTAGTGGAAACACACCAGACTTACACTCTGTTAGAAATTAAAGACTTTTATTGAAGGATATAAAAACAAAACATTCCGCAAAATGGGGAGACACAGGAGCATCCAAACAAGAGTGTGTTCTGAACTGCAGGGAGAGAAAGAAAGGGAGCAGTTTTTATCAGAGGAAATGAACAATAAGGCTGTACATCCTGGGCACAAAAGAAAGGGAAGCGTAGCAAAAAGTTACAAGGGTTTGTAAAACTATAATCTTGAACTCTGAAACATCAGTTAACATCCTAACGTTTGTTTAGCATTCTATCAAGGATGATTAAGTCAGTGTTCTGTCCAGCTACAGACTGTCTGCCTTTCCTCTGATCTTAAGGTGACAAGTTTATGCTTTCACAGACTTATAAACAGTCAACAGGAATTGAAGTGAAGATCCCAGAGAAAGAAGTCTAATTTGGGGGAGACAGGAAATCAGAATTTAGACTTGATTAAATGGTGTTTGCTTCACTTTGGTTTCAGAGTTGTAAGCCAGCTATAGGCTCCCTTTTAACCTTATCAATTCTAATCCTATTTCTTAGGCTCAGGGGGACTGTAGACAAGTCATTCTTTCCAGACCAAGTGGAATAAACACTCTTAACAGATACCTTCAACAAATAATTCCTCAGCCAAGCTGGAAATCCTGACTTTTGCTCTCTTTGTGTTAAAACCTGATTCCCACTTACAGCGACCCTATAGGAAAGAATAGAACTGCCTCAGAGTGTTTCCAAGAAGCAGCTGCTAGATTCAAACTACCAATCTTTTTTTTTGGTTAACACCGGAGCTCTTAACCGCAATGCACCAAGGGCTCCCTTTTTGTATTACGAGTTGTTGTTGTTTAATGCTGTTGAGTCATTTGTGACTCATAGTGACCCTACATACAACACATTGAAACACTTCCTGGCTCTGCATTATCCTCTCCAAGAGTGTTATGCTTAAGCCCATTGCTGCAGCTACTGTGTCAATCCATCTGTCTGAGGGATCTCCTCTTTTGCATTACCGCTCTTCTTTTCCAAGCATGATGTCCTTCTCCAGAGAATGATTCCTCCTGACAAGTGTCCAAAGCATGTGACATGTGGTATTCCCATACTTGCTTCTATGGAGTATTCTAGCTGTGCTTCTTCCAAGAATGAATTGTGTGTTCTTTTGGCAGTCCATAGTATATTCAGTATTCTTCACCAGTATCACAATTTAAAAACATCAGTTCTTCTTTGCTCTTCTTTGTTCATCCTCCAGCTTATACATGCCTAGGAGCAATTGAAAACATCATGGCTTGGGTTAGGCACACCGTAATCTTCAAAGTGACACCTTTGCTTTTCAACACTTTACAGAGATATTTTGCACAAGGTTTGCCCAGTGCAGTACATCTTTTTATTTCTTGATTGCTGCTTCCATGAGTGTTGATTGTGGATTCAAGTAAAAGGATATCCTTGACAACACAATCTTTTCTCCATTTATGATGATATTGCTTACTGTTCCAGTTGTGATTTTTTTGTGTGTGTGTTTTTTAATGTTGAGGTGTAATCCATACTGAAGGCTGTGGTCTTTGATCTTCATCAGTGAGTGTTTCACGTTCTCTTTACTTTCAGGAAACAAACTTGTATCATCTGTGTATCACAGCTTGTCTTTGGTGAATCCTGCTGCCACGTTCTACTTCATAAAGTCCACCTGCTCGGATTATTTGCTTGACATACAGATTGAATAGGAATAGTGAAAGGGTACAACCCTGACATCTACCTTTCCTGACTTTAAATCATGTAGTTTTCCCTTGTTCTGTTTGAACAACTGCCTCTTAATCTGTGTACAGATTCTTCACGAGTACAATGAATTATTCTGGCATTCCCACTCTCCTCAGTGTTACCCGTAAATTTTTATGATCCACATGGTCAAATATCCTTGCACAGTCAATCAAATGCAAATAAGCATCTTTCTGCTTTCAGCCAAGACCCACATGACATCAGCGATGATATCCATAGTCTCACATCCTCTTCTGAATCTGGCTTGAATTTCTGACAGTTCTGTGTCAGTATACTGCTGCAGCCACTTTTGAATGATCTTCAACAAAATTTTACTTGATGTGATACTGCTGACGTTGTTCTATAATTTCTACATTCAACAGAATCATTTTTCTTAGTAATAAGTTCACTTTTCTTAGGAATAGGCATAAATATAGATCTCTTTCCAGTTGGTTAGCCAAGTAGCTTTCTTCCAGATTTCTTGGCCTAGATGAGTGAGTACTTCCAGTGCTGCATCTGTTTGTTGAAACATCTCAGTTGATATTCCATCAGTTCCAGGAGCTTCGCTTTTTGCCGGTGACTTTACTACAGCTGGGCATTCTTCCTCTAGTGACGTTGGTTTCTGATCATATGCTATCTCTTGAAATGGTTGAACGTGGGCCTATTCTTTTTTGGTATAGTGACTCTGTGTATGCCTTCCATCTTTTGTGATGCTTCCTGAGTTGTGTTATGTTTTTCACATAACATACTTCAATTTTGCAACGTGATGCTTGGATTTTTTTCTTTAGTTCTTTCAGCTTGAGAAATGCTGAGGACGTTTTTCCCTTTTGGTTGTCCATCTCCGGTTCTTTGCACACATTGATTTAATACTTCATCTTCTCGAGTCACCTTTGGAATCTTCTGATCTGTCATGTCATCGTTTCTTCCTTTTGCTTTAGCTATTAGACTTTAAAGAGTAAGTTTTAGAGTCTCTTCACACATCTGTTCTGGTCTTTTCTTTCTTTCCTCTCTTTTTAATGCTATCTTGCTTTCTTCATGTATGATGCCCTTGATGTTATTTCATAGCTCATCTGGTCTTCGGTCATTAGTATTCAATGTTCAGATCTATTCTTGAGATGGTTTCTAAATTCAGGTGAAATATACTCAAAGTTATACTTTCTCTCTTGCAGACTTGTTCTAATTTTCTAAATTTCTATGAGTAATTGACAGTCTGTTCTGCAGTCAGCCCCTGGCCTTTTACTGACTGATGATATTGAGTTTTTCCATCATCTCATCCCACAGAGGTAGTCTATTTAATTACTGTATATTCCGTCTGATGAGGTCCACGTGTATAGTTGCTGTTTATGTTGGTAAAAAAGTGTTTGCAATAAAGAACTCATTAATTTTGTGAAATTATATCATGCAGCCTTCAGCATTGTTCAGTAAGCCTTTATTTTCCAACTATCTATCTTTCTTTGCTTCCAACTTTTGCACTGCAATCTCCAGTAGTTATCAATCCATCCTGATAGCCTGTTTGATCAATTTCAGACCACAGAAGTTGATAAAAATCTTTGAATTCTTCATCTTTGGTATTAGCAGTTGATGTATGAATTTAATATGTTTTTGTTTTTAAACTGTAGTAATATGTTAATGTTTAAATAAAGGAGAATGATGTGGACGTGGGTAGATGTAATAAGTAACAAGATTAGCCATGAGTTGAAAATCATTGAAGACAGGTGATAGGCACCTAAAAACCAAAAACCTACTGCTGTAGAATTGACTCCAACTCATAGTGACCCTATAGGGCAGAGGAGAACTGTCCCATAGTTTCCAAGGAGCACCTGATGGATTTGAATCTTTTGGCGAGCAGCCATGACACTTAACCAATATGCCACCGGGTTTTGTGATAGGTGTGTAAGTGTTTGCAATCTATTCTTTGCATTTTTGTATTTATTTAAAATTTTGCAGAATACAATATTAGAAATAAAGAAAAAAATGTCATCAGCTAACTTAGATTCTTAAATGTTTCATGGACCAAGCAATGCCCAAAGGCTGAATGTGACCAGCAGACTGCCAGATTGAAATTTTCCCATAGAGTTTTGGGAAGAAAATCTTCCACTTAAACATGGAAAAAAACACCTCCTTTTAACCCTTCCCACTCACCACCTTCCTTGGTTGTCTCTGCGTGACCTAACAAGGGCTCGTTTATCTGTGTATGGGAATGACTAGGAAGCATTACAGATTGCTTGAAATAGAGTTTTCTCAGAATAAGTGAGCAAAGAGGATAGTGTGCATAACTGCACTGAAAAATATCTTCAAGTATTTTCTGTATTCCTTTGGACCCCTCCTCATTCAGCACGAGAGAGAGACAGAGAGAGAGAGGTGGAGGGGAGAGAGGCAGGCAGAGTCAGACGGGAGGAGAAAAGGAGAGGGGGAGACACAGAGAGCAATACTTTTGTTTCAGTTTTCAGCAGCATGAGGTCCTTTCATATTTTGGTTAACGACATGTTCCTTCTTCTCTTTTGGTCCTTCTATTTCAGGATGGAATGGGAAACTTGAGAATCACAGAAAAAGGTCTAAAGCTAGAAGGAGACTCAGAATTCTTACAGCCTCTTTACGCCAAAGAAATCCGGTCACGGCCAGTAAGTTTTTGCTAAGGAATGAGTGTTCCTCTGACGTCTAAATCTGGGCAAAGTTATCTTGCTGTAGGCTGAGTACAGAGGATTGGAGAAGGGGCTGCAGTAAGCTGAACACAGTGTTTGAGTCCACAGCATTGAGTGCGGTTCAGGCTGTGGTATTGTAAATTAACAAGGCAGGCTCTGTCAGCCTCTTTTCCATTCCTACTTAATTAGAGGCCAAGAACCTGTGCTAGCCACCTAAGTGTTTTAAGTACTCTACAAACCAAGATAGTATTCATATGTTGTTTTTTTTAACTGTTCAGTGCTTTAAAAGCAATTTGGGGGCTGGGGGCTCTTTTGTTTTACAATAAGATTCAGACAATGCAGCCAATGTTAGTAAGAATCAATACAGTATCAACACCTGTGCATTGAAATGACATTTAAATAATCACTGTAATGTGGGTCGTCTCTGTCCAACACCTGACTGCTCTCCCTCTGTTATCATTACCTAATTTAACTCGCCAAAACAGTACAGCAGGCTGAGGACTACTCTGGTCTCCATTTCATAGATAAAGGAATTGAGGCTCAGAGAAGAAATTTGTCTAAAACCACGTATTTACTAAGTAGTAAAATGAAGATGGGAGCTGAGGAAATCTAACTGGAGAGCCTATTCTATTAACCACAGCCACCTATATGTTTTTTCTTCTCATCGTTTCTTTCTCGCCGCTTGTATCAATCCATCTTGTTGAGAGTCTTCCTCTTTTTTGCTGACCCTTCACTCTACCAAGCACAAGGTTCTTCTTCGGGGACTGATGCCTCCTGACAACATGTCCCAAGTACGTAAGACACAGCGTTGAATGGAGGCAGTGAATTTCAGTCATTTTAGAAACACTTTGATTATTGATCTGTACGTAGTTTTCCCAACCTGGCAGGTTAGTTTGAGTTATAAGTTGTATTCTAGATTAACAATATTATCTATGTTAATTTTTTTTAACTCACTAGTTCAGACTCTTGATGGCACTTGGCTTGGCTGGCTAGTTTAGAACGGTAATTTCCTTCTAATAGGGTCAGTAAACTTTTTCTACAAAGGCCAAGATTGTAGATATTCTTTTTTTTTTTTTTAAGTAACATTTAAAAAGCACAAACCATTCTAGCTCAAGGCCCATACAAAAGCAGCTCGCACATTATGCTTAAGCCTATCATTGACACATCGTTAGTGTGTCGACCCCTACAGTCTATACTGGTGATATTTGCGTAACTATATAAATGTGACCACTAGTTTGCATGTGGTTCAAGAGAATAGATTTTAAGATCATGAATAATGTAGTTAATATGTGTTAAGCTAAACATCCTGAAATACTTTCCATTGGTCTCAAACTAGTGTCCTACTGAGGAATCGAGACATATGTTTTGAAAGAGTTGAGAAAGAGTGGCTGCTAACATCTCTTTGGCCTGCGTGCAAGAGTTCATTTTTAGCAAATATGTCCCCCAGCCTGTGGGCAAGTTGAGTAAGCCAACTGACCTCAAGTTACAAATATTCTTGCTCGTTAGCTTAAACAAGTAATACTTTTAAAAAAAAAAAAAAAAGGAAAAAAAGTACTTAATAGTGAAAAATCAGTGAGTTAAATTCAATCCTTTCAAATTACCTTTTAAAAAATTAAAACAGTGTTAGAATTTGCTATTCTTCCATTCTTAATAGAGTCATTTCCTTTCAATAAATAATAGATTATAGAACTTTTAAACCTTTTTTTGTAGCAAAAGAAATATTTTCTGTCTATGAAGAATTTAAATCACATACAAATATGGGCATAATAAGACCAATCTTTGGAGTCCTAGGGGCTAAGAGCTTGGCTGCTAACCAAAGGTTATAATTTAAATCCACCAGCTGTTCCTTGGAAACCCTATGGGGCAGTTCTACTCTGTCCTGTAGGGTTAGTATGAGTTGGAGTCCACATAAGAGCAAGGGGTTTTAAAATTGATCTTTAAGTCAGCTCTACCTATATAATGTGTTCTCCATTATATGCTACATCCTAGTTCAAGCCACTGTCTTCTCTTATTTGGGACATTTTTTGTCCCCCTAATACACCTGGCCAGTGCGTGAAGATCATGCTTAAACAAGCCTTCTCTGTAAGACAATCTGTAATATTGTTTCTCCATATTTCACAGCTGTTTCTTTTATTTTATGAGGCATAGCCTGCTCTTTTTCTCATTGAAAAGAGATCAGTGTCCAGTTAAACAGGATGAGTCAGCCATCCTAAGTAGGGGTAAGTAATTGAGTAACACTTAGCTTCATTCTGGTTTTAGATTTCACTGAACTGAGAAGAATTGAGATTGGTTAAGTAATCCAAGCAATATTCAATATTGTATCTGATTTCATTATTGAAGTTTACAGCCCAGGTAATGTCACTACAGATTGATTAGTGTGCTCACAGTCACTTAGGAAGATAAGTTAGTGAGAAAATGTATATCCCTATAAAAAACTTCTATCTAGGTGTTTTAGTCAGCTGGTATACCTCGAAAGAAATACCATGAGTGGATGGCTTTAACAGGGAAAAGTTTATTCTTACACAGCTCAGTAGTCTACAAGTTCAAATTTAGGGTGTCCACTCCCCGGGATGGCTTTCCCTGTATTGGCCATCAGGCTTTGGTCAGGGAGCATCTTAGCTCAGGAACCTCAACTCTGAAGGATGAACTCTTCTCCTGGTGCTGCTTTCTTGATGATATGAGGTTTCCAACAATCTGCCAGCTTCCACTTTCCTTTTATGTTTTGTAGGATAAAAGGTGGTACAAGCCACACTCCAGGGAAACTCCTTTATAGTAAAGCAGGGAACTGATCTTAGGGTTTTACAGTCCTACCTTAATCCTCTTTCACATAAATCCTATCTATTACCCACAGGCAGAGATTAGGATTTATAGCATAGGACAATCACAGAATGTTGGCAATGGTGGCCCAGTCAAATGGCTATGCACAGGTTGGGGGTTGGGGGGTCCACAGTTCAATCCATGACACAAGGAATTGAACAAAAGTCACAGGAACTTGTAGCATCAGCCTCACAGGTACATAGTTTCTAAGTGGTGAAGATCATGCCTTTCAAAAACAGATTGAGAAGGACACACACAAAACACCCTTAGAAATACTATTCAAATGTATTAAAACAGAAATGTATAAATCTAAGGGGATATAAGCATTAAGTCGATATTTTCTCACCACTTCATAGAAATTGGTGTTTATATCATCATTTCAACAAGGTGGACATCTCTTTAAGTCCTACATACAACTACAGATTTGGGGCAGGAAACAACCAGAAGATAGACTGCATGAATAAGCACGAAGATGACTTGTAGCCAAAAAGTATAATTTTGGGCAGCAGGAGTAGAGTCTCACTTCTTGGGATAGGCCTATTGCTCTCCTTTGATGCTAGAACTAGATGGTGCTTTTGTGTAACTTAATGTAAAAAAGCAAGAAAGACGAAAAAGCATTTATTGGTCACGTATGTGCTACGCACTGTTATGACTTAAAGGAAGAGGTGTAAATTTATTACAGAAAAAGTTAAAAATGAGCTCATCTTCATCCTCATCTCAAACTAGAGGGAGTGTAGAGGACCATTGCTGCATTGTTTTGGAAGTCAGGAGATAAGAGTGTAGAAGGAGATGTTGGAGAAGGGTAAAAAAATTAACTCATATTAAGAGAGTGAAGTAGAAAACTTATATAAGGAGAGGGTATTTTTCCATCTTTTAAAAAATGTCACATGTGA
This sequence comes from Heterohyrax brucei, assembly GCA_028571685.1. Classification (NCBI taxonomy): domain Eukaryota; kingdom Metazoa; phylum Chordata; class Mammalia; order Hyracoidea; family Procaviidae; genus Heterohyrax; species Heterohyrax brucei. Next base: position 174,443,834 of record CM053141.1, read on the forward strand.
AACTCACATTCTAAAATATTCCCACCTATCATAATCTGCCTGTAGATTTATGAAATTGTGTGTGATGTGGGTTTTCAGAAACAGTCTATACCAACAGGCAATATATCACATGCATAAGGATACATGTTGGATTATTGGACTTGGATAGTAACAAGTGCCACCACTTGCTAATAGGTGAGATTGTTTTCTTACCTGTACAACTGAGATGACATTAATACCTACCGTGTGAGTGGCTATAAATAAGACTGAAAAGCAAGTTGCCATCAAGTTGTTTCTGACTCATGGCACCCCAGTGTGTGTCAGAGCAGAACTGCGCTCCATTGTGTTTTTCACAGCTGTGATCTTTCAGAAGTAGTGAGTGTTTCTTCTGAGCTGCTTCTGGGTGGACTCAGACCACCAAACTTTCAGTAAATAGCTGAGTTCTTAACCATTTGTGCCACCCTGGACTTCCTAAATGAGTAAGATAATGTTTGTGAAGTTCTTAATATAGAGCTTGTCATAAAGTTAATATTCCAGCAATGGCAGCTCATATTCTTACCATCTTCTCATGATGATGGCAGTGACAATAACAATATAGTGATAATTTACTCTATAAACATCATCTACTCAAAATTACATCTGATATTCAGACTCCTCCAAACCAGATAATCTTTCAGCTGTACTTAATGATAAACACATTGTCTTCTAAGGAGGAATTCCATATTCACTAGATTTTAATTTTACGGTTTTCTTTCTTTCACTGAGTTACAGTCTTCTAATGCCCAGCTGGTTTTGCTGTCATTCTTACTGACTAAGATTTTCTGAGAGCTTTGGAACTTGCAGGCTATTGGCAGAATCTTTCTGAAACAATAGTTGAAGAGTATCTGTCAAGTTTCTTAATAATATGTGTATCTTTGATTCAGTAATGACATTTCCACTTTATAAAACAGAGCAAAGACAAAGAGTAATAAAATATTTAAAGGTCAAAACACCTGCACACATACCAGAGCTGTACAAAAACCAGTCTAAGTCCTGGCTCCTATGACAGTCTCATTTCCACATAAAAATGGGATTTGATGGTATCCAAGTTTGTCAATATGTATGAAATTAGAGAAACACCTAAATAACCTGAGCTGATTCTCCTCACCATGAATTTTTACATTTAGATCTACAATCGCTTTGTTTTACAGAAACATATTCTTTAAGATCCATTTTGATTTTGATATGATGTGAATTGAAGTTTATTCCACAAGGCTGAATTCCCAAGATAATTTAGGCTGGAGATTGAAAGCTCCTACGAATTAAAGTAACTGAGCCATTTTGTTTAATGGAGGGAAATGTTGAATCCTAGACAAGACAGGAGATTTACTCAAGCCACACCTAACTAGGAAACCCTGGTGGTAGAGTGATGAAGAGCTATGGCTGTTAATCAAAAGGTCAGCTGTTCAAATCTACCAGGCACTCTTTGGAAATTCTGAGACAGTTTTATGCTGTCTTACCAGGTTGCTTAGAAACTGTGGTGGTATAGTGGTTCAGTACAACATCTGCTAACCAAAAGGTCAGCAGTTCAAATCCACCAGCCGCTCCTTAGAAACTCTATGGAGCAGTTCTATTCTGTCCTATAGGATCACAGTGAGTCACCATTGACTCAAAAGCAGTGAGTTTTATAGGGTTGCTATGAGTCAAAATAAATTCCATGGCAATGAGTTACATGTTGCATCTAGTTGAGGAGCCCTGGTGATGCAGTGGTTAACAGCTCAACTGTTAGCTGAAAGGTTGGTGATTTGAACCCTCCAGATGCTCTGCAGGAGAAAGATGTAGCAGTCAGATTCTGTAAAGATTTCAGCCTTGAAAACTCAATGGGACTGTTCTATCCTGTCCTCTGCAGTCACCATGAGGCAGAACTGATATGATAGCAAGGGATATACCCAGCTAAATTCAGTAGTAGGATCCAGCATAATATTATTTTTCCACTTTACCAGTGCTCACAAGGTAATTAGTTTTCTCATGACACTGTATACAGATAAGTTGAGTTATACATCACTATTTTTCTTCCAGTAGGAATAACTAAGCGGAAGGAATATTGTCACCCTGAGAGAATTCAAAAGAGATAGGAGAAAGAAACCAGAAAGAGGCTAACACAAGAAAGCCAACTTAATTGTGACTGATTTAATCACTGAAATGATGTTCTTTACTTTGCAAATGTTATTGTGAAGATTAAATGGAATAATTTAAGTGATATGCTTTATAAACCATTAAGATTTAGGACAAAACTTGTAAACTGAATCCAGCCCACAGCAATAGTTTGCCTCCCGTGTTTTCTTTTAATGTGCATTTTCTCCTAATATTTAAAGATGTGAAGATTTCACATTTTAGAAATGCTACCCTTCTTAGTCTCATGAAAGAATAGAAAATGTGACAGAATGGTTCGATATTTCTAAGGACAGGAGCTAAGTAGTATCTGCCCGTTTTAGAGGCAGCATTGGTCTCTAGTTTGCCATAGTTCCCAATGGTCGCTGTTGTCTCTCACTGAGCCAGCTTAACTCATTTGTGTTATAGGCCTCTGAAGTCCCCTAGGGCTACACCCTGGTTGATGGAGTTGTGAATATATGTATCTAGTCATAAATGGGTGAGGAAATTTAATTAACTTTTTAGGATTTATATTCACTTAAAAAAAAATTGCTGTCAAGCCAATTCCAATTCATAGTAACCCTGTAGGACAGAGTAGAACTGCTCCATAGAATTTCCAAGGAGCACTTGGTAGACTTGAACTCCCAAATTTTGGGTTAGCAGCTATAGCACTTAATCACTACAGCGTCAGGGTTTCCTAAAGCCACAAAGCCAAAGCCACTACCATCGAGTTGATTCCACTTCGTAGCATCCCTATAGTGACTCATCATTCCTGGCTTCTTTCTTTTCTGTCCTTTGCCCCGTTTTCTCCTAGGATTTCATGAAGAGGTCTATCTCCTGTGGATCGATGAAGTCATATGCACTGTCAGTGGCCTAGTGGTATTAAGCCCTCTAGAGGCAGAGGCTATGGCCTACGACATTCATTCCATACTCTGAGTTTCCTAGAACCTTCCTCCTTTTGAAAAAAGTTTATTCTTAAAATTATTGCAGAGCATAAACAGGCACAGGGAGGCAGACAGGGAGAAGAAAATGGGAAAATTTGAATTCTACATGCTCTGCATGAAGCAGACAGCTCAGAGGTGACATGGGATGGCAGACATACACACGCTTTGTTTGAAGAGGTGCCATTGCCAACTCAGTAGCAGTAAGCAGAGCTGTGTCCCTGGTTAGTGTAGAAATCAACTGAAGGCCGTGAGGCTTCTCCTTATTGAGCAAAACAGCTTTAACTCCCAACTGAACATATTGCACACAAAACAGTATTTTCCATGCTACTTTCATGGAACATGAGCATCTTGCTGTCTTTAATTAAGAAGTTAACTGGACCATGAAGTATTGCCCGAGTAAATAAAAGTGATTTTACTAAGTCAGAGGGGTGCATTAGGCATCTTTGCATTTCTTTGCACATATATAAATTAGGGAGATTATGAAAAATTGGAAGGGTCATCTATAAGCCTATCTCTCTGCATTATAAAAATTGATTGCCATTGCCCAGATGTCTTTTTACACGGTATAATGTCTTGTGGACAATGCTGTGAACCATCTGCTGCATTTTTTTTTTCTTTTTGTAAGCAGACACACAAACTTTGCGTAGGTTGATACTTAATAGCACAGTCAGTTTAATTGTTTATCCTGGAACATAGATAACTATTTGAAGGATTTTGGTTGCTACAGAGTTGAAACTGTGCTGACAAAGTCTTTGCTGTACTGGAGAGAAATGTTCATGCTTTTCAAAATGAAAAACAGAATGGAAATACAAGAGTTACCAAAGGCTTTGATTATATCTCACTTTTGGAAGAAGTAGGGCCAAAGTTAAATGAAAATGCCAACGTTCAGTCTCTATGGTTTCAGAGATGTTGGGCAGGTACTGCCCCAAATTATTTTTTGTTGTCTCTTATGGCACCTGACGGTCCCCCATGAGCATCTCATTTAATTGAAGACTCATGAGTTCTCAGAAATGTTTTCTTATCCTAAAGTCTTACTGAACACTACTGCTCCCCATGCAGTATTGCCACAAAGAATTTGATGCAGCTTATAAGAAATATGTAGAGTAATATGGTAGTAAAAGATATGATGGATCAAGACCAGAAAAAATTTAAATTGGAATAAGAGCTAGAGATGGTGACAGTTAATGGAATTCAGGGGAAAAGCCAGAAGGTCTCCCATATAGTTGTTTTAGCTAAGTCTGGAGTTTGGATTTGAAGATTTCAAAAGAAAGTCATAGTCTGTTGAATGACACCTTCTGTTTATGCCTTCAAGAAAATTATACAGGAAGAGGAAAGTAAGGCTGGCAGTTTGATATTCTGGAAAATACACAGGTTTCAAAGTTAGGGAATCTAAATTCTCTTCTCAATTGTCCCCCTAGCCAGCAATGAGACTTGAAACAAGTCACTTCCCCTCGTATCTCAGGTCATATGTAAACTCAAGAGGTTGGCCCTTTTGGAGCCAGTTTATATATATATATATATATATATATATATATATATATACATATATATATATATCCTAAAATCCAAACCAGAGGGAAGCTAAGCTGCTGTGGTTATCTCAGGATCAGATCCCGTAGCCCCGACACCACACCTTGACTATTCAATCTCTTTGTCACTATCCACAGGTGATCTTAGGACGCCACTGCCTTACCAAGGTGGGGTTCTGCAGACTGCAGTCTGAGAACCACCAGACTGGATGAAAATTAAGTCTGAAATGCATTCATGTCTATGCCCAAATAGCACTTCATAGTGCTCTTCTCTGACTACATAATCTAAAATGTGCTCCCTACCCACTGGCTTTATTTTCCCTTGTTATATCATATTGTGATATATTTTATTACATACATATTTATTTCCACCACTCCTTTGTCACTTTGTCCAACTGAGGTGGTTTGTGTGTAGCTGTGATGCTGGAAGCTGTGTCATTGATGTTTCAAACACCAGCAGGATCATCAGTGATAGGCAGGTTTCAGCACAGATTAAGACAGACTGGGAAAAGGACCTAGCCATCTGTTTCTGAAAATATTGACCAGTGAAAACATTAAGGATAGCAGCAGAACATAGTTTCATGCACAGCCAGAAAATGAATCCCACAGTTTGGAAGGCACTCAAAATATAACTGGGCAAGGGCTGCCTCCTCAAAGTACAGTGAACACTAATGACATGAAGACCCTAAGTGAGCTTAATTCACTGATGTGGCATGACGCAAAATGAGAAGAAACAACTTCAAACATCCATGAATAACTTGGATGGCTGCTGCCTGGCAAACTGACAGGAAGAAATCTATGTATGTGTCTATTCCAAAGAAAGATGATCCAACAGAATGGGGAAATTATCTAACAATATCATTAATACCACAGGCAAGTATGTTTTTACTGAAGAGAATTCAAAGACAGCTGCAGCAGAATATCAATAGAGAACTGCCAGAAATTCAGACTGGATTCATAAGAGGAAATGGAATAAGGGATATTATTGCTAATGTCAGATGAATCAAGGCTTCAAGCAGAGAATACCAGAAAAATATTTACCTATGTCTTATTGGTGATGCAAAAAGCATTCAGCTGTGTAGGTTAAAACAAATTATGGTTAACATTGCAAACAATAGGAATTCCAGAAAATGTGGTTGTGTTCATGACAGAGCTTGTACAAACACCGAGAACAGTTGTTCAAACAGAACAAGGAAACATTGCATTGTTCAAAGTCTGGAAAGGTGTGCATTGGGGTTGTACTCTTTCACTGTACTTATTCAGCCTATATACTGAGCAAATAATCTGAGAAACTGGACTATGCGAATAAGAACACAGCATCATGAAAACAGGAAGACAAGCTAGCAGCCTGCAGTAAACAGGTAGCACAACCTGGCTTGCTGATAGTCTTGAGAACTTGAAACACTTATTGATGAAAATCAAAGACTACAGCCTTCAACATGGATTATACATTAACTTAAAGAAAATAAAAGCCCTCATAACTGGACCAACAAGCAACATCATGTTAAACAGATAAAAAGATTGACGTCAAGAATTTCATTTTACTTGAATCCACAATCAATGCCCATGGTAGCAGCAGTCAAGAAATGCAGTCGCATATTGCATTGGGCAAATGAGCTGCAAAGACCTCTTGAAAGTGTTCAGAAGTGAAGATGTTACTTTGAGGACAAAAATACCAAGCCATGGTATTTTTAACCACCTCATAGGCATGGTAAAGGTGGACAATGAATAAAGTAGACTGAAGAATTTATTGATTTTTTTTAACTATACTGTTGGTGAGAAAACATTGAATTTATCATGCAGTGCCAGAAGAATGAAAAAAATCTATCTTGGAACACGTACAAGAATGTTCTTTAGAACTGAGGATGGTGAGACTTTGTCTTACGTTCTTTGGACATGTTATCCAAAGGAAGGACCAATCCCTGGTAAAGTAGAGGGTCGGAGAAAAAGAGGAAGGCTCTTTATTGAGATGAAGGCTCTTCATTGAGATGTGGCTGCAACGGTGGGCTCAAACAAAGCAAGGATTGTGAGGGTGCCGCAGGGTCAGGCAGGGTCTCATTCTGTCACACCTGGAGTCACTATGGAGTCATAACCAAATTGGTAACACAGACGGCACTTGGCAACAACACATCTATTTACATATTCATCTGTATGTATATATTATTTGTGGAGTGTGGCGTGTGTGTGTGTGTGTGTGTTGAAATGGCCATGGTAGTTCAGTGTTAAACCAGTTTGAACTCACCAGTCACACTGTAGGAGAAAAATGTGGCCATCTCTTTCCGTAAAGAATGACAGCCTTAGGTATGTCATGGGCAATCTTATACTGTCCTATAGGATCACTGTGAGTCATAATCTATTGCATGACAGCTTACTGTTGTACTTCTATATGTTGAGTACACCAGCGGGTGTGTAGCACAGTGATTAAAAGCTTGGCTGCTAACAAAAAGGTCACCGGTTTGAATCCACATCTGCTCTTTGGAAACTGTGGAGCACTTCTGCTGTGTGTTGTGTGGTTGCTATTAATTAGAATCGAATAGACTCAAGGACAGCAAGTTTGTTTTGTTTGGCTTTGCTTTTTTTTTTTTTTTTTTCTATACTGATGCACTTACCTGTTTGCTTCCCCCAGGAATATATAATCTTCATGAAGGCAGGGACTGTAAAAGGCAGGGCTACTGATATTTATGACCAGACTCTGAAGCACTGACTTCCTGGGTTCAGATCTTGGCTCTGTCATTTACTAGCTGTATGGCCGTGGGGAAACTGTGTAACCTTTCTGTACCTCAGTTTCCTCCTACGTAAAGAGGGCCTAATGGTAGAAGTACCTTGTAAACTTAACACAGCTTAACGAAAGTTGTTTTACACAGAATTTATAGAACCATTCATTGCATATAAAGCACTATGTAAAACCTGCTTATAATAAACATTTGTTAGAATTTAATTCGCCTTTGTTTTTGTAGGCTAAGTCTTGTCTCATGGAAAGAAAGAAATTTTTTTGAATGAATGAATAATCTCTTAAGCTCCATGAAGAATTTTATGAGAATTTGTCAGCTAGAGAGACAGAGACAAGTTTACTGTCTGTACCACCTGCATACCAAGTATTGAGTTAAGTAGAAGAGGGTCTGAGCAAGTATGTGAGGTAAAGCCGTGGGGGAACTGGACACAGGCTAGGTGGAAGAGATGGAACTGGTTCCAAGGTATTGAATGTCCATTTTTAGTTGCTTGGCAGTTTAGCCCTGCCCTAAGATTTGATTCATGTCTCCCACAGGGTAACCAAAGCTTCTAAATGTGGAGCTGTGCATTGCTGAGAGGACTGCGTAATAGAACAACACGAGCACTCCCAGCCTTTCACATCCTTGGGCTCTTCATCATCACTATGACATACTGACACCATCTAACACTTTTCGTTTCAGGAACATTCCAACCACCTGTAATGACTATTGCTGCTGAGACTGATTCTTGCATATTTCAAAAAATAAATAAATAAGGGGAAAATCATGTACACCAGCATCTGCTCTGGTGTGTTTTATACTCTTTTAATGATAAGTGGAGTCTGACTTCAGTTAGGTGACCTCTTCCAGGCAATAATATCAGTGCTGTACTTGGGGGGAATTATGGAGGAATAGACTAGCTTTAAGGGAGAAAGACGTTTTAGTGTATTCTTAAAAGCTGTATTGTTCTTCAGTCCTAAAGGACCTGTTTTTAAAAAAGATACTTTAAAAATATTTTCTTAATGCATCAAGATAACATATGCATCACTGTAATATATTCATCTCCTGGAACATCTTGTCACACCAATGCTTTCTAACTGCCATGGGTGTGTTGTACTGTTCATTTTAATTTTTAAAAAACTTGTTCATTGTCAAAAACACTGTGTTTTTCTCCAGAGATGCAATTTCCAAGGCTTAGAAATCACTTCTTTGCCATCTGAAGTTATAAGCAAGTACTAGCTCTTACTTGATTTTGTGATCTGTGTGAGTGCCTAAACATAACCTTATGAAGCTCTGCTTTATAAATTATTACCACTGATGTCAGAATGGCAGTTGCCTAAATGATGAGTAGGAGACTTTACATTTACGTGAATGATTCTATCTGTGCTAGCAGTGATGCTGCCTCTGGGCATTTATCAAATGGGCCCTAAGCTAAATGAAGCTGTTAAGATTGATAAATATTTTTCATAGAAACTTGTTGCATGTTCGAGGGAGAGGAAAGGTAGCATAGATTAGGCAAAATAGCCATGCTGAGTGAGTGAACAAAAGGACTATTTGTTGTTGTTTCCCATTTAGTGCAAAAAGGTGAAGTTCCTCCACCTAGCAGTAGGCCACCGCCCCCATTTTTCAGCAACAGAGTCACAGATAAAGAACGTGGCAACTCTCGGTGGTAAAAGACAAGTGCAGATGGTACCATAATCGCAGCGTTCTCCTGTCAAGCTATGTAGGTTGGTTTTAGCTGTAAGTTAAGGCTCAGGCAGTTATTTGTTTGTTTATTTAAAAAGTGAGAGGAATCTTTATGGAAAAGGAAATTACTCTCAGGTTGTGGTTCATTAGGACATGAGAAATGGTACTGAGTCTGTTTTGAAATAATTACTACATGGATATTCTTGTCACTAGATAAATGTGTAGTTTTCGTGTTTGCTTCTGGCTTTGGTAAGCAAACCAAAGTGTTTCACATATTTCTCAGCATTCTAGATTAGTTTTTGATTTGTCTTAACATGAGAAATTTCTAAGAAATGTAATTCACCTCTATTTCAGTCATCTGGTACTGCTCTAACAGAAATACCCCAAGTAGGTGGCTTTAACAAAGAAAAGTTTATTCTCACACAGTCCAGGGGGCTGGAAGTGAGAATTCAGTGTGCCAACCCCTGGGGGACACTCTCTCTTTCTGCTCTGAAGGAAGGTCCCTGTGTTCATTAGTCTTCCTTTGGTCTAAAGCATCTTGCTGCAGGAACCTCAGGTCCAAAGGCTGTTGTCTTTTCCCAGGGCTGCTTCCTTCATGGTATGAGGTCCCCAACTCTCTGATAGCTTCCCTGCTTTTATCTCTTGTAGAATAAATGAATAAAAGACAGTACAAGCCACACTCCAGGGAAACTCCGTTTACATTGGAGCAAAGAGGTGACCTTAGGAAAGGTGTTAGAACCTTACCCTAACCTTCCTTAACATAATCCAATCTATTAACTACAGGCAGAGATTTGGGTTTACAGCAATAGACAAATCACAAAATGGAAGGCAATTACAAAATACTGGGAATCATGGCCTAGCCAAATTGTTACACACATTTTTGGGGAGGATACAGCTCAATCCATGAAATTCCCATCCTTTGATCCCCCCAAAAATCACATCTTTGCAAAATGCAAAGCATACTTCATCATATCATACCAATAGTCCATACCAACAATCCATCATACCAACAATTCCACCCTAGAAACACCAGAATTCTTCTACATCTGTGAAGTTTAATTTACAGGTTATCTGCTTCCAAAGGTATGATGGCAAAAGAGACAAAAGTTAAACATTTCTGTTACGTACGGGAGAAACTGCAGGGCAAGAAGAGATAACAGGCAGCAAGCAAGTCAGCAGAAAATTTTATATTAGCCTTTCAAAACTTTGAAAATAATCTTCAATTCTCTGAGACATTTTGCATAATTGCCCTGCCCTCTAGACTCTAGGTATTGGCCAGACTTTCCAGATTCTGAGTGGAGGTCCTTTGGCCCTGAGCTACAGCTTCACCTTCCAGGCCCACTGGGACGGCAATTCTGTTCCCTCAGCTTGAGGCACACCACTTTCTAAGCCCAACTAAGTGGCAATTCCACCCTAGAAACATCAGAAACCATGGCTCCACCCTTTGAAACCTCTAAGGTCATGGCCATACCTTTTGAGGCTGAGGCAGCTCAGTTTCATGTGTACCTGGTGTCTTTGGCTTTTGCTTCCTATGGCCTTTTGACCCAGACTTCATGCCCACATCTGCCCTACAGGAGCAAGTACACCAAAGTTCTGTGGCTCCCCTGATTTAGGTGCCCAGAGGCATACTGTCCACAAGGAAGATTCCAGCACACAGGCACTCAGCTCCCTCACTTCATGGGTCAGCTCTAGTGCTGGCTCACACTAGTCTGGTTCTGTGTCACTGGTTTGCTGCCTCCTTTTCTCACCATCTGTACCTTCCTTGGTGTGTACAGTTATCCTCAGTGCCTTCTGAGTCTTTTATCTATTCAGTTTCAAACCTCATCCACATTTTAGGTATCTGTAAGAGCAGCACCCCATTCTTGGTACCAAATACTGTTTCAATCTTCTGGAACTGCTGTAACAGAAATACCACAAATGGATAGCTTTAGCCAAGAGAAGTTTATTCTTACATGGTCTAGTAGGCTGGAAGTCTGAACTCAGGGTACTGCCTCCAGAGGAACACTCCCTGTCAGCTCTGGAGGAAGGTCCTTGTATTGCATCAGACTTTATTTGGTCCAAGAGCATCTCAGTGCATGAACCCCAGATCCAAAGGATGTGCTTTGCTACTGATGATCGTAAAAGTTCTGCAACTCTCTACTTGGTTCTGTTTTCTTGAATTTCTTACAGGATAAAAGGATAACAGGTGGTGCACACCACACTCCAGGTGAACTCATTTTACACTGGAGCAGGGAGGTGATCTTAGAAAGAATGTTACAGTCCCACCCTAACCCCTTTTAACATAATCCAATCTGTTAAACTACAGGCAGAGGTTAGGATTTACAGCATAGGAAAATCACAAAATGGAGGGCAATCACAAAATACTGGGCATCATAGCCCAGTGAAATTGTTACACACATTTTTGGGGTTCAGGGGCACAACTCATCCTATGACAACCTCCATGCTTTCTGTAACTGCCACAGGGTTCACTAAGTTTTAAAGGACTCCTTTCTTTCCGCCTATCTTAGCAGCAGTTAGATTAGGGAGGTGTAGGAAGGGTTTGCTGAAAAGGAAGCAGGGCTTGGCAGTGTTATGGCAGCAGTAAGTATAAAAAGTTGAACAACTCCAACATAGCAATGGATGGTGTAGGACAATTGCCACCCTTTTAGTGGGTGAAGGTACTGGGAATATCTTATGTTACAATTCTCACTACTATCTCACAGCATCACAGATGTTATGATCCTGTGGGATCCAACAGTCATAAATATACAGTGGAGTCACATGTTATCATTTTTATAGTTCTCCCATGTGAAGACAACGTAGATATTTTGAATACTCTGAAGACCCTTAAATTCCTTACAAAGCATAGTATCTGTGGCATTATGTGTACAATATGTACAGTAAATCTAATGTCTGAGAAACCATTGGTTCTCTCAATAATTGCAGCCAGGGAATGGTGAATGGTTGGATAAAATTGAAGCATTCGTAAGTGCCTGTGGGGTTTTGCTGTTCTGTTTTAATGCTGAATATTTCTAACTTTTATTAAGAATCTTGCTATTATGGAGATTAAATGAGTTAATAGGTCTCGAGACACCTAATAGAGAGCCTGGCCTATAATAATTGCTCATAAATATTTGCTGAATTTGAATTTAAATAATGTGCAGTTACAAAATGGGATGAATACCATGCAATGAAGAAAAGCAGTGAATTGGTGAAATGCCTCATAACATGGAAGAATCTGGAAGGCATTATGCTGAATGAAATTAGTTTCAAAAGAAGAAATATTATATGAATTCACTATTATAAGAATTCAAGAGAAGGTTTAAACACAGGAGAAAACATTCTTTGATGGTTACAAGGGTGAGGAGGGAGGTAGAGGGGTATTCACTAAACTAGATAGTAAATAAGAAGTATTTCTGGTAAAAGATAAGTTTCCTGAATACAACCACATACTCTGAGGGGCAGGGATCCAGGGGCCATGATTACAAGGAATATCTAGATCAATTGGCATGGCAAAGGTTATTAAGAAAATGTTCTGTATCCCACTTTGATGAGTGCCATTGGGTGTCTTAAAAAGCTAGCAGACAGCCATCTAAGAAGCGTCAATTGGTCTCAAACCACTTGGAGCAAAGAGGAATGAAGAAACTGTTGGTTAGCAGCCGTAGGTTTTAACCTCTGCCACCAAAATTTCCTTGTTTGTTGTAGGTCATCCAACATTAGTTTCCTGTCCCGTTTCCAGACTTCTTCATTTCTAAGTCATCTTCTGTGGCCTTGACTTCTCAGTTCGTTATACTGACCTCTGCGTCTCCAACTGTGATGCATGTGCTCCTCCTTGACTGTGGTGTAAATTCTCTCAGATTAAATCTATAGCCTTTAGCTATCCTAGGTTATTACCCGACTGGTGTGTGCCAGTCCCCTCTTGGAAATACTTTCTCTGGATATCTCCATTCTCGTGAGAAGACTTACAATGGGGTGATTTTGAAGGCACTGTAGCATAGAAGGGAGCCCTGGTAGCATAATGGTTAGGTGCTATATGACTAACCAAAAGGTTGGCCTTTAAAATCCAACAGATGCTCCCTGAAAACCCTGTGGGGCAGTTCTACTTTGTCCTATAAGGTCACCATGAGTTGGCATCGACTTGACAGCACTGGTTTTAGTTTGGTTTGGCATAGCATAGTAAGTAGCCAAGTACACGTGACTTAGAGTCTGATAAAAAATGAGTATTAAACTTGGCCCTGCTCTCTAGCTTTGTAACTTGAGCCATGTTACTTGGTTTCTCAGCACTTTAGTTTGTCTATCCATAACATGAGGTAAGTGATAGTACTATCAAGTTGTTTTGAAAATTAAGTAAGACAACATAGATAGAGCACCCAAAATAATGCCTGGCACTTAGTTAGCTCACTATAAATTAAGCCTCAAGATAAAAGAAAATCCCAAGATGAGCCTTTTTCTTTTTTATGATTAAGTGAAAGTATACAATCCAAGTCAATTTTGAGTACCCGCCTCTCTACAAATTTATCTGAGTTCCCTACCCTGTGACAGCAGAGTCCTATTTTTCACTTTTCTAGAATCCTCCCAAGAAGCACCTGTCCCCTCATCTCCTCATTCTCTCCCCACTAGAAAGAAACCATAGGACAGCCTTCTATAAATGTACAAACTGATAAAAGTACACAGACCACATCCTCACTGTGTGTCCCCAAGTCCAGTACATTCTTTGTCTGAAGTTTTAACCTTGGCACTGGTTTTAGGTCTGGGACAGTACCAATTCTAGGTGCTATGTTTTCAGGAGAACTTCCAGGTCGCTAGACCACCAATTCAGACTCTACATTATGTCCCCTAGCAAGGCTGTCTTTGGTGGTAGCTGGACACCGTCTGGTTCGTCTGATTTCATGCAGACCCAGTGACATGGGTCCTCCTGTCTCCTGGACTCATGTTTCCTCATGCCTTTGATGTTCTCAGTCATCATCTGTTCCAGGTGGATTGGGACCAATTGATATTCCTCAGATGGCAGCTTCCTGGCTTTTAAGACCCCAGACACCACTCACCAATATGGGGTACAGAAGACTCTTTGAGCTAAAGGCTAGTTATGCCAGTTGACCTCGATGTCCCCTGAAAACTTTGTCCCCAGATCCCTGTCCTTGATGCTCTATCCTTTGAAATGTTGGGTTGAATTTAGAAAACTTTTTAGCTTATGGTGTAGTCCAGTTATACTGACCTGCCTTCTACTGAGTGCTGTCATACTCTTCACCTAACTGAATTCCTATTGATCATTTAATCTATATGCAGCCCTCTCCCTCCTTCCCCACCCTTAGAGCTATAAGAGAGTCTTTTCTTCTGTGCATAAGTCCTTTTTTAGTTCCCTGTGATAGTGGTCTCATACAATACTTGGCTTTTTGCAGCTGGCAGATTTTACTCTGTGCAGTGTCTTCTAGTTGATTCCAGGTCATGAGATGCTTCCTAAAATCAACATTTTTCTTTACCATTACATAGTGTTCTATTGTGTATATATACCACAGTTTGTTTATCCATTCATCTGTTACTAGGCACCTAGGCTGATATTATCTTTTTGCTATTATGGACTGTGCTGCAATAAGCATTAGTGTGTATGTATCTGTTCATGTGACAGCCCTTATTTCTGTAGGGTATATTCCAAGCAGTGGCACTGCTGGATCATATGATATGTCTGCTTCTAGCTTTTTAAGAAAGCACCAAATGGCACCATTTTGCATTCCCACTACTGGGGTAGGAAAGTTCCAGTCTCTCCACAGCCTCTCCAGCATTTGTTATTTCATGATTTTTGGATTATTGCCAACCTCATTGGAGTGAGATGGTATCTCATTGTAGTTTTGATTTGGATTTCTCTAATAGCTAATGATCTTGAGCATTTCCTCATGTGGCTTTTGGCTGCCTGGATGTCTTCTTTGGTGAAGTGTCTGCCTATGTTCTTTGCCCATTGTTTAACTGGGTTATTTGTCTTTTTCTTATTGATATTTTGCAGTACTTTGTAGATTATGGAAACTAGAACTTGATCCAGTATGTGGTTGCCAAATATTTTTTCCTGTCCTGCACTCAGTATTTTAACTCTCTTGGTAAAGTCTCCGGATGAGCATAGGTGTTTGATTTTTAGTAGTTCTTATTTATCTATTTCTCTTCTGTTGTTTGTGCATTGTTGGTAAGATTTTGTTGTCTGTATAAGCTGTGTTTTAAAACTTCCATTGTTGTCCCTACCTGAGCTGAGTCTTGAAGAATGATAGTTGGTACATCTCAATGTCATAGAAAATATAAATAAGATTCTATTGGTCTCCATTTACTAATTCCACTTATACTAGTGAGATGACTGATTTTGAATCCCACCAAAATTGTACTTTCTGAGCTAACGTAAATGGAAAGGGAAATCTCTCTTTTCCAAAAGTGAAACACCATTACCCAAGAGGTAATCTGTTCAATCCAGATGTACAAACGTACATGTAATGGTTTCATCACAGGTTATTCAGAATATCAATACCAGTGTTAGCATTAAAGAATGATACTGGGGCTTGTTGCCTTGTGGTTCACAGGGTGTACCCACAAGGAAAAATAGAAACAAAAGCAAAGGTAGGTAGCCTCGCTTGGCACAGTTGATTGACTTTAATAGGTCCTGATTATGCTGCTCATATTCCATGAAATTAAAAAGCTTACAAATGTTATGAGCCATTACCCTTCCATTTAAGAGAGCTATGACATGTTAGCAGCATTTAATGAAATTCTTTCAAAAATGCCATCAGCTGACTCAATGAGATTCCATGTTGAAATTCAAGTTGGAGTATTGTTTGGGGGATGTTTGTTCACTGCCTGCCTGTTTTTGTAATATGTGGGACCCCCTCCACCCCTGCAAGGTGAAAAGAAGTTTTTTATCACTTACAAAGTATCTTCAGGTGTTTGAGCTTTGACCATGAGAGTATTTTCCAGTTCAAGAAGAGATTACAAAGATGTTCCCCCATGTCTTTGTGCTTACAGTGCAAGTTCTGACCAATTGCACACACTGAGAGATTTTTAAACTGAAGTCCTTTTCTATTCAGTTCGTTCTGTATTTGTTAAAGATCTAAAACATGTTAATAGATATTCCAAAATGTTGTTGCCTGTCCTGCCTTCAGTGAGTTCTCAAATATAATTTGGAGATAAGACTTTATGTGAGAAGAAATTTAAAGCAAGAAGAATGAGATGACTAAATCATATGTTATGCGATACTGTATTATAGAAGTTCAAGAAATACAAAATTATATCAAATTGAGTGGAGACTTTTGGAGAGTATAAGAAAAATACATAGTGAAACATAAATTACTTAGAATAATACTACTGACTAGTATTTCATTTAAATACTCATGTTGGAGATATTTAGTGGCACTCTCAATTTCATTCATCTGTTTTATTCTAAAGGATGACTGACCATATCACCATCTTTCTGGTGACATCCCCTACCACTTCTGAAGATCTTACAGATCAAGAAATATGCTGTGTGCTTTGTATGCATTTTCCTTAAATTCTTGTGGCAGTTATGTAAGGTATGTCAGATTATATCATTTTTATAGGTGAGGAGAACTGAGGTGCAAAATCTTTTTCTCTATGCAGTAGATGTGGCAGAAAGCCCTCAAAGTGCAACCATTAATCGATAGGTTGGCAGTTGGAGGTCACCTAGAGGCTTCTCAGGTAAGAGAAGTGGTTATCTGCTCCTGTGCCGACCACAGCCTAAGATACACTATAGCACAGTTCCACTCTGCTATATGCCGTTACTGTGAGTGTAAATTGACTTTGCCAAGCCAAGTGCCGTCGAGTCGGATCCAGTACCTAATACCAATGACAGGTGTGTAGTAGTAGCTGGGACTCAAACCCAGATATGAATTACACCAAAGCGTGTTTCCTGTGTCAACATTGATCTTTGGAGGACAGATCCCGTTGAGGCAGCCCCATCCTATCCCACTGGATTAGAAATTGTTTGCAGGCAGGAGTCACACACAACTTGTTCACCATTGTATTCACTCATCTATCACAACTTTGGGCACTCCACAAGTATTTGTTGAATAGATACGTAACTGGTATATTAAACATGCACAGCTCATAATAGAATTAAAGTGTTACTTTATTTTGTCTTCACTGTTCCTTTGAAATTGGAATGAGAGAGATTACCTTCTCCTTCCCTTCCCCTAAGCAAATTTAGGTAGGTCCCGTAAATTTTCAGCCCATCAAAGATTATAGGCAGTTCTACGTTACTAAAAGTGACAAAATACTGGCTTAGTTCAGAAATTTTAAATCTCTCATCTCTGGTATTTCTTAGTACTTCAACACTCATTTGGAATTAAGTATGCTGGGTTTACTGCCCCAGATAGAGCCTTCGCTGAGGGCTCCTTATCCGTGGGGGTGGCTGTTCAGTTATGCCCTGTCTGCCTTCAGCTCCTACCGGCTTTGTAACTCCTGGCTGCAGTGGTAAACCAAACCAGAACGTCAGTGGTGTGATGCGGTATGGTGGTTGGCAGCACAGTTTTTCTTAGGCTGAGTAACTTACACACTCTATAACTGGTAAATGGCTAGGCTAACTTCTCTCCTGAGGCATTTTCTGAATTCTTTGAAGATTCCCAACCCTGGAGCTATTTTGCGTTTCCTATAACACCCTTGGAAAAACACATGTGGGCTTCCTTTCATGGACAGGCTGTTTCAACCCTCCTCCCACCCGATGCAGAAACTGTTCCCCTCTCAGGAGGGTCTCTGGGGAAAAACTTCCCTCATCTCCAGGATAGCTGTTTCTCTCACTTGACCCCACCTCTGTTTTGTGGAAAACAATTATACATCCTTTGCCTGACAGACTTTAATAGTACAGTCTCTTTCTGGAGAATCTACCATATTCAGCCTCCAATATAAAATCGATAAGCCTATTTCTTACTCTCTGGGTTCCCTACTAGGAAGACTGTGGTGACTTCAGTGGTAGGGAATCCATAATCTCAAATTGGATACATTGAATATTCTTCTCAGTGGGTTTAAGGTTAGAAGGTCTTCACTGTCCGACTGCTTTGACCTTATATCCTCTTCATGCCAATAGAGACGTTCTAAGATACATGCTTTGTTAGTTCTGCATACTTTAGTCTGGTACCTTCCTTAGGAATCCTTAGGAATCTCAAAGCAATTGTATCTTCGTGTTTGGTTGAAATTTTATTTTTGACATCCCTGTAAATATGCCTTTGTGACTCACTGACTTTCAAAGTTAAATAGTTAGGAGTGCTGCTTTCACTAGTCATGCCTCATTCCAAGTTAGAAGTTTCTTGACTCCATGATGGAAAGAAGAATACGTCTACAGTTAGTCTAGTTGAACAAGTGAATGGAAAGAAAGTGAAGATGCCAGTGGCTGGAGGGCAGATGTTTCTGATTTTAAGGCTTTTCTTGCCGCCTTGCTCTCTGCTTGGAGAGTCACACTGACTCTTCTTCCTGTGAGAGTTGACTAAAGTGGAAATGGGGGTACCTGGACAGAGCAAATGGCTAAACATGCTTGGTTGCTAACTGCAAGTTTGGAAGTCCAAGGCATCTTAGAAGAAAGACTTGGCCATCTACTTCCAAAAAATCAGACACTGAAAACCCTGTGAGCACAGTCCTGCTCTGACATGAACCAGAAGGACTTTATGGCAAGTGGCTCAAAAGGATATGGTGTATTTTTCTTTGCAGCTGGGTTTCTAAGGGCCTATTCAGAGGTGCTTTCAGAAGGCACTTTGGTTACTGATAAATTCCTCCAGGCTTTCTCAGAGCCCCAGCATCTCTGGAACAATGTGCTTGGCAACAGCTGTCATTGAATAAGGATAAGCTGAGTATGTGGCTAAAGGTGTTCCCAGTGGGTGCCGTGGTGATGTCATTTGGAGCGATTTTTTTTTTTTTAAATGAAACTAAAACAAACAACAACACAACTATTTGGAGAGAGGATGAGAAAACTCCAGTGAAAGGATGTTGTTTCTAGTGGTATTGACCACAATTTGGAACAGAATATGCTCTACTTCTCTATTTGTTATTCCTTTTGAAACCTGACTTTGGTGACTCAGTTATCTTGGAGCATGGGGCTGAGGGGCAAGCACAGCTTTTAGTCTTAGTGCCTGGAGGCTTCCCTTTCATGGCTGACTGGAGACACTGCCTGTGAGTTGACGACTGTTTCATCCCCAGCATCTCTCTGCTAGGCCTCTGCGATTTCCCTGGCCCCAGGATCTCATACAGCGCAGGCGTGTTGCAAGTGTTTAAGGAGTTATGTAAATTGAACCATCTTCATTTCTTCTTATTCTGCATTGCCTGCTGTGTAACACTGAAGAAGTATGCCTCTGCGTGCCTTCTATTTGTCAAGCATTGTACTGAGTATTTGGATGAACTCTAGCATAACATAGGTGCTCACTAAATACTTACTGAGTGAACAGGAGCTAAAGGAATCATAGGAGAGAGGTATGCCGTTCACTATGGTATGTTACCGTATCCTAATTTCCCAAGGTTCACACTATCTCTTCATCTTTTCTAATTTCTCTGTTCTATTCTCAGTACATTTGTAAAGCACTGCCTGATTTAATTCCAACTAGGTTATAAGTAAACACTAATAATTTCAGGTTTTAGACTCATAGATATGTATGTTGTGGCAAGTGGCGACAGGAGACTAAAAAAATTATATATAAATGTATACACATACACAATATATACATATACATACATATATATACATGACACATGTGTGCACACACACATATATATAAGGACTTTGGAGAGACCCTGGCACAAGGTACCATGTGATCTTTATAAAATCATGGCCAAGAAAGCTACAATTTATGCTGCCAATATCTGCGTTGGACCTGTGTATGTCATGTAGTGCTTTAAAAAGCCCTAGGGAGAAGGCAACCCTGCCAGTCTTGGCAGGTCTCCCTCTTTATGTGAGTTCCAACGCTGTTACATTTCAAAACACCAATTTTGTCTGAAGGGCAGCAGAGTATGTCTCCATAGGTGTGGAGCTAGGAGATCTTGGCTAAATTGCTGGACCTGCATATTCTTACATTATAAAATATGAATATAAGCTCCTGGAGTCAAGAACCTAATAAAGACCAAGCAAAGCAGTATGTGAATAATACATGTTTCTATTTTATATATACAGCACCTCTTTGAAATATGAACTCTCTTATCAATGAGATAACTGAAGTTCTGAGAGGTTTTTAACTTGCCTCAAGTTTCACAGATAGTTGGGCCTTCAACCGTAGTTTCCCTGACTCCAGATGTCCATATTCTGGACCATGACATGAGTGCCCAGTTATCTAAAACTAAAGGTGGCTAGAAGTAATATAGAAATAACATATGAAAAACACTTAATGTGGTCTCTAGCATATGCTAGGCTCTCAAACAGTAGAAAGCTATAATTGTTGGCTATGTATTTTATCTATGATTTCTCTCTGTATTTAATGAACTAGCCTTTTAAGGGAGAGGTCAGACATGTAACTTCCTCTCCAAGGAAGTAAATTGTTATACCAAGTATTTTTTCCTCCATAATTATATCTGTGGCAGTACTTGAAATTAAGAAGACTGGAATGAAGAGCAGAGATGCCTTTACTTTTTTGCATACATGCCTTAGCTATGCCACATAATTTAAACAGAATTTAACTCCCATTCCCTCTTGAACATTTACACAAAAACCTTGAACCTTAAATATTTCTGTAACTTAAACCTGTAATTAATTTTACAAGTATTTATTGATCGCTGCTTCTCACCATGCAGTTTGCTGCATGCTGATCAAACTATGATGAGCCCAGGTATCCAGAGCAGAATCAGTAACTCACAAGTGTGTTATTTATCCAACTGCCTTGTAATCAGCATGGCCGTATATAATATTGACAGCAGATCGATTGTCTTTTTTTTCCACAGAGATGTATTTTGTGTCCTCTGGATACTGGGCAGGAGTCTGTTGGCTGGGAAATGTAATTTTTTCAAGAGATAAATATTTGCTAGCTTTCATAGCATTGATGATCTGTAGGGGAGATAGGCAAGCCAAGTGCCGTCGAGTCGGATCCGACTCATGGGGGAGATAAACCACACAAAAATGTAGGCAACAATCATGTTAAGTGACAATAGTGTTGTTGTTGTTGTTGTAAGATTCCATCCGGTTGGTTCTGACACATGGTAACCCTATCCTAATTCAGATACTGGGTGGTGCCAATGATTAACATGCTTAACTGCTAACTGAAAGGTTTGGAGTTCAAGTCCATCCAGAACCTTGTCAGAATAAAGTCCTGGCAATCTACTTCTGAAAATTAGCCCCAGAAAATTCTGTGGAGCAAAGGTCTACTCTGACACTCATAGGCTACAAAGAGTCAAAATCACCTAGATGGCAACTCTTTTTATTGTTAATTTCCAGGGAGTTGGCTGTGACCATAGCACCCTTAATTGCATAATAGAATGGTACATAGCTCAGTCCTGAAGTTATAAAATTATCTCTAAAACCCAAATAGGCTCACCATGGCAAGAAGGGGGAAGAGGATGGTTCAGGCTGAAGGCATGTGAATTTCAAAAAGCTCTAGTGCAAAGACCTTGTTCAAGCAACAGAAAACCCAAAACCAAACCAAACTCACTGCCATTGAGTCAATTCCAACTGATAGCAACCCTGTAGACTAAACAGAACTGCTCCATAGAGTTTCCAAGGAGCACTGGTGGATTTGAACTGCCCACCTTCTGGTTAACAGCTGTAGTACTTAATCACTATGCCACCAGGATTTCCAAGTAGCAGAGAGCAGGCTATTAGACCTGAGAGAGTGAGGAAGGGAAGTATTGTCCAAGCTGAGTTGTAGTAGGGCTCTCTGTAGGTTAAGCTGAGGGGCTGGGGCATTGTCTTAAATGAACTGAGAAGTCAGTGAAGGATTTCAGACTGGAGAATTGTCACTATAAAATCTAACAAAGTTTATTGCAGATGAGTAAAATGTGAACTTTAAGGGAGCAAAACAAGGAGCAGGGAGACCAGGGCGGGGGCTACTCGGTGGTTCAAGAGAGAAACGGTAGCTTAGAATGAGGTGATGCGGTGGTGGTGGCGGGGGGGAAGGAGCTGAGTAATTTGGGAAGTATTTTGAAGATACGGTTCACAGGAGCTGCTGAGACAGCTGCTGGGAGTGGGTGTAGAAGAAAGGGAAGGGATCATTCCTTGGATTGCTCCTAAAACAAGAGTACGTTAGTCTTGCCCTGATCATAAACATGGAGGGCAGTGGAGGGAGCTGTTGCCAAAAAAAAAGAAGAGGCAGAGGAGAAAGAGAGCTAAGGTTTATGGCACCCCTCAGATGTGTCAAGGAAAACTTGGTGGCAGAGTGGTTAAGTGCTAAGGCTCCTAACCAAAAGATCAGCAGTTTGAATCCACCAAGCGCTCCTTGGCAACTGTATAGGAAACTATAGGTTTGTTTTGAGTTGTATTGACTAAATGGCAGTAGCTAAGGAATGACAGGCGTTCTGCTAACCGTGTGCATGCTATGTAATCCTCTACTTTAAAGCAATTCTACAAAATAAATGTTATAATATGCACATTTTACATACAAGGAAATGAAGTCTTGGGAAAGTTTCGTAACTCAACAAAGGACTTAAAACCAAACCCACTGGCATCGATTCTAACTCGTAGCAACACGATAGACAGAGTAGAACTTTCCCATAGAGTTTCCAAGGAGTGCTTGGTGGATTTGCAATGCTGACCTTTTGGTTAGCAGCCTTAGTACTTAACTACTATGCCACCAGAGTTTGTCATCAAAGGACTTAGAGTTGGCAAATAATGGAACTTAAAATTGAGCAGATTTAGCTATCACAAGCTGTTCTCTTTCTGCAGCCTCATGCTTTTTCCAAAGGCTAAGATTATGTCATCCAACTAAATAATTTATTCCTTGAAAGTCACTAGTATAGTGCTCGGCATCTGTTTGTTGGATGTTCACTATATTGTTTTTCTGTTAGATGCCATTGATTCAGTTCCAACCCATAGCAATCCTCTGTAAAAAAGAAAACAAACAAACAAACAAAAAACACTGCCCAGTCCTGCATCGTCCTCACGCTCCTTGCTATGTATGAGCCCATTTTTGCAGCCACTATGCCAGTCCATCTGGTTGAGGGGCTGCTTTTTTCACTGATCTTCTGCTTACCCAAGGATGATTGTTCTTCTCTAGGGACTGTTCCCTTCTGATCACATATCCAAAGTACTTGAGACAAAAACTCGCTGTCCCCACTTCTAAGGAACACTGTGACTGTGCTTCTTACCAGACAGATTTGTTCATTCTTTTAGCAACTCATGG
This sequence comes from Heterohyrax brucei, assembly GCA_028571685.1. Lineage (NCBI taxonomy): Eukaryota > Metazoa > Chordata > Mammalia > Hyracoidea > Procaviidae > Heterohyrax > Heterohyrax brucei. Next base: position 174,467,077 of record CM053141.1, read on the forward strand.
TATATTTAATATTCAATATTATAGATAGCATATATAGATATTCAATATTATAGATAGCATATATATAGATAGCATAACTATATATTGGTATTAACTTAAAAATCATATAAGCCAATAGTAGAAATTAATTGGTTGCTTAATATACTTTTGTAAATTAAAGTAACATTTCAGTTAGTACCAGGAATGTTCCAAAGTTGAAAAGAACTTCCCAAAATTCTTATACCTCATCTTATTGCCGTTGCTTAGAAGAGGATCATAACAGTATTTACGTGAGAACAGTGTGGCCTAAAACACAGCTCCCAGTTTGACTCTGGAGTTTCTGTTTCCAAAGCTGAAGACCTACAGATAATTCTTCAAAAAACCCAATGCCTCAGGCAAAATTGTCTTCACTAAGCTGTTTAGTAGGCTGTTTGACTCAAAGGCAACTTTGTCTCAGCTCAAGTTTCAGTGTACAGATGGACACCTTCAGGGCAAAGACCCAAGTGGGTCACTATCAACTCCATAACCAAAAAAAACAAACCTACTGCCATTGAGTCGATTCCAACTTGTAGCGACCCTGTAGGACAAAATAGACCTGCTCCACAGAGCTTCAAAGGAGTGCATGGTGAATTCGAACTGCCAGCCTTTTGGTTTGCGGACATAGCACTTAACAATTATACCACCAGGCTTTCCTGTCAATTCCACAGATCCCAGAAATGTGTATTCCAGAAGAATTAAAAGCCGCTTCTCACTGGTTAAGCAATAGATTTAAATAATCACTGGAAATCTTTGCCTTTACTGAAATATCAAAGACTTTGAATGCTAATGAATCTAAGGAAATATAGTGTATTTCAAAATGAGTTTGGACAGAATATTAATTGGCAAAGTTAGAAAAGCTTTATTTATGTGCCTATAGTGTAGAAGGACTTCCTCACTGCTCCAATAAACATGTAGAATTGGTGAAGAATTGATGAGAATGAGTGAAATGAAGCATAAATTCCAAATATATATATGTTTAAGCCTTTAAATACAACTTGTAGTAAAAGTTGCCAACAGAAATTTTAGAATTAATTGTTGAATAGTTGGTGTTGGAAGGGTTGAGATGGAAGAGAATTCAGTGTGTGCTAAGCCGATCAGGGGGTTTTACCCTGCTCTTGGAAAGACGGCTTCTGTTTCACTTGGCTTTCTGTATGTTTATTTACAGTGTGCTCTGGGCCAGACCACTCTGTGTCTAATCCACTTAGAGTCCGACCATCTTTACCTTGGACATGTCCCTGCATACAGTTTATACTGAAAAGAGGATAACTTTGTAATCTAAGAGTTACTGAAACAAACATTCATGTTGACAAATTAAATGACAACTAGTCTAATTTGGAAGTTTATTTTGTGTTGTGTGTGTGTATGTATATTTTCATATATTTTTGTATTTCATATTTTTTTGTAGAGCACAGAGGAAGTCAGCCTTTTTAAAATTGTATTTAATTATATGTGTATATTTTATGCTTTGGACAAAGCATGCCATTCCTTAAACCAACCATTTCATCTCTTAATAATAACTGTCTCGCCTCTCAAGGTAGCTTAGTCTGAGTGACTATATTAAATATAGGCACCTCTTAATTCTGTTTCCAAAAGTAAGGATTTATCAGAATCTCTTGTCTGCATTATATGAATGCAATCTGGCTTTCTGAAACAGCTTACATGAATGCAGCCAGCTTTCTGTGGAAAAAAAATTAACTTAAGCACTTTTTCATGCACTGTCATGCAACATGCATTACATGTATTAATTCATGTAATGCTCCTAGCAAATAAGTGAAATAGGTACTATTGTAATCCCTGTATTACAGGTAAGAGATAGAAAAGTGAGCCTCAGAGAGGTGGAATAACTTGTCTCACAGCTATTAAACTACACAACCTGCCTTCCCACGTAGGCGGTCTGACTTTAGAAGAAGCATTAACTTCCGTGCTGCCTTACCATAGCTGCAACTAACTCCATGGCTCCTGCTGCGCTGCTGCCACACTGTGATTCAAGATAGAGAATTGTAGAGTGTGTCACAGAACACCGAGGGCACTGCAGAGCAGCAATTCCAGAACAGAAGAGCCTAACACTAGTCCACAGTGTTTGGAGATGAGCAGTGGCAGAGCGTGGAACCTGTGCATGTGAAGCCAGGTAAGCAGAGGTAGATACCTAAGGTGTAAGAAAATCCTGATGGCATAGTAGTTAAGAGTTTGGCTCCTAACCAGAAGGTTGGCAGCTCAAATCCACCAGGGACTCAGTGGAAATTCTGTGGAGCAGTTCTACTCTATCCTATAGGGTCACTGTTGTGTTATTCTTAAGTAATGTTAAGTAGCTTCTGACACATAGTGACCCTATATTTCAAGAGTACAACTGCCACATAGTTTCCAAGGTGGATTTGAACTGCCGACTTCTTGATTAGCAGATGTAGCACTTCACCACTATACCAGGAGGGTGTCCACAGGGTCACTAGGAGTTGGAATCAACAACAGATACCTAAGGTGTTAAGAAGCCCTGGGAGCTTAACAGTTAGGCACTCAGCTGGGAACTGAAAGCTTGATGATTCAAACCTGTTTGGTAATTCTGCTGGAGAAAGACCTGGTGGTCTGTTCCCATCAAGATTACAGCCTGGAAAACCCTATGGGGCAGTTCTACACTGTCACATGGGGTCCCTGTGGGTCAGGTCACCTCAATAACACCAACGTATCCCAAGTGCAGACAAAAAGACCAGGATCCAGATGAAGACCAGGACAGGTCATGGATCGGAAAACCAGAAAATCAATCCTAATTCTTAATTCCAAAAACCTTCTCAAAGGGAGGAACTAGCAATCTTTGGCTGGCTGCTTCTTGACCTGAGTTTCTCAGTCTCACCATTACTGACATTTTCAGCTAGAAAATGCTTTATTAGGGGAGACTGTCGTATGAAATTTCAGGATCACCAGCCTTGACCCACGAGATTCTGGTAGCGTTCAGGTAGCATCATCCGTACGCTATAGTAGAGACAGTCAAATGTCACAAAACGTCCCCTGGGACAGAAGGAATTGTCCTCCTCCATTTGTAACTACTCTTATTGATAAAGAAATGACACAAGACAGGCCATGCATTTCATTCAACAGGTGCTACTAAATACTACTCAGTTTCAACTACCATGTGACCAGAGGTCCTCTACCTATTACTGTAGAATTCCTGAATTAAAATTCTGCCCTTTAGACCTTGGTCAGTATGGCACTGTCACCGAGGGCACATTCACTGGGGCAGTCTGCTCTGGGTCTAATCCACTTGGAGTTTGGGCAACTTTACCTTGGATAAGACATTTCTCCTGGAACCACAATGTCCTGCAAACAAGAAGTAATAGTAATATGGATATATGTAGTTTACAGGTTTGTGGTGAAGATTAAGTGGAATAATACAAGCAAGAGAATTGGCTAAGTGTCAGACCCGTAAAGAGTACTCAAGTGATCCTGCTGATGAGTGGTATCTGAGTTACCACGTCTAAAGGACCAAGTGATGTCACTGGGCTTTCTGAGCCAGCAGTTGCTGAATTCACCTTTATTATTTCTTTAGCTTTAGGACAAGGGTCAAATAAGTGGCTGGTGAATTGGTTGTTTTTCCTTGATTGCAGGGAAACTTTTCCACAAGTGTGGTAGAACCTGTGGAGACAGGCCAAAGGGTGAACTGGCTCAGCTTCCTCTGCAATTTCATGATTAAAGGATTTATGAGATTAGCTGCATCTCTTCAGGAAGCAGCTTGGAAAGCTCAGTTGGATTTATTCCAGTGAAGAGGGACTTTCTGAATAAAATCTCCTCTATAAACAATAAGATGTATATGTACATATAAGAAATGAGGAAGGGGACACCAATTTCAGAGTACCAAATAGTTGGTTACCTAGTTGAAGTGATAACCCCTTGTCTACGTGACAGTAGCGAGAATATTGTGAAGACTGCAGACTTGTTTCATCATTCTCTCATCTGTTCCTAACAAGGGAGAGAAAATTTGATGTTGTGCAGTGAAGAACTAGCTGGGAACTTTGCCATCTAACCCTCTGTCTTACGAGTAATTTTCTATGAGAGCTTTGGCAGGTCACTCAACCTACCTGGACATCAGTTTACCGCTAAATTCAATAGAATTATCTGAAAATGGCTGGATTGTGAAATTTGAAAGTTACTGAGTCAGAAAGTTTTACAGGTGAGACTGCCTAATTTGAGAATAGCTTCTAGGCCCAGAACCCCAGCATCTAGTCCAGCATAGACTTTACAGTGGCACATAAATGTTGGCTATATTTAGATGAATTGCTCAATAATGGCTTGTGAATATCATAGACTCACCAACTGGAGAAGCATCAGGTCATCAAGGTTACAAATTCCTTATTTATTAAGCTTTCCAAGATTTGCAGCCTAGATGGACACGCCAGGCTGAGAGGAACCCTTCCAGGTGGGATAAATATTACTATTTTCAGTTTACAGGTACTTTGTCCCTGCAAGTCTGGAACCTATAGACATGGATGGTTTCTCTGCAGTCTTCATTGTGCAATCTGAAGCTTCTAAATGGAGTTCAGAAAGAAGTCTCCAGAAGGTTCCAGAGCAAGGGATGGGTTTTAGATGGCTAGAGGAGACATTTTCTTTATTCTCTGGGACTAAAAGTTGACATTTTAGGAATTATAACCACCCACTTCAGATTGGGAGCAGGATAATGTTGTATATAGAGTTGTTTGGGGACTGTAGGAAGAATCTAGCAAGGGATCATGGAGAAGAAAAGGGTATTTATTAAGACTTGTTCTGCATTTTCAGATTCAGCCCTCACAGGAGTAGTTCATGTGCTGTGTGTTTGCCATCCCATTGTTTTCCAAATGTTGGAGTTTGTGTGCCTTCATAAGCATAAATGTTTTCATCAACTGAAGGTGTCACTACTCCCTATTGTTTGGACCATGAAGACATTCGAGTTTCTGTATCCACTGAGTCTGAAATAAATACAGTGTTGGAATGTGGGCAGCAGCGAATACACTAGAAAAACAAAAGTAATGGTCAGGATAGTTTAACTTTTGACAAAGAAAGTAAAAAGTAGCTTTTTAAAAAAGGTGGAAAAGCAGTGACTGCATTAGACTTGCACTGGAGATGTCCTGACAGACATTTCATGCTAATCAAAATATTAGACGTTCAAGTTCCCCCAACCCCTCAATTAGGAGAATGTACTGGCAATCTACTTCTGAACAATCAGCCACTGAAAACTCTACTGAGCACTGTTCTACTCTGATAAAAGTAGGGTTACCATGAGTTGGGGTCAACTTGACACAACTCTGGTACTTGTAGGGGAAGAAACAGTCTTCCAACTGGGTGTCAGGCAGACTGTTCAAGTCCTGTCTCTGCTACTTACAGTGTGTTTCATCTCCTTGGACTGTTGAAGAAGAGGTTGAACCAGAGTCTTAAAATCCCTCTTTATTTTAATATCCTATTAATCTAGATAATTTTTTTTTTTTTAGTTTGGGTGTTTAGCCCAAGAAGTGAGAGACTTTAAGGACGTGTTTTAACTTAATGCCAATGATGGGTACATTATTAACTCCCTCACCCCAAAATGTGTTAAAAATATTATCTGTTGTTACAGTGAAAAGAAAGAGGAGTTGATTCTCATGGAATGAGGAGGCTTGGATTTTAGTCCCAGCTTTTCAGTGGCTGACATTGGTCTGAGGAAACTGCTGAGCCTTTCTGAGCCTCATTTTGCCATCTAGCAAATGGGAATCACACACACCCGGGTTGCTGCACAGGATTTAGTGGTATAAGTGTTTGTGTGTCCCAGGCAAGAGAAGCCCTGGGAGAGGCTGAGAGTGTGTTGAGGGCATAAAATAGACTGAATGAGGAAAGATTTCACAGCAGTAAACTTGGCTTCTGATTCTGTAACTAATTAGCCAATGTCATGAGGGCATCAGTTTATTCATTTGAAAAATAGAAGCATCAGTCTAGATCAGCATTTCTAAAACTGGAAGTAAAAAATCAATATCTCTCAAAAATATCTGAGGAATACAGGTTTGAAACAACCAGCAGATTCTCTCCATCTCTTAGAGATTCGCAGTTTGCTTAAGCCTATTCTGAGATGCTCTGCAGTGAAGAAGCACATTTAATTTGATTTAATTTGTCTGTCAAAATAAATTGGCCACAGAATGCTTCTTTTCTGGAATACTTTCTAATATCCCATGAAATACATTTGGAAAGTTCAAGGCTAGATGGTATGCTTCTCTGAGGAATTACAAGCAGGAATTATGATGTTCCCGTTGCAAAGCTGCATCTATGTTATATCCACAAGTTATCAGGAAACACTTTTCTTTCTTTCCCTCTTCTCACCTCTCTCTCTTTGCCCTCTTAGTTCAGGTACCAGCTGGTGCGTGTGTATTTTACCAGAAAGTATTTTGGACACCAGTGTGCTTATTACTACAGTAGTATATTTCATGGGCAATGGAAGAACAACATAAAATACAATTTCAGGTCCACATCACCAAACAGCAACAACCACCACTTCTATTGTGAACTTCACTATTTATGCAAGAAATGCTAGCACCCAATGATTTACAGATTATTTCATTTCATTGCTTTACATGGCATTAAATGCTGTAGAAGGAAAAATAGTAGAGCTTACCATGGGCTAAAGTGGTTAGAAAAAGCTTGCCTAGATTTGACAGTGTGTGATTTGTGAGGTTGTAAGGCAGTAATTATACAGAATAGACAAGAAGGGACACAGGATTTGAAGGGTGGAGAAAATGTCTTGACTTCTTGTAGAGGGCTGTAGCAGCTATCCTAAGGCAGCACAGAAATAACTTGGTGAAAATGAGTATCAGAGGAGAGAGAACTGGGAGGTAAGAAAGGCAGGAGATACTTGAAGTAATCCCAAGAAAGGTGATGTAGTATGGTGTAGGAAGGCACTGTCATGCAGGAAAAAAGAAGTACATTTATATATTGCATTTGTATTTCTTTTTAATTCACCTTTCTAAATAGTTTATAATTTGATTTTAGTTACTGAACTCAGGTTAATTGTATGAGTTTTTCGCACCTCATTGCCTCAGCTATGCAGACCCACTTCAAGTTGGCAATTAGAATTACCAGTGTCTGGTAATTGTTCAGGGAAAGTTTCTCAGTTTTGGCATATTTGGAGCCAGGTAAATTGCTGTAAGGGGTTGTCCTGTGCATTGTAAGATATTCAACAACATCCTTGACCTCTACTCACTAGATGCCATTACTCCCAACCCCCCTAAAACTATGACACCAAAAGTATCTTCAAACATTGCCAAACATCCATTAGGAGGCAAAACCACAGTTCCAGTGGTGTTGTGTATAGAGGAAATCACTATCCCCAAAGGTGGTAGCAAGGATATTATTTTTGCATAAATAAAAGACTGGTGAGACTAAAAACTAATTTCAAGAATACAGACCTGTGTATATGGCAGAAGACTAAAATCTGTATCAGTTATGATTCTTTTGGCTGCAGGTGTCAAATTTGTAGATTTAAAATGGATTCCAGACTTTGTGGATCCCAAGGAGCTGGATGAACCCCTGTGACTATGGCCCTGAAATAACCTTTAAACCTTGAACAAAAAAATATACCCTGAAGTCTTCTCAAAACCAAACACTACTTTAGCTTAACTAGCAAAACAAAGGTCTGCCTTCCATACTGTACTCTTTCAAAAACAATCTAGGTAGAATCCAAGTGGCAATAGCAACTGGAAAGATTAGATGGGAAGCTTAGGGGCAGTAAGTTTGTGTTAATGACTGAGGAACAACTCAAAGGAGAGTAGAATGACTGCACAACTTGCAGAATTGTCACTAAATTAGTGCCCCTGAATTATACATGCAGAAATGGTTGAATAGGTGTACATTTTGCTGTGTATATTCTCAACAACAAAATGTATATATTTTTAATGGTTCGACTAAGAAGGAAATGCATCACCTTATTTAGGTAGTTTTGAAGCAAGTAAGACTCCAGGTTTTACTGATTCAGGAGCTCGCAGTGTTATCCTGACCCAGATTCTTTCTGGACCCTGTCACTCACGGCATTGGGCTGCTTCCCCTCAAGGTTATGAGACAGCTTCCAAAGGCAGTTGTATCCAAGTGCTTCCTTATTAGTGTCCACTGGAGGTAGATAGATAACCTGACTAAGTATTGAGAATAGTTCTTTCCCAGGAAGCACTAGAAATTCTCTATTTATGTATTATTGATCCAGATTTAATTAGTTCTTTACACCCCTAGGACCACCATCCCTGAGCCTCTAACTGGCAAAATGGATGAGGTCAACTGTATGGAGTGGATATTGGGTTCCTAACCGTAGTGCTCTCTACACAAACTCTGGAAGGAAAAGAGACAAGTGATTATGGAGGGTGTGGAATTCAGTGTGGTACTTCATACATTGTGAGCCAAACTGATTACTTTGTGAAAACACACAAAATAAGAATTTGCAGAGGATGTGTGAAGAGAGGAAATGGCATAAAGGACCAGAGACCATTCTGTTGGAAATGGAAATTGGTGGCTAAGAGCATTGGTCTTCATTTCTGACCCAGGCTGGCTTAGCCAACTGCTGGATGTGTGATCTTGGCCAAATCACTGTTTGTTTATCTATTTTGTTTTCCTTGTTTGTGAAGTTATGAGAATAAGACTTCCCTCATAACATTGGTGGGAAGATTAAATGAGGCAAACAATACTGAATTGATAATAGGCATTGGAAAGGCTCTTCTCTTCAACTGTTCTACTCCATTAAATGGGCTAGAAATGGAATATATTAAATAGAAATGTGTGTATTATTTCCTCTAATCCTGGTGGCATAGTGGTTAAGTGCTATGGCTGCTAACCAAGAGATTGGCAGTTTGAATCTGCAAGGTGCTCCTTGGAAGCTCTGTGGGTGAGTTCTATTCTGTCCTATAGGGTCACTATGAGTGAGAATTGACTCAATAGCAATGGGTCTAGTGAGTTTTTTTTGGAACCCAGTGGTGATAGTGGGTGCCCTGGAAGGAGTTCACAAAGAGGGTGGTAGAAGTGCAGAGCAGGTCTCTTTGATCTTGTTGGAGGTGATGACTCTTTGAAGAACTTTAAATGCTATTCTAGATTATTCTGTCTCCAAGTAAGTAATGCAGCATTTTAAAGTTTGGCTCAGCCCTGAACTAGCTGAAGTTTCATTAACTGATAAAACTTTTCAACTCAAACTGGTTATTACTTATATCACTCTCTGTTTCTATCACCTCTTTGATTTATTTATGGCAAAAGGCAAAATTCAATTATTTAAACTAAAACAAAACTAAATCTGGAAAACATGTCCAATGATTTTAGAAATATTTAATATTCCCTGAGCATTTAAATACAGTATTACCTTACTCAAGGTACAGTATTATCTTTGATCACAGACTGGTACTAATGGAAAACATCTGTTCCAGAAAATTCTCAGGAAAACAGAATTAGAGTGTTACATTCATAAAACAGGATAAACTCAAAGAGTTTCAGCTGACATATGAATGTAGTGGTATATTATAGCTCTGGATTTTCTAAACCTATTAAAACAGTATTCTACTGTATTCTACTGGCTGCAAATATTCATTCTATCAAACACTCATTTGTCAAGGGCCTATTACATGAGGGCATGAATTTACCTGGGTGCCAACTGCCGAGAATCCTAGTTAGAGTAGGGGGTAAGAGACCTTAATAGACAGTGAGCATGGCCTTGTGCAATGAAGTAATGATGTAGATTAGACAGAATAGTGCATGTATTTCTATTTAGTGTAGTCTATTTCTGTCCTGTTTAATGGCATAGAGCAAAGTCTCAATAAATAATAGGTCCTTTAACTGGGACATCAGTGTTGCTTTGCTTGTACAGTCCTTAGGTACTTCGTTAAAATACTGAGTATTCATTAATAACCTCTCTGACTCTTGGCTTTCTAAACCATTGTCTAGACTCACAGAGCTACTAAGTGGTTGAACTAAAAAAAAAAGTTTTACTTCCAGATTTGTTTCATTTATCAGTTGTTGTTGAGTTGTTATAAAAATCCAATTATACTATGAATCCTGTCTGCAGGATTAGTAAGAAAAAATAGCCAAAAAATGACAAGGGATTTTCATAGACATTTTACTAAAGATAATAAGCAAATAGCCAACGAGTACCTGAAAAGATGCTCAATGTCATTAGCCGTTAGAGAAATATAAGTAAAACTTTCAGTGACATGCTACCTCATCCTTATTAGAAAAGCAATGATACAAAACAAAATAAAAATGAAAAACTATACGTAATGGTTAGATTGTGGAAAACATGAAAACTGGAACTCTCATCCATTTATGGTAGACATGTGAAGTGATACAACCTCAGTAGAAGTGATTTGGAAAAGGATAAGCAAGCGTGGTTGCACAACTTGGAGGATGGAATTAGTATTACTGAATTGTAGGTGTAGATTTGGTTGAGATGGTATTTTTTGTTTTGCAGTATATATTTTCACTGCAATAAAATAAAATTAAATACATACGTGTACACACATACATATCTATATCATGATCAGTTCATAATGGCAGAATACATTATATATTTCACCACATTCTTCTTCAGGACTTAGCAGCATTCTATTTTATGAATACACAAAAATTAATTTTTCATTTTCAAACTTAACAACTTGAAAAAGTTAGTTGTTATTAGGTGACAACCAGTTGAGTCCAAGTCAAAGAGGCTCTGTATACAACAGAGCAAAGCGCCACCCAGTCCTGTGCCATCCTCACAACATGATTCTATTTTAGCCTGTTGCTGTAGACACAGTGTCTCCTCTGCTTTATCAAGGATGGTGTTCTTCTTCAGGGACTGCTCGCTCCTGATAACCCGTTGGAAGTCTCACCGTCCTCACTTCTAAGGAGCATTCTGGCTGCACTTCCTCCAAGACAGGGTTGTTTGTTTTTCTGGCACTGTAGTCAATATCTTCACCAACACCATAATTCAAAGGCGTCTGTACTTTCTAGGTCTTCATTTTTCACTGTCCACATTTTACATGTGTGCTGGGTTCTTGAAAAAAACATGGCTTAGCGTTGGAATCCCTGCATTAGCAACAGGTTTTTTTAGGTATGCCTGACTCAAGTCATGGTAATTTTAGAGAGGATAAAATAATATACATCTGTGGATCCTCTACCTTTTTGTGTTTTAAAATATATAGCATATATATATACAGCATTTAACCAGTTTTAACTGTACAAATGAGTGCTTTCACAGTGTTGTATGATTATCACTACTTATTTTTAACAATTTTCCTAACTTCACACAGAAATTCTGTCCAATTAAGAATCAACTCTCCACTTCCCCTTTTACCCGTCGCCAGCTAACCATTAATCTACTTTCTATCTCTGTGTATTTGCCTTTTCTAGGCATTTCACATGAGTGAGAACATTCAATTTTCTTTTGTGCCTGGATTATTTAATATGATAATATTTCACTTGGCTTTTGGCTATTTTACATATAAGAACTGCATTTATTTTTATGGCTGAATGATATTCTGTTTTATGGATTATACCATACTTTGCCTTTTCACTCAGCTGTTGGTGGACATTTTTGTCTCCTCTTTTTGACTGTTGCAAGTAATGCCATAATGAGCATTGACGTACAAATACGTGTTTGAGCCCCTGCTTCCAAGTCAGTTGGCTCTGACCCTAGTTGTGGAGTTGCTGGGTCATCTCTGAAGATGACTCTATGCCTAACCTTTCAAGGAACTGTTTTCCACATTCTACGCCACTTTACGTTCCTATTGGCAATGGATAAAGATTCTAATTTCTTCAATCCTTGACAGCTTTTTATTTTCCATTTTTGTTGTTGTTGTTTTGTTCTGTTTGTTTTTGGATAATAGCCATCCTAGTGCGTGGGAGAAAGGAGTCTTGGTGAGGCAGTGGGTAAATACTTGGCTGCTAACCAAAAGGTCAACAGTTGAAACCTACCAACCACTCTGTGGAAGAAAGATGTGGCAGTCTACTTTTGTGAAGATTGTAGCCCTGGAAACCCTGCAGGATGGTTCTCCTCTGTCGTACAGAATCAGAATTGACTCAACAGTGGTAGATTTTGGAGTTTGGAACTGTGTGTGAAGTAGTATCACATTGTGGTTTTGATTTGTATTTCCCTAATGGCTAATGACATGGAATATTTTTCATGTGCTGGCTGGCCATTTGTATACCTTCTTTGAAGAAATGTCTATTTAAGTCCTCTGCCCATTTTTTTAATTTAGTCATTTGTCTCTTTTTATTTATTTATTTATTTTTTATTGAGTTGTAGTGTAGGAGTTTTTATACATTCTGGCTAGGATATTAGATCCTTGTCAGATAGATGGTTTTCAAATATTTTCTCCTGTTCCATAAGTTGTGGAAACCCTGATGGCATAGTGGTTACATTCTATAGCTGCTAACCAAAAGGTTGGCAGTTCAAATCTACCAAACGCTCCTTGGAAACTATGGGGCAGTTCTACTCAGCCTATAGGGTTGCTATGATCAAAATTGACTTGATGGCAGTGGCTTTTTTGCATTTCTGTAGCTTAATTCTTCACTTTGTTGATAAAATTTTTGGTGCATGAAAATTTTAATTTTGATTACATTTTAACTTACCTATTTGTTTTAGTCTTTTGGTGTTTGTGCCGTTAGTGTCATGTCTGAGAATTCATCGCCAAATAAAGATTCTGGAGGTTTGTACCTATTTTTCTTTAAGAGTTTCTTATATTTAGGTTTGTGGTCCACTTTTAGTTAAGTAATATGTATGTAATGTAGTAAGGCTCTAATTTCAGTTTTCCACATGTAGAAATCCACTTGTCCAAGCTGTATTTGTTGAAGTAACTCTTCTTTCCTTTGGATGGACTTGGGCATCCTTGTTGAAAATCGGTTGACCATACATATGAGTTTATTTCTGGGCTCTCAGTTCTATTCTACTGTTCTGTGTCTATCCCTCTTTGAGTACCACACAGCTTTGATTATTGCAACTTTGCTGGAAGTTTTGAAATTGAGGATCATGAGTCTTCTTACTTTGCTTTTCTTTTTTGAGATTGTTTTGATCTACTCTGGCCCCTAGGGTCGCCATGAATTGGATCTGACTCTATGGCACTTGGCCAGCTGGCTTTGATGATTTAGGTCTCCTTGCATTTCCATAGGAGTCTTGGTGATGCAGTGATTAAGGCTCATCTGCTCTTAATCAGACAATTTGAATGCATCAGCTACTCCTTGGAAACCCTATGAGGCAGTTTACTGTGTCCTATGCCAACTGTGTCCTATAGCATTGCTATATGTTGGAATTGACTTGACAGTGATGATTCGGTGTTTCGTTTTTGTTTGTTTTGTTTTTTTTTTGCTAGTCCATATGAATTTGAAAATCAGCTTTTCCATTTCTGCTATAGGCTGTTGGAATTTTTGTAGGAATTGTGTTGAATCTACAGATGACTTTGAGTAGTACTGACATTGTAATAATACTAAGTCTTGTAACCCAGGATGTCTTACTATTTATTTGGTCCTCTGAACTGAAATGCTAATTAATGTCTGACTGACTACAATGCTTAAACTTTTTCTTCCAAATAACTTTGCTTTACCAATGGACCAAGAAGTAGTCATTGCCACCAAGGAATTTCCTATTTCATTGAAAGAACCTATTACCATCGAGTTGATTCCAACTCACAGTGTCCCTATAGGACAGAGAAAAACTTCCCCATAGACTTCTAAGGAGTGGCCAGTAGATTTGAACTGCTGACCTCTTGGGTTACAGCTGCAGCTCTTACCCACACCACCACCAGGGCTGCCACAGGAGAGTGAAGACTCCCATAGAAGAGGTAAAACTGAACATAAGTAGACATTATCATCATAGCAAAAATAATAACTGACAGTTTTGGGCTGTTAGTGTAATTCAGGCACTGTTCCAATGCTTCAAATGTACTGAATCATTCCATATTCACAGTAACCCTCATGCGGGGTCTACTGTGATTATACCAATTTCATAGACAAAGAAAACTGAAGCATAAAATGTAAAGTAAAAACTCAAACACAATAGAGTTAGAAAGAAGCGAATCCAGGATTTTAAACCAGACAGTCTCTCTCAGCTGTCTTGGAGCTTGTAACTACCAAGCTACCTCTCATAACCATATCAAAAGGTTATGGGTGATAAGGATTCTAAGAGAAGCATGGGTAAGTTGTATTTCCTATAGGAATAAGCTTAGGGGAAGAAGCAGAATTCACTCTAGTCCCTATAGGAAGATTTGATTGGGCAGAGGTACAGAAATGGTCATTCCAAATTAAAGGCTTTCCAGCTGTGAGCATAAAAAGTAAGAGATTTTAGTGCTTACTTGGAGTAATTGTTCCATATTCCTTTTTCTGTAATTATAAGATGGTTTTGCTCCTATTTCAACTCCCAGTTATTCTGCTCCCAACTGGTGCGTAGCCCCCAGTCAGGGGCACTTTTCCCCCAGTGCAGCCCAGGAGAGCTATCTTTATGTCCACTGATTTATCCTCAGATCGCTTTATCAACAGATGCATCACCAAGCACTTCTGTCCCAGAGTCAGTGAAGGAAGGTTTATGACTCAATTTTATTCCTTTGCTTGTGCAGACAAGTGGCTTCAGTTGTGAGGGAGTCATTTGAAATAAAACATTGTTGTTTGAGTCTTGCTCCCTGAGCCACATCTCCTGACCCACGGTTGCCTCTGAGCTAAGGCTCTGACTTGGACCTGCTGGAGAACTTCTCTGCTGTGACTGACAAAACAAAGTCACTTATTAGTAAACAGACATTTATGAATTGTAATTGTCTTAATTTAATGCCTTTTAATTGTGCTACTGAAGGATCCAGTAATGAACATGCTGTGATAATATGGCACTTGAATTTCACTTCGCTTTTTGTTATGTTTTTTGCTTTCTTGGGTTCTCTTGGCTTTTATCAAGTAAATAGTTATGAGGCAAAGAGGCACTTTCTGAGAGAATTGCCTCAGTTGGTATGCCTGTTATTTCATGACTTAAACATCTTATGCTTCTAGTATTTCTGTATGTGTTCAGTTATTATCCTCATTCATATATCAACCGTGACCCTGGTCCCAGATATTATGTCATCCCGAGCTCTCATCAATCCTTTAGCCCCAGCACTTCAACAGTAGAAACTGCCCCCTTTCGAGGCCATCGCATTTACTGTTGTCACAGCCAAGGAACTTTTTATCTAAGATATCTGTCTGTCTCATCTCATCTTGATCTCTGCTCAAATTGTCACTGTTTCAGAACACCTTTCCTACGAAGATGAAGCCATCCCCTATATTTACCATTTTATTTTTCTTCCTAGAGTATATCACCACTGACATTATTTTATACTTACTCATTTTTGTCTGTCTCACTACAACCCTACCTTATCTCCCACCCAAACCAAGCCAAACCCACTGCTGTCAAGTCGAGTCCAACTCATAACAACCCTATAGGACACAGTAGAACTGCCCCATAGAGTCTCCAAGGAGTATCTGGTGGATTTGAACTGCCAGCCTTTTGGTTAGCAGACATAGCACTTAACCACTATGCCACCAAGGTTCCCTGCCTCCTGCACATGCACACAAAACACTCAGTTCTGTCCTCTGATCTTCTAGACTCCTGCTATCCCAGCATCACAGTCCAGTTGATCCTGCTGTGTTCTTCCCTTCAGATGAATATCTCCATAAGGAAGAGGGAAATCTTGGTGGTGTAGTGATCAAGTGCTACAGCTGCTAACAAAAAGATTGGTAGTTCAAATCCAACAGGCACTTCTTGGAAATGCTATGGGGCATAGCATTGTTGTGAGTCAGAATCAACTCAATGGCAGTGAGTTTGTTTTTTTATAAGGAAAAAGGCAAGGAGTTATTTTTATTTTCTTGTGTATTCTGCATCTCCATTACCCTGAGTAGTGTGTGCCTTAGAATGTGGCAAGACATCAACAATCATTGAATGAACAGAATAAATAGAGAAAAAAGGGAAGGACAAGAGAAGAAATGGAAAGAGAGAAGGAGGGAGAGGGTAACAGACAGAAGAAAACAAACCAAACATGATTCTGCCTTATCTACATTGGTTATTTTAACCCAGGTCACTGTGGCCTCCAAATCTAACAGCTACCGCTCATAGTTTAACAATCTCTCCATCAATACTTGCAGATATGCCATGCAACCTTGAATCAGAAATTGCAATTAGCCACTTGCCCATTTTGTGCTTACTCACATTTAGCTTTTTTCCTGGATCTTCTATTAAGTTTCTCCTGGTCATCAAATGCCTTATAAAAATGTCATCTCTGCCATTAAGCCTTTTTGAGGAACTTGCATGAAGACTCACGGCTTATTTTCCTCTTCACTTGAACTGATCACTTGCACTGGGACATTTGATTTGTCTTGTTGAACTCTCCGAAGTGGCATCTGTTATGTACTGCTCAAGCTTTTGTCCATAGCATAGACATCTAAAAGCAGGACTTCCCCTCTATAGATTGTCATTCAAATATTGACAGTACATTAGAATTCTCCACTGCTCCTGTCACACAGACACACACAGCACATATTTCTTTCTGGCACTCTGCTTTCCTCTTCATTGCCCCTGATTACATCAGAGTGAGAGTCTGCAGAGCAAGTGTACAAATATGTTCCCCCTGGTTACCAACTCTAGGGAGTCCCTGGGTGTTGCAAATATTAACACGCTTGACTGCTGTAATCTATGTAATTGTTACCACCCCACCCCCACATGAAATTGTATAGCCATTTGGCTAAGCCGTGATTCCCAGTATTGCGTGATGTTTCTCCAAGTTGTAAACCCTGCCTCTGTGATGTTAAATGAGGGAAGATGGGTGGTGGTTGTGTCAGTTGGGCCGGACTCAATGTGTAAGATTATATTGTGTCTTGAGGCAATATTTTAGGGTATAAAGGAAAGAGAAGCAAGCAGAGAGTGGGAGCCCTTATACCACCAAGAAGCAGTGCCAGGAGCAGAATGTGTCCTGTGGAAAGGACTCAAGATCCCTGTGTGTCAGAAGCTGCCAGTCTGGGGGAGATTGTCGATAAGTTCCTTCCTCCAGAATCAGCAGAAAAAGCCTTCCCCTGGAGCTGACACCCTGAATTTTGACTTTTCACTTACTGCACTGTGGCAAAATTTCTTTTCTTAATTAAAGCCATTCATTTCCCATATTTCTGTTAAAGCAGCGTTAATGGCTAAGACAGCTGCTAACCAAAAGGTTGGAGGTTCAAGTCTACCTATATACTCCTTGGAAGAAAGAGGGAATAGTGACTTTTCTACTGAAAAATAATCCACTGAAAACTCTATGGAGCACAGCTCTCCTCTGATACACATGGAGTTCCTGTGAGTCAGAGTTGACTCCCTGGCACATGAGCAATTGTGAAACTGAGTCGGAACCTAGGGAGGAAATTAACGGTTATCAATTAGCAATGTCTGCCATGAGCACAAGAGGGGAGACTTCATGTTTGCATTCCTCTACTATTACTCTCTAGTATTCTGTATTTTCATTTCTAATTAGCTAATTCAAAGCACCCATGCCTCTACTAAGCATGTATTCGTCTTTCAGTAAAACCAAATTCAAACAAACAGTTTTCTTTATCCACCACATATATGATGCAAATACATATCAGGGGAAAAAGTCCTAGTGGTGCTGTGGTTAAAGCGCTTGCGTGCTAACCAGAAGGTCAGTGGTTCAAACCTACCCGCTCCCTGGGGGAAATATGCGGCAGCCTGCTTCCATAAACATTTGCAACCTTGGAAACTTTACGGAGCAATTCTGTACTACCATACATGGTCACTATGAGTCAGAATTGACACAGTGGCAGTGGGTTTGAATTTTCTCTGTCTTTATTTATTTATTGATCGATCATGTAAGGGGGAAGTTTTCTAACCTACTGAGAATAAGGATCCCATCAGCTCACTAGAATGTAAGAATTTCCATCTTTTCTTTCTCTCTGTGATAGTATTGATTTTATCATTGATAGTAGCAGATGGTAATAGCATGGGGCATTGAACAATAGGGCACAGCTGTCTTTTGTGTTCATCATCAGCCTGAAATATTTTGTTCATACATTAATTCATCTAAAACCTTTCCAAACCTCATTTCATTGTCAGCTCATTCTGTGTCAAAGGGTATCAAGTTATACAAATGTTATTTCTCGTTTTGCTGTTGTTCTGTGTCCTAGAGCTGATTCTGACTCATGGATGCCCTGTGCGACAGGGTGGAACTGCCTCCATGGGGTTTTCTATGCTGTTGTCTTTATGGGGAGCTGATCGCCAGGTCTTCATTTCCAAAGTTGTTATTGTTGTTGTTAGGTGCTGTTGAGTCAGTTTTGACCCATAGCAGCCGTAGGTACAACAGACTGGAACACTGTCTGGTCTTGCAGTTATGCTTGAGCCTCATGTTGCAGCCAGTGTATCCATCTTCTTGGAATCTTCCTCTTTTTCACTGACCCTCTATATTACCATGCATGAAGTCTTTCTCCAAGGATTGATCTCTCCTGACAACATGTCCAAGTATGAAAGATGTAGTCTTGCTATCCTTCTTCCAAGACAAATCTGTTCATTCTTTTGACAGTCCATGGTACATTCAATATTCTTCTCCAATACCAGAATTCAGAGGCATCAGTTCTTCTGTCTTCTCTATTCATTGTATAGCTTTCACAAGTATGAATCTGACTGAAAATGCCATAACTTGGGCCAGGCGCACCTGAGTCCTCCAGGTGATGTCTTTGTTTTTCAAGGCTTTGAAGAGGTCTTTTGCAGCAGATTCACCTGATACAATGTGTCTTTTGGTTTCTTGACTGCTGCTTCCATGGATGTTGATTGTGGATCCAAGTAAAATGAAATCTTTGACAACTTCAGTCTTTTCTGTTTATGATGATGTTGCTTACTGATCCAGTTGTGAGGATTTTTGATTTCTTGATGTTGAAGTGTAATCAATACAGAAGCTGTGGTCTTGCATCGTCATCAGTAAGTGTTATAAGTTTTCTTCACTTTCAGCAAGCAAAGTTGTGTCTTCTGAATAATGCAGGTTGTTAACAAGTCTTCCCCTAGGCCTGATGTCCTGTTCTTCTTCATACAGTCCAGTTTCTAGGATTATTTGTTTGACATACCGATTGAATAGGTATGGTGAAAGGATACAACGCTGACACACACCTTTCCTGACTTTAAACATGCACTACCCTCTTGTTCTGTTTAGAAAACTGCCCTAATTTCCAGTTGCAAATCCTTCTTTGTTTCCTACTTTTGCATGTCAGTCACAAATAATTATCAATGCATCCCGATTGCGTGTTCAGTCAATTTCAGCCTACAGAAGCTGATAAATATCTTCAGTATCTGCATCTTTGGACTTAGTGGTTGGTGCATAAATTTGAATAATAGTCTTTTTAACTAGTCTTCTTTATAGGTATGTGAATATTAACCTACCACTGACAGCATTGTACTTCAGGATAGATTTTGACTTTTTTTTTTTTTTGGTGATGACTACACCACCATTCCTCTTCAAGATGTCATTCTATTCCCTGTGTAGTAGACTGTGTGATTGTCCATTTTAGCTCACTAATGCCTAGGATAACAATGTTTTTGTGTTCCAGTTCATTTTTGATGATTTCAAATTTTTCTAGATTCATACTTCGAACATTTCTTGTTTCAATTATTAATGGTCCTAAATCACTTGTTTCCATATTTTTAAGAAGGTTCTCTGATTTTATCTGTTTGAGAACTAGCTCGTGATATTTGGAAACCTACCTTAGTGAAATTTTTTATTGAGATAAGACTCATAAAACAAAATTCACAATTTAAAAGTGTACACTTTAGTGGTTTTTAGCATAATCACTGTGTTTTGCAACCCTTTAAAAATAATAATGACTCATTGCTATGGAACTGATTCTGACTCATAGCAATCCTATAGGACAGATTACAACTGCCTCATATGGTTTCCACGACTGTAATCTTTACAGAAGTCAACACCACATTGTTCTTCCATGGAACAACTGGTAGTTGAACTGCCAAGCTTTTATTTATCAACCAAGCACTTCACCACCACTACCTAATTACAAATGTTTATTTTATCCAAAAAGAGACTCTATGCTTGCTGTGTTTTTTTTTTACATAATTAATGCATGCTTTCTACATTTGTTTGCCAACTGCTCCCTATCTCCCACAAGGCATTTTCCTGCATCCCGCTATGCCAAAATATTTCTTACATGTTGCTGTAAAAAAAATGAGCATAACGTACTTTCCAAATACCATTTGGGGGGAGTAAGCAGTTCATAGAAGCATGCATTATTTGTGTAAAAATATGGTATTAGCAGTTAGTTGCAAGTTTCTCCCCTGCCCACCCAGTGACAACCACTAATCTACTTCCTATCAATTTGCCTATTCTGGACATTTCATACAAGTGAAATCATGTAATATGTGCCTCTTATATCTGTATTCTTTCACTTAGTATGTTTCTAAGGTTTATTTTTTAGTATGCTTCAGTAATTATTCCTTTCTGTGGCACAATAATATTATATTGAAAGTATACACCACATTTTGTTTATCCATCTGTCAGTTGATAGATGTTTGGATTATGTCCACTTCAGGGCTATAATTAGTGATGCTGCCATAAACATTCTCTTAGAGGTTTTCATGTGAGTATATGTTTTTAGTTCTCTTCGGTATAAACCTAATGGAAACCCTAATGGCATAATGGTCAAATGCTATGTCTGCTAACAAAGGGTTGGCAGTTCAAATCTGCTAGGTGCTCTAATCTGACCTATAGGGTCATTATAAGCCACTGTGGATGGGTTTTTGGTAAAGAGTCTTCCAACAAGTATGTCCTGTCTTTGCTCTTGAATAAAACAAGTTATGTAAATGATACACTTTTAATTGTTTTATTACTTTAAAGTACATATGTATGGGAAACAAATTCAAGTAAATGGCCACTGTGGCACCTTCCCAGTGGGGCCTAAAATAATCAGTTATTATATCCAGATATCTTTCAGTGTTGACAGTCACAGCCTCTCCTCATTCTTCTTGGAAAAAATAAGAGCCAGTGATTCTGCCAGACCAAAATCTACCCAAACAGTAACTTTTAGGGGATGAAGTGGATGCTTTTGAATCTCCATTGGATTCTCATCACTCCACATGTGACAGTTTTGCTTGTTAACAAAACCATTCATCCCAAAATGGGCCTCATTGCTGAAGATGATTTTTTGGCCAAAAGGAGCGTCAACTTCCAATTGCTCCAGAGCCCAGTCAGCATATGTACGATGCAATCTGAGGTTGCTGGACTTCGGTTCTTGAGTTAAAACAATTTGGTAAGGGTAAAACCTCAAGTCCAGATGCAAAATCCATCAAACTGTGGTCAATGAAGGGCCCAGTTCTTGTGCTCAGCGAGAAACTGATTGGATAGCTTCTTGGGTTGTACACGCTGATGAATGGTGGCTTTGTTTTCATTGGAACGTGTGGGTCCTTGACGCACAGGTGTTGTCTGGCAACAACTGAGACCCAGTTGTCTCAGTTTTTTTGATTAAATGTCTGATTGTCCTCTCAGTGAGACAATTATGCACACGGTAAATTTCGTATAACACACAAAATGTTGGGCAAATGAAACACCCATTTTGATAGTCAACTTTAATAATTTCTCAGCATTGTGGAATCATGGCCTTTTGTCAAGACCAATCAAAAAAAATGAGATAAATATGGCCATTATTCCTTCACAGATATTGCCTCTGTGAGCTGTCAAAAATGGGACATCCTTATTAGAATGTCCTTATTAGGATTGCAATTTCTGAGTCATGTGGCAACTGTGTTGAACTTACTGAGAAGCTTCCAACTTTTTCCACAGAGTGTACACCGTTTTACGTTCCCACCAGCGTGGATAAGATTTTCGGTATTTCCACATCCTTTACAGCACTTTTTTTTCTCTTGTTTATTTGGTTGGTAGATGGGTAGGTTTTGGACATTGTTGTGAGTGTGAAGTAGTCTCTGGGGTTTCTGTATGCATTCCCCTGATAACTAATGATGTTCAGTATCTTTGTGTGTGCTTATTGGCCATAGGTATATCTTGCTTTGAAAAATGTCTATTTAAGTGCTTTTCCCACCTTTTAATGTTTTTTTTTTTGTCTTTTGATTGTTGAATTTTAACCATTCTTTATATGTTATATGTAAACCAAAAGCAAACACATTGCTGTTGTTTTCAGCTCATAGCAATGCTGCAGAACAGTGTAGAACTTCCCTATAGAGTTTTCAAGGAGCTCCTGGTGGATCAAAATTGCTGATCTTTGGGTTAGCACTCATAGCTCTTAACTACTATGCCAGAGTTTCCATATACCAAATGTTTCCTAGAAACATGATTTACAAGTATTTTCCCTATTCTGTCAGTTATTGTGTCACTTCTTTGATAGTATCTGTCAACATGCAGAAGTTTTTAATGAAGTCTAATGTATCTGGGTATTTTTCCCCCTTTGTGCTTTCTGTTTTATAAGAAGCCATTGATTTATCCAAGGTCATGTAGATTTGCCCCTGTGTTCTCTTCTAAGAGTTCTATAGTTGTAACTCTTAAACATTTAGGTGTTTGATAGACTTTGAGTTAATTTTGGGATATGATGTAAGGTAGGCGTTCATGTTCATTCTTTTGCATTTGAATATCCAGTTGTCCCAGTATTATTTTTAGGAGAGGCTGCCACTTCCCCTATTTAATGATCTTGGTACGCTTGTCAAAAATCAAGGAAGGTATGACTTTATTTTTGGACCTTCAGCTCTATCCCTTTGGTTTATATATCTATTCTTATGCCCTTGGTACACTGTCTTTATTACTTTATAGTAAGTTTTGAAATTCAGAAATCTAAGTTCTCCAACCTTGTTCTTCTTTTTCAAGATTGTTTTGTCTTTTTCAATTTTTGCATGAATTTTGATATCAACTTGTCCATATCTGGGGGGAAAAAAGCAGTTAGAATTTTGACAGATGGAGGTAACACTGAATTTGTTGAACAATTTGAGGAGTATTGGCCCTCATACCAATATCAGTCCTCCAATTCATGAACAAGATGTCTTTTCATTTATTTAGAGTTGGTTTCTTCCAACAATGTTTTGTAGTTTTTAGTGTACAACTCTTGCATGTCTTCAGTTAAATTTCAATGTATTCTTATGTATTTAATGCTAGTAAATTGAATTTTTTTAAATAATCTTTTAAGCCCTTAGTGTTTCCCCTTCTGAATGTTTATATTTTCTGCCTGAAAATTTGTTTCTTAAATCAGCCACCGCTTCTCAGATGCTTGGTTAATTGTCTAAACAGTGACTTCAGTGAACATCTGATACCTTAAAAAATACTTTCTGAATCGGATGATCAGATGGGAGGAATGGACCCAAAGCCAGGCTCCAGAAATGCATTTACTTTGCAGATAAGCTAAGTTCAATCACATCTGACTTTGTTCCCTAGCAGAACAGGGAAACCTTTAAGAATATTAAATTACTCAACCTTATTTTTTACCATGGTGGGGAATGATGAGACTTTGTTTCACATATTTTGGACATGTTATCTGGAGAGATGAGTCCCTGGAAATGGACATAATGCTTGCTAAAGTGCAGGGTTGGGGAGAAGGGGGAACACTGTCAAGGAGATGTATTGACACAATAACTACAGCAGTAGGATCAAACATGGCAATGAGTGTGAAGATGGTGCGAGGTGAGGCAGTTTCCTTCTGTTGTAATTAGGGTCACTATGAGTTGGAACCAACTCAGTGGCACCTAACAATAAAAACAGAATTTTTCTTCTAAAAGCTTCCACATTATTTCTACCACCACATTTCTCCTCTGGGTCCTGCATTCCAAAGTCTGCCCTGGATCCACCATTCAATCTTCTACTGCTGTGCTCTAAACTTTCCCTTCCTTTGTCATATCCTACATTGTAACTTAGTCTTTCTACCTCTCTTTTTCTCTGCATGCTACAGATAGCTAAAGCTAATGTAAAGGAAATAATCTGCGGTTATCAGTGAGTTAAAATTACTTCCATCTAATGCTCATAGAGTGTAACTAGTTTGGGTTATTTTTTTCTTATTCCTACACCATTTGCCTGGAGTATGTTGAACAAGTTATTTGTGAAGTAGACAAAGTAGATAACATCTGTCTAGACCCCAAACAGGATAAAATAGGGTAGCCACCCCTGGGAAATCAAGTCATTGGCATTTTACTCTTGGACTGGCTGAGATATAACTTAGTGCCTTCCTAAATCTTCTCTCCCTCCCTCCCTTCCTATCAGTAATCATAAATTTAGGTCACTTTCCAAAGGATCATATTTATAAACACAGAATAATATATTTTGCCTTGTGATTTATTTCTGTTCTTTATGTAACTAATTTCAGAGTATAGAATTATGAGAACATTGTGAATGATAAGTGCATCTTGTGTTTATCTACTCTTAATTGGCTTTGCTTTCCCTAGTCTTAGTTAAGGAGTGGAACAGTGGTTAAGCACTTGCCTGCTAACTGAAAGGTCAGTGGTTAAAACTCACCAACCACTCCATAAGAGGAAGGTGTGACAGTCTGAGTCCATAAGAATTACAGCCCTAGAAACCTTACGGGGTAGATCTAGACTGTCCAGTAGGGTCATTATGAGTCAGAATTGACTTGATGGCAACAGGTTTGGTTTTAATCTAAGTGATTTTTTAGCAGTTGAGCACTATCATCTTTGATTTTGCTTTTTTGCTTATGGGTACACTTGATTTGAGAAAACCAGCTATGTCTGTGAATTTTCCATCTGCAGAATATTTCTGTCTTTTAAATATTTTCTCAAGAAGCTATCAGTTGGTTGATCATTTTCAGCCTGCAACCCGCATAGTTACATCTGCAGCTGAGGAGGATGTTGAGGACTCCATAGCAACACCATCTGTTGGTTCACAGAATGTTTTCTGTTGGATGGGAGGTGTTAGTCATAATTAGGCAAGTTGCATGCTGGGATCAGAAGCCGTTTTGATTTCCCAGGATTTCTGCACCAATAAGTACTGCTGGCTTTGTGTGAATTCATGAGTTTGAGAGAAGTTGCCCCTAACACTACTATCAGGGATTATAGTATTTCTTACTACAACAGGGGTGGGCAAACTACAGCTTGTTGGCCAAACCTAGCCAGCAGCCTGATTTTACAAATAAAGTTTTTTTGTAACATAGCTATGCCCATTTGTTTACATATTGTCCGTGACCACTTTTCAAGATAGAGCAGTTGAGGATTTATAGCGGAGACTTTCTGGCCTGCTGAGCTCTAGCGTATTTACTGTCATGCCTTTTATAGGACACTTGCTGAACTCTGTACAGAAAGATCATTCGAAGTGAATTTTGTACTGTCATTAAATTGCTGTGACCTTCATGGCAGACATGTGTCACCCATTTTAGATCTGAAAATTTGTGCTTATGTTAAAGCATCACCACCTCCGGGAAGTCTTTCATGACACACAACACCCAATCAAACCGAGCATAGTGCTCTATCCTATTTTCTTCTAGTATTATAGACAGTTTCAAGTACTGCATGTGTATTATCTTTAATAACCTATTTACGTGTCTGTTTCTCTCACTGGACATTATTATTCTTGAGGGAAAGGAAAGAGTGTATATTATCCTTTTATCTCTTCCTAGTATCTAATTCTAATGTGTAGGGCAAAGAAATGCACTAAAAAATATTGAATGGGTGAGTGAATAAACCAAAACCCAAACCCATTGCCATCGAGTCAATTCCAACTCATAACAACCCTATAGACAGAGCAGAAATGCGTGATAGAGTTTCCAAGGAGCACCTGGCAGATTTGAACTGCCAACCTTTTGATTAGCAGGCATAGCACTTAACCTGTACACCACCAGAGTGAGTGGCTAGACTGAGGGAATTATTAATAAAAAGAAGGAAAATAGTCACTCTTTTTTTAAAGGCAATTTTGGGCAGTGGTTAATTATTTAGTCTCATGAACTCAATGCCATAGATAAAACCCTATTTCTAACACTTGATGGATTTGAAACTTTTGTCAAGTTGCTTATCTTCTCTGGCTTCAGTGTCATAAAAGATGACAAAAACACTATTAGCTTCTTCTCAAGTGGTTGTCAAACCCTGGGTGCACAGTGATTAAGAGCTACGGCTGCTAACCAAAAGATCAGCAGACAGTTCAAATCCATCAGGCACTCCTTGGAAACTCTATAAGGTAGTTTTACTCTGTACTATAGGGCTGCTAGATATTAGAATCAACTCGACAGCAGTAATTTTGGGGTTTGGAAGTTGTTGTTAAGTGTTTGGCTACTAACCAAACTGTCAGCAGCTCA
This sequence comes from Heterohyrax brucei, assembly GCA_028571685.1. Lineage (NCBI taxonomy): Eukaryota > Metazoa > Chordata > Mammalia > Hyracoidea > Procaviidae > Heterohyrax > Heterohyrax brucei. The sequence continues at coordinate 174,493,300 of CM053141.1, forward strand.
AATACACCAGCTGCTGCTTAGAAACCCTTTGGGGCAGTTCTACTCTATCCTATAGGGTGGCTATGAGTTGGAACTGACTTGACATCAATGAGTTTGGATTTTTAGAAATCACTGTGGATGACATTATGCTATAACCAATTCAAAGTTTTTACTGTGGAACCAGGCACATGCTAAATAATCAATATCGTTGGTCAATTTGGTGATTCTCAATATTCCTTTTAAACCAAACTCAACTCCTTATCATGTCACTGTTAGTTTGACCACTGCCTTAATCATCTAGTGTTGCTTTAATAGAAATATCACAAGTGGATAGCTTTAAAAAGAGAAATTTTATTTTGTCACAGTCCAGTAGGAAGAAGTCCCAATTCAGGGTGTTAGTTCCAGAGGAAAGCTGTATCTGCTGTCTCCGGAGGAAGGTCCTTGTTGTTAGTCTCTCCCTAGAATGGGTGCTTCTGAGGGAAAGGGACTCTGGTCCTGTCCCAAGAATGCGCTGCACCTCTGCTTGTTTCCTGAAGGTGTGAGGTCCCCAAATCTCTCTGCTGAATTCTTTCTTTTACATCTTGAGAGATTACCTCAAGGCACAATATAATCTTACCGACTGAGTCCTGACACACCAACACAACTGCTGCCCATCTTCCCACATTAACATGGAAGAACACCACACATTAAAAATACCCACAACATCTGTGATGTGTAGAGAGATACAGAGATGATATCTGCATAAAAAATACAGCTGGCCCACCTATGGCCATATGAGAGACAATGGAGTGATGGCTAAAAGCAAAGGCTTAGAAACAAGACATTTCAAATTTATCACATTTTAGCTATAAGACCTGAAACAAGTTTTTTAACCTCTTTGTTTTTCTCATCTGTACATTTAGTATGATGATAACTATTACTTTCGTGATTATTGTGAGGATTTAAAAGTTAAGTATGGTTCTTAGTAACAGCGGCTGTTAGACAAGATGCTAAATTCCTGAACATTGTAGGAATTTTTGTATTAATGTAGTTCCTTTTGTCACGTGAGGAAATTTACCGTCCCCAACACATCTGTTAAGGATCTTCAGCTCTAGATTCCAAAGAAACCCTCAGTGAGATGGACTGACTCAATAGCTGCAATAATGGGCTGAAACATACCAAATGTCACAAAGGTGGCACAGCACCAGGCAAGGTTTTGTTATACCATGAGTTGAAGTCAATAAGATGGTAACTAACAACAAGTTGGTAAATATCATTAGGAAGAAACTTACACTACTTTATAAGAACTGCAACCTTCTCAGTTTCTTTGAACCAAAATCTTACTATCCTTGCTTGTAAGGAATATCCACTTACATTTCTTCCAAGACTGAAAATTATGGGTGTTTTTGTTTTTTTCCCTATAATGGAAGAGAAAAAAGTCAGTATCAGAAGTTTCAATCCTGTCCTTCAGTTATTATCAAGAGCAGATTTAGAAATATAAATAGACATTGGCATGGTGATAGCATTAAGAATTCTGTTATATCAAACCACTCAAAGAGTCACCTTCTAGTCAAATGACAGGTTATCCCATAAAATCAACAGTATTGCTCATCAACACTGTGCTTCTCTGAATAATCGTTTAAATAAAACCAAATGATAAACATTTACCCTAACAAATTATGAGAAGGCGAGAGGGAAGCTAGGTAGATTATGGAAACAGAGCAGTCAGAATGGAAATACGAGAATGCTTAGTATATATTGTGAAAATGCAACCAATGTCACTAAAGAATATGTACAGAAATGGTAAGATGAGAACTTAGTTTTCTGCATAAATTCTCCCTGAAACACAATGAAATATTCATTAAAAAATAGTCTGTTCTAATCTTGCTGTGTTTATGGTTGGTTATTTCTATCGGTTTTCTTTTGTCACTTTTGGTTGTTCTCAAATTACAAAACAATTAAAGAAATTGGCAAGGAAATTGAGCCAGATGTAACAGTTTCCTCTTACATCTCTTAATAGAAGCAAATATGCTGTAACATAATTTTTCTTCCCTCTGCCAAGAGTGCACCCTCCTCTACCTTCTCAGCTGAAAAACACTAACAAAACCTCTTGAAAGGAGAAAAGCCCTTGTTCTCTATGGAATGTAATTAAATTTAAATAACATTGCATTAGCCATTTGAAGAGGGGAATCTGGAGAAAAATTCTCCCATCGCTGAAAGTTGCTCCAGGCTACACTCGGAAATCCTGCTAAGTGCTCACATGTGGTTTCAAACTGATGGTGGCATTGTGTACCATGGTGGTCTGTAGTTATGCCACAGTGGAGGAATTTCAGGGAATCCCACAATGGTGAAAGACTTTGTGATAGAAAAAAGGTTTAAAACTCAGAGACAGATGGAATTTTCAACCAATTAGTAAGTTAAAAACACTAAACCAAACCAGCTGCCACTAAGTTGATTCCAACTCTCATTGATCCAATAGGAGCTGCTCCCCACGGTATCTAGGTAGCAGCTGGTTGATTCCAACTGCCAACCTTTTGCTTAGCAGATGAGCTCTTAACTACTGTGCCACCAAGGATCTGTTAGTAAGTTGGTGTTAGCTAGTTCTTTGAGTTTGGGATAAGAATGTTTATGTTTTCCACCCTCTAGGTTTCAGGCAAATGAAATTAAGTGAGGAGAATTTTAATAAGAAACAATATAGTATAGTAAAGTAATTATGAACATTGTCTTTGAAATGAGTTAAGCAGCTGCTATATTTAAATCTGGATTTTGCCTCTGGTTCTCTGGACGAACTTGTTAATTGCCTTTGAGGTGACTCTGAAATATGACAAAATACATGTAAAATAGAATAAAATATTGCCGATTCCTGTGCCACCTGTATGATCATTGGTGTGATCGAGTCCATTGTTATGGCCACAGTGTGTTTTGAGTACCATCCTACTGAGGGAATCTGTTTTCCAGCACTAAATAAATTGGACAGTATTGTGTTGTGATCCATGGGATTTTCACTGGCTAATTTTCAGAGAAAGACCACCAGAGCTTTACTTCCTTGTCAGTCTTAGTCTGAAAGCTCTGTGGAAACGTGTTCGTCATGGGTAACTCTACTAGTATTTGAAGTACCAACGGGGTAACTTCTACCATCACGGCAACATGCAAGTCACCACCATAGTACAACAAACTGACAAGTGGGGGTGGCTGCATGAATTTAGGTGAGTTTTAACGCATTGATTTTTAGTTTTGTAAACTAGACAGAAAAGCAGATGAGGCATAATAACATCCCTAACTGATGCTGTTGTTAGGTTGAAATGACTGAGCACATGTAAAGTTCTTAACCTGGTATGTAGTAAAGACTGTTATTAGTAGGTGCGTTCAAATCAGTTCCTACTTGTACTGACCTTATGTATAGCAGAATGAAATTTTGCCCAGTCCTGTGCCATCTTCGCAATCATTGCTGTATTTGAGCCCGTTGTTACGGTCACTGTGTCAGTCCATCTCCATCTCCATCTCTCTCCTGCCCCTCTACTTTACCAGACACAGTATCTTTCTCCAGGAACTGGTGCCTCCTTATAATACGTCCAAAATAAGCAAGATGAAGTCATGCCATCCTCACTTTTAAGGATATTCTGGTTACTCTTCTTACAAGACAAATTTGTTCATTCATCTAGAAGTCTGCTTTAGACTCACTATTCTGCACCAGTAACACAATTTGAATGCATCCGTTCTTAGGTCTTCCTTTTTCATTGTCCAACTTTTACTTCCATATGAGGCAATTGAAAATACAGTGGTTGGATCAGGTACACCTTAGCCAGCAGGGTGACATCTTTGCTTTTCACTATTTTAAAGAGGTCTTTGTTACATTGCTAGATTTTTTGACAGCTGCTTCCATGGGCATTGATTGTTGTTGATCTAGGAAATAAATCCTTGACAACCTTAATTTCTTTCCCATTTATCATGATGTTTATTGGTCCATCTGTAAGAATTTTCATTTTCTTTATGTTCAGCATAAAGCTATAGTCTTTGGCCTTCATAAGTAAGTACTTCAAGTCCTCTTCACTTTCAGTATGCAAGGTTATGTTATTTACATATCTAATTTGTTAATGAGTCTTCTTCCAATCCTGATGTTGTGTTTCTTTTTATAAAACACAACTTCTTGGATTATTTGTTTAGTATATTGATTGAATAGGTAGAATGAATGAAAACAACCCTGACAACACACCTTCTCCAATTTTAAAGCACATAGCATCCTTTTGTTCTATTCAAACAACTGCCTCTGGATTCACTGTCGTAAATACTCAATACTAAAAGCTGCTACTACAAATATTTTTTCAACATTGGGGTACAGGGACAACCTTGTTAATTAGAATTCACTCTGGGTGGAAGAGAGAAGCATACAGATAAAATGAGCCCTAATGAAGTATCAAAGCCATGGCCATTGAGTCTTTTCCAACTGTATGTCAAGAGTAGAACTACACTCCATAGGGTAACACTGAATTAATAAAAATTTGGAGAATCGTACCATTCTATAACTCCCACCTGCATGCAGAACTTGAAGTTACTTGGTTGCTAAGATCTGGTCTTTCTTTGTCTATATTATGGATCTTTGACTGTCATTTTTCAATTCTGGCCATCACTTTTTCCCATCTATAAACTTCAAAGTCAGAGTAGATGGCCTCTAAGAGTATTTCAAAGTGCTCCTTTCTGTCCTCCCAAGAGACTCTCCTGGGATTGTTCTAGGCCACTTGTTGAAGCCACTGTTAGATGTAATCATCCTTTTCTTAATGTAGAAACACAGTGCATAGAATTCAAGCCAGATTTAGAAGAAGATGTGAAACCAGGGATATCACTGCTGATGCGATATGGACCTTGGCTTAAAGCACAGAATACCAGAAAGATGCTTACTGTGTTTTATTGACTATGCAAAGGCATGGGAAGTTCCAGAGCATTTAATTGTACTCATGCAGAACCAGTACATAGACAAACAGGCAGTTTTTCAAATAGAACAAGGGCATACTTTCTGCTTTAAAATCTGGAAAAGTATACATCAAGGTTGTCTTTTTATATACTTATCCAGTCTGTATGCTGAGTAAATAATCTGAGAAACTGGTCTACATGAAGAACAGGGAATCAGGATTGGAGGAAGACTCATTAGCAACCTGCTATATGCAGGTGACACAACCTTGCTTACTGAAAGTGAAGAGGACTTGAAGCATTTACTGGTGAAGATCAAAGTCTACAGCCATCAACATGGATTGCACCCCAACATAAACCAAAACTCCTCACAAGTGGACCAATAAGCAACATAATGGTAAACAGAGAAAAGACTGAAATTGTCAAAGATTTTATTTTAGTTGAATCCAGACTCAATGCCCAAGGAAGCAACAGTTAAGAAATCAAATCACATGTTGCATTGGACAAATCTGCCACAAAAGACCTGTTTAAAGTGTTGGAAAGCAAAGATATCACTCTAAGGACTAAGGCATATCTGACCCAAGCCATGGCATTTTCACTCACTACACATGCATGTGAAGGCTGGACAATGAATAAGGAAGACCAGAGAAGAATTAATGCCTTTAAAATATGAGGTTGTCAGTAAGCATTGAACATGCCATTGGCTGCCAATAGAATGAATACATCTGTCTTGAAAGCCAAAATACTGCCTAGAAGCAAGGATGGCAAGACTACACCTCACAGTTTTCAGGCACTGTTATCAGGAATGACCAGTCCTTGGAGAAAGACGTGACGCAGAATAGAGAGGCAGTGAAGAAGAGGCAGACCCTCGCTGCGGTAGGTTGGCATCGTGGCTTCAATAATGGGTGAAAGCATAGCTGTGATGGTGCAGGACTGAGCAGTGTCTTGTTCTATTGCATGGGCGGCGTTTTTCCTGCTGTACACAGGGCCACCATGAGTCAGAACAAACTTGACAGCACCTATCAACAACCCCAACACTGTAGCAAGACATGTGCCAAGACTTAAATGTGTCCAGCTTTATGTTACCCCACAAAGCAAAGCAATGAAACCCTGACAAAGGTTTTTCTGACTATTCAGGCTCAGATAACTTAGTTCTGATGAGTTAGAAACATAACATTTCTTGTTAGGTCAGCAGTCAGTGACATCTGCTGATATGAAGGCAGAAGCAGTCTGCCTGATGAGTATTGAATAGACAAAGGTAGTTTTCTGGTGTCTGATCAGATTATTCAAGTCACTCCCACTGGTAGGAGTGCAGTCTACAAATGAATGCATTTTGTTACACATCACATACTTTTTCATTGGCATGGTAAGATATAGGCTTATGCAAAGAATGCTAAATTTAAAGTAAAGAACTAGGGTCTAAATCCTAGCTCCGACATGCATGATCTTGTATAAATTATTTAATTTGTCATTGAATATCAACTTATCTTTAAAATGGAGATAGTGTTACTAATACTGAAGGATTGCCATGAGGATTAAATAAGATAACTTGTGCAAAGCCCCAAGCACAGGCATTGTGTATGACCCATACTCAATAAACAAATAAGTGACTATTTATTGTTGTGTTCAAGTACTGTGTACTGAGCATTTACTACATGCCAGGTAATATTTTAGGTATTTGGGAGATATTGGATTTCAACACTAACCAAACTGTGGGGTTTAACTTCTGTTGAAGTATACAGATAATAAACAATAAACGCAGTAAGATAAGTAAATTACGCACTTTGTGAAAATTTGAAAGTAAGAGAAATGTAGCATGGTTTGTAGGAGCTAAGGCAGCAAGGAAATGGGGGAAGGTTTGGGGAAGATGGTAGAATTAAGGAAGATGGTCAGGGTAGTGCATTTGAGAAGATGACATTTGAGCAAAAAGGAGTTAGTCAAGAGGTTATTTGGTAGACAAGGCTTCTGGGCTGAAGAACCAATCAGTGCAAAGGCCCTGAGGCAGGAGCATCATTGCCATGTTGAAGAACAGCAGAGAAGAACAGAGGGACCAAATGGTACAGTAGCAGGAGATGAGGTCAGAAAGGAGATAGGGACCACATCCGTTTACAACTTTGCTGAACACTGTAAGGACTTTAGCTTTTATTCTCAAAGAAGGAGACATTGCAAGATTTTAAGCAGAAAAAAAGCAAGGTCTTGTATTTTTAAAAAGATAACTAAGGTTCCTATTTTAAGAATGATAGCTCAGTAGAGTCAGGTGAAGGGGGAGAGAAGGCTGTAAGCAAGGAGACCAACTCAAGGCTTTGGTAGAATTCCTGGTGACAGGTGATGGCCATGTGAGCTGTGGAGGAGTGAGACAGTGTCAGATTCTCAATGTAATTTAAAGGTTTCTCTTTTTGTTTACCTTTAATTTCTTGGTATTTACCTAGTTAAATTAAGAGAGCTATTAACAGGAAGATGATAATTATTGACCACTTACTCTGAAATGAGCACTGTGCTAAGTACCCATAAACCCTCTGAAGGAGGTATAATTGCTAGCTCTTTTTGACAGAGGATTCTGAAGCACAGAGAGGCCAGGTAATATGCCCAAGTTGACACACCTCCTGAATGGTGGAGCTGAGATTCAAACTCAGTTGGTCTGCTTGCAGAGATAGGTTATGAGAACTTGGTATATGCTGCATGAAGAACCCTGTAAGGGGTCCTCCTCTGTACATCTTTTCTTTTCCCCTAAAGACAGCCCTCCTCCCCCTCCCTCAAGCTTTTCCAAAGGATGAGAAAGGTAAACATTATGCTTAATGATTAAATATCCTTTGGGTTTTGGTTGGTGGGTTAGCTTGTGGATTGACTTGTTGGAAAACAACAAAAATAAGGAGCAAGTAACTGTGTAAAACCCATTTAAAGAATCTTTTAGTATACAGGCTTAACTGCTTAAATTTGAGAAATCATATCATTTTATAAATAAGTACAGATTCAAAAGTAATGTCTTCCTTGCTCCCAAGTGATTAAAAAAGGAGAGAGCTTAGTGTTCCAGGGCTGATGAACAGGATGGTCTCAGAGCTATGGCATGGAAATTTCTGTTGTGTTTTCTTCCATTGAATGGTGAACATAGAGCATTTCCCCCTGTATGTTTTCCTCTCATTTATTATGTTTCATTTGTTCTAAATTAAGTTAATCATTTTGCTTGCACGACAGTTTGCTTTTGGGGATTGTATTTAGGTTTTGTGAAAATTTTACATACCACAGTAAGTAATGGATGTGTTAAAATATTAACCTTGGGGAAATATGATTTGACAGTTCTTCAAAGAGTGTATAAAACTAACTATAAGTGGAAGTTATTTCAATTTTGTTAATTAAAGAAGAAAAAAACAGAAGTGTACAGGCCTTGGATTATTTTCTTTCGACTCATATTATAGAACTATCCATCGTTAGAGCCAGACACTTGTTCATTGACCAAATTGCATGAACCAAAGCAGTGAACAAACATATTTTGGGGGTGTTTTATTCATACTTTATTTTAAAATAGAATTTGCATATACTCAGTATTTAAAAACTAGTGCGTATCTACCAAAATAAAGTTATTTCTAGTGCTGACATACTTTTGGAAGTTATGTAGAAGGCTTATTTTTACCTATTTTAGATGGCATGTTGTTTTATTATTGGAATAAGATCAAATCAATTTTAAAGGGCCCAACATGTTACAAAATCATAAAATATCAAGGGCTGGAAGCAATGTTAAAATTTATTTAGCCTCCACAGTAATCTAGTTTGAATTCACTTGGTGGATTGTGATCCTCCAGTCTTTGCTTAATCTTCGTCTGATCTGTGTTACCAAAATATCATTTATCTGTGTATCCAGAGCTTAAAAGGAGACATAATCATGTGCCCAGTTTACTAGCATTTGCTTAATATTTTCCTTTTAATAAACTTATTCTTTAAGACTTTTCCTTGTAAGAGAAATATAACACTAGGTGAAAATCCCCTAAACTGAAAGCAGACATAAAAATAATTATAAATAGCAAGATAATAAGCCTGAGGTCAACTTTGTCTTTGATAAAAATGAAGATGTAGGATACTAACATTGTAAGAGAACTAGAATGAGACGTCGTCTTTAACATTCCTACAGAGATTAAACGAGGATTGAAAGGGAAATGACCCTCTTATACGTAAGTCCTGCACTTTGTCACCTACAGTTACTGCTGGGATACCACTGAGTCCCAAACTTTGGGAAATAGTGCCTGTGAGAAGGAAGTCTTCTTATCCTCTTATTCCATCTTTTGGGACAGCTGAGTTTTGGAATGTTCTTCACTTATTAAATTGATGTTTTTCTGCGAGCTTTCTCTTCTCTTGACTAGGCTTCCTTAGTTCCTCCCATATTTCCACATATAAAACAATTCTATAGTTGTACTCGCTTGTGTTTTGCTGCTTCACTGTTTTGGGTAGCAGCATATGTTAAATATCATGATTGACAGTGACGTGAGCTCAGAGTGGTTAAGTACTTTGGCCAAGGAGTGTTATACAGGTAATTGGAATGTGGTCGGTCCTGGCATATTACTAATTCAATATTCTGCTGAAAATTTGAACTAAGATGCCTGGAGATTGCCATCTAGATGATGATAATGTTATTATGGTCATTATTACTAGCCATGTCCACAGCAATGACTAACATAGATTGAGTGTGTTATCTACCAGGTGCAGGTCTCATTCCTTTTCTGTTATTACCTAATTCTTATATGTGCTGCAAGGTAGGTGCCTTAGGTTGGGTTCTCTAGAAAAGCAAAACCAGTGATGTATATACATACATGTTGTTGTTTCTAGGTGCCATCGAGTCAGTTCCAAATCATGGAGACCTATGCACGACAGAATGAAACACTGCACGGTCCTGTGCCATGCCCACAGTTATTCTTATGCCGAAGCCCATTGTTGCGGCTATTGTGTCAATCCATCATGTTGACCGTCTTCCTCATTTTTGGTGACTCTTTACCAAGCATGATGTCCTTCTCCAGGGACTGATCCCTCATGACAACATGTCCTAAGTATGTAAGATGTAGTCGCGACATCTTTGCCTCCAAGGAGCACTCTGGTTATACTTCTCCCAGGACAGATCTGTTAGTTCTTTTGGCAGTCCATGGTACATTCAATATTCTTCTCTAATATCACAGTTCAAAGGCATCAGCTCTTCTTCTATCTTCATTCATTGTCCAGCTTTTGCATTCATGTGATTCAACTGAAAATACCATGGCTTGAGTCAGGTACACCTTCAAGTCTTCAAGGTGACATCTTTACTTTTCAACACTCTAAAGAGATCTTTTGTGGTATATTTTTCAATGTGTCTTTTGATTTTTTGACTGCTGCTTCTATAGACATTGATTGTGGAAACAAGTAAAATGTATACATACTCACTGCTGTTGAGTTGGGTCTGACTCATAGCAATCATATTGACAGCGTAGAACTGCCCAGTAGAGTTTCCAAGGAGTTCCTGGCAGATTTGAACTGCTGATCTTTTTGTAAGCAGACATAGCAGTTAGCCCACTATGCCACCGGGGTTTCCTAAAATGTATACTTAGAGATAATTTTGTTTCAAAGAAATGGATGTAGAGGCTGGCAAGTCTGTAAGTTAGGCATAAAGCTGAAGGCTTTTACTGACTCACATAGCTGTAGGACTCACATAGCTACAGGGGCTGATGAACCCAAGATTGGCAAGTGATATAGCAAGCTGCTGGCACAAATCCCAGGAACTGGAGGTCTGATGATGACGAGCCAGTTGTAGGATTCAGAGCAAGCAAAAGACTGCAAGCTTTGCTGGAACACTCATGTACCTTGGATACAGGCCGCACTCCTGCAGAAAATACACTCACAAAAGATGGGCTAATTATATCAGACCACATCATAGAGATCATTACATTGTATCACAAAACAACGTGTAATTGCTTCATTATATAACTGTCAAACTACATAATTACATAACTGCCAAACCACTGAGAATCATGGCTCAGCCAAGCTGACTCATGATCTTTACCATTATAGTAGGTTTTACTTTTATTTCTATCACATGATTGTGGAAGCTCAGAATTAAGGGAACTGAATAACATGTCCAGACTTACATAGAGCTTCTGAGAGGTAGAGTAGAATAGAATTCAAATTCCAGTGCTGTAGCTCCAGAGTCCACATCATAGCTACTACATGTCCCCAACCTCTACTTTTCCCCTATGGAGCCACTGTAAAATATACAGGATGGCCCTAGAGCTGTTAATATATGTGACCATTTGACATGTTTGACCATGCTAAGTGGCTAATGAATGCCCACACTTGACTGGCTTGTACTTCACTTGGAATAGTTCCAGTAGGTGGCAGAGCACTCCACACCAGAATGGCGAGGGATTGCTTGGTTAATAATTTCTAAAATGGGATCAACAATTTGGACATGTGCAGTGGATTATCAGTTTGCCAGATCTGAACTGTTCTGAGATGTGCTAAAAGTCCAGGTGTAGTCAGTGAAAACCAGAAACACAAATAATCTGAAAGGATGTAGGTTTGAGGGAAATGTGTTAATACAGTGTGTTCATTGTGAATTTTCACAGTGCATTGAACTATGCATTGCTAATAAGGAACAAAACATTGAACATATTATGTAATGTCATTGAGCGTATCACGTAATATAATATCATGAAACCATTATTATGTATACTCACCAATGTTTACAGATTTTATGAACATATTGTTCAGTTTGTTCTGTCTCAAAGGACCAAATCTGAACACAGTAGTCTAGGTGTGCTCTGACTAGACATGGTGAAGCAAGAGTATCATCTCCTCTTTTCAAGTACATTTTCTTTAATGTAGTTTAAAAGTGTATTGGCCTTTCTGGAAACCCATGAAGCCAATGAACTCATATTGACTTTAATATCCATTCTTTCAACTATTTTTTGTTGTTAATTTCTCATGCAAAAAAGACTGTTATGTGACAGTTGCACTCCCTCTAACACGGTAGCATATTTGCCTTTCCACCTTCAATTTCTTGTGTCCATTTGGCCTGTTCCTGTCCCTTCTTGCCCTCTTTTCTTGCCTCCAGAGAGAAGCTGGTCTCCTATATCTGACTGAACTAAGAAACACACTCCTAACAACTATTATTGTATGTTTTATAGTCCAGTCTAATCCTTGTCTGAAAAGTGGGCTTCAGGAATGGATTTAGTTCTGGGTTAACAGAGCCTCTGGGGACCATGGCTGTAATGGCTCCTCCAGTCTCAATCAGACTAGTAAGCCTGCTCTTCTCTCCTCCACTTTTCTGCTCTGTCCCACACTCTCTGTTATGTTTCCTGGCAGAACTGTCTTTGGTGGTAGGCGGACACCGTCTACCTCATCTGGTCTCAGGCTGATGGCATCTCTGGCTGGTTAATGTGGCTGTTTTGTCTTGGGCTGCTGTTTTCCTTGTGTCTTTGGTATTTTTAATTCTCCTTTGCTCCGAGTGGATTGAGACACACTGAGACATCTTAAATGGTTGTTGCGAACTTTTCAGACCATAGACATAGCTAAATCAAAGTGTGATGCAGAACTTTATTGTGCCAGTTGACCTTGATACTCCCCAAATTCATGGTCCCTGGCTTCCTGCGTCTCTGCCCCAACTGCTCTGTCTCTCAAAGTATTTGGTTGTGTTCAGAAAACTTCTTGATGGCACTTGGATGGCTGACTCAGGAAACTTCTTAGCTTTTGGTTTAGTCCAGTTATACTGACTTCACACGTATATGTGTTATCCTTCCTTAAAATGGTTCTTTTCCACTCTCTAGTGAATTCTCTTCTCCTGCCCTCCTGACCCTTGTAACCATCAAAGAATATTTTCTTCTGTGTTGAAACCTTTTCTTAAGTTCCTATAGCAGGGGTCTCACAGAATATTTGTCCTTTTGCAACTGACTAATTTCACTTACCATAATGCCCTCCAGATTTATCTGTGTTGTGAGATATTTTGCTGATTCATCATTGTTCTTTATGTTTGCATAGTATTCCATTGTGTGTATGTACTGTAATTTGTTTATCCATTCATCTGTTAATAGGCACCTTGTTTCCTTCCTTTTACTGTTGTTAACAGTGCTATAATGAACATGACAATTTGTAGTTGTTGAGAATATACACAGCAAAAATACACTTGTTGAGCCAGGGCATTGAGTATATTCTTCAAGTTGTGTGACCATTGTCACCTGCCTTTTTCCGAGTTGCTCTTCTCCCGTTAACATGACCTCATTGCCCCCTAAGGTTTCTGTCTCATCTTTCCAGATGCTGTTGTCAAATTGATCCCACATAGATTTTAAAAGAGCATAATGCTCAAGACATATTTTACTTCTTAAGCTAAAATGTTGTTTAGTTTTAAGATTTCGGGGGATATTTTTGATTTAAGATTATCTCAGGGCAATAGTCTCTGGGGGTTCATCTAGCCTCCATGGCTCCAGAAAGTGTTGAGTCCATGAACATTTGAATGTCTGTTCTGTATTTCCCCCCTTTTGATCAAGATTCCTCTATAGAATTCTTGATCAACAATTCAGTAATGGTAGCCAGGCACTGTTCAGTTCTGATCTCACAGAAAAGTGAGTTGTTGGTGGAGGCAATTTCCCACACATTCTACATCCTCCTCCAGTTTACTGACTCTCCTTTTATTGCTCCAGGCATATAGATACTGCTTCCAAGGTGTTAAGAGCTCAGGCACTTTGCAGCAAACCAGGAGGTAGAAGAAAATCCTTAAATACACTATTAGGCCAGTTAACTGGGATGCCCTGTGAAATCATGATGCGAAACCTCCAAATTGAGGAATTCAATTGCATAATGTTTTTGGTTTAGCCTTAGCAACTATCCTTTTCCTGTCATTTAAAAAAAAAAAAAAAAAAAACTAGTCTTTCATTGTTCTTCACAGTGACATTATATTTATCATGTTGTTCAAGTGTCACCATTATCTGTTTCCAGGTTTTTCTATCACCCTTAACAGAAACTCAGTATTCCTGAAATAATCAGTTACCTTTTTCCCCTCACTCCTTCATGCCCCTGGTAACTATAAACTTTAGACTCTATACACTTGCCTATTCCAGATATTTCATGTAAATGGGGTCATGCAATATCTCAAAAAATATTTTTTGGTACATTCCTGTAGGGTGGAATCTCTGGTAGCATAGTGGCTAAGTGCTATAGCTGCTAACCACAAAGTCAGCAGTTTAAATCCACCAGGCGCTCCGTAGACACTCTATTGGGGCATTTCTTCTTTGTTTGTAGGGTTGCTATGAGTTGGAATCAACTCAACAGTAGTGGTTCTTTTTTTTTTTTTTTTTCCCTTTTGGACTTGTAGAGTAGGTATGAGTCAGAATCAACTCAACGGCCATGGGTTTGGTGTTGGTTACCATGTATGGGACACTGTTTTAGGCACTAGGGATCCAGTGATGAACAAAATAAAGTCCTTCACTTTATTCAAATGAAACAACAATCTTTTACTGTAGTCATATGACACAGATAAAAAATAATCAGATACATAATAAAATGTTAGGTTGCCCTAAATGCAATGGAGGAAGAGGAAGCAGTGTAAGGGGAGGGAGAATGAAGAGGCTACTGTATCAGAGAGAGAGGTCAAAACAGCCAGGTGGATATGTGGGAGAGGTAATTCTGGGTACAGAAACAGAAAGTTCAAATGCCTGTAGGAAGGAAAGTCCTGGGTTGCTGGAGGAAAAGAAACAGTTCTATATCTCTGGAGTAGAAGTAACATGTGGGACCTTGTAGGGAATAAAGACTTGAGAGGTTGTAGTGGGTCAGATCTTAGAGTACTGTGGTAAGGATTTTGAGTTCAAACCCAGTGTGAAAGGAAGCTTTTGGAGGACTTTTTTTCCCAAGGAAATGGCATAATCTGTGTTGGGTTTAACAAGGATTATTCTAGCTACTTGAAGATAATAGAATTTCAGAAGGCAAGAGTGGAAGCAGAGAAATCAATATGGACTGCACAGCTGTTTTTGCATTTCCAAGATAGGTTATTTTTTAATTACCTTTTCTGTTTGATTTAATTGCTCTTGGTCAGAAAACGTGTTCTGTATGACACTAGTTTAAAATTCCTTTGTGAACTAGCACATCAATTTTTGCAAATGCTTTTAGTGTATTTGTAAGTAGTACAGATCCTCAATTTTTTTGGATGCAGAGTTCTCCAAAACCATTAATTCAAACTGCTTAAATGTTGTTCAGATCAGCCATGTCCCTTGCTATTGTTCGGTCAGTAGCATCTAAAATTTTCTAATAGTTTTTTTTAAATATAGTCTCCCACTAGATTTTGCTGAATTTGTGTCTTAATTCTTACTACTTTTGATTAATGTGTTTCTAAACTACATTGATAGGTACTTTTTGTTTTATATGTGGTCTCTACCTTAAGCGTTACTGCTGTTAGCTTTAAGTACTATTTTTTCTGATATTAATAGTGATACATTAGCTCGCTCTTAGTAAACATTTGGCTATGATATCTTTATCCCAAATCTTTACTTTCAACTTTCCTGTATCATTTTGTCTTTAATGTTTCTTTTATAATGCTTACTTTAAAAGTAAAAACTAAACTATGAATATTTTGTGTTTTTGCCATTTTGGTTTGTGCTTCTTTTCTGCAGTTCTCACTCTTTGCTTTGCCTTCTTTTAATTTTTTTTTTATCTTCTACTTCATTAATTTTTCTAATTTTTTCTCTTCTGTTGGTTTTATGTCCAGAGATTGTGTTTGTATTTTTAATAATGACTTCCATTTTTAACATGGAGCCCTGATGCATAGTGGCTAAGAGATATGGCTGCTGACCAAAAGATCAGCAGTTCAGATCTACTAGCTGCTCTCTGGAAACCTTATGCCCCCCAACCAAACCCACTGCTGTCGAGTTGATTCCAACTCATAGCAACCCTATAGGTCAGAGTAGAACTGCCCATAGAGTTTCCAAGAACCACCTGGTGGATTTGAACTGCCAACCTTTTGGTTACCAGACATAGCTCTTAACCACTATGCTACCAGTGGCGTTGTATTTGTTCTTGTAGAGTAACTATGCATCCAAATACGGTACACAGCAACAAGTTGGTTTTGGAGCCTTGGTGGCATAGTGGCTAAGAGCAGTGGCTGCTTACTGAAAGGTTGGTGGTTTGACTTCACCAACCATTTCTTGGAAACTCTATCGGACAGTACTGTTCTGTCCTATAGGATCACTATGAATCAAATCAAGTTTGCAGCAACATGAGTAGTTAATGAGCAATTAATATCTTAATGAATAATTAATGAGTAAATAATGCATAGTTAATATCCTTCCCTCCACCCCACATATGACGTTAGGAGACCTGGTGGAGTAAATGATTAAGTGCTCAGCTGCTAACTGAGTGGTCTGTGGTTCAAACCTGCCAGACTTGGCCATCTGCTTCCACAAAGACTACAGCCTATGGGGCAGGTATTTCTAGCACGGCGTCACTGTGACTCAGAAGCAATTGGAAAGGTACCCAACAACAACAACAACAAAAAAAACATGCTGTAGACCTTGAGCCATTTCAGCTGTCCACTAATCCCTAGCATGTCTTCGTCGTCATCTTCCTTAACACAGATCCCATCATCACCACAGGCTTGCAGCAATGAGCTAGGTTCTGTGCTCCCATTTCACAGAGAACCTTTGAAGTTCCCTTACTTTGCTTGAGCTAAACCTGTGACACTGTGACCTGCTTTTAGACTCTCATGCCAGCAACCTTGTGGCTTTAGTCCCATACTCTACTTACTGCTTCTGTTTCTGATCTGCGAAGATGGCGATTTGATTTATTTCCTTTTTTATTGTACTAAAAGACACACAGCAGTAGCCAGTTGAACCAGAGTGTAAACTCCATGACACTGAATGCATTCACAATATTGTACAACCATCACCACCATCTAGTTCCAGAATTTTTTCATCACCCAAGACAAAAACCCTACATCCATTAAGCAATCATTCCACTTTCCTCCTTCCCTACCTCCTGGCAATCACTAATCTGTGTTTTGTCTATATACTTGCTTGTCCTGGAGATTTCACGCAAATTAAATCATACAATATGTAATCTTTTGCATATGGTGTCTTTACCTGGCATAGTGTTTCCAAGAGTCATCTACATTGTAGTGTGTATCAGTACTTCAGTATTTTTTATAGCTGAGTGATATTCCAGTGTATGCAAATGCTACACTTTGTTTATCAGTTCATATGTTGATGGGTGTTTGGATTGTTCCCACTTTTTGGCTGTTGTGAACAGGACTGCTATGGACGGTTGTATAAAAGTATCTTTTTGAGTCCCTGTTTTTCTTTCAGGTATATACCAAGGGGCAGAATTGCTAGTCATATAGTGATTTTTAACTTACTGAGAATCAGAAAACTGTTTCCCACCCTAGCTGCTCCGTTTTACACTCCCACCAGTAATGAAGGCAGGCTCCAGTTCTTCTATATTAATGTCGACAGTTGCTATCATCCTCTTTTTTACCCCCTCCGGTTGTTATTATTATTTCCTGGCCATCCTGGTGGGTGTGAAGGGTTGTCTAATTTTTAAGTCCAACTATTACTTCTTGGTTTTCCTTTTTGTTTTTATTGTTACCATAACATTGGACAGGCTTGGAGCAGAGGAGTACGCCAAAGCATGGTCCAGTCTCTTCATCTCATTTGGAACCCTAGGTTTTTAAAAATTTGTTTCAAATAAATTATGACCATATTTCATAAATAGACAACAAACTTAAGCACTGACAGACCAGAATACCTGCCCCCATAAAACTGCAGTGAAACCTGTGGCAGCTGGGATTGCCTTGTTTTTCCGGGTCTCAGTTTTCCACCTGTGGTAGGGTATAGTCTTAGCACTTTCCTTTCACTCCTTTCAATAGAAAATATTTGACTTTTTCTTCTTCTATCCATGGCAGTAGGTTTTTTATTTTTATTTATTTATTTTTTGATCTCTGCTCTACATCGGTTTCAGCTTTTGCAGGTGTTGCTGTATTATTCTTCCGCAGAATAAGAAGGAGGTACTATCTTTGCAAAGTGATGTGGACCTACTCCAATTTAATCAAAGGCTGCTTCAGCTGATTTCCTCTTTTTCACCTTCTCCTCTTCAATCATACTAATACAATGCAGGCTACATTATTTAAATAAGAGGAGTGGAGGACATGTGTGCTTTTCCTACAGAAATTGAACTTTCTTTTCAGAGAATCAGGGACAACTACAAAATCATCTTTCTCTCCCTTTTGGCCTGCTGGAGAAATTAGAAATTTTGACCTGCCAAGAAAGAAATTAACAGCACACGAGAATAATTAAGAAACTTATATATTGACTGTATTTTTCAATACTTTCTTGTTTAGTACTCAGTGTTCATTTATGAATATATTTTATATTCATGATATTCATGATTATGAATATTTTGTAGATTCATGAATTTTTTATATTGTGAAAGTAATACATGCTCATTTCTTCTTTTTCTTAAAATAATAAAGTTAAAACCACGTATGGTATACAGCTTCTTAAGGGCAGTAACAACTCTGAAGGATTGCGGTATCAGAGTCCCAGCTTTGAGTTTGAACCCATGAGCCTGAGTTCTAGATGAGGTTCAGTATGGTTCTGGGAGATACTGCTTAACCTTTCTGTAAATCTGACAGATTACTTGAATACAAATTTGAAAATACTTTGCCTCAAGTGTAGTCCCTGAGTAGCTCAAATGGTTAAGCAGTCAGCTACTAACTGAAAGGTTGATGGTTCAAATCTAACCAGAAATGCCTTGGAAGAAAGGCCTGGCAACCTACTACCCAATGATCACAACCATTTAAAACCTTATGAAGCTCAGTTCTACTCTGAAATACAGACAGTTGCCATGAGTTGAAATCATCTCAGTGGCAGCTGATTTGGTTTTGTTTTCATTATGCCTCAAGTGATCAAATATTTGGTTTGAAGACCACCCCCACCCCACCATCTGCCTTTCTTTTCATACTGCCCTTCATAAAATTCCTTATGTAGATGAACCTGGCTCCATGACCCCAAAGTACTGCTTATTTTAGGTTTCTACTTTGACTCGGTGGTTACTGAACCTGTCTCATTCTTAGCAAGCCTCCTTCTCCGTGGCAGCTGAAGAATCCCTTTTCAGACTAGAAAGCTGATGTGTAGGGAACAACTTGCTCCCCTGGAATTTCCAGGCGCCTTTTGTGGCCAGGATGCATTTCTCATGCCTCCTCAGTGACATCATAGGCCCATCTAATGTACCCTGACATGAATTCTATGCAGGGTATTCTTCTTCCTCTTTAGTACTATTTATAATTGCCCCACATGGAGTTCTCACTCTTTATTAGGCATATGCTGGACGTTTTATATGTATTGTCTTACCAGATTCTTACAGAAACCTCTGAAGTAGGTGCTATTTACCCCCAATTCACAGATAAGACTACTGAGATATGGAGAGACTGTTACACACCTGTGTTCACAGAACAAATGTCTAGATCACCCAGACTCCGTGCTGTTTTGCTGCCTAAATCCCATGATCTTCGCTTCTGTGTTCAGTAGCAGAAACAGTTCATGCCCTAATGCACCTCAAAGTTTGGTGAGACAGAGGTTATAAGCCATCAACATCCATGTTCTAACACCCCCCGTTTTTTTTAATATAATACATACTTAAAGGTACAAAACATGATGCCATATTCCTTATGTGTGCCATTTCCTATAATTCTTAGAATTCTGAACAAGGGCACTATTATTACTTCCATTTTGCACATTATCATTTCTGTTTTCTAGTTCAAGCAACTGAGGTTGTGTGGTCTAGAGTTACCAGTTCAGAAATGGCAAAACTGGGGTCTGAACTCAGGGCTGTGTGCCCCCAAGGCCGGCTCAACCACAGTGCCACACCAAAAAAAGGCTCAAGTCACCTGGGATTGGTAGGTTCGTTTGTGTGCGTTTTCCTCCATGTCACCCTAGCTGATGTATTTTAAGAGACAAGTCCTCCACTGTACCACTCAGCATTAGGCTGGGCGTGTTTTTCTGAAACAAATCAAACTGCAACTCTCCCACAACCTAAGCGGGTCTGTGAAGCAGTTGTTTTCCTCTCTGAGTTAATAATTCCGACCTCCACTTGCACTGCTCTCTGTCTGAAAAGCTCACATCATCTTTACCCAGACTGTCCCCTGAAAGCTGCTGGTGACATCCTAACATGCCATGCACCATTGTGTGAAAGGTCAAAATCCAAAGCAAAAGGCCCTTGCTGATGGAGGAGGCAAACCAGTGTCTACAGAGCTAAAGAATGTGTGGGGGCCACAACAAAGCCCAAACTGTGCTTCCAGACCTGGGGGTGCTCCCTGACCACAGCAGAGCCGATGAGACTACTCATGGACCAGCCTAGAGGAGTTTGGGCTATGACGTTTCTGCCACAAAAAATAACAGGAGTATAAGTTTTTGTCCATGCTGCTTTCTGTTTCATAAAAAAAAAAAAACCTTCTGGGAGAAAAGCATTATAAGCATTATTAATTTTCTTGTCTGCTGAGTTTTGCTGCTTTAATGTTAGTATCAGCTTGATCTCGAGGGAAAAAGACACTTTGCACTAAGGGGTCTGTGTGCTCACTGGATCTCTCAGAAACTCTCTCACACCCTCCGCAAAAACTTCCCTGGCTATTTTGACCACCATTCAAGTATTTCCTTCGTCACAGCTGTCACAGTGATTGCATGTGCTATACATCCCACAGCAGCAGCAAAAGAGGAGAAGCCCTCAAGTCTAGAGTCTCACATACTAAAACCTCTTTGCAAATTAACAACATGCAGGCCTGTGCTAAGCCTCAGTTTTCACATCTATAAAATGGCAATAACACCTGCCACTGGAGTTGGAACCATTAACCCACCTAGCCAACAGTATAGAGAGCCTTCATGTATCCTCAGCCTTTCATTGTTTTAAAGGTGTGAGATGAAATTGTTCCCCGAGATAAAGTATGAAAGAGTACATTGCAGAGTGCCATCTCCAGAGTCTGTCTCTCATCTCAGATTGGTTTTAGATTGTGACTTGAGTGTCGATTTTGTCTTTGCAATTACAGTAGAAGGCTCTAGCCAACCTCTTACACTTCTTGGTGACAGTCCCCAGCATTGTGATGGACACATGAAAGGTGGCCAATTACACTCTGGGCCTTGCCTTCCCCAGCCAAGTAAGGGTAAAACATTTACTTCTTTACATATCTAATAAGCAATTTCTGCAGTGACTGTATTCCCACAAAATTGTGTCCAGGGTACAATATGTCAAGATGGGCTTTTGGTAAGTCTGATGAGGCCATTCTCAGCCAAGACATGCCCTATGACAAGTATTCATTTGACCCTCATATCTGCACTTTACCCCAAGGGAAGAAAATGTATCAGTATATTTTCTTCTGTTGGTGATAATTACATTTTAGGAACTTCTCCAGCTAATTGAAATTAATTCATAATTTTGTGTCTCCTGATAATTTAGTTTATTCATGGATCTAGATATGTAATTTGAACCCTTCCTCCAGGTCAGTAGTTCTGTCTCTTTCTCTCTCTGTGTGTCTGTCTCTCACACACACATACACAAGAACCACCACCTGGTTTTCATATCCTAAGAAGTCTCTCGAAAGTCTTTGTAATCTTCAACCTATGTGAAATTTGACTTGAATTGTTATCTTTAGCTATGCACTTTAACATGTGTTCCCTCTCATGGAAACCCTGGTTCCATAGTGGTTAAGTCGTATGGCTGCTAACTAAAAGGTAGGCAGTTCGAATCCACCACGCACTCCTTGGAAAGTCTATGGGGAAGTTCTCTTGTCTTTAGGATGGCTGTGAGTCAGAATCAACTGGACAGCAGTGAGTTTTTTGGTATAAGATCCACAGGAACCCTGTTGGCATAGTGGTTAACTGCTATGTGTGATAACCAAAAAATTGGCTATCTGAATCCACCAGATGCTTCTTGAAAACTCTGTAGGGAAGTTCTACTCTGTCCTATATGAGTCAGAATTGACTCAATGCTCAATGGCAGTGAGATTTTGATTTTTTTTTTTTTTTTTTGGTACTGTCTACTAGGATCCCTACTGAGGATGTCTAGAAAATGTGGAAAGCAAATTACAGGCTGCTTAAAGAGAATCAACCTGGAGAATACACAGGTTCTGTGTGAAAGCTGTCAACTGAGACAGAGTAATTGTGAACATTTTATGATGTAGCTTTTAGAGTCCAGAATGAATGTACAGTGTAGCTTTAAGGATAAGATGGAGAACTAAGAGAAAAACACATCACTTTAGCCCAATGTACTAGACTTCTCCAAGGCATTTCATACTTAACATGTCCAAGCTGAGTTCTTGTGTCTCTGGCTTCCCACCTACCAAAGTCTCACCTCAACTATGGCCGCATCCACTGTTCTATAGCTCAGTGAGTGGTCTACTGCTTTTTTAGTTGCCAAGGAAGAGAAGTCATCGTTGCTGCTGCCTCTTTCCTAATCCTCAAGTTCAATGAATTTCCACCTTCTGTCATTTCTGAGTATGTGGGTATATATATATATATATATGTTTCACCTCTTCTCATATCTTCACCTTCATCTAGCCCCTTTCAAGTTACCATCATTTCCTACCTGGATGCCAAAATAGACTCCTACCTGACCTCCCACATGAAGTCTGTTGTTCTTGTTGTCAGTGTGAGTCATGGAGTCGATTCTGACTCATTGTAACCTTGTAGGACAGAGTAGAACTGCCCCATAGAGTTTCCAAGGAGCACCTAGTAGATTTGAACTGCCTACCTTTTGATTCACAGCCAAGCTCTAAACCACTGTGCCACCAGAGCTACCCTCAAATCCATCCTCACAAGGTAGCCAAAGTTATCAGGTTTAAATCATAAGCAACTCAGATGAGTCTTAAAAACCTTCAATGACTTTCTGTTTTTGAAGAAAGTTCCAAATCATTGTCATGACCTAAAAAAGTAAAGAAAAGAGATAACCCTACCAGATATTTAGATACACCACAAAGCCACAGAAATAAAACTATATGGCATTAGTGCAAAAACAGATAGACAATGAAACAGGCTAGAAGCTGCTGAGACAGTTTCATTTATATCTGTGGATACATGATAAAGGTCACAGCAAATAACAGTGAAGAAATAATGGTTGTTGGGTAGATGATGCTGAGAAAAGTGGTTTCCATTTAGATTCCTGATCAACAACACAAAAGAGTGGACTCCAAAAAGACTAAATACTTAAATATAAAAAGTGAAAGTCTAAAGTTAATAGAAGAAAATATAAACAAAATGACCTAGAATAGGAATGGACATCATTATGAACCCCAAGACACCATCCACAGGAAGAAACAACTAAATTTTCTTACCAAAATTAAGTATTTCTGTTCATCAGAGGACAGAGTGGGAAATCTTATAAGCTAGTGGCTAACTGGGAGATGGAGAAAGGATCATGGTACATGTTTTCCTCTTTATCCCTTATCATCAAGCTCCAACCATAACTGGTCTGTCTTTCTATGTCTTAAATGCACTTAGCTCTTTCCTCCCTCAGGGTCAGTATACATGCTCATTCCTCCAAAATGTTCTTCCTCCTCTGGTTCAGCTAATTCCCACTCATCCCTGTGATCTTAGCTACGGTGTTTCTTCCTGATAAAAGACTTTCCTGACCCCCCATCTCACTGATCTGGGTAGGTCTGCCGCATGTACTCTCATTCCGCTTTGCACTCTGCATCCACATCAAACACCACTATTGCAGTTGCATAAGCCTGTGTATAACTAGGAAACTGTGGTAGTGAAGTATTTAGGTGACTTGGCTGCTAGCCATCAGCCTGGTGTCTGTCCATTTACCCTACTGTGTTATTAGCTCCGGGAAAGCAGGAGGCCACGTGCTTAGCTCTCAGCGCTCAGCACTTAGCACTCAGCATAGTGTTTCATGTCTAGAAGATGCGCTAAAAACATTAATAGGAATGAATTGCTAAGGGGCAATTGAAAGAGGACGTATTTGACACCACCTACTGATGAGTGCTACATGTCTGAGGAAGATTCCAGGCATCACTTCATCTTTATGTCAGCTGGAATTTAGAGTACTGTTGGGTGCCGCTGCTTCTCCCTATCATCAGGTCTCATTTATATCACCTACATTTTTCGCATTGCCTTAGGTGTTAAACAAATGTTTGCTGATTGTGTATCTACACACCCTCCTCCCATCACACTCAGGTTTCTGTATTTTGACTGATGTATTATCCCTACCTAAACTCTGACCGTTAGCATCACCCTTCATGCTTCTTTAGCTGAGAGCTCTCACTCTCAGTTGACTTTTGTTTTTTCTTCCTATTTCTCGTCTCTTAACTGGATCTGAGCATTCAGTTATTCAACAAATAATTTATTGAAAGCCTATCTGGTGCCAGGAATGTGCTGGGCCCTGGAAAAGCTGACATTCTTTTCAATGTTAATGTATCAGTGTGATACATCCCAGCAATCATGAGGACAGAACATCTCAGCCCCTCTAAGTGTTGAGTAAATGCGCCCGGATTGGGGCACAGGGCAGACAGCAGCTGAAAAGGAAAGCTGTGATGCAAAATAAAAAAAAAGGTGGACCATTTCCTAGCTTACTTTGAGTAAATATTTCACAGTGTAAGCCCATTACTTGCAAGTGGAAAGGTGTTGCAAATTAGAAAACGGATTCCAAAGGAAGATAAGGGTAAGCATTCTATCATATTGTTTGTTTGCTTTATTCCCCACAATTTAAGTTTTTTCTTTTGTTTTTTCCACTGTGATTTAAGTGAAAGTTTATAATTCTAGTCAAGCCATACAAAAACTTACCCACACTTTGCCATGTGGCCTAGCTGTTCTCCGCACACTGTGATGGCTCACTTCTCCCTTCCACCCGGAATTTCCCAGGTCCATTTAATGAGCTTCTGTCCCCCTCTGCCTTCCCATATCACTTCCAGACAGGAGCTGCCCAAGTTAGTCTCCTGTACCCACCAAAACCAAGAAACATACTCTTCACCAGTATCTTTTTATGTCTTATAGACCAGTTCAGTCTTTGTCTAAGGAATTAGTTTCTGGAATGGTTTCAGTTCTGGGCTAACAGAGAATCTGGGAACCCTGTCTTACAGAGACCAACCAATCTGTGAGACGATCAAGTCTGGTCTTTTTACTAGAGTTTGAGTTCTACACCCCACATTTTTTCTGCTCAGTCAAGGAATCTTTGTTGAGTTTCCTGTAAGGGCTGTCTTTCATGGTGGCCAGTTAGCATCTACTTCCTCTGGTCTCATGTTGATATAGTCTCTGGGATATGTGGCCCTTTCTGTCTCTTGGACTCACGCTTTCCTTGTGTCTTTGATGCTCTTCTTTCTCCTTTGCTCCAGGTAGGTTGAGAGCAACTGATGCTTCTTAGATAGCTGCTTGCTAGCTTTGCACGAAGACTTTTTCCCTCAGGCAAACTAGCAACTCGAGATGATTTTGCATATATTAAGCAAGTTTCTTACAGCTACTTTAAAATGATTTTATACTCAAACAAATGTATACAAATAATATATTTTAACATTTCATATATTTCTACATCTTGCAAAACAAAATCTTCGAAATATGCTCTGTAATTATATTTTGTATGATATTTTATGAAACAATCCCTGAGGTGCATCCTCAATTTGTCAGGGCAAGCATCCCAATAAAAAGCACATGAGATTAGCCCTCAAACTTTGAAAATCATCTTACATTTTCTGAGACATTCTACATACTGGCTGTGCCCTCCAGAGTCTAGGTATTGGCCACACTCTCCGGATTCTGAGTGGAGACCCCTGGCCCTATGCTACAGCTCTGCCTAGAAAGGCTCACTTGGACAGCAACTTGGCCCCCTCAGCTTTAGGTACACCGTAAGCTCAACTGAGTGGTGATTACACGCTTACAAACACAGAAAGCCCTGGCTCCACCCCTTTAAGCCCCTGAGGTCATGGCCACACCCTTTGAGACTGAGGGAGCTCAGTTTCTCACACTGTGTGTCTGTTAGATTTGTGCTTCCTATGGTCCCGTGGCCTGGGCCTCACGCCCACATCTGGCCTGGCAGGCAACTATTCCAAAGCTCTGTAGCTCCACTCTTGTTAGAAAGCCTCCTGCACAAAGGCACTTAAAGATTTTCCCAGAAAACAATATGTCAACGCATACTGATCAGCTCGATCAACGCCACCCATATATTTTATGTAATTTATTATAATATTAGGTTTCTCGACGTTGACTTCCACACCACCTTGTAAAATCCTTTTTACAGTAGTCATTCCTGTGTTATCCCAGGTGGTCAAAGCAGTGATGGTCCTTTTATCTTTTCACACCAGAAGAAGAGTGTTATCTTTTTGATATGCTACCATGGATTTTTACAGGAATTTTGGGTTTTTTGCTTGGCTTGGTAATTCCTTTCTATTTGTTAAGATCATGCCAGTTAAAAACAATTGTCACTGCTCAGTCGCCTCAGACGCACTTCTCAAGTTATTGCATGAAATGCCATGGTGTCTGAGAGGGCCTGTCAAGTTACCACATGAAACACTGTGGTGCGTGAGAGGCATCTCTCGAGTGCAAGGGGCTGTGACCTCAGACACCACTCCCAAAAGTGGGATATGAATCATTTTGATAAATTTGTTATGCCATTTGACCTAGAAGTCACCTGAAACCATGGTGCCTAGAATGCTGACCCTGCTACTCTGTCCCTCAAAATGTTTGATTTTATTTAGAATACTTCGAAGTTATGAGTTTAGTCCATTTCTGCTGACTTCTTCTCTATTGTATGTTGTCTCTCCCTTAACCTAAAATAGTTCTTGGCAATTATCAATTAGTGAATATCTCTCTTCCTCTTACGCCCATAACCATCTAATTATGTTTTCTCCTGTTTAAACCTGTTCATGAGTCCATATAGTAGTAGTTTCATACAATAATTGTCCTTTTGCAATTGACTAATTTCACTTAACAGAATGCCTTCCAGATTCTTACATGTTATGTTTCTAAAATTTATCATTGTTCTTTATCATTGTGTAATGTTCCACTGTGTGAGCATACCATAGTTTGCTTATCCATTCTTTCATTGATGGGCACCTAGGTAAATTGCATCTTTTTGCTGTGGCAAACAGTGTTGTGTTGAACATGGGTGTGGATGTATCTATTTGTATGGCAGCTCTTATTTCTATAAGATATATTCCAAGAAATGAAGTTGCTTGATCTTATAGTATTTCTACTTCTAGCTTTCTAAGGATATGCCAAATAGATTTCTAAAATGGTTGTACCATTTTACAATCGTACCAGCAGTACATAAGTCTTTAAGCTTCTCCATAACCCCTCCAACATTTATTATTTTGTTCTTTTGGATTAATGCCAGCCTTGTTGGAGTGGAATAGTATCTTATTATATTTTGAATTTGAATTTCTCTAATAGATAATGATGGTGAGCATTTTCTTGTGTACCCATTAGCTATCTCAATGTCTTCTTTTGTGAAATGCCTGTTCATATCCTTTGCCTATTTTTAATTGTATTATTTGTCTTTTGGTTCCTTAAGTTTTGCAGCATCTTGTAGATTTTAGACATTGGATTTCTTATAACCAAAAGTTTTTTCCCAGTCTGTATGCTGTCTTTTTATTCTTTGGGTGAATTTTTGGATTGGCATAAATGTTTAATTTTTAGGAGTTCTCATTATATGTTTTCTCCTCTGGTGTTTGTGTGCTTTGTTATTAATATTTTATATTCTATTTATTCCGTGTATTAGGGATCCTGGTGTTGTCTCTATTTTTGTCCCTGATCTTTATCATTTTAGATTTCATATTGAGGTCTTTGATCTATTTTGAGTTATTTTTTGTGCATGGTGAGGGATATGGGTTCTTGTTTCTTTTTCTTTTTTTGGCAGGTTGATATCCAAGTATGCCAACATGGTTTGTTAAAAAGACTATCTTTTGACCAATTTACAGACTTGAACCATTGTCAAATATTAGCTGCTCATAGGTAGATGGTATTATAGCTGGATTCTCAGTTCTGTTCTGGTGATCTGTGTATCTGTTTTTGTACCAGGCTGTTTTAACTACTGTGGCAATGTAATAGATTCTAAAGTCACATAGTGTGAGGTCTCCCACTTTGTTCTTCTTCTTGAGGAATGCCTTACTTAATGGGAGTTTCTTCTCTTTCCATATGAAGTTGATGATTTGTTTCTCTGTCTCATTAAAAAATGCCATTGGAAACAGGATTGGGAGTGTGTTTTATTATAGATCATTTTGAGAAGAATAAACATTTCCATAATGTTGTATCTTCCTATCCATGTACAAAATTTATTTCTCCGCGTATGTAGGTGTATTTTTTTTTTTCAGTAGTGTCTTGTAGTGTTCTTTCTGTAGGTCTTTTACATCTCGGATTAAATTTGTTCCTGTGTATTTTATCTTATTGGGGACTGTTTTAAATGGTATTGATTTGGTGGCTTCCTCTTTGGTGTTCTCTTTGTTTATGTAAAGGAATTCAACTCATTTTTGTATGTTTATCTTGTATCTTGATCCTCTGCTGAACTCCACTATTAATTCCAGTGTTTTTTTGTGAATTCTTTAGGGTTCTCTGTGTATAAAATCATATCATCTGTGAGCAGAAACACTTTCACTACTTCTTTATCAATTTAAATGTGCTTTCTTTCTTTCTGTAGCCTGATTGCTGTGGCTGGAACCTTCAGCACATTGTTGAGTAAAAGTGGTGGCAAAGAGCATCCTTGTCTGATTCGTGTTCTCCAGAATAACGCTTTCAGACTCCGTTTAGGATGATGTTAGCTGTTTGCTTTGTATAAATGCCATTTATTACGATGAGGAATTTCTCCTCTGTTCTTGTTTTGCTGAGAGTATTTAACATGAATGAAAGTTGGACTTTGTCAAATTCCTTTTCCAAATCAATTAATAACATCAAATGGTTCTTGTCTTTTATTTATGTAGTCAATAACATTGATTGTTTTTCTAATGTTGAACCATCCCTGTATCCCTGGTATGTATCCCACTTGGTCATGGTGAATTTATCATTATTTGACATAGTTTTGAATTCTGTTGGCTAGAAATTTTGTTGAGAACTTTTACATCTAAGTTCATGAGAGATAGTCATCTTAAATTTTCCTTTTCTTGCAGTGTCTTTACCTGGTTTTGGTATCAGGATACTGCTGGCTTCATTCAATAAATTTGTCAGTGTTCCATCTTTTGTGTGGTCTGAAATACCATTAGTAATAGTGGTGTTAACTCTTCTCTGAAAATTTTCTGTAATTGTCCAGTGAAGCTATTTGAGTGAGGACTTCGTTTTTGTTGCTGGGAGTTTTTTAATTACCTTTTCAATCTATTTTGTTATGGATTTATTTAGTTGTTCTACTTCTGTTTGTGTTAAATTAGGTAAGTAGTGTGTTTCTAGAGTTTTATTCACTTCCTCTATGTTTTCAGATTTGTTAAGTACAATTTTGCATGCTATTCAATTATTATTTTTTCTTTTTTAAATTTCAGTTGGGCCTGTTATGATGTCACCCATCCCATTGTTTGTTTGGGTTATTTACTTCCTCTCTTGTTTTTCTTTTGTCCATTTGGGCAGAGATTTATTGATTTCGAAGAACCAGCTTTTGGTCTTTTTAACTCTTTCAATCATTTTTCTGTTCTTTAATTCATTTAGTTCTACTCTACTTTGTGTTATTTGGTTTCTTCTAGTGCCCAAGGTATTCTTTTGCTGCTCTTTTCCGCTTGTCTTACTTGTAGCATTAGTACTTTGATTTTAGCCTTTTTTTTTGTTTTTTGGCTGTGTGCCTTTATTGAAACAGGTTGACCTCTGAGCACTGCTTTTGCTGTGACCCAAAGGTTCTGGTAGGATATGTTTCCATTCTTATTTGTTTCTGTGAATGTCTTTATTTCTTCCTTGATTTATTCTATAACTCCGTAGTTTTGGAGCAAGGTGTTGTTCAGTTTCCCTATTTGATATTTTCTCTTTTCTTTTACTGTTACTGATTTCTACTTATATGGCTTTATAGCCTGAAAAGATGCTTTATAGTATTTCAAAGCTTTGGATGTTGTTAAAGCTTGCTTTATGACCTAATAATGTGGTTGATTCTGGAGAAAGTCCCATGTGCATTGGAAAAGAAAGTATACTTGGCTACTGTTGAGAGGTATGTTCTGTTTATGTCTATGAGTTTAAGTTGATTGATTGTGGCAATTACGTCTTTCATGTTTTTACTGAGCTTCCTTCTAGAAGTTTTATCCTTCACTGAAAGTGCTGCGTTGAAGTTTCCTACTATTATTGTGGAGTTATTTCTCTTTGCAGTGCTGTTAGAGTTTGTCTGATATACTTATGAGTTGTATCATTGGGTGCATAACCATTTAATATAGTTATGTGCTTCAGATATATTGACCTTTAGTCATTATATAGTGTCCTTCCTTGTCCTCTGTGGTGAATTTTATTATATCATAAATTAATATTGCCAGTCCTACTTTTTTTTTAATATTGTTTGCTTGGTACATTTTTTTCCTGTCCTTTGAGTTTTCATTTGTCTGTGTCTTTAAGTCTAAGGTGTGTCCCTTGTAAGCAGTGTATAGACTGATCATGTTGTTTTTGTCTATTCTGCCTGTCTCTGTTTCTTTATTGGTACGTTTAATCCATTTATATTCAGCATAATTATCGAAAGGCATGAATTTAGCAGTGTCATTTTGATGTTTTATTTGTGCACTATTGATAGCTTCTTTGTTTTACTTAATTATCTATGGTGAGTCATTTTTCTTTATATGTTTCTTTTTCATCTTTTTCATTGTTGTTGGT
Organism: Heterohyrax brucei; assembly: GCA_028571685.1. NCBI lineage: Eukaryota > Metazoa > Chordata > Mammalia > Hyracoidea > Procaviidae > Heterohyrax > Heterohyrax brucei. The sequence goes on from CM053141.1 coordinate 174,523,890, forward strand.
TTTGGATTTACTAAGACTGCATGATTTTCTTGTTTTTTATTTTGATATGTATGGTTGTTAATTTCCTTTATGGTTACCTTAATGTTTACCTTCATTTTTCTAAATTTAAACTAGTCTTTAATTTCTTTGTATAACCTAGATCTCCTCTCCATATGAAACATATGGGACTACATTTTTTTTAGTCCCCTATTTTTTGTTACAGTGTTTTCATCTTTTGTATATCAACATCTCTGTTCCCCTATTTTCAGTGTTTTAGCTTTATTTTTGTAATTTCTCTACCAGAGTTGATATCTGTTTGCTCTGTCCTTCATTCCAGTCTTAGGTTGTTATCTGGGATGATACTGAGTTCCTAACTGAAGGACTCCCTTTAGTATGTTTTTGTAATTTTTGTTTGGTTTTTGTGAATTCCCTAAATTTCTGTGTATTTGGAAATATCCTGATTTCACCGTTGTATTTGAGAGATGGTTATGCTGGATAAATAGTTCTTCGCTGGCCACTTTTTCTTTTTTTCTTCAAGGCTTTGTATATGTCATCCACTGCCTTCTTGCCTACACGTTTTTCTGCTGAGTAGTCCGAGCTTAGTCCTGCTTAGCTCTCTTTTGTAGATTATTTTTCTTTTATCCTTTGCCACTTTTAAAATTCTTTCCTTATCTGTAATTTTCGTAAGTATGATTATAATATATCTTGCTATCTTTCTTTTTGAATCTAATTTATGTGGGGTTCAATGAGCATCTTTGATAGATATCTTTCAACATATCTGGGAGGTTTTCTGCCAAGAAATCTTCAACAGTAAGCCCCCAGTCCTGGTGCACCAATTTTCCTAAGTTATTCATCTTGATAAAGTGCTATGTAACTCTTTTTCTTCTTCTTCTTCTTTTTTTTTAATTCTCTTGTGTGAGTTTTCCTCAAATATGTTGGTTTCAGTTGTTTCATCTTCAGGTCCACTTATTCTGTGTTTCATTGCCTCAGTTCTGCTCCTTTTACTTTCTATCAAATTGTCTAATTCTGAGATTTTATTATCAGTCTACTGAAATTCTAATTACTGCCTCTCAAGAATTTCTTAAAGCCCGTTCAAATTGTCATTATGCTCTGCTGCATTTTGTCTGATCCCATTCCTTATCTCTTGAGGAGTTCTAAATATTAAACTTTTGCATTCTACCTCCAATAGTTCCCAGAAGATCTCTTCATCTACAAAATTTCTCGACTGGTTTTTTGGGGAGCTTTCTGAAGCCTTCATTGTCTGCCTCTTTAAGTGATTTCATACTGACTGTTGTCTCTGAGCCATCAGTAAGTTGTATTTATTTATGTTTGTGTAGTTTGTTCTAATGTCACTTTTGAAATTTTGTTCTGAATTGCCTAAGTAACCAGGTTTTGTGATCTAGTTTGATTATTGGTGCCTTAGAGAGACTAACATCCTGTCATTGGGGATTAATGCAGTTACTAGTAGGCATGCAGGCCCAGGCTTCTGCTTACTTTTCTTCTATATATTCATCTCAGGTCCCCAGATAGTCATTCAGAAAGCATGTGGTACAGCCTCTCCCCTGAGGTCCTAGATGGGCAGTTGTGATGGGTGTAAGTACAGGTAACTGGCTTCATATACTGAGAAAGGCAGGGCACTGACAGCTGTCCTTTAGTGTCTGTAAAAACAGCTTGCCCTTGTTCCTTAATGCAAGTAGATATATTTTGCTACGTGCTGAAAGCTAGAAGCAGTGCTGAAAGACATTCAAGCTCTGTGTGCCCATTATGCCTGTGCCTAGGCAAAGTACCTGTTGCTGCTCTGAGTTTCCAGCTTAGGGGAGCCAGCAGTTTGTTTGTTAAATTGTTCCCTCTCCAAGTCTGGGACAACTGATCAATGCATGCATAATGTGTCTTACTTCTGGCATAGGTAGTTTATCAGAATATGGAATCTGGTGCAGTCTAGGGAAGGGGTAAGTGCTGGGATAATGGAAAATTTTAGATCCACATGTGGCAGATAAGATGGAAGCCACTTAGTTTTTTACAGTCGGATGTTCCTTTTCACTGATTCTGGAAGCATGATTGGGCTTCGCCTCTCAGTCTCTCTTGCTGAAGAAGATGCTTTCTGAATACCACCACTTCACTCACTACTCTGGCTACTGCTGATCCTCCTGCAGGCTGCAAATTCCTTCTGGGTTGTGTCTGAGTAATCCTAGGTACTTCTGGACCTACTCTCCCTTCCCTGTTGTTCATTCTGATTTGTCAACTTCCCTTTGATGTTCAGGGCTCTTAGAATGTCATATATAACCTATTATAACCTATTCTTTTTTTTTTTTTTTTTTGTATCTTCATTGTTAGTGGGATCACAAGAAGCATTTGACAACACTACCATCTTAGCCCTGTCACTATCATATTGTTTTTAAACACACATCAGATTTTTACATAGGCCCAATTAAGAGAAAACTGAAGCATCACACTAAAAATAATTATGATTATAATGTAGATAGTTAACATTTGCTGAAGGTTAACATCTCAGCTATCCTTTGGGGATGATTTCAGTAACAAATCTAAGTTCAGTCAGTCTTTGTTCAGGTAATATCAGTAGTTAATACTATTTTAGTAAACATTGGTCACTGCAACTAATACACTGTGCTGCCAACTGCGAAGACATTGGTAACTCTGATTGCTCTGTTTTCTGTATGTTCACCAAGGAAAAATGACAATAATATGCACAGAGAGCCCTGGGTAGAGAACTGGCTGTGAGAGACCCAGGTAGTATTGTCTATTCTAATGTCCCTAAAGGCAAAGTGGAGCCCTTGTGGTGAAGTGGGTAAGTGCTGGGCTGCTAACCAAAAGGTCAGCAGTTCAAATCCATGAACCTCTCCTTAGAAACACTATGATACAGTTCTACGCTGTCCTATATGGTCACAGAGTTGTAATTAACTGGATAGCAATGGATTTGGCAAAGGCTAAGTGGTAGTCTGCTTCTGTAGAGATTTACAGCCTTAGAATCCCTACTGGGTCACTATGAATCCAAATTGACTCCATGACATTTGTTTTGATTTTTGGTAAGGGCAAAGTCCTATAGAAATAGATTTTTGTCTCAGTGTAAAGGAGAATTTTCTAACAATGTCATCAATCCCAAAGTTGAAAAAGTTGTTCATGACCTGGTAAGTACTTTATCTAAACAGAGATCATTGCCTTTGCAAGATCTGTTCTTCTAATTCTAGTATCTCAAAATTTAGCATTTTATAAGTATATTTATGTATATATAAGCCAAGTGCCATCATATAAACTTTCTTATTTGAGAATAGTTTTAGATTTACAGAAAAGTTGTGAAGATATAGAGAGTCGGCACTTGGTTGGCATATACCCATACTCTAGTATCATTAACATATTGTATCAGTCTGGAACGTTGTCAAAATTAACCAACATAAATATATAATTACTAATTGAAGTCATACTTGATTAATATTTTTTTAGTTTTCACCTGAAGTTCCTTTTCTGCTCAAAGATCCTATCCAGAATATTACATTCCACTTAGCTGTCACAGCTCTTTAGGCTCCTCTTAGCTGTGATAGTTTCTCAGACTTTTTTGCCTTTGATGATTTTCACAGTTTTGAGGAGAATTGGTCAGGTGTTTGATAGAATGACTCTTTGATATTGTTCTGTTGATTATACTGGTGTTATGGGGTTTGCAGAGGAAGGACTCAGAGGTCAAGTAGATGTTCACTGCATCATATCACAGGTATAGACCATCACCATGACTTACCACTGGTGATGCTAATCTTGACCACATGGAGAACTTAACATTTTATAGCCAGCCGAGTGCCGTTGAGTCAGATCTGTATAAGTATTTAAAAAAAAAATTACTTACAACTAGTTTTAGAGAAGGAATTGTTTGTCAGGTTTCTCCACCTTAAAGTTACTCCTTTATCCCCTTTTTTTCCCCCCCTCACTGTACTCCTGGGAATGAATCTGCTAGCTATAGCCTACACTTAAATGAAAAGTTGGGCTCCATCTCCTTAAGGGAAAAGAAATCTGCATAAGTTACTAGAAGTATTTCTCCTCAGGAGAGTTATTTATTGTCTCCCATTTAATTTACATATATCAGTGTGGACTCACAGATATGTATTTTACAATTTGAATTATAATACAATACTGTGTTATTTTGTTGCTCAACATGTTCCAAACTTTGGGTTTAGGGAAAACCCTGGTGGTGTAGTTGTTAAGTGCTTTGTCTATTCATGATAAGGTCAGCAGTGTGAATCTACCAAGAAACTCTATGCAATAGTTTTGCTCTATCCTATATGGTTACTGTTAGTCAGAATCAACTTGACAGCAATGAGCTTGGTTTTTTTCATTTTGGCTTTTGGAAGCATTCTTGTGTCCCTTTGACATACCTCCATCATTCTGGGGTTTTGTATTTCATTTTGGTTTAGGGGGGATTTTTTGAGCCCTTCCTTACTTTCTGGTGGAGGCTTGGTTGTAGTGATTATGTATTCACCTGCTAACCAACAAATTTACAGTTCAAATCCACTAACTGCTCATTGAAAACTTTGTGGGACAGTTGCATTCTGTTTTGTAGAATCACTACCAGTAGGAATTGACTCTACAGCAGTAGGTTTGGATTTGGTTGTTTGTTTGTTTGTTTGTTTGTTTTGTCTTTCTGGTACTGTAAGATTCTCCCAGCTCACCTTTTATATTTCTTGCCCTATTAGTGGAATCAGCTATGTCTCCAAATAGGCTTTCCAATGTAGATTTTGTTTGTTTCTTTGTTTACTGCTTATAAAGCATTTTTTTTTTTTAATTACTGTGCTAGGCACTTGACACGTATTTTGTCTTTTAGTTCTCATAGCAACAACATTACATAGCTTTTAATTTCATAGAATGTAAGTGACTTACCCAAGGCCACACAGTAAAAAATTGTTGTAATTGGAGTCCAAAGTGGCCTGATTCCAGCATTTGTACTCTGAACCTTCAAGATGCCTTGGTATTTAAACTAGCAATAGATACATACAATGCTATTATGAACTATCCTACCTCCTTTGCTTTCAAGGAGAAGGCCAAAGCCGACCATTGTCCTCTGGGCAGATTCCCTTAGGATTCCAGCTGCACTGATCATTCCCTTCTTTGAAATTTAGTCACATTGTAAATTTAAATTTTTTTCTGCATGTAGCAGTTGTTTGTGTGTTGTGTTATGGTTTTCTTTTTCTGTCTAAATTTATTCGTTAGATAGTTCCTCAGCAGGCAAGGAAAATATGCTACAATATAAAATTTATCAAGTTGAATAACTTCCAGGAGTCACATCTGTTTAAAACAGACTGTAGTGGTGTAGTTTGCCATTAAATGGAAATACATAATCTGTGTCTTTCATACCAAGAAAGTATACATCTCTACTGAAGTGATATCACTTTGTTGTTATGGTTATTTTGCATTGACCTCCTCTTCTGGGGAAATCGTTTCTCACAGGTAGTTTCCGTCTTTCTCATTCTGCAGAGCCTAGGATGCCTAAGGGGTCTCTAGGTGGCACAGATAGTTAAGTGCTCAGTTACCAGCCAAAACATTAGCAGTTCAAACCCGTCTAGAAGTACCTCCAGAGACGGGTCTGGTGATCTGCTTCCAAAAGGTTGCAGCCTTGAAAGCCCTATGAAGTATTTCTACTCTGCACACATGGGGTCACCATAGGTCAGAATTGACTCAATAGCAGCTAACGAAAACCACAACAGTCCTATATTTAACATATTCTAGGCACAGATTTGGTGTATATAGGAGGCTTAAGAGGGGCCTTTGATCATAGATTGCCAGCATTACCTAGTCTTAATTTACACACAATTTTAATCTGATTTACCCTTAAAAGGAAACCCTGATGGCATAATGGTTAAGCGCTATGGCTGCTAACCAAAAGGTGTGCAGTTCATATCCTAGTGCTCCTTGAAAACCCTATGGGGCAATTCTACTCTGTTCTATACAGTTGTTGTGAGTCATGATGGACTCAATGGCAATAGATATTACTCCTAAAAAGGCAGTGGCATAGGGGGCATGACCAAGATGGCAAACTAGACATACATTTCCTCAGTTCCCTCTGAGAACTAAGGCTTAGAGTGACAACTGAATGGAACATTGTGGACATGCAAGGAACCCTGGGATCCGCATAGGCTTGTCAGATTTGAATAGGTGCCTGTAATGGAGTAACTACCTCTCTCAAAGCCAAGGCAGAGGCCTCCGAGCCCTGCTGCTGCTGGCTCCCTGTTTCAGAGGACTGCAGGTACTGATACCTTCTTTGTTATCCAGGAGGTGGGGACTGGGAATCAGCCAGCAAATACACCAAACTACAGTGCTTAAGTAAACAGTGTATAGTGCAGCAGAGAGACTGTGTGTAGGACAGCCACATATTGACAGCCTGGCTACTGGCTGAGGGCACCATTGCAACTCTACCCTCACTTTTCTACTGTTTCATGGCAGGAAAGGCAGCTCAGCTGGGATGCCATCTTGGTAAGCAGGGAGGCAGAGTCACCCAGCAAGGTGCCTTAGCTGGGGCTAATTATCAAGTGGAGCAGCAGCATCTATCCGGCAAGTGCTTCTCCAGCAGAAAAGCTGCATTTGAGACAATTCATGTCTACTTTTAAGTGTGGGGCCCGGCAGAGAATGGCAGGAAGGCGCTAATCCCTCCCTACTTTGAATGATATCATAGCATCTGGGGAAGCCTGTGAGGTGCTCTCATTGTCAGTGGAAGGTTGGGCCTGCCACACCCAAGGGCCTGATTGATGTTGACAGTTGTTGGGCAGCTCCTCTCCTAACAATAAATACTTTTTTAAAATAAGACCACCTGGCAAACTGACAGCTGAGAGACCTGGTAGCATCTCCTCTACCCTTCACTGATCTACATCATAGGGTTGGCTGATGGCCCCTCACTGACTCCATAAGAAGGGCGCTGCCTCAGTGACTCCATAAGAAGGGTGCTGTCTTTGCCAGCCAGAAGGCACAGCCTGCCACCCCAGAAAGTCCACTTATGGCCAGTCACTAGAGCACACAGAGACAGCTGGTGATGACTCGCCTCTTAGAACTACGCCTAAGCTCCTGTTGAGGTAATGCCAGAGAAATTGAACAGCTTCTAGATGGTGCACAGAAAACAATCAACTGCTAACATTTAAAGAAGCAGTCTGCCATGGCTCCATAAAACTCCCAAAATAAAGTACCAAAAAAATTCCCAGATGACGAAGCCTTTCTAAAACTATTGGAGGTTGCATACAAACGAATTATATGTAGAGTCCTCCTGGACATTAAACAAAATGTAGCAGAACAAAGTGAAAATTTAAGTAAGCTATTTAAGCTGACGGAACATCAACAATCTGAAAAATGGCAAATGAATAACAAAATTACAGGATGAGACAATTCAATCCAAATCCAAAAGAGCAGATTTGAGGACAAGAAAGTCAGACTTAGTGACCTTAAAGATAGAGTAACTGACATCAGCAATTATGAGGAGAAATTAGAGACAAGAAATAAGAAAAATGAAGAAGCAATAAGGAATAAGGGACTCTATTAAGAGGAATAATCTACGAATAATTGGAGTTCTTTAACAGGGAGAGATTCGTGAAAACACACAGAGCATTGTTGTAGAGTTGATGACAGAAAACTTCCTTGAAATTATGAAAGAAAACATCCACGTCCAAGAGGCGTATCGGATATCACAAAAACTAGACCCCAAAAGAAAGACACTAAAACATATTATAATCAAGCTTAATAAAATGAAACATAAACAGAGGCTCTTAATGGCAGCAAGTGGGCTCAAAGCAAAACTAACATTCAGAAGAAAGCCCTGTAGGCTTTTGTCTGACTTCTCAGCAGAAATAATGTTGGCAAGAAAGCAGTGGGGTGGCACATTCAAAGCCCTGAAGGAGAAAAACTTTCAACCAAGAATTATATATTCTGCAAAATTGTCTCTCAAATATAACGGTGAAATTAAAACATTTACGGATAAACAGAAGCTTAGAGACTTTGTAAAAAACTAAATCAAAACTATAAGAAATACTAAAAGAAGCCTTTTGCTTAGCAAAACAAAAACATTAAGTGTATACTTAATGAGGCAATGCAGGACACAGCATCCATAATCCTACTTGCTTAGGAAAGTCACAAAGCTCAATGAAAACTGCAATATTAAAAGAAGGGAACCAGTGATCATAAAACAGAAACTTTAACATCATCACACTAAAATGAGGGATATATTACAGTGGTTGTAGCCCTTTCAGGTGGAGAGGAAATTAAAAAGATATGCAGAAGTTAAAGTTGCTTTAAACTTAAAATAGTAAGGAGGATCATGGGGTAGCCACAAAGCAAAACAACAATGAGACATATCAAAACAAAAAGTATAATATCGGAGTCTCAACAAACATGAAACCAATGGTAAAAAAGATGGTAAGTCAGCCCATAAAGAAGAATGACCCAACACAGAATATTAATAAAAATGTAGACAACATAAACAACATAAAAATAAATGCATCAAAATGATAGCACTAAGCACATACGTATCAATAATTACACTGAATGTAAATGGACTTAATGCTCTGACAGAGAGACAGCAAGTGACATTGTGGAACAACAACACAACCCTTCTATACGTTGCTTATAAGAAACACGCCTAAGACTCAAAGATACGAACAAACTGACAACACTGAAAAATGAGATAGATCATTCCACAGTAATTATTGGATAGATCATCCAGCAAAAAGCTCAGTAAAGAGACAGAAGCTCTTATTGCCAAAACTAACCAACTAGATCTTACTGACATATACAGAACTTTTTACCCATCAGCAGATAAGTACACCTTCTCCAGTGCACATGAAACATTGCCCAGAATAGACCACATGTTAGGACATAAAGCAAGTCTCCATAAAATCCAAACTATTGAATTATTGCAAAGCATCTTCTCAGACCATAAAGCCATAAAAGTCAAAATCAATAACAGAAAACACAGATGATTCATGAGATAGAATTCTGGGCATGTTCCTGTAGGTCTGAGGGTCAATGTATGGATAGGGACAGAGCTGGATTATCCATTAGGCATGATAGGCATAGCACCTAAACCAAAAAACCAAACCCACTGCCATCAATTTTGACTCATAGTGATCCTATAGGACAGAACAGAACTACCCCATAGGGTTTCCAAGGAGCATCTGGTGAATTAGAACTGCCGACTTTTGGTTTAGCATCCATAGCTCTTAATCTCTGCACCACCAGGGTTTCCAGGCATAGCACTTAGGGCCCATGAAGATCATAATGTGGCCCTGGAGAGGGACTGAAAAACAGGATAAGTTGAAAACCTGTATAAAGGCTGGTTTGACTCACCTCCCCAGATACCATTCCCAAGTGACCTTTGTGAAGTAGTCTAGATGATGCTATTAACTGCTGTTGAGTCAGCCCCTAACTTATGGTGACTCCATGCACAACAGAACAAAACACTGTCCTTTCTTGTGCTATTCCATGACTCACTATGGATCAGACCATTATGATCCACAAGTTTTCAGTGGTTGATTTTTGGAAATGGATTGCTAGGACTTTCTTTCTAGTCTCTATTAGTCTGGAAATGCCACTGAAACCTGAGCAGCAGCAAAGTAACACACAAGCCCCCACAGATAGTGGCTGTGCGTGAGGTGTACTGGCCAGGAATCAAACACAGGAGTTTCATATAACCCACTGCTGTTAAGTTAATTCTGACTCATAATGACCCTACAGGTCACAGTAGAACTGCCTCGTAGAGTTTCCAAGGACTCCTACATAGAAGGGAAGAATTCTGTTTTCTGAAAAGTTTGGACCACAGGAACTCTGGACTCTGGGTCATCAAACACAGATGAAGTGAGGAATGAAGCACTGAAAGCAGAAGGCTTAACTGAACATCTACTCACTGAACAGCACAATGTTCAGCCCGCTTTCTGACACCAAGGGCCCTTGCATCTAAAGTTATATACACCAGCTTCGTGCAAAGTGTTTGGAGAGTTCTTCTTTAATGCAATTTGCCTGCAGTATTGACCAGCCCACAGATACTGATATTTGGAGGTTCTCCATTATGTCCACCATGTCCTCACCCTTGTTCCCTATGGCCAGGCTCAGTCTTCCTTCAACACAGAGTTTCCAGTCCACTTTCTTATTCCCCTCAGATGGAAAGAAATTACCAAGGAGCACCAGACATTTGAAGAAAGCCTCTGGTCTGAGTGGCAAAGGCCAGAACAAACAGGAAAATAAAAAAATATCTTGGGATAAAGAAAGAACATGCAGGTAATAGAAAAACTTTAAAAATGTCTACAGTATTTTGAGAAAGATTTAAGAGAAGATAGTACATCCCTCAAAAAGTAATGGATAGTATAAAAAAGAAAGCCCAAGAAGTAAGAAAACTCCTGGAAATTAAAAGTGTGGTTGTAGGAAAAAAAATAACTTTTTTACATCAACAAAAAATTAAAAAATTAAAGTGCAGGATGTATCTCAGAAAGCAGAACAAACCGGAAAGTAACTGAATAGGAGAAAAAGAAAACTAGATGAAAAAAATTTAATGAAGCATTTGTGTATTGACCCCAGGAAGAAATAAAACCTGAGAGAAAGAAGATTAAAAATGTAGTCAACAAGTACTGTTTGGCTCACCTGTGAATAATATACTCAAAATTATGACAATGATAATATTATAATTAGTTAAAGTTATGGAGGCTGTGGAGCAGTGTGAATAAGATATCTAAATCCCTGTCTTCAGTTGAAATCAAATGGGTGATGTCTAATGTTGATCAAATGACAATGTGTAAGCACATTTGTGGCCATGTGGAACATGCAAAGGAATCTGGTGTTATACAGCAGTTAAGCAGTGGGCTGCTAGACCACCAAGTGACTCCTCAGAACAATGACCTGGCAGTGTGTTCCCATCAAAGATGGCCCTTCCAGCCTCCCACTTGCTGTCAAGTAGATTTTAGCTCATTGCTACCCTATAGGATAGCTGCCCATAAGATTTCCAAGACCATCATCCTTACAGAAGCAGACTGCTACATATTTCTCCCTTAGAGAGCTGGTGGGTTTGAACTGCTAACCTTTCAGGTAATAGCTGAGCACTTAACCAATGTATCACTGGGGATCCTTCTGTAAAGATCAACTCACTACCATTGAGTCAGGTCCAACTCATAATAACCCTATAGACAGAGTAGAACTGTCCCATAGAGTTTCCAAGGAACACCTTTCAGATTTGAGCTGCTGACCTTTTCATTAGCTGGTCTAGCACTTAACCCACTAAGCCACCAGGGTTTCCCCTGTAAAGATTACGGCCTGGAAAACATTATAGGGAAGTTGTATGTGATTTGCATGCTTTGTTGTATGTGATCCCTATGACTTAATATCCATTTGATAGTGCCGAGCAACCACATCACAAACATGCTGGCAAGCTGAAAACTCTTGCAGTGATGAGGGAGGAGTTTGAATTCCTGTTCTTTGTTATAATCCTGATAGTATTTGACTTTTCCATATATGTACTGTTTTGATATAAAAATAAGCAATACATTTTTGAAAAGCAGATGCATTTGTTTAAAAAAAAAATGAAGCTATTTAATGCCTCAATAGCCTCATCCCTACAGTAGCCCTTTGAGGTCCTAGCAGAGTTCATGTTCATTTCAGTGTCTCTGGATCATGATGAAAAGGTTTGATTCTCTTTTGCATATTCTAATTTAAAGAAAAACAGAAGTGTGTTTGTCTTTAAAGCAGAACTCTACATGCGTCTGTTTTTAAGTCCTTATTGCAGGAGTCTCATACAGTATTTATCCTTTTGCCGCTAACTGATTGCATTCAGCATAATGTCTTCCAACTGAAACCAGGTTATGAGATGTGTCCTAAAATCACTATTGTTCTTTATCATTGAGCTGTGTGTTGCAGTAAACATTCATGTACATGTGTCTGTTCATGTGACAGCCTTTGTTTCTGTAGGATAAATTCCAAGCAGTGGGATTACAAGATCAAATGGTATATCTATTACCAGCTTTTTAAGGAAGCACCAGATTGCTTTCCAAAGAGGTTATACCATTTTGCAGTCCCACCAGCAGTATAGGTGAGTTCCAGTCTCTCCCTAGCCTCTCCAGCATTTGTTGTTTTGTATTTTTTGCATTATGGCCAACCTTCTTGGGATGAGATGGTATCTCACTGTAGTTTTGATTTAGATTTCTCTGATAGCTAATGATCATGAGCATTTCCTCATGTGTCTTTTGGCTGCCTAGATGTCCTCTCTAGTGAAGTGTCTGCCAATCCCCTTTGCCCATTGCTTAATTGGGTTATTTACGTTTTTCTTGTTGATATTTTGCAGAATCTTGTAGACTATGGAGGTTAGATGATGTTTCAATGTTTCCAAATACTTTTTCCCATTCTTCAGGTGGTCTTTTAACTCTTTTGATAGTCTTTGGATGAGCAAAAGTGTTTGATTCTTAGTAATTCCCATTTATCTATTTTCTCTTCTGTTGATGGTGCTTTGTTTGTCAGATTTTGAAGTCTGTCTAAGCTGTGTATTAAAACTTCCACTGTGGACACTATTTTTTCTTGCATGATCTTTATCATTTTAGGTTTGATGTTTAGGTCTTTGACCCATTTTAAGTTAGTTTTTGTATAAAACGTGAGATTTGGGTCTTGTTTCAGTTTTTTGCAGATGGATATCCAATTTTACCAACACCATTTGTTGAAGAGATAATTTTTACCCCAGTTTACAATCTTAGGACTTTTGTTGAGTATCAACTGTTTGTAAGAGAATGGTGGCATCTCTGGAGTCTCCAATCTGTTCCATTGGTTTATATGTCTCTTTTAGTACCAGTACCAAACTGTTTTGATTACTATGGCAGTGGAATATGTTCTAAAGTCAGATAATGTGAGGCCTCCAACTATGTTTCTCTTTTTCAGTAGTGCTTTACTAATCTGGGATTTTGTCCCTGTCCAAACAAAGCTGGTGATTTTTTTTCTCCATCTCATTGAAAAATGACTCTGGAATTTGTATTGGGATTGCATTGTATAAGTAGATTGCTTTAGGTAAAATAGACACTTTCACAATGTTAAGTCTTCCTATCCATGAGCAGTGTAAGTGTCTTCAATTATGTAATAGCTACAAGGGTGAGGAGGGGAGGGGAGGGTTTATTATAGATTAGATGGTTGATACAGATTAGAAATTTTGTTCATTTACTGTATCCTCGGGAGGGGAATATCTAACTATAAATTTCTTCAAAGTATAGATACCTTGAAAGATTGCTAAACCTGTATTTGTACTGTACAAATTTATGTTCTGTTTTAAATTGAGTCTTTGGGTATGAAATAATTCTTTATAGTTGTAGGTCCCACTAATCTTGTTATAAATGATACACCTGCTTATGTTTGTGTAAAGATGTATGTAAATAGTATAGTTATGTATTCATTTTATAAAATATATATATATATATATATATATATATATAAAGCAGAACTGTGTGTGGAGAATTTCAGGTCCGAATGCTGGATGCTTTAGATATTTGGGAGAGTATTGATAAGGATTGTCCTTACATCTCAGCACGGGAGCAATGGTGTGTTGCATTCCTTCGGCATCTGACAGGGGACCTCACCTGTGTCTGCAGAAATTGTGAGCTGATTGGTCAGACTGACTTGACCAGGTCAAGAGCTCTGAGCTTAATTACCGGAGTGTGAGTCTGAAAGCAGCTTCGTTCTGCCTGTCGTAGCTGTGCCTCTCTGTAGTTACTTTCATGTCCCTTGGTCGTCTCTGCCAGCCACTCCATTCTGCCTGTCATAGGTGTGCCTTTCTGTAGTTACTTTCACATTCCTTGTCCATGCAGTTGGTTGGTAAAAGCCACTGGCCACAGAGCAGTGGCTCCTGTGACAAAAAGTAACATCCCCAGGACTAGAAGCTTCAGTGGGAGTGGGAGGGAGAGGAAGAGAAAAGGCTGAGGGGGCAAAACTGGGTATTTTCATCAGACACGGAAGTTTTTCTCCTACTTGTTTGAAACCTCGGAGACAGTTTTCTTGGCTGGTATTTTCCTGGTTTAGACTCATTTATTGGTGTTAGCTGCCCAAATCATCCCAGAATCATGGGGACCCCTTGCACAGCAGAGCAAAATGCTGTGCACCCTGGCTGTCCCCATGATTGGTTAGGGCTCTGACTGTTGTGATTCACAGTGTTTTTATTGGCTTATTTCTAAAAGTAGATGGCCAGGCCTCTCTTCCTAGTCTGCCTTGGTGTGGCCGCTTTGCTGAAACCTTGTCAGCATCTATAGCAACATGCAATGTGTACATAAAGTGCATTGACTGGGTCTCCTACATAGAAAGCAAGAATTCTACAACTGAACGACTATTACCGCTTTTAGTCTCAGGAGAAAGGGTCAAGGAGCAAAGTAAAAATCCCACTGAGTCCACTGCGATGTAAGGCTTTTTGTATTTGTTAACTAGTGAATGTTTCCCCCCTCCCCCCCCTGCTGGACATCTTTCCATTACCAGGTATATGGGAGAATTAGAACAAGTCAGCACAGGCTAGAATGAAGCCCTTTGTTTAAACTGTGACGTAGCAAAGATCCTGTTTCCCAGATGTTTGCATATTTGAACAATTAAAGCTACACTGTAATATTTTGACGTGGTAGTAAAAAGGAATAGGTGATTTTATTATATCTCTTGTTCTAAATCTTCAGCAAAGCTGTGATGAGATTTTTTTAGTGTGATTGAATTATTTAAATAATATTAAAGATAGATCACAATTGAAGACACTGAGATTTGAAAGAATGGTAAGGAAACCACTTGTAGGGAAACCATTTGGAACATGGAAACAGAGGTTGAAAATGGAAGAAACCATTGGCTTACTCCACTGATGTGTTGTGAGGCTTACGTAATGCAAACGAAGGATTTCTCCCTCATTTCTTTCTCTCCTTCCTCTCCTCCCTCCCATCTTTTTCTCTTCCTTCTCTTCACTACTGTATCTCTTCTCATTCACTTTTTTCTCTTCCTTCTGTTTCTCCTTCTTCCTCCTTCCCTACCCTCCTCTTAACAACTGTCATGGACTTACTGGTATCCAACACTGTACTATGTATATTTTAATAATTACATGTGTGATTCAATAATTGTAATAATTATGTATGCATTTTAATAATTTTAATGATAACACTTGCATCATCATACAAGTAAAGAAACTGAGACTTGGAACAATTACATAACTTACCCAAACTCAGAAGCCTGGCATGTGGTAGAGTTGGGATTGGAAACCAGGCAGTCTAACCCAGAGCTCTTGCTATGGACTTGCCACAGAGCAGATGGTCAATTACATTAGTGATGAGATTAAAGATGATATTGATATTGATAATGGATAAGGAAGGTGCAAAGACTAGAACACAGAACAGGTAAGTGACTTTCTCAGGGTCGCACACTAGTCAATGGCAGTGGAATTCATCCTATTACCTAATTCCAGTTTGCTCCCCTCTCTGCAGTGCCAGGTTGCTAACTTACAAATAGAAGTGTTGATACATTGACTTTTAGCAATGTGTAGCATCCTGTCCATGTTCTAGGTTTTGAATTCTCACCTTACGAAATTTTTTTGAAATTCCGAATACCAAACTGCTTAAATACAACAATGTAGAAGAAAAGATTTGTGGCTAGTATTTATTTCCAAATGTATACGTAAATTCAGAAACCTATGATGATATTAGATTAAGTGATTTTTTGTTTCCCTGACCCAATAAGATAAGTATACAAAGTTTTAATGTGACTTCACTATGATGTTTTAACTTTAAATCATTCTTGGGGATTTCACTGAATCAGTCATTGTCCTGATGAGTCAGAAGTCACCATCTCTCTCTTGCGTAGTAAAACACCACCTCTTCCCAAGGACAACTCCTTACTCAGTATCTGAGCAAGTCATGACTGTTGGTTAACCATTTTGTCAGTTAACCTTGGCTCAGGGAGACTCTACTCTAGATTGTCCGTCTACATATGGTAAAATATCTTGGTGGCCACCATCCCTTCTCTTCTTCCCCTTGTGAAAGCCTCCGCAGGTGTAAGTGTTGATATCAATTATCCCTGATCATTCTGTGTACCGAGGCTAGCTGATAACATTTGCCTTAAATTCTAAAGGTCTCTGTGTCCCAGCTGTGTCTGATTCATCCGTGTGTGTGTGTGTGTGTGTGTGTGTGTGTGTGTGTGTGTGTGTCTATAGGGAAATCCATATTGAGTGAGTAGTGTGGGTGTGTACATGACTGTCTCTTCAGAGGGAATCTGTTTTGGATGAATGCCTTTTAAGTATCATTTATGTGGAGATCATTAAACATTGAGAGTTTCCAAGTAAAGACAAATCAATTGGAACTTGGCTGAGACCAGTGTAGTCTCTTGGAGAGTTGAGATGATGATATTTCTTGTCTTAGAATCTGCTGTAATAATCATGTCTTTCTCTTATTTGTTCCATTGTAGGGTAATGCTCTATACTTCAAATCTGCCAGAAATGTTACAGTGAACATTCTCAATGACCAGACTAAAGTGCTAACTCAGCTAATAACAGGTAAGAAAAGAATTTAGCAAAGTCTCTTCTCAACAAGAGGGAGAAAAAGAAAAAAAAAAACAAAACACTGTTGCCTTCTAGTTGATTTTTGACCCATACTGTCCCTCTAAGAGAGAGTAGAACTGCCTCACAGAGATTTCAAAAAGTCACTGGTGGATTTGAACAGCAGTCCT
Organism: Heterohyrax brucei; assembly: GCA_028571685.1. NCBI lineage: Eukaryota > Metazoa > Chordata > Mammalia > Hyracoidea > Procaviidae > Heterohyrax > Heterohyrax brucei. The sequence goes on from CM053141.1 coordinate 174,540,543, forward strand.
TTTGGTTAACAGCTTAACTCTCATCCATTCACAAAACACTGAAGGACGAATTAAAACTGAATCAAACACCATATGAACTGACGAAAAGGAAGTCTGCTAACACAATTTACTGGGTTGGGACAGAGAATGTGGCATGTGCTCTGTGTGTCTGCTAAAGCATAGAATCCCATCATAGATACACATTTAACTTATGCCAATCTAACTATACTTGCTTTGGGGTATAAAAACCTATTTTTCATGTAATGTGACTGCTACACATAAGCCAGCTGTTTCATCTGGTGCTCAACCAAAGAAAAGCTCTCCGCTCCACTGCTGGAGGAGAAACTGGCTGTGTTGGATTGATTGAGAGAGTGCATAGTGTACGCAAAACCATGCACACCATACTTTGTGGGTTATAAAAGGGATTTTTAGTGACAGTTTGAATCCATGCCATGTATTTGCTGTGCATACTGACTTTGAACCTAACTCATTTGCAAGATGTAGATGTATTTCCAATGACTATGTTCATGTGGTTCCATTTAATATAGCAGGTCTGTTCTAACTGCTGTGGAAAACACCCACTGGGTTTTAAGCTGCAGAGTTCTGAAATTTAAACAAGACGATGGTTACTCATAATAATGACTGTGACGATAAACATGGGTGGTGGAAATCTGTTGAGTGGTATGATCAATTCCCCCTCTGTAGCATAGAAGCAGCGGTAAGCAGGTGGCATGAGGCACTCACACAGTGAAAGGAGAAGGGGTATGGGTCTGAATGGCATCGTTATGCTTCCAGACAGAAAATGCCATTTGTCTGGCTTCAGGGCTAAGAGAAAAGTATGCAGATGGACATTTTGAGAAGCCAGTTGCCCAAATGCCCTGAAACATTACTGTGACTAAAACATCTGGTGCCCCACTCATAAATAAGCGAAGGGAAACAGGTGCTTTTGTGCTTAGAGTCTTTTCTGCTGAAGGAGGGAGGAAGCCTGCTGGCCCCCAGGAGAGCCTCAGATTAATGTCTGGAGATTGAGATCTAGTGGGTGCCTGGGACCACCCACCAACACAGGAACTGAGAGGGACTGGAGGAATTGTACCACAGCGGAGCCCAGAATCCATAAACATGTTGTTTCGGCCCAGACTGGGTTGTTGGCCTTGCTTATATAACATCTGGCCCACAGTCACAATGCTAAATAATTAAATAAACAGCTTCAGTAAGCAATGATTTAAGCAGCTTGTGTGAAAATTGCCTCCAGGAGGGAAATAAATCCAACCTCCAGCTCTCAGACTCCCGCTTTCAAAAGGAACTTATTTAGCCTGTTGATCATTTGCCATTTATTTGCAGTGGGAGATTTGGTTTACTTGAGAGATTTTGTTTTGATAAAGCTGGAACTGCCCTAATGACGATTTTTCAACAAGAGTCAGCCAGCCTTTCTCTCCCTCTTGCTCTCATTCTGTTGTTCCCCTCCTCTCCATCCTTACCCCCTCCTCTCTTTTCTCTCTCCCTAAATCTTTTCCGTTTAACCCCTTTCTTCTCTCCTTTTTCCTTCCCACTGCCACATCCTTTCCTTCTCTCCCCTTCCCTCATCTCTTCCCCCATTTCGCTCTCTCTCCTTCTCTCTTTTCCTCTCTTCTTTCTTTTCTCTTGTCTCTCCTTTTGCTCTTTCTCCTTCTCTCTTTTCCTCTCTTCTTTCTTTTCTCTTGTCTCTCTCCTTCTCCTCTGCCCCTGCCTTTCTGTCCTGCCTCCTCCTCTCACCTCTGTCCACTCCCTCCCTCCCTCTTCACCTTGGCTTCTCTCTTCCCTTCTCTCATCCTCTTCCCTCTCCTTCCTCCTCTCTTCTCTCTCCCTCCTTTCTTCCACTATCTTTCTTGTTTTCTTTCCTCCCCCTTCTTTCTGTATCCCTTGCCTAAAAGGGCATTTGTGGGATCTAGGAGACACCTGTCCATAACTTTTAAGGTAAGGTACAAGATTGTTGTTATTGTAAGGTGCTGTTGAGTCAAGTCTGACTTAAAGTGACCTTGTAGGACAGAGTAGAACCGCCCCATGGTGTCTCTGAGGAATGACTGATGGACTTGAACTGCCAGTCTTTTTGGTAACAGATGAACTCTTCACCACTCTGCAGCCAGGACACAAGATAGCCAACATTAAAAGGATACAGACAAAAAGGCATTCTGATACCAGCCAGTGGAGCCTTTCAAGACGGTTTCTAATGAAGGTGGTAGATGTAGTAAAAATATAATTTGAAATACACAAGTATCCACACACACACACACGTGCACATGTGCACACACACAAACACTGAAGTTTTTCTTCAGGGTGCTCTGTTTACATCTTCATTAATGTACACAATGGAAAGCGCAGAGCCATTCCAGCAGGCAGTAGTGTCTAATGCCTCTTAAGCTTAGTGGTGTACTCACTTACCGAACAGCACACTGCTCCTGTCTTCTCAGCAGTGTGATCTACTAAGGCAATGCTAAGGACACAGGAATTCTCCTCCCTACCTAATGCGAGCCTCAAAAGTCTATTGCAAATTCTGATGTTAGCAGCTCAGGTCATCTGTTTGCAAGAAACAATGCTTTAAATGATAACCAAGTTCCCAGGGTAGGCCACAAATGCATAGGTTATCCATAGTGGTGTTGTGACTGTCAGGTGCTGTCGAGTTGATAGCCTACTATGTACAGGAGAATGAAACATCCCCCAGTCCTGCACCACTGTTTTATTTTACTCATGATGCTTCTGATTTCATATCAGACCTGTATTGGGTCTGATCAGGGAATCCTCTGACTGAAGGAGGAAACTGGCCGGGCAGCCTTTGGCAGCGTCATATAGGAGAAGGGAAAGGTCCAGTGTTGGTGGAGCTGGTTAAGGACTTAAGGGTGAGGACCACCGGAGCTTTCCAGCTCCCAGACTCCTGGCTGTACCGTGACTTAGAGAGTACTGATTCATCCTTATGGACTCTGTCCTCGCCACACTCATTATCTTCCTGTGTAAGGTATTAAGGAGGCACTTCACACATAGACTACCAAGCACAGAGGGGGATTAACTGAAGATTGGTTTCAGGTTACAAATTGTGTTTTTGCTCCTCCCAGAGAGATACAAAGAGACCTCCTGAGCAGTCCCTGACTCCATTTACTTTTCCCTCTAGAATCATTTCTTAAGATTCAGGCCATGTCCAGGGAAATTTGGCAGCTTTAAGGCAAACTGACAAAAGAGCAAGCCATCTGCACTACTGAGTCAGCCATTGATCTGTGGTGTTTGAACTAAAGCTATCAATTACTGAGCTGTGTATACCCAAATAGTTCTGGCCCCTGGTAAATTTCATTGCATTTTATGAAAAGCAAAATGACTGAATTGTGCTTTGCATAGTTTGATGGCTATATCTTCAGTATACTCTCTGTGTGGCTTAGAACCCCGGTCATGAGCTCAGAGTCTACTGAGCCTGTGCACAAGAAGATGCCCAGCACTCCTTGGGATCAAGTCTGAAGATGTTGCCCAGGTCTGTGAAGGCAAAGTCTCATGATTTGCGTCCCCTAGTTGTATATACATAAGGAAACCTTGGTGGTGTAGTGGTTAAGAACAATGACTGCTAACCAAAAGGTCAGCAGTTCGAATCTACCAAATGACCCTTGGAAACCATATAAGAAGGTTCTGCTCTATCTTGGATGTTCACGGGGAGTCAGAAGCAACTTGATGGCAACAAGTTTTTTGTCAGTAATACCCTGCTTTGCCAGGTGACTGAATCCAGAGGGGGCAAACTGCTCGTCCAATGCCTGTCCTATGCCCAGTCATTCATTCATTCGCTCTTCCCTACCTCCCTATCACAGTCTTCTCTTAAAAAAGATAACCATCTCAAGTGAGACGGATTTTACCAAAGGTTTTGGTATGACCAAGAGGACTTCTTAGCCCTCACAGAAAAACTTAATGCAAGCCACTTATTATATGTCTCTGTTCTTTCAAGAGTTCCTTCTTCCAAGTTTCTTCTTCCTTTAATCCTCCAAAGCCTCATATCCCACTTGTTCTCGCCATGTTGGCACCAGCCTCACTCCCCAGACAAATAACTATCCTTTTCTGTTTAGCAGCCCTGCAGGCTCCAGTACAAACCTGGATCCACTGTTTTCTCACCTGGTGATCTTGAAAGAACCTCTATCTAGCCTTGCTCTCATTTGGTCTCCTCATCTGCAGCACAAAGGCACAGTCAGACAGGATCCTGGGTCCTGGTCCCATCCTACTTGGAAAGTCTGTGGAACTGTGCTCTTCCAATTCACCTCATTAGCAAGCCTTCCCAATGTCTCTTCTTTGTGCCAGAGCATGGTTTGAATGTATTGGCAAATGATCATGTCTGCTAAATTAAGGCTATTACTGAATGGTGAAAGTGGGCTTAAGGATACCACACCAAAAATCCCATTGTTTTCAAGTAGATTCCAACTCGCAGTGACCCTATAGGACAGAGTAGAACCACTCCACAGAGTTTCCAAGGCTGCAGTCTCTAGGGGAGAAGACTGCTACATCGTTCTCCCATGGAGTGGCTGATAGGTTTAAATTGGAGCCTTTGGGTTGACAGCTACACTCTTAACCACTATGCCATCAGAGTGCCTTGGCTAAGAAATACTTGCCATTAATTCCTTTTAGTGGTAGGTGTGACCACTGCATGAGAAAAATGGTGACATTGATCATGATGATGACAAGAGAAGCCCCTTCACTTTCACAACACTCTTCAGTCTGCGAAGTGTTCCTTTTATAAACACAATGTCATTTGTTCCTTGCCACCTTTCTGTGAGGTAGAGTAAGCAGTGATCATCCAATTTCACAGATGCAGAAACTGAAGTTCAGAAAGTTCAGATGACTAGCCAAGGGTCACATTTATTGGAAAATAAGAGTGAATTGGGACATAATTCATGCCTTCTGGTTGCCAGTATAATAGCGGTGAGAAACGGAAATGGAGACCCAGATATTCAGGGGCTAGTCAGGTACTGTCAGCTACACCTTGGTCTTCTCCTGTTGAATGTCAGCAATTTCACAGACCATCACCATCAAACAAGAACACACTGTGATTATGATGGATATGGGGGCAGGGGCGAATATCAACTCTGATCAAGTCTGGGCATAGACAAATCATAAATACTTGCAAACCACAAAAATGGCCAAATATTCCCTGGCCCTGGCTCATATGAATGACTGCTGTTTCTTTGCCTATTACAGCTTTAACATTTTTCTGGGCATCCCTGCTTCTTGTTAAGACTTATTAAGATTATTGTAAGATGATCCCCACTTTCTAATAACATCTAATGAGCAAACTTTTGCTTCATTACCCAAAGCCCACAACTAAAGTTGAGCTCTGAATGTGAATTTCAGGTGAATTCGTAGGAGCTTTTCCAACAGTGAGGACTGACCAAAGACATGAAGGTTGCCATGAAGGGTAGTTAGCTTCTTATGGCTGGATATGTTCAAGCAGAAAAAAAAGAAGAAGAAAAGAAACAAAGAAATTATTTCTTCCAGCAGACTGAATACTGTACAACCAGATGTGCTCACCTACCATCACTGAATGCTCTGACAGGGATCACAACAGAGGGTCCCAGACAGAGCTGGAGAAAAATGTGAAACAAAACTCTAACTCAAAAAAGAGAAAACTAGACTTGCTGGCCTGATAGAAACTGGACAAATCTTATGAGTATGGATCCTGGATACGCTTTCAGCTCAGTAATGAAGCCCCTCACGAGGTTTACCCTTCAGCCAAAGATTGGACAGACTCATAAAACAAAATTAGACTAAAGGGGTACAACAGCCCAGAGGCAACGACTAGAAAGCAGAAGGGAACAAGAAAGCTGATAATGGGGAACCCAAGCTTGAGTAGGAAACCCTGGTGGCATAGTAGTTAAGTGCTACATCTGCTAACCAAATGACTGGCAGTTCAAATCTTCCAGACACTACTTGGAAACTCCATGGGGAGTTTCTACTCTGACCTATAGGTTCGCTATGAGTTGGAATCAACTCGACAGCAGTGGACAGTGGGCTTGGTCTGGTTTAAGACTGAGAATTGAGAGCGTTGACTGATTAACCAATGTCATAAAACATTAGGTGTACTATTTAACAAGGAAGTAGTTGGTTCTGTCAACCCTTGTCTAAAGTAGAATAACAGTAAATTTAAAAGCATATATCAAACAATTTTTAAAAATCTACAAGTATTTGACAGTTATTTGGTGGCTAGCTGAGCAAAATACTATGGAAACATTAGTTTGCAGTAAGGACATGATGTACTTTAAAATCATGGCTTGAGAGCCTATGATTAAAAGTAATTGACAAGACATGACTAAAGTCACAAGGCAGATTTACATGGTTGGCGTCTGAAAACCAATTCACTTACATTCGAGTCCAGTGCAGTCTTGTCATATGTGTATGTTCTATGCAAAGGCTCTTACTATCAAATGTGATGAGACTAATAAATTATCTTTCTCTTCTGTAGGTCCAAAAGCTGTAGAAGCTTATGGGAAGAAGTTTGAGGTAAAAACGGTCTCCGGAAAATTGCTCTTCTCAGCAGATGACAGTGAAGTGGTAGTAGGAGCTGAGAGATTAAGAGTTTTAGGTAAGGAAACAGTAATCCTGTCATTGGTTTGATGTTATTGGTGTATTTTAGAGGAAACGTGTCATGACATCTAGAAGAATACATGACTTAGGCCAATTACTTGGATCTTTTAAAGCAGGATAGTTGAAGACATGCAGAGTGTGGTCCCCTGGCAAAAGTTTCTCTGACTGTAAAATCTTTGTGTCATGTCTACCACCACTGAGCTTTGGGTTAGGACATGTGGTCAGGCAAAGAAGTATAATACTGCATATCCTGGCTTCCCAGCCCAACCATCTTGGTAGAAGCAGCCGTGATTTACATATATGATACAGGAATTTCTTACTACATACTAAGAATCACCCGGGGAACTTCTGAGAAGCTTAGGTCCATAGATCCCACCACTGACTTATGGACTCAGAAACTCTGATAGAAGTGCCTAAGAATATGTCTTTCAAAATATGTGCAGGAACTTCTGTAGCCCCACAGTTGAGAACCATTGAAGGAAATCATGCAGAAAGTCAGTGTTGTCCATTTGGGCATTGAAACAGCCCAGCGTAGAGGTTCTGAGTCCTGGTGCTGAAGCTGACCTGGCTTAAAATCCCTGCGCTGTCACTTACTAAGTTGTGTGACTTTGAACAAGTTACCACTGAGCTAGTTTTGTTTTCTGCTCCACAGGGCTAAGAACGTTCACCATTCCAAACTGTTCCTAGGGTTGAATGAGATTATGTTATACACACTGATTCCAGTGCTTGGCACAGAACACCGGTACCAGTTACTGTCAAGTCTGTTCCAACTCACGGTAACCTGATGTATGTCAGAGTAGAGGTGTGCTCCATAATGTTTTCGGTAGCAGATTTTTGGAAAGTAGAATACCAGGCTTTTCTTCAAAGACAACTCTGAGGGAACTCTGACCTAGTCTTTCATTTAGCAGCTGTGTGTGCTGACCGTTTGTACCACCCAGGGGTGCTGCACAGTAAATGGTAGCTACTGCTGTTATTACACTTAGTACTACCTCTGTTAATGCAAACATTACTTTTCCTCATTTGTTTCCTAGGTTTTATCAAATCATACTTGGCTTTGGCTTGGCAATGGCTAAAAGCTGTTTCTGTAACTGATGCACTCTAATTTTAACCTCATCTCTATTCTTTACTTGCTGTGTAATCTCAAGCAAGTTACCTAACCTCTCTGTGCCTATGTTTGCTTATCTATAAAATAAGGGTAATAGAAATATCTACCATCAGAGAGTGCTGGGAGGTTTGAAAAAAGAAAAGAGAAATCCATGAAAAGTAGTTAGTAAGGTGGCTAAAAAAATAGTTGGTGTTCAGTAAATACCAGCTGTCATTATGTTAACATTTTTATTCTAAGTTATTTCCACTTGAACTTATTATTATTATTATTATTATTAGTTGTACTGTATATGTCATTTTTCTTCCTTCGCTGTTGTTCTCCTGGCCAGCTCCACCCCCAGGCAATCACCTTGTCTGTATCCTCTTTTGCTTACATAGTACATATTCATGTCTAATATCCTTGTTGAATGGCTCCTAGATTTCCATCCTGGAATCTTCTCTGAGGTCACGACCCACCTCTTCATCTAGGTATTCCCCCAGGCTCTCAAACACAGTGAGTCGTCAGTGCCTAGCATAGTCAGAAGTATGCATACACATGTTTAAACTTCCTTACCTCCTTCTATCGTAGCTGTACTTGCCATCGACTTCCTTATCTGTCTTCTAGCCCCTATTGTGCTCCCCAGCCCCCAGTCTCAAAACTTTAGCATTATTCTGATCAGTGGGCTGGCCAGTCAGAGGATGGAATCAACTCGATCCTGGTAAGAGGGAGGAGAGAGCCTGCAGAGGTAGATGCAGGGAGCAAGGGGCAGTGTGGCCCCTGGTCAGCTGCTTACCTGTAGCCCAATCTGGAACAACTCCCTTGGTCTAGCAGGGCCCTGCTTCCCCCCGATTTATCAAAGGAGGATTATCTGGAGCAGTTTTCAAACTAGTTTTTTCAGCAACAGAACATTTAAAAATTAAATGCCGTGCTGAATCCTGAATAGATAAAAGCAAGACTGCTCTGGGTTATAGTGTTACCTGTGTGTGTTCATTCTTTCCCCTCTGTGTCATCTATGGGAAAGCCTTAGAACTTATTTTCCAAACCGTGTTTCTTAGCCATCTAGTGCTGCTATAACAGAAATAACACAAGTGGTGGCTTTAACAGAGGTAAATTTTATTTTGTCACAGTCCTGTAGGCAAAATGTCCAAATTCAGGGCTTCGGCTCCAGGGGAAGGCTTTCTCTGCTGGTTCTGGAGGAAGCTACTTGTCATCAGTCTTCTCCTGGACTGGGAGGTTCCGATATGCAGGGACCCTGAATCCTTTTCAAAGGACACATTTTGCTCCCAGCACTGCTTTTTGGCATCGTGAGGTCACCAAATCTCTCCAGTAGTTTCTTTCCTTTCTGTCTCAAGAGATTTCCTCAAGGCTCAGTATAGTCTTATACACTGAGTCCTGCCCCACCAACGCGACTGCCATGCATCCTCCCTCATCAACATCATAGAGGCAGGTTTTACAATGTGGAGGAACATCACATTATACCAAGAATCACAAACTAGCCAAATTGCTACACGCATTTCTGTGGGGGGACACAATTCAATCTCTGACAGCGTCTATGAGGATAATTTAAAAAATAAAGTAGAGACCACTGAGCGCTTGCTCTCATCCAAGTGTTGTTGTTGTTAGATGTCATCAAGTTAGTTCTGACTCCTGCAGACCTTATGCACAACAGAATGAAACAGTGCTGGGTTCTGTGCCATCCTCACAGTCATTGCTAAGCTGCAGCCCATTGTTGCAGACACGGTGTCAATCCATCTAATTGAGGATCTTCAACCTTCAGTTGACCTTCAAGTAGAGGGCTTACCCTCTACTGTCCCAATCCTGATGTCCTCCGCTATGGATTGATCCCTCCTGATAACATATCCAAAGTATGTGAGTGAGAGATATTCTTATCATCTTTGCTTCTAAGGAGCATCCTAGTTGTACTTCTTCCAAGACGTATTTGCTCATTCTTTTGGCAGTCCGTAATACATTCAGTAGTCTTTGCCAACACCACGGTGGCTCGGGGCCAGCCAGTGTTCTGTTCTGTTGTACACAGAGTCGCTATGAGTCAGAACCAACTCAGCGGCCTCTCACAACAGCGTTACAACAAATCCCAGTGCGGGATTTATTTTTTAAATTATCCTCGTAGAAGCTGTCAGAGATTGAATTGTGTCCCCCCACAGAAATGCGTGTAGCAATTTGGCTAGTTTGTGATTCTTGGTATAATGTGATGTTCCTCCACATTGTAAAACCTGCCTCTATGATGTTGACGAGGGAGGATGCATGGCAGTTGGGTTGGTGGGGCAGGACTCAATGTATAAGACTATACTATTCTTATTTTTGGATTAGGAAGTTGAAGCTTGAAACAATAATGAAATTTGCCCAGAATCAAGCAGCTTGTCAGGGTAGGACTGATGTTCAAATCCTCCCTCACATACTCTGGCCTCAAAACACAGAAAAACAATCAGTTTTTCATCAAGTTGACTGACTTTCGGTGACCCTACATGTGTCAGAGTCGAACTGTGCTCCATAGAGTTTTCAAAGTCTGGTTGAGGGAGGAATGGGGAATAGATTGTCAGGCTATTCTTCCAAGGCACCACTGAGTGGACTTGGAGCACCGAATTTTGTTTATGCCACTCAGGGCCTCCTCAATGCATTTAACCCCACATAAATCCGTTAGTTCTGCAGTCTCTTCCAACTATTGTAATTCAGGCCCTTTTCCGTTATTTGTGGAAATGACACTTTTCACATTCATTCTTGGTTGGGGAATAAAGCAAAAACTTTAGACAGTTCTCTTGTTCAAGAGTACTTTGCTCAATCTGTCCTAAAATTAATTGTCCAGGGGGAAAAGTGATGATATCTCAGGCCAAGACTGTTTTGTACAAGTGAGCTGTGGCATATCCTATTGGTTACTTGCTGTGTGAATCACCTCACTACTTTAAAATCTGATTTTGGAAAAGCTCAGGGCAATTTTAGATGTCCAAACACTTTGGCTGAATCCTAGCCTACAAAATTCTGTGATGCTATCTCATAAAAACTCCCTACATCCCACAATTATTTAGATTAATGGCTAGAAGATGATAGCAGTTTTCGGTTCCTTCGAGGTAGGAGGATATTTGTGTTGGTGGTGGTTATGTTTGTGGTATTTTACTTACAGAATGATGCAGGATAACATCTGTCTCTCCTCATGATTAGGAGCACTTGCTTTTTTATGCAAAAGTGGAGAAAGCAGGGAGCACAAAAAATACCACTGCCGCTACCCATGCTAAAAAGGTTTGAAATGACCATGCCGCAAATCTTGAATCAACCTTCTCAGTGAAGTGAGCCTCGTGTGGGGCAGGAATCAGCTTCCTGTCAGTTGGGATTCAGCCATATGTTGTGGGAGAGAAGTTTGCACAGTATTATGTTCATTCAGCTGAATGACAAAGTTTGGCTTTTTGGATTGTTAAAGCACACATGCTTTTGGGAAGTGTGAATGTGGGTGCACATTTCAGAACGGAGTCTAACATACCTGGGTTTGAATCCTTGCTTTAACACTTACAGTCTGCATGACTCCTGCCAAGTCTCGCTTCCTGTCTAAGCTTTGGTTTCCACATGTAAAACAAAGAGGAACAAAGGAAAGATGGAAGGCAGAATGAGTATATGAATGGACATGATAAGAAATATACATGAATTAGGTATTTTGGTTGGTGATTGAGTAGTGACAAGCAGTTGTTCTGAACTGCCATCAGGTGGGCGTCCTCATGATGGAAAGGAACATCCTCAGTCAGTTGTAGATCGGGCTGCAGGGATCCATGGAGTTTTCACTGGCTGATTTTCAAAAGTCCATCACCAGGCCTTTCCTCCTAGTCCACCTAGAAGTTCCACCAAGACCTATTCATAGCAATACAGAAGACTCCACTGACGGACGGGTAGTAGCTATGCCTGAAGTTCATGGACCAACAATCGTATCTAGGTCTCCTACACAGATGGTGAGATTTCTACCACTGAACTACCAAGCAACCAAAATAAATGAAGCCTTTGCCACTCAGGTGATTCCAACTTATAGCAACCCTATCAGAAGGAGCAGAACTGCCCCGTAGAGTTTCCAAGGAGTGGCTAGTGGGTTCAAACTACTGAGCCTTTGGAGTCAAGCTTGTAACCACTGTGCAACCAGAGCACCCAGCTACCAATAGGTACAAATCACTTACCATGAATAAATGCATTTGATCTTTATATCAACTTGTGAGGAGGGCCCAGCCTTATGACTTTCATTTACGGATGAGCAAACTGAGGCACGGAGTGGTATAATAACTTGTCCAAGGGTCCAAAGAGAAGAAATGGCAGGATGAGGATCCAAATTCAGCCAGTGTTGTCACCACACTCTCAGACTGGTGCTCTCCCTGTCACTGTCATCTTCAACTTCCATGGACTCCCCAAAGCACTGCAGCATCACAGGGAGAGGGCGGGGACATTTTCTAGCTCTTTCCCCTCCTCTTTAGCTTCCAGTTACTTAGCCATTCTCACAATTCTTCCACCTTTCTGACTGTCCCTCAGCTTCCCTTACTAACTCTTCTGTCACCTGGTGAATCATGTGGGCATACAGGTAGGGTCAGGTGTCATCTTCCCCGATGGTTGGTCTTTTTTCGTTTTCACACTTCTGTGGGAAATTTCATACCTATCTACAGTTTCAACATTTACTTTTTCGCAAATGACCGCCAGTTCAGTTTGTGTCCTGAACTTCTTAATTCCATCTGAACTTCTCAATTCCTGCAGCTTAGACACTGGCATGTAGGTACTTCTATCACCCCCACCTCATTACCTGCCACTGGGCTTGTTTCCTGCTCCAAACTTGCTGCTTCCTACACTTCCCTAATTCTTTTTGGTGGTGTCACTATTGTCCTAGTCTTTGAGATATTGCTGTCATTCTGGTGCCAGGCCCTGTCACTCTTCACGTGAATGTATCTTTGCCATCTTTGCCTTTCCCATATTAGAAAGGTGTCTGTTTAGTTCTGACAAAAGCAAAGTTAGATTTGCAGTCGAGACCATCCATTAAATGACCAAAAAGGTGGAAAACTGAGGTATAAGATGAGGCATGATCTAGATTAGCCTTAATTATGTAACAAAGTTATTAAATATCATGCAGGAATGGCAAAAAAGCAGACAATGTAAAAGCTGTTGTATTTCAGAGGCTCCCCAGAGAAAACATAACTTTGATGTTAATTAATGACCAATTTCATTTAACAATTAATTGGACATTACAACATTTATAAACAAAGTATAATTATAAAGAGCTATTCTAATTGTTAATTAAGTCTATTTATACTCAAGATTAGTTCTTTTTTAAATATGTTCTTTAGATGCCACTTGATGCTAATTATCTGCGTTACATTATTATCAATTGAAAAACATTTTTAATTAAATTTAAAGTCATTTAAATTAGCATAAGATTTGCAGAAATTTAAATATGGTCTGATGCTTAACTTCTTAATTTTTTTTTTTAAGACTACATTTGATGATACATTCAGGCTTTTGAATTAGTTTTTGATGAAATTCTCTACTGCAGCCTGGCAACAGATAATTATAATGAAAGCAGCAGCAATGTTATTACTGCTTCTCATTTATTAAATAAATATGCCTACATGTGTTCATGTGTGTGCATGTGTGTACATATATATGTGTGTGTACACACACAAACCAAACCCATTACTGTTGAGTTGATTCTGACTTAGGACAACTCTATAGGACAGAGTAGAGCTGCCCCTTAGGGTTTCCAAGGAGTGGCTGGTGGATTTGAACTGCTGAACTTTTCATTAGCCTCCATGTTCTTAATCACTGTGCCAGAAGGGCTGCACACACACACACACACACACACACACCCCACATATACGCACACACACACCACACACACACACACACACACACCCATCACACACATACACACACACACACACACACACCCATCACACACATACACACACACACACACACACCACACACACACACACATATATACTCTCCAAATCATTGATGCTGTGCCACAGAGACAGGAGGAATACACTGCCCTGATCTCTTAGGGAGCTTCTGGTCTAATCATTGAGGTTAGACACACATGAAGACCTTTAGGAGCCCAAGCAGGAAATAAGTAGCCATAAGAAAGACAGAAACAAGGAATCCAGCCAAAGTAGGATGGTGTGGGACAGAGAATTTAGAAAGCCTCTTAAATGAGGGGACATTTGAGCCTCATGTTTGAGTATGGAGCAGAACACTTTCCTAGTTAAAAGAACAGCATGTGTGTATCAGTCAGGATTCCCTTGGTTCTAAGTGACATAAATCCAACTCAAGGGAGTGGATGTGTTTATCGCCTCGTATAATTGAAAAGTCCCAGGCTGTAGGTTGCATTCCCGGGCTCAGATGCTAGGAATACAAATTAATCTCCCTTTCCATATTTCTCTTACTATCTCTTAGCCTGTTTTCCAATCTTCTATCTTTTCCTCACCATTAACAGAAAGAGTCTTTCCTCCTTCTTATTACCTGTTGTCACAAAAATTATCACAAGTGGGTGGCTTTAAAGAACAGAACTTATTTTCTTAGTGTACTAGAGGCAAAAAGTCCAAATAGATTTCATGGGCCTTTCATCTATTTTTCGCTGACTGCTGGCAATCCTGGCATTCCTTTGCATGTAGGTGTATTCTCACATGGCCTCTGTCTCCCCCAGTATATATGTCTGTATCTGTCCTACTCTTTATGAGGCACCACTCAGAAGGAATTAGGTTTAAGACCTTTGCAGCAGTATGGCCTCATTAACATAAAAAAACTCTGTCTTCAAACAAATTTGTGGGGAGACAATTCAGTCCATAACACCATCCTAATATAAAAAAGAAAGAAAAAAAACATTGCTGTCGAATGAATTCTGATTCACAGCAACCCTGCAGGACAGAGTAGAACTGCCCTGTAGAGTTTCCAAGGAGTACCTGCTGGATTTGAACTGCCAACCTTCTGGTTAACAGCTGTAGCACTGTGCAACCAGGGTTTCCCCATCCTGATATGGATCCTACGAAGTCCTGCATTCTACTTTGGACTGACTTGGACCAAATGCCCATCCTTGAGCCCATCACTGTGACCGAGCTGATACAGTAGGCTGCTTAGCAAGGTCTGGGTCATCTGACCACTGCTAGAACGAAGGATGGGTAGTAGAGGTAGGATAGGGTAAGGAGGTGGCTAAAGGCTAACTTGTGTTTTGTTTCCAGGAGAGGGAATGGATGCTGGAAAGGGGGAAATAACACATATTCACTATAATAATGAAAAGTATGATCATGGAACCCAGGAATTGTAAAAGATATTAGTGGAAAATACATTGTAAGTTGTCTCTCATGCCCTTTTAATTACAGTCACACTGGTTTCCTCGCTGAACACAGCAAGTATTTATCCACTTCGGGGCATCTGTACTTACCTGTTACACCTACCTAAAACCAGTTACTGTTGAGTTGATTCTGATTCCTGGCGAATTCCTATGTATCAGAATAGGACTGTGATCTGTAGGATACAGTGGTTGATATTTTAGAAGTAGATTACCAGACCTTTCTTCTGTGGCACTTCTGGATACACCAGAATTGCAAACCTTTCAGCTAGCAACTTTTTGCATTAACCATTTGTGTTGTTGTTCTTGTTAGGTGCTGTCGAGTTGGTTCTAACTCATGGCAACCCTATGAACAACAGAATGAAACATTGCCCAGTCTTTTGCCTTGTCCACACTCATTTTTATGCTTAAGCCCATTGTTGCAGCCACTGTGTTAATCCCTCTCATCGAGGGGCTCCCCTTTTTCACTGACCCTCTACCCTACCAAGCATGATGTCCTTCTCCAGGCACTGATCTTTTCTGACAACATACCCAAAGTATGTAAGATGCAGTCTTGCCATCTTTGCTTCCAAGGTGCAGTCTAGTTCTACTTCTTCTAGAACAGATCTGTTTGTTCTTTTCGCGGTCCATGGTACATTCAACATTCTTCTCCAGCACCGCAATTAAAAGGCGTCAGTTCTTCTCTGTCTTCTTTGTTCATTGTCCAAACCATCTGTACTACCCAGGAATTCAGTCTTTGTTAGAACTCTCTTTTCTGGCATGTGCTCACAGGTCTCTTCCTTTCTGTCACTTGTCAAAGTGTCACTTTATAAAAATACCATGTTCTCATCGTAACTGTCTGTATCAGGACTTTAGCATGTATTTATTTTTTTAATATCCCTCTTTCATTAAAATGTTTAAACCCTGTGATAGCAGGAAATTTTGCATCTCAAAAATGTTTGCTTCTAGAAAAGTAGCTGACCTTTAGTAAGTGCTCAGTAGTGTTTTCTGTGGGAGTGGATTAAAGAATTCTAAGCATTAAGATGTCTTATAATTCTTATAGCAGCATATAAAATGAAAAAAAGAGAAAGAAGTTGCAGTGAAATTAGGAGATTATAATAGCTTGATCATGAGGCCTAAACTCGAATGCAAAGAGAAGAAAACAAATAGGAAATTTCCTCTGGAGGTACACCTAAAGAAACTTGACAACTAGTTAGATGTGAAAGGTCAAGAAAAAGAAACATCAAGGATGAGTGGTGCGGTGAGCTTGTCAGTGAGGTGATTGTGGTGTCATTAACTAGAAATGTACGGGAGCAGCATCAGGTTTGGGATCACAGAAGAATAGTTCAGCTTTAGATGCGCTGGGTTTTGCAGACTGAGGACTTGTGCAAGGGACAGGTCCTGCTGTTCCTTGCAAAATGCCAGCTGAGAGCCTGAGAGAGAGGCCAGACTGAGCAGAGGATTTAGAGCATCAACAATGGAGATCAAGCAAGTGGACTCCAGAGAGAAAATGGTCCAGGAGAATTAAAGAGCAAGCACTTGGAGGAGCTCAGCCGACACTGCTTCACCAAAGAGCTGGCAGCCATCCAGCCCATTTCTTTCTTTGAAGGAGGCTTCAGCCTGGTCACTGAGGTCCTGACTGCCCGCTGGGATGCCTTCCTCAGAAGTCTAGAGCCCTATCCCATGTTGTCCCATGGGCTTATTTCTGTCTAATTCTCTCTGCCTTTCACCATGGCAATGGGAAGAAGCTCAAAAACTTCCGAATGTGACAGAACTGGCTTCCCCCACACTTAGCAGCCATGTGACCTTGGCCACATGTTACAGATCTTTTAGCCAGTGTCTGTGGGGTCAAAAGAAACAGCCTTACTCCCTTTCCTTTTTCTCGCCTCCATCTTTTTCATTTCTTTCTCTTCCTGTCTGAAGTGCCTACTTAGTAAGTAGGTGGAGGTATGAGAGAAGCTGAAGAATTACATAAAGACAAGAAGATGGTTCAGACATTATCCTGAGATGTGAGTCAACCAATCTAATAGTAACATGTGAGCAACAAATCAGAGGAGCCTGAACTCGCCAGGCCCTCCATGTGCTCTCGCTTGCCATTAGCAAAGTTAATCTGCTGGGGATTCAACTGTTGAAAAACAACTGCCGGTTGTATAGTTCTTCTCTGACGCCTCATTCCAAAATTGGTTTATTATTTACAAGAGTACAGGAATAATGTATAGATCATAAAGATATGTTTCCCATAAATAATGCAGTGTGAAAGCCAAATATAAAAAGTCTCAGATGAGCAACCTCAACCTAATAAACAGGAGATACTTAATGAGAAAACAAAACCATTCTACAATAGAGAAATAACAATGGGGTTTCACTTGAAATGCTACGGGGAATATAACTCATGTAGTTCTCCAAAACTCTAAAAAAAGAGCCAACCTCAAAGCCCAGGTAATTGAGCTGCTTAGGTTCATGTGCTCATCCATCCATGTACAGCCTCATCATAGAGAACTGGTGGATCAGTGGTGGAATTTTCCCCTTTCATGAAGGAGATGCAGGTTTGATTCCCAGCCAGCACACCTCATGCACAGCCGTAACACATCTGTCATGGGATGCTGATCTGTTGCTGGGATGCAGAGCAAGTTTCAGTGGAGCTTCCAGAGGAAGATAATCCAGGAAGAAGGACCTGGTAATCTCCTTTTGCAACCCTGTGGATCACAAGGTCTGATCCACAATCAGTCATAGGAATGGCACAGGACCAGGCAGTGTTTCATCCCATTGTACTTGGGATGAGCTAGAGGCTAACTTGAAGGCAACTAACAGTATCACTACCCAGCATGGCAAGCTGCAGGAGTTCAACTTTTCCTCAGCCCCAAGGGGTTAATTCCTGAGGAGGGAAGGAGGAAAAGTCTGGGAGGGAGCTACAATTTAAGGAGCATGATGAATCCCACCTTCTGTGTGAACTGCCTCAGCTGGCCAGCGGCCTTGCCTGGGCAGACCTCCCCAGGTTCTCAGCTGTGATCCTTGCTGTGGAAGAGCAGGGGTTGGGGGAGGAGACAAGATAGTTGGGGACATTTGTAAACCTTCTAGTTTGATTCAAGAGTTGATGAGGTTTGCTGTTTGACTGCTTTGCAGAAAATCCGTTCCAGTACTTAGCTATGGAGGAAAATGCATTTGATTTTTTTTGTTTGTGTAACTGACATCATCTTTTGATTTCTCAATCAAGCTGGAGTTAATGTGCTTTCAGGCATCTGTTTATTTTCATCATCACAGTTTTCTTGTTGCAGTTAATACCAAGGACAGAACACTTTTAAAAGATGAGGCAGACTTCTGTCAGGCCATCTTCAATGTCAAGAGACCCTCCAAACAGTCTAATTGTATTGTCTCCTTTCTCATTAATTATATTGGCTGTTTCAGAATATTCTTATGCAGCCAAAAGTCATCTGAGTTGGATTTTTTGTCTGTTTTGTTTTTGTTTTATTATAGACCAAGGAGAATATTGGTGTTCTATAGTGACCCTAGAAATTTAATGAGATAACAGCATAAGAAATTCTCAGTGAATAGGACAGGGAAGGACATAAATTTCATTATTTTTTATTGAGGGACTTGAGTTTCATTCTGCTTATTTGAGTGGGAGAAAAGCCTGCCGAAAATATTCCTTTTTGGCTTCTTATGCTGTGCCTCCTATCTAACTCCATGCTTTTGCCACTTACTACCCTTCTGGAAAGTTCTGGTGGTATAGTTGTTACTGGAAAGATCCCAATTGCAGACTCATGCTGTCTGTCACTACTAAGCCGATTATGCAGAGACAGGAGTTGAGTGTTTTAAAAGTGCTTTATTCAGATGGCCGACAATCTGAGAAGATCATGCATTAGCACCCTAAAAACCATCTTCACATCTCAGGCCAGGGTGGCAAGTTTTATAGAACGGTTTAGGGAAAGGAACAAGGTAGGTGAGCAATGGAGGCATGCAGAGGAGGTAAGGTTGCAGGATACACAACTTCTTTTCTTAAGGCGAGTTCTCCTTGATGTCTGCAAGCTGGGTACTTATCTCAGAGACAGCGGGCTACAAATTGGGGTTACTCTTTCTGGTTATTAGTCAAGAACAGCCTGGGAAAACTAAGTCAAAATCTTTGTGAGTATCAATCTGAAGGGAGGTTACAATTTCCTTCATGTGCCAGTGTTCTAAGGAGGGGAAAGCGGTTTAACAGTTAAGAAAGGAGTTAGCTAAGAATTTTGCTACAGCTGTTAACCCTAGCATAGTGGTTAAGAGTTATGGCTGCTAACCAGAGAGTTGGCGGTGTAAATCTACCAGGTGCTCATGCTCCTTAGAAGCTCTATAGAGCAGTTCTGCTCTGCCCTGTAGGCTCACTATGAGTTGGAGTTGACTCAACAGCAGTGGGTTGGGTTAGGTTTGGTTTGCAGTTCTATTCTGAACTGCTTTTGCATCCTGACTCTAGGAACAGTGAGTCTGGTCATGGGGGTGAATTCAAACAAAGGAAATAAAGAGAGGTAAAAGGAAAAGTACCCAGAATCTTTCAGAACAAAACAGTAGAGGCCAATACCCAATTTATACTCCTTTGGAATAGAAGTATCACAGACTGGTTAGTTACAAGAGCATGGACTTTCGAGATAGACTGGCCCTAGTGGTATAACCCTGGGTAAGTTTTTAAATTTGTGAAGGGTTTAGACTGTTTCTCTGTAGAATACAGATAATTAGAGTATCTACATAATACGGAGAGGAGTTGGCACAGTACCACACACATAATAAGTGCCCGGTATACTGATGCCTATTATTATTGCTTTTGCTATAAATTCTTATTGAGCACTATTTCTGCAAGTACCGTCAATCTTGAGTTCAATGCAAGGATGTAAGGATGCAAGCATAAAAGTTTCTTAATATCGAAAAGGCTATAGTCTAATAAGGATGTCAAAACACATACTCAGTGAAATATAAATAGCAATATAAATCTTTTAAAAAATTAAAAGACAAAAACAGGACAGAACTTGGTCATAGTACATGCTGAGAGGACAAGATAGTGTGCACTGGGGTGGGGATATGAGTGGGGGAAGCAAACAAGGCTGGGAGAGGTGGTCAAGAGAAACTGCCTGGAGGAGAGATTGAGGGGGCAAGAGTGAGGAATGGGGCACAAGTGGACTTAGCAGACACAAGGGAATGAGCCCCTCAGGTGGAAGAGTCAGCCGAATCAGGGGTACAGCTGTGTGGGACGTAGCAGTCAGGATGAGCTGCTATTTTGTCCCTCGCCTAGCAAATAAACACTTTTGATGTCTCTTCTAGAAAGAGATTGTTGTTTTTAACATATATGAACAGGAACTACTTACTCCCTCAAGGCCTCAGTTAAGGAAACATCCCAGGGTTCTGCTGGAGCCTCTAGGACTTTCCCTCCTGATAGTACACTGTGTAGGATTGGCCAAAAGGGGTATTTGATATATTTTGTTCTGTAAGCTAAACAGAGAAGTCAGTGGAGTTAGACACTTAGAGGTGATTTAGGATGCAGAGATGTTCATGGTTCAAAAAAGAAAAGAAAAGAAAAAGTGATATCAGCAAGAAACTTCTTGACATTATTTGAGCTGTAGTAGGGTCAGTACTCATCTAAAAGGAAATTCATTTGCATTCAACAAATATTAATTGAGCATTTATGCTGCCCAATCTCTACACTGACCAAATGGACACCCTAGTTCACAGTCAGACAAGAAAGGCAGATGTTAAACATTTGCTATGTGAGAAGAGTGTGTCTTACCATAGGAGTACAAGATGCTGTGTTAACAAAATTAGAAGATTTTAACCTGACTTTGCCAGTAAGGGGATGTCTTCTCAAAGGAAGTCATAGTAAATTGAGACTTAAAGGATGAAATTCAATCAGGCAAAGGGAATTGTGGGTACTGAGTGTGGAGTGTGGCCTTTCTGAGAAAGCTGTAGAAGCCTACTCAGCCAGAGGGCAGAGATAAAAGAGCAGAGTACCCGGATGTAAAAGGGAAGAGACCATAATTTTAATAGTCAACATTTATTAAATGCTTACTGATACCATATAAGGAGCTCTAGTGTCACAATGATTAAGCTCTCAGCTGCTAACCAAAAGGTAGGCAGTTTGAACCCACCCATTGGCTCTGGATAGAAAGAACTGATGATCTGCTTCCATAAAGATTATAGCTTAGAAGACTCTATGAGGTAGCTCTCTGTCACAAGGGGTTGCTATGAGTAGGAATCAGCTTACTAGCACCCAACAATAACAACATATGCCAGGCACTGTTCTAATCCATTTACATGCATTACTTCACTTAATTATCATGATAGCCCTGTGAGATAAGTTTTATTTGTATACACATTTAACAGATGAGAACACTGACAAATGGAAAAATAAGCTTCCCAAGTTTATGTAGCAAGGCAAATGGCAGAAGGGAGATGCAAGCCTAGGAAGTCAGTTCTAAATCCTGTGTTTTGTTCATGATTTTCAACAGCTGCTGTATTGAGTTTAGTGCACACACCGTATAATTCACCCCATTAAAGTGTGCTTTAGTAAGGCCTTATACTTCTAACATACATCACACCCACATAACCAGAAAAATATGTGTAACAATGTCTAAACTCATTGCCGTTGGGTCAACTCTGACTCACAGTCACCCCATAGGACAGAGTAGAACTGTCCCCATATGGTTTCCAAGGAGTAGCTGGTGGATTCAAACTGCTGACCTTTCAGTTAACAGCCATAGCACTTAGCCACTGTGTCACCAGTGCTCTCAAATATACATATGCATGCTATGTTATATATTTTATACATCTATGTGGTGTATGTGGGGGTGTTGGTGATTCAGTGGTAGAATTCTCACCTTCCATGTGAGACCAAGTTTGATTCCTGGCCAGTGCATGTCATGTGCAGCAACTGCCAATCTGTCATTGGAGGCTTATTTGTTGCTGTAATGTTGAACAACTTCTAGCAAAGCTTCTAGACTAAGATAGAGTGGGAAGAAAGGGTTGGAAATCTATTGCCAAAAATCAGCCAGTGAAAACCCAATCTGCATCCAGTCATGGGAATAGTATAGAACTCAGCAGTGTTTACTTCCATTGTGCTTGAGGCACCTTGTGTCAGGGGCTGTCTCGATGGAAGCACACAAAAACAATATTATATGTATTTGTTATGTGTGTTATATGGTATTTGCATATACAGTCGTAGGTCGCTTGTAACGTCCACTGTGCATTCCGTGAAATAAGATGCTATGTGATTTGGATGTTATATGAGCACCATACTATATCCAGGAAGTTTCAAGGTTATAAACGTCTGACTTGCATGCAACCCCGAGTTACAAACAAACCCCTGTAAAGCCTATTGTTTTAGGCTGGGTTTGGTTTTCCGGCACACTGGTAAGGATAACTCTGCTGTCTCACTAGCCTGAGTCTTGGCCCTAAAGTAGAGGCAGAAGCAAGGAATTCAAGATGCATGCTCTATAAGAGATGCATTGGACTGAGGAAAGCAGAAGTGGAATAAGCAGGGGTGTGAATTCCTGCCTGCCCTTCAAGGCTCCATGAACACAATGACTTACTTTTGTCTGTGAAGCAAAAAATATGGAAGCCTGGGCAACAGATCCCTAAAGGAAATCTTTGTTTCAACTTGGTATGGCGTATGGTTATTGGTGTGAGCCGCTGGTGAGTCACCTCCTGACTTATGGGGACCCAATACCCAACAGAATGGAAAGCTGCCTGGTCCACTGCTGTCCCCATGATTGGTTACACATCAGACTGTTGTTATCCATAGGATTTTCACTGGCTAGCTTTTGAAAGTAGAGTGCCTGGTGGCCTTTCTTGCTAATCCATTTGGATGCCTATTACAAAAGATGAGTCCTTATTTATATAATTGTGACTTTGAAATAGACATTTAAAGGCATTTTTGGTAATGTTTACATTTGTCTAGCACCTAATATGTCCTTAACACTGCTTTGTACACTTTACAGTCATGATGTCACTTAACCCCATCATTTGGGGCTTTCTTTTTTTTTTTTTTTTTTTTTTTGCTGCTACTCTTTGCATTGATAGCTGGGGATGCTTCCTCATTTACAAAACACTGGCTTGTCGGGGCAAAAAGTAGCCTGGACCAGTCATCTCGGTATTTAAAATGGCAGTTGCTAAGTTGAGTACTAAGTGTCAAGCATGCATTGCGGATGACTACAGTGACACAGCTATGATCTCACAGTTTGATCAACTACTTTAAAATCCTGAGTTCTAGCAAAATCCATGGCATTTTGTTAGGCTGGTAGAATGCTGATTTGGTCATATCCTGAAATGATTCCTCAAGTTATGATCAATGGCCCTGTAGGAGGACAATTTCTGTGGGACTCCCCAAATCTCTGAAAGTCCTTTTCTTTAATGGATCAGAGGGCATGTCAGCTTCATCCATTTAGTCAGCTTTCACCCTGAGTTGTTCCCATTTGTCATGAAAATCTGGAAGGAGTCTTTGCATTGCTTGAGTAAGAAGGCTCAGAAAAATGAACCTGGGCTTATTGATTTGTCATTGTCCAGTGTCCCTAAAAGCGGGCCATGGGGTGAGATTTTTTTATTATTTGAAAGCTATAAAAATATACAGAGAGAGTTTAACAGGCTAGTCGTGTTGAATTGCATATTAATCGTATTTAGGTTACTGTCTGGTGTTAAAGGATCTACTCATAAAAGGGGAAGCTTTTAAAAATTAAAAGATTAATTTATCTCTAGCATGTGTGTCTTACTGCATGGGCTAAAAAGTTTTCTCATGTTTCATGTAATCTTCATGATAAACCTGAGTCGTAGGTTGGGCAGGGGATTATGCCTACTCTATAGATTCAGAATATAAGCCTGGAGCAGTGAAAAGACTTAAAGTCCCACAATAAGTTTTGTGAGAAATCCAAGATAAAAAGACCCTAAGGAACACATATTAGTAGCACCTGTCTGCAATGTCCACCAGAAAGAAACTAAACCATGAGTTAGAAGACTCTGGTTCTAGCATCAGCACTACTTAAATCAAGGTTATCTCAGTGCTTGGTAAAGGGTGAATCAAATTTTGCAATTCAAAAGGCTCTTTATATTCGATTTTCCACAAAGATGAAGAGGTGAGAGCTATTAAGAGTGATTTGCTTCAGCTATCAAAATATGTATCACTTTAAGATGTAAAAGAGTATCTATCTCTAAGAAATGCCTTTGGCCAAGTTCAGTGACTCATTGGTCTTCTCACTGCAGAAATACATTTCTTAACTTACAGGTGTTCAGTATTCCTCTTCAACTGCCAATCAAAACACGGGCTGAGATAAATTTTTTAAAATAAGCGATCACAAAGAAATAGTTGGGATCAGGCATTCCTGAGGGCTTAAAACTGATTCACATTTCAGCAGAAGACATCATCATGACAGCTTTTATCTTTTCTTTCTACCATTCTAATCACCAAAGCACAAAAATGAAGTAATCAAAATATTTTACAGTTATTAATTCAATGAGCAATCTGCTTGCAGACACCACCTTTGAGTCGGAGGAGGTGGGGGAAGGGATTCAAACCATTAAATTACTGTGAGTGAACTTTAATTTAGGCTTGAACTTCAGTGTCCTTAAAATGCATCTGCCTGACTTAATCAGATTTGAATGTGGAGTCCTGGTACACCCATTTAGTGCTGTTTTTGCTGGATGCCATTGAGTTGAGTCTAACTCATAAGGACCCCATGTGACACAGTAGAACCGCTCTGTAGAGTCTTCTTGGTTGTAATCTTTATGGAAGCAAACTGCCAGGTCTTTCTCTTGCTGAGCAGCTGCATGGGTTCGAACCACTGATCTTTCAGTTAGCAGTCAAGCACTTTAACCATTTGTACTAGCAGCATTCCTCTCCCATTTACTGTAGAGAGGGATAAGTAACTCAGTAACTTCACTGAGCCTTATGTGCACAAGGGTGTTCCTAGATGGTCATTGTGGGAATTAAATAATCTAATCCATGTAAGGAAACCGTATGAGCTTTGGTTATGACTGGTAACCAAAAAGCCAGGAGTTCAAATTCACCAAATACTCTTTGGAAACCCTATGGGGCAGTTAGTTCTACTCTGATGAGTCAAAATCAAGTTGACAGTAGCAGGTTTGGGTTTCGGTTTTGGTTTTATTCACAAAGTGGAAATGCTGGTGACATAGTGATTAAGTGCTACAGTTGGTATCCAAATGGTCAGCAATTTGAATCTACTAAGTAGTCCTTGAAAACTCGATGGGGCAATTCTACTCTTTCCAATAAGGTCTCCATGAGTTGGAATTGACTTGATGGCAATGGGTTAAAAGTGGACCACAGATCTTCAGATGTATTAAATTCTCAATAAACGTAGTATTTTTATTATTTTAAAAATTAATTATCTGTCTCAAAACCTGAGTTTCTTTATCTGCAATGGAGATTATACCATTGTCTAACTGCTGAGTTGTTATAATAATTGAATGATATAAAAAAGTGAGTGGCATACAGTAAAAGTAACTCGATATTTGTTGATGAGAATTTGAATGGTTCCCACAAGTCAACAGTTAAATAAATACATGAAACATATGATGATATACTCATGAAAAATAACACAGAAAGAAAATTCAAACTGTCCCAAAAGCGTATCAACTAGCAAGAACTGGAGCGCTGAAAGTCAAAGTAATACTGATCAAAAAGAATCCTAGCAAAGAAACACAAGAATGGTGTTCTCTGCCCAATGAGTTACATAATGGGAAAAAATTGGGCCAAGCATGAGATGATAAGGAAGCCAAGGATTTCTGACTATATTGGGAGCATCACGAAGAGACAATAAGAAGGAGCAGAACAAAAACACTGAAGAGAGTATTCATGCTTTGCAAGAATGTTTGTACAAGGTTCTCCAGCCTCCTGTAGAGAGCAACAAAAAGAATTGCCCAGGAAAAGCAGTAACATGAAAATTATAAAGCACTTTTCAGCATGTAGAGAGTATCATCGGACACAAGCTGATTGTCACATGCAGGCAAGGCACCCCCTTTTTATTTTCTCAACTCTAACAGATGATAAAGTGGAACAGCTAAGTGAATGCAAGAATTTAGTAATCCAGTCCACAGATCAACAAACATTCTGTAAGAAGCCAGAAAGCAAGTATTTTAGGCTTGTGAATCAACCACCGCTGTTACAACTTGGCCACTTTAGTGGGAGAGCAGCCGTAGGCAATACATAAACAAATGAATGCTAATAAAAATGTTATAAGAAAACTTTATCTATAAAAACAGGTGGTGGGATAGATTTGACCCATAGGCCATTTGTTAACCCTTGTTGTAGACTATGTTCAATCATCTTCTCATTATTCACTCTGTATTTTAAGTCTGATATCAAATACAAAGTGGTAGATTGTAAATCTTAGCCTAGACAGTGAGAGGTATGAGCTCATTGTTTTGGTCAGTACTGAATCCTCGGCTCATGTTGTGTAGCACCTGACACATGAGAAGTGCTCCAGAAGTGTTGAGTGGACAGGTAGACAGGTGAATGGAACGATGGTTTAATGCATGAATATGTGAGTGAGCAAACTGGTAAAGCAGCTTACAGTTACCTATTTTCTGAACAAGAGCATGATGGTCACAATTAATATTTGTTGAACTGTTACTATGTGTCAGACACTGTTCTAAATGCTTTACATGCTTTGTGTTCTCCAATCTTCTTGTAAAACAGAACCTATTATAGCCCATAGCAGGTGGTGTAGTACTGGCAATTGTTAGGTACTCAGCCTTAAATGAGCTACTTAAATTCATCTTCCCTGCTTTCTTCGTATTTAACCTTGTGAGACCTAAAAAGTATGCATGAAAATCCCCATAAGCTGTAAGTGATATTCAAGGATTAAGCAATTTTATCTTTAACAGAGCTTCAGAAAGCATAACCAGACTAAGTTATTACAGGATATTTTGCTTCACACCCCAGATGTTGGCCCAGTTGGCTGTAGGAGAACTTGGAAATTTTAGAGCAAAGGTCTGGAGTTAGAAAACCAAAATGGAAGAACATACTTGCATTTATGATGCTAGGAGAACTGGAAAAAAAGAATTCAAATCTCAAGTTACAGTATTGAAAGATTCTATGGAGAAAATAATTAAATAATGGGAAGCATCAAAAGAAAATGGGAGAAATGCACGGAGTCACTATACTAAAAAGAATTGCCAACATTCAGCCATTTCAGGAGATAACACGTGATGTCTAACTGATGGTACTGAACGAAGTGGTCCAAGCTTCGCTAAAGGCATCGGTACAAAGCAAGACTTCAGGAACTGATGGACTACCAACTGAGATGTCTCAACAAAAGGATGCAGCACTGGAAGTGCTTACTCATCTATGCCAAGAAATTTGGAAGACAGCTACCTGGCCAGTCAACTGGAAAAGACTATATTTATGTCTATTCCAAAGAAAGTTGATCTAACCAAATTCAGAAATTATCAAACAATATTAATGTCATAAGCAATTAAAATTTTGTTGAAGATCATTCAAAAGGAGTTGCAGCAGTTTATCTACAGAGAACTGCTAGAAATTCAAGCCGGATTCAAAAAAGGATGTGGAATCAGGGATTTCATTACAGATGGCAGATGGATCTTAACTGAAAGCAGAGAATACCAGAAATATGTTTACGTATGTTTTATTGAATATGCAAAGGCATTTGACTGTGTGGACTGTTAGAAATTATAGATAATGTTGCAAAGAATGGGAATTCCAGAACATTTTATTGTGCTCATGAGGAACCTGTACCTAGATCAAGAGATAGTTTTTCAAATAGTCAGGAATGGGGCACATCAGGGTTGTATCCTTTCACCATACCTGTTTAGTCTGTATGCTGAGCAGATAGTCTGAGAAGCTGGTCTATGTGAACAAGAACCAGATTCAAGGAAGACTAATTAACAACATGAGATATGCAGATGGTGCCGTCTTGCTTGATGACTGTGAAGAGGACTTAAAAGCACTTACAGATGAAGATCAAAGACCACAGCCTTCAGTATGGATTACAGTTCAAGATAAAGAAAAAAGAAGTGCTCACAACTGGGCCAATAAGCAGCATCATGCTAAACGAAGGCTGAAGTTGTCAAGGACTTCATTTTACTTAGATTCATAACCAATACCCACAGAAAACAGCAGTGAAGAAATCATAAGGTCAGAAGTTCATTATTTTGACTCATAGCAACCCTGTCCACAACAAAATAAAACCCTACTTGATCTGCTGCAAAGCCAAGCCAAGTGCCGTCGAGTCGGATCCGACTCATAAAGACCTCTTTAATATGTTAACAAACAAAGATGTCAGTTTGAGGACTAAGGTGCCCCCTGATCCAAGCCATAGTGTTTTGAATCACCTTATCCCAAACCAGCCAAACCCATTGCCACTGAATTGCTTTGAACTCATAGTGACCCTATAGAACAGAGTAAAACTGCCCCATACAGTTTCCAGGGAGCACCTGAAGAAGAAACTTCTGACCTTTTGATTACCAGCCATAGCACTTAGCCACTATGATGCCGTGAGGGTTTCGTATGCACATGAAAACTGGACAGTGAATAAGGAAAACTGAAGAAAAACTGACTTTGAATTGTGGAAAACCCTGGTGGCATAATGGGTTAAGTGCTATGTCTGCTAACCAAACGGTCGGCAGTTCAAATCCTCCAAATACTCCTCGGAAACTCTATGGGGCAGTTCTACTCTGACCTCTAGGGTCACTGTGAAGCAAACCTGACTTGATGGCAGTGGTTTGGGGTTTGAATTGTGGTATCTATGAAGGATATTGAGTATACCATAGACTGCTGAAGAACAAACAAATCTGTCCTGGAAGTAGTACAACCAGAAATGCTCTTTAAGAGCAAGGATGATGAGACTACATCTCACATATTTTGAACATGTTATCAGGAACAGTCAGTCCCAGGAGAAGAGCATCATGCTTGGTAAAGTGGAGAGTCAGTAGAAATGGGGACACCCTCAACCAGATGGGTGATACTACAACAAGGGGTTCAAAGGTAGCATCAATTTTAAGGATAGCACAGGACTGTTCAGTGTTTTCTCCCACGGTACACAGTGTTCCTATGAGTCATAATGGACACTATGGCACCTAACAACAACACAGATGTTAATAGAAACCTTGTTAGTGTAGTGAAGTGCATGGCTGCTAACCCAAAGTTTGGTGATTCAAAACCACTAGCCATTCTGTGGGAGAAAGATGCAGCAGTCTGCTTCCATAAAGAAAGTTTGTTGTTAGCTGCCATCAAGTCAGTGCTGACTCACAGCAACTCTGTCCACAACAAAACAAAATCCTGCTTGATCCTGTGTCATGTCCACAATAATTTTAATACTGAAGCCCATTGTTGCAGCCACTGTGTCAGTCCATCTTGTTCAGGGTCTTCCTCATTTTTCCTAACCCTCTACCAAGCATGATGTCTTTCTCCAGGAATTGATCCCTCCTGACAGTGTATCCAAAGTATGTAAGATGCAGTCTCACCATTCTTGCTTCCAAGGAACACTCTGGTTGTACTTTTTCCAGAGCAGATTTGTTTGTTCCTTTGGCAGTGCATGGTACGTTCAATATTCTTTCCAACTCTACAATTCAGAGACATCATTTCTTCTGTCTTCCCTATTCGCTGTCCGGGTTTCACATGCATATAATCCGATTGAAAGTACCATGACATGAGTCAGATGTACATTAGTCTTCAAGGTGACGTCTTTGCTTTTCCACACATTAAGAGATCCTTTGCGCAGATCTTCCCAGTACAATGCATCTTTTGATTTCTTGATTGCCACTTCCGTGCGTGTTGACTGTGGAAACAAGTAAAAGGAAATCCTTGACAACCTCAATCCTTTCTCCATTTATCATGATGTTGCTTACTGTCCAGTTGTGAAGACTTTTGTTTTTCCTTGATGTTATTGTGCAATCCATACTGAAGCTGTGGTCTTTGATCTTCATCAGTAAGTGTTTCAAATCCTCTTTACTTTGAGCAGCAAGCAGGGTTGTGCCATCTGCGTAATGCAGGTTGTTAATAAGTCTCCTCCAATCTTGATGCCTTGTTCATCTTTATATAGTCCAGCATCTCTGATTATTTGCTAAGCATATGGATTGAATGGTTATGGTGAAAGGATAAAACCCTGATGCACCCTATTCCTGACTTTAAACCATAATGTGTCCCCTTGTTCTGTTTGAATGACTGCCTCTTGATCCATGTACTGATTGCTCATGAGCATAATTAAGTGTTCTGAAATGCCCATTATCTGCAAAGTTATCTGTAATGTGTTATGATCCACACAATTGAATGTGCTTTGCATAGTCAATAAAATACAGGTAAACATATTTCCAGTATTCTTTGCTTGCAGGCAGGATCTATCTGCCATCAGCAGTGATATCTCTGGTTCCACATCCTCTTCTAAATCTGGCTTGATTTCTGGCAATTCTCTGTCTGTATACTGCTATAGTTTCTTTTGAATGATCTTTAGCAAAATTTTACTTGTGTCTGATGTTAATGATATTGTTTGATAATTTCCACATTCAGTTAGGTCATCTTTCATAGAAATAGGCATAAATATGGATCTCTTCCAGTCATTTGACTGGGTAGCTGTCTTCCAGCTTTCTTGGCATAGGTGAATGAGCACTTACAGCACTGCATCAATTTACAGAAACATCTCAGCTGACATTCCATCAATTCCTGGAGCCTTGTTTTTTGTCAATGCCTTCAATGCAGCTTTGAGCTCTTCCTTTAGTACCATTGGTTCCTGACCACATGCTACCTCTTGAAATGTCTAAATGTTGATCAGTTCTGTTTGGAATAATGACTCTGTGTGCTCCTTCCATCTTCTTTTGATGCTTCCTGAGTCATTTAATGTTTTCCTTGTAGAATTCTCCATTATGGCAACTTGAGGCTTGAACTGAGAAATGTGGAGCATATTCTTCCCTTTTGATTTTCTCCTTTTGAGCTCTTCACACATATCATCATAATACTTTGTCTTTTTGAGCCACTCTGAAGTCTTCTGTTCAGTTCTTTTATTTCATCATTTTGCTTTAGCTACTTAACTTTCAAGAGCAAGTTTCAGACTCTTCTGATGCCCAATTTGGTCTTTTCTTTCTCTCCTTTCTTTTTAATTACCTCTTGCTTCCTTCATGGATGATGTCATTGATGCCATTTCACAACTCTTCTGGTCTTCAATCATTCGTGTTCAACACATCAAATCTATTCTTGAGATGGTCTCTGAACTCAGGTCAGAAATACTCATGGTCATACTTTGGCCCTCACAGACTTGTTCTAACTTTCTTCAGTTTCAGTTTGAACTTGCATATGAGCAACTGATGGTCTCTTAGGTGGTCTGGACCTGTTCTTGTTCTGACTGCTGATATGAAGCTTTTCTGTCGTCTTTTTCCACAGATGGAGTCAATTTCATTCCTGTGTATTTTATCTGGTGAACTCCATGTGTGCAGTCGTCATTTGTGTTGGTTAAAAAAGGTATTTGCAGTGAAGGTATTTGCAGAAATCGTTGGTCTTGCCAAATTCTATCATGTGATCTCCGGTATCATTTCTACCACCAAGATCATATTTTCCAACTACTAATCATTCATATTTGCTTCCCATTTTTACATTCTAATAATCAGTATTTATCAGTGCATCCTGATTAAATGTTCTGTCATTTTTATACTGCAGAAACTGGTAAGAATCTTCCATTTCTTTACCATTGGCCTTAGCAGTTGCTGCATAAATTTAATAATCATATTGACTGGCCTTCCTTGTAGGTGTTTGGATATTATCCTATCACTGACAGCATTATACTTCAGGATAGGTACAGAAGTGTTTTTTTGTTGATGAATACAGTGCTATTTCTCTTCATATTGTTGTTCCTGACATAGTAGACCAGATGATTGTCTGATTCAAAATGGTCAATATCAGCCAATTTCAGCTCACTAATGCCTAAGATATAGGTGTTTATGGGTTCCATTTCATTTTTGATGATTTCCAATTCTCCTGGATTCATACTTCCTACATTTCATGTTCTGATTATTAATGGATATCTGTAGCTGTTTCTTCCCATTTTGAGTCATGCCGTGTCAGTAAATGAAGGTGCCAAAAGCTTGAGTCCATCCACATCATTAAGTTTGACTGCTTTGAGGAGACAGGTCTTCCCCAGTCATCTTTGGAGTACCTTCCAGTTTGGGGGGCTCATTTTCCAGTACTATATTTGGCAGTGTTCCACTGCTATTCATAAAGTTTTCACTGGCTAATTCTTTTCAGAAGTAGACTGCTCAGTCCTTTTTCCTAGTCTCTCCTAGTCTAGAAGCTCAGCTGAAACCTGTCCACCATGAGTGACCCTGCTGGTATCTGAATACCACTGGCATAGCTTCCAGCATAAGAGTAACATGCAGGCCCCCGTAGTACAACAAGCTGACAGACAAGTGGGGGTAAAGAAGAATCTTTAAAGAAAGATCACAGCATTAGAAATCCTACTGTGAAGTTCTGTTCTGTCCTGTGGGGTCACGATGAGTTAGAATCAAGTTGACGGCAGTGGACTGTAGATGTTGTTATCCCCTGTACCTAGCCAAATACCAAAACAAATCATCAGCTTGAGTACAACTTGTAACAACCAGAGTATAACTGCCCCAGAACGTTTCCAGGAAGCAGCTGGTGTACTCAAACTACCAACCTTTTGGTTAGAAGCCCGAGCTCTTAACCGCTGTGCTACCAGGCCTCCCTTAGGGTACTACCTAACCCATAGCAGGCGCTAAGTAAATATTGACTAAAGGGAGAATTGAAAGAAGGAACTAATAAATAAACAAATCTACCTCCCTAGCCAAGGAAGGGTACTATAGCTGTAGCTATTCACGGTGTTAACTTAATGCCCCTCTCCCCAGACTGAGATATAGATCACTATACAAAATAATGGGAGATGTCTGATCTGCTTCCTGCTGCATTGAAAGTGGAAACATTTTCATAATGAGTCAGAAAGGCATTTTTCAGGACAACTTGGTAATTCATCTTTATTTCCTTATATACATGGTGCATTCCATTTAAAAAGAGATGGTAATACATTTAGGTTAAAGCATATGGATTTACAGCCCATGATGAAATATAGTCATAGATATCAGACCTTAATCCTATTTAGGTAAAGAGAAGAATCAACTGGCATGAGATTAGTATTGATTGACTGTCAGTCGGATTGACAAAGCAGTACACGATACACTTAGCAAATACCCATGTTGAGCTAAAAAACACTGAAGGTTTTGGGTTTTTTTCTTTCCTCTCTTTGAAAGATTATCAGTTTGACACCTAAGAACATACTCCTTGGCACTGAATAAATTCAAACGTTACAGACACTGTTTGTTTTTGTCCTTACTGTGTGACATTGATACTGTTTGTAGAAATGGAGGAGAAAGCTATAAAAAAGCTCACAAAGAATGTGTTTGCTCCTGGATTGTTAAACAGAGAGAGAGGGAGAGAGCGAGAGGGAGAGAGACATGCTAAATGTCCTCAGAATGGCTTCCACCAGTTCGGACCAAAAGGAGACTATAAGCATACTCATTTTCACAACTCTTGTCTGGCAGTGAGAAGTGACTGGCTCTTGTTGCACTGTGACTTTTCATTTCATAACAAACAGATAACGTTGAGTTGTATAGGTCTAGAGATCACTGTCAAAAGACAGACCTGTTTTAGGACTCTCGAGAAGAATTCTCCCTGCTTTAGTGACATGATATGTTAGAGACTGCAAGACAGAGAACCCCCTACCCCAAGAGGAAAAGAATGCATTATGCAGGGTGTTTTCAATTATAAGTGACAGAAAGAAAGATTATTTTAGATTTGGGAAGCAAAAAATGAGTTTGCTGGCTTCTGTGGCTGAAAAGTCCAGACATGGCAGACTGGCACTTTGACAATGACTCTCCTTGTCAGTTGGCTATGCTTTATTCCTAGGCAACACCTTACTGGAGGTTGTCTCAGATGGAGGGAACAGACCCTTGTCTCAATATCTGTAGCCATTCTCAAAAAAAAAAAAGACTCTAGCTCTGCTTGGATCACATGACCCTCTGGGACCAATCACTCTTTTCTAGGGAACTAGATATTCTGATTGGTTGGTCTGAGTCACATTCCCTCTTTGTGTATGTAAGAGGAGTGGATCAGGGGGTGAGTAACCCCAGTAGATTTCTGTAAAGCAAATAATTGTTATGCAACAAAAAGGGGAGTGAAGGGATGCTGAAGAGGCAAAGGCATTGTAACCCTTCTACCTTCTTCCCTTGCCTCATGATCAGAAGACAGAATAGGAGTGCCCCATAGAGTTTCTGTGGTACAGCTGGTAGATTTGAACCACTGACCTTTCGATTAGCAGCTGAGCTCTTAGCCACTGTACCTAAGTTATATACTGAGGAAGCACTTAGTGATACTGAAAGAGGACCAGAGAAGCCTTCATTATGGAGATAACATTTAAGCTGGGACTTAAAGGGTATGGTGCATATGAAAAAGAGATACTTTCTGACTAAAAACATCGTGAGCAAAGGCAAGAGAATAGAAAAATCCACCTCCACTCAGCAATCAAGAAAAGGTGCTCCTGAAGTGCATAAATGCACAGTGGTATTAACCTTTAGCTTTCGGTCATTTGGCTTAGTGCAGATAGGTGCTTAGTGAAGACCATGACCACCCTGCAGGGTCAGTTCGCTTCTTCCTCCTTGGTCATGGGATGAGTGGTAGTGAACTTTATACGGAGAGAAGTAACTTTGTTTTCGTGAACTAATTCAAAGATATAACAAATGGTGGCATATCTTTTTTTCTATAAGAAGTCCAACAGCGATGGTTGGTGGTGGTGTAGTGGTTTCAGGGTCAACATATCTAAAATCTTTCTGGTCTTTTCTCATGGGCAGATGATAGCTCTTCTAACTTTTGCTATTACACTGATGTTTAAGTAGGAAGGAGGAAGAAGAGTGAGGTGAGCAATGTTTGTACCATTCAATAAGCACTATTAGAGCTTCCTTAATATTCTTCACCACGGAAATTCTATCTTTGTCTCATTAGACAAAATTATGTCACGTGGCCACCACAAGCTTCAAGGGAACATACCAAAAGACCAAACCCACTGAGGCTGAGTAAATTCTGATTCTGAGTGACCTTGTAGGGCAGGGTAGAACTGCCCCTTATTGTTTCCAAGGAGCAGGTGGTGGATTCAAACTGCTGACCTCTTGGTTAGCAGCTGAACTCTCAACAGCTACACCACCAAGAATATGTGAAGGTGATTATCTAGGTGAATACTTTTCCCATAAATAATACTGGGATTTTGTTGGCAAGGGAAAAGAGGTGAATGGATGTTGATAAGTAGCTCACATGCTGGGTATACTGTGGATAAATCAGCGGATAAGGTAAAACTCATTTAATCAAAATCATGCTTTCAGTCACCTAGAAAGTGCATCCTTTTTGAGGCTTTCTTTCGTAACAAGATTGTATTCAGAAAGTAAATCATTCAAGGGTTTTAATGCTTTGAAACCCTCAGCACTTTTATTAAGGTTTCAGCTTACTGGTTCTTGCTTTTCAAGTCATTGTCTTCATCCTCCATAAATGATTTTACAAGTTTTTCCAATGATTTTTTAGACAGTGTTTCTCCATGGTCCCCAGTTAGTGTTTCAATTTCCTTCTCCATAGGAAGGTATCACCACCCACTTGCCTGGCCACAGGAACAATTCATTCTGCTTATTTTTCAATGAATGGGAAACCCTTAAATCATACACATGCTGTTTTCCTAGGTCTCATCAGCATCCATCAATAATCTTCGTGAAGGTTGCTCTCACACTGTGAGGGGCACTGGAGATCTAAGATCTCCACTGAGGAAATCATGTGTCCACGTCTTGCATCTAACACTCACTCCAAGTGCTATGCTTTTTGAGCGGAAGCTCACACAGAAATGCTGTTCCATTTAACATGCTGGCATTGCTCGTATGCATTCTTTCCCTCTTCTTCATGCACTGTCATCCTGATAAGAGCTGTGTGTTCTGTAGAGGTTTGGAAGGGCATATGGGTGGAGTGCCTTGTTCATCTCAATTGCTGGACACACAGTGCTCACCCTTGAGAACCTGAGTCTCCTTCAAGCGCTATTCTCCTCTTTTCATATCAGATGACCTTCTCAGCTAGTATTGATGCTCTATTGTTCATGTATTATTCTAACTTAGAAGCTGCTCATTCCAAAATGTTCATCAACAATATACACCACCAGTGGATTGAAATTATTAGTTTTACTGTATGGTTTTATTTACTATCAAAAATAACATAGTCATATGAAACTGAAATGAGGTTGCTTGCCGCTTGAATGCTTCTTTTTACTTTTTCCACCTTTGGCTTAATGATACACCAAGCATGAGTTCTGGTCTGCTGGTTTCTGGAGAAGAGTATGTTTAATTAAACTACTTGTCTCTTCATATCTTACTAGGATATTGCTAGACGTGCATCTTAAATTGCCCTGAGGTTTTATATTCTATACATAGGTTTTAAAAGGGTACTTTGATGGTATAGTTGGTTCAGTTAAATTGTTAGGGCATTGGAAAAAGACACCAGTTATCTTATTTGTATGTGCTGTTAGTATTCATGTTACTTAATGGTATTCTGATTTATGTTTCTGAGACTATCTTCTGCTATCATCATTGATTTCATAATCTATGATGATAAATATACTATTATCTCCATTTATTACTTGATGTCTGTGTTACAGTAGGTTTATGTGAGTGTGTGTATACACACACATACACACAAACTTAGATACATCACTCTAATGTTCACAGTAGCTTTATGAGAGAAGTGCTATTATTATTCTCACTCCAAAAAGAGGAAATCGATGATAGAATAAGCCCCCAAACCACCCAATATCATAGTCCTCTTTACAGTCTTCCTATACAACCTTGAACTTGACATACTCTCCTTTCAGTGTACTCATTTATCAAAACCCCTAACCTAGATAAACCCATATATCCCCATTGTGCAGGCCTTCATTAAGGCAACAAAGCCTATGTACTTGTACTAGCCTATACCGTAAAGCGGAGCTGGGCCTCTGGGCAAGTGTGGTTATTCACCATAGCTGGATCTTCTGTAACTAGTATTCAATATATACTGACCAGCTACCTTACTGTATTTCTCTTGTGAAAAAGTGGCTGTTGTTGTTAGGTGCTGTCAAGCTGATTCCTTCTCATAACAGCCCTATGCACAACAGAATGAAAAACAGCCCAGTGTTGTGCCATGTCCACCACTGTTTTTATGCTTAAGCCCATTTTTGCAGCCACTGTGGCTACTCTTACTATGTTGGGTTCTGCTCTCTCTCCTCTGCCCACAAGTCTACAGCTCTTCAGAGAATGGCTCTTAGATGTTAATGACTTCCGTGCTACTAAATCCCATGAACATTTTAATTCCTCTCCTTATTTCTCAGCATCTTTAACACAGGTAAGCACTCCCACCTTCTTGACATAGTTTCTTCTCTTGATTTCCTGTGGTATCCTATTCCTGGTTTTACTTCTACTTCTCTAGTCGTTTCTTTTTGGTTTCCCTGGGTCATTCACGTCCTGTATCCACACTTTAAATGTTGATGCTCCTTAAAATTTTAACCCCAGCTGTCATCTCATGCAATTCTGGTCATTCCTTGGATGCAGTCACTTATTCTCTTAGTTTCAATGAATGTCTGAATTCTAAAGATTTTCAAATATATACATATTCCAGTAATTAAGGTTTCTAGATCCCTCTAATTGTCCATATCCAAAATTGAACTTGTGGCACCCTATTCAAAAAAATGAAAACATCAGTCACTCCTTCACGCCCATGTCTAATTCATCACCAAGTCTTTTCAACTTGACCTTCTCAATATTTCTGACATTAACCCTATTTTCCACTGTAACTTCCTTAGTCCAGGCCACCATAGTTTCTCACCTAGCCCGCTGAGATAACCATCACACTGGTATTCCTGCTTTTGCTGTTGACCCCTACAGTCAATTCTATACAGTGTAGGTAGGTTCTTGTAACCATTTGGAATTTTATATTTGGTTGAAAATATCAGAAAACCCCCAAAATAGCTTCAACAAGTTGCGGTGTTATTTCTATGATATAATAACAATACGAGATGTAGACTGTCCAGGGCTGGGCAGTACAGCACATCAACAATATCACAAAAGGACCAGTTCCTTCAACCTTCCTTTCATTTTGTCTTCAGTATGTGGTTTTAATTCTTACAGTCATGTATTTTATCTGTATTCTGAAAGAAATGGAAACCTGAAAAGGAAAGTGCCTCATTATTAGAGTTTGTTTTTGATTCAGGAAGAAAATCTCTCTCTAAATGCTTCCATCCACATCTCAGTGGCCAAATGTGTCACACAGCCACTCTTAGATGCAAGGGAGTCTGGAAAGTTGAGTATTTGGGCTTTCCAACATCTATGATAGAGAAAGGCAAATGAAAATTGGGCTGAGATTAACATTTGGGTAGCCAGTAACAAGTATCTGACATAGTTGTCTTTAAAAATACTTACTCTGGCCATACCCCTTTGTTTCTTCTAAAGCCTTCCAGTTGTTTCCATTTCATCTTGGGGTAAAATTCTCATGCTTTAATATGGCTTACATGTTCCTACATGATCTCACCTTGACTGCCTCACCAGTATCATCTTGAACCATCCTTTCCTTTGCTTTTTTCATTCCAATTCACCTAATTTTCTTAGAATCCATTAAAAGCAGCATGCTCTCTCTCATATTAGGCCTTCATATGCCCTGCTTCCTGCAGTGTGGTCCCATCACCCTCCACCTCTTTGTCTGACAAACCCCACCTCCTCCTTCAGATCTCACCTTAATATTGTCGAGATCCTGAAATTGAATTGACCCCAAGTGACATGGCTTGGGTTCAGATACAGGGAGATAGGACTAGCAAGTGACATCTCCTGATGAACAGCTAACTCAACTCCCCCTCCCCAAGGCATGCAACAGCAAAGTTTTATTAGCGAAAGTACATTGCAGAGAGGAAAAGGGTTAGTCTCTGCTAGTAGAGAAATACCCAGCATAGATTCTGGGTGTCCTTTTTACTGGCAAAAGCAGGGGTGATGTCATAGATGGGAGGAGGAGGTAGTGACTTGGTTCTCAGTTCCAAGTTTAAGGCCCCACTGTCACTGTAGGGTCTCTATGAGTCAGAATGGACTTCATGGCAGTGGGTCTGTTTTGTTTTGGTTTTTTCTTTTTGTCAGAAACTGCATGATGGGTCCCCTCCTGGAAAGAATGGAGATGAGTTGGAAATCTGCTTCATAACTTCCAGGAGGAACTAGTATGTCTGTGATTACCCTTCTCAAGCCTTGATACAGTAGTGGGGATCAGGTTCCCTAGCTAACCTTGTCAATGTCATTTTACCAGAGAAGCCTTCTCAGACCCTCCCATCCTAGGGCAAGCTCCATAAGTGTCCTGTGCTGATTCATAGCATTCACGTAAGTGTTTCTCAAGCTCTTTCTCAATATTGACCTTCTAGGGAAGAGTTTTAGGCATGTTTTTCCTAATTACTCTCCTCCCATTAAATTTTAATACCACAGATATAAAGTAGTCCCTGTCTTATCTTCAGGGGATACTTCCAAGACTCCCCTGACTCTGGATGCCTGAAACCACAGAGTATCAAACTCTATATATGCTATGTTTTGTCCTATACATACATACTTATGATAAAGGTGAATTTGTACATTAGGCACAGTATGAGATTTACAACGATAGCTAATCATAAAATAGAACAATTATAAGAATATACTGTAATAAAAATTATATAAGTGATGGAGCGGGATCTGCTTATTTAACATTCTTGAACCACAGTTGACAACGGGTAACAGAAACCTTGGAAAGGGAAACTATGGGAAGCCAAGCCAGCCAAGTGCCGTAGAGATGGATCTGACTCATGGCGACCCTAGGGGCCAGGGTAGAGCTGACCCCCAGAGTATTTAAGGAGCGCTTGGTGGATTTGAATGTACTATATATCTGTTTATCTACTGTACACATATCTCATTCTTTTTATACATAAATAGAAAGAGATTTTTTCATTTGTTTGTTTTGCCCCCAAGAACCAATTTTTGTCCCCTTGAAATGGTGATGTTATCTGAATTCAAAATACATGGTTTATAATAATTAATTATTATTTATGAATCAATGTAAATTTGTTTCCTAATTTCTCTCTCTTGAGCTGTTGTTTAAACGTGTAAGGATAGAGATCAAAT
The DNA here is from genome assembly GCA_028571685.1 of Heterohyrax brucei. Taxonomy (NCBI): domain Eukaryota; kingdom Metazoa; phylum Chordata; class Mammalia; order Hyracoidea; family Procaviidae; genus Heterohyrax; species Heterohyrax brucei. Next base: position 174,580,643 of record CM053141.1, read on the forward strand.
CTTTATCTTGAATATTGATCAACACTGTACTTTGCCCGTAACCAGTTCCATGAGTTAAACTTAACTCATGGCCACCCCATATGTGGGAAAGTAGAACTGTATTCCATAGGATTTTCAGTGACTCATTTTTCAGAAGTAGATCACTAAGCCTTTCTTCTGAGGTACCTCTGGGTAAACTCAAAACCAGGAACCTCCAGTCAGCTGCCAAGCTTGTTAACCACTTAGAGCTCCCAGCAACTCCTGTATTTTGTGAATACCAAAGGTACTTATTAAATATTTGTAGAGAATGAGTTCTACAGCACTTAGAATAGCTCAACTATGCAGGACAGATTTTGAAATACTTGTGAAGTATTTTTATTAATTTATGAGCTTATAAAGTAGAAAGTTGAAGTCTGTTTTTCCTGACAAAACCATTTATGGAGTAGGGAGAATCTGTCCTCGTTCTTAAAAGAAAATATTTGGTATGTATCCTAGAAACGACTTGTAATGATTACAAATATTTTGCAATAGCAGTTTCTTAAATGCCACCAGCAGCCTAGGGAGACATGATAGAATTAAATTACTACAGGTTACTTTTTTTACTAAAAGTTAGTGGTTGGCATCTGTCTGTTGCCAGTGTCTGGGAAGGTTTTCAGAAGCTGACAGCCCCTATAAGGTGTTTAATCCTAAAATTTATGAGAACCATACATCCTCATTGGCTATCGTGTTCATTTTAAATACTTGATTAACATAGCTGACTTCTTTAGAAGAATGTTTCACTGCATATTACTTTTGGACAAAGTCATCAGCTCATGTTAGCAATAAAACAGCTGTTTCTGAGGAATTTTCTGTGATCAGTTTACCCATGGCCCACTGTCTTACACCTTCCTTGTATATGGTGTTGTATAGAACTGTAACTCCTTTTTGGAAAATGGACCTCAGACACTAAAGAATATTAAAGTATAAAATATAACCATCCCCCATGATCCAACTCGACGGCACTTGGCTTGGCCATACCCTGGACTTCTAGGGGCAAAAAACCAAATGCTAAATATTTTATAAACATTTTAAGCAATGTGAAATACTTGAAAGTATCTTTGCAGTAACCAAAACATTATCTTGCATGGTAGACAATATTTGTTATTCAAGGAATTATTAGATTATTCAGTTTTTGTTTTATTTTTTTAATGTTGCTCACAAATAGTACAGGAGATTTAATTTTAAATTTTCTTCTTTGTGTGACCTGCTCCTTCTTAAGAAAAATATAGTTGGATTCAGAGCAGCTTTCTTTATTAAGCAAAGACAAATTCTATTCTTATTAAAATGTCATTTATCAAAAAAATAACTGGGTATTATTTGGGAAATATAAACTTTCTGAATGCACAGCTGACTCTGAATATCTGTCACTTGGCTGTGGCCCTCTACCTGAACTCTTCCTGTGTCCCTGTGTACACCTTCGCACTTCCTCTGGTCCAGCCCATCACCAGATAACCCAGTGGTTTTCCTCTTGAATATCCCTAACAAGCAGGGTGGGGCCAAGATGGCAGACTAGTCACATGTCTCCTCAATTTCCTCTGAGAACTAAGTCGTAGAAAAACAACTGAAGAGAGCAGAGTGGGCATTTTGAAGCCCCAGTATCAGGTGGAGGGTTCTGATATCAGATAAGTTGCCAGAAAAGGGAAGACTACTTTTGTTGGAGGAAAGACAGCAGCACAAAGCATCCTATTTCTGCTTGCACAGTGGCAGAGAGGCTTACAGGTACAGATGCCATCTTTGTCAAACAGGAGACTGGGACTGGAGCCATGAAGCCTGAGAGCCTGGCTGTCATGCTGAGCTGTGGTGTCTAGGTAGACAACACAGCAGAGAGGCTGGACTGACAACAGTCACATCTAGACAACACAGCATCAGCAAGTAGCCTAGAGTACCAGGGGCCTTCCCCCCTCTCTTTTCTGAGCTGTACTCTAAATTCTGCTTGCACAGCACATGAAGGCGACACAGGAAGGAAGCCATTAAGTCAGCTGAGAGGTGGAGTCAGCTCTGATGCAGCCCTAGAGAGACTCTGCAGGTAATTTGCCATCTTCATAAGCCCGGTCGCAAGGCCTGCAACCCCTGAGGGCCCAGCACCACCAACTTGGACAGCATCTCTCCCACCAGTGAAACTATACTTAAGACAGCTGTACCTAGGGAATGCAGCAGCAGCTGGTTACCAAATCTATCAGTTCCCTTTGCCACTCTCTTCTTAGAGCTATGCCATAGCTTCTGCTGGTGCAACACTGGAGAAGGTGAACAGCTTTCTGATGGTGTGAAAATAACAATCAGTATCTAACCATTTAAAGAAGTAGACCACTATGGCTCTGGAAAACACCCAAAATAATCAAAAAACTTCCCAGTTGAAGAAGCCTTCCTAAATTTATCAGAGCTAGAATACAAAAGTATTATATATGGAGCCCTTCTAGATTTTAGGATGGACATTAAACAAAGTACAGCCCAACAAAATGATAAATTAAACAAGCCATATAAACTGCTAGAACATCAACAGTCTGAAATTAAGCAGATCAGTAATAAAACTACAGAGTTAGACAATTGAATGAAAAGCTAAAAGAGTAGGATTGAGGGAATGGAATGCAGAACTAGCAAAAAGGAAGATAAAGCAACTGACACCAGCATTTATGAGGAGAAATCAGATAAAAGAATCATGAAAATGAAGACTCATTTAGAATCATGTGGGACTCTATCAAGGAACAAATTACATGTAATTGGAGTTCCAGAACAGGGATAGATAGCAGAAAGCCAAGCCAAGTGCCGTCGAGTCGGATCCAGCAGAAAATACAGGGAAAATTGTTGAAGAGTTACTGATGGAAGACTTCCCTGACATCATGAAACAAGAGAACATAGCTATACAAAATGCTCAGTGAACTCCACAGAAGGTAGAACACAAAAGAAAGATACCAATACATGTTATAAACAAGCTTAATAAGAGGAAACATAGACAACTTAAAGGCAACTAGGCTTAAACCCAAATTAGCATATGAAGGGAAGTCTTGTTGACTGTCCTCTGACTTTTCAGCCAAAACCATGTTGGCAAGAAGGCAATAGAATGACACATACAAAACCTTGAAGTAATAAAACTTCCAGTCGAGAATTACATATCCTGCAAAATTGTCTTTCAAATATGATGGTGAAATTGGAACATTCTCAGATAAACAGAAGCTTAGAGACTTGGGAAAAAAACAAACCAAAATTATAAGAAATAGTGAAGGAAGTTCTTGATTAGAAAATCAATAACAAGACATGTGTACTCAAGGATGCAATGCAGGACACAACATCCAAAGTCCTAATTAGTTAGGGAAGTCTCAAACTCAATCAAAGCTAAAATATTAAAATTAGGGAAGCCCAGTAAACTATGAAAACATTACACTATAAAGAGCATATATTACAGTAGTTATAGCCCTTTCATATGGAGAGGAAGTTAAGGAGATATAAATAAGTTAAAGACTGGTTTAAACAAAGAACATCAGGGGGATAAAAGGGGTAGCCACAAAGCAAACGAACAGTACTACATATCAAAACAAGAAACACAATACAGAAGTCTCAACAGGCATAAAACCAACACTGAAAAGGCTGAAAAGAAAACCCATAAAGAAAAATGACCCAGTAGAGGATATTAAGCGGAACAAAGAAAATGTCAGCAACACAAAAATAAAGGCACTGAAATAATGCACGAAATACAAACCTATTAGTAATTACACTGAATGTAAATGGACTGAATGCTTCAATAAAGAGACAGAGAGTAACTGGCTGGATCAAAGACCACAATCTAAGAAACACATCTTAAACTCAAAAGTGTGAACAAGCTGAAAAATCAAAGGATGGAAAAATATATGCCAAGCTAACAACATGCAAAGGAAAGCAGGAACAGCAACACTAATCTCAGATAAAATAGATTTTAATGTAAAATCCACACTCACAAGAAGGATGGTCACTATTGCTTCAAGGTTTGATGCATAAGGAGGATATAAAAATATTAAATATTCATGCACACAACTTCATAACATCTAGTGAGACCACTATAAGGACATAAAAAGGACTTATACATAGAGGAAAAAACTCTTTGACAGCTACAGGGTTGAGGAGGAAGGGAGAGGGTTATTCATAGATTAGACAGTCGACAGAAATTCCATTGGGTGAAGGTTGTGATAGCACTCAGTAGAAGGCAGGTCAGCATAACTGAACTACACCGTAAACAAAAAGGTTTTCTAATTCAACCCAGCATTTCAAAGGGTAGAGTAGCAGGGAGAGAGCTTTGGGGACCATGTTTCTAAAGGTCAATGAGAATATCTAGCCTATTGCTAAGAGAGTCTTATGCTCCCCATATTGGTAAGTGGCATTTGGGGTCTTAAAAGCCACTAAGCTGCTATCTGAGGAACATCAGTTGGTCCCAATCCACCTGGAACAAATGATGACTGACAACATCAAAGACGTGAGGAAATCTGGGCCCAGGAGACAGAAGGACACATGTGACTGGGAGACTACATCAGCATGAGACCAGAAGAACCAGATATTGCCCAGCCACCACCAACAACAGCCCTGACAGGGGACACAATGTAGAGTCCCGGATGTAGCACAAGAAAAAGAGGTGTGTAGATCAAGAACTCTACTACAGGATGAGAACTGATGATCTGCTGACCTGTAGGGTCCCCTGGGAACAGGCATCTAGACCTGTTACTATCCCAGTTCTGAAACCAGTACTGAGTTCAACACTTCAAAGAATGAACTGGACTGGGGAACACAGAGTGAACATGTGGCATGTGTACTTTATGGTTTAACATATTTATAGAAGACTGTCCTACTGGTTTCTTTCTAAAGGGGAAAGGAGAGGGTGGAGGAGGGGACAGATGTTCATTGGGAGGATACTGGTAGTAAAGAGTGAAAAGGAAGAGTATGCCGTCTTAGGATGGGAGAGCAGATAGAGTTGTAGAGAGGTGGATATGCAAAAATTGACTTGGATTGTGTACTTTCACCTAATCATAATTAAAAAATAAAAAATAAAACAATCTCCTAACTGCATCCGTTCTTCTCCATCCTCACTGCCAATTCTCTGTGCTAACCTACCACCACATCTTCCCTGGGCTGTCTTCCTTTGCTCCTGCTCTTGCCCTTCTCAAACCTCTTTTCCATAACATGGTCACAATGATCTTTGAAAAATGCTGATTTCACCAATTAGATCTCAGGTGTAAACCTTTGACCTTGGCACCAAGGCATAGTATTAGGGCAACCAACCCCCTTTCAAGTCTGAGAGCATGTTGCTTGCCCCTTGCTAAACACCATCTGGGCACATTCCTCCCTCTGGGTTAACTTGCACTTACCAACCCTGAAATCTTTGTGTAATCTTTTATACTACCACATCCACCTCTTGACTAGTTCAAATATTGTTTAAATATCAGTAAAACTTTACTTCTTCGTGGAAACCTACCCACCAGATGAGGTTATAGTCCCAACTGGATGCTTTCAAAGACATGTTTCATTTTCCTTTAGAATGTTTATCATCATTTGTCACTGTGTGTTTTTATTTGATTACTAGTTATTTATAGTAGCCAGGGCACCGTAGTACAATATACTACACTCTATTCTACTGTAACCTCCATATCTCTTTGGCTTAGCTGTAGAGCCTCTTGATCGATAGATTATTTGTTAAATGAATTCAACTTTGGGGTTATTCAAACTATCATGCTCATCTCCTTGTCCATAGGATTCGTATAACCAAAGATCTACAGGATTGTAAAACAGCAGAGCCAGATGGGACCTTGCAGATCATTTAAACTACCCCCTTTCCACTTTGAATAGCAGATGGAGATATAATATAAAAGACAAAATTGTGCAAGGCCGCATAATGAGTTTATACAAAATCAGAACTAAAAATTGGGTCTTGGTTTCTCAGTTCTGTGATGTTTCAGGGGACTAAACCACCCTTTCTACTTTATTACCACCATTTTTTTGGATTGATTTCCTTATGCTGTTTCATAATCTAATACTGGTACAAAAATATACTTTTATCAAGTAAAATGCAGTAGTTATTAAGACTTATCATTTAGGTTGTTATCTCCCCAAGCACTGTAAGTCTGAAACTTACAATATTGACTTCAAGCAACAGTCATAAGATATTTTAGTCCTGTTTTTGAATCCACTGAATGTTTTGACCCCACAGTTTAAATCCAAAGATCACTGTGAGTCCGTGATCCTGTTAGTGAAATAGGCTTAATCATAATTTTGCAATATTAGTGAGTGTTCATTCAGAAAACATATCAGAGCAAAACTCAATTCCTTAGTCTGTGTCCTAAATAAAAGCCAAGTGCCGTCAAGTCGGATCCGACTAAAATCTTTGAAATTATTGTCTTTAAAATCATTTCTGTGTACAATGAACATTTGATTCATCAAACATTTGTTTATATCAGATTTACTGATAATAGTGTCTATCACAGTATTTTTCCCTGATGTCCGGGATTTCTCACATGTCCAATTTCCCTGCACCAGATTTTACAGATCTACATTTTTCTTTCAGCATTTAGTTCCTGCTGAATTTTTACATGTTCTGTTTTAGGCACTTTGGTATTTATTACTTTTTACAAGGTGTAATTTTCCCATGTCAATTTCTGGAGGTTTCTGAAGAGTTACAAACAATGCTTTGTTTTTCAGTTAGCTGCATCTGCAGCAGTTATGTCCTCTGTGAATAAGTTTTGCTCTCTGCCATTTTATTTCTTCTAAAATTTATCTTCAGGTGAACATTTCTACCAATTAAATACAGTTGGAATTGGACAAATGCCCATTTGTGCATATCTGTTTCTTAATATAAATTCTGAAAGAATTTTTAGCAATTTCATTAGCTGTTTCAGATTGCTTTGTTTTTCTGGTAGGGATAGGAGGTGGCTAAAGACAGTTCTCTACTTAGATTAGACATAACCTCATGATGTTTTAAATTTGGGGGAAAAAATCTTAGCTGTGATATTTCTTGTCCTATCTCTCATTTTTCCTTTGGAAAAACTGATGGAGATGATTTGCCTAAGGTCACAGACATAGGACTCAATTTCTGGTGTCTTTATATTCAGAACACTTTGAGGAGAAAGGATGACCAAACTAAGGTCTTGAGTGTGCCTTCCAGACAGTAGATGCTGGCTTTCTGTTACTATGGCAACTGAGTGAGTCTGAGATTTTTGACACGTTTACCCCCTACCTGTGCTAGTAAGAAAAAGAGCCATTGAGCTGATCTTTATGGTGATTCAAAACACTTTAGATAGATCCTGTCACATGCTTTATAAGTTCCTGATTGATTGCCTGGAATTAAGTTATTGGGCACAGAACCAGCTAATGGAAACACATTGATGAAATCATTTTTGAGGGACATTAAATGGAACTTAAAATAAAGCTGAAATGGCTTTATGGATTTTTCACTCAAATTGTTTATGAACGTTTATTGCTAGTAAATTATATTGTGTCAAAAGAGGGAATCAGTTGGTATGGCTTTAATAGAAGCATTTTTGAAATAATAAAATTGAGAATAATTTATTACCAAAGAATGGAGAAAGGAAGCAGTGGAGGAATTCACCCTGAAGGATGGTTGTTGACTCTGAAGCTTCTGTGAACATGGAAAATGGTATGGTAATCATACCCATATAAGGCTTGGAAAGAAACAGACTTTTTGAGAAGTTCTATTGACTCATTTGATTGTACATGTGAATTGTTTGGAGAAAGAAGTGACTGGGAATTTAGCAAGTGTTAATTAAGAGCATAAACACTGGTGTTTTGTTCACATTTCATAAAAAAGATGAGCAAGAAAAAATGCCTTCATCTTCTGCAGGAGATGGTCTAGAGTAGTTGTCAAAGGCATTGATTCCTCAGTTGAAAGACAGGAGTTCAAATACCAGTTCTCCCTTTTAGTTGTGTGACTGTAGGAAAATTGCTGAACATCTCTGGCCTTCAGATTCCATGTCCACAACATAGATACTAGTAGCCCCTATCTCATGGGAGTTTTTTGAAGATCACATTAAAAACTAAAGTATTCCCAATCCTGGGTAAGTACTTTAAAAATGTTTTTACTAAGACTTAGAGACTCAGGATAAGGGAAAGAAAGAGCAGAGTTCATAAATACTTTATATTAGTGTTATTCTATAGCTGTCAATCATTTATTGGCTGTTCTGTGCCAGAAAGCTCATTCACTCTCCCAAGAATGCTAGAAGGTATAGGTATTGTCAGTATCCGTTCTTTACAGAAAAGGAAAATGCACATCAGAGAGACTGAGTTTCTCGTTCCAAGGTTGCTTAGCCAGTAAGCAGCTTTGATACTTTCCCCTGGGAAGTCATATCTGTGAGTCTGTCTTCCAGCATGTAACACATCAGCCCCACTGGTCAAAGTCCAGCAGAAATCAGATTAAAGAGTGCCTGGTTGGAAGGTGGGAGCTGGTGGCATATGAGTATCTTCCCTGTCACTTCCATCCCATATCAGAGCCTGTCAATCCACTCTCCTCTGCCAGCTGTCAGAGCCCAGCTTCTTCAGTTTCTGCTTGACAGCAGGTGCTGTTTAGTAGGCATTAGAACCTCACTGTGGCATAAACGGCTAAGCATGCAAATACTAACCAAAAGCCTTGGTGATTTGAATCTACCCAGAGTTGTCTTGGAAAAAAGCCTAGTGATACGTTTCTGAAGGGTCTTAAAAACCCTATGGAGCAAAGTTCTACTGTGCAGATGGGCAGTTGCTATGACTCTGAGCCAACTTGGTAGCAGTTGGTTTGGTTTGGTTTCTTAGGCCGTCATGTTGACCTGACATTGAGGAAACTACACAAGAGGGCAGAGTAGCTGATAGTGAGTCCTAGAATTCAGTGCATGGATGTGAATCTCAGCTCCCAAATTTACTGGCCATGTGATCCTGTGTCCCACCTTTATTTATCCCCAATCTTCATAACTGTAGAATTGGCAGGTTTGGTCTATAGGGGTGCTATGAGTTGTGATCAATTTGATAACAATGAGTCATTTTTGTGGTTGGGCTAGGGAAGAGACCACTTATCTTTGGCCTCATTTTAGTTTAAAGATTTGTTTGTATTGAGCCCAAATAGCATTCTTTCTATTAGCACAATTCTCATTTTAGAGATGGAATAGAAGTGAATTTTTAGATTGTGATTTTGGACATCTCAAGCAACATGTGAGGGGTTTTATAACAATAAGTTAGTATTGCCATAAGAAACAGCAACTGGAAATGAGTTAGGTAGAAGACTTAAGAACTTAAGACCGAAACTGGCTATATTCTGCATATGACCTCATGCCTGGTCACAGAGAGCTTAAGATCTAATTGAAGAGCTGGGCTTGTGTGATTGTCCTCTATTTTGTGATTGTAATTTTATATATTAAACAGTGTGAGACAGCCTTGCTGTATAGCAGGTGCCCTAAATTCACACTTCTAGCCTACTGGACTATGGCAGAAGAAACTTCTCTTTGTTACAAACACCATACATACAGAAATACTCATGGTATTTCTACTGTAGCAGCACTAGGTGACTAAGACAGTGCTAAATGAGTGTTATAATCAGTTTACAAATATTGAGAACTTAGTCTGTGTTAGCGAGGGATTGGCAGCATAGCGGTAGAATTCTTGCCTTCCATGCAGGAAACCTCAGTTTGTATCCTGGCCAGTGCACCTTATATACAGCCACTACCTGTCAGTGGAGGTTTGTGTGTTGATATAATGCTACACAGGTTTCAGGAGAGTTTTCAGGCTAAGATGAACTAGGAAGAAAAGCCTGTAAATTATTTCTGAAAATCATTCAGTGAAAACTCTGCAGATCGCAACAGTCAAATCTGCAACTGAACGTTAGGATGGTATAGGAACAAGTAGTGCTTTGATCTGTTGACAATGGTGTTGCCATGAATCAGGGCCAAGGAGACAGCAACAGATCTGCAGCGAGCACCCGCCATAATAGGAGATGGGAATGTGGTGGAAAACGGGACACACTGTCCGCCTTTGGGGCATGCAGAGCCCAGAGGACCGCAAAATAGGCTGCTCATAGAAAAATCAGCTACTGGTGGAAATCTGAGGACCCACACTCAGATGTTGGAAGGAGACCACATTCTTTCCACAAGCATTTGGTCAGCACTTCTTCCATGTCGGATGCGTTATTGCAACCCTGGACCTTTCCTGAAGTAACATAGAAGAATGGTGGAGGAGAGTCTATGTAGCTGCAGGAGCCTAGCTCCTTCTTGAGCACAGTACAAGAGTTAAGAAGTAAAGGCTTAGGGCAGTTTTCATAATTACATCTGACAAGTGAACAAGCAGATTGTGCATGAAGTTTGGACAGTATAGAGATGATGGCTCAGGATTTCAAGGCTCATTTTTCATAAGAAAATGTCATTCCTCATCTTCGGATAATTCACCTCAATAAATTTAACATAGGTCTTACTATGTGCAGATATTTTACACAGTCAAAAAGTTGTGAAATATATGTTCTTTGCTTTCCAAACCTTATAAATTGATAATGGGAGTAGCTATGACAAGCTAGGTGAAAAACAAAGCTACGTAGTGTCACAATAACAGATCAAATACTACAAGTTGTTCGTGAGCATGCTAATTATCACATGGGTAAACTAGACAATTAGAGCAATGTTATTGAAAAAAGGCAGTGATTATTTCTGTTAAAGTTTTTGTGGAACTATTAGGGATAATTTGAGTTAGGATTAAAGAATGTGGGCATTGTAAAGCAGATAACTGCCCTCCTCATCCTAAGATATATAACTGCTCCTTTTAAAAGTAAGATCCCGTTAGCTAAGGACTAAATAACTCAAGGAATTTCAAAGGGAAGCCTCTCCTAATAACAATGGTGGCAGATGAGAATTTTTCAATGACAGGTTCAAGATGTCACAGAGGGGTAGGTAAGGGCATGCATGCTGTTGGATCTCAGCCTGGGGCCACATCTTGCTGCATCACTCACTGCCGTGTGATGCCCAGGGCTGGTTCATCCACTAGGTAGCCCCATAGTATCCATGTCCTGGGTATAACAACAGCAACAAAAAAGTTGCCATTGAGTCAGTTCCAACTCAGCACAAACACACGCATATAGAATAGAAACCTCTATAGGGTTTTTAAGGTTTTGTGACCTCTGGGATGCAGATCACAAGGTCTTTCTCCAAAAGTGCCTCTGGGTAAGTTCAAACTGCCCACTTTTGGATTAGTAAAACCAACTACTGCCTTCGAGTTGGGTCCCATAGGGTCATAGCGACCCTAGTGGTTAGAGTGCAACCCAGGGACTCCTGGGTAGTGTTCAAAGTCCCACAAAAAAAAAGTTGTGGATGTGAAATACATGTTCTGCAAAATCAAATACATGTTTTTGTGAAAGCATGTTTAACAAAAGCGAAGTTATGGCAACAATTTTGGTCAACTGCAGTCCAACTCATTGTTACCTAATTAGAATGCAGTAAGATTTCTATCACGAGAACAAAATAAATAATTTGTTCATGATTAAACAACTGTGAATATTCATATGAAATTTATATCCCAAACTGTGTATTTGATGGGGAGTGTGGATACACTGGAAGCCCTGGTGGTATAGGGGTTAAGTACTACGTCTGCTAACAAAAAGGCCAGCAGTTCAAGTCTACCAAACACTGCTTGGAAACACTATGGAGCAGTTCTACTCTGTCCTATAGGATTGCTGTGAGTCAACATCAACTTGCCAGCAGTGGGTTTGGTTTTGGTTTTGGTGGATATGCTAAGGGTTTCTGGTACTGCAGAATTAAAGCATTTGACTGCTAACAGAGAGGTCAGTGATTCAAACCCACCAGCTGCTCCATAGGAGAAGGATGTGGCAGTCTGTTGCCATAAAGATCACAACTTTGGAAACTCTGTGAGGCAGTTCTACTCTGTCCTATAGAGGCTGCTATGAGTCAAAACTGACTTGGTGGCAACAGGTTTTTTTATTTGTTTGTTTTTTACATTTGGAAAAAAGACCTGGCATCCATTTTAGACAAATCATCCATTGAAACTCTATGGAACACAGTTCTTCTCAAACACACATAGGGCTGCCCTAGGTTGGAATTGACTTCAGAAAATGATTAGATTGGTGGGTAGATTTTGATACAGTTGAAATGATGTGTTTTGTAGTGTTAAAAAGCAAGAGTTCCTATCAACTAAGAAAGATCTTAACTGACCCCTTAATCTTTCTATGCCTATTGTATTTGTCAGTTTCGTAGGGGTTGTTGCAGAGAATAAATGAGCTAGTACATGTGACATTTATATGGTGGTGTCTAAGGTGCGGGGTCTTTCAGAATGTTAGCTTTAGAATCGCAGTTACTACTGTTCCTCCAGAAACTCTGCTGGTATAGTGGTTAAGAGTTCAGCTACTAACCAAAAAGTCAGCAGTTTGAAGAAACCAGGTGCTCCTTGGAAACTCTATGGGGCATTCTACTGTGTCCTATAGAGTCATTATGAGTTAAAATTAACTCAAAAGAAGTGAGTTTTTTTTTTTTTTTTTTGATTTGATACTCTTCATAAAGACATTTGTTTAATGACCATATGCAATAAAATCTGGGAAAACCAGAACCTGTGTAAGGCAGAAAGCTGACAGAGAAGGAATACTCAAATATTTTCCGTTAATGGAGGGGAATAAAATAGCAGCAAGACTGCGTCCTGTGGAAGGTAGTTAAATTGTGAGACTTGGAAAAACAAGGCAGTCAGTCTAGTTCTGGCTCTCACAGTTTTCACTCTATAATGTTAAGAGGAGGCATTACTCTTGGTTTTACTTGTAACTGTCTACGAACTTATTGCTGTTGAGTCGATTCTGACTCACAGCATCCTGTAGGACAGAGTAGAACTGCCCCATAGGATTTGCAAGGAGCAGCCAGCAGATTTGAACTACCAAATTTTTGGTTAGCAGCTAAGCTCTTAGCCCCTTGCCACTAGGGCTCTTGCAGTACTCTGTTACTCATATGAAAAAGATGATATATTTCTATAGTTTGCTATAAAAATAGTCAATTTATTCCAGGAATCATCATTGTGCAATGGTAAATCTAGATTATAAATAGCATAATCAATAGGGAATTTCTAGACCTCTTAACAATGCAAGACGATTCTGGAAATTCACACATGAGTACAAGATATCCTTACAGCAACTCCTTACAGCATTGAAGAAATACAATGAATGTATAAAAATAAACACCTTTACTTCAAAGTACAGGATACTGCCTCAGCTAAGTTTAATTGAAAAACTCATATCCAGTATAATTGTGTGTGAGGTTTAAATGATTTAGAAACACTTTGGAGTGGACAAATCAGATAATAACAATCTTTATGGCTGGAAAGGTTCAGCTGGTGTTGACAAGCTGTAAAAGTAAAAGCTTATAGCAAAGTTAAGAGCTAAATGTCTAGATTGGGTCAGGAGTCTGCGAATACTGAAAGCTTAAAAGCACTGAACTAGCTATGATTTCAAACAGTGTTCTGTTTTGTCTAAGCAGATTTGAACTTCATTTACTGAAAAAACTTTTGCTTCTCATTAGGCGAATACTTTATATTGTTCTTTACCATCTAAACCAATGTGTAAATTTCACAGTGTTTTGTGAATTGCGTTGAGAGGGATTTGCCTGCTGCTTTTCAAAATATTTCCAGTTGGGTGACTATTCCCAGTTTATAGGAGATAAGAGTCAAACCATGCCATTTCTAGGCACCTTTTTTGTTGTTGTTGTTGTTGAATCTATAATGGAATTTGCCTCATGGCCTCAGTCTGATCTCAGCAAGAACACTTTCAAAGGAAACTCCTTGTTTTTTCAAAGGCCGTTTGCATGAGTTGATTCAGTGCACTTCTATCATAACCCTTAAAGCCAGTGGCCAAATATGTGTGAATTGGGTTGTGAAAGAGATTCACTACATTTAGCTCCAATCATTGTGCTGATTGTGCCCCCAGGTGACATGTCCAACATCTCCAACTTGTGTTTGCTTTTTTCTTTTGTTCTTCACAGGAGCAGAGGGCACAGTGTTCCCGAAATCTATAGAAACACCTAATGTCAGGGCAGACCCCTTCAAGGAACTGAGGTAAACTTTTGACTTCGGTTTGTATTGCTTGGTGATCTTTTCCATTCTGTGTGCAACTGGCTGTTGCTTCATTTTGAATATACAGCGTAAAAGTATCACAACAGGAATACATAGCCTGCGAAAAGAAATGGTTAGGGGTGACAATAAGCTATAATCAAGAGAAAATTTTCTGTGACTGGTTAAAATTGAGAGTCTGGAGAAGAGGTGGGCAGTCTTGAAATTAGATAAGGAATTTGTTGATTAGCACTGGTTGTTTCTTATAATATTTTGTGGTATCAAAAACCTATACAGTAGAAACAGGAGAGGCATAGTGCTTGATCTACCTTCTGTGGAGAAGATACTCCATGCACATGTGTTAACCTGTAACTGCTTTAGCAGATACTATGTTCTTACCAACAGCAACTATGGCAAACTAAAAGTAACAGTTTTATATAAATAGGTAGATAGATAGGTCATAGATTGATCGATAGATCAAAGACAACTGTAGAAATAATGGCCTGAAGGTCCATTCTAACCACCAAAGGACTGTTGGTTAACCAAAAAAAAAGGTACATAAATAATGGTATGTTGATGCAAATAAAACTGTAAATTTTACTGATGTAACAATAACAACAATGAAAAAATCAGTGAAATCTGATGTTCTTCACTTTCATTCTTTTAGCTAAAAATATCATAAATCACCATATGATCATAAATAACATGAATGACTATTTCATAATAGGCATCAGGCAAATGCAAAAGTATTTGCATTGCACAAATCATAGCTATTCTTCCACGATGCATTTCTAAGATCTGTGTTTTGCTAAGACAGCACAGGCTTGCGAGAGCTTGTCTTTCCCTGAAGAGATAAGTGTTTTGTAAGTGGTATTACTTAACTAAAAAACCCATAGCCTCATGCAAAGCCTGTGAATTTTTACAAATGTAGGGAATTAAATGGAACCAGAGGAAGAGGATAAGTGGTGGGAAATGAGAAGCTTTACATAGCAAATCCCATCTACATGGGCTGTATTTTGAGATTACACACTACCCTACAAAGTTGTGTTAGCATGGCTGTTGTCAGCACAACGTCCATAAACTGGTAGTTACCTGCCACTCTACTAACTAAATGTTATGTTTCATATAAAGAAATCCACTTAGGGAACCTGTGTTTTATGATTTGAAGAAAGCTCGTTTTCTGTGAGTGCAATAACTCCCTGTGCCCATGATGTAAGAGGGCTTTCAAGACAAGCTAATGGGAGACCTGGTTCTTGTTCTTTCCACAGTCCTCCCTGGGAACTGGTTTCTCACAGAACTAGTCAGCAGTTAGTGCTGATCAGATGAAAGACGGTGCCATCTGAAAGAAGCTGAACTCTACACATAATACAGAATGTTTTCAGTAGAATGAGATCTTCTTTACCCAGAAAACATGGGAAATATAAAAGCAAAGGATTTAGGCTAACATGGCTCTACACAGAAAAATCAGTTGTGGTTAAAAACCAACCAACCAACCAAATAATGTCTCTCCATGATCAACCCACCCCACTTTAGAGCTGTATCCTTAAAAACATAGATGAGAGTATTTGCTCCCAGAGTGCTGTAGACCTAAGGAGAATCCTTTGTACACAACCTATGGGAAACCCTCTAACTTGTCTTATAAAAATTAAACCTCCAATATTCACATGTAAATCTCTGAAGTCTTATGCAATGAAATGAAGGTATTAGGTAGTTGCTGCATTCTCCACTTAGTCAAAAGTTGTGGACTTTTCCAGGGAGGCTAGAAATAAATTTTTTTTATGGTAAACTTGAAACTATTTTAAAATGTAATTCTAATATTTGTCTTTCATTTGTAATTGTTCTGGTGTTTTAGAGCCTGGACTGAGTTAGAGTCCTGCAGATGAATGTCTGGTCATATTCCTTTTGCAGTTTTTTGTTTGTTTGTTTGTTTAACTGATTACACTTTGTGGGAGAGTCTCCAACTGACTGGAAGAGAATCAAATATGATTGATAGATTAATCCAAACCAGTGCCTCCATGAATGTTTCACATTTGTCATTTAATGGTGCCACATGTTTCTCTGTACTGTTGATTGCTATCGATCTTGGATATTGAGTAAATGGGTAATAAACTTGATAACTAAAGCCTTCTGGTTTTAGAGGTAGATCAGATTTACTTGTCCATGTTACACTGGTGTGCTTTTTAGCCTTAAAGAAAGTAGGTAGAGTAGCCAAGATAGGTCCTGGGATTTCTACCAGCAAGCAGAGATGAGTGAGCTATTAAGGTGAAACACAAGTGTTCTACTTGTGGAAATTAACGTGATGGAGGAGAAAGTGCACTGTGCTGTGAGTCAGGCACCTACTGAAAATCTGTTAGGTGGCCTAATCCCATTATGTGAGCTAATCCTGGAGCGCTGCTGTCTATAAATTTTAGATGAACAGAAGAGTTGCAAAATTCATATAGATTGTTTCTATCTCCCCTTCACCCAACTTTCTCGAATGTTAACATGTCAATAGTATGCGAGGTCTGCCAGTTTAGTTTGCTAACTCATCCTAGAAAAAGTGCTAAATACCACATTGCTGAATATTGCTATGGTCACCTTTGAAGTACTCCGCTTAGGAAGCTATACACCGACACCGGCACCTAGTCCATCCTTCAAAGCAATTTTGGAACTCTTTTTCTGGATTGGCCATCAGAGCTACCCTTGATGTCCTGACTGTCAACAAAATGTCTTCCTTTCAGTATTTCCTTTATTTTCAGGTAAAGAAAAAAGTCATTGAGGGCCAGATCAGGTGAGTGGAGAGGCTGTTCCAAAACACTTATTTATTTACTGGCTGAAAACTCCCTCATAGATAGTGCCATGTGAGCTGGTGCATTGTTGGCATGCAAAAGCCATGAATTATTGGCAAAATGTTTAGGTCGTTTTTGTCTAACTTTTTCATGTAGCTTTTTCAGCACTTCCAAATAGTGAACTTGGTTAACTGTCCATTTGGTACAAATTCATAGTGAACAATCTCTCTGATATCAAAAAAAAAAGGTTAGCAACATTGTTTGGGCTCTTGATTTGGACTGACAGAACTTCTTTAGTCATGGAGAATTAGCTCCCTTCCATTGTGCATTTTGATGTTTTGTTTCAGGGTCGTATTGGTACACCCATGTTTCTACGCCAGTGATGACATGGCCCCAAACATCATCTTGCCTCTCCAAAAGAATCTGACAAACTTCAACTCTGCTTTGCTTTTGTTCATCAGTAAGCTCCTTTGGGACCATTTTTGCACACACATTTCTCATTCCAAGGTTTTCCTGTTTCTCTATCAATGTTTACTTGGTTTTCTATGCTTCTCATACTCAGCTGATGATTTTGACACACAATTTGATAAGTTTTTGCAATGTTTTCATCAGTTCTGCTCGATACTGGCTGCCGTGACCTCTCTTCATCCCTGATGTTTTCTCTCCCCTCAGAAAAACATTTAATCCATTTATACACTGCTGTTTTCTTCATGATGTTATCATCATAAATTTGGACTAACATGTCCCTGATTTCACTGCCACTCTTCCAAAGCTTAGCAAGAAGTTTAATGTTTGTTGGTTGCTCTTATTCAGGCTCTAACATTCTTACAATGCGACAATAATGAACGCCACTCAGCAAGACACCACTACATGTTGATGTGAACACAGCTGTGAGACACTGATATAACAAAGTTATGAAGCCTTGCCAGGTTGTTTGTGCAGTGCTGCCAAGGTACGTGCACTGTGGCAAGTTTGTGAACTTAATCTTCAGATCTCATATTTGTTAAAATTAAGAAATTAACATTTAATCCTATAATATTATACTTCATGTAAGATATGGTTTAAAGTATAGTTATTGTGAGCTGCCATGGAGATGGCACCCCGACTTGTGGCAACCCCACATACAATGGGATCAGACCATTATGATCCATAGGGTTTTCATTGGCTGATTTTCCATAGTAGATCACCATGCCTTTCTTCCTAGTCAATCTTAGTCTAGAAGTTCCACTGAAACCCATTTGTCATCATAGCAGCTTGCAAACCTTGACTGATAGGTGGCTGGTAGCATTGTGCAGGAATCAAAGCTAGAATGCAGTCATCTAAATGTTTTATGGATTAAATATAGATATATACGTCTATACATATGTGTATACATAAATACAGCATATATTTATGTATTAAAAACTTAGCAGAAAAGCTGTTTGTTGAGATGTGAAGATCCTTAAAACTCCTGCAGCAGTAAACTTGGCATGTTTTTGATGTGAACTTTTTTTCTTTCTTCATACACCATGTCCAGGTTTTGCTTGGTCTTTTTATTAGTGGAAAAAATATTGAGTTCTTTGACTTTAAAAAAAAAAAAAAACACAACACACTAATGCCATTGAGTCAATTCTAACTCATGGTGACCCTACATGTTACGGTGCAGAACTGCCCTATAAGATTTTCGTGACTATAATCTTTGTGGAGGCAGATTGGCAGGTCTTTCTTCCACAGTGTCCCTGGGGGCTTTGACACAGCAACCGTTAAGGTTAATTGTGTGCAAACTGTGACAAGTAAATGAGCACAATTAAAATATCTGTTTGCTTATGCAAACAATCAAACATGAGAAAATTGTATCTATTTTAGAGACCTTTTACCTTAGAATAATGTTGGTCTCTAGCCTTCATCACCTGCTGTCCTCTGTTTTTTAATGAGAACCAAACTGAGGCCTCAGGCATTTCCGCTTGAAAGCTCTCAGTGAAAGGACCAGTGAAAGGACCAGTACCTTCTTGTCTAGTACAGTTTTGGTTCACTGCTTTTCTTTCAGAGTTACTACAGTTACTATTTTTGCAGACTTCCTTAAGATGTTTGTAAATAATCCTGGGTTGAGCTCCAAATCACAAAGGAGGGCTGCTTCTCTGTAGACAAATAAGGGAGTGTTACAAAGGTCCCTGCCAAACATCCATCTCAGTCTGTGTTTATTGACTTTACCCCTCCAGGGTAATTCTGAAATAATGACACGCTGTTCTAGATTCAAGACTAGACCCAGAAGTACACACGGCACTGTGCGTACCCCTTGAAAAGAGAAAAAACTGAATAGAAATTGGATTTTAATAAATTCATGATCTTATAATGTGAATATATTAACGTTTCATTGTTGTGGGTTTTTTTCTTTTCTTTTCTTTTCTCCCTTTTGTTCCTGGGGTCTGTATAAAGACAAATGCAAAAATCCCTGATCTTTGGCTGTTCATGATCTGAGAGAGGAAATAGGCCATTCGGTTTTGCATATGTATGTTTTTGTAAGAACAGAGGCTGCCTTTGAGTGCCTGTCTTGTTCTAAAGATTCCTTTCAACTGTAAAGTTTCCTTGTAGGACTCTGCTCCTCCAAGAACAGGAAATAGACTGTGAAATCTTATTTCACAGACATATGCCATGGCTAATGTGAAAAAAGGGAGACGGTTATATAGATCACTATATACATGTAGCTTGGTAAAGAAGAAGGTCAGCCAAAAAGAGGGAGACTCTCAACACGATGGATTCACCCAGTGGCTGCAACAATGGGCTAAACATAAAAACAATTGTAGGCATGGCACAGGACTGGGCAGTATTTCATTCTGTTGTGCATAAGGTTGCCATGAGTTGGAACTGACTGGATAGC
This sequence comes from Heterohyrax brucei, assembly GCA_028571685.1. NCBI lineage: Eukaryota > Metazoa > Chordata > Mammalia > Hyracoidea > Procaviidae > Heterohyrax > Heterohyrax brucei. Next base: position 174,600,302 of record CM053141.1, read on the forward strand.
ACCTGGCAATAAATAGAAGATATGCATGAAGCTCAATTAGTTCTCCTAAGTATCCCCAAAGCTCAGAAGAAACCACCAAAGATCAAGAAAACAAAAATCTCTATAAAATAATTCTTTACATTCTCACTCAGTTACAGCGCTGACGAGCCCTTACTTTGCAATTACTGTAAAGAGTGTTGTTGTTGTTGTTAGTTGCCGTAGGGTTGGGTCTGGCTCTCAGTGACCCGCATAACAGAACAAAGTATTGCCTGGTCCTGTGCCATCTTCTTGATTTATGATATGTTTGTGTCCATTGTCACGGCTATGATGTCAGTACATCTAAAGGTTTTCCTCATTTATATCTTTATTTGAGCACTGTACTTTACCAAACGTGTTCTTTACTAACAGCCCTTCTCGAGGACATGTGTATATCGGACAGTATTCTATTGTGATCCTTTAAGCTCTCACCGGCTTATTTTCGGAAATTGATTTCTAGGCCTTTCTTCCTAGTGTGTCTTAGTCGTGAAAGTTTCACTGAAGCCTGTCCACCCCAGGTGACTCTCTATTGCTTCTAACACTATAGCAGCACACAAGCCACCACAGCACAACAAACTGTCAAACAGGTAGTAAGTGATAAAGATACCCACTGCCGTCTGGTTGGTTCTAACTCACATTAACCCTAAAGAAGAGAGTGCAACTGCCCCATGGGATTTCCAAGACTGGTCTGCTGATACATCTTACACAGCGTCTACTGAGTTTAAACTGTCAAGTGTCTGGTCAGCAGCTGAGTCTTTCACCACTATACTGCCAGGGCTCCTCTGATACAGGTAGTGGCCTGGTTATCTAACTCACAGAACAGGAACAAGTTTTTATTATGTTAAAGATATGTGCTAAAAACTAGGAATGCACAAATCAGTAAAATAAGTATACAAACAATTTATACTTAAGGAGAATTAGGCAGAAATGTATCCCAGGTATGCAGTGGGTATCTTTATCATTTACTACATAGGGTCGCCATGAGTCGGATCCGACTCGACGGCACTTGCCTTGGCTTGGCTTGAGAGTTTGTTATGCTGCGGTGGTTTGCTAGGATAGAGGTAAGAATAAAATCAGAGAAAATGCACAGAGAATCACCACATCTACCTGGAGAGTTAGGTAAAGCTGTTCGGAAGAGGTAACTTTTTAGTTATAAGAAGAGTACAGATACACAACTCAATAAGTAAGCCTCAGACATCCATGGTTCTTTGGGACCACATAATGTAGGGACAAATAGCCCAACCTATTTCTGTAACTCTCACAAACTTTGCTGTGTTTTAAAAAAGAAGAATTTTTAATACAATATTCCTAATGATATTTGTTACCAAACCTGAGCTTCTTTGGGAATGTATGAGGTTTAAAGTATGTGTATGTCAAAGGGAAACAAGAATTAAATAGGACCCCCATAAGGTAAAATTCTATAACAAAGTCAATGCTTATTGACTCCTAGTGATATAAATTTAAGTCACCAAAACAGTATGTCAGGAATTCGTAGCATCTTAGTAATATTTCCGCTCCTCCTGAAATCGTAATACTGAAAAAGCTGGTTGCAGAGTCTGGCTTTAAATATATGCACACATGCACACACAGATATTGTACATAGGTGTGCATGTGTGTGACTATATAAATCTGTGTCTATTTCTGTGCGTGCGTGTGTGTGTGTGTGTGTGTGGAGAGAGAGAAAGAGCTTCTTAGCTATTTGTATGTGATACATGAGATAATTTGTTATAGGAAAAATCCTTAAAACTTATACCCTTTGAATGTTTTCTAGCCATGTTTTGTAATTCCTTTTAGCTGTTCTACTTCATCCACATACACATATACACTCACAATCACTTCATAATTATGACTCAACTTTTGTTTGTATTCCATGTATAGGATGCAGATTTGGTAATACAATGAGAAATGAAAAATATATATAGTAGACCAAATACTACTAGAATGGAAGTAGCACAAGGCCTTATAAAATCAAAGGATTATGAAACAATGCTCCTACTGGTCAAGGGCATGTATTTAAAGGTGTACTGTCTGTGCTAGGTTTGAGTCTGGGCCTCAGTGCTTGTCTGCGTTTTGAATTTGGGCAAGTCTCCTAAGTGGTTCTAGCCCTGGTGCCTGGAATGTTGACGAATTTAGTGAACATTTGTTTCATAAACTTTATCTATGGAAGGAGGTGGAGGATTCCCTTTAACTGGGATCCAGGGGTCCAGAACAGATATTTCTTGAGTTTTAAATATCACTGACCAGTAAAAGGTTTCCATTAAATCATAATGACCAATAATTTTTTCCATTAAGGTTAGAAGAAAATGACGTCCATCTAGTATAAACCAAATTTTGTATTTTTTTTTAAAAAAAGGATATCTAAGAGTAGACAGAAATTCCTTAAAATAAAAGATAGTCTCATTAATTGAATATGTTTAACCATATAAATATGTTATTATATTGCCTTTGTTGGCTCATTTTGAAAAAATACAAGTGATTGGATAAATATCACTTTGCGCCATGTTCTGTAGTGTTGGACCAGAAAACACAAAAGTCTGCAAGCCACAGCCCAGGGCATTAATGAGGCCAACTTCATTTTAAGATTATATACCTTGGAAATCCACAGACTGGTGTATTTTCCTGTCCCGAGGAGCCCTGGTGGTATAGTGGTTAAGTGTTTGGCTGCTGACCAAAAGGTTGGCAGTTAAAATCCACCAGCTCCTTCTTGGAAAGCTTGTGGGGTGGTTCTACTCTGTCCTATAAACTCACTATCAGTTGGCAGTGGGTCTTGTTTTTGTTTTTGTTTTTAAAACCAGCAGGCCATATATATGTCTTTTTTCTCCCTCTCATTTCTTTCCCTCCCTTCTCTATCCCCACAAGCTATCATTCTCTCTCTCTCTTTTTTTCCCCTTTTTCCCCCGTTATCAGTACTATCTACCTTCAAGAGCATGTTTCACATTCTCTTCTGATGTTCATTTTGTTCTTTTCTTTCTTTCGCACCTTTTAATGACGTTTTGCTTTCTTCATGTATGATATCCTTGATACCATTCCATGACTTCTCTGGTCCTTGGTCATTAGTCTTCAGTGCATCTAATCTGTTCTGGAGATGGTCTGTAAATTCAGATGGGATATACTCTAGGTTGTACTTTGGCTCTTGTGGACTTGTTTCAGTTTTCTTCAAGTTGAACTTGCACATGAGCAGGTGATAGTCTTCCCCAGTTACTCTGGCCTTATTCTGACAGATGATACTGAGCTTCTCCATTTTCTCTTTCCACAGATGTTGTAGAGGTGATTCCTTCATATTCCATCCATCAAGATTATGTCTATAGTCACCTTTTATGTTGTGGGGGAAAAGGTACTTCCAATGATTAGGACATTGGTTTTACAAATTTCTATCATGTGATCTCTGGCATCATTTCTGTTACCAAGGCCATCCATATTTTGTAACTGCTGACCCTTCTTTGGTTCCAACTTTCATATTCCAATTACTGATAACTATCTGTGCATCTTGACTGCATGTTTGATCAATTTCAGACTACAGAAATTGTTTAAAATCTTTCCTACAGAAATTGTTTAAAATCTTTCTTTTGTTCATCTTTGGCATCAGTGGTTAGTGCATAAATTTAGGAAACAGTATTATTAACTGGCCTCCCTATAGGTGTTCCTGAATATTATTCTATCATGATGGTCTTTTCCTTCAGGATAGATTTTGAAATGTTCTTTTTGACAATGGATGTGACATTATTCCTCTTTGATTTGTCATTTCCAACTAGTAGACCGTGTTATTGTCTGATTCAAAATAGACAAAACTAGTCCATTTCAGCTTACTAATGTTTAGGCAGTCAAACTTTGAATAATCTATCTTTGATGGCTTTCAATTTTCCTAGATTCACACTTCATACATTACATGTTCCAAATATTAGTGGATATATGCAGTTGTTTCTTCTCATTTTGAACCGTGCCACATCAGCAAGTGGACATCCCAAAAGCTTTACCCCATCCATGTCATTAAGTTTGAACCAACTCTGAGGAGGCATTTCACCTCTTCCTCAGTTATATGTTGAATGCCTTCTAATCTGAGGAGTTTATCTTCCAGCACTATGTCAGAAAATGTCTTGTTGTTATTGGCGAGGATTTCACTGGCCTTTTTTTTTTAGGAGTAGATCACCAGGTCTTTCTTCCTAGTCTGTTTTAGTTTGGAAGTGCCACTGAAACCTACCTACCATGGGTGAACCTGCTGGTATTTGAACTACTGATAGCAGAGATTCCAGCAATCAGAGTAACACACCAGTCACCACAGTTTGACAGATGAGTGCTGGAAATGATTACTAGACTATATATAAAAAACAAATCCATCAGTGATGTGCAGTGAGTCACAATTAATCCGGTAATGTGAGCCTTTGTCATCTGGAATAGAGAGGAGCAGTAACATGTGAAGGAGCCTGGGCTGCGCAGTGGTTAAGCACTCACCTGCTAACTGATAGGCTCATGGTTCAGATCCACCAGCTGTCTTGGGAGAAAGCTCTAGCAGTGTGCTTCCGTAGAGATTCAGCCTGGGAAACTCGATACACAGTTGTATTTTGACCTATAGGGTCATTATGAATCAGAATTGACTTGATGGCAATTGATTAAGACGTTATCAGCATCCAAGAAAAAGAAAAAGGCTTTCATTTAAAAATTAAAATTATATCTCATATATTACATTTTTAATATAAAGGTTTCAAGTAAGAAAAAAATTTGAAAGGTAAAATTTAATAACCCCCAAACACCAAAACTACTCCTAAAGAGTCGATTCCAACTCATAGTGACCGTATAGGAGAGAATAGAACTGCTTCATAAAGTTTCTATGGAGCACCTGGCAAGTTTGAACTGCTAACCTTTTGGGTAGCAGAAGTAGCACTTGACCACTACACCACCAGGGTTTCCAAAACCATAATGGAAGTGTATAAAGCTGCAGTTTTATCTGTATTGACAGGACAGGTATAGCATTGTAAAAGCTAACTTCTTTTTGAGCAGCATGACCATGTGTGTTTATTTGCTCTAATTCCTAGCCTGGACTACCCTCTTCCTCAAAACAGAGCATGGTGACTGTTACTGTTTTTATCTTGATTAAAATGTCAGTAGCTGCCATTTATTATGTAAAGTGTGTGAGCTATATTGTTCTGTTATACTTGAAAAACAGACACTTGCTTGGAATATCCCCCCTCCCTCCCCCTTTTTTTTTTCTTCTCCTCAGTAGGATGGCCCTGCTGGGTATATAGACAGAAAATCTTGCTTAATTACACCCTTCATGATCCTGGCTTGAAGCCAACCTTGTTTTATTCCAATTATAACCTTTTCAAAACAAAAAGTCATAAGAATTTAGAGGAACAAGCTGACATCAATTTTTCTTTCTTTCTTTTTCTTTTTTTTTTACCTGAAACAAGGTAAACAAGAAAGGGATTAAAAAGAAAAAAAAAATCATCTGATCGGTATCATTGTTTTTCCTTGATCTAGCATTTTCTATGATATGTTAAAATAGAATGAGAGTAAGACACAGGTCTCAGAAAGAACAAGATAACCTTGCCTGGTATCCTAGTCATGGACTGTGTATCAAACTGAGCCAGAGATCACTTCTATGTTTGAGAAGAAAGTTTGAAAACGGAAACACTCACACAACCTTAAGGTGGCCCTCGTCTGCCTTGCATCAGGCACAGCCCCCACCCCCTCCCTTTCAATCTTTTCATTTTTAAGATTTCTCCTTTCACCACTGCCTTGTCTGTTTTCTATCCCTCTTTTAATTCCCAGTCTCATATCTTACTTTCCAAAAGGTCTTCTTCATTCTGTGATGGTTTTTGTCTATAGTATCCGTATTAATTTTGTGGATATGCAGTCTTCTCTTACCTCTTTGATTATATGAATGATGGTTGCTGTTGGTTGTCCTGAAGACGGCTCTAGCTCAGGACAACTATGGGTAAGCAGAACTCATCACTTCCAGGTCCTGCATCATCTTCCCCATTATTGACGTGTTTGATTCCATTGTTGTGGCTATTGTGTCAACCCATCTCGTTGAAGGCTTCCTTCTACGTTACCAACCGTGATGTCTTTTCCTAGTGCTTAGTCTTTCCTGATGATGTGTCCAAAGTAAATGAACTCAAGTCTTGATTATCATTGCTTAAGGAACATTCTGTTTGTATCTCTTCTAAGGATGATTTGTTCTTTCTTCAACTCTCAACTTAAACGTCCCTTCCTAAATAAAGCCTTCTTGATGTGCCCCTGCTTGCGTTGGTACCCCTGCTATAAAAGTACTTAGCACTCTATATTCTTCTTTTATTTTTTGACTCAGTGACACAGATGCCTTCCACCTTTTGCCCTTGACTATGATGTTCAGGTTAGGTGGGTCATTAGAAATCCATTCTGCACCAACCGCATGCTTAGCCAGCAAAAAGATCAGTAACTTCTTCCTCCATGTTCATGAAGAAAAAGTGTGAATCTTCTGTGGTTCTTAGTTTTGTCCAAGCATTCATTAACCCCATACCTTTCTTTTTGCAATCCTTAAAAAGAAATAGCTTCCAAAAGAGAATAATCCATTCTTCTTGCTTTTAGAAGCAATTTCAAAATTTTTAATTCATTTTTCATCCATGGGATTGTACAATAGTCATGCTCCAGAAGCATTAACTTGAAGCTTGTAGCCTACAGCTCCTATTCATGCCTTCAGCCAAGGCTGTAGCAATTCATGGAGGAATGCCAAATCTCCTTTCTCCCAGTTATACATTTGATCACTGCGTCCTACTCACAATGGAAGTTGAGCTTCCAGTTCTTTGGGATATTTGTCACAAATACAACCTGACTCACTAATGATAATTTTCCTTTCCTGGTGCCTGAGCTTAGACATCCTTACTCTAGAATGACAGAGCAGAGAGGAATTTGTATCTTTTAACAATCCAAGTGCCATACCTCTAACCTTCAATAGAAAATGGATGCTAATAAATTCAGGGTCTTAAAAAATGTGAATTATAGTCATTTCACAGCTTCATGCTGAAGAAATAGCTTAAAACTTAATTATGATGCTTGTCCCTTCTTTAAGTGTGGATGACATTACTCAGATAGACTTTTGCAAATGACATCTGAGGAACAGGGTAAAGAAACTAATTAGTTAATTATGGTGGAGACTATTGACTGTGTACTGATTAAAAGAAAATGTTGTCACCCATCCTAATATGATGCAACTGTCTATTAGTTTAGGGGTCTCCCTGTGGCCCTCTTGGAAAGCTCTTGGGGAAATGATGAAAATGCCCTTCAGCCTTTGAATGCAGACTGACACAGGAAATACGCATAATGAATTTGATTAAAATGGAGAGCAGGAGACACTGGACTGGGCTGTACTTTTTTTTTCCCTTTAATTTTGCTTTAAGTGAAAGTTTACAATTCAAGTCAGTTTCTTGTACAAAAACTTGCACACATGTTCTTATGTGACCCTAGTTGTTCTCCCTACAATGTGACAGCATACACCTTCTCTTCACACTGTATTTCCCATGTCCATTCAGCCTACCCTGTCCCTGTCATCTTGATTCTGGACAAGAGTTTCCTATTTAGACTCATTGTATCTACTTGAGCCAAGAAGCACACTCTTCACCAGTATCATTTTATATCTTATACCAAAAACCAAACCCAGGGCTGTCAAATCAATTACAACTCATAGCAGCCCTTGTAGGACAGAGTAGGACTGCTCCATGGAGTTTCTAAGGAGCAGCTGGGAGATCTGAACAGCCATCCTTCTGGTTAGCAGATGTAGCACTTAACCACTATGCCATCAGGGTTTCCTGTGTTTTATAATCAAGTCTAATCTGCGAAGAGTTGGCTTCAGGAATGGTTTCAGTCTGGTCTAACAGAGATTCTAGGGGCCATGCCTACTGGAGACCCTTCAGTATGTCAGACCATCAAGTTTGATCTTTCTACTAGAATTCAAGTTCTGCACATCAATTTTCTCCTATTCCTTCAAGGACTCTTTTTTGCATTCCCTGTCAAGATGGTCAGGCGCCATCTAGTTCTTACTGTCTATGCTGATGTAGTCTCTGATTTATATGGCCCTCTGTTCTAGTCAGCTAGGCTGCTCTAACAGAAATACCACAGAGTGGATGGCTTTAACAAAGAAAGATTTATTCTTACACAGTCCGGTAGGTTGCAAGTCCATATTCAGGGTGTCCGCTCCAGGGAAAGACTTTCCCCTTGTCGGCTCTGGAGAAAAGTCCGGTATTGCATCAGCCTTTGTCCAGGGAGCGTCCTCACGCAAGAACCTCTGTGTCTGAAGGACACACTCTGCTCCCGGTGCTGCTTGCTTGATGGTAGTGAGGTTCTCAAATTGTCCTTTGTTTCTTTTTCCTTTTATTCCTTACAAGCTAAAAGCATTAAGGGTGGGGCAAGCCATACTCCAGGGAAACTCCCCCCACAGCAGAGCAAGAAAGTAATCCTATGCAGGAATTTACAGCTCCTTTAACATACAGTATAGTGAAACCACAGAATGGAGGACAGTCCCAAGATACTGGGAATCATGTCCCAGCCACACGGCTGCACATATTTTTGGGGGGACACAATTAAACCCATGACACCCTCTCTGTCTCTTGGGCTCGTATTTTCATTGTGTCTTTGGATTTCTTTATTCTTCTTTGCTTTAGGTGGGTTGGGGCCAGTTGATGCTTCTTCAATAGCTATTTGCTACCTATTAAAACCCCAGATACCTAAAAGCTGCCAAGCTGCCATCCAAGGGCACAGCAAATGGTCCCAACTCAGCAGGAGCAGATGCTCATCAAAGACCAAAATGACAACCCAGAAAACAGAGAGACCCACTCATGTGGGTACATGTGCCTACATGGACTTGGGACTGGAAGAACCAGAGGGTGCCTGGCCACCACCAGTGATAGCCGCACTGGAGCTCACAAGGTTGAGTCTCTATGGCAACACAAGAATAAAAAGAGGTGCACCCTGAGATCTCCACTAAAAGACCAGAACTGAGGTCCAGCGGCTTTGGGGTTCCACTGGGAACATGGCCCCTGGCCCTGATGCTGCCCGTGCCCATGGATCATAATGAAGGTCCACTGTTCGGACAGCAAGAGATTGGACTTGGTGATGCAGAGTGAATATGTATTGGGTGCACTTTATGGTTCTATGCACCTATAGGATATCATCCTGCTGACCTCTTGACTGGAGGAAGGAGAGTGGGTAGAGAGGAGGGGAAAGGAGACTGTTGGGAAGATGAGACATGTATAGAGCAGAGAGCAATAGTGTGCTGTCGCCAGGCAGTGAGAGCAGTGGAAGCCGCAAATAGGTAGACATGCAAATTTATATGGGAATGTATATTTTGACTCAGTCATTAAAAAAAAAAAAGACCCCAGACACCACTCACCAAATTGGGATGCAGAAGATTTTTTCAACTAACTTTGTTATGTGACTTGGCGTAGATATCTCCTGAAATCATGGTTCCCAGACCCCAATCCCTACTACTGTGTTCCTCAGAGTGTTTTATTGTAGTTAGGAAACTTCTTAGCAAATAGTTTAGTCTAGTTTTGGTATCTTCCATTGTATTGTAGGTTGCTCTTCGCTTCATCTAAAATAACACTTGTCTGCTATCTACTTGGAAACCCCGGTGGCAAGCACTACATCTGCTAACCAAAAGGTCTGCAGTTCAAACCCACCAGGTGCTCCTTGGAAACTCTATGGAGCAGTTATACTCTGTCCTATAGGATCACTATGACTTAGAATCCACTCGGTGGCAGAGGGTTTTACTATATATTACTGAATTCAACTTTCTGTCTCTCCCCATGCTCATAAATATCAAAAAATATTTTCTTCTATGTTTAAACCTTTTCTTAAGTTCTTATAATAATGGTCTCATACAGTATTTGTCCTTTTACAACAGACAAATTTCACTTGGCATAATGCCTTCCATATTCCTCCATGTTATGAAATATTTCACAGATTCATTGTTGTTCTTCATTGTTGCACAGTATGCCATTGTGTGACTATACCATAATTTGTTTATCTAGTCATCCATTGATGGGCATCTAGTTTGTTTACAGCTTTTGGTATCGTGAACAGTGCTGCAGTGAACACGGTGGGCATATATCCTTGTAATAGCTCTTATTTCTCAAGGAGGGGGATTGCTGAACCATTTGATATTTCTATTTTAGGCTTCATAAGGAAATTTCAAATCCATTTCCCAAGTGGTTGTACCACTTTACATTCCCACTTGCCGTGTATAAGTGTTCAAGTCTCTCCCCAACCTCTCCAACGTTTGTTATTTTGTGTTTCTTTGATTAACACTACCTTTACTGGGGTGAGGTAGAATCGCATTGTAGTTTTGATTTGCATTTCTTTAATGGCCAATGACTGTGAACATTCCTCACATAACTGTAAGCTACTTGAATGTCTTCTTTAGTAAAATGTCTGTTCATATCCTTTGCCCATTTTTTTAATTCAGATGTCTTTGCTGTTCAGGTGTTACAGTATCTTGCAGATTTTAGACATTAGACGTTGATCAGATTTGTTGTAGGCAAAAACTTTTTCACAGTCTGTGGATTGTCTTTTTATTCTTTCAATGAAGTCTTTGGCTAAGTGTAAGTGGTAGATTTTCAGTAGTTCGCAATTACCTGTTTTTGTCTTCTGCTGTTTGTGCCTTGTTAGTAACATTTTATAGTCTGTTTTCACCATGTACTAAGGCTCCTAGTGTTGCGCCTATTTTTTGTTTCATGGTCTTTATCATTTTAGGTTTTAGATTATGTCTTTGATCCATTTTGAGTTAGTTTCTGTACATGGTGTGAGGTATGGGTCTGCTTTCATTTATTTGGAAATGGATGTCCAGTTATGCCAACATCATTTGTTAAAGAGACTGTCTTTTCCCCCAGTTAATGGACTTTGGACCTTTGTCAAATATCAACTGCTGATGGGCCAGCCAAAGCCAAGTGCTGTTGAGTCAAATCCGACTCATGGCAACTCTAGGCCCCTAGGGTCGCCATGAGCTGATGGGCAGATGATTTTATGTCTAGATTCTGAACTCTGTTCCATTGGTCTATGTATCTGTTCGTGTACTATTACCGGGCTGTTTTGACTACTGTGGCTGTGTGGTAGTTTCTAAAGTCAGGTAGTATGAGTCCTTGGCCTGTTCTTTGAGTATCATTTGTGATACAATGACAATAATGGATCAGACACTTTATTTTCTTGCTCTTAAGAAGCTGTTACAAAACATTCAGTACTTCAGTAGTTCATTCAGAAGCCAGAAGTCAGGTTTTAGAGTGATCTACGGAGGCTTCTATCTCCTGTCACATAATAGTCTGCTAGCTTGAGCCATACAATGACTAAGGTAAATGAACTGGTAAAGGCAGAGTAGCCCTCTTTGTGCTAGGAGTGATATTCTTACAGAAGAAGTTTTCTCTTTATTCTAATGATCTAGAATGGCTAAAGAGTGAAGAAGGTAGAGCCAAAAGAAAAACAGTTTAATTTTAGAGAGTAGTTTCTAGTATCTGAACTTGACAGATTGAAGTTTCCCTCACTGAAAAACTCAAGGCAGGGCGGACTGTTCACGTAAGGACTACTAAAAAGGTGAGTCACATATCAGACAGAGGGAAGATTTTTAGCTAAATGACCTTTCAAATCTGCTGCAGTATGAAGATTCTAAGAGTCATGCTTCAAAGAGTTGCTCACAGATGTGTGGTTTTACCAGGGACCTCTCATTAAGCTAAAATTCCTTTAAAAACTATATTCATTGAACAGTTAGGGGGCAAAGTTATGAGTAGCATTGATTTCTGGTTTTTTGTTTTTTTTTTTTTTTTTTACTTCTTCACATTCTTATTAAAAAAACCCAAACCCAAACCACTACCATCAAGCCAATTCTAATTGCTAGCAACTCTATAGGACAAAAATCTGCCCCAAAGAGTTTTCAAGGAGTGTCTGGTGGATCGAAACTGCCAACCTTTTGGTTAGCATTCATAGCTCTTAGCTACTATGCCACCAAGGTTTCCCACATTCTTGTAGTGCTTTGTAAATTTCAAAGCATTTTTTAAAAAATAAATACTGCATTAGAAACTCTTCCTAGTGGAACAGGAGGGATTGACATCAGACTCATTGTGAAGATGCAGAGACCGACGAGTTACTAGGAAATACCTCTGTGTTTGGAATAGTGAATAGATTCTTACCTTTCTGGCATCTCAGTACATTTTGAGGTGTTAGTCTACACGAGCAGCAGCACAGGATAGTGGTTAGGGGCAGAGATCTGGGAACTGAGCGCTAATTCCACCACCTGCTAGGAGGTGACTCTGGGCAGTGTCTAAAACCTCTCTCTGCCTCACTTCCTTCATTTGTGACATGGGGATAAGAACATCATCAATCTCACAAGAACTTCATGAGAATTAAATGGTTTATGTCAAGAAACCCTTGTGGCACAGTGATTAAAGTGCTGTGGCTGCTAACCAAAAAGTCAGCTGTTCAAATCCACTAAGCACTCCTTAGGAACTCTGTGGGGCCATTCTACAGTGTCCTGCAGGGTCGCTATGAGTTGGAATTGACTCAATGGCAACAAGTTTGGTTTTGGTTTTGGGATGTCTATTAACTATTTCAAACATGACCTAGAAGGTTCAGTTTAATAGATACTAATTTCAGTGTCTTTGTTGTTGAAGCAGCAAGTTGTTGCTTATTTTTGAGAATGGCCTAGGAATCTGTCCAAGTATCTGAGTAGTTTGCCCTAGAGATAATAGTCAGCAACAAACTAGGAATCAACTTTGTGCCCATCAGTATAATCAAGATAATAAAACGTGTTAGCTGATTAGTTTGCCAGGTTGGTCACAATATTAAAAGTGAACTTTCGCCTCACTTTTAGAATTTCCTTATAGCAAAGATACTTTCCATCAACATTAGGTAATAACAGAGGCAAAAAAGAGAAAATAAGCCCTAACAGGCTAGGGGAAGTGGTAAGCATTGTGGTTATGAATGAAAAGGTAAGTTTTATAAGCACTTACATAGCATAGCAAATAGCTTTTGAGTGTTTTCTGAACCTGTTAGCAGGATGGTGAGGGATAGGGAGGAACCATTTGAAAATGGATAAGAAAGGTCCCTGGTTGACAGTAACAGTTTGCACTTAGCTGCAAACTGTGAAGTTGGTGGTACTCATCCACATAGAGATGCGACAGAAAAAACCTGGTAATCTGCTTCTGAAAACTCAGTCATTGGAAACCCAGTGGAGCACAGTTCTGCTACAATATGTATGGATTCATCATGGATCAGAGTTGACTCAATATTATTAGACATGAAAAAACAAACATAAATGATATACATGAAAAAACAAAAATTGGAGACCAGCCTGTAATGGCCAACATGGTTTAAAATTCACTGTCTCAAAGACTGCAGTGACTTGAGTGCTCTCTATTGGCTCCTTCAGCCGTTTTTAGGAGGGAGGCTTAAATTGGCATCCCTGGAGACAAAGCCAGGCAGAAAACCCTAGAAATGTGATATCTGGTCTGGGTATGTTTTACTCCTGCTGCAGAGTGCTTCTGGGAATCCACAGGTCTCTCATTGCCATAGCATAAAAGTGAAATTATATATTACACTGTAATGGGATTTAAAAACAAATCTGAAATAGAATATTTTGTACCATCCTAGAGAGTAGACATTTATTTTTATATACATTTGTAAAGTCTTCAATCCTCCGTTAAATTGCATCTGTATGAGTTATGTTGTTTTCTTCCCAGACAGGACCATAATAATACTAATAATAATGATACCATATTGCCATCAAGTTGATTCTGACTCATAGCATCCCTGTAGGACAGGGTAGAACTGCCCCATAGGGTTTGCTAAGAGTGGCTGATAGGTTTGAACTGCCAGCCTTTTAGTTAGTGGCCAAACTCTTAACTGTTGTGTTGCCAGGGCTCCAGAGCGTAATAAGGGCTTATTTCTCTTGTGATTTGGTGGATTCTTGCCTCATAACCACAGGTCGCTTCTGTTGAATCCTCACCTGGGAATTATGACTGGCCCAGATTAACCAGCAAGATATGGTGGCTGCTGTGGTTTTTCTAAGAAAATTAAATCTTTTTGGTTATAATAGGTAAGCTTCCCTATGGCTATGAAAATCAAACTCCAGCTGTATTTTTCAGAGGATTAATGTCATTTGACCAGACAGTACCATAGCACACAGGTCAAAATGCTGTTTCCATGGACTCTCTGGAGGCAGGACTTATAAAACAGAAGTAAAGAGTTTCAGCCTGAAGGGTAGTGGGATCTCAAGGGAAGCTAAGCAGTGCCAACCCTTTTGCTCAGCAACACACTCTACCACATTTGGAAAGTTTCATGAGACCTAGAGATATAAGTGATAAAGAAAACCAATGAAAAGCAGCCTCGAAGTTCCATTTCTCAAGATGCATCCATCCAAAGGACTATGGAATGCTGCTTGAATCTTCCTGCTAAACCATCCCACCACACAAAGGGATCCATTGTCAGGTAGAGGAGCTATGAAATCTCAGCATTTATATTTCACTTCAGAAACCTTGGTAGCTACTAATAACCAAAAGGTTAGTGGTTCAAATCTACTAGACCCTCCTTGGAAACTCTATGAGGCAGTTCTATTCTGGCCTATTGGGCCACTTGTAGTTAGAAACCACTCGGTAGCAGTAGGTTTAATTTGGGTTTATATTTCATTTCTTGTGCCTTCCATTGTCTTTGTTTAGAAAGGTTTTCAGACTGATCAGAAGAAGTCACTTGACGACATAGCAGGAAATGTCCTGGATAGAGCTCTCTGGCCATTGACTCATACTTCTGCCATAAGTGTCTGTCAGCACAGACATAACAACACCATGGGAAAAAATTGTGAAGGTACATATTGTCATGGATTGAATTGTGTACCCCCCAAAATATGTGTGGCCGTGTGACTAGGCCGTGATTCCCAATGTTTTATGGTTGGCCTTCATTTTGTAGTTTTCCTGTGCCGTGTTAAAGGGTTAGGGTGGGACTGTAATCCCTTCATAAGATCACCTCCCTGCTCCACTGTGAAGGGAGTTTCCCTGGAGTATGGCTTGCACCACCCTTAATCCTTTCTTTGTACAAGAGACAAAAGGAAAGGGAAGCATGCAGAGAATGGAGAACCTCACACCATCAAGAAAGCAGCACCGGGAGAAGAGCACATCCTTCAGACGGGAAGTTTCTGCCCCAAGATGCTCCCTAGACAAAGATTCACACAATACCGGACTTTCCTCCAGAGCCAACAAGGGGGAAAGCTTTCCCCTGGAGTGGACATCCTGAATTTGGACTTGCAGCATACCAGACTGTGTAAGAATAAACTTTCCTTTGTTAAAGCCGTCCACTCTGTGCTATTTCTGTTAGAACAGCACTAGCTGGCTAAAACACGTATCAACAAAATTTACCATTTAGTCACAGCCTATTAATCCTTGGGCCTCATCTCAAAATGGAGATTTGTTAGCACCAGCCAGAAAAAGTAAAACACTGAGTTTTGTGACCTTTGGATCACACAGTTATAATTCATGTTTCTTGTTTCCTGTCCACTTCTTTCCCTAACTAGTGATGCTCACCTTGGCGTCTTATTTCAATCACCCAATAAGCTTTAAAGGGAGAAGGAAGAAAACTAAAGTCACAAGGGAAAGATTAATCCAAAGGACTAATGGACCACAACTACCCCAGCTGCCACCAGACTGAGTCCTGTACAACCCGATAGTTCCCAGCTACTGCCACCTACTGCTCTGACATGGATCACAATAAGTGGTTCCAGACAGAGCTGGAGAAAAATGTCAAACAAAATCCTAATTCACACACACACACAAAACTAGACCTACTGGCCTGACAGAGAATAGAAAATCTTCAACAGTGTGACCCACCAATACACTTTTAGCTCAGTACTGAAGTTACTCCTGAGGTTCACAGCCATTGGCAAGAGATTAGACAGGCCAATGAAACCAATGATACTAAAGGGGCACCCAGCCCAGGGGCAAGGACGGGAAGGGAGGAGGGGACAGGAAAGCTGGTAATGGGGAATGCAGGGTGGAGAAGGGAGAGTGTAGACATGCCGTGGGTTTGGAACAGTGTCTCAAAACAGTATGTGTACTAACTGTTCGGTTTGTTCTGTAAACCTTTATCTGAAGTATAATAATAAATATTTATTAAATAATAAATAAATGAGTATATGTGTATATGAGTGTGTGTGTGTGTGTGTATGTGTATCAGAGGTTGTATATTATACCTAGTATGTATACCTAGTCTCCATCTCAGAACAGTTAGATAAGGATCTCGACGGAGTGGCCTAGACCTTGTACTTATTTAGAGTACCCCAGGTGATTCCACTGATTCTCAATTCCAAGATTGAGAACTGGGGCTCTAGAGGGGCAGCTACTGTCTCAGAGGCCATTACCACAGTATACACACTGTGTGTAATAAACTGGGTAGCAATGCCTAGAACATTAGTGGACAGTTGGTAATGCTTGTTGAGTCAGTGGGTGGGTAGAGAGATGGAAGGACGGTTGTGTGAGTGAGTGGATGAAGAAACCAACGATAATAAGTTATTAGAGTTAAAGTCTTAGAATAATTATTGGATAATAGTTTACAGTTGACATGATGATTGTTCAGTTTCTGAATAGTACTGTGCTAGGAAAACAATCATTAGAGATTTGAGGTAAGTGTTTGCAAAAGCAAACAGCAAACCACAGGGTGCTCTCATCGTCTAGAAGTGGGGTTCCTTTTGCCTTCTTTAATGCTACGTTCGTCTCCAGCCCTGGCACACTCCCATCTCGACAGTTAAAGCAGCATGTACATCAGTGGTCACAGTTCACTGTTACTTCTTCAGTGACTCGCTTCAGCATGGAAAGATAACAAAGAGGAAATTATAGTTGTGTGCAGTGATGTGATTGCTTATAAACTGAGTAATAAAAGGGGAGTCTATGGGAGCAATTGAGAATTCCTTCTCTGTCCTCCAGATACAGACAGCACAGAGCCCTTTACGTCCTATTCACATTTTAATTGGAGGTGAGAGACAGACACTGAAACACCTTCCACACCTGAGCAACCCACAATTTCCTTGTTAAAGCATTTGTTACACTCCAGGATAATTCTGTGGAATGCCAATGCTGTGTTGGGCAGGTTTTAAGCAAATCTGTGTGTACAACAGGGAACAGTGGGAGGAAAAAAAAAAACAAAACACAACAGTGCAGAATGCCATGTTTGCATGAATTTCTGTTGATATACGTACTAGATCTTGGTCACTATGCTACCTGCGTGTCGCTGAGATTATCCTGTGCCCTGTTATACCTAAAAGTGATTGTGTAAAACCTCTTTGATGGACTCTTGAAGATGTAATACCATCCATGAGGCCCTCCTTCTAGTTTCAAGATTGCCTCTGATTGTGAACTTCTATTTTGCTGAATGTATTCAGTTTAAAACTAAGCAGCACCACCAACTCCGTCATCCCCTTCCTCAGGTCACTGTACATTCAACTGGCAGTTGTTATAATGAGACACTTACTGCCATATACTGGTAAATTATAATAAATGCACAAAACTACAATGCCCAGGATATTACTTGTTCCAACACACAGGTACCCCACACATGTCACCCTTGAGCAGTGCACAACCTATGCTACAATGTATGGAGCCTCTGAAAGAGCATCTCCTCATCCTCCTCAGGTTGTCTGTGTAATAATTCATATGAGGATTTAGAACTCAACAACTTTACTTTTCACCAAAAAAGCTATTTACACAATGCTTTGGTGTATGCAAAAGACTTTACTGAAGTTTTAAAGAAGCAAAGCCAGCTTAAGCTTCAATAGTATTTTTTATCCTGAAAGTTCATAGGTCATGTTATCTAGTCACTCTGTCTTCTTTTTTGTCCTTCCTTCTAGCTTTTCTCTTCACTTTTTGCTCATAACCCCCAAATTTCTGCAGCCTTTCTAATGTGTGTCAGTTTACTTACCTTCTTGGCTGCTTAGGTTACTAGAGATCCATGCCCTTGGATGTTTATTTCCTTCAAGATGCATGTCAGAGTTCTTTCTGGAAGACAAATTCTAGTGAGAGCGCTAACAATTTTTCTTTAAATTTTGCTACAGCTATTAAAAATGTAATTGGGAGTTGTTCTATATGGCAGCTTTCTTCTTCCTAGCGAACGTTCCGAGGGTGACACGTATGACAACCGAGAACCAATGAGGGAGGAGAATTAGTAGGAGCTAAAGACGCAGCTTGTCCTTGGATATCATCTGGTCCAGTCCTGTCATGTCAGTAATGCAGAAACATAGGCCCAGAGAGAGGTAGTGATCTGCTTCAAGTCACACAGCTAGGTGGCACAGTCACCATAGGAATCAAAGTGCCCTGATGCTAAGGCCTGGGAACTTTCTGGTACTGGATTACCTCTTCCACCACTCAATTTGTGTTCTTTATTTTACTCACATGCCAGCCTGGTGCCGTGACTCTGTCTGTCTAGATGGTACAGTCAGCCAGTCATAACTCTCTCACTTATTTCTAGGTATTTAGCCCCTATGAGCTTTTGTTTTCTCAATGGCAAAATGGGGATGCTAGTACTGTTATGTCAGAAAATGCAGCTTGAAATACACTCTTTGGCCTTCAGAAAGCTCGTGTGTGTTGTAGGGCCCACTCAGTAAGTGTGTCTTTGGGATGCTTAGATATTAGGCGTGCAAAGATAAATAAGTCAAGGTTCTCACTTCAGTGAACCCATCACCTGGTAAGTATGAAAGGAAGATCTTATTATGGGGAAGTAGAGCACTAGGACAACACTGAAGAGAAGACATGTGCTGAGTCTCAAGGATGAGTAGGAATTTGTCAGAAAAGAGGGTGAATGAAGGACATCCCAGTGGGGAGAGAGAACAGCACATGGAGTGGCATGGAGGCCCATTTCGGGGACAGATAGTGACAAGAACTGGTACTGGAGAAGTATGCTGGTATTGGATGATAAAGGGGTTTAAAGGCTAGTCTAACAAGTATAGATGCTGAGAAAGAAGGAATAGCAAAATTAACAAAGTTCTACAGCATTAACCATTAGAGTGATTTTTAAAGGTTTCATTGTTATCTGTGTCCTTGATTTATTCTGAGGAGGAGATCCCCCCTCCCCAAAACCCAGCCCATTGTCATCAAGCTGGTTCCATTTCATGGCAACCCTATAGGACAGAGAAGAACTGCCCCACAGAGTTTCCAAGGAGCAGCTGGTAGATTAGAACTGCCAGTGTTTTGATTAGCAGCCATAGTTCTTAAAAAATATTCTCATTCTAAACTGTCTGTCTGGAATTGATTACATCATGCGAGGCTGCCAAACCAAATTGTGTCATGTAGTGAAAACATAATCTCAGCAGTCTTTCGTTTTAATTGATGGCTGGCATAGTGAAGGGGTTCGCTGCACCTAAAATACCATGTTCCCTGTCATAGATTTAATTAAAGAAAACCTGTTTAGAGTGTATATAAAAACCATTGAGTTGTCATGGAGTCAGCTCTGACTCATGGCGACCTGATGTGTATCAGAGTAGACCTGTGCTCCTTGAAGTTGTCAGTGGCTGATTTGGGGAAGTGAATCACCAGACCTTTCTTACAAGGAGACTCTGGGTGGGCTCACAGTCCCAGCTTTTTGCCCAGCATCTGAGCCTATTAACCATTTGCACCAGGTGTGTTTTATGCCTGCAGTGCTCCTAGGACTCAACATGAATCAGATATGACACACATTGCTGACTTATTCAGGATTTATAATTTCAGAAAGAGAAGAGATAATGTAGAATGTCAGTTAATTAAAAAAAAAAAGAAAGAAAAAAAGAAAAGAAAAAAATTAGTGTGCCATTACAGCTATAAGATTTTAGATCCCTCCTCTACAGGAGTTAAAGTCTTAAATTTTTTTCATAGAGTGTCATAGCTGTCTGTAAATTCCAAAAGAGAATTTTTAAAGGCATCAGTTAAGTGTATATGTTGAAAAGTTTCTAATGTGAGCAAACAAAGAGAAGAATTCTTTGGAAAAACAGTCACACACTGGAATAGGTTAAAAGAACAAAACAAAACAAAATAACTGTTTCCCAAGCTGCATAAATACAGTGATCTTTTCAGCTTCTGCCAAAACAGGCAGTATCTTCAAGCTACACACTACCTGGCTATAGAGTATAACAGATGGGTGAAGATAAAGACTGTAGTATGGACAAGGAGTGCTGAAGTCCTATGCAGAAAACTAATTGCAAATGTGGAAGAAACCAGCCCATCTGACTGTGGAGAGAGGCAGAGGACATCATCTGATCAGCAGGGACTTGTTCTCCAGGGCTTTAGGGTATTAGGGTTCAAGGACAGAGGGAAGCTTGGTTTTACACGTCAGAGTGCTTAATAATGACTCTGGGTCCAGCACCTGTGTGCAGGCTCTCCAAAATATAGATACAGAATGTACCCAAACACACTTTGGATTAATTGGCATTTAGCAAAGCTGCTGCTTGAGTTCCTTGTACCCCAGCATTCTCCTCCCAGCTCACATTCACACAGGAAGTTGAACTTAGGATCCAGGACAGTAAAACATATTAAAATAACAGACACTGTTCAGCCCAAGAGGTACTGCCAAAGCATACATTAAAATGCCAAGGGGAAAGGCAAGGCAGTGGGGTATCTGAGTGAGTCACAGCTAAGCAGGAGCCTCAAAGGAACAGCTCTCAAGTACGGAGGTGTGTCAGTCTACCAAGGGACCACACTGAATTCTATCTGAATTTTAGTTCATTCCTTCAATAAGATTTCGTTGACTCTCCCATCAAGACTTCCTCAGTTCCCTTTTATCACATTTTTTTGCCTAATTAAATTCTGTACTGAGCTTTAGCATCAGTTCCTCAGGCTACCACCCCACCTCTGGCCCTAAACTCTTAGAGCACCAGTTGTTCAGCAGCATAACATTTGTTTTCATTTACGTTATCTTTACTCATATTTGTATCCCTGATCATCCAAAAAAAAAAAAACACCATGAAGACACAGCAACTTTCTTTTCTGTTTCATCCTCACTGTGCAGCACAGTTCCTAATACACAACAATGTTTCGATAAATACTTGTTGAGTGAGAGCTGAATGGATGAGAATAAATCAGAGCCAGCTGGTATGATTAGCCCCAAGGAAAAGAAGAGATGGATAGTCCTACAGACACAATTGTATTTTGCTGAATTATAGAACCTCATGTACTTCATTATTCCTAATACAGTTCTCAGTATCTTTACTAAACCAAGTAAAGAAAGACAAACTTAGCTCTCCAGGAGAAGAACTAACAAGAACAACAAGAACAACAGCACTTGTGAAGTACCTAAACACTGCCTACGTAGTGCTTACAGCTTTGGGCTCACAGAGATCTTGGCTCTGCCCATTAATTTGCTGTGTGACCTTAAGCAATTCCCTAACCTCTTGAATACTCAGTAGCCTCGTCTAGAAAAGACAAATCATATGTTCATCACATAAGTCTTCTATAAGGCTTAGTAGACAAAGGATCTGGCATATAAATAAACTAAAACCAAACCCACTGCCATTGAGTCAATTCTGACTCACAGCAATCCTACAGACAGAGTAGAACTGCCCCATAGAGTTCCCAAGGAGCACTTGACGGATTTGAACTGCTGACCTTTTGATTAGCAGCTGTAACTCTTAACCACTACACCACCAGGGTTTCTAGAGGTATAGAAAGAGATATTTAATGTAATAAAATAACCATGCTAATTCAAGAGAAACTTGGGAGAGTTTGATTGACTCAGAGTTCAAACAGAAAGGTAAGACCAAAGTGTAAAAATAGCAATTCAACAAATTTTGTTAGCTCATTTGTTTACTAGATGATTTTCCCCTACACAGAATTGTAAAATCCACAGGTTAAGTCTCTTGTACTTATTGCTTTGTTTTTGGTACTAAGCTCAGGACCCGACATGTGGTAAGTCAGTAATAAACATGTGATGAATGAAGTAGTAAACGAATGAATGGATAAATAAATGAATGAGTGGACAGGTGGGCAGGCAAAGGGATAGATGGACAGGCAGAGAGATAGATGGACAGACAGGTAGATAGAGTGAATTGAGGGAAAGTTCCAAAGAATAAGATATACTCCTGAGAAAACTCTCTCCACATAAATAGAACAGAAAGAAGATTTATTATTGAATAAGCATTAAGCTGGAAACATAATGCATCTCAGGCAATCCATGCAAGGCCAGGAGAAATCTTAACCTCTATATAGCTAAGAGGATTCAATGCATTACATTCATGGTTTCAAGACAATATTAATTTTCTAGTATCTGTATGGAAGAAGGTAGATTTTCAATTTGAGGCTAGGCCACTTGAGGTAACATTAATCTCTTTCCAGGAAAGTAGGGAGAGATCACCTGAAGTTACATTTCAAAGAACTACTGACAGATACCTGAAGAGACAACTTAGATGTACATTCTTTTCAAAGAGACAAATAATTTACAGGATAGCTATAGTGAATTCTGAAAGAACAGGGGAGGAGAGCCTCTACTCTTATTTTAAACAGGGAAAATTAAAACTTCTTATTGTCAATCTGTATTTTTTTCTTAAAATGTACAGATAGATGGTAGGTAAACAGGATGATTCATTATAGGCTCCCAAGTAAGGAACTAAGAATTGCCAAACTGGTTAAAATACTTAGAATTGTACTCGTGTTCAGAAGAAAAAATAAATTATGATGGTTTAGAGAAGTCAGAGTAGATTTTACCAGAAAGGTATGATGTGAAGTAGAGTTTGAAGACTGTCAAGGCTTAGAGCACCAAAAAGTGTGTCATCATTCTAGGTGGAGGGGTGGAGGAAATAGGGTGAGAAAGGACAGGAAGGAAAGCCTGACACTGTCAAATCCCGTGTAGCCATGTCCCTGTATGGTATCCGTGAGGACTGTAATCTTTCATAACCTAATCCCTGCTTTGCTCTCCTATACTACCAACTGCAGCTATGGTGAAGTGTCTCCAGCTTTTCTCTCTACTTGGACTTTGAAGAGTCCTCTGCCTGGAATATTTCTGTATCTCCTTTTTGCTTAACTTCTCCCCCTTCTTTGGATTGCAGTGCAGACATTGTGTCTTCCCCTAAGGCTTCTCTGGACTCCCAAAATGCTTTCAGTCTTGAACACAGTTATAGCAAGTAGGATCCTGTAAAGTTAGCAAGCAGCCATCTAAGAAGCATTAATTGGTCCCAACTCACTTAGAGCAAAGGAGAGTGAAGAACACCAAAGACATAAGGAAAATATCAGCCAGGAGACAGAAGGCGCCACATAAACCAGAGACTACATCAGCATGAGACCGGAAGAACTAGATGGTGCTCAACTACTGCCAATGACTGCTCTGACAGAGAACACAGCAAAGAGTCTCTGAAGGAGTGGGTGAAAAGCAGGGTATAGAACTTGAACTCTAGTAAAAAGACAAGCCATGATGGTCCCCAGGAAACACGGCCCCTGGACGGTGTGTTAGTCCAGAACTGAAACCCTTCCAGAATCCAGCTACTCAGACAAAGTTTGGACTGGGCTGTAAAATGTAAAATGATGCTGATGGAGAGTGTGCTTCTTGGCTTACGTAGATTCAGGAAACTAACTGGGTGGCTCCTGTCCAGAGGCGAAATGAGAAGGCAAAAGAGACAGAACTGGTTGAATGTACACAGAAAGTACAGAGTGGAGAGGAAGAGTATGTTGTCACCTTGCGAGAGTAACTAGGGTTACATAACAGTGTGCATATAAGGATTAGCTGACAAACTGACCTGAACTGTAAACTTTCACTTAAGGAGCAATGAAATATAAAAAAAATAATTTTAAATAATCAAATAGTTAAAAGGAAAAGTCAGTGGTGTTATTCTATTTTGTTTTTGAATTATCTTTGTCCGTGATGATATTTTCCCACAGGGAAACAGAGTTAGGCATATTGTGTCATAGAATGATTTATTAGTTTCCCAAATGGTTGATGAAACATGCACTAGGACAGTTGGTGAGGAGTGGAAAGACCATCAGTGCTCTGTTGAATATGTATTGCCTTGCTTGGAAGCCCCTAGGAATTTAGATATTTCAGTATTCTCAGAATACTCAATTGCCCTATGTACTGTGTCAGAACTCTTCCCACATATTCTTCATGCCATATGCCATATCATGAAGTTTATAATAAATACAGGCAGGGAGATAACAGGGACATTGTCATTTATTTTAGTGTCTTGCCTCTACCCACTGTCCCCAATAGCTTTTTAAGAAATGTTCACTGAAGTGAAGTTAAAGTGGGCTGATGTTCATTTATACCATGAGGCTAGACTTTCATTCCTTTTTCCTAAGTGGATGAAAAACACTTGAGAAAACATTTTACTTGTTCAAGAATTACTAAGAACAATGGCTACCATAAATTTAGCACTGTTGGGAGCACTGCACATATGTTAAACTTCCAAAATAATTCTATGAGATAGGTACTATTTTTATCCCCATTTCATTGAAAAGGAAATTGAGGCCCTGAAACGTAAAATAACTTGATTCACAGTCATAGTGCAAGTAGATGGCTCTCTGCCATGTGAACGCCGGTTTGTTAAAGTCCAAAGACCTGGAGGCCAGACTGTTGGTGTACTCCTCACCCATTAATACACTCCCAGCTAACTTTTTTCTCAGTATCCCCATAAAGGTACACCCAGAGAAGATCAGGACTGTGGTAATCTACCCACTTTAACAATACCATTCATTCTCCTCCCTTTGTCTTCATTTGCCCTCTGGCCCTGGTAGAAGCTAACTCTGCAGCTGTTGTTAGCACACGCGCTGCCTCATTTGGCAGGAGAGTCCTGATGGATGGCTTGGTAGGCAGGCTAGTATCTTATACACCGTGCGTCCCCAGCTGTCTTTATCCTTGAAGAGGATCCCTGCTGAAAACAGCCAAGGTACTTGGTGCAAAGCTTACACAGTTGCTAATGGCTTTGCAGGTGCCCAGAGGACAAAACTGTGGCTGATTATTAAATTTTCTAAGATCCAGCAAATGATTTCAGCAAGGTGCTTTGCAGTCACCAATTTAAGTAGCTCCTTTGAGTAACTGTGGATGGCTCGGCTTGAATCTCTGATGTGCTTTGCTTTGGGGAATTCTTTCAGCAAAGCCAAAGTCAGAAGCTTGATCTTGAAAACTTCACAAGGCCAGTCCTTAAAACTGACCGTTTCTTCTCTTCACTGTAAGCCTCTGTCAGGACTTAACAGCCAAGGCTATGATTTATTAGTGTGTCTGATATACTCTGGAGGCAGTCCCATTTTTCATAGATAGCCCATGCTCCAAGCTGCTCTTTGCACACTGACTGTCCATCAGAGGCCTCTGCTCCAGCAATCAGCGGCTCCAGACATGCCCAGTCCTCACTAGACAATGCAACAATCTTTTGGAAACTGGCACACAGAGGAATAATGGATCTCTAGAAATGCACTACTGTGACAAAGTAATAAGACAGAGTAACAGAAAAGCTATAGCACGCCAGAGGCTGAGGATCGTGGAGACAAAATTCTAAGCTGTGCAATGCCAAGCATTAACAACGGGCTCGAATCAGCCAGCAACTGTGAGGATGGCACAGGCTGTATAGTGGGTTGTGCTCTACACACAATGTCACCGTGAGTCAGAGCCAAGCCAACAGCAACTGAAAACTAACAACAAGCTACCTCATAGCAGCACTTCATACAAAGGTAGCATTTTGATATGTTCCATCCATACAGCAGGAGGAGTTGACATTTGAGGAAATGGGGGTCCTTAAAGATTGTGAAATGGATCCAAGATTGAGGCAGTCTAGAAATCAGCAGAATAAAGAGGACCACTGTCAACTGGAACAAACTTTCCTTGCTCCCTACTTTTTTAATTCTGCTTTATTTTTCTTTAAAAGCCATTTCACAAGAATCATCAAACACAATAAAGAGAAAAGCGTAGGTGAGCTGTTTGTTGGAGGCAGAAAGTTCAGCTTGTGCTGGTATTATGTCACAGAACTGAATAGCCATCTGAGACTCTCTTTCCTCAACTTCAAGTGGACCCAAAGTGTCACTAGTTATCAAAGCTGTATGTTGAAGAAGACTGAAGATAATGTGCCTGGCCAAATAAGCAGCCACGGTCATGAAAACATGTAGTGCTTGCATTCATTGAGCAAAAAGAGAGGAAGACCCTCAGTGAGATGGAAAAACACCATACCTGCATCAGTGGGCTCCAGCGTAGCAATGACGGTGAGGTGGTGTGGGACCAGGCAATATTTCATTCAGCTGGACATAGGCTTGCTATGAGTCAGAACCAACTCAACAACACCTAATGATATTGACATAATCTTTCGACATCAACTTGTTGTCATGAATGAGTTTGCTGACGACTAGCTGAGAGCTGCATGAGAAACATGCCATTCATTTCATAGCAGTGGCTGTTTGCCTTGCTCATTCCCAGCCAATCACTATTTCGCTGGCTAGTGCAGGGAAGGAGAATGGTAACCGACGTCATTACGAGAACAGTTCTGATTCATGCTTCAGCAGCACTAGAGATCAGAGGGGAGATATTTGGCCACTGTAGGAAACATGAGAAATTCTGCTGGTGTTACCCCCAGACTTCCTCAGTTTCCCCTATATCCAGACGCTTGTGCACTCACTCTGCATACATACCGCAATCTTGGTGTAGAGCAGATATTACAGAACATTTTACCTTGACTTGCTTTGATAATTATTTTGAAACATTTTCTAGTTTTAACACAGTGACTTGCCATGTTTAAACACCTGGTATTTAAATATTTATTCAATGAAAATATGACCAAATAGATTGTATCAATTGGATTCATAATAGTTACAGCATATGATGTGCTTTAATAGATATTAGCTCATTTCATCTTTGCAACAACCAAAAAACAGTAGCCACTCTACCTGTTCTCTTAGGGTTCCTTGGTAGTAAACAACAGAAACTCATTTTTTGTTTCATTGCCTACAAGGGAATTTTTTTTTTTTTTTTTTTTTTTTTTACCAAGGATGTCAGGAACCTGCCCAAATCAACAGGAGGCTAGAAAATGAAGCTTCTTTACAGGAAATCATTCTAAAGGCTTTAATAGGTGAGGTAGTAGAAATCCCGGAAATAAGAAGAGTTTCATAAGGAAGCCACAGCTAGGACAGAAGACCTCCAACTGGTCTCCATCCCTTTGTCTCCTCTGCTCAAGATTCATATTTCAGGCAGGGAGTGCCAGATTGTCCCCACCTGGATTTCATAGCCACCCCTGACCTGGGGAGCACTGGCTCCCAATGGTGGTCTCACTTGAGAGTATTCAGTGAGAAGAAGTACTTATTCAAAAGGAAATCAAGACGCTGTAGCAAAGACATGAATGTAGGGCAGCCATACGATCTGTAAGTGCCAGCCGTATCTCTTTTACAGATGGAAACACCAAGACTCAGAATTTAGTTTATTTCTTCCAAGTTACACATACGATGTTTCAAAAGTGCTCAATTATTGGCCGTCTACTCCCCAAATCTACATTAGTTTCTTTATAACATAATCAGATAATATGTTCATTAAGATCTCAGAGCAAGTCACTAAATGCAATCAAGTACCCTAAATAGTGGCATAGTAGTTAAAATCCACTAGACACTCCTTGGAAACCCTATGGGGCAGTTCTACTCTGTCCTATAGAGTTGCTATGAGTTAGAATTGACTCAGTGGCAAGAGGTGTGTGTGTGTGTGTGTGTGTGTGTGTGTGTGTGTGTGTGTGTGTGTGTGTGTGTGTGTGTGTGTGTGTGTGTGTTTGATTGAATCCTAAATAGAAAAAGAATGTTGGGGAAAACCTGGTGAAATCCAAATAAAGACTCTAGTTAATAGTGTTGTACCAAGATTAATTTCTTAGTCACTATGAAAATTTGACAGAAATATTATAAAGGGTATGGCTGGCAACTCTTTGAATACACGTGAAGATAGGGAGGAAAACAAAAAAAGTGACTCCCTGGTTAAGTATGATGTTAGGGGAAGCTGAGCAGAGGTTGTACAAGAGCTTTCACTAGTGTCTTTACAATTTATCTTTAAATCTGAAATTAAGCCTATATATATATATATATATATATATATATATAAGGCTTATATAAGCTTATATAAGGCTTATATAAACTATAAGCCTATATATATATATATATATATAAGGCTTATATAGGCTTATATATGCTTATATAAGGCTTATATATATAAGCCTATATAAGCCTTATATATATATATATAGGCTTATAGTTTATATAAGCCTTATATATATATATAAGCCTTATATATATAAGCCTATATATATAAGCCTTATATATATAAGCCTATATATATATATACACTCATATATATAAGCCTATATATATATACACACATATATAAGGCTTATATAAGGCTTATATAGGCTTATATATACATATATATAAAAGCCTATATATATATATACACACATATATAAGCCTTATATAGGCTTATATAAGGCTTATATAAACTATAAGCCTATATATAAACTATAAGCCTGGCTATATATATATTTGTGTGTGTGTTGCTAAAAAAATGTCAGCTAAGTAGCTGTCCCCAGGCTTCTTGGACACAAAGTGACACATTTATTGATAACCTTCTAGAAGCAAGGCACTGTGGAATTCCCAAAGATCTCACAACCTCAGCCTCTGTGCCAAACAAGCCAACAGTCTTGAAAGAGCAGCAACCACACCAGAAAAGAACATGAAACAGGTAGCATCCTCAAAGCATGTTAGCAACTGGAAACAGTCATGTTAAAGGTGGTATTTGAGTTGACCAAGAAGGATGATGGAATTTGGATCTCCAAAGAGGGGGAACTATGGAACATAGTCCCTGGAGTGTGGACCGACATAGTATGTGAGGTGGGCACACAGAAAACCTTACCATCTAGATACAGCATTTGGGACTTTCTGCTCTCTGTTGGCAGTTGGTCGAGGGGATCGGGAGTTTTTTTGGAAAGGATACTGTGCCTTGATATGTAGGAGATATTCAGAACAGAGAAGTAGGAAGCAGGAAGTATGGTGAGAAGATGATTTTAAATTCAAGATAAGAGATAATTCATATCAGTTATGTGAAATCCTCATGGCATGGTGGTGAAGTGATAAAGGCTACTGACCGAAAAGTCGGCAGTTCAAATCCACCAGGCACTCCTTGGAAACTCTATAGGGCCATTCTACTCTGTCTTATAGGGTCGCTATTAGTCAGAATCAACTCAGTGGCAGTGGATTTGGTTTCTTGGTTCCTGTGGCTTAAGCACTGAAAATAGTCATCACTGAAAAAGTCTGTGTTTATTTGAATATCCAGAAGTATCTGAGACAGGCACTAAACACTTGCTGTTATTTATGGCAATCTAATTAATGTAGAATGTTGGAAACCTTGATGGCATAGTGGTTAAGTGCTACAGCTGCTAACCAAAAATGTCAGCAGTTCAAATCCAAGTTCCAAGCATTCCTTGGAAACTCTATGGGGCAGTTCAGCTCTGTCCTATAGGATCCCTATGAGTCAAAATCGTGTCACCGGCAATGGGTTTTCTGGTTTCTTATGTGACGTAGAGTCCCTTGGGTGCTACACGTGAGTAACCCCACTCAGTTCCTAATCGAAAGTTGGAGGTTCATATCCACCTGGAGGTGACTTGAAAGAAAAGCCACTCAGTCTGTTACTGAAAAATCAGTCACTGAAAATGCCAGAGAGCACAGTTCTACTGGAACTATGTGGAAGAGCCTTGAGTTGGAGTCAACTCAACAGCAACTGAGTTTGTTTGATGTGCATGTGTGTGTGTATGTGAACTGAACTTTTAATGAAGAGAAACAAGAGTCGAAAAGTAAACTGGGTGTGAAATGTGGCTCATGGCTTTTAGTAACCTACATTATCTTCATAAAATATTACAAAAAGTTGTATCTTCCATTGTATGAAATAGCTACTGTCATTGCAAAAAAATACATTTTTTTTTAAGAAAAGATAATTCTGTTTAAACACATCTCCAAAATTTACCATCTGTTAGGCACAGTCCTAAGCACCTTGCCGGTATTTATTCACTCAGCCCTCACGCTGTGCACACGTACATTCCTGTTCTACAGTTGAGGAACAGGAAGGTTAAACGCCTTGCCTAAGGTCACAGAACTAGTAAAAGATAGAGCTGATGTTGAAACCCAGGCAGCCTAGCTCTAGAGTCCAGGCTCTTAATAAACACTGTTTTGTCTCTTTTTAAATTATTATTTATTTAAAAGTTATGATTAAAATAAAACAGATGAGTGTTAAAACAGCAGTAGGAAGTGAGAGGAATGGATGGGAGAGATTGTGCCTGAAGAGTATAAAAGGTTTGTCAAATCTCTCTCTCTCTTTTTTTTTTTTATTTAACATGACTGAGTGAAAATGTACATTCCCGTATAAATTTACATGCCCATCTACATGCAACTTCCACTACTCTCCCTGTCCAGTGACAGCATGCTATTCCTCTCTGCTCCATACATGTCTCATCCTCCCAACAATCTCCTTTCCCCTCCTCACCACCCACTCTCCTTCCTCCAGCCAGAGGTCAGCAGGATGATATCCTATAGATGCATAGAACTATAAAGTGCATCCAATATGTGGTCACTCTGCATTGCCAAGTCCTATCCATTCGTGTCCGAAGAGTAGACCTTCATTATCACTTATGGGCAAGGGCAGCATCAGGGCCAGAGGCCATGCTCCCAGGGGAACCCTGAAACCACTGGACCATCCATTGCAGTCTTTTAGTGGAGATCTCAGGATGCACCCCTTTTTATTCTTGAGTTTCCAGTGAGACTCAACTTAGTGAGCTCCATCACAACTATCACTGGTGGTGGCTGGGCACCCTCCAGTTCTTCCGGTCCCAAGTCGATATAGGCACACACTCATATGGGTCTCTCTATCTTCTGGGTTGTCTTTACTGCATGTCATATTGGTCCTTGGTAAGTATTCATTCCTGCTGAGTTGGGACCATTTGCTGGGCCCTCAGATGGCAGCTTGGCAGCTTTTAAGACCCCAGATGCCTCTCACCAGTGTGGGGTACAGAGAGCCCTCTTAGCAAAATGCTAGTTGTGCCAGTTGGCCTCGATGCGTGTCAAATCTTTTAATGTAATTGGGGATAAAGCTGTTGCTAGCCAGTCAGTTTCAACTTACAGTGTCCTAATAGGACAGACTAGAACTACCCCACCCCATAGCTTCCAAGGAGAACCTGATGGGTTGAAACTCTTGGCTAGCAGCCAAATTCTTTTTTTTATTTTTTTATTTTTTTTTAAATACAGTAAAAGAATAAAATTTCTAAACATCTATCAATTATCCCATCTATGATAAACCCTCAGCCCCCCACCAACTCATGTAGCCAACATGGTCATTTTGTTCTGTGGATAATTCTGTTCTTAAGTCCTTATAACAGGGGTCTCATACAAAATTTATCCTTTTGACCTGATTGATCTCACTCAGCATGATCACTTCCAAATGAGACCATGTTATGAGATGTTTTCTAAAATTGTCATTTTTTATCATAGCACAGTGTTCCATTGAGGATATGTACCATAGTTTGCTTATCCATTCATCTGTTGATGAGCATCTGGGTTGATTCCATCTTTTTGCTGTTGTGGACTATGCTGCAACGAACATTCACATACAAGTGTCTGTTCGTGTGACAACCTTTGTTTCTGAAGGATAAATTCCAGGCAGTAGAATTACAGGATCAAATGGCATCTCTATCTCCAGCTTTTTAAGGAGGTGCCAGACTGTTTTCCAAAGAAGTTGTACCATTTTGCAACCCCCCCAACAGTGTAGGAGAGTTCCACTTTCTCCACAGCCTCTCCAGCATTTGTTGTTTTGTGTTTTTTGGATCATGGCCAACCTTGTTGGAGTGAGATGATATCTCATTGTAGTTTTGATTTGAATTTCTTTAGCAGCTAACGGTCGTGAGCAACTTTGCACGTGTCTTTCGGCCACCTGGATATTCTCTTTAGAGAAATGTCTATCTCCTTTACCCATCACTTAATTGGATTATTTATCCTTTTCTTGTTGATATTTTGTAATTCCTTATAGATTATGGAGATCAGATGTCAGTCTGACATATAGTTGCCAAATACTCTCTTTTAATTCTTTTGATGAAGCCTTTAGATAAGCAGAAGTGTTTGATTCTTAGTAGTTACCATTTACGTATTTTCTCTTCTGTTGAACATGCTTTGTCAGATTTTGAAGTCTGTCTACATTGTGTGTTAAAACTTCCAGTGTTGATCCTATTTTATCTTGGATGAGCCTTATTGTTTTATATTTTATATTTAGTTTTTTAATCCAGTTTGTGTTGGTTTTTGTATAACATGTGAGATATGGGTCTTGTTTCAGTTTTTTGCAGATGGATATCCAATTTTGCCAGTAGCCTAATTCTTAACCATAGTACCACTAGGGCTCTAACTTGGGATAGAGGAGAAAAAATATAGGTAACTCCCAGCATATGAGCCTTGCAATTGTAGGTTCTGGAAAATTTAGGAAACAGATTGCTTAGGGAGGTAGAAAGGGTGCTAAAAGATGAGTTTAGACTTGTATGCTGCTGAGTTACTCAAGTAGATCTGTAGAACAAGCAGTTAGCCATATGAGACCACTGAGTAGAGCTCCCAGCTATGAAGGTCATCGCTTAGATGTGACAGGAGTGAAGGACATTGTCAGGAAAGCAATTATAAGTGGAAGACATGGCCAAGGTATTAGTATATTCCCACTTCTAAGGGGATGAAAGGGAGCCAGCAAAAATAGAGCTAGGGAGAAATTGTAGAAGTAAAAGAAGGAGAAGATAGTTTAATTTGGCAAACACCAAGGAAAATGAATACCAAGAACAGTGTAATGGGTTGGGTAACTTGAAGGTCTGTCAAATGAGGAAAGTAAGATGACCCATAAGGTCAAGGATAAGAAGGTGATAGGATACTGTTGTCTCTGAAAGTCAAAACTGACCCATTGAGTGAAGTAAGCCAGTCACAAAAGGACAGGTATTTTGTGATTGTACTTATTAGTTTATTAGTGGTTACAAAGAGTGGGAAGGAGGGGAAAGTGTACTTATTGCTTAGGAGCACTGAGCTTCTGTTCAGAGTGATGGAAAACTGTGGAAACACAGTGGTGATGGTTACACAACATAACGAATGTAATTAATGTCACTGAAGTGTATACATGAAAATGTTGAAATGGCAACTTTTTATCACTTATTTTATTTTATTTTATTATTTTTTTTATTTTTATTTAACATAACTGAGTGAAAATGTACATTCACATGTAAATTTACATGCCCTCCTATATGCAGCTTCCGCTGCTCTCCCTGTCCGGTGACTGCACACTATTCCTCTCTGCTCCATACATGTCTCATCCTCCCAACAGTCTCCTTTCCCCTCCTCTCCGTCTACTCCCCTTCCTCCAGCCAGAGGTCAGCAAGATGATATCCTATAGATGTATAGAACCATAAAGTGCTTCCAACATATGGTTACTCTGCATTGCCAAGTCCATTCCATTCCTGTCCAAAGAGTGGACCTTTGTTATAATTTATGGGAACGGGCAGCATCAGGGCCGGGGGCCATGCTCTCAGAGGAACCCCCAAACCGCTGGACCATCAATTGAGGTCTTTTAGTGGAGATCTCATGATGCACCTCTTTTTATTCTTGTGTTGCCAGTGAGGCTCCTCTCTGTGAGCTCCGTCATGGCTATCAGTGGTGGTGGCCGGGCACCATCCGGTTCTTCCGGTCCCAGGTCGATGTAGGCACCCACTCTTGTGGGTCTCTCTGTCTTCTCGGTTGTCTTTACCGCATGGAAATGGCAACTGTTTTAATATTTTTACGACAGTTAAAAATAACACAAGCTGGACCCAAATTGTTATTGCAGACACAAAACCCTGGTGGTGTAGTGATTTAAGTCCATAGGGTCACTAACTGGAAGGTCAGCAGTTCAGTTCAACGAGATGCACCTTGGAAACTCCATAGGGCAGTTCTGCTTTGTCTTCTAGGTTCACTGATCAGTCAGAATGGACTCTACGGTGATGGGTTTGGGTATACCTGCACTGCCCACTAGCCACATGTGATTATTTTAATGGAAACTAGTTAAATCAAATTAAAAATTCTATCCCTCAGCCACACTAGCCACATTTCAAGTGCTCAGTAACAATATGTGAATACTATATTTCACAGCATGGAAATAGATCACTTCCACAATGGCATCAAGTCCTGTTTTACAGCATTGTGCTAAAATCAGGGTCAGGAAACTCCTTTTCTAAAGGATCAGAGAGTGAATATTTTCTGCTTTGGAGACCATATCGTCTCTGCCACACTCAGCTGTGCCATTGTGGCTCAAAAGCAGCCACAGAAAGTACAGGAAGAAATGGATATGGTTGTGTTCCAATAATTTTTTTTTACTTGTGGATACTGATATTTGAATTTCATGTAATTTTCACATCATGTTAATAGTATTATCCTTTTGATTTAATTCCAACCATTTAAAAATGTTAAATCTATTCTTAGCTTGTATACCACACAAAAAGAGGCAATAGATCAGATTTGACCAATAGAATGTAGTTTACTACCTGTTGAACTGGAACATTGTGAATACAAGCAACAGAATGAAACCACCACTTGGCTGGACAAGAATAAAAGTATAAAATGAAAATGTATCAGTGCTGAGTTCCATCTGCTCTTTATTATCCAGATAGGTAATGCATGTCAAATAAAAATATGCATCAAAATTGCATGAGCTATGGTTCAAATGTAATAAGAGAAGACGTTCATAAATAATGATGAAAAGGAAATTTTGATGTGCAGAGTTGATATTAATATGCTAGAACCTCAGCTTTTGATTAAATAAGTAGATTTGTTGCCTTAGAAAAGATCAAATTAGAGGTTCACTGGAAATAATTCCCATTATCAGCCTAGTTTTCTAAAATATCAACATTTACTATCTGAAACATTAATCAACTCGTGTCTACAAAGTCCTTAGAGAAAATGCCATTAAATACAGTGATGAGCTTCCCTTTTTATAAAGCACTGGTAGGAAAGAGTTCGCTTCTCATCTACCAACTGAAATCAGTTGGTAGTAACTGCCTGGATCCTTGAGATGAGGTATGTCGTGACTGACTGTTTCTGTCTGCCCGAGGTGAAAGCTGTGATTAAGTGCTGTGCTGGCTGAAAGGTTGGCAGTTTGCATCCACTAGGTGCTCTTTGGAAATTCTGCGGAGCAGTTCTACTCTGTCCTATAGTGTCACCATGAGTCGGAGTTGACTTGATAACAGTGGGTTTGTTTGGTTTGTTTTATTTTATTTGGGGTGAGAGTGTGGGCAGATATTGCGCAGGTGGTACCTGTTCGTCTGCTTTACATGAGCAGCATGGCACAGTGGAGAGAGAAAATGGATTTTGAACTGGTTGAAGATTTGATTGTGCTGTCCATGAGCCCTCCCAAACACACACTTTTTAAAAAACTTTTATTGCAAAAAGAAAAAATAATTAACATATACAAAAAAAGAAAATAAACCATCACCCATTGCCTTTGAGTCAGTTCCTACTCATAGCAACCCTACAGAACAGAGCAGAACTGCCCCCCACAGTTTCCATGAAGTACTTGGTGGATTCGAACTGCTGACAGTTGTAGCACTTAACCCCTATGACACTAGGGTTTCCAGAAGAGATGCACATAATTAACTGCTTTTCATCTGTTAATTTTTTAATGTGTAATGTTAATCAGACTAAGCTATTTTAGGAAAGACCTAAAAAAATAGTTGATTTAACAACAACAACAAAAAGCTTCTGTGAGCTACACTTTCATGTAGTAAGCCTACTTTTACTTCTGTGCAGAATTGGAGAACATGCATTTATGAGTATGCCGTATGTTCAAGTCTGTGGGCCAGATCCCTGTACACGTCCGTCTGAGTAATGCAGTGCTGCTATAACAGAAATACCACATGTGAATTGCGTTAACATATGAAAAATTATTTTCTCACATTTAGAAGGCTAAAAGGCGAAATTCAGGGTGCTGGATCTAGGGGATGTCTTTCTATGGGCTCTGGAAGAAGGTCCTTGTTTCCTGTTAGCTGCTCTTGGAGGATCATCATATCACTTGGCATCTTTCTTCCCTCCCGTATCTGTTCATTTCAGTACCTGACTGGCTCTTTTCTATCTCAAAAACTGACTGGCTTAAGATGTGTCACACCCTATGCTAGGACTTCTTTATTAACACAACAAAAATCCATCCACAAGTGGTATTATAACCACCCTACCGAAAAAAGCACTGCCATCAAGTTGATTTCAACTCCTTGCAACCCTGTAGGACAGAGTAGAATTGCGGTCACAGGATTCTCAAGGCTGTAAACCTTTACAGAAGCAGATTGACACATCTTTCTCTGCGGAGCAGCTAGTGGTTTCGAACTGCTGACCTTTTGGTTAGCAGCTAAGCAGTTTAACCAGTATGCCATCAGATAAGGGTTTGAATATAAGGGTTACAATTTACAGTGCACATTTTGGGGAGACACAATTCAGTGCATTGCAATGTTGTTGTCCCAGTGCAGACTGTGGTACAAGCTGGCTACACAACGGATCAGAGGTCTTTCTGGCAGGCAGAAGGAGAGACTGTTAAGAGCACAATTTGTTTAGCTCCCTCTGCCTCATTCAGCCAGTGCTCTTTTTCCATTTGGTAGACTTTATTTTTTTGGACTCAAGTTGTCTCTGAAACCTGAGTCCAGCAGCTACATGAAGTTCAAATCTGTTTGACAAAAACCATAAAGAAGAACCTGGAGGGGAACAAGTTAGTTTAGAGCTAATATTTATGACCATGGAAATAAGGAGGGCAAGAAATCTTATTGCATGCTCTGACTGCCTGGAGTAAAATAGACCAGTGCGTCCTACGTCTGCAGGCTTTAGAAAAGAACTGTGTGATCTGACCTCTAAGCCTTCTTTAGGATCTTCCGCTGTATAAGAATGGTTGGAGATCTGGGAACGAGAGGAAAAAAGTATATTCTTAATTTCAGGAAGAGTTGGGAGCAATTACACATCCATATTCTATAATTAAAGTTTAATGAGTTTGTGTATGTTACCATCAAAAATAGATAAAATGTCTTTAAAAAAAGGTTAAAGAGCAGTGGTGATAGAGTGGCAGAAGCTTTGCCTTCCATGCCAGAGACCCGGGTTTGATTTCCAGCCAGTGTATCTCTCCCTGGAGGCTTGTACACTGCTATGATCCTGAGCAAGTTTCATAAGAGTTTCCAGACAAAGACAGACTGGGAAGAAAGGGCTAGTGATCTATTCTGAAAATTAGCCACTGAAAATCCTGTAAATCACAGCCGGTCTGATTTGCAACTGATCACGGGTATGGCGCAGAATCAAGCAGTATTTTGTTTTGTTGTCCTTGGGGTCACCCTGAATCAGGAGCTGACTTGAAGACAGCTGACAGCAGCAACAATGATTGAAATGTTGAAGGGTCCATGTGTCTAGGAAGCTTAATATGGTAGTGAAAAGGAACTCGTTTCAAGGTAGGAGGAGCTGACCTCTAATGGCTGGTTGCTTCTGAGCAAATAGCTTCTCTCTGGTCTCATTTCTTTACCAGTAAAATGAGAAGGGTGGACTGTATCAGAGCTTGTAATTGATGGCCTGTAGATGTCCAGCTGAACATACGGATTATGGTTTGTTTGTTCAATTTGAATTAGTTCCCACTGTTTACAAATGAGGATTTCCAGGTCTTTTGAGGTCCCTCTGATCTCTACCAGACCGTTAAGTCTGGTCTTTTTACTAGAATTTGAATTCTGCACCCCATTTTTCTCTTCTCTGTCAGGGACTGTCTGTTGTGTTCCCTGTCAGGGTGGCCATTGGTGGTAGCTGGGCACCATCTAGTTCTTCTGCTCTCTGGGTTATGGGTCCCCATTCTCACATGGCAAAAATCAGGGATCTCCAAACAGAGTTGTTTCCTTCAGAAAGAATAGTGATCTAGTCTGAAAATCAGAATGGCCCCACCACTCCTTATTGTCTCTCTAATACTGATGCTGAGAACCAGTGCTATTTGTTAGTGTTCTGGCATTAAGTTCTGATATATTTTGCTCTCACATTGTCTGTCCCCTAGAGACATTTGTGTTTACAACTTGGACTATATAAACTCTAAGGTCCCTTCAGACTGGGACGTGTCTGGTAAAAGAGAACATCCAAAATGGCTAAGGTTGCAGTATGTTGTCTAATTAAAGTTTTCTAGCAGTGGGAGCTTCGGAGTCCAAACTACAGGGCTAACTTCTTCAGCCAGGTCACTGCAATTTTCAGAGAAAATGCTGACTCCTGGATCCAGGAGTTGAGGTAAGCATATTACTCTTGCATTCTGCTTAATTACATTTCACCTGCCTCTGCTCAGGCTTGATATTCAGCCATTCACAAAGGATTTTTTTATTTTTATTTTTTTTAATTTCTTGGGTACTGATGCTCCCATCTGAACAACAGCCAACTAGATTATCTTGGTCGTTTGCTTTTCCATCTTGGACTTGTAGAGACTTTTACAATTTTCAGATTCTCTCCTAAATATTATCTGCTTTTCACACTGACTTTGTAAGAGAGATAGGGCAAGTATCATTACATCCACTTAACTGAGAAAAAGCGAGAAGAATAGGATATTATTAACAAAGGTTTTTACATTTCAGTCTTTTCCCTTAAAATCAGGTCCTAATACTTTTCTCCCTGATACATTTTTTTAAAGCTGTTTCCTAAACATAAAAATAAAAACATGTTTATTGAATTAAAACATTATTCTCCAGGGCCTAAAGACTACCAGACTACATTATTCTCCCTCCCCACTGAGACGTAATTGAAGATTGATATGATACATTTTATTAATTAGGCCTATCTAGTTTTCCCACGGAGAAAAAAGGAATGTGTCGTCTTTCATGCCAGCTAATTTAAATAAAAACCCACTTGGATTTAGCCTTTTCATGCTGGTGCTACACCAAAACAGCTAGGATAAGAACTGTGAAATATTTACCCTTATCTCATTCTCTAGAACAAATGTGAATCATTGTAGCAAAATAGGTTCTTTATTAGAGTGAGGAGTAGCTGAATATTATGCATGATTTGTGTGTTTTCTTCCTGATTGACTAAAAATCATTCAAAGGGAATACAGTGAAATCTTACATGGAATACAAAGGGCAGAACGCCCTCTCCTTGGTTTCAGAGAGAGTGTGTGTTATACTAGAAAAATTAAGACTACATTAGGAGTCAGCCAACTTTTCCTGTGAAAGGCCATGTAATATTTTAGACTTTGAGGGCCATATGCTGTCTGTTATAACTACTTACCTTTGTTACTGTAGCTTAAAAGTAGTCATTAAAAGAACAAAAAGTTGCCTTTGAGTTGATTCCACCTCATTGCAACCCCATATCAAAGTAGAACTGCTCCACAGGGTTTTCTAAGTTGTAATTTTGAGCCACTGGATGTGTTCCAACTGTCAACCTTTAGGTTAGTAGTTGAATGCAAACCATTTGTGCCACCCAGGACCCCAAAGCAGCCATGGACAGTCTGAAGACTAATGGTCATGACTGTTCCAAGAAAACTTTATTTATAAGCTTAGATCGCATCCATGGTCTCTAGTTTGCAGACAGCTGCTCTGTGCCTCAAATGTGTCATCTAACGGTCATTGCAATAGCAATTAGCTGATGAATAGAATACTGAGCATTTACCATGTGTCCAAGCATTTTATAGTATGTGATGTATATACAGAAACCCTGGTGGCATAGTAAAGTGCTATGGCTGCTAATCAAAAGGTTGACAGTTCAAATCTGCCAAGTGCTCCTTGGAAACTCTATGGGGCGGTTCTACTCTGTCCTATAGGGTCACTGTGTGTCCGCATCAACTCAGTGGCAGTGGGTTTGGATTTTTGGGGTAATGTGTATACCTTTTAACCACCCAAGTATATAATATGTACAATGCTGTTTTTTTCTGTAACCCAGGATTATCTTGTAGAAAAGAAGCATGCCTATATGATAGTTGATGTTTTCTGTCCATGGTGATAACCATTTTCTCACCTGGTCACTAATCATGGCAAGTCACCACTGAGAGAGTCCTCATTCTTGTCTGTGAAGCCTTTTTTTAATTGTTTTTTATTATGACTGAGTAAAAATGTACAACCCCATATAAATTTGCATGTCTGCCTATGTGCAGCTCCCACTGCTCTCCCTGCCCAGTGACAGCACATTCCTCCTCTCTGTTCCATACATGTTATATCCTCCTAATAATCTTCTGTCCCCTTGTCTCCACCCTCTCCTCCACCTCCAGTAAGAGGTCAGCAGGATGAATCCTATAGATGCATGAAACCATAAAGTGCACACATGATGTGGTCACTCTGTCACCAAGTCCAATCCATACCCGTCCAAAGAGCTGACTTCCATTATGATTTATGGACAGGGAAATCATTGGGGCCATGGGCTCCTAGGGGAACCCTGAGGCCCCTGGACCATCAGTTATGGTCTTTTAATGGATCTCTCAGGCAGCACCACTTTTTATTCTCATGTTGCCAGTAAGACTCAGTTTTGTGAGCCCCATCATGGCTATCACTGGTGGTGGCCGGGCACCATCTGGTTCTTCTGGTCACATACCAATGTAGTCATCCACTTACATGCCTCTCTCTCTCTTCTGGGTTCTCTTTTCCCCATGTCGTTTTGGTTCTCGGTGATCATCCATTCCTGTGTGAGGCCCTTTTGAGTCCAGAGACTGTGCTGTATAAGCCACCTGAATGCAGAGAAATACTTTTTCTTTTTTTTTGCATCACATTGGGGGAAAAAAAAAATACCTCAAGACATTCTGTGACTTTGAGTACATAGACACGCCAATTAATATATCTTACCTAGTGTCTTGTGCCTCTTGGTCTCTTTTCAGCACTGGGGTATTTCTTGGTCTCCTAGGGCTGCCACAACAAAATACCACAAAATGGGTGGCTTTAAAGAACAGGAATTTATTGTCTCACAGTTTTGGAGAACAGAAGTCCAAATTGGGGTGTTGGCTCTAGGGGAGGTCTTTCAGCTTTTTAGTAGCTGCTCGTAATCCTTTGCATTACTGGACTGGTAGATTTATCTGTTGTTAGTAGGTGCTATTGAGTTAGTTCTAACTCACAGCTACACTGTGTACAGCAGAAGGAAAAACTGCCCAGTCGTACACCATGCTCTCAATAATTTTTACATCTAGCCCACAGTTTAAGCTTCTGCCTCAGTCCATCTCATTGAGAGTCTTTTTTTGCTGGCCCTCTAATCTGAAAACCCTGGTAGCATAGTGGTTAAGAGCTATGGCTGCTAATCAAAAAGGTGGCAGTTCAAATCCACCATGTACTCCTTGAAAACCCTGTGGGGCTATTCTACTCTGTCCTAAAGTGTCACCATGAGTCAGAATTGACTTCATTGGAGTAGGTTTGGTTTTCTGCTTTGTTAACCATGACATAATTCTCCAGGAATTGGTTCCTTCTGATAACATGTCTAAAATATGTGAGACAAATTGTTGCCATCCATACTTCTTAAGGACATTCTGGCTGTACTTCTAAAACAGATGTTTGTTCTTGTGGCAATCATGATATATTCAGTATTCTTCACTGACGCCATAATTCTAAGGCCTCAAGTCTTTAGTCTTCCGTATTCATTACCCATCTTTCAATACATATGAGGTGATCAAAATTACCATGGCTCAGGTCCATTGCAAAATAGTCCTCAAAGTGACATTTTTGCTTTTTCCTCAGATACAAAACTATAGCCAGGTGTGATGCATCTACCTCCATTGTAACATACTATCTTGTCTTTTGTGTCTCTCTGTATCTGTACTCCTCTTTATAAGTACCACTTAAAAGGGATTAGGTTTAGGATCCATGCTACTTCAGTATAACCTTATTAATGTGACTAAAAACCCCACTGCCAAATAGAATCACATTCACAGGTAAACAGATAAGCACTCTAAAAAGTATCCGAGGTAGATGCAATTCAATCCATAATGGTAAATTTGGATCCTTTCTTTCTCTTCTTTTCTGTGTTAAGTCCGTGGAGCCAAGATCAGAAACTGACTAGTGTCTATGTTATTACCCCTCTATCTATTTTTCAGCCATCCCTAAGACAAGTCAACTTCTTTCTGGTCCAGGGGTATGGAAACCTCATTTAACTCATTACATCATAACTCTTCTCCATATCCCTCATAAGCTAAGTTTTCAAAATGGAAATGTGGCAAGAGATTCATGTTTTTATTGTCCTTTATAATAAATTCTCCCTGAGACAGTGAGCAAAACATGCCTGGCTCTTAGATGAGTGAGAAAGAAAATACCAAGATAAAAACACTGGTAAATATTTCAAAATACTGTCTTGTCACATTCGATCCTCACAATACCCAGAGTAAAATATATTCTTACACTTAGAAATGTTGTCTTGATTCTCTAATGCTCCTGTAACAGAAATGCCACAAGTGGATGGCTTTTACAAATAGAAGTGTATTCTCTCACAGTCTAGGAGACTAGAAGTCCAAATCCAGGATGCTAGCTCCAGGGGAGGTTTGCTCTCTCTGTTTGCTCAGATTTTTGTCATCAGTCTCCTTGTGGTCAAGGAGCTTCTCAGTATAGGGATCTCAAATCCAAAAAACATTCTCTGCTGCTTCAAATTTGGGCAGCCCCATTCTCCTAATCCATCTGAGTGGCAACTCTACCCTTAACACTCCAGAGGTCATTGTCCTACCCTTTGAGACTGTGGCAGCTCTGCTTCCTATGTTCCTTGTCTCTTCAGTTTCTGTTGCCTTTCTTCTTGGTCTTTTGACCCCGCAGAAACCCTGGTTGCATAGCAGTTGACTACTGTGTCTGTTAACCAAGAAGTCCGCAGTTCAAATCTGCCAGGTATTCCTTGGAAATTCTATGGGACAGCTTTAGTCTGTCCTGTAGAGTTACTAAGAGTTGGGGTTGACTCTATGGCAGTGGGTTTGGTTTTTGGATCCTTGACCCCTCAGGCCTCACTGCCTGCATTTGCCTTGCTGGAGCAAGTGTTCCAAATGTCTTTAGCTCCACCAATAAGTGGCTAGAGGCAACCCACACTATCAGTAAGCTATAACCAGAATATACTCCCCTCTCTTGTTCTTGGTGTCTGCGAGATTAGCTCCACAATAAGTGCCCAGAGGCAGCCCACTCCTTCAGGAAACCTTCTGTGCAAAGGCATTCAGCTCTCTCGTTTGGTGGGTCATCAGCCCTGCCTTGCACTGGTTCTCCTGGTTCTGCTGCTGCCACGGTTTGGGGCCATTTCTCTGATACTGCTTCTCACCATCTGTGGCATCTGTGTTAACAGCTCTCCTAAGCTCCTCTGCAGTAGTATTGTCTTTGATGTCCGTAAATCCACAAAAATTCTCTTCAAGGCATTCTAGCGTTGTACTAACAGGCACCTTAAAACTGTTCCAGCCTCTGTCTATTCAGTTTCAAGATAGCTTGCACATTATAGTTTGTCTGTTAGAGCAGTACTCCGCTTCTGGTACCAGGTAATCTTAGTTATCCACTGCTGCCGTAACAGATGTACCACACGTGAATGGCTCTAACAAAATTTGTTTTCTCACACTCTAGTAGCCTTGAAGTCTAAATTCAGGGCACTGGCTCCAGGGAAAGTCTTTCCCTAGGCTCTGGAGGAAGGTCTTTGTTATCAGTCTTCCTCTCCTCTAACAGCTTCTCAGCACGAACTGCACTGGGTCCAAAGATACTCTCTGCTACTGGCACTGCTGTCTTGGTGGTATGTGGATTCTCATCTCTCTGCTTATTTCTGTTTTGTGTCTCAAAAGAGATTAATTTATGATACAGCCTAATCTTGTTTATTGATTCTTGCTTCATTAACATAACTGCTGCTAAACCTACCTCATTAACATCATAAAAGTAAGATTTGCAAC
Source organism: Heterohyrax brucei (assembly GCA_028571685.1). Lineage (NCBI taxonomy): Eukaryota > Metazoa > Chordata > Mammalia > Hyracoidea > Procaviidae > Heterohyrax > Heterohyrax brucei. The sequence goes on from CM053141.1 coordinate 174,644,096, forward strand.
ACATAAGAAAACACATCAGAGTACAAAATAGGGGATAGTCACATTCATAATACTGAGGATCCTGGCCTGGCTGAGTTGACAGATATTCTAGGGGAACACAATTCAATTCATGACAAATAGAGTTTGGAATTGCTGAACCATTTATGCTAATACCAGAGCCATGAATCAAACAAAAGTCAACTTGACTTCAAAGCCAGAGTTTTGTGAGGTCTGACAATTAAGTCTGTGAACTTAATAGTTCTAAGTGCTACATATCTCATTACTGAATATCACTATGGTCACCTTTGAAATATTTCCCTTAGGAAGCTATGCACTGACTCCAGTGCTTAGTTCACCCTTCAAAGCAGTTTTGGAACTCTTTCTGAAATGGCCATTGTGTATGACAGCACAGTAGCAAGTCTGCAAACTTAATTATATAGTTGTTTGTGAGGGAGTTTTTAGCCAGTAAACAAAAAACAGTATTGGAATACCCTCCCTAATCACTTGATGTGGCCCCTAGTGACTTTTTTTCTTTACCTAAAAATAAAAGCAAAGGAAGACATTATGATGCCATTCAGGACTTCAAGGAAAATACAATCACTGCTCTGATGGCCATTCCAGAAAAAGATTTCCAAAATTGCTTTGAAGGGTAGACTACGACGTGCTGGCACCAGTGCATAATTTCCTAAGGGGACAAGTTTGAAGGTGACCATAGTGAAATACTCAGCAGTAAAATTTGTGGCACTTTTTCTAGGAAGAGTTCACAAACTTAGTTGGTAATCCTCATATTAACCCAATATTTACAAAAGGTATGCTGCTGGTAGTTTAGATTATACACCAGGGAGTTTGACAACTAATTTGTCAGTCAAGATCAAAAGAAAATGAGTAATGCAAGTCCATTTCTTTGTGGGAAATGCTGCTGTGAATTTTGAAAAAGCAGAGATTACTGTGGGCTGGGGTAAGGCTTCTGGAAAAAAGTGGGAGTTGAGTTCTCTTTTCAAGGATGAATAGGATTCAGTTGTGGAGACGTAAGTTATAGAAAGTCATTTTGTTTCTCCTTGTCTTAGGGGTGATGCTTGCCCACAGCCCTCAGTACTTGTTTATTTTATGACATAAGCCGTTGGTTTCAGACATCAGCAGCTGTCCAGCTACATGAAATATTGTGTTCTCTTCATCCTAAACCTGAGGTCTTTCAAGAACTACTCGCCACTTACCCCTTCGTTGGGATGTGTAGAGAATTTTAGGATGCCACTCAACTTGAGGTTCTATGAAAACGTCCGTTGGGGCTAGGAAAGGGAGATATTATCTCTGTAGTGATACCACTCAGTCTGGAATTTCTCACTGAGACATTTAGTCTCCCCTGGAAATACCAATGAAGGTAGATAATGATTGATTGTTCTCTGAGAATTATCCTCCAAAACTTATGTATGGTTCTATTTTGCTCACTTTATACCTTTTCGTTCAGTGTCCTGGAGCCCTGGGCCATTGGCAATGTTTAAAGTTTGAATGTTTCACTTCTGTATATTGGTTGGACTATTATCAGTTTCTGGGTAAGAAAACTACTCTTATGGAAACGTGTTATTTTTCACTTTATGCTTGGAATATGCAAACTCTTAGGCTCTTACTATTCAAAAATCTTCTCTCAAAAGGTCAGCTCCTGCACTCGAATGTACTGCAGCTTTCAAGAGTTAGTTGTGGAACTAAAAATGAAGAATCTGATTAAGGTCTCTTAAAATACTCTTCACGTGCACACATACACACATACGCATTCACACACTTCATTTCCACCTCAAGTATAGAAAGCCATCATTGTTTCTAGATATTTGGGTTCAGTTCTCTGGATCTACTAGATGCCAATTGACACTAATACCTTTTTTACATCGGAAAGTTACATGTTTAAAAGTGGATTGCCTCAGAAATGAGGGCTTATTTTTCAAAAGGCACAGCGTTTCTTCTGGGGTGATGAAAATATTCTAAAATCCATCATGGGGATGGTTGCACAAATCTGTGTATACACTAAATGTTATTGAACTGAATATTTCACATACGTGAATTATATGGCATGTGAACTATATCTCAGTAAAGATGTAAAAAGGGGTTTAGATTTTAAACAAAAAGAAACTAATAGCTTTTCCTCCTGGGCACAGCTCTCCAGGACACTTGTTTCTGTGTCTGAGAAGGTAAACATAAAGTAATCAGAGTTGTTCTGTTCCCTAAACACTGTACTTCGTTTTCTTTCCCATGTGTTTCCTATACTAGGAAACTCTCACTACCTCACTCCTAGGCCCCCTCCCCAAAACCCATACAGACATGCTTGGTCTAGAGAATTCTGACTTCTCTTTCAGGAAGTATCTCCAAGAAGTTGCTCTTGACCAGCCAGGTGTTAGTTAAGAGCCCCTGCCACGTGCTCACTGATAATGTGTACTTGACCTATCATGGAATGTGGAACACTTCATTGTAATCAACTCATCTCCAGACTTGGATAACTTTGAGAGAGCAGAAGTCTTTGTGACCACTGTAAATCCCTTACGCCTCCCACCGTGCTTGAAAGATAGTACAGAGGGAGTGGGTGGAACCTTAATTTTTTGAGTGGTGTATACTGGAGGCTTTCTCTGGTGATAGTAGCTGATGCACATTTGCTATTATAATTGACCTAGCTCTGCTGTCCTGCTGTTCCCCCTGCTTGTTTATAGATTAGAGAATATCTTTCATCTTGGTGGCGGACTGTATTCTAATATAAGGATGACAGTACATGTAGGACAATTTAGAAACATCATTGATCCTCAAATGGGATGTTCCATACATTATTTCCAGGTATGAAAGCACTCACCAGGATAAGGCAAGAGAATGAAAGCTTATTTGCAGGACCAACAATGTTTAACCAAACTAGGAGCATGGATAACACACTGAAAAGTGAAACTTCTTTTTTTTTCTCTTTTTCTTTCTTTCTTTTTATAAATTACAATAAAAGAATAAAATTTCTAACATCTATCAATTAATTTGTCTATGATAAACCCTCAGTCCCCACCCACCCATGTAGCCAAACACAGTCATTTTCTTCTATGGAGAATTCTCTTGTTAAGTCTTTATAAAGGGGGTCTCATACAAAGTTTGTCCTTTTGACACTGGTTGATTTCACTCAGCATGATCTCTTCCAAATGAGACTGTGTTATGAGATGTTTTCTAAAATTGTTGTCTTGTATCATAGCATCGTGTTCCATTCAGTATATGTACCAGTTTACTGATCCATTCATCTGTTGATGGACATTGGGGTTGATTCCGACTTTTGCTATTGTGGAATGTGCTGCAACAAACATTCATGTACATGTGTCTATTTGTGTGACAACCTTTGTTTCTGAAGGGTAAATTCCAAGCAGTGGAATTACAGGATCAAATGGTATATCTATCTCGAGCTCTGGAAGCACCAGACTGTTTTCCAAAGAGGTTGTACTATTTTGCAATCCCAACAGCAGTATAGAAGAGTTCCAATTTCTCCACAGCCTCTCCAATGGCCAACCTTGTTGGGGTGAGATGATATCTCATTGTAGTTTTGATTTGAATTTCTTTAATAGCTAATAATCATGTGCAATTCTGCATGTGTTGTTCGCCTGCCAGGGTATCCTCTTTAGAGAAATATCTGTCCATCTCCTTCGCCCATCGCTTAATTGGATCATTTATCCCTTTCTTGTTGCTATTTTGTAATATCTTATAGATTATGGAGATCAGATGTCGGTCTGATATAGAGTTGCCAAATATTTTCTCCCATTCTGTAGGTGGTCTTTTAATTCTTTTGATGAAGTCTTTGGATGAGCAAAAGTGTTTGATTCTTAGTAGTTCCCATGTGTCTATTTCCTCTTCTGATGAATATGCTTTGTATGTCAGATTTTGAAGTCTCTCTATATTGTGTATTTAAACTTCCATTGTTGAACTTATTATATCTTGGATGAGCTTTATCGTTTTAGATTTTGTATTTTATCCAATTTATATTTTATCCAATTTGAATTGATTTTTGTATGAGATATGGGTCCTGTTTCAGTTTTTTGCAGATGGATATCCAATTTTGCCAGCACCATATGTTAAAAAGACTGTTCTTACCCCAGTTAAAATCTTAGGGCCTTTGTCAAATATCAGCTGTTCATAAGAAAATGGTGGCCTCTCTGGGGTCTCTACTCTGTTCCGTTGGTCTATGTGTCAATTTTTGTACCAGTACCAGGCTGTTTTCACTACTGTGGCAGTGTAATCAGTTCTAAAGTCAGGTAGTGAGAGGCCTCCCAGTGTGTTCTTCTTCTTCAGTAGTGCTTTACTTATCTGCGGCTTCTTCCCCTTCCAAACAAAGTTGATGATTTGTTTCTCCATCTCATTAAAAAATGTCACTGGAATTTATATTGGGATCGCATTGTTTAAGGAGATTGCTTTGGTCAAGATAGATATTTTCACAATGTTGAGTCTTCCTATCCATGAGCAGGGAAGATTACTCCGTTTATGTAAGTCTCTGTTTGTTTCTTATAGTAAGGTCTTGTAGTTCTCTTTGTAAACATCTCTTATTTCTCTAGTTAGATTTATTCCTAGGTATTTTATCTTCTTGGGGGCTATAGTAAATGGAATTGATTTGGTGATTTCTTCTTTAATAATCTCACTGTTGGTATAAAGAAATCCTACTAATTCACTTATGTTTATATTGTATCCCAATACTTTGCTGAACCTCCTCCATTGGTTCCAGTAGCTTACTTATGGATTCCATTGGATTCTCTGTATAAACAATCATATCATCTGCAAAGAGGGGGATTTTGACTTCTTCATGGCCAATATGGATGCCCTTTATTTCTTTGTCTTGTCTAATTGCTCTAGCTAGAACTTCTAGCACAATGTTGAATAGAAGTGAGGAGAATGGACATTCTTATCTAGTTACTGTTCTCAAAGGGAATTCTTTCAGTCTTTTACCATTCAGGATGATGAAGGCAGTTGGCTTTGCATAGACGCTACTGATTACATTGAGGAATTCCCCCTCTGTTCCTATTTTTCTGAGAGTTTTAAGCGTGAATAGGTGTTGAACTTTGTCAAATACCTTTTCTGCATCAATTGACAAAATAAGGTGATTCTTATCTTTTGTGTTATTTAAATGGTTGATTACATTAATTGTTTTTCTGATGTTGAACTAGCCTTGCATCCCTGGAATGAAACCAACTTGATCATGATGAATGATTTTTTTATATGCTGTGGAATTCTATTGGCTAGAATTTTGTTGAAGATTTCTGCATCTAGGTTCATGAGTGATATTGGTCTGTAATTTTCTTTTTTGTGGGATCTTTCCTTGGTTTTGTTGTCAGGGTTATGCTGGCTTCATAGAATGAATTTGGGAGTACTCCATTCCTTTCTATAGTGTGAAATAGCCTCAATAGTATTGGAGTTAACTGTTCTCTAAAAGTTCGGTAGAATTTTCTGGTGAAGCCGTCTGGTTGATAGATTTTTTATGACTTTTTCAATCTCTTCCTTTGTGATAGATTTATTAAGGTGATCTTCTTCTCCTTGTGATAATCTTGGTGAGTCATATGAATCTAGGAATTTGTCCATTTCCCCTAGGTTTTCAAACCTGTTAGAGTACAGCCTTTCATAGTATTCTGTTATGATATTTTTTATTTCATCTGGGTCCATTGTAAGATCTCCCATCTCGTTTCTTAATCAGGTTATTTGAATCATCTGCTGTTTTTCTTTTGTAAGTTTAGCCAGTGGTTTATCAATTTTGTTGATCTTTTCAAAGAACCAGCTTTTGGTTTTGTTAATTTTTTCAATGGTTTTTCTATTCTCTAATTCATTTAGTACTGCTCTAATCCTTATAATCTGTTTTCGTCTGGGACCTGAGGGGTTCTTCTGTTGCTCTCTTTCTACTTGTTCAAGCTGTAACGTTAATTCTTTAATTTGGGCCCCTTATTCTTTCCAGATGTGTGCAGTTATAGAGATAAACTGACTTCTGAGCACCGCTTTTGCTGTATCCCATAGATTCTGGTAGGATGTGTTTTCATTCTCATTTGAATCCATAAATTTCTTTATTTTGTCCTTGATTTCTTCTATAACTCAAGGCTTTTTGAGCAAAGTGTTGTTCAGTTTCCACAAGTTTGAGTTTCTACCTATGAATTTTCTGGTATTGATTTCAACTTTTATAGCTCTATGGTCTCAGAAAATACTTTGTAATAAATCAGTGATTTGGAGTTTATAGAGAATTGCTTTATGACCTAACATAAGGTCTATTCTGGAGAATGTTCCATGTGCATTGGAGAAGAAAGTGTACTTATCTGCTGATGGATGAAAAGATCTGTATATGTTGATAAGGTCAAGTTGGTTGACTGTTGTAATAAGATCTTCTGCATCTTTACTGAGCTTTTTTCTGGATGATCTATCCATAACTGAAAGGGAAGTATTGAAGTCTCCAACTATTATTGTGGAATGATCTATCTCATTTTTCAGTGTTGTCTGTATTTGTTCAATGTATTTAGGTGCTCTGGTATTGGGTACATAAGTATTGAATACTGCTAAGTCCTGCTTGAGTATTGAAACTTTCAGCAATAAATAGTGACCATTCTTGTCCACAATAGTGGATTTTACATTAAAATCTATTTTATCTGAGATTAGTATTGTCACACCTGCTCTTTTTTGTGTGTTGTTAGCTTGATATATATTATTCCAACCTTTAATTCTCAACCTGTTCATATCTTTAAGTCTAAGGTATGTTTCTTGTAAGCAAGATATAGACAGGTGGTGTCTTTTGATTCAGGGAGTCACACCCTGTCTCTTTACTGGAGCATTCAGTCCGTTTACATTCAGTGTAATTATTGATAGGTATGTGCTTAATGCCATCATTTTGATGTAATTATTTTTGTGTTGATGTTTTCTATATTGCTCTTAATGTTCTGTTCTGGGGAATTCTTCTTTATGGGTTGTTGTTTCAGTGTTGGTTTCATGTTGAGACTCCTATAAGCACTTCTTATTTTGATACAGTGCATTGTTAATCTGCTTTATGGCTACATGTATTATCTTCCTTAACATACTAAGATTAAACCCAACTTTAACTACTTCATAACTCTGAAACTTCCTCTGCATCTAAAACAACTGTAACTATTGTAATGTATACCTCTTTTAATATGATGGTATTATAGTTGTCATAATATGATCATGGATTTCCATATTATAATACTGTAGCTTTGGTGAAGTTTTGTGACTTCTTTAACTGATTAGAAATTTGGATGAAATGTCCTGAATTGTCACCTAAATTACACACTTAGGGAAGAGCATCTTTCAATATTTCATGTAATTTTCATTTAGTTTTTATGAAGTCTTTAAATTTCTCTTTATTTTCAAAAGTCTTAATTTCACCATTGTATTTGATAGACAGTTTTGCAGGATGAATAATTCTAGGATGGAAGTTTTTCTTATTCAAGGCTTTGAAAGTGTCTGCACACTGTTTTCTAGCCAGCGTTGTTTCAGCAGAAAAGTTGAATGAAAGTCTACAGGGTTCCCCGCAGAGTGTTAGTCTTGCTTTGAGCATTGCTGCCTTCAGAAGCATCTGTTTATGTTTCAGTTTGTTAAGCTTGATTACAATATGCCTTGACATATTCTTTTGGGTCTAGCTTTTGTGGTGTTTGATAAACATCTTGGATACCTATGTTCTCTTTGCTCATAATCTCAGGAAAGTTTTCTGTCAGCCTCTCCACAGCAATACTCCCTATATTGTCATTAATCCCCTCTGCTTCAGGAACTCCAATTAAACATAAATTATTCCTCTTCATGGAGTCCCACATGTTTCTTAACGCTTCTTCATTTTCCTTATTTCTTTTCTCTGATTTCACCTCATAAATGCTGGCGTCAGTTACTCTGTGTTCAAGGTCACTGAGTCGACTGTCCATCTGTTCAATCTTACTCTTTTGGCTTTGGATAGAATTATCTAATTCTGTAATTTTGTTATTTATATGATGTATTTCAGATCATTGATGTTCCATCAGTTCAAATAGCTTACCAAATTTTTCATTTTGTTCTACTGCATTTTGTTTAATCTCTAGGAGAGTTCTATACATAAATCTTTTGTATTCAAACTCTGATAAATTCTTCATCTGGGAAACTTTTTGAGTTTTTTGAGTCTTTATTTAGGAAATTTTCTGGAGCATTTGAAGGCTGCTTCTTTAAATGATTAATTATGATTTGCTGCCTGTGTGCCACCTAGATACTGTTTGATTTTTCTGGTATTGGATCTAAGTGATTTGTTGGTCACCAGCTGACTCTAATACTCCAGTGATTTGCCCCAGGTGGACTCTTAAGGGTGGAAGACTCTGCTTAGTGGGTGGCAAAGGGCCTGCTCTGCTTATGGAGAAATTGGGAGCTGTCAGCCAACCCTACAATGTGAGTCAGAGAACAGAGGGAGGAAAACTGTCAGGCCTCTCAACAGACAGATCTCCAGGTGGATACATAGGCCTCTCAGCCTTAAACGTAAACCGCACTTCTATGCAGGGAGCTGTCCAGGTGCTAAACTGGGAGCTGGGAGCTGTCCAATGGGCTGGCCTGAACAGGCAGTCAGAAGCAGAAGACTCCACCTGCCAGCTGATAATGAAAGTACGTTACCAGCCGTTTGCGGAAGCTGCAGTTCTCTGATACAGTGAAACAGCAGAAGGAGGTCAGACAGTCACTGGATTGTTTTTGAGAGGAGAAGATTAGTCCGATACTGTTGCCTGGTCAAATAGGCGAGGTCCTAAGGTTCCCCAGATGTTCAGTGCTCCATACAAATATCATCCAGGCCTTAGTGCTCAGAGGGAAATGAGGAGACGTTAGTTTACTCTGCCATCTTTTAATGGGAAAGTGAAACTTCTGTGGATTACTATCTCTTTCCTTTTGATCTATTCTCTCCTTAAAGACTCCCAGAATCAAATAATGCAGCCCCCAACTCACTACCCTCATGTTGGATTTAAAAGTATGCTTACTCTTTAGCAAAACATATCAGTTAAAAGGCACTTCATGGTCCAACCTGCTATGCAGGGGCCCTTCCATAGTGTTCTGAATGGGCCATATTCAGCTTTTTCTTGGGTGCATCTCTAGTGATGGGTACTCATAACTTCTGAGTACAGTTGATATTCCTGGTGGATGAGAACATAGAAAGTTCAGTTCAGAGAAACACTAATTAAATGTGCAGGTTCCCCAGAGATACAGCATCCTTTCACACCTGGCTCTGCTCCTTAGTAGCTGGGTGCTCTTGGACAAATTACTTAACCTCTCAAAGCCTCATTTCTCTCACCTGTGAAAAAGCATCTATGAAAAAGGATGACAATAATACCTGATTTGTTGTATTATGAAAAGTAAATGAAATAATATCTGCAAGGAATTTAGTTTATTGTCTGCTGTATAATAAATATTCTATAAATAAAACCCACTGCCATCAGGTTGGGTCCAACTCATAGTGACCCTAGGGGTCAAGGGTAGAACTGCCCCATAGAGTTTCCAAGAAGTGCCTAGTGGATTTGAAATGCTCACCTTTTGGTTAGCAGATACAGCACTTAACCCACTACACCACCAGTTTCCATTCTATAAATTGTAGTCTAAAAATCAAACAAACCAAGAAGAGTTTTCAACAGGTTTTAAAACTGGCATCTGCATCTACAAGTAGGGTGAAACTTGTGAACAGAAGGAACTACATAGGCAATCCAAGGTTGCCGATGTCCAACTTACAGACAACTCGTATTTGCCCTTTAATGTTACATAAACTTGCCCTCACCTTGAAATGATTTTATCAGTGCTTCTTGCAACAAATTCTTCATTACAATCACCTTCACTCACTGCTTGTGACAGCTTTTAAATCACTGAAAAGCCTTCAAGCATTTTTTTGCACTAAATTAAGACTAACAACCATCCATGCCTGCTCTGACTTCCCTGCAAATCCATAAAGACTAAATGGACAAGTGGACAAAAGATCTGGGGTAGAAAGCGAGAGTGTGCTGTCATATTACATTTGTCCCTACAAATTCACAAAAATCTCATTCATAATCCAAGTCTTCCTGTACATGATTATCAAAGCCATGCCAATATCTTATTCTAACAAGCATGGTGCCCTGTGACTCTACATAGATTTGAAATAGAGGTCTCCGAACTGATTCTCAGTTAAGAGAAACTTGGGGATTAGGAATTATTAAGAAGAGACAACTTTACATTGGAAAATTCTTGATATTGGTCTCAATGGAAAGCAAAATATTCATTTTGTGGGAATGATAACATAGACTGGACTACTTCATTTCCTTAAAGGATAGAGCACAAGATAAAAAAAAAAAAAGTCCTAGAGGGTCCTGTATGTAGCTCTTGGTCACCTTGCTTTACCAAGTATGCTGCTACTCCCATCACTGCCAGTGAACACCACTGGACAACACAAAATGAAATAAATTACTTAGTATGGAAGAAAAGGCCATTTCTTTACTATCAGTTATCTTGTGTCACATTTGAAGGTTCCAATCACAAATTTAGTTAATTTTTTTTTCTATTTCTAAAGCTTGAAATTACCTAACTCATCAAGGTGATAATTAGAATCTCTGCCTGATCTCTAAACATAATTGGCTTATTCTTCTCAAACAAAAGACCATTGTTCTTGATTTTTGTGAACTACCTTGCATTATAATCAGGAAGTATCCTTAGAAGTAAGAAGGACAATTGAGGGCCTCACTTTTCATTCAACAAGTCAATAAAAAAGTAAGTTTCTTTCTTTCTTTTTTTAATTGTACTGTGACCCTGGTTGCCATCCCTGTAATGTAACAGCACACTCTTGCTTTCTAACCCAAATCTTCTGTCCACTTGTCCAGCTTCTATCCTTTTATGCCTTCTCATCTTGCCTCTGGACAGGCGCTGTCCATTTAGTCTCCCCTATCTCCTTGAACTAGGAAGCACACTTTTCACAAGTATTATTTTAAGTTTTACAGTCTAGTCTGATCTTTGTCTGAGGAGTTGGCTCCAAGAATGGTTTTAGTTCCAGGTTAACAGAGAAATCGGGGGCCATATCTTCTGGGGTTCCTCTAGTCTCAGATCATTCTAGTCTGATCAACAAGAGTAAATTTTATAGCAACTCCCAAGATCAACAACCATTTGCCTGTTACTTCCAGAAAGAAGAGTCAGCACCAGAACCTGTTTCTTCATAATGGCCCTGACAGCCAGAGGACAGGACCCTTAAAAAATGTCCTATGATACATCTCAGACACCAAGGATTTTTTTTAACCTTATCCTGCAATGGTATTAATTTAGCGCATATAAAAAATTAACTACCTAATGTAAAACATCTTATGTACAGGGGCAGAACAGAAGTTTGACATAACCAAGAGTGAGGACCTCAAGGTGTCATCTTAGGACCATGTGGTAGTACTTTGTGGTTACCAACTTCCCTCTTATTGCACCATTAACTCTAACTGGAAAAAAAAAAAGTCTGATTTGATTCCACAAGGGAAATCTTTAAGCTCAGGGGGGATGCAAGGACTTTTTTTTTTTTTTCTGAATAAAAGAACTTTAGGAAAATCTGAGTTTTTTTCCTTCAGTGAAAGTGGCCATGATCAATGCGTACAGCAACCAAAAGGACTGACTTTATTTTCCTAAACTTGTGCTTTTGAAGCTAATGTTCCCTTACGTGGAATGCTCTTAGTCCTTTCCTCTTTATCGAGACACTTCCTGCTTGTCTTGAGACAGCATCTGTTCCCTAGCTTCCCCAAGCTTCTTAGCATCTGGACCTGTGTGTAGCCCGCATTATTGTATTATAATGTGCCTGCTTGCCCACCTGTCCTCTAGAGACTGTGTGCTCCATCTCTGTACCCTCAAGTTCATAGCACAGAATAATTTTACAACAATGGTTTTGTTAACTAAGTGTGGCAGAAAGCAAACTTCTGTAGTTAAGGGATTTGTTTTTCCATTAAACCTCATTATCTCTTGAGTTATTATTCTTAAGGAGTACCAAATTATAAGGGAATGAAGGTGTAAAATCAGCAGTACTGAAAGAACAAATTATAGAGACAAAAAAGTATAAATTATGATGAAAATCTCTCTAACCCTGTCTTCTGAACCCCAAATTGCTGAGTGGTATCTGGGTCCTTAAAAGCTAGCAAGCTGCCATATGAGGTACACCAAATGGTCCCAACTCATTCAGAATAGACGGTGACTGAAACTATCTAGGATACAAGAAAAAATGAGCTGAGGAGGCTGAAGGACCCATATGAATGGAAGACTGTATCAACATGAGACCAGAGGAATCAGTTGGTACCCAGCCACCACGAAAGCAGCTGTGATTGGGAACACAATATAGAGTCCCTGAGGCAACGTGAGAATATGAGGTGTACAGTTCAAGAACGCTTGCAAGACCAGAACTTATGATCTGACAGCCTCCTAGACCTGCAGCTGGCCCTGACCTGAAACCAGTACTGAGATCAACACTTTAGACAAAAATGGACTGGTCTCAGGGACATAGTGTAAGCATATGATATGTGTGTATGTTTTCTGAGTTTCTACATTTATAGGAGGCTGTCCTACTGGTTTCTTTCTGGAGAGGAGAGAAGAGGGTGGAAAGGAGATGATAGCCAAGCCAAGTGCTTGTTAATAATACTAGAAGCATGGAGTGAAAAGGAAGAATGTGCACTCATCGGGTGAGGAGAGCAGATGGAGCTACAGACAGGCGAGCAGGTGGCATTCATTTGGATTGTATACTTCCACTTAATCATAATTAAAAGAAGAAGAAGAAGAGGAAAAGAAACAAAACAATCTCTCTAACCCTGGTGGTGTGGTAAGAGCTACAGCTGCTAATCAGAAGGTCTTCAGTTTAAATCCACCAGGCACTCCTTGGAAACTCTGTGGGGCAATTCTGTTCTGTCCCACTGGGTTGCTATGAGTCAGAACTGACTCTAAGTCACATAACAACAACAAGCTAAAGGAAGGAACAAAAGGGCAGTTTCAAATGTGGAAGTCTGGGTAGTCAATAATTGTCTTAAAATAATTCTGCCTTCTAGAATTTCGTGCGGAAAAAAATAGGTGTGATCAAAAGAGAACTTCCATACATTCTGACTACAACATGTACCTGTGTCTGCCTAATAACGTCTTTAACTGGAGTCATTGGTAGTGCTAACAGCTAAGACTTAACTACTAACCCAAAAGGTTGACTGCTTGAACACACCCACTGGCACCTCAGAAGAAAAGCCTGGTAATCTGCTTCTGAATGGTCTCAGCCAAAAAAACCCTGTGAATACTGTTCTACTCTGCACACATGGGGTTACCTGCAACATACAGAGTGGCTGTAAGAATCAGCTTCACAGCAACTGGTTTGGTTCTGGAAAGTCCTTATGGCGAAAACAAGAGTGGATATAGTGTTCCTGCTTAGCTGCCATTTCTTCTACATTGAGTCTCTACAGTCTTTATACACATAGTCATACTTATTGCACATAATAATTACATGAGATAGATGAAAAAGCACACAGCATATGTCATAACACCTAGAAGATGTTCAATAAATGCTTGCTGCATTTTAAATTAATCTTACTTGGTTGGCATGGTATATATACTGCTTTTGAAAGTTACAGAGAACTCGTGGTCTTTCTTACTGTGACTTTACTGACCAGCTGCCACCATTAGGCCCTTGGGTCTTGGCATCTTAGAGACAAAGCAGCAGGTGCTCGAATGACTATGCTTGGGCTAGATGTACAAATCACGAGACTGCACCAGAGTTGGTTGTGTTCTGTGCCAGGCACTGAGGTGTGACTAGTGGGTGAGGCAGAGGTGTCCCTGAAGGTGGGACTTCCTAGTCAGATGAGAAAGACGTGGACTGAATAAATAATTACCAGAGAGTCCCTGTTAATGGGAGCTTGAACTCAGAGGTTGCTATATAGGGTTGTTATGATTTGGAATTGACTCAATGGCAATGAGTTTGGGTTTTTCAAGTCAAGATGACCAAGAAGTCTGTAGAGGGGAACAAAAATCTAGTCTGAGGGTCAGCGAAGATTTCCTTGAGGATGTAACATTTAAGAGAAATAGTAGTTAGATAACTGAACTATGGGGGCAATGAATAAATAAGACAAGTCAAATCTGGTTGGAATGTAGAGGGAGCGTTTGACCCTTGCCTCCAGCTTCCAAACCATTTTGTGTACTTGATTAAACCCCATCCTTGATTAGTCTAATTCTCTGCCTACCCTCTGTCTTCTTGGGGCAGCAAACAGTGGCTAGAGTAAAACATGCATTACACCACCCTACCTCTCTTTAAGGTCATGAGCCCCAACCTCAAGTGTAACTGCAGTCTCCAATCTGTCCTCAGCCCATTTCCTGCCGTGCTTCCCCAGGCAGCTGGTTCATGCCTTCCTTTGAAGCCGCTTACACTCCATCACATGCTTTACTGTCTTCTGATGGCTTTGTTTCATGTTTCATGGAAAAAAAACAGAGATGTGGGCAAAAGAGAACTTCTGTATATTCTGACCACAACATCTGTTTGCCCGTGCTCTCTGCCTTCCTCCAGTCACCAGGATGTACTCTCCAGGCTCTTTCTAGCATCAGCTCCACCCTGCATGGGACCCTATCCCCTTGCACCAAATCCAGGATGTTACTCCAGCAAATGTCTACCTTCACTTTATCTCCATCATTATCTTTTCCCTCTGGATCATTCTCATCGGTGATCATACATGTTTTCATCTCCTATGAAGGAAAAACAAAATAAGAAAGCATCGCTTTAACCTCCGCATTTTCCCTCATTACTGTCTCCTGTGCCCCTAGCTACCATCTTACTTTCTTTACAGGAAATCGTTGAAAAGGTTGCCTTTGTTCACTGGTTTCATGTCCTTCCCTCCTGTTTTTCCTTGATCCATTCTGATCGGCTTTTTCTATCAGTCTGGAGGACACTGTTTCTACCTTCACAAGTGATCCCCAGCAGAAATGGACTTACCTTGAAATTAATAAAGCATAAGCTTCAGGGACCCTCTTTTGAACAGAACCTTTGAAGGTGTAATACCTAATATTCTCTTTTTCTGTCTTGAAGAGAACCCCCAAATTACATAAGCTTTGGGACCTACAAAACCTAGATTTGTTCCTGGCTTCCGCAGTGCCATATCCCCCCAGTGGTCATTATGCTAGTTTTTTTCTTACTAAATATCTCAGCAGCATATCTCTCTCATTTGCTTGGGCTTTAGGTGCCCTTTCTCTACATTTTCTTCTACTCCACGGGTCTCTCCTTTTCAGTGTCTCTGGCTGTTTCTCTTCTTTTCCTTGCCCTCTCAACATTATTATGGCCCAGGACTGAACTCTTTGACCTCACCTACTTACGCCTTTAATAATCTCATCCTCTTCTGTATGTATGTATAAATAGGGAGATGTAGAAACTGGTGGTGTAGCGGAAACCCTGGTGCCATAGTGGTTAAGTGCTCCAGCTGTTAACTGAAAGGTCGCCAATTCTAATTTGCCAGACGCTCCTTGGAAACTCTATGGGGCAGTTCTACTCTGTTCTACAGGGTAGCTATATGTTACTCCCTCTTCCTGTTGGTTGACTAATAGGTAGCTCAAACTCCTGATTTCTCCCACCAACCATGTCCTCTTATAGTCTTCCCCATCTCAGTAAATGGTAATTCGATTCTAATAGTTGCATAGGCAAAAATAATAGTTTCTTTCTTTCTTTTCATGAATTATATCCCTTTTGTCTCAGAAAATCTTGTTTGTTCTATCTTGAAAATACCATCCAACATCTGGCCACCTCTCTCTATTGTCACTCTGCTCTCCTATTCTAAGTTGACAGTCTCTTGCTTGTATTATTTTAATAACCTCCTAACTAGTCTTCCTGCTTGCACAGCTGACGTTCCATATTTTCTGTATATTAGCCAGTGGCAGATAATTTATTTGCTCAAAATCACCGAATAAGGTAGGTAGAGGTGCAGTAAAGACAGAGAGGAGAGAACAGGCAGGTGCACAGAAGGAATACTAGATAGTAATACATCTGCTAATGCTTATGGACACAGGGGTTCAAACTGAAAAAAAAAACAGGTCAAAGCCCCGCACCATCCTCACTGGAATGGGAGGCTTCTGAAGACATGTAACAGAGGAAGTACTCAGATTTGTTGTTTTAAAATGCAGGGGACTATGTTTTTGTTTTTAAATATATTCAGACCCGGAAGATTATAGTCACAAGATTTCTAGCACCTCTAGAATTTTGGATGTTGAATATATGAAATATCCAATTTGTAATTTGTATTTACAAGGAAAGCAAAAAGTAATAGCACCTACATACATGGAGTATGAGTTTTGTTTGGGTGGGAGGAGATGATAAATAGATTCAATATGTCTCAATACTTTATACTTTTCTAAAAACATAAAACCAGAAAAATTTTTACAGGATGACAGAAAACCTATAGAATCAATCCAGTCTTTGTTTGTTTGTTTAAGATTAGGGTTACTTTTGTGGTTTGACATAAATGATTTTGTGTCCTCCTTTTTGTTTTATTTATGAATGAGGCGCTATGTAGGGAAGATTCTTGCCAACTAATGAAAATTGCCTGATCCTTCTCCATGCTCTAGATGCACTTGTGTTGGGTATTACAGGATGCTGTTGGCAACAAAATGTTAATTTAGCATTTTGGCTGTTTAAAATAGTGTGTAAAGGCTGTGTGACTAGGATTTCATTATTCCTGTCATTATGCCCTGTGTTGGGGGTTAATTTTCCACTGCTGGAGACAGAACCATGCACTGCCAGTCCTCTTAACAACTCCTTATTTCTCAGCTCAACACCTTTTCTCTCCATGATTTCTTTCACCCTTTTATCATAAATTTTACCTGGCCATCAAGTTTAATAGCCCAGCAAAAATGCAGGTACTTTCTCCCCCTGAGTCATCCCAAAATATACTCAGAGAGAAATGTATTCAAACGCAACCAAATGAAACCAAAACCAAAAGAGTCTAACTTTCTTTGGAAAAAGACTCTCAGTAAAATGCAATATAGTTTTTGCTTTGTATGCATCAGGAAGCCCCAGAGTCAAATATGCTAGGTATAGCTTCTCTTTGTGATATGGTAGGATTTCTGTTTGAAAGAAAATTAAATATCCAAGGTTTAATAAAATCTGACTTTGATATTTTAATTTAGGTTTTCCATTACTTCTTTTATATTGGTAAGAAACAGTTCCATGGGTCTCTCATACTTCTGCATGTTTTGCGAGTAAGACAGTAGCTGCCCTGTGTTTCAAATTGTCTTCTTAAGGAAGTTTATATGGTGAAAAGCTTTAGAAGGCTGAGACAGTATCTCCCTCCAGAGCAAAGGTAGGTATGTTGCTGCCCATTAAAGAATATTTGTGTTCACTAAGACTAGAGTTCCTCTCCTGTGAGCCAAACTACTGCATGTGCAGACATCCAGCTGGAGCCGTATATGTAGCCCTTGCCCACGGGATTGGGAGGCAAGGGAGAATATACTGGTGCTGATTCTGCCTGCAAATAACCCTGATAGCATAAGCAGTTAAGCACTCAGCTGCTAGCTAAATGGATGATAGTTTTAATCTACTTCATGGCCATAGGAGGAAGTCCTGGCCATTTGGTTCCAGAAAGATTACAGCCAAGAAAACCCTATGGAGAAGTTCTATTCTACCACATGGGATCATTATGAGTCAGAATTGATGCAGCAGCACCCAACAAAAGCAACCATACTGCCTGCTGTGCCATAAATAATAAAGTCCTTTGTCTTTGATCCATGAGTCTTATGTCTTCTGCCAGCATCCATGTATGTGTGGCATGCAAAATTGTTAAATTATCTGTGGTCTAAAACCTCAGAGTACTTGCAGCTATGGAAATGATACTTTCTAATAACATTAACACATAGGGAAAAGAATGTACTTTAGAATGTATAGTAGATGATTCTGGATCATATAAAGTATACTTCTGAGTTTGCAAATACTCCTTTTGACTTTCCTCAAGATGTTCCCTCTACCTGAAATTTCATTCCTTCCACATACATATTTAGTTAAGCTATTTGACAGCTGGTATTTGGAAAGTCATCTAAATAACATTTCATATTGTAAAAACTGATCAAAAGGAAGTGCTTCATCCTTAATCATTTGTGTACTATGCTAGACAGTATTTTGAAATAAGCATTCATTCCATTATTCATATATATCTTGCATACCTAACTTGGGAACTCTTAGTGTATAGATTTCTATATATGTATGTATACACATATATATACATGCAACACAACACACACACGTGTGTGTGTGTGTGCATAAGAACTCCGTTTGCCAGTGAAGGATCACCAACTCATACAGACTTTTTTAAAATGGAAGAGAGTATTATAATGTTTGGAAATCCAAGGGATTGTATGCTTCAGCCACTTCTGGATCCAGGCACTCAGATGTTATAATCAAAACTCCCCATTAATCTTTCCACTTCTGAGTTTGGTTTTTCCATGTATTGTTTCCATTCTCAGGAGACAATCCCATACAGTTTTGTCAAGGAGAAGTATCATGTTCCACTCCCAGGCAGAAACTTTTACGAGCCATTGCTTGTTTCTGCTGTTTTCTCTCTTCTCTTCTGCCATGATGAGAAATGAGTTGTTTTTGCTGTCTCTTGGTTCTGTGTTCTTGTTACTGCAGCATAACTTAACCTGAGCCCCAAACCCATTGCCATCGAGTTGATTCCAACCCATAGCCTAAGTAGACAGATACAAATTCAAAGATTTAAAAGTATACTTACTGTATCCTTTTATACATGAATAAATGTGGTTTTATCCTTGTATGAAAGTTTAAATGTGAGTACCCTTTTGAGCTTTAAATAGAGAACCTGATGAGCCCCTCCCTCTCTGAAAATCAGAGCGATATGGCCTGTGCTAATTAATAACTTTGAGTGTCCACAGTTAGCTGTATATGCCTGACTTGGATTGCTACTGCATAGGTATTGCCTACCTCTCAAAGATGAGTTCTTTGTTCTGACTCCATGAATTTGTTTATTGAATTGTCTGTGCCTTGGCCAATCCTTCAACAGTGATGTGACCTAGTTCTTGCCCTTCAATAGTAGTTTGTGATACACTGCTTTTATTATTGGTGAGTTCAAATGTTTTCTTAAATATTCCATTTGACCTGGTACGAAAGGATTAATTTTGTTAGAATTGCTAAAGAAACATTTAACTGCTTACTTTCTCTCTCATCTCAGTGAAGGATGAAATCGTGGTTACCTGTGACTCAAAGAAGCCCCCTGTACACAGAACAAAACATGGGCTGGCCTTGTATCACTTGCATGGGGTTGTTGCTGTGTTCAAGTCCCTTGTTATTGTGACTGTGTATTTTGAGTGCCTTCAAACCTAGGGGGGAACCTCATTTTCCAGCACTATGTAAGACAACATTCCATGATGATTCATAGAGTTTTTCATTGCCAAGCCAAGTGCTGTCAAATTGGGTCCGACTCATGGCGACCCTTGGGGCCAGAGTGGAACTGACTCCCAGAGTATTCAAGGAGCACCTGGTGGATTTGAACTTCCAACCTTGTGGTTAGCAGTGGTGGCACTTAATCCACTACACCACCAGGGTTTCCCAGGCTACATAATAGCATAGTGAATTTTCTATCTTCTGGGTGAGTAGTTTTAAATTGTATCTGTCCGTAATAGGTACACTTCTGTCTTAGTTATCCAGTGCTGCTATAACAGAAATACTGCAAGTGGATGGCTTTATCAAAGAGAAATTCATTTCCTCACAGTTAAGTATGCTAAAAGCCCAAATCAAGGGTGTCAACTCCAGGAGAAAGTTTTCTGTATTGGCTCTAGAGAAATGTTCCTGTCTTCAGTCTTCCTCTAGACTGAGAGCTTCTGAGGCACAGGGATCCCCGGTCCAAAGTATGCATTATGCTCCCAGCACTGCTTTCTTGGTGATATGAGGTCCTCATTCTGCTTGCTTCCCTTTGCTTTATATCCCAAGAGATTGCCTCAGACACAGTATAATCTTATAGACTGAGTCCTGCCGTACTGACCACCACACATCCTCCCTCATTAATGTAATAGAGGCAGAATTTACATCATATGGGAACCACACACAATACCAGGAATCACAGGCATAGCCAGATTACTAAACACATTTCTGGGGGAGACACAACTCAATGTATGACAACTTCCAGTCTTTAATGATGGACTAAAAGCAAATGGACTCGTGTTTTTGTTTATGTAGAGCAACTCCTCTGGCTAGACAGCACACATTTTAGTAACAGTAAATTTAAGGTATCACTACTGTCTCCCACACTCCAGCTGTGTGTCTCAGTTGCAGTGAGAGTACTAACATTTGCCAAGGCTGCTGAGTGGTGGGATCTAGGTCCTTGTTATTTTCCACCCACACTGCCATGTGCCACAACGCCTGTATTTTCTCCTGATTTCAGTCACTGGGCTTCACAGGATGTGGCAGCATCCCTCTGATCTTGACGATAACATTTCACACTCCCTTCTCTGCATCAAGTTCTTGCTGCCCTTGGATGAAAGGGGAACATTTGTTCTTTCCTGTTCCCAGATGAACATGGAAATGCCCCGATGTGTCTGCCCTTGTGCAGCAAGTTCCTAGCCTAGGCACTTTGTTAGCCTGTTCTTGGAAAGGGGTAGAGATTCCCCAAGAAAGTTTCAATGGTCTGCCTTTGCCGTGCATGAGGACTACTCTGAAGGATGGGAACGCTTCTCAGGAATGCACCATTGTCTAAACTTCCTTGTAACTTACTCATCAGAGATTGTTTATTCCACCTGGTGATGTGTTTATCACTAATTACATTTGGAAATTCAGAACTTGAACTCTTCAAGTGGTCTTTTAGAACTCATAGTTTATACCCTGACATAAGACATAACTCTTTTAAGATTCAAAATCCAGAAATTTAACTTTTATTGCCTACATTCTACTTTCTTACTCCTTACTTGAAGTGGTGTGCCTAAAATACAATATCTGTTACGTGAATTGGAGTCCCTAGGTGGTATAAGGGGTTTAAGTGCTAAGCTCCTAGCTGGAAGGCTGGTGGTTTGAACCTACCCAGAGGCAATCAGGCCTGGCCATCTGCTTCTGAAAGGTCACAAGTGTTTCTGTTCTGCACATGGGCTCACCACGAGTTGGAATCAACTTGCTGGCAACTAACACCAACTTACTGTAAAGGATTGTGGTTCTGATTTATCTAGGGGAGCCTCAGAAGAAAGGGATTGCCACATCTGCTAAAAGGTCACAACCATTTTGTTGCACCAGAGGTTCAAGTTTGCCAACAAAAGGCACAAACTATGTTCTCTAACAGGGCATGGGAAACACTTCACTCACATGGAGAAAAGATGGAATGAGATGAGTTTCACTTGTGAGCACTGGTCTCCCACAGCCAGTGAGTCTCTCCTTGTGTTTTACCTATTAATATATATGTGTGTGTATACATATATATGCACATATATGTATATATGCATATATATATACACACACAAACATAGATATACACACACACATATATATTAATAGATAAAACACATGGAACTTTGGCTCTTGATACAAAGGCTTTTTGTCAAAAGCCAGACTTTTTCGATATGAAAATTACTGTGTGTTTTCTTTGGACTTTTCCATCTAGTCCTTATGCAGATCAAGGTGGTTTTTAAGAGTGTGCTACAAATTTATGCCAACTCTGTCATGGAACATATTTACTGGCTTTGTGTCCACTCTGTTCAGTAAAATTATATCTTTAAACCTACATCCTCTTCATTTATTGTAAGTACTACTCTCTGTAAAGAGTACTTGACTGTGCTTAAATTTTACGCAATTTAATGCAGTATCGGATTTTGTACCAAGGACTCCTTTTTCCTTTTAACAAGAAAAGTTTTATTGTTATTTGCCATTAACAGGCTCTTGAGCTAACACATAAAAATACAACCAAACTAATACAATTAAATGAAAGATCTTAAAGAATATAACCACATGAATTTGTTCCATTTATGAAAATCTATACTTAATTTTTATAATAGACCATGAAATAATCCTTTCCTTTTAAAGATAATCTCAACCTGAGAAGAATCTGAAGCTAGATTATTAGACAAGCTGTTTCATGCTGTTTAAAAAATATACATATAATGTACAAGTATATCATGGTTGACCTGATTCCAACTCATCGTGACCCTACAGGACAGAGTAGAACTATTCCATCAGACTTTCAAGGAGTAGCTGGTGGATTTGAATTGCAGACTTTTTGATTAGCAGCTAGACTCCTAACCACTACACCAGCAGGGCTCCATGAATCCATAGTGACAGGTAACTAGTCAAGATGGAGAAACTAAAAAGTAGCCTTTAAATGTCATCTTCTTTCTTCAAATGAGAATTGAAAAAGCACTGGATTAAAGGCTAGAATTAATAAGATATTCATTTTGTTCTTGTGTACTATATTTTCCTCAAAAATAGAAGAAGAAATGGGAATAGGTTAGTATTTCCTAAAGCATGGAAAGCATTCCAGTGATGTCACTTGAGATAATTTTAGGTAGTAGAAAACAAGACATAGCAAGTGAAATAGTCATTCACTTTTCAACTCCATTCTCTTGATTTAGCCAGAGATAAAGAGAGGCTTGTTGGTGCCAGATTTGGGGTCACTTGGTGCTTGTTACTTTTTCCAGGTTTTTTTTTCCACTACAAAGAGAAAACCCTGAATTAGAGGGTTTTGTTTTGTTTTGTTTTTTTGTCGTATAAATTTTTTGGTTATCTTCTTTGTGACAAGAAATATTGATTGCCCATTTTTGGTAGTAGATCAAAGTTCCCTTTTAAAGTTAAGAAAAGTGTTCACTTAAAAACTGAAAAGTAAATGATAGTACAGGTCAAAAGTGCACGACTAAATTTTTGACATGACTAGATAGGTGGTCTAGAAGGACTTTTCATAGACCCCAGTTTTATGTTTTCCTTTTGCCTTGGTTTTGCTCAAGGTGAAAGACAGCATGGTGGAAGCTGTATTTCCATCCGTTGGGCTTGTGGGGCCGTGTACAAAGTGGTAAGCAAACTGCAGAATAGAAACAAGATGTATGTTCAGCATCATAAACCTTCCTTGGAGATTTTAGCAGCTGGGTATACATACATAACAAATGTAGAAGCAGGTATGATTAGGAATGGAGTTCTCAGGATGAAGCAGTGGCTTTCAAATACACTCCTTGCTTGCTTTTGAATGGACAGTAATGATAACTGGGAGAGTCTTTTCTGTTGCAGAAGGAGACGTTGCCACAGTGGTTTAGTAGACATAGAATCTAGGAAGTTATTAATTTCAAGACAGTATGCAGAGATCGCCAAAGCAACACGGTGACAGGAACAAAAGGAAGAGTTTGAAACAGGATTTTCAGCATGAGCACAGAAGTGAGCTAGCCAAAGTTGTACTTTGGAATTTGACTAAAGTAGCAGGTAGTCTAAATGAAACTGTGTTGCTCCTGCCCTACCTCACCGGTAACTGGTAATAAACCTTTTCTCCCTATTATAGTAAGAGAAACTACAATCAAATAAAGTAAATAACAAATGCTGAGTAACTTGAAACCTAACCAGCATTATCTTGGGGAGAAAATTTGAGAAGGAGCAGGAAGGAAGGGATGTGTGCCAAAGACAAAAACTGAGGCGATTAAGATGTTAGACAAAAACTAAGGAGACTGAGGTATTAAGGGAAGAATTCAAGCAGTCTGAAGTGTAACATGATATGTACTGTATTCTCACTCATCTGCTTTGTCTCACCTCTTTGCACCGGTGACACTGCCAGGTAAGAAACTTGAGTGTGAAAAAAGCAAAAACTTATTCTCCTCGTGACCTGTATTTTGTGTATTTGGGCTTAAGGCCAGAGCAAGAAAACTTTTCTGCTGCTTATATTACTGCTCTTTCTCCTCTAGTGGATTAGTAAAGAAGCCAACCAAAAAAAAGAGAGAGAGAGAGACAGACTACATTTCTAAATTCAACTTCATACTCTCCACTTGCTATCAGGGACTTTCAATAGAAAAGTTTGAGAAATACCAAGAGAAGATTCAGAGGTTGCAGCAGTGTGAGCTTGGGAGAGCTTTTCTGCCTTTGGAAGCCCCGTTTTCTCATCTGTCATGTCAGCTAAAGATTATAGTCCCTTCTGCTACTTGCCAACAAACTTGGTCTAACTCATGGTGACCTTTTGTATAACAGAACTGTTACCAGGTCATGTACCATTCTTGTTGGCTGTTTGAATCCATTGTTGTTGCTGTTGTGTCAATCCATCTCACTGAGGGTTCCCCTTGTTCATGTGCCCTCTATTTTACCATACATAAGTCTTTTTCTGGCAAATGGCTTCTCTTGATGACATGTCCCAAATAAGCAATTTATAGTCTCACCGACCTCATTTCTAAACAGTGTTATTGTTGTATTTCATGCAAGATTGATTTGTTTATTCTTTTGACAACCCACAGTATAGGCAGTATTCTTCACCAGCTCCACGGTCACAGTGCATCAATTCTTCCACCTTCCTTTTCATAGTCAGCCTCTAGGATTACAGTAAGTAATCCACTCCAGGTGACTATGAAGCTTCCAATATGGGAATTTCTCCTCTATAGACCTTCCTACTGACTGGATTGAAGAGTACCAAAACCTCTTGCTGTTAAGTCGATTCCAATCCTGGTGACCCATGTGTTACAGAGTAGAGCTGTTCCATAGGATTTTATTAGCTGTCATCTTCATGGAAGCAGTTAACCAACCTTTTCTTCTGTAGAGCCTCTGCATAGGTTCAAACCACCAACTTTAGGTTAGCAGCTGATAGCAAACCACTGGCACCGCCCAGGCTTGGATTCAAGAGGGGGGTAGACAAAAGAATACCTCAGTTGCATAGTGGTTAAGAGCTACACCTGCTAAGCAAAAGGTCAGCAGCTTGAATCCACCAGATTCTCCTTAGAAACCCTATGGGGCAGTTCTATTCTGTCCTATGGGATCACTATGAGTTGGAACAGAACTGATGACAACAGTTTGTGTATGTGTGTGTGTGTGTGTGTGTGTGTGTGTTTGGTTGACTGGTTGGCTTTGTAGACAAAAGACATAGACAAGAGGAAAAAAAAATTTTTTTTTTGAAAGATTTACATACTTCTTCATAGACCAAGGCCTGATAGGGAACAAATTCTCCTTAAGTATCCAATGGAAAACGATCCCAGTGTCCACAGCCTTAGAAAAATGAACTAAAATATGCCTCTTAAAAAAAAAAAAGTAAACAACACAAAATTTTTTTTTAAGCTAGGTGCACTAATCTGTTTGTTACACCACCCTATTATCTTCAATTTTCAAATCCATAGCAGTATTCTGGAATGCTTTTACAGTATTTGTCCCACCTGGGAAGGAGGTAGAGGCAGAGTTCTGAAACTTTCAACTTTAGTAAACACTGTGGGTACATAGGCAGCTTCTTGCCAAGTTAACATTAAGTTTCTGGAAATGTATCTCCCAGCATCTCCCTTAGCAAGCATGCAGAGATAAGAGTGAAAATGAAACTGGAGAAAAAATGTAATGGTTTGATGCCAGCAGCTCTGGCAGCCGTCAGCATCAACATAAGTACTTTTTAATCCATTGTACTTTGCCAGAGGCTGACCCTCACTGTTAGGAGCAGTAATTGCTGTACTTTACTTTCTGCTGGGACTTCAGGGAAAGGCTGTACCCAGGCCCTGACCTGGCTTTGCTTGGTGAGAGATCCCTGGGAGCTACTATTTTGATTTTAATCCAGTACATTCATTTTTTTTTTTTTTTTTTTTTTTATAAATCAGGTTTTGTATTTTAACAGCTTCCCGAAACTCCCCAAAGCAAAACACATCATAAGTATGTATCTCTGTAGAGCTGCAATAATCAAATACTCTGGGCAATTATAAGGCATACTACAGGCTGTGCAGACCTTTAGGAAACACTGAAGATGAGCTTTCAGTATAGGAGAGAGTTACTCAAGTGAGATAAGATAGTCATTTTATAAATTCATATTTGATAAATTAAAATTTCTTTTCCCAGGCAAGGCGATGTCCCCATTTACCTATTTTCCTTTTAGGTGGAAAACATTGGTTGTAGATATTAGAAACTAGGCAGACTCAGGTTACCAAAAAAATTATATATATTACAAGTGCTTATTGGGTTTCCTACAGAACGGGAGGATCAGCATGCTCTGGGGCCTTTGGGGAACCCTAAAACTAAGATCTGGGCTTCCTCTACACACTCTCTCTGCTCCTCAATTCACTTAGCAGGATGTGGATACCAGCCAAGCTCATGTCTGCATGATACACACCAATCCCTTGTTCTCTCTGCTTTTGTGCGTACTCTTCCCTTTCTCTCCCTTCACTCTAGCTCCTCCTTAGGAAGGGTATTTCCCAACTCCTTTTCAAGAATGAGGAACTCCTGGTGGTATAGTGGTTAAGAACTACAGCTTCTCAGCAAAAGGTTGGCAGCTGGAATCCACCAGGAGCGCCTTGAAAATTTTATGGGGCAGGTCTGCTGTGTCCCATACAGTCACTATGAGGCAGAGTCAACTCAATGGCAGTGGGTCCCCCACCCCCGACCCCAGAATGGAGTTGCTAAACAGAGCAAATTGTAAATGCGTTGGGCTGTTAATTGTAAAGTTTAGAGATTCAAACTGATCCAGAGGCACCCCAGAAGAAAGGCCTGGCAGCCTACTGCTGAAAAATCAGATATTGTAAATCTTATGGGACACAGTTGTACTCTGACATACAGGCGATCACTGTGAATTGGAACTGACTCAGTGACAACTGCTGTGGTGTTGGTTTTAGTTAGAAGAGCCCAGTTGCTCTCTGTCCCCTCACTGTGCATTCACAGTACTTAAAGCAATGGGAAATGGTCTTACCTGGGTACTCGTTCACCTTCTCTCCCTACACTTGAATATAAGTTTTATGGGGGCTTGTTCACCTCTGTATTTCTGCCATCTGGATGTTGCCTATGAGATAGAAGGAACTTAATAAAGGCACAGTGAACGAATACATAAACACAGATTCGGTAGCAATGGACCCAGTGCTGTGGTTGTAGGTTGTAGTTAAGTGGGAACACAGTGAGCTAGGAGAGACTCTGGAGAATTTCCACCAGAGCAACCTTAACCAGTTTTCTAGTGTTTCCTCAACTGAGCAGATGTATGTGCCTCTGACACTTGTCCTAGCTCTCAGCTGCATGATCTTCATCTCTTCGCCCATCCAATCACCTGTTTCACCAGCAAAAAGAGCTAAATAACTGTGCCATTCCAAGAGGATCAGGGCATGGGTGGATGACTCCTAAATATGTCAAATAAGTGCTCCAGTTACTCATTTACTCCAACACATGAAAAAGAATCTCAAATGGGAAGCCTGTGCAAATGTGTTAAACCAGGGAGACTTAGTTCAAGGAATTGTTTACATATACCTTTTCTTATTCACCATACCAAGTAGAATTTCCAGATGTGACTGGAAATGTGGCTTGATTTTTTTCCAGGACAAGCCATGCAGAACACAAATCATTGATGAAAACCCTCCATCCTTTCAATGAATCAGTCTATTTGACCTTATTGTGTGCCTAAGTTCATCTCAGGTTGCTGGTGTCAGACTTGTGAAAAGTGTGTCTGCATCCCTCAAAACGTGGGGCTGACTGACTTCACTGTTGCACTGCTCCATGGAGAAAATGGGATTATATTTCATGTAGTTCCCTGTTGGCGGGCTCAGGAAAGGGCTCACTGAGCTATGAAAGCTGATATTGGGTCCAAAGCAACCCAACCTCCATAGCAGTAAAGCTGGGGGAATGCATGCTACGTTCTTTCTAATGCTTCTGGTTGGTCATCGCATTACCTGTTACTTGTCACTGTGCAGAAATTAATAAGTCAGAATAAGAAGGAGGAAGCAGAGAACAGCTGAGAAGTGATGATTAACTTCAATAGGATCGTTGTAAATTGACCAACTCTTCAGTAAGTGGAAAGGACAAGAGATTATAGCCTCTGTGGCTGGTAAGGATGCTAGTATGATGTAGTGGTTAAGAGCTACAGCTGCTAACCAAAAGGTCAGCAGTTTGAATCCATCAGATGCTCCTTGGAAACCCTATGGGGTAGCTCTGTTCTACCCTAAAGGGTCACTTTGAGTCAAAATGAACATGATAGCCTTGGGGTTGTTTGTTCATCCTTTAAAGGCTGGGAAAATCTCATCAGCAATGGGTAATTCAGTTTCTGAACTGCAGCTTCAAACTCAGTGAATATTATGCAGGGCACAACTGAAAAAAAAATGGGCTTGTCACACTTGCATACTTAGGATTTGCAAGCTGTCTCTTTTGTCAGAGTTGGCTTGCTGGTCATGCTGGCTTCTCCCCATCCTAAGTGACTGATCCCTGTTGCCACTTCATAGTCAATCTATCCTTCATTCAACAAACATTTACATGGAACAACTCTGAGATGCCAGGCAAGGTCAAACGTGGAGGTGCTATGGAGGGTGAAGTTTAAGTGTCTGAGTGGTCGTGTGAGAGGTCTTGGATCTGAATTCCTGAGTTACTGCTAAATCATTGTGTTTTCTTAGGCTAGTGACATAACCTGCCAGGGCCTCCATTTCCACAACTGTGAAGCACAGATAACACTGCTATCTACCTCATAAGGCTGTTGTGAGAATTAAGTGTGGTAACAACCTACACATCGGTGTTCAGTATAGTACCTGTCTGAGAAACAAAGGGTGGCCAGTGTGCCAAGGCATCCTTAGCAAGGGAAGAGTGCTACAAGATGAGGTGGCCAAATCCTACAAGGCCTCCTAGGTGGCCAAGGTAGGGAGTGTTAATCTAATTTGTAAGTGCGTTGGGAGCCTTGGCATGGTTTTAAGTAAGGCAGTGATAACAACTGTTTGGAATTAAATCGTGTTTGCACTAAATGTAATTTTTGTGATATACTCTCCTTTTTTAGCTAAAGAGATTAGAAAAAACAATACCAATTCCCATCAAGTCAGTACCAACCCATGATGACTCTGTGTGTGTAGACTAGAACTACTGTACATAGAACTTCCAATGCTGTAAACTTTTGGAAGCAGATCACCAGGCCTTTCTTCCAAGGTACCTCTAGGTGGTTTCACACTGTCAGTCTTTCAGTTAGTAATCCAGTGCTTAACATTTGTACCACCCAAGGACTTTAGGAAAGATGAGGAAGACTCCCTTAATACTTTTATTATCTTTAGCTCTCAAAGCCTTTGAGCTACCTACAATACTACTCTTCTGACATAAAATCCGGTTGGGATGCACAAACCTCACAGTGTTGATGATGAAGATACTGATGGTGGAAATATCAACAACTAATCTAGAGGACATGGCTTGCTTACTGGCATCAGGCACCCTGTTCAGTGTGTTCTTTCACCTTTGTGGAAGGTCGAATAACAGTCTCAAAGATGCCCATCTGCTAACCCACAGAACCTTTGAACGTTCCCTTACATAGTTAAAGGGACTTTGCAGATGTGGTGAAATTAAGGGTTTTGAGATTGGGAGATTACTCTAGATTATCAGGTAAATCCAGAGTCATCAGAAGTCCCTTTCAAGGGGGCTGAGAGACAGGGAAAGAGATTTGCCAACAAATGCAAAGGGACAGAGAGACACTTGAAGGTGCTTTGAAGAAGGAGAAAGGAGTCATAACCAAGGAATGCAGGTAGACTCTGAAACTGTTCCCCCAACCCCAGAAAAGAAATTCAACAAAAAGAAACCCATTGCTGTGAAGTTGATTCTGACTCATAGCGACCTTATAGGACAAAACTGCCTCATTGGCTTTCCACGATGTAATCATTACAGAAGCAGACAGTCGCCTCTCTCTCACATGGAGCTGCTGGTGGGTTTGAACCACTAGCCTTTCAGTTAACATTCAACCATTTAACCACTGTGCTAACAGAGCTCCTTAGACAAACTTTACAAACTGAAAAGGCAAGGAAATAGATTTCTCCTAAGGCCATGGAGAGAGCACAGTCCTGCCACACATTGATTCCAGCTCAGTGATCCCCATTTCAAACTTCTGACCTCTATAACTACAAGAAATAAGTTTGTGCTGATTTATCCCACTAAGTTTGTGGTAGTTTGTTACAGCAGCAACAGGAAACTGGTACAGCCTCCTTTTTCATTCTGAGAAGTAGCTGTGGTTCAAATGCTGACTTTCTGCTTCAGGGCTCATTGGCCTGAAGGGAACTTGAACATAAGGGAGAGGGCCCTGAGATCAGACAAGTTGTCTTAGCTCTGCCTCTCCCCTTTGGACCTTCAGTTCCCTTATCAGAGGATGGAATAATACCACCAACCTCACAAGGTGGATGCAAAAAGTCACTGTACTATTAATGCTGAGTGGTCTGAACAGGACCCAGCATGCAGTAAAATCAGTTGCCATTGACTCACCTCCATCACACAGTGACCCTCTATGTGTCAGAGTAGAATTGTGCTCTGTAGGGTTTTCATTGACTGATTCTTTTTAGGATTAGATCACCAGGACTTTCTTATGAGGCACCCCATAGAAACTCCAACCTTTCATTAGCAGCTGAGCCTGTTAAATATTTGTGCCACCCAGGAACTTTGGCATATGGTAACCAAAACACAAAACCCTTTGACATCAAGATGACACTGACTCATTGTGACACTATAGGACAAAATAGAACTGCCTCATAGGGTTTCCAGTCAATGAATGGTGTATTGGAATTGCTGAACTTTTGGTTAGCAGCTATAGCAGTTAACCACTGCACCACCAGGATGCCAACGTATAGTATCAAAAAAACCCAAACCTGCTACCATGGAGTTGATTCTGACTCATAGCAACCTCATAGGACAGAATAGAACTGCACCATAGAGTTTCCAAGGAATGCCTGGGGGATTTGAACTGCTGATATTTTGGTTAGTAGCCATAGCTCTTACCCACTAAACCACCAGGACTTTTATCATATAGTAATCACTCCATAAATGTTTCACCGGCATTGTTATTTTGGAGTGTTCCCAGTTTTCCAGTGTGCTCTCTAGTCAAGTGCACAAAAGTGGAGAATGATTTGTTTCTTAAACAGGTGCACATTACCAGTAACCAGCTCCCTTATAGTCCCTGAGATGGCTTGTTGTGAAAACAAAAATGCAACACTATCCCCAGTAAAGGCACTATTGTATGTTTTCTGTGTCTGCGTCCTCCACCGTCATTGGAGGTGGATCTGGGTAGCTCTGTGAGCAAATTCAGAAAGCTAAACCCCAGTTAGTCCTACACTAGTTTTCTCCAAATTATGCTTTTTAATTAAACCTTTCAAGGTTTAATTAGGAAACGACATGCATCATCTTTGTCTCTGAAAGTGTATTTGTGGTTTGGCTAATTATGTAGTGAGATTTAATATGATTTCTCCTCATGTGTGAAATTAATACACTGAATATTTTAAAAAGGAAAACATCTAAAGCATTTACCTCGGCATCAGGTTGAGAGTAAATATGCAGTTCAAAGGAGTTCTACTTAAAGAACTCCTAGGAAGTTCGATGAGTTTAAATGGGTCACTTCATATGAGATAACTCAAGAAGATGCAAACGCTACGTCTTCACTGATATGTGTAATCATGCAGCATTTAATGGTGTTCACTGTTTGGAAATAAAAATCTAGTTTTCTTATCAAAATGCTTTACTCCAGCTTCATAGTCCACCCAACCCCATGCAGGCTGCTCCATCCTTCTCCAACACAGTCAGGCTCCTTCATGCCTCAGTGATTTCACACATTTTGTGACTCCCCCTACAGTGACTGGCCGATCTCTTCCAAATAAATTCCTTTGCACCCTTCAAAGTGCAGCTTAAAAGCCATTTTCTCTGTAGTAACTTCCCCATTCTTCTTGGAAAGCTAGTTAACAGTCTGTGCTCTCTGAGTTGTATTGCGGTACAAGAATGGCTGTTTCCCCCATCAGACAGAGCTTTCTGGATTTTGTATCATGTTCATCCCTGAACTCTCAGCTCATAGCATGAGACCTGGCCTAGTGTGTATGTTGTAAACATGTGAGATAAAGAAAAGGAATTGAAAATAATGTAGCTTTTCGAACTGAATCGATTTGGTAGCAGCCGTGTTGGAAATACACAGTATGAGTGTTTGCCTCATTCCCCCAGCTATTAATTGACATCGCAGTTTGGTGGCTGTGAGCATAGGATCTGGAGTCTCGTGCCTGTCCTCAGTTCCAGCTCTGTTCTCTCCTAGCTGTGTGGCTTTGGGCAATGTATTTAACCATACCATCCTTCACCTTTTTCTATAAAATAGGGCTAATAATAGTCTCCAAGTACCATAAAAATTAAAAGGAAAAAGAACACACATCTGTTCACAATCTTTTTCCTCTTCCTGTAATGTTCTTTTATACTCCTTCACCTCCAGACACCTCCTTACACTTGATACCACAAGCATATCGTCACTTCTTTAGGGACAGCTTCTTTGGTGGTGTAGTGATTAAGTGCTGTAGCTGCTAACCAAGTGGTCAGCAGTTTAGCTCCACCAGGTACTCCTTGGAAACTCTATGGAGCAATTCTACTCTATCCTATAGGGTCGCCATGAGTAGGAATTGACAGCAATGGGTTTGTTTTTTTATTCCGCGCCCCCGCCTCGGACTTTTCTAACTAAAGCAAAGTCCCCTAATTTAAACTTTTATAACTCTGTATGCTTCTGCTTGCTATCACTTGTCATTCTTGTATCTTATGTTGACAGTTGTGTCAACAGTTTCCCTTTCTGACTGTAAACTACATGAGGACAGGACTCTATCTGATTTTGCTAACTGCTGAATCTGCCCTTTTTAATTGTATATACCCTTGTTAATTATTTAGAAACCCTCGTGTTGTAGTGGGTTAGATGTTACCACTGCTAAGCACAGGGTCGGCAGTTCAGATCCACCAGCCGCTCCTTGAATACTCAGGGGGTCAGTTCTGCTGTGGCCCCTAGCATCGCCATGGGTCGGATCCACTCGACGGCACTTGGCTGGGCTGATTATTTATTGAGGAACTATAAAGCACTGTAGAGTGCAGTACCAAAACGTCAGTTAATGGTGGATGGTGTGATTCTGTACAATAAAAATGCTATAGTGTTAAGATAAAAGAAACAAGAGATGGCCAGGACCCAGGATTTTAAATAGCTGAGGTATAGCAAGAGGAGAGTTGCTGGAATATGCATTTGTCGTAGCTGTGCCAGGAGGTCTGCAAGAGGGCAACGGGTGGATAGAGGGAGAGAGGGAGGAAGGAAGGTAGATGTAAACCAGTATAGGAGGGAGGCTCTTTTCCATAGACCCTGGACTCAGAGGACAAGGGCAGTCAAAGGAGCATCGCTATCTGTAGTGTTTCATCCCCAAAGCAAGCTTTGAATAAGCAAAGCTGCATCTGATTTGGGTCACAGGAATCCCATTTCATCCCTGTGCTAAAAACCTCAAAACTTCTCCTTGGTTTTTTATTTTCTTTTTTTAATTGTGCTGTAGGTGAATGTTGACAGAGTGAATTAGTTTTGCACTCAATAATTTATATGAAATTGTTTTGTGATATTGGTTGCAGTCCCAATAATGTGTCAGCATGCTCCCCATTACCACCCCGAGTTCACCATTTCCCTTCAGCATACCTCTGAGCGTCTTCCCTTGCCTTGATCGTGTTGTGCTGACTTCCCCCGTGTTGTATATTGCCTTTCCTTTGTGGCATAGTGGTTAAGTGCTGTGGCTACTGACAAAAAGTTTGGCAGTTCAAATCTACCAGGTGCTCCTTGGAAACGCTATGAGGCACCTCTATGCTGTCCCACAGAGTCACTATGAGTCAGACTTCAGTAAACTGCGACAGATTTGGGTTTTTTGGTTTTTTTTACTATCTAGTGATTTCCCTCTCTCCACTCTCCTGGCCCTGGTAGTGATCAAAGAATATTTCTTTCTGTGTATAAACCTTTTCTTGACTTTTTAAAATAGTGATCTCATACAACATTTGTCCTTTGTGATTGACATATTTAACTGAAGAAAATGCCCTCCAGATTCATGTATGTTAGTCCCACTGTATTACTCTGAAACATGTGGAGTCACCATGAGTCAGGATCCACTTCATGGCAGTCGCTGTTTTAGAAAGAAATTGTCATGGATTGAATTCTGTCCCCCCGACAATAGGTGTAGCCATGTGACCGTGGTTCCCTGTATTCTATGATTGTCCTTTATTTTGTGATTTTGCTGTGCTGTATGTTGAAGGATTAGGGTGGGACTGTAAATCCCTTTATAAGATCACCTCCCTGCTCCACTGTAAAGGAGTTTCCCTGGAGTATGGCTTGCCCCACCCTTAATCCTTTCATCCTGCAAGAGATAGAAGGAAAGGGAAGCAGGCAGAGAATTGGAAACCTCACACCATCAAGAAAGCAGCACCAGGAGAAGAATGCATCCTTCAGACCTGAGGTTCCTGCTCCAAGATGCTCCCTAGACAAAGACTGATACAATACCGGACTTTCCTCCAGAGCCGACAAGGGGGAAAGCCTTCCCCTGAATTTGGATTTGTAGTCTGTCGGACTGTGTAAGAATACACTGTCCTTTGTTAAAGCTCATGGTACTTCTGTTAGACCAGCACTAGTTGACTAAAACAGAAACCCTTTGCAAAAGTGAGGCACCCTTCCAGACATCAAACTGCTCCAAAGACACTGATTCAAAATATCTTATTCTTTCTGGTTAATCCTGCACTCTAACTTCTTTGCGTGAAGGAATAATGAGAGGCAGAACTTTAAGATACCACAGAGAGCTAACAGAGAATACGTTCGTATCCATTATCTTATTTTTGGTCTCATGTTTTTCCTTAGAAATGTCATCTGCTATTTTCTTTTTTTTTTGAGCTTTTTATTGTCATAAAAATACATATAACATAATATTTGCTAATTACTGAGCAAATTAGATTCCCATTTGATATTTTTTGCATAATGTGAAAGGTTTTTTATGTGTACAATTTAGTGACGTAGATTAATCATGTTATGCATGTCATCAAAAACAGAAACCCAGTGCTTCCTAACCAATGACTCCCCATCCTCCCTGTCCACCTGTGGTAACCACTGGTAAACTGTAGTCGCTGTACATTTGCCTGTTCTGGATATTTGAATGAAATAAAATCATGCAATATTTGTCTTTTTATGACTGATTTCACTCAGTGCGATGTTTTCAAGATTCATTCAGGCGATGCTTTCATCAGGACTTTATTTCTCTCTATGGCAGAGAAATATTCCATTGCAGGTATATATCCCATGGTTTATCCAGCCATCTGTCGATGGACATTTAGGTTGTTTCCACCTTTGGCTATTGTGCATAGTACTGCAGTGAACATTGGTGAATACTTGTATCTGTGTTGCTCTCTTCAAGTCTCTTGAGTCTATACCCAGAAGTGGACTTGTTTGGTCACATGGTAGCTGTATGTTTAACTCTTTGAGAAGCTTCTAGGCTGTTTTCCATGGTGGTTGTATATCTCCATTCCTTTTTATCTAAGCCCTTCAACGGCAGACACTGAACATCTGCTATGTGTCAGGTAGGTACAACAGAACTTATAATTAATGATAAACAGTCTGTGAGGTACTGGCGAATAATAGGGATACAAATGAAACAGGGTAAGCAGCATAATGAGCACTTGGACAACTTTGTTTCTAGGCATCATGGAAGGCCTCTCTGAGCTTTGAGCAGGCACCTGAGAGAAGTGAAAGAGGGACCCACGTGACTATTCAGGAGGGGGGATTCAAGCAGAGGAACCTGTGCAGGATATTGGTTAAGATCAATTAAGAAGTGAGTGTGGGCTAAGATAAGAAGGATAAGGGAGGACCTGGTATATGAACAGGAGAATGAGCTTCTAATGAGGTAAGTGAAGGGTCCAGAGCAAGAGGTATTCCAGAAGCCAAGTGCTGAAATTTTAGGGAATGACGAATTATGTCAAATACTGCTGAGGTATTGATGAATGACACTAAAACCAGATCACTGTATTAGTTGTCATGTAAGAAATGGAGAAAGCAGAAAAAAAAGTGAAATAAAGGACTTTTAATATGAAAGGGAAAGAAATGGGGCCATAGCTGGAGACATAGTTGGCGTCCAAAAGAGATCACATAGGAATATGTTTGTATGCTGATGACAATGACAGGAGAGAGAGGGTCTTGAGTACAAAACAAAACAAAACAAAACAGCAAACCCACTGCTGTCAATTCCAACTCAGTGTCCCCATAGGACAGAGTAGAACTGTCCCATAGAGTTTCCAAGAAGCACCTGGTGGATTCGAGCTGCTGACTCTTTGGTTAGTGGACGTAGCACTTAACCACTACACCACCAGAGTTTCCCTTGTGCT
Source organism: Heterohyrax brucei (assembly GCA_028571685.1). NCBI lineage: Eukaryota > Metazoa > Chordata > Mammalia > Hyracoidea > Procaviidae > Heterohyrax > Heterohyrax brucei. The sequence goes on from CM053141.1 coordinate 174,680,277, forward strand.
TAAGGGAAGGACTCAATCTTGGGAGCATGGAGAGTCCACATGTAGTAAAAGGGAGGATGACAGACTGACTTCAGAAGCAGGTTGATGGTTGGTGGGAATATATGGAAGTTCTCTTCTGAATTTTTGTTCTTACTGAAATAGGAAGCGAGGCCATTAGCTAGGAAAAGGAAAAGTATCCATTTCTCTTTAGATTCCAGAATATGTCCTGCTGCATTCCTGAAGAACAGGAGCAATTGATCACAAAAGTACTAGACCTGAAGAAGATGGTGATTGTTGTTTGTTGAATGACTGCAATCTTTATAAATCTTGAGGTTTATAGTTTAGCTCTAGAAGGAAATCATATTTGATAGCCAGGGGTACTTGAGAAATATTCCATTTTTTTTACTGACATCGCTCAAGAAACATAATGGGGAGCCCGCCACACAATTTGCAGAATCCCATCCTGGCGCCGTCATCTTCTCCTAGCATTTTACCTCCATGAGACAGCTTTTTTGCACCTTTATCCTTAATGCCATGCTGCCAGCATATCTCCTAGAGAGTGACAGATACTCTTTCTGTATCCCTCTTTGTCTGTTATTTTGTTTGTTTGTTTGTTTGTTTGTTGTTAGATCACATTAGCCTCTTACTATCACGTTCTAGAAGTTTTCTAATTCCGTAAGTTCTAGGGGGTAGGGGTGGGGATGGGGGCTGGGGAAAGAACAGCAGCAAAGGCAATTCTATGCTAGAAGGGAACAAGAGAAGGGAGAACAGCAAAGCCGTGCTTATTTTTGGCTGATATGGGAGGAGACAAAGCTGTGAATACTCACGCAGTAACAATTTTTGTCTTGTCACAACTGTAATCAAAACTCTGATGACAGTGTTGTCATAAAATCTATAGAGCCATTGTGCTATGCTGTGAGTTTACTCTATATCCTGGGCTACAGACTTGGAATACACCACAATAAATTCTTCTGTGACTGCTCAGGCTTCCCTTATCGTACTGTGTTTTACTACCTCTTTACGAGCTTAAAATGTAACGCGTACTTTACAGCAAAGACAGAATCTCAGAGAAGGAACGCTGGCGGTCATCTTATTCAGTGTGTCATCTAGTTCTGGAAGTTTTCTCGTAACTTCCCTGGCAGCTACCCATAAGGCTTTATAAACAGCCTCTGCTGTAGGCCTCACGTGTCACTAGTCAGACCATTTCATTTATAAAAAGTTCTACCTTATGAAAACTAAAATTTCTTCCATCTACTTTGAACCTTTGAAAGCTACCATCTAGGGTCCCACAGAAGAAGAACATCCTTCCTCTGTCTTACAGGAATCTGCCACCACATCTCCTCCATTGTGACCAACAAATGTCCACTCTGGCTCTGAATTCTGAATATGTCCTCATTCAGAGTAGAAGCTTTTTTATAGTCTTTACCCACTAATAAATTAAATATTGAGGAAAGGGAAAGTATCTCCCTAAAGTGGATTTGTACATACTCCTTTCCCTAGAGAGGGTTAACCCGGGTGGTGTAGTAGTTAAATGTTACGTCTACCAACTAAAAGGTTGGCAATTCAAATCCAAGGAGCTAGAAACTCTATGGAGCAGTTCTATTCTAACCTACAGGGTCACTATGAGTCAGAATTGATTCAACAGTGGTGAGTTTGCCTAGAGAGGAGTAACAGGTCTCTTAATGTCGGCACTGTCAAATCCAATGAAAAAGAACCGGATGAAATTATATTTTTAAGTGACTTATCTACAAGGAGTGAAATAGAAGATACACCATGATTATCTGAAATTGAGAGAGAAGATGAAGGAGACAGTCATTCACAGTCATTCCACTGACCTGTAATCAAGGGGTGCTCTTCTACATCTCTCTGCCATCCTGTATTTATTTTATCCCTCAAGGTTCCTATCATGAGCAAGGAGTCGGGGTCTCAACAATAAGCATTCTTTCATTTATTCAGTAGATATTTATTGCGCTAGCCCCAGCCTACCAGCGGAGTATAACAGTGAATAAAGCAGGTGAGGAAAAACAAATAAATCAGATAATTTCACATATATATATATCTAATATTTATGTGGTGTCTTAGTCATCTAGTGCTGCTACAAACAAAGATATCACAAATGAATAACTTTAACAACAGAAATTTATTTTCTTATAGTAAGCCCATTGCTGTTGAGTCAGTTCTGGCTCAAAGCAACCCTATAGGACAGAGTAGAACTGCCAAGCTTCTGGTTAGCAGCTATAGCACCTAACCACTACACCACCAGGGTTTCTTCCTCACAGTAACGTCGGCAAAAAGTCCACTTTCAGGGTGTCAACTCCAGCAGAAGACCATCTGTTTGTTGGCTCTAGAGAGAGGTCCTTGTCCTCAGTCCTCCCCTGACTGAGGAGCTTCTCAGATACAGGGACCCTAGGTCCAATGTGCTGTGCTCCAGGTGCTGATTTCTTGCTGATATGGGTCCCCAACTCTTTGCCCCCTTCCCTTTCCTTTTTAATCTTTAAGGAGATGAAGGTAGTGGCAGCCACACCCCAGGGAAACTCCCTTTACATGGGATCCAGGATGTGACCAGGATAAAGCGTGTTACCATCCCACTGTAATCCTCTTTAACATAAAATTGCAACCACGGAATGGAGCACAACCACACAATCGCACAACCACACAACCACACAATGGCCCAGCAAAATTGATACACACAGTTTTGGAGGGTTATCATTCCTGACAGGAGGAGTGTCACAATCAGAGACAAAGCTTCAGAGGTAGGGAAAATCCTGATAAAAAGGACTTTAGGAACTGTAGGTTAAGAAACCCAGGTTTCCCAGTTAAGCAGTTGGCTGCTGACCAAAGGTTGGTGGTTTGAACCTACTAGTTGCTCCATAGGAGAAAGTTCTGGTAGTCTGCTTCCATAAAGATGACAGCCTTGGAAACCTTTGGGGCCAGTTCTACCCTATGCTATAGAATTTCTACTGGTTGGAATTGACTCCCCAGCAATGGTTTGGTATGGACCATGTTAAGAATATCTATTTTTAGGAATGGATTGGACTTGGTGACACAGAGTGACCATATCATGTGTGCACTTTATGGTTCTGTGCACCCGTAGGGTGTCATCCTGCTAACCTGTTGCTGGAGGCAGAGGAGTGGGTGGATAGGAGGAGACAGGAGAGTGTTGAAAGGATAAGACAGGCATGGGGCAGAGAGGAAGAGTGTGCTGTCATCAGGCAGGGAGAGCAGTGGGAGCTGCAGATAGGTGGGCATGCAAATTTATATGGGAATGTACATTTTCACCCAATCATAATAAAAAGAAGAAGAATATCTATTTTTAACTTACAGGCAGTGAGAAGCCACTGGAGTGCTTTAAGCCAGGTGTGAGTGTGATGTGGTCAAATTTTTATTTAGAAAAGATCGTTCTAGCTGCAGTGTATGGATTGAAGGTGACTGTGGTGAAGAAGGACTTAGGAAACTATTACAATGACCCGGAGGAAAGGTGTCAGTGTCTTGGATGAGGGTGATAGCAGGAGGGTAGAAAAAAGAAGGCAAATGTACAAAAGTTCCAAGAAAGAAAACTAGTAGGTGTAAGGGTGATTTGGAGCTGGGAGGCAAGGGAGAGTAAGTTGACTACAAGAATTCCTGACCAGACATACCATGTTTACCACCTCCTGGCTGTCCAGCACTGAAGGTAGCCCTCTGCACACCTCCAAGCACTGAGCATTGTTACAGACTTTGACACTCATAGAAGACACCTTGCCACTATTATGTAATTTCCAGAGAGGGTAGCAAGACTCAAATTATGACATGAGAAAGCATTATAACTGGGTGCTAATTTGGGTGATGTGATTTCCTAAAAAAGAAGCCTGGTAGCACGGTAGTTAAGGTCTCATTTGCTAACCAAAAGATTGGCAGTTCAAACCCACCAGCTGCTTTGAGAAAGATGTGGTAGTCTGCTTCTGTAATGATTAATAGCCTTGAAAACTCTGTGACACACTTCTACTATATCCTACAGTGTCTCTATGAGTCAGCATTGACTTGACCATGGTAAGTTTTGTTTCCTTGAGCTTTCTAAAAGTGCTTTTTTGCAAAGATGTAAAGCACTAAAATTTGAGTGATATGTTCGTTCAGCCCCCAATTGAGAGCTCTCGGGTAACTGACAGCACCTCACCCCGAAAAGACAGAATCTCATTGCTGGCAACCCAAGCATATCCCCTGGGAGGGCCTAGAGAGACCTGAGGAAACTCTCTCCTTGTGCCTCCACCAGTCTGAGATCTCCGAGTGAGGTCTGCCAAGAATGTGGTTTGCAGAGAATATGTCTCTTGTGTTGACTGCAGCAAAATGCAATTTCTCAAAGGTTTGTATGCCAGGGTGTTCCTTTTTACTAAGCCTTTCCCACAGTGCTCTGCAGGACTGCTGTAGTATCCAGAGCAAATTCCAGGTGAAGACATAGGGTCAAATTTCGGGAGAGAAACAGTGTGGTTAAATATGAAATATGATGAGTTTTGATCTCCAAGGTAAACCCAATGGAGGTGTCAGTAAATATTGAGTCTGAAGTTCTAAGGAGTTGTCCTGAATAATAACTAAGAAACACTTAGGTTGTTAGCAGGGTGATCAAGCTTCATCACAGAACAATACATTTTAGGGGCATTATTGTAAAAAAGCTACTTTATCCAAGGAAGGTTGAGCTAGAAAGTCTGTATTCTTAGAGTCCATGATTCATTAATGTGTGCCATTGAGTTGATTCCAACTCACAGTGACCGTATAGGACAGAGCACAACTGCCCATAGGATTTCCTATGCTACAGTCTTTATGGGAAGAGATCACCAGGCCTTGTCTCCCCAAGAGCTGCTGGGTATGTTGGAACCACGAATCGTTCAGTTAGCAGCCAAGCACTTAACCACCGTGGTACCAGAGTTCCTGTGATTCATTAATAAATAGTCTTAAATGGCCTTGACATCTGATCAAATCTGCCTAAGTACTAGATCACCTGGTTTCTACTTTAGCTTACAAGAGTGTATCAAAAAGAAACAGTAATATCAGATGGAATCCAAAGGCAGTTGTGCCTCATGGGAACCAAAAATAGAAATTAGGGCACCATCTGTAAAACAAAGTACCTTTTTATCTGTAAATCAGTGTTCCCTGCTTTCATTGCAGATAAAGCAAAACGATCATCCCAGGGCTACTGAGAGTGGCCAACAGAGACTGGCTAGTCTCAGAATCAACTTCAAATTCCCGGGAGAAAGAACCCTCAAAGTGATACAAAGTCTATGCATCTCTGCCCAGGGAGTCTTCACATGGCTCACTGTGTACTTAGCACAACTGTGGGAAAAGAATTGTGGCAAAATTGATTAACATCAGCAATTCACCATACTTTAAAAGGTCTTTCAAAGTTTGAGGGAAAAAAAGCTGCCTTATAGTCAACAACTCATTTCATTATCTTGATAGTTATTAGTTTGTACATCTATATGTCTCCTTGATTAATTATTAATCTTATGCTTTCTGTCTGCTGCATTTTCTATCTAGCCATCACTTTCTGGCATCTGATAAAACCCAGTACTGGATCTTAAGATTTTTTCCTCAAATTCTATTCATCTTTCAAGATTTTCCCACTTCTCAATTTGATGTTTGAGACTTTTGTGTCTAAGTAGTTATCTTCATGTATAGCTTGGAGTTATCTTCAAGAAGGCTATGCTTAAAAATTCTGAAAATTCCTGAAGCTTTTTAGACGTTATTGCATCTTTCATCTCTTTTCCGAGACTTGCTTGACACAGTAATTCCAAGACTGGAGAAACTCAGATCCTAATATTAAACTGCCTCTGACCCTAATATTTAACTGCCAGCTAGTGTTCATTTCTCCTGCAGGCACCTTGATGTGCTTGAAACCACAGCCCTTATCTTCATGAGACTTCCATTCCTCCCCCTCATGTTGTGTTGACAAGATCAGTAAGTGACAATAAAATGACAAAAATCTACATGTCATTTCCCTCTGCATTGCTTTGCTAACCTGTTGGGCTGCTTCTGTCTGCTGGCTACCCCCTACAATCTATTCCCTACCCTATAGGCAAGTGTTCTCTGTATAACACAGTTCTACCACACCACTCCTTGTTTAAAATCCTTCAATGGAAAGATAGTACCCTCAAGAAGCAGCCCAAATTTCCTCCCTGATGGGCCATTTCTAATCTCTTGACCCTATCTTTCACCCCTTCCTGTCACCACACCTCTACTCTACTCTCCATCCCTAGTAAGCTCCTTAGAATTACTCTGCGTAAAGAAGTCTCCTCCCCATCTCCCACTCCTTTCTTCTTAGGAACTTACCCTGAGATACCTCCCCAAATCAGACTTGGGAACCTCACCCTCTACCCACCAACCCGGAATCAGATCCTTCACCTTATTCTGTTTTTCACAATAAGTACTTTACATTGTGTTTTATATTTTTTAATATATTATTTTGGTGGTAGGGGTGCAAATATACACAGCAAAAACAAACACTAGTTCAAGTTTCTGCATGTTACAATACAGTGACATTGGTTACATTCTTCAAATTGTGCAGCCATTTTCATTCTCCTTTTCTAAAATTGTTCCAATGTGTCCTTTTTGAAGGCTTTGTTTGACATCACAGGGTTATTTTACAACACATGTCTTGGTGCCTGGTAGATTCAGACTGCTGACCTCTGAGTCAGCAGATGAGCTTTTTGTCTTCTTCATGAGTGTTGAAGTCATCATACTGAATTCATCCTCCAGAAGCCTGATTAAATGTAAATGCCATTCACGTTCAGTTTGAAGAAAGTAAATTGAAAACGTGATTGGTATTTTTGTTTTCCCAATAACCATTAATATGGTTCCATGAAAGAAGGTAGCAGTGAGGGGTGGTAGGAGGGTTGAAAAAATATAAACAGACTGTGATGTACTATTACGATCAGTGATAGATACATAATTTGGGAAAACAGTGAATTTAGGTAGCAACTCAGCACTTCAGTTTCTTAATTATACCTAAACATATAGCATGGGGCTCTAAAATTACTGTAACTATTGTTTGCTTTACAAAGCCACAGCAAGATAGAGGAATGGAATTTTGTCCTCAGATACATATTTCCAGGCTTTTAAACTGCACACAGGATTTGGAATTACATAAACTTACATTGCGATCTTAACTATGGGCTGTTATGCTGTTTGTTTTTAGTTGCACGTTAGGTGCAAGTTTACTGAGCAGATTAGATTCCTATTCAATCAATAGTTTGCACATAACATGTTTCATGACATTAGTTTCAATCCCCACAATATGCTAGTACTAGCCCTCTTTCTTCTCTGGGTTCCGTGTTTCCTTTGATTCTGATTTTGTACCCCAGCTTGCTTTCTCATCTTCACTTTTCGGCAAATACTGCCCTTTTGGTCTCCTATCATTTATTATTCTAAGGAGCATGTTCTTCTTGGGTGTTATGGCTTATTTTATTGGTTTACCTCTCATGTAACTAGATGGTGCTCTCTGGGAATGGCTTCAATTCCAATTTAGAAGGGTATCTTAGGGCCATGTTCTTGAGGGTTCCTTCAATCTGTATCAGACTAGTAAGTCTAGTCTTTTTTATGAATTTGATTTTTTGTTGTTGTTGTTTACCCATCTTGTGAGATGCTTCATGGCTTTTTCATTATTCTTAGTGTTGTATTTCATTGTGTGAGTAGACCAGTTTGATAATCCATTAGTCTTTTGATGGGCATTTATGTAGTTTCCATCATTGGTCTGCAAATTCAGTCTGTGAGCTTAATTGTTCTGAGCGTTACATACCTCACTGCTGGATCATTTCAAAAAAACCAACTACTGGTCTTGAGGCTTTTGTTGTCCTCTGTTTCATTTACTTATGTTCAAGAAGACAGGTTAAAGTATTATACAGGCATGTGAAAAGAGCTAGAGATAGAAAAACAAAAGGACAAAACACACTCTGCATTTCTCAAGCTCAAAGAACTGCAGAAAAAATTCAAGCCTGGAGTTGCAATGGTGAAGGGATTCTACAGGTAAAATACTAAATGATTCAGGAAGCATCAAAAGAAGATGAAAGGAATACACAGAGTCATTATACCAAAAAGACTTGGTCAAATTCCAGCCATTTCAAGGGATAGCATATGATCAGGTGCTGATGGTACTGAAGGAAGAAGTTGAAGTTGTGTTGAAGGCACTGGTGAAGAACAAGCTTCCAGAAAATCATGGAATATCATTTGAGATGTTTCAACAAGTGGATGCAGTGCTGGAAGTGCTTGTTCAGATGAGTATGTCAACAGATTTAGGAAACAGCTACCTGGCCAACCAACTGAAAGAAATCCATATTTATGTCTATTCCCAAGAGGTACACAACCGAATACAGAAATTATCAAACAATACCATTAACATCAAATGCAAGTAAAATTTTGATAAAAATCATTCAAAAGTGACTGCAACAATATATTGACAGGGAACTGCCAGAAATTCAAGCTGAGATTCAGAAGAGGGCATGGAACCAGGGATATAATTGTTGATGTCAGATGGATCCTGTCTGAAAGCAGGGAATACCAGAAAGTTGTTTGCCTATGTGTTATTGATTATGCAAAGGCATGCTATTGTGGGGATCATAACAGATTAAGGATAACGTTGAGGAGAATGGGAATTCCAGAACAATTAATTGTGCTCCTAAGAAGTCTGTACATGGATCAAGAGGTAGTCACGTGAACAGAACAAGGGGACAATGCCCGGTTTAAAGTTGGGAAAGGTGTGCATCACAGTTGATTCTTTTCAATCTGTATGCTGAGTGAATAATTTGAGAAGCCAGACTATATGAGGAACAAGGCATGCAGATTGAAAGGAGACTCATTAACAACTCGTGTTATGCAGATGACACAACCTTGCTTGCAGAAAATGAAGAGGATTTGAAACATGGGTGAAGATCAAAGACCACAGCTTTCAGTGTGGGTTGCACCTCAACATAAATAAAACAGAAATCCTCACAACTAGACCATAAACAACATCATGCTAAATGGAGAAAAGATTTAGGTTTTCAAGGATTTCATTTTACTGGGATCCACAATCAACGCCCATGGAAGCAGCAGTTAAGAAATCAAAAGACACATTGCATTGGGAAAATCTACTGTAAAAGACCTCTTTAAAGTGTTAAAAAGTAAGGATATCATCTTGAAGACTAAGGTGTGCCTGACCCAAACTGTGGTATTTTCAGTCACATCATATGCACACAAAAGCTGGACACTGAATAAGGAAGACGAAGAAAAACTGACGCCTTTGAATTGTGGTGTTGGAGAAGAATACTGAATATACCATGGACTGCCAGAAGAACAAACAGATCTGTCCTGGAAAAAGTACAACCAGAGTGTTCCTTAGAAGAAGGATGGCAAGAATACATCTTACCCATTTTGGACATATTGTCAGAAAGGATCAGTCCCCGGAGAAGAACATCGTGCTTGGTAAAGCAGAGGGTCGGTCAAAAAGAGGAAGACCCACGAGGAGATGATTGACACAGCAGCTGGAACAATGGCTTAAGCATAAAAATGATTGTGGGCATGGCATAGGACTAGAAAGTGTTCCATTCTGTTGCGCATAGGGTCACTATGAGTAAGAACTGACTCAGTGACACCTAACAACCACCTTTATTATTTCCTTTCTTCCGGCGACTGTGGGGTTCTTTTGCTAGTTTCCTTCTATTTGTACAGTTTGTAAGGTTAATGTTTTGACTTGGGCCCTTTTGGAGAGGGATATGCGTGTTTATTGCTATGAATCTCCTTAGAGCACTGCTTTTTGCTGTGTCCTAAAGGTTTTGATGTCTTTTCATTCTCCTTTGATTCTAGTAATTTTTTTAATTTTTTTTTATTCAACCTTTGGTTTCTTCTTTCACCCAGTGGTTCTTAAGTAAAGTGTTACTCAGTTTCCATTATTTGATTTTTTTCCTTGCGCTTCCTGTGACTGATTTCAACGTTTTGGCCTGAAACATGGTCTATTCCAGAGAATGATCCATGTGTGTGGGAAAAGAACGTATACTTTGGATTGTTTTGTATATGTCTCTGAGGTCAAGTTGTTGATGGCACCAATTAGATCTTCTGTGTCTTTGCTGAGTTTTCTCTAGCTGTTCTGTCTTTCACCAAAATGGATGTGTTGAAGTCTCTTACTATTATCGTGGAATTGTCTATTCCTCTTTTCCAGTGCGGTTAGAATTTATGTATTGTAACATCTCATCATTGTGTGTGTATATATTTATTATGGTTATGTTCTCTTGGTGGATTGAACTTGTACTTGTTATATGATATTCTTATCTTTTATAGTGGATTTTGCAGTCAAGTCTTTTTTACTATTAATATTGCCACTCTTCCTTTCTGTTGGTTTTGCTTACTTGGTATACGTTTTTCCATTCTTTGAGTTTTAGTTTCCTTGTGTCTAATGTATGTCTTTTTTAGACAGTATATTGATGGGCTGTGTTGTTTTTATCTGTTTGAATTCAGCAGCAGCAGCAGTGTGTGTTTACTGCTATTTGTGTGTGTATGTGTGTGTGAAAGAGAGAAAGAGAGATCCTAATGATTTCTTTGTTGCACTTAATTTTCTGTTTGTTTGTGGATATTCTTTTCATTTCTTTGTCAATTTTGTGATTACTGAGATTTTGAGACTTAGGTTGTTTGGTTAACTTTTTTTGTCACTGTCTGGAAATCTTATCTTCCTGCATTTAAGCAGGAATTTGTTTCTTGATAGTGCTTTGATTCCCTGTCTATGTGAATGTTCTGTAACCACACCATTTGTTCTTGCTTTTTATTTTGACATTATTGTCTTTTAAAGATTGACATCTTTTAGTTTTGTTTTCATTTGGGAAATTCTTGTTTATCTGAGTGGTATCTGGCTGATGCTATCCTGTGTGCCGGTCTCAGACTGTTACCTGATGTGATTGATTCTCTGCTTGAAAAACTCCCTTTAATATTTCTTGTAAGGTTGGCCTCCTTTTTACCAATTTTCTTTATTTCTGTTTATCTGGAAATGTCCTGATTTTGCTGTATATGTAGTTCTTAGTTGTCAGTGTTTTTTTTTTTCTTTCAAGGTTTTATGTATGTCTTCCCATTGCCTTCATGCCTATGTGGTTTCTTATGAGTAATTGGAGCTTAATCTTACATCAGATGCCCTCGAGATCAGTTTCATTTTTCCTGAACTACTCTCAGAATTCTTTAACTTTGATTTTGGTAAGTCTGATTATGATATGTCTTGATGACTTTCTGTAAGGGGTTCATTGATCTTGGATGGATTTCTTCTCATCTTTCAGGACATAAGGATAGTTCTGTGTTTTCTGTTGTGTTGCCTCCCATTGTCCTAGATCTGTGATCATTCACAAATTTTTCCTTGAGATAATGTCCCATGTAGTCTTGGGTTTTTTTGTTTTCTTAGTTTTTTTCCCCTTCACTTTTCTAATGTTTCTCAAATTCATATCAATTTTGCTCCATCTACCTTCCAGTAATTCAATTCCCTATATCCTTCTATGAAGTTGTCTATTTATGAAATTTTACTGTAAAACTTTTGGATTTATAGTTACTGTATTTGTCTATTTATGCTGTCATTTTGTTCTTGTATTGCTTTCCTAAATTCTTCTACTATTTTGTCTGTTTTCTTTGATCTCTTTCTTGAAATCTTATGTTAGTCTTTTGAGGTCCATGTGAGGTAGTTCTATTACTATTTATTCTGTTTTTCTAGTTCTTTGTTTTGGTTACTTGCTGGAGGCATCTTGACTTGTTTCTTGATGTGATTTGATATTGTCTGTTGTATCTGAGACACATGTATTGATTTGCTGTATGTTTATTTTACTGCATCCTGACTTTTGTTTTGCTTGATATATCTGAGTAGGCAGGACTTGTGCACTATACGCTGGTTTCTAGTCTGGCCACACTGTTTCCAGATGAGTAGGTCTGCAACTAGCTATGTATGTGTGTAATTCTCTGTTAACTAGTATTTCAGAGCAGCTGAGGGTATAGTGTACATTTCTGGTGAGATTGTGTGGCTGGATGGAGGTGCAAGAAGCATTCTTACTGGGCATTAGGCTGTGTGTTATATGTGTACACTGTCAGTTGCTCGGTTTTCTGGGAAAGGGTGCCATCATTCACTGGGTCACTGGCACAGAAACTATCACTGACAGTCTCAGACAGGGAGAATGCCACCCATCCGTGGGTGCCCAGTAGGAGGGCTTGCCCCTGTCTGCTAGAGTACATCACAAGAGATAGTGTGCTGCTTCTTCTTAGGGTCCTGGCACAGATGGCTTCAGGGAATATCTGAGGTGGCACTGGACTGCGGGCCCTAGTGATGCTTGCTAGACAAAAGGAGGAATACATGGTGCCTCCACACACTAGGTTGAGGAGGGGAGAGAGATGAGTGACTAACATGCAAATGTGGGCACATGGTCACTGATGCCTACCTGATGGGGTAATGGGTGACAGGCAAACTAACTCATGAGCTTATGATCAGGTAGAAAAGGCAGGGTGGACAGCAAAAGCTATGCTGGAGTGATCTTCTGGTACTGAGCAAGGCTTGTGGATATGAAGGGAGAGTTAGACTATTGGGTCCATGCCTCAATGGCCACCTGGTACTTGGTGCTGTCAGGTGGATGAGAAAAGTGGTGCAAGAGGCCGAAGCTGAGCTAGAACAGGCTGCCGCTGCTCATCTCAATTGAACTGGTAGCTGGTTCCACACCACAGCAGCCTGGCAGTACTCAGCTGGATGAGATGGGTGAGGAGAAAAGAGGGCCTCATACTCTGGCCCCTGGCAGTCTGGGATACTGGAATAGGAGAGGTTAGGTCACTGTTCACCTTCTTTCACTCTCAGTGCGTCGTCTTAGTTTCTCTGTGTCCTAATGGGAATTTCATGAAGTTGCTTCCTGTGTTCTGCACCCAGGATCGCCTCTGTGTTTGTCTCAGATGGCCGCATTGTGCCATGCCAGTTGACTGGCACTTCTACCCCAGCCCTTCTTGTGCATGGTTGTAGTCAGTTTCTGCTTCCATTCGATGTTCAGTCTAGTTCTTTATTCCTTAATTTGGCTTCATTTGATGCTTGGGGTTCCAGAATTGGCACCTCTGTTTTGCTTGGTTTTTCATATCTTTGCTGCAAGAAATGGTGCAGTCTATCTGACTAGTCTGCCACCTTGGCTTTACCCTTTCACTTCCTGTTATATTTTAACTGTCAGCTTATTGGTTTGTAAGGTATGTAACAACCACTGATTTTTGAGAATCAGAGGGCCTGAGTTCAAATCCAATTTTTGCTGCTACCTAGCTACGTAAAAATGGCCAGGTTAGTTAATCTCTCTGTGCTTCCATTTCTTCATATTCAAGACAGGGATAGTAATAAAATTTGCCTTGTTGGGTTGTTCTGAGGATTAAATCATCTAATATCCACAATATGGTGCCTAGAACTAAGGGGGAGGTCACTAATATCTGTAGAACAGACAGCTAGTTAGTAGTTGGTGTTTGATTACGATAGGTGAATGATGTGTTAGTGTGCAGATAGATCAGTACTATCTTCCGGTCATTCTTTAGGATATTGAGAACCCAAGAACGCTCAAGTTTGCAAAATCATTCAAAATGTTGCTAAAACTTCAGCATGCTAGAAACTAAATTCTTAAGCATTTTGGAAAGAATACAAACTGTGATGTTAGATCTGGGTGTGAATCTCATTTCTACTACTTACCTGGTAGTCATAAGGTAAATAAATAGCTTCTCTTCTCTGTGTCTCAGTAGATGTCTAAAATAATACTACTGATATTTTATATTATATATCATATTGTATATAATATTTTATATTATAAGTCATGTAGTGAATAATGGTGCCCCATTGATGCAATGGTTAAGAGTCCAGCTGCTAACCAAAAGGTCAGCAGCTCCAATCCACAAGCCACTCCTTAGAAACCCTGGGGGGCAGTTCCAGTCTATGCTGGGTGCTGGAATTCACAATAGTAGCAGGTTTATGGGTAACAAATGAAGGCATATGCATGAACTGCCCACCACAGTGGTGAACAAGGAAGGTAATTAATGCATTATATTTCCACTGATAAATCATTTTCCATCCTTCACAACAATTTGGGTTCAATGTAAAATACAGATTGTAGTTGGAAGAGATAGGAACAGGTGTAAGTTTCCTCTTGAATTTGACGATTATTAACTCCATAAACAATACTAGCCAGCCAAGTGCCAAACTAACCTTTATTCTGACACAAACAGTTAAGCATTCAACTACTAACTGAAAAGTTGGTGGTTAAAACTTACCCAGAGATGCATCAGAAGAAAGCCTAGTGATTTGATTACAAAAATTCTGCCAATGAAAACTCTATGGAGTACAGTTCTGACTCATGTGTGGAGTCACCGTAAGTCAGAACCTTCTTGATGACAACTGATTTTGATGATTCAGCTAGTAAAATGTTCCAGGCATTGCTCTCAGTGAGTTACATTCAATATCTTGGTTAGCCTCATAACAGTCCCATGAAGTCAGTACTGTTATTATCCTTATAGAGCATATGGGTACAGTAAAGCTCAAAGAAGTTTGAAAAGAAGACCAGAAGGTAATCAGAAATGGAATGACTTCATGAGTCGGTTCTGAAATGGCAGCCTATCATTCTCTGGAGTGAATAGAATTCTAGAGGAGAAAGCTGTCTCAAAACTAAGGTCAGCAGATTTTCCATTGCCCAGATACTGAGCTTATCACAGTAATAATACTTTTCTCCCTTTCTCTTCCCAACTCCTTATTAATAGTCCCATTCATGACAAACTTCTGCCATTGAGAAGGTCAACTAATAGAAACCCTATAGGACAGAGTAGACCTGCCCTACAGAGTTTCCAAGGAACATCTAGTGGATTTAAACCAACAACCTCTTGACTAGCATCCATAGCACTTAACCAGCATGCCACCAGTGTTTCCATTCGTGACAAACTTACTGCAAAATCTCTGGAACTATAGCAGCAACTTGGCACTGGTGATGGTGAAAGCTTGGCTCTCTTTAGCTGCCCCCAGATAAGTATACTCATATTGAAATGGTGACTGACATTGACCTGTCATAGTTATTCAGTTGTTAGCCAGTAGTCCAACAGTTGCTTATAAGCATTATATTTTCAAATTCATTGACTTTCTTTCATAGCTTCTTTCCTGATTGCCCTAGAATTCAACCACATTAATACACGTGTTTCAAAATCAGGTGGGTCACAGAAAACATTCTTTTTATAAAGATTTTCAGCATAACTGTTGGAAATTACCTGATGATTAATGTTGTCTAACCTAGAGAACTATACTGCAAAGTGATTCAGGATTTATTGGTAAATGTACTAATAATCCTTTATCTTTGTTTATATCAGTAATTAATGTAGTTCAGGAAGAAGCCCCTGAAACCTTGTATAAGCAAGATTTATCTCCACTGGAATAGATTACAGCCATATGTCACCATTCAAAAGGTAATAGGTACATTTTATTAGAAAGTAATTGAAAAAAAGATTTATTTTAATGCCCTGCCATAAATAATGTTGGTAAACATTATTGTTAGCAGAGATCTCTGCATTGTATAAAGAATTTGCTTTACATCAAAATATTGTATATACTGTATATCATTCTCAAATTTTCCTGAGGCGCTTTTGCTTACTTTTTTGAGATACACAGTAAAGAATAGTGCATTATTATGCTCTGATCTTTCTTTGGGAACAAGTTTTGCCTTCTTACGCCACCTGCCTTTATCATTCTTATGGTGTACCTTCCTCAATTGAAACTCTCCTGCAGATATGAACAGAAAAGTTTCTAATACTGGGTCAGAGGGTAGGCTTAGAGGTCCCAAAAAGGGGATTTTAGACCTGTCATCTTGGATAAATGGAGATAATAATGTTGTATAGCTTTAAAGATTACATTATCAGGTACTGTTGAGTTGCTTCCAAGTCACAGTAATCCTGTGTACAGCAGAACAAAAACAACACTGCTAGGTCCTGTGCCATCCTCATGATCATGTGTTTAAGTTCATTGTTGCAGCCACTGTGTTAGTCCATCTTGTAGAAGATCTCCTCTTTTTTACTGACCCTCTACCAAGTATGTGGTTCTTCCCAGGGACTGATCTCTCTCGAGAACATGTCCAAATTATGTGAGACAGTCTCAACATCCTTCCTTCTAAAGACCATTCTTGCTATACTTCTTCCAAGACATATTTTTTTGTTCTTCTGGCAGTCTATGGTATATTCACTATTCCTTTTCAACATCATAATCAAAAGACAGTTCATTTCCAGTCTTCTTTATTCTGTATCCAACTTTCATGTGCATGTAGGTTCACTGAAAATACCATGGCTTGGGTCCAGGTAACCTACTCCTCAAAACTATCCCATTTACTTTTTAACATATGAAAGAAGCCTTTTACAGCAGATTTGCCCCCATGCAAATTGTGTTGTTTGACTTCTTGAGGGCTGCTTCCATGGGTGTTGATTGTGGATCCAGGTAAAATGAAATCCTTGACATCAGTACTTTCTCCATTTATCATGGTGTTACTTATTGATCCAACTGTGAGAATTTTTTATTTCTTTAAATGTTGAAGTATAATCCATAATGAAGGCTGTGATCTTTGATCTTCAACAGTAATTTAAGACCTCTTTACTTTCAGCAAAGATATGTGAGTTATCTGCATATCACAGGTTGTGAATGAGTCTTCCTCCAATCCTGATGCCACAGTCTCCTTCATATAGTCCAGCTTCTCAGATTATTTGCTCAGCGTACAATTTGAGTAAGTATGGTGAGTGGATACAACCCTAATGCAGTTAAGTGTTCTGAAATTCCCATTATTTGCAATGTTATCAACAGTTTGTTATGATCTATATAGTCAGGTGCCTTTCCATAGTCAATAAAACACAGGTAAACGTCTCTCTAGTATTCTCTGCTTTCAGCCAAGATCCATCTGATGTTATTAATGATATCCATTGTTCCACCTTTTCTAAATCTGGCCACAATCCTGAAGTTCACTGTTAATGTATTGCTGCAACCATTTTTGAATTATCTTAAGAAAAATTTCACCTGCATGTGATATCAGTGATGTTGTTAGATAATTTCCACTTCCTGTTGGATCACCTTTCTTTGGCATGCACACAAATATAGATCTCTTCTAGTTGAGTGCTCAGGTGGTTGCCTTCCAGATTTCTAAACATAGACAAGTGAGTGCTTCTGTGACCGCATGAATTCATTCAAACATCCCCATTGATAGTCCTTCAATTCCTGGAACTTTGTTTTCGCCAGCACCTTCAGTGCAGGTTGGTCTTCATTCTATACAATCACTTCTTGATCATATGCTACCTCTTGAACATTGACCAATTTTATTTTGGTACAATAACTCTGTATTTCTTCTACTTTTTATGTTTCCTGCATCAGTCCATATTTTGCCCATAGACACAATTTTAACTTGAGGCTTCAATCTTTTTCTCCAGTTCTTTCAGTCTGAGAACACTGAATATATTCTTCCCTTTGGGTTTTTCTAACTCCAGGTCTTTTCATGTATCAATGTAAGACTTTACTTTGTCTTCTCTAGCTGCCCTCTGTTCAGCTCTTTTATTTCATCATTTCTTTCATGCACTGTAGCTATTCTGTGATCATGAGCAAGTTTCAGATTATCTTCTGACATCCATTTTAGTCTTTTTTCCTGTTTTAATGACCCCTTGATTTCTGCGTACATGATGTCCTTGAAGTCATTCCACAGCTGATCTGGTCTTCAGTCATTAGTGTTCAGTGCATCAAAATCTATTGCATCATGGTAGACTATTACCGGGTCACTATGAGTTGGAATCAACTCAGCAGCTACAAGGGTTTTGTTTTGTTTGTTTGTTGGTGTTAACCACTGTTGAGTCAGCAACCAACTCATGGAAACCCCGTACACAATCGAATGAAATGCTGCTGGGTCGTATGCCATTCCCATGATCAATTGCATCAGAGTGTTGTGATCCATAGGGTTATTGGCTAATTTTCAGAAGTAGATTTCTCAGGGCCTTTTCCCAGTCTGTCTTAATCAGGAAGCTCCACTGAAACCTGTTTAGCATCATAACAACATACAAGCCTCTGCTGACAGAGAGGGGGGTGACTGTGCCTGAACTGGTTGAGAATTGTACCTGGGTCCACAGCATGGAAGACCATTACCCCTGAATAGAATGTTCCAGACCCTGTGCTGAACTATCTATAAATATAAATTAAATGATAACAACCTTAAAATGAGACCATTACTTTCACTTTATTAGATGAGTAAATTGAAACTCAGGGAAGACGAGCACTTATTTAAGAGTACCCAGCCGCTAGATGTTCAGGATTCTTCTGTGGTGCTTACTCAGCTGTAGTGCAGAGTTCTGTAATTCTCAAATGGGATTACACGAAGTCGTGAGACACACTATACATGTCTTCCTGTTGAATGTCTTGCTCAAAAATTTTAGGGTAGAAATCAACTAATTTAATGAGAAATTAATTTTTTCCATTAAATTTAGATACCTTATGAAGTTATAGATTTAAAGTTGAAACAAGACTTCAAACAAATGCTGACACTGGTATGCCTAGGTCCCAGGCCCCTACAAGAACACACTACTCTTTGATTGTAGGTGGAAATTTAATGAAACAAGAAAAAAAAGCTACTTTGAAGCTAGACAATCCTAATTACCTGAGCCCTACCTTGATGAGTCCCTCAAGTCCTTGGGCCACTCATTCTACCTTTCAGAGCTTCATCTGTCTAGTAGGGATTCAACCATAGACTGCCCCAGGCCATGTGAAAGTCCTAAAATATAATAGGTGTTCAGTAAATAGTGATTGTTACATTAAACATTTGGAAATTACTCTCAAAGTATATCTTCCTAAATTGCTCAGCCACTGAAATTTTATATTTCACCAACTGACCATGCTGTGCCCAAGACCATAACCACTGGCCACGGTATATACACTTTCAAAAGTCATCTTAGGCTTGCAATATTATCATTTTAGCTAGCAAAAGATCCAGAAAGGGTTACTGCAAAACAACAAAATATGCAAGCCTAGATACTAACCAAATCATTCTTTCATGGATGGACCAAAAATAGAAATTTTCAATTAAAACCAACTAGAAAACTGTTTACATTCATTATCAGTGGATACCTTCGCATTAGCCAAAGTGTCTTTCAACATAAATAAGGTATTCTGGCACTCGCCTTTGGCAAGTTTACTTAATTATAATTAATTTTTGCCCCAGGGCCCTAAAACTTAGTCCCATTACTCCAACCTTGAATTTTAGTAAATAGAGGAAATTTTAGCACAGCATATAGAAGTTGGGGCCCTAGTGATATATCTGTACATGGAGCATCCACTCTACTGATAATTCTTAACTGTGTGATCTCATCTGCGAGCCTCATTTTTCCTATTTGTAAAATGAGAATGATAACAACAAGAATTGTTTGATTCATCACAATGCCTAGCTATTGCCACCGAGTTGGTTCTGACTCATAGTGACCTGATAGGACAGAATAGAACTGGCCCACAGGGTTTCCAAGGTTGTCATTTTTAAAGAAGCAGGGTGCCACATCTTTCTCCCATGAACTGACTGGTTTGTTCAAACAGCCAACCTTTTTGTTAGTAGTCAAATGCTTAACCACTATGGCAGGAGGGCTTCCAGCACAGTGCCCAGTACGTAGGTAAGTGTGCAATAATTGGTAGCTACAATTAGTTAGTGGCTTTTACAGTTCCAATCAGATAGATTAATTTCTATTTTCAGCCTTTTTAGAGCTATGTACTTCACCTATTTTGGTCCCCACTGATATGAATTCTGGTATAAGAGCAGACAAACAGTGATGTCCGTGAGTGTAAGTGTGGAACACAAGGAGAAATCACCATGGCCACTTGAGTCAGTGTGGATGAGCGCTTGCATTATAATCAAAGGGCAGGCAGTATGCTCATTTGCTATAAATCTTCCAAAATCCATATCCTGATAAGAAATGTAAAGTGTATTTTAGGGCTGAAAGGAGGTACCTTTTCAACTGCTATTCTAACCCTGTCGTAGTACAGAGAAGTGGATGTCCCAGCCACAGGGCAATTAGTGACAGACTTGGTGACAAGAACTTCAAATTCTTAACTTCTAGTCCAGTGCTCCTTCTACTGTATCGTACTGCCCTATGGGGTTGAATTGGCCTCCTATATTTATCGAAGCTTGAGAGTTCATTTAAACAAGGATTGCAAATAACATTTATGAATTTCTTAATTTTCATTCTTAAATAAAATAATTGACAGCCTAGCTCTCTGTTCCACATGGAATCAGGTTAACTGCATCAGTCATTAATGTCTTGTGAGCAATAGATCTTATTGGGAAGACTTGAAAGCTATTACTCTTCATTATGAAAGCTGAGAACGTGGAAATTACATCATTTCTTTGATATTCAAATCAGTTATTTAGTTTCTGTCTCAATTTTGAAAGAATGACAATATGAAGAATATAATGGTTTGGGGAATGGTAGGGCCCAGGGAGAAAGAATTCCTGTGGAAACTGTAATTGTGATGTCCATAGTTTCATATGCAGTCGCCTTGGAAACCTCAGGCTCTGATCAACATGATTTGCTGTAAAATCTAAGTTTCTAATTACACTTCAGAAGCCCATAAGGCATAATATTGGTGATCAGTTTTGACCTCTGACAATGGTAATTGACAAATTTTGCAGAAAGATCTGTCCAGATTTCTCCCTTTCAAAGGCACTGAAGTTTCAGAAAATCTCTTAACAGCCAAACAGTTCTACAGGGTCTCTATGAGTCAAAATCAACTTGATGACAGTTAGCTTGGAATTTCGAGTAAGGTAAAAATATGACTGTAGCAGCACAGACAGAGAATGAGGTAGACATCAGAAAAATTTGTCAAAGATTGAGGTACTTTCAAACTCAGTGTGAGAATACTAATGTGCAATTCTGATGTGATTAAACTGTAATTATAATCTTAAATTGTCCACAATCATACCAAGAAAATGAATGAGAAAAGGGAGAATGTTTTATGGTAGTGAGCCTTGAGAAGAATATAACAGGAACATAGTATTCAGTGCTGGGTACCAGATTCTAAGAAGGACATTGATTCAATAAATATTTATTGAACATCAAGTGGTGTCCTTGTTGCTGGGCATAAATCTAGCCAAATCATTGCCCTCATAGTGCTTATTCTAGACAAAGAAAAAGATTAAAACAGGGAATCTGACAGATAACTATAAATTACGTTCAGTGGCGTGAACAAAATGTTGCTGAGTGATAGAAGGGGTGGTGGGAGAACGCTTCTCTAAAGAGGTGACATATAAGTGAAATTTGAAGGATGAGAAGGCAATAGACATTCCAAGACTGGGAGCTGAGGCTAAGGCAGGGCTCAGTACTGCAAAACTTTCAGATGGGAGAGACTGGGCTTTTGTTTGTCAAGGAAAGACCAACATGGTTTGAATAGCCTACCATCTGCTACAGGCAGCGATGACCAGGTGGATCACTTGGCCTCAAGTCCACTCACTGGAGAATCTTGGATGAAGGAAATTTCAAGGTTACCAGGAGATTGTCTTTATAAATTCAATGTTTCCCTATGGAAGAACCAAACAACAAGAAGTTTACAAGTTCTGACAATTAAGTCCGCAAACTTAATTGTTCTAAGTGCTACATACCTGATTGCTGAATATCACTAAGGTCACCTTCCAAGTCCTCCCCTTGGGAAGCTAGTCACCAATGCCAGGGCCTAGTCCACCCTTCAAAGCAATTTTGGAACTCTTTCTAGAATAGCCATTGCAAACAGTGGCATGGTGGCAAGTTCACAAACTTAATTTGTATAGTTGTCCATGAGGGAGTTGTTAGCCAGTAAACTAATAACTGTATTGAAAAGACCTCTATGCTTACCTGATCTAGCCTCTAATGACTTTTTTTTACCAAAAAAAAAAAAAGAAAGATTGAAAGGAAGACACTTTGATGACATACAGGACATCAAGAGTAACATGACAACAGCTGTAATCATCGTTCCAGAAAAAGGGTTCCAGAATTACCTTGAAGGGTGTACTAGGTATCAATGCATAGCTTCCCAAGGGGAGTACTTTGAAGGTAATTGTAGTGATATTCAACAATGATATATGTAGAACCTTTTCTAGGATGAGTTTGTGAGTTTAGGTGTCAGACCGCATATATAGGAAGACATATTCCCACCAGATCTATGGACCTACTTTTCAGCAGTCAGAACCATGGAATATTGTGACACATAATGGATACAAATCAGGAGATACAGTTTGATCTATAACTCCCTGAGCATACAGCCCAAGACATGATATTTAGCCTCTCTGAACCTCTTTTTCATCATCTCATAAAGGGGGCTGGCAAGAAACGGTAGATGGGCCGCCAGATGTGACAGACTCCCAACATGCCTAGCATATAAGATGTATAAAACTAAATGCTGGGTGATCCTAAATCCATCACTGAAGTCTGACACTGGACTTTCATTTGAAATTTCTGGGGTCCCTTTTAATCAGATTATAAAAGCCTAACTAAAAACACAGGCTGAGTCAGAAGAGTTGCAGGAACATGAGGTCACAGGGAGCTATGTGCATTTTCAAACTGAAAACAAATTACTTGGATCATAATATTTAAAAGCATGGTGTTGGCTGCCACTGTACACAAGTGATCCAGCATCAAAATCTCAACCACTCTCAACCACCATTACTTTAATGTCCAATTACATTGATAGAAATCAGGTTCTTCAGAAAGGCTATTGGTTCATTAGTGTGTATCAAACAGCAGACCTAAAATAGGGGAGCAATTTTTCAAGTGCTTTTGTTGAAAAAGAAATGTAGAGCTCTTGCAGATTCCATGAGATCTAGTGAACTTCAGATGACTGAAGAAATCTTTAAACTAACTAAAGTTCAGTAAAAATACACTGTAAAAGTTGCTGTACTTTCCTAGATATATATACTCTTTGAATAAGGGAATCTACTGATTTTCTGAAGTTTTTTGTACCCAGCATCATTACCCCAGGAATGCAGAAATGCAGTGAGCCCACTTTGGTTAAGGTTTATAACCAACACCAAATCAAACCCATTGCTGTTGAAACAATACTGATTCATAGCGACCCTATACAGCAGAGTAGAGCTGTCTCATAGGGTTACCAAGGAGTGTCTAGAAAATTCAAACTACTGAACTTTAGTTAGCAGATTGGCTGTTAATAACTGAATCACCAGGGCTTTCAAAATTAGTCTAAACGGGGATTTCAAACAGTTCTGTACAAAGAAATTTAAAATTACACTGATGGCCAGACATTTAATTAGTGTGTAGTGTGACCTGAGTTTCAGCAGTGAGGAAAGCTTCCCAGCTGATGAGAATTTCCCTGCATCATTCCCAGCCATTCTGAGGGGACCTCAGGTAGCTCCATTGATTGACAAGAGTGTAACTAACTTTGCAACCCTTTCCACCAAACCTTTTTTTCTAAATGTTTTCCCTTTTGAGCATAACTTTCTCTGACTGATTTTTTTTCCTCCAAATTAAAACACAAAATAATCCTAGGTGTCGATGTTGGCATGGAATCTCTGCTGTTTCCCAGGAAAGATTGGAACAAACCCTCCTCCATCTCAGTTACCACATATATTATGCATTTTTTATGATGTTCTGAAGGTCGCTCCTGAAAGTAGCAAAAGCCATTGTCTGCCACCTGAGAGGATGGGAGGAAAATATGATCTAAAACTTGTCTAAGTTTGGAAGTGATTAATGTAGATTCTTATGATGAAGGAAATGAAAACGAGAAATCTGGGTAGGTAATCACTGTTTGAACAAAAACAATTTCAACAAAAAATGAGCTTGAAACAGAGAGAACAAACTGATAATGCCAAGAGCAAATAAATTATTCCCTGAGTTTTAAAAACAGACCTTGCAATAGCATTTAAAGTTTTGAGGGGATTTTTGATTCATGAGACTTCTGGTATCATAGAGAGGGAGGAAAGGTACGCAGTTGCCACCCCGTGTTGCAGAGTACTTGAAATGGAATTTGAGCAAAGAAGGAGAGATAGCAAATAAATGCTGAAATGTGCCAGAAAATGATGGTTCAGTAAAGGACAATATCCCCAGGGCTTCATAAACCTAGAACAACCAATCTTCTTGTTGCATTCCCTATGCCAGAGTCTATACTTCCTTAAATAGATGCCATCAAAGTAACTCAGGGTAATAAGAAGAGCAAACGCACTTTGGAGTTCTGTTCGGGACTTAACTTCATCTCCAGCTGTACAATGAAAACATCTCAGGGGAGGTGTTCACACTAGAGGTATGCAAACTACAGCTGGAATTGACAAAGAGAATGTATACCTGGAATATACCTTCCTGCTCTCACCTACCAAAAAAGAGTCAGCTGACATTGCCATAGAATCTGATTATGTTTTCAAATATGCAAATGAGATTTTGTACCCACAGTATCATTAATGCTACCAATTTGTGGTACTGTGGTGGCTTGCATGTTATTGTGATGCTATGTTATGCCACTAGGATGTCAAATACCAGCAGGGTCACCCATGGTGCATAGGTTGCAGTGGAGCTTCTGGAATATAGAATAATACAGACTAGGAAGAGAGGCCCGGGAATTTAGTACTGGTGAAAATTAGCCAGTGAAAACCCCCTGAGTCACAACAGAATATTATCCAATATTAGTGCTAGAGGCTGACATTTGTAAGTTGGAAGGAACTCAAAAGACAGAGAAGCCTCAACAATAGACTCAAACATAACAGTTATAAAGACAACACAGGGCTGGGCAACTTCCTGTTCTGTTTTCCGTGGGTCACCAGGAGTTAGAGATGACTTGACAGCAATTAAGAATAGTTGTTAACTCAGAAACATGCCACCACTCATGATTAACCAACCGTGATCAAACATATTGGCAGGGTTTCTCTCTCTAAGCCTGCATGTCCATGTTTCTCCTTGATCTCACTCACTGGATGTCTCAAACACCTCAGATTCAACATATCTAAAACAAAAGTCACAATTTTCTCACAGTCCTGTCTGTCTATCCTCTTCCCTGTCTTAAAGAATAGTCCCTACCACCTACCAGTTACAAAAAAACTAGAAACCATCCTTGGCTTATCCCATCACCAAATCCAAGTCATCAACATTAAAGAAGCTAAATGTCTTGGCCCAGGCTTCATGCCTAGGGAGGTACATATCAAACCAGATCTTCCTATCCAGTATGTTTCATAATATGACATTACATAGATTGTTAAAAGGAGTCCCACTCATCTGGTGGGTAATTAGACTCCTAGCTGCTTCCCTTGACCCCACTTATGCATTCTCAACTTTGTAGCCAGAGTAATCTTTGCAGCAAAGAAACTGGTTAGCATCATTTTTATCATTTTCTCACCTATACTACCACTCCATCTAAAATTCTTTATTTTTTCACTATATCCTACAAAGCTTGCCTAGCTTAACCTCCTACCTATTTTTATTAATATCATACTTTCTGTATTGACATTATCTTAAATTCTTTTAACCCACAAAATTATTTTCTTCCCCAAAGTCTTCATGTATTCTCTTGGAATGCTCACATTTCACCTTCAGTATTAGCCTTTACAGATGTCAACTCTTCCCCCATTTTAGTTCTTCTATATAAGTCCCTATAATTCTCCACAAAGGATTTCCTACCACTGTAAAGAAATAGTTGCTTGACCTGTCTCATCCTCAGTAGCATGTCCATTCACTAGTGCAGAGACTAGACTTCTCGTGTTTGCTGGTAGAACCCCAGCACTTGCATATGTTAGGAACTGAATCCACCATCTGCCACTTGGAGGTAGTAATGGTGGCTTGTGTGTTGCTAGAAGATATGCCACTAGAATTTCAAATACCAGCAGATGCAGCCATGGTGGACAGTTTTCAGAAAAGCTTCCAGACTAAGTCAGACTAGGAAGAAAGCTCTGGTAATCTACTTCCAAATATTAGCCAGTGAAAACCTGATGGATCATGAACAATGTTGTCTGACTCACTTGCTTTAGATATGTCATCAGAAAGGATCTATTGCTGCAGAAGGACATCATGTCCAGGGAAATGTAAGGCCACTAAGAATGAGGGAGTCCCTCAGGTGGACGGACATAGTAGTCATGATAGTGGACTTGAACATGTAGACGATCATTGAGAATGACACAGGCCTGAACAGTGTTTCATTCTGTTTAACATGAGGTCGCCATGAGTTGGAGTCTGCTGAGTAGCAGCTATCTGTGAACTTAATCAGTGCTTCTCAGTCAAACAAATGAGCAAATTCCTGGTGAACCTTCAAGACCAACCCGGATTCTATCAGTCTGGGACACAGGCTCCTTCTGTGTGAACACTTGGGCCCAATTTAATAATTGTTTATTAAATAAATCAACAAGTCCCACTACTGGGGAAGAAAGGTTGATTTGAAAGAATGTTTTGTGAAAATCTGGCTTACCTTTCATCAAAGCAAACCTCAAAGTGGTTTTGCTCTAGAGGATAGAATATCACTGCTTTTCTGAGAGAAAAGATGTTCAAATGAGAAGACCGAAACCATTTTTTAAATCTCTAGAGCAGAACCCTAGAATACTCTACGTAGATTTTTCAGCTCAAGATTTAAAGACAGATCTCTAAAAGCTGAACAGCTTTGTTCATATAATTTAAATGTCTATTGCAAATATGAGATGCTTGAATTTAATCTTAGCTTGTCTTCAAAGTAGAATCTACATAATTAGAAAAGTCCCAAGTTTCTCCTTATCAGTTTATAAGTGTTTATTTTATTTAAACCAGTTTCTATATTGCAAGTTGAAATTGGTTCCACTGAGGCCAGTGTGCTCAAGTGAAAGCAGCCACTGAAAATAGGATAGCATGGTGTGGTAGATTTGTTCAAGTCAACTTGGCTAAGGTGGAACTACCTTCCCCATAATTCCTTTCCCTGATTTATCTTGGCCCCAGGAGGTTTGGAAAGCGGAAGTGAACCACTGTCTTTTAAGCTAAAATTTTAATGCAGGGCATCAGGTACTTTGGCAGCTCACTTTGGTGGTATAGGCAGCAGTTAGGTCTTTACCTCCTCCAGCTCTCATTAGATCTTCTTGTAGCAGTGGTTTGTTTTGTGAAAAGGGCAGCAACTTCTGCGGGATTCAGATATAACGGAAGTGGAAACTTCAACACGGTGAGAGGCGTCATGGGTCTGAGTCCATCCTGGTAGATTCCAGCTCACCCTCTTTCTTCCCTACTTCACATCCACCCTCTCCAGTTCCTAACTTCTAAGCCTGCTGACTTGAGATTCTGGCATCAGACACACAGGCTGTTTAACCAGCTCCCACAGTTTTATAGTGTCAAATCCCTATACTAAACCTGTGTATCTCTGTCTTCCATAGATATTCTCTCGTTGAACTTGATCAAGCAACTTCTAGAGTTTTCTAGCAAACTGCCAGCCCTTAAAGTTATATCTGCTTCTCAGAAGGCTAGCATACCCAATCTTTAAGAATTAAGTGGTTTCGGTATACAATTTCAAATTCCATCTCCTTTTGAAAAATCAGAAACTTAGACTACAAGTCTAGCAATATGGTGGTCTAAGTATCCTCATTGGCCTACTCACTGAAAACAACAAAAACTACTGTATAAAAAATATTTTTAAAAATACATAATACATTGACGAGCTGAAAATTATTCACAATTATTCAGAATGCAAAAACAAAAATAAATGGAATCCTAGAAATATAACTTGAGAACTGAGGCTAGATACAGTAGTTTCAGATTTTGTTAAAGTAGATGAAATTCAACTTCCCTTTTCATGCCCTAAGAGACCGCACAGATGACACTGGGCGACCAAATGCCATACCCACTGTGTAAGGGTGAGCCAAAATTCAAGCAGCCTAACCTGCCTTACCCCTGACCTTTCCACCCAAAGGTCTGCAGAGGAAAGTACATGACTTGAACCGCAGCACTGAATGAAAAGGAAAAGAAAACATTTTTCCTAAACTTGGTAGCTTAAGACTGGTACTAAGTCTGGTTTGCTGCTGGGAGTCATAGCACCTGGATGATCCTAAAACACACAGCCAAGCAAAGGAATTAGCTTACAAGTGGCCAAGTCAGTGGTGTCACCAGTGCTCAATGGGGACAAATTAAAATCCTCTCTAAACTACCTTAAATGCAGGCCTCAAATAACACCTGTACATCTAGGTCAGTTGGTATAACAAAGACTATTAAAAAAGTATTCTGCATCCCACTTTGATAAGAGCCAAGTGCCATCTAGTCGGCTCCTACTCATGGCGACCCTAGGAGCCAGGGTAGAACTGACCCCCAGAGTATTCAAGGAGTGCTTGGTGGATTTGAACTGCCAACCTTGTGGTTAGCAGTGGTAGCACTTGGGTCTTAAAAATTAGCAAGAGGCCATCTAAGATGCATCAACTGATTCCATTACTCAAAGGAGTGTAAATACCAAAGACCTAAGAAAATATGAGCTCAAGAAACAGAAAGGAACACATAAACAAGTGACTCCATCAGCCCGACACCAGAAGAAGTAGATGGTGCCAGGCTACCACCAATGACTGCCCTAACAGGGCATACAACAGAGTCCTTGATGCAATAGGAGACAAATGGGGTAGAGAAGTCCAAGTCCAGCAAGAAGACCAGACTTTATGGTCTGACCGAGACTGCAGGAACCCCAGAAGGCGTTGCTCCTGAACTCTGTTAGCCCAGAATTAAACCATTCATGAAGCCCACTCTTCAGAGATTAGATTGGACTATAAAACAAAATGATACTGGTGAAGAATATGCTTCTTAGTTCAAGTGGATTCGTTAGAGTAACTGGGCAGTGACTTGAATTGTAAACTTAAAGCACAATTAAAATAAAAATAATTCCTACAGATAAAGATCCATGAAATAGGAACTCACAGACTACAAGTACAGAACACACTTGGAAATATGGCATCATGAACAAAAAAGCAAGCAGGGAAAAAGGCAGGCATTTAGATCTACAAATGTTTCAGACATGGGAATTATCAAAGAATATAAAAATGGCTAACAAATAGATAATGAAGTAAACGAATTCCTAGAAATAAAATTATAATCTCACAAAGCTAAACAACAATGGTTCTGATTAGTAATAGCTGAAGAGACAAATTAATAAGTATGAAAATGTACCTGAAGAATTATCCAGAAAGCACTCAGTGAGCCAGAACAACAGGAAACCTAGAATGAAATTGAGAATAGTGAGAGAATGTGGAGAAAATAAATTTCAAAGATATTGACTGAGCACCGTCCAGAAGTGGTGAATGACATAAAGCCACAAATTCAGAGTACAAATTCCAGCAGAAGATAAAAGGAAGTCCACATCTAGACATAAAAGAATGACACTGGAAAACATCAAAGACAAAAACCAAACAGAACTTGAGGCAGTGAAGCTAGACTGACAGCTGATTTCTTAATCACAGCGTGGGAACCAGAACACACAGCACGAGTGTCTTGAATTGGTAAGAAAAAATAACTGACAACATAAAGTTGTACAGCCAGCCAAATCTGTTTCACAAAAGAGGGAAAATTAAAGATTTATTCCAGATAAACAAAACTAAAGGCTTACCCCAGCAGTCTCTCACTAAAGGAGAACAACAAAGATTTTCTTTGTGCAAAAAAAAGAAAAAGATAAAAGGTCTAAAATGTCTTCCCTAAGTATAGAAAGTATAGATATGTTAGTAAACATTGATCATTGTCTTAGGGTTCTCTGGAGAGAAAGATTTATTTTAACAAGTTGGGTCACTTAATTATAGCTGGCAAATCTAAAAATCTATAGGTCAGATGACAGGCTGGAGATTCTTTAAGGGATGTATCCCAAAATTAATACATCAGGCAATGAGTAGAGTTAAGACTGGGGTGGGTTATAGTAAGATACAGATTTATACTCTGAAGACAAAATGTACCTTTGGGAAAATTCCCTTTTTGCTCTTAAAGCCTTAAAGTAACTGGATGAAGCCTGCCCATGTTATCAAGGGTAATCTGCATTTCTTAAGACCTATAGATTTAATAATGTATAGCCATTTCATGGAAACACTGGTGATGTTGTGGTTAAATGTTACATCTGCTAACCAGAAGGTAAGCAGTTCAGATCTGCCAAGTGCTCCTTGGAAACTCTATGGAGCAGTTCTGCTTTATCCTGCAGTCACTATGAGTTGGAATCAAATCGACAGCAGTGAGTTTGTTTTGGTTAACCACTTCATAACAGCATCTAAACTAGTTTTTCACCAAACAACTAGGCACCATAGCCTAGCCAAGCTAATGCATAAAATTAACTATCAAAATTACATCGATTATAATCTTGCAGGGTTAATGCAGACCCAGAATACTTAACCACTATAGCACATTAATTAAGAGTAGTGAATTTGAACTATTAGGTAAAAAAAGAAAACCCATTAAAAATCAGTATTGTTAGAATATCAGTTCTACCCAAATTTGATCAATGGATTCAATACTATCTCAATGAAAATCCCAACAGGCTGTAGAAATTTACGACCCGATGGCCAATAAGCACGTGGAAGATGGTCAACATCATTAATTTCTAGGGAAATGCAAATTAAAACCATAATACTCCCATAAAATATCATTTTACAGCCAGTAGAATAAATTAAAAAAAAAAAAAAAAAGACATCATTGGCTGTGGGAATAACTCCTATAACCTGGAAAATAGTTTGTCAGTTTTTAATTGCTTATCTATTTCTCAGTAACACTTAGCAATTTAAGACTAAGAAAAAAAAATTAGCATCAACTTTATCCCAACTCTTAGGAACCTTTTAGGACAGAGTAGAAGTATCCCCCAGAGTTTCCAAGGAGCACTTGGTGGATTTGAACTGTTGACATTTTGGTTAACGGCTAAGCTTTTACTATCTCACAGTTTCTGTGGATCAGAATCTAGGTGCAGTTTAGCTATTACCTGAGACTCAAGATCTGTTATGAGGTATAGTCAAGTTGTTGGCTATGGCCACAGTTATTCAAATATTTGATGAGGGATTGACTTTCATACCCTTGCAGCAGAATTCAGTTCCCTACAGACTGTTAGGATGAAGATATTAGTTCCTCATGAGCTAATGGCCTCCCTCGCTTGCTTGGGCTCTCCCACAGAGTATCTTCTCACATGGAAGCCAGTCTTTTTGTAACCCATTTTCAGAAGTGACATCTCATCATTTTTGTCATATTCTCTTTGGGTAGAAGCAAGACACTATGTCCAGATCACATCAAGGGGAGAGAAATATAATATGACATGAATACTAGGAAGCAAGTGTCTTTGAGTACCATCTCAGATGCAGCCTACAATACTTATTAACTACCTACCTATTCTGGAACTCAGTAATTCCCATCCCCCCTACCCCGCTATTTATTCTGTGAAATGAAAACTTGATCCTCAGAAAGACGGGTGTAAAAAAGTTTATAGCAGCTTTGTGCATAACCCCAAACTGGAAACAACCAAATATCTACTAACAGGAGAATGAATAAACAATTCATTGTCTATTCATGCAACAGAATACTACTTAATCTTTTTGATGCTTAACAAATGATGAACGCAACCATATGGAAAAATTTCAAAAGTTTCCAAAGTCATAAAATAGTACAAACTGTGATTCCATTATATGAAATTCAAAAACAAGCAAGAATAACCTATGGAGCAAGAAATCAGAAGGGCAGTTCCCTTTAGAGGGATGAGGAATGACTGGAAAAAGGCATGACAGAATTTTCCAGGATGGTGACATTTGATAGGTGGTAATTACATGAAAATATATATTTGCCAAATTCATTAAATTGTCCAGGCAAATCACTGAATTTCACTGTATGTATGAATTTTACCTCACTCAGTAAAAAGTCATCTGGAAAAAAAAATACTCCAGCGTTGTAAAAGAAACACCTGTAATAAAGCCATACAAAATGATTGATATTTAAAAATATGGAAATATATATCCAAGGAAAATACTAACTGTAGGAGGGTGGGAACAATTATTCTAACACTAGACAAAATGAACTGAATGGTAAATTAAGCTTTTTCAGGCCAAATATGTAATGATAACTTTAGGGCAAAAAGTATAACAAGAAATAAAGAGAATCACCTTAAGGAAACAAGAAGATAAGAGGACAATACAGTTCTAAACTGGTATGAATCAAATAACAATACTTTTAATAACCAATAGATCATGAAAATAAAAAGTAGATAAGGATATAAAATGTGAGGATCACTGATTTCTAAAGAATTAAGTTAAAGAATTGATTTGATACAGAAAATGTTTTCTGACTACCATAAGATAAATTTCAAAGTCAATGAAGGAGTTATAACTAGAAAACCTTATACATAGAAATTAAGAAAAAATTCTCTTCCACAGAACTCATGGACCACAGGAGAACTCAGACAAAATTTGAAAATATTTGTCCCTAAACTATAGATAATACTTTAGGATGCTGTGTAAGAAATACTTAGCAGAAATTACATAAATGCATATAGTATAAATAAGGAAAAGTGGAAAACAGTAAACAAAACAGCAAATTTCAGAACTTGGAACAACTGCAGAATTATCCTAACTTATCTAGAAGAAAGGAAACAAAAAGATAAGAAAAAATTAGGATCATCAGCACCAAAAGTTGACTTTTTGAAAGACCTAATAAATACTGCTGCTCAAGAGGAAAAGAAGGAAGACATGAATGAAACTACTTGGAAATAAAAAAGCAACAGACATACAACTGCATTGAACATTAAAACAGTAATGAAGATATTATGAAAGTCTTTAACAAACATAAACCTTTATATGAACCAGAAAAGCATCAAGAAAAAAGGTGTTACCAAGCCAAATTGAGACGAAACACAAAATACTATATATTTTTTAAATGGACATAAAATTTCTTTTCATGGCTAAGAGAGTTTATCAGTGAGTTTAAACTTACAAGGGACAAATTAACCTCATCTTTCCTAAATAGTTCCAGAACATTAAAAAATATATATAGAACTTGAGTATAACATTACAAGAAAGAAAAATTACAAAATAAACTCACATACAATATACGTAGAAAATCCTAAGCAAAATATTAACAAATGGTTCCTGAAATATACAGACAAATATGAGTTAATCCTCAAAACATAGGAGTATATTACTACTAGAAAATATAATTTACCACATTAAGGAGAAATAATCTCTCAGTAGATGAAAAATAAAATAATATTTGATATAATTTACATTATTTAATGATAGAAGTGCTTAGCAAAATAAGAATAGAAGAAAATTAGCTTATCTTTATAAGAGACACATGGGCAAGTGTTGGAGGGGTAGAAACAACTTAGAACATGATATTGAATGGTAAATTGTTGAACACTTTCTCTTTAACACCATGAAGAAACAGCATTGCCATTTCCCTACTTCTAGTTAATACTGTATGTAATACTGTATTGGATAATACAGGAGGAAAAGGAAAGTGATAAGAAATAAAAAGATAGGGAACTGTCATAAATTAAAATGAGAATCTTTAAAGAAAATCTAAAATAACCTATGCATGAATTATGAAAAATAGTTCACCTAGTTATTGACTGTAAGATCTGTGTTCCAAATATAAAAAATAAAATCATTTGAATATCTACATTTGAGCACAAATGAATAAAAGAAAATACTTTAAAAAATTTATACTTTTTCCAGTAGCCACATAAGATATACAATACCCACACAGAGAAAAGTATTAAACTTTATTGAGCTACACTAAAAAAATTTTAACTAACTAGAGACTGATAACAGTATTCTTAGACCAAAGGCTCAAAATCATTTAAATGCAATCAAAATTACAGTAGATTTATCTGTAAAATTTGGCAAGTTGATTCCATAATTCACATGGGGAGCTAAAACGAGCTAAGACATTCTTAAAGCACAAAGAAGATATGCCTTTTGAAATATAAAGAATTTTAAAACTCTAATGAATGAGCTAAAATATTTCTCTCTATTTATACTAATTAACCTACTGCCATCAAGTAGATTCTGACTCATAGCAACTCTGTAGGACAGAGCAGAACTGGCCCATAGAGATTCCGGTGGATTCAAAGTGCTGACCTTTTTGTTAGGAATTGCAGCTCCTAACCACTGTGCCACCAGGCTGTCATTCGCTGTCATAGGCAAACAGAATAATGAGATATACTGGAAAGCTCGTAGAATGACCCATATGTGTATGGAGACATGACTTATAACAGAACGAAGAACAGAGTTTTCAGTATATAATGTTGAAATAACTTATCTGCATCTTTTAAGACCCCAGCTTGAAACCACACAAAAATTATTACCCAGTCAATGACAGACTTAATGAGAAAGCAAAACATAAAAGCTTTTTAAAACAACATAGATCTGTATGACTCCCAGTGAAGACACGATTACATAAGATGCAAAAAGCACAAACCTTACTGGAAAAAAAATAAGTTTGTCTACATTAAAATGTCAAACTTTTGTTCATCAAAAAGATATTATAAGTAGAGTGAAAAGATAACCCATAAACTAAAAGAAGAAATTGTGAATACCTGGAACTGTTGAATAATTATTTGTCATAATATATGTGAAGTATTTCTACAATTTTAAAACAGTGACTGAAAAACAACAATTAAACAACAGTCATTTTTCTGTAGAATCCCAAATGACTTAACTCCATTACTAATTAGGTAAATACAGGCTTGAAAGACAATTACTTAGCATCTCACACTTATAATATCAAGTAGTGGCAAGAAAGTGGAACAACCAGAGGGTCTCTACAGTACTAGTAGGAAAGTAAATTGAACCAAGCACTTAGGATAAATATTTGTCATTATGTAATGAAACTGTAGATATGCATACCCGTTTTTGTTGTCATGTACCGTCAACTTGATTCTTGATGATCCCATGTGTACAGAGTAGAACTGCTCCACGGGGTTTTCAAGGCTATGAACTTTCAGAAGCAGATCTCCAGGTCTGTCTTCAGAGGGGCCTGTGGGTGAGTTCAAACCCCCAGTCATTCAACTAGTAATAGTCAAGTGCTTAACTATTTGCATCACTCAGGGACTCACACCTCAGAGCTACTGCATCTGAAAGTGGAGATGGGGCCCAGCAACCTGTAGTTTTAAGATACCCCCAGATGCCTCTGATGCATATATTTGAGAACCACCATTCTTTGGGACATGGCCCAGCTCATAGACCTTCCTTTCTGGCAGTTTTACATTCTGAGTCTCTTCGGTTAGGCTCTTCACTGTCACCCTCCTTTGCCTAATGATCCCTGTGTTTTCCGTCCAGTGAAGTCCATGTGTATAGTTGCCGTGTAGGTTGCTAAAAAAAGGCATTTGCAATGAAGAAGTCATTGGTTGTACAAAATTCTGTCGTGTGATCGCCTGCTTCATATCTATCACCAAGTTCATATTTTCCAGCAACAGGTGCTTTTATTTCCAACTTTCACATTTCAATCAACAAAAATGATCAGTGTACCTTGATTGCATTTTTGGTTAATTTCAGATGGTACAAGATGATACAGGTCTTCAATTTCTTCATCCTTGGCATTAGTGGATAGTGTACAAAATCAAGTAATAGTCTTTTAATTGTTCTTCTTTGTAAGTGTGTGGATATTATCCTATACTGAAATCTTGCACTTCAGGACAGATCTGGAAATGGTTGTTTGACAATAAATGCAACTCCATTCCTCTTCAGGTTGTTGTTCCTCACATAATAGCCATATAATTATCTTATTTAAAATGGCTAATACTCATCCATTTTGCTCACTAATGCTCAGGATATTGATGTTTGTTATTCCATTCTTGATGATTTGCAGTTTTCCTAGCTTCATACTTTGTACACTCCACATTCCCATTTTTGATAGGTATTTGCTATTTCTTCACATTTTGAGTCATGTTACATTAGCAATGAAAGTCTTGAGTGCTTTACTTCATACGTGTAATTAACCTGCCCCTGCTCTGAAGAGGCAGATCTTACCCAATCTTGAATGCCTTGCAACTTGAGGACTACTATATGACAATGTTCTGCTTCCATTCATAAGTTTTTCAATAGCCCATTTTGTATTTTTTTCAGAAATAGACTTCCAGGTCCTTCTTCCCATTCTGAGTGCTCCACTGAATCCCATTTACCATGGGTGACCCTGCTGGCATTTAAAATACCAGTGGCACAGCTTTCGGCATCACAGCAACATGTAAGCCCCCCCCCCCCCAAGTATAACAAACCGACATACATGTGGCTGGAGGCTGCCTGCAGAACAAACCATCGAGTGCTCGTATGAAAGTTTAAATCAAAGATGAAGAAAGTTAAAACAAGTCCATGAGAACTAAAATACCGTCTTGATCCCACCTGAATCTGGAGACCTTTTTAAGAAAAGATTTGACACATTGAACACTAATGATGAAAGACTAGACAGGTTGCCGGGTGCCATTACGGACATCGTGTGAAGAAAGCCAAAGGCCATGAAAGAGACAGGAAAGAAGAAAAAGACCAAAATGGATGTCAGAAGAGAGTCTGAAACCTGCTCTAAGATCTAATAATGAAGTCTGTGAACTTAGTTGCTTTAAGTGCTACATGCCACATTGCTGAATATCACTATGGTCATCTTCAAAGTCCTCCCCTTGGGAAGCTATACACTGATACTAACACCTAGTCCACCATTCAAAGCAATTTTTGAGCTGTATCTGGAATGGCCATTGCACACAGTGTCATGGTGTCAAGTTCGTGAACTTAATTGTATAGTTGTCTGTGATGGAGCTTTTAGCCAATAAATAAGTAACTGCATTGAATCACCCTCCCTAATCACCTGATCTGGCCCCCAATAACTTTTTCCTTGCACAAAAATAAAGGAAATGTTGAAAGGAAGACATTTGGATGACATTCAGAAAAGCAAGGGTAATACAACAACAGCTCTGATGGCCATTCAAGAAAAAGAGATCCAGAATTGCTTTGAGGGATGGACTAATGCTGGCGTCAGTGCATAGCTTCCTAAGGGGAGTACTTCAAAGGTGACCGTAGTGATATTCAGCAATGAGGTATGTAGCACTTTTTCTAGGACTAATTTGTGAACTTATTTGTCAGTCCTCTTACAGTTGCTAAAGAGAACAGAAGAAATGGTGAAGAGAAAGCTAAATAGAAGATTTCTAAGGGTGGCATACGAAGGCAAAGTATTATCAAAGACTAGAGTTAGAAAACCAAAACGGAGGAACACACTCGGATTTTCTCAGCTCAAAGCGCTTGAAGCCTTGCACTGTGATTTTGTAGGGTTCTGTGGGCACAACATTGAATAACTCAGGAAGCATTAAAAGAAGATTGAGAAAATACAGGGTCACTATGAATCAGGATCGACTGGATGGCAATGAATTTTCAGTCTAATACTATCTCAGTCATCTGCTGCTCTAACAGAAATGCTGCATCTACATGCTTTTAATGAAGAGAAGTTTATTCTGTCGCAGACCAGTAGGCTAAAAGTGCAAATTCAAGATGCCAGCTCCAGGGAAAGGCTTTCTCTCTCTGTCACCTCTGAAGGAAGGTCCTTATGATGCATTAGTCTTCCCTTGGTCTGGGAGCTTTTTTGCATGGGAACCTCAGGTCCAAAGGACATGCTGTGTTTCCTTTTTTGGTTGTATGAGGTTCTTAACTTTCTGAGGACCTACCTTTCCTTTGTATCACTTGAGAGACCAAAGGTGGTATATGCCATATCCTAGGGAAGACTCCTTTTACATTGGATCAGGGATGTGACCTTAATAAAGGTATTACACCCAAACCAACCCACTGCCATCAGGTTGATTCTAACTGATAGTGACCCTATAGATCAGAGTAGAACTGCCTTGTAGAGTTTCCAAGGAATGCCTAGAAGATTTGAACTGCCAGCTTCTTGGTTAGCAGATGTAGCATTTAACTGATACACCAGCAGGTTTCCCAGAGTTATTGTAGTCTTACTCACTCTAATCTTTAACATAATCCAGTCTTGCCCCATTAACTACGGGTAGAGATTAAGATTTACAGCACAAACAAAATCACATAGTATGGTGGACAATCACACAATACTGGGACTGATGACTCAGCCATACTGATATACACATCGGTGGGGAGCGGGGAAGCAGATAACTCAATCCATGACAGATTACAAAAAGAATTGGTCAACAAGCGCTTCTGGACGTAGTAAATTTATGTCATCAAGAATCAATGGTACGGAAGAAAGAAGCTTAGGCTGCTCTGAAGACATTGGTGAAAAACCTCTAGGAATTGAAATACCACCAATAAAGATGTTTCAGCAAACAGATGGAATGCTAAAGGTGCTCACTTGTCTGTCCCAAGAAATTTGGAAGACAGCTGCCTGGCCAACCAACTGCAGGAAATCCTTATTTGTGCCGATTCCAAAGAAAGCTGATCCAATAAAATGCAGCAGTTGTCAATGAAGATATCATTAGTATTACATCCAAGTAAAACTTTTCTGAAGAAGATAATTCAAAAATGATGCAGTGGTACATTGACAAGAAAGGGCCAGAAATTAAAACCAGATTCAGAAGAGGATGTGGAACAAGGGATACCATTGCTGATGTCACATGGATTTTGATTCCAAGCAGAGAATACCAGAAAGACTTTTACCTGTGTTTTACTGTCTATGCAAAGGCATTCAACTGTATGGATAATAAATTATGGATAACACTGGGAATTTCAGGAGGACTTGCTCATGAGGAACCCCTACATAGACCAAGTGGTAGTCATTTGACCAGAAAAAGGAGATATCGCATGGTTTAAAAACAGGAAAGGT
The DNA here is from genome assembly GCA_028571685.1 of Heterohyrax brucei. Classification (NCBI taxonomy): domain Eukaryota; kingdom Metazoa; phylum Chordata; class Mammalia; order Hyracoidea; family Procaviidae; genus Heterohyrax; species Heterohyrax brucei. The sequence continues at coordinate 174,718,923 of CM053141.1, forward strand.
ATATGTCTTGGTTGTATTCTTTTACTTACTCAATCTGTATGCTGAGCAAATAATTCAAGAAGCTGAACTAAATGAAGAACTTGTTATCAGGAGTGGTAGAAGACTCATTAACAACTATGTACAGATAACACAGCCTTGTTTGCTAAAAGCAAACAGGACTTGAAGCAATTACTGACAAAAACAAAGATTACATTCTTCAGTATGTATATACCTCAAGATAAAGAAAACAGAAATCCTCACTACTGGACCACTAAGCAACATCGTGATAAACAGAGAAAAGATTGAAATTGTCATGGATTTCATTTTACTGGAACCCACAATCAATGTCCATGCATGCAGCCATCGAGAAATCAAACAGCATACTGCATTAGGCAAATCTACTGAAAAAAGATCTCTTTATAAAGTGTTGAAAACCAAAAATGTCAACTTGAGGGCTCGAGCCATGATATTTTCAGTTACCGCATACACATATGAAAGCTGGACAATGAATAAAGAGAACCAAAGAAGTGATGCCTTTGAATTAGAGTGCCAGTGCAGAACACTGACTATAAAGGGTCTTCTAATAAGGATGTCCTATTTTTGACAGCTCATGGCAGCAATATCTGTGAAGCTATTGAGGCCATACTTATCATGTCTTTTTGATTAGTCTTGACAAATCGCCGTGAAAAGTTATACAGTTCCTCAATGTGTAGAAATTATTAAAGTTGATTATCAAAATAGGTGTTCCATTTGCCAAACATTCTGTGCGTTATATGAAATTTACAGTGTGCTTAATGGTCCCACTGAGAGACCAATTCGACGTTTAATCAAAAAATTTGAGACAACTGGGTCTGTTGTCAATCAGATAATGTCTGTGTGACAATGAGCCACACCTTCCAATGAAAACATTGCCACCATTTGTCAGTGTATATGAGAATCCATCCCAATCAACTTCTTCTTGAGGGCAAGAAATGGACTTTTCCTCAACCACAGTTTGGTGGATTTTGCATCTGAACTCAAAGCTTTACCTTACAAAATTGTTTTAACTCAAGAACTGAAGTCCAGTGACCACAGATTGTGGCAAACATTTGCTGACTGAGCTCTGGAGCAACTGGAAGTTGACCCTGCTTTTGGCCAAAAAATCATCTTAAGCAGCAAGGCCCATTTTGGGATGATTGGTTTTGTTAACAAACAAAATTGCCACATTTGGAGCCATGAGAATCCAATGGAGATTCAAGATCATCCACTTCATCTCCAAAAAGATACCGTTTGGTGTGGATTTTGGTCCAGCAGAGTCAGTGCCCTTATTTTTCCCAACATGAATGAGGAGAGGTTGTAACTGTCAATGGTGAAAGATAGCAGGCTATGCTAACTGATTATTTTAGCCCCATTTGGAAGACACCGTGGCAGCATTTACCCAAAGTTTTCTTCCACACATAAGGCCATCAAATGTACTTGAAAATAATAAAACAATTAAAACCATGTCATTTACATACATCATTTAATTCAAGTTCAAAGATTGGGCACCATTACTGAATGACCCTTTATTGTGAACTGCCAGAGGAATAAACAGATGTGTCTTGGAAGAAGTACAGCCAGAGAGTGCCTTGGAAATGAAGATGACAATGCTTCACCTCATATGCTGTTACAACGTCTCACATGTTATAAAGCAGGACAAGTCCCTGGAGAAGGACATTATGCTTGGTAAAGCGGGGGCAAGCAAAAATGAGTAAGTGGCTGCAATGATGGGCTCAGACACAGCGATGATTGTGAAGACAGGGCAGCACTAGGCAGTATTTCATTCTGTTGTATAAAGGGTTGCTATCATGGGAACAAAACTGAATGAAGTTGCTGTGAGTCAGAATTGACTTGATGGCAATGGGTTTGGTTTTGGAACATCAAAAATCTTAAAGTGGACTATGGAACAATAAACCCTCATGCTAAGATTACCTCTTATCACATTGTCATCACTTTGTTGTAGCCTTGCACAACAGTAGAGAGTTTCAGAGTAGCTCCCTTTCTTAGCACCCAGGTGGTCCCAATACTGAGAGGGGAAGGCAAGGTAGCAAGTTACTTCTGACTTCACTCTTCTGGCCTTGGAGCCATTCCAGTTAATCTCACAAAGGCGGTGAACAAGAATTAAGTGAACTCTGATGCATATCTGAGATGCCAGCTTTCCATCTGACATAGTTCTCCAGCCTTCATATATTTTGTTCCTAGTTCACTGTCAAGCTCTTTCTTTTCCTGTACAACTATTTTTTTATATGAATAGTCTTCAAATAGAGTTGCTACGAGTCAGCATCAACACGATGGCACTGGTTTCTTTTTTTTTTCAGTCTTCAAATGTTACACGCCAAGTATGAACACATCCAACATATTCTGTACTTAATGTCACCAATGTGTAACTGTTAAAGCAGGTTATGAGAACACTGTGAACTGTGAAATGACACATCACTGAACAACATGCACTACTCTCTTCTTGAATTTATTCACACAGACTGGATTTGGAAACATACAAGTTCCGACAGTTAAGTCCATGAACTTAATTGCAAATGGTGGGATGATGGCCAGTATGCAAACTTAATTGGATAGTTGTCTGTGAGGAAGTTTTTAGCAAGTAAACAAATAACTGTATTGGAACACCCCTCCTACTCACCTGATCTGGCCACCAGTGACTTTTTTCTTTACCCAAAGATAAAGGAAATATTGAAAGGAAGACATTTGGATGACATTCAGGACATCAAAGGTAATATGACAATTCTCATGGATATTCCAGAAACAGTTCTTGAAATGCTTTGAAGGTGGACTAGGAACTGGCATTGGTGCATAGCTTCCCACAGGCAGTACTTTGAAGGTGACCATAGTGATACTCAGCAATGAGGTATGTAGCACTTTTTCTTGGATGAGTTCATGAACTTAGTTGACAGGACTTGTAAGTCTGTGAACCGATAGGTGTCATTTAATTATAGAGAATGGGGAGGAAATGTGATACAGTGTAGAGGCCAGCCCACTGGCTTTGGTGTCATTATACCTGAGTTTGAATCTTGGCTCTGCTGTTTTACTAGATGTATAACTCTCGCTAGGTCACTTAGCCTCCTGTTTCTCATTTCTACAATCATGACCATAGCAATGCCAGTTTCAGAAGGTTTTGTAAGGGTTGCATGAGATAACAATATAGAACACTTTACATTGACTAAGACTATGAGGTTCCTGAAAGACATCATAGGGACAAAACTGTGGGACATAATATAAAAAAGAAAGAAAAATTATCAAACACAGCTACAAATGCACAAACAGAAGACATATTAGATGACTGCAACCTCCTAAGGTTTAAATACTTATGCTTATCCAAAAGTTTTATCAAAAGAGTAAAAAGACAACCTGGAGACTGAGAATAATCTTTGGGAAACATATGTCTGGTAAAGGCCTAATCTCTGACAACAGCTCAACAACACAATGACAAACAATCTATTTCAAAAATGGGCAGAGCACATGAGCAGACACCACCAAAGAGGACATGCAAGTGGCCAAAAACACACAAAAAGACACTGATGAGCATTAACCATTAGAGAGATGAAAATCAAAACTGCAATGAGATATCATATCCCCCCTGCAAAAATGGCAGTTATTTAAAAAAAGAAATCACAAATGTCAGCAAGGATGCTCAGAGTTTGGAACTCTTAACCACTGCTCATAGGATTATAAAATGGTACAACCAGTGTGGAAAATGGTATGATCCTTCCTCAAAAAGATAGAAAGAGATACCTTCTGATCTAGCAGTGCCCCAGGCATACACTCTCAACATATAATGAGAGAAACATGAACAGATACATGGATACCTGTGTTGCTGCAGCATTATTCACAATTGCAGAAAGATGGAAATAACCTAAATGCCCAACAAAAGAGAAATGGATAAACAAAATACAGTACATACATACAATAGAATACTACACAACCATAAGGAAGGAGGAGTCCTTGGAACATAATGTGGATGAATCTATTGTTGTTAGGAGCCGCCCAGTTGGTTCAGACTCATAGAGACCCTATGTACAACAGAACGAAGCACTGCCCAGTCCTGCACCATGCCCACAATCTTTGTTATACTTAAGTCCACTGTTGAATCCACTATATCAATCCATCTTTGGTCTTCCTCTTCTTCACTGACCTTCCACTCTACCAAACACGATGTCTTCCTCCGGGGACTCATCCTACCTGACAACATGTCTAAAGTATGTAAGATGTAGTCTCACCATCTTTGCTTCCAAGGAATTCTCTGGTTGTACTTTTTCCAGAACAGATCTGTTTGTTCTTTTGGCAGTCCATGGTACACTTGATATTCTTCCAACACCACAATTCAAAGGCATCAGTTCTTTTTCTGTCTTCCTTATTCATCATGCAGCTTGTGCATGCGTATGATGTGACTGAAAATATCATGACTTGGGTCAGGCAAACCTTAGTCTTCAAGGTGACATCTTTACCTTTAGTGGCGGATTCGCACAACGCCACGCATCTTTTGATTTCTTGACTGCTGCTTCCATGGGTGTTGATTGTGGATCCAAGTAAAATGAAATCCTTGCAAATCTGAATCCTTTCTCCATTTATGACAACGTTGTTTACTGGTCCAGTTGTGAGGATTTTTGTTTTTCTTCATATTGAAGTGTAATCCATACTGAAGGCTGTGACTTTTGGTCTTCATCACTAAGTGTCTCAAATTCTCTTCACTTTCAGTAAGCAGATTTGTGTCATCTGTATAACACAGGTTGTTAATGAGTCTTTCTCCAATCCTGATGCCTCATTCTTCTTTATATAGTCCAGCTTCTCAGAGTATTTGCTCAGCATACATATTGAAAAGATGTGGTGAAATGATACAACCCTGACACACAACTTCCTTCCTTTAAAATATTCAGTGTCCCCTTGTTCTGTTCTCAGGACTGCCTCTTGATCCATGTACAGATTCCTCATGAGCACAATTAAGTGTTCTGGAATTCCCATTCTCTGCAGTGTTATGCATAATTTGTAATGATCTGTAGTTAAATGCCTTTGTATAGTCAATGAAACACAGGTAAACATCTTTGTAGTACTCTGATTTCAGCCAAGATCCATCTGACATCAGCAGTTATATCCCTGGTTCCATTATCCTCTTGAATCCAGCTTGAATTTCTGGAAGTTACATTAATATACTGTTGTAGTTGGTTTTGAATGATCTGTAACAAAATTTTACTTGCATGTGATACCAGTGATAATTGTTCAGTGATTTCCACATTCAGTGGGATCACCTTTCTTTGGAATAGGCATAAATGTGGATCTCTTCCAGTTGTCTGGCCAAGTAGCTGTCCTCTAAATTTCTTAGCACAGGTGAATGAGTACTTCTAATGCTGCATCCATTTGTTGACTGTCATGGATTGAATTGTGTCCCCCAAAAAATATGTGTAGCCATGTGGCTGGGCCATGATTCCCAATATTTTATGATTGTCTTCCATTTTGTGATTTTTCTGTGCTATATGTTAAAGGATTAGGGTGGGACTGTAAATCCCTTCATAGGATTACCTCCCTGCTCCACTGTAAAGGGAATTTCCCTGGAGTGTGGCTGACCCCACCATTAATCCTTTCATCCTACAAGAGATAAAAGGAAAGAGAAGCAAGCGAGAGTTGGAAACCTCACACCATCAAGAAAGTAGCACTGAGAGAACAGTGCATCCTTCAGACCTGAGGTTCCTGTGCTAAGATGCTCCCTGGACAAAGACTGATACAATACCAGACTTTCCTCCAGAGCCAACAAGGAGGAAAGCCTTCCCCTCAAGCAGACATCCTGAATTGGAATTGTAACCTACCAGACTGTGTAAGAATGAACTTTCCTTTGTTAAAGCCATCCACTCGGTGGTATTTTTGTTAGAGCAGCACTAGCTGACTAAAACATTGACATATCTCAGTTGATACTCTATCAATTCCTGGAGTCCTGTTTTTAGCCAGTTCCTCCAATTCAGCTTCACATTCTTCCTTCAGTACCATCAGTTCCTAATCATATTCTACCTTTTGAAATAGCTGAACATCAATCAGTTGTTTCTAGTATTATGACTCTTGTGCCTTCACTATTGCAACTCGAGTCTTCAATTTTTTCTTCAGTTATTTCAGCTGCAGAAATGCAGAACATGTTCTTCCCTTTTAGTTTTTTATTTCTAGCTCTTGCACATATCATCACAAAACTTTATTTTGTCTTCTTGAGCTGCCCTTTGAAATATTCTATTCAGCTCTTTTACTTCATCATTTAGGCAGCAGGTTAATAGTCCTGGTTAGATAAGACCTAACATATTGAGCAGGAAGATGTTATGAGTTAACAGCTGATTTCACTGATGAAATAAAGGAGGAAGGAAGAATAAGACGGCATCTGGATGTCCACCTGGGGAAATTATCTGATGGAGGTGCCGCTGAGAGAAAAGGAATGGAGGCAGGACTTGAGCAGGCAATGTTTTCAGAGGTAAAACTTATGGTATAAGGAGAAAGATGTTAACATTAGTGGAAACAAAGGAAGTTAGAAAACTCAGGCTGTGTAAGTCAGCCATATGTTATGGTAGAGAAACATATAAAAACAGGTATAAAGCTGTCTAAATATTTCAGGACTAAGAGGAGTCAAAAGACTTGGCAAGGTGCAGGACGTTGGAGTACAGTCCTAGCCACAGCTGTACTGAATGGACTAAACTCCCTGTTGCTCTGGTAACAAGACACCCTTCCCCAACCTTCACGATTTTAATGATGTGAAAGTCAGAAAAACTATAGGCAACTGAAGCAAACCAGAACCATACATGGTTTAGCTCAAACTTGGTGAGTCTTATGAGGAAGATAAGGTAGGGTGGGAGATGCCCACCACACATTAAAGAGGTGAGTTCAGAAAAAGAATGAGTTAAGTAGAAATTCAAAGCAATCATTCTAGAAGTACAGTAGACCTATTGGAGAGTCCCTAAGTGGTACAAACCATTAACACACTCAGCTGCTTAAAAAAAGTGTGGAGGGTCTACTCCACCCAGGTTTTGCTTTGAAAAGAGCAGCCATTGAAAACCCTATGTAGCACAGTTCTGCTATGCACACATGGGGTCACCATGAGCCCGAGTTGACTCTGTGACAGCTGGTTATAGACTTGTTGTCGCTCCTTATGACTCTGGCTGAGGAACTGAAGAAAAAGGGGAAAAAAAAAAGTAATGGAGAACCTTCCTGCCTGGAAACAAATGAACCATAGGTGAGAAGCGGTAGAGCGCCCTCTCCTGACACCTGTGTCATACTGCTAGGGCTCCATCAGCGGTGACAGCCAACTGGTATCTTGCTCATCCTTCCACTTGCAGAAGCCCAGGGAGCATACCCTACCCAGAGGGAGCAGGTGAAGTAAACATAGAGTCAGCCACTGGCAATGAAAATGCTTTTAGTTTTCGAGGTGTCCAAGATTTGGAACTATAGGAATAAAACTCAAGAAATTATTCTGAATTAAAGAGGTAGAAGAGCCCTTGTTTAGGTCCTGTGCTTACAACATTGGGACACATTTTTGTGCTATAGAGGAGAAGATCTTCTTCAATTTGTTTGATAATAATCTTAAAGTCTATAATATTCAGAGTATTGTTGCATTTCAATTGATATTTTTCCTATTAAATGAGAGGCAAAAACTTTCCTAAGAAGCAATATGCTCCGTCTTGTAATAATTAGTCTGGTGTGAGTGTGGCTAATTGTTCTCTTGTTTTCTAATTTGTATGCAGTTCATTTCCTTCTAGGGAGCAAAGTTATGTGAATTTTCACAAACGCATATAGTTGTGTAACCACCACTGCAGTGGAGAGACACAGATCAGTCTCCTCACTGAAAATGTCTCTTCCCTTTTCCCTTTGAATTCAAACCACCTACACCTCCGTGTCTAAACCCTGGCTACCACTAATCTATTTTGAATCATCTTTTGATTACTGCATTTTAAAGGAAGCCCTGAGACTTCTTTGTGATTCACTCACATGATAACAATAAGATGACTAGTAATAGCACCACTTAATACACCATGCATGTCCAATGTGCCATACATGATTGGAAGGACTTTATAGATGTGACACATTGAGGCTTTGAGAATTCATGGAAAAGACTAAAGAAGAGGGGTAGAAAATGGTCAGGCAGAGACAGAAGGAAGAAACACCAGCCCTAGATGACAGTGGCAGCCTGCTGGCTTCAGTTCAAGCATGTCTGACTCCAAGGTCTATTTTCTTGATATCTGTCTTATTCTACCTCTACAGAAGACACAGAAAGCAGCACAAAGTAGAAGGAATAGCTACCCATTTCAACAAGTTTAGTTTAGAGCTGAGATTACCTTACTGTAAAAAATCAACAAAATGCATGTAAGAATTTGGTTAATGATACCAATAAAATGGTAATTGGGTGTAAGACTATCACCCACCTGTCAGTTTGTCCTACTGTGTTTGCTTGCATGTTGCTATGACACTGGAAGTGATGGCACAGTTATTTCAAATGTCATCAGGGTCACCTATGGTAGACAAGTTTTAGCAGTTTCCAGGTAAAAGCAGACTATAAAGAAAGGCCTGGCAACAGACTTTTGAAAATGAGCCACAGAAAACTCTATGGATCATGACAGACTATCATCCCATGCAGAGATGAGTGGTGGAAATGAGCGCTCTAGGGTGAAAGGCACCAAACAATCACTGCACACATGGCCTCAAATGTGTGAAGAATCATAAAGGTGGTGCAGGAATGGGCAGCACTTTATTCAGCTGTACGTGAGGTCACCATGAACCCAAGCTCACTTGCCAGCAGCTCACCACAACAACCAAACTGAAAGGAAGCCAGGATCCCTGACCACTGTCTCTGCAACCGTGGGGATATGCAGTGAAATAAAGCCCAGACCTGTTACATATCTTCTCATGCATTTGACCAGGTTCATAAAGCAAAAACAGAAGAACTCCTGGTTTAAATTATGCTGACTGCAGTCTCTGTGCCCTGGCATCAACTCCTCTTTCAGTTTAGCAAACATTTGAACAGACAATTTTTATCTTGTGTATGTTTCAGGTTGGAGTCCCCAACCCGTTCTCTGGTGATGGAGGCCCCCAAAGGAGTAGAAATCAATGCAGAAGCCGGCAACATGGAAGCGACCTGCAGAACAGAGCTGAGGCTGGAGTCCAAAGACGGCGAGGTAAGGTGTGAGACGAACAGAAGCCTCGAGAGCTTCAGCCCCAACAAATCCACCTTACCGAAAGGTTGTTTGTTACTGAGGTTGATTTGACACTGTAGAAACAAAAAAGCCAATTGGGAAGATTTTATTTTCCAGAACAAGTAAGTGAACAGTACTGTTATAAGCTGAACTCACGAGAAATATTTGATTCATTATTTATAAAGTGCTGAGACAATAACATGTATTTCAAATACAGAATCACACAGCTGTAAAAGGAATGCTGTTTCCACATTGTCTCTTAATATCCTAAAGTAAGTTTGAGTTAAAGTCATGTAAAAAAAAAGAAATTGCTCTTGAGTCAGTTCCAACTCACAGCAACCCTAGAGGACTTAAGTAAAACTGCCCGAAAGCCTTCCAGTGCTGTAATCTTTATGGAAGCAGATTGCCACATCTTTCTTCTGCAGAATGGCTGATGGGTTCAAACTCTCTACTTTTGGGTTAGCAGCCAAGTGCTTAACCACTGTACCACCAGGGCTCCTTAAGCTAGTTAGGCACCACAGTTAAGCTGTACACCACACACATCTGGCTAAATGTGAACAAACCTTACAGGTAGTTATTTTCAACACTTAATGTTATATGTTTCTATTCTCATCAAGAATGGAGCATTGTATCCAACAACTACTCCAATCAAAGCACTGAAGCTCATTGCTGTCAGGTCAGTTCTGACTCATAACAACTGTATAGGACCGGATAGAACTGTTTCCAAGGAGTGCCTGGTGGATTTGAACTGCTGACCTTTAGATAAGCAGCCATAGCCACACCATGACTTAAATAGGGTGAGACTAGGCAGCAAGAGGAAGCCCAGGTGGCAGAGAGGTGAAGTGCTCCTGCTGCTCTCCAAGCCAAGCCAAGTGCCGTCGAGACAGCTGTCCAAGAGGTCAGCTGTTCAAATCCAGCACCAGGTGCTCCTTGCAAACTCTCTGAGGCAGTTCTACTGTGATCTGTAGGGTTTCTCTGAGTCGGAAACGACTCGACGGCACCTAACAATAACAACAGGTAACAAAATGATGAAGTGTTACAGAGACTCATTTTCTCACCTCAACATAACCTCAGATTGGTGAACAAACTAGCCTGCTTATGTTTTTGTGGGAAAGGTAAATTGAATCTCCAAGGAAATATGATTCAGGTGCAAACGTGTAAAAATGCGTTCATGGTGTTCGTGAATGACCTTGTCTATTTAAGAATAAAAATAGGAAGGAAAAAAGGTGCTTTTTTTTTCTTGTTTTTTAGAAGCAAAACTCTATTTCACTGTTTATGTCTTCTTAGCGGTTATCAGTTGCCACTCACCTCTGAAAACTGTGTCTGTTTTTTGATTTGCTTGACATTGCTATAAATTTTTTAACACATTCATCAGATAGAGCATTCAATTATCAGAATTCTTTCCAAACAGTCAAAAACTCTAAACCACTCTGTTAGAAATAGTGACTACATCATATACGCTGTTAATAGCTAATAGACATAAGCCTGGTCATGCAATTATTGAACATTTATCTGCAAAGTAAAAAATTGGGAGTTCAAAGCCACCAGCTGCTTCACATGAGAACTATATGGCAGTCTGCTTCTGTCAAGATTTACAGCCTGGGAAACACTGTTTGGCAGTTCTATGCTTTCCTGTAGGGTCATTATGAGTCAGAGGTGACTCAATGGCAATGAGTCAGTTATTTTCCCAAAACCATCAAGTTGTTTTTGACTCATAGTGACCATATAGAATTTGGACCCCAGAAGAATCATTTATAATTGCAAATCTAATAGCACCTTGCACCACTGCTCATTTTTTGGCCGGTATTTCTAAAAGTATATTCTGTAGAACATCACCAAGTAGGTTTGTTTGTTTTAAAGGAAGGGTAAGAGAGGGAAAGCCTTCTTGGTTATTTAAGGCTGCAAAGTGCTGGCCACTGTGGTCTCTTTTTGAAGACTCGACATGCACATGGACATATCTAGGGTCTGAGAAGTCTCACAGCAATGAAAATTGTTAAATCTGATGTTTCCAAATTGATTTAACTCTAGGACTATATTCACATGCTGCAAGATACACTTTTGCAAAATACCAATCTAGGCAACACCAATGGTCTTGTTATAATAAAAGTTTCCATGAAGGCATAGACTTTATCTTGTTCATATTAGGATTCCCACTGCCTAGAAAACTCCGCAGTTCCTTGGTGGAGCTGACAGTTAATGTATTTGGCTGTTAACTGAAAGGTTGGAGGTTTGGGTCTACCCAAAGACATTCAGAAGAAACCCCTGGCAATCCACCTCTGAAGAGGCAGCCATTGAAAACTCCACAGGGCACAGATCCACTCTAACATACATGGTGTCACCCTGAGTTACAATCAACTCAACAGCAACTGGTTCCTGGTAGAAACAGTAAACAAATTGTAGGTGGTCATTAAAGTTCAATTGAGTAAGTAATTATTCATTTACTATTTTTGCACGTCAATAAAATAAATGACAGCCTCTGACTGACTCTTTCCTTCCTATTCACTCACTCTAGATTAAGTTAGATGCTGCGAAAATCAAACTACCTAGACTGCCTCATGGATCCTACACGCCTACAGGAACGAGGCAGAAGGTCTTCGAGATCTGCGTCTGCGCCAATGGAAGATTATTCCTGTCCCAGGCAGGAACCGGTTCTACGTGTCAAATAAACACAAGTGTCTGCCTTTGAAAGACTATCCAGAGTGGACATTGTAGGCAGCATAAAGGCCTTTTTTGGCTTTAGACACTGGCTGCCAGCTATTTTTACTAGAACACAGAAAGCCTATCAAAGACCTTGTGAGTGTGTTTGCGCGCGTGCGTGCGTGTAGGTGTGCGAGTGTGTCTGTGTGTGAATATAAATATATATAAATATACATAAATAAATATATATATCCTCTGTATAAAATGAGGTTTCAGTACAAAAGGAACCATGGGTGACCCTGTGATAATCCAGTGCCATTTTCCATCCCATCCTCACCACCTACAATGATGAAATCTAAACTTTTTAGAACACTAGTGGAGCGCCACAACCCCCCCAGCCACTCACAATCACACAGTGTGCTGAACACTCACAGAATATTCATCTGTAAGTGTGAGAAACAGTGTATCACATCCTTGAGTCTCATTTCAACACAGTGATGGCGGGAATTTCCAACTCACACTGAAGTGCTGAACCCCTCATATTAAAAATAGACGTTTGGCTTCCTTTTCGAGTTTTAGTGAAGCCTAGCCAACATCCCTCTCTTTGAGAGAGGGATGGAGTAATGCCATAGAAGTCAGTGGCAGGAGCTCAAGAGGGCTGTCCTGCCTTTGGGGCCAGACTTAATGGGATTTTTGTAGTTCAACAAATGAGGGTGAATTGCAGCAATTTTCAGCTGCCTGCCAACTCCTGCTCTCTGCCCTTTATCTCATCGATTCCCCACTAGTCAGAAAAGGAGATGTAAATCAGCACAAAAGAGCAATGCAGCTGCTCCTCAGTTGGCTGGAAGCTACTCAGTGGCCTGACAGGCAAAGAGCAAATGGGCATTGCGGCTCCAAAGCCACGCGTCCTCACGTCTGACTATCCGGTGGCGTCTGACCCAAAAGGGTCAAGGCAGTCAAAATCCATAAGAGCAGAACTCCCACCTCAGCAAAAGCCATTTTGAGACAGAAGTCCAATTAAGAGTAGACTAGGAAACTCATTATTTTTCATATGTTTCTTCAGTATGGTAGGAATTCAGAGACATGCTTTTTATTTTCAAAGGTGTGTACAAACTCTCCAGCTTTTATTTTATATTTTATTTTCAGTACAGGGATGTTCATATTTCCCAATCCATCATTATGTTTTCTCCAAGAATAATGACCCAAGAATCACAGGTCTCAAGTGCTACATGCCACCAGAATTGCTCACTGAAGGTTAATAAAAACTTAGTCAAATATCTTCATCAGAATCACTGTGTCCCCTGGGGTCCAGAAGCCCCCCCTCCCCAAGACATGGAAGCAGCTCTCTAATTCCCGCCATCAGCTACCTCTCATGACTTCACCTTCATGTCACACTCCAGGGTCACCCTGGCCAGCTTTTGTGCTGGGACAGGGGATTATACCATCTCTGTTCAAAGAGGGGGAAATGTGCCTATGCCTTAAGTCAATGCAGTCAGCAAGGAGAAGCACATCCTATTTATCTTGTTACCTGTAGTTTATTTTGGGGGACTGGAGGGGTAGGGTTTAGGAATGACTGAGTGTCTTAAAAGCAGGTTAGACAACCCAAGTGGCTGTCAGATGTGGACTCCAAGGAGCCTGGAATGGAAACTTGGCTGACTTACACAGTCCTGAATACCATTTGACAAGCAGTAGCCCCACAATCCTAAATGAAATCATATTTATAGTGCCGAGTGGGATTTTCTTTTTTTTCCTCAACAAGGTTCTAATTGTCCTTACTCCACAAGCAGGGGAAGATTTGTCATAAGAGATCAAGAAGGAGTTTGGTATTTTCATGATGGCATTCAGGCATGAGGCTGAGGTTTGCATATGTGGAATCAAGATGTTGTCACTTACATAGGTGTAGGGGTCAGGGGTTGAACCTGACCCACGGCCCTGCTGGCTTCCACACGCCAAGCTGCCTCCAGTCACTCTCATTGTAGCCTGTGTAGAGGAGTTCTGCTGTTCAAGAGTGAGGCCATGAGGGTAATGATCTGTAGCACCAGGGCCTAAAAAGTAAAACCATAGGAAGACATCAGGTTATTATTAATATCGTGGAGAATCGTGCTATCCGAACCTGCGTGTATCACACCCAGGGTTGTTATAAGCCAGGAATAGTCTCTCTGTGACTTCTAGGAGCACCTGCCCCGTATTGTTCAGACAAACAATAGGAGGTATGAGGTTGTTTGTGGTTAAATATCTTAAGGTTTTATATGGTGATAGAGCACCTTTGTATTTTCCTATCTTAAGTACCTAATCTGTGGATGACCAGGGAGCTAAAGGCTACCTGGACCTCTTTCCTCTGATTTCATTCTAACCATTACATGAAAGTCTGAGATCAGCACCTTAGGAGGCTTATGCCTATTAAAAAAAAAAAAAAGTGACATGATTCCAGTTGCATAATGTAATCCTAAAAGTATTCAGATCACTTTGTGGAATGAAAATAATAATAGCAACCAAGAATATAAATCAGGTACCCATAGGAGACAGATACAATATAAAATTTTGGGTTTTGTTTGTGTTAAGAGACCATAATATATGAGGAAATAAACAGGAAATTAGGCATGGGTTAAATTATACTCTTCAGATCGCAACACAGACATCTGAAAAATGAACTCTGAGTTTATCAGTGTACACTCTGTTTTTCCTCCCAACTCCCTACAACTAGAATGTTTGTCCACATGGTGATGAGAAAAAGTTTTATCTGAATCCTGGGGGAAAAAAATAGCTTTTACATTAAAATCTGCTAACCTCTAATGAAAAAATGAGATTCTTTCTAATCTTTATACTTAATATCTTCTGGACAGTCACACCTTTGGGTATATTAAGCAGCAGCAGGTGGCATAACAAAGGGTTTAAATAAATTCACAATATTCTAGAAGTTCTAATATATTCTTCACAAATTTTTTATGAATTAAAAGTTGATTTCCAAGTTGTTTAGCATTTATTTCTATTTACTATCTTCTCAATTAGTTGTGGTAAACTGCTAGAGTAAAAGGGAGGTTTTCAAGAGTATTTACAGTGGTATATATCTAGGGATATATCTGGATGGGAGCTTGACATACAGCTTCATAATTGTTGTGTTAACCAAGGGATACTCTTACAGACTTGTAGACTTGAATTGGCTCTGAAATTTTTTAGGTCATTTTCTGGGGGGGGGAGATTTTTTTTTTTCTAAAAGGAAAATTGTATCTCCTAAAAGGGCAGCCATCATACACCAAAGATCGCTTGAGGTTTGACCCTAGAGCAGGGATTAGCTAAGCTTGGCCCATGGACCAAATGTGGCTCACCACCTGCTTTTGTCAATAAAGTGCTATTGGAACTCAGCTACACCCCGTTCATTTATGTATTGTCTATGGCTGCTTTTGTAGTGTAACAGCAGGGTCCAGTAGTTGTGGCAGAGACTATAGACCCTAAAAAAGTTAAAATACTATTTGACCCTTTACAGAAAAAAACAGTTGCTGACCTCTGATCTGGAGGGTATCTTTGTGGTATGTCTTGGCTATAGAAAGAAAGAAAACAGATTTTGTGATGGTGTGGAGTACATTTCCATGTAGGTTTGGGAATGTAAACACTTGGTTATATAAAGGAACGTTAGAGGGCCTGCCTTACACTCTGGGTAGAAGTGACCCACTTGTCTGAGAATCTTAGGTTCAGAAGACTCTCAGTAACAAGCAGGATGGAATTAGAGGACGGCTTGGTGGGAAAGGAAAGCTGTTATTATTCAGTATTTGTTTCCCCCAGGACCCTAATAGATAAACATCTCAGCATCATTCATGTGATAGGAAGTCAAGCAAGGTTTTGATGATTTAAATTTAGAATCTCTTTCCTAAAAAAGTCTCTTTTGCTTGTCTATCCTCAGACAGAAATTTTCACCTCACTTTCCCATATTCCAGAAAGATGCCTGTGCCATTGTCCTCTAGACAATGTTTGTTACTTCACATGTTTTTTTGGCACCCATCACTTAGTTGAGAGTACCCACTGTACTGAAGGGTTGGTGGGACAGAAAAATAATTGCAAGTATTGAGAAGCATCTTAAAATACAATAGAAGGGAGAAATACAGCAAAATCCCTCTAAGAAATTGTTGCTCGGAAGACCAAGCTTAAAGTCAACTTGATTCTGTTTTCAGGGATGTGGGTGGTTGTTCTTTGGTGTAGAGAGTGTACAAAAAGAGACATATTTTGAATTTTAACATCTGCTTATGTGTGGTATGGCAAGTTCCAACCACAAAGATTTGTCCATTCTTTCAATACTCCTATTGTTATTCCAGAGCTTTATAGTCATATTCAGTATTGTTAAAATATCATCAGTTACGAGTAACTCCTTGCACGTACAAGTATTCATGGTGGAGAGAGATTTTCTCTGTTTCCTAATGGAAACCACCACCATTTCCCAGGCCCTAATCAATGTCGCTTTGGGTTTTTAATATTTTTTTCTGGATGCAAAAGAAAGAGAATTCAACTGAGGACACCACCCTAATGAGGGGCAGCTTTTGGTGGGACTGTCTTGCCTTTGGTTATTTTAGGCAAAAAGTAGCCTGCTGTTTGGACCAAAGAGATACGGAGGTCTATTTAAATACTTAATCCTTATTTCAAAGGAGTCTATAAAAGTGAGAATCTCATTTAAGTAAATTGTAACTAAAACCAGTTTCCTGTCTTTCTTCTGCACCAGGAAATCTCAGGCACAAAAAAAGGATGGCCAAGCAGCTCCTAGAATGGTGCATGTGCATGGTGCCCCAGGAGCAGGTGGAGGGAAAGTTACAATAAAAGAAACAACCTCAGAAAACAGGCCTTCTGTGACAAAGATAAAACATCTCTCCTTGGTCTTCCATCACTTTCTCCTTGTAGGAAGTCTTTCCCCAGTACCAACATATTTCCATTAATAGAGTCAAAGCTACTGCACTGGGCTGTTGGATGCATCTCTTTCTTTGTGGTAATTGGAATTTAAAATTATATAGTTGCCTCTGAATCCCACATTCACAAAGCCAAACCACTGATAAGAGACAAAGCCCTCTGAAGCCTGCTGTTCCAGCCAGCATTGCATACCACATGCATTAGCACTTTCAAAAGCAATGTGATTTCTATGGTTCTTAAAAGCTTTTTTCATAATGGAGAACTTGAAATTTCTTAAGGCAGATCTGAATGGCAAAGGGAAAATAATTATTTGTGGGCGGTCCTTGCTTTGGGTATTGTTAGAGCACAGGTATAAAAGAAAACATCCACTTTGGGGTCACCCATGATCACACATGCTATCTTCTTTGTTTTTTCTCCACTTTCTTTTATTAATACTGACAAAATAGGAAATTAGCATCTTCCTTTTGGAAAGACAGCAAATCAAGAACGTGAACCCTAGATACATAAGTGTGGTGTTGTAACATAGTATTAGGGATGTTACCAAATCTGTCAATAAACAGCCTTAGTCATACCAACAGCAGTGCTACCACTACTCCAACTTCGCCCAGCAAGGAGCAATATCAGTATCCACTTTGTGAAGTTTGCAATTGAAACTGAACAAAGGAAAATTCATTCTGGGCAAGAAGCATGTTTAGAGCCCAAATCCATCTGTGACAATTGGAAGCCAGAATAGTATTCCAGATGTCTCATTAGGTATGTGTGCTCTCTCACTAGCAAGTGAGGGAATTACGCTTCATCACTGAGCATTAACTCAACTTGGCTAAATAAAACAAATGAGGATGCCTCTTTGGGAGAAAGGAAACAGCTGTTTTACCTAAAATCTGCTCTGTACTCCTAGAGTTGTTCAGCAGTCGCTCTTCTTCAAATGTCTTCACAGCTTACTTCTACATTTAGGGTGTTTTGGGAAAATCAGCTCATGTTTCATGAAGTGAGGAACTCCAAGCTGCTCTACTAGACAGAGCGAGAGCACTATGTCGGGATTGTCTAAGGACAAGAAAAGGGCATTTGTTGACAAAGACGTTGGTGTTTCCATTAGTCTTCACATTCATCTAAGACACAGGGTTGTATAATTTAAGTGGTGGGTTCATGGATCCCGTGGAAAATCTAAGCACTAGAGAACCTCTCCCTCAAAATAATCACACTCATAAAATGTTACCTGAAATTAAAGAGGTTTTCTTGGACCCAAAACCTGTCCCGAGAGATGTAAAGAGTTAATGAGAGTTCTAGTAACCTATTACGGTAATAACAATTCTTGTTGTTACGGGGCTGATATCCATTGAGCACTTACTTTGTGTAAGACACTCTGTTAAGTGTTTCTCATCTATTAGTCGATCATGAAAACAACTCTGAGTTAGAGGCTCTAACTGTAACAGTTTGCAAAGGAAAAACTGAAGGTTAGATAGAAATGCTAAGTAACTTGCCCAAAGCCATTACTAGAAAATAACAGCACCAGAATGTGTGACCTAACACCAGAATATGATGCTATGGAATAGCCTTGATTACTGTCAAACTATTTTTCAAGCTGTTAGGAAGTATCTCCTACCAGTTTTTAGACTAAACCTTTTTGAATGGATGAGGCCATGGAACTTTTATCTCCATGCATTCTGGAATCTCTCACCTCTGATAGCATTTGGTAGTTAAGTATCAGTAGATATCTGGGGTGAAATTTTAGTATAAAAGGTCTGTCTGAAATAATATCATCTGGAACCAAAAAAATTGGTTTGCTGTGCATGGGTCTCATAAGACAGGCATCCTATTCTTACAAATTGGAAGCCATCCTCACAGTTATTAGAAAATTTTAATATTCAATGATCTGTGGGTGTGGCTATAATAAGTCAGCATTTCCACACACATCCATCTCCTTCCCCTACTCTTCATTTCAAAGAACAATTGTTGTCTTCTTTTAATGATGTTTTAGATAATAGTTAGTTATCATTCTTTCCTTCCCTCAGTTGTGACCAAATTCAAATAAAGAATCAAATACAAGGCTGCTCAATCCCTATCACTGTCTGCTATTTCCCTACAAGAAGATAGGATTAGCTAGGACTCAATAAGCATTAGGTACTCAGTTCCCAAACTGGCCACTCTGGCTTGGATACCCGTTTCGACTCCACACCTTCTCACTAACAGGCCATCATGCCTTTCCATGTGCAAAATTCTCACCAAAGCCATCTAGTTGTCACTTCCGATTGTGCTGAGTTGAAAATGAGATCTATTTGCTAACTCTAATTTAAACAGTGGCACGCTTTGTGCAACTTGACCTTGTACATTCTAGATTCAACAAGGAGGTTGGCACCTTTCCATCTGGGAAAGGAATAGATGAGCATGGCGTAAGTTCTTTACAACGAGGTGGCTTTGGAGTACTTTCATCTTCTAAAAGGGACCAGGGTTTGATCTCTAAGAGTTAAAAGATATGAAATCATTTTGAAGTATTAAGTCACCCAGGGATCATCTACACAGGTTATAAACCAGTGTGCCCTTGGTAAGGCCCTGCTGTCAACCTCCCCTACCCAGACCTGAGAAAGCCACAGCACCAAAGAGACTGGGGTTCGTCCTCCTTTTATGTGTTCTCTCAGAAGCATACAACAGATTCACTAGGGGGACTGTGGCTAGAGCTATTCACAGCTCCCAACAGACTCAGCCCAGTGCTAGTCAGGGTCCCTTACATGCTAGTCTAACTCAACATCCCCATAAAGTTTTGTCAAGAGGTGAGCTTGAAAAAAAAGAAAGAAAGAAAAGAAAAGTCAACTCCCCATTTTGAAGTAAGTTAGTCAGAGATTCTCTTTTTGATGGTGTATGTGTCCAAATAGCCAGGACTGGGTACCTTCAAAGGCACTCATGGAGTGAACATCATCAGAGGCAGAAATCACGTTCTCTGTTCGGGAAAGGAGATTCTAGGCAAGTAAAGGGAAGCTGCAGCAAACTTGAATTTGAGAGGAAACAAAATTAACCTGATTTCTTAGCTCATGCTTTTGTGGAAGAAAGGGAATCAAATTTCCCGTAGTTGACTGTCTCCCCATTTCCTCCTCATGGAGACCACAAAAAAGCAGAACTAAGACCCCTCATGGAGGTCATGGTGTCCAAGGCAAAGTCAGAGGACAACTGTCCTTATGCTGACTCGATATACTCCTGGAGACTCTGGTGCTTCCAACACAAAAAATGCGGTTATAGAAGTCCCATTTGCTTGGAGATATTGAGAAAGGGGCCTCATTCCCACAAAGGACTAGAGTTCAGTCTTTGGGTGGTTTTGGGTTTTCTTTTATTTTGTTTAGTTTTTCCTCCTGGTTTGGATGTAATGTAAGAAGAGCTTTTTTGTTTTGTTTTGTTTTGTTTCCTTTTGAATAACATCAATCCTTGCACACTCTATGCAAAAATTTTGTAAGCATTGCACTAATGCTATGAATTACAAGGAACTATTTTAACTTTATTACACTTTCTGTATAAAAAATTTGTATTTAATATTATTTCAACTGCAGTCTTGTAAAATATATTAATAAAAATAATGATTGGTAAGAAGGAAAGCACCCTTGTCCACTTCTTTAGGGAATTCCTCTCTTACAGTTGATCCATCAGTCACTCCTGTTGACTCTACATCAGAAATAAATTTCCAGATTAAGTTCTCTTTCAATTAATGGCCGCGTCAGTGGCCTAACATTTTTAACTTTCAGGAAGAGATTCACAGAGGCAGTCTTAAGAAAAGAGAGTCTATCATAAAGTAACATGTGTCCTGGAAGTGGAGAATGCTGAGGATTTGTTACAGGTCCAGAGAACAACCATCTTCTACTGCCTTCCTGATGACTTGTAAGGGCACCCGTTGCTGCCATGTACTGCTTCTTTCTCTAAGTCTTTGATTAAGCTAGACTGATTGGTCCCTCCTAGGTAAAATATTTTCAACTAGGTTAGCTCCTGGTCAGCCTATGGATGAGTCACCTTTGTGTCAGGTGCCCGCCCCTGGTCCAATGAGTCAGTGTTATCATCTTCCCAAGAACACTCCAGGCCTGCTTCCGTAGATGGCGCCATGGGTGAGACAGCAGAAGGGGAAATGGAGTGGCAAGCCTAATGGCAGAAGCACTGTGATCTGTATTCCACGATCACTCCCTCATTCTGCGTGTTTCCTCTCTCCCGGCCCTCTACAGCCCTGAGGTTTTGCATGTGCTGTTACATCTGCCTAGTATCACTTCATTCCACTAAATCACACTTCAAGATTCCTTTCATGTATCACTTTCTGTGGTCTTCATCATTCCTTTTTGTTTTCTCCCATTAATTTGTTCTAATCTCTCTTGTAGAAGCCCTGGGTACAGTGGTTAAGCACTTGGCTGCTAAGCAAAAGTTCAGTGGTTCAGACCCATCAGCCACCCCACAAGGGAAAGATGGGGTGGTCTGCTTCCATAAAGATTTTAGCCTTGGAAACTCTATAAGGACAATTCTACTGTATCCCACAGGGTTGCTGTGAGTCAGAATTGACTCAGTGGCAATAATATTTTTGGTTTCATGTCTTTTATAATTCAACATTGAACCAAATGCTTATATTCATTTTTTATAATTTATAGTAAAATAGACATGCTGTCTAAATGGATCCTTACAATAAAATTGCAAGGTAGATGAATAATTTTCTCATCTAGAAAATCTAAGACAAATTGCATGTATCTAACATGTGGCAGAGTCACTGTCCACATGAAACTATACTTTCATTGTAGGCTGCATCTCTTCAAATGACTCTAATGATGCTGAAGCTATATTACCAAATACTTCAAATTTTGACAAAAATAACAATTGTGTTCTCAAACAACATACAATCATTTTCCAAAGATGCAGTAATTATTTTACTGATATACTTTTTGGAAATATTCACAGAAAAGGAAGTATTTTTTGGAAAAATTCACAGAAAAGGAAGTATAAATTAAAGAAAAGGAAATTAGAAAAACCATGACTCAAGAGACTTGATGGGTTGATGAAAAAAATTTGAAGCTTATTTAAGGAGATAAAGCAGCATTGATGATATTAATGATAGAGAAAGGCTGCTAACTGACAAGACAAATTAATTGACATCATGGTTGATGCAAAATTAGAAAGCAGATGAAATACCAGCAAGCTAACCTGTGTTCTATTCCTTTCGTCCTATGGAAGGAATTTTAAAATGACAAATAGTTTCAAGTAATGAACTGTTTTCTAATCTTGACTGCTTTAAAAAACATGTAAGTTTCTGCAGCTCATCTGAAATGCAATCCTACTTTATCCAAGACATGAATCTAGGGCACAGGATTGGGTAATAAGGAGCAAAAGTGCAGGTGAATAAATTAAATGCACTTTAGAAAAACTTGTAAGCAACCTGTCTGAATTAGCATCTCCAGTGAAGTCCAGTGACAGGCTAATTTTAATTTATGAATACCAGATTTTAGTAACTTTCAATAACACCAAACACTTGCAGCCAGTGATCAATTACAGTCCAAACCGATAGCCTAGTGGCCTATCAATGGATCACCCTTTGAGACTCAATAGCACTAATAACTATAGAATACTGAGATATCTCCAGATGAGTGTTCAAAATGTAAGACTGGATACTTCAAACTTGTGTATTTTTATAGGAATGAGACATTTTTAAACAGCATAGCTAATAAGAGATATAAAGGCAAAGATACAAATTTTGACATTAAATAATCTCTCAATCTATTAAGAGACTAAATGATAGTTGTATTTGAAAATAATGCTGGACAAAAATCAACCTATAAAACCAGAATAAAAGAAAAATTGTTATTTTAAAATGTAGACTTTAGAGTATTGGTTTGGCTTGGCTTAACGTAAAAAATATTCAAGGAAGTTCAGACGAACTATGCATAAGCATAAGATGTTTCTCTTATTGAGTATACATGATGAAACTCTTATACTAAGAACTCAAATAACAAAAAACAAAACCCTTAAACTTTGAAACACAAGAAGAAAATTGACAAATGTAGCTGTACTGGGAAAATTCTAACCATTCAGTGTTATAATTTGGCAAGACACAAATTTAGCAAGACAAAAAGTGAACACGTAGACATATATCTATCTATACACGGCAGGCAAAAAAAAACTCAACTCTGGCCATGATAATATACCATAAATTAATGTAATCTCAGAATGAAACTTAAAAAAATTTAGATTATATATTCTTAAAAGCAGACATAGAGTACACATTTTACATTAACACAAAATCTTAAAAATTTAAGAATTAAAAAAGACTTTCCCTAACTAAGGAACCCTGGTGGCATAGTGGTTAAGTGCCATTGCTGACCAAAAGGTCAGCAGCTCAAATCTACCACCTACTCCTTAGAAACTCTATGGGGCAGTTCTACTCTGTCATGTAGAGTTGCTGAGTTGAAATCAACTCAATGAGTTTGGTTTGGTTAACTTTTTCTCTAACTAAATGATAAGCTGTGAAAGGAATCTTGCCTATTTAAAGACTAAACCCACTGCTGTCAGTTGATTCTAACTCATAATGACCCTATAGGACAGAGTAGAACTGCCCCATAGAGTTTCTAAGAAGTGCCTGGTGGGTTTGAACTGCTGCTCTCTTGATTAGCAGCTTTAGCAATTAATCAATATGTCACCAAGGTTTCTATTTGAAGACTAGTAACTTAAAAACACCAAAAATTATGTGATTTTGTCAAAGCAGTGTTCTGCCACAACAAAAGCTTTTAAACTTACCAATCAATAGAGAAATAGATAATAAGAATTCAAATTAAGTTTCCAGAACAAAAAATCAATAAAAATCAATAATAAAAACAAGATGGAATTAATAAATGTAAATTTTACATTTGTCAAAACTAAAAATGAAAACATGAAACAAAACTCTTGGCAAATGTTCAAGGACATAAAAACAATTTTAAGACACATGTAAAATAAAAATATATGATAGCAACTTATTTTCTTATAAGAAAAATAGAAAACCTCAATGAAATGTACAATTAAAATACCACAAAATTAACAAAATAAAAATCTATTAAGCAAAAGTAAAATCTTTTTTTAGAAAATTCTAACAGAGATATATCTTTTCTCATATAAATAAATAATATGTAAGGTACATATTACGTGTAAGGAATGCATGTGCATCCATGCGTGCATCCATAAATTTAAGGGTAAAGAAAAATGCAACCTCTGCTGTCCTCTGTGGTAAGAAAAGTATAAAAGTTTGAGATAAATATATAATGGAGAGACCAACTCTTAGCTGTAAATGTAAAATTGATAAAGATTTTCTTTTTATCCTTCAAATTAATTTCCACATTTAACAGAATGTGAATTAAAATCTCAACAAAAATTTTCTGGGATACAAACAAAACAATTGAAGAACTTATCAGGCAAAATAAGAACAAGAAAAAGTAAAGAATATTCTGTACAAAAAAGGCATTAAAATAACACAAACTTAACAGATTGTTTAAAATCACAACATAGCAACCAACAATGAAGCATTCTGTTTCAAAAACAAAAGTATAGATCAACGTCATTTAGTCATGTTTCCCTGCTAGAAAAACATCTCTCTCTTTGCCTGAATTACCACAGCTCACCCTCCCAGATCTGACCTGCAGAGTCCCTGCCTCCTGGAAGTCTTGTCCTCCTGATCGCTCAGTGCATCCTGGACCTACCTCTACCACACACTATGTGGGGCTGATTGCTGTTCTTAGATACCACCCAGTCAGTTCCGACTCATAGAGACCCAGTGTACAACAGAAGGAAACCCTGCCCAGAGCTGCCGCATCCTCAGTCAGTGGTCTTTGAGTCCATTGTTGCCGTTGATGGCCTATTCCACTGTGGCAATCCATCTCACGAGGGTTCTTCCCTTTTTCATTGACCTTTTACTTTACCAAGCCTGATGTCCTCCTCCAGGGACTGGTCTCTCCTAATAACATGTCCAAAGTAAGTGACACAAAATCTCACCATCCTTGCCTCTAAGAAGTATGCTGGCTAACTTTTTCTAAGACAGATTTGTTTGTTTTTCCAACAGTCTGTTCTATATTCAATATTCTTTGACAATACCATAATTCCAAATCATCATTTCTTTTTCTGTATCTTCCTTATTCATTGTCCAGCTTTCACATACATATGGGGTGATTGAAAATACCATGGCTTGAGTCAGGTGCACCTTAGTCCTCAAGACATCTTGGCTTTTGTTTCACTCTTCAAAGATGTTTTTTTTACAGTAGGTTACCCGAGTGAAATGCTCTGATTCCTTGAATTCTGATCCCATGGACATTGAAAGTATATCCAAATACAATGAAATCCTTCATAACGTCAGTATTTTGTTTTAATGTGATGTTGCTTATTGATCTGCTTGTGAGGATTTTTATTTTATGTTGAGGTGTAATCCATACTGAAGACTATAGTCTTTGATTTACATCAGAAAGGGTTTCGAGGCCTCTTCAATTTCAGCATGCTGAGGTTGTGTCAAATTGCAGGTTATTAATGAGTCGTCCTCCAATCCTGATGCCTCATTCTACTTCATATAGTCCATTTTCTCAGATGATTTGTTCAGCATACAGATTAAACAAATATGGTGAAAGGATATAACGCTGATGCTCACTTTTCCTGATTTTAAAACATGCACTATCCCCCTTTTTCTGCTCATACAGCTGTCTCTTGTTTACATACACATTGTGCATTTTCACAATTATATGTCCTGGAAGTCCCGTTCTTCACAACGCTGTTCTTAATTTGTTATAACCCAGAGTTGAATGTGTTTGCATAGCCAATAAAATGAGAGTAAGCTTCTGCTAGTCTCTACTTTCAACCAAGATCCATCTGACATCAGGAATGATATCCCTCATTCCACATCCTCTTCTGAATCTAGCTTGAATTTCTAGTAATTCCCTATCAATAGACTGCTGCAACCATTTTTAAATTATATTCGGCAAAATTTTACTTGTGTGTGCTATTAATGATACTGTTCCATGATTTCTATATTCCTTCGACTCACTTTTCTTTGTAATAGACACGAACATGATATAAATGTGATACATATGAATATGTACCTATTTCAGTCAGTTGGCAAGATAGCTGCCTTCCAAATTTCCTGGCATAGACATGTGAGTGTTCAAAGCATTGTTGGAACATCTGAATTGGTATTAGATCATTCCTAGAGCCTAGTATTTTGCCAATATCTTCAATGCAACTTGGCACTTCTTCTTTCACTACCATCAATTCACTACCATCAATATGTTACCTCCTGAAATCTTTGAACACTGGGTACATTGACTAGGTATATTCATTTCTCCTCTTCTGATGCTTACTGTGTCATTAACACTTTGCTCTTAGAATCCTTCAACATTGAAACAAAAGGCTTGAATTTTTCTTCACTACTTTCTGACTGAGAAATGCCAGTCATGTTCTTCCTCTTTAGTTTATGAACTCCAGGTTTTGTACATTTTATCATAACATTTTATTTGTCTTCTCTAGCTACCCTTAGACTAAATATTCTGTTCAGCTCTTTTACTTCATCATTTCTTCTGCTGGCTTTAGCTACTCTACTTTCCAGAGTACATTTCAGAGTCTCTTCTGATATCCATTTTGGTCATTTTCTTTCTTTCCTATCTTTTAATGACCTTTTACTTTCTTCATTTATGGTATCCCATGACTCATATGGTCTTTGGTCATTAGTGTTCAATGTATGAAATCTATTCTTGAGATAGTCTCAAAATTCAGGTAGGATATACACAAGATTGTGCTTTGGCTTTCATTGGTTTGTTTTGATTTTCTTGTTTCAGCTTGAACTTGCATATGAGCAATTGATGGTATATTCTGCCGTCAAATCCTGGCCCTGTTCTGAATGATGATATCAAAGTTCTCCATTGTCTCTTTCCACAGAAATTGTGAATTTGATTCTTGTATATTTCATCAAATTTCACATGTATAGTTGCCATTTATGTTGTTATAAAAAGGTCTAATGAGTATCATTGAGTTTGCAAAATAATACCACATGATCTACTACATCATTTCTATTGCCAAGGATATTTTTTGCAAATACCTATCCTTCTTCTTTCTTTCTTTCACATTATACTGAAACAACCTATTATTCTGCTTATGCCAGTAAAATGTTAACTCAAATGCAAAGATGCATCCTTGATTATTTTATGATCAAAATCTAGCAGAGTGCTAAGCACCTAAATAGAAACAGTTCTATTGAACAGAAAACCAATAAAAAAATCCAAGTGAATATGAGAGTGTAACCTACCATGTCCATTTATCAATTCAATCTACTACTTAATTTTAAGCACTCAAAATTCAGCAATACATGCAGTTTGAAAAAAAAAAAAAAAGAACAATCTTGGCAGCAAAACCAGCAGCCATGAGATTTAAACAATCAATAACAGGGAATATACGGCACCAGGAATCCAGGTAGTTGGAGTGACATTACAAACCATTATAAACCAATAAAAAAGGTAATGATTGTTATTACAAAGACTAGTCAGTGATATTTTTGGTAGATTGGGTGGTGGAGGTTCAAAGTCCTACATTTAATTCATTCCACTGAACACGAATCAAATATGTTTGTTTATTTAGCATTTATTATATGTTTACTCTTTTTTAAATAAACAACACATATTCCTTGTTCTTGAATATTTCACAGTTGAGTAAGGTAGACAGGCATCTGAAAAGATCAGTTGCAACAAAATACAGAAGAGTGGCGAAAAGATAATAAAACAACAACAGGAAATTGAATAACACGATCTGTAAAAGAATGAGATAAAGGAAATCACAAAGGAAAGATTGGCAGATGCGATTATATATAGTTCCTGAAGTTTTTCCCTCCCCTGCAATCTGTCATACACACACACTGACACACACACACTGACACACACACACACACACACACACACACACACCTTTAAAGATATACTAACAATAAATAAGAGAAACGGCTAAAAATTATATGCTTTTGTGAGATTATGAAAACTAATAAGCAAACCATCTATATCGCTAAATAAATGAACAAAACAAATAATAAGCACATAATTCACACAAGTGAAAATGCACGTTTTCTCTGTCTGAAGACACTGAAAGCTGTCACATGGAATTTATAGCCACGGTTCAGGGAAAACAAAAGAACACCAGATTAGACACTCACTGTGACTTTGTCACTGTAGCTAAGTGACACAAAATTGGTTCTGATTCATAGTGACCCAATGTACAACAGAACACTGTCCATTCCTGAGCCACGCTTATAGACGTGGCTATGACTGAGCCCATTGTTGCATTCACTGTGTCAATCCATCGCATGAGGGACTTCTCTTTCTCACTGACCCTCTACATTACCAAACATGGTGTCCTTCTCCAGGGACTGGTACCTCCTAGGAATGTACCCAAAGTATGTGAGCTGAAGTCTTGCTACCCTCACGTCCAAGGAACACTCTGGCTGTACTTTACTCAAGACAATCTTGCTCATTTCTCTCACAGTCCATGGATATTCAATATTCTTCACCAGCACTAAACACAGATGTGTCAGTTCTTTGGTCTTACTTTTTCATTGTCCAGCTTGCCAAGGAATAAGAGATGATTAAAAACACCATTGACTCAGTGACGTGTACCTCAGTCCTCAAACTGACATCTCTGCTTTTGAACAATTTAAACAGGTCCTGTGCAGCAGATCTGTGCTAAGGAATATGTCATTTTATTTCTTGACTGCTGCTTCCATGGGCATTGACTGTGGATCCAAGGAAAAGGAAATTCTTGACATTTTTAATACTTTTTACAGCTATCATGATGTCGCTTATTGAATCAGCCTTGACTTTTAGATACTTAAATTCAGATATTTGATTTCAGAAATGTCAAAATGTCCAAAAGTACAACTTAATCTGCTAAAATAAATATGGTTACAGCTCTCAAACAAATGTGGTTAAACTTCTTTTGTTCTTCTCTTGCCATAAAAAAGCTATATATATTTTTTAACCTACCATATTGATTAAATACATAATGATTATATTAAGGAACTATGTAATAATGCTGTGTTTTGTATTTCATGTTTAACCTAGAAAAGATCTTGTAAGGTAGGTATTATTGTCTTTATACAGAAATAATACCCATCCCCCGAAAAATTACAGGACTGTGTAGGATGATTCTATCAGCAAATTTTGAACTTTTGAACTTGATGTGTAATTCATTCCATGATAGGAAGTTATATCTACCTGTTTTCCCAAAAAAGGATGAGACGAACACATGTCTGCAGCACTGGGGTAGTGCCCACTGCTTATTGTTTCACCAAATAAATTGATCAGTGTTTTTAAACAGTCATAACAATGTTATACCCTTTGGTCCAGTGATCTCATTTCTCTAAATTCATGCAGGGAAATGATATTTAAATAGGCAAAAGCTGATAGCAAAAATAATACTTCTTGTAGAAATTAAAGACGTGAAAAATCAGAATTACTATCTAACCAGATGAAAGGGAAGGCTAATTAGATCATGGTTTTGTCATCTTTGTGGGATATTTTTCTGCCTTTAAGAAGGTTTATGAAGATTTTATTTTAGTATGGCAAATACAATGAATACACAAATATGTTATTGGCACATGAAACAAAACTTGAAGGGGGAAGAAAAATTGCAGCGAGCTGACTTACTTGTACGAAGGATTATAGGTATTTTTATTACTATAATTCTTGTATTTATAACAGTATAATAAACCTTCATAAAATAAAAGATTAGTATCTGCTCTTTTTCTTTAAAATAGAGTTAATGGCAAACACTTTGACGTCATAAGTAATTTACAAGAAGGAAAATTTATAGGCTCAAGGTTGTTTACTGAAAGTGTTATTTATAAAGAAAAATATCTGAAATTTGCCCCACTTACAACAATAGAAGAACAGGCAATTAAACCTTGGCAAAATCAATCCATGGCCTAAGTATTAAAATAACTCTGGAAGCCATAGAGCAGTATTCAAATGTTTACAATATGTTAAAAAGAATAACTCAAATTACCTAAAAGCTAATTGCAGCATGTTTTCAATACACTTTGTTAAGATGTAAAATGCCCACTGATAATTTTAAGTTGTATTGTTGAGGTAATGTGAATAGAACTATCTTGCTTTCCTAAACTTTAAAGACTCCACGGCACTTGGCTTGGCTAAACTTTAAAGAATATGGTTATTTTGTAACTATTAATTTTGTAAACAAACCATCAGGAAAGCCCCATCACAAGGAAAGGACACCATGCTTGGTCAAGGAGAAACTCAGGAAAAATGAGGCAAATCCTCCATAATACAGGTTGGCTCAATAGCTGTAGCAAAAGTCTCCAACATACCAAGAATTGTGAAGACGGTATAGAACCAGGCAACATTTTCCTCTGTTACACACAAAGCTGCCATAAAGTAGGAGCCCACTCAATGGCAAATAAACACCAAC
Organism: Heterohyrax brucei; assembly: GCA_028571685.1. Classification (NCBI taxonomy): domain Eukaryota; kingdom Metazoa; phylum Chordata; class Mammalia; order Hyracoidea; family Procaviidae; genus Heterohyrax; species Heterohyrax brucei. The sequence goes on from CM053141.1 coordinate 174,749,039, forward strand.
AACAGTTTCATAAAATGAATGAAAAAAAATTATTTTTATGCTTTGCTAAAACAAAAAGTTGATCTAATTTCCAACTTGGTCCATTTATCTAAATCTGTCGCTGGGTTCAATTTGAACAGACCCCTACAACACAGACAGTGCCTAAGGATAGAGGGTTGCCTCTCCTTCCGTTCCACAGAAGAATGAGATCTTTGAAAATGTTTTTCTGGTCCCTATGATGGTTACAAAGATCTCCTACTAATTTGTCATCAAATACAGGCCACATATGTAAGTTCTATAGGCCTCAAGGTTGTGAGCGCTTGGTCTCCCTGTGGGACTTAAAGCAAGGGTCAGGTAAGAAAGGGCTCAGCGCTTCCCCGCTTCAACAGCTGTGAAAGTTTTAGCTACACCTTGAAATAGATGGCTGCCTGTAAATTGTCACAGCAATAACTGACACATTCCAGTTTCAGGAAGGCCACTCAGAGATTCCTTCTGATCATTTCTACCCTGCATTCATTTTCATCCCTCAGATTTTCACAACTCTATCCTTCCCCAACACTCCGAGTTTGTTTCATCAAGCTATACCTTGTGTTCTTTAATTTCAAATGTTTTCATATGAATTTGACACATCTTAAATCCATTTCTCCCGTGTATTGTAGGCTGCATAACACTCCTCCCTTGGCTTCCATTATACTGCAGTTCATAGTTTCTCCAACATCTGGCCAATCTCTCTCCTCTTTTTAAGCTACTCCATAATAAATAATCCACCAGATCTCCTGGAAGCTGGTGATTAACCCTTTCTCCAATTCTATGACCAATATTTACAGAAGTCCTTCTCTATTCTTTAAAAGCTAAGTGTCTATGACATACTCATCATGTGACCTAACTAGCCTTGTCTTTTTTTTTTTAATGCTTTGTCTGCCTTTATTCCTCCTTCCTCCTACCAAACAGGTATTCTCCAGCCAAATGGTATCTCTTAACAGAAAAAGACCTAGAACATTAGGGAAGGACATTGACACAGTTCTAGGCACAGCTAGAAATGTGTCTAAGACAGGATTCCTTCATAAGAAATGCCACTAAATTCTGATCTCAGCAATCTGGGTTCTTCACACCTTTACACAACCCCACTCATTCTTTAGTTTTTCTTAGCACTGTGTGCATAGCTTACTCTCTTCTTTGAAGAAAGAAATATTTCTTCTCTTGAGCTCTTCCATTTTTTGCCAAACAATATAGCCAAACTTCTTCTATAGCAGAGACTAAAATGTTACCTTTACCCTGCCCACCTTAAGAAAATGTACTATACAGATTCTTACGAAACATAGTCTACACTCACTTTTTCCGTTTTTACACTTGTAAAAATCCTCCAGTCAAATTTCTGTCCATATCTGTGATAGGATACTATTCTCTAAAAAGGTCATCTTTGGCTCTGGTAGCATAGTGGTTCAGTGCTATGGCTGTTAAACAAAAGGTCAGCAGTTCAAATCCATCAGGTGCTCCTTGGAACCTCTACGGGACAGTTTTACTCTGTTCCATAGAGGTGATATGAGTCAGCATCAACTCAGCAACACTGGGTTTTGACCTCCTAACGGTCAAATGTGAGGGTTTTCTAGAAGCTGTTTCTCCATTTTGACACCATCCAGTCCTGATTCCACTTCATAGTAGAACATATTGGTGGCCTGCCCAATATCCATTCCCAATCCTACTTTCCTTAGAGAATCCTACCTGGTTCAGCACCTGCCCTGTCCCCATCACTTTCAAATGCCTCAGAGAAATATGAAATGTCATTAGTAAATAACAGACAAGTAAATCAAAACCATCAAAGTTTCTTAGTTTTTATTTTCCATTCTGGGAAAATTTGGTGATTTCACAGCATCCCAGACAAGTCTCTGACATAAGTTTCACAATTTGCATGGCTAATTTCATTCCTTCTGACGGCTCTCTCAGAATCTCATGATTCTGATAGTCAGAAAGATTATTTTCTCAGAGGCAGAGAGAGGCATCCACTCACCGGCTCCTTAAGCCATAATGTTAAGTTTATAACGCCAACCATGTCTCATGCCTTTTCGCCTGTTAACTCTTTTTTAAGGTCTTATATTGCCTGTAATATCATCTCCAGCTGTTTTCTATCAATCTGTTTACTGTCAGTGAATATGGTTGGCATAAGAGCCATGACCTTCCTTCTGTATTTCATTTTTTTTTTTTTTTTTACTCCCTCTGCCAAGGTCTTCACATGTGTAGCCAAAGAACCCTTTAAAGTTATCGCGCTTGTCATCATAACCCTATAAAATAGGAGAAGTCCATATATGATCTTGAAAAATGAGGAAACTGAGTCCCAGAGAAGCCTAGCAACTGTTTAAATGCAAATCGCAGAGGCAGGCCTGGAATCTGCTCAGTGCATCTGTTTGTAGACCATCAACCAAGTGGCAGGGACTCCAAACCCAAGGGCCTGTACTCCCTTAACAACTGTTGATGTGTAATAAAAAAATATATAGCCAACCTTGTCTCCAGTTTGGTCACATTTATGTGACTCTTCTAAGTCTGGAGCCTCAGCTACAAAAGTGTAGGCTAAACAATCTCCAGGAGCCATGAGCCGTCACAGCTGGTAATTTTACAAAGAAGTGCTCTGTAAACCAGCATCAACCAGCACTCAGTTGTGCCTTCGCCTTTCTCTCTCTCACCCTCTGTCACTGGTTTTCTACCACTTAATTAGTTCATGACAGAACTACTCCATTCACTCATTTCATTACCCAAATATTTAATAAATACCTACTGAGTGCTGGCCATACTTGTAGGTACTCGACATCATAACAAACGAGGCAGGTAGGCCCACCTTCATTGCCGTGAGATTTACAGTTAGTGGAAAGAATGTGAAGGCTACAATGTAAAAATATCCATGTAAACAATCACAATAATTTCCAAACAAGAAAGGCACAATGACGAAATGAAACTCCTGCCTGCAGAGGGGACCTCTGAGCTACAGTTTGGTAAGAAGCCAGGCACACAAAGACCCATGAGGAGAGTGTTTCTGGCAGAGGGAAGAGAAAGTCTTAGGAAAGTGAGGCAGGTCATTAGTTTCATTACTTAAAAAGACTGTTCTACAGCTTTGCTTTTTTTCATTTTCTTCCATGAATAAGACATATGGAATGCAATTATTGCAGCTCAGTTGCTGGGAGAGGGTGAATATTAATCTTTCTTCTAGGAGAAGCGAATACCATTTCAGGTGTTAAGAATGGTTTCATTAATTCACCATAAAGGACTAAAGCGAAAGAACCAAAGGACAGGAGAGTCTTTGGCTAACAAGAAGAAAGAGTAGAGATCCTTTGAGCTTAACAAAAAAGAGGCATATGTCATAGATCCCAAGTCACAGACACTTAAGATGACATCATGCCAAGAAAAGATTAAATGTCAAAAGCCAAGATATGACACCATCCCTGACTCATATTGCTGTGTATATCCTTACTGAATGTGTGTATGTGTGTGTGTGTATATATATATATATACACACAAATATGTATACATATATATATCTTCACATGTATATGTCTATATACATACTCCTCACTTTTCAATACAATTAAGGTCCCAAATCTGGATCACTATGCAAAATCTGCAATATGCAAGAGTCTGGGGCTGTTCTTTTTCTTAGGAGCCTGTGCCCCTATCCCTCTGCAACATCTCGGGATTCACATCACATAGAGATCCTACCTTTCGCACCATGCTTTCCCCACCACTGCATAGCCCATACAGCTCGGGGCATGCTGCTGGTAGTGTATTGCCAGCCGCCCATTGCCAGCCCTGACTGGAGACCCGTATCATCCTCCATCTGCCCTGTGCACGCCCACAGACTGCTGCATCTGCCTTCTGTCTCCTGGATTCTCCATCCTGTGTCATTTCCCCCACTAATCTCCCTGTCTCTTTTGGTCCCCTACCTCTCTGTGACTTCTCATCATCCTGCTATTCTCCTGCATCCTCTTCTAGTCAGACTGAGACTTTTCAGACAAACATCCTGCAGTCAGTCAGCGCCATCCCTTGCATGGCCCAGTCACCACTGGGTTTCAGTGTCTCACTCAGGGTGGCCCATGGAGGGAGCCTGTAAAATGCTGCTTCACACTCACTAGGATAACTAAACAAAAAAAGGCAGACAATAAATGTTGAAAGGATATGGAGCAATAATCTCAGGGCATCATTGCTTAGAACTTCAGGACTGGGAAGGATGAAAAGAGAATAGAAAAGCCTGCAGGACTTTTTGTATATTTTTAGAACCATTGTACACTTTTGGTAAGAATTATAAAATAATATATCCACTTAGAAAAATACTTAAACTATTTCTCAAAATGTTAGGTAGTGTAGTCACATGACCTAGCCATTCCATTTATAGGCACATATCCAAGAGAAATAAAAACTTCTATTTGCACAAAAACTGTACACAAATGTTTTAAAAGAATTATTCATAAAAAAACAAAAAGTGGAATCGACTCAAATGTCCATTAATGGATGAATGGGTAAACAAAATATAGTGCATCTATATAATGAAAGACTATTTGGCAGTAAAAAGGAATTAGTGATGCATGTTACAGCATGCATGAACCTTGAAAACGTTATGCTCAGTGAAAAAAGTCAGTCAGAAATAACCACATATTGCCTAATTCTGCTTACATAAAATAGCCAAATCTGTAGAAATAAAGAAAATAGACTGATTTTCAGGGGTATGAGCAGGGCAATGGACAGTGACTGCTAATATGCACAGGGTTTCTTTATAGAATAATGTTCTAAAATCATATAAGAGTGATGATTGTGTAATTCTGTTATTACACCAAAAGCCACTGTATTAAATTTTATGATATGTGAACTACCTCTCAATAAAGGTGCTACATAAAAAATTTCAGGGCATCTAACTGAAGTTAAACTCTCTGCTGTCAAGTCCATACTGACTCATAGTGATCCCATAGGTTTTTCAAGGCTGTAGATCTCTACAGAAGCAGACTGTCATCCTTTTCCTGCAGAGCCACTGGTGGTTTCGAACTACTGGCCTTTCAGTTAGCAGTGAATTACTTTAACTACTAGGTCACCAGGGATCCTTGACTACAGCTAAAAGAGTGTTTAAAAGGAAAATTCTAACCTTATGTGTATATATCAGAAGTCTAAAACCCAGTTATCTAAACACTCAACTCAAGAAGCTAGAATAAGAAAAATATATCAAACCTAAGAAATAAACAAAACAAAAAACAGAAATAAATGAAATAAAAAACTAGCAAATACAGAAGAAAAATTAGGAAAGTCATAAGCTATTTCTTTGAAAAAGTTATTTAATGTTTAACTTGGTACAAAATTAAGAAAAAAAGAGACGAAACACAAATTAACATCTCAAGTAAAATGAATCATTCCTATACAGCCTACAGACATTAAAAAGTTAAGAAGATATTAGAATTTCTACAGATCAAACTTGACTATCTAGATGAAAGGGAAAATTCCCCAACAATGTAACTTGCCACAGCTGACAAAAGTAAACATAAATTCTGAATAATTTGATGTTTTTTTAAGAAATTGATTCCATTATTTGAAAGCTTCTTAAGACCAGTGAATCTTCCAAATATTTAATGAAGAAATAACACCAATTTTTCATGACATCTTTTGGGAATAAATACAGAAAGAGAAAACACATCCTAACTCTTCTTATGAAGCCAGAATAACCTTGATTCAAAAATGTAACAATGACTTTACAACAAAAAGTCAATTACAAACCAGTCTATTTCATGGACGTTCACGTAAAACTCATTAGCAGAACATTTGCAAATTGCTTCTAGTAAAATATAAAAAGTAAATATATCAGAATCAAATAGAGTTGATTTCAAGTATTCAATTTTTTAAAAATGTTTTTAACATGAAAACAAAAAATGAGTGTAACTTACCATCCAAACCCAGTGCAGCTGAGTCGATTCTGACTCCTAGCAACCTTACAGGGCAGAGTACAACTGCTTCATAGAGTTTCCAAGGAGCACCAGGCAGATTCAACTGCTGACCCTTTGGGTAGTAGCCATAGTAACCAAAATAAGAGGAAGAAAGCATTTGATGGTCTGGTGTTGCTGGCTGCCATCAAGTTGGTCCTTGATTCACGGCAACCCCATACACAATGGAATAAAATCATGCCTGCTTCAGTGTCATCCCTGATTGGTTGGAGACCAGAATACTTAGGATTGTCACTGGCTGATGTTTGGAAGTAGACCACCAGGACTTTCTTTCTAGTTTGTCTTAGTCTGAAAGTACCACAGAAACCTGTTTAGCGTAATAACAACACACAAGCTTTCAGTTTGAGACTGGTGGTGATCATCTGACAGATTCAGAAAACTCATTTAAAAAGTCCATATCCTTTCGTAATAAAGCTAGTAAATGAATTCAGTGCACTCCTGGATTAATGATTAAAACATTGAGAGTATTCTAAATATAGTAAAAGACAATTAGAAAGTATAATAGCGTAGGGGGTGGAGTCAATATGGCGGACTAAACACATATCTCACTAAATCCATCTGGAAAACAAGACCTAAATGGAGCCTTCTGGAAGCATAGCGAGCCCTAGGACACAACATAGGGCTATTAATTTGGACTTCATACCACTGGGCAGAGGGCTTCCTCTCTTTTACTGAGCCCTGCTCTTGATGAGTGCTAGCTTTCACGGACCAAGGGTGACTTGCCACTTTGACTTTTTTTCCCTCTGGCTTGGCTGGCAGACAGAGCTGGGACTTAACTGGCAGCTGGTCTCAGGTGCACTGCTGGTGGGATCAGCAGGCAAGGTTGCCATGTTTTGAAGGTCTGGCATTGGGCTCTGTGCATCTCGGCACCTTTAGCCTCTCTTTCCACCTCCACCTTTGGGTGGCCTGTGCTGAGGCAGGTGGGGAGCTTGTGCAGGATGCCATCTTGTTCCACTGGGAGGTGGATCCCTGGTGACCTAATTCCTAGGCTAGGAGGCAGCACCTGCCCAAAGGAGAGTGCTTTCCTGGCAGAAAAGCAGTATTCTACACAGTGTCACCTATGGCTGGGGCCCAACGGCAGAGGCCAGCAGGACAGTAGTCTTTCTGTATTTTGAACTAGTTGCAACATCTGGGGTTTGATATAGAGATGCTTACTTTGACTGCTGCGAAGAGGGACCTGTATACCTGAAAACCTCACTGACTTCCTCTATTGACTCACATGATGCCCCAAAAGTAACAAACTCTGGCAAAAAGCATAACCAAGAAATCACCCATGGATTCAGAAGGCTCCCGGAAGAAAGCACCAAAGAATGTCCCAGACTAAGAAACCTATCTGAAACTATCAGAAGGTGAATACAAAAGGATTATATAAAGAGCCCTCCTAGACCTTATACAAAACAGAGCAAAACAAAATGAAAAATTAAGCAAGCTATTTGATCTGATGGAACACCAGTGCTATGAAATCCAACAGATCAAGAACAAAATCAAAGAGATAGAAAGTTCAATTCATAGCCAAGAAAACAGAATGAAACAAATGGAAAATAGACTTTCTGACTTGGAAGACAGAGCTACTGACTCCAGCATCTATGAGAAGAAATCAGAAAAAGAAAAATTAAGAAGAATTAAGAAGAAGCATGTGGGACTCCATTAAGAGGAACTGTCTATGACTAATTGGAAATCCTGAACAAGCTGAGATGCCTGAGAACACGGAGAGTATTGTTGCTGAGCTGCTGACAGAAAACTTCCCAGAATTATGAAAGACAAAGCCAAGACTGTAGATATCCATGATGCACATTGAATACCATTCAATATATATCTCAAAGGAAAGACTCCAAGACATATTATAATCAAGCTTAACAAAATGAAACATAAGCAGAAACTGTTACAGGCAGCAAGACTCAAAGCTAATCTAACATTCAGAGGGAAATCATGTAGACTTTCATCAGATTTCTCAGCAGAACAAATGCTAGCACAGAGACAGTGGCATGACACATTCAAAGCCTTGAAGGAGAAGCACTTTCAACAAAGAATTATATATCCTACAAAATTATCTTTCAAATGTGGAAATGAAATTAAGACATTCACAGATAAACAGAAACTCAGAGACTTTGTAAAAACCAAACCAAAGCTACAAGAAATACTGAAAGAATCTCCTGGCTTAGAAGAACAAAACCACTAACTTTACATTTTAGAAGCAAATACAGGACACATTACCCAGCAACCTTTTCAGTTACGGAAGGTTCCAAACTCAATCAAAGCTATAATAGTGAAAGAAATGATCCAGTGACTGGACTTCGACGTAACATGAGTACTCCTTCTGCTTTAACCCAATATTGCAAGGACAGAGTAGCTGGGGCAGGAGGCCCTGGACCATGCTCTCAGGGGAAATTGAGGCCAATTGGCACATCTAGCCTTTTGCTAAGAGAGCCTTCTGCACCCCATGTTGGTGAGTGGTGTCTGGGATCTTAAAAGATGTGAAGCTGTCATCTGAGGGAACATCAAATACTCCCAGTTCAGCAGGAACAGATGATCACCAAGGACCAAAATGACATGGGGAAAGAGAACCCAGAAGACAGAGAGGCCCATGTGAGTCGGTGACTACATTGACTGGTGCCCAGCCTCCACCAGTGATAGCCATGATGGAGTTCACAAGTTGAGTTTCACTGGCAACACAAGAATAAAATGGGCTGCTTCCTGATATCTCCACTAAAAGACTCCAACTGATGGTCCTGGGGCCTCAGAATTCCCCTGGGAGCATGGCCCCTGGCCCTGTTGCTGCCCTTGCCCATGAATCATAATGGAGATCAACTGTTCAGACAGGAATGCATTAGACTTCGTGACACAGAGTGACCATATCATGTGTACACTTTATGGTTCTATGCATCTAGAGGATGCTGTCCTACTGATATCCTACTGGAGGCAGGGGAGTGTGGGACAGGTGGGGATAGGAGATTTTTGGGAGGATAAGACATGTATGGAATGGAGAGGAAGGATGTGCTGTCACCGGGCAGGGAAAGCAGTGGGAGCTGCACATAGGTGGGCATGCAAATTTATATGGGAATGTACATTTTCATTCAATCATAATAAAAAACAGTACAATAGCACAAATTTCCCATCTAACCTAGTAACGAGGTCTGTAAGTATTAACGTATAAATCTAAAGAAAAATATGTTAGTTCTGTTTGAAGAAATCACCAAATGTTGTTGAATGTAAGACACTTGAATAAAGGCAGAGATATTCCATGCTGATACATGCGGAGATTTGGTACAAAAATGCCTACTGCCCCCAAAGGAATCTATTAATTCTCAATGTAATTGTAATGAAAATTCCAAGTTCCCATAGAGCTTGACAAGTTAATACTAAAATGTGTAGCCAGCCAAGTGCCGTCGAGTCAGATCCGACTCATGGCGACCCTGGGGGCCAGGGTAGAACTGACCCCCAGAGTATTCAAGGAAATGTATACAGAAGATTAATTAGCAAGAATATTGAAGATAATTTTGAAAAGTAGTAAGAGAATTCTACCTATCAGGTAATAAAAGTTATTACAAAGCTATACTGTTCTTTTGCTAGGTGCCATCAAGTTGGTTACAACTCAAAGTGATCCTAGGTACAACAGAATAAAATACTGCTTAGTTATGCACCATGACAACAATTGTTATGCTGGAGCCCATTGTTGCAGCCACTGCATCAATCCGTCTTCTTGGGGATCTTCCTCTTTTTCACTGATCCTCTGCTTTACCAAGCATGTTGTCCATCCCAAAGTATGTAAGATGCATTCTTGCCATCCTTGCTTCTAAGGAGCACTCTGGTTATATTTCTTCTAAGACAGATCTGTTTGTCTTTTGACATTCTTCTTCATCACAGTTCAAAGGCATCAATTCTTTTCCTGTCTTCCTTAATCATGGTCCAGCTTTCACACACATATGATGCATTAAAAATACTAGGCTTGGGTCAGACACACCTTAGTTTTCAAGGTGACATCTTTGTTTTTCAATCCTTTAAGAGGTCTTTTGCAGTAGATTTGCCTAATGCAATGTATCTTTTGACTCCTTGATTCCTGCTTCCATTGGTGGTGATTGTGGATCCAAGTAACTTGAAATACTTGATATCATGGATTGGATTGTGTCCCCCTAAAAGTGTGTGTGTTGATTTCACTTGGCTATGATTCCCAATACGGTGCCATTCCTCCCATGTGTTGTGAATACTACCCTTGTGATAATTGATGATGGAGAATGGACAGCATCTGTGTTGGTGAGGCAGGATTCAAGCTAGAAGCTTGTGGGGTATAAGGGAGAGAAGTGTGAGAGGACACTGGGGAATTCACACCACCAAGAGAGCAGTATGACTAAGAGGAGGCGCGTCCTTTGGATCTGACTCTCCTGTACCGAGACGCTCTCCTTGAATTTAGACTCTTGGCCTACCAGACTGTGATGATTTCTCATATTGAATGGACTTGCAACCTGTCAATGGATTTCTGGCTTACCAGACTGTGACAACAAAATTTCTCTTCATAAGGCCTTCCACTCATGGTACTTTCTGTTAAAGCAGTACCAGGTGACTAAGACACTTGACAACTTTTCTCCATTTACCAGGTTGTTGCTTATTTGTCCAGTTGCAAAGATTTGGTTTGTTTTGTTTTTGTTTTATGTTGTGAGATTCATGCTGAAGGCTGTTGTCCTTGATCTTCATCAGGAAGTGTTTCAAGTTCTCTTCACTTTCTGAAAGCATAACACTTGCTGAAAGTGTTAATAACTCTTCCTCTAATGACATTCTTTCTGGCTTCTTGGGTTATTCATTTGGCATACAGATTAAATAGGCATAGTGAAAGGGTACAACCCTGAACACACTCATTTCCTGACTTTAAACCGCATGGTGTTCCCTTGTTCTCTTTGCATTTTGAGTCATGTATAGATTCCTCACGAGCAAAATTAAGATTTCTGGAATTTTCATTCTACACAATGTTATCCATAATTTGTTATGATCCACATGGGCAAATGCCTCCGCGTATTCAACAAAGCACAAGTAAACATGCTTTTGTCATTTTCTGCTTTCAGGTAAGATCAGCTGACATCAGCAATGATTCCTTGGTTCCATTACCTCTTTGGAATTGATGTGAGTTTCTGGCAGCTCTCTGTTAATATTCTGTGGCAGCCACTGTTGAATGATCTTCAGAAAAATTTTACTTGCATGTGATATTAATGATATTGTTTGGTAATTTCCATGTTTGCTTGACTTTTCTTAGAAATAGGCATAAATATGGATCTCTTCAAGTCATCTGGCCAGGTATCAGTCTTCCAAATCTCTTGGCATAGATGAGTGAGTACTTTCAGCACAGACTGCATTTGTTGAAACATCTCAATTGATACTCTGTCAGTTCCTGGAGCACTTGGGTTTTTGCAGTGCCTTCAACGCAGCATCAACCTTTTTCTTCAATACCATCATTTCCTGATCATGTGCTTCCTCTTGAAATGGTTGAACACCAACCAATTCTTTTTGGAATAATGACTCTGTGTGTTCCTTCCATCTTCTTTTGATACTTTCTCTGTTGTTGAATATTTCCCATGTAGAACCCTTCACTATCGCAATTCAAAACTTGATTTTTTTTCTTCAGTTCTTTCATCTTCAGAAATTCAAAGAGTGTTCTTCCCCTTTGGTTCTCTATCTCCAGCTCTTTGCACCTGTCTTACTTTGTTTTCTTGATCTAGCCTTTGAAATCTTCTGTACAGTTTTTTTGCTTCATTTCTTTCATTTGTTTTAGCTAGTTTACATTCAAGAATGTGTTTCGGTCTCTGCTGACATCCTTTTTTTTTTTTTTACTTTCCGGTCTTTTTTATTGACCTCTTGCTTTGCTCATGTATGATGTCCTTAATATCATTCCACAACTCATATGATCTTTGGTCATTAGTGTCCCATGCATCACATCTATACTTGAGACGGTCTCTAAATCCAAGTCGGATATATAAGGCTATAGATATTAAAATAATGCTTTATTTATACACAGATAGGTAAATAAATTTGATCAGTGGAACAGAATAGAGAGGACAAATCCACACATAAAAAATTGGAATATGACAGAAGTGCCATTTTAAACTGGTATAGTCAATAAGTGATATGGGGGAAAATGTTCCATTTATAAAGAATAAAATTAGATTTTACTTCAGAAGATTTACTGAAATAAATTCTAGATAGATGAAAATATAAGCGAGGACAGCAAACTTTAAAAAATCTAGAATAAACTATAGGAATATTTTCTAGAAGAGATAAAAAGAATTTCTTTAAAAAATAACAATAAGGGCACAGAGTTACAAATTTGATTCCTTTCAAAATAAAAGTTGTGTAACAAAGAATATCACAAATAAGTAAAAATAGAGTCACAGACTAAAAAGAAATACTACAAGCATTTACTGGTATCAAGAATATATGTTAATGATTGTCTTCAGATTGGCACCAAGTGCCACAAAACACTACGTGTATTGTTTAATGAAAAACTAGTTTGTTCTGTAAACCTTCATCTAAAGTACAATTTAAATAAATAAATAAATAATAATTGAAAGGTTGGCAGTTTTAACAAGTTTGGCAGTTCCTCGGGAGAAAGACCTGGTGACGAGCTTCCATAAAGATAACAGCCAAGAAAACTCCATGAGGCAGTTCTGGCCTGTCACATGGGGTCATTTTGAGTCAGAATGGACTCAATATCACCTGCTAGCAACATATTTAGAAAGAATGTGGCAGATAAAAAAAGCTCCACAAAAATTTGAAAAGTTTTGTCGAAACGAAAAAAGCAAGGCACACAATAGGATTAAAAAAAAAGACACAATGTGTAAAAAAAGTTTGCATTATACACAGAAAGCTTGAATGATGCCTAAGATACTGTCCTTGGGAAAGAAAACCATCCACCTGGGCTTGGAAGTAAACGTACTCTTCATCGGAAACCCTCTCATGCTGGTTGCTATGTGCATATATGACTTGGCAATTTTTTTAAAAAATGGAAAAAATAATTAAATTTTTTTCTTTAAAAAAGAATATATTTAATATGGTGAAATAATTTGCAAAGACACAGCAAGAAAGATTGTATTATTTGAACAATATAATCGATGTCACTGAGTTGTACATGTAGAAATCATTGAAATGGATCATTTTTCCTGTATATTTTTTCATCCAAAAGTATATATGTATATATGTAAATGAGGAGGTTACTGAGCAGACAGACTGCTGCAGTCTTCAACAATCAGAAAGAAGATGGAAAAAACATACAAATTAAAAATATGATGTATATTAGGGAAAGCCTGGTGGAATAGTGGGTTAAGTGCAGCGTCTGCTAACCAAAAGGTCAGAGTTCAAATCTGCCAGGCACTCCTTGGAAATTCTATTAGGCAGTTCTACTCTGACCTCTAGGGTTGCTATGGGTTGGATTTGACTCTTGGAAGTGGGTTTGTGTGGGTTTATGTATATGTGAACAGCTCCTCTAATTAATAACTAATAACTGAACAGAAACTAAAAAGGGGAAGGTGGCAAGGTCAGTTCACTGAAAAGGAAACAATGATAACCACCAATAAATACACCAATAGATCCATCTACCAGCAATAACATAAATGCAAATTAAATCCAAAAAGAAGTGTTACTGCACTGGCAGATAGGCAAAATTTAGATGTTAACAAGATATAGAAAAATGATAATTCTCTTACACTGGCAGCAAGAAATAATGTGATAGGCGATAGAACCGCTTTGGAAGGCAATCCAGCAGTAGATGCTAAGTGTGCCTGTTAACACAGCAATTTCACTTCTAAACGTGGACGCAGGAGAAAACTGCATACATCAAAAAGGGATAAACAAGAAAGATGTTACTGTTTGTCATAGGAAAATAGAAAAAAGAGAAAACCTAAGTTTGATTTTACACTTAAAATCTAAGAGAATTATTATTGTCTATTAAGAAAATAATGAGCAGAGGTGGGGCCAAGATGGCAGAATAGACACTTTTGTAGTTCCTCTTACACACAAAAAACAAGTGAATCACTTATGTATGAAAAATGAGGAGACCTGAAAATCGAAGGCAAAGTTGAGGGATCAGACTAAGCGGCAGGGGAAGGAGAGACATTTCAGAAGCAGTGAGGAGTTGCCAGACCTGACCTGGTGGGATCTTGTACCCTACAGTCTAAATTCCCTCTCATGAACATGGTGAGGCAAGTTGAGGCATCCGGGACAGGTTTTCCACAGCAGGAGAAACCACGCAGTGGAGAGTCTACTCAGGCCTCCAGAATCAGTGAAAGGTAGTGTGCACTCAGCAAAACATAAGCATTGACATTTAACCTACCATGCAGATGAAAAAAATTACTTCCTTTGAAAAATATCTCTTCCATTTACCTGTCCCTTTCCTGCTCTGCATTGGGTCCAAGCCAGCTTCAGAGACTGTTGTGTCCTCTGAGCCAGAAGTAGAGCCCCTCGCAAGCTCTCAGCCTTTCTCCCAGCCTTGGAAAGGGAAAAAATTAACAAGCAATGAAAAACTAATTTTCTGGCTCTCCTAACCCAGAACTCAGGGAAGAAACAGCTCTCTTGCTCAGGCACATGTATGAAGGGTTCACGGACATTTAATGCCTTTCATCCCTGCACAGGGCTATGTGTTGCCATTACAACAATGTAGGTCTCCATTAGCACACTATAACAGGCTGTATACCTGAAGTATAGCCTCAACTGGACCAGTTACATGGTAGAGAGGTAGGTTTGTGATGGTTGACACCATTCTGCCTATTGAGCAGGGTCCTCTCCTATCCAATTGAGAGGCCTGAGGGCTGGTGGCTATGCACTTGCCACGTAGCCACCCATGACACAGGTCCAATAATAAATGATACCTCTTATTTCTTATAGCCAACAGCACTGGTTGCTGATATCCTTGCTGCTGCAAAATCTACCCACCTACCCACTCTAGGGAAAGGGGAACACTTCCCACACAAACATTCAGGGGAGGCTATCAACCCCCCATCCTTCTCAGCAATTGATCCCCTATTGCAGTCAGAAATCTGTGCCTACACCAATCATCCCTGCTTGTCTAAGACTGGCAGTAAGATACACTTGGTAACCAACTTCCTAGATACCTGAGCTGTATCCGTACAAGAGAAGAAAATAGACTCCTAGGCTCACAGACCCAGCAATATCTCTAAACACGTGATGACAGGAAGTTAGAGCTTCAAAGACCACAATAATCAAGCTAGTTCACTTGAGAAGCCTATTCAGGCATGCCAAAATAAAAAAAAGAATTGAAGACACTGTAAGCAAACTTAAAGTGAATAAAAACTTACTGATGGCTCAGAGCTAACAGTCAAATATCAAATCACATAAAGAGGTAGACTGCAATGGTTTCAACAAGTGAGAAAGCTCTCAGAACAAAGAACCATTGAATCTTTTGAATGAAGAGAACTTCCTGGACTTGCTAGAGCTAGAATACAAAAAAATTAATATACAAATCCCTTTGAGAGATCTAGAAGGAAAGCAAACAAAACGTGGAAGAAACCAAACAGCGCACACACAAAGTGACTGAAAATTTGAAAAGATTACAGAATAGCATAATGACAAATTTAACAAGTTGCAGGAATCCATATAAAGGCAGCAAACAGGAATCCAGAAGACTGACTACAAAATCTCAGAATTATGTAACTTGCTAGGAAGTCAACAGATCTGAGTCAATAGAAGTCAGAACTAATGAGACTGAAGACAAAGCACTTGACAACAGTATATTTGAGGAAATGTCAAGTAAAAGAATTTTCTTAAATGAAGAAAACCTAAGAACTATGTGGGTGGGACTCTATCAAGAGGAATAACCTATGAGTAACTGGAGTACCAGAACAGGAGGGATTACAGAAAATAGAGAAAGAACTGTTAGAGATTTGCTGGCAGAAAACTTTCTGAATATTCCACTGGTCTTGCCCTTCGGGATCAAGGAAAAATGGCTAAAACTAAAGAAACAAGGAAAAGTACACACGGATCATGTCTACAACATCTTCTAGCAGACTGAATCCAGTATAACTAGACGATTCTTGGCTACAACCAAGGACTGCTCTGACAGGGATCACAACAGAGGATCCCAGACAGAGCTGGAGAAAAATGAAGGACAAAATTCTAACTCAGAAAGGAAAACCAGACTTTCTGCAGAAATCCAGACACCTTTCAAGGACTGGATAGATTTACAAGACAAAAAGAGATTTATGGGGTAATGTCAGCCCAAGTGTAAGGACCAGAAAGCAGGAAAGGATAGCAAAATTGCCAAAAGGGAATCCAAGATTGAGAAGGAAAAGTGTGGAAATGTTCCAATGTTAACCAATGTCACAAAGTCATATGTGCATTAAGTGGTGAGAAACCAGTTTGTTCTGTAAATCATTATCTAAATTAAATAACAGCAACAAAAAATTCTTTGAAATTGTGAAAGACGATAAAATATCTATTCAAGATGTTCATCAAACCGCACACAAGGTGTATCACAAAAGAAAGTCACCAAAACATATTAAAATCAAGCTTGCCAAAACCAAAGATAATTTTCAGAGCAACGAAGAATCAAAGAAAAGTCATCTATCAAAGAAAGTCAGTAAGACTAAACTTGGACTCCTCAGCAGAAGCCGTTTAGGCAAGAAGACAGTTGGGTAACATAAACAAAATCTTGAAGGTAAAAATTGTCATCTAACAATTACACATCCAGAAAAACTGTTTCACAAATACAATGGCAAAATTAGGACATTCCAGATAAACAGAAGTTTAGGTAATTTGCAAAAACCACACCAAAATTACAAGAAATACTAAAGAGAGTCCTCTGGGAAACCCAGGTGGAGCAGGGTTAAGTGCTACAGCTGCTAACCAGAAGGTCAGCTGTTCAAATCCACTGCAAAGGTGCTCCTTGGAAATTCCATGGGATGTTTTTACTTTGTTTATGGTGCTTCTAGGAGTCAGAATTGACTCAGTAGCTGTGGGTTTGGTTTTAGTTTGTTTCTGGTTAGGAAATCAGTAACATCAGTTAGCAACCCAAGACTAGAAAGCAGAACAGAATCACCAAATATCAACCCAAATAAGGAAATCATGAAAACAAATCTAAGCTAAAACACTGAAAATAGGGAAATAGAGACATTGTGTAAAAGATGAGAATGTTAAAACAAAAGAGACACTAACAAAATGTAGTCATAGATCTTTCATGTAGAGAAGAAGTCAAGGCAAAACAAATAAAAAATTGGTTTAAACTTAGAATACTACGATAACATAAAGGAAACTAACAAAACTAAAGTAAAAAACGTCGAGTTGGTAAATACAAAATCAACAACAATGAAAAGACAATACATAAAGAAAAATGACTCAACATAGAAAACTAAGTGGAACAAAGAAACTGTCACACATACACAAAAAGGCGTGAAAATGACAATATTAGAGTCATACCTATCATTAATTACATTGAATATTAGTAGATTAAATGCAAAAATAAAGAGACAGAGGATGGCAGAACAGATAAAAAACATGATCTACTCGCTGCCTACTAGAGACACACCTTAGACTTAAAGACACAAACAAATGAAAACTCAAAGAATGGGAAAAGTATATCAAGCTAACAACAATCAGAAAATATAAGGAGTGGCAATATTAATTTTTGAAAAATGGACTTTAAAGTAAAATCCACCCCCACTATATAATGATTAAAAGGACAATACATTGAGGATATAACTATATTAAATATTTACACACTAATTGACTAACCTCCAAAATACTTAAAACAGCAATGAAAAACAGCTTCACAATAAGTGCAAGAAACTTGAACACATCACTTTCTGTGAAGGACATAACTTTCAGAAAGAAGCTCAATAAAGACACAGAAGACCTAAATGCCACAATCAATCAACTTGACTTCATAGACATACACAGAACACTCCACCCAACTGTAGCCAAGTATACTTTCTTTTGCAAGTCACATGGAACATTCTCCAGAGTAGAGCACAAAGTAGGCCATAATGCAAGCTGTAACAGAAGTCAAAGCATCAAAATATTACTGAGTATCTGTTTTGACCATAAAGCCATCAAAGTAGAAATCAATAACAGAAAAAGAAGGGGGAAAAAATCAAATACATAGAAACTGAACAATACCTTGCACAAAAACTACTGAGTAATGAGTAGGATCCGACTCGACGGCACTTGGCTTGGCTAATAGAAGAAATTAAGAATAGAATAAAAAAATACACATAATCAAATGAGAATGAAAATACGGTGTACCAGACTACATGGATCCCAGTAAAAGCAGTACTGAGAAGTCAATTTATAGCTATAAATGCACGTCCCAAAAGAACAGAGAGCCAAAACCAAAGCACCGACCTTATAAACAAATAGAAAGAGTAATCGTAGCCCTCAGGCACAGGGAGAAAGCAAATAATAAAAATTAGAGCAGAATTTAATGAAATTTAATGAATTTAATGAAACAGCTGAAAGAGTTAACAAGACCTTTCTTGAAAGGATCAACAAAATTGCTAAACTGTTGGTCAAACAGGAAAAAGAAAAACAGGAGAGGAAACCAGTAACTTGAATGAGAAATGAGACAGGCAATATTATAACAGACCCAACTGAAATAAAAAGAACTATAACAAAATACTATGAAAATTTGTACCATAACAAATTTGGAAACCTAGAGGAAATGGACAAATTTATAGAATCACACTACCTTCCTATGCTAACAGAAACAGAGATATGAATAAATAAATCTGTAACAAAGACAGAAATTGAAAAGAAAATTTAAAAACTCCCACCACCACTCCACTAAAAGACTGCAATTGATGGCCTGAAGGCCTGGGGGTTCCCCAGGGAGCATGGCCCCTAGATCGCATGCTGCCTGGGATCACAAATCATTATCGAGGTCACCTTCTCAGATAGGAATGGACTAGACTTGGTGACAGAGTGACTACATCGTGTGTGCAGTTAAGCATCTCTAGGATGTCATCGTACTGGCCTCTTACTAGAAGGGAGTGGAGAGGGTAGAGAGGAGGGGACAGGAGATTGTTAAGAGGATATGACATGTATAGAACAGAAAGGAAGAGTGTGCTATCACCAGGTAAGGAGAGCACAGAGAGCTGCACACAGGCAGGCATGCAAATGTAAACTGGGGTGTACACTTTCACTCAATCACAATAAATAAATAAAATAAAACTCCCACCACCACCACCCCCCAAAAAGAAATAAATAAAAACACTCTAACCCTGACACGACAGCTTCATTGGACAATTCTACCGAACTTTCAGAGAAGTGTTAGCACCACCACTACTAAAGGCATTTCTGAGCACGTGGAGGAACGGAATATTCTCAAACTCATTTTATGAAGTCAGTGTAACCCTGATACCAAAACTAAGTATAGAAACCACAAAGAAAGAAAATTACAGGACAATATCCCTGATGAACTTAGGTATAAAAATCCTCAGTAAAATGCTAGCTGGTAGAATTGAATGACATATCAAAAAAATAATTCACCGTGACCAAGTGGGATTCATACCAGAGATGCAGAGACGGTTCAACATTGCCAAGCCAAGTGCCGTCGAGTTGGATGTACTCAACCACATAAATAAAAGTAAGGATGAGAATAAGACGATCTTACTAACTGATGCAGAAAAGGAATCTGATAAATTTCAACACCCATTCACATTAAAAACTTTGGGCAAGATAAATATTGAATATATTTAGGAATAGAAGGGAAATTCCTCAATATAATATGAGGCATTTATACAAAGCCAACTGTCATAATCATCCTAAATAGAGTCTGAAAGCATTCCCCTTGAGATCAGGAACCAGACCAGGACATTGTTTAATGCCACTGTTATTCAAAATTGTGCTGCAGGATCCAGCCAGAACAATCAGTCTAGAAAAAGAAATAAGGGGCATCCAAACTGGCTAGGAAGGAGTAAAAGTATCCCTATTTGCAAATGATGTGATCTTCTATACAGAAAACCTTAGGAATCCACAAGAAAACTACTGGAACTAAGAGAATAATAGTTCAGCAGATTATCAGTATACAAGATAAACATACAAAAGTCACTTGGATTCCTCTCCATGTACAAAGAGAATATCAAAATGGAAATCACCAAATCAACATCATTTACAGTATCATCCCCAAAGGTGAAATAGGAATAAATCTAACCAGAGATATAAAAGGCCTATACAAAGAAATTAAAAGAGATCTACATAAGTGGAGAAATCAACCTTGTTCATGGATAAAAGACTCCACCCTGTGAAAACGTCTATTCTATTCAAAGGGATCTACAGTTACTATGCACTCCCAGTCCAAACTCCAATGATATTTTTTAATGAGATGGACAAACAAATCATCAACTTCATACAGAAATGGAAGTGGCCCCAGATAAGTAAGCATTACTAAAGAAGAAAAAATGGAAGGTTTCACACTATCTAACTGCAGAATTTATTATATTGTCACAGTAGTCAAAACATTCTAGAGCTGGTACAACAGATTCATACAGCAATGGAACAAAACTGAGGATCCAGGCATAAAATTGTACACCTTTGAGCAGCTGAGATTTGACAAAGGCTCAAAGACAGTAAATTGGGGGAAAAATAGTCTCTTTGACAAAAGGTGTTGGCAAAACTGTATATCCATCTGCAAAAAATGAAAGATCCATATCTCATGCCATGCAAAAAAATTAACTCAAAATTCATCAAATACCTAAATATAAAATCTAAAATGATAAAGATTGCAGAAGAAAAACAGAGACAATGTTAGGAACCCTCATACTGGCATAAACAGACCACAAAAAGTTACTAATGATATAAAAACACCAAAAGAAAAAACCAGATAACTGGGAGCTCCTAAAAATCAAACACTTACCCCTCATCCAAAGACTGCACTAAAAGTATGGAAAGAGCCTATAGACTAAGAAAAACATTTTGTAAATGACAAATCTGATCAGTGTCTAATCTCTAAAATCTCCAAGATACGGTGAAACCTCAACAACAAGGAGAAACAAATAATCCAATTTTAAAAAGGGGAAAGGGTATGAACAGATACTTCCCCAAAGACAACATTCAGGTGGCTAACAGATACACTAGGAAGGGCTCATAACCATCAGGCGTTAGAGAAACGCAAATCAAAACCACAATGAGATACTACCTAACCCCATAAAGGCTAGCAATAATCAAAAAACATAAAATAACATTTGTTAGAGAGGTGATAGAGAGACTGGAACACTTACACAGTCATGGTGGGAGTGTAAAGTGGTGCAACCACTTTAGAAACTGATTTGGCATTTACTTAAAAAGCCAGAAGTAGAAGTACTATACAGTCTAGCAATCCCACATCCTGGAATATATTCTAGAGTGAAAAGAACTGTCACACGAACAGATACACACACATCTACATTCACTACATCACTAGCAAAAAGACGGAGACAACCTAGGTTCCCATTAATAGATGAATGGATAAACAAATTACAGTGTATTCACACAAAGGAATGCTACGTGATGATGAACAACAAAGATGAATTCTCAAACACCTGGTAACATGAATGAAGCTGGTAGGTATTATATCAAGCGAAATTAATCAATCACAGAATGACAAATGTTTTATGAACTACTGTTATAAAAACTTATAAAAAGGTTTAATCACAGAAGAAAGCAATCTTTGATGGCTACAGGCTACAGGGATATTCACTAACTAGATAGCAGACAAAAATTATTTTAGGTGAAGGGAAGGATACCATACAATACAGGAGAAGTTGGCACAACTGGACTAAACCAAAAGCTAAGAAGCTTCATGAATACAACCAAACACTGTGTGGGATGGAGTAAGAGGGGCAGGAGTCTAGGGACTATAGTCTCAGGGGACATCTAGGTCAACTGGCATAACAAAGTTTATTAAGAAAATGTTCTGCATCTTGCTTTGGTGAGTGGTGTCTGGGTCTAAAAGGCAGCAAGTGGCCATCTAATTTGTATCAACTGGTCCCAACCCACCTGGCAGAAAAGAAAGAGTACCAAAAAAGATAAGGAAAATATGAGCCCAAGAGACAGAAAGGGCCACAAAAACTAGAGACCCCGTCAGTCTGACACGGGAAGAACTAGATAATGCTTAATTACCACCAGTGACCGCCCTGACAGGGATCACAACAGTTAGTTCCTACTGGAGCAGAAGAAAAGCAGGATGCCCAACTCAAGTTCACATTAAAAAAAAAAAAAAGATCAGACTTGATGGTCAGACTGAAAGCAGAGGGAGCCCCGAAGACATGCTCCAGGATTCTTTGTTCACCCATTCCTGAAGTCAGCACTTCAAAGGTTAGATTGAACTGTAAAACACAAAATGATACTGATGAAGAGTGTGCTTCCTGACTCCACAGACACACAAAACCAACCGGCAGCAAGATGAGAAGGCAGAAGGGAACCGTAGCAGTTTGAACGGACATGGGAAATTCAGGGTGGAGAGGAGGAGTGTGCTATCATACCACAGGGAGAGTAACTAGAGTCAAATAACAATGGGTGTGTATACTTTTGTGTGAGAAACTGACTTGAATATAAACTTTCACTTAAAGTACCATTTAAAAAACTAAAAAAGAAAGCAATGGATAAATAAATTGTAGTGTTCTTGACACAAGGAGAGTACTACACAGCAGTTGAAACAACAGGCCATGAGCTAAACATTCCACACTGGAGCAGAAATTAAAAATTAAGAAACCATAGTAACTCACAGAAACTCGCATAGTAACCCACAGAACACACAGTACTCACAATAACTCGCTGAAGAACTTTGATCACAATGCAGAGCAACTATTCTGCCAGCCTTAGACAAACACGGCCTATCACAGAAGTGATACCAGACGACATGACGGCACTGGCATAAAACCTTGAAATGCTCAAAAGAATACTATTTGTCATTTATGGATAAATATGTATTTTTTAAAATATAAAAATATGGATAGGAAAGACTCTGGCTGACTGTTAGATTCTGGTTACTTCTAGAGAGGGGTAAGAAGTAAGTTTGAGCTGTATTTGTGTGGTTTGTTTCTTAAGCAAACAAAAATACCTAAAGCAAATACAGTGGAGTGCTAAGACCTGGTAAATCTGGAGGAGTTTTTTTACATTAGTCTAGATTCTTTAAAGAAAAGTTTGAAACCTTTCTTAAAAGGTGAAAATAAATAAATAAAGAGGGCTCCCATGACTGCAGTACATGTATAACATGGATGGAATTGTGTCCCACGAAAAGGTGTATATCAATCTGGCTGGGTCGTGGTTCCTGGTATTGTGTGGTTGCCCTTCAGTTGGTGATTGTAATTTTAAATTAAAGAGGATTAAGGTGGGATTGTAACACCTTCATTCAGGTCACATCCCTGATCCAATGTAAAGGGAGTTTCTTGGGGATGTGTCCTGCAACAGTTTTTATCTCTTAAGAGATAAAAGGAAATGGAAGACAGCAGAGAGCTGGGGACCTGAGACTGCCAAGAAAGCAGCACATGGAACACAGGATGTCCTTTGGACCCAGGGTTCCTGTGCCTTGGAAGCTCCTCAGCCAGGGGAAGACTGAGACCTTTCTCCAGAGCCAACAGAGACAGAAAGCCTCTACCTAGAGCTAACACCTTCGGTTTGGACATCTAGCCTACTTTACTATGAGGAAATAAATTTCTCTTTGTGGATTCCATTTATTTGTGCTGTTTTCTGTTAGAGCAGCACTAGATTACTGAGACAACGCACTTCCAGGCTTCTGAAATTCCCTAGGAGGCTGATGGAAGAGCTTTGATCACAATGGAGAGCAACTTTTCTGCCAGCCTTAGACAAACAGGTCCTCCAAGTTGGAATTAGATTAAGTTCAATGTATTTACACAGTTGCATTATAGACTTTTCTGCCTACTGCACCTGCGTATCATGGAATTAAGAAAACATAGTAACACACGGAGAAAATACACTAGATTTAGTTCTAAAGATGTTCTTGGCAGCTTATCATTGATAAAAAGCTAGAACCCATTTCAAGGTCTAGCACCAGAGAAATAAGAATTCATAGTATAACTGTAGTGTGACATTTTTTAAAAATAATTAACAGTAATATTTTCTAAAAATATTAGTGGCACAGAGCAGTACCAAACTGGATCATTTTACACATAAAATTAACTTTAAAGAAATGATGCAAAATGAAAGCAACAGCATATTTTGAACCATGTAAAAAACATTACTAAAAACAGAAGGCATAGGAAGAGCTCTCAAACTCTTGAGGATTTTGTTTGTTTTGCTATTTCTCTACACTGTTATGCACTTTCCAAAACTTTTCAAATGTGCATCTCTTCCTTTTATACTTAGGAATAAATCCATTAAAAATACATTAAAATGTAGAACAGCAATATACCTCTTTGCTAATGTAAAAAGAAATTACAATTTACCAAAGGCACTTTTCTCTTTCTCTTAGATACTAACTGATATTTTTTTCCTTTTTGCTGTGATACATGCTGAGTCTGCTTCAAGTTTTAATCTCGATTTAAAGAAAATAAGATATTCCGCTTATTTACCTAGACAGTAGAATATACAGCCCATGGCATCACTCCTTATCTTCTCAAAGAGAATCATTCTTTTGTTTGATCTTCATAGAGTCTCCCACCGAGCTATCCAGCTGGGCTCTGGCACCCTGGCAGGTAGATATTTCAGTGTTAACAAATTTGGCCCTTAGAAATGTTAGAATGTGATTCTTCTAAAAAAGGAAAAAGAAAACTGAAGAATCTAAATAAAACTTGTATTCTATCTCCTCAGCTTTTCTTTTATGAATACGTAGAATGAGGGAGGGAAGAAGGGAAGGGAAGGAGGACAGAGAGGGAGAGCGGAACAGGGGAATAAGGGCACAGTGGAGAAGAGAGGAGAGAATCAAGGAAAGAGGGAGAGAAAACGGAAATAGCTGGCCAGATCAACTGCCACGGTTTGAATTCTGCCCCGTATCACTGGTTACATTTGCAGCCTGGAGTTGTAACAGATACTTAATATTAATAAGACAGTGAGGGTATCACCAAACCCAAACCCAGACCCACTGCTGTTGACTCTATTCCAACTCATAGTAACCCTACGAATTGCCCCATAGAGTTTCCAAGGAGCTCCTGGGGGATTTGAACTGCC
Organism: Heterohyrax brucei; assembly: GCA_028571685.1. Classification (NCBI taxonomy): domain Eukaryota; kingdom Metazoa; phylum Chordata; class Mammalia; order Hyracoidea; family Procaviidae; genus Heterohyrax; species Heterohyrax brucei. The sequence goes on from CM053141.1 coordinate 174,774,076, forward strand.
AACTTTTGGGTTAGCAGCTGTAGTACTTAACCACTACACCACCAGGGTTTCACAGAGGTGAAGAAATGGGTTGGATACTAGTTCAGATTGGGAAGACTGAACAGGCAGACTCACTGAATGCCCTGGAGCCTATTTGCTTCACGTGGAAACTCTGTTTAAAATAATCATAAGAGGAGCATCAGTTGTTTGTGGTGCGTCTAGGGTTGGAACCTTGGGGATCCGTCACTCTCTGTGTCTCTGTGGTTTCAGAAGGACTACAGATCACAGGCATATGCGTGGGAAGAAAGCCTTGTTACTCTCCCTAGCCATTCCCCTGGCTACATTGCCAGATCCAAGGGTGGAAACAGAAGCCAAAACTTGTCAGAGGCCTTCTGCAGGATTGTTCAACTTGCAACTATGAAAGAGGACTTACAGGACACAAGACTGGAACCTAAGTTTCTATCTTTCCAGCTTTAATTTTCTCATGACACCAGCCCACGTGCCTACTTGGAAACCCTGGTGATACAGTGGGAAAGGGCTACGTCTGCTAACCAAAGGATCGGCAGTCCTAATCTATTAAGCACTCCTTGGAAACTCTATGGGCAGTTCTACTCTGTCCTACAGGTTTACTGTGAGTCAGAATCAACCGTGTGACAACAGATTTTTGTTGTTGTTCTTGTTGTTCTGTGTTTTAGTTAATGCCCACTGGAGATTTCGGGATACAACCTGGCTCTGCATACTTTGTCCTTGGCTCATGGTCTTTCCTCTGTCTAGAATACTCTCCCCTACCGCCTCCAAGAAGACTTCTGAGAAATCTATTCAAACCAGAAATAAGTTGCCATCAAGTTGATTCTCACTCATAGTGATCCTATAAGACATAGTAGAACTGTTCCACAGAGTTTCTTAGGAACTACTAGAGGATTTTAACTGCCGGTATTTTGATAAGCAGCTAAAGTTCTTAACAATTTAATTCCTTTTCTTGAAATCACCTATAACACTAGTTGATTATGGTGCAAATTAATTTGTTTCTGGTTTTGTGGAGGAACCCTGGCACGACAATGGTTAAGTGCTCAAGTGAGCACCAAAAGGTCAGCAGTCTGAACTCACCAGCAGCTCCACAGGAAAAAAGATTGGTGATCTAATCCTGTAAAGCTGGTAACCTAGAGAATCCTATAGGGGCAGTTATACTCTACTCTGCCTTGCAGAATTCCTCTAAGGTGGAATCGATTGAATGGCAAAAAAAAATAACAGTTTGTGCAGTTTCAGGTAACAGGAGCTGTCTTTTGTATATCTTCTGAACCCTTACAACTGAAGTTCCCAATGCTTTATACCTAGAAGTCAACCAATAAATAGTGGTTATATTTTTCTGGACTTAAATTTGTAGCCAAATAGCTGTTGATACTGTTGTATACTGCCCTCCCCCCGACTTCCCCACCAATACCATGAAAACAAACTGAGAAGACAAATCTAAGTATATTCTTGCTGAATGCAGGAAGAACTCTATCTGCCTCAACACAATCTTTATACTTTCACAGACGGAGAAGAGCAAAATCAATATGTTCATGAGATTTGATGTCTAGTTGAAGGCAAGTCTGTCAATGCAGGGGCTCCATTAGGATAAGGGTATCATGATATAATAGTTTAGGATTAGTGGACACAGTATGGCAAAGATTTTAGAGGAAAGTGTTTGAAAGTATTTTTCCATAAGCAGTTATTCAATGCTTTTTTCTGAAAAAGTTGATGGATTTCAGAATGAATAACAAAATTATCTTCAAATTTTACTTTCCTAGGCAAGCATTTCCTGAAAGAATAAAGTTAAGGCAATGAAGATGATGAAATAGTTAAGTCCTGCTAATGTGACCAGCAAGCTATGTGGAGATAGCTTCTTTCTTAACATCAGTAAGAATTTGTGAGTCATCCAGTACACCATGAGAGAGAATGTATTTTAGAAGAAAACCAAAGGAAGTAAAATATTCATAAGCTGCTTTATTGTCTAGTGGTCCCAAATCATTTTCCTTCATCAATTATCTCATTATTCTTAAGTGGGGAAAAAATATGACCAGAACAGTATCTTGTGATTCAAAAACACAGACCCTAATAAATGAAATAAAACAAAATCTCTGCCCCTGCTGATAAATCATGAAAAAGGTCCACTCTTCGGACACTCTTGGCAACGCAGGGTGACCATACCTTGGGTGCACTGTATGGTTCTATGTATCTATAGGATATCATCCTGCTGACCTCTTACTGGAGGAAGGGGAGTAGGTGGAGAGGAAGGGAAAGAAGACTGTTGGTAGGATGGGACATGGGTGGAGCAGAGAGGAAGAGTGTGCTGTCACCGGGCAGGGAGAGCAGTGGAAGCTGCATATAGCTGGGCATGAAAATTTATATGGAAACGTACATTTTTATTCAAACATAATAAAAAAAATTAAAAAAACCTATTGTTATCAAACCAATTCTGGCTCATAAGGATCCTATAGGACAGAGTAGAGCTGCCCCAAAGAGCTTCCAAGAAGCAGCTGGTAGATTTGAACTGCTGACCTTTTGGTTAGCAGGTGTAGCACTTAACCACTCTATCAACAGGATTTCCAGAGACCTAACAAACAAAAAACCAAATCCACTGTCGGTGAGTCAATTTTGACTCATCACTTTAAATTCACCTATATTTTAGATTTTCAAAGAGACTGCTAATCAGCTATAATGTTGGAGAGAACAAGAGACAATGATGAAGTCTGGAGACTTCGAAGCTATGCTAGGGATGCAAAATAAACTTATTTTGTACAACAGTATTGGTTTAGTTCCTGGAGTGGTGTTTTAAAAACAATTCTGTGGCCATGTCTGGGCTCAGCAGAAGACAGCAGTATGTTTAATTACTAATCTCTGCCATGAGCTTGGGAAGGGCACTGATCGTCCACATGCTGACTGTTCACCATTTGGGGCTTACTGAGTTAAGGAAAGATGCAAAGACATTGTTCTAACCCACTGCGATTTGCTTGGTTTTGCTTTGATTTTCCTTCCTTTTCTTCCTGGCAGAGCCACATCAATGCCAAGCAGCCACAGTCAGAGTCTCAAGATTTTCTTTTCCGCCAAAGCTTTGAAAAGAGGCTGTTTCAGAGGATTAACATGTAACCTATCATTCTTAAATGACAGCCCAAAGGGAGTCAGTTAACCAGAAAACAACTTCTTGAAAAAACTGAGGTAATATGTCAAGAATATTCTGATAAGGGATACAGGACTAAGCGTAATCCCCCATATCCCCGGTCACTGATTGGTTCACAGATGCAAACAGGACCAAAGCTGGCCATGAGAGTCCTTTCCTAGGATTTTGCATGCTGGTATTAGGGAAAGAAACAATCTTACTCTGGAGTTGCTAAACGGAGTTGGTTTAAGCCAGAAACTATTGTAGAGATATTGTTGTCCCAAACCTGCCACACCCTGCTGCACAGAGGAAGACAGTGTGAAAAAGGAAAACAGCGCTAACCCAACACAAGGAACACTGCATAGAACACCAGAGCGACAGAGACTGATGACACTGCACAAATCTTGAGGATCAGTAAGCTCTAGGACTTCTCACTTATGTGAGCTGATAAGTTCCTCCATGTAAGTCAGTTTCTGCAACTTGAAACTCACAGAATCTTGATTAATACCACATCTAATGATCAGGCTTGTACTCTGGAGACATGTACAACTTTGTGGTTCTTCGAGAATCCTCGTCTGTGCTGCAGCCCTCCACCCATATGTGACATACAGACATTTTGAAAGCAGAAAGTTTTCATTACACTTTGCACCAGATTTCATGCCAGCCAGCCACATCTTTTGTACTGCATGGCAACTGGGTTCCATGATTAAAATTCACAGGAATTCACAAGAGGCCAAATATGCCCTTTAGTGATACATGGTCATGAGTGGGTAAAGGAAGAAAAAAAATCACACAAAGCCATTTTGGAGAGGAAACAATAGAAAAATACTCATATGGTCCCTTGCCATCTCTTTCTAGATTCTGAAAATGTTCTGGGGCTGTAAGATAATGCAAATGAAAAATTCAAAAGCTATCAATTCTTTTTAAAGGGGAAAAAAAAACAGACGACAGGGAAAACACACTTTTCCCTCCCTGGGACAATGTGACATTAACTGGCTTCTAGATGTCATGCAAGGTGCCCTAGTGGGGTAATGGTCATGCACTTAGCTGCTAATCAAAAGGTTGAATGTTTAATCCCTTCTAGCAGCTGCACAGGAGAAAGGACCTGGCAATCTACTTTTGTAAAGATTAAAGGCAAGAAAACTCAATGTGACCGTTTTACTCTATCACACAGAGCTACTATGAGTCCAAAAACTACCTCGATTGTACCCAACAACAACAGAGGTCGTGCCTAATCACAAAAGCCCTCTCCTCTGATGACAGAAACATTTCATTGGCTTTGTAGACCAGCTTTGCAAACTCAGCTTCCTGGAGCCATTAAGGTTCTGGCAAGATGCAGCAATAACTTAGAAATTTAGAAAATAGCTGCTTGAATTGAATAGCCTAAAATCCAGATATCAGTTTCTTCAAGGTCATAGATGATGCACAGATGATGAGTTAGATTGCTGCAGATTTGGTTTCATATAGATCAAGGTAACTCTGGGGACTGAAAACCACATGTAATATGTTGATCCAAAAAGTTCTCCGCTTTATGTCAACCCTTCTGTTCATCTCGCTCTCCAGAGCATGTACCTGCTGATGAGCTTTGTATTTGTTAGTAAATGAACTAATGGTTTAGAGCAGAGTGCCAGCGCTGCCTCTGGGGTTTAATCACTCAGGCTTATCCGACATTCTTGATTAGAAACTCTACCATTTGTGATCAGAAGCTCAGCATGCAAATGGACCCTTAGTGTTCCATCACAGAAACCCCCAGTAATACTTCTTCAAGGCACTCCCTTTACATCTGATCAATAATGCAAAACACACCTGTGCTAGTGCTCTTTGGTTAAAGGAATAATAGAAAGCAGGATATTAGGGAGCACTACCAATCACAAGCCTTTAGATTTATTATATCTTCAGAGAACTACTTCTCAACACATTATAAACTAAAGTTATTGTGACCTTGTTAATTTTATATTCTGTCCTTTCCCAGAGCCGGAACAGGCCTCAAAAGACAGAGAGGAACTTCTCATTCTTTCTTTCACCTCATCTTCAAAGCAGGCTTTTTTTCCTCCCTTACATTTAGATTTCATTCTTCTGTTAGAGTTAGGAAGTTGAGGGAATTTTCAAAGCTACTTAAAAGAATATAAATGTCAAACACACATAAATTTCTCCTGCTCCATTTTTCCCCAAGTCAGGAATGTCCTTTGTTGTCTCCTGGTATGTTTCAGCTGTCTGACATCTCAGGTTGAGGAGCAATCATCCAGGCAGCGTCCTTACGATGCAATGACAATCAGTTACCGAAAATGTGCAGGCAATGATAACGGAATTCAGAGGGGTGAGACACGAGCATAAGAAACAAGCATTTCAGACAAGTGCTGCTGCCCGTGGCTTAAGACTACACCCAAAATATTTATTAATATTCTGCTGTAAGACGGAGGAAAGCCAAGTGAAATTCTGATAGAGGGTCATTCTGGAGTGGGGGAGAACATTCTGCTGTTTAAATGGTGTTCCTGCAGCTAAATTCTCTCAGCAGCCACTTTCCTCCCACATAGGTCAATTTATCCAAGATGAGGGAGGTGCTAAATAGGAGGCAAGACTACCTTCAGATTTATTTCTTCTTGGAGGATTGTGTTGCAGAGTATTTATGGAATTAACTAAACCAGTTGCATGTAAGCAGCAGATACACAACTGATTTCAGTAATCTTGTAAGAATACTGACTCAGATCAACAGGAATCAGCCTTGACAACAACAGGTTTGGTTTGGGTTTAGGTAACGACACCATAAAGAATTTGTCTGAAACAGAAGCCACCTCAAGGAGATACCAAGTACATAACAGAAAAGAACCAAGAGTAGTTATCATTTCTTGAGTGCCTTCTAAAATCCAGACAATTTCCTTAATTCAAAATGTCTCTGAAGTCTAGGTAATACCCTCTAGTCGGTCAGATCACAAAGTCTTTTGTTTTATTCCAAATTCTGCACCCCACATTTCTCCTGCTCCATCAGGGATTCTTTGTTGAGTTTCCTGTAAGGGCAATCTTGGGTAGCAGACAGGCACCATCCAGTTGATACAGTCTCTGGTATATGTGGACCTTTCTGTTTCTTGGGCTCACACTTCCCTTGTGTCTTTGATGCTTTTCTTTCTCTCTTACTCCAGGTAGGCTGAGATCAATTGAAGTTTCTTAGATGGCCACTTACAGATGACTCTCCTCAAAGCGGGGTACAGAATGTTTTAATAAACTTTATGATTCCAACTGACTCTGATGTCTCCTGAAACCATGATCCCCAGAACTCCAATCTTGCTATTCTGTTCCTTGAAGTATTTAGAGTTATTTAGAGTACTTCCAAACTTTGGGTTTTGTCCATTTGTGCTGACTTGTCCTCTAATGTGTATTTTCTCTCCTTGCATTTAAAATAATTCTTATCAGTGATCTAATTAGCGAATACCCCTATTTCTCCCATCCCCCTGCCCAGTAACCATCAAAGAATGTTTTCTTCTGTGAATAAACCTGTTCTTGAGTCCTTATAATAGTGGTCTCATTCAATATTTATCCCTTTGCTATTGACTAATTTCACTCAGCATAATGCCTTCCAGTTTCTTATATGTTATGAGATGTTTCCCAAATTCATTGCTATTCCTTATCTTTGCATAACATTCCGTTGTGTGGATATACCATAGTTTGCTTGTCCATTCTTCCTTTAATGGGTGCTTATATTGATTCCATTTTTTTTTTTGCTATTGTGAATCATGCTGCAATGACCATTGCTATGCATGTATCTATTTGTGTGGCAGCTCTTTTTTCTCTAGGATTTATTCTAAGATATGTGATTGTTGGATTGCATGGTATTTCTTGCTTCTTAAGAAAGTGCCAAATTCATTTCCAAAGTCTTTGCACCATTTTACAATCCCGTTAGCAGTGCATAAGTGTTCCAGTTTCTCCACATCCTCTCCAGCATTTATTATTTTGTGTTTCTTTGATTAATGCCAGCCTTTGGGGGGTGAGATGGTATCTCACTGTAATTTTAATTTCCATTTCTCTAATGGCTAATGATTGTGAGCATTTTGTCATGTATGCATTAGCCTCCTGAATGTCTTCTTTGGTGCATTGCCTGTTCATATCCTTTGCCCATTTTTAAATTGGATTCTTTGTCATTTTTTGTTGTTGTTGCCTGAGTGCCATTGTCTGTACCTGGTATTGGTCTTTTCTATTTATTTTGGTTTCTTCTGTGCCTCCCACTATCTCCCCTATTTTCTCTTGAACATGTAGCTGTGTGTGTCATCTTTGCCTCTTCTTGAAAGTCTGTGAGGTACTGTTCAACTGGGGAAGCACTCGCTGGGCCCATGACGCACACTGGTGGGGTCCTTAGGGTTGGCTCACTGGCTGGCTTGCTTTCTCTCTCTTTCTTTCTTTCTTGTTTTGTATTGTTGTATTTTGTTTTTTTGTTTGCATTATTTTTTTCTTTGAATCTTAGAAGCCATTTCTAGCCACTGTAGTATACACCTTAGGACCCATTCCCCACAGCAGATTCACAGAGATTGCAGGGGACATTTCCTTTTTGCTTTTTATCTTTCTTCATTTCTCAGCTCTCATCTCTCTATACCTGCCTTCTATTCCTGCCTCCTGAACACCTGACGCTGTGTGGCATTTATACCCCTTCTAGATAGGCTATGCTGCACAGCCCGGAAATGCTTTCTCAACCTTTGCAGCTGCAGTGGTAGCACCCCTAGGGGCCTTTCCTTCTTTTCCCTTTTGCAAATTTTCATCAGTTTTTTTTTTTTCTTTACCTCTCCCCCCTCTCCATTTCCTGGTTTCTCATCTCTCCAGTCTAACAACAAGCCTCTTAGCCTCTGTTTTGTTTATTTGTTTTGGCTACTGTTTCTCCTTTCTCTCCTCTTTCCCCTACCCATCTTACCTCCACACATCCCGAACTCCCCCCTCCTTCCTGCCTACATGTATCTTGTATGAAACATCACACCCCCGAGCAGCGCTAGCAGAGCCTACTGGAACTTGCACAGCACTGATTCCTCGTGTGCCCTGTCAGGCCTAGTACGTGCTACAAACAACCCAATTCAGTCCCTCCCCTTCAGCTCGACCTGTCCTGCTGCAGGACAGCTGAGCAGCTGTTCTTGCCCTTTGAAAAAAATAAGGTAAACAGTATTGTGACCACAGATGAGCTACTGACAAAGAATGCACAGCCCACCTGCTCTCATATAACCAAACAGAATTAAAAAGAAGGATGAAACAATCATACATATAATCAAAAAATGAAGAAAATAACTACTGAAGGTCCTGAAGACAGTAGATAATATTGAATCATAAAAAAAAAGACAAGATAGTTCCAGTAGACATCAACAATAAAATATCAGGTGATTTTCCAGTGGAATAAAAGGCACCTAAAAGATCTGACATGGAATTTAAATCTCTTATATTCAGAGCTATTCAAGAGTTGAAACCAAAAGCAAACAAAAATGAGGGAAAAAGAGACAAATTCATGGAAAGTATAGACAAATAAATAGAAAAACTAGGCAAAATAATATAGGGACAAAATAGCAAAATAAATTCACAACTAGAAATCATACAAAAACAACAACTAGAAATCATACAAAAACAACAACTAGAAAGACAAACAAGTTTTCAGAAACAGTGTCATAAAAGGGCTGAGGAGTGGGTTTGAAATTATGGAAGGGAAGATCAGCGAAATTGAGGAAAAAAACTTGGATGCAGTTCTGCTTGAGGAAAAATCAGAAAAAAGAATGAAGAAAAATGAAGAAACTCTGAGAATGATGTGGGATACAATTAAAAGCAAAAATATGTGAGTGATCAGAGTTCTAAAACAAGGGGCAAAACCAGAAAACACTGAAAAGATCATTGAGGAACTGCTTACTGAAAACTTCACTAATATCATGAAAGATGTAAAGCTGGCCATTCAATCAGCTGATTGAAACCCATATTGGATAGACACTAAAAGAAAATCACCAAGGCATATTATAATCACACTCACTAAAATGAAACACAAAGAAAAAATCCTGAGAACAACCCAAGAAAAACAAAAAAGTTCCTCATAGAGTAGAAACAATAAAACCAAACTCTCTTTATTCAGCAGAAACCATGCAAACAAGAAGGCAACGGGATGATACATACAAAACCTTGGAAGAAAAAAAATTGCCAACCAAAAATACTATATCCTGCAAAAATTGTCATTCAAATATGATGGTGAAATTAGGATACTTCCAAATAAGCAGAAATTAAGGAAATCTGTAAAAACCAAACTTAGTTTACAAGAATCATTAATGGAAATCCTTCAGTCTGAGAACAAACAATATCACCCCACAGCCTGAATCTGGAATGAAAGATGGTGCCAGCCAGATGGCAGCTGAGAAAATGAACTCTCGGGGACTATTCAGAGCCAAAAGAATTACAACAAGGAACCAGAAGGAGTAATCGGTAACTGACAACAATATCGGAATGATAAATGATGGAATAAATGATGTAGGTATAAAACTTTTTAACAGAGTGGAAAGCAAGGCAATGTCAGGTAATAATAGACTTGTTCAAACCTAGGAAGGTACGTGTAACTTTCAAGGTAACTACAAAAAAGGTTAACAAACCTACTCATCAAAATAAAGAAAAATTTAAAACCTCAATAAAAACAAATTCTATACAAACAAAAGAAATGCAAAATAAACCCAGAAACCCAAGGAATGCAGCACAGGAGAGTAAAAGGAACAAAGAATATGTTAGCACCACAGAAAACAGTACTACAAAATGACTACAATAACCTCACACCTATTAATAATTACACTGAAAGTAAATGCACCCATGAAGAGACAGACAGTGACAGAATGGATTAAAAAACAGGATTCATCAATCTGTTGCCTACAAGAGACACATCTTAGAAACAAAGACATAAATTTATTAAAAATTAAAGGATAGAAAAAGCATATCAAGGAAATAACTACCCAAAAACAGCACAAGTGGCAATAATAACCTAAGGGAAGATAGACTTTCAAACAAAATCTACCACAAAAGGCAAAGAAGGGCACAACGTATTGCTTAAAGGGACAATCCATCGTGAAAACTTAGCTATAAAATACATCTATACACCTAATGACAGAGCTCCAAAATATATAGAACAAAATCTAACAACCCTGAAAAGAGAAACTAACAGTTCCACAATAGTGGTAGGAGACTCCAACATGCCATTCTCAGTAAAGAACAGAAGAGCTAGAAAGAAACCTAGCAAAGATGAAGAAGAGGTAAACAACACAGTCAGCCAACTAGACTTACAACCATATGGAATGTTCTCCAGGAATAAGCTGTGTGTTAGGCAACAGAACAGCTTTCAACAGAATACAAAATAATAAGAAAATACAAAGTATCATTTCTAACCACAGTGCCATCAAAGCAGAAAAAGAGCAAGGAAAAAAAATACCAATTATGTGGAAACTGAATAACATCTCATTGAAAACCTCTGGGTAAGAGAAGAAATCAAAGAAAGAATAAAAAAATTCCTAGTCTCAAACAAGAATGAAAACACATCACACCAAAACCTCTGGGACACAGCAAAGACAGTCCTCAGAGGTCAACTTTCAGCAGTAGATGCACACATTAAAAAAGAAGGAACAAAATCAACACTTTAGCTATACAACTTGAACAAATAGAAAACAGCAAGAGAAGCAGGCCCATAGCCACCAGAATAAAGGAAGGAATAAAGAGCAGAAAGAAAACAGTAATCTTAATAAAAAAGAACAGAAAGAATCAACAAAACCAAAAGTTGAATCTTTGAAAATATCAACAAAATCCAGAAACTACTGGCTAAATTGTCAAAAGGGAGACAGAAAAGGATGCAAATAATCCAAATAAGAAATGAAACAGGGGCAATATAAAAGACTCAACTGAAATAAAAGGCATCATAACAGAGTGTTATAAAAAATCTGAAATCCAACAAATTTGAAAACCTAGGGGAAGTAAGACAAATTTGTAGAAACATACTATCTGCCGAAACTAACACAAAATCATATTGAAAATCTGAACAGATCCATAACAAAACAAAACAAAACAAAACCTCCCAACAACAACAAAAAAACCCTAGCCTAGGTGGCTTCACTGGAGAATTCTACTCAACATTCAGAGAAGAACTTACACCAGTACTCCTAAAACTACTTCAGAACACAGAAAAAGGAATGATATTTCTGAATTCATTCTGTGAAGCCAGCATAACTCTGAGCAAAACCAGGCAAAGACCCCATACACACAAAGAAAATTACAGACCATTATCTCTCACGAACATAGATGTCAAAAATTCTCAAAAGAATTCTAGCCTATAGAATTCAGCACCATATAAAAATAACAATAATAGTAATACACCATTACCAAGAAGGATGTATACTAGGTATGCAAGGATGGTTCAATATTAGAAAATCAATCAATGTAATCTACCACATAAATACAAGGAAAGGAAAGAACTACACAATCATCTCAATTGACTCAGAAAATGCCCTCAACAAAGCCCAATACCCATACCTAACAGAAACTCTCAATGAAACAGAACAGGGGGGATATTTTTTTAATGTAATAAAGGACCTCTATGCAAAAGCAATGGCCAGCATCATTCTTAATGGAGAGAGGCTGAAAACATTCCCCTTAGGAACAGGAACAAGACAAAGATGCCCCTTATTACCACTCCTATTTAATATTGTGCTGGGAGTCCTAGTTAGAGCAGTAAGGCAAGAAAAATAAAGGGTCTCCAAACTGGTAATGAAGAAATTAAACTATCCTTATTTGCAGATATGATACTATACATAGAAAACCAAAAAGGCTTCACAAACAAACTACTGGAACTAAAAGAAAGATACAGCAGAGTGGCAAGATGCAACATAAACATTGCAAAAAAAATTAGTTTGATTCCTATATACCAACAAAGAGAATAATGAAAAGGAAATCAGGAAAATTTATAATTTATAAATCTGTAATAAACTCACTCACTGCTGTCAAGATGGGTCTGACTCATATGGCCCCTTAAAAAAAGTATTTAAGAATAAATCCAACCAGGAATGTAAAAGACCTATACAAAGAAAATTACAAACCATTACTGCAGGAAACCACAACAGACCTACATAAAAGGAAAAACATATCATACACATGGATAGGTAGACATAACATTACAGAAAAGACAATTCTATGCAAAGTGATTTTCAGATACAAGGCCTACCTGATCCAAATACAAGGCCATCCTGATGCAAATACTAACAACATTCTTTAAAGAGATGGAAGAATTTATAACTTTATATGGAAAGGAAATAATCCCCAGAGAAGTAAAGCACTGTGGAAGAAAAAGAAAGGAGAAGAACTCACACTACCTGACCTCAGAGCCTACTATACAGCTATGGCAGTCCAAACAATCTGGTACTGGTACAATGACAGATGCATTGACCAATGCAACAGGAGAACCCAAATGGAAATCCTCCACCTGCGGTCACCTGATCTTCAACAAGGGCTCAAAGATCATCATGTGGAAAAAGGACAGTCTTTTTAACAAATGGCTTTGGCAAAACTGTATGTCCGTCTGCAAAAAAAATGAAACAGGTCGCATACCACACCCCATACACAAAATATAATTCAGAATGGATCAAAGACATAAATATTAAGCCAAAACTATAGTTTAAAGAAGGAGGAAAAATAGGATCAATACTAGAAGTTCTAACATGGCATTAACAGTATACAAAACATAACCAACAATGCACTAACTCCAGAAGATATGCTAATATTTGAGATCTTCTTGAGATCTTCTAAAAATTAAACTCTTAAGCTCACCAAACGACTTTACCAAAAGACTAAAAGAGAACCTACAGATTAGGGGGAAAAAATGGCTATTACAAGTCAAAGATCTAACCTCTAAAATTTACAAGAAAATCCGACACCACTACAACAAAAAGACAAATAATCCAATTTAAAAAGGGCTAAGGAAATGAGCAGACACTTCACTGGGGAAGACATGCAAGTGGCCAGCAGACACACGAGGGAACACCTGTGATTACTAGCCACTAGAGAAATGCAAATCAAATCCACAATGAGCTACAATCTCACCCTAGTATTACTGGCATAAATCAGAAAAATGGGAAATAAGTGTTAAAGAGGCTTCAGGAAGGCTGGAACTCATATGCATTGCTGGTGGAAATGCAAAATGATACAATTGTTTTAGAAAACAATATCGTGCTTCCTTAGAAATCCAGAAATAGAAATACTATATGATCCAACAATCCCACTCCTAAGAATATAACTTAGAAAAATGAGACTAATGAAAAGGAAACCAGGATAACAATATCATTTATAATAGCCCCTAAAATATACATATATGTAATGTAGGGTCGCCATGAGTCGGATCCGACTCGACGGCACTTGGCTTGGCTTGGCATGTATACCCATGCTTACCATACTTTTTTAATCAGTATACTTAGGAATAAATCTAACCAGGTATGTAAAAGACCTAAACAAAGAAATTTTATGAAACACTCCAGTGAAAAAAATCTCACTGATGTCAACTCAATTCTGGCTCATAGGGACCCTATAGACAGAGTAGAACTGCCCCACAGTTTCCAATGAGCACAGAGTGGATTTGAACTACCAACCTTTCGGTTAGCAGCCATAGCACTTAACCTTACAAAACACTGTTGTTATTCAAATAGACGTATGCATACCCATGTTCACAAGAGCAAAAACATGGAAACAATCTTGATGCCCATCAACTGATGGTACACAATGGAGAATTACACAACAGTAAAGAAGATAATGAATCTGGGAAGCATCTCCTAACATGAAGGAAACTGAAGGGTGAATTCACTGCTGGGTGACTTCAATTACAAAAAGACAAATGTTGTACGAGACCACTACTGTAAAAATGCATGAAAAGTTTTACACACAAAAAGAAACAATAGTTGATGGTTATAAGGAAAGGCAGGGGTGTGGATGGAAAAACACTAAAAGTAAAGTGTTTTCCCATCTAAGAATATAGATAAATGGTAACTGTGGTAGACAGTAAGACAGTATACAGCCCTAGGGAAGCCTGTACAACTTGCACAAGACAGGATCATAGAAACTCCATAGACATATTCAAACTCTTCAAGGGACTCAGTTGCTGCTCTGCGGCTGCGGAAAACATGGTCTCAAGGAACATCGAGCTCAACTGATGTAACAGTATATTAAAAAATGTTCTATCTTCTACTTCGGTGAGTAGCTTCTGGGGTCTTAAAACCTGTCAGCAACCATCTAGGCTACTCAACTGGTCTCACCCCCTGAGGAGCAAGACAGAATGAAGAAGAAAATTGAAGATGCGAGGGAAAGATTAGTCTCCAGGACTAACAGACCCATCTGCCACAGCCTCCACCAGACTGAGTCCAGTACTCCTAGATGGCGCCTGGCCACCACCGCCGAGTGCTCTGACAAGGATCGCAACAGAGGGGCCCAGACAGACCTGGCAAAAAACGTAGAACAAAATTCTAACCCAAAAATAAAGACCAGGCTTGCTGGCATAACAGGGACTAGAAAAACTGTGAGAATATGTTACTATCTTTTCAGGAAAAAAAGTAAAATCCATGATGGAAGCACAGATCTGCAGGATGAAATGAAGAGCACCCCAAATGTCAAATACATGTATAAATGTGAAAGAATATTGTAAAAATTAAAGTTCGCTAACCATTCAAAATAATACGTGTTTATAATACATGTAGAAATAAAATACGTAACAACTGAAGCACAGTAGAATGAACAGAGAATAAATGGAAGAATACTTTGTCAAGATTTTATGTTATAAATGATGTAGTAAAATATTGTTTATCTCGATAAGCTTTACTTCTCTGAGGATTATTTCCTTTCCATACAAAGTTAATGATAAATTTTTCCATCTCTTTAAAGAATGTTGTTAGTATTTGAAGCAGGATGGCCTTGTATTTGAAAATCACTTTGGACAGTGATTAAGTAACTAAGTTAGTTAGTAACCACAAAGGATATTTGGCAATGTACAGAGACATTTTTGATTGTTGCAGCTGGGAAAATGAGAAGAATGCTCCGACATCCACTAGAGTGAGGCCAGGAACGAGGCTGAGCCTTCTACAATGCACAGGTCAGTCCCCACAATGAGGAATTATCCATCCCAAAACATCAATAGACTGAGGTTGAGAAACCAAGCACTATAGTAACTATTAAAAAAATTAAGATGTTATAGCTTAAACAGGAATAATTTTTAAATACACCATTAACATCCCCCCAGAGAAAGACAAGAAAGTAGGAAAACTTAAAGTTCAGAGGAGATGAGAGAAGTAAAAAAACAAAAGATTTTAAACATAAAAGTAAATACAGCAGTGGCTACATTCAATTTTTTAATGGACCCAATATTCCATTTATTGGCAGAAACTTGTTTGAAATAAGATCAAAAGACTAGAAAAATAAAATAAAATGCAACTATATTTTATTTACAAGAGATATTTTTATGATGTATACACATGGAGTGAAAGAAAAAGGGTAAGAAAAATGTATTATGCACAAGCAAACCATAGAAAAGCTTTGTGAATATATTAATATCAAATAAAGTAGACTTCAAGACAAAGAGTAGTAAAGGAACATTTTATAAAATCAAAATGCTCACTTAATCAAGAAGACATAATAATTCCAAATGTGTAAGCAAGTAATAGCATCGTTTCAAAATACATGAAGCAAAAATTAAAGCAAGATTTGAGAGAACTAAAAGAAGAGACAAATATATATTCATAGTTTGAAGTTTTAATACATGTCCTTCAGTAACTGATAGAACAAGCAGATAAAATATTCAGTATTATTCAGTAAAGGCAAAGAAGATTTTGTACAACTCTATTAAGCAATTTGACATAGCTGATATGTAGAGAATGCAACAACCAACAACTGCAAATACACGCTTTTCAAATGCACATGAACATTCATGAAAGCAGACCAAATGCTGGGCTGTAAAGTAAGTCCGAAAAGTTTAAAAACAGTAAAACTAAAAAACAGTTTCTGACTATAATTAAATCAGAAATCAGCAATATGAGTGATCAGAAAAATCTCTAAATATTTGAAAATTAAATAATACATTTCTAAATAATCTATGAATCAAAGAAGAAATCTTAAAATGTAAAAAATAATTTTAAGGAAAAACAACAAAAATTCAGTAGGTCAAAATTTGTGGGATGGAACTAAAGCAGAGTTTCTGGGGAAATACATAGCTTTTTTCTGGGCGTCACCAGATGGAACACACAAGAACCAAAAAAGTGGAAAACTCCGTATCAACACTCAGAACAAGACCAGGTGCTGACTGTGGCACAAATCATCAGTTGTTCATATGTGTTCAAATTGAAACTCAAGAAAAGTAGAACAAGTCCATGAGAACCAAAGTATAACCTTGAGCATATCCTTCTTGGGTTTAAAGACCATCTCCAGAGCAGATTTGATGTGTTGATCAGTAATGACTGAAGACCAGATGAATTGTGGGGTGACATCAAAGACATCATCCATGAAGAGAGCAAGAGGTCATTAAAGAAAGAAAAGACCAAGTTGGATGTCACAAAAGCCTCTGAAATTTGCCCTCAAGCACCGAGCAGCTAAAGCAAAAGGAAGGAATGGCACAGTAAAAGACATAAATAGAAAATTTCAAAGGGAAGCTTGAGAAGACAAAAGAACTTATTATAATGACATGTGCAAAGAGCTGGAAATGGAAACTAGAAGGAAGAACACATTCTGTATTTCTCAAAATGAAAGAACTGAAGAAAAAAATCAAGACTCGAGTTGCAATAGTGAAGGATTCTACAGGGAAACTATTAAATGACTCAGGGAGCATCAGAATGAGATGGAAGGAATACACAGAGTCATTATGACGAAAGAACTAGTCAATTTTCACCTGTTTGAAGAGGTAGCATATGATCAGGAACCAATGGTACTGAAGGAAGAAGTCGAAGCTGCATTGAAGGTATTGGTGAAAAACAAGGCTCCAGGGATTCATGGAGTATCAATTGAGATATTTCAATAAATAGATGCAGAGCTGGAAGTGCTCACTCATCTATCTGGAGAACAGCTACCTGGTCAACTGACTGAAAAAGTCAATATTTATGACCATTCCAAAGAAAATGATCCAACCGAATGTGAAAATCACTGAACAATATCTTTGATATCACACACAAGTAAAATTCTGCTCACGATCATTCAAAAGTTACTGCAACAGTGTATGGACAAGGAACTGCCAGAAATTCAAGCCAGGTTCAGAAGAGGATGTGGAACCAGGGACACCACTGCTGTTGTCAGATGCATCTTGGCTGAAAGCAAAGAATACAAGAAAGATGTTTACTTGTGTTTCATTGACTATGCAAAAGCATTCAACTGTGTGGATCATACTAAATTATGGCTAACTTTGCAGAGAAAGGGAATTCTAGAATACCTAATTGTGCTCTTAAGGAATCTCTATATGGATCAAGAGGCAGTCGTGAGAACAGAACAAGGGGACAGTGTATGGTTTAAAGTCAGGAAAGGTATGCATCAGTGTTGTATCCTTTCACCATACCTTTTTAATCTGTATGCCAAGCAAATGATCTGAGAAGCTGGATTCTATGAGGAAGAACGAGACATCAGGATTGGAGGGTGACTCATTAACAACCTGTGTTACACAGACGATACCACCTTACTTGCCGGAAGTGAAGAAGATTTGAGACTCTTACTAATGAAGATCAAGGACTGCAGCCTTCAGCATGGATTGCACCTCAACATCAGGAAAACAAAAATGCTCACAACTGGACCAGTAAGCATTGATGGAGAAAAGATTGAGGTTGTCAAGGATTTCATTTTATTTGGGTCCACAATCAAAGCCCATGGAAGCAGCAGTCAAGATATCAAAAGATGCATTGCATTGGGAATATCTGCTGCAAAGGATCTCTTTAAAGTATTCAAAACTAAAGATGTCACCTTGAAGACTAAAGTGTGCCTGACCCAAGCCGTGGTATGTTCAGTCACATTGTATACATGCAAACACTGGATAATGAACAATGAACACAGAAGAGGAATGGATGTCTTTGAATTGTGGTGCTGGAGAAGAATGTTGGATGTACCATGGACTGCCAAAAGAACCAACAGCTCTGTTCTAGAAGAAGTATAACCAGAGTGCTCCTTGTAAGCCAGGATGGCAAGACTCTGTCTTACATAATTTGGACATGTTGTCCAGAAGGATCACCCCTGGAGAAGGACACCACGCTTGGTAGAGCAGAAGTCCGTGAAAAAGGAAGATCCTCAATAGAGGGATTGATGCAGTGGCCGCAACAATGGGCTTAAGCATAAAATGATTGTGGACGTGGCCCAAGACTGGGCAGTTTTTCGTTCTGTTGTTCACAGGGTTGTGATGTGTCAGAACCGACTCAATGGCAGCTAACAACAACATATAACTTTCAGTTAATATACTGGAAAAAAGGTTCTAAAATCATTCATGTAAGCTTTCTATTCATGAAATTAAAAAAAAAATGGAAGAATGAAATAACAAAATACAAGAGAATATCCACAAAGCAAAAATTTGGTTCTTTCAGAAGATTAATAAAATTTACAAATTCCCTAAGTGACTAAACAAGAAAAAAAGAAATGAAATATAAATTACAAATATTTAAGTGAAAAGAGATTATCAATATGGATATGAAAAGGACCAAAAAAAAAAAAAAACCCAAATCTGTTGCCATGGGGTTGATTCTGACTCACAGGAACCCATAAAACAGAGGTGTCCCATACAGTTTCCAAAGAGTAACTGGTAGAACAAAACTGCTGACTTTTTGTTAGCAGCCATACTCCTTAAAGATTACGCCTCCAGGGTTTCCATTAAAGGACAGTAAGAAGATATCATGAATAATTTTTTGTCAATTTGTCCAGTTAAAGGAAATTAACAAATTGCTCTTAAAATATGTCTTATCAAAAGCGATACAAGAAAATAAATAAAAATGAAATAGCTCTATACTGGTTAAAGAATTATGAAATATACTTCAGAACTTCCCACCAATTAAACTGCTGACCCAGATGACTTCAATAGTGAATTCTACCAAACCCGCCCCCCAAAAGTAAATAGCAATCTTACACAAAGTCTGTGAGAGACAAGAGAAAGAAAGAACACTACTTAGCTTATTTAATGAGGCCAGCATTACCCAATACCAACATTTGACCAAGTTTTTCTGAAGAAAAAAAAATTAACAGAGGTATAAGGAACATAAAACTATACCCAAAAACTGAATATAGCAATATATGAAGAAGGATAATACATCATGACAAAGTGGGCTTCATTCCAGGAACGGAATATTTGTTTAACATGCACAAGTCCATTGGTGTACTTTATCACATTAACAGAATAAAATAAAAACCCTAGACTTGATTAGATATAGAAAAAGCATTTGATGAAACTAAACACCTATTAAATGGGGAGTGAGGGGAAGAAAGCTCGCATCCTTGGAATTGAAAACATACTAAATCTGATAAAGAATGTCTACAAAAATCCAATAACTGATCATCTCTAATGGTAAATTATTGAAAATGCTTTCCTGATAAAGAACAGTGCAAAGATGTATACTGTCTCTACTTCTATTTAACATTTATGTCGTGGAGTCATGAATGACTTTATCATATATGTATTATTGCTTCTCAATAAAATAGAAATAGGAGGGGAAGGTCTCAACACAAGGAACCTCTATGCAAAGGGCTGACTGTTGACAACAGTCAGCATCATTGTCAACAGAGAGACTGAAAGCATTTCCCCCTGAGAATGGGAACAAGACAAGAATGCCCTTTATCTCTGCTCCTACTTAGCACTGTGCTGCAAGTTTTAGCGAGAGGGGTAAGGCAAGAGAAAAGAAATAAGGGGCATTCAAATCGGTAAGAAGTAAAACTATCTATTCATAGATGATATGGTCTTATATGTACAGAACCCCAAAGATTCCACAAGAAAACTACCTGAACTATTGGAAACGTTCAGCAGAGTGGCATGATACAGGATTAGTATACAAATATTAGTTGGATTCCTACATGCCAACAAAGAAAACTTTGAAGAAGAATTCAAAAAAAAATACTATTTATAATAGCCCCTAAAAGGGTAAAATATTTAGGAATAAATCAAACCAGGAACATAAAGGGCTATACAAAGAAAACTGCAAGACATTATTACAAGAAACCACAAGGGACCTACATGAATGGAAAAAACATACTATGCTTGTAAAAGCATCTATTCTATCCAAAGTGATCTACACACCTAATGAAATCTCTATCCGAAGATAGCAGACAATTGTTAACTTTGGTGATGGGCAAGACAATATAAAACACATGAAATTATGTATTCCTAGACACATCCAAATACCTTGAGGGACCCAGTTAGCGAAGTTGAGGATTGGGGACCACGGTCTCAGGAACATCTAGCTCAACTGCTATAACATAGTTTATAATGTTCTACATCCTACTCTGGTGATTAGCATGTGGCATCTTAACGGTTTGTGAGAGACCATCTAAGATACATCTATTGATCCCATCCCATTTGGAACATCTTCATTCAGGGAATGAAGGAAACCAAAGACACCAGGAAAATATTAGACCAAACAGACTAATGGAGCTCATGAACCATAGCCTCAACCAGTCTCTGCCCAGAAGAACCAGATGGTGCCCAGCTATTACCACCCACTGCTCTGACAAGGATCAGCCATAACCAAAACCACTACTGTTGAGTTGTTCCTGATACATTTTTCAACACCTCTGAAAAAGGTCACAGAAATGTTGAAAAATATGTAACAAAATTCTAATTCACCAAAACAAGAATAAAAACAAATTGACCTGAAAGAGAATGGACAACCCCCTGAGACTATGGCCCTGGACTCCCACTAACTCAGACCTGAAGCGACAACTAAAGTTTACCTGTCAGCCGAAGAGTAGACAGGCCTATAAAAAAAAACAGTAACACGTGGAGAGTGTGCTTCTTAGTTAAATCAAGTATTAAGAGACCTAATGAACAATACCTGTCCAAAAGCAAAGGTGAGAGCATAGGAAGGGACAAGAAAACTGGAAAGATGGACATGCGAAACCCAGGGTGCAAAGGGAAATGGGGAGAATGCTGTCATACTGTAAGGATTGCAAGCAACATCATAAAATAATTTGTATATAAATTTTTGAATGAGAAACTAATTTGCACTGTAAGCTTTCAACTAAAGAGCAATAAAATTAAAAACAAAAAACCTAGAGAGCACGGTTCTATTCTGACATATATGGGGTGGCTGTGAATTGGAGTCAGAGTCAACTTGACAGTGACTGTTTTTATAAGCATAATTAAAATGTATTGAGCTGTAGACTTAAAACCTATACACTGTGCTTATGTAAATTACATTTAATTTCCAAACAGATAGAAAGAAAATATTATAGATAACTTTACAGCAGTATATTTAGTTGAAATGAGTAAATTCTGTAAAAAAATCCATCTCAACAAAATCCAAATGGTCGTATTAAAGAAATTTAATTCATGAATTAATATTTTCTGAAAAACGTAATTCCAGATCCAGGGAATTTACCAGTGATTTCTTCCTAACATTTAAAGAAATAACAATCCAACGCAAACTTTAGAAGAAACTGGAAAAAGAAGAAACCCTTTCAACCTGCTTTATGAAGTCAGCATAACATTGTTCCTCAAACTTAACAAGGACACTACTAGGAAAAAAAAAAAGTTCAGCCAGTGTCTAAGATTTTAAGCAGAAAATCTTAATAAAATATTAACAAAATTAAATCTAGCAATCAGTATATATAACACATCAGAGTTCAGTTGTATTTGCTCCAAGAGTACAAGGTTGGTTTAATGTTTGAAAATCAATTATTGTAAATTTGCCACATTAACAGAAAAAAATTACCTGATCAACGAATGGATGGGCAGAAGTTTTTAACGAAAATTCAATACTCATAATTTTTTAAAACGTACAAACTAGATGTTTGGTGTAATTGTACGTTACACTTAACATTATAATTAATGATAAAGTTCTAAAACTTTTCTGTCTGAGATCTGAAAGATACAAGGAAACCAGTTATCAGCACTTTAGTCAGCATCATACAGCAGTCTTGTCCCACGAAATAAGACATAAAAAAGGAATAATATACAATTTTGACATAGAGAACTTAAATAAAACATTATTCCAATCACCATAATTGTGACTACAGAAAATAGAAAATTCAAGGAATCTACAGACTGTGAGAATTACTAAGTGAATTTAGAAAGTTGTTGAATACAGGTCAATACACAAAAAAGCAAGTGTTTGTTCATAACAGCAAAAACAATAAGAAAACAAAATGTACCAATATGTATACTAGTTTTAATAATATAAAAAAACCATTGATATCTAGAGGGGAACTCTACACATACATACATATATATGCATATATGTATCTTCGGGAAACCTTGGTGGCATAGTGGTTAAGAATTACATCTGCTAACCAAAAGGTCAGCAGTCTGAATCGACCAGACACTCCTTGGAGACTCTGTGGGACAGTTCTACTCTGTCGTATGGGGTTGCTATGAATTGGCATTGACTTAATGACAGTGAGTTTCGTTTTTTTATACATACATCTTCTATATAGACCAAGACACTGCCATCGAGTTGATTCTACCTCATACAAACCTGAAGGTCAGAAGAGAACTGTCCCATTGAATTTCCTAGGAGTATCTGGCAAATTCAAACTGCTGACTTTTTTGTTAGCAGACATAGCACTTAACCAATATGCCACCAGGGTTTCTGTCTTCTACACAGGGAATTATTAAACCTCGCTAAGAGAACTTCGAAAAGATGGTAACAAAGTAAAGGGACAAAGGATGTTCATGGTGACAGTGAGCATTAGCAAGGACATTTGCCTGGGAGATTCAAAAGTTCAGGCTTCACCCCAGCCCCAGAACTCCTAAACTAATCAGCACTTTAACAAGCCCCTCAGGAGTCCAAGTACACACTAAAGTTTGAGAAACACTTTAGGATTTCTCCTTACTGCTACACTTTGCACTCATTCCACTGTTTTATCTACATAATAGGAAATCCTGGTGGCTAGGGATTAAGTGCTATGGCTGCTAGCCAAAAGGTCATCAGTTCGAATCCACCAGGTGTTCCTCGAAAACTCTGTAAGACAGTTCTATTCTGTCCTATGGTGTTGTTATCAGTCAGAATTGATCTAACAGCAGTAGGTTTGTTCTATACAGCAGGGTCTGTGCCAGAAGCAACCCTCCCTGCCTAGCAGCCCTCTCCCACTGGCTGAAGGGAGTATGTAAACGTTGCCAAGAGGACAACTCTCGGATGAGCATTTGATACCTGTTCCCAGAGTTCCTAAAGCAGAAGCTACTGACACTCCCACTGTGGGCACTGGGGCCCTCTGATGGCTGCCTTTCCTTCCCTACATGCCTTCCCTATTTCACTGCCAGTGGTCCCTGCATGGTGGCTTAGTGGGTTAAGTGCTACATCTGCTAACCAAACAGTCAGCAGTTCAAGTCCGCCAGGTGATCTTTGGAAACTCTATGGGGCAGTTCTACTCTGACCTCCAAGGTCACTATGAGTCAGACCCAACCCGATGGCAGTAGGTTTCTTAGGTTAGGTCCCTGTACCTTCCACATAAACTGCTGGCATCCACTTCCCTGTCTCAGGCTGCTCAATGTGAACTGATGAGAAGAAGTGTGGCTATCCTGAAAAGAACTGAGTAAAGAGGTTTCCCGGCAAAGGCAGCTGTCAGCGAAAAGTTTCCGAAGTTGGGAAAATCCAGAGTATTCAAGAGCCAGAAGGCTAGCCAGTGTGGCAGGAGCAAAGTAGGACTTAAGAGGGGAATGGACAGAGAAATACAAAAGTAGAAGGAAGAAGGATTGTTGCCAGTCACTACAATGCAGGCAGTAGGTACTGCTGGCTAGGATGGACAAAGGGGCAGCGATGCTGGCAGAGAGTCAAAGTAGAAAGACCTAGTCCAGACCTCAGCTGCAAGGCCTGGACTGAAGGACTCTACAAGCTGTTGGAAATATACGCTCACTCAGCTTTCAACTAATGCCACAAAAATTGAGCATGCCCTTTAATCTCACCTGCCCAGTGCGAATGTACTAGGAAAACAGAAGCAAATGGCTACACCCAAAAGTGTGAAAGCGCACAGCATCTGGCACAGACTAAGTATTTAGTGACATTTGCTTAGTTCTATTTGGCATAAATGGTAAGCAGTTGATTACTAACCAAAAGATTGGAAGTTTGAAGCCACACAGAGACACACTGATCTGCCTGGGGATCTGTTTCACAGCCTTAAGAACCCGCTAGAGTGCAGCTTTCTACTCTGCAACATATGAGATTGTCATGAATCTTTCCCCCAAATCTAATAAATATAAGGAAAGAAGCAGAGATTATTTAGATAATCACTAAGTCACTTTCTGGCTTTGCTGTTTCAGAGTTTCTGCTGATTTTCATTCATCAACAAACATGTATTGGGCTCCCTGTTGGCAGGCATATGCGTGGCATCAGGGAGTCTAAGATGAGCAGGATGGGATTGGTGAGGGAAGCAGTCCAGGATATTATCATACCATATGGTAATTGTGATGAGCTCTCTGTCAACAGGGGATACATGACTACTGAAAGAAGTACCCAATCCTTTTCGTAAGAGTTGAGAAAAGCTTCGCAGGAGAGGTAAAATAGTAAAATTGGTACTTGAGTTGGACCTAAAGAATGAGTAGAAGTTTGCCAGCCAAGGGAAAGAGAGCATAGGATAGCATTTACTTGAAGAAAAGTTCAGTAGACTTCAGCTGAATGGGCATCCAAGAAACAGGAGGCAAGAAGGAGAGTTTTTTCCAGTGTTTCACCAAGGCTTGTGCAGCCCCTAGCTCCAGGACTTCTCGGTGCCTCCAATATGTGCTTTCTGATTCATTGTGAGAAACATGTAATATTCAGCACTTTTAAACTTTATTTGATCACAGACAGTGCTTCTTAAGTGGAAAAAAAAAAAAAGTAGATTACATCCAGATGAGAGAAGCGACCCAGGGCTGCATTACAAAGGGACTTGTGTGCCAAATTCAGGAAACAGAAGTAAAGAACTGAAATAACTTTTTAAGAAAGGATATCAATATAGACAGACTAGCATTTTAGAAAGCTAATTCCAGTGGTAGAGATGGATGTTATGCTTGAACTATGTAATAGGATTAAAGAAGATCCCATAATCTTTGCCAAGAATACACTCTAATCTTAAGAAACTCCTTCAGTCAAGAAGTTCTTCAGTGCATCTGACTTAAGTCCTTCTTGCTGCAAATTAAGTCCATGTATCATCCCTAAATCCTCTTTTATAATTAATGCTATTCTTCCAGCAGATTATGATGATAACAGAGTATTTTTCTCCTTTGCTGACTCCAATAGAACTCTCACTAAATAAATAACAGGACACCAGAAAAACACAGGTGGTAAACACTAGGAATCAGTTAACTTCCAAGCTCAAATATATTTTTTAAATGATGAACAATTCAGCTTCCTGTACATTTCCTGCAGAGTCTAATCTCTTCTAGATGAGGATGCCGTATTTTTCTTCCACAGTCTATTTCTTCCTTCATATGAATTTTCTACTTTTCCTCCTGAGTTGTACTGTCAATGAATATTTGCACCTAACAGACCAAGTTGTCCCATGGCTGGCCTGTGTGAACTCTCTTACCAGTTCCCTATGAGAATCTCAGAGCAGGTATTTGGGCAGCTGGAATCAGGAGTCCCCTTCTACTAGCTCTGTGACTTTGAGTATAAAGGAAGGTGTCTAGTAATCAAAATTTTCCAGCCTCTTCTAATCAATGAGGTTAAGCCAGGATAGTTAATCTTTCTGGCTTGTAATGTCCCCTCAAATAGCTATGTAAGACATTTCTTTTCTATACAATAAAATGTGACTGAGTCCCCAAAGACAAGTGAACCCAGTGCTTCCAAAGGATCATTTCTCTCCTTTTAGAGCCAAGCCATTAGCCCAGACCGGGTTATGTAGCAATAAGAATCCAGCCAGGACAGCATTTAAGTTCTAGTACAGAGAGGTATAGGTTGTCAGCCTAGGCATTCCCTATCTGTCCCACAGCAGCACTTTGGTGTTTCTACAAAGTTTGAGTCAGTTTACATAAATAAGGGAAGTTTATCAAGACTTCCAACAAGTTGCTTTCAGTTCCATCCCTGCTGAGAATCTGCATTTTGATCCCCAGGTATACTGAATCAGAATCTATAGTTTAATAAGATTTCCCAAGTGATTCTTATATGAAATGCAAATTCTCATCAGGAGAGCAAATAAAAAATAATTGATTCAAAGCCCTGATAAAAATCCAGATTTCTTGTGGTCCGCCTATGCTAGGACTCTGTAACTCTTATTAGTGTATGCAGCAGCTAGTCTCTTTGGGTAGAGAGACATTCCCTACTGACTCCCTAACTTGTGGCCAAGGTCAGTTGTCTTTTATCAACATGGTTCTGGAGTGTTTTTATTTAGTTATTTTAAGTTTTGAAGAAACTTTATGTCAGTATTGGGAAAACAAGAAATACAACAAGTGGATTGATCAGGAAAAGTGAGAAACAAAAGTCTATGTGAAAGGAAAGAGCACCCCCCCTTGTGTCAGGCAAATACGTAGCCTTCTTGGCTCTTGCTTGCTTGGTACAGTGAGCATTTAAGTTTGAGACAGTGACAGGAGAGCCCCAGGAAGTCCTGGCTAGGGTAGGAAAAGACAACACTGCCACCCAGTGGTCTATTCACCAGTTCAATTTTGATGCCCTAAAATTCTCAAATTCTGGGTGTTCAGGATCAACTAGAACTTTATTTTCTTCAAGTCCAAAAGACACAGGTGGCAAATGGTCACCAAAAGCTGGTGACAACTTAAGAAAGAAATCTATAGTACGTGCTGTTTTTTTTTTCCTAACTACCACTGATCGGCATTAAATAGACTCATGATTTCAAAATCAGCTGTCTTTCACAATGTATTTGTCTTACACGATGGAAACAAACATGCTTCTGAAAATGTAAGACTTATTTCCCAAGAGCTAAAAGCCTGCATACCCAAGCTGTTCTATAATTTTGTCTTTGATTTTTTAATTAGGCTTCTGTCTTAGTTATCTAGTGTCACTATGCTAGAGCTACTACAAGTCAGTGGCTTTAACAGACAGACACATTTTCTCCCAGATTCCAAATCCACCGCTGCTGAGTTGATGCTGACTCACAGTGACCCGCAGACAGAGCAGAACTGCTCCACACAGTTTCCAAGGAGCACCTGGTAGATTCAAACTGCTGACCTTTTGGTTATCAGATGTAGCTCTTAGCCACTATCCCACCAAGGTTTCCTCTTCCAGTTTAGAAGGTTAAAATTTCAAATTCAGGGTGCCAGCTACAGGAGAAGCTTTTCTCAGAAGGAAGATCCTTTTTTATCTTATGTTCCTGGGCATTCTTCATGTGGCTTGGCATCTCTCTTCCACTGTTTGGTTGTTTAGTCTCTTTTATATCTCAGAAAAGATCAACTCAAGACACTACCAACACTAACCTTGTTCCATTAACCTAACAAACACAACTCACCCCCGTCCAATGGGATTATAACCACATGCATAGAGGTTAGCATTTACAACAAATATTTTATGAGGACACAATTCAATCCCTAACAGCTTGTAAACCCTGCCAAGTAAAGAGTAAGTATCTGAAATTATGAGGACAGGGACTGTGTTTGACCACTTTCATGAGGTTCTCAGCACAGCCACAAATCTTATCGTACAATGAGGAAGCAGAACTGGTAGGAGAAACATATTCTGAGTGTCTTTCACTTAAAATGGGTTAATATTTACCAAAGATTTTAGATCAGCAATATCTAAAGGAAGAAGTCCCCAAGAGCACTGGTGGAAAACAAGGGTGTAGGAACTGACAGAATAGCAATTGAGATGTCTCAACAAACAGATGCAATACTGGAAGTGCTCACTAGTCTATGCCAAAAAATTTGGTAGACAACTACTGACCAACCAAATGGAAGAGATCTGTATTTGTGACCATACCAAAAAGGATGATCTAGCAGAATGCAAAAATTATCAAACAACATTATCAGTATTGCATGTAAGTAAAATGTTCCTGAAGACCTTTCAAGAGCTGTTGCAGCAGGAACAACAAACAGAGAATTGCCAGAAAGAAAGCTAAATTCAGGATAGGGCATGGAATGAGGGATATCATGCTGGAGTCAGATGGATCTTAACTGAGAGCACAGAATAAAGGAAAGGTGTTTACCTGTGTTTTATTGGCTATACAAAGGATTTGATTCTGTGGATCATAACGTATTATGGATGACACTGCAAAGACTAGGAATCCCAGAACACTTAATTGTGCTCACAAGAAACCTATACACAGAGCAAGAAGCTATCATCTGAACAGAACAAGGAAATTACTGCATAGTTTAAAATCAGGAAAGGTATGTGCCAGGGTTGTATCACTTCATCATCTTTATTCAGGCTCTATGCTGAGGAAATAATCTGAGAAAATGGACTATGAAGAAAAATGGCATCAGGATTGGAGGAAGACTTATTAACAATCTGTGATATGCAGATGACATAACCTTGCTTGCTGAAATCAAAGAGCACTTGGAACACTTACTGATGAATTTCATAGACTACAGCCTTCGGTTATGGATTACACTTCAACAAAAAGAAAGGAAAAATCCTCACAACTGGACCAATAAGCAACATCATGACAAAGAGAGAAAATATTAAAGTTGTCAAACATTTCATTTTTCTTGGACCCATAATCAATACCCATGGAAGCAACAGCCAATAAAACAAAGTGCTGCACTGGCCACATGTGCTGCAGAAGATGATTTAGAAGTGTGCAAAAGCAAAGAGGCCACTTTGAGGACTAAGGTGAACCTGACCCAAGTTGCGGTACTTTCAGTTGCCCCATATACATATGAAAGCTGGAAATGAATAAGGAAACTGATGCATTTGAATTGTGGTTTTTGCAAAGAATATTGAGTATATCAGTGACTGCTAGAGGAATGAACAAATGTGTCTTGGAAGACATACAACCAGAATACACCTTAGCAGTGAAGATGGCAAAACCTCAGTTCATGTACTTTGGATATATTACCAGAAGGGACCGGTCCCTAGAGAAAGGTATCACACTTGATAAAAGAATGTCAGGAAAAAGAAGAAGTCCTGAAAGAGGTAGACTGACTCAGTGGATACAACAATGGGCTCAGACATAATAGTGACGATGAATGTGGTGCAGCACTGGGCAGGACTTCATTCTGTTGCCCATGGGGTTGTTACGAGTTAGAACCAACCTGATGGCATCTAACAACAGTGGCGGTAGTTTGATTGACAAAATAAAAAAGTGGAAAAAAAGTGTATTTTTGCAACTACTACTATGCATCTAATATCTTAGATTTTGATAAAAAGGACAAGTGGCCTGGCCCTCTGATCGTAACAAAAACTGAAGTCTCACTGTGATACTCTCGATCAGAATTCAGAATAATGACGTTGGTAAAAATGAGGGAGGACTTAATGCTAGCTGCGAAGTACCAAAGTCTCCTGCCTCGTTATTATGGAAAAGAGCCCAGCTGGCATCACCGCCTAACTGAAAGGCTCAAGACAGACACTCAGGTAAAGACGGAACGAACTGAGTCATAGATTCTCCTTCCTTTTGTGATTAATGACATCAAGAGAAATATAGCACACACACACAAAATCAGCCAAAGCAAACAAGGAAATGTAATGCCACGATCTACAAAAGACAGTAGATTTCTGTATGTAGTCTGACGTTTTGTAACACTCAGAGACGATTAGGGTTAGATCAGTCCTACCCTGACACGGCCTCATTAAGATAAGAAAAACTGTTTTCCATCAGGGTCATATTTACAGTGAATGGGGTTAGGATTTTAACAGTTTTATTTTGGGGGGGCACACAATTCAATCCATTCCATTATGTGGATCTTCTACATTCTGTTTAGTGAATGAGTTAAGCCTGCTTCCCTGAAGAGTACTGAAGATCCTGAGAGTGTCCTTCAGTAATTCCAGGTTTAACAAGATAGATGATGTTGGCAAAAACCAAAAACATTGCTGTCTAGTCAATCCTGATTCGTCGTGACCCTATAGGATGGAGTAGCAAAGGTGTGAGGAAATCAGAACATGTAGATTGTTTGGGAATTGTAAATCAGTACAACTCCTATGGAAAGCAGCTTTGGCAATGGTACCATAAAGGTCCAATGCCTTTTTCCAGTAATTACACTTCTGAGTGTATATTCATAAGAAAAATTGGGCTTGCATTTCCATGAGTCTCTATAGGGATGTCTATCACTGTACTATTCAAAACTGAAAATAAATTGTATGTCGAACATTAACTGATTCATTAAACAGAATGTAGAATATCCACATAATGGAATGGATTGAATTATGTGCCCTCAAAAAAATAAAACTGTTAAAATCCTAACCCAATTAACTGTAAATATGACCCTGCTGGAAAATAGTTTTTCTCAGCTTAATGAGGTCACACCAGGGTAGGACTGATCTAAGCCTAATCACCTCTGAGTACTATAAAAAGGTCAAACTACATACAGAAATCCACAGGGGAAAAATAAAGATACCAAAGAACACCAAGTGTCTCCAGCAGTTACCAGAAACTATGACAGAGGCTCACAGAAGGAGTCAAGACGGCCAAGACCCTGGCTTCGACTTTTAGCTGTGAGAAAAGAAATTTATTTTTCCTTAAAACCTGTTGCATCAGTTCTGACTCATAGTGCCCCTGCAGGACAGAGTTAGAACTCCTCCGTAGGGTTTTCAAAGAGTACCTGGTCGATTTGAACTGCCAACCTTTTGGTTATCAGACCAGCTCTTAACGACTACAGGGTTTTCTTTTTTGTTTTCCTTAAAGCCACTCAGTTGTGGTATTTCTGCTATGGAAACATTAGGCAGCTAAGAATCACTATCGAATAAAGATGATAATATAGATGGACATTTACTGGTGTGGAAAAAAATTTAAATAAACATGGATAGAAGTATGGGTATGAGTGTAAATATAAAGATATGTATTCACATATGTAATATTGACATAAAACCATACATATGTACATATATATATAATTCAATTGAATTCCATAGTCAAATCTTGCCACGTTATCAATACCTAGAGTAAAACAGTCCAAATATTAGAAGAAAGAAAAGGCTAAAATCAAAGAAACACAGCACTGAAACTGGGAGTAAATTCTTCCTTGGATCAAAGGATTACACGTTATGCATTACCCTTTTGGGCCCTCCTCTCCCTGATCTCTCACTATCTTACTACCTGACTGCACAGAATCCTCATGTCCCTGCACTGGTCATTCTCCGCCACTCACCACAATCTCTCTGACCCATACTCTTCTTCCACTCCTATTTTTTTCATCCTCTTGAAATTCAGCAATGTCCTTTTCTAAAGCATCCATCTCGGCATGAATCAGAATTTTCAGGTTTCCTAGAGAAATACAACTAGAAAGATAGAAAGACAGACAGGTAGACCATATTACTAGTTTTGGGTTTAATACTTTGTTTCTTTGGTTTCAGCCTTTCCTTCCAAAGATGGTCTTTGGAGACCATGATAGTTAATCTCAAGTGCCAGTTTGTCTAGGCTATGATATATGTTTTATTGTCGGTGGACATCCAGTCAAATCTGACTAATGGCATCCTCATGTGTACAGAGTAGAACTCTTCTCTAGGGGGTTTTCAAGGCTGTGATCTTTCAGAAGCAGACCACCAGACATGTCCTCCAAGGTGTCCCTGGATAGGTTCACACCATCAACCTTTCAGCTGGTAGTTGACTGCTTAACCATTTGTGCCACCTAGGGCCTTCAGCGTATATTATCCATATGTATGATACATCTGTATACATATATATATGTGTGTGTATGTAAATATGACCTGCTGCCATCCAGTCAATTCCACCTCATTGCTACCTTATATGATAGAATAGAACTACCCCATACAGTTTCCAAGGAGCATCTGGTAGATTCAAACTACTGACCTCTTTGTTAGCAACCATCACTCTTAACCACTGTGCTGCAAGGGGTGGGTGTCTGAGTGGGCGTTTGTGTGTGCGTGTATCAAGAATAAAACTATAGCTCAGACAAAGAGATGGGAGATTCCTGCTGTTCTGTTCCCCCAAATCCAGAGGTCAAATGACAGAAAGAGTGAAGGAGTCCCAGCAAAACGTCTCGTTACATTCTGGAGACATTATCTAGCCACGATGCTCCCTTTTTGCTCTTAGGGTCCACCCGTAGGTGACTGGCTGAAGCCCATCGACACTATGGAGAGTCACCTGCTTCACCTAAGGCCTTCTGATTTATTTACATTTAAGTATTTCATAAAAGCTTCTAGACTAGTGTTTGACCAAACAACTAGGCATCACAGCCTAGCCAAGTTGACACACAACATGAATCATCACCATCTCCAAAGACCATCCAGGTCTTTAGTGATTCCCCGCTGATAAGCCAGGGAAGAAACTGGAAAATGGACAAGGAGAGTGTGATGTAAGGGAAAAATTCCCAGAAGACAGCATTAAAATTTTTCTTAGACATGGAAAGGGGTGGTGGTAAATGAGAATACTTACATGGTGATAAGTCTTTTCTCCATTAACTCTCTGTACATATATGAGCACAGTATATGTAACAAAGGTTGAGAGTCAGATTACAGGTAATTTTTATTTTCCTATTTATATGCTTGGAAACCGTGGTGTTGCAGTGCTTAAGTGCTGAGGCTGCCAACCAAAAGGCCAGCAGTTGGAATCCACCAGGCAATACTCGGAAACTCTATAGGGCAGTCCTATTCTGTCTCATGGGGCCACTGTGAGTCAGAATCAACCCAATAGCAATGGGCTTTAGTTTTATTTATATCCTTATGTTTTACCTAAAATTATTTCGAAAGACATATTTAACTTTTTAAATATAGGAGGAAAATTATTTTTATCTGAAAAGAATGAAAAATCAGGAATTTTACTGGAAGGTAACTGGGTCTTGAAAAAGTATAATTCAAATAATAAAACAAAGACAAATGGAAAACAGGGCCACCTCTTTTAAATCCCAAACCTTCACTATAGGCCCCGATGCATATCCATCTGTCAGTTTATTCAAAACACTAACAGCTCAAGTGAAGCTCCAGTCTTCTACAAGGACGCCAGAATAATCCTTTTAAAAATGTAGGTCAGATCACGTCATCCATCTGCTCAAACCCTCCTGACAGCTTTCTTATACACTGAGGATAAAATCCCAGTTCCCTTCCTTGTCTTACCCAGCCTGCGATAATCTGGCCCTCTTACGAATTCAATGTTAACTCCTTTCCACATGTTCACTCTCTTTCTACTATGCTCATCTTCTCTTGCCCTTAAACATCCAACCTCATTCCAGCCTTAAAACATCTGCCCTGGATGTTCCCTGTGCCTGGAACAATTTTTTCCCAAGTCTATACATAGCAAGTTTCCCAGTTAGTTAGCATATCCATATACCACTCTCTAAACTATATACTGCTTTCTTTTTCTTCATGGCATTTACTCCTCTTGAGCTCATATATATTTTTGTTCTTGCTTATTACAGTACTTCTCACTAAAATATCATTTCTACTAGGGGAAGGGTTGGTGTTCTGTTCACCACTGAATCCCCAGGATCTACAATTCCTGGCACGTAGCAGACGTAGCTACTTGAACTACAGTCTGTGTACCTGTCTCATTGTCCTCACCAGGTGCATTAGAGCAACTTGAAGTCACAGTCCTTATTTTCTCCAGCTCCTTCACCTTCTCCTTCCTTCTTGCCATTCACCTCTTACACTTACTATAAAGTTTAGAACATGCAAATACTGGTAAAATGAAAAAATAGTGATCTTTCAGTTTCTGCTTTTAGGACAGGTAGGAATCCGTGGCCTAATCTGTGATCTTATTTAAACTAACAAAAAGTATCCTTTGCTAAGTATATTAACTACTTACTTGACAAAATAGCAATAATTTGATATCCTTTCTTCCCATTTGTACAGGCTTTAGTGCTTTACCTAACTTTGGTAATAGTGATTGAATCATTTTAGTGTCCTTTTCTATTTCTTTACAAAAAGCAAAGCCACTTCAAATCCTTGTTGCAAAAATATAAGTATATTTTAAAAGACAAAAGACAAAATGAACAATGGTGTACTATTTAAAGGGACAGGTTCACTAGCAACCCTGAGTCTATGAGTTAGCCCTGTTTCTCTTCACTTCTGCTGATTCACATAATTATACATAATATACAACCCTGAGTCTATGAGTTAGCCCTGTTTCTCTTCACTTCTGCTGATTCACATAATTCAGCCAGATGACTGCTGCTGAAGTCTAGTTTCCATGATTCTTGAGGATCCATTTCTGAAACCATTCTCATTTCAGACACCAAATCTCATGAAACCATGCCTATAATACAAACCCCAGTGTTTGTAACACTTTAACAGTGTTACTATTTCATATAAAATGGTTATAACCGCCGTTCCTTTTAAATGCATACTACTTAGTGGAAGAAGCCAGTGTGTAAGGACTACGTAGAGTATGCTTCAAACTACTTGACATTCTAGAAAAGGCAAAACTGTAGAAACAGTAAGAAGATCAGTGATTTCCAGGAGCTCAGAGTTTCCAGGGGCTCAGAGTGGGGAATAGGTGGGATATTTTCAAGGCAGTGAAATTATTCTTCACAATGCTGTAACAGTGGACATGCGAAACATGATGTTTTGCATTTGCCAAGACTCATAGGGAAACCCTGGCAGCATAGTGGTTAAGTGAAAAGTTTGCTAACTGAAAGGTCGGCAGTTCAAATCTGCCAGCCACTCCTTGGAAACTACAGAGCAGTTCTACTCTGACCTATAGGGTTGCTATGAGTCAGAAGTGACTCAGCGGCAATGGGTTTGGTTTCCCTTTTTAAGACCCAGTGTAAAATGGTTTTACTTAATGATGTTTACCAGTTTCATTTCATCAGCTGTGACAAACGTACCACACTAATACAAGAAGTTCATAGTGGGAGGGATCGTGTGCAGGGGAGAGGGGCACACGGGAAGTCCAGATCTTCTGCACAGATTTCTGTAAACCCAAAACTTCTCAAAAAGATAAAATCTAATTAAAATAAAAGATAATTCCCTTCTAATCATCAGTATCTGCTTATTAAAAAAAGATTTTCAAAAGCGTTGAGTGGTAAAGTGTTAGATTTCAGTTGACATTAATTACATATTCATATTTCTTCTCAATCACTTTCTTCTGTTTACTAAAAACTTGTTGCCATTGAGTTGATTCCAACTCCCAGTGACCCTATAAGACAGAGTAGGACTGCCCCAGTGGGAGTTTCCAAAGCTAAAATGCTAGGAAGCAGACTGCCACATCTTTGTCCCGTGGAGCAGCTGGTGGGTTCCAACGGCCAGACTTCAGGTTAGCAGCTGAGTGCTTAACCCCTGCCCACCAGGTTCCTTCCTTACAAATAGTAGATTTAATAAATATCTACCCAAATGAGTTCTGTAACATTTAAGAATACTTATTAAATAGAAGGAGCCCTTGTGGCACAGGGGTTAAGCACTCAACTGCTAACCTGAAGGTTGGTGGTTGGAACCCACCAGCTACTAAATAGAAGAAAGACGTGACAGTCTGCTTCTATGAAAATTACAACCTTGGAAACCACTTGGGGGTAGTTGTACTCTGTCCTATAGGGTCATCACAAGTTAGAATAAACTTGATAGCAGTGGATTGCTATTGTTTGTTCTTTTGTACTTGCAAGTCTCTGTGATAGTACCCATGTACTTTTCAGTAAATACACTTAAAATACTCATGCAAATTTACCCTTGTGAAGGGAAAAGAGAGATTTCCAGGGATTTCTTCAGAAATATTCTTCTGGGGACATAAGTCACCTTGCCCCCTAGTCATTCCCCGCAGCTGTCTCAGAGGAAACTGGGACTCTCCTATTTTCTGCATATTTCTGTGAATTCCTCAGCTCTCTTAACAGAGAGATGATAATTTCTCAGAGCAAACAGCCACATTGATATTCATGGGATAAATGGTTTGTAACTGAACAGCAACACCCTGCTAATGTAAATTTCATACACAGATTCCAAAAGGTTAAACAATGCCATTTGGAGCTATTGTGCCCAGAAAGCAGATGACAGAGAGAGGCTCAACACAGGCTGAGCCTTTATGTAGAAAGTTCTCTCAGTAACAAGGTCTTGCTCTCTGGCTGAAAGAGATGTTGAATGTCCGTATAAAGGTCTGAGTCCCCTGGAAACTAATTACTCAGTGCACACACAAACAAGCTGCTGTGGGCTCAGATATGAATCACCGTAGGCAAAGGACTGAGAAAAAGTGACGGTGGAACTTTTATTCCAGTTTGCTTTATGAATATATATTTTTAAACAACTTTCTTCAGTATGTTTAGTAAATATCATTGTACCCTCTGATAGGGCTTTTAGTGCTCTGATTTCATCTTCTTGATGGACCTTCTTTTTCTTGAGTGTCTACTGTGTGCCAAATATCATTACACGTGTTGGCGGTGCACCATGTGAAGAATTCATACAGCTTCTTCACCTCTAAGAGGCTTATATGCTGAGTGAAGCAGACAACAGAGAAGCAAATTCACGATTGCATTAAGCACTGTGAAGAAAAATAGAAGTATGTAGTGGTGTAACAGGAAGGGGGTGGGGAGGGGTAAAATTTAGATTGAACTGTGGCCCCCCAACTTGTGTGTTGGAATCCTAACCCTCTGTCAGTCTAGGGTTGTCCAACACCAAATCATTTCAGAATTATTTTTTGTTTAAAAGAGAGAGAAAACAACAACAACAAAAAAAAAAACAGATTAGACACAGAAGAAAGCATGAATAGAAGGCAGATGCCACATGCAGATCACCAAGGAACTGACAAAAGCTGGTAAAGACCAAGGTCTCCCTCCAGAGCTGACAGACAGAAAATGCCTTCCACTACAACTGGTGCCCTGAATTGGGGCTTATACCTCCTAAATTGTGAGAAAATAAAGAAAACTATCCACAAGTGGTATTTCTGTTACAGCAGCAGAAGGAAACTAAAGAGAGGGATCTGGTGTATAAGGTGTTCGGTGGGTCATGGGAAATCTTAACAAAGAAAAAGTATTTAAACCAATGCTTGGATGATCAGGAAGAGCCATCTAAAGGTGTGGAAAGGACACCAGGGAGGAACAAACTTGCATATTCAAGACTGGAAAGGAGGCCAGTGTGTCCAGAGCAGAGTGAGGACAGGCCAGAAGGGTAGGCAGGGGCTGAATCATAAAGGGTCTGTAACCATAATGAGGATTCTGCGTTCATGCTACACATACTAGCAAGGCAAGGAATAAAAATGATCTGAGATATGTTTTTAAAAGACAAATTTATGTCACGTGTACAAAGACTTGTTCAGGGACAAGACTGGAAACAGGAAGACGTGCCGAGCGAGGGTTGGAGTGAAGCAGGTGAGAGGGAGTTGCTGCCTGGACAAGCGGGTCTGCGGTGTTCTGCTGTGCAGTCTGCACCTGCCAGCAAGCCCAACTCAGGAGACAAACGGGGCCCAAAGTGTAGCCGTGTGCCCCAGCCTGGCAAGGGACTGAGTAAGGCTACAAAGGGAAGTCTTTTGTCAATTTGTCTGCTATGAGGAGGACTGTCATATTTTTCTCTATGCATGAAGGTGACGTGTCTACTTGGGGAGCTCTGGGGACCAGGACAGCCACACTGTGATGAGGGAGGAGCATCCACGGAGGAAATACTATGGAAGGAGATCTTAACAGGCTGGGGTGAATCACAGGTGGATGAAAACAGAAGTACTAACAATGACTCCTGGGTTTTCAGCTTGAACATCATAGTGACTGGTTTCATTTCCCAAGATGGGAAAAACTAGAGAAGAATCGCTTTGTGGGACAAGAAAACAAAAAGTTTTGTTTCAAATGTGTTCATTTCACCTGTCTACTAGACATCAGAGAGACAATCAGGTAGGAGGAAAGTGTGGAAAGAGAAGAGGAGAGGTGAACCCTGTTGGAAGGTGTCAGCCCTTACAGGTCAGGCAGAGGAAAAACAGCGAGCAAATTGGACGCTTGATTCACTTAGCACCTAACACCCACTCATGCAATAAACCAGAATACCAAGACTGTTTATTCCAAGAACAGCTGTGTGGTGGGTGGAGGCTGGGTTTTACTCACTCAACATGTGTTTTATAGCCCATTTTCAATCAAGGGCTCCCATGTAAATCCAGACAGTAGATCATCTACCAATTTAATTAACTGTATTTGTGCAGAATCTCAATTTAACCATAAAAATGTAATGTTTAATATAGCTTAAGGTTCAGTGGCCTTTTCTTTTAAAAACAGACAGATGAAATAGCCGTGGATTAATTTTTCCAGTCATCCCCAATATATCAGAGTTGTGGAGACAACTGAGAAGAATGTATATTACAGATACCCTCTGAATATTGGATTGAAGTATAGAAGTTAAGCTTTCTACCAAACTCTCCTTAAACAAGATTTATTTCCCTCTAATTAGCTATCTGCTCACAGTAATGTCTAACTAGTGCCTCCTGAAGCTGTTCTCTGAAGCAAACGATCAGAGAATAACTGTGTCACCTTCTAATCCCACTTCGCTTTTGAGTACAGATAGATGCTGTGTACATTTTTGCCAATGGAAATGAAAAGAATAAAACACCTTGCAATAATTTGGGTCACATTCATAAATATTTATGAGGTCTAAGGTGAATTCATTCACATTTTAACATCTTCCAATTTACCAAGAGTTGTCACAGAGAACACTAGACCTGGATTTCAGCCTTGGCTCTGTGATTTGTTAGGTATGTGACCTTGGGTAAACCACTTATTAGATTCTTCCTCTGAAAAAGGGAGAGAGAAATGCCTTCCCTGGCTATTTCACAAGATAGTTAAACTAAATGAAATTCAGGGATATAAAATTATTTGTTATTTCTGTTGCTATGAGAAGAAAATACAGGTACATCATAAATTCAAAGTCATTCTGAAATATTTTATCCTATAACTGATGGAATATCAGAAATTCAACGTGTCTGGCAGAGCTGAGACCCACACAGCACAAGGCCTGGTGCAGTGGCTGCTAACCAGAAAGTCAGCAGTTTAAACCAAACAATGGCTCCATAGGAGAAAGACCTGGCAATCTGCTCTCATAACGATTACAGTTTACAAAATTCTACGGGGCAGTTCTACTCTCTCATACAGAGTTGCTATGAGTTGGAACTGATTCAGTAACACACAATGACAACAACAACTTACTAGGTGTATGACCTCAAGCAATCTTCTCAAGCTCCATTTCAGTTTGCTTTTAGGAAAAAAAGGGCAATATCACCTGCTCCTGTTTTACAGATCAAATGAAATTGTGTAAAATACAGCATTTTGCCTAATAATTAAAATGTATGACAGTTGTAAACTAATTAAAATGTATGATCATTAGCCATCAGAGAAATCTCTGTAGTAGTCTCACAGTTCTGGAGACTACAAGCCTAAATTCAAGGAGCCCAGGGCCATACTGTCTCTGAAAGGTCTATGAGAAATCTGTCTTCAAAGATTTTTCTTGTTGTTGTTGCTTTCTCTACCAAACAAGCAATATTGTGCACTGATTAAGAGCATGGACTTTGCAGGGAAACTGCCTGGGTTCAAATCCCCATCCCAGTACTTTAATTATGTGATTTGAGCAAACTTTGTAACTGTTGTATGCTCCATTATCCTCATCTTAAAACTGATGTCATTAGTTTGTTGTGAGAACGAAATCAGGGAGCATGAGCCAGAATTTAGCATGCTGCAGCTCACAGGCTGAAGTGTGTGTTTCTTTTCTTTTTTTTAATTATTTATTTATTACAATAAACGAATAAAATTTCTAACATCTCTTAATTATCTCATCTATGACAAACCTTCACTACTCTCTCCATCCCCTGGCCTTGTAGCCATCAAAGAATTTTTTCTTCTGTTGATAATCCTATTTTTAAGTCCTTATAACGGGGTCTTCATACAATATTTGCCCTTTTGCCACTGACTGATTTCACTCAGCATAATATCTTCCAATTGAACCATGTTATGTTTTCTAAAATCATCACTGTTTATCATAGCATAGTATTCCACTGAGTATATGTACCATAGTTTGTTTATCCATTTATCTGTTGATGGGCATCTGGGTTGATTCCATCTTTTTGCAATTGTAGACTGTGCTGCAATAAACATTCTTGTGCATGTGTCTGTTCACGTGACAACCTTTGTTTCTGAAGGATCAGTTCCAAGCAGTAGGACTACTGGATCAAATGGCGTATCTACTTCCAGCTTTTTAAGGAAGCTCCAGATTGCTTTCCGAAGAAGTTGTACCAATTTGCAACCTTACCAGCAGTGTAGGAGAGTTCCAGTCTCTCCCCAGACTCTCCAGCATCTGTTGCTTTGTGTTTTTTGGATCATGGCCAACCTTGTTGGGGTGAGGCAGCAAACTTTGTAACTTTGTTGGGGTGAGGCAGTATCTCGTTGTAGTTTTGATTTGGATTTCTCTAATGGCTAATGATCATGAGCAATTCCTCGTGTGTCTTTTGGTTGCCTGGATGTTCTCTCTGGGGAAGTGTCTACCCATCTCCTTTACCCATCACTTAATTGGGTTATTTACCTTTTTCTTGTAGATATTTTGCAGAACTTTGTAGATTGGAGATCAGACATTGGTCTGACATGTAGTTGCTGACTGTTTTTTCCTGTGCTGTAGGTGGTCTTTTAACTCTTTTGATAAAGTCTTTGGATAAGCAAAACTGTTTCATTCTTAGTAGTTCCCATTTATCTATTTTTTCTTTTGTTAATCGTGCTTTGTTAAATTTTGAAGTCTGTTTAAGCTGTCTATTACGACATCCACTGTTGATCTTATTTTGTCTTGCAAGACCTTTATCAATTTCAGGTTTGATATTTAGGTCTTTGATCCATTTTGAATTAGTTTTTGTGTAAGGTGTGAGATATGAGTCTTGTTTCAGATTTTGCAGATGGATATCTGATTCAACATCATTTGTTGAAGAGACTGTTTTTACCACAGTTTACAATCTGGGGGCCTTTCTCGAATATTAATTCTTCATAAGCAGACAGTGGCATCTCTGGGGTCTCCACTCTATTCCCTTGGTCTATATGCCTCTTTTTGAACCAGTACCAGGCTATTTTTCCTACCATGGCAGTGTAATAGATTCTAAAATTAGTAGTGTTAGGTCTCCCATTGTGTTCCTCTTCTTTAGTAGTGCTTTACATAGTCAGGGTTTCTTCCCTTTCTAAACAAAATTAGTGATATGTTTCTCCATCTCATTAAAGAATGACGCTGGAATTTATATTGGGGCATTGTATAAGTAGATCACTTGAGGTAGAATAGACATTTTCACAATGTTAAGTCTTCCTATCCATGAGAAGGGTAGATTTCTCCAATTATGTAAGTCTTTTTTGGTTTCTTACAGTAAGGCCTTGTAGTTCTCTCTGTACAGGTCTCTTATTTCTCTAGTTAGATTTATTCCTAGGGATTTTATCTTCTTGAGGGCTACAGTAAATGGTATTGATTTGGTGATTTCTTCTGATGATCTCTTGGTTGGTATAAAGGAATCCTACTGATTTGCTTATGTTTATCTTGTATCCTGATTCTTTGATGAACTCCTTTATTAGTTCCAGCAGTTTACTTATGGATTCCTTAGGATTCTCTTTATATACAATCATATCATCTGCACATAGGGAGAGTGTTACTTTTTCATTGCCAATACTGATGCCCTTTATTTGTCTTGTCTAATTGCTTTGGCTAGAACTTCTAGTGCAGTGTTGAATAGAAGTGGCAAAAGTGGGCATCCTTGTCTAGTTTCCATTTTGAAGGGGAGTTCCTTCAGCCTTTCACCATTCAGGATGATGAAGACAGTTGGCTTTGCATAGATGACACTAATTGTGTTGAGGAATTTCCCCTCTCTTCCTATTTTGCTGAGAGTTTTTAGCATGAATAGTTGTTGGACTTTGTCAAATGCCTTTTCTGCATCAACTGACAAAATCGGGTGATTCTTGTCCTTTGTGTTATTTATGTGGTTGGTTACATTAATTGCTTCTCTGATGTTAAACAAGCCCTGCATCCCTGGTATGAATCCAACATGGTCGTGATGGATTGTTTTTTTGATGTGTTGAATACTGTTGGCTAGGATTTTGTTGAAGATTCTTGTATCTAGGTTTGTGAGCAATACTGGGCTCTAATTTTCTTTTTGTGTGGTCCCTTTCCCTGGCTTTAGTATCAGGGTTATGCTGGCTTCATAGAATGAATTTGGGAGTATTCCATACCTTTCTATGTTGTGAAATAGCCTCAATAGTATTGGAGCTAACTCTTCTCTAAAAGTTTGGTAGAATTCTCTGGCAAAGCCTTCTGGGCCAGGATATTTTTTTTTTTTTTGGTTGGCAGTTTTTTTTGATGACTTTTACAATGTCTTCCTTTGTGATAGTTTATGAAGTTGATTTACTTCTCCTTGTGAAAATCTTGGTGGGTGATATGAATCTAGAAATTCACCCACTTCTTCTAGGTTTTCAAATCTGTTAGAGTACAGAATACATTTATTTA
This sequence comes from Heterohyrax brucei, assembly GCA_028571685.1. NCBI lineage: Eukaryota > Metazoa > Chordata > Mammalia > Hyracoidea > Procaviidae > Heterohyrax > Heterohyrax brucei. Next base: position 174,816,742 of record CM053141.1, read on the forward strand.
TTTAATGCCAATAAAGTTTTATTGGAACACATTGGTTTAGGAACAGTCTGGGGCTGCTTTCCTGTTACAATTATAGAATTCAGCAGCTGAAACAAAGATCATACGACTTGTAAATTCTGACCTCTGTACTTTCTGGCCCATTATAGAAAAAGTTTGCACATCCCTGGTGTATACAAGAATTTAAAACAGAAGCTGATACAGTGTAAGCTCTCAATAAACCATTGTTTTTTTCTCTCTCTGAAAAGCCTACTTTAATTTGCTCAACAATTATGAGAATAAGTCAGATGTGGGATGGCAAGCAGAAATAAATTACTTGTATTACAAATTTCAACAGTAAAATTCTATAGCATAGATCACCAAACAGAAGGTTGGATTTCCCTGAGGGGGCTCAGGGGTGGTAGCAAGGGTTTTTACACTGGGCATAAGGCTATGTTGGGCTTCCTTTGACTTTTCATGTCTCTGCTGACACTCTGACCAGTACACATCACAACAATCATGAAATATTCTTCCAAAGTGATAACATACAAAACTTCCTACCTAAACCAAGATTGACACAGCAAGGAAAGAAGAAAAAGCCTAAGAGTAAAGCTACAAAGAGCTTGCAAAGCAAACCACTCAAAAATAGGATTTTCTACACTAGAAGTGGCTTTGGAAAGTAAGAATAATGGCTTGGAAAAATGATAAATAATATCTAAAAGCCATTGTTATCCTATACTTCATTGGGTGAAATGTGTAGAAATAGTCTTACAAGTTGAATTGCACAAGGAAATAGAAGTGCTTTATAAAGACACGATTAGACACTGCACATTGGAGGAATGAAAAAAAATTCTAACTAATATCTCTCTACACATTTTGATGCTTATACCTCTAGCAAAGGGTGTGACACGTGGTAGAGATGCACACTTACATGAAATTTACTCCTCTATTCTGTGTAGTAATTCACGCATAAAAAGCCTAAGTAGTTTCTGGTTGAATAATACTGGAATAAAGGAAGGTTGTGTTAATCATAGACATGGCTGTGTGGTACAGTAGTTGCCACCAAGCTCTGGACTGAAGAGCCTGGGCTTGAATCATGAAACCTCCACTTACCAGCCTGGAAAACCACGAAGATTCAGTTTCTTCTCTCCCTCCTCATAGACTTGTGAGGACTCAAAACCATGATGTATTTAAGCACATAGCACTGTGCCTAACATACAGTAAGTCATTGATAAATATTAGTTTGTAATAATATTTGTCCTCACTGCTATTCTGTAAAATACAGAATTACAAACTCTTGAAACCTATTTCAATTGTGAATGACCTAATTTCTACCATGGCCAAGGAGTCTAAAAAGCCAAAGTTACACTTGTTTAATAAAAAAGGAAAAAAAATTAAATGTTAGCATGCCAAATGTAGATTCACATTAAAATTTAGGTGTCTTATGTTTATGCTGATTTTATAAAAGTTTGTATTTATTTGTTAAAAAAATATACACTGTCCTGTATTCAGTTGATAACTAAAATGTTAGTGGTTTGAACCCACTACCCGCTCTTTGTGAGAAAGATGTGACAGTACAGCCTTGGAAACCCTATGAGGGCAGTCCTACCCTGTCCTATAGGGTCAGCATGAGTCAGAATTGACTCATTGGTAATGAGTACATTAAAAGTTAGCTGTTTTTTCAGTACAGATGTAACCGTGGAATCGATACTAGACATTCTGCAAATAAACTCTGCATAAAAACAAACAGTTGCCATTTTAGTCGTGTGTGTCAGAGTAGAATTGTATTCCACAGGGTTTTCAAAGGCTGGTTTCTTTTTCAAAACTAAACCAGCAGGCCTTCCTTCTGAACATCTCTGAGTGGACTCAAACCTCCAACTTTTTGGTTAGCAAATGAGCATGTTAACCATTTGCACCACCTAGAGGATCCTAACTCTACATCATAGACCATATTAAGGGTGCAACTTATAAAATAGTAAGTAAATGATCCAATGAAAAATCATACCTCCGAATATTAAGGATTTTGCTTATTTTTCCTTTTTTTTTAATTGAGATATAATTCATATACCATAAAATTAACCCTTTGGATATGTACAATTAAGTGAGTTTTAGTATATTCTCCAAGCTGTACAACCATCACCACTATTCAAGTCCAGGACATTTTGTTGAGCCAGTAAAGAAACTCATACCACTGGCAATCATTCCCCATCTTCCGAGCCCTCAGCCTCTGGTATTTTTGTTTTGTTAAGATACAATACTAGCATTGTGGTTACTCTGTAAAGAGCTTTTATATTTTGGTATGCATACCAAAATAGTTGCATATGAAATCACATGATATGTGAGAGATGCTGAAAAATAACCCTGGAAATAATTATTCCTGCTTTTGTAAACTATTTGATAAAAAGCTTCAAATAAATGAACACGCAACACACAGAATCTTGGAGAAAATATTTCCACCAAGTCTTTCTAAGAAAAGCATGTTCAGTCTAGGGCTTTACAGTGACAATAATTTATTAGGAAAATTAGAACTCTTAACAACCGCAAAAGATAGAATGGATGTTGACATAAACTACTGTATCTTTTTCTAATCTCTTACTGGGTATTTCTGTGCTCTTGCATATAAAATGTGTCTTTTTAAAGAAGCATACAGTTTTGTTCCTTCTCCATTTTGGCTTTTAATTGGCATGTTTACTCCTTTTATATTTAATGTAATTACCGAGACTTGTAGTTTGTTAGCTTATACTATTCCTTTATGAGTTACCCTAGAGATTATGACATGTGTCATGACATTATCTTCCTAATGAACTACATCTAACCTGATGTTACATCTTCTAGTTATGGTCTTCATTTCAAATATTGTAACTTTTAATTCTACAATTTGATAGAATTTTTAAAAATGATTCAAGGTCTGTAGTGAAATTGTCCATCACAATTGTTATAAAATCTCTGTCTGGTGACACCTGTAGCTGGGTCACCAGGGAATCTATTGTCTTTATGTTCACTTTAAGCTCTGGATATTTTCATTCTCTGCTAAAGGTTTATTTAGTTCTGGAAGACACTCAGAGTTGGAACTGCTTAATACCTATTCCAATTGCCGAGGCCCGTCACCCACAAAGGCCTCTGTGAATAAAGTTGCAAGCCTATGTGATGGCGGGTGGAGACATCTCACCTGTGACATATTTCTGGCCGTACTTTCCTTGATAATATTTTGCAACCTAATCAAACCTTCCTCAAAAATACCCTCTTATCTCCCAGCACAAGGATCAAAGGGTTTTACAACCCCCTCAGCTTAATGAATTCCGACACAGCATGCCCAGCCCGGGAATACTGAGGCCAGCCTGGCTCCACTGGCTCCCCCCATCTATACTTCCCCCTCCATATGTGAAATGCAAGATTGCAGAAAAGCCCTGGGAAGCTCCCCGGGGACGACACCACACACAGCCTTTCCACTCCTTACATCAGGAAGACAGACAGGCTTCCAAGTTTATTATATTTGGTATGGCAAATAGACAAATACTAAAGAAATAGCCTTCTTAGAACAGTTTAAGAGAGGCTTAGAGTGGGAGACAGTGGGTGCTTACTATCCCCACAGGAAGAGATAAGAAAGAGCAAAGAAGGAACAAATAGAGACAATCAGATTAACTTTCAAGATGAGTCTACCTCCTTCCTGCACCTTTGACCTTGAGGATACGACTGATTGAGCTCAAGGTATAGCTTTATTTTCACTGTTGATTATAATCCAATATATTTGTCTTGGACCATTACCTAAAAGGCCCTAATGATTAACATGAAAAAAGACCACAGTGTATTGGTTCTTTACCAGCTAACAGAGAAGACCCTAATAATTAACATAAAGAGAGACCACGAGATATCAACTCCTTACTAACCAATAGCTTACGTGGTCAAAGAGCAGTTACCTCATTGATTATAAAAATAAAGAAAGACAGACCTTGACAGGCTGCTAGTCTCCAGATTCCTGGTTGTTTCAGTCTCATCATTTCCACCCACGCTGACGCCACCCATACCTCCGTGAACCCAGACCCTGCCATGGCTGGCTCCCGGCATCCAGTCAAGGACTAAACTAAATCATGGGTAGGTTTCAGCCCTTATAAAGCATAATCTGTTCCTGCTTCACCCTTAGGTGACTATACCCTAGGATATAGTCTTTCACAGGTCTCAACTGAAAGCAGTAAAGGTTTACTAAGCACTTCAACCATGGGGGAACTGAGCTACAGTTGTGTCTTTCAAGAACAATACACTAACAGTTTTGCTTGGTTTTCAGCTTCTTAACAGCTCCTTTCTCGTTGGCCTATCTGCTTTGCCTGTACCTTATGAGCTGGAGAATGTGTCAAGAAGAAAAAGAATGTGAAATATTGGGCTCATGCAAAATAGTTTTGTTTTTCTCTAAGACCTTGAGCTCTCAACTCCTAGCTGACATGTTTGGCACAACTCCCTTTTTGTTTCCCAAATCCAGAAGTTTTCTAAAAGTCTGCACAGTTTCGCAGCCTCCTCATCCATTCCATTTATACATCATCAACTAAATACTTTGAGGGATAAAACAGCACAGAATATCAGACACTACTCTATATATTTTGCTTTTCTCTTGGATCTTGTTTTCTCAATCCCTGGCAAACTTGGTAGCTGTTTGATCCCTCTAGACAGGTAATTATTTTGTGTGGGTTTTGGTTTTGTTTTAGCTTTAGCTTTTCTAGTTGCTCTAGGCATAATAAATATTCTACTACAAGCTAAACCATCCTGTGTAGAAGCAGATCTCACACATTCAGATGTTGCTATGTATGTACACAAAGAAACGGTTCCTGATCCTTTTGGTCCCAGGACACTTTTACTTTCTTAATTCTTAAGGACTGCAAGAATATTGTTGCAAGATCTTTAGGAAACAAGAAACAATAAGGAGAAGAGACTGATGATGTACTCTTTGCTTTCTTAAGGGATAACCACCTTCATTCTTCTTGCATTCTTGTTTTTTTTATTGTGATTCAGTGAAAGTGTACAATTCAATTTAAATTTGCATGCCTACCTATCTGCAGCTCCTTTTGCTGTCCTTGCCCAGTGATAGCACACTCCTTCTTTCCATTCTATACATATCATATCCTCTTTAACAATCTCCTGTCCCCTCCTCTCCACTCCCCTCTAGTAAGAGGCCAGTAGGATGACATCCTATAGATTCTTTTGTAGAAAGTATCTTCAAGAATTTGAGTAGTGTAATATGTGCAATATACGCTTAATATAGAAAATATTCAACTCAAGACATGCATTCTTGCCCTAAAGCTGTAAAACTAATTTAAAAGAATTTATGATTTAAAAAGCACATTGTTTTTTATGTGAGTTAAACTTCTTGATGTTTCTTATATTAGAAATTAAAACTGTAATTGTAAGGAATATTTAAATATTTATTAGTTCATTGTAATAATAAACCTATTATGTAGCAGCAAAAATATTTATGACTAGCTCACTTTACTATTTGCAATTAGTGAATGCTTTAAAAGAATAGTTTTCAGGTATTCTTTCAAGCAATGGTGTTCTTTGAAAAAGTGACTAGTTCCATTTGTAACTCAAATAATCACAAGAGTATTTTAGAATGCAGAAGAAGTGTTCTATGCAGAGTGCCCATTTTATCACACAAAATATTTAAAAGATGTGCCCTTGAAGATAAAAATTCATAATTTTTACTGTTCCATGGAGAGCGTTATATGTAATGTGCACATGTAGTGTTGTTAGGTGCCGATTCTGAGTGACCTTGCGTGACAGATTAGAAAGAACTTCTCCATATGATTTCCCAGCCGGGTAACTCTCTATGGGAGCAGATCTTCAGGTTTTTTCTCCCACAGAGTAGCTAATGGGTTCAAATCACCAATCTTTTAATTGATAGTCAAGCACTTAACCACTGCATTACCAGGATTCATTTGCTGCTCACCCATAGTCTCTTTCTTTGTGTATGTGCGTGTGTTTGTGTGTGTGTGTGTGTGTGTGTATACGTAAGTTAGAGTGTATGAGCCTAGATAATATGAAGAACATGGCACCAAGAATAGGGGAAGTCTCTTTAACAATCTGCAATATGCAGATAGCACAACCTTACTTGCCGAAAGTAAGGATGACTTGAAGCATTTACTGATGGATATCAAAGACTACAGCCTTCAGTATGTATTACACATCAATATAAAGAAAACAAAATTCGCACAAATGGACCAATAAGCAATATCATGATAAACAGAAAACAGTGAAGTTGTTAAATATTTCAGTTTACTTGGATCCACAATCAACATCTATTTGAATCAGAGTGTTGACAGAGAATGTTGAATATGTTGTGGACTACAAGAAGAATTAACAAATCTGTCTTGGAAGACGTATAGCAGAATGATCAATCGAAGTAAGGATGGCAAAACTTTGTCTCAGATATGTCAGACATTTGATCAAGAAGAAACAGTCCCTGGAGAAAGACATCATGCTTAGTAAAGCAGAAGGTCAGCAAAAAAGAGGAAGACCCTCAATGAAATGGCTTGACACAGTGACTGCCTACAATAGGTTCAAACATAGCAGTAATTATGGGAAAGGGTCCAAGCAAAATGAAATACTGTGAAAATACTAAGATGTTCCCAGGGGTTAAAACATTTTTCCCAATAACAAACAGACTTCTTTAAATTACCAATGTTTGCCTTAAAATGCATTTCCCTAATACTATGTTGTTGTATGAGTTTTACAGTTTTACCTTTCATATATTTTTTGAAAAGGTTTTCTAAATACAGTTAAGATAACAAAGTCCTTAGGCCAGTAATAAGCCTTGACAACAAATATATAAGCAGAAGCAAAAGTCTGTCTTACTACCTGGTAGTAAAAGTGTTGCTTTGCTATTTGATAGTAAATACTTTCATTTTATATGATTTTACTTTACTAATTTTCTTAATTCAATCGACTATTCCTAGGTTACCTCTAAATGACATCCATTCATATGCAAATTAAATCGACGGCTTATTGATACTCCATTTGTACGTTTTAAGTCAGAATATGATAATATACTCAGAGAATGACTTAAGGGAATTATAAGCTGAAGAGATACACTTGGTATCAGGTGAAGGCAAGATAAAATTATTAAAGGGAAGAGACATTTTTTTATTTTTAAATTACAGGTATTACTGTCCAAAGGAAGGAATAGGCAAATAGATCTTACACTATCTTCATGTCTAAGAAAAAAAGGATTATGATACAAATAAAGAAAATAGAGGGACAATATAAGTGGTTAAAAGGGGAGATTTAATTTGAAGTAGCAGTTAAAAGTGGAGAAAGATTGAAGAATTAATAGACAAATGTTTAGAAAGTAGTTTGTATAGGAAATCATCATTCAACAAATCTTCCCAGTCCAATTTGATCAAGTTTCTCCTCTCACCTCCCTGTTCACGTACCAGCAATGCTGAAAGATTATTAACTGAGAGATTGGAATTTTAGAGGAAATGAGACTACAAAAAAACTGGATTGAGGAAGTATAACCTCTCCTAAGGCTAACAGAGTACTCTTTAAGACTGCATAACAGACTATGGGAAAGGTACTCATAACCTCTAAGGGAATGGATGTCCTATCTGTCACTCTGTCAAAATACTAATTTTAAAGCTGAAAGCTAAAAAAAAAGGAAAAAGGAAAAAAGAAATCATCTCTTTTTTGGGGCTGTGAGGAGAGACTAAAGAAGGAAACAGTGAGGTGTCATCTTGGCTTTGACTCAGAGGCACCGAGTTTCAGTTTTTGATCATGGGAAACAAATTAGCCCAGATTACAGAGAGTTAAGCCAGGAAAGAACCAAGGAGCCATCCCACAGTGATGCTAGGCTAATGCAATTGTTATCTTCTGAATATCCTCCAAATCCATGTAATTATTACTAAGCATTCAGGAAAACCTCTGTCAACCGCACTGAGGGGATACCAAGAAAAATCAAATCAAATCCATTGCCATGAGTCAATTCTGACTCATAGCTACCCTAAAGGGCAGGGCAAGACTGCCACTTAAGGTTTCCAGGGGGCAGCTGGTGGATTTAAACCAGTGTCAAACTCACTGAAGTTTAATAGAGTAGCACTGCCCCAGTATGGTTTCCAAGGAGCTCCTGATGAATTTGAACTCCGGAACTTCTGGTTAGTAGCTCTAGTTCATTGTAGCTCTTAACCACTGCACTACTAGGGCTCCAAACTGATGCCAAGAGGACCTAAGTTTGTAGAGCAGGAGTCTGTTGCCTGAGCCATGATAACAGCAGAGGTAACTGGTGAAGAAAACTGGATGAAACAGAGCAGTGATGTCAGAAAGGCTGCCTGCAGCAGAGCCAGTAACAGAACAGTTAGAGAAGGAGACCAGCATCGTGAAACCTAAGACTTCTTCCTGAGCTGCTGTTATTATTAGTTGTTATGACCTTTCGGAAAGCGATTACTAGATGTATCTTCCAAAGCATCTCTAAGTAGGTTCAAACCACCCAACCTTTTGGTCAGTGATTGAGTGCTTAACCATTTGCACAACTTAAGGTCTCCTAAGATAAACCGCTTAACCACTACACCACCAGGGTTTCCAAGAAAGGTGATCCACCAAGAAAGGTATTCCAACTGAATGTGGAAATTATCAAACAATATCATTAATATCAAGTAAAATTTTTCTAAAGATCATTCAAAGGTGACTACAGTAGTGTATTGGCAGAGAACTGCCAAAAAATCAAGCTGAATTCAGAAGAGGACATGGAACCAGGGATATCATTGGTAATGTCACACGGATCTTGGCTGAAAGCAGAGAATACCAGAAAGATACTTACGACTATTTCATTGACTGTGCAAAGGCTTTTGGCTGTGTGGATCACAACAAATTATGGATAACATTGCAGAGAATGGGAATTCCAGAACACTCAATTGTGCTCATGAGGAATCTGCATATGGATCAAGAGATAGTCACGTGAACAGAACAAGGGGACACTGCATGGTTTAAAGTTAGGAAAAGTGTACATCAGGGTTGTATTTTTTCACCATACTTTTTCCATCTGTATGCCAAGAAAATAACTTGAGAAGCTGCACTATATGAAGGAGGCATGAGAATTAGAGGAAGACTCGTAAATAACCTGAATTATGCAAAGGATACAACCCTGCTTGTGTGAAGTGAAGAGGATATGATACACTTAGTGATGAAGATTGAAGACCACAGCATTTAGTATGCCTTGCACCTCAACATCAAGAAAGCCAAAATCCTCACAACTGGACCAGTAAACATCATGACAAATGGAGCTAGGATTAAAGTTGCCAAAGTTTTCATTTTACTTCCTTCCGTAATCAATGGCCATGGAAGCAGCAGTCAAGAAATCAAAAGATGTGTTGCATTGGGGAAATCTGCTGCAATGGACCTCTTTAAAGTATCCAAAAGTAAAGATATCACCTTGAAGATGAAGGTGCACCTATCCCAACTAATAGTATTCTCAGTTGCATCATATGCAAGCAAAAGCTGGACAATTAATAAGGAAGACAGAAGAAGAATTGATACCTTTGAATTGTGGAGTTGAAAGAACATTGAGTATGCCATGGACTGCCAAAAGAACAAACAGATCTGCTCTGAAAGAAACACAACTGGAGGGCTCCTTGGAAGCAAAGACAGCAAAACTGTTTCTTACATACTTCGCACTTGTTGTCAGGAGGGATTATTCCCTGGAGAATGACATCATGCTTGGTAGAGTGGACAGTCAGTGAAAAAGAGGAAGACCCTCGAAAGATGGATTGGTACAGTGGCTGCAACTATGGGCTTAAGCATAACATGATTGTGGGCATGGCACAAGACTGGGCAGTGTTGTTTCTGTGGTGCATAGGGTTGCTATGAGTCAGAACTGACTCAACGGCACCTAACAACAACAAAAGAAGGACTCTTCTACTTAAGCAGACACAAAATAAAAAGAGAAAAATCGTCTGAGGAGAACTAATGCTCAACAATGAAGCAAACAGGGCTTATGTCATGTAAGAGTCATTAATTTTCTTGGTAGCTTCAGGGTCAGCAGTTTAAAGGACTAGCTGGATCTGAGTTTTAACATTTGAGTTTCTGCCAAATTATCTTTTAATTAGGGCTTTAGAGGCTTTGTTCTAGAATTAAAAATAATGAAGGAAAGCTAAGTCTTTCATTTGTAACCCAAATATCTCATCTTGTTTAGCTTGATGGTTGCCCTGTGGGATGTTTTCCTGTAATATCTTGGCTTTGTTTTTCCTACACTGGTTTCACTAAAGGCTGGGATCAGTTTTGCCCCGTACGATCGCAGACACACACATCCTTGTATGTAACAGTAACTTTATTTCTCCAAGTCTGAAACTGGTTAATAGCTCTTATCAGCACATAAAAGCCTCCTACAGCAGACAAGTAAAGTGATTGAGAAACCTGTAAAAACCTAAAGAAAGAAAGTTCAATGAAGTTAAAACAAATTTTAGCTCTAGGTCTCCATTGATCTCCACAGTAAATATAAAAACCTAACATGTTTATTAGCCTTCCTTTCATTATGAGTCATTATTATTGCACTGTTTTCCCATATCCTAACACCTTCTCTGCTGGGACCTTCAAGTAAAACACTCAAACTGAGACTTTTTGAAAGATAAAGAGGTACAACTATGTTCAGATTCTAAACCAAACATAAAGTTATAGGTTTTTCAGGAATCTCTTGGAATTATACCATATACATAAAGGACTGTTTTGAAAACTAGACTTTGGTTTTATAAAATGCTTGCCTAAATTGTGTTTGTTAAATAAATACACATCTCTAATAAAGCAATGCTATGAAGAATGTACTTGCAGAAGATAGCAGAGTAGTTGGAAACAAATACAACTAATAAACATAAGGCTCTGTCTTATAAAGTGGTCATGCTTTAAACTGTTTTCCTATACCTAGAAGCAACAAGAAGATTGAACTAATTAGGATTATTTCTTTAGGGGGAAAAAATTTTATGGAAAAGAGAAACCTTTTGTAATCATGAGTTTTAATTTAATTGGTAAATCATGAGTTTTAATTATCAAGTATTGTAAAATGCACAAAATGATAAAGGAAATTGTACACACTTTACGCAACTCCAAAGGTCAGAATTTAGGTGCTAACCAAAAAAAGGTCTAAAGGATGAGTATTTTTAGCAAGTGCAAGAAAAAATGTTATTACCAAAACATAGTATCTAATTTGCAAACAGATAATGATGGGAAATAATGAGCATCCTGTCATTAGAAGCATTCAAATATAAAACTTTATAATATTTCAGTGGTCACTCAAACATGGGCTATTAAAATAGATAAGTAATGGGCTGTTAACTAGATAAGTAGTTGAAGACTATTTTGTACATTTTACAGTTAGAACACTTTATTGACAATCAAATCTTCACTTCTGGATTCTCATACAAATATTGTACTACACATTTGTCAGTTTCTTATACTGTGGTAGCTTGTGTGTTTCTGTGATGCTGAAAGCTATGTCACTGGTATTTCAAATGTCAGCAGAGTCACCCATGGCAGACAGGCTTCAGCAGAGTTTTGAAACTAAGACAGACTAGGCAGAAGGACCTGGCAGCTCAACTTCTAAAAAAAAAAACTGGCCATTGAGAACCTTATGAATAGGAATGGCATGTTGTCTGACACAGCACCAGAAGATGAGTCCCTCAGGTTGGAAGGCACTCAAAACAGCTGACTCCTCAATGTAAAGTTAACCTTAATGAAGTGCATGGAGTCAAGCTTTTGGGACCTTCATTTGCTGATGTCGCACAACTCAAAATGAGAAGAAACAGCTACAGATATTCGGCAATAATTGGAACATGAATATACAAAATACGAATTTAAGAAATTGAAAGCAATCAAAAATGAAATGGAACACATAAAGTCTGATATTCTAGGCATTAGTGAGCTGAAATAGACTTACACTAGTCATTTTGAGTTAGACAATCATGATCTACTATGTTGGAATGATAAATTGAAGAGGATTGGTGTCACATTCATAGTCAAAACAAACATTTAAAGATCTATACTGAAATACAGCACTGTCAATGGTAAAATAATTTCCATGTGCCTAGAGGGAATGCCAATTAATGTAACTATTATTCAAATTAATACACCAAAAATTCAGGCAAAGAATGAGGAAATTGATGATTTTTGCCAAGTTCTACAGTCTGAAATTGATCAAATATGCCATCAAAATGCATTGATAATTATTAGTGATCAGAACGTGAAAGCTGGAAACAAAGGAGGATCTGCAGGTGGACAATATAGCCTTGGTGGTAGAAGAGATGCCAGTGATCACAGGATTGAATTTTGCAAGACTAATAACTTCTTCACTGGAAATACCTTTTCTCAGCAACATAAAAGGCAACTATATACACACAGACTGCACCCGATGGAAATTACACTTGTAGAAAAAGATAACAGAAAACTCACAACTCAACATCATTATTCAGAACAAGGCCAGGGGTTGACTGTGGGACAGAATACTCATTGATCACATGCAAGTTCATGTTGAAGAAGGTAATTAAAACAAGTCTGTGAGAACCAAGGTACAATCTTGAATATATCCCACCTGAATTTGGAGATCATTTGAAGAACAGATTTGACATATTGAACATTAATGACCAAACACCAGATGAGTTGTGAGATGACATCAAGGACACAATAAGAAAGCAAGTCATTAAAAAGGCTGGAAAGACAGATAAGACCAAAATGGATGTCAGAAGAGACTCTGAAACTTGCTCTTGAATATAGAGTAGCTAAAGCAAGTGAAAGAAATAATGAAATAACAGAACTGAATGGAAGACTTCAATAGGTAGCTCAAGAAGAAAAAGTAGGATATTATAATAAAATATACAAAGGAATCAGAGTTAGAAAACCAAAAGTGAAGAACACAAGCTGAAAGAATTGAAGAAAAAATTCAAGCCTTGAGTTGCAATATTGAGGGATTTGTGGGCAAAATATTGAATAACAAGGAAGGATTAAGCAAACAGAGGGAACACACAATGTCACTGTATCAAAAAGAATTTGCCTATGTTGAGCCATTACAGGAGGTTACATGTGACCAAAGATCTGTGATAATGAAGAATAAGTCCAAGTTGCACTGGAGGCATTGGTGAAAAATAAGTCTCCATTCCAAAGAAAGGTGATCCAACAAAATACACAAATTACTGAATGATATCATTAATAGCGTATGCAAATGACATTTGCTGAAGTTGCTTCAGAAATGGTTGCAGTATTACATCAACAAGAAACTGCCAGAAATTCAAGGCATGTTTAGACAGGGTTGTCATTGCTGATGTTAGGTGGATCCTGGCAGAGAATACCAAAAGATGCTCACCTACGTCTTACTGACCACTATACAAAAGCCTTTGACTCGGTCGATCATCACAAATTAGGGTTAACAGTGCAAAGAACAGAAATTACAGAATACTTGATAGTGCTCATACAGAACCTGTGCTTAGATCAAGAGGCAGTCCTTGGAAAAGAACAAGGGGTTAGCGATTGGTTTAAAATCAGGAAAGTGTGTGTTAGGATTTTATTCTTTCACCATACTTATTCAATCTGTATGATGAGCAAATAATCCCCAAACCTGGACTACATGAAGAAGAATGCAACATCAGAATTGAAAGAAGACTTTTGAATGAACTGCATTATGCAGATGACAGTCTTGTTTCCAGACAGAACCTGATGCACTCACTGTGCACTCACTGATAAAGATCAAATACCATGGCCTTCAGTATGGATTACTCCTCAGTGTAAACAAAACAAAAATCCTCATAAGTGAATAAACAAAAATTGAACTTATAAAGATTTCCTTTTATTTGAATCCACAATCAGTGTCCATAGAAGCAGCAGCTAAGAAATCAAATACTATATTGCACTGGACAGATCTGCTGCAAAAGTCCTCTTGAAAAAAATACAAAGTGTCAAAAAATACCAAAAAGTAAATATGTCACTTTGAAAACTATGGTGCACCTGACCCAAATCGTGATATTTTGAACTACCTCATACTCTTGCAAAATCTGTACAATAAATGTGGCTGAACAAAGGAAAATTGATGTCTCTGAATTACGATGTTGGTGATGTATATATCATCAATTGCCAGAAGAACAAAGAAATCTGTCTTAAAGGAAGCATAGCCAGAATGCTCCCTGGGATGGAATATGGCAAAGCTTCTCACATGAGTTTGGACATGTCCTTGGAAGAGATTAGATTCTAGAAGGACATTATGCTTGGTAAGATACAAGATAGGTAAAAAAGAGGAAGACTTTTGAAGAGATAGATTGACGCTGTGACTGTACCAGTGAGCCTAAACATATCAGTAATTGTGAAGATGGTACACGACTGGGCAGTGTTTCATTCTGTTGCACATGGGGTCACCATGAGTCAGAATTGATCCAGCAGCACCTAAAAACCACAACAACATAGAGATAATGACAACTACTAATATCAGAATCTTTCTACGCCTCCTCCCAAACAGAACACAAATAAAAATTCATGGCTTTTTACTAGGGAACAAATACTACTTCAAAATCCAAGTCATGTGTAAATATGGAAATAAATTCTGAAACCAGCAATGCCTTTTCAAAGCCCAGGTCAAAGCAGTGTCAAGTATAGACTGCTTGAAAAATAGGAGAGTGAGGTGGGTATTGACACTGATGAAATACAAATAAAGTCATCCCTGGAGAAAGGGGACCCCATCCTGAGAGATTACATTTTTATATCACAACAATGGATATGAAGAGAATAGAAAGGAGGGATTTGAAAGTATTCAAGACCATAGGGGGCAGATTTGAAACCAATGTTCATGCGTATGTATGTGGGAAGGGGACGCAATTTGGGATGGATAAGGAAAGATCAACAGAATAGAAATGAAAGAAAGATACAAAATGGATCAGAAAGAAAGAGATAGACATAAAATACAAAGACTCAACAGATACATAATTGGAGTCCCTGAACACTGAAAAGCAAACAGTTATCGGTGTTAAATATGGAACAGAATACTTAAAACTATAAACCAGAAGAATTTTCCATATGTTAAGTTAAACTGAATTGACATCTTAAATGAGTTCATTCTATATATGGAAATACTGACACAAAATAACCAACTCCATTATACATCCTAGTAAAACGACTGGTGAAAAGATAAAGTATCCCTGACACTGTAGTCACCAGTAGTTGGCATTAGAAGTCTCAATAACACCGTTGAAAATTTCAAGGAAAGAAAATATGAGCCACAACTTTTGTATCCAGTCAAGCTACTCTTCAATTTTCAAAGCTATAGAAGCCAAGCCAAGCCAAGTGCTGTCGAGTCAGATCCGACTCATGGCGACCCTAGAAAAACAACTTTAAACATGCCATAATTGGACAATACAAAACTCACAGGCTCTTCCCAAGAAATCCACTAAAATATCATTGCTGAAAATGTATACAACCAGCAGCTTCATTTTCACTTAGAAACTTATTAAAATTGCAGAATTCAGGTCCCATCTTGGACTTTCTGAATCAGAATCTGCATATTAACAGGATGCCCATGCGACTATTACGTGCATTAAATCCTCGCAAGCGTAGTATAACAAGCTTCTATATCAAGGTTCTTAGGTGCTGCTGGATCAGTTCTGACTCATAGTGACCCCACGTTCAACAGAATGAAAGCCTGCCTGGTCCTGTACCATACTCACAATTACTGATGTGTTTAGGTTCATTGGTACAGCCACAGTGTCAATCTATCTGTTCAAAAGTCTTACTCTTTTTCACTTACCTTGTATCTTACCAAGCATTGTCTTCATCCAATCAAGAGATAACTGTAGAGACTTTGAAAAAAGACTAAAGGCTTTCTTATTTGTATACGGAATGTATTTAATTATAGATCTAAGACTAAAACAAATGAGATAGGGGTGGAAGAACAGTAGGTAAATGTTAAATGTTCTGTCAATTTAGAAATACCACAACTTAAAGAAACGTAATAAGGAAAAGAAAGTAGAAGTAATATAATGACTGTCTTGGGGTGCCAGAATTTTTTTTTATTTGAGAGAAAAGAGACTACATAGAAAAATGGTAAACACTACATAAAATAATGGAAGATACTTGAGACCAAACTTATCAACTTATTAAAAAAAATGTATGGGGATTTAATTCACTATCAGAAGGAAAAAAAATTCAGAATGATGCACAAAGCAAAACTCATCTGTCTACTGTATATAAGACGGATACTTGAAACAAAGTGATTCAGAAAGCTGAAAAACAAAAGGATAGACAAAGATGTTCCAGTAAATGCAGTGCCATAAAAGCAGAACTGTGCTTCTGATATGAGACAATGTAAGGTTGTACTCAGACCAAAAGAAGAAGGGTCCTATATTATGTTAAACATCACAATACACAATTAAGAGTCAACAGTTATGAATATCCAGACCCTAAGTAGTATAGCCATCACCTCCATACAGCAGAAGTTATAAAAGTTGCAGGAAGAAACCAGACTAATAAACACTTCAGTAATAAATTTTAGCATTCTATTCTCAAAGAGGTCAAGTGGACAGAAAGAAAGGTAAATGAGTATGATAAATCAATAAGGTAGATTTTATTAATATATTCTAAACTTTATACGGAAACCCTGGTGACTTAGTGGTTAAGTGCTATGTCTACTAACCTAAAGGTCAGCAGTTCAAATCCACCCAGGTGCTACTTGGAAACTCTATGGAGCAGTTCTACTCTGCCCTAGAGGGTCACTATAAATTGGAATCAACTTGATGACAGTGGGCTTAAACTTCATATCCTGATAATACAAAATATACCTCTTCTCCAGTCACATACACAGGCACAAAAACTAATCACACATTAGATCACATACAGAAAATTGAACTCAATAGTTCCATAGAGTAACACATGCTGTAATTACAGTGCAATACTGTGCTGTGAACACAATGCAGTAACATACAGTGAACATAATGCAATAAAATTAGAAATCAGTAACAAAATAGAAAGCACACAAAGTTTTCTCCCTGAAAATTGTAAAAACTCTTAAAAAACTAACTGTTGGGCAAAAGAGAAAAGACATACTGAAATGGCAGAGTTGCTGAAATTTGAGAAGTGATGAAGTATAACTGAAGCTTTGCTCAACATAACATTCATACACTTAAATATTTATATGAATAAAAAGTAAAGGTAAGTAAATTAAATTCCTAACACAAAAGAAAGAAAACTACAAGGAAAACAGAAAAAAATCATAAGGAATAGGAAAAATAAAGATAAAAATACGAATTAATAAAGTATAAAACAGAAAAAGGAATAGAACTAATGAATCAAAACAGAAAATATCCACTTAATAGTAAATCAGTAGCTTCCAAATCAAGAAGAAAGAAGATGTTAAGGAAGCACAAATGTACCAAATAAATGATAAGGAGCAAAAAGCCTTGAAACAGGAATCTTGAAAACAATTTTAATGGAATATTTTTACTTCATACAAATAAAATTATCATTTTCCATGAAATTAATAATTTCCCAGGAAAATACAATTCACTAACACTGAATCAGTAAAATCAGAGAATTTAGAGGAAATAACATTATCAAAACCTGTCCCACAAATTCATCAGGCCTAGACATCATTTTCACAGTGGAGTTCTAGCTAAACTTCTAAACCCAAATAATCTCAATGTCATATAAATCATATAGAAAAAAAAAGATCACTTTCTTTTTCTTTACATGAAGCAAGTATAAAATTTATACCTAAATATGATAAAGATATCCTAAAAAAAGATCACTACAATCCAATCTCAGCTGTCTAAAAAGCAAAATGTTAGCAACAGAATCCAATATACTTTAACACAATTTCTCTAGGAATGTAGGATTGTTATAATATTAGGAAATTCAGTTGTGGAGATTATCATATTATTAGATCTAAGAAGAAATACAAACTAAATAGATACTGAAATGTCCTTCAACACAATTAACACTCCAAATAAAAACAGGAATAATTCATAAGTATTTCTTTAACTGTGATAATGTATTTCAGAGTAGGTGTACATACATGTACACACATATCTCTGCCACAAACCACTGCCTTACTTAATGGACAAACATTAGAAACATTCCCAGTAAAACCAGGAAAAACATAAAACACTCTCAGCTTCCACTACTATAAACTGAGGTAGTAGTCAGTATAGTAGGTAAAATAAAGCAACTGAAAGCATGAGAATCAGAGAGCAAATTCAGCCTGCTGCTCCTGACAGCCTGTTTTCATCAGCATTTTGGGCAGCTCCTAGTTCAACACCTGAACAGCTCTCCACATAGAAGTGAAGTTTACTTTTAAGGCTGAGAGGTCTTTGTATTTGCCTGGCGATCTGTCTGTTGATAGGCCTATCATCTTTTCCTCCCACCCTTCTTTGACCCACATTGTAAGGTTTGCTGACAGCCCCCAGTGTCTCCATACGTAGAGCAGCCTCTTTGCCACCTAAAACGCAGAGACTTCCACCCCAGAGAGGCCACTTGGGGCAAATCACTAGAGTATTAGAGACAGCTGGTGGTCAACAATTCTCTTAGATATAATGCCAGAGAAATCAGACAGTGTCTAGACGGCACGTAGGCAGCAGACCATAAATAATCATTTAAAGAAGATCAAATGCTCCAGAAAACTCCCAAAATATAAAGATTGAAAAAATTTCTCAGATGAAGAAGCCTTTCTGAATCTATCAGAGGTCGAATACAAAAGAATTATATGTAGAAGCTTCCTAGAGATTAAACAAAATGCAGCAGAACAAAATGAAAAATTAAGCTATTCGAACCAATGGAACATCAACAATCTGAAATACGTCAGATCAATAACAAAATTACAGAATTAGATAACTCAATCCAAAGCCAAAAGAGTAGGACTGAACAGATTGAAGTTAGACTCAGGGACCTTGACGACAGAGCAATGGACACCAGCATTTATGAGGAGAAATTAGAGAAAAGAAATACGAAAAATGACGAAGCTCATTAACAGACATGTGGGACTCCATTAAGAGGAATAATTTACATTTAACTGGAGTTCCTGAACAATGCGGGATAGATGACAATATAGGGAGTATTGCTGTAGAGATGCTGACAGAAAACTTTCCTGAGATTATGAGCAAAGAGAACATAGATATCAAAGATAGCTATTAAACACCACAAAAACTAGACCCCAAAAGAAAGACATTAAGACATATTATAATCAAGTTTAATGAAACGGAAAAGAAACAGATGCTTCTGAAGGCAGGAAGGCTCAAAGCAAAGCTAACATTTCTCTTTGAAAATGATGCTGGCTAGAAAACAGTGGGATGACACATTCAAAGCCCTGAAGGAGAAAAATTTCCAACCAAGTATTATTTATCCTGCAAAATTGTCTATCAAATATGATGGTAAAATTAAAACTTTTGCAGATAAAGAGAAGCTTAGAGACTTTGTAAAAACTAAGCCCAAACTACAAGAAATATCAAAAGAAGCTCTTTCCCTAGAAAAACAAAACCATTAAATGTATATTTAAGGTGACAATGCAGAATACAACATCCAAAATTCTAATCAGTTAGGGAAGTCACAAAACTTTTGATCCAAGATGTCACTCGATGTCTCTTTACTGGAGTATTCAGTCCATTCACACTCAATGTAATTATTGAACAGGTATGTGTTTAGCACTATCATTGTGATGTGTTTATTTTTGTGCTGATGTTTTCTCTGTTGTTCTTATTAATCTGTTCTGGGATATTCTTTGTGAGTTGATTTTTCACCTTTTTCAGGGTTGGTTTTGTGGTTGTTGAGATTCCTGTATTACATTTCTTGATGTGATATGTTGCATCTTTATTGCGCTTTACAGCTGCGCCTATGATCCCACTTAACAAACTATGTATAAACCCAGTTTCAATTACTACCAGTCTTATTAACTTCCTCTCCATCTGGAAGGACTATAGCAACTGTAGTATACCCCTCTTTTTAATCTGATGACATCATAGTTTTCATGATATGCTTACTGGATCATTTCTTTCATTTTATAGCTTTGATTGAATTTGGTGCCTCCCTAACTGAGTAGGTTGCTAGATGATGTGTCCTGTATTTACTTCTAAAATATAAAGTTAGTGGTTTTGTTCTTCTAAGCCAAGAGATTCTTTCAGTATTTCTTGTAGCTTTGGTTTGGTTTTTACAAAGTCTCTGAGTTTCTGTTTACTGCAAATGCCTTGATTTCATTTGCATGTTTGAAAGATAGTTTTGCAGGACGTATAATTCTTGGTTGGAAGTGCTTCCCCTTCAAGGTTTTGAATGTGTCATGCCACTGTCTCCATAACAGCATTGTTTCTGCTGAGAAATCCAATGAAAGCCTACAGAGTTCCCCTCTAAATGTGAGCTTTGCTTTGAGTCTTGCTGCCTTTAAGAGTTTCTGCTTACGTTTCATTTTGTTAAGCTTAATTATAATATGTCTGGAGTCTTTCTTTTGAGATCTACATTGAATGACATTCAGTATGCATCTTGGATATCTATATTCTCTTCTTTCCTAATTTCTGGGAAGTTTTCTGTCAGCAGCTCAGCAACAGTACCCTCTGTGTGCTCAGGTTTCTCACCCTGTTAAGGAACTCTGATTAATTGCAGACTGTTCCTTCTAATAGAGTCTCACATGCTTCTTAATGCTTCTTCATTTTTCTTGTTTCTTTTTTCTGATTTCTCCTCATAGATATTAGAGTGAATAGCTCTGTCTTCCAAATCAGAAAGTCTATTTTCCATTTGTTCCATTCTGTTTTCTTGGCTTTTAATTGAAGTTTTCATCTCTTTGATTTTGTTCTTGATCTCTTGGATTTCAGAGTCCCGGTGTTCCATCAGGTAGAACAGCTTGTTTAATTTTTCATTATGCTCTGCTGCATTTTGTATAAGATTTAGGAGGGCTCTCTATATAATCCTTTTGTATTTACCTCCTGATAATTTCACTAAGGTTTCTTCATCTGGGACATTCTTTGGTGCTTTCATTTGGGGGCCTTCTGAAGCCATGGGTGATTTCTTCATTACACTTTTATCCAGAGTTTGTTGCTTTGGGGGCATCACGTGGGTCAATAGAGGCTGGGAGAGATGCTGTGAGGATGGACTGCAGTTGTTTCTCTAGGCCGTCTTAAAACGAAAGGTAAAAGGAATCTGACAACTTCCAAAGTCAGTCAGGTTTTTAGGTGTGCAGGTCCCACTCCCCACCTGTCAAAGGAAGCACCTCTATAGCCAACCCGAGATGTTATGAACTAGTTCAAAATACAGAAAGGCTACTGCCCTGCTGGCCTCCTCTGTCAGGCCACAGCCATAGGTTACACTGTGTAGAATACTGATTTTCTACCAGAAAAGCGCTCTCCTCCAGGCAGGCACTGGAATTAGGTGCCTGGAATTAGGTCCAGCTGAGGCCTCCATATGGGTATATCCACCTCCCAGTGGAACAAGATGGCATCTCACACAAGCTCTCCACCTGCCTCAGTACAGGCTACTCAATGGCAGAGGTGGAAAGTGAAGCCAAAGGTACCAAGATGCATAGAGTCCAAAGCCAATATGGCAACTTCACCTGCTGATCCCACCAGCAGTGCATCTGAGACTAGCTGCTATTCAAATCCTAGCTCTGCCTGCTGGCTAAGACTGAGGAAAAAAAAGTTAAAATGGCAAGTTAACTTTGGTCTGTGAAAGCCAGTACTCACCAAGAGTGGGGATCAGTGAAAGAGAGAAAGTTTTCCATTCAGTGGTATGAAGTCCAAATTAATAGCCGTATGCTGTGTCCTAGGGCTTATGAGGTATACAGAAGGCTCCATTTAATTATCACTTCAGGTCTTGGTTTCCAGAGGGATTTATGGAGACGTGTGTTTAGTCCAAGATCTTGACTCTGACAGAAATCATAAAACTTAAAGCTACAATATTAAAATAAGGGAATCTGTGATCATATCATGACAACTATGACACAATCACATTAAAAGAAGGATACACTACAGTAGCTGTAGTCATTTCAGATGGAGAAGAAGTTAAAGAGTTATGCAATAATTAAAATTGGGTTTAATCTTAGTATGTTAAAGCAGATAATAGATGTAGCCATAAAGCAAATTAACAATACATCATATCAAAACAAGAAATGCAATACAGGAGTCTCAACAAACATAAAAACAATACTGAAAAGACAACTCATAAAGAAGAATAGCCCAGAACAGAATATTAAGAGTAATGTAGAAAACATCAACATAAAAATAATTACATCAAAATGATGACACTAAGCACATACATATCAATAATTACACTGAATTTAAATGGACTGAATGCTTCAGTAAAGAGACAGAGAGTGATTCCTGGGTCAAAAGACACAACCCCTCTATATGTTGCTTACAAGAAATATACCTTAGACTTAAAG
Source organism: Heterohyrax brucei (assembly GCA_028571685.1). NCBI lineage: Eukaryota > Metazoa > Chordata > Mammalia > Hyracoidea > Procaviidae > Heterohyrax > Heterohyrax brucei. Next base: position 174,839,066 of record CM053141.1, read on the forward strand.
ACGTGAACAAATTGAAAATTAAAGGATGGAATAGTATATACCAAGCTAACAATATACAAAGGTGTGGTGATACTAATCTCAGATATAAGAGATTTTAATGTAAAATCCACTACTGTGGACAAGGACTGTCACTATTTATTTCTGAAAGGTTCAACGCTTAAGCAAGACTTAACAATATTAAATATTTATGCCCCCAATACCACAGCATACAAACACATTGAACAAATACTGACAATACTGAAAAATGAGATAGATCATTCCACAATAAGAGTTGGAGACTTCAACATTCCCCTTTCAGCTGTGGATAGATCATCCAGAAAAAAGCTCAGAAAAGATACAGAAGATCTTACTGCAACAATCAGCCAACTTGACCTGATTCACATATACAGATCTTTTCATCCATCAACGAATAAGTACACCTTCTTCTCCAATCCACATGGAACATTCTCAAAAAATAGACCACGTGTTAGGTGATAAAGCAATTCTCTATAAAATCCAAACCACTGATTTACAGCAAAGTATCTTCTCTGCCCATAGGACATTAAAGTTGAAATCCATAACAGAAAAATCATAAGTAGAAATTTAAACTTATGAAAACTGAACAACACTTTGCTCAAAAAGCCTTGGGTTATAGAGGACATCAAGGACAAAATAAAGAAATTTATGGAAAGAAAGAGAATGAAAACATATCCTACTAGAATCTGTGGAATACAGCAAAAGTGGTGCTCAGAGGTCAGTTTATCTCTATAACTGCACATATCCAGAAAGAAGAAAGGTCCCATATTAAAGAATTAACCTTACAACTTGAATAAACAGAAAGAGAACAACAGAAGAACCACTCAGCTACCAGAAAAAAAAAAAAAAAACAGATTATAAGGATTAGAATAGAACCAAATGGATTAGAGAATATAAAAACAACCAAAAAAAAGTTAACAAAACCAAAAGCTGGTTCTTTGAGAAGATCAACAAAATTGTTAAACCATTGACTGAACTTACAAAAGAAAAACAGCAGAAGATACAAATAACCCAATTAAGAAATGAGATGGGAGATGTTACAACAGACCCAGATGAAATGAAAAATATCATAACAGAATACTATAAAGGGTATACTCTAACAGGTCTGAAAACCTAGAGGAAATGGACAAATTTCTAGATTCAGATGACTCACCAAGATTATCACAAGGAGAAGTAGATCAACTTAATAAATCTATCACAAAAGAAGAGATTGAAAAAGTCATCAAAAAATCTACCAAGCCAAAAAAGTCCTGGCCCAGATGGCTTCACTGCAAAATTCTACCGAACTTTTAGACAAAAGTTAACTCAGTTACTACTGAGGTTATTTCACACCATAAAAAGCGATGGAATATTCCTGAATTCATTCTATGAAGCCAGCATAACCCTGATACCAAAGCCAGGGAAAGATCCCACAAAAAAAAGAAAATTACAGACCAATATCATATGAGTCGATCCGACTCAATGGCAGGTGGGTTGGCATCACACATGAACCTAGATGCAAAAATCTTCAACAAAATTCTAGCCAGTAGAATTCAACAGCATATCAAAAAAATAATTTATCACAACCAAGTTGGTTTCACTCCAGGGATGCAAGCCAAGCCACGCCAAGTGCCGTGAATGCAAAGCTGGTTCAAATCAGAAAAACAGTTAGTGTGATCAACCACTTCAATAGCACAAAAGATAAGAAGAATCACCTGATTTTGTTAATTGATGCAGAAAAGGTGTTTGACAAAGTCTGACACCCATTCATGCTAAAAACTCTCAGCAAAATAGGAACAGAGGGGAAATTCCTCAACAGAATCAGTAGCATCTATGCAAAGCCAACTGCCTGCACTGTCCTGAATGGTGAAAGATGAAAGAATTCCCTTTGAGAATGGAAACTAGCCAAGGATATCCACTCTCACCACTTCTGTTCAACATTGTGCTTGATGTTCTAGTCAGAGCAATTAGACAAGACAAAGAAATAAAGGGCATCCATATCGACAACGAAGAAGTAAAAATCTCCCTATCTGCAGATGATATGATTGTATATATAGAGAATCCAGAGGAATCCGTAAGTGAACTACTGGAACTAATAGAGAAGTTTAGCAAAGTATCACGATACAAGATAAACATAAGTAAATTAGTAGGATTCCTTTATACCAACAAAGAGATTGTTAAAGAAGAAATCACCAAATCAATACCATTTACTATAGCCCCCAAGAAGATAAAATAACTGGGAATAAATCTAACTAGAGAAATAAGAGACCTTTGCAAAGAGAACTACAAGACCTTACTATAAGAATCTAAGAGAGACTTACATAAATGGAGTAAACTACCCCACTCATGGACAGGAAGACTCAACATTGTGAAAATGTCTATTTTACCCGAAGCAATCTATGTATATGATGCAATCCCAATACAAATTCCAGCAACACTTTTTACTGAGATGGAGAAACAAATCACCAACTTTGTTTGGAGAGGGAAGAAACCTCGGATAAGTAAAGCACTACTGAAGAAGAACACACCGGGAGGTCTCTCATGACCTGACTTTAGAGCATTTTACACTGCCACAGTTGTCAAAACAGCCTGGTACTGGTAAAAAAAAGAGACACATAGATCAATGGAACAGACTTGAGACCCCATAGATGCCACCATCCTCCTATGAACAATTGATATTAGACAAAGGCCCTAAGTTTGTAACCTGGGGTAAAAACAGTCTCTTTGACAAATAGTGCTGGCAAAATTGGACATCCATCTGCAAAAAAATTGAAATGAGACCCTTATCTCACACCTTATACAAAAACCAACTCAAATTGCATAGAAGACCTAAATATAAAATCTAGAATGATAAATCTCATCCAAGGTAAAATAAGATCAACAATGGAAGTCTTAATATACAACGTAGACAGACTTCAGAATCTGACAAACAGAGCATGATCAACAGAAAAGAAAATAGATAAATGAGAACTACAAAGAATCAAACACTTCTGCTCATCCAAAGACTTCATCAAAAGAATTAAAAGACCACCTACAGAATGGGAAAAAATATTTCCCAACTATATATCAGACTGACGTCTGATCTCCATAATCTACAAGGTACTTCAAATATCAACAAGAAAAGGATAAATAATCCAATTAAATGATGGGCAAAGGAGATGAACAGACACTTCTCTAAAGAGGATATCTAGATAGCCGAAAGACAAATGAGGAATTGCTCACAATCATTAGCTATTAAAGAAATCAAATCAAAACTATGATGAGATACGATCTCACCCCAAGGTTGACCATGATCCAAAAAACACAAAACAACAAATACTGGAAAGACTGTGGAGAAGTTGAAACTCTACTGCACTGCTGGTGGGATTGCAAAATGGTACAACCTCTTTGGAAAGCAACTTGGCACTTCCTTTAAAAGCTGGAAATAGATATACCATTTGATCCCATAATTCCACTGTTGTATCCTTCAGAAACAAAGGTCGTCACATGAACAGAAACATGTACACAAATGTTTATTGCAGTACAGTCCACAATAGCTAAAAGATGTTATCAACCCAGATACCCATCAACAGATCAATGGACAAGCAAACTATGGTACATACACTCAATGGAACACTATGCTGTGATAAAAAACAAAGATGATTTTAGAAAATGTCTCGTAACATAGTCTCATTTGAAAGAGATCATGCTGAGTGAAATCAACCAGTGTCAAAGGACACATTATGTGAGACCCCTGTTGTAATGACTTTAAAAGACAATTATCTACAGAAGAAAATGACTGTGTGGATACAAGGGTTGGGGGGTGAAGCTTTGTCATAGATGAGATAATCAAAAGATGTTAGAAATTTTATTCTTTTAGTGTAATTAATAAAAAAAATTAAAACTACTTCTATTTGCAGATAGTGTGATAGAACATCTGGAAAAATTGAAAGATTCAACAATAAAATTAACACAAACAATGAGGGAATTCAGTCATACAGGAGGGTATAAAATTGCCATTAAAATCAATAGTCTTCAGATTTGTAACAATAATTACTTCCAAGAAATAAGGAAAATTCTTCTCATAACAGCACCAGAATGATAAAATACTTAGAAACAGTCTTAAACTAGATGGGGAAACTTGTGTGAGGACAATCTTAATACATTTGTGTAAGACACAAAAATAGACTTGAATAAACAGAAACATCCTTTATACTATAGGATAAAACAAATCACACTAATAAACTTTGTGCAACAATTCCCCAGCTTAATCTACAAATGCAATGAGATCACAAATTTAAAACCAGTAAGTTTATTTCTACAGCCACAGAGCTTAACTGGGGTTTAAATGTTGATACAGAAAATAATAATAATAATAATAATAATCATGCAAAACAGCTTTAGAAAAATGGGGAAGGAAGAAAAATTGGGGTCTGCTCTTATCAGATCGTTATCAAGAAAAAAACACAGAATTTTGCCAGAGGAGAGGAGAGAGAAAGAGGGAGTTTTTGTTAGGGAAAGGATTAAATTTACATTAAAGAGGGTAGAGTGCTTTGGATGAGCATATCACTAACGGTGGCACAACACAAAAAATGCAGTTGATGTCCTCGAGTTGTAAATGTGGAAGCTGCCATGCTTGTGAATGTTTTGATGTGCATATTTTCACTACAGTATAAGAAAAACATTATTAAACGTGTATAGTTAAAAGGGTGTGATACTGGCACCTAAATAGATGGTGAGACCAATGATAAGAACTGAAAGCTCAGAAGCAGATTCCAGCGTATGTGAATATTTTGTATATAATGAAGGTGGCACCCCAGATCACTATCCAAAGAGGAAAAAGAAAAGGGAGCTTTTAATAAACAAAGTGGTGACGTGAGAGAGCCATTTCAAAGGATATGAGTAATCAGTTGGGTGGGAAAAAGTCTGGATCTGTTTCTCACAAATATACCAAAACTCACTGAAAATATATTAGAGATTTGAACATAAATGATGAACATACAAGTAGAAAAATCTCAGCAAATTCCTTCATTATACAAGGGTGGGAAAATTGAGATGTATCACAAGAAAACAATATCAAACTAAATACATAAAAGGAAAATCTGCCGAATGACAAGTCATACTAAAAGTCAAAAGACAAATGACATGCTGAGAAAAAATACTTATAACATGTATCAAGTAGAGGGCTAATCTCCCTAATATATAAAGAACTCTGGAGGACAAGAGAGAAGAGAAACTTTGAGCTGATAGGGAAAAATGTGCAGAAGATACACTTAGATAATTCACAGAAACATGGTGTGCACAAGTGGCTTTTAAGTAGAATTTTCGAAAACAGCTCCATTGGGAAGTGGGATGTTATGCAGGGAATAGTCCCAGAGCCCTGCCACCCACAGCCCTTCAATACCTAGTGGTCCAGAGATTACTCTGAGAATAAGACTCCATGAGGACTACAGTCAAAAACCCATAAACTTAAAGGCCATGTGCCATCTTGAGCATCTACAGTGTTATTCTAGATGCACTGTGTAGTACTGATCATGAGACAAATATTTCATCTCTATACATCATCTTCAACCATTGCAAATCCCATCATTTCTGGAAAAAATTACCAGAGAGCTAAATAGGTTTTTCTGGTTAAAATTAAGCTCTCTTACCTCCTATTATGTTTCCTTTATAGAATGAATAGGAATCACTTGGGAATTTATTAAAATGCAAATTCTGATTCATTAGACCTGAAGTGTAGCTTGAGATTTTTCATTTCTAAGAAGCTCTTAGGAGATGCTGCTGGTACTGGGACTCATCATATTTCACGATGCAGGACCTTAGAGCAAATCCCAGGATACTGTAATTTAAACACAAATTTAAATTCTAACTCAGTCATTCCAGTGCTAGCAAATTATCTGTGGATTCACTTGCACAAGAATGCAAAACTGTACATAACAGGAGGTTTGCTATAGGAAGACTGTAACTGCCAAAAAAAACCCTCAAGAAACAATATACATGCTCATTAACAAGAGAATGTTTTGCAAATTATGGTTTATCTACATAAGGCAAGGCATGTCTACGTTATATGCCACCCTGTAAACCTACAACTCCAATTATTTCTCAAGAGAAACAAAAGCGGGGCCTCTGGCCCTGATGCTGCCCCTGTCCATAAATCATATTGATGGTCAACTTTTCAGACAGACAGCAATGGATTGGACTTGGTGATGCAGAGTGACCATACTGTGTGGGAACTTTATGGTTCTAGGCATCTATAGGAGGTCATCCTGTTGACCTCACACTGGAAGAAGGGGATTGGGTGGACAGGAGAAGATAGGAGACTGTTGGGAAGATAAGACACGTATGGAGCAGAGAGGAAGAGTGTGCTGTCACCATGCAGGGAGAGCAGTGGAAGCTGCATGTAGGTCAGCATGCAAATTTATATGGGAATGTACATTTTCATTCAATCATAATTTTAAAAAAAGAAATGAGAGAGTGGGAAAAAAATGTACTCTCAAAGAGACTATACAAGGATGTTAGGATCAACTTTACTCAGAGCTACCAAAAAACACTAGCCAATGAGCTGCTTATCAAAGAAAAATGGATAAATTGACTGCACTATATACACATATAATGTAGTGCTACTCAGCAATAAAAAGAAACCACCGCTATCCTCAACAACATGGATGAATCTTGAAAATATTAAGCTAAAAGAAGTCTTACACAAGAGTGCATACATTCTGGGATTGTGATCATTTTCTGTATCCTGAAAATGTGTGAGTTACACAGGTGGATACTCTTGTCATACTCATCAAATAGTCTAACTAAAATCAGTGAAATGTGTTACATAAAATTTACCCACAAAGGGGAAAAATGTAAACAAGTATTGAACCCCAGTTTATGACACATATAATAATAGGAAAGTATCAATGTCTGCAACTTACTTTGCATCAAAAAAAAAAAAAGATGGAATGAGAGATGGGTAAAGGGATGGAAAGACAGAGATGTAATAATGCAAACATTATAAAAGATTAACGTTAAAATTTCTGCGGTGGGGAAAATTTCTTTAACCTTTTTGTATGTTTAGATTTTTTCATATGACACTTTTGGGACAAGTGAGATACACTGTGTTTATATGGAAATGTCATCTAACAATATCATTATGTAGAGAAGAATAAATTACACAGAAATCTCCACATACACATACGTATGTTAAGTTTCTGGCCAGATATACAAGGAACTTAGTTACTCTTATTTTTGAAAAATAGAAAAAGATGCTAGTAGAGGAGATAGGGAGACTTTCACTTTCTAAAGGGGATAAAAGAAAAGTTAAGAAACAGCAGTACTGTCAAAAACAAAATTACACAGGCAGGGAAAGTAATGACCCAAAACAGCCAAAAATGAGGTCAGGGTTCTATGTAATGATATATGTGTTGGAATACAAAACAAGTGTGTAGGCTGCTCTGGGCCTTTACAGCTCAAACAGAAACGTTAAATACTTCCCTTGAGCCTATTGCTCTGGGTAGTCAACTTTTATAATACAGAGAAAAATGCAAATAATTTTTTAAAATTAAAATACATTTCCCACCAGGTGCTGGGATAAAATAATGAAAATGGTTAAGTCTTTCCTTATAGCACTTTCAAAAGAGTAAAAATTCAGATACCTGTGTATGCTGGGGTGTGATTTACAGGGTTGGTTGCAGTGGAGTTGAGTGTTGAGTCGGTTTTAATAACAGGAGAATTTCTTGAACTCTAACTGAAAGGACAACCTTGACCATAAGAATCAGCATCAAATTGGTTCCTATGAGGCAGGGGTCAAGTAGACACACCTTCAACTTCTCTGTTTTTTCTGAAAGCAGCCATTCTCCCTGCAGCATTCTTTCTCTATTAGGTTTGATAATTCATTGGAATGGTCACAAAGAACTGACGGAAACAACATAAATGCATCAATAACTTTCTAACAGAACGATACAAACAGAATCTAAGATAAATAAAACACAAGGTGAGGGAGGGGGCCCCAGCATGGGACTTCAATGCCTAAATGAAAACTCACTTACATCTAAAAGGCAACCCCCTTATTCTTTCTGAAAACCAACATTCGTTTTCACACATCAAAAAATCTTCACATAGGAAACTCAGTGACGTCATTTGGTGGGCTTATCTATTGGTCTCTCCTCCAAGCTCTCTGTTGGGTTTTGGTCTTCATATTCTACTGAGATGGTCTGAATCTGCTCATTGCGTTCACTTCTCCTAGTAATGTACCAGACTCCATTGCTGTTGCAGGCTTACTCAGTCTAGGAGCATCATGTCATAGGACTTCAATGTCCAAAAGATTAAACTCATCTCCCAGCTCATCCATCAGGAAGCCCCCTCATAGCATCCATGTCCTAGTGTTTTTAATCAGTCACTGATATGCCTGCTGCCAGTACAAGGTGGACCCTCCCAGTTGAACTTGGGATGGTCCAATTAGATTCTGTCTCTCATGAGCTCAGAAGTGGACTGTTAGTGCTGGACCCAGAGGACATGTCAGCTTAGAGTCTTGATCAGTGACACAAACTTGTAGGCTCAAAGTGAAGAGGACTTGAAGCACTTATTGCTGATAAAGATCAAAGCCTATAGGCTTCAATAGGAATTATACTTCAGTATATAGAAAACAGAAATCCTCACAACTGGACCGATAAGCAATATCATGATAAACAAAGACTAGATCAAAGTTATCAAGAATTTCATTTTGTTTGGATCCACAATCAACACCCATGGAAGCAGCAGTCAAGAAACCAAATGATGTATTGTACTGGACAAATCTGCTGCAAAAAGCTGTTTTAAAGTGTTCAAAAGCAAAAGTGTCAGTTTGAGGACTAAGGTGCACCTGACCCAATTCATGGTATTTTCAGTCACCTCATATACATCTAAAAGCTAAACAATGAACAAGGAAAACTCAAGAAGAATTGATGCCTTTGAATTACCATGTTGGCAGAGAATGTTGAATATGCTATGGAATGCCAGAATAACAAACAAGTGTGTCTTGGAAGAAACCCAACCAGAGTGCTCCTTGGAAGCAAGCATGGTGAAAATTTCTCATATGCTTTTGAACTGTTATCAGGAGATACCAGCTCTTGGAAAAGGACATCATGCTTGGTAAAGGCAAAAATCAGCAAAAAAAACCAAAAAACAAAAAAGAGGACATACCTCAACAAGATGGATTGACACGGTGGCCGCAACAATGGGTTTAAATATAAAAATGACTGTGGGTGTGGTGCAGGGCCATGCCGTGTTATATTCTGTTGAACGGAGGGTCACTATAAGTTGGAACTGATTTCACAGCACTCAACAGTACAACAAATAAAAATCTGAAGGAAAAAATAACAGTAATAGCTACCTGATTTCTAGTTATATACACCCTTGCACTTTTCTTTCTAGTAACTTAAAAAGCTCATTTATGAGTCATTGCCCCTGGGCTCCATTAGATAACCCTGAGGCTGTCCACAAAATTTTCTTTTTTCTTAAACCAGTCTGAGTACTTTTTCTTGCAGCCTGAAGAGCTATATAACTAAGGCAATTATCACGAAGAGTGTGCGAAGTCCAATTCAGGAGGCCAGAGGAGACCCAATTGGAGGCCCTGAAAATTCAGAAAACTTCACACTAAATAGAAAGTCACAGGGAGCAGATTTCTATGGCCTCTGATATTCTAAACCCTTCCTCTTGGGAGCTGCCTAGTATGTACATATATAGCCCTTGAAATCTCTGCTCTGTGACTCTACTCTTCCTCCTTCCCTCCCAGTAGGGGATCCAGAATAGAAGGTGGTTGGAGATGCTAAAATGTTTGTCATTCATCTGTTCTGAATTAATGGTCAGTCTTGCTCTGCAAACACAGTCTCAAGATAGACTCCTAATTACTATTTACAAGCAAAGGTTCACCCCAAATCCTTTCCACATAGAAATTTCCGTGCTACTAATGTGGAGATAGGCCCTAGCAGAGATTCTTGTCCTTAAAAGGAAATCTCCAATGATTAGCCATGAAACTCATTCTTTATTCCTAATCTTCCTATATCCTACCAGTGGAGAAATAATTATTCATTGTAGGTTCACATAAATAGACTTAGGATTTTGTGACACAAGGTCACTAATTTTTTTAAGACAATTTATTCACTCATTGTTTTGAATATGTACTTGAGAGATCTGATTATTGGTTATCACGTGCTGGGTTTCCAGCCCCCGGTAGTTGTCATGGCCTTCTGAGAATTCTAGATCAGGAGTCCCTCTATTTTGGAAATAGCCTCATCTCTCAGAAACACTCATCTGAACAGAGGTAACCTTCTCTAAACTCAATGTCTGGGTCACATTTTCCTAGGAAAGTATCAAATCCACTGTTTCCAAATCAACTGTGACTCATAGGCTAGAGAGGAAAACAAAAAAAGATACTCAGATGCTTTGGTTTATAATAAAGGAATTTCAAAGCCTGATCCATTTCAGCAACGTTGAAACAGCCAAAGTGAGACGATAAGAATATTTGTTCATTCAGTATTTGCTGAAGATCTCTGCGCCAGGCCATATTCTGAGTACTGAGCTCTCAGGCCCTGGTGGCATAGTGGATAAGTGCTGCAACTGCTCACCAAAAAGTCAGTAGTTCAAATCCACCAAGTGCTTCTTTGAAACTCATGGGTCAGTTTTACTCTGTTTTATAGGGTCTCTATGAGTTGGAATCTACTTGACGGCAATGGGTTTGGTTTTTGGGTCCGAGCTCATGGAATCAATGAGGAGATCAAAATAAATATATTTTTAGAAAATGACAGATTCTTTGAGGAAAAAGAACACAAAATAAGATTATATTTTATTTCCATACATGACATAACATGGATGAGCATTAAAAACATTATGGTGAATGAAATACGTCAGATGCAAAAGGATAAGTATAGTATGATCTCACTTGTCCGAAATATCTAGTATAGTCAAGGGCATAGACACCAAAGGTTTTTAGTGGTTCTCAAGAGCTAGGAGGAGGAAAGAATGGGAAGCTATTGCTTAAAAGGTACTGAGATTCTATATAAGGTAATAAAACATCAGGAAATTGATAGGAATGATGGCTGCACAACATGAACATAACTAACGTCACTGAATTGTACACTTAAAAATGGTAAATGCTATGCATGTATTACCACAAATTTTTAAAGGAGAATAGTACACATTAAGTAGAGTGGTCAGAAAAGACCTGACAGAGGATATTTGGAGAGAAGCCTGAACAACAGCAGTGTAAAAAAGAGTGTAACAGAAAAGTGTGTGACAAGTAGAAGTAAACAGTTGTGTGCAAAGGCCGTGAGGAAAAGACAGCATCAACAAAAGAATTTTAAGGAGAGAATATAATGTCATACAGAATGAAAGCAGTCCTTGATCTATGTAAGCAAAGCATATCTTGAATGATGGAGAGCTGTCTTGAGTCCTTAACACTTCAGTGATCTCCATAAATCCCGCCACTGTCTATGTACCTCACCATTTTTCATCAAAGCTCCAAGGTAATTCATTATTAGAAAATAGTTCATGCTTATTTGGAAGTAAAACATTCTTTTTGCCCATTCTGCCTAACCCTATGTCATTTGCCAGGTCAAACATGGAATCAGTAGTAGAAGTGTATTATTTCCTGATGAGATATGTAATGTCAGAGGATACCAATCCATCGATTAAATAAAGTGGTCTTAATGTCTTTTATTTGATTCAGTCTATCAACAAAATTCAGAAAGTAAACTCGGTATCAGGGTTCACCTGACCATGTAATTTTCAAACTGTGGCTTTTTCCCAGGAAAAAGCAGATCAATGGAACACAGCTGCGAATCCACAGGTAGATCCATACAGAGACAGAACTGCTTATGTGATAAGAAGTACCATTTCAAAGGAGCAGGGAAATGGCTATTCAATACATGATGCCTGACCAATTGATCAGACAATGAGGAAACAACACAGATGAAGCATAGCTACTTACGCAAAATAAATAAATAAAATCGTAGAAGTCATCAAAGAAAACATTGCAACTTAAAAGCAAAATCTTAGAATGGAGAAAGCTAGAGCACAGTACATAACCTAAAAGCCCTAAAAACAAAACCAAATCAACTCTGTTGCTGTCTGGTTGATTCTGATTCATAGTAACTCTATCAGCTAGAGTAGAACTGCCCCACAGAGTTTCCAAGGAGTGCCTGGTAGATTCCCACTGTAGCCCTTTTGGCTAGCAGTGCCACCAGGGTTCCAGAAAACATCAGTAACTATGACAACGAAAAATTTTTAAAACCATGAAAAAGTAGTAAGACAAATACAGTAGGAAAATCCAGCATGTTATAAAAGGTAAATTCTTTAGCCTGTAAAAAGTCCTAAAAAATCAATGTCAGAAGGACAAACTGCCTCCCACTTCCTATAAAGTGCAAATAATATGAGGACTGCCAATTAAATTTACATATTTATCCTAGAAAAAGTGCTACATACCTCATTGCTGAATATTGCTTTAGTCGCTTCTGATATACTCCCTTTGGGAAGCTATGCACCCACACCAGCACCTAGTCCACCCTTCAAAGCAATTTTGGAACTCTTTTTCCAGATTGGCCATCAGAGCTGTTGTCATATTACCCTTGATGTCCTGAATGTCATCAAAATGTGATCCGTTCAATATTTCCTTATCTTTGGGTAAAGAAAAGTCATTGGGGGCCAGATCAGGAGAGCAGGGAGGGTGTTCCAATACAGTTATTTGTTTACTGGCTGAACAAATCTCTCCAAACAACTATGCAGTTAAGTTCATGAACTTGCCAATGTGCCATGGTGCACAATGGCCATTCCAGAGAGAGTTCCAATATTGCTTGAACAGTGGATAAGGAGCTGGCATCTGTGCCAAGCTTCCCAAGGGGTCTACTTCAAACTGTAGTCTTATTCAGCAATGAAGCATGTAGCACTTAGAACAACTAAGTTTACGGACTTAATTGTCAGACCTCATACACACAATCATTTGGTAGAGGACCAAATACAATTTTATCGTATAAGCAAATACTGACAATTTTAAAACATGGCATTGGTAAGAGTGCAGGAAACAGACTTTGCTGCACAACTGGTGAAAGTACAAATTGATGCTAAATTTTTGAAAGATAAAGTGGCTCTATCTGTGACAATTTAAAATTTACATGCACTTTGACTCACTAAGTGTACTTAAAGCATTTTATCACAATAGACATACTGTCAGACATATACAAAGAGGGATATATAAGGCTGCAGTCTGATTTACAACAGTATAAGTTTGGAAATGAGTTAAGCATTTACCAAGGAAGAATGAGTTAACCAAAAGATCACGCAATCGTAATACTGGGTAGCCATTAAAAAGATTCAGGTAGACTAACATGGATAGGTAAGAAATGACTTTCAAGACATAACATTGAATAACAAACACAGAAAAAAGGGTACTGTGGATAGTATATACACACACTTGTGCAAAAAAAACAAACCAAACCCAGTGCTGTCAAGTCGATTCCAACTCATAGTGACCGTAGAGGACAGAGTAGAAGAGCTCCATAGAGTTTCTAAGGAGCACCTGGTGGATTTGAACTGTAAACACAAGAAAAATACATTAGCCAGGTCTATTGTTGCTGTTAGGTGTTGTGGAAGCAGTTGCAACTGGCAGTGATCATACGTACAACAGAACAAAACACTGCTGGTCCTGCATCATCCTCACCATTGTTGCTGTGTTGGGGCCCATTGTTGGAGCCACTGTGTCAGTCCGTTATGTTCAGTATCTTCCTCTTTTCACTGACCGTTTCCTTTACCAAACGTGATACCTTTCTCCAGGGACTCACCCCTCTTAATAATGTGTCCAAAGTATGGGAAAGAAAATCTCACCTTCCTTGCTTCTAAGCAGCACTCTGGCTATACTCCTTCTGAGACAGATTTGTTCCTTCTTCTGGCAAGACCTAGCTCAGGAAAATACTTATCACATCCAAGGTGGCCAAAATCATTGGCTTTATTACCCCAAGATCATATGGCAATGCATAGCGAAGCAAGACTCAAACCCAGATCTGTCAGAATCTGAATCTGGTATATACCATTTGATGATGTTAAAAGGATGAAAGTAGCAAGAAAACAAATCACAAGACATTGTCCACTTTCAACTTTCTGAACTCTCAGTTTTTTAAAAATGAACTGACTTGTAATAAAGGCAATAATACAATTTTACATACAATTTTACATGAGAGAAGAATATTCACTTTAAGTCCTTGATGGGAAGAGACTGATTTTACAGAAGAATGTTTACCAGTATCTCCACTTTGAGGGATGACATGAAAGGTGACCAGAATTAGTCAGCATCTGGAACCTTCTCTCATTTATACGTCTCATATAAGCATAGCCTGTCAGACCAGAATTCTTCCTTCTAGAACCAGTGTTTCTCTTACTCGTTTTTACCAAATTCCATCTAGTCTAAAAATTAAAGAAACCCCTAACTTTTTGACAACATTATGTATCAAACAAACATTTATCTGCAGCCAGACATATAAGCAGACTTCCAAGACATTGCCAACTCATTGTGAGGGAACAAGAACTCCCAGATGAGTTCTGAAATTTGTAGCCTTAGAGCTTGACAAACTGCATTCTAGCCCTCGTGTTAAGTTCTTCTATGCCAAATCAATAGCTTCCCAGCCCTCAAGTCTTTATTTTTAGTGGGGAACAAACTCTAATGCACAGGGCTAGACCAGCATCCAAAGGCCATTTCTATGCTTTGTAATGCTTCTCCCTCTTCCCGGTCCCTAAATGAAAGCAGAGGCAGGAAAGGAGGTCCAGGTTGGTCAATCAAATTCTCCATCCCAGGAATCTAAAGTTGAGACTAGAGACTGGGTGCCTATTTTATTGCTAGTCAGAGCAATGACCATACCCTCAAGAGAAAGTCAGCAGCCGTGAATTCCTGCTGCTAAACTTCAGAGTTTCTTGCCATCTACCATCCTGACAATTGGACAATGCTTCTTCAGTTCTGTGAGCTGACTTCATGTCTTTCAAGCTTCCTGGAGTCAGTTTCTGTCATTTTTGACAGCCAACTCAGCCAAAACCAAACCAGATCTACTACCGTCAGGTCCATTCCATCTCATAAAGACCCTGTAGTACAGAGTAGAACTGGCCCATAGCATTTCCAAGGAGCTCCTAGCGGATTTGAACTGCCGACCTTTTGGTTAACAGCCATAGTACTTAACTACTACACCATAGCCAGGAGCTGCTTAGCCATCATCAAGCAAGAACTATTCCTCTCTGTTAACAAATAGAAATTTAGGTGACAGCGATGGGCTCTGTTCAGAGCTTCTGAGACCAAGCAGAACTTGTTTCCTCCTGTCCACTGTTCTCGAAAAGCTGTATGTGGCTCAAGCCAGTCAAACCCAGTTTACTAGGCTAAGTTCCAAATAAAAAAAAAAAAAAAGCACTTTGTCTTCTGCCCCTGTGCACCATGATAACCTGTGTAGTCTGTAATGTTTGTATGTACTTCCTCGTGAGAGAGACAAAGTTAGCTAGGGAACCTGGTCACTATCGCCTGAGGCTTGGGATGGGTAATCACAAATATTTCCTTCTTAGCAATTGGAAATGACAAGATTACCAAGGAATCTGGTCACCACAGCTTGAGGCTTGGGAAGGGTAGTCACAGGTAAGATGGTTCCTTCCGGATAGTTTCAGTACAGACAAAACAATTCTCCTGGCTCTCTGGGATGTGACCACAGGTACGAGGATGGCCTAGAAGTGGCCTAGCCTGTTTTTCCGTCCTATCTCTGCATCATTGTCATACTCTCCAGGAGGCAACCCATCGTCTAGTTGCTGAGGTATGGCCCAGAACCTGGAACCAAGGACCAAGTCACTACCTTCCCTCCCATCTATGACCTCAACACATTTTTTTGCTGATAAAAGGGACCCCCAAAAATCTGTACAGGGTCTTATTCTCCACTTGCGGAGACTGACTGGTTTCCTCTCTGTAATGCACTTTCTCTTAAAACTTTCCCATTTGCCACCAGAAATTTGGAGTCCTCAGGCCTCTGGGAAGGGAGAGTCCAGTTTGCTGTCAGAAGAGTGGACTTGCTAGCTCGATCTCCGTAACCCTAACCAAGTCACTCAGAGTCTAATCAGTTACAGGATCTCAGAAAGACAGTGCAAATGTTCAGCCTCCATTTGTTCAGAGAGCTTGATCTGAGGTATGCACTTTCTTACTCTGTGCTTGCTCTTGCAATAGATGCTCTTCGTCTGCCTTACCTCAGTGTGTCTTTATTGATGAGAAGTCGTACTGTGCAGGATCTGCTTTGGGTAACATTTTCAACAATAAACCAGTATACGCAAATAAATTCTTCAGGCTTGTTACCTATCCAACCTCTATTTTTTAAATATTTTCTTTCTTAGAGAACTTCAACTTTTGTTCGGTGTGGCCCAAGACTTCCCTCCACAGTCATAAGCTTGAGGGACAGCAGGACCCCTTCGTGTCTGACCAGGACTCCTATTACTCCTTCAAGTTCAATAATTCCCTATAACGACTCCCAGAACTCAGAAAACTACTGTACTTGTGATTACAGTTTTACTATAGCAAAAGGAGTTACAAATGAAGAGATGTGAAGAGTCAGGTCTGGAAAAGCCCCAAGAGTGAAGCATCGATATCCCAGAAAGGGATACATCACCCTCCCAGGAACCCATGTCTTTCACTACCTAGGAAGTTCATGGAATTTCAGTATTCAGAGTTTATATTGGGGTTTCATTATATCGGCATAATTGAATCATTGCTTATATTATTGAACTCAACTTCCAGCCCCGCTCCGCTGAGGTCAGATGGATATCACATAGTAGGTCTCTCTGGTATGGACAGCCCCCTTCTGACATGAGTCATTTCATGAGCATAAAGCCTCATATGTGGCCTGGAGCCATTGTGGATCACAAACACCTTAATCACGGAAACAATTTCAAAGATTTAGAGATTATGTTCTTCAAACCAGGGACAAAAAAATAAAGGAAATCCTTTGGATAAAACTAATTATACACCCTACAGACACCTGAAGAGAAAACAACCACCGTGGTATCCTAAGGATTGGAGCCACACACTAAGGATGGCAAAACAAGAAGAGAGAAGAAGTGTGTCTTCTTAGAGATATTTTGAGTAACGGCATCAGTCCCACTTCATAACTTCTTAAGTCAGAAAAATAACACCCATTTGGTTAAACATTTTGGGCATATTTCTTAAATATACAGCTAAACACAATCCCATGGGACTTATCATCTGTCCATTTGTGAAGTCTCTTGCATGAATTTAATTCAACTCAACAATTAGAAGAATATCTGCTAGCACAGAGGTTAGGCACTCAGCTGCTAACCAAAAGGTTGTAGATTTAAACTCACCAATTACTGTATAGGCAAAAGATGTGTCAGAATGCCTCTGTAAAAATTACAGCCTTGGTAATGAGAAACTAAATTACTCTGTAAATCATCAGCTAAGGAAAAGCTAAAATATGTATGTATATATGTATATATACATACATATATACACATACATACATAAATATATACATACACACGTGTGTGTGTGTGTGTGTGTGTGTGTGTGTGTGTGTGTGTGTGTAGTCTTGGAAGCCCCATAGGGCAGTTCTTCGTCATCCTATAGGGTCACTACAGTAACCAACTTGACAGTGACAGTATCAGGTTTGGTTTTCAGTTTTGATTATCAACAAAACCAAATGAATTATAAGCTAGAGAGAAAATATTTCAATTCAAGGCAGACTTTTAGAAAAGTATAAAACAAGCAAATCAAACTGTTGATATTGAGTTGACTCACGACTGCTTTATATGTGTCAGAGTGGATGGTGCTCCGTGGAGTTTTCAGTGGCTGATTTTTTTGGAAGTAGAACTTCAGGTCCTTCTCCCCTAGCTAGCATACAGGTAAATCAATAAAGTAGAAGACTTGCAGAAGAATACTGAGGATGACTAGTGAATGTGAAAAATAGCATTTTGCATCCATTAGAGTAAGCATTGAATCAATCTAGAGGTATTAATCAATGCATAGCTACAGTATTAGCGGATGTAGAGGTGGAACTTGATGAAGTTCACCTAGATTGCTAAACTGCAGGCCATTCCCTGTTTTTGCCTTCCTTTCCCTGTCTCCAGGGTAGAGACTCAATTATCTCAAAGCTTCAGGGAAATAATGATATTGTGGAAAATTTACATTATTCTGTAAGATATAATGGAATCTTGTGACTCCTTGTTCCTTCTTATGACCCAGTTTGATATTTTCCAGAAGCAAACTTCTTTGTAATCTAGCTATAAAAGCTGCTGGAATTATAACCCAAGTGGACCAGTCTTGGAGAAATCATGCTCACTGTCCCTCAGATTTGCATGTTTCTCTGTTAATAAAGCTTGCTTGAACTTTTCTCCATCTCTGGGTTTGGCTGCAGTGACAGGTGGAACAAACTTGCTTTGGATTTGGCAACAACAGAAAAGTCTTTTTTTCTTCTTTCTTTCTTTCTATAATTTTATTTTTATTGTGATTAAGTGAAAGTTTACAATCAAAGTCAATCTGCCATACAAACCCCCAAATACATGCCTCTATGCAACTTTATCTGCTCTCCTCACCCTGTGACAGCTCACTCCTCCTTTCCACCTGTACACTTCTGGTATCAAGTCAGCCATCACTTTTCCCCTCCTCTCCACCCTCGCCTTTCTCCTCTAGAGAGGAACCAACTGGACAGCCTTAAGCTAAGAAGTACACGCACCATCTGCATCACTCCACAGCCTGCTATGGGAAAGTTGTGACAAGAAATAGGATACTTACATGGTACATAAAAGTACAGTGTGCACTATTTTTATTTTGTAAATTTTTGGTAATATTTTCAAAGAAAAAATTTAAATGTAAGAAGGTATAAAGACTGGAAAGAAACAAAAATGAACAATATTCACTGGAGACATGTTGCTGATATAGAAAATAAAAACCTATCTAAACAAAAATTATTAAAACTAGTTAAGAGTTTAGAACTGTTCTGGGGTACAAAATCAATGTGCAGACATCAATTATATTCTTATATACGAGCAACTATAAGAAAGGATAATTTTTAAAGCATTTATAACAGTAACAAATATTTAAAGTATTTGGAAATAAAATATAAAATGTTCACTAATAAAAATAAAACTTTATACAAACTTTAAAGAAAACCTAAATAGATATAGGAACATGGTATATTGTATTTCATAAAGATATCAGTTCTCCTGCCAATTATCCTGGTAGGATTAGTGTTAATGGTCTAGTTATTGTTATTTTAAAGTGTGTGTGTGTGTGCAGAGACAAGCTGAGTTTTAAATTTATATGAAGATATGAAGAAGCGAAGAAGATTAAAGGAGGTATTTAAGAAAACAAAAAAAAGAATAAAGCACAAGGATTTACACAACCAAGTATCAGGACTCATTAGTAAGCCATGGAAAGTAACACAATGTGTAACTTACTCAGGGATAGACAGACTGAGCAAATGTTAGCAATAGGGTATCAAGCAGATACTTTTGGCTGCAAATAATGGGAAACCTGTGATTCAAATGATTTAAACAATAATTTAATAGTAATTCCAAAGTAGAGCTATTTTCAGGGATGAATAATTCTGTGGCTTGTCAGCATCAGCAACCATCCGAGTTTATTCTGTACCTCTGTCTGCCATCTTCAGTGCGGTAGCTTTTCTCTCTGATGTTCTTCGTGGCTATAAAACGGTTGCCGCAGTTCCAGGCATTGCATCGAGATACAGTGAAGACTGAGGCAGAAAGGACAATTTCCCTGTGTTTCTTTCTCAGACATTAGGAAAGCTTTCTAAACTTTTCACAACATGTCTGAATGGCCAGATTGGGGTGAGTCACTCAGTTCCTAAACCAAACATATACATTTTGAAATCAAATATTGGCAAGGGAACTGGAGTCGGCGTATTGTTTTAGACAAGTTGTTCTAATTAGAATGGATACTGGGGAGTCAACATCAATAATGATATTACTAGACAATAATGTTCATTTTCATTAATGAGAAAAAATTTTTTGATATTATCCTTTATATATTCTTATTTTTAAATTAAACACATCATTCTGTCACCAAATGAAACCCAGATGTTCTGTTTAAAGATTATCATATTCTATCATTTCTTATAGATATGGGACCAGACGAGAAACTAACATTTATCGAGCACCTACTGAAAGGCAGATACTATGCTAAGCATATCATCACATATAATCCTCACAAACTCTGGTAACAAAATCTGTTGCCATCGACTCAATTCTGACTCATAGTGACCCTACAGGACAGAGTACAACTGCCCGATAGAATTTCCAAGGAGTACTTTGTGGACTCGAACTACCAACCTTTTGATTAGCAGCCATAGTATTTAACCACTATGCCACCAGGATTTCCACAAACTCTGGTAAGTCTCAGTAATTCATATTTTATGAATAAAAAACTCATCCTAGAGAAGGAAAGCTACTTGAGTCAAGCCTCCTACTGAATAAGTAGCAGAGCTGGGGCCATACCTCAATCTTTTGATAAGCATCTCATTCTTCAACCTAGATCTGTATTCTCCACCCTCTACTCTGCCCGGGAGGAGGGGGGCAGGGGGGGAGCAACTCATCATTTGTGATATAAAGTCACATACCAAGGAGAGTTGGAAAATATATCCCAGAGTAAGATGGTTTCTTACTCACAAACTGTGTAAGAGGGAGAGACAATAAGTTTCAGGATTCTTAAGATCTGCTTTCCACCATCAGACAATGCACTGGAGTGGGAAGGGGGCTTGCTCCACTGGAAATAACTTAATCTGTCAGAGCAGCTTAAAAGAATTTCCCAGGTAACACTGAAGTTCCAGCATCCCCGTTGTGCCCATTCATGCAAATCAGTGTTTATGACTACTAGGACACCTTGGCTTCCTGAAGGATGCATTAAGGGTGTCAACAACCCAAGGTGACTTCGGGGACTACAATTAAGGGAGGAGGATGCGGTGTGGCAAGGAAAAATGTTGAGAGGACAAAGATGAAGCTGGCTGGTCAGAAAGACCTAAACAGCCAGTGCTGCAGAGAATTGCCAGGCTGGTGGTGCAGGCATGATGGATAGCCTCCTCTGAGGCTGCCCCCGTGATTGAAGCCTGATTGTCAAAAACACACAGTAAACCAAGAGAGAGAAGTAAGAAGTTAGATGGTGCTGTCAGCTTGCCATGGGATACGCAGAAAAGAGTATCAGACTGGCATGAAGAGCAAAGGGAAAAAAACACACAAAACAAAGAGAAAGTAGTGGATGAGCTTTTCAAACAGCCTCCAAGGGCACCTGGAAAAAAATCTAGGGCATCTGATGATATAACAATAATGAGTTAGCAAACAGGTCATCTCAGTGGCCTCCAGGAAATGAGGCTTTCAGCTGGCACCAGGACTGCAAGCTGAGGGGATCTAGCTGAATCCCCACCTTCCAGCAAACCTCACAGACTCAAAGGTAAGGCATCAGAAAGCAAGAAGCTCTTGGAACTATCACTTTTGTACCTGCATACCAGTGTGTGAGCCAGACTTGTCAACCTGTCTGTTCCTTTTCCACCCTGAAAGACAGGGTTACACTCAGGATCATTACCAGTGACTCCTGAGAACCTTGGGACTGCTGCTTAGTTAATTTCATCCTCAATTTTAATGCTGGAGGACAAGCCTCCCCAGAAGACCATGGAGTCCAAAAAACCCCAGGGAAAATCTAAAATGTCCAGTATTTTCACACCACGCTCTACAAATTCCTAGGGGTTCTTTGGAAATGTCTCAGGGACAGACTTGCAGGCAGCGAGGAAGAAAGGACATGCAGGACCCCAAATAGAGAAACTTTGCTTTCATGGGTTTCAGATCAGAGCGAACATTTATCAAAGGCTGTCCAGATGCCAGGGACTGTCCTAAGCATTTAATATGTCTTCTGTCTGTTAGTTCTCACAAATGAATGAGGTAATACTGTTAACATTCCCATTATACTGATGAGGAACCTGAAACACAGAGAGGTTAAGTAACTTGCCCTGAATAAATGACAGCAAGAGAATTTAAACCCGTTTCTTTACCCTTGTGTTACAGTGGAGTTCTCAGTAAGATGTCTTTTAATGAAAGGAGTGGCTCCCTTAACCCATCAGAGAATTACCTAAGGGGCCTCACGGACACCAACCTTAAGACTGACATCTTGAGGCTTATCACAATTTCTTATGGCAGCGCCTGAGTGATGAGAGTCACAGCTGCTCTCGGTTTACTGTACCATCTGTTGAAACGAAGATAATATTAAACATTGACCTCATGTGACTGGGACAGGCTTTGTGAGTTCTAAGGATTTATTGTCTGAAAATCACCTCCTGCAGTTGCACTGGGAACTTCATCACAATCCTGCTGTGAATATCACTTTATTTCTCCTTCAGGGTCGCCATGAGTCAGAATCAACTCAGTGGTGGTGGCTTTTGGCTTTCAGGCACCCAGAACTAACAAACAGGCAGGCGCCAATCTGAGAGTTTCATCCAGATACATGGAACAGGCAGAGTAAAATAAGTGACTGCGTCTTGAATATGAGCTGTGCCATTTTGTTTCCTGATTCTGTCTCCAAGCATGAGTCCATTGCTTCCCTTAGTTTCTCTCAAGGTTAAGGACTAATCTATGCTTTCTTTGGGACAGTGGAAAGACAAGTGATAATAATCTACAACGAATCTACTGGGAGAGTATATGGTAGCGAGAAAGCCTCCGGACCCAGAACACCAGTTAAGATGGCAACACATCTGAGATGCCATCATTGTGACCACCCAAAGAGCATTAACTTTCTAGAAATTCCTAGAACTCATAAATCCTTATTTCTTTCTCCTACAAAACCTCCAGCTAGTCTCTATTTCTGGGACGTAGGTGTGGGAGGAACAATGCCCTCTGTCTCCTTGCTTACCTGTATGCAATAAACGTTTTGTTTCTCACTTCAGCTGTGTCTCGAGAACTGGCTATTTGCAGCAGGCAGCACAAATTCCTCTTAGGTGTGTGCTTACACATATGTCACAAAGCAAAGCATCAGGAAAGAAGTGAGGGTGAAACTGAAAATCATCCCTCAGTTCTTGTCTTTGGTGTAAGAAAATTTTCAAACAAAGAGTCTGGTACACAAAATGGCAAGCATGCAGAAGAGTTGAAATAGCGGATAATACACTTGACAAGGATTGCCAAGTGAATCAATCAGAAGAAAGGTCTGAGAGCCCCACTCTTCTTCCCATCTGGGGTTTTATGTTCTAGTTTTGTCTTCCCTCCAGAATTTTTTGCTCTTTTGCTCACTGACCCCTTCGGCGGGTACTGGCCCTTTGTCTTCTTTGTTTGCCCCGGCCCTCAGGCACCCTCAGGCACTCTCTGATTCTTACCATAGGAGGTCGGTAAATGGTGGTGGTGTTTTAGTTTTTCCTTTCCTCTGTTGTTTAACCTCTGTACTCTTAACAAGCAGAGAAGTCAGGTAGAGAGAAGAGGGCTGTTGATGGAGACAATGGAGAAGCTTAGCTTTCCGGGGTTTCAAGTTAGACAAATACACCCCAACATATGCACGTGGCATTTTATTTTAAACAAGAGTTTGTCTCCTGAAAGCTCGCTGTTAGCTTTTACGAGACCATGAAAGACAGTCGTGTTTTTCCACCTCGCCTGCAAGAAGACTCAGTTAAATTTTATGTTCAGTTTTAGTCTATTTCCCCAGCTTAAGCTTTCGGCAACTGGCCTCTCCCTTGTAATAAAATTGAAAACTGTCCAAAAATGAAGTAACTGTGTCTCGTTAGGATCTGGCTTCATATTCTTTGGGGAAGTAGACAGAAGATAACCAATTAATTATGACAGAAGAATGTAGAAGATGGCTAGCCTGGGAAACAGAGTCCTTTTCTCAACCAATATTTTCCTAGAAACGATTCCTAGTCCAGAAGGAACAAGAAAATTGTTTTTTTTTTTCAATTTACTTGATTTATAAAATCTTATAGTTTTGTAAATTAAGATGTTTATAATACAAAAATTTTGAAACACACATGGCAGTATTAGCATGTGTGTGGTGGGAACATGGCTGTCAGGGATTGAATTGTGTTCCCCAAGAAACATGTGTGGTTATTTAGCTGGGCCATGATTTCTTGTATCGTCTGGTGTTCCTGCTATAAATCCTGCCTCTTTGATACTATTGAGGGTGGACGGGCGGCAGCTGTGTTGGTAGGGTAGGACTCAAGGTGTAAGATTGTCCTGTGCCAACAGTCTGCTGAGATTTAAAGGAAAAAGCTAGCAGAGAAATTTGGGGATCTCATGCCATTGAGAAAGGAAGCAACGCTAGGAGCTGAGTCCAAGGTCTCTGTGCCACAGAAGCCTCCAGTCCAGGGAAAGACTGAAGACAAAGACCTTCCTCCATAGCCAGGAGAGAAAGCGTTTCTCTGGAGCTGACACTTCAAATTTGGACATTTAGCTTACTGGACTGTGACAAATAAAATTTCTCTTTTTAAAGCCATCCACTGTGGTATCTCTGGTATAGCATCACTAGATGATTAAAACAATGGCACTATCCTTTTCTGTGTGTTTGACATGGAAAGAAAACCAACTGACATAAGAATTAGAAGCCTTAGACAGCCTAAATGGTCCTCAATTTCTGTGACATAAAGCATTCACATTCTAAATGTGAAGGTTAGATTGTAACCAAACGTCACTTAGGTTCTTGTCCTTGAAATAAGATGGACATCAAATGTAAGGGAAACAGAAAGCGGCAAGCGTTTTGTCTACACAGACAAGGAGTGAGGCTGGTTTAACACCTGTAATGCTGCATGTTCCCTGTCTGAAGGGTCTGGAAGCATTTTGTTGGCACTGGCTTCCAGGGGTTGGATATGGTACTGGAACTCTCTGCTGTCAACCCTCCCGTATCTGTATTTGGAGGTCCAATGTTGCATCCTTTTCCAAAGGGTGTTACTGTGGTGAGATCCTCTACTTTCCAAATGGCCTCAGCTGAAACTGTGGGCTAGGAAATATCTTCCTTTCTGGTGACAATTGGGTCTGGGATTGGGTAAAGGATGTACTATTCTCAATCTGTACATGTTACAAGGTCTGGTTGGGCAGGTTTTGTGGAAAGCTACTACTCCCTGTGATTTCTTGAAAGAGATTTCTCCAGACAAGACTATAGTAGCAAGACAAAGAAAGGAGGGGAATGGGTCTTGATTCGGGGTTTCAAGATCAAAGAACAAAACTGTTAATATGCAGTCTTCAGTCATAGAACCTTCAAAGACATATATAGAGCTCCCTACTGGTGCTGTGGTTAGGGTTTGGCTACTGACCAAGAAGGTCAGCAATTTGAATCCACTGGGTGCTTCTTGGTAGCATTCCAGGGGAGTTCTAATCTGTCCTGTGGTATTACTGTGAGTTGGAATCAGCTCCATAGTAACGAGTACTGTCTATCTGGGCTTTGGGGGACATTAAGGACGTAAGGGTGAACAAAACAGACATGGCCACTGCCTTCACTGAACTTTTAGACTAATGGAAGTAGTTAAGTAATAAACAAAAAGGATAAATAATTATACATTGTGATAAGTGCTTTAAAAAGAGCAAATAGAATATTGAGCTAGAAAACAATGGAGAAGAGAAGACTTCTCAGTGTGAGTATAGAAGGCATCTGTGAGGAGTTTTTATTTTAGCTAAGATCTGAAGGACAAGGTACAAGGAAGAACATTCTAGGCTGAGGTAATATTCCATCCAAATGTCCCCAAACAGGACAGTGTTTGGTGAGTCCCCACAATAGATGACTAGAGTGACTGGTGCACATTGCTAGAAAGGAAAAGGAGCTTGAGAGAAGGTCCAAGAGACAGTCAAGCACTAGAACAAGCAGTGTCCATGGTACCAAAAAACACACCACACCTAGTGCCGTCAAGTCAGTGCGAACTCATAACAACCATGTGGGACAGAGTATGACTGTCCATAGCATTTCCAAGAAATGTCTGGTGTCTGGTGGATTTGAACTGCCAACCTTTTGGTTAACAGCCATACCATTTAATTATTATGTCATCAGGGTTTCCCAGTCCCGTGGTAGGAGTTGGCATTCTATACAAAATTAATAGGGCAGCAAATGGACATCTTTGTGTAAGAGAATGACAAGTACTGATGTATGTTGAGAAAGATCACTCTGGCTGCTTTTAGAAGAACTCGACTGGGAGTTGTTAAGAGAGAACACTAATCAGCAAACTACAGCCTGTAGACCATCTGACCTGCTGACTGGTTTTGTAAATACAGTTTTATTACAACGCCAAGCCAAGTGCCGTCACAACACTCATTTATTTATGTATTGTCTAGAGAGCTTTCTCACCACAGAGGCAGAGTTTAGTAGTTACTACAGAGATATGGAGCCTGCAAACCCAAAAATATTTACTATCTGACGCTTTATGGGAAAAAAAAGTACCAACTCCTGAGTTAGAAAGCTGTAGCAGCAGGAAAGTACAATATAACCCCCAAAATCCATTCCATCAAGTCAGTCCCAACTCATAGTGACCCTATGGGACACGGTATAACTGTCCCATGGTGTCTTAAAGGCTGTAATCTTTACGGAAGCAGACTGCCACATCTTCAAAGTGGCTGGTGGATTTGAACCAACCTTTTGGTTAGCAACTGAGCACTTAAATACCACACCACCTGGGCTCCTTAGGTGTGCCATAATAGGAGCTTATCAGCATTCGTCTAGCAACAATTATTTAACACCTATTGTGTGTTCAGGAAACAATTAGGTTCCTAAAAATGTAAAGGAACCCTGGTGGCACAGTAGTTAAGTGGTCAGCTGCTAACCTAAAGGTCAGTAACTCAAGCCTACCCCGTAGCTCTGCAGGAGAAAGACCTGGCAATCTGTACCTGTAAAAATTACAGCACAGAAAACCCTATGGTGGCAGTTCTACTGTCACATGGGGTGACTGTGAGTTGAACTCAACTGAACAGCACCCAATATTTCTCTTTGAAGCTCTCTCTAGTGGTGCAGTGGTTAAAGAGCTCTACCAGCCACTCCTTGGAAATCCTATGGAGCAATCCTACACCCTTCAATACATTCAGAATCAACTCAGTGGCAATAGGCTTCATTTTTTTTGGTAGAAGCATAAACACTATATAAGACCAAGTTTCCAACATCAGTAACTCAATCCCATAAACTTTATCACCTCAAAATCCTACTCTTCTTTCCACTGAACCCGTTGTCATTGAGTCAATTCCAACTCTTAGTGAACTTATAGGGCAGAACAGAACTGCCCCACGGTTGCCACATCTTTCTTCTGCAGAGCTTTTGCTATATTAAAACTACCAGTCTTTTAGGTAGCAGCCAAACACTTAACCAATGAACAACTAGAACAAAAGGAAATAAATCTGCTTTCATCAAATTCTTACTCATAGCAACACTGTCGTATAGAATAAAACTGCCCCATAGGATTTCCAAGTGGATTTAAACTGCTGCCCTTTGGGCTGGCAGCTGAACTCTTAGCCATTGTACCACCATGCCTTCACTGGGCCACTAGCCCCCTTTAATACCTCTTTAACTCCTTAATAAACATCCAAGGTAGGTATGAGTCCTACTCTCTATAAATTTTTCCCTGACTTGCTGTCACTCCTTACTCTGAATTTTGTAAGTATCTCCCATATTATATACTCTAGCCTTGATTATACCATGCAGGTCTGACAATTGAGTCACTGAATTTAGCTTGCTAAGTGTTGCACAGCTCATTACTGAACATCACTATGGTCACCTTCAGAGCACTCCCGTTGGGAAGCTAGGCACCAACACCAGTGCACTGTCAACATATCAAAGCAATTTTGGAACTCTTTCTGGAATGGCCAATGCACGTGGTGGCACAGCAGCAAGTTCATGAACTTAACTGTACAGTTGTCTATGAGGGAGTTTTTAACCAGTAAACAAATAACTTTATCAGAATACCCTCTGTACTCATCTGATCTGGCCCCCAGCGACTTTTTTCTTTACTCAAAGTTAAATAGTGAAAGGAAGATATTTTGATGACATTCAGGACATCAGGGGTAATACAATGACGGCTCTGATAACCATTCCAGCAAAAGATTTCTGAAATTTCTAGGCACCAGTATTGGTGTATAACTTCCCAAGGGGAGTACTTCAAAGGTGACTGCAGTGACATTCAGCAATGAGGTATGTGGCACTTTTTCTAGGATGATTTCATGAACCTAATTGTCAGTCCTTGTATTTGTGGTTTTGGATGACTGGAAACCTTTTCTCCAGGGTTGTGAAAACAGCCATTCCTCCCATGTCCCCTTGGCTCTGATGTATGGTTTAAGCCCAACTGGAGAACCCAAGTCCCAAGACAATAGCAGTTGGTTAAGGGATAGAGCATAACTCTAACAGAAACTTCTAGAAGTTCCTTCTGGAAACAAGTAAGAATACTTCTCTTGTCTCTGCTGTGACAGTACCAAAAGACTATAATTCTAGGATTGCCAACCATTCATGAAATATGCTCATATAATCACACACAGCAGTAGAGACAGAAACAAAACATTCTTACTAATAACAGGAAGTAATAAATCCGTATTGTTTAGGTTATTGAATTTCTGTCACTTACAACAGAGGGACTTGAGGCTAAAGTAATAGCCTTCATTGACTGGGCAATTACCTCCTCCAAAAGAAAACCAGATTAGGGTTAGCTAGTATCTCTCACACAACCCTTAGCCTGTTGCTAACTAATTGCCCTCAAGTCTAATCCAAATCATGACAACATCATACATGTCAGAATAGAACTGTACCTCTTAGCATTTTCAATGACTGGGTTTTGTTGTTGTTTTTTTTTTTTTTTTTTTAAATAAATTTACAGGGCTTTCTCCTGGGTACTTCTGGTGGACTCAGAACAACGTTGAGTGTATGAGGCATTTGCAGTACCCAGGGACTCCTACTCTGGTGCTAAGAAAATTCAAGTTATGGTGTACTAGAAGTTGATTGGTTGACTAGTGCATAAACTCTTTACACTTTGACTTTGGTCATTAGGGCTGCAAATCCTCACAGCTGGGACAATAAAGAAAATCGTGACAAACGGTGAAGAAACTTAGGTTGTCAAGAATTTCATTCTATGTAAATCAATAGTGAAAACCCATAGAGATAGCAATCAGAACCTCAAATGGCTATTACATCTGTGAAATCTGTGGCAAAAGCCCTCTTTAAAAAATCTTAAATAGATGTCAATTTGACTTATGCTGATCCAAAGACTTCATCAAAAGAGTAAAAGGACTGCCAACAAAACGGGAAAGAATTTTCAGCTATTATGATTCCAATGGGCATCTAATCCCTCTAATTTCTAGTATACTGTAAAATTCCAACAAGAAAAAGACAAAGAACCCAATTAAAAAATTGGCAAAGGACATGAACAGGCACTCCACCAAAGAAGACACACAGGATGCTAATAGATACATGAAGAAATGCTCATGATCACTAGCTGTCAGAGAAATCCAAATCAAAACTACAGTTAGATACCATTTCACCCCAACAAGTTTGGTGATAATCCAAAACAGAAAATAATAAATGCTGAAGAGGATGTAGAAAGTCTGAAACCCCTCTACACTGTTAGTGGAATTATAAAGTAGTACAACCACTATGGAAATCAATTTGGTGCTTTCTAAAAAAACTAGAAATAGAAATACCACTTGATCCAGCAATCTCACTGCTTGGAATATATCCCAGAAAAATAAGGGCTATCGCACAGACACATTCACACCAATGTTTATTGCAGCTCTCTCTACAACAGTAAAAAGATGGACTCAATCTAGATGACTATCAATAGACAAATGGTTAAACACATCATGGTCCATTCACACAATGGAATA
Source organism: Heterohyrax brucei (assembly GCA_028571685.1). Classification (NCBI taxonomy): domain Eukaryota; kingdom Metazoa; phylum Chordata; class Mammalia; order Hyracoidea; family Procaviidae; genus Heterohyrax; species Heterohyrax brucei. The sequence goes on from CM053141.1 coordinate 174,868,838, forward strand.
CTACACAATGATAAAGAACAATGATGATTTAGGGAAATACCTGATAACATGGGACCAACTGGAGGACGTTATGCTGAGTGAGATCAGCCAGATGCAGAAGAGCAGATATTGTGTGACACTATTATTAAAAGGACAGAACAAAAGATTTAAGAACAGAAGAAAACAAACTTTGATGGTTACAAGGGTGGGGAGAGAGGGACAGTGATTGCTATAAATTCAATAGTGGGTAGGAGTTGAGTTAGGTGAGGGATAAGACAGCATGTACTAGAAGACAGGTAGGCACAACTGGACTAGACCAAAACTAGTTTCCTAAATACAACCCAACCCTTTTAAAAGAGACAGAGCAACAGGGACAGGAGTTGGGGGACCACAGTTTCCAGGGGCATCTAGACTACTTGGCATGCTCAAGTTTTTTTCCTAAAAAAAATGTTCCACATACTACTTGAGTGAGTAGAGTTTGGGGTCTTAGAAGCTAACAAGCTGTTATCTAAACAGTGTCAATTGGTTCCAATCCACCTGGAGCAGTGGTACATGGAGGACACCAAGGACAGTAGATAAATATGAGCCCAGCAGACAGAAGGTGCCATGTGATTCAGAGACTACTTAAGCACAGGACCAGAAAAGCTAGATGGTACCCAACCACCACCAATGACCGCCGTGACGAGGTGTACAGTGTGAAACCCATGGCGTAGAGATAGAAACATAAGTATGCTGAGCAAGAACCCTACCAAATGACCATACTTGACAGTCCATCAGTCTGGAAGATCCCACAAGGACAAGACCGGGACTCTCTATTAATCCCACACTGTATCCATCCCTGAAGACAGCTCTCCAGACAAAGACTGAACTGGACTACATATGACACAGAGCGATGCTGGTGATAAACAACATTTTAGGCTTAAATACACACACAGGGATGTCCATAAAGCTCATCACTAGAGGCAAAATGATAGAGTGAGGGGGACAGGACTTGGTTGAATGGACATGGAAAGGTAGAAAGGGGGAATGTGCTATCATGGGGTGGGTGAAGGGAGTGGAGAGCAGTTAGAATAGAACAGTGATGTGGTTCCAGGTGTTATATGGCAAACTCATATGGATTGTAAACTTTTCCTTGAAATTCAATAAGATGTATTTTAAAAAAAAAAGTGTCAGTATGATGACCAAGGTGCACCTAACCCAAGCCATGGTATTCTCAATCACCTCACATGCATGGAAAAGCTGGAAAATGAAAAAAGAAGACCAAAGAAGAATTGACACACTCCAACAGTAATGTTGGCAAAGAGTGTTGAATATGCATAATACAGATTGCCAGAAGAACAAACATGTCTTAGAGCAAGTACTTCTAGAATGTTCCTTAGAGGTGAAGATTGTGAGACTTTGTCTCTCTTACTTTGGACATGTCATTCAACATCCCAAAACCAAGTTCATTGTCATCAAGTCCATTCCTACTCACAGCAACCCTACAGGACAAAGTAGAACTGCTGCATGGAATTTCTTAGCTGTAATCTTTACAGAAAGAGACTCTCCTGTTTTTCTTCTGCAGATCAACTAGTGAGTTTCAACTATCAGCCTTTTAATTAGCAGCCTAGCACTTAAGCACTACACCACCAGGACTCTTAGACATGTCATCAGGAGGGACTAATCCTTAGAAAGGGACATTCTATATGGTAAAGGACAGGGTTAGAGAAAAAGAGAAAGATCCTCAATGAGATGGACTGACACAATGGCTGCAACAGTAAATTCAAACACAGCAACAATTGTGACAGTGACACAGGACCAGGCCATGCTTTGCTTTGTTATACACAAGGTTGCTATAAGTTGAAGTCTACTCAAGTTGCAGCCAGCTCCGTGGCACCTAACAACAACTAACAACCACACTTAGGGCTTCCCCACAGCCAGCTTTTGCTCAGAAGAAACCTGGGGAGTATCCATCAGACCTTTCCCCATTACCTGTGTGACTTGTTACATGACCTCACGTGAATCTTCACCTTGCTGGCCTCAACCTCCCCACCTGCAAGATCAGTAAAATGGTCTCTCTAAACAAATATCCCATTCTCCAATTCCCAAGCTTTGGTCAGTGCCCTATTTTCCAGGAAAATGAACATTTTTTAGCTCATCACTTTGAGGCAAAGGTGACTGTTTTCAGAGAGCATTATGTCATTTTGTTCTAGAAAACGTAATCCCTATGCTGTAGTCTGAATGAAGGAGTTTTGTTTACATGTAACTTCTCCCTCTGTCCTGCTCTTGGTCAGCCTCCACACCAAGGCCAGGACAGGCTAAGGGCGGAACACAAGTACTCAGTTCTTCAACTGTAGTTAGGAGTACACTGGGAAATATCTCAGGTACTGCACAAAAAAAAGAACAAGGAAGTACAAAAGGAAGGTTTACAAATGTCCGAGAGGCTGGCATAGCCTCCAAGGAGTCCAAGAACTGGCTGGAAAAGTATTGTCTTCTTCTCTTTTATAATAGCATCTTGTTATGGTGATGATGGTTGAACAACATAAAGAATGTAATCGACGTCACTGAATTATACACATAGAAATTGTTGAACTGACAAATGTTTTGTTGTACATATTTTTACCACAGTAAAAAAAAAATGTTGTTGAAAAAAAACATACACAAATAGATTATGATGTTCTCTGGCAATGGTTTCTTGTTTGCTACTTTTAGCCTCATTTCTTATGAACTCTGTTACACATGAATAATCAAGGTCGCAGCACAGGTCAAGACTATCAAGTGTTTCTCAGCAGGGGCACTATTAGCAGTTCAAGTGAGATAACTCTTCTTCAGGCTTCCCTGCCCCCTGCATTGCAAAACACTTAAGGCCTCTGTAAAATGCCAGTACCACAGCTTTCCTTCGTTATGATGTTGGTTACTATCATGGATTGCATTGTTTTCCCCAAAACAGGTGTTATCAATTTGGCTACATCATGATTCCCAGTATTGTGGGATTGTCCACTATTTTGTCGTCTAATGAAGTTTTCCTATGTGTAGTAAATCCTGTCTCTATGATGTTAATAAAATGGATTATTGGCAGTTATGTTAATGAGGTAGGCCTCAATATCCAGCATTAAGTTGTGTTTTAAAGAAATCTCTTTTGAGACATAAAAGAGAGAAGGGATCGGAGAGACATAAGGACCTCAAGTCACCAAGAAAGCAGCTCAGAGAGCACAGTGTGCCCTTTGGACCTGGGGTTCATGCACTGAGAAGCTCCTAGTCTAGAGGGAGATTGATAACAATGACCTTTCTCCAGAGCTGACAGAGAGAAAGACTTCCCCTAGAGCTACCAAAACCAAACCAAACCCAGAGCCATCAAATTGATTCCAACTCATAGTGACCCTATAGGACAGAATAGAACTGTCCCATAGAGTTTCCAAGGAAGCACCCAGCAGCTTCAAATTGCCTTTTGGTTAGCTGATGTAGCACTTAACCACTATGTCACCAGGGTTTCCTCCTCTAGAGCCAGTACCCTTAATTTGAACTTACAGCCTCCTAGACTGTGCAAGAATAAATTTCTCTTTGTTGAAGTCACCCACTTGTGATATTTCTCTTAGAGCACTTGATAACCAAGACAGTTACCATAGAGTCAGCTCTGTCTCATGGCAACTCCACAAATATTGCCTGGCCCTGTATCATCTTTGTAATCTTTGGTATCATTGTAAGTATTATGATGATAGTCAGCCAAATAAAAACCACCCTCTTTCATTTCTAATACTCTCAAGGGGACAGGTTGCTGTTGTTTTGTACTGTCTGGTTGATTCTGACTCAGTGACTTCATGTTAAAGAACAAAACCACTCCATAGGGTTGGTTCTCTAGACTGTAATCTTTATGGAAGCAGATCTTCAGGTCTGTCTCCGAGAGTCACTGAACGGGTTCAAATAGCTAAGTTCTCAGCAGCAAAGTACTTAACTATTATACTACCAGGGATCCTTACTGCCTCCTAGTCAAAATCTCTTTTTACAGATGGATTAACTGAGGCACAGAGATGTGATGTGACTTCCCAAAGATCATGTCAGTAGAGTACGGCTATAGATGGATTTGAACTCACCTGTTTTGACACGCAATTCTAGTGATCTTTTAACTATCTTACCATATCTTTGGTATCTCCTGGTTTCAATTCTATAGCCTGATGCTCTTATAAAACTAAGAAACAAGTTATTAATATTAATACCAGCCAATTACCTTCCAATTATAATTTAACTGTATTTGATGCATTCTCACACCTCAGTTCAGGTTTTTCCATATTCATGAGGGTCTTCATTACCACAAGAAGCTCACCCTATCTGCATTTGCATTTGTTAGTGGACAAGAGATACCTCTGTCAGAATGCAAAAGCAGCACTCTAATTCCTCCATGTATGCTCTCGAGGAGCAGACAGATAAGTGGGTGGGTGTACATCTAGAATGCAGAGATCAAAGACAAACTCACCAACTCAGAAAGCTACTTTATATAATTCTAGCATTTCTGACAGCTGCAGCTCTGTAGGTCAGTGTCTGCATTTTTCTCAAGAGCTATTTCTATTGGGTGACTCTGGTAGTGATCCATAATAACAAGAGTGGGGTGGGTCAAAATTGGGGTCCAAATTTTTAGGAGTAATAAAAGCTTATTGCTAAATCTGCTCCTCTCCCACCTATTAGAGCTCTCAATACCATTAATAAGTTCTAGAGGAGGAAACACACAGACACAAAAGGAAGGATGCTGCATTAATTACAGCTATGGGATTTGCTACATGTAGGGGAGTCCTTGGCAAGAATACCAATCGCTGGACAGAAAATCCTGTATGTCAAATAGACTCTGACACCTCAAGTCTTAGGCTTGTACCTATGCTTAATCCATCAATACTGTACAAAGACAAAAAAGGACAGAGCTTTTAGGACTCTGTGTTCTAGAGGTATTTTCTGAGCAATTCATGAACCTCTTTTAATTCATATATCTCCTCTGAGACATGCTTCACACAAGTCCACAAGATCAACGATAGAGTGATGCCCAGTCACTTCTTCAGTGTTTTGGTAGACCAGCAGCTCTGGAGCCACATTTTTATAACAAGAATCTCCTTAGAGTCCAGGGAGTCTTTTTTCTTGCATAAAAATACTGAAGACAGGGAAAATGGATGGATTCAAAGGTTTAAAACAGTGTGAAAAGAACAAGTTCAAGTGCCAAGTTTGAGCACTTCTTAGTCAAAAGCATTTAAGGGAGCAAATGCAATTTCAAGAAGATGCCAATTTATAGTTACTATATCATCTGAAGAAAATGGGCACACGCCCAAGAACAATGTGGAGGTAGTTTAACAGGCATAGTAAAACAAGTGACTACATCCAGAGCCTAACCTGTACCATTGTGTTTTTTGTGAGTCTACTGTTTCCCTTAGTTTCTCTCAAATTAAAGGCTAATCTATGCTCTCTTTAGGACTAAGGAAAAACAAGTGATGATAATGTAAAAACCGTAAAGGGAAAGAAAAGAGAAGGAATTTGTCTTGTAAGTAGGAACTTATATGACGGCCACACCACCTCTGAGCCCCAAATACCAATTAAGAGATCAGCACGTCTGGGACCTGATCTCTGTATCTACCTAAAGAAGAACTAGCCCTCTACAAACAATAGGACTCATAAACCTTATCTTCTTTTTCTATAAAACCTCCAGCTAGCTAGTCTGCACTTCACGGAGTCAAGCTCTAGAGGAATCTATCCTCTGTCTCCTCGTGTACCAGTATGTGATAAACACATTGCTTCTCATGTCTCCCATCTCAGACCTTGGCTGTCTGCAGCAGGTGGTACCAATTCTGTTAGGTTGGTGCTAATAGAAAAGTGTTTCTTCTCCCCTCCCCATATATTTGGCAGTTTATTAGGAACTCCGTAGCAGTTAATTACCATTTAATTTCTTTCTAAAATATCTAATTTTTGTTTTACTGTCCAGGGACATTTTCCCTTTTTTTTTCTTTTTAACCTTCCTTTGTATCACAAAGGTCACTTAAAACTAAAAAATTGCCCTTTATTCCCCTCTGGAATAGGTTAGTTGTGGGTCTCAAGTTCCAAGAGCTCTTGAGAATAATTATCCATGGGAACCAGAGAAATTAGCCTCAATTCTGTAACAATGCTGGCTGCTAGGCAGAGAGTGCTCTTTTAATCTCCACTTTTGTGAAGCTGAGAGCTACCCAAAGTGTTTATCCAAATCCATTCTTCAATAAATACTTGTTACAAGTAAGAAAAAAGGCAGACAGAAATTTACAGTTAGTAAGGAGAGTAAAACAAACAAACAAAAAATCATTCATGGGAGAAGAAAAGACCTTAAAAATGCAATTATCTGGCATGCCGTAAAGCTGCTTGCAACTATTTCAAATTACTTTGTGTATAAATATCTGTTATCCCAACAAGAAAATGTAAAACCCAAAGAGAAATGCCTACAGATGACTGAATTATAAGTCTGGAATTACAGCTAGTAGAGTTATGCAGCAGGGCATATGCAGAACTTCCTTCCTCATACCTTATCCCACGTTCAGTTCCTCCTGTGAAGAATGCTGGCAAAGTAAAATTTTCAGGTAGTGAAAGAAAAAAAAGCTTAGAAGCAAACCAAATAACTGTGTCAGGCAAAAAATCAATAAGACTGATCTTCAACTCAATTATTCTCCTTCTGAGTGTGAAGAGCCCTCATGACAAGTTATTTGTAAATCCTCTATTGACATATATTCAGTTTGCTTGAACAAGCCTCCCCTCCTAGTCTGTACCACTATTTCATTCTTCTCTTCCCAAGGCCTCACAACCTCCCTTAAGAGGTAATAATCAGAAGATTGTTTTAAAGGAGAAGCTATTTGCCTTGCCTCAAACTGCAGATGGAAATAATAGATCTTATTTTGAAAAGCCTGCCATAAGGGGGAACCCTTGAGGTGTAGTGGTTAAAGAGCTGTGGCTACCAACCAAAAGGTCAGTGGTTTGAATTCACCATGTACTGCTTGGAAACCCTATAATAGGGCAGTTCTATTCTGGGCTATATAGGTTGTTAAGAGCTGGAATCAACTGGACAACAATGGATTTGGTTTTTAGTTTTTGCCATAAAGAGGACACAGTGTTTTTCCAAAGTTGAATTCATTGAAATACTGTGAATTTATCTCCAATATTCTTTTCACTAATAAAGGAAAACCTCAAGTCACCAGACCCCACATCACCAGAATCCTACAACAAAAGAAAAGATTCTTTGGATCCTCTTCACTAGGCTTTGTGCCTGGGGATGCCAAACATTTGGGGGGGGGGGCAGTGAGGATGGAGGAAGGGCGGATCTTTGTGTAAATAAATATCAATATCAGAGGAGAATGAATTTTGGAAGACAAGTTATCAGAAATGTAACAGATGAAAAAAGTGAGAAGTCACAAAAGTACAAAAAATAAAATGTTTCTGGAGGGTGTTTTGTGGCTTGATTGTCTTATATGTGTCTCCTGTCCTTTTTCATATTTTTTGATCATTGACTTCTTCTGATTTCCTCTCTCAAAATAGCCTGTGATAGGTCAAATAAAAAACAAATCTACCACTTAGCTAGAGAATAGTTTTGTGCAAAAAATAGAGGAGGACTAGGGAAAGACTAATGCAATAGCGGGAGGGGAGGAGCTGTTAGAACAGGGAGAATGCTCCAGCTATAAGATCAGCTTGTAAGCCCAGGGGACACTGACCGCTGTTATTGAAAAATTACAAAACAGATACGGTGATTCTTGAACAACATTATGAACATAATGTCACTAAACCATACCTTGAAGATTGTTATAAAGGCAAAATTCTGTTACATACACACACACAAACACCGTATATACATGGAAATCCTGATGACGTAGTGGTTAAGTGCTACAGCTGCTAACCAGAAGACTGGCAATTCAAATCCAACAGCTGCTCCTTAGAAACTCCACAGAGCAGTTCTATGCCGTCTATAGGGTCCCTAGGAGTCAGAATCGACACAATGGCAGTGGGTTTCAGGTTTTAGATATATATAGGTACTCACGACACATACACATAGGAAGATTAGTCTGCAAGACCAGCAAGTGTTTCAAGAATCAGAGAAATCAAAAATAGCAAAAAAAAAAACTTTTTGTTTCTTTAATAGAGACCAGGGAGTTCAGAGGGAGACAAAACCTCAGAGACTTGGGGGAAGGAGAGATGCTTAACCAAAATTTATTTAACAAGATTTGGTTTCTGGTTGATCCACGGGAACAAGCAATTTAGTTACTCATTTATGAGACAAGGGATTGGAATTTCGAGGTCTGTGTCCGGCACAGGAAACCCTGGTGGCGTAGTGGCTAAGTGCTAAATCTGTTACCCAAAAGGCTGGCAATTTGAATCTACCAGGTGTTCCTTGGAGCTCTTTGGGGCAGTTCCACTCTGTCCTGTACAGTTTCGCTAAGTTGGACTTGGTTCAACAGCAATAGATTTGTTTTGTTTTGTTTTTTAAATGGGTTTTGGTGTCTGGCATTAGGATTCACGGTTCAAATCCACCAGCCGCACCATGGGAGAAAGATGTAGATGCAATCTACTTCTGTAAAGGTGACAGTCTTGGAAACCCTGCGGGGCAGTAGAACCTTGTCCTAGGAGATTGAGGTATGTCTGAATATGTACTTGGCAGCAATAGGTTTGGAGTCCACAAGGGGGCATCCATGAGTTTTATAGATGTCAGGGGAAGGTTGGCTCTTCTGAGTACCTTCTGTTTTCTTTGACACAAAGGGTGGGGAAATTTTTTTAATCATCGCAGTTTTTCAGCATCGCAGGGTTCAGGAGAAATTGTCAGATGGCTACAGGAAATCAGGTTTACCTATGGCTCCCGTACACAAAGGAGGTTCTTATTTAGAGGGAAAGCCAGCCAAGTGCTGTAGAGTCGGATCCTACTCATGGCTAGGGGCCACGAACACATTGCAATAAAACATGTTGATTCTGTGAGACTAGCAGAAAAAGAAATGGACAAAGGCAGGACTGTACTCAGGTCTGCTTGCCACTGAGCCTAAACTTAAACTTTTCTCTATCTAGAGTCTTCTCAGCAATCAGTGAGGTTGAGAATGTTGTTCTGGCATTTTCTTTGAGGTTAGCAACAGTCTTGCAAGTGCAGAGAGAGTAGAATTAAACATCTGGAAATATTTTTAACATAATCCTAAGGTTAGAGGATGAGTGGACCAATAGAAAAAGAAAATATAATAATAGAGGAAATGTGATTAACTCAGAAAATGCCAATGCCATATAATCTAGATTATTAGAGACATGGAGGTTTTGAAGCTGGTTGGTTTGTACCAAGGATAAAAAAAAAAAAAAAAATGAACTCAACTAGGAGGACACTAAGGAGAACCCACCAGTCCTGGATATAGATTCTAGCCTTGCCACCAACTGTGTTTACTGAGCAGAGAGAATGCTCAAGACGAATAGAAAGACCTAAACCTGCGGTGGAAGATGTCAGGAGTGAGGACACACAGAGCCCATTAAATGCCCAGCTAAGGAACTATTACTATATCCTCCAGGCAAGGTGAGCCACCAAACGTTTTGAGGAGAATGAGTCCTGTGATTAGAGTTGTGATTCAGAATGTCCCCTGGCAGCATTGTATTTGATGAATAGACAGAAGAAATACTGTGGGCAGAGAGACCAGTCTATAGGGACCGTGATAGGACAGACAGGAGTAATGAGGGCCTGGAACAGAGAAGGCAGCAGGGATATGAAGTGATGAATATGAGGATGTGCCGGAAGGGGAGGTGAGATGCCAAGATGCTCTGTTTGTACTGTGCTGGCTTTCAAGTGCCAATGGAGACAAGACTTGGGTGAGAATCAGAATCAGAACCAGCTAAAATTCATTGAGTTCCCACCAGGCCCTAGGGCCCTTTAGCTATATGATGAGATATTGAAATAGAACAAACTCATCTACATGACCACAACCAAACATATACAACCTACTGTCAAAAAACAACAAAAAAAAAAGACAAATGGCTCTCAGGAGCAGCCCTGCAGAGTCCACCAGGTCTGGCAATGGCTTCACAAAAGCCTTAGTCTTCCTCATAGTCTTTCCCTTTGTACTTGGGTTCCTTGGTGACAATACCTAGCCAGTTGCTTCACTGATCCAGCATGTCTTCCTAGGTGAAGGAATTTTGAGTCTGATAACACTGCAGCTGAAGGAAGAGCTGGGCTCTCCAGGCACAGAGAGCTATTGTCCCCGAATTTGGGAGAAACATCTTCCTTTCGGTTAGGAGCTCTAGGAGACTCAAAAACAAATAAAAACTACCACACCCATTGCTATCGAGTCACTTCCAACCATAGCAGCCCTATAGGACAGAGTAGAACTTCGCCATCAGATATCTAAAGAGTGCCTGGTGTGTTTGAACTGCCAATCTTTTGGTTAGCAACTGTAGCTCTTAACCACTACACCAGCAAGTAGTCACCAAAGCCCAGAATAGGCTAGCCTTCACTCAGGTTATCATTTCATGTGACTTCAGGGAGCCATGGATCTGTTTCCCTCTCTCCTACTCAATTTCTTAAAACACCAAGTTAAACGTAACTTGGAAACATTCTAAACACTCCTCCACAGGTGATTGGTTTATAAGTTATGTATCCTTCATGTGGTTTATCACTGTTCAGTACTTAAAAGCTTAATGAGCTTGACTTCCTTAAAAAGTTGAACATAGAACTACTATTTGACCCAGCAATCTCAATCCTAGGAACAGAAATGTGTACTCTAATGTTCACTGCAGCACTATTTACAATAGACAAAAGAGAGAGACTTCCTCAATAGACATCTAACAGACGAATGGATAAGCAAAACATGGTCTCTACATACGATATTGTGCAGCCACAACAGGAAATGCAGTCACGATGCACGCTACAGCGTGGATGAAGCTTGAAAACTGAGTGAAGTCAGTCAGTCACAAAAAGACAAATCCTGTAGGACCCCACTTACATGAAATAGGAAAACAGAGACCTAAGGCTGCTAGTCGTTACCAAAGATAAGAGGGCAAGAGGGAGGGAGAGTCATTGCCTAGGGGCCACTGAGTTTCTGTTAATGGTGGTGAAATAATCTGGAAAAGGGTAGTAGCTACTGTTGCATAACACGACGAACATATCAACATCACAGAGACATATGTGTCTTGGCACATATTGACTTGGCAAATATAAGTTATCACAAAAAGAACAATTTAATCGGTAAAGCATGTCTATGTATGCTTCTAACCCATTGCTAAATGAAGGAATACTCACAAAGTAGTGTGCACTGCATACCATCTGAGGCAAGAAAGATGCTCTCAATGCTTGTATTTGCATGAAATGACCCTGATTGAATACTGTGTCTAAGTTACAAGAGATCTACCAAAAGATCAGGAGTCTTTGTGCTATGCAAATAGGTAAGTGTGTGACTGCTAGGCTGGTGGTTTGAAACCACCCAGACACGCATTGGAAAACAGGCCTGTCTACTTCCAAAAGTTTACAGCCTTGGAAAAAACCATGGTGCAATTCTGCTCTGCACACATGGGGCTTTTGTGAGTTGGTTCTAACTCAGTGGCAGCTAACAGCAGCTATCATAGAAATATTAACGATTAAAAATCCTATGTGAGTTGGAATCCTGGTAGAGCACAGTTCTAGTCTGACACACTTGGGGTCTCTGGGAGTCAGGGGACCTACTCTAGCACAGCTAAACACTACCACCCCCTTAGTATACAGTGCTCATACTCAACAGTTTATCCCAGTCCTGTCTAAGTCAGGGGAAAGGAAATATAATGAGGTCATTCTAGTCACTACTTAACTTCCTTCTCTGCTATGAAAATTGCTAACAAATAGTTTTCTGCTAATGTCTTGTTACCAGGATACCATTTTCCCAATTACCCACAAAGGGCAGAGATTATTAACCCTGTGATTTTATTCCAGCAGGGTTGTTCAAAATTGCACTTCCTGCCAGCCATAGAGGTTAAATAATGAATTATAAATGGTGCAGGGGTAATGGGAGCTTTAAGAATGAGACTGTGTAGGTTCTAAATAGATTTTCCAGGTAGGGTGAAGGGGGAATGGAGAGACAAGGCAAGTGTTAATAGTGTGATAGTCTGAGGTACTCATTTTGATTTTACAGAGCAATGACGAAGCCCCCAAAGCCTCTTCCTGAACCTGACCCTGATTCCATTCAACATACATTATTGTATCCCAGTGTTTAGATGATTTCAGAATTGAACGCAATAGGAACTATCAGCAACCTTGACAACCGCCAAATTACCTTACCTGGAGCCTCTTTCTATGTTCCACTGAAACTTGGGATTTGTTAGCAAACTCTGACCTGGGCAACTCACGCTGTGAGGAAAGCAAATAGGATTGGAAATGGCTGCCCCAGCCTCAGTCTCCCTATAATGAGTTCACACTAGTCTAGATGCAGCCTGATGAGAGGCCCTAGGTGGTCTGGGAAGGCCTAGGAATAGCTAAGGAGTGTAGAAGGCCAAGCCTGGGCCCTTGGGTTTCAGAACCAATACGCTTCGTGAATATAAGCTACAACAGTATCTGGAGGCTAGTTAGAACTGCAGACTGATGGGCCCCACCCCAAAACCAAAAACCAAACGTATTGCTGTTGAGTGTATTCTGACTCATAGTGACCCTAAAGGACAGAGTAGAACGGTTACAGTTTCCAAGGGGTGACTTTCTCGTTAGCAGAGGTAGCATTTAACCACCATACCACCTATAGCAACCCTATGTACAACAGAACAAAACACTGCCTGGTCTTGCACCAAGTCCATGTCCACAATCATTTTTATGCTTAAGCCCATTGTTGCAGCCACTGTGCCAATCCATCTCCTCGAGGGTCTTCCTCTTTTTTGCCAGTTCTCCACTCTACCAAGCATGATGTCCTTCTCCAGGAACTGATCCTTCCTGACAACGTGTCCGAAGTATGTAAGACCCAGTCTTGCTATCTTCCAAGGAGCACTCAGGTTGTACTTCTTCCAGAGCAGATCTGTTTGTTCTTTTGGCAGTCCATGCTACATTCAATATTCTTCTCCAACACCACAGTGTGAATAGCTTTTTATTTTTCTGTCTACCTATCTATTTTTTAATGTAAGCACAAGGAGCCTTGGTGGTACATTGGTGAGCAGGCTTGACTGTGGACCAAAAAGTTGGTAGTTTGAAACAAACAGCTCCTGCTTGGGAAAAGTATATGGCAGTCTGTTTCCATAAAGATTTACAGCCTTGGTAGTCCTATGGAGAGGCTCCACTCTGTCCTATGGGGTCCTGAGTCAGAACAGAGTTGACAGCAGTAGGTGGTTTGGAAAATAAGGTACCAGGTAATGCTTTCTGGTTCAATCCAAAAGGAAAAATAGAAAGGGGGACTCCCTTTTCCACCTAGCCTTGTAAATATTTCAAAGTATTATTTCCTCAAATCTTGGTATGCTACTGATGCTTTGGAGAGATACTCTGGCATAGAAGCATGGCATCCCCAGTTCACCCTAGGCCGAGGGGAGGGACGCTTTGGAGAAAGCTATGTTTCATGCTAAGTCATTCTTTGCGATGTCAGGTGAGTTTCCTGTGCTCTCTGAACCGCATTTTCCCCACATGTAACATGAATACTTTAGAACCAGGATCTCTTCTAAGTACCTTACTAAGCATTCAACAGGAGTCTGGGAGTGGTGCAAATGGCTAAGTGCTGGACTACTAGATGAAAGTTGGTAGTTCAGACTCACCCAGGGGGGCCTTGGAAGTCAGGTCTGGTGATCTGCTTCTGAAAGGTCACAGCCTTAAAAACACTTCTTCTGCAAAAAAAGACACTTCTGCGTCCTATATTGGTGAGTGCCATCCAGCATCTTAAAAGCTAGCAAGCTGCCATCTGGGGTACACCAAATGGTCCCAACTCAGCTGGAACCAATGATCACCAAGGACAAAAACAACATGAGGGAAAAAGAACCCAGAAGACAGAAAGACCCACTTGAATGGGTGACTACATCAACTTGTGATCAGAAGAACCAGATGGTGCCCAGCCACCACCAATAACAGCTGCGATGGGGCTTGCAACATTGAGTCCCAGTGACAACATGAGAATAAAAAGGAGTGCACCCTAAGAACTCCACTAAAAGACCACAGTTGATGGTCTGAAGGCCTGAGAGTTCCCTGGGAGCACGCTCCCTAGACCTGATGCTGCCCCTGATCATAGATCATTACCGAGGTCAACTCTTCAGACAGGAATGGGCTGGACTCGGGGACACAGGGTGACCATATCGTGTGTGCACTTTGTGGTTCTGTGCATCTATAGGACGTTGTACTACTGGCCTCTTACTAGAGGGGAGTGGAAAGGGTGGGGATGAGGGGACAAGAGATTTTTGAGGATATGACATATATAGAATGGAAAGGAAGAGTGTGCCATCACCAGGCAAGGAGAGCAGAAGGAGCTGCAGATAGGCGGGCATGCAAATTTAAATTGGATTGTACACTTTCACTCAATCATGATTTAAAAAAAAAAAAAACACGGAACACTGGAGCAGTTCTACTCTGGACACAGGGAGTTGCCATGAGTTGGAATCATCTTGATGGCCAGTAGCAACAACCAGTGTTCAACATTTTCATCAGTGAGAAGAACGATGCCTCCTAGGTGGTTTCTGGATTCCAGATGAAAAGTCCTCCACTTTGACACCTTTGCTGACCACTGGATTAGACAAGTGTCCTCTTGCCACAGCCTGCCTTTGATCTTGTTTTGCTTTCTTAGTCTAAGTCACCAAGCTTTCGCTCTGCCCAGAGACCTCTTGTCTATCTGGAGGCCATCTGGACTTCATTTCTGCATTCTTTGCTTCAGGGAGTTGTCCTAGTAACTCTAAAAATACAGATGCCTAGGAAGTCTAGCTTTCATCAGGACATCAAGCTTATTCCCAGACTGCCTAGCATGCCCATGTATACACACAACCCATGAAGATGAATCATTTACCTTATCTTATTGAGTGTTGGCCACATGGTGTTAACCATCTTAGTTTCTTAGAATCCACAGTGATTATGAGTACAGCTGATTATTCTTAACAACAAATCCCAGAGTAAAAAGTCTCCTTAATGCCAAATACTCCGAATCTACAGTTCAATATGCCCTCTGTGATATCTTTGACACAATATTTTTCAGTCTCTGTTCCCTCTGTTAGCAGGAAAATCGATTACCCCACAGCAGGCAGCCCATTACTATGCCTTCTTCTCTCTAGAACATTCTCTGAGTTTATGGATCATAGATCTGCCTACCGGTTACTTTTACCCACTGGGACTAGTTGTTCTTTTTAAAGCCCCATGGTACCCTCTTCTCTAAGCAGCTTTTCCTATATTATTCTCTAATTAAACAGACTTACCTTCAGTTTGACTCTGACTCATGGCAATCCCGTGAGTGTCAGAACAGAAGTCTGTTCTATAGGAATTTCAATGGCTGATTTTTCAGAAGTAGTTTGCTAGGTCTTTCTTCCGGGTTGCCTCTGGTAGACTTGAGCCTCCCACCTTTCATTTAGCAGCTGAGTACAATAACCACCTGCACCACCCAGGAACTCCTGCACCACTCAGCACTACCCTAAACTTCTTATTCTCTTTAGTAAGTTCACGTTCAGGACCTGAAATTGAAGTTAGTATTCCAGGCCTGGAAGAGGGCTCAGTCATGGGTGTTTTGCTTATGTTCTGCTTTGAAAGGGACAGAAAGGAAAGCATTAGGTGGCTGGGTGATGTTTTGAGATCTTGGCTTAGGTTTTTTCCTGCTTGTCTCCTCACCCCACTCACAGTAGGTAGCAGAGCCCTGGGTAGGCTTGTGCTGCAGAGGAAAGGGCAGAGGCTCACCTTGTGTTTTCCTTGCACTCCGTGGCAAACCTGGGAGGTGGAAGGGAGAACAGAGAAAGGGAAGTGCCTTTAAGCAGAAAGACTGAAGCAAAGGGGGAGGAAAAAAAAAGAAACACCACAAGAATGGGAAGGAGATGAAGATGATATGTAACGATAGAAACCTTTACCATCGTAACACATACTGCCCGAATCTGGAGATGCTGCCCAAATCTGGAGAGGAGGATGGCTGCCGGGGGCTGTCAGGTGGCCGGAGTCCAGTCACCAGGTAGTCTAGCCTGGGCAAACATTCCTGGGTTCAAACTGATCACAAAGCAACTGAGCTATTGTCTTCAAGAGAACTGCCTTCCCAACCTCAGGCTTAGCAGTGGAGATTTCAGTGAAGACAGGCAAAATTAAAAATGATGGTGTGAAAGAACATTCTTCCCAACCCACAAGGATTTAGGTTTATTTAAAAAAAAAAAAAAAACTCAATGCTGTCAAATCGGATTTGATTAGAGAAACATATGTATTAAACACCTGCATTTAATGTTTAAAATTCCTTTCCATTGTAACTGTGTAAAATACAGTTAGCAGACTCTAAAGAAAGATTCTTTGCCTCACTGGAAGTGATATCTAACCTGAATGTAATGCCTGGATTTCTTCTGGAGATGAAAGGGCTATAAACCAAACCCAATGCCGTTGAGTGTATTCCAACTCCAACAACCCTATAGGTCAGAGCAGAATTGCCCCATCAGGGTTTTTGAAAGGGTTACAGCCCAGTATAAAGCAAGCTTGACATACCATTTATCTCTCTCTGTCTTACTTTCTTCCGCTGATAGATGAAGATGATGATACCATGACTTCACAAAGATTACTTCTAGAATTATAGACTGTCATGTAGATGGCCATGTTCCATCTTTGACAGCCATGAAATTCATAAAGATTGTTTTAGGATATGGATTAAAAGCTTGGGCTCCAGAGCCAGACCACCTCAGTGAGTCTCTGAGCAGCCCTACATAAATAAGTCACACTCCCAACGTTTTGGTTTCCTCCTGTATAAAATGGAATGATAATAGTATTAGTGTGTAGGTTTCGTGAGAATTAAATGATATAATCCAACTAATGTTCCTAGTGAAGTGCTTTGCTACATATTAAGAACTAATTAACTATCATACACTGAAGAAAATGAGGTGGAAACACTTTACAAAATTAAATACATCATATAAGTGCAAGTCATCATTACTAAGTACTTGGTACTTCCGTTGATTTGAAAAAAATTTTCTCATTTTTAAAAATAAATTAAGCATCTGGACCTAAAACATATGTAATTATAACAACAAAAGCAGAGAAAATATGTTCATTCACTGATGAAGAATATTACTTATTTTGGCCTAAAAATAACCCAACACTGCAATATAACTCAGATCCTGTGCTATAAATATTCATGGGATGATTATATGATAGAGAGTTGAAGTACAGCACTCAAAACATATGTGTCTGAATATGAACATCTTTAAAATTAAATCATTTTCCTTCGCCTTTCAGGAAGATTGTACAAAGGTCTAATCAATAATTCATCCTGGGAATGAAATTCATTACTCAGCCAAGGCTATGATGCAGTTCCTGTCAGGAAGCCTTGTTTAGGCTAAGACAGACAACTTAATTTAGGGCAAAGTGAATAATCCAGTTGTCCTTAAATTATTCATTCCAGGAATAAACATTACAGAATTATCCATTAAATATGCATGCCAATACTACCCACCCCACCAATTCTGACTCATAGAGACCCTATAGGTCAGAGTAGAACTGCCCAGTAGAGTTTCCAAGGAGTACCTAGAGGACATGAACTGCTGACATTCTGGTTAGCAGACATAGCAGTTAACCACTAAGCTAGGGTTTCCATCCTAAGACTCAATGTGTATTGATGTCTGTATTCTTGACCCTGAGGGATAACCAACCCAGAATCCTGGGAGTCTCTTTGAAGCTACCAACCCCAGGGGGCAAAATAGAGCTTCTGGAGGCAGCAAGAATTTAGAGTTGGAAGTCGTCAAAGCCAATCAATCTTTCACACGACCCGAGAATCATTTCCTTACCTCCACTGGTCTTCTCTTGGAATGTTCCAGTGATTGGGGGAGTTCATTACCCATTTTGTTTAAAACCTGTCTTAGTCGTTTAGTGCTGCTATAACAGAAATACCACAAATGAATGACTTTAACAGAGAAATTTTATACTCTCACCGAAAAGCAGGCTAAAAGTCCCAATTCGGGGCATCAGCTCTGGGAGAAGTCTTTCTCTGCTGGCTCTGGAAGAAAGTCCTTCTTGTTAGTCTTCCCCTGGACTGGGAGCTTCTGCGGCATAGGGACTGTGAGTCAAGGACACTCTCTGCTCCCAGCACTGCTTCCTTTCTAGTGGTATGACGTTGCTAAGTCTCTGCTTGCTTCCCTTTCCTTTATATTCCAAAAGATTGCCTCAAGGCACAATACAATCTTACAGACAGAGTCCTGCCTCACTAATACAATCACAACCCACCATCTTCCCTCATTAGCATCGTAGAGGCAGTATTTACAACATACACAACATACAACATCACACAATACCAGGAATCATGGCCTAGCCAAATTGCTACATACATTTTGGGGAGGACACAGTTGAATCCATGACAGAATCCTTCCATTTCAAGTGATGGAAAACTAACCCAAACTGACTTAAACAAAATGGGAATTAATTGCCTCATATCATGTTCATGTGGAGCATGGGAAGTCTAGGTTGATAATTTCGGTTTTGGCATGATCAATGATCATCTTAGACTCTCCATATTCTGTATGTAAGCATGATAGGAAGCAATGAGTTCCTGTTTTGCTTAAGCCAGTTTGGGTTGGTTTTCTACCACTTGAAATGGTGGATTTTCAGTCTTAATATTATCAAGGAGTCTTGGTGGAATTGTGGTAAAGAGTTCAGCAGCTAACCAAAAAGCTGACAGTTTAAATCTACCAGCAGCTCATTGGAAACAACATGGAGCAGTTCTTCTCTGTTCTGTAGGGTTGCTATGGGTTGAAATGGGCTCAGAGGCAATGGATTTTTAAATTATGATCAAGAATTCATGCAAATGTCAACAGGATCTAGCCATTATCCTCATATCCAAACTCTAAAAAACAAACAACAACAACAAAAATCTCATTGCCATGGAGTCAATTCCAACTCATAGCTGGCCCTATAGGGCAGAGTAGAACTGCCTCAGAGTTTCCAAGGAGCCCCTGGTGGATTTGAACTGCTGACTTTTTGGTTAGCCGACATAGTACTTAACCACTATGCCAACACAGTTTCTATCTGAGCTCCACTGCCTCTTAGATGCCCCACCCCACCCCAGTGGTGTACAGTGGCACTGCAGCCTCCTATTCTCTGCTTTAAGGCCAACAGGAAAAGATCAGCATTCCTAATATAAACAAAGTATTAGAATCAGGTCTTTTTGACTCTGACTGGCCCACCTTGGGTCTTATGTGCATCTCTGAACCACTTCTGTTGTGGAAGAGTAGGGAGGGGAGTTATAGAGTACTCTGATTCCCAGGTCTAGCTCACATGACATTGTTAGATAGGGATGAGTCAGTGCCAAGGAAACTATAAATAATAAAAACACAGAAGAAAATTATCAAAGAAACTGGTCCAAGTGGAAAGCAGAATAACTCACTTCCACGTAACCAAAATCATACCCCTAGAAAATCACTTGCTGCTGTATGTTATTCTAGAAAAGCATTCCTTTGGTTGGATAGAAGTCAACTTCTAGAATTCCCATCCCCAGACCTAAATTTACTTTCTGAAATTACATGAGACAGGACCCATTCCTCTTCCCAATAATGGTCCTTCAACTCTATGTAGGTGGATACCAAGTCTCCTCTTGGTCTATTTTCCTCTAGGCTAAGTGTATTAATATACTAGTATAGAGTTTGGGGACTGGAAATAAATCAATGAGTGCTGTTAGGTAGGCATCAGAGTCATGATGTGAAAACTAAAAATCTCTGTAATCTGTGTTCTGTTTATATTTGCTTCAAAAAATGACTTCATTAATAAACTGAATGATTAATGTTGGCAAGGCTATTGAGGAAGTAAGCATTTTCAACACATTCAGTTCTGGTAATGTGGATTAGATGATTTGGAACAACCATCTATTATAGATACAAAAATGCTGAACAAAATACTTTTCAATGCTCACAAAAATATCAAAGAGCTAACAAAATGAGAAATTACTAAGAACATGATAAATCAGAGAGGTCAGTCTTGAACTCAGAGTTGTCTTTGCTTGGCAGCATTTTGCAATCTGGAAGAAATACTGGCCAAACTTACCTGTCATTTTGGTTGCTTCATGGAGCTAGAGCAAAAGTTAAGGGCTTACGATCACCAAAGTTAGGAATTTTTATAAACTACTACCCAGTATATTATAGATCTTAAAGCTGAAATCAAGAGCCCAAAGGGATCTGACAACTAAGTACAAGAACTCATCATAGAAAAGCTGCTACGTACCTCACTGATGAGTATCACTACAGTCACCTTCAAGTACCCCCCTTATGAAGGTATGCGCTGATGACAGCACCTAGTCCACCCTTCAAGGCAATTTTGGAACTCTTTTTTCTGGAATGGCCATCAGAGCTATCACTATATTACCCTTGATGATCTGAAAGGTATCCAGATGTCTTCCTTTCAATATTTTCTTTATCTTTGGGTAAAGAAAAGTCACTGGGGGCCAGATCATGTGAGGAGGGTTATTTGTTTATGGGCTAAAACTCCCCCACAAACAACTACACAATTAAGTTTGTGAACTTGCCACCACGCCACTGTGTGCAATGGCTGTTCTAGAAAGAGTTCCACAATTACTGTGAAGTGTGGACAAGGCGCTGGTGTTGGTGCATAACTGTACAAGGGAAGTACTCCAAAGGTGACTGCAGTGATATTCAGCAATGAGGTACTTAGAACAATTAAGTTCACAGACTTCACTGTTGGACCTCGTATACCTTTAGGGGTAAGGGTGAATCTGTTCTAATGCAGTTCTTTCATGGGCTTTAAACTTGGCTTCCAATTGCATAAATAATCCATAGAACTTCAGGCCTTGAACCTTAATTAAAGTGATTCTAGACAGGTGGCACTTTCAAATGTCTGACAGAAGTAAATGTAGGTTACTCTTACAAAGGATCACATGACAACAGGCCTCAAATTGTTCCTACAAATAATTTTTCTAATGTAGTGACCAACGTATAATCAAGGATGATCAAACACCCAAGAAATTAGGACACCATGAATAAAATCCAGCAGAGAAAAAGAACAATAACGGATGTACAAAAATTCCCAGTAGTGACATTACACAACAAACATGCTTAGCATTTTTGGAGAAATAAAAACAAAGATTGAAAATTTTGGCAAGGAACTGAGGCCTTACAAAATTTGACTTACAGAATTTGAAAAAGGATCAAATACAACTTCAATAACTGATTTTTCAAAGCTAATATTAAGATTTCACAAATGGTTTAAACAGTGAGCTAGACTCAGCTTAAAATAAGATTTGTAGGCAGAAAAATAGATCAGAAGAAACTATTCAAAATCCTGCCCTGAACCCCAAAACCCATCATAGAGTTGATTACAACATATAGCAAACAGCATAGGATGGAGTAGAACTGCCCCACAGGGCTTCCAAGGATCAGCCAGTTGAGTTCAACTGCTGACATTTTGATTAGCTGCTGAGATTTTAACCACGTTGCCACGGGAGCTGCTAATGCTGCTCAAAGAGACAAAAACACAGGGAATTCAGGAAAGAGGCTACGAAAAACGGAGGACTTAGTGAGAAGGCCTAATGTTTGTTTTATCTGGAGTACAGAAGGAGAGAAGAGAAACACAGGGCTAAAGTGAAATTTGAAGAGATAATAGGTGAACATTTGCCAGAGTTATGAGAGACATCAGTGTGCAGATTCAAGAAGTCAAACACACCCTGAACAGGATAAATAAAAAGAAATCCAGACCTAGACACATCATAGTGAAAATTCAGAAAACCAAAGACAGGAAAGAAATCTTTAAAGCAGTCTGAGATAAAAAGGTTGCCTTCAAAACAGCAATGTTAGGCTTACGGTTGACTACTCTCCAGCTACAATGGAAAACAGCAGAGTGCTAAGTTACCATCAATAAGCTGGAAGAAAGTAAATGTCAACCTAGAATTCTAAGCTCAGAGAAAATATTCTCCCTAGAATGAAAGCCAAATAAAGGTATTTTTTGATGATGATGATGAAGTGAAAGTATAAAGTCCAAATTAATTCCACCTGCCAACCCATTGCAGCTCCATCTGCTCTCCTTACCCTGTGATGACACATTCCTCCTTTTCACTCTATGCTTCTAGTGTCCTCTAAATGAACACCTGTCCCCTCCTCTCTACACTCTTCTCTCCCATCTAGAAAAAAACAAGGACAGTTTCCAATAAGTGTATAAAACCATAAAGTACACATGACACATGCTCACACTGTATCCCATGTCCAGTCTATTCTTGTCTGAAGATTCATCTTCAGTACTAATTTCAGGTCAGGGACAGCAGCAAATCTAGGGGCCATGGGCTCAGAGAACCCTCCAGGCTGTCAGACCATCAATTTTGGTCTTTTAGAAGAGTTTGTGAGCTTCACATCTCTTTCTCTCATGTTGCCTCAGGGTGTCTATATTGTGTCCCCCATCACAGCTGCCTTTGGTGATAGCCGGGCACCATTTGGTTCTTCTGGTCTCATGCTGATGCAGTCTCCCATTCATATGAGTCCTTCTGCTTTCTGGACTCATTTTTCCACATGTCTCTGGTGTTCTTGGTTGTCATTTGTTGCAGATGGGTTGAGTCCATTTGGCATACCTCAGATGGCAGCTTGCTAGCTTTTAAGACCCCAAACTCCACTCACCAATGTGGGGTGCAGAATACGCTCTTAGCTAAAGACTAGCTATGCCAACTGACCTGGACATGCCCTGAAAACATGATCACCAAACCCTCGTTCCCGCTACTCTATTCTTTGAAATATCAGGTTGAGTTTAGAAAACCTTTCAGTTTATGATATAGTTAGGATGTTCTGATCTGCTGTCTAATACATGCTGTCATTCGCTTCTCCTATCAAATTCCCAATGACTATCTAATCTATGAACATCCCTCTCCCTCCTTCCCCACACTTGTAGCCATCAAAATCTTTTCTTCTGTACTTAAATTCATTTTTAAATACTTATAGCAGAGGCCTCAGACAATACTTGTCCTTTCGTAGCTGATTTCACTCAGTATGTTTTCTATTTGAAACAGGGTTATGAGATGTTTAAAATAATCATTGTTCTTTATCATTGCATAGTGTCCCATTGTGTATATGTACCATAGTTTGTTTATCCTCTCATGTGCTAATGTGCACCTAGGTTGTTTCCATCTTCTTGCTATTGTGAACAGTGCTGCAATTAAACATTCACATGCAGGTATCTGCTCGTGTGGCTGCCTTTTTTCCATAGGATATATTCCGAGCAGTGGGTTTGTTGGATCATATGGTCTTTCTATTTTCAGCCTTTTAAGAAAGCAACAAAATGTTTTCCAAAGAGGTTGTACCGTTTTGCATTCCCACTAGCAGTGTGGGAGAGTTCCAATCTCTGTGCAGCCTTTCTGGCATTTGTTGTTTTGTGCTTTTTGGATTATTGCCCACCTTATTAGAGTGAGATGGTATCTCACTGCAGTTTGGATATAGATTTCTCTAGTAGCTAATGATCATGAGCATTTCCTCATGTGTCTTTTTGTTGCCTGGATGCTTTCTTTAGTGAAGTGTCTGTGCATCTCTTTTGCCCAGGCTTAATAGGATTACTTACCTTTGTCTTGTTGCTATTTCACAGTACCTTGTAGATTATTAAAATCAGACGTCAATCTGACATGTAGCTGTCACATATTTTTCCCATTCTGTAGGTATTCTTTTAGCTGTCTTGAGAAAGTCTTTGGATGAGCACAAGTGTTTGATTGCTAGTAGTTCCCCTTAATCTATTTTCTCTTCTGTTGTTCATGCCTTGTTGGTCAGATTTTGTAGTCTAAGCTGTGTATTAGAGCTTCCGTTGTTGTCCCCCTTTTTTCTTGCATGATCTTTATCGTTTTAAGTTTGATATTTAGGTCTTTGCTCCATTTGGATTTAGTTTTTGTGTAAGGTGTGAGATATGGGTCTTGTTTCAGTTTTTGCAGATAGATAGCCAATTTTGCCAGCACTATGTGTTAAAACCAAAACCAAACCCAACCCATTGCTTTTGAGTTAATTCCAGCTCTTAGTGACCCTATAGGACAGAGTACAACTGCTCCATAGAGTTTTCAAGGAGTATCTGGTGGATTTGAGCTGCTGATCATATGGTAAACAGATAACACTTAACCACTATGCCACCAGGGTTTCCCTATTTGTTAAAGAGATTGTTTTTACCGCACTTTACACTCTTTGGGCCTTTGTCAAATATCAGCTGTTCGTAAGAGGATGGTGATATTTACAGGGTTTCTATTCTGTTCATTTGGTCTATAAGTCTTTTTTTGTGTGCCAGTACAAGGCTGTTTTGACTACTGTGACAGAGTAGTAGGTTCTACGGTATGGTAGTGTTCTTTATTTAGCCAGGGTTTCTTTCCTTTCCAAAGTTGCTGATTTGTTTATCCATCTCATTAAAAAATGACACTGGAATTTGTACTAGGATTGCACTGTATTTGTAGATCACTTTGGGTAAAGTAGATACTTTCACAATGTTAAGTCTTTCTATCCATGAGCAAGGTAGATTTCTCCACCTATTTAAGCCTCTTTCAGTTTCTTGCAGTAGTGTCTTATAATTTTGTCCTTATAGGTTTCTTACTTCTCCAGTTAGATTTATTCCTAGGTATTTTATCTTCTTGGGGCTATAGTAAACGGTATTGACTTGATGATTTCCCCTTTGACGATCTCTTTGTTGGTATAAAAGGAATCATATTGATTTACTTATGTTTATCTTGTATCCTGATACTTTGCTGAATTCTTCTATTAGTTCTGGTAGTTTATTTACAGATTCTTTAGGGTTCCCTGTGCATATGATCATATCATCTGCAAATAGGGGTATTTTTACTTCTTCTTAACCTACACAGATGCCTTTTATTTCTTTGTCTTGTCTGATTGCTCTGGCCAGAACCTCTAGCACAGTAGTGAATGGAAGTGGTGACAGTGAGCATCCTTGTCTAGTTTCTGTTCTTGGAGGGAATTGTTTCAGTCATCCTCTATTCAGGAATATGTGGGCAGTTGGCTTGGTGTAGATGCCGTCTATTGTACTGAGGAATTTCCCCTCTATTCCTATTTCCCTGTGAGTTTTTAACATGAGTGGTTATTGAACTTTGTCAGATGTCTTTTCTGTATCAATTGAAAAATCAGGTGATTCTTGTCATTTGCATTATTTATGTTGTTGATTACATTAATTGTTTCTCTGATGGAGAACCAGACCTGCATCCCTGGTATGAATCCAACATGGTCACGATGAATTTTTTTTTTTTTTTTGACTTGTTGTTGTATTCTATTGGCTAGGATTTTGTTGAAGATTCTTGCATCTAGGTTCATGAATGATGTTGTTCTGTAATTTTCTTTTTTTTGTCGAATCTTTCTCTGGCTTTGGTATCAAGGTTATACTGGCTTCATGGAATAGATTCAGGAGTATTCTGTCCTTTTCTAGGTTGTGAAATGGTCTTACAAGTATTGAAATTAACTCCTCTCTAAAAGTTTGGTAGAATTCTCCAATGAAGTCATCTGGGCCAGGACTTTTTGGGTTGGTAGTTTTTTTTATTACTTTTTCAATCTCTTCTTTTGTGATGGGTCTATTAAGTTCTTCTGCTTCTCCTTGTAATAATTTTGGTAGGTAATGTGAATCTAGAAATTTGTCCATTATCTCTAGGTTTTCAAATCTGTCAGAGTACAATTTTTCATAGTTTTCTGTTACGACACTTTTGATTTCAGTTGGGTCTGTTGTGACATGTCCTCTCTTGTTTCTTATTTGGGATATTTGTTTTCTTGCATGGTTTTCTTTTATAAGTTTAGCCATTTATTAATTTTGTTCATCTTTTCAAAAACCAGCTTTTGGTTTTGTTAATTCTTTCAACTGTTTTTCTGTTCTCTAATTCGTTTAATTCAGCTCTAATTTTTATCATCTGTTTTCTTCAGGTGACTGAAAGTTTCTTTTGTTGTTCTCTTTCTACTTGTTCAAGTTATAAGGTCAACTCTTTCAAGAAAGGTTTGGGCCCTTTTTTCATTCCAGATGTGTGCATTTATAGAGATAAACTGACCTCTGAGCACTGTTTTTGCTGTATCCCACAGGTTCTAGTAGGATATGTTTACATTCTCATTTGATTCTCTAGATTTGTTTATTGCATCTTTGATTTATTCTATAACCCATGGATTTTTGAGCAATGTGTTGTTCAGTTTCCATGACTTTTAATTTCTACCTATGATTTTTCTGCAACTGATTTCAACTTTTATGGCTTTATGGTCTGAGAAGATGCTTTGCAACAATTCAATGATTTGGATTTTGTTGAGACTTGCTTTATGGCCTAATACATGGTCTATTCTGGAGAATGTTCCATGTGCCTTGGAAAAGAAAGTGTGCTTGTGTGTTGTTGGGTAAAAAGTTCCTTGTATGTTGATAAGATCTAGTAAGTTGATTGTTGCAGCAAGATCTTCTGTATCTTTATTGAGCTTTTTTCTGGATGATCTATCCCTTACTGAAAGGTGAGTGTTGAAGTCTCCAACTATTATTGTGGAATGATCAATCTCATTTTTCAATGTTGTCAGCATTTGTTCAATGTATTTAGATGTTCTGGTATTTGGGTGCAACAATATTTAATATTGTTATGTCCTGTGTACGTTTTGAAACTTTAAGTGATAAACATTAACCACCCTTGTCCACGATGGTGGGTTTTACATTAAAGTCTATCTCATCTGAGATTAGTATTGCCTCTCCTGCTCTTCTTTGCATGTTGTTATCTTGGTATATATTTTTCCATCATTTGATTTTCAGTTTGTTCATATCTTTAAGGCTAAAATATCTTTCTTGTAAGCAATGTATACACAAATCATGTTTTTTGATCCAAGCTGTTACTCTCTGCCTCTTAATTAGAGGATTCAATCCATTTACATTCAGTGTAATTATTGATAGATATGTGTTTAGTGCTGTCATTTTGGTGTCTTTATTTTTGTGTTGTTTTCTGTGTTTCAATTACTATTCTCTTCTGTGTCATTTTTCTTTATAGATTTTCTGTTTACCTTTTTCAGTGTTGGTTTTGTGTCTGTTGAGACTCCTGCGTTGTTTCTTGTATTGATATGTAGGATTGTTAGTTTGCTTTGAGTATACCCCTTTTATCACCATTAATGTTCTAAGTTTAAACCAGCCTTTAACTTCTATATAGCTTCTTGACTTCCTCTCCATCTGAAAGTGCTATAACTACTGTAATATATCCCTCTTTATTGTGATGATGTCGTAGTTTACATGTTAAGATCTCTGATTCCCTACTTTTAATATTTTAGCTTTGATTGAGCTTTGTGACTTTCGTAACTGAGTAGGACTCTGGATGCTGTGTCCTGTGTTGCATTGTTGAGTATATATCTGATGTTGTTGATTTTCTAAACAAAGAACTTCTTTCAGAATTTCTTGTCATTTTGGTTTGGTTTGGTTTTTGCAAAGTCTCTAAACTTCTGTTTATCTGAGAATGTCTTAATTTCTCAGTCATATTTGAGAGATAATTTTGCAGGATATATAGTTCTTGGTTGAAGTTTTTCTCCTTTAAGACTATATATGTGTCATCACACTGACTATATGTTCTCCGCAAGAAGTCAGAGGACAGGCTACAAGGCTTCCTTTTGCAAGTTAGTTTTGTTTAAGCCTAGCTACCTTTAAAAGCTTCTCTTTGTGTTTCATTTTATTAAGCTTTATTATAATATGTCTTGCTGTCTTTCTTTTGGAGTCTACCTTTCGTGGTGTTCAATAAGCATCTAGAATATCTGTGTTCCCTTTCATGATGTCAGGAAAGTTTTCTATCAGCAACTCTTCAACAATTCTGTCCGTATTTTCTGCTGTCCTTCCATGTTCAGGAATTCCAGTTAATCATAGATTATCCTTCTTGATAGAGTCCCACATGGTTCTTAACACCTCTTCATTTTTTTCTTCTTTTCTGATTTCTCCTCATAAATGCTGGTGTCAGTTGCTTTAGCTTCAGTCTCACTAGTTATGCATTCCATTTCCTCAACCCTGCTCTTTCAGTTTTGCACTGAATTGTCTAACTCTGTTATTTTATTACTGATCTGCTAAATTTCAGATCATTGATGTTCTAATAGCTCATATAGCTTGCTTAATTTTTCATTTTGTTCTGCTGCACTTTAGTCTCTAGAAGCGTTCTATACATGATTCTTTTGTATTCTACCTCTGATAATTTCAGAAAGTCTTCTTCATCCAGGAAGTTTTTTTTTCATTCTTTGTTTTGGGAGTTTTCTGGAGCCATGGTCATCTCCTTCTTTAAATGGTTAAATATTGATTATTGCCTTCACACCATCAAAGAGCTCTTCAGCTTCTCTGATGTTACACCAACAGGAACTGTGGTGAAGCTCTAAGAAGGGAGTGAATAAGGGCACTGCTAGACTTGGTCTCCAGCTGCCACTGTGTTCTTAAGGTACAGCTCACTTATGTACCACTTCTCTGGCAATAGAGAGGATGTCAAGCCTGCTGATGTTGCTTGACACCTCCTGGCTGATAAAGATGGCAACCTATTTCTGTGGATTCTCCAACATCATGACTATGGCATAGTTCAGGGAAGGACAGAGAGAATACCTCCACACTTGACCGCTAAGCACCACTGCATTCTCTAGATATGTTTATCTTAAAAACTGCTTTTCTGCCAAAGGGGGTGCTGACTAGAGGTAGCCAATAGCAGCTTGGCCCTCAATGGTAGCAGGCCCTACCTCCTGCCTGACAAAGGTGGTGCCCTACTTATGGATTCTCTAGGAGGGCATCAGCTGACACTATGCTGTGGCTCAGTGAAGGGAAGTAGAAATGGTGTCATCACACTCAGCCACCAGTCACCGCTGTATTCTCTAGTTGCTCTTATTTTAAAAATTGCTTTTCAGCTGAGAGAACCTTTGACCAGTGGCAGCTGATAGCAGAAGGCCCTCAGGGGTAACAAGATCTGCCTCCTGGCTGGCAAAGATGGTGCCATCAACAGATGTTTTGACATGGCTCAGAGAAAGGAAAGGTTAGGGCACTGCCACACTCAGCTACAAGCCACCACTACATTCTCAAGGTATGAGCCAAGTGCCATATGACCGACTTAAAAACAGCTTTTCTCTTGGGATAAGCACTATCCAGACAGGCACTGTTGCTAAGCATGGGAATTAGCCACAGCTGAGCCCTTGGGCACGGCTGACTGTGCCTTTCAGCTGACTAATAGTGCCCCACCTGAGCCACCTCTTCTGCAGTGAGTAGCTAGATCTATGGCTCAGCTGAGAGAAGAGGGGGGAGGGGCCGTTGCATACCTGGTAGCCACACACCACTGTGTTCTCTAGACGTTACTGTCTCAAGCACAGCTACTCTGCTGCAGGGTATGCTGTTTACTTAGGCACTGCAGCTCATCATAGTGGCCAGCCCTGTCAAGCTCTTAAGCTCAGCAGATCCAGTCTCAGTCTCACAGTTAACAAAGAAGGTCCCCATACCTGTAATCCTCTCAGCAACTGTGCCAGCAGAAGCAGGACTCACTGCACTACTGTCTCACCTCCAACAAGGTATTTTTCCACTTTCTGTTACCCAGTGCAATCTCACAACCCTATACCTGATCTTGGGGCTCCCAGAATGTCTGCACTGCTCCAATCAATTATTTTTCTAAGACTCAGTTCTCAGAGGGAATCAGGAAGATGTGTGACTAGTCCACCATCTTCTGCACTGAATTTCTGGCTCCCAAAAAAAGATACACAAAAAACTTTCAGAGATGGCTACTGTCAGGGATTTAATTGAGTCTCACCAAAGTTTTGTATAGCAGTTTGGCTGAGTCATGGTTCCTAGCACTGTGTGATTATCCTCCATTTTCTGATTTTCTCTTCTGTAAATTCTAATCTCACCTGTAGTTAATAGAACAAGACTGTATTATATTAAAGAGGATCAGGGTGGGACTGTAACACCTTTGGAAACCGTGGTGGCAAAGTGAGTAAGTACTACATCTGCTCACCAAAAGGTCTGCAGTTCAAATCCTCCACGTGCTCTTTGAAAACTCTGTTGGAGCAGGTTTACTCTGTCCTATAGGGTTGCTATGAGTCAGAGTGGACTCAGTGGCAATGAGTTTGGTTTTGGGGGTAATACTCTTACCAAGGGAGTTTCTCTGGAGTGTAGCTTGCATCACCTTTTATCCTAAAAGAGATAAAAGTAAATGGAAGCATGCAGAGAGTTGGAGACCTCATACATTCAAGATAGCAGTGCTGGGAGCAGAGTTCATCTTTGGACCTGAAGTTTCTGTGCTGAGACACTCCCACATGGAAGAACAATGGATGCAACACTGGAAACTTTCTCCAGAGATGACAGAGAGATCAAGCAATCACCTGGAGCTGATGCCCTGAGTTTGGACTGTGGAAGAATAAACTTTTTGTTAAAACCATCTACCTGTGGTATTTGTTATTACAGCACTGCTTGACTAAGACAGCTACAAATAGATCTTCACTAAGTAAATGCTAAAAGCTGTACTTTAGACAGAAGAAAAAAAGCTTAGATGTAAACACAGATATTCAGAAAGGAATAAAGAACAAAGATATCTGGTAAAACTAAGCAAACACTGATAGTATAAAACAGTAACAAGAATAATATCATGCTTGATCCATAAATGTACATATAATTAAAAAGCATGACAAAAAAAAAAATCTGTTGCCCTAGAATTGATTCTACCTCATAGTGATGCTATAGAACAGAGAAGAATTACCCCATCGTGTTTCCAAAGCTGTAATCTTTATAAGAACAGATCGCCAAGTCTTTTTTTGTGCAGAGTCTCCGACGAGTTTCAACTGTCAACCTTCTGGTTAACAGCTGAGTGCTTAACCACTATGCAACCTGGTCTCCTTATAATAAAGATGCATGGTGTAATTTGAATAGAAAATCCTAGAAGAATAGAGACAGTGTATATTTTCCAGCCTAATAAAGGGGGAAAAAATGAAAAGTTTAAAAAAATATTAATCAAGAAAGAAGAGAAAAAAACATGGTGCAGTTAGAACAAATAGAAAGCATGAAATAAGACCATGGATTTAAACCAAAATTTTATCAGTAATTTACTTTAATACAAATAAATTAACTGCTCCAGTCAAATGACAAAAATCGTCAGACTGAAAAATAAGTCTAATTCTATACTTATACAAGGAAAGCAGGCAAAAGTTATGAGATTATAAATTAGGAAAATATTCTGTAAGGAAAATTGGCAATAATTAAACTACCAACATTTTAAGTGAACATAGCCTATGAGCCAGCAATCCTACTTCTAGGACAGTACCATTCACTTGTGCTCTTATTAATAATTCTCAAAGACCTAAGAATGCTCATTACAGTGTAGTGTGTAATAGCAAATGACTGGTCACAATCTAACTATTCACCCATAGAAACCTGATTACATAAACTGAGACCTGTATAACAA
Organism: Heterohyrax brucei; assembly: GCA_028571685.1. Taxonomy (NCBI): domain Eukaryota; kingdom Metazoa; phylum Chordata; class Mammalia; order Hyracoidea; family Procaviidae; genus Heterohyrax; species Heterohyrax brucei. Next base: position 174,900,235 of record CM053141.1, read on the forward strand.
TATGTATAATGGCATTTTGGAACACTTGTGGTACAGTGATTAACAGCCACAGCAGCTAACCAAAAGATGGGCAAGTCAAATCCAGTAGCTGTTCCTTAGAAAGCCTGTGGGGAGGGTGGCTAAGTTGCAATCAACTCTACAGCAATGGATTTGTTGGCATTTTATCCAGAAACCCTGGTGATGTAGTGAGTTAAGTACTATGTCTGCTAACCACAAAGTTGAGAGTTCAAATCCACCAGGCACTCCTTTGAAACTCTATGAGGCGGTTCTACTCTGAACTCTAGGGTCACTAGGAGTCAGATCCACCTCGATGGCAGTGAGTTTGGTCTTGGTTTGGCATTTTATTCAACAAAGAAGATGAAAGAGGTAGATTTTTATGTGCTGACATTAATAGGTCTCAGAGATATATTACAAAATGAAAAGAAATTGCCAAGTAGGTTGTACAGTATAATCCTTTTTATATAATAGAATATATATTAATGTATACTTTAATAAAACTTGGCGATCCTTGAATACTTTGGGGGTCAGTTCTACCCTGGCCCCTAGGGTCACCATGAGTTGGATCAGACTCAATGGCACTTGGCTGGCTTTTGGCTTTAATAAAGCTTGTGAGCAATGCACACATACACACAAAACAAGTGGTGATATTTTTCATTGGGAAGCAGATGGAAATGGCAGAAAGAGAAAATATTTAAACTATGTGTTAATTTTTATATAATAAAATGTCTAAAAAAACAAAGAGAAAAAACAATAAGTACAAAAATTATTTTAAGATTTGTTTTCATCCCACTCAAGGGTAGTGTAGCTGAAGGCCTCATATTTGGGTAGATCATTGTCTTGACCCTCTCAGGTTCCATTTCTGCCTGTAACATACACACACACACACCCCCCACTCACACAGATGTCCACAAAAGTCTTCTTCCTCCCAACAAGATCAAAATCTTGTTATGGGTACCCACACTTCCAGCAAAACACCAAGAATACAAGCCAAGTTTAACCACCATGAAGTCATTGTGAAGCCAATGGGAGCTACTGCTGTTTAAAAGTCAACATGGTCTCAGCTGGCATTGTAGAGGTATGTGATGGCCTCATTTCATTCTGTGGTACTTAGACAGAAACAGTCATTTTAAGGAATTGTATTTTTAAGAGTTTTATTGACAAATGACTTATATAACATAAAATTCATTCAAGTATAAAATTCAGGTTTTTTTTTAATGTATTTGCAGAATTGCAATCCACAAAGGTAATTTGAGAGAATTTTCATTACCCCAAAATGAAACCTCATTCAACTTCTCCACTCCCTCAAACTCACCTATATCCTCTTCCTCCCTAGGCAACTGTAAATCTTCAGTCTATTTCTATAGATTTGTCACACAGTATAGATTTTACACACAGTAAAACCTGGGGAAACTGGAATCTGTGTAAGGCAGCAATGTGTCTGAGAAGGAAAATGCAAGTATCTTCCACTAAAAAGAGTGATAGAGAATGGTAAGACTGTACCCTGTAAAAGCTAGAAAACTTGCAAGACCCAGAAAAATAAGGCTCTCCATCAAGAAGGAAGAAATCTGTTCTCACAGGTTTTGCTGTAAATGAAATCCTGAAGTTTATGGTCTTTTGTGTGCTTCTTTCACTTAGCATGTTCTTCAGGTTCTGTAATATTGTAACATGAATTAGTACTGTCATGGTTAAGACTGTCTGTCAGCTTGGTTGGGCTATGATTTTCAGTGTTTCAGCGATCGTATAGTGCTGTCATCACTTCTCTGTTGAGATCTGATGCAGGATTACCCCCATGATGGGATCTGCTTTTGAGTGGTACCAACAGGAGTGGGGCCTGTGACAGGGCACCACCCCTCAGTCTTCATCTGTCCACCCTCTGCTGCCTAGTCCTTTCTATTCTCCTTTCAAGGGCTTTCTGTTTGTTCTGGATTCTGCTGCTGACTCCTGTTCATCTGTCCTCTGGTTCTCAGAGCTTGAGCTAACCGCTTACCTGAGGTCTTGCCTATAGATTCATTATTCATTCTTCACAGCCCATAAGCAAGGGCCCTGCTTTCCAACTTGGGTACACTAGCCCCTGCAGCTATGAGGATCAAGAGAAGCCTCTTTCCTGTCCCCATGGACATGGAATGTTACAGCCTCTAAAAAGCCTACGAGAACCATTTCCTTGATATTAATTTCTATTTCTACTCACATACTTATTTATATGCTTTACCAGTTTTGTTTCTCTAGAGAACACAGTCTAAGACAGTACTTCATAAATAGTGTCCCATTGTATGTATATACCACATTTTGTTTATCCATTTATGAGTTGATGGACTTTTAGGTTGCTTCCAGTTTTTCATTACTATGAATAATGCTACTATGAGAATTTACATACTAGTGTTTGTGTGATTATAAGTACTTGTTTCTCTTGTCTATATATTTCTTAGAGTAGAATTGCTGGGTCATACAATAACTCTGTTTAACACTTTGAGAAACTGCCAGACTGTTTTCTAAAATGACTGTACCATTTTACATTCCCACCAGCAGCATCTCCACATCTTCATGATCATCATTATTGACTTCTTTGTTACTACAGCCATTTTAATGGGTAGAAAGGGGTATCTCACTGCGGTTTGGACTTGCATTTCTCTGAAGACTAGTAATACTGAATGTCTTTTCACATGCTTAATGGTTATTCATGTATCTTCCTAGAGAAAATTTCTATCAAATTCTTTGCTTATTTTTTAATTGGGTTATTTTTTCTTACTGGTAACCCTATTTTAAGACAGAACAGTGACAAACCAGAAGACATTCAGGCAAAGATGACAAAGAAAGTAAAATGATGTTTTTGGAACTAAAAGACAGAAGTGTAGGAAGCAAGGAAAGACAGGACAATTGACAATATCAGAAGGGCTGTCAAGTGAAAGAAGGAACACATTGTTATATTTTAGTCCAGGAGGGGAAATAGAGACCAAGACCTATAGCCACAGAGTACAGATCTTACCTCAGTTACAAAAATAAACTTTCAACCAATTAGATTCACATAAAAATTAAACAGGGGTCAGGAAGATTCTGGGCATTGAAAGGGTTCAATAAAATCTAAATGCCTGGAGTCTTGGTGAGGGACAAATAGTTAATGACAGGTTGAGAGTTGAAATCCATCCAGAGGTTCATTAGAAGACAGGCCTGGTGATCTGTATATAAAAGTTCATATAAAAACCCTATGAATGTTTTACTCTGACCCACATGAGGTCATCATGAATCAGAATTAACTAGATGGCGGGGGCAGAGTCAAGATGTCAGACTAGATACATATCTCCTTAATTCCATCTGAAAACTAAGGCCTGTATTTTTAATTAATCAGAGCCTTCTGGACACCCAGTGAGTCCTGGGACACGGTATAGGGATGTCACTTTGGACTACATGCCACTGAACAGGAAACTTCTTCATTTTCACTGTCCCCCACCCTTGTTGAATGGCTGGCTCTCAGGGACTGAAGGTAACTGGTAAGCGGGGTTTGGGCTTAACCGGCAGCAAAGCGCAGCCACATCGCTGATGCAATCAGTGGGTGGAATAGCCACATTTTGAGAGACTGACTGAGGACTCAGAATACCAAGGCTCCTTCACCATCTCTTTCTGAACCTCCAGCATTGATTCAGCTATTTTGCAGTAGGCAGGAGAGCTTGTGTGGGATGACATCTTGTTTGACTGGGAGTTGGGGGTACCCAAATGGAGGCCTCAACAGGGGCTAATTCCTAGTCTGGGAGGCAGTGCCAGCCCAGGGAGCACATTCCCAGCAGAAAAGCTGTGTTTAACACAGTACAGCCTTATGGGTAGGGCCTGGCAGCAGATGACAGCAGGACAATAGCCTGTCTGTACTTTGAACTAGATCACAGCATCTGGTAATGGATATAGAGGTGCCTCCATTGCTGGCTGGAAAGAGGGGCTTGCATACCTGACACCCTGACCGAGCTGGGAAGCTGTCAGATAGCTTTTACCTTTCACAATAAGACTACCTAGAGAAATAACTGTGGTGCAGCCTAATGGCATCTCTTCCAGTCTTTACTGACCCACACTGTAGAGTCAGCTGACAGCTCCCCAGTGACTCCATAAGTAGAGCTGCATCTTTGCCAGCCAAGAGGGTGGAGCCTGCTACCCTAGAGATTCCACTAGGCCCAGTCACTGGAGTACATAGAGGTGACTGGTGATCAACTGGCCTTCTCAGACTGTGTGTCAGCTCTTGTTAAGGCAACAACAGAGAAACTAAACAACCTCTAGATGCCCATAAAGCAACAAAACCTGGCCAGACACTTAAAGAAAAATTCATCCATCACTCCAGAAAGCTCCCAAAAGACAGATCCAAAGAACTTCCCAGATGAAGAAGCCTTTCTGAAACTATTGGAGGTCGGGTACAAAACAATTGTACACAGGACCCTCCTAGAGATTATACAAAATGCAGCAAAGCAAAATGAAAAAATAAGCAAGCTGTTCAAATGGATGGAACACCAGCATTCTGAAATCTTACAGATCAATAACAAAATTAAAGAATTAGAAAATTCAATTCAAAACCAAGAGAACAGAATTGAATAACTGAAAAATAGACTTTCTGACTTTGAAGACAGAACTACTGACACCAGCATTTATGAGGAGAAATCAGAGAAAAAGAAACAAGAAAAATGAGCAAGTGTTAAGAAACATGTGGGACACAATCAAGAGGAACAATCTATGATTAATTGGAGTTCCTGAACAAGGAGGGATGCCTGAGAACACAAAGAGTATTGTTGTTGAGTTGCTGACAGAAAACTTCCCTGAAATTATGAAAGAAGAGAACATAGCCATCCAAGATGCGTACTGAACACGACACAATCTAGACCCCAAAATAAAGACTCCAAGACATATTATAATCAAGCTTAACAAAATGAAACACAAGCAGAAACTCTCAAAGGCAGCAATACTCAAAGTAAAGCTAACATTCAGAAGGAAGCCCTGTAGGCTTTCACCTGACTTCTCAGCAGAAACAATGTGGGCACAGAGACAGTGAGATGACACCTTCAAAACCTTGAAGGAGAAAAATTTCCAACAATCAATCATATGCCCTGCAAAACTGCCTTTCAAATATGAAGATGAAATTAAGACATTCACAGATAAATGGAAGCTTAGAGACTGTAAAAACCAAACCAAACCTACAAGAAATACTAAAAGAAGTTCTTGGCTTAGAAAAACAAAACCATTAACTCTGTATTTTAGGAGGCAATACAGGACACATCATCCAGAAACCTATTCAGTTAGGGAAATCACAAAACTCAACCAAAGCTATCATATTAAAAGCAGTGATCCAGTGATCATATCATGAAAATTATGACACTATCACATTGAAAAGATGTGTATACTACAGTAGTTACAGTCCTTCCAGATGGAAGGGAAGTTAATATGATATGTAGAAGCTAAACATGGGTTTAAACATAGCTTATTAAGGGGAAGCCACACAGCACAATCAAGATGCAACATATCAAAACCGGAAACATAATACAGGAGTCTCAACAAACACAAAATCAACAATGAAAAAAACTGAAAATTCAAAACATAAAGAAGAATAACCCACAGCAGAATATCAAGAGCAACACAGAAAACACTAACACAAAAATAAATACATCAAAATGACAGCATTAAACACATAGATATTAATAATCACACTGAACATAAATGGACTGAATGCTCCAATAAAGAGACAGTGAGTGACATCTTGGATCAAAAGGCACAACTTGTCTACATGTTGATTACAAGAAACTCACCTTAGACTTCAGATAGGAACAAACTGAAAATTAAAGGATGGAATAACAAATACCAAGCTAACAATACACAAAGAAGAGCAAGTGTGGCAATTTCAGATAAAATAGATTTTAATGTAGAATCCACCATCGTGGACAATGATGGACACTATTTATTGCTGAAATGTTCAATATACAAGCAGGACTTAACAACATTAAATATTTATGCACTCAATACTAGAAAATCTAAATACATCGAACAAACACTGACTGCACTTAAAAAATGAGGTCGATCATTCCCAATAACAGTGGGAGGCTTCAACACTCCACTCTAAGTACTAGACAGCTCTTCTAGAAAAAACTCAGTAAAGTCACAGAAGATCTTATTGCAACAATTAACCAACTAGACCTCATCGACACATAGAGAACTTCCTATCCATCAGCAGATAACTACACCTCCTTCTCCAATGCATGTGGACCATTTTCCAGAATGAACCATGTGTTAGGATATAAAGCAAATCTCAACAAAATTCAAACCATTAAATTATAGCAAAGCATCTTATCTGAACATAAAGCCATAAAAGTCAAAATTCATAGAAGAAAAAACATAGATAGAAATTGGAACTCAGTCAGCAGAGTCTCAGGATACAAGATAAACATAAGTAAATCAGTAAGATTCCTTTATACCAACAATGAGACTGTTGATGAAGTCATCAAATCAATACCATTTACTATAGCCCCTAAGAAGATAATGTTCCTAGAAATTAATCTAACCAGAGAAATAACAGACCTTTACAAAGAGAACTACAAACCCTTACTACAAGAAACTAAAAGAAACCTAGATAAATGGAAAAACCTACCCTGCTCATGGATAGGGAGACTTAACATAGTGACCCAAAGCAATCTACTTATATAATGCAATCCCAGTGCAAGTTCCAGCATCATTTTTTAATGAGATGGAGAAACAAATCACCAAATTTGTTTGGAAAGGGAAGAAGCCCCAGGTAAGTAAGGTACTACTAAAGAAGAAGAACACACTGGGAGGCCTCTCATTACCCAACCTTAGAACATACTACACTGCCACAGTGGTCAAAACAGCCTGGTACTGGTACAAAAAGAGACAGATAGATCAATGGAACAGAACTGAGACCCCAGAGATGACACCATCTTGCTGTGAACAGTTGATATTTGACAAAGGCTCTAAGACATTAAATTGGGGTAAAAACAATCTCTTCAACAAATGGTGCTGGCAAAATTGGATGTCCATCTGCAATAAACTAAAACAATACCCATATCTTACACCTTATACAAAAACCAAGTCCAACTGGATAAAAGACCTAAATATCAAACCTAAAATGATAAAGCTCATCCAAGAAAAGGTAAGAACAACAATGGAAGTTTTAATACACAATGTAGACAGACTTCAAAATCTGTCAAACAAACCACAATCAACAGAAAATAGATAAATGGGAACTATTAAGAATCAAACACTTCTGCTCATTCAAAGACTTTATTAATAGAATTAAAAGGACACCTACAGAATGGGAAAAAATATTTGGCAACTCTATGTCAGACTGATGCCTGATCTCCATAATCTATAAGATACTACAAAATATCAATAACGAGAAGATAAGTCATCCAATTACACGATGGGCAAAGGAGATGGACAGATATTTCTCTAAAGAGGAGATCCAGGCAGCCAAACAACACATGCGGACATGTTCATGATCTTTAGTTATTAAAGAAATTCAAATCAAGACTACAGTGAGATACCATCACACCCCAACAAGGTTGGCCATGATCCAAAAAACACGAAACAACAAATGCTGGAGAGGTTGTGTAGAAAGTGGAAGTCTCCTACACTGTTGGTGGAGTTGCAAAATGGTCCAGCCTCTTTGGAAAGCAATCTGGCACTTCCTTTAAAAAATGGATACAGATATACCATTTGACCCATTAATTCCACTACTTGGAATGTATCCTGCAGAATCAAGGCCCTTCACACCAATGGACACATGCACAAGAATGTTTATTGCAGCACAGTCCACAATAGCAAAAAGATAGAATCAACCCAGATGCCCAACAACTGAGGAATGGATAGGTAAACTATGGTATATATATTCAATGGAGCACTATGCAATGATAAAGAATAATGATGATTTCAGGAAACATCTCATAACCTGGTTTCAACTGGAAGACATTATGTTGAGTGAAAGTAGTCAGTGACAAAAGGACAAATATTATGAGACGCCTATGATAAGATCTCAAAAACAGACTTATGTATAGAAGAAAAGACTCTTTGACGGCTGCAAGGGAGGGGAAGGAGGGAGGGCGAGGGGGGATGGTTTAGATTAGATAGTTGCTAGAAATCTGGTTGAGTGAAATCGGTGATAGCACACATTAGAAACAAGAACAATATTAAGTGGACTTCAGCATAACTTGAATACTCCTTCCATCTTAACCCAATATTGCAAGGACAGAGTAGCTGGGGCAAGGGTCAGGAGACAATGCTCTTAGGTGAAACCGAGGCCAATTGGCACAATTAGCATTTTGCTTAGAGGGCTCTCTGCACCCCACATTGGTGAGTGGTGTCTGGGGTCTTAAAAGCTGTCGAGCTGCCATCCAAGGGCACAGCAAATGGTTCCAACTCAGCAGGAACAGATGATCACCGAGGACCAAAATGTCATGGGGTAAAGACAACCCAGAAGATAGAGAGACCCACATGAGTGGGTGCCTACATCGACTTGGGACTGGAAGAACCAGATGATGCCCAGCCACCACCAGTGATAGACACAATGGAGCTCACTAAGTTGAGTCTCACTGGCAACACAAGAATAAAAAGGGATACACCCTGAGATCTCCACTAAAAGACCTCAATTGATGGTCCAGCGGCTTTGGGGTTTCCCTGGGAGCTTGGCCCCTGGCCCTGATGCTGCCCTTGCCCATTAGTCATAACAAAGATCCACTCTTAGGACACGAATGGATTGGACTTGACCATATATTAGATGCACTTTATGGTTCTATGCATCTATAGGATATCATCCTGCTGACCTCTGGCTGGAGGAACGATAGTGGGTGGAGAGGAGGGGAAAGGAGACTGTGGGGAGGATGAGACATGTATGGAGCAGAGATGAACAGTGTACTGTCACCAGGCAGGGAGAGCAGTAGAAGCTGCATATAGGTCGGTATGTAAATTTATATGGGAATGTACATTTTTACTCAGTCATAATAATAAAAAAAAAGAGAAATTGGAACTCAAGGAAACTGAACAACAACTTGCTCAAAAAGCCATGGGTTATAGAAAAAATCAAGGATGAAAAAAAGAAATTTAGGGATTTCAATGAGAATAGGATCACTTCCTACTAGAACCTATAGGATACAGCCAAAGCAGTGATCAGAGATTGGTTTATCTCCATAAATACACACTTTCAGAAGGAAGAAAGCACCTAAACCAAAGAATTAACCCTATAGCTTGAATAAGTAGAAAGAGGACAGTAGAGGAACCCCTCAGGCACCAGAAGAAAACAGATCATAAGATTAGAGCAGAACTAAATGAATTAGAGAACACAAGGGCAACTAAAAAAATGATAGGACCAAAAGCTGGTTTTTTGAAAAGATCAACAAAATTGAAAAACCATTGGCTAAACTTACTAAAGAAAAACAGGAAAGGAAACAAACAACTCCAATAAGAAATGAGATGGTAGATGTCACAAAAGATCCAACAGAAATCAAAAATATCTTAACAGAAAGACTGTAACAGATTTGAAAGCCTAGAGGAAATGAACAAATTCCTTGATTCATATCCCTACCAAAATCATCACAAGGTAAAGCCAATCAGCCAAATGCTGTCGAGTCAGATCCAACTCAAGGTGAATAAATTTATACGTGAATGTACATTTTCACTCAGTTATGTTAAATAAAAATTAAAATTAAAAAAAAATCAAAAAAAAAAACCAACTCAAGGTGAAGCAGAGTAACTTAATAAACCCATCACAAATGAAAACAGTGAAAAAATCATCAAAAAAAACTACTAACCAAAATAAGCTCTGGCCCCGTTGGCTTCACCACAGAATTCTACCAAACTTTTAGAGTAGAGTTAATTCCAGTACTACTGTTGCGATTTCACAGCATAGAAAGGAATGGAATACCCTCAAATTCATTCTATGAAGCCAGCAAAGCCTTGATACCAAAGCCAGGGAAAGATTCGACAAAAAAGGAAAACTAGAGACCAATATCTCTCACGAACCTAAATGCAAAAATCTTCAACAAAATCCTTGGCAATAGAATTCAACGATATATCGAAAAAATAATTCATCATGACCAAGTTGGATTCATACCAGGGATGCAAGGCTGCTCCGACATCAGAAAAACAGTTGTGATCAACCACACAGATAACACGAAAGACAAGAATCATCTGATTTTATCAACTGATGTAGAAAAGGCATTTGATAAAGTCCAAAACCATGCATGCTAAAAACTCTCAGCAAAATAGGAATAGAAGGGAAATTCTTCCGTGCAGTAAAGGCCATTTATACAAAGCCAACTGCCTACATCATCCTTAATGGAGAGAGACTGAAACTATTCCTCTTGAGAATAGGAACTAGACAAGAAAGCCCACTCTCAACTCTCCTATTCAACATTATACTAGAAGTTCTGGCCAGAGCAATTAGACAAGACAAAGAAATAAAGAGCATCTGTATGGGCAAAGAAGAAGTAAAACTCTAAAACTCTCCCTATTTGCAGATGATATGATTGTATATGCAGAGAATCCTAAAGAATCCATAAGTAAACTACTCAAACTGACAGAAGAATTCAGCAAAGTATCAGTATACAAGATAAACATAAGTAAATCACTACGATTCCTTTTTACCAACAAAGAGATTATTAAAGAAAAAGTCACCAAATCAATACCATTTTCTATAGCCCCCAAGAAGATAAAATACCTAGGAATAAATCTAACTAGAGAAATAAAAGACCTTTACAAAGAGAACTACAAGACCTTACTAGAAGAAACTAAGAGACTCGCATAAATGGAGAAGCCTACTCTACTCATGGATATGAAGACTCAACATTTTGAAAATGTCTATTTTACGCAAAGCAATCTACTTATATAATGCAATCCCAATACAAATTCCAGTAACTTTTTTTTTAATGAGATCAAGAAACAAAGAACCAACTTTATGTAGAAAGAGAAGAAACCATGAATAAGTAAAGCATCACTGAAGAAGAACATACTGGGAGGCAACTCACTACCCAATTTTAGAAACTATTACACTGCCAGTTGTCGAAACAGTGCGGTACTGGTACAAAGAGAGACATATAGACCAATGGAACAGACTTAAGACCCCGGAGATGCTACTATCCTCCTATGGACAATTCATATTCAACAAAGACCCTAAGATTATAAACTGGGGTAAAAACAGTCTCTTTAACAAATGGTGCTGGCAAAATCAGATATCCATCTGCAAAAAATTGAAGCAAGACTCGCATCTCAAACTTTATACAAAAACCAACTCAAATTGGATAGAACACCTAAATATCAAATCTAAAACAATAAATCTTATTCAAGAAAAAATAGGATCAACAATGGAAGTTTTTACACACAACGTAGACAGACTTCAAAATCTAACAAACAAAGCACAATCAACAGAAAATAGCTAAGTGGGAACTACTAAGAACCAAACACTGCTTATCCAAAGATTTCATCAAAAGAATTAAAAAAGCACCTACAGAATGGGAAAAAATATTTGGCAACCATATGTCAGACTGACGTCTGATCTCCATGATCTACAAGGTACCATAAAATATCAACAAGAAAAGGATAAATAATCCAATTAAGTGATGGACAAAGGAGATGGACAGACACTTCTCTAAAGAGGAGATCCAGACAGGCAAAAGACACATGTGGAAATGCTCAAGATCATTAGCTATTAAAGGAATTCGAATCAAAACTATGACAAGATATCTCACACCAACGAGGTTGGCCATGATCCAAAAAACACAAAACAACAAATGCTGGAGAGGCTGTGGAGAAATTGGAAGTCTCCTACACTGCTGATGGGACTACATAATCGTACAACCTCTTTGGAAAGCAATCTGGCACTTCCTTAAAAAGCTGGAAATAGATATACCATTTCACCCAGTAATCCTGCTGCTTGGAATATATCCTACAGAAGCAAGGACGGTCACACAAACAGATATATGCACATGAATGTTTAGTGCAGCAGAGCCCACAATAGCTAAAAGATGGAATCAACCTAGATGCCCAAGAACAGATGAATGGATAAATAAACTATGGTATATATACTCAATGGAACACTATGCAATGATAAAGAACAATGACGACTTCAGGAAGCGTCTCATAACTCGGTTTCAATTGAACAAAATTACACTGAGTGAAATGAGTTGGCTGTACAAGGACAAATGTTGTATGAGACCACTACTATAAGGACTTAAAAACAGACTCATGTACAGAAGAAAAGACTCTTTGATGGCTACAAAGGAGCGGAGGGAAGGAAGGAAAGGACTGCTTATAGATCAGATAGTTGATAGAAATTTGGTTCGATGAAATCAGTGACAGCACACATTAGAATGAAGATCACTTTAACTGGACTTCGATATAACCTGAAAACTCTTCCAATCTTAACCCAATATTGCAAGGACAGAGTAGCAGGGGCAGGGGTCTGGGGACCATGCTCTCAGGGGATATCAAGGCCAACTGGCCTAACTAGCCTATTGCTAAGAGAGTCTTCTCCACCGCATACTGGTGAGTGGCGTCTGGGGTCTTAAAAGCTAACAAGCTGCTATTTGATGTACACCAAATGGTCCCAACTCAGCAGGAACAGATGATCACCAAGGACAAAAACAACATGGGGGAACGAGAACCCAGAAGACAGACAGACCTGCTTGAATGAGTGACTACATCAACTTGTGACCAGAAGAGCCAGATGGTGCCCAGCCACCACCACTGACAGCAATGATGGGGCTCCCAAAATTGAGTCTCAGTGGTAACATGAGATTAAAAAGGGGTGCACCCTGAGAACTTCACTAAAAAACTGCGATTTGTAGTCCAAAGGCCTGGGGGTTCCCCCTGGGAGCAGGGCCCATAGACCTGATGTTGCCCTGTTCATAAATCATTACTGAGGTCAACTCCTTGGACAGGAATGGATTGGACTCAGTGACACAGAATGACCATATAATGTGTGCACTTTATGGTTCTCTGCATCTATAGGATGTTGTTCTACTGGCCTCTTACTAGAGGAGAGTGGAGAGGGTAGAGAAGAGGGGACAGGAAATTGTTAAGAGGATACAACATATATAGAATAGAAAGGAGGAGCGTGCTGTCACCAGGCAAGGAGCTGCACATAGGCGGGCACGCAAATTTAAACCAGATTGTACACTTCACTCAGTCACAGTAAATTGAAAAAAAAAGAATTAACTAGATGGCAACTGGATTTTTTTTATTTTTTTAATTTGTTGAGAGTGTTACAAAATTGACCAAAATATGGAAAGGGAAATCAACCTATCCTTATTGTTCAAGAAATATTTGAAAACTTAGTGTAAGCTACTCTGCTAAGCTTACAACTACCAGCCTGACCTGTGTGCCTTTTCTGTTGTTTGAGTCTACAAAAAGACTTAACTTTAAATCACTGTGTGTTATCTCACTTAAGGTACAGCAAGACCTTAAATAAGCCACGTAACAGAATATTTCTCTTATGTTTTCATCATTTACAGGGTGAAAAATACGCAAAAAGCCATGTATATGAGATAGATTTAAAATGGAAATAAAAACTAACTTCCAGCATATGACTTGGAGGACAATGAACATTTAACATGTTGTCTACACTCCAGAACCCTGGTGTTTCTCAATTATGACTTAAGTTCAGAATGGCAACCTTGTCATATTCCAAGATCCTCTAGCATACTAGAAACCCAAAGGGGTGGCTGGTACAAGAGGAGTAAACGAACGTATGAAAGGATGGCAAATGACAGCCCTATCAGGAGACACCCCATTGCCCGTATCTAACAGGTATACAGATGGAGGCCATAGGAATGTCGGTGTCACCTAGGATGAACTTAAGATGTAATAAAGAGCTAAGTCAGAGCCAAAGCAGTCAGGAACAGTTGTTCAAGAAGATTGTCTGTGAGCCAGAAATAATATTTGACGGTAAGAGCCAGAGATGAAGAGGGCATTGCCCTGGGGTTGACCACAGTGGACCCAGAAAGAGCTAAGCCAAGCGCAGGGTCCAAAGGCAAACCAAAGGTGAGATGGCAAGACAGAGTGGTTAGAAATCAAGTTGGCCAACACAAGCACTGTTTGAACAATAGCCTCTGAGGTACACTCTCAGTGCTGCCCCCTGTCTGAGAACTCGGCCTTGGGAGGTTATGAAAACACAGGCTGCTGTGCCCCACTCCAGGCTCCCTGAATCAGCATCTCAGGCAGGAGGAGAGGGGCTGGGTATTTGCATTTTACCCTGCTCAGAAGATGGTTCTCAGGCTCTCCAATGAATAAAACTACCAGTCAGAGGACACAAACTGAGCATCCGAGATAGACCAGGAGACTCCATGTTCAGTATTCCAGTTCTCCAAGTGCCCTGAGCCCATCCTCACTGGGGGAAAATATAGGACTGTTTAGGGGACCTGACAGAATGCCAATAAACATACATTTATTACACCTTACTTGCTATGGCTGGAAAGCGAACTAGCAATAATACCAACTAATGATAGGATATCTACCCCCTGCCAAGGGCTACGCTTAGTGCTTCACTTGCGTTACTAGATGTAAAGCTTATTCAGGAGGAGGGTGGTATTATTATTCCCATTTTGCAGATACAAAACTGAGGATAAGAGGGACTGAGCAACTTGTTCCCAGCCACCCAGCAGAGCAATACCAGTATCAGGTTCTCTCCATACACCAACATGTTGCAAAAAAATTCAATAATAGCTAAAATTAAAAAAAAACAAAGGTTACGGGAGTTGATGGCAACTCTTTGATTAATTAAGGAACTCTTTCACCAAGGCATACCCAGGGTATTACGGTGAAGCAAGCAAGACTCAGCTATCTTTTCTCATCATCATGATCCCCAAGCCAGAAGGTGTTGTCAGGTTTCGTAATCTTGCTCAGGCCTGTCTGCATTCCAGTGAAGAAGGGTCTGAGATTAAGCTGGGGAAGAGATTGAAAACTGAAGCTCAGAGGAACAGATGAAAATGATGCTGAGGCATCCTGAATCCTGTGGAAAAAAATGATCGGATTTTGTTGATGGAGCTGCTGAAGAGAGATAAGACAGCAGCCTCATCTCAGAGGGAGAAGAAAAGGGGAAGGAAAGAAACAGAGCAGTGGGAGCAGAGATAATGGGGTAGAGAACAGAGATATGAGGTGGAGGAAGGGCTAGGCCAGGGGGAAGACAACAGGACCGGGGCTCTCGGAAGGACAAAAGGAACCCAGTCACTGCTTTTTTTCTTTTTTTTTAAGTCTCTCATAGTGTATTTTTAAAAAGGAGAGGAGACTTCTTTTGTAGTATATTTTAAACGTCCAGCCCTAATCATTCAGTCTCTGAGCCTGAATACACAACCTCATTTAGTAACAAGTCTAAGCAGGAGCAAATTACTCAACAGGCGAAGTGAGCAGGGTGCCTACCTTGCTTACCATACCAGCTAAAATGAACAAATTCACATTTTTTTTTCACCACACTGAAGGTTCAGCTTTTAGATATGGCCGGTATCTGTTTCTCTCCCAACCCCATAGTACCTTCCTACAGAATCAAGCTTCTTTTCAAATTTACAACCCTTGATAGAGGAGGATTATCTAGTATCCAGTAAACAAGGTAAGCACAGGATTACTTGTGTTCAGTTTCTAATCTGCAGTGAACAATTTGCCATGGGTGTCATCCAGTAAGCAAACACAGGATTAAAAAAAAAAAACCAAACCAAACTCAGTGCCATCAAATCTATTCTGACTCACAGCAAACCTGTAGGACCCAGTAGAAGTGCCTAACGGAATTTCCAAGGGGAGTCTGGTAGATATGAACTGCTGACCTTTTGGTTAGCCGTCATAGCACTTAACCACTATAGCACCAGGGTTTCCAACACAGGCTTACTTGTGTTTAATATAACACGGATGCGAACCCCTGGATGTGAACCCCTTGTGAAACTACTTACTACAGATCAATGAGTGAGCACAAGTAAGCCCACAATTACCTTGTTCATCAGGTAATGTGCCCCTGCTAAGGTTGAGTGCCCTCAGGAATCTGAGACAGAGGGCCAAAGTCCTTCTGGCTTCATGCCCTTCACAGCCCACATCCATTTCCAGGTTGGTCCTGTTCAGACAGACTATGGTGAAGGATAAGTAACCTTACTAAGGTTATAAGGGGAAAATAACAGGGGAAACACAAAGGTCTCAGTTGAATAGTCCTTAGATGTTAGTGGTGACATAACTAAGGTGCTTCTATACACCCATGGTGGCCTGAACACGGGGATTAAGGGTCTAGGCTTTAAAGTTGCTGCTGAGTTTTAATCTCAGCTCTACTCTGGACCAGACTGGATCTAAACTTCCATTTCCTGATCCATCAAACAGGGATAAAGCCAGCAACAATTTCACAAAGACATTGTGTTGATTAATAACACATTTCATGTACTCAGGGTGTTACTGTTGGCCCTGTTATTAGGTGTAAGCACAAAGCTAGGTACACAAGTAGGCATCATGTAAAGAGGATATTGATCCACTGGAGTGAGAACATTTGATTCCGCTCATTAATCATGGCAGAAACATAGTCTCCTTGCCCCCTTGGGCTACACAGTTTTCTCCTTTGTAAAACATGGATATGACCTTCCTGTGATATAGAGTACTATAGGTTTGAAAATGCCTAGAAAAGTGTGAAGCAAATATAAGGTGGGTTTATTGCCACTATTCTAATGCCACCATTCTAATGTATTTTGACAAAGCCAGCTACTCCCTGCCGAGCTTATATAGCTTCACAGTAGGTAAGGATTCCATTACACTTAGCCTTTATTGCCTAGGTCTGAATGTTTTCATCTCATTCCTGCATTGACTTGTGGCTCTTGAATCATAGGTACAGTTCTATAGCTTCAAGAAGAAGGTTTAGACACAGAATCTGTGAACTCATCCTTTTTAATTCCCTGATTCTTTTCACCACCTAACAAAAAATCAAACTTGAACTGCTGTTGAATCAATTCTGATTCACAGACACCCTATAGGACAGAACAGAACCCCCACCCCCCACCCCATGGAGTTTCCAAGGCTGTAAATCTTTGCAGAAGCACACTGCCACATCCTTTTCCCAAAGAGTGACTGGTCAATTCAAACTACCAACCTTTTGATTAGCAACCAAGGGCTCACCCATTGTACCACCTGGGCTGCTATTTTTGCCTCCCAAGTATGTTAAAAATAATAGAAAGATTCGGGATCATGAGATGCACAATATGGACAGAAATGGTTTTGTAGACTATAAGCTACCTGGGAAAAGGGCCTGGATATGTCTTGTTCATTGCTATATCCCAGCACCCAACATGGTCCCTTGTCAAATAGGACAAATTCAGTAAGCTTTTGTTGGATGAAGAAATGGAGCAGAAACCAGAAGTGTCTATCCAACGCTATTACAAACGTCTCCCATGCTGATTCTGATGTTTCAGTGTTCACTGTGCACAGCCCAGTTGGATGAGTAATGATTAGCGTAAATTACTCACTTGTCAAAACAGTCTCTAACTTCCAGCTGAATACCATCAGCCTACTTCACTGTATCAGTAAGACAATGGAGGAACTGCTATAACATTTCGAGTCAAGGGATAGCTAGTTACCACCTCACCAAGTTCCTTGATTCACGACAAAGCTTTGCACTTAGCCAGTCCTCCAAGTTCCTTTTGATAATCTTGTTGTCCTAACTTCATTTATCCTTCTGATGTCTTCCGAACAGACTGATGGGACTGCCTTGACCCTTGGACGTCCCTTCTCTGTTTATCTCTTCTGTTTTCTCATTACCACTTTCCCCAGACCAAATATTATATCTTGGTTTTTAATTACTCTAATGGGCCTCTTCCATGGTAATTGGGACATTTAGTATATTATCTTGTCTCCTCAGATCTTCTTGAGCAATTTTATCGATCATTGCTTTGAGCAAAATCATGTGGGGGCACTAGACCCACATAAACTTGTAACTTAGGCCAAACTTAATCTTGATTAATTAACGAAACTACTTTCTGGTGCAAAGTTACCCTTCCTTTAAAACAGTAGTTCACAAACTTGGCTGCTTATTAGAATCGCCTAATGTGCTTTTAAAATTCTGATGCCCAGGCCTTCCTCATTCCAATTAAATCGGGACCTCAGAGGGGATCCAAGCATCAGTATTTTTTAAGTTCCCTGGCTCATTCCCGTGTGCAGTCAAGTTTGAAATCCATTGCCTTGGTCCAGGATGTCTCACATCAAACTTGAACATGCCTGCGACTCAGCTAGGAGCTTGTTAAAATGCTGGCTGTGATTCAGTTGGTCTGGGGTGGGGCCTGAGAATCTACATTGCTAACAAGCCCATAGACAGGTGATACGGATGCTGCTAGTCTGAAGGCCAGCTTTGACTAGCAAAGGGTCTAGAATCTAAAACCAAGTTTAGTCTTTGCTCACTCTACCCACTGCCATTGAGTCAATTCTAACTCACAGCTAGCCTACAGGAAGAGTAGAACTGCCCCATAGAGTTTCTAAGGAGCCCCTGGTGGATTTGAACTGCTGACCTTCTGGTTAGCAGCCATAGCACTTAACTACTACACCACCAGGGTTTCCTTGCTCTCTCTAGCCTTGGTTTATTGTATAGCCAGGGACAACTCATATTGCATGCCTAGGCCTCAGCTTCCATCAGCTGAAAAAAGGGAGTGGAAATGAAAGATGTGTAAGGTTCTTTCCCACTCTTGCACCCCCTGCTCTGTATGCAACACAGGTAAGGCATGTATGTATATCTGGAGAACTGTGCTTTTCAGCCCAACAGAGAGTGAATTCCACTTCTGTGTTGTGAGCAGCCATCTGCAGTGCTCCCCAAGCTCCTTCAGAACACCGTTAGCATTCTTATGCAGGTACACTTTTCTTCTCCTTTGATGCCCAGAAAGCTGCGAACTCACGGTGCTTTTTTCTTTCTTTCTTTTTTTTAAAAAAAGACTTAACATGTTTACAAATCTAAATGAAACTTTATTTCCAGAGCCAGTCATTTTGGTTTCAAGTGGCTTCCTCCTTCTGCTCTTGCCTCAACCCAGGGAGCCCACTTCTCAACTTTCTGTTTTCTTTAGAGAGACCAAGAATCTCCCCAGCCACTCATTGCCAGACTCCTGTTAACCTTCCATTAAGCTGCTGACAGCTGGCTTCAGCTCCTGATGAGTTAGTTCAACACATTCCCATTTAAATGTGTCCCACCTGGCTTCATTAAGGTTCCTGCCAGGTTCTCCGCTTGCAACTTCCTCTGTAAATGCAAATCCAATTCTGAGTAAATAATACAGGGACAAAGGAAGATTGAGCCATAAAAGGAATGAGATTAGAGAACCATCAATATACTTGGGTTGCCTGGGATCCCAGTAAACTAAAATCCACGTGGGTTCAAAGCAGATGAACATTTTAACGTCAAACTTGTGAAGTCTTAAATTCAGATCCTCACTGTGAGGTATAGGATGGTGCTTCAGAGAGTGGGGTCCTTTAGCCCAGGTTCAAGAGCTGGCTCTGCCACAGGGGTTTGGGCTACATGCCCTTGAGCTTGTTTCTTCTCCCTGCTGTGTTTGTTTTCCCGGATCCTGAAACAGGAATTGTATACCTGCTTCGCTGAACTGCTGTGAGGATTGAATGAGACAACTGCCTTGAAACAAATAGGGTGCCCAGAATATAGTAAGTGCTCATCATGGATTGTATGTTATTTGTGTTATTTAGTGAAGAAAGGCCAAGGTTGCAGAGTTAGGTTACTCTAAAACCTTCAGATCTGATTGTGGGCCCATCATTAAACATCATGTGTAAGAGCCATGTACTGCGTCAGAGTCCTTCCCTGAACAAATGGAAGAAACAACACTGATTCCACTTTACTGTATTTCTTTCTTGTGTGTGCTTTGTGTATTTAGATTTTAAGCTGCGTATGGGACTCAGTTTTTGTAGATGAGTAAAAGTTCATCCATATTAACCAAAGAGGGAAAGAAGAAACAACTAGATCCACAGACTTCTCTGATCAAGCCTCTGGAGAGAAATTATTTATAAATTGTCATTTTGCAACACCCTTGTCCCACCTCATATCCCACCCACACCCCCACATGTGCTGAGTCTCAAACCAAGTGCCATGTACTAGCCCACAACTTGGTGTTCTTGCCCAGCACATTAGTGTAAAGAAGAAATTCAGTATCTTTAAACGGACACGCACACTTCAGTTTGTAACATGCCGCATCACTTCCTGTCGCCCACCTCCTCTGTATCACCTGCCTAGTCTCTGAAGTCATTCAGCTTTGCTAACCCTGCCTTCTTCTAGGTGGGTCTGGAATGTTATGGTGAAAACAGCCAGAAGTCAGGAGACCATCTCAAATCTGCCTTTAGAAACCATCTCTATGCTGCAGCACGGAGCACAGCTAGGAGTGAAGTTGATGCTTATAGATAGAAAGCCACTACACGAGTCCAAACAAAAAAGGGATTCTAGATTAAATAAAATCTCTGTTACTCACCTTCACTTGGATCTTTGCTGATACTGCTACTGACTGGAATTTCTAACCCACTGTCTGGTCTGCTCCACCACCATGTAGCCTCGGGTTAGGGAAAACCTTGCCTTGAAATCTCAATCTGTTAGGGATCATTACGCTGCCACAGTTCTCAAACTTTAATGTGTATCAGAAACACTTGTAGGGCTCCATCCTCAGAGCTCAGGAATCAGTAATTATTGGAAGGCAACAAGAACTTACATTTCTAACACGTTCCAGGTGATACTGATTCTGCTGGTCCAGGGACCACTCTTTAGAATCACTGAGCCAGAGCAGTGATTCTTAGTACTGATTGCACGTTAGAATCACTTTGGGAGTTTCTAAAAATTCAGATGCCCAGGCCACAGTTCAGCCAATCACAAAAGAATCTCTTAAAGAATAGGACTCAGGAGTTGGTATTGTTAAAAAAAAAAAAAAAAACTTTCGTTTGATTGCATTGTTGACCTAAGGTTGAAAACTTCTAGGCTTGAGGCTCCTGGAGGTGGCTGTCTCTTGCTGTCCTGTTGATTTCAATTTCTGACTTAGCAACTGTAAAATGCTGTGATGGCTCATTTAAATGTTTCTTGGCTTGATCAAGGCACTTCAGAAACATATATGGTATATGTCTAAATATAGTTCCTTGCAAAACAGAAAGATGCTCATTGAGTTAAATGTTTAGTTTAAAGATATTTGCTTGCTCCTTTTCCTAGCCACATGTGGGCTTGGCAGTGATACTGATAGTGGTGGTGGTTTTGCAAGACGGACAGGAGGAGCACGAGCTAAGTTAACCAAACCAAACTCTTGCTGCTGAGTCAATTTCAACTCATAGCAACTGTATAGGACACAGTAGAACCGCCTCAAAGGGTTTCCCAGAAGGAGCTGGTAGATTCAAACTGCCGACCTTTTGTTTAGTAACCTAAGTTCTCAAACACTGTACAACCAGGGCTCCAAGAGAAGTTAGAATGGGGTTGATTTGTGTTCCCCCCAAAATATGTTGAAGTCCTCACACTTGGTAGTTGCAAATATGACCTTATTTAGAAACAATGTCTCTGCAGATCTAATTAGTAAGATGAGGTCGTACTGAAGTAAGGCAGACCCTAACCCAGTATAACTGGTGTCCTTACAAAGAGAAGAGACACAAGGAGGCAGACACAGAGGAAAGATGCTATGTCACAACATAGGCAGATGAACACGTAGGGCCACCAGAAGCTATAAGAGACAAGGAAGGCTCTTCTAGAGCCTTCAAAGAAAGCATGACTCTGACTACATCCTGAACTCAAACTTCCAGCCTCCAGAACTGCAAGAAAATAAATTTTTGTTTTAAGCTTTGTAGTATTTTGTATGGCCACCGTACAAAACTAATACACACAGAGTATATCATTGACATACAAAATATTAGAACCTCACAGTTACATAAGGTCATACAGTCTCATTTCATTTTGTGATGATGAGGCCCTGAACCTGTCACTAGACCCTTTTCACCCTTCAGTTTCTAAAGAAATAGTTAAATGTGGCATACTAGTCAAGGTCATTTCCAGTATCCTACCCTGGCATAAGGGAAGCAGATCAAGTCCAAAAAAAGAAACTACTTATGTGTTGCTGACTGTTTCAATCCTTTAGGGTAAACCAACCCCTCTACCCAGCACTGACAGAATGATCCAGAAAGCAGGCTTCTCTGAGCCAGGGGTCTTAGTTCCCAAGTGAGAGGGTGATTTTTATTAATTGTTGGTTTCCAGTAAATTAACAGTCTACCTCATGCACCAGCAATGAAACTGATTATTTTTTCCCTTAAGTTATATCAAAAGAGTTGTTAAACGCAATCAAGTCGATGCCAGCTAATAGTGAGCCTATGTCCCACCTGAACAGCGCTGGGTCCTGTGCACTCCCCGCTATTGCTGTTATGCCTGAACCCATTGTTGTAGGTTCTGAGTCTGTTCATTTCTTTGAGGATTGTCGTCTTTCTGCTGACCCTCTACTTCACCACGATGTCCCTCTCCAGGGACTGATCCTCCCTGACAACATTTCTGAAGTATGTAAGAATCACTCTTGCAATCCTTCCTTCTATGGAGTATTCTCATTGTACTTCTTCCAAGACAGACTTGTTCATTCTTTGGCAGCCCAATATTCTTCACCAACACCAAGATTTAAAGATATCAGTTGTTCATTCGTTGTCCAAGTTTCTCAGTCACGTGATGCAATTAAAAATACCTTGGCTTGAGTCAGGCACACTTTAGTCTTCAAAGTGACATTTTTGCATTTTAACAGTTTAAAGAGGTCTTTTGCTACCTATTTGCCCAATGCAATGAGTCTTTTCATTTCTTTACTGCTGCTGTCAAGGGTGTTGTGGATCCAAGTAGAATTAGATCCCTGACAACATCAATCTTTTCCCTGCTCATCATGATGTTGCTTATTGGTCCAGTTTTTAGGATTTTTATTTTCTTGATATTGAAGTGTAATCTACACTAAAGGCTATATAGTCTTTGATCATCAGTAAGTGTGTCAAGTCCTCTTTCAACAAGGAAGGTTGTGCCATCTGCATAGCACAGTTTGTTAATGAGTATTCCTCTGATCCTGATGCCCTGTTTTTCTTTATATAGCCCAGTTTCTCAGATTCTTTATTCAGCATGCAGACTGCATAGCTATGGTGAAAGGATGCAACCCTGATGTACACCTGTCTAGACTTTCCAGATACCACTTTCCAGATACCAAAGTATCTCCTTGTTCTTTCAGAATAACTGCCTCTTGAGCTATGCACAGATTCCTCATGAGCACAATTAAGTGTTCTGGAATTGTCATTCTATCAAAAGTGTAGAAATCCAAAAGATGTTTACCTTGGACTACAATAGCATATTTTATTAAATGCTGCTATTGCCCTAAGCATGTGGGAAATGTTTTAGGGAGCTTTCTTTCAGCTTTGATTTACTTTTTACATATCTTCTCAATCAGTTGCCTCTCTCACTTAAGCATACATTCTTTATATTCCTTCATTCATTCATTCAACAACTGTGCTTTAATTACCCTCTGAGTCCCCCTTGTGCTAATAGGTATTGTTGTTTTTGAATAAGTTTGTTCTATGGAGGAGCAAATTTCCGTGAGTGGCATTCAGAGAAACTTATTTGATTGCCTTACTCTCACATCCACAAACTGCCTGGTGGAACATTAGTGTCATTCACTCCATTGTTCTCCAAAGGACTCTTGACTCTTTTAAAAATTAAATCCCCTAAAATCAGATTAACAGCACCAACTGGAAAGATTAGATAGGAAGCTTAGGGAGCTAAGTTTATGAGTTTATGTTAATAGAAGCAAAACAACTCAGAAAAGGATGATAAGAGCGGTTATGCACTTGAAGAATATAATCAATGTTAATGAATTATATGTGTAGAAATTGTTGAATTGTCATGTGTTCTGGTGTGTTTAT
Organism: Heterohyrax brucei; assembly: GCA_028571685.1. Classification (NCBI taxonomy): domain Eukaryota; kingdom Metazoa; phylum Chordata; class Mammalia; order Hyracoidea; family Procaviidae; genus Heterohyrax; species Heterohyrax brucei. The sequence goes on from CM053141.1 coordinate 174,924,094, forward strand.
TTTCAACAACAATAAATTATTTAAGTCGATTTTGTTTTTTTAATTCCTTAAGTAAGATTAAGATTTTACAAAGAAGACTCAATGTTTAGTGAGCAATGAGCTTCTGTGAAGGTTGATGGCACAATTTGGGAGTGGGTACGGTTAATGGTTGAACAACATCATAAGTATAATTAATGTCACAGAACTTCACATGTGAAGATTATTGAAATGTCAAATATTTTGTTTCATACTTATTTCCCACAATAAAAAAAATTAGAAAAATAAAGAATCAAGATTTGACAGTACAGTCACCACTGAAGATACTCAAGTGTGAACAGAAAATGAATTTTTAAAAAAAAGTTATGACTTTTACATGTGAGTCAAAATTATGCTATCATTTTCTGTATCATGAATGAACCATAGATTCTGGGCTTTTCACGCCACACCTGGAGTGGGACTTGAATTCTGAAAGCTGGATGTGCAAGGAATGAGATACTCATTCAAGACAAAAACAACTTGAGTAGCGAAAAATCAAAACAGAACCCACTGCAGTCAAGTTTTACTCATAGTGACCCTATAGGACCCTATAGAACTGCCGCCATAGTGTTTCCAAAGAGCTCCTGGTGAATTCAAAATGCTGGCCTTTTGGTTAATCAAATGAATGGTTAGCCACTGAGAATCAGGGCCTCAGGATAGTGAAAGGACAAAAAATTAGGTACCAGAAACATAGTTTGAGGAAACATGAGGTTGTCCTCCAATATCTGAAGAGCTACCAGATAGAAGAGATATTAGACATATACTATGTAAGTACAATGAGTTAAACCAGGACCAGTAGACAAATGGTATCTGGAGACAGATTTGTAAGTATCTGTAAGTTTCAGAACTGCCTTGAGATTGAATGGACTCCCATGGGAGTGGTAGTTCATCACTGAAGGTGTTCTAGTATGTAAGATCTCTTAACTGTGACACCACAAAGGAGATTCAGTTACACGGGAGAAGAAGGTGTGGTCTCTAAAATACTTGTTACTTGTGAAACTAAGCATGATGTAATCAATGAAATCATTGGGGTAGGTATGGCTTAGAAAAATGGTAAGACTTCTTAAAACATGTTCATACTTTGTCCCCCATCCTCATTCTTAAGAAAAAGTGGCACGTTAGAGTGTGAACATGCCATCTTCATCTTCTGCTCCAAGTAGTACATCATCCGTAACATTTTTATTTTCTTCAACATTGGGCAGCCTGCAAAGAAAACAAGAAAGACTGTTATTAAAGAGAAATACCAAGATCAGTAGAAAAAAGATGCTGCTGAATTAGAAAACAACCCAAGGCTAAAACCAAACCCCAAACCAAACTCACCACCACTGAACCTATTCTGACTCATGGTGACCCTATAGGACAGAGTAGAACTTCCCCGTAGGGTTTCCAACTAGTGCCTGGTGGGTTCTAATTGCCAAATTTTTGGTTAGCACCCATAGCACTTAAACACTACACGAGCAGGTTTCCAGTGCTAAATGGGCTTGTACTTTACCCAGTCCAAGTCACTCATTTTACAGGTGAGAAAGCTGAGGTCATGAGAGGTAAAAGGCTTTTGTTAATCTATTATAACAAGAGAATGAAACATTTCTAAAGCTGCAGGATATAAAATAATTATCTAAATATGTTTATTTACTGAAAGGATTTTCAAGCATGACCTCAGAAAGTCACTTCACTGGGCCTCAGTTTCCCTGCTGCTTAATATTTATTTGTTAAAAAAATATGATGGTATTGTTGTGATAACTTCATTGATGGTTTGCACAAAATCATTCCTTTACAATATCCATGGGGTAAGGCAGGCCTCCGAGTCCCTTTCCAGAAATTCTTCAAGCACTATTAAAAAATGCTATTTAAAAAAAAAGAACTCTACTCCAAAGATCTGATTGGGCAGAAGAAGCAAACGGCGTGAATGATATTCTAGAAATTGTTTTATTCTCCATATGGCCGTCTCTCCTCTAGGTAAACTCCAATATAACAGTGTTTTTTTACAGTGAGTCACACAGATTTCAACAGACAATTTGAAACACCGGATAGCAACATGCCACCTCTTTCTTCTTTGCATGTGGTACTTCCATGAGGTTGGACAGTTAAGTTTGTGAACTCATTCTAGAAAGAGTGCTACATATCTCATTGCTGAATATCACTACGGTCACCTTTAAAGTACTTCCCTTGAGAAGCTACACACAGATGTCAGTGCTTAGTCCACCCCTCAAAGCACTTTTTCTAGCATGAGTTCACAAACTTAATTGTCAGACCTCAGCCAGTGACAGCTCTTATGGACATTTCAGAAAAAGAGTTTCAAAACCACCTTGAAAGGTGGACCAGACACTGGCATCAGTGTGCAGAGCTTTCCAAGGGGAGTACTTTGAAGATGACTGTAGTGATATTCAGCAACGAGGTATGTAATACGTTTCCTAGGATGAGTTCATGAACTTAATTGTCTGCCTTGTATTAATGCAACATGCCTTTGTACTTGTCTTCTGCACAGACATGACATGGTTTCAACAGAGAGATCAGTGAATGTGAGCTGAATATCCACACCTTTTTCACTGCTGATGCCACGTGTCTCTGACCTTGTATTTATTCAGAACACAAGCACAGTCATTAAATCACTGAGTAGTATCTAATCATTTATAACAACCTGTACAATCATTACAACAATCAATCATGCAACATGAATTACCTTGTGCGCTTCTGCAAACAGCTGGTTTTCATGACTTTCTCTGAAAAGACAAGAGGCAATGTGAACAGAGTAACTGGGCTAGACTCAAACCAAATCACACCCATTTTCATCAAGTAGTTCTGACTATGATGTGTAAATGACAGGGAAGCTGGAAGCTCTCTTGCACAGGGCAGTGTTGGCCCCAAAGGTGAGAAAGTAGAAAATAGCTTTACCAGGAAAAGCTATTCAGTCTCTCAGGCCATAGTGCTTCTGGTAAATGATTTCACCTTTCAAAAACCAAACCCACTTGCACTGATCCAATTCCAACTCCTAATGACCTATAGGATGAAGTAGAACTGCCGCACAGAGTTTCCAAGGAGCGCCTGGTGGATTCAAACTACAAACTTTTTGATTAGCTGCCATAGCACTTAACCACCATGCCATTATGATTACTCCTTAGGCCACGCAAAAAGAGTCATTGGGTGGCTCGAACAGTAAGCACTCAACTACTAATCAGAATGTTAGTGGTTTAATTTCACCCAGGGGCACCTTGGGAAACAGGCCTGGTGACCTGCTATGAGAGATCCCTATGGAAAAGTTTTACTCTACACACACGGGGTCACCAGGAACAGGAATCAACTCAGTGGCAACTAACAATAGGCCCCCGAGCAGTGCTGGTTAATTATAAAGTTGTCTGACTCTGTGGGCCATAGCAGTGAGTTGCTTTATTTTTCAATGACTTGTTCACTCAGAATTCAGTACCACTTGGGTTTGGAAACAATTCTTCGTGAGACATACTTGGAATTTCCCCAAACTGTAACCTGTGACTTTGTACAAGGGTGAATAGTAGGCTTCCAGAAAGTTGCAACTTTCCCTTTCAGTATTCGCCTGAGATAGGCATTACACTACACAAATTTCACTACTGTTTGTTGTCAAACCAGCTGAGATGGTGAGTAGTGTTACATCCGCTCTTAGTACCTAGAGGAGTGCCTGGGTGGTGCAAATGGTTAACAGGCTCAGTAGCTCACCAAAATGTTAGAGGTGCAAGCCTACCTACAAGTGCCTCAGAAGAAAGTCCTGGTGATCCACTTTTCAAAAATTAGCCACAGAAAATCCTGTGGAGTACAGTTCTACTCTGACACTTACAGGGTCACTATGAGTCCCTGTTGACTCGACACAATTGGTAGTGCCTTGAAACAATCTTTGTTTATGACCATGAAACACTATTTCTCCATTTCACAATAGAACAAGGTGCCATGTGCCTATCTTTGGCATGGGAGTTGTAAACACTGTTTCAAGGCTCATTTTTCCAAGATTCCCTGAATTTGTTGGGGGAGGTAGTGTCAGGGACCCGTCTGAGAATCGAATAAAACTATGGACTCTATCCCTTGATAAATGCAGATAGAAACATGCAAGTTATTCTGCACAGGATTTCAAAGGATTCACATGAGTCCACCTGTGAACCCTATCTTGACAAAGCATACTTTTCAAGAACAAAGACGACCAGATTCTTCAGAGTTTTCTTCCTCAAGCCATCCTGGCTTAATGAAGTGGCTGAGCCAGGAGTTCCTCACCCTTAAGAGAGCGATAACAACAGTATTGTCCACATACGGCAACAGCCGACATGAATGAGGCACATCAGGAGCATAGCATGAAGATGGCACAGAGTCGCTATTGAGTCAACCCCCAACTCATGGTGATCCAATGCACAGGAAAATGAGATGCTGCCTGGTCCTGGGCCATCCGCTTAATCTGTTAGTTGCAGATCTGACTGTTGTTTTCTATGGGGCTTTTATTGCTTAATTTTTGGAAGTAGGTCACTAGGCCTTTCTTCCTAAGTTCATCTTAATCTGGAAGGTCTGCAGAAACTGTTTAGCATCATAGCAACATGCAAGTCACTGCTGACAGACAGATGTGCAATAGGTAGGCATGAGACACAACTGTCTGAGAATCAAAACTGCTAGATGCAAATTCTATCACTGATCGTCAGGTGACACAGAATAAATAGCCAATAAAGGCAGCTACTCTTCTATAATACTTTATGGATACTGAGTTTACCAGTTACATGGTTGACTGGAATGGGATCATGATAGCAATTAAACTCTTTGGGAAGGATAGAAAGGGACAAGAAGCAGAAACAACCCACTTGCAGATCTTCCTGGAATCACCATGGCTCTGAAAGTCTCCACTTCACCTGGTCCTGCCCTTCTTACCTCGCAGAAGAAACCCCAAGAGCAACAGGAATGCCACAAATCCCACACAGGGTGCAACAGTCATCAACAGGTCAGTGTTCGTAGACATTTTCATCTGGTGAGACACAAGCAAGCCTGTCAGCTCACTTATTTCTGAACATCAGCATCAGTAAGATCTCATCCCAGCAGTGTCTTCCAATCACTAACAGCAGTAAATGTTTCATCATCATATGACTATGTCTCAAAATCAAAATAACAGCCTTAAAACTTGAAACTAATATATATATGTACACATACACACACATATATATATATAAAATCTGAAAAAACTAAACAATTTTACCTATACTCCCAAATTCCCCAAGTCTTAGACATCAAGCGTAAGGGACAGTGTGGCTCATGGCTCTGAAGATAAAAAATAATTGTATTCCAAGTGTCTATCAACAAATGGATGGATAAACAATATGCTATATGTGTGCAGTAGAATGTTATTCTGTCATAAAAGGAAACAAAGCTATGATCCATACTACAGCGTAGATGGGCTTTGAAAACATGCTGGGTGAAATAAATTAATCACAGAAGGACCAATATTGTGTGATGCCACTTGAACCATACAGTTAACACACTCAGCAGCCAACCAATAGTTGGGGGCTCAAGTTCACACAGCTGTGCCTAGGACAAAAGGCTAACTATCTACTGAAAAATTAGCTACTAAAACCCCATGGAGCACAGTTCTGCTTTGAAACACCTGGGGTCCCCAGAAGTTGGAATCAGCTCAACAGCAACTGTTACTTTTTCTGTATGATGGCACTTACATGAAATAGTATAGGTGACTGCATAGAGACAGAAGTTTGTTTATGGTTACCAGGGACTCAGTGGAGGGGAGAGCATGGAGTTACTGTTGCAAGAGCACGGAGTTTCTATTCAGGGTAATGGAAATATTTTGGAAATGGATATTGGTGATGCTTGCACAAAATGATGGATGTATTTAATGCCACTGAATCAGACACATAAAAATGGTTAAAATGACAAATGCCACAGACATTTTATCACAATAAAACAATTCTATTAAAAAAAATTTTTAAAAAAAACTATTGGGACAAAAAGAAGCAATCTTTGAGGTTTATGAGGGAGAGATGGAGCTGTGAAAGAAAAACACTAAACAGATAATGAATTAGTAGTAACTTTGGTGAAGGGTAAGACAGGACACAATGCTGAGAAAGCCAACACAGCTTAACTAATACAAAGTCATGGAAGCTCCATAGATGTACCCAAACTCCCTGGGAGAGACCAAATTAGTAGATCAAGGGCTGGGAACCAGGGTCTCTGGGAACATTCAGCTCAATAGGCATGACATAGTTTACAAAGAAGATGTTCTACATCCTATATCGGCGAGTAGTGTTTGGGGCCTTAAAGCCCATAAGTCACCATTTAAGATACTCCACTGGTCTAATTCCAGGGAGCAAGTGAGAATGACAACAAGGCAGACACAGGGAAAGGTTAGTCCAAAGGACTAATAGACCACAAGTACCATGACCTCTACCATACCGAATCAAGAATAACTAGAAGCTGCCCAGCTATCTCCCACCCACTGCTCTGACAGGGATCACAATATAGGGTGCCAGAGAGAGCTGGAGAAAAGTGTAGAACAAAATCCTAAATCACACACACACACAAGAGCAAACTTACCAGCCTGACAGAGACTGGAGAAACCCCGGGAGTATGGCCCCTAGATGCCATTTTAGTTCCGTAATGAGGTCACTCCTGAGGTTCACTCTTCAGCCAAAAATTAGACAGGCCCATGAAATGAAATAAGACTAAATGGGCACTCCAGCCCAGGAGCAAGGGTGAGAAGTCAAGGGGGACAGGAAAGCTAGTAGCAGGGATCGCAAGATCGAGATGGGGAGAGTGTTAGCATGTCACAGATTTGGCAACCAGTGTCACAAAACAATACGTGTATTAATTGTTTAAATAGGAAATTAGTTTGTTCTATAAACCGTCATCTAAAGCACAACTAAAAAAAAAAAACAAAAACAAAAACAAAAACCTGCTGTGAGCTGTTTTCCACAGTCACATCTCCTTCCTGGTCACCACCTAAATCCTTTGAAGTCGCCCCTGCCCTGTAGAGTTCCTTTCATGGCTGACTTAGGCCTCAAGAGAAAACAGGATTAAAGAAAACAGGAAGCTCAGATTTAAGATTTTCCACAGCAGTGGTTCTCAAAGAGTAGTTCGAGGTGGCTGATGAGATCAAAACCATTTTTGTGAGTAGCTATTTGCCATTTTCACTGGCTTCTCTGGAGATGTACAGCGAAGTTTTTTCCCAGAGGCTACATGAAGAGTGATGAGGTCATTACTCAGGTACATACAGAATGGGTGACACAGATGCGGGCTCCCTCTGTCTCCTATTAAGCTAGACATAATGAGATTTGCAAAAATGTAAAACAATGTCACTGTTCTAGCTATTTTTTTCTATTTTGGAAAATACAGTTGCTTTTCATATGTTTGTTGTTTATGTTGACACTTAGTGAATTTGCTATAGTTATTCTTAAATGAATTAATAAACCTGAAAACTAAGCCCATTGCCATTGAGTAGATTACAACTTGTAGCAACCCTGTAGGATAGAACAGAACTGCCCCATCAAGTTTCCAAGGAGCCCCTGGTGGATTTGAACTGCCAAACTTTTGGTTAGCAGCCATGGCATTTAACCCCTACATGCTCATGGCTAAGAATTTGGCTGCCAACCAAAAGGCTGGCAGTTTGAATCCACCAGCCACTCTTTGTAAACCCTATGGGGCAGTTCTACTGTCTTGTATAAGGTCTCTATGAGTCAGAATCAACTCAGCGGTAATGGAAACAAGTTAATACTTTTTTAACAGATTGATTTTAATTTTTAAGAGTGTAAGGTAGCCCCGACACCAAAGTGCTTAAAAAGTGTTCCACTGCAGGCAGGCATCTAGGCCTCAGCACCACAGTTCTTATAGGTGCTACACTATCATCCGTTGCCTGGTCTGTGTTCGACTTCCTGCCCATCCTGCCCTGTGTCCAACAGACAAATCACAGAACCAGTCGGACAGCAGCAAGGACAGAGCAAAAGACCGGATGTCTCTGAGGAGAGAGATGAAGAAGAAAGTGGAGGTTGGGACATTTACGTTTCCTGTAGACACTTCCGTGCTGCCTGAAGCTTTTACTTAAAGCAGCTTGCAGTCAGTTTTGTAATTCTAAAGATGAATGAAGGTTACCATTAGAAAACACGAAACAAACTGGCAGCAGGTGTTGATTCAGCAGGATGTCATTAATCCTGGGCCACAGAAAAGGACCACGCGAATGACTGTGCACAGACGTGTTGTCGTGGATTGAATTGTATCCCCCTGCCAAAATGGGTGTAGCCCATTTGTCCAGGCCGTGATTATTGGCATTGTGTGATGTTCCTATGTGCTGTAAACCCTGCCTCTGGGATGTTAATGATGGAAAATGAGCAGCAGTTGTGTTGGCAGAGCAAGACTCAATGTGAGAGATTACATTATGTCTCAAGGCAATCTCTTGGGATATAAAGGACAGGGAAGCTAGCAGAGAATTGAGGACCTCATACCACCAAGAAGCAGTGCCAGCAACAGAGTACGTCCCTTGGACCCTGGATCCCTACACCTCAGAAGTGCCCAGTCCAGGGGGAGATTAAAGATGAGGATCTTCCTCCAAAACCAACAGAGAAAGACTTCCCCTGGAGATGTTGCCCCGAGTTTGGACTTCTAGCCTACTTTTCTGTGAGAAAACAAATCTCTGTTTGTTAAAGCCATCTGCTTGTGGTATTTCTGTTATAGCAGCAGTAGATGAATAAGACACACTTTTCATACTTTATTTTTTTCCTTTTGCTTTTCCTAGTGATATAGTAGTTAAGTGCTACAGCTGCTAACCAAAAGGTCAGCAGTTCAAATCTTTTAGGTGCTCCTTGGAAACTCTCCAGGGCAGTTCCACTCTGTCCTATAGGGTTGCTATGAGTTGGAAATTGACTTAAAGGTAATGGGTTCGGTTGAGTGTTTTTTTGTTTGTTTTTTAACGTTTACTTTTCCCTTTTTTTCTTTTAAAGCACCTGTACATACCCAAAAAAAACAAACCCACTTCTGCCAAGTTGGTTACGACTCATAGTGACCTATACATACAAAAATAAAACTATCACTACTGTTTCTGTCAAGGTAACACACCTACAGATTCTTTAGCTATTTCTTAATAGTTGCAGTGCATTTTGCCACTTGGCAATATCCTGTGGTCCCTGATCCGTCTTTGCAAACCTCTACCATGAATTCCAAGTTATACATTTCAAATACTTCTCCATATACACTTCAAATACTTCTCCAAATTTTTACCTGTTCTGATTCAACTTCAATGTGCATAAGAATTGTTGTCACAGACACTGGGAAGGAAAAAGAGAAGAAAATGGTTATATTACCTGTGGAAGAATTGAGCACCACATCCTGAAGTCATCATCTCAAGGTCTTCTGGAATTTCAGCTGATACGCTTCATTTTTTAAACCCATCTTTTGTTTTTTATTTGATGTATTCATGTACATTTGTCTTGATAGGATTTTTTTCTAAGCCTTACCCGTTATCCAGTATTACCCCACAGAAACATCTCCACTTTATAGAGGGTAGAGTGAGGCACTGAGCCAGCAGGCCATTTGATATAAGTTTTCTGGAGGCTCTAGCAAGGTATTCAGGATTTTTATCAGATTTATCAGTCAATAAATATTTACAGAGCACTTGTTAAAGGCCGTGTACTTCACTAGCTATACCATGAACCACATGTAATTTATAATTTAGTAGAGAACATCAATTTTAAAGAGAAATTTAAGTAGTTGGCAAAATAATACACTAAAATTGTGCAGAATGATGGGAAGAAATAGCGCAGCACGTTCTCAGGGTACCTACCAAGGATGTCCTGGAAAGTCAAAGAAAGCTTCCTCAAGAATGTGAGGACGAAGTAGGAACAAGGAGTCACATATTTATAACTAATAGTCAACTCCAACAAGGGAGTCACTCTGAGAATCTACTGAGTGCTGATCATTAGTGGGGGTACAAATAGTTACACATACAGCTGCTAACCAAAAGGATAGAGGTTCAAGTTTACACAGAGGTACGTTGGAAGGAAGGCTTGGTGATCTGTTTGCTAAAAACCAGCCATTGGAGCATGGTTCTGCTCTGAAATCATAGGTGCCAAGGACTCAGAAGTGGCTTGGCAGCAATTGCTGCTGCCGGAAACACTGTTCTGGATGCTGAGAACACTGAGATGAATGTGGCATGGCACCTCCCTTCAATATATAAGGACAAAGACAATAGAAGACGGTTTCAGCCCAACCAGACTGCTGAGGGCGGGGAGGAAGGACAGTACAGAAGAGAGGCACTGAGACCAAGTTCAGTAAAATCTCCATTAAGTGTAAGCTCCTTGAGGACAACTGTCCTTATCTGTCTGTCCTACAAAGGAACCTCAACACTGCCTGATGCACACTTCTAATTGTTGTTGTTTGGTGCCGTTGATTTGAACTCAACTCCTAGTGACCCCGTGGGCTGGAGTAGAACTGACCCGCAGAGTTTTCTATGTTGTAGTCTTTATGAGAGCAGAAATCTCCAGTTCTTTCTCCCACGGAGTCACTGGTGGGTTCAAACTGCCAACTTTTGATTAGCAGCCAAGTGTTTAACATTGTGCTACGAGGAGTCTTTGGCACGTACTTGGTACTTAATACACATCTGTTGAATGAATGACACTTGGGCTGAGTTAAGGTTGTATAAGAATTAGGCCAAGAGAGATGGCAATGGCACTCCAGGCAGACAGAGCAGTGTCAGCAAAATGACAGAAGCAGGGAAGTTTGGTGCCCATGGCAAATGGCAAGCAGCTCTTCAGGTGCTAAATGAGGAGTGGTCAACAATAGGTAAGAAAGTGAAGATGCGGACAAGAACCTAGAGGGCCTTGTGTTTCCTTCTAGTAACGTCTCTGTTACTGTAGACAAGGGGAAACAATGGGGACATTACAAGCATCACATGATCCAGTTAGAAGGAGAAGAGAACAGCCAGGATGAGAGGTAACATCTGACGCCAGACCTGGAAGGCAGAGCCAGTGGAAATGATGCAAGACAACAGATTTCCAAAGTCCTTAGGTGGAAGATCAGCAGAATAAGAAAGGTGAATGTAGGGGTGATACAAGCTTCTTAGGTGACTCCCAGGTTCCCGCCTGTGACACCAGGCCTTTCTGTGAACTGTCCCCTGAGATTGGAGCATGGGAGGAGAGCAGATGTATAATTCTGGGAGAGAACTGTCATGAGCTCCAACTTAGACTTATGGTATTTAAGGCTCCCCATAAGACTCATGCAAACACTATTTGTGTAACAGGTAGCTGATATATTTAAATCTGAACCAAACCCAGGAAAAAGCTGAAGTTGGAGGTACTGATTTGGGCATCAACAGTATCCAAAGCAAACAAACAAACAAAAACCCAAACCCATAGCCATCCAAATGATTTTGACTCCCAGCAACCTTATAGGACAGATTAGAACTACCCCGTCGAGTTTACAAGGAGTGGCTGGTAGATTTGACCTTCTGATTGGCAGCTGAGCTCTTAAACACTATACAGAGAGAAAAGGAAAAATCCTGAGAACACCAACACCTAAAAATTGAGGAGGAGAGGTAGAAGCAACAGTCAGAGAGATCAGAAGAGCAGTACCACAGAAACCAAGGCAGGGAAAAAAAATGACCAGAAAAAATTTCACATTAATTAAAGTCTAAGTCACACACATAATAAAATATTAAAATAGAAACAGAGCATAAAAACCATATATACAGAGGGGCTGAATATAACAAATACCTAGGCTAAAAATTACTGTAAACCAATCATTAAGTTTTGCCCCAAGCTTCCTCACACTCAAGGTAAAAGGCATACCAGACAGGTTTTGCAAGGCTCGTCATCTGGTAGGAGAAAGAGCTTATTTGTTCATCAGGAAAAGTGACTTGTTGAATGCCTAGGTGCATACAACTCCAACAGGAAAATGCAGCATGTTTTCATTTCTACAACCAGGTTATTGTGGTTGTTTTCTCTCTGCTATTATCCCCTAGAGCTGGAAATTGCAGGTAAGATTCAAAACTCCTACTCTTGTTCTGTCAAAATCCTGTCTTATTACAATCATTTGTGATGGATAAGCCTGAAATTGAAACCATCAAAGACAAAAGCCAGCCTGTGTCAGTGCTGTCAGAACTAATTTGTGTTTTGGAGTAGAATTGTCTAATGGGAGAGACGTTGAGCAAACACAAACACTGCTGCGTGATACCAAACAGTGCCTTTTGATTCTTCTTGCTCAGAGAATGCCAAAAGCCCAAACAGGAAGCAGTCCAAGGGCTACAGTGTCGTGAACAAAACTGCAATAAGAAATGCAAGGTTAATGGTTATCATTCTTCCTCTTAAAAAGCAGTAACAACAACAGGAAGGGATGGGACCTAAGGGTGACAAGCCAAGACTACTGGTCCTCTGGGCGCTCCTAACCCTTAGATTCTCAAAGTCCTGAGTTCTAGCACAAGGACATCTGTTCAAAGGCAGGGGCCTCTCATTACTTTCAAGTAAAGCAATTTTTCAAGGTTAAGTTTAGAACCACTGATCAAAAGATTGAAGGTTCAAACTCACTCAGAGGTACCTCAGAACACAGGCCTGGAGATCTGCTTCCAAAAGATCAAAATCGTAATCACTGCTGTCAAGCAGATTCTGACTCATAGTGACCCTATAGGACAGAGTTGAACTGTCCAGTAGAGTTTCCAAAGAGCACCTGGTGAATTTGAACAGCCAACCTTTTGGTTAGCAGCTGTAGCCCTTAACCACTATGCCACCAGGGTTTCCTCCAAAAGCTTACAGCCTTGAGCACTCTGTAAAGCACAGTTCTACTCTGACACATGTGAAATCATGTACGTGAATTATAACTCCATATATGTGGGGAGAAAAAAAAGTGGCAAAAAGAAATAATGAAAGTTGTTTAATAAGAACAAAACAATCTTAAAATTAGCCTCACTTTTCCTGAATCACTGTACTGGCCAGTTTTCCTGATTGTTTTAGATATTTCTATAGGCTGAAAATTGGGCTGACCAGAAATATACGAAGTATCAACTCCTTGGGAGCTAGAGTTCTCACTGGAAATCACACTGGCTTTCTGGGTTATTTTTTAATCTCGAGTTTTTAGTAAGTATAGGCACTCTGGCAAAACGGAATCCCTAGGCTGCAAAACTTAATCTCAGATCTTGGAGCATTACGAGGTTCCTGCTTGGCTTCCCCTTCTCCACCACCACCCTGGTATCCTTAGACTGTCTCCACTGTCACTAAGTTTTCGTTCTAAATTTCCTGGCTGTGATACCTCAGGCAGCACACTTACCCTTTCTGAACCACAGGTTCTTCATCTGAAAAATGACCTTTTCTGACTTTTTGAATATTGTACAGTTCTGGGTGTCTTTATTTGAGTGACCTGAGAAAACTATTATTACATAATAATTTTTACGGGATATAAAACTGTACTCGGTACAGAAAATACAAGAAAATTTAAAATTATATATACAAACATGCAGACCTCCTACTTCCCAAAGAAAACTCAAAAGAGCCAGCAAAACATTAATGACATCTAATTTTGAGTAGAATATTACAAACAATTAAAGTGTTCTTAATTTTGTGTAACATCTAAATTCCTCTAATGTGAAAAATTTTAAATGTGTAATATTCTGTGTATCACGTGTTAATCAACAAGAACTCTTCTAGATAACCAAAGTTAAGAGCAAACTCACGGAGTTTATGTCATTTTTCCGAAGCAACACCACAGTGACCATCCAAGTGAATGCTGTGGATTGAATTGCATCACCAAACATACTTATGGAAATCATATACTTATACTGGCTTGGAAATAGGGTTTTCTCTGTTACGGGGGTTTGAGAGAGTGAAAAGAAAAAATAATGAAAGTTGCTTAAATTTAATAATAACAAAGTAATTTTAAAATTAGCCTCATTTTTCCTGAGTCAATGTACTAGCCAGTTTTTCTGGTTGTATTAGACATTCTTAAAGGCTGAAAATAGGCCACAATGGGGGTTGAGAGGGCCCTAAATCTAATCACTTCTGAGTTACAAACCAATCAGAATAAACACAGAGACACACAGTGACAAGAGGGAGACAGATGCAAACACAAGAGCATCTAAGGATTGCCAGTTACTAGAAGCGAAATAGACAAGGAAGAACTTTCCCCAAGAACCATGCCCTGAATTTGGACTTCTAGCCTCCCGGACAATGAGGAAATAAATCTCTGTTCCTTAAAGCTACACACCTGTGTCATGGCAGCACTAGGCAACTGAAATGTAATTTAGTATTGGAAGATATGGGTACCGCCCTAACAAATAACTAAAATACAGAAGTGATTTTGCAATTGCATAATGGGTGGAGGCTGGAGGAATTTTATTGTATTTGATAGCAACAGTCTATATCACTTTGAAAAGACTCTTGGTAGAATTATGGAAATTAAGCACTATTCTGATGAGGCCTTGAAAATAATTGAGAGCTGTGGGAAAAGCTAGGGAATATTGCTAGAAACATGAACATTAAACGTGTCTGGGGAGGTTCTAAAAGGAAACATTAAACGTGATTGGACAGTGGAGGAAAGGTGATGCTTTTTATAAAGTGGCAAAGAACTTGCATAAATTGTATTCAAATTGTGGAAAACAGCAGTTGGAAGTGATAAGCTTGGATATTTGACTGAGATTTCTAAGCAAGATCTTAAAGAAGCAGAATAGTGTTTCCTTGCCACTTAAGGTGACATGTGGGTGAAAAGAGGTACACTTAGAAATGAACTGTGAGAAGAGGAACCAGAACTTGAAAGACTTGAAAAATTCTATTGTAAAAATTAAAAGAATTGACACCAAGTGTGCTACACAAAGTTTTGCAAAAGAGATTACACCTGTGACTGGTGGATCTATCCAACCACTTCAGTAGAAATTCTGTCGGCTTAGACTGAAAGGGACACAGACAGGAAAATATGACGAAAAGCTGTCTGCCTCCTGGAATTCTATAAGCAGGACATGGGCTAAGGGGGTTACTTGGTTGCAAACATTTGTTGTCCTCAAGAGAAGGAAGGAATGATTCCAATAGCAGTTCAGAGACCAGCAAAAACTTTGAAATGAATAAAGACTTCTACTTTATTTCAAAAGGAGGAGCCACTGCCTCTTAGTTTTCAAAGAAGGGAACCAGCATTCTCTAGCTTGCAAGCAGTAGGGCTACAGCCATCTCAGTTCCTGACAGTGGGGTTGCATTCAAGAGAATGAGGAGAACATTAAAAACACAAGGAAAAATGAGCCCAGGAGGCAGAAGGAACCATACGTCTGGGAGACTATATCAGCGTGAGACCAAAAGAAGCCAATAGTGCCCGGCCACCAACAAAGACAACCCTGACATGGAACACGATGTAGAGTCCCTGATGTCATATGAGAAAAATAAGTGTGCAGATTAAGAACTCTGTTAAAAGACCAGAATTGAGGTCTGACAGCCTGGAGTATGGCCCCTAGACTTGCTGCTAGCCCAGACCTGAAACCAGTACTGAAGCTCACACTTCAGGCAAAGAATGGACTAGACGCAGAGACATAGAACGATGCATGTGCTGCACTTTAGGATTTCATATCTGTCTATCTATCTATGTATCGAGAGAGAGAGAAGGAGATAAGGCTGTCCTACTGGTTTCTTTCTAGAGGGAAGAGGAGAGGTGAAGAGGAGGAGACAAGTGATGGCTGAGTGGATACTAGAAGTAAAAAGTGAAAAAGAAGAATGTGCTAGCGCAGGGTGAGGAGGGCAGATGCAGTTGCAGAGAGGTGGGTATACAAAATTGACTTGGGTTGTAAACTTAATCACAGTAAAAGTTTAGAAAAGAGAGAGAGAATGAGGCCTGCACCCAAAGTTGAAGGAATAGGACTGCAATGCTGGTGGGCCTGGGGGGAAAGGCCTCCCAGGACTGAGGACAGGGTTGACATCCAGGGTAGAGGGGTCTCTGTCCAGGATTTGGAGGGCCAATGCCTAGAATCTAGAGGACAAAGGTATGGTCCACTTGTACCTGGAAAACTGAAGTTTTTTTTTTTTTTTTTTAAGTCTTGAGAGCTAATGAAATTTGTCCTCCTGGATTTTGGACTTTCTCATGTTCTGGACTTTTCTCATGTTTCTCTGATTTGGAACAGAAACATCTACCTTCTACTTGTTCTACCCTTGCACTTTGGAAAAAGATAGTTTGGATTCTAAGTTTCACAGGTCCCGAGATAGGGAAGAATTTTGTCCCAGAAAGGAACACACTCAGAATCTCACCCACACTTGATTTAGATGATTCAGAAGATGAGATTTTGGATTTATAGTTGATGCTGAAATGGGTTGAAACTTTTAGAACAATATGATAGAGTGAACATGTTTCACACATGGGAAGGGTGTGAATTTCGAGGGGTCTAAAAGGTGAAATATTACGGGTTTGTGTTTCCCAAAACTATGTATTTAAATCTTCCTCACTATACCTATAAATATGACCTTGTTTGAAAACATAATTTTCTTTACTGTATTAGTTAGGTCATCCCAAAGTAGAATGGGTTCTAAAACTAATCACTTCTCAGTTATAAAAAAAAAAAAAAGAAAGCAGAATAGATAAAGAAACATAAAAAGTGAAAGGCAGATGTTATAGACAACAATGTCTACAAAGATTGTGGGTACCACTAGAGGCTGAAATAGACAAGGAAGAATGACCCCTGGAACCATGTCCTGAATTCAGATTTCTAGCCCATGAGAGCAAACCTTGGTTGCATAGTGATTAAGTGCTACAGCTGCTAACTGTTCAAATCCACCAGGTGTTACATGGCAACGCTACAACCAGTTCTACTCTGATCTATAGGGTCACTGTGAGTCAGAATCAACTCAATGGTATCAGGAACCATGAGAAAATAAGTGTTTCTTAAAGCCACTCACTTGTGGTATTTTCATTATGGCAACACCAGGGTAATCTAAGAAGTGAAACTTAGAAGAAGCAACTCACAGCAAAATAAGGCTGGGGATAGTGCTATTAGTAAAAGATACACCCTAAATTTAAAAGTACTAACATAAAGACATGTCCAAAATCAGTGTGTGTGTGTATGCGTGTGTCTGT
Source organism: Heterohyrax brucei (assembly GCA_028571685.1). Classification (NCBI taxonomy): domain Eukaryota; kingdom Metazoa; phylum Chordata; class Mammalia; order Hyracoidea; family Procaviidae; genus Heterohyrax; species Heterohyrax brucei. The sequence continues at coordinate 174,941,128 of CM053141.1, forward strand.
GTGTATTGTAGGTTGAAAGTGGTTTTTAAAAAATGAGTGCATATAAAAACTGGTGAAATTCGGGTAGGTGTAGACTAGTTATTGTATCATTCCAATACCAATCTTTTGGTTTTGACAATGTACTCTAATTGTATTAGATATTACCACTGGAGGGAGGTCGGAAACGATATGAGTTCTCTCTACAGTATTTCTGTAAGTTCTTGTGAGTCTAAAATTTAGGAGCTGATTAACTAGTTAGTAAGGTATATACAGGTTTAGGTAAAGGAAGGGACAATGTAGTGAAAACCAGGTGAAATTACTAACTACCGATTAGTAAGTAAATACAAGTAAGCCCTTGTGTACCGCATTTATTGGATACTCTGTCCCTGCTATTACTATTTCAAAATAAAAAAGATGGTTTAAATATTAGCAACTTTATATGGTTCAGGAAACTCTAGGGGCATAGTGGTTAAGTGCTATGGCTGCTAATCAAAAGTGGGCAGTTCAAATCTGCCAGGTGTTCCTTGGAAACTCTATGGGGCAGTTCTTCTCCGACCTATAGGGTCAGTACGAGTTGGAATAACTTTGACAGCAATAGGTTTATATAAACACACACACACACACATATCTATATATACACACATACATATATGTATGTGTATATATATGGTTCAATCTAATATATACATGTTACATAGCAGGTTTGCAGGAAAGATTTGTTGAGCAAAATTGTTGAAAGAGTTTTAAAGGTACATTTTAAAGTAACAGAATGATTTATTTTGTAAAAATGATGATATGTGTTACTGTGCTATTAGAGGGATGATATATAGCCCAAACTGTTAGAGCATGTTTTTATCTTGGTCATGGTGAGGGATTTAGAATACAAATAGCTTTGACTTTATAATGTTTTAACTTTTTCTTTTCTGAGACCATGCCTTTATTCTGTAACCTGAAAAAATAAAGCTTAAATGTGAAAACTATGTTATAAAGTCACCACCTCTACTTTCAAAGCAGTTATAATCTAGTAGGGCAGCAGGTGATGGTAAACACAGTTTCTAAAAGAAATATATTGAAATTGGCCCACATCTGTCCTTTCTAAGGAATGTGTCCTTTTCCTGGATGATATAGATCAAAGGTCAGTGCACTAAGGCCTACAGATCAAATCCAGCCAACTGCCTGGTTTTGTGCAACGTGGAGATAATAATTGTTTCAACAGCATTAAATGGTTCGGTAAAACATCAAAAGGAGGATAATAACTCATAACACATAAAACTATATCCAATTTCATTGTCTACAAATAAAGTTTTATTGGGAACATAATGGCACATATTTGTAGTGTTGTCTATAGCTTTTGTCACACTACAGTGACAGAACCGAGAAGGTTCAGGGCCAACAAAACCTAAAATATTTACTGTCTGGCCCTCACAGAAAAAGTTTGCAGACCCCTGACTCAGAAAGTTTGAGACAGTAGCTGCTGTTGAGTCAGCCCCCAACTCAGGCAATCCCATGCACAACAGGATTAGAGTGTTATGAGCCACTGTGTTTACACTGGCTAATTTTTGGAAACAGATCACCAGGCCTTTATTCCTAGTCCATCTTTATCCGGAAGCTCAAAGTTCTGCTGAAACTTATTCAGCATTGTAAACCAAAAAAACAAACCCACTGCTGTTAAGTTGAATCCAATTCATAATGACTCTACAGGACACAGTAGAACTGTCCCATAGGGTTTCCAAGGAGTGCCTGGTAGATTTGAACTCTTGACTTCTTGGTTAGCAGCCATAGCCCTTAACCATTATGCAACCAGGTTTTCCATATTCAGCATCATAGTAACACGTAGCCCTCCACTGACTGACTAGTGATGGTTACACTTAAGAGACAGTGGCCTGGAATTTGAACCTGGATCTCCCACATGGAAGGCAAGTATTCTACCACAAAGCCATCACTGTCTCACAGACAGTTTACAGACACAAGAGCAACACCTACGCAGTCAGGCAATTAAAGGTGCTATATCTGCACTATCTAATCTTAAGAGCTGTCAGACCTTCAGACTCTAAATGTTAATAGGCTTTCCCTGCGATGGAGTTATACCTCAGATAGGACACTAGAACCCACTCTTACACGCTCAATTAAAACTACAAACTATAGTTTTGAAATGTCATTGAATTTTGAGGCTAGAAGGTCCTTTAAGAACCCGTTTTTAAAATCTTCCCTATTCCCATACCAGTACTAGAAATCTGCTTCAAAATTACTAGAGGTTTCCCCTCAGAATCAATTTATTGAGCAGTTTTTAATTCCCTGGCACTGTAACAAGCTCTTTATTTAACATGACCTCATTTAATGCTTACAAAACCTATTTTACAAATATGTAAACTGGGACTAAAAGATGTTAAGCCACTTGCTGAAAGTGGCACAAGCATTCAAATGAAATTTGAACAAACTCTGAATTTTTAAAAAAGAAAAAGTCACAACCATTAAGGAAAAAAGTATATTAAAATTCTATTTGAAAACACAAACTCTCTATCCAGTAGTCTTCTGGTCAGATGTCAAGTGGAAATAAAAGCACTCTATTTTCTCAGTGCTCTCATTTTAAAACACTATTGTGCATGTTGACTCATCACTGAATTCATGGATACTGGAACTCATCTGTCTCTACCTTTAAAACAAAATTATTTCTTAAATAAGTCAATCCAATGATACTATTCTAACACAATCATAACTTTTGAAAACTGACAATTGTGTCAAATCCTTAGTGAACTGCCCTTTTTCTTCCATCTGGCTTATGCTGCCCCCTGCTGAAACATTGGTGGTATTTTTCAAAAAGAATGTTTTGATGAAAGTTTACACAGCAACTTAGGTTTCAATTTGACAATCTCTGCACAAATTGCTCATGACAGTTACATTTATTACAATGTGTCAACATTCTCTTTAATTGTATCTGTCTCATTTTCATTAATAGGGTCTCCCTGCTCCCTGATCTTCTTATCTTGGCTTTTCAGTAATTACTGACTTTTTGGTGTCGTAGAGTTGGGTTTTAAGTAGAGCCCTGATCTTATAGGTAATATCCTTTGTTCTGTGTGCTGCTTTGCTTTTTCCCTGAAAGGTGATCTCAGGGCTCAATTCTAAACTTAAAGAGTATCTCAAAGCAACAGTCTCAGAGTCTTCTGTTGTCTACCATTAACACACACACACACATGAATATGAACTTGAGTTCTTCTCCACATTTTTCTCACATCAGATCCAGGTGCATTTATTGTGACCCTGGTCAGAACAGTTAGTGGTGGTGCCCGGGCACCATCTAGCTTTTCTGGTCTCAGGAAAAATGAGGTAGCAACTGGTGCAGATTTGTTCTCTGAGCTTTGAGTTAGCTTCTTACTGTTTTTCTCCTGGGAAATAAAAACCCATAGTTGTGTCTTAGATGGCCACTCACAACCTTTTAAGATCCCAGGTGCTACTCACCTCACTACTATTCAAACTGTGATTTTTGTAAGCTGTGTTATGTCAATTGAATGAGTTGTCCCATGAAACTATGGTCCTAAGCTCTCAAATCCAGAAGTACAACTTTGGAAGGTGTTTGGTTGTATCTGTGGAGCACTGATCTGTATTTGTGTCTTCAATGAATCTATGCATCTCTAACCACATGTTTTTATGCAAACATACTTGTAGATACTTCTACTGTCTGCTCTCACCTATGTACACACCTGTACATACCTACCTACCCATATGCCTTTACCCAATACATATGTGTTCAAACACTTTCTTTTTTACATTGGCTGTGCTGTGCTCCTTAACATCTACATTTAGTGCCAATTTTCTTACCCCCATCCCCCAAAATAATAAGTATCTAAGATCTAAAGTATACTTTCCCCTCCTCTCTCTTCTCCCTGGTCTTTAAGTGAACACTGGTTTTTCTATATGTATCCATTCTTGTATTCTTATAGAAGAGGGATCACACAATATTGGTCCTTACATGCTTGACTTATTTCACTTAGTACTGTACCCTGAAGTTCCATCCATGTTATAGTCTGTTTTGCAGACTCATCACTGTTCTTTATTGTTGGGTGGTTTTCTACTGTTCTTTGTAGTTGTGTAGTATGTGTTGCTGTTGTTAGGTGCTCTCAAGTCAGTTCTGACTCATAGTGACCCTATACACAACAGAATGAAACACTTCACTGTTCTATACCATCCTCACTCACTGTGTTTAAGCCTGCTGTTGTAGCCACTGTGTCACTCCATCTTACTGAGGGTTGCCCTGGCCATCTGGTATTGCAGTATCAAAAATGCCACAAGTGGATTGCTTTAACAAACAGAAATTCATCCTTTGACAGTCTAGCAGCCTACAAGTCTGAATTTGGGGCATCACCACCAGGGGAAGAGTTTCTCTCTCTGTCAATTCTAGAGGGAGGTCATTGTCATCAGTCTTCTGTGGTTCTAGGAGGATCTCAGTGCAAGATTCTCAGGTCCAAAAGACGTATTCTGCAGCCAGTTCTGCTTTCTTGATGGTTTGAGGTCATCGTGTCTCTCTGCTCACTTATCTTTTGCATCTCAAAAAAGATAGGCTTAAGACACCATATAATCTTGTAGATTTCATCAATATAACTGCCACTAGTTCATCTGGGTACATCACAGTAGTAGGATTTACTGAATACAGGGAAATTACATCAATTACAAAATGACAGGCAACCATGTAATACTGGGAATCATGACCTAACAAAGTTGCCACATATTTTGGGGGATACACTTCAATCCATAAAAAGGGTTTTCCTTTTTTACACTGACCCTTTACCTTACTAAGCATGATGTACTTCTTCGAGGATTAGTACCTCCTCATAACAGGTCCAAAGTAAGTGAGGCCAAGCCTCGCCATCCCTGCTTCTAAAGACCACTCTGGCTGCAGGTCTTCCAAGACAGACTAGTTCATTCTTCCAGCAACCCAGGTGTCGTTGACTGAATTGTGCCCTCCTTACCCTCCCCCCAAATATGTGTAGTGGCTGGGCCAGACTTCCCTATATTCTATGATTGTCCTCCATTTTGCGGTTTTCTTACACCGTAAATCCTGATCTCTGCCTGTGGTTAACAGAGTGGATTACGTTAGAGATGATTCCTAAGGTCACCTCCCTGCTCCATTGGAGCTTCCCTGGAGTGTCATTTGCACCACCTTTTATCCTTTTATCCTGGGCAAATGAGATCTGCAGACTCTTCACCAAAGAAGACATCCAGAGAGCCAAAAGACACTTTAGGAAATGCTCATGATAATTAGCTGTCAGAGAAATCCAAATCAAAATTACAATGAGATACCTTCTCACCCCAAGGTTGGCCATGGTCCAAAAAACACAAAACAACAAATGCTGGAGAGGCTGGGGAGAGATTGGAACTCTCCTCTGCTGCTGGGGATTGGATTGCAAAATGGTACAACCTCTTTGAAAAGTAATCTGGCACTTCCTTATAAAGCGCGAAATAGATATACTATTTCACCCAGTAGTCCCACTGCTCATAATACATCCTACAGAATGAAAGGCAGTCACACAAACAGACATATACACATGAATGTTTATTACAGCACAGTCCACAATAGCAAAAAGATAGAATCTCCCTAGATGCCCATCAACAGATGAATGGATAAACAAACTATGGAACATATACTCAATGGAACACTACACACTGATAAAAAAAAAAAAAAAAATGGTGATTTTAGGAAACATCTCAACCTGGTTTCAGTTGGAAGACGTTATGCCAAGTGAAATCAGTCAACAGCAGTAGGACAAATATTGTATGAGACTTCTGCTATAAAAACTTAAAATGTACAGAAGGAAAGACTCTTTGATGGGTACAAGCGTGGGGAGGGAGTGTGAGGGTTGGTTGTAGATCAGATAGTTGATAGAAATTTGGTTAGGTGAAAGCAGTGACAGCACACAGTAGAAAGTAGACCAACTTAATTGGATTTCACCATAAACTGAAAGCTCTTCTAATCTCAACCAAATATTTCAAGGACAGAGTAGTGGGGCTAGGGACAGTCTGGGGACCATGGTCTTGGGGGACATTGTGGTCAGCTGGCAGAATTAGCCTATTGCTAAGAGAGTCTTCTACACCCCATATTGGTGAGTAGCATCTGAGGTCTTAAAAGCTAGCAAGCTGCCATCTGAAATACACCAAGTGTTCCCAACTCCTCAGGAATGGATGATCACTGAGAACACCAAAGACATGAGGAGAAAAGAGCCCAGGAGACTGAAGGACCCATGTGAATGAGAGACTGTATCAACATGTGACCAGGAGAACCAGGTGGTGTCCAGCCACCACCAAAGACAGTCGTGACAGGGAGCCCAATGTTGAGTCCCTGTGGCAACACAAGAAAAAGAAGGGTGTACCTCAAGAATTCTACTTAAAGACCACAATTGATGATACAATGGCCTGGCAGATCCCCTGGAACATGGCCCCTAAACCTGCTTCTGCCCCTGTCGAAGAAACCACTAGTGAGATCAACTCTTTTGACAAAAATGAACTGGAATCAGAGACCCAATGTGATTCTGTGGTGTGTGTACTTTATGGTTTGATGCACTTATAGGAGGTTGTCCTACTGGTCTCTTTCTAGATGGGAGAGAAGTGGGTGGAGAGGAGGGAACAAGAGAACATGACAAGTATAAAACGAAAAGAAGTGTGATGTTACTGTGCAAGGAGAGTAGAAAGAGCTGCAGATAGGTGAGCACACAAAATTGATTCAGACTGTATACTTAATCACAACAAAAAAGAAAAAAAGGAAAGGGAAGCAAGCAAAGAGTTGAGAACCTCACACCATCAAGAAAGTAACACAGAGAGAACAGTACATCCTTTGGACCTAAGGTTCCTGCACCAAGATTCTCCCTGACCCAAGACTAATGCAACACAAGGACTTCTCTCCAGAGCTGGCCAAGAGAAGGCCCTTCTCCTGGAGCAGACATCCTGAATGTGGACTTGTAACCTACTGGACTGTGTAAGAATAAACTTCTTTGTTAAGCCTTCTACTCGTGGTATTTCTGTTAGAGCAGCACTAGCTGACTAAAACACCAGTATTCTTCAACAACATCATAATTCAAAGGCATCAATTCTTCGGTCTTCCTTATTCATCAACCAGCTTTTGTATGCATATGAGGCAACTGAAAATATCACGGCTTGGGTCAAGCATGTCTCAGTTCTCAGCATCTTTGCTGTTCAACACTTTCAGGAGATCTTCTTCCGCACATTGACCTAACGCAATACCTAATCTGATTTCTTAACTGCTGCTTCCTTTATTTTATGTCTGTGGTGGATTACACTGATTAGCTTTCTATTGTTGAACCACTTTGTAATCCTGAGTAGCTGCTTGTGGATCCAAGTAAAAAAGTCTTTGACAACATCATATTTTCTTTGTTTATCATTGTTTACTGGTCCAGTTGTAAGGATTTTTATTTTCTTTATGTTGAGGTGTAAACTGTACTGAAGGTTGTGGCCTTTGATCATCATAAGTGCTTCAAGTTCTCTTCACTTTCAGGAAACAAGATTGCGTCATCTGCGTATCACAGGTTGTTAATGAGTCTTCTTCCAATCCTGATGCAGAGGTCTTCTTCATCTAGTCCATCTGCTCAGATCACTTGCTCAGCATACAGACTGAATAAGTATAGTGAAAGGATACAACCCAGATGCCATGTAGTATTCCCTTATGCTACTCAAACAGCTGCTTCTTAGTCTACATACGGTTTCCCCTTGAGTGCAGTTAAGTGTTCTGAAACTCCCATTGTTGGCATTGTTTTCCATAATTTCTTATGATCTGCATTGTCAAATGTCTTTTCATAATCAATAAAATATAACATCTTTCTGATAGTCTCTGCTTTCAGTCAAAATCCATATATCAGCAGAAGTTCCACATACTTTTCTGAATTCAGCTTGAATTTCTGGCAGTTCCGTATCAGTGTACTGCTGCAACTGTTTTAGAACTATCTTCAGCAAAATTTTACTTGTGTGTGATATTAATGCTATTGCTCAATAATTTCTGTCTTTGATTGAATCTCTTTTCTTTGAAATGGACATGACTATGAAGCTCTTTAGGATTTTCTATGTGTAGGGTCATGTCATCTACAAATACAGTTTTACTTCATTTCCAATTTGGATACTTTTATTTCTCATATCTTCATGCTCTGGCTAGGACATCTAGTAGTGTTGAATGAGAGCAGTTATAATGGGCATCCTTGTCTCATTTCCATTCTCAAAAGAAAGGTATTCAGTCTTTACCCTGGGAAAATTATATTGGTTACTAGTTTTATATATCATACCCTTAATTACATCAAGAGATTTCCCTTGTAGTTCTATTTTGCTGAAGGTTTTTGTGAGGAAACAGTGAACTTTGTTGAATGCCCTTTTTGCATCAACCTACATGATCATACGGTTCTTTTCCTTTGTTTTATGTCTGTGGTAGATTACATTGATCGATTTTCTAATGTTGAAACCACTCTTGTAATCCTGATATGAATCCCACTTGATTATGGTTATTTATTTTCTGATATGTTGTTGAAGTCTGTTGGCTAGAATTTTGTTGAAAATATATACATCTGTGTTCTTAAGGAATATTGGTCTGTAGATTTTTCTTTTTTGCATGTGTGTATAATGTCTTTGCCTGCTACTGGTATCCAGATTTTGCTGTCTTCACAGAAAGAGTTAGGTAATTTTCCTTCCTCTTCTATGTTTTTGAAGAGTTTCAGCAGGGTTGGCATCTCTTCTCTGGATATTTGGTAGAATTCTCCAGCATAGCTATCTAGTCCTGGGCTTTTGCTGCTGTTGGCAGTTTTTTCTTATGATATCCTCAATGTCTTCCTTTGTAATGGGTCTGTTTAAATTTTCTGCCTCCATGTTAGTTTGTAGGTAGTTTGTCTCTAGGAATTTTTCTATTCCATCTAGGTTTTCAATTTTTTTTTGGAGTACAATTTTTATAGTAATTAGTTATAATCTTCTTTGTCTCTGCTAGATTGATTGTAATGTCATCAATTTCAGTTATTAATCTGAATCCTTGCTGAAGATCAGGTGACCATAGGTGGATAGATTTATACTGGGTTCTCAATTCTGAGCTGTTGGTCAATGTATCTGTCATTGTACGAATACTGGGTATCTTTCTTTCTAGATTTCTCTCTTGTGAGTAAAATGATAATGGATCCTGTTTTTATTATTATTATTCATTGTGTAACTTTATAGGTCATTTTTGTCTGTCTCTTCATGGTACATTTACGCCATTTACATTCTGTGTAATTACTGAAAGATGTGAGTTTATTGCTGCCGTTTAGTACTGCTTTCTTTGTGTGGTGTTGACAGTTTCTTTATTTCTTTTACCCTTTTGTGCTGAATTTCTTTGGTTTGAAGATTTCTTTTTCATTTCTTTTGTTTATAGACTTTGTTTTTATTGAGACTTTTTGTTTTTCATCTTTATTTTGGTGAGTAGGTTTGTTAACTTTCTTTATGGTTATCTTGAGATTTACCTTTATCTTTTTAGGTTTGAACCAGTCTGTTACTACCTGGTATTGCTCCTGTACCATTTATTCCCTCTTTTGTGGTTATGGCATTGTTGTCATTTGCAGATTAATATCTCTGGTTACCTGTTAGAATTCTTTTTGCTTTGGGTAGTCCTTGAGAGTTCATTTCCTAGGTATCTGACTAGTACAATCTTGTGGCCTGGATCCATGTTGTGGTCTATTGTTGTTTATTTTCAGACCAAGCTACTCCCTTTAATAATTCTTGTAAATTTAGTTTGGTTTTTACATATTTCCTTAATTTCTGTTTGTCTGGAAATGTCCTAATTTCATCATCATGTTTGAACAAGTGCTTTGCAGGATATATTATTCTTGATTGACAATTCTTTTCTTTCAAAGTTTTATATGTATTATCCCATTGCCTTTTTGCCTGTGTTGTTTCTGCTGAATAATCAGAGCTTAGACTTACTATTTCTCCTCTCTATGTAACTTTTTATTTTTGTTAAGCTACTCTCAGATTTCTTTCTTTCTCTTTGGTTTTAGCAAGTGTGATTGTGATATGTCTTGGTGAATTTCTTTTAGGGTCTATCCTTATATGGTGTTCATTGATCTTGCACAGTCAGCTTTTCATCTTTTGTGATATTTGGGCAGCTTTCTGATAACAGCTCTTCAATCATCCTCTCTGTGTTTTCATTTTCTTCCCTTGTTCTGGAACTCCAGTCACTCACTAATTTTTGCTTTTAATTATATCCCACATCAGTCTCAGTGTTTCTTCATTTTTCTTTGTTCTTTTTTAAAAATTTTTCCTTAAACACAGTTGTTCCCCAATGTTTGTCTTCAGTGTCACTGATTCTGTCTTCCATCATTTCAACATATTTCTCAGCCTTTCTACAACACCATCCATTTGTGACATCTTGTTTATCCTTTGAATCTCTAATTGTTGTTTTTGTATAATTTCTAGTTGTGAATTTACTTTGGCATTTTGTTCTTGTATTATTTTTATGAATTATTTCATGAACTTGTCTGTCTTTTCCATGAATTTGCCTATTTTTTCCTCATTTTTGCCAGCTCTTTGCTTCAACTCTTACATAGCTCTGAATATTAGAGATTTTAATTCCCTGTCAGGTGATTCTATTACCTTTTCTTTTATTGGAAAGCTATCTAATGATTTATTTTGAACACCTAATGGAATCATCCTATCCTGGGTTTTTTTTTAACATGTTTTAATATTGTCTGCTCTCTTTAGGACATTCTGCAGTTATGTTCTTTGTTTATTGATTGTAGATCTGTCTCTTTTACCTTGATTTTTTGTTTTATTTAGTTATGTCACAGCAGACAGTCTGTGTGTCCTTTGTTGTTTGCTCATCTGTGCTCACAGTATTTTTCACCTCCTCGTCCAATGGACATGGAAATCCTGATGGCATTCTGGGTTGAGTGCTACATCTGCTAATCAAAAGGTTGGCAGATTCTCCTTGGAAACTCTATGGGGCAGTCCTACTCTGACCTATAGGGTGGTTATTAGTTAGACCCAACTCGACAACAGTGGCTTTTTGTCCAATCGACAGGTCCAGTCACTCAGCTATGGCAGAGAAGGGCAGGTCCAATTGAAGGGGAGGGGCTGGGATGGGTTGTTTGTGGTACATACTAGGGCTGACAGGGCAGGGCCAGGAATCAGTGCTGGGCAAGACTGAGTAAGCATTGTCTGTGCTGCTTGGGGTGTAATGTTCGGCACACAATGTGTGTAGAAAGGAAGAAGCAAGGAGATTGCAATATGTGGAGCTAAAGTGGGTATCAGAAAGAGGGAAAAAGAAATAAACAGAAGCCGGAAACTAACAAAAATACAAAAAGGGTGATAAGGTGGTTTGCTGTTAGAATGCAGAGAAAAGAAACTGAGAAAGAGAGGAAAGCAAAAAGATTTCAAAAAGAGAGAGAAAAAAGAAATAACCTGTCAAAAATTTGGAAAAGAAAAGAAAGGGCCTTACGGGGTCTTACTGGTGCTTCTGAGAAGACCAGGGAAGTGTCTCCCAGACTGCATAGTATAGCGTGATTATAAGCGGTTGTCATGGATTGAACTGTGTCCCCCCCAAAATGTGTGTAGCCATTTGGCTGGGCTATGATTCCCAATATTTTATGATTGTTTTCCATTCTGTGATTTTCCTATGCTGTATGTTAAAGAGGTTTGTGGTGGGACTATAAATCCCTTCCTAAGTTTACCTCCCTGCTCCATTGTAAAGGGAGTTTCCCTGGAGTGTGGCTTATACCACCCTTTACCCTTTTATCTTCCAAGAGATAAAAGGAAAGGGAAGGAAGCAGACAATCAGGAACCTCATACCATCAAGAAAGCAACACCAGGAGTCGAGCATGTCTCTCCTTCAGACCTGAGGTCCTGCATCAAGGTGCTCCGTGAACAAAAACTGATGCCACATAAGGACTTTCTTCCAGAGCCAACAAAGAAAAAGCCTTCTCTTGGAGCGGACATCCTGAATTTGGACTTGCAACCTACTGGACTGTGTAAGAATAAATTTTTCTTTGTTAAGCCTTCCACTTTGTGGTATTTCTGTTGGAACAGCACTAGATGACTAAAACAGGGGTATAGGTGTCACATAGTGTCAGATACTCAGGAGATAGGAAAAGAAGGTAACTATAGAGAGACAAGAACTGAAAAATGAAAAGAGACAGAAAGCAAGAAAAGGGGAGGGAGGTGGAGAAAAAAACCCAGGGATCCCACCGAGGTAGGTGCAAAGACTAGGGACAGGGACTCTAAGCCATGCAGTGCAGCCAGCTTTAAGGGACTCCCAAGTCACAAAAACAAGAAGAAAATAAACAGACAAAACACAGCAAAGCAAAACAAAGGAAAAGAAAGGGGGGCGGGTGGAGAATCCCCAAGGATTCCACCAGTGTGGCATCATAGGTCAGAGGAATGATTTCCCAATTAAGCAACGCTTCACAGCCTTTCAAGAAGAGGCAAAAACAGCACACAGGTATTTGAGAGAAATGGAGACGAGGTGGTGGGAGGCACCAAAGAAACCAAAAGACATGGAAAAGGCAACATAAGCTACAGAAAAATGGCACTCACAATGTCAGCCAGCGAGGAGAGTGAGAACTCAAGCATCCAGGGCCAAAGGAGTTTCCTCCTGGCCAATAGATGGCAGCTGTCAGGAAGCAGTGAGAGCTGAAGGGGCTTTGGTGGAGGGTGAGGTTACCAGGTTATCTGTATCCTGCTGGGATCTCCTCGAGGTACTTTCAAGTACTCTCTGTCTGCCAGTGTCTGGTGTGGGTGGAGTGAATCCAAGAGGAACGGATGCTGCTCTTACTGGACTACTGAGCTACTACAGCTGGCTGGGAGACATAGGAGGTAGAGTATTGGAGAGAGCACGGAGGTGGGAAAGTGTGTCTCGTTGCTTACCAGGGTCTTTGTGTCTGCTGAGATGTCCATGAATCTGCTTTGCTATGCTCCCTGTCTGTCAGTCTTCAACAGGATTCCAAGACAGAATACCCATGCTGTGTTAGCTGACAGGGAAATTTCACTTTTATCTCTTCTTGCTCTCTGTTCTCTGTCAATCTCTCATTCCATTCAGTATTTGGCTGAGATTACTGTCTCCAAATTTGACACTTCAGGTTCCAGGATTTATGTTTGTCTCTGTTTTACTTTGTTTTTCAGGTCTTTGCTGCGGAAGGTCAGCACAGTGCTTCTGTCTATGACGTCATATTGGCTAGAGTCCCTATTTCATTTATTTTGGTTGTGACTTCTATTATTTGCTTTCTTCTGGTAACTTTTGACTTGTTTTGCTCTTCCATTTTTATTTGTTCAAATTGTCAGTTTAAGATAGTAATTTTGGATCTTTCTTTTTTTAAGGTAGGTATTTATTGTTATAAATTTCTCTCAGAGTACTGCTTTTGCCATGACCCAAAGGTTTTGATATTTTGTGTTTTCACTTTTGTTTGATGCTACAAACTTTTTAAAATTTCACTTTTTTCCTCTCCTGTGACCCAATAGTTTTTAAGATGTGCTCCATTTCATTTCCTTGTATTTATTTATTTTTCTTGTTGTTGCTTTCCAGATTCATGCTATTACGCTCAGAGAAGAGGCTTTGTACAACTTCCATCTTTTTAAATTTGTTGAGACTTGTTTTGTGTCTCAGCACATAGTAAATTCTGGATAACGATATCTGTGTGCTAGAAAAGAATGTGAATAGTTCTGACTCTGGCTAGAGTGTTTTATATATGCTCATTAGGTCTAATTGGCTTGTGGTCTTATTTAAGTTCTCAAGGTCCTTAGTGATCTTCACTGTTCTGTCTATAACTGACAGAGTTGTTCTGAAGTCTTCTGCTATTATTGTTCAGTTGTCTATTTCTCTTTGTATTAGTTAGCTTTGGTTTCATGTATTTTGGAGCACTGCTGGACGGTGGATATATATTTATAATTGTTACGTCTTCTTGATAGCTTGACTGTTTTATTACTATGTAACATCCTTCTTTATCTTCTGTAGTAAATTTTGATTAAAAGTCCGTATAGCCACTCCTATTCTTTTTTGTTTACTTGTTGCATGGAATATTTTTCTCTGTCCTTTTAGGTCCATCTGTTTGCAACCTTATGTCTAAGGTGTGTTACTTAGACAGCAAAAGGATAGATACGTTTGTTTGCTTTTATCCATTCAGCCACTCTCTGCCTTTGCATGGGGCATTTAGACGATTTGCATTTAGCTATTGTTGTCTGCCTCTCTCATTTTCCTATTTTTTAAAAGGGTTTTTCATATCTTTTTCATTGTGATTTTTCTGTTTTTGTTTGTATTTGGCTCTTCTTGTAATGAATCTTTTTGCTTTCTTCTTTTCTTCTGAATGTTTTTTTTTTCTTGGTGACTTCTTAGTAATTACCATATACATTACATTACACACTTTACATTTGTAACAATTTTTAGTAGTATAAGAACAACCATCAATGCACAACCTAAACATAATAAATCTATTTGTTGTATGATCTTTCTTCCCTGATTTCTGTTGGTGTGTCTACTTTAACATTAATATACACTGCGTGTTCAATGAATTTACTTTGTGTCTGTTTCTTACAAGTTTGAGAGTGTATTGTCTGTAGGATTTCATTGTTAAGTTTATTCTCTACAAATGTCATATACTTGGTCCTGATGATTGCTCACATCGTCACATTTTGGGGAGAGCTCCCTCGTTCCATTTATTTTTTTTATTTTTCCCATCTACAAATATAAATATTTATTTAATGTCTTTGAATTTTCCTTTGATATATTCCATTGAGTAATACTTGCAAACCTCTTCTGGTAGTAGCAAATTTACAGAGCTTCTGTTTGAGAATGTTTTGATTTCCCCCTCAATTTTAATTGACAGCTAGTAAAGACTGACAACTGATAAAGAATTCTTGATTGGAAAAGACACAGAAAAAGATTAGTACCAGATAGGCCCATAAAATAAAACAATAATACACATAGCTCAACCAAATATATAAGACTAAAAGGGCATAGTAGCTCAGAGGCAAGGATGAAAAGACAGCAGAGGACAGGAAGCTGTATGAATGGAACTGGGGAAGCCAACATCAACAAAAAGGAGAGTGTTGACATGTCATGGGCTTGACAACCAATGTCTTGAAACAATATGTATATTATTTGTTTAATGAGAAACTACTTTGCTCTGTAGATGTTCACCTAAAGGGCAATTATAAAAGAAAAGAGAGAAAGAAAGAATGGGAAAAAAGAAATACAACATGAAAAACAAAACAAAGAATTATTTGTTGGCAATTGCTTTCCTTCAGTATTTTGTTCACTGTCTTCTGGCCTCCAGAGTTTCTAGGTGAGAAATCTGCAACAACTCCCATGGAAGGTCTGTAGTGTGTTGTATTGAGATTTTCTGCTGCTGCTTTCAAAATTCTCTTCTTGTCTTTGGTTTTCATAACTTTCTTTAAGATATGATACTGAATTGATTATTTGTGTCTCTTGTGATTGATGTTTGTGTAGTTCCCTGTACTGCAAGCTTGGCTTTCTGTTCAGGTTTGGGAATTTTTCTCTGATTAGCTCTTGGAAAATTGGCTTTATTGTTGCTGTGGTACTCTGGGATTACAATAATTCTAATGTTAGACTTATTAATTGAAACCCGTATTTCCTTTTGAGTTTGTTAGCTTTTCTGTGTTCTTTTGTTTCTTTTGAGGTTGGATAAATTCAGTTATTATGTCTTCTAGTTCATTATTTTATCTTCTGTCTGGCTCTATTGTTCAACGTTTTCTTGTTTTTTCTAACTTAGTTGTTTTATTCTTCAGTTCTAGTAGTTCTCGCTTTTTGTTTTCTATATCCTTGTTCTCATTTTGTACTTCCATTTTTTTGTGTATTTTCCTGTAGTTTCCTTTTATATGCTTTTTGCTTTCTTTAACCATATTTAGCCCCACAGTCTGAAAATCATCAATTCTTTGTGTTAGTCTGGTCCCCATAGGAGCAATTTACTCTGTATGTTTTGCTTTTGATTGGTCCTTGTTCTCTTGTGGTTTTGTATTTTCTGTTGTGTTTTGTTTTGCTGTTGTTTTAGCTTGGACCATTTTGTTATTATTCTTTGTTCCCCCCTTAAATTCTGCATTCTAATTTTTGTGAGAAAAGTTTTTGATTGGATGCCTTGGTGGCACGGTATCCAAGGGTCTGGTTGCCAACTGAAAGGCCAGGGCCTGAACTTACCAGCTGCTCTCTGAGAAAAAGGTACAACAGCTTCTCTATGAAGATGTACAGCTCTTTGAACCCCGCAGAGAACATCCACTCCACTTCACAGCATCACTATGAGTCAAAATCTACCAAGAGGTAGTGGGCTTGGTATCTTCTCCTGAAAACCACTAGAAGAAAAACTTATCCTTAAGGTTTTTCAGTGCTCATTCAAGAGTTCCAGTTGCTTGATCTCTAGAATTCAAGACACATGCATAGGATGGAAGGATTTAGCTGGATGTATGTGATGGGGCTTGACTTTCCTGTGGCAAGGCTAGTGGCTCTCTCTGTTTTCCCTCATGACTAGTTCTGCCCAGGCTGTACCATAGTGTCCCATTTCCCTCTGTGTTACCCATCAATCTGAAGTATTTCCCTCACTCTGCTCTCTTTGCAATTCCTTCCAATCCTCCTGCTTATCCAGGACTCAAAGAGATTCAGTAGCACTCTCTCACAGCAGCACAGTTCCCCTTCATCCTCCCCAAATTGTGCAGCCTATGAACTCCTGTGGCCTTTTGCAGTACCTTAGAAAATAAGGCTACAGCTTCCTCAGATGAGCTCCCTTTGTATTTTCCTTGTTTAGAGTGTTATCCAGCCCTGTCCTAAAATGGCTGTGGTGATGCAGGCACTCCCAGTGTTACTAGGTAGGTTCTCCCAGCTTCTGTGCCATTTGCACTCCTCCCCTCTCTTGTTTCTGGACTCACACTGACCCTCCAACACCCTAGCTCCCACCTAGAGTTATGAGATTTCAGTCTGTGCTTGTTTTTATTCATTATTCAGTGGGTTAGTTGCCAGGGTAAGTAAGTGGAAGCATCTATTCACTTCATCTTCTTGCTTTGCCCCCCAAGGTATTTAAAAAAAACAGTTGTTCTGTAACGGATCTGACTCATAATGACCCTACGCGTATCAAAACTATAGAACCATGCTCCATAGAGTTTTCAATAATTGATTTTTCGGATAGCAAAAGGACTTAAAAATCAGAATATTAATATTTTAGAGGTGGTAGGAATTCAAAAAATTCTCTGTCATTTCCTTCATTTTTTCAAGAGAAAAACTAAAACCTAGATACAGTGATTCACATGCTCATGGTTGCATAGTAATGGGTAACAAAAAAAGTGACTAGAACCCACATTTTCTGATCCCTAGTATAGACAAAGTTTCTTTGAAAGTGAAAACACACACTTACTGCAATAAATTAAAAAAATAAAAAAATAAACCAGTTGCCTTTGAATCAATTCCTGCTCACAGAGACACTTCATGACAGTAGATCTGCCCCCACAGGGTTTTCAAGGCTGTAAACCTTTACAAGAGTGGACCGCCACATGTTTTTCATGTGTAATCAACTACTTCTTTTACGTTCTAGAGGTCTCTGCATGTTTTTAAAATACATATAATGTTGAAAAAGACAAATAAATAAACAGAACATTTTATCCATAAGTGAAGTGTTCCTTAGACCGAAGGACACACTGGAGTAGAGTTCATTTTCAATTTTAAAAGGGTGCTTGAAAGCAAAGACTTGACTTTAAATGTGGTTTATAAAGTGGAAGGAATAAAGACATGCCTTTACATTAGATTTCACATTAGATGAGAATGACAGAAGGAAAGCAAAGAATCAAGAACACCGTTACTCAAGACTTACCCCAGTTTCAACACTTTCCCTAACTTTCCGCTGCCCCGGAGTTACCAGGACATAATAGCCTAAACCACAAAAATCTCATCATCCTTGTAAGAGTTTTGAGTGATAGTCCCAGTCTGGGGCTACTTCTCTCACATCTCAGTGCTCAAGGAGTGTTTTTTTATGGAGCATAGACAAAACCCCATTCACATTCCCTGATGGACTCTGTTCTCTCTGAAGGACAGTATATAGCACTCTGCTTTGTCTGCACCAGCTGATCAATAAATCTTGACTGAGAGAGGCAGGAAGTTACACATCTTACTGAGAACCCTCAGAATTGTTGATAACGATAACAATAATTAATTGCTATCAAGTACTAAGCATTACTGCATGCTGTAAGCACAATGAAAAGTACTGCTCAAGTTTCATCCCAGTTAAATCTAACAAAATGCACTGTGGTTGACACCATTAATAGCCTCATATCACAGAGGAAAGCTTGAGCTCTGGAGAGGTCAGGAGCCAGGGTGGTACAGTGCCTAAGTGCTTGGCGACAGGAGAAAGATGTGGCAGTCTGCTTTCATAAAGATTACAGCCTTGGAAGTTTCAGAGACACATCCAGATTCCCTGAAAGACCACATTTGTAAGGTAAGGGCTGGAGACCATAGTCTCAGAGACTATCTAGCTGAACTGGCAAAACATAGTTAGTAAAGAAAATGTGCTACGTTCTACTTCGGTGAGTAGCATCAGTAGTCTTAAAAGCTTGTGAGCGGTCATCTGAGATACTCCACTGGTCCCACCCTATCTGAAGCAAGTGAGAATTAAGAAAACCAAAGGCACAAAGGAAAGATTAGTCCTAAGAACTCACAGACCACAAGTACCACAGCCTCCGCTAGACTGAGTCCAGCATAACTAGACGGTGTCCAGATACCGCCACCACAAGGGTCAAAACAGAGGATTCTGGACAGAGCTGGAGGGATAAAAAAAGGTAGAACAAAATGCTAACACACACACACACACACAGAAAAAAACGACTAGGCTTATTGGTCTGACAGAGCCTAGAGAAACCCGGAGAATATGGCCCCTAGGCACTCTCTTAAACTCAGTACTGAAGTCACTCCTTCAGCCAAACATTAGACAGACATATAAAACACAGTGAGACCACGTGGACATACCACCCCAGGAGCAGGGATGAGAGGCAGGAGGGCACAGGAAAGCTGGTAATGGAGAGCCCACAGAGAGAGAGAGAGAGAGCTGGCACATCACGCACATCATGAAGTTGGGAACTGATGTCACAAAACAATATATGTATTAATTGTTTAAGAAGAAACTAATTTGCTCTGTTAATTGTTGTAATTGAAGTATAATAAAAATAAATCATAAATAGCAATTGAACATATCAATGAACATTAAAAGAAAAAAAAGGTTACAGCCTTGAAAACCCTATGGACAAGTTCTACTTTATCTTATAGCGAGGTCAGGAAACTTTCTGAAGTCATAGAGCTAGGAAAGGACAGAACAAATCTTAGCATCAGTATTATCTAATTACGGAGCCAAGGATCTTGTTCTCTGAGCTCTATGTACTTTGAAAAATGTAGCAAGGGCTCATGTACACTTTCTCTAAAAAGAGCAATGTTGGGGAAGGAATGACCACATCATTCCATGGCACACTGGGAAGAGATCCACTGGGAATTGAACCTTAGTCTTCAGTTGCCCAGATGCGTGTGGTTTCTGGAACAGAGCCTAATAGTTGTCACCATTGATGATGACTATAAGCAGGATGTAAACACCTAAATGCGTAAAAAGCGCTTTCATAAATATTATCTCTCTGAGCTTCAAAACTGTTCTGTGAAGTAGATAAGCTTGGACAGAGTTACTGACAGCAGGAGAAACTGAAGCTCAAAGAGGTCTTGCTCAAAGCGACATAGCTAGCTAATAATGATTGCTAATAAATAACAAGTACCCAAAACCCACTGCTGTAGAGTCGATTCCAACTCATAGCCACCCTATAGGACAGAGTGCAACTGCCCCATAGAATTTCCAAAGATTGCCTGGTGAATTCAGACTGCCAATCTTTTGGTTAACAGATGTAGCATTTAACCACTACATTACCAAGTTTTCCAAATGATAAACAGTGACATCTGATTCCAAAGTCCACTTTGTTTTTCCTCTACTGGGCTACTAGGCATCACAGAGTTTCCAAACCAACCAAATTAAACCCATTACATTGACTGTGACTCATAGCAACCCTATAGCACAGAGTTTCCTAGATGCGGCTGATGGATCTGAACTGCTGAACATCTGATTACCAGCCAAGTTTTTAACCATGGCAACAACAGGGCTCCACTGTTTTTAACAGTCCCCAAATTCACGCCATAGGCTCTGGCCAAAAGGAATTTATGTTTTTACTCACTGACTTGTTCACAGGGGAGAGAACAGAAGATTCTCATCACAGACCTTTCTGTGTTTATCTCTTTCTTCTCTTCTCTACAATCAGATATCTCTCCAGTTCCTGGGAGCTGTGCCACCTCCCTACCCACCGCCCCCTCCCCCACCAGCTCAGCGTCAGAGGGACTTTTTGGTCTGTGGAAAGGCCACTCAGTTCAGGACCACCTAGGTTCAAGCCTGTGTTCTATTTAGATGAGTCACACCTTAGCTGCTTTTGTCTCTGCCTTACAACAGACATGCCACTCTCAAAGCTTGAAAACTGTTTTTGATCCTATTTAAGTTGATCTTTCTGAAGGTGAGCTGCTTGATGCTAGAATTATGTGGACTCAAGTCCACCTTTATCAATAAAAAGTTTTAAAAAGAACACTTTTTTGGTGGTTGGCAGAATATAACGCTATTGTGAGAAATCGTGAGCATCCACTTTCTGTCCTCTTCCTTTATCCCGCAGACGCTGGGCTACTGACTGATTCCAGTCTGTGTGCAGCATTAGGCAAAAGACAAAACAAATCAGCTAATGCCATACGAAAGATGCTGACTTTGAAATCAACTGCATCCAATTTCTTTTTTCCTAACAAGGGCATTTGTGAGTGAAAATAAACCTGGATTCATTCCTCTACCTTCCTCTGTTCCTCCTGCTAAAGTGGTACTTGGAATGGTAATTCCTTCTAGAAATTCTTTATGTCCTTGACCAACTAAGGACCCAGAAAAGCTTCAGTCTCAGACAGGGCTCAGCTTGGTTTTTACTTCAATGAAATAGTGCAGCATAGAAGAAAGAGCTCAAAACTGGAAGCTAATATATTTCTGCAACTTAGTCCCCACTCTTCTTTGAAATTTTTTAATGCCTCTGTGCCTCAGTTTCCTTATTTGTAAAATAAAGAGGCCATATTATATGAGCAGAAGCAGCTCCTAAATGCCTCCTATGGCTGGGCTGGCTTTAAATAATCTCTTAAGGAAGCTGGTTAAACATAGCGTCCTGGATCTATCTTCAAAGGCTGAAAGCTGCTCAAGTGTAGGATAGAGTACAACCATTCGTATTTTTACTAAGCTCCTTGTGTCTGAAATTCATGGATTCCAGGACATCTAAGTTCAAAGTCTTGGTTCCCTAGCCTCAGGATACTTGCCTGGGAGTTAGTTCACTGTGGGATCTGACTGCTTTCACGTCCGTTCTATCCTCACCTCCTTCTCTCTTAATCTCCGTTTCAACTGTCAGTCCCAGCTTCTACTATTTTAGTGATCTCAGGAATCCCCATTTTTCATCTCTCTCTCTTTCTCTTTCTCTCACTCTGTCTCCTTAGCTGTGTTTTCTTCTTCTACCATACCTCTCCAACACAGGTGCTCCTGGGGTGGAGCTGAGGGGCTACCTTTGCACCTCTTCATCTCCCCCTTCTTTTCACCCAATGTCTTTAGGTGGCTCTACAGAAACTTCCATTATCCTCCCTCTACTGATGATGAGGGGCTTGGTAGTCCAGTGGTTAAGCACTTGCTTGCTAACCAAAAAGTCATCGGTTCAAATCTGCCAGCAGGGAGCCTCATGGGGCAGTTCCACTCTGTCCTACAAAGGGGCTATGAGTCAGGCAACAGTACTAATGAGGCAATGTAACACAGTCCAATTTATGACTCAGAGAGATCTGGGGCTGCAATTCTGATAAATTTCCTAAGCTCTTCAAGCCTATGTTTTGTTTTTTGTCATTTCTTTTCGTTTTTTGTAATGGGGACAGTGAGTCCAGATGGAGAATTTAAAGAAACAATCCACTGGGAGCACTGAGCCTAGTCCTAGCACATACGTGTCAGTTATTAGTGATGGCTCTCAGAATTATATTTGTAATCCCAAACTAGCCTTTCTGAGATAATATATGTAAGTAGTCGGCATCAAGTGGATTCAAACTTCGGGCAATTCCATGTGTGTTCAAGCAGAACTGTGCCCCACAGAGTTTTCAGTGGCTTACTTTCAGGAGGTCACCAGGTCTTCCCTCTCGGGTACTTCTGGATGGATTCCAACGTCTAACCTTTCAGTTAGCTACTGACTGGTAACTATTCGCACCACTCAGGGACTCCAGTGTACATGAAAATATTGCTCTACTAGCACGACCTTACTCAGCACATGTAATGGGAATCATCATGCTGTCATTGTTGTTATTAGTTATTTCTGAGTTAGTTCTGACTCACTGCAACCCGAGGTAGAACAGAATGAAACGCTGCCTGGTCCTGCACCATCCTTACAATTCTTACTATCTTTGAGCCCATCATTGAAGCCACTGTGTCAGTTCATCTTGCTGAGGTCTTTTCCAAGCATGATGTCCTTCTCCAGGTAATTATGATGATTATAGACAGATGTCAATCATCCCACCCTTACCTGGATTCCCAGTAGTCATCCCAGACTCACATTTCAACTGCCTGTTAGACATTTCCCAGGGACATTTCAAGCTCAAGATCTCCTACGCACATTTCACTCCTCTCCCTAGGATTTCTTTAAACTCTACTGGTCAACCCAATCTCCCTAGTAAAGAGGATCCTTTAGCTTTTACTTCTTACATTGATCACCAGCCAAGCCAAGTGCCGTTGAGTCAGATCAAGTTCTCTCAGTTCTACCTCTTAAATGCCTTTGACTCTGTCCCTTCTTTCTTGTTACTACAGCCATTGTTGTGGTGTGGACATTCCTCTCTTGCCTGAACTGTTGCATGAAACTCTTGGGTAGCCTCCCTCTAATCCAAACAAAAAATATCAAATCTGTTTCTGAAGATTCTGACTCATAGCAATCCTATAGGACAGAGTAGAACTGCCCCATAGACTTTCCAAGGAGCACCTACTGGGTTCAAACTGCTGACCTTTTGGTTAGCAGCTGTAGCCCTTAAACACTAGGCAACCGGGGTTTTTACTTCTAATCTCCTAACACTATTGCCAGAGCAACATTTCCTAAAATAAAGATGAAAGTATCACACCCTACTCAATAAGAATGAATGGCTCCCATGATTCTGGAATAAAATCTAACATCCTTAGCCCATCTTTCAGCTCCCTTAACAACTTAGACCATTTCCAGCTTCCTGACTCCAGTAAATTAAACTAGACAATTAAACAACTCCCAAAAGATTTCATGTTATTAAGTTTCTCTGTCTTTGTTCACGCAGTATCCCCTCCCTACGGTTCCTTTCCCTCCTCAATGAAACTCTCCCATTCTTGAACAACCAGCTCCTAGATCATTATGTGAAATCCCTGACACTGACTCTTCTTTCCAGAGGAGAATCCACTTCTCCCTTCTTCATGACCCCAGGGAACCATTTCATACTTCTACCATGGTGGTGTAGTAGGTTAAGCACTATGTCTGCTAACCAAAAAATCAGCAGTTCAAATCCACCAGGTGCTCTTGGAAACTCTACGGGGCAGCTCTACTGTGACTACTAGGGTTGCTAGGAGTCAGACCTGACTCAGTTGTAGTGGGTTTTGGGTTAAATCAAAGAATGATGATTCCAGAACTCTTACTTGTACTCAAGAATCAGAGCATACTCAAGGGCGACAAACAACAACAATATCTCAAAATAGAGCCCACTGTACGATGATTTGTTATCTCACTAATGTGTGATCCTTTTAAGAACACAAGTTGTGACTTCCACATTTTGTATGTCTTGTGCACAGAGTATCAATTTAATGAAACAAAACCAAAAAAAGCCTGTTGCCATCAAGTCACTTCCTACTCATGACAATTACATGTGTTACAGAATAGAACCGCTCCCTATTGCTTTCTCAGCTGCAGTCTTTCCAGAAGCAGAAAGGCAGGCCTTTCTTTTTTAGCTTGGAAGGTGGATTAGAACCATCAACCTTTTAAATAAGGAGTCAAGCACAAACCAAGTATCAGTAAACTATGCTTAAATAATAATAAATTGGAATGATCTTTACAAAATATCATGTTACCCATTTCCATGCTTAAAAAGCCAAATGACAAAGTAGCATAGCAAAGATATAAAATTCCACCTCTAACCACATTTTCCTCTGAGAGACTGTTGATTTCCTGGAAAGGCCAGCTTGCTCCAGACCATGAAGCTTAGTTGGACTTTGTGCAACAGAAAGATACAATGATGGAAAATAATGTTCCTTAGAGCACTCCTACCCCACTTTCTGGCCACCTCCTACCCCTGAGACCAAGAAACAACTGCAGTAAGAACTACCAAGTAAAGAAAAACTGTATCGTTGGCAGAACACTGTCCTTTTTCATACTACTTGACAGCAACTTGTTTATCTGAATTTGGGTGCATTTTTTAAATTGTTTTCCACCTTTGACTTTATCTCATAACAAGTATAACAATTCGTTTGGGGGATGATAAAAGGCAAATCCTAACACTGTAGGGGAAACCTGTTGGTGTAGTAGTTAAGAGTTTGGCTGCTAACCAAAATGTTGGCAGTTTGAATCCATCAGGCATTCCTTGGAGACCTGTGGGGCAGTTCTACTCAGGCTGCAGGGTCTCTACGAGTCAGAGTCGATGCAACAACAGTAGATAATACCTTAGGAGCTAATCCGCAAACCTTCCCTCGGGGATGCTTTGTTGGTGACAATGACTTCTACTTCTGAAACCAAGGCCAACTGGACACGGGGCAAGCAATATGGGCTTCTGATCTCAGCTATCTCCGGAATCACTACAAGACTTCTCTCAACTACTCACCCTCTCTGAGCCTCAGTTTCCCAGTTTTGTGCACACAAACAACACAATAGCTCATGGACACAAGTTTAAAATCTCTGAGCGTTAGGTGTGAGTCCTAGCTCTCCCACTGTCCAACTGTGTGATTTGGGGCAAGTCACTTCGCGTCTCTGAGTTCCTTCTCTCAGCGTTCACAGAGGGAAAGGAAGCCTTTGCCACACTAGGTGGGGCTTATTGGGATGATTTTTATGGACCAACACCTCACAGTAGAAGAGGACATTGAGGAAAGAGATATATACTTGGAGTCATCTTATAAAACAAATAACAAAATCTGGAAGCCCTTGCACGGTAATCAGTGCCACAGTTTTTTCAGCCATACAAGCTTGAATTTCAAGTCCAAATTGTACAGCAGTCTTTATACATTCAGCAATATGAGGACAAAACAACTGAGAGGAGCAGAAGATTAAGGATATCCACCCCCAGGAATAAAACCAAATTTGAGAGTTCTGTGGAGCCTTCAGAAAGGACTCCGTGAAAAGCTCAACATCTCAAAATTATTCTAATAGTGAGAATTACTACTGTGAGATTTTAAAAGCTTTTGTAACTTCCCCAAGTTTGTAATTTTGTCATTCATCAGCTGTTTCCCTGGAGTGATTAGCAGTTTAAAAAAGAAAATCATAAAACCAAAAGTTGTCTGTGTACTTATTAGGGGCAGGGAGGCAGCTGGGGACTGGCAGAAGTGGTCTCTTGTTACACTGCCGGGCAGACCTAAAAATTAAGGTGTGTGATGGGGCTCGGCACAGAGATGTAAAGAGGAGAGGAAGCAGAAATCCATCATGAGGACTATCATTTCTTTGACAGTAATTATATACCAGGCATTTTTCTCATGCATTTTCTCACTTAACAACCCTACAAAATAGGTTATTTTATTGTCCCTATTTTATATTTTGAGGAAATTGAGATTTAGAAAAGGACAGAAGTTGCCTGAGATTTTAAAGGGGGGAGGGACCCAATAAATGACAGAGCTCAGACAAAACCCTGAGCGTTCAGACTCCCCGTCTGAGTTCTGTTAACACCTGCCCATGTTGCTGAAAAGGACGCGAGAGGGAAGGACTAGAAAGAAAGGATTTGGCACGTGGTTGAGGCTGTAAAAGACTGTTTGAGGTATAACCACCATGCGACTTACTCCCAGGCCACCAGGTTTTATTCAGAAAACGGCATAGTTGTCTGGTTCTTTTCTCCCTGGTTCCAGTGTCCCTACCCAATAGAGAGCCATTTGAGGCTGTTTTACACTTTCCTGCTACCAAGCAAGAAATAAAATTAATTTTAGGAGCTAGAGTGATTTGAGTTCTTAGGTACCTAAAGGGGAGAGAGTTTGGATTTCTCTAACAGAAATCCTTTAATTGGAGAGAGGGAGAGATTCAAAAAAACTTAATATTTTCACGAGAGCTTTTGTTGTTGCTGTATTTGTTGTCATTATTGTTATTTGTGTTTGAAATATGATGCCTGACTATTGGAGGCTGTGCGGAGTTCTTTGGGAATCGAATGAAAGCCCTGAATTATTGCTCCAGAAAAGTAGATGCACACGTCATGCACACAACACACACACACACACACACACACACACACGCTCATCCACAACCTCAGGAGCTCTTGCTGACAAGTTTAAAGTACCTGAGGCCTAGGTGTGAGTCTCAGCTCTTCCACCGCCTAGCAGTGTGATCTTGAGCAGGTCACCTCACATCTTTGAGCTCCTTTTCTAGAGAGCTAGAGAGTGGAGTCACTAGGTGGTGCAAACTGTTAAGCATCCAACTATTAGCCAAAAGATTGGTGTTACAAAGCCACATGGAGGTGTCTCAGGAGACAAAATGGACGATCTGCTTCTGAAAGACCCCAGCCTTGAAAACCCTACTATGGAGCAATTTTATTTTGCACACATGAAGTCACCATGAGTCAGAGTCAATTCTACAGCAATTAACAACAACAAAGACTAGAAATGAGGGTTTGCCACCTTGAATAATGATACTTTCAGGTAATAACAATTAACAAGGCCCTCTTTTCAACCAGCTGTCAACCATGGAATTCTTGTCATTCCAAAATTACTTGATGCAGTAGGGAGGGAATTGAAGGTGTTTAATTAGGGGGAAAAAAACACATCAAAATGTGCAGGCACTCTGAAATAGATTGAAAGCATTTTCACGTGATTAAAGAGAAAAATCTTAATCTGTAAAAGGTTCCAAGGGGAGACCAGGGTGACGCAGCATAAGGATGAAGGTTAGTTAGACAGACATTAGTTAGATCCAGGTCCGTATTTGTTCAAGAAGCTGTATAATCTCCCTGAAATCTAAAATGGAGGTAATACTGTTGCCTACCTGAGAAAGAAAGAAAGAAATGTGGCCTACCTGGAAAAATTGAAAGAGATAGTACCCATAAAATGTATAGGATTAAAATAAGGACCTCAGCAGATGCTAGTTTCTCTAGGAACCTCTTTGACCCTCCATCTCTTTACCTAAAAACATGAGGACAATATGTATAACTAGGACACTATGTAAACCTGACTAGAAGGTTGCCAAGAGGTTCAAATAAGAAAACGCAAGCAGAAATCTGTAGTACAGAATCTAACCTGTAGCTAAGTCTTTAGTAGATGAAAACAACTATGATTATTGTTATAAATATTTCACTACCAAAGTTCCTTCAATAGGCAAGTTGATAAACTTTGGTGCATCAATACAATGGAACATTATTCATCAATAAAAAGAAAGGAGCTATCAAACCACACTCACACACACAGAAGGCAAGGAGGACTTCTAAATGCTGCTGCTAAGGGAAAGAAAGCAGTCTAAAAAGGCTGCATGCTGTATGACTCCAACCATGTGACTGGAAAAGGCAGTTTTCCAGTTACATAGTTGGAAAATGCTGTTTTCTAAAAATTGCCTTCGAGTGGATTTCAACTCAGAATGACACTATGGGACAAAGCAGCACTCCCTATAGGGTTTCCAATGCTGCAACCTTCACAGAAGCTGACTGCCACGTCTTTCTCCCTCAGAATGGCTGGTGAGCTCAAACTTCCAACCTTTTGGTTAGCAGCCAAGTACTGAAGCACTGTGCCACCAAGGTTCCTTCACTGTACAAGAGCTCTTTTTAAGATAATATCAAAGAGCATGAATTGTAGCTAGGCTTCCTGGATCCGGCCCCTGAGAGCTTCGGCTGTGGGACAGCTATGTAAAAAGGGCTGTGAGTATCTGCCAAAGAAGGATTGCATAAAGGGGCCCAGGAAAACGACTTGGCTCTCCCTCAGGACATAACATGTGCTCTATAACCCTTGGCTTCTTCTGTAAGAAGTAGATGTTCTACAAAAGCTAGCTGGGTTCTATCTAAAGAGCTCTTCCTCACCATCAGCCTATGGGCACTGCAACAAATGTTCTCTCTCCCAGAACTTGGTCAAGGAAGAGTGAAATAAAAATTATCAGGAATATTACATAAGAGGGCATTAAGGAACGAATTATATGCCCCCCGAAAGACTTGAGGTTCTAACAACTATACTTGTGAATGTGACTCGGTTTGGAAACAGAGCTTTTTTAGCATCAATGAGCTCATATGGTAGAGAGGGGAGTCCTAAACCTAACCCGTTCTAAGGGGTTTTTTGTAAAGGAGAGCACAGATATGGAGAGACAGTCACACAGAGGGAAGACCCACGTGAAGATGAAGGCGAACAAATCTACGGGCCCAGGAATGCCAAGTATTCGTTCAGCTTCTGGAAACTGAAACACACAGTGAAGGACCTTCCCCTAGAGTCAACATCCAGAAGTCAGATTTCTTGGCTCCCATACTGTAAAATGATAAATTTCTGTTTTTTTTTTTAAAAAAGACACCTGTTATAAATATATACATATACATATATATACGTATTTTGTTATGACAGCACAGCAAATTAAGACAGAGGGCAAAACATCACAGGACTTCTCGTTCCCTCACAATCCAATGTAAAATATCTCCAGATTTAATAGAATAAAGGATAGTATTTTGAGAACTTACTATCTTCCATCACCTCTTCTAGTCACTACCCTCCCTTCTGCCATAAAACAACTCCCCACTTTTATCCTAGCCCATAGCAAACAGGATTTGGCTCTTTGGTACCCAGTTTCACTCAAACTACTAGCTCTTAGTTAATATTTTCCATCTTCCCACTGTACAAGTTAGTACATTCCACAGCTTTTCACCATCAGATCTCATTTGATTTTTTTCTTGATTTATGATCTTACTTCATACCCTCTCTTTCTTCTATTCACTCTCATCTCTCATCTCTCTCCTCTGATTCTCTCTTACATTTCCCCCTTCACAGAGTTAAAGAATGGGTATTTTCTGGTCCTTAGATATACTGAAAGGCACTCATACTCTCTGTTGAAAAGAACAAAAGGCCAAGATAATTTCTTCTCGTGAGATTGAAAGGACTTAAACAAACAACAGTATCTGTTATAGGGAGTGTATGAGAAAGCAGGTACTCCAGGCTTGGCAAAATCAATTGCCACAGCCCTCCTGGAGGAAAATTTCATAATCACTGTTCAATTTGCACATTTCTTTCGGCAGTGCCACTTTGCAATCACTGCCCCAGCTTGAGAAATAGCTACACAAATGACTGAGAAGAAATATATGCTCAAAGATGTTCACTGCAGTGTAACTGATAATCAAGAAATTTTGGAGCAACCTGAATGCCTCTCAGCAGGCAATGGATAGTATGAGCACCGATAACACAAGACGTTGTTGTTTGTTGGTGTAGAATTGACCCCTGACTCATGGTGACTGCATGCACAACGAAATGAAACATGCCTGGTCCTGTGTTGTCCCCATGATCACTTCTGGATCAGACCATTGTGATCCACAGAGTTTTCACTGACTAATTTTTAGAAGTAGACCATCAGTTCTCTCTCCTATTGGGTCTGAGACTGGAAACTCTGCTGATATCTGCTTAACATCACAGCAAATGTGACACCACTGTCAGCAGGGGGTGGCTGTACATGAGGTACATTGGCCAGGAATTGAAACTGCTTCTGTCTCTTCCAAAAAACCCATTGCCATCGAGTAAGTTCTGACTCACAGTGACTTTACAAGGCAGAGTCATACTGTCCTATAGTTTCCAAGGTGTACTTGGTAGATTCGAACTGTTGATCTTTTGATTAACAGCTGTGGCTCTTAACTGCTACACTATAAATCAAGATAGAAGATACCAAACCAAACCACAGTTTCTACATGCAATATTTTTAGAAAGTACACAAAACTATGTGTTTCTATGTGTATATACACATAAGAGAATAGAAACAGAATCGGAATGATCATCTTCAGTTGATAACAATGATTATCTCAGGGGAGGGAGATGGGATTAAGAACAGAGAGTCAATGGGAATTTTATTTTTATCTTTTTCCAAAGTATCCCTAACAAAAAATACAAGGACTATGACGGTGCAGTGGTTAAGTGACACCCTGCTAAGCAGAGAGTCCACAGTTTAAACCCCGCAGCCACTCCATGGAGGGAAGATGTGGCAGTCTGCTTACAGATTAAAGCCATGGAAACCAATAAGACATTTTTACTCTGTCTTACAGTTTTGCCATTAGTAGGAATCAACTTGACTGCAATGTCCTTTTGTTTTTATTTTTAAAATCACAAAAATACATTCATGTAATATTTGTGTGATTTAAAGTAAAGAATATTTTTAAATGAATAGGTGACTTGCTTATTACCTTTCCTAGCTTCAAATTAGAGATTGCTAAGAAAGAAGGAAGATTGCAATGGAAGGGATTAGAAATGACGAAGATGAGAAGAAAAGTCAGCCCTGATGTTTACAGTTTGACTTTCAGCCTAGCCCAGAGGAGGATGTGAGACACAGCCACAGTGGAATCAAAATAGCTGAATCCCAAGACAAGCAAGCTGAAGCACAGTACAGATTGTTCCCACGGCTGATAACAAAACTACTCCCAGAAACACAGCCCCCTTAACCAAGTAGCTGAGAAAAGTCACTGATCCACGCAATTTCCACCTTAATACCTGGGACATTGACTCGAAAACAATGCTTTGAACCCTTTGGAAAATTGAAGAAAGTAAAATAAATTTTAGTAAACATCTATCTTCCCATTTGGGGGCCCCACTGTCCCCATACTCACTTCTACTATAGACAAAAAAAAAAAAAGGAAGAACTAATGTTTACTGAGCATTTTCAACATGCTGATCACATGCCTGTGTGGTCTACAGGGATTTTCTCACTTAATTCCTAGACAGCCTCAGGATGGGTGCTATCATGATCCCCATTTTACCAATGAGGAAACAGAAGACCAGAAGGATTAGTTAGTTCTCCCAAAGTCACCCTGCAGATCAGATATAGAATTTATACCCAGGAAGTGTGAAGCTTGTGCACACACATGAATCGCTCTACAATGTTGCCTCTTATTAACCTATTGCACCTAGTGATTTTCTTACCCTGTGTGTCTATCTTCCTCTGCTAGACTGTAAGCCTGTTGGGTAACAGCTGCCATTTAAGAGCTTAGTGAGATTCTAGGCACTCAGCTAAGTCTTTTACGTGCTCTGATATTATATAATCCAACAACACACTTTAGAAAAATCTAAGGCTAGATAGATCTCCTTGGTAAAAAATGGTTGAATTGGGAGTCAAGCCCAACAGTCCTCTCCACAACCTCAACAGCATTACTTGTATCTTTCTTATTTTCTTGGTGTCCTCTGCCCCTGGAACATAGTAAATACTTAAAGGTAGGTTTGCTGGATGGATGAGTAGATAAATAAATGAAACAATTCTCTCTCCATTACAGAAAGCCAACAAGTTGAGTGAGCACACCCCTCAGGGGTTTCAACAAAGGAGATTAGTGTGTTTGAAACTAGCAGGAGACAGCTAAGTGCAATTTAACCTAGAGTGTAAAGGCAAATATCCCAGAGCATACTGTCATGTTACCGTGGAGAGTTGCATGAATCAACAATATCTCTCCCCGTCTACCTCTCTCACTCTTGCTTACACACAGCACCAGTGAGAACCAACACTGCTGCACTCGGTCCATAGCAGCTGACTGCCTCAGAGCTGACAGAAGCAGAAGCATGAAATGAATCACAAAGAATGCTGCCCTGATGCCAATTTGTCTAGGTGGACTTCTCAGACACAAGAAACTGAAAGGTCACCTGTAGTCATCTGATCCAACAACACTTTTAGTGTTTTGTTTTCCTCAGTCAAAGGGCGAGGAAAGAAAAAGAGTGAGCATCTGTATACCTTTGGATGTGTGTGAGGTAGTCTTTACAAAAGTTGCCTTTTGTGCTTCTCTGGGTGGGAGATACTGGGGAAGAGAAACATTTCCGATTCTGGAAAAGTGGGGAGAAAAGCTGATGTAATAAAAAGCAGCTGGCAAAATTACAGTGTTTGTGTGGGGTGGTAAGGTTGTGGGCTATTTATATAGTCATCTTTCTGCTTTTGTATATATTCCAAACTTTCTTTAAGGATTACAAGTAATCCCTAGAATCAGAGAAGAACTATGAATGTATTTTAAGATGATTATTTGAAAGGCAAAAAGGATTATAGATAGGGAGGTGTGGAGGATGGATAGAGGAAGGGAGATGGAGGGAAGAAAGGGGGAATGGATGGATGGAGAGATAGAGGGATGGAGGGATGGGTGGGTAGATAAGATTAAATTCATGGATTTTGAACAACTACTCAGAGTATAATAAAACCCCTACTGCCATCGAATCAACTCTGACTCATAGTGGTCCTATAGGACATAGTAGAGCTGATCTACTCACTTTTCAAGGAGTATCTGGTAGATTTCCACTGTTGACTTTTTGGTTAGCAGATGTAGCACTTAACCACTACACCATCAGGGTTTCCAGAATATAATACAATTAATAAACTCAGTATTATAAAGGTATTTGAATTATTCTAGCCTTACTGAGGCAGCTAAAACTACTAAGAAAGCTTTCAAGCTATTCCATGATGATTTTTAAATAATATTCTCCCCTAGGGACCAGAAATTGAAAGATGATGGGAGCTTGGATCAGACTCTACAAGCAATAGTAACTCAGAAAGTGCTACAAGTTCAAGGTCAAAACAAGTTCAGAAAAAAAAGAAGAAATGAAAAAAGAAATAGGGATAAAATCAGTTCCCCTTATGGGGATATCTTAAGATGCCTGGAGCCCTTTCCTCAACTCCCTCTAGAGTCTGAGCAGATGTAACCCCAGGCAGGATGGATCTGGAGTCTAACCCAGAATGACCTTTCCTAGTTCAACAATAAGCATCTCTTGTAAAATCCCTGAGAGGTCAGCTGGAGAACCAGAAATGCTGATGTTTAAAAAGAAACCATAAAACAAAGATAAGGAACAATTTGGTAAAACCACATCCTCATTGACATGCACATACAAGGACCCAAGAGCAAGTTGCTGGGCTGCCTGTTTCTGCAGGAGAACTCGTTCCCAAAGAGCAGAAGCAAAAGACCAATTGAACTAACTGTACCTGTGGTGAAGATGGGACCTCCTGTAGGTATCTCAGTGCTCGGATCTTCAGTTGCCTCTGAAAGGGAGCTCAGTGTTGCCTGAGGGCACTGGGTTGCAGTGAGAACAGGGATGGTTCTCCTCCGAAGTGGTATTTCAGTTGTGAGGTCAGGTGTGGCTATGGCTCTTGTTGGAAGTGCAGCTGTTGTCATCATCCCAATGTTGGTGATTAGGTGACGGACTGTTGTTGGACGTGTGGCTGTTGTTGGACTTGGGGTTGTTGAATGTGTGGTTTTTGTTGGACTTGTGGTTGTTGTTGGATGTGTGGTTTGTGGAGCTGCAACAAATGAATGATATGTCAGGAGATCGAGTAAATGGGAAACAAACAAAAATACATCTGGGCTTTTTCCATTTCTGTTGACCTCACCTCATCCATTGACCTAAACTCACCTGGTCCACTGGCTTGGCTTACTGTAACATCTGCTACAACTGGTTTCTTACCTTTGCTCTTGTTGCTTCCAATCTGCTCTGCACTCATTAGCTGGAGCTACTTTTAAAACTATAAATCTAATTACATCAATCTCCTACTTAAAACTTTTTGTTGGATCCTCCTGCCCATAACATACAGAACTCAACACTTGACAGTGGCTGGCAAAGTTCCACTGGATCTGGACCTGCTTTTCATCTCAATCTCATGTTTCCATCCGTATTTGCTCACTTTTGCCATCCTGCTGGCCTCAGTTTTTGAACATAGCAGTGAATTTCCAGCCATAGGAATTTTGTTCCTGCTATGACCTATTTTGGAAAGCCTGACAGTGTAGTGGTAAAGTGCTGTGGCTGTGAACCAGGAGGTCAGCAGTTCAAATCCGCCAGGCATTCCTTGGAAACTCTGTGGGGCAGTTCTACTCTGACAGCAGCACCTAAAAACAACAACTCCTATTCTTGTTTTTCACTGAGCTGTTTCCTGCTTAAACCTTCATGTCTCTTCTAAAAGGTTACTTCTTCTATAGTGATGCTGTCTAATTAGTCTTCCTGGATAGGCTTGCTCATATTTTACCTTTATAGCACTTACTGTATTTCATTAACCGCACATTTATTTGTATGATTATTGTTTAATGTCTGCTTCTATCAATAGACCCTAAGCTTCAAGAGGGAAAATCTGGTATCTATTTTGTATCTAGCCCTGGTAGTGTAGTGGTTAACGCATGGCTGTTAAATGAAAGGTCGGTGGTTTAAACCCACTAGCCACTCCACGGGAGGAAGATGTGGCAGTCTGAATCCAGAAAGATTTCAGACTTGGAAATCTCATAGGACAATTCTATTCTGTCCTACAGCGTCACTACGAGTTGAAATCAACTTCATGGCAACAGGTTTGGTGTCGGGTTTTATTTTGTTCTCTACAACAAACTTGGTACTTATCACAGTGTCTCCCATACAATTGTTGTCATTAG
The DNA here is from genome assembly GCA_028571685.1 of Heterohyrax brucei. NCBI lineage: Eukaryota > Metazoa > Chordata > Mammalia > Hyracoidea > Procaviidae > Heterohyrax > Heterohyrax brucei. The sequence goes on from CM053141.1 coordinate 174,975,887, forward strand.
TTGTCATCAAGTCAGCTCCAACTCATAGCAACTCTACATAGGGTGAAACCTGTGATAGCTAGAACTTAACAGACAGCCTTGTCTTTCCAAGTCTCACAAGTTTCCCACTTTTGACAGGGTACAGTCTCAACACATTTCTATTGCTTGTTTTAGCAGAAAATAATTTTCCTTCTCTGACAGTTTCGTACCTTACACAGGTTTTGACTTCCACAGGTTTTACCAAATAACTGAACAAATGATGCCTGGATCGTGCCATCTTCATGATTATTGGTAAACAGTGTTCAACTGAAATCCAGATGGTTTTCACTGAATGATCTTGTGCAGTTCATTGTTTGCCTGTTGGCTCCAGGCTAACCTAGTCTGGAAGTGCCACCGAAGCCTGTCCTTCACGGGTGACCCCGTGGTATTTAAATCACTGGTAGCATTGCCACCACTGTATGATACAGTGACAGACAGGTGGTGGCTGGCATGTAACATGCATGAGTAAATGAGTGAATGATTACATTAAAAGTGAGCCCAGGAGAGGTAGGGCTAATATGGCAGAATACTCAGACTCTTCCTGTAATCCCCCTTAAAAAAAAAAAGATCCTGCCCTGTCAAAAAACAAATGAACCAATTATATATGACATTCTAGAGGCCCTAAGCATCAAAGGGAAAGTCAAGAAATCAAATAGAGTAACACGATATTAGAGCATCAAAGTCACTAGTAATCAATTTAGCTCACGTGAGCTGCCTATTTGAGCATTTCAGAACAAACCAAAGCAAGAAGCTGGAAAACAATAAGCACACACAGTAACTGACCGATTGCTTGGAGACAACAAGTCAGTGCCAAATTACACAGAGAGGTAAACAACGATGACTTCAGAAAGGTCCCCAAACAAAGAATCAATACACTTTCCAGACAAAGAGAACCTCCTGAAGTTATTGGAGGTAGAATACAAAAGATTAATATTTAGGACTCTCCAAGAGATCAGGAAGGAGTTCAGGCAAAGATGCAGCAGAACATGATGACAGATTGAAAATGCTGCAAGAAACCATACTGAAAAAGCATGATGAAAGTCACAAGATTAATAATTAAATTACAGAATTAAACAACTCAGTAGAAAGTCAAAGGAGCAGAATTGAGGTAAATGGATGTCCAATTAGTGAGAATGAGGAAAAAGTACTTGAAAACAACAAATATGAGAAAAAAATTTAAGGAAAAAAGAATTTTTGAAAAGGAAGAAAAACTAAGAATTATGTGGGACTCCATCAACTGGAATAACTTATGAATGACTGGAGTACCAGAATTGGTTTGGGGGGGCAACAGAAAATGTAGTGAGAATTGTTGAAGATTTTGGCAGAAAACTTACTATTATCACAAAAGATGGGAAGATAGCTATCTAAAATGCTCATCAGATAACCACACAAGGTAAAAGAAACCAAAATATGCTATAATCAAAACTGCCAGAACTAAAGGAGACAATTTTAAAAGTGGCTAGAAATAAACATCTTCTGATGCTTCCTGAGTCATCTAATATTTTCCCTTTAGAATCCTTCACTATTGCAACTTGAAGCTTGAGTTTTTTTTTCAGTTCTTTCAGCTCGAGAAGTGTAGGATGTGTTCTTCCCTTTTGGTTTTCAATTTCTGGCTCTTTGTACACGTAGTTGTAATACTTTATTTTGTCTTCTCAAGCTGCTCTTTGAAATTTTCTGTTTGGTTATTTTGCTTCATCATTCCTTCCTTTTGCTTTAGCTGTTCAATGTTCAAGAGCAGGTTTCAGAGTATCTTCAGATGTCTGATGTGGTCTTTTCTTTCATTCCTGTCTTTTTAATGACCTCTTGCTTTCTTCACGGATGATGTCTTTGATTTTGTTCCGCAGTTCATCTAATCTTTGATCATTAGTGTTCAACCTATCAAATCTGTTATTGAAAGGGTCTCTAAACTCAGATGGGATATACTCAAGGTCATACTTTGGCTCTTGTGGACTTATACTAATTTTCTTCAGTTTCAAATTGAATTTGCATGTGAACAATTTACATTCCATGCTGCAGTCAGTACCTGGTCTTGTACTAACTGCTGACACTAAGGTTTTCACTGTCTTTTTCTACAGATGTATTCTGTTTGATTCTTGTGCATTCCATCTGGTGAGGTCCATGTTTATAGTTGCCATATGTGTTGGCGAAAAAAGGCATTTGCAATGAAGAAGTCATTGGTCTTGAAAATTCCATCACGCAATCTCCTGCATCATTTCTACCACCAAGGCCATATTTTCCAACTACCAATCCAACCTTCACATTCTAATCACCTGAATTCACACTTGAAAGAATACACAGAGTCGTTATGCAGAAAGAACCAGTCAATGTTCAGCCATTTGAAGAGGTAGCATATGATCAATAACCAATGGTACTGAAAAAAGAAGTCAAAGCTGCATTGAAGGCACTGGCAAAAAACAAAAAACAAGCTTCCAGGAATTGACAGAGTATCATTTGAAATATATCAACAAATGGATGCAGCACTGCTCCTCATCTATGCCAAGAAATCTGGAGGACAGCTACCTGGCCAACTGCCTAGAAGAGATCCATATTTATGTCTATTTCCAAGAAAGGTGATTCAACCAAGTGCAGAAACTACTAAACAATAGCTTTAATATCACATGCAAGGAAAATTTTTCTAAAGATCATTCAAAAGTGACTGCAACAGTATATTGACAAGGCACTGCCAGAAATTGAAGCCAGATTCAGAAGAGGATGTGGAACCAGAAATGTCATTGCTTACATCAGACTGATCTTGGCTGAAAGCAGAGAATACCAGAAAGATGTTGTTTTAGTCAGCTGGTGTTACTCTAACAGAAATACCACACACGGATGGCTTTAGCAAAGAGAAGTTTATTCTTACATAGTCTGGTAGGTTAAAAGTCCAGATTTAGGGTGTGTACTCTAAGGAAGGCTTTCCTTTCTTGTTTGCTTTGGAGGAAATTTCTTGTGTTGCATCAGTCTTTGTTCAGGGAGTATCTTTGCATAGGTACTTCAGGTCTGAAGGATGTGCCCTTCTCCCAGTGCTGCTTTCTTGATGGTGTGATATTCCCAATTCTCTACTGGCTTCACTTTACTTTTATCTCTTCTGGATAAAAGGATAAAGGATGGTGCAAGCCGCACTCCAGGGAAACTCTCTTTACAGCAGATCAGGAAGATGGTCTTATATAGGGATTTACAGTCCCATGCTAATCCTTTAACACACAGCATAGGAAAATCACAAAATAGAAGACAATCATAAAATATTGGGAATCATGTCCCAGCCATATCACTACACACATTTTGGGTAGGACACAGTTCAATCCATGACAGATATTCACCTGTGCTTCACTGACTATGCAAAGGCATTCAACTGTGTGGATCACAATAAATATGGGTAACATTGCAGAGAATGAGAATTCCATAACACTTTATTATGCTCTTAAGGAATCTGTACATAGATCAAGAGACAGTCATACAAACAGAACAAGGGAAACTGCATGGTTTAAAGTCAGGAAAGGTGTGCGTCAAGGATGTATCCTTTCACCATACCTTTCCAATCTGCATGCCAAGCAAATAATCCAAGAAACTGGGCTATATGAAGAATGAAGCATCAGGATTGGAGAAAGGCTTTTTAACAACCTCCATTATGCAGATGATACCACCTTGCTTGCTGGAAGTGAAGAGGATTTGAAACACTAATGAAGATCAAAGACCACACAGCTTTCAGTATGGATTGTACATCAACATCAAGAAAACAAAAATTCTCACAACTGGACCAGTAAGCAGCATTATCATAAATGGAGAAAGGATTGAAGTTGTCAAAGATGTCATTTTACTTGGGTCCACACCAATGCCAATGGAAGCAGCAGTCAAGAAATTAAAAGATGCATTGCATTGGGAACATCTGCTACAAAGGACCTCTTTAAGGTATTGAAAAACAAAGATGTCACTTTGAAGAGTAAGGTGTACCTGACCTGAGCCCTGATATTCTTAGTCACCTCATATGCATGTGAAAGCTGGACAATGAATAAAGAAGACAGAAAAAGAATGGATACCTCTGAAATGCGATGGTAGAGAAGAATACTGACTGTACCATGGACTGCCAAAAGAACAAACATATTTGTTCTAGAAGAAGTACCACCAGAGTGACCCATGGAAGCAAGATGGTGAGACTGCATCTTACATACATTGAACATGTTGTCAGGAGGTATCAATCCCTGAAGAAGGGCATCATGGTTGGTAGAGTGTCGGTGAAAAAGAGGAAGATCCTCAACAAGATGGATTGACACAGTAGCCACAATCATGGGCTTGAACATAAAAACGATTGCAGACATGGCACAAGACTGGGCAGTATTTCATTCTGCTCTGCATAGAGTCACTATGAGTCAGAACCAGCTTGATGGCATGTAACAACAAAAACAGGGAAACAAAAAATAATCTACAAAGAAGAATCAATAAGATTAAGCTCAGACTGCTCAGCAAGAACCATGCAAGCAAGAAGGTAAAGGGATATCATACGCAAACCATTGAAGGAAAAAAGTTGCCAACCAAAAATTACATATCCAGCAAAACTGTTTCTCAAATATGATGGCAAAATTAGGACATTTCCATATAAACAGAAATTCAGGGAATTTGCAAAAACAGAACCAAAATTACAAGAAATACTAAAGGAGGTCCTTCACATAGAAAATCAGTAACATCAGATAACAACCCAAGACTAGGACAAAGGTCAGAACAAATATAAACCCAGGTAGAGAAGCTGCAAAAATAAAGCTAAAACACTGAAAACAGGAAAGCAGATAAATCAATATGTAAAAGATGGCAACATTATAGCAAAAAAGAGAGGCTTAAAAAGAAAGTATGATGTGTCTTTCATATGGACCACAAGTCAAGGCAAAAGGGAAAAAAATAAATAAATTAAAGACTGGTTTAAATTTAGAAAAAATAAGGGTACATATTAAAATAACCAAAAAGGAAATTAACAATCCTATGCATCAAAACAAGAAAAACATGAAGTCTCAGCAAATAAAAAACCAACAATGAAAAACATGAAAGAAAACACATAAAGAAAAACAACTCAGCACAGGAAACTAAGTGAAACAAAGAAACTGTCAAAAATGCACAACAAAAGTCATCTAAACAACAGCACTGGACTCATACCTATCAATAATTACAGCGAACGTAAATGGAATGCACTAATAAAGAGACAGACTGGCAGAATAAGTTAAAAAAGAAAAATCTGTCTATATCCTGCCTACAATAGACACACCTTAAACACCAAGACACACACTAAAACTCAAAGGATGTAAAAAAAATACATCAAGCAAGCTTTCAAGAAACAGCAGAAGTAGCCAAATTAATTTCTGAAAAAATAGACTTTAAAATTCACCACAATGGATAAGGAAGGACACTATGTAATGATTAAAGGATCAATTTACTGGGAGGACATATTTATGCACACAATAATAGAGATCTTGAATATATCAAACACACTCTAATAACATTAAAAAAAGAAATAGACAATTCCACAAAAGAGCAGAAGACTTCAAAACACCACTTTTGATGAAAAACAGAACAACCAGAAACAAACTCAATAAAGAAACAGAAGACTAATTGCCCCAATCAACCAACTTGACCTCAGAGACATCTATAGAACAATCCAGCCAACAGCAGCCAAGTAAACTTTGGTTTCCAGAGCACATGGATGATTTTCCAGAACAGATCACATACCAGGCCACAAAGCAAGCCTTAACCAGCTCCAAAGCCTTGAAATATTGCAAAGAACATTTTCAGACCATAAACTCTTAAAAGTAGAAATCAATAACAGAAAAAAACAAGAAAAAAAAATCAAACACATGTTAACTGAACAACACCTTGCTCAAAAACTACTAGGTTATAGAAGAAATCAAGGATGGAATAAAGAAATTCACAGAACCAAATGAGAATGAAAATTCAGCCTACTAGGACCTTTGGGACACAGCAAAGGAAGTGCTCAGAGGTCAGTTTATCTCTATAAATGTACACATCCAAAAATAAAACAGGCACATATCAAAGCATTAACCCTACAGCTTGAACTAGTGGAAAGAGGGGAGGAAAAGAACCCCTCAGGTAACAGAAAAATTAGAGGAGAACCAAATGAATTACAGTATAGATAAATGATTGAAAATGTTCACAAGACTAAAATCTGCATCTTTGTAAAGGTCAACTAAATTGATAAACTGGCTGAAGTGAAAAAAAGAAGGAGAAGAGGCAAATAATCTGAATAATGAATGAAATGCATGACAGCACAACAGACCCAGAAGAAATTTTAAGAATTACGACTGAATACTACAAAAAATTGTACTCAAATGAATTTGAAAACCTAGAGGAAATAGATAAATTTCTAGAAACACACTACCTTGCTGCACTAAAACAGAGGTAGAAAAACTAGATTAATCCATAAAAAAAGAAGAGCTTGAAAAGTTTATTTAAAAACTCCCAACCAAACAAAGCCCTGGCCCAGGTGGATTCACTGCAGAACTCTATCAAATTCTAGACTAAAGGCATTTCAGAACATAGAAAAGGATGGAATGCTCCCAGACTCATTCTGTGAAGCCAGCATAACCCTGATACCAAAACCAAGTGAAGACTGCGCAATAAAGGAAATTTACAAATCAATGTCTGACTCGATGGCACTTGGCTGGTGAGGTCTGTCATGGACTTAGGTGCAAAAATCCTCCCCCATGCTCAGCTGAAGACTTCACCAAAAAAATAAAAAGACAACCTGTAAGACCAGGAAAAAAAATTGACTACAAAAAATTCAACCACTATCTAATGTCTAAAATTTTCAAGATACTGTAATATCTCAACAACAAAGAGGCAAATAACTAAATGAAAAAACGAGCAAAGGATATGAACAGTCACATCACCAAACAAGACATTCAGGCCTGTAACAGATAGATACATGAGGAAATGCTCAGGGCCATTAGCCATTAGAGGAATCCAAATCAAAACTATAATTAGATAATGTATCCCAAACAAAACTGCATTATTTCAAAAATCACAACATAATAACTGTTGGCAAGACTGAGGAGATACTGAAACACGTTATACACTGTTGGTTGGAATGTAGAATGGTACAACTACTTTGGAAATTGAATTAGTGCTTTCTTACAAAGCAAGAAATAGAAATAACATATGATCCAGCAATTCCACTTCTTGGAATACATGCTAGAGAAATAAAAGCTGCCACAGAAACAGATACACGCATAGCAGTGTTCATTTGGCACTGTCTACAATAGCGAAAAGATGCAATCAACCTAGGTGCCCAGCAATAGATAAAAGGATAATCAAACTATGGTATAGTCACACAATGGAATATTATGCAATGATAAAGAACAACTCCAATGACTTTGGGAAATATAACATGGAGGAAGCTAGAAGACATTATTTTGAGTGAAATTAGCTGTGGAAGGACAAATATTGTAAGAGACCACTATTACAAGGACTCAAGAAATGATTTAAACATGAAAGAAAGCAGTCTTTGATGGCTGAGTGTAGGGAGGAAGGCAGAGGGGTTTTCACTACTTAGATAACAGACAAGAATCATTGTAGGTGAAGAGAGGAACAAGTCACATAGTACCAGAGAAGTCAACACAACTGGACTAAAACAAAAAGTAAGACATTTCCTGAATACAACCAAATACTTCAAGGGACAGAGTAACAGAGGCAAGACACTGGGGACTATGGTTTCAGGGGACATCTAGGTCAACTGGAATAACAAAGTTTACTAAGAAAACATTCTGCACCCCACTTTGGTGAGTGATGTCTGGGTTCTTCCAAGCTAGCTATCACCCACTAAAAAGTACAAGCTGGTCTTGACTCACCCTGAGCAGAGAATAAGGACCATTGAAGACATGAGGAACGTATGAGCCCAAGACACAGACAAGTCAGCATGAACGACAGATTACCTTAGCATGAGACCAGAAGAACTAAATAGTGTCCAGCTCCCACCAGTGAAATCCCTCACAGGCAAATCAACAGAGAAAAAGTCCGTAATGGAACAGGAAAAATGTGGAGTAAAGAACTCCAATGCAAGTAAAAAGACCAGACTTGATGGTCTGACACACTAGAGGGTCCCCAGAAGTCATGACCCCCAGACTCTCTGCTAGCCCAGAACTGAAACTATTCAGGAAACTAACTCCACAGATAAAGATTGAATTAGTCTGTAAGACATAAAATTATACTGGTGAAGCAAGTGCTTTTTGGCTTAAGTAAATACAGGAGACTGGCCTCTGTCCAGAGGCAAGATTAGAAAGCAGAGGGGGACAGGAGCTGTTCGAATGGACCTGGGAAATATGAGGTAGAGAGTAGGAGTGTGCTGACAGTGAAGAGAAATCAGCTAGGGTTATATAACAAAATTCATGTACATTTTTGTATGAGAAACTGACTTAAACCATAAACTTTCACTTAAAACAATCAAAAATAACATTTTTTAAAAATGAGCTGAACTGAGGGCTACAGGAACCATCATCTTGGGGGACCATTTAGCTCAAGTGGCACAACATAGTATACAAAGAAAATGCTGTGCATTCTATTTTGGAGAGTAGCATCTGGATTCTTAAAATCTTGGGAGTGGCGATCTAACATACTCCACTGGTCTTGTGCTGCCTGAAGCAAGGGAGAATGAAGAATAACCAAAGACACAAGGGAAAAATTAGTCAAAACAACTGATGGACCCCAAGTATTATAGCCTTCACCAGGCTGAGTCCTGCACAGCTAGGTGGTACCCTGCTACCACCACTGATTGTTCTGCCAGAGATCACAGTAGAGGGTTCCTAACTGAGCTAGAGAAAAATGTAGAATGAAATTCTAACTCACAAAAAAGACCAGACTTACGAGTCTAACGTAGACTGGAGAACCTCAGAATTATGGCCCACAAACACCCTTTTAGCTCAATATTGAAGCCACTCTTATGATTCACCCTTCAACCAAAGACTAGACAGGCCCATAAAAAAAGAGACTAAATGGGTACACCAGCTCAGGGTTAAGGAGGAGAATGTAAGAAGGGATAGGAAAGCTGGTAATGGGGGACACAGGATTGAGAAGGGGATAGTGTTGAAATGTTGTTGGTTGGCATTCAATGTCACAAAACAATGTGTGTAGTCACTATTTAATGAGAAACTAGTTTCCTCTGTAAATCTTCATCTAAAGTACAAGGGAAAAAAAAAACTGGCTTCAAAAAAAGGCAGGGTGAGGGAGAAGGAGCCCAGAATATGCAACATAATTTGAGAATGCAGTCTGTTTCACATACTAAAGACTGGATCATGGCAATATCACTTACTCTTTAAACATATGACTTTGGGTTCGTTATCCACAGGATAGTCTACGGATATTATCCACTCTTATTTATGCCAAGTTTTTAAATCTAAGTGGACCAGAAAGACACCATTTTTTTTTCAAGTGAACTTAGAAGTGGCCCCATAGATATTAAAGTCAAGAAGTATTTTATAAAATGACAAGATATTCTACTAGACTTGAAAAATGACTTGGAGTAGAGTCATTTAACTTCACTAGGTAGCATTTTCATCTTCTGAAGAACACAAATAATACTTCCTACTCACAAAGCAAACTTTAGTGGCTTAGTGATTAAGTGCTACAACTGCTAACCAGGAAGTCCACAGTTCAAGTCCACCAGACACTCCTTGGAAATTCTTTGGGGCAGTTCTTCTCTGCCTATAGGGTCTCTAAGACTTTGGAATTGACTTGATGAGCAGCAGGTTTGGTTTTTGTTGTCACACAAGGGGAGATCCTATTAGCATAGTAGTTAAATGCTATACCTGCTAACCAAAAGGTTGGCAGTTCAAATCTACCAGGCACAGCTTGGAAACTCTATGGGGCAGTTCTTCTGCATCCTATAGGGTCACTATGAGTTGGAATTGACTTGACAGCCAAGCGTTTAGTTTGGAGCTTTTTTAATGACACAAAGTTACATTGAATATACCATGAACTGTCAAAAGAATGAACAAACCTGTCTTGGAAGAAGTAAAACCAGACTGCTTCTTAGAAGCAAGGATGATGAGACTACTTCTCACATACTCTGGATGTATTATCAGAAAGATCGGTCCCTGGAGAAGGACACCATGATTGGAAGATGGTCAGTGAAAAAAAGGGAGACACCAAATGAGATGGACTGACACAACAGCTGCAACAGTGGGCTGAAGCATAGCAAAATTTGTGAGGGTGTCACAGGGCTGGATATTGTCTCATTCTATTGTACACAGGGTCACATAGATGGGAATCATCATCACACAAAGTTGCTTTAGGAGAAAAATATACTAATACATGTGAAAGCACATGCATCCACATCACTGGTTCTCAAATTTTAGAGTGGAGTAGAAACCCCTGGAAATCTTTTCCAACACACAGATACCCATACCCACAGATTCCTGTCCTGTTATGAAACAAGCCCAAGGATCCTCCAGGTAGTGTCGATACAGGTGGTAGACAGTGCTCACTTTGAGAAGCTCCATTCCAGACAAGCATTAAAGTGACTACTGTTAGCACTGATGGTTCAGTGGTAGAATTCTTGACTTCCATTCTGGAAACCCAGGTTAAAATCCCAGCAAATGCACCTTAAGTGCAGCCCCTACCCATCTGTAAGTGCAGGCTCGGCTGTGGCTATGGTGCTAAACAGGTTTCAGTGGAGATTCCAGACTTAGACTTTGACTAGGAAGAAAGGCCTGGCTATCTCCTCCCAAAAAATCAACTATGAAACCCTATGAATCGCAATGATTAGATCTGCAGTGATCACAGGTACAGTGCAGACCTGGGCAGTGTTTTGTTCCATTGTGTGTGCAGTCCCATGAATCAGTGGCCAGCTCATCAGCAGCTAATAATTGTTAGCATAATTCAACCACAAGCCATACCCCATGCAGCTCTACTCTTAAGAATTTCATCCTAATTCCACATTTCATCAAAAGCAACTGATAGTCACAGAGTGGAAGGACATCTGAAAATGCTGCAGCTGTCTCCAAATCCTATGCCTCTTGTCCGTCTTCCAGAGACCACAATCTATTCATTGGTTTATGGGCTGAAGCTGACTAATAAACGTATTTTATTTAGTTAACATGGCACTTTTAAAACTTAATTGGAATGATTTCCAACATGCAAAAATCAGTGTATTTCATATAAAAAATAGAAAATTTGAAAACACTAGGGACAAATGACCTGCTCAGTAAGTAGAAACTGACCTCTTCAGACAGGCCCTGCAATCGACTGGTCACCTCCCCCACCCATACCCCCACCTCAACTCTGTCTCATTTCTATGACCTCACTCCCCATGGGCAATGGCATTTTCCAACCAGTTCCATGTCATGGCTTCTCTGGTCACAGTCTCCCACTTCAGATGCAACCTCCCCCACTCACTGCTCCATAGGGAACCACAGCCTCTCTACCACCACAGGCTCCATGAACCCCCTGAATCTTTCTGTCCACAGACATGTGCTCCTTCATGCACCCACTCCTCCTCAGCTGCAGGCGAATGTTCTTCTTCACATCATTGAACCAGCCGGGCACCTCTATGCGACAGCAATACACACTGCTGTCACCTATGTTGGTGTTTGAGATGGTCAAGGAAAGATCACCTCTCTGGAGATTCCCTGAAAGACTGTACTTTGCTGACCTTCTTGAGAGCACCTGCTTCCCATCAGTGTGGAGAAGCTCTTCACTGCACTTGGAATTGGGACACTGGCCTTTCCCCCAGCACATGCTGTTTCTGTTCAGAGACCAGGATGAATATATACAGGGTGCTGTCACTGACTGACCCAAGAATGCTGTCACAATAATCTCTGATGTGGCTGGTGCTGTGACAAAAGGTGAGAAAGGAGAGTTGAGCAGTAAAATCTTCCAAATGCCATACAGTAATAGTACAAATTGGCACTTCTGGGAAGAGGAAATAAGTTTATAGTGTATATGCTTCTTTAACATAAATTTGGCTGTGCCCATTAAAGGTGCTGAGCGCCTAACTTCAACTGCTTTCCTTCCTCAGTTGGAGAAGTTGACCTGTCTCAACTGTATTCTCCACAGTCAGACCTTTTTGCTGATTTTAACACTCAGCTCTTGAGTACCATTCAATAAAGCATTTTTCAAATCTCTCCAACAAAAAATCCTGACCCAGAAATTCAGTTCCATATAACTTACATAAAACAGGTCCAAATATAGTATTCTATCCAATGTATGAAACCAACAGTGCTGTAGAGTTTAAGTGCTATGGCTGCTGACCAAAAAGTCAACAGTTTGAATCTACCTGGTACCCCTTGGAAACTCTACAGAGGTCTTCTACTCTGTCCCACAGGACCACTACGAGTTGTAATTGACTCAACACCAATGGGTTTGGCCTATTTTCATTCTGTTTAACAGATGTATTCCAATAAGCATTGATTGTGTGCCACTGAATCAAATGTCTAAAATTTCTTCCAACGTTTCCCTGTGTCTTCCACCTCAGAGAATGCTATAGCAGAAAGAAAGATTGTTAAATTATATGCCCCTGCCCTTTCTTCCTTTTCAAGACTGGAAATGGAAATAAATTGTTCTGCATCATAGTATGAAGTTAGGCAGAGTACACTGACATTTTTAAAATGTTAGAGTTGGAAAGAACCAAAAGTATTAGCTGTAATGGCAGCTATGAATGCAAAAGGCTGAGTGCTTTGGTATACCACATTTGTTATATGAATGGGATGTTTCACCACTCCCAAAATGAAGTATCACATTTACCAACCCTAGATACTCATCAGCATGACTGGAGAGTTTGTTAAAGCAACACATTTTATTGTCGAAGTATGAATCAGAATTTCTGAGGTCAAAGCCCGTGGATCTGTACATGAGGTCTGACAATCAAGATTGTGAACTTACCACCATGTGTTTATGCCAGCAGCGCTGTGCAAACAACTCGTTAAGGTTTCACAACTTTGGTATATCATTGTCTTACAGCTGTGTTCTCATCAACATGTGGCAGTGTCTTGCTGACTGGCATTCATTATTGTTGTTACTTGTTTTTGTGTACCACGATGAGAATGTCAGAGCTTGAATTAGAGCAATGAACAAACATTTAATTTCCTGTTAAACCTGACAAGAGTGGAAGCGAAATCAGGGACATGTTAGTTCAAGTTTATGGGGTGATGCCATGAAGAAAACGGCAGTGTACAAATGGATTAATTATTTTTCTCAGGGGAAAGTGTCACTGATGAAGAGAGGCCAGGTACCAATAACAAGCACAGCCGATGAAAATACTGCAAAAATATGTCAAGTTGTGGGTCACAATTCTCGGCTGACTGTAAGAAGCATAGCAGACCAAGTAAACATTGATAGAGAAACAGACAAATCTTAACTGAAAATCCTGGCATGAGAAAGGCACGTGCAAAAATAGTCCCAAAGGGGCTCACTGAAGAACAAAAGCAAAGGAGAGCTGAAGTTTGCTAAGACTTTTTGGAGGGGCAAGATGATATTTGGGGCTGTGTTCACTGGATAAAACACGAAACTCTATTGAGCAGTTCTACTCTGTACTACAGTCACTACAAGTTGGAATTGATTCAACAGCCATGGGTTTAGTTTTCTTTTGTTTTGTTTACCCAGTGTATTTCAATGACTATCAGTTGTGTATCTCTGAATCAGATGTCTAAAATTTCTTCCAGTGTTTCTCTCTGTCTTCCAATTCAGGGAGTGCTATAGCAGGAAGAAAGATTGTTAAATTATATGTCACCGCCTTTGCTTCCTTTTCAAGACTGGAAAGGAAGTTGAAGTTTGCCAAGAAGTTTTGGAGGGACAGGATGATGTTTTGTGCTATGTCTCCTGCTAATGAAACATGGGTGTGCAATATGAGGCTGAAACAAAGCATCAAAATGCACAGTTCATTCAGCCAGTTCTCCATGATGAAAAAAAAATTTCTTCAGTCCAAATCAAGAGTCATAACAATGTTGCTAACTTTTTTTGATGTTGGAGGGATTGTTCATTATGAATTTTTACCAAATGGGTGAACAGTTAACCAAGTTTATTATTTGGAAGTGCTGAAAATGCTGTAATGCGAAAGTTAGAAAAAAACAACCTGAACTTTCACCAACAACTCATAGCTCTTGCATCACAACAGTGTACCAGCTCACATGGAGTTTTTAGCCAGTAAACAAATAAATGTATTGGAACACACTTACCTACTCACCTGATCTGGAATAACCGTCAGAGCTGTTGTCATATTACCCTTGATGTCCTAAATATCATCAAAATGTCTTCCTTTCAATATTTTGTGTATCTTCAGGTACAGAAAAAGTAATTGGGGTATGACCAGGTGAGCAGCTAGGATGTTCCAATATAGTTATTTGTTTACCAGCTAAAACTCTCTCACAGGCAGTGTCATGTGAGCTGGTACATTGTTGTGATGCAAGAGCCATTAGTGTTGGTAAAAAGTTCAGGTTATTTTCTTCTAACTTTTTCACACAGCCTTTTCAAAGCCTTTTCATGCAGCACTTCCAAACAATAAGCTTCATTAACTGTTTGTCCAGTTGGTGCAAATTCATAATGAAAAATCCCTCTGATACCACAAAATGTTAACATCATTTTGACTCTTGATTTGGACTGATGAACATTTTTTGGTCATGAATTGGTTCGATTTCCATTGTGCACGTTGATGCTTTGTTTCGGGATCGTGTCAGTATACCCATGTTCCATCACCAGTGATAACACAGCCCAAAACATTGTCTTGCCTTGCCAAAAAGTCTTGGCAAACTTCAACTCTCTTTTGCTTTTGTTCATCAGTGAGTTCCTTTGGGACTATTTTTGCACATGTGTTTCTCATGCCAAGATTTTCAGTTAAGATTTTCCTGTTTCTCTATCAATGTTTATTTGTTCTGCCATACTTCTCACAGTCAGCTGATGATTTTGACACACAATTAAATGAATTTTTGCAATGTTTGCATCAGATCTACTCATTACTGCCCACTGTGACCCCTCTGTATACTTGATACTTTCTCTCCCCTCAGAAAAATGTTTAATCCATTTTATTCTGCAGTTTTCTTCATAGCATTATCCCCATAAATTTGGACTAACATGTTCCTAATTTTATTTCCACGCTTGCCAAGTTTAACAAGAAATTAAATGTTTGTTCATTGCTCTAATTCAAGTTCCAACATTCTCACCATGGTACACTAAAACACGTAACAACAGTAATGAACACCACTCAGCAAGATACCACCACATGTTGACACAAATACAGCTGTGAGACACTGATATATGAAGGTTATGAAACTTTACCAGGTTGTTTGTACAGTGCTTCCAGTGTAAGCCTACAGAGGCAAGTTCGTGAACCTGTCAGACCTAGTATCCCTCTCCAGAAGAAGATGAGCATGGAACCTTAAGAGTCACCCACAGAGCAGATGGCATGATATACTTTACATCTTGCAATGAAAGGGCATTCGAAATTCAAAGCAGTCAGGGACCCTCCTTGAATCCAGTCTCTTCCAGAATGCTGTGGAATATTGTTTTACCTGCCATGAAACCCGGAAAAGAAAGAATTTCGCTGTCATTACCTTCAGCTGAGTTAGCAACATATAACACATACACCTAAAATTACTAACTTCTGAAACATAGAATTGTTCCCACTGATAGTTGGTAAATTATTTTTTTAATGTGCAAAATTAATTCCACTGGAGTTTCAACAATTTGTTTTCCCAAGTATTGTAGCACAAAAGATGGCATCCTACTACTCAATAAGAAAAGACTCAATAGAAAAATTGGTGAAGCCAACAACAGGCAATCCCTAGATGAGGAAATATGAGCAGCCATTAGATTCTGGAAAAAATTGAGAACTCAGATAGTATCAAATGTGGGCTAGAATATGAGCAAGCAAGGACTCCAGTGCACTACTGGGAGGAAGCTAGGAAATGACTTAGGATGCTGGGGTTAGCTTATGACTTGGAAACCTTGGTGGTGCAGTGGTTAAGGGCAATATCTATTAAACAAAAGATCAGCAGATGAAATCTACCAGAAGCTTCTTGGGAGCAGTTCTACTTTGTTCTATAGGTCTGCTATGAGTCAGAATCGACTCAACAGGAGTGTTGTGCTTTTTTTCATTTGCTTGGATCAGCTGGAGTGAAATGGGAGTGTAAACTGGTGCAGCCACACCTTGGGGCAATTGAGCAGTTTCTGTTAACCTTCAACATGCAGGTCTCCTAGCAGTTTTACTTTTTATCATCCTTGAAAAATCACAAGTGCATAAGAAGGCTTATTTGCAAAAGTTTATTGCAGCTTTCAAATGTGTGAAATATTTTTTTTTCCAGTTGCTATTCAGTTACCTTAGACTTGTTGCAACCCCATGTATCCCATTTAGCTGGGGAAAAGTCACTGATCCACTCAGTTTCCACCTCAATCACTGGAATGCTCACTAGAAAACTGAAGCTTTGAACTGTTTGGAAAAATTAAGAAAATAAAATAAATTTTGGTAAATGTCTTCCGATTTGGGGGCCTCAGTGACCACATACTGACTTCTACTATAAAAATTAAATAAATGAAAGGGAGAAGTAATGTTTACTGAGCATTTTCAGAATGCTAGTCACCCGTCCATGTGATGTACAGGCATTCTCTCATTTAATCTGCAGAGACAGCCTCAGGATAGGTGATATTATTATCCCATCATACCAGTGAGGACACTGAAGACCAGAAGGATTAAGAAGCTTTCCCCAAATCACACAGGAAATCAGAAATAGAATCTGTACTCAAAGAATGTGAAGCCAGAGCACACACGTGTATCCCTCTACAACACTGCCTCTTACATAGCACCCTATTGTACACAGTGATCTTCTCACCATATGTGTGTCTATCGTCTTCCACTAGGCTGTGAGCTCTGTCGGGTAACAGTAACTAGGGTGCTTAATAATATGCCAGGAACTCAGCTAACTCCTTTATGTGTATTGATACTGTATAATCCATCAACACACGTCAGAAAAAACCTAAGGCTAGATCTCCACAGTAAAAAAAAAAAAAAAAAAAAAAAAAGTGATTGATTGGGGGTCACTCCCAACAGTCCTCTCCAAGACCTCCAAATTATTAATTGTAGCTTTCTTATTTTTCTGGTCTCCTCTGCCCCTGGAACCTAGTAAATATTTAAAGATACATTTGATGGATAGATGAATAGATAAATAAATGAAATAATTCTGTCTCTACTATAGAAAACCAATGAGTTGAGTAAGCACACCCCTCAGGGATTTCAACAAAGGAGGTTGGTGTGTTTGGAACTAGCATGAGACAGCTACGTGCAATCTAGCCTAGAGTGTAAGGACAAATATCCCAGAGCACATTATCAGGTCATCATGGACAGCTGCATGGATTAAGAAGATCTCTCTCCATCTGCCTGTCTCTGTCACTTTTGCTTACACATAGCACCAACAAGAACCAATACTAGGACACTTAGTCCATAGCAGCTGACTACCTCAGAGATGACAGCAGCATGAGGTATGAAATGAATCACAAAGAATGCTTCCTTGATGCCAGTTGGTCCTAGGTGGGCTTCATGGACACAAGAAACTGAAAGGTCATCTGTTTCAACAACACGTTTATTTGGGGTTTTCTTCTCCTCAATCCAAGGGTGAGTGTCTGAATGTCTTTAGATGTGTGTGAAGCAGTCTTTCTAAAAGTTGCCTGAATGCTTCTCTGGGAATCACTGGGGAGAAGGAAAGCTTCTGATTATGAAAGATTGTGGGGTGGGGGGATGACGATGCAGGGAGGTGAGGTTGATTTGATTAAAAAGCAGCTGGAAAAATAGTAGTGTTTGTCCTGAGTGGTAGGGTTCTGGGCTATTTATGTAATTGTCTTTTTGCTTTTCTATATATTTTCAGACTTTCTTCAATGATTGCAGGTAATTTTTAGAATCAGAGAAAAGTTATAAACATATGATTATAAGTTATAAACAGATGATTAGTTGAGATTCAAAAAGGATGATAGACAGATAGATAGATGGATAGATAGACAGATAGATAGAAGGAAGTTAGAGTTCACTGATTCGGAAACCCTGGTAGTGTAGGGGGCTAAGTGTTATATCTGCTAACCTAAGGGTAGGCAGTTCAAATCCACAAGGCACTCTTTGCAAACTCTATGGAGCAGTTCTACTTTGCTCTAGGGTCACTATGAGTCAGACTCAACTTGACAGCAGTGGGTTTGGTTTTTTTCTGTCTGTTTACTAAGAGTATAATAAAACCACCCACTGCCATTAGGTCAATTTCAACTTGTAGCAACCATATAGAACAGAGCAGAGCTTCTTCTCCATTGAGTTTCCAAGAAGCATCTGGTGGATTTCAACTGCCAACTTTTTGGTTAGCAAACGTAGTACTTAACCACTGTATTACCAGGGTTTCCAGAATATGATATAATTATCGAAATCAGTATTTCAAAGGTATTTGAATTATTTTAGATTACAGAGGCACCTAAAACTACTGTGAAATCTTTCAAGCTATCCATGAGGGCTTTTAAATAATATTCTTCCCTAGGGACCAGAGACTGAAAAATAATGGGAGCTTGGATTAGACTCTACAAGCAATATAAATTTAGGAAGTGTTACAAGTGCAAGGTCAAAACAAGTTCAGGAAAAAAATGAGAAGAAGAAACAGGGACAAAATCAGTTCCCCTTAAGGGAATGTCTTAAGGTGACTGGAGCCCTTTCCTCATGTCACCGCTAGTGTCCGGACAGATGCGACCCTGGGCAGGGTGGATCTGGAGTCTGACCCAAACTGAACTTTCCTGGTTCTGCAATAAGCATCCTTGCAAAATTCCTGAGAGGTTAACCAAAGAACAAAAAACATGACCTTTAAAAAGGATAAATGAAAACACTTAAGAAAAAAGAAGAAGAAACCATAAAAGTAAGAGAACGAACAATTTAGTGAAGCCACATTGTCACTGGTACACATACACAAAAAGACCAAAGAGTAAGTTGCTGGGCTGCCTGATTCAGCAGAAGAATTCTGTTCCCAAGGACCAGAAGAGAAAGACCAATTGAACCAACTTATACCTGTGGTGAAGATCGGACCTTCCGTGGGTATCTTAGTGGTCAGATCTTCAGCTACCTCTGGAAAAGAGCTCAGTGTTGTCTGAGGGCACTGGGTTGCAGGTGTGTTGAGAACAGGGATGGTTCTCATCTGAAGTGGTGTTCCAGTTGTGAGGTCAGGTGTAGTTATGACTCTTGTTGGAAGTGCAGCTGCCGCTTTCATCATCCCAGTGGTATTGGCTCCCTGAGGGATTGCTGTTGGCCGTGTGGCTGCTGTCGGACTTGTGGTGGTTGTTGAACTTGTAGTTGTTGTTGGGCTTGTGGTTGTTGTTGGACTTGAGGTTGTTAACCATGTGTTTGTTGTTGGATTTGTGGTTGTTGTTAGACTTGTTGACTGTGTGGTTGTTGCTGGACTTGTGATTTTTGTTGGCTGTGCAGTGGTTGTTGGCCATGTGATTGTTGTTGGCCATGTGGTTGTTGTTGGATTTCTGGTTGTTGTTGGCTGTGTGGTCATTGGCTGTGTCGTGGTTGTTGGCTGTGTGGTGGTTGTTCGACGTGTGGTTGTTCGACGTGTGGTTGTTGTTCGACGTGTGGTTGGTGGAGCTGTAACAAATGAATAGTAAGTCTGGTACCAAGTAGAGATCAAGTAAAAAGGAAACACACACAAATACATCCTGGCTATTTTAATTTCTCTCTGTTTCTGTTGCCTTCACCTCGTCCAATGACCTGGACTCGCCTGATCCATTGACTTGGCTTACTGTAATCTGCTACAGCTGGTTTCTTACCTTCACTCTCGTCCCTTCTGATCTTCTTTGCACTCATTAGCTAGAGTTACACTTAAAACTATAAATCTAATTACATGAATCACTTGCTTAAAACTTTTTCCTGGATCCCCTGCCCGTGAGACAAAGAACTCGACACTTGACCTTGGCTGGCAAAGCTCCACTGCATCTGGACCTGCCTTTCGTCTCAATCTCATGTTTCTACCCTTCTCTTCTTACTCTTCCCATCCTGTTGGCCTTCAGTTTTTTTAACACATCCGTGGCCCAGCCATAGGAATTTTGTTCCTGCTACTCACTATCCCTGTATTTCGTTGACTAAGTCCTGCTTAAACCTTCATGTCTCTGGAAAAAAGATCACTTTGTCTATAAGGAGGCTAATTAGTGTTTCTGGTTATGCATGCCCACACTTTACCTTTCTAGCACTTACTGCATTTTATTGACTACACAGTTTTTTGCATGATTATTGTTTACTGTCTGTTTCTGCCAATAGACTCTAAGTCTGAAGAGAGAAAATCTGGTATCTATTTTGTTCTCAAGCCCTGGTGGTGTAATGGTTAACACATGGCTGCTAAATGAAAAGTCCATAGTTTAAACTTACTAGCCATTCCACAGGAGGAAGATATGGCACTCTGATTCCAGAAAGATTTCAGACATGGAAATACTGTGGGACAGTTCTATTCTGTCCTATAGGGTTGCTATGAGTTGGAAGCAACTTCACAGTAACAAGTTTGGTGTCAGGTTTTATTTCCTTCTCTACAGCCAACTCAGTACCTATCACAATGTCTGCCATATAGTTGTTATTATTAGCTGTCATCAAGTCAGCTCCAATTCATACCACCTCTACATAGGGTGAAACCTATGATAGCTAGAACTTAACAGACTGCCTTATTTTTCCAGATCTCACAAGGTCCCACCTTTGAGATGGTTCAGTCTTAACACATTTCTATTTCTTGTTTTAGTGGAAAACAGTTTCTCTTCTCTGACAGGTTTCCACCTTACACAGATTTTGACTTTCACAGGTTTTACCATATAACTGAACAAATGATGCCTGCCCTTGTTCTATCTTTGTGATCATTAATAAGCAGACATTGTTCAGGTGAAATTCTTAGAGTTTTCATTGGTTAATTTTTTGAAGTTCGTTGCCTGCCTTTTCTTTTCAGTCTAACTTATTCTGGAAGCTCCATTGAAACCTGTCCTCCATGAGTGACCCTGAGGTCTTATAAATACTGGTGTCATTGATGCCAACATCATAGCAACAGGCAAACTACCACTGTATAATAAAATGAGACAGGTGGCAGCTGGCATGTAGCCTGAGTGAGTAAATGAATGAATGACTGCATCAAAAGTGAGCCCAGGCGAGGTGAGACTTTGATTCCTGTAACTTCTGTATACAGCACCAGGCTCATGTGGTGTATCTGCAAAAGCTAGCCACCTGCAAGCTTTAATGAACAGGGTCATGTTTTCCTCACAGACACTCATGGACAGTTGTCAGTCCTCTGCCTTTCTCAGCACATGCAGACAGATACATGTGCCAACACCAATGACTCTGGCGTATTTAGGACTGTAGGGGACAGTCTGCACCATACACTTGGTGGCTAACTACCTGGACACATTAGATGAATACATACAAGAAAAGTAAACAAACTCCTGAGCTCGCAAGCCTAGTAACAGCTCTAACCACCTGTTGAAAAGATGTTGGAACATCAAAGGCACCAATACTCAAATTAGCTCATGTGATCAGCCTATTTGTGCATTTAAAAAGAAAACAAAGCAAGAGGTTAAAACACAATAAGTGCACACAACTGACTGATTGCTCAGAGATAATAACCAAAAAAAAAAAAAAACCCTTGGCATCAAGCCAATTCCAACTATAGTGACCACATAGAATGGAAGAGAAACTGCTCCATAGAGTTTCCAAGAAGTACCTGGTGGATTTGAAATGCTAACCTTTTGGTTAGCAGACGTAGCACTTAACCAGTATGTCTCCAGGGTTTCCATTGTAGACAACAACCAATATCAAATCACATGAACAGGTAGATGATGATGGCTTCAGAAACATCTTTGTTTTAGTCAGCTAGTGCTGCACTAACTGAGATACTCCAGTGGATGGCTTTAGCAACAAAAGTTTATTCTTACACAATCCATTAAACTACAAGTCCAAATTCAGAGTGTCTGCTCCAGGGGAAGGCTTTCCCTATTGTCAGCTATGGAGGAAGATCTTTGAGGTGCATCACTCTTTGGTCAAATAGCATTTAGCACAGGAACCTCAGGTCTGAAAGACACACTTTGCTCCTGGGGCTGGCTTTCTTGATGGTATGAGGTTCTTGCTCTCTGCCTCCTTCCATTTCCTGTTCTTGCAGGATAAAAGATGGTGAAATCCATGCTCCAGGGAAACCCTCTACACTGGAGCTGGAAGGTGATCTTCAGAAGGGTTTTATAGTCCAACCCTAATCCTTTCTATCATAGTCCACTCCATTAACAGCAGGGAGAGATCAGGATTTATAGCATAAGAAAATCACAAAATGGAGACCAGTCACAGAATATAAGAAATCACGGCCCAGCTAAATTACTAAACATATTTTGGGGGGGATGTAATTCAATACATGACAGTCCCAAACCAAAGAATCAAGAAATTTTCCAGGTAAAGAGAACTTTCTGGAATTATTGGAGGTAGAATACAAAAGGTTAAGATTTACAACTCTCTAAGACATCAGGAAGGAGATCAGACAAAGTGCAGCAGAGCACAATGACAAATTGATGAGGCAGCAAGAAACCATAGACAACTCAGTAGAAAGTCAAAGTAGTAGAAGTGAGGTAATAAGAAGTCAGATTAGTGAGAATGAAGAAAAAGTACTTGAAAACAACATATTTGAGGAACAATCAGACAAAACAATTTTTGAAAATGTAGAAATACTAAAACTATATGGGACTCTATTATTAGGAATACTAATATGAAAGATGAGGACATGTCTATCTAAGATGCTCATTAACCTCAACACAAGATAGATTCCCGAAGAAAGAAACCAAGACATATTATAATCAAACTTTCCAAAACTAAATAAAAGAGATAACTTCAAAACTGGCTAGGTGTTTTAGCCAGCAAGTGCTGCTCTAACAGAAATACCACAAGTGGTTGCTTTTAACAAAAAAGTTTATTCTTACACAGGTCATAGGCTACAAGTCTAAATTCAGAATGTCAGCTCTAGGAGAAAGACTTTCCCTCTATTGGCTCTGGAGGAAGCACCTTGTTATGCATCGTTCTTTGGTCAGGGAACATCTTAGGGCAGGAACCTCAGGTCTGAAGGATGTGCTCTATTCCCAGTGCTGCTTTCTTAGTGGTGTGAGGTTCCCAACTCTCTGCTTACTCCCGTTCCTTTTACCTCTCATAGGATGAAAGGATAGAAAATGGTGCAAGCCACACTCCAGGGAAACTCCCTTTACAATGGAGCAGGGAGAGGACCTTAGGAAGGGATTTACAGTCCCACCCTAGTCCTCTTTAACATACAACATAGGGAAATTACAAAATGGAGGACAATCATAAAATATTGAGAATCATGGCCTAGTCAAATGGCTACACACATTTTTGGGGAGACACAGTTCTATCCATGACACTAGGGATAAACAAAAACAATCTACAAAAGAGAATCAATAAGATTAAGCTCAGACTACTCAGCAGAAACCATGCAGGCAAGAAGACAGTGGGATGACATCTACAAAGCCTTGAGAGAAAAAAAATTGCCAACCAAAAACTACATATCCAGCAAAACTCTCTCTCAAATATGATGATAAAATTAGGACATTGCTACATAAACAGAAACTTAGGAAATTTGCAAAACCAAAGCCCAAATTACAACATATTCTAAAGAAGTTCTACGGTCAGAAAATCAGTAACATCAAATAACAACTGATGATTTTAAGACTAGAACACAGATCAGAGCAAATAGATCTAAACCCAGATAGACAAAACACAAGAATAAATCAAAGCTAAAATACTGAAAATATGAAAGCAAATACATCAATTTGTAAAAGATGAAACCATTGTAACAAAAAAGAGAAACTTAAAAAAAAAAAAATGCCATCAGAGATCCTTCACGTGGAGAGCAAGTCATGGCAAAAAAAGAAAGAAAACCAAGAAAGAAAAGGCTGGGTTACATTTAGAAAAAATGGGGTAAAGATAACCAAAAAATAAATTAAGAATCCTATGCATAAAAACAAAAAACAAGAAAAACATAAAGTCTCAGCAAATATAAAACCAACAATGAAGAAGATGAAAGGAAACAGAGAAGGAAAAGATTCAGTACACAAAATTGAGTGGAACACACAAACTGTCAAAAATGCACAAAAAAAAATATGAATCCAATTGATAGCACTAAACTCATACCTATCAATAATTATACTGAATATCAATGGATTCAATGCACCAACTGAGACAGAGATTGGCAGACTAGATTAAAAACAAAACAAAACACAGTATTGCCTATATGCTGCCTACAAAAGACATATCTTAAACTTCAAGACACAAACTAAATTCAAAGGATGGAAAAAATATATCAAGCAAACAGCATTCAAAAAAGAGCAAAAATAGCATATTAATTACTGAAAACAATAAACTTTAAAGTAAAATCCATCACAGTGGATAAGGAAAGACACTATATAATGATTAGAGGATCAATACACCAGGATAACATAGCCATGTTAAATATTTATGTACACAATGATGGAGATCTTGAATACATCAAACAGCCTCTAACAGCACTAAAAAAGAGAAATGGACAGCTCTACAAAAATAGTAGGAGACTTCAAAACACCACTTTTTGTGAAAAACAGAACATCCAGAAAGAAGCTTAACAATGACACAGAAGATTTAAATGATCCAATCAGCCAACTTGACCTCATAGACACCTATAGAACACTCCTTCCAACAACACCCAACTAAACTTTCATTTCCAAGGCACATGGAGTATTCTCCAGAATAGACCACATACTAGGCCATAAGACAAGTCTTAAAAAACTCCAAAGCACTGAAATATTGAAAAGCACACTCATAAAAGTAGAAATCAATAACAGAAAAAGCAAGAAAAAAATTTTAACACATGGAAACTGAACAACACTTTGCTCAAAAACTACTGCGTTATGAAAGAAATCAAGCATGGAATAAAGAAATTCACAGAACCAAATGAGAATGGAAATGCATCCTAGTAGGAACTTTGGGACACAACAAAAGTAGTGCTCCGAGACTAGTTTATCTCTATAAATGCACACATCCGTAAAGAAGACAGGGCACGTATCAAAGCATTAATTCTACAATCTGAACAAGTGGAAAGAGGGGAGGAAAAGAACTCCTCAGGTAACAGAAGAAAGTAAATAATAAAAATTAGAGCAGAACTGAATGAATTATAGATAAATGATTCAAAGAGTTCACAAGACCAAAACCTGGGTCTTTGAAAAGATCAGCTAAATTGATAATCCACCGGCCAAAGTGACAAAGAATAGAAAAAGAGGCAAACAATCTGAATAAGGAATGAAATAGATGACAGCATAATGCGCCCAGAAGACATTTTAAGAATTATGACAGAACACTATGAAAAATTGTACTCTAACATTTGGAAAATTGGAGGAAATGGACAAATTTCTAGAAACACACTACCTTCCTACGCTAACACAAACAGAGGTAGCATTAATCCTACAACTTGGACAAGTAGAAAGAGAGCAGAAAAATAACCCCTCAAGTAACATATCAAGAAGAAAAAGACAAATAACTCAATTAAACAGTGGGCAAAAGATATGGATAGACAGTTCTTCAAAGAAGATATCCAGGCAGCAAAAAGACACATGATGAAATGCACACAATTATTAGCCATTAGAGAAATCCAAATCAAAATTACAATGAGATGTCGTCTCATCACAACGAGGTTTGCACTAATCCAAAAGACACAAAACAGCAAATGTTGGAGAGGCTGTAGAGACTGGAACTCTTCTACAGTGCTGGGAGGAATGTTAAATGGTACAACCTCTTTGTAAAGCAATCTGGCACTTTCTTAAAAAGCTAGTAATAGAAATACCATATGATCCAGCATCCCACTGCTTGGAATATATCCTGCAGAAATAAGGACTATCATGTGAACCGATACATGAACGTGAGTGTTTATGGCAACTCTGTCCACAATAGCAAAAGGATGGAATCAACCTAGATGTCAATCAACAAATGAGTGGATAAACAAACTATGGTAAGTATACACAACAGAACACTATGCAATCATTTTATATCTGGATTCTCATCCACCTATCAGCAGCTAATATCTGACAAAGGCCCGAAGTCCATTAATTGCTATCATGAATTAAATTATGTTCCCCCAAAGATGTGTGTATCAGCTTGACTGGGCCATGATTCTTGATATCCTGTGATTTCCCTATATCCTGCTCCTATGATGATAATGAGAGAGGATGAGCAGTGGTGGTGTTAATAAGGCAGGACTCAATCTATAAAATTGTATTGTGCCTTGAAGCAATCTCTTGGGTTATGAAGGAAAGGAAAGCAAGCAGGGTGTTGGGGACCTCATACCAACAGGAAAGAAGCAGTGTCTTGCCAGGAACAGAGAGCATTATTTGGATGTGCGGCCATGGAGCCACAGAAGCTACAAGTCCAGAGGAAGAGTGTCAACAAGGACCTTCTTCCAGAGCCAAACAAAAAAGACTTCATCTGGAGCTTATGCTCTGAATTGGACTTCTAGCATGCTTTCCTGTGAGAAAATAAATTTCTCTTTGTGAAAGCCATCTACTTGTGTTACTTCCATTATAGTGGCGCTAGATGACTAAGACAATTTGGAAAAAGACAGTTTCTTTAACAAACGATGGTAGTGTAACTGGAAATCCTTCTGCAAAAAATGAAACAAGACCCATATCTCACACTAAGAACAAAGATTAACTCGAAATGGATCAAAGACCTAAGTATAAAATCTAAAATGATAAAGGTCACAAAAGAAAAAATAGGAACAATGCTATGAGCCCTAATACATGACAGAATCAGCCAAGAAAACTCCTAAAAGTTCACTATTACTAAAGATGTTTCAGAACATTAGAAAAAAGGATGAAATGCTCCCAAACTTGTTTCATGAAGCCCGTGTAATCCTGATACCAAAGCTATGTAAACACACCCACAAAAGAGGAAAATTGCAGATCCATATCTCTCATGAACTTAGAAATCCTCACTTACATTCAGTTGAGGAAATGCTGATGGATGGCATAGTGGTTAAGTGCTATGGCTGCTAAAAGTTCAGCAGTTCAAATCCTCAAGGTGCTCCTTGCAAACTCTGTGGAGCAGTTCTACTCTGTTTTATAGGGTCTCTATGAGTCAGAATTGAGTCGACCACAGTAGGTTTGGTTTTGTCTGTCTGTCTGTCCGTCCGTCCATCCGTCCGTCCGTCCGTCTGTCTGTCTGTCTGTCTGTTTGTTTGTTTGTTTCTTTGTTTGTTTGTTTGTTTTTGGCTTCCTTGACTGAAGACTTCAACAAAAGAGTAAAAAGACAACCCATAGACTGGGGAAAAAATTAGCTACAAAAAAATTCAACCACTGTCTAATTTATAAAATCTGCAAGATACTGCAAAACCTCAACAACAAAAAAGACAAATAACCAAACTAAAAAATGGGCAAAGGATATGAGCAGTCAATTCTCCAAAGAAAACAATCAGGCCACTAACAGATAAATTTATACAAGGAAATGTTCACAATCATTAGCCATTAGAGAAATCCAAATCAAAACTATAATGAGATATCATATCACCCAGACAAGGCTGGCATTATTCCAAAAACCATAATAAATGTTGGAGAGGCTATGGAGTAACTTTACACTACATACTTCTGGTGGGAAAGTAGAACAGTGGTTACTCCTAAAAAGCTACAGATAGAATATACAAACAATTCAGAAATTCCACTTCTTGGAATATATGCTAGAGAAATAAGAGCTGCAACACAAATAGAGATATGCACACCAGTGTTCACTGCAGACTGTCTACAATAACAAAAAGATGGAATCAACCTAGGTGCCCATCAATGGATAAATGGATAAACACACTGTGGTATATTCACACAATGGAACACTATGCAATGCTAAAGACCAACTCCAATGAATCTGGGAAATCTTTCACAACATGAAAGAACATGGAAGGCAATATTTTGAGTGAAATTAGCGGCAAAAGGACAAATATTATAAGAGACCACTATTATAAGCATTCCAGAAATGATTTTAAACACAGAAAAGAGCAGTCTTTGATGGCTATGAGTAGACAGAGGAAGGTAGGGGGGGAATTCACTAAATAGATAGTAGGCAAGAATCATTTTAGGGGAGTGAAGGGAAAATACACATAGTAGAGGAGAAGTCAACACAACTGGACTAAAACAAAAACTACGGCATTTCCTGAAGGCAACCAAATACTTCAGCTGACAGAGTAGCAGGGGCAAGAATCTGGAGATCATGGTTTCAGGGAACATCTAAGTCCTTGGCATAACAAAGTTTATTAAGAAAATGCTCTGCATTCCACTTTGATGAGTGGTGTCTCGGTTCTTAAAAGCTAGCAAGCATCAACTGGACTCAACTCACCCCGAGCAAAGGAAAATGGAAAGCATCAAACACAAGAGGAAAATGAGCCCAAAAGACAGAAAAGGCCACACAAATCAGAGATTACATTAGCACGAGACCAGAAGAACTAGATGGTGCCCACCTACCACCAATGACTTCCTTCACAGGGAACTCAACAAAGAGTTCCTAGTGGAGCATGAAAAATGTGCAATGCAAAACTCAAATTCCGGTAAGAAGACCAGACTTGATGGTCTGACAGAATGGAGGGTCCCCAGAAGACATGTCCCCCAAAATCTCTGTTAGCCCAGAACTGAAACCATTCAGGAAGCCAG
Source organism: Heterohyrax brucei (assembly GCA_028571685.1). Taxonomy (NCBI): domain Eukaryota; kingdom Metazoa; phylum Chordata; class Mammalia; order Hyracoidea; family Procaviidae; genus Heterohyrax; species Heterohyrax brucei. The sequence goes on from CM053141.1 coordinate 175,004,573, forward strand.
CTTCTCAGATAACAACAGAACTGATACATAAGACAGAAAATGATACAGGTGAAGTGAGTGCTTCTTGGTAGCTCCTGTCCAGAGGCAAGATGGTAAAGCAGAGGGGACAGGAGCTAGCGGAATGGACATCAGAAATATAGGGTGGAGGCAAGAAGTGTGATGACACAGCATAGGGAGAACAGCTAGGGTCACATAACAAAGTCTGTGTAAGCTTTTGTATGAAAAACTCACACAAATTATAAACTTTCACTTAAAACACATTGAAAAATAAATGTAAAAACAAGTGAGGCAAGCTAAATGATCTCGGGGAACATCTAGCTCAGTCATCATAACATAGTTTATAGAGAAAATGTTCTACACTCTACTTTGGAGAGCAGCATCTGGGTTTTTAAAAAATTAGTGAAGGGCGATCTAACATACTCCACTGCTCTCATGCTGTCTGGAGCAAGGGAAAATGAAGAAAAACCAAAGACACAACAGCAAGATTAGTCCAAAGGACCAATGGACACAAGTATCGTAGCCTTCACCAGACTGAGTCCTGCACAGCTAGATGGTGCCCTGCTACCCACCCCTCATTGCTCTGACAGAGATCACAGTAGAGGGTACCTAACTGAGCTAAAGAAAAAATGTAGAAAAAAATTCTAACTCACAAAAAACAGCCACACTTACTGGTCTAACAGAGCCTGGAGAAGCCTTGAGATTATGGCCCCCAGACATCCTTTCAACTCAGTAGTCAAGTCACTCCTGTGATTGACCCTTCACCCAAAGATTAGACAGGCGCATAAAAAAGGAGACTAAATGGGCATACCAACCCAGGGACAAGGACAAGAAGTCAAGAGGGGACTGGAAAGTTGTTAATGGGGAATATAAGGTTGAGAAGAGGAGAGTATTCACATGTTGTGCAGTTGGAAGTCAGTGTCAGAAAATAATGTATACATTAATTATTTAACAAGAAACTAGTTTCCTCTATAAAGCTTCATCTAAACTACAATTTAGAATAAAAATAACTCTACCTTCGAAAAGGAGGAGAACCCCAAATATGCAACATAAGCTGAAAACATAGTCTCTTTCACATACTAAAGGCTGGTTCATGCCAATATCACTCATCCTTTAAACATTAGACTTCGGCTTCACTAGCCATGGTTTATGCTACAGATCTTATCCTCTCTTATTTATGTCAAAGTTCCACTAATTCTAATGGACCAGAACAACACCATTTATTTCAAGTAAACTTAGAAATTATCCCATAAATATTAAAGTCAACAAGTATTTTATAAAACAAGTGATTCTACCAGACTTCTACCAGAAAACACTTGGATTAGAGTCATTTATCATCAGTAGATACCATTTTCATCTTCTGCAGAATAGAAATAATAACTCCTGTCTCACAAAGCAAACCCTGGTGGTGCAGGAATTAAGTGCTCTGTCTGCTAACCCAAAGGTCGGCAGCTGAAATCTACCAGGCACTACTTGGAAACTCTATGGGACATTTCTACTCTGTCTATAGGGTTGCTATGAGTTAGAATTGACTCTACAGCAGTGGGTTTGGTTTTTGGTTTTCACACAAAGGGAAACACTGTTGGCATAGTCATTAAGTGCTAACCAAAATGTTGGCGGTTCAAATTTACCAGGTGCTCCTTAGAAGTGCTATGGGGCAGTTCTACTTTGTCAACAGGACCGCTTTGAGTTAGATCGACTCAGTGGCAACAGGTTTCATTTTTGTTTTTTTAAAGACACAAAGTTATGTTGAATACACTATGGATGGCCAAAAGAACGAACAGAAGGATCAGTCCTTGGAGAAGGACATCATGCTTGGTAAATGATCAGTGAAAAAAAGGAAGATTCTTGTCACGGACCCTTGCCATTTGTGTTCTCCAAACATGTGTAGAAATTTGGCTGGGCCAGGATTCCTGGTATTATGTGATGTTCCTCCAATTTGGAAATCCTGTGCCTGTGATGTTAATGAGGGTCATGGGCAGCAGTGGTGTTGGTGGGGCAGGACTCAATGTATAAGATTGTTTTCTGCCTTGAGACAGCATCTTGAGATACAAAGGAAAGAAGCTAGCAGAGAGACTGGGGGACCTCATACCACCAAGAAGCTGTGCCAGAAGTTGAACATGTCCTTTGGAAAGGACCTGGGTCCCCATGCCACAGAAACTTCCAGTCTAGGGGAAAACTGATGACAAAAACCTTCCTCTAAAGCCAGCAGCAAAAGCCTTCCTCTGGAGCTGACACCCTGAATTTGAACTTTTGGCTTACTGGATGGTGACAAATAAAATTTTTCTTTTTAAATCCATCCACTTGTGACATTTCTATTAGAAAAGCACTAGCAGACTAAAATAACCCTCCACATGATGTACTGACACAGCAGCTGCAACAATGGGCTGAAGCATAGCAAAAATTGCCAAGACCCTACAGCACCGGGCAGTGTTTCATTCTGTTGTACATAGGCTCACATGAGTTGGAATCACCTTGATGGGACCTAACAATGACAACATCACACAATGTTGCTTAAGGAGAAAAATATACTAACATATGTGAAAGCGCATGCATCCACATCAACGGTTCTCAAATATTAGGGTATAGTAGAATCCCTTGGAAAACTTGTCAGGCATGCAGATATCCATACCCTAGCTCCGCAGATTTCTGTCCCATCAGGAAAAGAGCCCAGGGATCCTTAAAGTGGTACACAGTTCTCACTTTGAGAAGTTCCCTTCCAGACAAGAATTAAAGTGATCACTGCTAGCATTCATGGTTGGGTGGTAGAAGTCTTGACTTCCACCCCGGAGACCTGGGTTAAATTCTCAGCAAATATGCCTTACTTACAGCCACTACCCAGTTGCCAGTGGAGACTTGCTATGATGTTAAACAGGTTTCAATGGAGCTTCCAGACTTAGACAGACTGGGAAGAAAGGCCTGGCTATCTCCTACCAAAAAACAACTATGAAAACTTATAGATCACACTGGTCAGATCTGTAATAGATCACAGGGAAAGTGTAGAATTGAGCAGTGTTTGTTCCATCATGTGTGTGGTCACCATGAATCAGCAGTCAACTAATAACTGTTACCATAATTCAACCAAAAGCCACATCCTATGCAGCTCAAATCTTGTGAGTTTCAACCTAATTCCACATTTAATCATAAGCAACTGATAGCCACAGAAGGAAAGGACATCTAAAAATGTTACAACTGTCTCCAAACCCCGTGCCTCGTATTCCTCTTCCAGAGGCCATAAACTATTCACTGGACTATGGGCTGAAGCTGACTCATATACACATTTTATTTAGTTAACATGGCACTTTTAAAACTTATTTGAATCTTTGTCAACACATGAAAAATCAGTGTATTACATATTAAAACTGGAAAATCTGAAAACGCTAGGGCCAAATGATCCACTAGGTAAGTAGAAACTGACCTCTTCAGACAGGCCCTGCAACTAACTGGTCACCTCCCCCACCCCTACCACCACCTCAACTCTGTCTCATTTCTATGACCTCACTCCCCATAGGCAATGACATTTTCCAACCAGTTCCATGTCATGGCTTCTCTGGCCACAGTCTCCCATCTCAGATGCAACCTCCCCACTCACTGCTCCATAGGGAACCACAGCCTCTTGACCACCACAGGCTCCATGAACCCCCTGAATCTTTCTGTCCACAGACACGTGCTCCTTCACGCACTCACCCCTCCTCAGCTGCAGGCGAATGTTCTTCTTCACGTCATTAAACCAGCCAGGCACCTCTATGCGACAGCAATACACACCGCTGTCACCTATGTTGGTGTTTGAGATGGTCAAGGAAAGATCGCCTCTCTGGAGATTCCTTGAAAGACTGTACTTTGCTGACCTTCTTGAGAGCACCTGCATTCCATCAGTGTGGAGAAGCTCTTCATTGCACTTGGAATTGGGACACTGGCCTTTCCCCCAGCACATGCTGTTTCTGCTCGGAGACCAGGACGAATATATACAGGGCAATGTCACTGACTGACCCAAGAATGCCATCACAACAGTCTCTGATGTGGCTGGTGCTGTGACAAAAGATGAGAAAACAGAGTTGAGCAGTATAAAATCTTCCAAATGCCATATGGTAGTGGTACAAATTGGTACTCCCAGGAGGAAGAAGTGAGTCGATAGCATGTATGTTTCTTTAACATAAATTTCGCTGTGCCCATTAACGGTGCTGAGCTCCTAATGTGACCTACTTTCATTCGACAGTTGGAGTCAGTTGACCTGTCTCAAGCTTATTCTCCACAGTTAAGATGTTTTTGCTGATTTTAACACACAGTTCTTGAATACCATTCAATAAAGCATTGTTTAAATGTCTCCGATGAAAAAACTTGACCCAGTAACTCAGTTCTGAATAACTTAGGCAGGTCAAAATACAGTATTCTATCCAGTGTATGAAAACTCTGGTGGTGAAGTGGTTAACTGCTATAGCTGCTAACCAAAAGGTCAGTGGCTCTAATTAACCAGCCACTCCTTGGAAACTCTAAGGAGCAGTTCTACTCTGTCCTACAGGATCGCTATGAATTGGAATTGACTCAATAGCAGTGGATTTGTTTTGTTTCCCCAATGTATTTCAATGAGCATTGACTGTGTACTACCGAATTGAAAGTCTAAAATGTCTTCCAACTTAGAGAGTGCCATAGCAGGAAGATAGACTATTAAACTATATTAGGCTGGCAATTAAGTTCATGAACTCATCCTAGAAAAAGTGTTACACACTTCATTGCTGAATATTACTACAACCACCTTCAAGGTACTCCCCTTGGGAATCTATGCTCTGATGACAGCACCTAGCCCACCCTTCAAAGCAATTTTGGAACTCTTTTTTCTGGAATGGTCTTCAGAGCTGTTATAGTATTACCCTTTGTGTCCTGAATGTCATTGAAATGTCTTCCTTTCTATCTTTCTTTATCTTCAGGTAAAGAAAAAAGTCAGATCAGATTAGGTCAGTAGGGAAAATTTTCTGACACAGTTGCTCGTACTGGCTAAAAACTCTCTCACAGATAACTATACAATTAATTTCACAAACTTGCTACTGTGCCCCCGTGTGCAATGCCCATTCCAGAAAGAGCTCCAGAATTGCTTTGAAATGTGGACTAGGGACAGGTAAGAGTTCATAGCTTCCCAAAAGTACTTCAAAGATAACCATAGTGATATTCAGCAATGAGGTATGTAGAACTTAGAACAATTAAGTTTGTAGACTTATCTGTTGGACCTCCTTTTTAGGACTGGAAGTGAAAATTAATTTCTCCAGACCATAATGTCAAGTTAGGCAGAGTGCATTGATTTTTTAAAAGTGTTACAGTTGAGATGAACCATAAGTATTATCTGGAACAGCAGCTGTGGCATACAAAAGGCTCGGTGCTTTGGTTTACCACATTTGTTATGTAGATGGGATATTTCACTCTTCCCAAAATGAAGTATCATATTTCCCAACCCTAGATGCTCATCAATGTGACCTGGAGCATTTGTTAAAACTTCATGTTTTATTTTCCAAGTCTGAGTCAGGATTTCTGAGGTCAAAGCCTATGGATCTGTACTTTAAGCAAGTTTTCCACGACTTTCTGATGCAGACGACTATTCACCCAGGGTTTGAGAACCACTGGACATGAGCTTCTAACACAACTAACAATCTGTAAAATATTTCCACTGCTACAAAAGTTAAGCCCATTGGTTTATTCAAGCATTAGCAATTTTTCTAAAACTAAGCAAAACAAAATGCTCCTGAAGTGAGAGCCAGGCGGATCATCAGGATCATGTCCTATTCCCTGTTGCATACCTGGGTCTCTGCTAACAGTTTCCTCTAAAGTACCCTTCTGTGGAACCCTCCAGTCACTAACTTTGCTGACCCAGTGTCCAAGCTGTATAAGATGTGGGCAGCAATACTCCATTCTTCTCTGACATAATTGTCAAGAACACCCATATATTCCTCTCTGGGAGAAAGCGAGCATGGAACCCTAAAAGTTACCCACAGAGCACATGGAATGATATAGTTTTCAGCTTGCAATGAAAGGGCATTCCAAGTTCAAACCCATCTGGGACCCTCCAGGAACACAATGTCTTCCTAAATGCTGTGGAATATCATTTGTCTGCCATAAAATCAAGGAAATAAATTCACTGTTATTACCCTCAGCTTTGTTAGCAACATATAACACACACACCTAAAACTACTAATCTCTAAAATATAAACTGTTCATACTAATAATTTGTAAATTAATTTTTTTTAAATGTGCCAGAATTATTTCCACTGGAGATTCAACAATTTGTTTTCCCAAGAATCATAGCACAAAACACGACATCATCCTAGTCAATAAGAAAAGACTCAATGCTAAAATTGGCAAAGGCACTAACAGACAATTCCTAGATAAGGAAACATGAGAAGCCATTAAATTCCACCCATTGCACTGGAAAAAAAATTGAGAACTCGGATAACATCAAGAGTTACTAGAATATGAATAAACAAGGACCCTATGGCACTGCTGGGAGGGAAATGACTTAGGGTGTTGGGGTCAGGTTAGGCCTTGGAAAACCTAGTGGTATAGTGGTTAAGTGCTGTAGTAGTTAAGTGCTACGTCTAAGTTCAGCAGTGCAGATCAACCAGGTGCTCCTTGGCAACTCTACGGAGTAGTCCTACTTTGTCCTACAGAGACACTGAGAGTTGGACTTGACACAGTGGGAGTGGGTTTGATTTCTTGGTTTGCTCAGGTCAGTTGGAGTGAAATGGGGGTGTAAACTGGTGCTGCCACACCACAGGGCAATTGAGCAGCTTCTATTATCATTCAACATGCATGTCTCCTAACTAGGCCCTAGCAATTTCACTTTTTATCATCCACAGGAAAAACAAAAGTACACAAGAAGACATATTTGGAACTGTTTATTGCAGCCTTCATAGATGTGTGAATTTTTTTTTTCCAGTTGCCATTGAATCAGCTTAGACTCATGGCAACCCCATGTATATTAGAGTGGAAATGTGTTGCACAGGGTTTTCAATGGCTGGTTTTTCAGAAGTAAATCACCAAGCCTGTCTTCCAAGACATCTCTACGTAGACTTGAAGGTGCAATTTTTTGGTTAGCAGTGATTACTTTAGCCATGTGCACTACCCAGGAACCCTGATACATGTGAATGGAATAATGCAAATGTCCATTATTGGGAAGGCTAAGCCACAGCCTACAAATTCCATGGAATTCTACATAGATGATGAACAGAATTAGATTACACTCTATGAATTCATGGGAAAATCACCAAGTCATTGACATTTGAAAGGGCAAATTTCAAAACAACACACAAATATTAAACAATTTTGTCCCATAGAACAATTACATAGTTTGTATTTTTTGTAGCTATAGAAGTATGAAAGAAAATGCACAGAGAATGTTTGGCAGGAGATACATCAAACTCATGCAGCAGTTACTTCTCTGATCAGAGGAATGGGACAGGGACTGGGGTAGCTGTCCCAAAATGGACTTTAGTTCTGTATTTTTATTCTTAGTTATTTTTATTCTATAGCTATGTATTTTTGTTCTGTAGCTATACATTTTTATTTTATAATGAAGACCATTTCTGTATTACTCATATGATTAAAAACTAATTTTACAGAAAGGGAAGTGGGCAGCTTGGTGTTGGAAAACCCCACCCATTAGACTTATGTTGTAAACTTCTTTCTGCCATTTACTGCCTTTATATTCTTGGAAGACAAGCAAAAATAATCTTGACCTCAGTGTAATCATAAGGCAAAGGGATGACTCATGTCTCAGAAATAGTTCTAAGGGTTATATAAGCTAAGACATCAAAAGCCACGTGAAGTAAATCAAATCTTAGTGTAAGTAACCAGGTACTTCAGTATTTAGAATTCTAGTCAGATAAGAAGCTATTCCTTCCAGCTCTAAAACTGTCCTTGAATAAAGAATCAGCCTCACATCACTTTTCCCTTTGGGGAATCACCCAGGGTACTGAGTTTACCCTAAGTTCTGGTGCCAGCCTGGTTCCTATTCTACCTGGTGACCATAAGCAAGGCCCTTCCCCAGTACGATTCTGTTTCACCATCTAAAAGTGAAGTGTTTGACAAAGCATCACTTAACAGCCCATCTAGCTCAGATTCTCAGTGATTCTTAGCAGTCACTGACTTCTAAATTGGTCATTTCAGAAAAAGTATACACACAAACACACATACACAAAATAAATAAATAAAATAATAAAATCAGTTGGCCAGACTCTGCTACTTCCTTCAAGCAAGTTGGAGAAGCCCAATCAATCAATCAGTCATTGTCCAGCTGCTAGCTAGAAATGTGGACATTCCTTGGCAACGTCAATATAACAAAACTCTCTACAGCATACCCCTAAGACAAGATAAAGATCAGTAAAAAAACAGTGATGCACAATAAAGTGCTATGCAATAATAAAGAGCGATTGATGAACCTGCAAATCATCTCACAACATGGATGAATCTGGAGGGAATTGTATTGAGCTAAAAACAAGTCAGTCAGCAAATGTTATATGAGACTTCTACTGTAAAAAAAAAATGAAAAGGCTTAAAAAAGAAAGAAGTCTCTGCTGTTGAGTCAATTCCAACTCATCGCAACACCTGGTGTATTTGAACCACCAACCTTTTGGTTAGCAGCTGTAGCACTTAACCGCTATGCCAGCAGGGTTTTATTCACACAAAAAGAAACCTTTGATGGTTGTGAGGGAAAGGAACAGTGGAGACTGAAAAACAGTAAGTAAACGATAGTTAAGTGGTAGCTTTGGTGAAGGGTAGGGCAGAACACAACACTGGGGAAGCCAGCACAAGCTGTATAAGGCAAGGTCACGGAAGCTCCACAGACACATTCAATTCCCTGAGGGACCAAACTGCTGGGCTGTAAGCCTTGGGGACCACGCTCTCAAGAAATATCTAATGCAGTTGGTATAATGCAGTTTATAAAGAAAATGTTCTGCATCCTATCCTACTTTGGTGAGTAGTGTTTTAAGGTCTTAAAAGCCTATGACTGGCCCATGTGAGATGCTCAACAGGTCTTAACACTTTGGGACCAATGGAGAATAAAAAAACTAAAAATACGAGGGGAAGATTAGTCCACAGGACTAATGGAACACAACTACCACTGCCTCTGGTAGACTGAACTCAGTACAACTAGATGGTGCCTAGCTACTACCACTGACTGCTCTGATAGGGAACATAATAGAGAGTTCCAGACAAAGCTGGAGGAAAATGTCGAACAAAATTCTACCTTACAAAAAAAGACCAGACTTTGTGATCTGACAAGAGACTGGAGAAACCCCAAGAGAGTGGCTCCCAGACAGTCTTTTCGGTCAGTACTGAAGTCACTCCTCAGATTCACCCCTCAGCTAAAGACTTAGACAGACCCCATCAAACAAAACAAGACTAAAAGGGCACACCAGCCCAGGGGCAAGGGTAGGAAGGGACAGGAAAGCTGGTAATGGAGAACCCAAGACTGAGAAGGGAGTTGACATACTACAGGGTTGTAAACCAATGTAAAACAAAGTATACTGTATAATGCAAAGCTGCTTTGTCCTGTAAACCTTCTTTAAAGTACAATTAAACAAACATATAAAGAATCAAACAGATAAAGAATCAAACCGTAGTTTACTTTTACCTACTTCTCTAAAAATTGATTCCAGATCCAAAGTGAAAGAAACAGGAATGGCTTTTAGTCATTTTACAGGGACATACTGTGTACCAAATGTGAACTAGGTGCTAGAATACAAAGGACGTCTGCCTTCCTGGAATCTGCAGAGTACCTGAGGAGGCAGGCAGTTATGTAAATAATAACCACAGGGCAACGAGTTCTCTGATACGGAAATTCCAGGAGTACAGAAGATTTCAGATCAGGCTACAAGCTATGAGGAGGTCAAGAAAAGCCTGACTTAAGTGAATACCTAAAGGATGCACCCTGCTGTCATATTGGCTAAGTGCTATACCTGCTAACCAAAAGGTTGGGAGTTTGAATCTGCCAGAAGCTCTTTGGGAACTCTATGGGGCAGTTCTACTCTGTCCTATAGGGTTGCTATGGGTCAAAATCAACTTGACAGCAGTGGGTTTGGGGTTAAGGATGCGTGGTGTTAGAGATGAAAGGCAGAAGCACATCATGACAGGATTTGAGGAGCAGAGGGAGTGCATTACATATAATTTCACTGGCTTGTAGGTGTTTTCTCATGCAAGACATTTGAAACATCTGTAAGTAAAGAATCATAGGCTTTTAAAACTACGAGAAACTGTAGATACTACTTCGCTGCTGATGAGAAGGTCAGCATTTTTTAATCCACCAGCTGCTCCTTGAAAATCCTGTGAGGCAATTCTACTCTGTCCTATAGGGTTGCTATGAGCTCAGAATTGACTCAAGGTTGACAGGTAATCCTAGATTACTAGAATTTATCTTATCCCAACTTCTAACAGAAACAAAACAAAAAACGATTTAGACATTTCCTAAGGTTAATGATTAGTGACCAAGATGTGACTACAATTTAGCCCATAGCATTGTCCTTTCTGCTTTACAACTGGTCAAACTCAAATGTACATACTTGTATCATCCAAAATCTGAAATGAAGTTGCAAAAAGGAAACCTCAGCTTGATGTTATATTCCCAACAGAATGACGAACAAAAGCTCCTTAAAACAAAGAGAATAAAAATTATAATAGGAATATTTTACAGACAAATTCCCCTGATAAAGACTACAAAGGAAATTTCTTTCCCCCACTTTTATTTTACTCTTTTTTAAACTTCTTATATTGGCATTTTTTATATGACTACAAATTATCCTCATCCTAAAACTAGTCTCTACATAACTGCTATATAAAAAGGATGGAGAAAGACCTTCCAAACAAGAACATTTGGGAGGTGGATGGATGGGGGAGGCTAAAGAGGCGGAGATGTAGGCATGGAGCGGGCTTCTGCCTCACTGAGCCCAAATCAGTGCATGGGAATCTGTCACAAGAGACACTTACATGGAAGGTTCCAAAACACTTACTCAGATAAAGCCGCCCAAACTCAATCACCAGCCAGAGAATGAAGGGCCCTTTAGACATTTTGACTGTTGACAGGTCCCAGGAATCTGCCTGTCTGTCCCAGGTCCATTTCTTATATCCTGTTAATGCTGACACGGCAGAACCTTGTAGTTCCGTTTTCCTTTTGCCTCGTAATCTTCCCTTTCCTCTCTGCTGAATGGTTTCCCTCAGTTTGGGGTGTAAGATAACATGGTCTGAGTACTTTTCTCGTGGCCAGTTGTGTGTGTGAATGTGTAGTATGATAGTATGGGCTTGTGTGTACCTCCCTGTTCATGCACAGAGGGATATGTCTACATGTGCATGAGAATCCATGTGTATACATCTGTATGTGCATGTGTAAGCTGCAGGTATCCAGACCACTCTGCAGGTTGTGATAAAATGTTATTAATTGTCCACACTTGCATTTGTTTAAAATGGACTCCTCATAGGAGCCAAAGGAAAGTTAGACCAGAATTTGGCTCCACTCCCATTCTACGTTTCTAGCTTGCCTACTTGGCTTGGCTATAGATCTGAACTTTGACACCTGCGGTCACACGATGGAGAAAGAAAGGCGGGCTGCAATCAATAATGACAGAAGCCCAAAATACCATTTGAGTTTATTGGGCAGGTAAAGAAGAAATTTTGTAGAGGAAGAATACTATGACTTTTTGTACAACTGCAAAGACGGGCTCAGGCGTCAAATAGGCCCAAGGTCTATGTCCAATTTCACTACTTGTTAGTGAAACCACTTGATGGGGAAGAGCATAAAAGGTAATAAATGAGCCACATTAGCCAAGTGCCAACCAAGTGCCGTTGAGTCGGATCCGACTCATGGTGGCCACATTAGGGGACTTGAACTTGATGATATAAACAACCCTTCAAAGATATACACAGCATCACATAACAGCTTAGAGGAGGAATCAGATCCATGATCACTGAGCAGATGCATTTCCTAAAGCAGAATCTTACCATCATCATTTTTTATTGACTGCTTAATTATATGCCAGGGACTGTACTAACTGCTCTAGATGTATTATTTAATACTCAGAACCTGAAGAAATAGATACTATTTTTCCCAATTAACAAATGAGGAAGCTGAGGTAAAAGGGGATTAGGTAAATCACTCAAGATCCTCAGCTAAAGTACTGTAGAAAACCAGGGCTGAAATCTAGGATTGCTCAATTTCCAAGCCTTTGCTCTTCAACATTATATTATCCTTTGAGCTGTGACCCACAGACTAACTCGGTCATGAGACTAAGCCTATCTGTGCTTAGCCCCTATCTAGCCCTAGAGGAGGAATTTGAGGATACATAAATATTTCCTGTTTAAAAAAAAAAAATCCTCATTTGATTGTAATCAGCCTAATAAGCTTCAAACATTCACCATTGCTCTCAGTAAATTTCTTCTTGAAAATACAAACATTGGGTGAAGCTCTGGACTCAAGCAAAACAGGGACTAGGAGTGAGACCCAGAGATAAAAGTAAAGGGATACAATGACAGTCTTGCCACTGAATGTCCACTGAACTGTGGGATCCTTCTTCTACCCCATCTCTAGGAGACTGAGAGTCTTAATCCCTGGACAAACTGTACAGTGCTGATACAAAAACTTATAGATATTGATATCAATGTCCCCCAGCAACACCACCCATCATCACTTAGGAAAAACACCAGTGATGAGCTTCTATTTTACGGTGTAAACTGGAGCTTCTAATTCGTTTTTAGTGTGTCATTGTTAAATATAAATGAACAGCCCAGAAGTAAACCTACATATCTATGGTCAACTGACTTTTGACAAGGATACTAAGTCCATTCAATGGAGAAAGAGGAATCTCTTCAATAAATGGTGCTGGAACATTGGATTTTCACATGAAGAAAAATGAAACAGAATCCATGTCTCATACCAACACAAAAACAAATTCAAAATGAATGAAGGACCTAAATGTGCAAACTAAGACCATAAAATTCTTAGAAGAGCAAGCAGAACAATGCTGTGAAGCCAAGTTATCAATAATGGATTATGTAATGTAATAGCACAAGTACAAACAGCAAAAGACAAATAAACAGCTCATAAAAATTTAGAACTTGTTCATCAAAGACTACCAAAAAAAAAGTGAAAAGGTAAGTTACCAAGTGGCAGAATATCTTCAGAGGCCATGTATCCAACAAAAGTCTAATAATCAAAAAACATATAAAACTTTAACAACCTAAGAACAAAAAGACAACCTAATCATAAAACAGGAAAAGCACTTGAATAGCTATTTTTACCAGAGGACATTCAAACCATCAACAAATACATGAGAAGATGTTCAATGTCATTAGCCATCGGAGAGATGCAAGTAAAAACCAAAATGAAGTACTATTTCACTTCCACTAGGATGGCTAAGATAACCAAAAAACAAAAAAAAAAAACAGAAAATAACAAACATTGGAAAGGACTTATGGAAATTGTAACACTTATCCACTGCTAGTGAGAATTCAAAATGCTATACTTGTGGGGAACAGTGTGGTGGCTCCTTAAGAAAAACTAAAACTACCATTAGACCAACAATTCCAGTCTTAGGAGACCCAAAGTCTTGAAATCAAAGATTCAAAAACAGACTTGTACACCAAGGCTTATTGTAACACTATTCGTAGTAGAAAAGGTGTGGAAACAACCTAAATGCACATCAGCAGATGAATGGATAAATGAAATATGCTAACATGAATCCAATACCATACTATTTAGCCAGTAGGAGAAATGAAATCTTCATACATGCTATAATACAGATGGAGCTTGAAAACAGTATGTGGAGCAAAACAAGCTAATTGCAGAAAGACAAATATTATATGACTTCACATATATAAAAAGCCAAAAAAAAGGCAAACATATAGAATGAAACTTTATTGGAGGTTACAAGGAGCAGGAGAGAGAGGAAAGAGTGACAATAGTGATGGAAAAACATAGTGATGGAAAAAAAATCCATCACTTGATTAAGGGGAAGTGGGCAATGCTGTCATAGTTTTCTATTGCCTCTATAACAGAAATACCACAAGTGGATGGACTTAACAAAGAGAAATTTATCTTCTCACGGTCCAACAGGCTAAAAGTCCAAATTCAGAGCATCATTCAGGGAAAGGCTTTTTCTCTGTGTCAAGTCTGGAGGAAGGTCCTTGTCATCAATCTTCCCCTGGTCTGGAGACCTCTCCATGTAGAAACTTAGGATCCAAAGAACATACTCTGCTCTTCCTGTTGCTTTCCTCGTGGTATTGTTAGGGTCTGCGATTTTCAAGATGCGACACTGTTACTTTAAAGGTTAAATTTTATTAAAAAATATGCCCAATAGGAAAAATACTGGTGCACCAGGGACGCACCCCAAGCTACACAGAGCAGGGGGCAACAACGAGTTTCCTCAGCGCCCAGTATTTAAGTCGTGAGATTGCAAAGCAGGGAGGGTGAACTGACCTTTACATTGATTGGTTAACTCCTATTAGTTATAAAATGTGGTCAAGGTCTAGGGGTCACTTGCAGGCTGTCACTTGCAAGGTTGCCCCCAGGCTTGTCTTGTGACAGTGTTTTGTAAGACAAAGGTGAGATTATTCTATATTTTCTGCTATTAAGTTGTTTCCTGGGGCTGTCTTTAATACCTCGAATTTTTACCGCGCCCTTCCTCATTTCAACAGTATGATGTCTTCCTTTTTCTGCTTGCTTCTCTTTCCTTTTATCTCTCAAGAGACAAAATGTTGTTCAGGCCACACCCTAGGGAAACTCCTTTTACATCGGATCAAGGATGTGACCTGGATAAGAGTGTTATATCCCACCCTAATACTCTTTAACATAATCTAATCTTGTCTTATTAACCACAGCCAGAAATTAGGGTTTATAACACATAAGAAAATCACAGAATAAAGGACAACCACACAATACTGGGAACTAAGTTCTAACCAAGTAGACACATATTTTGAGGGAACACAATTCAATCCACAACACATGCATAGCCGGTTATTGTAATTGGTGTCAATATGTAGTAAGTTATGCAGTAGATGTATTAACAATAGTGATCAAAAAATAGTAGCTGCTGAGGCTGTTAATGTACAACCAAATACCTTATGGCATTTAGTTTCTCAGTTTGGAGGTTTAGAGTCATGGTTTCATGGGACTTCCCAGTTAATTAGCCTAATAATGTGTTTAGTGCTTCTGTTCTACCTCTAGTTCACTGCATAGTGCCTGCAGTCTTAAAAGCTTACAAGAGGCCATGAAGGCATTACAACTGGTCACTATTCACCTGGAGCAACAGAGAAAGGAGACTCAGCAATAGGTAGACAATAGGAAGGTGCAGCTAATTTCTTCCATGAACAACTGCCCCCTTTGTCATGAGACTAAAAGAACTAGATGGTGCTCAGGTATCATTGCTAAAAATTTTGCTCAAAGAGTCTATAGAAGAATCCTGATAAAAGGGGAATAAATGCAGAACAGAATTTCAAATTCTGATGAACTCTAAACTTTCTGGGGCCATGAAAGGTGTAAGAACCTCCAAAACTATTGCCTAAGATAAACTTTAAATCTTAAACCAAAAACATACCCTGAAATAATCTTAAAACTAAGTAGTAGAATAGCTTAACATGAAAAAAGTTTTGCCTCGATTATTAAGCTGTTTTAAGAGCTATCTATATAGGGTGAAACTGACAACAACAACTTGAAAGATTAAAAAGGAACTTTAATAGGCAAGCTTGTTTTTGTTCAAAGGAGAGAACAACTCAGGAGAGACAGGTGAGAATGGTTGTACAAGTTGAAAAATATAATCAATGTTCTTAAATTATACATGCAGAAACTGCCATGTTGGTGTATGTTTTGATGTGTATGTTCTTAACAACAACAAAATAAATAAAATTAAGAGAGAAAAAATACACACACACACACATGGATAAGCAAAGATCACTAGACTTCTAAGGAAAGTCTTCAACATAAAAAAAGATCAAATGAGGCATAAAAAGAAAGAGGGAAGAGAAGGAAGAAGAGAGAGGAGATGAGAGGAGGGGAGGGAAAGTGAGGGGTAAGGGGAAGAAGAGCAGGGAAGGAGAGGAAAAGGAGAGGAAGGGAAGAAAGAAGAGAGAGAGAAAGAAACAGAGAAAAAAGAAAGAAAAAGAAAGAGGAAGGAAGAGAAGAAGGGAGGAAGAGAAAGGGAAAGAAAGAGAGAAGGAAGGAAGGAAAGAAGGAAGAAAGGCAGACCCAGGGGAAAAACAGACACAACAGATAATGCAAAAGAAAACTTAAAAAAAAAAAGTGCTAATATTATCCAAGAATGGAAAGATTTTACACCTGTGATAAAGAAGAGAAAAGGAGTTATTGTAGAACAAGAAAGAGCTCTTGGAAATCAAAATATATAAACATTCACCACAAAATTTTAGAAAGATTTGAAAAATAAAGTTAAGGAAATTTCCTACAAAGTATAACAAAAAATCAAAAAGATAGGGTGGAGTCAAGATGGCGGACTAGACACATATCTCCTTAATTCCCTCTGAAAATTAAGGCCTTGATTTATAATTGAATGAAGCTTTCTGGACACCCAGTAGGTCCTAGGACATGGCATACGGCTGTCAGTTTGGACTACATGCCACTAAACAGGATACTTCTCTCTTGCTTATCCCTGTTTGCACATACTGAAGGTATTGGCATTTTTAACTTTTTTTTCTTTTTGTTGGCTAGTTGGCACGAGATGGGCATGAGCTGACACATATGCTGAAACAAAGTGCTGAAGTGAACAGCATGTGCCACAGCAGAGAGACAGTGTGTGAGATAGCCATATTTTGAGAGCCCAGCGGCAGACTGAGGGCACCACAGCCACTCCACCTTCTCTTTTCAGAGCTCTGCGACAGATTCAACTGTTTTGCAGCTGGAGGGGCACTTTGGCTAGGACACCATCTTGGTCAGCTGCAAGGTGGAGTCACCCAACCAGAGGTTTCATCATGGCTAATTCCCAGGCAGGGAGGCAGTGCCAGTCCAAGGAGCACTTTTTCAACAGAAAGGCTGTTCTTAGCACAGTGTTACCTTATGGGGTGGGCCTGGTGGAGGATGGTAACAAGGAAGTAAACACTCCCTACTTTGAAGTACATGATAGTATCTGAGGATGGCCAAAGAGATGTCTCTGTTGTCAGTTGGAAGGCAGGGTCAGTCACACCTGATGGCCTGACTGATTTTGGAGTCTGTCGGATAGCTTTTAGCTTTTTAAAATAAGACTTCCTGGAGAAACAACTGCTGTGCAGCCCAATGGCATCACTTCCAGCCCTTATCGACCCACATCATAGGATAGATTGACAGCCCGCCACTGACTCCGTAAGTAGGATGGTGTCAGCCAGCCAGGAGGTACAGCCTGCCACCTCAGAGAGTCCACTGGGGACAGTCATTAGAGTACACAGAGGTGGCTGGTGACCAACTTCGTTCTCAGAACTACACCTCAGCTCCTGTTGATGCAACACCAGGGAAACTAAACAGTCTCTAGATGTCCTGAAACCAACAAACTATTGCCAAACATTTAACGAAACAGCCCCCAAATGGCTCCAGAAAACTCCCAAAACAAAGAATCATAAAATCTCTCAGATGAAGCCTCTCAAGAATATTGGAGGTACAAAAGAATTGTATAGAGAGCCCTCCTAGAGATTATACAAAATGCAACAAGAAAAGTGAAAAAAATTACGCAAGCTATTCGAACTAATGGAACATCAATGTTCTGAAATCCAACAGATCAATAACAGAATTACAGAATTAGACAATTCAATTCAAAGCCAAAAGAGCAGAACTGAACAAATAGAAATCAGATTTAGTGACCTTGAAGATAGAATAACTGACACCAACATTTATGAGGAGAAATAAGGGAAAAGAAATAAGAAAAATGAAGAAGCATTAAGAACCATGCAGAACTCTACCAAGAAATCGATCTGTAATTAATTTGAGTTACTAAACAGGCAGGGACAGCTGAAACCACAGAGAGTATTGTTGTTGAACTGCTGACAGAAAACTTCCCTGAAAATATGAAAGAGAACATAGATATCTAAGGTGTGTATTGAATGCCACATTAACCAACCCCCAAAAGAAAGACACCAAGACATATTACAATCAAGTTTAATAAAATGAAACATAAACAGAGACTCTTAAAGGCAAGACTCAAAGCAAAGCTAACATTCAGAGGGAAGCCCTGTAGCCTTTCTTCTCGTGTCTCAGCAGAAACAATGTTGGCATTGAGGCAGTAGGATGACACATTCACAGTCTTGAAGGAGAAAAACTTCCAACCGAGACTTATATATCCTGCAAAACTGTCTTTCAAATATGAAGATGAAATTAAGACATTCATAGATAAACAGAAGCTTAGAGACTTCATAAAAACTGAACTAAAACTACAAGAAATACAGAAAGAAGCTCTTTGCTTAGAAAAACAAAACCCTTAACTGTATGTTTAAGGAGGCAATACAAGACACAGCATCCAGAAACCTACTCAGTAAGGGAAGGCACAAAACTCAGTCAAAGCCATATTATTAAAAGAAAGGAACCAGTGACCATATCATGAAAACTAAGACACCACCACATTTAAAAGAGGGATATACTACAGTAGTTATAGTCTTTTCCTATGAAGAGGAAGTTAATAAAATATGTAGAAGTTAAAATTGTGTTTAAACTCAGAGTATTAAGGAGGATCATAGTGATAGCTGCTAAGTAGAATAATAATGTAACATATCAAAACAAGAAACATAATGCAGGAGTCTCAACAAACACAAAGCCAAGTGCCAAGTGACAAACACAAAAGCAAAACTAAAAAGACCAAAATTCAACCCATAAAGAAGAATAACCCACAACAGAATATCAAGAGTAACACATAAAACATCAACACAAAATTAAGTACATCAAAACGACAGCACTAAACACATACCTATCAATAATTACACCGAGCGTAAAAGGACTGAACGCTCCAATAAAGAGACAATGAGTGACATCTTGGATCAAAAGACACGACCCATCTATATGTTGCTTACAACATACGTTAGACTCAAAGATATGAACAAACTAAAAATTAAAGGATGGAAGAACATGTATCAACCTAACAATCAACAAAGAAGAGCAGGTGTCACAATACTAATCTCATATAAAATAGACTTTAATGTAAAATCCACTATCATGGATGATGATGGTCACTATTGCTGAAAGGGTCAATACACAAGCAGGACTTAACAATATTAAATATTTATTCACCCAGTACTAGAGTATCTAAACATATCGAACAAACTAACTACATTGAAAACTGAGATAGATCACTCCATGGTAACAGTGGGAGACTTCAACACTCCACTTTCAGTAATGGATACATCATAAGAAAAAAGCTCAGAAAAGGCACAGATCTTATTGTGACAATTAACGAATTAAACCTCATCAATGTATACAAAACTTTTTATTCATCAAGAGGTAAGTACACCTTCTTCTCCAATGCACATGGAACATTTTCCAGAATAGATCGTATGTTAGGACATATAGCAAATCTCAACAAAAGCCAAACCATTGAATTATTGCAAAGCATCTTTTCAGACCATAAAGCCGTAAAAGTCAAAATCAAGAGCAGAAAAAACATAGATAGAAATTAGAACTCATGGAAACTGAAAAACACCTTGCTCAAAAAGCCTTGGGTTATACAGGAAATCAAGGAAGAAATAAAGACATTTATGGATTCCAATGACAATGAAAACACTTCCTACCAGAGGTCAGTTTATCTCCATAAATGCACACTTTCAGAAGGGAAAAATCACCCAAACCAAAGAACTGACTGTACAGCTTGAACAAGTTGAAAGACAGCAGTAGAGGAAACCCTCAGGCACCAGAAGAAAACAGATCATGAAGATTACAGCAGAACTAAATGAATTAGAGAATAGAAGAATAGTTGAAAAAAGTGATAAGACCAAAAGCTGTTTTTTTAAAAAAAGATCAATGAAACTGACAAACCTTTGGCTAAACTTACTAAATAAAAACAGGAGAGGAAACAAAATAACCAAAATAAGAAGCAAGAGGGGAGATGTCACAACAGATTCAACAGAAATCAAAAGTATAATAGAATACTATGAAGGACTGTATTCTACCAGATTTCAAAACCCAGAGGAAATGGACAAATTCCTAGATTCATGTCACCTGCCAAAATTATCACAAGGAGAAGTAGAACAACATAATAAACCCATCTTTATGATGTATCCATTACTGAAAGTGGAGTGTTGAAGTCTCCCACTGTTACCATGGAGTGATCTATCTCAGTTTTCAATGTAGTTAGTTTGGATTTCTTTCTGTAGGAAGAAACTGAAAAAAATCATCCAAAAACTACCAACCAAAACATGCCCTGGCCCAGATGGCTTCACTGTAGAATTCTTGCAAGCTTTTAGAGAAGACTTAACTCCAATACTGCTGAAACTGTTTCACAGCATAGAAAGGGATGAAACTCCCAAATTTGTTCTACAAGGCCAGAATAATACCAAAGCCAGGAAAAGATCCCACTGAAAAGGAAAATGACAGACCAATATCACTCATGAACCTAGACGCAAAAGTCTTCAACAAAATCCTTGCCAATAAAATTCAACAACATATTAAAAAAAAAAAAATTCACCATACACAACTTAGATTCATATCAGGGATGCAAGTCTAGTTCAACATCAGAAAAACAATTAACATGACCAGCCACATAAATAACACAAAAGATAGAAATTTCGTTGGGTAAAAGCACTGACAGCACACATTAGATAGAAGATCAAATTAACTGGACTTCAACATAAACTGAAATCTCTTCTAATCTTAACCCAATATTGAAAGGATAGAGTAGCAGGGGTAGGGGTCCAGTGACCATGCTCTTTGGGGACATTAAGGCCAATTGTTATAACTGGCCTGTTGTTAAGTGAGTCTTCTGCATCCCGTGTTGGTGAGTGACATCTGGGGTCTTAAAAACTAGCAAGCTGCCATCTGAGGTACACCAAATGGTCACAACTCAGCCGTAACAGATGATCAATAAGGACAACAAAGACAAGAGAAAAAAGAACCCAGAAGACGGAAGGACCCAAATGAATGGGTGACCATATCAACGTGTGACCAGAAGAACCAGATGGTGCCCAGCAACCACCAAAGACAGCTGTGACGGGGCACACAGTGTCAAGCCCCAGTGGCAACAAGAGAAAAAGAGGGGTGTGACTCAAGAACTCCACTAAAAGACCACAACTGATGGTCCGAAGGCCTGGGGGTTCCTCTGGGAGGATGGCCCTAGATCTGCTGCTGCCCCTGACCAGAAATCATTACTGAAGTCAGCTCTTCAGACAGTAATGGATTCGACTTTGGGACACGGTATGACCATACGGTGTGTACACTTTAATGTTCTATGCATCTATATGATGCTGTCCCACTGGCCTCTTACTAGAGGGTAGAAGAGAGGGTGCAGAGGAGTGGACAGGAGATTGTTAAGAGGATATGACATGTGTAGAACGGAAAGGAGGAATGTGCTGTCATCGCACAAGGAGAGCAGGAGGAGCTGCAGATAGGTGGGCATGCAAATTGAACTTGGATTGTATACTTTCCTTCGATCACAAAAATCATTTTAAAAAGTCAAAAAGATAGAAAATAGAGTAGAAAAGATGATAGAAAATTCAACTTATAAAGTTCAAATGACTCAGAGTGTTCCAGAACATTAAAATAGAAAATACAGGGAGGAAATTAGTAAAGAAACAATAAACCAAATTCTCATAACTAAAGGACACCAGTCTCTAATTGGGAGGACCAAATATTGACTCCAGTGAACAAAAAGACTTCTCATAAAAAGCTATATTATGATGAAATGTGAGAACATCAGACTAAAGAAAAAATATTAAAAGCTTCCAGAGGAAAAGCAGAGCAAAATGAAACAAATTTGCATTGAAAGGATTGGAAATCAAGGTGACATTGATCTTCTAAACATAAAACTGAAAAACAATGCAAGAAGGCTTTCAAAACTGAGGCAAAAATGATTTTAAACCTATAATCCTATTTCCAGATAACTTGTTACTCAAATGTTTTAGAAATACAGTGAAGATCTTTTCAGCAGTGGAAGGACTTAAAGTTTACTTCTCATCAACTCTTTTGTAGCAGTCGACAGGTGGGAAATATGTAGCCAAAAAGGAGAATTAACCAGGAAACAGGAAGGCATGAAATCCAGGAAACAGGACATACAACTCAGAGAAAGGAAAATTTCAGAAGACAACCGCATAGCAAAGCTAGACATCGACTAATTCGGTTATCTGTGGCTACATCAGGGCATCACATATCATCCCCAAACTTAATGCCTTTGGTTCCACAAAGGAAAGTCCAGTAGATCCAGTCCAACATGTGAGTAGGGTGGGCACATGTCCTGGGCCTAAATGATCATTATTAATCCATCGCATTAAGGATTTAGTCATAGCAAAGGAAGTACATTTGTTGACTTGAAGAAGGTGGTTCAATCAGACACACGAAGAATTGGGAATATTAGTACATATGCTAAGCACAGAGCTGGGTGTTATTCATGTATAACCCAAGCAGCAAACCTGTGGAGGAGATACTTCCCTTTGCACTGTAAAGGAAAGAAAACAAAAACCAAAACCAAACCCAGTGCCATTAAGTTGATTCTGAGCAGAACTGGAAAATATTGAAAACATAACTGAAAATGTGTCTTTTATTGAGTGGCATGAGTAGTTAAGCTAGTAGCCAAATGGTTGAAAGTTTAAGTCCACACAGAGGAGCCTTGGAAGATGGAAGACAGGCCTGGAGATCTGCTTCTCCGTGGTGACAACCTTGAAAACTCAAGGGAACAGAAATGCTTTGCACATGGGGCCATCGGGAATTGGAATCAGCGTGGTGGCAATCACCAACTCCAACAGCAATATTAATTAGAGCAAGTTTTGCTCACCTCAAGGAGGTAGTGATTTATAACAAGAAGAACCCCAGTCTGGAAACGGAGCACTATCAGAAACCCCCAGGGTATCACTCATTCTGCGCTTCTCTCAGGAATCTTTATCTGCTTCTCTCTGCGCCTCTGTCCCAACCAGCTTCCTCATGATTTCTGCTTGCTCACAGTCCATAACATATACTCCAGCCTCAAGCCCTCTCTGTGACCTTGACATAGTTCTGTTAGCTCACTGATTCATTCAGTTCTAATTTCCCGATTCCTGAAAGAAAATCTCAGTCCTTTCATTTCATTTTTCACTAGCTAAGTTGTAGTTCACTGGCCTGTCTGTTGCTGGCTACCCTGGGATCAGCCCTGAATAAAGGGAGAAAGATTCCATTGGGCAGAACACGATTGTTCCATTTGTTATTTCAGTGCGGGAGGAGAGAATGATTGAGGTGTAATCCCTTATGAGTGGCTTAAGGGTGGCTGGGGTAAGCGGGGAGTAACTAACAACCCTAACACAAACAGGAATTCTTATGTGTCTATCACCAAAGTAAATCTAAATCCACTGCTGTCAAGTTCATTCTGACTTACAGAGATCCTGTAGTATAGAATAGAACTGCTCCATGGAGTTTCCAAGGAGCACCTGGTAGATTCCAACTGTCACTCTTTTGGTTAACAGATGTAGCACTTAACCACTATGCCACCCGGGTTTCTGTCACCAAAATAGTACACTGAATTACTTAGGAATTCACCTGACCAGAGGTAACAGAAATTTCCATTCTCTAAAACCTAAACAAATGACAGACTTATTTTTCCACTCATAACAAGAGTAGATGGTAGCCCAGGGATTCAGTGAGGTCACCATGAACCCAAGCTCTACTATCTGTCGATTCTTCCAACCACAGCATATTGGTCTTATTGAACAAGGTCACAGAAAGACTAGTGTAGTTCTGGATATCAAGCCCATCCTTCGGAAAGCAAAGGAGAGTCAAGAGGGCTTTCATCTCATTGGCCTTTTCATTTTCTTTTTTTTTTTTGGTGAGGAAAGACTTCCCTTGTCAACTTTCCCTTACAGTTTATTATCCAAAACTCAACCACTAGCCCACTCTCAAAGCCATTTTATGACATGACTGGTTTAGGCCAATCAAGGTCATCCTCTGAGCTTTGGGTAGGGACCTAGAATTCCAGAGATGGAGGCATGGAACACGCTGGTTACATGAAAAAATAAGATTTCTATTACAAGATGGAAAGACTGGTGGCCAACAGTCTTCAAAAAAAGCATCCATGAGGGCAAGGAATGTATCTATGCCTCTGTAGCTGGCCCAATGCCAGATTTACAACACATAATAAATTCTTGTTGAATAAATGAATGAAACAATGAATGAATATCTTAACTTCTTAAAGAGAGAAAATGATACAAAGTAAAATGACTAGAGTAGTTGTTAGGTGCTATTAACACTTCAGAAATCTCTGTGAGACTTTCCCTCACCTTTCTGAACCTCAGTTTTTTCATCTGTAAAATAGATTAAATTATATCTTCAGCATGGAGTTGATTTGGGGGCTAAATGAAACAATGTAGGGTTCTTTGACATCATAACAAATGGGAAAAATAGTCTCTCAGTTTATAAGCAATGGAAACAAAGAGGGGAGGAAGGTGGAGTGAGTCAAGTCAGCCTCCACAAATAGAAAAGGAGAAATGGAACCTGGGTGGATAAGCTTTCTAGCTGGTTTAGGAAGTCATCATTTCACCGGGTTTATACTCTGAAAATGAAAGGCAGTTTCCATATGAATAAATGCAGGAAATGCTGAGGTCTTGGAAACTCAATTCTTACCCTTCTGGCAAGCCCAGGATATGTGTTAAGAAATGGAAAGTGGTAAAAAAGAAAAAAAAAAAGTGTTACAGTAATTCAAAAAAACATTCAGCTTCCCTGGTGATACCCTAGTTGGTACAAACATAGTGAAGTCACTACTTCCAGTCACATTATACTGTGGAAACTCAATTGAATGTAGCCAGTTACCTTTGGCAGTTGAGTTCAGATCAATTTAATATAGCTCCCAAACTCAAACTCACTGCCATCAAGTTGATTCTGACTCATAGTGATCCTATAGGACAGAGTAGAACTGCTCCATAGAGTTTCCAAAGAGAGCCTAGTGGACTCCAACTGTTAACATTTTGGTTAGCAGCCATAGCGCTTAACCACTATGCCACCAGTGTTATTTTTCACAAATATTCCAGTTATGCTCTGGGCACATTCTCCATCCTCAGACTTGACCTGGCTGGTATATCTGAGCAAAAGTGACCCGTGTCATTTCTAAGTGCAAGCCTTTAAGAACTGGTATACAATTCACTACTTTCCCTAGCAGAGAAACTGGTGCCAAACTGCGATGTCTCCATAAATATAGATCCTCAAGCAGAAACACTCCCCACCACCAACTGTCAATGGAAGTACGTAAGAAAAAAATTTTTTAAGCCACCAAGTTGTTCACTCATTTTTAAACAGCAACATAAGCCAATGAACTGTGACTAATACCACCTCAGTCACAGTGAGTAGTGTTTAAGGATCCATTCTTTGGAGTGAGACAGTTCAGGCTTGGCAGCTGGGATGTCTACTAGGCACATGGCCTGTAATCTCCATCCCTATGCCTTTGTTCTTATTCCTGTCTCAGTCTACATTTGTAGTTCTCAGATCTTTAAACCACAAAAAAACACTCAGGGTCAGGGTCTACTCCTAGAGGCTACAACCTCTTTAGTCTTGGGTGTGGCAAGGACATTGGAGTTTTTATTTTTTGTTCTGTATTGTTTTTGTTTTTAGTTCAAACACAGAGTATGATTGAGAACCAGTGGTCTGTCTACCAAAATAAACAAACAAACTGCTAACTAGCTGACTCCAACTCATGGTGACTCCATCAATATTAGAATAGAACTGTGTTTCATGGGGGTTTTAATGGTTGATTTTTTTAGAAACATATCAGTAGACCTTTCTTTCAAATCACCTCCCATTAGATGTAAACCTTCACATTTTCAGTTAGCAGCTGAGCATGTTAACTATTTACAGCACTCAGGTACCACACTATTCTACCTAGAAATGCCTTAACTTTACTTACTAGGTTCATCCTTCAAGACTCAGACGAAAACTCTTTCAAAAACCCTTTGTGAGTCCAAAGTTCTCACTGCAGCTGCAGTAGCAGTCTTGGAACTTATCTGTTTACGTCTACTAAAAACATGGAATCAAGATTATCCATGCTTATGTCTATTTTCCTAACAAAAGTATAAACTTCTAGAGGGCAGAGCTTGTACTGGAACTGTCTTGTAGTTCACAACTTAGCACATACTTGGCATTACACTATATAGGAAAAACTAAAACCCAAACTAAAACCAAGCCCAGTGCCATCAGATCAATTCTGACTCACAGTGACCCCATAAGACAGAGCAGAACTGCTCCATAGAGTTTTCAAAGAGTGCCTGGTGGATTTGAACTGCCGACCTTTTGGCGGTTTTGGCTAGTAGATGTGGCACTTAACCACTACACCACCAGAGTTTCCGGTATATAGCCAAGTATACACCAAAAAAAATTATTGATCTAAGCAGAGAAAAGATCACTAGATCAAAAATTAAGAAACCATTAGTGGCCTTTGAGAAAACAGTTTTAATGAAACAGTGAAAGAAATTATAATTGTTTGAGATTGGAAGTGAATAAGCTTAGACAGCTTTTTGAAGACATAGTCTTGCAATGAGAAATAGAAAGGCAGATGACAATCGTTATGGATTGAACTGTGTCCTCCAAAATTGTGTGTATCAGTTTGGCTAAATCATGATTCTTGGCATTGTGTGATATTCCTATCTCTGTGATGTTAATGTGGGAAAATGGACGGTGGTTGTGTTAGGAGGCAGCACTCAGTCTATACAACTGTGCTGTACCTTGAGGCAATGTCTTGGAATACAAAAGAAGGGGAAACAGAGTTACGGACCTCATGCCACCAAGAAAGCAGTGTGGACAGCAAAGAGTGTCCTTTGGGCCTGGGGTCCCTGTGCCTCAGTAGTGACCAGCCCAGGGAAAGACTAAAGACAAGGACCATCCTCCAGAGGCAACAAAGTCATCCCCCTGGAGCTGACACCCTGAATGTGGACTTTTAGCCTGCTTTTCTGTGAGAAAACAAATTTCTCTTTGTTAAAAACCATTTGCTTGTGGTGTTTATATTATAGTAGGACTAGATGACTAAGACAGTAATAGTTAAGAAAATGTTGGAATCATTTTTAAGCTGGAATAACAACTTTTGTGTAATTGGGGAAAATGTGTTTTAATATAAAAATATAGTTTTTGTTTGTCAAGAACTCAGAAATGAGAGGAGGTAAAGCAAAGTGCACAGGTATACAAAATGTTAGTAGTGGCTATTTCTGTGTGGTGGGATCTTTTTGCTGTCCCCACTTCCAGGAAGTGCTCAATAAGTTCTGAGTGAATAAATTTTCTTTGTGTGAGTGAATGTGTGCGTGTCTTTTCCTAATGGTGCAGAATTGAGTTTGTCATACTGTTCAAGGCACTATACCATGATCGGTCTGTTAAGCCTGCACATATGAGTTATATTCTCTGCTATGTCCATACCTACTGCATTTCCTCTCTAATGGGTTGAAGAAATGTCACTGGATATGTAAGTGTCCTTGAAAGAGGCAGTGTTAATTTGTATGTTTTAAATTTACAAAATATTTTGCTATAGAACTCGTTTGGCTTCCCTTTTTTTACTCAGCCTTATGTTTTTAAGATCTAACCATGTTACTCTACGTACATTTGGTTTACAGTTTCTAACTGCTGTGTAATATACCATTGTAAGCATACATCCTATTATACTTAGCCATTCTCTTAATAATGAATGAGATAGGTTATCTTCAGCTCCTCACCAACCCAATGTTTCAAAGAACAACTTTATACACATGTCCTCACATGGACCCAAGAAAGAGCTTCTCAGGAATATATATTCAGGAAGGGGATCAACAAGACATAGGCTAACACACTTGATTTCAGTAAATGCAACCAAAACTTCCTCCAGGATAACTGATCAATTTTACCTTTACTTGCAGTAACTGAGAGTTCTGTTTCTGCATGTTCCTGATGGTAGTATTATCTCCCTTTATCTTTTCCACCAAATTGATGGATATAATGTGCTAGTTATTGTTGTTCTCTTGGATATCACGGATTGCCAGTGAGTTATCCCTTCATATAGCTGCTGTTTATGTTTCCTTTTCTGTGAATTAACTTTTCATATATTTACCCATTTTTCTATTGGTTTTCTTTTGTGTCTCTGTGTGTGTGATATCATCTGTGAACATTAAAAGTAATTTATTCTATTCCATGATCCCTGTGTCAACTTTGTCCACTGTGCGTCTCATTGAACTGCAATCCATGATAGTGAACTATTAAAATCCATTAAGCTTTATTTAACATTACGGCTTGTGCTTCGGAGGTCTTGTTTAAGAAATCTGCTTTCACTAAAAGACTACAGTAATATTTGCTTATATTTATTCTATTAAGTCTAGAGTTTCACTTTCGGAATTGATCTTGAATCCCTCTGAAGTCCACCTATGTGTATGGTATGAAGTACAGATCTAAGAGTTTCGTGATGCCATCTGTATCATATACCACACAGAAATTTTAGAGAGATAAACAAATGTATCTGTGTATTCTATGCTATGTAGTTTGTTCCACTGATGTGCCATCATTTATTAGGATTTTCGAACAAGCCCTAATGTTAAAACAGCTGAGTTCAATACCACCCAGGGCTTTTGCTCTTACATTATCAAAATTTCTTACCTACTTTATACTATACCCTTTATACTTCCATAAACACTCTAGCATGAACTGCCAAGCCCCTAAAAAGATCCAAAATGTTTATCGGAACTGCCACAAGAAAGCCCAGATTGATCTGAGAAGAATCTTTATCTTAACAAAAATTGAGTCATTCCGTCCCTAAACTTGGTACATTCACGTCTTCTTTGTGATCTTTAATAACTGTGTCTAAATTTTTTCTTCATAAAAATTTTCAACTTTCTTAGTTATATTAATTACTATATACTTTATTTATTGCTAATTTAATTAGTACCTAAGTTTTATAGTTCCTAGACAATTATTGTTGAAATAGAAGAACATTCTTGATGTCTTATTTATCTTCTATTTTGTATTCAAGTAACATAGCTTACTTTGGAAAAAAAAAATTTGAGAAACGAAAGAAAAAGAGCACAAGTAGAGAATGTACCCTTTCAAAAGAACAAGGCTAGTTCTTCCTCTGAACCAGTAAGAACTGAAACAAGAAACTGTTCAAGTTACAGAAAAAAGTAGGAGATTAAGTGGGAGATGCTGAACAGTTACAGTCTCAAGATGAAATAGTCTGAGGGGTTTAAGTTTTATCCCTTAAAGATAGAGAATAGGTTTCTTTTAGAGAACCCAATTCAGTTACTGTGAATCAAGGAGTTGCTAAGGAAACACCATTTTCAAAGTGGTTATATAAGCCAAGAATTGAAGAACTAAATTTTCAGAGGAAAAAGAAAAAATATATATCAGGATGAAAACTGAACAATACATGCGCTACCTACTTCCTCACTGCCTCGTCTGTAAAATGAGGAGGCTTGACTAAATGATGACCTAAGCTTCCTTCTGCCTCTAGTCTCCAATTTTTTTATTGTGTAGCCAGTGAAGAAATGATGGCAGAAAAGAAGAATTTCATGTGTAAGCAGATCCCCTCCATTGACTATTGTATTGTATCATTTTTTTCTGATAAAGTGATTTTTAGAGACATTACTATTTAAAGGAACTCAAGGAGAATAAGTTAAGACGGTGTAAATACAGAGAGACAATTTTGGGATAGGTGCTGTTAGAGAAGAACTGAAATCTTTTTAATCATTATCATTTTGGCTGGTTACTGTTGAGCACAGGCTCTTTCTTTGTTGTGAGCTCTAACCCCCACTCTAGTATCGAAGTTTTCTTGTTTTCTCAACTGAGTTGATTCATTTTAAGAGTCTTCTAGCTTGGGAAAAGAAGAGAGTAAAGGAGAACTGAAACTTCTGGAGTTGCATTACTAAAGTGAGCTTGTACTTCAGATACTCCACTGCCTGTTTTTACTCAAAGTTTCCCTTTTTTAGAGTAGCCTTTTTTACTCCACCTTCAAATCACAAAATATGTGAATCAAAGTACACTACCTATCATCTGCATGTCTTGTCTAATAGACACATTTCCTCACTTGGATGAGCTCCATTTCTCCACCAATGCATCACATTCAAGGCCCTCACCAGCATCTCTAGGCTACCTAGGACAGTAGCCAAAGATTGGCTTTTGAAGAGACTGGCAGATCTGAAAATCAAATGTTTATCTGTTTTAAAATAGGTGGAACTATAAATAAATTCTTAGAAGTAAATATAAAATTATTGATAACAATAGCATAAAATTGAAAATACCCTAAATGTCAGTACCATCAATATGTGCCCTGGTTGTATAATGATTAAATGTTATGGCAACTAATCAAAAGCTTGCCAGTTTGAATCCACCAGGTGCTCCTTGGAAACCTTATGGGGACAGTTCTACCCTGTCCTGTGGGGTTGCTGTCAGAATTGACATGATGGCAGTGGGTTTGGTTTTTGATGATCAAAATGTACTACTAATATGAAAATCCACATTCACTCATCAATATAAAGATGCAGGAAACATGGTAAAGAATGCTATAAACATACATACTGATTGAAACAGGGCTCCAGAAGTGAGAAAAAAAAATCTTCGTGACTGATGTGATAGTTGAGATACAAAAGATTATGCACAATATTAACACATCTTTATAAGTACAAAAATACTTGCACACAGACACAAGTCTGTAATAATATAAAAAGTTTTAACAACGACTTCTTCTGGGAAGAAGAAGCAGGTGATTTTTGTGTCCACTTTCGTATATCTGTATTTTCTAATTTTGTGTAACAGTTAACTTATATTCTTGCATTCAAGCAAAAGTTTTAAAATGAAAGAAAACATAAAGAAAAAGTGCAAGTCAGCACTAGAGACCTATATCCTAGGGCTAGTGATTCAAAAGAACAGTAGAAAAGTCTGTACATCACAGAACTTTCCTTCTGCTTCTGTTTCCTCATCGATAAAACAGGAAAACTTGCCTTCCTCTGGCTCAGAGTTTTTGTGATGAGTTAAAATACTCTTCCACAAATAAATTTAGCTTAGCGGTAAGGTAAACCATACACTTGGCATAAGTCTCAACAGTTCCACTCTTTGATATTTACCTGAGAGAAGTGAGAACATGGATCACACAAAGACTTACACAAGGAAGATCTAACTGGACCAAAATTGAAAGCAATTCAAATATCTCAGAATACTACTCCAATCAATACTGATAAATCATTGATACACAAAAAAGAGCACCAAAAAATGTCTAGAATACTCTGCCAAATGAAAAATCCAGAAATGAGATACTACATACACACTGTATTATTCCACTTACGTGACATTCTGGAAAAGGCAGAACTATGTTTTTGTATGCCATCTAGCTTATTGCAAGTCATAGCAACCCTATATAACATAGTAGAACTGTCTCATAAGGTCTCCTAGGCTGCAATCATTTTAAGCGTAGACCACCAGTTCTCCCATGAAGTTGCCAGTGGGTTTGAACTTCTGACCTTTCTGTTACCAACGGAGCACTTAACCAACAGAGACTGTAAAAAGAATCAGTGGTTGCCCAACATTCAGTGGAAGTAGGACGGGTAAATAAATAGGTGGAGCACAGGGTGTTGTAATGGCAGTGAAATGATGCTGCGTGACACAGTAACAGTGAACACTGGACATTACACATTTGTCAGAACCCATCTGATTGTACCAGAGGAAGAGTGAGCCCTCATGTAAAGTATGGGCTCTAGTTAACAGTAGTGTATCTATACTGGTTTAATGATTATAACAAATGCAACAGAAGAAGGTAAGATGTTAGTAGTAGGAGAAATGGGTGCAGGGGGTGTTTGAGAACGCCCTGTACTTTCTTTGTAACTTTTTGAAATCTAAAACTGTTCAAAAAAAATAAAAATAAAGTGCTTTAAAAAAAATCTAGACACAAAAGAATATATACTACACTACTGCATTTACATGAAATTGTAGAAAAGACAAAAATTAAAGTTACAGACAGCACTTCAGTGGCTGTCTCTGTGGTGGCAGCTGATGGGAGGGAACTGCCTGCAAAGAGGCACACGGGGGCTTGTTGGAGTGCTGGAAATGACCCGTGTCTTGAAGATGGTAGTGGTTTCACAATTGTATGTATTTGATGAAACTCACCTAAACGTACATTTAAAACAACTAAATTTCATTGAGTGTGCATCAAACCTCAATACAGCTGTTTGAAAAATTGTGCTGCAGAATTTGAGGAAGAAAAAACACTATCCAACAACGTATGTGAAAATATAATATAAAATATAAAGCCCTACAGAAATGTAAGGAGATGTTCTTAAATGCATTTCTTTTAAAGCAAAGTAAAGTACAAAGAAATAACCTTGGAATGTATTCAGCTAATGGCAATTTTCCTTTGATAAAAGAGGGAGTGGGTGTCCACAAAGAGAAAAGAAACAGTTGTTATCTGTTCCTTTCATTTCTCTTAGCTGTGTTAAATTTTACATAACAACTCAGGGGAAAATACATATCCTCTAAATTATCTTAATATTGTTGTCTGCTAGAGACTTAGTAGGAGAGTAGAGAGGAGAAAGTAGAGGGGGAAAGACACTTCCTCAGCTTTGGCCCAAAACATTGCCATTTAGAAGCCTAGCAAAACCACCATCGCGTGTTTAATGATTTGGAAAACTTTCATTCTCTGTTTCAGGGGCACTTTGGAGAAACTGGGTCTGCAAGTTGTTTACTACTTGCTTGTGGACACATGCTATTAAGAGAGAGAACTAGATCCTGCAGAAGACTACAGCCTGGACATCTGGTCAGGTCCTCACGTGGCCTCACAAAAGATCTCCATGAAGAATACAGAAAGAATCAATGACAGGAGAGAGGTCCTTGGCTTGAGGAGCTGATGAGGCATCTGAGAGGAGGAAGTTACTTAAAGATCAGAAGTGGTCAGTGTGGGGCGACCACACAGGAGAAGGGCCTCAAAGGGGAAATGGCAAAGCACTCAAAATCATGTCCTCCTTTCAAAACTTTGTCCTGAGCTGGCTTCGAGTACCCTCTACCATAGACACTGGGTGGGGCGGGCAGGTGGTTGATGTGTGGTGGCCACATGACATAATCTGGGTTAAGTCTAGAGTGACTGCTTGGTGTGTCTCAGTCACTGCGAGGGTCATTTTTTTTGCACTTACCAAACCAAGCCTGGTGCCACTGAGTAGGTTCTTACTCATAGAGACCCTCTAGACAGAATGCCATCCTTTTTATTGGCAGCCACTATAGCAACCAGGGTTTTTTTTGCACTTAGGCTTCTCAAAGTTCTGGGCTGAAAGGAACAGCTAGCAACCCTACTTTTTCAAGTGCATTTACATGTTGTTTCTAATTTATCTCTTCTGCTCCTTTCCCCATATTTCCCAGTTCCTAAGAGTAGAAGTCAACCTCACGGCACCTAACAACAACAGCTACGTGACAGAGTGTTCACTGTGAGATGCAAATGCTAACCTAAAACATTGTGGTTTTAGTCCACCCAGAGCACATCAGAAGAAAGATTTTGCGATCTATTTCCAAAAAATCACAGCCACTGAAGACCTTATGAAGCACAGTTCTACGACAACACATGTGAGATTTCCTGAGACAATTTAATAAGTAAGATCGTGTGTCAACTTGGCTGGGCCATGATTGCCAGTGGTCCACCAGTAAAGAAGTAGTTTGCCAGTCATATAATGATGTAATCACCTCTGTGATGAGATCTGATAAAATATGATCAGCTTCATGATGAAATGTGCTGTGAGTACCCACTGTTAGGTGCCATCAAGTCTATTCTAACTCACAGCGACCCTATGCACAACAGAACGAAACACTGTCCAGTCATCACCCTGTCCACAATCGCTTTTATGCTTAAGCCCATCGTTGCGGCCACTGTGTCAATCCATTTCATTGAGGGTCTTCCTAATTTTTGCTGACTCTCCACAGTTGGATCCAGCTCGATGGCACTTGGCTTGGCTTGGTCACTCTAACAAGCATGATGTCCTTCTCCAAGGACTAATCTTTCCTGACAACGTTTCCAAAGTATGTTAGACAGCAGTTTCACCATCTTTGCTTCCAAGAAGCACTCTGGTTGTACTTCTTCCAGAACAGATCTCTGTGTTCTTTTGCCAGTCTATGGTACATTCAACATTCTTCTCCAACACCATGATTCAAAGGCATCAACTCTTCTTCTGTATTCTTTGTTCATTGTCCAGCTTTCACATGTGTACGATACAATAGAAAATATGATGGCTTGGCTCAGGGGAACTTTAGTCTTCAAGGTGGCGTCTTTACTTTTCAGTACTTTAAAGAGATCCTTGCAGCAGATTTCCCAATGCATTTCATCTTTTGGTTTTCTGACTGCTGCTTCCACGGGCATTGATTGTGGGCTCAAGTAAAATGACACCCTTAACAACCTCAATCCTTTCTCCATTTAACACAATGTTGCTTACTCGTCCAGTAGTGAGGGTTTTTGTTTTCTTGATGTTGAGGTGTAATTCATACTGAAGGCTGTGGTCCTTGATCTTCATCAGTAAGTGTTTCAAAGCTTCTTCACTTTCAGCAAAGTGAGTGTGGTGTCCACTGTGTAATGCAGGTTGTTAATGAGTCATACTTCAACCCTGATGCCTCATTCTTCTTTGTTTCTCAGTTTGTTTGTTCAGCATACAGATTGAAAAGGTGTGATGAAAGGATACAATCCTGACGCATACCTTTCCTTACTTTAAACCATGCAGTGTCCTCTTGTTCTGCTGACATGAGTACCCAGTCAATTGAAAGGGAATTTTCTTGTGAGTGTGGCCTACGCCCAATATGAGTGGACTTTCTGGTAAGGTTTATAGGCTTTTGGATTCTGGATTCTGCAGCTGGCTCCTGTTCGTTTGACCTCTGTTTCTCAGGACTTGAGCTAGCAGTTTACCCACTGATCTTGGGATCTGTCAGCTTCTGCAGCCTGTGAGCCAGAGGTCTGTCATCTAACATGCCCATATTGGCTTTGCCAGCCCTGCCAGCTACATAGGTCAAGAGAAGCCTCTGGCCTGACCCCATGGATTTGGAACATTCCAGCCTTTACAGCCATATGAGCCATTTGCTTGATATAAATCTCTCTCTTTATATGTCCACATACCTATGTATATCTGTCTATGTATATAGATAGATACCTATACACACACACATACACCAATATACATATATATGTATACATATACATACATACATTCAATACACACAGATAATTCTCTGGTTTTGTTTCTTCAGACAACCAAGCTTAAGACATTTGGTACCAAGAGTTATTCCAGAGAAACATAACTATAAAGGTAAACTTTAAAACTGGTTTGTCAAGCCTGGTTAGTCTTAAAGATGCTGATGTCCCTGCTTCGAGTAGTAAAGAAGACACTGCTAATCCATGATATGTGGTGACAATAGAAATACCCAAAATATCTCCACCAACAGATCAGGTATTGGTGAGAGGAGGTGAGAACTATAAAGAAGCTGGTTGGCCCTACTTTCACTAGACGTTGTAGTGAAAGAAATCGATGAGCTCAGAGCTTCAAGACTCAGACCTCAAGTGCTACATAAACAATCTCAAGATTTCCACTCAAGTCTTGAAAGTCTTACTTCTTATAGCAACAGTGCTAATATTACTGAAAACCACACCCAGAGTCTTATTGTGAGAGTGGCTGAATTACAAGGCCAACTGAATCCCTAACTTCATGTAATGTCTGAAGTCAAAGTGAGAGCGCTGATTGGGAATTGGGATGAGCACATATGGGCAAATAATCAGAAATTTGGGGGATGCCAAACTCCTAAATTCTGTTGAATCACTCCTGCCTGCCGGGGGCCAGCCCCGACACTTTACAGGGTCATGCACGGAGGGAGGGAGAGGCGCGGCGGGAAATGAATCAAGGAGACAGAAAAGACTTTTCTGGTTTAAGGCAGCCCGACCCAGAGAGCAAGAGAGAAGGCTGTCTGTCTTTATTGTTTTTATAGTAAGAGTGACGTGAATTTTACCCTGCCCACTGACCACACAATCTATTGGCTAGTTCAAAACCAAAACCTCGTGGTTGGCAAATTTGAAACCAAAATTCTCGTGGTCTTGAGGTGATGTAATTTTTTACCCTGCCACATGAGCTATTAGTTAACTGAAACCTGGTGATCCTTTTAACTGTCAAAGCTTTTTAGATAATGGCCTATGGATGCCTCGAGCTCAATCAGCCCTACTTATACCTCAAGGTTAAAAGGTTCACGAGGAAGGGTCTAAAGTTTATGATCTCTATTTGTTCCTACTTTGCTCTTTATCTCCTCCTGCAGGGATAGTAAACATCTACTGTCCCCCACCCTATGTTCTTCTCAAGCTGTTCTAAAGAGGATAATTCCTTTCACATGGGTGGGGATGTGCAGTTGGGGGAAGTCAGCAGGGGTTGGGCCGGCCTCGTTGCTCTCAAAGCTGGCTGTGTTAGAGATCATTCCTCTGAGCTCTTTTTCCTCAGAAAATTCCTGTACAGTTTTCCCGATATTATTTCATAGACCAAGGGGGTAGTAAAAAGGGGCCCCTCTCAGAAGGCATCTCCCCTGATCCTTGTGCCAGGAGAGGAGGGGGTATCTTTTTGAAGAAAATTTGATTAGGAAGCCAAATAATATCAAGGGCAGTAGGCTAAAAAACATGTCACAGGTGGGATGCTTCAGCCCGTCATTTGCAGGAGCTCGTGACTTTGTCTACAAGGCTGATGGCGGACCTCCGCACCTGCCAACAGAACCAGCCCTCCCACTTTCATCTTTGCCTGCTCAGCCAACCTTCCAGTAAAAAAGTTAACCCTTACACCCCTATCTGATGAGATTAACTCAGCTGTGTCTGAAGAGTCTTTGAGTCATTACTTGGAGCATTGCCTGAGGCAAACACTTTACAAGACACTGCAGAAGGTTCTCAAACACATCCCACCACCTATTTTGGCTTTTAGACCTGTAACTAGACTTAAGTTCCAGCAAGCCCCAAAAAGTCAATTATGAAGTGTAACCTGGGATGGGGCATACTATACTCCAAAGAACTGCTTGACTTTTCTAATATATACAAACAGAAACCTGGGGAATATCTGTTGAAATGACTATCAAGAGTATGGGACAATGGTGCAAAGAACATAAATGCGGATCCAACTGAATTTATTGATATAGACTCACTAAGCACTGATTCTTCATTCAATATTTAAGTTCAGGAGGTTAGGAAAGGATCTAACAGTTTATTTAATTGAGCTGCTGAATAATGGGTTAAAAAGTGGCATGCACTGAATCAAGTTGAGGTACCAGAAGAAGGTATACAAAGGCTTGGGGAAACTGCATATTTGAGTGATTTATTAGATTACACCCACAGCCCCACACATGGAGTCCCTAGAGGACACATCTGGCACCATAAAAATGAGGAAGAAACTTGTGAAGGAAGCCCCAGCACCCATGAAGACTGCTGTGATTGCTGTTTTATGTAAGTCAGATTTGACAGTGGGAACTGCTCTTAGTTAAGACACCTGACCACAATGGAGCTGATTGGACTTGGTGATGGGAGGGGCCAAGTGGCAACATCTATCAACAAGACAAGGTGGATGTGGTTAGCACAGTCAAAGCAGTCATCAGGACAGTCTGATTCATAAGGACTTACAGCACCGGCTGTTTACCCACTTCCCTGGGAGATAAATATATACAAACTCTACTAAATATGTATTTAATCTGCACAAGCAGAAGAATGGTAGTCTAACTCAAATCACCAGACTAGATAGACAAGCCACCTTAATCAAATCTCAGACTTGAACTGGTTTAAAAACACCCAGCCCCTTGAATGAAGGAGAATCTGAGTCCATTTGAGTAAGGACACTACTACATTTCCAAAAATTGGTACTCTTAATGTTTTCCCAGCCTTCCCCAATAGAATTTATACTCTTTGTGAGAGTGACTGTTCACTGGTAGGCAGGAAGTAATCAGACTTTTGAGGGATTACTGGATAGTGGCTCTGAACTGATGCTAATCCCAGACACGCAAAACATCACTGTAGTCCACCAGTCAGACAGGGTATACAGAAAGTCAGGTCATTAATGGATTCTTAGCTCATGTTCATTTAGTAGATCCAGAGGGTCCCTGAACCCACTCTGTAGTGATTATCCCAGTTCAAGAATGCATATATTCAACAAGTGACACAATCTCCATCTTGGCTTCCTGACAAATGGACTAAGAGCTATTAAGTTAGGAAAATCTAAGTAGACTCTATTAAAACTATCCCTTCCTGTGAAGCCAAAAGCGTATCGCATTCCTGATGGAGGTTATAGAGGTTACTGTCTCCAAAGACTTGAAGGATGCAGGGATAGAGATTCCCCACCACATCTCCATTCAATTCACTTATTTGGTCTGTGCAAAAAACAGTCCTGGAGAATGATGGTCGATTATTGAAAATTTAACCAGGTGGCAATTCCAAATGTGACTGCTGTTCCAGATACA
Organism: Heterohyrax brucei; assembly: GCA_028571685.1. Lineage (NCBI taxonomy): Eukaryota > Metazoa > Chordata > Mammalia > Hyracoidea > Procaviidae > Heterohyrax > Heterohyrax brucei. The sequence goes on from CM053141.1 coordinate 175,043,088, forward strand.
GTCTCATTGCTTGAGCAAATACATCTTCTTGTGCCTAGTAAGCAGCTATTGATCTGGCTAATGCCTTTTTATTCATATCTGTCTCAAAGAACCACCAGAGCAGTCTACCTTCAGCTGGTAAAGCCAGCAATAGAACTTCAGTCCTATCTCAGGGGTTTATCAATTCTCCAGCCCTATGTTACAATTTAATCCGCAGGGACCCTGAGATCACCTTTTCCTTTCACAGTATGTCACACTGGTCCATTACACTGATGACAAAATGCTGACCGGACCTGATAGGGCTAATAGCCGTGGAAAAATTCTTAGCTAGTTTCTTCGTTAGTACTAAAACTCTTTCTGCCTTAGGAGTGCTGACACATGAAGAAGATTGTAACCTGTCTTCTGACTGATACAAAGATTTTGAGTTTGTTTTCCCAGGCTATTCTTGACCAGTAACCAGACAGAGTGACATCAATTTATACCCCACTACTCAGATAAGCAACCAGCCTGTGGATGCCAAGGACAACTAGTCTTAGAACAAAGAAACTGTGTTTCTTCACCAACCTTGCCTCCTCTGAACACGTGCATGCCTGAACCCCTTGTCTACTCCCATCTCCCTTCTCTAATCCTTTCTGTTAAACTTACCAGCCTGCAACACAAGAATAAAAAGGGGTGCACCCTGAGATCTCCACTAAAAGACCTCAATTGATGGTCCAGTAGTTTCTGGCTTACCCTGGGAGCATGGCCCCTGGCCCTGATGCTGCCCTTGCCCATAAATCATAATGAAGGTCCACTCTTCGGACATGAATGGATTGGGCTTGGTGATGCAGAGTGACCGTATATTGGATGCACTTTATGGTTCTATGCATCTATAGGATATCATCCTACTGACCTCTGGCTGGAGTAAGGGGAGTGGACGGAGAGGAAGGGAAAGCAGGCTGTTGGGAGGATGAGACATGTATGGAGCAGAGAGGAATAGTGTGCTGTCACCGGACAGGGAGAGCAGTGGAAGCTGCATGTAGGTAGGCATGTAAATTTGTACGGGAATGTACATTTTCACTCAGTCATAATGTAAATAAATAAATAAAACTTTCCAGCTTGAAATGATAAGTTAAGACGGTTTTTAGGATTCTAACCCAGTGCCTTCTCAGTTTGCTGGCAATCTGAATAAGTGCTTTTAAGAATTTAATCCCTATCTCTTCACATTGGCTTAGCTGTGATAGGCAGCATGAGTATACAATCAGGTTTTCCAGTAACAGACCTAGTAAGAAAGAAGTATTAGTAACTCTAGACTTACTGATAAAACTCTCTTGTACAAGAAAGGAGAAAATTAATCTCACAAAAATTGAGTTACCTTCCACCTCAGTGAAATTTCTAGAGGTACAATGTTAGGGAAAGTCTCCAAATAATCCTTCTAAAATGAAAGATAACTTATTGCATCTGGCCCCTCCCACAACTCAAAAGGAGACAACAACTAGTGGCCCTCTTTGGATTTTAGAGGTGACATATCCCTCTGTGAGTGTGTTACTTTGTCCTGTTTATCAAGTGACTTAAAAGCTAGTTTTGAGTGGGGCCCAGACCAAGCGAAGTCTCTGCAAAAGCTCAAGCTGCTGTGCAAGCCACTCTGCCAGTTGAGCTGCATAACCCAGTTGATCCAATGGTACTTGAAGTATAAGTGACAGCAGAGAAGATGTTTGGAATCTCTGACAAACCCTCATCTTAGTGACTCACGGTGCAGACCCTTGGGATTTTGTAGCAAAGGCCTGCCATCCTCTGCAGGTAACTACTCTCCTTTTGAGAAATACTTTTGACTTGTTACAAGGCCTTCATAGAGACTGAATGCTTAACCATAGGCCACCAAGTCTGTATGCTGCCTGAGCTGCCCATCATAAATTGGGTATTATCTGACCTACAGAGTCATAAAATTGGACACTTTTAACGATAAAGCAGCACTTTATTGTTAAATAGAAGTGGTATATACTAAATTAGGCCCCAGCAGGACCTGAAGTCACAAGTAAGTAGGATGAGGATATGTCAAAAATGCCCATAGTCTCCAGTCATGTCACATAACTTTCCATCTCCCGGTCTGCATGTATGGCCTCACAGGAAATTACTTATAATCAATTGACCGAGGAAAAAAAACTTGTGCTGATTTGCAGGTGGTTATACATGCTTTGCAGGTACCACTACAGCTGCTTTCTGGTACCTTCCTGGAGGACATTGGTGGAGAGAAATCCTATCAATGGGCAGAACTTTGAGCAATGAGCTTGGTTGTTCATTGTACTTGGAAGAAGCATTGTCCAGATGTATGCTTAGGTGAAATGTGACAATTAAGTTCATGAACTCAGCCTAGAAAAAGTGCTACATGCCTCATTGCTGAAAATCACTATGGTCACCTACGAAGCACTCCCCTCAAAAAACTATGCACCAACTCCAGCACCTAGTCCACCTGTCAAAGCAATTTTGGAACTCTTTTTCTGGAATGGCCATCAGAGATGTCATCATATTACCCTTGATATTGTGAATATCAAACTCTCCTTTACATCTGGGTAAAGAAAAAAGCCATTGGAGGCTAGATCAAATGAGTAGGGAGGGTGTTCCAACACAATTATTTGCTTACCGGCTAAAAATTCCCTTATAGACAACTACACAATTAAGTATGTGAACTTGCCATTGTGCCACTGTGCACAATGGCCATTCCTCAAAGAGTTCCAAAATTGCTTTGAAGGGTGGACTAGGAATTGGTGCCAGCGCATAGCTTCCCAAGGGGAGTACTTCAAAAGTGACGACTGGTGATATTCACCAATGAGGTATGTAGCACTTAGAACAATTAAGTTTGTGGACTTGTCAGACCTAGTATGACTTCACAGTTGTCTTCATTTAGAGATTATTTATGGTTTAAGGAGATGTTTATAGACACCAAGTTGACAACAGTTAGACTGTGTGTCAGCTTGGCCGGGTCATGATTCTCACTGATTTTGCAGATACTATGGAAACTCTGTGGGGCAGTTCTACTACCTATAGCATCACTATGAGTCAGACTTAACTTGATTTCAATGGGTTTGCTTTTTTTTTAAAGTAGTTTGACAGTTGTGCCATGATGTAATCATTTCTATGAAGATATCTGATGCAATGTGATCACCTCCAAGGTGGGATCTGCTGTGAGTAGCGAATCAGTTGAAAGAAAAGAATGTTTCCTTGAGGATGTGGACTGTGTCTAACATATGTGCACTTTCTAGCAAGACTCGTGGGTTTTTAATCACTCTGGATCTTGCAGCTGGCTCCTCTTCATATGACCTCTAGTTCTTGAGCTAGCAGGTTACCAGTCACTCTTGGGATTAGTCAGACTTTGAAATCTGAGAGCTATCAGCCTATGAGCCCGGAACTGTTGTTTTACCTGCCAGTCTTGGGATCTCTAACCCCTGTTGCTACCTGAATCAGGAGAAGCCTTTAGTCTGAACCATAGACTTGGGACATTCCAGCCTCTACAGCTGTGTCAGATATTTCCTTAACGTACATTTCTCTTTCTCTGTATAAATGTGCATATGTATAAATACTTGTTTTAGTAGCCAGTGCCGCTCTAACAGACATACCACCAATGGATGGCATTAACAAAGGAAAGTTTATTCTTACACAGCCCAGTAGCCTACAAGTCCAAATTTAGGATGTCTGCTCCAGAGGAAGGGCTTTCCCTCTGTTGGCTCTCTAGGAAAGTCCTGTGTTGTGTTAGTCTTTTCCCAGGGAGCATTTTTGGTGCAGGAATCTCAGGTCTGAAGGACATGCTCTTCTCCCAGTGCTGCTTTCTTGATAGTGTGACGTTCCCAATTCTCTGCTTGCTTTCCTTTTATTTCTTGTAGGATGAAAGGATAAAGGGTGAGACATGCTGTATTCCAGGGAAACTCCCTTTACAGCAGAGTAGCGAGGTGTTCTTATGAAGGGATTTACAGTCCCACCCCAATCCTCTAAAATACAGTGGAGAAAAATCACAAAATGGAGGACAATCATAAAAAAATGGGGAATCATGACCCAGCCACAGTTTGGGGGGACCACAGTTCAATCTATGACATTTCACTCTTTGGACCCCCAAAATCAAATCTTTGAAACATGTACAACAATCATCCCATCACAGCAAAATTCATAGCAAAAACACACCCATCCCACCATATATTGGATGCACTTTGTGGTTCTATACATCTATAGGATATCATCCTGCTGACCTCTGGCTGGAGGAAGGAGAGTGGATAGAGAGGAAGGTTGGGAGGGTGAGACATGTACGGAGCAGAGAGGAACAGTGTGCTGTCACCGACAGGGAGAGCAGTGGAAGTTGCATATAGGTGGGCTTGTAAATTTATACGGGAACGTACATTTTCACTCAGTCACATTAAATTAAAAAAAAAACACACATCCATCCCATAGTACAGAAGTCTTAAATCAGTTCCAAGTCCAAAACACAAAAACTCACAAAGTGGAGGACAATCATAAATATTGGGAATTGAAAATTGAAACAAGACCCATATCTCACACCTTACACAAAAACTAACTCAAATTGGACTAAAGACTTCAATATCAAACCTAAGATGATAAAGATCATGTAAGAAAAACATATGGTCAACAATGGAAGTTTTAATACACACTTAGACAGACTTCAAAATCTGACAAACTGAGCATTATCAACAGAAGGGAAAACAGATAAATGCGAACTACTAAGAATCAAATGCTTTTGCTCATCCAAAGACTACCAAAATAGTTAAAGGGCCACCTAAAGAATGCAAAAAAATATTTGGCAACTACGTGTCAGACTGACATCTGACTTACATAATCTACAAGATACTACAAACTATCAAAAGAAAAAGGTAAATAACCCAGTTAAGTGATGGGCAAAGGAGATAGACACACACTTCACTAAAAAAGATATCCAGGTAGCCAAAAGACAAATGAGGAAATGCCCATGATCGTTAGCTATTAAAGAAATCTAAATCAAAATAACAATGAGATACCATCTGACCCCAACAAGGTTGGCCATGATCCAAAAAACATAAAACAACAAATGCTGGAGAGGCTGTGGAGAAATTGGAATTTTCCTATACTGCTGGTGGGATTACAAAATGGTACAAACTCTTTGGAAAGTAATCTGGCACTTCCTTAAAAATAGATATACCATTTGATCCAGTAATCCCACTGCTCAGAATATATTCTACAGAATCAAAGTCAGTCTCACACACAGGTACATGCACATGAATGTTTATTGCAACACAGTCCACAACAGCTAAAAGATGGAATCAACCCAGATGCCCAACACTAGATGAATGAATAAACAAACTGTGGCATATATATTCAGTGGAACACTGTGCAATGATAAAGAACAATGATGATTTTAGGAAGAATCTCATAACCTGGTTTCAATTGGAAGACATTATGTTGAATGAGATCAGCCAGTGTCACAGGACAAATATTGTATGAGACCCCTACTGTATGGACTTAAAAACAGACTCATGTACAGATGAAAAGACTCTTTGACAGCTGCGAGCTAGAGGAGGAAGGGAGAGTGCTGGTCATAGATTAGTTAATAGAAATTTGGTTGGGTGAAAGCAATGACAGCACACACTAGAAAGAAGATCTGCTTAACTCGACTTCAACATAAACTGAAATCTCTTTAAATCTTAATCCAATATTGAGAGGATAGAGTAACAGGGGCAGGGGTCTGGGAACCATCCTCTCAGGGGACATAAAAGCCAATTTGTCATAACTAGTTTATTGCTAAGAGAATCTTCTGCATCCCATATTGGTGAGCAGTATCTCGGGTCTTAAAAGCTAGCAAGCTGTCATCTGAGGTATATCAAATGGTCCCAACTCAGCCATAACAGATGATCACCAAGGACAACAAAGACATGAGGGAAAATGTCGGGAGCCGGTCCCAGCACTTTACAGGGTCCCGCACGGAGGGAGGGAAGACGTCGGTGGGAAATGAACAAAGGAGACAGGAAAGACTTTTCTGGTTTAAGGCAGCCCAACCCAGAGAGCAAGAGAGAGAGAGGCTATCCATCTTTATTGTTTTTAAAGAAGAGGTGACATAGTGTTCACCCGATTTTCTTTGTTATGCAAACTATTGGTTAACAAGAAACTGACCTAACATAATTGGCTAACAAGAAACTGACCCCTCGTGGTCTTCTTCTTCTACTTAATTGCTAAGGCTTTTTGGATAATGGTTTGGACCAGGTGTTAAATGTCAGTGTCATGGTTTGAATTGTGTCCCCCCAAAAATGTGTGCAGCCATGTGGCTGGGATATGGTTCCCAGTATCTTGGGACTGTCCTCCATTGTGTGGTTTTGCTAACCTGTATGTTAAAGGATTAGGGTGGGGCTGTGAATTCCTGCTGTGGGGGAAGTTTCCCTGGAGTATGGCTTGCCCCACCCTTAATGCTTTTAGCTTGCAAGGAATAAAAGGAAAAAGAAACCAAGGACAATTTGAGAACCTCGCTACCATCAAGCAAGCAGCACCGGGAGCAGAGCGCGTCGTTCAGACCAGAGGTTCTTGCGTTAGGATGCTCCCTGGACAATGACTGATGCAATACCGGACTTTCCTCCAGAGCCGTCAAGGGGAAAGTCTTTCCCTGGAGCGGACACCCTGAATATGGACTTGCAACCTACCGGACTGTGTAAGAATAAATCTTTCTTTGTTAAAGCCATCCACTCTGTGGTATTTCTGTTAGAGCAGCCCTAGTTGACTAAAACAGTCAGTAAACACAATTAATGGTTTTATTTGTACCTCAAAGTGGAAGGTATGGAGGGGTAAACTTCTCAAGGCTTCACCATTTGGCTGTCTCCATTTATTTCTCTAAGTTCTTATTTATATCTTCCTGTGCAGATAGTAAGTGCCTGCTATCCCGTAATCAAGCACAGCTGCACTAAGAAAGATGTTTCTTTAGTGTTATCACTTGAGACGCTTGTGTAGTTTTAATGGCTATGTGGAGAATTGTCCTTGGAGCTTCTCAAGGGTTAGCTTGTAAACCTGTGTATGTGGAGAAAAAGGAGGGGGGAATGCAACTAGGGGGAAGCCAGTGAAGCTGGGCAGGCCTTGGTGCTATTAGGCATGCTGCATTGAAATCCATTTCTCTGATCTCTTTTCCCCAGAATTTCCTAGTCAGATTGCCCCAATATAATCTCATAAACCGAGGAGCTGTGAAGCCCCTCTCAGAAGGCACCTCCTTGATCCTCATGTCGGGAGAGGGGGGCCTGCTCCTGGCCGGAAAAAGAGTCCAGGAGACAGAAGGGCCCATGTGAATGGGTGACTGTATCAACATGTGACCAGAAGAACCAGATAGTGCCCGGCCACCACCAAAGACAGCTGTGTTGGAGCACACAATGTCGATTCCCAGTTGCAACATGAGACAAAGAGGGGTGTGCCTCAAGAACTCCAATAAAAGACACAACTGATGGTCCAAAGGCCTGGGGTTCCCTTGAATGCATGGCCCCTAGACCTTCTGCTACCCCTGACCAGAAAACATTATTGAGGTCAACTCTTTGGACAGGAATGGATTGGACTGGGGGACACAATGTGACCATATGGTATGTGTACTTTATGGTTCCATGAATCTATAGGATGCTGTCCTACTGGTCTCTTACTAGAAGGGAGAGGAGACAGGGGAGAGGAGGGGACAGGAGATTATAGAACAGAAAGGAGTAGTGTGCTGTCACTCGGCAAGGAGAGCACAAGGAACTGCAGATAGGTGGGCATGAAAATTTAATTTAGATTATATACTTTCACTCAATCCCAATTTTTTTTTTTTTTTTTTTGAAAAGAAGTTACTCATCTAATGTGTGGCCAAAATAACAAGGAAATAAAGAAGATTTAGATTCTTGATTTCAAATAAGAATATTGGGAATCATGACCCAGCCACATAGCTACACACATTGCAGGGAGGGGAGGACACAGTTCCATCTATCACAATACTTTTAGTGGTTTTGCTTCTCTAGTGAACCCAGCCTAAGCCAGTCAGGATCACTACGAGTTGGGATTTGCTTTTTTTTTTAATATAAAAGAGGCCTGATGCCAGTCATCTGTTGCTATACTTCACTATACATTTCTCTCTTAAAGAAGGCGGTCCGGAGGAATCAAGAAACACCGGTTTACAGCCTCTTTGTGCCATTTCATGTTTAGGAGAAGCCTTGCAAAGTGACCTTACATTGGTTTTCAACTAGTATTATCATACTATTAGCCAAGTCAAGCCAGGTGCCGTGGAGTCAGATCCGAACACGATGTATTATGATTGTTTCTCTCTTTATTTCCTACAAAGTAAAAAGGACACCTTTGGGTCCACCACTAAGAGAGAACCATCCATAACACTATGATGAACATCCTACAAGACACATATACTGGATCTAAGATTTAGTAACCATGTTTTTTTTATTTACTGCATTATGAACATTTTTCATGTCCTTAAATTTCAATTTAAGCTTTCTCTTACTATATATTTTTTAATGTCTACATAATTGGTTGTACATTGTATGGATATGTGATAATCTATTTAAATGTCCTTTACTTAATAGTTAGATCCCTTCCCTGCAATTTTTTACCATTAAAGTTAGCACTTTAATACCACAATTTATGAAGTATTTTTTCCAAAATTATTAAAACTGATATTAATCAAAATTTTGGCAGTTCCTTCAAAAATTAAACATGTCCTACCACCTTTGACAGTTCTGACAGTGATTGCACTAGACAGTCCTGACAGAGCTGGAGAAACAGGCAGAACAAAATCCTAACTCATAAAAAAGACCGGATTTACTGGTCTGACAGAGATTAGAGAAAGCCCAAGAGTGTGGCTTCCAGTCACACTTCTAGCTTACTACTGAAGTCACTTGGCTCACCTTTTGTCCAAAGATTAGACAAGCCCATAAAACAAAATGAGACTAAATAGGCACACCAGCCCAGAGGCAAGGATGAGAAGTCAGGAGGGGACAGGAAAGCTGGCAATGAGGAACCTAAAGTCAAGAAGGGAAGAGTGTTGACATGTCATGGAGTTAGCAACCAATGTCCCAAAAAATATGTGTATTAATTGTTTAATGAGAAACCAATTTGCTCCATAAACCTTCATCTGAAACTCAACTGAAAAAAAAGTTAATGTACAGCCACCATATAATTCATCAGTTGCATTCCTGGGCATTTATTCCAAAGAAAAGAAGACTGCATTTCACACAAAAACCTGTACATGAATGTTACAGCATAAACATATTCATAATAGCCACCAAGCAGAAACAACACATAGGTGTTTCAGTGGGTAAATAGTCAAATAAAATGTGCCATATCTACACCATAGAACGCTGCTAAACAATGAAGACAAATCAACTGTTGATGCACACCACAGCTTGGATGAGTCTCCATGGAATTATGCTGAGTTAAAAAAATCAATCCTAAAAGGTCGCATACTGTATGTTACCATTCTTATACTTTTTTTTTTAAGTGACAGAATAATAGAATCAATCATATTAGTGGTTAACCAGAGACAGGGGTAGACAAAAGGTAGGTGAGCATTGGTTGACCGTATCAATGTCAATACCAATACTGATAATGTATTCACATTATTTCTCACTGGGAGAAGGTGGGTCAATGCCACTCACAGCATCTTTGTACTATTTCTTACAATTATATGTGACTCTATAACTGTCTCAAACTAAAAAAATCTTAACCTCAACACTTCCCACAATCAATGGACATTATCTTCCCATCAGAGAATCAATAAAAGATGTAAACTACCCATTGTTTTAAAAGTGATTACTTTTGGAGAAGGGGTAAGAAAAGGTAGATTAGTTTTCATTTTCTATCTTTCTCTCGTGTGTGTGTGTGTGTGTGTGATTTAGATGGAAGTTTCCAGAGCAAATTAGTTTCTCATTAAACAGTTAATACACAAATAGTTTTGTGACATTGGTTGCCAATGCTGCAATGTGTCAACACTCTCTCTTTCTGTCTTAGGTTGAATTGTGTCCCTCAAAAATATGTGCAGCAATCTGGCTAGGCTGGAATTCCCTGTATTCTGTGATTGCCCTCCATTTTGTGATTTTCTGCTGCTGTAAACCCTAATCTCTGCCTGTGGTTAACAGTGTGGATTATGTCAGAGAAGAATAGTGTGGGACTGTAACACCCTTCCAAAGATCACCTCCCAGCTCCAATATAAAGGGAGTGTCCTTTGAGAGTGGCTTGTACCACCTTTATCTTTGCATCCTACAAAACATAAAAAGAAATGGAAGCAAGCAGAGAGTTGGAGACCTGACACTAAGAAATCAACAGCAGAGCAGATTCATATCCAAGATTCCTGTGTCAAGACGTTCTCTGACCAAACACTGATGCAGCACAAGGAACTTCCTCCAGCACCAACAAACAGGGAAAGCCTTCCCCCAGAGACAAAACCAAACCCACTGCCACTGAGTCAATTACAACTCATAGTAACCCCATAGGTCAGAGTAGAACTGCCCCAAAGAGTTTCCAAGGGGTGCCTGGTGGATTTGAACTGTGGAGGGGGCACACCCCGAATTCAAAACCATAGCCTGCTGGATTGCGTAAAAATAAACTTTTCTGTTTTTTTTTAAGTTTTACACTTGGGGTATCTCTGTTAGAACAGCACTAGCTGACGAAAACACCTTCTCCACCCCGAGTTCCCTGTTTCCTGTCCCTTCCTGCCTTTTCATTTTTGCTTTTGGGCTGGTGTGCCTGCTGGTGCCGTATACATGACTGAACTATGAAGTATGTCGCTAATGTGTGTTGTTGTTGCTATAGACCTTTCTAATCTTTGGATGAAGGATGATCCTCAAGAGTCACTTCAGTCCTGAGATAAAAGGAGATTGGGGGGGTGTTTTAGTCAGCTAGGGTTGCTCTAACAGAAATACCACAGAGTGGATGGCTTTGACAAAGAAAGATTTATTCTTACACAGTCCGGTAGGTTGCAAGTCCAATTCAGGGTGTCCGCTCCAGGGAAAGACTTTCCCCTTGACGGCTCTGGAGGAAAGTCCGGTATTGCATCAGTCATTGTCCAGGGAGTGTCCTAACGGAGGAACCTCTGGTCTGAACGATGCGCTCTGCTCCCGGTGCTGCTTGCTTGATGGTAGTGAGGTTCTCGAATTGTCCTTGGTTCTTTTTCCTTTTATTCCTTGCAAGCTAAAAGCATTAAGGGTGGGGCAAGCCATACTCCAGGGAAACTTCCCCATAGCAGGAATTCACAGCCCCACCCTAATCCTTTAACATACAGGTTAGCAAAACCACACAATGGAGGACATTTCCAAGATACTGGGAACCATATCACAGCCACATGGCTGCACACATTTTTGGGGGGACACAATTCAAACCATGACAGGGGGCCATATTCTTGGGATTTCTCCTGTGTCTGTTAACCAGCAGGCCTCGTTCTGTGCGTGCATGCATGTGTGTGTGAATTTTTTTCTACATCTTCCTGCTACCCTGTCCAGGACCCTCTATTACAATCTTTGTTGGAGCAGTGAGTGGTTAGCAACTGGTACCAACTCGTTGTTGGGCTTAGTGTGGTGGAGGCTGTGGTAGTTTCCATCCACCAGTCCTTGAGGGAAACTTCCCTTTGTGTCATTGGTTTTCTTCCTTCTCCTTCATTCCATCCCACATAGGACCAGCAGATGTGTCTTAGATGGCCACTGGCAGGCTGTAAGACCCCGTCTACTACCCACAGCAGCTGGATCTACATTGTCTTTATAGTGGTACGGCATTGTCTTTATAATGGTACAGCAGCTGAGCCACATGTCCCTTGAGACCATGATCCCCAGCTCCTAGCACAGTAGCTTAGTCCCTGAGGGTATTTGCGTTTGTCTATGAAGCTTCTGTGATTTCGCCCTTCTCTAGTTGTGCTGACTTCCCTAGTGTCGTGTACTGTCTTACCCTTCACCAAAGTTATCACTTCTCTGCTATCTAATCAGTGTTACTCCCCTCCACCTTTCACTCCCACCTTGTAACCATCAAAGATTGTTTCTTTTTGTGTGGAAAAACATTTTCATGTGCTTTCTTAATGGTAGTCTCATGCAGTATTTGTCCTTTTGTGATTGACTTACTTCACTAGTGTAATACCCCTCAGATCCATCCATGTTGTGACATGTTGTGCAAATTCATCATTGTTCTTTATCATTATGCAGCATGTGCTATAGCTTGTTTCTCCCTTTATCTTTTGATAGGCACTTAGGTTGTTAGACTGTTTCCATGTTTTGCTATTGTGAATAATGTAGAGAAAGCATGGGTATACACTGCGAGAAACGTCAGCACCCTTGACACTGCTCCGGTTTCTCTTGACAACCGGCGGGCCAGTATAAACCCCTGGCTAGGAACCTTCTTTCGGTGGTCGAAGCAAGCCGCCTTATCCCTTACGAGGTCACCGATTGGCAGTTACCTGTGCCTTTTTCCGACGAATGCTCAAGAAATTCAATTCGACCCCAGTTAGTGACAGTGAGGTTTCATTAGTCGATTTTGAAAAATTGGGCGCTTGAGCTCACAAAGGAGGATGGTCAGACAGGGCATGCCAAACAGTTTTTTAGGAGTCCCTTTTGTCTTCTAACTCACGAGTCCCTCCGCTAGTTCCTCACTGGCTGAGTACTACCAGGTCTCTCCAAGAAGTCGCCTGAGTCTTAACATTTCATCTCCTGTTTCCCAAACAGGTCCCCTCACACCAGTCCCCTGCCATTCACTCTTTCTTTTAGGTTAACTAGTACCTTCTTATCTTGGCCTTTGTTCTGAAGATGGACCATTTTCAATTTTATTTCTCACAATGTAACCACTCATACTTCTCTAGGAATTATTCCTAGGAGTGGGATTGCTGCATTATATGGCATTTCTATTTCTAGCTTTTTAAGGAAGTGACACAGCGTTTTCCAAAATGTTACCATTTTTGTAACAGTAAGTGAGAGTTCCAATCACCCCAACCTCTCCAACGCTTGTTATTTTCTGATTTTTTTTTTTTTTTGAGTTTTGCCAGTAATGTCAAGATGAGATGACATCTCCTTGTAGTTTTGATTTGCATTTCTCTAATGGCTGGTAATCGCTAGCATTTCTTCATGTGTCTGTTCTACATCCTTTGCCTACTTTTAACTCAATTACTGTCTTTATATTGTAGAGGTGTTGGATTTTCCAATAGATTTTAGAGATTAGTCTTTCATCAAATGTATCGTATACCCAAACTTTTTCCCCGCCTGTAGGTTTCCTTGTAAGTCTCGTGGAGAAATCTTTTGATGAGAGTGTTTCATTTTTAGAAGATCTCATTTATCTATATTACCTACTTAGTAATTTAGTGCTGATTTAACAGCAATACCACAGGTGGATGGCTTTACAAGAGAAGTTTTATTTTTTCACAGTCCAGCAAGCTAAAAGTCCAAATTGAGGGAGCTGGCTCCACAGGAAGGCTTTCTCTGCTGGCTCTGAAGGGAGGTGCTTGTCATACATCTTTCCTTGGAGTGGAAGCTTCTGAGGCACAGGGACCCTGGTCCTTTCCAGAGGACACACTCTGCTCCCAGCACTGCTTTCTTGGTGATATGAGGTCCCCAAATCTCTCTGCTAGCTTCTCTCCTTTGGATCTCAAGAGACCTTTTCAAGGTACAATATAATCCACACATTCAGTCCCTGCTGACCATCCTCCCTCATTAACATCACAGAGACAGGGTTTACAACATAAGGGAACATCACAAAACCCCAGGAATCAGGGCCTAGACAAATGGCTATGTAACATTCACAGTTCAATCCATGACATTTATCTTCTGATGTTACATGTTTTATTTTTTCATGTGCACATATGACTTGTTATGCTAATTGCCTGAGAAGTGGATTATAAAATATTTTTTTATTTTCTTTGTATTTTTGGTGTATTATAAAATCTAATAAATACTACTTTAAAATTTGCACTAATCAAATCTCATTACTTAATAAGCTAAAATAAACTATCTTGGCAACTCAGGAAGATTTACTTTACACATTAAAGTACAATTATGTTAAAGAAAATGATGTGTTAAATGAATCATTCCTAGTTTCTACAGGGAACCTCAGCCTGGGGATAATTGACCTGCAACTCACAATTCCTGGCTGAGAAGTTTCTCTGAACATTTTACCCTCTTAGAGCCTTCTCCTATCCTCACACTCCTGCCGCAGAACAGCTTCTCCACCTCAACCAGAAATGTGTCTGAGCAATGGATCTCAAGCTGCAATACTTCTGCCCAAAAGTATTTTAAGTAATGTTGGGGTTCAGATTTCAAGACATGACCCAGAATTTCTTTAAAGGTTAAATTTTATTAAAAATACGCCCAATAGGAAAAAGACTGGTGCACCAGGGATGCACTCCAAACTATGCAGAGTAAGGAGGCGACCCCGAGCTTCCAACACCCATTATTTAAGCCGTGAGATTACAAAGCAGGGAGGGGGAACTGACCTTTACATTGACTGGTTAAGGCCACCTGCAATTCCTGTTAGTTGTAAAATGTGGTCAAGTTCTAGGGGTCACTTGCAAGGCTGTCCCCAAGCTTTGTCTTGTGACAGATGTTTTATAAGACAAAGGTGAGATTACCCTATGGTATTTTCTGCTATTAAGCTGTTTCCTGGGGCTTTCTTTAATACCTTGAATTTTTACTGTGCCCTTCCTCAAAATGGAGTCACTTATGCCTCATTTCAACAGTATAGAATCTTTTTGCGATAGCAGTATCACCTTCAGGGTTCCATTCAGTCACAACCAAAAAACACTCTTAAGATAAAACCCAGTGCCATTGAGTTGATTCCAACTCATAGCAACTCTACAGGTAAGAGGAAGTCCGCCCCATACAGTTTCCAAGGAGTGCCTGGTGGATTTGAATAGCCGACCTTTTGTTAGCAGCTGTAGCACTTAACCACTGTGCCACCAGGGCTTCCACTTACTTTACTCTCAAATACTTAAAAATACATATTCAAGGATAAAATAGCAAAAAACTGCAAACAACTCATATATCCCATTATTATGGAATAGGTTAACTATACTGTGTTATGACTCTACAGAAGCATACTGGACAGCCACAAAACAGAATGAAAGAAATCTACATACAAACAGAACTGAAAATTTTCCTAAGATTGACTGTTGAGTAACAAAATAAATTATAAAACAGTAAATTATAATTTGATCTCATTTGGAAAAGTAGCACAAAACGTCTATTTGTATGAGTATTTATATTTGCTGAGAAAAATGTTGTGGAAAGATACACACTGCCAACTGTGAATAGTGCTGGGGAGAGGGTGGTCCAAAACAGAGCTCAGAGACACATCAGTCAAAGGGTCCAGTGACGTGTACTCAAAGAGAGAATGGGGGCTGGGCCACCTTCTCCAGTAGGACAAGCTTCTCATAGTTTTAAAGTTTCAATGAGGTAGTGTGGGGTGAAGAGACTTACAGTTTGATAAGGAAAGAAAGAGAAACCGGGTAGCCAGAAATTCTGGTTATGGGATTTATGGCCTAATAAGTAAGAAGTGTTGATTAGAAGGGAGAGGGATAAAGCTTGTTTATGGTCAAGATTGTGATAAGGGAAGATCTTTCAGTTAGGAGGGTGGGGAAGACAGGCAGAAAGTTACTGATGGTTTTATGGTTACACCAGGTGGGGCATACCAGGCTGTTTTTCATCATCCCTGTGGGGCATGCATATCTGGCTGTGGACAGAGTCCCCACAGTGACCTCCCTGAATTTCAGGGAGAGTTCCCTCAACTAGCAGTTACCTGTTACCTACAGAATGAAAATGGCAATGAGGAGAGTATTTTTTTCCAGGTGGCTTAGTGATTAGTGCTGGGGTTCAGATTTCAAGACGTGACCCAGAATTTCTTTAAAGGTAAAATTTTATTAAAAATATGCCCAATAAGAAAAAAACTGGTGCACCAGGGACCCAACTGGTGCACCCAAACTACGCAGAGCAGGGGGTGACCCTGAGTTTCCTCAGCACCCAGTATTTAAGTTGTGAGATCACAAAGCAGAGAGGGGTTGGTTAAGGCTACCTGGAATTCCTGTTAGTTGTAAAATGTGGTCAAGGTCTAGGGGTCACTTAGAAGGTTGTCCCCAGGCTTTGTCTTGTGACAGATGTGTTATAAGACAAAGGTGAGATTACTCTATGGTATTTTCTGCTATTAAGTTGTTTCCTGGGGCTTTTTTTAATATCTTGAATTTTTACTGCACCCTTCCTCAAAATGGAGTCACTTATGCCTCATTTCAACAATTAGAAGCAGTCTCTAGGCTAGCTCTAGCCAACAGAGCCTTCTGTGATGGCAGAAATGTTCTGCACTGTCTAGCAGGTAGCTGTTAGCCCCATCTGGCTATTGAGCACCTGAAATCTGGCTGTTATAACCAAGAAACTGAATTTTTAAATTTCAATTAATTTTATTTAAAATAGCCATATACGGTTAGTATCTAAGTTAGACAGCACAGCTGTTACCAGAAAAGCCCAGGAGATCTACCACCTACCGTAAAAAGCCAATTCACTGAGACAGGAGCTTTTAGAGTGAGATCAAAGGTGTTGTTTGCAACCTGGCGTAGCAAAAGGACAGGAAGATATTCTCATCTTCACAGCCTGTCCAAACTGGGCAGACAAAGTCTAAGTATTTAAAGAGAAAGACCACATGCAGATGCAGGAAACATTGTGGGCAGTTGGGGCATTTGGGGGTCGACTGAGTAGAAGTCAGCTGTGTGGAGGCCAACTGGGTGGAGGTCAGCTGGGTGCAGATCTGCTTCACAATCCCACAGCTCATCACCAACCATCAAGGAAAACAAAGAGGTGTTAGACTCGTCTGGCCAGTAGTAACTTAGAAGAATAATACTCAACCACAAATTACTTCTCCATCCTCAGCCTTCTGCTTGATTCTTCTATCATTGGTTTTATCAAGACAAAAGGAGTCATTCATTGTTTATAGTTCACTGAATCTATACTGGAGCCTAGTGAGGGCCCTACCCTAGAGTCCCTGCCTGGGGCTTGTGGAGTGTGGAGGTCATGACCTTCCTTGCCTGTTAGGGGTGATCTGAAACAATGTCTCTCAGACCCCCTTAGTTCTGAGCATCTCTGACATGGAGGCTTATTCAGCCTCTGGTTTCAGTACCGTACTTCAATATTGATAGTTATTTCACTTTTTAATTAAAATTTTGTGTATTGAATTTTTTCCAATAAACATGAATTTTGTGATTCTGTAACATACACATCTATATTAAAAACTGAAACTTCACTGGCCTTGTAGAGTTCTACCATCAATAGAAGAAAATTTGAAATTGAGTCTCATCTTCCCACTTCTCACTTACTGGTTAAGTTTGACATTATCAAATGGGTAGGGTATAAAGACAGAATTGCCTAACTAGGTGATCTCCAACAAGTCTGAGATTGCTCTGGCCTCAAGCTATATTTTTGCAGATTCTTTCATGGACTCCTGTAGAAAGTTAACCATAGGCACCTCTGGACCACACCCAGGCCCCTTAAGGTGATTTCTCATTCCTTTAGATATTTTCCATCCCTGTCACAGGCCTCGCCTGTTCAACAGTTTAGGACTACCACAATTTGCTTCCCTCTGCAGAGCTTGGAGTCTAGTAGCGAACACAAAGAAAACAAAGATAATTAAAATCTGAGAGAAATTCTATTAATAAAATAAACAAAGAAGATGAAAAGAGAGTTGTAGGGTTGCTGATCAGGGTAGGCCTTTCCAAAAAGGTGACTTCCAAGCTGAGACCTGAAGGAAAAAGAGCCAGCCATGCAATGTGCTGGGGACATGGCTTCCCAGGTAGAAGGAGCAACCTCTTCAGAGGCCCTAAGATGGGAAAGAACTGGGACTGTTTTAGAAATTGAGAGAAGTCCAGTGCGGCTGAAGGACAATGACAGAGAAAGTGATAAGTGTCAAAATGGAAGAGTGACTAAAGGAGAGTGTTTTAGTCAGCTAGGGCTGCTCTAACAGAAATACCACAGAGTGGATGGCTTTAACAAAGAAAGATTTATTCTTACACAGTCCGGTAGGTTGCAAGTCCATATTCAGGGTGTCCGCTCCAGAGAAAGACTTTCCCCTTGACGGCTCTGGAGGACAGTCCGGTATTGCATCAGTCATTGTCCAGGGAGCATCCTCACACAAGAACCTCTGGTCTGAAGGACGTGCTCTGCTCCCGGTGCTGCTTGCTTGATGGTAGCGAGGTTCTCAAATTGTCCTTGGTTCTTTTTCCTTTTATTCCTTGCAAGCTAAAAGCATTAAGGGTGGGGCAAGCCATACTCCAGGGAAACTTCCCCCATAGCAGGAATTCACAGCCCCACCCTAATCCTTTAACATACAGGTTAGCAAAACCGCACAATGGAGGACATTTCCAAGATACTGGGAACCATATCCCAGCCACATGGCTGCACACATTTTTGGGGGGACACAATTCAAACCATGACATCCCACCCTTTGACAACCCAAAAATCACATCACAAAACATTTAACACATTCATCTCACCATAGCAAAATTATGTCCATCCATATAACAGAAGTCTTAAATCAGTTCCAAGTCCAAAATACAAAAACTCTTCTACATCTGTGAAACTTAGAAGGCATTAACAGGCAACAGGCAAGTCAACAGAACACATTACATTAGCCCTCAAAGCTTTGGAAATACTCTTACATTTTCTGAGACATTCTACACAACAGCAATGCTCTCCAGACTCTAGGTATCGGCCACACTCTCAGGTTTCTGAGTGGAGACCTCCAGCCCCGTGCTACAACTTTGCCTTCAAGGCCCACTTGGACAGAAACTCTGTCCCATTGGCTTTAGGAGCACCCTAAGCCCAACTGAGTGGCAATTCCACCCTTACGAACAGAGCACGCCATGGTTCCACCCTTTCAAACCCCTAAGGTCATGACCATACCTCTTGAGACTGAGGCAGCTCAGCTTCTCACGCTATCTGCCTCTTCAGCTTCAGCTTCCTATGGCCGCATGGCCCGGCCTCAGGCCCACATCTGCCCTGCCGGGTAAGTGTTCCAAAGCTCTGTAGCTCCACTGGTTTAAGTGCCCGGAGGCACCCCACTCTTGCTGGAAAGCGTCCTGCCCAAAGGCACTCAACTCTCTCACTCCGTGGGTCAGCAAGGCCAGCTCACCGATTCAAGTGCCCAGAGGCACCCCGTTCCGCGAGGAAAACTCTGCGCAGGCACTGACCTCTCTCGCTCCACGGGTCGGCTCCAGCGCTGCCTCTGGTTCTGCTGCTGCCGCTGCCGCTGCTGCCGCTGCCGCTGCTGCCGGTCCTCTGTTGTTTCTCACCATCTGCGCCTTCTTCGTTCCTTCTGAATCTTCTATCCATTCGCAGTTTCAAAGTGGCTTCAACATTTTAGGTATTTGCTAGAGCAGCACCCGACTCCCACGGTACCAGTTCTGTTTTAGTCAGCTAGGCTGCTCTAACAGAAATACCACAGAGTGGATGGCTTTAACAAAGAAAGATTTATTCTTACACAGTCCGGTAGGTTGCAAGTCCATATTCAGGGTGTCCGCTCCAGAGAAAGACTTTCCCCTTGACGGCTCTGGAGGACAGTCCGGTATTGCATCAGTCATTGTCCAGGGAGCATCCTCACACAAGAACCTCTGGTCTGAAGGACGTGCTCTGCTCCCGGTGCTGCTTGCTTGATGGTAGCGAGGTTCTCAAATTGTCCTTGGTTCTTTTTCCTTTTATTCCTTGCAAGCTAAAAGCATTAAGGGTGGGGCAAGCCATACTCCAGGGAAACTTCCCCCATAGCAGGAATTCACAGCCCCACCCTAATCCTTTAACATACAGGTTAGCAAAACCGCACAATGGAGGACATTTCCAAGATACTGGGAACCATATCCCAGCCACATGGCTGCACACATTTTTGGGGGGACACAATTCAAACCATGACAGAGAGTCAGTTGACACATGCCCAAGGAAGGAGTGTGGGTGCATTCTAAGAACTTTATCTAGATGAATTGTGTCATCTGATTTCATTTTAAGACAATCAGTTTATAGGAATAGAAGAGAAGGAATCCTATAGTTCAGCAAGCACTCCTCTTACTGGCCTCTACTAAAAATCCTATGTAGGTTTCCTATCCCTCCCACCCCAGACTGTTATCTATTTTTGTTGTCTACTGTGTGACAAAATATACCAACATTTAATAGCTTAAAATCACAATTTAGTATTATCTCTCATATGCCCATGGGTTGACTGGGCTCAGCTGGGTAATCCTTGCTTGGGGTCACTCATGGCAGCTGGGGCCAGGCTGTCAATTCAAGCAGTTACCCAGTCTCTCCACATTACTTGGGCTGCTTTAGGTTCTGAGTAGGAAAATAATATGAGGCAATATCCCAAAAGCACATGCTCCAAGAGGTCTAGGCAGAAGCTGCAAGTCTTCTTATGATCTAACCTTGAAAGTCCCATGACATTATTTTCATCATTTTCTGTTGATCAAGAAACTCTAAAGCTAACTCACGTTAAAGAGGAGAGGAATATTGAATTTGTTATCTACTATTATATAACCAATGATCAAAAACTTAGTTGCTTGAAACAGTGCACATTTTATTTTAAAACTCAACTGTCTCACAGTTTTTGCAGACCAGAAACCCAGGCACCACCTAGCTGGGTCCTCTGTTTCAGACAAGTCTTCCAATCAGTTCTGTTGGTTCAGTTATGACCAAGTGGACATGACCGGAACAGACTCAAATTTAAAGTTATAGTCAACTGGAAAGATAGTTAGAAAAGAAAAAAATATGGATTGAAGTCCTGCTAAAACTTTTTAACCCTTCTCTTCGAAATTAAGGGGAGTATATACATTGCATAGCAACCAAATCTCTTATCCTCTGACTCTGAGCAGTCTGAAGCAGTGCCACACTCAAAGATGGCAGTCAATTTTGAGTGTGTGTTGCTGTACTATAGACCTGCCAATAATCCAGTCTCATACATCAAATTTTGAAAGGACTCTGCCTCTTCATTGTCTCCCACCCCAGTTTTGGATACCATGCTGAATCCACCAAATGGTAAAATTTCCAGTCTGTTTCTGTTTCTCTTTGTAGGCCCTGAATGAACTGGTTCAAACAGGTTCAAAGCCCTGGTTTCAGGAGCTCTCATAAGGCTTCAATCAAGTTATCAGTTAGAGAGGTCCCTAGGTGGCACAAACAGTTAAGTGCTGAACTACTTACTAACTAGAAACTTGGTGGTTTGAACCCATCCAGAGGCACCTTGGTAGAAATGCCTGATGATGTATTTCTAAAAAATCACAGCCATGAAAACCTAACAATCACAGTTCTACTCCGATGCCTATGAGTTTACCATTAGTGGAACGTAACTTAATAGACACTTGTAAAGGGAAGAAAGGTGAAAACAAGCAAAACAAAAATCTGGAGTGTTAGTCAGGACTAGGGTCTTAATTGGCAGCTTACTTGGGAAAGGAACTACTTCCATGTTCAGGCACACCCTCATTGCCAGGAACCAATTCCTTGTGAGCTACCAGACTGAGGGCCCCAGCTCCTTGCTGAAGGCCTTAGGGAGGCCACCCTCAGTTCCTTGCCACGTGGGCCTCTACATATGGTGGTTTGCTTTATTAAGGCCAGCAAGGCAGAAAGTTAGTAGAGAGTCTTCTAGAAAGAGAGAAGTTATAAACTCTTACAAATTACCTTTGCTATAATCTATTGGCTAGAAATAAGCTACCACATTGGTCCACACTGTAGGGGAAGAGATTCTACAAAGTGTAAATGCCAGCAGGTGGGAATCACTAGAGATCACCTTAGAGTTTGCCTGCCACAAGTACTAAAGAATGTCAGGTCACATTTAATCTGCTCCACTGGGGGTTGTTACTAATAAATACAAGGTAATTGACAAATATTCATATACTGAACAGTTTTTATGGAATGCCAATTATCAAGGTGTTGGATTTTGTCCAAGAAACATAGGAACGACTAAGACACAGCCTTAGGCAGTGATGATGCAGTGGTGGAATTCTTGTTTTTCATGTGGGAAGCTGTTTTAGTCAGCTAGTGCTGCTCTAACAGAAATACCACAAAGTGGGTGGCTTTAACAAAGGAAAGTTTATTCTTACATAGTCTAGTAGGTAACAAGTCCATATTCAGGATGTCCATTTCAGGGGAAGGCTTTCCACATTGTTGGATCTGGAGGAAGGTCCGGTATTGCATCAGTCTTTTTGCTAGGAGCATCTTGGTGCAGGAACCTCAGGTCTGACGGACACCCTCTTCTCCTGGTGCTACTTGCTTGTTGGAGTGAGCTTCTCAATTCTCTGCTTGCTTGCTTCCCTTTCATTTTACCTCTTGCACGCAGGATGAAAGGATTAAGGATGGTGCAAGCTGCACTCCAGGGAAACTCCCTTTACAGTGGAGCAGGGAGGTGATACTATGAAGGGATTTACAGTCCCACCCTAATCCTCTAACATACAGCATGGGAAAATCACAAAATGGAGGACAATCATAAAATATTGGGAAATATGTCCCAGCCACATGGCTACACATATTTTGGGGGGAACACAACTCAATCCATGACATCAGCCTGTGTTCAAGTCCCAGACACTACACCTCACATGTAGCAACCACACATCTGTAGGTATGTTGCTACAGTGCTGAACAGATTTCAGTGGAGCTCCCAGATTAAGGTGAACTAGGAAGAAAGCCTGATGATTTTATTTCTGAAAATCGTCTAATGAAAACCCAAGGACTACAATGGTCCAATGTGCAACCAATCATAGGGAAGATAGAGGACCTGGCAGTGTTTTGTTCTGCTGTGCACAGAGTCACCATGAATTGGGAATCAACATCAGCTAACAAGAAGAGACGGTATCTGTTCTAAAGCAGTTCCAAGGCCAACAGAAAAGACAGAGTCTCAAAAATAACAGTTTTGATAAGTACCAGCATAAACTCATGTACTCGGTATAGAACGGCACAGAGGATGAAGAGGATATTTGCAAGGTAAAATCTTAGCTGGATGTCAAGAGGTAAAGGGGAGTGTATGAGTTAAAAGAGGTTACAAAAAGCATGCTAAGTGATAGAACTAGCAGCATGTACAAAGGAGCAGCGATGAGGCACATCACGTATTTAGAGAATGGTGAGCCATTTGGCTTGGCTGGAGGATATGGGAAAAGACGAGGAGTGGAGAGGGTTTTGCATAATTAAGCAATTAAGGTGTAAGCCTGTAGGTAATGAGTCGAAAGACAGTGTCCTAAGCAGGAGAGAAATATGACAGGCCCTGTATTGTAGGCACATTTCTGCAGTGGCTCCATGTAGAGTAAACTGGAGTAGGACAGTGAAAGAAGTGAGGTCTAGGGGGAGGCAGGAATTAAGGCCTGAAGTGAGGGTACAGCAGTGGGAAAGGAAGGGTAGGGGTAGTTTAAAGAAACAGGGATGTAATCAACAGGCTGTTGGGAGAAAGAGATGTAATCAACAGGTTTGAGGGAGACAGAGAAAGAGTTTTGGACAGGAGTGAAGAAAGAGCACACGGTTTCTGGGCTACAAGCTGCCTGGGGGAGCAGGACTAGAAGTCACTTTGTTCAGTTCTGGATACAAAACACTCCAACAACCTGTGACGTCGTTGTTATTAACTGTCTCAGAGTTGCCCTGAATTGTGGCAACCCAATACACAACGGAATGAAGCACAGCCCAGTCCTGTCTTAGCTGAGGATCAAACAATACTCCACTATGATCCATATCATTTTCATCAGCTGATTTTCTGAAGTAGATTGTCAGGTCTTTCTTCCTCGTCTAAGTCTAGAAGTTCTGCTAAAACCGGTTTAGCATTGTAGAAATATTCAAGCCTCTACAGACAGATGAGAGATGCCTATGCATGAAGTGCATTAGCTAGGAATATAATTTAGGTCTCCTATACAGATGTTGAAAACTCTACCACTGTCGCCCACCTGTAACATATCCAGGTGGAAAGGTCCAACAGGAAGTTCACAACATGGTGTGAAGCTCCAGAGAGATATTAGGCTATAATAGAAATTTGGAAGTCTCCAGTGAAAATGGAAAAGATGTCAAGGAAAAAGCAAACCGTGGATTAACTACTGTGAAACACCGATGCTTAATGAGAGGGGAAAAAGGGACCCAGCTGCATATGGTAACAGCAACCACAGAGGAGTAGGAGGAAAAGCAAGACAAAAGATTCCACTTGCTAAGAACAAAAAGGAAGAGTGAGTTGTAAGAAGGATGGTTTGGTCAGTAGGGTCAAATGTTATAAAGAGGTCACGTTCATTAAGCATTGAGAAATAGCCACTGTACTTACCCTCAACTTTCATCTAAGAGTTTCATTGGAGAAACAGGGCCAGAAGCCTGATCGAAGTAGCTTGAGGGCCCATATGAGTCAGAACCAATTCCACTGTACGTAACAAGGAGTAAATGGGTGGCCAGGGCAATGGATGTTTGGAACAAAAAAAAAGAAAAAATAATTGGCTCAAAAGTGAGGGGAAGAGAAAGGGAAGTAGGTGAAGTTATTAAAAGGAAGATCATCAGTGGCTTTTGTTGGTTGGTTAAGTCAGACGGTGGATTTGAGCATGGTCAGAGGCAGAAGAGAAAGTGCTGACAAAAGCAAAAAGCTGAGATTCAAGTGAGGGTGAAGTTTGCATATACCAAGAGATCTTACAAAACTTTCTTAATCCCAGTCCTTGTTCTAAGCCTAGATGTCCTCAGTCAAAGCTTTCCTATTCTGGAGAGTTTAAAAAAAAAAAAAAAAAACCTACCAAATCTGTTGCTTTTGAGTCAGTTCCAACTCACAGTGACCACACAGGACAGAGTAGAATTGCCCTATAGGTTTCATAGGTTGTAGTCTATACGGGACCGGACCGCAGACGGCAAGGTCTTTTCTTTCCCAAATCAGCTGGTGGGTTTAAACCGTCAACCTTTAGATTAGCAACAAAGGGCATAACATTGGACAACCGGTCTCCTCCCAAGGGGCAGATCCCATAAAAAAGGCTTCCTCACATAACCCCCAAGTCTCGTCTATCGATCAATGCAAGTGTCTTTAATCTTCTTCATTTATTTTTTTATTCAGATAATTTTAACCTGCCATAAAATTCACTACTTAAAGTCTACTATTCAATGGTTTGCTGTGAGTCAGAATCAACTCACTGGTTGTATGTTTGTTTTTGTTTTTTTTTTTCTTCAGTGGTTTTTAGTATATTCATGAGATTATGAAACTATCACCTCTATCTTAGAACATATTCATCACCCCGAAAAGAAACCCTCTACCTGTATTTTTACAACAATAAAAATATAATAGAATTAAAATTAAAAATGAAATCCTGTGCCTGTTAGCAGTTATTCAGTCCCCTGTCCCCCTGGCCATTAGTAATCTACCCTATATTTTATGAATTTGACTTTTTTCTATATTTCTTATAAAAGTGAACATATGAAACTTGCTCTTTTGTGTCTGACAGTTCTCTCAGCTTGTTTTCTGAGTTCATTTACTATATGACATGTACGTATTTCCTTCTTTTTCATGGTTGAATAATATGCCATTGAATGGCATTTTTTAAAATCCTTGCCTTGGCTTCATCAGTTGATGGATATTTGGACTGTTTCGACGGCACTGGGCAGGCCACGTTTAGCTATTGTGAATAATGCTACTATGGACATTTCTGTACAATTCTTTTTTTTGTTATGATTGAATGAAAATGTACATTCCCATATAAATTTTGCATGCTGACCTATATGCAGCTCCCACTGCTCTCCCTGCCCTGTGACAGCACACTCTTCCTCTTTGCTCCATACATGTCCTATCCTCCCAACAGTCTCCTATCCCCTCCTCTCCACCCACTCCCCTTCCTCCAGTAAGAAATCAGCAGGATGATATCCTATAGATGCATAGAACCATAAAGTGCCCACAAGATATGGTCACTCTGTGTTGCCCAGTCCAATCCATTGCTGTCAGAAGAGTTGAGCTTCATTATGATTTATGGACAGGAGTGGCATCAGGGCCAGGGACCATGCTCCCAGGAAAATCCCGAAGCCTATGGATCATCAATTGTGGTCTTTTATTGGAGATCTTGGGGTGCACCCCTTTTTATTCTTATGTTGCCCATGAGACTCAATTTTGTGAGCTCCATCGTGACTATCACTGGTGGTGGCCAGGCACCATCCAGTTCTTCCAGTCACTGGTCGATGTAGACATCCATTCACGTGAGTCTCTTTGTCTTTAGGTTCTCTTTCCCCCATGTCATTTTGGACCTTAGTGATCAATCGTTCCTGCTTAGTTGGGACCATTTGCTGTACCCTCAGATGGCAGCTTGGGAGCTTTTAAGACCCCAGATGCCACTCACCAATGTGAGGTGCAGAGAGTCCTCGTTATCAAAATGCTAGTTGTATCAACTGGCCTCAATTTCAACTGAGAGCATGGTCCCCGCCACCCCCCCCCCCCGCCCAGCTACTCTGTCCTTGCAATATCGAGTTAAGATGGGAGTAGTACTCAAGTTGTATTGAAGTCCAGTTAATATTGCTCTTCTTTCTAACATGTGCTGTCACAGATTTCACCCAACCAAATTTTTAACAACTAATCTAAACCCTTCCCCTCTCGCCCTCCCTCCCTTCCCACCCTTGCAGCCATCAAAGAGTCTTTGCGTCTATTCTTTCTATGCCCCTGTCCATAAATCATAACGAAGGTCAACTCTTTGGATAGCAATGGATTGGACTTGGCAATGCAGAGTGACCATATCTTGTGGGCACTTTATGGTTCTATGCATCTACAGGATATATACAGTTAAGTTCTTATAATAGGAGTCTCATACAATATTTGTCCTTTCATCCCTGCCTACTTTCATTCAACATAACATCCTCCAGTTGAAACCACATTGTGAAATGTTTCCTGAAATCATCATTGTTATTTATCATTGCATAGCATTCCACTGAGTATATATACCATAGTTTACCTACTCATTCCTCTGTTGTTGGGCATCTGAGTTGATTCCATCTTTTTGCTATTGTGGACTGTGCTATGATAAACATTTGTGTGCATGTATCAGTTGGAGTGAATGGCCTTGATTCCATAGGATATATTCCAAGCAGCAGAATTACTGGGTCAAATGGTATACCTATATCCAGTTTTTTAAGGGAGTGCCAGATTGCTTTCCAAAGAGGTTAGACCATTTTGCAATCCTTTCAACAGTGTAGGAGAGTTTCAATTTCTCCAGAGCCTCTCCAGCATTTGTTGTTTTGCATTTTTTGGATCATGGTCAACCTTGTTGAGGTTGTGTACAGTTCTTTATGAATATATATATCTTTGTTTCTCTTGAGTATATAACTGAAGTAGAATTACCAGATCATATAGTAAAGTTATGGCTAGTTTTCTGAGGAGATACTAATTGCTCTCCAAAGTGGCTGCAGCATTTTACATTCCCACTGAAAGCAGTGTGAAGGTTCCAGTTTCTTCATATCTTAATCAATATTTGTAATTTTGTTATTATTATTATTGCCATCCAAGTAGGTATGTAGTTTGTCATTGTCTTAGTTATCTGGTGGTGCTGTAACAGAATTACCACAATTAATAATGAGAAGTTTATTGCTTCAGAGTAAAGTAGGTTAGAAGTCCGATTTCATTCCTCATGGCACACTCACACCTCCAGAATCAGTGAAAAACAGCATTTGACCTTTAAGAAAAGCTAAGTGACTTACGTCTAACCTACCACTTGCGAATCTAAAATTTTCTTTCAAGCTAAACCTCTCTCCCTATTCCCTAAACTTCCTCCTACCTTCTCTGCATTGCAATGGGCCCCATAGACTTATGTACTACGTGGGCCAGAAGTAGAACTCTTTACATGTGAACTGAGTCTCCCCAAGACTTAAAGAGGTAACAATTGAATGAAGTGAGAGAAAAATCTACTGGCTCCCCTATGGCAGAAACTGAGGACAAAAATAAGTCTTTTTCCTAGATATGGAAAGCCTGGTGGTGTAGTGGGTTAAGTGCTACGTCTGCTAACCAAAAGGTCAGCAGTTCAAATCTGCCAGGTGCTCCTTGGAAACTCTGTGGGGCAGTTCCGCCCTGATCTATAGGTCGCTATGAGTCAGATCCAACTCGACCACAGTGGGTTGGGTTTTGCCTAGGCACAGTCATGAGGGCTCCACAGAATTTGAAAGCCTTTCAGCACTGCACACAGCATCCAGCAGTTCTGAACCAAAACTACGTACTTACTCATACTAAGGAATAAGGACAAGCCTCCTTCACAGGCACTCACAGACAGGTGTCAGTCCTCTACCTTTCTCAGCACGTGAAGCCAGATACCTGCAACTATACCAATCACCCTTGCCCATCTAGGACTGTAGGGGAGAGTCTATACCACACACTTTGTGACCAACTGCCTGAGCATCCAAGCTGAATACATACAAGAAAAGTAAATGGGCTCACATGCCTATTAACAGCTATAACCCCTGGAGACAGGATGATAGAACCTCTAAGGCACCAATAATCAAACTCACATGACCAGCCAGTGTTGATATTTCAAAACAAAACAAGTTAGAACATAGTGAGTAAGTTTAAATAAATACAACAGCTTACTGATGGCAAGTAAGACAGCTTTCTGATATTGACTGAGGCAGTCAATATCAAATCACTTAAAGAGGTAGACCATTACAGATCAAGAAATCTTCCAGAAGAAGAGACTTCCTGGAATCAGCAGAGATAGAATACAAAAGATTAATATTTAGATTCTTCAAGAGATCAGAAAGGAAATCAGTCAAACTGCCACAGAGATAACAAACTAAACTGGCTGTAAAAAAATGCTTGAGACACAGCAATCAGAAATTCACCACGATGGACAAAAGAGGACACCATATAATGATCAAAGGGTCAATTCATCAGCAGGGTGCAATCGTATTAAATATTTACTTATCCAATGACAGGGTGACTAAGCACATCAAACAGACTAACAGCACTGAAAACAGAAATAGACAGCTCCACAATAATAGTAGGAGACTTCAACACACAGCTTTCAGTGAAGGACAAGACATCCTGAAAAAATCTCAGTAAAGACATGGAACATCTAAGTAGTGGAATCAACCAACTTGATCTAAGAGACATTTTCACGGGTTGAATTATGTACTCCCCGAAAAACGTGTGCAACAATTTGGCTGTGCCATGATTCCCAGTATGGTGTAATTGCCCTCTATTTTGTGATGTTCCTGTGCTGTAAATCCTAGTCTCTGCCCGTGGTTAATAGACTAGATTATGTTAAAAAGGATTACAGTGGGCCTGTAACACTCTTATCAAGGGAGTTGCCCTGGATGATGACTTGTGCCACCTTTTAGCCTACAAGAGGTAAAAGGAAAGGGAAACAAACAGAGAACAGGGGAACTCATACTATCAAGAAAGCAACACTGGAAACAGAGCGCATCCTTCAGACCTGCAGTTCCTATGCTGAAATGCTCCCTGACCAAAGAAAATCTTATGCAACACAGGACATTCCTCTAGAGCTGACAACAAGGGAAGGCCTTCCACGGGGGCTGACTCCCTGAATTTGGACTTGTAGACTACTGGACTGTGTCAGAATAAACTTTCAGTTGTTAAAGCCATCCACTTGTGGTATTCCTGTTAGGGTAGAGTATAGATGATCAGACAGATGTATACAGAACACTCCACCCAACAGTAACCAAGCATACTTTCATTTTCAATATATATATATATTTATATATATATATTGAAAATATATATATATATATATATGAAACATTCTCCAGAAAGAACTACATATTAGGCCATAAAGCAAGCTTTAACAAAATTGAAATCATCAAAATATTACAAAGCATCCTTTCTGAACATAAAGCCATAAAAATAGAGGTCAATAACAGACAAAGGAAGGAGAGAAAAAAATCAAACACATGAAAACTGTATAACACCTTACTCAAAAGCTACTGGGTTGCAGAAGTATCTTAGTCATCTAGTGCTGCTTTAACAGAAATACCATGAGTGGATGGCATTTGAAAGAGTAATTTTACCTTGTGACAGTCACAGTCCAGTAAGCTAAAAGTCCAAATTCAGGATATCAGCTTCAGACGAATGCTTTCTTTGCTTTGTCATCAATCTTTGTCTTTGTCATCAGTCTTCCCCTGGATTGGAAGCGTCTGGTGTGCATGGACCATGAGTCCTTTCCAAAGATGTGCTCTGCTCCTAGTACTCTTTTTTCCTGATAGTATGAGGTTCCCAACTCTCTCTACTAGCTTCTTTCTTTCATGTCTCAAAAGTTTTCCTCAAGACACAATACAGTCTTACACAAGGAGTCTTGCGCCACCAACACAACTGCTGTGCATCTTCCCTATTAACATCATAGAGGCAAGGTTTACAACATGGAAGAACACACAATAATTTGGCCCAGCCAAATTACTGCACATATTTGGGGGAGGGGACACAACTGAAATCACGAAAAGAAGAAATCAATGATGGAATAAATAAATTCACAGAAAAAAAATGAGAAGAAAAACACATTGTTCCAGAACTTTTGGGACACAGCAAAAGCAGTAATCAGAGGTCAATTTATCTCAATAAATGCATATATCCCAAGAGAAAGAGACCAAATCAAAGTATTAACCATACAACTCAAACAAGTAAAAACAGAGCAACAAAAAGAATCTCCTGTGTATCAGAAGAAAATGATAAAAATCAGAGCTGAACTAAAGAATTTAAAAAGAAAAATAATTGAAGGGGTTAACAAGATAAAAGCTAGTTCTTTGAAAAGATCAACAATATTGATAAACTATTGGCCAAACTGATAAAAGAAAAACAGGAGAGGAAGCAAATAGCTCAAATCAGAAATGAGACAGATAATATCACAATGGACCCAACTGAAATTAAAACAATCATAACAGAATTCTATGAAAAGTTGTACTGTAATAAGCAAATGGACAAATTTCTAGAAATATACTGTCTAGCTAAACTAACACAGAGGTAAAACTAAATTAACCCATAATAAACAAAGAAATTGAAAAGGTAATTTTAAAATTCCCAACAGCAATAACAACAACAACAACAAAAAAAAAACCCTGGCCTGGATGGCTTCATTTGAAAAATCTACCAAACTTTCAAAGAAGAATTAATACTATTATTAAAGGTATTTCAGACCATAGAAAGCAGTAGAATACTCCCAGACTCATTCTATGAAGCCAATATAACCCTGATGTCAAAACCAAGTAAGCAAAAACCCACTGCCATCAAATCAATTCAAAATCATAACAACCCCATAGGACACAGTAGAACTGTCCCACGGAGTTTCCAAGGAGCATCTGGTGGACTGGACAGCCAACTCTTTTTGGTTAGCAGCCATAGCACTTAACCAGTATGTCACCAGAGCCAAGTAAAGACACCACAAAAAAAAAGAAAATTACATACCAGAATCTCTCATGAACTTAGATGCAAAAATTCTTAACAAACTTCTTTCTAATAGAATTAAACAACATATCAAAAAAAATGATTCACCACAACCATGTGGGGCTCATACCAAGGAAGCAAGGATGGTTCAGCATTTAAAAAAAAAAAAAAAAAATCAATGTAATCAACCGCATGAATAAAACAAGAACCATTTGATTTTATCATTTGATGAGAGAAGATGTTAGCCAGAGTCCAAACACCGTTAATTTAAATAACTCTCAGCAAATAAGAATAGAAGGGAAATTACTCAACATAATAAACGGTGTTTCTACAAAGCCAACATCATCCTAAATGGAGAGAGATAAAATAGCATTGCCCTTAAGAAAAGAAAGGAGACAAGGATGCCTTTTATCACCACTTTTATTCAGCGTTGTGCTGGAGGTTCTACCCAGAACAATCGGGAAAGAAAAATAAAAAGTTTCCAAACTGGAAAGGAAGAAATAAAAGTATCCCTATTTGCAGGTAATACGATCTGAAAACTCTGAAGAATACACACACAAAAAACTACTGGAACTAGAAGAGTTTAGCAAAGGATCAGGATACAAGACAAACATACAAAAATCAGCTGAGTTCCTCTACACTAACAAAAAGAACATCAAAGAGGAAATCACTGAATCAATAGCATTTACAATAGCCCCCAGGATGATAAAATACTTAGGAATAAATCTAACCAGAGACGTAAAAGATTCATCCAGAGAAAACTATAAGACACTACTGCAAGAAACTAAAACAGACCTACGTGAATAGAAAACCCTATCTTGCTCATAGATAGGAAGACTCAACATTGTGAAAATGCCTATTCTACCCAAAGCAATCTATCTATATAAAATATGATCCCACTGCAAATTCCAAAGGCATTTTTGAATGAGATAGAGAAATGAATCAAATACAAAACATTGCCAACAATGCACAAACACCAGAAGAGAAAATAGGTAACTGGGAACTTCTAGAAAGCAAACACACTCATCCAAAGACCTTACCAAAAAAGTAAAAAACAACCTAGACTGGGGAAAAAAATCAAAGTATTAACCATACAACTCAAACAAGTAAAAACAGAGCAACAAAAGAATCTCTTGTGTGTCAGAAGAGGATGATAAAAATCAGAGCTGAATTAAAGAATCAGAAAACAGAAAAATAATTGAAAGAGTTAACAAGATAAAAGGACAAATACAATCCTCATCTAATCTCTATAACCTACAAGATACAGCAAAACCTAAACAACAAAAGACAAATAACCCAATTTAGAAAATGGCAAAGGATATGGATAGGTACTTCACCAAAGAAGACATTCTGGTGGCCAACAGATACATGAGAAAATGCTCGCAATCACCAGCCACTAGAGAAATGCAAATTAAAACTACAACGAGATACCATTTCACTCTAATAAGGCAGGCAGGCACTAATCTGAAAAATAAAATAATAAATGTTGACGAGGTTGTGGAGAGATTGAAACTCTTCTACACTGCTAGTGGGAATGTAAAATGGAAATTCATTTGGTACTTTCTTAAAAATCTAGAAATAGAAATACCATGCAATCCAGCAATCTCACTTCTTAGAATATGTACTAGAGAAATAACCACTGCCACACAAATAGACACATGTACATCAGTGTTTATCACAGCACTGTTCACAACAGCAAAACGACAGAACTGCTGACCTTTTGGCTAGCAGCTGCAGCTCTTAACCAGTAAGTCACCAGGGTTTCCAGTGGAATATTAGGCAATGATAAAGAACAACCCTAAAGAATTTGAGAAACATCTCGCAATATCAAACATCTGGAAGGCATTATGCTGAGTGAAATTGGTCAATTGCAAAAGAATAAATATTGTATGAGACCACTATCATAAGGACCCAAGGAAAGGTTTAAACACAGAGGAAAATATTCTTTGACAGTTACAAGGTAGGTGGGGTAGGAGAGAGAGGGGTATTCACTACTTAGATAATAGACGAGAATTATTATGGGTGAAGGGAGAGACAACACACAACAGAGGAGAAGTCAGCACAAATAGACTAAACCCAAACCTTAAAAGTATTCTAAATAAAATTAAACACTTTGAGGGACAGAGCAGCAGGGTCAGAGTTCTAGGGGCCATGATTTCAGGGGATGCCTAGATCAACTGGCATAAAAAGTTTATTAAAGTGTTCCACATTCCACTTTGGTAAGTGACATCTGAGCTCTTAAAAGCTAGCAAGTAGATTCCAACTCATAACAACCCTATAGTGCACAGTAGAACTGCCTCACAGAGTTTCCAAGGAGCAGCTGGTGGATTCAAACTGCTGATCTTCTGGTTAGCAAATGTAACACCTAACCACTACACTACCAGGGTTTCCAAGGGACCATTTAAGAAGCATCAGTTGGTCTCAACCCACTCAGAGCAAAGGAGAAAAAAGATCATCAAAGATAAAAGTATGAACTCAAGACAGAAAGGACCATGTAAACCAGTGACTATATCAACGTGAGACCAGAAGAATTAGATGGTGCCTGGCCACCACCAAAGACTGCCTTTACAGGTGTCATCGTCTGAATTATGTCCCCCTAAAAGTATGCATAGCCATGTGACTTGGCCATGACTCCCAGTATTTTGTGACTGTCCTCCATTTCACAATTTTTCTGCGCTGTATGTTAAAGGATTAGGGTGGGACTGTAAATCCATTCACAGGATCACCTCCCTGCTCCACTCTAAAGGGAGTTTCCCTGGAGTATGGCTTGCCCTACCCTTAATCTTTTCGTTCTACAAGAGACAAAAGGAAATAGAAGCAAGCAGAGAATTGGGAACCTTCTACCACCAAGAAAGCTGCACTGGGAGAAGAGTGCATCCTTCGGACCTGAGGTTCCTGCACTAAGATGCTCCCTCAAAGGCTAATGCAATAACTGACTTTCCTCCAGATCTAACAAGGGGGAAAGCCTTCCTCTGGAGCAGACATCCTGAATTTGGGCTTACTGGACTGTGTAAGAATAAACTTGCCTTGTTAAAGTCATCCACTCTGTGGTATTTCTGTTAGGGCAGCAGTAGCTGACTAAAACAACAGGAATCTCAACAAAGAATCCCTGATGGAGTGGAAGAAATGTGGGATTCAGAACTCAAACTTGAGTAAAAATACGAGACTTGATGGTCTGATAGATTGGAGGATCCCTGGAAGACATAGCCCCTGGACTCTTTTAGCCCAGAAATGAAACCACTTTAGAAGTCATCTCCTCAGACAAAGATTAAACTGGGATGTAAGACATAAAATGATATTGATAGAGTGCTTCTTGGCTTAAATAGATGCAGGAGACTAACTGGACAGCACCTGTCCAGAGGTGAGATGAAAAGACGGAGGGGGACAGGAGCTGATTAAATGGACAGGGGAAATACAGGGTGGAGAAGATGACTGAGCTATCATAATGTGAGGGGAGCAGCTAGGATCACACGGCTAAGTGTGTGCAAGTTTTTGTATGAAAAACTGACTCAAATTGTAAACTTTCACTTAAAACACAAAGAAAAAATTTTTTAAAGGAGATAGTTTTTCCACAAAATTACAGTAAAGAATGTTGAAATCTTTTATTATATGTAGGTTTACCACAATAAATTAAAAAATACACTTTTTTTTAAAAGTGTGAATCAGTCATTTTCCCAAACATTTTCTAGGCTCAAGCACGTGCACAGTCCTCTGTCAGAGGAAGCCCATCTTAGCAGTCCACAGTGCAAAACAGAGTTACTTTAGAGCATTTCTTTCCAGACCTAAGGGAACTTTGCCTTTGTTTATTGTTTCAGTTTGTGGGGGAAAGCATTCAATTGTTCAGACTTCCAGGAACCAAGTCAGCCACACAGCTGTGGTTCAGCTTCCTGCAAATCTTTACAAGAGCCTGGCAACTTCCAGAAATATTCTGTCCCCAGGGCTGCCACCAACACGGTGGTGCCATGGAAGCCAGACATCAGACACAGCTCCTGTCTCCCACATTATGCCCCCTTCCCTACTTGGGTTTTCACCTGCCTTAGCCACTGTTGACATTTTCCTGTTCTGTTTTGTGGCTTTTAGGTTTTTCCAGAATATCTGTCACACAGAATGTGAAAACTTAATGTCATCCTTCATCCCTGAATCGTTCTAAGTTAGTGGTTCTCAACCTTGGCCGCAAATTGGAATCATCTGGAGAAACTGTTTCCAAACATTATAACATCTGGTATCTACCTCCTGAGATTCTGATTTCACTGGTCTGTGTGTGGGTAGTTCTCCAAGCTTTCGAGGTGATTCTAATGTGCAGCCTACATGGGAAATGCCTGGTCTAGGAGAGTCCTGGAGGCTCACACTCCAGCCAGCCATATACATAGTTATTTCACTCTAATAACAGGTTTTAAAGAAATTCTTTCCTCCTCTGCTCCATCCCTAGCACATACAGAAAGTGTCTAGGAAATATTCCTTTGATCCCTTTATTCACTAATTTAAAAAATATGCCCTTGAGCACCTACTAAGTGCAAACTGAGTATTGAGAAATACAGACACTTCCTTCAAGGAGGAAACCCTGGTAGCATAGTGGTTAAGTGCTACGGCTGCTAACCAAAAGGTCAGCAGTTTCAAATCCACCGGGCACTCCTCAAATCCACCAGGCACTCCTCAGAAACTCTATGGAACAGTTCTACTCTGTCTTATAGGGTTGCCAAGAGCCAGAATCGACTTAACAACAGGAGTTTTTTTTGGTTTCCCTCAAGGAGCTCAGTCTAAAAAGCACCATCAGCCTAAATTTCTCTAATACTAAGAACGAAGTTATAGACTCACATTTGTGGCTGTAGCTTGTATGATGCAAAGATCAAAGCTCAGAAACCATCAAACAAGCCTCTGCCCCACTCAGGGCTGTGTCAGCCAGAAGAAGGAGTCTCTTAGTGACTCACAAAGGTACCATACATGGGGGCTAAGGGTCGGGGTAACGGGGGGCCTGGCTGCCTGCAATATGATTTGACTGTGGCATTAGCACCAAGCCTGGCATCTGGGAGCGTAATGCCGTACTCACTTTTATTGAATGAATAAAAAGGGCTGCACGAAAGTGTTCATAAGAGGGATTCTGTCTGGGGTGATGATGTTCACAAGGACTGAAAAGGTGACATTCTAACCGAGCCTGAGTAACAATCTCCACAATAAAATGAGAGAGGCATTTTTTAGCAGATGGAGTGACCCAGGGAGTAGCGGATGGATATCTGGGATATTTCTACATAGCTCCGTGAGGCAGAAAAAAGAACTGGGGATACATTGTGAGGGCCTTACTGTGGCCTTTGGACTTACTATGAACAGCTGGAAGGCTTTAAGCGGAGATGCAGCACTATCAGATGTTGGGGGTTTGGGCTTACTCTGATGGCCATGTGGATAAATGGCTCTGGAGAAAGTGGACAAAGGCAATAGTGACCATCAGAGACTCCAGGTCAGAGCTAGAAAGACCCTTGAGAATCCTGAGAATCCCAATGGAACCTTACCGTTAGATGCTGGGAGTTCTGAGTATTAGTATCTTTCTCCCTCATCCTCTACAAAGCATGGTTACATTCTAAGCCAAGGCTACACAGGACACCACCTCACTCATGGCTGACTGACATTGCTCCTGCAGTGAGTCAACAATAACTTTTTAACGTGTACTTCCTTAGAAAATCAGATGTCATCATGAATCACATGAATACACACCTTTGAAAGGTGTGTATCCCAGAGATGCCCCAAAGTTTTTCACCATCAATCAAGAAAGACTTTAGACAGGAAAGACCAGCAGGGGGACCAAATGATAAGTGTGACACCTTTCCTTCCAGTGAGCACTAGGAATCTGAACAAAATTAGACTAGAAAAATTGGTTATAATCATTTCTTAGAGTTTTCCTATACTTTGGAGATTCTGGGTGAGGAATTACATCTTACTTCCAAAGTGTTGTAGCAATACTAACAAAGCCCCCACATCAACTTTTTGTCTTCACTTTCTGAGACTTACTTCTGCAGTAAGCAGAAAGGGCAATTGCATTTTTTCATTTCTGCTTGTTTTTAATGCAGTCTGAATGTTCTCTGTTTCAGTGTCAAATAACATAGCCACATGTCTTTTGCAATTTTAAAAAACATTAAATTGTCAGCTCCCATCGATCTTATGAATCAGAAATGCTAGGAGTAGGTCCAGGAAGTTGCATTTTAACAAGTTCCCGGATGACCTAACCTAATGCCTGCCCACTTTCAGACACCTTCATAACCTTTGCTGTGCTCATGTTTCCCTTTTGCTGTCATTTTCTTCAACTGCTTTAGATTAATTGACTTTACCTTTTTAGTCATTGTAGATGATATCCACTCAATCATGGTTTGGATGCACTGCTGTTTTCTAGATTAAAACTCATAGCTATCTAAAACTCTATTTGTGGGCCAACTAAACTTAACTCCTGCACAGCCCATTACTGCTTCTCCAGGCTGCAAGCCTGAGAAGAGTGGGCTTGCCTGCTGCTGGGCCCCAAGCAGTCAGTCAAACTTCGTCAACTTATCTGCTCCTTCCAGGAGCCCTCATATCAGCAGCTGTCTAAGGGGGGTGCTTCACCAGCTCTGTGCAAACCCTCTTATTGCCAGGATGTATTCCTCCACACTTCTTCTTCTCCTACATGACTGCTTCCATCACACCAGCCAAGCTACTTTCTGCTCCTCAGTCACTGAAGTTGGGCTATGCCTCTGTTGGGCCCAGCAACAGCTGGGAGCACTCTGGCAGCCTTGAGAAGCTATAGTACAGTAGGGCTGGAGCTGAGTTTATTTGGTTCACAAATGGATTTCTAAGTTTTAATTGAAAGTATAGTCAAGTATCAAATGCATGACTGCACGGATATTTTCTGCTGTTGTTGTTAGGTGAGGCCAAGTGAATTTCTGACTCAAAGCAACCCGTATGACAGTAGAACTGCCGCACAGGGTTCTGAAGGTTGCAATCTTCACAGTAGCTGATCGGTGGGTCTTTTCTCCTGCAGACTTGCTGATGGGGTTAAACCTCCAACCTTTAGGTTAGCAGAGCATATTATCTAGGATGATTTAAAAGTCAATGGATTTAAAGCGGTTTGACTAAATACCAGCAAAATGGCAATATGCCCACAGCAAAGGTTCTCAAGACGCTCACACTCGCAAAGCCAATAGGGTAGGTTGGCCTAGCCACAACGACTTCTTTTGGTCTTTAGAACACAACTCCCTCTTTCTTAATATACAAGTGCTTACCACACGGCTTTTACATTTGGGGGATTCTTAACACCAGATCTGCGTGTGGCTGGCCTTACTCATCCTTCCTGTTTCAACTTAAATGTCATCTCTTTCCCAGAAGGGGAACCCTGACCATTGTAGTGAAAGCAGTGGCATCCCACCACCCTCCAACCTCCCCTCAACTAGGGCCTCCTCTATCACAGTGGTCATTTTACCCATCAAGGAACATTTGACAGTGTGACCTTTGGGGCTGTCACAACTAGGAGTGTAAGGTGCTATTAGCACATAATAGTAGAGAACAGGGATGGTGCTCAGCAGTCCACAATTCACAGTACAGCCCCTCACAACAAAGAATTATCCAGTCCCCACTGCCAGTGGCCCAGCTAGGTGGCTCTGCCATACCTCGTTCTCCTTTGTCATCTTCAGAGCACTGGTTTTTGTGTTCCTTCCCTACTAAATTGAAAGCCTTAGGGAACTGGAGCTCAGGATCCTTCTGCTACATCCAGCACATAGATTTCCAGACACATCTCATCTCGATACATTTTGACTCACTTTGACCTTGGCCTCTGAGCCCACACCAAGTTGAAGACCCCTGGCCCACGATGGCTGATAAAGCTGGGAAAGTAGCAAGTCTGTTTTCAAAATGAAAAATATTTTATTAATGAGTATACATACAAATGAAACTGAGGGCCCCCCTCATATATTCATATACTTCAAAATTATTCCAACCATCTTTATAGTCATTAGTGAAAGATTGGTTTTGCTGTTCCTCAAAGCTGTGCAAAATTACTTAAGCAGAAATACAGTTGTAACTACACCAGTGTCCTAACGGCCAAGGTAGATTGTAGATAACGGATTCTCAATTGTGTTTCAAATTACCAAAAATGAAAAAAAATATTCAATACATTTTACAAGATTGATGTATTTACAGAATAGAAGTTCATATCTTTAATCATGTGCCTCCCTGCCTTCCGTTCTTCCTCTCAGCTATTCACAAATTTTTACTTCTTGACCCAGGAAAAACAGGAGAGATAAATAAACAAAAACCAACTTTTCCAAAAAAGGGGGTGGGGGGAAGAGGTACAATATAGCAAAAGACTTAGGAGTCCAACAGCATTGCTACTATTTACTGAGCATTAATGCTAGGTCTGCTGTTACTACAAGCTCTACTGCAAAAAGAGAAACAGAACCACCTTTCATTTCTGTAGTGTTTTCTTCTCCAAGATTTTTAACAGGCACCAACTTATTGGAATTTACCACAATGCTTCAAGGGCAATATGGAAATGGTATCACTATCAGATGAAAAAACTTTGGCATGAAGAGTGATTTGTCTGAATGTCATCTGGTGTGTGATACTGTTAAATGAGTTAGGATTAGAACCCAAGTCATCTTATTCCTAAGCCTGTCTGTCCCTCACTTCCTCCCATGCTTCCATATATTCCATCACAGAATATTAGTGGGTTTGTCACAAGAGTCACATGCTCAAATTTTGGAAAGTCTGGATTAGAGTTAGTTAAGTTCCCAGAGCCTTTATTATACACCCTAAATTTCCCAGAAGGGGAGGAAGAACAGAGCAGGCATTATAAACATCAGGCCTGTAATAAAGTTAGTGTGGCAGATCCCAGGGTGGGGATGTGGGGGTCTGGTGGACTAGAAGGGGTGACCCTATTTAAAGGGGCCACAAGCACTTCAGAAGGCAGCCCCATTTGCTATGGAGAGGGTCTATTCAGAGAAGCTACACATTTGAGTTTTAATTTCCAAACTCCAGGTTTATGCATTTGGTTAAAAAGAGAAAAAAATAAAACACTATAGATTCAGCAAAACATATGTGCAGAAAGATGAGACCAGCCCTGTTGGGAAATTCAGTGTATGATATTTCCCAATCTTATCTTTCTTAGAATCTTTATTTAAAGACATCCTATTCATTTCCTGAAACCCTGCTGGTGTAGTGGTTTAAGCACTACGTCTGCTAACCAAAAGGTTGGCAGTTCAATCTACCAGGTGCTCCTTGGAAGTTCTAAGGGACAGTTCTACTCTGACCTACAGGGTTACTATGAGTCCATCCTGACTTTATGGCAGTGAGGATTTTTATTCATTTCCCAGAATGCTGCAGAACACTCTGGAAAACGTTGCCTTAGAAAGCAAGCAGCCTGCCCGCCTAGGCCACCATGGTGTAAGCAGCTGTGAACTCAAGCATGAATCATGAAATGGTTTAGTCCAGTTGAAACCGAAATTAGCCCCAGCCTTGTTAACTGTTCAAGTAGCAATGTTGCTCTTTGAATAACTCTTGACTTGGAAACTGATGTAAAAAAGAGTGGACCACATTTGTAAACAAACTGGTGACTGAGATGTAATTACAAACAGAACAAGCTTTTGTTTGACTCCTTGGGCAAAATCAAAAATTTAATTGACTCAGGGGGAGGGGAGAATAGCATTGGAATTGATCAGGTAAAAGATCCTTCATCCTTCTGGTACAAGTTTAAGTAGTGAAGTGGCTTGGGGAGTGGACTTGTTAGAAATTTAGAATTTTAGTTGAAATTAGCAACACTAAGAAATAGTTATAAAATAAGATTTCTTAAAGTTTTAATAAGGCAGAAAGCCTTTTTCTGTACTTATTATCTTTCTTACTTTATTTGTCATGGCTTTCATTTCCATCCTGCCTCCCTCTAAAAATTATTTCAGAAAGATAAGTCAGAACTGACTGGACAGCAGTAGATTTGCTTTGGTTTGGGTTTTATGGTTGTCTAATACCAAGCACTAGGGCACAGACATAGCAGCCAGCCAAGTGCCATCGAGTCGGATCTGACTCATGGCAGACATACCATAAATATACTGAATTTCTTGGCAATTTATTTTCTTTCTCTACTGTCTACATAGTCCATAATCACTACTCCCAAAACTCATGATACCACAAGAAATTACACATGGTAACTGATTTTTTACCTTCTCCTAACTGCTTAAATACCCATCCTGGTCCTAGGGAAAGTCCTTGATGGCTTATATTTCCAGAACCAATATGAAGAGCCACACCAACCTGTAGTGATAAAATCAGACTTATTTCTGTCTTCCCCTGAGGGAAAGAAAAAACCTTAGGAGAAATCCCAGATATGAAACTGTTGTAGTTACAAGACCCAAATGGGAAAAAAACAAAACAGACCATCATAAAATGCTTCCCAGTGAAGCTCCTTAAAGTCCCCGGTAGAATTTGCTGCTTTTAAATTCTATTCCTCTCCTCCTTCATTATCTTTGGTGACCAAAAAGGGAGTTCATTTCTTGTTTTCCCACTGAGTCTTCTCTTTGATGGATGATAGGTTCTAAAGACAATATGGCAGTTTGAATCAACCAGGTGCTCCTTGGAAACTCTATGGGGCAGTTCTCCACTGTCTGTAAGGTCACTGTGAATCAGAATTGACTCCATGGCACTGGGTCTTTTTGGGGAAAGAGAATATGGAGAAGCTCTGGAGAGGAGGTTGTTAAAAACTTGGCAGCTAACCAAAAGGTAGGCGGTTTGAACCAATTAGAACAAGCTGTTCTGTGGGAGAGAAACATGCTAATCAGCTTCCATAAAGATTACAGCCTTGGAAGCTCCATGGGGCAGTTCTATTCTGTCCTATAGGGGTCATAGGAGTCAGAATCAACTCTACAGCAAAACATTTTCTAAAGATATTATACAACTCTAAAACGTTTATGTTTGAGAAAAGAGTTCTGCAATGACCTGGATGTTTGAGCCAGTCTCAGGTAGAAAAAAATAGACTTGTCTCACCAACGGTGTTGACTGCACACAGATGTAAGCTACAGTAGTGTACCCAACATCACAGACAACATCAAAGGCCCGGTGAAACCGATGCAGAAAACTGAACCTGGAGCTTAGAAGTCAGGCACAGAGATAGCTGGTCTGTCGTCCACAGTCCTGATAAAGCATCTGGAGCACCAGGAAGTCTTAATCAGTGACATAAATATTCTCCTCAATAATATAGACATTGTCTTCAGCTTGGAGGCCCACTTCAGCTGCACTTTGTAAAGCTCCAACGTGGGAGTTGTTGAATAACTGTGCTCTGTAGAAAGAGTTGTTAAAGAATACAAAGCATAAGGAAAGAACAGACCAGTCATCAAGCAACAGCAGCATTTTCATTCATGACCACTCAAGACCAGTGTTAGGAACTCAGGAGCTCCATTCGCAAAGACTATGAATGAATAGCGCCCTCAAGGGTTGTGAAAATTGTGGCCCTAAGCATCCCTTTGGAAACTGTGGTGGCTTAATTGTTAAGACCTATAGCTGCTACCCAAAAGGTCAGCAATCCAAATCTACCAGGCTGTCCTTGGGAACCCTATGGGGCAGTTCTACTCTGTCCTTTAGGGTTGCTATAAGTTAGAGTCAATCGATGGCAGCGGGTCTAGTCCTTTGGTTTTAAGTATTAAATTGCAGAAAACTTTAGTAATCAGGTAGACAATATAATTAGTGCTTAAAACCTCGGGATTATCTCCTTCAGGAGACTCATGTAATATCAGTAGAAAATCTAGAAAGACAGGTTTCAGACATCATCTTGGAGCAAATTATGTCCCCTCAAAATGTGTGTTGTAAATCCTAACCTCTATGCTTGTGGTTACAATCCTAGTTCAGACTAAGTTGTCTTGTTAATGAGACAAGATTAAAGTGTATCTTGAGTCAATCTTTTTTTG
This sequence comes from Heterohyrax brucei, assembly GCA_028571685.1. Taxonomy (NCBI): domain Eukaryota; kingdom Metazoa; phylum Chordata; class Mammalia; order Hyracoidea; family Procaviidae; genus Heterohyrax; species Heterohyrax brucei. The sequence goes on from CM053141.1 coordinate 175,086,251, forward strand.
AGATATAAAAGAGATTAAACCACAGAGCAATAGAGAGATGAGGGAAGATTGATGCCAAGCCACATGGAGATCTCCAAGAAACAAGCTGAAGAGACAAGGACCTTCCCCCAGAGTCAACAGAGAGAGAAAGCCTTCCCCTAGAGCCGGCACAGACTTCTAGCCTCTTAATCTGTAAGGAAATAAATTTTTGTTTGTTAAAGCCATTCACTTGTGCTATTTCTGTTATATCAGCACTAGATAACTAAGGCAGACATCAAACTAAAGTGCTAGATTTCAAAGGTAACTCAGAGGCACTTTGACGGATATTTTCCTGTTGTGAATTGTGACCCTAAATAGAGAAGGGCATGAAATCTATTTAGTGGGCCATGTCATGCACTTAAGGAAAACATGGAATAGAAAAGTAGCAGATCATATTGGGTGTAATTAAAATAGTAATGTTTCATGTAAGTATGTATCCGATCATGGTGTTAAAATCTTTCCGGGTCTCATGGTTAAAAATGTCAAAGACATCAGTTAGATGATTTTTATAGTACAGATATACATACTTACAAACCTAGGAGAAAAAAAGGTCCGATAGGAGATTAAGGAATGAATGTTTTGGATAGAGAATCTATAAGCAGATGTTTGAGGGGTAATGCTGGGAGAGCTTATCCTGTATCTCCAGTTTGGGGGTTCGGCATCCACAGTGGACTGATGTCTGAGTTTCAGAGAAATCAGAATGAAGAGCAGAAGCACAAGTCAAGGTCAGGTGTGGAATTTTGATGCAGCTGGTCTTTTCTAACTTGAATAGTGATTTTCTATCACCAAAGACTATCGAAAAAAGCTATGTAAGCTACTAAGTGAGTCTTCAGCCAGCCACAGAGAAAGAACAAGACCCCACTGAGTATATGAAAAGGGTCATGAGAGACAAAAAGTGAGATTTTCTATGACCTGTAAATGTATGTCATATGTGTGTGACAAGCACTTGGTTTAGGCATCAAAAGGCACCCAGATGGTACAATAGTTGAAGCACTCAGTTGGTAACCAAAAGGTTCGAACCCACCAGCTGCTCCACAGGAGAAATATGTGGCAGTTTGCTTCTGTAAAGATCTACAGATTTGCAAACCCTATGGGGCAGTTCTACCTTGTCCTACAAGGTTATTATGAGTCAGAAGTGACTTAACAGCACTGAGTTTGGTTTGGGTTTTAGGTGTTGATAAGCTCAAAATGAGTCACTCGGATGTAAGTGCCAAAAGAATAATGCTGTGAGGAAATACTTGTAATGCAAGTGCTACATTCTGTTTCTCTCTTTTGTATTTTCCAACATTTTCTACTAAAGATATTCTTCCTTGATAATTAGGTAATCAAGGATTTAAATGAATCCTTTAAAAAAGATCAGTTAAGAGTACAAGGACAAAAGTCAAGTAACTAAAAGGATGCTAAATTCCATGCTTTTCTGCCTATAAGAAGTTGGGTTTCTTTGGGTTTTTTTCCCCATCCTCAGAGGCAGTAAGCCATAAAGGAATGGGTTTCGGAATCCAGAGGATCTTACGAGGAGTCCCCTTTCTAATCTGTGGTGACCTTAAATAAGAATGTCTTTTCCAATACATAAAATTGACATAATAACAGTACCTATCTCAGAGGTTTATTGCTACAAGTCACATGACTGCAATATTAAAAAAAATCAACATCTATTGGAAACTGATGATATGTCAGGGATGTTCAAAACATGTTCTGCACGTCGGATCATGTAACTGACTTGGACATTTGAGGGTCTGTATACACATGTTCAGAGAAGAATTAGGAAAATGCATGGCAGCCAAAGAAGAATGGATTTGGAGTTAATACGAGGAACTCCAAGCTGGACCAAATTTAGCAGGCTAGCTGGCCTGGGAAGCAGCAGTTTCCCACCATGATACGTATTCACTCACGTGAACACCACGATGTGGAGGCAGTAGAGGGCTCTAAGTTAAAATTTGGGAGCAGGCTGGACTGAAAGATAGAAGCAAAGATTGCAAATTCAAACGCCTACAGGGCAGACAGCTCATGTAAGTAAGTGGAGTAGTATGATTATGAGGGCCAACAATTATGTTAGCAAACGTCATTGTTCTAAGTGCTATAAACCTCACTGCTGAACATCACTATGGTCACCTTCAAAGTACTCCTCTTGAGGAGCCATGCACCAGTGTCAGTGCTTAGTCCACACTTCAAAGCAATTTTGCAGCTCTTTCTGGAATGGCTATTGCATACGGCGGCAAGACGGCAAGTTTGCAAACTTAATTGTATATTTGTCTGTGACGGAGTTTTCAGCCAGTAAACAAATAACTGCATTGGAACCCTCCCTACGCACCTGATCTGACCCCCAGTGACTTTTTCTTTATCTGAAGATAAAGGAAATATGGAAAGGACGATATTGCGATGACATTCAGGACGTCAAGGGTAATAGGATGATAGCCCTGATGGCCATTGCAGAAAAAGAGTTCCAAAATTGCTCCAAAGAGTGCATATCTTCCCAAGAGGAATACGTCGAAGGTGACCACAGTGATCTTCAGCAATGAGGTGTGTAGCACATTCCAGGATGAGTTCATGAACTTGATTGTCAGACCTCTATGGCAGGGGGAATGTTCGAAACAAAGAGAACCAGAGGCAGGTGCCTCATCTCAGGACCTTTGCACTTCCTACACCTTCAGCCTGTTGTTGTCCTATAGGATCTCTGCAGAGCTACTGTCTGCTCCTTTATACTGCCCATTACCCTGTTCTGTATTACTATCTGTGGTTTATCTGAAAGCACCAAAAAGTACCTTTCTTATTTGCTTATGTGTTCTGTTTTGTACATCTCCCTGGAATATAGCAGCCATTCAGTAAACATAACACTGAATGAAATCAAGGAATAAACCAAACAACTCATTTAAGTGCTCAGTTCCATCAAGTGAAATGTGTGACTTAGTTGTCTTGCTCTAAGAGGCTAGGATTGAGGCTCGCCTTCAGTAGCAGAAAATACAGAAAGCTAGTAATATCAATGATAGATGTGGTTGTTCAACTAGATTTTCAAGATCCAGGGTGTTGACTCTTTCAAACTTACCTTAGTTGCTGCAGTTTATTTCTTCTGTATATACACCCTATATTGGAAAAGAATTGAAAACAAAAACAGATCAACAAAAGGGGTCATGATATCCTCTTCCAGATAAGATTATTTCTGCTAATACTTCATTATCAACAGAAAAATCTGTATAGAAACTAGCACCTGCAATAATTAAATGTAGAACTAAGAATGAATGTTTTCTTTAAAAGGATACATTTCCCTAAAATACTTCAGTAATGCCCACGATTTACTTTTGAATCTGTAGGACCCAACTAAGAGTCTCATTTTCATTAATGTGTTGGTATATACCATCTAGACTTAATCTAATTATTGATAATTAGATTTCTTATTTAAAAGTGAAAACAAAACAGAATGTTTTAGATGGTTATCAGAGAACATGCATAAACTAGGATTGTCTCAAGAAAAGAGACACAGAAACCTTTAAACAAAAGTAACCTCTGTTATAAAACATCTTGAAAAACTATTATACTCCTAGTTATGCCTGTCAAAGCTAGCGAGGGAAACTGATCGCTGCTGCCATATACTAACATATTTTACTCCAGAATCTAATATTTTCTAGTGATAACAAAAGTTGTGGTTTGCATTATAGAACACACACAGTATTGATAAGTTTACCAAGGGAACCTGATCTGCCACATATCAACTGTTCTCCATGGCAGTGTGTGTTGCAAATGTTTAAGTTCTTCCTGACAGTCACGATCCCAATACAACAATTGCTCCTGGCAATTGTGAAGTGGCTACAGTACCCTCAGACCCAATGAAAAACCAAGTTACTACCTCCACCTCCTAGCTATGACATTGCCCCCTTCTTTTGCCAATAAAAAGCACACCCCAAATCTATGCTGAGTCTTTTGCCACTCATGCAGACTGACCCATTCCCTCTTTGGAACGTACTTTCTTTTTAATAAACTTTCTATCATTTGCTACCAAAAAGGATGCATCTTGTGTGCTTTGTGGGAGGGGGAGCCCAGTTTGCCACCCTTCAGGAGACTGCACTTGCTAGCTCCACCTCTCTGGAACCCGAATCAGTTCACTCAGGGTCTAATCAGTTACATGACGTAGACAATCCCCTCTCCCTTAAGGGAGAAACACAGAGTTGTTTTTGTTAGGGAAAAAAGTAGATTTCAGGTATTTTATTCAGTTTTTAAATAACTTTGGCCAAGTCCTAAATTAGGGGAAACCCTTCTGAAATTACCCAGGCTTATTCTGATTTCCTACCTCTCGCCCAGATAGATGAAAGACAGGAATCAGTCATGGATTCATATACGGTATCTTAGAAAGGGTTTCTTCTTGGGGAGAGTAGATTCTAGCATAGAGAAACACGAGCATGCGTGTGCACACACGCACATGCACACACACACATACACACACAGCGAGGGACTGGGAAGGAAGAGAAGGTGTAGAACCCTGACTGGTTGCTTTTCAAAACCCTTCATTCTAATCCTGGAGTCCCCGGGTATTGCAAATGTTTGATATAGTCGGCTACTAGCCAAATGATTGGAGGTTTGAGTCAATCCGGAGGCACATTAGGAGAGGAGCCTGACAGTCTACTTCCAAAAAAACAGCCATTAAAGCCCTATCAGGCACAGCTGTGCCCTGACATATGTAGGGTCACCATGAGTCACAGTCAAGTTGATAGCAACTGATCTACTTTTTATTCTAGTCCTAGCTATGCAATCAGGTTCTTTGCCCAGAGTCTTGCCTGCCCTGGATTAAACAGATGGTTGGAGAAAGTGCAACATCTACTATACTACCCAGGGGGAAGAAAATTGATTTCAGGGCAGGAAGGGACACAAAAAAAATACATGTATTTCAATGGTCTGTGGCCCTCCAAAGCTCAACTCCATCTGACAAACTCTTATTTCTCAGTCTTGAATTTCTCTTCTGTAGGGAAAACGGAAACTTATTTCTTTTCCTTATTGTCATCGTTCTTGTTGAATCACTTCCTACCCATAGTGACCCATGGGCCAGAGTAGAACTGCTCCAGAGGATTTTCCTGTCTATAACCTTGACCAAAGCCAACCACCAAGTCCTAGGGTGGGGCAAATATAAACTCCACTGGAATGTAAGCAAAAGATTAGCACCAGGCACTCTCTGGAAACCATGGAGCAGTTCTACTCTGACCTATAGGATCTCTATGAGTCAGAATCAACTGGACAGCAATAGATTCCATTTGGGAAGAGTGTAAGCTTCCTGAGACATGCAGCGTCCTAGGAGTGCCTAGCATATAACTGAATGAATGGTTCCAGCTAACATAATCATCAGGATTATCTGGGGTTAAACTGTAGAACCAAACCCATTGCTTTCAATTCCAATTTGTAATGACCTGATAGGACAAAATAGAACTGCCCCATGGGATTTCCAACGCTCAATCTTCACAGAAGCAGACCTCCACATCTATCTCCCCCAAAGCAGCTGGTGGATTTGAACCACCAACTGTTCAGTTTGCAGCCAAGTGCTCAACCACTGTGCTATCAGAGCTCCTTTCCTGAAGGTTAGGGAGCTTTAAAATGCAGACTACCAGGTCCCCCACCGCTACCCCTACTCTTCGCTAGAATTTCTAATTCAGACCTGGGTTGAGGTACAAGAAAGTCTTCTACCCAATACCAATACCTGTTGATTCTCGTGTGCAGCCACTGGATTATTTAATCAAGATTCTTCCCAGTTCCAAAATCTTGACCTATATTTTTATAACTCTTCCTTACCTTATTTCCAGAAGTTCATGGCAAAAAGAATTTTTTCTAAGTATAACAACAGCAGTTTATGCTTCCTGTGCCCTTACAATGTGCCAAGGACTATTTTCAGAATTTTACAGGTAACAACTGATTTAAATCAAGGTTTTCGAAAAGGTTCATTCCGTTCCAAGACTTTACTGATAATTTGCATTTCCATCACAGATGTACTGAATCAGAATCTACATTTTAACAAGAGCCCTAGGTATACATAATTATCTTGTGGGAATCTTGTTTAAAAACTACATATTTAGGTAATAAGCACCAGTGGATCTTGTTAAAATGTAGATTCTGATTCTCTACATCTGGGGCGGCAATGTAACTTCTCAGCAGGGGGTTGAAAATAGAATGAACTGGCTTGAAGCCCTGATTTAAACCTCACATTTACCTTGATGTAGGTGGTGATACCACATTTACCTTATAGATGAGGCTTTTGAGTTACAGGGACATTATAGGAAATAAAAATCACGTGGCACACAGGAGTCAGAGCTCCTTGAGGCCAGGCAGTTTGACTCTGGAGTTTTTGCTCTATTCCATTAGGCATATAACTGAAATGACTTACTTCTGATAATCAGGACAACCAAAAGACCAAGTAGCAGTACAGCAAAAATACCAATTCCAATATATATTTTCTTAGCCGTCTCTCCTGCCGCAGACACTTGCTAGGAAAACACAAGCAGTTAAAAAACATTCAGTTAGAGTCATGGATAGAGAACAGAATATCCTAGAATAACTTCCCAGCCCACATTATTCTTTCTGGCCCCTGAGGACTTTGGGAACACCCGCGGTAAGACCAACCAGCCTGAAATTGTAACCACGTAGCGAAGTTCTAAGACAATGTGAAACTCACAACCTTCCGGTGGATGATGGAAATGTCTTATAACTGGCTTTGGTGGTATTTACATATGTATATACATATGTCAAATTGCAAATGTAGACTCAAAGTACATTTATTGTATATGAATTATACTTCAATAAAGAAAAAATTAGTTTTGAAAAGCAAAATGTCAGAAAAGCAAGTTTCATAAGTATGTACTCTTATGATATTGAAAAAAGCTCCCAGGTGACATAAACAGTTAGGCACTGGGCTAGCAACTGAAAGGTTGGTGGTTCCAGTCCACTCAGAGGCACTTCAGAAGACGGGTCTATTTATAAAAGGTCACAGCCTTGAAAATTACATGAAGTAGCTCTACTCTGAAACTTGCGGTGTCTCCATGAGTCAGAACTGATTCAATAACAACTGGTTTTCGTTTATGATATTGAGAGAAAGAAAAGTTACTTTTAATTCCTACACAAATTGACTGTGATCTTAACCGATGTTATCTAAAAGTGCTCCTTTACTGAATTTGGTTCTGGGTTATAGTACATGTTAGCTCTTTCAACTGTAATTCAATATTTTCCTCTAAGTGTATAGAAATAGACTTGAAAGTAGCTGCTGATGGACACAGCCCGGATTACCAATTAAAAGCAGTGCAACCAGGTAGGAGTGCAAAATTGTATTTAAGTATCTTGCACTTCATAATGAATCACCACCTTCCTGAAAGTGTGCCAGCCCTCATGCTACGCTCCTTGATAGAGCTTAGCTGTAATCCTAAAGGTTTCCTTTACAGTACATATTTTATAGAAAGCTGAGGATGAGAGAGGGAAGGATCTAGTCTCTTCTGGGGCAAAAGTGAATCCTGGAGTTAAAATCCCAGCTTTTTTACTTAATGGCTATGTGACTCTGAACAAGTTGTCTAACCTCTCTGAAACTGTTTCTGTTTCTGTAAACTGCAGATTAGATAGAGTTCCTGAGAAAGGTACATTCCAATGTTTCCCAAAAAAACAGTGTGAAGAATATAGAGGAAAGCAAGGGGACATCAAACTAGCCCTGGTGATTTGGTTTGGCAGTGAAGCACTCAGCTGCTAACCAGAAGGTAGCCAGCTCAAACCACCAGCCACTACATGTCAGAATGGTGTGGCAGTCTGCTTCTGTAAAGAGTACAGCCTAGGAAACCCTATGCGGTAGTTCTAATCTATGTGGTCATTGTGAGTCAGAACCGACTCATCAGCACCCAGCAATAATTCACTGGACACCTGAGTGAGCCTTGTTTTTAAGAGGACATAGCCAGTGTCTGGGAGGAAAAAGTGATGTTCTTACTGCATTACTTATGGGGCGTAGTTAGACAAAGCATGGGATTTTAGAAGTCAGGCTTGCTTTTATTCTATTAAAGTATATAACATAAAAACTACATGTTCATTTTAGAAAAATGCAGCTAAGCATACAAGGACTGCCAATGAAGTTTGCAAACTCATCCTAGAAAAAGTGCTACCTACCTCACTGCTGAAGATTACTACAATCACCTTCAAAGTACTTCTTTTGGGAAGCTATGCACCAACACCAGTGTCTAGGCCACCCTTCAAAGGAATTTTGGAACTCTTTTTCTGGAATGGCCATCAGACCTGTCATTGTATTACCCTTGATGTCCTGAACATCATCAAAATGTCTTTCTTTAAACATTTCTTTTATTTTCAGGTAAAGAAAAAGTCACTGGGGGCCAGATCAGGTAAGGACGGTGTTCCAATAGTTATTTACTGGCTAAAACTTCCCTCACAGACATCCATACAATTAAGCTCACGATCTTGGAACTGTGCCAATGTGCCACCTTGCCACCTTGCCACCATATACAACTGCTGTTCCAGAAAGAGTTCCAAAATTGCTTTGAAGGGTGGACTAGGTTCTGGCATCAGTGCTTAGCTTCCCAAAGGGAGCACTTGGAAGGTGACCATAGTGGTATCCAGCAGTAAGGTATGTGGCACTTAGAACAGTTAAGTTCTTGGACTTAACTGTGAGACCTCATAAAAGAAAATGAAAATCTACAATAATCTTAATATCTACAAACAGCCACTATTTACTGTGTTGCTTTATATACCATTCTAAAATTTTATCTTTCTAAATGTTTCTTCTTAACAAAAAACAACTACTGTAATAATATATGTACTATAATATAGGTACTATATAGAAGCCTGTGTGATGCAAGTGGTTTGTGATTGACTGCTAACCTAAAGGATGGCCATTGGAAGGCCTCAGTGGCTCCATGAAAGAAAGGCCTGGTAAAACTCTTCTAGAAGGATTATAGCCAAGAAAACTCTATACAGCATACATCGTCCTGAAGCTCTGCTCTGTAACACATAGGGTAGCCGTGAGTAAGAACTGACTCCACAGCAATGAGGTTCTTTTGTTTCTGTTTGTTTTCTTTTTTTTTATTGTGATTAAGTAAAAATACACAATCCAAACTAAATTGGCATGCCCACCTATCTGCAGCTACTTCTGCTCTCCTTGTCCAGTGACAGCACACTCCTTTTTTTCAATCTATACCTGTCATATCCTCTTAACAATTTCCTGTCCCCTCCTCTCCACCCTCTCCTCTTCCATCGAGAAAGACGGCAGTAGGACAACATCTCATAAACACATAGAACAATAAAGTACACACCTCATTGTATCCTCAAGTCCAGTCCATTTTTGTCCAAAGAGTTGACTTGCTGCTGCCCTTGTCCAGAAAGCACTACTGTTTCTGTGTTTTTAAGTACTGTATACTACTTAAAGGCCTGGTGGTATAGTGGTTAAGAGTTTGGCTGCTAACCAAAAGGTCTGCAGTTTACATCCACTATCCACTGCTTGTAAACTCTAAGAGGCAGCTCTACTTTGTCCTGTAAGGTTGCTATGAGTTGAAATTGACTTAATGCCAGTCAGTTTAGTTTTGCGGATGTTTTTAATGCCATTGTTGCCACCTCTGAGGTTCCAACTCAAGAACTTCAGACTATCAGACCAGTGCTCCTCCCAGTATGCTAGGAAGACAACTACAGCCTTCAGTAGGGATTACACCTGAGCCATCAAGACAACCGAATACAACTGGACCAGTGAGCAACATCATGATAAACGGAGAAAATATTTAAGTCGTCAAAGATTTCATTTTATTTGGATCCACAATCAACATCCATGGAAGAAGCAGTCAAGAAACAAAATGGCATACTGCATTGAACAAACCTTCTGCAAAACAACTCTTTAAAGTATTATATAGCAAAGACATCTGTTGGGTATTGCTGACCTAAACTGTGGTGTTTTCAACAGCTTCATATGCATGTGAAAGCTGGACAATGAGTTAGACTAAGAGCTGATGCCTCTGTACAATGGTGCTAGAGAAGGATACTGAATACAGCACAGACTTGCAGAGGAATGAACAAATTCGTCTTAGGAGAAACATAGCCAGCATGGTCCTTAGAAGCAAGGATGGTGAGACTTCTCTTACATACCTTGAACATATTATCAAGAGGAATCAAGAAGGTTATCCTATTTGATAAAGTAAAAGGCCAGTGAGCAAAATGGAGACACTCAAAGAGACAAATTAATACACTGGCTACAACAATGCTCTCAAACATAGCAGTGATTGTGTGTATGGCCCAAGACTGGGCAGCATTTCATTGTGTGGTACATAGGGTTGTTATGGTGCAAAACCTACTGGATGGCACCAAACAACAACAGATACTGTTGTAAAACTTGCTTTTTTCACTTAATAGTCTGTAATCATTTTCTCATGTTAGTAAATTCATACAGGAACTGCATTCTTAACTGCAACATGTGGACATTCTTAATTAACCCTTTACTATTGAATATTTAAGTTGTAAATGACATTTTCATGATTAGAAACAGCAGCAATGAACGTTTTTCTCATACGTCTTCACATATTTGTTCAGTTGTCTCCTTAAGGGTAGAGTCTAGGAAGTGGTCCTACTCAAAATATATAGTGCATGTTTTCAGGACACTTAGTACACATCTTGACATCTTCAGTGTCAAGGCAAAAAAGGCTCATGTCTTCACTAGTGCCTATCTTGAACCTGCTTTTAAATTGCTACTAGTGCAGGTAACTGAGGTTAAGAACAGTTTCACACTCAGGATGTTTTTTTCTCAGTGTAAGTATGATCACATTACAACTTACACCATTTTGGTTCTGATATTTTGCCAATATGTACAAATTCAGCACACATCAAACACATCAGTCAATGCCTATATCAGGTGGGTAAGAAGCCATGCTGTACAGGGTGTTAAATTCTTTTGTCACTCCTACATTGTAATGTTTTCAGTGTCTACTACAGCTTTCAGCCCTACACTAAATATCCCCCACCTTGGCTGAGATTTTTGACTTTACTTTTTCTGTTACAATAGTCTATTGTCATCTCTTACCACTTGCCATCAAAGGATTGTTCCAAACTCAGCCTTTGTTTGTTGGATGCTTCTAAGAGTTACTTGCACATAATAATAGCATGATTGTTTTTCCCCGAAAACCCAAAGGAGTCTAACAAGTTGGTCTAACCTATTCAAAAGGTGATGATACTATTTTATAAAACTGGTGCTGCTCAGATGTTTCTCAAGCACTCTGTGGAAAGTACAAGACCTGACAGAATTACAAAGTGGTTTAAGATCTCAATAAGGAACAAAGAACCGTCAATAACACACCAAAAAGGGCACCAAAATGACAGCACTAAATTCATACTTATCACTAGTTACATTGAACATAAATGGGTTAAATGCACCAATAAAGACATGAAGAGTAGCAGAACGCATAAGAAAAAGCACAATCTATCTATATGCTGCATGTAAGAGATACACCTTAGACTTAAAGATACAAATACACTGACACCCAAAGGAAGGAAAAATATATGCCAGGTTAACAACATTCAAAAAAGAGCAGGAGTAACCACATTAATTTCAGGTAAAATAGACTTTGAAGTAAAATCCACCAAGTGGACAATGCGGATCAATATATACTGCTTGAAGGGTCAATACTTCAGAAGCACATAACCATATTAAATATTTATGAACCTAACAACAGAGCTTCTAAGTATGTCAAACAAACTCTAACAGCATTGTAAAGGGAGATAGACTTCAACACACCACTTTCAGTGATGGATAGAACATCTAGAAAGCTCAATAAAGACATGAAAGATCTAAATGCCACAATCAACCAACTTGACCTTATAGATACATACAAAACACTCCACCCAACAAAAGACAAATATACCTTCTTTTTCAATGTACATGAAATATTCTCCAGAATAGAAAACATATGAAGCCATGAAGCAAGTCTTAACAAAATCTAAAGCACTGAAATACTGCAAAGCATCTTCTGAGACCATAAAACCATAAAAGTCTAATTCAATAGAAGTAAAAGTAACAATAAAAAATCAAATACGTGGAAACTGAAAAATACCTTGCTCAAAAACTTTTTGATTATAGAGTAAATCAAGGATGGGATAAAGAAATTCATAAAATCAAATGAGAGTGAAAATACATTCTGCCAGAACATATGGGACACAGCAAAAGCAGTGTTCAGAGGTCAATTTATCTCAATAAATGCAAACATACCAAATAGAAGAATGAGCCCCGATCAAAGAACTAACCCTACAACTTGAACAAGTACACCCCAACAAAGGAACCCCTCAAACACCAGAAGAAAAGAGTTAATAAAAATTAGATCAAAACTAAATGAATTAGAAAATAGAAAAACAATTGAAAGAGTTAACAGACTCATGTCAAACCACTGGCCAAACTGGCAAAGGAAAAACAGGAGAGGAAGCATGTAACTTGAATAAGAAATCAGATGGAAGAAGCCACAACTGACCGAAATAAAATTTAAGGAATCATAATAGAAAAATATGAAAAACTTTAGTATAATAAATTTGAGTAAATTTATATGGGAATGTACATTTTCACTCAGTCATAATATAAATAAATAAATAAATAAATAGGAAAACCTAGAGGAAATGGACAAATTTCTAGAAACATACTACCTAACAAAACTAACAGAAACAAAAGTGGAACACCTTAATAAACTTATCACAGAAGAATAGATACAAAACATAATTAAAAACTCCCAGCAAGCAACTCTATGTCAGACCGATGCCTGATCTCCATAATCTATAAGATACTACAAAATATCAATCAGAAGAAGATAAACCATCCAATTAAGTGATGGGCAAAGGAGATGGACAGACATTTCACTAAAGAGGAGATCCAGGCAGCCAGAAAACACATGCGGACATGTTCATGATCTTTAGTTATTAAAGAAATTCAAATCAAGACGACAATGAGATACCATCTCACCCCAACAAGATTGGCCATGATCCAAAAAACACAAAACAACAAATGCTGGAGAGGCTATGGAGAAAGTGGAATCCTCCTATACTGTTGGTGGGGTTGCAAAATGGTCCAGCCTCTTTGGAAAGCAATCTGGTGCTTCCTTTAAAAAATGGATATCAATATACCATTTGACCCAGTAATTCCACTACTTGGTATATATCCTACAGAATCAAGGCCTTTCACACCAACGGACACATGCACTAGAATGTTTATCACAGCACAGTCCACGATAGCAAAAAGATGGAATCAACCCAGATGCCCAACAACAGAAGAAGGGATAGGTAAACTACGGTACATATACTCAATGGAGCACTACGCAATGATAAAGAATAACAATGATGCCAGGAAACATCTCCTAACCTGGTTTCAACTGGAAGACATTATGTTGAGTGAAAGTAGTCAGCGACAAAAGGACAAATATTGTATGAGACCTCTACAATAAGATCTCAAAAACAGACTTGTGTGTAGAAGAAAAGACTCTTTGACAGCTGCAAGGGAGGGGAGGGAGGGAGGGAGGGAGAAGGGGGAGGGTTTAGACTAGATAGTTGCTAGAAATCTGGTTGGGAGAAATCGGTGATAGCGCACATTAGAAACAAGAACAACATAAGTGAACTTCAGCATAATTTGAGTACTCCTTCCATCTTAACCCCATATTGCAAGGATAGAGTAGCTGGGGCAGAGGGCAGGGGACCATGCTCTTAGGTGAAATCGAGGCCAATTGGCACAACTAGCATTTTGCTAAGAGGGCTGTCTGCACCCCACATTGGTGAGTGGCGTCTAGGGTCTTAAAAGCTGCCGAGCTGCCATCCAAGGACACAGCAAATGCTCCCAACTCAGCAGTAACGGATGCTCACCGAGGACCAAAATGACATGGGGTAAAGACAACCCAGAAGACAGAGAGACCCACATGAGTGGGTGCCTACATCAACTTGGGACCAGAAGAACCAGATGGTGGCCAGCCACCACCACTGATAGATGCGATGGAGCTCACTAGGTTGAGTCTCACTGGCAACACAATAATAAAAAGGGGTGCACCTTGAGATCTCCACTAAAAGACCTCAATTGATGGTCTAGCGGTTTTGGGGTTCCCCTGAGAGCATGGCCCCTGGCTCTGATGCTGCCCTTGCCCATAAATCATAATGAAGGCCCACTCTTTGGACATGAATGGATTGGACTTGGCAATGCAGAGTGACCATATATTGAATGCACTTTAGGGTTCTATACATCTATAGGATATCATCCTGTTAATCTCTGGCTTGAGAAAGGAGAATGGGTGGAGCGGAGGGGGAAGAAGGCTGTTGGGAGGATGAGACATGTATGGAGCAGAGAGGAATGATGTGCTGTCACCGGACAAGGAGAGCATTGGAAGCTGCATATAGGTGGGCATGTAAATTTATACAGAAATGTACATTTTCACTCAGTTATATTAAATTAAAAAGAGAGAGAGAGAGAACTCCCAACCAAGAGAGGTCTGGAGATCATGTATTGAGGGGACATCAAGGACAACTGGCACGACTAGCCTATTTCTTAGAGAGTCTTCTCTACCCCCATATAGGTGAGTGGCATCTGGGGTCTTAAAAGCTGGTAAGCTGTCACCTGAGGTACAACAAATGGTCCCAGTTCATCCAGAAAAAATGATCACCAAGAATCACACAGATATGAGAAAAAAAGAGCCCTGGAGACAGAAGGACCCATATGAATGGGAGACTGTATCAACATGAGACATGAGACCAGAAGAACTGAATGATGCCTGGCCACCACCAGAAACAGCCATGATGGGGGACACAATGTAGAGTTCCTGAGGCAACACGAGAAAAAGAGATGTGTGGCCTACTAAAAAGACCTGAACTGACGGTCTGATAGACTGAAGGGTTCCCTGAGAACAGAGTTCCTAGAGCTGCTGCTGTCCGTGACCGGAAACGAGTAAATAAGTCACCTCTTCAGACCACAATGGACTGGACTTGAGGACACATTGTGACTATATGGTGTGTGTACTTTAGAGGAGGCTGTCCTACTAGTCTCTTTCTAGAAGGGAGAGAAGAGGGTAGAGAGGAGGGGACAGACGCTTGTTAAGAGGATACTACCTACAGAGAGTGAAAAGGCGGAGTGCGCTTGCTTTAGCCACCAGGTACTGCTCTAACAGAAAATGCCATGAGTGGAAGGCTTCATGAAGAGAAGTTTTATTGTCAAAGTCTGGTAAGCCACAAATCCGTTTACAAGTTAGCAAGTCCATTCAATAAGAGATATTATCATAGTCTGGTAGGCTGAGTGCAAATTCAATGAGAGCATCTTGGCACAGGAACCTCAGGTCCAAAGGATGTGCTCTGCTCTCAGTGCTGCTCTCTTGGTGATATGAGGTTCCCAACTTAATATGTTCACTTCTCTCCCTTGTATCCCACAAGCTGGTCTCTTGAGTCCTGCCTCACCAGCACAATTGCTGGCCGTTCTCCCTCATCAACATTACAGAAGCAGGATTCACAACACGTGGGAGGAATTGCACCATAGCAAAGTCAAATCAATACACACATTTTGGAGGGCAGTGGGGACACAATGCAATTCATGACAGTGCTGTCACCAGGTGAGGAGAGCAGAGGGAGCTGCAGATAGGCAGGCATGCAAAACGGATTTAGACTGTACGCTTTCACTTAATCACAATAAAAACCAAAATTTGAAGGGCTATTTTCACCAACCAGAGACAAAAGGCCCAATCAAGTCCTTCTTCCTGCAGGGTCTGTCTGTCTGCTCTCATTGTTGTTAGTTGCCTCACAGAGACTCCACACACAACAAAATGCCGTGCAGCACAGCCCTGCATCACCCCTATAATCAGTTGTAGATAGGATCATTCTAATCCACGGGGTTTTCTCTGGCTGAGTTTTGGAAGTGGATTGATAGGTCTTTCTTTCTAGTCTGTCTTAGTCTAGAAGCTTCTCTGAAACTTGTTCAGCATCATGCAAACCTTTATTGACAGACAAGTGGTAACTCTGCAGAAGGTGCTTTGGACAGGAATTGAACCCAACTCTCTTGATAGAAGACAACAATTCACTATACCGAACCACCACTGCCCCCATTCTGTCTCCTACTACACTGTAAAC
This sequence comes from Heterohyrax brucei, assembly GCA_028571685.1. Classification (NCBI taxonomy): domain Eukaryota; kingdom Metazoa; phylum Chordata; class Mammalia; order Hyracoidea; family Procaviidae; genus Heterohyrax; species Heterohyrax brucei. The sequence goes on from CM053141.1 coordinate 175,102,334, forward strand.
TTAAAGTACATAAAACCAATCATTTATCCCATACAGTACAATTTCATGATCAGTAAAGCTAGACATCATAGGGTTCAGTTTCCTTTTAAATGTTTTGCGCAATAGAAATGGCTGGAAAGGAAAAAGAGTGGCACGTGGAGTAACATGGTCAGAAGTTTTACAATATAAAAAATCTATTACCAATGGCCACAAAAGAGCACAAGAGAATTGTTTGGGACAGAGATGTTCTCTGACTTCATGACGATGGTGGTGGTGGTTACACAGGTGTGTATAACTGTGAAAACTCACGAAAGTATATACATAAAATGAGTCCATTTTACTGTGGACAAATTACATCTCAATAAAGTTGATTTTTAAATAATTGTGAAGGGGAAAAAAAAAAAACTGCCAGACAAAAACCTCCGGGCCCAAACAGCTTCACTAGAGAACTCCACCAAACTTTAGAGAACTATTAACACCACTATTACTAAAGATATTTGACAGCATAAAAAAGAATAGAATACTCCCAAACTCATTCAATGATGCCAGAATAACCCTGATATCAAAACTGGGTAAATATAGCACAAAAAAGGAAAATTACAGACCACCATCTCTCATTAACATACATGAAAAATTCTCAACAAAAACTCTAGCCAATAGAATTCAACAATAAGTAAAACAATAATAATGATAATAATGCACATGACCAAGAAGGATTTTCACAAGGGGTGCAGGGATAGTTCAATGTTAGAAAAAAATTTAGTCAACCACATAAATAAAACAAAAGAATCACTTGATTGACAAGGTCTAACACCTACAAGTGTTAAAAACTCTCAGCAGAATACGAATAGAAAGGAAAGTTCTTAGTATAATAAAGGCTTCTATACAAAGTCAACATGCAACATCCTCGTAAATGGGAGAGATTGAAAGCATTCCCTTGAGAACAGGAACCAGACGAGGATGACCGTTGGTCACTACTTTTATTCAACATTGTACTGAAGGTTTTAGCCAGAACAATGAAACAAGATAAAGAAAAAGGGGTGTCCAAAGTGGTGGGGTAGAAATGCAAGTACTGCCAGAACTAATATTTCAACCAAGTATCAGCATATAAGAAAAACAAAATCAATGAGATGTATTTGCAGAAAAAAAGAGACCATCAAAGAGGAAATCACTAAATCAATACCATTTATAATAGCCCCCAAGAAGATAAAACACTTAGGGATAAACCTAATCAGAGATGAAAAAGACCTATGCAAAGAACATTACAAGACTCTACTGTAAGAAACCAAAAGACACCTATGTAAGTGGAAAAAACTACCTTGCTCATGGATAGGAAGATTTAACACTGTGAAGATGTCTTTTCTTCTCAAAGCAATCAATAGGTATAATGCAATTCCAGTACAAATTCCAATAGCATTTTTTAATGAGATGGGGAAGCAAATCACTAAGTTCTTACAGAAAGGGAAGAAATCTTGGATAAGTAAAGTATTACTGAAAAAGAGGAACACAGTGGGAGGCTTTACACTAGCTGACCTTAGAACCTATTATACTGTCATGGTAGTTAAAATAGCCTGGTACTGGTACAAAAACAGAATAGAGACTCCAGAAATAACACCATCCACCTACGCACAGCTGATATTTGACAAAGGCCCAAAGTCTATGATTGGGGAAAAAATAGTCTCTTCAACAAATGGTGTTGGCAAAACTGGATATCATCTGCAAAAAAAAAAAGACCCGTCCGTATGTCACACCATGCAAGAAACTAACTCAAAATGGATCAAAGATCTATATATAAAATCTAAAACAATAAATATCATGGAAGAAAAAATAGGTACAATGCTGGAAGCCTTAATACACAGTATAAACAGACTACACAATATTACTAACAATGCACAAACACCAGAAGAGAAAATATATAAATGGGAACTCCTAAAAATCAAACACTTATGCTTATCCAAAAACTTCACCGAAAGTATAAAAGATTACATACAGAATGGGAAAACAATTTTGGCAACTGCAAATGTGGTCAGCTTGTAATGTCCATAATCTACAAGGTACTGCAAAATCTGACCAATAAAAAGACAAATAAAACAATTAAAAAGTGGGCAAAGAATATGAACAGGCACTTTACCTAAGAAGACATTCAGGCCGCTAACAAATACATGAGGAAATGTTCATGATCATTAGCCATTAGAGAAATCCAAATCAAAACTACAATGAGATACCATCTCACCCCAACACGGCTGCCAGTATTTAAAAAAATCACAAAACAGTGAATGCTGGAGAGGTTGTAGGTTACATGAACAGTAATGTTTGTTGCTGCACTGTCCATAATAGCAAAAATATGGAATCAACCTAGGTGCCCACCAACAGATAAATGGATATACAAACTATGGCATACTCACAAAATGGAATACTATACAATGATAAAGAGCAACGATGATCTGGGGAAACATTTGCTAACACAGAGTCATCTGGAAGACATGCTGAGTGAAATTAGTTGCAAAAGGGCAGATACTGTATGAGACCACTATTATAAGGACTCAAGGCAAGGTTTAAGCACTGAAGAAAATAACATTAGATAGTTACAAGGGAAGGGTGAGTGGGAGACAGGTATTCATAGATCAGATAGTGAATAGGAACTCCATTAAGTGAAGGAAGTAACAGCACACAGTAAAAGGGAGATTAATACTGCTGGACGACACTAACAGCTAAGCAGTTTCCTAAATAAAACCCAACATTTCAAAGGTCAGAGTAGCAAGAGCAGGGGTCTGGGGATCATGGTGTCACACAATATCTAGGCCAATTTGCATAACTTATTTTATTTTATTTTTTTTTAGAAAATGTTCTGCATCCCATTTTGGTGAGTAAGCTGCCATCTAAGGAGCATCTATCGGTCCCAACCTATCTGGAGCAGAGGAGAACAAAGGACATCAAAGACATGAGGAAAATATGAGCTCAGGAGACAGAGGGGGCCAAATGATTGGGAGACTAACATCAGCGTGAGACCAGAAGAAGTAGATGGTGCCCAGCCACCACCAATGACTGTCCTGACAGGGAACACAATGTAGAGTCTCTGACATAGCAGGAGAAAAATAGGAGTGTAGATCTAGAACTCTCTTAAAAGACCAGAGCTGATGGTCCCACTCCTGGAGGGTTCCCTGAGAACACGGCCCCTAGACTAGCTGCTAGCACAGTGCTGAAACCAGTACTGATGCTAAGTCTGCAGACAAAAGTGAACTGGACTATGAAACAGACAGTGATGCTAGAGACGTGTATGCTTCTTGACTGAAATATATACAGGAGGCTGTCAGAGCAGCTCCTTTTTAGAGGCCAGATGGGGGCCGGGGTGGAGAGGAAGTTACAGGAGTTCCTTAAATGAACCCAGGGAGTAAAGAGTGGTAAGGAGGAGTGTGCTGTCACAGGGTTGGGAGAGCAGCAGAAGCTGTATAGAGGTACGTGTGTATACTTTTATGTGGCAGATTGACTTGTATTGTAAACTTTCACTTAAAGCACAACAAATCATTAAAAAAAAAAAAAAGGCCTCAGTAAGTCACAATATGGCAAGATACATATGTTGAAAGAAGTGATAGCCACCTCAGAATTTCTACATAGGATGGCAGTTGGGTTGGTAAGGATATCAGGGAGCATGTCTTAGGCTATGATAGCATGCACACTTTAACTTGCATTACATGTGCAAGTGAGGTGGCTTCCTCTCTACCCCAAACACTTAAAGCATGTTGTTTCCCTAAGGGGATAGTGGTATAGTCCGTTAACTTGCTCTCCTTGAATTAGCTCTTTTTTTTTTTAATTTCTAATGTTGGCCATGGGAAAGTCTATAGTGTGTGTGTGTGTGTGTGTGTGTGATAAAATCTCTCTCTTAAGTTCTTAAGTTCTTTCTAATGTACTGGTCTACTTAACTGAATATCTCAAGTGAACCTAAGGTAGGCGGTTCAAACCCAACCAATAGTACCATGGAAGATAGGCCTAGTAATCACCTTACTTTAAGACTACAGTCAAGAAAACCCTATAGAGCATTCCTACAATATAGCACATGGTGTCACCGTCAGTCAAAATTGACTCAGCAGCAATTGACAACAACAATCAGTCAAATATTTTCTTTCCTTCTGTCCTTTTTTTTTAAAAAAAAAAGAAAGAAAACTTTGTGGGATAGTCCTGGAGAAGTAGACTCAACATGTAGCTTGCTTCAAGAGAGGCATACACAGTGAATCTGGTTAATAACAGAGACAAAAATATGCTTACAGTTTGATTGTTATGCCAAACGCCATCTGAAAATGGTGTCACAGTGCCATTTCCATCTGCTCAACAAGAAGAAAAATTAATTAGAATTACAAAAAGCATTGCATTTCCACTGCAGACGCTAAATATATTCACTTTGCTTTTTGATGATGAAAAGGTGAACAGCAATTAGGCCAAATGCTGTAGGCATTGCAAGTCATAACAAGTTATTAACATATATCAATTTAACCTATAAGATGGTGACTCTTATATTGTCTGTCACGGTCCCTTTGAAAACAGAAGCAATTTTTCTTCTTTGTGGGGGAAAAAAAAGCATGTACACACAGTTGTATTCACAGTACACACATGCACACACAAAATTTTATCTATAATTTTAGGGGAGTCACAGATACCCGTAAGATGGCTTTTGAAGCCTGCTTAAGACTGTCGTTTAAAGATTATTAAGAAAATGTTCTTCATCTCACTTTGATGAGTGGCACCTGGGGTCTTAAAAGCTAGCCAATGGCATCTGAGATATATCAATAGGTCCCAACCCACCTTCAGCAAAGGAGAATGAAGAACATCAAAGACACAAGGAAAATATAGGCCTAAGAGACAGAAAGGGCCACATAAACCAAAGACTCCACCAGCCTGAGACCAGGAGGACTAGATAGTGCCTGGCTACCACCAGTGACTAGGAATACAACAGAGTTGCTGATGGAACAAGAGTAGAGTAGGGTGCAGAACTCAAAGTCTAGTAAAATGACCTGACTTAATGATCTAATAGAGACTGGAAGGACCCCAGAGGATGCAGACTCTGAACTCCTGTTAACCCCAAACCAAATCCATTCCCAAAGCCATTCTTAAGATATAGATTAGAGTGGACCATCAGGCATAAAAAATGATTCTTGCAAAGAATATGCTTCTTAGCTCAAGTAGCTACATTAGACTAAATGGAGAGCTCCTCTCCAGAGGTGAGACAAGAAGGCAGAAAGGAACCAGAAGTAGCTGAATAGACACGAGAAATACAGAGTGCAAAGAAGGAACATGTTCTCATGTTCTCATTATAGGGAGGGCAACTAGGGCCACATAACAATGTGTGTATAAAGTTTTATATGAGAAACTAAGCTGAATTGTAAACTTTCACTTTGCCAAATTTTCACTTTAAATAGACTTAAGAAACTTTTTTTAAATATAAAACACAGCCTCACTTAAAGGTAATCACTGTCTTTATGCTAGGAAAGAAGCTGTCAGTGTTTGCCCCCAGGCCACACATCCATTCAAAAATCACAAACCAACCCAACCAGTTACTGTTGATTTGATTCTGACTATGGAAACCTCACATGTTGCAGAGTAGAACTATGCTCCACGTGCTTTTCAAGACTGTGATCTTTTGGGAGTAGATTGCTAGGCCATTCTTCTAGTGGACCACCATTTATGACACCCAGGTCTCCTACATCTAAAGATCAGATCAGCCAATTCAAAGCGGATGTTGCATTCATTTTAGTGAAATGTACTAAGAAATCCAAAACAGGTCACGTATCAGTCTTACATTATGTCTCAATGTGCCTTGATTTTGAACCAAAAGTACATTTCCAAATATGATGTATCAGCCTCAAAGACCAATGTGTCCTTATGTCAGTCACCAAGACCAAAACCACCTTAACATCCTAATCTAACAGGATATTATGCCTTAAATTTTTGAAAGATTAAAGCTTCACAATATTTTGAAATATCTATTACCTTAACACAAAATATTATCCGTTGGCCCTTGAAGACAACTACAGTTCACAAACAGAATCGTCTCTTCAGTGAGTGCCTATGCACTGGAGGTCAACCCGACAGCCGCTAACATCATCTCTACCATATCATTAAGCACTTTATAGGCTCACAACAAAGCTTTCCTAAATCCCATTTTATAAATGAGGAAACTAAGACTTGGAGCGGCCAGAGAAGTTCCTGTTTCTGTCTAGTAAATGCCAGAACTCTGCTTGTAACCTCTACACATTGCAAGCCCATCAAATGAAATTTCCCTAACTAATGAAAAAGCTACAAAAAACTCAACACAAATGAAATGAAGCTAATCATGCCCCCCTAAGCCTTCACAATATTTATGTTGTATTCTTTCCGGGACTATTTCCCAGAGAGCCACAGTAAGATCTACACCCTGCTGGTAAACATGTGTTATGACCTTAGCAAGTCATTCTTGGGATTGGGTGATGCAGTAAAAATAGCAGAGATAGATAAAATTTGAATTCAGGATTGACAACGCCCATTAGCAATGCAACTTCGGCTCATAATCTTGATGTCTGAAGTCCTTTGTATAAATGTACATGTAACAATTCTAGCTGGGTAGCCTTGGACAATTAAAAAAAAAAAAAAAAAAAAAAACAACTTTGCTGTCCAGTCAGTTCCAACTCCTTATTCATGGTGACCCTATAGAGCAGGGTAGAATTACTCCATGAGTTTCCAAGGAGTGCTTGGTGGATTCAAACTGCCAACCTTTTCGGTTAACCTCCAATAGCCAAGCTATTTAATCCCTTATTGTCCTCATTTGTAAAACGAGGATAATAGTACCCAGCTCAAAGTTACAATAATCATTCGTATAAAATACTTATATCATATTGAATATCTGCTATTATTTATTTCTGGGAGTCCTGGTAGTAGAAACAGTTAAGTGCTCAGCTGCTAACCAAAAGGTTGTCAGTTCAAGCCCACCCAGTAGCCTTTCAAGAGAAAGACCTGGAAGTCTACCTTTGTAAAGATTCCAGCCAACTGAAGGCTGAGGACCATGGTCTCAGAGAACATGTAGCTCAAGTGGTGTAACAGTTTATGAGGAAAATGTTCCATATCCAACTTTGGCGAGTGGAGTCCCAGTCTTAAAAGCCGGTGAGTAGACATCTAAGATACCCCACTGGTCTCCTTCCATCTAGAGCAAGGGAAAATGAAGAAAACCAAAGACACAAGGAAAAGATTAGTCCAAAAGGCTGTAGGAACACAGTGACCACAGCCTCTACAAGACGGAGTTTGGCACAAGTAGATGGTGCCCTGCTATTTATTTGTGATGATGAGGATGAGGACCATAGGCGGCACACGCAGTTTTCCATCAGCTGCTAACCTAAAGGTTATCAGCTTGAACCCACCCAGTGGCTACAGAAAAGAAAAGGCTGACAAACTGCCTCAGTCAGTAAAGATTATGGCTAGGAAGACCCTAACAGGGAGTTCTACTGCTTGACACAAGGGCTCCTCATGAGTCACAACTGACTCAATGACCTCAATGACGGCTAACAAAGACAACACGATGGACAATATAACAGAAGGAGAGGTGTACTGTACAATACAAACTTTCCAAACACCATGTCCTTTAATTCTCACAAACATCCAGTGAAGTATGTTAAATGATTGCCCAAGAGCACAGTAGTAACTGGCGGTTGAGCTGGGAGCTGCCTGGCTCCAAAGCAGAATGATGGGGCCTCCCTAATCTGTAGGAATAACAACAGGATAAGTCATATCTTTCCTGAAAAAATTAAATGTGATAACCTATAATCTGTCAAAGGCAGGTGGCCAGCCACATGACGATCAAAATAGTTTCCAGACCTTACATTTTTTGCTTCTGTAATGCTTTAGCCAATCTAGGGCTGACTTGGGCACAGTGTGTACTTGGCCCAAGAGCCTCAGACACATTGCCAAGATAGAAGCAGTCTCCTGAGCCCTGGGAACACAGCTGCTCCCATGTCTGTTCCACTCTGGAAAGCTCCACCTTGACCGGGTTTTAGTGACATGATATTTTAGAGAATAATTACCCACTCCTACTCTCTTCCTCCTCGCACACTGAAAGTCTAGAGTACAGCTGCTCCTGCTGCTGCTACCTTGTGTTTTCAACTATTTTCATTTTGTTTTTGTGCCCAGGAACAGTTTTTACCAAAGATTTCATTTTCAAAACCAAATGTCTCAATTATCTAATCCCAAGTGAATGGGTCCCTATGTGATTCTCACTGCAGGTCCATTTTAAGTTAACCAGCTCCCAGGAACGATGGGCAAAAAGAAAGCCATTCAGTGGACTCCCTACAGATTTGGCAATTCCTGAGTCATACACGGAAAGAGTCCTGAAGGGCTTGACCTTGTTGGATGGACTACAAGGACACACGAGCCAGCTTTGCAGTGATGCATCACAACGGGCTTCAGCAAGTGGCACTCCTGGAACTTACTACTATGAGTAACAAAGAGAGTTAGCTGGGAGAGATGACAAAGTTTAGCATCAGCTTCCTCCTCTCCACGTTTTGACTCTGCATGTTCAAGTCTACATTTCCAAAGACGAGAGGACAGTGTGGAAGGTTGCTTGGAGAGGAAAGGCAGAAGAGGGAAGGGTAGGATCATAGTGGGACACAGTTCTTTGGTATTGATGCTGGCTTCCTGGCCCTTTCCCAAAATGTCCACATGTAAGTAAGCATGGCAAGACAGCAAGGAAGCCTCTTGGCTGTGTTCAGGGGCCCAGGGCTTGGACAAAGCATATAACATCTACTACCAGTGTGGCCTGGATACTAGAGGGCTGTACTTAACTATTGAAGATCTGGTCCAAGAGAGGAAGCCCAGTTACAGGTTTGGAGTCAAGCCTGATTTGACTTGATTTGATTTAGAACAATACACATGTGAATGCTGCCAAGACATCTAAGCTACCTGTGTCAGTCAGTATGTAGATTCTAGACTTTCTGAGCTACAGCACCTACAGTTGTTATAACATCTGTCAATCACTCACTCATAACTGTGTCCCAAGACCTTCATGCTATTTAATCCTCACAGGTAATGTACAAAATGGGTGGTATTCCCTCTATTTTACAAACAGAGAAGAGACGGTAGCCAGCCAAGCCAAGTGCCATCAAGTTGGATCCGGCTCATTTGTTCAAATCACAAAGCTGATTGGAGTGCCATGTGCTGGAACACAAATCAGATCTATCTTATCAGAATATATGTTCTTAAGGACCCATCAATGATTATAAAAATATAGAATGCTCCCAGGTATTTAGGAAAGACAATACAGTTACCTGTTGGGCAAGAGTGCCATGGTGAGAAGGTGGGTGATATCTTTGTTCCCTGTGGTGTCTCAGGCTGAGTTTCTGCTGACTGTGCTGGAGAAGGTGAAGTAACTAGAATGGAAATATTGTAAGAACTGTATTCTGTTGGTGGGGAAAAAAAAGTCCCATCTCCAACCAAAAGAAAAAATGAAAACACCTAAGCAAATTGCCATCCATTCCCGCACTACCTTCACCTAGCCTTCTAAGATGTGCTCTCATCTGCCCACTTGCAGCCCTTTCAGCTCCTTTTTGAAAATTTATTCTAAGTTGGCCTTGAGGCTTTGTACTGCTATGGAGCGGTTTCATTATTGTGAGGAAATGTGATCTAGCTAAAGATCTGGGTAGTTACATCACACAGAATTGATTTATACTTTCCACTTTCTTAGGTTCTCCCTACAGGTACAGAGCATTGTATGTAAGACAACCAATGAACATGTAATTTTATTCATACAAGTGACATTGTATTTTCAAAGAACAGGACCTTAGGAATTGGCATTAAACTGCCCTTCCTTCTTCACAATAGTCCCAGTCTAGATTCCACACGTTATTCAGGTTTCAACTTATCTACACATCTTTCTAGAGAGATGTATATGTTGGCCAACACAGGACAAAAACTAGTTGCTGTCAATTTGATTCCAATTCATGCAACCCCATGTCCCAGAGTAGAACTGTGCTCCATAGAGTTTTCAATGGCTGATTATTTTCAAGTAATCACCAAGCTTTCCTTTCAAGGTACATCTGAATGGACTCCAGTCTCTAAGCTTTCAGTTCGCAGCTGGGTACATTAGCACCACTCAGTGACTCTTAACACAGGGCAGAAACTCACAAAACTGAATTCATTTGTAGCTCTCCAAAGTGACAATATCATCCAGCCTTGACAATGATTCATGACATTTAAGTGAAGTTTCCCAGCAAATTGTGACCCTGGCTCCTTCTGCAGTCATGTTCCATTCTTCCCTTTTGGGGGGTGATTACCAGTGTCATCACTGACTCACATTCCATTTCTCAACAACAACAACAAAAAGCCTCCACTAAAGACTGTGCAATACATCCCCCCTTTCCTCTCCTAAAATCACTCCTTGATTTTTCTATGAGATAGCTCACTACTTTGTAGCAGTAGAATGGCCACGGTGTTGCAAATGGATTATAATAGTGACTTATCAAAAAACTGGCAGTTTGAACTCATCTAGCAGAATGTCAAAAGGAAGGCCTGAAAGCCTGCTTCCCTTATAGCCAAGAAAATCCTGTGGAGCCATGTCCTACAGATTACCATGAGCTAGAATCAGCTTGATGACAATGTGTTTATCTGCTCAGTTGATCTCTGGCCTCTATATAAGACATTTCAAAGATTTTCTTCTCTCACAGCAGCACAGAATATTAAAGCAAGTTAGTGGTGGTACCTGGAAGATAATTCTCATACCTGGCCTTTCCTACTCACCAGCACCCCATGGGAGGTACTCTTGTACAATGGGTAATTGTGCATTTTCATTCTTGAATTTGGGGTTCTTTCAGGTTTGTTTTACAACTACTAACACAGAGTTAAGAGTACACTCTGGAATAAGACAGATCAGATTTGAAAACTGACTTTGACAGATCAGATCCTCTATGTGACTTGCACAAATCGTTTAAGCTTCCAAATCTGTTAGTCTTTCTCTGATATTTCCCTTCCTCACCCTAGCCTTGATGATTTCAGATTTCAGCATCATCCTTTCTCATGCTCTGAGCTGCTTTGTTACTTTCCCCTAATGCTCAATGCTACAACAGGATGTGGCCTTCTTTAGGAATTAAGACCAATACAACCCGAGTGTCACGTGATCAGACTTTTCACCTAGTGTCCAAAAATCTAAAACAAACCTAATGACATCAAGTCAACTGTGACTCATAGCGATCCTATAGAGCAGAATAAAACTGCCTTGTAGAGTTTCCAAGGAGTGCCTGGTTGAAGTGCTGACTTTTTAATTAGCAGCTAAACCACTTAACCACTATGCCACCAAGGTTTCCTTATACTCTTAGCTTAAGTGCTTTGCTCAGGTTTCTTTCTTCCCTGCTTTTATAATCTGAAGTTGTACATCAAGGTCTTGGGCGTATCCCAGAGTCACTGAACCCAGAGAAGAAATGGAAAAAAAGTAAATGTCAGTCCCTGCACTGTACTGTCTTCTCCTTGCACTGCAAATTTGGATTCCAGACTCAACCTCCCTATCTCCAGCAAAACAAAGATTTTGCATTCAGAGAACAGAACCTTAAGAATTTGCATTAAGTTTCCTTTCCCCCTTCACAATAGTCCCACTCTGGATTCCTTACCTTATTCAGATTCCAAATTGTGAGCCAACTCTGACCCCACATACATTAGACTAGGTTTTCAAATGCTGTGATCTTTCAGAAATAGATTGTCAGGCCTTACTTCTGATGGCCTCAGACAACCAACCTTTTGGTTAGCCGCCAAACTCTTAACTAGTCTTGCCACCCAGAGACTCCTCAGAATAAGGTAAGGCTGAATTAATACCACCCCCATGAGTGCATACGGATATACGAACAAATGTTTTTCTTCTGATTCTATGTTTTAAATGAAGTGTGACAACTTAGGCATGTTCTCCAACCCAAGTCTACTAATGCACCTTAGGAGACACAAACTAAGTATTAAGAAGTTAAATTAACATTGAGAAAGTCAACAGACTCTACTGTGTCCAGCTACTTGGAACAAAGCTGTTTTTCTTACAAACTTTTATGGCTCTTAAATCCCAGTTATGACCTAAGGCCCTCTCCTCCAAACTCAGCTGCCAGCCCAATCCTTCAGACCCCTCTTGGTTAAATATACACATAGTTCAGTAGGAGTCAAGGGAAATCAGCCTTTCAGTGGATTTTTCTGGCTAAAAGCTTGTGATATTGCTGTTAGTCCTCAGAATCCAGAGGGGTCAAAGAGCTTTTGGGGGCTTTAAGAATGTCCACTAAAAGTTATCTTTTTAATCCCCAAAATTGAAGGCTTGAACTTAAATTTGTTCTCACATTGACAAGCTATTTCTCTACCAGTGAGTCAAGTTATTCTCTATTTATCTTAAATCTCAACTCTTATCTAAGGGGAATTTGAAGTGAGAATCGTGTGGCCTCGATTGAAAAATGAACATGTACGTCCTAAATCCCTAAAGCCTTTAAAATCCAGTGTCTACTCTGTCATCAGTACAAATAGCATCTTTTGCAATTTCCATGCTGCATAAATAAATTAAAAGAGGCTAGAAGCAAAATCATGTAAGTCACTGACTACCCCCAAAAGACAGGATCATTCAATAAAAAAGGCTTTTTCAGTGAGGTCCAGACACATTCATCCAAACACAAAGTTCAGTGCTCCTGATAGCAGGCCCAACTGAGCAGCTAAGGGCAAAAATTCAAATTAATGGAGATAGAATTCTGCCTCCACTTTCTGTGAGACTTTGAACAAGCAACTTAGGCCCTCTATGCCAATCCCCACAACTATGATTATGACTGAATAATCATACCTACAATGCATGGGGTTGTCATACATTTAAATGACATAACAATATTTGTAAAATTCTCAACATAGTGCCCTGCATATAAGAAACACATAGTCAGTGTTAGTTTCACTGAAATCTCTTCCTTAAGTGGAAGGGTCTTATTTCAAAGCAAACTAAATTGTCTGTATTCAGAGTTCCTAAAGAACAGGATCTAATTAACCTGGTCCTTGGTCTCTGGCATTTCCTGTCTTTTCCCGTATAGACCTGTGTCCAGCTGGGCCAGATCCATAACAACTTCATTAGATGCTCTGGATCAGTTGTCTTGCCTTTTTTGACTGATAATTGATCCTTTTAAGAGTCTGATCAAAAGCTATGGCTTCTCTTGCCCTGAAAATCCTTGTTCACAAAAAAGATGGCATACAATTTGGAAGTGGGGAAGAAGGGTCACAGATTCCATGAAGCCTGTATTTTGGAACCCAGTTAGTAACTGTTAACCCTAGATTGAGCTGATGTACTTCCTCCTCAATGCCTTCAAAGGTCTACATTCTTCATCAGAAAGCCTCTGTGCTCAGAAACACATCTGTTTTACCTGGTTTGGTGTTCTGCGTGAGTGCTGTTGTTGGAAGAGCAGAGGCAGAGGCCGTAGGTGATTTGGGAACCGTGGTGACTGGGGCTGCAGTTAGAAATCAACACGGAAGTGAGAAGTGACGAAGCAGCAAGAAGTTAACCTCAGTCTGGGACTGCAGATCAGCACAGTCCTCAACAGAACTGGACTCTTCTCTTCTGAACTAAGTCACTGGTATTGGTCAACTAGTATGTGTGATGGGGAGTGCATGAAGACAGGCTCACAGAAAAGGAAACAGCTGCACTGGAAAATACGCATCTGGGAAGATTCAAGGTGAGAAATGAGACCTTGTATTTGCATAGAAGCACTTTTAGAAGACCAAACATGCGTATCAGATGTACGCGTCTTCATAAGCGTCTATCAGGTAGGCAAGGTCTGTTGAGTCTAGAGGATCAGCAGCTCTTTTTCCTTCCCTCCATGCAAATGACTAAGACTTAAATAGTAGTTCTCAAGTCCAAGATGTTTACCAGATATATTGAAGAGTATTCAGCATTCAGTCCTGAAAGCACCCAGCCTACAGATTTTCATCTTAAGTGTGAGTTAAGTGAGAGCATTTGGCCTATGCTAGACCGCATGGATAGGCCAGCACAGGAAGGATTTAGTTATTTGGTGGGAAGATCTACTAAGATAATTGGCAAGAGGTAATAATTGATTCTTTCCAGAGTCAGAAGTGGTACAGAAATTTAACAATTTACAGAAGGTCTTGGAACTAAGAGAGCTAGGACTAGAATTAAGTCTAAAAACAGAACCTTGCAGAAAAGGAGAGTCAGAGAAGGAATAAATCAAAAATGAATAGGTAGTCTCTTTCTTACTGGGCACATTTTTTTTCCTCCAAGACTTTTCCTCACATCTCAGTGCTACCCTAGAACTAACCAAGGTTTGTGTTACCTGCCACAAACAGCCAATCTTGAAGAGAGGGGGAAGGCGAGAAGCAGGAGGCACATTGTGTACCAGTAGGCAAGGAGACAGGGGGATGTGTTCTTCCAAAGACTGGGTAGGGCTAGGGTTAGGGTTAGGGTTAGGGTTAGGGTTAGGGCTAGGGCTAGGGTTAGGGCTAGGGCTAGGGCTAGGGTTAGGTAGGAAAAGGGGAGTTATACACAGTCACTAAATTCTTGGGAAATAGCATGCGCGTTAGAAGGGGCTATGGAGATTTGGACTAGAAATGGGGGTCAGACCCTATGCTCTCAAATAGAGTACAGCTATGTATCTTGGTGATGTATATATCCAGCATGTTAGTTCCTTGGTATGAGCTCTTTGGTTCCTAGGGAGGACTCATTGTGGGATGAAGTCATGCAGCAGTTACACAAGTTTCTTGTTAGCACAGCTCTGGGGAAGTCGGCTCTGAGAGTAACTTCGAGCAGGCAGATACGAAGGTAGCGGGATGAGGGTTCTATCCTTTCAGGTTATTTAGCTAAAAGGAGCAATTTACAGGCAGGGAGATAAAAGGAAAGCAGAATGAGGGCCCCATCCTTTGAGGTTGCTTAATTAAGAAGAGTAACTGCAAGCAAGGAGATAAGAGGAAGCAGCATGAGGGTCCCATCCTTCAAGATTGTATAAGATGCTAGTGGTTGTTTTTCGTGTTCCTACGATGGACACTGATCAATTCTAAACCTTCTTGTTGAAGCTTAAATAAAGAAGAAACATAAGGTTAGTATAAAATACAAAAGGAAGAGTATTATGTCCAACATTATCAACTCTGCTAAGTATATTTAAAAAAACAAACAAACAAAAAAACCTCATGTCCCTAGAATAGGTGACAATTGGTTTGAAAATCTCCCTTTCTGAGGAACCCAACTTAATTCAGAATCGAGCTGGTATTTGCCTCCAGGCAGAAAAAAAACAGTTTCTCTCAACAAATATTTTCAAGTGCTTGTAAAGTCCCTGGAAACCATACTGCTGTAGTGTTAAGTGCTTAGTCAAAAGGTCCACAGTTTGAATCCACCAGGTACTCCTTGGAAATTCTACAGGACAGTTCTACTCTGTCCTACAGGCCTACTATGAGTCAGAATTGACTTGATAGCAATGTTTTTGGTTTGTTTGATTTTATCAGGTATAAGGCATTAGTCTAAAATAGGGATCAGAAAACATCTTCTGTAAAGGGCTGGATAATAAATATCTTAGTCTCTAGGGCCCTAGGTCGCCATGAGTCGGATCCGACTCGACGGCACTTGGCTTGGCCTAGGGCCCTGTGCCCCCTATCACAACTACTTAACTCCATAGACAAGACGTAAACAAATGACAGTGGCTGTTTTTCCAATAAAACTTTATTTGCAAAACAAGTGGTGGCCCTAATCCAGCCATTGGGCTGTAGTTTGTTCCAACAGTCTCACTTATAGAAGGGGTTTTTTAAGAACAGTGCAATCCAGTCTTCTCCTCAGCTTAGAACAGAATCTGGAGAAAATAGTAAGTACCCAAAAAATCTGATCAAAGGACCATAATGTAAACAATAATAAAGAGCAGGAATTTAAATTGGCTGACTATAAACTTCTCCTTTCTTCCCCAGCAGTTAAGCTTTTCCCCCAGGAAGAAGCTTCAAAGTCTCAGAAGCCGCAACAGTGAAAGAAACTGATGAAGAAAAGCCCCATAGAGGGCTGGAGGCTAAGCTCAGCCTATGAAAATCACAAGGAAACCTAAGCAAAAATTTGCTTCTTTGGAAAAGAGACCAGAGTCACGTTGACTCAGTTCCTCTGAAATCTGCAGGCTGTCTTATTAAACATCTACTTGCTTGTGAAGAGAGGCAACACTGCTTTTCTAACTACCCACCTCTGATTGCATTTCTAAGCATAATACCAAAGTCTCTTGCTAATTTCTTTCAATGACACATTTTAAAAATTCAGCCAAGCCAGAAATAATATAATTTTACAATTTTAAGAAAATGGTAATAGCAATTCTGTTATCCCTTTGTTCTCTACCTGTGGCCTCCTCACATCTGTTTCTTTCTCCTAGTAAGCACACACTGTCTTCCTCTTCTTTTGGCCACTTCCCTAAACTGCCTCTCTGACACAGTTTCCTGGGAGTCAGCTATTTCTTCATAGAACAAATCTCATCCTGCTTGCTTTTATAAGGGAAACAAGTCATGTGTGGCTGGGATATTGCAAAACAGAGGTCTAGGACAGTCTTTTCTCCTCAGTTAAAAACACAAAAAGGCACAAAGAACAAATTATTAAATAGAGACACAGTTATCAAGATCACAAGTGTTAGGTTCTATGATTAATTACATATTGTCAGTGTTATCACTTGGCCTTCATGGAAGAAGGTCCATTAAAAAACAGCACCAGAGAACTTACTCTTTTCACAAAATGTCAAGGGAAAAAACGATGTCCACATCAAGATGGGAAAACATTTCTAGGTATGTGGATTTCATGACTTCTTAAAAGCAACTGCTAAAGAGTTGTTGAGATGCAAAAGTTTAGTATCGCAATATAAAGTCAATTTACTCTTTCTAAGTTCCATTTTTATGATGTGAGATATATTTCCAAAAATCCAGTGTCAGGAAAGGTAAAGAATTAAAACCACATATAAAACATGACTGGCCCTGAATAGACAGTTGTTGAAATGGAGTAATGTGTTTAACTGTACTATATTATTCTCTACCTTTATGTTTGGAATCTTCCACAACAGTTAGCTGTTTGACTCAACGGCACTTGGCTGGCATTTTGATATTCTTCTAAAATAATTTCCACAGAAAGGACAGTCTTTTGAATCAATTAAGCTTGATAAAAAATATTTACCAGTGAAAACCAAAGATACAAGGGAAAGATTGGTCCAAAGGACTAATGAACACAGCTGCCACGGCCTCCACCAGATTGAATCCAGCACAACTAGACGGTGCCTGGCTACCACCGCCAATTCCCCTGGCAGGGATCATAACAGAGGGTCCCGGCCAGAGCTGGAGAAAAACGTAGAACAAAATCGTAACTCACAAAAGGAAAAAAGAGACCAGACTTACTGGTCTGACTGAGACTAGAAAAACCCCAGGTATTATTGTAGCTCAATAATAAAGTCACTCCTGAGATTCACCTAGGCCCATTAGACAGGCCCATAAAACAAAGGGAGACAAGTGGGTACAGTAGTCCAGGGGCAAGGGCAAGAAAGCAGGAGGAAACAAGAAACCTAGTAATGGAGAACTCAAGGTCAAGATGGGGAATGTGTTGACGTGGGATTGCCAACCAATATCACAAAATAATGTGTGTATTAATTTCTTAATGAAATTTGTTTTTTCTGTAAAACTTCACCTAAAATTAAAAAACCTAACATGCAAAATATACACACACACACATACACACACACAGGTATATAGTGAATTTAGTGAAAATATATACATCGTCACTAAATTTCACTATGAATAGCGAACGCTTTTTCAATGACCAGCTAACATTTTGGAAGCACTGCTCCGGCAGATAGTCTGCTGACCCAAAAGATCTTCTGGTCTAAGACCTAGCATGTCATCTACACACGTGAAAGCTTCCTTAGTCCCCAGGAGCAAGAGTTATTAAAAAACAAGATGGTAGGACCACCTCTTAAAGGAAAAGAGAAAATTATTATCAAACAGAAAACTGCTTCTTAGTCAACCCACGTGACATGACCAAAGGAAGAAGAAAAACTCATGCTTACCTGCTTTAATCGTCAATGATATAGTGATTTTCTGATCATTAAACCAACCCCAGTGCTCAACACGACAACAATACAGGCCGCTGTCTGCCTCAACTGCATTCTCTATAGTTAAAGACACATTCCTTGCCAGAAGGGACCCCTTTAACTCATAACGTGTGTGCTTCTGAAAGATGACCTTGGTTCCCGATGCATCAGTCTTGATAATTTCCCCCAAGCACTGAGAGTTAGGACATGCCCCTTGGCCCCAGCACATGGAGGTGAGTTGTCCTGAGTAGGTACATGGTAGGGTGACAGGCTGACCCACTATTCCACTCACTTGTGGATAAGAAACCACAACATCTGCAAATCAAGAGATGAAAAAGAAAGAGGTTCAATATTTTTATTTTATTTTTATTATTTATCTTTTTCTTAGTCTTCATTGTATAGCATATTTGGTTTTTCACACATGATGTTATGGCTTGAATTTTAAAAATCAATTCTTGCAAGCATTTAACTATGTCAGCACATACTTTATCAGCATTATTTTTAATGGTTATACTTGTAGATAAAACATTTCTCATTGCACTATAAGCTTGTTTCCATTTTTACCATTATGAGTAATTTCATAAAATCTTTCTACTTAAAGCTTTTCTCTGTATTTAGTATTGTTTCCTAATATTATAAATTTCTAAGAGAGAAATCACCAGAATAAAGGGCAGGAATATTCTTCAGTCTTTTAATGAATATGGCCAAATTGCTTTCTGAAAATGTTGAAATTCATTTTTAAAATTTACAAATTCACAAATTCTAATGCATTTAAATATTTTCAATTTTTAACCTTTAATGGAATTTAAAAATTGCTGTTGCAAATGGGATTATCTTCTCCCCTAAGAGTCCCCACTTTCCAAAAAAAAAAAAAAACCACAGCTAATATTTTGCTTACAGCACTGTTGGCATGAAAGTAGCAATCTGGTAAATTCTTCAGAAGTCAGTTTTCAGTGAGTTTATAATACCTCCAGGAGAGGCTGCAGCTTATCATGGGCTTTAGGATTGGTCCAAAACATCTAGGCTGAGGCCTCCTCCCACAAATCCCTGAGAGGCTAACAGCTGAGGAAAGCCCACTCACTCAGGCAAAACAAAGAGGAGCATTATTATTTAAATCCTAAATTGTTCCATTTGAAAAACAAACAAAAAATTATCTCCTGGGATAGTGACATAAAAGTCAGTCAAGATGTCCTTAAAAGAAACCTGAGATCACCTAATTAATCAAAATTTACAACTGGGGAAATGCTCTAGGAAAAAAGGCTCATTGTAGCTATAATAAGAGTATTTTTCACTCGAGTTATTAAAGCATTTAATTTTGCCAGGTGCCCAATTTTTCTGATTACAAATATTATACATACTAATTATAAAATTAAAATATTACAAACACACATATTTTTTAAAAGGGAACTTCCCCCCATAATCTCACCTTCCAGGGATTACTAGTTTTAAAATTCAGGATCTATCTGTTCTTCAGGGTATTTTTTTTCCCCTGAGTACACAGAATATCTTAAAATATTTATTTTTAAAAGAAATAACTGTCAACAACAACCAACGACTGTAATGAAGAGCTGAAGTCTCCTTTGCGCTGCGATCATTTCCTCTCCCCACAACGTGGTATCCTGTTACTATTTCTTATGTCTGCTTGTGAGCGAGTGCGTGCACACCCCTTTTTGGTTTAAACACAAATGGCAGCAGAAGACACACGGTTCTGCATCTTCACCATGGACTTTAGAATTCAGTTTTCAAGTAACTTCTTTGGAGGAAGATTTCAGCCTGGCTCTTTGCACACTAATTAACCCATTACTGTCCAACAGAGTCCAAGGAACAGCTTCCTCCACCACAACCATCCCGCACGTCCTTTCTCTCCCCATCCTCAGCCTTCCGCTTCACTTACCTGTCAGAAGCAGTATGAGACTTGCGATAACTACCTGAGGATGCATCACGGGAGCAGTCTGGAGGAAAAGTGAAAAGACAGACGGGTTGGTTGTGCTCTGACCAGATGGTATCGGAACAAGTCTTAATTCTCAGATTTGAACTTCTCCTTTCACCCTGACTTGGCAAATCACGTGAACCTGTTATGCCAGCGATGTCAGTAGACCACCAAACAGCTGTGGGACTTTGTTGGCTCTGGAAACTGAGGGCCCTGGGCTTTCCAGCAGACAAGGGTAGCAGCCCTCGGCAGCAAGTGCTCACATCCCAGCTCTTCCAACACAAAGTCTCCAACCAGATTCCTGGTTTTGAGCCAGCAGATGAAGGAACACACAGGGAAGAACTAGAGGCAAAGAGTCTACAACAGGGGAAATCAGAGTCAAGACCAGCTTTCTAATGTTAAAAGTGCCCTTCCTCTTGGCCTCTGGGATGAGAAGGTATTAGCCCTTCGGTTGACATAGACTTTCCTCTCACCTGTGGCCACGAAGATTATTCCTCAGGCTTAACCATTCAAATTGCTAAGTTTGTCATTAGGTAAAAGGATTGAGCAAGAATATGAATCACTCTGTGTAACTATTCATGTTTCCGGAAATAATGACTCATCTTACTGACAGATGTCAAGACAGTTATGTATCCGGAAGTAGTTCTATCACTATTGGGTACCTCTAGGAGTCTCCAAGCCACTCCATAACTTTATTCCCTCCTTGTAAAATGGGACTAAAAGTATTTGCTGTGTCTCCTTCAAAGGGCTGTAATAACGAGCAGGAGTAGAACCTTGAGAACTATACCTAAACATGAATTATAATATTAGCTAAGTTTTATTTATTTGTTTGTTTGTTTACTTAGTGTGCTTCAGATGAAGGTTTACAGGGTAAATTAGCTTGTCATTAAACGATGCACATATTGTTATATGACATTGGTAGCCAATACCCTGATGTGTTAACACCCTCACTTTTCGACCTCGGGTTCCGCGTTTTCGTTCGGTCGACGGCGCTTGGCTTGGCCACTTTCCTAATCTCTCCTAATTCTCGTCTTTGCCCCTTGGCTGGTGTGCCCATTTATTCTTGTACACATAGTTCAGCTATGTGTATTATTGTTTATTTTTTTAAGCCTGCTTAATATTTGGCAAGAAGGGTTGAATTCTGTACTGAGTTAAAAGGGTGTCGAAGGGATCATATTCTAGAGGTTTCTCCAATCTGTCAGACCAGTAAATCTGGTCTTTTCTTGTGAGTTAAAATTTTGTTCTACATTTTTCTACATCTCTGCCCAGGACCCCCTATTGTGATTCCTGTCTATGCAGTCAGTTGTGATAGCTAATAACCATCTAGTCATGCTGGACTTAGTCTGGTGGAGGCTGCAGTAGTTGTGTTCCATTAGCCCTTCGGATTACTCTTTCCACTGTGTCTTTGGTTTTCTTCATTCTTCCTTATTCCAGATGGGGTGGAACCAGTAGAAGTATCTTAGATGGCTGTTCACAAACTTTTAGGACCCCAGATATTACTCATCAGAAGAGGATGTAGAATATTTTCCTTATAAGCTTTGTAATGCCAATTGTTTAGTCATCTACTGCTGCTCTAACAGAAATACCAGGAGTGGGTGGCTTTAACAAAGAAAAGTTTATTCTTACACAGTCCGGTAGCCTACAAGTCCAAATTCAGTCGTCTGCTCCAATGGCAGTCTTTCCCTCTGTTGATTCAGAAGGAAAGTCCTTGTATTGCATCAGTCTTTGTTCAGGGTACATCTTGACATAGGAACCACAGGTCTGAAGGACATGCTCTATTCCCAGTGCTGCTTTCCTCATGGTGTGAGGTTCCCAATTCTCTGCTTGCTTCCACTTCCTTTATCTCTTGTAGGATGAAAGGACAAAAAGTGGTACAAGCCACACTCCAGGAGAACTCCCTTCACGGCAGAGCAGGGAGGTGATCTTATGAAGGGATTTACAGTCCCACCCTAATCCTCTCTAACATAATCAACTCTGTTAACCACAGGCAGAGTTTAGGATTTATGGCATCAGACAATTACAAAATGGAGAGCAATCACAGAATGTAGGTAATCCTAGCCCAGCCAAATTACTGCACATGTTTTGCGGGGGACACAATTCAATCCACGATACTAACTGAGCTAGGTATTCCCCCTAAAGCATGGTCCCCAGCCCTCAGCCCAGTAATTTGATCCCTATGGGAGTTTGTATGTGTCCACGACGCTTCCTGGAAACCCTGCTAACAGAAAGGTTGGCATTTTGAATTGCCAGGTGCTCCCTGGGCAGTTCTACTCAGTTCTATAGGATAACTCTGATTCAGAAATGATTCAATAGCAACACATTTGTTTTAGTGTTATGAAGCTTCTATGACTTGGCCTTAATCAAGGTTAAATGGGTGTAGAGAGGTGAAGTTGTACTGCCTTCCCCAGTATTGTGTATTGTGTCACCCTTTACCAAAGTTACCTCTTATCTACTGTCTAGTTAGCGTTTTTTACCTTTTTGCCCCTCCCATTTCTGTTGTTGTTGTTGTTAAGTGTCATCTAGTTGGTTCCCATTCATAGCAACCCTACAAGACAGAGTAGAACTGCCTCATAGTGTTTCCAAAGAGGAACTGGTGGATTTGAACTACTAACCTTTTGGTTAGTGCCAACTTCTTAACTCATACACCACCCGATGCTATGAACTGTGGCCTCCCCTGCTTCCCCAGTTACATCAAAAATTGTGTCTTTCCGTGTATAAATCTCATCATACAACCTTTGTTCTTTTGTGACTGACTTATTTCATTCAGCACAGTTGTCCTCCAGAGTCACTCATGTTGTGAGATACTTGGCAGCTCCATCTTTGTTCTTCATCATTTCATAGCGCTCCATTGTGTGTATATAGATCACAGTTCGTTTATCCATTCATCTGTTAATAAGCACTTAGGTCATTTCTATCTTTTTTGTACTAGATAACACTTTTGAAGAATAATCTGCGTAGCAGTACCCATTTGTCTCTGTCACAGAGGAGGAAACTGAGGCTTGGAAAAGGTGAGTGACCCTAGATTCCACACTCCATCTAGTAACTCTTGCTCTTAATCATTAAACTATAGAAACAAGAGTGAGCCTGCCTAGTGCTTCATTAACTTCCCATCCGGTCTAAAGATTCAGTAGCTCATTCCAGTTAGGCACGTGACAGTGCTTTCTTCCTTTCTTTCATGTTCTTTCAGGCCATGATGAGCTTCGGGGAGAAGCAGGTGGCCTTGGCATACTGGGCAGAGAGTTTGGCACTGCCCAGGGCTAGGAACTCTAGAATCAGCAGCTTCTTAATGAAGCAGGGGGCTGAAACTTGATGCTATAAACTGTGGTCAAAGTCTATGTTTGGCCTGCAGACATGCTTTTGTTGACACTGTTTAAAAGTTTATTTCTTAACTAATCATCCAAATTTAAAAAATCCTGAGAATGCGTATGAGAATGCAGATTTTCAGCTTTTAATGACATAAAGTTTAATAATCTGAAAAAACAGGGCTCAAACATCCTGTCTTAGTTACCTAGTTACTGCCTTAACAGAAATATCTACCACAAGTGTGTGGCTTTAAAGAACGGGAACTTATTTTCTCACAGTCCAAGAGGCAAAAACACTGGCACTATGGGCAGTTTTCTATTGGTTCTAGTAAATTGTCTCTGTTAGCTTCTGTAACCCAGGATTTCTGAGTTCTTTGGTAATCTTCACACCTATCTTTGTGCTTCCTTCTGTGCCTAATCTGTTCTTTTTATAATTCAGAAGTGATTAGGTTTAGGACCCTACACGGATATGTCTTCATTAATACAACAACAGACTATTCCAAAATGGGTTTGCATCCACAGGTATAAGCCAAAAAACAAAACCCATGGTCACCAAGTTGATTCTAGGTATCCCCCTACAGGACAGGATAGAGCTCATAGTGACCCTATAGGACAGGATCAAACTGCACCACAGAGTTTCAGAGGTGTGCTTGGTAGATTTGAACTGCTGACTTTTTGGTTAGCAGCCATAGCATATAACCACTACAGCACCGGGATTGCTGCAAGTATAGGTTTTAGAATTATAACACATATTTTTGCAGGTGATACAATTCAATCTTTAACATACCTTATCCCATGAGTTAGTTCTTCAGCCTCCCCAGCCCTATCTAGTGAACTTGAGTGATTTACACAGATCTTGCTTAAAAGGAGACTCTTGCCTTAGACCTTCTTCTGTTTTCTTAAACATAAGCTTTCTGCTGTCACTGGTTCTTCACAAAGAACATCCAATGGCCTATTTAACTCTCCTCTTCCATGAAATGAAGTGGTTGGACCGTATGATCCTTAAAGACCCTTCCAGCTTTTACAGTGCTAAACTTCCTCACACTCTTGAATTAAACTCAGTAATATGATGAGTTCATTTCTGGATATCTGCTGTCGTGTTATTTTTTGCTTTTCAGATACTATGAGGGGATACTCTTGACCCATCTTAGCCCCTACTGAAGGTAGAAGAGGGGAAAAGTCTGAAATGGTTCACCCAGAACTAGGCCTTACCTAATTTATTTGCGAGGCAAAATATTTTATGACCAGTAACATTATATTCTGAGGACTGGACAAAGATCAGACAGGTTGAGGATAAAGGATTTTTTTTTTTTTAATTTTAACTCAACTCTGTAAACTTTATTACTAATATATGAGGCTAACGGCATGACTCAAGATAGAAAGAATGAAAAAAATCCAGGATTGTGCAATCTGGCAGTGACAAAGGTAAGCAAGGAACTAATGAACATCGTTGGGCAGAGTGAGATAAATGGTCAATACATGACCAAGACATTCCTGTACACTTACACTCTCTCACGGCTCCCTCAAGGGAAAAAAACAAACCTAACTGTTTACCCAGATTTACAAAGCTCCAGTGATGTGGTTTCTGTCTCCCTTTTCTTTTCATGTCACTCTCTACCTTGCTCACACAGCTCCAGTCATTCTGGTTTTCTTTCAAATTTGTCTTTACCTTAGACCTTTTCTGCGGTTGTATCCCCTGCCTAGACCCCTGTTCCTTGCCGTTTTTACTTATTCCCTGTTTGTCCTGACGCCCGCTGAAGTATTACCTCCTCACACGTTACTCTGATCCTTCTAACATTGTTCTCTCTCTACCACCCTAGTTCACTTCTCTACATTGCATTGTGTTGTTTCTCTCTAGATGTGAGCTGTGCAATGCAGTAGCCACTAGTCACATATGACTATTTAAAAGTTGGCTAATGAGACTGAGGAACTAAATTGTTATTTATTTAAATTGATTTTAATCTAAGTAGCACATGTGGCTACCAGATTTGACAGCATAACTCTAGAATATGCACACTTTTAAGTAAAGCTCTTCCCTCACTTTCTCTGATCTATCACTGGATCATTATATCAGTCTAGTGACTGTAGTGGTTAAGTGCTACATATGCTAACCAAAAGGTCTGGCAGTTCAAATCCACCAGGCACTCCTTCAAAACACTATGGGGCAGTTTTGCTCTGATCTACAGGGTCACTATGAGTTGGAATCAACTTAGTAGTGATGGCTTTTTTATTTAGTTACTGTGGAGTCAATTCTAACTCATAGTGAACTCATAGTGTGTCAGAGTAGAAGTGTGCTGCAAAAGATTTTCATGGCAGATTTCTTCAGAAGTAGATCACCAGGTCTTTCTTCCAAGGTGCCTCTGGTAGGGTTAATAGCCATAGCAAAATTCTTAGCTAGCTTCCTTTCTTGATTGTTAAACCTTCTCCCCCCTCCTTGGAGTGCTGGCTGATAAAGAAAACTGTATCCTCTCTTCTGACTGGTATTCACAAAGATTTTGAGTTTGTTTTCCCAGGCTGTTCTTGATGGGTAACCAGGCAGAGCAACGCAAATTTGCAGCTCACTGTCTCTGAGATAAATAACCAGCCTGCAGACATCAAGGACAACTCACCTTGAGATAAAGTTGTGTCTTCTCCAACTTCACCTACTCTGAACACCTGCATGCCTGCATTCCTTACCTATCCACCCAACCCCCTTTCTTTCCCTAAATCCTTCCGTAAAACTTGCCAGTCCGGACTGAGATGGAAAGATGATTTTTAGGATGCTAACCCACCATCTTCTCAGGTTGCCTGCAGTCTGAGTAGAACACTTTAAAAAATTCAGTCTCTCCCTGTTTCTGCATAATTGGCTTAGTAATGACAGGCAGCACTAGTCTGCAACCAGGATTTTTTCAGCAACATCTCTAGTGGACTCAAACCATCAGTCTTTCAGCTAGCCGCTGAGTGTTAAACTGTTGCACCATCTAGGGACTTCCTGATAACTGTAGGGGACCCAATAAATATTGATTGAATGGATAAACAAGTAGAAGCACAAAGATTTAGGAAAAGACCATTCATTTTGATTGGGTGGGGAGGAGTAGGTTAAAGGAAATCCTTAAAAAAAAAAAAGCAAATATATTCTACAGAAATAAGGGCTGTCACATGAACAGATACATGCACACAAATGTTTATTGCAGCACCGTCCACAACAACAAAATCAACCTAGCTGCCATCAACAGATGAATGAATAAACTATGGTATATACACACAATGAAACACCATGCAATGATAAAGAACAATGATAATTTCATGAAACATCTCATAACCTACAATCAATTGGAAGACATTATGCTTAATGAAATTAGTCAGCTGAAAAAGGTCAAATACTGTACGAGACCAGGAAAAATACTCTTTGATGGCTACAAGTGTAGGGAAGAAGGGAATAAGTTATTCATAGATTAGAGAGTCAGTAGGAATTCAGTTAGGTGCAGGGAGTGACAGCATCCAATAAAAGGCAGGACAGCGTAGTGGACTACACCATAATCTAAAAGATTTTCAAAATTCAACTGAACATTTCAAAGGACACAATAGCAGGAACAGGGATCTGGGGACCATATTTTGAGGGGACATTGAAGTCAGTTGGCATAATTAGCCTTTTTCTAAGAGTGTTCTGCAACCCATATTGGTGAGTGGCACTTGGGTCTTAAAAACCAGCAAACTGCCATCTGAGGAACATCAGTCAGTCCCAAACCGCCTACAACAGGTGACAACCAAGAACGTCAGTAACGTGAGGAAAAAAGAAGCCCTGAAAGGTGAAGGATGCATACGATTGGGAGACTATATCAGCAGGAGAACAGGAGAACCAGATGGTGCTTAGCCGCCACCAAAGACAGCCCCGACAGGGAACACAGTGTACGGTCCTCAATGCAGCCCGAAAAAAAGCAGTGTACAGATCAAGAATTCTGTGAAAAAACAGACTCAATGATCCAACAACCTGAAGGAACACGGCCTCTAGACTTGCCCCTAAGTCCAGAGCTGAAATCAGTTGTGAAGCCAGCGCTTCAGACAAAGAATGGACCAGACTTGGAGAAACAACGGTGCAGGTGATGTGTGTACCTTGTGGCCTAATATATACACAGGTTGTCTTACTGATTTCTTTTTAGAGAGTTGAGTGTACACTGGAAGTAAAGACTGGAAAAGGTGAGCATGCTGTCACAGGGTGAGGAGAGCAGGTAGAGCGGCATAAGAGGCAGGTGCTCAGGGTTTTACGTGGCAAATCGACTTGGATTGTCAATACAAACATTTTTTACAAACAGGCATATGAGGTTCATGTGTGCAGAAGAATGGGGAAAGGGGTAGAGATTTTTTAGTTAACAGAGTGATAAGCAATAGCCAGTGCAGGGAGTACAAGAACAAGGGTCCTAGACATGAACCAAGACTCTAAAGATGTTATATAGCATCTTTACAGTTCCATAGCATTGGATTTTCTGATATGAGCTTCTGAGTTTCCTCTGAGCCCTAACAGCTCCAAATGATGCAGCACAGTAGTTTTGTCTTTTTTTCATTTGAGTTATATAACTTTCAGGAACCACTACACTTCAGGGTTAAATTTATGACTCCTTGAAGAATATCTCCCTGAGGTGAGAGATAAGGGTTAATACAGTAACAAGAATCTGGCTCCAAACCTGAAATTCCAGCTGCTTACTGGAAAGTTGTATTTGCATGAAACTCGACTGAATAGGGTAATTCCAAACCTGAAGTCATTGTTTTCTAATGTAGCCACTACTCCTCTTGCTGGCTGGAGCATACCCTGCTCTCTAGTTCTCAGCCTCCTATAAAGCTGTTCAACTTCTTGCACTTTCCTTATCTTCACCAAAGCAAGCTCTCCCTCAATCCCTCCATTCAACCCCACCCCGGCTCACCAGCCTGAACCCACACCCCACCACCTCATTCCCCTAGCCCACCACCTCACCCCATACTAGCCACTCACCAGTCTGCTCCCCAACCTTGGTAGCATACTGGGCCAGGTCAGCAGATCAAATCCACCAGGCACTCCAACCACACGGGATGGAATAGAACTGCCCCACAGGATTTTCTGCACTGTAATCTTTAGGAAAGTAGATCGACAGATCTTTCTCCCAGGGAGCACCTGGTGGGTTCAAACCACCAACCTTGACTTTAGCATCCAAGCATGTAACTGCTAGGCCGTCAGGGCTCCTAATCTGTAACCTAAACTTCTGCAGTTCCCTCCAAAACTGTCTCTACTACTACTCTCTTCTTACTGCTTCGCCCACTACCCTTAGTTAGCTATTTTTCTTATTTCATTACTCTTATTTAATAAAAAGTAATACTATCTACAATCTTGATGAACCTCAAAAACATTGTGCTAAGTGGAAGAAGTGAGACACGAAAGACCATGTATTGAATGATTCCATTTCTATGAAACACTCAGAATAGGTAAATCCACAGACACAGTATAGATTTGTGGTTGCAGGGACTGGGGGTAGGGAGGACAGTCTCACATCTTCCTTCAAGGTGATGAAAGTGTTTTGGAACTTGCTAGAGGCAGAGATTGCACAATGTTGTAAATGTGATACATTCCATTTTTAAGTGGTTAATTTTATGTTGGAAACGCTGTGGGCATCGTGGTTAAGTGCTATAGCTGCTAGCCAAGATGTTGTGGACTTTACTCAATTAAAAAAAAAAAAAGATAATACAATGCTCAGAATATTTTTGAAATCTTGAGAATAAATACAGAGGTCACTAGGGTCGCCATGAGTCGGATGTGACTCGACGGCACTTGGCTGGCTAGGTACCATTTTATTACAGAAAAATGTGATACTAAAAATACATTCATTTAACAAATATGTAATTGTCTAGCTGTGATATATTAGATGCCATTCTATTCCCTTAAGATACACCAGTGAACAAAAAGATCTCTGACATCATGGGGCTTAAACTGAACTAACCCAAAAAAGAAAACTAAACCCACTACCTCTGAGTCAATTCTGACTTACGATGACCCTGCAGACAGAGGAGAACTGCCCCAAATAGAATGAAATAAATATAAACTCAAACCAAACCCACTGTCATTGAGTAGATTCCAACTCATAGCCACCCTATACGTCAGAGTAGAACTGCCCCATGGAGTTTTCAAGGAGCATCTGGCAGATTTGAACTGCCGACTTTTCAATTAGCAAACATAATAGCACTTAACCACTATGCCACAAGGGTTTCCAAAATAAGTAAAATAACAAAAAATTAACACAACTGTAAATTATTAGTATATCACAAGGCCTTTAGCGCTAATGGAGCAAAAGAAAGTACAGCGTTAGGAAGCTTGAGGGTGCAGCTTTTTGGAAGAAGGGACAGGCTGTAATTTTCAAGCAGGTGCTCAGGTTTAAAGAGAGGGCCATTCATCTTACTGACAAAGTGACATTTGAGTAAAAACAAACATTAAAGACTTAGCCAAGCCAGAAAGAACTTTCCACAGAAAACAAGACAGGGCAGGCAAAGGTCCAAAGGCAGGAGGGACCTGGTGTGTTTGTTCTCAGACTAGTAAAGAGGCCTGTGTGGCTGGAACAGTGTGAGGTCCAGGGAAGGAATATTATGTGAAAAAGAGTAGGATGGATGACAGGATTCAACTTACCTTTGAGAAGAACCTTTGAGAAGGACCTCTGAGCCTGTTCAGCGGGGAAGTACAAAGACCTGCCAGGTGACTGCTACAGCAATCCAAACAGAGAGGACGGGGAGAGCAGTGGTGGTGCACTAAGAGCTGGCAGACACTAGAGATTTGGAAGGTAGAGCAAACAGGATTTCCTGCAGGATGTCGGAGAGGAGGAGTCTGAAGATGACTCCAAGGGCTTTGGCTTGAACAACTGGTAGGACTGGAGGTGCCATCAAATGGGAAGGGAAAGCTGTGTGTACTACAAATTTCAGAGGTAGTAGTCTGAGTCTGGGACATGCTGCATTTGAGACATCAGTAGATACTCTGTATGCATTGAATTGTGTCTTCCAAAATTATGTGCTGTAAATCCTAATCCCTATACTATGAGTCGGAATCGACTCGACTGCAGTGGGTTAGGTTGGTTTATATCTGTGGTTGGAAAACCTGGTAGCATACTAATTAAGAACTAATCAGAATGTCAGCAGTTCAAATTCACCAGATATTCCTTGCCAATTCTACAGTGCAGGTTTACTCTGACCTATAGGTTCGCTGGTGGTGTGGTAGTTAAGTGCTACATCTGCTAACAAAAAGATCGGTGGTTCAAATAAGCCAGGTACTCCTTAGTAACTTATGGTAACTTTACTCTGTTCCATAGGATCACTATGAGTTGGAATCAACTCCACAGCAGTGGGTTTTTTTATAGGTTCATTAGGAGCTGGATTTGACTTGAGGGCAATGATTCTTATACCTGTGGTTATATGCCATTTGGGAATAGATTATTTTGTTATGTTGATGGACATCCTACTAGTGTAGGATGTATCTTCAATCTCTTTTGAATTATAAAAGACATGAAACAAGCAAGTCAGCAAGCAGAGATGGGGCAAAAAGATGCCAAGCCATATGAAGATTACCCAGAAGCAGAAGTTCAAGACACAAGAACCTTCCTTTAAGAGCCCACAGAGAGAGAATGCCTTCCTCTCGAGCTGGCTCTTTGCCTTTGCACTTTTAGCCTCTTTTAAACTGCAAGAAAGCAAAACTCTGTTAAAGATATTCATTTGTGCCATTTCTGGCATAAGCCCCGTAGAGTTTCCAAGTAACGCCTGGTAGATTTCAACTGCCAACCTTTTGGTTAGCATCCATAGCACTTAACCACTGTACCACCAGGCACTGAATAAAATAATTAAGAGAAGGCTATGAGCAAGGACCTTTCAACACTAAAGGCTGAAGTGGAAGAAGCAGCAACACATGCGTAGAAGCAGACACGGTAGGCAGAAGGAAAAGCACAAAGATAAATGGGGTCCTGGAAGCCAAGGGAAGAAAATCCATCAAGGAACAGAGAATGACCATGAGTCAGCTGCCCATAGGATTAGGCAACCTGGAGGTTGTTGTTAGTGTCCTTGACAAAAGTGGAAAACTGTTGGCATAGTGGTTAAGAGTTATAGCTGCTAACCAACAGGTCAAAAGTTCAAATCCACTTAGGAATACCTTGGAGACTCTATGAGACAGGTCCCTTCTGCCCTGTAGGGTCACTATGAGTCCAAATCAATGACAACGAGCTTGGTTTTGTTTCATTTTTGACAAAAGCAGTTCCTACGAAGAGCATAAGTAATTGTTTACTTTTGCAGATGTGTGTTATACTTCAGTACAAAGTCTTTGAGGGAAGACAGAATCAGGAGGACTGGGGACAGGAAACTCTTGCAAAGAGTTGTAACTCCTTAGTAACTTATGGTTACTAAGGAGAATGAAACAAACAAAAATGGGGGACTGGGGAGTGAAGTCAAGAGAAAACTTCACTTAAGCACTGAAAGAATGGAATCAGCATCTAATGTGAGGGCTCAGGTACCCAGTTCAGGGCTAGTGTGTGAGTACACAGAATCCTTGGATGGATAAGCTCAACTACTAACTGAAAGTTTGGAGGTTCAAGTCCACCCAGAGGTGTCTCAGAGAAAAGGCTTGGTGATCTACTTCCAAAACATCAGCTACTAAAAGCTTTATAGAGCACAGTTCTATTCTGACACACATGGGATTATCATTAACAACTCCAAAAAAACTCCACTGCCGTCTAGTCAATTACAATTCATAGTAACCCTGTAGGGCAGAGTAGAACTATTCCATAATTTCCAAGGAGCACCTGGAGGATTTGAACTGCCAGCTTTTTGGTTAGCAGATGTTAACACTTAACCACTACACTACCAGTGATTACCATTAATCAATTTCAGATCGACAGCAATTGGTATGTGGGTAGACACTATGCCTGGGTTCATCTGAGTAAGCTCTTGGTTGATAGTTTCCTCAGTGAAGCTGGAGGTTCAATCGTTAGGTGACAATGAAGATGAGGAAGAGATTTGGGGACTTGAGGAGAGCTTTAAGAAAGCAAGTGCACTAGGGACTGATATGTAACAATTGAGCAGAACTAGGGTGGCCGTTTGGAGAAGGCCTGGCAGCACAGTCGTTAAGAGCGTGGCTGCTAACCGAAAGGTCAATGGTTAGCACCTATCAGGCTCTCCCCCAGAAAAAAAGGTGTAGCAGCCTTGGAAAGCCTATGGGGCAATTCTATTCTGCCTGTAGAGTAGCTATAGTTGGAATTGAACCAGCAGCAGTGCTTTAAGGGAGGAGGGCCATTTTAGGTAGAGGCTTCAGGTAGGGATTTGAAGTAGGGGTCAGTCCAAGAGGTTGATGGTCTCCAGCTACCTGCAGCTGTCAGTTATCCAGGAAAAGCAGAGAAATCCACTTTCTTCATGCATAGCTTATTTCTTCTTCTTCTTTTTTTTTAAAAAATCTTCTCAAACATCTCTCCCTAATACCACTAATCAGATATCCCCACACCTTAAAAACATTCCAAGGCTTCTTCGTGCCCTGGGGGTAAAGGCTAAAGTCTTAGCTACCACCTCCCTGGCTTGGCCACACCCCTCCACTTCAAGCCTGGGGAAACTAAGTCCAATCTTTCGTGCTCTCTAGTGTTTGTAAACTCTGGTATTATCACAGAAGACAACTTGCAAAACTCAGCAACTTGGTTACTCCTTCAGCGAATATTCCTCTTCATACAACTGATTATTTATGCTTGACAAATAATACGAGCCAGTGACTAAAGCTAAGTCTTTGTCACACTTTATTCCATCTCAGTATTATTATGTAATTCCCACCTTACAGAAGAAGAGTGATTCAGACTTAAGTCAAAAGTATCACACTCCTCAGCTGGGGGTTGACAGGGGTAGTTTCTCTCTTATATTTCTCACACTGATGTTGCCCAGAAAAAAAACTTGAACAACTTGTTTATATAATTCCATGATTCCATTTAAGTCAGCAAAAATAATTAGCATCTAGCCTCTTTGGCACAATGGTTAAGTGAATCAACTAGCCATTCCCCAGGAGAAAGATGTGACAGTCCCCTCCCATAAAGATTACAGCCTGGGAAACATTACAAGGTGGCTTCATTCTGTCCTAGAGCATTGCAGTGAGGAAAATCAACCCAAGGGCACACCACAACAACTCCCAGAAAACCCAGATAACTCTGTCTTGTGTAAATGTCTCCAAGCTTCTATTGGCTTAATGGTCACTGTCTTAATACCCCATGTAATACGACAAAGTCCAAGCAGCAACATTTATAGGTTTTTTCTTTAGCATGCACTTCCAGAGGCCCCTACTTACCTACCAGCCGAAGAGGAGGTAGTTTTCTAGCTTCTCATTTACAGACTTTATTCTCTGTCCTGTTTTGCTGGTCACTGATCCTTTCTCCAAAGGTTTTCCTGGATAAAGACAACTGTCTCCCAGAATTCCACTCTTTATCTCCTAGATATACCTTTACATTAGAATAGTGAGAAGTATCTCTGAAATGTCTCCAGTCTACCAATCTTCCGGTTAGATTTGATCCCATTATTAACTTAAACAGACAAAAGGAAGATACTGGAGCTAAGAGTTGGAATTCACAACAACAGATAACGGTGGGCTGGAGTCCCAGGCTGGTACAAATGGTTAACATGCTTGGCGGCTGACTGAGAGGTTAAAGATTTGAGTTCACACAGAGGCACCTTGAAAGAAAGGCTGGGCTATTTATTTCTGAAAAAGCAGTCACTGAAAACCCTCTAGAGCACAGTTCCACCGTGAGACACACAGAGTCATCACGAGTTGAAAGTGACTCAGCAGCAACTTCTTGATGGCACAGAACAGTGTTTGTCCTCTGCTGAGCTAGTTTCAAAGATTCATCAATGATCTTGATTTTACATCATGTTCCAGGCCTGAAAAATGATACAGGCTTGAAGATTGTTGATACATGAGCCTCCTGTTGATACATGACCTCCTGGGGCAATTCCCTCTCTTTGTAGATGAATAAACTGAGGTCCGAAAAGGCGAACAGAGTGTAGGACTGACTCTTTGACATCACTTAAGGGCAGAGGAGAAAGCTGGGTTTCAGAACTCCTCTGGTCCACTATTCCAGCCACTCAATAAATGTTATTTGGCTTGCAGTGACCCTATAGACAGAATAGAACTGCCTCATAGATTTTCTAAGGAGTACCTGAAGGATTTGAACTGCACTTAACCGCTATGCCAGCATGGTTTCTGCTTTCCATGCTGAGTAAGCAAAATAAACCTACAGCAGACTCTGCCCCCAGCAAGTTTAAGAAACAAGTTGCCACTTTCAAACAGAAAGAGGTAGAACTACACTGTGCCCCGATATATAATCTGTATGAACCTTTCAGATGTTAAAGTCAATTGAATTGCCAGAGTTTTCAAGTTGTGTGTGACAAGGGTCTTATACAATGGGATGTGTGTACTAGTTTTTGTTCACACAACTAAAGGATCCTACCTGACATAAAACAGAATGTCTGCTAAGGGATTTTGAGGGCTGTTTTCATACCCCCTCTCCCAGACCAAAGCAAGGGACACTGTCTACTTAAAAACATTGATAACAACATTATGACCTGGTTTGGGAGTCAAACTTTAACTTTTTATCAGATGCACCATGCTGCATTGCCACATGAATGTGATACATCCCTCCCCACATCTGTTTTCTGGAAGATAGGTAGATCAGAGACTTAACAGCATCGGCTCTTAGCAGACAGAAGTAGGGGAGGCATCTAAAGGACTCTATGTGCTCCCAAACCAAGAATACCACAGAGCGTGGGCTCCAAGTGGAAACTGCCTGAACTACAAGCAACTATACAGTATGTTGCTGAGCTCTGATGAAATTCTTGGTGTTGGTGATGGGTGATGTATCTTCAAAGTCTGTCAGTTCTGCTTGTTAACAAAACACATGGATGAAGAATGCCAGCATTTTATTGGGACACTCTGACATGAAAATATTTCCAAGAAACATGAAGCAGAAAACAAATTCACAAGACAACATATTTCATAGTAACTCATTTTTATAAAAATACTATCAATGAAATGACAACATATATAAGTGTGTATATATCTATATGGAAAAGAAGTTGACAAGAAGGCACCCTGATGGTGCAATGGTTAACCACCTGGTTGCTAGTTGAAAGGCTGGCAGTTCAGAGCCATTTAGCAGCCCTGTGGGAGTAAGACTTGGTGATCTGCTGCAATAAACCCCACATCCTAGTAACCCTATGGAGAAGTTCTACTTGGTCACATGAGGTTGCTATGAGTGAAAATTGACTGGATTGCACATAATAGCCACAACTCTTAGAGAAGTAAACAACAACAACAACAAAAAAAACTTGTTGATATAAAGTCAATTCCTATTCATTCTACTTCAGCAAGGCAGAGTAGAATTTCCCCATGGGGTTTCCAGTGCTGTGGTCTTTACAGAAGTAGATTGCCACATCTGTCTACTACATAGCTGCTGGTGGGTTTGAACTGCTACTCTTTAGGTTAGCTACCAAGCATTTAACTAACCACTGTGCCACTAGGGTTCGCTGGTAAAGACTTAGGAGAAAAAAAGGACTTTCAGTTTGGGGCTATAGATTTATGTGTCTTTTAAAGCGTTTTACAAGAATGTATCCATGTACTGCCTGTGTAATGTACATAAAATATTTTAACAACAACAAAAATAGTCAAAAACAAACAAGTCCCAAAATGTTACATTCTTACAAAATTGGAAGTTCTTTTTATGTTCACATGATATCCTTTTTGTAGCCTAGTTGCAATTATCTTTTTCTTTATTTGAAGCAGATACAGAGAAAAAGCAACTTAAGTTGCTTAGAGCTTTGCTCAGACATCACCATCAAGGAAGGGTGGAAAATTATGAAGTAATGCGTTAATGAACACCAACAACTTACTCTGCAATTCATATATTTTTCTTCAAAGTAAGGACTATATTGGGCCACTATTTTGGGAACTTCTGTTAGAATCTGTGTCACCCGTGTCACGTCATGCATTTATATACTTGGAACTTTATGCGGAGTTAAGTAGGTAAGAAAGCTAGGGATTAGCATTTCCCACAGGAAAAAAAAAAGATATAACTGAAAAATCATTTTCTGTATCATCCAGGATCTACCAACCAAACCAGACCCAGCACCATCAAGTTGATTCTGACTCAATAGGACAAAGTGCAACTGCTCCATAGAGTTTCAAAGGAGTGCCTGGTGGATTTGAACTGCTGGCATTCTGGTTAACAGACATAGCATTTAATCACTAAGCCAGAATCTCCTATGCTATCATACTTAGCACTGTTGATTACAATCATTCACTTGGCCATCAGGCTGCTCTGTTGGACTCTGGACTTTTCTTGAAGGAAAAGCTGAGGACTTTTTGTATCTGTGGCACTGTATTTCAGCTTGAGTTGGCAATACAACACAGGCATACACTCAGTGAGTCGGTCAGTCTACAAGTGTCTCTTTAGCAGCTACAATGTGTCAACTACTATTCTAGTTTCCTGGGATATAGCAAGAAAGATAATATATTCTTTCTGGCTGTAGGCCAGAGAAGACAGGTCACAAAATCAGGAAATAAAAGAATTTCAGATTGTAACAGGTTCTGTGAAAGAAAGAAACTGGGCTGATAATGGGCAGGGGATTACTTTAG
This sequence comes from Heterohyrax brucei, assembly GCA_028571685.1. Taxonomy (NCBI): domain Eukaryota; kingdom Metazoa; phylum Chordata; class Mammalia; order Hyracoidea; family Procaviidae; genus Heterohyrax; species Heterohyrax brucei. Next base: position 175,139,216 of record CM053141.1, read on the forward strand.
GTAGAGTGGTCAGGGAAAGCCCTTCAGTGACAGTGATCTTGGGAACTGAAAGCTAAGAGAGAGGTAGCTCTTTGAACAGTCAGAGAGAAGTATTCCAAAATGAAGGAACTGCTACTGAATAGGTACTGAAACCAGAAAGAGCTGGGCCTGTTCTAGAAGCAGAAAGGACGTCAGCATGGCCAGAACAGACAGAAAACAAGGAGAGGTTGCTAAGTCAGAAGTCCAAGCCCATGGGAAGCCATGGAAAGGCTTTAAATAAATAATAGCGTAACCTGGTCTGAGGATTCTTTTTTTTTTTAATCTTTAGACTGCTATGAGGAGAAGGGGGTATTCATAAACCGAAACCAAACCCAGTGCCGCTCAGTTGATTCCCTTGATTAGGACAGAATAAAGCTGCTCCATCGAGCTTCCAAGGAGCACCTGGCAGATCTGAACTGCCAACCTTCTGGTTAGCAGGCATGGTACTTAACCACTATGCCATCAGCGTTTCCAGAAGGGACTCTTACGAGAACAAAAATGGAATAGGGGGATATCAGTTAGGAAGTTGTTTCTTGGCTGGATGAAAGGAAGGGAGGAAAGAAAAGCAGTGAGTGAGTTATAGTTGGGTTACAAAGGAAGAAGGCTTACAAGAGTCATTTGACCTGGGGTTTGGGCTCCCATCTAACCCTCATTAGCATCACAGGATTTACAGCATGGAGGAACATCACACAGTACCAGGAATCACGGCCTAGCCAACAGGCTACACAGATTTTGGGGGGAACACAACTGAACCCATGATATATTGTTTCTTTATTGAAAAAAAAATCTTTAATAGACTGAGTTAAAGGAAGATTGCTTGAATAAACATTTTCCTTTTATAAAATGAATACCGAGAAAAAGATACCTATACATTTACAGGTTTATTTGTTTCAAAATATATGTTAACTGTTTCAGAGTCGTATGACTTCAGACAGGATCATATTCTTTGACATTGCACTTCCATACCTAGAACTCTATCCTTTGTAGTTTCACAAACGCACACAGCTTTGAAATAAGGGAAACAACCCTAATGTGCCAAAAAGTTACATATTTGTTCTACTTAACACTACATCTGAAACCAAACCTGCTCCCACTGAGTTGAGTCTGAATCATAGTGGCCCTATGGGACAAGGTAGAACTGACCCACTGTATTTCCAAGGGGTAGCTGGTGGATTCTAACGGCTGATTTCTTAAAAGGGAGGCTGGACTTCTTATATTCTGGCATGCACCAATATCTTTGTATAAACACAAATGTAAATTACAATGTGTGCATGAAAGAACACAGAGAATGATCTAGGACTGTGCTGACTAATGCTAAAGCCACCACACATATATGGTTGTCAAGGCCTTAAACGGTCAGAACTGAGATGTACTAGAAATGAATTGGAATTAGCTTCATGGCAATGGTTTTGTTTGGGGGGGTTGAAATATAAAATACACACTGAATTTTTACAATTTAGGAAAAATGTAAACTTTCTCATTAATGTTTATATTTCATGTTTAAAAAATACTGTAATGTACTCAGTGAAACAAAATGAATTATTAAAATTAATTTTACTGTTTGTTTTCACTTTTTTAAAGGTAATTTAGACAACTTTAAATTGTATTTCTTTAGTGCAGCGCTGGCCTAGAAGGATCTAACACTGATTACTCTGAGGAAGCGGAACTGGGAAAAAGGGTTTGAAGGGGAAAATAGGGAAGGGGAGTTTCCAGTCTCATTTCAACTCTTCCGTGTATTTCAAAAAAAAAGCAATTAATTCCATGTTTTGAAACTGAATGATGGAAATTCAAGTCTGTAGTTCAGTTAATAGTGATTTACCAGTGTTATTATTTTGCTTTTGATAAACATAGCATGGTTATACAAGCTGTTAGCAGTAGAGGAAACTGGGTAAGGCCTATACAAGCACTCCATGTACAATCTTAGTAACTCTTCTGTAAATTTAACTTCATTCTAAATACAAAGTTTGAAAAAAATAACGATAAGGGGGAATACAAGTGACCCAATGAACAACCACATAGTGATTCTCATTCAACATCCCAACATACTGTAAAGCAACTAGCTCCAAATACTCCCCCTTGGAACATACCTTATGAACAGATTTGCCTGAAATATGGCAGATAACTAAAGGACCCCTAGTTGCTCAGTGGTTAACCACTTGTTTGCCAACCAAAAGGAAGGCTGTTCAAACCTACCAGAAGAACCCATGGGAGGCTGCTGGAAAGAAAAAAATCTGGCAATCTGCTCCTGTAAACGTTACATACAGTTTAGAAACTCTACACAGAAGTTCTATTCTGTCTCACAGGGTTGTTAGCAGTCAGAAACTGGCTTCAAAGCAATAGGGTAGGTTTGAGAATCCATGTCAAAAGAATCCCTAGTGATAAAGTGGTTAAGTACTTCCTGCTAACTGAAAGATCAGCAGTCTGAATCCACCAGCTATGGGGGAGAAAGATATGGCAGTCTGCTTTCTAAACTCTAGGATCGACAGCAGTGGGCTTAGTTTATTTAAACCCTAGTCGGATCCGTCCTCGACGGCACTTGGCTTGGCTTGGCTAGTGGTAATTCTACACTGTCCCATAAGGTCGCTATAGGTAGAAACCTACAGCAATGAGCTTTTTTAATTCCTGCTCTAACTCCTCTGATAAGCTGCCCCTGGTTGGGAAATGATGTACTCATCCAAGTTCAGTGCAGTCCAATACTGGTGTGAACCAGTTATCTTCAGAAAATTGAGAATTTGTTCTTCGGACGTAGACAGTACCTGTAAAACCAGTCAGCTGATACATTTCATAATTTTTTGAGAAAGATAACAATAAACACAAAAGTGAAGTGGTCAGATCCGATGAGATGAGATTCCCAAACCTGAAACTTGACACTCAGAGTCGTCAGGGTTGCTGCCAATCACTGACATAGCAGTAATCGTCATTTGGGTCCTCTGCTTCATAAACATTCTCCTCAATGGTGTAGATATTTTCCTCTGAATGCATCCTCTGTACTGCTGCTGCATTTACTAACCCTGAGGGAGGGAGGCTGGCCATAGAGACGAGGCTGTGGAATTGAATATTGCGGGCACAGTTAGCAATTTCCAAGGCAATACAGAGTTAGAGAATACGCCTTGCTGAAGACAGACAGCAACAAAACCCAACAGGTGATCTGTGATCAGATTCCCCCTGAGGTGGAAATAGCAAAAATTTATTGGTGTAACAACTGAAGAAATTTGAATTAATGTTTATTTTCTTGGGTATGAAAATGGTATTGTGTTATCTAAGAAAATACCCTTACTCCTAGCGTGTAGAGGTTGAAGTGTTTGGGTGAAGTGTCAAGATGTCTGCAACTTTCTTACAAGTGGTTCAGGAAAGAATCATGTAGATAAATCTAGAAAGAGATAAAGTAGCTATGTGAAAACGTTAAATGGTGAGTTTAGGTGAAGAGTTCTGTTGTTTTGCATTGTTATTTCAGTTTTTGAATTGGGTTTGAACAATTCCAAAAGGAAAAGCAAAAAAAAGGAATGAGTATGCTATGGAACCAGACTTGAGCTTAAATTATGACTCTGTCACTTGCCAACCATATGACTGTGGATAAGTTACATATATGTTTTTAACACAAAAAATATTTTATTCATTCTTTCAAGAAATATGAATATTTTTATTCATTCAAAACATACCCCACTGCTGTAGGCAGCTGTAGATACAACAGTGAATATAGCACACAATAATCTCTGGAAATTGCTCATTAAGAAACTTTGTGCCTCAGGGTCCTAATCTGTAAAATGGGAATAATAAAGCTCCAGCTCACAGGACTGCTGCCAGGAGCATTTAATTATCAAATATGTAACAGGCTCTGCGATGATGGATAGTTAACATAGTAGACAAACCTCCCCCCAAAAAACAAATCCAGTGCTACTGAGTCAATTTCAACTCGTAGACAAGTTCTTAATCTTCTGTAGTCTATCAAAAAAAAAAAATTAATCAAACCATTTTTATTATTTGAAATGTTGCCTATAAATATTTCCACTTCACTACATTTCAATGTTTCAGTTCCAATAAAGAATACTGGCATGGATAATAGATGATTTGACTTTCTTGATGCAGATTATTTTGTCTTTATAACTATAGTGTATTTTCTTTAAATTATTAGTGGTTTAGAAGGCATTCGATGGACATTTTTTTCTTGATACACTGCATTCTCATTCCACCCATGTACCAAATGTCACTAAGGTTTAGTAAAAATTATGAAGGCTGTGTCTATTTGGAATGGGTATGGGTGTGGATATGTGTGGGTGTGGGTATGTGTGTGTGTGTGTGTGTGTGTACATGTATACAGTCAGGAATGAAGACTGAAGACAGGAATATAACAAACCAATGTCTCCCAGCGCTGGAGGCACATTACGATCACCTGGTGAATTTTTAAAACAATGTCAAGCCTGAGCCTCTCCCCACCCTGACTCCCCGCTCCCCACACCTCACCCCTCCCCGGGGATCTACCTTAATTTATCTTGGATGGGCCCTACATTAGGTTTTACTTGTAGCAGCTGATTGTAACAGGTAGCCAGCATTGGCAGCACCTGGGTTGGGCTGTAATTGCCCTTGGAGTAGATTCTGTCCTTGTTTCTTGATCATTATAGTTGATAACTCCAATGTCCCACCCAGAGTTTAGATATGGTAGGTGCTCAGTCAGTGGACGGTTGAGTTCATTAAAATAAGCAAGAAAAAATTTCATATATAAGCATTTCCTATTAATGATGAGATAAATTCTACACCCTAACTTTAGAACTGGTGCTGCAGTGGCTTAGGAGCCCGACAGCTGATGAAAAGGTTGGCATTTCGAATCCACTAGGAACTCCTCAGAAACGCTATAGGACAGTCCTACTCTGTCCTACTGGGTTGCTATGAGTTGGAATCAACTTGTTAGCAATAGGTTTTTTAACCATAGAATTGAAAAACTTAGAGGTATCAGAGAGTAGACAATATATCGAATTTGCTTTTCATAATCCAGGTCTAGACAAAAGGAAGTACTACATAAACTTGATCTCAAAGCTCTGATGCAGGACTTCTCAGAGCAAAGACAAAGCTGTATCAGTACAGGAGCCTTCCAGATTCCCACCTTTCAACCTTCCACCCACTATTATACTTACCTTGAATTCTGTAACTTCTCTTTCTTATGAGAATACCCTAGGCAAGAGAGGAAAAACAATCAATAGAAATGCTCTTATAAAGTAAAGGAGATAAATAAAATGGACTCACTGAAGGGAAGGATTATTTTGGAAAGTCTGGTTTTACCCTAGCTTGAATGAAACCTAACTTCCATGTGTGTCTTAGTTTATTACATGGACCATGCTAGAAAGTATACAGATGCATCTCTCTCATTGAACAAAGTAGTAAGGTGTATTTATTACGTGTCAGACAGTTTACCAGGCACTGGGAATACAAACCTTGACTTTTTGAAGCTTGTATTTCAGTGGATGAGACATATTTTCAAAAGTCATTTGAAAAGCAGGAAGTAGAAAAACAAACTCACTTCATAACACAGCGTGTTATAAAGATAACTAACAAGGCACTGGAAAGAGTGGTCAGGAAAGAACTGTCTGAACAGATGCCTTTTGCACTCAGTTATGAAAGAAAAGAATCAGGCAGCCAAGCGAAGATCCGAGGGAACACTCCAAGGAGAAAGAACCCTTGATCAAGGGCTTGCTGAGTACTTGGCTGGAGCAAGGGAGTGACCCAACATAAGGTCTGAGTGGTAGATGAAGCTAGATCCTGCTAAGTCATACCCAAAAGTTTAGAGTTCATTGTAAGGCCAATGGAAAACCACCGAAGGGCAGAGATAGGATCTGATTTGTGCTTTAAGAAATTGCTGTTTGAGAATGGATAAGAAGGAGGAATAAAGAAATGATAAGATAACTTAGCAAGAGATAATGGTGTCTTGGAGTAAAATACTGACTAGGAGAGGCATAAACTAGTGAATAGATTCAGATATATTTTGGAGAAAGACTTTTCAGGAATTGAAAGTGGATTATGTGTTCAGAACGAGAAAAGAAAGAATTCACGATGATCTGGCTTTCTGGCTTCAGCCACCAGGTGGATAGTGGTGGCACTTACCATGATAGGGAAGACCAGAGAGGAAGAGGTTAGATTCTAGGAAAGTTAATTATAGCATCTGAAGCTCAATTCTGGACATGATACTGGACGTGATACATCTAAGTGGAGACGTCAGTCAGACAGTTGGATAAGCAAGACCAGTGCTCTGAGAGTTGGAGAGAGAAATTAAACGTATTTAAATCTATGGGAATCTATGTCATAGCCTAGAAAGTGTCCAGAAAGGAGAAGAGCCATCCTTGAGGAATCTCAGCATCTGGATGTCAGGGCAGAAGAAGGGGAAACAGGAAAGATGATCAAAAAAGAGTGGTCAGTGAAACAGTGGAGGGGTGTTGCTAGACTTATGAGAATGAGTAGAGTCAGCCTGGCTGGATATTATTGAAAGATTGGCTATAATGAAGACAGAAGTATTTATCCAACTTGGCAAAATGGAGGTTATTGGTGATCTTGACTAGAAATACTTTCAAGATGCTTCAGGGAAGATAGGTCAGAAGCTAGATGACGGAGGGCCGAAGAGCACAGGAATGCGAGCAGAGAGAACTTATTTAATAAATATGCCTGTGGAATAGACCAGAGAAGTGGAGGAAGCTAGAAGGGATGTGTACTCAGGGCATCTTTTTATGCTAAGGTAACTGATCCAATAGAAACGGATAGACCGTTTAAGAGAAGGAGATTTTCTTAGTTATCTAGTGCAGCTTTACTAGAAATACTACAAACACTGGCTTCACCCAACAGAATTTTATTTTCTCACAGCTTAAGAAGCTGTAACTCTCAGTTCAGGGTGCTAGCTCTAGAGGAAGGCTTTCTCTCTGTTGTTTGTGGGTTGGGAAGGTCCTTGTCTCTTTTCAGCTTCTGTCTCTTGGTTCCTTGGAGTCCTGTGGAGCACAGGATGCATTTTCCTCCATCTGTAATTGCTTAACTCACTCTTTTATATCTCAAAAAAGATTGATTTAAGATACACCCTACACTAGTACTGTATCATTAACATAGAAAAGAAAACCCATTCCACAATAGTATTATAATCACAGGTATAAACCTAAAAAAAAAAAAAAAAAAAAAACCCATTGCTGCTGAGTCAATGCTGATTCACAGGAACCCTTTAAGACGGAGGAGAGCTGCCCCATCAGGTTTCCAAGGAGTACCTAGTGGCTTTGAACTGCCAGTCTTTGGCTAGCAGCTGCAGCATTTAACCGCTATGCCACCAAAGTTTCCAGTCACAGGTTTCCAATCCCCATCTCCATTGGGGAGATGTGGATGGTTACCTCAGAGAGTACACTAGAGAGTCCCAGCAGGATTCCTGGGCATTACTGAGGCCAGTTTGTGCTTTTTTGAGATCATGATTTAAAAACCTATCACCTTGCCTGTAAGATTTTCTCCAGCAACTTCTTGGGGATTATAAATTAAGCAGCACATCCTCCATCAGTTCTTCTAATTAGCTATGTTTTTGTAGTAATGTACACTCAAAGTCATATTTCTCCCACTCCCTATTATTTCTTCATCAAACTCCTTTACACAAACTAGGATGACCTGTAACATTAATGCATTGGCAGAACTCAGGAAGACAGTGAGTGTCATTCCTTGCTTTTGAGCAATCTCTAGATTCCATATTCATTGACTGATGCACAAATTCTACTGCTATCTCTAGATTAATAAGCAAATAAATAAAACTAGTTGCTGCCAAGTCAGTTCTAGCTCACGGAGCCATCAAGTGTGCAGAGTGGAACTGCACTCCACAGAGTTTTCTTGGCTACCACCTGTCGACAGTGGTGCCACTACAGTTGGTGTCACCCAGTGAGGTAACTCATGGTATCACCCCACCACGGACGTCCTCCTGTACCGGACCACACAGAATCCTCAGTAATGCTTTTCGTGATAATGTTACTTGTAAATCTTAATTCCCATATTTTGCTCCTTTAATTGTTACTTCATTGTTAAAAAAAAAATTATTAATACAGGTTCACAAATACTAATTACCATAACTGTATAACTAAAAGACCAGAAAATCTGACAAAATTAGAAACTATAAAAACACCAGCAGCAACAAAAACAACAATGTTAGTCTTTAGCGAGTGCAGATGAAACCACATGATGTGAAGTATCTTTGTAACTGGGTAACACTGACAGCTCTGACCGGAGTGTGTTGTTGTTGTTGTTAGGTGCTGTTAACTTGGTTCTGACTCATAGCAACCCTATGCACAACAGAAAGAAACACTGCCCGGTCTTATACCATGTCCACAATCATTTTTATGCTTAAGCCCAGGGTCACGGCCACTGTATCAATCCATCTCATCAAGGGCCTTCTTCCTCTTTTTAACTGACCCTCCACTCTACCACGCATAATGCTCTTCTCCAGAGACTGATGCTTTCTGACAACATGACCAAAGTATGTAAGACGCAGTCTTGCCATCTTTGCTTCCAAATAACACTCTGTTATTTTCCCAGAACAGATCTGTTTGCTCTCTTGGCAGTCCATGATACATTCAACGTTCTCTAACATCACAATTCAAAAGCATCGACTCTTCTTCTGAATTCTTTGTTCACTGTCCAGCTTTCACATGCATGTGAAGTGATTGAAAATACCACGGCTGGGGTCAGGCACACTTTACTCTTCAAGGTGACATCTTTACTTTTCAATACTTTGAAGAGATCCTTTGTAGCAGATTTTCCCAGTGCAATGCGTCTTTTGATTTCTTGACTGCTGCTTCCGTGGGCATTGATTGTGGACCCACGTAAAATGAAACCTTTGGCAACCTCAATCCTTTCTCCATTTATGACAATGTTGCTTACCGGTCCAGTTGTGAGGATTTTTGTTTTCTTGATGTTGAGGTGCAATCCATACTGAAGGCGGTGGGCTTTGATATTCATCAGAACGTTTTTCACGTCTTCACTCACAGCAAGTAAGACGGTGTCCTCTGTGTAACACAGGTTGTCAATGAGTCGTCCTCTAACCCCAATGCCTCATTCTTAGAGGTGTAATCCAGCTTCTTGGATTATTTGCTCAGCATACAGATTGAAAAGCTGTGGTGAAAGGATATAACCCTGATACACATCTCTCCTAACTTGAAACCACGCAGTGTCCCCTTGTTCTGTTAGCACAACTGCCTCTTTATCCATATGCAAATTCCTTAAAAGCACAATTAAGAGTTCTGGAATTCCCATTTTATGCAATGTTAGCCATGATTTGTTATGATCCACACAGTCAAACGCCTTTGCATAGCTAAGGAAACAGAGGTAAACATATTTCTGGTATCCTCTGCTTTCAGCCAAGATCTATCTGACACTGAGAGAGGAAGAAAAGCTTTTAAGAAGATACCACTTAAATTCCAGAAGGCCTGGGAGCAGGGCTTGTGAGCCTATAAATGAGTAATTGTAAACAGCTGAAAACAGCTAGAATGCATGACATCAGACCCTCGAAAATGATGGGTCTGGCCTGCTGAATGTGACCTCTGCACCCACACCCAGGCCTACGTACTTTCCTCCTTGAAAGGTGAATTCACTTGAGGAGGTAACCTCTGTTACGTTGCTTAAATAAGAAGGCACCAGTTTACTTTGTGAGGAACTTCCCAAACCCTATTCAAATCAATGCCTGCTTTCTGCCTGATGCCTGAATTAGGGTTGGGGAGTCAGATACCAGCTTTCTTCCCCCACACCCAGCATAGAGATCCTGAGATAAGTGCAGTTTCTAAGGAGAAGGCTAGTCCAGGTACCTTTCTTCGGTGCTAGCCCAAGATGCTTCCTCCTCCCCGCCATAAAAATCCGTGATAAGTCCAGTTTCTAAGGAGGGGTAGCTTCTTCCCATGTAACTTAATGCTAACTGCTTATCTAGTACCTCTTTAAGTATGCTGGACCAATAGAAATGAAATATGACAATCTGTATACCTGTAACCCAATTAAGAGAATATACGGAAATTCCTTTGTTCTGCTTTCTTGGAAAAATATATAAATAGATGTGTCTGATAATGGAATGGGGTGCATGGCTATTTTTCAGACTTGCGTCCATCTGCTGCACCACCAGCTAATAGACAGCCTCTTCCTCTACAAACAAAACGGTGTTCGAGGTGTTTTCTGCTCTGTGGGCTGAACTTACCTTTTTCCTGTGACAACATCAGTAATGCTATCCCTGGTTCCATGTCCTCTTCTGAATCCAGCTTGAATTTCTGGGAGTTCCTTGTCAATATACTGCTGCAGTTGCTTTTGAATGATTGTGAAAAAATTTTACTTGTGTGTGACATTAATGGTATTGTTCAGTTATTTCTGCAGTCAGTTGTATCACCTTTCTTTAGAATGGTCACAAATACAGATCTCTTCCAGTCAGTTGGCCAGGTAGCTGTCCTCCAAATTTCTTGGCATAGATAAGTGAGCACTGCATCTGTTTGTTGAAATATCTCAATTGATATTCCATTAATTCCTGGAGCCTTGTTTTTTGCCAGTGCCTTCAATGCAGCTTCACCTTCTTCCTTCAGCACCATTGGTTCCTGACCATATGCTACCTCTTCAAATGGCTGAACATCAAGCAGTTCTTTCTGACACAATGACTCTGTGTATTCCTACCATCTTTTTTTGATGTTCCCTGAGTCATTTAATATTTTTCCTGTAGAATCCTTCACTATTGCAACTGGAGGCTTGAATTTTTGGTTCAGTTCTTTCAGCTTGAGAAATGCAGAATGTGTTCTTCCCTTCTGGTTTTCCATTTCCAGCTCTTGGCACGTGTCATTATACTTTATTTTGTCTTCTCAAGCTGCCCTTTGAAATCTTTTTAGGTCTTTTACTTTGCCATTCCTTATTTTTGCTTTAGCTACTCGGTGTTTGAGAACAAATTTCAGAGCCTCTTCTGACATCCAATTTGATCTTTTCTTTCCTGTCTTTTTAATGACCTTTTGCTCTCTTCATGGATGATGCTGTTGATGTCGTTCCATACTTTGTCTGGTCTTCAGTCATTAGTGGTCAACAGATAAAATTTGTTCTTGTGATGGTCTTTAAACTCAGGAGGGATACACTCAAGATCATAATTTGGCTCTTGTTGACTTGTTCTAATTTTCTAAGTGCTACATATCTCATTACTGAATATTACTATGGTCACCTTCAAAGTACTCCCCTTGGGAAGCTATGGACTAATGACAGTGCCCAGTCCATCCTTCAAAGCAATTTTGGAACTCTCTCTGGAATGGCTATTGCACACATTGACAAGTTTGCAAACTTAAATGTATAGTTGTCTGTGAGGGAGTTTTTAGCCAGTAAACAAATGACTGTATTGAAACACTCTACCTACTCACCAGACCTGTCCCCCAATGACTTTTTTCTTTACCTAAAAATAAAGGAAATTTTGAAAGAAAGACATTTTGATGACATTCAGGACATCAAGGGTAATACAACGACAGCTCTGATAGCGACTGGAGGAAAAGAGTTTCAAAATTGTTTTGAAGGGTAGACTAGATGCTGGCATTGATGGGGGTGGGCTTTGGGTTGGGGGTGCTTTGAAGGTGACTGTTGCAATATTCAACAATGAAATGTGCAGCACTTTTTCTAGAATGTGTTCCAAACTTAATTGGTAGTCTTCATGTGTGTGAGTCGGATCCGACTCAATGGCCCTTGGCTTGGCACGTGCTGGAAACTCTGCCCCTATGATGTTAATGAAGGAGAAAGGGCAGCAGTTGTGCTGGTGGGGCAGGACTAATACGTGAAAGGAAGCCAGCAGAGAACTGGAGGCTTTAAATGACAAAGAAGAAGTGGCAAGAGGAAAGTACGACTGTGTCCTTTGGAAATGACCCAGGGTCCTTTTGCCTGAGAAACTCCCAGTCCAGAAGAAGTTTGACTACCAAGACCTTCCTCCAGAGCCAACAGAGAAAGCCTTACTCTGGAACTCATGCCCTGAATTTGGACTTGTAGCCTACTGGACTGTGCCAAAATAAATTTCTCTTTGTTAAAGTGATCCAGTTCTGGTATCTCTATCTTTATAGCATTAGATAACTGAGAGACCAAGGAACGGCAAAGATTTCCAGAAGCCCAGGTGAGGCAGAAAGAATTATCCGAAAGTGAGTTCAGGAAGATCAGGGCCTGTCAACCACTTGGTTTCAGGCTTCTACCCTCCAGTACTATATGAGAATAAATGCTTGTTGTTTTAACCCTCTCAGTCAGTGGTATTTTGTCAGAGCTAAGAAACCAATATGAAGACCAAAAGAGTATTTCAAAGCCCTGGTGATACACTGGTTAAGAGCAAAGTGGCTAACCAAGAGACTGGCATGTCAAATCCACCAGCCACACTTACGGAATCTACTCTGTCCTAGAGGGTTGCTATAAGTCAAAATCGATTCAGTGACTTTTTGGTAAGAGTATTTAATCCACTCGCCTTCCGGTATAAACTCCTGTTCCTACTTAGATTTGTATTAGTTCCTGTATGAACAGTCTCTTACCAGGGACAGAGAGAAACAACTTCTGACAACTTACATTTGAAAATTAAAGCTCCAAAGATGAGAACAAGAGCCAGGCCCGCAGAGATCCCTACTCCAATGTAGACAGCTACTCGTGTGGTCACTGTAGAGTCTTGAAACTCATCAGCCACTGGGAATTTTTGCTACAGAAACACAAACAGAATTCAAGCTGTAAATGTGTATCCAGCCCGTCTATGACTTATGGATCGAACCAACCCTTTCACAGCATCACAGGATTGTAGGGACCTTGCAACCACCCTTAATCTGCTGCCTTTTAGACAAGCTTCAAACCGTCCCAAAGAGATTATCCTAATCTTTAACGTTAGGAAGGAAATAAAAATGTGCCCTTCTGTGTCATAAAAGGGGAAGCCACTCTTACAAATGACCCCTCCCTGCTCTACCACCACCACCTCTGCAACCCAAGTAGGCTCTAGAGTGAAGTAGTGTTCTCTCAACAGTCCTTGGCATCGCCCCAGGGTCATCAGGATGATCGAAAGTTGGTGTCTTGCAGGGAAATCCCTGTTTATCAGAATCAGGACTTCACAGCCCGACCACTCTAGGTTCCAATCCCAGCTCTGTCAACAGGGGTTGAGAGACTTTGTAAACTTATTATGAGAATTAAGCAACAAAAAATGGAAAGTCCTTAACACACAGCCTGTTATATGATAGCAGTTCTGTCAGTGGTACCTGTTTTTTCCAATGTTCTAATTTGGTTTTCTGCTGAGTCACTTAGAAATTCCTTCTGTTTGAACATTGTCAGCTCATGTTTTTTCTTTGAAACCAGTAATAGTAAACTCTTTTAAAATACAGGAGTCAAAAAATTACATCTTCCATCTACTCATACACATTAACTGTAGCAATGCTACATGGAAAGTAGTGGGTACTCAGCACTGTAAGCAACACTTGAGGCCGTCCTTGATCCAAAGAAGCAAAGAGATAAACAAACAAAATGCTGAGAGTTGGTTGTAAACACCCAAAAAGGAAATTGAGTGAAATAAATTCTGACTCCAAAAATGTCCTGAAAGAATTTGTAAATCATTACTTCATCAGGTTTTCTAGCAGTTTTCATTCTTTATTTGAGAGAGCAGGGTACATGAAAATTGTGGTTAATTTGGAGTGTTTCTTTGTTTATATTCAGATATGCAAATCTGGGCTTAAAATATTCCTCACTGGTGTCTTGTCACATACAAATTTTTTAAATTAAAAAATCATCCTTCTCTCAAGCATACTTATTAGGGTTGAAACAGAAGCAGAAGGAAGATATTCTAGGGAATTGGCAAATCTTTGAATCCTTCACAGTGGTACATGGCTGTTAAATTTGAAAAGAGGGACAAAATGATAGTGCTTTTTCTTTTTTTTTTTTTTTTGGCATTTTGCCATTTCATATATGCCAGACCCTATTGCTCATTCTGGAAACCCGGGTGGCGTAGTAGGTTAAGTGCTACATCTGCTAACCAAAAGGTTGGCAGTTCACATCTGCCAGGTGCTCCTTGGAAACTCTATGAGGCAGTTCTACTCTGACCCACAGAGTCACTATGAGTTAGACCCTACTCAATGGCAGTTGGTTGATTGGCTAGTATCACTCATTCTTCTTTAAACAACACTTTATAGTTAGATCTGATACCACCAACATTTTCCAGCTGAGGCATGTGGTGGTCAGGGAAGTTAAGAGTCTTGCACAAAAGGAAGGTGGTTACAGAGGAAGGTGAAAGTCATACTTTGTTTTCTCTAAATTGAGCACTATGTTAACTCACAAATGTTAGGAGGGGTGGGGAGGCTACTTACTGTTTGATTCCAGTCATAGAGGGTCTCCCATGTCTGTGTCTCTGCTGTAAATAATGAGACAAAACAGTCAATAAAATAGTGAAGAATGTTTTCTTCTATCTAAAAAAAAATCTTAAAGATACCTACAGCCCTCCAGGTACACAGAAAACAGCCAGTCTATACTCTTCATGATGATTAGCTGGGAGACCAAACAAAACTTACTGAACACTTACAGATCGACTTTGAGATGGGTCTTTTGCAAAGGATATTGATTAAGCAGTTTGTTTTGTCCACAGGGCTCTAATGGCTCTACACAAATCCAACAACACTGACAAAGCTCAGGCATTATATTCTAATTAGACTTGGAGAGACAACCAAAATTAATTCAAAAAACTTTAACATGTTTTCTTTAGAAGGGAGCCAGAGTATTTTCTGGCCTAAAAAAGGAAAATAACAGTAAGAATTACAGCTACAATATACCATGAGCCAAACTTTGCACTACATGTTTTAAGAGAAGTATATCATTAATATTCAAAACAACTATCCCAAAATAGGGAGGTGGGCTCATTATACAGACTAAGAAGCTGAAAATTAGGGAAATTAAGTGACTGACCCAAGGTCACACAGTTTACTAAATGACAGAAGGCCTTCCAGTTTAAGGTGCACATGGCACTAAGCACAACTAGAAACTCTATTGCCTTCGGTAATGGTCACCTCAGTGTTTTCCATCGTCACTGCTACTAAGAAGGCCACATTGCTCAGTAATCCATCATCTTCTCTTTGCATTCGTTAGCCTATTTTTTCATCTGCTTATCCATCCAATGGATATATACTTAGCCTCTACTCGGTGCCAGGTACAGAGATGGACACTGAACTTGACCTCATGGATACTGTATTTTAAAAATAAAAGCCTGTTGCCATCAGGATGACTCCCACTCACAGCAACCCTACATGTGTCAGAGCAAGCTGAGCTCCTATAGCTGATATTTTGGAATTAGATTGCTAGGCCTTTCATCCAAGGTGAATCTGGTGGACTCAAACCCTGAAACTTTTGGTTATCATCCCAGCTAACCATTTGTACACCAGGGACTCCACTCCAAAAACTAAGTGGAATAAATAAATAAAGTGTCAACTGTGTGGAAATGACTCATGATTAGTCATTTTCCTGGCCATATCAGAGACTCTGAAACTCCTTAAAATGTCCTTGTCACCTTCTGGAGGCCTGAAATTCTAAACCCTTTAATGTGTGCAAAGAATTTGACCAAGCAGTGGTTTAGCAGATTATATTAATATTATAAAGCCATATGCTTTGCAAAAAAGTACCCTTTTAAATACAAGAGCTTCCACTTACCTTCATTCTTATAACCCAAAGGGAATTTAAGTATAAAAACCACACTGAGGAAGTGTTTATTAAAGATGAAACTTCACAGAAGATTTTCAAATATAAATCGAGTTTCTGCTTCCCTGTAATTATTTCTCTTGTTCTCAGTGGTAAGGCTTTTTTTTAAACTTCATTTTTCCATGAAAATGACCAGTAAGGTACACATTGCTGGGTTATCATGGCTCATTTTCACATAGATTCACCCCACAAACAAGATGGGTGGGACAGTTGGAAGGTGGTGCAATGCTTTTCCTCAAGACCACAAGTCTTGGCTAAGGCAGAGGTAACATTAGGGGTGGGATACGGAGGTCTCAAAAGCATATGATCTTAATAGCCTGCATTTTCCCAGCACTTATTATGTGCCAGACAGAGTGCTTAGCTATTCTCCTCTAATTTGTACCACAATATGCAGATGCTACCGTTTTTCCCATTTCTCAGAGGAAGAAGCTGTGTCTCAGACTTGATTTTCCAAGATCACGTAACTATTAACTGGCAAAGCTGGGACTCAATCCCAGTCCAGTTGCAGAGCTAAAAACTTAGCCAGAACCCATTTTCAGTCCTTAAGAGTGCATTTGTTCTGTGTTCCAAGTTGAAGAACTTCCAAGGTCCATGGAACTCTTACTTTTGAGGACCACTCCATTTCATATCAAACATAGTAAATGCATCTTCATCCCCCATTAAACAAAAGGAATATAAGTAAGAGTTAACCTGCAGGTGACTAACTGGTCCCTTACATATTACAGACATAGCCTACTGCTGTCAAGTCAATTCTGGCTCATAGCAATCCTACAGGTCAGAGTTGAACTGCCCCATAGAGTTTCCAAGTTGCACCTGGCAGATGTGAACTGTTGGCCTTCTCATTGGCAGCCATACCACTTAATTACTAAGCCACCAGGGTTTCCATTATAGATATATTATATTATTGATTTCAATTTTTCATTTCATTTACCTATTTTGGAGTCATTGCCTGTTGTTTTGTGGGGTTTTTATTTACTTATTTTGTCTGTTTTGTTTCATTTCCCTCTCATTTCAGCTAGATTCTCAGGCCCTTGAAAAATCCAGAAGTTCCGTATTTTGTCTGCACTCCTTGACATGAGAGACGGCCCCATCCTCGTCACCCTAGAGGAAAGGAACTAACAAGTAAAAACTAAAGGAAAGGAGATTTTTGTTCAAGGTCTGGGTTGTTATTTGTTTAATAAGGAAATACACTGCTTTGTGAGAAAATGAACTCCTCATCAATGAGGTGTGTAAGCAAGCATACAGTGAATGCCCAGTTGGTGGTGATGTTATTAGGAGTGTTGACACACAGGCCAAGTGGAACTAAATGATCCTTCTAGGTCTATAGTTGTAATAGTCTCTGAACTATAGCAAAGACTTAAAATAAACATCTGCTATGACCAGGAGGCATGGTGGCTCAGTGGTCAAAGTGCTTGGCTATTTATTAAAAGGTTGGTGGTTCCAAAACCCCAGCTGCTCCTCAGGAGAAGGAGGTGGCAGTCTGCTACCACAGGGTTGGCTATGAGTTGGAATCAACTGGATGGCAATAGATCAGGGTTTGACAACTTGATTAAGGTTTCCTAGGTGTCACAAACAGTTTTCATTTGCCTACTAACTTAACCATTGGCAGTTCAAACCTACCCAGAGATTTTGCAGAAGAAAGGCTTAGTGGTCTTCTTCTACTAATATTACAACCTTGAAGACTCTGTTCTATAACACATGGGGTCGTCCTGAGTCAGAACTGACTTGATCACAACAGGTGTGGTTATTTGGGTAGTCCATAATGTGGGTGATCATCAGTCAGTTCCTACCATATTTACTAACTAATTGCATAAGAGATGTTGGCTACTATACGCTATAAAACAAAGATTGTACCCTAAGCTAAAGTTAATAAGCATAATAATAAAGACTAATATTTGAATGTTTTCTATGGGCTGGTTATTATGCCGAAGGCTTAACATGCATTATCACTTTTCATCTTACAACAGCCCAATGAAGCATTACCCTCATTGTAGAGGTGAGAAAACTGAGGCTCAGGAAGCTTGAGCAACTTCACTGAGTTCACACAGCTAGAAGAGCTGAAATTAATGGCCATTCTGCTTGTCACTGACATAATTAACCGCAGTCCCATTCTGTCTTCTAATTTTTACTGATGATATTAATAATAATGGCTAACATAGTGAGTACTCACTATGATCATATCCCAGGCTAAGTACTTTAGACATACCTTTTTATTTAAGTCTCATAGAAATCTTAAGAGGTAGGACTTCTTATTAACCTCATTTCACCAAACAAAAGGCTGAGCTCCAGAGAGCTTAGGAAAGACCAAGACTGACAGAACATACTGCGATTAACTTCCTTGATGACTATAACCCCCAAGGCCTGCTCTTTCTGCCATATTTTCTCTTCCAGAGCTAGACAGGAAAATCCTTCCTAATCCATGCAAAATTTAGCTACTCCTTCTCAGGTTGAAATCCAAGGAAGCTAATGGTTTTTATTCCAGTTAGAAGGGGTTCTAGAACCACTTAATCCAATGTGGTAGTCCCCAGAGTCTAGTCCTTTGGATAGAGATCAATTCATGATGAAATGTCATCACTCCAGAAAAATGATGACAATGTTATGAAGTTTTTTATTAAATTTAATTTAAAAAGAAAAAAAACTTTTTTTTTGTGGTGCAGTGATGACAAACTACATAACGAAACCAAGTGCACTGAAATCAAGTTGATTCCGACTTATGGTAATCGTGTGTGTTACAGAGTACAACTGCCCTGTGGGGTCTATTTTGTTTGCGCTAGAATCTTTACAGGTGCAGATGGTGAGCCATTTCTTCCATAGTGTCACAGTGGGGCTGAACTGCCAGTCTGCCGCTTAGTACTTGAGCATAAACTAAATAAAGTGTGGTGGTTTTGTTTTCCATTGTTTGGCACTATATGTAAATCACCAAAATTCTTTTTGATTTATGGAAAACTTGGGTCATCAAATCAAAAGAACATGAGCCCACTCCTTGGACAAAAGTAGAAACTGAAATCCAGAGAAGTGAAATGTCTTGCACAGGTCACAAGACTAGTGTGTGGCCAGGGACAGATTATCTAAGATAAGCGCAGCCTGACTTGCACATTCTTACTAATACACAGTGAACAATTTCATGAGATTCTCACTGTATCTTTGAAGTGGCTGGTGAACACCATGCAAAAATACTCACACAGAACAGTAAATATGCCCGGCATATGGTTACAACAATGTGAAATTGTTTACTACAGATTAGTCAGTACACACAAATAAGGCCCTGGAGACCTTGCTCCCTGGGCAATCCACCCCTGTCAGGGGGAATACACTTGAAAAGCAGCCTTGAATCTGTAGGAAGGTGCTGTGGGACTGGGACAGAAACCTGTTATACCTAGAAGCAGAATCTTCCATGAGGTGAAAAACTGTGAAACTGTTCAATACAGATTAGTTAGTAAACACAAGTAAGCCTGTGTTTACATTATTGGGTAAGCTGCCCTGTTTGTGGCTAATTCAGAATCATAACCCAGGTTTCTTGTCTCAGTACGGGCTTGTTTCCACCACCTCCTTCATTGTAAACAGTAGTCTCCTGTCTCTCTCAGGAGCACAGAAACATATATGCCTCCACTCTTAAAATGTTTTCTCTCCTTTTTCCCTTATTTAAAACCATCTAAACTCAGAAGCTGGCTAAAGGCTTCCTTCTAAACCCTGTATGTAATTACCTGTACTGTGTTCCTTGGTGGTAAGCAGTCTTGGTGAGATTGTAGCAAAATCCCTCCAAAGGGTCCAAGCAGTGGTGACCTTGGCTAATGTCAGAAACCAACATAAGGATGAGTCTTCTCTGAGAGCAGAGAGCTTGTTTCATGGGATCAAAAGGGCAGCAAAAAAAACAACAGGAAACACAACACGTGAATAGAAACGCATCCCCAACCTCTGAACTACCTGGGCTTCTTCAGTGAGAATACATCTCATGCATAAAGTGCTTGACAGAGAGAAGTTACCTCCTACAAAAAGTAGTCTAATTGTCCATCATAATACTAACAGCTGTCCTAATGGCCACACTCTGTAAAGTGCTTTGCATAAAGCATTATCTCATTTATATAGACTTTCAATGTCCCTTTTTTTAAAGAGGATGAGGTCAGACTTTAACTTGCCCAACACTACTCTAGTAGTAATTGGTGCACTTGGATTTGAATCCAGCTCAATCTGGCCACACAGTATATGGTCTGCAAATCTTAACACTTAAACGTAGGTGCGCATTCATGGCCCAGTACTTCTTGATCCCGGCACGTTAGAATCAGCTAGGGTAGACTTTATGAAATATCACTGCTCAGGCCCTACCTCCAGACATACATTTTTTCTGGTTTGTGGAAAAGCCCCAAACACTTGTGTTTCTTAAAATTTCCCCAGGTGATTCTAGCAAGCAATCAAGGTGTCCAACCACTGGTTTAGGCCTTTCTTCTCTTTCCATTGATCCTATCAGTGGGCTTCAAAAGAGGTGGGGGGTGTTAAACATTGCTGGACAGCACTGGTAGGCTTTGCGAAAGTTTAGGTCTTGAGAGTCCATGCCCAGAGGCTGCAATTACAGCAGAGGTCAGAGGGGACCCAGTTGGTATAGTCAGTGTGATCCACAGATGAATCTTATGGATAAAGAAGGTCTGCAAAGGAGCACTCACCTGGCATGATGACCAACTCCAGGTTTAATTTTTGATCATTGAGTAGGCCTGGGAATTCTACTCTGCAGCAGTAGGTCCCACTGTCTGCTGAAGTCACATTCTCTATGGTCAGTGATACATCTCCTCTGCTTAAACGTCCCTTTAGCTGATATCTGCTGGATATCCGGTAGGTGACATGACTGCCATCAGTGCTGAGCACTTTATTGTAACATTGTGAGATAGGACAGGCTCCCTGACCCCAGCACATAGGCACAAGATTTTCTGAGGCAGTCGGAGAGTAGCTACAGGGCAAAACTGCGTTCTGGCCAACTTCGACTCTGTATGTTCCTTCCAAAGACCCTGGGTAAAGAGCAGGAAGAGCAAGACCCAAGCAATGAATCAGGTGAGGGCCACTTCACGAAAACTGAGAACAATTCCTACCTAATAAAGAGGAAACCATGCTACTATCTGGAGGATGATTCCCTGTGGAAGTGATTCTCAGACCAGGTGGGCATTAGAAGCATGGGGAAGCCTCAGTAAAGTGCAGATTGCTCAGCTCCTTGCCTAGAGTTCGTGATGCACTCAGTCTGGGGTGAGGCCTGAGAATCTGCACTTCTAATGAGTTCCCAAGTGTTCCTGCTGCTGCTGCTGCTGCTGCTGCTGCTGCTGCTAGTCACAGAATCATACTTCGAGAATCACACAGAGAACTGTGGTCCAATCCTGTGAATACCAGGGGAAAGAGCTAATAGAAGAACAGATGTACCGTTGTTGGTCGGGAATAAGTTACCTCTCTCGGCTACTTGTCTGTTCACCAAGAAAGGGCAGCTATCATCTCGTCATTTCTCAACCCCAGACATACAAAGAGTGAAAGCACTTGGGTGAATACAAAGCTCATGCATCTAAAACCATTCACAGCCCTTTTGAGGCTTTGTATTTACTCCTTTTTTCTTTTGTTTTTTAGGAACACATAAAACTGATTGCCATTGTGTCATTTCTGACTCATAGCAACAATCTAGGACAGAATAGAACTGCTCTGTCAGTTTTCCAAGGGGCAAGCAGCAAACTTCAACTGTTGATCCTTGGTCTGCTGCCAAGCTCTTAACTACTGTCTAACGTGTACTCTGTAAAATGTTCAAACTATAAAATGTGAACAACTGAAAGTAAGATGTCCGATACTCTTTTCCATTTCTAGCTGTTTTTCTAAAGTCTGTACATTAACAATCAGTCACCATTCAGTTGAGTTTTACTCAAGGTGACCAAGTATGTGTGAGAGTGGAATTGTCATCCGTTTTCAACGACTAATTTTTTGGAAGTAGATTGCCAGCTATTTTTTCTGAGGCAGAGTGGAATGAATATTAAACATCAAAACAGGAACTAAAAAAACACTCACGAATTTTTAAAAAGAAGAATTAATGTTAAACCTCAAAACACCCTGTGAGTAACTTTAGGTAACACAAGCTTTTTATTTAACCAAGTGTTTTCCGAGTCTGGAAGGGTTCGAAACCTCCAAACTTGCAGTTAGCAGTGAGCACACTATGTTTTGCACCACCTACATATTAGCAAAACCAAGAAACCAAATCCACTGCCATCAAAATTATGTCCAACTCATAGAAATTAGAGGTCAGAGTAGAACTGATCCACAGAATTTCCAAGAAGTACCTGGCAGATCTGAACTGTAGTAGACCTCCTGGTTAGCAGACTTAGCACTTAATCCACTATGCCACCATGGTTTCCACACATTAACAAGAGTTCATGTATGCTTCATACATGTGAACAGAAGTCTAATCTATGTAACACTCTGCTCCTTGCTTTTCACAAAAGGCATTATAACTTGGAGATACTCCACACTAGTATATTTGGTTAACCTTACTGTTTTTATCATGTGTATAAATGTATTTATAGTGCAATGCATTCACCCACACCCTCACTGGTGGACATTTGGGCGGCTTCTAAACTTCTGCTATTAAAACAGCGTAAGATGACGATCCTGCCATCTCCCTCTTGTACTCTGTACCACACCATTATCCAGCTGTAAAAGTTTATGCCCAGACTTACATGCAAGCAGCAACAGCAGCAGCAGGACACAATTGAAAGAGAGATGTGAAAACATGGGTTCTCCAGGAGAAAAATCCAAGACAGCTCTGTTTAGGCGCAGCTTTAGTTCTGGGTACTTCCTCCAACAGTCTCTCTCCTCCACAAAATCACATACATGAGAGATTGCCTGTCTACCGATTAATGTATTAATGCTGCCAAGTCAACGGTCACCTCAAAGGAAACCCCAGTTCTCCGTCATGCTTCACCACACACATCCTGTAAGGGTCCGGACAGAATCAGCAAGAGGAAGAAATACTTCAGTAGAAGAAAGGTATTATTCAGTCTCAGCAAGCAGAGAGAACCCTCTGGTATTTCAGAATAATTGTCTGTCTGAAATGGACCACATGCAGGTCCAGCTAGTTCCCAGGGAACACAGAGTGCAAGTGCATCATTCAAGTATTCAATGGTCAATCAGTCGAACATGCGACCAATGTTTAGGGACTACTGACAGTAATAGATTTGGATTTGGGGTTTTGCCCATGAATCCAGGCAGCCCTGATGGCATAATGTATAAGCATTCAGCTGCTAACTGAAAGATTAGCAGATTGAACTCCAACAGCCACTCTGTGGGAGAAAGACGTGGCAGTCTGCTTGTAAAGATTTCTAGGCTTAGAAACCCTTTAGGACTGTCTTACAAGTCCATTGTGAGCCAGAATTGATTCAAAGGCAGCTAATTTGGTTTTTTGGTCTTTTGTGTCAAGTAAACTGGCCCAGGCAATACAGTAGTGAATGACATATACCTTACCTCACGTTTATGGTCACAAATTAGACTGCATCATATAGCCTTATTTGGGCCTCAGTTTTCCTATGTATAAAATGAGAAAATTGTGTTACATGTATACAACTTTTTTCTTTAATGTGCTGACTTGGACCTGAAGTTTCAAATGCTTCAATTTAGGAAAGGCACACATTCCTCTTTTTGAGATGTTTCTCTTCCTTGCTTAGGGTGGGGGAACTCTGCTGGTGTAGTGGTTAAGTGCTATGATTGCTAACTAGAAGGTTGGGAGTTCAAATCCACTGAGAGCTCCTTGGAAACTCTATAGGATACTTCTGTCTGTAGGATCAATGTGAATCAGAACTGACTTGACAGCACTGGGTTTTTTTAACTTGGGGTGTAATTGGGGGACTTCAATATTCTATTTTTTATCATGCAAAAGACAGAGGTGTCTCCTCTCCTACTGTGAGGAGCTGCTGGCATGAATTATCAGGAAGTGTTGCGGTCCAGCCATACTATATCACTGAAATGTCTCAGATCCAAACAGTCTCAGGACTGGGGAAGTAACTTGTGTCTGAATACCTTAAAAGCCAAAACTTATTTACAAAAAGGAAGTAAGCTCATAGGCTGAGTTGTTTCTCAAGTCTCTGTGATCTTCCCCTAGATCTTCCCCTAGTTTCCTTCTCACTCACCTTTATGCTACTAAATACATTTAATATAAACAAGCGGTACTTGTAAATATCCAACTTGTTCAGTGTGTACTTCGATAGCATCACAGAGCTGGCACTTAACCAAGAAGTGACAGTCAATTTCCTCATTTTATAGACCAGGAAACTGAGAGCTAGTAAGACTATTTGTCCAAAGGCACATGACTGGTAGTTTTAAACGAAAATGTAAGTCAACTAAGCTCCAGACTCTTTTATCACAAAATATGTTTCTTGGATTTAATGTTTGCCCTTAATATTTCTGTTCAATGACCATGACAACTTGCACATACCTGTACTCAAACATAAGGTAGAATGGATTAAACATAGGGTTAATAGGGGTCAGAAGATGTACATGGGTTAAAGGTTCAGTTCTTATATTTTCCTGCAGTATAACCTCGAGTGAGCCTTTTAAAAGCTCTACCCTCAGCTTTTGCAGTTTTGATTTGGGTTCATATGTGCTTAAAACTCTTGCTCTGTGTTCTGTCTAGCTCTACCATTGCTACTGGGGCCTGCTTTCTAGAACACTGGCAATTTATTCATTTATTAAAGGTTAGGTATGAAGGAACCTAGTAATGAAATCCTTCCTGTGGTTTTTGTTTATAGAGGGATCTTTTGGAACATTTTTATGCTCGTTTGACTTTTATTTCTAGTTTATTTAAAAAAAGGAAACCCTGGGAGCATGGTGGTTAAGTGCTACACCCGCTAACCAAAAAAGCTGGCTGTTTGAATCTGCCAGATGCTCCTCGGAAACTCTATGGAGCAGTTCTACTCTGTCTACAGGGTCATTATGAGTCAGAATCAACTTGATGGCTGTGGGTTTGGTTTGCTTTTTATTAAAAAAAATAGATGATCCATTTGAATGGTTCAAAATAAAGCAATATAAAACATATACATTACTCCCTGTCTCTCCTATTTTCACTAACCATTCTGTTAGTTACTTGTGTATGCTCACAATGCAAACACAAAAAATAAAAACATATATTCACTTTCTTCTTTTCTTAAACAAAATAACATGCCATGTACACTTTCTGCACCTTTCTTTTTCTTTTTAGTATTTTACCATAAAAAATGCCCAACATATACAAGGCAAAGACAACAGTACAATGAACCTTCAACTTCCCAATACACAGATTTAAAACTTATCAAAATTTTCCATATCGTCTTCACTTGCACCTTTTGTTTTTAACTTTTTCTTTGGTGAGGTATTTTAAAACAAATCCCAGACATCATGTCATTTCACTACAACAGGCTACAGTGTGCTTTTTTTTTTAAAAAAAAAAAAAGAACATTTTTCGACAAGAGCACACCAAGCAAAGTTAATAATGACGTCTTAGCAATATCCAGGAAACCCTGGTAGTGTAGTGGTTAAGTGCTACATCTGCTAACTGAAGGGTTGGCAGTTCAAATCCACCAGGTGCTGCTTGAAAACCTTATGGGGGTAGTTCTCTTCTGTCCTGTAGGGCTGTAATTCAGAATCAACTTGATGGCAGCAGACTTGGGTTTGGGTTTAGCAATATCTAAAACTTCAGTCCATAATCAGATTTCCCTGATTAACTCACAAATGCTTTTTTACAATTGGTTTGTTTGAATCCAGACCCAAACAAGGTCCCCATGTTTATTAGATTATTACATGTCTTAAAGTCCAATGACACTGAGTCTATTCTGACTCTTAGTGACCCTGTTGGACAGAGTAGAACTGCCCCACAGGGTTTCCAAGAAGCACCTGATGGATTTGAACTGCCAACCTTTTGGTTAGCAGCCATAGCTCTTAATTGCTGTACTACCAGAGTTACACAGGTCTCTTAAATTTCTTTGAATTCAGGACAACTTTTCTGCCTTTCTCCCCTGCTACTGACTGGTTGTACAAACCAGTTGTCCTGTGGAATGTTCCATATTCTGGTTTGTCTGTTTACTTCTTCGGGTGCCAAACATCACTTGTTCCTCTTCTTTGTATTGCCTGTAAAAGAAAGTTCTAGAGGTTTAATTAGTTTCAGCGTTGACTTTTTGGAACAAATTCTTCATAGCTGGTGCTGTGTGCTGTACATTCGATCACTGGCTGCTTCTCAGAGAAGTGAAAATTGATTCACTTGTACTTTTCTTTTTTAACTTAGTATTACATTCTGAAGATCTTTCCATTTCAGCTCATAGAACATCCTCATTCTTTTTAACAGCTACACAGATCCCACAGGGTAAAAGCAATGCTTTTGTTTTTGTTTTTTGTCAGTTGCCGTCAAAGGGACTCTTTGGCTCTCAATGTCTTCATTAGTCAAGGTGTAAAACCTCACCCATTCAAGGCCTATGATTCTTTCATGGTGTCCCGTGGGAGTTTACATTTTTAAAATGAACCATTGGACATGTTTCTGTTAAAGACATCTTTCATATTATAATTAATTAGTTAATAAATTGTGTAGAGAAAGTTACATTGTGAATTTTCATAGCGGGTAGGAGCAAATGCTAGGCAAAGTTATGCAGAGGGATACCCTGCCAGAGATTAAGCTTGTGTTTTGGTTTTCCTCTTCTGCTGCAAGAAACAGAAAAGTGGCAGGAAACCATCTCAAGGACCTTAAGAACAGCTTCCAAGCTCCAAATGGAAAATTAGAATTATATGTAATTTTAGAATTAAGCAATGATAGATAATGAAGAAGCCACATAGCAAAATTCATAAAATGATAGTGAATTTACTCAGAGTGGGAAATAGGAAAACACTGGTACTGTAGATAGAGACACCTGAATGAACTCAGTCTATTCAGATTCAAGAGTTCCTGGGTGGTACAAACATTGCCTGGCTGCTAAACCAAAAGATTGGATGTTTAATTAACTCCACCCAGGTGCCTTGGAAGAAAGGCCTGGCAATCTGCTTCTGAAAAATCAGCCATTAAAAACCTGTGGTTTTCTGACACACATGGAGTCAAAGTTGACTCATGGAGTTGCCATAGAGTCAAAGCTGATTCATGGAGTTGCCATAGAGTCAAAGTTGACTCTATGGCAACTGGTAATTAGATCCTACCCTACACAGTGGGGGAGCCACAATGACTTGAATGTCATGAATTGGCCTGTCTCCCCACAAAATTTGTGTCAACTTGGTTAGCCTATGATTTCCAGTACTGTGAGATTGTCCTCCACTTTGTGATTGGCACAATTTTCCTATATGTTGTAAATCCTAATCTCTGCCTGTGGGTAATGAGGCACGATTGGATTATGTTGAAGAAGATTAGAATAGGATGTTAACACCTTTGCTCAGGTCACACCCCTGAGCCAATATAAAGGGAGTTTCCCTGGGCTGTAGATTGTACCACCTTTTATCCAACAAAAGATAACAGGAAACAGAAGCAGAGAGGTAGGCACCTCATACCACCAGGATAGAAACATTGGGAGCAGAAAGCAGCCTTTGGACCTGGGTTTCCTGGGCAGAGACGCTTCTAGTCCAGGGGAGGATGACAACAAGGGCCTTCCTCCAGAACCAACAGAAAAAGCCTTTCACTGGAGCTGACACCCTGAATTTGGACTTCTAGAGCACCAGACAGTGAGTGACTAAACTTCTCTTGGTTTAAGCCATCCATTTGTGGTATTTCTGGTTAACAGCACTGGGTGGCTAAGACAATCACTGAAAGTAGAGGTCCTATATGTGCTTGATTAGAATCGATAACCTTTTCTAATTTAAATAATGACACTTTGATTAGGTTGTATGTACCATTACAAAAGGAGAACTTGAGGTAGGATATTAAGGGTGGGAGGTTAAGTTGAGCAATGTTGAGCTGTATCTTCTGATTTCCAGATTACAGCTGTCCGTGTGGTTTCCCTTCAAAAGGGGTCATAACTCTATGTTCACATGGTATTTTAAAAACCTTTTTTTTTTTTTTCACTGCAGTGTGGTTGGTCAGTTTCGCGCAATTCTTCTTGCCGTGGTCTTGTAACTTGTGTGGAACTGAGCAAACAGAGTAACTGTGTCCCACCAAAGGGACTGGTGAGTTCTGCCACACCACTGGGCCTCACATGAGTCAACCCAGAGGCAGAAGGAAAGGATTCTACCACCACTGAGGAAGGAGAGCCAAGAGCAGAGCGTGTCCTTTGGACTCAGGATCCCTGCACTGAGAAGCTCCAGGAACCAGGAAACCAAGTGAGAGAGACAGAGAGAATTGTAATACCAAAGATAGTGAGAAGGGGTAGCAGAGACACGGTGGCAGGAAAGGTTAGCAGGAAAAAGCTTGGAGAGCTTCACACACTATGCAGTTAGAGTTGAGCACCATCAGGCCAAGGCTTGCTGGTAGAGTGGTGTGCCTCTGGGCACTTACCGGTAAAGCTGAAAGAGCTTTGTAACACTTGCCAGAGCACAGCAGTGGTCGAGGGCACAAGAGAGGCATGACTGCAGGCATGAGTGAGAAGAGGCTGTCATGGGAGGAGAATGGTACCCTGAACATTCCTAAACCTGAGTTGTAAACTGTTACTTCCCTAATAAACCTCACACTTGTGAGGATCATCTGTAGGTTCTGTGTGGCAACTGCAATGAATTATCACACCCAGCAGAGCAGTCAAGAGTGCCACAGGAGGGTGGTTTCGCATCAGAATTGGTAAAAATTGGGGAGGGAGGAAGCATACCTTATTTCTCCCTCATAGGAATCAGCCTTGGGTTATTGATCTTAGTTCTCCTTCCATCTTGTGAAGTTAGAGGAGGTCAGAGGTTGCCTCTGTGCTGCGTTTACAATTACTGAAGTCATATTCACTGTAGAAAATTCTGAAAAGCAAGATAATAATAAAAATAAATGCCATAATCCTAGTACCATAAAATAACCATGTTATTCATGACTGGTAGCTTAATGCTAGTTGTTAACCAAAAGATCTGCAATCTGATTCCACCAGGCACTCCTTGGAAACTATAGGGCAGTTCTCTTGTGTCCTATGGGGTCACTATGAGTTCAAATCAGCTCGATGGTACTGGATTTGGTTTTTGGTTTGGTAACATTGTGATTGGCGTTTCAGAGTTTTTTTTATATGTATTGCTAAACATACACAAACATGTAACTCATTAGCAATGTCAATATGTCTGTAGGTACATTGCCTGAAAGGAAGTCTCACTCTTGAACAATCGTGAACCCACGTGGAATCCAGAAGACGACGTAAAACATTTCTTCCCGATGAAGCTCCTGCCAACTCTTAGCTCCTCCTCAGAAAGGAGATGGAAGTGCTTTTCTTCTTCTGGTCTCAGTCCTTTCATTTGCAGGAATTTGCTTTTCACACTTTTGCTGACCTCACTGGGCTCCAGCACTGAGAAGGTCAGTTTAGACCACAAGATCCTGGGTGTACATGACGGGAACTCCAGGTTCTTCAGAGCTTAAGAAAGACACAGTCACAGGATAAATCTCTCTTTTTCTATTAACCACTTC
The DNA here is from genome assembly GCA_028571685.1 of Heterohyrax brucei. Lineage (NCBI taxonomy): Eukaryota > Metazoa > Chordata > Mammalia > Hyracoidea > Procaviidae > Heterohyrax > Heterohyrax brucei. The sequence continues at coordinate 175,168,449 of CM053141.1, forward strand.
TCACAGTATCATTTTGGTGTGTCTTTGTGCTGGTTGTAGTATGTTTTTATACCAATATACTCTTCTTACTCACCAAAGAGCCTGCAGTGTAATAAATATTTATGTTGCAGATGACAGAAAATTCAACTGAAACTGACTTAAACTGTAAATTTTTTTTATTGCTGTTATCACAAAATGCAGTTTCAGGCAAACCTTGATTTGATGGTTCTATTTTCTTTCTAAAAACTTTCAGCTGTCTTCAGTGTCGGCTCCTCCCTCAGATGCTACATGGCACCCTCTTTCTTACAGCTGGAGACCAGATATCCTCACACCAAATACATATCTTGGCTGCTCTCACACTGGTCTAGGAATTGCATGCTTAAGAGTTTGAAATTGCATTCCTGAAAAATCATTGCATCTACAGGGTCAAAAAGCTCTTATTGTCTTTGTCTGGGGTCACATCCTCAAACTTCACGTACTGAAAAGTGAGAGAAAAGTAGTTCCTCCAAAGGAAAGTCAGGGTGTACTGCAGGAGAAGTGGATACTGGGCAGAAAAACCAGAAGTGGTCTACAGACCCCTCCCAGATGGGGGTGGGGCAAGGAGTTGGGAAAAGAAAACCTATGCAACCAAATACATTCCGTTTCTTTGCTCACAAAAAGGACCCTGGTGGGGTAAAGATTTAAGAGCTTGGCTGCTAACCAAAAGGATGGCACTTAGAATTCCCCAGTTGCTCCCTGGGCACCCTATGGGGCAGTTCTACCGTGTCCTATAGGGTTGCTATGAATGGCATCAACCACAAGAGAATTGTTTATAGCTGGAGTACTTTCATAGACTCTGTGGATGAATTGCAGAGATTAAGCTTGAAGTCAGATGGGTACCAGGGCCACCCTAAGGACTCTGACTGGTGCTGTTTGTCTTACAACTCAGAAAACAGTGGCCCACTGAGGTCAGGTCAGTGTTCTGTGAAGCCACGGCACTGGTGAAGCAAGCTTAACCTTGAGAGCTAGTTAAGGCTACTTCTCTTTAGAAGCAACAGGGAGGAGTGTAGAAATAATTTGTCCTCAACAGCTCAGCTATGTTCTAAGTGACAAAACAACGAAGAGGTTTGCAATCGAAAAAATTCTACTGAGTAGTGAGTCACTGGTAGGAAATCATATCCGCAGGTCTCACTTTGAAAAAGCAGTTCCTACCACCTCCCACTGAGACCTCACTGGTGGCCGAGCAGTGGACATAATCACTCAGTCTGCGCATGCTCTGCTACAGGGGCGGCGTTCAATTTCCTGTACTTCTCGATTGAGAGTGCACACTACTATCAATGCCGGTGAGGTCTCTCTCTTTTTTATCCTATTTTATCCTTTCCTCTTTGTCCCTGACTCAAGTTCTTACTTTTCTCTTCTCACAGGCATCCACTTTACAAAATAATGTTCATCAGTTTGCCAGGTGCTTACACAGCTTACACTGCACTGGCAGAGAACTTCCGCTGACTCATCTCACTATGGGTACTGTCAGACTTCTTCATTTTTTCCGATGCGATGAGTGTATAATGACTGATGTCACCATATGGTCTTAAGGTTAAGCTATTGTTTAAAGAAAAATACAGCAGATGTACAGAACATTTCATAAATATAAATGTGCAGTTTACATTTACAAAGCGATATTTACAAAGCCGACACTCAAGTTACCAGAAACTAGATAAAAAGTAAAGTGCTTCGGTTTGCTTTAAACTCCTAAAGTGCGTCTGACCTCCACTCCAATCTGGTATGTCCCTTGCTGATCACAAAACTTCCTGTCCCTCCCTCCTGCAGGTAATCATTATCCCATAGTTTGCGGTGGTTGTTTCTTTGTCTCTTTTAGGGTGTGGTTAAGTGCCACTTAGAAGTTTGAACCCACTAGCCACTTTTTGGAAGAAAGATTTGGCAGTTTGCTTCCCTGAAAATTACAGTTTTAGGAACCCTATGGGCAATTCTGCTCTGTTCTACAGGGTCCTGTATTTCCCAACCAACTCCAGGCAATGAAGTTTTGTTTGAATACGTCCCCTAATTATATATAGTATTGCTTGTCTTTAAACATATGAATAAAATCATATTATCTGTTATTTTTTTGTTTCTTTCACTTAACAGTATATTTGTGTATCTGTCCATTTTGTTGTATGTACCTGTAGGTTATTTATTTTTCTTACTAAATGGTTTTGCTAATGACTGATATACCACAAATTACTTGTTCATCCTACTTTAGATGAGTACTTCATTTCTGGTTTTGGTTACTATGAACAATGCCATTCTAGGCATTCTCACCCATGGATCTTTGTGCACATGCACAGAGGCATTTATGGAGTATATTCCAAAGAGCAGAATCAAAGGGTCAGGGGGTACACACCTCTTGAAATTTATTAGATAATGCCAAACAGTTTTCCAAGATTCCCACCAGAAGTGTGTAAGACTTCATTGTTCTACCTCCTCAGTGCCTGGTATTGACAGATTTTTTATTTTTGCCAAACTAGTATAGGTGTAATAGCACCTCACTGTGGCTTTAATCTGCATGTCTCTGATTACTAGCAAAGTTATACAGCGTATTTTTTGTTTATGAACCATTTGGATTTTTTTGTTTTGTTTTGTTTTTTGGTGGTGGTTGTTTGGACAGATGCTTGTTCAAATCTTTTTCTCATTTTTCTATTGGCTTCTATATTTTTCTTATTGATTTATATATATAATTTATATATTCTGAATTCTAGTCCTCTGCTGGTTTAATAGTTGCAAATACTTTCTCCCATGTTGTGGCTTGTCTTTTCACTTTATGGTCTATTTTTCCAAGGAAAAAATTTTAAATTTCAGTATAGCCCTATTCACCAGTCTTTTGTTTTTATGAGCAGTGCTATTTGTAATTTCTTTATGAAATTCTCACACCCAGAGATTATAAAATTATTCTCCGGCATTATTTTTTTAAAGCTTTATAGTTTTTTGTCTTTTACTGTTAGGCTTTTAATCCTCTCAGAATGGATGTTTGCAAAAGTTATTCCAGTCCCATTTATTGAAAATGCCAGCATTTTCCTACAGCTTTACAGTAGCATGACTTATATTTCAAAAATCATGAAGGCATAAATATGTTTCCTGGGTTTCTGTTCTATTCCAATAGTATATTTGTGTATCCTATTGCAATAAAATGTATTAACTATGGCAGCTTTATGATATTGATATCTTGTAGGACAAATTCACTTAGTTCTTTTTTAAAGGCATGTCTTAGTCATATAGTGCTGCTATAACAGAAATACCATAAGTGGAGGGCTTTAACAAGGAGAAATTTCTTTTCCTAGAGAAAAGGTAGGCTGAAAGTCCAAATTCAGGGCATCAGCGCCAGGAGAAGTGTTTTTCTGTTAGCTCTGGAGGACGGTTCCTGTTGTCAGTCTCCTCCTGGACTGGGAACTTCTGAGGCTCAGGGACTCTACATCCAAAGGATGTGCTCTGCTCCCAGTACTGCCTCTCTCCTCATGGTATGAGGTTCTCCCACTCTCAGCTTTATTCTCTTTCTTTTATATCCCAAGAGATTGCCTCAAAGCAATCACAGAGGTAGGATTTACAACATATAGGAGCATCACACAATACCAGAAATCATAGCCTAGCCAAATTGATACATACATTTTGGGGGGAACATAATTCAATCCATGACAAGTCATCTTGGCTATTCTGAGTCCTTGGTACTCCCTGTAGGTTTTAGCATAAGTTTATAAAAATAGATAAACTAGTGGAAATTTGACTGGCCATGAGTCGGATCCGACTCGACGGCACTTGGCTGGCTGACTGAATCCACAGATTCAATCTGACCACTTCATAATATTAAGTACTCCAACCCATAGACATTCTTTATTGTCATGTTTTATTTCCCTTATATTTACATTTCCCTTAATACTTCTCAATAAACTTCAAATTTGCTCCATAATAATATAGAAAATCAAGGTCACAAGGGAAAGATTAGTTCAAACGACTAATGGGTGGCTGTCATGGCCTCCACCATACTGAATCCAGTACAACTAGATGGTTCCTGGTCACGGCCACTGACTGCTCTGGCAGGGATCACAGTAGAGGGTCCTGACAGAGCAGGAGAAAGATGCAGAACAAGATTCCAACTCACAAAAAAGACCAGACTTACTGGTCTGATGGAGACTGGAGAAATGCCAAGAGTACAACCCCAGGACACCCTTCCAACTCACTACTGAAGTCACTCCAGAGGTTTACCCTTCAGGCAAGGATAAGACAGACTCATAAAACAAACAATAATACATGTAGCTGAACTACATAGACAAGACTAAAGGGGCACACCAGTCCAGTGGCAAGGATGAAAAGTCAGTAGTGGACCTGAACGTTGAATGAATGGAAATAAGAAACTCAAGCTTAAGATGCGGCCTGTGTTGACACATTGCGGGGCTGGTAACCAATGCCACAAAACAATATGTGTATTAATTGTTTAATGAGAAACTAATTCACTCTGTAAATCTTTACCTAAAACACATACATACATACATACACACACACAACATATTAAAAAAAAAAAAAACTCCGTAGATTTTTTTTCCATTCATTTCTTGATTTGTCCCCGAGATCTTATTGTTGGTGCTATTGTAAATATCTTTTTAAACTTTCATTTTCTGTTTGTTGCTTGTATACCAAAATGCAATTTATTTTCAAATATTGATTTCTTTTCCAGCAACCAACAAATCCTCTTATTAGCAAGTTATCTGTAGATTTTATTGAATATTTTATATAGACAGTCATATTATCTACCATTAATGACAGTTTGGCTTTTTTCTTTTAAATCGCTCAACTTTTTTCTCTCTCACCGCGTTATTAAGAAATTTTAGTACGTATTTACTAGAAGCTGGAATTTCAGGCATCCTTGTTTTACTTTGATGGCATAGTGGTTAAGTGTTACAGCTGCTAACCAGAAGGTCAGCAGTTCAAGTCTCCCAGGTACTCCTTGAAAGCTCCACAGAGCAATTCTACTCTACCCTATAGGGTTGTTAGGAGTCGGAATCAACTCAGTGGTAATGGGTTTGGGTTTTGTTTTATTCTTAAGTGCTACAGCTGTTAACAAAAAATCAGCAGTTGAAATCCACCAGGTGATCCTTGGAAACTCTATGGGGCAGTCCTACAATGTCCTACAGGCTTGCTATGGGTTTTTTTTTTTTTTTTGGTTTTTTGCTTGTTTGTTTTTGTTCTTTTAAATTTATTCTAGCTCTCAAAAAAGGAAAAGGAAAAAGGCTGGCCTTCTATCTTGGGTATAATACATACTGTAGTTTTAATGAAACTACTATTTATTTGATTAAGAAAATTCTTTTCTATTCCTACTATTGTAAGAGTTTTTGTTTTTGTTTTTCATGAATGGATATTACATTTCATAAAACACTTTTAGTATATGTTGATGATCAAGTAATTTTTCTTTATCTATTATAGAACTACTTGCTGCCATTGAATGGATTCTGACTCATAGCGACCCAGAGTAGACTGCATTACCTTCCTATTCTGTATTCTTGAGAAAAACACAGATTGGCATAATACATTCTTTTTTATTTTTATATATCAGTATTTCTGGCTTCAATTTGCTAGTATTTTGCTTATGCTAGCTTCATGAAGAGCTGTGGAATGTCTTTTTCTGATCTCTGACTCTATATATGATTATAATAATTTTTTCTGTTACCCCCTCTGCTTTGGCAGTGTTTGGTAGAACTCGCCAACAAAACTTCTCCATTTTGTTTTGTTTGTGAAACTTTGGCTACTGATTCATTTTATAAATGATTAGAAAACTTCAGATATTGTGTTTTTAAACCAATTTTGGTAATCTTTCTTTATCTAAATTTTCAAATGTTTTGTTACAAAACTATCCATATTTTCTTATTACGTTGTACTTTCTGAAATATCTGTAGACCGTCCCTTTTTCGGAAACCCTGGTGGCATAGTGGTTAAGTGATATAGCTGCTAACCAGAAGGTAGGCAATCCAAATCCACCAGGTGCTCCTTAGAAACCCAATGGGGCAATTCTACTCTGTTTATAAGGTTGCTATGAGTTGGAATCAGCTTAGTGGTTTTGATGTCCCTTTTTCACTTCTGCTATTATTTGTACTTTTAAAAAAAATTTTTCTCTCCCCTGTAAATAGCAGTGATTAGAGCCCTGTGCTCCAGCATCACTTAAAGCCTCCCAGCAACTCTTCAGCTCCTTCAGATCAGATGCTTCTGCACAAATGATTAACGTGATCGATTCGACAAAGAATCCAGGTGAGTTTTCCTTTTCATTCGCAGAATTAGATTGTATTTGCTGTAGGTGAGGAATCCCTGAGTGGTCAGAAAACCAATCCCAGTGTCATCAAGTCAATTGCAAATCATAGCAACCCTGTAGACAGAGTAGATCTGCCCCACAGAGTTCCCAAGGAGCACCTGGTAGATTTGAACTGCTGATCTTATGGTTAGCAGTTATAGCACTTAACCACTATGCCATCAGGGTTTCCTCCTGTGTGGTACTAACAGTTAATACATTCAGCTGCTAACCAAAAACCTGATGATCTACTTTTGAAAAATCAGGACAGCAAGTCTGGTCTTTCTTTTTGAGTTGTAATTTTATTCTACCTTTTCTCCAGCTCTGTTTGGGACCCTCAGTTTTGAGCTGTGTAGAGTATCGGTGGTGATGGCCCGGCCACCATCTGGTTGCACTGTACTAAGTCTGCTGGAAGCCATTAAAGATGTGGTCCATTAGTTTTTGTGTGAATCTTTCCCTCGTATCTTCAGTTTTCTTCATTCTTTCTTTCTTTTTTTTTTAATTTAACATAACTCAGTGAAAATGTACATTCACGTATAAATTTACATGCCCACCTATATGCAGCTTCCACTGCTCTCCCTGTCCGGTGACTGCACACTATTCCTCTCTGCTCCATACATGTATCATCCTCCCAACAGCCTCCTTTCCCCTCCTCTCCATCCACTCCCCTTCCTCCAGCCAGAGGTCAGCAAGATGATATCCTGTAGATGTATAGAACCACAAAGTGCTTCCAATATATGGTCACTCTGCATTGCCAAGTCCAATCCATTCCTGTCCAAACAGTGGACCTTTGTTATAATTTGCAGGAAAGGGCAGCATCAGGGCCGGGGGCCATGCTCTCAGAGGAACCCCCAAACCGCTGGACCATCAATTGAGGTCTTTTAGTGAAGATCTCATGATGCACACCTTTTTATTCTTGTGTTGCCAGTGAGACTCCTCTCTGTGAGCTCCATCGTGGCTATCACTGGTGGTGGCCGGGCACCATCCGGTTCTTCTGGTCCCAAGTCGATGTAGGCACCCACTCTTGTGGGTCTGTCTTCTCGGTTGTCTTTACCGCATGTCATTTTGGTCCTCGGTGAGCATCCGTTCCTGCTGAGTTGGGACCATTTGCTGTGTCCTCGGATGGCAGCTTGGCAGCTTTTAAGACCCCAGACACCACTCACCAATGTGGGGTGCAGACAGCTCTCTTAGCAAAACGCTAGTTGTGCCAATTGGCCTGGAATTCGCCTAAGAGCATGGTCTTCATTCTTTCTTGCTGCTGAAAGGGTGAGACTGGTGGAGTATCCTAGATGGCTGCTCACGTGCATTTAAGAACCCAAATACTACTCACCAAAGTAGAAGACAGAACATTTTTCTTTATAAGCTGTAATGCCAATTGCAATACTCTCGTTAATAGTTCTCCATGACGTCATGATATTCATTGTAGATCTTCACATTTGTTGAATGAATGAATGATAATGAAAATCGAGAGACACAGAATGCATTTTTTCTTCTTGCGTTAATACAAAGCATTCCTAGCCAGCTGTATCTCCTTTTCCCCACCTCATCCTTTAAACATCTTTCTTTAAGAAACTTGGTCAATAAGTATGAAGCAAATAGGAGAAGCATTTTACTGTTATCATCCACACAGTAAAAAATGATAGTCCCTAAAATCTTCCCTACAGTTGTCCAGGCAGCCTGGGGGGGGCGGGGGGGGGGGGAAGGCTGTCATCAGAGGGCTCTTATTTACAACATTACACTGATTATTTTGAAAAATTCACACCCTTCTCTCTCCTGATAAGACTTCAAAGACCACAGACAAGCAGAGGCAACATGCTTTTCTTGTTGAATAAAAAGCTCAGTGTTCTAATCAGCACCTCTGTTTTCTCCAACTCAGTCCTTCCTCTGCCACAGGCTGCAGCCTCTAAAACTTGAGGTAAGAGTGCCACTTATTGGTAGAATCAACATACTGCATTTTGAAATCAGTAAAACCGTTGAACCTAAATGATGTTGATAGTTAAAGTCGATTCCAACTCATGTGGCTACCCTATGTGTACAGAGTACAACCACTCCACATGGTTGTCAAGGCTGTGACATTTTGGAATCAGATCACCATGTCTGTCCTCCGAGGAGCCTCTAGGTGGGTTCAAACTGCCTTTTGGCTAGCAGGCTAAAACTTAACCATTTGTACCACCCAAAACATAACTAAACTCACTACTGCTAAATGAATTCCTACTCATGACATCTGTAAAAGACAGCATAGAACTATCTTATAGGGTTTCTGAGGCTGTAAATCTTCATGGAAGCAGACTGCCCTATCTTTCTCCCATCAGCAGCTGGTAGGCAGAACTACTGACCTTAAGGTTAATAGTCCAGTGCTTAATCACCATGCCACTTGCATGTAAAAACTCTGTAATGCCCGGACCCAACCTGAGCCATATTTCCATGAAATGAAAGACAGACTTTGAAACCAGTGATAGAGACACATGGTTTACTTACAGGAACTTATATACAGGTTGTTGTACCTTAGCATGGTACATAAGCTAGTATATACCTTACCAGCTAGCTGGGGCTAAGAATTTATTGCTTTTTTCCCTCAAGACCCCTGGTTGCCAGTGTTCTCAGGGAACGTTTGTCCAGGCCCAGGTGTTTCTCTTCCTGTTAACAAGGCATTCCAGACCTTTGCTTCCAGTCCAGACACATAGCTCCCAGTGTGGTATTTTAGCCTATTTCATTCCACATTCATCCACAGCAGGCTTTGGGAAGAACAAACTGACAGCATTAGGCAGGAATATATACAGCTGAACAGTATTACCTTACAGTACCAGGGCTCCTTCACTCTACCCAGGGACTCCTAATTCTAAATGTCCTTGGTATGCAAAAGAAAAAAGACTCAGCAGGAAGGATAGTGGCTGATTTTTGCTATTTTACTATTTCTTAGGAATTGTGCTAAGCACTTTGTATCCATTATTTCATTTAATCCTGAGAACAATACTGTGAGGAAGTTAAATTTCTGTGGTTTTCATCAGTAGTTTTGTGAAAACACTCCAAGGTTTAGAATTCAATCACCCAGGCTAACTGTGGCCCACCAGCTGAATCCAGTCCCCTGCCTGTTTTTGCATAATCTCCAAGATAGGAATGATTTGCATGTTTCAGTAGTTGGAAAAAATATCAAAAAACAGTATTTCATAATATGTGAAAATGATTGAAATTCAAATTTCTGTGCATATATAAAGTTTTATTGGATATAGCCACATTCATCCACATATTATCTATGGTTGTGCAGTGCTAGAGATCTCTTTTATACTGCCTTTCTTGTCAGGATCTTGTAATTTCCACCAAGTTAGTTGCTTGTTAGTTGCTTGTTGTTCACCAAGGGTACTAGACTGTTTGCTAATAATGCAAATAAGGTGTATGGAACCCTAAATGAGGTATTAGTTTTGCCATCCCACTAGACTTAAAATGAGCTAACCCAGAGATAGACAAGGAGACCTCATTACATACAACCAAGAGATGAGAACAGAGCATGTCCAGATCCAGTGTCCCTGAGCTGAGAACTTTCTAGACCCAAGACACAGAAAGAGTTGTAACACCTATGGCAGTAATAAACAGTAGGAACCAGGTAACTGGTGAGAGACAGAAGAGTGGACTTCCTGGTCCGTGGAACAAGGCAATTACACTGGGTGTACCAACCCACAGAGCCAGAGAGCTGAACGCCTTCTGCAGGAGGCTTCCTGGGTGAGTGGGATGCCTCAGGGCACTCATCAGTGAAGCTAGGCTTCCGGATACAAAGAGTGGAGTGCCCTGGGGCTGAGGTTTGCTAATCAAGGGGGGTGCCTCTGGGTGGAACTAAACAGTATTATAACACCTGTCTGAACAGAGGCTAGGCAGAGAGGTCTAGGGCCAATGAGAGGCCTGCCTGCAGGCATAGCTGAGAAGAGGCTGCCCTAATGAAAGAAGTGTATTCTGAGTCATTTGTTCCTGATCCTAAATTGTAACCTATTACTTCTCTAATAAATTCATAAATGTGAGCAAAGTCTGTGAATTCTGTGTTGGCATTGCAACAAATAATCAAATCCAGCAGAGAAGTACAGAGGGCCATAGGAGGAACAGCTTGTATCAGAACTGATAAAAAGATTGAAGGGTAGAGGTATGTTTGACCTCCACCTCAAAGGAATTGGCTTTAGGCAGTTGATCTTGATTATCTATTTCCCTTGTGAAGTCAGAGGAAGTCACATACCAATTTTACAGGCTATTTTCTTGGTATAGTATTGTGCATTTGAGACAAAGACTACCATATAGTCCTCAATAATTTACTTTACCAACTGGATTTCTATGGAAAAAGTTTGCTGACTTCTGACAGATTCTGATTTGGATATATACCACCTGGGAAAATCACAAATTCTGATACTTTATTTTCATCATCCATAAAATGTGAATAATATCTACTAAGAGGGATTTGGGGAAACCCTGGTGCCATAATGGTTAAGTGCTACGTCTGCTAACCAAAATGTCAGCAGTTCAAATCCACCAGAAAACTTTACAGGGCAGGTCTATTCTATCTATAGGGTCGCTATGAATCAAAATTGACTCAGTAGCAGTGGGGTTTTGGGTTTTCAGAGGAATTTAGGGGAAGATTAACACTGTAAGCACATTATCATACGCTTAAGATGCCCACAGGAATCTGAGCCAAGTGCCTGAACACATTAGGAAAAAAAAGAGGTAGTGGGGAGGTGAAGTTTCGAAATTTCTGTTCACAGATCTCTTTCTTTTTCAGTCCGGTACCTAAGACCCTGAACTTTAGAGTCAAATATTAAATTTCATTCATTTCCACTACTTATTACCTATGTAATTTATTAACTATATGATGTAGCAACAAGGCATGCCTAGTTTCAGTGTTGGCTCTACCACACAACTAGGTGACCTGGGCCAGTTAAATAACCTCTCCCAACCTGAGCTTCCTTATCTGTAATATGAGCATCAAAATAAATACTGATATTGCAACAAATTCGAAAACCTAGATGAAATGGACAAATTCCTATAAACACACTACCTACCCAAACTAACACAAAAAAGGTAGAAAATTTAAGCAGACCCATTACAAAAGAAGAGATTAAGATGTGATCAGAAACCTGCCAATAACAACAACAAAAATCCCTGGACCAGAGGGCTACACTGGAGAATTCTACCAAACTTTCAGAAAAGAGTTGACACCAATTGTTTTAGTCATCTGGTGTTGCTCTAATACAAAGACCGCAAAGTGGATGGTTTTAACATGGGAAAGTTTATTCTTACACAGTCCAGTAGGCTACAAGTCCGAATTCAGAGTGTTTGCTCCAGAGGAAGGGTTTCCTCCTTGTCAGTTCTGGAGGAGAGTCCTTGTGTTACATCAGTCTTTGTTCAGGGAACCTGTTAGTGCAGGAACCTCAGGTCTGAAGGATGCCCTCTACTCCTGGTGCTACTTTCTTGATGAGGTGAGGTTCCCAGTTCTCTCTGACAGATTTTTCCCTTTATATCTCAAGAGGCAGCTTCAAGGCACAAAACAAACTTACACATTGAATCTTGCTCTACCAACAGAACTGCTGCCCATCCACTCTCATTAACATCATAGAGGCAGGAATTCCAACATGGAGGAACATCACACAACACAGGAAATTATAGCACAGCCAAATTGTTACAGTCTTTTTAGGAACACATTCAATTCATGACACCAATCCTACTCCATCTCTTCAAAAACAAACTTGCTAGGAAGCCAGCATAACCCTGATACCTAAATAGACACAGACATCACAAAATAAGAAAATTACAGACCAATATCCCTTGGCACTTGGCTTTTGGCTTGGTTATTCCTTATGAACATAGGTGTAAAATTTTTCAACAAAATCCTAGCCAACAAACTACAGAAACACATCTAAAATAATAATAATAATACACCATGATCAGGTAGTGTGACATTAGAAAAATCAATCATTGTAATCCACCAAAGAAAACAAAAGAACACATGATCATATCAATTGATGTAGAAAAGATATTTGATAAAAATCAACACCCTTCACTGATTAAAAAAAAAAAACTTTCCGCAAAAGAAAAAAAAACCATTGCCATCAAGTCAATTCTCACTCATAGCAATGCTATACATAAAGCAGAACTGCCCAAAGAATTTCTAAAGAGAGCTTGTTAGATCTGAACTGCTGACCTTTTGGTTTGCAGCTATCACTCTTGAACAGCACACACCAGAGTTTCCAAAATAGGGATAGAAAGGAAATTTCTCAACATAATTAAGGGCATATATGCAAAACCAATAACACTATATGCAATGGAGAAAGGCTGAGAACCTTCCCTCTGAGAATAGGATGAGACAAGGATGCCCATTATCACCACTCTTACTCAGTATTGTACTGGAAGTCCTAGCCAGAGGAATAACACAAGAAAGATACATAGAAGGTACCTAAATCAGAAAGGAAGAAATTAAACTATCTCTACATCCAGATATGATCCTATACATAGAAGACGTTGAAAATTTCACAAGAAAACTGCTAGAACTAATAAAAGAATTTAGCAATGCTGTAGAGTACAAGATCAATACACAAAAATCAGTTAAATATTCTCCACTAACAAAGACTATGCCAAAAAAGAAATCAAGCAACACCATTTATAATTGCACAAAAATCAATAAAACACTTGGAATTCCCAAGTCTGACCAGAGATATAAAAGACCTACATAATGAAAATTACAAAAACACAACTATAACATACTAAAGAAGACCCACAAAAATGGAAAGATAGCCTATGTTCGTGGACTGGAAAACTTTATATATAGTAAAACTGTCAGTACAACCTAGAATGATCTACAGATATAATGCAGTGTGATACAAATCCCAATATTCTTTACTGAAATGGAAAAATTAAAGACCAGCTTCATAAAGAAAGAAACCCCCAAAAGCCAAAGAAATACTGAAGAAAAAGAACAAAGGAGTCTTCATACTCCTCAAAATCAAAACATATTACACAACCACTGTAATCAAAACAGCCTGCTATTGGTTCTATGACAGACACACAGATCAGTGGAACAGAAACGAGAACTGAATGCAGCTATCAATGGACAACTGATTCTGGACAGGGGGGTCAAGCCCATTACACGGAGCAGAAATATCTCTTTGATAAAAGAGGCAGGGTAAACTGGATATTTGCCTGCAGAAAAATGCAGCATATACCTCACACCATACTCAAAAACTAACTCAAAATTGATTCAAGATCTAAACTTCGGACCTAAAACTACACAATTCCTAAAATAAAACATAGGGAGAAAGCCATGGGATCCAATCTTATGCAGAAATAACAAACATAACAGCAAACGAATAGAGGAACACGAATAAGTGGGACCTCGTAAAAATTAAAAGCTCAAGCTCACCAAAAGACCTTATTAAAAGAGTAGACAGACGACCTACAGACTGAGAGAAAAAGTCTTTAGAAACAACTTATCAAGTAATGGTTTAGTCTCTAAAATCTATAGGAAACTGCAACAACTAAACAAAAAGACAAACAATCCAATCACAAAATGGGTAAAGGACATGAACAGAACCTTTACCAAAGATGACATTCAAGCAGCCAACAAACATGAAAAGATGCTACTGATCATCAGTCATTAAAACTCATTGCTATTACATGGATTTCCACCTGATAATGACCCTAAAGGACAAAGCAGAACAGCCCTGGAGGGTTTCCAAGGAGTGTCTGGTAGATTTCAGCTGTCACCCTTTTAGTTAGCAGCCGAGTTCCTAACTACTGCACCACTAGGGCTCTCATGAGACATCAAAGAGATGCAAATCAAAACTACAATGGGATATCATCTTCTCTTACCTAAAATGGCACCTATTTAAAAAAACAAAACAAAACAGGGAGCAACAAACACTGGCAAGGATGTGGGGAGATTCGAACACTTATTCATTGCTGGTGGCACTATAAAATGGTAAAATCCACTATGGAAAATGGCATGGTGCTTTCTCAAAAAAAACAGAGGTACCCAATATTCCAGTGATCTTACTTCTAAGTGTGTATCCTAAGGACTGAAAAACAATGACACCAGCAGACATATGCTCACCTATATTCACTGCTGCTTTATTCACAGTCATCAATAAGTAGAAACATCTGAAGTGCCCATCAGTGGATGAGGGGATAAACACATTATGGTACATACATACAGTAGAATATTATACAACTGCAAAGAACAATGATGAGTTCATGAAACATAACACTGATGAACCAGGAAGGTATAATGCTAAGCAAAATAAATCAAGCACTTAAAGACAAATATTGTATGACTGCTCATTTATAAAGAAGACAGAAACAGATATAGAGACCAATGTTCATTGGTGGTTACCAGGAAGAAGCAGGGGGCGGGGGTGGGGGGATCAAAACAGTAAGAACGTAAAAAAAAACTCAGAGAAGTAAAAGTCTATCCAAGCCACAACGTCATCTACTCTGAGATTAGAAGAACTAGACGGTGCCTGACTACCACTACTGACCAGGGTCACAGTAGATGGTCCTAGATAGAACAAGAGAAAAATACTGAATGGAATTTAAATTCTTACCTTTAAAAAAAAGGCAGACAAACTGGGAACAATACAGAACAGAGGACCCAAAGAGTATCACCAAGACACTCTTTAAACCTAGAACCAAGTCTACCACCTGAGATCACCCCTTAGCAAAATAACAGTGGCACACAAAATAAAGGATATTACCCATAGCATATTGACAAAGAACTGCCAGAAATTCAAGCTGGATTCAGAAGAGGACGTGGAAACAGGGGTATCATCAATGATGCCAGGTGGATCTTGGCTAAAAGCAGAGAATACCAGAAAGATGTCTACCTGTGTTTCATTGGCTATGCAAGAGCATTTGACTGTGCGGATCATAACAAATTATGGCTAACACTGTGAAAGACAGAAATTCCAGAATCCTTAATTGTGCCCTTAAGGAATCTGTATATGGATTAAGAGACAGTCATGTGAACAGACTAAGGGGCATTGCATGGTTTAAAGTTAGGAAAGGTGTGTGTCAGGGTTGTATCCTTTCACCATATCTTTTTGATCTGTATGCTGAGCAAATAATCTGAGAAGCTGGATTCTATGAAGAACGAGGCATCAGGATTGAAGAAAGACTCATTAACAACCTTCATTACACAGATGACACCACCTTACTTGCTAGAAATGAAGATTTGAAACACTTACTGATGAAGATCAAGGACCACAGCCTTCAGTGTGGATTGCACCTTAACATTGAGAAAACAAAAATCCTCACAACTGAGCCAGTAAGCAACATTGTCATAAATGGAGAAAGGACTGAGGTTGTCAAGGATTTCACTTCACTTGGGTCCACAGTCAATGCCCATGGAAGTGGCAGTCAAGGAATCAAAAGACACATTGCATTGGGAAAATCTGCTGCGAAGGGTCTCTTTAAAGTATTCAAAAGTAATCACCCTGAAGACTAAAGTGCACCTGACTCAAGCCACAGTATTTTCAACTGCATCATACCCATGTGAAAGCTGGACAATGAATGAAGAAGACAGAAGAATTGATACCTTTGAATTGCGGTGTTGGAGAAGAATGTTGAATGTCCCATCATGGATTGCCAAAAGAACAAACAGATCTATTCTGGAAGAAGTACAACCAGAATGCTCTTTGGAAGCAAAGATGGCCAAGACTGCATCTTACATACTTTGGACATGTCAGCCCCTGGAGGACGACATCATATTTGGTAAAGGAGAGGGTCAGCGAGGGAGGAAGACCCTCGTTGCGATGAACTGACACAGCGGCCACAACAATGGGCTTAAGCATAAAAAAAAAAAAAACTGTGTACATGGCACAAGGCCAGGCAGTGTTTCTTTGTGTTGCGCATCAGGTCGCTATGAGTCGAAACCTACTCGACAGCACCTAACAACAACACCCGTTAAGATTGGTGCTCTACTTAAAATAATCATTATCAGACCAAAACGTCAATTACTCAAAAGAAAGGATGAGAAGGTAAGGAGACAGGGAAACCAGAATGCTGGAAATGGAGAGAACAGAACACAAAGAGGATATTGACACATTGTGGTAAATGTAATGAATGTCACTGAGTAATTTGTATGGAAACTATCAAATGGTAACATAACAAGCTGTGTAAACTCTCACTAAAATCCCAATAGTGATCTCACTGTTCTGATGATAAAATAACTTTATGTATGTAAAGTGATTAGAAAGGCACCAACAAAGTGCTATGTGTTTGCTGTTGATTTCCTATCAGATCTAGGATCAAAATCAGTGTTCTTCATAGCCTTCTAAATTCCATTCATCTGCCCTCCTCTACTTCTTTAGCTTTATTTGGAATGACTGTCCTCCCTTATTATGTTATGGACCTATTAACCTCTCTGCATCCGAATCATGCCAACTTTTATTTCTTGATGAAACATTTGCATTTACTTGTTCCTTGTGAGAACAGAGCTCAGCACAAATCTTTCTTCTGACACACAGCACAGCAGTTGACAGTGCACTGCAACATTCTTAATATGAACAGTAACAGTAAACACATCTTGAAAAAAGAAAATAATGTAGATAAGGGATTTTGAGTAAGAAATATGAACTTGATTGGCAATATTCTCCTGAGGTCCTATTAACTGCTGGGTAGTTAAGGCACAAACTTAACATCTTCAGAAATGAACTCATTTGTCTCCCGGTTTATCATCTTTTCTCCATCGCCCAGCCCCAATGCTCAGCACCTAAACCAGTATAGGCGTAAGAGTAGCACAGTAAATGTTAAATGAATACAATGAGGAAATCAATGAAGCGAGGTGAACTCATACAGATGTCAGGGATATAAAATTAGTATAATCTATCTTTTACCGTTAAGGTTTACACAATAGTAATTTGTATTGGATATTCACAATATTGTCAACTCAGCACTCTTTCTAGGTGGACTGCTTCTCTACACACACAGTAAGGACCACTGAATTCTTATAGGATCCCAAGTCCCAGATGGAATCAGGTATATAATCCCTGCTTCCTCCAAAACTATGGTTGACTAATAATTAGTCTTCCAATTTTTCTTTTAATTTGCATGTGAGAGGCAGCTCCCCGGCACTGGTGCAAACATTTAGCACTCAGGAGAAGTTAGCAGTCATGTTGGCCATCTCATACAATAAAGCTAACAGAGAAGCCAAGTAGGAGAGATAGAGGGTCTGAATGAAGTTTTGAGTCCCAGCTGCCTGGCACACTTGCCTGTTCAGTTTATCCTTCAATCATGTATCCATTCAATAAAATCTTTTTGCTTGAACTAGTTTAAGTAGGATTCCTGTCACCAATATTTTAGTGCCAACAAATGCAATCCGTTTTAGCCTACTGCACAAAATCATCTGCAGGTTTCTTAAAACCAGTGCCAGAAGTATCACTTTTGAACAATTAATCTGGAATCTCTGTGGTCTGGGGGTTGGTAATTTCAAGAGCTACCTGGGTGATTTTTCTAGATATTTTACTTTGAAGAATCCACCTTTCAGGAATTCATTATAACCAGAAGTACAGACATATATTTCAGTCAATAGACTAAAGAGACTTACTAGAGATATCAGATCACTAGTGCTTGTTCATCTGATTGTAATCGTGGGAAATCACGGGGCTCCACGTCACAACTATTTAAGTCTCTGATAGGGCCCACCCACAGACTTGCAAAATCAGCTCCTCCAAAGGTCTAAATATAAGATTCTCTACAGGATTTTAATCTATCCATCCCTCCTTCCCCAGCCTCCTCCCATACAAATAGACAAATGAATGTTGACTCTTTTAACAATGTTTCAATGTTATTTCTTTAGTTTTCTAAGTGTCACAATTTGCATCTGAAGTTCTGAAAAGTAGCCAAAAACTAGTTTGGGACCTTTTGGCAAACTACCCTCAAGGTCATAAAAGGACTGAGATCAAAGTTTTAGGATTTGTTCAAGTGCCATGCAATTTGTCTTGCTACTCCACAACAGTGTGCTCTGCCTTAGATTTAAGCTCAAGGGAGCTGGACTTTCCCTAGAGTTTCTGGAGTCCAAAGGCCTATACCACATATCACAAATAAAAAAAAAATAATAATAAAAAAGGGGAGACTGGCCAAATAGCTGCCTTTCTGATAAAGAGGTGTCTAATTGGGAACAGGTTCACTTCCAAAATTAGTGAAGGCAAATGATGAAGCAATGTTTGACACAGAGTTGGTCTACAGCTATTTTAAAAAGGACTTTACTAGCACTCAGACTAATGAGACTATAATAGAGCAAATCTCTGAAAGATGGTATGCTGGGAACCATGGGCTCAGGCAAGAATCGAAAGCAAACATCTGGGAAACAGAATTATCTGCATCAGTGGTTCTAATCTTGAGTGTACATCAGAAATACCCACAGGGCTTGTTAAAACATAAACAGCTGGGTCCCACCCCCAGGTTCTGATGTAGTAGGTCTGGTGAAGGGCCCACTAACATGCATTTCTAAGAGGCCCATAAGTGATACTAATGATGTTGGTGCAGACTTGAAGAACCACTGACTTACATTAGGAGAGTGGCAGACAGAGATCCTCAGATACACGACTGACTTGCAACCAAGATGTTGGCAGAAGCAGCTTAAGGGAAAATAAAGTTCAGAAATAAAATCTCAGTGCTCAAAACACGTTTATTTCTCGCTCACATGAAGTCTGACTGGCAGGGCAGTAATTAAAAAACGTAGGGCCTAGTCCTCACAGCCAGGCAAAGATTTAAACTGACTGCACCTCTGCCATCGTGAAGGGCTTTCAAAGTTATCCTGTGGCCACACAGCCAGAAGACAGGTGGCAGAAGAGAATGGAGGATCATTCAAGAAACTTTCACAGGGCAGGTCTGGATTCCTACAACCATATTCCATTATCAGAACTTATTCACATGGCCTGACACAGATGCAAGAAGGCTACAGAAATATAATCCCTGGTTGCACAGCCATATCTCAGCAATGTCATCACAGGGCAGCAAGAACTTTTGATGAGCGTTTAGCCACCTCTGCCACCAAACCCCTTCCACATTACGGGTTTCATGAACTTGGCTTTAAAGGAAATGTGTAGCTAATTACATACATTTAATTAAAATGTATTTGGAACTAAAGGTAGCCAAAGGACTGATGACCAGAGGAAAAAAGTTATGAAAGCTACCCAACATTCCATCCAGACTGGGGAGAAGAGGCTGGGACAGCATATTTGTAGCAGTCATGAGGAAAAATAAAATTCCTGTTGTATCAACTCGACTGAATTTCTCTCTTTTAACATGTTACACTACCTTTTAGAGATGTTAAACAAATTTTTAAGTGAAGTAGGTCTAAAGATCTCATAATTTCACATTTACACAGTCTTTTATCACACTTACTATAAATCTACTTTTCAAGAATTAAAGCTTGCTATTACTGAGGATATCTTTACCAAGTTTTACTGCAACTCCAAAACAGAAACACCTCACACAATAGCCAAACATTGTGCTTTGAAGGTAATAACTCTTAACGTTAGGTTACTCTTCCACGTATGCTTGCTATAAACTGAACTGCTTGTAACATTTCATGATTGACAGCTGGAGACAAGACAAAAGTCATTTACATGACTTTTAGTTATACCGTTTTTAAGACTGTCCAAGAGAAAATAAACTAATATACAATGCTATTTACTGAAAGGGCAAAAGAAAAGCATTATATAACGTTATTCACTGACACGACAAAACGAAGCAAGAAAGAACATCCTTCATGGTCTTTCATTCATTTCATCAATTAGGACACACAAGGCAGCATCTTTCTCTATAATCTGGTCTCTCCTATGACCAGAATTTTCTCTTAGTTTTTCATTCTGTCCAGTGTAACTGTTGCTATCATCAGCATCCACTGGTTCCGTTTTCACTCTCATTCCTGCTTCTGAATGTGGCAGATCATCAGGCAAAGATGCCAAGCAACTCTGAATCATCTCAATGACACGTTCCAGGTGCTTCTGAAACCTCTCAGCTGTTTCAAGACGTTGACGTTTCTGTACCTCCATCATGACCCTCAAAGTCTCTCTAGCTTGGTGGGGTCGATATTCATTTATAAGATGATGCACGTGGACAAAAAGCAGCTTCAGATCCTCTAGCTTCTCTTCTCGTTTTATACTCCCTGGACTCCTTATCAAGATATCTAAGAGGTCTAAGAAGTTAATGAGGATAGACATATTGAGTTTTCTCAGTTCCTTCTTATGGTCAAATTGCATAGGATGAAGCCGTTCGATACCCTGACTTTCCAGAGGGCGAATAATGAGGTCATCGCACTGGAACTGGTTACCAAACATCATGTAGCTGTCTTTTATTGGCGGTGGCGGCTTGGGAGCGAGGCCCTCCTGAATATTTTCATCCGTGTACTCCTTAATGTACTGCATGGGAGGCGGTGGGAGCGCACTGACTTGCTGTGGTTCAGCCATGGTGGAAGGTCAGGAACCTGTGGAAATTAACCAGAGACTCAGAGTAGAACTATCTAACAAACACTGCCACACTTGGTAACTACAGACAGACTATTTTCCTCGGGCAGGCTGGGGCCCCGGTCAGGAACCTAGCACATTCTAAAACTAAGGCATTTATAATGGAGAAAGGATGCCATCCTTTTTGAGTTAAACATTCAAATATGTTTGCCTCCCTACTAGTTTCATTAGCATGGAAAATACTCTGTAAGATCCTTCTATCTGTTAAAAAAATCTTGATTCCACATCTCTCACCAGTTACGCCCCATTTCACAGCCAAAGTACACACGCTGTCTCACCATCTCTAGGCCCAACTGCTGTTATTCTATATCACTAGTGGATTTTCAAAGGCAAACACTAAAGTATAAAGCTAATACACACTTTTGACAAAATTAACATTGCTCACATTCAGACAGCTGGTATTACATGAGTTTCCTGGATGAGGTGGTAACTTAAATTTTGTATCCTTTTTCCAAAATGCACTCTACACTTTTTATGAATTCCACCTACTATAAACCCAAACCCACCACTGTCAAGTTGATT
This sequence comes from Heterohyrax brucei, assembly GCA_028571685.1. Lineage (NCBI taxonomy): Eukaryota > Metazoa > Chordata > Mammalia > Hyracoidea > Procaviidae > Heterohyrax > Heterohyrax brucei. The sequence continues at coordinate 175,189,746 of CM053141.1, forward strand.
CCAACTCACAGTGACCCAATATGGCAGAGTGGAACTGCTTCACAGAGTTTCCAAGGAGTGCCTGGCAGATTCAAACTGCCAACCTTTTGGTTAGCAGCCCTAGCACTTACCCACTACACCACCAGGGTTTCCCCACCTACTACGGAAATTTTGAATCCAAATGTATCTTCCACAGGCATATATTCTCTACTTATTCCATTTTAAGTTTAGCTATATCATAAAATGAGATGATTCCAAGCCCTCTCTTAGACTGAATTTTATAAGTTTCAAGACATAACAACATCCGCCAACATTGGGGGGAAGGCAAGTTGCATATCAGAGGCACTTATGTACTTAGAATTTGTGAGGTACCGAGGGCAGCTGTGGGGCAGCTCTGAGTTTCCACCAAGCCACAGCAGTACACAGAATGATGTTAAGAGTCAAAGGGGCATCATTCTTAATCAGACTGTTAAAAAAAAAAAACTCATTGTCAGTGAATTGATGCTGACTTACAGGCAACCCCATGTGCTCCACACAGGGTTTTCTTGGTTGAAATCTTTCAGACGCAGACTACCAAGCCTTTCTTCTGCAGTGTCTCTGGGTGGGTTTGAACCACCAACCTTAGATTAGTAGCAGTCAAGAACAAACCATTTGTGCCAACCAAAAATAAGGCAAACCCACTGCTCTGGAGCTGATTCCTACTCATAGCAACCTCACAAGACAGAGCAGAATTTCCCCCACATGGTTTCCAAAGCTGTGAATCTTTACAGCAGCTGACTGCAGTATCTCTCCCACAGAGCAGCTGGTGGGTTTGAACCACTGACCTTTCAATTAGCAGCTCTGTGCTTTAACCACTACGTTACAAGAGCTCTTTCTGTGCTACCCAAGAAACTTGACTGCGCCTCTCCCATTTCTGTTGAGTCAATTCTGACTCACAGTGACTCTACAGTACAGAGCAGAACCGTCTCACAGGGTTTCCAAAGCTGTAATTTTTATAGATGTCAAATGCTACATCTTTCTACCCCGGAGCAGCTGGTGGGTTTAAACCACCAACTATTCAGTTAGCAGCAGAACTCTTAACCACGGCACCCCCAGGGCTCCTTTCATTACTACTACTGTACCAACCCACAACATGCTGCAGCCATTCTCCAGTCTGACTTTAGGCCCTTGTCATTCTACCAACACTGCTTTCTCATCAACAGTCACCAAAGGGCCAAATCCAATGAACAGTTTTCTGTGTTTATCTTCATCTCAGTGTAGCATAACTGTTGCTGCAGCTTCTCAAAACTTCCCTCGGTTTCTGTGATCCTACACTAAGGTCTTCCTCCTCTCTCACTGGCCGCTTCTCAGTCTCCAGAACTTTTTTTTTTTTTCTTTTTTAATGCTGTGTGTCTCAGAGCTCTGCCCTAGGCCCTGGTCTGTCTCTAAATTAGAGAAGAGCAAACTCAAATATCAAAGGGAAAAGGCAGGAAACAGAACAGAAGCACTTGGGGGAAGGGATTATGGTGAACAAAGAGTATGCATGCCAGATTTCAAAGTCTCCAAACAATAACATTCATGTGGGAACAAGGGCTCACTGTTCATCAGTTTCCTGATTCTCTTGGACAGAGCAGAAATCCAGATTTTCGTGTGAAATTCTGTGGAGCCAAAAAGAAAATATATACACCATCCTTGTGTCTGCCAGCCACTAGTTTTACACTCTGTTCTGTAACAACCTTATTTTATTCCACTCTAGGTAATCTAGATCAACTCTATTGCTTTTAATACCATCTGTATCAGTGGTCCTCAACCAAGGACAATTTTGCCCCACCATGGACTGAACTGTGTCTTCCAAAAGTATCTCTCAACTTAGCTGGTCCAGAAGTCCCAGCAGCGTGCGATTGTTTACCAGTTCATGTGATTTCCCTATGTTACAAATTTTATCACCGTGATGAAATGAGACTAGTGACAGTTATATTAATGAGATAGATAAGATTAGACAGTGCCTTAAATCAATCTCTATGAGATATAAAAGACAGACGCAAACAGAAGGACATGGGGATCTCACACCACCAAGAAAGCAGAGCCAGGAGCATAGTATGTTCTTTGGACCCGAGGTTCCTGAGCTGAGATGCTGATGCAAAACAAGAATCCTCCTCCAGAGCTGACTGAGCCAGAAAGCCTTCCCTTGGACCTGGCACCCTAAATTCGAACTTCTAGCCTACCGGACTGTGAAATAAACTGTTCCTTACTAAAGCCATCCACTTGTGCTATTTCTGTTACAGTAGCACTAGATGACTACGGCACCCCCTAACCAAGGAATATATGGTAAGATCTAAAGATGTTTTGGGGTTGTTATAATCAGTGAAGGGGGCGGCTATTGACATCTAATGCGTAGAGTTTGAGGTTGCTCTTATATACAAGCCAGCCCTCCACAACAAAGCATTGTCTGACCTAAAACAACAAAAGTGCCAAGGTGGAGAAACCCTGACCTGAAACCCTGACCTGTGTATTTTTGACTCCCTACTTTCTATATGCAGTCCAGACTGCCCCTCTGAGCACCATCTGGACCATTTATAGGACACTAAAAAAAATTATCTGATACCATTCATCATATACACAACTTCAAACCTATCCCTTCTCTGATTTTTAAATTCTCTATCCCAGTAAAATGTCTGCACTATCAACCCAGTGTTTCAAGCCAGAAATCTCCAGGTTATCTTAATTCTCTACTTTTATCAAATACTCCTCATCACACCTGTCACCAAGTCCTGTTGACTATACACCGTCCATACCTCAAACTCATCAGTTCTGGCCAAGCCACCCTTCTTTCTTGCCTGGAATACTCTTAAATATTATACTGTACCATCTTTCAAGAATAGACACTGTCAGTATCCTAGTGTTGTTTATTATCTTACCAAAAATGAAACTAAAAATTCTACACAAAACAAATGTATCATCAGCAAATGTTAAAACAGAGCAACTGTGAGAAAAACGTTTGCAACACATGACTGAGTATTACAGATTTTATTTTGGCGGTTTAAAACTTATTTTCCAACTCCAACCCAACTAGAAGGAAAGCACTAGAAGGAATTCAGCCTGTCTTGTTCACAGTCCTATCTCCAGCACTCCAAACAGTGCCTAAGAAATGCCTGATCATCAAAAGATTCACTGAATGAGTTTTCTAAAAAATCTATACTAAAATAGCAATAATAGAGAAAGGATGACAAGGAGAAAAACGCCAAATAAAGGTGGGAAAATGTTCAGTCGGACTAACACATTTCTCAGAGTACAATTTAAAATGCACTATTTCATCTAATAGATGATAAAGATCTCAAACATTTCATTCAGCAAATGCCAGAACACTCTGCTGCTTCACAGTGGTCACTCCAACTTTAGAAGTTCCCTAACTACTCCAAGCCAACAGGTAAGCCCTCTCAGGTGGAGAGCACCCACTCACTGTAGTCCTCACAGAAGCAGCCATCATCACTACCACTGCATGACTCCCACAGGTGCTTAGTCAACACCACCCAAGTTAAAAATGGACAGTTCTTAGGCATAGGTGATGGGAAAGGAATCTAGTATGTATCTGGAATTGAATATGGCAATACCAAAATTTCACATGCTGATATTCTTTAAACCAACAATCTCATTTCTTGAATTTTATCCTATGAAAATACTGGTACAAGTACACAAAAAAAGTGTACAGGAATGTTTGACTCATTACTGTTTGAAGAGCAGGAAAAGCTGGAAATAACTCATGCCTTCATTAATATGAGCACTGGATAAAATACGATGTCAACACTATACAATCATTTAGGAAAAAGGCGTGATAGTATGTGTGTTATGGGGTACGTTTATAAATACTTAAGTACTGTTTCATTTATTTACAACACACATTAGTTACAAACTGCTAAACCAACTTTTTCACATCAAATTCAGAACTCATATTCTTCATCTTCATTTTCCAAATTTTAATACTTTCCTCATGGCTTTATTGGCCACTCAATTCTTCACCTATTTGTGTGTATTCCAAAAACAAGAATGTTCTTTATAACCACAGCATACGGATCAAACTAGGAAATCACTATTAAGCGGATACTTCAAAAATAAAACTTTAGACAGCTTAGGCTTTACCTCAAACCTTTTTGCGTTGGGAGTCCTATCCTGCACTACCTGGCACTGAGAGCACTCCTCTATTTAGCTGCCCCTTTCCAAAGGTCACTACGTGACAGGGTACTCTTGTTTTACATCCTCTCGTATTTTATTTTATAATAACTGTATGATAAAGATTCCAGGGCTCAATGTGGGAAAGTTCTTGCCTAGATCAAACATTAATAAATAGCAAAGCGAGTATTCTTATTCTTATCCCAAGTCCTTTTAGTTCCAAAGCCGTTAACTGTTCACCAGTAAGCTATCAAGCTTCTAACTGCACCACAGGTATTTGATGTATTACAGAGATTGTATTCATTTCTTTACTTCCTCTCAGACTGAGCTTTTCGAGGGTGATGATGGTGTTCTTTCTAATTTTAGTAAAACCAGTGCCATGCATCCTAGTTGGTGTACAGACACAACATCGACCATCTGGTGCCTGTTCCGTTCAGGGGGCTTTAAAAAAAAAAAAAAAGTATTCCAGTGTCATACCGCCAGGAATTTAATTCACCTTGTCTACGGGGAGGCGGGGGAGGGCTCTGAAAAGTAATTTTAAAACCTCCCCAGGAAAGGCTGACGACTGAGCTTATCCACCGCTCCCTGGCCCCTATTAGCTCAGCCGATTCACAACCGCCCCCCGCAGCACGACGGCTCTTTCCCTTTTACACAGGACCAGAGACAGAACACAACTCGCTCACAGCAACACAACTAAAACACCAGCGGCGGCGGGACTAGAACCCACGTTCTCAGTCTCAGCGCTGCTCGGCCTCCCCACCCGGAGAAAGCCTCGGGCCGGCGCTCAGGCAGCACCACGCGGCCGGCTGTCCAGCCCCGGCGTCAGAGAGCCGCGCTCTCCGAAGAAAAGGGAGAGGAAGCGGAGAGCGAGCCCTCGGAGGCGAGCCTCGGCAGGCCTCCCCCTCCACCCAGCTCAGCCCTGAGGAAGCGCCGGGGTCCGGAAGGAGAAACGCACGCAGACGGGAGGCCCCACGGTCGCCGCCCACTCACCTCAGCTCTAGGTTTACACTGGCGGCCCGCTTCGCCACCACCGCCACAATCCGATTTCCGGTCTCCTTCTCCAGGAAGAAGCCCCGAGACCGTGCCCTTTGATTGGCCGAAAAGATTGTCTTTACCCGAGGACGTAATCCCGAGTCAGAGCACTAAATCGCTATTGCGCCTGCGCGGCCCCGATAGCAAGTCGATCTGCTAGCGGGGTTCGGAGGGAGCGGGCTTGTCCGTGTAGTTTCTATCAGGAAAAAGAAGGGCTTCTAGCGCTGTGTCTTTTTGGTGGTAGTGTTGTTTAAACACTTCAGACAATTAAGCAGAGCATCCTTTAGGCTTATCTAAAAACTGGAAAATGCAGGTAAGTATTTTAAAAGATTGTATCAATCAACTCTAAACCTACTTAAAATATATATATACATATATATAATGTAAAGGCGAGACTGTAAAGAAATTAGATTGGGTTCTATGATATACATAATTATTTTAAATAAGAATATATTTGTTAACGTATTTGGGAGTTCATGTGTTTTGAATCCTCATTCTTTGTCATCCATTCATCTTTATTTTCACTTAGGAATTGAGGACTATCTGTTCCAGGCAACAGATTATCAAGTTAAAAAAAAAAATTAAATGCTTCTTTTAGAGGTTATTTTCATAAAAAGTTGCACTAATTTCTAAATTAGTGAGAGCCTTCAAGGAGCTTTGTTCCAAATAGAGGTATATTTTAACGGAGCAGAACAGGCGGGTAACTTGTGTAGAAATCAGCAGGTTTTTTTGAAAAAGTTGATGGTGTAGTAACAGTTCTCAGCAGTTTTACCTCTTCAGAAATAAGATTATTTCCTTTTTTAAAAAATTAGCTATGGATAATTTCAAATATACAAAAAAAAGAATAATGTAATCAACATGTATGACTCATCACTACCCTCAATAACTATTTGTAAGCATAATTTCATTCCATCTATAAATATTTCAGCATGCATTTCCAAAAGATGTAGACCACTTTCCTTAACCAGTGGCATTATCTCATTTAACAATAAATGAACATTAAATCTTAAATATGAGGCCAGTATCCAAATTCCAGCTGCCTCAGTATCCATATAACATCCACCTTTTGCAATGGACTGTCTTTTAATTTCCTCTTTAATTTATAGGTTCCTTCATCATCTCAGTTTTCCCTCATATGTTTAACTTGTGGAAGTAACCCATCACTTTTTAACGTACCCCAAATAAGCCCCTCTTTCCCTTGACATCATTGTTGTCAAGGTCACTGGTAACGTACACTAGTGACCTTCAGTGTTCATTCTCAGATCTTATTTTACTCCACTTCTCAGCAGCAAATGACACACTTTGGCCATTTGAATTATCCTAGAATTCAGTTCTCCAGCAACTTCTCAGTCAGATACCATTTAGGCAACACCTCCTCTTCTCCTCTGAACTTGAGGTCTCCATACCAACATTATCAAACCTGTTTATTGCCAGAAATCCAACCTGGATTCAGAAAAGGATGTGAAATGAGGGATATCATTGCTGATATCAGATGGATCTTGGCTGAAAGTAGAGAATACTACAAAGATGTTTACCAGTGCTTTATTGACAAGAAAAAGATACTCAGCTGTGTGGATCATAACAAATTATGCATAGTGTTGCAAAGGATGGGAATTTCAGAACACTTAATTGTGCTCATGTGAAACCTACACAGAGATTAGAAGGAAACTGTTTAAACAGAAAAAGGGATACCACATGGTTTAGAATTGGAAAAGATCTTTTCAGCATAGTTATTCAGTCTTTATACTGAGCAAATAATTTAAGAAGCTGGAATGTATGAAAAAGGATACACCATCAAGATTGGAAGATCATTGATGACTTGTGATAAGCAGGTGATGCAACCTTGCTTGCTGGAAGTGAAGAGGACTTGAAGTATATACTGATGAAGCTCAAAAATCACATCCTTCAATATGGGTTACACCGTAACCTAAAGAAAACAGAAATCCTCACAATTGTACTGATAAGCAAAATCATGATTAAGGGGGGGAAGATTTGACATCAAGGATTTCATTTTGGATCCACAATCAATGCCCATAGAAGCAGCAGTAATCAGATGATGTACTGCATTATGTAAATCTGCTGCAAGAGACCTTCTTGAACTCTTAGAAAGATGTCACCTTGAGGACTAAGGTGTACCTGACCCAAGCCATGGTATTTTCAATCACTTCAGAAAGCTTCACAATGAAAAAGATGACTGAAGAACTGATGTATTTGCATTATGGTGTTGGCAAAAAGTATTGAATATACCACAGGCTGGCAGAAGAATGAGTAAATCTTTCCTGGAAGAACAACACCCAAGAGGTGAGAATAGAGAGCTTTTGGCTAACTTATTTTTGACACTCTATCAGGATGGACCATTCACTGGAGCATTTCATGCTTGGTAAAGTAGAGGGTCATCAAACAAACAGAGGAAGACCTTCAGTGAGGTGGATTGACACAGTGCCTGCAACAGTAGACTCAAACATAGTAATGATTGTGAGGATGTCGTAGAACCAGGTGATGTTTAATTGACTCTTTGTTGGTGTTCACTGTTCCCCAGCCACAATAGCCTTATTAATTTTTCCCTTCAACATTGGCAAGCACACTCCTGCTTCAGAGCCACTGATTTGCCTAGAACTCTCCACAGGTATTTGAATGTCTCACTCTCATACTTTGTTCAGGTCTCTGGTCAATTGTACCTTTCTCAAGAATTCCCTGGCTACTCGCTATAAAATAACATGCCCATGGTCATTCTCTGTCCCCTTATTCTGTTATCCTTTCTTCCTTAGCACTTGTCATCATCTAAATCAGAGTATATTTTTTGTCTTTCCCGTTAAAATGCAAGGTTCATGAAGATAAGGCCTTTTCTCATATTTTATTCACTGCATGTTCTCACCACCTAAAACAGTCTCTGAAATTAACAAGTACTCAATAAGGGCAAGGCCAAGACGGCAGACGAGACACATGTCTCCCTGGTTCCCTCAGAGAACGGAGCCCTGGTATAATAAGTGAATGGTGCACAGTGGACGTTCTGAGAGCCCCAGAATCTGGCATAGATTTGTGTGACTGGACTGAGCAGCAGGAAAGGGGAAAGCTACCTCTGTCAGAGGCGAGTCAGTGACACACTGAGTCCTGCTTCTGCTCACACATCATTTGAGGGGGCTGCAGGTACAGATGCCTTCTTTGTTAGCCAGGAGAGGAGGACTGGGTCTTTTGAGCCTGTGAGGCTGGCACGCTAATGCACTAAATTGCAATGTTTAAGGGAATGGTGTATACCACAGCAGAGAGTCTGTGCTTGTGACAGCTACATCTTAGAAGCCCAGCTGCCAACCGAGGGTGCCAGTGCCTCTCCCCCGCTTCTCTGAGCTGCACCATAGATCTGCTGACTGTCGGCAGCAAAGGCAGCTCAGACGGGACGTCATCTTGGTCAGTTGAGAGACAGGGTCACCCATGCCTGAGGTCTCAGCTGGGGCTAAATCTCACGCTGAGCAACAATGCTGTGTGGACAGTGCTTCCCCAGCAGAAAGGCTGTCTTTGAGACAATCCTATCTAGGGTGGGACCTGGCAGCCCAAGGCGGCAAGACCCTAACCCCTCCCTTCTTTGAGCCAGGTCGTGGTGTCTGGGGACAGCATACAGAGAACCATTGTTGTCAGCTGGGAGGTGGAGCCTGCCACCCCTGAGGGCCCTGCTGCTTTCAGCAGCTACTGGACAGTGCCCCTCTCGGCAGCTTTTAAAATAAGACCAGCTGGAAAGCACAGCAGTAACTGGTAGCTGAGTGGGTTAGCAGTATTTCTACCACCCTACACTGAGTCACATTGTAGCATTGGCTGAAGACCCTGTGGTACTCCGTAAGTGGGGCACTGTCTCTGCCAGCCAGGAGGCAGGGCCTGACAATCCTCAGGGCCTGACTGCTTTCAGAACCTCCTGGACTGTGCATCTCTCTGAAAAAGAAAAACAGTTTTTTTGAGGAAATGGAAGTCAGACTTAGCAACCTTGAGGATAGAGCAACTGACACCAACATTTATGAGGAGAAATCAGAGAAAAGAAATAAGAAAAATGAAGAAGCATTAAGAAACATGTGGGACTCTATTAAGAGGAATAATTTACGATTAATTGGCGTTCCTGAACAAAGGGGGATAGATAACAATACAGAGAGCATTGCTGTAGAGTAGCTGACAGAAAACTTTCCTGAGATTATAAACTGTGAGAAACGTCGGCACCCTAGATACTGCTCCAGTTTCTCTTGGCAACTGGTAGACTGGTATAAACCCCCAGCTAGGACTCTGCCTTGATGGTTGAGGAAGGCCACCTTATCCCTCATGAGATCACTGATGGGCAGTTACAGTGTCTTTTTCTGATGAATGCTCAAGAAATCCAATTCAAATCCAGTTAGTGAGAACGAGGCTTTATCGGCTGATTTTGCAAAATCCAGTGCCTAAGCCCACAAAGGAGGCTGGTCAGAGGGGGCACATGGAACAGTTCCTTCCAAGGCCTGTTCATCTTCTAACTCACGAGCCCCTCCCCCAGTTCCTCATTGGCTGAGTGCTACATGGTGAAAAGTCTCTCCTGGCCATTGCTTAAGTCCTAACATTCTCTCCTGTGGTTGTATCTCCTGTTTCACAATCAGATCCCACCCCGTCCCCCACCACTGTTTACCCCTTCTTTTAGGTTAACTGATAACTTCAGGCCTTTGTCCTGAAGATGGACCATTTTGAATTTCTCTCTCACAGGTTTCCTTCTTTCTCTTTTTATATTTGTTGGTTTCATATTCATTGACGTTTTTCAAACCTTTCTGGTGTCTGTTCACTTTCGTTCTCATAGAGGGTGTTATCTGTGTGGTTTCTAATAGTAGTAAAGTGATCTTTGGGCATATCATGGGGGTCTGCTTACTGATGGCCGTTTCAATTATTCCTTGGGATAGCCCTCGGGCACAAGGTGTAATACAACATCCAACAGCTGTTAAAACTCCTGCTGCTATGATGAAAGAGGTCAAGATGGAGACCACCATATTTTTCCGTTTACCAAACCACCTTTCTAGACAATCAGTGATACAGTTGCTGATTCTAGCATTTTCCCCCAATTCGTTGGCTAGAGTATTTAATCCTTGTAGCACTTTTATGATGGTTCTGTCAGGAGCTGTGTTGTTAAGGATGAAAGTACAGCTCTTGCCCGCCAGCATTACACATACTCCTCCCTTCTCTGCCAGCATCATGTCTAACACTATTCTGTTTTCCCGGGCCATTCGGCTAGTGGCATCTAATTGGCTGGCTACTCCTTGTAAGGCATCTCTAGTGTAGTTTATGAACCTTTGTTGGTTGTAGTAAATGTAGTTAATTCAGTCTACATTTTTGTTTACTGTAGACCACCAGAAGGGTGTGCTCTCAGACCCTGCAACTAGTTGATTTCTAACCTTAAACTCATTGGGTAGCCTCTCAGAGGCCCCGATGGAGTAAATATGGTGTAAATATGTGGATCAAAGGATCCAGGGAGAGCTCTCTGGGCTGGGTTTTTTTAAAATTATGTTTGGACCTCTCATGGAATGCTAGGGTGAAGGGAATTGCCAGCTGAAGCAGAGCACACATCCTAGTACAACTGGACGGCAGGAAATCTCAGAGATTCCCTTTTCCACAATGCCACCAGACATCAGCCCAGGGTACTCTGAGGGCTGAATAATTACCACTGCTAAGCTCACGAGTTACATTTTGGACATGGGTACAAGTTGTCAGTTCTCCTATGGGCACTGTGAGCTCTGCTCCCTGCCTTAAAAGACAGGAAGAGTGGTTCATACTCCATATGGAGAATGATGGGATCACTCTTGGGTCTCAAGTTTGTAGTTCAGGAAAGACCAAAGACAAGCTCTTACAGGTATCATTTCCCCAAGCATCCTTGTCTTGGTATAGACCCAGCATGCAGTGCATTCCCATCAGATCCAAGTCCCAGCCTAGGGGAAGGGAAACCACCTCTGCCTGTGGTGGACCAGTCAGTCACTTTTGTTGAGAGCTTGAAATGAATATTTGACCTATTCTACCCAAGCATTTGTATTTTCATATCCTGTATCTATATCTAAAGTCTGTCTTAAGTCTCTTACTTCAATTACTTCCACTCTTTGGGGGTCATTGTAAAGTGATTGGGAACCAGCAATGGTTGGTGAAATAGGGGTGACCTGGGGAACAGATGTTGGAGCAGTGACTAATTTTAGCATTAGCTTACCCAGCGGGTCCTTTCCCATTATGTCTGCCCCCAATCCATATGTCCAAGTAGCAACTGGTGGCCATTGATCTAAAATGTCTGGGGTATTAATGGATAGTAGTAAAGGACTGCAGTCTAATTCCTTACAGTTAGGGGAGGTTTGACCTTTACAAAAGTATCTCTTTTCCTTTAATCCCTTCCAGGAGTTGAAGGGTGATGGACTTTATGTCCATATCCCAGGTCTAGTTGTCCACCACACATGGAACCAACCAGGGCATAGGAATGCAGATTTTCTTTTGTTCCCATTATTGAAGTCATCTTCAGGGCATAAGTATTTATCTGAGTTTGTGAGCTGTCTTTGATAGTTTAAGTTTCCATGTGACAAGACCTGACAAGCATCAAATTTGAGGATTAGGGGAGATGTAATTTTGGTCACATTAGTTACTAATAGGTGACCTGGGGTTACACTCTGTACTATTCCCGATATAAGAATCCATTTTTCTCAGAAGCAAAGTCTTTTCATTGTGGACAGCTAGTTGTGAAATATCTTTGCAGGCCCTTCTCAGAACCACCTTGAGGGGTTCTCCGGGTGAGGGATGTGCTTCCCACCCATTACCACTTCTGTCCTTAGGGGAGTCTCTCTCAGCTGGGCCCTTCCCTTGTGTAAAGTGAGTCCACCCCTTTTCTGCAGTCTGGATGGTCATCTCGGTGGTCAAGGACATTTAGTAAGGGCCCTCCCAGTTCGGTTGAAGTTTGTCTTCCTTCCAAGTTTTAATCAACACCAGTTCCCCCAGCCAGAAGGGATGAATGGTGAATTCAAGAGGACCAGCAGTTCTTTTAACCTGAGGGTTGACAGAACAGAGGAAATAGCCAGCACATAATTTCTTTTTTTTTTAATTTTTTAATTTTTTTTAATATAACTGAGTGAAAATGTACATTCCCGTATAAATTTACATGCCCACCTATATGCAGCTTCCACTGCTCTCCCTGCCCGCTGACAGCACACTATTCCTCTCTGCTCCATACATGTCTCATCTTCCCAACAGTCTCCTTTCCCCTCCTCTCCACCCACTCTCCTTCCTCCAGCCAGAGGTCAGCAAGATGATATCCTATAGATGTATAGAACTATAAAATGCATCCAATATATGGTCACTCTGCATTGCCAAGTCCAATCCATTCATGTCCAAAGAGTGGACCTTCATTATGATTTACGGGCAAGGGCAGCATCAGGGCGAGGGGCCATGCTGTCAGGGGAACCCCGAAACCGCTGGACCGTCAATTGAGATCTTTTAGTGAAGATCTCAGGATGCACCCCTTTTTATTCTTGTCAGCACATAATATCTTAAAAAGTTTATCTTTGGTTTCTTTGGTGGGCAGGTCTGTGGCCCTATCTAGGTAGGGCAGTCCATTTAATAGTTCATAAGGGGATAACCCTAGATCCTTCCTTGGGCCCTTCTGATTCTGAGGAGGGCTATGGGGAGATACTTGTTCCATGGTAATTTAGTCTCTAAGACTGATTTTGAGATTTGTGTTTGAGAGTTTGATTCATTCTTTCCACCTTTGGTTGAGGAGGGAGGGTGCCAGGGGGTGTGGTAATTCCAGTTGATATTTAAAGTCTCCCTCCAGTACTCTGGAAGTAAAGGGACTTCCGTTGTCTGAGTCAATATTTTCTACTAGACCAAAGCTAGGTATAACATGTTGTAGTATGATTTTGATGACACTGTTAGTAGTAGCAGAGGCTAAAGGGAAGGCCTCAGCCCAGCCAGAAAGATGATTCACTATTACCAGCAGATATTTTAATCTTCCTACTTTGGGTAATTATGTGAAATCCACTTGAATACTCTGGAATGGCAGCTCAGGAAGCCTTCCTCCTGCAGGGTGTCTTCTGAGTACCTTCCTATTAATTTTCTGACAGGTTATACAGCCCCCACGTTTGTTTGGCAATTGTGTGGATGTCGACACACCCATAGTTTCTTAGTACTGCATTGCATGTAGCTTGAGGACACCAGTGACTCCCTGTACGTAGTATGGACAACAGTTCCCTCGTAATAGACCTGCTTATCATTTCTCTCCCATCTGGGAGAACCCATTGCCCACCCCAGTCTGGGTGGCCCCAGTTTTGGTTAATTCTTCTTGTCATTCCAGAGTGAATTGGGGTTTTATTGTCACCTCTGGGATATACGATATTAGACTGAAAAGTTGGATCTCTTTCACTAGGGTGTCCTGTTTGGCCATTGGGTGTCCTGTTTGGCCATTTTATCTGCAAGCCAGTTGCCCGTAACCCCTAAGCTGCTTCCCTTTTGGTGACCATTCACATGGACCACTGCTATTTCTGTAGGGAGCAAGAGGCTGTCTTAGGACTTGTCTAACCAAGTTTCCATGGATCAGTTATTTTTCTTTGCTGTTCATGAGCTCTCGTTCCTTCCAAATTTTTCCAAAGGTGTGCACAACTCCCCAAGAATATTGTGAGTCTGTGCAAATAGTCCTTCTTAACCCTTGAGGAGTTTGAGGGGTCAATCAGGGGCATAGAACGCACAAGTTTGCCCTGACCAGCTATTAGGCAGCCTCCCTTTTTCTCGGAGGGACCGATTCATCCCATCCACTTTTGCGTAGCCATTGTGTCTCTTTCCCTCAGCCACTCGTGAGGACCCATCTGCAAATAGCCTGTCTCCTCTATGTAAGGGAATCTCCCTTAGGTCTTGTCTAACTTTGGTTGGATATTCTATAATGTCTAACAGCTATGTTCCAGAGTCTCTGGGCTTCCTTCCCCTTTCCACAGGAAACTAGCAGGGTTTAGGCAAGCCTCAGTGGTCAAGACCAGGTTCATCTTTTTCTACTAGTGTTGCCTTATATTTTAAAATTCTTGAGTCTGTCAGCCACCTCCCTGCCCTTTGATTTAAGATGTTTCTGACTTGGTGTGGAGTACTCATGACTAGGGCCCCCCAAAGGTCAGTTTCCACCTCTCCTCCACCAGCAGAGTGGTTGTGGCTACTGCCTGGACACATTCTGGCCACCTCCTTGGGTCCTGAGACAGGACCCAATAGTTTGGACACAAAAGCAACAGGCTGCTTTCCCCCCCCCACCCCATCTGTGTGAGGACCCCAAGAGCCATGTCTTGGTCTACTGTAGCAAATAGGTGAAAGGGCTTACCTAAGAATGATAGTGCCAGAATGGGCTGTAATCAGGGCTTGTTTTAAGTCCTCCACTGCTGAATCTCAGGGGAAGACCAAATTAGGGGATCAGACTCTTCTTCTAAAAGCTTGAGGTACAAGATTTTTGTTCTTTGGGCGTAGGAATTAATCCACAGTCAACAATAGCCTATTAATCCTAATGGCTTCCTGAGTTCTCTCTTTGTCTTAGGTAGGAGCAAGTTGACAATCCCTGAATTCACTCTGGGTTTATCCTCTGCTTCCCCTCACTGATCAGGTGTCCTAGGTATTTCACCTCTTTTTCTACAAATTGTGGTTTGTTCTTAGAGACCTGGAGTCTGTTTTTAGCTAGGAAATTGAGTAGACTAAAAGTAGTTTCCTCTGCCTGGCCCTTGTTTTTCTCTGAGACTAATAAGTCACCCACCTATTGTAATAACTGGATTTCTGTATGTGGTTGAAACTCTTCCAAAACTTTTTCTAGAACCTGGCCACATAAGTTTGGGGCCTCAGTGAGGCCTTGTGGTAGCACTGTCCAGTGGTACTGTTTCTTTCTTCCAGTCGGGGGTTCTCCCACTCAAAGGCAAAGAGGTCTCTACTTTCAGGGTTAAGGGGACATGCCCTGAATGCATATTTTAAGTCTACTACACTAAACCACTTATGTTCATAAAGAATTCTGCTGAGGAGGGTATGTGGATTAGGAACAACTAGATGGTGGATGTGGACAGTTTTATCTATGGCCCTCAAGTCTTGTACTAGCCTGCATATGCCATCAGATTCCTTAACTGAGAGGATTAGGGTATGGTAGAGTGACATACAGGGTTCTGGGTGGCCATCTTTCACCAGGCCCTCTATCACTGGCTGTAAGCCCTTCTTTCCCTCAATGGGGATAGGGTATTGTCTTCTACAGACCACCTCTCCTTATTTTTTTAGTTCCACTCTTAAGTATGGATCTCCAATCCTCACCTATTGCCTGCTTTAACCCATACTTGGGCGTTGATTTTTTTTTCCTCCTCCTCAGTAAGAGGAGTGAATTTCTGTTCTAGCCTGTTAATGACTACCTTCTCTACAGTAGATACCATGATTCTGGCTTTTTCTTTTGGCTTCTCCTCCTCTCTTCTCCTAAAAACTTTTTTCTCTTAGCAGTTCGTCAATGGGTTTGTCACGCCATCCTTCTATCTTTCGTGATTTCTTGGTGATGTCAGGCCAGCTTTTGGTGTCAAAACTAACTTTTAAGAGTCCCTGTCCTACTTGGACCCCTGGATCTAACCCGGAGTATTTTCTCATTTGATCTCTAAGTCTCTCCAGGAAATGTAATGGGTCTCCTCCTTTTCTTGTTGTACTCGAAAGGTGTTGGCCACATTTGGGGATCTGGGAGCTGATTCTGTTATTACTTTATCATCTCCCTAAGGTTCTACATTTGGCATCACTCTTCCAGGTCATTGTTGTCTCATTTCAGGTCAACATTGGGGAATTTTTATTCGGAGCACCCTGCCCTCCTTGGGGGTGCTCCCTCTCCCAGACCGATATGGCCACTTTTCTAATCATCCTCCTGTCTTCCCCTGTAAATAAAAATGGTCATTATAGACATCATTTCTATCCAGGTATAATAAGTAGGAACTGATCCCCTAGACCAACAGGATCTTCTAAGAGAACTTTCATTTCTTTCTTAAAGTTTCTAACTTCAGGTCTGGTGAAGGGAGCATTAACATATCCAATCTCCCCTTGCCCTACCAGGACCTCCCAAAGGGGAAATATCTGTTGTTTTGTGGGCAGGGAAAACTTCTGGAGGTCCTTCTTGCATTGTTCCATTTCCTTTCTTAGAGTAAGGTAAGAGGGAACAGTTGATTCAGTCCCCTCACTGCTCTCGGTTCTGGCCTTTTTCTGTTTCTTTTGCATTGTGGCATAAGGCAGGGGCTAAGGGAAGTTAACCTCACTATGTCAGACTCGCCATCAGAAGGCACTGGAGGCAAATTGGACCCACCCTCAGGAGGTGACAGGCAAGAAAGAGCGTCTCGGGGTTTTGATTTAGGACCTCTGACTCGACAGCACTTGGCTTGGCTTACCCTGCTTAAGGGGAAACATACCCTGCACTGGTTTTAATCTCCCTTTCAACCAGCAGAGGGCATAGGTTACTTTGTCTTGGGAAGGTGGCATTCTATCATTTACACAGAGGACTAGGGCCTGGTGGACCCAATCCTCAGAACCAAATTGGGGCCAGAATACTGGTGGCGTACAAATTGGTTCCTTTGGCCAAATGAAGCAGCAATATTTATTCATCTTCTGTCTATCCTTGTCCCAAGTTTGAGGATTATCTCCCCAAATTCTCAAAATCCTCCCTAAAGGACTGTCAGGAGGAATGTTCTTGGGAGCTTTTCCCCTCCCTAGGTCTAGAACTCATTTCCTGTTTTCTATCAGTCTCAGTGTTCAGTGCCTGAATTTCCCCATGTGCTCAACACCCCTTTCCCTGGAAATTTCTTGCACACCCCATGATTTGCTTCATCCATCACCAGTTGTCTCCCTCGTGGAAGGATGGAACCACATATCAGGATTCCCCACTTGCTTCGTATCCAAGATACATCGCAGTCCCACGCACACACTCAACATCCAAAATTTCAAACCACAAGGGCAGTTATTCAGAGTCCAGTCTTCTCACCCTGGCTTTGCACAGAGTTGTCTGTTCCCTGCAGTAGTTTGTTTTCATCCCCTTGTGTTGCCCTTGCCAACTTCCAGACAATGATGCCGGGTTTATTCTAGCTGTCACAAGAGACAGGGCACCTTGGCAGAGCAGGCCTCTGAAACCAAGTCTGGATGCATCTTCCCCTTCACCAAGGCTGCCACCCCAAGTGGACAGAAAATATCCTGGGCGAGCCCCCAAAGCTTCTGAGAAATGTTGTTGGCACCTTGGACACTGCTCAGGTTTCTCTTGGCAGCTAGCAGGCTGGTATAAACCCCCAGTTAGGACCCTGCCTCAACTTTATCCATTATGAGATAACTGATAAGCAGTTACCAGTGTCTTTTTCTGATGAACGCTCAAGAAATCCATTTCAAATACAGTTAGTGAGAGTGAGACTTTATTGGTCAATATTGCAAAATTGGGCACCTGAGCCCGCGAAGGAAGCTGGTCAGAGAGGGGTGCATCAAATAGTTCCTTACAAGGCCATTTTGTCTTCTAACTCTCAAGTCCCTCCCCCAGTTCCTCATTGGCTGAGTACTATAGGGTGAACAGTCTCTCCTGGACATTGGCTGAGTCTTAACATTCTATTTTGTGGTTATATCTCCTGTTTCCCAAACAGGTTTCCACACCTCCCCCCTCCACCCCTGCTGTTTACCCTTTCTTTTAGGTTAACTAGTAACTTCTTATCTTGGCCTTTGTTCTGAAGATGCACCATTTTGAATTTTACCTCTCCCATGAACTAAGAGAACATAGATATCAAAGATGTGTATTGATTGCCACTAAAACCAGACCCCAAAGAAAGACACCAAGATATAATCAAGCACAATAAAATGAAACATAAACATACAACAAGACAACAAGCCTCAAATCAATGCTAACATTCAGAGGGAAACCCTATAGGGTTTGTCTGACTTCTCTACAGAAACGATATTGGCTAGAAAGCAGTGGGATGACACATTCAAAGCCCTGAAGGAGAAAAACTTCCAACCTAGAATTATATATCCTGCAGAATTGTCTCTCAGATATGATAGTGAAATTAAGACATTTGCAGATAAAGAGAAGCTTAAAGACTTTGTAAAAGCTAAACCAAAACTACAATAAATACTGAAAGAAGCTCTTTGCTTGGAAAAACAAAACCATTAAGTGTATATTTAAGGAGGAAATGCAGGACACGGCCGCAAGAATCTTACTCAGGGTAGTCACAAAACTCAATCAAAGCTACAGTATTAAAAGAAGGGAACTAGTGATCATATCGTGAAAACTATGATACCATCACACTAAAAAGAAGGATACTGCAGTAGTTATAGTCCTGTCAGATGCAGAGGAAATTAAAAAGATATGCTGAAGTTAAAATAAGGTTTAAAAGGGGGATCAGAGGGGTAGCTGCAAAGCAAAATAACAATACAACATATCAAAACAAGAAACTCAATACTGGGGTCTCAACAAACACAAAACCAACACTGAAAAGTCCACCCATAAAGAACAGAATATTAAGAGCAACATAGAAAGCATCAACACAAAAATAAATACATCAAAATGACAGGACTAAACACATACCTATCAGTAACTACTCTGAATGTAAACAATCTGAACAATCAAAAGACAACAAGTGACATCCTGGGTCAAAAGACAACCTGTGTATATGTTGCTTACAAGAAACACACCTTAGATTCAAAGATATGAACAAACTGAAAATTAAAGGGTGGAAGAATATATATCAAGCTAACAATGAACAAAGAAGAGAAAGTGTGACAACTCTAATCTCAGATAAAATAGATTTTAATGTAAAATCCACCATCCTGGACAGGGATGGACACTATTGCTGAAAGGTTCAATACACAAGCAGGCCTTAACAATATTAAATATTTATGCACCTAATATTAGAGTACCTAAATACATCAAAGAAATGCTAACTACACTCCAAAATGAGATAGATCACTCCACAATAATAGTGGGAGACTTCAACACTCCACTCTCAATATTGGACAGATCATCTAGAAAAAAGCTCAGTGAAGACACAGAAGACCTTACTGCCACAATTAAACAACTAGATCTCATTGACTTATACAGAACTTTCTGTCCATCAGTGGACAACTACACCTTCTCCAGCACCCGTGGAACACTCTCTAGAATAGACCGTGTGTTAGGACATAAAGCAATTCTCTACAAAATCCAAACCATTGATTTATTGCAAAGTATCTTCGCAGACCATAAAGCCATAGAAGTTTAAATCAGTTGCAGAAAAATCATACGTAGAAATTGAAACTCAAGGAAACTGAATAACACCTTACTCAAAAAGCCATGGGTTATAGAGAAATCAAGGATGAAATAAAGAAATTTATAGAAGCAAATGAGAATGAAAACACATCCTATCAGAATCTATGGGATACAGCAAAAGCAGTGCTCAGAGGTCAATTTATTTTTATAAAAGCACACATCCAGAGGAAGAAAGGGCCCAAATTAAAGAATTAACCCTGCAGCTTGAACAAGTAGAGAGCAACAGAAGAACCCCTCAAGCACCAGAAGAAAACAGATAATAAAGATTTAAAACACAACTAAGTGAATTAGAGAATAGAAGAACTGAAAAAAGTCAACAAAACCAAAAGCTAGTTCTTTGAAAAGATCAACAAAATTGATAAACCATTGGCTAAACTTAACAAAAAAAACCAGCAGGAGATACAAATAACCTGATTAGGAAATGAGATGGGAGATGTTACAACAGACCCAGCTGAAATCAAAAGTATCCTAACAGAGTACTGCAGAAGTCTATACTCTAACAGATTTGAAAACCTAAAGGAAATGGACAAATTTCTGGATTCATACCACTCACCAAGATTATCACAAAGAGAAGTAGATCAGCTTAATAAACCTATCACAAAGTCATCAAAAAACTGCCAACCAAAAAAAGTCCTGCCCCAGATGTCTTTCACAGAGAATTCTACCAAACTTTTAGAGAACAGTTAATTCCAGTACTATTGAGGCTATGTCAAACCATAGAAAAGTATGGAATACTCCCAAATTCATTCTGTGAAGCCAGCATAACCCTGATACCACAGGGGGAGAAAGATCCCTCTCCAAAAAGAGAATTAGTGACTAATATCACTCATGAACCTAGATGCAAAAATCTTCGACAAAATCCTAGCCAATAGAAGTTAACAGCATATCAAAAAAAAATAATTCATCTTGACAAAATTGGTTTCCTTCCAGGGATGTGAGGTTGGTTCAGTGTCAGAAAAACAATTAATGTGATCAATCACTTAAATATCACAAAAAATAAGAATCATCTGATTTTGTCAATTGATGCAGAAAAGGCATTTGGCAAAGTCCAACACCCATTCATGCTAAAAACTCTCAGCAAGATGGGCACAGAAGAGAAATTCCTCAACATAATTAGTGGCATCTATGCAAAGCCCAAAACTGTCTTCATCGTTCTGAATGGTGAAAGACTGAACGAATGGCCCTTGAGAATGGAAACTAGACAAGGATGCCCACTCTCACCACTTCTATTCAATATTGTACTAGAAAGTCTAGCGATAGCAATTAGACAAGACGAAGAAGTAAAGGGCATCTGTATCAGCAATGAAGAAGTGAAAATCTCCTTATTTGCAGATGATATGATTGTATGTAGAGAACTCTAAGGAATCCACAAGTAAACTACTGGATACGGATAAACATAAGTAAATCAGTAGGATTCCTTTTACACCAACAAAGAGATCTTCAAAGAAGAAATCACCAAATCAATACCATTTACTATAGTCTCCAAGAAGACAAATAACTAGGAATAAATCTAATTAGAGAAATAAATGACCTACACAGAGAGAACTACAAGGCCTTACTGCAAGAAACCAAAAAAGACTTACATAATTGGACAAACCTACCCTGCTGTTGGATAGGAAGACTTAACATTGTGAAAATGTGTATTTTACTTAAAGTGATCTACTTATATAATGCAATCCCAATACAAATTCCAGTGTCATTTTTTAATGAGATGGAGAAACATATCACCAACTTTGTCTGGAAGGGGAAGAATCCCAGCTAAGTAAAGCACCGCTGAAGAACTGGAACACAATGGGAGGCCTCACACTACCTGATCTTAGAACCTATTACACTGCCATAGTAGTCAAAACAGCCTGGTACTGGTACAAAAGAGACATATAGGCCAATGTAATAGAGTTGAGACCCCAGAGATGCCAGCATCCTCTTATAAACAGTTAATATTCAAGAAAGACTCTGAGATTGTAAACTGGGGTAAAAACAGTCTCTTCAACAAATGGTGTTGGCAAAATTAGATATCCATCTGTAAAAAACAGAAACTAGACCCACATCTGACACCTTACACAAAAACTGACTTCAAAATGGATCAAAGACCTATATATTAAACCTAAAATGATAAAGATCATGCAAGAAAATATAGGATCAATGATGGATGTTCTAATACACAGCTTAGACAGACTTCAAAATCTAACAAAGCATGAGTAACAGAAGAGAAAATAGATAAATAGAAACTACTAAGAATCAAACACTTTTGCTCATCTAAAGAGATTATCAACAGAGTTAAAAGACGACCTACAAAATGATAAAAAATATTTGACAACTACATGTTGGACCATCGTATGAGCTCCATAATCTGCAAGGTTCTGCAAAATATCAACAAGAAAAAGGTAAATAACCCAATTAAGCAATGGGCAAAGGAAATGTGCAGACACTTCACTAGAGAAGACATCCAGGCAGCTAAAAGACACATGTGGAAGTGCTCACAATCATTAGTTATCAAAGAACTCCAAACCAAAACTACAGTGAGATACTATCTCAGCCTAACAAGGATGGCCATGATCCAAAAAACACAAAACAACAAATGCTGGAGAGGCTGAACTCTCCTACACTGCTGTTGGGGTTACACAATGGTATAACATCTTGGAAAGCAATCTGGAGCTTCCCTAAAAAGCTGGAAATAGATCCAGTAATCCCATTGCTTAGAATTTATCCTTTAGAAACAAAGGCTGTCACGCAAAGAGATACATGCACAAGAATGTTTATTGCAGCACAGTCCGCAATAACAAAAAGATGGAATCATCCCAGATGCCCATCAACAGATGAATAGGTGAACTATGGTACATGTACTCAATGGAACACTATGCTATGATAAAAAACTGATGATTTTTAGAAACCCTCTCTTAACATGGTTTCAATTGGAAGATACTATTCTGAGTGAAATCAATCAGTGGCAAAAGGACAAAAATTGCATGAGACCCCTGTTATAAGGACTTAAAAATAGAGGGGAGTGGAGAGGGTGGAGAGGAGGGGACTGGAGATTGTCGAGAGGATATTACATGTATAGAACGGAAAGGAGGAGTGTGCTGTTACCAGGCAAGGAGAGCAAAAGGAGCTGCAGATAGGTGGGCATGCGAATTTAAATTGGATTGTAACTTTCACTCAATCACAATTAAAGATATATATATTGAAAAGTAAAGATGTCACCTTGAAGACTGAGGTATGACTGACCCAAGCCATGGTATTTTCAATCACATCATATGCATGTGAAAGCTGGACAAAGCAAAAAAGATGGAAGAAAAATTGATACCTTTGAATTGTGGTGTTTGGGAGGAATATTGAATGTACCATGGACTGCCAAAAGAACAACTAGGTATGTTTTGGAAGAAGTACAACCAGAGTGCTCCTGGAAGCAAAGATGGCAAGACTGCATTTTACATACTTTGGACATGTTGTCAGGAAGGATCAGTCCCTGGAGAGGACATCATCCTTGGTAGGGTGGAGGGTCAGCTAAAAAGCGGAAGACCCTCAATGAAATGGACATAGTGGCTGCAATGATGGGCTTAAGCATAAAAACAATTGTGGACATGGTGCAAAACCTGGCATTGTTTCATTCTGTTGTGCATAGGGTCTCTATGAGTTGGAACTGACTCAAAAGCACCTAACAATAACATATTAATGAGGCAGGGCTCAATATACAAGAATAGGTTTTATCTTAAGTCAGTCTCTTCTGAGATAAAAAAGAGAAAACTAAGCAGAAAGACATGGTGGACCTCATAACACTGGGAAACAAGAGCCAGGAGAATGGCACATACTTTCTACCTAAGACCTAAGCTCCATGACCAGAGAAGACTGATGACAAAAAAGGTCCTTTCCCTAGAGCTGACAAAGAAAGGCTTCCCCTGAAACTGATACCCTGAATTCAGGTTTCTAGCCCCTAGATTGTGAAACAAATAAATTTCTCTTTGTTAAAACCATCCACATGGGTATTTCTGTTAGATGCACACCAGAAACTAAGACCGTACTTTCGGCCCTCTGAATTTATTGTTGATGAGAATACACACAACCAAGCATACATCAGTTCAACATTTTCTGAATGTACAATTGAGAGACATGGATTACATTCTTCCAGTTGTGCAACCATTCTTACCCTCCTTTTCTGAGTTGTTCTTCCCTCATTAACATAAACTTTCTAGCCTCTGAGGTTCCTCCTATTCTTAACACTCCTACCTCTGTTGCTCTAGGTAGACCAAACCAGACCAAACCTACTGTGATCAAGTTGATTCCAATTCATGGCAACCCTATAGGACAGGATGGAACTGCTCCATAGACTTTCTGTGGACTGCCTGGTAGATTCAAACCGCCAACCTTTTGGTTAGCAGTCATAACACTTATCCAGTATGCTACCAGAGTTTCTACACCACCAGGGTTTCCTCCAGGTGATTAGAGGCCACTTGTACGTTGGATGGGTGCTTGCAAGATCCCAGGCACTATGTAGTGAACTGGGAGGTAGAACACTAAACATGATGTTAGGCCAGTCAACTGAGATGTTCCATAAAACAGAGACCCTAAACTTCCAAACAAAGGTATAATTTTCATAGGATTTCAGAATATAACATTGATGGATATACCATAGTTTATGTAAACAAGTCCTGATGTGTGAATATTGTTTCCTTCTCACTTTTGTTTGTCACAAGCACACTGGAGGAATATCCTGGTGCATTTATATTTGTGAAACATGTCCAATATTTTCCTTGAGACAAATTTCTAGAAATGGAATTATTGAACCCAGAGTTCATGACCTTACAAATAGTGGCAGGATCCAGAGTTTATGATCTTACAAATAGTAGCAGGATCTAGGACTTGTCACTCTCAGTGTAATGTTCTTTTCAGCAAATTACAAATTAATGGTAGCTACGAAGTCCGTGTCTTAAGAGGATCTAGTGAAAATACAGCATGCAATGAGCATTTTGTGGGTGTGTGTGGCTGTATTTCCAGAATCTAAACAGAAACTTTACTTCTCAGAGAACACATTCGTTCAGTGAATCTTTATTGTGTCTATTGTGCCAGACACACTGTTGTAGCAGCTAAACAAACAAACAAGAAAACAGACAAAAGCCTTGCCTTTCAATAGACAGTGATAAGATACAGGGAAAAATACAGATTAATGTTATAGTGATGTGTCTACTTTATACAGGGTGGTCAAGAGCAACTGCTCGCAGGAGATAACTTTAGAGCTAAGTTAGTAAATGACACAAAGATTCATGAACTACAAAGTGCAAGGAGCCTTAGGCCAACGTGATTTTCCTGATTAGACAGGAAGGGAGAGTGGGAGGAGATGAAGGAGAATCAGGGAAGGGTTATGTGGTAAGTGGCAGTTTGCTTGCATTAGCTGTTCAGCACATTGCGAAGTACATGATTGATTGTGGTCATCTAGTACTGCTATAACAGAAGTACCACAAGTGGGTGGATGACTTTAACAAAAAAAAGTGCTATTCAGGGTGCTGGCTTCAGGGTGAGGCTTTCTCCTTCTTTTGGCTCTGGAGGAATATCCTTAGGTTGTATCAGTCTTCCTTTGTTCTGAGAGTATCTCAGCAAAGGACACAGTCTGCTCCTGGCACGGCTTTCTTGTAGATAATGCAGTCCCCGATTCTTTGCTTTCTTCTGTTTCCTTTTATTTCTTATATGATAAAAGGAAGTACAAGCCACACCCCATGGAAATTCCCTTTATATGGGAGCAGGGAGGTAAATTTAGTAAGGCTGTT
Organism: Heterohyrax brucei; assembly: GCA_028571685.1. Classification (NCBI taxonomy): domain Eukaryota; kingdom Metazoa; phylum Chordata; class Mammalia; order Hyracoidea; family Procaviidae; genus Heterohyrax; species Heterohyrax brucei. The sequence goes on from CM053141.1 coordinate 175,214,931, forward strand.
ACAGTCCCACCCTAATCCTCTTTTAGTGTAATCCAATCTTGCAGTATTAACCACAGGCAGAGATTAGGATTTACAACATAGAAAAATCACAAAATGGAGAACAGCTACACACTATTGAGAATGAATCAGTTTAGCCAGATTGATACACATTTTTTGGAGGACACAATTCAATCCATGACATCATTGTTTATCGTTAGTAACCAAGTGGCATGTAGATGTATTTCAGCGTTTTCTCCACTCTGTTGATTTTTTTTTAAGGTTAGGTTTATTGAGGTATACTATTCATAGAATAAAAATTATCTTTGGGAATATGGTTTGATGGGTTTTGAAAAATGCACTCTGCCGCATAACCACCACCAGAAGGATCAAGAAAATATTAAATATTTTCATTACCGTCTAAAATTTCTTTGTGTGGCTTTATAGACAATCCCCTGCCTTTGCTCCCAGTCCCTAGTAACTATGGGTTCATGTTTTCTAGAATGCTGTGTAAGAGTTATGTAGATTTTTGTGTCTGGCTTCTTTCACAGTGTAAGGTCTGTCTGTATTGTTGCATATTCATAGTTTGTTCCTTTTTATAGGTGAGTAGTTGTGGTGGTCAGGATTATGTCAACTTGGCTACTACCTATTTGGCTGCTGTATTAAGTGGCAGGGCGGGGTTTGTGGTGGCTTCCTGCCCCTCGGCTCTCATCTCGTGACCCTGGACTACAGCTGCTGATCGCTCACGTGACCAGGAGCTGCTGCTCTCTCTTGTTCCAGCGTCTGGTTCTGGGACTTGAGCTAGCGGCTGTTGGGCTCATCAGTCCTTACAGTCGGCACGTGAGAGTCCTGCTCCCTGACCTGCCAATCCTGCGCTCGCCAGCCTCTGCTCAGTCCTGCTCCCTGACCTGCCGATCTTGGGTTCTCCAGCCTCTGTCACTTCGCCTCGCCACCAGCTTGGGACCCACCGACCTCCAGCCTCTGTTGCATCGTCTCGCCGCCAGCTTGGGATCCACTGACCCACACAACCGGTGATCTGCAACTCTGGTCTCTGACTTGCTGACCTTGGGTTCCTCAGCTTCCGTGGACACGTGAGGCTTGTGCCAGAGCTTGGGACATTCAGCTTCTGTGATTACGTGAGCTGTTTCCTATATTTGTATCTATCTATCTGTCTATATATATATATATTATAAATCTTTCCTAATACCTACACGTGTTACTGGTTTTGCTTCCCTAGAAAACCCAGCCTAAGACAGTAGTGTTCCTTTATATGTGGGTACTGTAATTTGTGTATTCGCCAGTCTTTGGATGTTTGTGTTGTTTCTATTTTAAAGCTGTCACAAACACGAAAACAAACGAAACCCACTGCTGTTGAGTCGATTACAACTCACAGCAACCCTAAAGGTCAGGGTAGCACTGCCCCACAGAGTTTCTAAGGAGCACCTGCCAGGTTTAAACTGCCAACCTTTCAGGTAGCAGACGTAGTAATTAACCAACTAAGCCAACCAAGGGTTTCTTACCAAGCCAACCAAGGGTTTCCTGTCAAGAATAAAGCTACTGTAAACATTCTGGTACACATCTGTATGTGCACATACATTTTCAGTTCTCTTGGGTAACTACAGGAGAATGAGATTGCTGTGTCTCTGTTGTTTTTAGTTGCCATCAAGTTGATTCCAACTCACGGAGAACCCATGTGCACTGAGTAGAACTGCCCCATAAGGCTTTCAAGGCTGTGACCTTCTGAAGATGCATCATCAGGCTCGTCTTCCCAGGTACCGCTGTGTGGTTTTGAACTGCCAACCTTTTGGCTAGTAGTGGAGTCTCAGCCGTTTGCACCACCCAGGGACCACTGCCCTCTGATAAGTGTCTTCATATAAGAAACTGTTCAACTGGTTTTTAAAATGAATGTGTCATTTTTCCTTTCAGTTCATGATGTTGTAGTTCCTCTGCATTCTTGTCTGGTGTTTGACATTATCGTTTTCATTTTAGTTTTTGTACTTCTAATAGTTGTGCAGAGGTTTTAATTGTCACTTTCTAAATCTTAAACATCTTACATTTGCTTACCTAGAATATAGATCTCTTCTTTAATGACTTATCTGTTCATATTTTATACCTATTTAAAAAAAATTATAACAAATTTTATTTTTAAGTCAGTTTAGGTTGATACGAATATTGTGCAGAAAGTAAAGAGTTCCGTGTACTCCTCCTCCTGGAAAGTTGTTTCTGCTATTACTATCTTGCATGCTTGTGTTTCATTTGTTACAATTGATGTACCAGTATCATTGCATTATTATTAGCTGAAGGCCATAGTTTACATGAGGATTCACTCCTTGTATTGCACAGACCTGTGGGTTTTGAATGTACAGTGGCATGTGTCCACCATTACATTATCACAGAGTTGTTGCACTGTCTTAAAAATACTCTGTGCTCCACTTGTTCACCAGTACCCACACCCCAGTCCCTAGCAACAACTGTTCTTTTCTCTCTCCCTATGGTTTTGCTCTTTCAAGAATATCGTGTAGTTGGAATGAAACAGTATGTAGTTTTTTTGGATTGGCTTCACCCTGGTGACGTAGTGGTTAAGTGTGATGGCTGCTAACCAAAAAGTTCACAGTGCCAGTGTGCCAGGCATTCTTTGAGAACTGTATGGCAGTTCTACTGTGCCCTGCACGGTTGCTATGAGTCAAAATTGACTCAACAGCAGTGGGTTTGATTTTGGAGGTTTGTTTTGCTTCACTTAGCAGTATTCATTTAATGTTCTTCCATGTCTTTTTACAGCTTAGTAGCCCCCACCTTTTTTTATTGTCTTGTTTTCTTATTATTGAGTTGAAAGAGTATACACATCAATATACATATATATGCATATATATATATACGCACACACTAAAAAAATAACCCATGTACACACATACATCCATCCATAATGTGTTATATGTGTCTATATTCCAGATATAAATACTGCATCAGGTGTATTTTATAATTTTTTTCTCCCAGTCTGTGCCTAACATTTTTGTTTTCTTAATGGTGTCTTCCCAGGAGCAGTGTATTTTAATTGTATGAAGTGCTGTTTATCAATAGCTTTCTTTTACGATTTATGCTTTTGTGTCTAAGAAATCTCTGCCTAATGTAAGGCCACAAAGTTTTCCTGTAAACTTCCTTCTTGGGGTTCTACACTTTTAAGTTTTACATGTAGGTCTATGATCTTTCTGGTTAATTTTCATATATGCTGTGAGGTAAGGGTCAAGATTTCTTTTCTCTTTTTTTGGATATGGAAGTCCAGTTGCTCCAGCACCATTTCCCCTACTGATTTTGTTGGTCTTACAACGTCTGTCATTGGTAGACAGGAACATAAATAATAGCTATTCTTTCTTTGTCAGCTAGTGCTGCTTCAACAGAAATGCCACAAGTGGGTGGCTTTAAACAGAGAAATTTTATTTGTCACACTCCAGGAAGCTAAAAGTCCAAGTTCAGAGTATCAGCTCCAGGGGAAGGCTTTCTCTGCTGTCTCTGGAGGAAGGTTCTTGTGGTCAGTCCCCCCTGGACCGGGAGCTTCTGAGGCACAGAGATGCCAATCGTTTCCAAAGGACGTGCTCAGCTCCTTGCACTGCTTGCCTTCTTGATGCGATTAGGTCTCCATTTGCCTCTTTATCTTTTATATCCCAAGAGGCTGCCACAATGCAATCCCACTCATTGAGTCCTGCCCCACGAAATCAAATGCCACCCATCCTCCCTCATTAACATCTCAGAGGCAAGGTTTACAGGATACCAGAACCTCACACAAAACCCAAAATCAGTGGCCGCCTAAACCACCACACATATTTGTATACATATTGTGGGTGGGACACAAATGCAATCTATGACAGTAATAAGTGTTTGTTGGTCAATTATGTTGTATCTCAGCTTGTAACTCAGAGAAGGCAGAGGGAATGGAAACTTACAAATTGAATTTTCCATCTTCAGCGCTGCTCCTTCCCGTCATGTGCTTTTTAAATAACTTTTTTATTGTGCTAAATCTAGAGGTAACAAACATTTTCCCTGTTAACACTATCATTTGATTTTTATCAGCACGTGTATGTGGTTTAAATGATGAACTTTGGGTGAAAGTCATCTCTAATTCATTCTTCTCTGAAGTTTGCAGTTTAGTGGCAACTCCTGCCCACCTGTTTTTGTTGTTGTGTCATAATTACTAATGACCTTTTCACTGGAAACAATCTCAGCAACCCAGACCTCTGGAGGGGAGGATGCCTGCAGTTGGCTTCATTGGTCTCACCTTTACCTACCAGCAGATGGCATCATTAACTCTAGCACTGGGATGCTACCCTCAGGGTAAATTTGTTAACAGATTGGTTTCCCAAAGACTTGGTTCCTGCTGAAGGAACCAGTTGTCAGCTATTTCTTGCAAGATGGAGAATTTAACATATAATTTGAATCTTGCAAAAGGCAGAGAATTCCTTTTGGATTATTTGTTGTAGCTGTTACTGTTATGAAAATCTACATTTGTATTATTATGTGGAATTTCAACAAACAAAAAGTAACCATGCCATTGTCATACCAGGTCTTTGAAGCATCAGAGACTTACCCATTTTATTGGTTAGCTGACTGGTTGATTTCCTGCATGCTCCCCAAAAAGATAAGGGTTAGTTCTAGCCCATTTAAAGCTTTTCCTAAAAGTCTGTCTCAAATGTGACCTTCTCCAAGAAGTTTTTCCAAGTTCAGCCAAATAGAGACTACTTCTTCTCCATTGTCTATATGACTCACAGCACTTCTCTACCTAAGGTACAATTATGCATCTGCTCTATCTCCTTGGATGTAACTAAGTTTCTGACTTAACATTCTGGGCATCAGCTTTGGCAGTTTCCAGCACCACCTCACGCACAGCCAATGCTGAATGATTAAAGTTGGACACTGAACGAAAGCAAAAGAAGAAAAAGAAAACCCTTCACATTTCCAGAACAGTGAGTGTGTACAGATAGGAACTGCCTGTCTCCAGTGTCCCTTCACATCAGGACTGGGAGGTGAGTGGGGCTTTGGGTGAAAATTAGGGATAGAGAATATTTAATGAAATATTTAAAAAGTCAAAATTAATGCAAAAAAAAACTATGATGGATAGATTATTGCAACTTTAAATAAAGACATTATCAGTAAGTAGTTCACACAACTTTCTTGAAAAAGGAGAGGTCTTTTCATAAAACTCTTACATTCGAAGACTAGAGTTATTTTTCTGAGGGTGAATGGCAGTGCATTCTTAGAGTTTAATGATTCATTCAATTTTAATAAATTTATTCATTCATTAGTTGTTGATCACATACTAAAAGTCAGCACTGTGCTAGTGTGCTAGGTGCTGTGGTCATGGGGGCTCAACTCGTTGCAAGACTGAGTGCATTTCTAGTTGTTCCAGAAAGTGTTTATCCACATGGTTCCACCCTGCCTTGTTCCAAAATGAACTTCTCTTAGATGGTTGGGTCTCTGAAGAATGGAAACAGTTTTTATGAATTCAGACCATTACACACTCCTTTTCCTCATTAAAGAAATAAAAAATGTCACTGAGTCAATTCTAATTCATGGCGACCCCATGTGTGTCATAGTAGAATTGTGCTTCATAGCATGTTCAGTGATTGGTATTTCAGAAACAGATCACCAGGTCTTTCTTCTGAGATACTTCTGGGAGACTTGAACCTCCAGCCTTTTGATTAGCAGCCAAAGCACAGTAACCGTGTGCACCAACGGGCTCCCTTGCCCCATTGAGACTCCAGTCTCTGTGGCTTTCAGGGTATGGGACACTTCGTTACAGCTTCCTGCTCCGTACCCAGCCTTTGCTGGTGTGGATGAAAGTGGGGCCCCAGTTTTAATTTGTGGTATTGGGCTAGAGTAGAACCATCACTGCCTGAAAGTTTTCTGTCTTATTAGGCTGCCCTTTTTCTGATCCTTTGGTTAGAGAGAACAGACTTTTTGTTGGGGCTTTGTTTGGCTTGTGCCCACAGGCATTTTTAGGGTACCAGCTTCTTCAGTTCAAAGTCTGGGGTAGGTGGGAAAAAGAAAACCCAGGGATCTTAACCAGGGTCTCTGGCTGGTGTGACTCCTCTCCGTCTATCAGAGTCTTCTATTGTTTGTCTTATATGCTATACCAAGGTTTGTAGTTGTATTTAGCGGGAGGGATAAGAAAAAGTATTTCTGCTCCATATTCCATTTTCGAGCAAGCAGTGAATTACTGAAACAATCAGTAGTAGGATCTCTACTGCTGCTTTTCGTGTTCTAAAATTTCTATAATAGACATTATTTTTTAATGAAGAAATGTACTTTATTTTTAAATGACTTATATTAAAAAATTACATATGTAACCTTATAGTTTATCTAGCTATCATGAGCTCTTCCTGTAAGGTTAGCAGAGTAAGAATGATGCAATCCCAGCACATTACATTAATACAGTGTCACTAATTGTGTCCTCCAAGAAGCAGATTTTGAGAAGGAGTTTGGGGGGGCTGATTAAGAAGTGACCTTAGGACCAAGACACATGGAAAGGAAAGGAAAGGACCAAAGCAGGAGTGCAGAAAAGGAGAGACTGAGTTGTGATGCACACAGCACAGGGAGCTCTGGAACTAGGACGGCCCTTGGGAGTTGATCCGTCATTGATGTTGGCTGCTCTGGGGACCTCACCTTGAGTGAAGTCCCTCACTTCAACATGCAGGTTTGTAACTCACTGCCAGTGAAGGCTGTCTGTTGGTAGAACTTGCAGCAGCTGGAGTTGAAGGGATATCTGGAGGTGCATCAGTGTCAACCCTACATGGTTATTTCAGATAGAGGGTGTCTTTCAAAGCCTTCCCTTCTATCTATGTTTTGGAGAGTCTGTGTCTCAGACATAGGAAGTAACTTAGGTTACATTTTAACAGCCCCTTTCCCAAACACTTCTCCCGACAGGCCTTTCCAAAGTGTAAATCTTATCGAGTCACTCCCTAACTAAAACATTTTGGTGGCTTTCTATTACTCCAAGGACAGAGGTCAGGATCTTTCATATAGACCTTATAGCCCTGCATGGCCTGTCCCCCTGAGGCCCCAAAGGGGTCTCACTCTAGCCCTGCCTGCCATGATTGCCTACTTCCAGTATTTTAAGACAGTTTTCTTTTTCCCCTTGGTAACACATATTGTCACTGTCTCGAAGAATCCGTTTTATTGTGTTAACCCTGTTAGTTATCTTTTTATTTTGCTCTTGGCAAAAGATCCCCTTTGCTTTTGTGTATGTGCATGCTAGGAAACTCAGGCTTGAAGTATGGGACACTGGTTAGTACTCTGATATACTTGGAGCAGCAGAATCATTACCATCGTGAATATTGTTGTCAAAAATACTGAGCTTTATCTGATAGGGTGTATTGACTTGATGCCCCAGTTGATAGCTCCCTCAGGAGGAAGAGACCTGTTGCTTTAAACATGTAGATATTTATGCATGTGTCTCTAGATGAACTGTCAAGATAAAAAAGGAAATGCAGAGGAAGTGCATGGCAGAGCACTGTGTGGTGGGCAAGTCCCCACCTCCACCTAATTTCAGTGGTGTTTGTGTGAGATGCAGGTCTGCTTACTAACACCCTGCATACAGACCAACTGGGCTTATATTGAAGAAGACCCTTTTTGAAGGGGAGGCTAGAGACAGCATAAGGCACAACTAGAAGGACAAAAGGTACCGTCATAGCTGACATGGAATGAGCTGTTTTCCCTAAAAAGGTGTATGAGCTTGGCTAGGCCATGATTCCTAGTACTGTGTGATTGTCTACCATTTTGTTGTCTGGTATGATTTTCCACTGTGTTGGAAATCCTACCTCTATGATGTGAATAAAGCCAGGTTAGAGGCAGTTACATTAATGAGACAGGAGTATACTCAATTAAGTTGTACCTCGAGTCACCCTCTTGAGATATAAAAGAGTCAAGTGAGCAGAGAAGAGCATGGGGGTCAGAAGAAGAGGGCGAAACCTCATACTGTTGCACCAAAAGAGCTGGGAGTGGGTGTCCTTTGGACACTGGTTCACTGCACTGAGAAGCTCTAGACCATGGGAATATTGATGGCAAGGACTTTTCCCCAGGGCCAACAAAGAAGCAAAACCCTCCCCTGGAATTGACACCCTGAATTTGGACTTGAAGCCTCCTAGACTGAGACAATAGATTTCTCTTTGCCAAAGCCATTGACTGTATTTGTGTTATAGCAGCACTAGTTAACTAAAACAGTGTCCTACAAAATCATGAGTCTGTTTGTAGTTATGATAATTCTGCTTCTACATAGCTGTACATTTGAGGCTGTAGGTCAAAGACTTTGAAAGGAGTTACCCTTTGCCTCTCTACCAGGTATGCCAACCACTCACATCCCCAGGTAGCTTCCTGAAAGGTCTTAGAGCTTTGAGAACCTGCATGAGAAACTATGAGCTTTGTGGCGCTGTCATAACAAAGTATCACAACGTGGATGTCTGACAGTTCTGCAGTGTGTCACTGGGCCATGCTTCCTCTGAAGTCTGTAGAAGATTTTTTCTTGCCTTTCTCAACTTATGGGAGCCCCAGGCATTCCTTGGTTTTTAGAAGCGTCTTCACGTGGCTATCCTTCCTCTGTCAGTGTCTCGTATCTCTTGTCTTTAAGAAGGGCACCACTCAGATTGGATTGGGACTCACTCTACTCCAGTGAACTGATAACATCTTCAAAGACTCTATTTTCCAGACAAGGTCATGTTCACAATACCCAGGGTTCGGACTTCAACATATGTTTTGGGGAGTGTCAGTTCAACCCATAATACTCTCCCATTCCCTGTACCCACACCCAGTATTTCAAAAGTCAACTCCAAGGCCACCCTGGCCCCTAGCATCTGCTGTTCTTTGTAAAACAGAAATCACAAGACAGGATTGTGCAGCTGTCCACCAGAACATCCTGAGAAGGGCTGCCCCTGCCACTCCCAAGCCACCAAAGCCCAGAACCCCACATCTGTCACGTCCTCCACTTCTACCACACACGTTTGATTTGCAGAGAAGATCCCTAAGTTTTGATCAGAACTCAACTTCTGTCTTAATAAATGCTGTTTTCACAGAGAAGAACAATCTAAGAATGAAGAGGCTATGCAGTTGCTGCCTGAGTTGTTATAAACCCATACAGTTTTCAGAATCCTTTTCACAAATCCAGTGTTCATCATTTGCTGTTAAACTTTTAATGACTTTCATAGAATCATGAAATTTATAACTTTTTAAATTGGAGACTGATATTTTTATAATGTATGTTTTAAAATTTACAATCCCATGTCCAAAGTTATATGATTTTTTTGTTTTTAGTTGTGGAATTCCTTTCCATATATATGCATAATTTACATGATTGATTTGAGCCTGGTATTGTGGGCTGTTCTGTCATTTCTTACCAGTCACCCAAAACATGTAAATGTGAGGCTTTGAAAAGAGTTCCTAAACATAAGCACTTTCCGGATTTCTATATTCTGAATATTTTTGTGTCACTTAGAATTATTTTATCCTTAAAGATATCATTCAGACTTAGATATTTGTCATGTCACTTTGTGCATGTATGAAGAAGGAGACATATCTCAAATAAATTAGGGCATTTCTAAAACAGTAACAGTGACTTCACAACTGCCACCTGGATGACAGCAATTTAAAAACCATCTTGATTTCAGAGATGTTAAAAATAATAATAATAATAAGCTCCCATGGACATATCTTTGCTTAAGAAACAGAAAATTCTGTTGAAGACTCTTGTGTGCACCTTTTAGATTATATCTCCCTTCTTTCCATCCCATGGATACTTAATGATTTTTGTTAGTTGCTCCCTTATTTTTCTCTACTCATTTAACAAATAGATACCCCAAACATATGTATGTATTTTTCTGAATTCCACTTACTATGCAACATTATGCGAGTCACCTGTGCTAACATATTTAGCTACTACTCAGTGTCACTGTTGTGTGATATGCACTGCAGACATGTACCACAGTTTATCACTTTGCCTGTTTGATGAGTATCTTGGCTGTTGTCAGGGTTTTGCTTTTTCAGATTAATTTACGGTAAACATTCTCCTAGTTGTCTCCTACATATATGCGTAAGCGTTGATCGGCAAAGACTAGATCAGCAGTCAGCAAACTTTTTCTGTAAAGGCCAATAAATATTTTAGAGTTTGCAGACTATATCATTCCTATGCAACTACTCAACCCCATCCTTTTAGTATGAAAGCCATCATAGGAAATATGAGCATGACTATGTTGCAGTAAAACTTTGTTTATAAAAACAGGCCAACTAGGCAAGATTGACTGTTAAGCTGTGGTCTACGAATTCTTTGATCTAGTAGGTAAATCCCCAAACCAAACCTGTTGTCACTGAGTCAATTCCAACTCACAGTAGGACAGAGTTGAGCTACTCTGTAGGGTTTCCAAGGAGTGTCTGGTGGAATTGAACTACCAACCTGTTGGTTAGTAGCCATAACCGTAACCACTGTGCCATCAGGGCTCCAGAGTTCCGTGTTCTCATTGCCTATAAATACTGCTGAATATTGCCTGAATATTCCTCCCTGAAATATCACCTGAGGGACATGAGACCTGTCTTTGCTTAGTCAGTGGAGTGGACTGAGCATCCACATTCAGGGATCTTAAGGGAAGGGGTCAGAAATGGGCTGGGGAGATGCTGGTGATGTGGGAGCTAGAAGCAGAAAGGGTACTCACACTGGCTCTCCTGAGTATGGGTGGGAGGTGAGACTCTGCTTAACTGGAGCCTGAGTCTCAGGCTACATCATAGCTGACATCACAGAAGCCACTGTTAGGTCACTACCAGGCGGTGGGGCATAGAAAAAAACAAACAAACAAGATAGCATTTCATTTGGCATCGTATGGCTTTATTATTTATTTAAACTGAGGTAAGAAAAGCTGAAATAGGTTCCCTAGGGATACTTTCTTGAGCCCTGGTCTTCATTGCAGCTTCCTACTCTGGCTTCTATTTAAATAGATTTGGCTTCAAAGACGATTGTCTCCATGGTCTCAGATGTCACAGTACCCTTAATCTCCAGTTCCTGGCCACCCTGTGCCTTCTCCATCGTGGCCTCGATGTTGTGCCTCTCCACAGTCTTGGCCACAATGTCCACTCCTCTGTCACGGGCTGCCGTCGCTGTTCTCGAAGCAGGGATGGCTCTGAAGCTCCTGAAGAAAGAGCCAATCCTGCTGGCTTTCTTCCCTGCAGAAGCCGAGCTGTCTGCAGATTGAATCTGTCCCACTTTGTGAGTTGTCCCGGAATCCTTTGGAGTGGGACTCTGGCTGGCACTTTTGTGAGATGAGGACCTGCGTCCTTTGCCCTTTGTGTCGCTGTGGCGTTTTTCTTTCTTGTCCTCTCTTGTGGTTCCACGGCTGCCTACTGAACGGTGGGAGGATGATTTCCGGTTTGACTTGCTCCTGCCTGTCCTGTGGTGACGGGAACTTTTCCTAGCGGGATTTCTGTCCTTCTTTACTCTTTCCTTTTTCTCCTTGTGGGCCTCAGCTCTGGGCTGGGAGACCCTCTGGCTTCCATCTCTCTCACTCATATATCCTTCGCTCTGCAAGGTTGAGACGAGGGGTCCTCCAGCTTTTCCAATGCCAGGCTTGTTGGTAGTGGCTACTCCTGCAAACGCCACACTCATGCTACTCTCGGGGGTCACGTTGGTAGTCACTGTCGATATGGTAGAACTGTCCCGTGTGGATGTGTTTGCAGCATCCACCAAGACCACATTAACACCCTCGGAGGACGTCTTGACAGCACGCACTACGGTCTTGCTAGATCCCGTTTTTCTTGGACCCTTGGTAGCCACTCCTGCCAGGGACATACTTGCCTGTCTTGAGCCTGAAGACTTGGAGACTGAGACATTCCTAGTGCTTGCTGTACGGCCTGCTGTCCCTGCTGCTGCTGCTGCACCTGGGGTAGGGCTTGGGACTGTCCCCATTGCTGGTGTACCTACTATGGGGCTTGCAGCTCTCCCTGCTGCTGGTGTGCCTGCTGTGGGGCTTGTGGCTGTCCCTGTTGCAGGGCTTATTGCTGCTGCCGCCATTGCTGCTCCTGCCGTGGGGACCACTGCTGCCCCTGCCACTGCTGTTCCTGCCGTGGGGACCACTGCTGTCCCTGTCGGAGGTCTTCCAGCCGTGGGGGCCACTGCCGCCGCCCCTGCCACTGCTGTTCCTGCCTTAGGGGCCCCTGCCGCCCCTGCCACTGCTGTTCCTGCTGTGGGGACTGCTGCTGCCCCTGCCATTGCTGTTCCTGACATGGGGACCACTGCCGCCCCTGCCATTGCTGCTCCCGTGGCAGGCCCTGGAGGTTTTGTGGCAGCAGACTGTGGAGGAGGCGTGCTAAGAAAGACTTGTTGGATTCCCTCTCCCCCAGCATACGCAGAAGAGCTGGCTCCAGACACTGAACGGAGCTTACGAAGCCTAACGTCATCCTGATCCCCTTCTCCATGGAGCTCTGCAGTCTGTGCCAATAGGAAGAGAAGCAAGTGAAATAGAGAAGATGGAAAGTGAGACCAGAATTGCTTGCTCCTGTTTTTATCCTATAGCTGAGCAGCTCACAGGCATATAATTAGAAGAACCTTTGAGATCATAAAGTGGAAGCTCCTCTTTGATGCAAGAATCCTGTGTATACTACCACCTGTCAAATGACCACTCAGCACCGCTTCGACAATACCAGCACCAGGGAAAGAGATAATTCAATTTCCCTTCTTTGTATACTTTTATTTTATACACTTGTGCTTCTGTTTCTGCAAGACAGATTCTTATAAGTGGGATTGCTAAGTTTAGATGTATACATTTTGGTGACTACTAACTGTGCACATGTATCATTGCTTGTGCACATATGGGTTATACTGATTTCCATAAAAATCAGTATATGGCAGTCATGCGGCAACAGATAACAGATCAAGTGAAGAAAGAAATTCCTCGGTGATACAAATGTTCCACAAGAGATGAGCCTCCCTGGGCTGGTGGTAGGAAGTGTTCAAACAGGTTCGTCAACCAGAGTGCTGTAAAGGGGATTGAGACCACAGCAGCTGAAACCTAGGGGACTCTTTGAAATTCAGCCTTGTACAACACTTTGGAGGGGCCCTCAAAACCTCCGCAGTATGCAGAGTCCCTCAGTGATGGCTCATTTGAGCCTCAAAACCATTGCCATTGAGCCGATTACAACTCATGGCAACCCCAGTGTTAAAGAGCAGAACCAGAGTTCCATCGTGCGGTTCCCTAGCTGTAATCTTTATGGCCTGCAGCTTTTCTGCTACTGTACCTTGCCAGGTCTGTCTTCCATGGCATCACTGAGTAGGCCCTAGCTGCCAGCATTTAGGTTAGTAGTTGAAGGCAAACCATTTGCATCAGCCAGGGACGTATTTAGCCCTGAGCCTCTTCAAATGCAACCCATTTCTCAGCTGAGCCTCAGAGAATCCCAAAGACTTTGTAGGACTAGATACTAACTCCTCTGCCAAAGAACCCTGTTCCTATTTTTTTAGTCTCTGGAAATGCTTACCATTATGCTTTTGTTGTCGTCTGTTAGACACAGAGATGTGGCCGTTAGATCCTCAGTTCGGAGGGTTGGTGTACTGGTATAACTCTCCACTGGTGGTCTCAAGAGATAGACTAGTTTTTCCCAATAACAAAAGAGGTCTTCTCGGGCATCTGAAGAGGGACAAAGCTGCAGGTAGAAAGTACGGCCAGTGGCAAGTTTCAGGCGCAGCTGCTGTTTCTCACGATCATGGATGGAGATCTTGACAAACTTCAAGGGAAGGAGCCTGGTGAGTTCTAAGGTCTTTGCAGCCCTGCGCCCTCTCCCCTTGATAGGCCGTCCATACCCAGCATGCTCCTCACAGACCTTAGCTGGCCGGGCCAACAACATAACATCAGGTAGAGGAAGGACGGGACTGGTGGATGCAATGCCCACGGTCACCATTCGGACACGGTTATGTACATCAATCACCTCTCCTTTTTTGCTGATCTGGATAAAGTCACTCTCAAACATTGGTGCGTACTTGAAAATGTCATACTCTCCTCCCTTGTACAGTTGCCGTTGCAGGTCCCCCATGGAGGTGTTGAACACACCCATGGAACGGTAGCTTTGGGCTGTGTAATAAGGTAACATACATTCATTATTCATGGTTCTCTTCTTCTAAGAGAGATCTCCCAGCCACAAAGTTTGTCCCCAAGACAGAGGGAGCAAAGCCACTGCCCATCTCCCTCCAGGGCTTCTGCCCAAAACTCCTTGCACCACTGCGTTTATCCTCCCCTGTCCTTTGTGACCTATTACTATCACATGTCCCTCTGTCCTAACCTTCAAATAGCCACCTCCTCAGGGCAGGACCACCAGCCACCTACCAGCCAAATACCACCTCCAAAAGCAATAGGCTGATGCTACCTAGATATAGGTATAGATGGACTGGATATACTTTTAAATCAATGTGTTAGGATATGTATTTTGTGAACCTGTCCTGCTTTGTAAATATCTGAGTTGTTGTCCAGTTTTTTTGTTGTTACAGATAACCCTGCAGCAATTCTCTTCCTGCAGGCATTCAGAAAATCATCTTCCTGAAAATTCTGTGGAATTACTTCTTGGGAATAAATTTCTGGAAGTAGACTGTATGCTTGCTAAGAACTGGGATGGTGTCTAGAATGTTGTTCTTTGTGTTCTGTGTGTCTAGCACAGTGTTGGTGGGCATGCAGAAGTAGCTATTGAATGAATGGCCTGCTGGGACTTCCAAAACCTGTCAGAACCAGAGTTCCATCAGCACAGTGGTTTCCAGGGTCTGAAGGATTTTCCAACTCATTTTGTCATTTGATTGAGGTTAATTAAAAAAAAAAAAAGCAAAATCTTAATATCATGGTGCAGAAACTGAGGCTCAGGGTTAAGTGTCTCTCTCAGGGTCCAAGCGTTAGAGTATAGCCCAGGTTTAGTGATGCAGGCCAGGGCTTTTTCTCTGCTACCAGCTGCGTGACTTACCACTGTAGTCTCTTTCTACACCAAATATGGACACGCTAGCAGTTAGCAGTATGTGTGGGGGCTTGCTGGGAACTGCAGGGATTCCTAGAGATCTTGAATCACTATATGATTTCCCACATTGGCATACCAGCCACATCAATCTTGATGTCTCTATATGATAAGGCACTGACATTTTATTTCTTTGAGAAGCTCTTCAGAGAAATTATGGCAAAGACAAATTTTTGGATTTTATTTTTTTCCACTTTACAGAAGGCAGTGAATCTAAATTCCCCCTCCTCCGGTTAGAGAGCTACTTCTGAAACAAAAACACACCTCCCAAACTAGAGATTACTGTGTGGAGGCCTTAAGAGAAACTTCAACCCCCAAACATTCTTTTTTTTTGTATTCCTAAGGGTACTGGGGAAACCCTGGTGGTATAGTGGTTAAGTGCTATGGCTGCTAACCAGAAGGCTGGCAGTTTGAATTTACCAGATGCTCCTTTAAACTTCTATGGGGCAGTTCTGCGCTGTCCTATAGGGTTGCTATGAGTTGGAATTGACTTGATGGCAGTGGGTTTGGTTTTGGGTAAGGCTACTGGTGGTTTAATAGTTAAGTGCTATGGGAAAAGGTTGACAGTTCAAATCCACCAGGCACTCCTTGGAAATTCTGTGGGGCAGTTCTGCTCTGACCTGTAGGGTTACAGTGAGTCAGAATGAACTTGATGGCAGTGGGGTTTTGGATTAAGACTGCTGCAGTACTGAGTATATTGCAGCTTTTCAGTAAATCTGAATCCACTTGTGGTCACTGAGATTCTTTATTTATTGAACACAACTTACTGAGCAAGTGGCTTGTTCCTGACTGATTAAAAAATGGAATGCAAAGCTAAAAATCCCTGAGAAGCTAAATGTTTTTTCCTGAGGATACTGAAATACCTTTTCCAAAAAAGAACAACGTAGTTTATGTTTTGTTATAAAGGGATAATGACTAAATGTTGACAATATTAAGTTTAAAATTACGTCTAAAAGACAATAGAATCATATATTTTGAGGTTATCTTTTCTACTTAACAGAAATCATTCAAATCTCCTTTGAAGAAAACCTGTTGTGGTGGTGGTGGTGGTGGTGGTTGTTCCATGCCTTCAAGTCAGTTCCAGCTCATTGCAATCCCATGCACAACAGAGTGGACCACTGCCTAGTCCCGCAGCTTCCTCACAATCGTTGCTATGTTTGAGCCCATTGTTGCAGCCACTGACTTAGTTCATTGAGAGTCTTCTTCCTTCTCACTAACCTCTACCAACGTGATGTTCTTCTCCAGGGACTAGTCCCTCCTGATGACATGTCCAAAATGTGTGGGATTAAGTTTCACCATCCTTGCTTCTGAAGAAGCGTTCTCGCTGTACTTTTTCCAAGACAAATGAGTTTTTCAGGCAGCCCATAGTGTATTCAGTATTCTTTACCAACACAGTAATTCAAAGATATCAATTCTTCTTCAGTCTTCTTACCCATTGTTCACCTTTACATACATATGAGATAATTTAAAATACCATGGCTTGGGTCACATACACTTTAGTCCTCAAAGTGACATTTTGGCTTTAAAGGAGTCTTTTGCAGCAGATTTGCCTAATGCAATATGTCATTTGATTTTTGGACTGTTGCTCCCATGGGCATTGGTTGTAGATCCACGTAAAATGAAATTCTTTATGACTTCATTTGTTTCTGTGCTTATCATGGTGTTGCCTACTAGTCCAGTTTTGAGGATTCTTGTTTTCTTTATGTTAAGATGTGCTCCCCACTAAAGGCTATGGGCTTCAAATAAGTGCAAGCAAGCAAGGTAGTGTCATCTACAGATGGATAGTCAGTACCTTCCAACCTGAGGGGCTCATCTTTGGGCACTATATCAGACTATGCTCTGCTGGTTTTCACTGGACAGTGTATTTTAGCAGTAAATTACTACGTCATTCTTACTAGCCACCTTAGTCTGGAAGTGCTACTGAAACCTGTCCACCATGAATGTCCTTTCTAGTGTTTGAAATACCAGTGACATAACCTCCAACATCACAGCGATACATAAGCCAACATGGTACAGCAAATTGACAGCCAAGTGGTGGAATGAAAATCTTTAAGTTATTATGAGAACTTCACCAAGCATTGTCTTTAACCCATGACTGATAGCTTTTTTGGGGGGAAGGGGGTTGTTGAAAATGTTCCAAAATTACATCTTAGTTACAGTGATTCTGTAAATATTCTCAAAGCCATTGAACTGTACCCTCTAAATGGATTAATTTTATGCTACATGAAATATGCCAATAAAGCTGTTAAAACTAATGGATAGCGATACGTTGGTCCTGTCTTGTTGCTCAAATCTCATTGTCTCCATTTCTTTAGCTATTTAAACAAACCTTGGGTGGACCTGTTGTGCTTTAACATGATGTTGAAAGTATATGTTGCCTGCTTTTAGCCTTACTTACAAGTTTTGGAAATTTTCTTAACAAGGACAGTAGCAGCGAATGTATAAGCCATGATGCTAACTTCTAAGAGTTTACCGTCTAACAGGGAGACTGAAGAAACTGAACAAAACGTGAGGACAAGAAAACAGAAAGTACCAGTGAATGAGTAGGGTCAATGTTGGTCTAATAACCCCTGATAATCCTTTGTATTATACTTAAAATCAACAATAATTGTATTGTAATGTTGGCCTGTGGTAAAAAGGATTAAATTCTAGATAGTGAAAACACAAAACTTTGTATGTGATACACTCAGTATATGTAGACATGGAAGATTAGAAATGGTTCAGATCTACACATTTCTCATGGTAGAAAGTCTTAAGTCAACTATTATTTTGAAAAGCGAGGCAAGAGCACAGCTATTTATAGTCTTTTCAAGCACCTGGAGGACATGGTGAGCTAGGCAGGATGCGAGGGTGGGGAGATTTCCATACTGTACACAACCTGTGCCTGCTGGGTAAATCCCCTGGCCTGAAGCACAATCCACGGTACTTTCATGTTGCTGCTGCTAAACTGAAGTGGCGAGCTGGCCTGGCAGCATAGCGTGGGATGGGCTGCAACTAGCCATAGGCACTGAGGGCTTCAGAAACTCAACCTGGTTTCAGCCTTACCTGCCAGCTGCCAGAAAAGACCACTGTCACCAAGACTGTTCCTCTGAGGGCCAGTATGCAAATCACTTTGCTTCTACCTTAGATTTCAAAAAGAGAACAAGGTGGTATGCATAAGAGAAACCAGAGAGGCCATCTCAGTAATTTTATCTCAATATTAAAAACCAGCTAACTTCACCTCTCTTCCCCTTCCTCTGGCTTTCTGTCATCTTGCATTTGAGCAGGCGTATCGAGCTTCCTTCTGGAGCCAAAATTGTCCTGCTCCTCACAGTCTCTTCTCTTGGCTTTTGATTCTGCTCTGTTTATAAACTATTTGATTTCTCACTTGAGTTTATGTATTTATTTCTCTGATGTTATACTGAAGAGGTATGCAATTAAATACATAATAAAAGGCAACAAGAAAGAAAAAACACTGCTATCAAGTCAGATCTGACTCATAGTGACCCTAGAGGTCAGAGTAGAACTGTCCTATAGACTTTCCAAGGAGCACCTAGTGGATTTGAACTGCCGACCTTTTGGTTAGCAGGCATAGCACTTAACCCACTACACTACCAGGGTTTCCAATAAAAGGCAATATTAGGGATAAAAATGAAGGTCAGATAACGTATAGACAAAGAACTGATTCAAGAACTGGGATAAAATGATTATCGCAATTAGATATTAATGCTGAAAAAAGTATTGGAAGAAAGTAAAATGTTAACAGACTGTCTTTGAGGGGTGAGATTAGAAGGGATTTTTATTTTTGTCTGATTCTCTGCTGTAAATGTGTGTGTGTGTGTATATATGCGTGCATGCATGCCTGCTGAGCTTGTGTATGTGTGAGCATCCTTTAGATGAAAGTTCCAGAGCAGATATTCTCATCAGCAGTTGATACACCAACTGTTTTGTGACATTGCTTGCCAATGCCACAATGTGTCATCTCTTCCCCTCTCTACCCAAGGTTCCCTGTTTCCATTGATCCTGTTTTCCTGTCCTTTCCTCCCTTCTATCTTTGTTTTTGGGCAGGTGTTGCCCACTTGTTCTCATTTACATGACTGAGCTAAGAATCAGGTTCCTGAGGTGTGTTATTGTTTGTCTTATAGACTGTGTAATCTTTGGCTGAAGGGTGAACTTCGGAGTGACTTCAGTTCTGGGTTAGAAGGATGCCTTGGAGCTGTAGTATCAGGGTCCTCCCATCTCTTTCACATCAGTGAGTGTGGTCTTTTTTGTGAATTTGAATTTTGCTGTGCATTTTTCTCCCACTCTTCCAAGACCCTCTGTTGTCATCCTTGTTAAGAACTGTCAGTGCTGATAGCTGGGCACCATCTAGTTGTTCTGGACGTAGGATGGTAGAAGGTATGGTACTTGTGGTCTAATACACCTTCGGACTAACATGTAGACTAACATTTCCCTTGTGTCTTTGGTTTTCTTCATTTTCTTTTGCTCCAGATCGGATTGGACCAGCAGATGTATCTTAGATGACCACACACGAGCTTTCAGAAACCCCATTGGCTACTCTCTAGAGTAAGACATAGGACATTCTCTTTATGAACTATATTTATGCCAGCTAACCTAGATGTCCCCTGAGACCATAATCTATAGCCCTGAGCCCAGTAACTGAGTCCCTCAGGAAGTTTGGGTATATCTATAAAGTTTTCTATGGCTTTGTCTCCGTCATGTTGTGTTGACTTCCGCTGTAATATGTACTATCATGCCCTTCATCAGGGTTACCACTTATCTCTGATCTAGTGAATGATTTCCCCTTTCTCGGTGTTTTCTACTAAGAATATATTTCACTTTTATAACCAAAAAGACATAGAATTAACTCTAAGCTTCCCAGTCATCTCAGTTATCATTGTCTTTTACTAATCAAGTCAATGGTTTATTTTAAATTGAAGAGCAAAAAAGTCTCTCATTAACATTTTGTAAATTATATAAATTAAAAATTAAAACATGTCTGTATCCTTCCAGTTCCATTTGTTAAGTTTTGATATTAACTGACATTGCCCAGCCCAGCCCTATACATACATATACAATTGATAGAAATACCTACATTTCCTTTCACCTGTTGCCATCAAGTTCATTCCAACTCACAGTGACCTTGTAGGACAGAGTAGAACTGCACCACAGGATTTCCAGGGATCAGCTGGTGGATTTAAGCTGCTGACCTTCTGGTTAGCAGCTAAGCTCTTATAGAGTGCACTGCTAGGGTGCCAGTAAAGACACACGTTTTTATAAAACAACAGAACAATGCCATTATGTTGGTCTCTATCTGGTTTTTCTGTATTAACAATATATCTTCTACTTTTTCTGACTCATGGCAGTGGGTTTCAGTGGGCTTGTACTTTTTTAAGTGGATACATTAAAACGTATTTCCCTTATTTTCATGGTTTTATAATAGTCAGTTGAATAACCCCACTCTTAACTCATGCAGCAGTAAGAATTGTTAGGCATATACCTTTACATTTTGAAGGTTTTTTTTTTTTTTTTTTCCTCCCTCTAGGATTGATTGTATTAAAAGGAATTTTTTTAAAGTTTCTCAGAAGGATGAGACTCTGTAGTTATAATATTCTGGATATCCCTCTTCCCATTGCTGTTGAGTGGATTCTGACTCGGTGACTCAATGTGTTACAGAGTAGAACTGCTCCATAGGGTTTTCTTGGCTGTAATCTTTATAGAAGCAGATCACCAGGCTTTTGTTTTACAATGCCTCTGGGTGGGTTCAAACCACTAACCCTTAGGTTAGTAGCCATTGCAAACTGAGCCACCTAGGAGCCTGTATCACTCTTACCCAGCTATAAATAAAACTGATCAAGTTCAGATGGGAACCACAGGGAAAATAAAAGGCTTCAAAGCCACATCCTAAGAGGACAGTTGAAGAATCTCTCTGGTCTGGACCTGAGGGCTCTCATTATGTAAGTTATGAAATCCAACAATTAAGTCTGTGAACTTAATTGTTCAAATTGTTACATACCTCACTGCTGAACATCACTGTGATCACCTTCGAAGTACGCCCTTTGGGAAGCAATGCATTGATGCCAGTGCCAAGTCCATCCTTCAAAGCAATGTTAGAACTGTTTCTGGAATGACGATTGCTCATGGGCTGCAAGTTCACAAACTAGTTGTCTGTGAGGGAGCTTTTAACCAGTAAACAAACAACTATATTGGGACACCCCCCCCCCCCCCCCCACTCACCTGATCTGGCTCCTAATGACTTTTTTCTTTACCTGAAGATAAATTGAAAGGAAGACATTTTGGTGACATTCAGGAATCAAGTGTAATACAATGACAGCTGTGATGGTCATTCCAGTAAGAGTTACAGAATTGCTTTAAAGAGTGGAGTACGCACTGGCATTGGTACATAACTCCCCAAGGGGAGTACTTTGAAGATATTCAGCAATGATGTGTAGCACTTTTTCTAGAATGAGTTCATGAACTTGTCAGACCTCATATATGCAAGTTATATAAGACATAAGAACCATCTTCCATTATCCAAATTGCTTTTCCTCACTCTGGAAGTTTGGAATTGTAGTGCCTCAAATGACAAAGTAACAAAGATAGGTTTTAGGTTGGTGTAACAGGTCAGTTGTTGGCTCTGCTGGCGCAGCATCTGTTCCCCTTTGCCCTAGTAACAACACTCTGATGTTCCTTTGGAAAACCACCTCCTCACATTCTCAGTCCATGGAGTTGGGTAGGGCTGACCCTATCTCAACCCCAATTCCAAGAGAGAGTTTAGACCTAGAACTAGACAACAGGAACTTTCATAATCATTGGGGTACATATGAGCATGTCACCCAAGCCAGGCCAGTGGTTCACATTTCTTGCACTTTGGCTAGAACTATTCAGCTTTTCCTAATAGGCACGAGAAGCCGCTTCCACTTATAAAGTGTTAGACTGGAGCTCCTGGAAGCCCCTTTGCCACCATGGAGGGAAACTCTCAAAAGTGAGGCCAGCACAAAGCTAGGAAATGAAAAGCGAAGTTTCTGATGTCATTGCTTGGGTATGTGGCTCCAGCAGCACCAGGATGAATTAGGTGCTCTTTTGTTATGAGATGATAGACTGGATGGCACTTGGCTTTGGCTGGCTAGATGAGGCTTTTCAGTTCAGTTTTACTCGAGGCCCTAAAGACCTAGAATAATATAATTTATAGGAAACTAGCATCGCCATATTCTGAAATTGGGTGCTATATCACCCATGCTTAATACAAGGAACAAAACAAGCTTTGCCAGTGATAGACTCTGCGTACTTCCAGCCTTTAGAAGACATAGGGCTGAAGAATGAAGAGCCAGTTTGGGGCGTGCTTTGCACTTCCTCTCATTACCATGGCATAGGAGTGGGTACTTGCATCCACCAGAAGCCAAGTGACAGGTACCTCTAGGGGCTACTCAGGTTGGCTTGGGTCTTATAGAGTTTGGGAGCTACAGTGATTGATGTCTAAATACAGCAGTAAAAGCTTGTGGAAAAGCTGTTGATTTAGTTTTGGAGGGAACAGGGACTGTTCCCATCAGTGGCAGGACAAGGAAGTCTAAATCTTCCAAGTACACTCAGGTTGTTAGTCACCACTGAGTTGGTTCTGGCTCACGATGATCCTACTGAAACAGGGGAGAAGCTTTAGACACCCCAATTTTAAAAAGGAAAATTAAAATAACAGCCAGGAGATAACAGTTTTTGTAGCTTTTTGCAGCTTTTGGGGTACGTCTATCTAGGGGAGAGGCAAGTAGAAACGCCAAGGCAGAGATGCCAGCCAGCTCAGATACCAGAGAGGAGTGGGCCCCCAGCTCTTTGGTGTGTACATCTGACCCCTGAGGCCTACTCCAACCTAAGGCCACTCTGGGATAGGGCCCCTCCCAACTGCTCTCAGAGAGGAATTCCCCCTCACTGCTCTCATTGTTCCCTTGACCCCACCACACCCGTGTATCCCCTCATATAAAAACCGCTGTTAAGCCTGCCCTAGTCAGCTGGGCCTGGAGATCAGAATATGACCTTCTCCTGTGTTCTTGCCAGCAGAACGTGGTTAACAAACTTTTTGATCATTTACCCAAAATACGACGTGGCTTTGGCCGGCACTTAAAATACCTGCCTCAGAGATTGTCTTTTGGGGGCAGGTAATGAGAATTTGGAGCTTTGTTTGGTCATACTGTCAATGTCAGAGTAGAACTCTGTTCCATATCTTTTTCAGTGGCTGATTTTTCCAAAGTATATTGCCAGGTCTTTCTTTCAAGGTACTGCTAGGCAGATTTGAACGTTCACCCTTTTGGTCACCAGCTGAGAATGTTAACCATTTTTAGCACCAAGGAGCTCTTAACAAAAAATGAAACCTGTTGCTATCGAGTACATTCTAACTCATAGCAAGCCTACCGGACAGAGTAGAACGGCTACATAGCATTTCCAAGGAGTGGCTGGTGGATTCAAACTGCTGACCTTTTGGTTAGCAGCTGAGCCTGTAACCACTGCATCACCAGGGCTCGGTAGGAACTCCTGAGGGGGATAAATGATATCTGGGTTGTTTTCAAGGCAATCTCAATCAAGAGAACAACCTAAATGGATAAGGGGTGCCAGTCAAGTCTGGAGTTAGGGATAAGAGCAGCAGTGGAACTGAGGGCTGAGGGTTGGACTCAAAACTGGGCCATTAGAGCGGCATCACCCATATCTAGGGAACTGCTGTCAGAGCCCTCAGCTGGAATATGTTTGAAAACAAAGACACAAAAACTGCCTGTGAGAGAGAAAGCAGCAGATGTGAACTTACCACGTCCAGAGAACATCACTCCAAATTACAGTGCTGGGTAAGCTGAGTGCTGTATCCTCTGTCACGTTACCCCATTACTCCTCTGCCCCCTCATCCTAAGCCTGAGTGGATAGGTCAGACACCAAGCTAGTGTGTGGGAAGGATGAGGAGTCAGGACAGAATCGAGAAGCCAGCATGCATCAAAGCCTGAAGCAGACCCATACTTAGGTTGGGAAACATCATTAAATGGAATAAGTACTTGGAGTTTTGATTATTACACTGAACTGGGGTGGCTTTTCTTAACCTTTTGTTATGAAAATCATCAACCATATACCAAAGCGAAGAAAATACCATAAGAACCCCATGTTCTTATCATCTAGCTTCAGCAGTTAGCAACTCATGACCAAATTTCATCTATTTTCCTACCCATTTCTCCTCCTCTACTGGATTATAATTAATCAGATCCGACTCGACGGCACTTGGCTGCCTATCTTACTATGTTTTAAATCAGTAATTGCTTCAGTATGTTTCCATACAAAATAAGTACATAATAATGCCCTATCATAACTTAACCCCAATTGACTCTTATATGTCCTTATACAGTTGATTTATTTGAATCTAGATCCACACAAAGTCCTCACATGTTTGATATGTCTCTTAAATTCTCTTTTAATCTGTAGGTCCTTCCCTCCCTGATTTGGTACAGACATTGGGTCATTTTCCCTTATAGTTTTGTGTATTCTTGATTTGGCCAATTGCACATTATCACATCATGTCATCTATCACATTTCTTTATCACTTATATTTACTGTAAAGTAGGATTTAGATCTAAAGGTTTGATTAGATTCTTATTTGAATTATTTTTTTGTTGCAACACTTTTTGCATAGGTCGTTTTGTGTACTTTCTATTGCATTACATAAAGAGATGCATAAATCTGCTTGCTTTTCGTGATGACTGATCAACAGGTTCCAGTGTTGTCAGCCTAAAATATAAGTTATAAATACATAAATTATATTCCCATTGGCTTTTCATTTAGTGATTGTATAGATCGGTGATTTCATTAGGATTGAAAAATAATGGCGTTTTAATTCCATCACTCTTTCTTCACTTATTAGCTAGATTCTTCTCTGAAGAAGAACTTCTCAATTGTTAAATATTTGAGTACTGAACTGAGATATAGGTCTTCAGGAAAAACAGGAAATATGTTGGTGTAGATGAATTTCATCCCCCAAAGAAATACACTGAAATACTAACCTCAGTGTTTGTGAAGGTGACCTTGTTTGGGGACATAGTACCTTTCTTTGGAGATATTATTCAGTAAGCCTGGTTGGGTCTTAGTTGTAGTCCCTTCTGAACATGTTTTATAAAAGATAAGAACAGTCAGGGAGAGACAGACACACAAAGGGATGATAGAAGCCATGTGACAACGAATCTCATGTATCTGTAAGCAGCAAAGGAATACAAAGGATTGCCAGGAGCCACTGGAAACTAGGAGAGGTGTGGAACTTCTCCTCCCTCAACGTACTTAGAAGGAATTGATGCACTCAAGTCCTGATTTGGATATCCAGCCTCCAGATCCAGGAAAATACGGCTATTTGCCTTATGGTGATGTTCCTTAGGGAATAAGACATAATTTTTCTTTTCTGCCTTTGTTTCTCAGTTTTCAAAATAAGTTGGTTGCCTAGCATCCTCCAAAGGTGATCAGTGGGTTACAATTTTTTTCGGGTATCTTATGCATTCATGCTTTTAGCACTTTTGATGTTCAGTACATTTTATTACACTTTTTGATGCTCAGATTGTCCTATCCCCACTGGGAACCCTCTGGATTTATCTCCTGTGAGCTGGACTTTTTAAAGGCAGAACAAAATGTAGTTTTGTTTCTGTTTTCCTGAAAGTAATGAGAAAAATACTGGGCCTGCCTACGGTGATGCTTAAGGAGCCTTGATGACACAGTGAAGGAACCCTTGTGGCACAGTGGTTAACAACTCAGTTGCTAACCATAAAGAGTACAGTCTTGAAAATCCTGTGGTGTGGTTCTGCCCTTTCCAGTAGGGTCACTATGAGTTGGAATTGACTCAACAGCAATGAATTGAGTTTGAGTTTGGTGGTACAATCGTTAAGCACATGGCTACTAACTGAAAGGTCAGTGATTTGAACCTCCTAGCTACTCTATGGGAGAGGAGACCTGATGATTGGCTGCCATAAAGATTTCAGCCTAGGAAACCCTATGGGGCAGTTCTGCTGTGTCCTATAGGGTTGCTGTATGTTGAAATCAGGGCAAAGATACAACAACAATGTGACATTTAGGAGCTGTGCAATGTGATGAATGCCAGTAGGGCCTTTCATGTCATGGTTTGTAATTTCCACCTAGATGATTGGGCACGGATGGCAAATAAGATAATTGTGGCCCACCGAGAGGACTGATCAATTTTGTCTCAAAAGAGAGCCATTTTCACAACAGAGAGAAGAGCCCACTACCACCCTACAACCAAGGAAGGAGAGATGAGCAGTGTTGAAATGAGACATATGTTGAAATGAGACATAAGTCTCCATTTCGAGCCTCCGATTCCATTTTGAGGAAGGGTGCGGTGAAAATTCAGGGAAGAAGGCTTCAGGAAATAACTTAGCAGAAAATAACAGGAAATACCCTAGAGTGGTATCACCTTTATCTTGCAAAAGACAAAGCCTGGAGACAGCCTTACAAATAATCCCTGGAGCCAACCCTAACCACAAGCTATTGAAACATCCATTTTTACAACTTATGGAAATTCCATGTGGTTGAAACATTCACCAATGTAGCTGACACATTCATCAACAGCTACATTTTGTAACTTGCAGAAATTCCATATGGCCTCAACCAATCAATGCCAAAACCAGCTCCCCCCAACACTCTGTGGTTTTACGACTTAAATACCGTGTGCTAAGGAAGACTGGGGTCGCCTCCTGCTCTGCATAGTTTGGAGTGCGTCCCTGGTGCACCAACCCCTTTTTTTCCCATTGGGCACATTTTCAATAACATTTAACTTTTAAAAAGAAACTGCATCACGTCTTGAAATCTGGACCCTAATAGGCAGGAGACGGTACAGTGGGTTTTCAGGCCCATTGACTGAGAAAACTAATTGCCTGTGGGCAGAGCATGAAGACCAGAGAAAAGCCTATGCCAAGAATTTGGGACTTACCAACCTCCACAAATGTGTGACCCATTTTCTTTCTGCAGTTCCTGGTGGTGCAGCAAATTAGGGAACCCAAAGATGGGAAGGAGAATGCAGAGGGGAGAGAGAGCAGTTGATGTTAGAGACAATGCAGTGGCTGCAAAAGTGGGACATTTGGGTCATCTTTAACTTTTGCCTTACAGGAACCAGCTTTGAGCTGATCCAATGAAAGAAATCATTTAGTTGGTGTCAGAATGGTGGGTTTCACTGCGGCAGCCCAGACTCACTAGATATGTGGTTTTGGAATAAAAGGAGATAAACCAGAGAATGAGAAACCTTTGGTTTCTGGATGGGTAAACAAACACCTGTGAACTGAAGTCGCTGTTTGGCTGCGATCAGTTACTCAAGGCAAAGCTATTCAAGGAATTAAGGAAGGGTGGCTCTAACTCCTGAGGAAATGGCTAATTGGATGCCTATGGAAATACAGAGTGACGGAGAAAGGGCCAGACGTACAATGGGCTTGGTTTCTGTTATCCACAATAGCTCCAATGGCAGAGAAAAAGAATGTAGGGGCTGATTTTAGTACTGAACGAAGCCCAGATTCAGTCCAGTCAGAACTGAGACCACTAGTCTCAGAGCCAACCACGAAAGGAAAATTCGAGTTGGAACAATGGTTCTTGATGTCCACTGTCACCAAGCAGGTAGTCTGGGAGGGAAACAGGCAAAATCAAGGAACAATAGAAACGATGAGGCATAGTGTAGAAGAGTTGCTTCAGTCTGTAGCTCCATAGTGGCAGCTTCCTGAGGAACTGTTACTAAAATGGATTGTAAGAATGACTAATTAGGGGCAGTGTCTTTACTTTGTGGGAACCTTGTGTTGCAATGTGACTACTAACAAAAGGGTTGACAGTTTGACTATCAGGTGCTCCTTGGAAGCTATGGGGCAGTTCTACTCTGCCCTATAGTGTCATTGTGAGTCAGAATCCATTCAGTAGCACTGGTTCTTGTTTGTTTGTTTTTTAGGGGTCTTGAATGTTGCAGTATAGAACAGTATGTTTGGGTTCATGCAAGACCCACAACTCACTATGGAACAGTCATGAATGGTGATACTATATCTATTTATATAGCAGGTTGACTTAGAGTGATGGCCATCCTGGAAAACCAGATAAAATAAGCAGTGAAATTTGTTGACTAGGAGAAGGGAAACCACCCTTTACAAAGGTCATGGCAGATGTGGTAATTAAAGGAGTACCTTTTATATGGGTACCCCTTGCTACCATGAAACAGCAACAGTTTGAGAAGCCTTGTTGGATCTGTTGGCAGTTCTCTTCCATGGGTCTTAAAGATGTGAGATAAGAGTGATTCATAGGAGAACGCTAAGGCAATGGGGAAAGAAGTTTCCCAGCAAGATGGAGATTTTTAGATGGTTACTAAGAAATGAGAAGAATATAGCAGATTTTGGTAGAGTTGAGACAAAGGTTCTAAGACAGTACTATAGGAGGCTGGATGAAGCAGGAGAAATTCCTGCTGGTCCCTCAGTGTCAAAGAGACCCGACCAAGTCCATCAGATTCACTCCAGTTGGGAGGTATTTAATGATGAAAATTCCTACCTGGGGCCGTTTGACAAGGAGGCCCAGTGGTTGATTTATTTGGATTTTGATGACTGTATTTTCCACATTTGGAAATATTGCTGGCCTGAAATGAGCATAGGGGGGTGTGTGTGTATATATGTATATATATATATATACATATACATATGTGTACATAGAAGTATATATACATATACATATATACACACATACACATATGTGCATCATATACGTATACATATGTATATATATGCATGTGTGTGTATGTATTAAAATATAATAAAGTGGAGTCTGGTCATAAACATAAGTTAAAATTGGTTAATATATGAATTGGCTAAACTATTAGAACTATTAGAATGTAATATGGCTGTGCTTGAGCTAAGTTAGATGGTGAGAAACTACAAAGTCATGTGAAGAAGTGAAAGTGAGAAAAACAACTGCCAGATGGACATGGCTGCAGATGTTCAGAGAGATGATAAAGACAATAACCAATAACCAATCAGAAAGAAGTCAACAACTGGAGGAACCAGAAGATAAGACTTGTGGACTGACCAATAATGACCAGAACCAAGCAAACAGCTTGTATTAAAAAGCCAGCACTTCTGGATTTGGGGTGTAGCAGTCCCCTCCAGGGGTCTCTGTCCATGGTCTGCTGCTGTGACCTCATTTACCTCATGTTCAAAGGCCTGGGGGTGCAGTCTCCCTCTGGGAGTCTGTGCCTGCCATCATCTTCAAAGGCCTGGGGCACAACCTTCTTCTGAGAGTCTGTGTCTGCTGGTTTGCAGTCCTGTGACCTGATCCTGGGGCTTCATCTGCTTTACCCTCAGGTTGGTTTGAGTGGCTGTGACTGTTGTCCCGTTGCTGCCTAAGGCTCCTGTGCTGCCCCTGCTGACGGGTCTACCTCCAAGATGCCTTGTTTCCTGACGTCAAAACAGCCTGCTTCCAGTGACTGTGACAGTCTTCTGTTAGTGTCCAAGCCTCCTGTGGTGTCCCTGCTGACTTCACCTTCCAGATGTCCTGTTGTCATAAAATTCTGCTTCCAATTGTCCTGACGTGAGAACTGTGAGAACACAGCCAATCCTTAAATTCCTTACCCTGAACAGCTTTTAGGGAAGTGAGTGTGTTGACATGCTAATGTTACGACTTGCCCTGCAGTCCCTGTGGGACCCCGTTGAACTTGTGTGAGCGTTAACTAATGTAAATAAGAGTTCCCAACTAATGTAAATATAGTTAAGAGTTCTTAAGTAATGAAAATAAGAAGTGCTTTGTGTCTTGGTGCTAGCATCCCTCCCCCCTGCTTAATTGTGAATGTGTAGTTTAATTAAATAAAGCTTATTATTGACCCCCAAGCCTTGTTAGTTACTTAGTTGCCTCCTGCAAACCCCAGCATTTTCTGGGTGCTCACAACATGGGCCCCACCCACAAAGCCATTCAGCAGAAAACTGCATCTGAATGGGGCCAGTGCAACAGCAAGCTGTGTCTGAGTTAAAAAAAAAAGTGAGTTCAATTTCCCCTGCCTAACGTTGGTGGCATCATGTGTTAAGTGCTACGCCTGTTAACCAAAAGGCCGGCAGTTCACAATTGGACAGGCGCTTCTTGGAAACTTCATGGTGCAGATATAATCTGACCTCTAGGGTCACTGTGGTTTAGACCTGACTCGAGGGCAGTGGGTTTAATCCACATTCAGACATGATTTTGGAGTATCTGCCACACATCTTTATGCACACTGGTGATTATGACACAAACCTGAGAATGGTACTCTATGCAACTGCTGGGATTCTGGACTAGAAAGTTTCCAAATGCTGCCTCACAATACACACTATTTGAAAAGTGATTACATGCCTGCTATTGGGCATTGATTAAGATTGCCTCAATGGCAGCACATAAAATCATCTTGAGATCTGAAAAACCTAAATGCCTTGAGTGATGTCAGAGAAACACTCTAATAAAGAAGGCAGTACTCAAAATAGTTGCATGACAAAATGGAAATAATTCATACAAGAATAAGCTAGTAGAGGAATGCAGGGAGGCCCTTACTGTGTCCATGAGTGGGTAGTCTCTTTTCCCATGGGTCCTACCCCAGAACCACCCGAGAAGCTGCCACAGTCCATTGCTACGTGGACAGTGCCGTAGGAACTTTATTTATTTATGTAATATTTTATTGAGCTTTAAGTGACAGTTTACAATCCCAATCAATTTGTCATACAAAAACTTGCACACATACTGCTATTGTTAGGGTCCGTGATTTTCAAGATGCGACACTGTTACTTTAAAGGTTAAATTTTATTAAAAAATATGCCCAATAGGAAAAATACTGGTGCATCAGGGACGCACCCCAAGCTACACAGAGCAGGGGGCGACCACGAGTTTCCTCAGCACCCAGTATTTAAGTCGTGAGATTGCAAAGCAGGGAGGGTGAACTGACCTTTACACTGATTGGTTAACTCCTATTAGTTGTAAAATGTGGTCAAGGTCTAGGGGTCACTTGCAAGGTTGCCCCCAGGCTTGTCTTGTGACAGTGTTTTGTAAGACAAAGGTGAGATTATTCTATGGTACTTTCTGCTATTAAGTTGTTTCCTGGGGCTTTCTTTAATACCTCCAATTTTTACCGCGCCCTTCCTCATTTCAACACTATGTAATTCTGGCTGCTCTCCTGACCCTGTGACAGCACCCTACTCCTTCCCACCCTGTATTACCCATGTCCACTGAACCATTTTCTGTCCCGCCACCCTCTCATGTCATCTCTGGACAGGAGCTGCTCAGTTAGCCTCATGTATATACTTAAGCCAGGAAGCACATTTTGCCAGTACCATTCTGTGTGTCTAGTCTAATCCATCTTTGCCTGAAGAGTTAGTTTGGGGACCAGTTTCAGCTCTGGGGTAGTACATACTATGGGGCCCATGTCTTTTAGGTACGCTTCAGTCTATGGGACCATCAAGTCTGTTTTTTTAATAGAGTTCTAGTTCCACATACTAATTCTTCTGTGTTGTGTTCCCTGTAGGGGCAGTCACTGTGGAGACCGAGGACCATCTAGTTCTTCTGGTCTCATTCTGTGGTGGTCTCTGGATTATATTGCACTGTCTGTCTCTTGAGCTCGTATTTTCCTTGTGTTTTTGATGTTCTTCATTCTCCTCTGCTTCAAGTGGGTTGGGCTCAATAGATGATATGTAGATGGCTGCTTGCTAGCTTTGAAGACCCCAGATGCCACTCACCAAAGTGGAATGCAGAACATTTTCTTAAAAAAAAATTTTTGTTTGCCAGTTTACCTCAGTGTCCTCTGAAACCATGATCCCCAGACCCCAGTCCCTGCTACTGTGTCCTTTAAAATGTTAGGTTTTAGGAAAGCTTGTATCTTTTGATTTAGCCCAGTTGTGCTGACCTCCCTTTTACTGTATGCTATCACTCCTCTCACCTAACTCAGTTCCTGTCTAGTATCTAATCTATGAATACACCTCTCCTTCCCTCCCTCTCCATGCTGGTAACCATCAAAGACTGTTTTCTTCTGTGGTCTCATACAGTGTTTGTCCTTTTACAACTGACTGATTTCACTCAGTACATCTTCCAAATTACTCCAGGTTATCAGATGTTTCCCAGGATCATTGTTGTTCTTTATCATTGCATAGTATTCCATTGTATAGATGTACCATATCTATTTATCTGTCAGTGGGCACCTAGGTTGATTCTATCTTTTTGCTATTGTGGACAGTGCTGCAATAAACATGGGTGAGCATGTATCTATTTGTGTGACAACCCTTATTTCTCTAGGCTATATTCCAAGAAGTGGGATTGCTGGATTGTGTGATACTTAAATTTCTAGCTTTTTAAAAAAAGGGCCAAATTGATTTCCTAAGTGGATGTACCATTTTGCATTCCAACCAGCAGTGTAGAAGTGTTCTGGTCTCTCCACAACCTCTCCAACATATTGTTTTAGATTTTATATTTAGGTCTTTGATACATTTTGAGTAAGCTTTTCTGCATGGTATGAGATATGAGCCTTGTTTCATTTTTCTGCAGATGGATATCCACTTAGGCCAATACCATTTATTAAAGAGACTATCTTTTCTCCAGTTAATGGACTTTGGGCCTTTGTCAAATATCAGATCCTCAGTTCTGTTCCTTTGGTCTATATATCTGTTTTTGTACCAGGACCAGGCTGTTTTGACTACTGTGGAAGTGTAATAGGTTCTAAAGTCAGGTATGATGTGGCCTCTCACTTTGTTCTTCATCAGTAATGCTTTACTCTGCAGTTTCTTCCCTTTCCATATAAGTTGGTGATTTGTTTCTCCATCTCATTAAAAAATGCAATTGGAATTTGTATTTTGGGATTGCATTGTATCTATATAAATCACTTTTGGTAAAATAGACATTTTCATCAAGTTGAGTCTTCCTATCCAAGAACAAGATAGGTTTCTCCACTTTTGTAGGTCTCTTTTGGTTTCTTGCAATAGAGTCATGTAATTTACTGTATATAAATCTTTTACATCTCTGGTTGGATTGGTTCTTAAGTATTTTATCTTCTTGGAGGCTATTGCGAATGATATCGATACAGTGATTTCTTCCTTTGTGATCTCTTTGGTGGTATAAAAGAATCCAACTGATTTTTGTATGTTTATCTCATATCCTGATACTTTGCTGAACTTTTCTACTAGTTTAGTAATTTCTTGTGGATTCTTTAGGGTTTTCTCTGTATAAGATTGTAACATCTGTTAATAGAGATACTTGGACTTCTTTTTTACAGATTTTGATGCCCTTTATTACTTTATCTTGCCTGATTGTTTTGGCTAGAACCTCCAACAAATGTTAAGTGAAAGTGGTGACAAAGGGCAACCTTGTCTGGTTCCCCATCTCAAGGGGAATGCTTTCAGACTTTTTCTATTTAGGAGGGTATTGATTGTTAGCTTTGTATAAGCGCCCTTATTATGTTGAGGAATTTCCCTCCTATTCCTATTTTGCTGAGAATATTTAACATGAATGTATTTTGGACTTTGTCAAACGCTTTTTCTACATCAATTGATAAATTCCAGTGGTTCTTGTTTTACATTTTATTTATGTGGCTGATTACATTGATTGCTTTTCTAATGTTGAGCCATCCTTGCTTCTCTAATATGAAACCCACTTGGTCATGGTGAAGTATTTTTTTGTTGTGTTGTTGAATTCTATTCACTAGAATTTTGTTGAGGATTTTTCCATCTAAGTTCATGAGAGAGATTGGTCTGTAATTTTCTTTCTTTGTGCTGTCTGTACATGGTTTTGATATCAGGGTTATGCTAGCTTCACAACATGAATTTGGGAGTATTTCAGCTTTTTCTATGCTCTTAAACACCTTTAATAATAGTGGTGTGAACTGTCCTCTAAAATTTGGGTACAGTTCTCCACTGAAGTGGTCAGGGCCAAGGCTTTGTTTGGTTGGGAGTTTTTTGTTTTGTTTTTTAAATATTTTATTGTGATTGAGTGGAAATATACAATCCAAATTTCCATGCCCACCTATCTGCAGCTTCTGCTATCTTTGCCCAGTGACAGCACACTCCTCCTTTCCATTCTATACAAAAGGCTAGTTATGCCAATTGGCCTCAGTGTCCCTTGAGACGGTGGTCCCCCAATCCACGCCCCGGCTACTCTATCCTTGCAATATCAGGTTAAGATTAGAAGAGTTTTTAGTATATGTGCAATCCAATTAAGTTGATTTTCTTGCTACTGTGTGCTGTCACCGCTTTCTCCAACTAAATTTCTATCAACTGTCTCATCTATGACCAGCCTATTCCCTCTCCTCCCCCTTGCAGCCATCAAAGAATCTTTTCTTCTGTACATAAATCTGTTTTTAAGTACTTATAGTAGGGGTCTTATACAATATTTGTCCTTTTGCAGCTGACTGATTTCACTAAGCATAATGTCTTCCAACTGAAACCAGGTTATGAGATGCTTCCTAAAATCATTGTTGTTCTTTATCAGTGCATAGTGTTGCATTAAGTATATGTACCATAGTTTGTTTATCCATTCATCTGTTGTTGGGCATCTGGGTTGATTCCTCTTTTAGCTATTGTGGACTGTGCTACGATAAACATTTGTATGCATGTATCAGTTCATGTGACTGCGCCTGATTCTGTAGGATATATTCCAAGCAGCAGATTACCAGATCAAATAGTATCTCTATTTCCAGCTTTTTAAAGAAGTGCCAAATTGCTTTCCATAGACATTGTACTATTTTGCAATCCCACCAGCAGTGTAGGAGAGTTTTAATCTCTCCACAGCCTCTCCGGCATTTGTTGTTTTGTGTTTTGGGAATCATGGCCAACCTTGCAGTTTTGATTTGGATTTCTCTAATGGCTAATGATCATGAGCATTTCCTCATGTGTCTTTTGGTTGCCTGGATGTCCTCTTTGGTGAAATGTCTGTCCATCTCCTTTGCCCATTGCTTAATTGGATTATTTACCTTTTTCTTGTTGATATTTTATAGTACCTTGGGTCGCCATGAGTCGGATTCGACTCGATGGCACTTGGCTTGGCCTATAGATTATAGAGATCAGACATTGGTCCAATATGCAGTTGCTGAATATTTTTTCCCATTCTGTAGGTGGTCTTTTAACTCTTTTGATAAAGTCTTTGGATGAGCAATAGTGTTTGATTCTTAGTAGTTCCCATTTATCTGTTTTCTGTTGGTCATGCATGTCAGATTTTGAAGTATGTCTAAGTTTTGTATTAAAACTACCATTGTTGACCCTGTTTTTTCTTGTGTGATCTTTATCCTTTTAGGTTTGATATTTAGATCTTTTATCCAGTTTGAGTTAGTTTTTGTGGAAGGTCTAAGATATGGATCTTGTTTCAGTTTTTTGCAGATGGATATTCAATTTAGCCAGCACATACTTTAAAGAGATTGTTTTTACTCCAGTTTACAATCTGAAGGCCTCTGTTGAATATAAGCTGTTCGTGAGAGGTTGGTGGCATCCCTCGGGTGTCAACTCCGTTCCATTGATCTATGTATCTCTTTTTGTACGAGTACCAGGCTTCTTTGACCACTGTGACAGTGTAATAGGTTTTAAGATCAGAGAGCGTGAGGCCTCCACTGTGTTCCTCTTCTTCAGTAGTGCTTTGCTTATCTGAGGTTTCTTCCCTTTCCAAAGTTGATGATTTGTTTCTCGATCTCCTTAAAAAATGTCACTGGAATTTGTATTAGGATTGCCTTGTATATGTAGATTGCTTTGGGTAAAATAGACATTTTCACAATGTTAAGTCTTCCTATCCATGAGCAGGGTAGGTTTCTCTAATTATGTAAGTCTCTCTTGGTTTCCTGCAGTACGGTCTTATAGATCTCTTCGCATAGGTATGTTGTTTCTCTAGTTAGATTTATTCACAGGTATTTTATCTTCTTGGGGTCTATAGTAAATGGTATTGATTTGGTAATTTCTTCTTTGATGATCTCTTTGTTGGCATAAAGGAATCCTACTGATTTACTTATGTTTATCTTATATCCTGATATTTTCCTCAACTTTCCTATTAGTTCCAGTAGTTTACTTATAGATTCTTTAGGATTCTCTGCATATACAATCATATCATCTACAAATAGAGAGATACATACTTCTCCTTTGCTGATACAGATGCCCTGTATTTCTTTGTCCTGTCTAATTGCTCTGGCTAGAACCTCTAGTACAACATTGAATAGAAGTGGTGAGAGTGGTCATCCTTGTCTGGTTCCTGTTCTCAGAGGGAACTCTTTCAGTCTCCATTCAGGATGATGTAGGCGGTTGGCTTTGAGTAGATGCCTTATTGTGTTGAGGAATTTCTCTTCTGTGCCTATCTTGCTGAGAGTTTTTTAGCATGAATGGGTGTTGGACTGTGATACCTTTTCTACATCAATTGACAAAATCAGATGATTCTTATCTTTTGTGTTATTTATGTGGTTGATCACATTGATTATTTTTCCAGTGTTGAATCACCCTTGCATACCTGGTGTGACTCCAACTTGGTAATGATGAATTATTTTTTGATAAGCTGTTGAATTCTATTGACAAGGATTTTGTTGAAGATTTTTGCATCTAGGTTCATGAGTGATATTGGTCTGTAATTTTCTTTTTTAGTGGGATCTTTTCATGGCTTTGGTATCAGGGTTATGCTGTCTTCATAGAATGAATTTGGGAGTATTGTATTCCTTTCTATGCTGTGAAATTATCTCAGTAGTATTGGAGTTAACTCTTCTCTAAAAGTTTGCTAGAAATCTCCGGTGAAGCCATCTGGGCTAGGATTTTTTGGGGGGGTGGTAGTTTTTGGATGACTTTTTAATTCTCTTCCTTTGTGATGGGTTTATTAAGTTGTTCTACTTCTTGTAATAATTTTGATAGGTGATATAAATCTAGGAATTTGTCCATTTCCTCTAGGTTTTCAAATTTGTTAGAATACAGTCTTTCATAGTATTCTGTTATGATACTTTTTATTTCAGCTGGGTCTGTTGTAACATCTCCCATCTCATTTATTATTCAGGTTATTTGTTTCCTCTCCTGTTTTTTCTTTGGTAAGTTTAGCCAGTGGTTTATCAATTTTGTTGATCTTTTCAAAAAACTGGCTATTGGTTTTGTTAATTTTTTCAATCATTCTTCTATTCTCTAATTTCTTTAGTTATGCTCCAGTCTTTACTGTTTTCTTCTGGTGCCGGAGGGGGTCCTGTGTTACTCTCTTTCTGCTTGTTCAAGCTGCAGGGTTAATTCTTTGGTTTGGGTCCTTTCTTCCTTCGGAATGTGTGCATTTAAAATTGACCTCTGAGCACTCCTTTAGCTGTATCCCGTAAGTTCTGGTAAGATGTGTTTTCATTCTCATTTGATTCCATAAATTTCTTTACTTCATCCTTGATTGCTTCTATACCCATGGCTTTTTGAGGATGTTGTTCAGTTTCAGTGGAGTTCAAATTTCTACCTATGATTTTTCTGCTATTGATTTCAACTTTTGTGGTGTTATGGTCCAAGAAGATGGTTTGCAATAATTTAGTGGCTTAGAATTTGTAGAGATTTGCTTTATATCCTAACACTTGGTCTAGTCTGGAAAATATTCCATATGCACTGGTATACTTATCTATTGGTAATATATAGTATACTTATCTATTGATGGGTAAAAAGTTGTGTGTGTTTTGATAAGGTCTACTTGGTTAATTGTTGCAGTAAGATCTTGTGTATCTTTACTGAGCTTTTTCTAAATGATGCGTCCTTTACTGAAAGTTGAGTGTTGAAGTCTCCAACTATTATTGTGGAGTGATCTTGCTCATTTTTTCAGTGTTGTCAGTGTTTGCTCAATGTACTTAGATGCTCTGAGATTGGGTGCATAAATATTTAATATTGTTATGTCCTGCTTATGTATGGAACATTTCAGCAACAAATAGAGACCATCCTGTCCATGATAGTGGATCTTACAGTAAAGTCTTTTTTATCTGAGATTAGTAATGCAACTCCTGCTCTTCTTTGTATGTTGTTGGCTTGGTATATATTTTTCTACCCTTTGATTTTCAGTTTGTTCATATCTTTGAGTATTAGGTATGTTTCTTTTAAGCAACATGTAGATGGGTCATGTCTTTTGATCTGCAATGTCACTAATTGTCCCTATTGGAACATTCAGATTGTTTACATTCAGTGTAATTATTGATAAGTGTGTGTTTAGTGCTGTCATTTTGATGCATTCATTTTTTGTGATATTAGTTTTCTGTAATTTTCTTAATATTCTATTCTGAGTCATTCTTCTTTATGGGTTGACTTACCCTCTTTTTTAGTGTTGTTTCTGTGTTTGTTGAGACTCCTGTATTATGTTACTTGTCTTGATATGTCACGTTGTTATTTTGATTTGCAGCTACTCCAAAGATCTCCTACACTATTCTAAGTTTAAACCAGACTTTAACTTCTGCATATCTTTTTAATTTCCTCTCCATCTGGAATGGTTATACCTACTGTAATATATTCCTCCTTTTACAGTGGTGATGTCATAGTTTTTGTGTTATGATCACTGGTTCCCTTCTATTAATAATACAGTTTTGATTGAGCTTATTGATTTCCCTAAGTGAGTAGGATTCTGGGTGTTGTGTCATATGTTACCTCCTTAAGTATATACTTAATGTTTTTGTTTTTCTAAGAAAAGAGCTTCTTTCAGAATTTCTTGTAGTTTTGATTTGGTTTTTACAAAGTCTAAACTTCTGTGTATCTGTGAATGTCTTAATTTCACTGTCATATTTGAGAGAGAATTTTGCAGGACATATAATTCTGTGTTAGAAGTTTTTCTCTTTCAGGGTTTTGAATGTCTCATCCCACTGCTTTCTTGCCAACATCGTTTCTGTAGAGAAGTTAGAAGAAAGCCTACAGGGTTTCCTTCTGAATGTTAGCTTTGCTTTGAGCCTCGCTGCCTTCAAGAGCATCTGTTTATGTTTCATTTTATTTAGCTTGATTATATTATGTCTTGGTGTCTTTCTTTGGGGGTCTAGTTTTTGTGGCATTTACTACACATCTTGGATATCTATGTTCTCTTCTTTCATAATTTCAGGCACCTTTTGTGTCAGCAACTCTGCAGCTATGCTCTCTGTATTTTCATCTATCCCTCCTTGTTTAGAAACTCCAATAATCTGTAAATTAGTCCTCTTAATAGAGTTCCACATATTTCTTAATGCTTCTTCATTTTTCTTATTTCTTTTCTCGGAATTCTCCTCATAAATGCTGGTGTCAGTTGCTGTATCCTCAAGATCACTAAGTCTGACTTATATCCCCTCAATTCTCCTCTTTTGGCTTTGGATTAAATTGTCTAATTCTGAAATTTTGTTGTTGATCTGCTATACTTCAGAATGTTGATGTTCTATCAGTTCAAATAGCGTACTTAATTTTTCATTTTGTTATGCTGCATTTTGTTTAATCTCTAGAAGAGGTCTATATGTAATTCTTTGGTACTCAACCGCCAACAGTTTCAGAAGGGCTTCTTCTTCTGGGAAGATTTTTTATTCTTTATTTTGGGAGTTTTCTGTAGCCAAGATGGACTGTGTTTTAGTCAGCTAGGGCTGCTCTAACAGAAATACCACAGAGTGGATGGCTCTAGCAAAGGAAGGTTTATTCTTACATAGTCCGGTAGGCTACAAGTCCCTATTCAGGGTGTCTACTCCAGAGGAAGACTTTCCCCTTGTCAGCTGTGGAAGAAAGTCCAGTATTGATTCAGTCTTTGTCCAGGGAGCATCTTGGTACAGGAACCTCAGGTCTGAAGGACACAGTCTTCTCCTGGTGCTGCTTGCTTGATGGTGTGAGGTTCCCAATTCTCTGCCTACTTCTCTTTCCTTTTATCACTTGCAGGATGAAAGGACTAAGAGTGGGGCAAGCCATACTCTGGGGAAGGAAGCTCCCTTTACAGTGGAGCAGGGAGGTGATCTTATAAAGGGATTTACAGTCCCACCCTAATCCTTTAACATACAGCCTAGGAAAACCACAAAATGGAGGACAGTCACAAGATACTGGGAATCATGGCCCAGCCACATGGCTACACATATTTTTTGGGGGACACAAATCAATCCATGACATCCTGCTTCTTTAAATGGTTTATTATGTTCTGTTGTCTGTGAGCCATTTAGCAGCTGTTTAATTTCTCTAGCGTTACCTCAACAGGAGCTAAAGCATAGTTATAAGAAGGGAGTTGGTCACCAGCTGTCCCTGTTTAGTGACTGGCCCCAGGTAGACTCTCTGGGATAGAAGTCTCTGCCTCTTGGCTGGTGTCATGGGTTGAATTGTGTCCCCCGAGAAATATGTGTAGCCATGTGGCTGGGCCATGATTCCAATTATTTTGTGACTGTCCTCCATTTTGTGATTTTCCTGTGTTGTATGCTAAAGAGTAGGGTGGGACTATAAATCCCTTCATAGGATTACCTCCCTGTTCCACTGTAAAGGGAGTTCCCTGGAGTATGGCTCGGCCCACCTTTAATCCTTTTGTCCTACAAGAGATAAAAGCAAAAAGAAGCAGACAGAGAATTGGGAACCTCACACCATCAAGCAAGCAGCACCAGGAGAAGAGTGTGTCCTTCAGACCTGAAGTTCCTGCACCAACATGCTCCCTGGACAAAGACTGATGCAATACCAGACTTTCCTCCAGAGCTGACAAGGGGGAAAGCCTTCCCCTGGAGTGGACATCTTAATTTGTACTTGTAACCTACTGGACTGTATAAGAATAAACCTTCCTTTGCTAAAGCCATCCACTCTGTGGTATTTCTGTTAGAGCAGCCCTAGCTAACTAAAACAGCTGGGAAAAATGGCACCCTTTTTATGGAGACACTGGGAGGCCATAGATATTTAACATGGTTATGTCCTCCTGGAGTACTGACATTTTAATCATTATATAGTATTCTTCCTTATCCAAGGTGGCGGCTTTTCCTTTAAAGCCTATTTTATCAGACATTAGTATTGCTATTACTATTCTTTTTTGACTGTTGTAAGGCTTGATTTTTTTTCCCCATCATTTGAATTTTGATTTGTTCATGTCTTTAAGTTCTAAGATGTGTCTCTGGTAGGCAGTATATAGATGGGTCATGTATTTTCTTTTTAATCCAATCTCCCACTCTGTATCTCTTTATTGTACATTTTATCTGTTTACATTCAGTGTGATCACCAATAGGTATGAGTTTAACGCTGTCATTCCACTATCTTTTTGTATATGTCATAGATAATTCCTCTGTTTCATTTAATTTTCTGTGCTTAGTCTGTTTTCTTTATGTATCTTCTTTTCATCTTTTTCAGTGTTGGTGGTTTTGTGTTTGCTGAGACTTCAAGTTTTTCTTGTTTTTTATTTTGATGTGTAGGATTGATAATTTCCTTTGTGTTTACCTTAATATTTACCCTTGTTTTTCTAAATTTAAACTAGTCTTTAATTTTTTGTATCACCTTTATTTCCTCTCCATATGAAAGGTCTACAACTATGCATTCTTTTAAGTCTCTTTTTTTGGGGGGGTTATAATGTATACATAATGACATCACTGTTTCCCTGTTTTCAGTGGTTTGCCCTATTTGGGTTGATATCCAATTGCTCTGTTCTGTATTCTAGAGCATATTGTTACCTGATACTACTTCTCTAACCAAAGGATTCTCTTTAGTATTTCTTGTAATTTTGGTTTGATTTTTTTCCAAATTCTTTAAATTTCTGTTTATCTGGAATTATCCTAATTTCACCATCATCTTTGAAAGACAATTTTGCTGGATATATAATTCTTGGATGGCAATTTGTTTTCCTTTAAGGCTTTGTGTATGTCAACCCATTACCTTCTTGCCTGCATTGTTTCTACTGAGTCGTCCAACCGTAGCCTTATTGATTCATGTTTCTGACTTGATGGCACTTGGCTTGGCTTGTAGGTAATTTTTCATTTGTCTTCTTATCTTCAGTTTTGGCAAGTTTAACTATAATATGCTTTGGTGCCTGTCATGGATTGAATTGCATCCCCCCAAAAATATGTTTAGCCATGTGTCTGGGCCATGATTCCCAGTATCCTGTGACTGTGCTCCATTTTGTGGTTTTCCTATGCTGTATGTTAAAGGATTAGGATGGGACTATAAATCCCTTTGTAAGATCACCTCCCTGCTCCACTGTAAAGGGAGTTTCCCCAGAGTATGGCTTGCCTCACCCTTAATCCTTTCATCCTGCAAGAGATAAAAGGAAAGAGAAGCAAGCAGAGATTTGGGAACCTCACACCATCAAGCAAGTGGCACCGAGAGAAGAGCACGTCCTTCAGACCTGAGGTTCCTGCACCAGGAAGCTCCCTGGACAAAGACTGATGCAATACTAGACTTTCCTTCAGAGCCAACAAGGGGGAAAGCCTTCCCCTAGAGGGGATACCCTGAATAGGGACTTGTAGCCTACCAGACTATGTAAGAATAAACCTTCCTTTGTTAAAGCCATCCACTCTGTGGTATTTCTGTTAGAGCAGCCCTAGCTGACTAAAACAGTGCCTTTCTTTGGGGATCTACCTTTATGGAATTTGATGAACATCTTGGATGGATGTCATCTCATCTTTCATGATGTCAGAGAAGTTTTCTGTCAACCAGTCTTCTACAATTCTCTGGATATTTTTTGTTACCTTCCCCATCTGGTACTAGACTCACTCATAAAGTATTCGTCTTGATAAGAGTCCCACATAGTTCTTAGTGTTTCTTGTTGTTTTTTTTTAAAGTTCTTTTATCTGATTTTCCATGAAATATATTAGTGTCACATACTTTACCTTCAGTCTCATTAGTTCATCTTTCCTTTGTCTCAATTCTCCTTCTTTGACTTTCTATTGAGTTGTCTAATTCCGTAATTTCATTTTTAATTTTCAGAATTTCTAATTCTTTCCAGGATATATTTTCATACAGCCTATTCAGTTTGTTATTATCCTCTGTTGCATTTTTCTTCATCTCCTTCCTGATCTCTAGAAGAGCTCCAAACATTAATTTTTTTGTACTGTGTCTCTAATAATTCCAGGAAGTTCTCTTCATCTGGAAAAGTTCTTAATTATTTGTTTTGGAGCTTTTTGAAGGTACCATAATCTACCTCTTTAAGTGATTTGATATGGACTATTGTCTCTGAGCCATCAGTAAGTTTTTTTATTTTTTTATTTTATGGTTGCTTACTGTGGTCCAGCTTCTTGTTTTGTTTTGAAATATCCAGATAGTCTGCTTATGTATGCTAGTTTTGTTACTGATGCCTCTGAAGCTCTGACGCCCTGTCACCAGGTGGCTAGAGCTATTACTAGACATAAAGGCCCAGGAGGCTGTTTACTTTTCTTGTATGGATTCAGCTCTGGTGTCCAGGTAGTCAATTACCAAGTATGTGGTTCTGGCTCTCCCCTACTGTCCTAGGTTGTCAGGGATCATTGGTGTAGGTACAAGCATCTAGTTGCAAGCACTGAGAAAGTCAGGGGCCAACACCCACCCATTCCTGAGTGTCTGTGAGACTGGCATGTCCCCTAATGTATGATTCTAGGTGAAGGCACTGTTCCCACCCTGAATTTCCAGCTCAGGGGAGTATTTTCCCCTTTTACCAGCTTCTTAAATCATTCTGTCTCTGAGTCTAGGAGAATGGCTCAGGGAAGCTTAAGGAGTCCTACTTTTGGCTCAGTGAAGACATCACACTCCAGAGTAGCCACAATGCAGAGAGGTGAAGGGGAAGCATTAGGAAAAGGGAGAGAGGTTTGTCCAAAGGAAAAATTTAGATCCATAGGTGATAGGCAGATGACAGCTTTTGATGGTCAAGTATCACTTCTTACTGGTTCTGGAGGCTTGAGTGCACTTTTTGCTTTCTTTGCGATTGAGGAAGATGCCCTCCAAATGCCACCACTCCACTCACCACACTGACTGCAGCTGATTTCCAACAAGTCAGGTCCAGCAAGTCCTGGATACTTGTGGACCTACTCTTTCTCATTGCTCATTCTAGTTTCTTCACTTTAAGTTTGATGTTCAGGGCTCCTAGGATGTCACATATACTTGATTCATTTGTTCTTTGGGTCTTTGTTGTTAGAGGGATCACAAGAAGCATTTGACTACACCACTGTCTTGGCCTGCCTCTGAACAACTTTCTGTTCATTAGCAGAAGGCTGTTTTGGTTTATGGACAGCAGTTCCAGGGTAAGTGAACAACATGTGATTTGACAAGCTGCTGCATTAAGACCAGCAGACCTAGGGTGTCATTAAAGAATGTAATGGAATGAATAAATTGGTAGTACACTGAGGAAAATCTAATATTATATGGATACCTGGAGAGAGACTCAGAGCAAGGGAATAGTCTCTCAAATGTGTTTTGTCAGAGTCCTGAAAAAGTGAAAATGAGATAACTTTTGGAGACCCTGACCAAGTCAGATGGAAACCCATAGCAGACC
The DNA here is from genome assembly GCA_028571685.1 of Heterohyrax brucei. Taxonomy (NCBI): domain Eukaryota; kingdom Metazoa; phylum Chordata; class Mammalia; order Hyracoidea; family Procaviidae; genus Heterohyrax; species Heterohyrax brucei. The sequence goes on from CM053141.1 coordinate 175,259,235, forward strand.
TGAATAGCCATTCAGGTATCTGAGTAATCTCATCATTTGTACTCTGTCCAATCAAAGGACTGATGCTTAATAACTATTTTAGACTGGTAAAATGATTGGGAGGAGGAAGTTGTCCTCCAGATATAAAGAACCATGGCTAGAAAATCCTGGGGGTGGTCTGCAGTGTGATAAGTTCCTTACTATCATATTTCTTGCTATGGTTTTGTTATTCCTACACAGGTTATTGGGTGGGGCTGCACAAACAAAGTAATTGTGGTCCACCAAGGGGGCTGGTCGATTTTGCCTTAAAAAAGAGTCAATTCAGAGCAGAGAGAAGAGCCCACCACCACCAAAGAAAGAGACACCTCTCAGTGGCCTTCCTGGCCCATGGAACAAGAAATATGAGTGCCTGGGCAGAGATTGGGAGGCCAAGGAGAAGCCTACTCCCTACTCACAAATTTGGGACTTCCCAGACTTCACAATCTCATGAGCTATTTCCTTTATAACGTCAGTGAGTTGTGTGAGCTGTTGCATCATATTGGGGAACCCAAACACAGGACAGAGAGTGCTAAGGGAGATGAAGCAGTTGATGTTTTAGATGATCAAGTGGTACAGCACCTTGGAGAAGGTGGACATTTGAAACATCTTTAACCTCCACTTCACAGGAACCAGTTTTATGTTGATCATTATAAAAGAAATTGTTCATTTAAGTGGGCATAAACTAACTTCTTTGAGTGCATCCAAAGCCACTTTAAGAGAAAATAAAATGATTCATGATTGTATTTTATGGAAGCTTTGTAGATGAAAAAGTCTCAACTCTTATGACAGCTACTGACAATATTTTGCTTTTCCAGGTGAGAACACTTGTATAATGTGTGTAAATCTTTTAATCTGAAACAACCAGGCATAAATCTACCCTCCCCAAAGTAGTTCATAGACTAATTTGGGAAGACAGCACCACATTAATTAGAGTTAATTTTGCTGATAGGGACAGAAACTTCAAAATAATGTGATCTTAGAAATTAGATGTTATTTTTCTTTATGCTAGAAAAAAAGGCTATTCAGGGCAGGCATGGACGATCTATGGTCCTAAGGACCCTTGGAAGTCTCAATCCTGTGCTCTATTGCCCTCAGTATGCAGTTTCTACCTTATGCTGCAAGGTAGCTACTCTGGCTCCAGCCATCACATTGACAATCTAGTCAGCAGGAAGGAGGGAAAGGGTGCAAAGGCCCCCATAAGGGCATATCCTAGATATTATGTTCACTACTTCCATTGTTTCCCATTGGCCAGAACATAATCATAAGACTATGCAAGTTACAAGGGAAGCTAGGAAATGTAGCTGTTCTGGCTAACCAGATGTTGGAATCAATTAACCAGGAAAAAGGAGAGAGCAAATGTTTGGGTGAAATAATAATCCTGTATAAGAAAACAGAATACTACCTTAATTTGGTAGTGTATTTCCATAAGTATGTCCTAAAATCTTAGAACAAGGTTAGGAGCATCACTGACAGTACTCTCCTACTGACTTCTCCCAGAGTGTTTTGATTATGCCACAGCATCCAATATGTGAAACAAAATTGCTCTTGAGTCTAGTAATTTATATTTTTAAAATAAAATTTTACAGATATGCACTCATATGTGGCAGTAATGACTCTTTTATTATTTATCCCTGTCCATTGTATACTATCTCTGCTTACATTCTTCATTCTTTACTTCCAGCTGGAAGTGAGGTTAACATACTACATTTCAACTTACATACATGAGGCAAGATACATGACATGACTAGTGTGTGGATTGAATTGTGTCCCTGAAAAAATGTGTGTCCACTTGGGTAGGCCTAATTGGCTGCACAGTCCATGTTATGGGTTGAATTGTGTTCTCCCCAAAATGTGTGTATTAATTTGGCTAGGCCATGATTCCTGCTATTGTGTCATGTTCCTTTGTGTCGTAAACTCTGTCTCTATGATGTTAATGAACGAAGATGGGTAGCAGTTGTGTTGGTGGGGTAGGACTCAACTTGTAGGATTATGTCATGTCTTAGGACAGCCTTTTAGGATATAAAGGAAAAGGAGACAAGTGGTGAGTTGGGGACCTCATACCACTAAGAAGCAGTACCTAGAGCAGAGCACATTTTTTCCTTTGGGAAGGAGCCAGCGTCTCTGCGAATCAGACATTCCCAGTCCAGGGGAACACTGTCAACAAAGACCTTCCTCCAGAGTCAACAGAGAAAGTCTTCCCCTGGAGCTTGTATCCCAAATTTTCACTTGTAGATTACTGGACTGTGATGAAATAAAATTTTTCTTTTTAAAGCCATATGCTTATGGTATTTGTGTTAAAGCTGCACTAGTTGACTAAAATTGTTCTTTTTTCCTACCCCTTGTACTGCTAGGCCTCAGCTGTTGGATGGCTAACCAGGAACTATGAAGATTAAACACTAGTCTTTAATATCATTCAAATACCATTTCCAATCTGTATAGCAAAGGGTGTAATTTTTTTTTTCACATATGCCTCTTTTGTGAATTTTGAAAGGATGTGGTTATAGCCTTTGACATCAGAGGGAAGCTCTGCAATGCTGACTGAACCTTGATAGAGAGATAACGTTGGAGGCAAGTTGCTTTTGAACAACTCTGAAGATCAACGGTCTCCCATCACATTCCTTGTCCAGAAGCCCTTTCCTCTGGTTGTGCTAAGGGGTGATGCTCAAGGCACATCCCTTTTCAAGAAGTGGATCATGAACAACTTTATCCTCTTGGAAGAACAGCTCATCAAGAAATCCCAACAAAAGAGAAGAACTTCTCCCTCAAACTTTAAAGTTCGCTTCTTTGTTTTAACCAAAACCAGCCTAGCATACTTTGAGGATCGCCATGGGGTATGTGAACACTTGGCTTTGTCTTTCTTTGAAAAGTATTTTATATTTGGACTAGGATGATTTATGAAGATACACATGGAATAAAATAGAAAACAGAAACACAGACATGCTGGTTATCACAGCCTATAAAGTTCAATAAGAGTTATCAGGAGACAATGGGGTAGGGGGCATCAAGAGGTGAGTTGATTTCGTGCACTAGGTGATTTAATTTCTAGAAACCATAGAAGTATTAGGTTTGAAAACAATCAGCTACTGTTTCCTGCAAGGTTAAGTTTCATTTTAAAATTGTAGTAATACTGTATGTTGCAAATGTTCCAGTTGGATAGACCTTGCAAATGTTATGTGTTATAGGACATCAATTAATAACATATTAGCATCTGATGGAATCTCAAAGGGGATGAAGCCCCCTTTCCATATTTTACGGTGGAAGATGCTGCTACCTGAAATGGGTAGCAGTGTCTTCTTAAGTGATGTGTCAGAAGTGCAGAGCCCTTGAGCAGTTTGCCCGTGGTTGTACAGCTAGTGAAGTAGTGGAACCAGAATTCGAACTGTGGTAGATAGGATCAACTTTTCATTAATTCAACCTATTTGTCTCACTTGTCATCATTCACCGAATGTCTTGGAATAATGTATGCTGGGTATTTAATTGTCCAAAGTGTTGCCCAAAATTTGCAAGGCACAATGGTGTATACCCCTTAAGCACTTAGAAAACTTCTCAGGAGACCAGTATTACCAAACAAAACTGATCTGTAGTGAAGACCAGTGGTTCTTATCTGTAAGATAACAGCAGCTTAACTAAGATAGTCTTCTTGTATTTCTGAAGATATTTTTATATTCCCAAAACATCAGCAATTACAAGAGCAACAGGAATAATCCTAGCAATGCAATCTGGTATAAAAAGCACTGAATGATTGGAAGAACAAACTACTTCTCATTAGGTGATTGAACCTAAGCAAAAGTGTCTACTTTCCTGGCCTCAGGTTCTCTCTTTATAAAATGAAAGGCCTGGAAATAATGACCTACAAAGTCCCTTCCTTCTCTAAAAAAATTCTTTTGATCAGTGAAGAGGCACTTGTTTAGTACTTCTGAGCAGTTTATCAATACATGTTTGATTTCTTACTATGTCATTGTGTTGTTTTCCATTATTAGGGAGGCAGGAAAGAAATTGTCACTTTTGTTTTTCTGAAAGAGCAATGACATCGGGTGCTTAATGGTCAGGTGTACACAAAGCTGCTCTGATTCTTTGTTGGGATCTGACTTAGTAGGTATAGGCAGAAATAGGGAGTCTTTTGCAAGCTAGGGTGAAGCACTCAGTAAAATGTAGTCCTGAATAAGAGTTGACAATAGGGTGACAATAGGGTCACTATGAGACAGAATTGACTCAGTGGCAGTGGGTTTTTTGTGTATGGATAGCTAACCCATTTCAGTAGTAGGTAAAACAATACTGCCTATGTTTAAGGGAGAAACTCTGGTAGCATAGTGGCTAAGTGCTATGGCTACCAGACAAAACGTTGGCAGTTCAAATCCACCAGGCACTCTTTGGAAACTTTATGGGGCAGTTCTGCTCTGTAAAGGATATAGGACTTGTCTCCTTGTTGCAAAACAAGAAGCCATTTAGCAGACTTGAACTGATAATAATCATCCAGTGAACTAGAAAACAAAAGGTAATTACCGATTTGTGTAAGTCCTCTTTGCTAGGTGCTCAGTAAATATTTGTTGACTCAATTATTATTAATAGAGAGCCTTGGCTTGGCAGTAGCCATGTTTCAAATTGAGACCATTCAACATGTGGAGCTGATAAATCATGTCGCATCAGTCTACTTTTCTTTTTATTGTGAACGGAACATCTAAGGTTCTTGGTCCATGTTTGAAAGAGCTGTTGCTTGCCTTTAAATGTGAAAGTCCACTTTGCAGTTTTCCACATTTTTTTTCCTCACTCAACGTAGCATTGTCTGACTGAGTTAGTACCGATGCTGATAATAATTCCTGAGCAGCACATCTGTTTTTCATCTATTTTGTTGTGAATTTAGTACAGTATTATTTGTAAGGAAAAAAAAAATTAGAAACCAAATGATGTTGATTCAGAATTTTGTGGTTGTAATTTTTTTACACAGTATTGTGAAAGCATTATGATACATTTGATCATTATGAAAAATTCTACCATAATTGATTTGTTCTGGGTGCAGGTAAGCCCTGGGCTAGAATATCTAAAGTTACTATGGGATATAGAAAATATGTGAGGGGAAAAATCAAGTTTTTTATTTTCTAATGTGTACAGCTGATGTTCTTAAATAACTATTTGAAAAACATTTCTTTAGTTTAGAAATGTACTGGTTAGAAATTTATCCAAGGTCACTAAGAAAGATAAGCTAAAGGAGCTATTATGATTCATACCTAATTATCTCTCATTGTTTTGAATTGTCCATTTGCACACAGAAGTGCACTCTGCATCCTCTGTAAATAACAATAGCATTATATGTACGAGAGGAACCTTTTTATTTTTAAATGAAAGCCCCAGGCTTCTTGTCTCTAAAATGGGTGTAACGATAGTATCCATGTCATGGTATTTAGAAGGTATTTAGGCTGAACTATTTCGACTCCACGGCACTTGGCTGGCTTGGCTTATTTGAAATTACCGTCTCATAGATAAAAAGTTGTTAGATATAGGCAATTTCATGTAGTTCAACTTAATGCATAAAGTGCATGCAATCCTTGTTATTCACAGTAACTGTGTTCTATGAAATCACCGATAGCACTGAATTAGTGACCAACAATGACTCGTGCCTGACCGAAGCTTATCTAACACACATCGTTTCCCCAAAAGGCACATGACTGTCTTCTTGCACTCAGGAACACTTGATAGCACTTTAGCACTTCGCTTGGGAGCCATTTTAAACAGTGAAATCACCAACAGAAAGTACAGACATTGAGAAAACATGGCATTAATTATATCATGATCAGGATGCTGGTTTGCAGTTTGAGAGTGGAAACCAGAAGGCAGCACATTGCTTTGCTCAGCTTAGCTGCGCTTGCGCTTAATAGGCCAGTGAAACTTTTCACCGCTGGGTACCTGTCCACAAAAGCAATGCAAATATTGATTTTGGAGTCACAAATAAGTTTTAGCAAATAGACAAATTTGCAGATATGGAATACACAAATGGTGAAGATCTCCCATTGTTTAGAGTCGTTGATTTGCACACAGCGGTGCAATCTGCCTCTTCCATAAAAAGCCTAGGTCCTGTTGCCTAGCAGGGATCAGCCATTATTTGTACCATCTCTGAAGGAGCTAGTGGTAGGCAGGCATAGCATATTTGCTTTCAACTCAGGGAAAAGATTAAAGAAGTCTTCCAAGCATAGCTAAAATCAGTGTGCAGGATTCTTTCTCTTCTGTGACTAATATAAGTCTATAGGGAGACAGATGCACACATCATGAGCCATGTGAAGTTGGGCCTTGCAGGGGTCTCAGCTTCTCTTTTTTTATTTGCAATTGTGTTTCTTGCAGTTTTGGCAGCCTGTGATTTTATACAATAATCATTCTACATGTTTGAGAATAAATTCCTTAAATTCTTCAACTATATTTTTATTCTAATTCTTAACAGCCATGCCTGTTGTTTGGACATGTTGTCAGGAGGGTTCAGTCCCTGAAGAAGGACATCATGCTTGGTAGAGTGGAGGGTCAGCGAAAAAGAGGCAGACTCTCGATGGGATGGATTGACACAGTGGCTGCAATGACAGGCTTAAGCATAAACTGCTTGTGGACATAGTATAAGATTGGACAACATTCTGTTGTGTTGTGCATCGGGTCATTATGAGTTGGAACCAACTCAAAGGTACCTAACAACAACAGCATACCTGTTATCATTATAATGCCAATAAAATGGGCCTCTTATTTTAAGGTGGTGTAAGTTCTGGTGGAAGATGCCTATTTCTCCTATTGAGATATGCAGCTGTTTTCAGAGAGGCCAGGAAGCCCTTTCACCATGCTAGAGCAGTGGGCCAAAATCATCTCTAGAAGAGCCAAAAAGAAGCACAGAGTGGGCAGGTGGCAGCTTGCAGGCAGGTGTGACTTCACATGTTACCCTGTGTTTAATCAGTTTCTTGACAAAGTGGTACTGATGGTTAGAATTCTGTGACAGAGGACAGTGTGAGGTAAGGGCCCAGTAGTGTGTGGTAAATGCTTCATGACCTCTGTGGGGTGGAGAAGAAGGAGTATTAGGAGTCTCAGTTCATAGTAGTAGCTCATTTCTCTGGTATAAGTACTCCCACCATGGCTGTTTGCAAGTATGAAACTGGCATCTGTCAGCTTACGACATTTTAAGGTAGTCCACACTTTACAGTAAGGTTCCATTGTGAGAACTACGCCATCATAATTTGGATCTGATGCTAAGTTGATTACTTCAATTTTTTTTTTTTTTTCATTATGATTGCCTTTTATTATCAGTATCTTTATAAATCCTATCTACAAGGTCCAACAATTAAGTCCATGAACTTAAGTATTCTAAGTGCTACATACCCATTGCTAATGGATCATCTTCAAAGTATCCCCTTTGGGAAGCTGTGCACTGACACCAGTGCTTAGTCCTTCAAAGCAATTTTGGACCTCTTTCTGCAGTCTCCATTGGGCACGGTGGTACAGTGGCAAGTTCACGAACTTAATTGTATTGTTGTCTGTGAGGGAGTTTTTAGCCAGTAAACAAACATATTGGAACACCTTCCTTACTCATTTGATCTGTCCCACAATGACTTTTTCCTTTTACCTGAAGAGAAAGGAAATATTGAAAGGAAGACATTTTGATGACATTCGGGACATCAAGGGTAATACAATGACAGCTCTGATGGCCATTCCAGAAAAAGAGTTCCAGAATTCCTTTGAAGGGTGGACTAGGTGCTGGTCCCACTGCATAGCTTCCCCAGGGGAGTACTTCAAAGGTGACCGTAGTGATAGTCAGCAAAGAGGTAGGTGGTGCTTTTTCTAGGATGAATTCATGAACTTAATTGGCAGACCTTGTATTTGTCGTTGGCAGTGGGTGGTCAGCAAATTACACACTGCAGTGTTGCATTTTTGTTAGCTGTCACTGAATCGGTTCACACTCATAGCCACCCTTTGTACAGAGCAAAGCACTGCCCAGTCCTGCAGCATTCTCCAAATTGTTGCTGTACTTGAGTCCATTGTTGTAGCCAATGTCAACCTCTTTCCTTGAGGGTGTTCCTCGCCTTCACTGACCTTCTACGTTACCGAACATGGTGTACTTCTCCAGGCACTGATCTTGCCTGATAAAACATCCAAAGTATATGGGACAGTCTTGCCATTCTTGCTTCTATGGAGCATTCTGGTTGTACATCTTCCAGGCAGAATTGTTTTTTCTTTTAGCTGTCCGTAGTTTCTTCAGTTTTCTTCACCAACAGCACCACAATTGAAACACATCAGTTCTTTTTCAGTCTTGCTTATTCATCATTCAACTTTCATATACATATGGAGCAACCAAAAGCAGCATGACATGCGTCAGGTACATCTTAGTCTTCAGGGTGACATCTTTGATTAAGAACATTTTAAAGAGGTCTTTGCTCTAGATTTTCCCAATACATCTTTTGATTTTCTTGACTGCTGCTACCATGGGTGTTGATTGTTGATCCAAATAAAATAAAATCCTTGAAACGTCAAAACATACATTGTATGAGGACTGCCAATTAAGTTTGTGAACTCATCTTAGAAGCAGTGCTACATACCTCATTGCTGAATATCAATCACTACAGTCACCTTCAAAGTACTCCTCTTAGGAAGCTATGTACCAATGCCAACAGCTATTCCATCCTTCAGGACACTTTTGGAACTCTTTCTGGAATGGCCATCAGTATGGTTGTTGTATTATTACCCTTGATGTCATCAAACTGTCTTCCTTTCAGTATTTCCTTTATCTTCAAGGAAAGAAAAGAAGTCATTGGGGACCAGATCAGATGAGTAGGGAGGGTGTTCGAATACAGTTATTTGTTTACTGGCTAAAAACTCCATTAGACAGCTATACAATTAAGTTCGCAAACTTACCGTCATGCCACCGTGGGCAATTGCGATTGCAGAGTTCCAAAATTGCTTTGAAGGGTGAACTAGGCACTGGCATCAGTGCAAAGCTTTCCAATGGGAGTACCTCAAAGGTGACCATAGTGATATTCAGCAATGAAGTACGTGGCACTTAGAACAATTAAGTTCACGGACTTAATTGTTAGACCTTGTATGTAACACACATTAACTGAAAACCAAACCCACTGCCATCAAGTCGAGTCCAACTCATAGCAACCCTAGACGTCAGAGTAGAACTGCCCCATAGAGTTTCTAAGGAATGCCTGGCGGATTTGAACTGCCAACCTCTTGGTTAAACAGATGTAGCACTTAACCCACTGTGCCACCATGGCACATATTATTAATGATAAACCCCAAAAACCTACTGTCAATGAGTCAATTCCAACTCATAACAGCCTTATAGGACAGAGTACAACTGCATCATAGAATTTCCAAGGAGTGCTTGGTGGATTCGAACTGCTAACCTGTTGGTTAGCGACTGTAGCACTTAACTAGCAATGATAAGATGTACAAAAAACTGGACAGTGTTAGATACAGTTCGCTATAACTTGAATACATCATAAGCCAGGGACTGTCTGCCTGTACTTAGCTGTACATGGCTGATAACTTGTTCAGGAGTGAAGGAGGGAAACAGAGGGTACTGACTTTTAACTAAGTGCAGGAATGAAGAGGCGGCATAGATGAAGACAAATACAGATTGGTGAGGTCAGAGTAGCCAGCTAGAGTTAGGCTCAAATTCAGCCACTTTCTAGGTCTCAGCAAGATATCTAACCTCTTTCGTACAGTTTTCCTTTTATAAAGTAAGGACCCAGTGTCATCTACTTCAAGGAGTGTTGAATAGTTCATGAGAAAAATATGTCAAAAGTTTGACACTAATTACTACTTGGTAAAGCCATTATGTCAGCCCCTGAGTGGTGTGTGCGAACTGTTACCGTGCTTGACTGCTAACCAGAAGGTTACAGGTTCAAGTCTATGAAGAGGTATCTCACAAGAAATGCTTGGTGATCTACTTGCAAAAAGTCCACTATTGAAAACCCTGGGGAGCACAGTTCTACTCTGATGCACGTTGCACGTGCAGTCACCAGGAGTCAGAGTCAGCTCAGTGACACCTGGTTTTAAGACCGTTATCATTCACAATTTTACCCCAGTTCCTACTTGATTTTTGAAGGACCAAAGGTCTCCCTAGTTTAACCTGAACCATAGGGTTCATGTTTGCTCTATGCTTGCCTTGGATTGGGCACCATCGCCATTTACTGGGAGAAGATAAACAGTCAGCATCTCATTCCAGTCCGTGTCCTGACCAAGATCATCACTGCTCGCGGACTCATCTGTTTTGCCTGCAGTCTGATCTGGCAACAGAACTGCTGCTTCTAACATGCCTCCTTCCAAAATCAAGAGAGGCAGATTTGGAGATACTCTCCTTCCTTGCTTTGTTTTTGTTGTTAGGCTGTGCCTCTCAGTTGATTCTGACAATCATGACCCTAGAGGACAGAGTGGAACTGTCTCACAGAGTTTCCTAGGCTGTAATCTTTATGAAAACAGATTGCTAGGTCTTTTTTCCCGTGGAGCCTCTGTTGGATTCAAACCACCAACCTTTTGGTTGGCAGCCAAGTTCTTGCTTAACCATTATACCCAGGGCTTCTTTCCTTACTTTAGGAAACATGATTGCAGTGTTCAAAAACCCACTAATTACTGCCAACTACTGCCAACCCAATAATTACCTTTGATCCTTCAAAGATCAAGGAGGAACTTAGGCAAAATTGTGAATGATAATGGTCTTAAGTGCCACTGTCTGACTCTGACTGTTGGTGACTCCATGGGCATCAGAGTAGAACTGTTTTCAACAGCTGATTTTTTGCAAGTAGATCACCAAGCCTTTCTTGTGAGATACCTCTTCTTGGACTTGAACCTCCAACCTTCTGGTTAGCAGTCAAGCATCTTAAACTGTCTGCACATACTACTTAGAGACTCAGGTAATGAATGACCTTACCAAGTACTAATTAGTGAGTACTTTGAAGGTGACTGTAGTGATATTCAGCAGTGAGGTGTGGAGCACTGTTTCTAAGATGAATTCACAGACTTAACTGCCGGCCCTCATACAACGTATGTTCTGAAGTTTCAAGGATTTTATTTCACTTTCTGCTATGGGACAGATCTGGGTCAAACACCTGCATACCACTCTAGGACTGTGTGACTTAAAGCGGTACTGCCTGTAAAATGCTATGTACATTCTAAAAACTGAGCAAATATTTTCTCTTGATGTTATATACCTTTACTGACATGGAGATTACCATAATAATAATGATAATATCACTAATAATTAACTTTTACTGAGCACCTCCTGTGTATCAAGCACTATGTTAAATGTAAGTCATTTCATTTAATCCTTACAAAAACCAGTAGCCATCAAGTCGCTTCTAAGTCACAGCGACTCTGTGTGTGTCAAAGTTGAACTGTGCTCCGACAGCTGACTTTTCAGAAGCGGGTTGCCAGGCCTTTCTTCTAAGGCACCTCTGGCTGGACTTGAACCTCCACTTTTTCAGTCAGCAGCTGAGCACGTTAGTAGTTTGCACCACCTACAGACTACTATTCCTTATAACCACCCAGGCGGTCAGGGACTACTAGCACCCAATTTACAGAGATGGAAACTAAAGCAAAGAAATTTTAAGTAACTTGCCTGAGGTCCCCTGTGTCTCCAGAGCCTACAGCCTCCCTCATAAATGGTGCTTATTATTTTTAGCAGTTCTCACTTACAGGTACTGAGGGAGTCCACAGGGTTGTGACAAGATGTGCAATGCTCTCTTGCTCCAGATGTAAAGAGCAGTCTTGGAAATCAGCACCCCTGTCCCCACAGCGGTGGCCCATCATTTCCATATATGTCCCAGAGCAGCTCTTTGCTTTTCATTCACCTCAGGGGGACCCAATATGTATCCAGAAAGAAAGAAGAGCAGTGGCTGCTGTTGCCTCCTAACGCTGCTCTAGAGTCTGCCCACTGCTGTTGATTTTCCACAGAGACCTTCCTAGTGGGAGCTTCCAGCATCTCTCACTTCAGACTGTGCCAGCCCCCTAACAACCTTCTTACACCCTCTCTCCTTCCTTTCACTATATTCTCTACATGGCGGCAGAGTGGGCTTTTCAAATGCGGAAAAGCTGACGTGTCCCCAGTGACTGTCCCCATTGCTCTAAGGTAGACTCCAGAATCTACTGCCTGGTCTTCTTTTCTCAGCTGGTGCCCATCTTTCTCCCATCTTTCTGGGCTCCAGCAGCACCAGATTTTCTTCAACTTTAAGTCCTCATTTTAAACATCGCTTGTTTAGGGAAGCCTTCCTTGATTTCTATAGACTAGATTATCCCCTCCCTCTGTGCTGCACCAAACATGTACCTTTCTTCTAGCACCTGAAGAAGCTGTAATTACCCGGTCTGCTTTAGTCATCTAGTGCTGCTCTAACAGAAGTACCATAAAGTGGGTGCTTTAGCAAAGGAAAGTTTATTCTTTCACAGTCCAGTAGACTACAAGTCCAAATTCAGGGTGTCCATTCCCGGGGAAAGTTCTCTCTCTGTTGGCTCTAGAGGAAAGTCTGTGTTGCATCGGTCTTTGCTCAGGGAGTATCTTGGTGCAGGAACCTCAGGTTTAAGGGATGTGCTGTTCTCCTAGTGCTGCTTTCTTGATGATGTGAGGTTCCCCATTCTCTGCTTTGCTACTCTCTCTTTTTATCTCCCAGAGGAAGATAAGATAAAGATGGGTGCAAGCGGCACTCCAGGGAAACTCCCTTAGAAAGGGTGGGGTGGTCCCACCCTAATCCTCTTTTAACATAATCATTTTACCTATTAGCCACAGACAAAGATTAGGATTTACAGTCTCAGAAAATCACACAATGGAGGGCAGTCACAAAATACAGGGAATCCTGGGCCAGTCAAATTACTACACATCTTTTCGGGGGGACACATTTCAATCCATGACACACTCGTTAATGAGATCATTTTATTAATGCCTCTCTCTCACACACACCATGTTAGACTGTAAGTTTCATAAATAGCAGGCATCCATGGAGGCAGACAATTTGCGGAAGACGCTCCATCACCAGTGTTTAGGACAGTGGCAAACACATGCTATTCACTCAGTAATGCTTTGTGGAGGCAGCGAGCTAGAGAAGAAGGAAGGAATAGTGTGAAGTGTATATATCCAGCTGACAAGCTTAGAGTTACACATGTGAACCCCACCCAAAGAAAGTTCAATGCCAAATGAGTAGGAACAAAAGGACCTCAAACAAAAGAGAGAGAAATCTCTGGATGTCACCAAAATTCATTGCTGTCTAGTTTCTAGGACAGAGTAGAAATGTTCCATTGGGTATCCAGTTGGTTCCACTGGTAATCTGTACAGAAGCAGATAGCCACGTTTTTCTCCTGCTTAGTGCCTGGCAGTTTTGAAGTACCTACGTTTTGGTTAGTAGCCAAGTGCTTAACCACTGCAGTAGCAGTTCCTGGTCTTGAAGGAGGAAGAGGGAGATTCAGCTAGTTGGAATTTTAAGAGTCAGATAGGAGAGACACGTGTAGGAACCAGCAGGTAGGCCAGCACCTCAGGCTCAACTCCTTTTAAGAGGACAAATCACTCCCTTAATCCTTTCTTCTTCTCTCTTACAGTGCACTGCTTTGCAAACCGTTTTCTTAGAGCTTGCTGAGGCTACCTGAGCATTTTTTTGCGCCAGACTGTCATCCGTCATAGCCTCTGTCCACGTCAAGCCTACATAATTCAAGAGCCTTCTAGCCTTCTAGGTTATTCTTAACTATGACCTACAAAACCCTTCATCCAGTGGCCCTGCCTGCTTTCCCAAAGTAATTTCCTACCACACTGTTATCTGTGGTACTTCAGTCACTGCTTCCTTCTTTCTGAACCCCTTCTCTCTTCCAGGCCCGTTCCTGTTTTTAAGCTCATTCTCCCGTTAGGGCCAGGAATAAGGTGACGTACGTGTGGCAAGCACTTAGAGAGTGACTGCCTGTCAGGATCATGCAATGCAAGGCCTTTGCATTAGCTGCCTCCATCTGCCTGAAACACTGGTTCTTCAGATAGTTCTTTCTTTCTTGTCTCTAATTTCTTCAAGTATTTTCCCAATGTCCTGTTCCATTTTTCTTTTAAGCACATAGGTACGTCATTACACCGGTATCTGTATTTATTTGTTGAGTTTATTCATGTGCCTCCTTGTTTATTTTCTGTCTTGACACATCCTGCTCAATCCCTGCATCCCCAGCATCTAGAACAGTGCTGGGCACACAGTAGACGGTTATTGACTATCTGGTGAGTGAATGGAGGTCACATAACTCCAAGTGAATTCAGAACCGCAGATGTGCCTTGTAACCAGGTAAAGAAAAGTGAGAATCCAAGAAAAGTACTGTGAAGTTGGGTCACCCTATGCACCAAATGAGCAATTTGGCTATCTGCCTTAATAGAATTTTATTATAAATTGATTTTTTTGCCTGTGTGTTATGATGTTGATGTTTTATGGAGATAGCTTTTGAATGGAGGATTTTTGTTTTAGAGATGAATACTTCTACATTAAAATTAGATTCTGTTGCTGCATCTGAGGGACTGGTGCATATAATCAATTTCTGTGGTAAAAATAGCCCACAGAGAACTATCAATATGGGAGCTTTGTTTCTACTTCAGTATGCAAGAGAGCTTTCTCAAAAAAGCACAAGCATCGAGTTTCTTGAACTATGAGGTTCAAATAAAATAAGACAGCTTCATAACAGGTCACACCACTCTAACAACATGTCAAATCCAGAACTTGAGTCGAAAAACCATTTTAAAGCTCTTCTGAACTTTTCGTTGTCTAAATATATTAAATCTGTATTCGCCATTTCCTGAAGTAGCGGTAAGTTTTTCCATTCATCGGAGCCCTGATGGTACAGTGGTTAAGACTTTGGCTGCTAAACAGGGGCAGTTCAAATCTACCAGTCTCTTGAAACCTCTCTGAGGCAGTTCTACTCTGTCTTTTAGGGATATTGTGAGGATCAAATCCAGAAACTGAATCAGAAACCCATTTTAAAGCTCTACTGAGATTTTCATTTGTCTAGATATTAAATCTTTATCCACTATTTCCTTAACTAAAAATAAATTCTTCCATTCATCACTGAGTTGATAGGGCTACTGAAAAAAACCAATCCTTTCAGAATGTGATTTTCATCTAGATATCAGTTTGGGTTTACCTTCATGATACTTGGGAACCTCAGTAAAAGAGATCCAGAAAAGGAAATGAAGCTTTGAAATGGTTTCCCATGGATATACAATTTCTATTCTAGATTAAATGTTTGCTCCATTCCTTGAAATTCAGTAAAATTTTATTGGTATTTTACTAGAGTAAGAACTTGATCAAAGCTCATGTGTTGCCATGTAATTCCCATTAACCTAAAGTCATTTTTTATGTTTCCCTTTTATAATTAAAAAAATGCAGAAATGATTCATGCCTGTTATGAAAAGAAATCCAATATAGGAATTCCATCCCCCCCCCCCAAAATTACATGTATTATGCCATTATTTTTTCTTTCACTTAGCATTGTGTCAATGAAATGTTTCTCTTTTGGTATACTTAGATTTATTCATTTGCTCAACAAATATTTCTTTAAAAAAAAATTACTGTGCCTTAAGTGGAAGTTTACAAGTCAATCTGTTATATAAAAACTTAAACACATACTGCTGTGTAATTCTAGCTGCTCTCCTCACCCTGTGACAATACACTTCTCTTTTCCACCCTGTATTTCCAGTGTCCATGCAACCAGCTCCTGTTGTCTGCCTTCTCATCTCTCCTCTGGACGGGAGCTGCCCAGTTAGTCTCACGTATCTACTTAAGCCGAGAAGCACAGTCTCTGCCAGTATCATTTTATGTCTTACAGTCCAGTCCAATCTTTGTCCGAAGAGTTGGTTTCAGGAATGGTTTCAGCTCTAGGCTAACAGAGAGTCCAAAGGCCGTGTCTTCTGGGGGCCCTCTAGTCTGTCAGACCATCAAGTGTGGTCTTTTAATAGAGTTCATGTTCTGCACACCCATTTTTCTACCACTACATCAGGGATGCTATGCTCAACAAACATTTCTTAAGCATTTATTATGTGCTAGGTACATCCGGAGGTTAATCATAGAAACAAAGTTTCTGCCCTCAAAAGTTCACATTCTAGTAGAAGAGACAGACGAAATAACAAGGAAGTATATTAAATAGGGTAGCTGCAGACTGCAGTAAGGGATATGAAAACACCTAGCCATAGCTGGCTACGGTGGGAGGAAGAGTGGTCAGAGAGGAATTTATATCAGGTGGAGGCTTCAGCCTTCAGGGTGAGAAAGAGCCAGTCAAGGGAAAAAACGTGGAATAGCATTCCAGAAGAGGAAAGCACAAGTGCACAGAACCTGGGTGGGCAAAGGCTTGGCCTATGTGAGGAGCAAATGCAAAATGCAGACGTCAAAAGGAGGGATGTTCAAGATTAGAGTAAGAAGCCAAGTTATGCAGATCCTTGTGGGGGTTCGACTTCTATCCTAGCTATAATGAAAAACAAGGTAGCCTGGTGGTACAGTGCTTAAGTGCTCTGCTGCTAGCCAGAAGGTCAGTGGTTCAAACCCACCAGCCACTCTCATAGCAGAAAAATGTGACAATCTGCGTCCCTCATGATTTACAGCCTTTGAAACCCTGTGGGGCAGTTGTACTCTGCCCTGTAGGGTCACTGTGCATCAGAAAAGCTACGGAAGGGTTGAAGCAAGGGAGTAATCCTATCAATTTTACATTTGGAAGGATTATTCTGACAGATTTGGGGATAGCATATATTCGAGGGGCAAGAGTAGAAGAAGCTAGAAAATCAAGCAGACTACTGCAGTGGTCCAGAATTAATTCTTCTGATCTTTTGTGCTGTATTGAACTCTGTATGAGTTGTTCTTCAGTTATTTTGTATTTTAACTTTTTTATAGCATCCCTGTTCTAGAGGGTACTGTGTCCAGGATCCTATTCCATGTTTTAATTGGAATAGCATCTGATGTATAACTTCGGGGAGGGCCAACACTAAGCTCAGGCAGCCTTTAGCAGCAAAGACTGAAAACAAAGTAGAATTATACTGACGCTGATTAGCTTCAACAGCCAGTGTCATAAACTGTCATATCCTCGTGTTGTGGCTGAAACAGTTAATCAAGCAGCTGCCTCCAAAATATCCTCTTACTACTTTTGTCAAAAGGCACCAATATACATGTCTCTGTGAACACTGATCTTTTCTATAATGTTGACCTATCTTTCATGTAGTTATAATCCTAATGCACAAGACAATTTTGTGTTCTATGCTTTCCCTTTTATAGATACATTTTCATACCTGTGTGGCCTCCAAAGTAATCATTTTCTCATATACATGATTTTTTTTCATGGTTGAGGTTTTTCACCTTAGGGATGTTATTGTTGTTAGGTGCTGTCTAGTCAGTTCTAACTCCTCGTGACCTGTAGGACAGACTAGAACTGCCCATAGGGCTCCCAGGGGGCAGCTGGTAGATGTGCACTGCCAGGCATTTTGGTTAGCAGCTGAGCTCTGGACTACTATGCCATGAGGACTTCAAGGATATCCATATATACTTTATGTTCTTGGATAAGTTGATGAATTTATTTAACATTCATTCTTGGATATTCTGGTTGTCTCCAGGTTTAGTGAAAACACTTTTAAAAAATAGCATAACTAATCTAGGGCTATTTCCTTTTTTAAAAATCAGCTCTTTAGGATAGCGTTCTATGAGTGAGATAACTGTGTCATAGAATAAGAACATTTTTGACTTCTGTCATGTGCTGCTATACTGTCCTCCAAAGAGAATGAAGCAGTGGAGAAGGTCAAAAATGGTATCACATTCATGACCAGAATCACTGTGGAAGATTCTCTTTCCAAGAAGGAGTTAATAAAAACAAAACAATTCTGTCATTATGGTGATTTTCAGGTATACTAAACCCTGGTGGCCTAGTGATTAACTGTTGTGGCTGCTAACCAAAGGGTCGGTGGTTTGAATCCACCAGGCACTCCTTATAAACTCTGTGGGGCAGTTCTACTTTGTCCTATAGGGTTGGTATGAGTCGGAATTGACTCGACAGCAATGGGTTTTATCTTTATAGGCTGTGAACAGTATAGTGAGAGAGAAAAAATGTATACTATTTTATAAATGGTTGTGATGTTTTGATTGAAGTTAATCTTATGTACACATTAAGGAGCCCTCATGGCACAGTGGTTAAGCACTCAGCTGTTAACCCAAAGGTCAGAAGTTCGAGCATACCAGCCATTTTGAGGGAGAAAAGACTTGGTAATCTGCTCCCATAAAGATTACAGGCTAAGAAACCCAGTGGGGCAGTTTTATTTTGTCACATTGGGTCACAGTGAATCAGAATCAACTCAAAGATACCACTACAACAACATTTACAGGTAAATGAGTCTTCTATCTAGGTAGCGAAATTAGAGTACCAATAAATTTTCCACTCTAGAAAATATTTGTCTCTCTAACTGATCATCTTAAGAAGTCTAAAAAGATCATGTGAACGAGCTCTTTCAGTTAGGTCACCAAGACACAAACAAAATACCAAAAGTATATCACACAAACCGTTTATGCCTGCTCCTTAGGGCTCAGTTCTAGTTTTAGACAAATTCTGAGGGACTGAATGTCCCAGACAGGCTGTAATTCTAGAAAAGTGGGATGAAGTGAGGGAGCTAATAACAGGACAGCATAATGGAATGGGGACATGGCACTCATTTCCTGGGTAACCTCAGTCAATTCCTTGCTTTCTCTGGAATTTAGTTTTCTTATCCATAAAATCAGAGGAATGGACTAGAGCAGTGGTTTTCATACTTTTTAAAGCATGGTACCATCTTTTGGAACAAAATCACATGCCATCCACATTCCTATATATAAAACAGATAGAAATGGAACGAACCACTGCAGTTAAACTAGGAACAGAGAGGCTGCCCACAATCCTAAGCACTTGGCTTTCCCCTTGACCTTCAAGGACTATCAAGGTGCCTGCTAATTATAGGACTCTGGTCTCCTCAGAGTATCAACTGCTTGGTAAGTAGTGGAAGGAAAAAGTCAGTTTAGGAAATAAATTTCACATCTAGGCAAGGATGGTGAGACTATGTGTCACATACTTTGGACATGTTGTCAGGAAGGACCAGTCCCTGGAGAAGGACACCGTGATTGGTAACGTCGAAGTCAGCGAAAAAGAGGAAGACCCTCAACAAACCTGACACAGTGACTGCAACAATCAGCTTAAGCATAAAAATGATTGTAGGCATGGTGCAGGACCTATTAGTGTTTTGTTCTGTTGTATACAGGGTTGCTATGAGTTGGAACCAATTCAAGGCACCTAATAACAACAACTAGGCCTCATGATGGAGTTGGATTGAACAATCTCTAAAAACCTTTCCAGCTCAAAATCGAAGAAGCTATACGATTCTATCTCTCTGCTGTGACACCATAATTCACAGAAAGAGATGGAGATTAGGTAGCTGTGGAAACCTTCCCAGGAAGTGATCCAAGAAATAATTAATAATTGTGTGGCTGATAAAATAAGCAAGCTGTCCCAATTCAAGCATGGCACCAAGTGCATGTGAAAGCAGCATTTAAGTGTAACCAAAATCAAATCTAGAATGATAAGAGACAGTATTTAATGAGTTCTTGCTGTGTTCCATAAATCATAAGTAGTCACAAAAAGTAACCATATGCATTAGGTCTACCATTTTCCACATTTTATAGATGAGAAAATGGAGACTTACAGAAGTTAATAGTCTTTTCCTAGGTCACACATATGGGATAAATATCAAAAGTTGGGTTAAATGACTATCTTAGTGCTGCTATAATAGAAATAGTACCAGTGGATGGTTTTAACAAAGAAAAATATATTCTCTCACAGTCCAGTAGACTAAAAGGCCAAATTCAGAGCATCAGCTCCAAGTGAAGCCTTTCTCTGTCCCCTTTGGAGGAAGGTCTTTGTGATGTATCAGTCTTCCCTTGGTCTGGGAGCATCTCAGCACAGGAATCTCAAGCCAAAGGACATGTTCTGTTCCTGGTACTGATGGTAGCAGGTCCCCAACTCTCTGCTTGCTTCCCGTCTCTTCTACATCTCATAGGAGAAAAGGTAGTATAAGCCACAGTCCAGGGAAACTCCTTTTACATTGGATCAGGGAGGTGACCTTTGTAAGGGTGTTACAGTCCCACCGTAATCCTCTTTAACATAATCCTGTCTTGCCCCATTAGCCACAGGCAGAGAAAAATCACACAATGGAAGACAGCTACACAATAACTAGGAATCATGGCTCAGCCAAATTGCCATACACATTTGTTGCGGGGGGCATAATTCAATCCATTACAGTGACCTTCAGTGAGCCTTTTCAGGTCTAAGCTTCTTTGTGTAGGAGCCTTGTCATAGAAGCTATGGTGGCTGATAGGGAGAGTCAGGCAAGAATTCACATGAGTTTATACCACTGTCTAAGGAAGGTCATGAGTGGGGACCAGCAGGAGTGCCCAAGTTGCCCCGAGTAACAGCAAAAACAACACCATCAACAATCATCAGCATCACAACTAGCAGTGAATGGAACATTTTTCTATGGATTTTCTCACAAGTTCTCTGAAGTAAGTAAAATTCTGCGTTACAGAGGAAATTGAGACACGGAAAAGTTAAGTAATTTGCCCAAGATCACAATAGTGGTGTGAAGTGTAAAAGTAACATTTTACCTAGAGAAGAAGTGGTTCCCAGTGCTTGGATTACACCTTTCATGGGCACTATAGGATTGTTTAACTATGATTTCTTCTGACAAACGTTCTTGGAAAAAACCAGCACTAGCTTCTTGACCATTGTGTCCCTCACTGCTAGTCTGTGAATCTGTTGGTCTCTTGTGATGTTGCAGTGTGTCCTTCTGTTCACCAGGACAGAGCTGAGTTTTCTGAACTTGTAAGGCTGTGAATCTGCTCCTGTGCGCGGGGTGGACTTCACCAAGGAGCGGATGCTGCAGAAGGCTCATCTCAGAGTAGCTAGTGATAATAATTATAGTAACAGTACACCAAAACCAATTGCTATTGAGTAAATTCCAACTCATGGTGATCCCATGTGTGTCAGAGTAGAGCTTTCTTCCATAGCGTTTTCAGTGGTGGCTCTTCTGGAAGTAGTTCAACAGGCCTTTCTTCTGAGGCACCTTTGGGTAGAACACTCTGCAACGTCCCAAGAGGCCGACAGATTCACAGACTAGCAGTGAGCGACACAATGGCAGAGAAGCTTGTGTTGGTTTTTCCTGGAGTGTTCATCAGAGGAAATCATAGTTAGACAACCCTACAGTGGCTGTGAAAGGTGTAATCTAAGCACTGGGAACCACTTTGTCTCTAGGCAAAATATCACTTTTACACTTCACACCACTACTGTGGCCTTGGGAGAATTACTTTTCTGTGTCTCAGTTTCCTCTATAACATAGTTCTACCCAAACTTTTGATCAGCAGCCTAGCACACTGACCATTTGCATCAAAACCAAATGAAACCTGTTATCATTGAACTGCTTCTAACTCTAGTGACCCAGTAACTAATAGTTACCCTTCATTGCACACTTTCTGGGAATGATGTTCTGGAAATGTTATACCCCGAGTGGTAATACAAAAGGCTCTCCCATGAAGAGGCTACCACTCAGGACCAGGGTCCCAGCAAAGGAGGATAGGTCACTAACACCAAACCTCACCTATCTTTACAATCCATACAGTAGCCAGTTTCATGTACAATGATCTAACTTGGTATTTCCTGAAGTGAAATACCAGAGTGCACACAAAATGGCATGTGGATAGATGTGCTTTTGACACTTTTTAACTTAATAGTTACGTGTACTACAATTTATTTATAGTGTTGGTTAAATTTTCCTTTTAGAATATATTTAAGCAAAAAAAGTAAGTTGGTAGAAGAATAATATTAATACTGAATACCATTTGATGGAACCAGATTAGAACAGAAATTGCAAATGTTCCAGCTAAAGCCTGGGACACTAAATCCATGGGATGCAACAGGAACCACAATTCATGATTTATGACTATTTGATTTTCAGTACAGGCAGTCCTTCGGTTATGAATGAGATCCAGTCCTAACTGGGTCATTAAGTCAAATATTTGTAGATAAATCGGAACAGGAACATCTGGTTCTTATTTAGCCTTACAGCTGTACTTTAGTGCAAGGAAAGTCTTGACAGCTGTTCAGTGATTTAAAAGCTGCCTGTGCAATAAGTGACATTCATTATGATGAGGAGTTTGTTGTGACTGTTACAAGTTAGGAGTTGGTTCAGTCATTTCCAAGTCAGAGCACACTTACATAGCATTAAAGGGCAAGTACCAGTTGTCCGTAAGTCAGACATTTGTAACCTAGGGACTGCCTGTAGTTCAGAAAGTGAAATGGTGCAGGTGGCACACATGCTAGAGTTCTAAACAAAAGATTGGAGGTTCAAGTTCAACCAGAGACACCTCAGAAGAAAGGCCTGGTGATCTACTTCCAAAAAAACCCAGCCATTGAAAACCCTATGGAGCACAGTTCTACTCTGACCTGGAATCTCCATGAGTTGAAATCACTTTGACAGCAACTGGTTTGTATTTTGTTTGTCTGTCGGCATTTGGAGATACAGAGGGGCTTCCAGAGAAAGTATTTGGGAGAAAAGTTCAGAGAAGCAGGGAAGACAGGCAAGAGAAGTTGTTTTAGGCCTCCACACTGTTCCTGGCAGGCTACAATCCAGGGAACACAGTGAACAAAAGAACCTACTGCCAAAAATCTCTTCTTGCCCAAATTTCTGCATTCAAGATTTAATTCAAAAAAAAAAAAAATCAAGTTATAACTCTGTAACATTAAACTGAAAAACCCAAGCCCCTTGAAAATTAATATGTACTCATAGTGTCCTCATAGAATTGAGTAGAACTGCCCCATGAGTATTCCAAGGAAGATTCGGTAGAGTTGAGCTGCTGAACTTTCAGCCAGCAGGCATAATGCTTAACTACTACACCACTGGGCTCCTCGGTGACATGAAGTTCATATTTTTCACATTGCATTTCAGCTGTGTTACAAATTGATATAACTGGTTCACCAGACAGAATTCTTGTTGCTGGAATAAAACTTTACCCCCTTGCATCTATGCCTGTTCAACTTTCCATCCACCAGTTGATAGTCACTTTCATCAGGGAATCTTCTACAAAATGCAAACTAAGTTTTAAAAATTTTTGAATTGATAATACATTAACCCCAAACGAAAACAAAATCCACTGCTGCTAATTCCAACTCATTGTGACCTTACAGGATGGAGTAGAATTGCCCCACTGAGTTTGCAAGGAGCTCCTGGTATATTTGAACTGCCAGCTTTTTGGTTAACAGCTATAGTGGGTAACCACTATGCCACCAGGGTTTCCCACAATACATTACATACTCCAGATTAAAAGTCACAAAATGAGACAAATCTCCTATCCTTGCACCCAGCCACCCAGTTACCTGTCTGAAAGCATCCAATATAATCAAGCCAAGCCAAGCCAAGTGCTGTCGAGTGGGATCCAACTCATGGTGACCGAACATTTTCTAAATTCTTCCAATAATATCTTAGGTATATATAAGTAAAAACAAGTAAACACTGATTTTCCCTCCTATGCCACATTATAGCATACTGTAGCACACATCTTGCCCCTATTGTTAGTTGTGTTAACAATACACATTAGAGATTAACCCTTACCAGTACACAAAGAGCTGTTCATTCTGTTGGTATTGTTTTAGTCATCTAGTGTTGCTTTAACAGAAATACCACAAGTATCTCTGGCTTAAACCTTTTCTAAGACCATCTTTGTGCTCCAGTCACAGTCTGGTAGGTTAACAGTCCAAATTCAGGGTGTCTGCTGCAGGAGAGGAAACCGTGGTGGTGTAATGGTTAAGTACTATGGCTGCTAATCCAAAGGTCAGCAGTTCAAGTCTACCAGGAGCTCCTTGGAAACTCAGTGGGGCAGTTCTATTCCATCCTATAAGGCTGCTATGAGTCAGAACTCACTCGATGGCACTGAGTGGCTTCAGGAGAAGGCTCTCTCCCTCACTGTCAGCTCTAGAGGAAAGTCCTTGTGTTATGTCAGTCTTTGGCCAGGGAGCATCGTGGCACAGGAACCTCAGGTCAGAAGAACGTGTTCTACTCCCAGTGCTACTTTCGTAATGGTATGAGGTTCGCAACTCTCTGTTTGCTTCCCCTTTCCTTTTATCTCTTGTAGAATAGAATGATAAAAGGTGGTGCAAGCCACACTCCAGGGTAATTCCTGTTTCACTGGAGCACAGAGATGGTCTTAGAAAAGGTTTTATAGTCTCACCCTAATTCTTTTTAACATAAATCCAGTCTATTAACCACAGGCAGAGGTTAGGATTTATAGCATAGGAAAATCACAAAATGGTGAGCAATCACACATTACTGGTAATGATAGCCCAGCCAAATTTCTGTACATATTTTGGGGGGTACACATTTCAATCCCTGACAACATGGCTGTATCATATTTTGCTGTCTGAATAAGAAATTTCTCTTAATGATAGACAGCCTGTTTCCAGCTGTTTGCTCTTACAAACAGTGAGGAATGAATACGCTTGTAGATATGTCGGTTTCCATATGTATGAGCATGTCTGTAGCGGTTATTTTCAACCACGAGCAGTTTTGTCTTTGAGAGGCCATTTGGCAATGTCTGGAGACATTTTTGGTTGTTACAGCTGGGAGCAGGGATGAAAAGTTCTGTGGGCAGCTAATGAACAGAGGCCAGGGATCCTGATAAACATGTACTATGCCCAGGACAGCCCTCCATAACAAAGAATAATTCAGCCCAAAATGTCCATAATGTGGAGGCTGACAAAACATTTTTGAAGTGAAATTGCCATGTCAAAGGATATTTGCATCTATCTGTTGTTCCGTGTGACTGAATTACTCTCTACAAAGTTGTACCAATGAACACTGCCCAGGCCACGTGTGAACTGCCTGTTTTCTTGAAACCTCAACACTCTTATCATGTGTTTTGATCTTTGCTAGTCCTACAGCTTAAAAAAAAAAGTCATCTCAATATAATTTATTTAACATTTCTCTTATAGTGA
The DNA here is from genome assembly GCA_028571685.1 of Heterohyrax brucei. Classification (NCBI taxonomy): domain Eukaryota; kingdom Metazoa; phylum Chordata; class Mammalia; order Hyracoidea; family Procaviidae; genus Heterohyrax; species Heterohyrax brucei. Next base: position 175,284,258 of record CM053141.1, read on the forward strand.
GTTTGAGTTTCTTTTCATGTGTTTAAGAGCTGTTCATATTTGTTCTCTGTGAATTGATGGTTTAAAATGATTAGTCTTGTCCTTAATTTGTAGGGGCTCTTTCTCTATTAGCTAAAAGTCTTCCTGAAGACTAATTTTAACCTACATATGTATGGTCAAGATAATTTTAGCCACCTGCCAGTCTTTCTGGAAATCACACTCAAGTCATCTTCATTAAGAATTTTGTCATAGGGTTCACAGGTATCACTTTCTGCTGCACACATGGTCTTGCTTGCTGTTTGCTCAATTAATCAATTAACAAACTTCAATTAATCCTTGCCTCAGTGCCAGGAGTTATTTCATGAAACACAGTGAAGTTATCAGTTTACATAATTCGGCTACTGACTCTTTGGTGCTTGAAAGAAAGATGTAAAATATATTCTTGAAAACCTCAAACTCCCTATTCTGGAAAGAAGGAGTGGGAAAGAGCATCAACAGACCAGAGACACTGAGAGCTATGCTGTGCAGGACACTTTGGGGGTGGATATTCTTCATGCCTGCCACATGACCCTTAGCTCTTGTTCTGATTTCCCATGTAAGTCCTTCTATCTCTGTCCAGCTTGTAAGCAAATCTTAACCAATAATTTCTTACGGTAGGATCACTAGTATTTTTATCTAAGATGGGTGGTGCTCAGAAATTATTTCTGAACTGTTGCTTCACTTACAAGAGAAATAACTCACATAAAAGCATGCAAACTTGAGTTGTTAGAATTCGTGAAGGAAACGGTTACCCCTCAAGAAGATGAGAGGGTCCATCCTGGTCTTGCGTCTCCATGGATTCAAAAGAGCAGGTGACAGGTGCATCATAGCTGCTGCTTACTGCTAATGGGGTTATGAGGTTACAAGGACAAAGAGTGGCATCATTTTGAGTGCCCAGCATGTGATGTAATCACTTAGCTTTTTCCTACAGTCACCAGCCAGTGCTGCATTACAGGCAATTTTTTAAAACATTTCTGACTACTGTAAAATATTTAGATATCTTTTTTTTTTTTGCTTATTCAACCTTCCCATCCACTGTGAAAACTTCAACTGTTACAGAAATATGTTCCTTAGATTGTGAAAGCCAGAGGTCGTGCCACCCATAAGTAAGAGCAAGGGTGAAGAGCCTCAAGGAGTCACAGACTAGATGAAAAATAATTAAGTTTACCATTCTCCTCTTGATGGGTAGTTAGGTTCTTTTTAGGATTTTTAGTGTAATAAATAATGCTGCCTTGAACATCCTTATATCATTATACATTTTGAACAGATTTTTCCATAGAATAAATCCTGTAAGGAAAACTTACTTGTTTACTTTAGTTAATTCTTTTTTAACACAAAAAAAGAAATACAAGTTGTGGTAAAACATTCAGACAGTACCAAAGGATATCAGGTGAAAAGAAAATTGTCTCTTCTGATCACTACACTCAACCCCCAGAACCACCCCTCCATGGATCTGCTCTGAATAGATTATTGTTATAAAATACACTTAAAATTTTAAAAGAAGGTCCTAGTTCACCCTCTAGAGACTATATGAAAATACAGCTCTTTTCCTTTTCTTTCTTTTTATTTATTTCATACAAGTCTCACTTTTTTCTTTGGGGTGGTCAGAATGTGACTGTAGGGAAGATGGTAGATGGCAAAAGTGTTTTTCCCACAGCATAATCTGCCTTATAGTAAACCACAGTATGAAAGCACTGAGGTGAAGAGGGCCAGATGACTACAGTTTCATTGTGACTAAAAGGTCTTATGGACAAGAGGAAAGAAAAGAAGGCAGGTGTGAGATGGATCATAGTTTCCTAGCTTTAAATTAGTTCACACGCAAAAAAACAAACCCACTGTCGTTGAGTTGATTCCAACTTGTAGCAACCCTATGGACAGAATAGAACTGCCCCATAGAGTTTCCAACCAGCATCTGGTGAATTTGAACTGTCAACCTCTTAGCTAGCAGCCCTTAACACTTAACCACTGCACCACCAGGGTTTCCCAAATTGGTTCAGGGAGCCTCAAAATCCGTTGTCTCACCTCCAGATCTTCCCAGAGCTTCAAAGTTTGTTGGTGTAAGATCCATCAAGAAATGAGTTAGGTCAAGGAGGTACCAAAACAGTAAAAATAAAAAAAGTAAACCCAGTGCTGTTGAGTGTATTCACGCTCATGGTGACATTACAAGGCCGAGCAGAACTTCCCCATAGAGTTTCTGAGGAGTGCGTGGTGGACTTGAACTGCTGACTTGTTGGTTAGCAGAAACAGTGCTTACCCACTATATCACTGTGGTTTCCAGGTTGAGGAGGAGCCAGCCAGAGCTACACAAAAACTGCACCAGTGTTACGGAAGTTGCTGCTGTTTTAGAACTTGCTACTTTTTTTACAGAGACAGTAATGGTGACATCTTTGTTGGGCACCAATCACCTAGGGGTCTTTCCTGGCTCAGGTCATCAAAAACTTGAGCAGTATCCTGGATTGAATTGTGTCCCCCCCCCAAAATGTGTATAGCAATTTGACTGGGCCTTGATTCCTGGGGTTGTGTGATGTTCCTCCATGTAGTAAACTTTGCCTCGTGATGTTAATGAGGGGAGATGAGTGGCAGTTGTGTCGGTGGAGTAGAGCTCCAAGTGTAAGACTGTATTGTGCCTTGAGGCAATCTCTTGAGATATAAAAGAAAGGGAAGTAAGCAGAGAGTTGGGGACCTCAAACCATCAAGAAAGAAGTAGTACCCAGAACAAAGTATGCCCTTTGGACCCTGGGTCCACGTGCCTCGCAACCTCCCAGTCCAGGAGAAGATGGACAACAGGGACCTTCCTCCAGAGCCAATATTCCCCCTAAAGCTGGTTGTCCTGAATTTGGACTTGTAGCCTACTGGACTGTGGCAGAATAAAGTTTCTCTTTTCAAAGCCATCTACTGGGGCATTTCTGTTGTAGCAGCACTAAATGACTAACACAAGCAACACCTGTCACTGTTCCCGTAACCACTGAAGAGGAGACCAAGGTCAGAGAAGAGAAACAACTTGCCCAGCGTTTTGTGTCAGAGCTCCAACTGTGGCTTTGCCCAGTCCAGGATCCCTGTTTTCTTCCCCTTGCCACAGGAGAGCTCTGTTTGTCATGAGAGACAGAAATCTGAGTTTGAAGAATGGCAGGGAATTCGTGGATCTCTTTGAGCATGTTGTACAGAGGGGGTGAAATAAGAACCCAGGAAGACCCCTGGGACTTAATTTCAAATTGATAACTGTGCATCCTGCTGGGGCTGGGAAAAGAACCTGCAAATCATTCATTTAAGTTTCATTTCATATGACATTACCTTTAATTTCATTTGTGTCATTGTGGGATTTTAGGTCAGTACAATGGCTATACCATACTCAGAAGCATTGAGCCTCTTCTTCTAAATGTCTTATTAAAAATCACCACAAGACAGATTTTCTACTCTTAAAGAAATCTGGATAAGTGCTATATCTAGCTACCTTTACAGTGTAATCCAAGGAGAGTCTTTGATGCACCACTTCCCTAGATGGTTCCCTTATAAAATTTCTCTCTCAGCTGATGTCTGACATTCCATTGTCAAGGATCCTCCTTGGCTAATCCAAGGTCTTCTGGGAACACACTAAGCTTTCAGTAACTGGAAAGTTATGCTACTGACTTGTTCAGAAACAGATTTCACAAGAGACTGAGAAGGGAAGCAGAAAGTTAAAATCTTGTAAATGAGAATGTGGCACAGCCGGGGGACCGGGAAACAAACCTTTTCGTGGTTTCACCCTGATTCTTAACAAATAATGGGCAAAATAAACTAATGACTCAGGATTGTGAAAATCACCAGCATCACTGGTTAAAAGTTAATATTATCAGCCAGAAGCATGGCTCTTGATTACATGGATTATATTTGCAAGGAAAAAAGAAAACAAAAATGAAGAATATATGGACACACACAGGGGAAGGAAAAAAGGGAAGTCATGTGAATGATTGATGTCATTTGAGTGTTCTAAATTTTCTATTGGGCATATATAGTTCTTTCAAGTTCTTAAAATAAACCAGTAATGAAGGAAATAGCTGTTATTACTCACACTGTTTTAAAAATGAGGCAACTGAGTGATTGAGGCATTGTTTTAGTTATCTAATGTGGCTGTAACAGAAATACCCAAAGTAGGTGGCTTCAACAAACAGAAGTTCACTTTCTCAGTTTAGGAGGCTGAAAATCTGATTTTAAGACTCTAGCTCTAGGGCAGGCTTTCTCTCAGCTGATTTCCTTGTTCCTTGGAGACCTCCAGGTATGTTGGCATCTATCTTTGCCCATCTCTGTTTACTTAATCTGCTTCTTTTATATCTTCTAAGAGATTAACTCACAACATACCTGCGGTATTAACATATCAAAGATAGTGTCTTCACAAATGGCATTATAACCACAGGCATAGAGGTTAGGTTTACATTACATACTTTTTTGAGGACACAGTGTTATCGATAATGGACATGTTTCAGGTCACACAGCTGATAGGACTCAGGTCAGGGTTCAACCTGGTTCTGCCAGTCCTGGAACCTTTGATCACTCTGCTGTACCAGAGCACAAAGCTGAAATGGTGCTGTTTTTCAGAAAAGATGGAGAAATCTCCTTTGCATGGGAGACAGGCAGTCCCTCTTTCACACATCTGCTGGGTTAGCAGTGCAACAAAGAGGAGCTTCTTGTTATACTGAGGAACCAGGAAATGTACTCCTACATTGAAATCTAGCAAAAGCAAATGCAGCACAAACAACGTTCTGTTGGCAAGACTTCGAGAAAATAGGTCACAAAAGTGATTGTTGAGTATTGGGTAGGGGTAGCGAAAATTCAAAACAAGTGCAAAGCCATGAAGTGTAGTGGTTAACTGCTCAGGCTGTGGAGTCAGGCAGGGCTAGCTTGCATGCAGCTCTGACACTTAGAAGCTTGACGTCTCTGAACCTTGATTTTCTTACTTGCAATACCATTTTTTTCTTAACCAGTTGGCGTTGAGTCAATTCTTATTCATGGTAACCCCTGTGTATCTGGGTAGAGTGGTGCTCCATAGAATTTACAATGTCTGGTTTTTGGGAAGTAGATCACCAACCCGTGCTTCCAAGGCATGATTGGGTGGACACAAACCCCCAAATTTTTGGTTAGCAACTGTGTGTATTAACTGTTTGCATCACCCTGGAACCCTGTCTGTAAAATGGAAGGAAAATATTTTGTAGAATTGTGATTAAATGAGTTAGTATGGTAAGTAAGCAGCATGGTGCCTTGAGTATAGGAAGAGCTCAAAAAAAGATTAGCATCTATATTTTGTTTGTTTTTCCCTGTCTCTCTTATTGAAATTGATGATCCAAATTCTCTTTCCTATATTAACATAAAAAGAAGATCAAAAGCTTGCCTTTGTGCAACTACATGGGCATTAGCATCCTATTGGGTTGTATTTGGTGCAAGCCAGATGTCCAGGGTGAAACAGTGGAATATGAAGAGGGCATAACTTTGACCATGGCCGAGAAAAGAGGTCAGGCCAAACACAGTCCTGGAAACCTCACCTCAAGTGATGCAGACAGAATAACAAGGAAGAGGGCAGAATTTACTTGGTCACTGTCTTTCTCTGGTGGCTTTTGTGTGCTTTCCTTGGAGGACTTTATGCTGGCATTTTCAGAAATAGCAAAGTTGTTTGGGATGATTATAGGCAATCAGCTTTTCCCAGAGACTGAACTGTTTACCTTGTTGACTGGCTGCTCCCTGGTGCCAGAGACAGTGCACAGCTGGTGCTGCTGCTATCAGTGTTGAATCTTGTGTTGACTGAGGAGAATGAGAACCAGACTGAGGGCCTTTGGAGAAAGCCTGCCAAAGCAGGAAGAATACTGAGTGGGAAACAGAGTTTGGATGGTAGGACATGAGACCCATTTCAGTAGAACAGTGGACTTGATCACAGGCTCACCTGTCAAACTGTTAGGGTATAAAATCCATATCTGAAATCAACGAATATGGAGAAATCAAAGGAAAGCTTCTGAGTTTAGTGGAGATGTCTTGTTTAGAAATTCTGGAAACACTATACAATAATGTAGCCACCAGCCACATGAGGATATTGAGTACCTGAAATACAGCTGGTCCAAACTGAGATGTGCTGTGAAATACACAAAATTTTTACTTACATTTCAAAAAAGTAAAATATCCCACCATCATTCTAATTATACATAGGAATGATAATATTTTACATATATTGAGTCAAACAAATATATTCTTAAAATTAATTTAGACTTGTTTTTTTTTTAATGTGGCTACTAGAAAATTTTAATTTCATATGACCCATATTATAATTCTTTTAAATAGCCTGCTTTGTTGTCATTATTGTTAAGTGCTGTCAAGTTGGTTCTGATCACAGCAACCCCAAGAGCCACAGAAGGAAACATTGCCTAGTTTTGTGCCATCCTCATAATTTTTGCTGTTTGAGCCCACCATTGTGGTCACCGTGTCAGCCCATTTTGTCAAGAATCTTCTGCTCTTTTACCAATCCTCTGCCAAGCATGGCATCCTTCTCCAAAGACTTGTCCATCTTGATAATATCTAAAATTAGGGAGACAGAGTATCACTATCCTCACTTCTATGTAGCAGTCTGGCTGTACTTATTCCAAGACAGACTGCTTTTTGTAGCAGTCCCTGGTATATTCAGTATTCTTTGCCAATACCATAATTCAAATGTATCAGTTTTTCTTCAGTCTTATTCATTGTCACCTTTCACATGAACATGTGGTGATTGAAAATACCAGGGCTTGAGTGAGACTCACCTTAGTCCTCAGAGTGACACTTTGGCTTCTTAACACTGTAAAGAGGTCTTTTACAGATGATTTGCCCAATGCAATATGTTGTTTGATTTCTTCTCTGTTGTTTCCCTGGGTGTTGATTGTTGATCCAAGTAAAACGAAATCTTACACAACTTCAAGAGGTTCTCCATTTCTCATGATGTTGCTTACTGGTCCAGTAGTGAGGATTTTTATTTTCTTGATGTTGAGGAGCAATCCATACTGAAGGCTGTGGGCGTTGATCTTCATCAGTTCAGTGTTTCAAAACCTCTTCAGTTTCAGCAAGCAGGGTAGCGTTACCTGCATAACACAGATAGTGAGTCTTCCTCCAATCCTGATGCCCCGTTCTTCTTCATATATAGTCCAGCTTCTCAGATGATTTGCTCAACAAACAGGTTGAATAAATACGGTGAAAGGATACAAAGTTTTGTGCAGCTCTCCAGATTTTAAACTATGCAGAACCCCTTTGTTCTATTGGAATGACAGCTTCTTTCTCTATGTACAGTTTCCTCATAAGCACCATTAAGGATTCTACAGTTCCCATTCTTTGCATTGTTGTCTATCGTTTGTTAAAATCCACCCAGTAGAATGCCATTGCATCATCAGTGAGACACAGGTAAACATGTTTCTGGTATTCTCTGCTCTCAGTCAAAATCTGACATCAGCAGTGGTACCGTATTCCCCGTCCTTTTCTGAATCCAACTTGAATTTCTGGTATTCCCTGTGGATGTACTGCTGCAACTGTTTTGAGTTACCTTCAGCAAAATTTTACTTGCATGTACCATTTGATAATTTCTGCATTCTGTTGGATCATCTTTCTTTGGAATGGGCACAGATTTGGATCTCTTTCAGTCAGTGGCCACATAATTGTTTTCTGAATTTCTAGGCATAGATGAGTGAGCAGTGTTGCATCTGTTTGTTGAAACATCTCTGTTGGTATTCTATCAATTCCTGGGGACTTGTTTTTTGCCAGTGCCTTTAGTACAGCTTTGATTCCTGATTCCATCCAGCTAGATCTATGTGTAGGGTTACCATTTATGTTGTTGGAGAAAGGTATTCGGAATGAAATCATGTGATTTTCAGTATTGTTTCTGTTGCCAAGGCTGTATTTTCTAACTATGAATCTGTCTTCCTTGTTTCCAACTTTTATATTGCAAACATTAGTAATTATCACTGCATTTTGATTGCATGTTTGACCAATTCCAGACTGGAAAAGTTGATAAATCTTTAATTTCTTCATGTTTGGCATTAGTGTGTACATTTGAACAATGGTTGTATTAACTGGCCATCCTTGTAGGCATGTGGATATTATCACTGACAGTGTATGAACTCTTCAGGATTGATCTTAAAATGTTCTTTTTGACAAATAAATGCCACATCATTCCTCTTCAATTTATTATTTCTGTTACTGTAGACCATATGATTGTCTGATTCAGAATGGCCAATACTAGTCTATTTTAGCTCTCTAATGCCTATCTTAATTTTTAACTACTTCCAGTTTTCTTAGATTTATACTTTGTACACTCCACATTGCACTTGATGGACATTTATAGCAGTGTCTTCTACCTTTGACTCATGTCACATCCACAAATGTAGGTCCCCAAAAAGGCTGACTCTACTCATGTCATTAATATCAACTACTTTGAGGAAGCATCTCTTCTCCACTCATATTTTAACTGCCTTCTAACCTGAGATGCTCATCTTTCCACATTTGATCAGCCAATGTTCTGCTATTATTCATAAACTTTTCACTGGCCATTTCTTTTAGAAGTAGATAGCCAGTCTGTCTTAGTCTCAAAGCTCCACTGAAACGTGTCCTGACCTTGCTAATATTTGAAATACCAGTGGCATAGCTTCTAGCAGCAACATAGCCACGTGGAAGCACCACTGTGTGACAAACTGACAGACAAGTAGTGGAACATTGCTTTACAACTACACAAATATTTTTTTTTCTCTATTCATAACTCTAAATAGTGACTGCCACTTTATGAGCTGATTACAAGGATCTCAGGCTGTTAGCCACCCGTGAATGATCTTATCTCATGCTGATAACAATCTTAGCGAGCATGCCTGTGTGTTATGACTCCTGGTTTTGCAACTGAGAAAACTGAGGCTTAGAGAATATAAGTGACTTGCCCAAGATCAAGGAAGTAACAGTGGCAGGATATGAACCCTGTCTGATGCCAAGCCATGTAGATTCTCTGGTTAATACAAAAGCTTGTCAAAAGTTAATCCACCTAAAAGGCTGTGTCATATTTTGAAACATGCTCTGGCAAGTCATCAGGACATCTGAGCTGTGGTTGCCACCTTATCAACTGTGCCACCTTGGGTGAGACAATTGACCTCTTCAGCCTCCCTTTCTTTATCTGTAAAATAGGAACCATTAATTCAGGTATTCTTTTCATTCGATGAACATCACTGTGCTAAGGTTTGGTCAGGTATCCACAAGGGCACATAGGATGGTCGTAAGAAGTAAACAAACTCTGGGATGAAGACTTTTACAAACTAAAATACACTGCTAATACAAATGACAAATTGTGCTTAACCATTTTACATGATCATAGGCTTCCTGTTTTGTTGTATACTGCAAAAGTTGGGGTGCCCAAAATTGAAGTCATAATGATGAAGAGGAACGTGAAGAACCTAAAAATATTCAGAATCAGTGGCGAGAAGTTGGTTGTTAGAGATGACCGTTTCTCCAAAGGAGCCTCACTGCTCTCAAAATTAAATTCAGACTTGTCCCCTGGATTCTCTGGCCCTTAAAGGCCTCTCCAGGTGCCACTTTGCCCTCACAACATTGAGCTCCAGCCCCTCAGAGGTCCTTGCTGTTCTTTGAGTGTGGCCAGCACTTTTCTGCCTCAAGCTTTTGTTTGTTTGCTGTTCCCTATGCAAGGTTGCTCGCTTCCCCAAACCCTCAGATCTGGCTCCTTTTCAGCTTTCTGATCTCAAATGCCCTCTCTCCAGAGAAGGTCGCCGTGACCACCAGTTTATCATATCAAGCCTGTTCTTTTTCATTTTACAAACCAAACCGAACCGGTTGCTGTCAAGTCAGCTCCAACTCATGTTGACCTCATGTGTGCACAGTAGGGCTGCATTCTATAGGGTTTACAAGGCTGTGACCATTTGGAGGCAAATGGCCAGGGCTTTCTTCCGAGGCACCCTTTTACCACACTTGTTTATAGTCTACCTTTGTGGTTAGATTGTAAGTTCCAAGAGAGCGTCTCATCATCTTCATTACTCTGTTTCCTACACTCAGAAAAATGCCTGCCTCAACACTGGCCCGCAATAAATATTTCCAGGATGGCTGAGTGTATTATTAGCCTTACATTTGAATAAGATTGTTTTAACTGTGTTCCAATGTAGTGCCTGCATTCATCACATCTTAACTGACCACCTCCCCTCCCCATAGCCACCATGCTTGGCACCAGGGATGTGATGTTATAACACGTCCTGCTCTATACCCTTAGAGAGTTCTGGAATTAGTGGGTTTCACAGATAAAATTGTCTGCAAATGGCGTTGTTGTATTACTGCCATGAAGTTTTCGTTTCATTTCACTGCACACACAGTTAAGGAAATAAGCCAGCTGAGGTCGAGTAAGCAAGGTAACCTCAAAGTTCAGGCGCCCTGTTTACCCAGAGCTGCAGGTGGTTGTTGCATGGGCAGCTCCCTGTGCTCTTCTGTTTTGGAAAAACAGACTAGCCATTCCAAAGAACTATGATTATGGGCAGGGTCAGGGCTTGTATTTCTAGCTGTGGGAGACTCCAATTGAGAAGACAGCAGGAGTCCAGAGCGCACATGCATTCTCAGAGGTTTTAAGGGAAGGCAGACCCCTTAATGCATCATTACATTACAAAAACAAGTTATAGGCCACTATGGAGAGCAGAGACTCATTTTGTTTACAGATAGCCTGTAAACGTGTGGGCAAAAGAAGAGCACATTCCACATGATTAACCTTGGCCTTCTAAGGGCAGTGGGGAAGATTAGACAGACATTATAAATGTTGCCTTCACATATAGTCATATTGTCTGATTTATGACAATGGACATGGATAGAATTCATATTTCCAAACATGAGTATTTTTTTAAGAAAATAGAAAAAGAAGCACCACAAAGTTCTCTGTATTAAATTGGGGATACTCAGCACACGTTGACTTTTTTTAATCTTGGTTCTGTGTCTTGACTACCAAAGCAAAAACCTGCATCTATTCCAGGGTCAAAAAATTAGAAGTAATGACTGAGTTCAGTTCTGGAGAATTTAATGGTGTTGTAGCTCCCTGATTACCAACTGAGTGCACTCCTATGTCATGATTCACTTTCACAATAGTTAGAACTTCTTAATATCTTTAACTGGGAGAGCACCCTTTACTGAGTACTTATTATAAGTCATTTGTCATATTATCTCATTTTATTCTTCAGTCAACCCTTTAAAAGTAAGTCTTATTATCCTCACTTAGAAACTAAGGTTCATAGAGGTTAGATGAATTGCTCAAGGTCACAGAGCTAGTCAGATGCAGAGCCTAACCTTGAACCTGGCCCTTTTCAATCTTGTATCCATTTCATTAGCAGTTACTACTTCCTTATAAAGGATAAGATATAATTAAGTATTCCATAACTCTTTTTCGTAGCTAAATTCTGTTGTCAAAGACAGCCAAATTCTAGGCACTTGTGAAAGACTACTATGCTCCAAACACTGCTGTGCTCTACGAGGCTACCACACTCCTATCTAGCCTTCCTTAGAGCTCAGTAGAAACTATCCCATTATGTAAGCCGTCGCATTCCCTGTGATCCACTCTGCAAGTGCAAGGACCCATAGAAATGGGTGACGTGTAGCACATTATAAATCATGAACACCTTCATATGAATTAGTTATTAGAACAGTACATCTAGCAAGAGTCCAAGGAAGTGAAAAATGGGTAAGGTTTAAGGGGGGAGATAGAGATGGGATAATTATACATTAGGGTCAGGAATGTCCTGTAGAAGTCGCTGTGTGATTATGGATAACTAAGGGACAAGGAGAAGCAAGATGTAGAAGTAGAAGGTTCCACTGAAGGTATACATCACCACTAGCTCAGGCCTGAGCTCAGTTACTGTGCTACTAAGAGCAGAGGAGATCTGCACATGTAGTTCACTGCTGCCATTTGTCACAAAGATAATCAGAAATCTTGCCTTAATGAGTGGAAAACAGTCACCCCACCTAGAAGATGATTCAAAGATCATGTATACAAGGAGTCTGCTGACACAGTCTTTCTCAGGCACTGAGGGACAGAGGCAGCTTCTGGATGAAAGTGTTTCATCGTCTCTCTTGTTTAAATGGAAAGTGCTAAAAGACCAGATATGATGGCCCAACAGACTGGAGAGTCCTCTGATAATATGCTCTGGGACTCTCTGTCAGCCCAGAGCTAAAACCAGTCCTGAAACCAACTCTTCAAAGATTCGACTAGATGATTAAACAAAAATGCTACTCTTGAAGAGTGTGCTTCTTGGCTTAAATAGATATGTGAGACTACTGGGAAGCTCCCATCCAGAGGTGAGATGGAAGGGTGAAGAGGGACAGCAGCTAGTTGAATGGACATGAGAAGTACAGGATAGAAAGGAGGAGTGTGCTGTCACAGGGTAGGGAGAGCAGCTAGAGTTGTACAGCAGTGTGTGTGCAAAGTTTGGTATGACAAGTTGACTTGGATTGTAATCTTTCATTTAAATACAATAAAATATTTTAAAATAAATAAATGAATGGAATGTTCTTTTCTCCCCACAGAAAAAGCGTACATTGAAGGGTTCCATTGAACTCTCCCGCATCAAATGTGTTGAGATTGTGAAGAGCGACATTAGCATCCCATGCCACTATAAGTATCCATTTCAGGTAAGTCCATCAGACCAAAGAGGGTAAGAGGGATAGCTCCTCATCTTCTGGACCGTGTTAAAACTCTCAGCCATTGTAAAAGAAGGTGAGACAGAAATGACTGGTCCAGGGTTAAAACTGGGATCAAGCCCTTAAGAGAACTTCTGTTATTATAATAAATGACAGATTCATTCTCTCAGCAAAGATTAAACACAAAATCTTCAAAGTGTTGTTGTTTATCATTCTGTTTTCCCCCCTGACTTTACTAGCTCCAGGGAAGTCGTAATTACTCTGCTCTGAGGGCTAGGAACAAAGCTGTCACCAAGGCCCCCTAGCTTCCTTCTCCAAAGTTTGTTTAAAGTATTGTTAATTTGAGGCAACAGATTGAAATTCTGTTTATAAATTGCTTTGAGGTTTGGGGATGAGAAGTCTCGGATTTTACAGTCTAGGAACCTCCCATACAGAAGCATCATCCCATACAGAAGCATCATCCCATACAGAAGCCACTAGCCACATAGAGCTATTTAAAATCAAATGTAAATGAATTCAAATAAAGTAACATTAAAAATTAATTTCACTAGTCACACTAGTCACATTTCACATGTTCTTTAGCCACATGTGGCTACTAGCTACTATATGGGACAGCACACATATAGAAGATATTCATCACTGTAGAAAGGCCCTTCCAGTGGACAGAGCCAGTAAGAGTCTCTTTAGAGGCTTTCTGGTCAAGACTGTTTGAATACTGTTACCAGTCTAGGCATTTATAGCTTTGCAGGAGTGGATGGCTCTTTGCACATCCCAAGGCATTGTTCTAGCTTGTCAACCTGAGGGATAAATATTCCTTTTCAATCTGGCATAGAGAAGGATTTTTTTCCTACTAGAAAAGTGACCCCCATAAGGTGGAAGTTTTAGGACTGAAAGCAAAAGGATTGCCATATGTTTTCCAGTCTTTAAGACTCAGTTACAACTGAGAGCATGAAAAAGAAAATCGGTGAAATACAAAGAAGGTCTGCAGTTTAGCTAATAGTGTGATATACAGGTGAATTTCTTGGTTTTGAAGGTGTGCTATGGTTATGTACGATGTTATTACTGGGGCAATCTAGGTAAAGAGTACATGGGAACTTTCTGTACTATTTTTCAAACGTTATGTGTCTTCAATGATTTCAAAATAAAGATTTTTTCAGCCCACGTGTCCATTTGTCATTTAATATCTTATTTTCTCCCATGCCAGAAAGATTTCATTTTTAATCACTGAAACATAAATGTGAAAAATAATTGTGCCCTCCAGGCAAAAGGAGAAGTTTCTCTTAAGAAATCAAGCCTGCTGTCTTAAAGCAGTGATTGCTTCCTGGTGGTGCAAATCTGGGAGGAGCAGCTTGTACTGCCAAGGTTCACCCTGTATCTGCAGGGCCCCCGGACACCTGGGTAAAAATGACCCCAGTTCTCTAATCGCCCAGCTGTTTGCCTAGATGATGACAAATAACCGAGACCCAGCCGTCTGCCCAGTAAGCCAGATGGGCTTAGGGTCAGTCGTTCGTCTCAGGACGCCCTGCTCACCTTGGCCCTGTGTGCTGTCTCCAGGTCGTGCATGACAACTACCTCCTGTATGTGTTTGCTCCTGATCGTGAGAGCCGGCAGCGCTGGGTCTTGGCCCTTAAAGAAGGTGAGTGAACTCCCGAACAGCTGAATCCCTGAGACCCACTGACATGTAAGGGGATTCCGTAGAAGGTGATTTGTAAGCAGCTGATGGTCAAGCAATTCTCCCAGCTGGTATTGATGGAAAGTCCCAAGTTTCCCCCTGAGCGCTAAAGGCAATCGATAGTGTAGTGCAGACCCAAACCAAAACAGCCCACTGCCGTCAAGTTGATTCTGATACATAGAGACTCTACAGGACAGAGTGGAACTCCCCATTGAATTTCCGATGAGTACCTGGTGGATTTGCACTGCTGACCTTCAGCTGTAGCACTGAACCACTATGCAGCCAAGGGGATGGCCACACCAGGTGTGTCGCTGACTTCTGTAAGGCCCCTGGCTGAGAATGGTTATTATGTTTTCAAATGGTTACCTACATGATAGCTTTGCTTTTGCCTCTGGGCTGACAAAACTTAGAAATATTTGCTGTCTTGACTTTTAAGAACAAGTTTGCCAACTCCTAGTTAATGTGAAGAATAAGGGCATGAGTCCTGGAGTCAGGTGACCTGAAATGAAGTCCTGCCACTTATTGGACATGTGTGCTGCTGGGGAAAGTTCCTTAACTGCTCTGGGCTTCAGTTTCCTCCCAAAAGCCAAGCCTAGTGCTGTAAAGTCAATACCGACTCATAGCAACCCTATAGGTGGAGTAAAACTGCCCCATAGAGTTTCCAAGGAGCACCTGGCAGATTTGAACTGCTGACCTTTTGGTTAGTAGACACAGCACTTAACCACTATGTTATGAGGGTTTCCATATCTATAGTAAAAAGAAAAAGCAGGACTAATAGTACTTGCCTCCAGAGGCTGGTAGTCAGCACCCAATAAATGTTACCTAGCTTGTTTATTCCGTTCACTAGTGAAGGCATGTCTTAACCTGCCTGGCCTTCCTGTCAGCATAATTAGGGTAACCAGCGAGGGTATGCGTGTATGGGATGTAGAGGCAGGCAGCAGAGGTGACAATCTCAGCACTGCTGATTATGAATCCATGACACTGGTCATGTTCCTTGACCTCTCCCATCTCCATCTCTTCAGCTGGGAATTCTAACTGATCACTTTCCATGTAGTATTGGTGGACGGTCCCACATTTTTCCCTGGGCCTTAGAGGCAGCAGATAATATAGTGCCAGAGCTGGCCAAATCCAGCCTACCATTTCTATAAGGCCCCAAGCTAAGAAGGATTTTATATTTTTTTAATGGTTACATTTTAAATGATTTGTAAGTACATAGGGCTGTTGTGAGACTTAAATGAGTCAGTATACAAAAGGATCTTAGAACAATACCCATCCCCAAGAAAGCACTCAGTCAACATTACTATTATTTCTGTTTAGTACTAGATTTGCCAAGGGAACTGGGTTCAAATATTAATCTCTCTCTACTCAACACCAGCTAATAACAACAGAGTAAATGGAGGGGGATGAAAGCAAGCTATGTGAAATCTCTGGACTCAGAATCATTCTAACTGAAAAAATGAGAATAAAAATGTGAGTCCCAGCTTCTTCTATGGTTGTTGTCTCAAGTGAGGTCCTGACAGGCGATGCTGGGCAAACCGGAAAGTGCTCTGGAGTGAAGCAGTCACGGAGCATAGAACAAACACATGAAAGTAAAATGTAATCAAAGGATTGTCATCTGTAAACTGGCCAGGGTGGACAACCTCATCCTCCTTCTGTGCAGGAGTACTCACAGGATGTTAAAAGCTTAAAGGAGAATACAGAATTAGCTAACTAGTTCTGCAGGTTTAATACGTTTTTCCCCATAAGCCAAGCTCTCCTTTTTTTTTTTCCTACCAAAATATTACTTAAAAGCCTCACATGTAAAATCAGAGGAAACTCAGTGCTTTCGAGTCAATGCTCACTCATAATAACTGTATAGGACAGAGTAGAACTGCTCCATAAAGTTTCCAGGGAGCACCCAGTGGATTTGAACTGCTGACCTTTGGGTTAGCAGCTACAGCACACCAGGGTTCCTACATCTAGAAGGGGCAAAAGCCAAGTTCCTGTGATTGCAGGTGAGAACGGTGGACATTCCACAATTCCACGAATAGGGGCTTCCCATTATCCCTGAGGCACTTTTGCGGAGCCCACTGATCCAGTCTAACAACCTCATTTGGACAGTGGGAAAACCAAAGTTCAGAGGAGCGGTTTGCCCATCCCAAGGACACACATCTAACTTGAGGGGGAGCCAGCCACAAATCTACTAATGCCTAATTCTAACATGAATGTGGGTACCTAGGTAAAAGCCATTTAACTGCCTAACTATCAATCACTCAGAATCAAATGGCAAGTCAAATCCCAGGGAGTTATACAGTTAGTGTCTTGATAGACTAACCAAGAAATGACTCTCCCTTTGATGTCAACCTCTTTCAGAAACAAGAAACAACAACAGTTTGGTGTCCAAGTACCATCCTAATTTCTGGATAGATGGGAGGTGGAGGTGCTGTGCTCAGCTGGAAAAGCTCGCAGTAGGCTGTGCCGAGTACGACCCAACCAAGAATGGTAAGAGACTAGGGAATTTCCTTTCTTCTTTCTGAAATGACTGACCTCTGTGCTCTTAGGTAACAAAAGCTTTCTGGAAGTGTCAGGGATTCTGGGTTTTCAAATTCTGAGGGGAGTCATCGATACTTCTACCACCAATTTGGTGCTTTGTTTTGTCTTTTTCTCCCATCTCAAAACTCATGTCTTTACAGCTTGTTGCTATTCCAAGCATAGTCCACAGGGAGATTGCATGCACAGTGAGGCTGGAGAAGCACTGCTGTAACCATCATGTTAGGAAATGTGAGTGGCGTTCTTTAAGTACTATTGTTACTGTCATCAACTCCCCTCCAAGTGATGTGACCCCTCATATCACAGAACAAGACATTGCCCAGTCCCGTACCATCATTGTTATGCTCAAGTCCTTTGTTACAGATGTATTCTGAGTGCCTTCCAACTGAGGTGGGTCATCTTCTGGCACTGTATCAGGCAATATTCTGTTGTGATCCACAGGCTTTTTATTGGCTGACTTTTGGAAGGAGGTCACCAGACCTTTCTTCCTAGCGTATCTTACTCTGGAAGTTCTACCATGGGTGACCCTGCTGACATTTGAAATACCAATGGCATAGCTTCCAGCAGTGACAGCCACATGCAAGCTACCATAGTGTGACAAACTGAGAGATGGTAGTGGGCTTAAGTATCAGAGCCAGCCTTTGTGGGTATATAATAGTATGTATTCAGAGTAGTACCACATCATTCATATGCATAATTACAATGAATTCGACTTTGTATGTTTGGGGTAGGGAGAAAACAAAGGAAGTTAAAAAAAGAAAAATCTTACTTTGTCTAGTAACTTCTTCCCACCTCACCTTGAGGCTTGCACTTGACGTCCACTGTCTCAGAGATAAGGAGGCCACAGCACAGTCTACAGGCAAAGTGAAAACAAGTATTGTTTCTTGGCCTTTGGGGTCAAAATCTCAGGTCGTAGGAATTTAAGGGCAACTCAGTGTTAACTTCTGCACTAACTGTGGAACTTTAAACCCCCAATAAAGTGCAGCTCCACTCTTGTGGGTTTTTTAAATGCATTATGCTTTCCGGGGAGATGGTGTGATGTTGAACAAATGGAAACCGTGACCAGATCAGTGTGTCCAAGGCCCCAGAGCCAGGAAGTGCTCTGCAGATTCACTGGTGAATAGGAATGATGGCCCACATGGATTGGTTTGCTTACACTCCCCTCTTCCCTCAACTTCTACCCAAATTACCTTTTCTCTTTTGTCAATTTCTTTTTTATCTGATTGACAGCTCTAGGTGGATATGCTAAACATAAAACCTGGATTGCTTTTCCATGGTTTCCTGAGTCACAGCCCTTATCAGTCAGTACCAGTTTAAAAACCACCACTTCTCATCCTCCACCTTGGCCCAGGAAAATAATATTTATCAAGTTTTAGAAGGTAGTGATTCCCTGCCTTAGGCCTGTTGATCATGCCTTGCTTATGAAGTCCAGTATTTAATAAAAAAGAAATGGAATGTTTCGTATGGGTGGAATCCACCACAATAATAAGATGATATAGGCTGGTCTCAGTGAGTGAATGGCCCTTTGCAGAGCCAGCTGTCATCTTCAAATTCCTGCCAGCACCTTGCTGTGACTGCTGGTAAATCACTTGGCCCTAATGTCCTCATCTCGAAAATGTTAGGGGAGATTTTTGGACACCTAAGTAATCTCTAAGCTCCCTTTCAGTTCTGAAATTCTTTGAATCTGTGTTTCCTTTTAGCAGTTTTCACCATTCATGATTGCAGCTTTTCCTCTCTAAGGTACACTGTATTTCCCCAAACTGAATGGTAGACACATGATTGAGGTAGTAGGGGCGTCTGAGTGATTCACCAGGACTACTGTCGGGGAAGGCGGGGGAGCTGGTCATGCTGAACTCTTCCCCAGGTGAACCCAGTGCCTAACCACTCATGGTCACTTCTGGGGGTACCCCAAGCATTTGCTCAGCTGGTGGTCCTGCTCTTGCACTGCCGTGCTCCACTATTTCCTGCTCAGAACATCTCCTCACTCCATCCTCTTTGAAACTGCTTCAGTTGCTCCACATACAATGGTTTGACAGCACTTGAGGAGCTTCACGAAGCACACTGTGCCATGAACACAGGACGTGGTCAGCTGCTCTGGGTGAAAGGTCATGGGACTCCTGGGACTGCGGTCAGGACAGCACAGGGTCCAAGAGCACAGCACGTCAGAGTGAAAAGCACCTGGGTCCAGTCCCGTCACTTCCTTGTTGTGACTTCATAGATACTATGCACCTCTCTGAGCATTTGAGCCATTTTCCTCACCTATAAATGGGGATAAAGATAAGTATTACTTTATGGGAAACACAACTGATTTATAGACTACTCTTAGCACAGCTGCTGGCACTTAATGAGTCCTCCAAAATAACTGTCTACTCATCTTATTTGTGGATAGGAGAATGTCAGGCTTAGATGTAGTGCTACAGGCACTATGAGTGCGTGTGTGTGTGTGTGTGTGTGTGTGTGTATGTATGTTGTGAGGTGGTTAGACAGCTTGGGAAGGATCAGAAGTGGCTGAACAAAAATAAGCCATGTTACACCTAGCCCACAGCAACACCCGTTTCTGTGGTGAGAAATGGCCCTGATTCTTACTGTGTGCTAACTGCACACAGAAGGAGGAAAAAGAAGAAAGGAAAGAGGAAAACTAGAAGAAGAGACAACAGTCACAGAATGTTCAAGATTGGAGGGGCCCAAGGCCACACAGTTCATTTGTAGTGGAGCTGGGACGAGAACACAAGTCTCTGGTTCCAAGTTGAGTTTCTGAATTGGAACCGTATTTCCTATCATGTGCGTTTTTCTTCTCACCCCTCTTTTCCGGTAATTGCATACCCAAGTCAATTCCCTATCCTGCTCTTGCTTAAGGAGTTAGGACAGGGACTGACTGTAGTGACAAAACAAGAACCTCCTCTGTCATACCCTTGACGTGGACTGTCTAACTTCAAGCCAACCACGTGCTAG
Source organism: Heterohyrax brucei (assembly GCA_028571685.1). Classification (NCBI taxonomy): domain Eukaryota; kingdom Metazoa; phylum Chordata; class Mammalia; order Hyracoidea; family Procaviidae; genus Heterohyrax; species Heterohyrax brucei. Next base: position 175,304,068 of record CM053141.1, read on the forward strand.
GACAAGGAGCTCACTGCCTATTCTTGTAGCTCATCTCCTTCTTACCTCTATTTAAGCCAAAGCCTGTGCACTGCCTCTCAGACCCACAGAGACAGTGTTTTGGTCCCTTGTCCTTTGAAGTGCCGCCAAGAAGAAATCATGAAACAAAGAGGAGGTGAAATGACAGAAAGTGAGGAGAAGAGAAAGAAAGGAGAAACTAGAGAAAACGAGAAAGGAGAAAAGAAGAAAGAGTGAGGAGAGCTAAGGGGGAAGAGACGTGGAGGCACAGAAAAAGAGAGGGAGATATGTCATGGGCTGTCTGGGGGAGGCAGCGAGAATACATATTCAGATGCTGAAGGGAACTAAAAGTGGATTCCACCCTCTCAAAAAGCAGTACAGTGGCTTCCCACCTCTTCCACCCCCTCCTAGAGCCACCACGGGATCAAGAAGCTAGTGAGTCACTGTCCCCTTGAGTCACGATTCCCACTCCTGGGTTTGGCAGCTATCAGCTACACCTGTGGCAGTCTCTACATGTACAGGGAAGGGAATATGCTTAACTCCGCTGTCAGAGCCTTTGACTCAAGCTTTTCCTAGGGATACAGAAAAAGAAAAGTTGACTTCTAGAAGTTTCTGGTATTCCCTAGAAAAAGGAATTAGGGACCAGCAGCTGACAGAAATTAAACACAGGTTCTAACAGTGTCAATTTTGGTTTCTCTGTGTCTCGTCATTGCCTTCGGGCCCCTTTTATCTTGTGCTGTTCTCCTTGGGGCCCCTTTTCTCTGAAAAGCCCCCTGGCTGCTCACCTCTATCTGGGCTTCTTTGGTTTCATGCTCATTTTCTTTTCTGTTTTTCTTGTTTCAGCTTCAAAGAAGCCTCTTCCTCCTACTCCTGAAGACAACAGGGTGAGTGAGCTCTGAACTCCAGGCGCGGGGGGGTTGACGGCGCTGCAGACGGCGGGACTGGCACGTTCCCACTCACATTTCCCCTCTGTCTGCAGTATCTCTCAGAGCCTGGGTGAATGTAGCAGACAGTCATGACTCAACTGAACTCAATACTTCGGCTGTCTTGGGGCTGAATTGTCTCATGGGTCTGTCCATGTAAAAGGACCTATCAGTTGCTAAATCTCCACCTCACTTGATTCACTCAACAGATAATTGTTGACATCACGCGGTGTGCCTGGCTGCTTTGGGGTAAAAAATGGCTCACATCTATACAAAGTTGTGTATTTATGCTTTGACATATAAGCACTTTGAAAGCATACATTTGATACTACTTTACATTTTTTAAGTACGTCTACTTTTATTATCTAATTCAATACTCCTTTTTCTATCCCTTTCAAAGGGTTATACTTATATTCTTGGCTGAAACTCTAGAAAATCAAGTCCCAGGAGAGGTTTTGAGCTTGCCCAAGGCCACTCAGCAACTTATTCGTAAATCTGGTAGGATACAGAGTAGCTGGTATGGTGGTCTTTCACTCTAGTGGTAGTGCCCAAATGGTAGTCCACAGTCCAGCAGAGCTGGCATCAGCTGGAAGCTTGTTCAGAGCCCTGATGGCACAGTAGTTAAGAGCTTAAGATGGTGTCTTAGTCACCTGGTACTGCTCTAACGGAAAATACCACGAGTGGAAGGTTTCATGTAGAGAAGCTTTATTGAGACAGTCTGGTAAGCTGCAAATCCATTCATAAATTGTAAGTCCATGCAGAATGAGAGATCATCACAGTCCGGTAGGCTGAGTCCACATTCAGTGAGAGCATCTCGGCACAGGAACCTTGGGTCCAAAGGACGTGCTCTGCTCTCGGTGCTTCTCTCTTGGTGGTATGAAGTTCCCAACTTCCTCTGCTCACTTCTCTCCCTTATATTCCACAAGCTTGTAGCTTGGGTCCTGGGTATACACGAGAGAAGCACCGAGAGCAGAGCATGTCCTTTGGACCCAAGGTTCCTGTGCCGAGATGCTCTCACTGAATGTGGACTCAGCCTACCGGACTGTGATGATCTCTCATTCTGCATGGACTTACAATTTATGAATGGATTTGCAGCTTACCAGACTGTCTCAATAAAGCTTCTCTCTTGGTGGTATGAGGTTCCCAACTTCCTCTGCTCACTTCTCTCCCTTATATTCCACAAGCTTGTAGCTTGGGTCCTGCCTCACTAACACAGCTGCAAACTATTCTTCATCATCAGTTTCACAGAGGCAGGATTCACAACACATGGGAGGAAGGGCACCATGTTAGAATGCCAAACCAATTCAAATCAACATATATATTTTTGGGGGGACACAGTTCAATCCATGACAGGTGGTAACCAAAAGATGGGCAGTTCAAATCTACCAACCACTTCTTGGAAACCCTGTAGGGCAGTTTGTCCTGTAGGGTCTCTATGAGTTGGAATCCTCTCAATGGCAAAAGGTTTGGTTTTGGGTTTTTAGAAGCTTGTTTACAATGCAAATTCTTAGTCCCCATCCCAGATCCACTGTATCTAAAACTCAGGATAGAGCCCAGGGATCTGTGTCTTAGTAAGCTTCTGGGTAATTCTGAGCCATGCTCAAGCTTGATAACCAGCAGCCTGTGGTACATGGAGTCTCATTATTTAGTCACTGTAGAATCCACTCTAAGGAGCTTTATTCTGTTAGTGAGACAAAAACTAAATTACAAGAGTGAAGTACAGGCCCTCACTTTGATGATCATATTGACAGCACTTGAATCAACCAGTTGCCATGGAGTTGATTCCAACTCATGGTGACCCCATCTGTGTCAGAGTAGAACTGCATTCCATACGGTTTTCAGTGGATGACCTTTTGGAAGTAGATCACCAGGCTTTTCTTCCAAGGTACCTCTAGGTAGACTCGAATGTCCAACCTTTTTGTTAGTAGCTGAGCATGTTAACTATTTGCACCACCCAGAAATGATTCCCCTTGACCTTTATTCTAGAACTTACTGATTCTTCTTCTTCATGCTTCTTCCTGAAGGATGAACTTTTCTCTTTTCCCTTTAGCTGACATAATGACATTTTATATCTGGCAGCTTCCTCATACATAAGGATTCTGAGTCCTCAACACCTCAGGCTAGTTTTTAGATCTGTCATGAGCCTGCCCTCTGTAGCAGGAAAGAAATGTATGTAAACCGTAGCAAAAAATGAGCTTTCTTCTCTCTTCTTTCATTTATCGTCTAAAGAATGTTTCCTCACCTTCCTTGCGGTCTGCTACCCACTGGAAACCCCAGTGGCATAGTGGCTAAGTGCTCTGTCTGCTAACCCAAAGGTTGGCAATTCAAATCCACCAGGTACTCCTTGTAAACTCTGTGGGGCAGTTCTACTCTGTCGTATAGGGTTGCTATGAATCAGAATCAACTTGATAGCATTGGGTTAGGGTTTTTTGGTACCCTGACTTGCAAGTGGTTTCTGCCCAGTGTCACTGTAATCCATACCTTTTAGATCTTAACCCATTTTGCTCTTGTCGTACTTTCAGCATAAATAAAGGGAAAGACAGAAAATACTGCCAGTATGTTATTCCTTGGTCCACGTCATTTGGCTTTTCAGATTTCTAAAAAAAAGCAGCATTGATACTGTTTTGAGTCTTACGACCACAAGAGTTTTGCAATCATTGTTTTGGTTTCAACCACTCACTCATTTTGCTTCTTTTACTTTGAGCCACTGAAATTCATTTCTGTCTTCCCCTTCTTTTTCTGTCCCCTGAGATGTGATGGCATCTTGGGTTGGTATATAGAAAGGCTATTTTTTTAATCGAAGATTTAATCTAATAAGTCTAACATTCTGTGTGAGAGAGACAATAGAATAGGGTTAATTCACCAAAGAGTGAGAGCAGCTCTTTTTCAATCAGGATGGAGGCTATCCATCATCAGTGTAACTGACACTATCAGGCTTCTAGCCTGGGGGTGGAGCCCTGGTGGTATACAGTGGTGAAGACAACCATCTACTAACCAAAATGCCGGCAGTTCACATCCACCAGCTGCTTCTTGGAAACATTATGGGGCAGTTCTACTGTGTCCTACAGGGTTGCTGTGAGTCAAGATCAACGCAACAAAAATAGATTTCGTTTGGTTTTAGCCTATGGATGAAAACAAGGTCATCTGTGCATTGAAGCTCAAATTCCAGTTCCTCTTGGCCCCTACTGCATACCTGAGAACTCAGCTCTTCCTTTAAGACCTCTCACAATCATGGCTTACCTACACCTGTGCTTTCTCCCTACTTTCCCGTTGAGACACTCTGTCCTTGCCACTGCTACCTCAGCTCTCTGCGGAAGCCTCTCTTGGCTCCGTGGAGCTTTCCCCAGCGAAGACAAAGACTAGCTGTGGGAAGGCAGGGCTGTTCTGAGGCCTGCAGCCGAGTAGCCCTGAGACAGGCTTCCTCCACTGCCTCCCTCCCCTTATCACCTGAGCCCCAACCAGCCCTTCTTGAGCCCTGAGTCTCAGTCTCTCCACATGCTGTCCTTCCGTTTTCTCACTCCAGTCTGGCAATTCTCAACCCTATAAAGCTCAATGCCTCCTTTTAGTAACAAATGTTTTATAAATCCTTCCTTACTATCCTGAAAAAAATTCACAAATAATACACCTAAACAGCTAATTTCCAAAATTTATAAATGCTCTCTGAACTTTAGAAAATAAATGAAGTTAAACAATTTAAAAAAAAGGAAAGGAAAGGTAACTAATTTGCATAAAATAATATATATTTCTCTACATAGATACTGGGTCATGACTATACTGAAAAACATAATAAAATAGTCAATTGCTTGTACCTGGAGGTAGAGAATTCCAGTGAATTTGTCAGCTCAGATGTGGACTGATACAGGAACGTTGTATCAGTGACTCAAATACAGTGTTACCATCTGTGAATGATTTTCCAAATGGTGAACAACTCTTGGTAAAATTTAGTAACTAAACCAAAGTTTGGAAAACTAAACGAATTCCTTCAATGTGCAAAGGTAGTTGTATTCCTGGAAAACTCAGTACTTTGTACAGGGTAGAGGTAGGATCTAGGCTCAGATTATTGTCATATATTAAAATTACAAACAGGTTTCTTGCCACATGAATGTCTAACAGGAAAGGTCCCCGGCTAGTACAAACTGTTCATGAGTGCCTGCTAACCATAAAGCTGATGGTTTGAAGCCACCAGTGGTACTGGGAAAGAAAACCCTGGCAATCTATTTTCAAAAGATCACAGTGATTGAAAACCATGTGGAATGCATTTCTACTCTGAAACGTGGAGTTACCATGAGTCAGAATCAGCCTGATGGCAGTGGGTCTGGTTTTGGTCAGACGGGACATTCAAACATTGTACAGGGTTGAGACACGGCAGAGTGTTTTGTATTCCTGGCCATTGCACACTCAATAGCATCAGCATAACTCCATGTCTGTAACACTCAAAAAAAAAAAAAAGAAAAGATGTGCAGAATGTCCCTTGTAGGTTGTTACCACCATCGCTTGAGAATTGCTGCTCTGACTTTTCTTTTTAGAGGAATGGATCAGTTAGTTGAAATGAACACCAAGCCATTTCCTTCTTTTATTTTGGTCAGATATCCCGGAGCGTAACTCTTTCCAGCTCTTAGAATGAAAGCCACAGGCCCATGACTTATGTCTGTAGGTACGCAGGATACCACCACTTCACATGCTCCACAGATACCTGGACTTCAAATTTCACACTATCCTCTGCTAGGATGACATACCACAGCAGTGTGACATGCCTTTTCTTTTTCAGCTTCATTATTTTTTTGCTGCCAGATGCTGCAGTGTACTCAGAAAACTGTGATTTCCCCAACACTAAATCACATTTTAGCCAGCAATCTCAATCTCTTCCCAGATTCACTCTTTCAAAAAATATGCAAGCCTGTAGCAAGTGATTTTGCTTTGCAGTCTCTTCTTCTTATCCTTATCTCTTCCTAAGAAATACAGATGTGAGCAAAAGAGCACCCATGAGAGAAAGAAGGGAGACCATGTGCTTTAGTGGAGAAGGCATTCATATGAATTCAGACTCTAAACTTGGCCATGTCCATTCCTCCACCTGTGCCTCAGTTTCCACATTTCAAATGAGCTGAAAGAAACAGTCTCTTACAGGCAGCCTAATTCCAATAACCTGTAATTCTCTGAATCCTGACAACTCATAGATCAAAGTAGCAAAGCATCAACTGAATGATTTAGTGTCGACTGCATCATCTTCACTCAGAATGTGCTGCCTCTGGTAGACAGATTGCAGTGTGTGACATGGCGCACGGAGAGAAACCAGCAGACGCTTATGAAAACCATGTGACTGGTTAGAATTCACTGTGGTCAGAATTTACCTCACAGAAAGAGAGGGGTGATGAATCCCAGATCCTTGTTGTATTTTGTCTCAAACTCAGCAGCGTAATTCTAACTCTTAAAGAGAACCAATTAGAAGAAGGCAAATTGCTTTAGTGAATATCTCAGTGGATTACAGTAACTGGTTGCTGATCTAGTGTAAGACTCAAGAGCAAGTAACAGCTCAAGGACGGGCTGACCGAATTCTGCATTTTACCTCCTTTTTGTGTATTTGCTTGATTGTATTGTCTCCCTCACCCAGCGGTCACTTCAGGAACCTGAGGAAACTGTGGTCATTGCCTTATATGACTACCAGACAAACGATCCGCAGGAACTCACACTTCGCCGCAATGAAGAATACTACCTATTGGACAGTTCCGAGATTCATTGGTGGAGAGTTCAAGACCGGAATGGGTAAGAAATCTGTGTGGCTACTGAGGAGTCCCTAGGTGGTACAAACAGTTAATGCCATTGGCTGACACCTGAAAGGTTTGAGGATCGAGTTCCACCCATGATATCTCAGAAGAAAGGCCTGGCAATCCACTTCTGAAAAATCAGCCACTGAAAACCTTATGGAGCACAGTTCCGCTCTGACATATGTGGGGTTGCCATGAGTCAGAGTTAATTCTAGGGTTTGAGGTGTGGTAGGGACAAAGGCAACACTGGAATGGTGTATGCTACTTGTCTCAACAAGAGTACACTGAGTTAGGAGAAGAGAACAGCGGCAGGAGGAAGAGGAAGTAGCTGGGGGGAGTTTTTCCTCTTCTCAGAAATGGCCAGTAGGCAGTCACTTCCTATGCCTGCTCCCTGTACCCCATTTGAAGTACTCTCATCTGAAAACCCCCTGGGTTTTTCCATTGACATCCACAGTTTGGAAGATGAGCAACTGTTTTCTTTTCTTTCTTTCTTTCTTTCTTTTTTTTTTTTTTGCAAAGCACTATTGTTCTTGAGTGTTCAAGTGAGAATGAAGGTACACCTCAATGTTAAGAGTTTATTTTTAGTGGGAAAAAAGGCATGTAGAGATGGTGTGGATTGGATACATTAAGAAGTAGCAGAAAGATGATAGTAAGATTTAGTTACAGTCACAGTCATGGAACTAGCCATCCAAATAGTTTATGGTTTCTGCTTGGTATTTCAGTCAAGGCCTTGAAATTAAGATCTTTTGCTCATGTATCTTGGCAATCTTTGGATACTACGTATTTTTCTACAGATCATATTTCTAACTGGGGAAGAGTATATACCTTAATTTTGATAGGTAGTACTCACAAATAGTTTACCAAATTTACATGCCTACCAGCAGGTTTATGGAAATGCCCATTTGGCTACATTCTCAACAAATACTGAGTGTCATTAAACATTTAAAAAAAACCAATTTGATAGATTTTTTTAAAGGCGAAGCAAATATCTTTTTTTAAAAAAAAATTTTCAGGGTTACAAATATCTTTGCATTTACATAGACCAAAATTTACATTTTTCAGGGCTGGATAAAGTCTGATATTTGGGAGGCACTTGTAGCTTGGTAACTTAGGGAAGACCCCCAAACCGTCATCTGGAACCTTGCTCTCCAGCTCACTCATGGAGGCAAATTAGGCTGATTACATGACCTTCTTGTAGCCCATTATGGGGAGACCCATGTCAGGAGCAAGCTCCAGGTGGCCTAGATCTATAAATACCAGAGAAACTTACTCAGAAATTCACCTGTTAAAAAAAATTTTTTAATTAAAAAATATATATATATATATATATCAGTTCAGTCAATGACATTTAGTATCACTAATGTGTCAGGAAGTTTCTTCTCCTAGGTATCACCTCTCCGCATGACAGTTTGTGGCCTGTGGAAAGGTTCAATTCTTGGCACTTCAAAGAGCATCAAAGAGGACACCTCAGAGGCCCATCTGCATTGTGGGAAATTCCCAGAGTTACTTTGTAATAGTGTGATACAGTGGAAAGTATACAAAATGTGGAGACAGGAGATTTGGACTTTACTATTTGGATATTACCCTTGTTTTATGTGAGTTTAGACAAGTCACGTAACCTCAGTGAATCCATCTCCCTATCTGGAAAATGTAAACAACAATATCAACTTTATCTCACAGTGTTGAGAAAACTCTGAGATGATGAAAACGAAAGGCTTTGTAAATTCTGTATCACATACAAGTGAAAAAAATTATCATGTATTTTGATAATCCAGCTTTAGTTGGCATATTAAAACACAGTGATCCTGTTTGAAAGCAAAAATATTTTCTGATCTATCTACATAGCTGTAAACACATGGTATGGCAAAGAAACATAATTAAGGGGAATTTCAAAAGAGAGCTATAGAAGGAATGGCAAATAATTTTCAAACAAACTGTCTCCTATCAAGTAGCAGTGGCTGTCTTGGGTACCATGATAAGAATGATGCTGAGGTACAACAGTCCAGTTCTCCAAAGAGAGTGTGCCATGATAGATTGGCAGGGTCTACCATGGGTACAAGGTATAAGAATTATCCTGTATTTGGCACCCCTAGGTTTCTTCACTCCCTGTTAAACATAATCACTAGACTGAGAATAGCCTTTTTCTGTAAAACATTTTATGGGATGAGAAGCAAGAAACTATCAGGCAATCTTCTGTAGGCTAGCAGAGTCCAACTTCATGGATAACCTAGTTTAGGCTCCTCATTTTACAGGTCAGAGAGGCTGAGAGAGCAGAAGTGACAATGTTCTTCCCTTGTGGTATTAAATGAGACAGTGAATGTGAAAGTGCTTTGAAAACTACAAAGCTACCCATAAATATAAAGTCTTTTGGCTATGCAATCTCTTTATCTATGTTTCTTCATTTATGCAAAATTATTCATCCTTGCCCCAAAGTGATGTCTCCCATAAATCCAGCCAGACTTCATCCATTTTTATCCTACTTAGGCCATCTATATCTGAAAACTATCAGAGAGGTCTTAGATTAAAAAGCATATAATATCAACTGGTAGCATCTTTTAGACTTGTGGTTGGAAAGTAATTTTTTATATTTTAATTATTTTGGGTTCTTGACTATAAATTGATGGTACTAAAGTGGAAAAAATACTGATTATCACACATGAAAAAAATGTTTCCTTATAGAAAATAGAGACTGAACATTAATCTTTTTTTCCAGTAGAGGAAATTTCACAGAGAGGACAACAGTAAGCTGAGCCTTTAAAATAAAATAGTCGTTCTTATTTTTGTGATTTGTGTGTTAATGGTGAAGTCTCCTGCGTTTAGTAGATAGCAGGTTGCTGTTATTTCTACCAGTTCTTTTATTCTAAAACTTTATATTATTACTAATGCCAAATAATACAAGACTTCCACATGCTTAACTTTTAGTGGGTTAAATCTTTGAAAGATGTGTAAATTAGATGTAATTAACTTAAACACTAATTTGTCTTTTAACAGGCATGAAGGATATGTGCCAAGCAGTTATCTAGTAGAAAAATCTCCGAATAATCTGGAAACTTACGAGTAAGATTATTTTACTTGTTTTCCAAAAATATGATACTCCTTGGGTTAGGAAAGATTCCTGGAAGGTACAAAGGGTTTATTCTGTGAAAACCCTGGTGGCTTAGTGGTTGAGAGCTATGGCTGCTAATCAAAAATCAGCAGTTCAAATCCAGCAGATGCTCCTTAGAAACTCTGTGGGAAAGTTCTAGCCTGTCCTGTAAAGTCACTATGAGTCAGAATCAACTGGATGGCAGCAGGTTTGGCCATGGGTTTTGGCTGCTATCCTAAATGTTGGTGTTTCAAATGCGCTCAATATTATGGAAGAAAGAGACTTGTTGGTCTACTTCTGGAAAGATTACAGCCAAGAAAATCCCGTGGAGAACAGTTCTACTCTGTAATCCGTGGGGTCACCATGAGTCAGAGTTAATTTGAAAACAATGGGTTTGATTTTATGGGTTAGGAATAAACTGTAGACTGATTAGGAAAATGTTATACCTTTTCTTTTTTGAATCACTTTCGTTTTCCCATCCTCTACCCCCTAAATCAGCAGGAGAGGAGTACTTTAAATAAGGGAGGTGGGTATGGGCACTCATATCCCCTCTTATCCAAGGGGAACAGATTTAGGGAAAAGCAAAGATCCTACTAGGAATTCTAAAAGTATCACTCATACTTAAGAAGGACTAGACCCTGTGAATACTGGATAAAATATAAACAGGTATAAACAATGATTAAGCACAGCACTTGTGAATGCTAAAATAATAGACAAGTATATAGAAATTAAATATCTGATCATATTGTGCTGTTTAGAAGAGTTCATGGGGACATAATTTAATGGAAGTACTGAATATTTAACAAAATTCAACTGTAGTATACAGTGTACTCATCACATACATTCATTTCCTAGCCAGCTGCCAAAGGTAGCAACACAGCAGTAACAATGCTCACGCCTGGCACCCAGAGCTTGGTTTCTAAAGAACACATTCCACTTAAGGACACTTCTTAGAACAAGGGCTTAGGAGATTCAGGCTTAGGTTTTGGAAAGAAAAAGATGATCCTGGGACATCTTTTTGCAACAGAAAATAAAGAAGTACTAAAAAAAAAAGAAAGAAAGAAAAAAACTGATGTGGACCTATCAAACAAACACAGAAGTTGGCTTCAAGAGATTCCCACTAACCAAATTTGTGACACTTTGAGTATCAAACCTATGACAGTAATAGACTACAATCCATTGACTATAATAATAATCCATAATAAATATATAGATTAAGAAGATAAAAGCTCTTTCTTATATTAGAATGCCAATTAGTGAACCTAGAAAGAAACTTAAAGTTTAAAAGTCACTATTTTTTAAGGTCACGTGTCAACTGATTCAGGCAAGAATCAATACTAGATGTTACAACTAACGAATGAAAGTTTGAAGAAGCACAGCATAATTACATCACTTCAGAGTGTCTTCACGTAAATCGCTCACTAATCACAAAGTGGAGAAACCTGGTAAACTCTTTCTGAATCAAATGTCCAAGTTCATATCACCAACAATGGGACTGACAGATGTGTCTCCGAGAGTGATGCACTAAAAGGACACATCATCACTACTGTGATATTCCTGCCCGAGGCCCATAATCTGAATTTAGTCAGGGGGAAATACCAAACAATCCAAACTGAGAAATATGCTGCAAAATAACTGGCCTATATCCTTCAAAAATGCTAATATCATGCAAGTAGGCTTCCACGTAGTCATTAGTGAGAAAAAAAGAGACTCTAAAATGATTCAGAAAAAAATATATGACTAGATGTGCATATATGCATCTGGCTGGCTGGCTGGCTGGCTGGCTAGAGTGGCTACTAAAGCAAATGTACAAAATGTCAGTAGTTGTTTTATCAGGTGAAGTATATGAGGGAATTCTTTTATTTTATTTTTTGGAAAGCCTGGTAGTGTAGTGTCCAAGAGCCGTGGCTGCTAACTAAAAGGTCAGTACTTTGAATCCACCAGGTGCTCCTTGGAAACCCTGTGGGACAGTTCTACTCTGTCCTGTAGGGTTGCTATGAGTCAGAACTGACTTGATGGCAATGGGTTTTTGGTTTTTTACTATTTTACAACTTTCTTCTAAGTTTAAAATTATTTGAAAATAACAGAAATTGGTGTAGGACTCACCACCTTTAAGACACCAAGGTGTAAGAATACAGGCTAATGAAGACTCCTGTTCATTCATTAGGCTTCTCAGTAGTTCACATGTGACAAAGTGGTATAATGGATGTAGACATTGTTGAATTTATATATGTTTTGCTGTATATTCGTTCAATAACAATTTTAAAAAGTTGCTGAAATTCTAATAGATTCCGTAATGAAGAGCTATCATTTTCTGAAGTCTCATCTGACATTTGCTTTTTAAAAAAATTGGCTGAAGTGTCTGTGAATAGCCCCTCGCTCAGCTAACAGAAAAGTCATCAGTTCTAAGTATATTTGACCCAAAATGAGGTACACTGAATACACCAAGGTTCATAATGAAAAATACATGAGATACATTTAAATAAATATTTTTTTTTATATACTGAATACCTCCAGAAAATAACTAGGCATTATTTCAAATGTCTACTAGAAGTTGGGAAGTTTTGTTTGTATTTCTTTTTCTTTTCATCACAGTCATTTTGCATATAATAAATCAAAATCAAACTCACTGTTGTTGAGTCAGTTGTGACACAAGTGACCCAATAGGGCAGAGCAGAACTGCCCGATAGGGTTTCAAAGAATGCCTGTTGGATTTGAACTGCTGACCTTTTGGTTAACAGCTGTAGCACTTAAAAACTGGGGTCAAAATCAGAATTCTGTTTATAATGTAATAGGGAATGGTGGGACATGGGGCAAATAAAAAGTAGACTCTAAAGCATATACCTTTATCTATGGGTATTCTTAGTCATTTTAAAAAATAAAACACCATTTATTACTAGCTTACATTCTTTAGATTATGAAATCACAGCTAGAGAGTAAAATAACTTACAAGCAAACATCCAGATATTTAGTGTACCTCTAAGTATATAAAAAATGCTCAATATGACTCTTTATCCTTGAAATTTATGTTGACACTTTCAGGTGATAGTTATGTGAGAACCTGGCACATAATTATGGGTTGTTAAATTGATTGGATTGAGTTCTCCTGCCTTTGGCTAAATCACCTCTATTGTCTGAATCAATATCGTTGACTGCCAGAAGAACAAACAATTCTATCTTTGAAGTCTAGCCAGAATGATCATTAGAATTGTGGATGGTGAAACTTTGTCTCACATACTTGGGGCATGTTTTCAGAAGGAACCAGACCTTTTTGTCTGAGGTCATGATCTTGGGCAAGTTACCTCATCCATAAGCTTTCAGATCCTTTGTCTGTAAGATGAAAGGTCAGACAGGATAAAGGAAGGCAAATCTCATTGCTCCTAATAATGTCCCCCCTTGCACTGAACTCATGTTAGGTATCACTTTTAATATAGACTCTGTTAGCTACTGAGCTCAGACTTGACTCAAAATCCTTTTCAACACACAGTTCAAAGGCAGCCACTACTCATGGATTATAGTTTTAATATGATGAAGCATATTTACCAGCTGAGCAAATAATCTGAGAAGCTGGATCATATGAAGAAGAATGCAGCCACATGATTGGAAGAAGACTTATTAACAACCTGCAATATTCAAATAACATAATCTTACTTACTGAAAGAGAAGAGAATTTGAAGCACTTGTTGATAAAGATGAAAGACTACATACAGCCTTCAGCGTGGATTACACTGGAATGCAAAGAAAACAAAAATCCTAACACTGGACCAGTAAGCAGCATCCTGATAAAAGAAGAAAATATTGAAGTTGTCAAGGATTTCGTTTCACTTGGATCCACAATCAGTGTCCATGGAAGCAGCAGTCAAGAAATAACAATGTACTGTGCTGGGCAAAGCTGCTGCAAAAGACCTCTTTAAAGTGTTAAAAATAGAAGATGTCACCTTGAGGACTAAGGTGCACCTGACCCAAGCCATATTTTCCATTGCCTCATATACATGCAAGAACTTGACAATGAACAAGGAAGACTGAAGAACTGACACCTTTGAATTATGGTGTCTGTGAATAATATTAAAATAATACCATGGACTGCCAAAAGAACAAACAATTGTGTCTTGGGAGAAGTATAGTCAGAATGATCATTAGACACGAATATGGCGAAACTTTGCCTCACGTTCTTGGGACATGTTTTCAGAAGGGACCAGACCCTGGAGAAGGGCAGTACACTCAGTAGGGTAGAAGGTTGTCAGAAGAGAGGAAGGCCCTCCAACCACATGGACTGATGTGCGGCTGCAGTACTAGGATCAAACACAGCAGTGATCGTGAGGGTGGTGCTAGATGAGGCAGGGTTTCATCCTGTTGTACACAGGGTTTCTCTGAGTGGAATCCAGCTCGACAGCACCCAACAAACAGAACAAATTCGCTATCCCTCAACTACATAATCTCTTAGAGTCCTCTGAAGTCCAAAAAGTGTTCTGTTGTAGAATACAGATATACTAAATCAGAATGTACAGTTTAACAAAATCTCCAGGTGATTCTTATTTGTAATAAATGTCTTTCCCCAGAGCCTTGATGGTACAGTGGTTAAGAACATAGCTGCTAGCCAAGAGGTTGGCAGTTCAAATCTACCAGCCATTCCTTGGAAACCTTATGGGGCAGTTCTACTCTGCCCTATAGGGGAGCTGTGAGTTGGAATTGACTCACTGGCTGTGGGTATTCCTTCCCCTACCAGAACTTCTCTCCTAGATTTATTGATCTCCAAAACTGATTAGTCACTGATGAGTGTTCTACCTCCTTTAACCGAGTCAGTTGTCAGGGATACCAAGATAGTGGCTCTAGTGTTTTTAGGGCAAATAAAAACAAACTTTGATCTTTCAAAATCACTCATATTTTTACCTACCACTTTTTATTGTTCTTCATCAGACCTCAACATTTTAAAATAGTATACTTTGCAGATCTTTTTTTTAAAATTTTAATTGTGATTAAGTGGAAGTATATAATCCAAATTAATTTTGCATGCCTGCCTATCTGCAGTTCCTGCTCTCTTTGCCTGGTGACAGTACACTCCTCCTTTTCATTCTATACTTGTTGTATCCTCTTAACAAGCCCTGTCTCCTCCTCTCCACTCTCTTCTGTCTCATCTAGAAAGAGACCAGTAGGACAGCATCCTATAAATACATAGAAACATAAAGTACACATACTTTATGGTCACATCATGTCTCTGAGTCCAGTCCACATTTGTCTGAAGAGTTGGCCTGAGTAGTGATTTCTGGTCAGGGGTAGCAACAGGTCTAGAAGCCATGCTCCCAGGGGATCCCCCAGGCCATCAGACCTTCAATTTTGGGAAGACAAATCTGAAAAAAGAAAACACAGTGGTTGTTTTAAGAGGATATTTGCTAAACTTTCAATTTTGTATTAAATTTTTATAGCTACCTCTAGCGTCATCCTATTTATAGCCACTTGCTGAATTCTAAAATGGCAAAGATAAATGCTTTTCAAATTTTATTTTATAAAGTTTCCAACATGCACAAAAGTACAGAGAATACCAGATACCCAGCTTCAACAATTGGGTATTTTGCCAATCTGTTTCAGCTGTTCCTCTCCAGTAAAAAATTTTTTTTATTCTGTGTGAAAGTGACATGCCTTTGCATTAGACCTTAAAAGCCTTAGTAGAAACAGAAAATGGTCAAATGGTTTTCCAAGGTTGTATTTTATAAGTATGCAGTAGAATTTTAAAAAGTGTCACTGACATGTGACTTACTCATGCTTTCAGGTGGTACAATAAGAGCATCAGCCGTGACAAAGCTGAAAAGCTTCTCTTGGACACGGTAAGTCTCTTTAATTTGTCTTTTCACTAAAAATGATTTTTTTTTCTAGTCGTGTTGTGATTTATCTGAATGCAGTGTATTGGCAAATTAGGTTAACAGTGGTTGTCATGATTATTGGCAATAATCTAGGAATTTACAAAACTAGCAAATGACAAGGTTTTTTGGTAAGCATTTCTTTGGACAGTCTCTGAGTGGTGCAAATGGCTAACATGCTCAGCTGCTAACTGAAAGTTTGGAGGTTCAGGTACCACCAGAGACTACTCAGAAGAAAGATCTGGCCATCTACTTCTGAAACATCAGCCATTAAAACCTCATGGAGCACAGTTCTACTCTGGTGCACATGGGGTTGTCATAACTTGGAATGAATTGACAGCTTTTGGTTAGCAACTGTGCTCTTAACCATTGTACCACCAAGGTGCTGGGGAAGGAAATTTATCATAGATAGGAATCATCTGGAGATTTTTTGTTATTTGTGGGTTTTTTTTTTTTTTTTTTTTTTTGGTACATTGGCCAGTAGCTACAGGTGAAATGAAAAGCTGTGATGGGAAGGTAGAAAGGTGATGAGTGCTGTTAAAGAATAGTTCAAGACATATATAGTAGTTAATTATTAGCATACTGTTTACTTTGTACAAGAGAAATTGGCAATAGATTGGTTTCATCTTTCGAAGACAAAAAACACAATTGCTATCGAGTTGGTTCCAACTCATAGCAATCCTGCTGGACAGAGTAGAACTGTCCCATAGGGTTTCCAAGGCTGTACTCTTTATGGAAGCAGACTGTCACATCTTTCTCTTGCTGAGTGGCTTACGGGTTCAAAGCACTGACATTTTCCCCTTGCAAGTGAGTACTTAACTGCTGCAACGACAAGGCTCTTGTAGGAGGAAAAGGGAAGGTGAGAAGGAAAAACCATGTTTAGGAGCAGTGAGCTTTGTTTGTTCTTCCTTTGGCTAAATCACTGATTAACTGGCAGCTAGCAAAGAGGCCAGGTGCTGTGTTCTGACCTTGAATAGCTTGTTCTCAGCAAAGAGAACAAGTTCAGTGGCTTATAGATTCTCTACATCACTCACTGTGTTTACTTGTAACATCTGGATAATAGGCTGTCTCTGTATCCCATCTGAGTGTTAGCATCCACCTCAGTCATGGCAGCTCTGGCCATTTCCTTTATTAGGATTTCTCAGCATAAACAAGTACCTTGTCATTTTGCTAATCACAGGGCTAGGCACTTTGGGGTACCTGAGATAGGATTTTTGCCCTCAATGAACTTTAAATTCTATGAGAAACAGAGTTAGAGAATCAATGTGAGATAAACTATGAAGACACAAGACTAGCCCAGATTTAGAGTTCAGAAAACCTCTGGAGCTGGAAAGGGCTCTGGTTTGGTTCTACAAGTGATTCAGTACAAATAGTTTCCTATGGTTCCCAACAGACCACACATTAGGATCACAGGGACATTTTTTAAAAAATAGAGATTCCCAGATCCCACCCCGACCTACAGAATCAGAATCTCCAGTGTTAATTCCTAGGAATCAGCATTTTCTTTTTAAGTCAAGCCTGTGTTCCGTATGTGGCCAGCCTGCCTAATCTGTGCCACTGTAGTATTATTGGAAATCATAGTAAAAATTGATGACTAAGGACTGAGGGCAGTGCAAAATTAAATAAAAATCTGAAGTATGCCATGTTTAAACAAGTGCAATTTTTGTTTGGTTTTTAATTTTCAAGCACTCATCAGTTAATGAAGTGTTATCTATGAGGATCTCTTAAAGCAGCACACATCAGGGACTAGCTCAAGATGATTCTTTTCTTACAATAATTCTTTCGAGGCACTTAAATACATTTTGCATACTTGGGCAGTTAAAACTTCACTCCTTTCTAATAGTCTGAACTACTTGATCAAATTTTCCTTTCCACCTCAGATAACATGTGGGCAAGCTGCAGTGCATCCTTGTCAGATTCTCTGTAACGGGAACGGAATGCTTTTTTTGCCTTTTTTTGTTTTTGTTCCTGTTCCTTGTATGCTATTTGAAACAGCAGCTGAAGGCGGTCACGGGTGTATTTAAAAACTAATTGCCATGAAGACAGTTCCTACTCTGGGCAACCCCATGTGTGTCAGAGTAGAACTGTGCTCTGTAGGGTTTTCAGTGGCTGATTTTTCAGACAGGGATTGCCAAGTCTTTCTTGCAAGGCACCTCCCAGTAGACAAACCTCCAACTTTCAGTTAGCAGCAAAGTACACTAACTGTTAGCACCACCCGAGGAATCTAGGTGTATTTAGTGTTCCCTTATATAACAAATGTAGTACTCTTAAGAGGTAGAAATTGGTTTATTTCAGCTACAGCTCCCAGTATACTGCCCCATACACACTTCTCTCTTCCTGCCCTAACAGCACAAAGCAGTTGTTCAATAACTATTCATTGAATGTCTGAATGAATATACCAGATGCTTAATAAATGTTTTTAAATTAACGATTATGCTTAAGGAGAGCCTTGCTGATTATAAGCAATATTATGGTGATATTTAAAAAACAGAGATTCCTAGACTCCAGCCTTACCCAATCATAACTTGAGGCTAACACCCAGGTAATTCTAAGAGTTACCCAAGTTTAGGTAAAGTGAAAAACCCTTCCTAACAAGTCACACGAATTCTTTGTATGTTTCTACTTCGAAGAAGCTTTCTGAGCCCTCTGTCTCCTTCACCACTAACTGCAGTTTCTTCCACCTTTGAACCCCTATGTGCCCATGTTATTCCTCCTCCAGTGGCACTGTTTTCACCCTGCTGGGAATCCCTTCCACTGATAACTCTTCTAGGTAGAGGGGAGATGTCTTTTAAGCAGGTACTCACTCTGTAATGCAGTAGCCCTTGCAGTACCTTGCACATTTAATGACCTGAATTTCAAGCAGGAGCTTTATCTGGGTCACTGTTTTATAATATTCTCATGATTCTGAGATGCTGTTAGTAATGCAGTTTGACTTAACAGACTTATTTTAGAAGACCAAAAGAACCCCTTTGAGAACAAAAGTGTCAGAGACACTTCTTAAGTATAATGCAGTGTGACAAGGCTATGAATTATTCATTAGTGTTTTACACGATCACCTACTCCAGGCGTTGAGATTCTCTTCTGTAAGGTCACTTTCAAGTCAAATGGACAGAAAGAAAGAAATACACTCATAACACCACCAGCAGATCTCAGATGAAGGGAAACAACAGAGTATTTCTAACAGATGGAATGTCTTACCGTGTAACAACAATGTCCAAGAATAGCCTGTTATCGTCTTTGTTTGGGTATTGCGTTCTAAGAATTGTTTCATGCCCTTTAATTTTCACAACAGCCTTAGTAAGGCTATTGTACAGATGAGGAAATTGAAGCTTGTACATTTAATCAGGAATCCTCTGCAACTCAAAAGCTTTAGCCTATTAGCATCAGAATTCCCTTTAAAGATTAGCTGGTCCGTCCCCGTTTGTGTTACAATTGGATAAACTGTTGCCAAATTCAAAGAGTGAATCAGTTTTATAGACTGAACTAGAAAGCAAGGGAGATCACACACACACATAGTTATTGTGGGAATTTATGAGTCACTTTATATTCTTCCATTCTACCATTATGGTATAACTATATATAGCTCACCTTTTTGACAGTTTTTGTATACATATATATCTTACCTTCTTGGTGTATGTGTATGTTTGTGTGTGTGTCTGTGTCTTTTGTTATCTCTGTATCTTTCTAGCAAAAAGTAAACTGATACCTTGAGTATGTCCCAAGGAAGTGAGGGACACCTTCTGGTTGCATCCCACAGGTCAGTGCCCTTACATGGCAGTGCTGTGACGGATGATTCTTAAGGCTCCAGTGTCCTTTGTGTTTGTGACTTCCTCTGAGCTTCTTGCAGTAAGTAGGTGGTGTGTCACATGCTGTCTGCCTTAGTTTCCTCAGAACTCTTGGCTGCCTCAGCCCCAAACCAGAGTTTCCTGTTGCTTCAGAGAAACTGGGCCTGCCATACTCTGCAGAGCTGACTGATAGACTTTAACCTCTCCTTTTTCTGACTTCTCTGAATTATGTACCCTTCTTAACAACTGGGTCCCACTCTGATTATACATTTTTTCAGAAAAACAATCGCTTCTTTAAAAGAGGAAGAACAATAACAGTAACAGAACATTCTTCATTAAGTGGAAGAGATAGCCACGCTGTCCTCTTCACCGCTGATAAACAACTAGTCTTTTTGGTCTATGTTTCTACCCCCTTAGAATAAGATACACATTCTGATAAAGTCTGACTCTGATGAAGTTTTGCTTCTTCCTTCCTTGAGTTTAGCCCATCATACTAGAATGAAGTAAGAGCAAAAGTTACATTATTTGGCAAAAAGGCAAAAACTTTTGAAGCCAAGCCATGGTCCATGCAATACATGTATGAACCTCACAAACATGATGTTGGGCAAAAAAGCTAGACACAAATTCAGTAGTCACCGTAGTCAAAAGGCAGAAACAACCCAGCTGTCCATCTGTATAAAACAAAATGTGATACCTCCCACAATGGAATGTTTTATTCAGCCATAAAATGAAATGAACCGTGTTACAGCATACATGAACCTTGAAAACACAATGCTAAGAAGGAAAGTTCCAGAAGTCAGTTGTGTGACTCCATTTCTATGAAATATCCAGAACAGACAAATTTATAGAGACATAAAGTACATGAGTGTGGCAGGGATACAAATGGGCCTGAGGCCTCATTTTGGGAGATAGAAATGTTCTGAAACTAGATTGTGGGGATGATTGCACAGCTCCATAAGTTTACTAAAAATTCAATGAATTATGCACTGAAAATGGGAAAATTTTGTGGTCTGTAAGTTGTACTTCAAAAAGCAGTTTTTTAAAACCATACTTTTGAGACTGGAGGAACCTCTGAACCTACCATTCTGAGAAGATCTTCACACCATGAACTGCAATTATCCCCTGAAGTCACCTGCAAACTACATACCGATTTAGATAATTTACTGAAGAATGTTCACCCTGAGAATTGTACTCTTTTAAATAATGACCTACATGAGATCAAGCTGAGCACAATGATTGTAAAGCATAGCCGGAGCAGCCCCAGTGAACAGCCTCTTGGGGGATGGCAGTCCATCGCACAACAATAGATAACTGAAGATTCAGGTTGTGGTTTCTAATTTCAAAATAGACTCTTAAAACTCTCAGAACAGATAAGATGAGCTTTTGAGTTTAAAAAAAGTCAGTTTAATACCCAAACTCAAAGTTTATGTGGTAAGCTACAGGTTTGGCAAGATATGTAATAATGTAAGAGCCCATGTTCCGCAAACCCCTGAGCAGGACTGGGCAGAAGGGTAGAGGGGGCTGGCTACAGGAGGTAGGTTACGACTTGGCACCAGGACAGGCTTTCTAACTATCAGTGCTGGCTTGGGAGGGAGACTGTTTCTCAGGACTGTTACAAACAGGAGATGTATGTTCTCATCAGTGGATACCAAGTCCAAATGTCTATAAGAATCACATGGCAAGCTATTAAAAACTCAGGTACTGGGATTGTAGCTCTGGAGATTCCAGGGACATAGATCTGGTGGGGGGCGGGGGGAGCACAGTCTGCTGGTGGTAATGGTTTTCACTGTTGCTCAATTCTTCAGGTGACTATGATGGTCAATAACGTTTGGTACACGGGAGTTTAGAGAGTTGGGCTTGACCAGTGGCTGTCAGCCACAACTTCCAACCAATTAGAACCCCCGTTGAAAACTTCATTATTTAGGGCTACTGTAACTGAAATGAAAACCCTGGTGGCATAGTAGTTAAGAGCTACAGATGCTAACTGAAAGGTCAGCAGTTGAAATGTACCAGGTGCTCTTTGGAAGCCTATGGAGCAGTTCTTCTGTCAGTAGGGTTATTATGAGTTGGAATTAACTTGATGGCCATGAGTATAACCGAAATAACACAAGTGGATAGTGTGGGCAAACAGAAATTTACTCTCGTACAGTTTCAGAGGCTAGAAATCCAAATTCAGAATGCCAGCTCCAGGAGAAAGTTTTCTCTCTGTCAGTTCTGTGGAAATGCCCTTATCATCCATTTGCCTCTGATAGAAGACCTTCTTAGCACAGGGACCCTGTGTTCACAGGATGTACTCCACTCCTAGTGTACATCTTTCTTGATGGTATGAGGTCCCTCTCCTCTCTACTAGATTGTCTCTTTTTTTGTATCTCAAAAGAAACTGACTCAACATACAGCCTAATCCTGTCGATTGAGTCCTGCCTCATTAATGTAACTCTAATTTTGCCTCATGAGCATCATAGAGGCTTGAATTTATAACGCATGGCATAATTACTTCATTACAAAATGGTAGACACAATACTACAGTCATGGCCTAGCCAAGTTGATACACACTTTTAGTGGGGTCACAAGGCAATCCATAATATACTCCAAATATACTGAATCAGAATCTGCAGTTTAACAAGACATCCAGATGATTCTTACAAATAATTTTTGTTTTAAATTACTGCTGTATTAGTGGTTCTCAGAATCAGTCCCTAACTAGCAGCATTAGCATTGCCTGGGAACTTTTTAGAAATGCAAATTCTCAGCAGAAGCTTAAACTAGAAGGGACTGATTTGCAGCCCTGCTCTCAACCAGGGTATTTTGTCCCCCAGGGAATGTTTGATGATGTCTAGCATCCAGTTGGTAGAGCCAAGCAGTGCTGCCAAACATTGTACAAGGCATAGGGTAGCACCTTACAACCAAGAATTATTACTTGGCTCTAAAAGTCAGTTGTGCTGAGGTTGAAAAACCCTGGGCAAGATAATCACTACAGAGACCTTCCTAACACCAGGATTCTAGGATTGAAATGACTAGCGCGACCCTCTATGTGGACAAGTTTTGTTGTGTAGACAACCCATCTTTAGGGCTGGGAGATGGCAAGGGTTGTGTTATTCAAGATTTTATATACTTTGCTCTCTATACAGCAAGTATATACCCTCCACACAGGGTTCCTGTCTAACTCCAACCTTCACTTGAAGACAAACCATGCTATATGCAGTACATAGATGAAATCTCACAAACATGGTATTCAGTGAAAGAAGTTAGACACGAATTCACTGTCTACCATAGCCAAATGGTAGAAAGAACCTAAATGACCATCATCTGATGAACAGGCAAACAAAATGTAGTATAATCCATACAGTGGAATATTATTCAGCAATAAAAAGGAATATGGCCCTCTATCAAAATTAGGTAAATCATAATACACTTTGTTACCAGCACAGGATTGCAGCTGGGTAGGAACAGTGCTAGGCATGAAGTATTTAAAACAGAGTTAAGATTTAAAAGTTCCAAATAGGAATTGAATAAACTGGTGTATCCACCAACTTACACTCATTTCATCAGTCCAGGCAAAATTATCAGGGTGGTAAAGAGTACATTCTGGGGGTACTACCTTCTCTACCCCTTTCTTATGCATCCAGGAGCTTAATGTTCTTTCTTATTCTACCCTCCAATAAGATTAGCAGTCTAGAAGGGGTCTGAGAAATGCATTTCTACTAAGGAATTGACCAAGTTTCTAGAACAGGATTTGCACCCTTGGGAGGATGGAAGAATGTCTTCTAATCCTTATTGAATGGAGGCATCATGGAGTAGTAGAATGAACATGGGATTTGCTGCCGCTCCAAGGCTCAAATCTCAGCTCTGCCACTAACTAGCTGTGGCTTCATGGGAAATTTGCTTAAGCTGTCTGGAATTCAGCAAGCTGAAGATAGTAATACCTAGATTGCAATTTCAGGATCTATAACGAGTATGGTATATGGTGATCTCCAGGACGGCAGAGCTTGTGTCTCTTTTTATTCATTGCTAATCTCAGTACTAGAACAGTACCTGATATGACAGGAGCACAAGAAATATTTGTGGAATAAATGAATGAATGAAATGGTAGCTATTATCAGTGAGAGTCTACTTTATGTCAAGCTGACCTATACTAATTCTTCCTTTTATTGGCAAGAAAGTAGAGATGAGTGCATAGGCCTGGTTCCTGGGCTCACTAACCTTTTTGCCTTCCTAATCATTCCAGGGCAAAGAAGGAGCCTTTATGGTACGAGATTCCAGGACTCCAGGAACATATACCGTGTCTGTTTTCACCAAGGCTGTTGTAAGGTAAGATTCTAACTTGGCTCAGCAATGTGACGGGAGATCATTCTGAGGTGGGTGGGTGATGAGTAACACATGGCAACATCAGGCAGTGTCAGAAGTGGAGTGCCCTAGTCATCTAGTGTTACCATAACAGAAATACCACAAATGGAAGGCTTTAACAAAGAGAAACTTATTCTTTTAGGCTCCAAGTCCAAATTCAGGATGTCAGCCTCAGGGGACTGTTTTCTTTGTCTGTCAGCTCTGGAGGAAAGACCTTAATGATATGTCAGTTTTCCATTGGTCTGGGAGCACCTTGGTGCAGGAACCTCTGGACCAAAGGACATGCTGTCCTCCCAGCATTGCTTTCTTGATGGTATAAAGTCCTCAGTCTAAGTCTCAGGATCCCATTTCTTCCCAGTCAATGCCTTTACTTGAATTTCAGATACCTGTCAAGGCTGGAAGTTGAACTGGCCTTGTAATTTAGCCCCTCTTAAATTAAGATTCTGGGTTTAGTTTTCAGCCATTTCAGCTCTGTTACTACAAGAAATAGACTTTCGTTCAAAGCACATGTGGAAGCCTTGAGATCATTTATGCAGCACTTGAGCTGTGATTCTGGAGCCCAGAGCACATCTTTCATTCACCAGTTTGTCTAATGAAAGTAGGACCAACCAACCAGTTTTCTTATACTTCTCATTCTGACAAAACTGTAGAAAGATATCACGCATGCATTTACCCAAAGCCTCACCTTTCATCAGTACCTGATCTATTAGTGTTGATATTTTGCATATTTGTATTGTCACCTCACGCCATGCATTAGCAGTTCACTCTTCACTGCTGAAAGCAGAGTTATCAATATCTTTAAGACTACCCAGACTTGAAAACCAGTTTAGAAAACTCATGCTTACAATTTGTCTCTCTAGAACTATTCTCAGTACCAATGTCTTATGCTAAGTTCTTTACAGATCAAAACCAATAAAGCATGTAAATATACATAGACATAGATTTATATCAAGGAAACAGCTCCTGTGATTGTAAAGGCTGAAACATCCCAAGTCTGTGGATCAGGATGAAAGCTTCTCTCAATTCATGTAGCCACAGAGGCTAGTGACCCTCTAAGATCAGCAGGTTGGGTAACAAGGTTCCCAATCTCAGACTGTGAAGATATATGAATTCCAAGATCTGCAGATAAGCTGATAGCTACAGTCCTAAGAGCCAGAGGTCAGATGAGCAGGAGGCAGCTGCAGGATCCAGAGCAACCAAAGAGCTGGAACATCTGCTTATATATAGATATAGCCCACACCTCCAAGGACACTCCCAGTTGATTGGCTGATAGCAGATGCAGTCATGGGAGTGGTCATGTATAAACATATAAACACTGAGAATCATGACCCAAACAAGTTGGCACACAATCCCAACCATTACATAAAGGGCCACTAGAAATTGTTTGTTTTGCATGGTCTGTCTGAGAAAGTCAAGGCTAGGACAGCTAAAGACATAACCAAAGTCCCTTAGCTAGGGAATGACAGAGCTAGAACTGGACACCAGGTTCTCTTCATAGTTAGCACCCTGCATACAGTACTCCAAAAGAAATAAAATGCCCAGGCCAGAGGAGTCTATAATTTAATATATGGAGTGGCAGAAAAGATACTTTTCAATGGAAGCAAGAAGATGTGACTTTTAGTGCTGGCTCTGTTAAAAAAACAAAAACAAACAAACAAACAAAAAAAAACCTACCTGTCCTTTTATTGAAGGGTAGTGGTGGTTTATTACTAGAATTCTAGCCTTCCATGTAGGAGACCAAGGTTTGATTCCTAGCCAGTGTACCTCAGAATCAGCACAGCACAGGGAAAAGACACATGGCTAAAATCTGGAGGAAAGCAGGCACAAGCTTCCAGGAGTCCTTTCGCAATAGAGTCACCAAAGACATATTCAATTTCTCAGGTGACAAGTTTTGACAATATATATGAAGTGTCCAGGGTTAAACTGGAGGCTAGTCACATAGGCACCCTCTGCCTAGCACAAGTCCAAATCCCAGATTTTCAAAAGGAAAGCAATTGTTCAACATAAGTCACTTTGTTTATACAAAGAGCTTAGGCACAGTGGACCACTTTTATCAGTTGGGGAACCCACCCAAAATCCAAGTTCCAAATACCTCCCAAAAGCTAACCTCACAAGCAAGTCTCTCAAAGATTAGCAGTACCAGGCCTTGGGCTTACATCTTTTCTGTCCAAAGTCAACTACATATGAAAGGACAAGAGATGCTTCCTCAATATATGCTGATAACTAATTATATTCATATAAGCAGAGAAGGAGAATGTGCAACATATGTGGATACCGTTTTATGGTCATGGACGAAATACCACCAGTCCCTCTTTACATCTGGGTCCAGACACAGCCTCAGAATCCGTCTTAACACAGCACTCCTGGCACCCACGGCAACTGGGCCAAGACTAGCACACAGGTTGAAATGTACCTGCCATCCTTGGGAGAGGTCAAGAAACAAAACTAACAGGAATTTGATACCAGTAGACATTTCTGAGTCTAAACATTGTTTATTAATAATTACTGTCCTTCTCTTTTGTTTAAGTGAGAACAACCCCTGCATAAAGCACTATCACATCAAAGAAACAAATGATAACCCCAAGCGATACTATGTGGCTGAAAAGTATGTGTTTGATTCCATCCCTCTCCTCATCAATTACCACCAACACAATGGAGGAGGTGAGTTCTGGAGGTCAAGGCGGCAGGGTACCTTCTCAGGGAAACATGGAGAAAATGGCAAAAGCCCAGCCTGGTTTCTTCACATCACACATGCTGATCATAAGTAATAACTAAAGGTACAGATAGAAAAAGATGCCAAGTATTTGATTTCATCACATATTTTTCACTACAAAACTACTTTTGAGGTCACTGAAGTTCACCACGTACCAATCTGTGCTTCTGAATCTTCTCAAGGAGGGTATGATACCAGTGCTTGGGCTTTGGGATTTGTTTTTCAGAACAAAAGTAGCTTTTGTATCCGAATCTATTTTTCCTGGTGATGTAATTTAGCAGGTTGCTTCAGTAAAGCTCTGACCTTTATCTTTTTAATCAACAGGCCTGGTGACTCGACTCAGGTATCCAGTTTGTTCTTGGAGGCAGAGAGCCCCAGTCACAGCAGGGCTGAGATATGGTGAGCAGTGCAATCTAGAGTGTTGTACATTTGTGCTAAAACACTTGTCTTTAAAGAACTAAGGCAAATTCTGAATTCCCTTTCCATGAGACTGATTTTTAGTCCCTAAACTTATAATTGTGCATCCTGGGACCTTGCACCTCCAGATCTCCCAGTTCAGGGAGAAGACTGGTAACAAAGAAATTCCTCCAGGGCCAGCAGAGAAAGCCTTCCCATGGAGCTGACACCCTGAATTTGGACTTATAAGCCTACTGGACTACTGAACTGTGACAGAATGAAATTTCTCTTTTTAAACCCATATATTTGTGGTATTTCTGTTTTAGCAGCACTAGATGATTAAGACAAGTGCTCTGGGTGATTTTGAGACACATGGTTAGAGGGCTATACTTGAGAAATACTTCCTTGAATTCTCTGTCCCTAACCAGCACATGACTGGCACAGAATAGGCACTAAATACAATTTTTGCTTGATCTCTACCTGAAAGAGGTAGAAATCTGGCTGTTCATGGTGTTAGATGAAGGACATTAGACCAACGATCCAAAAAGGATAATACCTCTTCGACGTCCTTACAAAGATAATGTTACTGTAATATCTGTAGAATTCTTATGTGTCTATGCTGGATAGCATAGTAGTTAAGAGCTATGTCTGCTAACCAAAAGGTCAGTAGTTCAAATATACTGGGCACTCCTTAGAAACTCTATGGGGCAGTTCTACTCTGTCCCAAAGGGTTGCTATGAGTTAGAATTGACTTTATGGCCATCGTTTGGTTTTTAGTTTATGCTGCACAGGATAACACTCATTTGCTGATGAAAAAACTAAGACCTACAGCCATTTTACTTGTTTATTGAACACTCACTGAGAGTCTACCAGGTGCCAGGCAGTGTGCTAGGTTATGCCTCTGAATCTACCTCCTCACTCCCTTCCCCTGCTAATGCCTAGCGCAGTGCTGTATATACAAAGTGGGTGCTCTTGATAAGTGAATGAAGGAATGAATCAGTAGCCTGAATAAAGTCTGCCCTGTGTGAACAATGGCAATAACAAATTTTACATCAGATAAAGAAAATGTTTTGGATCTTACAGGAACATTTTCATTTAGTTTATTACCTTGATTAATGTTTTCTTCTTTCCCCTTTGCATAGAATCCCCATGCATGTATTTTCAAGGTTTTAAATGTGTGTCCTTTATCATCATTTAGAAAAACTGTATAATGATTAAATCTACAGTTTACAGGAGAAAGATATGGCAGTCTGCTTCCCAAAAGATTACTGCCTTGGAAACTCTATGGGGCAGTTCTGTGTCCTGTGGGGCTGTTGTAAGTTGGAATCACAACAGCAATGCACTTATGGTAGTTCTAAGTCTAGGACTTATACCATTCACCATCTTTGGGTCAGGTCATTTTAACCAAAGGCTAAAATTCTATGTAGGAGATATAGTCTCTTGCTAGCCCCTATTCTGTCTACTGGTTGTCAGCCCTGGAAAACTGTCTCTTTTTCTTTCAGGGAAATGGGTGATTGATCCCTCAGAGCTCACCTTTGTGCAGGAGATTGGCAGTGGGCAGTTTGGGTTGGTGCATCTTGGCTACTGGCTCAACAAGGACAAAGTGGCCATCAAAACCATTCAAGAAGGGGCCATGTCAGAAGAGGACTTCATAGAGGAGGCAGAAGTCATGATGTGAGTGGTCAAAACCAGGGATACAAAGATCGCTTGGGCAGATGTTCTATGCTGTGTTCTTTAAGTACGATCCTAATACCATATTGTGCCACCTCCCTGCTCAGAACCCAGCAGCGGCTTCCTCATGCACAGATGTTGAAATCCAGGTTCCTTACCACAGTCTCCTCACCCTCCATGGTCTGGCCTCACCCATTCCTCAATTCTCATTTCCTACCCATCTCTCTCTGGTCCAGACATGCCAGCTACGCAGGTCTCTGTCTGTCCTTATACACACCCAGCAGCCTCCCTGACATCCTTCAGGCCAGGTCTCAGCCCAGATGTCATGTCCTCTGAGAGGCCTTTTCCGAGTACCATCAACTCATAGGGGAAGGGAAACAAATGACATCTTTAGAAAGCACATTCTATCTTCTGTCTCTTGTTTACAAAGACCACACATCCTGGGTTTCCCAGAACAGTCCCAGTTTGTATCCTGATCCAGAAGTATCATTGACAGTGTCCTGTTTTGTTATCAGAAGTGTCCTAGTTTGAATGTTAAATTAGATGGTTTCCTCAACTATGCCCTATAGAAGATGTTGGGAAAATTTGAGCAGAAAAGGCTATTGTTTTCCTCTATTAATAGTAATGATCAGTACCATGTAATAGAAAACACTAACCCAGTTTTTCAATTTCAAATTTCAACAAACACAATCAAATATACTTTTTGTTTGGGGTAGTGGATTTTGTTTCCAAAACCACGAGTTGCACTAAGTGACCATCGAGTACTTGGATGCTATTATAAAATGTTCTTTGCTTTTGGGAAACTGGCTTTGGGTCCTCTTATCCTTTGCCTTTTTCCTCCAGGAAACTCTCTCACCCCAAACTGGTCCAGCTCTATGGGGTGTGCCTGGAGCAGGCTCCCATCTGCCTGGTGTTTGAGTTCATGGAACACGGCTGCCTATCAGATTACCTGCGCAACCAGCGGGGGGTGTTTGCAGCGGAGACCCTACTGGGCATGTGCCTAGACGTGTGTGAAGGCATGGCCTACTTGGAAGATGCGTGTGTAATCCACAGAGACCTGGTAAGTAGGTGCAGGGCACAGACCTGCAGGTCCAGGACAAAGGGACAGGTTCCACTGAAGGGCAGAGCTGTCAAGGCTGAGTTGCTTTAATAAGTCTCTGTTCCTTTCTCTACTTCTTTCTTCCTCAGTACAGTTGGGGAAGTTCTAGTGAAGAGTGCAAAGTCCTTGGGTGGGACCAGTGGTTAATGTTCTTGGTTGCTAACTGAAAGGCTGGGGGTTTGACTTTACCCAGAGACAGCAGAAAAGAAAGGTCTGGCGATTGACCGGAAAATTAGCCTCTTGAAACCCTATGGAGTGCAGTTTCACTCATGGGATCACCCTAAGCAGGAGCTGACTCAGTGACAACTGCTTAATTGGTTAGTGATAAATCGAAACATGAGAACTCAGGTATGGGCTCTAATTCTAGCCCTGCCTCTAAATGTGAGGTGTCACTTTCATGCTCTGAGTTTCATTTTACATTTTTCCAAAATAGAGCTCTCAGTGCCTCCTTCTTAAGCTCTCTGTGCCTCAGTTCCACCAGCAAAATGAAGAAGAATAGACAAGACTGTTTTTCTTAGGACCTCTTAAAATCACACTGAGGTGATCCTAAAATCACCCTTAAGATTGCTGTGGGTTAGGGTTCATGAATATTCATGTAGGTATATTTACCCAACTGATTTATACCAATAAAGACCCACTGCCATTGAGTCAATTCTGTCTCATAGCAACTCTACAGGCAGAGTAGGACTGCCCCATAGAGTTTCCAAGGAGAGTCTGGTGGATTTGATCTGCCAACCTGTTGGCTAGCAGCTGTAGCACTTAACCACTGCACCACCAGGGTTTTCAACTGACTTATAGGCACACTAAAATTTGAGAATCAACTAGAATCAATTATCTGTGAGGGCTCATTGAGTGCAACATATTCTGTGATACTATCCAGAGGCCAGGTAGTCTCTCTATTGAGGGCTAGCATCAAACAGATTAACAACCTCTGAACATTATAATTTTGGTGAGGCAGAAAACACTTTCTGCATATCTTCCTAATGTTAGCATTTCCTATGTCCTATGGTTGCGTTAGAACATGTCATTGGTTAGACAACCCCGTAGACTGCTCTTCTAACAAAGACCCTAGGAATAAAGATAAAAGACCAAACCTGCTCACCCTGATAAAGGATCTTACACATCCAACTTTCCAGCTAACTTCCAGGAGGTACTTGAGAAGCTTAATTAATGTTTGTAAAGCTCCTAGAGGCTCTTGTACAACTGCAGATAGAAGAGCAAAGGAATGTGATTATAGGGGACTCCGTAATTACTGAGTATCCACCAACACTTTTCCTTTTATTTGTCTCTTTCCTGTCTAGGCTGCCCGAAATTGTCTGGTGGGAGAAAACCAAGTCATCAAGGTGTCTGACTTTGGGATGACAAGGTAATAGGGAGATATGATGTCAACAAGGTCTCAGAAATGGGACTTGGGACCCCAGACATTCAGATGTTCTCCTTCCACTCTCTCCACAGGTTTGTCCTCGACGATCAGTATACCAGTTCCACAGGCACCAAGTTCCCAGTGAAGTGGGCGTCCCCAGAAGTTTTCTCCTTCAGCCGCTACAGCAGCAAGTCCGATGTCTGGTCATTTGGTAAGAGTCCTCTGGGCCCCAGGCCCCTTGATCTGAGGCTGTGAGCTCCTGGTTTCCTTTGTCAGATGCATCTCTTCTTGCCCTGAATGCTTGACCATGAGGGTGTCCCTCTGAGAGTCTATGTATAAAACAGCTCTGAAAAGAACTCATTGTTGTATTTATTCTTGAAAATTTGAAATAAGAATGAAGATAAACATGGACATTTAGGATTCTGGTGGTATCTACTGCAGGGTCAAGAGACAGGGGGAGTCAGGAGATTAGAATCACTACTCTTTGAAGGCAGGGACCATGCATTGTCCAGTATTAGATTCCTACAGTTAGCCCTCCATAACTATTTTATCCATTTGTTCCACAACAATTTATTGAGCATCTACTAGTCCATAGGTGACACAGTTAACTCACTTGGCTGCCAACTAAAAGGCTAGAGGTTCAAGACCACCCAGGGGTACCTCAGAAGAAAGACTTGGTGAGCTAATTCCAAAACATCAGCCATTGAAAACTGGAGCACAGCTCTGCTATGACACACATGGGGTCACCGTGAGCTGGAATTGACTCCACAGCAACTGGTTTTGCTATATGTCAGGGGCTGATCTAGGTACTGAGGCTGAAGAGGTGAATGCAGCAGAAAAGATTCCTATGGGAGCTAAATCTTAGCAGGGTATGTGTGGGAATGATAACAATTATGAGGAAGCTGGCAGACATACACTAGGAATAAAAATCAAACCTATTGCCATTGAGTTGATTCCAGCTCATACTGACCATAAACCAAAAAAACAAACCATTGCCACTCAGTCAGTTCCAACACACAGCAACCCCGTAGGACAGTAAAACTGCCCTATAGAGTTTCCAAGGAGTACCCTGTGTATTATCTACCTTTTGGTTAGCAGCCACAGCACTTAATCTGTTCACCACTGGAGTTTCCCAGCAGATGTATATATAGGATAAAATCAGTTAAAACAGTAACAACAACAACAACAAAAGTTGCCATCGATTCCCACTAATGATGAATAAATGCTATGAATAAAAGAAAGCAGAGTAATAGGACAGAGTGACTGCAGTGGGAGAGAGTCTCCTTCAAGTAGCACAGTCCGAGAAAGCCTCTTGAAGAATGTGACCTTAACATTCTGGTGCAAGGGCCATGATTAATTCAGCAATTTCTATTTAGTGTACTATTTAGTGACATTCGTTACAGCCGTTGAGCTATGCCATCTTTGATGATATGCTTGTCCAAATTGTTTGGAAAACAACGCAATCCCACTGCCCCCCCACAAGGTTCTCATCTAACCTTTTGATTTGCTATTTGCAGTATGATCAGATATAGATAATTCAACAAAAGAACATAATGCTTTAGGCACACATTATTTTCTACTTAAGCTAAACTATTGTTTGGTTTAAAGAGGGCTTTAGTGGGTAGTTTCAGTTTAAGGTTTAGGGATTTCCTCCAGGCTGTAGGTAATCATCTAGCCTCAATGTCTCCAGAAAGTCAGGATTCTATGATAATTTGAAGTTCTGTTTCATATCCTTCCCCTTTTCATCAGGATTCTTATGTAGAATCTTTGATCAAATTGTCCTGTAATGGTAGCCGAGCACCACTCATTTCTTCTGATCTCCTGGCAAAGGAGGTAACTGTTCATGGAGGCAACTGGATACATATTCCAGTTCCTCCTCGGAGAAGGGGACCCTTAAATGGAGGCCTGAATGATGAGAGGGGAGCTATCCTCATACAAAAATCAGGGAACAGTGTGCAACAGCATAAGTGGAAAAACTTGGCGTGTCCAAAGGACAGGGAATAACAGGAGAGTGAAGGGCAATGAAGTTGGCAGGCAATGGTAAGGAATTCGAATTTGTAATAAGTGGAAATGGACATGATGAAGGAAAGAATGCATCAATGGTGTTGGTGTGGCAAGAAGTATTATGTGTTCTTGCCGGATTTGCCCTGTCACCCTAAACCATCATTTGTGCATACTGAACTGCACCCAGAAATACACCACACAGTCTCTTTGATTTGGATTATGAGAAGAAACTGGTTCAAGTTTGATTTTGCCATTCTATATGAAGGGAAGATTTGTGAAGTATATGGACTAGTAGTGAAAACCAAGGAGAAGCTTAGTCTGTTAGAAGAACTAGTGTTAAAGTCTTCTCCAGCATTTGATAATATCTATTTCCAGCAACCTAGGAGTTTGTTTGTTAAGGCTCCTTCTGATCCGTTCCTGTAAACAGTCTCCCTATTCACCAGCCTAGCTATGATTTTGTTAGCCAAGTTTAGCGACAGCAGGAACTTGTAAGAAATAAAACTGCACTAACGACATTCTCAAACGACTCCCTCTTCTCCAGTACATGTAACTATGAAGCTCAGGGCTGGTTTGCAGCCATCTCTTTATGGGTGACAGTCACAGTGCACCCAGCTGGGGCTCTAAAGAGATATTTGCAAGAATGACCACTTTAGCACAGTCACCTTCTCATTCTGAATGGGGTTGGTTTTACCTCAGGGTGTCAGCTTGGGAATTTTCTGCCACATATTGGACTGGAGCTTGTCCCTGCCTAGGTTGTGTCATCTTGAGAGATCTCAGAGATGGTGACTGGTGGGTACATACACAGTAGAATGGGTTCAGTTAAGAAAGTGTGAGAAACAGAAGCCTGGCTGGGCTGAGAGTTTGACCTTTGCCTCAGGACATTGGACTTTAAAATCAGCAACTGTAAAAATTTTGTGTTCATTAGCTGTGTTGTTTTAAGCAAGTCAGATAAGCTCTTTGAGCATTACTCAGTATTTTGTCTGTGCATTAGAATGTTTGTAATTATTTTTTTTAAAAAAACTTTGTTTTGTTTCTTTAGCAACAGAACCCCACTTTCAAAATACAGTCTTACTAGAAATCTTGCCATCTTACCAAACCAAAACCAAACCCATTGCTGTTTACTTGATTTCTGACTCATAGCAACCCTATAGGACAGAGTAGAACTACCCCATAGTGTTTCAAAGGGGCACCTGGTGGATTCAGACTGCCGATCTTTTGGTTAGCAGCTGTAGCACTTAACCACTACACCACAAGGGTTTTTCCCAGCGTCTTACGATGCTCTAAAGCAAAGCCAGTCATCATCAACTCAGTCCCAGCCCCTAACAGCCCCACATGTGTGGAATACAACTGTGCTCCATATAAAAAAAAAAAAATCCACTGCCATCAAAGTTTGATTCCAACTCATGGCAACCCTGTAGACAAAGTCAATTCCAACTCATGGCAACCCTGTAGACAGAGTAGAACTGCCCCATAGAGTTTCCAAGGAGTGCCTAGCAGATTTGACCTGCCAACCTTCTGGTTAGCAGCCCTAGCACTTACCCACTGTGCCACCATTTCCAATAGCTTTAACCTTTCAGAAGTAGATAACCAGGCAACTGTGGGTGTATTAGAACCACCAAACTTCTGGTTAATAGCTGAGCACCAAACTGTTTGCACTACCCAGGACTTCTCTTGGGATCCTGAACAGTCTAATTTACAATCAAATTCTAAAGTTCCAAAACTCCAAACACACCTGTGAGGATGCCCTAGAAACTCTGATTTAGTGACTGTGAGCTGGGCCATCGGAATCTGCTCTTTTAACAAATAGTTCTGAGTGATTTTTTTAGGCAAGTTTTAGAGATGACACTCTGGAGAACTCTGCCTTAAATTTCTATGGAACAGACCTTGGAAACTGCTGGGTTATATGATCTGAAGCTCTCTTCCCACTCTGACATCCTGTGGATATACAGTAGATAGTAAAGCTGGGAATGATATTTCTACTGAGGGTAGAAGAGGATTAAATCAGACATCAGAAATGGACAACCGCAGGATGTCTTTGGCTTGGTCTATGGGGTATTTTTAAAAGTCAGATTAATGGCCAAAACCTTGAGCTCATAATTTAAAATTCTGTGTCTGACTTTTGTTTAAAAAATTAGAAAAGCAGCAACTCTTGGCCTTAGTTCCATGTGCCAGAAGTTGACTAGAGCTGAATTACATGTGTCTCCTTAAGAGAGAACTGCTGGTGTCCAGGCTTCCTTACTGCTGACTTCTCCCTCATCAGTTCATTACATGCCTCCCCACTTTATTCATTTCCATCATCTTTTCAGGCATTTATCTCCCCTGCAATTTTTAATCAGAAGCATTTGAGCTAGGTATAGCAATGAACTGAGCTTGAAAGCTCTTAACCGCTAGGTAAGTGAGGAAATCTCAGATCTTGAGGAGTAGGACAGGACTCATCAGCTTCAGGAGGACTTCAGATTGTACTTCCTGGAGGCAGGAGCTTGAATCCTAATGCCGAGGAGTCTGTGATTGCCCGAGGTTGGTTGGTTTGCTGCCTGTAGGCTTTCTCCTTAGCTCCGCTGTGCGCATCATCTCTTACAGGTGTGCTCATGTGGGAAGTCTTCAGCGAAGGCAAAATCCCATATGAAAACCGAAGCAACTCGGAGGTGGTGGAAGATATCAGTACGGGATTCCGGTTGTACAAGCCCCGACTGGCCTCCACGAGTATCTACCAGATCATGAATCATTGCTGGAAAGAGGTCAGTGGAGGAAGTGGTTTCTTTCTGTGTTCTAATCTCTGATTTCAGGGTCTGCCCCTTTCCCTAAAGAAAGCAACCCTGGTAGAAGGAAGAAGCAACACAGATGACTGTAACAGATTAGTGAGAACGTGACTCTGAGGGTTGATTAACTGGAGAGATTCTGTACCCGTAAGAGCTGGCAGTGACCTTTAAATGGGATTTGATTTGGTGCTTAATCTCATGAGCCATAAGCATAGTCCTAGGGAGGAGGTGGGGTGAAGTCTTCACCTCCCTCCCCAATTTTCCAGGAAAAGGAAAAGAAGATATCAGTAACATCATAAAATCATTAAAAGGTAAATTTAATTAGTTCTATAAATTGGAAAACAAGTTCATCTGTGTTTTGCTTATGTTAAAATGGCTGAATTGAAGGTCATTTATTCACTGAACAAACCTTGACTGAGAGCCTTATGTATGTTAGACACTGTTCTCAGTCCTGGGGACTCAGGATAGAAGCCTGCGACTCTGACCCTCCCAAATGGCTCAGGTGCCCACTATCTGTGGGGCAGGCTGGGCCTTGAGCTACATCAGCATGAGGCTTAAAAGTCTTCTGGTGGCTGTCAATGTCAGCCCAAGTTGAAAGTTACTGAAATAGTTAACAAAAATTCAGATCTCTGAAGGGCAGTTAGGTGGAGTAGAAGCAGCATAGGACACTTGTGTTTTGTCTCAGCTTTACCCTTCCTTAGACATTCATCTTGGACAGTACTCTGAAGCCTTGTTTTTCTTAAGGGTAACAGAGAATTGAATAGCTCTTAACACCTACGTTCATAAGTTCATGGGGCTTTTATAATCATGAATAAGGCCAAAAAAAAAAAAAACCCATAATAAAGATCTAACAAGAGATCAAAACAAATGTTGTCCACTCCATATGGATTAAATTCTATAGGTACCCGAGGTTTATTTGTCTCTTTCTTAACTATCTTGTAAGGCTTTTTTATGAGTATATTTTGGGTTTTTTAGAAGTTTTTGATTTACAAAAAAATTGCACAGAATATACCGAGTTCCATATAACCCTCTCCTCTGCACACAGTTTTCCATTACTAACATCTTATATTAGTGTGGCACATTTGTTACAATTAATGAACTAATATTGATACATAATTATTGATTAAGTAACACCTATAGTTTACATGGAAATGCTAGTGGCATACTGGTTAAGTGCTACAGCTGCTAACCAGAAGGTCAGTAGCTCAAATCTGCCAAGTGCTCCTTGAAAATTCTATGGGGCAGTTCTACTCTGTCTCTAGGGTTGCTGTCATTCAGAATCTCACCTCCACAGCAGTGGGTTTGTTTTTTTGGAGGGGGATAGTTTGTATAGAAACCCTGGTGGGATAGTGATTAAGTGCTACAGCTACTAGCTTAACAGTTGTTTGAATCCACCAGGTGCTCCTTGGAAACTCCGTGGGGCAGTTCTATTCTGTCCTGTAGTGTCACTATGAGTCCGAATAGACTCAATGGCAATGGGTTTGTTTTTTTTTAATACTTTATACTGGGGCCCTGATAATGCAGTGTTAAGCATTTGGCTGCTAATCAAAAGACTAGCAGTTCAAATCCACCAGGTGCTCCCTGGAAACCCTGTGGGGCAGTTCCATTCTGTCCTGCAGGGTCTCTATGAGTCAGAATGGACTTGATGGCTGTTATCAAGAGTAGCAACAAAACACCCCTATTCATTTTGCCCTCCTTTCCGTTGAATCCTAGGGAACCACTGAACTTTTTACCATCTCAATGGTTTTGTCTTTTCCAGTGTGTCACACAGTTGGAATAGTACACTACATTGCGTTTTCACACTGGCTTCCTCACTTAGCAGTATAAATTTAAGGTTCTTATATGTCTTTTTGTGGCCTGAGAAAGCATTTGAAAGACTTGCGGTTTGGGGCAATTATGAGTAAAGCTGCTCCAAACATTTGTATGTGGATTTTTGTGTAGACATTAGTTTTCAACTCAAACAAGCAAATAACCAAGGAGCATGATTTTTGGATTGTATGGTAAGATGATGTTCAGTTTTGGGGTGACTGTCAGGCTATCTTCCAAAGTGGTTATATCATTGTGCAGTTCTTCTAGCAATGAATGAGAATTTATGTCACTCCACATCCACACCAGCACTGAGTCTTGTCAGTGTTTTGACTTTTAGCCCTTCTTGTATAGTGGTATCTCATTATTGTTTTAACTTGCAATTCCCTAGTGACATATGATGTTGAGTTTATGTGCCATCTGTATATCTTCTTTGGTGAGGTATTCATTCAGATCTTTTGCCTATTCTTTAATTACATTGTTTGTTTTCTTATTGTTAAGTTTTACAATTTCTTTGTATACTTTGAAGCCCCGGCAGTGCAGTGGTTAAGTGTTCAGGTGCTAACCAAAAGGTTGAGAGTTTGAATCCACTAGCCACTCCTTGGAGATCCTGAGGGGCAGTTCTGCTCTGTCCTATAGGGTTCCTGTGACTCAGAATCAACTCAACAGCAAGGGATTTGGGTTTTTCTTTCCACTTGAGATACAATTCTAAAACATGGTTTACAAATATTTTCTTCAAGTATATAGTTTGTCTTTTTATTTTCTTAACAGTTTCTTTCACAGAGCAGAAGTTTTTCATTTTAATGAAGTCCCACAATTTTTTTTTCTTCAGTGAATTGTGCTTTTGGTGTTGTATCTAAAAAATCATCAACAAATCCAAGTTCACTTAGACTTTCTCCAATACTGTCTTCTAGATGTTTTATAGTTTTGTATGTCAAAGTTAGGTCTATAACCCATTTTGTGTTAATTTTTGTGAAAGGTGTAAGATCAGTGTCTAGATTTTTTGTTTGTTTGTTTGTTTTTTGTTTGTGGCATGTGATACCTCGTTGTTCCAGCACCATTTGTTGAAAAGATAACCCCTTCTTCTTTGAATCACTTTTGCTTATTTGTCAAAGATGAGTTGACTATTTGTGTGGGTCTGTTTCTAGGCTTTCTCTTCTATTCCACTGATCTGTTTATTCTTTTTCTAGTACCATGCTGTTTTGTTACTGAGTTCTAGAGTCAGATAGTATCAGTTTTTGACTTTATTCTTTTTCTATATTGTTTGACTATTGTGGGTCTTTTGGCTTTCCATATAAACTTTAGAATCAGTTTCTCAATATGTGCAAACCAACTTGCTGAGATTTTGATTGGGATTACATTGAATTTATAAGTAGATTCACGAAGAACTTTTTAACAGTAGTGAGTCTTACTGTCCGTAAACATAGAACATCTCTCCATTTATTTAGATCTTTAATTTCTTTCATCAGAATTTGATAAATTCTCTAATGTAAATCCTGTTCATACTTAGATTCATACCTAAGTATTTTATCTTTCATATTATTTAGCATGTATTTTATGACACTTTAATACACAACTTTATTTGCAATATTCTTATGAGATAAGTCCTATTATTATCTCCATTGTACAGATGCCAAAACTGAAATCCAAAGAGGTTAAGTAACAAAGTCATACAGCTAATGAATGGTAAAACTATGATTCAAAACCAGACTTTTTGACTCCAGAATCAGAAACCTACTGTTAACAACTAGAATGTAATGCCTCCAGTACACGACATACATAAGCATATTTAAAAAGGAGCAAAAGGTTGCTGTTGGTCTTTGACTTTGCATATGCTCTAACATACAAGGAATTCACAGAACTTTCTTCTCTTTTCAGAGACCAGAAGACCGGCCGCCCTTCTCCAGGCTGTTGGGTCAGTTGTCTGAAATCGCAGAATTGGGACCTTAGCAGAGACTTGGTGCCAGGACATAGGCTGCAAATACTGAATGGGGGAGGTAGACGCCCCCCTCCCCACCATACAGCATTAAATCTGCCTGAAGCCCAGGACTTCCCAGGAGCAGCGTGGCATTTGACACTGGTTCCTGAGCTGCCACGGAGGCAGTACCCTCTCAGCAGCTGGCACTGGGCCCCAGGCAGGAGGGTCACCCACAGAGCTGGGAGCAGGGCCAGAACTGCAGCAACGTCTCTGTTTTCCCTCTAGCCTCTTGTCACGTGTGGTGCACAGGCCTCAATCTGAAAGCTTCGGGCAACATTTCTTGCACTGCTTCTTAGTGAAAGGGAAAGACAGGAACAGGATTCTGGATTATTACTATTATTTTAAACATGGGTCTAAAGTTTATGGGGAAAAAGAAATTCTTGATTGCACCCAGCAACTCAGTAATCTAAGACTGGGGGCAAGGGAAACAAGGGACATGAATCTTCTTCTAAGAAAACTGGTGGATTAATTCAAGTCAGAAAAAGCAAGCTCTGTGGTTATGATGCTGTCAGCCACAGCTTCCTGCAGTAGAGGATGATGGGATAATCTCTCACATCAGAGCTCACATATTCTGAGACACAGCTTCATGAGGTTTTATAAGGGTACACTACCACCTCTTTCCTTGAAGGGGGTGTGGGGAGCTCTTCTGGACAGATAGGGGTAACTAAATCAAATTTTGCAGCTGGGAGTGTTGTGTATGTAGCGTCTGGGCAGGTGCTAGTAGGGAATCGAGTGGTACAAGGAAAGGTCTTATGTTGTTACCACTCTCCTCCTCACCTTTAGTACCCAGTGAAGCAAGTGACTATGCCTTCCCTCTGCACAAAAGTACCCTGCAATACTAGGAAGAAATAATTACTTAGAACACTGACTCCGAGGACTTTGTCACCATTTTTTTGGCCTTAAGGAAGCAGTAGTCTATGTTCCCACATAGACTACAATATTCCATCTTCATCAACAGAGGGCGCCATTGTGCTGGTCAGTATGACCGTGCGAGAAATGGCAGCTTGTTTTCTGCCTTCAATTTTAAGGGTGACTTTAAGGCATTCCAAAACTCTGGGAGAAGAATAAGGAGTCTGTTCTTGCTCAAACGGCCCTCATGGCGAGTAAGGTGTGGTGGTCCCAAGAAGCACACTGATGCCTATGGTTAGGCTGAGCACTCAAACATGCTAAGCATACATATACTGAGCTATGAGCTTTTGATACAGAGCTTC
The DNA here is from genome assembly GCA_028571685.1 of Heterohyrax brucei. Lineage (NCBI taxonomy): Eukaryota > Metazoa > Chordata > Mammalia > Hyracoidea > Procaviidae > Heterohyrax > Heterohyrax brucei. The sequence goes on from CM053141.1 coordinate 175,344,819, forward strand.
AGTTCATCTGCACACCAACACATGAGGTAGTTTCTATTCCCATTTTACAGATAACAGAAGTGAAACTAAATAAAGTCAGGTTACCTGTCTGAAGTGACAGAGCCAAGAAGGACAGAGCCCCAGGATTCTAGCCAAAATCTGTCTGAACCTACAGCACAATTTTTTCTCTTGCTCAGCACTGCCTCCTACTGAGTATAAAAGGGATTGCAGAGAAGATAATGACAGGAGAGGAGATTGGTGTCATAGAAAGTCAATAAAGAAGTCAATACAACACCACCAGGGAATAATTTTGTTCCCACATAGACTGCCAGTTCTGACGCTTTGACCCTCCAACTTGGATTACCACTAGTTGCCATGGAGTCATTTTTGACTCATGGCAGTCCCTTCTGTGTGGGAGTAGAACTTTGTGTTCACAGAATTTTCAGTGGCTGGTTTTTTAGAAGCAAATCTCCAGGCTCTTCTTTCAAGGTGCCTCTGGGTAGACTTGAACTTCTAGTCAGCTGCCAAATATGTTACCATTTGCACCACTCCAAGGACTTTATTCCAGCTTGGAATAGGATCTCCTTTCTTCTCAGCTGTATTCTCACCTTGGTCATAGTTAATTGACTTTTTTATTTTTATATTTAAAAATAACAAAACTTTTGCCATTGCAACATTTTTTACATGTACAATTCAGTGACAGTTGACTTTGCATTGCTCAGTTAACCCTAAATTCCCCAATCCACTAGAGTCATGTTATAGGAAGAAACTTAATAGATGAGCTTCAAAACAGCTTTCAAAGATTCTTCTGCAGAAGTGTGAACGCTTCCTCTGATCTACTGGGCCAACTGTGAGCTACCATCTTCTTGGACATTTTGTGCAGAAGGATATTTCCCTTTATAAGAGAGATCTGAGTCTCCTAGAGTGTTTAGGTAAAGCTCACGGGAAGCTTATGCAATTTGTTACACTAAGCTTTTTCTAACTCATACAATAGTATGACTCAATATTTTGACCATCTTGAGATTCAGATGGCAACCCCAGCGGTACACTGGTTAAGAGCTCAATGGCTAACCAAAAGGTCAGCAGTTCACATCCACCAGCTGCTCCCTGGAAGCCCTCTGGGGCCATTGTCTGTGCTATGAGAGGGGTCTCTATGAGTTGGAATTGACCTAACAGCAATTTTTTTTTCCTTTTTTGAGATTCAGCTATATAGTCGTTAACTTTAATTATTGTGAAACTGGGAGCCTCAAGGTAAAACGTATCATTTAGAAGATGATCTTATTCGCTCTATGTAAAATCAGACATTCGCTTTTGCAGCCCTTAATTAAACATGATCTCTGGAATGGTCAGCCTAGATGGAAAACCTTAGAACTGGCAGATCTTTATGGTCTGGTTTGGAAAATTCCCCTCTGTATGGCATTATCTTTTTCAAACTGAGATTCACTGGGGCCTTAACTGAACATGAGTACACAGTTCATCTCCCAGTGTCCTGTCCCACTAATATGGGCTTCCTGCCTGGTTTTATGTCTTGTGTTTTTAAAACAATGCGTTGTATTCAAAGAATTCCCTTACAAAAATTTTTGGTTCTAGTTTCATTCTGTAGATTTTGTGTTTTGTGGATTTCTCATTTTGTATCTTTTCACAATGTATATTTATGTTTGGAAAGAATGAAGTATTTATTTGTATACAGTCAATACAAAATGTTAGTGTTCACAATAAAAATGTTAAAATTTCTTTTATTTTTTATAGCATGCACAAAGTTGAAGGCTGGGTATAGCAAATAAAAGCTGTATGCTTTAATAAAGATGATGTGGGTGACTTGAGTTCAGTACTTATCCAAATGTTATGTTTCCAAAGCTTTTCCTTAAGTAAAAGTAGCTACAGTTTCATCTTCCACAGACTTATAAAGAACGTTTTTGTTAGGTGGTGTTGGGTTACTTCCTGCTTATAACAATGCAGAATAGAACACTGCCCAGTCCTGTGCCATCTTCACAGTCGTTGGTGAATTTGAGCTCATTGTTGCAGCCACGGAGTCAGTCTATCTCGAGAGTCTTTCCTTTTTCACTGACCCTTTACCTTACCTACTATTAGCATCTATTACCTACTATTACCTACCTATAGCTACCTATTACCTACTATTGCATCTCCAAGGACTGATACCTCCTGGTAACATGTCCAGAGAAGAATACTCTGGCAGTGGTATATGTGTTCACTTGTTCACATATATATGTAAAGACTGCATATCATTCAATAGCCTTCATTCAATAAGTGTATATCAAATGCTTCTGATGTGTCATCCATTGTGCTGAGTTCTATGGAAACAAAGATGAAAAAGACAGTTTTAACTTTTAAGAAACCTCTGCTCTGACTGGGAAACTAGTCAGGTCAATTCTGACTCAGCAACCCATGGGACAGAGTAGGATTGCCCTGTGGAGTTTCTAAGGAGCACCTGGTGGATTTGATGCTGACCTTTTGGTTAGCAACTGTAGCATTTAACCACTACTGCCACCAAGGGTTTCCTCTAGTTGGGAAGACATAGATACACACGTAAAGTTATAATACAGCAATTATAGTGACAACAGAGATGTAGAGGAAAAAGAGAACTGAGAAAAAGTGATAGAATCTATCAAAGGAAGGGTAGCATCAGGGGAAACCTCCCAGAGCTGTGCTACTCAGAATGTGGTCCCTGAACCAGAAACAGCATCATCAGCTTTTCAAAACTGCAAATGTTTAGGCTTTTCCCCAAACCTACTGCAGGAGAATCTATTTTGACAAGATCCACAGGTATATTCTAGAGAATATACAGTCTGACTCAGTTTTAAAGATGAATTACAGATTTTTCTTAGGCAAGCAAGTGGGTGGAAACATAAGAAATGCTTTCTAGGCAGAGGGAACAGCAAGATGCACTGGGAAGCGATTAGCAGTGCAGTATGACTGGAGCAGGAGAGAGGCCGTGTGCATATGTGCACGTGCCTGTGGGCTCAGCAAGGGCAGGATGATTGAAGAGACGTTCAAGATGAAACAGGTTATAAACCTAAAAGGTTACAGAGCAAACAAGTTTCTCACTACACAATTAATACACATATTGTTTTGTGACATTGGTTGTCAATCACATGACATGTCAACACTTCTCAACCTTGAGTTCCCCATCACCAGCTTTCCTGTCTCCTGCCTTCTCATCCTTGTTTCTGGGATGGTGTGCCCCTTTAGGCTTGTTTTATAGGGCTATCTAATCTTTTGCTGTTGGGTAAAGCTTAGGAGTGACTAAGTACCGAGGTAAACTGTTGTCGGGGTGGCCATACTCTCAGGGTTTCTCTAGTCTCTGTCAGACCAATAAGTCTTGTCTTTGTGTGTGTGTGTATGTGTGTGTGAGGTAGAATTCTGTTCTACATTTTTCTCCAGATCTGTCCAGGACTTGCTATTGTGATCCCGGCTGGGACATTCAGTGGTAGTAGCTGAGAACTGTCTGGTTGTGCTAGACTCAGTCTGGTAGAGGTTGTGGTATTTGTGGTCCATTAGTCCTTTGGACTGATCTTTCCCTGTGTCTTTGGTTTTCTTTATTCTGCCTTTCTCCAGATTGGGTGAGACCCAGGAGAGTGTCTTAGATGGCCACTCATAAGCTTTAAGACCCCTGACATTCCTCACCAAATCAGAACATTTTCTTTATAAATTATGTTACCCTAATTGAGCTGCATGTTTGCCAAGACCATGTTCCCCATGGCCTTCAGCCCAGTAATTTGGAAGCACCGTATTTTAAAAGGCCATGAAGTTGCTACTTTATTCTCTAGATAGGGAAGAACAGTATCACAGAGTAAGGAGAGAGGTCAACTTTGCATTTAGAAAGATACTCTGGCAACAGTATAGTGAGTTGATTTGAGAAATGCAAAGTTAGTATGTTAGTCTTCTAGTGCTGCTATCAACAGATTGGATGGCTTCAACAAAAAAATTTATTCTCTCATAATCCAGTAAATTAGAAATCCAAATTCAAATTCAAAGTGTGGGCTTCAGGGGAAGGCACTGTCAGCTCTGAAGGAAGGTCTTTGTCATCAATTTTCCATTGGTCTGGGAGCATCTCAGTGCAGGAACCTCAGATCCAAACGATGCGCTCTGCTTTCTTGGTGGTATGAGGTTCCCAGGTTCCTCTGCTCACCTTTCTCTCTTATATTTCAAAAAATTGGCTTAAGAGAGTATCCAAGCTTGTAGACTTCATTAATATAACTGCCACTAATCCATGCTTTAAAGGATCATAATAGAACTTACAACACATACGAAAATCGCATCAAGCGACAAAACTGTGGACAATCATACAATACTGGGAATCCTGGCCCAGCTACATTAATGCACACATTTTAGGGGGACATAATTCATGACACTGGAGAATAATTTCTGCCTTATTCCTACTACAAGGTAATTGCTCATGTGTGTTCACTGATTAATAGACACACCTGCATCGTAGAACTACTTAACACAAATAGGATTCAAACTCAGATCTTCTTGCAAGTTTTATGTTCTTCCTACTGTATCTCCACAAAAATTCAAATGCTGTTAATAAGAGTAACAAGAATAGCTCCCATTTTGAGCATTTATTATGTACAAGACTGTGTTTAGTGTGTCACACTTATTAATTCACTTAATTCTTGTAAAAGTTCAAAGGGTAGCTATTGTTATCTGTGTTTTACAAATGAAGAATGTGGGCTCAGTGAATTACTGAGGGAAGTCACTGTTGTTAGGTTAAACTGATAGTGACCCTGTGTACAGCAAGGGGAACCACTGCCTGGTCCTGTGCCGTGACAGCTGTTATGTTGGAGCCCATTCTTGCAGCCACTGTGTCAACTCATCTCACTGGGACCTTCCTCTTTTTCACTGGCCCTCTGCTTTACCAGGCATGATGTCCTCCTCTGGGGACTGATCCCTCCTGACAGCATGTCCAAAGCATATAAAACATAGTCTCACCATCTTGCTTCTAAGGAGCACTCTGGTTGTACTTCCTCCAAGACAGACTTGTTTGGTCTTCTCGCAGTCCACGGTATATTCAATATTCTTCTTCAATACCACGATTCAAAGGTGTCAGTTCTTCTGTCTATTCATTGTCCAACTTTCGCACGCATTTGATGCACATGAAAATACCACAGCTTGGGGCAGGTGCACTTCAGTCTTCAATGTGATGTCTTAAAGTCATTGAAGCCCCTACAATTAGTAAGTGATGGGGTGGGGGCTGGAATACAGACCTGTCTCTCCCCAGAGGCCATGCCCTCAGCCATCTTATGGGGCTGGTTAACCAGCAAAGAATACAGTAGCACTGATCCCACTGGGCCGCAGCTCCATTGCTGTGTTCCAGACTCCACTCATCAGTTCTTATCCAAGTTACTTTGAGTATCATGTGTTTAAATAAAAATGTTCTCTTCTATCAAGTTACGTTCTAAATGACCTTACCTTCTGGTAAGGCCAATTCTCCAGAAGTTATGGGAAATAAGGAGGAAAAGACAACAGAACAGGAAAGACGTGTATTACCAAATACCCTAGGGTGGAGCTGCTACATTTCAACCACAACCCATCCTCAATTTTTCCTTTATAAAATACTTCTTAGGATCGTGTCAAAATGAAGGAACCCGTCTATATAGAGGATCAAGCACAGAGGCGGGCCTCAAATGAGCAATCGGTAATTACTTAAAACATACTTCAACAAACTATTTCAGATTCAGAGATATGCAATCAAGTTTCCTATAAAAGATCTGGGGTCTGGGTCCAGCCTACCATGGGCAGCTCTTGCCCTTCCTTGTCCTCAGTTACTTTGTCTGTAAAACGAGGCCATTTGGAGCAGGTCAGGTTTTATCTGCCAGATTATGTAAATTGTGTAACTGATCACCAGTTTTCCCCTTTTTTGCTAATGACAAGAATGCTTAGCACCAAATGTGTGGGCCTGTTTTTGCAAGTCCATAGCACATAATTGTTTTTTACTATTCACATTTTTCTCTCCATCTCATATTTGTACTCGTGTACATCTTTTTTTAAATTTAAACTTAATTTTTTTTTAATGTGATGTATCTCTATATCTTTCATAAAATAGTTTTCAGAATGAGGTGGCATATTAGTAAATACATGGATTCAGTTTGGGAGAGGAAAACTGAGGCTGCATATAATTATGGTTAAAATTTTGGGTTTTGGTTTCAGTACCTTGAGCAAATTATTTAACTGCCTTAGTTTTCTCAACTATAAAATGAGACTAATGATTGTATTTTCTACAGCACTTGGCTAGCTTGGCTGCACTGTATTTTCTACACAGGATAATGGCGAAAATTAAATGAGACAATGTACTTGGTAAATGATAGCTATCATCATGAGAATTTATATTTTCTTTCTGTGGAGCCAATTCGCAAGCCAGTTCCCAAACTATGAGCTTTACTACCAGTTTCTGACTATGAAGCAGTGGATGGCTTCAACGAAGAGAAACTTATTGTCTCATAGCCTAGTAGGCTACTAGTCCAAGTTCAGAGCATCAGCTCCAGGGAAAAGCCTTCTCAGCTCCAGAGGAAGGCCCTTGTTAGCAGTCTTCCCCTGGTTTCGGTGCTTCTCAGCACTGGAACTCTGGTTCCAAAGGGTACACACTCATGCTCTTCATTCTTCATGATGTCAGGTCCCCATGTTCTCTCTGCTTGCTTCTCTCTTTTATATCTCAAAAGGTACCGGCTTAAGACATTATCTAATCTTACAGACATCACTGATATAACTGCCATTCATCTACTGAAGTAGATTTTACAATACATAGGGAAATCACATCAGATGGCAAAATGGTAGACAATCATGTCGTGCTGGGGCTCATGACCTAGCCAAGTTGACACTTTTGGGGGCCACAATTCAATCCATTACCCAGGATTTGCTGATGGTTTTTCAACAGAGACCTAAATGTTCTAGCTGATTTGTGGCTTTTTTAGAAACAAGACAATGTTGTCACACATGGAACTACAATGCCTGGGCTATAGCTTTGAAAGAGGCAAGGCAGCTCTCACTTGGCAGTTGTGATCCTCTCATTGCTGACGCTATAGTTTGGGGCTGGACCCAGAGCAAATCTGAAGACAGCAGACAGACAGTTGGAAATTTACACTTGGGAAAGTGTAAATCAATATTTCACCTTCAATTATTCATCTGACCATGTTTACTGGGATCCTGTCAGCTACCAGGCTCTGTGCTAGGCTCTGAAGATGCAAGGGGAAACAAGACAGACAGTCCTACTGTTTTACGTGTCACGGTCTAATGGGGAATGCAGGCAACAATTACAATACAGCATCATAAGTGGCATGATAGAGGAAGCCCAGGGAGCTAAGGACACATAATGAGGGACACCTAACACAGACAAGGAAGGATCATAGATGACTCTTGGGGAAGGTAACATCTAAGTGGGTATCTGATGGATTAACAGAAGTTTTGGCAGGCAAATTGGGGAAAACTGTGGAAGGGACAGTAGTGTCACTAGGGCTCCTGTTATCCAGTGCAGTAACTCATGGTGTCACCCCCACCCCCATGGATCTCCTCTGGTACCACGTCATGTAGAATCCTTGTGGCTGCAAGAACACAGCAACAATGAAAAAAGTACCTGGAGACAAAACCATGTGATCTGAAACATTATTGTAATTGGATAATAATGGCAGCTCTGACTAGAGTGCATCAGAAGGTTCAAAATTAGTGTAGAGTTTTAGCCTTGTAGGTACATTGATACACATAAGCTGGGCTTACAAAAAATAGTTTCTTTGTTAGAACTACAGGAATATTTTGTTTTATTAAATATTTTATTTAAATATTTTTATTAAAAATAATAAATTTATGCTGAAACACTGCACAAAAATTTTACAGTGTCATTTTGGTGCCATCCCCTCTGACAGGGTCACTTGTCCCCCTGTACATGCAAGTAACAGCAATGGAAGGGAGACAGGAAGGAGAACAGTGTTTCAAGCAAAGGGCCCAGTTTATGCAAAGGTCAAAAGTAAGAGACAACACAAGTTTGGGGAACTAAAAGGGGTTCCTCTTAGTGAAGCTTGTTCACAGCAAAGAGACTATAGAGACAAGGAGCGGATGACAGAAACCCTTACAAGCCAAGACAAGGAGATTGAGTTGCATCCAACCCATCACCGCTGATTTGATTCTCACTCATGGCGACCCTATAGGACAGAGTGGAACTGCTCTCTTTGGGTTTCCAAGGAGTGTCTGGTGCATTTTTTGTTTAAAAGTCACAGCCACCAGGCTGTCCACCCTGAGAACAGTGGGGAGCTACTCGAGTATTTTCATAAAGGGAGGGACATATCCTTTGTTTAAAACTATGTAGTTTTCTACAACTATAGGGGCATTGGAACAGACCCAATCCAGTTCATTTTATAGATGGCAAAACGGAGTTGAAGCAACTTAGGTCACTCCTCTGTTAGTTGCAAAACTAGAACCAAAAGATAAGTCTCTAAATTTCCAATACAGTATTTCAACAGCACCAGATTGCTTCTCCTTTATGAGTGAATGGAGCTAGAGGTGGCAGTGGTTGAGAGCTCAGCTGCTAACCAAAAAGGTTAGTTCAGATCTACCAGTTGCTCCTTGGAAACTGAAGGAGGCAGTTCCACTCTGTTTTATAGGGTCGCTGTGAGTTAGCATTGACTTGACAGAGCAGGTTTTGTTTCACTTTATAAGTTAGTAACGTCTAACCAAACATCTTTTTTTTTTTTTTTTTTAATGCAACTTGGTTCTAAAAATAGAGAAGTAGGGAGGGAACAACAGGGTGAAATATACCTTCCAGAAAACTACAACATCCAAAATAATGTCCATTAGAATGAAAATCCAATTTACTGGTACTCTCATCACTAAATACTTGTAATCAGTGATAGTCAAAATCTCAAGGATAATGACTGAAAATGAAAAATAAAAGAGTTCTGGTTTTGACTCTATCTTCCATAAACATCCCCACAGCTTTCTCATATGGCTTCAGGGACAGAAATGTGTGTGTGTGTGTGTGTGTGTGTGTGTGTGTGTGTATACACACACACATCCTTCTAAAACAGCAATTTAAATTGTAGCGAGTGACAAAACATCAACCCTGGAAACGATGTGAGACCAGTGAAAGCAATGACTTCCAACAGTCCTTTGCTGAGACTTGACTAATGTGTGTCCCCTATAAATACATCTTGAACAGGAATAGCTGAGTGATTAAGTATAATTATGAGGGCCCTAGGTAATCCTCTGTAACAAGGCTTTATGTCTTGTATCTGTACTTTTAAAAGTCTCAAATGTGTTTAAATTACTGACTGTGCGGTAGGAAAACTCCTTGCTATCAAGTCTCTCCTGACTCATAATGACCCTACAGGACAGAGCAGAAACGCCTGATAGGATTTCCAAGGAGCCACTGATGTATTCAAACCTCCCACCTTTTGGTTAGCAGCAGAACTCTTAACGATCAGGGCTCTCAGTGGTAGGAAAGGCAGTTATTATGCCCAAGTTACAGATGAGGTGGCATCTCAGGCCCAGAGCAGTGAAGCCACAAGTCTCCAGGCTAGGATTTGACGAAGTCTGACTTCAGCCTGGTTTAAAGGCCAACTAGGTTGCATCTTAATGGTAAATGTTTCTTCAGGCAATCCTAAACAGGGTCACCTGGAAGATGGGGGTGCCGCTTCTCCCAGTTCCTTCTGAGACCTGGACCTTGCCAGGAACGGCTTTCCTGTCACCATATATTTTCCTTTTGCCCAGTGGTCAGTTCCTCCTGGAGAATGCTGGAGCAACTCTCTGCTTAAGAGAGATTAGTTTGGGGGATTCTACTCGAAAAGAACTGGAAAGTGGAGGGGAGCGGGGAAGTCATTCTTCAGCAGACAGCAGTACCGGCGACCAGCATCGATGAACAAATGTCCTACCCCTAGTCCCTAGGTTTATTTTCCATCGCTTCACTCTATTCCTTTCCGTCCAGTTGTAACAACACATCCCCAAACCCAATGCTGTCGAGTGGATTCTGAGTCACAGCGACCCTATAGGACAGAATAGAACTACCTCACAGAATTTCTAAGGAGCGCCTGGCGGATTCGAACTGTGGACCTTTGGGTTATCAGCGAGGCACTTAACCACTACGCCACTAAGGGTTCCCAACAGGGCACTAGTTGGGTTAATTTATGCCCATCTATCCGGATAGATCGCAAGCTCCAGATGGCAGGGACCCAGTCTCGTACAGCAGTTGCATCCTCAGCTCCCGGTACGATGTTTGGAACACAGCTCGTGTAAGGCGAGGTAAACAAACAAGCACTTACGAACCGTGTGAGATTAACGCGACCCCAGCGGCCTTCGGTCCACCCGCAGCTGCGCTGCAGACGGAGACTGGGGCCCGACTGAAGGTAGGGGGCGTTCTCCCTGCCTTCTCCGCCCCGGCAGCCTTGGGGCCCGAGCCCCAAGCGGTCGCCTGAGCCCGAGGCGCCGGCGACAGGAGCGCCCGCCGCCCAGAGCGCGCCGCGCGCCGGCCGCAGCCACTTCCGGCTCTTTGTGTGGCGGCGGGCGGCGCAGGCCGGCGGCCGGGAGGGGGCGGCGCGCGGCGCGCGGCGGGGCGGGCCGGGGGCGGGGCGAGCGCAGCCGCCGGCGGGGCGGCCGGCAGAGCATCCTGCGCCCCGGCGCGGGGCCCGGCGCTAGCTGCGGGCCCCTCCCCTGGACCTGCCGCAGGCTCAGGTGAGCGGCGAGTGCAGGCCCGGGGACCGAGATGCGCAGTGGGGCGGAGAGGCGGCCGTGAGGATGCGCCGGGAGCCGGCGCCCCCTCTTTCTAGCTCGCAGGGTGAGGGGTGGGGGTGGGGGGCTCGGCGCCCTGCCAGCGCTAGCGCCGCCTGGGGGCCCCAGAAGCCCCCGGAGGCCGTGCCCTAGCCCTGCGCTACCCCCTCCCCGTGTGGTTCGTGCCGGGGGTCCGGCCGCGGTGCCAGTCCTCTGCGGGAGACGCGGGCACACCGCGGGCTTGGGCGCGGCCGCCGCCGCAGCAGCAGCAGGTGCGCGGCCTGGGTCCGAGCCGCCGGCCGAATTGAGGCGGCGCTGATCCTGAGAACCGGAGACACCTGCGGCGGCCGCGAGTGCGGCGGCGGCAACATCCTGGCACCCAGGTACTGCAGAGCCCTAGCGGCTGTTGCGTCCGCAGCTACCGTCACCTCCCCCGGGGCCAGTAGAGCCGCCTGGGCCGAGCGGCAGCTGCCCTGGGCAGACAGAGCCTTGTGCTTAATGTGAGATGGGTGGGGCGAGGGGCGACCTGCTAATGTCTGGGGGTGGAGGGCTTTGATGAGAGCGGATTCTGGTCTGACCTGCTTCGAAGCCTCTGGCCTGCACCAGCATCTTTCTCTCTGCTGTCTAGGGGCAGGGGAAGAAGTGGGAGGCAGGGGATGAGTGGGCTGACTCCTCGGGGAACAGGTAGAATTTTCTTGAGCTCTGAAGAACCACGGAGGTGTCGACCTCGCTCTTGGAGTTTCTTGCTGTTCAGGACAGGCTTGAGCTCCGTGGTTATAAAAAAACAAATTAAGCAGATCGTCTTCTAGTCGTTTCCAATTCATGGTGACACCGTGTGTGTCAGAATAGAACTGACCTCCGCACCAAACCAACCAAACCCACTGCTGTCGAGTCGATTTCGACTCGTAACGACCTTATAGGGGTTTCAAAAGTGTGACCTTTTGGAAACAGAGCCAAGCCTTTCTTTGGAGGTGCCTCTGAGTGGGTTCAAACCTCCAACCTTTTGGTTTGTAGTCAGGCACTGAACGATTCTTGCCACCCTGAGACTTCTCCTTGGTGGTTAGAGCCCATGTATTTATAAAGGAAGAGGAGGGAGTGTCTGGGTTTGGGAGTAAGGGCAAGCGGCATGATTCCTCAAGGCCTGAAGAACCTGCTAGGAAGGGCATTGAGACTAGCTTGTGACTCCGTAGCACCCAAGAATCTGACTTTGACCTCCCCTGCCTGGTACCCTAGCGCACAGTGGGAACACTTGCCAGAGGCTGATGGGTCGGTCATCAGTTCCTCTTCCAGGGAGGTCAGGATGTCACAAGGATCCTTTTCTGCCGGCTCCTAGGTGCCTGTGCCCTCACTGCGTGGGCGGGAAGACAGGGCAGCCCTGCCGGCCCAATACAGGCTCCTGCTCTCTCTTTTCCACCTCCTGCCAGTGGATCTCAGCTTACTCTTGTGCATAGGCCTCATTGGAAGCTGTGCCAGCCCCCTGAGGCCCTTAGATCTGGGAGGGCAAAAATCTAGGACAGGAATGTGAAGGCTTTGGAGGTTATATATTCCCTTGGCTTCAAGCCAGTTTGTTCCTGCATGAACCCCTGCTGAGAATTTACCTTTCCACCCCATATGTGCAAAATCAGATTGTACAGTTTGATTTTATGTATATGAATTTGAAAAACCACTGCTCCAGTTTATCAGAGTTGATTTCCTAACCAGCAGCATCAGCGTCACCTGGGAAGGTGTTAGAGATGAAAGTTCTCAGCAGGGGTTCGAACCAGTCAGCAGCCTGTTGGCTCCACCATCAGCCCCTTTCTCTCTAGGCCTCCCTGAGGATACCACCTCCGCTTCATGTGGTGCCCTGTGTTTCCCTCATTCTTTTGTGCCAAAAATATGTTTTCAAGGAAGGAGTCAGTGAACATGTTCATCCTGCAGATCTAATACAAAAAAAAATTTCCCATTCGATTCACAGCAGGTGTTTTAGAAGATATTTGGCCAGAAAAGAAACAGGCTGGAGACATTTTAATGGAAAGAGATTTTAGGGAACATATTGATATCTTTAATGGTAGGATTTCAGGCAGAGGGCTGGAAGTGGAGGTGAGGGTTAGGTAGCCCTTTTGGGGAACAGACCCCTTGAAATGACAGCATCTCCAAGCTGTAAGTTTTGTGGGCTTGCAGGGCATCTTGGTCCCAGGGGTGGGAATGCTGTAGGAGTGTGTGTGAATGTGACTAGTCTGGTATTGCTGTCTCCAAAAGGCATTTTTCAAGTACCCAGTGTCCACTGGTGTGAGGGCAATCTTAGCTGTGCACATTGTGCCGGGGCAGATACGAAGCCACAAGAAGTGTGTGTTGTGGCTTACAAAGCCAGTGCCTCTGGTCAGCTCGGCACACTGAGCCTTTGACAGGGGGCTTTAGCTCTCTGCTCACTAAGCTTCTTTATTATATTTCCTGGCCAGTTCTGACTGGTTTCATAGGAACCCTAGCCTCCCTTGTTCAGTCCCTGCTGGAAAATGGAAAAGGAAAAACTTGCTTTAGGCATTAGGCCAAGATGACTGGCTTGACGGAGTGGGATATAAAAATCCAGTAGGGTTGGAAAGTTTTACTCAGATCAAATCAGAGGCTGGCTCAGAGAAGGAAGTAAACATGTGTTTTAAAACTGGGAAACAGCCCTCAGGAGACTCCTACATGGCCCTTCTGATAAATTGTGCCCTTCAGGGGTTCATTAGGTCTCCAGACTGTCATTGGCCAGCAAGCATAATTATGTGATGAATAGGCAACAAGCTCATTAACATTGAGGACGGCACTCTGGTAAAATAGTGCAAGGCTCTGATCTCTCTGTATAAGGATTACCATACATGTGCAAAGAGGCTTCTTTTGGCCGCTGTCAGCCCCAGGGTTCCCCTACAAACTTCACAAAATGGCTTTCTGTGGCCTCCATGTAACCACCATAACAATGAGTCTATTTCTGTTTTGACACATATCAGTTATTCATTTGTGATTGATGAAACCAGACATCAGTCACCCCATTGAAGTCTTTGTGGAAGGACTTGGTCTTTTCATTCGAAGAAGCAAAGGCCTGTCTAGGGCACAGAGGATAGATCCTGCATTAGGAGTGGAGGTGGAGGGAAGGGTGCAACCTGCTCCTGGCTCTGAGCAGTGACATGGAAGTCATCTGTGTGGAGATGGAGGTGGTACTGCGTTGGATGCTCTTATTAAATGAGGAATGCATGAAAGTGATAAGCAGAGTGGCTAGCTCGTAGAAAACCAGTTGATGTTTGGTCAGCTCTAACTCTTGCTACACCACATGTGTTTTGGAGTAGAACTGTGTTCACTAGGGTTTTCACTGGCTGATTTTTTTCCAAGTAGACTGCCAGACTTTTTTTCCCAGGCATCTCTAAGTGGACTCGAACCTCCAGTCTTTCAGTTAGCAATTGAACACATTAATCATCTGCACCACCCAGAGACTCCTGTCTCCCACACAGCAAGTACAATTATTGCCGTAATATATTCATTACATAGTCATTGAGAGTTTAGTTCCATGTTTGTAGTCACCCCACAGCTCTTGTCAACCTGTCTGCCACCAAGGCGTTCCTGGGTGTTGTTTTGTGAGAAGAGCTGGTCTCTGTGATCAGGAAACCCAGCCTCACCTGCAGTAGGTAGGCAAAGGAAAGAGTGTAGGACATGGTGGCCGGTAAGGTCTTCAGGTAGGACGTGCTCTTGAGTCGCACAGTGTAGCTGGGTATGACTGGAGAAGACGGGGGTGGGGAGGATAAGCTGAGCAGAAGCTCAGAGGTGGTTCTCACATTTCAACACTCACACGGAGGTCAGGAAGGACCTCTTCCTCTGTGTGTACTTGGCATTTTGTAATGAACTAGAAATGTCAGTGGCACGCTTCTGTTCGTGGACACACAGAGCAGGGCACAGGGCTTGAGACAAAGGAGTTATTCCTGACTTGCTGGGTGGCTTTCAGCCAGCCACTACCTCTCAGACTTTAAGACCTGAGCAGTGGAAAGCAAGCTTCCCAGCTTTTTACCTGTCAGTCGCCACTGGAGGCTGTGGATAAAATAATGTCTGTACATTCCTAGCTGAGGGAAACAGGCCCTGAAAATACAGGTGAGAAGGATGATCCTAAACGTGTGACCGTTTTGGATGACTGACTTCCATTCCTAAAGGAACAATTTATTAATCATACATTATGTGTCAGTTTAAGAAGGTGAATCTATGGCTTGTGTGTACTGTTGAGCCAGTGGGAAACGGAAAGCTACTTTGTGATTCACAGACCCTATAAAGGCTGCTGGATGGCTTTGTCTGTATAAAAACACTTCAGAATTCAACCAGTGATTGTGGGACATCTCCCAAGATGCAGAGTTTGGATCTAAGCTTTGTAGCCGTAGCCACCAGTCCAGGGGCTACATGTTGATGACTCAAAGCAGGAACACGCAAGCCATATTTCTTGGGTCCTGGCAACAGAGGACAAGATGAATTGGGGGCACATTCTAGAAAGACATTGTTTTGAGATTTCAAAGCTGGGTTTCAGGAAGAATTGTTTTTCCCCAGGGATCACTCTGTTTGAATGGGTGTTTTGAAGGTTTGTAGCAACTCAGAAAGAGAACAAGGAGAGAGAAAAGTAAACACAACCTTCTGGAATGATATCCAGGAAAGACCCAACTGGTGATTTCATCCGCTGGCCTTTTGATCTTGGGTCTGCATCATTATTAGGTCATCCGACTCGACGGCACTTGGCTGGCTTGGCTAGTGCAAGGGGTCTCTCAGACATCAATCTCCAGGTACAGGGAAGGGGGATGTTTAGTACGTGCCCGTTGTATGAGCTTTGTTTTCTAATTGAGGTAGTGAGGTACCATGCAGCAAAGTGAAGGTGGTGTACTGGTTAGGGTACTCTAGGAAATTTCCAGGGGTTTAGACCAGTTGGGGATGAATGAGAGGGTTCTCTAACTGCGTGGAGGGTCCAGCTAGGACCACAGAGAATCTGCAGTGCAAGCCTTTCTAAAGGATACTTAATAACTCAGTGGTAGGTGAAGGAATACCGGAGAGCTATTTTCACATGTGTTTTTAAAATGTGATGACTTAAGACTGATTTGGGCAAAGAATGAATGATAAGACAAGAATTTGCAACTAGGGCTTCACCATCAACCATCAACCTTCACAAGTAAATGAAGGTTTGAGATAGAGGCTGTATGACAGAAGCATTTGTAAAGAAGTCTTCTCAGATTTTAGAGCTATAGGTATGGTACCCGGTAGACCATAATGTTTTACAAATGCTGTTATTAGTAATATTTTTAATCAAAAGACCTGAACTTTGGAAGTGTTAATTAAGCAAGTAATGTCTGGTGGTTGCCCAGCTTTGTGAAAGTTACAGTGGGTCATATCAAAGACAAGTGCCGGTCCCTGTCATTCTTCATCCAGCAATTAGTGAAATGGAAAGCAGTTTGTAATGCAGGAGGAAATCATGAAGTACGGCCTGTGAATGCTGTAGGAATCCAGAGGAGTGAAGGCCACTGTAGGGCTCTGCTGGTCTGAACTTCACCGAGAAGGCATGTCTTGAATTGGGCATTGGTGGGTGGGTACGGTTTGAAGAGGGAAGAGGACAGTCCACAAGGGAGTAGAGATAAAGAAATTGAATAAAAGCATGGAGCAAGGATGTTCATGGACACAGTTGTGACTCCTTGAATACCCTAGCCGTAGTAAATGGTCCACGTTAGGGAGTACAGTCTTAAGGAAGCTCTTCAGATGGAATGTCCTTTTATTTCCAGTAGTCTAGTAGATGAAGGATCCCTGGTGGTGCATTGGTTAGCTCGACTGCTAACTGAAAGGTTGATGATTCAAACCCACCATGGAGCTGCGCAGGAGGAAGACCTAGCATTCTGTTCACATGAAGATCACAGCCTAGAAAACCCTGTAGGACAATTGTTTACTGTCACAGGGGGTTATGATGAGTTAGTTTTAATTTGATGGCACCTGACAACAACAGTCCAATAGACTCATGTTCTGGTAGTCATTTGCTTAGAGTTAGAAGGGCCTTGAGAGAGAGCAAAGTCCAGTGAGTTTTAACTGATTATTTTAGCTTTTCTTTCTTTTTTAAGTGCACATGATGGACAGTATTGACACACCCACAGCCAATCCTAGCTGTGCATAGCATGCCCCC
Source organism: Heterohyrax brucei (assembly GCA_028571685.1). Taxonomy (NCBI): domain Eukaryota; kingdom Metazoa; phylum Chordata; class Mammalia; order Hyracoidea; family Procaviidae; genus Heterohyrax; species Heterohyrax brucei. The sequence continues at coordinate 175,361,653 of CM053141.1, forward strand.
TCATTTTCTCCCACTCAAGAAAAATAAATGAACAGTCAAGCAATGATATTATGCAGGAATTCTGAGCCCCCTCTCTGTAATAAAAAGTATCATTGTAAACCTTCATTTGTAAATGATTATTAGTAAAAGTTACGTATAGCCGACATTACAACGGGGATTTGGACATCATGGTTGAGAACCACTACTGGGCCAGCCTCCACAATTGACACATAGAAGTTGTTGTGTACAACTTAGTGAAAATGTGAATTTAGGACCAAAGCCCGTCTTCAGAGGGAGCCATGTTTGATTTGTTTGAGTTGCAAATCCACAATGACAAAGGTGAGGTCTGTATGCTCCCGTTGGTGACCAGACCTGAAGTCTTGCACTTTGTTTCCACAGCCGATGCTGTCACTTCCCTTTCTGAGTGGTAGCAGGTGCACCTACAAGACAGCTCCTCTTCCCAGACACAAGTCACGTTGGTGGCCCTGTGAGGAGACAGGGGGCAGGAGTGATTGGTCCCTCCACAGGAGCCAATCGGCAAGCTTCCCTTCGTGGCATGACTTCCCTTCCTGAGAGATGAAGACTGTGCCGCAGAGCTGCTGGGAACTGCCTAGTTTGGTTATCAACAGAAGTGCCCTCCCGCAATGCTGACAACACAGGAAGCAGCTGAGTAAAGTGGCAAAGAAGGTGGCAGGCCCTTCAACCCCACCAGAGTCCCTTCCTCTGCTGTAAACATCAGGGAGAAGGTAGACCTTCTCCTGAGGTCCAGGACTGAGCTAACTTGGATGGCTGTGCCCCTAGGCCCGTGTATGTACAGAAAGGCTGCGGGGAAGGGTAACTGACTTAGCAAACGTTGCCTGGCCGCAGCGCTACGTAGTGGCCTTGCTTGTACTGCCAGCAAGGAGGCCTTAAGTTGTTGTCTTTTAAAATAAATTTTTAGTTTACGTCAAAGCAATACATGCGCATGCTTAAAAAATCATATTGAAAGGCTCCTAGTGGAAAATAACTTTCTGGTGCCCAACTTCCACAGAGAGGCTGCCTCTTTTAGTTTGCCATTTCTCAGGTAGTTGCTTGCAGATATAGATGATATGCTGTCATGAATTGGATTGCATCTGCCGAGAAATGTGTGTAACGATTTGGCTGGACTGTGATTCCCAGTATTTTGTGATTGTCCTCAATCTGCTGTCAATGCTAATTTCTGCCTGTGGTTAATAGATTAGATTATGTTCAAGAGGATTAGGGTGGGACTGTAGCACCCTTCCTAAGGTCACCTTCCTGTTCCAGTGAAAGGGGAGTTTCCCTGGCATGTGGCAGGCACCTCCTTTTATCCTACAAGAGATACAAGGAAAGACAGGCAGGCAGAGAGGTAGGGACCGCATGCCACCAAGAAAGCAGCACAGAGAGCAGAGTGCATCCTTCAGATCTGAGGTTCCTGCACCAAGATGCTCTCAGACCAAAGAAAGACTGATGCAACACAAAGACCTTCCTCTACAGCCAGCAGAGAAGGAGAGTGCGTGCTCCTGGAGCTAGCACCCTGAATTCAAATTTGTGGTCTAGTAGACTGTGTAAGAATAGATTTTCTTGTGGTACTTCTGTTAGAGCAAGAAATGCTCTTAAGACATGCTTACACTGCTCTTTCTGTATCTGTTTTATATGTTGCCCATTTACTTCCTGCCATGATGGATGGAAATTTAACTTCCTTACATCATTTTCCTTTCCTCTAGTTTGCTTGCTTCCAGAGCTCTGCTTTAACCTAAATCATGTTTAAAGTATTTGCAGTATTAAACTGTGTAAGGGGTGATCACAAAAGAGCCATCTAGTGACCTTCAGTTCTTTCTCTTTTCTTAATAGAGCTTTCTGTTTTATCCCAGGATTAGAATTTTCTTTTTGTTTTTGATACTGTCTCTCGCTCTATTTAAAAAACTGTGTCATATTAATTATTGTATCCAGTCTCCTTATACTCTCAGGAAGTTGCTGGGTTAGCCCTCGCTCTGCCCTGCTAGCCTTTGAGCTTGTATGAGGCCCATCTCCTCTCTGGGCTTCAGTTTCCTTATCAGTGAAAGAGAGCTCCCACAGTAAGAGGAGACACAGAGGCCCCTATTTTTCTCTTGTCTGAGTCCTGTCACCCCACCTCAGAGTGTTTTATCTTCTGAGAAACCCTTCCTCTAGGGTAGGTTGGCCCTGGACCTGCCCTGAGACACTGAAACAATAACAGGCAGTATGTGGGGGCCTACTCTGGACCCTACCTCATAGTGTCAGTTCACCCCTATAGGACAGAAGGTGGCTTCTTTTGTAGTGTGGGAGCATCTGGCATCCCTTTTTCTCTCTACAGCCCTGTTGATTTACACTCGGTATAGCCTGTGCCTGCATGGTCAGCATTGTACTCCCCTAGCTCCCCAAGAACCCATTCCAGCTTACACCCCTAGTTTCCTAAAAGTAATCATAAAAATACGAGCATTTTTTTCTTACAGCTTTATTGAGGTGTAATTCACATACCATATATAGTTCATCTATTTCAAGTGTGCACTTCAGTGGTTTTTAATATATTTAGCCATTTAGAACATTTCATCATCCTGAAAAGAAATTTCTTACTCTTTAAGAATAGCTCCCCACTTCCCTTAAGCCTTTGGGAACCCTGCTTGTGTAGTGGTTAAGTGCTACAACTACTAACCAAAGGGTTGGCAGTTCAAGTCCACCAGACACTCTTTGGAAACCCCGTGGGGCAGTTCTGTATAGGGTCCCTGTAAGTTAGAATTGACTTGACAGAAATGGAATTTTTCCCCCCTAAGCTGCAGGCAACCACTAATCTATCTTTTTGTGTCTGTAGATGTGCCTATTCTGCACATTTCAATATATGGTCTTTATGATTGGATTATGTCACTTAGCACAGCGTTTTCAAGGTTCATTTACAGCTTGAATCAGTACTTGGTTACCTTTTATAGAATATCCCACTCACAACATACCACATTTTATGTGTCTGTTCATCAGTTTGATACGCATTCGAGCTGTTCTTAACCTTTGGCTATTATATGAATAGTGCCGTGAATATTTGTCTACAAGATACTGTATATACACATGTTTTCATTTATCTTGGAGATATATACCTAGATGTGGAATTGGTGAATCTTATGTTGACTCTTCTCAAAAATTTGAGGAAATGTCTAAAGGTTTTCCAAAGTAGTTGCACCATCTTACAGTCTCACAAACTTGATGTGAACTGGTATGTCATTGCACTTTGATTTGTATTTCCCTAGTGACTAATGCTGTTCAGCATCTTTTCTTCTACTGTTGACCATTTGTATAACTTCTGTGGAGAAATATTTGTTCAAATTTTTATCTTTGCCCATTTTTTTAAATTTATTTGTCTTTTTACTATTAAGTTTATTTTTTCCTCTTTTATTGTGAATAAGTGAAAGTATACAATCAAAATTATATTTGCATGCCCACCTGTCTGCATTTCCTTCTGCTCTCCTTGCCCAGTGACAGAACAGTCCTCCCTTTTGTTCTGTGTATGTTGTAGCCTCTTAACAATCTCCTATCCCCTCGTCTCCACCTTCTCCTGTCCCCTCCAGTAAGAGTTATTATTAAATTTTAAGAATGATTTATATAAATTTATTTAGATACAAGTATCTTATTAGATATGTTTGTAAATATTTTCTCCCATTCTGTGGATTGCCTCTTTTTTTTTTTCTTATTTATATTTTATTGTGCTTTAAGTGAAAGTTTGTAAATCGAGTCAGTTTGTCATACAAAAATTTAAAAATACTTTGCTTTGTAACTCTAGCTGCTCTTCCTGTGAGTGACAGCATACTCCTCCTTTCCACCTCGTATGTCTTGTATCCATTCAAATGCTCCTGCTGATCTGTGCCTTCTTGTCTCACCTCTGAACAGGAGCTACCCAGTGAGTTTCATGTGTCTACTTAAGCTCAAAAGCACACTCTTTGCCAGAGTCATTTTATGTCTTATAGTCCAGTCAAATCTTTGTCTACAGAGTTGGCTTTAGGAGATGGTTTGTGGTTCTAGGCTAAGATAAAGTCCAAGGGCCATGTCTTTTGGGGGTCCTCCAGTCTGTCAGACCATCAAGTTTAGTCTTTTTGCTAGAGTTCAAGTTCTGCATCCCATTTTTCTCTTACTGTGCCAGGGACTCTTTGTTGTGTGCCCTGTCTTTTTGTTTTCTTGATGGTGTCTTTTGCAGCACAGAAGTTTTTAATTTTGCTAGTGCCCAGTTATCTTTTTTTTCCTTTTGTTACTTGTATTTTTGATGTCATGCTAAGAAATCTAAAAGTCCTGTCCCACACGGCTTTACCGGAGAATTCTACCAAACTTTTAGAGAAGAATTAACTCCAGTACTAATGAGGCTATTTCACACCATAGAAAGAGATGAAATACTTCCAAATTCATTTTATGAAGCCAGCATAACCCTGATACCAAAACCAGGGAAGGATCCCACAAAAAAAGAAAATGACAGACCAATATCACTCATGAATCTAGATGCAAAAGTCTTCAACAAAATTCTAGCCAACAGAATTCAACAGCATATAAAAAAAATAATTCATCATGATCAAGTTGGTTTTATCCCAGAGATGCAAGGCTGGTTCAAAATCAGAAAAACAATTAATGTAATCAACCATATTAATAACACAAAAGATAAAAATCACCTGATTTTGTCAATTGATGCAGAAAAGGCATTTGACAAAGTTCAACATCCATTCATGCCTAAAACTCTCAGAAAAATAGGAATAAAAGGGAAACTCCTCAATATAATCAGTAGCATCTATGCAAAGCCAACTGCTTTCATCATCCTGAATGGTAGAAGACCTTTGAAAGAATTCCCTTTGAGAACAGGAACTAGACAAAGATGCCCACTCTTACCACTTCTATTAAGCATTGTGCTAGAAGTTCTAGCTAGAGCAGTTAGACAAGACAAAGAAATAAAAGGCATCCATATTGGCACTGAAGAAGTAAAGATTTCCCTCTTTGCAGATGATATGATTGTTTATACAGAGAATCCAAAGAAATCCATAAGTAAACTATTAGAGCTAATAGAAGAATTCGGCAAAGTATCAGGATACCAGATAAACATAACTAAATCAATAGGATTCCTTTATACCAACAATGAAATTATTAATGAAGAAATCACCAAATCAATTCCATTTACTATAGCCCCCAAGAAGATAAAATATCTAGGAATAAATCTAACTAAAGAAATAAGAGATCTTTACAGAGAAAACTACAAGACCTTACTACAGGAAACTAGGAGAGACTTACATAAGTGGAGTAATCTGCCCTGCTCATGGATAGGAAGACTCAATGTTGTGAAAATGTCTTATTTTGCCCAAAGCACTCTACTTATATAATGCAATCCCAATACAAATTCCAGCGACATTTTTTAATGAGATGGAGAAACAAATTATCAGCTTTATTTGGAAAGGGAAGAAACCCCGAATAAGTAAAGCACTACTGAAAAAGAAGAACATACTGGGAGGCCTCTCACGACCTGACTTTAAAACCTATTACGCTGCCACCGTAGTCAGAACAGCCTGGTATTGGTACAAAAGGAGACATATAGACCAATGGAACAAAGTAGAGACCCCAGAGATGCCACCATCCTTTTATGAACAGCTGATATTTGACAAAGGTCCTAAGATTTTGAACTGGGATAAGAACAGTCTCTTTAACAAATGATGCTGGCATAATTGGATATCCATCTGCAAAAAATTGAAACAAGACCCATATCTCACATGTTATACAAAAATCAACTCAAATTGGATAAAACACCTGATATAAAAGCTAAAATGATAAAGCTCATCCAACATAAAATAGGGTCAGCAATTGACGTTTTAATATGCAGTATAGACAGACTTCAGAATCTGACAGACAAAGCACATTCGTCAGAAGAGAAAATAGATAAATGGGAATGAATAAGAATCAAACACTTTTGCTCATCCAAAGACTTCCTCAAAAGAATTAAAAGACCACCTACAGAATGGGAAAAAATATTTGGCAACTCTGTGTCAGACTGATGCCTGATCTCCATAATCTGTAAGGTTCTACAAAATACCAATAAGAAAAAGACAAATCATCCAATTAAGCAATGGGCAAAGGAGATAGACAGACACTTCTCTAAAGAGGAGATCCAGGCAGCCAAAAAACACATGTGGACATGTTCATGATCATTAATTATTAAAGAAATTCAAATCAAAATGACAGTGAGGTACCATCTCACCCCAACAAGATTGACCGTGATCCAAAAAATGCAAAACAATAAATGTTGGAGAGGCTGTAAAGAGATTGGAACTCTCTTTCACTGTTGGTGGGATTGCAGAATGGTGCAACCTCTTTGGAAAGCAATTTGGTGTTACCTTAAAATAATGAATATAGATTTACCATTTGACCCAGTAAATTCCTCTGCTTGGACTATATCCTACAAAATCAAGACCATTCATACCAACTGATACATGCACACGAATGTTCATTGCAGTACAGTCCATGATAGCAAAAAGTTGGAATCAACTCAGATGCCCAACAACAGAAGAATGGATGGGTAAGCTTTGGTATATATACTCAGTGGAGTACTATACACTGATAAAGAACAACGATGATAGCAAGCAACATTTCTCAATTTGGTCTCAACTGTAGGACATTATGTTGAGTGAAACTAGTCAGCAACAGAAGGACAATTATTATATGAGACCCCTACGATAAAAACTTAAAAGCATACTCATACATAATAGAAAAGACTCTTTGACGGCTACAAGGATGGGGAGGGTGGGAGGGCAGGAGGGCAAGGGGCGAGGGTTTAGATTAGATAGTTGTTAGAAATTTGGTTGGGTGAAATTGGTGGCAATACACATTAGTAAGAAGATCAATATTAATGGGACTTTGACACAACTTGTGTACTCCTCCTCTCTTAACCCAGTATTATAAGCACAGAGTATGTACACTTTCATTTTTTATTTAATAAAAAAAAAAGTAATCATTGTCTAATCCAAGTTCCCAAAGACGTTGGTGTTTTCTTACAAGAGTTTTATAGTTTTATCTCTTATACTTAGGATGTTGGTCCATTTTTAGTTAATGTAAAATATTATATGAAGATACCTTTTGCGTATGGATATCCAGCTGTCCCAGGAACATTTGATGTAAGGAATATTTTTTATCTATTGAATTGCCTTAGTACCCTTGTCAAACATCAGTGAGACCATAACTATGAAGGTTTGTTTTTGTATTCTCAATTCTATTGCATTTATTTATGTCTATCCTGGTGTCAACTCCCACACTGTCTTGATGACTTTAGCTTTGTAGTAAGTTTTTTGAAATTCGAAGTTCCACAGCTTTGTTCTTTTTGCAGATAGTTTTGGCTTTTGTGGGTTCCTTGAATCCCTTATGACTTAGAATAAGTTTGTCAATTTCTGCTTAGAAGCAAGGTAGGGTTTTGAAACTGTAGATCTATTGGTGGAACATTGCCATCTTAACAGTATTAAGTCTTGCAATCCATGAACATGAGACTTTTTTCATTTGTTTAGGTCTTTTTTAAAACCTTTCAGAAATTTTCTTTAGTTTTCAGAATAAAAAAGTTTGCATGTCTTTTGTTAAATGCTTTCCTAAGTGTTTTATTCTTTTATGTAAAAAATTTTTATTTTGTATACCATCTGCCTATGAATAGCTGATATTTGACAAAGGCCCAAAGGCCATAAAATTGAGGGAAAAAAATAGTTTGTTTAAGAAATGGTGTTGACAAAATTGGATATCGATCTGCAAAAACCTGAAACAAGTCCTGTATCTCACACCTTAACAAAAACCAACTCAAAGTGGATCCAAGACTTAAATATCTAAAGCAATAAAGATTATGGAAGAAAAACACGGAAAACATTAGAAACCCTAATACACAGCTTAAACAGACTATAAAATGTTACCAAGAATATACAAGCAGCAGAAGATAAAACAGATAAATAGGAACTACTAAAACTCAAACATTTATGCTCATCCAGAGAGTTAACAGATTGCCCACAGAATAGGAAAATGTTTGGCAACCACGTATCTGATCAAAGCATAAGTTCCATATTCTGTAAGGTACTGCAACACATCAGCAAGGAAGACAGCCTAATTAAACAAAAGGCAAAGGATAGGAACAGGCACTTCCCCAAAGAAGACATCCAGGCAGCCAAAAGACATGTGAGGAAATGCTCATCATCGTGAGCCATTAGAGAAATCCAAATTGGAACTAAAATGGGCCAATAAGATTGGCACTAATCCAAAAAACACAAAACAGCAAATGTTGGAGAGGCTGCGGAGAGATTGGAACTCTTCTACACTGTTGGTGGGAATCTAAAATGGTGTACAACCTCTTTGGAAAGCAATTTGGTGCTTGCTTAAAAGGCTAGATATACAAATACCATGTGGTCCAACAATCCCACTGCTTGGAATATATCCTGCAGAAATAAGGCTGTCTTACAGACAGATACACACACACAAATGTGTATTGCAGCACTGTCCACAGTAGCAAAAAGATGAAATTAACCTACCTGCCCATCAATAGATGAATGGATGAAGAAACTATAGTATGTATACACAATGGAACACTATGCAAAGATGAACAATGATGATTTTATGAAACATAACATGGAATCAACTAGAAGATAGAATGTTGAGTGAAATCAGTCAGCTAGAAAAGGACAATTATTGTATGATACCACTATTGTAAGGTCTTAAGAAAAGAATTATGCACAGAAGAAAATACTCTTTGATGGCCACAAGAGTAGGGAGGGAAGAAGAAGGTTATTCATAGATTAGCTAACTGATGGGAATTCAGTTAGATGAAGTGAGTCACACCACGCAGTAGAAGGCAGGTCAGCATAACTGGACTACACCATAAGCTAAAAGATTTTCTAAATTCAACCTAACATTTCGGAGGACAGACTAGTAGGAACAAGGGTATGGGGACCATGTTTTCAGAGGACATTGAGGTCACCTGGAATAATGAGTCTTTGTCTAAGAGTGTGGTCTGCACCCCATTTTGGTGAGTGGCACCTGGGGTTTTAAAAGCCAGCAAGCTGCCATCTGAGGAACATCAGTTGGTCCTAGCCCACCTGGAGAATATCATAGACATGACAAAAAAATGAGTCCAGGAGTAGGAAGGACCTATGTGATTGGGAGACTACAGGGTGCCAAAGACAGCCCTGACAGGGAACACACGGAGAGTCCCTGATGTAACATGAGAGAAGGGGCTGTGCAAATCAAGAACTCTATTAAAAGACCAGACTTAATGGTCTGACACCCTCAAGGGTCCCCTGAGAACATGGCTTGATGCTAGCCCAAAGCTGAAACCAGTACTGAAGCCAGAGAATGACTGAACCGGGGGACACAGAGTGATGCAGGTGATGTGTGTACTTTGTGGTTTAATGTATATATGTATGAGGCTGTCCTGGCTTATTTTTAGAGGGGAGGAGAGGGGTAAATAGAGAGGAGGGGACAAACGCTGGTAGAGTGGATACTGGAAGTAAAGAGTAGAAAAGAAGTGTGTTCTTACAGAATGAGAGCAGATTAAGAGCTGTAGAGAGGTGGGTGCTTGGGTTTTATGTGGCAGATTGTTTTGGATTTTAAACTTTCGCTTAATCACAGTAAAAATTATTAAAAAATTTTGTTGTTGAGAATATGGCTAAACTATACACCAATTCAACAGTTTCTCCTTGTACAATTCAGGGACATTGGTTACATTCTTTGAGTTGTGCAGCATTCCCACCCACCCTCTTTCCTGAATTGTTTTACCTTTGTTAACATAAACTCACTGCTACTAATGCACCTATTTAATGAGAGTTTTACTTGTCAGTTTGATCCCGTATAGATCTAAAACAGACAATGTTCTGGGAAATTTTTTTTTACTAGTTAAACTATTATTTGGTTTTAATTAGACATCAGGGGATATAGTTGAATTAAGGTTTAAAGATTAAGGGAATTGTTTCAGGGATTTATCCACGCTCTATAGCTCCAGAAAGTCTAGAGTCCATGAGAATTTCACATTCTGTTTTGTGTTTCGCGCTTCTGATATGGTACCTCTATAGAATCCTTGATCAGAACATTCAGTAATGGTTCTGGTCTCATGATAGTTGTTCATAGAGGCAAGTAGCCCCATATTCCATATCCTTCGCTTATTCCTGACTCTTTCCTCTGTTGCTCCAGGCAAATAGAGGCTAGTTGTGTGTTGCAGATGGCCATTTGCAAGATTTTAAGATTCCAGGCACTCTGCAAAGAACTAGGAGGTAGAACAGAAACACTAAATACATGTTTTTAGACTAGTTAACTGAGATATTCCATGAAACAAAGACCCTAAACCTCCAAACCAAGAAAGCAAATCCATGAGGTTTTTGCCTCAGCAGCTAACCTTTTTTATTTTCTTTATTGTTTCCATCACACAATTTTTGCCAATTCAGACTTTTACAGGTGTTATGTATTAAATTGTGTCGACCCAAAGTATGTGTTGTAATTGTTAATTTTTGTGTTGGTAGTTATAATTCCAGTTGGGAATAGTTGTCTTTGTTATGTTAATGAGGCAGGATTAACATGTGTTGTGCCTTGAGTCAGTCTCTGTGGAGATATAAAAGATCCTAAATAACTAATAACTAAGCTAGCAGAGATGGCGTATGATAGATGCCAAGACACATGGAGATTCCAGGAGTTGGAGTAAGATAGATGGCGAGACAAACAGATCAGAGGCTGAAGAGACAAAGACTTTCCACCAGATCCAACAGAAACAGAAAACTTTCTCTTCCAGCTGGTGCTCTGAATTCAGACTTTAAACATCCTAAACTGTAAGAAAATAAATTTCTGTTTGTTAAAGCCATCCCCTTGTGGTATTTCTGTTACAACAGCACTAGATAACTGAGACAACAGGTGTATTGTTTATTGACAGCAATTACAATAATCTGCTATGTAACCTTACCCTTAATCGATGTGATTTTTCCATGAGTGTTAGCCCCTCTTGTCCCCCTTCTCTGCCTCCCCTGGTAAACATCTTTCCGGTACTCTCTGCTTTCAATCAAGATCTGTCTGACATCAGCAGTGATATCTCTGGTGCCACATCCTCTTCTGAATCTGGCTTGAATTTCCAGCAGTTCTCGGTTAATATACTGTACAATCACTTTTGAATGATCATTAGCAAAATTTTATTTGCAAGTGATACTTATGATGTTATTCAATAATGTCCACATTTGGTTGGATCACTTTGGGAATAGGCATAACTATGGATTTCTTCCATTCGGTTGTCAGTGAACTGTCCTCCAGATTTCGTGGCACAGATGAGTGAACACTTCCAGTGCTATATCTGTTTGGTGAAACATCTGAGGTGATGTTGCATGATTTCCTGGAACCTCGTTTTTTACCAATGCCTCAGTGCAGCTTCAACTTCTTCCTTCATTACCATCTGTTCCTGATCATATGCTCCTTCTGGAAATGGTTGAACATCAACCAGTTCTTTGTGGTATGATGACTGTGTATTCTGTCCCTCTTCTTTTGATGCTTCCTGAGTTGTCTAACATTTCCCCTGTAGAATCCTTCACTATTGCAACTTGAAGCTGGAATTTTTTTGTGTCAGTTCTTCCAGCTTGAGAAATGCACAGCGTGCTCTTCCCACTTGGTTTTCAATCTCCAGCTCTTTACACTTGCCCTTATAATACTTTGTCCTCTCGGGCCACCCTGTGAAACCTTCAGTTCTTTTACTGCATCATTTGTTCCTTTTGTTTTAGCTACTTGACATTAAAGAGCAAGTTTCAGAGTCTCTTCTGACATCCAATTTGATATTTCTGTCTTTTAAGTAACCTCTTGCCTTCTTCATGGGTAGTATCTTTGTGTGGGCCATAACAAATTATGGATATCATTGCAGAGAATGGGAATTCCAGAACAGCTGTGCTCATGAGAAGTCTGTACGTGAATCCAGAGGCAGTTGTTCTAACAGAACAAGGGAACATTGCATGGTTTAAAGTCAGGAACGGTGTACATCAGGCTTGTAACCTTTCATCATACCTTTTCAATCTGTATGCTAAGCAAATAATTTGAGAAGCTGGACCATATGAAGAAGAACAAGGCATCAGGATTTGAGGAAAACTCATTAACAACCTGCCTTAGGCATAGTGTTCTGTCACCAGACAGGGAGAGTAGTAGAAGCATATAGGTGGGCATGTAAATTTATACGGGAATGTACATTTTCACCCATTTATACTAAATAAATTGATTAATTAAAAAAAAAAAAAAAACTTGCCCTAGGCAGATGACACAACCTTGCTTGCTAGAAGTGAAGAGGATTTGAAACACTAATGAAGCTCAAAGACCACAGTATACATTGTACTTCAACATCAAGGATACAAAAGTCCTCACAACTGGACTAAGAAACTTCGTGATAAATGAAGAAAGGATTGAGATTGTCAAAGATTTCATTTTACCTGGCACCGCTATCAGTGCCCATGGATGCAGCAGACAAGAAATCAAAAGACACGCTGCCTTGGGAAAATCTGCTGCGAAGGACCTCTTTAAAGTGTTGAGAAGTAGAGATGTCACCTTGAAGACAGGTGAGCCTGAGCCAAGCCGTGGTATTTTCAATGGCATCATATGCTTGTGAAAGCTGGCATTTAATGAGGAAGATAAAAGAATTGATGTCCTTGAAATTTAGTGTTGGAGAAGACAATTGAATATACCATACATAGACTGCCAAAAGAACAAACAGATTTGTTCTGGAAGAAGTACAGCTAGAGCAGTCCTTAGAGGCAAGGATGGTGAGAGTGTGTGTTACATGCTTTGGACGTGTTGTCAGGAGGGATCAATCCCTATAAAAGGACGTTATACTTGGCAAAGTGAAGTGTCAGTGAAAAAGAGGAAGACCTGCTATGAGATGAATTGATATGGTGGCTGCAGCAGTGAGCTTCAGAATAAAAATTACTGTGGGTATGACACAGGATCAGACAGCACTTCATTCTGTTGTGCACAGGGTTGCAAGGAGTCAGAACAGACTGGATGGCACTTAATAACAACAAAGCGCTTCCTTGGTAACCATTAGTAAATTTTGGTCCCTATACATTTGTCTTTTTATGTAAGCAAAGTCATACAATAGCTGTCCATTTGTGATTGACTTACTTAGCACAATGTCTTCAAGCTTCATACTGTAGCATGTATCAAAACTTCATTTCTGATTACTGGCTGAGTAGTATTTCATTGTATGTATATACCACATTTATTTATTCATTAATCTCTTGATAGGCATTTAGATGGTTTATTGTTTTCAATACTGTGTAAATGAAATTGTTTTCTTGATACCATTTTTGGATTATGCATTATAAATGCATAGAAATACAATTTTGTGTATTGATCTTGAATCCTGCAATCTTGCTGAACTTTTTGTCCATTTTAATAGTTTTTAAATAAATTTTTTAGGATTTCCTACATACAGGATCATGTTATCTGCAAATAGATACAGTTGTACTTACTCCTTTCTGATTTCCATGCCTTTTATTTCATTTCCTTGCCTAATTGCTCTGGCTAAAATCTCTAGGACAAAGTTGAATAAAAATGGCAATAATAGACATTTTTGCCTTGTTCCTAACTTTAGGGAAGTGCATTCAGTCTTTCTGTATATGACATGGGTTTTTTACATATGACGTTTCAGAGATTGAGGAAATTCCCTTCTATTCCTACTTTTTTTAATCTTTTTATCATGAAAGTGTGTTGGACTTTGTCAAATGCTTTTTCTGCATGTTTTGAGATGATCTGTATTTCTTTTGTTTGGTTTATTACCTAATTGAATTTCAGAAGTTAAAAGAACTTTGTACTCCAAAGATAAATCTCATTTGGTCCTGGTATATAATCCTTTTTGTATATTTCTAGATTTGGTTTAATTGAGGAGCTACCATTTATTCAGCACTTAGTACTGCCAGACAGTTTACGTGAATTAGTTTATTTATATTTCTAAGACTGTGAGGTAGGAATTGTCACTATTCCTTGTAGTAAAGATGAAGAAGCTAAGGCTCAGAAAGTTTATATCACTTCCCCAGTGTAGTAGCAGAGGTAGTAGCAGAGTTAGGATTCTACCTCAAGCCATCTGTTTCAACAACGTGTTAAACTATGGTTATGTACCAGTAGTGGGTGTGAAATCATTTCCAGACGGTGCCCTGTTTTGATGGTTTCTTTTGTTTATGGCAAGCACTACTGCTTTTCTGGTTTTGATTGCCCCTTATTGTTTCCTTATAACATGCACTTATTAAGTGAAAGAACAACAACAGCGGAAGTGTGAGTAGCGCACTGGTCATGAGGTTGGCTGCGAACCATGAACCTGGCAGTTCAGATCTACCGTTGTTCCTTGGAAACTCTGTGAGGCAGTTCTACTCTGCCATTGGGTTTGCTGTGGGTCAGAATTTACTCCATGGCAGTGGGGTTGGTTTTTGTTTTATTTAGAGAAAATATTTGGTAAAAAGTATAAGGAATGATGACTGTGACTGGACATTCCAGTTTGGCTTAATTATCTGTGTTAATAATAGTGAAGGAATGGGAAAGCTAGACATGAAGACACAGCCAACTTCACGTCATTTCACTGCCCCATACAGTGCAAGTGTGTTGAAGCGTTCATTCCTGAGATAACTCCCTGAGGGGCTGATCCGTCCAGGGCACTCTGCTAATGCCTCTGAGACTTTTGGTGATGGGAAATGGTCCCTGAACTCAAAGAGCTTACACATGCATGCACTGGTGTAGTATACTATAGGAATATATGCTTTATTGTGTAAGCAAACTCAGATTAATTGCTGGTGGCCTCTGGAGCTCTTAGTTTGAGAAGGGTTCTGAGACAGCCTCTCGATTCTGTGGGAAAGAAAAACATTATCATGTAGCAATGTTCAACCCAGCATGGGAAGTGAAAGGGGTGATATTTGGGTCCCCTCTGTGGCAGGAAATGTAAGAAGAGGGATCTTCCTAATGAGCTCTTGAAAGTTTGAAGGAAGGAACAACTTGCTTCATAGAAGGGATAGGTTTCTAAAGAACAGGTACAGTGAAGACATGCAGTACTAGAGGAAATAAGTTTCATACATAACTTTAAAAATGCTGAATTTTATCACCGTAAGTGCTCAAATGTTAAATTTTTGGACCATTTTGAAGGAGTTCCTTCTAAAATATAAATAGCTCTCTTACTATTTACATTTCTTCTCCCCCTTCCCCATTTTGAAAAACCAGATGGCTTGGACACTGTGATACTTTCCTTGATCTCTTGTAGTCACTGGTGTGATATCATTCGTTCATCCACTCTCGACAGATCTGTTGCACGTCAAGCACTGTGCTGGGAGCTGGGTGTGAGTTAGACACAATTTCTGCCTTCAAGGAGCATTTCTTTCTTTTTCTAATGAAGGAGAGAAAACCTGGGTAAATAGTATAATAAAACGTTGTAGGTGCTGTGAAAGACCAAGCAGGTTGGGTTCACTGAGGACCAAAGGAGAAAGGAGACTCAAATACAGTGTAGAGATACCAGAGAGACACGTTAAGCAGCTGATTGATCACTTCCTTGAGGTCTGTCTAGCCTTAGGATCATTCAGTTGCTGGATGAAGTACTTGTTAAAAGCTCTAACGTGTACTATGACATGAATGATGCTTTTTCAGACTCTTGGGCCCTGTGCAGTTATTGCCTCTGTACTCAGTGGCTGTGTATTTTATGCCTGTGGGTTCTTCTCTTCATCTTGTGTAGCCCCATCTCTTCTCACTGCTCTACGGTAAGGCTTTAGTGCTGTCAGCAGCTGGTCTGCTCCTAACGTGCAGATGTAAATTACAGATTGGTATGGGTAGTATCTTAAAAGGGACTTCAGGTGCCTGCTATGAAGTATGGACCCCCAAGTTCTGACTATTGGTTAAGTAGATTATACCTGTAATAAAGTTTTCACTCCCTGTTTGGAAAAGTCATGCGGCCCATTTTGGTGCTGTCTGTGGAAGTCTTGTGAGATACACCCAGTGATTGTGACTCTGCTGGGCTCCTACACTGGGAGGAAGTTGGTGCTGAAGTGTGCAAGAATCTCAGCTCCCAGGGCAGGGCACTGTGTACTCACACCACAAACTTGGATCCCACGTAGTGTCCACGATGGAAAAACAGGCCACATTCCAGATTCTTCTTCACATTGTTCCTTGCTCAGTCAGTTGCTGTT
This sequence comes from Heterohyrax brucei, assembly GCA_028571685.1. Lineage (NCBI taxonomy): Eukaryota > Metazoa > Chordata > Mammalia > Hyracoidea > Procaviidae > Heterohyrax > Heterohyrax brucei. Next base: position 175,377,789 of record CM053141.1, read on the forward strand.
CTAAGACAGAGATTTTTTACAGTGGGAATAGCATATACCTCTCTTTGGCTTGTTTTTGTATTTATGCAATATTTGATTTGTGTGTGTACATAAGGAGTCCTTGTCTTGCAGTGGCTAGGCACTTTTGACTGCTTACCAAAAGGTTGATGATTCAAATTGGCCAGCAGTTCCATGGGAGAAAGACGTGGTGATCTGCTCTTGTAAACTCACAGCCTTGGAAACTGTGAGATAATTTTACTGTGTCCGAATAGGTTCGCTATGAGTCCAAATTGACTAGATTGTGAAATTTTCCTCTATATTCTTTTGTATACACCTCCCCCCCCCCCCCAACAAACACATATGCTTTCACTGTCTAGGAAGCTTTACAGATAGGAAAAATGTTTCCTGGCCTCTTGATGAAAACTAAAGGTGAAAGTTGTCTACTTTTTCTTAGCTTCTCAGAGTCTTACTGTTCTTGAGAAAGGAAAAGACAGCCAGACTGGGGGGGAAAAAAAAAGATTCTTGGGACCTGAAAGGTACAGAAGCAGGTGTGGTTTAGCAGAAAGGGCCTCCACTTGCCAGTCAGCGTATCCTGTTTCTACCCAGCACTGTGCCCCAGCTGGCTGGGTGATGGCTGTTCAGTGTTTTCATTTCTTGGAAACACAGTATCCTCAGAAAAATAACAGAATACAGCACCTGCCCTCTTGACCTCCCATGGTAATTGTGACTGAATAAATCAGTGTGAACAGTCTCTACAGTTGTAATGTTAGTATAATAATAGTGATACTTCTCCTTTTTATCTGAGAATTGTTGCAATGTTTAACTCATCCATTCACTGTATCGAAACAGGTAGCCCAGCTAGCCAAGGTTTTGTGAGTGCTACTCTGTTGCAGCTACTGAGCTAAACCTTTACCTTTCTTAATGCTATTTAATCCTCAGAACAGATCTTCAGGGCAGGGACTGTTGTCAATTAAATCCCCCTTTTACAGATGAGGAAACTGACGTTTAGAGAGATTAGGTAGTATGCTTATTATGGTTATGTAGCCTAGGAAGTGGCAGATGAGAGATTTGAATCCAGAACTCTTAGACTAGCTTGGCATTCCACTTAGCAAGCCTTGGTAGTGTAACAGTTAAGCTCTCAACTGCTAACCAGAAGATTGGTGGTTTGGACCCACTTTTTTTATGGGAAAAAGATATGGTAATATGCTTCTGAAAGATTACAGCCTAGGAAGCCTATGGGAGAGTTCTGTTCTGTCACATGGGGTCACTGTGAGTCAAAATTGACAGCACCTAACAACAGTAAACATTTTTACTTTAGTGAAAATACCTTACTTTTTTACATTTCTTTCCAGATAGTCAAACAGAAAATGATCATGCCTGGATTTTTTTTTTTTTTTTAATTGTAGTGAAATAAATAGAACACAAAGAACCCCTGGGTGGCACAAACAATTAAGCGTGGGAGTAATAGCAAAAAGGTTAGTGATTCAAACCTACCCAGAGGCACCTTGGGTGATCTGCTTCTGAAAGGTCACAGCTTTGAAAATGCCGTGAAACAGTTCAGCTGCGCACGGTGAGGTCATCATGAGTTGAAATGGACTTGACAGCAACTAGCAATATATGTAACAAAAAGTTTTCCGATTTACATTTGTAAATGTACAATTCAGTGACACTAATTACATAAACAGTTCTACTACCAGTTTCCAAAGGTTTTGTTGCTATTAGCTGCCTTTGAGTGAAGACAAAGTGTCACATCTTCTCAAACAGTACCCTTTCAGCAGTCACTTCCCTTCCTTCCTCCCCTAACCCCAGTCACTACTACTGAGCTTTTCTCTCTGTACATCTGTCGGTTGCAGATATTTCATATAAGTGGGATTATACAGCATTTGTCCTTTTGTGTCTAATATATTTCACCCAGCATAATACTTTCAAGGTTCATCTGTGTGGTTGTGTGTGTTAGAATTCATTTCTCTTTCTGGTTTAATATTGCTCCATTGTATGGATCTGCCACTTTTATTTATCTTTTCATCTGTTGATGGACACTTGGGTTCCAGTGTATATCTTCTCTTACCAAATAGCTTGGTTCTGGGACTTATCACTTCCTTCTTGTGGGACTATATCCTCCCTTCAGGGTTTTTCAATCTTCCTAGCCTGGGGGACCCCCTAAACCCTTTTGAAAAACATATTGTAGATAAACCAAATATTGCTCCTTTTGTGGTCATAGCAGGCCACTGATTTTGACTTTGTTATGAAGACACAGGATTTAAATCTGCCTCCAGTATGCCCCACATTGGGAATGTGCAGCTGTGTTTAGTAAATTACACTCCCAGAATACTGTTAATTTTAAATACCTTGTTTCTTTTTCCTGAATAACAAATTGACCACATGTTCAGAGAGTGAATATAAAGAAGCATCCTGATTTGGAAGATTGCATGACAGGCTGAAAACAAAATTCTCCTTTTCATGTGTAACCAAAACCAAACCCACTGCCGTCCAGTCGCTTCTAACTTATAGCAACTCTATAGGCAGAGGAGAACTGCCCCATAGAGTTTCCAAGGAGCACCTGGCAGATTTGAACTGCTGTTTTCATTTAGCAGACACAGCACTTAGCCACTGTACCACCAGGGTTTCCTTTTCATGTATACCTCTTAAAATTTTCCAGAATGTTTTTCTTTTCTGAGTGATGTGGAGTTGGCAGTGACTTCAGTGCTTGAGCTGAAAACGTTTTATTTGCTTCTGCCCCGAGTCGTGAATGGTCTGTACAAACACATATCCTTGAGAGAAGCAGCATTTATAAGGAGAAAAGGAAAGGTTGCGTTAGCATCGATTGAGACTCCTAATTTATTGGCACTGTAGGTGCATCACTTATGAGTCTCAAGGGGAAGTGCAGGTCCAAGAACCAAAACCAACCCATTGCCGTGGTGTCAATTCTGAGTCACAGAGAACCCTATAGGACAGAGTAGAACTGCTCCATTGGGTTTCCAGGGAATGCCTGGTGGATTCAAACTGCTGACCTCTTGGTTAGCAACTGTTGGCACTTAACTACTATGCCACCAGGGTTTCCAGTGCAGGTCCACCAGTATGTTAAAGGAAAAAACCTTAAGGGTTATTTTGATGAATGAGTATTTTGAAGTGTGAGGAGCCTAGAAGTCACGGGGGAAGGGAGATGGGAAAGATCATGCCAGAGGGGAGTAGAAGGTAAGGAACATCAAGGAAGGAAGATAGGTGAGAACTAGGAATATGCATGCTAAGTTGGGGGCGAGAGGGAGTGGTTAGGGAACATATCAAACATATATAAAGCTGGATAGAAAACTATTATACATCACACAGCTTCAGCAGTAACCATGTCATAGCCATCTTGTTCCATCTGCACTCATTCTTCTCCTTTCAGTATTATTTTGAAGCAAATGTCAGTATCATTTTATCCATATCTTTGTATGTGTCTCTAGTAAATGAGTCCCTGGGTGGCACAAATGGTTAAGTGCTTGTCTGCCAACTGAAAGACTGGCATTTCCACCCAGAGGCACTTCAGAAAAGAGCCTGGTGATCTATTTCTGGAAGATCACAGCCATTGAAAACCCTGTGCAGCACTGTCTACTCTGAAGCACATGGGGTCACCATGACTCATTCTATTCAGTGTCAGTGGTTTTGGCTTGGCTGCAGAAGATAAAACCTCGATATCGTTACCACACCTAAAAAGCGACACTTATTTTCCCAGTAGTGTCACTGGGGTGGTGCAGGAAGTGTGACCCATACTGGGTAACACTGTCAAAGGGGATGATACCAGAATGACTGTAGAACTTTTGAGCTGTGTTTCAGCAGAAATCTGTAATTTTTTGAATAAAAATATTCTTGTAGTCAGTTACAGCAAGAAAACATTTTTCATAAACACAGCTTACGTGTATCACTGTACCTGTAAGGCTAAAACTGTATGTTAATTTACTTTCTAAACTTGATGTGCTTCAGTCAGAGGTGCCAGTATTACCCAATTGCAGTGACATTCTGGGTCGTGTGATTTCACATGCACACGCTACAAGCATGGACTATTTTTGTTATTGCTGGTGTTTTTGTAGTCACTGATTTAGTTAAATTTTCTGGAGTTTTAGCTACGATGTAATATTGTGGTATTTAATATTCATGAACCTGTGTCAGATTTTTGGGGAATGAAGTAAGTTGTAATTAAAGGGAAAGAAAAAATGTTGTATAAAAAAAAACATCACAAAGGATTCTGTATGGTCTGGTAGGAGCAGCATTCCATTATAGGGGTAAGACCACCCCAAGTGATTCCAGTGTTAGGTCCTTAGTATTCAAATATCCAATAGTAGTCAAATATCCAATCAGTGTTAAATTTTTTAGCCTCTTAGTGTTATTTTTATGGTTGATTGTCTGAAATAGGATCCACGTAAGGTCAACACATTGTGAGAGTCTGTTTATTAGCCTTTTATAATCTGTTGCTTCTACCTACATCTCTCTTCTTCTCTCTATCCACAGTTTATTTTTTGAAGGCACTGAATCATTTGTCCAGTCGAGTTTCCCATAGATTTTATTTTATTGATTGCATCACTGTGGTCTTCTGTTTCTGGTGAATTAGTATCAAAGGCTGAGTAGATTTAGGTGTTTTGTTTTGGGTCTAGACTTCTTCGTAAGGTAGTGGTATACCGTGCGATAAAGAGACACATACTGCATTATTGTCTCTCATTTTCAGTGTTAATAGTTGATGATTGATCCCTAGATCCGTTTGTTCATCAAGGGGTTGGATTTTCTCAGGAAAAAGAAAAAGAACAATGAGAAACCCCCTGTTCTTCTACAGCTTGGTTATCTAGCAGTACTCTATGTCTAGGAAAAATCAAAACCAGACCCACTGTCATTGAGCTGATTCCTACTCATAGCAATCCTGTAGGACAAAGTAGGACTGCCCGATACAGAGTTTCCAAGGAGCACCTGGCAGATTCAAACTGCTAACCTTTTGGTAAGCAGTCGTAGCACTTAACCACTACACCACCAGGGTTTCCTTGCGTAGGAAAGGCAGGTGAAATGTTTACTTTTATTTATCAACTGTAGCATCGAAGTTGGTTCACAAGAATTTTCCAACAGTAACCAAGTAATAATGACCATGTTTTTTTTAAATGTTACTGTGATCTCACATTGTTTCTAGGCCTTTTCAGTGGACAGAACTAGGTAGTAGTTTTGTGGTGGAAACATGCATAACAAAACATGTGTCATGGATTGCACTGTGTCCCTGATAAAAATGTGTTTAGCAATTTCACTAGGCCATGATTCCCAGTATCGAGTGATGTACCTGTATTTCATACGTCTGGCCTCAGTGACGCTAATGAGGGAGGATGGGTAGTAGTTGGGTTAGTGAGGCAGGACTCAGTCTCTGTCAGTGTATTTGGCCTTGATGCAATTTCTTGAGATATAAAAGAGAGAAGCTAGCAAAGAGATTTGGGAACCTCATACCATCAGGAAAGAAACAGTGCCAAGGGCAGGGTGCAACCTTTGAACTTGGGGTCCCTGTATTTATTTCAGAAGCTCCTGGTTTAGGGGAAGATTAATGACAAGGACCTTCCTGCAGAGCCAACAAGGAAAGACTTCCCTTGAAACTGATGCCCTGAATTTGGACTGCCAGCCTCCTTTGCTGGGAGAAAATAAATTTCTCTTTGTTAAAGCCGTTCACTCATGATATTTCTGTTAGAGCAGTGCCAGATGACTGAAACAGTATGTCTTATTTATTTTTGTTTTAATTAAAATGTATTATATGAGTCAGAACCCTGGTGGTGTATTGGTTAAGTGCTATGGCTGCTCACTAAAGCTTGGCAGTTTGAATCCAGCAGACACTCCTTGGAAACTATGGGGCACTTCTGCTCTGTCCGTACGGTCTCTGAGTCAGAACCAACTTGAACAGCAGTGGGTTTGGTTTGGTTTATGAGAGTCAAAATAGACTCAACAGCAATGGGTTTGGGTTTCTTTTTTAAAAAAAAAAAAAAATTTTACTGATGCTTCGAATTCATGTTCAGAACTATTAGGTTTTTATTTAGTGTCTTCAGTCTTATATATGTAGCTGCTTTCTCTCTTGTCAAGGATGCCACTACTCAGCAATGCTAGGAAATGATAGACTTAGAACATTATATAATTATTAATTTTCTTTACCCCATGTTTTAGTCATTTAGTACTATTCTAACAGAAACACCACAGGTAGATGCCTTTAGCAAATAGAAATTTGTTCTGTCATGGTCCATTAGGCCACACATCCAAATTCAGGTCATTAGCTCCAGGGGAAGGCTTTCTGTATCAGCTTACCTCCTGTAGACCAGGAGCTTCTTTGCAAAGGGACCCCTTGTCCAAAGGATGAGCTCTGCTCCAAGCAGTACTTACATTGTCGTATGAGGTCTCCAGATCTCTCTGTTCACTGTCTTTCGTATACCAAGACATTATCGACGGCGCTTGACTTGGCTTGACTTGGCTTGGCTTGGCTTGGCTTGGCTTGGCTAGCCTCAAGACAATCCGAACTTGTGGACTGAGCACCTCCTAACACAACTGCTGCCCATGTCTCTCATTAACACTGTAGAGGCAGGATTCATAACATAGAGGGGAAAAAAAATGACACAGTACTACGAATCATGGCTCAGCCAAATTGATACACTATTTGTTGGGGGGTGGGGACACAATTGAATCTGACATTCCACACTTTGACCCCCTACTAGTTTGTTGCATAGATGTAAGGTGGTTTATTCCACCAGATGTTTGCATGGTTTCTAGTCTGTTGCCATTACAGATGGTGCTGCAGTGCCTACATTGTACATACATCTTTTTTGCCATCATGTTTTAGGGATAGAGTCCTAGAAGTGGAATTGCTCACCAAAGGGTGAAATGCTTATGAAGTTTGCTAAATACCGTCTTAGTTATCTAATGCTATTATGGGAGAAATACTGTAAGTGGGTCGCTATAACCAACAGAAATTTATTGTCTCACAGTCTGTTAAATTAGAAGTCTGATTTTAGGTCTCCAGCTCCCAGGTTTGGCTCTGGAGAAAGGTCCTTGTCATCACTCTTTCCCTGGTCTAGGAGCTTCTCAGCACAGGGACTGCCAGTCTGAAGGATGCACTTGGCTTCTAGCACTACTTTCTTGGTAGCATGAGGTCCCATGTCTCTCTGCTTGCCTTTCTTTTACATCTCAAAAGAGATTAACTCAAGATACAACCTAGTCTTAGAGATGGAGTCCTGCCTCACTAACAGAACTGCCTGTAATCCTGCCTCATTAACATTGTACAGGTGAGATTTACAACACAAAGGTAAATCACTTCAGGTGACAGAATAGTAGATGGTCACACAGTTACGGGGATTCGTGGTTTAGCCAAGTTAACATACATTTTTGGGGGGCACAATTCAATCTATAGCACTACCAGGTTTCCCTCCATAGTGGTTATGCCGTTTTGTGTTCCTACCAGCAGTGTATGAGAGGGCTTGTTTCTCCACAGCCTTGCCAATAACATGTGATGTCAGATTTTGGGATTGTTGCCAGTCTGGTAGGTAAGAAACAGTATCTCTGTGTAATCTTAATCTGGATCTCGCTTATTACAAATGAGGCTAGATGCTTTCTAAAAATGCAGTTGTCCTGGTCCTATGAATGGGGCCAAAACATTTTATTGCAGAGGAACTGAGCACGTGCTTGTCTGGCACAAGCAGGGCTGAGAAGCACTAATGTCTAGTGTTTCAAAACAACTAGTGCAGAGCTTGGTATGGGGTAAACCTCCAGTCATTGTGCAGAGTGTCACAAGTGAACCTGAGCATTTGGGCAGAAGTGTACAAGATGATCAGGAAACGCTGGTGATGTAGTGGGTTAAGTGCTGTATCTGCTAACTGGAAAGATCAGCCATCCAGATCCGCCAGGTGCTCCGTGAAAACTCTAAGGGGCAATTCTCCTCTGACCTCTAGGGTCACTATGAGTCAGAACCAACTGAGTGGCACTGGATTTGGTTTGGTTTTTTGGTACAGGATCATCAACACAACTGGAGACCGTGGAGCTGGATAAACCTGGTTCTAATCCCAGTGGCACCACTTGCCAGCACTTGACCTTGTGAAATTGCTTAATTCTGAACTTGGCTGTGCTCATCTGTGGATAATAGTACCTCCTTTTGTAGAGCTAGGGTGCAAGATTATAGTTGTGACATGCTTGGCACAGTGTCTGATACAAAGTAAGGCTGAAGAAATGATAGGTTTTATTATTATTATTTGAATTAATGAAGGAAATTATGAGGTCTGTCATGGATTGAATTGTGTTCCCCTCTGAAAATGTATGTAGCAATGTGGCCAGGCTGTGATTTCTGGCATTGTGTGATGTTCCCGTGCACTGTAAACCCTGCCTCTATGATATTAATGGAGGAGGATGGGTAACCGTTCTGTTGGGCCAGAACTCAAGTGCGTAAGATTGTACTGTGCCTTGAGACAATCTCTTGATATGTATATATATATAAAGAAGCTAGCAGAGAGATCTAGGGACCTCATACCATCAGAAAAGCAGTAGTGCTGGGAGCAGAGCACATCTTTTGGAAAGTAGCTGGGGTCCTAGTGCCTTAGAAGCTCCCAGGTCAGGGGAATATTGGCAACAAGGACATTTGTCCAGAGCCAACAGAGAAAAACTTCACCTGGAGCTGGTACCCTCAATTTGGACTTCTAGCCCACTAGACTGGGACAGAATAAAACTTCACTATTGAAAGCTATCTACTTGTGGTAATTCTGTTAGGGCAGTACCAGGTGACTAAGACAACATCTTTGATGGCTGTAGATTTGCATCACTGTGGCCTGTAAAATCATTAATGCTTCTGTAAAATGGACTTGATATTAATGTAAGAAAGAAGACAGTCCTTCATGGCAAATGGTTTTGCTGTGGTGCTGAATGCTACACTTAAGATTCTGAGGAAGGAAGAGAGCAGAGAAAGAAGGGGAGGTGCAGAGGGGACCTGAAACCATCCCCATGAAGATTAGCTCCCCAGAGGACAGAAGGGGAAGTCACTTCTGAGCTGGGTATGTCCCCAGTTCACATGGCTTTCTCCGTTGCCACAGTATATGACAGGAAGATGTGTTTGAGAACTCAGTGTCGTGTGACTCAGAGTGAGCTGCTCAGCCATGGGTGAAGGTTGTCCTTCTCCCTAGTTCAGCCCCCATCTGCCCTCCCAACCTTGGGGCTAAAGAAAATATTAGTTTAGTGACAGCATGAACTTGGTATACTCTGCAGCTGTTTCAAGTCTTGGCAACCAGAGTTCATGTGTCAGTTATTCATGTCTCCCCTGGCCTGAGCTGCATTTCCTTTGAGCAAAGCAAACTGATGTTCAGACAAGCAACTTCAACCCGGAAATATGTCTCCCACCTCCCTGGGGGCGTTGTGGAGGGAGGAGTACGCTCACTAACAAGATGGGCCTTCTCTGTTTCTTACTTATTCACACATGCTAAAGTATTAGCTTCTTTCTCTGTCTCTGTTAAATTAATCTCTTTTTAGACTCAGTTTTTAATATTGATATGTGCCTCTACTGTTTGTCTTATGTTGCTTTATTTTTCTGCTTTGTAATTATCCCTCTATTCTCATTTTGTTGGGTTGATTTTCTTAATTCTTGTTTCTAAATTTTTGAATGAGAAATTAGATTCACTTAATTCTGTTTTTATTTTCTAATGAATGAATTTATTAGTACTTTCTTTATCCTTCTGTTCAAAATGTTTTATAATTTCCATTTTAATTTCTTTTTAGCCATCAGTAAGTAACTTTGAAGTATGTTTTGTACATTGTTAACATTTTTTTTTCCATGTTACCAGTTTCTAATTCTGTTGCATTCTTACCAGAATGTGAGTTGTAGGATATCATGTTTGGGGGAACTTATTGGAATTTGTTTAAAGGCCTAAAATCGCAATCAGTTTTTAGTTCATGTCTCATGTGTGTTGTGAACAAAACAAAGGTGAGTAGTCTGTGTGCTGGGTGCTGAGTTCTTAAAATAGCAATTGGCTCTAGCTGATAGGGGTGCCTTTCAGATCTTTTGCCCTTCACTGCCTGGTAGCTATCACATGCTTGAAGCAGCTGCACTTTGCTCGGTCCAAGACACAAGAATGTTTGTTTGGTGTGGCTCACAAAATATACCCACACCAAGGATGACAAAGGCTCTTCCATCTTTGCAAGTGAGGTTGATTTTCTGGAGCCTGAATACTTTTAGCCCCAGCTTATTTGCCTGTGAAGTCTTTAGATGACATAAACCGACTGCTAAACAAAGTTGGAGATTCGCATCTACTCAGAAGAAAAGCCTGGTAATACGCTTTCAGAAAAACCAGCCTGTGGAGCACAGTTCTGCTGCCACGCTCGTGTGGTCACCAGAAATTGGACCATGGCAGATGGTGGCTTCATTACCGTGTGAAACCTAGGCTGTGGTTTCATGTTGTTGATTATCTTGTCTGTTGCAATCATGGATATTTGTGCTGTGCATTATTTTAAAAGTAGAATAATAAATATCCTGATGAAGAGCAAAAGGAAGGGACTGAGTGAAGCATGGTGTCAGGTGTTATTTTAGGTCATTCTCCTTTGGTTACTGTGATTACATGGGTATTATGTAACTTCTCTGAGTTTTGTTTCTTCTTGAGTTCTTTGGATGTAATACTTCCCACTCACCATGTTGATCATAGATAAACGTAGTTAATAGACATACAAGTACTTGGTAAATTGTGAAAAAAAAAAAAAAAGATGTTGCAGCCAGGAAGTTGACTGACTGGTGGTGGGTGAATCCTCGTGTGTCAGAACAGAGCCGTGCTCTGTGGATTTTTGAGTGGCTGACTGTTCAGAAGTAGATCACCAGGCCTTTCCTCTGAGGACCCTCGGGGAGGCAGCCAAGTACATTAACCGTTTCCGTCAGCCAGGCCTCCATAAACCATGAACAAATCCTCACATACACAAGGTGCAGGTTGAGGGCACCTGTGGTCCCTAGAGTGTGGTTGTAAAGGAGAAAGTGGCAGTAGTCTCGTTGGCTGTTAGCCCCCTTTATCGTGCAGAAAGTGTCTATACTTGGTGGCATTGGATGAGATGTTTGGAGCCCCCTGAAATGCTCTGTTGTCCTTCTCTTCCTCTCTATCAGTGTGGAATAGGGAAGCTGCCACCATGACAACTCACGTCACTCTAGAAGATGCCCTGTCCAACGTGGACCTGCTGGAAGAGCTGCCGCTCCCTGACCAGCAGCCATGCATCGAGCCTCCACCCTCCTCCATCATGTACCAGGTAAATGCTGCCTGCTCTGTCCAGCTGCAAATAGTGTGTGACTTCCTGAACTCTGGGGATCCCCCCAGAGGGTTTGTACTGAAGACAGAGGGAAGGAGTAGGTCTGCCTCTAGAAGGTGAAAGGTCAAGAGCTGACGGTGTCCCTCCTGCTCCCCTTACCGCTGAGTGTGAGGAATAGATTAGCTAGTAGATGTTCCCCAGGTCTGTTTCAATTCCCCAGGGAAGGCTTGTTGATCTGCGCTGACCCCACATACCTTCCTGGCTGTTCTTGCCACTGCGTCAACCAAACCTCTGTCAGCTCTGACCACATGAATTAACTATTGCAATTTAGAAAGCCCCAGAGCCTGCCTGGGTAATTATTTCTCCTTCATGTATATACAAAGAACACTCATAACTTCCCACAGCAGCGAATGGCTCAGGGAGGCAGGTCACATTTATTTGCTTTTGCTTTGTGACAACAACTGGATTACTCAGACAACAATCCCATCAGGATATTGTGGGGAAGTGCACCAGTGGAGCTGGAGTCGGCCTTAGAAAGAGCCTCTTGTTGGGGCATGTGCAGAGAGTATTCTCCATTAATAAAGAATTCTTAAATTGGGCATCTATGGCTGTATTTGACCTTTTGAAAGTTTTTGAACTACTCAATGAGATTAAATGTAATACATATTTTTGATTTTGTTCAGTGGTTAAATGTGTTTATTAAGCATATGCCTGAAACTTCCACTACTAACATCAGTTAAATTTTAAGTTATGCATTTGTATTACAAACAATATAGAAAAGTGTAACTTAACAAATAAAAGTTTCCCTGTAACCGTGCAAGTATGTATACATGCTATGTATATATATCAATGTATGATTTGGCTATTTTTAAGCTAAAATATGTTAGGGATCTTTTTCCATGACAGTACTTCTGCTGATAATAATGTTATGACATTATTTTTAACTACTACATAGTACTTCAAATTCCATTATATGGGCATATTTTTATTTATTTAGCTGTTCTCTATGTTGATGGACATTTGTTTTTAGTTTTTTCTATGACAGAAATTACCGCAGTGATGATCCTTGTATTTATATATCTGTATCTTCAGTGTTTCTGGAACTGCTGGATCAAAGCAATGCATATTTTTACTTTTGCCAGCTCTTTGGGCTTGTATGTTTTAAGGATTTTTTGCTGAGGCTCAGCTGAGTGATACACTGCTGTTGGGAACAGATAGGAGCCTGCCTTCCACCTTCTCCCTGGGCAGTGTGTTTCAGAGTGGGGGTTTTGAGGAAGCTGAAGAGGTTGAGGAAACCCTGGTGGTATAATGGTTAAGAGCTACATCTGCTAATCAAAAGATTTGCAGTTTGAATCCACCAGGTGCTCCTTGGAAGCCCTATGTGACAGTTGTAGTCTGTCCTGTGGAATCATTATGAGTCAGAATTGATTCCATAGCAGTGGGTAATGAGGAGGGTGGTGAGAAGGTGATGATGCTGATAGATTTCTACTGAGAACTGAAGCTTTTTGACAGCAGTTTTTTTTCCTGGACACCTAACCCATGGGCCAGTTTTCTAACAGTGAAATCTTCCTCTGCTCTGATTCCCACAGGCCAACTTTGACACAAACTTTGAGGACAGGAATGCATTTGTCACAGGCATCGCAAGGTACATTGAGCAGGCTACGGTGCACTCCAGCATGGTAAGTTTCTGTGACACATAGGTGCAGACGTGCTCCCTGCCGGGGCTGAAGGGGCTCTGGGCAGCCTTAGAACACAAAGGACAGGCACACAGACTGCCTGGCTGAGACAGACCCATTTCTTTAAATCTTTTCTCATGTCAGGCTCCATTCACTCTCATCGTCAGCTTGTACTCCTCTTTCAGCTTTGCAAATCTTACTTACCTCTAAGGCCTAACTTTACTCTGTCATTGTGAAGCCAACATTGATTTCTTACTTCTCTGAGCTTCTATAGCTTTGGGGGTTAATGTCTGATCAAATTTTGCCTTGTCTTGTACTTTACAGATTTCTGGATGTGGGATATTTTTTCCTGAGCAAAGGAAAAGGTCCTTCAAAAATGAGGACAGTGTCTTTAGAATAACACCTGACCTGAGAAAGCTGACGGCCTGCTTTATTTCCTGGTGGGGCTAGTTATTATTATCTTTCAGCATACAAATGGCTGATCCACCTGGAAAGGGTCATCCCCTTGCCTCTTGGGTTGTCATTGATTTTGTTCTCATGTGGCACTGAAATTTGAAGAATTCCAGATTCCTTATTCAAAGACTGTGTAATTCTCATTGGCTCTTCCTATAGTTCAGTGCATCAGTATATCAGTATCATGACATTTTCTTGTAACATTCCTTATTCATTCCGTAAATACCGTGTACCTGGACTATGCTGAATGCCCGGGAGGTATTACAAACAAATGGGGCTCAGTTTTGATTCTCACAAGGGCAAGTGGAAAACAGATAAACTTCGTTTACTGGACACTTTTAATGTGCAGATATTTGTAAATGAATTTTTATCATTTCATCTACATATCAGCCCTGTGCAGTAGGTGTCACTGCAATACCCACTTTATAGATAGGGAAAACTGATACCCAAAAAAGTAAATTGCTTAGGGTCTTTTTGCTGAGAAAGGACAGCCCTAAATCCAGGTTTATCTAACTACAAAAGCTTTGCTCTAGGTTCTTACAAAAATGTGCTGGTAAAAATTCACAAAGTTTAAAGGTAAATATTATGGTAAAATTTCAAAGTTCTGAAATTTTTAGAGTACTTGAGAGAGTCAGAAAGCTTCTTGAAGGAAGTGGCTTTTAAGTGGGGCTTTGTAAGAGGGTAATGATACTTTTGTATATGTATGCTATGTAGAATATGTATTCTTACATGTCTAATCATTGGAGCCTTGTAAGAGCCCTGTGACTTGCAAAGGGTTAATTATACTTATTTTAAGGATGAGAAAACTGAGGCCTTGTGAAGTTAATAAGCAAGTTGTTCATAATCCCACAACTAGTAAATATTAGGGTTAGACCTGGAATGCAGAGACTTTGATTCCCAGTCTTCATGTGTTTCCTTTGCACTCCATTGTCTCATGCGATTAGAATTTTATAAGTCAGGGAACTAATATGAATGGTCATGGAGATGAGAATTTTCAGGGACTCTCTGGGTTTGGACATTTGTCATGGATTGAACTGTGACCCCCCAAAAAATGTGTTTAGCCATTTGACTGGGTCATGATTCTCAATATTTAGTGGTTGTCCTCCGTTTTCCTGTGCTGTATGTTATAAAGGATTAGGGTGGGACTGTATATTCCTGGCTGGCTGGCATATATCCCTCCCTAAGGTCACCTCCCTGCTCCAGTGTAAAGGGAGTTTCCCAGGAGTGTGACTTGCACTGCCTTTTAGCCTTTCATCGTACAAGAGATAAAAGGAAAGGAAGGCAAGCAGAGCAGTGGAAGCTCTGTACTATTAAGAAAGCAGTGCCAGGAGTAGAGCACATCCCTCAGACCTGAGGTTCCTGCGCCAAGATTCTCCCTAACTAAAGACTGATGAAAGACATTCATCCAGAGCCGACAAGGAGGAAGGGCCTTCCACTGGAGTAGATACCCTGAATTCATGCTTTTAGCCTGTCGGACTGTGTAAGAATAAACTTTTCTTTATTAATGCCATCCACTTTGTGGTGTTTCTCTTAGAGCAGTACCAGATGACTAAAACAACACTAAAGAACATATGGGGAAGTTGTCTCTGGTATTTCTGGGAAATGATGTAAAGGTCAGGCAGCTGGGTGATGTAAATAGTTAAACACTTGACTGTTAACCAAAGGATTGGCAGTTCTAACCCACAAAGAGGTACCCTGGAAGACAGACATGGAGATCTTCTGAAAGGTCACAGCCTTGAAAACCCTTAGGAGCACAGCTCTACTGTGCACACAGAGACTCTCCATGAGTCGATATCCTGGTTATCTAATGCGGTGATAACAGAAATAACCACAAATGGGTACCTTTAACAAGTAGAAATTTGTTTTATCACAGTTTAGGAAGCTAGAAGTTCAAATTCAGGGTACTGGCTCTAAGAGAAGGCTTTCTCTTGACACTAGGGGGAGGTCCTCATCTCTTTTTAGCTTCTTTTTCGTGCTTTCTTTGGAGGTCTCACGTAGCATGGCATCTATCTTTCCCCATCTGTGCTTGCTGCTTGCTTGACTTGCTCTTTGATACCTCAAAAGAGACTGATTTAGAACATACTGTATACTGCTTCATGAACATAACAAAGAAATCCTATTCCCAACTGGGATTATAACCATGCAAATAGTAGGAGTTAAATACAGATTTTGGGGGAACACAAATCTGTGCATAATAAAGTCATCTCTGTTGCAGCTAACAAAAACAACAACAACATTAGGATTAGTGCTTGGGAGACTTTTGATTCATTTGATGAAAACATCAAAAGCAACGGAAATATTCATGGGGTAGACATGAGTAGTATAGTGCTTTGGAAATAAATTTCATTTGTTAATCATGTGTAGAATAAGTGAAACTTCACATGGCAAATTAGGTTCCTTTTGCATAATTTGTATGAAGTTTGACTTCTCTTTAATTAAGTTTCCCTTCAACAATTTGTATAGAGATGTTATACAACTACAAAGGGGAACTTAATTTGCTGTGTGAGTTTTCACCTAAAACACAATTAAAATATTAAAAAGAAGGAAAGAAAACAGAGAAACATTTTCCCCTAGAGCCTTCAGAAGGAACACAATTTTTATACAAATTCTTAAAGAGGAACTCAATTTGCTCTGCAGACATTTTTTATACAGATTGTTTTGTGCCATTGGTTACAATTTTTACAGTGTGTCAGCATTCTCATTACTTACATTCTGTTTGTTCTCTTCCCATTGATCTAGCTTCTCTGCTCCTCCTTACCTTCTCACCTTTGCTTTTGGGTCAGTGCTGGCTGTGTGGTCTCACATAGTTAATTGTGTAAGGGAGCATGTTACTCAGAGATGATGCTGTTTATTGTGTTAGCCAGTCTATTATTGGGGTGAAGCGTGACCCACAGAAATAGCGTCAATTCCATGTTCGTTTGGGACAGTTATGTCAAGGGTTCTTCTAGTCTCTGTCGTTCTAGTAGGTCTGTTTTTTAGAAATTTGGGCTTTGTTGTACAGTTTTTTTCCCGTTCCATCTGGAACCTTCCATCATGTTCCTACTCGACAGTCAGTATTGGTAGTCACGTACCATCTAGTTCTTACTCATCTCAAGTTTGAAGATGTTGTATTTCGGGTGTGCTGTCAGTCTCGGATTGGTTTCTCCTTTGCTCCCTGTCATTCTCTTTTGATCCATACAAATGGAGACCAACAGTTGTGTCTCAGATGACTGTTCACAACCTTTTAAAACCCTAGAGGCTCCTCCCTAAACTTGGATGTACAACATGATCTTTGTGAGTTACATTATGCCCGTTGACTCAGTTACTCCCTGAGACTCTAGTTCTAAGGCCCTTGAACCAGTAATGCAATCCCACAAGTAGTTATGTTTACAAAGCATCTGTGACGGTGCCCCTGTGTCTCCTCGCTTTTTCCATCTTCTAGAGGACACCCACATTCCTTGGCTCATGGTCCCCTTCCTCCTCCTTTGAAGTCACCAATGATGCATCTCACTAACTTTGCTTCTCTTGTCATATCTGGTCTGACCCCAGCCAGGAAAGATTCTGTGCTTTTAAGAATTACTGTGATTAGCTTGGGCCCACCTGGGTAATCCAGAATAATGTCCCCATCTGAAAGTTCTTAGTCACATCTGCCCAGTCCCTTTTACAATATAAGGTAACATAGTCACTGATTGCAGGGGTTAAGATGTGGACATCATTGGGGCCGTTGTTCTGCCTTCTTGTTCACTGCCCTGTTCCCAGCCTACCAGGGCCTGGTGCCTGGTAAGTGGTCAGTCAATCAAACAGTAGTTGAATCACTGAGATGGAATTACTTATTCCTGCTTGTGAACAGTTTGCTGCTAAAAAATGGAAACGTGCTCCCTGTGTTACTGTCTCTTGCTTTATTTTGACTTGTATTTTGGGGGCAGATGGCAGTGGGAGACCCACTGACTTGATCTTTTCCCTTGTGTCAAGGAAAAGATGTTGCTTATTTTATAAGTATGACTTGTCACCGACATTTGCTGTTGAAAACAGAATCACTATAAGTAATAAATTCCAAATTAAATTTTTTCTTGTACTAACAAGACACTGTGAAATTAATACGATATGTGGATTAAAATATAAATCGGTAAAGGTTTTTTGTATAAATATAGATGTTTAAAGAGATAGCTAAAGCCCAAGCCACTGCTATAGAGTTAATTCTGACTCATGGCAACCCTCTAGGTCAGAGTTGAACTGCCTTATAGAGTTTTCAAGGAGCGCCTGGTAGATTTGAACTGCCAGCCTTTTTGTTAGCAGACATAGCACTTAACCACTACTTTTTTAATGGTACTTTTTGAGATGTAATTCATGTAACAGAACCCACCATTTTAAAGTGTATAGTTCTGTATAATTGCATTGTGGTGCAGCTGTCACCACTGTTTAATTTCCATCACCCCAGAAAGAAACCCTGAGTCTGTTAGTCACTCCCAGTCTCCCCACCCCTATCCGTGTTATTAATTGCTTTCGAGTCAGTTGTAACCCACAGCGACCCTATAGGACAAGGTAGAACCACCCTAGGTGGAAATCTTCATGGGAGCAGATCTCCAGGTCTTTTCTTGTCAGTTCAAACCACCAACCTTTTGGTCAGCAGCCCACTGCTTAACTACTATGCCACCCAGCCCTTTACCCCACTCACTTCCCTGTTCCTAAAACCCAGAAACCAAACCTATTCCTAGGCAACCTTTGATTTATTGTCTGTCTCTATAGCTTCATCTCGTCTGTACATTTCATATAAGTAAAATTGTACAATATGTGGCCTTTTGTGTTTGGATTCTTTCACTTAGCATAATTCTTTGTGCTTAGTTTTCAAGGTTCATCCATGTTGCAGCAGGTATCAGTATTTGATTCCTTTTTTTGGCTGAGTAATGTCCCATTTTATGGCTACACCATACTTTGTTTACCCCTTCATCAGTTGATGAATGTATGGGTTGGTTTTACTGTGTTGGTTTCTCAGAGCTGCTGTAACGAAGTGCCACAGAGTGAGAGCTTAAGTGACAGAAGTTTATTGTCACACAGTTCTACAGACTAGATAGCATAGTCCAAATCAGTGTGTTATCTGGGGCATGTTCCCTCCAAAGCCTCAATGAGAAGATCCTTTCTCTTCTCTCCCAGCGTCTAGGAACTCCAAGTGTTCCTTGGCTTGTATATTTCATCTTCATGTGAGAGTCCTTCCCCTGTCTCTTTTCCTTTTATGTAAGGACACCATTCAGATTGGAGGAGAACCTGCCCTGCTCCAGTGTGATGTCCTGTTCGCTAAACTGGTAACGTCTTGGAAGATCCTTTTCCAAACAAGGTCCAGGTGTTAAGAATTCAATATAGTTTTTTTTAACAGCACAAAACCCTTTTTTTTTTTTTTGTAGTGCACCTTAGATGAAGAGTCTACAGAACTAGTTTGTCATTAAAGAATTAATTAATGTACATACTGTTGTGTGACACTGGTTGCCAATCCCACAGCATGTCAGCATCTTCCCTTCTCAGCCTTGGGTTCCCTACTACCAGCTGTCCTGTCCCCTCCTGCCTTCTGGTCCTTGCCCTTGGGTCGGTATACCCCTTTAGTCTCCTTTTGTTTGATGGGCCTTTTTAATCTTTGGCTGAAGGGTGAACCTTAGCAGTGACTTCCGTACTGAGTGAAAGGGTGTCTGGGAGCCATACTCTTGAGATTTCTCCAGTCTTTACCAGACCACTAGTTCTGGTCTTTTTCATGTATCTTCTTGAGGGACATAATTTGATTCATAACATCCTACTTATCGCAATTATGAATAATACTGGTATGAACAAGTTTTCGTGTGGATGTATGTTTTCAGTTCTCTTGGCTGTATTCTTGGGACTGGAACTGCTGAGTTATATGGTGTCTGTGTGTTTTACTATCTGATCAACTGCCAGATTATTTTCCTAGTAATATTCTTAACTTCCGTACAGATTACCTAGCATGTGTGTGTGGAGGTATATATCTATATTTCATTTAACTCTCACAAAGTTCTGTGTGATGGTAAGAATCTTATTATTGTTGTTGCTTAACAGATGACCAAGTGGATAGTTTTAGGCTATGAAAGGATATACTGCAGGCCAAAGGGATAATAAGTAGTGAAACTAACATCTGAGCCCAAATGTTTGGACCCTGCATTTAGGGTCTTTCTACAGTAGCATTTAAAAGGTGAGGTATCGTTGTGCTGTGCAGTGTTCTGCTGTGCTGTTGACCATCTGCTCTACTTACTATTTAAAAAAAAAAAATAATCATTAAATTATTTTTAAATAATACTTTAAAAAATTGCGTTAATCATGTTACTGTTTATGAAATGCTACCACAGACTCATGTAAGCATGCAGATACTATAGAGCCATGTGACAGCTTTAAAAAAAGTGAAAGACCTCTAGGGAGTTTGCTAGCCACAGCTTTGTGTGCATTCCACTAAAATCATGTTTTCAGTACCTGAAACTATGTAGTATTGCAGTGACTGCTCTGTTTGGTTTTTTTTCCACCCATCGGCTGTACATGGTGTTTTGCTACTTCTTATTTTCCTGCTCACAGTATAACTGGGGCACCTGTTCCTACGGGAACACACAGCTCTGCCGCATTCTTTCTATGGTAGCTGTCCATCTGTTGGAAAACATGGCAGGGCTACAGAGCCCTGGGGTGTCTTATGTGGATGATTTAAGCCAGAGCTTCTTAAACTTTCTCTGCATTTGAGTTGCCTGGGATTTTGTTGAAATGCAGATTCTCATTGTATGGGCCCAAGGAGGGGCCTGAGAGTCTGCATTTCTGTGAAGCTCCCAGGTAGTACTGCTGCAGCTGGTCCTGTGCTGAGCGCCTGATGGGTCATTGAGCAGCCAAGTGGTGCTGGTGCAGTTTCTCACTGCTGAGTGTGTTGTGCTGTTTCAGAATGAAATGCTGGAGGAAGGGCACGAGTATGCGGTCATGCTGTACACCTGGCGCAGCTGTTCCCGGGCCATTCCTCAGGTGAGACTGCCTGTGTGTCCCTCTTTTCCCTCTAGGGGCCGCTATTGTCCTCATGTCCCCAGCACAGAGAGCTGAGAACAGTGTCTCCTCCAGGTAAACCAAGAAAGCCCCCAAAACCCACTGCTGGCAAGTCCAGTCCGATTCATAGTGACCCTAGAGGTCAGAGTAGAACTGTCCCATAGAGTTTCCAAGGAGCACTTAATGAATTTGAATTTCCGACCTTTTGGTTAGCCGACATAGCACTTAACCCACCAGGGTTTCTTTCTCCGCCATGTAGCAGGGAGCAAATGAAGACCTGTTGACCAAGAGTGCAGCTGCAGTCATTCAGAGAGTTTTCTGTAGTACTAATGACAAAGTTCTATGCTTAGGGACTTAAAAAAAAATCTGTGCAGTATCTTTTAGTTCAAAATCAGTATGTGTTCACTGCACTGCACCCCAACCATTGCAGAAGGGTAGAAAACAAAAAGTAAGACATCCCCATACCCTCACCCTCATCTCTGTGAATACTTTAATAGTCTCCTGGATCTTTTTCCTTGCATGTGTATTACTTTATAAATTACTAACATTGACAGAGTCATGTTTTTCTTATATTTTTCTGTCACATGTTTTTTCCACTTCTTTTTCATGTTGATACATATAGATATTATTTTTACCATCATTAGTCTATCATTAACCATATTTGTATGAAAATAACATATAAGTGCCTTCATAGACTGTCTGCCAGCCATGTCCTCACCTCCCATTCGAGGTATTTTTGTAAATAAATTATTTTTTAATATCAACTTGTTATTTGTACAAAAACAGGTAGTGAGTCCCATTTTAACAAAACCAGTAGGCCAGAGATGTGTAAAGGAAACAGACACCATTCCTTTGCCTTCCTCCTTGTACTAGTGCCCTGACGTAACTACTGTCAACAGTGTGGTTTGTACTCTTTCCTCTTCTCTGTGACTGCATGATGTATGAACATGCACACTGTGTTGTGTTTCCTTAACAAAAATGGGATCCAGTTATACTTACTGTTCTGCAGCTTTTTTCACCTGTCAGTTTATTGTGGTCATCTTTTCCTGTCAGTTCATATGAATTGGTCTTGTTCCTTCTAACAATTGTATGATGACATTGTGTGAGTGCACTATAATGTATTTTATTCTTTTAGTCATCAACTGGTAGCTCTTTGAGTTGTAGCAACCACTTTAAGAATGCCCTAACAACAGTATAAAGAATGTCCTTGTATTTAATTTTGCTTACTCTTGGAATTGGGTTGACCTTTTGGTGTGGTTGACCTGTTAGGCATGCATGCTGTGCAAATATCAGTCCTGTGATTCAGATGCACACACTGGTTGAAAAGCGTTGGGTATAAAACAGGTTTCTTGCTGAACGCTTCTCATATGGGCCAGTGTTGGCCTGGGTATGGCTAGAGGAGTTTTGTCTCAGCTACATTCAAAGCAGTGGACGAACATTTTCTCTGCTCAGAATCTGACCAGGCCCCATGGGGTAGGGATCGGGAAAAGACTGAAGGAGGGAGAGCTTTCAGACCTATGGAGATACATATACAATTCATGACCAGGGTCTAGAATGGAGGGGAGAAGGGTTCTGGTTTCAGGACCATTGTTTCCTTTTCTGTAGCCAAACTCTGGGGAGCTTGCTTTCTTCTATCAAGCCTGACAGACAGGGACTATCCAGCCTCCTCTCACTAGTGTGATCCACCCAAAACAGATCCCTTAAGAGTGACAGAGGGCCCTACTGCTGGAACAACAGGGGTGAACCTGGACTGACTGGGCAAGCCAGCACATGTGACCTCACCTCTCCCTCACAGGTGAAATGCAATGAGCAGCCCAACCGAGTGGAGATCTATGAGAAGACGGTGGAGGTACTAGAGCCAGAAGTCACCAAGCTCATGAAGTTCATGTACTTTCAGGTGAGGGAGAAGGGCGGGTCGGGACCAGGAGGCTTAAACACTGGCATCTGGATTTTTCTGCCACACTGTTTATTTATTCTTTTAGCCAATATTGTTTGAGTACCTGCTACAGCTGCAGTTGAATAAAACAGACAAGTTCTCCTCTCTATGTAATTTACATCTTTGTGACTATATGAGTGCATTTAGGGCAGGGAGACCTTCAGACAATAATATGTGATAATTTCAGAACAGAGTAAAGGATGAATGACATGAAAGTAGGATTCTGTAGTGGAGTACCCACAGCATGTGTCAAGCTCTAGGGACAGTGTCTCAGGAAGACACATTGAAATGAGGTCAGGGTGGTGACCAAGAGGCTGCTGTGTGATAATCTAGACGACAAGTGAAGTGTGTCAGGCAGAGGGCAGTGCAGAGGCCAAGGCCCTGAGGCCTGCCTGAGCTTGCCATGCTTTGGAGATGGAAGGAAGCCAGGGATGCTACAGAGCAGTGAGAAGGGGAGAGACACGGACCTGATCATGTGGGGGCATTGCAGGCCGTGGGGTACACCAGGAAAAGGGTATTTGGATTTGATTCACGCACCCCAGGAAGCCCTTAGAGGGTTTTAATGACAGAAGCTCATTTAGGTTTTCAAACAATGCTCTGGCTGCTCTGTGGGTAATAGACTGGGGAAAGGACAGTGAGAGGAAGGCGGGGAGTCAGCAGGGACACCAGTTAGTAGCAAGGCCAAGAAGAGCCACCATCTAAATGAAGAAAAGAAAAAAGAGAGCCAGAATTTTCCATGAGTAGAAGATAGCAAGGTGGCTAAATAGAAATGACAGAGGAAAAAAAAATGTAAGCAAGTTGGGTATTGTGGTTATGTCAGAGGCTTTTCAAGACTGCTGGTTGAACCCTGAGGACTAGGTTGTTCCCCAGAGTGAAAGTTAGGCCACATCTCAAGCCTTCCATGCATTATTCAAGGGCTGGTTTCGAGTCGGGCTGCTCAGTGCTATGCTAACCCCTTGAGGGTGGGGGTAGGAGTGTTCGAGGAAAGGTGGGTATGGACCCAGACACTGCTGCTGAGCCTTGACTCAGAGGATGAGAAACCCAGGTCAGACCCCAGTTCTGCCACATGCTAACTTGTATAAGTTAACATCTGTGACCTTCAGATTTGCCACTTAGAAATATGTGCCTATTTCAAAGTTCCTGGGTGGTACAGGCTACAAGCCAAAAGGACAGCACTTTAAACCCACCAGCTATTCTGTGAGAGACAGAGATGTGACAGTATGCTGCTGTAAAGATTTTCAGCTTGAGAAACCCATGGGGGCGGTTGTGCTGTGTTCTGTAGGGTCTCTGTGAGCTGGAATCAACTTGGTGGCAATGTTTTTTGGGTGTTTGTTTTCTGTTTGTTTTTGGTTTCAAGTGGTGCCAAGTTTTCACTTTGCTAATAACTGAAAGGTTGGTGGTTTGAATCCATCCAGTGGCCATGTGGAATGGCTGGGTGATTTATTTCTGTAAGATTATAGTCATTGAAGACCCTGTGGAGCACAGTTCTACCCTGATACACATGAGGTTACCCTCAGAGTCGACTTGGAGTCGCTGGGTCAGGTTTACAGGTTTGTGGTCAGGATTCAGAAAGGTCAAGAATGTAGAGAGCCACTAGAGCCCTGACTGCACATTGAGTTCAGTAAATTATGGTGGTGGTTTCTACCGTTATGGTCCTGCCTTCAGCGAGCCTGAGATTTTATTTGAAGGAAGATCTAAGACAGAAGAAATATCTAGAAACTTAAATGCCAACATGAGGACCTCTGACAAGAGGTGCTTAGAGAAGGGGGAATCTAGAATAGTGTAGAATTGCACTATTTAATATGATAGCCATTAGCCACATACAGATATTTCAAAGATGGCAAGACTTTATCTCATAACTTTGAACATGTTATCAGGTTAGATCATCTCTGGAGAAGGACATCATGCTTGGTAAAGTGATGAGTCAGCAAAAAAGAGGAAGACGTGTAGGAGACATGGATTGACCCAGTGGCTGCGGCAAGGGGTTCAAACACAACAACGGTCGTGAGGATGGTGCGGGAGCAGGCGGTGTTTCATTCTGTTACACAGGGTTGCTATGAGTTGCAGCCAACTCGATGGCACCTAACAACAACAGCTATTTAATTAAAATTAAATAAATTTTAAAATGCACTTTCTCACTTGCACGAGCCACGTTTCAAATACGCAATAGTCACATGTGATGATGAGTGGCTATCACACTGGACAGTGCAGAGCAAATTGAGGACATTTCTATCCTCATTGAATGTTCTCCTGGGCCTAAACTCTGGGCAGCGAAAATGCTGCTTGGTCTGTTCTTTAAAGGAGAAGAATGACTTTCTGGTAGAACATCTCAGGCCAGTGGAAGAGAAGCAGAGTTCCCGTTCTGAGGACGAGGTTCTTCCTGTCCTCCCCTCTTCCCTACTCCTTGTCTGCTCTGTCTCTCTCTGGATTACTACAGTAACTTTCTTTTGGTCCTTGGTCAGCCTTGTTTTTGTTTTTTTTTTTTTTTAGTTGGCAACAGCTTTATTGAGCTATAGTAATTTAGATACCATATAATCTAAATTTAAAGTGTATAATTCAAATATTTTTAGTATATGCACAAGGTTGTTCAACCATCACCACAGTCCATTTCAGGACATTGTTTGTCACCTCAGAAGTCAACTCTGTCTCTTTAACTATCACCCTACAGTGATCCCAGTCTCGTTTTCCTCCCCTTAGCCCCTTGGCAACTGCTTTATAGATTTGTAGATCCTCGACATTTCATATAAATGGAAAGTACACTGTGTGGTATTCTGTATGTGACTAGTTTCACTTAGCATAAGGTTTTCAAGGCCCATCCATGTTCTACCATATGTCAGTATTTTACTCCTTTTTATGGTGAATATGATTTCATTCAGCAGATTTTTTGCATTTTGTTTATGTGTTCATCTCTTGATGGACTGTTAGGTGATTTCCATATAGTCCTGCTGTGAACACCTGTGGGTATGTTTTTATGTAGGCATATGTCTTAGTCATGTAATGCTGCTAGAACAGAAATACTGCAAGTGGATGGCTTTCACAAAGAATTTTTTTCCCTCACAGTTTAAAGAGGCTAGAAGTCCAAATTCAGGATGCCATCTCTAGGGGAAGGCTTTCTGTCTTTGTCATCTCTAGGGGAAGGTTGTTGTCATCAGTCTTTCCCTGGTCTAAGAGGTTCTCAGGGCAAGGACCCTGGGCACACAGGACATACTCTGTTCCTGGCACTTTTTCTTGATAGTGTGAGGTTCCACTCCTCTCTACTTGGTTCTGTCATCCATAGCTCAAAAGAGATTGATTCAAGGTATGATACAATCCTATAGATTGAGTCCTGCCTCATTAACATAACTCCTTCTAATCCTGCCTTTTTAATATCCTGGGAGTTAGGATTTACAACAAATAGGATAATCAAATCACAGAATAGTGGACACCTAAGCAATACTGAGAACCATGGCCTAGCTAAGGTGACATATATTTTGGGAGAACACAGTTCAATCCATAATATTCTACCCCTTAGCCCCCACGAAAGTTACATCCTTGCCACATGGAAAACACACTCACCCCATTATATCATAGTAAAAGTCTTAAAATCAACTCCAAATCCAGAATTTCCTGGGGCAAAATTACTCTTTATCTGCAAAATCTAGACTACAAGTCATTTGCTTCCAAAGTACAATGATGCAACAGGTACAAGTTATTTCTATCACAAATGAGAGAAATTGGAAGGAAATGAAGGATAACAGGTAGCAAACAAGCAGCAGAACACATTCCATTAGCTCTCAAGCCTTGAAAATAATTCCATGTTCTCTGAGACCAATTTAGACAATGATCCTGCCCTCCAGATTCTGGATCTTGGCCACACTCTGGATTCTGGGTGGAGGCCCCTCAGCCCTGGGCCTTGTTTTCACCTTCCAGGTCTACTGAGATAGCAGTTCTGCTCTCAGATTTTGGCAGTCGTATTCCCCTAGTGCATCTGCATGGTGACCCTATACCCTTGGCCCTGGCAGGCCCCATTCTTCTGCCTCTTGGGCACGGGAGCCTTGCCTCCTCAACTTTGGGCAGTAGCTCTGGCCCCATCCCACTGACACTCCTGAAACGCAGCCCCACACTCCCTAACTGAGTTGGTGAAGATCTGACTCTTTGAAGCCTAGGAGGCTGTGGCCCCACCTTTTGAACTCTAGAGGCCATGACCCCACCTTTTCATACCCAAGAGGTACCACTCTGCCATTTGAGACCAAGGCATCTATGCTTCCTATTCTCCTTGTCTCTTCAGCTTCTGTTTCCTGGTTCCTTGGCTTCTCAGCCCCTTGGGCCTTTTTGGGTTGGCTTAGCGTCTTCCCTGCTTAGGTAAGTCTTCCAGAGCTCTTTTGTTCCTGTAAGTAAGTGCCTAGAAACACCCACTCCACCAGTAAACCTTAGTTGGAAGGCACTCAGCTCTTGCTCTGTGGGTTGGCAAGCCTACCTCCACCAGTAAGCGCCCAGAGGCATGCCACTTGACCAGGAAGCCTCCTGCCAAAGGCATTCAGCTCTCTCACTCCGTGGGTCGACTCCCACATTATCTTGCATTAGTCTCCTCGTTCTACTGCTGCTTCTCACCATCCACACCATCTCTGGTGTTACAGATGTCTTCACTTCCTTCTAAGTCGTTACCATAATTATCTTTGATGTCCATAAATCCACCAGTAATCTCTCCGAAGCAGTCTAGGCTTTTACTATTAGGGACTTTAAAACTCAGCATCTGTCCAAAACTGTTTCTGTGTTGTAGGTATCGGTTGGGGCAGTACCCTACTCTTGATAATCAAACCCCACTCCTGGCACTTCTGTCTGGGTGGTTTGAAGTTCCCATCCTCTCTGCTCACTTCTCTGTTTTAATTCTGAAAAGAGACTGAATCAAGATACAACCTAATGTTGTAGAGTGAGTCCTGCCTCCATAACTAACTGCCTCTAATCCTGCCTCATTAACATCATAGAGGTTAGGATTTACCACATGTAGGAAAATTACATTAGATCTCAAAACGGTGGACAACCACACAATACTGGGAATCATGGCCTAGTCAAGTTGACACACATCTTGGGCAGGGCACAACTCAGTCCGTCACAGTGTGTGATTTCATTTCTCTTGGGAATGTACATACAAGTAGAATCGGTAGCTCACATAGTAATTCTGCCTTTAAATGCAGTAGCCATTTAACTTCTCTCCATGCTTCTTCTACCTTTTCCCACTATGATTTGTTCTCACCACAGCAACCACTGTGACTTTAGTAGATTATAACTCAGACCATGTGGTTCTATTCAGAACCATCTCCCATCTCCCATCTTCCCAACTTGGTCAGTGTCAGGGCGTGACCCACACAGCAGCCTATAAGAGCCAGTGGAGTGTCGTCCTGGCCCCTCTCTGACTCCTCTCTTGCTCCTTTTTCCCATCTCTCAGTCTACTCCAGCCACTGGCCCACTTATTCTTTGAAAACACTAAACACTCTGGCCTCAGGACCTTTGCACTGGCAGTTCACACTGCCTGGAATATACTTCCCTAGTCACCCCCATTTTCTTTCCCCCCTTCTTTTTTCAAATCTGTTTCCTAAAGGTCACTTATTGATGTTTTCTTCTTAAAGTTATAGCTCCTCCAAGTCCTTGCCATCCCCCTTGCCTTCCTTGTTTTCCTTTATAAAATATAATCTAATATAGAACATTTACTTATTTATTTTCTGTCTTTAGTAGAATGTAAGCTCCTTAGGACAGAGTTGATTTCTTTTTATTTCTTTCTATTTTGCTACCTGGTCTACCAAAGTGTCTAAAACAGTGCCTGGTACATGGCAAATGCTCTATGAATGGTTATTGAATGAATGAATATTTTTCTGAGTGTCCCTCATAATCTCTGTAGATACTTACCCTGTTATCCGGCACCTGACACTGTCCTAGGTGCTGGGGATACAAAAATGAATGATACATCTCAGCAAATGCTCATTAAGGGGATTAATTGGTTTGACTCACTTCGGGGCAGGTTCCAGGCTCCTATCTAGAAATCAGCTTTGGGTTTGAGTAGCCCTCTGAAAAAGTCCCCGAAAGATTTTCCCTTCTCTAGGTGTCTAGGCTGTGACTAGGAACCCAAGGTAGCCTTGACCCTGCACCCAGCCAGAGAGCACAGCGAGCAGCCTACCCCTCTACCAGTGCCATTGACTGCTCTGTCTCTACACTGTCCTCTACCTGCAGCGCAAGGCCATCGAGCGGTTCTGCAGTGAGGTGAAACGTCTGTGTCATGCTGAGCGGAGAAAGGACTTTGTCTCTGAGGCCTACCTCCTGACTCTGGGCAAGTTCATCAACATGTTCGCTGTCTTGGATGAGCTGAAAAACATGAAGTGCAGTGTGAAGAATGACCACTCTGCCTATAAGAGGTCAGGGAACTTTCCCCACCCCGTCCCGACCCCCCTAGCCTGGCCCTTCTTCCTTGGAGCTGGCTGAAGAAAGTGGATGGAGCCCTCTACCAGGCTTCTTCTCCAGAACCAAGCCAGCTATTCCCCCCCAACACACAGTGGAAGTGGGCCTGTATCTCTGTTTGTGGTTTGAGGGATGAGATGTGGACCTGGGTTTGGGAGGGTCTCCAGTTTTATTTCTCAAGAAGGAATGCCGTCCACAAACCCCCACTTCCGTGGAGTAGCAGAGTTTGTTGTTATCTCTTGTAGTGTGAGACCGTTAAGATGGTCATCACATAGTGGTCTTTAATGAGAATCGGAAAGCCAAGTCAAAATGCTTATGTGAAAGGAGGAAATAATTGGCGACTGGAGCTGCCAAGTCCAGCCATACCTGGACCCACGTGCTCAAGTGATGTTTAGCCTCTGGCTTTCTCCACCGCTCAGCTCCACTTCCCTTGTGTCAGCTTCATCTTTCAGCAGGCCCTTGGTGCCTGATGGCTGTCAGAAGCTTCAGGCTTCCCTCTGGCCAGTGTAGCAACTCCAGCTACTAAGGAAAGGCAGGGATTCTCCTCAGCCAGACACTTGCTGCCGAAGTCCCCAGAGGATTAGCCTCGATCCATCTTGGGCTGTGTGGGTGGAAAGAGAAGGTTTGGTGGTCTTATGGATGTGTTCACACTGGGAGTTGGGGGTCAGTGTCAGCTCACAAGGAAGAAGAGCCAGGAGGACTGAGAATGGGGGACGGGAGTCTTCTCCAAAAATCAAGATGCAGTCACCCCGGCAGGTGAAAGGTAGACAGAGCAGCACGTCCTCAATGTTGGTTAAGGTTCAGAGGAACCATGGAGTGTCTGGGTAAACATCTTAGTGAGACATTCTGTGTCACAGTTACAGAGAGACCTCCTCCAAGAGCTACATCCCTTGGGTTTCGAGGTAACTGGAAAAAGCAGAGAGCAGACTGATTCTCACAGTTTCATTCTCCTGGTTGAACTATGAAACCAGAGGTTCCCAGCTGGTAGGGTCCTATCGGAGACCAGACTCTGAAATGACAGCTTTCACAAAGATTACACACATACAGCTCATGGTACACTGTCTTGCTCAAATGTCCCTGGTCATGGCCAGCCACTTCCACCCCGGCCACAGCCTAGCACGAGGCAGCAGCTGGCTGGGCGTCCTGTCTGTCTGCACGTTGCGTCATACGTGGGCTGCTCCTCTTCCACGGCAGGGTGTGGACTTCCAGGTAGCCGAGGGTTTCTCCCTCTGAGACTTGGGTGTGCCCCCAACACCTGTCACCCCTTCACCCTGTATCCTGTAACACTTTTACTTTTCAGGAGTACTTTGCTTTAGAAACTTGTGAGTTTTTGTGTGAATAGGAGAATATGTGACATAAACAAAACATCCTTTCCTGGATTGTTCTCCCTAACTTTCCCAGTTAAAGCACCTGTTTTTCACTTTCACTGGGGATCTCAAGGAGGAGCATGGGGTCTCATTTCACTTTTCTGTCCTGCCACTCTTGGCTTGTTGACGGGATGCTAAGGAGCCCTGGAAATCATGGCATAGTGGCTAAGAGCTATGGCAGCCAATCTAATGGTCAGCCATTCAGATCTACCAGGCACTCCTTGGGACAGTTCTGCTCTGTCTTATGGGGTTGCTGTGAGTTGCAGTCGACTTGATAGCTGTAGTTTTCTTTGAAGGGACACTGGTGATGCAGCAATTAAGTGCACATTTGCTAACCAAAAGGATGGCAGTTGGAATCCACACAATGACTCCATGGGAGAAAGACCTGACAGTCTGCTCCTACAAAGATTATCACATAAAAAACCCTATGTGACTGTTCTGCTTTGTCATTTAGGGTTGCTAGGAGTCAGAATCAACTCCATGCACCAAATAACAACAATTGCTGAAGAGTCTCTGAGTGATGCACATAGTTGGAGGGCCAAGTCTACCCAGAGATGCCTTGGAAAAAAGTCTGGGCAGTCTGCTTCCAAAAAAAACCCAACCTTTGAAAAGCCTGTGAAGCACAGTTTTGGACTGTCACACATGGGGTCACCGTGAGTCATCAGAGCCGACTCCACGGCAGCTGGTTTCAATTGCCTTTAAACTTTCTGAGTTTGAATTTCAGAGATTTTTAGGTGCCTTTTAATTTTATGTAAATGATCCCAAACAAATTACTCCAGAACATACTGTCCTTTGACATTAGAGTCGCATGTGATACTCAGGGCATGTTAACCTTGGCGGACAGTGTGATTCTGGGCAGATCCTGAGCTGTGTGGGAGCGGGAGCCCATAAGACGTGGTTTGGTCACTCCTTGGAGCAGTCCTCCCAGCAGTACCTGCTCTCTGTATTACAGGGCGGCGCAGTTCCTGAGGAAGATGGCAGACCCCCAGTCTATCCAGGAGTCCCAGAACCTCTCCATGTTCTTGGCCAACCACAACAGGATCACTCAGGTGACAGCAGATCCCTTCCTAGTCTTGGCTTGGCTTCTCAGGGATGCCAAGCAGAGCCTAGACATTGGGGGCCCTGCAAGCAGTCAACCTCAGTTCAGACCTCTGGTCTCTACTGCCCAGGCATAGCCCTACCTGAGTACAATTTATGTCTCCCCTGCCAACCACAGCTGATACTCGTATCCTCTCCAGTTTTTGTTCTCTGAGCTTTCTCTGCCAGTGCTGTGGTCTCCTACATCAGTGCAGAGGGTTTAAGCACAGATTCTGGAACTAGACTGCCTTGTTCACTAGTCCTGGGCTCACCCCTCATGTACTCTGAGGCCTTGGGGCAGGGCTTAAGTCTCAGTTTCCTCCTGTGTAAAAATTGGGCTAGTATATTGAGGATCAAAAGTTGGCAGCTTGACAGCTCAGATCCACCAGCCGCTCTTGGAAACCATATGGGGCAGCTCTACTCTGTTCTGTAGGGCTGCTATGAGTTGGAACAGACTTGATGGCAAATAGCAACATGCAGAGGATATTATGAGAATCCATCACAACATCATAGCATTGTTAATGAGAAGTAAATGAAACAATGTAGAAAAGCCCTTCATACACAGGGCCTGACAAATAGGAAGCACTTTAGAAGATGTAGCTGTTACTACTGCCACGACTCTGTCAAGGCACCCGCACTCAGCTGTGGCTCTCATGCTCCTTGTCCAGGCACAACATAAGGGGACCCATCTCATTTATATGCCAGCACAAACCTAAGCGCACCAGCAGGAATGTCAGCAGGACCCACACTAAACCTGAGAGGAGCCCTCCTCGTTTCAAGGGATTTCAGGCTCGGATTCCTCTCATGGAGGCCCTGGATTGACAGGGTCCATCCTGCTGGTTGTTAACAGTAGAGGCTGTTCAGCCTCAGAGGTTGCACGTTGTCTTTCACAGAGACTCAGCCCCGTGTTGTCTGCAGGGAACACAAACAGTGGACACACCACAGGGTCCGTGTGTCACTGTGGGAGAGAAAAGGCCCAGCGTGGAGTTAGGGGGCCATCTCTCTTATGACAAGAGGTATTTCTGGTCTGTCTGATAGAAGGCAGACACGTGCTTGCCTAGCTCTTCTCTGCTGGGCTTTCATCCATCAAAACTAAGCCAGAATTCCTACAGGCCTATTTCAGTGCCCATTACTGCCCTGAGTGCTGTTAATGGTTAACATATTCAGCGGCTAACCAGAAGGTGAGAGGTTCAAGTCTACCTAGAGACAACCTGGAAAAAAGACCTAGTGATCTACTTCCAAAAAATCAGCCATTGAAAGCCTTGCTGAGCATTGTTCTACTGTGACTCACTTGGGGTCACCATGACAGTCAGAATTAAGTCAATGGCAACCAGAATTGCTATAAAGCTGAGCTAGTGTTTCAGCTTAGTCCAAGAAAGAATCTTTTAAACATGGAAACAGCCAGGAAATACGATCAAGGACCTCAAGGGGGTGAGTTCCTGACATGGGAGGTGTGCAGAAACAGCTACTTGTGGGGGCCTCAAGGAGAGGAGTCAGGTGTCAGGTATGGGCTGGTATGCAGGGTCCTTTCATCTGAGTGCTGTGACTCTTAGGCGGTGAACAGGCCCATGCATCCTCAGTCCGCACCTGGCTGACTGTGGGCACTCTGCTGTGGTAAGTGTGAGGGTGCAGGAGCATGTGGGTGCCCGCCTGACCCAGGAATGCTGCTGTTCAGTGTCTCCATCAGCAACTGGAAGTGATTCCTGGCTACGAGGAGCTGCTGGCTGATATTGTCAACATCTGCGTGGATTACTATGAGAACAAGATGTATCTGACCCCCAGTGAGAAGCACATGCTCCTCAAGGTAAACCTCCCTGCTTTCATGTGCCACAGGGCCTCCACTGGCACTCACCCACCCTTTTCATTGAAGGTAATGGTTTCAAAACAATGTTTATTTTTTCTCACTTAAGTATTAATGTAGCACTTACTGCACCTAATGTTTTGTGATCTATTCTTTCCTTTTAGTGTGTCATATACGTCTTCCCAGAAGACCCTAAGGGTATTTCTATAACATAGCTTTTGTTGACTGCCCAGTATTCCCGCTGTACAGAGATGGTGTTATGTAATGAATCACCTGCAGGTGGATATTTGTTTGTGGATCACACTCCACTGCCATTTTAGCACAGCCTTTGGGCACAATCTGGGATTATTGCCAAAGAAAGTCTTGCTGGAAAAGAAATTTCTGACTCAAAGACAATACAGACATCTTCAGGTTTTTGCTGCATCTTGCCAAAATGATCACAGTTGTTTTGTCAGTGTATACATTTCATTTTAAAATTATTGAAAGATACGTATTCCTTGTAGAAAATCTGGAACATACACAGAAAATCATGAAAAAAATTGCAATCACTTACGGTCTTTCCATCTAGAGATGACACTTTTAGTGTTTTGATGTATTTCCTTCTAATTTTTTCTAGACTTACATATTTTCAAAATGTACAATAAATTGGTAAATTTATAAATACAGTTTTTTAATGTGAAATAAGTATACATAAATTGTTTTGTTGTGATTTTCATTCCATGTTGTTAAATGTATCTGGAATATTACGCAGCCATTAAAATAATGTCTCATGGCAGAGCCTTCATTTTTTTTTTAAGTGTTACTCTGTGGTTGGCTACTTACCAGTTGCCTTGTGACAACTCCAAGTCATAGCATGTGCCAGCTGGTTAGCTGTTTCTGATTTGTCTTAGGCAGTTGGAACATGGAAATGAACAACCTCTCCATGAATCTTTTGTTCTTTCATAGAACCCCACCTTTTAAAGCTGTCGTGATAGATTTTCCTTTCTTTCTGTCTCCTCCAGCCGTGGTGGCATTCTCTTCTTTACATTTCCCAGAGTACCTTGATTTAATTTTCAGGGCATTGTGGCTTTGAGATGCGTTTTCCCCTCCTCGTGCCGGACTGTCAGAAATGCAGAGAAGCCATTCGAAGTCCAGCTGCCTCCCATCCCTCCCTGGTTCTCTGCCTCGGCAAGTTACTAGAACCCTTCCCCCCGGCCTTGCTGCTTCCACAAACCACATTACTATGTTCAAGTCCAGGTCATGAAGTTAGATATTCCCCGCAACTTCTCAGACCTTCCCTTTCTCTGTCCTGCCTTTAACCCTCCACACTTCTTCCTCCTCTCTTGTCTACCTTCTTTGGTCTGGCCTCCAAACTTCATTTTTACTTCCCCATATTAGTTAACTCAGCTGCCACCAGGGGGTGCCAGTCAGTAGTGAATTGAAAAATGTGAAGTCTGCAGAAGCACCCGATGCAGCCGGGGGGATGCACCCTGAACAACCCTAACGGCCACTCTCTTGTAGATGAGGTGAGAAGTGGAGGCAAAGCAAGAAGAATGACATACCCGTGGGCACACAGCCATTGTGGGTCAAGGGAGGCTACTCGCGTTCTGATTGCCAGGCCCCCTTTCAGCTGTACGCTTCACCAAAAGCTCAAAACGAGGCAGCATTCAGGAGATAACTAAATGAACTGGAATATCAAGAATTATCCTTGATAGTTGACTCGTTGTAGGGCGTTCTCGGTCAGGTTCTTTGGTTTTATTTGTTTGCTTTTAATTTACTGATGGGCCTTTAGGAATCTTGTGGAAAGATATAGATCTTTTTTGCGTTCACTCAGTGTTCAGCAAATATACATCAAATGCCTAGGTTGTACTGGATCCCAGAGATGCAACAGTAAGCAAGACACAGACCTTTTCGGGAAACTAAATATATAAATTTTGTTTTTGTTCAGATCCTGGTTCAGATCCCATGTTTTCCATTTAATAGTTATGTGAACTTAGCAAACTGTTTAACCGATCTGTCCTCCCTAGATTCCTCCAGAATAAGGTTATTGTAGAGAACTTGACTTACAGGATTGTTGTGAAAATCAAGAGCGGTAACACTACTTAAAGCCCTAAATACAGAGTCTGAACCATCATAGTAAGAGCTCAAGCAGTGGTCACCTAACAACACAATAAAGAGCCCTCCATTTCTTCACAGAAATCAAATTTCTGATTGAAATCAGACTGACATTTCCCTTCTTTGATGCCGTATCAGTTTTTATAATATAATGTGTCTCTGCAGGGCCTTTGTGTGTGCATACCCAATTAAAAAAAAAAAGCCTGCGTTTTGTTTCTTTAAAGGCTTTCCTGATGGATGTGACTACTTCCTGTATTCTGTCCTTTCTCATTCTAGGTCATGGGTTTTGGCCTTTATCTGATGGATGGAAATGTCAGTAATATTTACAAGCTGGATGCGAAGAAGAGAATCAACCTTAGCAAAATTGACAAGTTCTTCAAGGTCAGCAACTGGGGCCAGGCCAGGGGCTGGGGCTTCTCAGGGCCAAGTCTCTCTGGTGAAAGGAGTAAAGTTAGCCAGGGCAGCAGTGGAGCTTGATGGCTAGACTGTAGTTGTAAAGACCCCACAGGAAGGAGGAGAGCAGAATAGAAGGCCCTTTCTGCCGCTGGCAGAGGAATATGCACTAGAGAAGCCTACTGCGAGGAAAGTCAGACATGGTGCCAAGGCTCAGTCCAGGACTTGGCTGGAGGGGCCTAACCATTCTTTTCTTACACTGCTTTCTTCCTTTCCTGAAATCCTTTATGTAAAAACAAAAAGATGCATACCAGTGTATAGCTCCTGCTTTAATTGTCAGCACAAATCAGAGTTCACAGAAGTAGGAAGATTGAAGGTTTTTTTTTTAAATTGTTTCACATTCACAGAATCGTATCCTCTCACCCGGTTTACCGAAGACCATCACAGCTTGCACTCCACCTCTGGTCAGAGGCCTCATCAGCGGCCATGCACACACTGATAGTGCCTCGTAGATGCAGATTTCTGACCACAAACCATAGAAAGTAAAAACTTGCAGTTAAATTCAGCCCTTAAGATTTTGTGACGGAGTTTCGTATTTTGGAACTGAATTCCATTTTATCAGTTTATTCTCGTGTTGGACACTTAAGTGACAGAGTTGGCCTGAGCGGTCAGACATGGCAACGCCCTGCTTTACACTGAAAAGAAAAATCTTTGAAGGTGTGGCCTAGAGGACACTGGGCTGGTCCTAGATCTTAGCAGCTTCTCAAGGTTTAAGTAAAAATAAATCACTGAAAGAATTCTACAGATTTGGCTTACTTCTTTTCAAGGCTGCAACTCTTACTTTTTTCTAGAGATGGCCTAAATGAAAAAAGGGCCACCTTGAAAGACTCTTGAAAAATCTGCCGCTATCTTAAATCAGTGTGAAGGAGCCTTGGGTGGAGTAGAACTGAACCTCACAGAAAACAGGCCTGGGTCTCAGTTATGGCACTGCCACTTCATAAGTAGCTGACTGTCTTTAGGAAAGTCACTGAAAAAGAAAACACCAGCAGTTGCTGTGGAGACAGTTGTGACCCATGGTGACCCTATGTGTTGCAGAGTAGAAGTATGCTCCATAGTGTTTTCAATGACCATGACTTTCCAGAAGCACATTGCTGTGCCTTTCTTGTGAGGCACCTATGGGTCGATTCAAACTGCCAACCTTTCAGTTAGTAGCTAAGCATGTTAACCCCTTGTACAACCCAGGAACTCCAGGAAACTCACTAAATGCCTTGAAACTCAGTTCAACAGCCTGCAAAGGGTATCTATCATAGTTCCGTTGGATTCCTGGTCGTACGGTGGTTAAGAGCTTGGCTGCTACCTCAGAAGTGGAAACTTTAAATCCACCAGGTGTTCCTTTGGAAACCCTTTGGGGCAGTTCTACTTTGTTCTATAAGGTTGCTGTGACTTGGAATTGACTCAGCGGCAGTGAGTTATTTTATTTTTAATGTGGGTAAGTCAGAGCCCTGGCTTATAATCTTGGCCCTTTGATATCGAGGTGGTCTGATTTTGTGAAAGTCACTGAATCTTCCAAAGCATCATTTTCTTTATGTGTAAAATGGGAGTGATAATAGTACTTACTTTAGGCGGTTATTGTACTGATTGAGATCATGTTTTTAAAGTTTTTAGCAGAGTGCTTAGTGCATTGAAAGCACAAAACAACCCCTAGCCTCCCCTCTGTTTGCCCAAGTATTCTAGTGGTATTTGTCTACCAACTAGTGTTGGGTATTATGATTTCAATTACTGTCAGTGTGTGGAGTTTCACAGAAAGTCAGCACCCAGCCAGCAGCACCCAAATACCCATTACCAGCCCAGAGTTCAGAGCCGCGCAGATCCTCTAATCTGGGAGAAGTAGCCGAAAGGACACTACACTGGGAAGCAGGCCTTTCAGTCTTCACCCTTTATCCATTCTGCTGGGTGATCTTAGACAAGTCACTCTGCCTCTCTGGGCTGTGACCTGGAACATGAAGTTGGTTTGGAGGCGCAGGAGAAGCTGTGTGCTGCTGGGGCTCCTCCTAGTTCCTGGTCACACAGTAACATCATCAGAAGCAGAAGCTGAGAGTCACCCCAGAGACACACACGATGGCCTGCCTTCCTTGCTGGGCTGGTGAAGGCTGCACCCTAGCCCCTGCCTTGGTGACTCACATGCTCTGTTTGCTTCCTTTGCAGCAGCTGCAGGTGGTGCCCTTATTCGGCGACATGCAGATAGAGCTGGCCAGATACATTAAGACCAGTGCTCACTATGAAGAGAACAAGTCCAAGTGAGTGCCTGCCGTAATGTCTCTTGGCTCCTGTGAGTAAGCCCAGTCTGGGCAGGGAGCTGAGGGGCCACTTCAGCCCCTCCTCCCTCCCCAGAGCCCTGGGCAGGTGGATCCTGTCACAACATTGGCCCCTGGCCAGAGGGGAGCCTCAGAGTGTGCT
This sequence comes from Heterohyrax brucei, assembly GCA_028571685.1. Classification (NCBI taxonomy): domain Eukaryota; kingdom Metazoa; phylum Chordata; class Mammalia; order Hyracoidea; family Procaviidae; genus Heterohyrax; species Heterohyrax brucei. Next base: position 175,415,688 of record CM053141.1, read on the forward strand.
CGGAGCCCCTTTGTGCCCTCCTTTGCTGTCAGGGCTCAAAAGGACCCAAAGCACAACCACCAGCCCCTTCTCCGTCCAGTGGTGACCCACGCCACCCCTGTTGGGACAGCAGGAGTCCTTTCTTTGAGAAGTGGGGAGCAGAGGTGGGCCCTCGTTGGTCAGGTGGCGTGAGATGACGTTGGTCTGCATCTGGAGTTTTCTTCATCACCTGATTCTCTCCTCAGGTGTCCTGTTTGTGAGGAAGTACACGGTTGACCATGTGGTTTAGGTGATTCCAGCTGTGAAATGGGTTGACTGCCTCATCCTAGGTCACCTCGTAAACCCTGATTTAAGGTAGTCGCTGTCAAGATTGGAAACCCTGGTGGCTTAGTCGCTAAGAGCTACAACTTCAAATCGAAAGACTGGCAATTCTAATCCACCGGACACTCCTTCAGAACCCTAGGGAGCAGTTCTACTCTGTTCTGTCAGATCTCTGTGAGCTGGAATCAACTTGACAGCAGCGGATGTGGTCTTTTTTTGTTCCCAAGATTGGAGGAGCCCTAGTGGCCCAGTGGTTAAGCATTCAGCTGCTAACTGAAAGATTGGTGGTTTGAACACACCAGCCACCCCACGGGAGAAGGATGTGGTGATCTACTTCCGTAAAGATCTACAGCCCTGGGATCCCTCTGTGGCACGTCTGTTCTGTCTTACATGGTTGTTATGAGTTGGAATCAAATCTGTGGTAATGTGTTTGGTTTGATGCCAAGACTGGGCATATCAGTGCCACACTGAAGTTGCGGAGAATCTGGCTACAGTTTTGTCCCCCACCCCTTTGATCTCTGGAGTTTTTAAGAAGGTTCCTTCCATGTGACTCTCTCTCAAAGCTGAGTTCTTGGTTCAAGAATATGCTCTTTTCATCCAGAAAGAGGCTACCCATTCTTTAATCAAGGGGAGGGCAAAGTATGTGCAAAGACAGTTACAGAGGCTTCCTAGACATAGACAGACAACTCACTGGATTGGTCCAGTGGGGCAGAGGGCTTGGGACCATAGTCTTGGGAGACGACTTAGTCAACTGATACAACAAAGTTCGCATAATGTTCTGTGTCCTGGCTTGGTTGAGTAGCATCTGGGGTCCTAAAAGCTTACAAGTAGACATTTAAAGTACAACTGTCAGTCTTTACTCATATGGAGCAGAAAAGGATGAAGGAAACAAAGGCCCAAAGAAGAATCTAGTCCAAAGAACTAATAGGCCACATGAATGCCAGCCTCTTCTATACTGAGACCAGAAGAACTAGATGGTGCCTGGCTACCAGCCACTCTGAACAGGGACACAATGGAAGATCTCAGATAGAATGGGAGAAAAATATAACACAAAACTCAGATTTCTAAGGCCATACCTATTAGACCACTAGACACTGAAGGAGTCCCCAAGACTACTGCTCTCAGATACTCTTTAAACTGAAAATTGAAGCTATTCCTACAGGTCACCTTTCAGCCAAATAATAGATTGGCTTATAAAATAAACAGTATCACCCAGTCGCCGTGAGTCAGATCTGACTCGACGGCACTTGGCCATTGGCTCAGTAATTAACTTTATTTGACCAAGATAGTCAACATTCACCCTAAAGCGAAGGCAAGGAGCGTAAGGGAAGCTAGATGGATGGAAACAACATGCAGAGTGGAAGTGATGCTGGTGGTCATAGGCTGTCAGTGCTGTTGGAGTCAGAAGATGCTCCTAGGGAACTTGCCCAGCTTGCTGTCTTTGCTCAGGTTCCCATCCTTTGTAGCCCCAGAGAGGCTGCAACTCTTCTCTGCTTGCTCGCTTGTATACCTGGTAAGTATGTGGATGTGGTACCTGGAAAAGTGGGACTTAGAGGAGGCCAGCCCCAAGGAGGAAGAGGGGAGACTGGCACTCAGCCGGAGGTCCTTACAGCATTGGATTTAACAGGCTCCCTTGCTGAGGTGCCTGGGATACCTCTTGGGTTCCAGCAAGGGGAACTGGCCACATGGGCTAAGTGTTGGAGGCACCAGGAGCAGCTAGTATGTGGAAGGAGCCTGGCCTGCCCAAGCAGTACAGGTAGGACCTGCTCTAACTCACGACTTTCTGCCCAGGTGGACGTGCACCCAGAGCAGCATCAGCCCACAGTACAACATCTGCGAGCAGATGGTGCAGATCCGGGATGACCACATCCGCTTCATCTCTGAACTCGCTCGCTACAGCAACAGCGAGGTGAGCACCCACTGGCTGCTGCAGTGGATGTACATGTACAAGTCCGTGGGAGGAAGGGGCACGACAGGCCAGGAGAAAGAAGAGATGATGTCGGATACTGGGGAGAGGGCAGGCACATGGGGAGGCATGAGGGCACAAGCCTGGCAGATGTGGGTTTGATTCTGTCACTGCACTAACAGTGAGTGGGCTCTTCACCATCTTTGTGCCTCAGTTAGTCTCGTCTCAGAAGTGCAAGTAATAATAATAGCTGCCTTCAGAGGTTCCTTGAGGAGGTTAAATGCCATGATTGATGATGCATGAAGTGCATCTATGTCTACAGGTGGTAATTGTGAGTTCTGTGTGTGTGTGGTCCAAGCCATCTCTACTCTGGATGGCAAGAGCTGGTTTCTGAACATTCATACTCAAAACACTGTCCAAGTATTTTAAGACTACACAATAATAAACAATCACTGTAAAAATATTTTTTTTTAAAACATGCACAATTAGGGACATAAGAAGACCATAAAAATCTCCTATAATCACAATAAAACCAAAACCAAACCTACTGCCTTCAAGTCAGTTCCAACTCATAGCGACCCTATAGGACAGAGTAGAACCCTCCATAGTTTCTAAGGAGTGCCTGGTGGCTTAACCAGTACACCACCAGAGTTCCCATAATCATCATAGGTTCTTCTTTTTTTCCCGTAGTTACATTTTATTGTTTAGTTTTTCTTTTTCATAAGGAAATATGATAAATGCACAGATCTCAGAAAAAAAATAGAGCTATGCAAATGGAAATTAATCACATAAAATCGTAACATCTGGAACCAACTGTAACTGATCTTTTGTGTGTATAGATCTTTGTGGACCTCTTCCCATATGACCCTGTCTAATAAATACGTAATAAACATAGGTCACCTGACTTGAATTCTTTATTACCTAATGTTACTCCTGGAGTAGAGTCCGTGGGTGGTGCAGAGAGTTAACGTGCTCAGCCACTGACCAAAATGTTAGAGGCTATCCAGAGGTGCTCAGAAGTAAGGCTTGGATATCTACTCCTGAAAAATCAGCTATTGAAAACTCTGTGGAGTACAGTTCTGCTCTGGCACACCTGGGATTACTATCAGTCAGAATTGACTCAGTGGCAGCTAGTACTCCTGAATTATTCTGTGCTACCTCGTATTTGAAAACCCTGGTGGCATAGTGGTCAAGTGCTGTGGCTGCTAACCAAAAGATCAGCATTCTGAACCCCCACCAACCACTTCATGAGAGACAGATGTGGCAGTCTGCTTCTGCAAAGCCTTGGAAACCTTTTGGAATGGTTCTACTCTATCCTATAGGAGTTGGGATTCACCCTGCAGCAACAGATTTGATTTTTTGTTTTGTTTTGTTTTAAGTTTACCCCATGTTTGCCCAGTGGCTTCATCTTGTTGCTAGCGGTCCTAGTAATCATGCTTTTCAAACTCAGATTCAGAAATGCATTTGATTCGGACTCAGGGCAACCCTGTATGTACAGAGTAAAACTGCTCCGTAGGGTTTTGAAGGGTGTGACCTTTTGGAAGCTGATCACCTATCTCCCAAAATGCCTCTTGGTGCATTTGAACTGCAAATCTTCTCAGCTAGTAGTGGAGCGCTTAATAGATTTTGTGTTGATCATAAACCTGCTGCTGTTTAGTCGATTCCAACTCATAGCAACCCTATAGGACAGAGTAGAACTGCCCCATAGAGTTTCCAAGGAGTGCCTGGTAGAGTCGAACTGCCAACCTTTTGGTTAGCATCTGTAGCACTTAACCCATTATGCCACCACGGTTTCTGTTTGGGTCACAGGGCAGCGTATTTGAAACGGTGACCATCTGACAAGTCCAAGTGGTGTGGTCACTGGAATAGTGCCCCACATTCTTGTGAGGGTTCCTGGAAGGTGTCTACCAGGTCAAGCCCAAACCTTTGGCATTCTGCACAGGTACCAGTCAGCTGAACTAGAGCTAAGGGAATCATTTATCTGGAGCATTGGGGCTTCAATTCCTGGTCATATTTTGCTGTGGACTGAGTCTGACTCAAAGCTATTTGCCGCTGAGCTGCTTCTGACTTACAGCAACTCTGTAGGACAGTAAAATTGCTCTATAGAGTTTCCAAGGAGCAGCTGGTAGATTCAAACTGCTGACTTTTTGGTTATACCAGCGATATACATAGCTATGTAAACATACACACATATACACACATACTTTATGTCTATGCATGCACACATTTGTACAAATAATGTTATATTTCACTATCAAATATAACACACACAGATGCTTGATTGTCTCTACCAGTGTTTTTCAATCCATGAGTGATGTCTAATTAATGACCTGTGCGATCAAGTAAGTGGGTTGTGATCAACACATTTGTGTGAAGTAGAACAGAAAATCAGAGGGAGTCGTGTGTTAAGAATCACATTGCCTCATGGCCATGTTTCTTTTATGTATTTAATATCCCTGTGTATGTAGGTCACTATATAGTATTCCCTTCTTGTCGTGAATTGCAGTTAAAAAGATTTGAAGGCCGCTGTTCTGTGACATGCCAGAGTGGTGGAGAGTGGGACTGTGACATCCCATCACCTGAATTTGGACACTGAACCATGTGTCCTCAGCAAGGCACTTATCTGACCGTTAGTTTCTGTGAAGGCCATATTATGAAAGCACCTTCCCTATAGTGCTTTTGGGAGGAATCAGTGAAATCATACATAGAGAGTACTAAGCATTTAGACAGGGAGAGTGATGTCCAGTGTTTCCCAGGTGGTGACAGGCTCTGGGCTGGACAGCCAGAAGTCAGATGAGGAATATCGCGAGCTCTTCGACCTAGCGCTGCGCGGTCTGCAGCTTTTATCCAAGTGGAGCGCCCACGTCATGGAGGTGGTAGGTGCCTAGTAGGCAGAGGGACCTGCCTCCTTCCATCCCTCTGGACTGATTACTCGTCTTTTGGGTTCTGTCTCTACCTGTCCCCAGTACTGTGTTTTTTGTTTTATACAGATCGATTGAAATATAATTCACATGCCATGCCGTTTACCTATTGAAAGTGTACATTTAAATTGACCTTTAGTGTATTCAGTTCCACAGCCATCATCACCACAGTGAATTTTAAAACATTTTCTTTACCCCCAAAAGAAACTCTGTACCTGTTAGCTACTGCATCCTGCCTTGTTCTTTCCAAGGCCTTGTTGTTGTGTGCCGTCCAGTTGATTCCAGTTTATAGAGACCCTATATGACAGAGTAGAACTGCCCCAGAGCGTTTCCTAGGCTGTAATCTTTATGGGAGCAAATCACTAGGTCTTTTCTGTCACGGAGCCCCTGATGAGTTTGAACCACTCACCTCGAGGTTAGTAATCACTCACTTAGCCATTGTAATAGCAGGACTCCTTCCCCAAGCTCTATGCAACCACTAATCTACTTTCTATCTGTATAGATTTCCTTATTCTGGACATCTCATATAAATGTTTGTATTTATGTGTATATATGAATCATGTAATATGTAGTCTTTTGTGATGGGTTTCCTTCAGCTAGATTAATGTTTTGAGGTTCATTCATTTTGTAGTGTGTATCAGCACTTCATGCCTCTTTATGGCTGAATAACATTCCATTGTATGGACACACCACATTTGGGTTATTCATTCATCAGTTCATGGACATTCGGGTCGTTTCCCCTCTCCCTAGTACTCCTGGAAGCTGGTGCACCCGACAGACAAGTTCTGCAACAAGGACTGCCCTGGCACAGCAGAGGAGTATGAGAGAGCCACGCGCTACAACTACACCAGTGAGGAGAAGTTTGCCTTCGTCGAGGTGGGTGCCGCCCGTGGCCTCACCTCAGGAGGCAGCCCTTTAGGGTTTCTTGTGGTGGTTCCAAGAATGAGTCTGAACAAAGTGACAGCATTGAGTCCCTCATTTGTACCCTCCTTACCATGCTGCTTCTTTGTCTAAGTACCAAATCAGTCTTTATCAAAAGTTACTATTCAGGAATAATTCAGAACTCATTGTGCTCTTAAAACTGCATAGCACAATGTTGACTACTCTGATAAAAAAAAAAAAAAAACTGGACAGAAGATAACCAGCAGAAGAAAAAACAAGTGGTCAAGAGATATGCAAAATGTTCAGCAGAGCTCAAAAAATGAACATCTCCCAATTAAAACTAAGATGGGATACAAACCAAAAACCGAACCCACTGCTGTTGATTTCAACTCATTGCAACCATATAGGACAGAGTAGAGCTGCTTCATAGAGTGTTTGCTAATGAGGATGGCAAACGTTTAAAAGATTGATACTGCCTGTTATTGGTTGAAGTGTGGGAAACAGACATTCTCAGAAATTTTTAGTAGCCATCTACATTTTATAGACTTTCTAGAGGGCAACCTAATAATATGTATATAAATTTTTAATGTCCCTACCCTTTGGCCCAGAAGTTCTTTTGGGAGTATATGCCAAGTAAATAAGCCAGCTGTACAGAGACACATGTACATGGATATTTATAACAGTATTTTTAATGCTAAAATACATGGAACACCCTATATGTCTTTCAGCATGGGATTGGGTAGATAAATTAAGGTATAGCTCTATAATTGAAACTATCCAGTCACTAGAATGGATGCATGTACCTGCGTAGAAAGGTATGCACAGTATATTGTTAAGTTAAAAAAGAAATTGAGAAACAGTATGTAAAATGATCCCATTTATACTAAAATTAATATGCTTTTGTATATTGGCATAGAAAATGAAGGGCATAGATACTTTTGTTTATATGACATCATTATCAATAGTGGAAACTCTAGTGGCATAGTGGTGAAGTGCTGTGGCTGCTAACCAAGAGGTAACCAGTTCAAACCCACCAGGCAGTCTTTGGAAACTGTGGAGCAGTTCTTGCTCAGTCCTGCGGGGTCGGTATGAGTTGGAATCAACTGAACAACATAAGTTTTTTTTAATTAACAGTGGTAATTTCTGGAAAATTCTTACTTCCTGCTCCATAATGGTTTTGCCCATTTGATGACTCATTCACACTAGGTTGTGAGTGTTATGATCATCTGAAGTCTAGAAGAGACTAGTGTAGAAGTCAGAGACTGGAATACAAACTTGGGCGCGTATGTCAGTTCATCTCTCTGAGATTCATCTCCTTATAAAATGGAGCTGGCGGTCTCACCGTCTTCCCTACCAAGGTTGTTGCTGAAGTCACACAATAGTTGTCAAAAATTTGAAAGCTGTAAAGAGTCATGCACATTTGAAGGGTTAGGAAGGTTATTTAGCAGCTCTCCAAGCTATATCTTAAAGGACTGAAGCTTGGTGGTGTCATTTCAGGCAAGAGAAAAAGTTCTAATCATTGTTGACGCTGGCCCTCACCCCTGGGCACCTCCAGTGAGGGCACCTCCATTGATTATAATTAGCCTGGAGAAAAGTCTCCATCCCAGTCATCATCACTGGAAGAGAGTCATCTCCACACCTGTTTAAAATGAAGAGCTGTGGTCAGAGGACCCATATAGCTTTGTGAAACTGGGTGTGTTTCCTTCCTTTATGAAAGGAATGCACTTGTACTGTAGATCGTTGGGAGGTCCCTGGGTGGTGCAGAGAGCTTTGCTTCGCTGTCAACTGAAAGGTTGATGGTTCAAACTCACCCAGTGGAAGAAACTCTTGGTGATTTGCTTCCAAAAAAATTACAGCTGAGAAAACCCTGTGGAGCAGTTTTATTGTGTAACATGCTGACGTCATGAGTCAGAATCAACTCAGTAGCAGTGAGTTTTGTGTATTTTCTTTCGGAGATCATTTGAAAAGTGTTCCTCCCAACTCAACTGCCACCCTCACCTTCTCACAGCATCATGTCATTCAAAGACAACGACCAACAGCAGTTGGCTGTGTTTCTTTCTAGTCATTATTTTTCTAGCGTTTAGAAATTTTCAATTTATCCTTAAAATATTTTCTTAAAAGGTTTCAAGAAAGAAAGTTCAACATAGCATGTATGAGCAATAGAGCAAAACAAAAGTACTCTAAACCACACTGAATCCCAAAACAGGAAACATCTTTCAGCTCTTTAAGCTATTTCTTCTGGTATGTATCTGTGTCTTTCTAAACATGACCATGGAGTGTTTCATGGTTTTACAGTTATGACATTGTCTCTTGATTTCCCACTTTGGAAGACAAGGATTTTTAGCCTTGTCATCTTTATCTTTCACCCCACAACTCAATCTTTCCCCTACCTTCCCGGTTAGCAGTTTTACACTTTTTGGTTAAGTCAATAGTTACTTTATATTATTATGACCAAATGAGTATTGCTAATTGATGAGGCAGTGGTCTAATGTGAGTACATCATTTTCTTGTACAATGTTTTGTTTTTCCCGTAGTTAAACAATTGCCTTATTTTTTGTTTCTTTTGTTTCCTGTGAACCTACCAAAAATGTGGGTTCAGCATACGAACAAAATGTAAAACGCCTTTCAAAATAGTCAATGATAGTAGTTAAGTGGAATTTTTTTTCTTTGAGCCATTCCTTTTGACGTCCTTTTTCTTCGTGTTCCAACCTGAACTGGTTTGTGTCTAGACCTGCTGCCCAGCTAGTGATCTGAGTGATCTCATCATTACCCTTTGTCTTTCTCTTGTACTGTATCCCAGGTCTTCCTCTTTCTTCATGTTCGTGGAGTCTGTTATTCAGTGGCTTTCTAAGAAAGGGATCTTGAAATCTTGAGTGTCAGAAAATGTATTTATTCTAGCCACGTTTGTAGTTTGGCTAGATACAGAATTCTAAATGGGAAACTGCTTTCTTCCAAAATTTTAAGGTATTTTTTTCATTGTCTCTTAGTTTCTAATTGCTGTGGAAAAGTTGGATTCTATTTTCAGTCCCAGTTCCCTTATTCCATCTGTAAGAAAATTTTAATAACAGTTTTGCTGAAATATAACTCACATAACATAGAATTCACCCTTTTAAAATAATTCCGTTTTTTTTTGTTGTTGTTGTTACATTGTATTCATAATTGTATAACCATCACCACTGTCTAACTGTAGGACTTTTTTTTAATTTGAGGTAAAGCTCTCACCCCTTGCAAACAGTCCTCGTTTGCCCATGCCCCAAACCTTAGACAGCCACAAACGTACTGTCCTTCTCTGTGCCTGCTCTTTTGCATGTGGTTATCCAGCTGTCCAGTGCCGTTAGTTGAAAAGAGTATACCTTCTCCATTAAATTTTCTTGATACCCGTGTCAAAAAATCAATTACTTATAAATGTAAGGGCTTATTTTTAGATTCTTAGTTATTTTCCGTGAATCTGTGTGTCTGACAGCAACGCACTATCTTGTGTAGCTTTGTTCACTTTTGTGATAAGGAAGTGCAGGTCCTCCAGTTTGATTCACCTCCTTCCTTTGTAGAATTTTTAGGATCATTTCTGTGTCTCTTTTGTTCTGAAATTTCTCAGTGAGGCATCTGGATGAGGGCCTTTTGTATTTATGGTTTGGGGTGTTATGTAGGCCATATCAGTATGAAAACAAATGTTTCTTAAACTCAAACCAAACCATTTCCTTCAAGCCTATACCTACTCCCAGAAATTCTCTAGGACAGAGTAGAACTGCCCCGTGGGTTTTCCAAAGAGTAGCTGATGAATTTGAACTGCTGTCCTTTTGGTTAACAGCCAGTCTCTTAATTACTGAATCTTTATTTTGATAATTTTCTCCTCCCTGTTTTCCCTATTCTCTCTTTCTCAGATCTCAGACTGTCAGATCTTGGGCATCCAGGATTTAAAGTCTAATTTTCTTATCTTTTCTTTTGTATGGTACATTACTTCCTTTTGGTCATCAACATTAAACTCTATTAGAATTTTTCATTTTGACTTTTTTAATGTCCAGAATTTCCAGCTTAATTCTCTCAACATTGTGTTTTTATAGTGCACTCAGCCTGTGTCATGAATGTGATGTCTCCATGAGGATAATTAAATTTTTATAATCTGTTTTATCGAGATAGAATTCATATACAATAAACTGTATCCATTTGAACTGTACAGTTTGAAGAATTTTGACAGTTATATGTACCTGTGAAACTACCGAGACAATCAACATACAGAATATTTCCATCTCCCCCTAAAGATTTCTTGTGACCTTTTTAACAGTCTATCCTTAGCTCCTTTGTCCCTAGTCACATGCAGCCACTTATCTGCTTTTTGTCACCATAGACTAGTGTGTATTTTCTAATATTTTATGTGAATGATGTCATCTAGTGCATACCCCGGGCATGCTCCTGGAGGGGCGTGCTGCGTATCCTCAGGCCTTGCCTGTGGGGTGCCCACAGTCTGATTCAGAGTGGAAGCTGGACACGTCATGGTGGCTGTGACAAGTGTGGCGATCATGAGGAGGCTGGCTTGCTGGTGCTTTCCCCTCTGAGTTCTGAACCAGTCAGGAATTTAACATTTAAGGCAAATGGGGATTAAAGGATCAGGTTCGTTTCCAGTAAAGCTGGACAAGCAAATAATGACTTCAACCCAACATTATGACAGCCTTCCTTTTCCTCCCTCATCCTGCTAAACTTACCCGCTGAGTACTAGATGTGCCTCTCTTGCTTGGTACTAGTAAAGAGGAGTGATTCTTGCAAAGGCAGGGCAGTAGCCCGGAGAGAAAGACACACAACTTGCGGGCAGACAGATCAGGCCAGGTACACTCATCACAGAGCCCAGTCTCTTATCCAGACAGATAAATGAAGGAGCAGCTAAATAGAACGGCAGAACCTTTTCTCCCATGACTTTTGCAGAAGAAGATGTTAGTGTTTTATGGATCCAAACAGCCACTGGCCAAATTGCTGTAGAGGCCAAGATGATAGAAAATTTACAATTGGGAAAAAAAAAAAAAAACAACACTGTTTGACATGGTATATGGGTGCATGGTATGTGGAGAGGCCTCCAAAAGTCTGAGTGCTACTCAGACTGTGGTCCATAGACCATCTACCATTTGTCAGCAGTCCTCAATGAATAAAGCACTCATGCCAGAATGAAAGTCAGTTGTATCACAAAACATGCTGTTCAGTTCAGCTGATGTCTTTGTTTTGTAGCACCACTTTGATGAAGGAAGCAGAGTGTTGACTCATGTTCTGGTATACATTTCTTAACTAGTTGTGACCCAGTACTTAGAGCAGCACTAGCCTAGTGCTTTTGGAGGTTGCACACCATGTCTACCCATGCTGTGATGGAGGGTACAGGGTAGAAGGGTGCGCCAAGGCATAATGAGCCTGACCTTGATCTGTACCTGGCCAGGTGATTGCCATGATCAAAGGCCTGCAAGTCCTCATGGGCAGGATGGAAAGCGTCTTTAACCAGGCCATCAGGAACACTATCTACGCGGCCTTGCAGGACTTCGCCCAGGTGACTCTGCGTGAACCCTTAAGACAGGCGGTACGGAAGAAGAAGAATGTCCTCATCAGGTGGGTCTTTGATGGCCCTTTCTGGGGACACATCCAAAGACGGTGGTGTTAGCTGCAGGCTAGAGAGGTCGTCCCTGGCTCGGTCAGCTTCTGGAGTAGCCTTTGAACTCACACAGACTCTCTAGTGGGCTCTCTGAGTGAAGAGCCCCTCCTAAGAGAGGTTGGACCTTGGTAATCAATTAAGCTTCAGTCTCCACGTTTGAAGGCCATTTGTACCACTGTCTAGCTGGGTGTAATTAGTCAGGTTACTTTCATGCTCCAAACCTCAGTTTTCCTCCTTTATAAAATGGGGATCAGCATAGTGTCTGTCTCATGGGCAGCTGGGATGATGAATGGCATAACCCATCTGAGAGCCAAGCACACAGAAGCATGGAGTAAGGGTGCAACAAGTAGAAGTTCTTGTCAGATACTTAAATACACAGAGATTTAATTAGGCTGGAGAGATGTCACCTAGCCAAAGAGAAAAACAGCCATTCTGCAATACTTAAGTTCTTTCCTACTGCCTGGGCTCAAAGCTGAGTGTTCAGATATCTGGTGGGCATCAGAATCACCTGGAGCGATGGTGAAAATGCAGATTTCTGAGCTCTGCCTGAAATCTATTAAACCAGCATCTCAGAGAGCCCCAGGGGAGAGCCTGTGTGTAGAAGCACCCCAGCAGTGCTAATCCAGGTAGTCCCAGGACACCACGAGCCCTAGAAACAAGGCTGGCAGTGGCTCCTCCCAGTGCCAAGACTTGTCTGAGTCTCAGCTCTCCTTCCCCAGTGTTCTGCAGGCAATCCGGAAGACCATCTGTGACTGGGAGGGCGGCCGCGAGCCTCCCAATGACCCATGCTTGAGAGGGGAGAAGGACCCCAAAGGTGGATTCGACATCAAGGTGCCCCGGCGTGCCGTGGGGCCCTCCAGCACACAGGTAAGCGGCTCCAAGTACCAGCTGGCTTTGTGGAGTCAGAGGCCAGTGAGTCCACGGTGGGTCATGCTGACTGGACTGTGGGACAGTGGGGTTGGGGGTCCTCGGGTGGGAGCGATAAGTTCAAGTGGCTGCTCTAGTCTTATTCTTCCATCTTATTTTGATGTAGGAGGGGGGACCACTCGCTTAAGATTCAGGAGACCTGGATTCTAGTCCTAGATACCTGTGTGACCTCGGGCACATTACAGTCTCTCTGTGCCTTGGTTGTCTAATCTGGCAAGCGGGGGTAATTCCAGGGATGGTTATATCCTAGCCCTGTGAAACACATAGCAGTTCCAAAGTACAAGGTGAATTTAAAGTAGAATCTGTATGCATCTATCCTGTCCTTCTTCAGTGAACCTGGGCCCTCTCTCCTGCAGTGGCACCCTTGCTCAGGAATACTCAAGTTCTGCCTCCAACTTGCTGTGTGAGCTCAGGCAAGCCCTTTTATATCTCTGAGGTCTGATTATCTTCTCTGCAAAAATGAAGACATTGGATCATGTTACTGATAAATGACCTCTTTAGTATTACCGACATCCTCCCAGGAGTACAAGGTTTGAGAGCCCTTGATACCTTATAGAAAGTCTAGTGATCAGAAATATCTGGACTTGCCCACCAGAGCTTCTGAACAAGAAGTTCCCCATAGCTCATCCAAAGCAGTCATACAATTACAGAGAAAAAAAAAAAAGGAAAGAAAACTGTCATTGCAATCAAACTCTTGCTTAAGGATTGTTTCTAGGGGGCTTTTTGAAGGAGTTCCTAGGTAGTATAAATAGTTGATTTGCTCAGTGGCTAACTGAAAGGTTGACAGTTTCAGTCTGCCCAGAGACCCTTGGAAGAAAGTCCTGGTGCTCTACTTCTGAAAAAGTCAGCCAATTAACCTCCCTGTAGAGCACAATTCTACTCTGACACACTTGGGGTCGCCATGAGTCAGAGTTGACAGCAACTGATTTGGCTAAACTTTTTGAAGTATTGTGACCCCACCGTCACTCTCAAGGGCCTGACAGGCCCAGAAGCTTCAGGCTTTGAACTCTCTTTCTTCATGTGACCTTTACGCCTCGCTTGGCTCTGAACTCCTCAGGCCATGGACCCTTTGAGATGAGTCGCCGGAGCCCACCCTGACCCTCCTCGTTGTGTCTGTGTCTGTGTCTGGGCTGGGGGTAGGTGGGGCGGTAGCCCAGTGAGTTCTCAGCAGTGGCATCATCACAGCCCTGGTCTCACCTGCCGCTTGTGGGACGTCCTGAGGAAGCACTACAGACTGCTCTGTGTCGTGTCAAAGACAGAGTCCTTTCTAGCCTGGAGTGCCCTGGAGGGGCTGAGCTTTTGGTTGTTTCTGTAAATCCGAAAACATGAGTGAAAAAGAAGCAGAAAGAGTGAAAGACTAGAAAGAGGAAGATGAGAGGAGGGAAGGGCAATGGGCAGAATGAAAGAGAAAGATGTGGAGCAGTAGTTTACATAGACATGTGGGAGGACCACCAATATTAACTCCCCCACCAGGACGTCATGTGGCTCAAATGTGTTTAACAGACTCCTAGACAGGCAGCTAGTAGGGCCCTTAGAAACAAACTAGTCCCTCCCTCCTCACCCTATTTTACAGATGGGGAAACTGAGGTCCAGAGAGGGGCAGTGACTTGTCCAAGTCACAAGGTGAGTCACTGGTGGAGGTGAGACAAGAACCCAGGTCTCCTGACTCCCACCGCAGGGCTCTGTGACAGCCATCAGCATGTAGTAGATGTGGGCATCCAGTGTAGCTGGGGTAGAGGCAATGCTGGTGAGTTTAATGATACATTAAACAGAAGTCAGCATGTAATTCACCCTCAAATGGGTGAGGTTTCACATCATTAGAATTTGATGTCAGTCACTTAGCGCCACCGTGGATTGGGCTTGATGCATCCTTTTCTATGAGAACTCCAAAGGCTATCACTAAAGCAGTGCTTCTTGATTCTTGGGGAGGATTAGACATGGCCACCAACAAGGGTTCAGCGGGGGAACCATCTGTTAACTAGCAACCACAGTCATTCCTTTATCATAAACTCAAGTCCTGTAGTGGTGATGGTGCATCACTTGTTTCTGTGGCCCTGCTGCCCAGACCAGTGCTAAGCATGTACGTGACCGGTAAAGTTCTAGAGACGACCGGAGGCCGCAGAGCTGGACCTGGTGGCAGAGGGAGGTTGGAGCATCTCAGAGGTGGTCAGCAAGTGGCCCCTATCAGTCGCGGCAGCTTTCCCACCGTATACAATACCTCTTGCTTTTCTCTCTCTTTCTCTCTCTCCCTCTTCCCTGTCTCTCCTGCCCTCCCATCCCTCTTCCTTCTCTCCTATCTATGTCTTAGGCCTGCCAGTGGTCCCCGCGGGCTTTGTTTCACCCCACTGGTGGCACACAGGGCCGAAGAGGCTGCCGATCCCTGGTATACCACCGCCTGGCTGGGTTGGTTTGGGTACTCTTCTCCAGGAGGCAGCAGGAATGGACTAGCCTGGCTCCTCAAGGCCCCTTCCAGCCCTAAGATTCAAAGACAAATGATGTGGAGGCACTGGCGGGAAGGAAAAATCTAGATTAGCAAAGGAAACAACCCTACCGCACGTGCACCCCTTGCATTTAAGGCACACTGTAAGCAGGAGTTAATTGTCTGTTAGGCTTCCTGTGTAAGTACCACCATTAACCCACTTTCCACCTAGGATTCTGGCAGGCTGCACAGTGCAGCTGAGGCCACCAGGGGGCACTATTGCTCAGTAATGGATCCAAAATTCTAAGGGTCAAAAACCCTAGGTGGTTGGAGGGAGCTGCTTCTAATCTGATCGTGTCCGATTTCACAGGTCCTATGAACATTACAGCTGAAAGGGACAGGTTTGAGAAAGCATCTGGTCTAACTCCCTCATGGTAACAGATTAGAAAACTGAGGCCCAGAGTAGAGACTTTATTGCCCATGGTCACACAGCAAGTCAGTGGCAGCGTCTGGCCTTGAACCCTGGCCCTTTGGCTCAGAGCCCAGTGCTCCACCCATGGGACCACCATGGTTGTCCAGGAAAGCGGGAAGTAGTCGTCAGTGACATGGAGTAAGGCTCTCCTCTGATGCCCATACCCTTGACCAAGCAGAGCAGCCAGGATCCTTTCACAGGGCCTGAGCCTGCCTGGTGTCACTAGGTGCTAGGGACACTGCAGGGCCCTGGGTGGCATGTCCCTCCTGAGCTGACAAGTCTCCCTGTTGAAAGTCTCTCAGTTCAAAGTTCACTTCTCCAACCCTAAACTTCTTAAGACAGTGCTTGTTAAAAGCAGGCATCTGCTGAAAAAATAAAAACAAAGCAGCAGAAAGCAACCTTCTCCTTGTAATAGAATGCTGGCCCTGACCTTATTATTTGGCTTTCTCTTCAAGTTGTACATGGTGCGGACCATGCTGGAATCGCTCATCGCAGACAAAAGTGGCTCCAAGAAGACCCTGAGAAGCAGCCTGGATGGCCCCATTGTCCTGGCCATTGAGGACTTCCACAAGCAGTCATTCTTCTTCACCCACCTGCTCAACATCAGTGGTGCGCCACCATACCTAGCCAGGGACCAGGGACCAAGGACCGAGGGAAGAGAGAAGGGAGCACCCATCCCCAGAGCAGCTAAGACTGTTGGGCCACAAGTTGCAAGAAGACATACTCATTGACCCACAAGGGAAAACACAGACTTTCCAGTGGACTTGCGGAGCTAGGAGGGCCGTCCAGCCCAGCTCAATTACTCACTGCCTTAGCTAAATTTGGCTAGTAGATAACTGGCTGATTTGGCGTAAGCCTTTAGTGGAGGGAGATCAAAACCAGTAACCCCCGCCCCTGACAACATCTAGACCCTTGGAGACTGGCCTTATTCCTCAGCAGCAGCTATCAGCTAATTAGCACTCACTGTCCCTCACAGAGGAGGCTGGCAGGCTGCTTCTTTGCCTTGTGTCCTTCTCCACTCCCTCACTCAGCTGCATGTCCAGGTTGGACAGCACAGGTGGGAGGAAGAATGGTGTGCCAGGACATGGGTGTCATAATGTGTCTATTAGTATTGGAAAGAAGAGTGATCTTAACAAATAATCTGTGCTTCTCCATTAGAAAGTAGTTTAGGAAGAGCTTAGAGACCTCTGAGCAGTAAGGAATTCCAAACTACCCCATAGAAGCTCACAGAGTTACAATCAGTTGAAAGGGGCACCTGGGGGCCTGTCTTGAATAGTGTTTGTATAGCAAGCATACTTTTGCACTTAGATTAAAATTTTGTGGATGGCTTGGTGGTGGGTGGGAGAGGTGTTGGAAATAATGGGGACATCTGAAGCTCTGAAGTATCCCTCCACCTTTACACAGACACAAACACACACACACAGTCTCTGAAATTTACCACATGCAATTTTCCAAATAGATGCCAGCTTTCCATCAGTTACAAGAGGCAGGATATGCTAATCAAGTCATGTTTATCAAGTACCTGCTGTGTACCAAGCCTGTGAGGATAAGAACAATAAGAACCAAGGACTTCTGGATGCTTCTTGGTGTAATCCAAGACTCTTTTCCTTGTATTTCCAGAAGCCCTGCAGCAGTGTTGCGACCTCTCCCAGCTCTGGTTCCGAGAATTCTTTCTGGAGTTAACTATGGGCCGGCGAATCCAGTTCCCTATTGAGATGTCCATGCCCTGGATTCTGACAGACCATATCCTGGAAACCAAAGAACCGTCCATGATGGAGTAAGAGGCAGGACTGGGCCATCAAGGAGGTTTGACGGTAGCGGGTGGAGGGCAGTATGCCGGTACACTCTGATCTTTCCTGAAGGAAATGTTTGGTTCATTAGAGATGAGGCAGTGTGGCCCACCAGGTGGAGAGCTCAGGCCCATGATCAGGCATGCACATTTGATTCATACTTACAGATGGGTTCAAGCATTTACCATTCCAACAGCCTTTCCGGTACTGTGCCAGACTTCTAGTAGTCGCCCTGGGAAAATAATCATTTCTGGAGATCAGGAAGCTAATAATACCCTTAATGACCACCTGACTTCTTTTAGCCTCAGACAGTTTCTTTCAGCAGGCATTGGTGATTCAGTGACAGAATTTTCACCCTCCTTTCAAGAGACTCGGATTTGATCATGGCCAGTGCACTTCATGTGCAGCCACGACCCATCTGTCAGTAGAGGCTCGTGTGTTGCTACATTGCTCACCTTGTTTCAGCGATGCTTTCAGACTAAGAGACTGGGAAGAAAGGTCTGGTGATATCTACTGAAAACCCACCAGTGACAACTCTATGGATCACAGTAGTCCACTGAACAACCAAACATGCAATGGAATGTGGCCAGGCAGTGTTTCAATCCATTGTACTTGGGGTCAGGAATTGACTAGATGGCAGCTGGCAGCAGCGGTTCCTTTCAGGCCTTGGGTTTACTGGCATCATAGACTTAGCATTTCCTTGAACAGACTGAAAAGTGCCTAAATGGAAGCTCTGGGGACACAGTAGCCTGCTAAAAGGTTCTTTTCCTAACTGTGGAGTTGCTTGTCTTAAAGCCCAACACTGTAAGTTTATTTCCCAGGCAAGTCTAAACCTGCCTGTTCATAATAGAGAATATTGGTGAGCTTCTGGCTTTTGTTTTCTCTCTTCAGATACGTCCTCTACCCTCTGGATCTATACAATGACAGCGCCTACTATGCTCTGACCAAATTTAAAAAGCAGTTCCTGTACGATGAGATCGAAGCTGAGGCAAGTGACAAGCTTCTCCTTTTGTTCCAGCAACCCTGTTTAAAAATACTGGACTTTTTCACATCTCTAGGTGTTAGCCCAAAGTAGGATCTGTGCTCATCAGAAAGAATCTAGAATGGGATGATGGTCTGTCTTTTCCAGATTTCTTGAGGGGTGACAAATAGTAGCACTATATAGGTCTTTTATGGTTGGATTACTTGGGTAACAGCAACAATAACAATGGTAAAACTCCTTTCCAATTATGTATTTACCATTTGCCAGGCACTGTGCTAAGCACAAGGAACCCTGGTAGGAAGCCAAGCTGCTAACTGAAAGGCTGGCAGTAGGAATCCACTAGCCACTCTGTGGTGGGAAGGTGTGGCAGTCTGCTCTCATAAAGAAGACAGCCTTCAGAACTGTATGGGCAGATTCTGCTCTGTCTAATAGGGTCACTATGAGTTGAAATCAGCTTGAAAACACTGGGTACTACATATCACATGGGGACATTTTAAATAATTTTTACAATAATTTAAAGAAGTATATGCAACTGTCTTACAAAAACTAAATCAGTGGCTTAATATGGTTGAGTATTATTGACCTGAGGTCACACAATTTAGGTTACAGTTTAAAGGATGGCTTGGTGAGGGGGTATTAGAAACTACAGGGATGTCTGAACTCTCAGGTATCTCCCTGCACACACATACTGCCACTGTCTCTGAAACTTAACACATATGAAAAGCCCAACTGTTGCTGAGTAGATACCAACTCACAGTAACCCTGGAGGGCAGAGTAGAACTGCCCCCATAGAGTTTCCCGGAAGAAAGAATGTAGCAGACTCCAGCTGCTGACCTTTTGGTTAGCAGACTTAGCACTGAGCCGCTGCATCACCAGGGTTTTGGCTTAACGCTTACTGTTTCCAAATAGACACTAGGCTTTCCTTCAAGTACAAGAGGCAGGACATACTAATCATATTAACCACCTGCTGTATACCCAGCACAGTTTTAGATTTTACAGAATTTTTATCTAGTACTTGTAAGACTGCAGTCGCCATTCTCTCAGTGACTGCGTTCTTTATTCCTGTAGTAGTCAGGGTAAGCTAAGTTATGCCTAAATAACGAACAACCTAAATTCACAGTGACTTCAAAGTGAGGGTTTATTTCTTTGTGGTTGGTAGACAAGGGGCTCTTGCACCATATTGTGTTCATCTTGGGACCTATCAGGAGTATGTATAGTTGCCCTGGCAGGGGTGTGGCTAGGGTAAATCATTCACTGGAACTTTTGTCTTCCCCTTAGAAATGACATGTCAGTTCCCACATTTCATTGGTCAGAGCCAGTCACATGTTTGTCCCTCATTTTATGGGGGTCAAGGAAGGACAGTCCTGCCTTCTGCTGGTAAGAAGGACCAGAACTAGACAGTCATCAGCTCTAATGACTGCTGCAGTATCTCAGTTTTGCTTTCTGGAAATTAGAGTGATGGCTTCTGCTCTATTAGCTGCATTGAATTGTGTGAATACAGAGTGAGACCGAGTATGTAAAATTATCATGCATATGTGAAGCATTCTTATTTTTAAAGAACACACATGAATATTTTGTCATTAGAATCACTACTTTTAGTTTCAAAAAAAAAAAAGCTAGTAGAGATCCATCTTTGCTTCTAAACCCTAGTATTTCTGTGGGCTGTAAACACTAGTCTATCTGTTGTGTTGCTTAAGCAATCCATGAGCTCTGGAAGAGAGGCTACAGGAGGTAGATTCATTTGCTGCGAGGCCATTTTCTAACAAGATTTTAGATAGTGCTGGAAATAATCCAGAGTAGCATGTGTCCAAGTAAGATTTCTTTTACTTCAAAAAAAAAAAAAGCCAGCCAAGCCAAGTGCCATTGAGTCAGATCTGACTCATGGCAACCGTATGTCAGAATGGAGAGATGGAACTATGACTGAATCATGAGGAGTACGGGTATTCTACGGTGGTAGCCACTGTTTCATGTCATAACCTAGGTGATGTCCACAGAAGTGTTCCTTTATAATTACATACTAAATTGTACATATAGTTTAAGAGTTAAAGAAGCACACAGCCAGGTCATGTTAGCATTTATAGGCAAGAGCAGAAGTGCAAACTGAGACCTGTCTCAGCTAGTAGCCTGCCCTGTTTTTCTTCCCATCTCCAAACTCTTCCATACCAGGCCTCAGCTGCTTGTGTGTGGATAATCAGGCTTAGTCTGCCATCCTTGATCAGCCTTCAGGCCTGGGGGTTCACACACACAACAATGCAGTTCACCCTCAGGCAGATAAACGAAGGAAAAAGACCACACGGATCCTGGAAAGGGCTTGTGCTATTTTGTGTATGGATACTCACAGCTGGTTCTAGGAGCAGCTGTGGGCTCTGAGCAGCCACCCCCAACCGTGGCCCTGAAGACCCTTTGCCAAGAGGAGGGCCCATTAAGGACACTTAAATCTCAATCTCCAGGGCAGAGACCTTGGTTACCTGGGTATAGAGACAGCATTCCACACACCTCTGTTTCTGTGTTCAGCTAACAGCTGGGTACAAAATAAAAGATAGGAAAGGCCTTTGTACAAGAGTTAACCTTATGAAGCTGAGCTTTTAGCAACAATAAAATTTCAAAGATTAAATCACCTAAATGTAGTCTGTTTCCTTTGAGGTTATACTCATAACTGTTTTGTGCCCCGTCTCTTTCATGTCTGTCCTCACCCTTGCCCTGTTCTTGGCCATCGCTGGATGACTTGGTTTCAGTTCTCTGTGTTTAATATTAATTTGTCTTTCCATCTGTGCTTTGCAATTGACTGCTAATGTGGAGAGACACTAAAAATGTTAGGATGGCTCTTTGCTCATTACAAACAAAAGATTTCTCGTATATCTTTTCTTTTTTTCTTTTATTGTGGTCAAGTGAAAGTTTATAATCCATCTCGTTTTGCCATGTAAAACCACATATACACACCTCTGTGCAACTCTAGCTGCTCTCCCGACACTGAGAGCACACTCCTCCTTCCCACCCTGTACTTCCTGTATTCCTACGGCCAACTTGTCTCCTCTTCCCTCCACTCTCCCATCTGATTTCTATAGAGGAGCTGCTCTGACACCCTAATGAAAAACCAAATATTTTGAAGCAAAGTTCAAAAGAGGCGTTGTTGTTGTTGTTGTTGTTAATATCTACTCACCATCAGCTTCTTCACAGCCGAATTTTCAAAGTAAGTGAAAATATAAAGAAAAGGTAAAATGTATAAGAGAGATGGACTGGGGAGCAGAATGGTTAGGCTTTCTTTATGAGTAATTTCAGGACAGAAAACTCTGTGAGATCTCTGCCCATACCCCACACCCCTACGTGCAAGTTGCTTGTAACAGCTCAGGAGGGAGAGATGGGAAGGGCAGCTCCTCACAGCACTCTTGAACTTGACCTTCTCTGATGGCTGACTTTGAGGGTAACCTTGAGGACAAGGGACTAAGGTTCTGCATATAAATTAAAATACCCTAGTAAACTGTTTCCCAAAGTAATAGGAACCCTGAGTCTGTGAAATAGATGTTAATAAATGATCTCCAGTAAACAAATCAGTGGGGAAAAATTGGCTTCATTACTCTAGAGCTTCTCATGCAAGTACCCCAGAAGATTGGTGGTGTGTCCCAGACTTCCTTGACCAGAGAGTCCTTTTTTTTCCCTATCAGAGTATTCTGCCCTGGAATGTACTTTGTGCAACCGTCTTGCAGTTGCTTTAAGTTGCTGCAACAATCCTGAAGAAACTCCATTAACATTTTCTGCTGTTTCTTTACCAGGTGAACCTGTGTTTTGATCAGTTTGTCTACAAGCTGGCAGACCAGATCTTTGCTTACTACAAAGCCATGGCTGGCAGGTAAAAGCCCCAGGGCAATGAACAGTGATCTTTCTTAAGGCTTCTACCAGGAAGACATGATTTTTCTGTTGCAAATATTCAGCAAGGAGATATGTAGCACTTGGAACAATTAAGTTCCCAGAATTAATTGTCAGACCTCATATAGTGGAAAGGAAAAATAGGCAGATATGGGCGTTGTCCTAGTGGAGTTTAAGTGTGTTACGGAAGACAGACATTAATTAAAAGGAAAAGAGAGAGAATAAAGATTGGTTTTGTGTTCCTTTTAAAGTTCATGGACTATGAGAGTGTATGTCAGCTGATTGTGAGCATGTTTTTGGTGTCAAAGGCTGGAAAGACTTTCCTGAAGAAGTAACATTTGAGTTCATATCTTAAGTTGGTAAGAATTAACTAAAACTAAATGAAAGCTGACTCAAGAAATTGCAAGCAAAGGGAACTGCTTGTACAAAGGCTCTGTGGCAGAAGGATAATACGGTAGCATGCCTACTTCATAGGACTGTTGAGAGGATTGCCGCGAACTAATACAAAACCAGAACCAAACCTACTACCCTCTGGTCAATTGTGACTCACAGCGAAGCTGTAGGACTGGGTAGAACTGCTCCGTAGAGTTTGAGTTAGTGCTAGGAAATGGCCTCTTTATGGCCAGAGTTGCTGTATGCAGCACAGACCACAAGAGGGAGCAGACGGCATGGACATGTAACTGGAGGGCTAGGCAAGACCCAGATACACAGGCCTTGTGGGTTAAGGGCAAGGTTTAGCATTTATCATAGGGGCAGTGAAAAGCCAGGGGAGGGTTTCTAAAGTAGAGCAGTGACCTAATTTGATTTTAATTTTTAAAAACTCACTTTTTAAAGTACGAGAATGTGGAGAATGGATTGGAGGTAAGCAGGAATGGGGGTTGTGTAGGGCAGATAGGAAGCCAGTAAAGAAGTCAGAATAAGAGACAAGGGTTTCGTTGGTGTTGTCCGTATATAGTGATTTAGATCCCCAGTGAATTCCTAGGTGTCAAGAAGCCTTAGTAGCAATAGTCAAGGAAACCCTCAAAATTTATTGATACATATTTCCCTTCTTATTGAAAATCTAGATACACAAACCAGTTACTTTAAGAATAACGTCCTGACTTTAGTACACTGTTTTTTCGTTCTACAAAAAGGATTTGCTTCATTTTGTTTTAGACAGCTAGAGCTGCTCTTATTAATTTTGAGAAAGACTTGAAGACCAAGATTTTGCAGTGTGTGTACATATTGTGTTAACACAAGATGTATATTAAAGTGAGTATCTCGTAAGTAATTGAGCATATAAAAAGCCTATGATTATGACAGCAGAAGAGGCACAGAAAACATACAGCCTTTCATGCAGTAGTCACTTAATAGGTGTTTGTGGATTGATTGGGATG
Source organism: Heterohyrax brucei (assembly GCA_028571685.1). Lineage (NCBI taxonomy): Eukaryota > Metazoa > Chordata > Mammalia > Hyracoidea > Procaviidae > Heterohyrax > Heterohyrax brucei. The sequence goes on from CM053141.1 coordinate 175,439,153, forward strand.
TAGTCACCGCAGACAGCTGGACTTGCAGATTTTTGAAGACAGTTCTGACTTCAAATATACTGATCCATTACCTGTATAGACAGACTTATTAAATCCTAAGTCCTCTGCATAGTTAGTTTGCAAAGTATTCTCTCCTGAAATACTTCCTTTAGTCTAGGCTCTGCCCTATAACATTATGGTTGGTTGGTTGGTTGGTTTGTTATTCGATGTGGGAAGTTGGGAGAAGCACAGAAGGCAAAAAATAATCCAGATATGCCAGGCTCAGTGGAAATATACTGCACCATAATTGTGGGCCACATATATGATTTTAAAATTTATAATTTTTTTTAGTTATTTTAAAGAAAGGAGAAAGAAACAAGTGAAATTAATTTTAATAATGCATCATACCTAATCCAATATATGGGACCCTGGTGGCACAGTGGCTTACAGCTCAGCTGTTAACTAAAATGTAAGTGGTTTGAATCCACCAGCCTCTCCTTGGAAACTCTAGGAACCTGGTCGGGCAGTTCTGTGCTGTCCTATAGGTTTGCTATGCAGTGGCAGTGAGTTTGTTTTATAAAGGTGTCCTGGTGGTGCAGTGTTAAAAGTGCTCAGCTGCAAACCAAAAGGTCAGCAGTTTGAATGAACCAGCTGCTCTGCAAGACAACAGTGCAGCAGCCTGCTTCCATAAATATTACAGACTTGGAAATTCTGTAGAGCAGCTCTACTCTGTCCTATAGGGACATTATGAGTCAGAATCAACTTGACGGCATTGGGGGTGACCCAGCATGTACAAAATGTTATTGTCTCAACATGTGATCAGTACAGAAATAACTCAAGAGCTATCTTGCTTTTTTTTGGCATCCAAAATCCAGTGAGTGCTGTACACATAGAACACATCGCTAGTTGGAGCCGTCTTACCTTAAGTACTCAGTAGGCACGTGTGGTCGGTGGCTTCCCTATAGAATATTGAGCAGAACCCAGCTAGATTATATCACTTCCCTGCTTCAGACCTTTGAGTGGCTTCTAGCTGTACATAGAGTACCTCTAACCTCTTTACTGTGGCTTATGAGGACTCACATGTCCTGGCCTGTAGACTGACTTTAGAAACTCATTCTTGCACTATGTTCTCCAACTTGTATCCCTATTGGCCATTATTCTTCTCCCAGATTGTTCCATTTTTAGCCTTCAAATCTCTGTTCTGAAAATACCTGTACCGACTTTCCTAACCACAAGTTGTTCCATTGTCTTTATTTGAGCACTTATTACTGTCTGCAGTGTGTGCCTCAGTGTTGAAAGTAGCACTACATGTAAATCACTGAGTTGTGATGAGAGTAAACGTGAATGTATGTGTGTGTGTGTGTGTTTCCACTAAGTGGTAAGTAGCACGATGCGGACGCTTACTGTTGCCTGCAACTATTGTGGTTATCAGCTTGCTTCTTTATTATCAGTCTTTCTTCACTAGAATATAAGCTGTATAAAGACAGGAACGTTGTAATCCTCAACACTTAGAAAGTTTCCTGGATATAACAAGCATTCAATTACTTTTTTTGGTGAATAAATAAAAGAAGAAGGCAGTTTAACCTCTGTGTCCCCATCATTAACTTAGAAACTACTTCACATAGTAGGCTTCTTTGACTGAAAAAAAAAAAGTTTGCTCCAGAGCTGAAAAAAGATGTATGTGAAACATATAAGCTAACACATCGTAGGTAGGTCCTGTGGCCTAAAATAGGTATAGCTGGGAGGTTGAGAACCTACTGTCCGCTGTCATTTTCGCTGGCCTTATTTAACTTTTTTTGTCTTCTAGTGTCCTGTTGGATAAACGTTTTAGAGCTGAGTGTAAAAATTATGGAGTCATCATTCCATACCCACCATCCAACCGCTATGAAACACTGCTGAAACAGAGACACGTTCAGGTATGGGGAACAGAAGCCATGGTGGAGATGAGATGGGCAGGAGGAGCTATGAAGTCAACTTGAAGATATCTGGGCTGTATCTGTCCAACCTGTGTATTGCCTGACTATGCATTCTGAGCATACAAGTGATAGCCTCAGAATATTACATACCATAAGGAGGCATTGGAACTTCCTTTTGATTCAAGTTCCCACTGTCTTGGCCCATCTGCAGCCCAGCTCTGGTAATTTGTAGATGCTTGTATTAAAACCTATTCTTTCAGTTAAGACCACTGGTTCAGTGGTAGAATTCTCACCTTTCATGCAAGGGACCTGGATTTAGTTCTGGCCAGTGTGCTTCATCATACACAGTGACCGTCGATCTGTCCCTGGAGGCTTACATTTGGCTATGATGCAAAACAAAATTTAGCAGAATTCCCAGACTAAGACTAGTAAGAAAGAGCTGGCAATCTGCATCCAAAATTCAGCAAGTGAAAACCCTGTGAATCACAGTGGTTTGATCCACAGTCAGTCATGGAGATGGTACTGGACCAGGTAGCTTTTCCTTCCATCGTGCATGGTACCTCTTTGAGTGGGATCTGACTCCATGGCAGCTAAGGACAGTAGCTCGTAAACAAGGCTCAGATGCGGATATGAATGAAGGCAGGCTACCTGGCCCCTTTTGAAATGAAGCATGTCAGGCAGAACTCAAGGTAGAAAGCTGTAGTTTCTTTTGGGGGAGTTGGTTTCTGTTAATGTCTGCTCCCAAATGTAGCGGCAGTGCTACTGGGGCATTTTTTTTTTTTTATCCCCACTTAAAGATGTTAATGTGAGCCAGGCAGGCAAAAGAAATGCTGACCTACTTCCAGAGCCCTGCCAGGAGCCAAGCTGGTAACTAGAGGGCCTTTACATTGTGATCTCTCTGTGTTTATTATGTGGTTCATGGTCCCTGTGAAATGCACTCAGCTGAATGGGCAGGGCCAAGGCCAAGAAATGCCCTGGATTGAAAGCAAGTGTTTACCCTGGAAAACCTGGACATCCCAATTGCCATGAGAAATCCAAGGGAAATGAAGACTAATAAAAGCAATAAGTACATTTTCACCTATGCCAACAGCTCGAAAAAAACTTTGCCTTCAGCCTCTCAGAAGATTATTGCCATCTCCTGGCAGATGCAGCCAAAATTAGCTACGAGATATTAAGTACTGAGAGCTGTGTGCATGAGATGGGCATAAGGGGCCTTATTCAGTTGGTAGGAAATATATCCCAGAAGGGAGATGCCAAGAAGCCAAGTGCCGTCGAGTCGGAGATAGACAAGATAAAAATCCTTGAGAATAGTCATTTGGCATCTAGTAAGGTGCAGTGCACACAGCAGGTACTCAATAAATGTCTGTTATTATCTGCATAGCTTCTGTGATAATGCCCATGTGTGCCTCAGTGGAAATTATCCTAAGTGATATTTCTCAGACTATAATCAGTCGTTCATCCTCTTGCTTTTAAGTTCACCCCATAAAAGCACAAAGTAGGCCATGGCTGAGGTGACTGCTGTTCCCTGAAGACCATGAAGTAGAACACAGGAGCAATGTGGAAAGAACCTTAGGATAGCAGCAGAAGCACTGTGCAGAGTACCAGAGGCTGCCTGAACGTCTCCCGCATCTGAATGAGTCTTATTTTCCATCAGCATTTTCTATTCCAAACCTGCAGCAAAGTTGAAAGAGCCCTACAGTGGATACCCGAACTAGCTAATTACTGCTTTGTCACATTTGCCTCACTTTCCGACGTGTATATTTTCTCTCACAGATCTTTCTTTCTCATTTAAATATACATACATATCTCCACCACCGGTCTGTCAGTTTATACACTGTGGTAGTTGGCATGTTGCTGTGATGCTGGAAGCTATGCCACTAGTATCTCACACACCAGCGGGATCGCCCACAGTGGAGAGGTTTCAGCAGTTTCCCGATTAAGACTAGGTAAAAGGTCTGGCAGTCTTATTTCCAAAAATTAGCCCATGAAAACCTGGTGAATCACAGAGTGCTGGAAGATGAGCCTCCTAGGTTGGAAGGCACTCAAAGTACACAGTAGCCCCAGCAATGAACTCAAGAATACCAGTGATTGGGAAGATGGCACAGAACTGGGAAACATTTCGCTCTGTTATGCACGGGTTGCCATGAGTTGGAGCCTACTCAGTGGTACCTCGTCTGTCCTTTGTCCTGTATACCATCATGTGTTGTGTAATGTCTGTTTGGGCCGTGGTGAACTGCATGTATATCTGGGTTCTGGTACCCCCCTTGGGGGATGCCCACAGCATAACTCTGCAACAGACTACCCTGCTGCCCCACACCTGTGGAACAGACAACCCTACCACTGGGATGAGTGGCACCTGACCCTGCTCCCAAGTACCAAAGGCCAGAGGCATCCTGGGTCCCTGCCAGGGTGGTGTTGCTGAATTGCCAAAACTATTCTGCTGCCTGTGGCAGAAGCTTCCCCACCATGATGGGGCTGTGGAGTCACCTGCTTGGTGGGATCCAATGGGGCATTCTGCTGGGGTGACCACAATGGGAGCTGCCACATAGTAGCCCCTGGGCTCAGGCACCCACGACCTCCATGCCCCCTTGAGCCACATACACTGAGGACCCATTTACACAATATTCAAGTCACATGAAGTCTTATTTTGCAGAATGTATTGTGGTCATTAGGCAACACATGACTGTGGTATATATACTTTTATTTATATATGCATGAGTATGTACGTGTAGCATGTATTCATAGACGTGTGTGTGTGGAGCCCTGGTGGTGTAGTGGTTAAGAGCTCAGTTGCTAACCAGCAATTGCACAGTTCAGATCCACTGGTTGCTCTTTGGAGACCCTTTGAGATAGTTCTACTCTGTCCTATGGGTTTTGTATGAATCAGAATGACTTAACAGCAGTGGGTTTGGTTGGGGTTTTTTGTTTATACCTGCATGTACACACACACAATTGTGTATGTATTGTTTGTACTTTTTTAGTAACCACGTGAAAGCAAGTTGACACCTCATGACATTTCACCACCCTCCCTCCCGCACCTCCCCCCCCGCCACAATTATGGGGTTTATTAGAGAAGTAACACATTACAGTTCCGGCTCAGGAACACTCAAGGACACAGTTCTGTCGGGATAGTCCTTTTCCAGCTGTGCTCACAAACATGCCTCTCTTTAGCCCTAGGCCTCTGTCCAAAGGCACTTAGCTTTCTGTCTCTGTGGGGGTGGGCAGACCATTGTGCCATCGCCTTCTTCGAGGAGTCCGCTTCCAGGTCTCTCTCTCCAGGTCTCTCCCACCATGGCTTCTCACCATCTTCAGGGTCACAGGCTCACTGCCTTGCTCCCTGTCTCTGGTTCCAGGAGCTTGGCAGCTCAAGGATCTCAGGTCCAAAGGATGTTCTGGCTTCTGGCTGTTCTTTGGTAGTGGTGGGATTTTCTCTTTCTCACATCTTGGGTGGCTCACCTCAAACCCAACAAGATGGCAAAACTGATGAATCACTTTGGTGGGCCACAGTGACCACATCTGCACAGGCCTGCCTAATTACTTGAGTGGGAGTTACAAGCTCATGGCTAGAATGACCACGCAAAAGTGATCCATCACACTGCAGTGCATCTCCTCTCCTAGAGCCTCTCATTTTAGGGCTTTATCAGCAGGTATCCAAGCAGCCGTAAAGAACTGCGGCAGAAGGTACCTTGCAAATAATTTTATAGGAAGAATTTTTCATTTTCCACGTATCTGTGGCAAAGATTATGAAGTCAGCCCATGCAAGGATAATGTGCAAGTGCATGGCACAGAGCAGCAAGGCACAAAGCTCTTGGGGTAGAAAGTTGACCACTTTTACAGCAAAGCTGTGAAAGCTGGACTTGAGTCTGGACTTACATGGATCCTGTCAGTACTGGGAGTTGTAGAGACGTTTCACTTCTGAATACCTAAGCCTGTGTCTCTTGAGAACAGACATTCTTCTAAAAATTCACTGTAGAATTATAATGTTCAAGATATTAAACAGCATAGTTTTCTAGCACAGTCCCCCGTTGTCCCAGCAGTATCCTTTATAAGTTGAATCCACTTTCCTATCAGTACACTGCGTTTAGTTGTCACATTTGTGTGAATCATAAGTAACCTGTCTCTCCCTGTTTTCCATACAGCTGTTGGGTAGATCAATTGACTTGAACAGACTTATCACTCAGCGCATTTCTGCTGCCATGTATAAATCCCTCGACCAGGCCATCAGCCGCTTCGAGAGTGAGGACTTGACCTCCATTGTGGTAAGAGACTGGGAGCTGATGGGCATTCTGCTCTAGAGTCTTCAGATGAGAAGCTTAGTTGGGGATCATTGTTAGCCTAGTACTGGGCCAGTTAAGGAGAAGTGGTGAGTCTCTTTCTCTAAATGGATTAGGAAGCACCAAAAAATAAAGATAAAAAACAAGCTGAATGAGTGTTTTTTGCCAGCCTTTCCCCAGATTCATTGGATGGCTTTGGTATCTGGGTTATGCTGACTTCAAAGAATGAATTAGGGTGTATTTCACCTTTTTTAATGCTCTGAAATACCTTTAATAATAGTGCTTTTAACTCTGCTCTAAAAGTTCGGTAAAATTTTCCATGAAGGTGACAGGACTAGGGCTAATTTTGGTTGGGAGTGTTTTAATTACCTTTTCAATCTTTTCTTTTGTTATGGGTTTATTTAGTTGTTCTACCTCTGTATTAGTTTATATAGGTAGTGTGTTTCCAGAACCCTATCTATTTCTTCTAGGTTTTAAAATTCGTTAGAATACAACTTTTCATAGTATTTTGTTACAATTTTTTAAATTGTAGTTGGGTCTGTTGTAATGTTGCCCATTTCTTTTCTTATGTGGATTACTGGGCCCTTTCTTCTTTCTGGACATGTGCCTTTATTGAGTTAAATTGACCTCTGAGCACTGCTTCTGCTGTGTCACTAATGTTTTGGTAGGATTTGTTTTCATTCTCATTTGATTCTGTGAATTTATTTATTTAGTCTCTTATTTTCTTCTATAACCCAGTAGTTTTTGACCAGGGAGTTGTTCACTTTCCACGTGTTTGATTTTTTTATTCTTGCTTTTTCTGCTGTTGATTTCTACTTTTATGGTTTTATGGTCTTAGAAAATGCTTTGTAGTATTTCAGTGCTTTGAATTTTGTTGAGGCTTGTTTTATGGCCTAATATGTGGCCTGTTGTAGAGAATGTTCTGTGTGTGTTGGAAAAGAAAGTATATGTGTCTGCTGGTGGGTGGAGTGTTCTGTGTATGTCTACAAGGTCAAGTTGGCTGATTGTGCTGTTATTAATCTTTTGTGTCTTTGTTGAGCTTTTCTCTGGATGTTCTGTGCTTCACTGAAAGTGATGTTTTGAAGTCTCAGTATTACTGTGGAGCTGTCTGTTTCTATTTTAGTGCAGTTAGAGTTTAAGTATCTGCAAGCCCTGTCCTTGGGTATGTAGATATTTAATACAGTTATGTCCTCCTGGAGTATTGACCCTTTAATCATGTACGGTATTTCTTTATCCAATGTAAAGGCTTTTAAATTCTATTTTATTAGAAATTAGTATTGCCACCCCTGCTGTTTTTTGAGTCAGTAGTTCAAGTCTGCCAGATGCTTCTTGGAAACTCTGTGGGGCAGTTGTACTCTGATTTCTAGGGTTGCTATGAGTTGGACCCAACATGGTGACAGTGCGGTTTTAGTTGGGCTCTTTTGTAAATGTTCTTTTCTTGATATATCTTTTTTCCATCCTTTGAGTTTTAGTTTGTTCATGTCTTTAAGCCTAACTTTGTCTCCTGTCAGGAGCATATAGATAGTGTTTTTCATACCACTTTATGTCTCTTTATTAGTGCATTTAATCTATTTACTTCATCATAATTATGGATAGGTATGAGTTTAGTGCTGTCATTTTTGTGTGTATTTTAGACATTTTTGTGTATTATAGACCATTCCATTGTTTTGCTTAATTTCCTGTGGCTGAGTCATTTTTCTTTGTGTTTTCTTGTCATCTTTTTCATTGTTGGTGGCTTTGTATTTGCCAAGATTTCCTATTTTTCTTGATTTTTAGTTTGATGCATAGGATTGATAATTTCTTTTGTGAGTCTCTTAATGTTTACTCTGATATTTCCAAATGTAAACCAATCTGTAATTTCTTTGTATCTCTGTCTTCCTCTCCATGTGAAAGATCTATGACTACGTTTTTTAAGTCCCCTTTTTTTGTTATGATGTTTATATAATGACATCTGTTTCCCTGTTTTAGTGTTCTGCCTTTGACTTCTTTTTGCAGTTTCGAAAGTATTAGAGTTGATATCCAGTTGCTCTAGTGTGCTTTCTAGCCTTGTATTGTTATCTGATGTTACTGATTTTCTAACCAAAGGTCTCCCTTTAGTATTTCTTGTAATTTTGGTTTCTTTTTGAAAATTCCCTAAATTTATGTTTGTCTGGAAATGTCTTTATTTCACTATCGTATTTAATAGATGGTTTTGCTGGCCATTATTTCTGTTCAAGGGTTTGTACATGTCATCCCACTGCCTGCTTGTCTGCATGGTTTCTGCAGAGTGCTCTGAGCTTAGTCTTATTGACTCTTCTTTGTAGATTATTTTTTGTTTATCCTTAGCCAGTTTTAAAATTGTCTCCTTACCTTCAGTTTTGGCTAGTCTGATTATAATGTATCTTCGGGTCTTTCTTTTGGAATTTACCTTGTGTGGACTGTAGTGAGCATCTTGAATAGATACCTTCTCATCTTTGATGATAACAGCAAAGTTTTGTGTCAACAGATCTTTGACAGTTCTCTGTATTTTCTGTTATCCTTCCTGTTCCTGTACTCCAGTCACTCGTAAATTATCCCTCTTGATGTAGTGTTCCTTGATTTTTTTTTTAATTCTTTTATCTGATTTTTCCTCAGATGTGGTGGTGTCACATGCCCTATCTTCAGTATTACAAATTTGGCTTTCCATTGTGTCAGTTCTGACTCTTAGACTTTCTGTTGAGTTGTCTAATTCTGTAATTTCATTATTAATTTTCTGAATTAATATCTCATTATGCTCTACTACATTTTGCCTAATCTTCTGCCTTATCTCTTGAAGAGTACTAAATATTAATATTTTGTGTTCTACCTCTTCATCTGTTAAATTTTTTTCTTTTTTTTTATTATGACTGAGTGAAAAGGTACATTCCCATATAAATGTACATGCCCACCTATATGCAGCTTCTGCTGCTCTCCCTGCCTGGCGACAGCACACTATTCCTCTCTGCTCCATACATGTCTCATCCTCCCAACAGTCTCCTTTCCCCTCCTCTCCGTCCACTCCCCTTCCTCCAGCCAGAGGTCAGCAGGATGATATCCCATAGATGCGTGGAACCATAAAGTGCATCCAATATATGGTCACTCTGCATCGCCAAGTCCAATCCATTCATGTCTGAAGAGTGGACCTTCGTTATGATATGTGGGCAAGGGCAGCATCAGGGCCAGGGGTCATGCTCCCAGGGAAACCCCAATGCTGCTGGACCATCAATTGCAGTCTTTTAGTGGAGATCTCCGGGTGCACCCCTTTTTATTCTTGTGTTGCCAGTGAGACTTAACTTAGTGAGCTCCATCGCGGCTATCCCTGGTGGCAGCCAGGCACCATCCAGTTCTTCCGGTCCCAAGTCTATGTAGGCACCCACTCATGTTGGTCTCTCTATCTTCTGGGTTGTCTTTCCCCCATGTCATTTTGGCCCTCAGTGAACATCCGTCCCTGCTGAGTTGGGACCATGTACTATACCCTCAGATGGCAGCTTGGCAGCTTTTAAAACCCCAGACACCACTCACCAATGTGGGGTACAGACAGCCCTCTTAGCAAAATGCTAGTTGTGCCAACAGGCCTCGATTTCACCTAAGAGCATGGTCTCCTGCCTCCTGCCCCAGCTACTCGCAATATTGGGTTAAGATGGGAGGAGTATTCAAGTTATGCTGAAGTCCACTTAGTATTGTTCTTGTTTCTAATGTGTGCTATCACTAGTTTCACACAACCAGGTTTCTACCAACTATCTAATCTAAACCCTTCCCCTCTCGCCCTTCCTCCTTGCCCTCCCTTGCAACTGTCAAAGAGTCTTTTCTTCTATACGTAAGTCTGTTTTTGCGATCTTATCGTAGGGGTCTCATACAGTATTTGTCCTTTTGTCACTGACTATTTTCACTCAACATAATGTCTTCCAGTTGAAACCAGGTTAGGAGATGTTTCCTGGAATCATCATCATTCTTTATCATTGCATAGTGCTCCACTGAGTAAATATACCATAGTTTACCTATCCATTCCTCTGTTGTCGGGCGTCTGTGTTGATTCCATCTTTTTGCTATCGTGGACTGTGCTGTGATAAACATTCTTGTGCATGTGTCCGTTGGTGTGAAAGGCCTTGTTTCTGTAGGATATATTCCAGGTAGTGGAATTACTGGGTCAAATGATATATCTATATCCATTTTTTTAAGGAAGCACCAGATTCCAAAGAGGCTGGACCATTTTGCAACCCCACCAACAGTGTAGGCGAATTCCACTTTCTCCATAGCCTCTCCAGCATTTGTTGTTTTGTGTTTTTTGGATCATGGACAACCTCGTTGGGGTTGTTAAATTTCTTGATTCTTTATTTTTGGAGCTTTCTGAAGTCATTGTGATTTGCCTCTTTAAGTGAGTTGATATTTACTCTTATCTCTGAGATATAAGTAAGTTGTTGGACTTACTCATGGCGACCGCTGCCATGAGTCAGATCCGACTTGACGGCACTTGGCTGGTTGGACTTACTTATATTAAGTTTCCTTACTGTGTTCTACCTTCTTGTTTTGTTGTGAAATGTCCAGATAGGCTGGTTTGCATGCTAGTTTGATTGTTGGTACACTTGAAGTTCTAATGTCTTTTCATCAGGTGCTTAGAGCTGCTAGTAGACATATCAGTCCAGGAGTCTGTTTATTTTTCTTGTATTGATTCAGCTCAGATGTCTAGGTAGTCATTTCATCAAGTGCAGGTTCTCCCCTACTGTCCCAGCTGGACAGGGTGATTGATGTGAGCAAAGGAATCTAGCTGCAGCTGCTAAAAATGCTAGAGGGCTAATACCATCCCTGAGTGTCTGTGCGGGTAGCATGTCCCTGAATATTGATTCTAGGTGAATGAACTGTTCTTTCCCTAAATTTCTGGCTCAGGAGAGTTTGAAGACTTTTTTCCCCTCCTTCCTTCAGCTTGTTAAATTGTTTCCTCTCCAAGTGCAGGAGAATGGCTCAGGAATGGCTTAAGGAGTCCTGTTTCCAGCTCAGTTAATGACATCAGACTCCATAGTAGGATGCAATGCAGAGAACAATCGGGGGAGTGCTAGGAAAAAGGGAGTGAGGTTTGTCCGGGAGGAAAGATATAGCTTCATGTGTGATAGGTAGATGCAAGCCATTTAGCTTTTGATGATCAAGTGCCACTTGTCACTGGTTCTGGAGGCTTGGGTGTACTCTCTGCTACTCTTTGTCTCGCACTGAGTAGGACACCTGCAAATACTGCTGTTGCATTCACCATGCTGGCTGTAGCTGATTCCCACTGGGTCAGGACTGACAACTATTGGGTCCTTTTGCCTACTGTCCCTTCCCTGATGCTTAATCCGATTTCTGAGCTTTTCCTTTGATGTTCGGAGCTCCTAGAATGTCGTATGTAATTGATTCATTTGTTATTTGGGTCTTTGTTGTTAGAAGGATTATAAGAAGTGTCTGGCTACTCCTGCTATCTTGTCCAACCTCCTCTCCATCTTGAAATTCCTAATAATTTTAAACAAGGGACCCGACATTTTGACTTTGTAGCATGTCCCACCAGTTGTTTGGATGATCATGATGTACAAAACAAGACTAGCCTGTTCTGTTCTCCCATAAAGCAGTGATTTGAACTATGCTCTATTACTTCTGTGTCTCCAAGAATTAGAATAGACTTGATTAGCATTTAAAGGAATCATGCTTTTGAAAATAGATGAAGAGAAGAAATTCACGAAATAGAATGTAATATCACCATTAGAACAACATACCAATAATTGTTGGAGGCAAGATAGGTGTTAAAATGAGAGGGCAAAATTGGAGAAGACACAAGATCCCTCCACAGTCTCAAATTGTCTCTCCCAAGGTATTTGTTAGCTACCAAGGAAAAAATAACATCTTTGTAATTTAGAAACACAGCAAAGGCATCTTTAACGAAGGGTCAAAGTTAACATCACAGAAATGAGATATGATATTCTCTACACCTTCACATAGTATTATTCTTTGGTATTGCTGGCAATATGCAAGTCTCACTCAAATTATGAGAAAATATAAGACAAACCCAACTGAGGCATTCCACTTACAAATGAAAAGGTAGACATTATTCTTCAAAAGGACAGATGTCATGAAAGATACGGAAAGATTTAGAACTGTTATGAATAGGAAGAAACTAGGGAAACGTAACAGTTACATGCAATGTGGTACTCTGGATTAGATCCTAGAACTGAAAATGGACATCAGTGGAAAAGCTGATAAAATCTGAACTTGAAATAAAGTCTGTCATTTAGTGCTAGGATTATAGCAGTATTAATTTCCTAGTGTTGATGATTCTGCTATGGCTATGCAACATGTTAACGTTGGGGAAGCTGGATGAAGGGCATGCAGGAAAGAAGTATAAAATGTTTTCAAAATGAAAGGTGTTTTTTGGGGGTTTTTTGGTTTTGTTGTTGTTTTGGTAAGTGAACAAAGTGATACAAATAAGGTATTTAAGAACTAGGGCTATAAGAGTCAGAACACCCAAAGTTGGTCCTGGCTCTGCTGCTTACCAACTAGGTAATCTCAGGCAAGTTACTTACATTCTCTAAGTGTGTCTCCTTGTCTGTAACATGGAGGAAATAATAGCATCCACCTCATAGGATTGTTATTGGATGATATGAGATACTCCCTGGGAAGAGCTTGGTCTACCCTTTCAAGTATTAAACATTAATAAATAATAGCTGATGAAAAGAGGATGAAAGGAACATAGATATTTTTGGCTTTGATGAAATGCTCTCAGGGAGAATTCCCAGCAATATTTCATGAAAGGACTTGGCCCAGCTGCACACCTCAGCCCTGGTTCAGTTATTTCAGTAGCCTGTAATACAGCACATGTTCTGCTGGGGAGTAATTTAGCCACTTCTGTTTTGAGAACTGGAGTTGTTCTTTGTTTAAAGCAAAAGGTTATCAGTGATTTTCTCCAAGTGTCGGGGGTCTGCTTTCTTCTGTTTCGATTATCTGTATTTTCTAGATTCTGATGACTGAATCAGAATTGACTCAACAGTGATGGTTTTTATTGTTGTTTAACGATGACTGTCTCTTACAGAGAAGAAATGTTGCTTTGGTTTAGTGTATATATATATATATATATATATATTAATGTGTTCATGGCCTTTTCCTGCACTTTGAAAGGTGCTGAATGTTCTTTTAGCCAAAGAAAAAAGCCACAACACGTGAAAGCCTTTGTTTATCAGATAACGGCTATGGCTCCCCAAGAGTACCCGCTTTCTGGGAAGCCCATAAAGAGGAGACCCCAGAGAAGGTCTCTCCTTTCAAGGTCAGGACAGTGTCACTCATCTTGGCAAAACAGCCTCTGCCCTTACCAAGAGATAAACCAAGGAATATGTTCCCCTTGGCCACTCCTTCCACTTTAGAAACTCAATTTGGAGACATCGTGGGGAGACGGCTTGATTCACAACTGGGAGAGGTTGTGGAGATTAGTCAGTCAGACTGCTCATTTGATACAACTGAGCAAATAGATTCTTGGGGAAACCTGATCCTGAAGTTAAACACTGACAGCGTGCAGGCTGTGTTTTGCATAGTGTATTTGAAATATTTTGAGCCAAAATTTTTGTTGTTGTGTTTAAGTGAAAGTATACAGTCTAAATTAAATTTGCATGCCCACCTATCTGCAGCTCCTGTACTCTCCTTGTCTGGTGACAGGACACTCCCTTTTCATTCTATATATGTCACATCCTCTTAACAATTTCCTGTCCCCTCCTCTCAAGCCTCTCTTCTCCCTTCTATTAAGAAGCCAGTAGGACAGCACCCTATAGATACATAGAACCGTAAAGTACACACACCATATGGTCACACTGTGTCCCCAAATCTAGTCCATTCCTGTCCGAATTGTTGACCTCAGTAATGTTTTCTGCTCGGGGGCAGCAAAGATCTAGGGGCCATGATCCCAGGGGAACCACCAGGCCACCGGACCATCAGTTGCAGTCTTTTAGTGGAATTCTTGAGGTGTACCCCCCTTTTTCTCATGTTCCCACTGGGACTCAACATTGTATGTGCCATCATGGCTGTCTTTAGTGGTGGCTGCACCATCTGGTTCTGGTTGCATGTTGACACAGTCACCCATTCACATGGGTGTCTCCTGGTCTCTTTTGTACTCATGTCTTTTTTGTTCTTGGTGATCATCTGTCCTGGATGAATTAGGACCATTTGGTGTATCTCAGATGGCAACTTTTAAGACCCCAAACACCACTCACCAATAGGGGGTGCAGAAGATGCTCTTAAGCAACAAACTAGTTATGCCAACTGGCTTCGATGTCTCCTGAGAGCATGGGCCACAGACTCCTGCCCCTGCTACTCAATCCTTGCAATACTGAGTTAGGATTAGAAGATTTTTCAATTTATGGTAAAGTCCAGTTAAGTTGATTTACTTTCTACTGTGTGCTGTCACTGCTTTCACCCAACCAAATTTCTATCAACTGTCTAATCTATGACCAGCCCTCTCCCTCCCTCCCTACTCTTGCAGCCATCAGAGAGTCGTTTCTTCTATACATAAATGTATTTTTAAGTCCTTATTGTAGGGGTCTCATACAATATTTGTCCTTTTGCTGCTGACTGATTTCACTCAGCATAATGTCTTCCAGTTGAAACCAGGTTAGGAGATGCTTCCTAAAATCATCATTGTTCTTTATCTTTGCATCATGTTCCATTGAGTGTGTGTACCACAGTTTATCCTTGAGCCAACATTTTACATTTGGAAGAATTCAAATAAAAATGATAAGACCCTGTCAGTACTAATGTGGCATTCCCGGATGGTAGCGGTGGCATGAAAGTGACTCGACGTTCCCACTTTTATAGGCTGTGCTGTCTTCATTTTCTCTGCGTTCCTCACTCTGGCCTCCTTGATTATGTCTATTACCTACCAATAATACTGTGCTATATTCACTATACCTGAGCTCAGGACCCTTATTTTTCTCACCTCCCTGAGGTCACAGAGCTGGGTAACAATCACCTGTGGACAAAACTCAGATCTTCTGGCCACCATTGAAGAGCTCTTTCTGCTGTTTCACAGAAGTTCCCCATTTGGGTACTTCATGCCCCCAGTCTCCCGTTTTGCTTGTCCGTGTTGCCACTCAGTACATTGGCTTTGCTGTAGAGAGCTGATATCTTTTCAGTCCGTAAGCTACTCAAGTGGCCTTTTAAGCCATCCATGCCTGAGTCCATGGAGTCTGGAGTCCAGAAGGCAAATGCACTTCTGATTCTAAGGCTTCAGCACACGTGATGCAGGATGCACAATGCAGAGACAGACTGAACTGCATAACAGGAACACAGCTGGCCTGATTGCTTGTTGAAAGAAGTGAACCCACGGTTTCAGGAGGCCCATGTTAGGGCTGAGAGCTCCCACTGGTCTCTCTTGGAAACATGCATTTGTGAAGCTGTTAAAATCACAGAACATTAAAACCAGAAATCGTCCCCCTGTTTGTCATCTCTAGTTATCTTCCCAGTAACAGGGAACCTCGGTGCCAAGGGACTCCGTAATCTTGGAAATACTCTCCTTAGCATTTATTCAGTTTATTTTTATCTTTTTATTATTTTTTTTAACCCATCCTGAGTGGGAACAAAGGTAAAATCAAGCCAGCTAGGTAGGCACCAAGAAAACAGGCACGGAAAGCGGATTCTCTCATTCTGCCCTTCATGGACTGCACTGTGCACAGTGGCTGAGACCTTGTTCCAACTGCCGTTCAAGAATCCTTTCTTCCTTCACAGAGGCCACGCCGGCCTGGATCCTCTTTAGTCTCTTAGAGCAGGCCCTGAGGTCCCTTAGCTTATTTTGCTGCTGATCCTGTAGTGTCTCCTCACCATTCTGCTTTCTTCCACTCCTCTGTCCCAGGGAACCAAGAGTTTACCTTTTTCTCATTTTGGTCAGGTGGCAGCCACCCTGAGCGAAGAGGCTGATGGAGCTAACTCCTCTTCTTTCTTCTTATGGACAAACTGTAGTGTATTTTACAAAAGTAGAAAGATGAGTCCAATGGACCCACCATATCTATCACCCAGACTCAATTATCAGTGTACAGCCAGTCTAGTTTGATCTCTACCCCATTTTTATCCCCAGGCCCAGATTGTTTTGAAGCACATTTCAGACATCGTGTCATTCTAGCCATAAATGTTTCAGTACGTAGCTCTAAAAGAGGGCGACCTGTTTTTCCTAACATAATAACATAATCCTCGGTGGCCTGGAGTTGAGTCCCTGATGGACCTCAGGCAGAGAGCTTTAATGCATCGTACCAGACTGGCCACCCACTGTGTTTGGCCCATGGACATTTTATTTGGCCTACACAGAGGTTATCCTTTTTTTTCTTTTTTTAAATTGCCAGAACTTAAATCTATTTTAGCCTTCTTTTGAAAAATTATAGAATCACCATCACTGAGCTGCATTCAGATATGACAGCAACCAGCTGAAGTTAAGTAGCATCTCTGCCTAGCTGGGCGTGGGTTCTCCGATTTTCCACAGACAGTCTAGCCCACAAACTCCTGCCCTAGCTTGTCTCATTTGTCTGTACTCTTTATCACCCCTAAAGACATTTAAATTTGCAAGCTTTGAACTAGTCCTATACTTGTTGTGGAGCCAAAGAATCTGAGTTGCAGAGGGACAGAGCTCCAAGACTGGAACCTTTGTCTTGACCCTCTGCCTAACCATCTCTGGTCTCCATCCAAGGTTGTAGGGTTGCGTGGCTGAAGAGAATAAAATTGAATCCTTAGGCTGGGGTTCTATATTGTGACATTGGTACTAGCTGTTAAAGCTGACCAGCTGAGCCCC
The DNA here is from genome assembly GCA_028571685.1 of Heterohyrax brucei. Lineage (NCBI taxonomy): Eukaryota > Metazoa > Chordata > Mammalia > Hyracoidea > Procaviidae > Heterohyrax > Heterohyrax brucei. The sequence goes on from CM053141.1 coordinate 175,456,096, forward strand.
CTGCCTCCTAGCCAGGCTCTAGTGTACTGCCCTCGCTGATGTTCTTTTACCTTTTATGTTGTAAAAGTGCTTACTTTTCGGAGGGCTTTGTTAGAGCTTGCTTCTTTGTTTTAGGCAGCTTTATATCACAGGGAAACCCTGGTGGTGTCGTGAAGTGCTGTGTCTGCTAACCAAGAAGTCAGCAGTTCATATCTACCAGGTGCTCCTTGGAAACTCTGTGGGGCAGTGCTGCTCTGACCTATATAGTCAGTATGAGTTGGAACCGACTCCACAGCACCTAACAACAGCAGCATGTATCACAGGGACCAAGAACACATAGTTTGGAATCAAAAGACCTGGACTCATACCCCAAGCCCTGTATCTGTGATCTGGGCCAAATGATTTCACCTGCTGAGCCTCAGTTTTTGTCCTCTTAGAAAACAGGGATAGTTGTACCAACCTGACAAGACAGCTTAACCAAAACAACGCAAGAGTGTCCTGAATTTCACCAATTTAGGAGTGTGCCTCCCCTTGGACAAGACTGTGCCTTGATTCTGTATGATAGCAATAATCAAGAAGTTACAAGACTAGAGGCCAGAGTCAGCCAAAGATGTCTCTCTTCCTTTGTTTCCCAGCATACGCAGTATCCTGCTGTGTCTGGATGTTAATCTGCACAGCTCCAGTTCTCTGCCTGAAGGTGACTGCCAATGTCCAGGCCCACAGCTGTCACTGGTTATTTACCCTCTGGGCAGACTCCAGGGGGTTACCCTGGCTTGCTTCCTGAATTGCCATGTTGCATTCCTGGGGCTGCCATATGGCAATACCACAAACTTGGTGGCTTAAAACTACAGACATTTTATTCTCTTGTCATTCTGGGAGTTAGAAATTCAAAATCAGGGTGTCAGCAAGGCCTAGCACTATCTCAGAAGGTCCTTGGAAAGCCTACCAGCTTCTGGCAGCTACCAGGAATTTGTGATGTGTCTTGGTGTGTGGCAGTACCACTCCAGTTGCTCTCTCTGTTATCACATGACCACCTTCCCCGTGTCTGTCTGTCTCCTCCCCTCTTACCAGGACACCAGCTGATGGATCAGGCCCCACCCTACTCCACTGTGTCTTCTTCTGAATTGATTATATCTACAAAGACCCTGTTTCTAAACAAGGTGACATTCACTGGTACTGGGTGTTAGGATGTGATCATATATCTGAGGGACACTGTTTGCTCCGTAACACTTGTCGTGTGTGACCAACCCCTGTGTGACTGAAACACCTACAGTTTTGCCCGTGCCTCTCTTGCAAATTTCTTCAGTGGGTTATAGTATGTAGTGGATAAGAATGTTGACTCTGGATTTGAAACCAAGTTACTTAAATTTTCAAGGCTTCAGTTCCTATATATGTGAAATACGAACAGTAATGATACTGACACAATAGGGTTTTTCTGGCCATTAAATGAGTTAACACACGTAAAGTGTGTAGAATTCTTTTGGCACATAGTAAGTTCAGTCACATGAAATTGCTGATACTTGACAGACTTTGACCTGAAACAGCAGTATTGTAAGGTTCTTTCTAAACATTTGGACACCCTAGTGGTATAATGGTTAAGTGCTATGCCTGCTTTCCAAAAGGTTAGCAGTTTAAATCCACCAGGTGCTCTTTGGAAACTATTGAGCAGTTCTGCTCTGACCTCTAGGGCCACTGTGAGTTGCAATCAACTTGATAGCAATGGGTTTGGTTTGGGGGGGCTCTCATCATTAGCACTTAATAGATCAGTGAACAGATGGTAAGCTCTTATGGTTATTTTCTGAAAGGCAGAGATGTAGCCTTTGGTGATACCCAGTCATCAAATTCTTCTGCTTTACTTGTGACACTGAGAGACAAGGTTTTTCCTCACCAGTAGAAACTGAGTAGCCAGCAGCCTTTGCAGTTTAGACAGGAATTTGCACATGGTATGTGGTCTCTTCCCTGGGGAAACATGCAGCCCCATCCCCAACATAGTCTGGCAATTCCTTCTTCTTCTCAAAAGGGGAAGTTGTCATATGTCACCCTGGAGGTCTCAGTCCCCATGTATGTGGTTAGGAGCTTGAGAGGCTCTCCTACTTGTATGAAAGGGGTCTGTAAGACAAAGTTGTATGTTTAAGACTGGCACGTAAGTCCTCAGCAGCTGTGATTCTCTCCGGGCAGGAGCTGGAGTGGCTGCTGGAGATCAACCGACTCACACACCGCCTGCTGTGTAAGCACATGACTCTGGACAGCTTCGATGCCATGTTCCGGGAAGCCAATCACAACGTGTCTGCTCCCTACGGCCGCATCACCCTGCATGTCTTCTGGGAGCTGAACTTTGACTTCCTCCCCAACTACTGCTACAATGGATCCACGAATCGGTAGGGGAGTCCCTGGGCAGAAGGGCTGGGGCTGTGGGTCAGGGAGCAGCTGCCTGCCTTCTCCAAACCAGGCCTAGTATACATCAGCTCATTCCTATAATGGGCATTTCACCAAGCCCCTGCTTAGTGCAGGCTCTGCGCTGGAGGCTAGGGATGCCACAGCAAGCAAGCAAACACTTTCCTGCCTCTTGCAGCCGTCAGACTGGAGGAGGACACCCATAGTCAAACAGGCATGACAGATGCCATAAACAGTGAACCAGGAGATGAGGGAAAGCCTACAAAGCAGTGAGTGGTAACAGGGCTGCCCAACCCAGTCCAGGAGGGCGGTGTGAGCTTCAGGGAAGTACCTCTGAGGAAGTCATGCTTGAGGTGAGATGTGAAGGATTACTAGAAATAAATAAGGCAAAATGGCAGGTGACGGGTATGAACATGCCAGGCAAAGCTCATAAGAGACTGGTGACGATGGGGTGAATGGGATGTAGAAGAGTGCCATGGAAGCCAAGGCCGGAGACAAGAGGAAGCAGGAAGCAGAGCAGGATGATTCCGGGGTATGTCAGGATCAGGCATTTACGAGCCTTCGGACAGCCTGAAGCAGGGAAATGACATGATCAGTTTGTACCTTCACAAGGATACTTACGTATCTGAACACGTGTGTGACATGGATGGACATTTGCAGAGCACACCTGTACATAACATATGGAACATGTCTCCCACAAGGTGCACCATCCTCAGCAAGACACTGAGATAAATTCAATTTCTAATCTCTCCATTCCTGCAGAGGCCCATAACCTGGTTACAGAGGTGAGGTGAGATATGTATGCAAGAACATAAAACTTGTTGCTGTGGCTTAGCTCCAGTTCATGGGAACACTACATGTGTCAGCATAGAACGATGTTCCATAGAGTTTTCAGTGACTGATTTTTCAGAAGTAAATCATCAGGCCTTTCTTCTAGGACACCTCTGGGTGGACTCAAACCTCCAACCTCTGGATTAGCAGCTAAGCACGTTAATCATTTGTACCACCCAGAGACTTCACTCAGAGTATAGAAGGATTCTCAAAAGTGTACACATTCGCAGGTCCTCTCAGTATCCCTAAGGCGGGTGTGACATGAGTATGTGTTGAATGGAGGGAAATCCACAAGGCATCTGAATCAGTCGTCCAGTTCTCTAAAAGTTTAAAACATTTAACCCTCCTGAGCAAAGGTTGACTAACTATAACCAGTAGGCTGCATCCAGTCTACCACCTGTGTTTACACAACCTATGAGCTAAGGATGGCTTTGACTTGGACATTTTTGATGATGGGGGGGGAGGGGAATCCAAAGAATAATGATAATTAATGACAAATGAAAATTCCTTCAAATTTATGAAGTTTATTGGAACATAGCTCCACTCATTTGTTTATGTATTTTCTGTGGCTGCTTTAGCCTTGCAATGTCAAAACTGAGTCATTACAGCAGAGTTTTTAAGGCCCACAGTGCCTCAAATATTTAGTGTAGACCTTCACAGAAAAAGTCTTCTGGCCCCTGCTCTTGATAAACCAAACTACATAGGAAGGGATGGAGTCTCAGAGAAGGGATGCTTTCAGGCCCAGCCCATTCTCCTCCTCAGAAGCTGCAAGCCCTGCATCAGGCCTGTAAATCTGGACTGTTGTTTTCCTATCAGTGGAAAGGGTACAGTGGTTGAATGAGAGGATGTCAGAAGAGTTCAGTACCTTTATAGGCAACAACCTAAGAAATGGTGGGTGCTGTTGAACCATTAATGAACCTTCTTCACTTGGCCAGGAAGGGCTCCTACTCTGTCATGTCCCATGGAGAACGCTATTACAAACCAAACTCACTCTAACTCATAGCAGCTCTATAAGGCAGAGTAGAACTGCCCTATACAGTTTCCAAGGAGCACCTGGCAGATTCAAGCTGCTGACCTTTTTGTTAGTGTTCTGAGCTCTTAACCACTATGCCACCAAGGTTTCCAGAACAGTATTAGGACCCGGTTAATTTCTGCCCCATCTCTTCTCTTCTGCCAGTTTTGTCCGAACCGCCATTCCTTTCACCCAAGAGCCACAGAGGGATAAACCTGCTAATGTCCAGCCTTATTACCTCTATGGATCCAAGGTGAGTAGTCCTGCTGTGTCCTACCTATAAGAGGGTTAGTAACAGAGAACAGAGAACTGATACCTGAATCAAAAAAGGGAGAAGGCGTGGAGGTGAAGAGGCAGCAGTGAGATCCAGGCAGAAACAGCGAGTTTATTGGTTTTTATTTATTCACAGATAGCAGGGATGGACAAACACAGAACTGCAGGGCAGGAAACTGGGCAGAGTGAGTGAGGACTTTACCAGGAGAGCAGGCAGACAGGTCTGTGGGGCCTCTTGTCTCAGCCTCTCTCCTCCTGTGTCTCAGTTGATTCATTGTGGTACTGTCCTGTGGTTCTGATATTGGTGCTCCATAAACATAAGAGATTTGAAGACAGGAAGAGGTTGGGAAGATGGAGCTGTGAAGGAAATCCCAGATGGCTGGAGATGGCAGTGAGCAATAAATCTTCTGCCTGTTTGCCGTACTTGTTCATATATACACATCTTAACTTGAACTAAACCCTTGCAAATGTGTCTCTGTTCTAAGCCAGTCATTCCTTTTTGCCATTAAGCAAATATTTATTAAGCACCCACTAATGCCAGATTCTACATGCTAAAAATACACCAGGGAGCAAAACAGGCAATCTCTGCCTTCCTAAGGTTCCATTTCCGTAGGCATGGTGGGGCAGGGGAACAGTGTTCACAAAAGCTCACCGACACTACCAAGTGTGGAGGAGATTCCTTTCTTACCCTTGGGGTTTATATGAAGCGATAATGAATGCCATTGAATGGGCTAAATAGATCAGCAAAATAAAGCCCATGTTCTTCTTAGCAATGGAATAGAAATGACCACCCTTGAGTATATTCTTAAAAAGAAAGCACAAATGGATTTAGAAGAGAACTAATGATATGACAGTTAGAGTTTTCTTCTAGGTTGGAGAGTCCTTGTGGTTAACCAAGATGAGTTCCCAGCAGTTGGGCCCGGAGGTGAGGTGTAGAAGATCTTAGGGTGATCGTGAGAGGGGCAGAGTCTTCTCCAGCTCAGCAAATCTTGGCAAGCTAATTTTCTCAAATCAAGGGAAGCTTACAGGTAGTTGACAAACTAGAATTCAATAATATTTACTTACAAAGTAAGAAAAAAAAAACTTCCCTTTTCAATTATCTTTCATACCTTGTGATTATATCAAGGAGAAAGTCGTATTTAGGTGCTAATATCTTTGATACCTCTCCAGTACTCGCTTGTCTCCCTTTTTGTCCTGGATAAGAGAGCAGGTCTCAAGTCCCAAGCCTTTGGCAGTCAGTGGGGTCTAAATTGAACTTATTATTTGTTTTTATTATACTTACTCCTGTAGCTCTTCCCTTCTATTTATGTTAAGCGGGTACTGGGTTTTTTATTTCTGGAGTAATACAAGGCTGTCTTTTAAAAATAAGTTCAAGTTTTAAAAATAAGTCTACTTAAAGAAAAATGTTGTTAACCATAAAGATAGTCCATGATGACAATAATAATAATAATAATATGAAGCTAGGGTACAAAGATCATGTGTGATTGCCTCAAATTTGGAAAACTCTAAAGGAAAACTTCTTATACCTTTCCAACATAATTCCCCTCAACATCAGAAGAGACCAGACATCTGCCCAGCTGACTGAAAGTAGAGCTTGAAAAGCCCACCTACCCCTCCAAAGTTTCCTGGAAGTATTGTGTGTTATTTTGTCATGCAAATTTTACTTTTGCCTCTGTGATATATCCCTGTTTGTTTTAATGTTAACACAGTGCTTTTAATTCTCAACTTGACCCCACAGTGGACTCTCCTGAGGGATGCCATGTTTCTTCCTTGGTGCACCCCAAGAGTATATATTTTCAAGTTTGAGAAGTTTTGTTGTGGGGCATTCACCAAACCAGTCCTTCCACAGTGGCACTGACATTTGTAGGGAGGGAAATGGATACTCTAGAAACAATTTTTTTTTTTAACAAAAGCTACAGTGTGCAGGGTTTTAGCTATGTGATGCAAGCTGTCTACTCCCTACCTCTCACTCCCCACACAGAGGCAGCCTGTCAGGTTGATTACCGCCCTCCTTGGGCAAGACACCCATCTCCCCAGGGGCTTGGGCAGCTTCCTCTTCCGTTTCAGCGGCAGCTCCTGAGTCCTTGCGTGGCATCTCCACCAGGGGGAGCCCCTGCAGGTCTTCTTCTTCTTCTTGCTGACCAACAGCTGGTGCCTCTTCTGGCCATCTCACTAGCCCGTTGGCTTCCTCCATGTGGCCAGCTCTGTAAGACCACCGAGGCTCATGGCAGCGAATGCACCAGAACTGGAGGCAGATGAAAGCTAAGACAGCTGTGAAACAGGCCAGCAGAATGGCCATCAGCACCCAAAGGGAGATCTGGGGATCCAGCAAGGAGCTTCCAGGAGCCAGTGGGGTCTTATCCAGAGTGTGGAACATGGTGCAGTAGTGCCTGTAGGGGAAGGTGATCTTCTTGCAGCTGATGCACAGGAAGTAGAGAGTAGAAGGAGCCAGATGTTCAAGCACGACAGAGCTGATCGTTCGAGGCACCTTCTCCTCGTGGTGGAAGCTGTAGCGAAGATAGCCAGAGAAGATGCGGTTCCAATTGGGCCTATACATAATATGGTAATAGTCCTCCAGGCAGGGCTCCGAGGACGACCAGGAAATGATGGCTCCCGAATAAGAAACGTTCCCAACCTCGATGTTCATCTCGATTCTGAAACCAGAATCAAAGTGAAGAGTGACATCCCCCTATCTAAACACTTATTTATAATGGTCACAGCCACCGTTTTTTATGGGGACTAACTTGAACCTCAATTTAACATCCAGACAAGTGGAGGCCAAGAAGTTACATTACTTAGCACACATAGCTAAGAAGCAGCAGGTGTCCTGTGCCAAAGCTGGTGGCGTTCGGACCTAAAGCAGATTCACCCATATCCTGAGGTTCATCCTATCCTGATTCAGATTTTTTAGGTATAACATTATCCCCGACTTTTAAAAAGAAGAAGAAAAGGAGAAATCAGTACCACAGAGTTCCCGTCTACTCTGACATCGGGTCAGATAATTGTTTCACCTAAAATTCCCTTCTTGATCTGCTTCTGCTCCAAATGATGGGAACTCAATTATCTAGAACATTCTGCCCACTGCCTTTTTCAGCTTCCTGGGTCTGATGCCCAGGGTAACAGGAAACTGTCTATATCAGTGATTGGCAGCTGGTTTTCCCCCAGAATCTCTGCTCATATGTTGTTTATTGATTGTACCCAGGATATCAGTTTCATAGGTAAAGAGAATCAGCACCTCATACTAGCGTGGTTACTACTACTTATTATTACTGGTACTATAAATAATCATACCTACCAGTAGTTAGTGAGCAGTTCTATTGCAGGCTGTGCTAGCTGCCTGACATGCAGTAATAAATTTCCTTTCTTCTTCAGTGTACCTCCTGAAGTGAGTCCCCATTTTACAGATGAGCAGTCTGAGGTCAGTCAGCTAGTAAGGTAGTATCAGACTCAAAGCCACTCAACCGCTTGACTTCCGTATGGAAGGCTGCCGAGTTTAGCAAATGACAAATACTGCAGAAGACATGGTGGTGCTGAGACCCAGTTGCTGTTTTTCCAGACAACTCAAATAAACCCTCTTCAGATTGCCAGCTGTGTGCTTCAGTAAGAGAGAGCCATTTTCAAGGTTTTTAGTTTCTCTTTACTTCTATCCATTTGAGAAAAAGCATTCTCCTCCACTGAATTTCCCCTCATCTAAAATTAGGGGACAGTCATAGTCAACCTATGTATGTTCATATGTAAGTCTCAGCCTGCTTTGTTTTCTTCATCTCCTCTCTAACCTGAAATTTTTGCTCTAGATTGCAGCAAGATAGTAAAAGCAGTTGCTAGGATTTTACCCTGAATTGGATATAAAGCCAAATCAATTTCCCTTATGAGCTGCCCTTCTCTCTCCCTTACTTCCCTCCCATCTATGTTTGTGCCCATATTTCCAGGGGAGTTGTACAGAGAGATGTACAGTATAGGGTAATTTTTTCAGTCCTTATTTTTCTTCTCTAAAGATGACAGTGAATTAAAATGCTCGGGAAGGAGAAGCATTCTTTTCCATTTGGTTGGAAATTTGTTCCTAGAAAAATAGGTAATGAGTGGGACTAGACAGGAATTGTACAGAGAGATACACAGTATAGAGTAATTTTTTCAATCCTTATTTTTCTTTGAAGATGACAGTGAATTAAAGTGCTTGGGAAGGAGAAGAGTTCTTTTCCATTTGGTTGGAAATTTCTTCCTAGACAAATAGGTAATGAATGGAACTAAACAGGTATACTTAGATCCTTCCAAGGAAGGCCAGTGCAAAGGAGACTGAATATTATGCTCTGTCTTTTGGTCTCCTTCTCTCACACACCTGTCCACCCTACCCTAACCCCCCACACATTCCAATAACCATACTTCCAGCCCCAAAGAATACCGCCTCCGTTGAGAGTAATCAGGAATTATGTTTGTTATCATGAATCTTTTCCCCTATTTGCCTTGCGTCTGATGCTGGCTGGCTTTGCAGACTGAGTTCCCCACAGCAGACATTTTTAATAGCTTTCTGCCGGCATTCTCGGTTTTTAGGCAAATCAGTCTACTTACTTACTTATTTATTTCTGTTTCTAAACTCCCCCTATTTTGAGCTATTTGTATTACTGTGGCTGGCCCTGCACCAAGACAAGTGTGAAGGATAAAGCTATTTACATTTCCAAGAAGCTCCATTCACATCTCTTACCTGACGTTGGCAGCAGTATCCAGCTAGAGCTCAGCCTCAGAGGCAGAGTAGACCAAAACCCAAAGAATGATGCCTTCTCCCCTCCTCAGTTGTGGGCTCTCCTTGATACCTCTCACCACTGTCTGAGTAATCCTGCTGTCGCCCCCAACGTTCACATTATTCATTTCTTCAGATCAGCATCATTCACCATGGCAACGAACAGGCTTCTGTACGCACGATGCTTTCAGGGACCAGTCTGGAAAGGCTTTTGCCCAGGGAGAGAAGCTGTCATTCTTTTGGCCAAAAAAAAAATAAAAAAGATAAGCAAACAGGATGATACTGATTCTTCCAAGGCTCCTACATCTCTTCTTTAGCTGGACAATATCATTTTCCCCTGTTTTCTTGTCACATGTAGATCCCCTTTGCACAATGCAAATAGGAAGATGTTCTTGGTTATTGCACAACTAGAACAGTAGCTTTCATCCTCATCCCCTCTCACCCTTGCTTCCTATGCTACCTCTGTATCTTTGTCTTCTTCTTGCTTCCTGTGGTAGGTACCTACTTACGTGACCTTGGTCAAAACCCTTTTATTCTCTGGACCTCAATTCTATCCTCTGTAAGGCTTGACCTAGAGGCTTGGTGGGAAATAGGGGGTATGGGTACTGTCCCTGCACAGTCCTGAAACTGTATCAAGCTTCCTCCACCATAATGGTAGTTTTTCTCTTTGGTTTCAGAAATAGTCGTTTTCAACACAAGGCGTCGAAGCAACTGCTTATCTAAGTCAATTGCCGTTGATACCAGAAATGGAAACTGTTTACTGTTCCTGGATTGGATTATTTCCAACATTCTTTCCATTCAAGGATCCTGACTTTGCTTTCATGCCCTGTTTTCATTTCTCACAAAAATATATCTGCCTCTGAGATTCCATTCCCTTTCTGTCACACAAAATTTTATAGGAATGCCACTTGTTCTCGTTGTGACCATATAGGACAGCATAGAACTGCCCCAATAAGACTTCTAAGGCTATAATCTACCCCTTGGAGCAGCTGGTGGGTTCAAACTGTCTGCTTTTCAGTTAGCACCTGAGTGCTTTAACTGCTGTACCACCAGGACTCCTAAGAACATGCTGCCACCTTTCTGTTGAGAAGATCGTAGAGCATGTCTGAAATAGAGAATAAAAAGTTGATCAGAGAGTCTAGACATGATTTTACACGAATTATGTATTTGTTCTTCTTGGCTCTTAGTGTGCAAGGAAACCAAGCCACAAAGGCCTTCTTGTGATTCACAACAAAAGCAATCAAAAAGTTGTAGAGCATTAGCTGGTGAGTCAGAGAACCCTGCCATAGCCCAGGACCTCTGTGAGAATGAAATCTTGAACGTCCAGTTGCTCAGTGAGACACTTGGCTTTGTGGTTCTCCTCAGACGTTCAGTCTTCCTCGGGGCTGGTCTTAAGTTTGTTGTTACGTGCGCGGCACGTCTCTTCCCAAATGCTCACGGTGACTCCCAGCAAAGCATAAAAATGTCCTTTCTATGGGAAAGTCAGTATAGGTAAGCGTTTTGCAGGCACCTTTTGGAAAGGTTCTTTTGAGGGGAATGAAAACGCCAGAGTTGAAGGTCCTGGAACCCGTACCTTTTTCCTCAGAAAATGAGCATTTGTTTTAATATCCCTGAATGACGTAATTTTAACTATAGGCTTTTTACTAGGCTCTCAAGGAACTTAAGGTCTAGAAGTCCTCTTGTTTCACTGACCCAGAAAAGGAATGACTTTGCTCAGGCCACAGCAATGATTCCAGGAGTGGAAACCGAGCCCCTGACTCTGAGTCCCGGGCTTGTCCTGCTCCTCTGGGCTGTCACTGAGTGCCAGCAGGACCCAGAAGAGGCAGTAGAGCCCTTGGCAGATGAGATAAATTATCAGGGGACATGTGTCTCAGGAGGCAGCATCCAGGCAAGCTGACTCCTTTTCCATCATCTGGGAAAATCCTGCCACAGCATATTCAAGTTGCAGCCTCCTCAGCGTGAGGCCAGACAGTCCCCAGTGAGTGGTACACTACTGCAGAGGAAGTCAGTCAAGAGTAGCCTCCTGATTCACCCTCCTGAACGTGGCAGTGAAGGAATGATGGATAGTTATTGCCTTGGTCCCAAACGCAACTGGCACATGGAGGGAGGTAATGCTTCAGTGTACAGGCTGTGGAGCCCCAGGCAGAGTTCAAATCCTGGTTGTGTAGCCTTGAATAAATTTCCTATTTGCTATGCCTTGACTTACTCATCTGTAGAATAGAAATATCACCAATCCTTACAGTGATGTTGTAGGGTCCCTGGATGGCACAAATGGTTAAGCATTAAGCTACCAACTAAAAGGGTGTTTCAGAAACCCACTCAGAAGCATCTTGGAAGTGAGGCTGGCGATCTCCTTCTGAAGGTTCACAGCCCTGAAAAACTTGTGGGACAGTTCTGCTGTGTACACATGCGGGTCAACTTGAGTTAGAGCTGACTAGACATCAACTAATAATAAGAAGAGTGGTCTTGTTATGGTTGGTTGAACCCATGTCTATAAAGTGCTGGTCTTGGGAATGTGGGCATTGTTGTCACTTGACCATTAAGCCAACCCCAGGGCATGGCGACTTCCCATGCGATGGGCAGAACGCTGCTCTGCTCAAACCTGTTGGGCATCATAGCAGTAAGTAAGCCTCCACTGACAGACTGTGGTGGCTGCACATCAAGTGCATTGGCTGGGAATTGAACTCAGGTGTCTCACATACCCAAACCAAACCATCGAATCGATTCTGACTCATAGCAACCCACTAGGACAAAGTAGAACTGCCCCACAGAGTTTCCAGGGAGCATCTGATGGGTTCAGACTGCTGACATTTTGGTGAGAAGCTGCAGAACTTAACCACTATGCCACCAGGGTTTCTGGTCTCCCTCTAAGAGGAGAAGAATTCTACCACCAAACCACCAGTGCCTTGAAAACTACCGTTATTAAGAAGAAGAGGTCAGTGAGTCAGAGCCGCTTCCTAAGCTGGTCAGACCTTCATCCAAAGGTTAGAAAGAACAATTTGCTTTCTGCATTTTGCTTCCTTGCCTTTTTTTTCCCTTACATTGTCTCTATTGTTTTTATTTTTTTAACATACGTTTGTAACATACATGCTTATTTTACAGAATTTAAAGAATATAGAAAGATTCCAAGAATATTGTAGAACTCATGCAAGAGATAATCACTGTAAACATTTGGATTTTACATTTTGCATGTGTTTTTTCCTTTCATCTACACGCTCCCATTTTTACAAAGGGAGAAACTGAGGCTCAGAGATGTTAATTCAGTTGACCACTATCACAAGGTAACTTAAGCCTGGGTTAGTTCTCGAGAGCCTGGGCTCCAGGTGAGCCTCGTGGATGCCCTGTTATTCTTCTTGACTGCTATCGTTAGTCCACAGTAGCTCTTCACCTTGTGGCTGCTCTTGGGAGGTAGAAATGGGGCTTCCTAGTACAGTAGATTCCAGGATGATGGTAGCAGACAAGGAGCTGAAAGACCTTGGAGAAAACATCCAGCCCCTTGAATGTAGCCAGCAGAGATGGGGAAAACATTAAAATATATTTGGAGAATTACAGGCAACAAATGTTTCCTCTCCTGAATGTCCCTGCTCTGGACTCACATGACTCAAGTCCAAGCACCACTGGTTTGTTGAAGAGTTGTGCTCCTTAGGGCTGATGTTAGATATGAAGAACATTCAACAACCAGTCCTGTAATCTTAATATAAGAATCAGAACTTTAAAAGTAAATAAAATATACTCTCTAAGTAAAGTCTGTGTACATAGGGTGTCGTTAAACTGCTAACTGAAAGGTTGTTGGTTCAGGTCTGCCCAGAGGTACCTCGGAAGAAAAGCTTAGAGATCTGAGAAGCCAGCCCTTGCGAGCCCTAGGGAACACAGTACCACTCAGATACACATGGGGTCACCGGGAGTCGTTCTTGATCTCACAACAACTAGTTTTATCATTAAGTCACCTATTGCGTGATACAAATTGTGATGCGAGTTATTTATGACATGGTCCCACTAATTTCCCAGTATTTTCTTGACCTTTAAAAATTGTTGATACGATCTTCTGTTGGACTTAGTTTCTGGTAGCTAAATGATGCCCCCGTCTGAGCCATGATTTGGTCTCAGAGAAACTCAGCAAGTTCCTGTGATGACCTCCCTGTTAAACCAATAGTTCTTAGGGTGCAGAGCCCAGTGTTCTGCTGCAGCAAGCTGGGTACATCTCAGCTGGGTGTGTGCCTGGATGCCAGCACTTCCCACATGGCTCACTGGGGGAGTCTGCACCTCGGCCCCTGACCACCACCAGCAGTGCCACCTGCTACACTGTCACAGCAGCCACTACCTCCATCATGTCCACATGGTACCAACTCCAGACTCTGCAACAGTCTACTCACTGCTTCCAAAGTATTCTGCTATTTTAACAATACATATGGTAGAATATCATCTTATATCTCACTCTAGGCTAGTCTCTTCAGTTCACTTCAGCTTCAGCTTCCTCCTTTGTTAAAATAATTATATCTGCTGTACTGAGTATAAACTCATTGCCTTTAAGTCTATTTCAACTCATAGAGACCCTATAGGACAGAGTGGAACAGTCACACAGAGTTTCCGAGGAACACCTGGTAGATTCAAACTGCCAGCCTTTTGGTGAGCAGCTCTGACACTTAGCGACTACACTACCAAGGTTTCCTCTACCTGATATAATAGGCTGATAATGGCCCCAAAGATATCAGCTCCCTGGAACCTATAAATGTTGCCTCATTTGGAAAAAAGGTTTTGCAGATGTGATTGAGTGACAGATCTTGAGATAGGGAGATCATCCTGGGTTATTGCAGTCACAAGGGTCCTTATAAGAGATTGGCAGACGAAAATTGGACACACACGGAGATGATGGTGTGAAGACAGCAGAGAGATTTGAAGATGTTGGCCTTGAAGATTGGAGTGATGTAACCACAAGTCAAGGAATGCCAGCAGCACCCAGCACCTGGAAGACACAAGAAGACTCTGCCCTAGCGCCTTCACAGGGAGGATGGCCCCGTCAACACATTGCTTTCAGTCCAGTGACGTAGATACCAGACTTCTGACTCTGATCTGTGAGTGCGAGACAAAAACTTTCTGTTGTCTTAAGCCACCATGTTTGTGTTTGTTACAGCAGCCACGAGAAACTATTACATCTGGACAGTTACGAAGGAATCATTATGTGAAAACATTCATAAATACAAAAGCAGTATACACTTGTGTGCCGCCATCTGGGTACAAATGATAAAGAGAAGTGGTGGTGCCACTGGTTTCTGTCCAAATGTGTTGTTACCTCTTGGTATTATAGGACCGATATGATACCCCAGAACAGGGCGGTTCCGTTACTGTTCTCCTTCTTGCCTTCTCCAGAGAATTTTATTCCTAAGGTAAGAAAGGAAGGGGCACCATTTCCTGAATTCTCTGTGGCAACTCCCTTGAATCTTTTAGTCTTTGGGCTGAGAAGACAAAGAAGGAATCCAGAACTAGATGCTGGAGACGCAGCCGTGCAGTTCACTAAATGTCTAGAAGGGACATGGGCATCAGCGGTTTTACCCACTCTAGCGGTGGCTTTGAATCTGTAACTGAGGATTTACACGTAACATGATTTCACTCTGTCATCTTTCCAGACAAGGACAGTGTTGCTTTCATTCATTCCCTCCAGGCTTCATTTACTGGCAGAGGCTTTAGAGAGATGAGATGCAACCCTCCAACCTGAATTAGAGAGCTATGTTTGTGTTTGTGGGCTGACAGTATTCAAAATTACTGAGGGAACGTTAGAGAGATTGTAACTAAAACAGGAAATTGGAAACTGTTTTAACTCCTCTTGGGATCCCTGAAAACAGCAATTATGATTCCAAACAGCAGAGATGCTAATTGCTTGCAAATTAAGTTTGCCAAATAAATAGCCCTCTTTGTTTTGAGTGCATGACTGTGTTTACCATCTGGTGATAGAGAGAGACCTTGTGATTCAAAGTTCCAGTCAGGTACTTGTGATCTGGATCTGCCAGATCAACCTCACCACATTTTTTCCATCCTTAAAATACTGATCTTGCTTCTGAACAAAATCGCCCCTGTGCCCCAGAATAATAACCTGGCTCTGATTTCCTGAACCAGGCGTGTTTGTTCCTTAAGCACTTACAAGGTTACATGTTTTATGCAGTGTGGGCTTAAACAAGCTTAATTTAAAGGGAGCCATCAGGAGCCAATAAGGTGCATAATTTCTAAAGAAAGGTATGATGGATTCTAGCTTTGAGTCAGTTACCAGGGTTGGTTCAAGATAGATCTGTGGCGCATTGCCAATTTCTCAAGTCATGTTACATTCTTGTTTTTCTTTGTCGAGCCTCAGAAAATGCCCAGGCTCCCATATTCCCACATTTTCTCAATAGGGCCCAGCCTCCTGTTGAGCCAGCAGGTCAGACGGGTGACCTCGGGATGTGTGTGCATGGACTGTTAGCATGCCGGTGTCATTCCTCTTGCATGTGTGTGGTGTGGTTTGGGGGATGGGGGAGGCTTGGGGGGAGTTTGGTCACTTAGGAGGATTTGAATTACGTTCCTTTCATGCTGGTTTTTACTGAGTTTGGACCATGAACGGAGGCCTAAACTGCCAGTCTAGACCCCAGTCTGAGACTGACGTGGGAACATCAGTAGGCCTCCTAAGTGCACTGAGCAGGTCTGTAGGGGTATTTTTCAAATGTATGTGTGTGGTAAACCAATTCCACAATAACTTTCCTCCTCTCCCTGGAACTGGAAAGGGTTGCTGAACAGTTCCCACCAATCTGAATACCTTTTTATTTGTGCTTGCTGGGAAGTACTAAGAGAAACTGGGTACTGGAAGCTCGATGGATGGTGGTGAGGGTTGAAGAGGTGCTGGGACAGATGAGCTTCCAGGAAGAATGCTGGGATGCTAGGACCAACGAGCCTCTGAAGAGGCCTGTCTGCCCCAGTGTGAGCCCCAGGCAGCATTCCCTTCTAACATCTCAACACAGTGCTTCTCAACGTCCAATCTGATAAGGGACTCTGTCTACCAGCATACCTTGTTGGACAGCTCTGTTTTCCTTAACGGTTTGGCTTTGTTGAAATGGAATTCACCTTCCACACAGTTTGCACATGTCAAGTGGATTTAGTTTGGTGGGTTTTAGTATAGTTAGAGAATTTTGCAACCATCGTCATAGCTGCTGTGGGAACATTTTCATCACCTCCAGAAGAAGCCCTGTTCTCTCTAGCTGTCACCTCCCTACCCCTCAGACACAATTCTGTGCAGGCTCAGGCTGTGGAGCCAACCCAGTGGGGCTCCCTTCAGGATTTCATCCAAACTGTGGTTTTGCTTTATGATGTATAGAAGTAAATGTTGAGAAGTAAATTAGGTATGTCATAGCACAGTGGGTTTTATTTAGTTATTTTTTTATACAGTGCAAGATACAGATGGTAAGTATACATACAGTTCCATAAGTTTTGATAAGTGATCCATCTGGATGGTTAACAACCCAATAAAGATGTGGAGCAGTTTCCCCCCCTAGAAAGTTCTCTCGTGCCTCTTTCCAGCTGATCTCCTGTTTCAGAGGCATACTCCTTATCTCTGGAGAGGAACATGAGAACGAAGAGTGGAGCCGTGATCAGGGGCCAGGACTAGGATGAATTCACATAGAAGAGTGAGCCCACCCCCTAAAATCATGAGCCCTAGGCCTCTTATTCATATCACCCCAGTTCTGGTCCCTTTTGAAAATGCACCATCTGTTATTGGGGCACTAAAATGGATTTGCTCCACATATGGAAAATTACAGAATAAACCCAGCCACGTGGTTGGGCTTCATCAAACTCAGTAATTCATACACTTGTAGGATTTTCTGTGAACACCATACTTTTGAGTAAAATATATTCCCCCCGAAGAAACCATTCTGCCCTGTAAAATTTAGAAATCCTTAGTAACTTTATGAACTATCTCTCTCCCCCGGGCTCATCTGCTGCCTCCTGTCATGTTGAGGCAGGGTTTACTGAGTGGCCGCCCCTCAGTGTTGGGGAGAGAATGCCACAGGTTCTCACATTCCGAGCCTCCTGGTGTGTGTAGGCACTGCCTTTCCAAACACGCTATGAGTCAGCCTGGTGAACGAGTAGGTGGTGTAATTCTTCACAAATCCTTGTTATTAGATGGTGTTTTCATTGTATTCTTCACGTATCTTTGTTACTAGTGGGTACTATCGTGGTAAGGAGCTGTGGTGGAGTAGCGGTTAAGTACTCAGCTGCTAACCAGAAGGTTGGCATTTCTGCCCACCCCACAGCTCAGGGGGAGAAAGACCTGGCAGTCTGCTTCTGTAAGGACTGTAGCCTAGAAAACCCTATGGGGCAGTTCTAGTCTGTCAACCTGGGGTTACTGTGAGCTGACTGTCAGTTCAGTGGCACCCAACAGTAACAATGTAACTTTGATGCTTGTTGTGAAGAGTTTAGAAAAATTTACATGTAGTGAAACACACTTAACTCAAAAACTACACTGAAGACCATTAAATTTTCCCTCAATAGCTCCAGAGGGCATTCAGAATCTCAAAGTCCTCTGAAAGTTCATGTAGAGTTTCCAGTTAGTCAACTAATCCAAGAATATCAGATATGGCCTTCCTGTATTTACACATTCTGCATTTAAAATTTCTACAGTTCCAGGTAGAAAAACTGTACTGAGAACTAAGTTTTGAAGTGAAACTTTATCTGAAATACTGGAGAGAGCTTATCTAAGAATGCAGCGTTCAGATACACTGTTATATAGGCAGAGGTCAAGAGTGGACTTTGGAATCAGCCCTGTATGGGTTTAGACCAGTACTTGGCTACCTATGCACTGTGTGACCTGGAGCAAGCTGCTTACTTCTCAAGCCATGCCTCTGTCACCTGTGTAGCAGGCCTGAGAATGGTCCGTGTCTCACGTAATCTGTTGTGCCAGTCACTTGAGCATGCACACAGAGGACTTCATAGTGTGAAGTATGAAGAGCTCCGTAAGTGGCAGCATTTCACATACACAGTACTAATCAGTGATGACTTTTATAGTCCCAGCAACCAAGTGAGACCAGTTTGAAAAATGAAGAACCTGTATCTATTGCTATCAAGTTAATTCCAATTCATGAGGGCCAATTTAAGGCCCTATTATTCTGGGCATGTATTCTCAGAGAGAAGGGGATCTTACAGAGGCTTCTCTGAAGCGGTTTAAACTGTACTCCACGGAGCCCTATGGTTCACCAAAGGTGTTTTATGGGTCCAATGAAAGATGCAGGTGGCCAGGGCTCTGGGGCAAGCTTGACTGATTTCCCCACCCACTCAGCAGTGTCTCCTGACTCTGTGGCCTGTTCCTTTTCTAAGACAGTACCCTATCATACGTAGAAGCAACCAAAAGTAAGAGGAGGAAAGATGTTGAATTGGAGTTTTCAGATGGCTCTTCCAGCCAGTTTCCGGTACCAGAAATACCTCTAAAACAAAAAAATAGCCAAATCCACTGCCATTGAGTCAGGTCTGACACATGATGACCCTAGAGGTCAGAGTAGAACTGTCCCATAGAGTTTCCAAGGAGCCACTGGCGGTTTTGATCTGCCAGCCTTTTGGTTAGACATAGCACTTAACCCACTGCACCACCAGGGTTTTCAGAAATGCCTCTAGGGAAAGAAAATCATCTGTTTTACCTCCCATCCCCTGGTTCAGTTTGTAAAAATTAACGGCTAGAAGAGTTGATGGTGGATAGTCATAGGTGACAGGAGTCCATGAGAGATGAATGTCTGCCTAGAAGCCCCTTCTCCTGGGGAATAGCTGCCCCACTGAGTAGCCTTTGTCCCATCTTGTGATCACTGACCACACCTTTCTCCATAGCCAGCATCTTGTAAACATATTCACAGCAGTCCTCAGTGAGGGAGTGTCGGTCACTCCAGATTCCCATTCTTTCTATTGGAGACGCATCTCCTGCCAGACCTCACACCAACGTCAGTTCATACTGAGCCACTAACTTTGCCACAACTCTTGTTTTCCAGCCACTCAACATTGCCTACAGCCACATCTACAGCTCCTACAGGAACTTTGTGGGGCCCCCTCACTTCAAGACCGTCTGCAGACTCCTGGGCTACCAGGGCATTGCTGTGGTCATGGAAGAACTGCTGAAGATTGTCAAGAGCTTGGTAAGGAGAGGCCTGAAAGGGGCCTGGGAGGTCGTCAAGTGGGGTCAGTATGAACAAGATTTGCTTTCATGCTTTACCTGACCTGTCAAGACAAGTCACAGGCACTCTGGCTCTATCTGTAGCGATCAGCAGAAAGTCCTTCCTGTTTTTTGGTTGTTCTGACTTACCATTCTCTTACATTTCTGTGCACCTTCTAACCTAGGGCTTTGCTTCCAATTTTCTGATCCTGAACTCACTTGTTTTATGTGATTACTGAACCAACTAACCCTGATTTTGATCTGTTCATATTGCTGTCCCATGCTGCATTGTCTACTCTGAGCACAGTAAATCCATGACACGTGCGGCTGTCTTCTTCCATACCTGTGGCAGACATTTCTAACTAATCACCATGCTTTTCCCCTTGGAATTTCTTGCTAAACCCTGCTATCAAAAACTGCATTGACCTTAAGGGAATTCTGTTTCCCTGGACCAGTCTGTGTGCGTGGATATAGTCATGTGGATCTTTGTTTAATTCCTTGGAAACCTACTGAGGCAAGGCTGAAGCATTCAACCAGATTGTTCTGAAGATTTGAGATGACAAAGGGCAATCAACTAAGTAATAAACAGCCAGGTCAGAAAGACAAAACAGGATTCACCTCCTAACCCACTTCTCTGGAAGCAGCTGTTCGGAGCTGTGGCTTGTTAAAGATTGTAAAACTAAATCCAGAGTAAAATGTGGTGCTTGATTAAAGATACCTACCTTGGACACAGAAGAGATGAATATATCATGTATTTTCCACACTTAAATAATGTGTTTCAACCTCCACAGCTCCCTGGCCCTGTTTCGTTTTTAGCTGTGTGTCTGCATCTCTTCTAAGCAGCCTCACCCCGGGAAAAACCCCATGCCCAGCAGTGTGCCCTCTTTGAAGTCTGCATGACCAAGAGAATAATAAACAGAGCTCCCTCTTCCTTCTTAAAAAGACTATTTTCTGAGTTTGAAAGTAGATATTGTCCTGTGGGAGGGAACTGCTTCCTCCTCTCAGGGTGCAGACCTATTCACATGCCTTAACAGACCATACCCACACCTAAAAGCCTAGCACTCAGCCCACAGAGGCATGCATACAGCAGCAGTGGATGGTTTCAGTGTCCTTGTCCTCTTCTTTTGTCAGCTCCAAGGAACTATTCTCCAGTATGTGAAAACACTGATAGAAGTGATGCCCAAGATCTGCCGCCTGCCCCGGCATGAATATGGCTCCCCAGGTTGGTGATGGGGAAGTGGGGGCAGGGGCTGATGATAGGAAAATAGCCCCACCCCACCCAGGGCGGGGGTGGCTGTGGTCACCTACCTTGTAGTGTTTGTTCTCTGACGTGGCTGAGAGCTGAGTACTGTATGAGGAATCAGAAGCCATCGATTTGTGTCTGCACGTCAGTTGAGAAGCTGGAAGAGGATACCAGATGTGGAAGTCTGTAAATAATGAGTACACCTGTTGCCATCAAACTGATTCCAACCCACAACCCCTCTGTTAAGACAGAACCCCACAGAGGTTCCTAGGCTGTAATCCTTACAGAAACAGAAGACCACAACTGTCTCCTGTGGAGCGGCTGGAAGCTTCCAACTAGGGCTTTGAGCAATCCTTGCTTCAGTCACGGCACAGGAAGCAAAACCAGAACAGACATGAATACTTAAAATTTGAAGGAATGGGAACAATCTCAGGAATAGGAAAACTTATGAGTGAAACCTTATCTCCCTCTCTGAAAACAGTGACAGCATAGGCACTGCATAGCAATCATATCTTTTGCCTGTCAGATTTTCTCAGAGGTGGCAACAACCAAAGCCCCCTCAGACATGGCAGCCAGCTGAGCCACTTTGAATGTCCATTGCTCCCAACAGTTCTGCCAGTAATCTAACCTTACACATCAAGCTCCTGAAAGGCTCACTTATGCCTCTTCTGAGTTTTCATGCCAAATCTTTGACCCGTAATTTTTTCCTGTTTTGTTTATTGTTCCAGTAAACTCAATTTTTTAAAAAAATATGGGTCTGTTCCAGTTTCAGTGTGTCAGCTATGAATGAACTGGGGAGAACAGTTCGAAGCCCTGGTTCAGAACTCCAGCCTGTCGGTTAGCAGCCAAGTACTTAGCCACTGTAAGGCTCCTCTTTGACTGTCTTCTTCAGCTCAGCACCCCTTGGGTTCCTCCCAGTAGCCCATTTGGAGGAGGTTGGTGCTCTGGGTGGGGGTTCAAAGTGATGTATCTAAGGGGACTCAGAAAAGAAGAATCTCTGCCACTCAACTTCTGGGGTGAAAACCAATGCTGGCCTTCCCTAAGGGTGCGTGAAGCCTGGGGGAGACACAGAGATTGTGAGTTTCACACGTGTTTTTTCCAAAACCCACAATGTCAGGTGTTGGGTCAGTGGCATCCGGAACAAAAAAGGGCTGGGGCTGGAAACCCTAATTGCTAATTCCAGCTGCCCCACTCACTAGCTCTGTGACCATAGGTAAGGTACTTATCTTCTCTGAGCCTTATCTGAAAAATAGGGATAATACTGCATAATAAGGGTATTGTTATGAATCTCAAATTATATGCACATAAAATGCTTCACACAATATCCAGCACCTATACATAAATGTTACAGATAAACATCCTGTCACTTTTCAAGAATACAGGCAACTTTCTGGAGGGACTAAGGAAAGATCCAGGACTTCCTCACTTGTGTGTGTGTTTGGTTTGGTTTATCTGCTTTCTTCGAACAAGGATTTGAGCCAGCTCCCTGAGGTTTTCCTGGTACTGAGCCCTGGAAGAAGCCCCACCCCTGGGCCACACACAGCGGGATACAGTTTGGCTTTTCACTTTCCTAGTCTGGGAGTGCTGACAGTC
This sequence comes from Heterohyrax brucei, assembly GCA_028571685.1. Classification (NCBI taxonomy): domain Eukaryota; kingdom Metazoa; phylum Chordata; class Mammalia; order Hyracoidea; family Procaviidae; genus Heterohyrax; species Heterohyrax brucei. The sequence goes on from CM053141.1 coordinate 175,478,309, forward strand.
AGCACCCCCTGTAAACCAGCTGAGCAGTGTGAGCTTCCTAGTGACCATTCCCCTTCTTCTCCTAGGGATCCTAGAGTTTTTTCACCACCAGCTGAAGGACATCATTGAGTATGCAGAGCTCAAAACAGATGTGTTCCAGAGTCTGAGGGAAGTGGGCAATGCCATCCTGTTCTGTCTTCTCATAGAGCAAGCTCTGGTAAGTCCACGAAGTGGCTCCAGGCTGGATGAGGCCCTGCACTGAGGCCCTACAGCACAGATCAGTCATCTCCCAATGGTGGGGCATGCACTACTTTTTCATCCATTGGCAGACAGCCCTGAGCATTAAAACACTGTAGAAGCAGTTTAGGCATTGAGGTCAGATTCTGGGTTTCAGTCCTGGCTCCACAACTCACTAGCTGCAGGACCGTAGCCACTCTTGAGTCTTAATTTTGCATGCACTCATTAAACAAGTAATGACTCCTCAGCTACCACCAGCCAAATCTTGTGGTACTGTCTTGTGTCTATACAGTCTAGAGGGGGAAACTTATGTTGAGGAATAATTTACACCAAAATTGTGCGTTTATAATTCCAGTGAGTGTATGTGGGACAAATACAGAGCCCAAGTGGGATATATAAGAGCAGAAGCTAGTGTGGTCTTGGGGGTGACAGAAGACTTCCCTGAGAAGGTAACCTGGAGAATGAGCAGGAATTAGCCTGGTAGAGAACTAGGGAACACTGTCCTGGGCTGAAGAAAGAATATGTCAGATAATCTGCATTTTCTGTGATGGGAGATAATGAATCCACCCTCTTTAAAGGATGAAAGCCTGTAACCATGTAAAGCACATATACTGTTGTAGGAAAAAGCTCTAAGTTTGGCCTACAGAGCAGAAAACACTTCAAACACCACTTTGTCTTTAAGAGGAAGGGGCTTTACTGCCGGCAGTGCTGCGGTCAGACTCAAGTCCGAAAAACAGCTGTGCACCCTGTTCCATTATCAAACATACCTGTTTATACGTTTTCTCAAAGAAGCAAATAAAGGAATTTTCATGCATCTTCCCAGATGGCAACTACAGGTTCACAGATTTTCATGTTGTAATTTCATTGGCACAGCATGTTTAAAGAGGCACTAGATAAACAATTGGCATTAGGTTTCTTGGGAAGAAGCCACCCTCTTCCCAGAAGCTAGGCCCGTCTGAAGGAATCCTGTAAGGGGAGGGAGAGTGTCCTTGGGCTGACCCAGAGAGATGGTCTGACTCAGAGAGAAGCTGACCCAGAGAGATGGGCTGACTCAGAGAGAAGCCGCTGAGCTTCTGTGAATCTTAAAGTGGAATCTTCTTAAAGGTTTTCTCCTTTCTCATTTCCACCTTTCAGACCCCATATATATATATTTTTTAATTTGGGGTCTCACCGTTTGTCTGTTATATTAATAATTTCATGGAACAGTAACTCTTTTGCCTCCCACGGCCACTATTCTCCCATTAGAGTTCTTTCACTCATATAGCATGATTTGACATGTAGAAATTTGGCTATACCCTCTGTTAGCCCCCAGAACAGTTTTCAGCATGTTGTGAGGTTGGGGCACAGGTATGATAGCCTCCTTATAGAAAAATGGGAGTACCCGGTAGATCTTTTTGTGATAGTTTTGGATTTGCCTCTTGATGGAAATAGGGGTTTGGGGATCAACTCTAGGTGTTATCTCTAATGTCACCCTTGCCCCCGGCTTCAACCAGGGGTCCGTCGGGTCAGTTATTACTAGTTCTAGCAGGTTACACTGATCAGTCTTGTAATTAGTTAGGCTATTCTCTTCTTTAAATAGACTTTCCCTATATTATTGTCCTCCTAAGTAGCCCACCACACACATAGTCACCACTGGCATTCCTTATCACACACAAGGGAGGTTCCACGTATGTACTTATGTCTTTTCATGTATTTCCTCTGTCAATTAAGGGAACTACAGGTATCTGGGCCTGTAGAATGGCTTATAGCATCAGAGACATCAAACTTCAAGGTTACCTGGCTGGGACTCTGTTACTTCGATTTGGTCTATTACAGGTCCCTCTCTCCATCTTCTTTTTTGTGTTATTTCAGATATTGCAGTCGTGGGGGGACTCAGTGGAACTGTAACATATGTATGGGCCCTTCTCTTCTCCAGGATCACATATAGAGTATTGAGTCTGATCCTTACAGTCACAAAAACTGTAAAACAGCAACGTGGTTATTAATTTTTGTCCCACCTTAGTAGAGTGAATACACAGATCACACTCCTCTTCCCCTCCTCCCAAGGTCCAAAGTCCAATCGAGATGAGTCCCACGATAGATGTCCTCAAGTTTCGGCCATGCATAGACCAGCCAGCTTCCAGGTTATGGCTGGGGCAAGGCGTGTCAGTTGGGTTGATCTCTGTTTTCCACTGTAGACGTGATGTCTTTTTCAATCTGCTGTGATGGATCCAGGCAGGGATTCCTTCTACCTGTGTTCTTGCAAATGTGGTCAGGACAACAGTGCAGGGGTCCCATGACCTGGTCCTGAAGGGGACTAGGCCCTAGTGTTTAACTTGGACTTGATTTCTCGATCTCCTGGCTGGAAAGAATGTGTAGCTATTTCAAGAGGAAACCTCCGTCAGACTCACACTGTCCAGTGTAACTGGGAGCGAATCCTGGTTAAAGAAAGCAAACCTTTAGACATTACCACTTTAGGGGGCTGTATGGAATAGGGCGAGGAAAGCTAGTCAAAACAACATGGTCTCCCACAAGGTATTTTAAAAGAATTAATTTTAAGTTTTTCCTGGGGTGAAATACAGACACAGAGGAGGGCCAGTGCAGAATATCTACCCAGGGTAGTCCAGTCACTTGGCACAGTTTATTAAGATGAGATTTTATGGTCTGATTTATTTTTCACCCTTTCTCACCAAGTTGAAATCTTTATGCTGTGTGGAGTTTCCACTTTATTCTTAGGGCAGCTGAAAGCTGTTGTACTACCTTCTCTAGCTGTCTCAGTCTGGCAGGGTAGGGTCCCTACCCATCCTGAAAAAGAATCTACACACACACCAATAAATGTTTCATCTGATGTTCAGCTGTGAATATTTCATAAAAGTCAAATTTGATTTCTCCAAAAGCTGAGTTTTTGATAAAACCCTGGGCTGTTTTCATCAACTGGGATTTTAAACACAAAACAATTGTTGACTTTCAGGAGTCTGTGTGAAAGGATCTAGAGTCTTCACAATTTTATTAACAGTCTGTAAATGTTGAACAAAATGGTACTCATCAGTTGGTGTCTTCTTCACCTGGAGGACAGCATGAGCTCACCCTGGTCAGCCACTAGCCCAAACCCATAGGGCTAGAGCATCAACCACTCTTTGAACCATGGAAGAGACAGATGTTGGGAATAGAACCTGTCCTGTGAGAGCTGATTTTCTTTCCTTTTTTTTTTTGGTGATTGAATGAAAATGTATCTTCCCATGTAAATTTGCATGCTCACCTATATGCAGCTCCCGCTGCTCTCCCTGCCTGGTGACAGCACACTCTTCCTCTCTGCTCCATACATGTCGTATCCTCCCAACAGTCTCCTATCCCCTCCTCTCCACCCACACCCTTTTCTCCAGTAAGAGGTCAGCAGGATGATATCCTAGAGATGGATAGAACCATAACGTACTCAAAAAATACAGTCACTCCACATCGCCATGTCGTCTATTACTGTCTGAAGAGTTGACGTTCACTATGATTTATGTATGGGAGCAGCGTCAGGGCAAAGGGCCGTGCTCCCAGGGGAACCCCGAAGCCCCTGGACCATCAGTTGCAGTCTTTTAGTGGCAATCTCAAGGTGCACCCCTGTTTATTGTTGTGTTGCCAGTAAGACTCAACTTTGTGAGCTCCATCGCAGCTATCACTGGTGGTGGCTGGGCACCATCTGGTTTTTCCAGTCACAAGTCGATGTAGACCCCCACTCACGTGGCTCTCACCTGTCCTGTGAGAGCTGAGAGAGCCAGTTTTCTTTCCAGACATTTGCTGACAGTGCTGCTAGAGAGAAGACCTTTTTTTTTTTTTGAATCAGCAGAGATGTTAGCATGCACTTTACTTAGGAAATTCCACCACATAGGGGGACCAGGCATTCTGGCTTGTACAGCAGCTGGTGAGATAGCTTAGTTTCTCCTTTTTCACAGTTCATTGGCTGTAAGATAGGTCTAGTTACCTTTTTTCTAGTCACCCAACAATTTGAGTACTGTTAATTAAGACAGCCTCTGTAGGCTTCTGGGTGAGTACCAAGAAGGCAGTTTCAGTATTAACCAAAAGTTTATTTGTTGTATTCTTGTTGTAACTGTCATCAGGGGATCAGTAGGAGAGAAACTAAAAGCTGATTCCACGATTTATCATTTAGAGTCCTCCGCCTGCTCTTTTTTAATTCCTTAGAAAGCCTGCTCCCTCCTTTCAATCTTGCCAGGGCCTTTCCCAGTTTTCCTTTAGGGGCACTCAGTTTTTCCAGAGACCCTCGTTTGCTTTCTCTTATTATTTCATTCTTTTTCTTTCTTCTCTGCATTTTGTTTTCACTCTCTCCATTTCCTTCCAGCTCTTTAGCCTTCCATCTTTTCTCTCATTCTACTTCCTCTTCACCTTCTTTCACTTGCCTATTCTTTCTTTTTCTATGTTCTCTTTCTACATTCAGGGTCCCACCCTGGCTTCAACTGCCAGTATTTTAACTCCAGTTCTTTCTGCGGTAGGTGCTAGCACCTCCCAGAGTGGGTAAAGCTCTCCCTGAGACTCAGGCCAAATTGTAACACATGCTTAGTGTTGGGTGGGGAGACCGTATCTGTCCCATCTCCTTTAGTCCCTTCCTCTGCTCACCTTGTTACCATTATTTATCTGTACAAGAAGAGTTAAAATAAAGGTTTATCTTTTTTCTATGTCATAAAGTCATAGAGTATGTGACATATACACAGCAGTTTAATTTCAGAATTTTTCTCATTAGCACCACATATACATGGACACAGACATCTAATTTAGAGCTCATTTGTTAGTAACAAATCAAACTTTAAAATGATGCCGAGGTCACTAGAGTCATTTACAGGCCACACTGGATAGCACAGAATTTAAAGATGTCCCTTACTTGGGGAATCTCCTCTTAAAATAAGTCCAGTTCCCAGTGCACTCTCAGCCAGCACCTTACCTTTCTGGGTACCCTTTTGCAATCAGGGAGCCTCAGCAGTCTCTCTTATCCAACCTCATGGGACTTGGTCACCTGTTCTTGGAGGGAGTTTATGAGAACTGATGCCATCTACGGCTTTTACAGAGGACTTACCACCCAATGCCCACTTTTCTACTGTGGCTTCCAGAAACACTCTTCCTCTCCGTAGAGATCGCTGCTGTGAAGTCCTTCCCAATCGCTTCACCTCTTGGCTGTCACAGGTTGAGAGACCTCCACAACTCAAGGAGGGGTGCACCTTCTCTCTTCCTGAGTCCATCCAAAGGGCTCAGTCTTCAGGGAGACAGAACCAGGGCACAAAAATTTGAGCCCACCAGCCCCACATTGGAGGCCTAAATTTGTTGTCTGATTTGAGTCTGTGCCGTGGAGCAGTCAAGCCAATATAACATAACTCCAAGTTAGAAAGAGGAAGGTTTATTAGGAGGTATGATACCACCAGAGACTCAACAGTAATGTAGGCTATTCTCCATGGAGTCCAAAAGACAATTTTACGTCAGAGTTCATATTTTATTTCACCAAGAAATACCTCGTGTTTTTAAATGTGTAGTGGTAATTCAGATAATTGTATACATCACAGAATAGTCGCAAGAAACTCTAGTCAGTTTACTTTGAGATTAGGAGTAAAGAAAAATGTTGTAAAAGTGCAAAAGGCAGCCCTTCCAGCCAGGCAACCCTTCCAGGCTGAAGGTCATTTCTTAGGAGATTGGAAGGGTGAAGGGAGGGGACCAAGATTCTAGGAGCCAAGGAAGCTCTGATAAATGTAACATGCCAGGCAGCTTTCTGAGCTTCTGTTTTCCATACCGAAGGCCATTTCTCAGGAGACCGAGGTCACAGGAGCTGAGAGGCTTTGCACCCCTTTGGAAAGAGGTCAGTGCAGAGACCAGAGCAGCTGCTACGGGGAGAAGCTCTTAACAGGTTATTTAGTCTCATTACGGCAGCATGGCATTAGTTATGTGAAGCTCTCAATTACACATTTTGAAAAAAGGAAAACATGTTGCCAAGTATTAGAGTTATACATTTCCCCATGTTCTTCCCTCCAACAGATGACACACACACCCTGTCTCAGTCAGCCTCTAAAGACTTTTACACACACACACATTTACACAACTAATTTAGCGCTTATTTGTTAACAACAGATTTAAGTTTCATAGTGGTACCACAATTTTTAGAATCATCAACAGGTCGCACTTGATGGTACAAAATTTAAAGGCAGTTTTTTTACTCAGTGAATTTCTCTTTAGTCTGCCCCAGGCCAGTAACTTAACTATGGTGACAGTGAAATCAGGCAGAGTGCAGCTCCACAGACCTGTGGCCAGCAGCTCTTTGTGGTGCATGACGGTGGGGGAACTCTGCCCTCATTTTCCTCTCAGCCTGTCACTGCACAGTGGGGATGGGAGGGATTTCTAATAGGCAAGACCTCTGCTTCTTTTCGAACAAGGATCCCCCGCTCAGAGTCTTTCGCTGTCATCCAGGGGCTTAAGGAAGCGCTCAGGGGGCACTCAGCTTTCCCTGTATGTTTCCCATATCCCTCCCTCAGACAGATTACAAGCACGCCACAAGACAGGTGAAGGGAGGGCAAGGGTTAAAAGAAGGGGTTGCACAGTCGCTTCGTCCGTCACAGCCACTCCCCTCGTGGGAATGTCAGGCCCTCTTGGCACATACCAAGCTGGTATAAGCCACCAGCACGTCTCTTTGCCTATTAGCCATATGAGGTGTCCTATGAAAATGCAGGTTGGGACACACACTGGCTTCGAACATGTGAGGGGGGATCAGGAACCCCACCTCATGGCTCATCTCAGTAAACCTGCAATCACACACTCACATGCAGCTCCACCCCCTGCCACCATGGTCAGAACTTGACCCAATTTCACCTTATACCAAAGCAGCCTCAGTTTCCCATTTATGTACTCCCTTAGTACTCCAATGGTAATTGGGAGGTGCTGGGAGGTGATCAAGCTTCCCTTCACCTCAAGGAGGTGACCTTCCTGTTCTATCCTTTTACCTAAGACTAGTCTTACTGTGATTCAGACTTCTGCCTCTGGTATTTGACTCCTCGAGAGCCCTCTGAGGGAGATCCTCCTTCTGCCCTACTGAGGTGACCGCACAGGAGGACAAAACTAGTCACTCCTGGCATGCTCAGTGGCTCACTTCACATAGGGCCTAAGGGGCCTCAGGACCTCCTCTGGGTGCTGTCAGAGCGTGGGTGAAAAATCACCAGGTGAGTCTGCGTTTTACAGGTATCTCACTTCACAGTGAGGGAACCAGAAATGTTGCAGGAAAAAGATAAGTTTGGCCTACAGAGCCTGAAACACTTCAAACACCACGTTGTCTTTAAGAGGAAGGGGCTTTATTTCTGACAGTGCTGCAGTCAGACTCAAGTCCGGAAAAATAGCTGCACACCCTGTTCCATTATCAGACGTATCTATTTATATGTTTTCTCAAAAGAAGCAAACAGGAATTTTCATGCATCTTCCCAATTGGCAACTACAGGTTCACAGATTTTCATACTGCAGTTTCATTGGCACAGCATATTTAAAGGCACTAGATAAGCAGTTGGCATTAGGTTACATGGGAAGAAGCCACCCTCTTCCCAGAAGCTAGGCCCATCTCAGGAAATCCCATGAGGGGTGTGGGGAGTGTCCTTGGGCTGACCCAGAGAGATGGGCTGACAGAGAGAAGCTGCTGAACTTCTGTGAATCTTAAAGTGAAATCTTCTTTAAAGTTTTGTTCTCTCTCAATACTAAGAGCTCAGTAGTTGGCACTAGTCATCATAAGTGTCTTAGTCATCTAGTGCTGTTCTAACAGAAATACCATAAGTGGATGACTTTAACAGAGAAATTTATTCTCTTACAGTCTAGTAGGCTAGAAGTCTGAATTTAGGGTGCCAGCTCCAGGAGAAAGGTGCATACTACTCTTGGCTCTTGGGGCAGTTCTTGTCATCAGCCTTTCCCTGCTCTAGGAGCTTCTCAGCACAGGGACCCAGGGTCCAAAGGCACATGCTACTGGCTCTACTTTCTTCGTGGTATGAGATCCCCCAGGGTCTCTGCTCACTCTCTCTTTTTGTGTGTCAAAAGAGATTGGCTTAATACACGACCTAATCTTATCAGTTCAGTCCTGCCTTATTAACATAGCTGTTGATAACGGCAGTCTTGTCAACATCATAGTGACCAGATTTATAACACAGGAAAATCACATCAGATGACAAAATGGTAGACAGTCACCATACAGGAAATCATGAACTACTCAAGTTGAAAGATATTGTGAGGGGATGCAGTTGAATCCCGACAGTGAGCAAAAGCATATTTCCTTCTGACAGTGCTTTGGGACCACACAGACTCAGTTCCTTATCTTACCCACTGGACCCTTCCTCTGTCCTAGGCAACCCTCAAGGCAGAGTCATGGAGGCAGCTGACTTCTGGGCCTGTTCCCCACAGACCTCCCCAGTGTACTCCAGGTTATCTCAGCTCTCCTCCATGGGTGGCCCCAATCCTATAGCTATGAGGTTAACTGATACAGCCTTGAGCAGTTGTAGGATTCTCAGGATGCAGTAAGGGCACCTTTCAGCATACATCCACCCATATCTATGCACTGATCCAGAACAAAAGAGATGGGTAACCCACTCATTGCCAGACACAATGCTGAGTGGCAAGAAAATGACGGTAAACAAGAGACAAATTATTACCATTTTTACCCAGTGATGGGAATGAGCAAAGATGTAAACTGCCTGAGTGTGATTTTTCAGGTAGTGATGCGTGCTATGAGTAATGAACAGAGTAATAGGTGGATGGACAGTGATGGGTGTTGGAAAAGGTGTGCTGTTTTTAGAGAAGATGAGCTTGCTGTCATGGAGGCACAGAAAGAACACCTGGGTGAACTACAGTGAAGGGACAGGGGCAAAAAGGAAGGAACTGAGGTGGGAGACACATCTAGATGGTGGATCATCGGGGCTTCAAGAGCCATCAGCAGGAGTTGCTGGAGGCTGTGAACAGAAAAGTATTGTTGGTTGCCATTGAGTCCCTTCTCACTGATGACCACTGTGTGTACATCAGAATAGAATGTGCTCCACTGAGTTTTAATGGGCTGATTTTTTTAGAAGCAGAATTCCAGGCTTGTCTTTTGAGGGGCCTCTGGGTTGGTTTGAACCATAGTTGAGCATTTAACTATTTGCACTGCTCAGAAACTCTATGAACAGAAGGCCGTTTCAGCTGTCCAGAGAACTGACTGGAAGGCAAGTGAAAGGTATGGCTCTAAGTCATTGCATTCAGAGGTCATGTTGGAGGCAGTATCCCACAGAGGATGGGGAGGTGGATAGAGGGGAATTAAGAAGATAGAACCAAGGTACAGAGAAATAAGGAAGCAACAGCAGAAAGAGCTTCAAAATATGGCCAAGAAAGGGGTTCACTCCATATATCAGTTCACTCCATATATCATATATCAGTGAGGGGCTTGTGCCTTTTGCTGTCAGGCCTTTATCCATCTGAGAATCTGAAACAGGCATGATTTTGCTCTTTCTCTGTCAGGAATAATTTATCTCTCTTTCTCCTCCTACCCCTTCAAATGGACTCTTGAGATAGCCAATGGTTCCTCTTTATGGTAACAGGTTTTTTTTTTTTAATTGTGATTGAGTAAAAGTGTACAATCCAATATAAAGTTGCATGCCTGCATATGTGCACCTCCCACTGTGACAGTACACTCAGTGTACAGTACACTCCTCCTATCCATTCTATACATGTCATATTCTCCTAACAATCTCCTGTCCCCTCCTCTTCACCCTCTCCACCCCACCTCCAGTAAGAGGCCAGCAGGACAACATCCTTTAGATGCATGGAACCATAAAGTGCACACACTATATGGCCACTCTGTGCTGTCAAGTCCAATCCATTCCAGTAACAGGTTTTTTAACATGGTTAAGTGGGCCTGGGTTACTATGGAAACTTGGACAAAGGGATAAGTAGGAAAAACTGCTGAAGTACTCAGTTCCCAATTGTCCGCTGGTAGCCCCTCTTTTCATAAGGCACTACAATTCTGAAACGCATCAGTTAAGTTTCCCCTGTAAAGACCCTTGGAGGCAGACTATTTATAGAGCTGCAAAGGAAGGAAAAACTTTTCTCAGGCACACCTGTGTTGGGTGACCACATGCATATATCACTGAGAACAACAGTACACTGAGGATCAAAGACCTCCAGAACTGAGAAAGACACAGAAGTCCATGTGCTCCAACCCCTCTGTTTCTAGGTGAGGAGATAGAGAACAGAGAGGGGAGCAACTCACCTGAGGTCACACAGCACACCAGCAGTAGAAGCATAAGAAATAAAACATAGATTTTCAGCACTGATGTAACTGTGGAAATGGAGGGGCTGCAGAACAGCAGTCAGGTCTCCAACAAATTTGTGCAAGCCAATTACTGTTTACACCACTGGGAAAATTTGCAAGGCTGAGACACTGCTTTCTGAGATTAAGATGAGGCATGAGCTTTCAGGAGCTGATTATATATTAGGAAGCTGGAGTTAAGTAAGTAAATATTTGATTTAAATATTAAATAACAGTTGTTCTCATTAATCAAAAAAAAAAAAAAAAAACAGCCTGTTGCTGTCCAGTTGATACCAACTCACAGCGATCCTATAGGACAGAGTAGAACTGCCCCATAGAGTTTCTAAGGGGCACCTGGTGGATTCAAAATGCCTACTTTGTGGTCAGCAGCTATAGCACTTAACCACTATGTTTCCGTCTCCTTAAAATTGCCAGAGAGAGAGAGAGAGAGAGAGAGAAGAAAGATGCTTTCATATTCAGTATCCATCCTTAGAGGAACTGCCATATAAACTGTAAACAAAGACTCTGAATTAGTTAAAAAGAATAAAGTAATAAAATAGCTCTGTACATACCAACATAGGAAAATGGTGGAAGACATAATATTAAGGGGAAAAAAGCAAGTTCTAGGACAATGCACTCATGTGGATGCCGTATGTGTAAAATAAACAACAATGAACCTCACAAAATAACATTTCTTTTGGAAAAAAATCTAGGAACAGAGTATCACAAAGAGCTAACAGTGATTTCCTTTAGGAAGCAGGGAGGGAACCAGGATTCATGATCAGCAACCACTCTAGGCTTGTCCGTAATGGCTTATCTTTTTTGTAGTAAGGGAGGTATACTCATGTATTATTGTCAGACTAAACATTAAAAACAGAAGTAGTATGTAATAGTTTTAGAAAACCTGGGAGGACAAAGTGAGAAATCTTTTGCTAGTTTTTCAGTTGTGTCATCTTCTTTCTAATAGATGTAGTCTTTTCTGATGCTGTTTCATCTTGGTAGTATATGCTGTAAATATCTGCTTTTATTCTGTAGCTTGCATTTTTTAACATCAGTTGTTATTACATACCATTAATTTATAGATGAAGTATACACTGAAAAGGTGATCACTTGAGTAAAGTAACCTTCATAAAGTTAAGTGCTTATTATTGCTTCTCAAAATTCAGAAAGTGGCATTGTTGCAGAGACTCTGTTGGTTGTTTTTTTTGGTTGCTTTTGGTGTTCTTAATTAAAGTATAAGATAAATTAAAAGAAAAAATAGCTGGCATCAAGTCATTTCTAATTCATGTTGACTCCATGTGTGTCAGCAGAACTTTGGTTTTCAGTGGGTGGCTATTTGGAATTAGATCACCAGGCCTTTATTCTGAGGTGTTTCTTGGTGGACTTGAACTACGAGCCTTTTGATTTGCCAAGCAGATAACAGTTTGTGCCACCCAGGGATAAAGTATAACATGCACACAGTCAAATGCCTAAATCCTAAGTATACAGCTTTCTGAAGGTGCATGCTGATGTAGCTTTCACCCTGGCCTAGATACAGAACATTTATAGCACCGTAGAAGATTTCTACATGCCCCCTTCCAGTCTGTGCTTCAAAAGGAGCCATCGTTTTGTGTCCTATCCCCAAAGATTCGTTTTGCCAATCCTTAAACTTCGTGTAAATGGAATCTTTCAGTATGTTTTCCCTTTGCTGCCTGGCTTCTGTCATTCAACATTATATCTGCAGGAGACATCCATGTTGTGGAATGCAGCTGCTGCCTGTTTTTTGTTACTGTGTAGACTCTCATACGACTGGAACAATTGAATCATCATTTTGCTGTGGATAGACATTTGGGTTGTTTCAAGTTTGGAACTATTATGAGTGATGATGGCATGAATATTCATGTGCATATCGTTTGATGATATAGGCTGTCATTTCTACTGGCAAGCCTAGTAGTAGAGTAGCTAAGGCGATGGGCAGACATATGTGTAGCTTCCGTAGACTGGCAGCTTTACAAAGCGACAGCACGAGTTTACACTCCCATCAACAATGTGTGAGAATTTTAACGCTTGGATTTGCCCTTCTGTTTAATTGTAGTCGTTCTGGTAGGTGTGTTGTAATATCTGACCATGGTTTTGTTTTCCAGATGACAGCAATTCAGAGCTTCTTTCCATATGTCATTGGCTATTTAGAAACCCTTTTTTTAAAAGTACTCTAGGACATTTTCGTCTGCTTTTTAATTATCTTTTTCCTATTGATTTGGAGAACTTATTTATGTACTTCTGACCTGTAGGGTCGCTGTGAGTCAGATCTGACTCGACAGCAGTGAGGTTTATTTGTGTACTGTGGATACACATATTGCAGTTTTATTTCTGTGACTTGTCTTTTGGTAAAGCTGTGTTCTTAAGGCTCAGTCATTCATTCTTTTCCTGTTTTGTTGGGGTTTTTGTGACTTGCTTAAAAAAACTATTCCCTACTGAAAACTTATGAGGCTATATTCTAACAGTCTTACAGTTTAGACTTTTGCATTTAGGTCTGTTATTCACTTAGAATTGATGTTTGTGTTGAATAACAGGTAGAATTTCACTTCCTTTAGCTAATTTCATGTTGATTGCAAATTGTCCCAGCACCTGCTTATTTGAAACTTCCTTCACCCCGGCTCTGTAATGCTATCTTTATCATTTATCAAGGAGTCACTAGATGGCACAGACAGACACAGCAACACTTAATATTTGTTGCATCTAATCTGAAATGAATCAGCATTTTAGTGTCTGTTTATAAAAAGTCTGTTGTGTTTTTAAAAGAAATCATGTTTTTTGTCTCTAGTACTCCCTCTGCTATTTCCTGCCGTGGAGGATTATGAGGTATATGTTAGGAAAGTATTCCACAAGCGCCAATTCTTGATTGCACAAGTGTCACATCTTTGTGTGCTTTTCTGGACAGCAACCCATTGTATGTTATGCCAGCACCCACCAGCAGAGGGCCCCTGTCATTCATACGAGCTGCTGAAAGAGCCGGCTGGTCTGTCTTGCCTTTTACTGCCAGTGCTTCTCACCCAGGACTTCGGAGTCTTCTCTGTTTTTAACTCAGTTTGTTATTTCTTCTCTCCTCTTTTTGTTTGAGTAGGCTGCAGCCACACTCTGGCAGCGTGTTGTTTCAGAGCATTTCTTGTCTTATGGGAGGTGAGAAGAGTCTGGGCTCAAACTCACAGAACAGATTGCTGGTCAGAGCTGGAAAAGCCTTCCAAAACCAGAGGGCAGAGTTTTTCAGCAGAGCCAGGCTGTCTGTCTTGACATGTTGGACTCAGTAATTCCTCACTGCGGGAAAAGTACCTTTTGCATTGTCAGCTGTTGAGCAGCCTCCTGGTTTCTATCCACTAGGTGCTGCTGGGGTACATCTGCCTGCCCCAGGTCTGACAAACCAAAAAATGTCTATAGGTGTTCCCAAATATTCCCTGGGGGAGAGCAGGTAATTCCCCCCGCCCCCCAGTCCCGTTAAGAGCTGCTGATCCAGTGCAATCCTGCATTTAGCAGAGGGAAATCAAGGGGGAGGTGACTGTCTCAAGGTGACAGCTAGTGCAGGAGCTGGGATAAGAGCCAGCCATGGCTCTCAAGTCCAAAGACTCCTCGTGATTAGCTCACTCAGGTACAGAGATGATGCTCAACTGAGCTTCGTGGATTGTTGCATTGTTGTTTTGAGTTCCAGCCCCCCATCTGATCTTTCTGTGCTCTGCTTCCCCTTTATAATCCCTTGTCTTTAAATCTGTGTTTTATATTATATAACTGAAATAAGCTCATTGACAGAAAACCCAGAAAAGCAGAAGGAAGAAAACAAAAACTAAACACCACTTTGCCACACTGGTATAATCACCATTCACGTTCCAAAGGATATTCTCCCATATATTTTCATGTCCCAGAATGTTAATTTTTATGACTTTATACATATGTATAACATGTTTTATATGCATACATACAAGTATAAAAGTAATACCAGCTGAGAAGAGTGGTTACCTCTGTGAGATTGAGGAGAGGATAAGAGTTTGGGTATCTTTCACTTTTTACTTTGCATTCTCAATTATTATTTGAATTTATTACAATAAACATCACTTCCCTACTGCCTTATAAAGGTAATACTTGCTCACTTAACAAACACACAGTCCTTATATGTGGAAAGTAAAAAGAAATAGCCCAGCCAGTGCCTCCCTCTGTCTGCCGTCTATGTGGGATTCAGAGTCCTTTTGTCTGAGACACAGACATTGTCATGCAGCACTCCTCAGCCTTTTATTGACTAGGCTTCCTCCAGCCTGGACTCAAAGCCAGGCTGTGTCCTATATGAGGGATGAACCCTGCTTTATGGGGTGATGCCACCTTGATTCCCAGCAGGGCCTTTCCTTTCCGTATCTTTACAATCTTGAATCATATAGCCACCCTTTGATACATATCCTAATTTGAAAAAATCCATGAGGGTCATCAGCATAGGTACGTGACACAAATGATCTGACAGATGAAAGTCCCTGGCTCTGCAGACTGGACCAGGGCCCCCTGCAGGCCAGGCAGTGTGGAAACTTCAGTACGCATTAGCCATGACCGCTTTTCTGATGAGACTCTGTCCTCAGAATAGAAGACTAGCTCTCCAGGGAGTGGGCAAGCCGATAGCAAAGCTTCTGTTTGTTTGTTGACACACGAGAAAGAAATTAAGCTGTACTATTTCACTACATGCCATTTGACAGTGACAGCTATGTAGACTTGGTAAATAGGTATCCATTAAGGTGTTCACCCAGAATTTTTCTGACAAAAGTAGTTTGAAGACCACCAGCCTAGATATTCAAAGAGAAGAGAGCAGCATAGTGAAACATGGCATGAAACAAGAACAGACTGATCCATGGCAGAATAAAAGCCGGGGGGAGGAATGATTGCCCAGATCAGGGCTCTTAGTGTATGCTTAGTGAGTGAGTGGGCTTCCTCTCAGTCCCAGATACTGTATAGAAATGTATCTGCTTACCTAAAATTCCCAAGATACCACCATTCAGTTTGAGACAGAAGTGGTCAGTCACCTCCATCCAAAGCCATCTCAGTCCTTGAAATATATTTTGCATATTTTATCAGCCTTGTTGGTAACTTCCAAGGAATCAGAGCCTTGGTTATGTAATTTTATATCAATGACTTTTCTCCGAGGGGACCCCAGTGGACAGAGTGCCTGGAAGCCAAGGGATTTGAGTCACATAGTATCGTTTGGTCTACTGAGGACTGTTAGACAGGGGATTGCTCCATAGACCAGAGAGGCAGCAGTCTAAGGGAGCTGCAACTGCTCACTAAAGTCACTTGGAAAGCTTCTAAAAAATCTTATGAATCACAGCAGCCCAGTTCCCAAAAATGGGCATGGTGCAGAACCAGGCAGTATTTTATGCCTGTTGTGCCATGAGTTGGGGGCTGACTCGATGTCTGACTCAGGAGCGGCTAATAACAGTATGTCATCTGAGCCTCATCTCACTCCAAGGATGACAAATGCTTTGGGAGTGGGACCCAGGTATTTAAAATGGAATACCCTGCACCTGGAAGCCCTGCTGGTACAATGGTTAAGAAACGCAGCCAACCAAAAAGTCAGCGGTTCAAATTCACCAGCGTGAAAACCTCATGGGGCAATTTTTCTTCTGTCCCATGGGGTCACCAGGAGTTGCAACTCACTCAACAGCACTGGAGGGATTCAGTTAATTTAAGTATGCAGCAAGGGTGAAGGACCCAGTTCTAGAGGGAATCTTCTTGACCTAGCCTTTCCAGAGTTCATTAATCAGTGGTGCATAGTCCTCATGATTTTGCTGTGTCTATACACCACAGAGTTTATTATTTACATAATGTTTTTATTTGATTCAACTTTTTAACTTCACCTTATTTGAACAGAAAACGATATCGTTTCCATTTTAAAAAATCATTATCTCTTGCCACTGTTACAAAAAAACAACATTATAAGAAAGCAACCAGAGAATCAAATGGGGTAGAAACAAAACAAACTCCTGTAGTTGCAGCTGCTGCCTGCCAGGTGCTCTGAACCTGAAAGCTGCCCCTCTCTGGTAAAAAGGGAACTAATGTCAGCAAGAAGCTTATGGGGTGCCGGTTCCACATGGAGGTTTCCTCGTTAAGGTTGTCAGTAAAATTGATGAGAAACTGAACAGAAAGTCACTCTTCTACTGTGTGACTCACTAATGCTGAGTGCCGTCCCTCTACTCCCCCAGTTCCTGAAGTCTGCAGAATGCCAGCCTGGGAAGACACTGACAGGCACTTGGGGAAAAGGGGAAAGCTGCTTTCCAGACCAATTTCCTGGACACAGAGCTCTCTGATGACCAGACACGATTCTGATGAGGCTGAATTTGATCTGAAAGAATCCCCTCTTAGCCTCTAGCCAACTTTGGAGAGGGGAGCTACTGTTGCCGGCTTGTTTCTAGCTGACCTCCAGCTAGCTGACTGTTGAATTAGCCCCTGGGGAGGCCCTGTGTGCAGCAGGTCCTGTGTTGTCAGCATGGTTGGTTGGGATTGGACTGTTGGGATTCGTAGGGTTTTCATTAGCTGATTTTCAAAAGTAGATCACCAGGCCTTTCTTCCTCTTCTGTTGTAGTCTAGAAGCTCTGCTGAAACCTGCTTAACAACATGGCCAAGCACAAGCTTCCAGTAACAGACAGGTGGTAGTTACATATGAGGTGCACTGGTCAGGAATTGAACCTGGGTCTCCTGCGTGGAGAAGTCTACCACTGAACTACCAGTGCCCTAGGTGGTGCAAATGGTGAACACAGTCAGCAGCTAACCAGAAAGCTGGTGATTTGAGTTCACCAGCAAGGGTCTCAAAAGGCCTAGAATCTACTTCAAAAAAAAATCAGCTGTTGAAAACCCTGTGGAGCATGCTCTACTTGGATACACGGGGGGCCACTGATTCAGAATCGTTCCAGTGGAAGTTTGGGAGGTAGTAGATAGTAATACATAGCGCTATTTTGTGTGAGGTGCATTTGGTGGGAAAAGACTGTGTGTGGTCAGTCACACACCCCCACACACCCCACACAGTGTAAGGCAAGATGAAGTTACTGACTGATTTAGCCACAGAGTGCTTCTGGAAGTGAGGACCGAGGAGCAGGAGCAGAAACAGCTCATCTCAGCAGGGCTTCCCCTGGCACCTGGTGTCCCAAGTGAAATTAGCTTCACAGGGTTTCTGCAGCTGATTTTTCAGAAGTAGATCACCAGGCCTTTCTTCCAGAGCACCTTTGGGTGGATTCAAACCTCTGGTCTTCAGTCAGCCACTAAGTGCATTAACCCTTTGTACCACTCAGGGACTCCTCAGTAGAGCATGCTGTATTATTAGGTTCCATTGAATCAATTCTGACTCATAGTGAGACCGTGTGACACAGTAGAACTGCCCCCTGTAGGGCTTTCTTGGCTGTGATCTTTGTAGGAGCAGGTCTCCAGGTCTCTCTCCTATAGAGCCACTGGGTGAGTTCCAACTAGTACTTTCTATGCAGAGTAGGACTGTGATGGATCCTTGTATCTACAGACTTAGCATCAGTATGTAGGAAGTATTTTCACTAACAATCTAGGTGTATCCATATAAGGAAATGTTTAGAACCAAGAGCTCTCTGGTTTCTTGAACTAAGCTCAGTGTCAGAGCCCTCCCACCTTGCCACTCTCCCTTTGCCCTTCCTTCCAGACAGCTAGACTAGCGTGTCATGTGTATCTGTTTGTATGTGTGTCACACACACACATGAGGGGTTACTCAGGTTTTTGTTTCATTTCTCCACTCTTAACAAAAACATAACATTAATCTTCTTGGTCTTTTTGTTGTCTTGAAAATCAGATCTAAAAGTTATTTAAGAGTCTATGATTTTGAGATTGGTTTGATAATTTCTTCTAAAAAATAAGTTAAAAATGGTACATAGTTTTTCACCCAGGAACAAAGCCTAAAAGTAGAGGCTTCTCTTCTAACACAGATTTGACATTCTTAGGATCACAATAAACAAACCAACAAACAAATCTGTTGTTGTCTAGCCAGTTCCAACTCATAGTGACCCTATAGGACAGAACAGAACTCACCTGTAGGGTTTCTGAAGAGCAGCTGGTGGATTCAAGCAGCTGACCCTTTGGTTAGCAGCCTGACTCTTAGCTACTGTACCTTCAAGGCTCCAGAATTACACTCACCCTATTTTTCATACATATGTACTGAAACTTCTTAGTATCCTTTAACCACATGAAATCTAGTTAGCCTCATAGATTGAGTTGGGAGCACTTGAGTCTTTGTGGTGTTTGATGGAATTCCCTCACATTGCATCAATTTAGATTAAGTGTACAGGAAGAGAATGTTGATCCAAAATTGACACTAAATGCTCATCCCCTGAGGAATTTTGATCTGGGTTCTATAAACAGTGAAACCTATGAGATCTTGATGGTAAAAAACCTACTGCTGTTGAGTCACGTCTGACTCATAGCAACCCTATAGGTCGACGTAGAACTGCCCCGTAGAGTTTCCAAGGAGTACCTGGAAGGTTTGAACTGCCAACCTTTCAGTTAGCAGACGTAGCACTTAACCCACTACACCACCAGGGTTTCCATTGACTACATGGTAAATAATAATATACATATGTAATAATACACTGGATAGTATATAATAATATACATATACAATAAATACAATAATAAATTTTTTTGATTTAGGTGATCACAATACTGAGGTCTTATAGGAGAATGCCCTTATTTTGAACAGTTACATGCTTAAATATTTAAGTCTGGAGTGTTGTGTTATCTGCAGTTTACTTTCAAATAATTCAGTAAAACATTTTTTAAAAATTGCCAACAAATCAACTCTGACTCCTGGTGATCACACCCCTGTGTACTACAGTAGAACAGTGCTCCACAGGGTTTTTGTGGCTAATTTTTCAGAAGTAGATCGTCATACCCGTCTTCCAAGGTAGCTTGGGAAGATTTGAACCTCCAGTCTTCCCTGTCAGCTGAGTGCTTTAACTGTTTGCACCACCCAGGGACTCCTCAGTAAGATACATTGTATTGCTGAGTACTGTCCAATCAGTTCCAACCCATGGCAACCCCATGTGATGGGCTAGAACTGCCCTGTATGGTTTTCTAGTCTGTAATCTTTATAAGAGCAGATCACCAAGTCTTTCACATATAAAGCCACTGAGTGGGTTCCAACTGTCAAATCTTTCAGTTAGCAGCTGAGCACTTAACCATTGTGCAACCAAGACTCCTTGCAATAAAACATGAAGTTAAAGCAAATATGGCAAAATGTTTGTTGTGAATCTATGTTAGGAGCATCAGGATGTTATTGCGGTTTCAAATCTGTATATGTGATGGTTTCCATAATACAAAGTTGAAGGGGCCCAAAAAGAAACTATCTTAAGATTTTGAAAGTTAGGAAGAAAGGGGCCTTTATGCAGATAAGGTCACAGTGTGTAAGGAGGAATAAAATCAGTGTGAGACTTTTTTATTTCAAGCTATTTCTACTAGTTGGTAAGATTTATTTCTGGTTACATATGCCCTGGAGCTACTTCTGACCTCATTTTTTAAATTTATAGAGGCATCTGCTAGTGCCAAACTCAGCCTTGACTCTAATGCTTACCATGTATTTGATTTACCATCAGGAAATAATGGCTGAGGAGCATGGGAAGGGAAATGAAGCCAGGGAAGCTGGCCACTGCAGATTAGAAAGAGGTCACACAGAATGAGTGAGTGGTGCTGAGAGAACACCCAGAACTTCGGCATAGGCTGACTTCCTCCCACCGGCCACTGTGGAGAGACTGGCTTTCTGCTTCGGTGACTTAGAGAACACCACAGTCACGCCTCCCGCCTTGCTCAGTTGACAAGAAATATCTCAAACCTGGGTTCTTTGAGGTCGCTTCCTTTCCCCTCCTGTGCCAAGGGAAGGGTGTGGTAAAGATGGAATGTACTAGCAGGAAAAAGCATTAGGAGCAAAAAAGACACAGCAGATTTCTCCACATGGCAGGAAAAGGTTCTTTGTGAAATTACAAAACCAGAATGTGTTACTGTGTTTCGTAAAGACATCGGTGGCTTCTGATTGAACTTAAAACCCAAACTCCCAGCTTTGACCTACAAAGCCTTGAGAATTTGGCCTGTGGATACTCAGTCCAACTCCATCTTTTTTTTTTTTAATTAAATAAAAAAATGAAAGTGTACATACTCTGTGCTTACAATACTGGGTTAAGATAGGAGGAGTACACAAGTTGTGTCAAAGTTCCCTTAATATTGATCTTCTTACTGATGTGTATTGTCACCAATTTCACCCAACCAAATTTCTAACAACTATCTAATCTAAACTCTTGCCCCTCGCCCTCCTGCCCTCCCACACTCCCCACCCTTGTAGCCGTCAAAGAGTCTTTTCTGTTATGTATGAGTATGCTTTTAAGTTGTTATCGTAGGGGTCTCTCTAATAATTGTCCTTCTGTTGCTGACTATTTTCACTCAACATAGTGTCCTTCAGTTGAGAACAAATTGAGAGATGTTTCCTGCTATCATCATTGTTCTTTATCAATACATAATGCTCCATTGAGTACATATACCAATGTTTACACATCCATTCTTCTGTCGTTGGGCATCTGGGTTGCTTCCATCCTTTTGCTATCGTGGACTGCACTGCAGTGAACATTCGTGTGCATGTATCAGTTGGTGTGAATGACCTTGATTCTGTAGGATATATTCCGAGCAGAGAAATTACTGGGTCAAGTGGTATATCTATATCCATTATTTTAAGGTAATGCCAAATTGCTTTCCAAAGAGGATGCACCATTCTGCAGTCCCACCAACAGTATAGGAGAGTTCCAGTCTCTCCACAGCCTCTCCACCATTTAGTGTTTTGCGTTTTTTTGGATCATGACCAGTCTTGTTGGAGTGAGATGGTATCTCATTGTCGTTTTGATTTGAATTTCTTTTGCTTTAATTTGAATTTCTTTAATAATTAATGATTGTAAGCATGTCCACATGTGTTTTATGGCTGCCTGGATCTCCTCTTTAGAGAAGTGTCTGTCCATCTCCTTTGCCCATTGCTTAATTGGATGATTTGTCTTTTTCTTACTGATATTTTGTAGAACCTTATAGATTATGGAGATCAGGCGTCAGTCTGACATAGAGTTGTCAAATATTTTTTCCCATTCTGTAGGTGGTCTTTTAATTCTTTTGATGAAGTCTTTGGATGAGCAGAAGTGTTTGATTCTTATTAATTCCCATTTGTCTATTTTCTCTTCTGATGAATGTGTTTTGTTTGTCTGATTTTGAAGTCTGTCTGTATTATGTATTAAAACTTCCATTGTTGACCCTATTTTATCTTGGATGAACTTTATTGTTTTAGCTTTTATGTTTAGGTCTTTTATCCAGTTTGAGTTGATTTTTGCAGATGGATATCCGATTATGCCAGCACCATGTGTTAAAGAGACTGTTGTTACCCCACTTCAAAATCTTAGGACCTTTGTCAAATATCAGCTGTTCATAAGAGGATAGTGGCGTCTCTGGGGTCTCTACTTTGTTCCATTGGTCTATATGTCTCTTTCTGTACCAGTACCAAGCTGTTTTGACTACTGTGACAGTGTAATAGGTTTTAAAGTCAGGTAGTGAGAGGAAGAACATAGTGGGAGGCCTCTTACTACCTGACTGTAAAACCTATTACACTGCCTTAAAAGTTTGGTAGAATTCTCTGGTGAAGCTGTCTGGGCCAGGACTTTTTTTGGTTGGTAGATTTTTGATAGCTTTTTCAATCTCTTCCTTTGTGATAAATTTGTTAAGTTGATCTATTTCTCCTTGTGACAGTCTTGGTGAGTCATATGAATCTAGAAATTTGTCCATTTCCCCTAGGTTTTCAAACCCGTCAGAGCATAGCTTTCCATAGTATTCTGTTATGATGTATTTTATTTCAGTTGGGTCTGTTGTAACATCTCCCAACTCATTTCTTAATCGGGTTATTTGTATCTTCTGTTGTTTTTCTTCTGTAAGTTTAGCCAGTGGTTTATCAATTTTGTTGATCTTTTGGAAGAACCAGCTTTTGGTTTTGTTAATTTTTTCAACTGTTTTTCTATTCTCTAATTCATTTAGTTCTGCTCTAATCTGTATAATCTGTTTTCTTCTGATGTTGAGGGGTTTCTTTGTTGCTCTCTTTCTACTTGTTCAAGCTGTGAGGTTAATTCTTTAATTTGTGCTCTTTCTTCTTTCCGGAAGTGTGCATTTATCAAGATAAACTGACCTCTGAGCACTGCTTTTGCTGTATCCCATAAATTCTGGTAGGATGTGTTTTCATTCTCATTTGAATCCATAAATTTCTTTAATGTGTCTTTAATTTCTTTTATAACTCAAGGCTTTATGAGTAAAGTGTCGTTCAGTTTCCACAAGTTTGAATTTTTACCTATGAATTTTCTGTTACTGATTTCAACTTTTATAGCTCTGTGGTCCGAGAAGATACTTTGCAATAAATAAATGGTTTGGATTTTATGGAGAATTGTTTTAGGACCTAACATATGGTCTATTGTGGAGAATGTTCCATGTCCTTTGAGAAGAAGGTGTATTTATCTGTGAAAAGACCTGTATATGTAGATAAGGTCAAGTTGGTTGATTTTTGTAATAATATCTTCTGTATCTTTACTGAGCTTTTTTCTGGATGATCTATTCTTAACTGAAAGAGGAGTGTTAAAGTCCCCAACTATTATTGTGGAATGATCAATCTCATTTTTCAGTGTTGTCAATATTTGTTCAATGTATTTAGGTGCTTTGGTATTGGGTGCATAAATATTTAATATTGTTAAATCTTGCTTGAGTATTGAACCTTTCAGTAGTAAATAGTGACCAGCCTTGTCTACAATAGTGAATTTTACATTAAAATCTGTTTTATCTGAGAGTAATATTGCCATGCCTCTTTTTTGTGTATTATTAGCTTGATATACGTTATTCCAACCTTTAATTCTCAACCTGTGCTTATCTTTAAGTCTAAGATGTGTTTCTTGTAAGCAACATATAGATGGGTTATGTCTTTTGATCCAGGATATCACTCACTGTCTCTTTATGGGAGCATCCAGTCCATTTACATTCAATATGATTATTGATAGGTATATGTTTAGTGGTGTCATTGTGTTATGTTTCTTTTCATGGTGATGATTTCTCTGTTCTTATTAATCTGTTCTGGGACATTCTTCTTTATGGATGATATGAGTTTTGATTTTATATTTGTTGAGACTCCTGTATTGTGTTGTTTAATTTCAAATGATATAATGTTAATCTGTTTCATGACTACATACATAATCCCCCCTTAACATATATTTATTAAAATCAATTTTAATTATTCTGTAAGTCTGAAATTTTCTCTGCATCAAAAACAACTGTAACTATTGTAGTATATCCCTCTTTTAATGTGGTGGTATTATAGTTGTCATGATATGATCATGGATTCCCTTATTGTAATACTGTAGCTTTTGGCTTGGTTTGGTGAAGTTTTGTGGCATCCTTAACTGATTAGAAATGTGGATAAAATGCCTTGAAATATCACATAAAACATACATTTAGGGAAGAGCTTCTTCCAATATTTCATGTAATTTTGGTTTAGTTTTTATGAAGTCTTTAAATTTCTCTTTATTTTTTAAAGTCTTAATTTCACCATTATATTTGATAGACAGTTTTGCAGGATAAATAATTCTAGGATGGAAGTTTTTCTTATTCAGGGCTTTGAACGTATCTGCCCATTGTTTTCTAGCCAGCGTTGTTTCAGCAGAAAAATCAGATGAAAGTCTACAGGATTTCCCTCAGAACATTAGTTTTGATTTGAGCCTTGCTATCTTCAGAAGCATCTCTTTGTGTTTTAGCTTATTAAGCTTAATTATAATATGCCTTGGCATCTTTCTTTTGGGGTCTAACTTTTGCGGTGTTTGATAAACGTCTCAGATACGTATGTTCTCTTTGTTCAGGAAAGTTTTCTGTCACCATCTCTACAGCAGTACTCCCTATGTTGTCATTAATCCTCCCTTGTTCAGGAACTCCAACTACACATAAATTATTCTTCTTCATGGAGTCTCGTATGTTTCTTCATTTTTCTTATTTCTTTTCTCTGATTTTACCTCATAAATGCTGGCATTAGTTACTTTCTCGTCTAGGTCACTGATTCTAACTTCCATTACAATCCTACTCTTTTGGCTTTTGATAGAATTACCCAATTCTGTAATTTGTTATTAATTTGATGTATTTCAGATCGTTGATATTCTAGAATTTCAGATAGTTTACCAAATTTTTCATTTTGTTCTATTGCATTTCGTTTAATCTCTAGGAGGGTTTTATATATAACTCTTTTGTATTCAACCTCTGTTAGGTTCAGAAAGGCTTCTTCATCTGGGAAATTTTTTGAATCTATTTAGGGAATTTTCTGGAGGATTTGAAGGCTGTTTCTTTAAATGATTAATTATGGTCTGCTGCCTGCGTGCCATCTAGATGCTATTTGATTTCTCTGATAATGGATTTAAGAGAATTGTTGTTCACCAGTTGTCTCTATTACTGTAGTGATTTGGGCGTAAAAGTGCAGTTTACTTTTAAGGCTGAGAGGCTTATATTTCTCCCTGAAAATTTCTCTATTGAAAAACCTCTCTTTTCTCACTCACATTGTAAGATTGACTGACAGCCCCAGTTTCTCCATAAACAGAGCAACCTCTTTGCTACCAAATAAGCAGAGTCTTCCACCCTTGAGAGTCCATCTTTTTTTTTATCACTCTATCTCTGGCTGCACAATCCAACCACCAAGATGACTTAAGGAAACTGAGGTATACTTCAGGTCTGCAGTGGGGGCAAAGCTGAATCCTTCTGAATTCTGCTCTGACATTTGTCACCAGCTCCCTCCTTGGTGTTACACTGTAATTCAGGAAACACCAAGAGGACCCCTCTGCAAACTTCACCTTCATTGTTTGTCATGGTATCTGAAACTCTCCTGTTAGACACTCCTTCACGGATTTGAAAGATAGTGTGATGCACACCCAATAAAATGCAAACATCCATGAGACAGGAGAGAAGAAAGGAGATTGCCATGAGAGCCAATACTGTAGTGGGATGTTCATTTTTTAAATTATTTTGAGGAAGAAGATGGTCACTCAGGAAAGGATGTGGAAGAAGTAAAGATTCCCAGACCAAAAGCAACAACAACAAAACAACCACACATTAAAGTAGAAGCATTGTTCATAGGCCATCATAAAAGGAATAAAAATAGATTACAGATGAAAAGTTGTTTTATATCATTATTATTTCAGAATCAGTGCCTGGGTGTTATATGCGTAGAAGAAAGTGCTACATGCTGAAATACTATCAGTGATTACATCCAGGTGTAGGATTATAATTTTTCTCCTTTAAAAAAAGTTTTTTAATCAGAATTTTCTGTTTTCAAAAGTGAATGTAAATACTTAGCCAGTAAAAAGAAAAGGAGCTAGAGTAGTGATTCAGAAAGCATATCAGCTAAGTTACTTGTTTGCAGAGGGCAGCCTTTGCTTAAGGCTAAACTAAGTATTTGGTCCATTTCTGGAAGAAAATGAGAATGTCAAAAATACATGTAAGGCAGCTAGAATATTGTTATTATGATACTGATAGTTCTTGGAAACCAGGAAAAAAATACCCACTGCCACTGAGTCAGTTCCAACTCATGAAATCAGGGATCACAAATATGGAGCTTGAGTGCTGAATATGGAGCTTCCTTCACCACAGGCCAGACATTGATGACCCTGCTGGACTTGAATGTGATGTAAGAGTCCTCATTAAAACCAGCCGTTGCCCCATACTCACGATTGATGTGTGAGATAACCCCAGGGCCACAACCAGCACACATGTGACCTGAAGACAAATCATAAAAAGGCATGATTCTTCAAGACATTTTACTTCCTTCTACTGAAATAATGTCATGATAAATTGATTTTTTAAGAACAAAAAGCATCTGCTAGAAATACATCACACTAAGTCATCTGTGGTCTCTGATATGTTTGGCGAACTTGGGCAGTACGCTATTTACATAACTGATACTTTTTGGTCAGCTCTGATGGAGATTGACTCCCCTTTCCTTTGAAATAAACACAAACCCTGACAAGATGGTATCCATGCCTTCCACTATAAGCAACAGTAGTTTCAGATTCCTGAACACAGCCTAGCTGAGGTCTCTGCTTGGCATTTCCTTCTCCAGGAATCCTTCCCTATCCTTCTCCCCAAAACTCTGGATTGGTTGCCCCTGTTTGGTATTTACATCTCCCATGCACACCCCAGTTGTAACACTGAATGCTTTCTCCATCAGACTATAATCTCTGTGAGGACTGTGCATCGTGTCTCCCTGTTTTACTGTTACATCTCTAGTGCCTTGCAATAAGATTTCTGCATAGTAGATGCTTACTGTACATAAATAATCTCTGTCCAGGCTGTGTCCTCATCAGAATAAAAGTGTTTAGAATTTGGCAGCCCCTTATTTGACCTCTAGATTGTGTTATGCCCATGTTCCCTATATTCTTCTTCTTGACCTTTCATATAAGATAAAGTGTAATCCGTGTACATAGTGACCCTGTGTACAACAGAACAGAAAAAGCCCTGGTCCTGCATCGTGCCCACAATTGTTATGCTTGAGCCCTTTAGTGCAGTCACCACTGGGTCAGTCTGTGTCATTGATGGTCTTCCTGATTTTTGTCTGCTGTGCCAGGCATGATGGCCTTCTCCAGGGACTGATGCCTCCTGACAGTATGTCGGGAGTATGTAAGATGTAGTCTCACCACCGTTGCCTTTAAGGAGCACTCTGGTTGTACTCCGTACAAGATAGATCTGCTTGTTCTTTTGGGAGTCCATGGAATAGTCAATATTTTTGTCCAGCACCACAATTGAAAGGCATCAGTTCTTCTTACGTCTTTCTTATTCTTTGACCATCTTTCACATCCATATGATGCAGTTGAAAACACCATAACTTGGGTCAGGCAATCCTTAGCCTTCTCTGAAGGGCAGAACCCCTAGAGACCATTTAATCCAACTGCTTTATTTTGTTCCTTTTAAATGTTTCTTAATTGTACATGATGATAAAATCAAATAATACAAATGAGCTTCTCATGAAAAACAGCCTTCTTGACGGTACCTTACCTCTCCCCATCTGTAGTTCCAGTCCTCAAGGCACCCTATTTTAATGGTTTGTTTCTAGTTGCTGTTCTTGTTGTTGCCATAATATTTAATACTATAAGGATAGCATCTCTTTTAATTAATAACTTTAGACAGTATTTACTGACTCTCTAGTTGGAAAGATGAGGTTTCAGGTTATTTACATTACCTGCCCATTTCCTCTCAGTGTTTGATTATACTTCTTATTTGATTGTTTCCCTTTGTAATCGTAGGTAATTTGCTTCCACCTCCGTTGCTTCTTTTGGTAACATGATACAGTATCTTGACTTCTTTCTGGGAAAGACAAGGAAATAAACACTCCTGACTTCCCTCCTGACACTTTCACTTCCCACCACATGTCACCTACACTTTTATATTGCCAGAGTTAGCATTTGTGTTTTATTCTGTATCTGTGATTTGTCCAATAACCTAAAAGTTAAAAAAAAAAATACAGTGAAACCTGTGAGAGCCAGAGCTCAGTGGGACTGTTTCTTTTTTCCCCCCCTAGGTCTTTGAACTTTTCCTTGTTTGACAGGGTGCAGTCTTAACCACTTTTCTGCAACTCTCAACTAGCAGGAAAGTGGAAAATATTTGCGTTTTCCTTATCTATCAAGTTTCCGCCTTACAGTGTTTCTGGCCGTCACAGATTTCAATGTACTGTTTACTCTATTAACAACAAAAAAGCCTGTTGCCATACCTTCAGTTCCAACTCATAGCAACCCTATAGGATGGACTGGAACTACCGTCTAGGGTTTCCAAGGAGTGCCTAATGAATTTGAACTGCCTACCTTTTGGTCAGCATCTGAGCTCTTAACCAGTGCACCACCAGGGTTCCCTGTACTCCATTAAGCTAATGGAAATATTGTACCCTGCTGGGCCAAGTGATAGGCTGTGTTTTTATTTCCTTCCCTGTGATTGCAGCACCATGACCTGGAAATTTCTTGTTTTAAGAAGAATCAGTTACTTTAATTGTAGGCATTTAATTTTAAAAAGGAACGTGTTTGATGTATACAATTTAATAAATACATACAAAGTAGGAGAGTGAAAGGAAGAGACAGAAGGATTTAAAACAAAATGTAACTGCAAAATCCCACCACGTGGCGTTTGTTGGGATCCCTTAGCCAGGCCTTTGTGTTCAACATGTTGGACTTGAGCAAGCTGCCCTCTGGTCTTAGGGCCTCAGCTAATGAATGCCAAACAAGTATCTTCACAAAAGGCTTGGCGGGAGGTGCAGCCACCTTATTATACAAATGGTCCCATAACTCATCCTCTGGGACCTCCCAGGCAAAAGCTTGCCTCCTCTTTTAGGAAACCACACACTTCCCTTTTTCTTGCCATCACTGGCAGATGCCATCAGAGTACACCATGCATAGAGACCACATCATCAGGAATCGCCCTCCTCGAAGAACATGTGATCCCACAGTTTGCTAGCTGGGGTGGCAGCAGGAGATCCAGGGAGCACTCTGCCTGTTTAACAGGAATCAGAGGTAGATAGTCCTCAGATGTAATGAAGGAAGCAGCAGCACTGTGTTGGTTGTATAGATAGCTCCCAAGGTTGCTTTACCCAGATGAACAAACTAGAAAGTGAAGAGTTCGTGCAATGCCCAACCTTTCTGGTAATAAGTCATTTCTAGGGACAACTTCCAACTCATAGTGACCCTATAGGACAGAGTAGAACTGCCTCATTTTCCAAGGAGCGCCTGGTGGATTTGCACTACCAACCTTGAGATTAGCAGACATAGCACTTTACTACACAACTAGCGGTCACTATGAGTTGAAATTGACTGGACGGCAGTGGGTTTGGTTTTGGGTAGGGATAACTTGAAATTTTTGGAAGAAAGGAAGCTAAGAAAACTTGGCAGCAGAACTCTGCATATCAGTCATCTGCTTGGAACAATTTTTTAGCTCCTTGTTGCATTTGAAATAAAACTCAAACTTCTCAAGAGGTCCCGAATAATCTGATGCCTCTGTGCCTTTAGGGCCACATTGTTGTACTGTGATTCCCATATCAGTGCACTCCTTAAATACCAAACTAATTCCCACCCCAAGGCCTGTGTGTCTGATTTAGGGAATATTATGAGGCTACCTAGCTGGCTGTCACACTTCATTCAATCTATGCAAATATCATCCCTCAAAAAGATTTAAGCACTCTCTGAAGGAGCCCCTTTTCCATTCTCGGTCACTCACTAGCCTATT
Source organism: Heterohyrax brucei (assembly GCA_028571685.1). NCBI lineage: Eukaryota > Metazoa > Chordata > Mammalia > Hyracoidea > Procaviidae > Heterohyrax > Heterohyrax brucei. The sequence goes on from CM053141.1 coordinate 175,508,094, forward strand.
ACCCTGTCGTACCAGAAACTTCCTGATTCATTTGCTTGTTTTTATCTGTCGCTGTCAGTTAGAGTGTGAATTCCGTGAGGATCAAAGAGCTAGTCTACCTTGTTCAACATCATGTCTGCAAAGCCTTTAAGCAGTGCCTGGCACTCAGTAAATACTTGTTGGATGAATGAATCAATGAATAGATTTAATAGTATTACTCTCATACTTGGAGGATTCTCATATGGACAGATAAATTCACGTACTCATCTAGGAGAGATTTATTGGGTAACTGCTATCCATTCCTTTATAAATAATTATTGGAAAATGATTACATGCAAGATCCCGGAAATAAGAGCCAAAAAAAGAGACATCATCCCTACTCTGAAGGAGCTCATAGTGTCATGGTGGTCAGTGCAGACAACTGTGCAGAGAGACAAGATGTGTGAATCCTCAGCACCTGAAGACTAATTAGTTTAGGCTTATGCAGAAGGGATCAGTTGTGTCCTGTGAGCAGGGACCCCTCCCTACCTGAGAAGGTGAGGAGAAGGTCAGTTTTGGAAAGCTTTGTAACAACCACATGGAGATGTCCAGCATGCAGTCGGGTGTCCAAGTCTGAAGGCTGTGCTCAAGTTTTTAGGAATAAAAATTCTTTCTGGTTTAAATGAAAATTGTTTCCCCCACTTTCATTCCATGCCTGTCTGCAGTCCCAGGAGGAGGTCTGTGATTTGCTGCATGCTGCACCTTTCCAGAACATCTTGCCTAGAGTCTATATCAAAGGTAAGAAACTACTAATACCAACTCAAGGTAGCCAGCCTGCGTTTGAACTCCATCCTCAGTTCTTAATCCCAGTGAACTCTGATCTGCATTTAGAAAGGAACAGAGGTAAAGCTTTGGGCAGCTGTTGTATATTCACACAGCTGCAAAATTAGAAAGGACACTCTGGGTCTTGTCCCTTATTCTCTCTAGAACATCCCTGAGATGTTGCTGTTAAGCCTTGGTTTAAGTTTCTGAAATGATAGGGAACTCATCACCTCAGAAGGTATACAACTCTACTGTTGGAGAGAGATAATGAGAACCTTCCTTCATAGTGAGTCCTAATCATTCTGTCCAAAGCTAAGGAGAATAGTTCTGGTCTGTCAAGTTTGGGCATACAGATTCATCACTGGGTCCTCGAAGCATTTTTTCTTCCCCAGCCCATGTGACTCCCACTGTGCCCTGAGTCTCATGTTCTGCTTTGCTTCTTCACTTGCAGAGGGGGAACGCCTTGAGGTCCGAATGAAACGCCTGGAAGCCAAGTATGCGCCGCTTCATCTGGTCCCTCTGATAGAGCGGCTGGGGACCCCTCAGGTACAAACCTTGTGTCGTGGACTTTAGAAGTGCTTTAGAATAAGAGCCTTTCGTGTAACCCTTCATTTCATAGAAACTGAGGCCCAGAGAGGGGAAGAGAATGTCCAGGCAGGGCCAGGTCTCAAATGGGGTTTGCTGACTCTCAGGCCTGAGTTCTGTCTTCAACACCCTGTGGCATTTTTCCTGCCGAGAAGGAAGAAAGTCATCTTGTTTAAACAAGCATCTATTAAGCCTCTGGTAGGTATCAAGAATTCTGCTAAGTTGTCTCTTAGAATTAAAACTCCACATACCGTGTACACCAGAAGTTCATTTTGGGGTATATTGTCTGGAGAAGTACAAGAATATGAACTGTTGACTGCACAAAATTTCATCTACTCATCTATGGGAGTCCCTGAACAGCAGAAATGGTTGAGCACTTGACTAATAACCAAAAGGTTGAAGGTTTAAATCTACCGTGAGGTGCCTCAGAAGAAATGCATGGTGATCTGCTTCCAAAAGATCACAGCTGTTGAAAACCCTGTGGAGTGCAATTCTAGACTGACACACACAGGGTCACCTTGAGCTGGAATTGACTTGGAGATAACTAGTTTGTGTGTTTTTTATAGTCATCAAAATGCTAAATACTAACTATATAATAATTAAATAGAAAAATTAGATTGAGACACATCAGTGTGGATGGGCTCAAAAATATGACGAGTGAATTAGTAAGCAAGTTGCACTACTGTTCATGTGGTATGATGCCATTTGTATTCTTTAAAAAATGTGCGCAATAAGACCCTGTAAAACCAAGCCAAACCCATAGCCATCAAGTCGATCCCAACTCATAGGAACCCTACAGGACAGAGTAGAATAGCCCCATAGATTTTCCAAGGAGAACCTGGTGAATTCAAACTGCTGACCTGTAGGTTAGCAGCTGCATCTCTTAACCTCTGTGTCACCAGGGTTTCCAGTAACACTGTACACGTAAATCTTTTTGTAAAGTGTCATCTGGAATGATAGCACACCTACCTCATAATGGGGGCAACATCTGAAGAGAGATAAAGGAGACAGATTGGCAAGAAGGTACTAAGGTACCTTCTACCTTTATCTGTAACATTCTAGTATTTTTTTAAAAGGTCAGTGGCTCATGTATTAATCTTATAAATAAAATACATTTTTTTTAAAAACTGTACCAGTCACTGCGGATGAGTAAGACAGGACCTCGGGCTTCATAAAACTTGCGAACTGCGAAGGGCGGCAGGAAGGAAGAGAGCTGGAGGAAAGAGAGACAACAAAAAGAATATGCAATCCCTTCAAATTGATTTAAGCAAGCTTCACATTTTGTGGGGATCTTGGGGAAGAATTTAGAAGAGAGAGAAGCAGAACACCATCAGGGGACAAGCCAGAGTCATTGGTTTTGCTAGCCAAATCCAGATGTTCAAGAGAGGTAGGATTCATGGTGCTTTGAATCCACTCCAAGGCACCTCAGAAGAAAGCCCTGAGGATCTCCTTCCAAAAGGTCCCCGCCACTGAAAACCTCATGGAACACGGTTCTCCTCTGACACACATGAGGTTGCCATGAGTCGGAGAATACTCCGTGCATGTAGTAAAAGTCTCAGAAGTGGGGATATGCCACTGAAGACCACAGACCCAAAAAATTCTTGAATTTGCATCTGGTGGTCCTCGATGCTGGTGTTACAGTGGCATACACTCCAGAAGGAGCCGCGTCCTGGGTCGAGGAAAGAGGTGGCCTCTCCTTTCCCAAAGCATGGCACGTATTTGGAGCACACTGCAGAGCCCTGTCTTCCTAGATGTCGCACTGCTGCAGCCACCTCCTCCAGGCCATCTGCATGCCACCAGCCTTCTACTCCAAACAGTGACTAGGTGTTAAGTGGAGAGTGGGCTCTTTGGGTTACCGCAGAGAGATGTCAGATGCCAAGTAGGAACCTCATTTTCTTCTTAGTCTTTAAAAGCCGCAGAGAAAAGATCATCTGCGGTGATTTCCTTTTAGGGAGAAATCCCCAAGCCAGGGACTCCTAAGTGTGTCTGCTCTACCACTGATGTCATCAGTTAAGAATCTGTCCCCTAACACCCAGGGTTTGACATGTATTTCCATTTAGCAGACTATAAATTCCTTTCATGTCACCATTTCCTTGGGAGCTGGTAGAAATCTCAATTCATCAAATGCTCAGTATTTACCAAACACAACTTGTAGATGTTCTGAGAAAGAGGAAATGTCGGTTTTACAAATCTCTCATCTCTGAAGAAATAATCGAAAAGGTAGTCATTTTTGTCAACCAAAGAAAGAATACTAACTTTTAAGCTAGCCGGAGTTCAGGGGGCTTGTACGCTATCTAGGTCAGTGGCAGAGAATCTCTGTGACTTCTGAAAATGTGGACAATTAAACTAAGTTGCAGTGTTTGCAGTGGATTCTAGCACAAACGGCCCCTGCTTACTTACTCATCTTTGCTTTAAGGCTAGTGTTGACCATTTGTTCCCATATTGTTGTAGAAAGCACTTTTCCAAAGCAAAAAAGAAAATTCCAGATAAATGAAAAGCAAAAAGGTCATGGGAAAAAACTCAGCATAAAAACTGTAAATGCCAGCAAACATCAGAAAAACATTCAGACTTGCTAGAAGTCAGTGGAACACAAATTCAAAGAATGAGATGGAATTTTTCATCTCCCAAGTTGACAAAGAACTTTTCTTAATGATATTGAGGCCGATGAGGGTGCAGGGACCAGGAGTTACAGGGAGATACAGTGGCCCAGCTTTTTGAAACAAGTTTGCCACTGTTGGCAAGAGCCTTTGAAAATATTTGTACTTTTGACCTAGTAATTGTACTTGTCAGTATTTAACCTAAGAAAGTGATCAGAGACAGGCTCAAAAATTTTTATGTGTAAGAATGTTTTAGAATTATACACGGTGGTGAAAAGTGATAACCAACTTAAAATACCAACAAGAGTGGAAGGCTAAGTAAATTATTATATCGATGGCCACTCATGTTACTGAAAATGCAGCATTCAAAAAAATTTTTTTTTAATTATTACTATATGAAGAGAAAAAAGTGATATGGATAATAACCACATTTTTTAAACTACAGGTGCATACAGTCATGTACATAAACACAAATCATACAGCAGTTTTTAACAAAGCTTGTCTCTGGGTAATTGGATTTATGGGAGATTTTGATCTTCTTCCCCATATCTTTTTTTTACCTTTAATTTCCAAAGTTTCCCCCGTGACTATATGTTAGCTTACAGGAAAAAAAAAAAAAGAAAGAAAAAAAAGTGTCCAGGGGAACACTTTGCAAAGAAAAGGACAAAGCCCCTAACCATTGCATTCAAGGCCCCCTTGGTTGGACATTGAATGGGCTCATCAGAGTTCAGGGTCTGTCTGCAGATGTGTAAACTCTACTGCTGACTTTTCCTGTTAACCCCAGGATTGTCAGGCTCCAAGGATTCACTGAGACTAGTCAAAAACATGGGAGATTAGTTCACAGGCCAGAACTCTCTGTATTGATTTGAGAAATGTTTATGACTGGAGAACAAATATAGCTCCTTGATTAATTTACTGAATTATTGGGTGGCACAAGCAGTTTGCACTTGACTGCTGACCAGAAGGTCGGTGATTCAAAAGCTTATCGCCGGGAAAACCCTATGGAGCACACTTTTACTCTGAAACACGTGGGTTTGTCATGAGTCAGAATGAACTTGACGGTAATGGGTTTTATTGATTTGGTGAGCTTCTTCCCAGTGCCAGGTGCTCTTTTCTAGAAATGAAGAGTCTTTTCAAAGTCCAAATACCAGCAGATAGTCACTTGGTGAGAACAGAAGCAATCACAGAGTTTGGGAATTTTTTTTTTAAGAGGTATTTCTAGCTAACTGTGGCAGCTGGAGTCTCCCCCTCAACTAGCAAGTTCTCGCTGCCTGTGGAATCAAGATGAATCACCGCAAAATAGATTCCCTCTCTGTGTTTGAAATACACACTGTCAGGCTTCTCGTGTCATATTTTCTTCCCAGACTTCTTTCGGTTTGTAGTAGTCATGACAGCCACACTCATGGCCTGCGTTCATCACAGGCTCCAGCTCTGGTATTTCCTGACTGATTTCCCTTCCTGAATAACCTGTAGGGAACCTCTTCCTGGAGTCCCCAGGTGTTATGAACTGTTAACATGCTCAGCTGCTAACTGAGCAGTTGGACAGTCAGGTCCACCCAGAGGTGCCGCTAAAGAAAGGCCTGGCTATCTACTTCTGAAGGTTCACAGCCTGGAAAACCCCGTGGAGCACAGTTTGACCCTGCCATGCGGGGTGCTGCTGTGAGTTGTGTCTGGTGGCTGGTTCTGGCTCTCTTCCTGAGGATGTCCACTTTACAGGTAGCCACACTGTAGGGGCTGTAGGAATTAACCCTTGGAAGCTGGTCCCCTAAGTGCCTTGGGCATCTGTCCATCTCAGAAGCCAGGCCTCTTTAGCCTTGTCCTTGGATTAGCAGATATTACTTTGACCTTAGGTATTCATTTCAATCTTATTTTGCAGATGGCTTACAGGACCTTTACCCTGGATATTTTAACCTATACTGATGTGGTCGTGTGCCTCTTAGAGGTACTTTTTTAACATTACTAGGTATACAGGACCCAGATGAGAAGCCAGTTTAAATTACGAGATAGGGCTCGTAATAGGGCTTCTCGCTAGAGGAAATAATTCTGTGAAATTAGTGGTAAATTCTAAAAACATTACTTATTATGTCACATTCAATTTCACAGAAATATTTACAGTAACAAGTGAATCCCTCTCCTCTGGGTTTCCAGGCCCATCTGTTCTCACAGCTGATTGTAATCCTTTCAGAATGTTTCTACACACACATACACACACCACATAGTTTTGTTTCTCTGTGAGATTGTGTTGTTGTTTCTTCAAATAGATTGTGGTATACATGTATTCTACAACTTACCCTACTCACTGGACAATTTAACCCACAGATCTAGATTGCCAAGATTTCAAATCTTAGTTTTTGCCTCTGACTGGCTGCCTCTCTGGCCATCAGTTTCTTCTTCTGTAAAATGAGCATAATAATGGTACCTACCTTGCATGGGGAGCTGTGGTAGCGTAGTGGTTAAGAGCTTGGCTACCAACCAGAAAGTCAGCAGTTTAAATCTAGCACCTGCTCTTTGGAAACCTTGTGGGGGCAGTTCTCTCCTGTCCTTATAGGGTAGCTATGAATTGCAGTCAACTTGACAGCAATGGTATATACCTTGAGGAGTTGGTGTGAGAAATACAGTGGAATCAATACCTGTCATATACTTCCAACGTGTATTCCACACACTCAGCAAGTGTGAGCCAGAGGTAGTAATTATACAGTACTAGCGATAGTACTACGAGTGCTTTCATAGCAGTATTTTCAGTGACTACCCAGTGTTTCACTATATGCGTAGATCACAGCTTAATTTTTTAGCTATTCCTCTGTGTACAGCCCCTTGATTTTACATACCTCAAGACTTCCCTGCTATTTCACTCAGGCATGTAAAGTCAGTGCTCTGGGAAGGATTCTGGTGAAGGAATTCTAGCTCTGGGCGGCCCTGGGGTTTGGGATTCTCCTGAAGGAAGTGATAGACAGGTCTGACACATGGACAGACCTTTACATGTCCTTCTATCCCCAGCAAATCGCCATCGCTCGGGAAGGTGACTTGCTGACCAAGGAGCGGCTGTGCTGTGGCCTGTCCATGTTCGAGGTCATCCTGACGCGCATCCGGAGCTACCTACAGGACCCCATCTGGCGCGGCCCTCCACCCACCAACGGCGTCATGCATGTGGATGAGTGTGTGGAGTTCCACCGGCTGTGGAGTGCCATGCAGTTTGTGTACTGCATCCCCGTGGGCACCAATGAGTTCACAGCAGAGTGAGTACCGCAGGGAGGGGTCGTCCAAACTGCTTGTCCCCTGAGAGTCGTCAGACTGCCGGCGTTTGGCCAGAAAGGTGGGCAGGGGTGAGCATGCATCAGCTGCTCATTGAGCCCATCCTGTGTGCCAGGTGGTGGATAAACAGTAGGGCTGAGCTAATGTAGATCATCCCTGGCATCACGGAACTTATGGGAAGAAACAGATACGAGTTAGTCGCCAGTACATACAATGAGATTGCTTTGCAGCCTGGCCAAGAGGGTTAACATGCCAGAAGAGAGATGAGTGAGTTATCAGACAAGAGCCTTGAACAGTGCCTGGGATTCAGATCTGTAGGAGGGAGAAAGGAGTTTTCTCAAAAGAGGAACCGATTGTTGGAGGCAGAAATGGAACACAAGCACGTACACATGTGTGTGTATGTACTTACATGTATTCTGGTGTTTGCAAGTGTCTGCATACATGCACTTGTGGGTAGATAGCTCTGGGAGCCTTACTTTTGAGAGACTGGAAGCTGGGCCTGACTGAGTGGGCAGGAGGGGGTCCTGGTAAGGTTTTGTGTTAGGAACTTCCCCACCCAACATCATCCTCACAAAAACTCTGGAGTTCATAGAACAGAGAAGGGTACTCTGGAAAGTCAGTACATAACTTGCTCATGGTGGCCCCTGGCTCATGAAGTTATCTTGGAAACCATGTGGGGCATAAATGGGTGAAGAAGGCAGTCAGGGCCTGCCCTCAAGGAGCCAGGAGCTCTGAAGACAAGTGCCAGAGGCCTGGGTCTCTGGTCGGCACCAGAGAAGAAAGTGGTGCCTTAGCAGGGCAGGGGAGGGATGAGCTGTTCAAAGCTGTTTGCAGAGCAGCTGCAGGCCCAGCGCACTCTCAGACACAGTGATGGGCGGTGAGGAAACCTGCCCAGCCTAGGGTGGGGGCTGCTGCTTCAGGGTAAGAGAGCAGTGAGGGCTGCTGGCCCCCACCCTACCTCCCCTAACTGCTGTGGTGAGTTGGAGGCACACAGGCTGAGCTTAATAAGAGCCATAAGGACCCCCACCCCACCAGCAGGTGCTGCTCATCGCCCACTGTCCCATGTTCCTGCCCTCTCGCTGTCACTGGCCAGTTGGTGGCCTGATATGAAAATATCCCATCACCTCCCAAGTATTCCTCTCTCTCCTTTATGCAGCCAAGACAGCTTCTTCTCTGTCTGCTGGAAGTAATCAACCTCGTAAATTTCAAAGTCTGTTTTGAGGTTTTTGTTGTTGCATGTGTGTTTTTTGCAAATTTGTCTCTTCTTCAAAGCTGATTTTTTCCTACATCACTGAAGCAGCAGGTTGACATCTCTTTGTGGTTAAGCACCAGTCAGCACTGAGTCACCTCTGGCTCATGGTGGCCCTGTGTGTGTCAGAGAAGCACTGTGCTCCGTAGAAATTTAAATGGCTATTTTTTCAGAGGTAGATCACCAAGCCATCCTTCCAAGATGCCTCTGGGTGGACTCAAACCTCTAACTTCTTGATTAGCAGACAAGTGCATTAATCATTTGTAGTACCCAGGGACTCGTATTGGTGACAAGGGCTTACAATAGAAGAGGCTTAGTCACAGGAACAAGTGAATCCTGCTTACTGTTTCTGCTATACCCATTTTACAGATTAGGAGAATTGGCCCACCCACCGACCCAAGATTAGAGCTTCCTCCTCCTTTTCTTGCCGCTCACTCTGCTGCTTCCTCTCCCACACCCCCCAGGCAATGTTTCGGAGATGGCTTGAACTGGGCTGGCTGCTCCATCATTGTCCTGCTGGGCCAGCAGCGTCGCTTTGACCTGTTTGACTTCTGTTATCACCTGCTGAAAGTGCAGAGGCAGGACGGGAAGGATGAAATCATTAAGAATGTGGTAAGCCAGCTTGCGCATGAGGCCTTGGAGGTGTCAGGGCCTGCAACCAAAAATTGAAAAAGAGGACACATTGCTTATGGAGGTCACCTCCCCACCCTGCGGGTAGATACAGACACACTCAGCACCCAGGGGTCTGATGTGGGAAGCTGCGAGTCACTGGCTTCTAACTCACTGAGATAAATCAGGTCACCCCACCTCCCAGGCAGAGCTCCAGCGCTGAAACACACCTTTCCTGCTCCAGTCAGATTGCGCTGATGCTGATTATTCATTCACATAAGCATTCACTGATGACCAAAAGTGTGCTAGGTGCTCCTTGGTAAGTACGGTTCTGTGGATCAGCCAGGCTACAGTGGGAACACAGACAAAGGCCATCTAAATGAGGCTGGGAGTCCAAGATGGCCAGCCTCTTCAGAAGATAGGAGATGGGCCATGATGATGTCCCATCAGAAACCATGATTGGGCCAAATCCCGAATGGCCAACAGCAAATAGCCAGGCATAAACTAGGGCGGTGGAGGTGGAAAGGATGTTCAGATAGAAGGAAGTAGAAGGCCCTTGCAGGCATGAAGATGTGTGGCTGGAAGAAGTGTGGGTCCAGGGGCCCAGATGGAGAGGAGAGAGAGGTAGGACTCACCTTGCAAAGGACTTTATGGCCCAAGCTAACCCTTGATCACCAGAGTGCATAGGGAGCCCACTGAAGGGCTTTAAACAAGAGAGGGACATGACTGTCGAAGCCTCGGAACCATGGACCCTAACCCCACTGAATCGTTTTCATGCCCTCCCTTGCCTCCACTCCCTCTTCCCCCACTGCCCAACTGTGTATCCCTGCCCTCCTGCAGCCCTTGAAGAAGATGGCGGACCGCATCCGGAAGTACCAGATCTTGAACAATGAGGTCTTTGCCATCCTGAACAAGTACATGAAGTCTGTGGAGACGGACAGCTCCACTGTGGAGCACGTGCGCTGCTTCCAGCCGCCCATCCACCAGTCCCTGGCCACCACCTGCTAGGCAGATGGCTCTGCAGACCTTCAACCTGGAGGAGAAGGAGACACAGGAGAGAAAACGCCACAGCAGTCTGAGTGGTCAGCCTGTGGGATAGACTGGAACTGAACAAGACCCTCCCCAAGCCCCTTGCACCACTCCCAAGGGTGGGCCTCTGCATGCCCTCCCATGACGTCTCCATGGTGGACTTCCATAGTGCAAAAACAAAAACAGGGAACTCTGTGCTTTTTTCCTCCCCTTTTTCATCCTGGCTATGTTAAGAGCTTTGAGCCTCATCCTTTCTCCATCCAGCAACCCCACCCCGTGCCCTTGGCTGCTTCCCAAGACCTCCCCCCAAGATGGTGACCTCCAACTCAGTCTCCATGTGTGACCCATGCCTGAAGTCTCTGATTAAGGAAAGGGCATGGTCACTCTCAGAGATGTCAGTGTCCCAGTAGGCATGCCCCCGTCCTGCTGGCTCCCGTCCCTCCAGCTCCCTAGGTGGCATCTTTTCCTGCTCCAGGGATTCCCCTGCCCAGCATAATCATGGACAAGTCGATGCAAACCTAGTGAACACAGGAGGAGGTTCTTCAGACTTGATATCAGCTCTGGCCTTTCATAGCTTTCCCAGAACTGCATCCTGACTCCCTCTCAAGGTAATCCTAGAGAGAACTCATTCATTTACAACTGTATGTCCCTTAGTAGAATTGGAGTGGGAAGATGGCTAGGCCTGCTATGAGGAAGCAGTGGTTATGAACACAGCCAGGGATTCTGAAGCCCCAAACAAAGCTGCTCGACTGTCTGGTCAGTTTGCTGATGAGGCCATTGCTTTATTCATTAAGAAGATACTTAGGGGGCAGCAGGCCACATGGGGTGGTAGACTTTGAGGATACAGTGTTGAACAAGCCAGTCACAGCGCTGCGCACAGCATTAACCAGTGACGAAATTAGTGGCTTCCTCTTGGCCAGAATCCTTCATCAAGATACACTCCCAAGAGAAAGAAAATATTAAGCGGTTATTTCAGTAAATAACAGAAATGCCTTGGGAACAGAGAGGTAAGGGGTATAAACACTAGTCAGTGAGCTTTTAATACCCAGAAGTAACACCAGGAGGAGACTAGTCTCAGGAAATGGGATCTTCCATTGTCTTGTGAGCCAAGAGTAAACTTCTGTTCTGTTAATGTTCCTTAGAGTTTAGGGTGTGGATTCTGCTCCTGTTGCTCAGATTGAGCCAAATTTCCTTTGCACAGTCTCCCACTGAGCCTGGAGAAAGTGTTTGGCAGGACTAAAGTCTTTGGGAAGGAAGTGTTTCCTTCCAGAGCACATCATCTCCAGGGGAGGTCTTTGGCCCTGAGCTTTCAAGAACATGCATAGTGTGACATTTAGTATTTCTGTCTCCAGCCCAGGGCTGAAAACAAAAAAAAGAATGATCATAACCACTCCTAGGGCACATGGGTCATTTGTAACCCTGTGGGAGGAGCAAAGGGCCCATAGCAGGATGTCTGTGTGAAAGACCCAGACCCACCGTGAGAAGAAAGTGGAGCTCTCCATCTGGGGTCCAGAGACCGCTGACATCAGAACTTCCTGAGATGAGCAAATTTAAATCCAGATTCCAGGGCCCCAAGTCTTACCTACTAATCCTGAATCTCTGGAGATAGGACCAGTGATCCACACTTTCCACGGGCTAATCTGTGTCACTCTGCTGCATGTGGAAGTGGGAACCACTGCTGTAAGGGATGGTTCTGTTAACTTGGGGCTTCAGGCTACCTCAGGGCGGTGAGACAAAATACTTACACGAAAGGATGCCGGTTCCATGCAGCAGCTGGTGGATCTTTCTTGAATGGTGTTTTGTGGAGAGGTGGGTGGCCCATTTGATGAGATTGCTATTACAACAATTCATCCCTCGCTCCCCAGATTCATAACCCTGTATTCGACCTCTGGACAAAACCACATCATCCTCGAGAGGCTTGATCCCAGGAAGCTGAGGTCTTTACTTTGAGGGAAAGATTTCATATCCCCTTGCTTGCAAGCAATACTTGTGCATACGAAGCAGGTTTAATAGGCTTTCCTCCTGGCTTTACTGCCCCTTTGTAATTTTTTGTGTGTTCAAGAACTAGGAAAAGAAATGCTAATATTTGAAAAAAGTTAACTTAAAAATTTGAGAAACTGTCAAATGTACCATATTTGTATTAAGAGTTGTTGGAGACTTTTGTACAATGAATTTGCATTTATTTATGGTGACTTAAATTTATGCTTGTGTTCAAATAATGATGTTAAATTCTTAAATCGTATTTGCTATGCAGCCGAAGATACTTTGATTTGTATTTCGGGGGTACCTGTGTTGAGATGATAATCATTTTCCATCTCCATTAAAATTGCTTTGAAACTCATGAAATCGGCATCTTGGTCTCAATACCTAGTCGTGTTACAATCATCACTGTGGAAAACCACTTTAGTGCATAAGAAAACAACTTTAAAGAGAGTGGAAGATAAACAAGTTGGTACACCTTGAACTAACAGCTTATCTTGTTTTCTCACTGGGGAAATTACATCTCTACAAATTGATCTGCCCTGGGCCAGATACTGAGATAGTTCCTGCCCTTGGGAATTTCTTAGTTTTGCTGAGGTAACTCTACACCTCAGGTCCCTAGTTTTACAAGGAAGAATGGGAACTTATGTTTAATAAATGAGGCCTAATGCATGCTTTGGAGTAGAGGTGAGGTGCTATGGCTGCTAACCAAAAGGTCAGCAGTTCGTATCCACCAGGTGCTCCTTGGAAACTGGGGCAGTTCACCTCTGACCTATAGGGTCATTATGAATTGGAAGTGACTCAGTGGCACCTAACAACAGCAACAACAGTGCATGCTTGGAAGCCCTGGCAGCATAGTGGGTAAGTGCTACAGCTGCTAACAAGAAGGTCAGCAGTTCAAATCCACCAGGCACTCCTTGGAAAGTATGGGGCAGTTCTACTGTGTCTGTCGGATTGCTATGAATTAAAATTGACTGGGCAGCAGTGGGTTTGGTGTGGTTTAATGCATGCTTAAGAAGCCGTGGCCGCACAGTGGTTAAGTGCTTGCCTGCTCATCAAAAGGCTAGTGGTTCAAACCCACCAAGCAACTCTGCAGAAGAAAAATGTGGCAGTCTGCTTCTGTAAAGATTGCAGCCAAAAAAAAAAACAGGGTAGTTCTGCTCTATCACATGGGTTCACTATCAGTTGAAATCAACTCAACAACACCCAGTGATAATATGTACCAAAAGGGGATTCGTAGTAGAGTTCTTGCCAGGTAGATTCTTGGCCAGTTTGCCTCCCACCACCACCTGTCTGTCAGTGCAGACTTGTGTGTTGCTATGATACCAAACAGATTTCAACTGAGCTTCCAAACGAAGATGAACTAGGAAGAAGGCCTAGTGATCATCTGGAAATCTGCCATCACAACTGCCTGATGGAAAACCAGTCCTGGGATTTGCCGGGACCAGGCAGCCTTTCATTCCACTGTGCATGGTATGGCTGTGAGCTTGGAGACCGACTGACATAGCTAACAACAGCAGTGTGTGTCAGGCACCATGCTAAATGCTTTCCATTCGTCTCCTTTTTACTCAACCACAGTTACCTGTAGTGTATTTCACATTTTCTGGAGATGTTTATTTCCACAAAGTCACTGACAGATTTGAGATTTGAACTCAGTTCCAGAGGCTGGGTTTTCACCATCACCTCACAATGGACTAGTCACCAGGTCAGACACTAAAACTGGATGTGGGGGTTTAGCCACTAGACTTCTCAAGGATTTGGGTCTGTAGGATTGAATAGAACCTGGCATTGAGAGAGGGTTAGTGTAATAGGTGGAGCGTTCCCGCTCATGCTCATCAGAAACACATTTGTTAGAAGGATGTTTAAAACTAGTCCAAGTGCTTGATGCCTCACATTTCATGTAGCACTAGCTTGCCTAAGAAAACCCTGGTGGCATAATGATTTAAGAGCTATGACTGGTAACCAATGGGTCAGCAGTTCAAATCCACTAGGCAGTCCTTGAAAATTCCATGGCAGAAGTTCTGCTCTGTCCTGTAGGGTCACTGTGAGTCAAAGTTGACCCAACAGCAATGGGTTTGGTTTTATTAGTTCCCCTAAAGGCCACCCACTGAAGGAGTCCTAGGGCCATTACAGGCTCCTTATTCTCGTGACCTTAGCCAGCCCTCAAGGTTTCAGGACCTTCGTTTTCTCATCTACCAACTTGGACACAATAATCTAAAGACCAGTCCATCTCTGATTTTCTGATTCCAGGTAATTTCCAGCTGGTATAATTTGAGGGGCCTGAGTACTTTGTGCCCTCAGAATCTCAGGATATGTCACAGCCTGCAGGAATTCTCATCAGTAGGGGTCATGTATTTGAGCTGGCATCACTAGGGAAATATTAGCTCAGTTAAAAGGGATTTTCTAGTCAAATACAATTGGGAGATGCTTCATGCTGTTTCTGTTCTTCAAGATCCATAGTCCTATGAGGATTCCAGCAGAACCTAGTTAGCTGGGGTCAACACCACACCTCCTCCATAGGGACTTCAGAAACCCCTTACTCCCAACACTAATCAGCTTCCAGAACATACTAACAAGTATTGGGCTGAGGGTATTCATGTTAAGATGTAACAAACTCCCCCAGGAGGACTCCTGACTTACAGTCATTGACAACACCTGTGTAATTAGGGACACGGAGATTCACAGATGAGGCACCTGGCAAAGTACTGAAGGATTTCAGATGGAACTGGGGAACCACTTCAGTGATGAGAGAGAACAGGGTAGATGAGAAGGAATGCAGCCCAGGGACGATGCCGTCTCTGGGGCCCTAAATTGGTTGAAGGCTGGGGCAGCATGGTTTTGAGAAACACTTGTTAAAACTCAGTACTTTCAGACTCTATACATGATTCAAATCTACTGTGATCAGTGACCTAAAGGAACCCACAGAGTTGTAAACCAAGCAAACCCATTGCTATGGAGTCAATTCTGACTCACAGTCTATATAGGAGGGATAAAACAAGGCCATTGAACTGGAAAGAAAAATTATTGTGAATCTAATAATCACTAATATTGATTGAGCTTTCTCCATGCTAGACATTGGAAACAATGCTTCACATGTTTTATTCATGTAACCCACAGAACAATTTTTAGAAAACAGGTACTATTATTTACCCCATTTTCCAGATAAAGATACTGAAGCACAGGTTTTACAGCTGGTAAGGGGTGGAACTAGAAGTCAGACTCTGAGAAATCTGCATCCAGGTTCAAGTTCTTAAGCATTAAGCAAGTAACGCTGTGCTGTACCAGGTCTCTATCCTGTGGGATCCCAAGAGGGGCACATCGCATATTGTGAAGATCTTAGTGAGCCCTTTCAATTGGAGTAAGAAGGAGAAGGTGAAGCATTCTCAGAGGGGCCTTCCTGGAAGAACTTCTGTAGGGCTCTAAATGTAAAACAATAATTGCAACACATGGAGATGGAGGGGGAAGCATGAAAAAAAGTAATCTACCTACATCAAGTGTTGCCCAAGGGATGGCCTTGACCATTATAGACTTAGATTCAGGAGAAATGTGCTCCTGTCCTGAGCCCCACACCTAACTGGGCCCTGAATGTCACAGTCACACAAAACAGATTTATTAAAGAACAATGGGTATCTATGTCACTCCAAGACTGAGTTTAGTGCTGGCTCAGTGCAGCTTGTAATTAAACATCAGCTCTGGAACTAACATGTTCATTTCCCAGAGTAACCTTTATCTTTTGCCCATATCCGTGAAACAAAAGGCTGCTGCATCCACCTGCAATGAAGTTTGAAGGTTGTGCTATACGGTTATTAGAAATGAGCTCTGCTTGTACTGTGGGGAGGTGTGAGATTTGGAGGCAAATTTACTAGTTTGTCAAAGTGTTCCTCTCAGCATGAATGCGTTAGACTCGTATATAATGAAATATCATTTCCCAGTAGAGCCAAACATCCCTTGTTTTCCCTTTTCTTCACATCCTATTGCATAGTTCTTGAGGTATTCACAAAGTAGTGCATTGTTTACACAGTTAAACATGATGGCTGGGGAACATTTTGCAATATTGCTCAATACATATTACTGTTAAATCTATATATGTATTTATAAGCCTGATTTAACATGCACAAAACCTGATAACTGATTCTTCATCTTGGCAAGTAAATGGGCTAGGAATGTGTTTTAGTCAGCTAGGGCTGCTCTAACAAATACCACAGAGTGGATGGCTTTAACTAAGGAACGTTTATTCTTACACAGTCCGGTAGGCTACAAGTCCATATTCAGGATGCCCGCTCCAGGGGCTGTGCAGGAAAGTCCAGTGTTTCGTCAGTCTTTGTTCAGGGAGCATCTTGGCGCAGGAGCTTCAGGTCTGAAGGACATGCTCTTCTCCCAGTGCAGCTTTCTTGAGGGTGTGAGGTTCCCAACTCTCAGCCTGCTTCCCTTTCCTTTTATCTCTTGTAGGATGAAAGGATTAAGGGTGGGGCAAGCCATGCTCCAGGGAAACTCCCTTTACAGTGGAGCAGGGAGGTGATCCTAGGAAGGGATTTACAGCCCCACCCTAATCCTTTAACATACAGCATAGGAAAACCACAGAATGGAGGACAGTCACAAGATATTGGGACTCATGGCCCAGCCACATGGCTACACATATTTTTGGGGGGACACAGTTCAATCCCTGACAGAATGTTAGATTTAAAATAGATTTTTATTAAATGTATTTTAATGAAGTTCTCAAGTTGGTTTCAGTTTTTACCATTAATTTAATACTTTATTATTTTAATACATATATTAAATTAATAATTTTAATTTGATATCTATAATTTGTATTTTCACTTTTGATTTTAATAGAAATTTTTGAATACTTTAGAAGAATAACTTGTGAGAGTATTTAAAATCTTTCTATTACATTTAATTTAGATTTTTAATGAAAGTATATTCTACTTGTGTATACTTTGAAACTATGAGGTTGAATTATATGAAATTGTCAAAGTGTGGGTTAGAAATGGTCAAACGTTGGCAGTTTCATATCTTCAACCTAAAACATTCTATTTTCTAATTCTTGGATCATCAATAATGAGCAGAGAATAAGAGCATATGTAACACACTAGAACTCACAGTGACCTGATAGGACTAAGTAGAACAGCCGCATGGGGTTTTCAAGGAGCAGCTAGTGGATTTCAACTGCCCACCTTCAGGTTGTCCATCAAGCTCTTAACCACTGAGCTGCAAAATGATACTTACTAAATACAATGAAAAATATCTAGGTTTAACTTAAAGCATCAATTTTAAAATTTTAATTTTCAAAATTTAAAAATTGATGCTAAGATAGTCAAACATTCAAGAGAAAAAATAAAGAAATGACAGTAGTGAAATGAGATTATTAATTTAATGGATGATAAAATGACAGAAGAGATCATCTATACTTGTTAAGTGTAAATCTTATTCAATATAATTAAATCATAATAGGGAAAAAGATTGTTATGTAACCAAAATTTACCGTACATGTTGTTAACAATCAAATAGAAATTAGTAAGTATATAATTTGTTCTTTACCTGATATGAAAAGTATAGGATCTGACTTCAGAAAGAACTAAATAAAAACAACTTTCAACTTTAGACGGTTGTCAGGAGAAGACTATGATAATGATATTAGCTGCTAGCTAAAAATCTGGGAGCAGTTTTTGTAGGTCGTAGTTAGAAGCTGTTACTTGGAGACAAGGTGAAAACAGAACCTCTAACGATGTCACTTTTTGGAACAAACGGACATTATGTCCAGTGTCTTCCAAATCTGCTCAATGATAGAACGTATGAGATTTCACATTATAACTGCTTTGCAACACTTGAGATTACTGACAAAATGTTGTTACAAGAATTAGATTCAATTTAGACAAGATACACAACACACTAAAAAAGTTAAAGAAAATAGCAGATCCTCAGATAAAGAATTCATTGTCATCTTGGGAAAAAGGAAAACTGATTTTGCATTTGTACTTAGTTATTTGATATGAACTACTGTGTACACTAAAAAAAAAATCAAAGACATCTGAGTTTGTCAAATTTACCTCAAAAGAATTAAATATATTTTTCCAAATTTTAGAAAAAGTGGTTTTCCTAAGTAAAAATACGTATGGAATAGGCAATAAAAATGGCATTCCAACGAAATATAAGGAAATAAGAAATGTTTAGCATGACTAAGGAGGAGATTAACACAATCTCAAACTGATTTGTTTATAGCTCCTGGCCATTATGGGTCAAGAAACAGTCTTAAATGAAGAGAGGTCATTAACAAATTGAGTCATATGTTGTGTTGAGGGATTTTCTTTATAACTTCCCCAAATTGAATAGTTTTGAAAGAACAATTCAAGAAATACTGTATGAATCTAGATACTCCTATAAGAGACAACACAATTGCAATCGAAGGGACAGCAATTTACATAATAAAATGTATTTGGTAATGTTTTCTGTGGTAACACTAATTATATGTGAACACGTTACAATAGTTAAACATTTTACGCTAAATGCATGACTCATTTCTGAATCTAAGCATTGCCTTAAAAATCTTATTGACAATTCCAGTTGCTACTTGTCAGAACTTGTTTCTAGTTGCTCCAACTTGAAATTAAACACACACACACACACAGAGAGAGACAGAAGCACTTAACTTCTAACCAAAACACACTCAGAGGTGTCTTGACAGTAAGGCCTGGCAATCTGCTTCTGAAAAGTACAACCTTGAAAACTCTGTGGAACAATTCTACTCTGCACACAAGGGGCCACCATGAGTCAGCACTGATTGGTCAGCAACTAGCAACAACAAATGTGTGTTCTAATATTAGAACACAAATTACATTAAAATCTGATTTGCTAAGAATGTAATAATTTTCCAGTTAAGAAGGTAAGAAAAAGTAGAATTTATAGAATAAATACTAATTTATGAATTGTATGTCTTTATTTTACCCATCCAAACCTCACTTACCTAACAACAAAACACGCAGAAATATGCCATGATAAGTACATTCATTCATGTTTGATATTTTTGCCAACTTCCCACCATATAAATACCATGACTTTACATATATCTTATTGTGCACAATAAAAGTGCATTTTGTCAACCCAGGAGAGCAGAACACATTTTGTAACAGTGTGTTAGTGTGATTCATAGCTTTCAATTACTTAAAGCTGTTCGGTATGTGGCACTTTTGCCCCAGGCCATGCAAATTCTAGGAGGGGGCTGGCTGTGAACCTGCATGTGGCTCCCCTGAAAAAATAAAGTCCAAGGTGGGAAAGGGACCAGACACATATTATATTGCTTCTCTCTGTACAAGGAAGAGAAA
This sequence comes from Heterohyrax brucei, assembly GCA_028571685.1. Taxonomy (NCBI): domain Eukaryota; kingdom Metazoa; phylum Chordata; class Mammalia; order Hyracoidea; family Procaviidae; genus Heterohyrax; species Heterohyrax brucei. The sequence continues at coordinate 175,527,497 of CM053141.1, forward strand.
AACCAGCTCCCCACACCAGCCCCTTCTTCATCCATCTGGTTTGATTTACATGGATTTCCTCTGTCTGAGCTCCCTTCTGGACCAATTCCCTGCTTGATTCCAGATGCTGCTCTGGCTGGCTGGCCCAGAGCTTCCAGCAGAATAGGGAAAGGGCAGGATTTCCCTGGGAAAATATGCTGCAAGATGCTATCATGTCTAAAAATATGTGGCCTCAACACTCCACTCTAAATAATCAGAACACAGACCCAGGGATTCCTGCCTGCTGGAGTTTCAGACTGACAGGAAAAGGGAAAACCTAAGAGCCTCTGGTTGGGATTTTTAAAAACACTTTCTAGAAGGCGCTCAGCCTGGGAAGGAGCCTGAGAAAGCTAGTTGGACTCATGGGTGGCTGCGATCAGGGAAGTGGTGACTCTAGACAGGACATTGTAGGTATAGCCCATTACTACTCCCATACAAGGTCTGACAATTAAGTTTACAACCTTACCACTGTGTGCTTATGTTGGCAGCACTATACAAACAATTCGATAAGGTTTCATAATCTTGGTGGATCAGTGTCTCACAGCTGTACTCACATTGACATGTGGCATCATCTTGCTTAGTGACGTTCATTATTGTTGTTGCATGTTTTTGTCTGCCGTCGTGAGAATGTCAGAGCAACAAACAACAATTAAATTTCTTATTAAACTTGACAAGAGTGGAAGTGAAATCAGGGCCATGTTAGTCCAAGTTTATGGGGATAATGCCATGAAGAAAACAGCAGTATACACACAGATTAAATGTTTTTCTGAGGGGAGGGAAAGTGTCATTGATGAAGAGAGGTCAGGGAGGCCAGTAACGAGTAGAACTGGTGAAAACATTGCAAAAATTCATCAAATTTTGTGTCAGAATCATCAGCTGACTGCGAGAAGCATAGTGGACCAAGTAAACATTGATAGAGAAACAGTTTAGGAAAATCTTAACTGAAAATCTTGGCATAAGAAAGGTATGTGCAAAAATGGTCCCAAAGGAGCTCACCAATGAACAAAAGCAAAAGAGAGTCGAAGTTTGCCAAGACCTTTTGGAGAGGCAAGACGATGTTTAGGGCTGTGTTATCTATTGCTGATGATGAAACATGGGTGTATCAATACAACCCTGAAACAAAGCATCAAAGTGCAACAATGGAAGTCAGCCAATTCTCCACAACTACAAAAGTTTGGTCCATCCAAATCAAGAGTCAAAACGATGTTGCCAATCCTTTTTGTTATCAGAGGGATTGTTCATTATGAATTTGTACCAACTGGACAAGCAGTTAACCAAGTTTACTGTTTGAAGTGCTGAAAAGGCTGCATGAAAACGTTAGGAGAAAATGACCCAAACTTTCCTCCAGCAGCTCATGGCTCCTGCATCGTGACGGTGCACTCACTCTCACAGCACTGACTGTGAGGGCATTTTCAGCCAGTAAGCAAATAACTGTATTGGAACACCCTCTCTGCTCACCTGATCTGGCCCACTATGACTTTTTTATTTACCCAAAAATGAAGGAAGTCTTGAAGGGAAGACATTTTGATGACATTCAGGACATCAAGGGTAGTATGATGACAGCTCTGATGGCCATTCCAGAAAAAGAGTTCCAAAATTGCTTTGAAGGGTGGGCCAAGGGCTGGTATTGGTGCATAGCTTCCCAACAACAGTACTTGGAAGGCGACTGCAGTGATATTCAGCAATGAGTTACGTAGCACTTTTTCTAGGATGAGTTCATGAACTTAACTGTCAGAAAAGGTAGCATTTCATTTACTCTTTCCCACTTCCCATACAAATACCATCATCCCCATTTGTCATGGATTGAATTGTATCCCCCCAAAAATATGCACAGCAGTTTGACTAGGTCATGATTCCAGGTTCTATATGAAGTTTCTATATGTTGAAAATCTTCCCTTCCCGATTATGTTAATGAGGGAGTATGGGTGGTGGTTGTGTTAATGAGGTAGGACTCTATCTGTAAGATGGCATATGGCCTTGAGGCTATCTATTGGATATAAAGAGAGGGAATTGAGCACGAAGTTGGGGACCTCATATCACCAATAAAGCAGTGCCAGGAGCAGCGCATGTCCTTTGTAGCCCAGGGATCCCTGCATCTCAGAAGCTGTCAATCCAGAGGAAGATTGATGGTAAGGACCTTATTTCAGAGTCAGTAGACAAGCGTTCTCCTGGAGCCGACACCCAGAATTTAGGTGTTCAGCCCACTTTTCTGTCAGGAAATAAGTATCTCTTTGTTAAAGCCATTCACTTACGGTATTTCTGTTGTAGTATCACTAGATGACTAAGATACCACTGCACACATGAGACAGGACCCTGATTCAGGAAACACCACAAGCCAGTTATTACTGAGTTGATTTTGACAAATGGCAGCCGTCTGTGTGTCAAGAATAGGACTGTGCTCCATAGGTTGTCATTTTAACTACTTCTGAGGGTTCAAGGCTCTCTTTTCCTCCCAGGACCTTTACACTTGCCCCTGCCAGGAAGGCTCTCCTCCCCACCTCCTCCAACGCTCACCTTCACAGTGAAGGCTCCAGTCACCTGTCAAAGAACACTGAAAATGGTCCTCGAAGCCTGAATGCCCATCACTCTGTTAAACCCCCCAGAAACACTCTGCGCTTGATTTTCATGGTGTTTACCAAAATTATTACCAGGTGTTAACTGTGTGACCACTTAATGAATGCAGTCCGTGAGCACAGGGACAACATCTGTCTTGTTCACCACCACCATTCCTGTGCTTTTGCAGTATGTGGCATATACAATTTCATCTGTATCTGCTAAATGAATCAGTCCCTCCACCTACACACCCTAAAAAGCTCACCATGTAGTTGGTGTCAACAAGTTAAAGCCAGCTACCAACAAGCCTACTCTGATTCGGGTAACTTCATGAGTGTCAGAGTAGAATTAAGCTTTACAGGGTTTTCATTGGCTGATTTCTCACTCTTCCAAGGCATCTCTGAGCATACCTGAGCCTCCAGCCTTCCAGTTAGCCCTTTGCACTACCCAGGATCTTTGTCAACAAGTTAATCTACCTTACAAGATCAGCTGCCATAAAGAGAAGAGAGCAAACAGGTCCTTGTCCAATGCTGACTTTAAGTTTTATGGGTTGTACTATGCAGCACCAGACAAAGAACCCCAACAACAGTTAAGTGCTTGACTGCTAGTGGAAAGACAGCAGTTGTAACCCACCCTGAGGCTCCTCAGAAGACAGACTGGTGATCTGCTTCTGAAAGGTCACAGCTGTTGTAAATCTGTGGAGCACTTCTACTCAGCACACAGGGGGTTGTTATAAGTCAGAATCGACTCCATGGCAACTAATGACAACAATATATAAGGCTGTACTTAGCAGAGAAGACGGTTAAGATCTAGGTCGGGGTGACAGGGCCAAACACAAGAAAGGAACAGACTAAGGGATGAGTGTGAGTTTGGGGGAGCCTGCTGAAAGTAGTTCGAGAAGGTCAAGATGTTGTTAACGTTTTGTTTCAGAATCCTCCTTGGCCAACAATGTCAGCAAAAGAGAATACCAAGTTAAGAGCTGGGTTGTTGGAAACTCAGCTGTGCCACTAACTAGTAAACTCGTAATCTCTCTGAGCGTCAGTTTCCTTATTTACGAAACAGGAATAATAACAATGATCATACCTACTTCTTGAGTTGGGACAAGGACTAAGTGACATATGAGTCACATGGCTATTGTCACTGATCAGTAACATACTGATAAGAGGGTTCAGCCAGCTCGTCATTCCTTTTATCCTCCACAGTTTGACCTTGGAGACCCATTTCCTTCTCTCCAACCTGGGTTTCTACTCGAGACTACCCAGCGAAGGGCAAAGTGTATCTTGGAAGATCTCACTCATCCGTACTCCTCTTCCAGCCTAAAGCTATCTTCCAACAGATTCAGGAACCTAAAAAACTAGGTGAGGAATAAGAAATCAGCTCAAGGGGATGATGGCAGTACATAGGAGGCCAGAGGGTCAGACAGTGTTGCTCCTGAAAACCAGAGGAAAGGCCTGGTTACAACTGTAGCCTCTTTTCGGAAGTCTTTACTTCCTTGAAGACAGATAGACAGATGGATGGATGGACGAGTGGACGAGTGGGCAGGCAGGCGGAGGGCGGCGTGGGCAGATGATGGATAGATCGATGAATGGAGACAGAGAGATAAGCAAGTAGGTAGATACGTAGGTAGGTAGGTAGGTGTCATGGATTGAATTGTGTCCCCCAAAATGTGTGTAGCAATTTGGCTGGGCCATGATTCCCAGTATTGTGTGATAGCCCTCAATTTTGTGATTTTCCTAATTTCTGCCTGTGGTTAATAGAGTGAGATTGGATTATGTTAAATCGGATTAAGGTGAGATTGTAACAGCCTTACTATGGAGGTTTCCCAGGAGTGTATCTTGTACCACCTTTTTTTTCTACAAGAGATAAAAGGAAAGAGAAGCAAGCAGAGAGTTGAGGACTTTACACTATCAAGAAAACAGTGCAAGGAGCAGAGCATGTCCTTTGGACCTGAGGTTGCTGCACTGAGATGATCTCAAACCAAGGAAAGCCTGATACAACACAAGGACCTTCCTCCAGAGCTGATCAGAGAGAGTGTATTCCCCTTCCAGATGGCATTTGAATTTGGACCTCCAGCCTACTAGAGTGTGTAAGAATAAACTTTGTTAAAGCCACCCACTTGGGGTATTTTTTTTACAGCAGCATTAGATGACTAAGACAGTAAAATAGGTAGGCATGTAGGTAGATAAATGAATGATAGATAGGTAGGTAGATAAATAGATGGTTGGATGCTATTGAGTCAACACTGACTTCTGGGAACTTTGCGCAACAGAACAAAATGTTCGCTGGTCGTGCTCACAGTTGTTAGCATGTTCAAGGCCATCACGGTAGCTGTTGTGCCAATCCATCCTTCTAAGGATCTGCCTTGTACTCATCGGCCCTCTATTTCACTCAACACAATGCCCTCCTCCAGTTATTGATGCCTCCTGATGAGCCAAATTAGGCAGTGTCCTGATCCGAATGGTAAGGTTTTCATCAACTAATTCTTGGAAGTAGATCACCTTCCTACCTAGTCTGTCTTAGTCTTGAAGCTCTGCTGAAACCTGTCCACCATGGGTGATTGTGCTGGTATTTTTAAATGCCAATGATATACCTTCCAGCATCTCAGCAACGCACAAGCCCCCACAGTATGACAAAGAGGTAGACAGGTGATGGTAGCTCCAGGAGGAAGCCAGAATTATGTCTCAGGAGCAGAAGCCTGAGGCCAGATTTCCACAAATTGGTGTCTGATGTAACCATTTCCTACCCCAACAGAAGGGAAGGTGAGCCCCCTGAAGACTTTTACCGCCTTGGGGTAATAGGACTTTAGGAACTTTTGACCCTTGAAGACTACGACTTAAGGAATTTCCAGATTCTCAGAGAGGCCAGGCCCAGACCAGGCCCAGTCCCAGAGGCTTCCCCATACTTCCTCCTGCCCTGCAGAGAAAAGATGGCCTGTTAGAGTACATATGACTTCAAACGGTGAGACCAGACTCTAGTTCTAGGTTTCCTATGTTGGATCTAATTTGTTCCATTTCTAAATTGAACACAAAACTCTGAGTGATTTCTAAGGATCCTTTGTGCCCTGGCAGTCTCAGATTTCCTAAACTGAGATCAAGAACATGAGCCTTAGTCTGCCTTGAGGGAGATGAGAAGGGAGAGGGAAGGTAAAATCCTAAAAAATGGCTTTAACCATAGAGATTTCATGGAGGAGCTACAGGGGTCCGCAAACACTGTAAATCAGGCTCATGTATGTGTGTGCAATTTATTTCTTCTTGAGATATTCACAGATAGCCTTAGTCTCCTAAAGGAATCCAGACAGGTTAGCGACTTCTACACAAAGCTATCAAAGTTTAAAGACTGTATTTCCAGGGTTTGGGAAGACATGGGAAAACAGACTGTCTCCTACTCTTTTGATAGAAATATAAGATCCACCTCTGTATTAGTTTCTGGTTGCTGCTATAACAAATTACTGTGATCTGAGTGGCTTGACAAAAATACCCAAACCCACTGCTGTCAAGTCAATTCAGACTCACAGTGACTCTACAGACAGAGTAGAAGTACCCCATAGAGTTTCCAAGGAGCATCCAGCAGATTTGAACTATTGACCTTTTGGTTAGCAGCTGTAGCACTTAACCATTATGCCACCAGAGTTTCTTCTGAGTGGCTTACAGCAACTCACATTGAGTATCTTATACCTTTGGCAGTCTCAAGTCAAAAAAAGGCTTTGCTGGGCTGCAGTCGAGGTGCCAGCAGGGCTGGTTTCTTTCGGAGGCTTCAGGATAGCCTCTGTTCCTTGCTCCTTCTAGCTTCTAGAGGATGCTGGGATTTCTCTGATTCTGTCATTGCATTGTCTTCTCCTTTGTCTCTGATCCTCCTGCCTGTGCCCACCTAGACAATCTAAGACAATCTCCCTATCTACAGATCTATGAAGGGATCAAAAAAGTCCCTTTTGCTATGTCAGGTAGCATCTTCACAGGTTCCAGGGACTAGGATATGGAATAACGAGGAGAGAAGATTCAGCCTTAAGTTTGTGAGTGATGCAGATGGTTACCAGACTCAGGGGTTAGCTGAAATGTTAGCCATTGAGTCCATCCAGAGACACCTCAGAAGAAAGGCCTAGTGATCTACTTCTAAACACTAAGCCACTGGAAGTCCTATGGATTTTCTACCTGGACATACGTGGGTTTTCATGAGTTAAAATTGACTCAATAGCAACTGGTCTGTTTTCCCTTTGTGTTGTTGTTGTTGTTTCAGTACTCAGCCCATCAAAAACCAGCTTCCAAAATTCCACTTTCAAAACTCTACAAGTGTAACTGTACAAATGTAAGAAGATGTATCTTTAAGGATGTCAAATACAAATATAGTAAAGTTTAAAAGTCATAAAGTAATTTACTCTGTGGATAATCAGTAGAAAATTCATAAAAGAGAAAAAGCTATTGAATAAAAGCCAAGTGCCGTCTCATTGGATCCGACTCGTAGTGACCCTATAGACAGAGAAGAACTGCTCCATAGAGTTTCCCAAGGAGTGCCTAGTGGATTTGAACTGCCAACTTTTGGTTAGCAGCCATAGCACTTAACCACTACACAACCAAGGTTTCCATCCACACATCAGAATATTCTAAAAAGGTTCCATATCATTAAAAGAATAAAGAATATTTATAAACTTAGTCTCCAAGGCAGATTGTAAGGTGAAAAAAGCAACATGAAATACAATCAGTATAATGTGATCCTATTTTTGAAAGGCACATAGACTTCTGTGATTATGTCTACAGGGCTTATACTTTTGAAAATATTTACTGCAGTTATATATAACTTTTATAATTTTATGTGATCATATTCCCCTAAAACTTGTGAAAAGATTGTCTCCGTCATTAGCCACTGTTGTCGTTAGGTGCTGTCAAGTGAGTTCTGACTCATAGTGACCCTACGTGCTACAGAACAAAGCACCTCCTGGTCCTGTGCCATCCTCAGAGCTGTTGTCAGGCTAGAGCCCGTTGTGGCAGACACTAGTCAGTGATTATCACTGAAGTCTTGCCTCTTTCTTTCTGGTCCTATACTTTACCAAGCATGATTTTCTTCTCCAGGGACTGATCCCTCCAGATAACTTGTTCAAAATACGTGAGACTGAGTTTTTCCATCCTCTTTTCTAAAGAGCATTCTGGCTGTACTTCTCCCAAGACAGTTTTGTTGTTCCGGCAGCCCACAATCTATTTAATAGTCACTATTCTTGCCAACACCAAAATCATAATTCACTCTCTTTGGTCTTCATTATTGATTGTCCAGCTTTCAGATGCATATGAGGGCAATGAAAACACACTGGCCTGGGTCAAGTGCACCTTAGTCTTGAAAGTAATGTCTTCACTTTTTAATACTTCAAAGTGGTCTCGTGCAGCAGATCTGCCCAGTGCAATATTTTGTTTGATTTGTCAACTGCTGCTTCTGTGGGCATTGATTGTGGATGCAAACAAAATTAAATTCTTGACAACTTTAATCTTTTCTCTGTTTATCGTGATTGTTGCTTATTGGCTGTGTTGTCAGGATATTTGCTTTTTTTTTTTTTTGCATCAAATTGTAATCCATACTGAAGGCTATTGTCTTTGATCTTCACCAGTAAGTGCTTCAAGTCCTCCTCACTTTCAGCAAGCAAAGTTGTGTCATCTGCATAATGCAGGTTTTTAATCCTCCAGTCTTGATGCTCTGTTCTTCTTCATACAGTCCAGCTTCATGAATTATTTGCCCCGCATATAGACTGAATAAGTATGGTAAAAAGATACAACCTTGATACATACCTGTCTGGATATTAAACCATGCAGCGTCCCCTAGTTCTGTTTGAACAACGACCTCATGTTCTACAAACAGTTTCTTCATGAGTACAATTAAGTGTTCTGAAGTTCCCATTCTTCCAGTGTTTTCCATAATTTGTTAAATCCACACAATTGAATGCCCTTGTAGAGTCAAACAACCACAAATAAGTAATGTTCTGATATTCTCTACTTTCTGCCAGGACCCGTCTCACATCAGCAATGTTATCCCTAGTTCTGCGTTCTCTTGAGATTGAATTTCTGGCAGTCCCCTGTCAATGTGCAACCGCAACCACTTCTGAATGATTTTCAGGAAAATTTTACTTGGGTGTGCTATTAATATTGTTTGATAATTTTTGTATTTGGTGGAATTACCTTTCTTGGGAACAGGCATAAATATGGCTCTTGTCTAGTCACTTGACCAGGTAACTGTTTTCCAAATTTCTTGGCATCGACCAGCGAGCACTTCCGGAACTCCATCCATTTGCTGAAACATCTTTGTTGGTAGTCCATCAATCCTAGGACACTCGGTTTTCACCGCTGCCTTCGGTGCAGCTTGGACCTCTCCCCCAGTGCCATCTGTTCCTGATTACATGCCACCTCCTGAAATGACTGAACATTTAACAACTGTTTTTGATATAGTGACTCTGTGTATTCCTTCCAACTTCTTTTGATGCTTCCTGCATTGTTTAATATTTTCCCTGTAGGACCCTTCAATATTGCCACTTGAGGCTCAATTTTTCTTCTTCATTTCTTTCAGTTTGAGAAGTACCAAGCATTTCCCTCTGTTTTGGTTATCAATCTCCAGGTCTTTGAAGATGTCATTATAATACTTTACTCCATCTTTTCAAGATGCCCTTTGAAATCTTTTGTTCAGCCTCTTTATGTCATCATTTCTTACTTTGAAAGAAGTCCCCAAAACAAATTTCAGTGTATCTTCTGACATCCATTTTTGTCTTTTCTTTCTCTGCTGTCTTTTTAATGGCCTCTTATTCTCTACACGTACGATGTCTTTGATGTCATTCCACAACTCACCTGGACTTTAGTCATTAGTGTTCAATGCATCAACTCTTCTTGAGATGGTGTGATAGCTCAGCATATACTCAGGTGGGATATGCTCAAGGTGCTACTGTGCACTCATGAACTTAGGCTAGTTTTTGATAGATGTATCCTGATAAAAAGAGAAAAATGTGGACCAAAACCTCAAGTTCCTTAAAAAAACAGAAATCCTTAACAGTTTTCTGGACCAGATGACACTGAAGGTATTCTTGAGACCGTTTCCCTGAGATATTCTTCGAGTCTTGCACTGACACTATTCTTTGATATCGCTTTTTAACTGAATAGCAGGTTAGCTCATAAAATAAAAAATATCACTGAGTACTTGACTCCTTTAAAAGATCATCTATGTGAGACTAAATGGTGAGCAATTAATATAAAGGAAAAATGGGAAAGTAGGTGGGCAGAGAGAAAAAGAATAACTAGGAACAAGAATGCTGACACAATATGAAGAATGTAACCAATGTCACTGAATAATACGTGTAGAAACTGTTGAATGGCAACTTATTTAGCTTTGTGCACTTTGACCAAAAAAATATTATTTTTTTAAAACTCACATGACTCAACTTACCTTCAAATTAGCAAGAGGTAAAGCTGGAGGTCACGTTTAGAAGCTAGAAACAGAATAAAAAAGGGGAAGGGTGAGCCAGCCTTCTTTCTTCCTCTGCTACCACCTCCCTCCTGCTCCACCTCCCTCCTTCTTCTATCTCCCTCCTTCCTCCATCTCTCACTTTCCTCCATCTCCCTCCTGCCCCTCAATCCTCTCCTTTAGTTGAAGGCATGTTCCCCAGTTTCAACTCTCACGGGTCCGCAAGACGTCACTTGTCACAACCTATTGATGAATCCATCGATCAGCGTTTATTTTGGGCCTTCGGCACTGTGCCTGACACCAAGTCATGAAGTCTATTGCAGAAAGCAGGGCCCTCCAGGAATCTGACAGTTTGTTGGGAATGTGGGTGGAGAGGTGAGAGGAGGCAAGGATAGGCTTTAAAAAATTAACAGGAAAAATCCATCAAAAAGTGCTAATGATATGCTAGCAGAGGGGAATAAAGAAGATTCTTAGTACACAACTGTGGACTTCTGTGTCAGACAGGTCTCGGTCTGCACTCCAGTGCTAACGCTATTGGGCTCTGTGGTCTTGAATGAGCCTCATTGTGAACTATAGGTAATACTACTTACTTCTTAGGGTCTAAACAAGAATTAAAATTACCTTAAGCTGTCAGGGATTTCACTTTACTGGGATCTGTAATCAGTGCCCATGGAAGTAGCAGTCGAGAAACCGAAGAACAGTTTACAATGGCCAAATTTGCTGCTAAAGGCCACTTTAAAGTAGTTTAAAGCAAGGATGTCACTTTGAGGACTAAAGTAGTCCAAGCCATGATATTTTTAGTCACCTCATATGCATGTGAAAGCTGGACAGTGCATAAGGAAGACCAAAGAAGAAATGATCCTTCGATTTATGGTGTTGTCAAAGGATGCTGAATGTACCATACACTGCCGGGAACCTTGATGGCCAGTGGTTAAGTGCTATAACTGGTGACCAAAAGATTGGCAGTTCAAATCCTCCATGGAGCAGTTTGACTCTGTCCTGTAGGGTTGCTATGAGCTGGAATCATCTCAACTGCAGTGTTTTGTTTTGTTTGTTTGTTTGTTTTTTCTTGGTCAGAAAAACTAACAAATCTGTCTTGGAAGACGTATAGCCAGAATGCTCCTTAGAAGCGAGAATGGCAAAATGTTGTCTTGCTTAATTTGGATGTGGTTTTAGGAGGGACCTGGAGAAGGACATCATGTCTGGTAGAGAGTCAGACAATAGGGGGAAGCCCCTCAATGAGATGGATTAACAGAGTCTGCAACAATGAGCTCCAACTACTATTGTGGGAATGACACCCAACTGGGTAGTATTTTGTTCTGTCATAAAACGGGTCCCTATAAGTTGGAACTGACTTGATGAGACTACCCAACAACAGCAATATATTAAGTCCTAGGACAATGTGCAATACTCAATGACCTGTAGTTCTTTTTATCAATGCTATTGATATATTCAGAGAAGGTGATGGGATCCCTAGACGGTAACCCTAGTTTTAGTTCAGCAAGCATTTCTTCAGTGTCATCAGCATTGAAAGTATTAGGATTACTATGGTAAAAATAGTCTTTCAAGGAGCCCCAGTGGATGAAACAGATAGTCACATGACTGAACAGCTACAATGTAGTATTAAAATCTCGTGTATGTCAGATGGTGGTAACAGCGAGAGAACTGTCTCTGTTGCATTGGGTGTCGATGCTGTGAAGGTAGTAAAAAAATCTTGTCAGAATTTTGTGGGGCCATTCTGAGAGTTTGAAATGGTCTATGTTGTATCTGGATAATAGATACAAGCATGTATACACATGGAAAAAGCCACTGAACTTGACACTTAACACTGGCGTCCTTGCCTCGATAAAGTCGAGCCTCAATAAATAAACATACATTCAAAAATCTAAAAGCCCCACGCCTCCTCTGTGGGCAGGAAGCCAAGCATTATTAACACCAAACCAAAATCCAAACCTGCTGCCTAGTCTATTCCAACTCATAGCGACCCTCTAGGATAGAGTAGAGGAATCCAATAGGATTCCAAAGGGTGGCTGATGGATTTGAACTGCCAACCCATTGATTAGCAGCAGAGCTCACTACTGCACCACCAGGGCGTCGATGATTAAACCAGTTCGCCTCAAACTCACTGATGTTGGGGGGGGGGTGCACATGTTTCTAGATTAATGTTCTTAGTTTTCGTCCGATTTTTAAAGCAGTGTAAGGCCCTGAAAAAATTAAAAAATCATCAGGCATTTGCTGGGGTTTTGATTAAAGCTCAGAATCAGTGTATAGGCTGTTTTCTAGGACTGCAGAACTCGCGAGGGAGAGGCATATACATATTCACTGGGCTAGTTGCAAAAGAAGCAACTACATTTTTCTTTGGGGAACAAAATGCAGATAATTATCACCAGCTAATAAGAGCAACTAGAAGAGGGTGTGGCTTTTTAACTGAACCAGAGACAAAGTTTGCAGCCAATCCGGAAGCGGCTCGGTGTGTGGGTCCCTGAGGGCGGAGCTGTCTTTCCCAGATGTCGCAACCAGTTCTGCCAAGGGCTTGCTGGGCGGAGCTCCTAGTGGGTGAGGCGTGACTTAGACCACTGCCAGCACCTGACAAGGCTTGAAGAAACCTAAACCCACGCTCTGGATTCCTTTGGGGCCCCTCATCTAGACCTGGCTGGCAAACCAGAATTTCCAGAAAGTTAATAAGCAGCCTAAGATGCTGGGGCAATAGACTTTGTGGATCTGCCCAAGAGTGATGGTCAAGATTCTGGTCCACAGTCTCTCTCCATCTCTTTCTCAGAAGGAAGCGGATGAGAGGGAAGCATCGCAGGAAGTGGAAGCCTCAAGAGGAGGGAATCCGGAAAACGAAGTCCCATCCCTAAAATATTTCCCGTATATAGAGCGATTCGTGTTCTCATCCCAGGCCCTGTGCTAATATACATGCTTTAAATAAAAGAATGGGCTATTTGAAGCAAGACAGCATAAATGGGAATCCCAACCTGGTGGCTTTGTAGCCGTGTGGCTCTGGGCATATTGCTTTTGCTCTCCGTATTATACGGCCCTCTTCTGTAACCTGGGTAGAACCTTAGTTATTAGGTGCCTTAGAGTCAGTTCCGACGCGTAACAACCCTATATATAACAGAACGACACACTACCTGGTCCTGCACCACCTCACGATCGCTGCGATGTTTGAGCCCCTTGTTTCAGCCAGTGTGTCAATCCATCTCAGCGAGAGTTTTCCTCTCTGGTCAAGCACGATGCCCTTCTCCGGGGACTGGTCCCCCCCGTTAACATGCTCAAAGTAAGCTAGATGAAATTTTACAATCCTCACTTGCAAGAAGCATTCTAGCTGTATTTCTTCCAAGATAGAATTATTTCTTCTTCTGGCAGTCCATGGCAATATTCTTCACTAACACCATAATTCAAAGACAGCAATCCTTTGGTCTGTCTTATTCTTTCTTATTTTGTTGCCATGTTTACATGCTTTAGAGGCGACTGAAAACACCTTGGTTTGTTTTGGGTTAGGCACACTTCAGGCCTCAAAGAGACGCCTTTGTTTTTTAACACTTTAAAGAGGTCTTTTGCAGCAGATTTGCCCAGTGCAATATATTCATTTCTTGGCTGCAGCTTCCATGGGTATTAATTGTGTATCCAAGTAAAGTGAAATCCTTGACAACTTTAATATTTTCTCCTTTTATTGTAATTTTGCTTATTGGTCTAGTTGCGAGGAGTTTTGTTTATATCAAGGTGCAATCTGTACTGAAAACTATGGTCTTTGATCTTCATCAGTAAGGGCTTCAAGTTCTTCCCACTTTCAGGAAGCAAGATTGTCTCCTCTACATATCTCAGGCTGTTAATGAGTCTCCCTCTAGTCCTGATCCTCTATTCTTCTTCACGTAGCCTGGCTTCATGGATTACTTCTCTGCATATAGATTGAAAAAGCATGGTGAAAAAATAGAAAGCTGACGCATACATTTCTTGATTTCAAACCATGTAGCAGCCCCTCGTACTGTTGAAATTACTGCCCCTTGGCCTATGTATAGGTTCTGCATGAGCACAATTAAGTATTCTGAAGTTCGCATTCTTCACAATGTTTTCCATGATTTGTTGTGGTGCACACAGTTGGATGCCTTTGCGTAGTCAGTAAAACACAGATAAACATCATCATCAGTGGTAACCCTTGTTCTGTATCCTCTTTGGAATCTAGTATGAATTTGTAAAAATGGTTTCCTGTAAATGTACTGATTCAACCTTTTTTTAAATTATCTTAGGTGATTGTTAGGTAACTTTTACATTATGTAGGATCACCTTTCTTTGGAATGAGCACAAATATGGATCTCTTCCACTTGGTTGGTCAGATAGTTATCTTCCAAATTTATTGGCATACATAAGTAAGCACTTTCAGCATTGTACTCATTTGTTGAAACACTTCAACTGGCATTCTCTCAATTCTTGGGGCCTTGTTTTTTGCCGTCCCTTCAATGTAGCTTGGACCTTTTCCCTCAGTGCAAACAGTTCTTGATCATGTGTTATTTCCTGAAATGACTGAAAATCAACCCGACCTCTTTTTTTGGTGGCCCCTGCATCATTCAATTTTTTACCCATAGGATCCTTCACTATTACAACTCAAAGCCTGAATTTTTCATTCTGTTGATTCAACTTGAGAAATGCCGAGTACGTGCTTCCCTTTTGGTTTTCTAACCCCAAGCTTATGTACATTTCATTATGATACTGTAAATTTGTCTTCTCAAACTGCTTTTTGAAATCTTCCATTCAGCATTTTTATCATTTTTTCCTTTCACTTTAGCTACTCTACCTTCAAAGACAAACTTTCAAAGTATCTTCTGACACCCATTTTGGTAAACTTTTTCTTGTCTTTTTAATGATCTTTCGTTTTCTTCATGTATGATGTTTCTGATGTCATCCCACAACTTATCCGGTTTCTGGTTGTTAGTGTTCAATGAGACAAATTGTTTTCTGGGATGGTCTCCAAACAAGTAGGATATACTTAAGATTTTACTTTGGTGCTTGTGGACTTAATTTATTTCAGCTTCAGCTTGAACTTTGAATATGAGGAATTGAATAGCCTGTTCTGTAGTTGGCTTCTGGTCATGTTCTAATGGTGATATTGAGCTTCTTCATCTTCTCTTTCCACAAATGCAGTGAATTTGATTCCTGAGAATTCCATCTAATGAAGTCTATGTGTGTAGTCACCATTTAGGTTGTTGAAAAACATATTTGCAGTGAATAAATTGTTGATTTTACAAGATTCTATCATGTGATGTCTGACATTGACCCAGGCCATATTTTCCAACCAGAACCTTCTTCTTTGTTTCCAGCTTTTACATTCTCATCACCAGAAGTTATCAGTGCACCTTGATTGCATGTTTGATCAGTGTCAGAGTGCAGTTTATGAAAATCTTCAATTTCTTCGTCTTTGGCATTAGTGGTTAGTTCACAATTTTGAATGATAGTTGATCACTGATCTTGCTTATTGATGTATAAATATTATCCTGTCACTGACAGCATTGCATTTCAAGGTAGATCTTGAAATATCATTTTTGATGATGATCGTGGTGCTGTAGTCTCCTTAACTTGCCATTCCCAGCATGTAGACCACATAATTGTCCAGTTCAAAATGGCTAGTACCAGTTCATTTCAATTCACCAATGTTTGTATTCCATTTTGTTTTATTTGTTTATTTATTTTATTGTGATTGAGCGTAAGTGTACAATTCAGTATAGATTTGCATACCTGCCTATGTGCCGCTCCTGCTACTCTCCCTGCCCAGTGACAGCACGCTCCTCCTATCCATTCTATACGTGCCATATCCTCCTAACAATCTCCTGTCGCCTCCTCTCCACCCTCTTTACCCCCTCCAGTAACAGGCCAACAGGATGACATCCTATAGATGTGTAGACCCATAAAGTGCACACACGATATGGTCATTCTGTGTTGCTGAGTGCACTTCATTCCTGTCTGATGAGTTGACCTCAGTAATGAGTTATGGACAGGGGCAGCATCAGGACCAGGAGCCACACTCCCAGGGGAACCTCTGGACCATCAATTGCAGCTTCTAGTGGAGTTCTCAGGTTGCACCCCTTTTCATTTTCGTGTTGCCAGTGAGACTCAACTTTGTGAGCCCTATTACAGCTAATCCTGGTGGTGGCTGGGCACCATCGGGTTCCTCATGTCACATGTCAATGTAGCCACCCACTCATGTGGGTCTCTCTGTCTTCTGGGTTCTCTTTCCCATCTGTCATTCTAGTCCTTGGTGATCATCTGTTCCTGTTGAGTTGGGACAATTTGGTTTACCTCAGATGGCAGCTTGCTAGCTTTTAAGACCCCAGACGCCACTCACCAACAAGGGGTGCAAAAGATTGTCTTAGTAATAGGCTAGTTATGTCAATTGGCCTTGATGTCCCCTGAGAGCATAATCCAAGGACCCCTGCCCTGCTACTCTGTCCTTGCAATATTGGATTAGGATTGGAGTAGCGTTCATGTTATGTTGAAGTCTAGTTAAATTGATCTTCTTTCTAACATGTGCTGTCACTGATTTCACCCAACCAAACTTCTATCAATTATCTAATATATAACCAACCCTGTCCCTGTCCTACCTCTCCACCCTTTGTAGCCATCAGAGTCTTTTTTTCCTATGAGTCTGTTTTTACATTCTTACTGTCAGGGTCTCATGTAATATTTGTCCTTTTGCCACTGACTACTTTCACTCAACATAATGTCTTTCAGTTGAAACCAGATCATGAGATGCTTCCTAAAATCATTGTTCTTTATCATTGCATAGTGTTCCATTGAGTATATATACCACAGTTTACTTACCCATTCATCTGTTGTTAGTGGGCATCTGGGTTGATTCCATCTTCTTACTATTGTGGACTGTGCTACAATAAACATTCATGTGCATGTATCTGTTGATGTGAATGCCCTCAATTTTGTAGGATATATTCCAAGCAGTGGAATTACTGGGTCAAATGGCATATCTATTTCCATCTATTTAAGGAAGTGCCAGATTGCTTCCCAAAGAGGTTGCACCATTTTGCAATCCCACCAACAGTGTAGGAGAGTTCCAATTTCTCCACAGCCTCTCCAGCATTTGTTTTGTGTTTTTTTTGGATCATGGCCAACCTTGTTGGGGTGAGATGATATCTCATCGTAGTTTTGATTTGAATTTCTTTAATAGCTAATGATCATGATCATTTCCACATGTGTATTTTGGCTGCCAGGATATCCTCTTTAGAGAAGTGTCTGTCCATCTCCTTCACCCACTGCTTAACTGGATTGTTTATACTTTTCTTATTGATATCTTGTAGTATCTTATAAATTATGGAGATCAGACATCGGTCTGACATATAGTTGCCAAATATTGTTTCCCAATATGTAGGTGCTCTGTTAACTCTTTTGATAAAGTCTTTGGATGAGCAAAAGTGTTTGATTCTTAGTAGGTCCCATTTATCTATTTTCTCTTCTGTCGATCATGCTTTGTTTGACAAATTTTGAAGTCTCTCTATGTTGTATATGAAAACTTTCATTGTTGATCCTATTTTTTCTTGGATGAGCTTTATCATTTTAGTTTGATATTTAGGTCTTTTATCCAGTTCGATTTGATTTTTGTATAAGGTGTAAGACATGAGTCTTGTTTCAATTTTTGCAGATGATATCCAATTTTCCCAGCACCATTTTTAAAGAGATTGGTTTTACCCCAGTTTAAAGTCTTAGGGCCTTTGTTGATTATCAGCTGTTCATAGGCAGATGATGGCATCTCTGGGGTCTCAGCTCTGTTCCATTGATCTGTCTATTTTTGTACAAGTACCGGGCTGTTTTTACAACTGTGGCAGAGTAATAAGTTCTGAAGGTGGGTGACGACAGGCCTCCCAATATGTTCCTCTTCTTCAGTAGTGCTTTACTTATCTGGGGCTTCTACCCTTTCCAAATAAAGTTGGTGATTTGTTTCTCCATCTCATTAAAAAATGACACTGGAATTTGTATTGGGATTGCATTATATAAGCAGATTGCTTTGGGCAAAATAGACATTTTCACAATGTTAAGTCTTCCTGTCCATGAGCAGAGTAGGTTTCTCCATTTATGTAGGTCTCTATTAGTTTCCTGTAGTAAGGTCTTGTAATTTTCTTTGTAAAGGTCTATTATTTCTCTAGTTAGATTTATTCCTAAGTATTTTATCTTCTTAGGGGCTATAGTAAATGGTATTGATTTGGTGATTTCTTTTTTAATAATCTCATCGCTGGTATAACGGAATCCTACTGATTTATTTATGTTTGCCTTGTATCCTGATATTTTGCTGACCTCTTCTATCAGATTGAGTAGTTTACTTATGGATTCTTTAGGATTCTCTGCATATGCAATCACGTCATCAGCAAATAGGGAGATTTTTACTTCTTTTTTGCCAATGCAGATGCCCTTTATTTCTCTGTCTTGTTGAATTGCTCTGGCTAGAACTTCTAGTACAATATTGAATAGGAGAGGTGAGAGAGGGCATCCTTGTCTAGTTCCCATTCTTAAGGGGAATCGTTTCAGTCTTTCTCCATTCAGGATGATGTAGGCAGTTGGTTTTGTATAAATGGTCCTTATTGCATCGAGCAATTTGCTGTCTATTCATGTTTTGCTGAGAGTTTTAGTATGAATTTGTATTGGACTTTATCAAAAGTCTTTTCTGCGTCAATTGACAAAATCAGGTGATTCTTGTCTTTTGTGTTATGTGGTTGATCACATTAATTGTTTTTCTGATGTTGAACGAGCCTTGCATCCCTGGTATGAATCCAACTTGGTAGTGATGGATTACTTTTTTCATTTGTTGTTGACTTCTATTGGCAAGGATTTTCTTGAAGATTTTTGCATCTAAGTTCATGAATGACACTGTTCTGTAGTTCTCCTTTTATGTTGGGTCTCTCCCTCACTTTGGTATCAGGGTTATGCTGGCTTCATAGGATGAATTCGGGAGTATTCTATCCCTTTCTATGTTGTGAAATACACTCAGTAGTATTGGAGTTAACTCTTCTCTAAAAGCTTGGTAGAATTCTGCGGGGAAGCCATTTGGGCCAGGGCTTTTTTTGCTTGGTAGTTTTGGGACGACTTTTTCAATCTCTTCCTTTGTGATGGGTTTATTAAGTTGTTCTGCTTCACCTAGTGGTAATTTTGGTAGGTGATATGAATCAAAGAATTTGTCCATTTCCTCTAGGTTTTCAAATTTGTTAGAGTACAATCTTCCGTAGTATTCTGTTATGATATTTTTTATTTCTGTTGTGACATCACCCCTCTCATTTCTCATTGGGTTATTTATTTCCTTTCCTGTTTTTCTTTAGTAAGTTTAGCCAGTGGTTTATCAATTTTGTTTATCTTTTTTAAAAAAAAACAGCCTTTGGTCTTTTCAATTTTTTCAGTTCTTCTTCTATTCTCTAATTAATTTAGTTCTCCTCTAATCTTTATCATCTGTTTTCTTCTGGTACCTGAGGAGTTCCTCTGCTGTTCTCTTTCTACTTGTTCAAGCTGTAGGGTTAGTTCTTTAATTTCGGTTCTTTGTTCCTTCTGGATGTGTGCATTTATAAGAGATAAACTGATCCTTAGCACTGCTAAGCACCTATCCCATAGGTTCTGGTAAGAAGTGTTTTCATTTCCATTTGAATCCATAAATTTATTTATTTCATCCTTGATTTCTTCTCTAATGCATGGCTTTTTGAGCAAGATGTTCAGTTTCCACGAGTTCCAGTTCCTATCTATATTTTTTTCTGCTATTGATTTAGACTTTTACGGCTTTATGATCTGAGAATATACTTTGCAATAACTCAATATTATTGATTTTGTTGAAATTTGCTTTATGTCTAACACATGGTCTATTCTGGAAAATGCTCCATGTAGAAGAAGGTGAAGTTATCTGCTAATGGATAGAAAGTTCTGTATATGTCAATGAGGTTTTGTCAGTTAATCATGGCACTAAGATTTTCCATGTCTTTGCTGAGCTTTTTTCAAGAAGATCTGCCCAATACTGAGAGTGGAGTATTGAAGTCTCTCACTATTATTGTGGAATCATCTACCTCATTTGTGGATGTGGTCAGTATTTTTTCAATGTATTTAGATGCCCCAGTATTGAGTGCATAAATATTTAGTATTGTTAAGTCCTGCTCGTGTATTGAAACTTTCAGCAATAGTGTCCATCCTTGTCCGTGATGGTGGATTTTACATTAATATGTATTTTATCTGAGATTAATATTGCCACACTTGTAGTTCTTTGTATATTGTTAGCTTGGTATATACTCTTCCATCCTTTAATTTTCAGTTCATTCATAGCTTTAAATATAAGGTGAGTTTCTTGCAAGCAACATGTAGATGAGTCGTGTCTTTTGATCCGTGATGTCACTCATTGTCTCTTTATTGGAGTGTTTAGTCCATTTACATTCAATGTAATTATTGATAGGTATGTGTTTAGTGCTGTCATTGTGATGTGTTTATTTTTGTGTTGATGTTTTCTCTGTTGCTCTTACTATTCTGTTCTGGAACTTTCTTCTTTATGTGTTACTTTTTCCCCCTTTTCAGTGTTGGTTTTGTGCTTGTTGTCACTCCTGTATTAGGTTTCTTGATTTAATATACTGTGTCTTTATTATGCTGTGTGGCTACCCCTGTGATCCTCCTTAATGATCTATGTTTAAACCCAGTTTTGACTTCTACATATCTTATTAAGTTTTTCTCCATCTGGAAGGACTATAACTACTGTTATACATCCCTCTTTTTAATATGATGATGCCATAGTTTTTATGATATGATCACTGGGTCACTTCTTTTAATATTATGGCTTTGATTGAGTTTTGTGACTTCCCTAACTTAGTAGGTTTCTGGATGGTGTGTCCTGTATTGCCTATTAAAACATAGAGTTAATGATTTTGTTCTTCTAAGGCAAGAGCTTCTTTCAGTATTTCTTGTAGTTTTGGTTTGGTTTTTACAAAGTCTCTGAGTTTCTGTTTATCTGCGAATGTCTGAATTTCATTTTCATATTTGAGAGGTAGTTTTGCAGGATATATAATTCCTGAGTGGAAGTTTTTCTCCTTTAAGGCTTTGAACCTGTCATCCATTGTCTCTGCTAGCATTGATTCTGCTGAGAAGTCAGATGAAAGCCTACAAGGTTTCCCTCTGAACGTTAGCTTTGCTTTGAGTCTCACTGCTTTTAACAGTTTCTGCTTATGTTTCATTTTGTTAATTGATTGTAATATGTGTCACAGTCTTTCCTTTGGAATCTGTATTGAGTGGTGTTCAATACACATGTCGGATATCTATGTTCTCTTCTTTCATAATTTGCGGGAAGTTTTCTGTCAGGAGCCTAGCAACAATACTCTCTGTGTTTGCAGGTGTCCCTCTCCATTCAGGAACTCCAGTTAATCACAGATTGTTTCCCTTGATAGAATCCCACGTGCTTCTTAGTGCTTCGTCATTTTTCTTGTTTCTTTTCTCTGATTTCTCCTCATAGATGCTGGAGTCAGAGGCTCTGTCTTTCAAGTCAGAAAGTCTATTTTCCATTTGTTCAATTCTGTTTTCTTGGGTTTGAATCAAATTTTCTATTTCTTTGATTTTATTATTGATCTGTTGGATTTCAGAATTACTAGCATTCCATCAGTTCAAACAGCTTGGTTAATTTTTGTTTGCTCTGCTGTATTTTGTATAATGTATAGAGGGCTCTATATATAGTCTTTTTGTACTCAGCCTCTGATAGTTTCAGAAAGTCTTCTTTGTCTGAGGAGTTCTTTGATTTTTTTCTTTTGCGGGCTTTCTTGAGCTATAGGTGAATTTTTCTTTAAGTTTCTGTCCAAAGTTTGTTGCTTTTGGGACATCTAGAAGTTGTTTAGTTTTTCTGGTGTTACCTTAATAGGATCGAAAGCACAGTCTGTAAGGAAGATGATCACCAGTCACTGGTATGTACTCCAGTGACTGGGCTCGGTGGAATCTCTGGGGTAACAGACTCCACTTCCTGATTGTCAATGACATGGCCTTACTTATGGAGTTACTGGGTACCCATCAGCTGACCCCATGATGTCGGTCAGTAAGGGCTGGAAGAGATGCCATCAGGGTGCAGTTATTTCTCTAGATAGTCATATATTGGAAGGTAAAAGCTATGTGACAGCTTCCAAAATCAGTCAGGCTGTCAGGTGTACAAGCCCCTCTTCCCAGCTAGCAAAGTAAGCACCTCTATATCCAATCCCAGATGCTGTGAACTAATTCAAAATATGGAAAGGCTACTGTTTTGCTGTCATCTGCTGTTGGGCCCCAACCGTAAGGTTGCACTGTTCTAAACGCAGCTTTTCCTTTGGAAAAGTGCTCCCCAGGCTGAAACCACCCCCAACCTGGGAATTAGTCCCTATTGAGGCCTCCATTTAGGCAACTCTACCTCCCAGTCAAACAAGACGGCATCTCACAGAAGGTCTCCTGCTCGTTGTGGAGTAGCCAATTCAATGGCCAAGCCAAGGCAAGTGCTGTTGAGTCAGATCTGACTCAAGGTTCATAAAGAGAGGGTGGAGGGATTGAGGTCCATAGAGACTAGATCTGAGCTCTCAAAATGTGGGTGTTCCACCTGCTGGTCTCATGTGTGGCTGAGCTTTGCTGCCAGTTATGCCCAACCCCAGCCTGCTGGCTAAGACACAGAAAAAAATGGCGGGCCTTGCTTCCTAGCCTGGGAATTAGTCTCTGCTGAGGCCACTATTTGGCACCTCCCAGTTGACAAGATGATGTCCTGCACAAGCTGTTCCACTCACTGTGGAATAGCTCATTCTATGGCAGAGGTATGGAAAGAGAGGGTAGAGAGCCCAAGATGCACAGAGTTCAGAGCCAGGCTCTCAAAATGTGGTTATTCTACCTGATAGTCCTGTCAGTAATGTGGCTGAGCTTTGCTGCCCATTAAGCACAAACCCTGCCTGCTGGTTAAGACAGAGAAACAACAGTTAAAAGTTACCTTCAGTCTGCGAGAGCTGGGATTCAACAAGGGCAGGGATTAGTGAAAGAAAAGATGCTTCCCGTTCAGTAGAGTGTAGTCCAAATTGACAGCCCTATGCAGTGTCCTAGGGCTCACTGGATGTCCAGAAAGCTCATTTAATTATCTTTCCAGGCCTTATTTTCAGAGGGAATTATGGAGACATGTGTTTTATCTACCGCCTTGACTCTGCCTCCCCATTTTATTTTTCGCAATTTATTTTTCCTTGATTCATACTTCATACACTCTACGTTCTGATTACTAATAGATGCTTGCAGCTGTTTCTTCTCACTTCGAGTCATGCCACATCAGCAAACGAAGGTCCTGAAAGCATGATTCCATCTATGTCATTAAAGTTGACTCTACTTTGAGGAAGCAGCTCTTCACAAGTCATATTTTGCATGGTTTCCAACTTTAGAGGCTCATTTTGTGGCACTATATCAGACAATGTTCTGCTGCTCTTCTTTAAGTTTTCACTGGTCTTTTTTTTTTTTTTTAACCCCAGAAGATCTCCAGGTCCTTCTTCCTAGTTTCTTAGTGTGGAATCTCTCCTGGAATCTACTATCAAACTCTTCAAGATGACTTGCAAACTGTCCCCTGATCTTTTTTGTTATTGTTGTTTTTGAGGTATATCCGGTTTGTAAAACTGAGATAGTCATGTACTTTAAAATCCAAAAAAGTGTTCAACTCAGTGATTTTTTTGTATGTTGACACAGTCGAACAACTGTCACCACTGTCTTATTTCAGAACACTTTCATTCCTGCAGGAAAAAAACTCTGTACTTATTTGCATCTCACCTCATTTTCTTCTTTCCCTACCCTCTGGCAGCCATTAATCTACTTTCTGTCTCTATGGATTCACCTCTTCTGGGCATTTCAGATCAGCTGAATCATAACAATGTCTAGCTGAATAATATTTTACTGTTTGGACATTGCCACATTTTTGTTCGTTAGCTGATGGACGTTTGAGTATTATGAAAACACTGCTATGAATATTCTTGTATAAGGCACAACTTTTAATTTTCGGTTATCTTGGGTACACGTCTTGGAGTGGATTTCTTTTACTGTTTTCCCGTCCTTATCATAAGAGATTTCATCTCTAACAACTCAAGTTTGCTCCCACTTCAGGTCCTTCGCACTGTCTGTTCCCACTCCTGGAAAGCTCTTTCCCCAGATATTCACGTGACTGACTCCACGCAATCAGCTCTCAGTTTCAGTATCACCACCTCTGTGAGATCTTACCAAATGATTTCTATATGGATTATCCCTCAATCACTCTCTGTCCTATTATTTTATATTGTTTTCTTTATGTTTATTATTTATTGTTTGTAGCATACCAACCCCTTCTAGCACGTAAGCGGTAGGAGTTCAGGGATCTTATATGGTATCAGCTATTCCTGGTGGTGAGAACAGTGCCTGACACATAGTAAGCACTCATTAAACTTTTAGTTATTACTATACTTGTGGTGTCTCTAGGTGGTGCAAATGGTTAATACACTCACTCTTAATATGCTCACTAAAAGGTTGGAGGTTAGAGTCTACCCAGAAGCACCTTGGAAGAAAGGCCTGGTAATCTACTTCTGAAAAACCATCCCTTGAAAACCCTGTGGAGCTCAGTTCCACACTTGACACACATGGAGTCAACGTGAGTCATGGTCAGCTTTACAGCAACTGATATGATTTACGACAAACTTATAAAGTAGGTAGCTTTATGATCTCCGTGTTACACATGAAGAAACTGATGCTCAGAGAAGTCAAATGACTTTACCAAAAATCACACGCACAGGAACTGCTGGAGTCTGGGTTTGATGCCAATGCCCAAGCACCATGCTGGGCTGCTTACATGAGCTCCTCCTTCTGGGTTCGTCCAGACTCATGAATTGACAATTACAGCAAAAATTTCTCAGAGCTAGGACAAGAGACAGGGAGAAGAGGCAGGAATGTGGGAATTATCCAGTTTGCTAGGATAAAGGGGCTTAGCCCTGGGGATCGTGGGTAGAACTTCTGGAAGCTTTGACTAGAGAACAAACTCTCCCAGGGCTACCCACCAATTCCAGGCTTCTCTTTGGCTCTGGCTTGTTGCATGCTTTCTAAAGCAAGAAAATCCAGGAACAATATCTACAGCAGATTCATCTGAAGTACCAAGGACACTCAGGTGAACTTCATTTTAAGCAAGATTCTACCAGAGACAGCAATAGTAAACTTCCAACTTCATGTTTGTTGATGTTTTAAACATTTTTCATGCATTGACTTGGTGCAAATCCCCAAATTAGCCTCACAAAGTTTGTGCTGTATTATTCCAACATTAAGGATGAGGACATTGAGGACTGGGGAAGTTGAGTACCCCGCTGAAGGAGACACGGCTCAAGAGTGATGAAGGTTAAATACAAACCCAGGCTTTCTGGTGCCAGAAGCATTCAGCCACCATTCTACCTTGCGTGTCCATAATGAATTACAAGCTGGGGCTTCCTTTACCAAAGGGTCAGTCCCTGTATAACTGTAAGACTTTGGACAGCACACTTAATTTTGTTTCTTCTGCATAAAAGGACAAGAATCAACTTCTCTTCTAAGTGTGTTATTGAAGTATTGTGCAGAGGAAAATTCCATGATCAATAGTGTTTAAAATACTCTAGGTTAAACTACATTAAGCAAGATTGTTCACAGCAGGACTCAGTGCCTTTGATATGCTATTGTAAATGGGCATCTTCAAGGGGGTGGTAAAGATGTAGAATTTCTCAAGTATTACTGACCATAAAACAATGTGGCCTGGTGTTCCATTGAACACAGTTTGGAAAACACCCTCTAAAGTAGCTTCTTTGTAGAAAAAGGCCATTTTTGCAGGAAAGGAGACAGAATTATCTTGCTTCTTCTACTTCTGCCTGCTGGGCAGAGAGGATTTTGTGGACTCCCGTTAACTCCCTCAGGCCCATTAGGGGACCTTCAGTGAATTTTGCACAGAAACAAAGAACATGAACTCATTTACTGAGCATGTGCAACAGACTAGCCCTGTGATTATGACAAGTCATCTAGCATGGTTCCTAAAACAGCCCTTTGTGGCAGGTTTTAATATGTCAGAGTATTGCTGCTGGTGGGGCTGCATCCCAGTTGTGCCAGCTGATAACTCTACCTGTGTGAATCCAGACAAGCCACCTAACTTTGCTGAGCCTCAGTT
Organism: Heterohyrax brucei; assembly: GCA_028571685.1. NCBI lineage: Eukaryota > Metazoa > Chordata > Mammalia > Hyracoidea > Procaviidae > Heterohyrax > Heterohyrax brucei. The sequence goes on from CM053141.1 coordinate 175,553,625, forward strand.
TCCTCACCTGTCAGACAGACGCTATCTACCTCCTACAGTTAAGGTGAAGATCCTTGGGTAGTGCACAGCTGCTATTCTAATGACTGGCAGTTTGAACCCACCCAGCAGCCCCGAAAAAGAAAGGCCTGGCAGTTTGCATCTGTAAAGATTACAGCCAAGGAAACAGTGCTACTGTATAATTGTATAAGGGGATGCCATGAGTCAGAATCAGAATCAGCTTCACGGCAATGGCTTTTTTTTTTTAAGGTTATTGTGAATGTTTACTGATATAATAGACAGAAAGCACTTACACAGAATCTGCACATAAGTGTTCAATGAAAGGTAATTTTATTATTATTATTCTTATTTCATAAATAAGGCAACAGAGACTCACAGGGTAAGTAACTTGCCTAAAGCCAGACAACTATCAAGTGGCTGAGGGGAAACCCACCTGCAAAATGTTCTTTCTCCCCAGAAGTCCTGAAGGAGGCTGAGCCAGTCCCAGGTTTGGAAATACCTGTCCCAGTCACACCTCATATCACTCTCCACTCTGGAGTAGATGGGGATCTCCTCCTGGGACTCAGACTGTACCACCCACCCAAGGGTGTTCTGACATGCTTGGCAACAACGTGTCTGTGTCTCAGGGCTCTGCCAAATGGGTCTGCATCCACAGGTGTTCCTTCCAGCATCACCGCAGTCTGTGAAGTCTCCTCAAGGCTCTGAAACCGGCGCTGGTGGGCATTCCATGGGAGCAAGGCAGACACACATGTTGTCCGCCCAGGAGACCAGACAGCCCTGCTATCAACCTCTGATCCTCCAAGTTCCAGTGTAGGAGAGGTACGTCTCAGGAGAGGGCACAGCTGGAAAGAATGACATGAGGTCCGATGGGGAAGTTATAGGCTCCTGCCCTGAATCAGTGAAAAACCCCCTCCTGAAGCAGGTATGTATGCTGCCCTTCCATGTCATTTTCTGTTTGGAAAAAACATTTTTATTTATTTATTTATTTATTTGCTTACCCTCGTCTCATCAGAATAAGCTTTGAAAACTCTTGATCTAGCTTCCACTTTCACTGCCTGCATTGGGCAAACTCAGGCCCTGGTGGAATGGCCTCAGAGTCCAGCTTCTTGGTGGCAGAGTGAAATCTAAAATGCTCACCTCCTGACTACTTCTGTACCACACAGTCAACCATCAGATTTTAAGATGACTTTATTATTATTTTTTTAAACAAAAGGGAAAGTAGAGCCTGAATTTTATCCTTCATTCTGAACTTGAAGATCTAGAACCTGTCTTCCGTTGGGCCGAGTTCAGAGCTCGTTGTGACCCTGGCGTCGCTGTGCCTGTATACCATGGGCTGCAGGTCCTAGCAGACCCAAGGATGAGTGTCCTATGGTTTCCCAGGATCCCCTTCCCTGCTGGTGCTGGTCACAGCAATGATGCAAGATGCAAAAGGCAGGGAACCAGGAAGAACATGCATGACCTTGAACAAGTCACCTCACCTCTTATAACCTTCCTGTCATCAGCTGTAAAATTTGAATGAATTCAAGTACCTCGTGGGATTGCTGTATGAAGTAATCCATGTAAACAGACTGCAACACACAAATTATGCAATAAGTAGTAATTAATATTGATATTATTATGTTGACTATGGCTGGTTTTCTATTGTTGGGGTTCGAACTTCAAGACACAACCCAGAATTTCTTTAAAGGTAAAATTTTATTAAAAATATGCCCAATAGGAAAAAGACTGGTACACCAGGGACGCACCCCAAACTACGCAGAGCAGGGAGCGACCCCGAGCTTCTTTAGCACCCAGTACTTAAGTGGTGAGATTACAAAGCGGGGAGGGGTAACTGACCTTTACATTGATTGGTTAAGGCCACCCGGAATTCCTGTTAGTTGTAAAATGTGGTCAGGGTCCAGGGGTCACCTGCAAGGCTGTCGCCAGGCTTTGTCTTGTGACAGATGTTTTGTAAGAGAAATGTGAGATTACTCTATGGTATTTTCTGCTATTAAGTGGTTTCCTGGAGCTTTCTTTAATACCTTGAATTTTTACTGTGCCCTTCCTCAAAATGGAGTCACTTACGCCTCATTTCAACACTATCAGGGCTGGAGTTCCAATGTATTAATTCAGAGTATCAGGCTCTCTGCAAAACCATTTCAATACAAAGTCACATCATGAATCCACATATATTGCTCAGAGTGAGTTCTGCTCTCTGGTAATTTGAAACTTCTACCTGTAGGTAGACAGATGTTCTGATGGGGTTAGAGGTGTCATGGATTGATGAGTGTCACCTGCAAAAATGTGTGTAACAATGTGGCTAGGCCTTGATTCCTGGTATTGTGTGGTTTTCCTGTATGTTGTAAACTGTGCCTTTATCATGTTGATAAGGGAGGATGGGTGGCAGTTGTATTCTTGGGGCAGGGCTCAATCTCTAAGGTTGTACTATGCCTTGAGGCAATCTCTAGGGAGATAAAGGAAAGGGAAGCAAGTAAGAAGTGGGGACCTCAGACCATCGACCGAGCATGCCGGGAAAAGAGCACATCCTTTGGAAAGGACTCATGGTCCCTGGGCCTCAGAAGCTCCCAGTCCAAGGGCATATTGACTAAAAGGACTTTCCTCCAGAGCCAGCAGAAAAAGCCTGCCCCTGGAGCTAATGTCCTGAAATTCTACTTTGAGCCTACTTTACTGCGAGGAAATAAAATTCTCTTTGCTAAGGCCATCTCCTTGTGGAATTTCTGTTATAGCAGCACTAGATGACTAAGACAGGGGGTTCTGTAAATGCAGTATGAGCAGTTTAAGACGAGTGGTTAAGAAACTGGCTGTAGAATCATTCTGTCAGATCTTCATTATGCCACCACTATTTAATTGCAGGGAAACCCTGATGGTGTGGTGAGTTAAGTGCTATGGTCGGCAATTCAAATCCAGCAGGCACTCCTTGGAAACTCAAGCAGTTCTACTCTGATCTCAAAGGTCGCTGTGAGTCGGACCCTACTCAACAGCAGTGGGTATTTAATTGCAGACAGCTTGCTTAATCTTCCTGGGCCTCAGTTTCCTTATTTCTAAAATGGGCATAATAGCAGTACCTAAATCAAAGGCTTGTTTTGAGGATTAAATGGGATGATATGCAAGAAATCCTTAGTGCAGTGGCTCCTGAGTTGCTTCTGACTCACAGCGATGCTATAAGACAGAGTAGAACTGCTCCACAGAGTTTCTAAGGAGCAGCTGGTGAATTTGAATCACCAACCTTTTTGATTAGCAGCTGTAGCTTGCTGTAGCTCTTAACTCACTTTGCCACCAGGATCATTAGTCAATAAATATTAACTAATTGTACTATGATGAATAAGCCCTTCTTGTCCAAAGAGAAAATATAGAGGAGAGGTAAGGCAGAGTGCTGGACCAGCCAATCAAGAGAATTTGAGTGAAGTCCTAATTCTGTTATAAATCGGCCAAGTGATGTTGCCCCTAGTCTTACTCATCTCTGCGTCTCAGTTTCCTCATCTGCAAACCAAGAGGCTTCGATTAGGTGAGCCCTTCCAACTCTGACTTGGAAGGAGGCAAGTTGTAGAGCTGTCCCCTGTGGTTCTTGGATGGCCCCAATTTCTCAGTCAACCCATACAGAGGAGGAGCAGGTTAGAGTCTGGGGGAAAATGTACTGACTTTATCAAACCAGTGACTTTGTTAAAAGACCTGCTCTGGCACTGCCCAATGCCACTTTAAAGTTTTGTTTCTTCCATTGTGTGTGTCTTCTGGAAAATCACATCTCTGAGTCTCAGTGCCCTTATCTGTAAAATGGGAATTACAGCGGTTTGCAGAGTAAGAGTTCTGATGATCACATGAACTAATGCAGGCAAAGCACTTAGTACACAGAGAAAGAACTCAGTGTCATTACTGAGGCTGGGTGCACAGGGATTCCACCACTGGGCATGGTACCCTTAGAGCCAGCCCAATGCATATGTGTCTACCTCAAGCATTACTTCTGATGACAGTAGAGTTCTTTATGAGGACAGCAGCCATCCTGGAGTCATGCCTATAAAAAAAAGGGTGGACCAGCCTCTGTATGTTGATAGTCCAGATTCCCATGATTCCAGGTCAGCCTGAAGGAGGTGACTACCGTGCCCTCCATCCCCATCCTTCCACAGAGACCAGATCTGCAGGGCTATCTGGGAACATAGGCCACATCTTGCACATCTTTTTTATCTAGGGCAGCAGTCAAGGAGGGAAAGTGACTCTTATAGCATGTTATTAGACTTAGAACCATTAGGCAGTATATGTAGCACTGAACAAACTAGATTTGGGTTTGCTTCTTGGCTGTTGCCTCTTGGCACTTACAAGCTGATCATCCTTGAGCACTCAGTTCAGTCATCTGGAAAATGGGTCTAACAATTTAATCTTTGATGGCTAAGGGTAGAATCTGCTTCTCAGGGTAGTTGCAAAGATTAGATGAGTATGTATCTCTTATCTAACATATAGCAAGCCTCTAGAAATAGTATTAGTATTATTCACATCTCTACTCCTCATCCAGGGCTCTTTTGACCACTACCATACTGGAAAAACCCAAGAGTTCAAGAACAAATGTACTGCTTTTTGGATTTCTTATCAGCTGAGTAGTGGAGTTGTTCTGGGTTGTCAGTTTGGATATCCAAATTGGGGTCCTGAGTCTGCCTCTCTTTTGGCTCTGTGACTCTCCTCTGGTCACTTTCCCTTTCTGGATCTTAGTTTCTTCTTCTATAACAGCCTTGTCCAACAGAACTATAATTTGAGTCATATACATAATTTTAAATGGCTTGTGGTGATTGTCAGGCTGATTCAGTTCCAACTCATAGTGACCTTGTGCACAACAGAAGGGGACATTGCCCAGTGCCGTGCCCTCCTTAAAATCCTTGCAATGTTTGATGCTGTTGTTGCAGCCACTGTGTCAGTCCATCTTGTTGAGGTCTTCCCTCTTTTTCATTGACCCTCCTACCAGGCATGATGTCCTTCGCCAGGGAGTGGTACCTCTTGATGACACAGTCAGAGTAAGGAGCATTCTAGCAATACTTCCAAGATAGGCTTGTTCCTTCTTTAGGCAGTCCACAGTATACTCAGTATTCTTTGCCAACACTGTAATTCAGTACATCAGTTATTCCTCAGTCTTCCTTATTCATTGTCCAGTCTTTACATGTTTATGAGGCGACAGAAAATACCATGGCATGGGTCAGGCACACCTTAGTCATCAAAGTGACGTCTTTGCTTCTGAACACTTTAAAGCTGTCTTTTGCAACAGATCTGCTCAATGCAACGTGTTGTTTGATTTCTTGACTGCTGCTTGCACTACTGTAGGCCTAACTAAAATGAAATCCTGGACAAGGTCAATGTTTTTGCTGTTTATCTCCACGTTGCTTACTGGTGCAGTTGTGAGGATTTTTGTTTTCTTTATGTTGAGATGCTGTAGCATACTGTTGTATACTGAAGGTTGTAGCATTTGATCTCCATCAGTATATGCTTCAAGTTCTTTACATTATGAAGAATGCTGAAATGTAATCCATGCCGCTGAACTGTACACTCAAAAATTGTTGGATTGGTCTATGTTCTGATGTGTATATTCTTGACAACAACAAAATAAACCAAAAAAAGAAATAGGCAAAATTATTTCCAATGTTTTATTTAAACTGCTGTATCCAAAATACTCATTTTGACATATAACAGTATTTTAAAAATCACTAATGAGGTATTTTACACTTTTTCACCCTCACTAACTCTTTAAAGTCTGGTATGTATTTTACACCAGTGGTTTTCAACTAGGGGCAGTTTTGCTCACACACACATACCCCGCGGGGACATATGGCAATATCTGGACACTTCTGATCATCACAGCTGGGGGTGATCAATGGCCACATGGGGCTGGTGGCTACCACATTGGACAGTGCAACTTTATAATGTGATATGTTGGAACACGCACTGAAGAAAGTCAAGTTTTCTGGAGCTTGGATTTTGGTAAGTTTGTTTTCCTGCTCATCCCTGAATAATTGGTCAGAAATAGTTGCTGCTGGTTCACCAGGCCCTGGCTGGCCCAGGACAGAGCTCATCCGTCCCAGGCTGGTCAGACCCTTCCAGAGCTGCCCATCCACTCTGAAGAGACCAAGCCTGAGGCAGACAGTGAACCCTGTTATTCTTTTCTGGGTAGACAATGCCACAGGCCCTGCTACCTGCCTGACAGGGCTATTGTGGCTCGGGGAGAAAAGGGCTTTGTCAGGACAGCAGCCGAGGAGCCCGCAGTTCAATGGAGCCCTTTATGTCTGCCCTCTCCGCACGCTCCCATGCCAGGCCTGCGAGGCCCAGCCCCCTCCAGGAGCACACAGGGAGGCTAAGGTCCACAGGGGGTGCAGAAGGCCCTGCAGTTGATCCCAGATCCTCTCATCCCATGCCACTACCCTAAAACACAAAGTTAACCAAACTCTGAAAACCCATGTCTCAAAGTACAGAGTAAACACAGTACCACTTTTAGAGGGAAAGGGGGTCCTTTCCCCAGGCCTTGAAGTTTAGTGGCTCCCCAAATCATAGACACATACAAAAATAAATGTATTATGGAACACACATGTGCAGTTGTCTCTCAAGACGCAGGCTCAGCTCTGGCACTCTAGATGCAACCTGCAGCCCTGAACATCGTCTCTTGTAATTTAAGGTCAGGCCCCAGGGAAACACTCCACATTCTCTCATGTATGCCCTTGGAACAAAAGTGACCAAGATGTGATGAAGGCTTGTGGATTGTAGAGCTGCCAGCTTCAGAGACTACACTGTTTTGGGGCAGAAGGAGGATCAGAGTGGCAGAGATGTTTAAAAACAAACCTAATCAAGCCCACTGCCACTGAGTCGATTCCAACTCATAGCAACCTTACAGGACAGAATAGAACCTCCTCACAGGATTTCCAAGACTGCAAACCTTCATGAAAGCAGACTGCTCTATCTCTCTCACGCAGAGGAGTTGGTAGGTTCTAAGTGCTGAACTTTGGGTTAGCAGGCCAGTACTTTAACCACTTTAATCACAAAGCTTCTCAGAGATGATTAGGGGAGAGAAAAGGACAATTAACTTCTCTTTTCAAATTCTTCACTTCAGGTGGCGTGGACACACATATTTTTCCATAATAAGTATCATTTCCCAGTAAAGGAATTATTCAGTTCCTGTTTCTCCTTTTCTTGTGTTCCAGTCTATAATGGTCTTGGAGGACCTCACCTCCATTTGAACTCTGGTGCTACACTTCTCCGGTGTCAGGGTCAGGCCTAGTGCCTTTAAAGACCCGTGGGACCGGATGTGTTCAGTGGACAGTGTCTCTGACTTCCCTTGGGTGTTAGTCCTTTCCTCTTCTAACCTCTGCCCTCTCCCCACAGTGGGTCACATACCCCAAAGAGAGCCAGGAGAGCTGCCATCTTTGATAGATGAGGAAACTTATCTTCATAGAGGGCAAGTGACTTGTTCAGTATCATTCAGCAACTTAGGCAAAGCCACATTCTAGGAGAACCCATCCTTGAAGGACTCAACGAATGATTGTTTTTTTTCTGAGTACATTTCAACTCAGAGTGACCCTATAGGACAGAGCAGAGCTGCTCCATAGTGTTTCCCAGGAGTGCCTGGCAGGTCTGAACTGCTGACCTTTTAGTTAGCAGACATACCACTTAACCACTAAGCCACTAGGTTTCCCAAGGAAGTGATCGGTAAGAACATGCATTTGATCCTCGCTCTCCCACTTCCCAGCTGTGAAGGATGCTGCAAAAGCTACTCGATCACTCTCTGCCTCAGCTTCCTTTCTGTCAATAACAAAAGTTGATGGCTTCAAGCATTGTCAAGAAGATTAAATGGACAGTAATTTTTCAGCATTTAGAATTGTGCCTGGACTGTAATCTACTATCTATAGCTTATTCTTTCAAAACACACGTCTATTTTTCTTAAGTGGTGATTTGAGAAACACCAGTCTCTAGGTTATTGGGCCCTATTTTCTTCAGCCAGCAGCCAAGTGCCGTCGATTCTTTAGCTCGTTAATATATAAGGTTTGGGGAAGACTGGAAGCAAGTCTTCAATTTTGGTCACCAGTTACATCCTTTCTTTCGTTTACCAAGCTACTATTATCCATTTGGAAGCGCTGGTGGTAGAGTAGTTTAAGTGCCATGCCTGCTAACCAAAAGGTTGGCAGTTAAAATCCACCAACTGCTCCTTGGAAACTCTATGGTGCAGTTCTACTCTGACCTCTAGAGTTGCTATGAGTCGGACCCAGCTCAACAGCAGTGGGTTTGGTTGGCTTGGTTTCTCATCTGTTCATTAAAAACCAAACCTACCACCATCAGTTTGCTTCCGATTCCTAGTGACCCCATGGGACAAAGTAGAACTGCCCCATAGTTTTCAAGGAGCGCCTGGTGGATTCGGACTGATGACCTTTCGGTTAGTAGATGTGGCATTTAACCCCTATGCCACTAGGGTCTCCATCCATTCATTGAACATTTGTATATTGAGCATTACTGGGCATCTAGTCCGTAGTTTGAATCTACTGGGCACTTTTGGAAACTCTATGAGTCAGTTCTACTCTTTCATAGGGTCACTGTGAGTCATATTTGATTTGACAGCAGTGGGTCTGGTTGTCGTTGTTGTTTATGGTTATGTGTAGACTGTAGAAACCCTGGTGGTATGGTGATTAAGAGCCACGACAGCTCCTTGGAAACCTAGTTTTACTCTGTCCTATATGGTCACTATGAGTCCAAGTCGAGTCCACGGCAACCATGTTGTTTTTTTGTTTTTTGGTATGTCTATGTTATCCTACTATCCGCTAGCACAGATCAAATCTATGTTGAAGGAATGAGTAAAAGAGAAAGGGAGGGTGCAAAGGAAGGAGGGAGGAAGGAAAGGACGGAACTAATGAACACAGGCAGGAAACCAAGTGCTCTAACCCTCTAGCCCTACGGAACTCCAGCTGGCAGAGGTACCCCTTTCCAACCCTGCTTTCCTACTTCCACCTTAGCCTGGACGTTGCCATCTCCGCCGCCATCCCGGGGCTCGACCCTTAAAAGAGAACAGGCAGTCTGCTCCGGCACGCGGGAGAGACGGGGACTGCGCCGGGGGTCCCGCCCCCTGCCTCCCGCCCCGGGCGCCGGGTGTGACCCCGTCGAGGGTAACCTGGCAGCCTCTGCTCACCGGTGGGGAATGCGGCTTTCCACCCGCAGCCCTAGTGCTTAGTGCTGAGTCCACGGCCGCCGGAGTTGCCCAAGACGCCGGGTGACTCCTTCCCGCGGACCCTCCCCTCCGGGGCGCGTCATTCTCCCCACCCTCCTGAGTCTCGACCCCGGCTGCTTCTCCGGCGCCAGCCACGGCGGGTACAAGTCATAGCCACCTGCCTCGGAGCCAGGAGCCCGGGGCGCCTTCTGCGCGCGCGTCGCTCCGTGCGCCCGGGGCCCCATGGAGCTGCCGGCCAGCAACGCCAGCTGCGAGAACGGTGCGTGCCGGCCGGGGCTGGGACCGCGGCTGGGGTGGGAACCCAAGCCGAGCTACAGGCGCGCCACGCTCTGCTCCTGACCGTCCCCTCCGCTCCTTTCCTGACAGGGGGTCCAAAAGTCAGGACGTGGAAAGTTAGCCTGCGTGACCGCCTCCCATACCCGAGGCCCGTCCTGAGGAGGAGCAGGGCTCTGGCTGAGACTTCACCCCTGTTTTGTCCATCTTTGGGAGCTGGAGCGGTTCAGAGGGGGATAAAGGGAGGCTGAGGAAGAAAGGCTGTTACCAGGATCAAGCCAACTAGGAGTAGGGAGGTTCTTTCTTTCTTTCTTTCTTTTTAAATATTTATTATTGCTTGAGATTCTAGAACTAGCGTAAGTCTGGCAGTCTCCCACAGTAAATGCTGGGCTCACCAAAGACACAAGGGAGAAGGGTGCAGAGAGACTCACGCTGCCAAACCCACCCACATCTTTTAAAGCAGGGAGAGAAAGAAACAACCTTAGGAAAAGATAATGACAGACCTTTGGTTTCACATGGAGTTCTTACCGTAAACCAGCTAGTGGACAGGGTGCTTTACCTGTATTATTTCACTTAATCTTTAACTCTAGAAGGTAGTAGGTATTATTACTTAGTTGTTATTGTTAGTTGCCGTGAGTAGGAGTTGATTTGTGGCAACCAATTTTTATATCCATTTTAAAGATACAAAAAATGGAGGCTGTAAAAGCCCAGCTGTTTGGGGAAATGGAATATAAAACTAAGGCCCTTGGATTCCAAGACCTTTGCTCCTGCCGCTGTGTGCTACTTTTGTCTTGATGTATCTCTGTCTTCCTACCGTATCTTGGAATTGCAGCTTGTGTCAGATCGCTGTTTCTCTAACTTCTTCCCTTTTCCAGTGATGCCTTCAGAACTGTCCTGTCTGTCAGGTGTTGGCTAGGTTTGGTTTCCTGACAGGCCATTTTCAGCCTCACCCCTTCCCTTGGGGCAGAACACGTTCCCCAGAACTAGCACATTCATGCTGGCAGAGAAGGAGGGAGTCATCTGGTCCAACACCTGTTTTTCAGAGGAGGTTTCCTTTTGGCATCAGCCCTGCCTCTGTTCTTTTTTTTTTTTTTTTTTTTTTTGTCTCTGTGGCAGAACTTGACTCCCAGGTGGGTGTTGAGCCTGGGATGCCGAGGACTTGCAGGGGCAGCCGAGCCCACAGGGTCTTTTGGCTCTGTCTGTTGGAGACACACCTTCAGGAGGGCAGGGGAAGGCATAGAAACAGGCTGGGGCATCCTCCTGGGAGTTGCCTTTCTTGACCAGTGTCTTCCCAGGTGCTGGCTCATTTCCTGAGCTCAGGGAACTCCTCAGATTCAGCTCTGGGGCATGGAGGCCCACGCTGGAGGAACAAGAGTGGGAGGCACAAGAACAAGTCTGATTAGGGACAGAGACAGCTTCTTGTTGTGCCATCTTCCCTTGACTGTGACTTGAGTGTTGGAAAGGGGAACCCCTGCTGCAGAAGGCACATGGATATATAACCTCTAGAGGTACCAGACCCAGCTCTGCCACAGCTGTTTGTGTGACCCAAGCAAGTGTCTTCCATTTCTCAGAATCTCAGATTCCCCAGATGAAAATAATAAATCTAGACTGGCTGCTTCCTAAAGGCTGGTGAACCTCACTGCCATGGAGAATAGTCAATATTGCCCTTACTCTGTTCCACTAAGATGCCACGATGCCATTCAAGTTTGCCAAAGCCAAATCTGTCCAACCTTGGCCTTTGAGCCTTCTGCTATGACCTGGGGTGCTAGCTGGGTCCAAGTGTGTGTCCTTGGCACAGGAGCCTGGGCCTTTGTGACACACAGCTTTACAAAGACCTTTCAACACCAGGGGTCACAAAGTCTATTGCCGTAGAGGCTGAACACAAACAAAAATAACTGAAGTGAGCCGGGTCGGAAGTCTGGGGAATTTCAAACAGGTGTCCTGAGGGGCCACTGCTGCTCAGTGTAGCTAACTGTTGCCTTTTGGAGGGTGTGCCCAGTAAGGCAAGCAGATCTGGTTTTTTGAGTAGCCCCAAACCTGAATTTTCATGTGAACCTCCAAAGTTCTAAATGTTGGAAAGAAATTCACATTTTTTTTTAAAAAAAAAAAGAGTGTCGGGGGGGCAGATTACTTGCCACCCCCCCCTCACTGCTTGCCCTATGGGGGAGGGCCTGTGCGGGTTAAAAGCTAATGGGCTTTGATGTCACACGGGCTTGCAGTCAAATTGTGGCTTCACCACTTAGAACCAACAAAGCCTAAGGAACATTTCTGACTTTCTCAGGGTCTCCGTTTCTTCATCTGAAAGACTGAACCCAGTAATGATGCCTCCCGTGTAAAGTGATCTGTGAGGGATCTGCTTGGAATGTTGTGGACAGTGTGGCATGTATCCCTGGTGGATAACTGGCTGTTCTTTGTGCTGTTTCATTGAATGTGTGTAGCTTTGTGCTTCTCATTGCGGATCTGCCCCCGCTGCCCAGGTTTGTTGTTGTCTGGAGACTAAACCCTTGGGGTTTGTGTCAGAGGACTCGTGGGTAATATAAATGGTTGATGTGATCAGCTGCTAACCAAAAGGTTCGAGTCCATCCTGAGGCACCTGGGAAGAAAGGCCTGGTGATCTACTCCTGATAAACCAGCCACTGAAAACCCTGTCGGGCACCGCTGTACTCTGACACACGTGGGCTCATACACGAGTCAGCGTTAGCTCATGACAGCTAGTTGGCTGGTAGTTGGTGCCAGTGGGCAAGTAAGGGTGAGATGGCGCTGGGACAAGGGGGTTGATTGAACCTCTCAGGGACTCTAGGACTCACAGAGCAAACCAAAGACAGATTCTGCGTGAGGTGGCAGGGACACTGGTCTCACCAAGAACAGAAGACCCCAGCCACTGGCCACAAGCACTAGGAGTCTTAGAAGCCAGGCGTGGAGTGCAGTCAATTCTGATAAACAAGAGGCTCAATACTTAGCCTTCTTTGGGCCTAGAAGGGGCTGTGAGCTACCTAACCCATGTCTTGTGTTACCTGTCATGAGTCTGCTGCTGTGGCTGCACTGTTGTGTTTTTGTTAGCTGCCGTCAAATCAGACCCTGACTCCCACGCACAACAGAATGAAACACTACCCAGTCCTGAGCCATCCCTATCATGGGTGGTTGTGGATGGGACTGTTGTGATCCGTTGTCTGATTTTCAGCAGTAGATCACCAGGTCTTTCTTCCTTGTCTTAGTCCAGAAGCTCAGCTGAAACTTGTTCAGAATCATAGCAACACACAGGCCACCATGGACAGACAGGTGATGGCTGTGCATGAGATGCATTGACTAGGAACTGAAACCAGATTTTCCATGTGGGAGACAAGAATTCTATCTTTAAATGGTTGTTGTTAGATATTGTGGAGTTTGTTCCAACACATAGTGACCACTGAATTAGGGATAAGTGAGTGAAGAGACCTCTGGGCAGGAGAGAATCCCTAGGAGTGATGGGAGCTGCTGGAGGCTGGGGAGGAATTCTGTGGATGGTAGGAGACTGGGTTCCATGCTGCCAGAGAGCTTGGGGAATCTGGCTAATATGTGAGACATCTGTGTAGCTCAGTGGTTACACACTGGGCTCTGGAGTAAGACAGCTCAGAGTTCAGGCTGTGCCACTTAGTGACTGTGTGTCCTTAGGCAAGGTACCTGACCACTCAATGCCTCTGCTTCCATATGCGGTTTAAAGATGGTACTTACCTGACAGGTAGTTGTCAGAATTTGGAGATTTGATGCAAATAAGGCTCCTGGCATGTAGGAAACACCCTGAGAATAGTAACTATTATTTTTAGGTTGGGGCCCACTGTGTGAGTGAGGTTATGCAGTAGTTGAAAGCGTGGAGTCGGAAGCAGTGGCCATTCCAATACTTTTAAAACATCCAGAAGACCCCAGTGTAATGTTCTCCCCCTGGCCCTCCCATGCAGGTTCCCTGATCAATGCATATTGCTCATCGCAACAAGTCCTGTGCCAGATCGTGGGTGACCTTGGACCCGAGGTGCCCAACAATGTCACCTTTCACAGTTGGCAGGAGAGGCTCAGACAGAGCTATGGCTTCTACATCGGTCTGGGCCTGGCCATCCTGTCCAGCTTCTTCATTGGCTGCAGCATCATCCTGAAGAAGAAAGGCCTCCTGCGACTGGTGGCCACAGGGGCCACTCGGGCTGGTAAGCTCCTGAGACCAGACAGGGATGGGGCATGGTACAGCTGAGCTCACAGCCAGCTTTGCTTCCCAGGAGCTGGGGTAGCAGCTAGAGAGGCAGGCCTCCGATGGGTCCAAAAGGCTCATTGTCAACCCTGTAGGGAAGCCCAGCCACCAAGTGGACACCTTCCCTTATGAGAAATTGTTCGGCATTTCCGGTATTTTATGGTGTGCTAATTGGGCTGAAGATAGGGAAAGGTTTCAGAACCAAGTATCAAACTCAGGTCTAGCACTGCTTTCACTTCTTACCTGCTGTATTACCATTGGTAAGTCAAAACTTCTCTGCAGAACGAGAAATCTCTCTCTGCCTGTGTCGGTATCAGACACAGCTCCCCTGTGGGCTTTGGAAGAATTATTGAGTCTGTCTACAAGGGACTTGCGTGTCTGGAGAATAAAATGGGTACTCATAAAACAATGCTTGAGCAAGGGAATCCTGTATGAGATGATTCATTCAATTCAGTTGACATTTATTGTGTAGCTGCTGTGTGCCAGATACCATATGAGACAGTGCTGTTGAGTGTGCTCGTGGTGGAAACCCTGGCTGTGTAAGGGTTAAGCGCTATGTCTGCTAATGCTGAAGGTTGGCTGTTTGAATCCGCCAGGTGTTCCTTGCAGACTCTATGGAGCAGTTCGACTCTGTCCTATAGGATCACTATGAGTCAGAATTGACTCAGCGGCAGTGGGTTTGGTTTGGATATTGGTTCTCATGTAATGTTGAATGGACAGAGAGCTAGAGAAGTATGTAGGCAGCTGTTCTATGGTAGGTTAAGTGATACGATGTGCATATGTTGGAGGTGCATGTAAAGGCCAGGCTTGGGGAACTAAGTGGGTTTTCTGTAAGAGGTGATCTCTAGGCTGAGACCTAAATGGTAAGGTGATAGCAAGGCGAAGGAGGAAGACAGTATTCCAGGCAGAAGGAACAGCATGTGCAAGGGCTCAGAGGTGAGAACATGGTCATACAAGAAAGTGAAAGTTGTGCAGGGGAGCTGGAGCTGGAGAGGGGAGGATGAGGTAGGGGCCGTGTCATGAAGGGTCTGAGAAACTGTGTTTTAGAGGTTGAGTGCAATTGCTAGTGACTGAACAGTTTTAGGCAGGGGATGACGTTGGCCAATTTAGGATTTGAAAGTTTGCTGAGTAGAGAGTGGAAGACCGAGTAGGGGCGATAGATGACAGAATCCAGACCTGGGAAATGGCGATGGAAAAGGAGAGAAGAGGTGGGTTCAAGAGATCGTTTGAAGGTCGAAAGTACTGTGTGTTTGGAGTTGACAGATTCCACAGGGAGTGGTGAAAACGAGGTGTCCAGGATGACTCAGTTTTGTGACTTGAGCAACTGTGTAAATGATGGTGCTGTTTTCTGAGATAAATGCAGGAGGAACAGGCTCATGGGGAGATGACACACTCAAGTTTGGACGTGTACATTTGATGTGTCTGTGGGATATTGAGCTTTGGAATCAGACTCTTGGAGTTACACTTCTGGCTGTTCAGTTCCTGGTGATATGATTCTGGGCAAAGAAAGTGTTCTTTCTATGCCTTAGATTCCTTGTCTATAAATGAGGATGAGAATAGTATTAGCTTTAAGGATTGCTGTGAAGACATGTAACATGTTTTAAAAAACGCTCAGCACAAAGTAAGCACTAGTATTTGTATTACCATAATCTGAGTGAAGTGCTCTGCACACAGCTGGGTACCCAGTTCCAGAGCTCAGGTGTGCTCTAAGACGGTGAGAAGTGAGGTGCAGGGAGGAAGCCGGGCAGTGGGTTATTGTTGCTCTTTCCACTTTGCTTGCTCGTAAGTGTTCAAAAGTTCAGAGGCCTCTGAAGATGCCCAGAAAATGCTGCTTGTGCTCAGGGGAGAGCCCAGGGAGTCACCCCCTAGCAGGGGACTTAATAGAACTATTAATCATAATCCAGAAAAGCAACTTCCTAGCATCAACTTCTCTGCCATTTACTATTTCAGTGTTTTCTGAGATTTCAACTCTTAGAGTAAATGCTCTCAGAGTTCTTAGCTTTGGCAGCCCTGGTTGCATAGTGGTTAGGTGCTATGTCTGCTAATCAAAAGGTCGGCAGTTCAGATCCACCAGCTGTTCTTTGGAAGCTCTATGGGTAGAAAGTACTGTGTGTTCTTCTCTGGCCTGTGGGGTTGCTATGAATCAGAATTGACTCAGTGGCAGTGGGTTTAGCTTTTATAGACAGTTTCAAAAGGTGACATAATTTCTTGGCTTTCATATAACTGTCTAAAAGCCACCCATCATTATAGCTAGTACTTGTTGAGTATCGACTATGTGCCAAGACAGACAGTCCCTGGCTTACTGGGGTTCTGTTTTAGTAAGAGAAATGCCAGGAAATAAAGAGATGAACTCAGATTATATCACTGGAGGTTTGAGTCCATCCAGAGGCACCTCAAAAGGAAAGCCTGACAAGTTTTGAGAAATCACCATTGAAAACCCAGCAGAGCGCAGTGCTACTCTGACACAATTGACAGCAACTGTTTTTTTTTGTTTGTTTTTCCAAAGTTCAGTCAAGGAGAAGAACTGAGTGTCATGGCAGAAATTTCAAGAGGGAAATAATAGAGATAATGGGATCAGAGAGGGGGTCTTATGGGAAACAGCATTCAAACAGAGAGACTTGGAGAGTGGCCATAGGTCTCAGGCAAAAATTGTTGAGAAGAATATTCCGCATACAGGGGAAAGTATATCCAAAGGCATGAACTAAAGAGAACATGAATGGCTGGAATGGAGGAAGGAGGAGTGGCACAGGATAAGTGTGGAGAAACAGCAAGGACAAGACTGTGAAAGGCTGCATTAAGGATGCTGGTCTTTACCCTAAGACCAACTGGGAATCATCAACCAGCTACACACTCTTAAAAAGACCACTAGCTGCAGTGAGAGGAAGAATTATAAAAGGACAAGAGAGAAACCGAAGGACCCACTTAGAAACTTTTGCTCAAGCAGGCTGGAGGTGACGGCACCTTTGCGTAGGATGGTGGAGTGAAGCGGACACGTGTGAGAAGTGTTTTGTAGAGAGAATGAACAAGATGGACTGGATGTGGAGGATCAGGAAAAAGGAAAGAACAAGGGTAATTCTCTTGTTTCTGGCTTAAACAACTAGGTACATGGAAGTGCTATTTACTGAGTGCTGCTTTATTCAGGGGTTGGATGAGGAATGTTTAAAATCAAGCGTTCCATTTGGGACTGTGTTTGAGATGCCTGCAAGAGTTCTAAGAGAAGATGTCAAGTGGTCATTTGGATACATACACCTGGGCTTAGAAGAATGGTCAAGGCTACAAATATGAAATAAGGAACAAGCACATAGGTGGTACTGAAAACCTTGCAAATGGATGAAGTCACCCAAGAGAGGGCCCAGAACTAAGCCCAAGGCACACAGAGAGGTTGAGGAATAAAGGATGAGGATAGAATTAAGAAAGGTGCCCAATGTCTGGGGTCTTAGGACCCCAAGCTGCTGTCTGAGGTACACCAAATTGTCCCAACTCATCTGGAACAGATGATCACCAAGAACAGCAAAGATACAAGATAAAAAAGAGCTCAGGAGACAGAAGGACCCACATGAATGGGAGACTGAATCAACGTGAGACCAGAAGAACCAGATGGTGCCTGGCTACCACCAAAAACAGCTGTGACAGGGGACAGAATGCAGAGTCCCTGAGATCACATGAGAAAAAGAGGTGTGCAGCCCAAGAACTCTTCTAAAAAACCTGAATTGATAGTCCAGGAGTCTGGAAGGTCCCCTGGGAACATGGCCCCTACATCTGCTGCTGTCCCTGATTGGAAACCAGTAATAAGTCAACTCTTCAGACAACTATGGACTGGACTAAGGGACATGGTGTGACCATGTAGTGTGTGTGCTTTATGGTTTTATGAATTTACAGGAGGCTGTCCTGCTAGTCTCCTTCTAGATGGGAGAGAAAAGGGTAGAGACAGGAACAGAGATGTTTTTTAAGAGGATACTAGATACACAGAGTGAAAAGGAGGGGTATGCTGTCACGGAGGTGTTGGGGAGAGCAGAGGGAGCTGCAGATAGGTGGGCATGCAAAACCTGTGTAGATTGCATACTTAATCACAGTAAAAGAAAGAAAGGTGCCTGAGAAAGTAGGGCTAAATACTAACTTTTTGTGTCCATTCCTTTCTGCAGTGGACGGAGGTTATGGCTACTTGAAGGATGGAATGTGGTGGGCTGGATTTCTCACCAGTAAGTGAGTTCTCTGCTGCTAATGACAGTGACCTTCTGATAGTAACGGTGCAGAAGAAAGGGAGGTGTAGATGGGGCATTTTTGTCTGAACTGTGCAAAGTGTGAGCCTGAGACCCAGATGCCCAGGAGAACACCTTGACCATCGTTGCGGGTAGAACATCTTACCCATCTCATATCATTTTCTCAATCCAAGGTTGTCAACGAAGCGTCTATCCCAGAAACATTTACACACAGCTGCTGATAAAGGCATACTTTTTTCTCAACTACCCTTCAACACCGAGAGATAATGTCACTGCCTCGTTGCAGTCTCTTGGATTCCTCAAGGACATGGTCAAGGCTGGAACTCCTAAACTCCACTCACAGGCAGTTTGTGGGCCCGTTTAGATGGCTGGTCAACCACCAAATTTGCATATACATGCCTTTTCCTAACCTTCCTACCTGTCCTCTCTGGCTTTGAAGTCCTGTTTTCAGATTAGAAATTGGTCAGTTCTCCATTTATAATCCCCTAAGTCAGGTTTTGATCTACATTTTAGCCAGGGCTATCACATTCTTACCTATGAAAGGGAGATCCAGGTTTTCTCTGCCAGCAGTGAGATGGAAAAGCTACCAGTTCCCAGACTGGAAACTCAAATGGGGAGAATTTAGGCCCCTTGGGACTATCAGACCTTTGGTAACTGCCTGCATGTTGTCTGAGACTGTCTCTTAGTTCCCCTGTGAAAGAAGAGTTTGTTTACTGATTGGTGCCTGGAGTATCAGTAAGCCAATCGGTAAATGTAACTTTTTTTATTTGATAATTAGCAGTTAATAGAGCTAATCTTAAAGATTAGACCAAAACCTTGGCAGTCCATGAGACACATTTACATATACCTGGACTGGCAGCCAAGAGACCTGAAAACAAGAAAACTTCTACTCACAAACTTGTTGGGTGACCTTGGACTCTGAGCCGTAATTGTCCCATCTTTCAACTGGAAGGATTTGATCAGAATTGTCTAGACCTGACTTTGGATCACACCCTCAAGGGAGCGAGAATCAGGATCATGGTTTTAAGGATTGCTGGTCTGTTGGTGTTCTGGTTAAGAGATCAGCTGCTAACCAAAAGATCAGCAGTTTGAATCCACCAGCCATTCCTTGGAAACCCTATGGGTCAATTCTACTGTGTCCTCACAGAGTCCCTGAGAGTTGCCGTCATCTCAATGGCAACGAGTTTGGTTTGGTTTGGTAAGGTTAGGCTGGACTCCCTGGGTGGTGCTAGTTGGAATCCGTCTTGGAAACCCTGTTGATTGGTTCTGCTCTGTCCTCTAGGGTTGCTGGAAATTGGAATCAGTTGGACAGCAACTGGTTGCGTTATTTTTTTGTTTGTTTTGGTCTGGGGTTCTACAAATGGGTGAACACGAGGAAGGACTCTCTGCCCAGGTTCACCTGGGCTGGAGGTGATGCATTTGAGCCACACTAAGACCTCTTCTCCCTTCATTTCTAGTGGCTGCTGGAGAAATTGCCAACTTTGGGGCCTACGCTTTTGCTCCTGCAACCGTTGTCACACCTCTGGGAGCACTGAGCGTCCTCATAAGGTTGGCATCCCCTCTCTGTCTCTGGATCCTTCTTGTGCGCAGTTTGTTGAGGCCCGGAATGGACAAGAGGGGTCAGATTGTCTCACCTGGCAATCAGGGACGAGGCTCCCAGCTCTCTGAAAGTGGCAGGGTGCTATTCAGTGCTTTGGACCTTTGGATTGTTTGCTGTTAGTTACCCCGTACTCTTCCTAACTGACTGGAAGATAGAGGGACAGGACAGGCCAAGCCCTAAACCAGCTGGAAGTCTTCCACAACCACCAGGCTGTCTCATGTCATTCTTTCGGTACCACAGTCAAAGAAGCACATAAATCAAGCGCAGGAGCCCTAGGTTAACACCGAGTTCTAGTGCTAGCTCTGCCACCTAGAAGTTGTGTTACCATGCTTCAGTCATGTAACTGTGCTGAGCCTCACTTTCCCCATCTTCAAAATGGGAATACCAGTGTATACTTACCAGGGAGCATTGTTTCAAGGACTAAATGAGATAATGCACAGGAAGTTCAGAGTCCTGGCACCAAAGAATAACCACGGCTAACATACATTGACACCTTGTTGTTAGGTGCCATTGGGTGGGTGTTGACTCATGGTGAGCGCATGGACAACAGAATGCAACACAGCCCAGTCCTGTGCCGTCCTCACAGTCACTGCTATGTTGGAGCCCGTCAGTGCAGCCAGGGTGTCACTCTGTCTCCCTGAGGGTCTTCCTCTCTTATGCTGACCCTCTGCGTTACCAAGAATGATGCCCTTCTCCAGGGATTGGTCCCTCCTGATAACATGTGCAGAGTACATGAGATGAAGTCTCACTGTCATCACTTCAGAGGACCATTCGAACCATACTTTTTCCAAGATAGATTTGTCTGTTGTTCTGGCAGTTGATGGTATATTCAGTGTTCTTCACCACCACCGTAATTCAAAGGCATCAGTTCTTCTTTGGTCTTCTTTATTCACTCTCCAGCTTTTGCATACCTATGATGCAATTGAAAACACTGTGGCTTGAGTCAGGTACACCTTAGTCCTCAAAGTGGTATCTTTGTTTTTCAACACTTTAAAGGGGTCTTTTACAGCACATTTGCCCCATGCAAAGTGTTGTTTGATTTCTTAACTGCTGCTTCCATGGGCATTGGTTGTGGATCCAAGTAAAGTGAAATCCTTGACAGTTTCAGTATTGTCTCCATGTACCGTGATGTTGCCTGTTGGTCTAGTTATGAAGATTTATTTATTTATTTGATGTTCGGGTATAATCCACACTGAAGGCTGCAGTGAGGGCTTACTGTGTTCTAAATGTGTTTCATGTATTGACTCATTTAGTCCTCACAGCAGCCCTACAAATCAGAAAGTAGGCAAGATCTGAGGCTGAGAGAGTAAGTTGGCCAAGGCAGTCTAGGTTCAAAGTGCCGAAGCCAGGCTTCCTACCCAGGTAGACTGATTCCAGAGTTTGTGTGCTTAGCCACTCTGCTGTGGCTAATCATTCAAAAAAACATGTGATAGCCATAAAGTAAATTATATCAGATGTCTCTGTTTCCCACTGCCCTCCTGAGCTACGGACTGAAAGTGGCTCCTCTGTAGGGGGTCCCTGAGGCCCCATTTGAAGCAGACTCTGATTCTTGGCGTATCCTGAATCAGTTGCCATCCAGTCAATTCTGACTCAGGGCAACCCTGTGTGGGTCAAAATAGAACTGTAATACATGTTACAAAGGGTTTTCAATGGCTGGTATTTTGAAAGGAGATTGCCAGGCTTTTCTTCCATGGCACCTCTGGGTGGACGCCAGCGTCCAGCTTTTTGGTTAGCAGTCAAGTGTGTTTATAATTTGTACCACCCAGGAATTCCTGCCTAACCATACCAAATCAAAACCAAACTTATTGCCATTGAGGCAATGGCGACTCATAGTGACCCTATTAGGACACAGTGGAACTGCCTGATAGGGTTCCCAAGGAGTGGCTGGTGGATTCAAAGTGCTGACTTTTTGGTTAGCTGTCAAGCTGCCAATCACTGCACTACCAGGGCCCCAGCCTAACAACCCAAAACAACACATTGCTGTCGAGTCAATTCCAACTCATCACGACACTACAGGTCAGAGTAGAACTGCTCCATAGAGTTTCCAAGGAGCACCTGGTGGATTTGAACCTAACCTACCCTAAACTAACCTTAAACCCTAGCCAGCAACATCCTGTTTTGTTGTACTGTCTTAATGATGATTTTGAAATATTAGTCAAAAAACAAATAGCATCATGACTCATAGTTGCACAGTTGGTGTAGTTGATCTCCAGTAGGTATGATAACACTATTTTATATCTAATTAGTTTATAAATTCCCAGTATCAGGAAGTTGGGGGAGGTATGGGATCCTCTGAGGCATGACTCCTGCCTATGCTAATACCATCAGAATCTCCTGAACAAAGCATCATGGGCTAAATGGTTTTGGTAGCTTTAGAGGAAGACAGACATGGCAGTTCAGATATTGATCCCATCATTCCTGATAACCTTGAACCTGGATTTTTTTTGTAACTTAGTGGGGTCCCTGCTCAGCCTACAGATCTTTACACTGTAACAGTGATCCTTCTGTAAAGAAACAGAAGCATGCGCCAGTGATCATATCTGGGTTTTCTTCCCTTCATCCCTCACATCTGCTGGCACATCTGGAGGTAATGACGAGCATCAAGGTGCTGCAGGCATTTTTGCAGAAAAGAAAAGATTCAGGCAGTCACAAGAAATTTCTTCACTGGGGTGTAGAGGAGCAACATAGACTTTATAATTAGACAGTGCTTGAGTTCAAATCCTGCTCTGCTACTTACCAGTTCTATGACTTATCCCAAGTTATTTTACATTCACTGAACTCTTGTTTTTCTTCTGTAAAATGGGAATCGTAATTTTTTACTTCCCTAGAGAGTGTGAGATGTTAGTGAAATAATAAATGTAAGTTTCTAGCACCCATTGGCTCGACTCAGAATGAGAAGAAACAGTTGCAAACATTCATTAATAATCAGAGCATACAACGTTTGAAATACAAATCTAGGAAACTTGGAAATCATCAAAAATGAAATGAAACACACGAGCATCAATATCTTAGGCATTAGCAAGCCTAAGAGCATTTGGAATCAAACCATCATAAGGTGTACTATGCTGGGAATGACAAATGAAGAGGAATGGTGTCATAGATTAAATTGTGTACCCCCCATCCCAAAAATGTGTAGCAGTTTGGCTGGGCCATTACCCTCTGGGCCTTCTCAGTTGTTACCGGTTCTCTTCAGTACCTTCTAAATCCTCTATCCATTCAGTTTCAAAACCACTTCCATATTTTAGGTATTGTTACAGCAGCACCGTACTCTCTGAATACGAAATTCAGTCTTAGTCATTAGTGATGCCCTAACAGAAATGCCACAAGGGCCTATTGTGTGATGTTCCTGTAAGTTGTAAATCCTGCCCCTATGATGTTAAGGGGGAGGATGGACAGCAAACGTATTAGTGAGGCAGGACTCAGTGTGTAAAATTGTATTGTGCCTTGAGGCAATCTCTCTAGATATAAAAGAAAGACGCTAGCAGAGAGATAATGGGGAACTCACACCACCAAGAATGTTGTGTTATGAGCAGAACGTGTCCTTTGGAAATGAACTAGGGTCCCTGTGCCTCAGAAGCTCTCAGTCCAGGGGAAGATTGATGACAAGGACCTTCTTCCAGAGTCAGCAGAGGAAGCCTTTCCTGGAGCTGACATGCTGAATTTGGACTTGTAGCCTACTGCGCTATGAGAAAATTTCTCTTTGTTGAAGTCATCTTTTTGTGGTATTTATGTTATGGCAGCGCTAGATGACTAAGGCAAATGATGTTGCATTCATCGTCAAAAAGAACATATCAGGATCTGTCCAGAAGTGCACCATTGTTAGTGATAGGATAATATCTGTATGCCTGCAAGGAAGGTCAGTTAATACAATTATTATTCAAATTATGCATAAACCACTAAGGCCAAAGACGAAGAACTTGAAATCAGCTTCTGCAGTCCAGAATTGATCAAGCTTGCAGTCAAGATGCATTGGTAATTATTGGCGATTGGAATGCAAAAGTTAGAAACAAAGAAGAAGGATTGGTAGTTGGAAAATACAGCCTTGATGACAGAAGCAATACTAGAAATTGCATGATAGAATTTTGCAAGATTAACAACTTCTTCATTGCAAATACTTTTTTTCACCAACTTAAATGGTAACTGCACACATAGACCTTGCTAGATGGAAAAGATAGGAATCCAGTTCACTGTATCTGTGGAGACAGTGGAAAAGCTCAGTATCATCAGTCAACACAAGGCTAGATGCTGATTGCAGCACAGACCGTCAGTTGCTTTTATGCAAGTTCCAAGTTCTTCAGTAGAAACTGAAGAAAAGTGGATCAGGTCCACAAGGGCCAAAATATGACCATGAGTATAGCCCACCTGAGTATAGAGACCATCTCAAGAATAGATTTGATGCAGTGAACACTAATGACTAAAGACTAGAAGAGTTTTGAAATATCAAAGAAATCATACATGAAGAAACCAAGAGGTCATTTAAAAGCAGGAAATAAAAGACCACACTGGATGTCAGAGGAGACTCTGAAACTTGCTGTTAAATGTCAGGTCACTGAAGCAAAAGGAAGAAATGATGAAGTAAAATAACTGAACAATGTATTTCAAAGCTTGAGAAGACAAAGTATTATAATGACATGTGCAAAGAGCTGGAGATAGAAAACCAAAAGGGAAGAACATACTCTGCATTTTTCAAGTGACAGAACTGAAGAAAAAATTCAAACCTCAAGTGGTAGCAGTGAAGGATTTTGCAGGGAAAATGTTAAACAATGCAGGAAGCATCAAAAGAAGATGGAAGGAATACACAGAGTCATACCAAGAAGAATTGGATGACATTCAACCATTTCAAGACATAGCATATGATTAGAAACTGATGGAATATTAATTAGATGTTTCAGCAAACAGATACAGTGCTGGAAACACTCACTTGTTTATGCCAAGAATTTTAGAGGCCAATGTCTTGAAGCTACCTGGCCAATGTCTTGAAGAGATCCATATTTATGACTATTCTCAAGAAAGGTGATCCAACTGATTGTGGAAGTTATAGAACAGTATCATCAATATCACACACAAATAAAATTTTGCTCAAGATCATTCGAAGGCAGTTGCAGCAGTATATTGATAGGGAACTGCCAGAAATTCAAGTGAGATTCAGAAGAGAACGTGGAACGATGTTGGGTGGATCTTGGCTGAAAGCAGAGAATACCAGAAAGGTGTTTACCTGTGTTTTATTGACTATGCAAAGGCATTTCAGTGTGTGGATCACAACACATTATGGACAACATTGTGCAGAATGGGCATTCGAGAACACTTAATTCTGCTGTGAGGAGTCTGTACATGGTTCAGAGGCAGTCGTGCAAACAGAACAAGGGAACTTTGCGTGGTTTAAAGTCAGAAAAGGTATGTTTCAGGGTTTGTATTCTTTCACCATACATTTTCAGTCCGTATGCCAAGCAGATAATCCAAGAAGCTGGACTATATGAAGAAGAATAGGACATCAGAATTGGAGGAGGACTGATTAACAACCTGCATTAAACAGACGACACAAGCGTGCTTGCTGAAAATGAAGAGGACTTGATGAAGATCAGAAACACAGCCTTCAGTATGGATTGCATCTCAACATCAACAAGAAAACAAAAATCCTCAGAACTGGACCAGTAAACAACAGCATGATAAATAGAGAAAAGATTGAGGATGTCAGGAATTTCATTTCACTTGCTGCCACAGTCAGGTGCCCATGGAAGCAGCAATCCAGAAATCAAAAGACACGTTGCACTGAGCAGATCTGTTGCAAAACGTGTCTTTAAAGAGTTGAAATGTAAAGATGTCACCTTGAAGACCAAGATGCCCCTGACCCGAGTCATGGTATTTTTCAGTCACATCACATACATGCAAAAGCTGGACAATGAGGACAGAAGAATTGATGCCTTTGAATTGTGGTGCTGGAGAACAACATTGACCATGCCATGCACTGCCGAAAGAAAAAACAGACCTATTCTGGAAGAAGTACAACCAGAGTGTGCCTTGGAAATGGTGGCAAAATTATGTCTTATGTATTTTGGTCACGTTGTCAGGAGGGATCAATCTCTGGAGGACATCATGCTTGGTAAAGTAGAAGGTCAGCAAAAAACAGCAAAACCCTCAACAAGATGGATTGACACAGTGCCTGCAGCGTGACAGTGGGCTTAAGCATAACAACAATTGTGGGCATGGCACAGGAGCAAGCAATGTTTTGTTCTAGTGTAAATAAGGTCCCTATGCATCAGAACTGACTGCATGGCACCTAACAAGAACAGCACCCATGGAAAACCTGTTGCTGTGAAGTTGATTCCAACTTACGGGCAACCCTATAATACAGAGCAGAGCTGCCCTGTAGGGTTTCCAAGGCTGTACTCTTTTATGGAAGCCAACTGCCACATTTTTCTCTTGAGGAGCAACTGGTGGTTTTGAACTGCTGACTCTCTGGTTAGTAGCTGGGTACTTAACTACTGTGCCACGAGGGTTCCTTCAATTTCCGGTGTTCTAACTATTATATATGCTCAAGACATGGTGCATATAATTATTGTCATTGTGGTGGTGTGATTGTTCGTACTGACATACACAAATGGAAGAAGGAATTGATTTGTTCAGTATTTTCCAAGGAACAGAAACTGGACAATGAGTATAAATTTTCAGAAGGTGTATTATTGGACTGGAGTTCCTGAGTTGTGCCAATGGTTAACACGCTTGGCTACTAACCAAACAGTTGAAGGTTCGAGCCCTCACAGCGGTGCTGTAAAAGAAAGGTTTGGTGATTGTCATGGTTGGAATTGTGTACCCCCAAAAATGTGTGCAGCCACGTGGCTGGGATATGGTTCCCAGTATCTTGGGACTGTCCTCCACTGTGTGGTTTTGCTAACCTGTATGTTAAAGGATTAGGGTGGGGCTGCGAATTCCTGCTGTGGGGGGAGTTTCCCTGGAGTATGGCTTGCCCCACCCTTAATGCTTTTAGCTTGCAAGGAATAGAAGGAAAAAGAAACAAAGGACGATTTGAGAACCTCGCTACCGTCAAGCAAGCAGCACCGGGAGCAGAGTGTGTCCTTCAGACACAGAGGTTCTTGCGTGAGGACGCTCTCTGGACAAAGACTGATGCAATACCGGACTTTCCTCCAGAGCCGACAAGGGGATAGTCTTTCCCTGGAGTGGACACCCTGAATATAGACTTGCAACCTACCGGACTGTGTAAGAATAAATCTTTCTTTGTTAAAGCCATCCACTCTGTGGTATTTCTGTTAGAGCAGCCCTAACTGACTAAAACAGTGATCCTCTCTCAAAAAATCAGCTTTAGAAACCCTGCGGAGTACAGTTCTGCTTTAACAGATGTGGGGTCACCATGAGTCGGAATCAACACAACTGCAGCTGGTTTTTGGTAGGTTCTTGGTCAGTAGTTACAGTGAACATAGAGTGGATTGATTTGCTTTGTGAAGGGGTGAGTTTCCTGCCCCCAGAGGTGTATAAGCCAAGGCTGAAAGCCATGTGACAGCAATGTTCAGAGAGAATGTGGCCACTGGATAGACAAGTGAGGATGTTAGGCAAGATCGCTTTGCAGGAGCCTCCCCATGTAATGAGGAAGGCATCTGCATTCATTTCTGTCCCTCCAGCACACTCTGTAACCGTCTCATGAGTGAGTTTTTATTTCAGACCTGTTTGGGGGACATAGAAAAGCCCCATGTGACAGAGCAGTGAGTCCTGATCTGTTGTTCTCTGCTAGTGTCTTCCTAGCCGTGGTTTTACTTTATGGCCCTGCTGCAGGCACCAACGTGTAGTCACTTTGACCCGTTTCCACCTGCAGTGCCATCCTCTCCTCCTATTTCCTGGGAGAGAATCTGAATCTGCTGGGCAAGCTGGGCTGTGTGATCTGTGCGGCCGGCAGCACCGTGATGGTGATACACGCCCCCGAGGACGAGAAGGTCACCACAGTTATGGAGCTGGCTTCCAAGATGAGAGACACAGGTGGGTTCTAAGGGCCTGTGAGCAGGAAGGCGCTGGGGCCAAGGGGTTGTGTGGACTGGGTGGGCGGTGTGGGAGACAGTGAGCTACAAAAGGTACTGGGCTGGTACTTGTTAGCCGAGCAGAGTTAAAGGCTTGCTAGCCTGTTACAGGAAAACTGGTGACACCGTGGTTAAGAACTACGTTGCTAACCGAAAGGTTGACAGTTTGAATTTAACAGGTGCTCCTTGGAAACTACAGGGCAGTTCTACTCTGTCCTACAGGGTTGCTATCAGTTGCAAGCGACTTGACGGCAGTGAGTTTAGTTTTTGGTTTAGGCTGACATATGTAGATGACTTTTATTCGTTATTTATCCTTTGCTAGTCACTGTTTTAAATGCTTTACATCCATCATCTCATGTAACCTCACAGAACAGCCCTCTGAGGAAGGTTCTATTTTACAGAGGAAATGGGCCTAATTTATTGAAGAGCTGTAACATTAGAACTGGAACCAGTGTTTGCTAGGTGGTGTTCCGTGGGTGTGGGACTCCAGCATGAATCATGTTATTTAAAGCTCGGATTCTCTCTCTCCCGCCCCCTCGAAGGGTTCATCGTGTTCGCCGTGCTCATGCTGGTGTTCTGCCTCATCCTTATCTTCGTGATCGCCCCACGCTATGGGCAGAGGAACATCCTGGTCTTCATCGTCATCTGCTCTGTGATCGGGGCCTTCTCTGTGCTTGCCGTCAAGGGGCTGGGCATTACCATTAAGAACTTCTTCCAGGGGTTGCCAGTCGTGCGGCATCCCCTCCCCTACGTCTTGTCCCTCATCCTGGCGCTTTCACTGAGCACTCAGGTCAACTTCCTCAACAGGGCACTGGACGTTTTCAATACCGCCTTGGTATTCCCCATCTACTACGTGTTCTTCACCACAATGGTGGTGACCTCCTCCATCATCCTCTTCAAGGAGTGGCACAGCATGTCTGCCGTGAACATTGCGGGCACCCTCTCAGGCTTTGTCACCGTCATCTTGGCTGTGTTCATGCTTCACGCTTTCAAGGATCTGGATGTCAGCTTGGCTAGCTTGCCCCGCATGCACAAGAACTCACGCCCAACTGCAGCTCCCTCCCCAGAGCCCACGGTCATTAGACTGGAAGATAAGAATGTTCTTGTGAACAACATGGAACTCTCCAGCACCCCATCTCCAGAGGAGAAGCCTAAAGTATTTGTAATCCATTCCTAAAGTGTAGAATACATGAGGAAGAGGTTGAGCCCTATAGGACAGCCTGACCTTGTGGTTTCAGAGCTACGTGGTTATTTTCAGCACACCTGCATTGACTGTTTCCAATGGGCTACCTTCCCATGAGAATTTTATTTATACCTCATCACTGTGTCCAGGAGAAAAATTCCCTACCCAGTGAGAGGTGGCGGTAGAACTTTCTGGAAACACAGCCTCAGAGACCAAATGACCGTAGTTTACACTGGTGCCAGGAGGTCCCCTGGACCTTCCTTCCCACTTGTACCCAGGTGCCATCTCTGGCTGCAGCTGTTGTTGGAAAGAAGATAGAAACTGACCAGTTGAATGTAGCAGAGTGTGAGAACTTCCCTGAGATACTTACTAGTTGTTGGAAAATCCTTAGCCCCAATTCTCATATTGAGATTGAATCACCTTCCTTAGGATTCTGAGGAACCTGAGGATGAGGTGCAGCTGGTTCCCAGATGCTCAGAGGAGGGATCAGCTTGCTTGGCCATCAACAGCTGACAGAGATGCAACTAATAAACATTTCTGATTGCCTTTGCCACGTCCTCTTCAGAGACACAAGCAAGACCTCAGCTGACCTTCTTACTGTGAAAGCCACCAGATGTCTCAGGGAAAAATTGAGACCAGCCCGTTCCTGGAGAATCCAAGCCTGGAAGTCAGCATCTTTGTTTCCATGCACCCCATCCATGCCCTGTCCCATCATTCTCTCAGGTGACAGTCTAAGGAGTCAGTCACCGAGACATTCAGGCAGTGATCTTTAGAACCCCAAACAACACAGCAACAGATGCTTCACAGCCAAGCTCTGCTGGCTAAACCAGTGTTGCGTGTTGCCTTATTCTGGAAAGCAGATATCAACTACTCTGGCTGTTGAGCTAGAATTTGCCAGAATACACTTTCCTTTTCATCAAGGAATAAAATCAAAGTATGATTTGGGAAGGTGGGAGGAAATATGAGGAGCAAAGTCAGGATTTGGCAGAAAGCAGACGCAGGCCTTCTGGAAACTGGGGGCAAACTTTTGTGTTTACACTGGCACCTAGCCAAGAACCTGGGCAAAAGGGATCTAGGGTAATTTCTAGCCTGCAGCCTCAGATGCTGGCTGATGAAATCTGTTTTGAGCCTCAGTGACCAAGTTGAGGCACAGGCTTTGCATGAAGTGCATTCTGGCTGCTGGCCAGATGGCCACCAAGTCCCCAATTCCATTGATGAGCTGCCCACACTGGAGGCAGTGTGCTGTGACTGCTCAGCTCCACCTGCTGTGGGGACTGTCTTTGGTCCCCTCACATTTGGCCTGAGGCATCGAAAAAGCAAGAGCAGCTGGAGAGAGAGAGAATTGATACTCCTTTTCTTCCTGACTCTTTCTAGCTGTAAGGGGTGGTGCAGGAAACACCGGAAAGGGAAAGTGAGCCCCAGCACAGCTGTCCAAAGGAAAGACTTGATCCTTAGCTCTCCAGCTGGTGCAAAGCCTCCCCTGAGGTACCCCTTACCTGCTCCCCATGTGTGCATTCCCTGTCCTAAGCACAGCTCGGCTCAGGCCCCACTCTTGCTGGCCTTGGAGCTCCAAAGGCTCAGCTGACCAGCCAACAGCTTCCCTGTACCTCCAGCCTGAGGTCACCAGCTTTTAATCAATGTGGATGTCTGTCTGCAACTAAAATCAATGCAACATGTTGGACCTTGCAAAAGGAAATAAGCTGAGGGCCATGAATATGGGATGCAGGGTCAAGAATAAAGATTTCAGAGTGTGTTTACTTGATATTTATGTGTTGCCTGTCCTTGGAAACAAAGTGATTGAATTAGTTCCCCTAGTGCTACCTGGCTGGTCTCTGAACGGGTATACCAGTTGACCAGTTGCCATTGGCTTTGCTTCTAACTCATGGTGATACCACGTGTGTTACAGTAGAACTGTGCCCTGTGAGAATCTCAATAGCTGATGTTTTGGAAGTAGATTGCCGGGTCTTTCTTCTGAGGTGCCTCTGAGTGAACTCCAACCTTTCAGTGGTCAGTCAACCATGTCAACCATTTGCACCACCCAGGGACTCCCTAAAGCAATGTGGCTATCAGAAAAGCCCCCACTGGCCTTCCTCGAATCACTCCATAGAGTGGGACTGTCTTTGGCGTGGAGTCAGTTACAGACATTGATTCCTTGTTAAGGCCTGAGTCCTTCCACACCAGGTGTCAGGCACAGTGCTAAATGCTTCACAGGAACACTCTTAATCCTTACAAATTCCCTAAAAGATACATTTTGATCCCCATTGTATACATGAGAAAAGGTTGAGTAATTTGCCTGAGGTCACACAACCAGGAAGCATCAAAGTTCCCATCTGGCTCCAAGTTCACTTTCTCAGCCACCAGGGTACGCTGTGTCCCTCCAAAAGACTCCAAAAGACTCAACTGCATGATGTGAAGTCATGCAGTTGTCATGTTCATTTGTTTTCTTGTGATCTGTGTTTCCCCCATCTAGGTATAAGCTCTATGGGATTTGGTTCTTATTTACAGCTTGTCCTTTGTGCCTAGGACAAAGTTGGCTCAAAAGATACTTATTGAAGGAAGGAACAACATTGTTCCAAACAGTCTTTCCATGCCCATACTGTCCTCGGGGCCAGCTCTCAGCCCAAACCAGATCCTAACAGAAACTTTGCATATTGAGCAGACCCAAACCCAAGCCAAACCTGTTGTTGCTGAGTCGATTCCAGCTCATAATGACCCTATAGGACAGAAGAGAACTACTGCATAGGGTTTCCAAGGAGCAGCTGGCAGATTTGAACTGCCAGCCTTTTGGTTACAAGCCATAGCTCTTAACTGCCACACCAGCAGCAGAAACCCACTCATGTCTAATTGATTCTGACTCATAGTGACCCCAAAGGGTTTCCAAGGCTGCAAATCTCTCTAGAAGCTGACTGTCACATCTTTCTCCCATGGAGTCACTGGTAGTTGCAAACATATGACCTTTCCTTTAGCAGCCAGTCACATTAACATTATTAAGCAGACTGGGAAAAATAACCCAAAACAACCCAAAAACCCATTGTCATTGAGTTGATTGTGACTCTTACAGACCCTAAATCTAATTTAGTCAAGTTTTTGAGCGTGTGAGCTGTGCCAAGCACAGTAGGGTCCTTTCACATAGAACACTTAATGGATTGTGACAACATTTTTGAGGTGGCGTTACCCCCAACTGCATAAAGGAAAGAGACTCCCAAATTCTGGAACTTGCCCGACTGACATAGTAAGGAGCAGAGTTGGGATTTGAACCCAGGGCCTGTCCAGGCAGGCTCTGTGTATTACGCTGCCAGCCAATATATGCCTCTCAGCCCAGAGATGTGCCAAAAGAGTAGACACGATGGCTGGGGTAGATGAGGGCATTAAACTGGCAGGGATGTTTGGTGGGCTTAATTATGAGCAATCATTTCAGTAGCCAGTACATTTGTGTTTCAATGTCTCTGCTGTCCCTAGATAAGCTCATCACTGTGACAGAGTTAAAAAACCTGCTCCCGGGAACTTTTGTGAAAAATAAATGAAATAATGCAAAAAGGTAGAGTGCCTAGCAAGTGTTAATTACTGAGTAAACATTACCTCCTGTTGTAGATGTTGGAGCCCTGGGTGTACAGTAGTTAGGAGCTACAGCTGCTAACCAAAAGGTTGGCTGTTCAAATCCACCAGCTGCTCCTTGGAAACCCTATAGGGTTGCTATGAGTTGGAATGGACTTTGCAGCCACAGATTTTTTTTTTTTTTCCTAATTGTAGATACTAATATTCTATTTCTTTCATAAAACCCAGTAATTGAGGTAGGAATCAAATGAGGGAAAAAAGGTGGCTTCCTTTTGTGGATACAGAATCACTAAATGAACAAAACCTGTGTTATTGTCAAAAAGCATACTGGTCCCTGGCATGCCCACCCAGCCCCAGAATGGTGGATAAATCACTCCCTCTGCAGTACAACAGGCCCAGCAATGAGATGAAGAGGTGAAAGGAGGGTGTCAGATCTTTTCTAAACCCAACTGTGTAAAAAAATACTCATCAGTAAAGCCCTTTAGGGATTTAAGGATTCAAACTCTACTTCCACTAGACCAGTGTGTGTCCAGGTGCAAAGAGAGACAGCTCCCTCTACTGGTCATGGAGAAACACGGGGCTTTTCTATGGCTGGAAGCAGCCCTGGTGGCCCAGTGATTAGGCACTTGGCTGCGAACTGAAAGGTCAGAGGTGCAACCCTCCAGCTACTCAGCCGGAGAAAGATACAGCAGCTGATTTCCATAAAGATGTAAATCAAAACAAAAAACCCAGTGCCATCAAGTCGATTCTGACTCAAAGTGACTCTGAGATTATAGCCTTGGAAACCTTATGGGACAGTTCTTCTTGGTCCTATAGGGTCGCTCTGAGTGGAATTAACTTCACAATAATGGATTTTGTTTGGGGGATTCTTCCTATAGCCAACCTGTACCAGGTGCTATTGAGTCGATTCTGACTCACGATGTGTGTCTGAGTAGAACTGCGCTCCTTAGGGTTTTCTATGGCTGACATTTTAAAGCTGGGTCACCAGGCTTTTCTTCTAAATCTCCTCTGGCTGGACTTGAACCTCTCACCCTTCAGCTAGCAGCTGAGCACTTTAACCATCTGTACTACCCAGAAACACCTTCTAAGACTAAACAGCCATCAGAATGGTGTGATGGATGTCTGTGGGAAACCTCAGGAGGAGGAGGAGTCTGAGTAATCATCCTATCCAGTCTCAGCAGTAGGACATAAAAAAGAGTTGCCAAAGCAGGTAACATTTCAAATGACAATTTATTTTAATTAAATACAAACAAGGAAAAAAGGCACAATGGCCTATTCAAGTATTTTGCATAGATATAAAAATCATTGTAAACAATTAACAGGTGGACAAGACAGAGGATGTTTTTGTGAAGTTTCCCAGAAGAAAACAAAGTTCACATTGCCCTGGATCCCAGACAGACACACGTAAGCTCAGTGGCAGAGTGGGTGGAGGGGTTACTTTGGAAGTGGTTGGCTTGGATACTGCAAAACCTCTCCTTAGCTGGCTTCCCTAGGGACAGGGACATCTTTCCAGATGGCACTCTCTCTGCTCTCCTGGGTGCCCAGAAAAGCAGTTTATACACATGTAGACACAATCACTGACTTCAGACCTGCTCTCTGATTTCAAATGCAATTTGTCAAATACAAACCAATGTGGACATAGGTAAAGAGACTATTCAAAAGCACTACTGCAAGATAGGAAAAAGGAACTATAAAATAGAGGGAAAGGGAGGACTGAAAAAGAGGAGAATGCTCGAATCTGAAACCTCTACGTGTCTCACAGCTTGGGCAGAAAAGAGCTTTAGTGTTGTTGCTGGGTGTCACTGAGTTGATTTCAACTCATGGAGACCCTGTGTGACATAGCAGATCTGCCCCATAGGGTTTTCTAGGCTTAAAGCTACACAGGGGCAGATTGCTAGATCTTTCTCCCTCAAAACTACCAGGTGGGTTGGAACCGCCAACTTTTCAGTTAGCAGCTGAGTGCTTAACCACTGTACCACCAGGGTTCCTTTCTCTTTCATAAAAACCCAAACAACCAAAGCCACAGCAATCAAGTCCATTAGGACTCACAGCGCCCCTATAGGACAGAATAGAACTGCCCCCTAGAGTTTCCAAGAGGCACCTGGTGGATTCGAACTGCCAACTTTTGGGTTTGGTTAGCAGCCAGAGCACTTAACCACTACGCCATGAGAAAAAGAAAAAACCAAAACCAAAAAAAAAAAACCCCCCAATGCCACTGAGTCAATTCCAACTCATAGTGACACTATAGGACAGAGCAGAAATGTCCCATAGTATTTCCAAGGAGGCCTGATGGGTCTGAACTGCCAACCTTTTGGTTCGCAGCTGTAGCCCTTAAGCACTACACCACCAGGGTTTCCAACAGGAGGAGTACAAGGCTAAAAGAACCTACTTCACAAGTGGTTAGTTCCAATTTGGAACCTGGGTACCAAGTCCAAAATGGAGCCATAAGGGCGCCATCACCCTTGAGGTTTACATTTCAAAGACATGGCTCCAAGGCTTTTAAGAAAAACATTCCTGGGTCGTAAAACTAGCAAGAGGCTTATTTAGCTTTTAAAAAGATTTATAACATCTCCCTCAGGACAAAGTGCTTGTTAACAGACTTTACTTTGGTTAAACTTCTCTCCTCCCTAAAGAAACCTGCACTTCATCCACCCTCAGCCTGAGCCAGAAAACCAAAAAAAAAAACAGTTGCCATGAAGTCAGTTCTGACTTAAGGCAACTCTTTGCTATCAGAGCAGATCTGTACTCCTTAGAGTGCTAAGTGGCTGATTTGTTAACAGACCTTCCTCCACAGCCACTCCAAAACAAAAAAGAAAGTCTGAGCACAAGTAACACATTCCCTGGATTGAGTTATTCCCAACCTTGTTTATCTGCCAATAGCAGCCCTTTTCTGCACCAGCTTTAAGAAGCTTTCAGATCCTGTAATCTGAGCAGTCTCCCTATTGCAATAGTCTCCCTTGCACTACCCGCAATATTCTCTTTCTCCTCCAGGCAATAATTCTTTTGGATCAAGTCTCTACTTCACCAACTCTGAATGTCCGATTGGACATGTCCTTGCAGCCCAGTGACAGGGGAGGGGAAAGAGGATCCTAAATGCCGCCAGTCTTGCCCCTGGAAAGCTTCCCTGGACCTCGGAAATGTCCATCTCTGGCTCCCCAAGCAGAGCCTGGAATGAAGCAGTGAGTGGGGCCGGCTACAAGTCCCCATCAAATTCAAAAAAGTCCACTGTCTTCCAGTTCACAGTACAACTTTGGGGGGATGGAGGGCTGATAAAATAATGTGAAAACAATAAAAAGGTAACCCTGATCTCTTGCCTTGTGTTCCAGGGATAGTGGACTTCAGGTACAAGAGGTTCTGCAGCCATGTGGCTGAGGCTTCCGTCTGCCGCAGAGTCTCCAGCTCCTGAGGTGAGGGAGAAAGTCGCACAAACCACTGGAACATCTGGGGGACGAGCTTATGGGTGATTTTGTAGGGGGTGGGTTGACGGGGGAGGGTGTGTTTCTACTATTACTTCTCTGGGACCCAGTCTCCAGGCATCTGGCATTTGGGGTGGAAGGTGAAATGGAAGGTTGTCCCTTGACTTCCTCAGGGAGATTGGGTACAGGGAGCAAGACCAGCATTTGTCAGAGAGAGAGGGGCATGAATGTCACCAGAGAAACTCATTATCCTGAGATCTTTCTAAATATACCCTATGTGTGTCCCCAGGTGCACATCCTGTATCTCCTGCTTGTCTAGGAAACCCAGAGCATCTATTAAGCACCTGTTGTGTGCGGAGAACTGGAAGGCGACCCTGGGGTGGTGGCTAAGGAGCTAAAAGCTCCTTCTCCTCCTTGTGTTCCTGACAACAGACAACTTCCTGTACGAGGTGAGGAGGCATCTGGAAACCCTCAGGAGTGAGACAGTCAGGTCAGCTCCTCGCTGAGGGCCACCCAGCATCTGTCGGAGGGTGGTAGACCAGCACTCAGAAAATGTCTCCAGCTACTTTGTGGAAATCATCTTGCCTAGCAGAGCAGCTCCAGCCACACAGCCTACCTGCCCTGCTGCCAGGAGAAGGGCATCCATCAGAGTACATTCCCCATCTGCTCACACTTGTGAGGGTCAGTACATAGTGAACAGAAGGGGAGAACAAAAGGAAACGGAAGACAACATCCCTGGGCAGGGAGGGGCAGGGAGCTCTAGCGGCCCTGGTGACTGCGGCCTTCTCCCAGGTCCCGCTCCCACCCCACGGCTACAGGCAGGTCATTCTCTGCTAGAAGGCAACTGGTCATTCCTTAAGTCAATGACCAGACTACTAGGGAGACCTCGCTGGCGTTCCTAGCATGACTGCTCCAATCACGACACTGACTTTCTTCCTTGGTAGGCTCTGCCTAGGTTTATGTCAGGGAGTAGGAAGACGTGTCCTGATGCTCCTGAGGTCACAAGACACACGGAAAAATAAAGCTATAAACCTCATGGTCCTGCCCCAAGTCTACTCCAGTAAACAATCTTGGGATCCGATGAAAGACATCCAAGCAGACAGCTTTTGTGGCAGGACCTTAACTTTTAGGTCACAAGCACCAAGTCACCAGAAAGTTAGGATAGCCACTCACCAAAGCACCACACATCAGAGTGGGTCTGATGTGCTAAGGACAAATTAAAAGCATGGGGCTCTTGGGAAATGCAGAAGGAAAAACACAGAGCAATCAAGAATTACAGGGTCACAACCTTTGGCACTGTGGCTCAGAGGACACCCAAGCCTCGTGCTCCCCTGCTGTCTACAATGCCTACAAATAGTACCTGTGTGAGTCAGAGGGACCCGTTTGGATAAGAGGTGTGACACAGGGTGAGGTGGGGAAGACTGAGCTTGCTCACATGCAGCCACACCGTCAGGAGATGACACCTCAGATCACTCAACCAAGACCTGGGAGGGCCCCAGCAGTGGCTGGTTTGGCCCCCCCTCAGTTCCTGGTGCTGAAAAGGATGGACAAGTGCCCGGCTTCCATCCAGCCTGAGAGCTTTAGGAAGACAGAGGCAACAGAATGCTCTCATGTGTGCCTGCCCCATGGGACATGGTTTCCCCAAGCTAGGTCCTGACAACGAGCTGAGCAGGACTTATCCCAGCTGAGCTTACCAGCTGCAGCTGCCCCAGCCATCTTCACTGTCACCTTTGCGCTAAGCGTCCACTCGAACGGAGGCTGGAGGCAGACGCTGTCCTTCACCCTACCCTGTGCTTTCCCCTCCACACCCCAGACTGTATATTGCACAAAACAACACTTAGATTCCATTGACAGTTGTCCCTCTGGGCCTTCAAGGAAGCGGAGATGGCGCTCAGTCCAGAAGGAGGTTTTCAGAGATTCAGAGGTTCCAGGAAGAGAGAGGAAGAACTTGGGAGTGACCAGACATGCTTCTTCCAGATTCTATGGCCAGCAGACCTTCTGCGGTGTCCAGAGTCCTCAAGGAACGGGAGAAACCCCTAACCAGGTCTAGGTTTTTGAGCCAGTCATTGCTCCAGCCCTCTGTGATCTGTATTCAGGAAACTGTGGAAAGAAAAGAAGGAAAAAAAATATCAGCTAAGTGCACCTGGGATCAATAAAGACCTATGCTCTCACATTTCACAGATAAGTCATCAGAGAAGAAAGATTGGTAATACTGTGTCAACCCTTCTGTGAGAGGCACAGTGGGTGCCTCATCACAAGCTGCAGAATTCTTCCTCCTTCCTTCCCCTTCCAAGTAGCAACTTGGACCACAGATCTCCCAGTGCCTTGTGCCATAACAGCCTTGTCCACGGGCTTCCTCACTGCATCTCTTTCTGATGACCCACCTGCCAGGACCGGCAACCTGAGATTAAGCCAGCCACAGACAAGAAGTGATAAGAGTGGCTGTTTGTGCAATGTCTACCAGTTACATAAGTTAACTGACTTCACCTTCAAAGAAACCTTAAACCAACAAAAACCATACCCACTGCTGTTGAGTCAGTTCTGACTCACAGCGACCCTACAGCACAGAGTAGAACTGCCCCGTAGAGTTTCCAAGGAGCACCTGGTAGATTCAAACAGCCACAGCACTTAACCACAACGCCACCAGGTTTTCTAAAGAAACCTTAGGAGGCTGGTTATTGTTTATTATTGCCTTTTTATAGTTAAGGAAACTGAGATTGAGAGAGTGCTGTGCCTGACGTCACTCAGCTGGTCAGTGCAAAGTTTGAAGCCTCATAGGTCTGTCTTCATGAAGCAGCCTCCTATGCATCATCTTTCATGTAAAATCCAAGAACCCCATTACTAATTTAAAGGATAGTCAACTGTACACCAAGAAACGCCCAACTGTTGTCTTTAGCTTCTGCGCTGGAAATTCACCCCTGATGGCAAGCATGAATTGGTTCATTTTCTCACTGCCCCACCCAGAACGCCCCAGCACTAGCCAGCTTTAAGCTTGAGCGCTCACCTTTGGGGCAGATGCTGCCAGGGGCCGGGACTGCTGAGGGCCAGGAGCGGAGGGCAGCAGTGTGGAGGGGCCGCCTTGTCTTAGGAGGGTCTTGCGGCCTGGCACGGGGTTAGCTGGCAGTGCCTTCTGGGGTGGCCGTGGCCGGGAGAGATCCTGGAGAGAAAACAAGCTTTACTCCAAGGCAGAAAAGATTCACAATAAATCAGGGTCAAATTAGATCATGTACAACTACCAGTTGTCTTCAAGTAGATCCTGGCACATGGCAACACTTTTATATCAGAGAGCAACTATATGTCATAAGATTTTGTTTTTAAGTTTAATCTTACTGTTGTTGCTGAGAACACACAAGGTAAAACATACACTAATTCGGCTATTTCTATATATATAATTCAGTGACAATGACTTTATTCCTTGAGTTGTGGGACCATTCTTATCCTACTTTCCTGAGTTTATTAATATAAACTCATTGTCCCCTAAGGTTCCTATCTGATCCTTTGAGTTGCTTTTGTCACTCTGATCCCACAGAAGTAGTTCTTGAAAAAGCATAATGCTTGAGGCAGATACTTTTAACAACCTAAACTATTTTCGCTTTAAGAAGAACTCAGGGAATATTTTTTGACTTAAGGTTTGAAGATCACCTCAGGGCAATAGTTTCAGGAATTCATTCAGCTCCCGACACTCCAGAAAGTTTGGAGTCCATGAGAATTTGAAATTCACGTCCATATTTTCCTCCTTTTTGAACAGAGATTCTATAGATAATGTCTGGCTACCACTACTGAACATTCTGATCAGAGATTACTGAGATCAGAGGTAATCTCTGATCAGAATGTTGAGTAATGCTAGCGAGACATCATCCAGTTCTTCTGATCTCATGGCAAAGGAGGCAGTTGTTCATGGAGGCAACTGGCCACACATTCCATGTCCTCCTTTTCCTGACTCTGCTTCTTCCTCGGCTGCTCCAAGGGAACAGAGACCTTCGCGGGCCTCTTACACTTGCTGAAGACCCCAGGAAAGGAACTGTTGCTGTTATTATGTGCTATGTGCAGTTGAGACAGTTCCAACTCACAGTGACCCTATAGGACAGGGCAGAACTGCCCATGACGTTTCCAAGGAGCAGCTGGTGGATTTGAATTGCTGACCTTTGGGTCAGCAGCTGAGCCTTTAACTACTAGGGCTCTTTGGAACTGCCCACCAATCCCACTGTTATGATCTGACTCATAGTGACCATATAGGACAGACTAGAACTGCCCCCATAGGGTTTCCAAGGAGTGTCTGGTGGATTCAAACTGCCAACCTTTTGGTTAGCAGCCATAGCACTTAACCACTATGTCACCAGGGCTTCTGCACAAGGAACTTGGAGGTAGAACAGAAGCAGTAAACATGCTATTCGGTCAGTTAATTCGGATGTGCCATGAAACCATGATCCTAAACCTCCAAACCAAGGAACCAAATCCCATGAAGTGTTTGGTTGCACATAAGCAGCCTTAGCAGCTGCTGTTACTTTTTTTTTTTGTTATAAATCTATCATACAACCCACCATAGGGTTTCAAATGGCTGATTTTTCAGAAATAGATCACCAGGCCTTTCTTCTGAGGTACCTCATAGTGGACTTAAACCTCCAGACTTTTGGTTAGCATTTAAGTGCTTCATCATTTGTATCACCCAGTGACTCCTCAAGGGCCTCTTTAAAAAACAAAAGTGTGTGTGTGTGTGTGTGTGTGTAATTTATATACTCAGGGAAAAAAGTGTCTTTCTGGTGAGTAACATTTCTTTGAATAATTCTACTTCCTATTATCTATGGAGAAGACCTGGTGGCATAGTGGTTAAGTGCTATGTCTGCTAACCAAATGGTCAGCAGTTCAAATCCGCGAGGCACTCCTTGAAAACTCTACGGGGTAGTTCTACTCTGACCTACAGGGCCACTCTGAGGCGGAATCGACCAGATGGCAGTAGGTTTGGTATTACCTGTACCGAAGAACTATCTGCATATGCGCATAATAATATTTCTGGGATGTTCCTTACAGCACTTTCTGTGGTAGCAAAAGAAGCCAAGCCAAGCCAAGTGCCATGGAGAAAGTGTACTTAAAATTTCCATCAATAGGGAAAAAACTAAGATTATACAGAGAAAGAAGCAGCATTTCAAAAGAGCAAGGTACATAAGTAGGTGCTGATGTGTAGAGATGTTCAAGATCAAAGTCAAAGTGCAGGCTGCAAGGAAGTTTATTGTATGTAAAATAAGTCACCACACACACAGAGACTTTGATAAACAGAAGAACGTCAGGAAGGGTAAGACCAGGCTGATAACTGAGGTGGCTTCTGGGGAGGGGGCTGGAATAGAGTGGAAGTAAATGGTCCAAGGGAATGTTTCTTCTTTCATTTTTTTTAAATTGTGCTTTCTATGAAGGTTTACAGAGCAGGTTAGTTTCTCATTAAACAAGCGATATACATATTGTTTTGTGACATTGGTCACCAATCTTCAACATATTACCCTCTCCTTCTGGAGCTTGGGTTCTTCATGGGGGACAGCTTTTCTGTCCCCTCCCGCCTTCCAGTCCTTGTCCCTGGGCTGGTACACCCATTTAGTCTTGTTTTGTTTTATGGGCCTGTCTAATCTTTGGCTCCAGGGTTAACCTCAGGAGTGACTTCAGTACTGACTTAAAAGGGTGCCTGGGGGCCAGACGCTTAGGCTTCTCCAGTCTGTCAGACCAGTAGGTCTGGTCTTTTTTTGTGGTTAGTTAGAATTTGAACACTCAGTTTTTTAACAAAAGTAGGTATGTGTGTTACCTGTGCAAATTAAAAAAAAATTAAACACAAACAAAAAGAAGACACTACATTTTTTCCCATTAGTTGCCTAAGAGTGGCACAATTAACAGAGATTTTCTCCTTTTGCACTTTTAAATTACCTTTGTGTTTCTGTCACTTTTTCAATAAAGCTTTTCTTGAGTACCTTGTTTAAAATTACAGCCACCCCACCCCTCCCAAGCACTTGCTGTTTCCAGCCCCCTTTTCTCTGATCCACTTCTCCTTTTTCCGTGTATCATTTACCGCTTCTAACATACTATCAAGTTCACATATTTATTAAGCTAAGCATTTATTTTCTGTCTTCCCCCTCCCTCCCCCTAGAAGGGAGGTGGAGCAGGGTCCTTGCCCCGGTCACCAGTTCATCTCAAGCTTCCGGAAGAGTGTCTAGTCTATAATAAGTGCTCAATACATATTAGTATGAGATTAGTGTCATATTAAAGACAGGTAAATTTCTCTGCTAGAAAGCTATAAGCATGCATTTCTTTTGTGGCTAGAAAAAATCATTTTTTTTTTCTTTTTAAGTCGGAAAGAATGAACTGTGCCGCCAACTCATCCATAAGCTAGTAGGCTTTAGGAGAGAAGCCAATGGCACAGGTGGCAGTTCCAGGGCCTGCTGTCTTGATCTTGGTCCCCTTTCTGAGAAGGTCACTAACAAGCATAAATATGGTCAACAGGCAAGCCTGCAGAAGGTGGGGTTGAGTCAGAAAACTGGGATTTTCCACAAGTTGTCAGAAAACGGAAAGCATAAACTAAGGCTCAGGGAAGCGAAGAGTAGCAAATTTTTGTGACCCCAAAGCTCTGCCCTCTGGCTCCATCCCTTCCTGCAGGGCAGCTCAGGACAGCCACCACACCACTGTGGCTGCCAGAAGCCATGATGGAGCCCTTCTCCAGGAACAACAGCTGGGTGCAGATGTCAGGGTGCGATTGGAGATGCTGTGCTCCTTTCCCTGCTGGCTGTGCAAAGTGAGCAGCTGGAAGAGGGGTGTCCTGTGGGTACAGGAGCTTAATCAGTCCTTTAGTTCTGGGCACCCCAAAGCAGAAATGACACCGCCATCAATCAGGTTGCACAGTCAGATGCCAGAGTCATCCCCTGGATACCTCTTTTGTAATCATTCCTCAAAATCAGCAGCTAGGAGTCAACTCATGCGTGGCAACTCATGTGTGTTAAAGTAGAAGTGAGTTCCACAGGGTTTTCAATGGCTGATTTTCCAGAAAGAGACCCTCAGGCCCTTCTTCTGAGGTGCCTCTGGATAGATTCGAACCTCCAACCTTTTAGTTAGGAGCTGAGTGTGTTAACCATTTGTACCACTTAGGGCCCCCCAATCACTCCCAAGTCATGTCTGTTTTCTCTTCTGCACACTCCTCTTCTGTTTCTCTCTCCATCATCCCTACCATGGCCCTGCCCTAAGCTACCATCATTTCTTTCCTGGACAACTTATAAACCATCTGCCTAGAATATTCAGGCATCCAGTCTCATCCTCTCCAAACAGCAATGCACACTGCTGCCAGAGTAAGCTCTTCTTTTTGTTTTAACTTAAAAAAAAAGGGTGTAACATACATATAAAAGAAATGAAACAAATCATAAATATACAGCTAAATGAATTTTCACAAGGAGAACACACTTATTTAATCCACACTCAGGTAAAAAATATAGGATTAGTGACCCCAAAAGCACTTATGGGGTCCTTCCAGATACTATATATCCTTTCTACCTATGAAGAGCCCAAACGGTGACCCAAA
Source organism: Heterohyrax brucei (assembly GCA_028571685.1). Lineage (NCBI taxonomy): Eukaryota > Metazoa > Chordata > Mammalia > Hyracoidea > Procaviidae > Heterohyrax > Heterohyrax brucei. The sequence continues at coordinate 175,596,833 of CM053141.1, forward strand.
ACCCCAAACCAAACCAAACCCACTGCTGTTGAGTCAATTCTGACTCTCAGTGACCCTATTTAAAACAAAACAAAACAAAACTCACTGCTATCAATATTGCTTCTGACTCACCATGACCCTACAGGACAGAGCAGACTGCTCCACAGAGTTGCCAAGGAGTGCCTGGTGGAACTGAACTGCCAACCTTCTGGTCAGCAGCCGTCGCTCTTAACCACTATGCCACCAGGGTTTCCCAGGGTGACCCTAGTAAATGGCACATCTGATGAGTCACCATCACCCAGCACATTCCCCTTTCCCATGGAATGCAGACCGAAGTCCTGACTGAGGTCCATGAGGCCTGGCACAGTTCAGCCTTTCCTGGCTTTCCAGCCTCTTCACATAGCTCCTTGGGCTACAGCTTTTAAGGGTTTTCAACTTTCCATTCCAGAGTCTTTCTTCTAGCAGGTCCTTGGGTGAGGAAGTCTCCCTGTTATTCATACACACAACTTGTTTAACTCCTGTCCATCCTTCCTGGCTCAGCTGAACACCTCCTCCTCTGGCAGGCTTTCCCAGCCTAGGTCAAGTCCTCGCCTTACACTCGCCTTCATGATCCTCCTCACTCCTGGAACTGCTGGTACCCGAGTCTCTTCCCCAGTAGAGTTGAGGCAGCAGGAGGCAGAGGTGCATCTATTGCTCACTGCTGCCTGGCACACAGTAGACACTCAGTAACATTTGTGGAAAGAACAAAGGGGGCAACAAAGTTTCACCTGCCACCCTTTCCTGATAATTCATGTTACCTGGCTGTGAATGGAACTAAGATCTGGATGGCTGGCTCCTTCTAGACTGTTTTAGACTGAGAGTGCCTTGAAGGTAGGGTGATATCCCTTGACCCTATACCCTGAAGCCTAGGCCAAGACCTGCACACAGAGTCGCTAGGGGTCTAGAGTCAGATCTGGGGTCAAGTCTTGTCACCTCCACTTTCCTCTAACTCTGAAGCACTCAGCCACCTTGTAAGAAAACGAAGGTAACAATACGACACTTCCTGGAGTGGACCAGAGGAAGGAGCTTCCCCTCCAAACAGCTGCTGCCACTGGCTGCCCTGGCATAAACCATCTGTCAGAGCCTCAGGACCCAGAAAGGCTGAGCTTGCTCTCTGTACTTTGGGATACCATCAGTAACTGGGCACATTCCTGTACTCATGACTCCTGCCAGCAGCCACCAGGGAGAGTGCAAGGGAGGGGCAGGCGCAGAGCCTGCAGAGTCTCTCCCCACCAGCTGGGTTCCAGATGCCCAGCCCTGCTTCTGACCAGGGCCCAGTGCCTTGGGCTGCACTAGGGTGAGGCTGGCCCTGTCTCTTTGAACAGGACTCCAGTGTGGGTGTATCAGAAATACGGGACCAAATGGACGTCTCTCTTTCCTTTTCTTCCTGACATTTTCCCTCCTCCTGCACCTGTTTTCCCTGCCTACCCTGTGCCTTCACAGCTGCTTTAGCCATGTTTCTTTCCCCTCTCTCCATCTCTTCTCCTTCTACCCTCTCTCCTCTTGCTCTTGTCCCTTTCCCCCTTCCTCTCTTCTCACCCTGGCAATCTTTCTCCTCTCCATCCTTCCTCATGGACTTTTCCAACTCATCCCAAGTGCAGACAAGAGGAATCGAGAGAAGCAGTTTCAGCAAACCAGATGCTCTCAGCTCTGCCTAACCCTAACACTGTCCCATGTCCCAAAATCTGGCACCAGCCCATCAACACTTAGGGACAGAGAAGTACAGGATCTAGGAGAACCTCAGGACCAAGCCTAAGAAGAGCAACCTCAGTGGGAAACTGAGAAAGTCCCAAACCCCACATGAGGAGCACAACCAAAACACAGGCCCAGCTCAGGAAGCTACCACACCCTGCCAGGCCCTGGAAACACCTCTGCCTGCAATGGGGGAACTTCCTGCCAGAGGGTACAGCTGGAGCTGTCAAAACACACACCTACTGGGAGAACAGGCTGCCAGGGAGGACGGCTCTGCTTCCAATGCACAGCAGTTATACGGGTGTAGCCTGGACCTCACTCAAACCTTCCAGAGGCCCTAGCTCCTTGACCTGTCCTCATATGAACAAAGCATCAAGGCTACCTCTCTCGAGAAGACATTCAACTTAGTAGACACCAGTTGTTATAATCACAGATGGCTTCTTGGAGGAAGAGACATCTTAAAGAAGGCCTAAGGATGAACTGGAGCTGGTCATGCAAAGGCAAGGGGTGAATCAGGTAGAAGCAGCAGCATTTGCAAAAATCAAGAGTCTGGAACACAGAGAACTGAGAGAAACTAACTGTGGGTAGGAGGTAGGTAGCAGCTAGTCATAAAATAGGCAGGCCAGGGAAGAAGGAAAGCTCTGAGGTCCGGGCACTGCCTGGGGGACACACTTCCCCGTGTCATTGCTCTAGCCCTCTGTGCACCCCTGCATCCACCAGAATGAAGAGGTCAGATGTCTCGTAACTCAGAAAGCTCCATCTTGCCAGTTTCTGACATCCCACACCACCAGGGATCTTCAAAGCAATGCCCAGGCCCAGGGCTGCTGAGAACCTACTTACCTGGGTGAGGATGTAATTTGGTACAGGGGGTACTGGCCGGCTTGGTGGGGGTCTCCTGGCTGACTCCTTTCTCTCCACCTGAGCCTTAGCAGCTGCGGCATTGCTAATGGCCCTGCTGAGGTGCGTTGGCAACGATGCGGGTGGGGTCCCATTGCGCAGGTAGTCTAGAGGAGGCCGGGGAGGAGGCTGGGTCGGCTTCCGAGGGGTTTCGGGGGTATTGATCACCTGTATGTGAAAGATACTGAATACTGAGAGACAGGACTCCTCAAAGCAGAAGAGAGGGAAGAACGGCTTGTTAAGTCCCTAGAATATTTCAGAGGTCAGATCCAAACTTCAAAGTCATTAAGTGATGTCAGAACAAACTGACATGTCTCTCAGTCCTATAAAATGGCTCTGATTACCAATCCTATGAGGCTGCAGGTGCTCTTAGGAAAACCCAGCAGGATCCTGAGGGATAAAGGAAAAGACGCAAAGCTGAACGGCACAATGCCCTTACCTTTCGCTTACTCTGGGGTGTCTGTAACTTGAAAGTTGGGTTGGCATGGCCAGTTTCACCGCTCTGAGGCATCCTGAAGGGACAACTAGAAACAAGAAATTGGGGTGGTGGGGGAAGTAAAGAAAGTTCAGAAACAGTGAGTGATTGAGTTCACTCTGGTCCAAGCTTAGCAGAAAGCAGCCTGACAGCCCCTAAGACATGTCACTGCCCAAGACTGCAGGGGGTTGGAGATTGGTCCTCTTGAAACCTAGCTTCTGAACTAGGAAGACCTGGGCCTGGGAAATTAAGAACTCTGTGAGAGCTGACCCAACATAAAGTGGAGTTTGCCTCAGCACCTTCTCTTCACCCCTTAAGACTCTTCTCTGACCAGACACCAACCATCAACACCTGTGAAGAACACCTCAGGTATAAATCCAGAGAGGCCTAAGATTTAAAGTCCAATCCAGTCAAGAGTAATAGGGGATTCAGAGACTATACATCCTCAACAGCCAAGAGAATTAATCAATTTTTTTTTAAGTTACTTTTTGTTTTCAGCTAAGGTCCAGCTACCACTATGAACTAACTTGAGAAATTTTGGGGATGCCTTGGTTTTCTGCCCTTTAAAATGGGAAACAAACCAAATAGGTAAAGGACAACAAACAGATTCATTTTATATTCTAACATGAATTGGTTGGGAGCTTCCTGCTGAGAAGGATTCTGAAGTGATGACCAGGCTCAGCAAGGAGAGTTACTAGAGTGCAGTTAACTACAGTTCCAACTACCATTATTGAACATTTTGAGCAGAGATTCTATAGAAGAATCTTGATCAAAAGGGGGAAAATGTAGAAGAGAATTTAAAATTTTCATGGACTCCAGATTTCCTGGAGCCATGGTGGCCGGATGAGCCCCTGAAACTACTATCCTGAGTCTCCTAAAGTCTTCTTAAAACCAAACAGTTCTGCTTCACTAGTAAAAAATGTCTGCCTTGAGCATTATGCTGTTTTGAAAACTATCTATGTGGGATCAACCTGATAACAGCAATTTGAAAGGAACCTTACAGGGCAGTGAATTCATCCAGGAAGAACAACTCAAAAAAGGAGGATGGGAATGGCTGCACAGCTTGAAGAATGTCATCAATATCACTGAACTGTCCCTGTAAAATCTGCTGATTCGCTGTAGGTTTCAATGGGTATATTCTTAACAACAACCACTAAAAAAGGTCAACTAGTAATGTTGGCCCCGGCTATTGGCCAGGACAGAAAGGGAGAGGCAGTGTGTATGTTCCCTTTGCCTTCCCTTCATTATAACCACCCTCACCAATTCTTTAATCCATTACTGCTTACAGAGTTTTATGACCCACATGTGGCCCCCAAATTCTTCATGATATTCTGCCCTACCTTAAGTGTTGTCTCAACTTGGATGGGAGGGCCAAGGGCTTGAGTTGGCCCAGTTTGTTATTCTGTTTACAGAAGTAGTACATCAGCATCAGGACCACCAGCATGACGAAGGCTACCAACACTCCAGCTATCACTGGACCAGCACCTACCAAAAACATCCAGGAAACCCGGTCAGAAACTCTTCCAGATGAGAGATTTAGAAGCATTTTGGGCTAAAGCAAGAGAGTTAAAACAATGTATCCCTAATTCCTCTTCACATATTTGATTTGCCTTGAAAATATATTACTTACTTTAAATAAAATTTAATTAAAAACACAGAGTAGATGCCAATAATATTAGTTTAGACAGCCAGGTTGATGCACTTTATGCAAACTTCATAATACAGCTTCTACAGCTGTGCCCATTTAATTTTTCCTTTGTTCTTGCTGCTGTTGAGTCAGTTTCAATTCAGAGTGACCCTATAGGACAGAGTAGAATGGCCCCATAGAGTTTCCAAGGAGTGGCTGGTAGATTCGAACTGTCAACCTTCTGGTTAGCAGCTGAGCTCTTAACCACTGCACCACCAGGGCTCCATGTTTTCACCCAAGGGAACCTAAATAACCATAATGTGCCCTGATTCATGATTATTTTAAAGAACCAAGGGAGGACCAGTCACCCCATTCCCTTTCAAAAAGGGGTGTAATTACTCAATGCCCTAACATGTTCTCTTAATCCCTCCACTCTATTAAGCAGGTCTCTAATCAGTGAAAAATAAGAAAGCGACTGAGCTGAGAGTCTGCACATCGGACTGCTGGCCAGAACCCTCCTGCTCACTATGTCTCTCTCTCTACAAAGTGAGAATAATAAAGTAGACTCAATAGGGACACCATATAACAAGCCACCTGGCCATATGGATCACACAAAGGCCCACAGGAAGGTGGGCAGGCACCTGCAGCAGGCTGACACTCACTCTTGGGGGGCATGGGCCCACTGTCGACGCTGCCCCCGGGGCCTGGTGTCATGCAGAAGGGCGGGGCCCAGCCCTGGAAGCAGTGGCAGTTCTGGTTGTTGTTACAGACCTAGATGGAGGGAAGGAAAGAACCCAGCTCAGCACTGCCTCGCAGCTCCGAGAGCCCTGGTCTCTCTCAGGACCTTCTCTGTGGACATCAGCCCAGAGGAGCCTCCAGAGCCTGGCCACACCTACCCCGTGGCCGTTGCACTTCTTCCCGCAGCCTTCGGTTTCAAAGAAAGAGGTGTTCCTGCACTGCCCCTCGAAGCAAATCTGTAGCAAGGAGGAAGCTGAGCATCAGTACAATGAAGTAACAATGGCTGGGAAGCAGAAAACTTGAGTTGCATACTTGGAACACAAGGACTGAAAAGGCAGCTTATCTCAGGTTGTTTTTCAAAGTCAAAAACTGAAAAACCAAAAAAGAAGCCCATTGCCCTCGAGTTGATTCTGACTGATAGCAACCCTACAGGACAGAGTAGAACTGTCCCACCTAAGGTTTCCAAGGAGCACCTGGTGGACTAGCCGTTATAGCTGTGGTTTACAGTTATAGCTCTTAACCACTATGGCACCAGGATTTCCCAAAAAATTGAAGACCTAAAAATCCAAGGAAAGGAGAGTGGTTAACTAAATTCCAGTATTACTTTTGTGACTAGGGGAAAGACAATAAGCATTATGTTTTTAAAATAGTGTATTTAACAACTCAATATAAATGTGTTATTATGCTATATAGTACCATATGATGATTACAAGTTAATTACTAAATATTAAGCACCACACCAGGTGCTTCATACATATTTTCATTTCATTCTCACAGCTAGCTCTTTGAGATAGGTGTCATTATTTTCCCCAGGGATCCCTGACTCTCTTAACTCATCAGATGAGGATGAGAATGACGAGAGCTAGCCCATCTATGTGCTTTACGGCTTACCTTGGTGAATACTAACAGTAATTCTGTGGGATGGAGTCTCTGGCTGGTGCAAACAGCTGACAAGCTCAGGGTTGAGCTGCTAAGCAAAGGGCTGAAGGTTTGAGTCCACCTGGACGCACTTCAGAAGAAAAGCTTGGGTTCTACTTCCAAAGAATTAACCACTGAAAACACCAGGAGCACAGCTGCACTCAGCTCAAGTAGGAATTACAGAAACTGGTGTTTTGCTTATAGAGCGGATACTTGTTGTTGCAAAACATATTTTACCAAAGCAGACACTGAGGCTGAAAGGCTGGTGAGGCTGGGATTTGACCCCCAGGTATGCTCTCCCTCCAGAGCCTTTGTCCCTCCACTGTTGGGCTCAGCCCTGCTAGGAGGCAAGGGGAGGGACTCACATGGTTGTTGCCGCACTTGGTACCGGTCATCACCAGGCCTGGGTCCAGCATGTCACTCTCCTCCTCCGGGCCTCGGTAGACGTGAGTGCCCCGGCATCGGATCTGCCTCCCATTCATGATGATGGTAGTGTCAATGGGCACTGCATTGGACTCCAGGGGCCGGGCCTCAGAACTCTGACACTGGATCTTCCCACACTTGGCATCTCTGGGTCAGGAAGAGAGGGAGGAAAGGGGATGGAATTGGTGGCAGGGGGAGTGCTGGGGCACCCACTAGCTTCAGTGCTCCCTGGCTGTGCCAATAGACTTGGGTAGGCTGAGGCAAAGGTCACAGCAGTGAGACTGCTGTAGGGACTCTCCAGCGGAGACCTCACATGGATTAAGACCAGGGGAAGGGAACAGGGCTCTTGTCCCAGGCATGGCCTGGGAGAGTCCTCCTTGCTGCCAAAACAGTTGCCTGATCTGAGCAATCTGCCACCCACCGAGGTGCTCCAGCCAGAAGCCTGAAGTCATCCTCCACTCCCCATTCTCCATCATCCTTAGATTCAAGCAATCTTCAAGACCTGCAATTCTCCCCTCTAATTCACACCACTATCCTTTCTTACCTGGACTGCAGGGAACTGACTCACCTGTCCCCACCAAAAAGTCCATTACCATCTAGTTAATTCAGGCTCATGGCAACTCTATAGTAGAATTGTTCCATAAGGGTTTTGGGTTGTAATCTTCACAGAAGACGATCACCAGTCCTGTATTTTGTAGCATCACTGGGTAGGTTGAAACCACCAACCAATGGTCTGAGTTGAGCTCAAACTATTGGCATGACCCAGGGAGCAGTCTTGCCTCATTTCCACACCGCTCTCAAGCAAAGCCCACACTCCCGTATCCATGCATTCCAGGTTGCCATGATCTGATCCCCGCTTAACTCTCATGCTCATTTCTCAGCAGGCCCTTCTCCCCTGAACCCTAACACTAGAATTTTACCAAAGCAAACTTTTATCAGTTCTTCCAATTGCCAGTTTATCTCTTAGAACAGACTCTTCACCTCTCTGCTTGGTGCATTCTCCCACACACTGGTACCATTTCCACCCTCCAAATCTCAGTTTGGACATAACTTCCTCTGGGGAACCACCTCTGACCCATTAAGAATGGCTTAGGTGACTGCTATGGGTTGATCTGTGTCCCCCAGAAAAATACATTAAATACCTAACCCCCAGAACCTGTAAATGTGACTTTATTTGGAAACAGGTCTTTGCAGATATAATTAGTTAACAAAGGTCTACAGGAGTAGGTGGGCCCTAATCTGACCGGTGTCTTGATCAAAACAGGAAAGAGACACAGACAGACAGACATGCACAGAGGGAAGATGGCTGTGTGAAGACAGACCAAAGACTGGAGTTGTGCTTTCATGAGCCAAGGAATGTTTGGTGTTACCAGAAACTAGAAGAAACGAGTTTCTTTTACCTGAAGCCTTCATATGGTAGCATAGTGGTTAAGAGTAACATCTGCTAACCATGAGGTCAGCAGTTCAAATCCACCACACGCTCCTTAGAAACTCTCTGGGACAGTTCTACTCTGTCCTATAGGGTCGCCATGTGTTGGAATTGACTCAATGGCAGTGAGTTTGGTTTTGGAGTTTTTTCCAGAGCCTTCACAGACAGATCGCCTTGCTGCTACCTGAATTCAGACTTCTGGTTTCCCGAAGTATAAGAGTAAACTACTGTTGTGTTAAGCCACCTACTCTGTAGTAGCTTGTTACAGCAGCCCTAAGAAACTAATGCAGTGGCTCTCCTCCACCATGCTCACAAAAGATCCACGAAGGCAGAAGTCAGTCTTGATTTCCACTGTCTGTCCTCTGCACTCAGCACAGTATCTGGCACACAGTAAACCTTCCACAGATGGTGGATGGATGGATGGACAGATGAGTGGACGGGTGGATGGATGAATCAACAAATGAATGAATAACTTGGGTTGTTCAGATGAGGACATAATTATCACCCTGAAGAGATGAGGGCCAATTCCCTACCCTTTTGTAAGATGGTCCCCAAAAGGGAGGCTGATCAGCTTTCTAGGAAGCATTGATTCCATACCCTCCCATTCACTCTCTTTAGGGCTAAATGGTGCAACGCCAAACACCAGGCCTGGAAAAGATGACTCACTACCCCTGATGTATTTACAGGCCCAGGACTGGGTCTACCAAGCTGCTGAACTAGGCAGGGCTGAGCAGCTCAGGTCAGAAACTGCTTCATGATCCCTCATCTCATGGGGTCTGTCCTGTGGTTATCACCTCGTGTTGCACTTCTTGTGTTCACCATTAATGTCCTTCCCACAGTTTCCAAAGGTGTCTCCTGCCACGTTCACCTTCTCGAAGCAGAGATCAGGGGCAGGCCGGGCTCCTGGGTGGGAAAGAAACAACATTTATAAGGAAGATCAGCCAATTTCAGGAGAACCGGGAACCCCCGCAAAGCACCAGCTGTATTAGTGGAGTTAGGAAAGTTTCTTGGGGGAAGGGGAGAATATTCACTGTTTCCTTCCTGTACGCCTACCTCTACCTCCTCATCAAAACTTAATCATAGAAAAAAGTTCTATATCAATGATTTATATGTTATTGAGGATTTATGTCTGTGGGTGGGTTGCATGTTAAGCATCTTTCTAATGAAGAAGATGCGAATGTACAAAGGATCATAAGAAAATACCATGAGCAATTGTATGCCAACAAATTAGACTACTTAGAGGAAATGAACAAACGCCTAGAAACAAATAAACTACATTGACTTAAGAAGAAATACAGCATCTCAACAGACCCAGAACAAATAGAGACTGACTCAGAAATCAAAAAACCTCCCACAGAGAAAGTCCTGTACTGGCTGGTTTCATTGAGGCAATTCTACCAAACATTTGTAGAATAAGTAACTTCAATCCTTCTTACACTGTCTCAAATAGTAGAAGAGGAAAGAACATTTCTGAACTCATTCTTGGAGGCCAACAATACCCTGATACCAAAGTCAGACAAAGACACCACAAGGAAAGAAACCTTGACTTTACTTTAGGATTTTTAAACATATGTAATATATGCACAGAATTTTAAAGATACAAAGTATGTCTTTGGAATTTGTCCAGTTCTTATGCCTCTGCACCCTGAAGAAGCAATCATTATTAACTGCTTCTTGTGTGTCTTCTAGAGACAATTCATCTAATGAAGAATGGGAGGAAATTCTACCCAAAATGGTACATCTTGCCATTTTCATTGGACGGTGGCTGTGGGAGTTTATTTCATTCAATACATACAGAGCTGTCTCTTTCATTCAGCTGCCCACTGTTCCACTGCATGTATGTACTGTAATCAATTTAACTGGCCCCGTACTGAAGGACATAAAAGTTGTCACTTGCTAAAACTAACAATACTTCAGTGAACATCCTTATAAACATATATTCACATCTGCATGCAGGTAAAAGTACAGGATACATTCCTAAGCAGTGAAATTAATGGGCTTAATGATAGCCAAAAAGCCACTGCCATTGAGTCAATTTCAACTCATAGTAACCCTAGAGGTCAGAGTAGAACTGGCCCATAGTGTTTCCAAGGTGCACCTGGCAGATTTGAACTGCTGACCTTTTGGTTACACACATAGCACTTAACCACTACACCACCAGCATTTCCTATCTAATGGTAAGTGCACTTAAAATTCTGGTATCCCAAACTGCTTTCCCTAGGGGTTGCACCTGTGCGTTTTCTCACAACACTCCACAAACTGGATTGCCATCATTATTCTAGCATCAAACTTTTCACCCTTTGCCAATCTGACATATGAAAGATTCCATCACATTAGTTACTATTTGCTTTCCCTTAGTGTGACTGAGGTTAAACACCTTTTCACAGCTACAGAGCCATTTATATTTCCTTTTCTGGTTCCACTGTCTCCCCATTTTTCTGCTGGATTATCCTTATCCATTTACCACTTTGAGAATCTAAAGTGCGGAGGAGCTGGGAAGAACACTGTCCCCTGCCTCACCTTGAAAATCTACCAAGTCAAGAGGGTGATGAAGGTTGTATCTGGAGACGCCGTGCTGAAGCCCAGATCCTAAGGTACCCGGAGCACCTGAAGAGGCTGGCCTGGAAGTTGTGGGGTGGGAGGAGGCGTTCACCTCAGAAGAGTGCTACTTACCAGGTCCCCACAGCTGCTGGCACTGCTCCTCGTAGGTGAGGCACATGCCGTTGTAGCAGTAGGCTTGGCCGCCCTCACATGGTGTGCCGTCCATCTGGTAGAAGTTGGTGGGGCACTGGGGAGAGGTGCCTGTGCAGAACTCGGGGAGGTCACACTGCCTTGCCTGCTCACGACACATGGTGCCGGGGGGCAGAAGCTGAGTGAGGAGTGACAGTAAAAGAAACACAGTCAATCTCCACCTGACTTGAGTCAGCAAAGGGCTCATGACATCACTCTTCTGAGTCAGCATTACCACTATTTCACAGCACTTTTTGCATGACCTCATTAGCACCAACCATGGCCAACTGTCTAGTAGTTTCAGTAATTTCTAGTTTTCAAGGTGTTGTCACAAAGGCTACTCATTTCCTCTTCCCAGCAATCTTAACAGCAGGTAAGATGTAACACTTAGGCAACTATTTGCTCTTTCCAAGTGCTTTAGTGACACCAGCTAATTTTATGGAATGCCCACTAAGTGCCCAGTACAAATACCGTTTTATTTAGTTTTCATGATAGTCTGTTAATATAATAATAGCCATATTTTAGCTGATGAAACCTGAGGATCAAAAGGTTGATCCTCACGGCTAATATGTGGCAGAAGCAGGTTCTCACACACACATCAATGCACGCATGCAAATACAGAAATCCACTCATACATATACATCTACAAATCCACAAATAGAAATACAACTTGCTCCTGAACACCTACAAATCCACATGCACACATAACACGTTAAACTGCATTCATATTCTCTGAATTTACAAAGCACTTTAGCAATAATAAAGTCACTGCTGTTGAGTTGATTCTGACACACAGCGACCCTGTAACACAGAATACAACTTCCTCATAGAGGTTCCAAGGAGCACTTGGCAGATTTGAACTGCCAGTCTTCCGGATAGCAGTCATAGCATGTAACCACTATGCCACCAGGGTTTCCTTATTGATAATCCATCCCCATTATTGGGCCAAGCACTGACCTCATGTGATTCTCACAATATCCGTAAGATAGTTATTCCCTAAGTTTGCAGACAAAATACCCGATCAGTAGCCTACCCTGGACAAATGGAAAAGTCAGAGCTTTCCTTTGTGTCCCACAGGTTCCCTGGGTGAGAAGTCTTATTAACTTTCTTGTTGTTAAGCGCCCTCAAGTCACTTCCAATTCACAGGGACCGTATGTGACAGAGAGATCCTTATGTGTATTTCTGACAAGAGCAGCTCCCTAGGACTTTCTCCCCACTGTGCCCGCAGGGCTCCTTCATCTTCACGAAGGTCTTCTTATTTTAGAGATAAAGAACTTAGCTTCTGAATGGTGAATAGGTTGCCCAAAGTCACACAGCCAAGGTTTGAACTGAAGGCCTCAGCTTCCAGATTTCATCTTTTTCTAGTCTTCTCTCCAGGAAACTCAAGTTGAGATCCTGGGACTGAGTGAGACACACTTCTTGTCTGAGATGAAAATGACTCAGTCCAGCACAGTCTCCCTGGAGAAATCCATGGTCCAGCCTAAGTCCAGGGAGTTCCACTATATAAGTGAGAAAGACTCTATCTGAACCTAGAGCTCCTTCTCTTCCCCTGGTGCCTCGATGTTACCCACAGGTCTTTCCAGAAGAAAGGCCAGAGAGATTACTTTGCTGGCCACTCACTAGCTGGCTGACAGGACTATAGCCTAGTCCACGGTACGCAGCGTGGTGTGTGCAAAAGGAAGCCACTGGAAGAATTGCTGCCAACCAAGAACAGTGAGGAGTGCTCTTGGACCCAGCCTAGAACCAGCGTGCCTGGGTCTAAATCCTGGGTAGGCTCCTCAACCAGCAGTGGGGACTTGAGCAGCTACTTAACCTCTCTGCGCCTAAGTGTCCTATCTGCAAATGAGGATAATCTTCCCATGGGATTGTTAAAAAGAATAAATGAGTTAGACTAAGACACTTAAACAGCACTTGGCACATAATGAGCACTTGGTAAGTGGAAGGTGGAAGCAAAGGTTCACAATCCCTTCCCCCAAGACTTTGGGGCCAAATAGGTATCAGACATTTTAGACTTTAGAAAGCAGACATTAAACATACATAGGTACATACGTGTATACATGTATACATACACACACATGGTACATTACATAACATTACATAAGCAGTAGTAGTCTCTTGTTTACAACAGGATTCTACCAGACAACTCTAAGTCAGTTCTGATGTAAGTCAAATACCTCATTTCAGTTTTAATTATTATTGTCCTTTATTACAGGTATATGAGTCTGACTTTTTATTTGTCTTTGGGGTTGGGAACATTACATAGAAAATTACGGATATATTTCAATACACATATGTTGCTAAGTGCAGCTGAGTCAGTTCTAACTCACAGAGATCCTGTGTGCAGCAGAATGAAACACTGCCCAGTCCAGCACCATCCCCATAGTCATTGTTGCACTTGAACCCATTGTTTCAGCCACTGTGTCAAAGTCTTCCTCTTTTGGGATGAACTTCTACTTTATCAAGCATGATGTCCTTTTCTGGGCACTGATCCTTCCTGATAACACATCCAAAGTATGTGAGACAAGGTCTCGCCACCCTAAAGTCTACATTCAGCATTCTCACCATACGGATGATTTCCCACCAGCCTCTTCCATCGTATTATCCTGATCAAACACTTGAAGCAGGTTCACATAACTCCGCAATTTTTTTCCACATTCCCTGTGTGAGGTTTCCCTTCGCGTCTTCCCAGGAAAATGCATTGTTCAAGATACACTAATGTTTATAAATGCAGGTCACTGTAAGTCAAATATGTTGTAAGTTGAGGATTGTCCTAGCTGTACAGTATGTAGTTCTCCTCCTCCCCATAAGGCCTGAGACAGCACTTTATAGTCACCAACACATTAATATTTCTGCACTGAAACGCAAAAACTCACTTTAAGTGTGACTTAAGAAAGACTGTGACTCGTCTCACATGGGTCCTGCTCAGGTTTTGCCACTAAATGAGTTTATTTTTTTTCAGTTTTCAGAACTTCACACATTTCAGAATTCTGGGAAGAGATTATGAACCAGTGTTGTTGTGAGGTGCTGTTGAGTCAGTTCCTACTCACAGTGACAATCTATGTACAACAGAATGAAACAGTTGTTGGTTCCACACCATCCTCACGATTGTCATTAGACTTGAGCCCACTGCTGCAGCCAATGTGTCAATCCATCTCGTTGAGGGTCTTCCTCTTTTAATGACCCTTGACTTAACCAAGCACGACATCCTTCTCCAGGGACTGATCTCTCCTGATGATACAGCCAAAGTAGGTAAGAAGTCTTGCCATTCTCACTTCTAAGTGGCTCTCTGGCCATACTTCTTACAAGACAGATTTGTTCTTCTGGCAGTCTATTGTATATTTAATATTCTTCATCATCACCATAATTCAAAGGCATCCATTCTTTTTCAGTCTTCCTTATTCATTGTCCAGCCTTTTAATCCGAGTAGCAATATACTATTTTTCTTCCACATCAGTATTAAGGGTATAGGCTCTAGAGTTAGAGAAACTTGGGTTCAGTTCCTTCCCTGGCTGTGTGATTCTGGAAAAGTCACTGATCCTCTCTCAACCCCAGTTTTCTCATCTTAAAATGAGGAAAATAATATATATTTCATAGCATGTCTGTGGTGATTAGATAAGGTATATATAATATTCAGCACAGTGCTTAGCATCTAATCAGAGGTCTATTAGCATTCATTAAAATTATTACCAGCTCCAAATAAAATAATGCCTGCTCTCTTGTTGCTGGGTACTGTCAAATAGGTTCTAACTCATAGTGACCCTGTGCACAACAGAACGAGACACTGCCAGCTCTTACAGCACGCCACAATCATTTCCTTGCTTAAGCCTGACACTGAGCCAGTGTGTCAACCCATCTCATTGGCGGCCTTCCTCTTTTTGGCTGACCTTCCACTTGACCAAACATGATGTCCTTCTCCACAGACTGATCCCTCCTGACAGCAATTCCAAAGTATGTTAAGATGTAGTCTGGCCATCTTTGCTTCCAAGGGCACTCTGGGTATACTTCTATCAGAACAGATCTCTTTGTCCTGCTGGTAGTTCACGGTACATTCAACATTCTTCTCCAACACCACAATTCAAAGGCATTAATTGTTACATGCTACGTCTGCTAACCAAAAGTTCAACATTCAAATTTGCCAGGAGCTTCTTGGAAACTATATGGAGCAGTTCCAGTCTGTTCTATGGGTTGCTATGAGTCAAAATCAACTCAACAGCAGTGGGCTACTCTCTCTAGACACTTAAAAAAATCTATCATCTCCCAGAAGGCCCAACCCTCTGGGATGATTTGAACTCAGTGAGGTCCAGTACCAACTAAAAACCAAATCAACTGCTGTCAAGTCAACCTTGACTCTTGTGACCCTGTGTGTGTGTCACAGCAGAACTGTGTTCCACATGGTTTGCCATGACGGTTTTCACAGATTGCTAGGCCTTTCTTCTGAGACACCTCAGGTAGACTCAAACCTCCAACCTGCCAGTAGCAGAGCGTGTTAACCTTGCACTACCCTGGGACTCCTGAGGCTCAGTACAGGCAATAGAGAACTACGCCCATAGGGTCTTTCCCCGTTTCTGAACACCATTTTCCTCCCAGGAGGAGGTGAACCCCAGCCATCCTCTCCCTCCCCCCACCCTGGGAGAGCAGTCTAGTGTTGGATCAGAAGCCTGGGCAGCAGGAGAAGGGCCTTACCTTACACTGGTGACAGCAGGAGCCGTGGGCACACTCCGCCCCTTCCCTCAGGGTGCAGTTGGAAGCATTGCAGCAGGGGTTATCACATTCCTGTGGGAGGCGGCAGGAGCGGCGTGTGAGCAGGGCCTCTAGGGCTGCCACGCACAAGGACAGGACAGGGAGGCTGCGAGAGGTGAGGTCTTCACTCACCTTCTGCATTTCCCCACCCCTACCCCCCAAGCCCCTGAAGCCTAAGCTCCCACGAATTCTACAAAAAAGAAATCTCTTTATATTTTTACCATTAGGAAAACCTACTGCCACCGATCCTAACTCATAGTGACCCCACAGAACAGAGTGGAACGGCCGCATAGAGTTTCCAAGGCGCACCTGGTCAGCAGCAGGTCAGCAGTCATTGCATTTAACCACTATGCTGCCAGGGTTTCTAAAGGGGAAACACACACGACCAAATAGTTACAACAGCATATAAATACACCAGGTAGGTGCCGGGAGGGCACATTACACAATGCTTTGAACAAATGTGTTGTCCCTTTAGACAGAGAGTTCAAATCTACTAGGTGCTCCTTAGAAACTCTACGGGGCAGTTCTACAGTGTCCTGTGGGGTCACTATGAGTCAGAATCGACTCAGTGGCAATGGGTTTGTTTTTTTGTTGGTGTTGTTTTGTTTTCCTCATTAGATTGTGAGCTCTGCAAGGAGCGGGGCCTTTTTGCTCTCCATTTTATCCCTGCCACCCAAGGCAGTGTACTTAGTGCACTCAATAAATATACTGAAACCTGTGAGAGCTGGAACTTGGTGGATGGCCTTGTTTTTCTGGTTCTTGCAAGTTTTCCACCTTTGAGAGAATGCAGTTTACTACTTTTCTCTCTCCTTTTAGTGCAAAACATTTGCGTTTTCTGTCCCTGACAGGTTTCTGCCTTACAGGAGTTTCAGCTTTCACAGGTTTTACTGTACTTGTTGAACAAACAGCAGCTCCAGGTATAAACCAACTCACTGAGCCTCCTTCTGGGGGGCTCCTCAGGCCCCTCCATGCTAGCACAGTTCCCTCCTTTCTGAAGGGTGTGGGCCTGATCTCTATGGACTCCTGGTTGTGGCACCTTTCATTCTTTTTTATTATGAAAGTTACATGAGGGGGAATTAAAAAAAAAAAATCAAACCAGAGTTATAAAACTGGGTATTAACTAGTTATAAATTCAGTTTTTTTCCACATACATAATCTCAATTGTACCCCATAGTTAATTGTTCCACTTATATTCTTCCCCAAATGGTTACGTGAGTTAAAATATATGCTTTCATCCTTCAAAATACAGTAATGAAACTATCCAGTTCTGCATTTTTGAAAGAACATTCAACTGTTCAAAATGACTATGCTACACTGTTAGGCTATCACAGCAGCCCTTTGAACATTTAATAGCATTTCCTACATCCCTTTTCAATCACCTGTTCTCCAGGCTAGGCAGCCCAGGGTGCTTATTTTAAGCAGTCTCATCAGGCCTAGGTTTAAGGCCATATATCCAGTGGTGTGGCCTCCAAAACAAATTCAGTGCAGCTGCAGGGCCAAAGAGGCCATCCGTAGTTCTACTCCAGAAGAGACAGCCAACATGCCACATGATAGTGGCTCCCGGTGAGACCCAGATGCTCACAAAGAGAGCTCCACTCTGGCCGGGGACACAAACAGTGCCAACCCCAAATGGGGAGAGTCTGCAGAAATGGTTCATGTTGAAGGATTACTCTCCACACCTATTTGTGATGGGGTCTTTAATGGCCATGAATAGGAAACGTCTATGAGTCAGGAATTTCCAGTTGCTTTCTCTCTCTCTCTTTCTGGGAAACATAAACACTGTCATCTTTATTGTAAGATTTTATCTTGGTATTTTTTTACTGTTGTAAAAATATATTTATAGCACAACATTTCCAATTCAACATTTTCTGGGTCGTACAATTTAGTGGTAACAAGTACATTCACCATGTTGTGCAACCGAGGTCCACAATCATTGCCAAATTTCCCACCACCATAAACAAACACTCACTAGTTCCCAGCCAACGGCTCCCCAGTTCCCCTTCCTGCCTCCCCTGGTAACTTTAGCCTCTGTGCATTTTGCCTATTCTTGTTATTTCATCTGCGTGAGATCATCTAATCCTTTTCCTTTTGTGGTTGACTTATTTCACTGAGTATAATGTTTTCAAGGTTCATCCATGTTGTAGCGTGGATCAGGACTTCATTTCTCTTTATGGCTGAACATCCACTGTGTGGATGTACCACAGTTTGTTTATTCCTTCACCCAGTGATGGGCACTTAGATGCTTTCCCCTTTTTGGCTGCTGTGACTTTTGCTGCAATGAACACAGGTGTACACGTGGCTACTCCAGCTGCTGCTTTCAGGTCTCTTGGGTACACCTAAGAGTGAAACTGACAGATCATATGGTGGTTCTATGCTTCAAGTGTTTGAGGAATCACCAAATTGTTGCCTTCTCTTTTGACCTTGAGCTTTGCAGCCAATGCACATTCTCCCCTCCCAGTACCATCACCTTAGCACCTCACCTCTTCCTCCCCACAGTCACACTCTTCTCCTTCTTCCAAGTATCCGTTTCCACACCTCCGGCCTCCATACAGTGTCCTGGTGTCTGGCATGTTAGACAGACACATCCCACCACCTGACTGCAGATATCTGTCCAACTCCCTCCTGTTGCATCCGTTGAACACTCGGGGAAAAGGATGTCTGTCAGGGAACAAGGCTGAAATCAGTTGGGAGCCTGCAAAAGCAAGCAATCACAACAGCTGTCGATTCTGCTACGCAGTGAGTGATTCCGCCTGTACTCCAGCCCCGTGGACTCCACGCACATATATTCTGCTCCAGTAGGACCAAAGCATTAACTTACAGTTTTTTCATCCTTAATAATGAAATATTAACCATTCTGAAATGATTTTTTTTCCTCACTCTGCATGAAGGAGAAATTTGAAAATCAGAAGCTGTAACTTCTCCCTTGTACCAGAGGTGTACAATAAGTACAGGGTGATGAGTGTGTTTCTGTAGTTCTCTTGAGCCTTAGAACTAACGAATAAAACACCAGCTAACTCAAACCCTTCCTGAAGCTGATATTAGATGGATATTTTCTTGGGACAGTGCACCAGGGCAAAAGGCCAAAGTTGTGGCCTTAATTTCCTCATGGGCTAGTGACCTGATCTTCTAAACATGCAGAAGAGACTTCAGACTCAGCCAGCCATCTACGTCACAAATGCACACTCTATCACAAAAGAATGTGAAAGGTTCTGGGTCCACTACTGGGGGAAAAAAAAAAAAGTCATACCTTCCCTTGATTGATGGGTAGTACTACCATTTTAGTCTCCAAAGTGATTCCAATTCTTTAGATGAATTAAAGCTTAAACAGTGGAAGATTCCCTTCAGTTGCCATGCATACCACAGTCATTTATTACTAACAATTGTTAAATTACTCAGTTTGTGAATAATTTAAAAACTACTTGGAATAGTAATTAAGATAACTCTCAGTTGTGTGTATTCAGATACACTTTTCTGATTGGGAAAGAAGGGGTAAGCTTGGAGCAATCATGAACCTCAGGGTAACTGTGAGCTGACACAGATTTCAGAATGATCCATGGAATTGTATTCTGTAGGTAAGCATCATCTTTTGTGTGTCACATCCAAGAAGGGATGAAAAAACACTAGACATTGGATTTCCAAGAAAGCTACATTTCTTCTTGGAGACAAGAAAATGTCGTTCTGTAAAAACCATAAGCAGGCTCTAATGGTCTGGAGAGAACACGAGCTCTCACTGGGACACCTCCCCAAAGCGGTACAGGACCTGAAGAACCCAGTGCTCTGTGCTATCTGAGTCCAAAGACTCAGAGATAAGTCCTGAAAGAAACTCCAGAATTTTCCTTCAATGATTCTGGTTTTAAAAAAGCCCTTATAACCACAGGAAACCTTGGTGGCATAGTAGTTAAGTACTATGTCTGCTAACCAAAAGGTGAGCAGTTAACATCTGCCAGGTGCTCCTTGGAAATTCTATGGGGCAGTTCTACCCTGTCCTATAGGATCTCTATGAGTTGGTACCAACTCAACGAGCAAAGGGTTTGGATTCATGCCCATAAGGGAGATGCATCCATCTTATACTTCTATTCTTGTTCCACATGATAAACACAGCCTGTGGGGTGCATGAATGCTCCTCTTCCTTCTCTTTGTTCTAGATGCTGCATCAGAACTTCCAACCAAGCCTGGGATCTATCAGCACTGATCACACTCCCTAGGGACAGAGAATTCAAAGCTTGTGGCTGATATCAAAATAGGTCTTCATCTGGCTCAAGAAATGGACTTTGATCAAAAGGAGGAAAATTGTGGAATAAAATTCTAAATTCTTATAGAAACTAGATTTACAGGACCCATCGAGACTGGAGTAACCTCTGAATCTACTGCCCTCAGATAATCTTTCAGCCTTGGACTGAAGCTATCCCATGAAGTCATCTTTAAACTGTAGTTTAGCTCAACTAGTAAATAATGTTTGCCGTGAGCATTCTGCTCTTTAAAGGTTGGAATCAATTAGGAATCTGGGCATCAAGCAATGAAAATAGCTGTCAATCATGCCATCTATGAGAATATATGAGAGATCAAATTGACAACAGGAACTCTAACACTCAGAGGAGACACTGAGGTGACAGAGAGTCTAAGTTAATGATGGAGAAACAATATGGGTAGAGATAGTAAGAATGGTGACACAATGCACACAATGTAAACAACGCCACTAAACTGTACATGTAGAATATGTTGAATGGGTGTATGTCTTGTTATGTATATCAAAATATATAAATATATTTTATTTATTGTTATTGAGTGAAAGTGTACAATCCAATATAAACTTGCATGCCTGCCTATGTGCAGCTCCCACTGCTTTCCCTGTCTGGGGACAATACACTCCTCCTGTCCTTTCTATACACATCATATCCTCCTAACAATCTCCTGTCCCCTCCTTTTTACCCTCTCTACCCTCTCCCCCTTCTCCAGTAAGAGGCCAGCAGGACCACCAACCTATAGATACACAGAATGATAAACTGCACATCAGAAATTTTTAAAACAGATTGACATCAAATACTCACGAAGTAAGTAAGATATATGTAGTCAGGCTAATTTTACAGTCAAAGGCCCATAGAGAGAAATGAAGTACAAGGACTGACAATTAAGTCCTTGAACTTAATTGTTCTGAGTCTTCAATACCTCACTGCTGAATATCACTGTGGTTACTTTCACAGTACTCCCTTTGGGAAGCTATGTACTGATGCCAGCACCTAGTCTACCTTTCAAAGCAATTTTAGAACTCCTTCTAGAATGGCCACTGTGCCCAGTGGCACAGCAGCAAGTTCATGAACTTAACTGTATAGTTGTCTGTGATGCAGTGTTTAGCCAGTAAACAAGTAACTGCATTGAAACACCCCACCTACTCACATGATCTGGCCCTGAATGACTTTTTTCTTTACGCAAAAATAAAGGAAATACTGGAAGGAAGACATCTGGATGACATTTAGGACATCAAGAGTAACATGACAACAGCTGTCACAGGCATTTCAGATAAAGAGCTCCAAAATTGCTCTGAAGGGTAAACTAGGTGCTGGCATCAATGCATAGCTTCCCAAGGCGAGTACTTCAAAGGTGACCATAGTGATACTCAGCAATGAGGTATGTAGTATTTTTTCGGGAGAATTCACAAACTTAACTAGCAGTCCTCGTAATATCTTAGAGTCCCATCAATGCCAGCATCTTCTAGAAACCCAGCGCTCCTTTCCCACACCTATTTCCTCGGTTCTCTTCCAATTTCTTTGTTATAAAAACCACATTTCTCTCCAAGGCCCCCACCAGATGTATAAGAAATGCTCCTTAAAAGCCAGCTGGGAAGAATCCTGAGTCACGCTGGCCCTGCTTGGCCCACCCTCCTCCCTCTCCCCACCCTTCCTGCAGCTTTTACCAGACTCACCCAGTAGCCGCAGCCATGATGCACCCACCATCAGCTGCGCTAGCCGAGCAGCAGTCCGCAGAATCATGGCTCATGCCAAAATTGTGGCCCATCTCATGGGCCATGGTGGCAGCCACGCCAATGGCATTTTCCGAGTGGTCCTACTCAGGGAGAGAGTTCAGGTCAAAGGGATAACTCTACCTCCCATCCACATCCCAACACTCTCCTTAGCCAAGCTGTGCTGCTCACTGCTGATTGCATTATCCCTGAGCAAACAGGCATTCCATACAAGCTGTCTATACAGTCTAGATCCACTGATGCCATTAACTGAGAAGCTGAATGCTTAAAAGCCCGTGTTTCCTAAGTTCATGAAGGTTGGAGACTACTTCTGAACCACTGATAAACTCCCTAATCAATAAACACCTTCTGAATAAATGAAAGAGGCAGATTTTGTCATTCTTCCACTTAACATAGATCTTTCCAGGATACAAGGGAACTGACGTGGGGAATACCACGTGAGTCAAATGTATGGTGTTTTTGGCTCAGGGCTTTCCGAGTCCGTCAGATGGGTCTATACCAGGCACAGCACCAAACACAGTGCCTTGTGCTTAATTACAAGAAGCAGAAGCTAAAGGAAAAAACTAAGTAAATAAGCAGGAAAAACAGATTGACTAAACAATATAGTTTGTTTCTTACATTAGCATTCTCATTCTGACTCTAAGATTATAAATTGTAAAACTCCTATTTTTACTTTACAGTGGAGGAAATGCATTAAGTCCCCAATGTCATATTTGCTATTTGAACCCAAATGATCACGACTCAAGAGCCTGCAGGTTTAACCTCTGCACTACATGTGTCAAAAAGTACTCGATGGGTGGAGGTGTGGACAAACAGATGGACAGCAGGCTGCTTCACAGGTTAGGAACGAATTCTCAAAGAACTGCCTTAAAGTCAGAGAGAATTTCAAAAGAAAACAGTAATTTCCTAACCGTGACTTTCAGAAAGGCTCTTGTTTCATATGGATGTGCATAACAATGCAATATTTGGAATATAAATGCTTTTATCTCTGTATCTTCCTATTCCCCAGCCCCTGGTTTGGAACATATGAGTGATTGAGTGGTGTATTAATTCAATAGCTGCAGGGTTCTTCTGAGCTTGAAAATAAAAAATAAACTAGAAGAAATGAAAAGTCACTCCTGGCGACTTCCATCTCTTAGAACTTAATGGTTTCATTTCAAGAAATTGCCCTGCTTCGTGTTCATGCTTTTTTTTTCTTGTAGTAATAAAGGTTATTTTATGAAAGACGACCCTCTGTCTTTTGAAGGCATTTTATCAGTTTTTGCAACCCCAGCATCCCAGCTGAGACTCACCATGTTTACCCCTCCAGATTGGTACATGGAGCACATGGCCATGAGGGGGGCCAGGCCGATGGTGGTGCCCTGGAAGGACATGCCCCTGCAGGAGAAAAGGGAATAAGAGAGGTGACTCGAGGGGACACTGAGAGAGCTGCTCCCACGTGCCCAAGAGCAAGCGGCTACCACAGTGCTCCTTATCACTGCCAAGGGGAGAAGCCTGGTAGCCAGGACAAATGGACATTGTCCAGGTCACCACACCTCTTACTTCCTCTCCTCTCCTCCCCTACTGCTCCAGAGAAGCAGAAAGGGAGGGAAAAGGCCACTTTTTTTCCCGTGCCCATCGCACCCTATTCCCTGGAAGGAAAAGGGCAGGGCTTGCAAACCTGTGTCCCGTTCTTGATGGACAGGAAAAGGTCAGTAGGGGTGGAGGGGGCACCAGCTCTGATGCTGAGGTGAATCATGCCCACTTCCGCCAGCTGCCAGGGTTCTCTGCCAACATCCCTGACTCTGTGGGATGTGTGGAGGGGGCAGGATGGGGGCAGCAGCTGTGGGGGCTGATGCCTCACCCCCACATCAAGCTGGGGCCAAGGAAACAGATGTGTCCCATCGGAGACCTCACAAAGCACAGCTGGGTGCAAGAACTAGCCACTTCTGCTTTTGTTCTGCAATTATGATTCTAATCTACCAACAGCCAGCAACATTTTCCCCAGCTTAATACACCCCTCTCAGCGGTACGCATCCAGGGTAGCGAAGAAGGAATACATAAAATACTAGTGTTTTTGTGTACGCCATAAACATGTAATTTATTTAAAGAATCTATGTGGGAAACTCGTTATGTGGTACTTTTATGTTTCCATGTTCATCCTCTTAGCTAGGCCATGAAATCTGTGAGAGCTCAGACTGTATTTTATTTGCTCTGGGGTCACCGGGATCTAGCATATAATCTGACACACAGTAGGTGATTAACAGATGCCCGTTGAGTTCAAAGCAGCCTTTCCTTCAGAGAAACAACCTGCGAAGGCATATGGAAATATACACAAATCTCAAAGAAGCCCTGCTGCTTATTCTTTAAACCTATTTTTAGCCTTGGGGAAGTCCTTCTGGAAACCCAGATGCAAGGCCAAGTCCAAAGCAGGTTGCCATGCTTCTGTGAGCTCAGGTCAAATATTTTGGTACTCAAAGACTCTTTTTAGGTCAATGCCCCACAGGAAGTAACCACACACAGATGAGTTTTCTGAAACAGTTACTTTCCTCAGTTCTTTTTTAAAAGGGCAAAACAAAGGCAAACTCTGAGCATTCAGAGATACATGTGAAGAACAGAAAATAGTTTTATTACATGCATGCGTTTTGTTATGGCCAGCCAAGCCAAGTGCCGTCGACTTGGATCCAACTCAGGGCGATTCTAATAGCCGCCTCAAAATAACCTTTGGAAATCGGCACTAATAAAATACCAAATAATCACCATTAGGGGACTGTCACATGCCTCTGTGTCTGAAGAACATCCAACCCGAAGCTTACAGCTCACCCATCCCAGTGTCTCCCTCCCATCAAACACAGAGTTCCTGTATGATCTGCCACTTCGACTCTGAAACATGCAGCCCTGAGCTCCTGGAAATGAGGTGAATGATGTGTCAAGGAACCTTTCTCCTGTGCCTACCTTGGGAGACTAACTCATTCACCAGAACACAGCTACGGAGGTCAAAACAAGCCCCTCAGAAAGGCTGTTCCAAACAGGCCCACTTCCCAAATATATACTCGATGGTTTCAGGCCCTCTGTTGAACACAAGTAAGGCTAATTTGCTATCTGGGTCATCAGCACTTGTTGGAATTGTTATACTTCTCTCTCAGGTTTTTTAACATGTTCCAGGGTATACTGGCCACAGAGCCACACAGCACAAACACCTGGACCAGAGTGTCAGGATGGCCTTGTACAACTCACTCTCACCACGAGGCAACGGGGAAGCCAAAAGCTAAGCCCCTGCATCACACGCAGAGGCTAATGGCATCAGCTTTGGAAGGAAACTATTTACGTGATTAACTGTGCGTTGTCGTGTTTCTTCTGGGTGAGTAGCTTGCGCCTCCAGCTAAGAAATGACCAGAGGGTGGAATATGGATTCTCTGAAACTTCACACATATTCCCATGAGTCCACACTTCCAAGCCCACCAGGGCAATCCGGATGTTCAAGGATCGGTAGAACTGAAAGCACACAGAGAAAAGCCACATTATCTGTCAGCACCACCTGGGATTTCTAAGCTACCTTCTAGCCTATCAGCTCAGAGAGCAGATACTAGATTTCTCTTCTCCACACGCCTCCAAGGAGTGTTCTCAACTGCCAGCTTGACAACCCCCCAAAAGATAACACTGAAGTCCTCACCCCTGGTACTTGTAAACCCGTCTGGAAACCGGGTCCTTGAAGACATTATCAGTTAGGTTAATATGAGGTCATACTGCAGTAAGCTGTGGTCTGATCTAACGTGAGGAGTGTCTTTCTAAAAGAGGAAAGCCCTGTGACCACTACCACTCTGACCATAGGCAAAACAGATGGTCCCACATAGAATAAGAGAAAATTATAGAGATGCCCGGCCACCACCAGTGATAGCCGCGAGGGAGCTCACTAAATTGAGTCTCACTGGCAACACAGGAATCAAAAGGGGTGCACCCTGAGATCTCCACTAAAAAACTGCAACTGATGGTCCAGCGGCTTCAGGGTACCCCTTGGAGCATGGTCCCTGGCCTTGATGCTGCCCTTGCCCATAAATCATAACGAAGGTCCACTCTTTGGACACAAATGGATTGGACTTGGCGATGCAGAGTGACCATATATTGGATGCAGTTTATGGTTCTATGCATCTATAGGATATCATCCTGCTGACCTCTGGCTGGAGGAAGGAGAGTGGGTGGAGAGGAGCGGAAAGGAGGCTGTTGGGAGGATGAGACATATGTGGAGCAGAGAGGACTAGTGTGCTGTCACCGGGCAGGGAGATCAGTGGAAGCTGCATATAGGCAGGCATGTAAATTTATATGGGAATGTACATCATTTTCACTCAGTCATAACAAAAAAAAAAAGAAATAACCTAAGACACCGAGTAAAAAAAAGCTAGGCTTATTGTACCAGCAGAGACTAGTGGAATGGAGACTATCAACCCGAGCTAAAGTTTAAACTTGGACCTGAAACCATTCGCAGAGGTCACCTTTCAGCCAAATAACAGATGAGCTCGTAGAATAAACAAAATCGCCCGTGAGTATTGTGCTCTTTTACAAAAAAGAGTCATCTTTGTAAGAAGAAATGGTCAACATTTATCCTAAAGCAAAGAGAAGCAAGGTCAGGAGAGGAAGGGAAGCTAAAGGAAGGGGAGTTGGACGACAGCACAAATAACAAGAAGGTTGTCACAAGGTGGAAATGTAATCAATGTCACCGAACAATACGTAGAGAAATTGTTAACTGGGAACCTAAGCTGCTGCATACACTTTCACCAAAAACACAATGAAGTTGTTTCCGATGTAGAGCCACCCTATACAACAGAGGAGAGCCGCTCTAGACGATTTCCAAGCAGTGGCTGGTGGCTCTGAACTGCTGACCTTTTAATTACCATTTGAACTCTTATCCACTACATCACCAGAGCTGAAAAATACTGACTGAAGAAAAATGCAAGAGGAGAGATGAACAGAGGGAAGATGGGCACATGAAGACAAAGGCAGGGGTTGGAGTGATCTACAAATCAAGGCAACACAAGCATTGCCAGGCAACACCAGAAGCTAGGAGAGAGGCACGGAACAGACTCCCCAGGTCAGTCCCTCATTTGGGACTTCTAGTCTCCAGATTTGTGAGACGATACGTTTCTGCTTTGGGATACTTTGTAATGGCCGGAAACTAACACAGGAGGAACAGTACCGGTGTTATTAGTCACATTTTTCAGAATAACAAAAAAAAAGGAGGAGGAAATGAAATTCCGGGAAAGACACACCGCATTCTCAGAACATCCTGGTGGCAGACTTGCGGTATTCAGTTCAGAGAACACTAGGTAGGACATAAAAGTTGCCTTCAAATATGTAAAGAGCTGCCATGTCGAATAAAGGATTAGCATTGTTCTGCCTGATCCTGAGAAAGGGCTTCAATCAGTAAGTAAAACAGACAGGGAAGACAAGTTCCATCTTAAACTAGTAAAAACACTTGCACACATAGCCAACCGTCCGAAAAGTCAGAGCTAAGCTTTGCTGTGCTCCTCTAGTACAGAGCTGTCTAGTACAATTCTCCCTCCCAGTCCTTGACCTACTCTTCTCTTTTTTATACGTGTCTAGACATTCTCTTGTATAAAGATTTTTAAGCAATTTCTTGAGGTACAGTTTTCATACCATGAAATCTCTTTTTTTTTAAATGGAATAAGTTTTAGTAAATTTAATGCCTTATGAAACCACTGACATATCTAACAATTTTAGAATATTTTCATCACATCAGTAAGATCTTTCATAACCTTTTACAGTCATTCTCAACGCCCATGTCCGGGCAACCACTAATCTACTGTCTGTCTCTATAGATTTGCCTTTTACTAGACAGTTTCCATAAATGAAATTATATAATACGTAGTCTTTTGTGTTAGGCTTTTCACACTTAGCACAACCTTTTAAAATTGTTAAATACTATTCCACTGTATCAGGATATCAAATTACATACAGATATTTTACTGTAAGGTATCTCTCACTCATTTTGTAAGTAAATAGGTATAAATAATACACAAATGAATAGATATGCTATTTCCCCAAACTTTCTTTCCCCATCACTGGAGGTGTTCAGGTTTTATCAAGAATACCATAAGCAAGTTTCAAGCATCAGACTGACAAAGGTCCTAGATAATCACCAGGGTTCTCTCCAACCTAGCGATCTTGATATTCTATCAACAAGGTTATCATGGATTGAACTGTGTCCCCCCAAAATCTGGCTAAGCCATTATTCTGGGTATTGGGTGATGTTCTATATGCTGTAAAGCCTGCCTCTATGACGTTAATCAGGGAAGATGGAAGCAGTTGTGTTGGCGGGGCAATCTTTGGGGATATAAAGGAAAGGGAAGCTAGCAGAGAGTTGGGGACCTCATACCACCAAGAAGCAGTGCCAAGAGCTGCGTACATCCTTTGGAAAGGACCAAGGTCCCTGTGCCTCAGAAGCTTCCAGTCCCAGGAAAGATTGACCTCAAGGACCTTCGTCCAGAGCCAGCAGAGAAAGCTTTCCCTTGGAGCTGACACCCTGAATTTTGGACTTATAACCTACTGCATTGTGACAAAAAAAAAAAATTCATCTTTTTAAAGCCATCAACTTGTGGTATTTCTGTTAGAGCAGTACCAGATGACTAAAACAGAGCTCTAACTATCTAGCTGCTTAAGACTAAAGCTATATCTCTAAGCTTTAGACATGATGCCTTTTATCTCATAGGCATGTAAACAGGAACAGGGTTTTCTTTAAAGCTAAGTCACAGGAAGGCAATGAGCACAACTGATCCCTTGATTGGCCTCCTCTGTGATGTCTACCATGGAAAGACAAGTCATGTGAGCGGGAGATACCATATTAATTCAAAGTTGGCACCTACTACCCCAACTAAAAATAATCGCAGCACCAGTGTTTATCAAACACTAGGGCTTACAGAAGCTCAGCAATTTGCCCAGCGTCTTAGCACAAAATTAGTGGAGGCAGGATTAAGGTCCAGATTATCTGACCTCAGAGTTCACTTCCAGCCCTACACAGTTTAAGAGCCAGAGTATTTATACATCTAGCCAGATTCAACTTGCTCGGAGAAGTTGTGGTCTAAGATGGGCTCAGACCGAGAGAGACAATTTCAAGTGCAATTTTATGTTCCTGCTTCATTTCCAGTCTATCGTTACAGAGAATACAGGGGTTGCATTCCAACTTGAACTTGCTTTATCAAGAGGTAAACTTGGCTTCTTCACAGTTAAGAGACAACATTCTGAATTGAGTTCACAATTCTGTAAATTAGTGTCATTCATTCCAGTATTTGGTTCAACAATAGTTCAGTTCAAGTTGGTGGGTCAGCAACTCTCAGGGAAATAGATGTGCTTTCTCTCATCCCAGGTGGGAGAAACTAGCAGCACAGCTGGAGAGAAAAAACCAAGACTGCTTCCCAGAGTGGACAACCCAGCAAGGCGTATCACTTCAACAAGGACTGAGGTTTGCTAATGCCTCTCTTCTCATTCCATGTTTCGTCAGCATCCTTGATTCTATCACCCAGGCTAGCTGGAGACTTCACAAAGGGGAGATCCAGCCAAGTTCCTCACCTGCTGAGTCTCTGCAACAATAGGTGTCACTTGGCTGGTAGCAGGATCCACTTCCTACATAGCCCCTAGGGGAAAAAACTTTCTTGTTTTCCCAGATGCCGACTGTGTTTGGTTTGCAGGATCATCCAAATGTTGTTGTTGAGTGAGTTGAGAGCTAGACAGAAGAGCTAGAAAAAGGTCCCTGTCATGGATCGTATTGTGTCCGCCCAAAAATGTATGTATTGATTTGACTTGGCTATGAGTACCAATATAGTGTGATTCCACCCATGTGTTGTGAATCCTGCCTCTACGATGTTGATGAGGCAGAATGGGTAGCAGTTATGTCGGTGAGACAGGACTCAAGCCACAAGCTTGTAGGATCTAAGGGAGAGAAGTGAGCAGAGGAAGTTGGGAACCTCGTACCACCAAGAAAGCAACACTGAGAGCAGAGCATGTCCTTTGGACTGGAGGTTCCTGTGCTGAGACGCTCTCATTGAATTTGGACTCCGCCTACTGGACTGTGATCATTTCTCTTACCAAGTGGATCTATAACTCATACATGGACTTGTGCTTTACCAGACTGTGACACTAAAGATTCTCTTCACGAAACCTTCTGTTTTTCTGTTAGAGCAGTACCAGGGACTTCCAAGGGACTTTGTCCCTGGAGTCCTGTCTTCTGGGAAATGCCAGTGTTTTACTTTCACCTGACACTAAGCTATGTTTCCTGAGCCACCTAAAGCAGAACAAAAATATGTGGAATAACAACAACAAAAAAAACTAAATCCATTGCTGTGGAGTCGATTTTGACTCATAATGACCCTACAGAGTAGAGCTGCCTCATAGGGTTTCCAAGTAGCAGCTGGTGGATTCGAACTGCCAGTCTTTTGGTTAGAAACTGAGCTTTTGGTCACTGCATCATCAAGACTCCACGAAGTTCTATAAAGTACACTGAAATTATACAATAATTTTATCAAATTTCCAAAGAGACCGAAAACCCCAACAATGTTAAAACCCATTATTTTAAACTACATAATACCAATGTCAAGAGACCATTTTCATTCTAGGTTACCTGTTCTTCTGTAGTTTGTACTACAACAAAGTATTTTCCAGTCTCAGACCAGCATGTTCTAGTAAAATTGAAGTACTTTGATATTTTCTAAGAGCATGCTGGAAAAAGACTTGGCCTAGGCAAGTTACCCATCCACATAGGTTACTAAGAAGGAGGAAACAATTTTAGAACTGGTTGATAAATGCGCACTGTACAGACTGGCCCCAAACAACCTATTCCTCCACCACCCTGGCCTACCTCAACTCCCTCCTAAACCAAAGAATCCCTGGGCCTTAACCCTGGAAGGAACTTTCAAGAGCTTTAAAGATCATAGGTTTTTGAAACTGGGCTCTTCTATGACCCAACTTGACGGCAGTGGGTTTTGGGGGACTATGTCCTAGCTTCCTCAGGAGCCATTGCAGAAGGGAAAGGAAGAGGCCAGACGAACAAAGCTCTGGGTTCTCATCTCTGTATTAGACGTTGGCATGAGAATTTCATTTTTAAAAAGGATTACACTAGGAAAAGAAACAACATCAACTTCTCTATTTCATAGTTTACAAAAAAGAAAAAGAAAACTGCAGCTCAAAGAAGATGAGTTGCTTGCCTACAGTCACCCAGTTCAGGGCTTTGACAAGACCACCCTAAGCCTCCGTGTCACCATTCCTTCTCTTTCAGACGCCGGCTTGAGTGGTCAATCCGGCAGAAGGTAGCTCAGGTGCTGTGTGATCTCCTGTCCCTCGGCCCCTCTCCCACGAGGTACACACCTCATCTCACCTTATCAACATAATTGGCGATCTCCATGAGCTTGTGTTTGGTGGCTTCCTGGTCTCGATGATTCTTCTGAAACTAAATGGGAAAAGTGAAACAGGTGAGATCCCAGAACCTGTCCCAGCACCCATCCTGTGCCACATTACTTATCTTTAAATTGGTTTGTTTCTTTTGTCTTCTATATTCAGTAATTTACATACAACCATTTCCCCAACCTTACCATCATCTCCTAAAGGGCAGGGCCCGGGTCTCATACATCTCAGTATTTCTAGCCCCTAGCCCAGGGCTGCAAAAACCCATTGCTGTCAAGTTGATTCTAACTCATAATGACCCTATAGGATAGAGTAGAATTATCCCATAGGGTTTTCAGGGAGCAGCTGGTAGATTGGAACCACTGACCTTTTGGTTGGCAGCCACTGCTCTTAATCACTGAACCACCGTGGCACTCAACACACAGTTTGAATCTACCAGCTGCTCCTTGGAAACCCCACGGGGCAGTTCTACTCTGTCCTACAGGGTCACTATGAGACTGAGAGTTGGAATGAACCTTACGGCAATGGGGCTTTTTTTTTCTTTTTTGGTTGTAACCCAGTGCTGAGCACATAGTAGGCATGCAATAGTCATGTAATGAATAGAATTGTCTTTCTTGTAACCCTTAAAGTAAATTTTGTTCTCTTGTCCTCCAACATACATGGCCTCTCATCAGCTCCCTGTGGGGCTCAGAGGAAAGACCCATTTGATCGTTGCTTTGGTCACACCCCAACATGAAGTCACCCTCACACAGATCTCATCAAACTTCCCTAATTGTCCAGGTCCATCAACACTAGTCAAAAAGCTACTGAACCTTTGTTATGTGCAAAAGCAGTGTACTTGGCGCTAGGCAGGATACAAAGAACTGTGAGGTCCTGGGCCTAGCCCAGAAGAGCTTCAGTTAAACGAGAGAGAAGACCAGAAATAACAATGATGGGGCCTACCATTTAAAAGTACACAACTGAAATGGGCTGAGAAAGCCTGCTCAGAAAACTGACACAGAAATAGCCACAATGGGAAGCTGCACGCATGATACACAATTCGTGCTGGCCAAGACCTCTGCAGGGATGGCAGACAGGCTTCGTCATGTATGCCACTCGGCATGACTGGCAGTGCCTGCCTGTGCTTCTACAGGGGAGAAAGTCCTGAGACTGGGGCTAAGTGGGAAAGAATGCTGTGCTCAACTAGAAACGTCTACTACAGGTACCGAGAGAAGGACATTTCGGTACCAGTGCCTCACATGGGTCAACACAGCCTCAAAAGGAGTGATCTCTTGCAGCTCCAATGATGAAGCAAAGTTTCAGAGCAGAAAGGTAAAATCTGTTGCAATTGCGATGTAAATCTGTAAATGATGGTGCCATGTAGGCTGCAATAGTTACACAAAATCTGTGTAACTGTTTACACTGGGCATGTACTATACAGGTCACTTCAATTTGAATCCCTCATTTTCCTGCTCCACTTCATCCTGCAAGAATATCCAAGCAAGAAACAAAAAAGAACAGCCAAATAAAACACCCTTGGCTATTTGTTTAGATGGGCTGTGTCCCAGCCCTGACACAGGGAAAAAAATTGACTTTTTCTCATTCTCTCCCTGTTTTTGGACTTTGCTGGACTTCCTTGGAACACTGTCCCTCCTGTGCAGGGAATCTTGCTTTCACTACTGCTTTCTACAGAGATAAACTCCATGTAAAGCCCTGTGACTTCAATTCTTCCAAGGAATTCACCCCGAAGCATCTCACTGGAGAGTTGTCTGGATTCTCAATTGCCCCGATATCACAGAAAGCATTACAGCATTTTCACACATGTAGTAAATATTTATTAGCACATCAAGGTCAGATTTCAACATCCTTAAACTATATTAACCCTATCTTCACACTGGAAACCATGGTGGCCTAGTGGTTAAGTACTACAGCTGCTAAACCAAAAGGTCAGCAGTTCAAATCCAACAGGTGATCACTGGAAACTATGGGGGCAGTTCTACTCTGTCCTGTAGTGTCACTATGAGTTGAAAACAACTTGATGGCAGTGGCTTTGGGTTTGGGTTTGGTATCTTCAAACAACTGCCCAGTAACACCCACCATAGTTTAAGGAAAGTGCTGTGTTGTCCAGAATTTTCTAAAGCAGGAGCTAGCAAATGTTTTCTGTAAAGGGCCTGAAAGTGAATGTTAACTTTTCAGGCCATGTTCTCTCTGTCACAGCTATTCAGCTCTACCATGGGTAATACACAAACCAATGGGCATGGCTGTGTTTTAGTAAAACTTTATTTATAAACTAGATTACACGTAGGGTCTAGCTATGAGTCATAGCTTGCCAATTCCTGGTCTATGGTAAGGAATATCTGCACCCTCTATTCTCCAGGGGACACAAGAAGGAAAATGCAGTGCATCACTTGTCCTCTCCCAAGTACCCCACAGTCTGTGCATATGATGAAACTACTCTGCATGCCAGTTTAAACAGCTACAACCTATTTCCTCCTACAACATGCCTTCTTGTTCTCTTTTTCCCCTTGGAGTCCCTGTTTCACTGGAGGAACAAACAGTCTGAGAACCATTCCAGGTGCTCTTGCCTGGGCTCAGGCAGTGAGGAGATGCTGATCCTTCTCTTACCACTGACAACTCGCTCTCTAGGCAGCAACACTCTCTCACTTCCCCTCTCTGTGTCTATGCCCTGCTCTGATCACAGCTCTGATCTCAGAGAAGAGCAGAAAAGCCCGCTCTGCCTCAGCACCAGCTAGTAAATCACAGATGAGGTGGCCTTCCCATCCTCCCAGACGAATTCCCTGTGAGGCACACACTTCTGCCTTCAGAGGATGAGGAAGTGTGGGAGAGGTTGTGTGGGGCACTCATGAGCCTGTGAGCTCAGCCTGGCCTCTGATGACTACCCCTCAGGCTCCCCCAACATGAGTCACTCATAGCCTCTGGCAGAAAGGTGCCTGAGACCTGATAGACAAGCACATCCCCTTATCCATGGTGGCTGCATGAACATGCCTTGTGGGACCCACGTGAGAGATGCTTGGGCAGCGGGTGCTGAAGGAGCTGATCTCAGCAATGGGAAAAAGAAGCAAGGAGCCTATAAGTGGCACTACAGTGTTGGAAGCATCTTAAGTAGATACTTGTCCTCTCGGGGGTTTGCTGTGATCCTGGAGGTCCAAAATCAAAACCAAATCCACTGCTGTCAAGTCAATTCTGACTCATGGTAACTCTATGGAACAGAGCAAAATTGCCCTACAGAGTTTCCAAGCAGTGCCTGGTGGATTCAAACTACCAGACTTTCAGTTAGCAATGTAGCACTAACCACTATGCCACCAGCGTTTCCAAGTTAAAATGCCAAATCCCTGACCTATCCCTATTTGTCCAGCTACAGGGGACACACGTCCAGCAGGCTTTTTAAACCCTTTACCCATATTCCACTGGGGCAGCTGGGGCAGACTGCAGGGCCAAAGGGGTGGGTGGCCCTACCTTTAAGCTACAACAGCTGTGTTTCTCTATACTGAAACAGTGGAGTTCCCAGAGCTTTCATTTGAACAAAGCATTTTGTGTCTGGTAAATTAATGGCTGAAGAGCACTGTGCTAGACAATCTTAGCTGCAAAGCAAAACTGAAAAATCTCCTAAAGCCAGACGAGCTCAGCTTTGTTCCAAGGACCTTCCTATCAGTGGCAGTCATATCAAGCTGAGGTATAAGCAGGAGACATGGTGACTAGGGGAAACTTTCGCTTGTGACCTAGCTTTCAATTTTGCTCTCTGCACTGCTCCCCTATCCGACACCCATAACAGTCTTTGGAGAGAAAAACAGAAGAAAGAGGGAAAAAAAGTCCAAGGCTGCTGGAAAAACCAAGACCGACATCATTTAAAAAGCTAACCTCTTTTCAAAGCAGAACATGATATTCCTTCCCTTAATTTGGAAAGCCCTTCACCTCTACTTCTCTGCCCAGTTAACTCCTCCTTGTCCTGCGACACAGCTCACAAGCCACCTCTTCCGCCACTAGCATGGAAGGCAGGTCTGATGTGAACACCACAGCTCTTTACTACTCTTGCTGAGCTCCAGAATCTGTGCCCGGGCGATTCCAGACTAGACTGTCACTGCTGTTACGTGCCCTCGAGTCAATCTTCAACTCCTAACAGTGCAGTGTGACAGAGAACTACCTCGTACAGTTTTCCAGCTATGATCTTTATGGAAACAGATCACTAGGTCTTTGCTCCTGCACAGTTACTGGGTGAGTGCCAATAGCCAAACTTTCGGTTAGCAGCTGAGCATTTAACTACTGTGCCACCAAGAGTCCCTCCAGACTAGGTAGGTAGGTGGTAGCTACACCATTTAGATGGATATAAGGCAGACCTGTCTTGTGATGAATTTTATCCTAACAGAGCCCCACTGAGAATGCACAGTATTAGAACACCAAGACTGCTTAGCTCATAATGACGCTGGGTGACAGAAGATATCAATAGTTATGTGACTACATACCTTGGGAATTGCAAGTAAAACGTGGCACATGTGGGGCCTTGGACATGAACCTCTTCAAGTGTCAACCTAAACATCTCTGCCTCAGATTAGCTTTCTCTGACTCCCACAACCATGCTGAATCCCCTATTACATGCCCTACACTGCACTCTACTTCCCTATCTTTGCAGTTGTCACTCTGGGAGCTACAGTTTCTTGGGCTATTGCTGTAAACTCTGTGATGCCAGGCTGGGTCTGTCCAGGTCACAGCTCTATCTCCTGGTGCCAACAAATGCTTGACACACAATGCGAAAAACAAGAAACTGCTGACAAAAAAGTGGAGTATATGAATGAACAAGATGAGTGTTCATCAAATCTGATAACCTAAGTACCCTCAAGAACCTAATTTCAGGAATATGGAATTGAAAGTTAAACTTGCTAGTTCTTTAAGTCAGTAGTTCTCAGACTCAACCTTGCATAAGACTACTGCGAGGGCTTGTTAAAGTATGAATTGTTGGACCCCATCCCTGCAGGTCAGGGTTCAGCTGGTGTTAGGCAGAAGCCAGAACCTGCATTCTTCCTAAGTTTCCAGGTGATGTTGATGCTGCTGGGTCTGGGGATCACACTTCAGAAGCTATTGTTTTAGGTCCTCATTTAGCATCAACATGATTACAAACACGGACCCACAAATGGGCAAGAAAATCTCATTCACTCAGATTCAACTATCTTTGTAACGGAAACACAAGACTTAAACAGTTTTTATAGGATCAACATGAGTCAGATCAACTCCACCGCAATGTTTTTTTTGTTGTTGTTTTTTGTTTTTAATAGAGAATTCAGGAAACCCTGGCGCTATAGTGGTTACATGCTACAGCTGCTAACCAAAAGGTCAGCAGTTCAAATCTACCACGTGCCCCTTGGAAATGATGAGGCAGTTCTACTATGTTCTATAGGGTTGCAAAGAGTCAGAATTGACAACAGCAGTGGGTTTTATAAAGAATTCCCAGATTCCTAAGAATATGCACCAAGCCTAGAGGTCTTCATGCCCAGTCTGAGAAATATTAATCCAGATAAATGCCTTGATTCTCTGATAGATGAATTGGGCTCAAAGGGATTTTTCCTTGTTTTTCCCCTCAACTATGGTTAAAATGGCAAAAAGAGCCCTGGGCCAGATTTCCAGTCAAAGTTGTATGATTAAGTAGAGAAAGAGGGATGTGTCAGAATTTCCCCAAAGTAGTTGGAAACCTGGAATGAAAGCTATCAAGAGGACCACTTGTCTGCTGAATCCCACAGCCTTCCTGCTTACCTCTGCGTAATCAGCCACGAGGTAAACTTCCACATACTTCGTGGAGTGTAAATCGTCCCTTTTCATCTAAGGAAAAGATAAAAGGGATGATAACTGTAGGCATGATGGAGTTGGCCTCAATTTCAAAACACTGCTAGGAAACAGTGCTCGTCAGGAAGCAGTTGACTGCCTTACTCATTCTGTACCGGAATGCAAGCAGCAGTCCCAGCTGCCGTGGCCACCAGCCTGTCTACACCTTCCACCCGCCACCTGAGTACCACTGGAGGATGCTCTGGGGATACTGGATCTGGTCCTTTGTTCTCAGAAAACAAAGAGCTGGGCTGGCTAACACCAGCAGACCACAGGCCAACACACTTCAAGGGAACACGCCAACAATCAAGTTCCCAAAGAACACATTAAACCCCATACCTCTATTTTAAGTATACACAAATACCCCGTGTTTGTACATGTGGCTAAGGGACTATCCTGAAAGAGGAAGTATATATTTTTTCTGCAAATTTTAAACTTGCTGAAATTAGCACATACCTCAGCATATTTTAAATCTGGTAGTGTTTTCTCAAAAAGCAGTTATTCTACCGACTAGAATATCTCACACTCAACAATAATTTAGAATGAAAGAAAAAAGTTCCTCCTTCTTAACTATCTACTGTTATTTTAGAAATCTCTGGGTTCCAAAACAAGGGTCCTCAGAGGGGACAAGCCTATTCCCAGGCTGGCTCCTGTACTGAACACCTCAAAACTTACCCTACGTGGTCGTTTCTTGTCCTGGTTCGTAAATTGAAGGATGGGGTCTCTGGAGGTGGGCACAGAGTGCTGGAAACCACAGTTCCCTGGGAGCAGCTTGAGATGTTCAGATCTGTAAATAAGGTGTTGGCTCTGGCTGTCAGGGAGAGGCTCGATGATGTAGCTGAGATTACTGTTCACCACTATCAGTCCTCTGTTAATGAAGAGAGACAACACTCCTGGTCAGAGATCATGGCCCTGGAAAAGTCTCTTCCATTGGTCTCAGTTCCCCTGATGCAAAATGATATAGTTGGATTCAGTTACTGGTTTCTAACCTTATTACAGAGTCACACACCCTGTTGTGGGGGAATTTGATCTGATTTAC
Source organism: Heterohyrax brucei (assembly GCA_028571685.1). Classification (NCBI taxonomy): domain Eukaryota; kingdom Metazoa; phylum Chordata; class Mammalia; order Hyracoidea; family Procaviidae; genus Heterohyrax; species Heterohyrax brucei. The sequence goes on from CM053141.1 coordinate 175,634,734, forward strand.
AAACTTCTTTTCCAGAAAAATATACATATATACAAAAATGTGGCAAACAACCTCAGAGGAACCTTGATGGCATCATGATTAAGTACTCATCTGCTAACTGAAAGGTTGGGGGTTCAAACCCACGTAGCAGTTCTGCCAAAGAAAGACCCAATTACTCCCTACGAAACTCCATAAAAACTCACTGCTGCCAAGTCAATTCAGACTCACAGTGACCCTAGAGGACAGAGTAGATAGAATTACCCCATAGAGTTCCCAAGGGGCAGCACCTAGTGAATTCAAACTGCCAACCTTTTGATGAGCAGTCGCGGCACTTAACTACTACACCATCAGGGTTCTATTCTGTTACATAGGGTCACTGGGAGTCAAAATCAACTCAACAACAAACAACAGACTTCATCACAAGAATCCCTGGGTAGTACAAATGGTTAATGGGCTTGCTACTAAAAGAAAGATTAGAGGTTCAAGTTTACTCAGAGGTGCCTCAGAAGAACCAGCCATTAAAAATGCTACGGGCCACAGTTCTACTCTGACACTACTGGCAATTGGTTTTTTATTTTGGTAAGCTCATTGCTGGACTCCAGGTTAAGAACCCCTGGACTAGAGAAGCTCAAAAGGTTCTAAGAAGGCTGGAGTGAGACAGTTAATACTCATAAAGTATAGTGGTACTGATGTTCCAAAACACTTCCCAAATGCAAGCATGGCATATGACAAATCACAAGTCAAAACTTTATAGACTCGAAAAAGGCAGCACAGCAGCCAGAGAAAGAACAGTGGCCTGGGGTGTGGAGACGAAGGTTCTCATCTGAGCTCCAACACTAAATAGTCACACGTTCTTCAATAAATCTCTTCAGTGTCTCTGAGCCTCAGTGTCCTCATCTGCCAAATGGAAATGATCATTTATGATCAAGACTCTCGGGATGTTTCAATGTCAGGACCCTGAGCCTGGAAGCCAAAGCTAGACTGCTGCTATTCCTACCAGTTTCAACTGCACCATGTCAGGAAGGCAGCTCTTTGGTGAAGGGACATCCACAACCAAGCAAAGGTGCCTGCTGTTTTGCCCCTGGTTAAAATACTAGTGTTAGACTCAGAATGGGGATGGTTGGCATTTATTTTAAGTATTCGCTCACTGAGCCCTGATTCTGTGTTAGACTTAATCTCTGCCCTCAAGTAACTCACAGCCAGCAGAGGACAGTTGTTCATACCAAAGATATTTACTGAAATCCTTCCAGCTGATTGCCAGGTATTGTTCTAGTTGCTGAAGATAGAATAATGAACAAGACAAAAAAAGATCTGCTCTCCAGGAGCTTAGAATCTAAAGATGGGTGTAAATCATCATAATATGCCAAAAAAGACCCCCAAAACACAGCACTGCTTCCAGTTGATTCTGACTCATGCACACCTCCTGTGTCACATAGTAGAACTGCTGCATAGTGTTTGCTTGGCTGTAATCTTTACGGCAGCAGGGCACTGGGCCTTCTTTCAAGAGCAAGGTCTCATCACTCATACCACCAGTGGATTCTGAGCACTGAACTAGACCTGGTAGAATGAGTGCCATGATTTACCATTTATCATAAATAAGGAAACTCGAGTGGAGTAGTGGTTACGTGCTACAGCTGCCAACCACAGAGTCAGCAGTTCAAGTCAGCTGGGCGTTCCTTTGAAACTTTATTGAGCAGTTCTACCCTGTCCTATAGGATTGCTCTCAGTCAGAATGAACTCAACAACAATGGGTTTGGTTTTCTTTTTTTTTTTCAATCATAAACAATCAACAGAAGAGTGATTAGTAGCCCACAGAGCAGGTATTTGTCATCCTCGGTATACTCAGATGAATACTACAGCAAGAAAACGGATCAAGGACTCTGAGGGAGCAGGAAGCCCAGGAAGGAATCCTAAGGGCCCTGCAGCATTTCCTGTCCTCCAAACCTCAGGTTCTTACCCACTCAGGAAGCTGAAAGGCTAAAGCATCTCCAGTTCACAGTCTTTGCCCCTCTCAATTGGCAAAACTTCTCTTCGGCTAGCTTGGCTTCCATTCATACCCCAGCCCCTTGGGATCCCCACCCAGGTTTAGCTCTCTGGGAAGAGCCCGTGCTGCTGGCAGGAAGCAGCAGTCCTTTCTGGGTTCCATCCCTGGCTAATCTCATTTTGGTGCCAGGAGCCTGCCGACTTCCTGGCTGCCTCGCCCAAGCTGACACAGCAATCCCTGCCCGGCTCCATGGCAGACACCCAATGTGCTCCTGAATAGCTAGAGGTGGGAGTGGGACAAAGACCATGGGTCACATACACACCCTGGTCCTGACAGAAAAGGTTAGAGGCAAGGGCTGTTCTGAGCATCCTGTTCCCAGCTATCTTCTCCTCTCAGCTGACCAAGTCCTCTCCTTCCCATCATTTCAGTTTCCTTTGATGGCTGCTGATGTTGGAAACAGAGGGCTTGACTACAAACCAGCCAGTGGTTTTGTGTGCATTAGGCTGAGGCTGGGGAGATAGCACTCAGTAAGTGGAAAGTTCCAGAGAGAAGTCCGTGAAAATTCCAGTGTAGAGACACAAGGTGCAGTTGACTGGGAATCCCTTAAAAAACCTCTCGGCCAAAAGGGACAAAGACCAAAAGTCTGGTGCATGGTGAGCAATAAAAATCATATTGTTGCTTCTGTTTGCTGTTGAGACAGCACTTGACTCATGGCAACCTCCTGTGTTACAGGATAGAACTTCTCCATTGCATTTTCTTGGAAACCCTGGTGGTACGGTGATTAAATGCTAAGCTAACCAAAAGGCCAGCAGTTCATGTCTACCAGGCGCTCCTTGGAAATTCTACAGGCAGTTCTACCCTGAGCTACAGGGTTGCTGTGAGTCAGAACTGATTTGACAGCAGTGGATTTTGGGGGGTTGGGAAGGGTTGATAGGATTTTCTTGGGTGTAATCTCTATGGAAGCAGTGTGCCACACCTTTCTTCCACAGGGCCACCAGATGGGCCCACACTACCAATCTCTAGGTTACCAGCTGACTACAAGCCATTGGTACCACTCAGACTTTTTAATAACAAGATCTCACAGCTGACCCGGTGCCAAAGATCTAGGGTCCATCACACTCTGGATCTCTAACATTAAGTTCAACACTATCTGCCTCCATTAGTGTTAGGGGTAAACTGTGTACCCCATAAAGATAGGGCAAAGTCCTCATCCTTGTGCCTGGGTATGTGACCCTGTGTGGAAATACGGTCTTTGAAGATGCTACCAGTTACATTAACATAATGTCATATTAGAGTATTAAAGAAGAGAAGATACACAGAGGCAGGGGGACAGAGGACAGACGCTGTGTGACTCTTCAGCTGCAAGCCAAGGAACCCTGAAGCTACCAGAAGGTAGAAACAGGTTCTCCCTCAAAGCCACAGAAGGAGTCAAGGTGATCGATATCCTGACCCCCAACTCCCAGCCTTCAGAACTATGTGACAAGAAATCTGTCCCCACAACCCACCCTATAGCCTAAGGAAATCAATACAGTCAGTCGCCAACCTGTGTGCAGCAGTGATCTCTAGCATCACAGCTCCCAGGGACTGTATGGAAAGCACAGGTCCCGGAACCCCACTGAGGAGACTCAGCTTCTGCAGGTCTGAGCATCTGCACTGGGAACAAGTTCCGTGAGATTCCACTGCAAAGCCACAATCAGGAACAGTGGCGCTGAGCCCACACATTGCAACAGGAACCTGCCTCTTCATAAAGCCCCCAGAATTCTGTGTCAGGGAGTAGGCCCATTACAGTTTGAGGAACACAGGCGCAGAAGGACACTGAAGATCCGTCTACCACTAGCAGTCTGTAGCCACCCTCCTGTCTCCAGGGCGCCCTTGTAATTTGCCCTGTGGAGCAGACACAATCCTCACACACTGCTTAGGGTTGCTGGAAAGGCAGGTGCAAGCCCCAGCAGTTTACCTTGAACCCAAGCTTTGATGGTGGGGGTACTGCAGCAATTCCTGATCCTCTCCAGGTCCTCTCCCCAATCACCACTGCCCTGTCCTCCTAGCTGCCCTCCCATCTACTGCTTACACACCAGTCATTTATCCTTTTATCCCTCTAGGAGCCTCAGCTGATCTAATTTGCTAAACATCAGTGCTGGCAGAGGCAGAACTCAGCCAGGGGGCACAGGAGGGGGCTCTGGATTGCCCATGCAACTCCATCCTATTCCTCATCATTAAGAGCTTGATACAAATGAAACTGCACAGGAGAACCCGAGCAGGCAAGGCAGGCGGCAGGTGATGCGTGTTTAACCCCTGGGTGGCTGAAGGACTCACCCAAATGCTTTCACATCCCTCAAAGAAAAGGGCAAGAATTGCTTCTTGGGAATTTGCCAATTCAGAGTGAAACCTAAGGGACCACATCCAACATCCCCGTATCAGAGCTGCCCTATGGAGGCAACCATCCTGTTACCTCCTTCCCTTCCCCCATCTGCATCCATGTAAAAAGAGGGGACTGTGAACTCAAAGGCAGCACAGAAGAGAGAAAAGAGGGTGTACAGGTATTGTGGGGCCCCCAGGATGGAGCCGCAAAACACAGGTAGAGCACGTACTGCTCCTGGGAGTAAGATATACCTGGATTCAGACTCTGGTTCTGCTACTTATCAGCTGTGTGGCAAGTTACTTATATTTATTTGTCTCATCTGTAAAGCACAGACAATACTTCCCATCTCACAGAGTTGCTAAGATAAGCTACTGAAGTAACAGACACTGCTACTAATAACTAAAATGACATTTAAAAATAATATCAGCAATCAGGTGAGGAGTCCTGGTGGTGCAATGGTTAAGTCCTCAGCTGCTAACCAAAAGGATGGTTGAAACCTAACCAGCAGCTCCATGGGAGAAAAGACCTGCCACCTGCTCCCATAAAGATTACAGACTAGAAAACTCTGCGGGGCAGTTCTACACTGCTATGCAGGATATTAATTCCATGAAACCTAACATCAACAACAGTATTGACCATGTACTATACCTTGAGTACAGATGCTGCAAATATTTACATCCAGTAGCCATTTAGCACATTTACTGAGGACCTACTGTGTGCTAGTTACTGTAATAGGCACTGGGGACACAGTACGATTAAAGCAAAGTCCCTGATCTCAAGGAGCTTGCACTTATCACCTAATTTAAATCCACTAGTGTTGTCACTACTGGTGTTCCCATTTTACAGCTGAGAAAACTGAGACTAGGGATGCGAAGTAAACCATCAGATTTTAAACCAGGTTTTGTTTGACTCCAGAATCTAAAGTTTTAGCCACTTGACTACACTTTCCCCTAAACGCTTAATCTGCACAGTGCCTGATACAAAGGCAGCTTTTGTTATGTCTTGTGCAGATGGAAAAGAAAGTATTCAAAGAACAGGTCATTGGGCTCCTCGGCAAAAGAGCAGACAGATGCAGACTACCTGTGTAAAGATGAGCCACTTTTTTCTTCCTCAGATCCCCCTTCCTGCCCACTCTCTCTATTACCCAGAAGCTCAGACACTAAAGGGTCATCCTGAAGGTCTGGGCTATGTTTGTTTGACAAATGAAAGGAATCAAAGCCCAGAGAAAAAAGAACTTGTCAGAGTTGGAAGCAGATTCCAGGCTTGTCCTTACAGAATGGGGCCCTGGACTCCCATGCAGCTCCATCCTATTCCTCATTAAGAGCGTGATACAAACGAAATTGCACAGTAGAACCCAAGGACTCAGCAACTCCCTTCTGTGCGAGCATCACCCACATGGCTGCTATGGCCCAGGGAAGGCAGTGGCCTGGGCCAGGCAGACAAAGAACAAATTAGACGGGGAGAGGAAAGCTCAGAGATCACACAGCTAGGAGGGGTGGCACTAGATCTCAAACTCAAGTCATTCAGCTCTAAATTTTCAGCTCACTTCAGACCACCGCACATGCACTCATACACACTCTCTTGCATTCGTTCTCCATCTCACATTCTCTGGTCTTCCCTCACAGAATCTGAGTCCCAGGACAGACCACTAGCTCAGATAACTGCTTTGGAGAGAAGAGAGGTCCAGCAACCATCTAGTTTGAGTGTACGCCCCATTGTTTTCAAGGACAGAGCCACTATAACGTAAAGATGGCCCATCAAATACATCATTTTGCATGATTTACTGTATACCTTTGAAAGACTTTCCATATAATTAAACTCACCAGACGTTCATCCAAAGGCATTGCATCCAAATGCAGTCATTAAAAGAATGAGGTAGATTAACATGCATCTCAAACATAATGATAAGTGAGAAAAAAGTTGCAGAACAGTATGTACAGAATAATCTCATTTGGAAAAAAATAAATACATAGGCACACAATTATGTATTTCAATTATGTACATTCAACAGGGATTACAGATGGCTGAGGACAGGGTAAAGCACTTTCACTTTTTGACTTTCTATCTGAATTATTTGACTGTTTAACAGTAAACCTGTATTCATTACATGAGTTTTTTCAATATTTTCTTTTAAAAAAAAATGAGGTTAAAAAAATAAACTTTTACCACAATATCCTTCCTACTGATAGACAGTGAGCTAGACACACACACAGCATGTCTCAGAACCCACACATTCAAAGATCCTTCAGCCCAGTTTTGTCCAGATTTCTTCACAAATAATCTTTGCTCCTTACATCTACACAGCATGTAATTGTTGTTGTTAGTTGCTGTCAAGTCCATTTTGACTTGTAGTGACCCCATGTTAGTCTTCAAAATATCTGTGCATGCAAGAAGTTGTATACACATTTCGAGAAGTGGTCTTTAATATCAGGCAACCTTGAGGGGGTTACAGACACCCAACATCTCCAAGAAAATGGTATGCACGTGTTTTTATTGGTACAGTTTATACGTATCCACTGCTTCCACCCAATTCCCAAAAGCATCTGTGGCCAGAATAAGATTAAAAAACACTGTCTGGCATATCTGCGTTCTTTTTTGCAGAGAATGTTTCTAGACCAATACAGAAGAAATTGGTAACAGTGGCTGCCTCTGGGAAGTGGAGAATCTAGAAATCTGAGATAAGAAAGACTTATTTTGTCATTGTACACTCTTCTGTGCTATTTGAATTTATGTACACTATATAGACCAAAAAACCAAAACTACACCTGCTGAGTTGATTCTGACTCATAGTAAGCATATAGGTCAGAGTAGAATTCCCCATAGAGTTTCCAACAAGCTCCTGGAAGATCTGAACTGCCAACCTTCTGGTTAGCAGACGTAGCAGTTAACCACTACACCACCAGGGTTTCCATGTTTACTATGGCATGTGTTATGTTTTCAGTTAAACTAGCTCAAATACCTGCTTTGGAAAGATGAGGGGCACAGCAACCACAAAGAAACTCAGCTGAATTCCCCTGTATTGGTATTAACCTGACAGTCCCACTTGGTATGACTTATGTCTACCCTCACCAATCACAAGGAACAAGCTTCTAGGAGAGAAGAACTGCTGTGGAGATTTTCCACTGCAGCATCAATTTCTGAGGCTTGGAGATGACTTGGGCTAATGCGGGCTTGAACGCTGCTGTTGCTGCAGCTGCTCCTTCTCCAGGGTCGGCACCGAGCCAGCTGGTATGCGTCTCCAGCTCTTAAATCAGCCCAGCCCACAGACATCCTTGGCTTCTTAAGGTGAGCAGTGAAAAGGCTGGGAAAGTAAGCAGTGGGACCCCACCAGAGGAAAGCATGCAAAACAGAAACACATGGACGGCTTCCTGGTTTCCCAGGTCGACCCAGCTGCTGGAATGATTTATACGAGGCTGAGCCAAGTCTCCACTGCTCCAGACCAATGGGACAAAGACGGAGTCAGAGACCCGAGAGAAGCAGGTCACACCTGCATGTTCCCAGTCCTCCTCCTTGAGACAGACTTTGTTTACTTGAAGACTGCAGGTGGTGGTGGCTAGGCCTGCAAATACCACTGCAAGACCAGTTGGCTTGGTCTAGTAAGTCACTTCAGCAGGGGATTTGGGGCCATTTTGTTATCACTTCCCAGCCAAAGCTTGTTTCCTGCCTAATTCCCTCCGCTGACTCACCACACAGCTTTACAGAGGACATGTGGCCCAATTTATACACAGACACACCCGCTCTGCAGCATGAGGCCTTCACTTTGCTTGTCAGACCAGGTTAAGTCCTAGCAGGGCTTCAGTGCTATAAATTGATAGTAATCCCTTACTTGATCCAAACACTTAAACAAAGAGCTGTACTGCACCTATCATTGGCACCCATTTCACAGATAAGGACACTGAGGGCTTAATGACTTCTCAGTGTCTTACCTTTCCTCCATCTTGTACAAGGCACTGGCATAGAGAAGGCACCCAGTATTTGTTGCACAAGTGAAACAACTATTGAATGAATCAATCCACTGATAAAGATACAAAGGGCTATGCAGTGCAGTCAGCACCTACCAGAAAGAGAGCCAATCACGCAAATATCTTCACAATTTCCCATTCAGTGACGTCACCATGGCAGCTTGAAAGCTGTTGTGGTGGGAGTATTTCTACCAGCATGTTGGTAGATGATACAAAGCAAGCTTCTCCCTGGCCCGCAAAAGCCAGCTTGCCAGCATTCTGGCTCTAACCCTCAGTAATGCAAATAGTTAAACACTGAAAAGTTGGTGGTTCAAGTTCACCCACAGGTGCCTTGGAAGAAAGGCCTGGTGTTCTACTTCTGGAAAACCTGCCAATGTAAACCCTGTGGAACACAGTTCTACTCTGACACATGTAACGTTGTCATAGGTGGGAAATAACTTATTGACAACTGGTTTTTGTTTTCTCAAAAAAAAGAGTAAGCAGTAGTTGAGATCTAAATAAGGAATGTTTATTCAGTATACATGTATAGATTCTATATATGCAAAGCAGTAGGGTAAGATGGTGGAGAGAAACAAGTATTTGAGATATAATCTACATTCTCAGGCATAAACTTAAATGTACTCATGAATCATCTGTGGATCCAGAGAAAATGCAGGTCTGATTCACCAGGTCTGTGAAGGGATCTGAGATTCCACATACTGAACAAGCTCTGAGGCAGGTCAGCATTGCCCACGTGCAGAACAAGCAAGGGTCTGGCAGGTCACTGTGGGCTGACTCTGGGCCAACACAGTCTTCTATATCTCGTAACACATTTAAGTCTCATACCATTCCATTACCATCAAGTCAACTCCAACTCATAGAGCCCCTATAGGACAGAGTAGACTATTTGCATAGGGTTTCCAGGGCTGTAGTCTTTATGAAAGCAGCTTGCCACATCTTTCTCCCATGCAGCAGCTGGTGGATTTGAACCACTGACCTTACTTTCAGATAATAGCCACTCTGGCACCAGGTCTCCAATAGGTAGGTGTACACTACTTCTATCTGCATTTTGCAAATGAGAGGCCCAAGGTCACCTAAGTGGTCAACTGCAAAGCCAACCTTCAAACCCAGGTTGTCTGGATCAAGGAGTGAAGAATCTCCCTCTTCCCAAAACGCTATCTGGGTGGAACTTTTGAGTTAATTATTCTGTCTTAAAACAAACATCCCTGTCTCATCTTTCTCTTCCCATACTCTCCTTTTACTCGAGTCCCATTTCCTACTTCACTGCCTACAAGTACTTACGGAGAAAAGAGAAGGAGAAGTGAGAGTGCTCAAACTCATCAAGTTCAAGTTCCTCAAAACAATGACAAGTTCATTACCGGTGCATTTGAGGATTATCTGGGGTCCCCCTCCCCCCAGTCCCTGCCCTATGCAGCCTTCTCAGCACTGGCTTGCACACACTATCAACAGTCTCCTTCCCAAGGTTCTTGCCCAGGACCAGTCCTGCTTGTCCTGAAAACTCCATTTCTTGGAGAAAACACCAGGCACTCCCGTGAACCTTTGGGGCCTCTTACCTAATTCCCCGGCAGGTGCTGAGTGTGACACTGGACTCTTCTGCCTTCCTCACTGTTCCATGGTAAAAGCAGTGATCCTAGCAACAAGAAAGGAGGGAAACAGGCTGAAGGGCAGTGATGAGCACAGCAACGTTGATCTCTCATGAAACTCACAGATGAATCACACCAAAAAAACCCAATCCATGGCACTCAAGTCCATATCAATTCATAGCAATCCTATAGGACAGAGTAGAGCTGTCCCAGAGAGTTTCCAAGGCTGTAGTCTTTAGAGATGCAGGATGTCACATCTTTCTCCTAATGAGGAGCTGTTGGGTTTGAACTGCTGGCCTTTAGGTTAGCAGCTGTGTGCTAAACCACAGCCCTACCAGGGCTCCTCAGATGATTCAAAGTTCATTGTGCATCTACCCTTACCTTCTGTCAGTTCACAATCTGTGAAGAGCTTTCCACATTATCATTTTGATTCTTAAAATAATTCTGTGAGGTGGGGTGGCTGGGGTAGATGCCACTGTCCCATTGAATAGACAAAAGAGTTGGAGAGCCTAGGTTTGTCAGTTTCTTGTCTGGAGTTCTTTCCATGACAAAAGGTTGCTTATGAAATACCAGTCTTCTAAAAGATCCTGCTTCCTAACTGTCATGGATTGAACTGTGTCACCCCAAAAATGTATGTGGCCATTTAGCTGGGCCATCACTGCCTATATTTTGTGACTGTCCTCCGTTTTGTGATTTTCTATGCTGTGAATCCTAATCTTGGCCAGTGGTTAACAGAGTGGGTTATGTTACAGAGGATTAGGGTGGAACTGTAACACCATTCTTAAGGTCACCTCCCAGCTCCATTGTAAAGGGAGTTTCCTTGGAATGTGCCTTGCACTACCTTTTATCCTACAAGAGACAATAGGATAGGGAAGCAAGCAGAGTGCTGGGAACAGTACACCATCAAGAAAACAGCACTGGGAGTAAAGAGTGTCCTTCAGACCTGAGGTTCTTGTGCCAACATGTTCCCTGACCAGAGACTTATGCAACATAAGGGGCTTCTTCCAGAGCCTACAAAGAGGGAAAGCCTTCCCCTGGAGCAGACATCCTGAATTCGGACTTGTAGCCTACTGGACTGTGTAAGAATAAACTTTTCTTTGCTAAAGCCATCCACTTACAGTATTTCTGTAAGAGCAGCACTAGCTGACTAAAACACCACCGTGACTCAGAGTCAACTCTGTGAACCCCCTGAGTGAGTTGAATAATGTTCCCCCAAAATTCATGTCCACTTGGAAAATTAGCATGTGACCGTCTTTGAAAACAGGGTTTTTTCAGATGCCATTAAGATGAGGTCATACTGGATCAGGGTGGACCCTAATTCTAAGGGCTGGATCCTTATACGAAAAGAAAAGAGCACAGGAAGACTTTTATAAATAAGGAGGCTATGTGAAGACAGAGACAGACTCAAGTGATGCTGCCACAAGCCAAGGACTGCGGGGATTCACCAGAAGATAGGAAGGGGCAAGTAAGGGTCCTTACTGTGAGCCTTCAGAGGGAGCACCGCCCTGTGGACACCTTGATTTTGCACTTCTGGCCTTCAGAACTGCGAGAGAAGTTTCTGTTGTTTCCGCTTATCTGGTTTGTGGCAGGAGCCCTGACAGCGCAGTGGTTAAGAGCTACAACTGCTAACCGAACAGTCCCAGCTTGAATCCAGCAGCCACTCCTTGGAAGCCTTGTGGGGCATTTTTTGTTTTTGTCTTGTGGTAATTTGTTACAGAAAACCTAGGATGCCCAAACACCTCCATCTGCTCCTCAGCTCATGATGATCGTCCTCCCATGAACCCCTCCACATCTAAATCACACTTATCTGGCCCCTGTATCTGTGAGTTTAATGTTGCTCTCTAGACACAGCCATTGCCTCATGGCCTCTCGGCCATCTGGTCTCCTCAGCCAGGCTGGGTTCCTCTGCCACAGAGCCTACTGTCAAAGATCACCACGAGCCAGGCACTGGGCTAGAACTGAGAGAGCCAGCACTGAGCAGATACAGACACATTCCAGCACTCACAGAGCTGGTGGTCTTGTTAACAGTTACAAGATGTAATTGTAAACTATAAAGAAAGAGTGAAATAAAAGTTAGAGGTACTACAGAGTGCACTGTAAGTAGAGCAACCACAGCCTTTATAAAGTCAACCAGGATACTGTGAAAGCGCTACAAATACTAAACCAGGCGTACAGCACAAACGAGGACTGTCCCAGGCAACCTGAGGTGTGGTAACAGAGACACACTCCTACAGGCTTCCTCCCAAATAGGTCAAGTGAAAGGAGCTGGTCAGACACGGAGAAAAGAAAACCCCTCAAAGGAGCCAGGTTTCGCAAAGGTCTGAAGAAGGCTATAAACTAGACAGTTGTACAGATGGATATTTCATCTTTCCCCTAATACCCTGAGCCTAAGGGGTCCAGTCATTAATGCTTCTGCCTTTGCCTATGGAAAAGTACAAGTGATCTACCACCAGGACCATGCTTGCCTGCAGTATTCTGCAACCAGTAGGCAGAGATGTGACCCAGGAGATACTGAACCCATTTGTCTGTGTTCACTGGCTCCATTCTCTCCCAGCTCTCAGCATGAATGTAGCCGAATAACTAAATTCAAGCATTTTGGCACCACCCAGCCCTGAGTTTACAGCTTGGCTCCCACACCTACCCCACTTTCTAACAGTTTCCCAGCCTCCCAGACCTTCTGTATCTGTAGTTCCTCCCTTGCAGGGTACCTGTGAGAATGACATGTATAAAGGAGCTGGCACAGTGTGCCTGGCCCAGAGCAGCAGCAATAAACAGGAGGGATCATGTTATTGTTATTATTAGAACCTGAGTCAAAGGTGGAATATGGGGTGTGGAAGTCCACAAAGTAGCCCTAGCCTCCTCAATTCTGTGTTCAGCCCATCTGAGCCATGCAGCCACGCCAGAGCATAAAGGCCAGGCTGGGACTCAACTCAGGGTCATTCTCCTGATCGCTGGTGCTCTTTCGTGTGCTGATAATCTACCGCTACATCACGGATCTGCTGTCCATTCATGCTCACATGGTCAGGAGAAGGGACGTGCACTATATCCTCCCTCTGCATCAAACTCTCATAGATTTTAAAGAAGTCATATCTCAACCTTCAGAGGAACACATAGGAAAGTCCCCTCCTGTCCCTCTCTGGGCCAGGGGACAACCCCAAGCACCTACAAAAGAAGATGAGCAGGCCAAATCTTCCTTCTAGACAGAATTTCTCTGCTTTCAAATGCCAGCCTGGAAACTGGTTTCTCTATGCACCCCTGGGCTCTGGGACCCAGAGGGAGCTTAATGTCAAGTGCTAAAGTTCTGAACTTGGTCTTGGAAGTCAGCAGCAGGGCAAGTGAACTCCAAAGCACTGGGTCATTCAGGGTGATGAGTGGGCCAGTTCTCCCACAGACAGGAGATAAACTATGGGGGTAAGTGGTGTTCCAATTTGGAAGGAGTCATGGATTTAAAAAATCCTGGAACCTCCACAAATAAACAGAATTCAAACCCAGGGATCAGTGTGGAGAATCCCTGGACACATATGGTTCAGCTTACAGCTGCTAACCAAAAGGTCAGCAGTTTAAATCCACCAGCTGCTCCCTGGAAACCTTATGGGACAGCTTTACTCTGTCCTCTAGGGTTACTATGAGTTGGAACTGACTTGATGAAAACAGGTAATCTTATGGAAACAGATTGCCAGGCCTTTTTCTGTAAGGCTGCTAGGTGGTTTTGAAACCCCAATCTTTCAATTAGTAGCTAAGAGCAAATCCTTTGTGCCATCCAGTGACCTCCAGGATGAACTAAAAAACCCAAACTTGTTGCTGTCAAGTCAACCCCAACTCAAAGCAACCATACAGGATGGGGTAAAACTGCCCCATAGTTTCCAAGGAGCAGGTGGTAGTTTAGAAACACTGACCTTTGGGTTAAGAGCCATAGCACTTAACCACTATGCAACTAGGGTTTCCAGAAATTATGCTAATTTATTAAGAATAAACTGAGACTCATGGGACATAAGTGAGAGTATCCTAACACAGCTAGGACTCGAACTCACGTCTTCCTAACACATCCTATTCCCAGCTTATGACACTGTGCTGCCTCTCCTAGCAACAGTTGTACCATTCAAATATGTAAGACTTGCTTTATTATCATCCCCTAGCACCAGAGATTTAAGTTCTAGTTTAAGCCCAGCCAACTGACTGGTTTTCTGAACTTGGACAACCTCCTTTTCCTCTTCTCCTCTCAATTTTCTCTTCTGTAAAATGTGCTGCTGGAAGAGCTGTTTAAAAATTCCCATAAAAAAGAGTGATTCATCTTACCCTTCCGGAGCCCTGAGAGTTAGATATTAGCATGTCCAATTATCAGATGGGAAACTCAAAAAGAGTGTGGTGCACAGGGTTGTTTAAGGTCACACAGCTAGGAAAAGCCAAGACTATAAACCTGGCCTTCAGACTTCAAACCCTGTAACTTTTTTGTTGGAATATATTCACAACCCATTTCCCCAGTGACCTGACCTAGATCAGGGCTACACCATAAAGGACTAGTTAACGAGTCTTGATAGGGTTCCCAGAATGCCCACTAACTCAAGCCAAGTTTAGAAGCAAGACTGTGGGCTCAAAATTTGGGTCAAGTACAGCTACATGGTTTACTGCATTCCCCATTTCTCTTTGAGTTAACTTCCAAATAAGAATGCTGACTGGGGAGCTACATGGGACTGGATGGCAGGGTTGCAAGGATCCAGTCACAGAGTATAAGGAAATATGAAGTTGTCCCATGGTTCCAGCACATGGGTGGCACAAATGGTTAAGTGTCTGACTATGAGCCAAGAGATGCTGGTCTGAGCATATCCCAGGGTGGGCAATCTGCCTCAGAAAGGTCACAACTGTGAAGCCCTGTGGCACAGCTCTGCTCTGACACATGTGGAGTTACCACTGAGTTGAAATCAATTCAATGGCAACTGGGTTTTGGATTTTGGTCCCATGGTTGACTCAAGATGGGCTTCACTCAATAAGGCATCTTGGAAAGAAGGGGATTCTGGTGAGAAGGGGAAACTTGTTCCCATTCCTCAGTTTCTGAAAAACCATTACAACATCTCTGCCTGATGCGAAAGCTGAGAGCACAAAGAACAAGGGAATTGTCAGAGCCCCCGAAGTCACAGAATTCCATCTCAGCTTCTTGGCTTAAGATAGCCACACCCCAGGGGGCTTTCACAGTAGGAAACATGAGATCATGGCAAACTTGTGGGCTGAGACCTATTCTTGAACTCTGGGGAGGAGAAGTGGCAGGAGCCAGACTCAGGAGGGTGATTTTGTGAGGTCTTAAAGGCCAGAAGTTTTCTAAGCATGGCTGTGCCCACTCCCAATCGTGGAGGCAAGACACAGAGGTCTTCGGAAAGTGAAAAGATGTTCTGACCAAGGGGCCCTGAGGGAAGTGTGGATTCCAGAAGTTGGACTCATGGCTGGACAGTCACCCATGAGATGACAAGACCCAGCCAGCTGACTTACCAGCTGCAGGCCTTGGCCCCACTATCAATTCCTTTATCTTTCAGATGACCTCATCAAGGACAATCTTGATCTTCACTACAAACCATCGTGATATCTCTATTCTCTCTTTCTCCTCAATGCTCTGCCATCCAGCTACCCAAAACAGCCCCTCAACTAGCTAACTACTATGCTCTAGGTTGCCACGAGTCGGATCCGACTCAACGGCACTTGGCTTGGCTAGACCTCTTAGAGTTATCAAAACTTAACTGTCCTGGGCCTTCTTTCCCACTCTAGGATGACCTGATAAAATTGTTGCTAGTTGCCATTGACTAGATTCATGGCAAATTCACGTGTGCAGAGTAGAAGTGTTCCCTAGTGTTTTCAAAGCTATGACCTTTGAAAAGCAGATCACTCTGGGTGGACTCCAACCACTAATCTTTCAGCTGGTAGTTGAATGCTTAGCCACGTGCACCACTCAGGAACTCTAGATGGCTAGACATTTGTGCTCTAGCAGCGGTATTTTAGAGAATTGGGCCATGTGGGAATCTCAGGCTCCATGGGAACACTGAGGCAGAGGGACTTCTCCCGCTGTCCTCCATATCATATCTTTCAGGTACCCACATCACTAAAGTCCATTATGGAAACCTTGGTGGTGTAGTAGCTGAGTGCTTTACCTGCTAACAAAAAGGTCAGCAGTTCAAATCCATCAGGTCCTCCTTGGAAACTCCATGGAGCAGTTCTACTTTGATATGCTCACTGTGAGTTGGAATCAACTTGAAGACAGTGGCTTTTGGAAAGTCCATCATGCTTTTCCCCAAAGGCAAAACACCAATACTGCTCCTTCTAGAATCCCTTTTTCTTCCCTTCTTTATCCTCCCTCCCCTATCAGCTCAGAGTCTGAGAAAGGTTATTCGAATCTAGGTTTTCTGAACCTCTGCACTGCTGACATTATGGGCCAGATAACGCTTTGCTGTGGAAGCTGTCCTGTACACTGGAGGATGTTTAGTGGCATCCCTGGTCTCTAACCTCTGGATACAAGTAGCACCCCCACTTTATCTGTGACCCTCAAAAATGCTTTCAGACATCTCCATGTGCTCTTTGAGGGACAATATGACCCCAGGTTGAGAACTGTTATTCTAATCCTACAAACTCCAGCAGGCACCCCAGCAGCAGGAAGGGCTAGCAAACCATGAAGTGTATATAACTGACTACCATAAATGTCTACACACAAGATGTGGTAAAAGCAAACTGACATGTATCTATTGGAACAACCAACTGAAAGTCATTCTTTAAATGACAGATGTTTGCCTCTGTACAAGTATCGCTACTCAAAAATACCTCTGAAGGAAAAAACATCCACTATGAAAACAACAGCAAAATAGCAAAAACTTGATAACCTAACATCTCTTTAAAAAGTCAGGATACAATTAGTGGTTACCAGAGGGAAGAGAAAGAGGGGAGTTATTGCTTAATAGGTACTAAGCATCTGCTGGGAGTGATAAAAGTTTGGAACAGTGGTGATGGTTGCACAACAGAGAATGTAATTAACACCCCTGGAATTGCATACCTCAAGACGGTTAAAACAGAATTTCATGTTATCTATATTACTAAGGAGGTTTGGTAGCACAATGATTAAGCACTTGGCTGCCAACCAAAAGGGTGAATCCATCAGCCACTCTGAGGAGAAAGGACCCAGTGATCTGCTCCTGTAAAGACCTGTTGTTGCTGTTACGTGCTGTCAAGTTGGATTTGACTCGGAATGATCCTATGCACAACAAAATGAAACACTGCTCAGTCCTTTGCCATCCTCACAAACTCTACTAGGCTTCAGCCCACTAATGAGGCCACTGCGTCAATCCATCTCCTTGAGGGTCTTCTTTTCTGCTGACCCTCTACTTTACCACGCATGACGTCCTCCTGCAGAGACCGTTCAGCCTGGGAAACCCTATAGGACAGTTCTGCTTTGCCCTGCGGGGTTGTTATAAGTTGAAATCAACTCAGTGGCACACACCACCAACACATATTATACTACAGCATAAACAAACCAAACAAAACCAAATTCAGTGCCGTAGAGTCAATTTTGACTCGTAGTGGTCTTATAGGAGAGAGTAGAATTGGCCCATAGAATTTCCAAGGAGCATCTGGTGGATCTCAACTGCTGCTCTTTTGGTTAGCAGCTGCAGCACTTAACCACTGCACCACCAGGGTCTCCTTTACTACAATATATTTAAAAAACTGAAACTGCAGACTACAGAATTGGAGTTTACGGAGATGACAGCTGTGGTACCCTTCCATATCCAGATGAGAAAGGACCAATGAGACAACTGATTGGGTGAGATGACAGGATTATGGGTAAATCATTTCTTTTACTTAAAGTTCTTTGACTATGTGGGTAATTCACATAAGGGAGTCCCTGGATGGTGCAGGCAGTTAACTCACTTGGTCAGAGGCACCGCAAAAGAAAGGTCTGGTGATCTATTTTTGAAAATCAACTGGAAATCTCCATGGAGCACAGTTCTCTGATACACAGGGGTTGCCATGAGTTAGAACTGAGTCAGTGATAGCTTTGC
The DNA here is from genome assembly GCA_028571685.1 of Heterohyrax brucei. Classification (NCBI taxonomy): domain Eukaryota; kingdom Metazoa; phylum Chordata; class Mammalia; order Hyracoidea; family Procaviidae; genus Heterohyrax; species Heterohyrax brucei. The sequence continues at coordinate 175,652,634 of CM053141.1, forward strand.
TTTTCTCAATTAATATAAAGTGAATCAAATTTATATTACACCAGGATTATACCAATTTGAATTAGTTGCAATTACCCTAAACTATTCTACTCATTTGTTTGGTCACATTAGCCAGCAAAGGAGAAAGGGCGCTCACGAAACAACAAACCCACATTTTGCTTTTCCTGCTTGCTTCCCTCATCTTTGCCAGAGGAAACAGTTACTTCAGGAGTGATCATCCCATCACATTTCTTATGAGTCCCTAGCAGTGGCACCTAGACAGGACAGGTGCTGGACACACATCTGTTGACCTGAACTTTACCTCCGACTTCAGTGTGGTGGTTTGAGGGCTTCCACTTGGAGCATAGTGAGTTTCTGTGTAGGTTGAAGCAAAAAGGTCCCTGTGAAGAACAAAAACAGACATTTGTATCTTTAGCTGACGACTCCATCCTCCTGGCAACAGCAGCCAGTGATTTTAATGGAACCAGGCAAGACCACCCAAGGAACTCCATGCAGAAGAAACCAGGCAGCCACAGGGGGCTGAAGAACCAACAGAAAAATGGGGAAGTTTGTTATTAATTTGCTATTCTTTGATATCATCATTGACCTCAGGCATAACCAGATGAAGCTGACAGAACCAAAGCAATGGTTCTGAACTTATTCTGTGTCCTGGGGAGACATAGATGCAAACATGCCTACAAAATGTCCCAGGATTCATGAACTCTATTTTGAATCTCTATTGATTTACCAGTATCACATTCACCAGTTTTTATTATCAGCATGCCATTTTACATATATATATTTTAGAGCAATAACCCCTTCCTTGTCGCGTCTAGTTTGGTCAGATTGTCAATTAAGGTGTCATATCCAGTCCTGACCAAGGAGTGGCCATGAGCCAAGCCAAGCCAATAGAATATTGTTGCACGGGCGGAGCAGATAAAAGCGACTCATCTGTTCCTTTGTTCTTAGAGCTACCTTTGCCTGTCCTTTCTGAGAATTAGTAGTTTGGATTTCCTGAGATCTAGTAGTTTTTATATTATCCCTTCAAGAAATTTTTCTTCCCCTAAAACTGAACACTGGTTTTTCCCTTTCAGAGATCCCTTGAAGTTAAGGTGAGACTCTCTCACCAAAGCCAATGCAATACCAAATAAGGTGCCTAGAATTTCTCTGAATGTTTAAAAGAAAAATCAAACAATCACACGGATGTTTCAACTAGCTCACATCAAAAGTAGAGCGGATCTATAGAAAGTCAAGGTCAAGGGGGCAAAAGGTTTCTAAAGGAAAGAATCATTAAAAACTGGAGTCCAGATGAGAAGACAGACTGGGTAAGAACTGGTTGTATGGACAAAAGAATCCCACTGTAGAAAGGGCGAGTGTGCTGTCACATTATAGGAATGGCAACCAGGGTCACATAATAATATGTGTATAAATTTCTGTATGATGAATTGAGCTGTAAACTTTCACCTAACACACAATAAATAAGAAAAAATGATGGGAGTCTAGCTGCAGCACCGGTGACCAATGTCACAAAATAATACGTGTATTGTTTAACGAGAAACTAATTTGCCCTATAAACCTTCATCTAAAGTGCAGTAAAAAAGAAATAGAGCTTAACACACAAAAAATGGTGTGAATGTACACGTACTAAATGGAAAGATATCTAAAACAGAGTCAGATTAAAAACAGTAAATTACAGTTTGCCCTATAAAGACATTTAAATGAAAAAAACAATAATTGGCATACATGAAAGCATGCATTAAAACACCTAGAGTAACAAATGTTCATTATTAATGGTAGTTAGGGGATTAAAGAAGTTCATTATCTACATTATACATTTCTGAAATCGGTTGTATTTTTTTCTAACTATCATGTATTTGTTTTGAAAGCTGAAAAACTAATTTAAAACTTTTTATTTTCTTAAGAAAAAAATAGAGGCTTAAGCCAGCACAGAAAGCCAAAGAACCTTCAGAAACAACCTAGGTTTTGGAAGGATGTGACATTTTTCTAGTAAAGGCATATCAGCTGAGAGGGTCCCTCCAGTCACTTCCAGCTCTAAGCTCTGAGACTTTAGACTCTCGGAGTCCCTGCTCCCTCCACCCTCAGGGTAAAGCCAGAAGAAAAATACTATGAGAACTATCTCCTGCAATATGTTAAACCTTCAACAGCTAGCTTTGGACAAAAGAAAAAAGAAAAAGAAAACCAGCAGGAAAAAACAAAAGTAAAGCAAAGCAAAGCAAAGCACAAAAACCTGCTTGTATAGAGAGAAGTACTCAATCACTTGGAAAATCTGGATCAGTGGCTAACATGCCAGATTCTGTCTCCTAGCCCTTTCTCTTTCTCCTTAGCATCTAACCAGGATCTGAGGAATGGGTCATCCATTTGTCTGAAGGAGATAAACTGTAAGCATCATGAGGGCAGAGGCTTGACATTTAATTAGCTAATTACTGAACGAATGAATGAATGAATGGTTTAAAACACTTGTAATTCACAGTGTGCTCTGGAATCTGAGACACCGGGGTTTCAATTTCAGCTCTGGCATGTACTACCTCTGGCATGACCAAGTTACTTTGCCTCTCTGAAGCCCTGTTTCCACTTCTGCAAAAAGAATAAGACACTTATTTCACACAGCTACTTGCTGTAGTGGTTAAAAGCCTGGCTGTAGTTTGGATTTCCTGAGATCTGGCAGTTTGACTCCACCGGCCCTACTCTATTCCCTAGGGTTGCTGTGAGTCAGAATCAACTCAACAGCAAAGGGTTTGGTTTGGGGTTTACTTTGACAGGGCTATTGATTTTACATAATACATACAAAGTAGACATCAATAAAGGTAAGTGATTATCATTATTGATTCTAACAGGAATTGATGGAAGAACTCAGAAAAGGCAATGAAATTTACCTGGTTCCCTAACACTCCCCAGAGCCATCAACTCTCCAGGAAGTCATTTGAAGGAAGTAATTAAGGCGCAATTAGCTCATTCCTGCCACCTAATTCTAGAGACTATCTTAAATGGACAGCAAAGGTTAGAGTTTAATGGTTCACCTCAAGTGCCAGTAGAGAGAAGTGAATTCTCCAACAGGAAACACACTCCTGGTAAATACATTCTCAGCTTCTTCTGAGCTTTAGAGGGAAAACACCATCCAGTAACTTTAAGATGCTCCAAAGATAACAATCCACATTTAGCCTCATCTGTCTTGTCTGCCCTCAGTCACACATCTTCAAAAGGATAAGAAGCTCTTTCTGCAGCTTCTTCTGAAGATCTGTCCTCATTGTTCTAGGATTCCCAGGGTCCCACCACTGAAAGGAACCTGAGAAACCACTCAGTCGGACTCATTAGATTGTGGACCCCCTAAGAGCAGGGACAAAAGATGCTTTGTTTAAGGATTCTCTTCAGCACCTAGCAGCTGACAGGTAGACAAAAATCATCTGCCATCAAGTTGATCCCAAATCACAGTGACCTCACGTGTGTCAGAGGAGAACTGTGCTCCACAGGCTTTTCAGTGGCTGATTTCTCTGAAAAAGATCTGTAGCTCTTTCTTCGGAGGCAGCTCTTTCTTTGGAGGCAGCTCTTTCTTTGGAGGCAGCTCTTTCTTCAGAGGCACCTCTAAGTGGACTCAAACCTCCTACCTTCTAGTGAACGACCCAGCCAGGAACGCCAGCAGGCAGGCAAACCCCAAGCCCCAATTTGCTGCTGTTGAGTTGACTGACTCCCAGCAAATGTATACGACAGAGTAGAACTGCCCAACAGGATTTCCAAAGAGTGGCCGGTGGACTTAAACCTGTCAACCTCTTGGTTAGTAGTGGGTTCTTAACCACTGCGCCACCAGGGCTCAGCACGCAGGCAGTGAGTGAGTGACTGGGTGAAAGAATGACCAAGTGAATGAATGAATAAAAAAAATGAGTGAACAAACCTGCCACCTAGTAGAGGAATCTGCCTGATAGCCACTCAGCATTTGCTTGAACGCCGGCAAGGACTGGGAACTCTAGAGACCACCGACTTCATTGCTGACCATATAAATCATCAGAGAAAGTTCTTGCATTGCATCAACAACTGCTGGTCTGTAACTCACACCCAGTGGCTCTCATTCTGTCTCTCAGTCTACATTGAATAATCTGCTCTGTCTCCTACATGACAACCCCTTCCCAGGGCCTTCTGTGGGTAGGTGTCCTCTAGTTGAATCTGTTTTTGACTTACAGTGACCTCATGGGACAGAGCAGAATTGCCTCATAGGCTGTCTTTGCCATAATCTTCACAGAAGCTGACTGACAGATCTTCCCTTCCATGGAGCTGTCAGGTGGATTCAAACCACCAGCCTTTCAGCTAGTGACCAAATGCTTAACTGGTCCACCAGGACTCCTAGCTCACAGCCTAGGATCCAGCTGCAAAGGCACATTATCAGGCCGCACCCCAGACTACTGATAAAGACAGAAATTCAGGGGTTGGCACCATGCTGCAGGCGATGCTGTGCTTGCTCAAAGCTAGAACCACACCCTAGACCACAAGCTCTCCTCATATTTTTAAGGTCTAAAAATGAGCCAACGCCCAGGCCTCCATCATCTTCTGACTCCACCACATCTTGGGTCATTCTGAGATTGGGAAAGCCCCAGAGGTAACAAACAATCATTAAGAGCTACTCACTGTGCTAAGAAGGAGGAATGGCATCGACTCCACGGCACTCAGGGTTAACACTGTGCTAAGTGCTTACTGTATTTAATCACCTTCATAACACACCCGTGACATGGGGACTGTTGTTCTTATCCAAACCCAAACCAAACCCACTGCCATGGAGTCAATTTCAACTCATAGTGACCCTACAGCTCGCACACAGCAGAACTGCTCCAGAGTTTCCAAGGAGTGTCTGGCAGATTCGATCTGCCAACCTTTTGGTTAGCCGACGTAGGCGCACTTCACCACTATGCCACCAAATTTCTGCTGTTGTTAGGTGCTGTCCAGTCAGTTTCTACTCATGGCAATCTCATACAATAGAGCAGCACTACCCCACGGGGTTTCCTAGGCTATACTCTTGATGGGAGCAGACCACCAGCTCTTTCTCCTGAGTTGCTGCCAGCTGTGTTCCAACAACCAAGCTTTTGGCTGCGCCAACCAGATCTTCCTCCCTTTTGTCACTGAAGACACTGGGGCTCAGAGGATATACTGTGACTTGTCTCAGGTCTCACAGCACATGAGAGAGCCAGGTCTCAAACTCAGTTCTGTGGGATCTGGTCATGCTTTTAGAGTAGTTTGCTGCTCTGTCCCATTTTGTATGTAGAAGTATCTGAAGTACTGCCAGGCACAGTGTTGTCAAATCCCAGTGTGATAGTGACGATAGCAGCCCTATGCTGTCTACCCGGGAGTCTCTGGGTAACGCAGTTAACAAGTTCATTGTTAACTGAAAGGTTGGCAGTTTGCATCGACCCAGAGGCACTGCTGAAGACAGCATTTTGGTGTTCCCCAAATCCAGACCACTATTAGCTCCTAAGAGACAGGTGGATTAGGCAGAGAAGAGCAAACAGTATCAGTACAAGCTGTTATCAAGCAGACTCTGATGCATGGTGACCCTGTGCAGGTCAGAAGCGAACTGGCCTCTATAGGGTTTTCGTGGCCAATTTTGCAGAAGTAAATCAGTAGGCCTTTTTCTGAGGCACCTGTGGGTCTGTACCACCACCACCCACCCCACTACAGCCAGTTGCCTGCGAGTTGACTCCAACACATGGCCACTCCATGTGTTACATAGCAGAACTGCTCCAGAGGGCTTTCAACGGCTGTGGCCTTTCAGAAGTATGTCCCCAGGCCTTTCTTAAGCAGCGCCTCTAGGTGGACTTGGATCTCCAGTCTTTCAGTTAACAGTGAGCCTGTTAACTGTATTACCCAGGGACTTCCTGGGTAAAAAATGCAGGACTGAAAAAGAAAGGTGGACATGTATATACTTCAAGCCCTGTTTTCTGGAAATAATAAATAAGGCTTTTGATGTTGGCCAGCACGGTCTTTCTTTCTAGAGACAAAGGAGAGGGCCGAGTTTCAACACTACCATCTGTACAGACACAGCCTGACTTCCTGATCTCCCCACTGGCCCAGGCTAGGCCTGTATATGCACGCATGGTCTCCTAGCATGCTCCAGGATCAAAGATACTGTCTCTGCAGAGATGAGACCACACGGCCACTGAGCAGCCCAGTCCCCCCACCTTTCTGCCCCTTCTCCAGCCACATCTTGTTCTCATCTCCTCCCTGACAAGGGGCTGGCTCAGCAGATCAGCAGGAAGCTGTCTCTCACCACTAGGTTGCATTAGGATTTTCAGGAAACGAGTTGTGAGTGATGTGTATCCAGGAAGTGAGAAGGATGTCCAAGTTTTCCCACCCTGACCCCTCCTTTAGCTGGCTCTAAAGGAAAAGCTGTTTCTGTCACACTGTCCTGCACTCCTAAAGCGTCTCCATCCATTTTCTCTAAGCTCACAGCCCACAGGCAGGGATCCACCCATCCACACATGGCAGAGCACTCTTGGCCAGGCCGCACATCTTAATGATAATAGCAATCAGTACGGGAGTACTGACTTCAGGCTAAACTCAAGCAGCTCAGAGCCCAAAGTCCTCAAACATAACCTGCATCTTCTGATTGCCACCCTAAGAAAATGAGCTGCCCTCAAATGTTGTTAGGTGCCGCTCAGTGATTTCCGACTCACTGTGACTGTTGTGTACAACAGAAGGCAACACTGCCCAGCCCTGCACCAAACTGACAACCGATGCTATGTCTGAGCCCTTTGTTGCAGCCACTGTGTCACTCTATCTCGCTGAGAGTCTTCCTCTTTTCTGCTGCCCTTCTGCTCCAGCAAGCATGACGTCCTTCTTCCGGTACTGCACCTTTCTCAATACACGACCCTTCTGATGACAAAATCTTGCCATTCTTGCTTCTAAGGAGACTTCTGCTGTATTTCTTCCAAAACAGTCTGTCCTTTCTTCTGGTCCACAGTATATTCAATATTCTTTGCCAACACCATAATTCAAATGCATCAATTTTTCTTTGGTCATTATTCAATGTTCAGCTTTTACATGCATACGAGGTGACTGAAAACATCATGGATTGGGTCAGGCACAACTTAGTACTCCAGGTGGCATCTTTAAAGAGGGTTTTTGTAGATTTATCTAGTGCAATAAATACATCACTTGACTTCTAGGCTGCTGCTTCCATGGGCACTGGATTGTGGATCCATGTAAAATGATAACCTTGACAATTGCAATCTTTTTCTCCATTTATCACGATGCTGCTTATTGGTCCAGCTGTGAGGATTTTATTTCCTTTATTTTGAGGTATAACCAACCCTGAAAACAGTCACCTTTGATCTTCATCACTAAGAATGTCAGAGGAAAACAAAAGGTCACTCTCCAAGAAAGAACAGCGCAATTGACAAAGGTAGTCACGAATCTGTTCATACATTCAGCCAGCCCCCAAAAGCACCCTGCAGTCTGGATATAGTTCTGACCCACCATTCTTAAAGCTCAGAACCTTCAAGTCCACAGTTGTTCCTTTTAGTACTTCTGGGTAAAACTGGGGAAGGAGAAGCAGTGGAACTAAAACAGAGCTGCACAGTTTCCTTTCCTGTCTCCCCTGAGCTCAACCCTCCCTCTCTTGTTGAGGTAAACAGACAGTAAAGATGTAGTGATAATGACTTGCAAAACGCTTTGAAAAACAACCTGTACAACCCAGCAGTTACTTTACTGATGCCTCCTTCCCTGGTCTCACTTCATTCTGTGCTTTCATACGTTTACCAATGGCCACCAAGCTGACTCTCACTCAAGGTGATGATCCCACATGTTTCCAAATAAATTGTGCTCCATAAGGTTTCTCAATGGCTTACATATCTAGGTCTTACTTCCATGGAGCCAATGAGTGGCTTCAAACCACCAAGCTTTCCATTAGCAGCTGAGCTCAGTAGCCATTTCCTCGACCTTAGGATTTCGAGAGTATTCTGTACACTGGTGTGATGCATGCTGGGTAGAGGGAGTGGTCCTTCTTAAGATTACCGGGACGGTCCTCACCCAAACCCACTCACGATGACCTAGGGCCCTTTTACTTCTCACTGACACTCTTCATGTGGTCCTCACAGGACTTAGTGACTGCAAAATACCCAGAAAGCCTGTGGAAAAAAACTCCTAGCCCCCTTCCTAGCCCTACTGAGAACCATATTCTCTAGGGAAGGATTCGGAAATCTGTATTTTCAATTGTTTTTTCCATGTGATACCTTCTCAGGCTGTATTTGATCTATTTTAACATTTTAAATTCTTTTTCCTATTTCTGACTGATCATATGCCTCTAAAAATGAGACTGGCCTCGTAGAGGGACAGCCTAGGGCTCAGCATGCTTTGGGTTCAGCCCCAGCTCCACTGTTGCACCCACTGCTGCTCCACTGATTCCAACTCATAGGGACCCTACAGAGAGGGTAGAACTGCCCCATAGAGTTTCCAAGGAGCGCCTGATGGATTTGAACTGCTAACCTCTTGGTTAGCAACCACAGCTCTTAACCACTATGCTACTAGGGTTTCCAAAAGGGCATCCGCCTCCCTGGTGGGGAATCGAGCCCCAGTCACCTGTGTGACAGGCAGGGATACTCATTACTGTACTAATGAGGCCCTCAAAAAACTGACTGGCCTTCCACCTACCAGAAACAAGACAAAAAGAGAGCTGGCAACCTCTTAGGCTCTAAGGAAATCTGTCTAAGGCTTTTCATTCTCCAAAGGGTCATGCAGCTTCATGAGACTTACTGTTTACAATTACGACAGTTCTTGTACAACACAGTAAAATTACAAGTGGATTTATAAAAACTAGAGATGCAAATGATTTCCATTCCAACAAAAAAGGACAACTCCTGCTCACTGCTAACCAAAAACTGAGTGTCCAAATTCACCCAGAGTCCCCTCAGAGGAACATTCTGGCAACCTACTTCAGAAAAATCAGCCACAGAAAATCCTACGGAGCCCAGTTTAGATACAGAATGTCTACACATATGAGGTCATCATGAGTCAGAAGCAACTCAACGCCAACTAGTTAATCATTTATTTATTTATTGGGATTGTATTAATCAGTTTTGTGTCTTGCTACATCCACCATTAATTAAAGAAAACTTTTTTTAATTTTGATTAAGTGAAAGTATACAACCCAAGTTAGTTTTGCAAGCCCACCTATCTGCAGCTCCATCTGCTCTTCTTGCCCTCTGACAGCACATTCCTCCTTTTCATTCTATACTTGTCATATCCTCTCACCAGATACATAAAACTTTATCAAGTGCTCACTACCTATTAGTATAAGAATTGTTTTGGATTAAGTGCCCTAAATCCCCTTGGCACCTCCATCACCTAGAATGCAAAATACTCATTACTTTGTTGAGAGAATGAAATGAGAGAATACGTTCAAGTTCTAGCACTGCCACTTATAATTTGTATAACTATGGCCAAGTTGGTTAGGAAACCTCTCCATGCCTCAACTTTCTCATCCATAAAATGGAGAGAATGATAGAATCTACTTCATAGGGTTGCTGAAAAAGCACTGAGAACAGTGTCTAGCACACAGTAAGACTATATAACTATTTGATAAATAAAATGAACAAATGTGAAATTTTCTCTGTAAAACATACTTTGGGCTACAAACACCACTGTTACTGTCTCCAAAACTATGTGTACATGTGGCAGAATCTTGATGGGCAGGTACCTGAGAGCTCAGATCTAGATAAAGGGTTTCTGAGAAGTACAATACCACTTCCTCACCTTTTGTGTCTATTTGGAAATTTCGATACTACTGTATTTTAACCACTTAGGTGATACTGAGTAAGTCACAAGCTGCTAAGCCTCAGTTTCCCCTTCTATCAATTGAAATGGTGCCTAGAGCTCAGGAGGACAGGGAGGCCCTAGAAAGCGTTTCTGAAAGGGAGCACTACTATTCTAACGTAATGGCCTATGTTATTCCATGTTTGAGACAAAATAATAAACTCAGTAAGTGTTTTGTTTTCTTCTGTTTTCAAAGACAGAGAAAGAAAAAGGGGGAAGAGACAGCTTGAGCTGATTCAGAACAAAGACCTCCAAACCAGTGCTCATTCCACTTCTGATTCCAGAGGAATGGAAACAAACCAACATGCCAAAGGCATGGGCTGAAAACCAAATAAGGGATTGATACACCCGGGCCCCATAAGCCGAGACACTTCTTTTTGACGGAACAGAGATGCCAAAAAAGGGAGAATTTAAAAGCTGCTTGATGTAAAGAGCTGGAACTTTCCAAGGATTCAACTGAAAACACTTGGCGAATGCGAGAGAACCGGCTTCAGAAACAACCTGCAAACAAGATGGTACCACCCACGAACCTGGCAAAAAGCCCAAGCTGTTGGGTGCTTCCTTTAACTTCTATTAAGGAAGTTCCCAAACAATGCATTAAGTCAACACTCCTTTTCACCAGCCACTTCTCATTACCTCTTCTCCCAGTCCCCACAAGACCTGAGGCTCCTCCGACTAGCCCCTGGTTCTGTGTTTTGCTTTTGCGTTATATACCAAAGGATGTTTGGATTAGGACTGTTTACTCCCTTGGCCAGTGGGGGCTTTACTTAACCCTTTTTATGCCTCTGTCTGGTTTGCCTCTCTGGAGTGAGTAACCTCTCTGCAAATAGGTCCCACTTCTTGGATTTAGGCAACTTAACTGGAAAGGATGTGTTGCCGTTAGGGGCCATCAAGTCAACTCCAACTCATGGTGGCCCTACGTACAGCAGAACAAAACACTGCCCACCAGTCCTGGGCTCCCCCCGTGATGAGTTGTGGATCAGACCACTGCGTTTTTCACTGGCTGATCTTCAGATGCAGATCTCCAGAGCTTTCTTCCTAGTCTTTCTTAGTCTGGCAGCTCCACTGAAAATGGTCCAGCATGAGCCTCCACGGACACACAGGTGGTGGCTCTGCACAGGTGCCTTGGCTGGAAGGAAGGGATGTGAGGTGACCTCAAGACCCGAGAAGAAGCCACAGACCTGTTTTGCAGTGTCTTGAACAGCTGACTTATGGGTATTGATTGGAATTGGTAAAATCAGTTAGAGGAAGTGGGCCACTGTCTTTGCTCTTTCTAAGACAAACAAGAAAACGGTATTTCGATAAATAACTTCAGTGTTGGTTTATCAGATTAACAGATCATAACAAGAAGGGAAGTGTCACTGGCAGGAGTATGAGGAAAAAACCCATTTATAAAGACAAATTGGTGTAAAAGGCACAGTGGTAGTGAAGTAAAGGAACCTCTAAGTTCTGAGAATATGCTTAGAAAGAGATGAAGAGATGAATTATTCCCTGAAACACATAACCAATAAAATAAAACAAGTGAATAAGGACCACAAATGAACCTGCCCTAAATTCTGACACTTAGTCTCATTTAGCCTCTGTTTGAAAATCCCAGTAACTACATGAAGCTTGGGAACCCTGATGGCACAGTGGTTAAGCGCTATGAAAAGGGCAGCAGTTTGAATCTACCAGGTGCTCTTTGGAAACCCTGTAGGTTAGTTCTCCTCTGTTCTATAGGGTTGCTATAAGTCAGAATTGACTTGATGGCACTGTTTTTTGTTTTTTTAAACTGCAACGAAACTCTTTTAACACAGAGCTGTGGAGACACACTGTTTAAAGAGTTCAGCTGCTAATGAAAAGGCTACAGTTCAATCCACCAGCCACTCTTTGGAAACTCTATGGGGGCAGCTGTACTCTGTTCTGCAGGGTTGCTATGAGTCAGAGTTCACTTAGATGGCAGTAGGTTGGGTTTTCTGGTTTTCCGCTCACCACATAGCCCCTAGGTGGGGAAAACGGTTCATGAAGTAGGCTGCTAGCCAAAAGGTTCAAGGTTCAAAGCCACCCAGAGGTACCACAGAAGAGAAGTCCAGCAACTTACTCCTGAAAAATCAGCCACTGAAAACCCTATGTGGCACAGTTCTACTCTGACACCCACTGGGTCACCATGAGTGGAGTCGCCATGAGTTACAGCTGACAGCAGCTGCTCTGCTTACCACATCATTTTACTTGTACAGACACAGAAGTGGAGGCCCGAGCAGTTAAAGCTTTATCCAACCTCACACTGTTATACTTTGTTTCTAAACACATCAGTCTAAATGAATTACACGTCAGTGGAGATAATCAACAGTTACATCATCCCGATACCCCCAGAAGGCAGAGAGGATGGACATTTGCACAATCTCACCCATAGCTGCATAATAAGCAGCAGCATAACACAGTACAAACCGAGGGGCACACAGCATCAGAAGGCCTGAGTTCCTTGTGACTTGATTTCATCACAGATTTGCTCTGGGTCCTTGGCTAAGTTAGAGTAAGTACCTATTCTGAGCAGATTCCTCAGAGCTGCATCTGCAAGCCCACTCCCTCACTCCACAAACGTCTACTGATGCCAGTCCGGTGCCAGGCACCAGGTTGGAGGATTGCTATACAACAGGCCAGGTGTGCAGCAGCCAGCTGTGCCTCCTGCAGTCAAGAATAAAGAAAGTTGCCTGTAACAGTACTCTGCAAATGCTGACAGACTATAGACCACACAGACACACACTGTCCACTTCCTGGAAAGCAAATCATTACTTCCAGCATACCTTTCTTCCTTTCCTAGAACTGTGGCTAGTCAGCATGCTAACCAATTTCCAATTTCTATTAGCAAACTGTCTACACAGCTATGCAGCTGTGTGTGTGTCTGTGTGTGTCTGTGTGTCTGTGTGTGTCTGTGTGTCTGTGTGTGTGTGTGTCTGTGTGTGTGTGTGTCTGTGTGTCTGTGTGTGTCTGTGTGTCTGTGTGTGTCTGTGTGTGTCTGTGTGTGTCTGTGTGTCTGTGTGTCTGTGTGTCTGTGTGTCTGTGTGTCTGTGTGTCTGTGTGTCTGTGTGTCTGTGTGTCTGTGTGTCTGTGTGTCTGTGTGTCTGCGTGTGCGTGTGCGTGTGCGTGTGCGTGTGCGTGTGCGTGTGCGTGTGCGTGTGCGTGTGCGTGTGCGTGTGCGTGTGCGTGTGCGTGTGCGTGTGCGTGTGCGTGTGCGTGTGCGTGTGCGTGTGCGTGTGTGTGTGTCTGGAGGGCTAAGAGGAAGGCCAGTCAGGAAATAAGCATACCAGAATCAGGAATACTTGTCATCCAGACTCCATGTGTGTCAGAGAAGAACTTTGCTCCATAGGGTTTTCAGAGGGTGATTTCTTTTGTGGACCTGAACATTCAACATACTGGCCAGGTATCTCAACTGTTTGCACCATGTAGAGACTCTAGAACATAGGATACTCGCTCAGTATTGCTAATCTCCTTTCCACAGCCATACTGTGACCACCACATACCTGTAAGATCAGTTTATTTTTTGCACCCTTACCTAAGCACCAAATGTAAGAGCTTCTAGAATACAAGAGGTCTGACATCGCTCCCAACACTTAGGTCATCCCTTTCCATAGCATACCATTCTCCATCCAAAAAAATTCTATTTCATAACTTGTCCCTCCATCCCCTGAAGGGGGCACTTGGAAAAAGAAACCAAGTTTGATATAATGTAGCCATTATAGATTCTTGGCCCATCTGGACCTCTCTCTGGGTAAATTAATGCAAAAGGAGAAGATGTAGACGCTGCCAGTTTTCTGAAAACCCATAACCTCGGGGGAGGACACGGTGGGAGGGGTAGCAGGGGACATGGGAGCTACAGAAAAGGCTGGAAAAAAGCCACAATGTACAGAAGTCATCAAGAGCCCATTTCTCCTGAAACCGGCTGAGGAAAGCCTGGGCCAGTTCCACCTCCTCAATGATATCATTGTTTTCAACAAAAGCCAGCTAGAGAACTACCCCCAGACAGGCCTTATGAGGCCTTCGCTGCAGGAATGGGCAGAGGTCTCCTCAGTCCCTGGGAGACCAAGTGTTTAGAATTTTAGATAAGGACCAAAGACTATGTCAGAGGCCCAAATTAGAGATAGTCTAGGGTCCTGGAAAGAGTACAAGACACTACTCTACACACAAGTGGGTCACAGGGTCGCACCATGGTACTGTAAAGTTAGTGACTGGGGATTATTACCTCCATCTAATGAAAATCCTGGTGACACAGTGGCTAAGTGCCACATCTGCTAACCCAGGGGCTGGCAGTTCAAATCTGCCAGACACTCCTTGGAAACTCTATGCAGCAGTTCTACTCTGCCCTATAGGTTCACTATGAGTTAGAATCGACTCAGCAGCACTGGGCTTTTAATGAAAAAACTAACAATCAGGGAAAAGATGTCCCAAGGCTTATAGAGGGTCCCACCAAAGCTATGGACAAACACAAGGGCTGGCACCACCATCCTGCCAGTTTCTCAAGCCCAGAACCCCAGCTTGACCCTCAACCCCATATTCTATCCATCTCCCAGTCTTGATGATTCCATCTTATAACTATTCCTGGAATCCACTGCCTTTTCTCCAGTTCAGCTGCCTCTTCCCTAATTAGATCACCACATCTCACCCGGATTATAATAAAGCTTTTGCATGTGTTTTATTAGTATCACTAATAACCAGGAAACATTTCAGTCAAAGGAATCCTTCTAGAATGTATTGTGAATGCCACTGTCTTGCTTTCAAAATATCATTAATTCCTCACTGCCTTTAAGATAAACGCTCATACTCTTTAAGGATGCTTATAAGGCTCTTCAGTGACTCACGATGCCTATCTGACCAACCTCATCTCTCACCATTTCCTCCCTCCCACCCCATGCTCTAACCATAAAGGCTATTTTCATTTATAGAAGTTATTCCTGCCTTTGGGTCTTTGTTCCTACCACCTGGGCTGCCCTGAAACCACTCCTCACTGTACGATCCCACTCTCCTGCCCCTTCCACCACCACTGCTTTCCTTCCTTACATCACTTCCTCCCAGAAGTAAGTCTTCACTGACCCCCAAACCAGGGTAGGTTCCCTGTCCCATAATCCTCCAGTACCCTGAGCTTCCTCCATCCTGGCTTGTCCACACTGTTCTACAACACTTCAATTAGCTCCTCCTCCACGAAACTCTCAGCCCCATGGCGGCAGACACTATATCGTTCTGGCTCACCACTGCTCATCCAGGAACACCTAGAACCGAGCCTTATGCCTCCCACATAGCAGCACTCTCAATATCTGTGGTGTAAACAAAGAGAAGGAAAGAAAGACAAATTAAGAATTCTCAATTAGTAATCCACAATTCAAGCCCCACACACAGAAGACTGTCAAAGAAGCCAAGAGTCCTCTGGCCCAATATCTGGCCACTCAGTTGAGTTTGAACAAAACCTCCAGCCTGCTTCAGGGTGCCCAGAAGCCACTCACTTAGTATTCAAGAGTTCAGGTAAATACCTATGTGTGACACTTGAGTTCCAAACAGAGAATGAGTAAGCTTTACTTTCTTAAAATCAGACTATATCGGGTGAAATTTAAGAATGGTTCTGTTCTCAGGCCAAAGCCCACGAAGAGTCCCCAGTGTTGGCCTCCTTCTCCCATAGATTTTCCCCCAGGATAGTTATGCTCTACAGCCCAGGCACAAATGTTGGATACAGCAGGGAACATCTTCCAAGTTCCAGAGAGTCTGGATAAAGAGCTTGGTCACACAGAGTTACAGAGAGACAGCAGCAAGTGCAGGGTTTTAGTAAGTACACAAGAAAGACTTCCAGGATTTCTCCCAAATGCAAACAGATATCCATCCACCCACTGGCATCCCATCCCCCATGCCTATCTTTTCAGGAGGCCTTGTCCCTTCCCCCAAAGCTGGAAGAAGCCATCTTTGCCCAATGCCCGTGCAACTCACGGGCTCCATCCAATCAGCTCAGCTTACACTTCTCTTCAGTAAAGAGCTCGTGCTTATCCAAGGTGTAGAAAACACTGCTAGTCTTTCCTTAGAAGTACCCCCTGCCACCTCCCCAATCACACAGTTTTATCTGAGGCAAGAAAAAGCCACACTAAAACTCAATAGAGATGAATAAAAACTGAATTCTAAACCCCTCAAATCCTCTGGTAGCCTAGTAGTGAGACCAAGAGCAACCCCTGCACCACTCTTCTGAATTAAAATGATCTGGCTAGCTAGGAATACTGAATTCCAAAAAGATTATTAGCACTACAGCTTTTGGTTCTCCTTGATCCAGACCAAATATTTATATATTATTCTGTCGGCCTGAATTCCTTTCTTATTCTTCCATTCTTGTCCCTTCCCTCCCTCATCAAAAACTCTTCCCCCACCCCCACAGGCTGAAGTTCCACTTAACCCTCTTTAGGAAAGCTTTTCCTGATCTCCCTTAGAGAAATTCTCTCTTTTTTCTGCTCTCTTCACTCATAACTCTCATATTTTACTTTCAACCCTACTGGGTTAATTTTAAATTCAGCCTTCGGTTATGCTGTTGGCACGTCTTTTTCTTTCCTGTGTCAGAGGGCAAAGACATTACAGCACCCAGCACAGAACCTTACATACTATAGGAGCTCAAGCAATAGCCAATGAAACCTAACTTGTAAAATAGAAACTAGTCAGCTCTGACTTAAAAGACAGGAAATCCATCAACTAATGAACAGATAAATAAAATGAGGTATATCTATACAACAGAATACTATACAGCAAGAAAAGGGGATGAAGTACTGATACTGTATGTGCCACAAAAAGGAATGAACTTCAGAAACATTACACTAAGCAAAAAAGTCAGTTATCACAAAAGACCACCTACTGTATAATCTCATTGATATGAAATACCCAGATGAGGCAAATTTACGGACACAGAAAACTGATTAGTAGGTTGCCTTGGGCTAAAAAGCCAGAAGACTTGGCATTTGAAGAGGCACTCCAACTCAACAATCAGCCCCTTGGTGACAGCACAAAGACAGGCTCTCTCAGCAGGTCTGGTGGGATATACAGCCACTGAGAAGCCAAAGGGAACCTGCCTTTACACATCCACATGTTACCTGTTAATTCCCTTTGACCCAGTGAGTCACATCTAGGAGATGATTCTCGATAAGTACCTGTCAAAGTGTACAAGGGTATCCACACCAGCACTGTTTGTAAAAATGAGTAAAAAATAGGAAATAATCCGAATGTCCATGAACATAGGGTTATGAAACTAATCACCATAACTTGATTACTGAATCTGAATGATAGGTACTGGAGATTCATTATTGTGTTCTCTCTATTAGATGCATGTATTTGGTAATTATTCATTACAAGAAAATGTAAAACTTAATTTGGGTATATACATACAATATAATATCATACACACACACACCCATTGCTGACAAGTTGATTCAGACTCATAACGACCCTATAGGACAAAGTAGAACAACTCTGCAAGTTTTTCAAGGAGCAGCTGGTAGATCTGAACTGCTAAGTGGTTAGTAGCTCTTAACCACTGTGCCACCAGGGTTCCAACATCAAATAGTCATTAAAAATAGTACAATAAATTCACATGGAGATGTATCTATAGTTTCATACTCTGCTGTATGAATGTGAAATGGTACAGCCTTTTGGGAGGTGGCTATGGAGTAGAAGGGACAATGTGTCAAAATTTAAAAATGCTTTAAATGAGTATGTCCAATGGCCTTGTAACTCTACATCTAAGTATCAGTCTTACAAAAATACTTGCAAATGTGCTTAAAGATTATGTACAAGGCTATTAACCACAGCAGTATCCATAACAGCAAAAGCTTGGAAACCTCAATGTCCATTAATAGGGAAATTAAGTACAGATTTCGGTTCATCCATTTTAGGAACTTTTATGCCTTTTCTTTTCTTTTTAATGAAGTAGGTCTATAAATGTACCAATGTAGATGGATATTAAAGGCAATTTTTAGAACAAAACAAAGTATGACCTCACTTATATTAAAACTATGACTTCTATAATTTTTTTCTAACATTTTATTATCAAAAATTTCAAGCATTCCAAAAAGTTCTTGTGTAAATGTCTAAAAATGTTTTGGTGATTCACATCCCAGATTTCCAACTTAAGAAAGAGTTGATAAAACTGAGTTTATGGTATGGATGCCATTTGGGTAAATATTAAAAAACGAACCACCACCAACAAAAAAACAGTTGCCATCAAGTCAGTTCTAACTCACAGTGACTCCACGCAGATCAAAGTAGAATGGCTCCACAGGGTGTTTAAGGCTGTGACCAAGTCTTTCTTCTGAGGTGCTTCTGGGTAGATTCATCAAGCCACCAGTGTTTTGGTTAGTAGTTGAGCACTTAGCCATTTGTGCCACTTAGGAACTTTGGGTAAATATATAAGTGTTAAAAAATCTACATAAAGTATGAAGTTCAATGGTAAATGCTCACTCATTGGATGCTACATATGCTGGTGGTTGGCGTCTTTAGGTAAACAACCAGATGGTAAAATCATCCTCAAACTCAAGAATCAGCCCCTGACTTGTCCAAGTCCATAGCTTCCCTTGAACTCTGACAAGGGTCCATTTAAGGCCAATGGGTCAGTTGACAGCTTCCTCCCATTCATTCCAACCCGGGATCCTTGCTGAAGGGCAGCCAGGAGAAATAAGCTTGAGACAAAAGAAACTGTGTACATCCTTCCTGCTGCACAGGCAGCCTGGCTGTGGGTCCCTGGAAGGAGATAGCGCTGGAACCGGTGAACAAGTCTTGCCTGGGAATGGCTGGGTATTGCTTTTGCAGGAACAGAAGAGAGTTCCAGTTTGGCACACTGCAGCACCTCGCAGGGTTGTATTCTGGAGATACAGTTAGGTCAAACTGGGCATTGCTAGAAGTCAAAAGTGAATTTCCTCCCTGGGGCAATGGGCTGGCTGTAAGGTCAATGTTTCTTAATTACATTTAGAAATCAGCTCAGGGGAATTCCCACTTATTCCCTCTTACTTCATTCTTAAATGTTTTTCCTAGACCCAGCAAAAGTCAAATAATAGCAGCTATTTATCACGCTCCCATAAAGCCTCCAGTCCTAAATCCTCTACACGCATTACATCATTGAATCCACACAACATCCTATGAGGTAGACACTATTATTATCTCATCACGTGGACATGGAAACTGAGATCCCCAAAGCTGAAGTGATGTGTCTAAATTCACCTCCTTGGAGTATAAGGAGCCAGGCTCTGAATCCCTCCTTGCCCCTCCAGCTTATACTACTACATTACACCAAAACTCACATTTTAACCAGGCACTAAGGGAGGTAGAAGGGAAGGGAGGAGGAAGGCTAGAATAACAGGGAGGTAATGTCAATGGGAGGAGCTCTGACACTGCAGTGGTTAAGCACTTGCCTGCTAAACGCAAGGTCAGCAGTTCAAACCCACCAGATGCTCTGCAGGAGAAAGATGTGGCAGCTGGCTGCCATAAAGATTACAGCCTTGGAAACTCTATGCTATACCCTAGTAAAAAGCTGAACAATAAATAAGGAAAACTGAAGAAGAACTGATGCTTCAGAACTACCGCATGTACAGTACAGAATGATCGAATCAGAATGATCACAACCAGAAAGCTCCTTAGGATCCAGCATGGAGAGACTTCAACTTGTTTACTCTGAACACATTATCAGGAAAGAGCAATTACTAGAAAAGGACATCAAGGCTGGAAAAGCAGAGGGTCTGTGAACAAGGCAAACCCTGCAGGATGGACTGATACTACAGTAGCAACAATAGACTCAAAGTACCAACAATCATGAAGGAGATGCAGACCTGGAGCTGACTCACAACTAACAACAATGACAGCACTAACTAAAGAGCTCAAAACACACAAAGCAAGGAACTGACTTCCTGCCCCCCACCCTGAATCATTTCATTTAATTTTCTTCCTTTTTTCCTTTTTTTAATTGTACTCAGGATGAAGGTTTACATGACAAATTAGTTTCTCATTAAACAGCTAGTACATGGTTAACAATCCCTCAACACGTCAACACTCTCCCTTCTCAATCTTAGGTTGCTTATTACCGGCTTTCCTGTCCCCCGTTTGCCCCCAGACTGTCATGCCACTTTTGTCTGGCTGTATTTTATGGGCCTGGACAATCTTCGGCTGAAGGGTGAACTTCAGGAATGACTTCATTACTGAGCTGAAAGGGTGACTGGGGCCATATTCTCAGGGTTTCTCCAGTCTCTGTCAAGCCAGCAAATCTGATCTTTCTTTCTGAGTTAGAATTTTGTTTTACCTTTTTCTCCAGTTCTGTCTTGGACCCTTCACTGCAGTCCCCATCAGTGTGGTCAGTAGTGGCAGCCACACACCATCTGGTAGTGACCATTAGAGATGTGGTCTGGTGGTCCTGTGGATTAACCTTTCCCTTCTATTTCTATTATTTTCATTTTTCCTTTCTCCTGGGGTGAGAAGGGGTGAGACCAGTGGAGTACTGCAGATGGCCACTCACAAGCTTTTACGGCCCCAGACGCTACTTCCCAAAGTAGAATGAAAAACATTTTCTTTATAAATGGTTATGCCAAGTAAGCTAGATGATCCTCAAGACCATGGTCTCCACAGCCCTCAGCCCAGAAATTGAAGGACAGGGCATTTGAGAGACAAGCTGATGCTGTAGTTAAAAGCCTGGGTTCCAGAGTCAAACAAAACTAGCTTCACATCTTGGCTCTGCCCTTTCCAGGTAGGTGGCCTTGAGCAAGTCACACCGCTTTGGGCCTCACTGTCCTAGCTGCAAACTAGGGTTAATACAGGTACCTATACTACACAGGGTTGTTGTGAAGATTAAATTAGATGAACCATGTAGAGACTATACACGCCCAGCATACAGCAAGCCTCTACTCTGTTCCCATTAGGACCATCATTATTGTCACCGTTAATGGCATCTCACCGTCATTCCTAGTGATCCTCAGACAGAAGTTACCTGAGGCCGGACATCACACAGCAGGACTCGAGACTTAGGAAACTTTGACAAGCAGTAACTCTGCCCACTATTTCTCAACATGTTGTTCTCTTGCCCTTCTAACACTGCGGGAAGACACAGAAACCACGTGTAATGTGTTGCGTCATCAAAACACTTGAGAAACATTTGTTCTTGACTTTGCACCTATTTACTACTTGCCAGACATGGTACTGAACACATTATGATACATTATCTCTAAACCTCACCAACGCTGCAGGCTAGTTTACTGTACATGCAGCAACCACACACTTGGTAGCTAAAGGCAATGAAAAGTTACTCAGTTTGGGAGGCCAGAAGTCTGAAATCAGTATTACTGGGACAAAACCAAGGTATGATTCCTCCTAACACTCAAAGGAAAATTCTATTCTTTGCCTCTTCCAGCTTCATTCCTTGGCTTATGGCCACATCACTCGTGGTCACATTGCCTTGTCCTGCTGTCAAATCTCCCTCTGCCTCTCTCTCATATGGACACTTATGACTGCATTTAAGGCCAGCTCACATAAACCAACATAATCTCCCTATGTCAAAATCCTTAATCACATTTGCAAACATATATACGTATTTTTAACCATGTAAGTAACATTCACAGGTTCCAGGATGTGGCTATCCTTTGAGAGGCCAGTTTTCAGCCTCCTACCTCCTGTAAATGTAGGTATCAATGTCTCTACTGTCTATGCAGGAGGTAGACTGTAGTAAGACGTAGTAAGAATTTGCCTCCTTGTTCCGCCTGACCTTGGGTTAACTGCTGGAACTCCTCAAGCTTCAGTTTCCTCATTCATAATATGTGGACAAGAATACTGATTTCAAGGTGGTGCCATGAGGATTAAGTAAGAATATGTGAAGCACCTGTGCACAAAGACTGGCTCACTGAGGAGCCCGTTATTAGGAAAACAGGAGGAAATCAAACTCAGAGGGGCCACCTGATCTGCAAGTGTCAGAGTCTGCAATGGAGTCTAGGTCTCTCTGGCATTAATACCCTAGCCCGCCGTGCTCTATAGATGATGGCATTTTTGACTTACGTACTCACTGCCTTCAGAATCAACACACCTGAGCGATTTCAATCCCTAATGCTCCCTGATCCTCACTTTGGACAACTGTAGCTGCAGCCCTCAGATCACCATTCCTGACTACTGAGACTGATTTAAGGCAATGGACCCTAAGAAAACAGTAGCATGTATGCAATGATTCAGAAATACTGGAGACAGTGCTTACAGAGAGCCAGGACCGAGAATGTGACTTGTACAGAGACCACATCAAATTGGCTAGCAACCTATTTGATTAGCAACCGATCTAGCACAAATGGGTAACTGCTTGATTACTAGCCAAAAAACTGGCTGTTCAAAGTTGCCCAGAAATACCTCAGAAAACAGACCAAGTGGTCTGCTGCTGAAAAGTTAGAGCCTAGAAAACCCTGTGGAGCAGCTCTACTCTGCACCCTTGGGGTCTCCACAAGTCCGAGTGACTCAGTGACAATTACTGACAGCAACCTATTTTCTATTGGTCTGCAGCTCCAGAGGTTCTGAACAAAATGGGAATAGCAAATGAAATGCATCTCGAGTCTCCAAAGCAACTAGAAGGTATATCTCAAACAGGATCTCCAGATCTCTTCGAAGCCAAGTGCCCAGTACAGTGCCTGACATATGAATTTGCTTAACTAGTCACTACTGCCTTTAAAGTCAACACAGCAGGAATCATTCAATTCAAAAAAAAAAAAAAAAAGGAGAAAATTTCAGTCACCCACAGGCAGCTCCACCCAATTCTGGTGTCCCCACCCATCAATCTAGATGCTTCCTCGTCACCACACCAGACTCCTTGGGTTATACGATCTCAGCTGCAGGGAATGGGGAACCCAGCTGTGTGCAGAGTTTGGGAAAACAGTTTGAATACTTTATATCCGCCAAATACTTGGTTAAAGAAAGATATCCTTTAATTTCTTCAACTATGTGTATTTTAAGTGAAATGTAATCCATATGTCTGTGACTCATTTAGATATAACTCAGTGAAGTAACGTTTACAAAGAGCCTAGGATACCTTCTAGGCCTTTCTAAGCTGCTCTTTCATCCAAGGAAATGAATTTTGGAAACAATAAGGAGAATCTCCTGACAACAGAGGTCAAAGGGGGCTTTCCTCTCTTCCAAGTAATATGTAAAGGCTACCCCTGAACCAGGAAGGGGCCGGGAGTGTGGGAAGTAGGGGAAGGGAGGTAGGAAGAAGACTGTAATGAATTCCATGGTCTGAGTTTTGCTCCAGATCTGTTATATATTTCTACCATGTCTCCTGGGAAAACAAGTTCAGGAATGAGAGTAGCAACTAATCAATTCACTTTGTTGCTAAAAAACTTCTTTCCTGCCAACCAATTTTTCCCTTCTCTATTCCTCAATATCATGCAGCCCAAACAGGTTCGAGGGAGGGAAGTTAGAGTTAGAGGGTTCTTTTAGCAATGAATCTATATAAACTTTCCAGGTAGTAGCTTGATTTCCATGCCCCTTCTCTATGATGGATCCCTGGGGGGTCACAGTTAATGCTAACCAAAGGGTTGATGGTTAGGGTCCACCCAGAGGATCCTAGGAAGAAAGGAAGGCAATCTTATGCCAAACAAATCAGCCACTGAAACCCTACGGAGCACAGAGAGATAAAAGTCAGAAGTAATGATATGACAATCAGTAAACCTCCAAATGTCCAAATTCTTCCTTGACAATTACGGTAACCCAGGAAGTCCTGAAAAACACATAAAACACACACAAAAGAAAGTAAATATCCATCCTTATCATCTAGACTTGCACTAACAGGATCTCTTTTTAGCTAACTAGGCTGAAGCACAAAGAATGGGGCCAAGACCAAAGGGCTGCTTCTCCCTTTAACAAGTCAAAAACTAAATTTTATCATTTAGAATCAGGAACGGACAGGATACTAAAAAGATAAGAGCCCCAGAGATGCTTCAGAGATCAGCAGAGAGCAGAATAAAGCCAAAGAGGCTGCAGGTGAAGTGACCCTTAAGCTACCCATTTGCTTCTGAAGGTGACCTTTTAATAAGTAATGATCCTGCTCTCTAGAACGCAGCCTCGTGACCAACCTGGAAGCTGGTCCATCAGGTCAGAGTGCTCTCCTCCTGGGAAAGAATGACGAAGGTCAAGAAGAAAGAATGAGGGCTCAGAGAAAGTCATCCACCCAGATGTCCACGGTTAAGGAAGGTTCCATTTGATTTCCGCAAACAGGTTTTCATCATACAGAGGCTAAAGAGGCAGTCCTAACAGCACAGGGAAAATTACATGGAGAGAAAAATATCGTGGATTTATGCTTCTGTGGGTTGTGGAAATAGCAGCCTATAATTTCTTCCCTATAATCTCCTTTCTTGTGTTTTATGAGTTGGAATTGACTCACAGGAACCTAAAAATGGGAGTGCAGAACTCTTCATTGTGCTCATGCAGGATGTGTGCATAGAATAAGAGGCAGTCATTAAAACAGCGTAACAGAATACTGCGTAGTTCAAAATCAAGATAGGTGTGTATAGGAGTTTTATCCTTTTACCATTCTTACACAAACTATACACTAAGCCAACCAAGAAACTGGACAGTATGAAGGAGAATGTGTCATCAGGAAGACTCGGTAACAACCTGGAATATGAAGATGACACACCCATGCTTGCTGAAAGTGACGAGGACTTGAAGGAGTTACTGATAAAGATCAAAGACTACAGTGTGGATTACAAAAATCCTCACAACTGGATTAATCAGCAACATTAGGATATATGGAGAAAAGCTTGACGTTGTCGAGCACTAGAATTTCATATTACTGGGATACACAGCCAATGCCTGCAGAAGCAGCAGTCAAGAAATCAAATGATTGGGGGAACACCTAGCTCAAATGGCATGACACAATTTATAAAATGTTCTACATTCTATTTTGGTGAATGAAGTCTGGGGGCCTAAAAGCTGGGGAGCAGCCATCTAAGATACTTTGCTGGCCTCACTTTGTCTGGGGCAAGAGATAATGAAAAACTACCAGTACAAGGGAAAGATGAGTCCAGATGATTAACGGCCCATGAGTACTACAGCCTCCTCCACACTGAGTCCAGCACAACCAGATGGTGGCCAGCTACCACCACCAAGTGCTCTGACAGGGATCCTAGCTGGAGAAAAATATACAATACAATTCTAACTCAAAAGGAAAAAAAAAAGACCAGACTGAATGAGACTGGAGAAACCTCCAAGAGTATGGCCCTGGGAGCTCAGTAATGAAGTCATTCCTGAGGCTCACCCTTCACCCAGATAAGCCCATAAAATAAAAGGAGACTAAATGGGTATACCAGCTCAGGGGCAAAGACGCGAAGGTAGGAGGGGACAGGAAAACCAGTAATATGGAACCCAAGATCAAGACGGGGAGCATGTTGACACATCACGGGGTTGGCAATCAATGTGACAAAACAGTATGTGTATGAAATGTTTAACAAGAAGCTAGTTTGTTCTGTAAACCTTCACTCTAAAGTACAATTTTAAAAAGAACAAAAGCAAAGAATGTACTGTACTGAGCAAATCTTCTGCAAGTCTTTCAAGTATTAACAAAGACCACCTTCAAGACTAAGGTGTGCCTGACTCAAGGCATGGTATTTTCAATTGCTTCATTAAAACAAACAAACAAAAAAAACCATTGCTGTCAAGTTGGTTTCAACTCATAGAGACCCTACAGTTCAGAGTAGAACTGCCCCATAGGGTTTACAAGGAGTGCCTGGCGCATTCAAACTGCCTTTTGATTAGCAACTATAGCACTTAACCATACCACCAGGGTTTCCGACAATGAATAAGGAAAACTGTACAAGTACTGATGCATCTGAATCATGATGTTGGTGAAGAACAGTGAATAATCCATGGACTGCCAGAAAAACCAACACATCTGTCTCGGAAGAAGTACAGCCAGAATGGTTCTTAGAAACAAGGATGGGGAGACTTCAGCTCATGTACTGCGGACCCGTTACCAGTAAGGACCAGTCCCTAGAGAAAAAGACATCATGTTCAATAAAGTAGAGGTTCAACAAAAAGAGGAAAATCCTCAACAAGCTGGACTGAGGCAGTGGCTGAAACAAACATGGCAATGATTACGAGGATGGTGCAGGACCAGGCAGGGTTTTCTGGATACAGGGTCACTGAGAGTCACTAACTCAACCCATCACAGCAACAACAACAACATGTATTTTACATATTTTGCTGTTGTTAGTTACCATCAAGTCATTTATCAGCTCACAGTGACCCCATGTCACAGAGCAGAACCATCACATAGCATTTTCTTGATTCTAACCTTCATGGCAGCAAATCACCAGGTCTTTCTCCCGAGGAGCTACTGGGTGACTTGAACCTCCCGTCTTTTAGCTAGCAGCCAAGCACATAAGCATATGTGCCTCCCAGGGCTCCTGTGTACGTGTACGTGTGCGTGTGCGTGTACGTGTGCGTGTACATGCACGTGTACATGTGTGCATATGCATATGCATATGTATATGTATATGTATATACATACATGGAAACCCTGGTGGCATAATGGTTGAGAGTTATGGCTGCTAACCAAAAGACTGGCAGTTTTTTGGGTAGATGTATATATAGTCATAAATACACACACACACACACGTGTATATATATCTACATATACACATTTAGATGGATCTGACTCAACGGCACTTGGCTTGGCTATATACACACACACATCTATGTGTATATAAACCCAAATCTATTGTCAAGTCAATTCCAACTCACAGCCACCCTACAGGACAGAGTAGAACATCCTCATAGGGTTTCAAGGAGAACCTGGTCGATTCACAGCTGTAGATCTTAACTGTTACACTACCAAGGTTTCCATAATGCATATATATAACGTAATACATACTTTATTAGAGCAGACATATAGCTGAATAAAGGAAGGAAGTTGTAGAATAATAATCAAAAACCCATTGCTGTTGAGTCAATTCTGATTCATAGTGACCCTACAGGACACAGTAGAACTTCCTCATAGGATGTCCAAGGCTGTAATCTATGAAAGGAGATCAACAGTCTTTATTTCCGTGAAGCCACCAGTGGGTTCTAGCTGCAGACTTCTTGTTTAGCAGTCAAGCATTTAACAACCATTGCACCAGCAGGTTTGTTCCTGGATACCATAAACTCATTTCTGCTCTCCTCTCTGAAAAAAGTAACAGTTTGCAGTTGAGCTTCTGGGTGACTATATCTGTGATGATACATCTGTAGGTGTGTTCTTCGAATGTCTAGAAAAAGTCCAGGATTAACCAAACTGTTAACGGTGGATTCTCTTTAGGCTGGAGAGACTTTCATTCACTTATTTATGCTCTGGCATTCTTAACACTGGACAGTGAGCATACACTGCTTTTGTAATTAAAGCATAATGAGTGACCAATAAAGATAGTTGACATCTACTGAGAAGGGCATACACACCAAGCACGTCACCCTCCTGTTACCAGGGATGGACTCATCCACTCTAACCCAGGAACAGGGTCCCTGTTCTTAACCGAGTAAGAATAATCAGGATAGAATTTACAGTTTTCCACATCAACAAAGATTCACTGGAAGGGCATTTGCAAGAGAAGATGATGAGGGCCTAGGCAATGCTTACCCTCAAGCCCCTGAACAAAAGCTTTGCAAAAGGGGCTTATAATGGATTTTAGGTGGAAAGGATCTCATATTTTATTAACTACAAGTCAGGGAACAAGGTGGGGCTAGGATAATGAGGCATGCATGTAAGCAGACTTCAAGGCGGCTTCTGCTACAGGGGCTTCTGAGACTGGTAGCAGGACTTATTATGGGATGACACACCCACATAATTTCTTGCTCCCCTGGTTTGGTTCCCTGGGCCTGGTTATAGCTCTCTAGTGGCCCCACTGGAAGGACATATAGCAGTCACCTTGGTCTCATTTGCACATGGCTCTGAATTTAGTCTTACACTGGCTTTTCTGAAAAACAACTTTAGGGATAATTTAAGCAATAGGCCACGGGTGCGGGTAGTAAAACAAGTTGACTATTACTCCAGGATGTTCTAGGGTGTGGTGAGGCTGGCCCTTCACATTCTTGTCTCACTCCCAGTGACTTTCACTACACCCCGGACAAGGAAACTGAGGACTGAAGACAGCACACAGCAGGTAAGTGGCAGAGCCAGGGTCTGAACGCTGGACTACCTGACATGAATGCCATTGCTCAGAGGGACATTCCCTATGATGTCACTCATTAGTGATGTACGTGTCTCATAAGAATATCGTCCATTCATCACAAGTTGCTTCACAGCAGATAAAGGCTGTTGGCCTTACTTCAGAACGAAGACAGCTCGGCGTGTGTTCTGCTAGTGGAGCTGAAGCTCAGTTTGCTGCGTGCCCGCTTCCTGGCCCACCCCCCGTGCTCCTCAGTCCTCACCATTCTTGGCAATCTCTCCATGTGTGAATTCCATTAAAGGCCTGCTCACTGCTATTCTGGGCCGTGCATTAGCACATAGACTCTGATTTGCTGGGGAGACAGCCAGACACCTCAGAATGATGAAAGAGAAATTAGAGATGTCCTTTTCCTCCCCTCAGAGTCCCAGAAGCCCTTGCCCACAGCTCTTCGGAAGCCTGAGAATCTGACAATGATGGGGAGGCAGGCACTTTTGGAATCTGTTAGGACCTTTGAATCTGGCTGCTCCCTGTCCTAGGAATCGCCATCTCCCAGCTGCCCACATGGCTCATGCCCTCAGCTCCTTCAGGGTTCAACAACTCACCAAAGCCTTCCCTGACCACCTTTTAAAACAGAGCCTCTCTCCTTGCCCTCTGGCACTCCTTCTTTAATCCACAGCCTTTGTCATCTGGCAGACCACATTTGGGTGTTCGTTTACCCCCCCACCCTAGAATGGAAGCTCCATGAATGCAGAGCTGTTGAGTCACAGCTCCATCCCCAGTACCCGCACTGGTGGCTGGAAGCTGCAGATACAGAGAAGGTAAAAAAAACCAAACGAATCACTTCAGGAAAAAAAGAAGGAAAGCCTGAGAAATCACTTAACACTGGGCCTAGTTTCCGCCTCCCCACCCCTAAGTGTCCCGGGATTATAAAAACTTGAACACAGCAATCTGAAAAGTCAGAGAAGCATCTCCCTTCCCCCAAGCTGTTTGGAAGCGGGACTCACAGGCACCATGAATGAGAAGGCTTTGGGAAATAAACACACTAGGAAGTCATGTGCAGTCGGAGTTCCGCTTGCTAACACATGTTCAAAAACAAAAAGCCCAACTTGGATGAAAATAGCAGGAAGCCATCCCCCAGGGATACCTGGTGAGGTCATATTGCTTGGCTTGGCTGCTTCCATTTTTATCAAGGCTCCCACTTTCTGACAACTCAGAGAGGCCAGGAATCACTTGCAGCTCTGAGCTGCTCACTGGCTAAGAGCAGCGGACAACTAAACCACATTCACAGATGCTCAGAGCAGCAGACTAAAGAACCACTCAGAGCAGTGGACAACAGACCCACAGGCACGGATGTTCAGAGTGGCAGACAGTAAGAAGCACATCCACAGATGCTCAGAGCAGCAGACAAGAAGAAGCATGTCCATGGACACTGAGAGCAGAGAACAGGAGAGCCATGTTCATGGATGCTCAGAGCACTGGACAAAAGAACTACATCCAGGGATGCTCAGAGCAGTAGACAACAGAATCACCTGCAGGAATGCTCAGAGCAGCAGGCAGCAGAACCATGTCCACAGATGCTCAGAGCAGGGCAGAACTATATCCACTAGCTCTGGAACCTCCATGAGGGGCCATAAAAATCACAACAGTGGTGCATTACCCACTGTGCGGTCTCTAAGTACCCTGCACACTACTACCCTCCTGACCACTCCCCTAAGGCTGGCATTAACTATCTCACTTTCTGGACAAGGACAATGGAATTCCAAGAGACTTAGCAATCTGTTCAAGGTAATACAGCTAGTAAATCGAATTTTGTTCTCTGTGACGCTAGACCCAGACCAGGAACACAAGTGATCCTAGTCTTACCTTTCTCCTAGGTTTGCTGTGTAACCTTAAACCAGTTGCTAGGAAGTCTACTCAGACACACAATGGTCACATGTGTGTCAGAGTAGAACTGTGTTCCATGGTTTTCAATGGCTGATTTTTCAAAGCAGATCAACAGGCCTCTCTGTCAAAGCACCCCTGGGTGGAGTCGAATCTCCAAACTTTTGGTTAGCAGTTGAGCATATCAACCACTTGCACCACACAGGGACTTTGTGACAGACAAATCTCTGCCTCTCTCTGAGTCAAACTTTCTGTATCTCCATATGAGAGATTCATCCAGTGTTTTCTAAGGTGTCTTACTGCTCTGACTTCTTACAACCTCCTGAAAAGCTTCCAAAGCTGGAGGGAAGGATGAGAACTCAAGTCCTGGGAGCCCAGCTTAGCCTGCCCAGTTCCTATAGGATTTATGCATGACATCAACACCATCACTTAAGGTACCCAGGGAAGCTAAAGCGTCATCTGCTCCATGTGGAACAGGACAGATTAAACTCTTAGTGCCACAAGGAGTTAGAGGGCTGGAGCCAAGAGGGCCTGAAGGAGGCCCTGAGAGACTATCAAGAACAGACCCTCAAAGACCAAAGGAAGGCAGCCCCAGGAGAAACCTTGAGCAAGGAGAGCCTATACCATCTGGGGACAAAGCTGGCCAGGTCTGTTCCAGGGAAGTGGGAGGAAAGGGACAAATTTCTAGCTTGGCTTTACTCTTGGGAGGAGCGTAGCAAAGATGATTGTGGTTCTCATCTTTCTGGCAGCCACACACTGGAGGCAGAGCTAAGATGCAGATGAGACCCATTACAGCACATGCTTCCCAGGTCACCCTCTTACCACGCTTCAGACACCACTGACCCTCCTTTGCAAGTGTCCCAAAAGCCCAAATTTGGAGTAATTTATATTCTCCATTTCCAGCCCAGGCAAGCAACCATTCTCATCCCTCTGGATATGGAAAGGTCCTTATCCATCCCTTTTTTGGCAGTGATGCATTCGATTACTCATCTGCTTCCAGGGGCTCTGAGGCTGCCAAGAGGAGGCGGGCAGCTTTCCCAGCCACACAGCCTTGTCCGCGACGTCCGTGTGACTGAAGAAAAGTGGGACCACTGGTGGGAAAAACTGAAAGATGCAGAGCCACCCTGGCTGAGGAAGACACCCCGTCAGCGACCAACGAGATCAGGAATGGCTGCGGGACAGGCAGGCAGCATGGCCGCGGGGCACGTCTGCACACCTGCTCACGAACATGAATCAAGGGACAATGGTGCCGGACGGCAAATCAGTGTGGTGGTATTTCTGAGCCAGGCTGCCACCGGAGATGAATGAGGTTAAGAGGACAGAGGAACCAGGCCTGGGAAGTCAGGAGACTGCTGATAATGTCCTCAGTGACAGGTTCTCCAATTTAGCTGACCCAGGACAGACACAGCAGCCAGAGTCTGAGGCTTCAAATCCCGACACACTCTGCCTGGCCTCTCTCCTTTGGGCTGTTTGCCCCTAATCACCTTCATTTCCTGCCATGTGCTGGGTTGGAGCTAAACAGCTGCTTCAGTTCCAGTGTTCCTCCCTCACTATCACACATAAACATACACACACACAGCCCTGTCGTGCCTGCAGGGAGCTCTCAGAAGCCCTGGAAATTCAGCCTAAGAAAATGTGTTTATGTTAAACTGTATTTCACAGCAAGCCAAGAGACTCTGTGTTTGCAAGATGTGCTCCCAAAAACCCAAGGATTGTGAGCTTGGGGTCACTTCGCTAACTGCTTCCTTCCAAAACAGCGACACCTGCGTCCGGCATTTGACCCACAGCCAGAGAGGTTAACTGTTTTGTTTTAGATAAAGGAGGAGTCTACTTACTCATTCTTCTCCAGATCCAGGATCAATTCCCTCCCCTCTGCCATGACCTTCAGCTCAGCTTTGCGTGGATGCTGGAAGTAACAACAAAAGAATGTCAGTTCCTACTGAGCAGGCCGAGGCTCCCAGGGGGCAACACAGGTCCCTAGCACAGGGTTCTGACATTGCTCCATAGGAAACAGATGAGAAAGGGTCAATTCCATTTCCAGCCCAAACATGAGATGACCTCAGTTCCAGGCAGCCAGATCCCCTCCTCCATCTGCCTTCTCTTGAAAGGCAAAGAAACTCCAAGATGAACTGTAGTGCAAATGTGTGTGTGTATGCAGGTCCAGGAACAAGGAACATTGGAAAACACGGTGTTAGACAGCAATTGTGGTGTGGAGTCAGAGAAATCTGAATTCGAGTCCTGGTTCTGACACTTGTTGCTATATGAACTTGAGCAAGTTACTGAACCTCCCTACATCTCAACTGCCCTGTTTATAAAATAGAAATACCAATATTAGTAGACCTTATGGGGATCTAGAAATCTTGGCGTCATAGTGATTAAGTGCTGTGTTTGCTAATCAAAAGGCTAGCAGTTCAAATCCTCCAGGTGCTCCTTGGAAACCCTGTGGAGCACTTCTACTCTGGTCTTTAGTGTTGCTATAAGTCAGAATTGACTCAATAGTAGTGGGTTTGGTTTGGTTTTGATATAGGGATCTCATAATAATCAAGTAGATAATCCATGTAAAGAATTTATCTCCATGTCTAGTGTACGGGAAGACTTCAATAAATCATAGCTATCATCTGATAAAATGCCAAACCAAAGCCATTGCCATTGAGTCATAGCAACCCCATAGAACACAGCAGAACTGCTCCACAGGGTTTCTAAGGAGGCCCTGGTGGATTCAAATTGCCAGCCTTTACAGTTACCAGCCGAACTCTTAACCATTACACCACCAGGCATACCTACTCATAGTGGGCTTCCTTTCTTTTCTTTTATCCTTCAGTTTGAAAACCCCCAATCATTTCAGAATAAGCAACTAGGAACATCACAGATTAAGAGTTCCTATGATATATTTTAGACGTAAGAGAAGATTTACCAATGGCCCAAATTGGCATACATTCAGAATAGACCATCTGAGATACTACACAAATGGTCAATAAGCA
The DNA here is from genome assembly GCA_028571685.1 of Heterohyrax brucei. NCBI lineage: Eukaryota > Metazoa > Chordata > Mammalia > Hyracoidea > Procaviidae > Heterohyrax > Heterohyrax brucei. Next base: position 175,685,422 of record CM053141.1, read on the forward strand.
TTAACAGCATGTTCAACATCACTGTAATCCAACCCTTGCCTTTACCCCCCATTTTTTTTAAAGATACCTGTAAAGAAAAATTAAAATGCACAAACAACAGAAGACAAAATAGATAAATGGGAACTACTAAGAATCAAACACTTTTGCTCATCCAAAGACTTTATTAATAGAATTAAAAGGCCACCTACAGAATGGGAAAAAATATTTAGCAACTCTGTGTCAGACCGACGCCTGATCTCTATAATCTATAAGGTACTACAAAATATCAATAAGAAAAAGATAAGTAATGCAAGTAAGCACTGGGCAAAGGAGATGGACAGATACTCCATGAAGAGGAGATCCAGGCAGCCAAAAAACACATACAGACATGCTCAGGATCATTTGCTATTAAAGAAATTCAAATCAAAACTACAATCAGATACCATCTCACCCCAACAAGGTTGGCCATGATCCAAAAAACTCAAAACAACAAATGCTGGAGAGGCTGTGGAGAAATTGGAACTCTCCTACACCATTGCTGGGATTGCAAAACAGTGCAGCCTCTTTGGAAAGCCATCTGGTGCTTCCTTAAAAAGCTGGATCTAGATAATACCATTTGGCCCAGTAATTTCATTGCTTGGAATATATCCTACAGAATCAAGGCCATTCACACCAACTGATACGTGTACAGGAATGTTTATTGCAGCACAGCCCACAACAGCAAAAAGATGGAATCAACCCAGACACCCAACGACAGAGGAATGGATAGGTAAACTATGGTATATATACTCAATGGAACACTATGCAATGATAAAGAACAATGATGATTTTAGCAAACATCTCACAAGCTGGTTTCAATTGGTGGATATTATGTTGAGTGAAAGTAGTCAGCGATGAAAGGACAAATATTGCATGAGACCCCTACGATAAGAGCTTAAAAACAGACTCATGGATAGAAGAAAAGACTCTTTGATGGCTGCAAGGGTGGGGAGGGTGGGAGGGTGAAGTAGGGAGGGTTTAGATTAGACAGGATAGAAATTTGGTTGGGTGAAATCTGTGACTGTACACATTAGAAAGAAATCATTATTAACTGGACTTCAACATAATATGATTACTCCTCCCATCTTAATCCAATATTACAAAGACAGAGTAGCTGGGTTGGAGGGCTGGAGACCATGCTCTCAGGGGAAACCGATGCCCGCTGGCAAAACTAGCATTTGGCTAAGACAGCCTTGTGCACCCCACATTGGTGAGTGGCATTTGGGGTATTAAAAGCTGCCAAGCTGCCATCTCAGGGTACAGCAAATGGTCCCAACTCAGCAGGAATGGATGATCACCACGGACCAAAATGACATGGGGGAAAGAGAACCCACAAGACAGAGAGACCCACGTGAGTGGGTGACTACATTAACTTGTGACTTGAAGAACCAACTGGTGCCCGGCCACCACCAGTGATGGCCGTGATGGAGCTCACGAGGTTGAGTCTCGCTGGCAACACAAGAATAAAAGGGAGTGCACTCTGAGATCTCCATTAAAAGACCACAATTGATGGTCCACGGGTCTCGGAGTTCCCCAGGGAGCATGGCCCCTGGCCCTGTTGCTGCCCCTGTCCATAGGTCATAATGGAAGTCAACTCTCAGACAGGACTCGGTTGGACTTGGCAATGCAGAGTAACCATACCATGTGCACACTTTATGGTTCTATGTATCTATAAGGTGTCATTCTGCTGACCTCTTACTGGAGGAAGAGGAGTGGGTGGATAGGAGAGGATGGGAGTTTGTTGGGAGGATAAGACATGTATGGAGCAGAGACGGGGAGTGTGCTGTCACCGGGCAGGGAGGGCAGTGGGAGCTGCATTTCGGTGGCCATGCAAATTTATACAGGAATGTATCTTTTCATTCAATCATAATCAGATAAAAAAAAGAAAAACTAAAATGACTAATTTTTTTTTTTAAAGAAACCATAAATCACAATGCAGTGGAGTCTCATATAAAATGAACATTCCTATTTGCTACCAGGGAAAATTTAAATTGACACAAAGTCTTCGGAAAATAATTTAACAGTATGACCAAAAGTTTTAAACTATTCATACCCTTTGACCCAGTAACACACATAAGGCTGCAGAATATAAGCAGAGGCTCAGGCAGTGGTTTGTACACCAGGATGCACACTATTTATAAATATTATTTATAATAAATATTATTATTTATAATAATTACTATAATTAATAAATAATTATTATAATAAATATTATTTATAAATAGTCATTAAAAATAGTGACTTTAAAGAACTTTAAAATTACTGAGAAAGTGTACATAATAAATATTAAACAAAGTCTCAAAATATAGCACTGTATATTTTATATAAATAGACTTGTAAAGATAAAAAAGTAGAGAAACTAAAATGTTGCTATACTTATCTCTAGGCAGTGAGATCATGAGTTAACTTTATTTTCTTTTGCATATCTTTCCATATTTTAAAAATTGTGTATGTATTTTAAGAAATGGACTTTTTATTTTTACCTGTTGATTGCAGAAAATTCCAAACAAATAAAAAATCAAGTATCAAAATAACTTTGAACACAGGAAATACAGGGTGGACAGGAGGAGTGTGCTGTCACAGGGTGGGCAGAGCAGCCAGAGTTACACAGCAGTGTGTGTACAAGCTTTTATATGACAAACTGACATGGATTATAAACTGTCACTTAGAGCACAATAAAATATTTTTAAAAAATACACTTCGAAGCTTCAACAATGTTAACTTTGGGATATTGAATTTTTTTTAAAGGAAAAAAATTAAGACTGCTGCTACCTTGACAAACATATTTAAAACAGATGAGATTAACTATGAGCTTTCTGACTTGAGACCAAGGAACTGATCAACTTTTAAAGTCTCTTCTATCAACAAAAGCTCTTGCTATCATGGAACTGCTCTATTTAAGGCAACCACAAAGCTTAGTGTTGGCATGTCCAAGAAACTGGGTCACCAGCTTTGTAAGTTTGGTTATAGCCTGCCCCTTCCAAACACACACCTCTTCTTACTCGATGCAAACCCTATTTCCTATCTGAGTTCTGAGTACTGCCGAGAATTTCAAGCCACTGAGGGCTCTGCTGAGATCTGCATGTTCTTCTAGAATAACAGCCCTGCCATTGCCTAACTAATCCTGTTACCACATCTTAAGAGAGGACAATTCAAATAGGGCTGGCATTAACGCAAAGAAACACATAACAATAAATGCTGGAGAGGTTGTGGGGACATTGGAACTCTTCTACACCACTGGTGGGAAGGTAAACTGGTACAACCGCTTTGGAAATTGATTTTGTGCTTTTTATAAAAGGTACAAATAGAAATACCATATGATCCAGCAATCCCACTTGTTGTAATATATCCTAGAAAAATAAGGGCTGTCACATGAAGAGATCTATGCACACCAGTATTTACTGCAGCACTGTCTACACAGCAAAAAGATGAAGTCAACCTACATGCCCACCAAAAGATGAATGGATAAACGAACTATAGTATATTGACACAATGGAATATTATGGAATGACAAAGAACAATGATGATTTTAGGAAATACCTCATAATGTGGAATCACCTGGAAGATATTATGCTAAACAAAATTTGTCAGATGTAAAAGGACAAATATTGTATGAGACCATTATTATAAGGACTTCAGAAAAGGTTTAAGCACAGAAAAAATAATCTGATAGTTACAAGGGGGGGAGGAGGTACTCATAGATATTGGGAGGAATTGGGTTAGGGGAAAGGAGAGACAGCACACAGTAGAAGGGAGGTTAGCACAATATCTCACCAAAAGCTGAAAGGTTTTCTAAATATAACCCAACATTTTGAAGGACAGAGCAGCAGGGACAGGGGTCTGGGGACCAAGGTTTCAGGGTACATCTGGGCTAACTGGCATAACTCAGCTTTTTTTAAGAAAATGTTCTGCATATTATTTGGGTGAGCAGTGTCTAGGGTCTTACAAAAGCAGCCATCTAAATGACATCAATTGGTCACAATCCACCTGGAGCAGAGACAAATGAAGGACATCAAAGACATGAGGAAAATATGAACCCAGCAGACAGAAGGTGCCACATGATACAGAGACTTCATCAGCATGTGACCAGAAGAACTAGATAGTGCCCAGTCACCACCAATGACTTCCCTCTCAGGGAATACAACGCAAAGATTCTTATGTAGTGGGAGAAAAATGGATGTGCAGAACTAGAAATGTATTAAAAGACCACACTTGATGGTCTGCCAAACTAAGGACGTGGTTCCTAGACTCCCGTTAGCCCACAGCTGAAACCAGTACTGAAGTCAACCCTTCTAAGATTGGACTGGACTGTAGGACAAAGAGTGATGCTGGCAAAGAATATATTTCTTGGCATAAATATATACATGAGACTGCCTGAGCAGCTCCTCTCTAGAGGCTAGAGGGTGGAGGGGGACAGGAGTTGGTTGAATGGATACAAGAAGAACAGGGAGGAAAGGAGGATTGTGCTGTCACAGAGTGGTGGGGGACAGAAAGCTGGTGGAATTGCACAGTGGTGTGTGTTCTAGGTTCTACACAGCAAATTGATTTGGACTGTGAACTTTTACTTAAGGCACAATAAAATATTTTCAAAAAAAAAAAAAGAAAAGAAAGGACATTTCAAACCTAGGGGTAAGAGGAGGAGACAGGGACGTGCCCAATAACTTTCACAAGAGAATTTGCTTCCCCATTCCAGATGCCATGATTTAGCTCTGCAAACACCTGGTTCTCTGCCACTCCACTCTGGGAAGTTCAGCAATGAAGACTCTGCCCAGTTGTATTAACCACGAGGGACACAGTCCCAAGGGGGCAACTAAGAAAGAGTACACAGCAACAGGGCTGTAGCAATTCCCCCATCCAAGAGGTAGGCGATCATGTGACAGTCCACACAGAAAAATAACACTGACATAAATCAGAGCACTGTCACCTCTCCCACAGAAAGACACAACTGCAACATGAATACTAATGTTTATTTTTAAGTGAGTACCAAAAATATATTTCTTTGGTCTGGAAGGTGCTCAGATACTGACATTTACAAATATGTTGTTCCTTGTTTTCAGGGGAATTTCAACCAAAACAATGAAACAGCATTTTAAAGGTCTGCACAGCTCTACTTCTACTAATGAGTTTCTCTCTTGCAACACCACTTGACACTAAGAAGGGGCAATATCATCTCTCCTACGAAATGCAGGGAGCTGACCCACTGTACGGACTTGCTCCAGGCAAGGGCTGAAGCCCTGGTTAGTTAGAATACATGGGTAAGTGCTAACGTCAAAGCTGGAGGTTCAAGTCCACCTATAGGCACCTCAAAAGAATGGACTAGCAATCTACTTCCCCAAAATTGGCTACCGAAAACTCTATGAAGCATGGTTCTACTCTCACACAGATAGGGTTGCCATCAGTTACCCACCATGGCAACTGAATGGTTGTTTAGTAGGGAAGGGTAAAATATCTTTTGTCTTTAGGGCTAAATTAAATAGCTCTTCAGCTTCTTCAAGCCAAACCAAACCTGTTGCCATCTAGTCGATTCCAGCTCATAGCAACCCTATAGAACAGAACAGAACTGTCCCATAGGGTTTCCAAGGAGTGCCTGGTGAATGCAAACTGCCAACCTTGTGGTTAACAGCCATAGCACTTAACCACTATGCCACCAGCTTCTCAGGGACTGGAAATCAGTCCAGTGTATCTGCATTCCCTTTAAGATCTAGTACAATACTCAGTATACATACAAAGTGAGTATTCAATTAGTATTTGGTAATGAATGAATCAGTTCCACGAGTGAGGGCAAAAGACCCAAGTGAGAACGAACTACTGCTTGCACCCTCTCTCTTGACATTTATTCATTTGTTCATTCAACAAATCTTCAGGGTGCCAGGCACTGTGCTGACTATTCCAGAATATAACAACCCAGATTCCGAGCAGACAATGGATGAGAACAGAGACAAGACCTGGATTACGTGATTTCTCAGGTCCTTCCTGAGGATGCCCAAAAGCCCACATCTGGAAGGTACAAAGAGGTCTCTACAAATAGTATCAGATCCATTGCTTGGGCAATAATAGATAGGTTGGAATACCCAAGATCTCTCATTATTTTTTAAATAATCTGCTCTAGGAAGGCCATCAATTAATCTGTCTAGACTTTTCCTGAAGCTATTTTCAGCCTCTCCTACTTTTTGGTGAAATGAGTTCAATGCATATAAAGTCCTCTGGACAAAGGGTTTATTTTGATTTATCCTACAATTTCACTATGTTTCCTTAGTAAACCCAAGCTGCAGCATTCTTGGACATATGTATATGACTGTAGATATAGCTTCACGACTTTTGAGCATTTCTTTTTCTCTCCACTTACATTCCAGACTCAAAATGTCTGAAGTTTGTCATGACAAACTCTTCCCTCTCTCTCCAACTGTAAACTTGCTCCTATGTGTTGTCCAATAAATCACAGACCTCTTGAACCCAAGGAGACCTTAGAAACCATCATCTACTCCAGATCTTACTCTTTATTTCCTGTAAGACTTGCTTTACAAATGAGAAAACTGAAGTTCAAACAGGGGAACAGAGCCAGTTCCTGGCACGCGACAACCACATTTTATAGTTCCTCTCCATCTCTTTCATGTACCGCTTGAGGTGTACAAACCAGGACCACAAAGAATATTCTAGATGCACAGATCCACTCTGCAAGAATGGGTAATGTTTTCTGTCTTGTTCCCAACACCCTTGATAAAACCTGTGCATTTTGCTGGTACCCAGGTAACCTATTCAATTTTAAGACAGAACTCCCCAGACACAGTTCCCTACCCTGCCTCTTGTAAATATTTTTTCATTGTTTGGATTATCATTGCTGTTATGCACTATCCTATCAATAAAATGAAGCCTGCTTTATGCAGACCAAAAATAACAATTACAATATTGAATCGATTCCAAGTGATAGCAGGTGATTTTACGACTCCATCACATTTTCATTGAGCTTGTATAAGCATTATTTTCATTGCTCAGCTCATAGCACTTGGAAATGCCCTAAAAGTTTGTCCCACAAGGAAGTGAAAACCTATCTGGGATTTCCAAAATTGATAAAGATGGAGGATGCCAAAGACAGAACTCCTGGGATGACTAAGTCTCCATGAAAGGTGAGTAGCCTTGCAGAATCAAGACTTCAACCCCTGCATCCCCAAGAGCTGGAAATGAGAGCTTCTGTGTCTTACCTTTTCTCTCATGAGGTTTCCTGTAGTCTTCCACTGAGGTATTATCAGTTCGTGCTGTAGCTGGGGGCTGCCTCCTTCATTTCCTCCTGCCAAAACAAGAGGCACAGCATTGGAATCCCACACCTCCACATGCTAACTTTCTGTGACAACCAATGAAACATGTTCAGCATCATAGCAATGTGTAAGCCTCCACTGAGAAACCATTTGGAACTCTGGCCACGAATCTATCTGGGAATCAACTGAGTCAACCACACGGAAGGTTAGAGTTGCACTGAGCAGGTAAAGTCTAGTAAATGAGAAGAAAAGTTAATAGATGAGGTCAGAAACACAGCGACGAGCCTCACAACACAGACCCTACCATCAAAGGAGTCAGGATTTTATCATAAATAGACTTGGAAGGCACTGGAGGTTTTAAACATGGAGCAAGAGATATGATCCATATTAATTTCAAAACATTTATCCTGCCTGGGTGGGAATGGCTGAAGGTAGAAGCAGGAAGGCAGACTGGAAACTTGCAGAAGTAAGCGGCACAGATCAGAACAGTGGACAACAGTATCGAGGGATGAAGTGGCTGGATTCAAGGTATATTTTGGAGGTCAAGTCCATGAGTCATGTTTCCACTAAGCTTCTGCTTCATCTGTCAAATGGAGGCAACGATACCCAGCTGCCCATTCATGGCATTGTTGGAAGGAGTCACTGTGAAATTGCTTACTACACTACCCAGGGTCATTACATAACCCTAGCTTCATGACGCTGAGTTTGTACTTGTAGATCATCTTCTAGTTTCCAAATCACTTTCACTACCCATTTCTGCTTCATCCTTACAACCCTGAGAGGTAGGTAGTATAGTCAGCCATAGGTAGTATAGGCTTCTTATTTTGCAAGCAAGGGAAGGCAAACTCTAAGAAACCTACGTTTGAGGCAATGCAAGCGTCAAACACTAGTTGACCCAAAACCAAAACCCACTGTCGTCAAGTCAGTTTCACCTCTTAACAACCGTATATGTCAGAATAGAACTGTCCAATGGAGTTTCCACGGAGTGCCTGGCAGATCTGAACTGCTGACCTTATGGTTAGCAGCCAAAGCATTTAACCACTATGCCACCAGGGTTAGCAGGTTGAAGATCATCTTAAAACCCATGGCCATCAAATGGATTTGAATTCATGATGACTCCATGTCTTTCAGAGTAGAACTGTGCTCCATCAGGGTTTTTTTGGCTGTAATTTTGAGTGTAATCCACCATTCATCTGTTAGATTGTTGTACTAGAGTGGCTGGTATGTTGCCGTGATCCTGGAAGCTATGTCAAAGGTCAGCTGTGTTGCTAACAGGGTTTAGCGGAGCTTCCTAACCTGTTATTAAGACAACCTGGTAAAATCTGTGATAGCACCTGGCTACTACCAAAACAGAGGTGGGAGAAAAATGCAAAAGAAAATTCTAACTCCCCCCGAAATACAAAATCAGACTTTCTTATCTAACGGAGACTGGTGAAACCCCAAAAGTGTGAATTCTAGACACCCTTTCTGCTTAGTAATGAAGTCACTCAAGAGGCTCACCCTTCAGCCAAAGATTAGACAGGCCCATAAAACAAAATGAGAGTAAATGGGCATACCAGCCCTGAAGCAAGAACAAGAAAGCAGGAGGTGGCAGGAAAGTTGGTAACGGGGAACCTAAGGTCAAGAAGGGGTGAGTACTCGCATGTCATGGGGTTGGCAACAACTGTCACAAAACAGTATGTATATTGATTCTTTATTGCGAAGTTAGTCTGCTCTGTAAACTTTCACCTAAATTACAACTTTTAAAAAAAAGGACCTGGTGAACTACTTCTGAAAAAACTGGCCAGTGAAAATGTTATGAATGGCAGCAGAACACTGTCTGGCATAGTGCCAGACGATGAGCCCCTCAGGTTGGAAGGCTTTCAAAACATAAGTGGGGAAGACCTGCCTCCTCAAAGTGAACCTTAATGACGTGGACAGTGTCAAGCTTTCAGGGCCTTTATTTGCTGAGACGGCAAAATGAGAAGAAGCAGCTGCAAACATCCATTAATAACTAGAATGTAGAATTATGACATAGGAATCAAGGGAAACTGGAGATCTCCAAAAGTGAAATGAGGCTATCTGCTCCTCCCAGTTCAACACACAACTGCTACTTTTCAGGCAGTGCCAGCTTCATCCCTGAGATAAAATGGTGAATGTCAAAGTAAACAGATTTGGCCACAAGAAACATCTGATCACTAGAGCTGCTTTTAACTCTTGCAAAGCAGACACTGTTGCCATCAACAACCCCTTTATTGACCTCAACTATATCATCTACCCTATGGCATAGTGGTTAAGTGCTATGGCTGCTAACCAAGAGGCTGGCAGTTCAAATCCACCAGGTACTAGAAACTCTATGAGTCAGTTCTACTCTGTCCTATAGGGCCCCTATGAGTCCGAATCAACTCAACAGCACTGGGTTTGACTTTTAAGTTTACATGGTCTACCTGTTTCAGTATGATTCCACCCATGGCCAGTTCCACGGCATCATCAAGGCTGAGAGCAGAAAGTCTATCATCAATGGGAAGCCCATCTCTATCTTCCAGGAGCAAGAGTCCGCCAGTACCAAGTGAGGTGATGCTTGTGCTGAATATGTTGTATGTAGAGTCCACCAGTGTCTTCAAAACCTTAGAGAAGACTGGGGCTCACCTGAAGGATGGCACCAAAAGGGTAATCATCTCTGCCCCTTCTGCCGATTCCCCCGTGCTTGTGACGGATGCGAACCACGAGAAGTATACCAACTCCCTCAAGATCGTCAGCACGCCTCTTGTACCATCAATTGCTTGGCCCCCTGGCCAGTCATCCATAACAACTTTGACACAGTTGAGGGACTCATGACCACAGTCCACACCATCACTGCCCCCCAGAAGACTGTGGACAGCCTCTCTGGGAATCTCGTATGACAGGTGTGGGGTTACCCAGAACATTATCCCTGCACCTACTGGTCCTGCCAAGGCTGTAGGCAAGATCATCCTTGAGCTGAATGGAAGCTCACTGGTATGATCTTCTGCATCTCCACCCACAATGTGTAGGTCATAGATCTGACCTGCCTTCTGGAGAAGCTACCGCCAAATACAATGACATCAAGAAGGTGGTGACGCAGGCTTCAGAGGGTCTCCTAAAGGGCATTGCACACTACAGCGAAGACAGGTTGTCTCCTGCGACTTTAACAGCGACACCCACTCTTCTACCTTTGATGCTGGGGCTGGCACTGACCTCAACAACCACTTTGTCAAGCTCATTTCCTGAACAACCACTTTGTCAAGCTCATTTCCTGGTGTGACAATGAATCTGGCTGTAGTAACAAGGCGGTGGACCTCACAGTCCACATGGCCTCCAAGGAATAAGAGCCCCCTGGACAGCCAGCCTCAGCAATGGCACTAGAGGAAGAGAGAACTTCTTAGCTGCTAGGCCGTCCTTGCCACTACACACTGAGACATCTCCCACCCTCTGTACAGTTTCCATCCATATCCCCTGCAGAAGGGGAGAAGAAACTAGAGAACCCAACCTTATCCCATAACATCAATAAAGTACACCGTACCCAGCTAAAAAATTGAAATAGCCAAGTGCCGTCAAGTCGATGGAACACATAAAAATCAATACCTAAGCATTAGTGAGATGAGATGGGCTGGTATTGGCCCTTCTGAATTGGACAATCGTATGGTCTACTATGACTGAGAAATTGAAAAGGAATGGCATCACATTCATTGTCGAAAAGAACATTTCAAGAGCTCTCCTAAAGTACAGTGTTGTCAGTGATAGGTAATATCCGTATGACTACAAGAAGAGGAGTTAGCACAAATTTACACAGCAACTACCAATGTCAAAAATGAAGAAATCAAAGGGTTTTTTTTTTGTTTACTTACCAACTTCTGTAGTCTAAAATTGATCAAACATGCTAACAAGACATATTGATAATTTGCAGTGATTGCAACGTGAAAGTTAGAAACAAAGAAGAACAATTGGTAGCTGGAAAACATAGCCTTTGTGATAGAAATGACACTGGAGATTCCACAACAAAATTTTGTAAGACCAAAACTTATTCATGGGAAATGCCTTTCTTTCAACAATATCACCAGTTGAGCTTACATGTGGACAGTCCCGAATGGAATACACAGAAATAAGGCTACATCTGAGGAAAAGACAAAGGAGACAACTCATATCATCAGTCTTAACAAAGCTAACTACATAAGTTGCTCATACGAGGCCTGACAATTAAGTCTGCAAACTTAATTGTTCTCAGTGCTACATACCTCATTGCTGAATATCACTAAAGCCACCTTCGAAGTACTCCCCCTGGGAAGCTGGCACCCATGCCAGTGCTTAGCTTACCCTTCTAAGCAATTTTGGAACTCTTTCTGGAATAGCCATTGCTCGTGGTGGCATAGTGGCAAGTTTGTGAACTTAGTTGTATTCTGTGAGGGAGTGTTTAGCCAGTAAACAAATAATTGCACTGGAACACCTCCCTACTCACCTGATCTGGCCCCCAATGACTTTTTTGTTTACCCAAAGATAAAGCAAATACTGAAAGGAAGACATTTTAATGACATTCAGAATATCAAGGGTAATACAATAACTCTGATGGCCATTTCAGAAAAAAAGGTACAAAATTGCTTTCAAAGGTGGACTAGGTGCTGACATGGGTACATAGCTTCCCAAGGGGAGTGCTCTGAAGGTGACGTAGTGATACTCAGCAATGAGGTATACAGCACTCTTGCTAGGATGAGTTGGAGAACTTAATTGGCAGTCCTCATAGGCAAGTTCAAGATGAAGCTGCAAAACACTAAAAGAAGCCTGTTTACTAGTCGTCTAACAGACTGGAGTGTCCCTGGAAGACATGGTCCTGGATTCTCTAATCTGAAACCATTCCGGAAGCCAACTCCTCAGGCAAAGATTGAACCGGTACGTAAGACATGCAATGACACTGGTGGACAGTGTGCTTCTTGGCTTCAGCAGACACAGGGGACTAACTGGGCAGCCCTGCAGCACAGAGGAGACCACAGACAGCTACAGGAGCTGGCTAGATGCACATGGGAAATATGCGGTGGAGGGGAGTAGAGCGCTGTCACATTGCGGGGAGAGCAGCTAGGGTCATATGGCAAAGTGTGCAAGTTTTTATATGAGAATACCAGAAAGATGTTTGCAGGTGTTTTTGTGTTTTGCGGTGCTTTTTTGTTTTTTTGCTTTTTTTTGACTAAGCAAAGGTATTTGACTGTATGGCTCATAATAAATTATGGACAACATTGTGAAGAACAGGAATTCCAAAACACTTAGTTGCATTCAGGAGAAAACAGTACATTGACCAAGAGGCAGTTGTTCCAACAGAACAGGAGGACAACTGAGGAGTTTAAAACTAGGAAAGGTTTCATCAGGGTTGCATCCTGAGCTGGACTATAAGAAGACAGACTGTACAAAAAATACGGCATCAGGACACGTGGAAGACTCACTAACAACCTTCAATATGCAGGTGACACATCTTCCTTGCTGAAAGAGAAGAGGACTAGAAGCACTTAAATGATGAACATCAAAAACTACAGCCTCCAGTGTGGATTTCACCTCGATATAAAGAAAACAAAGATTCTCAAACCTGTAACTAATCAACAAATCACGACAAAAGGAGAAAAGACTGAAGTTGTCACGGATTTCATTTTACTTGGATTCACAATCAATGTTCATGGAAGCAGCAGTCAAGACATCAAATGACATATTGCACTGTGCAAACCTGCTGCAGAAGACCTCTTTAAAGTGTGCAAAAACAAAGATGTCACCTTAGGGACTAAGTGTATCTGACCCAAGCTGTGATATTTTCAGTCACCTCATAGGCATGTGGAAGTCTGACAACGAATAAAGAAGACCAAAGAAAAAGTGATGCCTTTGAATTATGGTGTTGCTAAAGAATACTGCCAGAAGAACAGCAAATCTGTCTTGGAAGACGTACAGCAAGACTGTACCTTAGAAACAAGGATGGTGAGACTCTGGTTTACTTTGAACATGTTGTCAGGAGGAACCAGTCCCTAGAGAAAGGACATCATGCTTGGTAAAGTTGAACCAAAAACTAAGCCCACTGCTGTTGAGTTGACTCTGACTCATAACCACTGTATAGGACAGAGAAGAACTGCCCCATACAGTTTCCAAGAAGCATCTGGTAGATTTGAACTGCCAACCTTTTGGTTAGCAGCAGTAGGTCTTATCACCTATGCCACCATGGTTTCCTCATAAAGTAGAGGGTCAGTGAAGAACAGGAAGACTTTCAACAAGATAGACTGACACATTGGCTGTAACGACAGGCTCAAACATAGGAGTGATTGTCATACAGGCGCAGAACTGGCAGTGTTTCCTTCTGTTGCGCACAGGATTGCTATGAGTCAGTAGTAACTTTAACAATAACAACGATCTTCACAAACGTATCCACCAGACCTATTTCCATGACACTGCTGGGTGGGTTTGAATTGCCTACCTCCAGGTTAGTAGATGACCCCAAACCATTTTGGTCATCCAGGGACTAATTTGCCAAAACCTAGGCAAATTAAGTTTTGGCAAACTAGTCTCTACAAGAATACGTTAAATCCATAGAACTCCTGGGAGTGAGGATGAGGATACAAGATATATTCTTTCTGAGCTGACAGTGTCATACAGAACACAATGAGCAATATAAAAAGATGGCTGTGGCTATTCGGTTAGAGGGATGAGATTATAATTTTCCTTTCCTTCTGATACAGGGTGTTCTCGATCAATATATATCCTTAAATATAATCCCACTAGATTAGCATTCATTTTGTCAGATTGGTAAAAGTCAGCAGTCAAATACTCCTTTATTCACCAAATGTTTTCTAGGCACTTGCTATGTGCCAAGTACTGTGCTAAAGACATCACTAGCTGAGTTGACTGCCTCATGGCAGAATGAAACACTGGTGGTCCTGCATCATCCTCACCACGGCCGGCACGTCTGAGTGATCTGGTGTGGAGGCTAACGTGCCAGCGCATCTCACCGAAGGTCTGCCTCACTCCTGTGGGCCCTCCACTTTACCAAACATGACATCTTCCTCTAGCAATTGATCCCTCCTGATGACGTGCCCATGGAAACCCTGGCGCTATAGCGGCTACGTGCTACAACTATTAACCAAAGGGTTGGCAGTCTGAATCCATCAGGCGCTCCTTGGAAACGCTATGAGGCAGTTCTACTCTGTCCTAAAGGGTCACTAACGGACCTGACAGCAGTGGGTTTCGGTTTGACTTTTGAAGACATGTCCAAAGCAAGTCAGACAATGTTCCACTGATAGCCATAAGGTTTTCATTGGCAAATTTTTAGAAAAGATTACCATGCTTTCGTCTTCGTCTGTCTAGAATCTGCACTGAAACCTGTTAGTATTTGAAATACCAGAGGCACAGCTTCTAGCATCATAGCACAGACAAGCCACCACAGTATGACAAACGGACAGGACTATGCTGGATGCTTCGTATTCACAGGAAAACAAGACAGCAGCCTCTGCCTTGGTGGCACTTGTAAGTCTAGATCATTTTAAGCAAAAGGGAATTATATGACGTTTAATAGAATATTTAAATTAATCAAATTATATTGATGGATACATACATAGTAAAAACAAATCTAAATGCTTAAAAGGAAATCCTGTGACCCTGTGGCATAGTGTATTAAGGGCTATACCTGTTAATCAAAAGATCGGCATTCAAATCCACCAGGCACTCCTTGGAAACTCTATGGGGTGGTTCTACTCTGACCTCTAGGGTCACTGTGAGTCAGACCTGACCCGACAGTAGTGAGTTTGGTTTGGGATTTTAAATGCTCAATAATAAACATGCTACATCTTAAGAAAAAAATGTTCAAAACTGGAATAATCAGGCAAAACATGCAAGCAGGATGGGATCTCAATGTAATCTTAGAGACTGTTTAGCAGTATTGCATTATCTAGAGAATGCACCTTTGTTTAACTTTCTATTGACTACTGATTAAAGGCCTAACCTTTGCAAAATTATGTGCTAACTATCAGATTTCTGCCTGATGGAGATGCAAATGATTTCAATGCAGTAAAAAGATACCAGGACCCCTGGTGATGCAAATGGATAAGGGCTTGACTACTAGCTGAAAAGTTGGTAGTCAGCAGGCAGAAATCTAGATGGTTTTGGAAGCCAGGCCTGACAACCTTCTTCTGAAAGTTCACAGCATTGAAAACCCTATGAAACAGCTCTGCTCTGCACATACAGGATTGCCAAGAGTCAGAGGCAATTCTACAGCAACTAATAACAACAATAAGAAAGATAAGCCAAGGGTTGTGGGTTTTTTGTTCTATGGGCATTGATCACTTTTGTGTATGTCCCAGACATTTGATTTAAATTATTTCTCCACTGGATTTATAGCACCTGTTTCTCAATTGTGCTTTTGAACCATCCTACTCTTTCTCATTAATAAATTGAATTAGTTTGCCCTGTGTTCATTCTATGGTTGAATGATAATCATATTTTCAGCTTTTTGAAAATTATATTTCCAGGATCTCTGGATAGAATTTATAGAACCATTAAAATCATGTTTTCAGAGGATTTAATGATGAGGGAAAGCCCCTGATACAAAATGAAAAGTGCAAGACACAAAACAGTGTATATAGTACGGTCTGATATATATTTATAGGAACACACATAAAGATGTTAGAGGAAAAAAAAGATTACTAGCAACTGTGGATTTGGGGATTACAGGGCATCTTATTTCTTTGATCCTTTTCCTTACTTTCCAGATTTTCCACAGCAGCTCTACATCACTGAGGGGTCCCTAAGAGTTTAGAACTCAGAGCAGGTGCCTGTGCTTTCCGTCTTTCTTCAAGCTTTTCCCCTGCACTAAGTCCTACAGGGTAGCTATGAGCAGGAATCGACCCCACTTCTGGTCTCGTGCTACGCTTTGGGGGATTTGAGATGGACGAAACATTATCTCCCTACCCTCATGAAGCCCTCGATGCCTGGGAAAAAGACAGCTTCCAGGCACTCCCTGAGAGTGCCCTGTCCCTCAATTTCTCTTTCAGTACAAGAGCTCAAAGGTCGGTTGGGTCTCTCGGCTGCAGTGCCGGACCTCGCCCTTGGAAGCTGCAAACGATCCAGGCGAGTAGCCTCCCCTCTTGGCAGGAGTACCAGAGTCGGTGTCTGCCGGCTGGTCTCCACGGTGGGGTCCCCTTGTGCTCCGCCCCATCCTGACCGGCCGGCTCTCGCTTTCATTTGAAAGCGCTGACAGTTGGTCCCGCAAGGCAGCAGTCTGGAGCCAGCCCAGCCTTCTCGCGCCAGCAGAGCCAGGACTGAGTTTTTTCTGGTCGTAAAGACGGAGTCCGGGCACACCCCGGGGGACGGTTACTTTCCCGAAATCAGCCGGCAGCCCTCGAGGGATAAAATGGGGGAAGGGAGAGTCCGGGAAATTAATTATAAGAAACATGGGTATCATCTAGCATCCAAGTTGGATGCAGCGAGTCCAACCATTTGGCTTCATAGAAGGGAAACTGAGGCCCAAAGAACGCAACCCTAGAGCGGAGCGCAAAGAAAGTTCTCATTTTCAGTGCCGGCGTGAACCCCACTCCCTCGCAGGGCAATGGACAAGTCCTTTCCCTTCCCTGGGCCTCAGTTTCCCGACCTGAAAATGAGCGAGTCGCACTGTATCTTCAAGGGGATCCTGTCAGTGCAGAGGTCCGTAGTAAACAGCCAGGGATACCCAGCAAGTCGCCCCAGCCAGTACTCCCGTCGCCTCCCAGTGGCATGTTGGGTCTGGGGCACACGCCACCTCACCAGCGTGCGCCTGGCATGGAGTACAGACTCCGGGAACCCGGCACCCTGGCAAGTCGCTTCAGATGCTTGGGGTGATGCAGCGGGTGAGAAAGGGCGAGAAGAATAGAAAGAAAAGAAAGAAGAAAAAGACAAAGAGATTGGGAGAGAGAAATTGAGAACGACAGCGAGAGACTAGTAGAGGCGGAGTAGAGATCAGGGATCGTGAGAAAACGGAGGAGGAGAGACGGGAAGAGCAGCGGAAAAAGAAGCCAGAGCAGAAAAACAGAGGAAAGGGGGGCGGGGAGGCAAAATAGGAAAAGGGCCAGCTGTCTTCTGCCTGGGGTCTTCCCGACCACCACCACCTCCTGGGGCGCACAACGTGTGAACAAAGCCCTGGCTGGGCTGGCTTGGAGCGCAGACCTGGTGGACTTGCCTGGGGTGCAGGGGTCGCGTCCCCGGAGCTCAGAGAGCGCAGGGCGGCTCCCAGGTCCTCAGGTCACCCAGCCCACCCTCCTCCATCGCCCTGCGCCCACCACTTACTTCTAGTCCATTCCGGCGTCCGAGCCGCCAGCGGCCGGAGCAGCGGCAGAGCGAGCGCCTGCAGGCAGAGCCAGGCGGCGACCGCGCCCCCGAGCATGGTGGCGGCGGTCCCTAGCGCGCTCCGCGCTCACTCGCGGGCGGTCATTCCCTCCCCCAGCCTGGCGGCAGCGGTGGCGGCGTCTGAAACCCACCGCTCGCCTCGTGTCTCCCAGCCAGGCTCCCAGCCCTTTGCCGCGAGGCTCCGCCTCCAGGGGTTGGAGGAGGGGACACGCTCTCCAGGAGGGGGCTGGAGGGACCAGGGGCGGAGCCGGCGGGTCCCTAGGGCGTAGGTAATGGGTTCAGGTAATTGAGAGCTCCAGAGAGGGAGAATCCGAGCCCCAAGACGGAAGGAGATTCACTGTGGTGCGGCCGACGGAGAACAGAAGGGCTCAGGCCTCTAGGGGTTAAACTGGACCATTCTCTGCACTAGGGCCAGTTACTCTGCCCCTATGGTGCCAGACTCCAAGGAAACAACTCATCCATCGCTGTCTCCCAGAGGTCACCACTCTTGGCAGCAGGAGCAGAGAGGTTTTGTTTGTTTTGTTTTTTTTTTTTTAAAAAAAAAAAAGGCTTAATGAACTAAATGCTGTGTGGAGTTGTTTTCTTAGCAGGACACAAATCAAGGAGCCAGCCATTCCTTCTGCCTGGAGAGGAGGGAGTGGTGAAGACAGGCAATCCCAGAGGAGACACATGAGCTTGGGAGAAGTGGAACACCAGCAGAGGAAACGGCCCAGACAAATGCTGGGTGTGAAAACTCAGGGGCTATATAGGGAAAACCAGGAATTGGGATGGTTGGACTTTACGACTTTGGAAGCAAATGAGGGGAGATGAGACTAGAAAATAATAACAAAGACTGTCACTTACTGAGGGCTTACTGTCTGCTAGAAGAAGAAAAGAAAAACTAAGACTGACATAGCCTTTACTGAGTAACAGACACTACTCGGGCACTTGGCATATATTCACTTATTTAATTAACCAAGGAAAAGAACTACCTTGTATTGGCCTTTAATATGTGTCAAGGGTACAATAATTGAAAGTCCTTGTCATGTGGTAGTTAAATGCTACATCTGCTAACCAAAAGGTTGGCAGTTTGAATCCACCATGCACTCGTTGCAAACTCTGTGGGGCAATTCTACTTTGTTGTTGTAGGGTCACTATGAATCAGAATCAACTCGACAGCAGTCGGGTTTGGTTTACTCACCTGGAGCAACAAAGGAGGAAGGAGACTCCGGAATAGGAGAAGAGTATGGAATAAGCGGCTTATTGCCTCCGTGAGCAACTGTTTCCTTTGTCATAAGACCAGAAGAACTGAATGGTGCCTGGCTACCATTACTGTTGTGATCAAAGATTCTATAGACAAATCCTGATCAAAAACAGAAAGATACTGAACAGAATTTCAAAATGTCATGGATTCTAGGCTTTCTGGCGTCATGGAGGGTGGATGAATCCCTGAAACTAGAGATAATCTTTAAGCCTTAAGCCAAAAGTATCCCCTGAAGTCATTCTAGAACCCAAACAACAGTTTAGCTTAACTAGTAAAAAATTTCTTCCTGAGCTCTGTGCTCTTTTAAGAACTATTTCTATGGAATTAAATGGACAGCAGCAATTTTGAAGATAGGAACCTTGGGGGACAGTGAATTTATGATAGTAAGAGAGGAACAACCCAGAAAGGAGAGTGAGAACGGTTGTACAACTTGAAGAATCTAGGCAATGTCACTAAGTGGTACATGTAGAAAACATTGCATTGTGTAGGTTTTTGCTATATAGATTTTCAACAACAGCAAAATAAAAACAATTTAACAAAGTATGTGTATATTACCTGTGAAAACAATTTTCCACTAAAAAAAAAAAATCATCTCTAGAAAGGTCAACAAGTTAAAGCACAGTTAAGAAGATAAATAGGAGGCAGGGAAACTAGATACCAACAAGGGAACAACCAGAACACGATGGAAGAACATGTGGACACATTATGGGAGATGTAAACCAATGTCACTGAACAAAATTTGTGCAGAAATTGTCAAGCCAAGCCAAGTGCCGTCGAGTTGAAAAGCAGAGCCCAATTTGTTCTGTGAATATTCATCCAGAATACAGTAAAACAGTATCACAAAAAAAAATATGTGCCAAAGACTCTGCATACATTTTCTCTTTTAATTTGCCCAGTAATTAGGTAGGGTAGGTATTAATGTCTTCATCTTACAGAGGACAGAACCAAAGCTGACAGAAGCCAAGTAACTTGCCCCAGGTCACACAGCTTATGTCAGAGCCGAAATTCAGACCTACATGTGTGTAACTGCAGAGCCACGTCCAGTACACCCTAGTTTGTAAATGGAGAAACAGATAAACAGAGAGACATGGCTTGTAGGAAGTGATCCATTAGAAAGTAATGACAAAGTCTTGGTTCGGAACCTAAGCATCCAGACCTTGTATCATCTGTTTTCTCACTGAACCTCTTTCTTCAAACCCAAGTTTACCTAACTAAAGAAGAGGTTGTGTGTTGGGAGGCCAAGGCACTCCTAAAGATGAAGGGTGGGCCTGTACAAACCAATGGGCACCTATGGGGGAAATAAAAAGTGTGGTTCTTGCCATTGGGGTGTTAAAGGACTGCAGCCTGGGAGAATTCTACTCTCACCTTTCTTTCCAACTAGCTCTGTGACCTTGGGTAAGTTGCTTCTCTTTTCATAGTTTTGGATGAGAGAACTGGGAATAGCTGTCTCTGTCCCTCTTGTCCAGAATCTGTGAGGAGCTGTTGAGATAATGGCAGCGAAAGTGTTGTGCCACACATTGCTAGATTCTACAGACGCAGAGATGGCTGAGATGGGGTCTCCACTATAACAACCAGGGTAAGGGGAGGTGGACTCAAAGGGAGAGGGGGTGGACACTGACAAGTTAGTTAGATGGCCAGTTACATAGTGTCATCAAGTTTGTCGAAGGGGGACTTGAGTGATTATTATTATTATTTACAACTCAGGGTGTTGAGAAATCAGAAGACATTGAAGTTTCTATTTGTAGCTTGGCCCCACAGTGCTGCAGCCCCAAGTATGGTTTGCCCAGTTTGAACTTGGATCTTGTGCATGCAATGAATCCAAAGAACTGTGACCTGACCTGACCTCAGACCGGAACTGCAGCGGAGGGAAAGGTGTTCTCCATCATAGAGCTGCACACAGATCCGTGTAAGGGGTGAGAAGTCCCTTCTTTTCCAAGGAGAATCAGCACCTGAGTCTCCAAATATGGGCACAGGAAGGCTGGGAGTTTCGGTTTTCAGGCATCAATCCCTACCCTTTGGGGACCAGGGGGCACAAAAGCTTCCCCACAGGGCTGACAGCTTGTGAGGTTGCTCCTAGTTTGCGCAAACAATAAATTTCTACTTCTTGTTGTCCTTGCAAAGTGGTCACATGGTGTCTATCTTATTTTGATTTGTTAATAAGACAGGACAAGAACCCATGTTTGACAACAATGGGGTTGGCAACCAGCATCACAAAACAACAAGTGTGTTGCTTAAGAAGAAACTAACTTGCTCTGTAAACTTTCTTCTAAACCATACACACAAAAAAGTGAAAAAGTAGTTCAGCCAAATAATAATAGTTACAACTGATTGGGTAAACTGTGTGCCCAGTCCATTACCTCATGCTATTCTCAGGACCTTTCTGCAGCAGACCGTGGTGGTTGTTGGCTGCCAGTTCTACAGCATGCCCATGATCCGTAGTGGATCAAATCATGATTTGTATAGTTGATTTTCAAAAGTAGATTGCCAGATCTTTTTTCTTGGTCTCTTTCAGTCTGGAAGCTCCACTGGAACCTGCTCAGCATCATGCCAACACATGCCTCCACCAACAGATAGACGGGTGGTGGCTGAGCGTCCGGTGCATTGGCTGTGACTGACTGAGTCTATGACATAAAAGGCAATGATCCACCACTGCCGCTCTGCAGTGAATGTGTTACTGATGTGTCTCCTTTACTGATGAGGCGACTGAGGCTGGAGATAGCATAGAAGGGTGAGAGTAACGTGTGCACCTTGGTACAGAAGCTGCTGTGCTAGAACCAAACCCTGGATTCACACTGAAACATACCTCAAAAGCCACTGTCTGTAACCACTGTGCTACTCACTACCACAGATGAGCAATGGAGGCTTGAACAGAGGCAGTGCCTCATCTGAGGTGGCTCTAGGCTCTAGTATCCCCAGCGTCATCAGGCCTTCCAGTTGCAAACTCCCTGCCTCCCAAATTCCTTTTTCTCTCGTCACTTTACTGTCGCTTATTGAAACAGCTGAATTCAGCCCATCCTGAGAAGCAATTACATTCAGGTGGTGCCCCTCAGTGGGCACAAGAGCCTGGAAAGAGGCATCTATGCCTGTTTGCATCCACTTGACCCCCAAAGAAATATTTTTTCAGAGATAAAAGATGCAAAGTGTATCCTAGGAGCCTGCTTCCTGCAGCTGCTTCCCTTCCTCAGCTACCAGCCGCCCACTGCCAGGCAGTTTTCCTGTCCTGATAAAGCCTGTAGGCACCTCGTTGGAATTCAGTGATTATGGCCAACCTTTTCCAGAGCTGGGCAGCTTGCCGAGACGTTTCACATACATTATCTTATTTGATCCTTTCAAAAAGCACTGTGAGCTGGCTGTTAGTGATGTCGTTTCCCAGAGGAGCAAATTGGCATTCTACGAGATGAAGTGACTTCACCAAGGTCACCTATCCAGGATACAATTCGAAATGAAAGAGTGAAAGACAGAAATACAGACAGACCTGTAGTGCAAATTTATCCTATGGGTGGAGGGGTGATGCCTTCAGAACGGTAACGTTTCTCAGTTCTCGCCATATCTAACAACTTCTGGGTCTGGCAATTTTTTTTTAATTTATTGTGCTTTAGGTGAAAATTTACAGCTCAAATTAATTTCTCATATAAAAATTTATGTAAATACTTTTATGTGACCTTAGTTGCCAGCCCTATAACGTGACGCCACATTCTCCTTGAGTGTCCTATGCCCACTGAACCAGCTTCTCTCCCTTTCTGCCTTCCTATCCAGCCTCCAAACAGGAGCTGCCCATTTTGTCGTGCATATAGCTTTGAACTAAGAAGGATGCTCTTAATGAGCATCATTTTATGTGTCATAATCCAGTCTCATCTTTGTCTGACGATTCGGCTTCAGGAATGGTTTTAGTTCTGGGTTAACAGACAGTCTATGGCCTTATCTCCTGAGGTCTTCCGTTCTCAGTCAGACCATCAAGTCTGGTCTTTTTACGTGAATTTGGGTTCTATACTTTTCTGCTGCTCCGGCAGGGACTGTCCTGTTGTCTTCTCTGACTGCATTGTCATTGGTGGTGGCTGGGCACTATCTAGTTTTTCTGGTTTGACGCTGATAGAATCTCTGGTTTATGTGGCCCTTTTGCCTCTTGGGCTAATACATTCCTTGTGCCTTGGTGTTCTTCATTCTCCCTTGTTCCTGGTAGGCTGGGACCTAATGATACATCTTAAACAGCCATGCACAAGATTTTAAGACTCCAGACACGACTCTGGGTCTGGGAACTTTTTTTTTTTAATTATGATTAAGTGAAAGTATATGATCCAAGTCAATTTTGCACGCATATGTCTCTAGTCTCTATAGCTCTATCTGCTCTCCTCCCTCTGTGACAGCACACTCCTCCTTTTCACTCTATGGTCCCTAGATTTGCTGCTGGCCCAGACCTGAAACCTGTTAACAAATACCTTTCCCCTCCTCTCCACCCTTTCCTCTCTCCTCTAGAAAGAAACCAGTAGGACAACTTCCTATAAATATATAAAACCATAAAGCGCACACACACCATATGCTTACGCTGTGTCCTAAAGTCCAATCCATTCTTTGTCTGAATTGGTGACCTCAGTACTGGTTTCAGATCTCAACCAGCAGCAAGTCTAGGTGCCATGTTTGCAGGGGACCCTCCAGGTTGTTGGACCATCAATTCTGGTCTTTTAGTAGAGTTCTTGGTCTGCACACCTCTTTTTCTCTTGCTGTATCAGGAACTCTACATTGTGTCCCATATCAAGGTTACCTTTGGTGGTTGGTCCTGGGAATTTTGATTCAACTGTATGCAAAGCACTGTGACCTGTTCTGAAAACAGAGAGATGTCTAGGTATCTAGGAGTATCTCTGCCTTATAGAATCTCAATAGCCAAGTATGGCCATTGGACCAGCAGCATTACCACGTTACCTGAGATCATGTTAGAAATGCAGAATCTCAGGCCCCACCTGGGACCTCTTGACTCAGAAGCTGAATTTTAACGAGATCCCCAGATGATTTTGTGTCCAATTTAATATTGGAAGAGCATTGTTAGGAGACAGTCGGTAAAATGTGATTATATAAATTGCAAGAGGAAAAACAAAAGAAAGTATTTTTCTGGAATGGGAGCTAAAGGTTGAAGAAGCTCAGAAAAAAGGACTTTGTATTAACAGGCATTACAGAAGACTTTGTGAAGAATGGGGCTTTTAATTGAGCCTTAAAGGAAGAAAGTTCACATCAGCAAAGCCGAAGAGACTAGAAGTGTTCACAGTGTTTGGGGAAGGCAAACAGCCCCTTGGGACTAAAAAGAATAAAAGCAGATGTCACCCTTATGTAGCACGAGAAAAAGAGGTGTGCAGTTCAAGAACTCTACTAAAAGACTGGAACTGATGGTCTGACAGCCTGGAGAGTACCCTGGGAACATAGTCCCTAGATTTGCTGCTGGCCCAGACCTGAAACCAGTACTGAGGTCAACTCTTAAGACAAGAATGGACTGAACTGGGAGACACAGAGTAAGCATGTGGTGTGTGTTCTTTATAATTTTATACATTTATAGGAGGCTGCCCTACTGTTTTCTTTCTAGATGGAAGAGGAAAAGGTGGAGAGAAGGGGACAGGTGTTCATTAAGAGGATACCAGAAGTAAAGCGTGAAAAAAAGGAGTGTGTTGTCACAGGGTGAGGAGAGCAGATGAAGTTGCAGATAGGTGGGCATGCAAAATTGACTTGGATTGTGTACTTTCACTTAACCTTCATTTAAAAAAACTAAAAAAATGCAGACATCAAAGATATTTTCCATAAGATAGGTGGAATTCTATAGGATAGATGTCATGAGCTAGTGAGCTGTGGGCAGAATTGGTTGACACAATGTTTTAAAATGACTTAGTTGTGTCAAAAAACTTTTAAAATATTAAAAATACAGTTATTGCACAATCATGCAAGCATTTGTCAAATTTTATTCAAGACCCAACAGGATGACAGATGATTCAAAAAAGGATGAAGACATCTGGAAAAAAGAAACTTAGAAATAAGACTGTTTAATTAGATCCAATACTGGTTAATGACTTCTGTGGCAATCAACATACTTTCAGATTGTCTTCTTCTCTAAAAGCAGTTACTACTTAGTTGATTCTGGTTTGTGGCAACCTGAGTGTATCAGAGTAGAACTGTGCTCTATAGGGTGTTCATGACTGCGACTTTTTGGAAGTAGACTGCCAGGCCTTTCTTCTGAGGTGCTTCTTGGTAGACTCCAACTACAAGTGCGTTAACTGGTTCTACCACTCAGGTTCCTGCCAGTCAGAAATTATATGTAGCTCTGTTAGACAAAAAAGAAATCCTTTGTGTTTTATTGGTTTTCTACAAGTTAACATCTGGCTTTAAAGAACTGTAAAACATCCAGGCCCTAATTAATAAGTAGCAAACAGTAGAGCAAATAAGTCTGTGTTTCCCCAGAGTCAGACAATACAGCATCTGAGGCTGACCTTTGCAGCAGCAATTTTCAAACCTGAGCTCAGACCGGGCTTGGAGAGTTTGTTGATGCTCCCAGTGCTGGGCCTGGACCCTGGAGTTTTTGATCCAGCAGGTTTGGGACAGGCCACGAAAATTTATTTTCTTGTGAGGCTGATGTTGTAGGCCAGTGGACGTACTTGAGAAATACTACTCCAGAATGACATTGAAAGGAACTACATCAGCGTTTTGTTTTAGTATTTCCAAGCATTGGCTAAACCCACTGTTGTCAAGTCAATTCCAACTCATAATGACTCTACAGGACAAAGTAGAACTGCCCCACAGGGTTTCCGGGGAGTGACTGGTGTGTTCTAACTGTCCACCTCTTGATTATCAGCCTGAGTTCTTAACCACTGCAACCCCAGGGCTCAGTCTGGGATAATTTTTTTTCTCAAAAGTTGACAATGTCAACATTTAAAAATCCGAAGTTTTTTTGTTTTTTTTTTTAATCTTGAATTCTGGTTTATCTTAAAAAATGAGAAGGTCAGGTAATATGAAGCCTAAATTTTCCCATGGTGACAGTTGGTTGGAGCTGAGTATCAGTTGCTCCTTTTAGATGGGATATTTGTTCTCCCATGTGTCACAGTCACACACACACACACACACACACACACACACACACACACACACACACACACACACTACTCATTGTTAATGCAAGCATTTGGTTTTACTAATCCTGGAAAAGATGATACAGACACAATTCAGAATTTTGAGGAGGGGCATGGGCACAGCTGTTTAATTCCTGTCCCTGCATGCTATCTGATCAGTGAAGCTATCTAGGGTTGGCTTCACAGGTATGTTGACTTTGGCCATCACACAGATTCCTTCCCTCACAAGGGCCCCATGCTAGATTTAATGCTCTGCCATTGCCATCTTAAAATTCTTAATAATTTTTGGACAAAAGATTCTGCATTTCATTTTGCACTGGGACCCACACACCGTGTAGCAGGTCCTGCAGGTGCTTGATGTTTGGGATCCACACTTAGAGGTGACCTTCTCATCACTAGATGGCTAAGGAAGGAGCAAAAAGTAATTCCAGAAACAGTGCTGGGGGAGTAGTTCAGAAACCATCTTGTTATGTAGATATAATAATCATTTCATTTCATAGGTAGGGCAACTAGTTCCAGAAGGAGGAAAATGACTTCCTTAAGGTCATGGACAAAGACTGAAAAAGGAGCCAAGTTGAAATTCTAAAGTGATAACTCTGCGAGGCAGTGAGAACTGAGGCTGCCAGTGAGTTTATGGTATCTGACCTACCTCTGCAAGCTGAACAGAAAATTCTCATCTAGCTCAGCCAACTTTGGGTGGGTCGGGCTGAAGGAGAAGGAGATGGTTAAGCAAAAGAGTGGGAGTGTAATCAAGAAAAGTCCATGCTACAGATGCAGTTAAGGATAAGAACTGGGAAGGAAGAAGATGGTATGAACTCTACCAGGATGCTTGTTAGAAAAGCCAGACCTCCATGTCCACTATAAATAAACTGCACCGGGTCAAGGCGTTCAGTGAAAATTCTACCAAATACTGCCCAGTTAAAAATGGTGATCAGCGCTCAAGGAAGCACTTAATTTGAGCTGGACGCACTTAGATGGAAAATAGCTCAATTACTTATAGGTCTCAGCTACCTGGTTTTAGCTTAATGGCTACATACCCAGTCCCCGCAGCTGGTTGAGTGATGAGCTGGAGCAGAAGTTTTAGGCAAATAAGTCAGTCCCAGGTGACCTTGCTCCCATTCAAGTGTGCTCTTCTGCTTTGGATAGGGTGGGTCCCCTTCTCCCACCCATCTGGCCCCTCAGAGGTGGTCATGGCAAGCTGGTGTAGGCTGCATGTCTATGGCCACAGTGCTTGGTCAGTGATGGACACATGGCTGTAATCTGGACCAGTGAGCATCCCCCTCAAGGCTCTGGACAGCTCCGTCAAAGACCTGCCTCTTCCAAAATAGTGAAGGGTATAAGTTTGGGAATACGAGCAACACTTTTCCTGTTGTACCTGGAAAGATCTCCATTTGAGAATGAAGTCAACTTGGCTAGTGGCAGACAGAAAGGGTTCTAATAATACTATTTGAACCAGAGGATTCAGCTGCACCTGAAGTTAATCTACTCCTTGAATTTCTCTTGTTTATTTATTAAGACATTTTCTGGTGCTTTAAGTGAAAGTTGACAATCCAAATCAATTTGTCATACAAAAACTTACACAGTGCTATGTAACTCAGCTGCTCTCCCCACATTGAGACAGCACAGTCTTCTCCATCTTGCATTTTCTGTGTCCTTTCCAACCAGCTTCTGTCCCCCCTCTGCCCTCCCATTTCACCTCTGGACCAAAAAACCAAAATGAAACCCACTACCGTGAAGTCGATTCCAAATGATAGCAACCCTACAGACAGACAGGAGCTGCTAAGTCAGTCTCATGTATCTACTTAAGCCAAGAAGCACACTCTTCACCAGTATCATGTTATGGCTTATAGTCCAATCCAACCTTTATCTAAAGTGCTGACTTTTGGGGGAATGATTTCAGTTCTGGCTAACAAAGAGTTACCCCCATGCCACCCCCACCCACCGAACTTTTTACATGTGCCAACAAATTCTCTTTTTTCATTGAGTCAGTCCAAGGGGTCTGCCACTTATGGCTGAAAAAGTCTCGTTAATACATCTTAGGTCCTATGCTAGGTACTAGGGTTACAATAGCAAACAAAACACATGACGTTCCTATTCTCCTGGTACTTAGATACTTAGAGTCCAGTGGGGAAGATGACAAGAAGCTAGCTAGCAAATACAAAAATGTATAAAATATACTGATTATACAATGAGATTTATAAACAAGAGGGACTAAGCGAATACATTAAGGAAGGAGGACTGCTTTAGACAACATGATTGGGGAAGGCTATCTGTAAGGTGTCTTTTAAACTGAGAATTATTTGTAAGAAGTGCAAAGTGAAGAGAGAACCAGACAGAGCATACAGCAATTGCTCTTAGGTGTGAAAGGGCTTGGGTCATCCAAGAACTCAAAGAAGGCCTTTGTTTCCGCATTCCACAAACGTATGATGAGCAACAGCACAGTGGTAGGAACAGAAATACAAGAATAAAATAAAAGAATCTATGGCATGTCAGCAAGACATATAAATTCCAACCCTATTCCAAATATTCACTCCTAGGAATTTAGTCAAAAGACTAAAATTAGGAATGGCTGGAAAGATTTTTCTACTAGGATGTTCATTACAGCGTTGTTTAGTTTTCAACTTTGTGTTGAAGTATGGCACACATTCAAAAGAATATACATAACCAAGCAAATAACTGATATAATTAGCACACACATCTAGAAAGAGTGTATAGCCAGAAAGCCACTTTTATCTCCGTCTGGTCACAGATCCCTTCACCCACTGAGGTAACTATTAGCTTGATCTAAAAGTATAGGTTAATTTTGCCTTTCTTTGTACTTTATATAGATGAAAGGAGATCATACAGTATGTAATTTTTATTTGGGAAGGGATGGTTTGGGACGGAACCAGCCTCTTTTGTTGTTGTTAGGTGTCATCGATTGAGTTCCTACTCACAGCAACCCTATGTTCAACAGAATGAAACACTGCCTGGTCCTGTACCATGCCCATAATCATTGTCGTGTTTGAGCCCATTGTTGCAATCACTGTGCCAATCTATGTTGTTGATGGTCTTCCTCCTCTTCACTGACCCTCTACTTAACCAAGCTTCTCCAGGGACTGATCTCTCCTGACAACATGTCCCAAGTAAATAAGACGTAGTCTCACCATCCTTGCTTCTAAGGAGTGTGCTGGTTGTACTTCCTCCAAGACAGGTCTGTTTGGTCCTTTGGTAGTTGACGGTATGTTCACTATTATTCTACAGCACCACTGTTTGAACATGTCAGTTCTTCTTCTGTCTTCCTTGTTCATTGTCCAGCTTTCACATGCATACTATGTGATTGAAAAATACCATGGCTTGGGTCAGGCATGCTTGCTTAGTCTTCAAGGTGACATCTGTGCTTTTCAACACTTTAAAGAGGTCTTTTGCAGTAGATTTTCCTGATATAACAAGTCTTTTGATTTCTTGATTGCTAATTCCACGGGCATTGATTATGGATCCAAGTAAAGTGAAATCCTTGACAATCTCAATCCTTATTCATCATAATGTTGTTTATTGGTCCAGTTGTCAAGAGTTTTGTTTTCTTGATGTTGACTTGTAATCCACACCAAAGGCTGTGATCTTTGGTGGTCAACAGTGTTTCTAGTCTTCTTCACTTTCAGCAAGCAAGGTTGTGTCATGTGCAAAACGAAAGTTGTTAATCAGTCTTCCTTTAGTCTTGATGCCCTGTCCTTCTTCATATAGTCCAGCTTTTCATATTACTTGCTCCGCATGCAGATTGAATAGGCAGGGTGAGAGGATATAATGCACAACTTTCCAGATTTTAAACCTCGCAGTATTCTTTTGTTCCGTTTGAACAACTGTATCTTGAATGTACTGATTCCTCATGAGCAGAATTAAGTGTTCTGGAATTCCCATTCTCTTCCGTGCTATCCATACTGTGTGATGATCCACATGGTCAAATGTGTTTGCATAGTCAATAAAACACAAGTAAACATCTCTCTAATATTCTCTGTTTTCAGCCAAGATCCATTAGGACATCAGCAATGACATCCCTGGTTTCATGTCATCTACTGAACCCAGCCTGAATTTCTGGCAGTTTCCTGCCAATACTGCTGCAGCTGCTTTTAAATTATCTTTAGCAAACTTTTACTTGTGTGTGACGTTTCCACATTCAGTTAGATCACCTTTCTTGGGAATAGGCATTAGTATGGATCTCTTCCAGTCTGTTACCCAGACAGATGTCCTGTTTCTTGGCATAAGCAAGTGAATACATATAACGCTGTATCCATTTGTTGAAACATCTCGGGTGAGACTCTGTCAACCCCTCAGGCCTTGTTTTTCTCAGATACCTTCAGGGCAACTTCAAATTCTTGCTTCAGCACCTCTGGCTCCCAATCAAACTCTACCTCTTGAAATAGTTGAACATTGACCAATTCTTTTCAGTACAATGACTGTGCATTCCTTCTATCTTCTTTTGACATTTTCTGCATTGTTTAATATTCCTTCTGTAGAATTCTTCACTATTGCAACACGAGGCTCGAATTTTTTCTTCAGTTCTTTCAGCTTGAGAAACACAGAGCATGTCCTTCCTTTTGTTTTCTGTCTCTGTGTCTTCGCACTTGTCATTATAATTCTTTGTCTTCTCCAGCTTCCCTTTGAAACCTTCTGTTCAGTTCTTTTACACCATTATTTCTTCCTTTTGTTTTAGCCATTCAATGTTAAAGAGGAAGTTTCAGAGTCTCTTCTGACATCTAATTTGGTCTTCTCTTTCTTGTTTTTTTAATGACCTCTTGATTTCTTCAGGTACGATCTCCTTGATGTCATTCCACGACTCCTCCAGTCTTCAGCCTATAGTGTCCAACGCATCAAATCTGTTCTTGAGATGGTCTTTAAACTTAGGTGGAATATACTCAAGACTGTACTTTGGCTCTCATTGACATTTTCAGTTTTCTTCAGTTTGAATTTGATCTTGCGTATGAGGAATTGGTAGTCTGTGCTGCAATCAGCACCAGGCCTTGTTTTTTGTGACTGATGACATTGAACCTTTCCATCATCTCATTCCACAGATGTAGTTGATCTGGTTCCTGGGTATTCCAACTGGTGGGGTTCATGTGTACAGTCACTATGTTGGCGAAAAAAAAGGTATTTGCAATGAAGAAGTAATTGATCTTGCAAAACTCTATCATGTGATCTCCAGCATCATTTCTATCACCAAGACCATATTTTCCAACTACTTATCCTTTTTCTTTGTTTCCATCTTTTGCATTCCAATTATCAATGCATCCTAATAGCATGTTCAATCAATTTCAGATTGCAGAAGCTAGTAAAAATCCTCAATATTTTGGTTAGTGCATAAATTTGAACAATAGTCTTACTAAATCATCTTTCTTGTCAGTGTATGGATATTATCCTATCACTGACAGCACTGTACTTCATCATAGACCTTGAAATCTTTTTGATTATGAATGCAACACCATTCATTTTCAAGTTGTCATCATACCCACTGCCATCTAGTCAACTCCAACTCATAGCAACCCTATAGACAGAGTAGAACTGCCCTATAGAGTTTCCAAGGAGCGCCTGATGAATTTGAACAGCTGACCTTTTGGTTAGCAGCTGTAGCACTTAACCACTATGCCATCAGTTTTCTGGCATCATAGGCCACATTGTTTTCCAACTCAAAATGGCAAGTGCCAGCTGTTTTCAGCTCACTAACACCTAGCATGCCAAAGCTTGTGTATTCCAGTTCATTTGTGATGATTTCTAATTTTCCTAGATTCATACTTGGTACATTCCACTTTCCAACTATTAACAGATGTTGGCAGCTGTTTCTTCTCATTTTCAGTCTTTGAGTTAGGCCACATCAGAAAGTGAAGATCCCGAAAGCTTGAATTTGTCCATGTTATTAAGGTCAGTTGTGCTTTGAGGAGGCAGCTTTTCCCCATTCATCTTTTCAGCGTCTTCCTGTTGACCTGGGGACTCATCTTCCGGCACTGTATCAGACAACGTCCTCCTGCTTTTCATAAGGTTTTTGCTGGCCAATTCTTTTCAGAAGTAGACTGCTGGATTCTTCTTCCCAGTCTGTCTTAGACTGGAAGCTCAGCTAAGATGGGTCTGCCACGGGGGACCCTGCTGGTATCTGACTACCAGTGGCACAGTTTCCAGCATCACAGCAATATACAAGGCCCCCAATACAGCAAACTAACAGACACGTGGGGATGGCTTCTTTTACTTAATATTATGTGGATAAGATTTTACCATATTACTATAAAATCAACAATTTCATTGTAAAAATCAACAATTCTACTATAAAATCGATCACCTTCAACTACATACACAATATGGCAAAATCTCACCCTTCTTTTAAAAGGGCAAGATTTGAAAGAATCTTCCAAAAAAATCTCACCTTCTAAAAAGAAGGGTGAAATTTTACTATATTGTGTATATAGTTGTAAAGGGTTTATTTTATAGGTTTTATAACATTCCATTAGTGGACTGTATCAGAATTTATCCATTCTGCTATTTATAGCCATTTGGATAGTTTCTAAATTGGGACTATTATAAGCAATGCTCTTGAGAACACTCTTTTTGGCTAACATGTATGTATGTATCCATAAATGTATACACACAGACACAGACACATACATATAAGAGAAGACCTGGTAGCATAGTGGTTAAGTACTCCGCTGTTAACTGAACGGCTGGCAGTTCTAACCCATCAGCTGCTTTGCAGGAGACAGATGTGGCAGTCTGTCACTGTACAGATTACCCCACGGAGCAGTTCTGCTCTATCCTTTAGGGTCACCGTGAGTCAGAACCAACTTGACAGCAAGTTTGGTTTGGTTTATGTATGTACGTATATATTTCGGGGGACATATACCAAGGTGCAATATTGCTGGGCCACGGAATTGTTTATGTGCAGATTTAGAAGATACTGTCAAACAGTTTAACAAAATGGTATCCATTTACACTCCCATCAACTTTGTAAGACAGTTTTGGTTTCTTCATATGCTTGATAATACTTTATTTGTCGTGGATTGAATTGTATCCCCCCAAAATACGTGTATCAATTTTTCTAGGCCATGGTTCTCTGTATTGGGTGATCACACACCATTGTATCATCTGATGTGACTTTTGTACGTGTTGTAAATCCTATCTCTATGATGTTAATGATATGGCATTAGTGTCAGCTATGTTTGTGAGACAAGACTCAGCCAGTGAAACTGGATTGTATCTTAAGCTAGTCTCTTCTAAGACACAAATAGGAACCTAGCAGAGAGACAGGGGGGCCTCATGTCACCAGAGAAGCAGTGTCAGAAGCCAAATGTGTCCTTTTAGACTGGGAGTTTCTGTGAGGAAAACCTCCTAGACCAATGGAAAATTGATAACAAGGACTTCCCCCTAGAGCCAAAAGAGAAAGAAATCATTTCCCTGGAGCTGATGATCTAAATTTGGACTCCTGGCCTGTTAGATTGTGAGAGGATACACATTTATTTTTTTGAAGCCATCCATTTGTGTTATTTCTACTACAGTAGCTCTAGACAACTAAGGCAGTATCTTCTGCATTTTCCATTTCAGCCATCTGGTGTGTGGATGTTGGTATCAAATTGAAGTTTTAATTGGTGTTTCCTTGATGATTAACGAGATTGAACACCGGTGTTTACTGGCCATTGGATGTCCTCCTTACTGACGAGTCTCTCCAAGTCTCTTCCTATTTTCCTGTTGGGTTGCCTGTGTTCTCCGTACTGACTGCAGGAGTTCTTTAAATATCCTGGCTAGAAGCACTTGGACAGAAAAATGTATGCAAATATCTTCCTCCATATTATGGGAAGCCTTTTCACTCTTTTTATGAAAAGAGCTTTTAAATATTAACCTAGTCAAATTTATCAATTTTTAATTTTATGGCTAGTTCTTTATGAGTCCGATTTGAGAAATTTTGCTGATCCCAAGGTCACAAAGGCGCTAACCCATTTGCTTTCTGCTCTAAAAACTTTATTGTTTTCCTTTTACCTAAGTCTACAATCTATCTGAAAGTGATCTTTATTTATGGTGTGAAGTAGTAGCCCAGGTGGATTTTCCATGTGGCTGTGGTTCCCAAACTGAACATCAAGTCACTTTTGAGTGTTATAGCGAATTCACAGTGGGACCGTATTTTACACTTTCTAGGGAAGCACAGTGACACCTGTTGGGGACCAAGTGAACTGTTAGCCTGAGATAGCTCACAGTTTCAGCAGTGAATTGCACCATACATTCTCTCTGATGATGTCAGATTTTTGCAATGCTGAATTTTTGGAGGTTGTTGTGAGAAAAAGCAACTATCACATGAGATCTGGAAACAAGAGTGTTTCTGTGATTCCGAGGCCTGAGAAGCTTATGCACTGCCCAACAGGGACACAAATTCCATCAGTGAATAAATTATTTAAAAATAAAATATTTTCCCTCCAATGTGTATGTATGTGCACTTCATATAGCTACTAGGTTGTTAGGATACTTATTAGAGTGTCTGAACTAATTACTTAATGAACAGAACTGTTAAGTATTTCTTTTAGCATACTGGGTGCCATAAATAAAATTACAAAGACGAAGCTCCGGGTACTAAAGAGTTTAGGAATCTGCCTTAGGCAGATGGACTCCAGGGTGGTCCCTACACTCTTCAACCTGGCATTTCCCCTCCTTAAGAGAAGGTCAGTTCCTTTTCCTTGAGTGGGGGTGGGCCAGCGGTTTGTTTACAATGAATAAAATACTGTAAAGGTGACAGGGATGGCAATTATGCATATATGATTCCATTAGGACTGTAACGCCCACCTCAAGAAGAAAGTCTCTCTCATTTGCTATGTCATGACTCGCGTATGGCATGTGCCATGTGGCAAGGAACCGAAAGTGACCTTTAGCCAACAACCAGCAAAAGCTGAGGTCCTCAGTTTGATAGCCTCCAAGGAAATGAATTTTTTCAACAATCATATGAGTTTAGGAGTGGATCAATCCTTTGCCGGCAGAGCTTCGGATGAGGCTGCAGCCTCAGCCAACTCCTTGATTGCAGCTTTGTGAACTCCTGAGGCAGACAATCTAGCTAAGTCGTGCTCCAACTCTCAATTCACAGAAACTGTGAGATAATAAAAGTGCATTGTATTACATCATAAAGTTGTGGTAAAACGGTTACACCGTGCTAAGTAAATAACATCCTCGCCATATGAAGGTCCCATTGTTCCAGTGTCATTGAGGAAAAGTACATTCTCCATAGTGTCACTTTTGGCATAAGTCAGGCACAGCCTTTTTTATAAAAAAGAGAATTAGCAGTCGTTTAAATTTCTAGTGGAGCTTTCCCAAATAAATCACTGTGTATTTCATTCATTTGATAGAATAATAGATGGTCATTGAAAAACACGTTGTAGAAAACAATTAATAACATAAGAAAGTTTTTGTCATACAACACTAAGTGAAAAATTGGGTTGTAAAATCACATGTTCAGTTGTATCCTGACTAAAATTTGAGTCCCGTGTGTAACGGCATCATTAAAAAGGCTGTTGTAATGTCTTTGAGAGAAGTAGAATCCAAGTGTTTAACAATTCTTTGTGTGTTATAAAGCTGTTTTACGTATAAATTGCCTACAAATTTCCTACAAAGAGACCATGTTAGATTTTATACATACACACCTATGCGTACACACACATGTCTTTTTAAATTAAAGAACAATCCCTGTCTTGAAAGAATTTGGAGTGCGGCTGTACACAAATACCAAACCAAAGCCCATTGCTATTGAGTCAGTTTCAAGTCATAGCGACCCTATGTGGTTTCCAAAGCTGTAAATAGTTACAGAAGCAGACTATTACATCTTTTGCCCATGGAATTGCTGGTGGTGTCAAATCAGCAAACTTTCATTTCACAGTCAGACACTTAAATCACTGCACCACCACTGCACCACTGTACCTTTACACAAATCAAGGTGCTATAGAGACTGCATGTGAAGGATGACTTAGAAACCCAACTCAAATGATCTTAACTCAAGATAGGAAGGCATTAGCTCATGAGCTGTGATTGGCCTTGCTTGTATTATGTGCCATTCTTCAACAAATTACAATAGCCAAAGTATGGGGTCTTGGCCAGGATCACAAGTCCATCCTATGAGTCCTGCCCATCATTAGTATCATGTGGCAGGAGCAGAGATGGGAGAGTATCCTCCCAAATGAAAGAGGCTGTCACGACCAGAAAAAAGGAAATGAAAAAGACGATGTAGGTGATGTCTTAGTTTGAGTTCTCTAGAGAAGTAAAATCAGTGAAGTGTAGAAACGGCCTCCCACCCCGTCCCACACACATACAGACAAACAGAGGGAGAGATTGATTTCAAGGAAATGGCTCATGCGATCGTAGATGCTGGCAAGTCCCAGGTCTGTGGGCCAGGCTTCAGGACAGAGGTTTCTTTTGGGCTGATGAGCCCAAGATTGGCAGGTGAGACATCAGGCCACTGGTTTACAGGCTGATGAATCCCCAGGTCGGCTGGCAACACGGCAGGCTGCTAACTCAAGTTCTAGGAACTTGAAGATGATGAGCCAGATGCAGGATCCAGAGCCAGCAAGTAAGTTTTGCCAGAACATCATAGATATACTAGATGTGGACCACGTTCCCAAGGAAACTTCTCTTATGACTGAGTGGCTGATGACATCAACTCACATCTTGGGGGTGGAGAGTGACTACATCATTATATAACTTACAAATTACATCATTATGTAACTGCCACACTACTGAGAATTTGGCCTAGCCCAATTAACACACTTCCATCACGGGGGGATACCTTCCCCCAGCCATGCCAAATGATGGCTGCTTCAGAGCTACCACAGAGAAATGCATGTCTAGTGCAGTAGCAGATCAAGCAAGAAGCAGTTTCACCTGTCAGGCAAAACCACCAAGGAAGTGAGGAAACAACACCTAAGTTGAGTGTTAAAAGATGAGGGGTATTTCCAGGCAGCTGGGGTCAAGAGGGCGTTTAAGGGTTAGGGAGGAAGTGGTATGAGCAAAGGCAAAACAGCAGAAGACATAACCGGAAGCAGCTTCTCTGTTGGGTTATGCTGTTACATCTTCATCTGAAGGGTGACAGGGGCACACAGATGGACTGAAGACCAGAGCAGGTGGCTTTCCTTCACCTTTGCTCCCCAACAAAGTGCAGTGTCTGGCAAACACTGTTACAAGCAGTAATAGTAATAACGTTTGCTGTTTATAGTGGCTGTAAAGAGAATGGATCTGAGCTGTCTTTTATAATAACCTCCACAAAAACAGGGTTTTTTGAAAACGGTTTTTGATTAAGATCCTGAGTAAGAAATATATTTGACTTTGCATTTTAGTGCACAGAGATGGAACTGAAAAAAAAAAGTTTCATAAAACAATACTTGCCATATTTGTGATATATTATAAAATGTTTTATTCTACACCTTTTTTTCATCCTGACACATGAAATTGATCTCATGTCCCTCTAATTGATCACAACCATCAACTTAAAAACACAGCCCTATGGCACTAAGTCCATGTCGATAGGGACCATAACTGTTTTGCTTATGACTCTAGCTTCTATGTCTCTCTAGTACAAGGCTTGTCCTGTGTTGAGCCTGTAATATTACTATTATTAGCATATTTACTGAATGAAGAGATGAATGGATGCATGCCTCAACAAATGAATCAAAGTGCCTGCAAACCACAAAGAGCTATACAGATGCAAAGAATTACTCTCAGCAACCAATTCCAAGCTATATTTACTTGATTGCATGTTAGACAAGGAAACCCTGGTAGCATAGTGGTGAAGTGCTACTGCTCCTGACCAAAAGGTTTGCAGTTCAAATCTACCAGGAACTCCTCAGAAACTCAATGGAGCAGTTTTACTCTGTCCTATGGGGTGACTATGATTTGATGGCAATGGATTTAGTGTGTTAGACAAGAGCATCCCTGAGTAGCTCAAATGATTAAGCTCATGGCTACTAATTAAAACCTTGGCAGTTCAAACCTACCCAGAGGTGCTTCAGAAAAAAGGCTTAGTGATCTGCTTCTGAGAAGTCACAGTCATGAAAACTCTAGAAAGAGCAGTTCTGCCCTGCAACACATGCGGTTTGATGGCAACCTGAATAAACGAATGTTAGACAAATGGCCAGAGCAGGCTGTGGGGGGTGGTGTCGAGGACAGTGGGACAGTGGAGGCAGGGATAGGTAGGGCAGGCTGTTGATATTTAATGCCCACATTGGTTGTACCCTGTGCATTGCATTTAGATGATTCATATTACTTCCTGGGCCACAGTCCCCCTACATAGCTCCACAGCCTCTTGTACCGACTGTGAGTGATCTCAATGGTGTGTGGGGACCATGATTCAAGCACTGGAGATCAGAGTTTTCTTTGATGATCTGAAGATTTCATCTCAAAGAATAAGTAACAAATGGGCAAGATAGTCACTTTTTCTGGATAGGGATATGGATTTAAAACTAGGAACAGCAAAAGGCATAGGCACAAAGAGGTAAAAGGCCACTGCTGCAGATATCTAGAAAGTGTATTTGGCTCAGGGAGAGTCTCTTGGGACCACTTAAGCCCATCATTTCCTTCCCCCCTCTTAAAGCTTATTGATCAGTGTCAGCTGCAAAGCCCTTCCCATGCAATCTCTGTAACCAAAGTTCCCTAAATAAAAAGCCAAGCCAAGAAAACAATTTAAAAGAAGCAGTTTGCTCAAGATTAGCAATACTAGCTGGGTCTGAGCAAATGACTTCCTCCTGATGTCAATAAGCCTGCAAGGTTTAAGGATTAAGATCCAATTTGAAGAGTGCTTGTTAGAGGAAATAATGATTTCCTGTCTTTTTCAAAGAGCCAGAAACCTTCGTTATGGACAAATTCATCATTAAAGATCTGTGGTTCAGGATTGCACTAACAATTTAACAGTTGCAGATGACTGTGGGAGATTTCCATTACCAATCATATGGAGACTTTTTTGTTTGACAAGTAAGCCAATAATTAAGGCTATGTTCTAACGAAGTCTTTGAGTTCAAGATTAAGGGATCTTGGGGCCAGGCAGAACTGGATTGGAGTCCAGGCTCTCCCCTCTACCCTTTCAATAATCACTTTAGGAGAGTTAAAGAACCTGCTCTTCAGAGCCTCAAATTCCTCGGCTGTAAAATTCCAAAGCTGCTGTTAGGATTGGAAAGAATATGGAAAAAAAAATTAGCACAGTGCCTGGTACATTGTAAGTGTTCAGGAAATTGTAGGGATAATGGTTATGATAATCATTTTTGTTGTTGTTGTTCAACTACAGTGAAGAAATACAAGATCAAGTTCATGTGCAGAGTCCAGTTGGGAAGATGAAGAGTATTTGAGAATGACTTGCACATTTCAGTCATCTTGCCTTTACCCACACTGTTTCATCTCACACCGTGTTCACCTTTTCAAATTCAGCCAGACTTCGTTCCAAATGCCATCATTCTATGAAGTTGTGCTTGGTTACTTAACTCATAAGCAAGCTCTCCTGTGAAACCTGCCTATATTCCTACCCTCTGGTTGTGTAAGATTTCCTCCATAGCTTTTCAGTAAACACTGGTTTTTAACTTGAATTCGTTTGAGTAGGGCTCTGATTCCTACAATCAAAAGAACTTGGACTCATACGTTGCTGATGAATCCAGTTTCAAAGTAATGAGTATGTGAGCACTGGAAACACGAGGGAGGAGGGAAGCCAGCCAGCCAGTGGGCATGGATGTGGGAGTG
Source organism: Heterohyrax brucei (assembly GCA_028571685.1). Lineage (NCBI taxonomy): Eukaryota > Metazoa > Chordata > Mammalia > Hyracoidea > Procaviidae > Heterohyrax > Heterohyrax brucei. The sequence goes on from CM053141.1 coordinate 175,725,072, forward strand.
ACAGGCTCGGTTGGAGCTGGTTCAGAGAAGATGAGATATACGGAGACAAAAACAGACATGTGAGGAAAGGTGAAATATCTGACTAATTTTAAGAAGAATTTAGGTAAATTTGGGGTTCAGTATATGAAATCACATTGCCGCTGAGCCCTTAGTGCACGCCGCTGGCCTCAGTCAAGGTACAAGGAGAGGATGTGAAAAGGCCCTTCAAGAACTTCTGACTTACAGGAAGTTATAGTTTTGCCTAGAACATCTACTGAGTATGTATTAAGCGCAAGGATGACTATACTGCAGTTCTTTCTCTCAGGGTCCTACAGCCTAAGATGGGAGATTAAGACAAGACCATGTGAAATAAGACATTTGAAAGTGCTTTGTAAATGGAAGATGGCTTTGTAAATATAACTGACTTCAATACTGAAAGTAGGAATAATAATGGTTCCCAGTTAGGTAGGACCTACTGCTTGCCAAGGACAAAGCCAAATCTTTCATACAAAAGCAACCTAGAGGCAGATACATTTATCCAATTCTACAGATAAAGAGATGGAGCCTCAGAGAGGCTAAGCTTTTGTCCAAGTTCATGAACATTGTGAGTTTCAGAACCAGAAATAAGCACTCCCATGTGGTCAGCTGATATTGGATGGAAACACCAAAATAATTTAATGGAAAAAAATGTGCAAGGTCTGACAATTACGTTCACCAACTCATCCTAGAAAAAGTGCTACATACCTGACTGCTGAATATCATTACGGTCACCTTCAAAGTACACCCTTTGGGAAGCTATGCATCCATGCCAACACCTAGTCTACTCTTCAAAGCAATTTTGGAACTTTTTTTCTGGAATGGCCATCAAGCTGTCATCATATTACCCTTGATGTCCTGAATGCCATCAAAGTGTCTTCCTTTCCATATTTCCTTTATCTTGGGATGAAGAAAAAAGTCATCAGGGGCCGGATCCGGTGAATAGGGAGGGTGTTCCAATACAGTTATTTGTTTCCTGGCTAAAAATTCCCTTACAGACAGTGTCATGTGAGCTGGTACATTGTTGTGATGCCAAGAGCCATGAATTACTGGGAAAAAGTTCAGGTTGCTTTTGTCTGACTTTATTACACAGCCTTTTCAGCAATTCCAAATAGTAAACTTGGTTAAGCGTTTGTCTGATTGGTACAAACTCATAGTGAAAAATCCCTCTGATATCAAAAAAAGGTTAGCAACATCACTTTGAGTTGATTTGGAGTGATGGAAATTTTTGGTCATGGAAAATTGGCTGACTTCAATTGCACACTTTGACCTTTGTTTCAGTAGTGTATTGGTACACCCATGTTTCATCACCAGTGATAACATGGCCTGAAACGTGGTCTTGCCTGTCCAAAAGGTCTGGGCAAACTTCAACTCTCCATTGCTTTTGTTCATTGGTGAGCTTCTTCGGGACCATTTTTGCACATATGTTTCTTGTGACAAGTGTTTTAATCTGCCAATGCTGCTGTAACAGAAATTCCACAATGTGGATGGCTTTAACCAAGAAAAGTTTATTCTCACACAGTCCAGTAGGCTACAAGTCCAAATTCAGGATATTCGGTCCAGGAGAAGGCTCTCCCCTTTGGCTCTGGAGGAAAGTCCTTGTGTTGCATCAGTCTTTGTTTAGGGAGCATCTTGGCACAGGAACCTCACATCTGAAGAACACACACTTCTCCTGGTACTGCTTTCTTGATGGTGTGAGGTTCCTGATTCTCTGCTTGCTTCCCTCTTTTTATCTGTCATAGAATGAAAGTATTAAAAGATGGTACAAGCCACACTCCAGGGAAACTCCATTAACAATAGTGTGGGAGCCCTACCCTAATCTTCTTTTAACATAATCATCCTATCTATAAGCTACAGACAGAAATTATGATTTACAACATCAGGAAATCACAAAATGGAGGGTTATCACAGAATATACGGAATCCTAGCCCAGTCAAATTACCACATATATTTTGGGGGGACACAATTCAATCTATGACAAGAAGATTTCAAGTTAAGATTTTCATAATTGTTTCTCTATCAACATTTACTTGGCCTGCTGTGTTCCACACAGTCAGCTGAAAAATCTGACACATTTCAATGAATCTTTGTAATGTTTTTATCAGTTCTGCTTGTTACTGGCTGCCCTGACCTCTCTCCATCAGTGACAATTTCTCTTCCCTCAGAAAAATATTTAATCCATGTGTATACTGCCATTTTCTTCATGGCATTATCCCCATAAACTAAGACTAACATGTCCTTGATTTCACTTCTACCATTGCCAAGTTTAACAAGGAATTTAACGTTTATTTGCTGCTCTATTTCAAGTTATGACATTCTGGCAACGGCACACCAAAACTTTCAACAACAATAATGAACACCACTCAGCAAGACACCACCATACATTGACACAAACACAGCTGTGAGACGCAGATATACCAAGACTGTGAAAGCTTACCCAGTTGTTTATACAGTGCTGCCAGCATAAGTGCATGCTGGTAACTTCATGAACTTAGTTGTCAGATCTCATATTTTCAACAAGTAGTACTGTAACAATTGAATATCCACAAGAAAAAATAAAGCTTGACCCTCACCACACATGACACATAAAAAATAAGTTGAAATAGATAATAAAACTAAAAGTATAAAACTTCTAGAAGAAATATTCACATCCTTGGGGTAGGAAAAGATTTCATGGACAGTGGATGCAAAACTATAAGCTGCCAGCCAAGTGCCGTTGAGTCAGATCTGAATAAGCTACATCTTAGTTATCTAGTACTGCAGTAACAGAAATACCACAGGCAGATGGCTTTGAAAACCAGAAATCTATTCTCTCACAGTCTAGGAAATTCGAGGTCCAAATTTAGAGTGTAATTTCTAGAGGAAGGTTTTCTTTCTCTTTTAGTTTTGTGGGAAGGTCTTTGTCATCAATTTTGCCTATTTAAGGAGTTTCTCACTGTAGGGCCTCTGGGTTCAAAAGAACATGCTATTCTCCTGGCTCTAGTTTCTTGGTGGCATGTGGTCCCCATCCCAAGTTTCAAGATTCCAGTTCTCTTTAACTTTAACTTCAGAGACCTATTGAGGTTGGCAGTTGAACTGGCCTTGTAATTCAGCTGTTCTTATGATAAGACTCTGGGTTCAGGTTTCAGCAATATCAGCTCTGTTACTATAAGAGATAAGGCTTTCTTTCAAGGCACAACTGGAAACTTTGAAATTGTTTATGTAACACTTGAGTTTTAATTTTGAAGCACTGAGCTCATCTCTTTCTTTCACCAGTTTGTCTAACAAAATTAGGATCAACCAACCAACTTTCTTATACTTCTCACTGTGACAAAACTGCAGAAAATTATCACACATGCAGTCACCCAGAGCCTTGTCTGTCACCAATACTTAATCTATTGGTGATGGTATTTTGCTCATTTATATTGTCACTTCATGCTGTGGATTAGCAGTGCCCTCTTTACCACTAGAAGAAGCATCATCAACATCTTTAAGACTCACCAGACTTGAGAACCAATTTAGAAAACTTATCCATATCGTTTTGTTTCTCTAAAACCATTCTTAACACCAAATGTCTTAGGTTAGATTCTCTAGGGAAGCAAGACCAATAAAATACATCAATACATACAGAGAGAGATTTATATCAAGGAAATGGCTCAAGTGGTTGTAGAGATAGGATTGTTGCAAGTCTGTGGGTCAGACTGGGAGGCTTCTCCTGATTCACATAGACACAGGGGCTCGAAAATCCAGGATTAGCAGGTCAGAAGGTAGAGATGTTGCTCACAGGTTCTGCAGCTCAAGGAGTCCCAAGATCAGTAGGTGACACAACAGGTAAGCTGCTAGCTGAAGTCCCAAGAACTGGAGGTCAGACAAAAAGGAGCCAGCTACAGGATCCAGAATGAGCAATGCCCATTCAGTGCCAGAATGCCCATTTCTATTCAGTGTAGACCACACACCCAAGGAAACTTCTGTCAACTGATGGGCTACTCACAGGAGATCTGATTATTGAGGGGAAGAGCAGTGATCACAATGTTACATGACTGCCAAACCATAAGAATCACGGTCCAGTCAAGGTCACACAAAACCTGAACCAACACAAACCATGAGAGGAAAAACTGACAAAACTGGGCTTCATCAAAATAAAAAAGTTTTGCACTTTGAAAAGCACTGTGAAGAAACTGAAAAGGCAGGTCACAGTCTAGAAGAAAATATTTGCAACTTAAATATCAAACAAAGAACTTGTAGCCAGAATATCTATAGAACTATTTTAAAGATCACTAAAAAGACAGTAACCCATTTAAAAAATGGACAAAATACTTGAACACAGCCTTCACAAAAGATGATATATAAGTGACCAAGAAGCACATTAAAAGATTCTGAACATTATTATGTATCAAGGAAAAGTAAAACCACAGTGAGATTACTACTTTACACCATTTAGAATGACTAAACTCAAAAAGATTGATAACACGTAGTGTTGGTGAGGATATGAGTCAAATAGAACTTTCAGACATTCCACTTCAGAAAATAGTTGGGCAGTTGCTTATAAAGTTAAGCACACTTCTATGCTATGTCCTAGCAATTTAATTCATAGGTATTTGCCCAAGAAAAAATGAATACACATGTCCACAAAAAGATATATGTGTAAATCTTAATAGCAACTTTATCAACAATTAAAAGCTAGCAATTAACCCAAAATGGCTAGGCAAATTGTACTATGTTCGTACAGAGCACCTGCTCCTCACTTACCAACTCTCTTGTTATCCAACATTTTATGTTTACAAGAATAGAAAATCTACTATCTAACTATTTTGCACATCAATGATATACAGTCTGGTGGTGATGAATTCTGAAGTAAAAGGTGAGAATACTGCTGGATGTAATTGTTAAGGTTATGTATCATCTTGTCTGGGCCATGATTCTCAGTGGTTTGGTAATTATGCAATGGTGAAATTTGATAGTTATGTAGTGATGTAAATTGACAGTTATGTAATGACGTAATTTGGTGGTTATGCAATGATGTAGTCACCCTCCATTTTATAATCATATATGATCGTTCTCCGTTTTCACGTGATGCTAATTTTCATGTAACTACCTGGTCTTTGGAACCTAACCATATCAGTAAGGAAAGGAGTTGCAATAGTATATAGCAGTAAGAAAAACTATATGTATCAAAAATTTGGAGGGGTGGAGTCAAGAAGGTGGACTAAACACACATCTCCCTAACTCCCTCTGGAACCCAAAACCTAAAGTGACAATTAAACAGAGCCTTATGGACACCTAGAGAGCCGTATGACACGGCATGGGGCTGTTAATTTGGACTTCATACCACTGAACAGAAAACCTCCCATCTTTCATTGACTCCCGCTCTTGGCGAGTGCTGGCTTTCACAGACCGAAGGTAATTCACTATTTTAACTATTTTTTCCTCTGTCTCAGCCCACGGGGGGAGCTGGGACTTGACTAGCAGCTAATCTCAGACTCGCTGCTGAGGGAATCAGCAGGCAAAATAGCCACATTTTGAGAGCCCACCTTTGGACTCTGTGCATCTCAGCAATTTGGCCTCTCTTTCCTGCACCTGTACTGAGGTAGGCAGCGAGCTTGTGCAAGACAATATCTTGTTCTACTGAGACGTGGATATGCTCATATGGAGGCCTCAGCTGGACCTAATTCCTAGGCTGGGAGGCAATGCCTGCCTGGAGGTGAGCACTTTTCTGGCAGAAAAGCTGTATTCTACACGGTGTCGCCTACAGCTGGGGCCTGACAGCAGAGGCCAGCAGGGCAGTAGCCATTCTGTATTTTGAACTAGTTTATAACATCAGGGGTTCAATATAGAGATGCTTACTTTGTCAGCTGGGAAGAAGGACCTATACACCTGAAAACCCTACTGACTTTGAAAGTTGTCAGATATCTTTTACCTTTCATTTTAAGATAGCCTAGAGAAACAACTGCAGTCCATCCTCACAGCATTTCTCCCAGCTTCTACTGACTCACAAGATGCCCCAAAAGCAATAAACTCTGGAGAAGAGGGTAACTAAGCAATCACTCATGGCTTCAGAAGACCCCCAAAAGAAAGCGCCACAGAAACCTTTCTGAAACTATCAGAAGGTGAATACAAAAAGATTATATACAGACCCCTCTTAGACCTTATACAAAATACAGCAGAGGAAAATGAAAAATTAAGCAAGCTGTTCGATCTGATGGAACACCAATACTCTGAAATCCAACAGATCAAGAACAAAATCAAAGAGCTAGAATCTTCCATTCAAAGCTAAGAAAAGAGAATGGAACAAATGGAAAATAGACTTTCTGACTTGGAAGACAGAGCTACTGACTCCAGCATCTATGAGGAGAAATCAGAAAAAAGAAACAAGAAAAATGAAGAAGTGTTAAGAGGCATGTGGGACTCTATTAAGAGGAACGATCTATGATTAATTGGAGTTCCTGAACAGGGTGAGACACCTGAGAACACAGAGAGTATTGTGGCTGAGCTGCTGACAGAAAGCTTCCCACAAATTATGAAAGAAGAGAATATAGATATCCAAGATGCATATCAAATTCCACTCAATATAGATCTCAAAAGAAAGACTCCAAGACATATTATAATCAAGCTTAACAAAATGATACAGAAGCAGCAACTCTTAAAGGCAGCAAGACTCAATGCAAAGCTAACATTCAGAGGGAAACCATGTAGGCTTCTATCAGATTTCTCAGCAGAAACAATGCTGGCACAGAGACAGCGGCATGACACATTCAAAGTATTGAAGGAGAAGAACTTCCAACCAAGAATTATATATCCTGCAAAACTATCTTTCAAGTATGACAATGAAATTCAGACATTTGCAGATAAACAGAAACTCAGAGACTTTGTAAAAACCAAACGAAAGCTACAAGAAATACTGAAAGAATCTCATGGCTTAGAAAAACAAAACCACTAACTTTATATTTTAGAAGCAATTATAGGACACATGATACAGAATCCTAGTCAGTTAGGGAAGGCTCCAAACTCAAAGCTGTAATAGTGAAAGAAATGATCGAGTGATCATACGATGAAAACTGTGATGTCATCATATTAAAAAGAGGGATGTACTACAGTTGTTATAGTCCTTCCAGGTGAGACTGAGGAAGTTGATAAGACTTGTAGTAATTAAAATTGGGTTTATACATAGTTTATTCAGGGAAACCATAAGGGTAGCTGTAAAGCACAATAAAGATGCAACATACCGTATCAATAAATGTAATACAGGAGTCTCAACAACCACAAAACCCATCCTGAAAAAGGTGAAAAGTCAACTCACAAAGAAAAATGTCCCAGAACAGATTAATAAGAACAACAGAGAAAACATCAACACAAAAATAAACATGTCACAATGACAGCACTGAACATGTACCTGTCAATAATTACATTGAATGTGAATGGACAGAATGCTCCAGTAAACAGACATTAAGTGACATCTTGGATCAAAAGACATGACCCATCCATATGTTGCCTACAAGAAACTCACATTAGACTTAAAGATATGAACAAACTAAAAATTAAAGGATGGAAGAATATGTATCAACCTTTCAATCAACAAAGAAGAGCAAGTGTGGCAATTCTAATCTCAGATAAAATAGATTTTAATGTAAAATTCACCATCATGGACAAGGATGGACACTATTTATTGCAGAAAGGTTTGATACACAAGCAGGACTTAACAATATTAAATATTTATGCAGGGCACGTGGGGGAAAAAAAGTATTAGAGCACATAAATACGTCTAAGAAACACTGACTACACTCCGAAATGAGATAGATCACTCCACAATAATAGTGGGAGACTTCAACACTCCACTCTCAATACTGAACAGATCATCTAGAAAAAAGCTCAATAAATAGACAGAATACCTTATTGCTACAATTAGCCAACTAGACCTCATCAACTTATACAGAACTTTCTATCAATCAGCAGGCAACTACATCTTCTTCTCCAGTGCACATGGAACATTCTCCAGAATAGACCATGTGTTAGGACATAAAGCAATTCTCAACAAAATCCATAGCACTGAATTAATGCAAAGCATCTTCACAGATCATAAAGCCATAAAAGTTGAAATCAGTAGCAGAAAAAACATAGATAGAAAGTGGAACTCATGGAAAGTGAACAATATCTTGCTCAAAAAGCCATGGGTTATAGAAGAAATCAAGGATGAAATAAAGAAATTTATGAATTCCAACAAGAATGAAAACACTTCCTACCAGAACCTATGGGATACAACCAAAGCAATGCTCAGAGGTCAGTTTATCTCCATAAATGCACACATCTGGATGGAAGAAAGAAACCAAACAAAAGAACTAACCCTACAGCTGGAACAGGTAGAGAGAGAACAACACAGGAACTTCCCCAGGCACCAGAAGAAAACAGATCATAACAACTGGAGCAGAATTAAATGATTTAGAGAACAGAAGAACAATTGAGAAAATTGAAAAGACGAAAGCTGGTTTTCTGAAAAGATCAACGGAACTGACAAACCATTGGCGAAACTTACTAAAGAAAAACAGGAAAGGAAACAAATAACCCAAATAAGAAATGAGAGGGGAGGTGTCATAACAGCTTCAACAGAAATAAAAAATATTATAGCAGAATACTATGAAAGACTGTACTCTAACAAACTTCAAAACCTAGAGGAAATGGACAAATTCTTTGATTCATATCACCTACCAAAATTATCACAAGGTGAAGCAGAACAATTTAATAAACCCATCAAAGGAAGAGACTGAAAAAGTCATCAAAAACTACCAACCAAAAAAAGCCCGGGCCCAGATGCCTTCACCACAGAATTCTACCAAGCTTTTAGGGAAGAGTTATCTCCAATACTACTATTTCATAGTATAGAAATGGATGGAATACTCCCAAATTCATTCTATGAAGCTAGCATAACCCTAGTACCAAAGCTAGACAAAGACCCAACCAGAAAGGAGAACTACAGATAGCTATCACTTGTGAATCTGTATGCAAAAATCTTCAACAAAATTCTTGCCAATAGAGTACAACAACATATCCAAAAAATAATTCACCATGACCAAGTTGGATTCATCTCGGGGATGCAAGGCTGGTTAAACATCAGAAAGATAATTAATGTGATCAACCACATAAGTAACACAAAAGATAAGAATCACCTGATTTTGCTATTGATGCAGAAAAGGCATTTGATGAAGTCCAACACCCATTCATGCTAAAAACTCTCAGTAAAATGGGAATAGACGGTCAACTCTTCAATGCAATAAGGGCCATTTATACAAAACCAACTGCCTACATTATCCTGAATGGAGAGAGACTGAAACAGTTTCCCTTGAGAACAGAAACTAGACAAGGATGCCCACTCTCACCTCTCCTATTCAGCATCATACTAGAATATTCTAGCCAGAGTAATTAGACAAGACCAAGAAATAAAGGGCACCTGCATCAACAAAGAAGTAAAAATCTCCCTATTTGCAGATGATATGATTGTATACACAGAGAATCCTGAAGATCCATAAGTAAACTATTCAAACTGATAGAAGAGTTCAGCAAAGTCTCAGGATACAAGATAAACATAAATAAATCAGTAGGATTCCTATATACCAACAATGAGATTATTAATGAAGAAATCACCAAATCAATACCATTTGCTGTATCCCCTAAGAAGATAATGTATCTAGGAACAGACCTAACCAGAGAAATAACAGAACTTTATGAAGAGAATTACAAGTCCTTACTACAAGAAACTAAGAGAGACTTACATAAATAGAGAAATCTTCCTTGCTCGTGGATAGGAAGACTTAACATTGGAAAATGTCTATTTTACTCAAAGCAATCTACTTAGATAATGCAATCCCAATACAAATTCCAGTAACATATTTTAATCAGATGGACAAACAAATCACCAACTTTGTTTGGAAAGGGAAGAAGCCCCAGAGAAGCAAAACACCACTGAAGAAGAAGAACACACTGGGAGACTTCTCTTTATCCAACTTTAGGACCTATTACACTGCCACAATTGTCAAAACAGGCTGGTACTGGTACAAAAAGAGACAGATAGATCAATGGAACAGAACTGAGACCCCAGAGATGACATCATCTTCCTATTAACAGATGATATTTGACAAAGGCTGTCAGATATAAGACTGGGGTAAAAACAATCTCTTCAACAAATGTTGCTGGCAAAACTGGATACCCATCTGCAATAAATTGAAATAAGACCCATATCTTACACCTTATACAAAAATCAAATCAAACTGGTTAAAAGACCTAAATGTCAAATTTAAAACAGTAAAGCTCATTCAAGAAACTGTAGGAACAACAATGGAAGTTTTAATAAACAACATAGATTTCAAAATCCGTCAAACAAACCACAAACAAAAGAAGAGAAAATAGATAAATGGGAACTATTAAGAATCAAACACTTTTGCTCATCCAAAGACTTTATTAATAGAATTAAAAGGCCACCTACAGAATGGGAAAAAATATTTGGCAACTCTATGTCAGACCGGTGCCTGATCTCCATAATCTATAAAGTACTACAAAATATCAATAAGAAAAAGATAAATCATCCGATTATGCTATGGACAAAGCAGATGGACAGACATTCCTCTAAAGAGGAGATCCAGGCAGCCAAAAAGCACATAAGGACATACCCACAATCATTAGCTATTAAAGACATTCAAATCAAAACTAAAATCAGATACCATTTCATCCGAACAAGGTTGACCATGATCCAAAAAACGCAAAACAACAAATGCTGGAGAGGCTGTGGGGAGATTGGAACTTCTAACACTGTTGGTGGGATTGCAAAATGGTGCAACCTCTTTGGAAAGCAATCTGGCGTTTCCCTAAAAAGCTGGATCCAGATAGACCATTTGACCCAGTAATTCCACTGCTTGGAATATACGCTACAGAATCAAGGCCATTCACACCAACTGATGCATGCACATGAATGTTTATTGCAGCACTGTCCACAATAGCAAAAAGATGGAATCAATCCAGATGCCCAACAACAGAAGAATGGACAGGTGAACTATGGTACATATACTCATGGAAACACTGTGTTATGATAAAGAACAACAATGATTTCGGGAAACGTCTCATAACCTGGTTTCAATTGGAGGATATTATGCTGAGTGAAAGTAGTCAGTGACAGAAGGACAAATATTGTATGAGACCCCTACAACACGAACTTAAAAGCAGACTCATGCATAACAGAAAAGATTGTTTGACGGTTGCAAGGGTGGGGAGGGTGGGAGGGTGAGGGGTGAGGGTTTAGATTAGATAGTTGTTAGAAATTTGGTTGGGTGAAATTGGTGACAGCACACATTAGTAAGAAGATCAGTGTTAACGGGACTTCAACACAACTTGTGTACCCAATACTGCAAGGACAGAATAGCTGGGGCAGGGGGCCCAGAATCGGGGACCATGCTCACAGGGCAAATTGAGGCCTCTTGGCAGAACTAGCATCTTGCTAAGAGAGCCCTCTGCACCCTACATTGATGAGTGGCATCTAGAGTCTTAAAAGCTACTAAGCTGCCATCTGAGGGTACAGCAGATGGTCCCAACTCATCAGGAATGAATGATCATGAAGGACCAAAATGACATGGGGGAAAGAGAACCCACAATACAGAGAGATCCACGTGAGTGGGTGACTACATCAACTTGTGAGTGGAAGAACCGGAGAGTGCCCGGCCACCACCAGTGATAGCTGTGATGGAGCCCAAAAAGTTGAGTCTCACTGGCAACACAAGAATAAAAAGGGGTGCACCCTGAGATCTATACTAAAAGACTGAAATTGATGGTCCAGGGTCCTCAGAGTTCCCCTGGGAGCGTGGATCCTTGCCCTGATGTTGCCTCTGTTGATAAATCGTAATGGAGGTCAACTCTTTGGACAGAAATGGATTGGACTTGGCAACACAGAGTGACCGTGTGTGCACTTTATGGTTCTACGTATCTATAGGATGTTGTCCTGCTGACGTCTTACTGGGGGCAGGGGAGTGTGTAGAGAGGAGGGGATAGGAGGTTGTTGGGAGGATAAGACATGTATGGAGCAGAGAGGAGAAGTGTGCTGTCACCAGGCAGGGAGAGCAGTGGGAGCTGTATATAGATGGGCATACAAATTTATACAGGAATGTACATTTTCACTGAATCACAATAAAAAAGAAAATTTTTTAAGCTAAGTTTTTCACAATAGTTAAAAAAAGGAAACAGCTTCAATGCCCACTGACAGATAAATGAATAAACAAAGTATGGTACCCATACACAATAGAATAGTACACAACAATGAAGAATAGAAATGAGTTCACAAAACATTTCACAACATGGATGGATCTGGAGGCATTATTCTGAGTGAAATAAATCAACTGCAAAAGGACAGATATTGCACAATGCCCACTATTACAAAAACCAAAGAAAACACTTACACACAGAAGAAAACAATCTTTGGAGATTACAAGGGAAAGGAGGGTGGGGAAGGAATATCAGTAACTAGATAGACTGTAGATAAATGTTAATAACAACATGCAACATAAAGTTAGCACAATTTGATCAAGGCAAAGTCACAGAAGCTTGCTAGACACATCCAAACACCTTGAGGGACTGAGTTAGTGCAGCTTAGGGCTAGGGACCATGATCTCCAGCGATATATAAGCCAGTTGGCTTTGGTGAGTAGTATCTAGGGTTTAAAAGCTTGTGAATCACCATCTAAGTCACATCTATTGATTCCATCACATTCAGAGCAAAGGAGAATGAAGAAAACCAAAAACACAAGGAACGTGGTACTCAAGTGACTAATGGATCACATAAACCACAGCCTTCACCAACCTGAGTCCTGAGGAACAAGATAGTGCCCGGCTACTGTCACAGATCACTCTGAGAGGGATCACAATAAAGGGGCCCAGACAGAGCAACAGAAAAATGTAGAATGAAGTTCAAATTCACAAAAAAAAGTCAGACTTACCAGTCTGACGTAGACTAGAGAAACCCTTAAGACTATGACCACCAGACACCTTGCTGATTCAGAAATGAAGCTGCTCTCAAAGTTCACCTTTCAATGAAAGATTAGACAGACCTATAAACAATAACACACATGAGTAACATGCTTCCTAGTGCATTCAATATATGTGACCAAATGGGCAACATCTGCCCAAAAGCAAACACAAAAAGACTGGAAAACTGAATGAACAGACATGAAGAACCCAAGATGGAAAGGGTAAGAAGGAGAGTGCTGACACATTGCAGAGACTGCAAATGATGTCACAAAACAATTTGTGTATAGAACTTCTGAGCGAAAAACTAATTTCCACTCTAAACTTCCACCTACAACCCACACAAAACTTTTTTTAATTGATGCTGAGTGGAAGAGGCCAGAAACAAAATACTGCATACTCTATGATTTGGTTTATATGAAACTCCAATAAAGCCAAAATTAATATATAGTGGCAGAAATATGATTAGTGGTTATAAGCCGCCACAGTAATAGAGAGAACTGGTTGGAAAGGGCAGGAGAGAGCTTTCTAGGTGGATGGAAATATTCTAAATCTTGATTATGGTGGTTGTTATATAAAAACCCAAACCGAAACCCAAATCCATTGCTGCTGAGTTGATTCTGCTTCATAGTGACCTGCCTCACGTGGTTTCAAAGGAGAAGCTTGCGGATTTGAACTCCTGACCTTCTGCTTAGCAGCTGAACTCTTGGAAAAGTGCTGAACCTTGATTATGGTGGTAGTCGTTTGGGTACTCACATTTGTCAAATTTTATTGAACTGTATGTGTACTTAAAATGGACGATTGTTTTGTATCTCAAAAGTTATTTTTAAAAATGAGGTTGGGTACTTTGCAAATTTTCCACATGTGCTGAGACAGGGAAAGGGTCTCCATGGATGGGCACGCTGTGAGAAAGACAAGGAAGCAGAAAAGGATGAGATCCCTTCCGGGAACCAATTAGTTTATAAGATCTCCCTCAACTTCACAAGGCCTTTCACGCTCTTAAAGGTTAACAAGTGCTTCTTACATGTCCTATGAGAACAGAGCACTGTCCTGCAGGAGAAGGGCAACCCAAAGGACAGCTGTCATTGGGTGAATGTATTCTACATGTAGGAAGGACTTGAATTTTAGGTGACTAAAAGGTGGAACATTATGAGTTGAATTGTATCCTCCCTGAAATCTGTGTTGTAAACTCTAACCCTTGCATCTGTGAACAAGGAGCCCTAGTGGTGGTACAAATATGAAGCACTCAGCTGCTAACTGAAAAGCTGGTGGTTCCAGCCTACCCAGTGGCTTTCTTTTTTTTTTTTCTTTTTATTATGACTGAGTGAAAATGTACATTCCTGTGTAAATTTACATGCCCACCTACATGCAGCTTCCACTGCTCTCCCTGCCTGGTGACAGCAAACTATTCCTCTCTGCTCTGCACATGTCTCATCCTCCCAGCAGTCTCCTTTCCCCTCCTCTCCACCCACTCCCCTTACTCCAGCCAGAGGTCAGCAGGATGATATCCTATAGATGCACAGAACCATAAACTGCATCCAATGTATGGTCACTCTTCATCGCCAAGTCCAATCCATTTGTGTCTGAAGAGTGGACCTTCGTTGTGATTTATGGGCAAGGGCAGCATCAGGGCCAGGGGCCACGGTCCCAGGGGAACCCGAAGCCGATGGACCATCAGTTGAGGTCTTTTAGTGGAGATCTCAGGATGCACCCCTTTTTATTGTTGTGTTGCCAGCGAGACTCAACTTAGTGAGCTCCATCATGGCTGTCACTGATGGTGGCCGGGCACCATCCGGTTCTTCCGGTCCTGAGTCTATGTAGGCACCCACTCACGTGGGTCTCTCTATCTTCTGGGCTGTCTTTACTCCATGTCATTTTGGTCTCCAGTGACCAGTGGCTTTCTTTGTGAGAACAACTGAGTGACCTGCTCCTGTAAAGAGTACAGGCAAGATAATCAATGGCACCGTTGCAATCGGTCACATGGGATCACTATGAAATCACAGCACTGAACAACAATGACATACATACCTGTGGTTGTAATCCCTTTTGGGAACAGGGTTTTCTTCATAATGTTAATGAGGTGTATCCATGTGGAATGTGTCTTAAAGCAACTGCTTTTGAGACATAAAGGAACAGTTTGGGCACAGAAGCAAGGAAGTATGAATGGAAGACAGATAAATGCCTATGAAGTCTCCAAGGAAATCTGAGAAGAACTCAAGAGAAGCTGTGACAAGGATTTTCTCACAGAGTGGACAGAGGAAGCTACTGAATGAAATCAAAACGGAATCATGTAGTTGACAAACGGCATAGGCAGTCTTGTGAACAACGTCACGCCTTGTCTTTATCAAGATTTAAACCTGGCTTTCTCGTAAATTAGGCCACCCTGGTTGACCAGTGAGATTCTGATGGTGTGTCAACAGTAAATCACATAAGCTAATCAGAAATGATCTCTTTTTGCTTACAGGCATTGTCAACAAAAAGTCTGTCACTGCTGATACTCTGTGGACTACCTTTCCACTTTGGGCTTGGTGCTGTACAACTCCTGAATTTTCTACCTGAATAAACCTACTAATAGATTAATTTTACTACTGATTTAGTTTCTTCTTCTACAATAGGTACCCTGAATTTGGACTTCCAGCCTCCTAAATTTGTGAGCAAATAAATTTGTTTATTAAAGCCACCCACTTGTGGTACCTCTGTTACAGTAGCATGAAGAAATGATACCAATAACCATGTAGAAAATGAAGCTCACTTTTTTGGCATTCTGCCCCTAGAATTTAGGGGAAGATAATCTGACAGGGTTCTTAGTTCTCTTTGAAAAGCTTCTTGTCCTCTCTCCTACCACCCCTGCCTCATATCCTAGGCCTCACTTCCTGCCAGTCTAGCTCCTCTCTCTGGCATTCTGTCAGCTGAAGGGGGTCCCTCATCAGGCCCTGAACAGCACACAGACTGCAAGTAGTTCTCCATTTCAGAGTCCCTTCACCTTGTCCTTCAGGGAAACCTTAGAAAACCCTGGATGGAAAAATCTCGCCAGCCTTAGGAGTTCAGACATTCTTGTAAGCACTGTTCTTTTAAAAAGCTGGAAAGTTGGGTTGAGAAGTTTGCAGCTATTATTAGCGCCAAACACTATAAAAAGGAAATGCCACTGATAATCTTAGATGGCTATGTTTTTATAAGAGAATAATTCAGGCCTCCTTCTTAGAGTTCCCAGTCATAAGAAATCCTTAATAAAAATACTAACTCAGGTCATACCCTGAAACCCAGCTTAACGTTGCTGAAATCCTTTGGGGCTATTTGAGCCAGGACTGACGGCAAGAACTGAGTGCATTTTGAGCCCGTTTTTCTGCTGCCCATGTCTGTTCGAACAGAAGGAAGGTAATCAACCACCCAGCCAAATACAACTACTTATTGTGCACTATCTGGAGAGTCTCTGGGTGGCCTTAACGGCTAAGTGATCCACTAGTGAGTGAAAGGCTGGAAGTTCTGAACCCACCCCAGACACTTGGGAAGAAAGGCCTGGTGATCTACTTCTGAGAATTCAGCCACTAAAAATCCTGTGGGGCAGAGTTCTGTTGTGACACACGTGAGATGCCATGAATCGGACAGCACTCTGTTTATTTCTTTGGCTTTGTGGAAGCAATATACCACAAACAGATATATGTGCAGGCTTTTATCAGACTTACCTGATCTTGGTTCCTGTGTGATTTCAGGCAAGTTGTTCAGTCTTTCTGAGCTGCGCCTACAAAATGGGTTGTTGCAAACACCGAGCTAGTGTCTGGTGTCTGGCACTTAGGAAAGTTTCAGTCAATGCTAATAATTCATTATTATTATGTGCTTGGTCATGCTTCCCGCTATGAAAACTGAAAAGATGTGATTTCTGCCTTTGGGAATCCTGCACTCTCTCTAGATACACAAAGCACAGAGACAGAAGAGAATGACTGAAATGACCCCGTGTTGGTGAAGATGTTGAAAAATAAGTGTTTTACTCTGGCATACACTGCTGGACTCCTGCTACCAGCCTTGTTGGAAACCAAGTTGTTACTAGGTGTCAAAATCCTGTAAAATGTTTTTGCTCTTTGACCCAGATTTCACATTCTAGAAATTTTCTTAAAAAAAATGAATTTTTGAGCAAAGATTTAGCCTGAATATTACTTACAGTAGCAAAACCTTAATAAGTCTGAATGTCCAACAAAAGCTAAAGACATATTTAGCCATTACAATAGACGTTCATATAAAGCATGTCACAAACCAATTATGTACAGTGTAAGCCCATTTTGTACTAAAACATATATAAGCATACATACACATGTGTTTGAAGGTGTGATGTAAGGTAGTACATTGTATTAAGAATTCCTTGTGGCCAGGAACTCAAAGGGAACTTGAATTACTTCTTTATTAAAATACAAGTATACACATTTATGTACATATAAAGAAAACATCTATGAACTCTCAGGGCTTACCAACGGCTTTTTATGCGGGTGGAGGGTTTTTTGTTTCACTTATTTGTATTTTGACAAAGATGTGTTGCATATATATATATATACACACACACACACATACACACACAAATAAAAAAATATTAGAAAAACCCGTTTGATCAATCTTGAAAACAGAAAAAGGAGAAATATGACACAATATGCAAGTAAGAAGCTACCTATTTTGTAACTTGACATTTCTAAGGATTCTGTGACCTTTAACTTTCCACAAACACCTCTGATCAGCTGTGTTAGGTTAGCACAGTTCTCTTCATTGCTGATGGTGTTTTCCATCTACAAAATGCAGATGCGTTGGGCTAGATCAGAGATGGTAAATGACTATTATCTTGAGTACTGACTTCACGGCATTACTAGAACTTCCCAGATCACCTCTGCGATGACGTGGCATGTCTGACAGAAGAAAAGACCTCTATGATTGACTATCTACCATGGATGCAAAGATGAGGAATGCCACAGGAGGGCCATGGACTTTCTGTATCGAGACTACATAACTCTAAGGTGTCTTGCAGCACTGAGTCTAGGGCCTCTTTAAGCAAAAAGATTTATCTGAATTTGGAAAGTTGTAGCGATTCAGGAGATCTAATTCTGTGTACTCATTTTTGGTTAGATAGCACTGGATCACTAATTTTCCATACAACTTCACAGAACCCAAGACATCTCTTGGGAGTTACTGCGGCTGTTGTATCTCAACTGTATTTGTACCCATCACTTCTTAGCCTGAGCACGAGGAATAAGTCTGCAGCTGCTATTTGAACTCCTTCAACCTGAAACAAATCACAGCTGTTAGAGGCATAAACCTAATCCTGGCTTTGTCCTTGGTCCATGCCTCATGTTTCATGGGATTCTCTAAAAACCACATTTCTGGAGGGTGATTCAGAGAAGTCTGTGTCTCCTAACTATTACCATTCCAGGAAACAGAAGTGCTGTGTGCTCATTTCCCTAGGGGGCTTTCCACCATGAAGCAGAGCCTATTCCTATTTTGACTCAACGAAACCAAGCTGCAGACAAGGATGATGACATTCCTAAAGTCATAAAATAAGTTCAACCAAAATCCAGCCCTGCCCACTGGCAACCAGACATGGATTCCTGGGCACAACCAGCATCTGGCTCCCAGCGACTTGGCTATTTGGAGAAAGGGGCAGTCTGGAAGGTCTTACTGCATCTCAAGTTAACTACACTAATCTGCCCCAGCATCCACAGAGAACAGCAGGCTGTATTCAGAGACTGCAGCAACAGCTGTGCCTTCCAAACCAAGACACTGTTCAGAAAGATGATCCAAATGCAGACTGTGTGTTTCAGCAGGATTTGGTGGGACTTTCCTAGTCAAATGGCCCTTTGTGTGCTTTTAAAAGATAGGGCATTAACCTCTCGCGTGGCTAAAGCGTGATGGATGACTTGGAGCTCTTGATTTACATTTGGCTGGTGACCAGAACTGAACTGTCAAAATGCCTGGATATCTAATGGACAGTGCTCGGCTTATTCAGACTTGTGTGTGGGTGGATCCTGTCACTTTTGCTCTATCCAGGTCTGAAAAACTAAAGAAGGCTGAACTGTTACAAAAGCCAGACTGGTTCTGGGCTTCCTCTCAGGACAACACAATTGGGCCTCCTGAATCAATAGCCTCTACTACTGTCTCTGTGGTCAACATCTTTATCTATTTCGTGATCTAGTCCAACTTCTGCCCACTCCTTGAAACGTGTGGTCGTGCTCAAACACCAGGAAAACGGGGCCCGTGGGCCAAGTTACTTCTGCCTAGCTCCTTAAAGTGATCTGCCCAGTCCCAGTGCCTTCTGCAAGTGGGAAATGAATCTGGGTTCCTCAGTGTTCTGAATTGCCTTCTTAGGCATAGGAAATTGACCTGTAGCACTTTACCTTATACCAGTACGTGAGAAGGCTCGGCATTCCCTGGATGGGGTTAGGAGGGCTTTTGCTTCCTCCCTCCTTGAGCAAACGAGAGCAGACAAGAGGCATCTTCACCTGATGGTGTCGAGCTGAGCTTTTAGAGATCCCAGAGAAGTTCAGAAGTCTTGATTCCCTCAAAAGCATGTGAAATAGAGGTATGGAAGAGATACAGGCTGGCCTGCTGCACCGACCCCTTGAGAGGCCCATGTTTGTGAGCAAGATGTCATGTGGGAGGAGCTAAGCTAAATACCTGTGGTTTCACACGAAATTATGGACCCAGAATACAGGAACCATGAGCCTAACTTATGTACTGGTTGCTGGCTTTGAAAACCAGTTGCCATCAAGTTGATTCTAGCTCACAGTAATGTTATCTATGTCAGAGTAGAACTGTGCTTTGTAGGGTTTTCAATGGCTAATTTTTTCGGAAGTAGATTACCAGACCTGTCTTCAGAAGTGCCTCTTGGTAAACCAAAGTGAGAGCAATCTCACTAGGATGAGGCTCAGACCCTACTGGCATCTGTGGTCTGGCCTATTTAGACATGACCAAGAAAGGCCATTGAAAATCTTAATGTCTTATAATCTTAAAAAAACCAAAAAACAAAAAGAACATACCATTTCAACTCAAGCTCTAGATTTACTTACAGGAGTTTATTCCAAAGAAAAGAATTTGCTTTGGCCATAAGGGTGCTGTCATCTCATCCATCATAATAAAGATCAGAAGCAACTTAAATCATAATTTAATTAAAAAGATTATAGTATATGTATGCAGGCTGACCATTAAAATTTGCGTTCTAGATCAGTACCTCTTGATGGAGATATACCATGTTGTTGTTTCTTTTGGATGGCATCGAGTCATTTTCAACTTACAACAACTCCATGTGGCAGAACATAACAGCTCCAAAGAGTTTTCTTGGCTGTAGTCTTAATGGAAGCAAATTGCCAGGTCTTTCTCCCATAGAGTCACCGGGCAGATTTGAACCAACAGTCTTTCAGTTAGCAGCACTTAACCATGGTCCCACCAGGGCTTCTTGAATATACACTCTACAACCTAAGACGTTTCCTGATCAAACCTCTAGATCTATCTACCAATTTATAGAAAGTCCAGGGAACAGAAGGACAAGTTAAGTGACACTACAGGAATGCAACCAGCAAAATTCAGAATGTAAACACTCTATAAAACAAACCTAGTTTCTTCTCTAACAACGGTCACAAAAATTCAAGTAACAACACCAAAAAAAAAAAAAAAAAGGAAAGAAAAGGTGATGGAATGGGAATACGTAGAGGAGAAACCTAGGATATGTATGAATCAAATGAATTATCTAAATCTTACTTGACTCAAACAATGTTAGGATCCTCTCTGTGTCTCTATTCTGTCTTTGGTCCTACCAAAGAGTGAAGTTACCCTAAACCAAGGGAACTTACCATGGGTTGCTCCAGACTCTCATTCTTTGAGAATCATTTTCTGTGAAGAAAGCTAACTTACACTACCACACCCACTTAGAGAAATCCTTGTGAAGGCTCTGCCAGGCCAAAGATAGCACACTCAACCATAGACTCAACCACTGTAACCTAGGGCAGTGCTGTCATGGGCAGCACAGAACCATGTGGCTGCAATAGAGGAGTTATAGATCCCATAGTAAAAGGTAGGAGGTGGGATAGTTGTCATAAGTAGAGAGGAAGTGGGAGGAGGGCTCCATTATGATCCAGTAGGAAGTGACAGATTTAGGGATGTGTTAATAGCTCCTTTAACCTTGAGACTTCATGTTTTTTTCCATCGTAAGATAGTTGCAGCTCCAATCAGGGTATCCATATCCAACTGAAGAAGGACCTAAACTGAGAGTTATAGCTGAAGCTGATCTTATCCCAGGATCATTTATCAGCAACCTGGTGGAGCAGTAGTAACTCAGGAAGTGCTCAGTTTAAGGCAGATATTGTCAAGTTTAGTCCTTGACTCCTTCACTCACTCGGTGGCTGTCCTTGGTTAAGTCACTTCATCTAAGTCATCAGCTTTTTTCATTGGTAAAATAAGATGATAAGACCTATTTACAGTCTTGTTATCAGAGCTGAGTGAGACATTCATAAAAATACCCAGTACTGTGGCACATGGTAGACACATAGGGTCTTAGTCATCTAGTACAGCTCTAACAGAAATACCATGAGTAGAAAGCTTTAACAAAGAGAAATTTATTTTCTTACAATCTAGTAGACTAGAACCCCAAATTCAGAGTGTTAGCTTCAGGGTAAAACTTTCTCTGTCCGCTCTGGAGGAAGGCCCTTGTTATCCATCTTCCTCTGGAATAGAAGCTTCTCTGCTCCTCACAGGAACCCCTGATTCAAAGGGTGTGCTGTGCTTCCAGTACTTCTTTCTTGATGATACTGGGTCCCTCGTGTCTCCCTACTTGCTTTTCTCTTTTATATCTCAAAAGAGATTGGCTTAGGACACTGTGGTGATCAGGACTGACAAACTTGGCCCCTCCATATCTGGCTGCTGTATTAAGTAGCAGGGTGGGGTCTGTGGTGGCTTCCCACCCCTCAGCTCTCATCTCTCCACTTTCCACTGCTACTGCCAGTCTGCTCACGTAGCCAGCAGCTTCTGTTCTCTTCTTCTGGCATCTGGTTCCTGGACTTGAACTAGCAGCTGTTGGATTCATCAACCCTTACAGCTGGTGCTTGAGTCCTGCTCCCCGACCTGCCGGTCCTGGGTTCGCCAGCCTCTGCCACTCAGTCTCATGGCCAGCTTGGGGTCCACCGACCTACATAACTCTGGTCTCTGACCTGCTGAACTTGGGTTCATCAGCTCCCATGGTCACATGAGGCTTGTGCCAGGACTTGGGACATTCAGCTTCTGAGATTGCGTGAGCTGTTTCCTATATCTGTATCTATCTGTGTGTATATATATGTGTATATATATCTTTTCTTGTACTTTATATATGTTATAAATCTTTCTTTGTACCTACTGTGTTACTGGTTTTGCTTCCATAGAAAACCCAGTCTAAGACAGACACTATCTAATCTTGTAGATCTTATCAATATAACTACCACTAACCCATCTCACTACATCACAGTGATAGGATTTGCAACACATAGAGAAATTGTATCAGATGACAAAGTGGCAGACAACCATACAATACTGGGAACCATGACCTAGACAACATGACATAATTTGAGGAGGATACAGTTCTACTCATGACATTCTACTCTTTAGTCCCTAAAAATTTATGTCCCTGCCACATGGAAACCGTATTTACCCCATCATACTATAGCAAAAGTCCGAATTCTACTCCAAGTCCAAAATTCAAATATTTATTTTCATCTGTGAAATATAGAATACAAATTGCCTGCTTCCAAAAGTCTAGTTTATGCAACAGGATGGCACAAAGTAGACATTTCCATTACAAGTGGAAAAAATTGAAGGGAAAGAAGATATAACAGGTGCTAAGAAAGTCAACAGAACACATTTCATTTGCCCTCAAGGTTTGAAAATCTTCCTCTGTTCTCTTAAATGATTTACACAATGGCCCTGTCCTCCAGACTCTCAGTACTGGCCACACTCTCCAGATTCTGAGTAGTGGCTCCTTGGCCCTGGGCTTCAGCTCTGCCTTCCAGGCCTGCTAGAATGGCAACTGTGCTCCCACAGCTTTAGGGGCACTATTCTTCTAGTCTGTCTGAGCAGCTAGTTCACCCTTTGAAACTCCACCATGCCCCCACTCTTTATAACCCCAGAGGTCACAGCCACACATTTTGAGATTGATGTAGCCTGGCTTACTATGTTCCTTGTCTCTTCAACGTCCCCTTCCTGGTTTCTTGGCCTCTTTGTCTTCCAACCTCATGCCTGCATCTGCCTTGCTGGGGCAAGAGTTCTGAATCTCTGCAAGTATGTGCATGGAGGCACCACACTCCACCAGTAAACTTCAGCTGGAAAGCACTCAACTGTTTCACTCTGTGGGTTGGGAAGACCAGCTCTACTGATAAGTGTCCAGAGGCAGCCCACTCTGCTAGGAAGCCTTCTGCACATAGATACTCAGCTCTTTCCCTTCATGGGTCAGCTCCAGTGCCATCTCATGCTGGTCTCCTGGTTCTGCTGCTGCTGGTTCTCTACTACTGCTAGTTCTCTGCTGCTGGTGGTCCTCTGCTGTCACTTCTCACCATCTATACCATCTCCAGTGTAACAGCTCTCCTCATTTCTTCTGAGTCCTCTATCCATTCACAATTTCAAAACCACTTGTACATTTTAGGTGTCTATTGCACTAGCACCCTACTCCTGGTACCAAATTCTGTCTTGGTCATACAGTACTGCTCTAACAGAAATACCACCAAGTGAGTGGCTTTAAAAAAGAGACTCAATAAAGTATAACATATATCTATTAGTTAATTCAACAAATATTTACTGAGCAAGTAATACATTAAGGCATGATGCCAGGCGTTAGGGATAATGCATCAAGCAAGAACAATGGTTCCTGTTATCTTGGAGCTTATATTGTCACAGTGGGGGTTAACTAAGTAACTGCTTATCTGCTGCAGTTGAGTTAATTCTGACTCATAGTGACCCTATAGGTCAGAATAGAACTGCTCCATAGAGTTTCCAAGGAGCACCTTTTGGGGAGCAGCCATGGCTCTTAACTGCTATGCCACCACGGATTCCACGTGGGGGTTGGTGGAGCAAAAATAAAACAAGAAAGCAAACAGGCAAGTTACAGATGGTAATAAATTCCTTGAGAAAAAAATTAATTTATGGTTATACTTATTATGAGTGTAAACCTCCAACCCCATGACAGCTCAATCTCTCACTACCCCATTAGCTGTATCTTGGAAGTCATTCTCAAATTAAATCCAGATCAGCAATTGCCTCAGGCTTGAGCTTGAAGTGACATTGAACTATTGACTCTTAAAATGATATGGAGGAGAAATAGAGAGGAAAGGAAGATGCGGATGTTGGTAGGAGGAAATCACTGATGATATTCCATAACTCCTAAATACCATTTTGGGAACCATTGCCTGATGGACTTTAGGATCACTTGAAGAGGTCCCAGTTCCCATGCTCAAAAATTCAAACTTGAGAGGTCCAGGGTGACCTCAGGGAGTCTTTGTGTCTGTGTTTCCTATCCCCCACTACCACCCACCTTTCCCTACCCCTACTCCCCAACCCCCCACTAACTCTTATGGGCAAGAAGACAGGGGAACCACTGCTTGCCAACCTGTCAGTGAATTCTGTTAGTCACTAAGGCTAGCATATTTTTATTTTTCTTGTTTCTGGGGTAAGACATGGGTCCTAGCTGACCTTCAAGGAGCTTAGAAGCTAGTGGGATATATAAGCAAAACTGCTGGGGAATATAAAGTGAGAACAACTAATTTAGCCTTTAAAGGTTAGAGAAAACTTTCTTCAAGGGCAGTTAAGATTTAATTGAGCTACAGTGACAGAAAATACAAAATTATGGTGAATTAAACTAGATAGAAATTTATTTCTCACATGAAAGTCCTGAGGAAGGCCACCTGGGGCGGGTATGGTGACCAAGACTCCTTCTATTTTGTTTTTCTATTATCTTTAGCATAACGTCTACAGCTCATGGTCCAAGATGGCTGCACAGATCCCAGCTTTATCATTTCCACATTCCAGTCATAAGGAAAGACAAAGGATCAAAAGAACAAAGGATATTGACTCTTCTTTTAAGAACATTTTCTGGAAGCTTTGCATTACATGTCCATTGATGTAGTACAGAACTTAGGTACGTGACCACACCTACCTAGGTGTGTGACCGGCAGATTTCTCTGAAAAATGAGTAACAGTTAGGCACTGAAAGTCATAAAGACTATCCAGAAAAAAAGGACTTGTTATTGAGTTGGAACTGTCCAGTTGGTACCAACCCAAAGCAACTCTGCATACAACACAACAAAACACTGCTTGATCCTGTTCCATACCTGTGCCATGCCCAAGCCATGCCCACAATCACTGCTATGCTTGACCCATTTTTGCAGTCACTGTGTCAGTCCATCTCACTGAGGACCTTCCATTTTTTGCTAACCCTCTATTTCGTCAAGCATGATGACCTTCTCCAGGGATTGATCCTTCCTAACAACATGTCCAAAGTATGTAAGAGGTAGTCTTGCTATCCTTGCTTCCAGGGAGCACCCTGGTTGCACTTCTTCCAAGACAAATCTGTTCATTCTTTTGGTAGTCAATGGTATTATCAATATTCTTCTCCAATAGCACAATTCAAAGCTATCAGTTCTTCTTCTGTCTTCCTCATTCATTGTCCACTTTCACACGCATGAGACTGAAAATACCATGGCATAGGTCAAGTATCCCGTGGTCTTCAAGGTGGAATCTTGAAAAGGAAATAGTGTGTATAAAAGCTCTGCAGGGAGAGAAACCATGCATCACTCTTCTTTCCACTCATTCTGTTCATGATCCTTCAGGTTGGAACTCACAGCATACCTGGAAGGAGCCTGCCTGCCCCAGCCATTCAGTACTCCCATCTAAAATGATCTCAGGGCAGTTCGGTTATCAAAACATATCACATCACTGAATAATGGCTGTTTAGAGATATTCTCTCCTTTTGAAATTTATTACTAAAACCAGCTTGGAAGAAATTAAAATCTTTTGTCAGATGATTAATTATTCCATATCAGCCTTAGGCAATATTATATAAACATGAAGGGGGATCATTTATGAAGCTGTAGCATATAAAAAACAGCTCATGATAAAATACTGAGGAAATGCAAAACTATGTGTGTGCAAAATTATACATTAGTTGTGACTACAATCATGTGAAAAATATGTGTGTATAAGGACACATATTAGAAAGAATATCCTAAAATTAAAACAATTATGTTTATGATGAAGGATTCCCCTCTGAAAATTCCCTTTAGTGTGACGATAGCCTTTTCATGATCGAGTAAGAAAATAAGTCTTACAAGCTTTACATGGTGTCGTAAGTAGGTATGCATAAGAATCATCCAAGGTCTTGTTAAAACTGCATATTTCCAGGCCCCAGACAGAGAGAATCTGATTCTATAGGTCTGGGAATGATTGGGTTTTTAAGCCACATCATTTGTGGTAATTTGTTATGGCAGCAGCTCATGTTGCCAGGTCTTTCTTCTGTGGCACCACTGGGAAGTTTTGAACCACCAACCTTTAGGCTAGTAGCTGAGTGGCAAACCATCTGGGCCATCCAAGAAATCTAATGTTTGCCCTTTTAACAAGCAAGCACCCAGGTCATTTTGTTGAAAGGGGTACACTGACAACATTTGAAAAACATTGCCATAGGTGGTATGTCTGAGATACTTAAAAAGTATAGAGCTGGGGCATTACCTGTGCCAAGGCAGTTCAGCTTTGTGTTACGGGAAAGACAGTTAGCCAATGTCCCTGTCATGTCCCTGTCATTGTTGGGGAAACAGAAGGTTTAACACAGATTCCATGCTTACAAACATGCTTCTCTGGTTTATAAGTGTAAAATTGTTAAAAAGTACATCTCTGATCACTTTTCTCTTAGTCTTCCAAGTATATTTGAAGCTACCTGATGAAAGTACCCCAGGTACTAACAGTTATGTAGCTCTAGTTCTCCTACTCACCCCCACTTGCTGTAATGTATGTCTTTCTAGAAGTTCGATACAAATTTAGATGTAATCTGCCTTCATCAGTGAGGCATGGCAATTTCAAATTCTATACCTGGACACCATGATCTGCGTAGATCAGTCCTCTGGATAATTCAATACTCATTTTGCTCATTAGAGTGACCAACTTGTCCTGGTTTGCCCAGGACTTACACCATTTCAGCACCAAAAGTCTCATGTCTGGGGAACCCTCAAATCAAAACCAAACCAAACCCATTGCCACAGAGCAGATTCCAGCTTGCAGTTCCTGGCAAAACAGAATGGTTGGTGATCCTACACCTTTCCATTTTTTATGACCTGTGTAACTATGTTCAGCTTAAAAATGAATGAGTAAGTAAAGCATTCTCCAGGAGGGGCTGTCAGCCTCCACAAACAGAAGTTAAACAATTCACCAATCAAAACCTTCAACTATAACTGTATTAGCATTTTCCAAAAGGTAGTGTCTGTAGTGGTAACACAAGCAAAAACTTAGCTTTTTGAAGATCTTCCTTTGAAAAAGAATATATGAAGATGCCATACATTCTTTTTGTGTGTGTGTGTAGAAATAAGAGCATTCCTTCAACTGAATGTGGAATGTAGAAGCAGTTCGTTATCTCTTCACTTTTCTACCACACATCCACTACACAGTGAAAATTTTGCTAAGATTTATGTGTGTTAAGCAACTCAAGAAGGAGAGCTATAAGGTTGAAACAGGCCATAAGAATGTGGAAGATAGACACTAGTGGTAAACTCGCCAAGACGATGTGGGATTTTTTATCAGTAGAATTAAGAAGAAGTTAACTCCATTCTCACTTGATTTTTTTGTTGTTATTTTTAGTTTCCTCCAGCCAATTACACCTCATGGTGACCCCAGATGTGCAGAATAGAATTGCTCCATAGGGTTTTCAAGACTGTGACTTTTTGCAAGCAGATGGCCAAACCTTACTTCAAAAGTGCCAGTGGGTGAGTTTGAACCCTCAGCCTATCAGTTAGCAATCCAACACTTAAAATTTGTGTCAGCATGGGACGTCCTCTACTTTTAGAAGAGTAGTTTTATTGTACAGCTTTTGCAAATTCTCTTAATTCTGTAGTTATTAAGGAGATTCAGAAAGCTAAAAAAGTATGTGCCCCTCAGCACGGTTTGTTTCAAAATGTAGACCCAAACATTTTCAGATCTACCCTACTGTCAAAGATTGAACTGTGTCCCCCTAAAATTGTGTGCAGCCATGTGGCTGGGCCATGATTCCTAGTATTCTATGATTGTCCTTCATTTTGTGATCTTACCATGCTGTATGTTAGAGCATTAGTGTAGGACTGTAAATCCCTTCCTAAGGTCACCTCTGTACTCCAGTGTAAAGGGAGTTTCCCTGGAGAATGGCTTTCATTACTCCTCATCCTTTCATTCTACGAGAGATAAAGGAAAGGTAAGCAAGCAGAGAGCTGAGAAGCTTACACCATCAAAAAAGCAGTACTGACAGAAAAGCACATCCTTCAGACCTGAGATTCCCATGCCAAGATGCTCCCTGATCAACGACTGATGGCAACACAAGGACTTTCCTCCAGAGCTGACCAAGAGGGAAAGTCTTCCCCTGGAGCAGACACCCTGGGTTCAGACTTGTAATCTACCGGACTGTGTACAAATAAACTTTGCTTTGTTAAAGCCATCCACTTGCGGTGTTTCTGTTAGAGCACTACTAGCTGACTAAAACAGAACACATAGAAATTACATCACTGTAAAACTAAATATTGCAAGTGGTTCTTAAGATCCCCAACATTCTGTTTCAAAATTAGTTCTAAATGGCAGCCTTCAAAAACAGCTAGTACTCTTAACTCAGGGAAAAACCAACTGACAACTGATTTGTACTCTGAGAAATACACTTGGATGGAATTTACCGCATCTGTCTGCTTCAACTATTGAGTGTAATGTCGACTTTCATTAAAAAGCCAGTTGAGTCCAATGGCAATTTCCAACAATTAAAAATTTTAGTTCTTCACTAAAGTAAAACAAGACCCATGTGTTACACCTTATACAAAAACCAATTCAAACTGGATAAAAGACCTAAATATCAAATCTAAAACAATAAAGCTAATCCAAGAAAAAGTAGGAACAACAATGGAAGGTTTAACACACAACATAGACAGACTTCAAAACTTCTCAAACAAACCACAAACAGAAAAGGAAATAGATAAATGGGAACTATGAAGAATCAATCACTTTTGCTCATCCGAAGACTTTATTAATAGAATTAAAAGGCCACCTACAGAATGGAAAAAAATATTTGGCAACTCTATGTCAGACCAGTGCCTGATCTCCATAATCTATAAGGTACTACAAAATATCAATAAGAAAAAGATAAATCATCCAACTAAGTGATGGGCAAATGAGATGGACAGACACTTCTCTAAAGAGGAGATCCAGGCAGCCAAAAAACACATGCGGACATGCTCACGATCATTAGCTATTAAAGAAATTCAAATCAAAACAACAATGAGATGCCATCTCACCCCAACAAGGTTGGCCATGATCCAAAAAAAGCAAAACACTAAATGCTGGAGAGGTTGTGGAGAGATTGGAACTCTCCTACACTGTTGGTGGGACTGCAAAATGGTACAAACCCTTTGGAAAGCAATCTGGTGCTACCTTAAAATAATGGATATAGATAAACCTTTTGATCTAGTAATTCCACTTCTTGGAATATATCCTACAGAATCAAGGCCATTCACACCAACTGACACATGCACACGAATGTTCATCACAGCATAGTCCACAAGAGCAAAAAGACAGAATCAACCCAGATGCCCAACAACAGAGGAATGGATAGGTAAACTATGGTATATATACTCAGTGGAACACTATGCAATAATAAAGAACAACAATGATAGCAGGAAACATCTCTTAACCTGGTTTCAACTGGAGGACATTATGTTGAGTGAAAGTCGTCAGCAACAGAAGGACAAATATTGTATGAGATTCCTACAATAAGAACCTAAAAGCAGACTCATGCATAGAAGAAAAGACTCTTTGATGGCTGCAAGGGTGGCGAGGGTGGGAGAGTAAGGGGTGAGGGTCTAGATTAGATAGTTGTTAGAAATTTGGTTGGGTGAAATTGGTGACAGCACACATTAGTAAGAAGATCAGTATTAACGGGACTTCAACACAACTTGTGTACTCCTCCCATCTTAACCCAATACTGCAAGGACAGAGTAGCTGGGGTGAGAGGCCAGGGACCATGCTCTCAGGGGAAACAGAAGCCAATTGCCACAACTAGCATTTTGCTAATGAGGTCTCTCCACACCCCACATTGGTGAGTGGTGTCTGCGGTCTTAAAAGATGCCAACCTGCCATCTGAGGGTACAGCAAATGGTCCCAACTCAGCAGGAATGGATGATCACCAAGGTCCATAATGACATGGGGGAAAGAGAATCCAGAAGACAGAGAGACCCACGTGAGTGGATGCCTACATCGACTTGTGACCGGAAGAACCAGATGGTGTCCAGCTACCACCAGTGATAGCTACGATGGAGCTCACAAAGTTGAGTCTCACTGGCAACACAAATGTAAATGGGGATGCACACTGAGATCTCCACTAAAAGACCGCAGTTGATGGTCCAGGGGCCTCAGGGTTCTCCTGGGAGCAGGGCCCCTGGCCCTGATGCTGCCCCTGTCCATAAATCATAATGAAGGTCAACTTTTCAGACAGCAATGAATTGGACTTTGTGATGCAGAGTGACCATATTGTGTGGGCACTTTATGGTTCTAGGCATCTATAGAAGGTCCTCCTGTGGACCTCATACTGGAGGAAGGGGAATGGGTGGAGATAAGATAGGAGATTGTTGGGAAGATAAGATGTGTGGAGCAGAGAGGAAGAGTGTGCTGTCACTGTGCAGGAAGAGCAGTGGACGCTGCATGTAGGTTAGCATGCAAATTTATATGGGAATGTACATTTTCATTCAATCATAATTAAAAAAAGTTTCAGTTCTTCAATTTTTTAGAACAACAAATACTGAATGCTACAAACAATTTATTCAGTCAGTGATTTCTTTCAATAGAGGACTTAAGGTGACCAATGCAGAAAACCATAAGTGAAACCAACAATTTAAAAACCAAAGCCACTAATTATAATTGTATTAGCATTTTTTCCAAAGTGTGCTCTGTGCAGTGTCAACATGCATTATTGCTAAAACAAAAAAGTTGGTCTCCAGACAAAAAAGTTTGGGGAACACTACGATAAACAGAGATTAGGATGTGTTTCTTTATTTCAAGACTTTTGAGAAGCTTTCCAATAATAATAGTCATTAATGCTCTTCATGATGAGGATATGGCACGTGTTTCTTAAACTTTTTGACCAAATTTTGTCACAATATTTAACAGACTTGGGTTCCAACTAAGATACGTAGAGAAACAACTGCTTTTCCCTTTTAAAATTTGACAATTCAGCTCCTTGAAAGCTGGGACTAAATCTATTCTCAGTCTATTTGCAGTAAAAACAGTTTTTTATTTGCCAATAGCCATTGCAACTTGGTCCAAATCAGGTTTGAGTGGCATGCTAAACATACTGATATTTTAATACACTTTGAAAGAAGCTAATTCTTATAACAAATAACATTATCTCCAGCTTACGAGAACAAACAAGGCGGTGAGAATTTCTAGAAAGTACTTGTAGTTTAAAACCTAGACAATTTCATTTTGATGACTTGAAGAGAAAGATTAGTTAGTGCCAGTGGAGTAGGGCTTTGTTTGAAGAGCCGTAAACAAGCAGGTATGGGCATTTGTAGCTAGCAGGCTTATCTGCAATTGCATATTTTCTTAAATGATAGATTTATCTATTTCTCAACTCAAATTAACAGTGGGTCTATCAGCAATCTCAACTGGCTTCTGAACCAGCACTGAGGGAAATGAGGAAGAAAATGAAAAGAGTTGTCCAGACTTAACAGTCATTGAAGGGTAGAGTATAGAAGAAATCAGGGGTACAGGGTCAGCATGACGACAGGTGGTTAGGAAACACTGGATTATGCTATGTACCATTCCACTGCCTTTACACAAGGATGTGCCCAGTCAGTTTATCTACAAGAATAAGGCCTATATAAAAACATAGTTTAGTCACCCAAGTGGTATTAAAAGGAGATAAGGGTAAAATGGGTCAGACAGTTCCATACATTTCTCCTTCATGGTGAAGACAGGTATCAAACATGTAGACAAGCAAATGTTGCTTTAGTTCAGATGTGGTTGCAAAGAAAATGCTAAAGTTGTCAAGTATTCCATTTTATTTGGATCTACAGTCAATACCCACGGAAGCAGTAGTCAAGAAATCAAACAATGTATTGCCTTACACAAATCTGCTGCAAAAGACCTTTTTAAAGTTTGAAAACACAAAGACACCACTTTGAGGGCTAAGGTGTGCCTGATCCAAGCCATGGCATTTTCAGTCTCCTCATATGCATGTTAAAGCTGGACAAAGGAACAAGGAAGACTGAAGAAGAACTGATACTTTTGAATTACAGTGTTGGCGAAGAATACTGGAAAACACCACAGACTACCAGAAGAATAAACAAATCTGTCTTGGAAAAAGTGCAACCAGAATGCTCCATAGAAGCAAAGATAGTAAGACTTAGTCTCACGTAATTTTGAAATGTTTTCAGGAGGGGCTAAGTCCCTGAAGGAGGACATCATGCTTGGTAAGGTATAGGGTCAATAACAAAGTGGAAGACCTTCACTGACAGGGACTGACTTAGTGGCTGCAACGTGACATAGGCTCAAACAACACCAATTATGAGGATGGTACAAAACTGAACAGTGTTTTGTTCTGTTTTACAGTCAGAACCAATTCAACAGTACCTAACAACAATCAACCAACAAATTCACTTTGTTGTTTAACTACAGTGAAATGACATTGCACCAAGCAGTAAAGAATATAAAATATGAAAATAAATTTTTATTGGGAAGAGGAGATGTTATATATAAGAGCACTGCCAATGACTATATTACATTAACAACCATTGTTTACAAAAAAAATACAGGTTTAATAAAGGAAGAAATTGGAAGTTTAAAACAGATTTCCAAATACAACTTTCCAAGCACTTTTAAGTAATAAGATCTCAATCTCCATTAACTATACAGATCATTGAGACAAAGTGTATTGGTTTGTAGCTTTTTCCCATCATCATCTGACTTTGTACTACCTTGTGAATCTTACATCATGATCCCAACTCTGATGTTCCTGGTCCTGATCTAAAATGGTCCTCTCCATATACAAGTGGGTACTTATCAAGAGGTAATATTACAAATAGGGTCTGTTTCTTTTGGCACTGTGGATTAAATAAATTCTATGTGCCTTTAAATAAACACCATCGTTCTAAAGACAGCTGCTTGGGCCAAATCTGGATGAGTTCTTTTATTTTGAGGAGTGTTTAAGTCACATACACATGTGTAAAGAGTCTGGAAATGGCACTGGAATATGTGTATCATATCTTTGTTGATACGGTTTTAAGTTTTCTGCAAGCTAATAGGACATATGCAATTCTGGAGACTATCAGATAACAATGAATATCTTCCTATTGTGTGGAAACCATCCTCAGATGAGCAATACTCATTTTGCTTATTTCTACTCCCACAACAGAAAACATTCAACAAGGCCAAGTTCATCTACGTTTATTTAATTATAACAAAAATAGAACAATGTATACTAAACAAAAAAAGATATTGAGAAAAGATGATGAAAAGGTTTCAGGACAGAAATTACTAAGTGTACCAAAAGGAATTACCCAGATGCTATTAAAATACATACATAACTTATAATTGGTAATTACTATAAATTCAGAAACTGAGTCTTGGTTTACTAGTAAAATTATCAAACTATTTTCAAAATACTACAGTATCTAAAAGTATTACATAAACAGCAAATAAAAATTATATCCTGAGATAAAACACAAATAATGCTTGTCATGCCAGACATACATTCCATCTTCCTTCACATAAACTTGTAAGAATCTGGTATTCTGCATGTTACAAAATGATGGTAATATGTGTTGATATAAATTTCAGCCACAAAAATAAATTTCTTCACATCATAAATATTCCTATGATGAAACATTATGGCTCCAGTTTCACTAATCAAAGCTTTATGAAGATAAAAATTACATTTGGTTTTGACTCCTCAAATCATGGCTGAAAACTCTTAGGTGAACATTCTAGGCTTTTTTTCTCACAGCAACTGACCCAAAATATATTTTAAGAAATGTTTATTTTCTCTGCCTATTTGTTTTAAAATTATAAATTCCTAAGCACTTTTTCTTCTTCTTCTTCATCACTGTCAGTGACATTGACTTGCTGGATGCTAGAGGGAGTTGAGGTCGGGGCTGTGAAGACATTCTCCAAGGCTCCAATGTCCAGCTGAGTCACAGGATTTAAGTATTCTTCCCCACTGTGGCCATGACTGTTATAGTAAGCGGTCCCATCCGTGCTCTCACAACTCCGAGAATCTTCGCTGTGTGTGTGTTCATCTGGGTAGTCTCTAAAAGGATAGTCTCTATTTAAAGCTGAAAACATAGCCTCATGTTTCTGGTACCTGTCTTCATAATAACCAAGGCATTCCGGCATTGAACTTGGAAAATTTCCATAGCCAAATGGAGGCCGACTATAAGGGCATGTGCTGCAGCAGAGAGAAATAAAAAGGGATTAGATCATACCTCGTCTGCATGATGCCTGCACACAGACTACCTGAGCAAGCTAACTGCATCCTCTGCGGGGCATGGACAGTTGTCAAGATCCTTTCTACAACCGCTTCATGCATTCGTTTGCTTTTTCTTACTTACCAGCACTGAAGTGGCAAAGTAAGCTTGTGACTGAAATATTCATCAGCACTCTTACCTATTACCAGCCTCAGGCTTCTAATTTTTGACAGCCTTGATAAAATAAAAAGTACTAACCTTGGCCTTTCTTGGATGATGCCTCACAAGTTTTGGAAATGCAAGCATGCATTCTACTAGGCTAAGGCTGCACAATGGGGAGGAATGCACTATTTGTTCTTGCAAAGCTCATAAGGTAAAATGTATAATTGGGTTGAATTCAAGGGCTCCTGAATATTGGCATAAAAGGTTGTTGGACAGAACACAACTTAATATTTTAATTTACATACAACAATAAAGTTAAAAACACTCTTACCATCAGAAAGATTAAAACTGATTGACACTAAACTGTAGTTTTAAGGATAATTTTAAAATTTCATTTTGGAGGGCAAGAATTTGAAGAACAAAAAAGATTATTTTCTGTTTTATAAGCTGGCGGGGGAAAAATCAAATCCAAAAATTCTGTCATTCAAATTTGTTTGTCAATTTTTAAAACAAATAAAAACAGACAGTATTATACTCCCCTTCAACGGCACAAAACATTAATCTCAGATGGAGAGAGAGAAAAGCTGTGTCAGATGTTCCCTGGGCTCATGGACTCCCTCTAGTGACAGATAATATAAACATAATGATCCCATTCATTATCAAATCCATGCCAAGTTGGATACTCATTTCATGCTCCCCATTTTTTAAAAGCCAATTTTGTTTCGTGACCTATAAAAACATAGGCATGATTGAATACTAGGCTATTATCTCAAACTCTTTGATGACATGAGGTGTCTCCAGTGGTTTGATGTCTCACAACCAAATCTTTTAAGTGCTGGGTATCTCACCCATGTTAAATATTAGACATAAAAGGCAAAACTTCTACAATTTTTCAGGCTTTCCTTCCTAGCGCCACATCCTAATTCAGGTATTTTTTTTAGAGTTGTAAAAGCGTAGATAACAAAATCAAAACTCATTGCCATCAAGTCGATTCAAACTCACATCAACTCTATAAAACCAAAAACCTCAAACCCATCAACTTTGAACTGATTCTGACTCCTAGAGTCACTACAGGACAGATCAGAACTGCCCAAAAGGATTTCTATGGAGTGGCTGGTGGATTCAAACTGCTAACCACTTGGTTAGCAGCCAAGCTGTTAACCAGTGTGCCACCAGGGCTTCTTAGTGACCAGATAGGACAGAAAACTTCCTCATAGTATCTTTCATGCATTGAGCTCTAAATAACCGGTTACTGAGGGAATTTTGTAGAGCTCCTATGTCAAGCCAAGCGCCGTTAATAGAGCTCCTATAACTTTGTTAATATAGCCTCCCCCACGTTTAGACCTCCCTAACCACTGAATTCTACTCAAATTCATTTCACCCTCAATGAATGCAAGATACTATACAAGGCTTAGAGAACAATTTAAAAAAAAGAAGAAGAAAGAAATCCAGGTATATACCAGACACATGCTGAAATCCATAACATTGCTGAGAATGGGTATTCCAGAACACCTTATTGTCCTCATGAGGAATCTGTATATAGATCAACAGGCAGTTGTACAAACAGAACAAGGGGGTACTGCATAGCTTAAAATCAGGAAAGGTGTACGTCAGGGTTGTATCCTTTCACGATACATTTTCAATATATATATCAAACATTTACTCTAAGAAGCTGGACTATGTAAAGAAGAATGAGGCATCAAGACTGGAGGAAGACTCATTAACAACCTGAGTAATGCAGATGACACAACCCTGCTTGGTGGACGTGAAGAGGATTTGAAACACTTACTGATGAAGGTCAAAGACCACAACCTTGAGCATGGATTGTACCTCAACATCAAGAAAACAAAACTCCTCACAACTGGACCAGTAAGCAATATGGTCATAAATGGAGAGAAGATTGAGGTTGTCAAGGATTTCATTTTACTTGGTTCCACAGTTAATGCCAATGGAAGCAGCAGTGAAGAAATCAAAAGACACATTGAATGAATAAGGAAGACAGAAGAAGAATGGATGCCTTTGAGTTACGCTGTTAGAGAAGAATATTGAATTTACTATGAAGTGTGTCTTAAGCTGGGTTTTCTAGGGAAGCAAAACCAGTAACACGTGTATGTACAAGGAAAGATTTATATATATAAAGTACAAGAAAAGATATAGGTAGATAGATACAGGAAACAGCTCACGCAATTGCAGAAGCTGAATGTCTCAAGTCCTGGCACAAGCCTCATGTGGCTCCGGGAACTGGTGAATCCAAGGTCGCCAGGTCAGAAACCAGAGTTCTAGGTCACTGGTTGTGTAGGGTGGTGGACCTCAAGCTGGAGGCAAGACGGAGCTGCAGAGGCTGGTGAACCCAGAATTGGCAGGTTAGGGAACAAGACTCTCAAGCGCCAGCTGTAAGAGTTGATAAATCCAACAGCTACTAGTTCAAGTCCAGGAACCAGATGCCAGAAGAGAGCAGGAGCTGCTGGCTATGTGAGCAGACTGGCAGTAGGTGGTGTAAGGTGGAGAGAAGAGAGCTGAGGGGCAGGAAGTCACCACATGCCCAGCCCTGCCACTTAATACAGCAGCCAACTATGGAATAGCTAAATTGACATAATCCTGACCACCACAGTCCACCCCTTGTCAACTTGGCATCTGCATGCATCTCACCTTTCCATCCATAGTCTCTGAAGGAATACAATTACAAAGTCACACTTATGTCTAACATGACATAACACATGCATAACTGAAAATGCATTAGAGTCGGCAATTCAAATCCACCAGGCGCTCCTTGAATACTCTGGGGGTCAGTTCTACCCTGGCCCCTAGGGTCGCCATGAGTCGGATCTGACTCAATGGCACTTGGCTTGGCATTTATGTCTTATGTTTCATAAGTAAACAAAAATAACTGTTACACACATACAAAGCAGGAATATGCATAACAATTACAGTCCTCATTTCTGTAACTGGTTATGTGCCCATAACTGATATTTACAATTACCTTCTTCTACAACCTATTCAGTATTCCTGGTTCTTTGCCTGGTGAGGTGGTCCAAGCCTTCATTCCTGAAGGGTCTGGGCTATTAGCAGTCATTTTGGAATTGGGTTGCTGTAGCTTTCCATTGACCTTAATCACAGGACATGGTAGTACTAGTAGCCGTCCTATGGGATCTTCTGCATTCCAAACATACTCTTCTGTATCTCCATTATGTAATATCAATCCAATTTAATCTTCATAGTCAGGATCAATCACAATCAGTTACAACACAATCCAGTGTTGTAACTCCCTTCTTTGTCTGTTGATAAGAGGCATAAGGAGCCCAAAATGGCCTGGTGGCTATTTTAGCTTCCAGTTCAGTGGAATCATTGATGTGTCTCCAGGTGACAGCATTCCTCCCTTAGGAACTAAGATATGTAACCCTGCAGAGCATAAGGTCATGGGGACAAGAAGCAAAAATCCTGCAAGTGAGTCACTAGGAGTAATAGTGAGTGGTGCCACTCCCATTTCTACTCCTTGATTCGTGGACCCATGAATCCTGGCTATAGGAGAAACAGCACCATGTATTGGATGCTAGTTTAGGGAATATACAGCCTCCTGTAGAACATTTCCCCAATCTTGCAAGGTACTGCCACGTAGCTGGCAGCATAATTGTTTGTGTCTTCAGGAGGCCATTCCATTGTTCTATCAAGCCAGCTGCTTCCGGATGGTGGGGAGCATGGTAAGACCAGTGAATTCCATGAGCATGGGCCCACTGCTGCACTTCATTTGCTGTGAAGTGAGTGCCTTGATCAGAGGTGATACTGTGTAGGACACCATGACAGAGGATAAGGCATTCTGTAAGTCCACTGACAGTAGTTTTGGCAGAAGCATGGTGGTGCCAGGAAGGGAAATCCATATCCAGAGAAAGTATGTATTCCAGTAAGGACAAAACGCTTTCCTTTCCATGATGGAAGTGGTCCAATGTAATCAACTTGCCACCAGGTTGCCAGCTGATCACCTCGAGGAATACTGCCATATAGAGGACTCAGTGTTACTCTCTGCTGTTGCCAGACTGGGCACTCAGCGGTGGCTGTAGTGAAGTTGGCCTTGGTGAGCAGGAGTCCATATTGCTGGACCCATGGATAACCACTGTCCCTGCCACCACAACCACTTTGTTCATGAGCCCATTGAGCAATGACAGAGGTGTCCAGGGAAAAAGGATGACTGGTTCCCACAGAATGTGTCATCTTATCCACTAGACCTCTGCTGAGGTCACTCTTTGATGAGCATTCACGTGAGACCCAAATACCTTCACTTCTTTGGCCCATTCAGAGAGAGGTCTATCCATATAACTCTCCCCCATAAGTCCTTGTCTCCAATCTTCTAGTCATGTTCCTTCCAAGAAAAGTGAACAACCAGAAGGGAAGAGGATTTGAAACACTTAACTGATGAAGATCAAAGACAACAGCCTTCAGCATGGATTGCACCTCAACATCAAGAAAACAAAACTCGCCCTTGCCCATAAAGCATCATGAAGGTCCACTCTTTGGACACGAATGTATTGGACTTGGTGACACAGAGTGACCATATATTGGATGCATTTTATGGTTCTTTGTATCTATAGGATATCATCCTGCTGACCTCTGGCTGGAGTAAGGGGAGTGGTGGGGGTGACTGTTGGGAGGCAACTGTTGGGAGGATGAGACATGTAAGGAGCAGAGAGGAATAGTGTGCTGTCACTGCACAGGGAGAGCAGTGGAAGCTGCATATAGGTGGGCATGTAAATTTATATGGGAATGTATATTTTCACTCAGTCATAAAAAAAAAAGAAAAGAAATGCAAAAAAAAGAAAGAAAACAAAATTCCTCACAACAATACGGTCATAAATGGAGAGAGGATTGAGGGTGTCAAGGATTTCATTTTACTTGGTTCTACAATCAATGCCAATGGAAGCAGCAGTCAAGAAATCAAAAGACACATTGCACTGAGAAAATCTGCTAAGAACCTCTTTAAAGTACTGAAAATAAAGATTGTCACCTTGAAGCCTAAAGAGTGCCTGACCCAAGCCCTACTATTTTCAGTCCCATCATAGGCATGCAAAATCTGAATGAATAAGAAAGACAGAAGAAGAATGGATGCCTTTGAGTTGTGGTGTTGGAGAATAATATTGATTGTACCATGGAGTGCCAAAAGGTCAGATCTATTCTGAAAGAAGTACAACCAGAGTCCTCCTTAGAAGGAAAGATGGTAAGACTATGGCTCACATACTTTGGAAACATTGTAGAAGGGATCAATTCTTGGAGAAGGAAATCATGCTTGGTAGAGTGGAGGGCGAGTGAAAAAGAGGAAGACTCTCAACAAGCTGGGGATTGACACAATGGCTGCAATGATAGGCTTAAGCATAAAAACAATTGTGAGTGTGGCACACAACTGGGCAGTGTTTTGTTCTCTTATGCATACAGTTGTTATGAGTAAGAACTAACTCAATGGCACCTAACAACAACAACAGTGACTAATGAGGTGTCCCTGTGCAGTGCAAATGGTTAACACTTTTGGCTGTTAAGTGAAAAACTGGTAGTTTGAATACACCTAGCCAAGCCAAGCCAAGTGCCGTCGAGTCGGATCCGACTCATGGCGACCCTAGAGGCACCTTATATAAGAGCCTAGTTATTTACTTACACAAAGTCAGCTATAAAAATCTTATGGAGTACAGTTCTGCTGACAAATATGGAGTTACTATGAATCAGAATCAACACAATGGCAGTATTTTTCTTTCTTTTATTTTTGTAAATAATGATGTTGAGTACCTTTCCACGTACTTACTGGCCATATAAGTAATTGTTTGAAGAACTTACTATTTGTAGTCTCTGAGGATTTTAAAATCAGGTCAGGTGTCTGCTGAGTTGTGAGAGTTCTTTACATGTTCCGGCTACAAGTCCTTTATCAGATATATAATTTGAAAACATTATCTCCCATTCTACAAGTTATCTTTTCACTCAGAAATTTAAGGTTGTAAAGATTTATCCCTATTTTGTTTTAAAAGAGTTTATGGTTTTAACTCTTATATTTGAGTCTATGATCCATTCTGAGTTAATTTTTGTACATAACATTGGGTAAAGGTTAAATGTCTTTTACATGTGGATATCCAGCTATTCCAGCATCATTGGTTAAGAAAAATATACTTTGGGGAGAAAAGTGGGGTGCAGAACTCAAATCATGTAAAAAAAGACCAGATTTGATGGCCTGCCTGACACTGTAGGGGCAGTGGATGACATGGACCCTGAAATCTCATTAGCCCGGAAGTAAAACTCTTCCCAAAGCAAACTCTTTAGAAAAGATTAGACTGGACTATAAGCCATCCACTGATACTGACAAAGAGTGTGTTTCTTGGCTCAAGTATATACATGAAACAAAATAGGCAATTTGTGTCCAGAGGTGAGATTAAGAGGGCAGAAAGAGCCAAGAACTGACTGAACAGATATGGGAAATACATGGTGGAGAGGAAGGGTGTGCTGTCACATTGCACAGAGAAGAACTGGGGTCATACAACAATGAGTGTATTTGTATGAAAAACTGACTTGAATTGTAAACTTTCACTTAAAGCACACACACATATATATTCTTTCCCCATTGAATGATCTTGGCACATCTGCTGAAAAGCAAAATCAATTGGCTATAGACATACA
The DNA here is from genome assembly GCA_028571685.1 of Heterohyrax brucei. Lineage (NCBI taxonomy): Eukaryota > Metazoa > Chordata > Mammalia > Hyracoidea > Procaviidae > Heterohyrax > Heterohyrax brucei. The sequence continues at coordinate 175,766,521 of CM053141.1, forward strand.
GGTTTATTTCTGGACTCTCAATTCTATTCTATTGATCTAAACATCTAACCTTTGGCAGTTTGATACTGCATCTTTGTAATAAGTTTTGAAATCAAGAAGTGTAAGTTCTTCAACTTTGTTCTTTTTTCAAGGTCATTTGGATATTTAAGGTCCCTTGCAAGGGGCTGGCTGCAATTCCATATGAATTTTAGGAAGAGCTTTTCCATTTCTGGGATAAAGAAGTCCTTTGAAACTTTTAAGAGGGGTTACATTGAATCTGTTGATCACTGTAGGGAGCACTGTCATCTTACCACTATTAAACCTTTCAATCCATAAACACAGTTGTTTTTCTACTAGTTTAGGTCTTCCTTAATTTTTTTCGGGAATGTTTTGTAATTTTCAGTGTATAAATCCTGTATCTCCTTGGTTAAATTTATCCTTAAGTATTTAATTCTTTTTGATGGATTTGTGAATAGAATTGTTTTCTTAATTTACTTTTTGGGTTTTTCTGTTGCTATCATTTAGAAATACACTGATTTTTGTGTATTTAACCCTGATGGTACAGTGGTTAAGTGCTATGGCAACTCACCAAGACATTGGCTGTTCAAATCCACCAGAAGCTAGCTCCTTGGAAACTTTATGGGACAGTTCTACTCTGTCCTATAGGGTCACTATGAGTCATAATTGACTCAAGAGACAGTGTTTTTTTGTTGTTATTGTTTGTTTTTCACAACTTGGCTGAATTAAATTATTAGCTCTAACAATTTTTGTGGTGTATTTAGGATTTGTCCTATACAAGATGATGTCATCTGTGAATAGAAATAGCTTTACTTCTTTCTTTCCAGTTATAATATCTTTTATTTCTTTTTCTTGCCTAATTTCTCTGACTAGAATCTGTAGTACACGTTGAATAGAAGTGATAAGAGTGGGCATTCTTTTGATGGCAGGGCCAAGATGGTAGACCAGTCAGAGCCCTCTTGTGGTTCCCCTTAGAACAGAGACCCCCTGCGTCCCCACCCCACCCCCCAAAATGAATCATTTATATATTACATTCTAGGAACCTGGAACATCTAAAGCAAAGCTGAGAAATTAGACTGAGTGGCAAAGGAGGGACAGAAGACTGATTCAGAAGCAGCGGGAGTTGCCAATCCTGACTTGGTAGCAACTCGCACCCCACAGGCTGGACATCTGATAATAAAGAATGATATGGAAGACATTATGCTTAGTGAAACTAGTCAGTAGCTAAAGGACAAATACTGTATGAGACCATTATTATGAGGACTCAAGAAAATGGCTAAGCATAGAAGAAAATAATCTTTGATGGTCATCATAGGGGACGATGACCATCCTTTGCATTTTAGTTTAAATACTAAGCAAACAACATTCAAAACAGAGAAAGAAAAGCAACACGAATTTCTGATAAAATAGACTTTAAAGTAAAATCCACCACAATGGATAAGAAAGGACACTACATGAGTAATGGGTCAATACACCAGGAGGACATTAAATATTTACCACCTAATGGCAGGGCTCCTAAATAGATATTAGATAGGAATGGGGTTAAGTGAGGGAAGTGACAGCACACAATAGAAGGGAAATGCACATGGCTGTACCATACCAAGAGCTAAGAAGTTTTCCAAATACAACCCAGCATTGTGAAGGTCAGAATTGTGGGGACAGAGGTTTAGGGACCATGATTTCAGGGGACATCTAGGTCAAACAAAAAATCAGTGTAAAAGAATTTTTGGAATTATCAGAAATATAATATAAGAGATTAACATACAGAATCCTTGAAGACATCAGAGGGAGATCAGGCAAAACAGAATAAGCCAAGAAGCAACAGAGGAACAGTAAACTCAGCAACAGAGGAACTCAAAAAGATTAGAGAAGAATATAATGACAGGTCTAACAAGCTACAAGAATCCACAGAGACAGCAAACAAAATTCTATAAAATTTTAGAAACTTATAGTAGCAGAATTGTGGCAATGGAAGTCAGAAGTAGTGAGACTGAAAATAAAACACCTGACACTAACATATTTGAGGAAAAATCAGATAAAAGAATTCTAAAAAATGAAAAAAACAAACAAACAAAAAAACCCTTACAATTACCTGAGACTCAATTAAGAGGAATAACCTACAGGTGATTGGAATGCCAGAATGGGAGGAGATAACAGAAAATATAGAAAAAAATTGTTAAAGATTTGTTGGCAGAAAACTTTCCAATATCACAAAAGATAAGAAGGTATCTATTCAAGATGCTCATTGAACCCCAGACAAGGTAGATCCCAAAAGAAAGTCACCAGGACACATTATATTCAAAGTGGCCAAAACCAAAGATAAAGAATTTTAAGACCAGCTAGGGATAAAAGAAAGTCATTTACACAGAAGAATCAGTAAGACCAAGCTCAGACTATGCAGTAGAAACCATGCAGGTAAGAAGGCAATGCAATGCCATATTTAAAGCCTTGAAGGAAAAAAAAATGTCAGCCAAGAATCACATATTCAGCAAAACTCTCAAATATGATGGCAAAATTAGAACATTTCCATATAAACAGAAATTTAAGGAATTTTTAAAAACAAAACCTGAATTATAGTACTAAAGGGTGTCTTTTGGTTACAAAATCAATAACATCAGAAAAGAATCCAACACTAGAATTCAAGACAGAATAATCAGATACTAACCGAGATAAAAACCAAAAACCAAACCCACTGCCATCAAGTCAGGTCAGACTAATAAATCAAAGCTAAAACACTAAAAATCAGGAACAAAGATGTCTTTATATAAAAGATGACACTGTAACAAAAAAAGACTAAGAAATGTAGTAAGAAATCATTCATATCTATAAATATGCTCTTATATTCATTTTATATACACACATACAAATAAATAAAGAACTGGTTTAAACTTAGAAAAATAGGGGTAAACATGAAGGTAATGACAAAGGAAACTTAAAATACTAAACATCAGAATAAAAAACAAGAAAAACATAAAGACACAGTATCTTAGGCTGGGTTCTGTAGAAAGCAAAACTAATAAAGCATATAAATACAGACAGACATATTTACACCAAGGAAACGGCTCACTTGATTGTAGAGTCTAGAATGTCCCAAGTCTGTGGATCAGGATCACCAAAACAAGGAGCAAAGATTGCTCTGAATCCTACGGCTTCCCGCTGTTTATCTAACCTGTGGCTCCTGGGACTTGAGCTATCAGCCCATCTGTAGTTCTTAGAATTTGTCAATCTTCACAACCTGAAAATGAGAATGCTGCTCTCTGCCCTGCTGATCTTGGGTTTACCAGCCCCTGTGGCTACATGAATCAAAGGGAGTCTCCTTGTTTTGGTGATCCTGATCCACAGACTTGGGACATTCTAGACTCTACAATCAAGTGAGCCGTTTCCTTGGTGTAAATATGTCTGTCTGTATTTATATGCTTTATTAGTTTTGCTTTCTACAGAACCATAACAGAATACTATGAAAACTGTGTGTAGCAGTTTAGCTGAGCCATGATCCCAGTATTGTGTGACATTCCTCTATGCTGTAAATTCTGCCTCTATGACATTAATGAGAGAGGATGGGTGGTAGTTGTATTAGTGAATCAGGATTTAAACGTGCAAGATTTTATTGTACCTTGAGGCAATCTTTTGGGAAAGAAAGGAAAGGGTAGCAAGCAGAGTTGGGGACCTCATACCATCAGGAAAGATGCAGCGCTGGGAGCAGAGCACATCTTTTGGAAAAGAGCCAGAGTCCCTGCACCTCAGAAGCTTCCATTCCCAGGGAAGATTGACCACAAGGACCTTCTTCCACAGCCAACAGAGAAAGACTTCCCCTGAAGCTGATGCTCTGAATTTGGACTTTAGCGTACTGGACTGTGATGCAATAAAATTTCTCTTTTTAAAGCTGTCCAGTTGTGGTTATTTCTGTTACAGCAGCACTAGATGACTAAGACATAATTTGGTACCAGGGTGGGGTACTGCTCTAACACATACGTAAAATGTGGAAGCAGTTTTGAAACTGAATGGATAGAAGAGTCAGAAGGAACCAAGCAGAAGTATTAACAATGGAGGAGGCACAGGTGGTGAGAACGAGCAATGAACTGATAATGCAGAACCAGGAGCCAACCTACTGAACTAGAGAGCTGAATGCCCGGGTACAGGAGGTGTCCTGGTGGATAGGGTGCCTCCAGGCACTTAAATCAGTGGAGTTACAGAGCTTTGGAATGCTTGCCCCCACAGGGCAGATAAAGACCTGCAACCTGGGACGGGAGCCCACAGGAAGCTGAAACTGAAGAGACAAGGAGCGTGAGAGGGTGAGCTGTCTTAGTCTCAAAAGTCATGGCCATGACTCAAGGGATCTCTAATGGTGGAGCCATGGCCTCTGGTGTTTCTAAGGTAGAGCCATGCATGCCCTCTGGTTTTTCTAAGAGTGTAATTGTCACTTAGACAGACCAGGAAAATTTTTCCGAAAGCTAAGAGAGGATAGCTGCTGTCCCATTGGGCTATGAAGGTGGTGCCATAGCCCAGAGCCGAGTGGCCTCCATCAGAATCTGGGGACTGTAACCAATACCTAGAGTCTACAAGACAGGACCACTGTGTCTCAGAAAATGGAAAATTATTTTCAAGCTTTGAGGGCTAACGTAATGTGTTCTTCTAATTTGCTTGGTGTCTCTCATACCTTCTTTCCACACAATTTCTCCGTTTTGTAATGGAAATGTCAATCTCATGCCTGTTTTGCCACTGAATTTTAGAAGTAGATAACTTATGTTCTAGATTTCACAGTTGGAAAATAATTTCAGGATTTTGGACACGGACTTAAGACTTTTGCTGTGATATGAATATATTTTGCATGTTGTAAAGATGTGATTTGGGGGGTGCCAAAAGGTGGTATGTCATGGATTGAATTGAGTGTCCCCCAAAATATGGGTAACCATTTGGCTACACTGTGATTCCTGGTATCATGCGGTGTTCCTCTGTAATGTAAATCCTACCTCTGCGATGTTAATAAGGGAAGAAGGGGGGCAATCATGTTGGTTGGGCAGGACTGAATGTGTAAAACTGCAATGTGCCTTCAGGTAATCTTTGGGGATATTGGAGGAAGTGAAGTAAGCAGACAGTTGGGAATCTCATACCACCAAGAAGCAGCACTGGGAGCAGAGCACATCACTGGGAAGGACCCTGGGTCCCTAAGCCTCAGAAGCTCCCAGTCCAGGAAAGATTGAAGACAAGGACCTTACTCCAACAGAGAAAGCCTTCCTCTCGAGCTCATGCTCTGAATTTGGACTTGTAGCCTCCTGTACTGTGACAGAATAAAATTTCTCTTTTTAAAGCCATCCACTTGTGGTATTTCTGCTATAGCAAAGCTAGACGACTAATGCAACTACCTGATGTACAACAGAACAAAACACTGCCCAGCCCAGCACCAAGCAGCCTACAATCATTTTAAGCCCATTGTTGCACTCATTATGTCAGTCTATCTTGTTGAGTGTCTTTCTCTGTTTTGTTGACCCTGTACTTTAGAAACCATGATGTCCTTCTCCAGGGACTGATCCCTCCTGAGGACATGTTCAAAGTATGTAAGACATAGTCTTGCCACCCTTGCTTCTCAGGAGCACTCTGGTTGTACTTCTTCCAAGACAGATATGTTTATTCTTTTGACAGTCCATGGTATATTTGATACTGTTCTTCAAAATCACAATTGAAAGACATCAATTTTTCTTCTGTCTTCCTTACTCATGGTCCAGCTTTCACATGCATATGATGTGATTAAAAATAACATGGTTTGAGTCAGGTACACCTTAGTCCTCAAGGTGACATCTTTACTTTTCAACACTTTAAAGAGGTCTTTCGTAGCAGATTTGCCCAATGCAGTGCATCTTTTGATTCCTTGACTGCTGCTTCCAAGGGCATTGACTGCAGATCCAAGTAACATGAAATCCTTGACAACTTTTATATTTTCTTTTTTCCATTTATCATAATGTTGTTTATTGGTACAGTTGTGAGGATTTTGTGGTTTTTTTTTTTTTTATGTTGAAATGTGATAGGCTGTGGTATTTGATCCTCATTAGTAAGTGTTCGAAATCCTCTTCATTTTCAGCAAGCAAAATTGTGTCATCTGCATAACACGGGTTGTTAATGAGTCTTCCTCCAGTCATGATGCCCATTCTTCTTCATGTAGTCCAGCTTCTCATACTGTTTGCTTGGCATACAGATTGAACAGGTATGGTGAAAGGATACAACCCTGACACACACTTTTCCCGAATATAAGCCATGCAGTGACCCTCTTGTTCTGTTCGAATGACTACATCTCAGCCCTTATACAGATTTCTCATGACCAGAATTAAGTGTTCTGAAATCTCCATTGTCTGCAATGTTGTCTGTAATTTCCTATGATCCACATGAATGCCTTTGCAGAGTCAATAAAACACAAGTAAACATCTTTCTGGTATTCTCAGCTTTCAGCTAAGATCCATCTGACTTTACCAGTGATATCCCTAGTTCCACATCCTCTTCTGAATCCAGACTGAATTTCAGGTAGCTCCCTGTCAATATACAGCTGCAGCTACTTTTGAAGGACCTTCAGCAAAGTCTCACTTGCATGTGGTACTAATGATACTGTTGCATAATTTCTGCATTTGCTTGGACCATCTTTCTTGGGAATAGGCATAAATGCAGATAACTTTGAGTCAGTTAGCCAGCTAACTGTCTTCCAAATTTCTCAGCATAGATAAATGAGCATTTTCAGTGCTGCATTCATTTGTTGAAACATCTCTGTTGATATTCCATTGGTTCCTAGAGCCTTGGTTTTCTGTCAATGCATTCAATGCAGCTTTAACTTCTTCCTTCAGTACTACTGATTCCCGATCATATGCTACCTCTTGAAATGGTTAAACATTGACCAATTCATTTTGGTATCATGACTGTGTATTCCTTCCATCTTCTTTTGATGCTTCTTATGTCTTTTACTTTTTTCCCTGTAGAATCTTTCACTGTTGCAACTTGAGTTTTTTCTTCAGCTATTTCAGCTTGAAAAATGCAGAGCATGTTCCTCCCTTTTGGTTTTCTATCTACAGCTCTTTGCACACGTCATTATAATACTTTGTCTTCTTGAGCTGCCCTTTGAAATCTATTGTTCAGTTCTTTTATTTCAACATTTATTCCTTTTGCGTTAGTGACTCAGCATTCAAGAGTCTACTGACATCCAATTAGGTCTTTTCTTTCTTAATGATCTCTTGATTTCTTCATGTTATTCTACAGCTTGGCTGGTCTTTGATCATTAGTGTTCAAGGCCTCAAATCTACTCTTGAGATGGTTGTTGCTAAACTCAGGTGGAATATACTCAAGGTCATATTTTGGCTCTCATGGACTTCTTTAATTTTTCTTCAGTTTCTACTTGAACTTGCATATGAGTAATTGATGATCTGTGCTGCACTAGGCATCGGGCTTTGTTCAGACTGATGATATTCAGCTTTTCTGTCATCTCTCTCCATAGATGTAATTGACTTGATCCTTGTGTATTCCATCTGGTGAGGTCCATGTGTACAGTCACCACTTTCGTTGGTGAGAAAAGGTATTTGCAATGAAAAAGTCACTGGCCTTGCAAAATTCTATCATGCAGTTTCCAGCATTGTTTCTATCTCCAAGGTCATATTTTCCAACTATTGATTCTTCTTTGTTTCAAAGTTTTGTATTCCATCACCAGTAAGTATCAACGCATCTTGACTGTGTATTCAATCAATTGCAGACAACAGAAGCTGTTAAAAATCTTCAATTTTTTCATCTTCGGCCTTAGTGACTTTAGCTAAATATGAATAACAGTCATATTAACTAGTCTTCCTTCTAGGCTTATGGATATTATCCTATCACTGACAGCATTGTACTTAAGGACAGATCTTGAATTTTTTTTTTTTTTTACTATTCCTCTTCAAGTTGTCATTCCCAGCATAGTAAAACACACGATTGTCTGATTCATAATAGCCAATATCAGTCAATTTCAGCTCACTAATGCCTAGGCTACTGATGTTTATCTGTTGCATTTCATTTTTGACAATTTCCTGTTTTCTTAGAGTCATTCTTAGTGTATTACCACATTCTGACTATTAGTGGATGTTTGCAGCTGTTTCTTCTCATTTTGAGTTGTTCCACATAGCAAATGAAGGTCCCAAAATCTTGACTCAAACCATGTCATTAACGTTGACTCTACTTTTAGGATGCAGTTCTTCCCCAGTCATCTCTGAGTGCCTTCCAACCTGGGGAGTGGGGGGAGGGGGGCTCACCTTCTGACACTACATGAGACAATGTTCCACTGCTATCCATAAGACTTTCACTGGCTAATTATTTTTAGAAGTAGACTGCTGGGTCCTTCTTCCTGGTCTGTCACAATCTGGAAGCTCAGCTAAAATCTGTCTACTTTGAGTGACTGCTAGTTTCTTAATACAGGTGACATAGCGTCCATCATCACAGCAGCACACAAGCACCCATAATACACCAAAGTGACAGACACATGGAGGATGTCTATTAGGTTTAATATTGTTTGTATCTTTTACTTTCTTACTAACCTTCATCCATTACAGGATGAGCAATGCTCTATCCATGACTTAAAGTGGGGTATGAGAATATCTGCAAACTCTGGTGGTACAGGGGGTTTAGTGCTACATCTGCCAACCAAAAGATCAGCAGTTCACATCCACTAGTGACTCCCTGGAAATTCTATGGGGCAGTTTTACCCTGACCTCTAGGGTCGCTATGAGTTGGATCCAACTTGATGGCAGTGGGTTTATGAGACTCTGTCACTTTTTGACTGTAAGTTTGTCATACTGTGGTATCTTGCATGTTACTGTGATGCTGGAAACGCTGTCACTGATATTATAAATACCAACAGGGTAACCCACAGATGAGAGATTCCAGTGGAGCTTCCAGAGTAAGACAGACTGGGAAGAAACACCTGGCAATTCTCTTTGGAGAAAAAAAGAATCCCATGAAAACTTTATGGATAGCAGCAGAACATTGATCTAATGCTGGGAAATGAGCACCTCAGGTAGTAAGACACTCAAAGTATAACTGGAGAGGAGCTGCCTACTATGCCTCATTATGACGTGGAAGGAATAAAGTTTTCAAAATCTGCATTTGCTGATGTGGAAAGCCTCCAAATGAGAAGAAACAACAGCACACATCCACTAATAACTGGAACATGGGATGTACAAAGCGTTCATCAGAGAAAATTGGAAGTCCTCAAAAATAAAATGAGACACTTGAAGAGAGATATCTTGGCATTAGTGAGCTGAAGTAGACTGGTACTGGCCATTTTGAATCAGACAGTCATGTGGTCTAGCATGCCAGCAAGGGCAAACTGAAGAGAAAGACATCACCTTCACACATTTCAATATCTATTTGAAGTACAGCCCTGTCAGTGGTAGGGTAACATTCACATACCTATAAGGAAGTCCATTTAACAGGACCATTGTTCAAATTTATGCAACAACCACTAATACCAAAGATGAAGAACTTAAAGACTTTTACCAACTTCTACAGTCTGAAATTGATCAAACATGGTATCAAGATATAGTGAAAAGTACTGGTGATTGCAATGCAAAAGTTAGACACAAAGAGGGAGGACTGGCAGTTGCAAACCATTGCTTGGTGAATGAAACAACAATAGAGATCACATGATAGAATTTTGCAAGACCAATGACTATTCATTGAAAATATCTTTTTTTTAACAACTTAAACAGCAACTGTACATGAGATCCTCACCAGATGAAATACACACGAATCAAATCGACCACATTTGTAGAAGGAGACAGAGAAGCTTACTGTTATCAGTGAGAACAAGATCAGGAGCCAACTGCAGAACAAACCATCATGTTCTCATATGAAAATTCAAGCTGAAGATGAATAAAAGTAAAATACATCCATGAAAGCAAAATCACACCCAAAATATATTCCACCTGAAACTAGAGATCACCTCAAGAATAAATTTGATGCACTGAGCACTAACGAGAGCAGACCAGCAGAGTTCCGCGAGATGACATCAGGACATCATACATGAAGAAATGAAACGGTCATTAAAAAGACAGGAAGAAAAAAATTGGGTAACAGAAGAAAATTTGAAACTTGTTCTTGAACACAGAGTAGGTAAGGTGGCTAGAAGAAATGATGAAGTAAAAGAGCTGAGCAGTAGATTTCAAAGGGCAGCTACAGAAGACAAAATAAAGTATTATAATGACATGGCTACAGCAGACATTATCAAATGAAGGAAAAAGACTGAAGGAAATAGTCAAGCCTCAAGTTGCAATACTGAAGGATAAAGTGGATAAAATAACTAAACAACATAAGAAGTATCAAAGAAACATAGAAGGAATACACAGAGTAAATGCACCCAAATCAAGTTGTCAATGTTCAACCATTTCAGGAGGTAGCATATGATCAAGAACTGACAGCAGTGAAGGGAGAATCCAAGCTTCACAGAAGGCGTTGGCAAAAAACAGGACTCCAGGAACTGACAGGATACCAAATGAGATGTTTCAACAAACAAATACAACACTAGAAATGCTCACTCAACTATGCCAAGAAATATGGAAGATGGTTACCTAGCCAACAGAATGGAAGAGATCTGTATTTGTGTCCGTTCCAAAGAAAGTGATCCAACAGAATATGGAAATTACAGGACAGCATCACCAATATCATAAAACCCCACTGCCACTGATTTAGGTCTGACTCAGAGTGACCCTATAGGTCAGAATAAAACTGCCTCCTAGAGTTTCCAAAGAGCACCTGGTGGATTTCAACTGTCGACCTTTTGGTTAGCTGACATAGCATTTAACTCACTATGCCATCAGGGTTTCCCACAAATATCATAAGCAAGTAAAATTTTGCTGAAGATAATTCAAAAAAGTTTGCAACAGTACATCAACAGAGAACTGCTAGAAATTCAAGCCAGGTTCAAAAGAGGACGTAGAATGAGGGGCATCATTGTTGATATGAGGTGGATCTTCAATAAAAGTAGAGAATACTAAAAAGGTGTTTACCTGTGATTCATTGACTGTAAAAGCATCTGACTGTGTGGACCATTAACAAATTATGGACAGCATTGTGAAGAATGGAAATTCCAGAACATTAAACTGTGTTTATGTAGTACCTCTACATAGACCAACAGACAGTCATCTGAACAGAACAAGAGGATACTATGTGGTTTAAAGTTGGAAAAAGTATGCATCAGGGTTGTATTCTTTCATCATACTTACTCTATCTGTATGCTGACTAAATAATTCAAGAAGTTAGACTATTTAAAGAACGCGGTATTAGGCTTGGAAGAAAATTCACTAAAAACATATAATAAGCAGATAACACAACCCTGTTTGTTGAAAGACCAAAGAATCTTCAAGACTTACTGTCATTGATTGAATTGTGTGTCCCCAAAAATATATGTCATAATTTCTCTGGGCCAGGATTACCTGTATTCAGTGACTGCCCTGTATTTTATGATTTTCTTCTGCTGTAAATTCTAACCTCCACCTGGGGTTGGCAGAGTGGACTATGTTAGAGAGGATTAGGGTGGGACTGTAAATCCCTTCCTAAGGTCACCTCCTGGATCCACTGGAGTTACCCTGGAGTGTGGATTGCACTACGTTTTACTCTACAAGGGATAAAAGGAAAGGTAAGCAAGCAGAGAGGTGGGAATCTCATACCATCAAGAAAGCAGCACTGGGATACAGTGTATTCTTCATACGTGAGGTTCCTTTGCCAAGATGCTCCCTGAACAAAGACTGATGCAACACAAAGACTTTTCCTCCAGAGCTGACAAAGGGAAAGCCCTTCAACTTTTGCATTCCAGTCACCAGTAATTACCAAGGCCCTTTAATTGCATGTTTCGTCAATTTCATACTGAAGAAGTTGATAGAAATATTCAATTTATGTATAACATTCATAGGTGATTTGTAAACTTGACTAACAGTCATATTAAATGGTCTTCCTTGTAGGTATATGGATATTATTCTATCACTGACAGCACTGTACCTCAAGGTAGACCTTGAAATGTTCTTTTTGTTCAGAATATGATGCCATTCTTCTTCAATTTGTCATTGCCAGCAAAACAGGCCATATGATTACCCCATTCAAAATGACCGATACAGGTTCATTTCAGCTCATCAATGTCCATGATATCAATCTTTATGTGTTCCATTTCATTTTCAATGAATTCCAGTTTTCCTAGAATTATATTGATACATTCCACATTCCAATTATTAATGGTTATTTGAAGCTATTTTTTCTCATTTTGAGTCATGCCACACCAACAAATGAAGGTCCCCAAAGTTCTATTCCAATCATGTCATTAAAGATGACTCTAAGGAGGTAGCTATCCCCCAGTTATACTTTGAGTGCCTTCCAATCCGAGGTGGTCATCTTATAGTACTATATCTGGCAATGGTTTTGCTGCTATTTACAAGATTTTCATTTGTCAATCTTTTTTTTTTTTTTAAGAAGTAGGTTGCCAAGTTCTTCTTCCTCATCTTAGTCGAGAAGCTCCACTGAAAGCTGTTCACCATGGTGACCTGTTGGTATTTGAAATTATAATGGCATAATGCCCAGTATAACAACAACCCACCAGCCACCACAGTATGGCAAACTGACAGATGAGTGGTGGGTATTTCAGACAGTTGAGTTAAAGACTTTGTTAGGCAAGTTCAGTGTTTGGGTTTTCTGAGGTACTGTTTCTGTTCATTTCTTTTTTTCCTATAGATTCACCATATTTTCTTGTTTTTTTGCATGGCTCTAAATTTCTTAATGGACACTGAATATGGTACTTTCTCTTTCAGCACAGGAATCCTGGGTCCAAAAGCTGCTCTAAGTATGCCTGTGTGTATGTTCCAATTACTGGCAGGGGTCACTTGTTCTCAGTCTGAAGAATCTTATTGTAGTATTTCTTATAATGTGTGTCTGTTAGCACTGAGTTATAAAGGGAAGTAAGGGAAAGTTGGGGACCTCATACCATCAGGAAAGAAGCATCTCTGGGAGCACAGCGTGTCCTTTGGAAAGGATCCAGGGTCCCTGCACCTCAGATGCTCCTACTCCAGGGGAAAGTTGATGACAAGGACCTTCTTCCAGAGCCAACACAGAAAGCCTTCTGGCCTTGATGCCTTGAATTTGGACTTTTAGCCTACTTTTCTGTGAAGAAATAAATTTCTTTTTGTTACAGTCATCCACTTATCACATTTATGTTATAGCAACATTAGATGGCTAAGACAATGCCCCTCCCTGTGCAATACTGGATTCGTTTGATTAAAAGCTGAAGGGAGAATGGGCCCCATCTTCTTGTTCATATCAACCTAGTGCACAACTTCTGTTCAGTTTAGCTGGATAACAGTGGAAAAAAGGAAGGAGTAGATTATGGCTGAAATGCCACAGATGCTTGCTGTTCTTAACAAGTTTTCATAGATTTTCAAAGATAAATGTTTCTTTAGCTAACTGTATGCCCTTAGGACAGTTATCAAAGACTTTAAATAGTTGGTTTATTTAAGTAGTTTTCACCAGTTTTGATTATTTTCTGTGCAAGGAGCTCCTTACGTCACTATCCTGGAATTGAATTCCTTTTCACGTATCTGTCATCATTTAATTCCCACTAATATTCTTGAACTTTGTTCTGGGATGCAGATATTTGATCCTTTTTAGGGCTTGCTTTTAAAATTTTTTAGATGAAGCTAGGGTAATCTGAAGCAAGATCTTTCCGAGTATTCTATTCAGTATCTTCATGAAGGTTTTTCAATTGGGTTCATGGGAGAGGCATAGGGAGAAGTCCTGCATGAGTGCTGGACACTGTCACCTCTTCAAGAGACTCCTTCACCAGCACTGGGCAATTTGTTCACAATCACATACGGATCCATAATTAGTTGAATAGTCAAGGGGGACCCCACATGCAGATCTCTAGAGTTCTCTGCATGTAGGTCTATCGTCTCTGGTATCATCCTGCAAACTCTAGCTGCCTTGGTCTTACTGGGCTCTTTCAACTCTGTCTCCTCAACTCAAGGAGTTGGCACAGTCTTCTTAAATTCCTCCTCCCTGCTCTATATCCTGTAAACTTTCTCAAAGCAGTAATCTGGGAAAATTGTAGGGCTTGCCGCATTCATTTCTGATCTTTCAGAGATCACTGTTCTTTATCACCCAATGTCCAGAGTCTTAGAAACCACTGCTTCACAAATACTGTCTTTTTAAATTATTACTATTGTTTTTAAGTGGGAGGGTAAATCCAGTCCCTATAATTTCACCTCGGCTAGAGCAGAAGTCTTCTTTCATGAGTTTAAACATTGATTTTCAGTCTCTTTTTGGTTTTCAATTATCTCAAGTTTTTGGGATACACAATGGATTGAAATGTGCCCCCTCAAAACATCTGTCAACTTGGCTAAGTCATGATTCCCAGTATTTTATGATTGTCTATCATTTTTTTAACTGACATGATTTCCCTAAGTGTTGTAAGTCCTATCACCATGATGTAATGAGATGGATTAGCGGCAGTTACATTGATAAAATCTATAAGATTATATAATGTCTAAATCCAATCTTTTTCAAGATATAAAAAACAGAAGTGAGCATAAAGGCCTCATATCACTAAGGAAGCAGCATATGGACCACAGTGCATCCTTCAAACCTAAGGTTCCTATACAGAGATGGTCCCAGAGCAAGGCAGACTGATGACAAGGAATTTCCTCTAGAGCTGATGTGGACAGAAAGCCTTTCTCTGGAGCTGACATCCTGAGTTTGGACTTGTAGTATACTACACTATGAGAGAATAAATTTCTCTTTGTTAAAGCCATCCACTTGTGGTATTTCTGTTATAGCAGCACTAGGTGACCAAGATAGGATGCTAATACTCCTATTTGTAGTACGTGCTGACTCTTGTTCTTAATAACTCTTTCCTTCATTTTGTGTAATTTTTTAAGCTCATCATTAATGTTAATTGCACTCTTCTTGAAAATTTAAGTGGTCTGCATGGTGGCCTGGGACCAATTTATATGTTAATTTCTCAGTTTAAACATTTCCCCATCTAGTGGATACTGTGATTTTTAGATTATGAACCAGCAGGTCGCACAACTTTGGGTTTTGATTTCTAACAGGAGATTTTTATTGTCCATCTAGAGTCCTGGGTTAAAATGATTTTTTGTCCTTTCCCTTTCCCTGGGTCTGTGATAGAATTTTTCTATTCCTTTCATCATGACTGAAAAGCCCTTCCAGAGTTACGGCTTTGTGAAGATGTTTTAGTTCCAAATCCCAATCAGTGACAGAGTCAAGACTTCATCTTTTCTCCTTACATAGGCATTAATGCCCAAGTTTCTAAAGAATGAGTCATCTAAAAACTGCCCCTAAAGCCAATGCAACCTAGCTTTCAGCTTGCTAGTCATTTTGGTACATAGCCATTTGTTTTCCTCCTTGGTTAGTTCAGCCACGTTCTTATTAAACACTTCAGTGTTGTCAGGTAGTTACAACAGAAGATAGTTTCCATATTAGCTAAGTTTATCACATTTTGGGACTGTAAGTTTCCCTCTTCCTTTTTAAAAATTTAGTCTAAAGTTTATACATGCATGTGAATGTGTGTTATTATGGCAGGAAGATCTACAACTTCATTAAAAAATGATCCAAACACAGTTTAAGGATAATTACATTTAACTTTTTATCTGTTTGCCTAAACATTTTGCAGTTAAAACACTATATTCCAACAAATCCGGGAATTCTTTGGCCTTACTTTTCCTATCATATGCATGTGTGTGTGTTATTTGATTATGTTTTCTAGGTATTTTCAGCTAATAAGTCCCCATTTTATCTTTCATAGCTTTTCTATCTCCCTAATTACAAAAACTTTTTTTTTACCTCAATGGTCAACAAAATGAAGACTTTAAAGACCACCTTTAAAAGTGAAAGTACAAATATACTGTAAGAAGAAAAAGGAAGCAAGAAAAGGAAAGTGAATCTAAAAAATTAACGTACACAGAAAAACAGAGTTTTAACAGGTACCATATGAAGATGCTTGAATGCAAAAAGATGTTAATCCTCAGAGCTAAGGGTCAGCACTTCTCAGTATCTATGTATTTTATAAAATAACTCCTTGATTAAACTGCCTAACTTCCTTCATTCTTACTCTAGATAAACAGGGACAAAATGCACTACTTGGCAAAAGGGAAAAAAATAATTATACTAAATCCCCACCACAATTAAGGTATTGAAATGATTAAAAATTCCACACATACATGGATTAGGTTGGGTAATAAATATTCTTTATAAAAGAGTCTATTATCAGCTGGTAAGAGAGGAAACAGGAAAACTGAGAAGGATTTATTTAATTAATTTTGCCATTTAGCCAGGCTGGATTTTACTGAAATATGTCTAAATAATCATTATCCACTTCTGAGGGAATGATAGTTAGGCACACACAGGTAGAAGCAATGGGACAATAGTATTGTGTTTAAGACTAGGTTTCTGTTTTGGAAAATTCCATGTAGCTTAATATTTATAATACTTATAGCTGACATACCACTCATACATTGGTTTAAAAGCTCAATTTCAGCATGATACTGTTTACTCAATATGCTGTTCATTTGGTTCCTCTAATAACACTATTACTGATTAGCAATAATGGTATGGAAAAAATATTGAGCTTGACAAGGATTTCATTTTACTTGGATTTGCAATCAACATCCACAGAAACAGCAGTCAAGAAGTCAAATGACACATTGTGTTAGACAAGCCTACTGTAAAAGATCTCTTAAGGAATGCATGATTGAATTGTATTCCTCAAAAATGTGTGTAGCAATGTGGGTAGGCCAGGAGGCAAACAGAGAGTTGGTGACCTAATACCACCAAGAAGCAGTGCTAGGAGCACAACATGTCCTTTGGACCCAGGGTCCCTGTGCCTCAGAAGCTCCCAGTCCAGGGGAAGATTGATGACAGTGACCTTCCTCCAGGGCCAACAGAGAAAGAATTCTCCTGGAGCGGATGCCCTGAATTTGGACTTCAACCTACTTTTCTTTGAGAAAATAATTTTTGTCTTTTTAAAGCCATCTGTTTGTGGCAGTTCTGTTCTAGCAGCAGTAGGTAACTGAGACAAGGCATTAAAAAGCAAAGATGTCACTTTAAGGACTAAACCAATGTGCCTGACTCGACCTCTGGTGTTTTGAATCACCATACTGCATGAGGAAAGCTGGATAATGAATACAAGAAGACCACAGAACTGATACTTTTGAGTTGTGGGGCTGGAGAAAAATATTAAATATACTATGGACTGCCAAAAGAATGAACAAATCTATTTTGGAAGAAGTACAGCCAGAATGCTGTACAGATGTCAAGACTTCATCTCATACACATGGTACATGTTGTTAGGAGGGACCAGTTCCTGGAGAAGGATATCACCCCTGGGTAAGTGAAGAGTTTCAACGAGATGAACTGACAACAGTGGCAGCAACAATGGGCTCAAACATAACAATTGTGAGGACAGCACAGGATCAGGCAGAATTTTCTTCTGTTGTACATATAGAGTCACTATGAGTCGAAACCAACTTCATAGCACCTAACATTAAGAAGAGTAATGATACTAAAGAAAAAAGATATAAACTCTGCTTCTTAAGGACTTGCTTTCAAATGTTTCCCTTAAAATGTTCTTTAAAGTGTCAGATGATTTGCACATTAACATCTATACCTTGCAAGCCTGTTGTAAGGATGATAGACTTCTTATGATTTAATCTGTGTAATATATAAGGAGATATTACTTGCCCCAAAGTCAACCTGACTGCAAGGAGTTTTCCATTCAAAAGTACGTATTTTCCATATATCTCTCTACTAGCAACAATCAGTGCCAATCAAGAGAAGCTATTAGATTGAGAAGTCTTACTGAAGTAGTGAAAAAAAAAGCAACAAGCATAGAATTCAAACTCTGACACACAAATTTAAATTTGACTACTGGCTCTGCCATTTGCTAGTTGTGTGGCCTTGACAAAACTATTTACATCTGAGTCTCAATTTGTTTCTATGAAAAACTGGGGGGTTTATTTCCAAACCACAGGTTTATTACGAGAATTACATATAAAAATGTCTAGCTGACAAAACACTACATAACAATAAATGAAACAACAACTAGAGAGAAGTTGTAGGACACAACTCATTCCAGCTGTTCCCTTTTTTCCTTTCCTGAGAATAAATACTGTCTGAGCCTTCCCTGTATTGCAAAATAAATTACATAACAGATAACAAAATTTCCACAATTTTAGTTTGCAGACCTCAAGGCTCTAGCCAAGGTCAAGTCTTTTCTAACCTACTCTTTTATTAAATTCTACCTGGGTTCTTAGTACTCTTCTTATATCTAGAAAACACTTTGTAAAATTTCCCAAAATTCCTATAAAACTCAAGATTATAGTAGATAATGCTGAGCATAGATTATCAGCCCCTGGCTTTAGGAGTCTTTGACATTCGATCCGTTGAACTAAAAGACTACCAAATGCTGCTAACAATAAATACAGCCAACAGGGAAAACACAACCAGCCGTGTCTCCCAGCAGCATCTCCCTGTCTCCCAACCTGATGTGCTCATTTCCACTTTCTCCCAGTGAGCTGAGAACTTGAAATCCCACTATGAAATGAAGCAATAGTTCTCTTTTAAGGAGTGGGTATACCAAGTTACTTCAAAAATAAGCAACAAGAAAAGACTGGTGTTGCACACTTAACACTCCAATCTCAGTAAAGACCGTTTCTGCATATTTAACAGCATTTGATCAATATCACTCTATCAGAATACCTGAAAATTAAGTGCTATTCCTGTAAAATGCAAAGTGACAGATTTGTTTTCCCTAGGTAGTTTCCTATGAAAATCAATTCCTTTATTGATAATTTATATCAGAGATTTTATGCTCTGGTAATAAGGGTACTGAGAGGGACTACAACTTTGGATGAGTTGTTTAATTTTGCTTATACCAACTGCCCTCTTCTATACCCTTGCTATTTAAAGTGTGGTCCACAAACCGGCAGAATTGGCACCACTAGAGAGCTTATTAGAAATGTAGACTACCACATCTATTACAAACTAGTATAGATCTACTTAATCAGAATCTGCATTTTAACAAGATAGTAGGTGATTCATATATACATTAAAACTTGAAAAGCACAGCTCCATAAAATAAATGGATTTGAGTAAATGATCTCAAGGTCCTTTATGGCTGTTTTGCATGAAGAATCATATCTGACAACATTTAAGCCTCTGTCATCACATGACAACAAGTGCCTGGAGCTGAGTTAGCTGTAGCCCCCATTAGATGGGACATGCACTCTGTCTAGTTCTTCACAGTCTTTATCTGTCCCACTTCATCTGTTTATGTTCATTTCTTGGCTTCTACTCAGCCTCTAATCTATATTTTATTGAAAAGCCCTCTTGTCAGTAAAAAAGAGATATCTTCAGAGATATAAATTCATTCCAGTATTTCTAGATGGAAGGAGAAAAAAAAATTGTTCATTTACCTTGATGGGAAGTAGTGAGGTCCAGGTAAGAAGTAAGGATGATGAAAAGAGAACCGCGACGGTGTTCCAAACAGTGTGGCTGGATGGCCCAGGGGAGGGGCCTGGTAGACATGTGAGTGTGGAATGGGAGGAGCCTGGGGGATTGGAACACTTATGGGACAAGTGGAAACACTGGGATACTCCTTGGGAGGCTGGATGGTTGAAGTTGCAAATCTGGCATGGGCAGTACTTGCACTAGTTGGAATCCTGTTGGTACTCTCCAGAGAGACAGGGGTGGGTCTCTTCACTGAACAACTGGCTCCAGAATGCAGCCGATGAGTGTCCACTTGGGAGGGCCCAGCAAAACACTGAGGTGGGACTGCAGAACGGAGTGGCAGACTTGGAGCTTGGACAGCCACTGGGGCAGTACTGGAGACACTGGGCTGGAAGAGTGTGATGGGGCTTGGCCGCTGGACTGCAGGCGTGGGCAGCTGGATGGCAGGTGTGGCTTCACCTTTAGAAATAAAGGCAGCACAGGTCAGGAAGGTATTAATTGAGCCAACTCATTTTTTTTTCTTCAGGAGGATTTAATAAACTGTACAACCAGACTTCTCCACTAACTACCTTAACTAATAGTATTACTACATCCAATTACTCTATTTCCCTCATGGCATTTTAACAAGTGAAGGTTATCTTACTTACATATTTATGTACATTTTTTGTTTCTTCCCAACTAGACTCCAAGTGCCATAGGTGTCATCTTTTATTCACTGATACATTCCCAAGGCATGAAATTCTGCCTGGCACAAAACTTTCATTACTGGCAATGGATTCTGACTGATAGT
The DNA here is from genome assembly GCA_028571685.1 of Heterohyrax brucei. NCBI lineage: Eukaryota > Metazoa > Chordata > Mammalia > Hyracoidea > Procaviidae > Heterohyrax > Heterohyrax brucei. The sequence goes on from CM053141.1 coordinate 175,786,808, forward strand.
GATGCTATGGGATGGAGTGGAACTGTTTCATAGGGTTTCCAAGGCTGTAAATCTTTATGTAAGCAGACCATAAAAAATAGGCACTCAACGTATATTCCTTGAATGAATAAATATATGAATAAAATTATTACTTGGTTGACTGACTAAAAGAATTAAATGCTAGAGTGCTAATGTATGAAGACTGCCAGTTAAGTTTGCGAACTCATCCTCACTGCTGAACATCACTATGCTCACCTTCGAAGTATTCCCCTTGGGAAGCTATGCACCAATGCCAGTACCTAGTCCATGCTTCAAAGCAATTTGGAACTCTTTTTCTGGAATGACCATCAGTGATACCATTGTATTACTCTTGATGTCCCGATGTCACCAAAATGTCTTCCTTTCAATATTTTTTATCTTTTGGTAACAGAAAAAAGTCATTGGGGGCCAGATCACGTTAGTAGGGAAGGTGTTCCAATACAGTTGTTTGTTTACTGGCTAAAAACTCCCTCGCAAACAGTGCCATGTGAGCTGGTACACTGTCATGACGCAAGAGCCGTGAATTGCTGACGAAAAGTTCAAGGCATACGCATCTAACATTTTCACACAGCCTTTTCAGTACTACCAAATCGTTAACTTGGCTAACAGTTTGTCCAGTTGGTACAAGTTCATATTGAAAACCCTTCTGGTATCAAAAAAGGTTAGCAACATCATATTGACTGTTGATTCAGACTGATGGAACTTTTTTTGTCATGGAGAATTGGCTGACTTCCATTGTACACTTTGATGCTTTGTTTCAGGGTCATATTGGTATACCTATCTTTCATTACCAGTGCTAATGTGGCCTAAAACATCATCTTGCCTCTCCAAAGGTCTTGGAAAACTTTGACTCTCCTTTGTTTGTGTTTATGGGTGAGCTCCTTCAGGACTATTTTTGCATATACTTTTCTCATGCCAAGATTTACAGTTAAGATTTTTGTTTCTCTATCAATGTTTACATGGTCTTCTATAATTTTCATAGTTAGCTGATGATTTTGACACATAATTTGACAAATTTTTGCAATGTTTTCGTCAGTTCTGCTCATTACTGGCCATCCTGCCCTCTCTTCATCAGTGATGCTTTCTCTCTCCTCAGAAAAATGTTTAATCTGTTTGTACACTGCTGTTTTCTTCATGGCATTATCCCCATAAACGTGGAATAACATGCCCCTCATTTCACTTCTACTCTTGCCAAGTTAAATAAGAAATTTCATGTCTGTTCATTTCTCTAATTAAAGCTCTGACATTCTTGTGATGGCAACAAAAACATGCATCAATAATGAACATCACTCAGCCAGACACTACCACATATTGATACACACACAGCTGTAAGACATTGGTATACCAAGGTTATGAAACCTTATGGAGTTGTTTGTACAGTGCTGCCAACATAAGCACACAGTTGCCAACTTGGCAGATCTCTTGTGTGTATGTGTATTTTTGAAGAAATATAATAATATGAAACTCTTGGCAGTGGTTACTTTCAAGCAGTCATCTTGGAGGAAGGACAGCACAACAGATACATAAGAAAAGATAGATTTTCATTTTACACCTATAGACTATATTATCTAAGAATAGTAATTTATTTTTAATATTAGTAGGAATTTCTGGGTAGTAGTATACATCATTTTTCTTTTCTTTTGTATAGTTCTTACACTGAACTAAATTACAAATGACATCTAATTTTTTAATGGAAGAAAGAGAGACATAGTCAAAATTATTTCATTCTACTGCATTCAAAGTGAATACATAGGTAAGAACGGGACTTGTTACATGCTATCAATTTGTACAAATACCAAAGGAATGCTACTACATACAGCAGGATATGATGGATGCAGCACAATTTTTAAAGGCTGTTGTTGTTAGGTGTCACTGCTGTTGTTAGGTGCCACTGAGCTGGCTCCAACTCATAGCAATCCTATACACAACACAACAAAACTCTGCCTGGCCTTGCACCATGCCCACAATCATTTTTATTCATAATCCCATCATTACAGCCACTGTGTCAATCCCTCTCATTAAGGGTATTCCTATTTTTCACTGACCCTCCACTCTACCAAGCATGATGTCCTCCAGGGACTGATTCCTCCTGACAACATGTCCAAAACATACAAGACACAGTCTGCTATCTTTGCTTCCAAGGAACACTCTGGTTACACTTCCAGAACAGACCTATTCTTTTTTTGGCGGGCCATGGTACATTCAAAATTCTTCTCCAACACAAATTCAAAGGTGTCAATTCTCTGTTTTCCTTACTCATTGTCCAGCTTTCACATACATACGATGCTATTGAAAATTCTATTGACTTGAGTCAATCGCCCCTTAGTCTTCGAGGTGACATCTTTACTTTTCAATACTTTAAAAAGGTCCCTTACAGCAAATTCTCCCAATGCAATGCATCTTTTGATTTCTTGACTGCTGCATCCATGGATACTGATTGTGGAACCAAGTAAAATGAAATCCTTGACAAACTGAATCATTTCTCCATTTATCATGATGTTGCTTACTGGTTCAGTTGCGAGGATTTTTGTTTTCTTGATGCTGAGGTGCATTCCATACTGAAGGCTGTGTGGTCTTTGATCTTCATCAGTGTTTCAAATCCTCTTCACTTCCAGCAAGCATAATGCAGGTTGTTAATGAGTTTTCTCCAATCCTGATGCCTCAGTCTTCTTCATATCACCGAGTTTTTCAGATTATCAGTTCAGTACACAGACTGAGAATGTATGATGAAAGGATACAACCCTGACACACACCTTTCCTGACTTTAAACCACGCAGTGTCCCCTTGTTTTATTCTCATCACTGCCTCTTTGTATGTGTACAGATCCCTTAAGGGCTCAACTAAGTGTTCTGGAATTCCCATTCTCTGCAGTGGTAGCCATAATTTGTTGTGATCCACACAGTTGAATGTCTGCACACTCAATTAAACACAGGTAAACATCTTTCTTGTATTCTGTGCTTTCAGTCAAGATCCACCTGATTTTAGCAATGATATCCCTGGTTCCATGTCCTCTTCTGAATCCAGCTTGAATTTCTGGCAGTTTCCTGTTCATATACAGTTGCAGTCACTTTTGAATGATCTTTAGCAAAATTTTACTTGTGTGTGACATTAATGATACTGTTCAGTAATTTCTGCATTCTGTTGGATCACCTTTCTTGGGAATAGGCATAAATATGGATCTTTTCTAACTGGTTGGCCCAGTAGCTGTCCTCCAAATTTCTTCACATAGATGAGTGAGGTAAGTGAAAAAACAAATTATGTGTTTCAACTTTCTGAAGGAGAAAAGATTGCTGGTTCAGTTGTCCAAATGACACACCTAGCCTAAATTTAACTAAACTCTTCTACAGAAGTACAAATAGAAGCTTTAACAATAGAGCCATAACCCACTTATTCCAATGCAGCTAAGTTTCTGTTGATAAAGGAGATATAGTCCAAGAATAGACTCTGGTTAGAAATATCTCTGTTAGAAACTGAAAAGAATGAGGATCTTCTTTCAGCCTTATCCAGGTTAGACTTTTTCTTCCTTTCTTCTCTTCAGATAGAGAAGATAATGGCCCTGTTCAATCTGGAAGTAGGGTATTAAGGGGCATATCCATTTGTCTCTACATGGCCTCTGACATAGTGAAGTTAACACAGAAGTCTAGTCTAAAAGCAGCTGTCTTAATTCTCAGTTAATGAGGTTATGGGGGTTAGCACTCTATCTGAGAGGCACAGACCCTAATCTGGTCTTTCCTCACATATCAGTTCTCTCAGCCTTGTAAGTCTATCACTTATCATGAAATAGCATAAATTTTTATAATTATCTCCATGTCTAGTGTCCCCACCACAGTCATCAAAAGGAAGCTCAAAAGCAGGAAACTGTTTTATTCATGTTTGTATCCCAGTATCTAGAACAGAATATAGTTAATGATAGACTGTTAAGAAAGCTATGCACAGATGAAAGAAAGATCTAATTAATACACCTATAGCTGATGGTAATTCAACCACTAATCTAGTACAAGGAGTCCTAAACCTCCTTTAAACAACTATGAAGCCAGGCTGACTTGTAAAAACTCTCAATGTTTTATTAATTATCATTGTAATAGACTCATCTATTCATAAAATCCACCTCTAATGCAGATTTCTTTCCCCTATAGTCAGTTCAAGAAGTTCTTAGTTCTCAATAAACAGGTATGTTCTTTCTAGGCTAAGGAAACAAACTCCAGGAGCCATAGAGAGCCTTTGGTAGTTTCAGTAACTAAAGAAGGAAGGCACTTATCTTTTAGCTGCTACCAAATATTCTTTTACATCAAAGCTACTGCTACAAACTAACGAGCATCAGTGAGATGCATGAATGAGTGGGCTAATAATCATGTATTAATTTAACAAATATTCATTAAGTGACTAGCATCTTCCAAGCACTGTTTTCACCTGAGGACAAATATCAGAAATATAGATGTTATATGGAAGTATACAGATGTTCTAAATATCAAAATTCATGTTGCTGAACAGGAGGTTACAGTTCACAACATCTAGACATTTCTAACACAGTAAATAAGACTTGCGAAAAAGGAAGCTCTCTAATATATCAAACTGTACATAAGATATAGTAAAGACTAGTCAATCATTTGTTTTTCCTTCTTCTAGTATGCAGAGAGATTACATTTTCCAGTTTCCTTTACAGCTAGGAGTAGCCAGGTAACTAGAAATCACTTGCACTGCTTACAGCAGCAGACCACAGAAAACTTTTACATACAATCTTTCCCTTTTCAGATGTTTATTCACTCTAGTAAAGCAGCCTTGGATGCCACACACTGAAGATATAGCAAAGCCATAGGGTAGAAAGCAGCCTCGGTCCATGATTCACCTCTTGGGAGAGAAGAATCTACCAAAAATTTCCATTGTATACTGCAATATCATCATTACAAAATAGCTTAAAACAATTCCTGTAAATTTCCTGACGCTTCCAAATAGGAAGAATTCATTGCGTGCACTGATAAAGGGTATAACCAGGCTTTTCTTGTGTGAGTAGGACCATCAGTGAAGGTGTGAAGAATGGCAGAAACTGAGAACAGATCAAATTTCTCTATAAAGCAAAGTTGTGTGTGAGTACTGAGAAGAAAGAGGAGGACCAGTATGTGGCTGGCAAAAGAGAAACAGAGGCAGAGAGAGAAAGAGGAAAGAGCAATAGAAAGGCTTGCTTGACAGAGACATGGAGATAAGATGGGAATGTAGAATTGGGAAGAATTAGGCAACTGGTAAGAAAAGCAGGAAACTGAGGAGAGATACAGGTAAGGAGAAGCACCAAGAAGAGTTACTACAATCTCACAACTAAATCACAAATCAGCCACCATGCACTTATGTTGGCAGCACTGTGCAAAAATCTTGGTAAGGCTTCATAACCCTAGTATATCAGTGTATCACAGCTGTCTTCCTGTCGATGTGTGGTGGTGTCTTGCTGAGTGGCGTTCAGTATCATAGTTGTGTGTTTCTGTGTACTGTTGCAAGAATCTCAGAGCTTAAATTAGTGCAATGAAGAAACACTAAATTTCTTATTAAAGTTGGCAAGACTGGAAATGAAATCAGGGGCATGTTAGTCCAAGTTTATAGGGATAATGCCATGAAGAAAACAGCAGTGTACAAATGGATTAAACATTTTTCTGAGAAGTGAGAAAGCGTCACTGATGAAGAGAGGGCAGGATGGCCAGTAATGAGCAGAACTGACGAAAACATTGCAAAAATTTGTCAAATTGTGAGTCGAAATCATCATCTAACTGTGAGAAGCATAGCATACTAAGTAAACACTGATAGAGAAACAGTTGGGAAAATCTCAACTGAAAATCTTGGCAGAAGAAAGGTATGTGCAAAAATGGTTCCAAAGGAGCTCACCAATGAATAAAAGCAAGGGAGAGTTGAAGTTTGCCAAGACCTTTTAGAGAGGAAAGATTATGTTTTGGGCTGTGTTATCTATTAGTGGTGATGAAACATGGGTGTACCAATACAAACTTGAAACAAAGCATCAAAGGGCACAATGAAAGTCAGTTAATTCTCCATGACCAAAAAGGTTTGTCAGTCCAAATCAAGAATCAAAATGTATTGCCAAACCTTTTGATATCAGAGGGATTATTCATTATGAAATTGTACCATCTGGAAAAACAGTCAACCAAGTTTACGTTTTGGAAGTGCTGGAAAGGCTGCATGAAAAAGTTAAACGAAAATGACCTAAACTTTTTGCCAACAACTCATGCTTCTTGTATCAAGACAATGCAAAAGCTCACATGGCACTGTCATGAGGGAGTTTTTAGCCAGTAAGTAAATGACTGTATTGGAACACCCTCCCTACTAACCTGATCTGGCCCCCAATGATCTTTTTATTTACCTGAAGATAAAAGAAATATCAAAATGAAGACATCTCAATGGCATTCAGGACATCAGGGTAATATGACAACAGCTCTGATGGCTATTCCAGAAAAACAGCTCCAAAATTGCTTTGAAGGGTGGCCTAGGTGCTGGTGTCAGTGCATAGCTTCCCAAAAGGAGTACTTTGAAAGTGACCATAATGATATTCAGCAATGAGGTGTACAGCACTTTTTCTGGGATAAGTTTGTGAACTTAATTGTCAGACTTGTATGTGTTGAATTGTGATTTTTTTTCCTTCCCTAACTCCTCAAGGAAAACTACAATAAAGAGCTATCTCACTTTTCAATGAATTTTCAAGACAGATTTGTATTTTTTATGGATTTAACACCATGCTGGAATGGACCTTAAGTAAAAACCAAAATTTTAGATTATGATAGTATCAGAATCACAGAGGTTTATATCTTGTTTTAAGCAAAAAAGAAGTAGATAAGCAAAAATGGTACTATATGTCTACTACCAAAAAAATTAATATAGTGGTAAATATTTTTAAGCTGAAATTTTTTAGAGCAAATACACGAATTCAGAAGAATGAAAGATGCCAACCGATTTGAGTTATAATAGGAATAAAATGTAGAAATAAAATGTAGACAACAAAATGCACAGATGTACTAAGCGACAATTAAAAGTCAGACTAAGATAAAAATATTTTCTAGAAAGTTCTGAAGCCTTTATATAGAATAAATGAATTTGAACAATTTTCATAAAATGGTGGTGCTGGCATAACTAGCACCAAAGACACTTGGTAAAAAAAGGTATCTGTTGTGCAATACAAGGTTTCAGAAACTAGAAATAGAAGATTTAGGGATGTGTCATTATATGCACAAGACAGAGTAAACATAATGCAATGGACATAAAAATTATACCAGACAAGAAAGGTACCACAAATTCTATCAAAGGAATAGTAAAAACAGTTTTATATGTATCTACCCCTTTCTACAAGTATTTTATTAGCTCTCTGATGGCAAAGACCACAAAAACTTCTGTATAGTTTGTCCCTAGAACAGAGTTTGGCCCTTAACAGCAGTTAATAAACATTAGGTTGCCAGGTGTCCAGTCAGTTCCAACTCATAGTGACCCTACATACAACAGAATAAACTACCGCCTGAACCTGCGTCATCCTCAGAATCACTGCTATGCTTCAACCCACTGTTGCAGCCACTGTGTCACCCACCTTGTTGAGAGTCTTTCTCCTTTTTGCTGATCCTTTACTAAATGTGATGTCCTTCTCCAGAGACTGATCCCTCCTGATAACATGTCCAAGGTATGTGAGACAGTCTTGCCATCCTCACTTCTAAGAAGCATTCCGGCGGTTCTTCTGCCAAGACAGATTTTGTTTGTTCTTTTGGCAGTCCATGGTATATTCAATATTCTTCATCAACACCATAATTCAAAGGCATCAATTCTTCTTCTGTCTTGCTATTCATTGTCCAGCTTTCACACATGCATATGAGATGTTTTGACATGCTATGGCTTGAGTCATGCATATGTCAGCTTTCAAGGTAACATTTTTGCCTTTTAGCACTGTAAATATTAAGTAGCGGAAGACAAATACGGCACTGAAATTTATTGTAGACTGAGAAGACTCGACGGCACTTGGCCTTGGCTGAGAAGACTTCTAAGATGGAAACTTTTTCCAAGTGAAGATTACCAAATTACATTGCCAGGTTTCAAGTGCACTGACCAAAATATCTTGATGGGACAAAAATGTGATAAGATGATCTGAACAAGACAAACGATTGCTTATCAGGACAAACAGACCTAACATAATTCCAGGTAAACTGAAATAAGCTTGAGAATCAATGGAGAAAGACTACTGGAAAATTTATATATCTATTTGTAAAATATTATGCAATAGTTACCGTCCTGGATTGAATTGTGTTCCCCCAAACATCTGTGTGGCAGTTTGGCTGGGTCACTGTTCCTGGTATTGTGTGATGTTGCTCCATTTTGAAATTCCTACCTCTATGATGTTAATGGGGAGAGGGGACAGCAGTTGGGTTGGTAGGGCAGGATTCAATGTGTAAGATTATTTTGTGCTTTGAGGCGGTCTCTTGAGATATAAAAGAGAGAAGCTAGCAGGGACATTTGGGGACCTCATACCCTCAGCAAGAAAGCAGCACCAAGAGTAGAGTGCATCGTTTGGACCTGAGGTTCCTGCACCAGGATGCTCTCATACTGAATTTGGACTCTTAGCCTACTGGACTGAGATAATTTCTTTTATCAAATTTGGACTTTTAGCTTACTGGACTGTGACAAATACAATTTCTCTTTTTAAAGCCATTCACTTGTAACTAAAAGTTATCCTAACACATTTAAATTTAAGGTTCTAACTAATGAGAAAAGGCAAAAAATTCACCCTGAGGTTATTCAAAGTTTAAAAATAAAGATGTTTTCTAGGGAAAAAAAGGCTGACAGGAATAACTAAAATAAAAAACTTATAAAAAAGGAAGGTCATTTATATAATACTAAAAACTTATGAGAAAACAGTGCACTTCAAAATCAGAAAGTGACTATGCTTAAGTGGCCAAATCAAAGATAGTCCAAAAGAGAAAGGGATCTTTTTAAAAATCAAAGTTTTTCAAATGTACAGAACAAAGAGACCCAAGTATAGTAAGTCAAATGCAAATAAAATTAGGCAGTCCACAGGAAAACTGTAAGCACCACATCTCAGAGATCATAAAACCCAAAAAACTAAACCCACTGCCCTCAAGCCAATTCAGATTTATAACAAACCTATAGAACAGAGCAGAACTGTTCCACAAAGTTTCAAAGGAGCACGTGGCAGATTCAAACAGCTGACCTTTTAGTTAGCAGACTAGCACGTAACTACTATGCCACCCATGTTTCTATAAAGTCAGTACTAATTGACTTTTTAAATACTTCTAATGGAAGAAAAGAACTGGTGGAATTATTTAGTTGTTATAGTATAAACGGCAACTGAAAAGAGAACAGTGAAACTCAATAAAACTCCTTCCTACAGAAGATCTTAAGAAGATTTCTGAACCCTAATTAATTTTTCTACCAGATAGGCTAAGAATATTCAACAAATTATGATAATGACAAGTTCAAAGAATGTTCTAATCTAAATTGACAAAGCAAATACAAGAAGCAGATCACTAGGACTAAGTAGCATTCATCTAAGAATTGGAGAGAACTCAAAGGTAGTACTGAGAAACTATTAAAATGGTACAAGTGGCCAATATTATACAATAATATTGATTTCATGCAATTCTGAGCAAAGATACTGGCTATGATACTGGAAGATTTTCTTCTAATATTGGTGGGGTTCTTGGATCCATGATGTTCTATTTAAGTATGGCAAATAATTATAGGAAGCATTTCAGAGTTACATACAAAAGGAATCAAATCTAAGGCAAGATAAAGATTTTTTTTTTTTTTTTGCTTTTTATATCCCTGTTTTTGCTGCTATCAAAACCCTGTCTTGGATCACAAATGATAAACAGAGTTCGTTATCTTATAAGCTAATTTGAGAATGATGTTCCCAGTTGTATATCTAAAAAAGGAACAGTGAGATTGATCTGCTACTGTGCTGCCAGTCATACAACTTTGAAAAAACTTGTAGTTTATTTTCAGTTTAGCCTTATATCAGTCGATCTGATAACACATCCAAATTTGGAAATTTCACTATGTATTCCATATTACAGATCATTTATAAAACTGCTAAGAACAAATTATTGTACAAATTCCTAAGAATTCATACTTTTACTCTATTCTATTTTATTACTACACAGAAGTGAATTTCAGTACCTTCCTATTTTTGTTTCTTTCAACTAACTTTAAGTCAGTTTCCAAGATATCTAAACTTCTCAGCACATAGGGATGGTCTTTTCATCAGAAGGATCTGAACAGGTAGAACTTGGAGAAAGCAGTAGTTTAAGTTCAACTGATAGCACGTAGTGAATGTACAAAGACTTCCCTACAAGATGGTTAGTGCAGTGGATCACAACTTGGCTGCTAACCGAAGGCTAGCCGTCAAAAGTCACCAGCTGCTCCTTGGAACCTCTACACTGCATTTCTACTCTGTCCTGTAGGGTCACTGAGAGTTGAAATCGACTCATGACAGCAAAGGGTTTAGTTTGGTTTTGGTTTTAGGAGATGGCTAAAGTCCCCAGGTAGAACAAATGGTTGCATTTGATTACTAATCTAAACATTGGTATCTAAACCCACCCAGCAGTGCCAAGGAAAAAATACATGGCATCTGCTTCCACGAGGAGTCCAGTGAAGAAAATCCTATGGAGCAGTTCTACTCTGTAACACATACGGTCATTATGAATTAGAATTGACAGCAATGGATTTTGTTTCTGTTTTTTTGAGACAAGTTTAGAAAAGAACAAACCAATGGTAGCATTATAACAGGTCATTAAGACACTAGGTTCTCAATTTTGGCCTTTTAAAAGCAACAGATGGAAATGTTGTAAAGAACTAGTAACAGAGTAGCAATTTAGAGAAAGACAATATAATGAACCAAACAAATATTGGGTAGAAGACAGACTGCCACTGTTTTTCTACAGCAGCAGCAAGAGACTGGTCTTAATAGATAAGTCATCTTACTAAGTGCCAGGGCATGATGCTTCCTGATCCCATTAGCAAGGCATTCTTTTATGCTGATAGTAGAAAGACACTCCTTTTTCCTATTGAATTACCTCAGTCATTTCCTGCATTATCTGCCTAATCTATGTACTCATCCTGATTTGCTTAAAAAGGTCTGAGGCTTTCCACATAGAATGTTTCCTACTCTCCCAAATCAAGGGATTTGATGCATACTGAAGATTTTCCTTCTCTGATTTAATTTTCTTACTTCTTCTAGTCTTGATTTTTTTTCTAATTAATATTGTTGTTTTGAACTCCTGTCACCTAACAGAAGCAACAATTCAACTTAAGAGGTAAATTTTTGAAACAGCTATTAAACAAACAGTAATCTACAATAAAACCAACTCACCAACTGGATGAGTGATGGTGTTCTGTAGGCTGGGAATAACCACAGAGTAGGTAGGTGAGCGATAAGGATAAATTGTTGTAGGATTTGTAGAGATGATATTCGGTGTGGTACCAGAAAACACATTGGAAACACTTAGAGGGAAGCGTTTTCGCTTCCCCGGACGAGGCTGATAAACCCAACCTATAGAAGAAGATAGACTATCTTTAATTAAAATGTGTAGACCCCTTTAAACAGTTCTTTTCATGTTAAAATCTACAACACTTCAAAGTTTTCAAAAAATAAGTTGCCTAAGGTGTATTTTCCACCGTAAGCATAGTATTTTTGTGACTCCTTCACCATGCATTTTAAACACAGTGAACTAGTAGCCAATGTTCTAATTCATAATTTAATTTCTTATATTCGAAGACATATATTGAATTCAAGCCACAGACCTTGAATCCAAACACCTTTGTTCTACTGATAAAATAATGCCCCATAAGAAATTATTCATCCTCTGTTTCCTCACTTTCTGTAAGCTACAGCGTTCCTGTGTCTTAGGGGTAATGGTCACTAATGATCAGTCACCACAATATTTATGCCTGGCTCAAGAATTCTCTTAAAGTTGGCAGCTTCCAGGTTCACGAGTAATCTGATTTCTTTTCAAGGACAGAAGAATGGGGTTGTAACCAATGTAGCATTGTATACCCAGAAGAATCATTGGTTCCCTGTAGTCACTGCCTCTGATCTTTCCTTTAGAAACCTCTCTGCTCCTATTTCAGGAAAACAGTTATTCTTTTCTCATTATGCACAATGATGTTGCCCATGGGCTATGCATTTACCCAAGATGAACCTCGACGTTCTCACTGATATACGGGAACCCGACTCACTTAAAACCGTATCATGATGGGGATAAACACGTCAATCAGAAGGCAGGACTATGTTCTGATAACTAAAACTATTAAAATGAGGTCTGATGCTAATCCCTGCAATTTCATTATCCTTACATGTGCCCTGCATATTTTCCCACTGATATGGCCACAACATCTCATTTTCTACTATGTTTGCAAAATTACATCATAGAAGTAAATTCCAGCTTCCCTCAGCCATCTAAATAAAAATTTGAAAGATCCTGAATGTTCCCATAATTCTCTGAAAGAAAAACAACTCAGGAAGTAGAGGTGAACAAGAACTCTGAAGCTTTATCTATTTTCACTGAATTTGAATCTACATGTATTTAATCAAAACCATAGTAAAATTGTATGGCCACTGATTTATCTTAGTTGATAAATATGAGACCAGAATGCTCAATGCTTTGCTCTGTTTAAGAAAACTTATACCTAGTACCAATTCAATAATTACTGTAATACTTAGTGCACATATCAGAGTAGAAATTAAAAGTAACATTTTTGCCTTCCAATCTCAACCTTGCCTAATTTTTACCTAAATAAATTTAAAATATAATAGAAAAAAAGCTTTGTTCATTTTGTTTGATTACCAGGAAATTCCTCTCTGTGCTTTTCTTTAATCTTTTGTGCTTCATCATAATAGGGTTTCTTTTGTTCTTCACTAAGTTTGTTCCACTCTAAACCGAGCTGGACACTGATTTCTGCATTGTTGGCTGCTGGGTTAGCTTTGGCTAGTGCTGGCCGGTGGATCCTTGCCCAAACCATAAATGCATTCATGGGTCGCTTCACATGACCATTTCTGTCCTTACTGAAGGGAGTATCTGGTATTCCTATACAACAAAAATTAAGAGACTAAATTAATGTGCCACACACAAAATTTTAAAGTGAAGTGTAACTCCATCTATGTTTATTTTTAAAGTATCTGAAGAAAACACTCACTTCAATACAGCTAGAGAATGGCCAGTATTCCAGAATTCCTCATAACCCCTTAATTCAGCATTCTAAAGTGTAGCTTAGAATGACTATCCTTTTTCTCAAAGGGAATAATACGCCTGTTGGAGACACCGTAAACTGCTGGCTTATTACGTGAGTTTTATCAATACCTCTAAAAGTAATTAACATTTTGTTTTCAATTGAAAATATTCTATCACTAGGGGGCAGGAACTATGACTTATCCATGACTAAATCCACTCAAGTCCATTCTGAGTTATACTGATAGAGCAGAAACTGCCTAGGAGGGCTGGTGGATTCAAACTGTCAACCTGTTGATTAGCAGCTATAGCTCTTCATCCCTGGGCCATTAGGGCTCCTTATCCATGACTATAATCCTAGTTAGGTAAATGAAACCAAACTTGTTGACGCTGAGCCAATTTCAACTCATAGCAACACTACAGGTCAGAGTAGAACTGCTCCATAAGGTTTTCAAAGCTATAAATCTTTACAGAAGCAGTTAAGGGGATATCTGGTATTCTTGGCATCTTTCTCCCCAAAGAGAAACTGATGGGTTCAAGCCACTGACCTTTCTGTTAAGTCAAGTGCTTAACCACTTTGTCATCAGGGATCCTTGGCATTAAACCAACCTTAACATTAGGTAAACATAAAAAAATAGATTATCTATCAAACCTACTGCCATCAAGATGATTCTGACTCATACAGGCAGAGCACAACTGCCCCACAGAGTTTCCAAGGAGCACCTGGTGGATTTGAACTGCTGATCTTTTGGTTAGCCAAATAGCACCTAAGCACTACCTACCAGGGTTTCCAACATTAGGTAGAGGGTCCCCAAATGCCTAAAGGAACTCATTTCTGTGCCACAGTGGTGTCTATTCAAGCACAAATAGTTTCAATACTCTACTGTCTTAGTTGTGTTTCACTCCGAAAGTGAAGCTCGAGTCAAGGAGGATTGCCATCACTAGTCTCATGTGCTTGGAAAAAAAAGTAAGACAAAAAGAATGAGCGACTTGCTGACAGTCATGGAGCCAGTTAAAATTACTATAAGGACGTTTGGTAAATTCTTATGTAGTTCCTTAGAAAAAAAAAATCTATAAACTTACTGTAGTTATTTCAGAGTTGCTCACTACACAAACTTTTAAAAGTACGCAAAGGAATGAAATAAGAGGTACGAACACAGCATTCCCTTCTTTTTTCTTAGAAAATGAAGTTTAAAAACTATCAAAAACAAAAGCAGGGAGTGGGAAGAATCATAAAATATGAACAAAAACAACAAACACAGAAGTTAATGAAATGTAAACTGATAATTAATACGGTTTTCTAAGACATTCATTGGCACGGTCTTCTGTGTTGAACTAAATGTAAGTCAGAATTTGCTAACTACCTGTTTGGAAATAATGGATGCTATTTGTAGCTGTTACTGCTGAAACCTGTCATTTCTTTTAAAATAAAATTTTCTGCATTATTCTATATTACTTTCAATATATCTGTAAGACTTTGGCTTTTAGAAGAATAGAAACCCATTGCCGTCGAGGGGTGTCCGACTCACAGTGACCTTGTAAGTCAGGGTAGAACTGCCCTATTCAGTTTCCAAGAAGCACCTGGAAGATTTGAACCGCCGACCTTTTGATTAGCAGACGTAGCACTTAAAAAGAATAGTGAAGTATTAAATTTAGTCATGCACTATTTCCTCTTAGAGAAACGCTGTTTGTTTCAAAGAAGATAAATATGCCTGTGATAGGTATAAACGGTCCTGTTTCTTGATACAAGTATCAAGCTACTCTAAGAAGAAAGATACTTTCAGTGTGGACTATTTGTACTGAATAAACTAAGGTTTTGTGTTGTCTAGCAAGAATATTTCTATTTTTGCACATACACAGTCGATCTAAATCTCAGGTTTACTGGCCCTTAAAATACCTATATCGTTGTTTGGGAATCATGACCTTGTTAGTGTATTTTACACACAAGTCAATCAGAAGTGATACCTGTGCAGCCTTTGCCCAGAAAGGAATCAGTTCCTTAATTTTATTTTTCTAGTTTAAACTTCTAAACTGCTGATATGTCAACTACGGGGCAACACAGGTGAAGTTCTGAAAATCAGCTTCCCTGCTGGCTAATACCTGCATCTGAGGGAAGCACGGTGAGCGGGACATCTTTGGTTTCAATTTTTACAGAAGGCTCCAGTAAGGACTGCATTTTAATAGGCACTGGTGTCAGGGGGACCTTTGTCAACCGTATCAGCTCTGAAGGTGGAGGTCCCTGAAATTGGATCCGGGTCCCAGGGAGAACGGTGTGGAGAGTCAAAGGGATCCTGAGGTCTTGCTGGTGCGACCCAAAGCCAGTGGCCGGCTGGGCCACGATGACCTCCTTGCTGCCATGGATCAAGCCATTGGACGCAGGCTCTGAGGCCAGGCTGCAGTCCTCGCGGAGTCGCTCGGGGTCCTCCGTTTTAATGGCTCCTTCTCTGATGGTCGCCAAGATTTTGCCTTCACCGCCTTTCCCCGCGTCCCTGGCGACCTCTTCCGCCTCCGATTTGCCCTTCTTCTCGTCCCCTTGACGGCTGTCAAGGGCTGGCCCCGGGCCCTCCACTTTGGCCCCTCTGGAAAGCCTAGGTCCCGCCTCGACAACCCTCCGAGGCCCCACTGACGGTTCCAAGCTGGCTCCGGGCTCCTGCTTCTCAGCCTTGACGCGGAGCCCTCTGGGCTCCGCCGGGTGCACATCGGCCCTGCAGGGGGCGCCCTCGGACGCGGACGGCTGCGGCAGCAGCAGCAGCTCGGGCCTCAGCTGCAGCAATCGCGCCTGCGCGGGCGAATCTGTGGCTTCGTCCAGAGACTGAGGTAGCATCAACACCTGCTCCTGCTTCACCTCCAGCAGCCGACGAGCTGCAGACTGTACGCCCGACACCGGGGCCTCCCCGCACGACGAGGCTACTGTGGCAATGGCAGAGGCGCACGAGGCGGGCGGCGACGGAGGGG
The DNA here is from genome assembly GCA_028571685.1 of Heterohyrax brucei. Lineage (NCBI taxonomy): Eukaryota > Metazoa > Chordata > Mammalia > Hyracoidea > Procaviidae > Heterohyrax > Heterohyrax brucei. The sequence goes on from CM053141.1 coordinate 175,802,995, forward strand.
CCTCGGTGGTCGTAGTCCGAAAGGAGGTACCCTCAACCGACAGCGGGGGAGGAGCGGGGCGCAACGGGCGTGAAGGGGTCGCCCGTGGCAGTTGGCGGGGCTGAGGCGGCGGCTCCGCCCTGGCTCTCTCCATGAAGGGGAGGAGGACGCCTGGCTTGGTCCCAGCCCGGATTGTGAGCTCAGCCGTTTGTTGGCCACCTTCCCCCTCCCCCTTTCGGTTAAAACCCTTCCAAAGCTTTTGCTACCCAGAACCCTAAGCGGTTCAAAATGCTGCTCTATTTCTTGGCTGTGCCCAATCACAAGCGTCCTGATATCCCCAGCCCGCCAATCACAGGCGCGTTCTCCCGCCCCACCCGCCGCTGTAGCCTCTTTCTGGGCCCTCGAATCCCTTGCGATGGCCAAGGCTACAGCATGTGTTGGCCATTTTCTCCTCCGACTCCCTCTCTTGCGGAGTTCTCTTCCGGCAGTTGTCCTTAGTTACCCCTCCCCCACCCAGAGGGCCTAACAATGGCGTTGCCCGGGCAACACTGCGGTTCCGCCGCTGCCGTCCTAGTGGATGAAGTTTCGCGGTCTCTTACTACAGAACTGAGCCTTGTGCATGCCATTTTGTCCACAAGAATGCACTGTTCGTGATGTGCATCGGGCCTTCGAGTCTTTGCCAATGAAGAAAGGAAAGTTTTCCAAACTTCTCAATGAAGCCGTTAGTCGATCTTGAATGGAGAAGTGGTTGACCCTGGAGCTTTTAGTGTGCTAATTAAACTTTCAGTTAATAACTAGATACTATAGGTCCCACTTCCAGAATATATCCCAAATTCATCCCTTATTTGGGTATCTGTCGCCGCCACCCTTTCCCAACTCTCCACTGTCTTTTTTTCACCTGGATATTGCTGTAGGCCTGTGATTGGTTCTTTTTTTATTATTGTCTTAATACATTCCAGCTGCCAGTGGTGTGTCACAAATACAAACCTAGTGATACCACACCTTACTCTTCTAAATCTTCCCGTGGTTTCCCACTGGCCACATAAGATAGGTCTAAAGTCTTTACCAAATTATATAAAGTCCCTAGTGGCGTAGGGCCTGCCTGCCACTACCCACATCTCAAAACTTTTTTTTGTTTGTTTGTTTTTGTTCCTTTTTTTTATGACTGAGTGAAAATATACATTCCCATATAAATTTGCATGCCCACCTATATGCAATTTCCACTGCTCTCCCTGCCCAGCAACAGCACACTAGTCCTCTCTGCTCCGTACATGCCTCATCCTCCCAACAGTCTCCCTTCCCCTCCTCTCCACCCAGTCCCCTTCCTCCAGCAAGAGGTCTGCAGGATGATATCCTATAGATGCATAGAACCATAAAGTGCACCCAGTGTATAGTCACTCTGCTTCGCCAGGTCCAATCCCTTGCTGTCCAAAGAGTGGACCTTCATTATGGTCTGTGGGCAAGGGCAGCATCAGGGCCAGGGGCCATGCTCCCAGAGGAACCGAGAAGCCGCAGGACCATCAGTTGCGGTCTTTCAGTGGAGATCTCGGGTTGCACCCCTTTTTATTCTTGTGTTGCCAGTGAGACTCAACTTTGTGAGCTCAATCATGGCTATCACTGGTGGTGGCTGGGCACCACCTGGTTCTTCCAGTCCCAAGTCTATGTAGGCACCCACTCATGTGGGTCTCTCTGTCTTATGGGTTGTCATCTTGGTCCTTGGTGAGCACCCATCCGCTCCTGCTGAGTTGGGACCATCTGCTGTGCCCTCGGATGGCAGCTAGGCAGCTTTTAAGATCCCAGACGCCACTCAGCAATGTGGAGTGTAGAGAGCCCCCTTAGCAAAATGCTAGTTGTGCCATTTGACCTCAATTTCATCTAAGAGCATGGTCCCCTGCCCCCCGCTCCAGCTATTCTGTCCTTGCATTGTTGGGTTAAGATGGGAGGAGTACTCAAGTTACGTTGAAATCCACTTAATATTGTTCTTGTTTCTAATGTGTGCTGTCATCACCATATCTCAAAACTTGATGAAGTCCAGAGTGGCCTAGGACCTGCCTACCACTACCCATAACTCTACCCATGTCTGGGTTGGCTTCAGCCACGATAGCATCTCATCCTTTTCTATCTTGTCACAGAGACTTTAAACTTGCCCAGAATTCTGCATCTGATTTTGCGTCTCTGTAACTACTGCGCGTTTTTATAATTGCAGCTCAATATCCATCTGTAACTCTGAAAATCATGTCAAATCTAGTTTTTAAAAAAGTGCCTTCCAAAATTTTAGCTGTGTGCTTCTTTGTATGGTAATTCTGCTGCCCGCCCCACGTAATATTTCATCAGCTGCCTGGAGCCTTGTTTTTCACCAGTGCCTCAGTGCAGCTGTAACTTCTGTCAGTACCATCCGTTCCTGATGAGTGTTACCTCTTGAAATGCTTGAACATCAGTCATTTTTGGTATAAAAAAATTGGTGTATTTCTTGCATCTTCTTTTGATGCTTCTTGTGTCCTTTAATATTTTCCTTGTAGAATCCTTCACTGTTGCAACTTGAGGCCTGAGGTTTTTTCCTCAGTTTTTTCAGCTTGAAAATTGCTGATTGTATTCTTTTGGTTCTCTATCTCTGGCTCTTTGCACTTGTTACTAAAATAATTTAGTTTGCCTTCTGAGCTGCCCTTGGAAATCTTCTGTTCTGTTCTTTTACTTCACCATTTCTTCCTTTTGCTTTAGTTACTTAATGTGCAAGAGCAAGTTTTAGAGTCTCTTCTGACATCCAATTTCATTTTCTTTCTCTCCTGTCGCTGTAATGACCTCCTGCTTTCTTCACATATGATGTCCTTGAAATCCTGCCGCCACTCGTCTGGTCTTCAGTCATTAGTGTTCAGCGCATCAATTTTATTCTTGAGGTGGTGTCTAAACTCAGGGGGTTATACTCAAGGTCATATTTTGGCTCTGTGAACTTTTTTGATTTTTCTTCAGTTTCAGTTTGAACTTGCATATGAGCAGTTGATGATAGTCTGTGCCACAGTTGGACCCCGGCCTTCTTCTGACTCATGATATTGAGCTTTTGCATTGTCTCTTTCCACAGATGTCAAGGTGCTTGCTCAACTATGCCAAGAAATTTGGAAGATAGCTACTTGGTTAGCCAACTAGAAGAGATCAATATTTATGCCTACTCCTAAGAAAGGTGATCCAACCAGATGTGGAAGTTATTGAACTGTATCACAAGTATCACTGGCAAGTAAAATTTTGCTGAAGATCATTCAAATGCAGCTCAGCAGTATTTGGGTGGGGAACTACCAGAAATTCAGGTAGGATTCAGAAGATGATGTAGAACCAGGGATTACATTGTTGATGTCAGACAGATATTGGCTGAAAGCAGAGAATACCAGAAAGATGTTTATCTGTGTTTTTAAGACAAAGAAATTGTGTGTTTTAAGTGAAAGCTTACAATTCAAGTCAGTTTTTCATTCAAAACTTGCACATGTGACAGCACAGTGTGACAGCACACTCCTTCTCTCCACCCTGTATTTTCTGTGTCCATTCACCCAGGTCTTATTCCTGTCAGTGTTCTCATCTCCCCTCTGGACAGGAGCTGCCGCATTAGTCTCCCGTATCTGCTTACGGCAAGAAGCGCTCTTCACCAGTCTTCACCACTCATTTTATATCTTTTAGACTAGTTCAGTCTTTGAGTGGTAGGCTTCTAGAATGGCTTCAGTTCTGGGCTAGTGGAAAGTTCTGGAGCCATGTCTTCCAGGGACCTACCAGTCTGTTAGACCATCAAGTCTGGTCTTTTTACTAAAGTTACAGTTCCGTACCCCCCATTTCTCCCAATCCATTAGGGGTTCCTTGTTGAGTTCCCTGTTAGGGCAGTTATTGGTGGTAGTCAGGCTCCATCTGGCTCTTCCAGCCTCTTGCTAATACACTGTTCGGTTTACTCAGCTTTTTCTGTCTCGTGGGCTCATATTTTCCTTACATCTTGAATGTTCATCATTTTCTTTTGCTCCAGGTATGTTCAGACTGATGGATGCTTCTTAGATGGCACTTTAGCTTTTAAGACCCCAAAAACCACTACCAAAGTGAAATGTGGAACATTTTCTTAATAAAATTTTTGATGCCATTTCACCTAGATGTCTCCTGAAACTGGTCCCCAGCCACCTGTCCCTGCTACTCTGTCCCTGCAAGTGTTTGGTTGTATTTAGAAAATTGACTTGTTTTTAGTTTAGTCCAGTTTTTCTGACTTCTCTGCTGTGAGTTGTCCGTAGCTCTTGTTTATTGTCAGATTAGTGACCTTCCCTTCTACCCTCACAACTGTCAGAGACTGTCTTCTTCTGTCTTTAAATATTTTCTTGAGTCCTCATAATAGTGGTCTCATATAATACTTGTTCTTTTGTGCCTGATTTTACTTAGCATGATGCCTTCCGGACTCCCCTGTATTGTGAGATGTTTCCCAATTTCATCCTTTGTTGGGCACCTAAGTTGACTCCATTTTTTTTGCTATTGTGAAGAGTGTTAGAATGAATACTGGTTTCTGTGTATCTATTTGTATGGCAGCTCTTGTATCTCTAGGATATATTCCAAGAAGTGGGATTGTTTGGTTGTATGGTACTTCTATTTCTAGCACCAAATCAATTTCCAAAGGCACTGTCTCATGTTACATTCCCGCCAGCAGTGTATCAGTGTTGCATTCTCTCCACAGCCTCTCCAACATTTATTATTTTGTGTGTTTTGGATTAATGGTAGCTTTGTTGGGGTGAGATGGTATCACTGTCATTTTGAATTAGATTTCTCTGATGGCTAATGATCACAAGCATTTCCTCATGTATCTGTTTGTTGCCTGAGTGTCTTTGGTGAAGTGCCTGTTCAAATCCTTTTTGCATTTTTTAATTGGGTTACTTGTCTTTCTTTCATTGAAGTTTTGCTGTATCTTGTAGATTTTGGAGATTAGATGCTGTTTGGATTTGTCAGAGGCCAATTTTTTTTTCCCAGTCTGTTACTTGTTTTTTTTACTCTTGGTGAAATCTTTGAATCAGCATTTAAGTGTTTGATTTTTCAGGAGTTGCCAGTTATTTATTTTCTTTTCAGATGTTTGTGCATTGTCAGTGATGTTTTGTAGTCAGTTTATGCCATGCTTTAGGGCTCCCAGCATTGTCACTACTTTTTCTTCCATAATCTTTATTGTTTTGGATTTTACGTTCTGGAATTTGATCCATCTTGAGTTGTTTTGTGTATGGTGGGAGATACAGGTACTGTCTCATTTTCTTCAGGTAGATATCGAGTTATGCCAGCACTGTTTGTTAAAGAGACCACTTCACAGACCCTGGGCCTTTGTCAAGTGTAAGCTGCTCATAGGTGTATGGTATTGTATCTGGATTCTCAATTCTGTTCCATTAGTCTGTGTATCTGTTGTTATTCCAGTGCCAGGCTCTTTTGACTACTCTTGTGGTGTAATAGGTTCTAAAGTGAAGTAGTGTGAGGCTTCTCACTTTGTTTTTATTTAGTATGCTTTACTTATCTGGGGTTTCTTCCATTTCCATTTGAAGATGGTGACTTATTTCTCTGTCTCATTAAGGAATGCTATTGAAATTTGGATTGGGATTCATTGTATCTCTAGATCGTTTTGGGTAGAATAAACATTTTCACAGTGTTTAGACTTCCTACCCAGGAGCAAGGTAGATTTCTCTGCTTATGTAGGTCACTTTTGGTTTCTTGCAGTAGTGTCTTGTAGTTTTGTCTGTATGGGTCCTTTATTTCTGGTTACATTTATTTCTAAGTATTTTATCTTCTTGAGGGCTATTGTAAATGGTATTGATTTGGTAATTTCCTCTTTGACATTCTCTTCATAGGTATGGAGGAATCCAACTGATATTTGTGTTTGTCTTGTATCCTGATAATTTGCTGAACTCTTAGTTCTGTAGTTTTTCTTTGTGGATTACACAAAGATTACTCTGTATAAGATCATATAATCTGAAAATAGAGATGTTTACATCTTCATTGCCAGTTTGCATGCTGTTTATTTCTGATTAGCTAGAACCTCCAGTACAGTGTTCATAACAGAGGGCATCCTTGTCTGGTTCCCATTCTCAATGGAAATGCTTTCAGACTCTCTCCATTTAGGCTTTGTATAAATCTCCTTTATTATGTTGAGGAATTTCTCTTCTATTCCTACTTTGCTGAGAGTTTTTAACATGAATGGGTGTTAGATTTTGTCAAATGCTCTTTCTACATCAATTGATAAAATCAAGGGGTTTTTGTCTCTTGTTTCATTTATGTGGTTGCATACATTGATTGATTGTTTAATGTTGAACCACCCCTGCGTCCCACTTGGTCATGGTGAACTGATTTTTTGATATGTTATTGTATTCTATTGACTAGAATTTTGTTAAAGGTTTTGGCTTTTAAGTTCTTGAGGGAGACTGGTCTGTAATTTTCCTTCTTTGTGGAGTCTTTACCTGGTTATGGAATCAAGGTTATACTGGCTTTATAGCATTAGTTTGGGGATATTCCATCCTTTAGTGTGCTGTAAAATACCTTTAATTATAGTGGTGTTGGCTCTTTGTTGGGAACTTTTTAATTACTTTTCCATCTTTTGTAATGAGTTTATTTAATTTTTCTTCCTCTGTGTCAATTTATATAGGTAGTATGTTTATGGAAATTTATACATTTGCTCTAGGTTTTCAAAATTATTAGAGTCAGCTTTTCAGACTATTCTTTTATGAATTTTTAAATTTCAGTAGGGTCTGTTGTGATGTCACCTATCTCATTTTTCATTCAAGTTCTTTGCTTCCTTGCCAGTTTTTCTTTTGTCAGTTTGCCAGTGGTTTATCAACTTTGTTGATCTTTTCAAAGAACCAGCTGTAGGTCTTGTTAACGCTTTCAATCATTTTTCAATTCTATAATTCACTTAGTTCCATTTTAATTTTTATTATTTGCTTTCTTCTGGCGCCCAAGGGGTTCTTTTGCTCTTCTCTTTGTACTAGTTTGAGTTGTAGGGTTAATGCCTAGATTTGTGCCCTTTGTTCTTTTCAGATGTGTGCATTTATTGAAATAAATTGACCTTTGAGCTCTTGTCTTTGCTGTATGCCAACGGTTCTGGTAGGATGTGCTATCATCCTCATTTGATGTTATGAATTTCTCCTTCTGTCTTTGATTTCTTTTGTAGTCCAGTAGTTTTTGTGCAAGGTGTTATACAGTTTCCATGTGTTTGATTTTTTCCGTTGCTTTTTCTGTTATTGATTTTTACTTTTATGTTCTGGAAAGATGCTTTGCAATATTTCAGTCCTTTGGATTTTGTTAAGGCTTGCCTTAATACCTAATATGTGGTCTGTTCTGGAGAGTGTACCATTTGCATTGGAAAAGAAAGTATACTTGGCTGCTGTTAGATGGAGTGTTCCGTGTATGTCTATGAGGTCATGTGATTGTGACATTTAGCTCTTCTTTGTCTGTACTGAGCTTCTTTGTGGATTCTCTTGCCTTCACTGAAAGTGGTGTGTTGAAGTCTCCTACTATTTTTATAGCGCTGTCATTTCTCTTTTCAGTGCCATTAGTGTTTTATATATTTAGGAGCCCTGTCATTGGGTGCATAAATATTTGATGTGGTTATGTCCTCCTGATGTGTTGACTGTTTAATCATTATATGGTGTCCTTCCTTATCCATTGTTGTGGATTTTACTTGAAAGGCTATTTTGTCAGAAATTGATATTGCCGCTTCTCTTTTTTGAATGTTGATATATTTTTTCCATCTCATAGGGTCATTATGAGTGGGAACTGACTAAATGTCAGTGGGTTTTTTTTTATTTGAGTGTTAATTTGTGTCTTTAAGGTGTGTCTCTTATAGGCAGCATATAGATGGATTATTATTTTTTAATCCATAGTAACACTGTCTGTCTCTTTATTGTATATTTAATTCATTTATATTCAGTGTAATTATTGATAGTGCATGTTTAATATTGTAATTTTGTTAACTTATTTTGTGTACTATTACCAGCTTCCTTGTTCTGCTTAATTTTCTGTGCTGTGTTATGTTTCTTTTTGTGTTTCTTTTCATCTTTTTCATTGTGTTGGCTTTGTATTAGCTGAGACTTCATACTTTTCATTTGATGTGCAGGATTGTTAATTTTCTTTGTGGTTACCTTAATATTTACTCCTATTCTTCTAAATTTAAAGTAGTCTTTTATTTCTTTGTATCACATTGACTTGCTCTCCATGTGAAAGATCTGTTAGTACTGTCATGGATTGAATTGTGTCCTCCCCAAATCCAAAATGTGTGTTGCCATGTGACTGGGCTTTGATTCCCAACACTTTGTGATTGTCCTCCATTTTGTTATTTTTCTATGCTGTGTGTTAAAGGATTAGGTTGGGACTGTAAATCCCTTCACAGGATCACCTCCCTGCTCTACTGTAAAGGGAGTTTCCCTGGATTGTGATTTGCACCACTGTTTGTCCTTTCATCCTACAAGAGATAAAAGGAAAGGGAAACAAGCAGAGAATTGGGAACCTCCAGCACCAGGAGAAGAGCGCATCCTTCAGATGTTACATTCCTGCACCAAGATGCTCCTGGACAAACAGCAATGCAATACCAGACTTTCTTCCAGAGCTAACAAAGGGGAAGGCTTTCCTCTGGAGCAAACATCCTGAGTTTGGACTTGCAGACTACCGGACTACATAAGAATAAACTTTCCTTTGTTAAAACCATCACTCATGGCATTTCTGTTGGAGTAGCACTAGTTGAGTAAAACAAGTACATTTTTGTTTGTTACAATATTGTCATCTTTTACATGTTGACATCTCTGCTTCACTATTTTCAGTGTTTTATCTTTGATGTTATTTTTGTAATTTTCCTATTAGGATTAATATCTGTTTGCTGTGTCCCACATTCTGCTCTTGGGTTGTTATCTAATGTTACTGATTTTCTAACCAAAGAGCTCCATTTATAATTTCTTGTAATTTTGGTTTGGTTGTTGCAAATTCCCTAAACTTGCTGTTTATCTAGAAATGACCTAATTTTGCTATCTTATTTGAGAGAGTGTTTTCTTGGCTGACAGTTTGTTTCCACTTAAGGCTTTGTGTATGTCATTCCTTTACTTCTTGCTTGCATGGTTTCTGCTGAGTCTTCTGAGCTTATTTTTTGTTTATCCCTAGTGTCTTTTAAAATTCACTCCTTATGTTTAGTTTTGGTCAGTTTGATTGTAATAAATACATCTTGGTGCCTTTTTTTAAGATCTGCCTTGCATGGAGTTGGATGCATATCTTGGATAGACATCTTGTCTTTCATGGTGTTAGGAAAGTTTTCTGTCAACAAATCTTAAACAATTCTCTGTATATTTTCTGTTATCCCCCTTGTTTTGGTACTCCAGTCATGATTATTCCTCTTGATACAGTTCCACCTAATTCTTAATATTTCTTCATTTTTAAAAAATTATTTTATTTGCTTTGTCTTCAAACATGTTGGTCTCAGTTACTTTATCTTCAGTCTTTCTAAGTGTGCATTCCCTTGCCTCAATTCTCCTTCTTTGACTTTCTATTGAGTTGTCTAATTCTGTAATTTTATTGTTAATCTTCTGAACTTCTGCTTGCTGCTTATGTATGCTGTCTGGCAGACTGTTCAGTCTGTCATTATGCTCTGTTGTGTTTTGCCTGATATCCTTCCTGATCTCATGAAGAACTCTAAATATTAATCTTTGTATCCTATCTCTGGCAATTTCAAGAAGTTCTCTTTATCTGGACTATTTCTTGATGCTTTGTTTTGGGAGTTTACTGAAGCTATGGTGGCCGTCTTTATGTGATTTGGTATAGACTATTGTCTCTGAGTCGTCAGTAGCGTTTTTATGTTTGCTTACTGTGTTCTAGTTTCTGTTTTTGTTTTGAAATGCCAAAATAGGATGGTTGTGAGAACTAGTTTGATTATTGGTGTCTTCGAGGCTCTAATGTCCTGTCAGCAGGTAGTTAGAATTGGTACTAGGCATATGAACGTAGGCTTCCATTTACTTTTCTTGTGCTATTCAGCTCAGGTGACCAGGTAGTTGGTCACCAAGTATGTGTTGCAGACTTTCCTCTAGAGTACTAGATTGGAAGGAGTGATTGCTGTAGATGCAGGTATCTGGCTGCACAGACTGAGAAAGGCAGGGGGCTGAAAGCTCTTTGTGAGTATCTGAGAAAGGTATTTCCCCTTATGCTGGAATGTAGGCAAAAGAACTGTTTCTGCCATGAATTTCTGGCTTAGAGGAGCTGGCAAATTATTACCTTATTTTACCCTTGTTTGTTAAATTGTTTCATCTCAAAGTCTAGAAAAATGGCTCAGAGCATATATAAGGAGTCCTACTTCTATCCCAGGTAAAGAGTCAGATGCTGGAGCTGGATTCACTGTAAACAAGGGGGAGGGGAAAACTGGGAAGAAGGAGAGAGTTTTATCCTAAAGGAAAGTTTTAGATCTACAGATGGCTGATTAGACACAAGCCACTTAGCTTTTGATGATCGAATGGTGGTTTTCATTGATTCTGGAAAATTGAAGGGCCTTTCTACCACTCAGTCTCTCCCACTGTGGAACACACTTTGCACATGCCCCCACTCTGCTCACCGCATTTGCAGCATCCAGTCTGCCGGTGGAGTGTTGATTCCCATCAAGTCTGGTCAGGCCAGTCCTAGGTACTTCTGGACCTACTCTCCTTTCCCTGCCACTGAGTCTGATTTTTCAACTTTCCTTTGATGTTAAAGGCTCCTAGAATGTTATATATAGTCAATTCATTTTGGTTGGGAGGGCTTTGTTATTACAGGGGTCACAGGAAGTGTCTGACTGCTCTGACATCTTAGCTCCACTTCTCTACTTGTGTTTTATTGAGTATGCAAAGGCATAGTGGGTCATAACAGATTATGTGTAACATTGCAAAGAATGGGAATTCTAGAACACTTAATTGTGCTCATAAGAAATCTGTACATGGATCAAGATCAAGTCATTCAAGCAGAGCAAGGGAACACAGCATGGTTTAAAGTCAGGAAAAGTACGTGAGGTTTGTATCCTTTCACCATACCTATTCAGTCTCCATGCAGAGCAAATAGTCAGAGAAGCTAGACTATATGAAGAAGAACCTGGCATGTGGGTGGGAAGAAAACTCATAAACAATCTGTGTATTGTAGATAGCACAACCTTGCTTGGTGAAGGTGAAGAGGACTTGAAACACTTAGTGATGAAGATCAAAGACCACAGCCTTCAGTATGGATTACTCCTCAACATCAAGAAAACAAAATTCCTCAAAACTGGATCAGTAAGCAGTATCATAAGTGGAGAAAAGATTGAGATTGTCAAGGATTTTATTTTACTTGGATCCACAATCAACAGCCACAGAAGCAGTAGTCAAGAAATCAAAAGATATGTTGCACCAGGCATGTCTACTACAAAACATCTCTTTAAAGTGTTGAAAAGCAAAGATGTCAGCTTGAAGACTAAGGTGTACCTGACCCAAGCCATGGTATTTTCAATTGTATTATATGCGTATGTAAGCTGGACGTTGAATAAGGAAGACACACGAAGAATGGATGCTTTTGAATTGTTGTATTGGAGAAGAATACTGAAATATACCCACGTATTGCCAAACGAACAAACAGATCTGTCTTGGAAGAAGTACAGCTAGAGTGTTACTGGGAAGCAAAGATGGTGAGATTGTATCTTATGTACTTTGGACATGTCGTCATGAAGGATTGGCCTCTGGAGAAGGAAATCATGCTTAGTAAAGTAGAGGATCAGCAAAAATAGGAAGACCCTCAACAAGAAGGATTGATACTGTGGCTGCAACAATGGGGTCAAGCATAATAGTGGTCATGGATATGGCACAAGATGAGGCAGTGTTTTGTTTTGTTGTGTATAGGGTCTCTGTGAGTCAGAACCAACACGACAACGTCTAACAACAGCAATCCTCGCTTAACCATAAACTCCTTGAATGCAAAACTTTGTGGTTTTTGCTCATTGCTGAATCTCTGATGTCAAACACTGAGTCTGGCATATGGTAGGCATTCAATAAATATTTGTTAGATGAACAAATGAGTAAAGATTGTCATAGTCTAATAATGGTAGTAATCACTATTGGGTCACTAGGAGTTAAAATGGAGTCATCAGCAGTGGGTTTGATTTTGGTGTTATATCAAAGGTATTAGGAAAGTCCAAGCTCTAGAAACAGAGATCATGTTTGGTAAAGCAGAAGGTCTGCAAAAAGAAAGGAAATCCTTGATGAGATGGATCAACACAATAGCCACACTAGTGAACTCAAATATACCAATGATCATGAAGATGGTACAAGATGAGGCAACATTTCATTCTGTCATACACAAGGCCTACATGAATTGGAATCAGCAGGATGGCATGTAACAACAGCAATGCCATGGACTTACTGCTATACTGAAACCCTTGGGTGGTGCAACTGGCTTTTGTGCCAGTGGCTAAAGGAAAGGTTGATGGTTTGAGTTGATTCAGAGGTATGTCAGAAGAAGGCCTTACAATCTACTTCTGAAAGATCAGACATGCATGGAAAACCCTGTGGAGGTAAGACAAAGATGGTAGAATAGTCAGATGCTTCTTGTCATCCCTCATACAACAAAGACTCAGAAATGCGGTGAATCAAATATTTATGAGAATCTGGCAACACTAATCATCAAAGACAAAGCTAAAAAATCAGATTAAGTACAAGATACAAGGAGAGACAATTTAAAAACAGCAGAAATGGGGAACTACAGATCACAAGATCACCAGCATCCTCCGGCTTAATCTGCCTGCTGCAGACAGGGTAAGGCAAGCAGCAGTATCCCAACCTGCAACCTGCCTCCTCTAGTGCAGCCAAGCAGCAGCAAATCTGCAGGTACATTCAGAACCAAACAGGAGCAATACTAGGCCTGTGAAAGTTAAATACAAGCTCCCGTTCCATTGTGTGTGCTGGCAGCATAACCCCTGGCTCCATCAGAGATCCACACCCAAGAAGCAGCCTCTAGCCCTACCCATGCCTACCCTGACCAGTCCCAAGGCATTCAGCAGCATCACGTCCCGTAAGGGAGGAACTCACAAAAGGTCTGGAGGCCCTATCCCTTTGCCCAGCCACTGGTGTGGGGAGACTACAGACTTGTAGTACTGTTTACCCCCACTCCTGTGCTTTTCAAGTCATTGCAACACTTCACCCCATCATTAGCATAAAATGGGCAGGGCACACACCTGAAACCCATTTTCATCTGTGTCATCCAAAGAGAAGCTACAGATTGATGACATTATATACCACCTCACCTCCTAAGAAGGAGCCTATCCATGCATACCAGGGGCTCAAAGGCTGGCAGTACTACCCACTTCATCTAGATTCCCATGACAGAGGCCTGATAATTAGTGATGCCTCCCAACCCCTCTAACTAGTGGTGCTGTCTTTCACTAACCCCACTCTGCTGTATACTCCAGTGGGCAAGGACACCAGGCAGGCACTTGTGGGTAGCCACCAGTCCCTTGCCTTGCTCCATGCTTCACCCTCACTGCAACTGCCAACTTATGCCTGCTCCGAATACCTCTGCACAGCCTTGCTTGCCTGAGACTGTAGGTGAGAGTCTCCCCACCACACAGTAGGGGACTCAAGACCTGGACACTTTCACCCTGAACAAATGCACCGTTTTAAGAACAGTAAATAGACTTCTGGGTTCACACACCTACTAGCTGCTCTGACTACCTGGAGACAGGGCACAAGAGCTTCAGTAGCACCAACAACTGAAGTAGCAACACACCTGTTTGTTCATATCAAAACAAAAATACAGAACACAGTAACAGAAAATACAATGAGTAGTGCAATAACTTGTTGATGTCTCAGAAAGAGCAGTCAATATCAAATCACATAAAGATGCAGGAAAAGATGGCTCCAGCAAACAACAAAAATAAAGAACGTGAAAACCTGGAGATGATAAGACAATGAAACTACCTGAAAATTCAAAAGACTAATATATATAGCTTTTCAAGATATTAGAAGCTATCAGCAAAATTCAGATCAAACCTAGAAACACACAGACAAAACAATAGAAGAATTTAGGAAAAGAATGTGAGACAAAATAACAGAAGAAGCAGACTGCTAGAAACAATAAATATAGCAATTGGAAAGTAGAAAGATTAACAATGAAATTTCCAGAATCAGACAATAGGAGGTTATAGGTGCATAACTAAAACCGTGGAAATCAGAATTAGTGAGACTGAAGATAAATTCCTCAACACCGATTTGAGGAAAAAGCAGGAAAAAATAATGGGGGAAAAAAATGAAAGAAAGCCTAAGAATTATGTGAGACACTATCAACAGGAAAAATCTATGAGTGACTATTTACATATAGGTGAGAAGAGTAGCAGAAAACAATTTTTGAAGACTGGCTGGCAAAAAAGTTCCCTAGTATCATGAAATATGAGAAGATATCTATCCAAGAAGCTCAACAAATTCCACACAGGATAGATCCGAAAAGAAAGTCACTAAGACATAGCATAATCAAATTTATCAAATACAAATACAAAGAATACTGAAAATGGCTAGAGATAAATGAAGAGATACCTGCAAAAGATGACCTGTAGAGCTAAGGTCAGATTACTCAGCAGAAACAATTGAGGCAAGAAGGCAATCGAATGGCATACAGAAAGCATTGAAGGAAAAAATTGCCAACCAGGAATCATATATCCAGCAAAACTGTGTCTCATACATGATGGTGCAGTCAAGTAATGTCCAGATAAACAAATTAAAAAAATTTGTAAAAAAAAAAATCCAAAATTACAAGAAATACTAAAGGGAGTCATATGGTTAGAGGACCAATGTTAGACAACCTTCCAAGACTAGAACACAGATCAGTATTAACAACCCAGATAGGGAATTCAGAAGAATAAATCTGAAAGATTGGAAATACTGAACCAAAACTCCAATATGTAAATGATGCCAACATCAAAAAACATAAAACCAGAATAAATAATGTAGTCATAGGACTGACATATAGAGAGGAAGTCAAGGAAATATCAAGAAATAAAACACTGATTGAAGCTTAGGAACATAAAGGTAAGTTTCAAAGTAACTACAAAGAAAGGTAACAAATCTTTGTACCATCAAATTAGAAAAGAAAAACAAGGACTCAGGAAACATAAAATCAACAGTAATAAATGAGATGAAACAAAATATATAAACAAAAACAGCACAGAAAATAAAGCAGAACAGAAATTGAACATATAACAGCAACAAAATTGAAACGACAGCAGTAAACTCATACCTGTTTATAATTATACTGAATGTAAATAATGCACCAGTAGAGGCACAGTGGTAGAATGGACCAAAAAAAAAAAACAAACAAACTATAATCCACCTATATTCTGTCTACAAGAGACCTATATTCTGTCTACATAAGAAGCAGAAACATAAAGAACGGAAAAATGTCACACAAACATTAGAAAAAGAGCAGCAGTGACAATAGTAATTTCCATTAAAATAGGCTTTAAGACAAAATTTACCATACAGGATAAGGAAGGACACTGTGTAATGATTAAAGGGTCAGTGCTCTGGGAGGACAAACTGTAATTAATATATATGCACCCAAAGACAGGGCTCCAAAATTTGTAAAACAAATTCCAGCAGCATTGAAAACACAGTTCTATAATAATATTAGGAGACTTCATCACATCACTTTTAGTGAAGCACAGAACATCTACAAAGATATTCAGTAATTAATTACACAGAAGCTCTAAATGCCACAGTCAACCAGCTGCACTTCATAGACATATACA
This sequence comes from Heterohyrax brucei, assembly GCA_028571685.1. Lineage (NCBI taxonomy): Eukaryota > Metazoa > Chordata > Mammalia > Hyracoidea > Procaviidae > Heterohyrax > Heterohyrax brucei. Next base: position 175,818,719 of record CM053141.1, read on the forward strand.
GAACACTCCACTCAACATTAGCAAAGTATGCATTCTTTTCCAGTGTACGTGAAACAGTCTCCAGAATAGACTGTATTTCAGGCCACAAAGCAAGATTTAACAAGCTCCAAAACATCAAGGTGAGTTACAGCATCTTCACTGTTCATAATGCCTTAAAAGTAGAATAACAGAATCAGCAAATAAAGAATATCAGGCACAGGGAAACAAACCCTGCTTAAAAATTACTGGGTATTAGACCAAAGATGGCATAAAAACTTCATAGTCAAATGAGAATAAAAACAGATTTTATCAAAAACGTTTGGGAGACAGCAAAAGCATTGCTTACAGGTCAATTTATAGCAGTAAATGCACATATCAAAAAAGAAGAAAGGGTTAAAATCAAAACATTAGCCTTACAAATCTAACAAATAGAAGAGAACAACAGAACGAGCCCTGAGGGACCAGAAGAAAGACAGTAATAAAGATTAGAACAAACATTAATGAAACAGAAAAACAATGGAAAGAATCAACAAGACCAAAGGTTAGCTCTTTGAAAAGATCGTTGATATCAACAAACCAGACAAGAGGAACAAAATAGGAAGCAAATAACTCAAAATGAAATGAGACAAGTGGTATCACAACAGATCCAATGGAAATAAAAAAGGATCATAATAACAATACTCAGAAAAATCAGTACTGTAACATATTTGAAAACTTACAGGAAACAGGCAAATTTCCAGACACATTACCTACCTAAACCAGCACAAACTGAGATAGAAAAACTAAACTGATCATCAGGAACTCCCTGGTGGATATAGGTACCTACTGGAAGAGAAAAGATAATGTGACAGGAGTTAGAGACCTGTAAGCATTTGGGCCACTTCTTCTTTCAACTTACTTGTGCCTTGTGGTCCTGCTCAGGCCCAGTCTTGTTTATACCACTTCCATTAAATGATGAAGTGGTGCTCCTGCAGTTCCTTCTTTATGACCCTCTGGATCAGACAACACCCAGTTCATGATGGACAACACAGGCTATATTGTGACTCAGTGCCCCATTGTTAAATGTGTAGGCTCTACAAAGGCACAGTAACAAACTAGAAGCTGTTTGTCAAAGGGAGAATAGTTCTCTGCAGAGGATGGCAGGGCTTTGCTCAAAATCCTAAGAGTCTGTGCATTGTTTCACCAGTAGTGGCTTTCCGAATAGCATCTCTCTGTCTAGGATTGCCATGAATCGGATCCAACTCAACGGCACTTGGCTTGGCTGGCATCTTCCACTGATTTCAAGCTCCATTGGATCAGCTAGATCATGTGGAGAGGGGGCAGTGAGGCTTGCACAGAACCTGTTACAGAGCGTGCTTTTGGTGTGGGCCACACTCAAAATTATCATCTTTTTCAGTTACTTGGTAAATAGGCCAGAGTAGCATGTCCAAATGACGGATATTTTGCTTCCAAAATCCAAACAGGCCCACCAGATATCGTATCTCATTTTTAGTTGAGGAAGGGATCAGTTGTAATAATTTATCTTTATTTTAGAAAATATACCTTGACACGCCTCATATCACTGGACCACTTGATATTTCACTGAAGTGCAAGGCACCTAATTTTTGTTGAATTAGTTTTCCACCCTATAGCATCCAAATGGAGTCCTGGTGGCACAGTGGTTGAAAGTTAGGCTGCTACCCAAAAGGTTAAGAGTTGAAACCCACTAACTGCTCCTTAGAATCCCTGTAGAGCAGTTTTACTCTACCCTGTAGGATCACTGTGAGTTGTAATCGACTTGACAGCTATGAATCTGAGTTTGGATTTAACAGGAAGATGTTTTACTATCAAGTTCAGAGTCATTGACACTAATTCTTTCACAAGGTCCAATCAGCATAATGTCATCAGTTGTAATAGACATGTGGAAGGGAAAGGCAATCCAGGTCCCTTTGGACTAATTGATGACATAAGGCTAGAGAAGTGATGCACCCCTTGACATATGACAGTAAAAATATTTTGCTGACTGTACCATATAAAGGCATGTTTCTGGTGGTCTTCTGAAACAAGTGTGGAGAAAAAGGCATTATCCAGATCAGTAACTGTGTACTAGGTACCAGGAGATGTGTTAATTTGCTCAGGCAATGAAGCCACATCTGGAAGAGCAGCTGCACTCAGAATCACCACCTCGTTGAATTTTTGATAATCAACTGTCAGTCTCCAAGATCCATCTGTTTTCTGCATGGGAGAAATAGGCAAGTGAATGATGTGGTAAGAGTTAGCACCCCTACCTCCTTCAGGTCACTGAAGGGGGCAGTAATCTCTGCAGTCTCTCCAATAATGTGGTACTGGTTTGGGTTTACTATTTTCCTAGGTCAGGGGAGTTCTAATGGCTTCCACTTAGATATTCCTTACATGATAGCCTTTACACCACTTGTCAGGGATCTGTTACGGGGGTTCTGCCAGTTGCTGAGTATAACTATTCCAGTTATGCCTACTGGAACAGGACAAACAGCTATAGATGAGTTCTGGACCCACTGTGGGATGAACCTGAGCTAAGATTCCATTAAGAACCTGACTTCCATATACTCCTCTGATTGGTGGACCACAATGATGTTTTAGGTCTCCTAGAATTAATGTCATATCCGGTAATCCCAAAAAAGGTCCGATTACTTCCTTTTCTGCAGTCAACAGTCCCTCTTATAAAAGATCACAGGTGCCTTTGAGGAGGGCCAGAAGAAAGGGTAACAGTATAAATTTTTTTACAGTATAGTGGAGTCCTTCCACAAAGTGACCTGGCCTCCTCTTCATTCAGGGGATTGTGGATTGGTAAACTGGCTCAAATCTGTGGATTGAGGGGCCTTAACTTTCTGTTCTGGTGATTTGAGTTAGACTGTCATTCACTTGACCAAGAATATTTCCTCTTATATAGATCAAGTAAATATTTAGACTTCACATTTATTTTATTCCTAAGGACACCATGATGAATTCACCAAAGTTGTAAATTCATACAAGTCACCCTGTTTGGATTACTGCTTTGACTCCACTGTCCACTACAGTAACTGTCCCCACCTCTGTTGATTGAATGCTGCCACGTGACACACACTGCTATGAAGTCCAGTCAACTCCGCTGTACCTAGGTGTTGTAATTTAGTTAGGATAATTCTTTACTCTCAAATTTGACTTACATAAAATAGCAATTACAGCAGTCTTCAAAAGTGCTAGGGCTGGCTTCACAAATTTGTTCCTCATTGTTAGTCATCTAGTTCTTCTATAACAGAAATACAACAAATGGGTGGCTTTAACACAGAAAACTTTATTCTCTCACAGTCTAGTAGGCTACAAGTCCAAATTCAGGGCATCAGCTCCAAGGGAAGGCTTTCTCTGTCTGTTAGCTTTGGATTAAGTTCTCTGTCATCACTTTTCCCTAGTCAAGGAGCTTCTCAGTTTAGGGACAACAGGTGCAAAGGACACGTTATTCTCCCAGCTCTTATGTCTTGGTAGTATAAAGTCCATATGTTTCTCTACTTCTCTCTTTTGTATCTGATAAGAGATTGACTCAAGACACAGTCTAATCATGTAGATCAAGTCCTGCCTCATTAACATAATTGCTGCCTATCCCACCTCATTAACGTCATAGAGGTTGGATTTCCAACACATTTTGGAAAACCACGTGAGATGACAGAATGGTGGACAATCACACAGTAGTGTAACTGCCGCTATTCCTAGCTCAACAACATCATAGAAATAGGATTTACAACATAGGAAATTGTATCAGATGACAACATGGTGGACAGTCATACAGTCCTGTGAATCATGGCATAGCCAAAGTGATGCATGGATTTTTGTGGAACACAGTTCTGCCCATAACACCACTGTAGTGAAGAATGTGTCCTTGGCGCATTCCATGTGTAGATCTGTGGGTCTAACCTGATAAATGTGCTCTAACATGCCAATTTCCTTAAACCTTCACTAAAATTCTTCAACAGTATACCAAGGCAGATCTGACACATCAGTTTGATTTAGTTTAAGCTGCCACATAATCCATGCTTCAACAAACTAACTAAATAAACTACTAGATCCTTTCCTAAGGATCTAATCAAGGTGAAACATTCAATGACGATCAATAAATTGAGGCTCATACAACTTTATGTTCTTAGCACCATTATCCCACCTGCATAACATTCCTACACACATTCCCCAGATTCCTGTTTGTATATGTTAGAAAACACGAGCAGTTCTTTTGGAGTGTAGCATACCGCTTCCTAGGTCATGGTTTGCACTTCATCTTTTGGGGCACACACACACACACACACACACACACACACACACACACACACATATGTATGTGTATGTATGTATGTATATATACACACTGGGCTGTTTCAGTTACAGTGAATGTGTAGTATGTTTTGATACAAGTAGTGTGAAGCCTTTTACTTTATTCTTTTTTTTGATACTGCTTTGGCTCTTCGGGGTTTCTATTCTATGTGAAATTGGTTGTTAGTTTTTCCATTTTGGTAAGGAATGTTGTTGGGATTTGTATCAGGACTGCATTGTATGTGTAGACTATCTTTGGTAGAATTGATGTTTTCAGTATATTAAATCTTCCAGCCCATGAGCATGGAAAAACTTTTTATAAATCTCTTTTAGTCTCTTGTAGTAGTGTTTTATGATTTTCACTGTATAAATCTTTTATGTGCTTTGTTATGTTAATTCCTAGGTATGTTTTGTAGTTTGGGGACTATTTTATATGGTGTTATTTTTGTGATTTCTTTTTCAAAATAGTCTTTGTTGGTGTAGACAAACCTAATACTAATTTTTGTGTATTAGTCTTGTACCCTGCGACATTGGTAAAGTATTCTATTAGTTCCAGCAGTTTTCTTGTGGATTCTTTGGGGTCTTCTATGTATAGGATCATGTCATCTGCAAATAGAGGTAGTTTTATGTCTTCCTTTTAAATTTGGATACCTTTTATTTCTCTGGCTAGGAATTACAGTACAGTGTTGAATAAGAGTGGTGTCTTGTTCTGATTCTCAAACAGAAGGCTGTCAGCCTTTCTCTGTTCAGTACAATACTGATGTTGGTTTTGTATATATGCCCTTAATTATATTGAGAAATTTCCCTTTTGTCCTTATTTTGCTGAGAGTTTTTATCAGGAGGTGGTGTTCGATTTTATCAAATGTTTTTTTCTGCATCAAGTGATATGATCATGTAGTTCTTTTCCGTTGTTTTACTGATGTGGTGGATTATGTGGATTGATTTTCTAATTGTTGAACCACCCTTCAGATATTGATGTGAGTCCCATTTAGTCATGATGTGTGATTTTTTTCATATGTTGCTGAAGTCTGTTGGCTAGAATTTTGTTGAAAATTTTTGCACCTGTGTTCCTTACGGATAAAACAAACAAATGGAATCCTGTTGCCATTGAGTCAATTCCAACTCAAAGTAACCTTATGGAACTGAGTAGAGCTGCCCCATCTGGTTTACAGGGAGCTGCTGGTGAATTTGAACAGCTGACCTTTTTGCTTATGAGCTGTATTTCTTAAGCAGTGTGGCACCAGGATTTCCTCATAAGGAATATTGATCTGTAATTTTCTTTTTTATTTTTCGGTGATGTCTTTGTCTGGTTTAGATATCAGGGTTATTATGGGTTCATAGAAAAAGTTCAGTAGTGTTCTTTCTTCTTTGTTTTTGAAGAGATTAAGTTGTGTCAACTCTTCTCTGGTTGTTTGGTAGCATTCTGCAGTATAGCTGTCTGGTCCTGGTGTTTTTGTTGCTGTTTTTGTGGGTTTTTTTTTTTTTTTTTTTTACATCTTCAGTTTCTCCTTTTATAATGAGTATGTTCAGTTTGGGTTAGTTTGGGTAAAGTGTGTTTCAAGAAATTTGCCCATTTCATCTGATTTTTCAGATTTGTTAAAGTATAATTTTTTTCGTTGTAATTAGTTAAAATCTTTATTTCTATGGGCTCAATTTCTATGTGACAAATTTCATTTCTTACTTTGATTATTTGCCTCTTCTGTTTTTTTCCTTTTGTCATTCCAGCCAGTGCTTTGTCTATTTTTTTGGTCTTTAAAAAAAAAAAAAAAAACAGCTTCTGGTTTTGTTGAGTCTTTCCATTGTTTTACTATTTTGGTAATTTTTGCCCTGACCTTTATTATATCCTTTTTCTGTTAGTTTTTTACTTCTTTTATTCTATTTGTTCAAGTTGTCAGCTTGTATTTATGATTTTCGATCTTTTTTAAGGTAGCCATTTATTGCTATGAATTTCCCTCTCACACAGCTTTTGCTGTGTCACGAAGGTTTTGCTATATTGTGTTTTTATTTTCATTTGAATCTTATTTCACTTTTGATTTCTTCTAGAAGCCAGTAGTTTTTAGTAGTGTATTATTAGTTTCCATGTATTTATTTTTCCTGTTTTTGATTTCTAGCTGCATACTGGTATAGTCAGAGAAGATGCTTTGTATGGTGTCATTCCTTTTAAAGTCATTAAAATTTGTTTTGTGTCCTAGCATATGGTCTGTTCTGAAAAAATGATCCGTGTGCACTGGAGAAGAATTTGTGTTGTTCTGATGCTGGGTGCAGTGTTCTATATATGGGACAGCTCCAATTAGCTTGTGTTTTTATTTAATTTCTCAGTGTTCTTAGTGATATTTTTAGATGTCCTATCTGTAATTGAAAGTGGTGTGTGAAGTCCCCTTCTATTATTGTGGAGTTGTCTATTTTTCCTTTCGTATTAGTAATTGTTTTATATATTCTGGAGAGCTGTTGCTCTTAGGTAAGTGTCATGGGTTGAATTGTGTCCCCCCAAAAATGTGTGGTTTTGCTAAACTGTACGCTAAAGGATTAGAGTGGGGCTGTAAATTCCTGCATAGGATTACTTCCCTGCTCTGCTGTAGGGGGAGTTTCCCTGGAGTATGGCTTGCCCCACCCTTAATCCTTTCAGCCTGCAAGAGAGAAAAGGAAAGAGAAACAAGGAGAATTGGGAACCTCGCACCATCAAGAAATCTGCACCGGGAGAAAAGCGCATCCTTCAGACCTGAGGTTCCTGCGCCAAGACGCTCCCTGGACAAAGACTGATGCAGTACCAGACTTTCCTCCAGAGCTCACAAGGGGAAAGCCTTTCCCTGGAGCGGACACCCTGAATATGGACTTGCAACCTACTGGACTGTGTAAGAATAAACCTTCCTTTGTTAAAGCCATCAACTCTGTGGTATTTCTGTTAGAGCGGCACTAGCTGACTAAAACATTAAGTATGTATTTGTAATTCTTATGTGTTCTTGCTGGATTGACGCTTTTATTATTATCTAATGTTCTTTATGTCTTGTAATAGATTTTGATGAAAGACTATTTTATCTGATGTCATTATGGCTATCTCTGCTATTTTTTGTTTTCTGGTTGAATGGAATCTTTTTATCCATCCATTCAGTCTGTTTGTGTCTTTATATCTGAAGTGTGTTTCTGGTAAACCTTGGTATCTTAGTCATCTAATGCTGCTTTAACTGATGTACCACAAGTAGATGGCTTTAAAAAGAGAAATTTTATTTTTGTCACAGTCCAGTATGCTAAAAGTCCCAGTTCATTCAGGGTGTCAGCTGAAGGGGAAGGCTTTCTTTTCTGGATCCAGAGGAAAGTCTTTGTCATCCGGTGTTCCTCTGGACTGGAATCTTCTCAATCACAGGGTCCCTGGTTCTTTCCAAAGGATGTGCTCAGCTTCTGGCACAGCTTCTTGGTAGTATAAGGTCCCCAAATCTCTTTGCTAGCTGCTTTCCTTCTTAGCTCAAGAGACTGCCTCAAGGGACAAAACAGTCTTACACATTGAATCTACCCCACTAGCACAACTGCCGCCCATCTACCCTCATTAACAGCATAGAGGCAGGATTTATTTACAACATGGGGTAACAGGACACAATATCAGAAATCATGTCCTAGCTAAACTGCCACACAGATTTTGGGGGGAAACACAGTTCAATCCATGAGCCTTGGGTTTCCCATTACCAGCTTTCCTGTCCTTTCCTTCCTTCTCTTCTTGCCCTGGGCTAGTGAGCCCTGAGGGAACTCTGTCCCTGAGATTCAAGGAGGTCATTGAGGGAACTCTGTTCCTGAAATTCAGGGAGGTCACTGAGAGAACTCTGTTCCTGAACTTCAGGGAGGTCACTGAGAGAACTCTGTCCCTGAGATTCAGAGAGGTCATCTTATTCACTGATCAGACCTCACCATTGTCAGAAAACAGCCTGGTATGCATGCCACGCCGGGATGACCCAGAACAGCCTGGTGTGTCCCACCTGGCATAACCATAAAACTATAAATAACTTTCTGCCTATCTTCCCTACCTTCCTAATTGAAAGCTCTTACCCTGGCCCCTAGGGTTGCCATGAGTTGGATCCAACTCGACAGCACTTGGCTGGCTTGGCTACCTTGTCAAAATCTTGACCATAAACAAACCTTACCCCTCCCCCTTCTAATCAACACTTCTTCCTTATTAGATCATAAATCCCTTAACCAGAATTTCTTGCTACCTCTCTTCTCTTTCTTTCCTTATCAAACCATAACCCTCCTCATCCCACACTACCTCACTGAAACTTTAAAATGATAGAAAACGTGACCTACTACGGAGAGGCAGACTGAGCCACTCTCGGCTCAGATCTCACTCTCTCTTTGAATAAACTTCACTGGACCCTTGGTCTGGTGTGTCTCTGCCTTTTGTTTCAGGCCACCGTCTCCCCAAAACCCCATTTAATCTTGTTTTATTTTATAGATTTGTCTAACGTTTGACTGAAGGATGAACTGCAGAACTGAGTTAAAAAGCTGTCTGAGGGGGCACACTCTCAGGGTTTTTCCAGTCTCTGTCAGACCAGTAGGTCTGGTCGTTTTTTGTGAGTTGTAGTTTTTCTCCAGCTGTGCCCAGCACCCTCTGCTGTGACCCCTTTCAGAGCATTTAGGGGCAGTAGCTGGTGCATCTCGTTGGTCTTTTCTTTTTTCTTCTTTGGGTTTTATGTGTATTTGGCTGCTTTCTAGTGATAAGCCTGTTTGTTTTCTTCCTTCTTTTCTCCTCAATGTTTTCTCTCTGTGATTTCTCAGTGCTTACCACATATGTTACTTTATACAACTTACAATTGCAGCAGTATTTAACATATAAACAATAATTAATAAAGAAATGAAAATACCAAACCCACTGCCATCGAGTAACATCCAACTCATAGTGACCATAGTGACTAGGGTATAGCATAGAATTGATCTTTTTGTGTTTTTTCTAGTTGGAGTTCATGTAGCTTCCTGTATTCGCAGACTTAATTCTCTTTTCAGGTCTTTGAAAATGTCTGTAATCATGTCTTGGAAAATTGTTTCTGTGTCTTTATTATCATCAAGGTGCTCTGGAATGCCAGTAATTTTAATGTTAAGTTTCATAATTGAATCCAATATTTCTATTTGAATTTGTTTACTTTTCTTTGTTCTTTTCTCTTGAGACTTGTAAGTTCAGTTATTTTGCCTTCTAGTTCATGTATTCCATCTTCGATCTGTTCAACTCTATTATTGTTTCTCTTGCTATTTCTAATTCAGTTGCCTTATACTTCAGTTGTAGTAGTTTGCTTTGCTTTTTTTGTTTGTTTTATGTTTTCAGTTTCCTTGTTGAGTCTCTCATTTTGTTCCTCCATTTGTTTCCTGAACTCTGCTAGTTTTTTTCCTGTGTGCTTTTTGCCTTCTTTAAACCTATTTAACACGATAATCCAAAATTGTCAGTTCTTTGCATTAGTGTGGCCTCGTAGAAGAAGGAGATTAGTCTTTCTCATGATTTTATGTGATTTACTATTTTTTGTTGTTGTTGTTGAACTTGGTCCATTTTGTTACTTTTTTTAACTTTAAATTTTGTACTCTAGTTTTTGTGGGAAATTTTTCTGATTATGCTCCCTGGTGGTGCAGCTGCCAAGTACCAAGATCCCAACCAAAAGACATCCAGCCTGTGCTCATCAGTTGCTCAGTGGGACAAAGATGTGGCAGCCTGCCCCTGTTAAAACTCACAGCCATAATGTTGAAATGAGACATAAGTGACTCCATTTTGAGGAAGAGCACAGTAAAAAATCAAGGTATTAAAGTAGAAAGCCCCAGGAAACAACTTAATAGCAGAAAATACCACAGAGTAATCTCACCTTTGTCTTGCAGAACATCTGTATGTCACAAGACAAAGCCTGGAGACAGCCTTGCAAATGACCCCTAGACCTTGACCACAATCTACTAAAATATTTGCTAATGACCACATTTTACAACTAACAGGAATTCCATGTGGCTGAAACATTCACTAACAACTATATTTTGTAACTTACAGAAATTCCATATGGCCTCAGCCAATCAATGCAAAGGTCAGCTCCCCCTCCCTGCTTTGCGGTTTCACAGTTTAAATGTTGCGTGCTAGGGAAGCGGGGGGTCGCCTCCAGCTCTGCGTAGTTTGGAGTGAGTCCCTGGTGCACCAGCCCCTTTTTTTCCTATCGGGCACATTTTTAATAAAATTTAACTTTTAAAGAGAAACTGCGTTGCGTCTTGAAATTCGGACCCTAACAGTAGGGACCCCGCAAAGCAGCTCCACTCTACCCCACAGGACCGTTATGAGTCAGATTCAACCCAGCAGCTATGGGCTTGGTTTTTTCTCCTGAGAACCGTTAAAGAACACTCTTACCCTTAATTTTTCTTTTTTCTATTTCAGGAGTTCTGCAAGCTTCTTGTGGAAACCCTGATTAAGTACTCAGGCTGTCTAACCTAAAGGTTAGCTGTTCAACTCCACCACATGCTCCTTAGAAATTCTGTAGGGCAGTTCTGCTCTGTCCTGTAGGGTCACTATGAATTGAAATTGACTCAACACCAGTGGCTTTGGTTTTATTTTTGATTTGCATACTTGATCTGTGGACTTCAAAATGTATGCATAGGGAGGAGATTAGCTGGTTGCAGACACTGATATAAGTGTCTAACTCTCCTATAGTGAAGGTAGGGTTTCTGTATGTATTTCCCTCATGGGTAACCCTGCACAGACTCTCCTGTGATGTCTCATGATAGACATGGAGCTAGCAGTTTCCCTCAGTGTTGTCCACTTGTCTGAAATATTTCTCTTGCCCTGCTGCTCTTGCAGTTTCCCCTCCTCCTAATGCCCATCATCTTGGCCCTCAGCATGATTCGTCAGCACTCTTTCACAGTGCTGCAGTGTCCTGTTGCCCCCTCCCAATTGTGAAGTCCATGAACGCCCACAGCTGGTCTCTACCACATTAAAAAATTGGGCTACACAGGAAAACAAATGGGTGTGCAGAACTAGAAATCTGTTCAAAAGACCAGACTTGGTAGTCCAGCAGATTGTTGGGTCCCTGAAATACATGGCCCCCAGATTCTATATCAGCCCAGAGCCAAAACCATTCCTAAACCCAGCTGTTCAGACAGGATTATACTACACTATAACACATAAAATGATGCTGGCAAAGAGTGTACTTCTTGGCTTAAGTGTATACATGAGGCTATCTGAGCAGCTCCTCTCCAGAGGTGAGATGAGAGGGCAGAAAGGGACAGGAGCTGGTTGAATCGATGTGGATAATATAGAGTGTAAAGGAGGAATGTGCTGTCACAGGGAGAGAAGAGCAGCTAGAGTTACATAAGCAGCGTGTGTGCAAGTTTTGTATGGCAAATTTACTTGGATAGTAAACTTGTACTTAAAGCACAAGAAAATATTTTTTAAAAAATAAGGCCACACTTCCAAGATTAGCTCCCTTTCTGTGTTCCCTGTTTGGGTGTTGCCCAGTCCTGTCCAAAGTGACTGTGATGAGTGAGTGCTCCAGATGTTAGCGAGTAGGTTCTCCCAGCTTCTGTACTGTCTTTGTTCCTCCTCTTCACAACTTCTGTATTCCTTGACTCTGCAGCAACTGAGCTGCTGTTCAGCATTCTGGGATCTCAGTCTGTTTGTTTTTACTCATCATTCAGTGCTTTAGTTCCTGGGGGAATAAATGGAGCATTCACTCGCTTTGCCGTCTTGCCCTACCCTCCTCTAGTTCAGTGTTAAATAGGTGTGATGAGAGTGGATATATTTGCCTTCTAACACAATCATAGGGACAAAGTATGCAGTCTGTAATTTTTAAGCATGATGTGAGTTGTAGATTTTTTTTGTATGATTGAGTTTCCTTTTCATCCTACTTTGTTGAGAGTTTTATCAGGAATGGTTGTTGAATTGAAGCTTTGTCCTTTATTTATGGATCATCAAATTTTTATAGAAAGGGCCAGATAGTAAATATTTTTTGGCATTATGAGCTATAGAGTCTCTGTTGCAACTAATCAGTTTTAACCCTGTAACGTGAAAGCAGTCATAGATAATATGTAAGTAAATGGGTAAGACTGTGTTTTTATAAAACTAGGTAAACAGAAAGAAGGTACAACAGATTTAGCCTGTGGACCATAGTGTGCTGACTCCTGCTTTATTCCATTAATATAAAATGAGACTACTAATAGTAACATCATCTGAACCTGTCTAACTTCATGAGAGTATAATGACCAGGATCAGTGCAAAGCTGACTCTCAGGAGGTAGAGGTCAGACACCTCCAGTCTCCAGCCCTTTTTTTTACCATTTGTGGTATCAGCCATCTTCCCCACAGCATTCTCTACTTCTCTTCTGGCTTCCACAATCTATTGCAGTGGCCACATAGAACTCCTAGACCATACTTACAGATTTGTGGTTTATTAAGGAATAGGGTACAACACAGGTTTAGGATCAACAGCGTACAAGGATCTAGATCAGGAAGAATGTAGACAAAGACTCCCTTCTTCACTGCAGGACAGCCCCTTGAAGTCAGGTGAGTTTTGTCCCCCTAGGAATGGGTCCTGGTGCCTGTCTTTGCTGGCTCTGCTGCAGGGCCCCTTTCAGCCCTGTTGCTGTCAGCTCTGCAGCTAGACCCCTTTGGGGCTTCTCATTGTCTCCAGTGTTACAACCTTGTTCAGTGTTACAGTTCTGTTAAGATTGCTTGCTTCCTCTCTCCTGCTTTCCTCTTTTTTTTTTTGCTTCTACTTCCTGATATTTTTCTTCCTCCTTTCTGTCTCAGAAATCTTTGGCTTGGCTGCCTAAATACACCAACTCGTTGTTAATTCCAGGGCATGGCACTCCCACCAGAGCCACGCAGTGACCGTGACTAATTTCTTCTTGGTAGACCAGATAGTTTGCATAGTAGACTATAGCTAACTTCATCTGCATAGTATGCTGACCAATCCCTACAAGGCACACACCAATTACAAAGCAGGCTTCAGGCCAGAACTAGACAAAAAATATCAAAAAACATTATTTACAGGTTACCCAGCAAATGCCATTCAACCTGGAGTAAAGTAACAAATCATCCGGGTTGCAAAACTAGAACAAACCTATCTCCTCAGGATGTATGGGGCAAAAGTCTCTCAAGTTGTTTTTCCAAAGAATTAAGGCAAAAGGCCACATAAAAGAACTCATTTTTACCACAATTAATATGGTATATTACATTAATTGATATTCCAATTTTTAAGCACCCTGAATTCTTCCAATAAACCCCACTTGGTCATAGTGTGTAATTCTTTGTATGTATTACCAAAGCATATGATTTTATTGAGGAATTTTGCATCTAAATTTATGAGGCATATTGGTCTGTAGTTTTCTTCTAATATCTTTGTGACTTTGGTATAAGGGTAAAATAAGCTGGACACTTTCCTACACTTTTAACTTTGGTTATTTTTGCCTTTTTAAGAATTTGTCCATTTTATCTAAGTTGTCACCAGGTAAGGCGGATAACAGCATTGGGTAAGGAGGGTAACAGCATCGGGTAAGGAGGGTAACAGCATTGGCTAAGGAGGGTAAAGATAGAGTGAGCTGCCCCCACTTATTTGTCAGTAGAGTCTTGCTGTGATGCTGGAAGCTATACCACTGGTATTTTTAGGTACCAACGGGGTCACCTAGGTAGATAGGCTTCAGCTGAGCTTCCATACTAAGACAGACTAGGAACAAGGACCCACTACCCTACTTCTGAAAAGAATTAGCCAGGGAAAACCTGATGAATAGCAGCAGAACATTGTCAGACACGGTGCCGGAAATTGAGCCCCACAGGTTGAAAGGCACTTGGAAGACAACTGGAGAAGAGCTGCCTCCTCAAAGCAGAGTTGACCATAATGACGTGGATAGAGTAAGGCCTTTAGGATATTTGTTTGCTGATGTGGCACGAATGAGAAGAAACAGCTGCAAACACCCATTAATAATTGGGACGTGGAATGCACGAAGTGTGAATCTAGGAAAATTGGAAATATCAAAAATGAAATGGAACACATGAACATCAAAATCCTGGGTGTTACTGAGCTGAACTGAACCGGTTTGGACCATTTTGAATCTGACAATCATGTAGTCTGTTATGTTGGGAATGAAAACTTCAAGAGGGATGGTGTTGCATTCATCATCAAAAAACAACATTTCAAGATCTATCCTGAAGTATAATGCTGTTAGTGATGGGATCATATCCATACACCTACAAGGAAGACCAGTTAATATGGCAGTTATTCCAATTTACACACCAACCACTAAGGCCAAAGATGAAGAGACTGAAGATTTTTATCAGCTTCTGCAGTCTGAAATTGGTCACACATAGATTCAGGATGCATTGATAATTACTGATGATTGGAATGCAAAAGTTGGAAACAAAGAAGAAGGATTAGTAGTTAGAAAATACAGCCTTGGTGATAGAAATAACTCCAGAAATTGCATGATAGAATTTTGTAAGACTGATGACTACTTCATTGCAGATACCTTTTTTAACCAACACAAATGGTGACTGTACACATGGACCTCACCATATGGGATACACATAAACCAAATCAGCTACATCTGTGGAAAAAAGACAATGGAAAAGGTCCACATTAGCAATCAGAACAAGACCAGATGCCGACTGTGGCACAGATAAAAAATTTCTTATGTGCAGATTCAAAATGAAACTGAAGAAAACTAGAATAAAAGTCCATGAGATCCAAAGTATAACCTTGAGTATATCCTGCAGAGTTTAAAGACTATCTCAAGAACAAAGTTGATGTGTTGATCAGTAATGACTGAAGACCAGATGAATTGTGGAGTGACTTCAAAGACATCATCCATAAAGAGAGCAAGAGGTCATTAAAAAGACAGAAAGAAAGAGAAGTCCAAATTGGAAGCCAGAACAGATTATAAAACTTGGCTCTCGAACATCAACCAGCTAAAGCAAAAGGAAGGAATGGCGAGGTAAAAGACCTAAACAGATTTCTAAGAGCAGCTTGAAAAGACAAAGTAAAGTATTATAAGGACATGTGCAAAGAGCTGAAAATGGAAAACCAGAAAGGAAGAACACATTCTACAGTTCTCAAGCTGAAAGAATTGAAGAAAAAAATTAAGCCTCGAGTTGCAGTAGTGAGGATTCTACAGGGAAAGTATTTAACAACTCAGGGAGCATCCAAAGAAGATGGAAGGAAGATACGGAGTCATTATACCAGATAGAACTGGTTGATTGTCAGCCATTTGAAGAGGTAGCATGTGATCTGGAACTGATGGTACTGAAGGAAGAAGAGGAGCTACATTGAAGGCATTAGCAAAGAACAAGGCTCCAGGAATTGATGAACTATCAACTGAGATATCTCAACAAACAGATGCAGTGCTGGAAGTGCTCACTCATCTATGCGAAGAAATTTGGAGGACAGCTGCCTGGCCAACTGACTGGAAGATATCCATATTTATGCCCATTCAGAAGAAAGGTGATCCAGCTGCATGCAGAAAGTACTGAACAATATCATTAGTATCACATACAGGTAAAATGTCGCTCAAGGTCATTCAAAAGCAACAGTATATTGACAAAGAACTGCCAGAGATTCAAGGTGGATTCAGCAGAAGATGTGGAACCAGGGATATCATTGCCAGTGTCTGGTGGATATTGGCTAAAAGCAGAGAATACCAAAAAGAAGTTTTTCTGTGTTTCATTGACTATGCAAAGACATTTGACTGTGCGGATCATAGTAAATTATGGCCAACGTGGCAGAGAATGGGAATTCCAAAACACTTAATTGTACTCTTAAGGAATTTGTATATGGATCAAGAGGCGGTTGTGTGAACAGAACAAGAGGACACTGCATGATTTAAACTAAAGAAAGGTGTGTGTCAGGGCTGTGTCCTTTCACCACATGTTTTCAATCTGTATGCCAAGCAAATAATCCAAGAAGCTGGATTATATGAAGAATGAGGCATCAGAATTAGAGGACAACTTATTAACAACCTGCATTATGCAAGCAACACTACTTGCTGAAAGCGCAAAAGATTTGAAACACTTACTGATGAAGATCAAGGACCACAGCCTTCAGTATGGATTGCACCTCAGCATCAAGAAAACAAAAATCCTCACAACTGGACCAGTAAGCAACACTGTGGTAAATGGAGAAAGGATTGAGGTTGTCAAGGATTTCATTTTATTTTGGCCCACAATCCGTGCCCATCGAAGCAGCAGTCAAGAAATCAAAAGACACATTACATTGAGAAAATGTGCTGCAAAGGATCTCTTTAAAGTATTGAAAAGTAAAAACGTCACTTTGAAGACTGAAGTGCCTGATACACGTGTGAAAGCTGGACAAAGAACAAAGAAGACAGAGAAAGAACTGATGTCTTTGAATTGTGGTGTTGGAGAAGAATGTTGAATGTACCACAGACTATCAAAAGAGCAAACAGATCTGTTCTGAAGGAAGTACAACCAGAGTGCTCCTTGGAAGCAAAGATGGCAAGATTATGTCCTACATACTTTGGGTATGTTGTCAGGAAGGATCAGTCCCTGGAGAAGGACATCATGCTTGGTAGAGTGGGGGGTCAGTGAAAAAGAGAAAGACCATTGGCCAGAGGTATTGACACAGTGGCCACAAAATGGGCTTAAGCATAAAAATGATTGTGTACAGGGTGCAAGACTAGGCAGTATTTTGTTCTGTTTTGCATAGGGTCTCTATGAGTTGGAACTGACTCAATGGTACCTAACAACATTAATTTGTCAAATTTTTGGCATAAACATGTTTATAATATTCCTTTATAATCTTTTGGGAGTCCTTGGGTGGTACAAATGGTTAAGCACTCAACTACTAGCTGAAAAGATGAAGTGCAGACCTACCCAAAGTTGCCTTGGGAGAAGTCTGGGGATTTGCTTATGAAAAGTCACAGGCTTGAGAACAGTCTTAGAGCAGTTGTACTCTGCATACCTGAAGTTGCCATGAGTCAGAATTGACTCAACAGCAATCAACAACAAGAACAATGATGTAACCTTTTTTTTTTTTAATTCCTCTAGAGTTCATTAGGAAACCCTGGTGGTGTAGTGGATAAGTGCTATCGCTGTTAACCAAAAAGTCAGTTCAAATCCACCAGGCCCTCCTGGGAAATTCTGTGGGGCAGTTCTACTCTGTGCTGTAGGGTAATTATGAGTCAGAATTGACTTGACAGAAGTGGATTTGGTTTTGTTAGGGTTTATTATTGGATTTTTCTGTTTTTTAATTTTGATAATTTGTGTCTTGGTTACTTTGCCAATTTCATATATTCTATTAAAAGAACCCAAGATCAGTTTCAGTGATTTTTCTCTACTGTTTTCTGTTTTATTAATATCTGTTTTGATTTTTATTATTTTGTTCCCTCTGCTCATTCTGGGTGTGATTTACTCTTCTTTCACTAGTTTATTGAGGCAGAAGTTTAATTTATTAACTTTTTGTTAGACTATTGATGTAAAATCTTGCTAATAAAAGCACTGAAAGCTTTAATTTTCCTTCTGTGCACTGCTTTACCTGCATTCCATTTGGATTGATATGTTGTGGTTGTATGTACATTCAGTTAAAGATATTTTCCAATTTCCCTAGTGATTTCTTCTTTGACCAAAGAGTTATGTAGAAAGATGTTAATTTACATGTGTATATGAAGTCCAACAATTAAGTCTGCAAACTTAATTGTGCTAAGTGCTACACACATCATTGCAGAATAGTGGCATGGTCACCTTCAAACTTTGTATGGGAAGCTATGCCCCAATGCCTGTGCCTAGTCTATCCTTCAAAGCAATTTTGGAACACTTTCTGGAATGGCCACTGTACATGGTGGCATGGTGGCAAGTTCACGAACTTTGTATAGTTGTCTGTGAGGGAGTTTTTAGCCAGTAAACGAATACTGTCTTGGAACACCCTGCCGACTTACCTGATCTGGCTCCCAGTGACTGTTTTCTTTACCTAAAGATAAAGGAAATGTTGAAAAGGAGACATTTTGATGACATTCAGGACGTTAAGGGTAATCAAACAACAGCTCTAATGACCATTCCAGAAAAAGAGTGCTTTGAATAGTGGATTTGGCACTGGCATGGGTGTGTAACTTCCCAAGGGGAGTACTTCGAATGTGACCGTAGTGATATACAGCAATGAGGGGTGTAGCACTTTTTGTAGGATGAGTTTGCAAACTTAATTGGCTGTCCTCATCTATGATGACTTCCCAGATTCCTTCCATTACTGATTGTAATTTAATTGCATTGTGATTAGAGGATATACTTTGTATGATTTCAGTCCTTATAAATGTACTGTGACTTGTTTTCAGTCCTTATAAATGTATTGTGACTTGTTCTATGGTCTGTTCTGGAAAATATTTCTTGTGCACTCAAAAAGAATGTGTATTCTATCATTGGATGAAGTATTCTAGTTGTTTGGTAGTATTATTCAAATGTTCTATATTCTTACTAATTTTCTGTGTAGTCATGTAATAAATTAGTAAGAGAGTAGTATTACAATAGCTGACTAATTATTGAATAATCTACTTTTTTTTTATTCTATTAGATTTTGCTTCACATAACTTGGGGACTATTTTGTTAGGTTGTAGTTTAGAGAACCAATTAAACCTGTGGTCCATTTTGTTCTTTCATTTGTGGGCCTCCTTCTTCCTCTATATTTCAGGTAAATAGAGACAAATAGAGATGAATTGCTGTACCTTGGGTGGCCACTCACAATCTGTTAAGACCCCATATTTACAGCGCTAGTAAGTAGAACAGAAACTCTAAAAACAATGTTAGGCCAATTGACTGGATAGATCCGTGAAGTGTTGACTGTAGTCTTAATGTAAACAGATCACTAGACTTTTTCTTCCACAGTTCTACAGGTGGATTCAAACTGATAACCCCTAGATTAGCAAGCCATTTGCAATACCTGAGGACAAAAAGACCTCGTAGGATCTTGGATCAAGTATTTTAGTTATTTGGTAGTGTTGTTCAAATATTCTATATTCTTACTAATTTTCTATCTAGTCATGTAATAAATTAGTAAGAGAGTAGTATTGATCTTCATGTAGGAATTTTCCTTCCTGTGGAAAGCAGAGGAGGTGTGCAGACCCAGGCTGCTTTCTGTTATGAAAGTTCTGTATCAGCAATATCCAGTATGGTAGCCACTAGCAATTGTGAAGCAATTGAGCACTCAGAATGTGACCAGTCTGAATTGAGACATGCTTTAAGTGTAAAATGCACAGATTTTCAAAGGCGTACTACAACAACAACAAGAACTTTTAAAGCATCTTATTGGTCATTTTCTTTTCTTTTAATATGTTTTGTGAATTAAGAACAATTTTACAGTGTATATCACATTGCCATATAACATCCAGAATTTTCACCACTATTCTATTCTAGCTGTGCCCTCTTCTCCCCACATGTGACAGCATGCTTCACTTTATTTCAGAACTTCTCGTATCACTGATCATTGTCTGTGTTGATCATATTATAAGATTTTGGATACAGCTGTTGATGTTGCTGTTGTTGGGTGCCATTGAGTTGGGAGTGACAGGTAGCAATCCTATAAAACAGAAGAAAATACTTCTTGGTCCTACACCATTCTCATGATCATTGTTATACTTGAGCCCATTGTTGGAGTGTTACAGGTTTTGGTGGTCTTTTTGTTTTGTGCTTTTTTTAGCTATTATGTATTATTTAATTGAAAAAAACTATTGTATAGTAATGTTATTATTACTGTTATATATTATTCCCCCCTGTGTCTGTCAGGTTGTCATACTGTGGGGGCTTGTATGTTGCTGTGATGCAGGAAGCAATGCCACAGTCATTCAAATAGCAGCAGGGTCACCCATGGCAGACAGCATTCAGCTGAGCTTCTAAACTAAGACAGACTAGGAAAAAGGACCCAGCAGTCTACTTCTGAGAAGCATTAACTGGTGGAAACCTTATGAATAGTAATGGAACACTGGAACATTGTCTGATGACCACTTAGTCAGCTAGTGCTGCTTTAACAGAAATACCACAAGTGTATGGCTTTAAAAGAGAAGTTTTATTTTGTCACAGTCCAGTAGGCTAACGGTCCAAATTCAAGGTGTCAGTTCCAGGGAAAGGCTTTCTCTGCTGGCTCTGGAGGAAGGCCTTTGTGGTCAGTCTTCCTCTGGACTGGAAGCTTCTGAGGTACAGGGACTCTTGTCCTTTCCAAAGGATGCAGTCAGCTCCCAACACTGCTGCTTGGTGAGATCCCTAAATCTCTCTGCTAGCTTCTTTCCTTTGTACCTTAAGGCACAAATTTACACATTGAGTCCTTTCCTGCCAGCATAAATGCCATCTATCTGTCCTCACTAACATCATAGAGGCAGGGTTTATAACATGGAGGAACATCACACAACTCCAGGAAACATGGCCAGCCAAACTGCCACATACATGTTTGGGAAAACACAATTCAATCCATGAGATTCTACCCTTTGTTCCCTAAAAAAATCACATCTTAGCAAGATGTAAAACATATTTACCCCATCATACCAAAAGTCTCAAAGTCCAAAGTCAAGAAATTCCTCTTCAACTGTGAAATCTAGAACACAGGTTATCTGTTTCTAAAACACAATGACAGAACAGGCAGGCACAAGTTAGACACTTCCATTATAGTTGGGAGAAAGATGGCAAAACAGACAACAAGCAAGTTGTCAAACACATTATATTAGCCCTCAAAGCTTTGAAAGTAATCTTCATCTTCTGAGACATTCTACACATTGGCCCTGCTTTCCAGACTCTAGATATTGGCCATACTCTGTGGATGCTGAGTGGAGACCCCTTGGCCCTGTGCTACAGCTCCACGTTACAGGTCCACTGGGACAACAGTTCTGTTCCCTTGGCTTCAGGCACACAATTTTTCAAGGCCATCTAAGTGGCAACTCCATACTTAGAAACACAAGGGGCTGTGGGTCCACCCATGAAAACCCTTGAGGTATAGCCGTACCTTTTGAGACTGAGGCAACCCAGCTTGTCATACTCTTTGTCTCTTCAGCTTCTAATTCTATGGCCTCATGGCCCAGGCCTCAGGCCCGCATCTCCTGCTGGGGCAAGTGTTCCAAAGCACTGTAGCTTCGCCAGTTTAAGTTCCCAGAGGCACTTAAATCATTGACTTATTGTGAGAAGCATAGCAGACCATGTAAACGTTGATAGAGAAACAGGAAAATCTTAACTGAAAATCTTGGCATGAGAAAAGGATGAGCAAAAATGGCCCTGAAGTAGCTCACCGATAAAGAAAACAACGAGACTTGAAGTATGCCAAGACCTTTTGGAGAGGGAAGATGATGTTTTGGGCCATACTCTCATAGGTGATGAAAAATGAATGTTCCAGTACGACCCTGAAACAAAGCGTCGGAGTACACAATGGAAGTCAGCCAATTCTCTGTACCAAAAAATTTCTGTCAGTCTAAATCAAGAGTCAAAATCATGTTGCTAACCTTTTTTGTATCAGACGGATTGTTCATTATGAATTTGTACCAAATGGACAAACATTAACCAAGTTTACTATTTGGAGGTGCTGACAAGGCTGCGTAAAAAAGTTAGATGTGAATGACCTAAACTTTTTGCCAACAACTCATGGCTCTTGCTTCACAACAAGACCCAGCCCACATGGTGCTGTCTGTGAGGGACTTTTTAGCCAGTAAACAAATAACTGTATTGGAACACCATCCCTACTCACCTGATCTGCCCCTAATGACTTTTTTCTTCATCTGAAGATAAAAGAAATATTCAAAGGAAGACATTTTGATGGCATTCAGGACATCAGGGTAATACAATGGCAGCACTGATGGCCATTCAAGAAAAAGAATCCCAAAATTGCTTTGAAGGGTGGACTAGGTGCTGGCATCAGTAGATAGCTTCCCAAGGGGAGTACTTTGAAGGTGACCGTAGTGATATTCAGCAGTGAGGTATGGAACACTTTTTCTAGAATGAGTTTGTGAACTTAATTGGCAGCCTCGTATGCATCGCTTTCTGTCCCCTGGGCTCGTATTTTCTGTATATCTTTTATGTCCTTCATTCTCCTCCAGGTGAGTTGGGACAAATTAATGCTTCTTAGATGGCTGCTTGCTAGCTTTTCAGACCCCAGATGCCACTCACTAGAGTGGGATGAAGAACATTTTCTTAATACTGGTTATGCCAGTTGACCTACACATCCCCTGAAACGCTGGTCTCCAGTCCTCAGCCCTTGCTGCTGTGTTCGCTGAAGTGTTTGGTGTAGGAAACTTCTTAGCTTTTGGTTTAGTCCAGTTTCACTGGCTTCTCCTGTATCATGTGTTGTCCTTCCCTTTGCCTAAAATAATTCTTGTCTACTATCTAGTTAGTGAATATTCCTCTTTCTCTCCCCACTGCCATAACCATCAAAAAATGTTTTATATGTAAACTTTTTCTTGAATTCTTAGTGTTCTCATCCAATATTTTTCCTTATGGAATTATTTTTCACTCAGCCTAATGCCTACCAGATTCCTCCATGTTATGAGATGCTTTACAGATTTATCATTGTTCTTTATCATTGCATGGTATTCCAGTGTATGAATATACCATAATTATTCATTGATCTGTGGATAGGCATGTAGGTTGATCTGTCTTTTTGCTCTTGTGGACAGTGCTGCAATGAACATTGGGTATATGTGTATCTATTTGTGTGACAGCTCTGGCTTCTCTAGGATATATTCCAAGGAGTGGGATTGCTAGATCATCTGGTGTTTCTATTTCTAGCTTTTTGAGGAAGTGCCATATCAATTTTCCAAGTGGTTGTACCATTTTACATTACCACTAGCAGTGTACGAGTGTCCTGGTGTCTTCATAGCCTCTCCAACATTTATTATTTTGTACTTTTTGAATTCATGCCAGCCTTTTAGGGGTGTGATGGTGTCTCATTATAGTTTTGATTTGCATTTCTCTAATGGCTAGTGTCATGGATTGTATTGTGTACTCCCAAAAATGTGTGTATCAGTTTGACTGGGGCATGAGTCCCACTGTCGTGTGGTTGTCTTCCATTTAGTCATTTTCCTATGCTACAAATCCTAATCTCTGCCTATGGTTAAAAGGGTGAGACTGCATTATGTTAAAGAGAATTAGGGTGGGTCTGTAAGCATGTTAAATGCTTCCTAAGGTCACCTCCCTGATCCAGTATACAGGGAGTTTCCCTGGAGTGGGGCTTGAACCACCTTTTATTCCTTTGTGTCTTAAAGGAAAAGGAAGCAAGCAGAAAGTTGGACCTCATACCATCAAGAAAGGAGCACTGTGAGCTGAGTACATCCGTGGGACCTGAGGAAGAGTGATGTGACACAAGGACCTTATTCCAGAGCCAACAGAGAGAAATGTGTTCCCCTGGAACTGGCACCCTGAATTTGGACTTGTAACTTACTGTACTGTGAGAGAATAAATTTTTCTTTGTTAAAACCATCCACTTGTGGCATTTCTGTTGTAGCAACCCTAGGTGACCAAGACAGCTGAGGACCATGAGCATTTCCTCATGAATCTGTTAGCTGCCTAGATGTCTTCTTTGATAAAGTGTCTGTTAATATCTGTTGGAGAAAGAGTGGCCTGAAACAGAGGCAGAGGTACACTAGCCTGAGGGTCAAGTGAAGTTTATTCAAAAAGAAAGAGAGTCGAGTTTGAGCCAAGGGCAGCTCAGTCCACCTCTCTCCAATATGGCAAGTTTTTTTATAAAGTTTTGATGAGGTAGTTTAGGCTGAGGGGGTTTATAGTTTGATAAGGAAAGAAAGAGAAGAGGGGTAGCAAAAATGCTGGTTAGGAGATTTATGGTCTGCATAGGAAGCATTGATTAGAAGGGGAAAAGGTAAAGTTTGTTTATGGTCAAGATTTTGATAAGGAAAGGGCTTTGATTAGGAGGATGGGGGTGGCAGGCATGAAGTTACTTATGGTTTTATGGTTACACCAGGTTGGGCATACCAGGCTGTCTCCAGCTAATGACGAAGTCTGATCGCTGGATAAGACAACTTCCCTGAATTTCAGGGACAGAGTCCTGTGAATGATATCCGTGAATTTCAGGGACAGAGTCCCCTCAGTATCCTTCGCTGGTTTCTGAATTGTTATTTGTCTTTTTGTTACTGAGGTTTTGCAGTATCTTATAGATTTCAGAGATTAGCCACTGATCAAAGTTGTTGCATCCAAAAATTCTTTCCCAGTCACTAGGTTTCCTTTTACCTCTTTTGATGAAGTTTTGGATGAGTGTAAGTATTTGATTTTTAGGAATTCCAGTTATCTGTTTTTTATTCTGGTGTTTATACATCATTAATAATGTTTTGTTTTCTGTTTATGCTGTATATTAAGGCTCCTGACATCTCTATTTTTTTATCCATGCTCTTTATTGTTTTGGGATTTTATATTTAGGTCATTGATCCATTTTAGTTAGCTTTTGTGCATGGTGCCGGGTATGGTTCTTTTGTTTGTCTTTTTTGTAGATGGATATCCAGTTTTGCCAAGATCATTAATTAAAGGGACTGTCTTATCCCCAGTTAATAGACTTTGGGCCTTCGTCAAGTATCAGGGGGTCATATGTGGGTGATTTTTGTCTGGATTCTCAATTCTGTCCCATTGTTCCTTGTCATGGATTGAATTGTGTTCCTCAAAAATAGGTATGAGGTGTTTGGGCTTGGCCATGATGTTCCTCCAGGTTGTAAATCCTGCTGCCATGATGTTAATGAGGGTGGATGGGCAGCAGTTATGTTAGTGTGACGGGACTCACCATGTAAGCTTGTTTTATGCCTTGAGGTCTAAAGGAAAGAAGCTAGTCCAGAGATTGTGGACTTCCTCCACTAAGAAGCTGTGCCAAGAGCTGAGTGCATGACCGAGGTCCCTGGGCCTCAGAAGCTTCCTGTCAGGGGAAGATTGACAACAAGAACCTTACTCTAAAGCCAGCAAAGAAAGCCTTCCCCTGGAATTTGGACTGTTAGCTTACTGGGCTGTGACAAAATATCTCTTTTTAAAACCATCCACTGTGGTATTTCTGTTAATACAGCACTAGATGACTAAGACAGTCCTACATAGATTCTGATGTATGTTGTAGTTACTCATTTTGAAATACTATAATTACAGAATTATATTTCACAAATAACATAAGGAGGGTAAGTTTTCAGAGTGTGTCTGCGATGAGTCAGGTTACAAGGGGGTAGGAGTTGCTGAGATTTTGCCTGATGATACGTACTGAAGTGGTCTTCAAAGACAGAATATCAAAGATAAAATAGATTTCCTTAAATAGTATAAACGCATGCACTGTCAGTGATGTAATGTGGTTATCTCTGCAGTCCCTTAAATTCTCTTTCCAGTTTAACATTCCTTCACAGACTGCTATGCAACAGAGTAAAACAATGTCAGAAACATTTAGAGGGAAAATTTGTGTATTTTAGCATTCACAAAACTACTTTCTTCCCCCAATTAACAAGACAAGGGATGAAAATCAAACATAGCTAGTAGTATTTGTCTTACACTTTTTTTATTGCTAAAATACAAGAAAAGATCACATTGAACTCAAATTACAAAATCATTCTCTCCAAGCAAATTACTTACAAATTACCTGTTGTATTTTCTTCTACCTTGAATTTCCATTGCTTCAGAATGAGAACTGGTGTGAACCAAACAAATTCATGTTCCAGACTCCGCTTTTAGACAGACATGATGATTTCAAATTCTTTCACTCAATAAACTGGTACAGCTACTGGGAAAAAAAAAAACTAACTTGAAATATATGTCTGCCTATATCAATCTTACTCCCAACTTATGGCCCATTCAGGGCCAGGTTATTGTTGGATACTCAGTATTCAGCCATACAGCATTATGTAGTGGGATTTACAGTTGAACATGACTCTTTATCAATAATAATGCCTTTTATTAATTCAACATGCCTTTATGCTGTGCTCTCTAAAACAAGTTTAAACTCTTTTGGTTTAGGGCCTCAAAACATTCTTTGGACACCAAATACTTTTTATTCATCCTTCTTTTCCTTTTAATCAGCACTGCATGTCTAAAATACTGAAATAGATTCTCAGTTGGCCTAGCTGCCTCCAGGTTTTCTGTACTTCCCATTTATCCATCACTCCACAGCCAGATTAATCTTCCTAAAATGCCAGTATAGAGATCAGGGCCAAAGTCGTTAGCTTGCATTTAATATTAATATCCTCAAGTCTGACCTTGTCACCTAGGACTTTCCTTCTACTGCTTACTTTCCTTCTCTTTTTGGCGTTTCACATGGTCTGTCAGTCTACCTTTCACATTATTCATACCCCTGGATTTATCTGGAATGTCATCTGATCCTCCTCCAAATTCATAACCATCTACAGAAATCACTTTTGGTCTAACTTAAACTTGATAAACAGGATGTTAAATAGGATTTTTCCCATTGTTCTGAAACTACATAGTGAAGGCCCAAAACTGTGAACACAGAATATGAGGTAGGCCACTTACAAGGCCACTAGCAGTTGGGGACCAGCTAACCTCCTCGAACAGATTGCAGAAAGAACCAGATGTAATACTATCTACCAATTTGGGTGATAACATGATTGCAATGAGAGGGAGAAAGTTGCCTATGCTGGAGAGAGTGCAATTTGGGTCTGCCTTGAACACCAACATTAGAAGATTTTACTCATAAGAAGTTATGACAGCTGGCTAAGATTCTTTATGGAAATAACTAATAAGAAAAGAGAAGATGAGGCAGTGAAAAGCAAGTTCCTTTTTGTTCATATCTCAATAAATTGAGACTATTAAAAAAAAAACTGTCACGTGGACACACAAAAAGGAATTTGTTGGTTCAATCTTTCAATAAATATTGATTGCCTACCATGTGCCAGGCCCATTTCTAAGCGTGGAGATACAGCAGTGAAAAAGATGAGGGGAAGTTTCTGCCCTCCTGGACCTATGAAGTCCAGGGGTAGTACTGGTCCCTGGCTTGGTGATTAAACAATGTCAGCAGAGATTTTCTCATTTCCTTTGTGTATGCCTAATTCTTGAGCAGGCTTTTCTCTCTTAAATATATTGTGGCCACCAATGCAGCAATGCTAATAGAAAGAGAGCCTCTCTTTGCCAGCCACTCTAGCAGAGTCCCAGGCTATCTCACTGAACTGGTTTGAGTCTCGTGTACATCTCTGAACCTAACTGGCCAGGTCTCAGACACTGGTAAGGCTGCCACAAACATTTGTACAGGTTTTTCACTGTAGAGGACAAACGGGCTGAAATCCACTCCAGGACATGTTTACCAAGTATTTGCCCTGGTGTGAGGCCATGTCCTGCACCATCATTAATCAGTGTTTATTAATTGACAATCCTATGAAATAAGAACTCATTACTCTGGGTACTTTTCCAAAATCCTGTAAAAACAGAAGAGCCTTGGTGGTGCAGTGATTAAGAGGTCATCTGCTAGCAAATGGTCTTCAGTTCCAATTCATCAGTCACTCCTTGGAAGCCACATGGGGCAGTCCTCCTGTGTCTTCTGCAGTCGGTGTGAGTCAGAATCAACTTGATGGCAATGAGATCTTTTTTGTTTTGTTTTAATACATGCAAAATATTTTGCCGGAGTGTTCTTTCAGCATTAAAATTCAAAAATTCAAGGACCCTGTGAAGCAGGGTCTTTTGACCTAAGCATTCAGGTCTGATTTTAAATACTGCTTCCACAGAGAAGATTTTATGGGCGACTCCCAGCCCCTAAATCAGAGTATGGGCACCAGGTTACTTCATAAAACTTCATAAATTGTAACCCAACAAGTATTTGTGAAATTCTTTAATGTTTATCTTCTCAGATTGATCATGAACTCCATTAGGCAGGTACCTTATCTATCCTGTTTATTGTTGCATCCTATGGCCATGGTACGTAGTAGGAATGTGAGAAATAGTTGTTAAATGAATGAAAAAATTCATGGGATCAAAGAAAACAAGGTCCAGTGTACTAGGAAATATCCTCGTGACTCTCTTTTTGTTCTTCTGGTATGGATTGAATTGTGTTCCCCCAAAATGTTTATCAACTTGGCTAGGCAGTGATTCCCAGTATTTTGTGGCTGTCCATCATTTTGTGATCTGATATGATTATCCCATGTATTGTAAATTCTAGCCTCTGTGATGTTAATGAGATAGAGGCGATTTGTTAACAAGGTAGGAAACTTTCTATAGAATTAGATTGTATTTTGAGTCAGTCTCTTTTGAAGTATAAAAGAATCAAGCCCAGAGGAGGACCTCATACCACCAATAAAGTAGTATCAGGACAGCTTGACCAAGTCAGAATCATGGGAGCTCTATAGACACATTCAGACTCCCTCGGGAACCTGATTACCAGGCTGAGAGCTTGGAACCATAGCCTTGGAGGACATCCAGCTCAAGTAGCCTAACATAGTTTATAAAGAAAATGTACTACATTTTACTTTGGTGAATACTGTCAGGGCGTTAAAAGCTTGTAAGCAGCTATCTCAAATACTCTGCTGGTCTCACCCCATCTGGAACAAGGGAGAATGAAAAAAACCAAAGATAACAAAGGAAAGATTAGTTTGAAGGATTAATGGACCACAACTGCTGCAACCTCCACCAGACTGAGTTCAGCATAGCTAGATGGTTCTTGGCTACCACCTCTGACTGCCCTAACAGATTACAACAGATGGTCCCAGACATTGGTCCAGAATTTGGAGAGACCTTGAGAGTGTAGCCCTCAGATACCCTTTTAACTCAGTACTGAAAGTCACTCCTGAGATTGCCCTTTCAGCCAAAGATTAGACTGGCCCGTAAAACAAAATGAGACTAAATGGGCACACTAACCAGAGGCAATATCAAAAAGACGAGAAGGGACAGAAAAAGCTGGAGAACTCAAAGTTAAAAAAGGGACCATATTGACAATTTATGGAGGTGACAACCAGAGATACAAAATAATATATGTATTAACTATTTAATGAGAAATTAATTTGCTCTGTAAATCTTCATCTCTAAAGTACAATTAAAAGGGGGGGGCACTCAGGAGTAGTGTCAGCAGCGGAGTAAATCCTTTAAACCCGAGGTTCCTGGACTGAAAAGCTTCTAAGAAGATTGAGACTAGGATCTTCTTCCAGAGCTGACAGAGAAAGCCTTTCTATGGAGCTGGCACCCTGAATTTAGACTTCTAGACTCTCTGACTCTGAAAGAATAAACTTCTGTTTGTTAAAGCCATCCACTTATGTAATTTCTGTTATAACATCACTATATAACTATGACACCTTCTGACATCTTTTAAGACCTCCAGTGACCACATCCCCACTATTTCTGGAACTCTATTCAGTAAAGGAAGAATGAGTTATTGACTAAGTATATCCATTCAAGGACATAAATTTATGGCTATTTAAAAATAAAATCTACTGACTCTGGTCTATGCAAACAACATAATAGCGAAAAACAGATACAGCAGTTTCAAGGCTTTGCAGTCATTAATTTATCCTAGAATAATAATTTTGTGTTTCATACCCTTGAGTACCCTGTATGTCCTAACGCTTATATCTTCCTCAAAGTCATGGCAGAACTCAGCAGTCAGTTCCTGGAAGCATATGCATTAGTTCCAGCCAGGAATTAAATTAGAGTGGTTCAGAAGAGGGCAGGATGTTTTAGAGACAAATTCTTCCTTCTTGTTTCTCCCCTCCACCTTTTATTACATTTACATAATGTAGCTCTTAGTGCAAATGAAATGAATCAGCACCAGGGAAGGCTGACTGAAACATGACTTCCATACCAAAGGCAATTATTTTTCCTTCTGTCAGCCTACAGTGAGCAAGTGATCTAAGTAATAGAAACTAAAAATAAATAAAAAGAGAAGTCTGTGCTCAGATCACAAGTACTCATTGCATAGAGAATTTGTACAGAGCAATTCTGTGCATTTCTAAGAACCTTAGGGCCTATCCTCCCCCTCCGCCACTCTCTTGCATTTTGTCACACTGGGGCAGTTTTTGTGTTGCTGTGATGCTAGAAAGTATGCTACCAGTAATTCAGATGTCAGCAGAGCCACCGTTGGTAGACAAGTTTGAGCAGAGTTTCTACTCAGTGATAAACTAGAAAGAAAGGACTGATGGTCTACTTCTGAAAGCTAGGCAATGAATACTTTATTGATCTTCACAAAATGTTGTGTGACTCACTTGGTCACTTCATCACAGAAGAGATCAGTTCCCATAGGAGGACATTGTGTTTGGTAGAGTAAAGGGCCAACGAGGGCAAGAGAGAGCCTTGGAGAGAAGGGTTGGCACAACAGCTGTCGTGATGGACTTGAACATGCTGATGATGGTAAGGATGATGCAGGACCAGGCAACATTTGGTCCTGTCATGTGTAAGGTTCCTTCCTTTCTTTCTTCCTCCCTCCTTCCTTCCTTCCCTCCCTCCCCCCTACTTCTCCCTCCTTCCCTCCTCCCTTCCATTCTTTCTTCTTTTCCTCCATCTATCCACTCTTTCCCTTCGACTGGCCTTCCTGGGGATTTTTGTCACACTTTCTTGGTGGCACCCTTCACTTTTTCCTTTGCAGTACAGTTATTTATCTTCTTGCTTTATCAGTACTTTGAATGTGGTTAGGATGTAGGTTGAATTTATCTCTATAAAGACAAGGAGACCTGGCTGAGCCTCCCAGCAACCCTGGTAGTCTGCTATATCTCAGCAAGTTACTGAAGCTCTCAGTGATATCTGATAAATGACGAGGGTAAAATGCTTCTCAATATGATGCCTTGGAGACTAATCCAAATAAAGCTCCTTGAACACTTAGCCACCCTTTGACATGATATGTTCAAATTATCTTATGAAACAGTAAAATGTTATGGTTTAAAGTGTAGACTTTGGAACCAGACAAGCATAGATTCAAATCTCAGCTCCAGTACCTGCCAAATATATGATCAGGTGAATTATTGAATCTCCATAAACCTTTGTTTATTTTCTCATCTGTAAAATTGGTTGAATTGAGGATAAAAAGAGATGATCCATGAAAAGTTTAGTGCTCAAAACTAGCAATTTTACAGTCCTCAGAAAAAAAGTTTATTATAACCAATTTATTGATTCATCTTAGTACATTTAAACATGTAAATAATGTTTGTCTAAGTTTTCTTTTCCTGCCATTGCATTCAAATGTGCCCTGTGAAATCACTGTGCTAGTATTACCTTCCAATGTTGTGATTCATCAGCCTGTGAGCCAAATGTTAGTACCTGGTCTTCTGATCTTGGATTTGCCAAAACATATGGCTATGTGAGTCAGATTGACTTGATGGCAATGGGTTTGGTTTGGGGTTTGGGTGACTATGTACATCAGAAGAAGCCTCCAGCCTGACCCATGGCTTGGGACTTTCCTACCTCTACAACTATGTGAGCCGTTACCTCTCTATATATGTAGTTCGAGCCCTGGTGGTGCAGTGGTGAAGAGCTTGGCTGCTAATCAAAAGGTTAGGAGAGCCCATGGAACATTTATACTCTGTCTTACATATACATTTTTATGCTTCACTGCTTTTGCTTTTTTGGAGAACCCAGACTGAAATATTTGGTACCAAGAGTGGTTCCAGAGAAACAAAATTGTAAGGATGAGTTTTCTAAATTGGTTCTCAAGTCTGGTTAGTCTTAAAGACATTAGTGACTCTGCATCCAGAAGTAAAGAGGACATTACTAATTCATGGCCTAAGGTAGCAACAAAAATAAACAAAATGTCACCACCAGTAGATAAGGTATTGGTGAGAGGTAGGACTCTGGATAGTCACATGTGTAATATCTTTCTACAATTTTGTCAGAATGAAAAGTATAAGGAAGTTGTTTGGTTGGTCCTACTTTCACTAGATAGTGGTGAAGGAAGAGATGTGGTTAGGGCTTCAGGGTCACAGCTCAGTTGCCACCCAATGGCCTTAAAGATGCTACCTGTACCTGAAAGAAAGCCTTATTTCTTGCAGTGACAGAGCTGATATTGTCAAAAACCAAACCCAGAGTCTTATCATAATGTGGCTGAATTACACCAGTTGGTATTCCCAGTTTTGAATAGTGTTTGAAATTAGAGTGAAGGCTTTGACTGGGGAGAAATGTGGTCCTGACTCGAGATGGAGGAATATGGGCAGAAAATAAAAAAGCTGAGGGCACTGAGCTCCTAAATTCTGTTGACTGACTTCTGCCAACAGAACCAGTCTAGTAAGTGTAGATTCTTCATTCAGTGTTTCAGCTCAAGAGATTTGGAAAGATTCTGATAGTTTATTTGATTGGGCTCCTGAAGCATGGATTTTGTGTTAGTCCAAAGTACTAGATCTGCCTGTATACTGTAGAAGAAGGTATCCAATGATTTAGAGAAATTGGTATGTTAGAGTGGATTTATCAAGTTAGACTCACAGACCCACACATAAAGTATCCAGTGGACACATTCATTATTACAGTGGTGAAGAACAAATTTGTGAAGGGAATCTTTGAAGACTTCTGTGATTGCTATTTTATGTATGTCTGATTTGACAGTGAGAATTTCCCTGACTGAATTAATGTTGCAGATTGGACCCTGTGATGGTAGGGCCTAGTGGCAATACTCAGTTAACAAAAACAAAATAGACTTGGTTTATGTAGTGGACAGCAGAGTCAAAGCAGTAATCAGAGTAGTCTGACTCATATGGACTTACACTTTGTCATAGTGTTCCTAGGAGTGAAATAAGTGGGAAATCTACTAAGTATTTACTAGATCTGTACAAGCAGAACAATTAACCAAATGACAGTCTCACTCAAATTAGCAGAAGAGAGTCACAGTCCGTAAATCAATTCCTAGACTTGAGCCAGTTTACGGACCCACAACCCCTTGAATGAAGGGGAGGCCAGGCCTCCTTAAGGAAGGATTCCACTATACTGCTAAACATTTATGCTGTTAATATTTCTCCCAGCCTTCCCCAAAGGGCCTTTTTCAAGAATGAGTGTTTGTTGGGGAAAGGAAATAATCACTTTTCAGGGACTACTGGTTATTGCCTCTGAGCTAACACTAAGTCTACTAAGTCACTATGGCCCACTAATCAAAGTGGGGAGCATATGGAGGTCAGGTTATTAATAAAGTCTTAGCTCAGGTTTGTCATGCAGTGGGTTCAGTGTGTTCCAAATCCCTACTGTGGTGATTTTCCCAGTTCCAGAGTACCTACTTGGAATAGATATACACAGTGACTGGCAGAATCCCCACATTGGATACCTAACAAGTGGAATAAGTAAGGGCTATTGTGTTGGAAAAATCCAAGTGGAAACCAGTTGAACTGCCTCTACCTAGAAAAATAGTAGACCAAAGCAACACAGTATTCCTGGAGAAATTGAAGCAATCACTGCCACCATCAGCTTTCCAGTTGCCCATTCAGTAACTATTCTCTGTCTCTTCCTGAGAGAGACTCCTTTATTTTTGAAGACAACCAAGTGTCCAACTAAGAGAATTGCATTTCTCACCCTTCCTTGCTGATACCAAAACCAAGCCAAACCCACTGCCATGAAGTGGATTCCAAGTCATGGTGACCCTACAGGACAGAGTAGGACTGCTCCATAGAGTTTCCAAGGAGCGCCTGGCAGATTTGAACCACAGGCCTTTTGATTAAGGAGGACCAAAAATATGTATGCAGAAGTGGTGCAGCTTTAGTAAAAGCTGTATAAAGATGAATGATTTAGCTATGAAGTGTGCCCTTCGGCTTTCTTTCCCTTTCTCCTTCTTGTCAGGAATGTGGATGAAATGATTGGAGCTCCAGCCATGAAGGATAAAAGCCATACACCCAAATTGGTGGATCCTACTGCCTCAGCAGATCCTTTGAGTATGTTTGGTGACATTCAGTTGGGGACCTCTTACTAACAAGAAAGCGGTACCAGGAGCAGAGTGAGTCCTTTGAAAAGGATCGGGGTCCCTGTGCCTCAGAAGTTTCCAGACCAGGGAAAGACTGATAACAAAAACCTGCATCCCACTTTGGTAAGTGGGGTCTGGGATCTTAAAAACTTGCAAGTGGCCATCTGAGATGCATCAATTGGTCTCAGCCCACGTGGAGCAAAGGAGAATGATCTCAACTGGTCTCAGCCCACATGGAGCAAAGGGGAATGAAGAATACTAAAGACATAAGGAAAATATTAGCCCAAGAGACAAAAGGGACACCTAAACCTGAGAGTCCATCAGCCTGAGACCAGAAGAAGGAGATGGTGCTTGCCAACCACCAGTTGACCACCCTGTCAGGGAACACAACATAGAGTCCCCGATGGAGCAGGACAGCAGTGGGATGCAGCACTCAAATTCACATAAAAAGACCAGACTAAATGGTATGACTGAGAGTAGAGGAACCCGAGACGACATGGACATGGCCCCTGGACTCTCTGTTAACCCTGAACTAAAACCATTCCCAAAACCAACACTTCAAAGATTATACTAGATTTTAAAACATAAAATAATACTCATAAAGAGTGTGCTTCTTAGTTCAAGCACAAACACGAGACTAAATGGGTAGCACCTTTCCAGAGGTAGGATGAGAAGGCAGAAATGGATAAGTGCTGGATGGACAGGGAAACCCAGGTGGAAAGGGGGAATGTCATGGATTGAATTGTGTCCCTGTAAAAACATCGTGTATCAGTTTGGCTGGCCCATGATTTCAAGTATTGTGTGATTTTTCCGTTATGTTGTAAACCTTGTATCTATGATGTTAATGAGGGAGGATGAGCAGCACTTGTGTTGGTGGAGTATGACTCGATGTGTGGGATTGTATCATGTCTTGGGGAAGCCTTTTGGGATATAAAGGAAAAGGGTACAAGTGGAGATTTGGTGACCTCATACCACTAAGAAAGCAGTGCCAGGAGCAGAGCATGTCCTTTGAAAAGGACCGACTTCCCTGTGCCTCAGAATCTGCCAGTCCAGAGGAAGATTGATGACAGTGATCTTCCTCAAGAGCTAGCAGAGAAAGCTTTCCCTTGGAGCTGGCTCACTGAATTTGGACTTTCAGCCTACTGGACTGTGAGTAAAATAAAATTTCCCTTTTTAAAGCCATCCATTTGGGGTATTTCTGTTAAGTAGCAGTAGATGGCCAAGACAAGGAGTGTGCTGTCACATTATAGGGACTGCAAGTAGGGTCATATAACAATATATAAGTTTTTGTATGAGAAATTACATTGAGCTGCAAATTTTCACCTAAAGCGCAGTTAAAAAAAAAAAAAACGGGGAAAAATGAGCAGGAGACTTTGTAGTGAAAAGGATCACTTTTCTATGACCTTTCTTGTCATAGTCTTGTGTTGCTGTTGTTAGGTGCCCTTGGGTTTGTTCTTTTGTACTCCATGGGTACTGCAGAATGAAGCACTGCCTTGTCTTGCACCATCCTCACAATCATTGCTTTGTTTGAGTCCATTATTGTAGCCACTGTATCACTCAGTCTCACTGAGGGTCTTCTCTCACTGACCCTCACTGTACCAAGCATGATACCCTTCTCCAGGGACTGGCACATCTTGTTAACATCTCCGAAGTATGTTGTCTTCCCTTCTAAGGAGCATTCTGGCTGTACTTCTTCCCACTTTTGTTTGTTCCCCTGGAAGTCCGTGATATTGTAAATATTCTTCACCAATGCCATAATTCAAATGTATCAGTTCTTCTTTAGTCTATTTACTGTCCAGCTTTTACATGTATATGACGTGAATGAAAATATGGCTTAAGTCAGGTATACCTTAGTCCTCAAAGTGACATCTTTGTTTTTTAATACTTCAAAGAGACCTTTTGTAGCAGATTTGCTCAGTGCAATATGTTTTTTACTTTCTTGACTACTACTGCTTCCATGGGCATTAATCATGGATCTAAGTAAGACGAAATCCCTGAAAATGTTGTGGAAGCCATTTTGAAACTGTGAATGGATAGAAGATTCAGAAGGAACCAAGGAGAACTGTTAACACCAGAGAAAGTGCAGATGGTGAGAACTGAGCAGCCAAGGACTAGAAGCAGCAGCAGAACCAGAGGCAGTGCTGGAACTGACCCATGGAGCAAGAGAGGTAAGTGCCTGTGCACAGAGGCTTCCTGGTGGAGTGGGGCACATCGGACCACTTGAATTGATGGAGCTAGCCTTGCTGACCACAGAGTGAGAGAGCTGAGCACCTTGTGCAGGAGGCTTCCTAGCAGAGTGCGGTGCCTCCGGGGCACTTGAATCATTGGAGCTACAGAGCCTTGAAACACTTGTCACAGCATGGCAAATGTGGGCCTGAGGCCTGGGCCATGTGACCATAGTAAGCAGAAGCTGAAGGGATAAACAGCATGAGAAGCTGAGCTGCCTCAGTCTCAAAAGGTATGGCCATGACCTCAGGGGTTTGAAAAGGTGAATCCACGGTTCTCTGTGTTTGTAAGGGTGAAATTGCCACTCAGTTGGGCTTAGGGTGCACCTAAAGCTGATGGAGCAGAATTTCTGTCCAAGTGGGCCTTGAAGGCAGATTTGTAGCACAGGGCCGGGTGTCTCCACTCAGCATCAAGAGAGTATGGCCAATATGTAGAGTCTGGAGGGCAAAGCTACTGAGTAAGGTGTCTCAGAAAGTGGAAGATTATTTTCAAAGCTTTGAGGGCTAATGTAATGTGTTCTGCTGACTTGCTTGTTACCTGTTAATGCCTTCTTTCCCTGCAATTTCTCCCATTTGTAATGGAATGTCTAACTTGTGCTTGTTCTGCCATTGTAGCTTTGGAAACAGATAGCTTGTATTCCAGGTTTCATAGACATAAAGGAATTTTTTGAATTTTGGATTTGGGGCTAATTTAAGACTTCTATCATAGGGGGTGGACATGATTTTGCTATAATAGGATGATTGTGTTAAGTGTTTCAAAGATACGCTTTTGGGGGTGGCCAAAGGGTGGGGTGTCATGACTTGAACTATATCCCCCCAAAATGTGTGTAGCCATGTGGCTAGGCCATGATTCCCAATATTTTATGATTGTCCTCCATTTTGTGATTTTCCTATGCTGTATGTTAGAGGATTAGGGTGGGACTCTAAATCCCTTCATAGGATGACCTCCCTGCTCCACTGTAAAGGGAGTTTTCCTGGCGTATGGCTTGCACCACCCTTGATCCTTTCATCCTACAAGAGATAAAAGGAAAGGGAAGCAAGTAGAGAGTTGGGAACCTTACACCATCAAGAAAGTAGCACTAGGAGAACAGCACGTCCTTCAAACCTGAGGTTCCTGTGCCAAGATGCTCCCTGGACACAGAGTGATGCAATACCAGACTTTCTCCCAGAGCTGACAAGGGGGAAATCTTTCTCCTGGAGTAGACACCCTGAATTTGGACTTGTAGCCTACCAGACTGTGTAAGAATAAACTTTCCTTTGTTAAAGCCATCTACTTTGTGGTAATTCTGTTAGAGCAGCACTAGCTGACTAAAACAATGTCTATATTTTCTCCATTTATCATGATGTTGTTAGTTCTGTTGTGAGAATTTTGTTTTCTTTATGTTGAGGTATAATTCATGCTGAAGTACGCAGTCTTTGATCTTCATTAGAAGAGCTTTAAGTCCTGTTAACTTTCGGCAAGTAAGGTGTCATCTGCGTATCACAAGTTGTTCTTAGCATAGATGAATTAGTGCTTTCAGTTTTGCACTCATTTGTTGAAACATGTCCATTGGTATTCTGTCAATTCCTGGAAACTTGTTTTTTGCCCAAACCTTCAGTGCCGCTTAGATTTCTTCCTTCAGTACCACTGATTCCTTATCATATGCTCCCTCCATTACCAGCATGTTCAAGTCTATCAAGGAATGAATGGTCTTTTAACTTCCACCAAGTGATTGGGTGGAAGTATATAAATAAGGTGCTTATGACCCAAGGGGGTTGGACAGTTTGCTGATAACACAAACAAGGTGCATATCACCCTTATGGGGGTGGGACCATGCAGATAATGTATATACAACCTTAACAAAAGGATTAATCAGTTTTGTGGTCCCACTGCGCTTACAATGAGCCATCCCAGAAATGAAAAGTAGGGATATCAAGCCACCAAGCATGTATAGCTGGGGGTGAAACATGCCCTTTGGATCCAAGGCCATTGTGTTGAGAACCTTCTAGACCCAGGGAATAGGGAGCTGTAAGACTAGAGAAAGCTCAAGATGTCAAGAAGCAGTGGCAAGCAGAGCAGAGAACCAGAACCAGCAGAACCAGCAGACCAACAGCAAATGGTACAGCAGGCCTCCCAGCCCACAAAGTGAGAAAACTGGGCACCTTTGGGGAGGAGGCTGCTGGCAGAGTGGGGTGCTTCCAGGCACTTAATAGAGCTAGGCTTCTGGACTCACAGAGGTAGAGAGGTGAGCATTTCAGGCTGAGGCCTACTGACAGAGTGATGTACCTCTGGTCACTTACTGGTAGAGCTAAAGAGCGTAGAGGCCAGGCACACCCAGGAGGACCAGGGAGAGGCCTGCTTGTGGGAAGGGCGAACTGTCCTGAGTAATTCCTGATCCGAAACTGCAACTTGTTACTTCCTAATAAACCCCATCATTGTGAGCATTGTTTGTTAGTTCTGGATGGCCATTGCAGTGAATTATCAAACCTAGCAGGGAAGTAGAGAGTCCTATGGGAGAAATGGCAGGTGTCAGAATTGGTAAAAATGTTGGAGGGAGGAGGTATGCCTGACCTCCACTATAAAGGAATCAGCTTTTAGCTGATGCTGATGGTGATTATCTTTCCCCTTGTGTAGTTACAGGCCAGACACCCCACCATGCCATTTTTACAGACTTAAAAAAGTACTTCACAAGAAAAAAAGAAATGTGTATATATATATATATATATATAAATGGCCAATCAGCATAAGAAAAGATGTTCAGCATTGTTATCAGCTAAGAAATGTGAACTACAAAATATCTACTATACACAGGCCAGAATGATGTAACATAATTTTAAACAGACTACCAATATCAAGTGTTAGTGAGCTGTGGAGCAAAATGGATACTTACATACTGTTGAGGGACATGTAAATCAGTAAAAACACTCTGGAAAAGGTGTGATATCTACTAAAAGTGAATCAATACATTCCCCATGATCCGAAAACTCTGTTCTTCAGTATATACTCAACATACATTCAGGCACAGGTACACTAAGAGACGTGTACAAGAATGTTCCTAATAGCATTCTTTTTAATCATTCCCAAACTGGAAACAACACAAATGTCTGTTCAACAGTTCAGTGGATAAACTGCTGTATGATCATGCAATGGGGTACTGTACAAGAATGAAGCTAAATGAACTAAAGTTACAGGGTGTAATTTGGTTGTATCTCACAAACATAAAGTTGAGCTAAAGAGACCAGATGCCAGAGAACACACACTGCAAGATTCCATTTATATGAAGGTCAGAAATTTGCATGGCTAAATTACAGACATTAAAGAGGGTCACTACTTTTGGAAAGGAGGAATATAGGCAATAATTGAGAAGAGCTCCTCGGGGCTAGCATTTTTCTCTTCACTAGATGGTAGTTACACGATGTTTTGTGTGCCTTTCTATATATATGTTAGCTTTCAGTAAAAAGATTTAAGAAAAAAATAAGTTGACATAAAGGCAAGTAATAACAACAGGCTCCTCAACAGACAGACAAGAAACTGTTAACAGTGATTACTCGAGGTATGTGGACTTAGAGACTTTTCTTACGCAAATATTTTTCTTGAGAATGAAAAAACGATTTAATGTAAGTGTATAATGAATGTGAAAGAACATTATAAATCAAAAAGCATCACACAAATTTTTTTATTTTATTGCTACCATTATCAACCAGTAGCAAGAAATCAGACATTGGATCTGATTTTGAATGGCAGAGTTGAAGTACATAAATTTAGTACATCAAAAGTTGGGGGTCCAAGTCCCTTCAGAGGCACCCACGAAGAATGATTTGGAGATCTACTTCTGAGAAACCAGCCACTGAAAACCTTATGGAGCACAATTCTGTTTACATGGAGTCCCCAAGAGTGGGAGCCACATGACAGCTACTGATACTGGTACTGATATATCTTAAGAGTCAAAAACCAAACCTGTTGCCCTCAAGTTAATTCTGACTCATAGCAGCTTTGTAGGACAGAATCCAACTTCTTGGTAGGGTTTCCCAGATTGAAATCTGTGTGGTACCAGGAAGCAGATCACCAGATGGATTTGGAATAGGTAAGTCGAGTTTTTCTTTTAAAAATCTCACTTTGAGATATTTATTGACACTGAAAAATACTGAGGCTAAATGAAAAACCCTAAGAATTGTTTATGTGTATGATTCCAATTTTGCGTGTTCCCTGTGTAAACATATGTACCAGCCAAAACATATGTACGCACACATAAAAAAAGACTGGACAGAACCTACCACATGCTTTGGGGAAGGTGGGGACGCTTGTGAAGTGTTAGTTTTCTTATATTTTACGAGTGTCCACGTTTTCTACGATGAATGTGCAAACGGTTAAACGCTGGACCGTTAACTGAAAGGTTGGTGGTTTAAAGCCACCCCGAAGCGCCCCGACGTAAGGCCTGTTTCTGAAAGGGCGTGTCCCTGAAAACCCTAGGGAGTTGTTCTGCTCTGCGCACAAGGAGTCGCCTTGAGCCAGAACCCACTCTGTTGACAACTAACAACATTTAGAAAGCAAAGTCACAACTAATCTTTCCAATTTAGCCGGAAAGAATATATTTTTAAAGTTGCAGGGCTGGAAGACAAAGGTGAGCAAGCTTGAGTGGCACAAAGAGAGGAAACTTTTCTCCTCAAATGGATTAGGACTGTAAGGAGAGGCGAGAGAGACCAACCTCCACCGCGCCTAGAGCGGCCACCAGGAGAAAAGGAACTTCCGGGCGAAGCTGTTTAGTCCCTTCCTCTTCCGCGTCGGGTAATGTGGACCGCCTGTAACGCGAAGGTCTGGGATTGCTTAGTTCTCCCTTCCGTCATTCTGAGACGGTGCCTGAGTTTGGGTGTGACCATGGCTAAGAGCAAGTTCGAATACGTGCGGGACTTCGAGGCCGACGACACCTGTCTGGCCCACTGCTGGGTGGTAGTGCGGCTGGATGGCAGGAATTTCCATCGGTGAGCAAAATCGGCTTTGTGCGCAGTGGCGCGCGCCAGCTGTGTCAGGGACTGGACGCATACTGTCGCAGCACTGAGCTCACTGACACCGTGGTAACGCGACAGCCAATGAGCGCGCGGCCTTGAGCGTCACCCTGAGTGCTGGTGACAACACTGCATGGGCGCAGGCTGGCCGGGGTAGTTAAAATGGGGATGGTGTGTCTAGTGATGCCCTCGCCTGGGTTGCCCGGGTTTAGTGGCTCGGACCTGGTGGAAAAAGCCAGTTCCGGGGGTATTATTCAGTCACTTGTTCAGCTGTTTTGTGTCATGTCTTTGACCACTGACTGTGGACAACACATTACAATGTGTGCTTACTCCTTTATCAGTAACAGGCCATGTGGACTAGACTTAGGGAGAAGAGAAATACAGAAGAAAGATGGGAATTTAATTAAAGAAAAAAGTACTGTTTTAGTAATAATGATTATCGTGACTAGGATTTATCGAGCATTTAGCAGAAGCCAGGCACAGTTACATTTTTTTTTTTTCCATCTCCTAATCTTCAGGACCCAGTGAGGTCTTTATCACTATTTCATCGAAAAGGAGATTAAACCTTAGCGGTTTTGTCCCCCCCCCCCCTTATTTTTTTCACTTGGTCTGCACAAGACAGAAAACTTAAGTTCTTAAAAAAAGGAATGAGCTGTGGTTAGTGGAATACCTAGGTTCCCAGTACTCTTCCAGTATCTTACAGCCTTTGTGATCTGTAGAGTTAATGACAAGATGTCTTTCATCCATGGCATTGTCCCATCTCTGTTTGCCCTGGGAAGGTTTGCTGAGAAGCACAACTTTGAAAAGCCTAATGACAGCCGTGCCCTCCAGCTGATGACTAAATGTGCCCAGACTGTAATGAAAGAATTGGAGGATATTGTGATTGCATATGGACAGAGTGACGAATACAGCTTTGTGTTCAAGCGGAAGAGTAACTGGTTTAAAAGAAGAGCCAGGTAATCCTCTCCATGGCTCCTTTCTTCAGAATATTTCTACCAATACCTGGTTTTCTGCCTATTGCAATTGCAGGCTTATAGGCTACAGATAGTATGTGCAGCACTTACAACTCTAGAGTGTACGTATATTTTCTCTGTAGACTGTTGTAGTTCATCTGATAGCTGAGTGTTCACAATACCTCTTAATCTTATTCTTTCTCTCCACTCATCAGTGTAGCTTGTAGACTGATCTGGGATTGAATATTAAGAGTTGAAACAGACCACAAGAATGTAATATTAATAATTCATAGGTTGGCTTTAGCTAGTGACAATCTCTACGTGCCTTGTACTATTGTTTAAATTTTCCTTTTAATAGATTTTTTTTAGAGCAGTTCTGGGTTTATAGAAAAATTGTACAGTTGAGAGTTCTCATATACTCTCTCCCTCCTGTGCATCATTTCTTCTAGTAACATCTTGGATTCTTGTGGTACATTTGTTGCAGTCAATATATTGTTAAGTCCATATACATTTGGGTTCACTCCTTTTGTTGTACCGTCCTATACATCTTAATGTAGTTCATGTGTCCACCATTACTGTATCATATAGAATAGTGTACTCCCTAAAAACACCCTGTGCTCCATGTGGTCATTCCTTGCCTCCTGCTCCTTGCCCCTGGCAAGCACTGATCCTTTCACTGTTGCTATAGTTTTGCTTTTTCCAGAATGTCATATAGTTAGAATCATACACTGTATAGCTTCTTTCACCTAGCATTGTTCATTAAAAGTCTGTCCATGTGTTTTTGTGGCTTAATATCACATTTCTTTTTATTTGTGAATAACATTCCATTGTATACATGTAGCCTTGGTGGTCCTGTGGTTCCACCATTGGCTGCTAACTGGAAGTTTGGAGTCTGAACCCATTAGCTGCTCCACAGGAAAGAGGTGTGGGCAGGCTGCTTCCTTAAACATTACAGCCTAGGAAACTGTATGGGGGGTTGGGGAGGATTTTACTCTGTCTTACAGAGTTGGAATTGACTCAGTGGATGTGAGTTTGGGTCGTTTAATAGATGTGCCACAATTTGTTCTTTCACCTATTGCATGACATTTTGATTTTGCTTAAACTTTTAATTTAGGAGGATATCAGCACAAAATACATAAACCTGTTTTACTTGGCAATATTTGGAAACTCAGAACACAAATTATACGATGACTTCATATACTTTCAAAACAATGGCTCTCCTCCTTCCAAGACTGAAAAAACCTTCTTGAACCATAAATTCACATCACATCCTACAGAGAAAAATTTGGTATTAGTAAATTATTTGTAGAACTGTAGTAGAAGCAGGCTACATTTAAAATATATAACTGAAATAGTAAAATTTGTCTTGGCTAAATGCATTTATCTCTTTGCTGCTGGGTAGCTTGCATAATGTCTCTGTGGTACCCACAGGCCCTATTATGGTGTTGAATTAATGTCATGTGTTTTCTCTTTTCTTGCTCCACACAATGAACCTTACATTTGTAAGTAAGTTCATGACTCATGTGGCCTCCCAGTTTGCCTCCAGCTATGTATTTTATTGGC
Source organism: Heterohyrax brucei (assembly GCA_028571685.1). Taxonomy (NCBI): domain Eukaryota; kingdom Metazoa; phylum Chordata; class Mammalia; order Hyracoidea; family Procaviidae; genus Heterohyrax; species Heterohyrax brucei. The sequence goes on from CM053141.1 coordinate 175,862,449, forward strand.
GGGATTACTTTGAGGACCAGCCTCTCCTGTATCCTCCAGGCTTTGATGGAAGAGTTGTAGTGTATCCCACCAACCAGACTTTAAAGGACTACCTCAGCTGGCGGCAAGCAGACTGTAAGTAGCAGCAAATAAACAGATGTAGTTAAAGTGCCAGTTCCATACAGTGCACTTGATGATCTGTCAGAGGTTTGGTCCCAAGTGTGTTTTGTTTGAAGTTCAGTATTTAACAAATTTTTTTAGTTAAAAATATTTGAAAACTTGGGACTTTTTAATAGAAAATCAATATTTTCAGCTTTTTTTGAAAATCGAGATCTGGCTATACTGGGTCTCCTTGTCCCTACTGTTGAAGAGGGAGCCTGTTCCGTGGCTGCATACTTCTCTCACACACACACCAGCCATTGTGCCACAGTCCCTACCACCCTTTATTCTCTTGGAGTCATCTGTTCTGCTTCACCCGTTTCTGTTCTTGCTGGTCTCAGTTGGTATTTGTTCTGTGACCCCTGCCTTACATGACTGTGATGAAATGTTTGAGGCTTTTACTTGTTTGACTTGTTTTGATTTTCCTAGAAAAACTAGAAAAGAGTTTGAAATAACATACATCGAATAACTTTGTTAGTATTCCTAAGCGTAACCCACAAGTTAGCAGGTTTGTGTAAAGCATACCTGAAGGGACACAAGAAAACTGTTGATAGGAAACACGATTTTTTTTCCCTGTTTGACCCTTCTGCCCATTTTCCATATGTATGACTTTTGGTAAGTCACTAAATGTCTCTGAAATCTGTTTTCTTAGAAGAGAGGGACTGAGCTGTGGTAGTCTTTGAAGTGTGTAAGTATTGAGTAAAGGTTCTGGACATATAAACAGTGCTGTTTTGTTCTCCCCACAGGTCACATCAATAATCTTTATAATACAGTCTTCTGGGCACTTATACAACAGTCTGGACTAACACCAGTACAAGCCCAAGGGAGATTACAGGTACTAAGATCTTGCTGCCTTAATACTTAGCTGGGGATAGTTGTCATTAGGCTTTCCCATATCATTTTGTATTCTCTTCTAGCTCTCCTGACAGCTTTGCTTTGCAAAGATAAACAGATCACATGGGTAGCAGCCTTGCTGCCTGCTTGCTCTGTAATCCTGGGTGAGTTAGTTTTCCCTGAGCCCGTTTGCTCAGCTGGAAAATGGAATTAATGGTACGGGCTCTGCATTCCCGCATGGTAACACCTGGCTGGACTGACACCAGTGCATGTGTGTTCTGCCCTTTTTAGGTAGAGCACTGTATTGTTTTAGCATCAGTCCCCACCAGGTCTTTTCACTCATGACCATTACCTGTGGGACACCTGTCATTTTTTGGATTTACAACTCCTGTGGATAGCTGAGCTCAGGCTATAGGGCCAAATAAGCCTACTCACATTATGCTTCTATTTAATTTTGTCCTCTCAACCTCAGTTTATAGGAAAATGTGGAAAATAATATTCCTGCCTAATTGGCGTGTAGTGAGAATAGCATGATACATGTAAAAAGCATGAAGCACATTGTAATTGCTCAGTACATCCTGGCTGCTGTTGTTAGATAACATGACAGCTTATACTGAAATGCAGTGATGTGTTGGCAGCAGTTCCTGATACAGTGCCTGGTTCATTATAACTACCCAGTCAATAGTTGTCTTTACTAATAGTATTAATGGTGAAGTTTTATATATAGCAGTGATAGGAAAACGGGTAGATATATGTAGGCTTTCGAAGACTTGTGTTTAGATTTTGATTCTTTGTACTGGAAGAATAAGAACAACCTTAAGTAATTTTTACAGTTTTTCTAACCGTCAGTTTTCTCATCTCTAAAATGGAGGTAGTCATGAGGATCAAATAAGAATGTATATATCAAGTCCCTAGTACATAATTAAAAAAAAATCTGTTTTCTGTCAGGTGGATTCCAACTGTTAGCTGGTGGCATCGTGGTAAAGTAGTATAGCTGCTAACCACTAAGTGGGCAGTTCAGATCCACCAGGCACTCCTTGGAGACTCTATGGGGCATTTCTGTTCTGACCTATAGGGTCACTATGAATTGGAACTAACTTGACAGCAATGGGTTTCTTTTATGAGTACATAATAGGTGCTCAATTATTTTTAGCCCCCTCCCCCTACTTTATGGAAACCCTGGTGGCATCGTGGGTTAAGTGATGTGTCTGCTAACCAATAGGTCAGCAGTTCAAATCTGCCACATGCTCCTTGGAAACTCTATGAGGCAGTTCTACCCTGACCTGTAGATCACTATGAGTTGCATACGACTCGATGGCAGGGGGCTTTGTTTGGTTTCCCCTCCCCATACTCTTGACTTGTGAAAGCCAGTTGTTTGCCGCTAAGGGGAATTTTATTAATTTAGATATCTAAATAAAATGTGAACTGCTGTTAAAATAAAAATGTATTGTTACCCATAAAATACTTGATAAAACTTCCACTTCTTGATTTGTTTGTGAAAGCTGAGATAGAGTGTGGAGTGTATAGGTGAGACGGCAAACATACAAAGCTTTTTATACCTGTCTTACTTCCTCAGGGAACTCTAGCAGCCGACAAGAATGAGATTTTGTTTTCCGAATTCAACATCAACTACAATAATGAGCCTGTGATGTATAGGAAAGGAACTGTGTTGATCTGGCAGAAGGTAAGGCTATTATGTTCAGTAAAAACGGGAGGTCAGGAGAGAAGAGAGCCTGGGCCATCCCAGGCGTGGCCTTGCCTAGTACCTCTAGGCCGATGTGATGTGGGTGCTAACAGATCCTTTCCAAAAGAGTGTAGATTTCAATCTTGGAGGCTTCTCTTGTTAGTCAACATGAACTTAGGGGTCTTGACTCTCCTCTTTTTAAAAGTAGAAACACAGAATTTTAGATTTAGTACATTGGTTTTTCTGTATCATAGTGCTCCCCAGATCAAACAGAACCCATTTAAAAGGGTACAGTACAGGTATGAAGACTTCTGCATTGACAGAACATTTAAAACATACCCCTTCCCATGAGTTTATCTGCCTGAGGTACCAAGAAGTGTTACATAAAAGATTTTGTCACTTTCAGAAGGTTCATGAGCTTCCTCAGTCATTCATATTTACCTTAATGTTCTGTAATAAGTCTGTACATTTACATAATATTTCCTCTCTTGACTAGCTCTTGGGCATTATCATTTCTCTGACTTTATTTTATTGCATGTAGAATACCTTTTTCTAAATGAGTGTTTTCTGGTATTAAAGGGTACCTTCTGAGTTATTCATTCTACTAGCTACTTTAGCTTTTTTATTAGTGTTTTCGGAACACTTGTGTTTTTTGGGACAGACTTGGATACTTCTTAATGCAGATGGGAGAGGAGAAATATCTGTAATTTTGTAGTCATTACCAATGAGGATCATGGAACCCCTCCTTTGCTCCTAAGATGACCTTTAGGAATACAGCAATGTAACCTCGTAAAGGTATTTTAAAATTGTAAGGAAATCTATCCATGTTGAGATGTGTATATGTAGCAATATGCATGAATTTCAAATTTTAAAAAACTGTGTATGTATTATGTATATAAAGTAGAAGAATGAACTTTCCCTACACCTCCCCCTTTTCTCCCAAACCCATTCACCAGTTAACAGTGTCCATACTTTATAACTTTGATCTGTAGGTGGATGAAATCATGACAAAAGAAGTTAAGCTGCCAGCAGAAATGGAAGGACAACAGATGGCAGTGACCCGAACCAGGACCAAGCCAGTGCCCTTTCACTGCGATATCATCGGGGATGCTTTCTGGAAGGAACATCCAGAGATCCTTGATGAAGACAGCTGACCCTGTGCTTTTCAATCTGGCTTGCCTAACCCTGGAAGGCCCCCAGGTCTCCTTCCCTTGGGTGGCCCTAGCATCCCTTCCACTCAGAAGAGAGTGCTGGGTTGGGAGGGACATGATTATTTTCTCTGGGAGGGGAACAGGGAAGAAAGGGACGGATGGGGGTGGTGTATCTTATTCTGCTTTAAGCAGAACACCTTTTGTGCACTGTTGGAACATGGTTCCTTCAGCAGAAGTGTATTTTTAAAAAAGCGTGCTGCTATTTTTATAAAGCATGAACTATTCTGTGCCTTGCAGAATGAATCACTTTTAGGTTGTGCCATAAGTCGTGAAAACCTGTCAGTTCTTTTCATCTTATAAGACGAACCAAAACTTTACTCTCACCCACCCCTGTTCTTGACTAGAGAATTAAGCAGCTGTGAAATCTCTCCTGGCCCACCCATCCACTTGCATTTGCTTTGACAGACCTGGAGATAAATGGCAGGCTGATGCTTACAAGATGCCATAAGAGTTCAGCAATGCCAGGGAAAATACACATGAAGCAACTCCCCATTTGGCTGAACAAATGAGGAGTGGTTCGGATGCCCCTCTGTACAGGTCCAGTGGATTGACTTTATGGGGTTACATTGGCGGCATGATCGTCATCATCTTGCATTGTTTCCAAGGCCTGGTTTTTCTAGAAAGAAAGAAAATATGTATAAGAACAAATGAATAAGGAAGGAGAAATATTCTCTGCCTTTTAAGAGAACTGGTTTTATCTCTCCCTAAGTTTTTTCTGTTTTAAAATCAGCTTCAATGGGTTGAGCTTCCCACTGGGAATGCTGAACATCCTGAAAAAGATTCTCAAGCACCTGCTGTATAATCAGAATAATAATATTTGAATTCAAGAGCAGAGTCCACATTCCCCTTGGAGTCACAGGTGGCAGGGAGCACGGGGGTTGTGATGGCTCCTCCTGCTGTCTGGCCAGTGGAGATGGGTGGAGAGCAGCAGAGAGCAGCAGCAGTCATCACCTGTGGCTGAGCTGTCAGCCTCCATAGAGAGGAGGACATGGGGATACATGGTGAAAGAACTCTCATTTCCTCTTGTCCTCATTTCAGAGGAAGAAAATTATGTGGCTCTATTAATTAAGAGACAGCCCATGTCACTGTGCCTGTTCTTGTACTGCAGAATTTACAGCCAAGAAGAAAATATTTTTGCAAGGGTATGGCTGACTTCATCCCTCACTAACTGACACCCCATCTGTCAATGCCATTCTCCCTTCCTGTCCTACCCACTCCACAGGAATAGGAGACACAGCTTAATTGCTAAACTTTAAGAAAAAATAAAAGTTTTAACTCCCTCAGCCTAATTTTCCTTGTCTCATGCAAATGCAGTGCGTGACTGTTAATTTTTGTGTATGTTTTTGCTTAAGCAAAGACACATCCCATCATTAGAGCAGTGGTTCATAAACTTCTGGGTGCAAAAATTTACTTGGAGTGCTTGTTTAAAATGCTGATTCCAGACACTGCCATTGAAGATTCAGGGTTCATTAGTGAGTCGGAATCAACTCGACAATAGCAGGTTTGATTTGGTTTTAGCTAATCTGATTTTTAACTGCAGAGGCCTATGGTCATTGGTAGATCACACACAGGGCAGCCAGTGCATCATTACCCTGTAATAGGCCATGTGAGACAGACAGGGACGGTATTAGGCAAATTTAATGCAATAGTAATTTGTTACATTAAAACTGGTGTGGGCAAATAGGTATTAATGTACAGATTTCAAAACAAAACCATCGAAAGAAATTTGGTACTTCTGTGGGTGCCATGTGATACCACAGATGCTTAGTTTTGCCATACAAGGTGGGAATGAGCACTTCCTTGTTGAACTGCTGGCAGTTATACAGCTTTGAGTTGTTTATTCAGGCAGGAGGCTTTGAACTATGGAGGACTATCCTGGGTTTAATAAATCAGTCATGACCAAACCTATAAGTGATACTGCTTAGTAGTGCTATTAGAAGCCGTTGCTGGTTGGTTTTTGCCATTGGTGGAAGATGCATTCACTCCAGGGTGTACTTCACTAAAATTAAGCCAGTCACCATGAGGAGACTAACTCACAGCAGCGCCATCTTTGTCAGAGTAAAACTCCCATAGCATTTTCAAAAAGGCCTGGCGATCTTCTGAAAGGTCACTGTGACCTTTCAGAAGCAGATCACTGGGCTTTCTTCTGAGGCACCTCTGGGTGAGTTCAAAATGCCAACCTCTGTTAGTCAAATGTGTGTATTTCACAGTTGTATGTTAATTTTAAGCTTGACTTCTCAGGTAGAAAATATTGTCTTGGATCCAAGTCTGACACCCAAAACCAAACCCATTGCCACTGAGTTGATTCCAATTCATTGCAACAGTACAAGACAGAGTAGAATTGTCTGATAGGGTTTCCAAGGGTGTAATCTTTGCAGAAAAGACTACCACAGCACTACCAGAGCCCCTTCAAATTTTAAGAGAAACTTGACAGAGAACAACAACCAATATAGTGTTACAACTAGTTGATAGCAGTGGGGGGATCATAAATGTGATTTGAGTGGCTGATACACAAAAAACTCATTCCCCTTGCTTGTGTATTGTGAAATACAGAAGTGGTTTCCAACTCACAGCAAACCTACAGGACACAATAGAAATGGGGTTTGCAAGGAGCAGCTGCTGAATTGGAACTGCCGAGCTTTGGTCAGTAGCTGAGCTCTTAACCATGTGGCCCATATGTGACTGGAAACATCTTGGCTTTGCAGGGTGAGGAGGTTAATAACTAAGCCTTTAGTAGAGAGCAGCCTATCATTTTAAGACAGAAAAGGAATGCTTTGCTGAACTGAAGCTATAAAGTCACAAGTGGTACAAGGAGGTCTTGTGAATCCTCCCATCTTCTGCCTTCCAGGACTTGTATCCTCATTTCTTCCAGTTTAACCCCACGTAGGAAATGAGAATGAATTTTCGTTAGTGCTAAAATCTCTGCCGTCGTGGTGTGAATTTCATTTTGCAGAGGAGGTAAGAAATGGAGGACTGGGATCCATCCATCCTTAAGAGTTCCACTGTACACTTAACCAGTATTAGCTAACATTCATAAAGCATTTATTGTGCGCACTGAATGCAGTATCTTAATCCTTAGGGTAGTCTTACGAATTAAGTACTGTTTCTATAGTACTTAAGTTCCAGATGAGAAAGTGAAGAATCAGAGATGCTAAATAATTTGTTCCCAAATTGTCCAGTGGGACCAGAATGTGAGCACAGGTAGGCTAACCCCTGATCATAACACGAAATCAGAATGGAACACTCACTGCCTTCTCCTGCTTTCAGTCAGCTCAGACCAGAAAATATGCAACTCCTGAGTGTTTCAGAACCACCTGGGGAGCTTGTTAACAAGCTTGCAGGCTTCACTCCTCAAGAATCCGGAGTATTAACAACCCGCACCCCCCAAACAAATCCACTGCCATGGACTCAATTCCGACTCGCAGCAATCCTATAGCAAGGTAGTATTAATAAGTACCCTAAAAAAATCCAAACTCGTTGCTGTCAAGCTGATACCGAGTCATAGCTACCCCATAAGACAGAGTAAGGCCCCATCGAGTTTCCAAGGAGCACCTAGCGGCCTTGAATGGCCAACTTGCTGGCTAGCAGATGTATCACTGAACCCACTACGCCACCAGGGTTCCGGCTGGTGGGGAAATACTCCACTCAAGTAGACGAAGCATCAAGCGACAGCGCTAACCAGTCGGCGGCACACTGCGGTGCGTTACGCTCCCCAGCGGTCGGAGGCCGCAGCCCGCGGCGCTGCACAGCGCAGATCAATGCTGCCCCCGGGCGGTCGCGCCGGCGCAGTGCAGCCACGAGCCGCGGCTGCGCAGTGCCGCCCTCTGGCGGCCCCGCTCCTTCCTCCCATCGGCCTCGGCTTGCGGGCCTTTCAAACATGGAGGAGCGGGAGAGGGGGGCGAGGTCGGCTCGCGCCGGCAGCCCTGCGCGCCCGCCCAGCCCGCGGCTGGATGTCAGCTCTGACAGCTTCGACCCGCTGCTGGCCCTGTACGCGCCCCGCCTGCCGCCCATCCCCTACCCCAACGCCCCCTGCTTCAACAACTTGGCCGAGTACGAGAGCTTCCTGAGGACCGGGTGCAGGGCCGGCGGGCGCGGGCGGGCGCGGGGCGCTGCCGCAGCCTCGGGGGGCCTTGCCGGCGCTGCTGGCCTCCCCGCCGTCGCCGCCGCCTCCGGGACCCTGGGCAGGAGCCGCCGCCGCCAGAACGCCCCCACCCCGGACCCCGAGCGCATTCAGCGCCTCCGCCGCCTGATGGTGGCCAAGGAGGAAGAGGAGGGGGCCGCCGGGGCGCCCCGCCGGGGTCGTGGTCGGACCCAGAAGGCGCCGCGCAACGTGCTCACACGAATGCCCCGTGAGTCCGGCGGGCCCGGGCGGAGGCGGGGGCCTGGCTGCCGCGGGGCGCGGGGGGGGCAGGGGCGTCTCCGGGGTGACTGGGGCTTGGCCGGGGTGTTAGAGGGAGGGTCTGGGTGAAGGTTTGCAGCTCTCCTCGGCGACAGGAGGGAGTGTCTGCTTGGGAAATGGCGTGGGGAGGGTCACGGAGTACCTGAGCCTTAGGAGTGGAGCAAGGTAAGGCTGTAGAGAAAGTAGGGAGCCAGGGTAAGGGTCTGCACGGGTAGCTGGTGTAGAAGACGTGCAGAGAGAATCGGGAACCAGGGAAACGTCTGTAGGGTGATGAGGGGTCTGCAGGCGAGATGGGGCACCTAGAGAAATGGAGGGGGCAGGAAAATAGTTGGAGGGCATCATAGGGACACGCTGCAGAGGTGATAAGAGGTCTTGGAAACTGCAGATAGAAGTAATGGGGGACATGCAGGAGAAGTTTTGGATGAGGGCACAGCCAATATTAGGGAAGAAGAGTAGGGTCTGTGGAATTTGGGGATGGTCAGAGACAGTGTGGAGAGCCCAGTCCAGATAGCACACGAGACTTAGCTCTGTGACCCCTCCGCACTGAGTGTCAGCTCCTTCTAGGGTGCAGTAAGCAGAAGGGCTGCAGGATCTTGGTACACATATGTTCACGTTACTAAATCACAAGTGCTGAAATACAGCAGGCACACAATGCCATTAAAACACAACCGCAGTTTTAGAGTCAGTCTCCGGAGCTGAGTGCAGGACGTTGTCTGTCGGGCTCCTGTGACCATGTATGCGGGTTATTTTGAAGTCCAAAGGTGTAAATGGCACAAGGGAATTTCTTGGAGCCACCTGAGAGGAAGGCTGTAAACAGCAGAGGTTGCTAATGTGTGAGTTTGGTCTTTTTTAAAAGGAGTAAAAACAGCCCATGGTATAATTTTTGTCATCTGGCAAGCAATTCTGACATCTGCCCTGTGAACACGATGACCTACTTAGCCATTCTAAGCATCTGTATCCTGATAGCTAAATTGTCACATTATTAAATCACTGCTTTTTGAATGGAAGGATGTGCCAAACAAGAGGATATTTTGATTCATTCCTAGAAATTTGTTCATTAAGAGAGAAACATCCTGAAAAGCTGTGGTGGTGCTATATGGAGACCTCTGTCAGATGGTGGCCACACCAGAACATCCCTGCTCAAGCTAGGGTTTACTCTATTTGCACAGAGGTAATACAAGGACAGAGAATGCACGTTCCTGAAATGACAGTATCTTATTCTACCTTATCTTTTATTTCTCTGGGGTCGTTGGAAGGTTCTCCAAGTCCCAGACTGAAACAGGTCATTCCATTATTGCCAGTTCTCATTGCTTTGCTGCCAAGATGGTCAAGGGAAAGGCATTTCTCTGTGGTGGGTGTCCTGGTGGTACAGTGGTTACAGCACTGGGCTGCAAACTGAAAGTTCTGCGATTTGAAACCCAGTAGCCACTCAGATGGAAAAAGATGTGGCAGGCTGCTTCTGTAAAGACGATAACCTTGGAAACTTTAGAAGGCAGTTCTTCTGTGTCCTGTGGAGTTGCTATGACTTGGAATCAACATGAAGGCAACATGTGTGGAGTTATTTGCTGTGCTGTTATGATGGAGAGCATGTAGACCAACTTTGTCAGTTTCTCACGATTAAATAGAAGCCTGCAGTCTAGCCCTGGGAGAATGTGCTGTGGGAACTGAACATTTTAATCATGCTATTGGAAGAAAGAGGTAGATATGATAGAGATGGGTAGACATGACAAAGTGTTGATGACCTCCAGGAAGCAAGAAAACTGTAGAAGCGTGGGTGAGGATTAGATTTACTCAAGATAGATTTCTTATAAAAGAAAAGCTTTGGAAGGACTTGGATAAGGATTAATAGTAATTGTCATGAATTGAATTGTGTCCCCCCAAAATATCAACTTAGCTAGGCCATGATTCCCAGTGTTGTGTGATTGTTCACCCTTTTGTCATCTAATAAGATTTTCCAGTGTGTTGTATGTAAATCCTGCCTCTGTGATGTTAATGAGGCAGGATTAAAGACAGGTTAATGATGAGGATTCAGTCTGCAAGATTAGATTGTGTTGTAAGTCAGTCTCTTTAGAGACGGGTAAGAGAGAAGTGAGCAAAGATACAAGGGGACTCCAAACCACAGAAATAAGACCCAGTAGAATAGCATGTCCTTTGACCTTGGGGTCCTTGCACTGAGAAGTTCCTTGACTAGGGCAGATTGATGACAAGGACCTTTCCCCACAGCCGACAGAGAACACCTTCTGGAGTTGGCACCGTGAATGTGGACCTCTAGCCTCTGAGACTGTGAGAGAATACATTTCTCTTTGTTAAAGCCACCTACTCATGGTATTTCTGTATAGGAGCACTAGATAACTAAGACGGTAATTATTTAAAAATCAGGCTTATTCAGTTGTAATTTTATAGGTAGTTAAATTCACCCTTTTAAAGTGAGTTTTGACAAATGTGTAGAGTTATTAAACCAGCACCACAATCAAGATAATAGAACATTTCCATCAAGTAGGATAATGTAATTTTATAGTTACTAATTGTAGCTACTACAATCCAGCACTTACATACATTATGTCTTATTTTGTCCTTACCAGAACCAATATCAGTTGCCACCAAGTTGATTCTAACTCACCATGACCCCATGTGTGTCAGAGTGGACCTGCGCCCACAGGGTTTTTAGTGGTTGGCCTTTCGGAAGTAGATTGCCAGTCCTTTCTTCTGAGGCATCTCTGGACAGGCTTGAGCTAGACATTGAGTTAACAGCCAGGTTTGTTAACTATTTGCAGTATGCATAGGTACCATTTACAGATGAGGGATTTGAGGTTCATTGAGTTTAACTACTTGCCCTGAGTCACATAGCCAGTGTTACAGGTGGGATTGAATCCTGGTTTCATCCAGCTGCAAGGCCTCTGTGCCTAACAATTATGTTAGTCTTAGGGGAAGAAAGAAGAGGGTAAATTCTGTTTCATTGCTAGTTACAGTCACCTAGAATTGTTTCCAGTGCTTGATTAAAACTGCTTATAACACATGTTCAGATACAGGCATATGTGCAGGGGCATATGCACATACACACACATTCTGATACATTAAAGTTTCAGTGGCCTTTAAAATAGTGTTGGAGGAGGGGTATATGATATTCCTTTTTGTAGAAATGCCATGGAGGCACCTGATCTCCTTTGACTTTCCGAGAGGGGAGAATTAAGATCCACATTGGCCCAAGTCTGATTCCTATAAAGTAGAGGTCAGATATACCTTCTCTCTCCAGTCTTACCAATTCTGACACCAGCCATGTCTCTCACAGTTCTTCTCTGCTGGGTTGGATAATTCATTGCAATGGCCCAACCAAACTCACAGACCGTACTCACAGTTATGGAGTATGACGGTTAAGGTTATGTGTCAGTGTGGCTGAGCTGTGAGTCTTAGTGGTTTGGCACTATGTAATGACATAGTTGACAGTGATGTAATACTGTAATCACCCTCCATTTTGTGAACTGATGTAGTCATCCCTCATTTTGTGATCTGATGTGAACAGCCAGTCATTTGAAAAGGGAGTTTCCTTGGGGGGTCGCCCCTATCCGGTATATATAGATGTTCTGGCAAAGCCTGCATGCTTTGGATCCTGCATCTGACTTGCCACCCTCTCACCTCTGATTCGTGGGATCTGAGCCAACAGCCTGCCATGTTCCTTACAGATCTTGTGTTCACCAGTCTCTGGAACCCTATGAGCCAGCAGACTCCAACCTGACCTTCCGACCTGGGGCTCGTCAACCCTAGCAACTACATGAGTCAGGAGAAGCCTCTGGCTTGATGCCTTGCCAGCATCCACAACTGTGTGAGCCATTTCCTTGAGATAAATCTACATATACACTCCACTGGTTTTGCTGCTCTAAAGAACCCAGCCTAAGACACTTAGTGCCAGGAGATAGGTGGTGCTCTAACAGATACTTAAAATGTGGAAGTGGTTTGGTAATTGGGTAATGTTTAGAGGCTGGAAGAGTTTTAAGGTGCCTCATAGTAAAAACCCTGGTGGTGTAGTGGTCAAGTACTGTGGCCGCTAACCAAAAGGTCAGCAGTTGAAGTCCACCAGGGGTTGCTTGGAAAGCCTGTGGGATAGCTCTGCTCTGCCTGTAGGGTCGCTATGAGTTGGAATTGACTCACAGCAACAGCTTTTTTTTTTTTAAAATAGTGAAAGCCTGATTGCTTTCAAGAGACAGGATGGAATTATGGACGTCAAAGGCAATTCTGATAGGGGCTTAGAAGGAAGTGAATAGAGCTGTTGACAGTCTCTGTCGTGTTGAAGAATACCCACAGTGCTAGCAATCAAATATTGCTAGAAATGTTGCTAGATCAAGTGTGCTTCTGGTGATGCTTTAAAAGAAAATGATGAACATGTGGTTAGACAGGGGGAGAAGGACGATGCTTTTTATACACTGGCAAAGAATGTTTGAATTATGTTCAAATGTTTGGAGTGAGGTAGAACTTGAAAGTAATGAACTTGGATATGTAGCTGAGGAGATTTCTGAGGAAGCTCTTAAAGAGGCCAGCTGCCACTTATAGTAAAATGTGATAGGAAAGAGATAGTCATGAAAGTGAACCATGCAAAGGGAAAAGAAAACTCAAAGATTTGGAAAATTCTGTTGTAGGATGTGTATCTGAGAATTTTCCCCAGAGAAGTGGCTATGTAATCTTTAGTTAAAGAGATCAAGCCTGTAACTGATAGATGTAATTATTACAGCAGAAAACCTATCATCTTAGATCTAAGGAACAAGAAAAACTGAAAGGAAAGAAGACCATCTGCCTCTTAGAATTCAAAAGGCAGGAAACAACAGGCCAAAGGAGCTACATCTGTTGTCCTCCAGGAAAAGAAAAGGGCCCTTCCTCGAGCAGCTTGAAGATATGCAGAACTGCTGAAAAGAGCACAGGAAGCAGGGTCTTAGTGTTTTCAGAGGGTGAGAGTCAGATCTTCATCAGCTCAGTTTTGGAGCATGGGGCTGCCATACACAAGGGACAAAAGAATGGGGCCAAGGGAACAGAGTTGTCATCCCAGAGCTGAAATTCTGGGCCAAGGGGCCTCCACTCAGAATCTAAAGGGTGTGGTTAAAACCCAGAGTTTGGAGGATATGGCCGTTGCCCAGATGGTCTCAAGAGAGGATTATTTTATTTTTTATTTTTTTATTATGATTGAATGAAAATGTACATTCCCATATAAATTGCATGCCCACCTATGTGCAGCTTCCACTGCTCTTCCTGCCCAGTGACAGCACACTCTTCCAAGAGAGGATTATTTTTAAGCCTTGAGAGCTAATGTAATGTGTTCTGCGGGGTTTTGGACTCGCTCAGTGCCCATTATCCCTTCTTTTCTTCCAGTTTCTCACATTTGTAATGGAAATGTCTACCTTGTGCCTGCCCTCACATAGCACTTTGGAAACAGATAACTTGTAGTCTAGACTTCAGAAGTTCACAGATAAAGAGGAATTTTGCCCTAGAATAGAATACACCTAAAGTATCACCCGTATTTGATTTAGATGATTCAGAAGATGAAATTGGGACATGGTTTTCCCTTTTTAGTAAGCCATCCAATCCCCTTGGTGGGCCAGAGGCACTTGATTTGCATATTCCCACTGAATTATTGTGTAGCAGCTATAAGACCATGCATGGTCAAAGGGGTCATACTGAGAATTTACTGTAACACACTTTGCCAAGCCACTGTTTCTGTCACCTTGTCTCCAGTTGTGTCTTCATGCCAAATTTTTAATCAGACATAAACTCCTACATCTGATTGGATAAGCCACTTTTTTCTTAATCTAAGAGTATTTTATTATTTTATCATGGCCACCATTCATAAACTAACCCATGGCTGAAAGAGAGATAAGGAGGTCAAGAGGAACCAACTTAGTTTTTCACAATAAACTGCAGGACTCTTTTATGCCTGAAAACATAAAGGGATTTTTAGTTTGTTTAGTATCAGTGGCAGATGCTCTCCAAAGATTTTTGTTTTGCAAACTTGAGGGAGAAAGACAGACTGTGTGTGTGTGTGTGTGTGTGTGAGAGAGAGAGAGAGAGAGAATAAGTGAGTAATAGTGTGTATGTGTGGTTTTCTTTTGGGAGATTTTGTGTGGTATAGCTAGAATATTGTGAGAACTAAGTTAACATAAAATAATAAAGATCATTCATGCTCCAAAGCTCTAAGGAAAGAGTCCCTTGAAGTAAAAGCTAAAATTTATTGGCCCAATATTCTTCCCATGCATTATACTGCTCTTTTTATGTGATGCTTATTAGCAGTCTCCTCGGAGCCTGGTGTGCAGCAAGTGCCTGTTGCACCATCAAGGCATAGAACACAACCAGTGCTTTTCCTCGTAGTGTAAGGAGGATGTCCACAGAAACACTGGTGGCTCTGGAGAGCTCCTGCATGGAACAGCCCAGACTGGATGGACTCAAAGGCCATTCTCATAGAGGACAGTACATGTCTCAAGGAAGACGTGTCATACAATTTGTTCCCTTTAAACATATGAGCCACGATTTTGCTGAAGCTGGACATATGGTTCATGAGAATTATGCAGAAAAGAATTATTGTAAGAAGGCATAGAGCTAGAAAGAATCTAGCTGCTGATGTTTGCGTTTAATATAGTATTGTTCTCTTTTCCCCCAAGTTTTTAAATGATGGTGTATCTTAAAATCAACAACATCATAGAATAAAGGATACACAGGTAGTGGTTCATTTGGATGCTGTCTGCATGTCGAGTTAGTCCACATTCTGTTAGAATCTTGCCTTATTTCCCTGTATGTTGCCTTCAGCTGGAGCCCTGGGGGTACAGTGGTTAAGAGCTGAACTGCTAACCAAAGAAGGTCGGCAGTTCGAATCCACCAGCCACTCTTTAGAAACCCTGTGAAGCAGTTTTACGCTGTCTGTAGGATCACTGTGAGTCGGAACAGACTTGACAGCAGTGGATTTTGCCAGCAGCTCCTAACCGAATAGCCTGTTGAGCCTTCCCATTTGGTAGTACATTGTATTTCCTTGTATGTTGCTGTAGATGATTGGGTGACGTTGGGTGTGAATTCTGGGAACGAGGGTAAATGTACATGGTATGCTGATGGTTTTTCTCATTTCAGTGCATGAAGGCAGCCCTCTCGGTGAACTTCATCGTTGTATCCGGGAGGGAGTGAAAGTGAATGTTCACATCCGCACTTTCAAGGGACTTCGTGGTGTCTGTACAGGCTTCCTCGTCGCATTTGACAAATTCTGGAATATGGTAATTATGCCTTTCTCAGGGAGCTGAGAAACCCTGTAGGGATTAAATCTTTTCTGTGTCTGTAGGACCTCAGTAACCTTGTTTAGCAGAACCTAGAGAAAAAACTCCCAGATCCAGAATCTGTGCTTTCCTTTGGGCAGCAAAAGTTTCTCTTTACTGCTTCTTTTCTCTTAAAGCAAGGAGGCTGATGGTGCAGTGGTTAAAGCACTCAGCTGCTAACCAAGAGGTTGGCAGTTTGAACCTACCAGCCGTTCCACAAGGAAAGATGTGGCATTCTGCTCCCATGAAAGTTTAGAGCGTTGGAAACTTTCTGGGGCAGTTTGGAATCTGCTTGACAGCGGTGGGTTTGATTTGGTTTTCCCTAAAAGTAGGGATTCTCAACCAGTGAAATTTTGTTCCTTGTTCCTCCCCCCAGGGAGTGTTTACAGTGTTTGGAGACATTTTGATTGTCATAACTTGGGGTTGGGGTGGTGCTACTGGCATCCAGTGAGTAGAGGCCAGGGATGCGGCTAAACTTCCTCAAGTATACAACAAAGAATTATCCAGACCAAAGTCTTATCATTGCCAAGGCCGAGAAACACAGCCCTGAGGAATAGTTATCATCTGTTTAGTAATTTTATTTTCATTTCCTGTCTACCATTCTTTTCATTCATTTTAAGATGTTAATCGATTACTGACTTTAGCTGGAAGTTGTGTGCTAAGTACAGAAGTTTCAGAAAAGGAGTGAGGTGTGATTCCTCCACCAAGGAATGCTCACTCTACAGTATTTGGAAAGATAAATAAGGACAGGGATGGAGCAGACATGTTAATTAGCAGGGCGCTGTGCATGGTGTTTCCTTAGAAAAGAGTGTACCTTGCACTTTCGCCTTCCAGAGGTTGACTGTCTGGTTACTAGACACTTGTGGGAGAGAAGGGACAAATTATAACCAAAAAACCAAACCCACTGCCGTCACATCAGGTACAACTCATGGTAACCACAGAGGTCATAGTAGAACTGCCCCATCCAAGGAATGCCTGGTGGAGTAGAACTGATGGTCTTTTGGTTAACAGATGTAACACTTAACTCACTATGCCACCACAGTTTCTAGGGACGAATTATAGCATAGTTATAATATAAAGTACTTAACATAGGATTCCCAGTGGCTTTCTACTGCTTCTTCTCCATGTGGCCTTCCATCTCCAACTTTTGTTTTCCATCATAAGTAGTTTCTGTGGATGTTTAGTGTGCATTTCCTATGTGCCAGATACTGTATTAATGGCTTTTTGTGTGTTACCGTAATGGATGAGTTGTAGCTACAATTACTGTTGCACTTCACAGATGAAGAAACTGAGACTAGAGAGATTGGAATGTTGGTGTCAGATCACAGTGTTAGTAAGTGGAAGTACCCGGACTGTATCCTGGGTCTGACTAACTCTCAAGACTATATCATCAGCCATTTAGGAAGCAAAAGACCTGGATTTGAGTGTATGAGTGAATGCTTAACTATATGACTCTAGGTAGGATAATTTTTCTGAGCTTCTGTTTTTCCATCTCTAAAATGTATAAAAAATATTTTAGTATGTAAGTGTGATGTAAATATAGTAGTTAAATAGTTTTACTCTTGAAGGGAGAGGACTTAAGATATTTGATGAAAGTAGTGGTATTAATAACAATATTGTGACCTTAAACATTTGTAGGGTGCCTTAGTTTTCTGAGTAATTTCTCCTACGTGATTTCATGTGATTTTGACAGTGGTCCTGTAGGGCTGATCTCTCAGAAAAAAGAGCTTTCCAGCAATTATGCATGTAGTCCTGATTTCTCTTAGCTGGTTGCTATCATAAGACATAACTAAGGAGGGAAAGGGAACAATGGAAAAGTATTTCTCAAAGTGTGGGCTAAGGCCATCCATCATCTGAATTACCTGAGGTTTTTGGTTAAAACAAGTTCCTGTGCACTGTCCCAGACATACTGAAGGAGACTCTCTATCAGAGCCATAGGATTTGCCTTTTAATAAGCATCTTCAATATGTATTCACTTTGGAATTTAAAAACCTCTACTATGCAGCTCCAGAGTCCCTGCATGATGGAAATGGTTAACCATGCAGTTACTAACCAAAGGGTTGGTAGTCCAGACCCACCCAGAGACACTTTGGGAGAGAGGCCTGGTGGTCTGCTTCCGAAAGGTCAAAGCCATGAAAACGCTATGGAGCACAGTTCTACTCTGAAATACACAGGTTGCCATGTGTCAGTACCATGCAGTTGTAAAGGCCATTTGCCATGGCACAAACCTGCCTTATGGTGGCAGCAGCTTGACCATCCCACTAGGGGAGTGCCAAGTGGTACCATTTTCTTTTGCCCAAGTTATCTTCCCTGAATCACTTGTTTAGTTTTGCTACAATTAGGTGTTTCTCTGTATTTTTTTTAAAAAAAAATCTGAAAACTTTAAAAAATATATATATATATTTTTAAAAAAAATATTTTAAATTCTGCTTCACTTTTTCCTTTTGGGTTGTTCATCTAGGCACTTACTGATGTGGATGAGACGTACCGAAAACCTGTTCTGGGCAAAGCATATGAACGGGACTCTTCATTGACGCTCACTAGGGTAGGCTGTTTCTTCTGACTTACTGAGTAGCCAGCCTGCTTTCAGGGTTAGGAATTAAGACCGCTGAACCTGGCGGCCCAGATTCCCTAAAAGGAGAGCCCTGTTGCTGAAAACAAGATGTGTTCCTTCCAGGTCATTTTCCATCAGTCCTTAGGCTTCCAGCTTGAGACCAAAAATATGCCTGTGCGTCTAACCTGCCCACTACCTGAGCAACAGGGTACCTCTTATAAGACTTGAGAGTCTTTTAGCCTTATGCTACGGAAATAAGCACGTGCCTCCTGTGCCCTTTCTCTTGACACATGTATTGATTTATGTGAGTTACAGCTCCAAGTAGAAAGTTCATTACTAACTTTTCTAAAATTGCAAAGCAAGAAGACCACAGAACATGATTAGGGAATCTGGTCTTTATCTGTATATTGAAAGAGGGATGTTGAAGACTAAAGAGAAGGCTAATGTTTATCATTGCTTTCCTTACAGCTATTTGATCGGCTAAAACTTCAGGATTCTTCCAAGAAGGAAGTGGATTCCAAATCTGCTGTTGAAGATTCGACTCTGTCCAGATATTCCCAGACATCCACATGGAAGGTGGCTTCAGTGTGGGGAAGAGAAGACACTGATCGGGGGTCACGCAGACGTTCCCGTTCTACCCCGTCTTCTCTTCAGGCCTCTGGAAGGGAGGAATCCAGGTCAGAGGTGTCAGGGAGGACTACACAGACAGAAGGGTCCAGTGCTGGAGGTACCTTGTCCAGGGCTGCCACCCTTTCTAGGGTCCAGCCCCGTAAGAAAAAGCGAAAGCCCAAAGTGGATTACCAGAAGGTATTTACTCGGCACATAAATCAGATTTTCATTAGGGGTGAGAATGTCCTGCTGGTGCATCTTGCACAGTGACCAGTGAGCTCAGCCTCACTGGAGCTTTGGGTTTTAGAAGTAAATGCATGAAATGCTGCAATGCTGTAGCCTAGTGTTCTGTTGAGACTCTGAGCTCGAACGAGTCCCTCTGGTCCTGCCCGTGCAGAGCATGGAGCCAGGCCTTCTGGGAGATGAGCTCCTACGAGAAGGGGTCAGGCCTTTGGAGGGTGGGTACTTGCTGTAATATCAAGGCAAACGCTGTGTATTGGTACACACATCTGATTTGGTTTCATGGTGTACTGCAGACACTCAAAGCAAACTAAATACAAGCTCTTCTGTTTAAAGTAGGAGTTATGGTATAAATTGAATTAACTCCTCAGAGACTAGTGTTTAAAAAAAAAAACTCAAAAACATTTATAAATGCTGGTGCTCTGAATTTGATTCTGGGAGTAGTTGTATAAGTGTGCTGGAGCCCTGCATCCATGTCTTGTACTTGGCCTTTGAATTTTGCTCCACATTCTCTCTTGATCAAGAAATAAAATTCCTTATCTTTGAGTGTCTATAAGATCTAGAAAGGCTGCCAGATTACGTAAGAGCCCAGTTTCAATATATGGCATGCTCAAAGCAGCCAGCACTAAATGCCCTATTTCTACCCCTCTCCTTATGGAAAGGAACATGGGACCTCCTCCCCTGTCTTTACCAGAGGCAGCCTCTGCAAATGGCATACCAGATGGGACAGTAAGATGCTTGGATGGTGGCTTCTTGTCCTGCTCCCTAACTTCTGTGGTGTGGTGCTATTGCATGTGCTCTGTGGTGTTGCCTTCTGTATGTCGTGTGAGCTGTCCTGTGAGCTTTATGCAGTGGACTGTGACCTTTACGTCTCACTTCAGGAGTTCTGTGTGAACTCGGTAATGCACACACATCACACAGCTGACAGCCCCATTTCCAGGCAGAGCTGGCCTGGTGCAGAATTATCTTTCAGAATGGTTCTACCATGAAACAGCGGTTGTAGTTTTATTCCCTTGTGTCAGGCCAAAGAGGTTCTTACAAAGTATAGTGGGGGGTGTATTAAAGGGACACTTCACCCACAGCATGGCTTGAATAACGAGAACACTATAGAAACCACTGATGTGTCTACTTGAACTGCATTTAACTCTTTTTTAGTCACCAGTGCATAACAGGCTACATCTTGACACAGACTGTTAGGCAGTATGTATTTTTGTTTTGTTTATATTTGATTTTTTTCTTTTAGGTAAAATAGTGAAATAACTACCTAGTTAAAATGTATGAAAAGAAAAGAATTTCCCCTGCTATATTTATTGTGTAACTTAGCTAAGCCTTCTGAGCAAAGCAGGATGAACAAAGTTTAAGAAGCTAGAATGCCTAGTCCTGCCAGCTTGGCACTGGCTTCTCATTCAATGAAGAGTGAGCAAAGTGAACCCCTCTGTGCCTCGATTTCCCCCATCAGACACCTACCTCACTGGAGTATTGAGACAAAGAATTTCAGAAAGGCATTGAAGGTCTCTAAACATGTTGGTGCCGTGAATCATTTTTACTGCTCTATCTCAAAGCTTTCTAAGAATTCTGTGTCTTATGAGCAAGGCAGGTGCTAGTAAACTTCACAGGTGTCACTAGGAATCATTTCAGTCCTGTGGTCACTAGTTAGAATCAGTGGTACCTTTAGAAATCACCCCATGTTCCTCTCCTCCCCTGTGAGGGGCAGTGAACGTTCTCAGGAGAGGGTCTTTGGTGAGAGGAGGGGAACATTTCTCTGCCACTTCCCAGAACCCAGCTTTTTCTGATACTCGTAGAAATCCTCTGAACTTTTTAGGGAGTACCACAGGAAAAATGAGTATCTAAAAATGACACATCCCTAAAAGGGAATTTATAGGTTTCTTTCTCTCACTCTCTTTTTCTTTTTTTGTAACTTCTATTTCTTTGTTTTTATCTTTAAGTGCGTTTTAAAATTTGCTCTTTAGAGCCAGATCTGATGCACTAAACACTTATTATTGAAGTTTCAGGTTACCAACATGAGGGAATTTTTTTTTTAAATCTGCCAAATGTAAAGTCTTTTATGAATACTGTGTCCAGAACCTCAATTCCTCAGTTAATTGCTGTCCTGTTGAATCATCAGGCAGGCCTGCCCGTGCCTCTTCACCAGATACCCCTGTGTGATCATCCCATCTGTCTGTCCTCTTGGATCTCAGCTAGGGGCTGTAGTCAACAGGGTATTTCCCAATAATATAGAAATTTGGAATCAAAAGGAATATAATTGGTTTCCATTGGCTCCAGTGTCTGATTAAATCTAACCTGATTCATTTTAAACATATGCCTGTTTTCATGCTTGCATATAATTTTTGTGTGTCCCTATAAGGAATGCTTTACTAACTTTCTGCCCAACTTGATAGTTGTTTATAAAAACAGAATTGTGTGTGATTTTTCTTATGTGCCCATAACACTTCCATTTATTTGTTTGATTTGGACAGTAATTCTAGAATCAATTCTGTCTAGTAAATGTGTTATTTTGTATAAAATTACTTTTAGACAAGTCAGTTTTTAAAAATGATTGGTTTTCCTTTACTATTGGATAAATTTTTTTAAGGGAAAAAATGTAGGTGCAAGTAATGTATGTGCTGCTTTAAAAATGTGATTATCTGTAACTATAAAAAATAAATGAAGTAAAAGGTGACGTAATAGCCAAATGGTAGAGCCCTGGAAGCCTCCCACCAAATCGCTGGAGGGATGCTGAACAGCTGAACTGCAGTGAAGGTGGTTTCTAGCACCCTCCAGAGATTTGAGCACAGGGACCCTGCTAAGAGTAGAACTTAGTTTTGAACCTCCAGCTTCAGTTCTTCAGAATAATCGTTAGATGTGAAGATGTATTTTCAAGAAAATTCACAATACGTCTTTGCACTGTTGAGGTTGTCTCCGGAGTATCTAACTTCATTAGGTAGTAAAAGGTGACTAAGCAGTGGAAACCCTGGTGGCATAGTGATTAAGTGGTACGTCTGCTAACCAAAAGGCAGTTCCGATCCACCTTGGAAATTCTGTGGAAGCAGTTCTACTCCATCTTATAGGGTCACTGTGAGTCACAATCGACTTGGTGGCTGTGAGTTAGTAGTGTAAGCAATACATGGTGTCACACCCAGAGCAATTTCACGTGCTATTGTTTGTACATAGGGATATTTTCTGCACTACCATTAGGAGAGCTTTCCTTTTCAGTGGTTTGTTTTAGCAGTGGTAGGGCATTTATGCTTCCTTTCAGGGACTAACTTATAACTAGAGGTGAGTCATTTGTGAGAAGCTTCAGATGAGCAGTATCTCAGGCGGGTGGCTTTAGACCTATCAGTAGCGCGCTTGCTGCGCTACTGCATCGCAAGTCAGAAAGCCTAGATGGCGAAGCTTTCAAATCCTCATGGCGTGGTAGTCTAGGTGACGCTGGGAGATTGTCAGCTCACGAGCTACGAGCCACCTTAATCCTGAGAAGCCTTACAGAAACACAGGTGTGCCCCTTCTGCTACACCTTGATAAATGATAAGTAGAAACCTAAAGAAGTAGAAGGGATATTTGTATTTTTGTTTGCACTATTCCTATAGCAGCTGACCTAAGTAAAATCATAAAATAGAATAATTTCTGTAAGCTATGTTTTTAAATTTTACCTTCAGGAAGAAAAATGAAATTCAAAGACAGCTAGCTGTCACTGGTGCTGCCCAAAGCTTTCCAATCTTTTACATGTTTTTTATTAATGAAATGATTGCTGTAGGAAGGTCAAGGTTCATGTAAGAGTATTCTGGTACACATACCGTAGTTTTGCAGATGTTTGATTTGTCTTTTCCTGTGCCAGATATAGAAGGCAGTGAGCCCCTTGCAGGACGTTATGTTCACCAGCCTGCGTTTTTCTGGGCAACAACTCCCGCAAGGCTCTGCTCAGTGGTTGTAAAGAAAGAAAATCTTAACCAGGATCTGTGTTGCAAAGGTGTGTGGTCTGTCATTGCCTTCTGGCAAATTGGGTTGATGGATTTAAGATAAGCCTTTGGGGTTCCTGCAGTTTCCTGGGCTCTGAGAAAGGATTGGGCCTTCTTTTCTCTCAGTGAGAATATTTTTCAAATGTTTGTGAGTTCTCTTGCATTCCTCTAATAAAAATGAAAGCTTCCTGTCAAGAAATCGCTAGGATAGTTCTGGGGATCTAGGGAAAGAAAAATAAGTACACCTGAGACCTTCAGTTGGTCTTTATTTATTTAGAATAAAAAGTAGTTCGACAAGCTACTGGAGTTAGTGCTTCTTTAAAAACAACCTGTCTGAAAAGATGGGAACTGTCCCTCAGGAAAGCTGTTAAAGCTATTCCCAGTATGTTGCAATTGCTTTTGAGTTTTAGTCCTTTGGAGCAAATGTCTGATGTTACATTTTTAGAGCTGTGAAAAGAAAATATTTGAAAACCTTTAAAGGGTGTTATTTAAACTATGATTGTCTGGCTGAATTATGTGTAAACTAGGTTTTAGGGCCATTGTCCACTTGTTTTCTGTTGTCCTGGCAGTTAAGCAGGGGGTAAATGATGACTTGACAAGTGATTTGCTTATTCCATGCTGGTGTGTTTGGCAACCCTAGGATACCCGTCTGCGTTGTGACTTAGTAATGTTTTTTAGAAATGATAAACTTGGAAGACTCTCTGTATTTATACTTTTACTATTCAGAAACCAGCTGCTAATAGTACTCCTGTCTTTAAATTACTGCTAATTGTTACGTTCGTTTCCTGTTTAGGGAGGATTGCTGCTAGTAACATCAGTTTGCAGTTGCTGTAGGTATGTGTCATATGAGAGTCTGGAAACTGTAATAAATATGACTGTATTCATGGACTGGCTGCTTTGTCTCTGCTAATTTTGGGGGGGATGACCAAGGGAGGGGGTGGGAGTAGGAAGGGGAGGGAGTCTGTGACTGAGTGAAGACACTTTCCCAGGAAGTTGAAACATCACAGGCCTCTGCAGTCTTACTTGTTTTTTTTTAACTTGGTTTACCAAAAGAACATACACATCACTGTCCCTGAGGTAGCTTTTTTCCTTCTGAGTTTCTTTGAATTTCATGCTTGTAAAAGAAATTGGCCCACCTTATGAATTATCTCTTCTAAGCTCCAAGCAATAGTGATTGCCCTGTGAATTTATTCCACCTAATAGCTCACTGCATTAATCTGTTTTCTTCATTCACCTCCACTCTGAGTATTATACCACATTTGATTATTTGATCCTTTTATGCTCCCAGAAGCATGTGAATCTGCCACCAGCTGTCCTCTGTGCATGTACCGGAAGTCAGTCAGCCAAAAGTTTGCGTATTGGTTATTTGATTTTCTCTGTGTGCTTCCGGAAGCCAGTCACTACTTAAGTGAGGTAGACAAACCAAACACATTGGTTCTTACAGTGCAAACTTGAAGCTAACTGTCCAGGAACACCCCACTTGCATGGAATACCTATGCTAGGCTCTGCTGACATATGTGAGATTTCTGCCCTTGATTGTCTATATTGCGTCTGACAGTCTTCTAAGTAAGTGAGAAAACACATTGCCGTTGAGTTGATTCTGACTCATAGCGCCCCTATAGGTCGTAGTAGAACTGCCCCATAGAGCTTCCATGGAGCACCAGGTAGATTTGAACAAAGTAAACGAGAAGGTCCTCGCTAATCAAAACAAAGAAGAGTCAGCTTGCTTGACATTTAAAATCTACTGTGTCAGTTAAATATTGGCAGGAGCGTAGAGACCAGTGGAACGAGATGCATCTATCATGCTTTCCCTATGCCTTCTCATCGGTAGGGGCCATGGGAAAATATTCTTTGTCAGCCGTTTTCTCCTTGGCCGTTAGCCAAAGCCAAGCCAAATGCCCTCGGGTCAGATCCCACTCAAGGCTGTTAAGTGAAGCATTTTTTTCAATCTGTTCAGTTGCCACTAGGTGGCAGTGGATTAAAGAGAAACGCTTAGCTAGAGGTTCCAGAAGGAGGACCGTCTCCTGGTCTGTAATCACTGGCCACAATTTATTCTTAAATGCTCACCAGTCTGGACTGAGATAATCAGGGAAAAACAAGCTATAATCAGCCCAAGTGGCTATATAAATGTTTCTTACCAATATTGAAATTTAACCTAATTTGAAGCTTGGGAAGTTTGATGGGTGGCACTGGTGGCAGTCAGTCAAGGAGTGTCCTTGGGGCAGTGCTGTGAGGGGACAGAGAAGCCCCAGCGTCCACTGTTTCAAGGAGGCTAGTGCTTTTCTCACGTCCTGGGGCTCCTCATTTCCTCTCAGAATACCGTCAATTCCATTTGGCCTGTTCCCAACTGCTGGCAAAGGGTTGTCCCAGGAGAAGAGTCTTGAAGCCCCTATTTCTCATCCACTATCTTCTTAAAACAACTCAATCCCACCCAGTGCTGATTGTTGAGAGCCCATTCTGGGAGAATGTGGACAGCTCTCCTTTTATTCCATGACCAAACCTGAGCCTCCATTCCAGGAAGGTCAGCAAATATGCTGTTGGGCAGAAGAACATTTGTAACGGTTGCAGAAAAGACTCTTCAGACAGGGACCCTGGGGGTAAGTAGCACAGCCTTTAGAAGGCCTTCCCTCTTTTACCTCAAGCATAAATCTCCAATATCCTATGGTATACAGTGTGTGAAACATAGATAGATTTTGGTCTTCAAATGAATGACTAAAAATTAAGTTAGAATAAAGAGCTTTATCTGTGCCCTTTTAGACTTTGCTGGTTTGCACTGTGTCTCACTCATACTGTGTGAAAGGACAGAGAACAATCATGCAATAAATACTGTCCTTTTTTTAACATTTCAGCACTGTGCCATGGAAATTATAAGCATTATGTTGTTCAAGCTCCACACCACCATGGATTTGATCCCCATTATATACATGAGGAAACTAAATCTGAAAGAAGTTAGGAAAACTGCCGGCATCTCTGCAAATAAATTGTGGATTCAGGATTAAGTCTAGAGCTATATGATCTTAAGGTTATTGTTAACCAGTTGCACCTTTAAAATACTGAATTTCTCAGCATTAACAAGGAAACTTGGACAGTAAGATGAGTCATTCCCTTAGACTATTGATAAGCCAGAGGGCTGGATTAAAACCTGGCTTGGTGATTTGCTCAGGTGTCTGAAAGTCCCTCCTGATTTGGTATTCTTTGTGAGGGGACATACACAGGGCTTCACGGCTTCTGAGAAGATGAGAGAGGTGGGCAGCCAGGAAGCAGGCCAGCTGTGGCTCTGGAAAGCATGCTGCTAAGGGAATACCAGGAGGTGTTTCACCACTACTTAATTTGGCCACTGGCGGGGTCCACTAGTCTTGTTAGAAGATAGGTTACGGGTAGTCTTCTCCCAGCTCTTCAAGATGCCTTCCAAAGGCCCCTGTTCCTTTCTTTCCAGTATCTGCCAACACTTGGGCAGAATGTCTTTTTTCTGTGTTGACCACAGATTCACCTAATTAGAGAAATTCTCCTGAAGGCTAAACTGTTGTTCTACGAGGTGCCATCCAGTAGGCTGTAATAGTGACTGCACTGATGAATGAAAACCTGCCTGGTCTGCCCCACCCTCGTGGTCACTGCTGTGTTTGACACCACCGTCACAGTGCCTGTGTTAGTCTAGCTGGTTGACGGTCTTCTTTTTCTCTGACCTACCAAGGATGATGTCCTTTTTTAGGGACTGGTCCCTTCTGACAACACGTTCAAAGGATGTGAAACAAAGTCTTGCCATCCTGGCTTCTAAGGAACATTCTGACTTTCTTCCAAGACAAATTTGCTGTAAACTGAAGTGCTGCTAAAGCTACAGAATGATGCTGAGCGCCTGTGGCCGCTCTCTTGGGACCTAAAAGTAGCCACAAGCAGAAGGCTTTGGCAAGGTGTCCATCTCGTAAAATTTCCTTCATCCTAGGAGGAGCCCACTGCCAGTGTCCTAGGCTCTGCATAACTGTCTCAGTGTCCTGACCACTGAAATACAGAGACAATACCACCTGCCTCCCAGGGCTGCTGATGGAAAGTGCGCCACCCATCAGCAGATACTTAAAGGTCATCTCTCCATCTCCCAGGATGACGTTACGGTGTGATGCTCAGCATCTTGCTCTTTCTGCCTTCGGATGAGGTACCAAAATCAAAACACATTTCACATGTGAAAAGAGTCACCCACATACAAGGACCCAGAAAAGGCTCAGGTCCTGAGATAGTTCCCTGAAACTAGGCGTGGCACTTAGATGCAGAACAAGTGACTAACACAGGATGTTGTTATCATTTTCGAGCACACAGGTGTTTGGAAGAATTTCCCCAGGTTTCCTGAGTTGTGGCAGTCCGCCCAGTCGGCTTTCCCTAGGTTAACACCTCAGAGTATCATCGACCTCCACTGCTGGGAGAGCCATGTATTCCCCCAGGAATGACATCAGGCTCCCCAGGACATTCATTAGTTGGGGTTACAAGGGGGCCACAGGCCACTGGAATGGTAATTTCCTACATGGGACCCCAGTGACCCAGAGCGAGCTAGCTCAGCTGGTCTGAGCATGTGGCTAATGAGGGAAGGGTCATGGTTTCACTCCTGTGTGGGCCAATTAGTGTCACGTGGAAAAACCACTCCTGGGGCAGCAGGCAACAGCTTTTCACATGCGTGCCACTGGTCACCAAGGCGGCTCAGCGGAGCCACCACCACTATCATAAACGCAGCTCGACAGCTATGTCTTCTTCCTTGTTATTACACAGCCCATTGTTCCCACATCGGTGTTTGGGAGCCCGTAGGTGATTTTTCCCCTATCCCAAGCAGATTACTGCACATTTATTCAATATATTTTTTTAACTTTTTTTTACATGATTTTTAATTTGCTTAATTTGCTGCAGAGTGAGTTTACCCAAAGCAGTATTACCAAGTCTTTTTTTAATTGTGATAAATACATATGTAACAAAACAATGGACACCTCATCAGTCTTCACACATTTAGTGTCGTGACATTAATTGTATTCATCGTGTTGTTCAGCTCAAGCCCCTAACAGAATTAGACTGTTCCCGAATCATTGCTGATTCACTGTTTAACTTACTTTAAAAAGAAACCATATGTGACTACCATCAAGGGAAAGTTGGGAAATTTGCCCTCAATTGAAAATATGTATTAAAATAAATGTACAGCTATTGAAATTTAAAAATATGCCTTCATACTGTCTGCAAACACCTTGGGGGCCATGAGTAATCAGTGTGCCATGTGTTAATAAGCACTGTATCTATATAATCTATGTCATATACTTCTGTAGTAAAAGAGTCATCAGTAAAAAACAATATTATAAAACAATTACTATAGTGGAAGGAATTGGGGTCAGTGACTGGAAGGTTTCACATTTAGAACAATGAAATTACTATTCTTAAAGGAATTCCAGCAGCAAGGTCTTTCTAATGGTGAGAACTTGTGTAGTTATAAAACCTAAAGCCTGAACAATTCCAGGGTTTAATTTACATCTGGTTTTTGCTCTGGAGTCGTGGCTTTCGTTCACACTCTCGACTGGCACTGTCATTAACGGGGTGCTTCTTCCACATCCTTATCATTATCACCGCCTTGCAATAAACAAAGCAAACGTGCAAAGCAGATGTGCCGGCTGCACAGCATCTTTGTTCCCTCTAGTGAGGAGCCCATGCACGCTCATCTTCCCTGTTGGCCAGTTCCTTATGGAGATCAAGATACAGCCAATAGTGGGGTTGGCAATAAAACTGCATTCTCTAATTATCTGAGCATGTTACATCCAATCTCGTTATGGAAATATGCACTGGAGGACAAACACACATGGAAAGCCACATGTGCATGCACACATACACGTGCGCGCACACACACACACGCCTCTCAGTATGGAGAGAGGGCCAAGCCAGTGCCATTATTTGACCTTCCCAATACACTAAAAAAAGAAATGTGCTTTCACCTAAAGTGCAATTAATATATATGTACATATAGTTGATATATGTATACATAATCCACATACATATATAAAGTGAAGAAATGGCAAAGCAGAGTTTTATATAAAAAGCTATATGTTTTTAAAATTCCAGTTGGAACAGTGGACAAGTTTCCATCCTCTCTGTGTGTCTCTGGGTATGTAGCCAGAGACCATGAATCTGTACGTGACACACGTGCTTTGTGAGTGTAAGGTCCAGAGAGCCCTCCCTGTCCCCATGCCCAGAGATGAGCCCTGCCTAGGGGAAAAGCCTTGCAGATGGATCTGGCTTCAGATATCCCATAAGGAAGAATGTAATGTGACCTTTTCGTGACATGGAAACAGTAAGTCACCTGGGGTGTAGAAGGGTCAAAAGGTAAATAGCTTTCACTTTCCTCCTTGAATCTCCCTTACCTGAGAATTCTCATTGCAGTCGCTCCTGTTATTTCAGTGCTGCTTGGGTTTTCCTGCTTTTATGGCTTTCTCGTGATCCTCAGAAAGCCACTGATGGGTAGCAGGTAGGCCAGACTATAAGTGCCGGAAGACTTGGATTAAAAAAACCCAAAAAACCAAACCCGCTGCCATCGAGTTGATTCCACCTCACAGCAACCCTCTAGGATACAGTAGAATTAGCCCACAGAGCTTCCAAAGAATCCCTGCTGGGGTCAAACCGCCAGCCTTCTGGTTAGCAGCCACAGCACTTAACCTCTATGCCACCAGGGTTTCCGACTTAGATCAGAAAGTCAAAACATTAAGAAGCAAAAAAGCAGTTAGAGCTTTCCTTCCGCCACACGTAGACCTGACTCTCCTTTAACCACAAGTGCCTTCAGTGACTGTGTGCACGCACAAACACTGCTGTGCAAACACACATGATGCACGGGAAAGAGCAGTTAAAGGGATTCACAATGTCAACATCTACCAGGTTCTTGTCAGAATAGTAAGACTGTGTAATTGGAGAGTTTGGTGTATGTATTTCTGTAAAATAATATTAAAATATAAAAATGTTAAGATTCCATTTGTACAGCTTTGTTCTAAGACTGAGGCATAGTTGTGATCTTTTCCTCTGAGAGCAGAAAATGATTAGTTAATTTGGTTTCTGGGCGAGAAATCGGGGTCTGGCGTTAAGGCCTCCTCTCCAGCGCTGCCAGGGCTAATTATGCCCCAGTTTAGCTTCACCTGTCCTTCTCCCTTACCCCGCCCCCACCTGCTGGCCCCAGGGGTAATTTGGGCACATCTTGTGCTCCACGGAAAGTATTTCAGCAGCAGTCACCCTCCATTGTGCTGAGAGTCATTTATGTGATTTAGAACTGTTTTTACTTTATTTTTTAAAAAATGTGTGTGTGTGTGTATGTAAACCAAACCTGTTCCAACCTATAGGACAAAGGAGAACTGCCCCATACGGTTTCCAAGGAGCAACTGATTGGTGGATTTTATGCCGACAGTTTGGTTAGCAGCCACAGCTCTTACCCACTAGCCACCAGTGTTTCTGTGCATGCGTGTATGATCATGCATTGCTTAATATCCACGATATGTACTATGAAATAGGATTTTATGTGATTTGGATGTTGTGTTAACATTGTATTATCTGCTGGGGCAAATTAACCTTCCTCTACCATTTACTGTGGAAAAGTTGGTGTAGTGGTTAAGTGCTACTGCTACTAACCAGCAGGTTGGCAGTTCAGAGCCAACAGGCACTCCTTGGAAACTCTTTGGGGCAGTTCTGTTCTGTCTATAGGGTTGCGATGAGTTGGAATTGACTCGACAGCAGTGCGTACCATTTACTATACTATTACATGCCTGGTAGCAAAATTGCTTTATATGCAGGAGACATGACATGCATGTGTTGCATGTGGGAAGCTGTGGTATTTGCTGTCTGGTCCTGTCCCATATGTTGGTTCTCCAGTCGGGATTTCTGTTATAACCATGTGGGATCACAGATGTATATGCGGTCAAACATTGCCCTTATAAGTTGACTGTAATCATGATGACCCCATGTATGCAGAGGGGAACTGCTCCATAGAGTTCTCAATGGCTGTGACTTTTTGGAAGTGGATCACCAGGCCTTTCTGCTGAAGCACCTCTGCAGGGATTTGAAACACCAACCTTTCAGATTAGTGGCCAAACACGTAACTACTTGTCCCACCTTATTGCTGTATGCTCTTGCATTGATTCTAACTCTTAGTGACTCTGTATGACAGAGTGGAATTACCCCGTAGAGTTGCGTAGGGTATAATCTCTGTGGGAGCAAATTGCCAGGTCTTTTCTCTCATTGAGTGGGTGGTGATTTGAACTGCCAACCTTTCAACCTAGCAAGTGAGTGCTTAACCATTGCACACCGGTGCACACACTCACACACACATATATATTTATATATTGATACATTTTAATAGGAAGACCAAAGTTATGACGTTAAGCCAAGAATAATAGAGAGATTCCAACTCCAAAAAGGTTGAAAGAAACTCCTTTGATCCTTCACATGCCAGAGGAAAAGCCCAGTATTCTAAATGTTTCCTTCTAGCTCAGTGCTCAGATTTAACCCTCAGCAATCATTCTTCACACTCAGACTTTCTTGCACTGAATGAGTATGCAAAATTCAGTACTTTTCATTTTGAAAAAAATTAGACAAGGACTTAGTAGACCTATCTTAGGTCACAGGAATCTTACCAGAAAGTAACGTATTTGGGGACACATCCTACACAGAACGTCTCAAATGTAAGCCATAGCATCCTCAGTTATGCAATTGATGCCTCAGCTCTTGTGAGCCAGTCACCTCCAGCCACAACCATCAACCGTTTCATCGGAGTCCCTGAAGGGTGGCACAGCCCATAGTCCTGTGGACAGCCAACATCCAGATGGTTAAATCCCATGTTGATAAGCCGAGTATAGCAGCTAAGAAGTTGTTTCACATCTGGAAGCCTGTGGTGGTCTATGCCACTGCCTATCCTGAGCAATGGCAGAGAAGCTACTGTTCCAGGTGCCCAAGATGCCAGGGCTAGGAAAAGGGCTAGAGACATCAAGCCATTTTTCTTAGCCTCAAGACAGCCCCTCGCCCAGCCCTTCTCTTAGAGTTCTTTCTTTTGCTCCTCAGAACCTCTGTAAACAAACAAACAAACAACAACAACAACAAAAAAAAACAGCCGCTGGCTAGGCAAAATAGGTCCTGCTCTCCATCCTGGAATTCCAGATGACCTTTAGATCATTAACTCTTGCATGCATGGTAATTTTCTGACCCTGGGTGGAGAGCTGAACTGGTAATGAACTAAAAAAAAAAAAAAAAAAAGACAAAGTTCCTCCTGTGTGGGGAATCAAACCAGGGCCTTTGAAAGTGCTTCTGCTCTGCACCTGTTTGCTGCCATTTTGTATTCTGAAACTGATCCTGCCCGTGTAACCCGGCCTCAGCAAGCCGCGTGTGAGGACGTTTTGCCTGGCACGCAGCCTCATCTGTCTCCTCATTTAGCCAACCAACAAAGTTGCCTTTCGCTCTCCCCAGCTCAGTCTCTGTCTTTTGGGGCGGGGATGGAGCTGTACTGTGCAGAACGGTTCTGGCAACAGGGCTGCTACATAATTTGCAGGTCCACTGCAAAATGAAAATTCAGGGCTCTTTGTTGAAAAAATTATTAAGAATTTCAAAATGGTGTCAGGAGAGCATGAAACGAAGCATAGGTCCCTGCCAAGGGTGAAAGGGGCAGGAGAGACGAGGAGATGGGAAGCTGCCCCTGGGGACCGCACATACATTACATTCTTTCCTCTGTTCATGACTGACGTGCCCTCTAAGTGAGGTCCAGTTTGGCTCTGCTTGGTGACTACACAAGTTGTCTCCAAATTGAAAACACTACAATGATTTTGAAATACTTTATGTGATGAATTTCCATTAGATTTCAAATCCATTCACAAATCTCAAGGAATTTCAACACTGCCGTGTTCAATGAAAGTAAGGAAGAAAGAACTGTTAAATTCTTTAAATATGACACAAACGTTGTAAATTTCTTAATGGTCTCCAAAACCGCTTTAATGTTTTATATCGTTTACCAGGATGAACAGCCCCGATGGTGAAGTGGTTAAGAACTCAAGCTGCTAACCAAAAGCCTGGCAGTTTGAATCCACCAGACTGCTCCTTGGAGACCCCGTGGGGAAGTTCTACTCTGTTCTATAGGGTCACTTCGAGTTGGGATCAATTCAGTGGCATACAACAACAGCAGTGTGAGCAGAATTTATTGTTAGTGACAAATATCAAGAATGTTAAGAGATTACAATTAAAAAATCTTAATCAAAATTAAAAAAAATCTTTATGAGGATTTGGTATTTTAAGCATAAAATTTGATATAAAAAAGTTGGTAAAATCAAATGCAAAAATTCTCATTAAAAATTGAAAGGATTTTTTTTTTAGAAATTTATCTTAATTCAATATTTAACATCTTTCCCAAATTTAGAATTTTCTTTTCTTATAATTATATAATGTAAAGAAAGAGTAATAAAGCTGTTACCACTGCTCATATGTTGTTCGGTGCTGTTGAGTCAATTCTGACTCCTAGTGACCCTTTAGGGCAGAGTGGAACTGCCCCATAGCATTTCCTAGGCTGTAGTCTCTGCCCAAGCAGCTCACTAGGTCTTTTCTACCACATAGATTCTTGGTAGGTTCGAAACAGTGACCTTCCTGTAAGCAGCCAAGCTTTCAACCACTATGCCACCAGGACTGCATAAGCCCTATATTATAAAACAAGAACAACAACAAAACCTGTTGCTGTTGAGTTGATTCCAGCTTGTAGCAATCCTATGGGATAGGATAGAACTGCTGCATGGAGTTTCCAAGGAGTGCCTGGTGGATTCAAACGGCCAACCTTTTGGTTAGCAGCCATAGCTCTTAACCACTACAACCGCCAGGGTTTCCAAGCCACAGATAGATGTCCACAGTTCCCTCCAGTTTGCTTCAGTGTGTACTTTAATATCATTTTCTATGTGTCCTATAGTGTGAAAAAAATATGGAAGCAGTGGCATAGCCAGCGATTTTGTCAGGGGGTCTGAGGATTGTGAGGCAACTCACCTCTTTTCTCCCACGGGTGGTGAGAATGGTTTTTGGCTTGGAAAGTTGATCCACGGCTGAAACAGCATTCAACCATGGTGACAACAAATGGTACTTTGTAGAAGTGTTGAAATGATTACGTGAGATAATATCCATACAGTGCTCACAATGGTACCTGGCCAATTGGAAACACTCCATTGGATAGCTAAGTTAGCAAATTCTGTGGATTCTGAGTGTACAAGGCTTCGTGCTGTTTCTGCTCCTATTTTTCACTTCTCCTGTTTCAGTGTCATTTGGTGTTGCATCACTGTTCTCATGGACAATTATCTATTTTTTGCTTTAGACTACAAATAACAGAAAATTAGAACTCGTTCATTTCACACATTCTCACTGCCTTCAAGTTGATTCCAATTCATAGCAGCTCTATAGGACAGAGTAGAAGTAACTGCCTGATAGAGTTTCTAAGGAGCACCTGGTAGATTAGAATGACCCACCTTTTGGTTAGCAGCCAAAACATCCATGATGCCACCAGGGTTTCCATTTCATACATTAGGACATCCAAAGCCAGAAAGTTCGAGAGTTGATTCAGAGACTCAGCAACATCAGGGTTCAGATTAAGAAAGTGCATTAATTTTTTGGCCTTCTTCCTTGTGGCCTCAACGTGGCTGCTATAGCTCTATGCATTACCTCCGCTCATGATGATATACAAAGGTATGAAGGCAAGGTGCATTCTCTTTGTGTATTTCTTCCTATTAGGGAGGAAAATCCTTCCCAAAAGCCACTTAGACTTCCTCAGAACATGTCTACCTTATACCAATCACAAGTGAAGGGCAATGGGGTTGTGACTGGTTTAGACTTTTCACCATTTATCCCTGATAAATGGGGATGTCCTGGGCCCAAACAGAACTAGCATTCCAATAGCCAGAAAGGAGCAACGGCAGTTGAGTAAACAACCAACAGTTTCTCCCAGTCCTTCTAGTGTACCACTGCCAGATTCATCAAGCACTTCCTGCTTGCACAAGAGTGGGTCTTCCCCAGATTCATCATGTACTTCCTGCTTGCACAAGAGTGGGTCTTCCCCAGATTCATCAAGCACTTCCTGCTTGCTCAAGAGTGGGTCTTACCCAGATTCATCATGTACTTCCTGCTTGCACAAGAGTGGGTCTTCCCCAGATTCAACAAGCACTTCCTGCTTGCACAAGAGTGGGTCTTCCCCAGATTCATCATGTACTTCCTGCTTGCACAAGAGTGGGTCTTCCCCAGATTCATCAAGCACTTCCTGCTTGCTCAAGAGTGGGTCTTACCCAGATTCATCATGTACTTCCTGCTTGCACAAGAGTGGGTCTTCCCCAGATTCATCAAGCACTTCCTGCTTGCACAAGAGTGGGTCTTCCCCAGATTCATCATGTGCTTCCTGCTTGCACAAGAGTGGGTCTTCCCCAGATTCATCAAGCACTTCCTGCTTGCGCAAGAGTGGGTCTTCCCCAGATTCATCATGTACTTCCTGCTTGCGCAAGAGTAGCTGCTCCCCAGCCTACTGGATAAAGTCCCAGTCCTTTCACCTGGAATTAAGGGTTGGGTCCCTAATCTACCAGATGAGGTCAGATTTCTCTAGCCAAATCCTCCTGGAGCATCCTATATACCTCCTTCACAGCCACTTACCAACTCTTTGATATTATATATGAATGTAGAGAACTACGTGACTAGTTCTGTCCCCCTCCAGATGCATAAGCTCCGTTAGCACCCTGTGTGTTTTGCTCACAACTACCCCCCAACACCTAGCACAGTACGTGGCCACAGTAGGTCTTCATAGATAGCTGTTGAATGGATGAATGTAAATTATGTACCTGTCAGAGAGAATGAGTAGATATTCCAAAAGTGAGGTGTTTAATTTGGCAAAAGCAGGCTTCTATGTAGCCATCAAAAGGGGGCGAGAGAATCTGGTGCCTCAACATCACCAACATTTTGTTAAAGGACTAATTGTTAAGACCTGTGCGCGTGTGGGACCATTAGTAATTCTGTAGCTATGCAAATTAAAACAGTGATGTATGATTTATAGCTTTAATAACATTCTGAAGGCTCTTAAATTTTAATCACTTGCAACATCCTTTTTAATATTCAATTACTTTATTAACTAATTAGGTCACTTGCTGAAAAAGCACATAAGGCTGCTGCTATTTTAATATCAGCTGAGCTTCACAAAATACCTTTGAAATGGTGTAAATGGTTTATTTATTTTAAACAGATCATTAAGGTGCTATAATTAATAAACCAATTATGAGAAAAGGCCCGATCGTGATAGATGAGAAAGTACAATAGCGATGTCCGATGGATTAGTCATTTGTATATACATTCATCAGGGGGCAAAACTTAAATGAAAACCCGCTGTAAAAAGTACTTCCCTGAATAATTAATTTGTGCTATGACTGATAACCCTATCACAGCAAACCTAAGTTGACGCTTGTTCATTATTGCAGACCTGTAATGTGTACTTTCATTTCATCTAATGATGGGATGGGAAATCCACTGCGAGCTGCACTTGGTGTTTCCAGACTACTTACAAGGGCCGTAATTCGCAGACAGAGCCGGTCGCTTGACTACTCAGTGGTGCGGTGCTTAGGAGTGTGGGGAGGCTCCCAGAGGAGCCTCGGAAGGCGACACAGAAAGGGTCAGAAGCATCCCTGCTTATTGATTTCTCGGTGCTGCGTTAAGGTCTTCAAACAATGTGAACAAAGAGAGCGGCAGCCCTTCCAGTACGCAGTTTTCACCCCGTATTCTCAGAGGAGGGTGCAGATCCAGCACTCACCCCGCGGTGCTAATGCAAGCGTCTGCCCTTGGGTGCAGTCTTTGGTGGGGGTGGGGCGCCGCCCTCAGGCCCCAGAGGAGAATTGTATTTCTGGAATCAGAGTGAGGTCAGTGGGAACAAATCCTTTTGCTAAGCTGAAAAAGAACACTGTCAAATCCTAGAGGCCATGTAATTTTTCTGGGTAACAATATCATAAAAATTATATTAAGGGCTTACTGCTATTAGCTGCCATGGAGGACACCCTTTGATTCCCAGTGACCCCAGGCACAATGGCACTAAACTGTCTGGTCCAGTGTCTGTTGATCAGTTGCATATCAGATCTTTGTGAGCCATAGGGCTTTCATTGGCTAATTTGCCAGGCCTTTCTTCCTAACCTTAGTCTGGAAGCCCCACTGAAACCTGTTCAACATTGTAACAACACGCCAGCCTCTACTGACAGATGAGTGGTGGCCGTTGTGCATGAAGTACATTGGTCGGGAATTGAGCCCAGGTTTGTCCGTGGAAGGTGACAATTCTATCACCGAACCACCAGTGCCTCAATGCCTCCCCTCACCCCACCTCATTTAGTGCTTAAAAGAAAACCAAACCCACTGCCACTGAGTTGATTCCAACTGCTAGTGAACTTATGAGTCAGAGTAGAACTACCCCATGTGGTTTCCAAGGAGCACGTGACAGATTTGAACTGTCAACCTTTGGGCTAGCAGCTGTAACACTTAACCACCATACTACCATGGTGCCGTATACTTAAAGGAGCTCTGGGGGTGAAGTGGTTAAGAGCTAGGTTGCTAACCAAAAGGCTGGCAGTTTGAATCCACTGGTTACTGCTTGGAAACCATATGAGGCATTTCTACTGTCCTATAGAGTTTCTGGAAACCGTGGTTAAGTGCCACAAATGCTAACCAAAATGCTGGCAGCTCAAATCCACCAGGTGCTCCTTGGAAACCCTATGGTGCAGTTCTGCTCTGTCCTATAGGGTCACTATGAGTGACTTGACAGTGATGGGCTTGGTTGAATTTGGTATACTTAACAGACATCGTGTTGGTTGCCTATGTGGTCTTCTTGGAAATCCTTACAAATATCTGCATCTGCCGAATAGCTCACTCTCAAGTTCCTTCCCTTTCCAAATTCTGTAGTTTTCCGGCTTTCCCTTTTTCTCTAACTCTTATGTAGTCGATCCAGTGGCACCCAGGAGGAAAAGCCTGGTGATCTGCTTCCTAAAGATTACAGTCAAGGTTCCTGAGCTCTAGGGTGTGACCCCGTGTGTTCCAGAATAACACAGGACTGGCTCAGGTCTGTAACATGGGGTCAGTATGAGTGTGAATTCACTCAACAGCGATAGGCTTGCTTTGGGCTTGATGTAATTCATGGGATCCATTAGCCAACACTTGTTTGCTGAGTCTCTTCTAGGACCAGGCACTATTTCAGGCACTGGATGAACAAGACACAGAGCCTGCTCTGAGGGTGTTTGTTGTCTACTGAAAAAGACAAATAGTCCATAAGGAATGAGAACACAAACAAGAACTTTCAAGAATACCAAATGCCATGAAAAACCTAAAACAGGACATAAAGCAAGGTGACAGGGTGGCTGTTTGAGATGTCATCGGGGAAGACCTCTTTAGAAGGTGACATCTGCAAATGGACTAGAGAGCCTTCTACAACTTAGAGTTTGTCCTTCCTCCAGTTTTACTTACTGCTTCTGAGATTCCTTCTGGTTTGTGTCCTTTTCAAGTTATCCTGTTGCCTTTGAGTCAATTTCAACTCCTAGCAACCCCAAAAGTCATAGTAGATCTGTCCCATAGGGTTTCCAAGACTGTAAGCTTTCCAAAACCTTTACAAAACACGTCTTTCTTTGAGGAGTGGCTGGCGGGTTTGAACCATCAGCCTTTTAGGTGGCAGCCAAGGTCTTCATGACTGAGCTGCCAGGGCTCCTTCCTTTCAAGTTTGGGGAGGTAGCCAGGGAAGGCAACTCAGAGAGAGGCGAGGAGGCTGAGGTGGGGGGACAGCGGTGCTGAGAAAGGCTGAAGGAAAAGATAGATGGCATCATTATGTTGCCGTCACTGCATTTATTGCTAGTGAAACTTAGAAGCTGGGTCCATGTCCAACGTGGCAGTTACCTGGATGCAGGTCTTTGAGAAATAGAAAGTAACTTCATTCCAATGCACAGAACAAAGAGCTGGGAGGAAGTTCTCCAGAAAAGACTTCCCGAGCTGTGAGGAGGCTGGACACACAGGTGATTTTGGGTAACGAGATGGCCACCTCACAGGTGAACTGGGGAGGGAGAATTCTAGATGGTGGCCAGGAAGCAAGGTGATGTGGCTCTTGTCAGACATCCCCTTTCAAAATGGGTTCCAGATGATGCTCATTCTTCTGATTGGTTCCTTCTGTTGCTGTGCCCCCTGCTGAGGTCATTCAGTGGTCACAGCTGGCTCTTGTGTGCCTGTTGGGCGGGTCAGATCTGGCTTGGGCTGCTTTGAGGACTAATGGAAAGTTACTGTTCATTGGGTCAGGTTACATTATTACTTTCAAAGTGTGTACAGGAACTTCTTGACAACCAGGGTACAATATCAATATGTGTGTGCTTTGTTGTTAGTATGTACACTGGTTAGCAGAAAACTTCAGGGAGCTGTTACTCGTTTTCTTCTTCCTGCCACCATCATGCTTGGCAAATGGATACAGATATATTTTATGTACTTCCAATCTGTTTTAGCACCTTTGTGATGTGTTGATGGAATTTTAAAATATTTATAACATTCCACCCAGTCCCATGGGTGCAAAGTTCCTTGGGAAGAGCAGCCCAGCCCAAACAATAAATCTGACACGAGTGCTGCTCAAGTGCATGGGAAAAATCCCATATTGCCAGGGTTCCTGAGTGAAAACCTCAAGAAGGGCTCCCATAATCTCTGCTAATTGTGAACTAAGCAGCGACCCAGGGAAGTGTGCCCCCTCCTCTCCACCACCACTTATCTGGTAGGCTTCTGAGACTTTGTTTATACCCGTGGGAACCAACAGACAGTATACCAGAGTCCCAGAACAAATGGAATTATCCCTCAGAGGTGCACTCAAGAATGTTCTCTTCCAATTACAATGAGAAAAAGTTAAATATAAACAGAGAGACACCTATCTTAATGTAAAAAAAAAAACAAAAAAAACTACTACTGTGAATGACATTCCCTTAGATTCAAATAGTTGTTCTTTCACTCTTGCCAACCCAAACCAGATCCTAATCATGAATGTAAGTGACAGGACTGCTAGTGACAGAAGAATTGTAAGATTTACAGTGAACTTGGGCAAGAAAAAGCCAGGTCTGTAGATATTTATGAGTCTTTGGGTGGGGCAATGGAAATGCTGGCAGGGTAATGGTTAAGTTCTATGTCTGCTAACTACAAGGTCAGCAGTTCAAATCCAGGAAGCACTCCTTGGAAACTCTATGCAGCAGTTCTGCTCTGTCCTATAAGGTAACTATGAGTAGGAATCAACTCAGTGGCAGTGGGGTTTTGGTTGGGTGGTGCAAATGATAATGTGATTGGCTGCTCATCAAAATGTTAGAGGTGTGAGTCCATTCAGAGACACTTTGGAAGAAAGGCCTGGTAATCTACTTCTGAAAAACTAGCCATTAAAAATTCTATAGGCACAGTTCTACTCTTACACACGTGGAGTCACCATGAGTTGAAGCTGATTGATGATAAACTGGCTTTTTTTTTTTCCCTTTTGTAAATCTTTAATATTCCTGAAAGAGACTAGTTCCTTTTATAATCTGCCAAAGAGTCTCTATTTCTTATTCTTTGGGCTTTTTTAAAAAAAGTACCATCAAGTTAAAAATAAACTATTGCTAATTATACTTTTGTCTCATTTAATCACTAGCATTGTAATATCACTATAATCTGTAAAATTTCATTGCAGATATCTCTTTCTGCTACATTGATCATTAAATAGATCAAAGAAAACTAGCTACTGTAAACCATTTTTATAGACAAATTCTGACTACTAAGTAAATTTTGGAACTTACTCCAGTAGTGGTCTGGGTCTTTTCTTTTTCAGATTTGACATTGGATCAAGACAGGTATGTTTCAAGATTTCCAAAGGACTGGGAACTTCCACCTGTGGGCTTTCAAAGACTGAGTAACCCGTGGTTGCACCTCTTTTACTCCAAGACTGAAATCTTCATGGCCTCTGTGTTTCCTCACTTAGTCCTCTCGGAAACTGGTGGGAGAGAGAGAAAGAGGGAGGGCCCAGAGCAGATAGCCTTCCGCTCCCCACAGTGGTGCTGTGCTGCATTTTAGTAACTCTTTTCTCACAACTGGTAGTAGCCAAACTTTTTGAATTGAGCAATAAAAAAGTTTTTAGTGGGCCATCCCCAAATGTCTATATTTTGTAAAATAGATGTCTGCACTACTGTCAATATGTATATTAATGATTATTGCCAGCTGTTGAGTCAGTTCCTACTCACAGTGATCTTATGTATAATAGGAAGGAACTTTGTCTGGTCTGTGCTGTCTTCGTAGTCGCTGGCATGTTTGAATCCTTTGTGGCCATGGATCATAACAGAATATTTTTCAATATAGTGCCTTTTAAACCAGGAAGCTCATCTTCTAGCACTGTATTGGATAAGATTCTCTTGTGATCCATACAGTTTTCAATTTTCAAAAATCACCAGGCTTTTTTTCTAGTCCATCTTAGTCTGTTGCTCTGCTGAAACCTCTCTACCATGGGAGACCCTGCTGATACTATAAATACCAGTGGCTTAACTTCCACCACTATAACAACACACCAGTTACCACAATATGACAAACAGATAATGTGGTAGATGTCACCAGTAAGACCAAAGACCTATTGTCATCGAGTTGATTTCAGCTCATAACTACAACATAGGACACAACAGAATGGCTCGACAGTGCTTCCAAGGCTGAAATCTTTATGAAGCAGATGGCCACATCTTTCTCCCACAGACTGGTTGATGGGTTCAAACTACTGACCTTTCAGTTAGCAGCTGAGTGCATAACCGTTAGGCGACTGCAGATTTTCATTATTAGAAAAGCTGAATTTTCTATAGTTTAGTTGGATAAACTAAATAGACGTACTAATAGACGTTCTAGTTTTGTTATGCCCCACTGAATCACCTGGCACACCCCCAGGGTTTGTATGAACCTACCTCTGAAGAAAGATCACTGCTTAGAACAACTGAGGTAACCCGAGGTAAAAGTGGTTTCTCACAGAAATGTGCTCGGTGGCTAATGGGGAACAGATCTGCTCCTGAGAGCGCACCGGGCATCTCTTGCATAAGAATCTGGATGGAAGGTACATTAAACAGAACAACCCAGCTCGAGTCTCTCCTCTGACCTTCCCTGAAGCTTCTCTTGTGAACAGCGGTCCAAGGTTTCAAAGAGACAGGCAGTCATTTCATGTGCCACTGCCTGCCCAAATTAAACCCTTTCCCTCACAGCGCAACACTGGCCATGTCAGAATGCTGCTAGGATTGTTATTTTAAAAATATTTTTCTTTCAGTTTCTCACTTAAATCAATATGTTTCAAAAGGAAGCTTTATCACTGCCATAAATGGAATGCTAGTATCTCTTGCCACTGATGAAAGCAATAAAACATTTCAGTCTGTAATTCTTACATTTAAAAATAGTCTTCTGTATGCTCCTCCAAAGCCCCAAGCACACCCAAACTGGAGACAAGCAATCAAAAAATCCTAAAAGGTGCCACACTTTGGGATATGTTGACTAAAAAAACCCCAAAAACCCAGCAATATCTTTGCTGGATCCTCCCAGGCTTTGCTGGCTTCCGCACAGCAGATCCAGAGGGCCTGGAAGTGAAGAGGAAACCCTGTAGCACTTAAGTGGTACAAAAGATAGCACTTGGGTGAGAGCCTCCATGTATAGACCCTCCTTCATGCCATGTGTCTTGTTCCTCTCTAACCTGCAGCTCAAATCTGCCAGATGTTCCTTGGAAACTATGAAGCAATTCTGTTCTGTCCTATAGGGTCAATAGGAGTTGGGATTGACTCAACAGCAGTGGGTTGGGTTTGGTTTTTGGTGGCAGAAAAGGAACCTGATGGCACAGAGATTAACTGCACACTGCTAACCAGAGGGGAGAAAGATGTGGCAGTCTGTGAAACCCTATGGGGACGTTCTGCTCTTCCCTATAGATTTGCTATGAGTCAGACTTGACTTGACAGTGATGAATATGTTTTGGGTTGGTGCAGACGTTAAATGCTCAGCTGGTAACTGAAAAGTTAGCTTCATACCAACCAACTGCTCCTCGGGAAGAAGATGACAGTCTACTTCCATAAATATTACATCCTTGGAAGCCCTATGGGGCAGTTCTGCCCTGTCCCAGGGTCACTGTAAGTCAGAATTGACTTGACGGCACCTAACAACAACTACCACATGTAGCAGATTACATCCCAGGCTCTTTTGCATGCTTTTCTCTTCCATTCCAGAGGCTGGAAAATCCCCCGGGTGCAACGCCCTTTCGGGATCTCAGGGACCTTTCTCAGGATTCCAGGCCCTGTCTTAGCTCTGCCCTTGATAGACCGGCTGTGTGATGAAGGGCCTCAGTTGTCTCAGTTACACCCTCATCTGTAAGAGTCTGAATTATTGCCAATTCGAAATATCATTCTCAACTCTGTCAAATGTTGGTGAGTCTGTTTCGTTTTAGTAACATCAATTCTGTTTTTGTGTTTAAAAAAAAATCACTAAAAGAACACAATTGATGGTTTAGCAGCCTAGGGGTTCCCTTGGGAGCATGGTCCCTAGACCTGCTGCTGCCCCTGATCATAAACCATGACTCTTCGGACAGAAATGGATTGGACTCAGGGACACAAAGTGACCATATGGTGTGTACACTTTATGGTTCTATGCAACTATAGGATGTTGTTCTACTGGCCTCTTACTAGAGAGGAAAGGAGAGGGTGGAGAGAAGCAGACAGGAGATTCTTAAGAGGATATGACATGTACAGAGTGGAAAGGAGAAGTGTGCTGTCACCAGGCAAGGAGTGCACATAGGTAGGCATGCAAATTTAACTTGGATTGTATGACTTCACTCAACCACAATTAAAAAAAAAAAAAAAAAAGATCTCATTTGGTGTTTGTGGTGCTAAGCATTTGAGAATTTACTTTTATATCTCTGGAAATATTTAGTCCATGCTTTTCTTTTACCTCTATGACCAGAATTAAACGACCTCAATGTTACCTTCTGGGAATTGAGGCAAACATACCACAGCACGGAGTCACCATGGTGTGGCAAACTGGCAGCTGGCGGGCCTGGCAATAGGTGACAAAAGTGAAACAACACTGCTATTGTTGTTGTTGTTTATTCATCCTGTGAAAGAATTA
Organism: Heterohyrax brucei; assembly: GCA_028571685.1. Classification (NCBI taxonomy): domain Eukaryota; kingdom Metazoa; phylum Chordata; class Mammalia; order Hyracoidea; family Procaviidae; genus Heterohyrax; species Heterohyrax brucei. Next base: position 175,906,477 of record CM053141.1, read on the forward strand.
TCAGTGATCAGTGTCTACTGTTACGGCTGTCACTGATGTACTTAGACAAGCATACAAGCACGGGTGGTGACGGGGGAGATGGAATTCCTCTGGGATTACCCACTCTTCATAGAGAAGAAGGAGTATTTCAACTAGCAGAACCTGAGCCCAAGTGAAGACCCCCAGGATCCTGGGATAATATTGGGGCAGGGGAAACAGATACTCTGCGTGGTAGGAGTGGAGGGATAGTTTCTTTTGGTTGGTATCTGTGGGTAGAAACAGGAGATAAAAGGCTGGAAAGATTGCCTGTAATTAGATGGCTCTGACGGCCTGGACTTCACTCAGACAAGAATGGGGAACCGCTGATAGTTTTTGAGCGGGTGAGAGATGAACAAGACACGCTACATGAAGGAAGATCTATATGCACGAAAATCAAGAGGCTTTTACAGTACTGTTTGTGAGAAATCCTGCACGCAAACTAGACTGGTGCCATGGAGAATAGAAAATATTAGTTAATTAAGGGCTGTCTTGGTCATCTAGTGCTGTTATAACAGAAATACCACAAGCGTGTGGCTTTAATAAAGAGAAGTTTATGTCTTCACGGTGAAGTAGATTAAAAGTCCAAATTCAGAGCATCAGCTCCAAGGGACAGTTTTCTCTTTCTGTTGATGTTCTTCTCATCTGTGTTCCCTTGGACTGGCTTCTCCATGCAGGGACCCTGGGAAAAAAGATCGTGCTCTGCTCCCAGCACGACTTTCTTGGTAGTATGAAGTCCCTCCATATTTCTGGGAACACAGTTCAGTCCATGACAAGAGCCATGGTAATCCTGTGTATTTTGGGAGTTGCTGTTTTGGGGTATCATCCAGTCGGTTCCATCTCATAGCAACCCTGTGTACGACAGAGCGAAACACGACCAGGTCCTGGGCCACCCTCACTGTCATTGCCGTTGTGGCAGACCCTGTGGCAGTCCATCTTGGGGAGGGGCTTTCTTTTTCGATTACCCTCCGCCTTACTGTCTTAGTCGTGTAGTGCTGCTATAAAAGAAGTACAGCAAGTGGATGGCATTAGCAAAGAGGAATTTGTTGTTACAGTCTAGTAGACCACAAGCCCCAATTCAAGGTATCAGTTCCAGCAGAAGACTTTCTCTCTTTGGTAGTTCTGGGGAAGGTCCTTGTCAACAATCTTCTCCTGGCTGAGGAGCTTCTCAGACCCAGGGACCCAGGGTCCAAACAATACACTCTGTTCCCAGTGCTGCTTTCTTGGTGCTATGAGGTCCTCTCTCTCTCTGCTGGCTTCCCTTTCATCTCCTGTAAGATAAAAAGTGGTGCAGGCCACATTCCAAGAAACTCCCTTTACATTAGATTAGGTATGTAACCTTAGCAGTGGTATTATATTCCACCCTAATCCGCTTTAACGTAAAATTGCAATCCCAAAATGGAGGACAACTGCGCAATACTGGGAATCATGGCTGTGATGGATTGAATTGTGTCCCCCCAAAAATGTGTGTAGCAATTTGGCTAGACCATGGTTCCTGGTATTCTGTGATGTTCCTATATGCTGTAAATGCTGCTTCTGTGATGTTAATGAGGGAGGATGGTTGGTGTTTCTGTTAGTGAGCAGGACTCAATCTGTAAGATTGTATTGTGCTCTGAGGCAATCTCATGCAATATAAAGGAAAAGTAAGCAAACAGAGTTGGGGATCTCATACCACTAGGAAAGAAGCAATACTGGGAGCAGAGCATGGTCTTTGGGCCCAGGGTCCCTGTGGCTCAGAAGCTCCCAGTCCAGGGGAAGTTTGATGACCAGTACCTTCCTCCAGAGCCAACAGAGAAAGACTGCCCCTGGAACTGATGTCCTGAATTTGGACTTTTAGCTGACATGGTTGTGATAGCATAATTTCCTCTTTGTTAAAGCCATTCACTTTTGGTATTTCTATTATGGCAGCACTTGATAACTAACACAATGGCCTAGCCAAGTGGAAACATATTTTTGAAAGACACAGTTCAATCCATGACACTTACCATGATGTCCTTTTCCGGGGACTGAATCCTGTGTATATTCTTGTTCTTTTCTGCTACAGAGAGTTATATGTTTCCACTTTTTCAAAAAAGTTTTGACATGTTTCTCACCATTCAGTGAAGAACTTTTAAAAATCCTTTCCAAGTATAAAATCTAGCATACTAAATATACAACTAGCAAAAATTTAAATAATGAGTTAACAAACCATAGCATTGATGGTTGAACTCATAAAATGCATCTGTTCTGGGAAGCTCATGGAAAACTTCCCAGCTGACACCCAACATGGTAACATTTTTTCCTCCTCCTTGGTGGTGTAGTGGTGAAGTGCTATGGCTGCTGACCAAGAGGCTGGCAGTTCAAATCTGCCAGGCTGTCCTTGGAAACTCTGTGGGGCAGTTCTACTTTGACCTATAGGGTTATTGTGAGTCGGAACTGACTCGATGGCACCTAAAAACAATATGGAAAGACACAGGTAAATATGGCCAGTTAGGATCTTAAAGTATTTTCTCAATTCTAATCCATACTCACTGCCATTGGTTGTGACTCATAGTGACCCTATAGGACAGAGGTGAACTTCTCCATAAGGTTTCCAAGGAGCAGCTGGTAGATTCAAAGTGTCAACCCTTTGGTTAGTAACTAAACTCTTAACTACTGTGCTACTAGGGCTCCAGTTCTAGTCCAGTCAGTGGCATCTTACAATTAGTGGCAGCCATTGGGATGCAGTTGCTAGTGCCTCTCCATGCAAACACCTGGTCATGGCCATCCCTATCAGAGTCACTTTGTTTTAATTGTGTGCAAGCACTGGTGCCACACATTTAGGTGAATTGTCATTTAAACTGTATTTGAAGATTTACACTGTGAGTCAGTAATTAAAATGAAGAGTTAATGTATATACAAAGAACCACAAAAACAGAAAGAAATTTGATAAAGCAAATACTTGTCTTTGAAGAAATGAAAATATCATCATAATTCCATGTTTTTCTACAGAGTACTGCTCAAGTGCTTTACATGGACTTGGAGGGGATCTTGTAGATGAAACTATTTCATAACTTCTTACTGAGAAAGTTGCAAATGAGTTAGCAATTACATGCAAAACAAAGGAGTGCAAACATTGAACTTTCCCGAAGGGCATCTGCAGCATGGGAGGAAATCCAGGAGACAGTGATGGAGTGCTTTTAAGAAATGCTTCATCACTGACACTTTATATTATACAGCTTGTGAAACTGTACTGTAAAAACACAGACATTGATGACACTGAATTGAAAACGTTTTCAGAATTGAACTATGGATGTGGAGAGGTTTAGAAATACCTTAACCTATTGATTTCACATACAGTTTCTTATTTATTTATTTTTATTATGTAATTATGGCTGATAGTCTTTTTCCTTCAAGACCTTGTATATATCATCCCATTGCTTTCTTGCCTGCATGGTTTCTGCTGAGTAGTCCAAGTTTAGTATTATTACATGTCCTTTGTAGATTATTTTTTGTTTAACTCTAGTTGCCTTTAAAAGCATCTTCATCTTAGTTTTGGTAAGTTTAATTATAATATGTCTTAGTATCTTTCTCTTGGAATCTACCTTTTGTGGAGTTTGATGAGCATCTTGGATACTTCTCATCTTTCATGATGTCAGGGGAGTTTTCTGTCCAAAAATCTTCAAAAATTCTCTCTGTGGTTTCTGTTATCCTCCTCTGTCTGGTGTTCTAAGCATTCATAAATCAGTCCTCTTGATAGAGTCTCACATGATTCTTATTAGTGTTTATTTTTTTAAGTTCTTTTGCCTGATTTTTCCTCAGATATGTTGGTGTCAGTTACCCTATCTTCAATTTCACTAATTCTGAATTCTATTGCCTCAGTTCTGCTCCTTTGACTTTCTATTGAGCTGTCTAATGCTGTCATTCTATTATTCATCTTCTGAATTTCAGATTGTTGTTGCTAAAGAATTTCTTGCAGCCTGTTTAATTTGTCATTTTGCTCTGCTGCCTTTGCTTAATCTCCTCCCTGATCTCTTGAAGAGTTCTAAATATTAATCTTTTGCATGCTACCTCCAGTAATTTTAGGGAGTTTTCTTTGTCTGGGAAAATTTTTTATTCTTTGTCTTGGAAGCTTTCTAAAGCCATTGTGGTCTGTCCTTTAAGTTGTTTGGTATGGACTGTTGTCTCCAAGTTATCAGAAAAATGTAATTTGTTTATGTTTGGTTACTGTGTTCTGATTTTTTTGTTTGTTTGTTTGTTTTAAAATGCCCAAATAGACTAGTTGTGTGAACTAATTTGAATATTGATGTCTTAGAGATTCTAACATTCTGTCACTAGGTGGTTAGAGCTGTTATAAGGCATGTGGGCTCAGGTACCTGTTTTCTTTTCTTACCTGTATTCAGCTCAGGTCCCCAGGTAGGTGGCTGCCAGTATGTGGTGCCAGTTCTTTCCTGCAGTCCTAGCTGGGCAAGGGTGATTGGTGTAGGCACAGGTAGCTGCTTGTGAATGCTGAGAAAGGTAGGGGCTGACAGTTGTGTACTGTGTACTCCTTTTGTCTGCACAAAGGCAAAGGACCTGTTTCTGTCTGAGTTCCCAGCTTCCATAAGCCAGCAGATACTTTTTTCCATTTGTTATATTGTTCCCTCTCCAAGTCTGGGAGGATAGCTCAGTGTAGGCATAAGGGATCTGTTTTGTTGGCTCTGGAGGAAGGTCCTTGTATTACATCAGTCTTTGGTCAGGGAGCATCGTGGTGCGGGGACCTCAAGCCTGAAGGAAGCACTGTACTCCCAGTGCTGCTTTCTTAGTGACATGAGGTTTGCGCTCTCTGCTTGCTTCTCTTTCCTTTCTTCCTACAAGAGATAAAAGGTGGTGCAGGCCATGCTCCAGAGAAATTCTCTCTACACTGGAGTAGGGAGGTGATCTTAGGAAAGGTTTTACAATCCCATCCTAACCCTCTCTAACATAATCCCTTCTGTTATCCACAAGCAGAGATTAGGATTTACAGCATAAGAAAAATCACAAAAATCACAAAAATCACAGATATTTTGGGGGGACACAATTCAATCCATGACAGCCCCCTACTTCTGGACCAGGTAGAGCATCAGAATTGAGTGCACAGTGCACAGCAGAGAAGGGAGAGGGAAGTGCTGGGGAATGGGAGAGAGATTTAACCTGAAGGAAAGTTTCAGATTGGCATGTGGCTGGTTAGATACAAGCCATTTAGCTTTTGATGAAAAAATGCCACTCTTCCATGATTTGGGAGGTATGAGTGGCCACAGCTCAGCTTCTGTGCTGAGGAAGATGCTCTCTGGACATTGCCACTGTAGTCACTGTGCTGGCAGTTTTGGGTCCCTCAACATGGTATGGATTCCAGTCTGGTCAAGTTTGGCCAATCTTAGGTACTTCAGGAGATACTCTCCCTTCCCTTTTGCTCAATCTGATTTCTCAGCCTTCCCTTTGATATTCAGGGATCCTAGAATGTCATATATAATTTATTGATTTGTTTTTCTAGATCTTTGTTGTTAGAGGGATCACAGGAAGCATCTGATTACTCTGTTATCTTAGCCCTGCCTGTCTCTCTTTTATACTTTATCAAGACTGATCAATAATAAAAAGGATCCCCAAACACGTCAAAACGGGCTCTTTCAATAAGTACAACATAAAATTCTAAGGAACTAGAAGTCACTGTGCCCATTTAGGAAAACCTGTTGATGTAGTGGTTAAGTGCTATGGCAGCTAACCAAAAGGTCAGCAGTTTGAATCCACCAGGTGCGCCTTAGAAACTAGACGGCTGTTTTACTCTGCCCTGTAGGGTTGCTATGAGTCAGAAACTGAGCTGATGTTAGTGGGTTTTGGTTTAGTGTTCATTTAATTGAAAGCATTTTCCCCCTTAGTTAGAGAAAATAGAAAAATAGTGTATCCCCAAATTGCTAGTGTTTTTGATTCAACAAAATTCAGTGCTTCCCAAACAAGGCATATTAAGTTGGTTAATACCTCTTCAAGAGATAACCAGTTGTCGTAGAGTCAGTTCTGACTCACGGCAACCCCATGAGGGTCAGTGTAGATGTGTATACCATAAGGTTTTCAGTGGCTGATTTTTCAGACATTGATCATAAAATTTGTCTTCCAAGATGCCTCTGGGTAAGTGCAAAACCTCCAACCTTTGAGTTAGCAGCCAAGTATGTTAACCATTTATAACCCTCTAAGAAATAAACTTCTTGGTTTTGCCCACCAGGCAAAAACATTTTTGCTTAGGAAACTGTCTTGTCGTTTAAACTTTTATGAAGGGTTGGAGGAACCTTCTCTCCTGAAATAAGGTATCAGGACTGAGCATCATCCTGGGCCAAGGATTGCTTTGTTGAGAAACAGTAACAGGGGCCAGTCAGCTGAGGCAAATCCACTGAGTCACTTCGCTGAGGCAAGATCTGAGTGTTTCCTCTGTTCTGCCTCCCTTCAGGCCCAGGATTGTTGAGACAATTGAAGAGTCCCTTCTTCATGGAAACCCTGGGGGCATAGTAGTTAAGTGATGTGTCTGTTAACCAAAAGGTCAGCAGTTCAAATCTGCCAGGTGTTCCTTGGAAACTCTGGAGAAGTTCTACTCAGCTCTACTCTACTCCTATAGGGTCACTATGAGTTGTAATTGACTCAACAACGGTGGGTTTGATTTTGTTTTTGGTTCTTCCAGCAGCAAGCAGAGAGCATTGTGGGTAATACCTAGGTATCATTTGTCACAGTGTTTAACAGGAAGCAGAGAGAAAGTGAAATCTTTGAGCCACCCATTCATCTTGTCCTACAATTTTCATCTCATTGTAATAAAAGAATTAAAGGACTGAATTACCCAGAGGGAGGAAGCATCTCTAGCTTAGGCAGGCTCTACAACAGCTGTATTTTTATGAAGGTGTTACGGTCGACCAACCCACAAAACAGTGTACTCCAGTCTTTCCATCTTTGCTTAGGTCAGCCTCATCATCAACCTTCTTAGTTCACAGGATGAAGATGAAATAAGCTTTGTAAGGGTGCTGATAGAATGCCTCAAGTGGCTGTGCTCATCCTGATGTCTGGAACCATTAGCTCAGTGTCAAGGCCTTAAGGTCAGAGCTAACATGCCCAGTGCTCTACCTTTCATCCTGCTAATTTCTTCCTGTTTTAAATGCTCCTCCCCCAATTTCAAAATTTACTACAAAGCTACAGTTACCAAGACTATGTTGTACTTGCATGATATTAGACATACATGTCATTGGAATACAATTGAGAGGTCAGAAACAAACTTTTATCAACAACTGATTTTCAACAAAGATATCGATATATTTCAATGAGGAATAGACATTTTAAAAAAAGAGATTTCAGTGAGGAAAGAATAGACTTTAAATATGAATATTTTTATTTCATTATTAAATAGCCACAACTACTTAGTAGTGGGATGCATGTGTCTGTTGGGTACAGAACAATTTTTCAAATTTTAGAGTGCTGCTCTAATAGAAATATCACAAAGTGGATGGCTGAAACAAAGAAAATTTATTCTTACACAGTGTAGCAGGCAACAAGTCCAGATTCTAGATGTCTGCTACAGGGGAAGGATTTCCCCCTTGTTAGCTCTGGAGGAAAGGCCTTGTGTTGCATCAGTCTTTGTCCAGGGAGCATCTTCGGGAGGAACCTCAGGTCTGAAGGACGTACTTGACTCCCAGTGCTGCTTTCTTCATGGTGTGAGGTTCCCAACTCCCCGCTTGCTTCCCTTTCCTTTTATCTCTTGTAAGATAAAAGGAGAAAGGATGGTGCAAGCCATAAAACCAAAAATACCGAACCCAACTCATAGCGACCCATACTCCAGGGAAACTCTTTTTAAGTGGAGCAGGGAGGTGATCTTATGAAGGAATTTACAGTCCCACCCTAATCTTCTAACATGCAACATAAGAAAAACACAAAAGGGAAGCCAATCATAAAATACTGGGACTCATGGCCGAGCCACATGGCTGCACACATTTTTTTGGAGAGACACAGTTCAGTCCATGATAAACACTGATGCCCACTTTCTATTCTACACTGATTTTCCAGTGGTACGATATATATATATATATATATATATATATATATATATATATATATATATATATATATATTTACTTCATTTGTTGAAACTATTCACCAGAAAATATGCAACAAGTTCAACAATTTCTACGCATACAATTCTGGGATATTTCATATATTCTTCAAGTTGTGCAGCCATTTTCACTCCCCTTTCCCAAATTGTTCCTTTACATTAACATAGACTCACTGCCCCTTAAGCCTGCTATCTAACCTTTCTAGCCACTCTTGTCAATTTGATTTCTTGTCGATAGTTCTTTAAAAGAGTACAATGGTGCAAGGCAGGCATTTTTTACTAGTTAGGCTAAACTGTTGTTTGGTTTAAATAAGACTGCAGGGGATGTTTTTGGCTTAAGGTTTAAAGATTATCTCAGGACAATAGTTTTGGGGTTTAATCCAGTCTCCAGAAAGTCTGGAATCTGTAAGAATTTGAAATTGTTTTGCATTTTATCCTCTTTTGATCATCATGGTTCTATAGAATCAGTCATCAAAACATTTAGTAATGGTAGCTAGGCACCAACCAGTTCTTCTGGTCTCATGGTAAAGAAGGTGATTGTACAGGCAATTAGCCAGGCATTTCATTTTCTCTTCCTACTCTTGATGCGTCTTCCTCTCTGTTGCTTCAGGTAAACAGAGACCTATTGTTTTACTAAGATCCCAGATACTATGCAACCAACTAGGAGGTAGAACAAAGGCACAAAGAGGTTGTTAGGCTAGTTAACTGGGATGCTCTAAGAAACTGGGACCCTATTCCTCCAAACCGAGAAACCAAATTCCGTGAGTTATTTCATTGTATATAAGTTGACTTAGCAGCTACTCTTTTGTTGTTCTTATTGTCAAAATGCACAGTATACTACTTCTGCCAATTCAACTGTTTACAGTTGTACAATTTATTGACATCAATTACACTGATTGTTGTGCAACCATTAACCTTAATGGGAATTTTCCATCTTATAAACAGAAACGCAGCACTCTACAAACTACTCTCTCCCTCTCCTGCCACTGAAAGCCACTAATTATCTTTGGTCTCCAGGCATTTGTCTGTTCTTATATCTTTATGTAAGTATATTTGTCCTTTTGTGATTATTTCACTCAGTATAATGTCTTCAATGTCCATCCATGTTGTAGCTTGTATGAAGACTTTGTCTTTCTGTCTTAGTAATATTCCATTGAATGTATACACAAAATTTTGTTCATTCATTAGTTGATGGGCATTTAGGCTGCTTCCACCTTTTGGCTATTGTGAAGAGTGCTGCAGTGAACACTCATGTACATATATCTGTCTTTGTCACTGCTTTCAAGTCCCTAAGGCATAATCCTAGCAGTGGAATTGCTGGGTCATATGGTAGTTCTATTTTTAGTTCTTTGAAAAATGGCCACAGTGTTTCCTGCCGTGGCTGTATCATTCCCATCAGCAATGGATAAGGGTTTCAGCTTCCCCACATTCTCACCAATATCTGTTACTTTCCATTTTGTTAAATCTTAGCCATCCTGGTCATATCTGCTTGTGGGTTTTTTTTGTTTGTTTTTAAACTGTGTTTTAGATGAAGATTTGCAGAGCAAATTATATTCCAAATAAATAATACACATATTGTTTGGTGACATTAGCTGCAACCCCATGACATATCAAGACCCCTTCTTGACTCTGGGTCCCCATTGCTGGCTTTCCTGTCCCCTCCTGCTTTCTTGTCCTTGCCCCTGGGTTGCTGTGCTCCTTAGATCTCATTTTGTTTTGTAGGCCTGGCTAATCTTTGGCTGAAGGAGGGACTTCAGTACTGAGTTTAAATGGTATCTGGGGGCCATATTCTTGGGGATTTTTCAGTCTCTGTCAGACAAATAAGTCTATTCTTTTTGTGTTTTGTGAGTTAAAATTTTGTTCTACATTTTTTTTCCCAGCTCTGCCCAGGACTTGATTGTAATCCCTGTCAGAGCAGTCGATGGTGGTACCATCTGGCTGTGCTGGACTCAGTCTGATGGCAGCTGTGGTAGTTGTCGTCCATTAGTCCTTCAGGCTAATCTTTGCCTTTGTTTCTGGTTTTCTTCATTCTCCTTGCTCTAAATGGGGTGTAATCCTTCTAGTTCCTTAATGAGTCGCTGGGTAGTGCAAATGGTTAACAGGCTCAACTGCAAACTAAGAGGTTAGTTTTCTGAGTTCACCCAGAGGTGCCTTGCAAGAAAGTCCTGAAGATCTGCTTCTGAACAATCAACACTGAAAACCCTATGGACCATAGTTCTGCTCTGACACACGAGGACAACTGACGCAACAGTAATTGGATTTTGTTTTTAGTTAACTTTTTCTCAGTGTTATCTATTCATACCACAAGTTCTGCTAACCTTAGAGAAAAATGTCACGGTCCCAGATTACAGTCCCAACCTAAACCGAACCTGTTGCCCACCTCATATATTTTTTGGAATGTGGCGAAGTTAAAAAAAAAAATCATCAAGGAAGTTGTTTTGTAAATAAGTTACATCAGTGAAAGAATGTATTGTTTTTTACAGTGCCTGAGTATAAGCTGTGTATTTGTGAGTAGCTAAGCTGTGCAGGTATGTAAGATACATGGCAATTTTATAAGTATTCTTTTCCATAACAAAGAACATTTAGCTTTTTATCATACTTGTATTGAAAATGACACAAGTTCCAGTGTCTGAGTATGTAACACTGGAACTTCTTCAAATAAATGTCTCCCTACCCACCCAGGCTTAACAGAATATTATTGCATACCCAAAGATATGATTTCTTTCTGGATTGTTGTATGACATATTAGCATTTTTCCATAAACAATACAACATATCTCTCCCTACAAAACCACTTCCTTCTCTCACTGAACCAATCCATCATTTTAAGTTTTAGTGTTTGGCTTTCCATCTGAAATATGAACATATTAGGTGGGATAGTGGTAGTGTTAGTAAGTTTCATATAGTTTTGGGAAAAAATGGATCTTATATCCTCCACAATATGGTAATAACCTCTGTGAAGGAATTCAAGGTGTTGTTTTATTTAACAAAGGAGTCACACAACTGAGAGTGAATACATACCTGACATGTTTTTCAGTTACGTGTTTGATGCCGTGGGTTCTTTCAAAGACCACTATAATTCTCAGTTTGTGCTAAAACACAGTATCTGTAACAAACTGATTTCCTTTCGAGGGAAGTGGGCCCTCATTCTCATTTTTCATCTACTCCTATGGTGTGCTTTTTCATTTATTTCCCAGTCATAAAATGAGGTAACAATTCAAAATAAAAAGAATAAAGTTGATAGTTTCATTTGGCTATCCGCTTGTAAAGACCAAAGGGAAAAATGTGGAATCTCTTCAAAGGGCCTGTGTCAAGGTAAGGAGAACAGAAATTCAAAATGAGTCAAATTAAATAGAGAAGATAGTTGGGAGAATGTCTTAATGTCCTTGTCTTCCTTCTTGCCCTTAATATTCCCTCCAAACTTTGTTGCCAGCCCTTGAATGAGGACAGAGTGGTGGGTACATGTTGAGTTATGAGAGAGTGGACTCTTCAGTTAGGTCTGATCTCCCCTTAGGTATAATCTCCAGAAAGACTTCTATAACTGTGCCTCTCAAGATACTTCAACCAATAAGCTGGGGGAAAAACAAACGAACCAACAAACTGACCCAATTCTGTCTCATAGTGACCCTACTGGGTAGGGTAGAACTGCCCCATAGGGTTTCCAAAGACAGGCTGGTAGATTTGAACTGCTGACCCTTTGGGTAGCAGCCAAATGCTTAACCACTGTGCCACCAGAGCTCTTTAAACTGGGGAAGTGTGTTGTGATCACATCACTGTTAAGTGAATGCACTACTTACTTGAGGGGCCCACTGAGAACAGTAGGGATGCAGGAATTGCTGGCTTCACAGGGAGCCAGAAGTGTCCTCTGAAGGATCCAACAAATCACATTCCCAAGTTACCCGTAGAGAAACAGAGGTTTCATTCTAGGAATTTTCTAATTCACTGGGAGTCTATCATGCATCAATTTCATTGTGACATTTCTTGCCTTTCCCATCTGTGAATGAGTATTCTTAAAGAGCCTTGGTAAATACACGGCTTAGTAGAACAAAATGGGAGACATTCTGAAACACAGACCTAAGCCTCAAATCAGACATTCAGGGGAAAGAAGCTGTATGTCAGAAAGATGGCCACCAGTTTGGGAAGAGTGTTAGCAGCATTATACAAAGAAGCAAGTCGCTAACAGTTGATGGTTAACTTCCCAAACTCGATTCAATGTGACAGTGACACTTCACAGCACATTGCATCCAATCTCATTTGAAGCTGACAAAGATTGTTTCTGCTTTACATCTATTGGTTTATTAATGGTCTACAGCCTCTTAAGCAGATGCATATTCATTAGGTAGCCAGCTGTTAGGAGGTTCCCAGATGTCGAATGTAACTCTGTCTTGGAACATATTTTTTTTTCCTTATCATGAAACAAAGTAATTGAGGCCTTATTAAAGAACCAGTTAATTACTAAAGTGGTGCCTTATGGCACCCTTTTTATCATTCAAATCTGAGAACTCTTGGGACATCTAAAAAATTTGGTTAAGAGACAATATTTCAGAGCCAATTCTTATATATTTCCACATATAGATACTGGATGTGCAAATACATACATTCACATGAAGAATGAAAAATGTATGAAAAGTTCTTAGCTGAAAATGCTTTCAGATGCACTATGCTTTCCTTGCTTTATACAAGCATTAGGTCCAAAGAACAACACTGATCAAGTTTATACATTAATTAAATGTATGATATTTTAATATTTCCTGAATCTTATCACTTTCCTTGGAAACCCCGTTGGTGTTGTAGTTCACAGCTACCAGTGCTAACCAAAAGGTTGGCAGTTTGAATCCACCAGGTACTCTTTGGAAACTATAGGGCAGTTCTACTCTGTCCTATAGGGTCACTATAGGTGTTGCAATCCACTTGATGGCAATAGTTTGGTTTTATCCCTTTCTTGTAAAAAAATGACTTGAAAAATGGTTCTTTAACATGCTTCAAATCTCCTGTATTTTACATTAAAGATATTCCCCTCCATCCTTACACTCCCCTCACTCTCACACCACCCCCGCCTCCATCAAACACAAGAAGTTCAACTACTGGCAATGAAAGTAAAGTTTTCAAAACGCTGGATATTTCTCAGTGTCCTCTTAAAATCCTGTTCTAAAGGTGTCAATTCAAATATTATCTTAAGAGCAGCCAAGTCTAGAAATTCCATTTCTATTTATTTTGTGTCTTGGCATCTCAATTCTATTTCCCAAATGCAAGAATCACAGGAACAAATAAGAAATTGCCAAGAGCACACACAGTCTTTAGAAAACGTTGCAGGGCACCTTCTGAAATAGATTCCTTAACCAAGCATCGAAAACCATCCACCATTAGCCTGAGGAATGCTCCTGACAGACTTTTGATTCTTTGAAGTGCCCTCCTCTTGCACTGTTTCAGATCTGTTGGATTTTTCTGTTTTGCAGATTTGGCTAATGTCTTATGCTGTTGTATCACCCTACCTACAAAATAAACAAAAAGTTTACCCTTCAGAAGAGATGTGTTTATTTGCTCTGTGGGTCATCTCCTGCTGATGACCTTTAGAAAATGCAAATAGATTACATAAACACTGCAGTGCCTTAGTGTAAAAAAAACATAACAGTTATCTCCTAGTGGTCCACTACGTGCAGAACATCATGTAGCATCTGGGGACGGTGCTGTCAGAGATCAGGGACAAGTAAGAAAAAGTTAATTCCTATGGCATGTATCTTTTTTTGAAGTTTTTTATTGTGCTTTAAGTGAAAGCTTAGTTTCTCACACAGAAATTTATACACACATTGTTATGTGAGCCTAGTTGCCCTCCTATACTGTGACAGCACACTCTTCCTTTCCACTCTATATTTCCTTTGTCCATTCAGCCAGTTTCTGTCCCTGTCTACCCTTTCATCTCACTTCTAGACAGGAGCTGCCATTTAGTCTCATGTATCTAACCTGAACCAAGAAGCACTCATTTCACCAGCTACATTTTGTGTCTTATAATCTCATCTTTGTCTGAAATGTTGGCTTTGGAAATGGTTTTAGTTTGGGGCTAACAGAGAGTGTAGGGGCCATTTGTTCTGGGGTCCCTGGATTCTCAGTCAGACCACTGAGTCGGGTCTTTTTATGTGAACTTGAGTTCTGCACCACACTTTCATCTTGCTCTGTCGGGAACTGTCTGCTGTGTTACCTGTCAGGGCAGTCACTGGTGTTAGCCGGGCACCACCTAGTTCTCCTGATCTCAAACTGATGGAGTCTTTGGTTTGTGTGGCACTTCTTTGTCTCTTGAGCTAATATTTTCCTTTGGTCTTTGTTCTTTATTCCCCTCTGCTGTGGGTGAGTTGGGACCTGTTGATACATCTTAAATTGCCACTCTGTAGCTTTTAAGACCTCCACTCCACTCACTGGAGTGGGATGCAGAACATTCTTCTTAATAAACTTTGTTATGGCATGTGCAATCTTTGAAAGTTCTTAAAGGTTACAGAAGTAATGAGGGATTCTGAAATGAAACTAAATTTGATTCCAAAGACCTGTCCTAGGAGAACTGCCTTTGTGAATCCTGGCTTTGCGAACTGCTTTGATCTACCTGAGCCTCTGTTTCTGTATCTGTGATTAATAATTGCCTTGCTTTGTTAGAGTGATTGTGAGGATCAGGGAGGAAATAAGCATGAATTCATTCTGTAAACTACAACACGTAAATGCAAGTTACTACTATTTACAAGTCTCAACTTGGATTTATAAATGACCTCTTAGAGTCCCAACTTGTCATCAAGTCAGTTCTGTTACATTTTGACCTTATACTAGAGTAGAAATGTCCCTTAGATTTAAAAATATCTGTATCTTTCAATGTATTTTGAGGTCAACAGTAAATATCAAACTATTGCTGTATGGCTTTTCTCTCAAGCTTCTTAAAAGTCTAAGTAAAGCGAGCCCTGACAATCATGGCAACGAAAGCAAATGAGATCTTTAGAATGTCGTCCCTGGTAACGGTAATTCTGAGGAACTTTGGAGAAGTAATTACCCACTTAAAAAAAAAGTAAAAAACACTACTAAAGCTCTCAAAAACCAAACATATTACCATTCATTTTGACTCATGGTGACACTATAGATTAGTCTGTTCCATAGGTTTTTCTTGGTGGCACAGTGGCTAAGAGCTCAGTGGTAACCTAAAGATTGGCAGTTTGAAAGCACCAGCCACTCCGTGGAAACCCTATGGGTCACTTCTACTCAGTCCTACGGTTTGCTAGCAGTCTAAATGCACTTGGTAGCCATGGGTTTGGTTTGAATATGGAAGTAATCACCAGACATTTCTTTCACAGTGCTGCTGAGTGCGTTTGAACTGCCAAACTTTAGTACTAGTCTAGTGCAAACCATTTTTACACCACCGTTAAGTGTCAGTTGGAAACCTTGGTGGTGTGGTTAAATGCCATGACTGCTAACCAGAAGGTAAGCAGTTCAAACCCACTAGGTACTCCTTGGAAACTCTGTGGGGTAGTTCTCCTCTGTCATGGTTGCTGTGCGTCAGAACCAACTCGATGGCAGTGGGTTTGGTTTGGTGAATGTCCATGTCAAGTACTTCCACGGCCTTGACTATCTGTCCATTTCTGCTTCTTCTCCATTGATCTTTAGCCACCATAATCAAACTTCCCAGAAGTCTGAAAACATCCTGTTTTCTCCTCTTGGGGATGCCACATGAGCACTGTCTGTGGCTGAAAGCCTCGGCCTCTCCCTCAGCATGGCTGTCTCCTTCTCATCACCCTTCAGGTCTCTGCTTCAAAGTTACTTTCTCTGAAGGGCTTCCGGGATCACCATATCCAAACAAGAACTTTTTTTTATCACAGCACCTTGATACTCTCCTTCCTGACACACAGGAACAGCCTCTCACGTGGTGCTCTCATGGGTGCCTCTTGTGATCACCACAGCACCTAATACAATGCAGTGCAGGCAGCAGGCACATAACAGAAACAAACGCTTCGAAGACACTCCGGGTAGTGACTCTGGTTTTGTGGCACGTTACAATATTGCAATCTCATATCCCAGATGGGAAAATTACAGCTATGAGAGCTACTATGACTGTTTTGGTATTAAGCTTTGATGCCCGATAAGTTAAAATACCAAGAGAAAAACTGTGAATATTTGAGTCCAAATCCAAACCCATCAAAACCCACTGCCACTGAGTTGATTCTGACTCATACTGACCCTATTGCACTGAAGAAAACTGCCCCATAGAGATTCCAATGAGCACCTGGTGGATTCAAACCGCTGACCTTTTGGTTAGCAGCTGTAGCACTTAACCACTAGACCACCAGGATTTCCTACTGCAGTCTGGTCTACCTGCCCTCATAACAATACAGTTCAATAAAACTGGATTGTAAATTACCACACCCCAAAGATCCCATCTTGAATGATTCCTAACAATAATTAACTTTGTTCCTACTACACATGCTGTGGAAACCCTGGTGGCGTAGTGAGTTAAGTGCTACGTCTGCTAAGGCTGGCAGTTTGACTCTACCAGGCACTCCTTGGAACTCTATAGGGCAGTTCTACTCTGCCCTATAGGGTTGCTATGAGTCAGAATCAAGTCGACGGCACTGGGTTTGGTTTTATATGTATATATATATATATATAAATATATATATACACACACACATAGATGCTCACTTCCGAAACGAAGCTCTTCTGAGAAAAAATCCTGCCTAGGATTGCCTTCCTCTCTCCACAGTAAAAACTGCCAGATAAACTTACTGAAGACCGACCCTGATGATCAGTTCATCAGAAATGAAACGACCCTTTGTTTGAGGACCCTGCATAACCTTTTCCAAGCTAGTTTTGGCTATTTTGCTTCTTACTCTCCTGTCCCACATTTATCCTAAGGAGAGAATTGTTTGATAGGCTGAGAGTTAAGCAAGTCAATGTACGTTAAGGACCCTGGCACAGAGCTGGGTGCTGCCATTCCCAGGAAATGGGTGGAAACTACCAGGTTATTGTCCAATCTCGGGGATCAAATTTGTCTTAAGATTTTATAAGCAACACTATGGATGCAATGGAGTGGGTGGGTGACATAAATCACTAAATGGTCTGCTATTGGCAGAAAGGTTGGCTGTTGGAGCAGACCCAGCAATACCTCAGGATTGAGGCCTGGCAGTCTGCTTCTGAAACGTCACAGCCTTGAAAACCTTACAGAACATGTTTCTACTCTGCAGCATGGGGAGTTGCCACAAGGTGGAACTTACTCTATGGCAACTAACAACAACATTAACAGGTACTGTTTCTACAGCCATATCCTTCTGTGATGGGTTTGCCACAGGACTCAATGTACACAAAATTGCAAGCCCTCCTAGCAAACAAGTCAGAGGGCTTCAAGTTTGGCCTGTTTTACTCTCATCTCTCAAAGGTTTACAATGTCTCAAGTTCTCGAGACTCAATCTATCAGCTGAGTAAATGTGTATCATACATAACCTGACAAACTGAGCAAAAGCTATGGCATCATTTATTTTTTCAATTATTATCTAGACAGCAGTTTCATGTGGACAGGTGTTTTGCTTGTGCCTCAAGTGAAAGGCAAAACTAAATTCATTATTCCTCATGCAGATCGCCTCACAACTTGTGTAAGTGAAGCAAATGATCAATGATACACCACAAAATACTCCATCTTATTCCCTACCACGGCAGTGTGGTTTGAAGATACCTGGGGGACTTCAGGAGCCTTTGTGAGACCTGCACGATTCTCCCTTCTCTGAGCACACACCACAGGGCTGGATACTGTCCCATACACCTCCATCACAACTGATCACAGCAGGTTGGATGCAGAGACAGGTAAGAGAAAACAACTGTGTTCTATTAAGCAGGTACTACACAGCTGCAAAACTACATATATCCATGTACATATGCAGTTTACTTAGGAAAATATGTGTTTTAAGTAAAACTGTAAATCTGTTATTCCAAAATGAAGTTCCTCACTTTTTATCTCTAACAGTAAATACCGACAGACATAACCCACATTAACAAGAGACTTTTGAGGCCCTCACTAATTTTTAAAGATGTAAAGGGGTCCTGAGACCAAGCTGCTTCAGGGCCAGTTCTCACTTACAAAACAGAAGGGCGCCCAGGGCATGTGACAGCACACAGCTGAAGGATGAACGTTTAAGAAGTATCAAACAGAAAAGCAAGGCAGGCTTTTCATAGTCTAGGACTTATTTTTATAGAGTAACAAAATGAAATTTACTTTTGCCCATCCAAACACCTGGGTTGGCCACCTGGTGCTTCCCTCTCCCTGGGGTAAGCAAGCTCCCTGTGAGAAGGGGGTAAGGAGCCTCTCACTGTGTCTGTCAGGGAACCATTAGCAAGGCGCCCACAACTAAAGAAGATACACAAAATCGAGGACCTAGTGAGTTAGCAGGGCAGGGAGGAAAAAAATCCCCCTTTGTGATGAGATTGTATCCAATTGCTTATATAGGTGTTAGAACTGAGAAGTCAACCAACCTAAGTTCTCTGCTGCTTCAAAAAGCTGAGAAGTACTGAGGGTTATTTGTGTGGCAAGCTATGTATCAAGAGCTCACTGTAACAGTTGTCTCTGTCACATTCCGCACTAACATGTTAAGCAGAAGTGAGTCACCATTCACAAAACTCCCTCATTTACAACTAGGTTAGAAAAAAACAACACAGGCTGAGTTACATTCAGGCAGATAGTAAAATCCTCCATTAGGAACCCATTTAGAGCCTTCCCTCAGATCGTAACTATACTTTGCTTTTAGTTGTAAAATATTTTCGGTTTGCTGTGTAGGTTACAACATTCTTTTGAGCTGTTTAGCACAGTGACTGGCACGAGACGGACATTTACATAAACACAAATAGGAGGCAGGGAAAGATTTACAGCACAAACATGCCTGTGCTGGTGGCTCTCATCATTAATTATCCCAACAACACTTCATGACTTTATTAAAGTTTGTTTTAGAAAATAGGTACAACAGCCCTGAGGGGTCAAGTAAATTGATCAAGTTCACTAAGATGGTAGGTGGTAGAAACGCAGTTTGATCTGCTTCCCAGCCTGTACTCTTTCTACCATGTAATGTCATCTCCAGAACTGAACCACAAAGCCCATTTATTTCAGAACTTGTCAGCATGCTCTGTGTCTCTACAGATTTGCCTTATTTCCTATTATCTTAGCTGATGTTCACAATGAGACAGTATCAAGTCCTGAATGACAGGATTTAGGAGTAATTTACCTGCTAAGGAAGGAAAGCTAGTGTGTCACAAATATTTAAAATATTAACTCTTCCCTCCAAAGATAAAAACAGGTAAACTTACTAATGACTATCATAAAACCAACAGCATTATGGGTATCATGCAGGCATTTTGAACAGGAAACATCCAAGGTGCAATATACTCACATGTACTTGTTTAAAGATGCCAGAGAAGTACGCCAATCCAGAGGGAAACAATTAAGTCGGGAGTCGCTGTGTGGACTCTCACATCAACTGCTAGTGTAGTCACTTACTCTCTTGTCCGTGTATTAGGCATATGTGAGAAGTACATACAAACAGACGAACTCTGGTTGAAAAGGGTCACAGGATGGGCAGAAGGAAACTTATTAAGGAGCCATTTCTTGCCAACTCCAAATGTTTGAGGGTATTCAAGCCTTTCTTCTCACTTCTTGATCTTTCCAGGGACAGATCATGACACTGAACAAACCCCGAGTGTGGCAATTCTTGTTTTTCTCTTTTATGAACTCAGAAACAAATACTGGTAAGGGAGCAACTGTATGTTGAGGTTCAATAAAAACTGAGATGGGTTTTGCCCTTCAGTCCTCAGAGACACTACCTAGGAAGGCGTGAAGACAACGCTTCAGAGATGTATTTTATTCTAAAAATGCTTTCTTAAGCACAAAGGTTCAGAAAGAAAAAATATTCACACCCTCTAACAACCATATAGATTTGGAAAGGTGGGGTTATACATCCCAATTTAAAGGAAAAAAAAATTACGGGTTTCAAATACCAGTGAAGATATTATATGCTGCCACCAGAGCTTGGCTTGATCGCTCTGAAGTAACAACACTTGAAAGCTCCTACTCTTTGAAACTAATTTAAACACATTGAATTGTTGAAAGATTAAAAACCACAGTCAGCTAATTACACACTCTCTCATCTCTTATTCAGCAAATGAATCACTTTTCATTATCACTTAGCTGAAGTACATGAATTTCTGCCTAATTAGAAATGTTGTAGATGGAACATTAGCAGGAACAGAGCAGGTCAGGGTATCTTTGCTGCTTCATTTTTAATTCCTAACAGTAGAGTCGGATAGGAAAGAAAAGCCATTAAATTATTTTAAATTATTTATAAAAATTACTTTGTCCAAATTACAATTATTTTTTCCCCAAACGGTCTCAAATGTCTAACGGAATGCAACAAAAGTGTTCAACACTGATTTTCATGAACATTTTAATGTTATGAATAACAGAACATTATGAATACATGGAAACAAAGTTTTATCAATAAAAAAATTTTCAACAGAGTGGGGAGGTAATAATTTGATACCTATATTATAGTGTTTATTTTAAAAAATATTCTCAGCTGAAGGGTGAAACAATTCATTTTGCATTCCAAACTCTAGAATCATGATTCTCATATGAGCATAATGCAGAATCACAGCAGGAAAAAAAATTAAAATTTATTTTTAATTAAATCAATAAAATCTTTGACTGCTACAGGTCTCCTTTAGCAATATATGTTTAATTCCTCTCTACTGGAACCACAGCTTGCTAATGCCATAGTATATATAGTCAAAAGCAAAACAAAATACTGTATAAAATTTAAAAACCAATGCTGTTGTGCTCTAACATTTATATTTAACTGAAGTTTTTAATGGATTTCGATCCTTAAAATTTTTTTTGTTTTGAAGACATTCAAAAAAATAAAAATAAATACTTTTCTTTCTTCTGTGACTGTTGCTGACTGTGAATGACGGCTACAGGGATGAACAGAGGAGGCAGCCTTGCCAAGTAATCACTGCAAATTGTAAATGACTACTAAACCCAAACAAAAATACTGGAGTCTTTTTTTTTTTTTTTTTTTTAAAAAAAGGAAACCATACAGCAGTCTTGAAGAAAAGTCTTTTTTTCTAGTTCTGCAGAGGATAATTATAGCAGAAAATGTGGAGAAAGTCCCCTAGCTATCACCAATTGCTTAAAGAGGTTTCATGACAATAAAAATTTGGGTAGTATAATAGCAGTGTTACTGGAACATTAGCAAAAGTATATACATTCCAGTTACCTCTGATTTAGCCATAATCACATATGTCTGCTTTTTTGGACAAAAATATATATTTTTATAAAAAACTGATCATCCAACTTTAATGATTTCATATATGGACTCAAGAATGGTAGTAAAAGGAAAGGACTCGATTATGACAAGGGGATTCAGGACTGAAAAATCAAGTTCCTCAGGAAAAGAAAAGTACAAAATTAGAGATTCGAACACATTTAATCAGTCCTATTCTGATTTCCCCACAAATTATGCTGTTTAAAACAGGCTCTTTCATTTGTAAAGGCATCCCATGGTCTCACCACACCACTTGTGGTCTCTTCTTACTGGAAGAAAATGAGTCTTGCCTGCCTCATCTGACGTTCCCTGGACTGTCCATCTGAAATACTAGATACTTCACTTTTATAAAACAGCTTTTTTGGTTCTTTATGTAGGCTTATTTTAATTGATAAAAGAAAGGGGAGTTGATCAGCATTTTCATTCAACATCAACTATCTGCACAGCTAAAAATTCTTCATTCATCTGTTCCTTTACAATCTCTTATTTGTTAAAGTTGGTAAAATTTGCAAAGGCATCTTGCTTGGGTTGTACAGTTCCAGAAGTCATGGCTATGTTGGGCATGCCCATTCCCATTGTGCCTGACAGGCCCATCCCGGGAGATGGCATCCCCATGTTCATGTTCATGCCCATCATGCCCTGGTTCATCATCGGAGTATTCCCAAGAGGGGCCATTCCCATAGGGCCAGTCATTACACTGGGCATGCTCACAGGCATGGGTCCCCCCATCAAAGGGTTAGTCTGAGGCCGGACAGGAAGCATGTTAGGTTGAGAACTGAGGTTCACAGCTCCAAAGCTTTGGGTCATCACATTCATAGGCTGCTGCATACCTACCAGAAGAAAACAGACAACACATCCTTACTGCAACGAACATTTAGATTCACACTGCACAACAGCTGCATCAATAGCTTCTAGCTGCAATAAAATGCCTTGATGACTATGTTATAAAAGAAGTCATCAATCTGCACTTATGACTTTTGAGCGGCATTCAGCAGCTGCTAGGCCTGGTTTCACAGAGACACTATAGACACAAGAAGAAAACTAAATCAGAATCAGAAGTACAAAGATTTATACAAAATCATGGAGTTATTTACAAAAGCAAAAAAGCTAGAAATGATTTCAAGAATCAATGAAAGAAAGATTATACACTGATCTGATGGAATACTATAAAAACCTAAAAGTCATTTTCTCCCCTAAGAATGTTCAATACAGGGAAAATGCTCCTAACTTAATACTAAATGAGACCAGCAAGACACAAAATAATATAGACAGAATGATCTCCAGTATTAAAGACATGCTTAGAAGAAACAGAAAGATGTATTAAAATAGTGATTATCCCTGGACTGTGGAATAACACATGATTTTTGTTTCTTCATTGTATCTATACTGAAAAGAAATTATACAACAAGTAGATATTTTACTTTAGTAACTGGGTCTCCAAACTCACAGTACAATAAATACTACCATGCCAAGAGCAGAATCCAAAGTCATCTAATCTCCCAGAAGACATACCAAGTGTGTATCATGTGAAAAGATCTTATGTGACCATAGTTGACCTCACCAGAGTCTATGTCATGTGTTTCTTCTTCATGACCTGACAGAATCCTGGCATCAGGGTAAAAGATTACAAGTACACACAGAAATGAGACATCATGAGGTAACTTACTCTGTTGTTGAATCATTGTATTGAGAGATGGCTGCTGGGGTTTAGAAGGCTGCATACCAGGTAGTAAGTTGTCTAGGCTGATGTTTACACTGGGGTCAGACCAAGTAGAGGGCAGGGTTTTGCTGACTGGTTTCTGGACCATATCTGTATTCTGATTATAGAGAGGATTAGGCTTCTGGAACACTGTGCTAACATTTTGCAAAGGCTGGAAAATAGAAAAATGCTCTAAAAATTAAGCATCTGTTCATGTTATGGGTCAATAAAGATTATCGAATGGCAATTTAAAAGTAATTCTAAATATATACTACACTTTGTAATGAATTTTTGAAATCCCAAAGAACCACAAATGTTCTATGTTGTCTCCAACACTCTGAGTAACTAGCTTCTCGAGGAGGTTCCTGTAGTCCAAACAATGTTGAGGTGGAGAAAAAAACCCTAACATTCCTACACTACCATCTACCCTCCCATCACCCACATCCAGAAGCTACCACTCCTGGCAAATGTTACCCTTTGTTACTGTAAATGTTATATGCTTTGTACCTCTGCTGAATTTAGGTCATAGTCATAACCCAAATTTTGTGAAGGTACAAAGAATGCCTGGGGTGACTACTAACTTCAAGTTAGTACTGCTTTAAGGAAATATACAAAAGAAAATTTATTCTTACAAAAGAAATTCAGGATTTTTCACACTCTAAAAGGGAAAACCATCAATCAAATACCACATTGTATCTCACCTATCCTGACTAATGTCATCCTGCTCTATGTACACAACACTGCCTAAAGTGAGCAACAGTAGAAGAACTTAATACACACAGATCAATTTAGTCAAAAGAAGAAATTCAGGAGAAAGAAGCAGACGTGTCCAAGGATAACTGAATACGACAGAAAAAGGGAAAACAGGAAGAAGTGAAAGTGTACCAATTCGAAGAGTTGTAACACTATTGCATTTAAGACAGCAAAGAGAGTGGGCTGGCTTTCGCTTAGGTGACATGCAGGAAACCCAGAATTAACTGACTTGTTCATGGTGCAAAGGTTAATATTATTGGTGTGGGGATCACATCCTTTTTCATGTTAGGTCTAAACTGTCACCTTTCTGCTGCTTTCTTCTCTTCCTCCATCCGAACACCCCAAAGAGAAAAATCTACATATCAAAATTAGTAATTAGCATCATACTCAAAAGCTGAGTCAAAAAGTAGCAGATTTCTGATACAATTGAGGCGTATACATTCCAATGCAGTACTTGTTTGAATCTACGCTACTACTGGGTTATTTAGATATAACCATAAAAAAGTGAATTAAAAATCTCCCATTTTAGTTGTTTTCCTTTATGAAAAATGCAGAATTAAAGAGGAGCCTATATAAAATTTATGTAACACAGAGCAGGCCCATAATACGGAACATTCACCAATGAAGAGAATGATTTTCCAAACTAGCAATGACTGTTTGTAAGATACGAGACTTCTTTAAGGACACACCCAAAGGTCTTGCTGTAAGTGAAAGTGTCTTGCTCTTCCTTTTACTTTATATATCTATACACGTATCTATTTATATATATATCTATATGTACACACCCATTTTTTTAAAAAAACTTTTATTTTAAACTATTTAATACGAGTGCATTATAATTCAATAAATTTTCAGCATGTGCCACCAGTGCAAGACACCATGCTTGGATCTGCAGGCACTAGGGCAGGCTGAGAAGGTCCTGCCCTCCAGGACCCAAAATGACAGTAACTGGGGGAAAGAGTAAGGTAAATGCAATATGAAAATTTGCTATCTATAGAAACGACTTGCTTACTTCCCCGCTTTGTGCATACCTGCCATTAGATTAGAATATCTGCAAGATCATGAATCAGAACTTCCAAGGGAGCTGGCGTAACTTACCTGTGATCGTGACATGGGCAAACCAAGTCCTACAGAATTAGTGCTCATCATAGAGAAATTCATACTCTGGGAAGATGTCATGGTTGCCTGGGAAGAGCCCATGAGATCAAACAGGTCTGAAGAATTGGAGGCAGTAGGAGGTGGCCCTAGAGCTGGCTGGGAGCCACTGAAGAGTTCTATAGCTGGCTGGGAGGCACTGCCGAAGAGGTCACCACTGGACGTGACAGGGCCTGATGGGGCTTGGTTGAAGGCACTCCAGTCACCGAAGTCTCCATTCCCACTTGTTGCTGCTCCTGAGGAAGAAAGAAGTAAAAGCCTAAGGGACTTTCTGAAATGCACAGAATAAATATAATAATCTACGGACTGAAACAAACTAGAGGTGATTTGTGTCCATCCAGGTTAATATCTGCAAGGCACCATCTCTGTATAGACAGGATTCTTCCTCATGAATATTTCATGAATGTTCACAAGGTGGCAAAGAAAAAAAATGTAACTCCCACATACAGAGTAAGGTCTATCTCTCGGGCAGGTCTGTAGGTCACACTTAGAAGTTATAATCAAAACTTCCCTTTAGATGAAATGTGCATATAAAATACACTTACAACTAAACAATTATGGTCAAGCCTGGGACTCAGAAAAGCATGAAGGAAACTGCAAGACAGACGGTTAAAATTTTTACTGGGAGCTCTGGAAGATTCATACAAGGAGACAGCAGAATCACAGATGCTCTGAACTCAGTTCATTCACTTTAGGTTCGAAGAGAAATTAAACTATAATTTATACTTCTCCATGTAATAAAACCTAAAATTTACCACTTTATAAAAAGCAAAACCAAAAGAACCCAGAAAGGCACAGCTCAAAAAAAGCTAGTAAAATTGAGGGCACGGTTAGTAAATTTTTACAAGAACTCTTCACTTATTTGGCCATGTTTCCACTGACGACACAGTGCTACAGCCAGCATACAACCTTACTACATCACTTGCTTCAACAGGGTCTGTAATCCAATTATTTACATAAAAAGAGAGGGACTGTTAAAAGACAGGAACTCACAGATGTAAAAACAGAAACAAACTTCCATCCCTACACTTCAAAATGTAATTATTTCAGGTAGAATGTACTTAATAATATAAAAACTGTTAAGTTTATTAACATGACGGTTAACAGAACAGATTTTGCACCTATGACCCTGGGGAAATTACATAACTATACTATGTCCTAGTTTTTTTTTTTTTTAAATATATCCAAGTTATGAGGATGAAGTAACTAAATACATAGTAAGCATCATTTAAGGTTTGCCACTGTTACTCTGGATGTACTGTGGAAGTGTCGATGAAAGCAGAGGCACCACACTCTCTCTCTCCTTTCAGTAGGCCACACTAAAGTGTAAGTCAGGCTGCATACCTATATGATATTAACTATAGGGTCGCTATGACTTGGGATCAACCTAACAGCAGCAGGTTTTTTTTTTTTTTGGTGACTCTAAGAATATACTAAGAGATACATTTCAAAAATTTTTAACTAGGCCATACATGAAGCTAAGAGTTTTTCTCTAAAAAAGGGACAAGGATGAATATGAATTAATGGAAGTGAAAAAGCACAGTTAAAAGAGCTACACATAAACTGGCATTTGAAAGCGAATACTACGTATTTTCGCGTTAAGTAACACCATCTCGTTGGACTCCATGTTCACTTACAATCTGGAAATACATTTTATCTAGCTTAAAAGGTAACCAACCACTGCAATGCTGTGTCTCATTATGCTAAATATCAAAGGAGAATAATACAAGTCTTTAAAACTGTACTGTTCCACTATCATATTAAAATGTAAGCATCCTCAAAAAAGAAAATAATTCATTTAGAAATTCCAAGCACTATCAACAATTTCATACGAGAGCTGGGCTAATACTCATCATCTCAGGGATTTACTAAAACATGTCTGATCTACTTTACAAAAGAGACTTTCAATTAATTCTATATATAAAACAAATTAAACTCACATTTCAGTAAGGCTGCTGTATAAAGGTAAACTTTATGTTGATTTTCTATTTGTTTGAGCTATATAGAACAGTACGAAAGGAAACTGGAGTAAAATCTTGCACCACCTGAAAACTTTATCTGCGATGATTAATCACAGGAGCACGCAATTTCTAGTGGGGCACACATCGTTCAGAAATGATCAATCATTGCTGCAACAGTTTCAGCCCCTTACACAACTGTGATCAGGTTATAGAAATCACACAGATCCAGATGAAGAGATGCATCACTTGGGCAACATCAACATACTGGAAGTATTTGTGTAACAGGAACCTTTATATACATAAAAACCAAGGGTTACACAGGGAGACTCTAAAATCAGGGCAACATATATTTTCCACTCTGGATTATCTAAAGCAAGGTATTAACCCTTAGAAAGTGTAATCACACTTCCAAAATTAAGTAATTACTCAAAGTTTCTGGTTTCATGGAAATATTTGGAATTTACACAAGTAGCCTGTCAAAATAATCAAGTTACAATATGCATCTCTTTCTAAATTCTCAGTAATAGGTCATGCTACTTGAAATAAACGGAAGACTAATTCAGTTAAGTTGCACTTGTCTTCTCTGCTTTATGTTTACAACTTCAGGCTCAGATTTTACAAAAAAGAAGACAAAACCTACAACTCCCTTACAATGTAAGAAGGGGGGAGAAGGGAAGACTTACCCATACTTCTAAAGCTATTATTTTATCCTGATAAAGAAGGGTAACAAGCAGCACTGTTTCCAATTTTATAAAGCTGGAAGCACAGATACTTTCCCAAAGTTAAACAGCTACCACAGTTTATGACAAAGATTAAAAAAAGGACAAAAGACAACACACCTTAAGCGTTAAATGTTTGAGCCTGTCCTGTTTGGATGTTGGTATTTCATTATTTCTAATCCAACATAGATGGAGATTTCTTTGCCTGAGGTTCAATTACTATTTTAGGAGGCCAAAAGGAAGTTTAGTTAAGACATCTAAATTATAGAGATGAGTTTTTAGTAAAATTTTCTACACAATTCCAATGGCAAAGAGTTTCAGTCATGAAAATTATATAAATTAAGCTACAATATTCTTGCTACTAAAATTTAGTTATTTATACTATTTCATACCTGCTCCTCCCTCTCCCTCAAAAAAGAAAGCTACAGAAGGGTCACTTCTGAATAAAAGTAATTTTCTTTAGGCGTATTTGAATACTTTGCAACCAGAGTAATTCCTGTGGCAATTACAAATAATCAGCCCAGTAAAAATAGTTTGTGAATAAATTCTTTAGGAATTATAAACACTATAAGGAGAAAAAAAGGGGAATTAAGCGTAGACAATTGTTTTGTTTTGACAGTTTCATAAGCTTTTTCACATGCCCCTAGATTTCTGGCCAATCAAACCACATCATACCTTGGGAAGGCAAACTGCCTGATGCTGCAGCGGAGCCAAAGTCTGCAAATCCTCCGAATAAATCAGCTGATCCTCCTAGAGATTGGGTATGATGAAAATGTTAAGCTTTTGGAACAACAGGACAACTGATAACAGTTTCAGGAAGCCATTTTAGCACCCCACTTTACTACAGCCCCAGACCCATCATAAAGCTGGGTTGTTGACCTAGGTTTTCATGTTACCAAGCTCCCCTTTTATGCTACCACAAACTCTACGTTCCTTAGTCTATTTCCAGTAACATGAATGACTTTGAATCTCTGGTTTAAGTTATTCCTTACTTGTATTTCACGAACATAAGGTAAGCATACAGTTTGTATTGCCAATTATACTGCATTAAAGTTGAAGTTCACACTGAATAAATTTAAAAATTCATGATCTCATACCGATATTGAAAAAAAAAAAAAAACCTTTAAAACAGGAGTTAGGAAGTTAGTAAATTTAGAAGGAGCCACCGAATTAGAAAATCACCAATTTTTGTAAGATTCTTCAACGGTAAAACATTGTTGGGGAATGAAATATTTGCATAACCTCATGTAACACCCCACAGATTACTAGTTTACAAAGGGATAAAGATACTTTTTACAATGGAGAGATTTTCTGGCTACCACCTTACCAAACTCAACCCAGTAAAAATCAAACGCAATAGTTATCACAGCCCTTCTGATGCTGAGGAACTGAAAAGAACATCACCCATGCAGAAGTTCCTGCCAAAAATATTCACCTCAAATTAACATAAGGAAGTAATCAGACAAATACAAACTGAAGGGCATTCTGCAAAAGACTCTCAGGACTCTACAGAAAATCATAAAAGATCAAAAAGACTGGGAACTGCTCTACATTAAAGGAGCCTAAGGAGACGAGACAAGTAAATGAAGTGTGTGAAGCTCAAACGGACTCCGGATTCTTTAAAAAAGGCTATGCTGAAATATGCACTTGAGACATGGGGGCAAATTTGAATTTGGACTTTTATTACACAATACTGTTGTTTTAATGTTAATTTTCCCAAGAACAATAATTACGTATGAAAATGTTCTTGTTCTACAAAGACAGATGCTGAACAATTTTGGGGCAAAATGCCATGATACTTGCAACTTCTTGTCAAAGGGTACAGATTAAGCAAATATGTAAATATACATATACAAACAATACATGAAAGAGAAAATCAGGCAAACTTTCTGAGTCTGAAATAAAAAGTTGAGGGAATTTGAAGTTATGTACAAAAATCAGTTTTAACAGATATATGGAGAAGTAATGCAATGATTTTTTGTGGACTCCTGTCTTCTACTGTTGAGTCCATAAATGAATTAAAACTTGTCTATTTTTAATGCATGGAAGAACAGCTTTTTGTTACTTCTACATTGGCATTTTTAAAGAGGGGGTGAGGTGCAAATCATAAGTAAGCCTAACACCACATTGTCATACAAGTCTTATTTATAAACACTATTTTTGTAAACAAAAATATTTTAACACACAATTTGACCAATAACATTATTTCAGATTTTCATACTCAGTTTCTCTACAGTTCTCTTATCAACTACATGGCTGAATGATCTAAAAACTGGCATAGTTTTCTCTACTTTCATTTGTCCTTAAAGATTTCACCTCTTACAAGTCACAACCTTAGTAGTCTAGAGCAGCAGCTCAATTATGGTGCTTTTAGTGTTATGTGAACATTATATAGGTTACCTCACAGCTGCTTAGCCTGCAGTGCTTAGAAACTAGCCAGGTGGGACTGAAACATCTGGGCTGCACTCAAACATCACCAGGGACAACTTTCAACATCTGGTGCCATTTCTGAATTGTCTTATCGCTGCAAGACATTCTGCCCCATCTGCTTCACTCAACTGGGTTAATTAAACTAGAACCATCTCCCTTTCTTAATAAATGGCCAGCAGTGATAAAAAAAAAAAAAAGGAACAAATCAATTTCTGATATAGGTGTACTTGGTGTTTCTTTTTAATGCATGTTTACTGTATTCAACTATGAGCAAACAGAATGAATTTCTCATTCCTTCATCTCATTACAAATGCAGATGTTCATGTACATCACTTACCAGCGAACTGAGTCCCACCAAGGCCAAGTCCTCCAGTCCCACCAACACTATAGCTCACACACCCATTTTTTCCTTCATCCAAAGGATAATACCACAGTAGTTTCGTTATTTTTTCCCTAAAGGTACATACAGATGAACTCTATTTTCAAGCTACATAAATAAGCATGTATATTGATACAAACTAGGGGGGAAATGAATGTTGCAAACAGCTGCTGCTTAACATTCTTCTCTGTTTTCTGTAGAGTTGTTTCATGTTAAAAATATTGATTAAATAATACTGATTATACTGTTGGGTAACAGAATTATAGCTAATCATATTGTAACACTAAGGTGTTTGAAATTCAGCATTACTTTAATGTGCATCATCCATGCTGTGAATAAACATCAATGTGTCATTTATCATGCCAAACAAGGTAAGGATTTTTCAAATCTTATTGAGACTGGGGTACAAAGAAAATTCACACTGAGGACAAAAGCACTGAATATTATAGATTATAATTTCAAACTGGGTGAAATGTTTTATTTTTGCCACATTCTGAATTTCATGTTTCAGATAATTACCTACTTTGGTTATTCTGCCACCTTCTACCAACTAAAGTGAAACTGTACTATGTCTATAACTTTTTATTACAAATAATTTATTTAATTTAGGAAAAAGTTTCTCTGAGGAGGAAATAGAGATACCAATGCCATAAATGTAACAAGAATGTTCTATACTTAAGCATTTCTCCAGACAACTCCTAGCTAATAGAATTTAAATAAAAGAATCTACCAAAAGTTGCTGCATGTGAGACTGCTAAATTTCACAATACGAGCTATTCTTCCAGATTCCCACATGAGAGCTGTCATTATAAATGAACCATTTCCATCTGCCTTTTCAGGGCAGCAAGGAGGTTATTTACAATCACCAGCTGGGAACATGTATTTTCCAAAACAATACCATAAACGGGCAAAAGACGGCTACATCAGACAACGCTTAAGTTACAAAATGAATTTTTCTTCAACAAAGAATTTGCTCTAGATCACATTAAGGAAAGAAAACTTTTGCATAAAGAATTCTAACACACAAAACTAGGAAGAATGAAAAAATTTGGAAAAATAGTCGAAAATACACATATAAAAGCAATTATACTAAGTTTTATAAAAATTGATTAAAAAAGGAAGAATATCTCCAATATGAAAAAAATGGAGAAAGGACACAGACAAGTCAAAAGAAAAAAAAAGCTTATAAAAATACAAACAATGTTCAAACTCAATTAGTAACCAAATAAATGCAAAAAGCAATAAAATGCTATTTTCCCTTTACCAAGGAGAAAAGTTTGAAATAAGCAATTTGGCTACTTTATAACTGAGAAAAATTGGGGGCAAGGGAAGCACACACAAAACAAATGCTTAATGTTCAAAAAATAAGGGACTGGTTATACAAAATTATTGCGTATCAATACAACGTAAAATTAGAAAGTAAGGAAAATTTTTGTAAAAGAATACCAACTGTAATACAAGGAAATGGTTATGAGATCATGAGTATTTATGGCTAAATACCACCTCCCCACTCAAAACAAAACAAAATCCTACTTAAAAGTATGAAGAAGACTGGTCATGCAATAAACACTTAAATAAATGTTTTGACTCAATGTGCAGAAAAATGTGTTTAAAAAATAATATTGCTAAAACTATTAATAGTTAATCTTATATAGTGAAATTATGGTGAATCATTTGTTTTCCACTAAATTTCTAAAATGAGTATGTATTACTTTTAATAATCCATGAAAAATGTTAAAAAATTTTAGTTTTAGTAAACTTACTTTTAAACTAGAGACAACCCTTCCTTTGGTATACTGAGGATGTAAGAAGCCAAAAAAAACAAATCCATTACTATCAAGTCAATTCTGATTCAGCTACCCTAAAGAACAGAGCAAAACTGCTCCACAGAGTGTCCAAGGTGTACCTGGCAGATTTGAACTGCCAATCTTATGGTAGGCAGCTATAGATCTTACCCACTATGCCACCAGAGTTTCCAAGGGTGTAATAAGATGGCTTGTGTTCATGTAAATATCCTCAGCTAACTAGCTGTTACTGAGCAAAGGCAACAGGTCCAAATGTGAATGTAAGGGTTTGTTTTTTATAAACTTTAAATCACCTTAATGTCGTTTTAACTAAAAGAAAAATAGAATTCAAAACTGTAAGTTATGAAAAGTATTTGTACTGACTATAGAGTATTCTCCCTTAAACATCATCTACTGTGTTAAGGAATATTTTGTGTGATGTCATCTTAATATCAAATGCCTTAAGTGCACAGGGACAAAGCAGCTTCATTTCGTTGGGGGGGGGGGAACTTCAATGAGTTCTGACACTATTTCTAACTAGCTTAAACTAAAACTTTACATTATTACTCATATTTTTTAAATGTTTACTCAGAAATATACTGTATGTAGAGGCCACCAAAACATCACTTGAGCACAGATTTAAAAAGAACACGACCTTAGTGGGAAATTTAGTAAGACCATTCAAGTAAATCTTGGTAGTCAGATTTCACATTTATATTTTTAAACTTAGTAAAACATTCTACAATATTACATGACATACACTTTTGAAGATGCTAACAAGAATGTAATAACATATACCAAAATAAAAAAAATTCTGAGCATTTTCTCAGAGGATATATTTATCCAGTGAGTGGTACAGATGCCGTATCTGCTTAGCTTTACAGTTCATGCCCATATTACTCGCATGATGGTACTATTATAAATATGGGCACATCTGGTAAATGGCACCCAAATGACATACCAAATAGCAATGTTAATATGGTAGCGTCTCACATTTTCTCATGTGTAGGTGCTAAAGATTTAGTATCCAATTTTCTTTCACTGCTGAATTCAATTTAAAATATATTATTAAAATATTTAAATAGAGACTCAATGACACTAAATTTATGTGCTGATGACGATCTGCACAAACAGGGTTTAACATACTGTAAAACAGGAGATGATACTAAAAAATAATTCTGATGCTAACCCATGTTGCTTTTTAAAAAATATTAAGATGAAATAAACTTAAACGTAAGAAACTTTCCAGATTTCATTCCGATTCTTTGTCTCAATTACTCTAGTAATAGTAACTGCTATTTCTACTTAATTAGTCGACCTACTGGTTGCACTGGAAAAGGAAAACCATTCAAAGGTTTCTTGCCAAGCAAAGACAGCATGTTAGTATTTAATAATTTCTGTTTAAAGCAATCTTGGTATCACTGAGGAAAAAGTTATAACCCATTCATCTGACCTTCCTAGTTAATTCTTCTGATTGCTCCATTAAAACTTCTCACCAATGCATAAAAGGGGCTCTTTAATATTTTATACCAAGAAGTCCCAAAACAGTTGATATTCTGTGACACTATGTCTGTATTATATGACTACATGCTAACTGTGAATTAACAGTACAGTTCAAATCACAGCACATAAATAGTTAAATGACTAATGCAGTTGTTTGTAACCCTGGATGTGTCAGTTCTATAAAGTGTAAAGAATAATTTCATGAATAATTATAATTACAGGAAAAAAAAAGGGAATTGAATTTCAGAAAGTAGGTCAAACCAGATGCCCTGCGAGGCCCACTTCCAGTCCAAGAACTCAGCTGGCAAAAAACAGAAGAAAAATAATGGGGTACTTTATACTGATTCTACATACTTCACTATCAATGCAAATAACTTATATCATAGACTTCCACTTAAACGCTAATGCATAATTTGAAATAATTTTGCTTTGAAAAATTACTACACACAACTAAGAATAATAAAAATATTTTGTGTATCAGTTATATCCCTCCTGCTTTCTACATTTTACTGTGAAATAAATCTTAAACATGTCAGGAAGGTTTGCCTTTAAAATAACTATATTCGCTGAGCTGTTTTGACTGGTAGTGAAGTCTTTAATATGCTATTAATCACTAAATGAAACCCCACAAAATCAATTTTCTTCAAAATAGTTCATCAAAAATTACTCACATAAAATCCAGCATACACTGGAAATGAAACTGAAGAAATCATCAAGCTCCACCTATGAGAAAATTGTGGTAAACTGCTCCTCTGCTACTCTTCAGGAAATAGGTCAGACAGGCAGTGTCACACTTCCAGAGAAGGGACGTTCCCGCCACTGCACTGCTCGTCTACGTAACTAGGTAATTATTTGGGACTCTGATTAATGGTCACTTCTTCCACTTGACCCTCACATGAGGACAAGAACAGTGTTTTAATAAACTAAGACTATATACCAAGCACCGTGACAAGTATCTGATTCAATAAAGATTTGCTATAGAAAGGAATAAAACATTAAATGAACCCAAGGTACACCTAATGCTGAGAGCCAGATTAAGATACAGGACCGAGCAGCCAAGTGGGTAGAGCAGTAAACGTTGCTTACATAGGAAGCAAAGGACCCCAAATACTCACGCAGTTTTAGTTTACACTAGTAGCACACTTTGTGTTTCTCCAAGTTAATTTAACAAAATTAGGAATGGAGACTATAATCCTCCGAAATCTTTAATCATGGAAAATTTCATGAAGTGTACTGTGCTTTGAAATACCACTTATTATTAAAGGGCAGGAAGCACCATATTAGACACAGAAAATCATTAAAATGTGAGTATTAAAGTGATTTTGGAATATACTGATAAATATTTATTGACTACCACAGACAGGGTTTGGCTATATATTAAGTTCAAAAACAGGGGGTATTTCTTTTAAGAGAGAGTTGGACAACACAGATACATGTATCAAAAGATAAACAGTAAGAATGCAATAGGTAGTTCTAATAAGTTGCCAAGACCACCGGTAGCAAAAATTAGGAAGAAGGAAAGATGATGAAATTATCAAACACTTAAGCATTCTTCTCCCTTATTTTAGGCAAATCATTTATTTTCCCAAATAGTGCTCAAGGCTCACTACTTGCACTTCAAAAATAAATCTAGTGCAAATAAATGCCAATTTCCCTTTTCATACATATTTTCTTTTTTTAATGACGCTGAAACACAGAAGCTCACCTGTTGATTGGCTGGTGCCATCAAACAGATCAACAAGGTCGCCAGATGACTTGCTGCTAGGCACTGAAGTCTAAAAACAAACATATAACTGATAAGCTTAGAAAACAATGATTTTTTTTCTAAAGGTTTTCAACATGCATAAAACTAACATTTTATCAGCACTTTCATTTCCAATTCTTAACTTACATATAAATACTTGCTAATTATCTTACTAAGGCTAGATTTACTTTTCGGGAAAGAGCATTAAGTACTATTTAAATAACTGCATCCACAGCACTGTAAAAGTCCCTGTTGTCCATATCCATCTTTTTCCTAACTCATTTATTTTCTTATTGCTTATCACTCTGGAAAACATTATTTCAGATCCCATTCAATGCTATGTGATCAGAAGCATTTGGGAGACATTAAAAAATACTTAATACGTCAACAACACCACAACATACTGCATCATAATTGTCCATGATGAGGCCTGGGCCTACACAGTCTTACAGAACTCCACTGATAATTCTAATGCATTACAAAGGCTGAAATCCACTGTATCAGAGGCCAAGATTCCACCTGGCTCTAAATTTCCATTAACTTTAGCAAAACCTACGGTTTGCACATCACACATACTAGTTAACTTCTATGAGGCATGCATATCTTGATTTCTAATTGTTTCACATCTAGCTTTGAACTACCTTGCACGGCTTGCTTGGAATTGTAACACTGTTTCTGTCTTCTCCATAGCACTAAGCACCCTGATGCATATGCCCTGTATATTCAATACACACTTGCTGAACCAGAACTGAATTACTAGACAACAGGGAGACGCTGTAAGTTCCTAAGCATTTTAATTGGCTCTTTGAAACTTTAAAATACTATACTGTAGCTCAAAACTATCTTGACATAGAGAGGGGTCAGAAGCAGTTGGGTCCTAACTTTTCTAGAACTGTAGCCTTTTAAAGAATATATCAAAAAGCTTTTATTACTAAAATACTTATGGCAGAATGCCATATACTCAAGAA
Source organism: Heterohyrax brucei (assembly GCA_028571685.1). Taxonomy (NCBI): domain Eukaryota; kingdom Metazoa; phylum Chordata; class Mammalia; order Hyracoidea; family Procaviidae; genus Heterohyrax; species Heterohyrax brucei. The sequence goes on from CM053141.1 coordinate 175,942,967, forward strand.
ACAGTAAAAACTGTTTAAAATTCATCAAGATATGAAAGTGTCATTTTTTTTTGTAAAAATAAAAGCCATTATACAGATTTGATGGTTCTCTTCCTGTAACCTTAAAATGATTTCCCAATACAACCATCATCACATATTTGAATTTTAATTCGTATATAATCTACCAGATCCTAACACCCATCCACAATATCCACAGCAGGGGAAACCTAAGACCCTTAAAGAAACAACAGAGCCATTTTCCCTCTCTGACTGCAACTACAGTCGAGATATAAAATTCTTAACGCTGTTATCAAAACTAAAAAGAGAACAGCATGAGTAAAATTATACACTGGTCCAGAAGATACCTAGCAAAAATTGGTACAGTACTCGTCCTTGTAATTACGTAGGCCTAGCTTTTTCACAGTCACCTACAATTTGCAAAAATATATTTAAAAAAATCTCTCCCACCTTTTAGCTACCTCTGATGCAAAGATAAAGTTGGAACACTAGTGGGTGACAAAGTGACATAAATGACAAAGGGGCAAATCTCTCTCTTTGGTAAATTTCTATCCAAAAGACTAGCCCGTAGCCAGGTACCCCAGTAGGTGGATTTCATTTCCGTGGTAAATAAAAAACAAATTATGAAGGTATAAGAGGCAGTGTTTTATACTTTTTATACTGATTAGTGGTGATTACAAGGCAAAACAGCCTCCTATCACGGGCATTACTGCTATGTTAAATGAGCTTATTTTTCCTTAGTACCATTTTTAAAAACTTCCAAATACCCTCACGTTTTCCTTAGGGAATCCTGCCATGCTTGGTAACCAGCAGTGGAACCGAGAAGGAACAGAAGCACTACATCCAATTCATGACCTTTCCCAAATGAACTGAGAATATCATTTCTACTTTCGTAGAAAGAGCACTGAAAATCATCCAGCAATTGGACAGGTTTCCTTCTCCAAAGAGGCTTCTTATTATTAATGACTCAGTAATACAAGCCAGACGATTTATAATTAATATGACGGCCAAGAACTGCACAAGCCAAGAAATACAGGAATTCTAAAAATGGTTTCGAAGAACAAAACTGTGTATAAGACGTAAACTCATGCCATTCCCACCTTAACTGAAGACTGAGGTGTACTGGTTGAAGCATTCTGATCTGGACTTGCTTTGTCCCCTGTGTAATGTGCGGCTGCTCCCAGATCAATAGTTTTGGAAGGATTTGCTGTGCGCTTGTGTCTGGTTGTGGTAGTCTCTGTGGCCTGTGTGATGTGGATATGCTTTGTCGTCACAGTCTCTTCTTCATCTTTGAATTCACCTTTGGGAGATCTGCCTCTTCTTGTTTTCTTTTCCTCATCACTGTCACTAAAAGATATTAAAAATGAAGCACAATAAGACGACTTGGGATCATCTTAAAATTGAGTCCTCAGTGATTTGAGCTCAAGAATTTGTAAGGCAGTAACTCCAAAATTCTATACTTTTGACTATTTGACAAGGATCAACAGAATGCCAGCTCAGTTATCTGAATAACGATGAGTGTGTACTGGGGAAGTGGACATCCGCAGAATTCCCTAGGTAAGTCTAAAACACTGACACGAAAAGTATTTACATAAACATGTACACATAAAACTGGCCTGAAATAACTCAAGTGCTTATTTATTACAAATTCAAAGCTTAATTAAAAATAAAGTAGAAGGATAATCATCGTATCAGAATCAACTAATGAGACCCTCATAGTTCAAATACCAGTATTTGACACCATCTTTTGGAAATGGCCCCACTTCCCTTTATATAATATAATTCTATCAACTCCCAGGTAGATACATAATAAAATATTACAATTTTAATGCATATCTTTTAAATAGCATCTTCTCCAACCTCAAATGATTAAAACGCAGAAACATGTGATAACATACTTCATAACAACTGTGCTCTATTTTACTACTGTATCAGGAGATAAAGCTTGTCTATTACCGAAGAAAAGTAGAGAAAACCTGGCATGTTTAAAGTGTTTTTAAAATAATTCTCTTTCAGGCACATTTTCACTTTCATCTGAAACTATTTTCTTTTCTTAACAGAGGAAAGAAACAAACCGAGTACGGAAGTACACTTTTCCTGTGCTGGGAATGAAAACACCAGTACTATACTCTGTTATCCAGTAACAAGGCACTGTTTTTGTCGGGTGCAAGGAAAAATGAGGGAAAGAGAGGAGGAAAAAAGAAAGAGACAGAGGGTAGATAAAGAGAAGTATTACATGGAATATGTGCCATTACTTATATTACTTAATTTTAGAGAAGGTAATTTGTAATACTGAAACCTTACAATTATTTATAGCATTGAAATATTTATAAATAACCTAAAATAAAATGCTTAAAATTCCTTTTATGACTGTTATTACTAGTGCAATGTGACTCAGACTAATCTAAAGCAATTTTCTGCTAAATATAAGCCAGTTTAGATCTTGTAGAATAAACAATCAAGAAAGTTTTTATATAGGGAACTGACAAATTCTACCAAGTGTGCAAAAGTCCCTGCCACTTACTAGTAAGAAACCTCTTTGGAGGAAGAAACCTGTCCAACTGTGGCTGACAGTCCTGTGCTGGCTGTACCGTCACGCCGCTGTAATGCAGGAAGCTATGCCAGCAATCCTTCAACAAATAACACGAACACTCATGGTGGACAGGTTTCAGCAGAGCTTCCACACAAAGAAAAACTAGAAAGGAGGACCAATGAAGAAGGACTCGTTTTCTAAAAAACAAACTGGGCACTGAAAACCTTAAAATGTGGTAGTACATTGCCTGTTACAGTGCCAGAAGATGAGCCACTCGGGTAGGGTGGCACTCAAAACACGACTGGGGAAAAGCTGCCTCCGCAAAGCAGAGTTGACCTTAATGACATGGATACAGTTAAGATTTTGGACCTTCACTTGCTCATATGCCATGACTCAAAATAAGAAGAAACAGCTGCAAACATCCACTAATAATCAGAATGTGGAACATACCAAGTAGGAACCTAGGAAAACCGGAAGCCATCAGAAATGAAACAGAACTCCTGATGATCAATATTCTTAGCATTGGACTATGCCAGGAATAACGGTGTGGTGTTCACTGTCAAAAAGAAAATTTCAAAATCTATCCTGAAGTACAGTGCTGTCAGTGATAGGATAATACTCATATGCCTACAAGGAAGAACAGCTTGACTATTTTTACCAACTTCTGCAATGCAACATTCATCAAACATGCCATTAAAATTTTGCATTGGTAACTACTGGTGACTGGAAAGTTGGAAATACACAAGGATCAGTAGCCAGAACACATGACCTTGATGATGGAAATGATGCCAAACATCACACGGTACAATTTTATAATACCAAAGAACTAGGCATTGACAATGCCTTTTTCAACAACATAAATGGTGACTCTACACACAGACCTCAACAGTGAAACATATGATGGAAAGCTCAGTATCACCATTAAGAACAAGGCCAGGGGCCCACAGTGGAACAGACCATCAACTGCTCATAGGCAAGTTCAAGTTGAAGCTGAAGAAAATGAAACAAGTTCATGAGACTTGAGTATACCTGATCTGAATTTAGAGATCATCTCAAGTACAGATTTGATGCACTAAACACTACTGGCTGAAGACCAAACAAGCTGCTGGATGCCATCAAAGACATTACACATGAGAAAACCAAAAGGTCATTAAAAACACACAAAAGAATGAAAAGAAGAAAATGGACTCTGAACCGTTATCTTGAACACAACCGTAGCTAAAACAGAAGCAATAATGAAATAAGAGCTGAACAGAAAATTTCAAAGGGAGGTTCAAGAAGACCACATAAAACATTATACTGAATTGTGCAAAGACCTGCCAAAAAGGAAGAGCATGCTCAGCACTGCTCAAGCTTAAAGGTGTAAAGAGAAAACTCACGCCTCGAGTCACTACAATGAAAGATCTTATTGGCAAAATACTGAATGGCACAGAAAGCATCAAAAGAAGACAGAAGTAAAGTCACTGTGCCTAAAATAACTGGTCATGTTCAACCATTTTATAAGGCAGCATGAGAGGCCCAACAATTAGTTCCAAAAAATGGCCACTGCACACGGTGGCAAGTTTATAAACCTAATTGTACAGTTGTCTGTGAGGGAGGTTTTAGCCAGTAAACAAATAACCGTATTGGAACACCCTACCTACTCACCTAATATAGCCCCTAGTGACTTTTTTCTTTACCTTCCTTTCCTTGAAAGGAAGACATTTTGATGATCTTCAGGACATCAAGAGTAGTGAGACGACAGTACTGATGGCCATTCCAGAAAGAGTTCCCAAACTTCTTTGAAGAGTAGACTAGGCACTGGCATTGGTGCATAGCTTCCCAAGGGGAGTACTTCGAAGGTGCCATTCAGCAAAGAGGTATGTAGCACTTTTTCTAGGATGAGTCTGTGAACTTAACTGGCAGTTCTCATTTGATCAATAATCAATGGTACTGAAGAATGAAGTCCAAGCTACACTGGAGGCACCAGCAAAAAAAAGCCTGCAGAAACTGATGGAATACCAATTGAGATGTTTCAACAAATGGATGCAACACCAGAAGTGTCCACTTAAGTATGCTAAGAAATACAGATGACAGCTACCTGGGCAACTAAATGCAAGAGATGCATATACATGCCCATTCTAAAGAGGTTATACCAAGAAAATACGGAAATTATCAAACAATATCATTAATATCACAGACCAGTTAAAATTCTGCTGCAGATCATTCAAAAGAGGTTGCAGTAGTACAGACAGGGAACTACAAGAAATTCAAGCTGACTGAGAACAGGATATGGAATAAGGAATATCGCTCCTATTATCGGATGGACCCTGGCTAAGAGCAGAGAATACCAGAAAGATGCTGACCTGTGCTTTACTGACTGTATAAAAGCATTCAGCTACACAGATCATAACAAATTATAGGTAACATTGCAAAGAATGAGAGCTTGAGAACATTTAATTGTGTTCACTGTTCATAGACCAAGAGGCAGTCCTTCGTCAAAGAAAAGAGGAAATACTCTGTGGTTTAAAATGAGGAAAAGTATGTGTCAGGATTGTATCCTTTTACCACTTTTATGCAATCCATATGATGAGCAGTAATCCAGGAAACTGGACTATATAAAGAAGGAAATGGCATTAGGACTGACTGAAGACTCAGTAACAACCTGTGATACGTAGATGACACAACTGTGCATGCTGAAAGATAAAAGGACTTGAAGCACTTACCGCTGAAGATCAAAGACTACAGCCTTCAGTATGGATTATACCTCAACATAAAATAAAAATCCTCACAACCAGACTATTAAGCAACATCATGATAAATGAACAAAATGCTGATGTCAAGATTTCATTTCATGTGGATCCACAATCAATAGCCATGACAGCAGCTTTCATGAAACTAAACAATGTACAGTGTTGGGCAAAGATGTCACTTTGAGGGCTAATGTGCACCTGACCCAAGCCATGGTATTTATAATCACCTCATAGGCATATGAAAGTTATAATGAATAAGGAAGACCAAACAAGAATTGGTATTGGTGAAGTATAATGAATATACTCCAGACCACCCAAAGAATGATCAAATCTGCCTTGGAAGTAAAGCCAGAATACTCTCTGTGAGCAAAGATGGTGAGACTTCATCTCATGTAATTTCAACATGCTATCAGGAAGGACCAGAACCTGGAAAAGGTCATCATGCTTGGTAGAGGATCAGCATGCCCTTGACAAGAATGACTGACAAAGTGGCTGTTGAAACACAGCAATGATCGTGAGGATGGGACAGAACTAGGCGGTGTTTCAGTCTATTGAACATGGGCTCCCTATCCGTTGTAATCAACTTGACAGCATCTGACAACAATTTTATTTCTGTGACAGTTTCTTTACAACTGGATTGTATAACCTCCCTAGCACACAATGCAAGTTTTATAGCTGACCAATGCTTAAGAATTCCTGAACGGCACAAGGAACTACACCCTTGAAATCTCGGTACCATGCCAGAAAGGTCACGTTCATCTTTGTCTTTTAAAAGTCTTGTCACAAAGACACGAAGATGTAAGTTTCTAGATATGTCCTTTAGTTATAATGACAAATCACATTTGCTACACTTCCACTCTTTTAAATCTTAATAACCTAAATAAAAATTCAGGAACTACAAACTCTAGCAGATCACGCTAGAGACAACACAGAAGAAGAAGAAAATCTAGGAATAAACAGTAGATAGATAAAGGAAAAAAAAAAAAAAAACAGCAGGGAAGGGCAAAGAAAAAATTCATAATGAAAGAGTGTACACAGATCTTTAACTAGGTTATGAAATGACTCCCACACTTTTTTAGGAGGTATTCATAGAATATCTAGCCACTGTGTTTTCCAAGCTAATCTAAAAGCTTATACATAGGCCACAAGAACATCAATGAAAGAAAACACTGACAGAATATTTTAAACAGGCATCATTTCCCAAATTTTGTTATATACAATCATCATGCACGTTCTCTTCTGGCATAATGGAGCTAGAAGAGCAATGAGAAAATAATATATATTCAAAGTACTAAAGATGAATTCTGGCTCTTCAAATGAAGACCACACTTCAGAAAGTTTTGAAAAACACAGGCATGCTCAGGATTTAACAAGTATGAAATTACAATGAAAAGGCACTAGGCAAATATTATGGAACAAAAACAGTGTCAATATTCATTTATATACTTCTTTTTAGTAGGCCCTATCACTAACTGCATTACTTCCGGCAAGTTCTATTTGAATGAGCCTCACGTTTTCCCTTTGAAAAATGAGTAAAAGCTGTGTCCTACCCATCTACCCAATACAAGAGGGTATTACTGGACACAAATGGCAGAAGTTTTGTAAAACTTGCTTTGCCAATTAAGTGCCTAACATTCCCCTTTAAGCTGGCAGAAAAACTATACATGTTACACTGGTAAGAATGAAAAGAGAATGCAAAATTCCAAGAAATTATAAAACTAAACCCAAATGCCCGACCCTCAACAAATACAGTTTTTAAAAATATGGGTCTAGGCTGGTTGTGCAGTGGTCAAGAGTTTCGCTGCTAACCAGAAGGATGGCAGTTTAATCTGCCAGACATCCCTCAGAAACTCTATAGGGCTACCGGGACACTGTCAGTCAGATTCAACCAGATGGTACTTGGTTTGGTTTTTGTTTGGTGATAACTGTTTGGTCCAAAACTCCACTTGAGGCTTTTCTTCTGGTACACACTCGCAACAAAATTCCAGGGAGGATTTAAAGTTCCCATGTTTTATACCTTCATTATCCCTCAATAACACTTTAGGTCCCTGGTTCAGGTGACACCCAAACACACAGTATGTTGTAAAGATTCTTACTGAAAATTTTTTTTCCAGTAGAAGAGTACCCTGAATGAAAATACATGAAAAACATCAGCTACAGAAATAAACAAAAATAAATTTGGAAAATTCTGTCAACATTAATTGCAAGTAATGTTTGACATGGCTATATAAACACAGCTGCAAAAATTTTGCCCCCTTTCCAAGAGATCCAGGAGACAAGGCGTTAATACCTGCATCTTTCTGGAGAGTCTTCTCTGTCTTTCCTCCGGAACTTGCTGATGGTGTCATCAATTGTGCTTCCAATTTTATCACTCAGTTCACCTAATTTATCACTGAATGGAAAAGCACTCTTGTTTTTATCCCACTCCTCATCCCATTTTGATTTGGGCTCAGGATCGTATCTTTCACCTGTATAAAGCATTAAAAAGAGAAGTAACTCTAAAGATATTAAATTCAAAAGATAGCTACAGTTTTTATTTCTGAAGCTTTTCCTCATAATAAAATACTTTTCAAAGGAAAACAGAAAGCTCCCACAGTGCTGAATCAACACAATTACAGCAAGGCACAGCATGTAGTGCCAGTCGTTAAGTGGCAGGAATGCAGATTGAAAAGGTTTGTTCATGAAATCTTATACAGCCTTAATGCACAGCACAGCAAATCAGGAAGTTCTTAAACACTCTTGAAAGGAATGGCAGAAAATGCAGAAACCAACATAACGTATATAAGCAAAGGAAAAATAGAAATATTTTTGTTTCTATGAAAGTCACTTAATACATTATTTCATTTCTGTCTTTTAACGGTTTTTCAGTTATATTGGAAAACGACTGGGTATCAACAGGCAAACCAAAGGGAACTCCATTCTGAATGTTTCCTGTCTAATATGCTGAAAGAACTGAGTTAATTCTCATTTGTTAGTACCAAATAAGAAAAATAACTCAGTGGATTTTCAGGCATGTGAAAATATTTTGTTAACTACTGCAGAAAGAAAGGATATTCTAATTAACAAAGCAACACACCAGAGTCATGAAGTATGTGAAAGCAGTTCATGATAGTGGTGGTCAGTCTTTAGGTGATGCAAACGGTTAATACGCTCAGTTGCTACTTGTAAAGTCTGAGTCTGCCCAAGGTACCTTGGAAGACACGGCAATCTACTTCTGAAAAACCAGGCACCAAACTGCAGAGCCCAGTTCTGCTCTGACACATGTGAGATAGCCATAAACTGAAGGTGACTTTCCGACAGCTGGTAATGATGCACTTAAACACCAAGTTCGAATACAAGCTCACAGGAGAAAAACCTAAGGAGTCTGTGAGTGAATACAAGGGTCGGGAAATAAAGCATGGAAGTGAACAAGTCTCACACCCAAATGGAAAGATCTGTCTTATTCCTTGCAATCATGTGTGCTAAATGGAACCTCTCCATTTCGAAGTTCAAATCCAACTTCAAGAGTCAAGAGTAGAAACAGAGAGATACCATGTGAGGTTTGAAAAAAGACAGTAAATGAATGCAGGTTGAGGAGAAAATGGATGGAGCAATGAGCAACAATAAAATAATAAACAGTGAATAAATGAGCTTTACTAAATAAATTCCGATGGTATGCATGTCCTCTGGAGATTTAACAAACCCATTTTGCTGAACTGCCTAATAAAACTGCAAGGCTAAAATTTTTAGTGAAAGAGCTTGAGAATTTTAAATTGCTCATTTAATCTGAAAGTGACCACCAGTTTAGAGAATGCAGCACAAAGTTTTCTAAACAAAATCTTTCAAAAAATAAGTGGCATTGCAACAATGTGTACACACCTACACCTCAACAATGAAATGAACAAATTTACTGTAAAACCAGGTAAGAACCAAACCGATGAGCGAGGTAGACACCATGGTAAATAACAGTGCTAAGGATTTTACATATTAGCGAGCTGTCTAACTTCAACATAAAAAACACATAAGTTGACTACTCAAGTCTCTGAATATTAAAACATTAAAAATAATTTTTAACAGTATTTTGTAATGCACACACACAGAATGCTACATTATACTCTACTGCAGATGCTGCTATTAGTTCATTGTGATTCAGTCTGAAAACTTAATCTTCTAATTTTATCTGATACAGTTACAAGTGGAATGAGGAAATGTTACAAACAGCAACTTTTACTAAAAAAAAGACATCCAACTGTTAGGCCTTACAGAGTAAAATAACTACTTAACCAAATAATCCAAAACTTTCTGCTCCCCTGAAAAACCACAAAAAATCTATAGAGAAATATTCTTGTCTAATTCAAGAACTGACTTTAATGTGATGTTTAGACATTTAAAACAGATTTTTTTTTTCCTGCCACCAGGAACAGCCTTCGACAATTACGTGTAGTACTTTTTCAGTCACGACAGAAGGGTGAATGAATAAGTGAACACAGACACTGAGTTACTACACAGGTGATCATGAAATAAGAAGTCAAAGATTTTTTACACAGTTTCAATGAAGGAGTGAAGTGATCTCAGGGTTATCTGTATGCACGCAAAATGACCAAGAGGACAGTCAGAGTTGTCCTTTCTTAGTATATCTGTTTCAAGCACCAAGTGCCCTATTTTAAGGCAGCTAGCTATATTACTACATTAAAAACAGAGAGATGAATGTTCTCTTTAAGTGTGTTAGCAGCACTACACAAAGTGAGATGCCTAGAAGGAAAAAATGACAGTATCACCAATCACCTTTCATGCCAAAATTAACATTTTATGCATTACTTAAAAGAAGACAGACTGAGGCTGGATCAACTTTTCTTTTAAAACAGTAACAGAGAAGGGTATATATCTGTTTTACCCGTATGTCAACTTAAAGTTTGTAGGCATTTAATTAACCACTGATAATTTAAACTCTATTCTGAAATCCATAAAAGACAAAAGTAGACAGATTCTCAAAATTCATCTGATAAACATGAGGATGAGTACTGTGTATATTTTAGGATTCTATGTACTGCCAAATAAACAGCCTTCCGGTCCTCAGTATCTGAATGACTCTTAGGATACACACCCAGGCAGCTAGCCTGATGCTTAGGTGCCAGTCTGTCTTTGATACTTACTATATCTGAATCCTCCAACACTGTCTGAGGAAACCCCAACATACTTGTCTTTGTTCTTCTTTGCTTTTTTTCGCTCTTCACGAAGCCTGTCATCATCCTGGGCAAATTCAACTAATTCTTTTACCTTCTGGCGAATATTTATACCTTGATCCTTGCCATGCTCATCTATGTGGATGGTAAAGGAGAAATAAAATCTTGAGAATTTAACATGGATCACTCTTTCAAAATCAGATGCTACGATTTCTACATTGTAAGAAATCAATATATTTTTCAGTAGTTTAAAAAAATAGTAAGACGTCAACTCTGCTTTTCAACTTTGCCATTTCCTCTTCAGCAAATTTTAAGTCATGAAATACAATTTTGGTTTGTTAGCCCATTTGCAGATTACAGATAATGGTGATATGCCAGGTCAATCAAAGATCCACTAAAAAAGATTACTGATGATGATCTTATAAAATAGATTCACAGTCATGTTTTCTTTTTCTATTGTATTTCAACCTAAAAATCTAAATGTTTTAATAACTGAAAAACACCCACATACCTTGGTTTCGTAGATACAAGTTTGGAAACACTAATTACTAAGACTTAGTACTGTTGTAAAACTGCATTTTTAAAGTGCTTTCAACTAGGGTACACCACAAAATGAAATGTGCTTCATTCTCGAGCCTCTTTCACATTCAAAACACACTCCGGCCTTGCTGCCTTTCCACAGTAAATATTATTTGGTGGGAGGAAAAAAACAAACCCAGCTTCAAACAGAAGTGTGTGTTTTGGAGCTCTAACCTTTTCTTCCCATATGATTAAAGCGATTCCTTTATGGACACCACAGGGGACCAGTCTCCAGTGCATATTTTAATATAAACCCGAACACTCATGTTGTGTTGGTTCTGTTGTTATTAGCCAGTCTTTTCTGCAAGTTCTTGTCTTCACTAATTAATACTCTAGGGCCCCACGTCTTGGATTCTGCACTCGTCACACAACCCGCAACAGTCACATTCTAATTAGAGCAGAGAAGCTTCTAAGCTGGTTCAGGTGACTGACAACTCCAACTACTGTTTTAATTTGCTTATAAGATTTTTCTATTGCTCACCTACAAAGTGGTAATTTTCCAGGGATCGCAAATCATAAATGTGTTCTCTGGCACTTGTAACAACACGCTCTGATCCATTCCTTATGAGGTAAGCTAGGAGCAGCAAGGACTGTAAAAATACAAGGCACCAAATGATTTAACGAAAGAAACTCTGGCAAAGCTTTGTTAAGTGGTTAAAAAAATTTTCAACATTAGCAAGCAAGTAATTTTCATGGGGGAGTGGATGGGGTATAGTTTCTTAACCTTACATTACACTTTAAATAGAATTTATGTTATCAGTTTAAAGTTCTTATACCAAGCATAAAAAATAATTACGCACTATCCACTGGACATCTTGCGTCATAAGATAAAATAATCCTGAGGTTCCCAAACATGAATATATGATATAAATAAACACTAAACTTGTGGAAAACTGGCTCAGTTTTCACTTTTCATCTGGGCGCCATTGGGAACCACAAATTACTAGAAACACTGGTTTAAAGAGAACATTAGTTGGTTATTAAATTAATGATTCCATAATATTTTCCCCAGTTAAAACCTAACCTTTGATGTAGATGATGTGTGTGGCTTTTGTTTCAAAAAGACAGTATCAACAAATAAAAGACAAAAACTCAACACTGAAGAAAATTTTGTTAAAAAGCACACTCAGAATAACTGCTATTGAGTATGGGGTTTCTTTTGGGGGTTATTTATCAGAAACATCTCGGAACTCAGCAGCGGTGAATGCTGCACAACTGCCATTCTATCAACAACCACTGAACATGACAATTTAAAATTCGTATTGATAATGACAGTAAACAAAAATGGAACTTAACACTGCTTGGAACAAAGTTCACTTCAAGATGATTAAACCCAATGCTGTCAAGATCATTCTAATGCACAGTGACCCTACAAAACACTGCCCCCCCATAGGGTTTCCAAGATTGTAAATCACCACCAAAGCAGGCTGCTACATCTTTCTCCTGAGGAGAAGCTGGTAGGTTCAAACTACTGATCTCTAACTGGTTAACAGTTTTGAGAGCTTAACCACCACAGGGCTCCTTTAGAGATGATTAAATATATGAAAATGTGAGTTATGCTGATGAAACCAAGGAGCAGAAAATCTCATCCTAAGTGGTTTATTCTTTAAAAAATTAGTTTAAGATTTTTTAAAATTCATTTTAAAAAGGAAATTTAACTTAGTGATTTTATACAAATTACAAGAGTGAGAGTATTTTTTAGAAAGAAACAACAGCAGCAACACAACAAAAAATCAAGGGATTAAGGATAGATTTTTCTATCCTAGTAGCCAGAAACATTATTTTCAAAGTTTCAAATAATGTTATATGCCGTTTTAGAAAACACAGAGCAACTTATTGTGAATCATTAGAAAATATAGTAGTGGAAGAAGAAATCAGAGCAGCAGTGGAAGAAGAGCTAAGTATACCTTGTGTTAAATTCTGTATCATACAATTAAGAGATGAGAGCAGAATGATAAAGGAATCTGATGAGTACATATTTGAAAATCTTATAATGTTAGAATTTAAATCTAATTAGAATATTGTATTTTAAATTATACATTACATATTTTTTGGTTCAGAATAAAGTGATTATACTCAGTTATGAATTGGGCAGATTTTCATGTTAAAGATGACAAGCCATTTTAGACTGATTTTCATTAACTATTGACACATTCAACATCCATCCTAGTACAGATTCATTATTTCTGATATGTACTACATACTTAATGGGAAAAAACTTTAACAAAAATGCACAACACTTAGAAGTACTATGAAGTGTTATGAATATTCATTTAAACATTTCATACTGAGACTAGCTTATGATTACAAAACAAAATACATACAGCACATCTATTTCTTTCACCAGTTCTATAACATGCTTCAAAATAATTTATGTACGCACACTTCAGTTTTAAGAATTTGTTTTCAAAGCACTTGTCAAATAGTAAAAACAGATTTACGTCCATACCTTATAAACTCTTCTCCAGTTCTTTTTGTTGTCTTTTAACATTCGTGACCAAAGCATGTTCATAAGTTCTGGAAACTGTTCATACATAAAAGTTGCCCTGAAAAAATCAGAGTAGTTTCCTTAAGAGTTTGCAGTATGTTAACTCTGACAGTAGATGGCAGGCTTGTTCTAAATTACGCTGGTTTCCCAAAAAGCTTAAAAAAATTAAATAATCTTATTTCAAAAAACTCGGATACACTTCCTTGAAAATGTTTTTCCTATATTTTGTGTTAACACCTAGCACATCTGTAAGCCTCAATAATTAATATTCTGCTTTATAAAAGCTCTACACTCACTAGCAAAGTGGTCCAGGAAATTTTTAAAAATAATTTTGTTATTTCATAAGCATTTAACAGAATTTTACAGAGTAAACTACAGTGTCTAGGTGTTACTGAGAAACAAGTATTTCACTTTTTGAATTAGTTTTTACAGAGAACGAACCCTGCATAAAATTTCTACACTATTATCTGATAATGCATAACTGTACTTGGTAGCTAAACAGTTTAAAATCAAAATCAAGTTTTCTACTTCTGTGTAAAGATACTTGATTTCTTCCTGCACTGCTGAGTCAAATTATCACTTACTTGGCAATCTCTCCCATGAGTTGCCCAGAAGGTCCCCAAGGATCATCATTCGTTGCTTCTCGAACCTTAGACTCGATTTCTGAATAATTCATAACCACATTGGTGCTACAGAGAAAAAAATGCACGCACATACACACAAAAAAGATTAGCATCAAAACTGAGAAACACATGAAAACTTAATAAAGAAACTACCGGGTGTCCTAATGAGATACCTTTACAGGGTGGAAGAGAAAAAACATCTTTTGTGCAAAAGCTACCCTGAGGATACTATATAACACATTTAAGTTATCTTTCAGAAGATTTTACTATTCTATTAGCCTTCAAGAATGCAGATGAGAGACTATATTACAGCTGGCAAAGGTCCAGTAAAAAATAGCTTTGGGTCAAATTAAAAAGGAAAATGAACTGGTAGAGTCTACTACAAAACTTACGTTGTCAGTTTCCTGGCTAGACCTAGTCTATATGCAGGCTTATAGAAATTCTGTAAATCAATCAGCAAAATTATAATAGCCAAACATTATCACATTAAAACAAAAAGCAATCAAAGATGATATTCTCTAAAAATGAATATTTAAATGCAATCCCTTAGTATTCCCTCTTCTTATATTACATACACTTTCCCAAGTACATAATATAAGTAGTCACAGTAACCCTCACTTTATTGGCCACCTAATATTCCACCAACAGACTCCACGATCCTGTATTCAGCATTCCCTCGAGACTCCAACATGGTCAACAACATCGGCTCCAGGAGTAAGAAAGACCTGATTCCAATCACCTACTTTGGGACCTTTGGCAAAATTATTTTAATTTCTTTATCTTAGTTTCTTCAAACATAAAATGGGACTAATAAGACTGTCTGCCTCCAAATATTTCTATGGCAAAGTAAATGATATCTTATTAGCACAGTGTCTGACATATGGGAAGTGCTCATTGTTAACTATTATCATCTATTAGACTTTAAAAAGATTAAATAATATTTTATAAGAAATAATTGACTTTGAAAAGAATGCTTTAAAGTGAAGACATGAAATGGAGTTCAGTTATTAAAAAACAGCAGAGTTTGGTTGTTAAAATAATTCCTCATGCTTACCTGAATTTAAGAATAAAGAGATCCTGTGAAAATGTGATGTACTATAGCAGAATTCATTTGACACCTAAAGCTCTATTACTGAACGATTGTTGTAACAGATGTCAGTGAGTATGCTAATTCACATCTTCCATTTACGCCTTATAAAGAGCAAAAAATCAGAATTCCTAATACATATACTCTATACTTGTGTCATTGTTTTCTGGTTATCAGAAAGTTTTGTTTTGAAATAAGGTTTGGCTGAAATTGGCAGTCAGATTTCTTTCTTAAGCAGAAAGAAATATAAATTCCAAATGTGTTAAAATGTTTCAATTTTTTTACCTTTAAAGGAAGAGACTAACAGTTTGGATTTATATTTTAAAAGAAGCATTGTGCACACAGATGTCACTTGCCAAATTACTGAATACAACTTGCTTCTAGATCTACATTCAGAACACTGTCCTAAAGAAAAGTGAAATCTTATTATGCTGTTTCAAATACTGGAGAAAGCTGTCTCAGAAATTATCAATTATTTTAATAAATATAAATTATTTCCTGGGGACTAACAAAAATCCAAAGTCTCCACTGTCTCCTTCAAACTGTAAGGCAATCAATGAATGAATTTTCATAAACATCCAGTAAAGATTCTGACATTAATTCTGTGTATAAATATAGGAAAAAAATAACATTTTTTTCCTAATTTTGTCAACAATGGAACCAAAATAAAATCAAAGTGGCCAGTGACAGGCTTGCAATTTAAGATGCCACAAAATGATGGATTTCAGAATGCTTCTGTTTATCCTAGTGGCTGAAGAATGCACGGCTTAGGCAGCTAAAAATGTCAAAATGCAGCTGCGGGAATGAACAATAGCAATTAGAATTATAATTCACTCAAGCATTTCATTACTGAGAATGCACTTGAAATCTGTTTGCATTGTTTAATTTGTTGGAGAACATGATGAAAGGAGTTAATCTCCAGTCCATGTACATGAAATATTTTTACCAGAGGCTTCATAAATGCTGTAGCTTTCAGAACACTACTTTCCTTGTTCAAGCTACAAAGGCCCATGAGTCAAATGAGAAAGGTTCTGTTTCTATAACCCCTTCACAAGTCTCAGCTGAAGGCCTGTGTTTGAGTGCTGTACATTTAGAGAGAGAGCAGACAGTCAATAATTTAAGAATTATTTTTGTTGAAAAATGAGAAGTAAAAATGATAATTTATCATTAGTACCTAAAAGTTCTAAAATAAATTCACAAAAGGATATGGCAATCATAATAACAAAAACTAACAGATCACGTCTATGAAAAGAATCAGGTTCTATTTAAAGCCCTTTTACATTAAAAATGTTAGTATCAGAAAATTCAAAAAACTCTCTCCAGATGATTATCTGAGGGCATAAAAAATTCACAAAGTATTTTTCAGCTTCACTTAATTCAGAAACAAATGTAAGCTAAAACAAAAGTATCATGTGGCCTTATTCCAAGTCATTTACAAACAGCTATTTCTAAAATGGTAAAAAAAGGCATTTAAATTCTTTCTTTCCCATGTTTTCTACTATTTTCATTCCATGTCCCACCCATAATTCTAGTGACCTTAAAAAAAAGAGAAAATTTATGCCTAAAATGCAAGATAAAACATCTAGTTTAATTCTCAAAACTTAACTAGAACTGATATAATTATTTTAAAACAGGACATTTCACACACTAGAGGGGGCTCTCTCACTAGTTATTTTAAACAGATACAAAATGCAGACAAAGGTTTAGGATCTGTTCTGCAAATACAATCCTAGGAAAATAGAAATTGTTTCACACCCTTTGGACTAACACTAATAGAACAACAAGTGACTTTTACGCTTTTGTCAATCCTACACTGACATTCTGGACTTGAAAAAGTTATAAATTATTTCTTAGTACTACGCTCTTAAAGAAAAAGACACTTAATTACTATTAGGACCCTATGTTAAATACTGAGTCTCCGGAAGATGTGTTTTTCTCCTTACATTTCACTTCTTGTAATTATAATACTTCAGAAGGCAATGAAGAAAACACTGAAATTTTTTTCTGTATACTATTTTAAACCAGTTTGGCAGTGAAAACAAAAGAAAACTTGGGACCTGCAAAAAATTCAATGATTGTTAGTATTTCTGTTATTCACTACTAAAATGAAATTTGATATCCAAAGTTCTTGCCTGAATATAACTTCCTCATACAGATACACACAGAAAAATACAATAGACGGAAAAAAGCAAAAGAAGAGAAATACATTTAAGAAATGCTGGTAAATTTTTAGGGTTTTTTTTTTTTAACATTACTATTACTGAAAATTATCTACAGTTTTGCCAACAATCTAACAGTTACCAGAAAGCTCTTCATATATGTTCCATATTTACTCAATATATTTAACCTTCTCTTTGCTTACGACAAAATAGTAGTTGGGGGCCAGAAGAGTAAGTTTCTCTGTCATAGTAATGGTTGATAATGATTTATTATGACCATACTGCTTAAACAAAACAGTAGCTATTAAAGTACTAGGTAGTTTAACAGTACAAGTGTTAGTATCACTAAACTCTAATATTAAATCAAAAATAAAGGAAGGAAAGAAATGACCAAAGAGTAATGAAAATATACTGCTCATGATTTAAAAATTTCACCACAAAGCGGTTCTGAGCCATGGCTTTCTAAAAACACGTATCTACAAAAAGAAGTCATTACTACTTATGTATGAAAACTGTTCTTACTGCTTCCACAGCGCTTGTACACACTTTCACATTTGCTCCCCACGACACCCCACCAATTGACAGATTAAGGGATTACCTAAAATTAAGAGTACCACCCAACACTACTCACTGATCTTGAATCCAACTGCTGGACTCCACTAACCTCATGTTCTACACACAAACTTGGACGGCACTGTGAATGGAGTCCATGTGGAGTTAGTCAGGGCTCAATTCTTCAATTTGTAATGATCATGGGTCACCGTGGAAATCTTTATTCCCCATTTTTTGCTTATTTCCTCATTCACTACCGGTGACATATCAAATTATTTGTCTTGGTAAGAGTTTGTGTTGTTTTTCACAGAACTGGATGACATAAAAGCTAAAATGGAGCTTTTACTTTTGGATGGTCAATGCTTCCTCTAATCTGTAGTGCGGACTAGTAGTACAATGACTGACGGGGGAGGGAGGAAAAACAACTTACAGTCTTGAATACTGACATTCTTTCCTGTCAAAAATTCAAGAATATGCTCTGCTAAAATAAAACTATATACCGAGAGGAAAGATAAAGTATTAGTATAATCCAATCCTAGATGCCAAGAAGAAATTAGGGAACTGAAACAGACTGATAGCAGTAAGAAGTATTTTTCTTTTTTTTTTTTTTTAATACTGAGTGACATGCTTCTATGTTTTTATATGATTCAATATCAATAAAATATTTACCAGTATTTTCTTTTAAACATTTTAATGTGAGTTTTGTCATACGCACACATAGACAAAAACAGGCAGCAAGAGACAAAGTAAAAATTTAAACTAACAGTTTTCAACAATGGTATTTTTTTCTTTAAACTTGTCTGTGGTTTTCAATTTATCATGAAAATTTTATTGACATCAAGAGAAAAACATTAAATGCCATCAAAAACATGTATCAAGTACTATGCCATCATTACCTACATTTTAACTATAGGCAAATAAACATCTTATCTGTCTGTCTGAGCATTATCTGCATTTCCAACGTCTTACCAGGCTAATAGGTACAGCAAACTATTAACTAAATATATACGTATGTGTTATGTGTGTGTGTTTGCTGCTATTGTCACTGAGCTGATCCCAACTCATGGTGACCCCATGTGTGCCGAGTGAAACTACTCTACAGATTTCCCTGGCTGTGAGCTTTTGGAAGCAGACTGCCAGGTCATACTTCTGAGGTGCAGCTGGGTAGGTTTGAAGTGCCAATCTTTCTATTAGTTGGTAGGCCAGTGCTTTAAGCATCTGCATCATACACAGATCACACACACACAAATATGTACAGCAATTGTAATGTGTGTATGTAACACCACAGGGAACATTTTAATTATTAATATTGAAATTAACATGATTTTTAGAAAAACAATTAGAGAAAATGATCCCTAACAGAATCTCTATTTAGAAGTCACTTCTTGTCCTCAAAGCCACAAAGATTTCTGTAAAGCTATTTTTACAATGAAGGCAAAACTACTGCGCCCAGTCTAAACAAAAAATTAAAACATAAAACACTCATAAAATAAATATTCAAGAAGAAAGCTTCCTCACATAATAAGTCTCCTTAAATCAGGAAAAACTGTTCTTTATGTTTTGAGCCAAAATATTCTGGAAATAATGTTAAAAATATTTGCTTTAGATGCTTGTAATGGGCCATGTGACACATTTTTAATCAAGGGGTGGCCTTTATTACATTACCTTCATTTGCAAGCAGAATATTTTATATGTTTGATATTCATATTCTAAAACCAAGTTATTTATTACAGTCTTGTGAGATATTAAATTTATGGTCAGCAATCAAAAAATCCAGCACTTCCAAATTAAAAAAAATACATAATTTTCATTGTCATCAGAAAATGCGACACTATATAAGCTTGGTGTAGGGAGGTAGAAAAACTCACTGGTCTACTTGGCTGGATATTTACCACCTATTTAAAAAAAATCTGTCTGTATCTGAAAACACAAAACACTGATAAACGCCTTAAGTAATACTGTAGTTTAGTCAGAGAGTTAATGTTGCTAGAGCTAGTGCTATTTTCACATCTGAGTATACAATGTCTCTGTGAGTTGGAATCAGCTTGGGGGCACAGAGCTGTGATTATAAAACAGACACGGTGCTAAAATAAGGAATAAAACTACAGTTTTCTTCCATACTGTTACAAAGAAAACAAGTATACTGACCAGACAGAAATAACAAATACCATAACCTAAACTCTGGACACTTTCTCTCTAGTGCTGTCATCACCACCAGAGGAACCCTCTAAAAAACAAACAAAAAGAGAAGGAAAATGTTCTAACAGCAACTCCTTAGTTATGGATGTTAAATAAATTCACTCAGGATCATACAACTAGTAAGTGACAACACATGTTCAAACTGTGTTAGGTTTTCCAATTCCAAACCCCAATTTTTATTATGCCATGATGCCCTAAGACTAGCCTATTAGTGATATGATCTGGCTCAATTGAAAAAGCCAGTAATATCTACCAGTCAGTGTATCAACCAACCAACCAACCCACTGCCATTGAGTAGATCCGAGTCATAGCAACCCTATGGGTCAGAGTAGAGCTGCCCCAGAGTTTCCCAGAAGACCTGGTGGAGTTAATGTTATCAGATGGCATCAAAACACAACAGCACAAATTATGCTACTAAAATAACTACATGCTATATAAAAATGGTGGAAACCCTGGGGGCATCGGTTAAGTGCTATGTGTGCTAATCAAAAGGTCAGTAGTTCAAATCCACCAGGCACTCCTTAGAAACTCTATGGGGCAGTTCTACTCTGACCTCTAAGGTCCCTATGAGTTGGACCCAACTTGATGGCAGTAGGTTTGTTTATTTTGTATTAATGTTAAAAAAAACCACAAAATTCAGTTACAGAAATCGTATTTTACACATACATTCCTGAAAGCCAGAGAAAGAAAATATCAGTTTACATGAGGAGAGACAGTTAGAATCTAGGCTATCTTATCCACTCTTCTGCAGTTTAACATTTCAGAATGAGTAATTTGGTTACTTAAAATTTATATTCCTATATCCATTCAAAAACAGCATATACATGTTGGTGCACATATGTGTATTATTTACAACTTCAACTATAACATAGTTGAACTATGCTGGATTATGCACTTTCTGTTTTCCTCTTTTCAAGGGAAAATATTAAAATGTTTAAAACTACAACATGAAATCTTTCTGCTTTTTAAAACAACCATCAAGAATTTGTATATAAGTATTATGCCTCATCCTTTAGCTATCTCAGTGGGGGGAAAAATAAAGATCACATAAACAGAAGAGGATCTCACTGCCAGGTTCCACTGAGGGTGGGGTGAGAGCCCCACAGTCCTTTTAAAAAGTTTTTACTTTTGGTGTAACTCTGGGTGCCCAGAATTTTTTTTTTAAATATGATACCAACAGAAAAACTGTCCCTAAGTCTGAACTCTTAATGCCTATTTGACATTAAAACCACAAAAATACTCTATTAATGTTCAAAAATACCACTTCCAATTGTTCTATCCTTACATGATATAGAATAATAGGAAAAGCCTCTATGTGATACAACCACTTTTGCAATTTGATTATTTTAAGTTAGAAAAGAATCAAGGATTTTACTTTTTCCTAAGCCCAAACTATTCTCACTGCAATTTGACTACCCTCCAATTTTACCACCAAATTACTTGTTTCATTCTGAGTCTGGCCTTAAATTTCGGTATAGTTCATCCACCACTGTCAATATTGAACCCCAGAATTTTAATTGATCTTGATGTTTTCCTCTTACTGAACACTGCTGACTCATGGGACTCAATGGTCTTATCATCTCCACTCAGATTCCTAGATTGCATCTGTACTATGTATCAATAAAGCAGAAAGAGAAATTCTCTAAAACTGTTAATATATAAAAGTACTTTCCAGGGTTTTTGTTGCAGGGATGGGGGGAGGAACAGGGAACCAAAATAAAACACCGAGCACTCCAACAGAAAAAGCTGTAAGCACAAATTAAAATTCCTAGCATTCTTGAAAGATAAGCTGAAGACTTTCATATATCTTCTAAATTATGATAGTGAAAATATAGAGAACTCTGACAATGTCCTAGAATGAATGAAGAATTAAAGAATCCTGTGTGGGCTTCCTTTAGAAATGGAAATAAATTTCTCAGGTAAGAAATTTTGCATGGTGGAATACTTGCCGTAATTTTTTTTAACCTATTTCATACTGGTTTGATTGCGCAATCGATCTGTACCACCACAAACCTGACGCCTTTCTCTTTAAGTATGTGTAAAGTTTCTATTTTCTGCCAATCATAATTTTCTTATACCCAGACGCATTCACTACCAGAGCTAGGGGCTGGCTTTCTTTGAGCTGTTTTTCACAAAGAAGTACGTCGCCAGCGAAGTCCCAGAGTTGGAGAACAAAGCTCAGCTCCAAAGTGGATGCCAGTGACTAGTTTATGGCTAAGGGGCTTGTTCCTATACAAGTCCACTGTGGATCATAACAAAATTATAAATTATTGTCTATTATAAACTTCTGGATCAGTTTTAAAAAGTTAAACCTTTGAGTATCAAAAATAATCAAGAATCTACTGCATTTTAGAGAAATGGTTACAAAGTAGGAAACAGAAAGTGCAAAAAAAACCCGACAACTTGTACCTGTAACTAACATCTGACTCATACTGTATCTTCCTCTTCTGATCTCTAAAACTGACAATTATCACTATTTCAAATAAAATTTGTACCTAAACATTTCAGGCTTAAAAATCAGCATTCTAAATCCCCCAAATTTCAAAATTTGCATTTAAAGAATTATCCGGTCCAACCTAGTCTTCTGGGAAGCACTAGAAACCACACACAGTTGGCCCACTAGAAACCACACACAGTTGGCCTTCCGTATTTGGAGTTCTGTGGACAGAAGATATTTTGGGGGACAAAAGTTCCAAAACACAAAACATGCATTTCTCACACGCTGAGCACTCTCCTGAATCCACGGGAATGCAGTGATGTGTGCGCATACCCTGCTGTAACCTCCCACCACCTCAGATCCTCGTCTCTTTCCAGCACTCCTGAGTCTTGTTTTCCTAAACACCTCGCTTTCCTCAGCATTCACTTCTGATGCTGCACAACCTTTGTTTCTGTGGGAAAAAAATGGTTCCCCAAAAAGCGATGAAGCAGTGAAAGCAATCCTCCACAGGCTAAGTGTGAGACTTGAGAATAAGAAGAAGGGAGTTTAGGGCTAGTGAGCAGTGGGGCTGGTTAGCTGTATAAAGCACTATAGCCTCAAGACTTTCAAGATCACCACAGAATCAGCACTAGCTGATGCTTGGGTATCAGCATTAAAGAGCTCTAGAAACTCACAGAACAGAAAAAGTATTTTCTGAAGCAAGTCTTCAACTGTGATGACACAACTATTTACTTATAATATCTAATACAGTATAAATACTATGCAATCTATTGACAATTTAAAGTATACAGGAAGATGTGCACAGGTTATATGCAAATACTATGTATGCCTTTTTATATACTGGCAGAGCTTCAGCATACTGAAATTTGAAATCAGCAGGGATCCTGGGATCAACTCTCCACAATTACTGAGAGACAACTGTAATTATTTTAATACTTCAAAAAATATGTAGGAATTGCTCCAATGCAAAAAGCAAAGAAAAACCATTTAAACCAGAATGGTACTGAGATTTCTACCCCTCAATGTCTGTTATTTAATTCTGATTTCCAAAAAGTACTAACTATTTTTTATTGTGATTGAGTGAAGCCAAAGCCCGCCAAGTGCCATCGAGTCGGATCCGACTCATGGCGAAAGTCGTATACAATTGAAGTTAAATTTAAGCGCCCGCCTACCTGCAGTTCCCTCTGGTCTCTTTGCCCGGTGACAGCACACTCTTCCTTTCTGTTCTATACATGTCGTACCCTGCTAACAATCTCTTATCCTCTCCTCTCCACCCTCTCTTCTCTCTTCTAGTTAAGAGGCCAGTAGGACAACATGGTGTAGATACACAGAACCATAAAGTGGACACACCCTATGGTCATCCTAGGTCCCCTAGTCTAATCCATTCCTGTCTGAAGAGTTCAAAAGTACTAACTTTTGATTACCATTAAGTGTGACTTAAGCTGGCAACTTTTCAAGAAAATAGTTTAGTAATTTATGTAACAGATGTACAAGGAAAACGACATGAACGAGATATGCCAAGAAAAACATCCTGATGTCCATAACTACATTATGATCCGTGGGAGGAAGAAACTATAAAACTATTTCCCTTTCCTTACAACTTAAGTGGTTAGCAATACCAAATAAAACGGCCCACCTGATAGCAGTCGTTTTTCAGACATTAAAATGGGCCCTGATTCCAGGAACTTTTCCAAAACACAAGGTTACACTAAAGGAGAAGGTCCACATTTATGTATTTTCATAGTCTCCTTCATCTTTTTGTCTTTTCTGTGTACAGGCAATATAATTATTAGCAGATCAACAACTTATTAGAGACTATTAGGGCCTTCATCTTGTCTCTCACACTGTGATGCTTAAAGAAATCAACCATTCTGCCTTAGTTTCTTCACCTGTTCCTATACACTGGTACTAGACATCAAGTCAAGTATGTGTACAGCACTTAGCACAAACCGTTAAGCTTTCCGCTATCATTTTTAGGTTCAAATATTCTTTACATGGCCTCTTTACGAGCAGGCAGGCTTCCTTATTATTATGTACTTAATATATTCACAATCTCATTCCTTGTTGCAGAACTTCACTGTCACAGTAACTAGTAGCCTATCTGGTCCACACTGTAGGCAGATTTCAGAGAGAACTGTACAGGAAGGCAGAAACAACTATCTTCCTTAAGAAATATGCCCCAAAGCAGGAAATGAGTATCACTAGAATGAGGACAAGGAAACCCTGGTGGCGTAGTGGGCTAAGTACTGCACGTGCTAACCAAAAGGTCGGCAGTTCAAATTCACCACGGGCTCCTTGGAAACTCTACAGGGCAGGTCTACCACGACCTCTAGGGTCACTATGAGTCAGATCTGACTCGATGGCACTGGGTTTTTTAGAGTCAGGACAAGAAGTATCTACGAATACAGGCCCTACCACATAAGAACTGCTGTCATATGCTAACCAGTTATTTTGATTACTCTCCTTAATAATCTGGTACACACAAATATGAGATACATTTTTATTTTATATTAAGTGGAAATTCTCCTTTAGTGATAATGTGACATCATCTGGTGAAATAAATAAAAAGTCCCCAACTATTTAAATTTGTGGAACTCATTTCTATTAACTTCTGGAGTCATAAATCCCAAAACAACTCTCTCTCTCTCTCTCTCAAAACACACACACACACACGTGCTCTCTTTCTTGAACTACTGTAAATTATCCAGTATGAAGTATGCAGTTACAACTTAGAAATATCTGAAGTACAATTATGAACTTTGAAAATGCCAAAAGTAAGGGTCATACAATTCACTTCACGGTGCCTGGCTAAATAAAGGGCTTTAGAAGGTCCAGGCTCTTTTCTGCACGTTTCGTCTGTAGGAACAGGAATCACTAAGAAACACTGGGAGGTTCACTAGGTCTTGGTGGTTTACAGAGAAGCCCCTACTCCCTCTCTAGCACAGGTGCTGCTCCTATGATCTGGGTAGCAGGTGACAGGCCTCTGGGAAAGTTGCCCTGACAGATGTAGCCCCAAGACACTAAGGGGCTATTACTTTACAGAGAGGTATTCTGTTCATATTAAGATCTGGGGGTTGGTATTCATGGTGGCAAAATGAAAAGT
The DNA here is from genome assembly GCA_028571685.1 of Heterohyrax brucei. Classification (NCBI taxonomy): domain Eukaryota; kingdom Metazoa; phylum Chordata; class Mammalia; order Hyracoidea; family Procaviidae; genus Heterohyrax; species Heterohyrax brucei. The sequence goes on from CM053141.1 coordinate 175,968,618, forward strand.
AAGCTAATGGTTCAAGGAAACAAGATGAAAAGCAACTTGCAAGATGTAGCAGAAAGCAGAATGAGACAATTCTACATATAAGGTCAAAGAACAAGAGCGCTGACAACCAAAACTGTACAAGCACTGTAACAACTACATTACCCCTTATTCTCCTGGCTTAGCAGTCTGTGTGTTGTATAGGTGCCCTGTCTACGTAGATAAAAGGTGAAAAGAACAGCTCTGGAAGGAGGGTCAGGAGGGTATCCAGTTGCTCTGTCTCACGGCTATCTGCTGAATACTGCTACTTCACCAGCAAACTTTTCCCTAGAAATGTATGCCCCACCTCAAAACTACCTTCTATGTCCAACTGATTCTTTTTTCATGAAAATAGTTAAAAGAAATACTCTGCTAGAAAATAGTAATAGGTGCTATTATTATTTTGGTGGCCTAGTGGTTAAGAGCAAGGGCTGATAACCAAAAGGTCAGCAGTCCAAATTCACCAGGTGCTCCCTGGAAACTCTACAGGGCAGTTCTCCTTTGTCCTATAGGGTTGTTATGATTCAAAGTTGACTCAATGGCAATGGGTTTATGTTTGGTTACATGAGAAAAGGGTTTCATGGTGGGGTCTGGGAAACGTCAGGTTGAACAAAGATACCTGTATTATTGCAACACTTCTCAGTGTCTTTACTATTTTAATGTGTATTGTGATTCTCAGAATGCCTGGCAGATTTAAACCACCAACCTGATGGTCAGAAGACACAGTACTTACCCATGACACCATCAGGGCTTCCATGATTCTCCAAGAGGTGATCGTATTATATATTTAACAAAATTTTGGGAAAATGCAGCTTTTCTTCCTTGGAGCATCTTAAATCTGTCACGTGTTCCAAGAAACCCACTTTAGCATATGCTATTCCAAAAAAAAAAATTTTTTTTTATACCTCCAAGAATGCCATCAGTTTACACAAACAGCATGAAAAATAAGTGCTGTCTGCAAACTGGGCAGCCCTTTCATGCATTATTTACCTAGATGCTGTGTGTGTTATATGCATGAGTGTGTTATCTGTGAAAAATGTATTTTTAATTCTACCATTCTTGTTTTTAGAATCTGTAATTTATTTTTTACCTCATGGATAGCTTTTCCTTTCATCTTTAATTTTTGCTTTTAGCCTTACCTTGTTGGTTGTCTTTCAGCTTTTATCTTGTTTTAAATCTCATCCATTTTTATTACTTAAAAAAGCCAAACAAAAAACTCTTTGATCTCTGCTGTTGATCTTATTTTTCTATCTTATTTTTTTAAAAGCTCATCTGTTGTGCTGTTTTGTACCCTTTACACTAATTTTTAAAAACTCTAATATGTCACTCCAACTCCCTCACCTATCTCTATACTTACTTTCAGCCTTAAGTTCTAATTTATTAATTCTTGTTTAGTAACTTCGTTAAACATCTTTTTTTACCTTGAACATACATTATGGTATTTTTATAATGCACAGCAGAACAGAGAAAACAGGGTAAAAAGCTCAGGAAACAAACTAAAAAGAGATGGATGGCCTCTCCCTGTGGCCTCCTACTCTCAGACTGGCAGCTGTTCTCTGCAGCCCCTCCTGCAGAGGTAACATTTTTCACAAGGGCCAATTAAATATGTATATGAGATACTAAAAAAGAAATTAGCTTATCATATCCCAAGGGTGAAAAATGATTATCCTTACAAATAATTAGAGCTGCTTTCAACAATGAAATGTTAGCTTCTATGTGTAGCAACACGAAGAGCTTCATTATTTTTCATCCTGAAAAATTATCTTAGGGTACATCACAAAGCTGGGCAGCCTGTATGCTATCCTCAGATGTTAGGTCATCTTTAGGGGTCCTTTCCCTTGGTGCTTGCTTCCCATTAGTTCCAAAACCTAATTCTCCATTAAAAATGTAGGAGTTCACCTTTGTTGTTAATTGCTGTCCACGTACAACAGAACACAAAGTTGCCTGTCCTGTGCCATCCTCACAGGCGTTGGCATGTCTGGGTCCACTTACTACTATGACTACTTGGTCAATCATCTCACTGAGGGTTCCTCTCCACCAGCACTATATTCTACCAAGTATCACGTTCCTCTTCAGCAATGGGCTCCCCACCTCATGACGTGTCCAAAGGGAGTGAGTTGGTCAGTGTTCTATGCACCCCAGTTTTCACTGGCTAATTTTATCAGACCTTTCTTCTTAGCCTGTTACTGTAGGCTACAAAGGCCATTTAACAATCCCTTCATTTCTAGTCTATCTTCTTTTACTTCATCCTCCTAACCAAGAACACGTTCATTTATTAAGATCTAGTTTTCGCAATGTTAAAAACCAAAACCCACTGCCATCGAATCGATTCTGAATCACAGGGACCCTACAGGACCAAGGAGAACTCCCTGACAGGATTTCCAGAGAGTGCCGTGGATGTGAACTGTGGACCTTTCGGTTAACAGTTGAACCCTTAGCTACCATGCCACCAGGGTTTCCTTGGCCATGTTAGTTTATTACAAATCCATTAAAACCTTCCCCCAAACATTTTCCTCCTCCTATATCGACAGACAATATGAAGCAGAATAGACTTGATAGCAAATTTGTTGCTTTTTATATTGACAGACAAAAACTTTGGGGACATAGTGTTAAATGCTAGGTTAGCACAGTTCAGATCTACCAGACATTCCTTGGAAACTCTATGAGGCACTTCTACTCTGACCTATGGGTCACTGTGAGTCAGAATCAACTCAATGGGAATAAATCTGTATCAACAGACTGTAACATCCAGGGCTATAGCCTTAACAGCATTGTTGATTACTTCTCTCTTCTTTGCCCATCCAGCATCCAATCCGTTGCTGGGCGTTTTCCACTTGATTTCCAAAGAATCTCTCAAATATGTCCATCTACTTCTCTCTACCCATGCTGCCACTATCTTAGTCCAGGTCACTATTACTTCTTGTCTAGATTACTGCCAACAGCCTTACAACATACCTACTTCTAATCTACCTCTCACCAAGACAGAGGCAAAGTTAGGTTTTGCTGAAACGCAATCTTATTTAATGGAACCTTTATTTTTAAATCTAGTTGAAAGTATCCTCACTGCCTTTAGGATAAAGTCCAAGTTTCTTAACGTGACATAAAAGGTCATGCGAGACACAAATTTCTTCAGCTCCTAGTTTATTTTTGTTTCCAGCCTCTACACAGCTATTTCCCACTTCTAAGTCCTTTGCCTGCCCACTCCTGCCTCCCTCCCAAGCTAATTCCATCTCTTCAACAGGTCTTAGCTTAGATCCAACGTTCTCTGAGGAACCTCCCTTTAACTCCCCCAAATAGTCTGTGGTCTGCCTATATGCTCTTCACAGTACTGTGTGCTTTTTTCTCTCTTGAGCTAAAACTAAAACCAGTGTACCGTAACAGGCATTTTTGTTTATCTCTCCCTCTAGACTAAAACCGCTAGAGGAAATAAAATGTCTTGCTCACTTAAAAATACCCAATGCCTGACTGAGGCATGGTAAAACAATCTTTTACATTTAATAAATATTCCTTGAGCAACTTGAACACAGGTATTATTCTTGAATTGTTCTTTCTTTTGACTAAAAAAGTCCAAAGCGACCTGGTGATCAATGACCTGAGTGACCGGGCCTCAATCAACCCGTCTTCCCTTTTCTTTTGCTACTTCTATTTCATTCCCTTTATGAGGCAATTACACTGCATTACTTGCTGATATTTAAACACATCCTTGACTTTCTTACCCTCAGTGACTGTATTCATTTCAGAATCTCTACCCTTTCCTTTAGTTTTTAACAAAATGCTTTCTAACTCACAGCCTTTTCTTCCTATACTCAATTCCAGTATCAGATTTGTAATTCTTATAATTACATTCTCCCTTGTACAATGACTGTGCAAATTTATTTTACTTCCCTTACTTAACACACCCTAAGTTTTTATAAAGCAAGTATTCTCTCTTAAGCATTTCTGTTTCCCTCTCACTGCCCAGCAGTGAATGCTTCACATAAAATGGGACTTAATAACTGACTAGTGAATACATAAATGAAATCTACATCTCTCGGGAATAAAGAAGATGATGAGAGAGAAAAAAGGAAACTGAGACTAAGGGACAAACAGAAGATTAAAATAAACACCCGCCAACAAATGGGTACCCAGAATGACATAACAAACATTGCCCTCACAAAAACTTATGGGGTCAACGCTATCATGGAATAATGTTTAAATGCAGGTCTTTTAGGGACATGGCCAGAAAGCTCATCATATACTAGTTTTTATCTTTATTTGTTTTGTGTGTAACTGCAGCAGAGACAGGAATGCCATCTTATGACCAGCCTGTATATACTCTAAAATTAACAAGGACTTAAAAACTACACTAACTTTGAATAAGACTTCTGTGTCTCAAATAAACATTTGTAGAACTAAATGGGACAGTTACGTTTAAAAAAAAAATCAAGAACTTTAAACCTCCTCTTGCCTCTACTCACTGTCAGTATGGATTTGTGATTTCCTGCGGATTTCACTTAAATGTTAGGTGCTGTTAAGTTGATTCTGACTCACAGTGATGGCCCGTTAGAACAGAACAGAACTGCCTTATAGGCTTCTTGGCTGTTAATATTTACAGAAGTAGACTGCTAAGTCTTTCTTAGCTGGAGTCACCGGGTAGGTTCAAACTGCTATCTGTGCTACCAGATTAATTCTCAAACACAGGTAATCTCTGCTTTATATGGCGCAATGTTATCTGAAACTCATATACACTGGAGCTGTGCCCTTGCTTTGCACAATCTGTTACCACAAAGATACATGCTAAATAAGAACTACCTACTCAGCAGTAATTGTTGTGTGTATCCCTGCAACATGAAACAACAACAAAAAGGCAGAAGTGAGCATATTTTATTCCATGTTTCACATTCTATCATGACATAAACACATTTGTTTGTTTATTGGTTCTTAGTATTTGTCCAACTCTGTGGGCCAGGCACTGTCCCCTAACAATTCATTTAATCCTCCTAAATACCCTATGACGTGATACTATAATCATCACCATTTTACAGATGAGGAAACTAAGACACAGAGAGGTTAAGTATCTCACTCAAGTCCACCCAACTATTAAGTGTTATGCTCAGGATTTGAATTCTGGCAATTCCACAAATAAAGGCACATGCTGTAACATGCTATGTTATGATCATGATTTTAATCCCTTCTTCCTTCTACTCTTGCCTGTTTCCACCAATCCATTCTCCAGATCAGCACCAATAGTGTGCTACTGAAGTATCATTTCTATCCCTTACATGTCAAAATTTCTCATGGGCTTCTTAGTACGTTTAAAGTCCAAACTTCATGTAATGATCTACAACCTCCTGAAGCTATGCCTTTTTCTTCCATGCTCTTTCTGCTCTCTCACTTTCTCAGTCTTCTAGCTCTTTCTCCATTTGAGACTTCGATGTACTCAGTAACATCCTCTCCCCAAAATATCCTCTCTACCCTATGGATGGCAGTTTTAAATTTTTAAGTCTTAACTTGAATGTCACATCCTTAGAAAGGGCTCTTCTACTAGTAGCACCTCCACAAGTGTCTTGCTCAGCCTGCTTCATAATAATCAATCATTATTTTGTTTGTTTTTAATCTGTCTCCACCAACACTTGTCTACTACTCTATTTAAAGTATGTAACATTTCAGCTGATCAACATTCACTAAATGAATAAGCTAGATTATCCCACAGCTTTCCATATTCCTTAGTACACCTTATTTCCCATGGATATGGTTATCTAAAATGATAAGCATACCCCATTATTTGAGCCTTCTTTATCAGAGATTATATAAACATTAAGAATATACACCCACTCCTCACTTACCAACACAGCTAGGTTCCAAAGACCAGGTAATTACATGAAAATCAGCATTATGCAAAAACGGTCCTTTATTTTGCTTTCAGACTCATCATTTGTCTGATTATTTAATTTAGAAAATACAGAAATAACAGCTAAAAGTTACAGATGTGCTTATCATCATGATGAATCCAGGCAAAATACAAAAAAAACCCCAACAAACCAACCAACCTGCTGCTGTCAATTCCAACTCACAGTGATCCTACATAGACAGAGCAGAAAAGCCCCATGGGGTTTCCAAGGAGCAGCTGATGGATTCCAACTGGTGACCTTTTTGGTCGGCAGTCAAACACTTAACTACTACGCCACCAGGTCCAGTTATGGACTATTCCTCTGCAGGGAGGCTCTGAGGAGACAAAGCTAAAGCTGTGTTGTATGACTAGAAAATACACAGCTTAACTACTCCACTCCTCCTGCGCTGGGTCAGCTTCCCTCCTGGAGTTGTATCTGGGGCTTCACTCTCATCCTTGTAAGCCGTGTGTAGTCAGGATCCCACAGCCTATTCCAACCTCCAGGATGCTGAGGCTACTCATAGCTTTCTAAAAGATGTGGCGACCAGAAGCCTAGACAAGTATCTAGCTCCATAAGACAGAAGCTTCAGGTCTAGTTCAGCTCACTTTGGGGTATCATTAAACTTGCACTCATTTCTTCTGAATACCCTCTCCAAAGTGTCTTTCTTTTCTCCCTCCCAGCTCAGCAATTTTAAGCTGCAGGGCCTCAGGCTTCACTAAGAGCCGGGAACCTAGAACAGGTGCCCAGCTGCTCTACGCCTGCATGTCCACCCTAAGGTTGTGAGCACAGAGGAGGCAGGACTTGCACAGCACCTAGCTGTGATGCTGGTAGAAGGCAGCTGGCGGTGGCAGTAAGTAAATCTGTCACCATACCAGCTGCTTTGTTAATGCACAGCATAGTCCAACAGTAGATTTTCACTATTACTGTAAATGTGAAATGCCAGATAACAAGACAGTGAGTGGAAGGTGTACTTCAAGTGGCCCACTAGAAGATGATGATTATCATATCTTCTAAAAACCTGCACCTGTATCACAGGGATGTGCATTAAAACTGCTGAGAAAATGCCACTTTCCACTCAGGGCCAGTTTTTCCCAATTTAAGTCAAAAGGATATCATATTCCCAATGATTTATGTATTTGGAGATAAAGTAATCATAAATTTGCACTTATGGTACATATATCCTAAGCTTACCTACAGAGAAATTAACTTCTACTTTTGTCTACAAATTTAATGAAACATTTTACATTCTTGTTTCCTAATCAGAGAGTACAACCATCCAGTATTCTACTTTTACTATAACTGAGACTCTTAAATTACGTGGTAATCAGTTGTTAGTATAAACACTTCAAAAGCCAGACGTAAGTATGTGGATTAGACTAAAACAGGAAATACTACTAGAAGAATACACTCCTTGTAAATACTGGTGGCATAGTGATTAAGAGCTACAGCTGCTAACCAAAGGCTGGTACACTGAATCTACCAGGCACTCCTTGGAAAATCACTGGGACAGTTCTACTCTGTCCTACAAGGTCATTATGAATCAGAATTGACTTGATGGCGGTGGCTCTGGTGTATGTACACTTAGAAACCTTGGTGGTATGGCCCACTGGTTAAGTGCTGTGGCTGCTAGCCAAAAGGTTGGAAGTTCAAATCCACCACGCATTCCTTCTAAGTCCTACAGGTTAGTTCTGCTCTGTCTTGGGAGTCACAATTAATTTGACTGCAATGGGTTTGGTTTGGTACATGTACACCTGCACAGCAGCGAATGCTTTGCTTTCTACCTGTTCACTCTTAACTGATTTAAGGAAAGCAAATTACACCGCTGGAAGAAGGAAAAGCAGGGAAAGAACAGAAACAGCATTCTCCACAACTCTCCATTCTCCTCAAATTTAAAAAATACAAAAAGAAAATTCTAAATTTCAATTATCCGAAAGAAAAATACCAACACCACATTTCCAAACGAGGTTTAGAGCCTTGTGCCCAGCTCTCTGTGCTGTACGTGATCCTGCATATTAAAGTCTACCAACAGCTTATTTATGACAAAAATCCACATTATATTAAAACACACACCTAGCTACAGTTCATGAAGAATGCCAAAAAATTTTCTCAAAATCAGCAAAAATTTACAGCTGACATAATTTCATCCTCTCAGGTAATCTCCTAAATAATTATCTCCTAAGAGCAACTAACAAACTGCACTGCATTCAAAATACTCAAGTTACACCGAACCTAGTAAACTCACTTCTTTGTATTTGTGCAAGAAAGATCAATTTAAAAAATGAAAACAAACGTAGATTCTTGGAGCCAATCAGGCGCTTTACAGTTCATCTAATCTCACCAAGCCCTTGTAAAACTGAAGACTAGGAAGGGAAAATAGCTTTCCTGAAAACACATGGCTAGATGCTGACACAATAAAACTAGTTTCAGCTTCCAAACAACCAAAGTACAGTTTTCCCACAAAATGTTTTCTGAGTAATTACAGATACCGCAATCCTTGGATATTCAGTGCATAGATTCGTTACCCAGCGTATCTGGTGAACATCTCAACTGAACATGGCAATTTAAAAGGTAATTAGTCGAGTTTAAAGAAGTTCAATATACATCTACAGGGTTTTACCTCGATATTTATAAAGTATTTGAATATATATATGCAAAATATTTAAAATTACAAGTTACATCATAGAACTTTGTTATCTTATGATTCTGGTTCTCAAAATATGGCCTGAGGACTTGTGGGGGTTCCTCGGAGCCTTCAGGGGGTCGTTTAAGGTTAAAACTTTGTGATAATACTAGGATGCCGCTTGCTTTTTTACTGTGTTGATATCTGCACTGACAGCACAAAAGCAACGCTAAGTAATGTTGGTGGCACCCGAGCACAAATCAAGACAATAGGACTAAATAACACTAGAAGCGACTGTACTCTAACATCATGCAATTTTTTTGTCGATTAAGTTTCACTTAAGACTACCTTTAATGAAGTAGAAAAAATCATTTTATTAAATATGTACCCAAGTACATTTCTTTTTAGTATTCTATATTACAAAATGAAAAACATCAAACTATTTTTGCTGCATATTAAACTGTGACAGTTGTGTCAAAAAGCACTGGTGTTAGTGTTTGAGTTTTAAACTGAACTAGATGCCTTCTTCAAGAAATACTATTTTTACTTGAAAGAACTGGCAAACTAGTTATGTGGACTGGATAATTAGTACTTCCCATTGTGAGCTTGATAGATTCTCATCATTTACACTTTTCTGTTGATATTTTTTTGATATTCTATAATGAAATGTGTCAACATCTGAGTCATATAATTTAATGCACCAGCATTTTCCAAAGCATGATACTACACAATAAAGCAAAGAAAAAAGATCCATTCACAATACAAATCATTGGATTTCAACATAACAGGGTATAAAAAATTCACTGATACGTTTTCTAATTCCACAGTGCAACCAGCTCAAGAAAGTATTACCAAGTTTTGGCACTAAAAGGCTATCCACAATTATCTCAAAAGACTATTACACGCTTCTCTTTTTCCTACTACAGGTTTTTGTGAAGATGACTTTTCGTTCATATTATTTCAACCAAAACATGCAGCAACAGATTGAATGCAGAAGCGTATGAGACTCCTGCTGTCCTCTATTAGCAAGCCATAAAAGAGGTCTGGCAAAACACTCTGTTTTAGAAATAAGTTTTTTCCCCCCATAAAAATGTGTAATTTATCTTAATATGCAACAGATTTATAATTTTTGAATGAATTAATAAATGAGCATTAAAAGCTTTAATTTCTAAAACAATAGTAACAGTTAAAAACACATTACATATAGCTCTCTGGGGCACTTGGCTTTTTAAGAGGTGAATTAACACTTTACAGGGTCCCAAAACCAAAGTTTGAGAACCTCTCGTCCTACAGTATAGACTGTCATGGCTATTTTAACTTTAAGTAAAATGAAAAAGAAAACTGAAGAGAAATATTTAAAATTCTACATATCAGAAGAGAAGGATTAGCTCACTGGCTAGGTTTTCAATAGCATGCTTAGGGAGCCAAGCTGTTTCCTAAGCTTGCTTTCTAAACACTTCCGTGCTCACAGGCATGACTGAGTGGTGGTGGGACAATTCACAAAACACAGGTCACAAAAGCGATGCTATTATATACAATTTTCACCTTACTTATTTCAACTTTGAGCAACAGTGTAATTATTTTTACATACATTTAACGGAGGAGACAAACACATCTACACAAAACATCTTAATCAATTGTCAAATAACCCCACATATTTAGCAACTGAAGTAACTACTGTACCTGAAAATCTGCTTGGAAAAGTTGGCACTCTCATAAAAAACTCATGCTGCATTTCATTCAATTATTTCAAAGAATTTACAAGGATTTAAGCTACCACCATTTTGAAATCTCTACTCTACAAAGGTGCCCAAACCTTAAACACTGATGGTAGGAAGATAAAATGGTACAACCACTTCAGAAATCGATTTGGCATTTTCTTAAAAAGCTAGAAAAAGAATACCATATGATCCAGCAATCCCACTTACTGGAATACATCCTAGAGAAATAAGAGCTATCACACGAATAGATACAGGTACACCAATGTTCACAGCAGCACTGCCCATGTTTGAGTCATTACAGATCATTTTATAACTTTTTCATTACATTTTATTGTTAGTAATACACACTATGTACAATGTTGTCATGTGTAATCTGCTGATGTCACCAATCACAGATATTCACTCACAGATGCTCAATGTTGTGATTCATTTAACAAAACAATGCCATACAGCAGGCTATGGCCTGATACGCAATCAAGTCTGTCAGTGTAGAGAGTCTTAACAGACAGAAAGCCAAGCAATGTTCAACTCTGATAACATAAAACAACTAAACTGCACATGTGCCCAACAGCTGTTTGACTTTAACTTCAATTACAACAATAACCCCACAAATAAAAATTGAATCTACAAAGATACTGACAAAATAAGGCAGTAATAACGTAAATTGGTGGGGAGAAGAGCTACTGACTCAGTCACTGGATTGGAAGAGAACTCCATCACAGGCAGACGACTACCTGTATGTACACCAAAAAATAAAAATAAACAATAAAAACTGCCACCTAGTTGATTCCAACAATATCTAACATAAATTAGCTCAAGAATGTCACATTTTCTAGGGTTAATTACAGCAAACACCTTTATAACAGTAGTTTAGATTTTCTTTTTGACCTGTGAAAATCTATTTGCTTCCCTATGAGAGGCATCCGGTTTAGATTGTGCCGAGATGCTCTCCTTGAGTTTGGACTCTTAGCCTACCAGACTGTGATGATTTCTCATCTAGATGGGCTTGCAATTCAAATGGATTTGTGGCTTACTGGACTGTGACAATAAAAATTTCTCTTTATGAAGGCTTCCACTTGTGGTATTTTCTGTTGGAGCAGTACCAGGTGACTTCGAGAGAGATGTACGTGGGGAAACAAGAGGAACACATGGTCTTACTGAACATGCTTTAGAAACTTAAGTAAACTTTTTCAAAGTAATTTTTACTTGATAAGGTATCAAAAAAATTGTCTCGGGTTAGCAAAAAAAAAAAAACAACCACACACACAAAAAACTCCAACAATTTAAATATCATACATACTCTGAAACCAGATCATCTAGATTTCACTGCAGACTTATTTTCTAGATATGTTACCTTGGGCAAGTTCCTATTCTCACCTCCAAGTTTCCTCATCAATAAATTGAGGATATTAACGGTGCTGTTATCACTCTTCTTGGCACATGTTACTGCTCATACCTATTAGTTTTTATTATTACATGTATCTACACTTTAAGGATTTTCTCAGTAATAAATACCAGCTTACCAAATTTAAGGAAATTTTGGTGGCACAACAGTTAAGTGCTACATCTACTAACCAAAAGGTCAGCTGTTCAAATCCACCTGAAAACTCTGGAAACCTTGGTGGCATAAAGTGCTATGTCTGCTAACAAAAAGGTCAGCAGTTCAAGTGTGGCAGGCACTCCTTGGAAACTCTATGTGGCAGTTCTACTCTGCCCCACAGTGTCACCAAGAGTTGGAATCCACTTGATGGCAGTGAGTCTTTGGTTTCAACAAATTTAACTCATTCATTCAAAAACATTTATAGAGCATCTACTATGTTACACTGAAGTAGCTAGTAATACTGGAGTAAACTAAGCAAAGTCTCTGCCCTCAGGAACTTATGTCCCAGCAGCAATGGACAAACACATGTAAATAATTGAAGGAAATCAATCAGGTGCGCATATAGGCAAAGGAGAAAAGAGTAATGTGTGCCTTGCATTCTGTTTTACAACAAAACACCAGCTGAACAGCAAGACAGTGAGAGGACAAGGAGATGAAGTCAGACAGGGCAGCAGAGCCAGATGTTAGCAGCGAGGTAAGAAGCCACTGGAGGCTTTTGCACAAATCTGAGTATTTTAAAAGAATCACTCTTGCTGCTCAGATGATGGTAGATTTTAGGGTGAAAAATTCTGTCTGACCTCATGACAAATGAATCACATTTCCAGAACCTACTCAGTAACAAATCTGTAACTATAAGCCAAACATATCAAAGAACATAATTTAACCATGGTGGTTTAGCTGCAAATAAAAATAGTTTATCTACACAACCTTAAGCCACATTCCAAAAATAAGAGATACAGAATACAAGTGGAAAAAAAAAAATCGAAGTATGTTTACTTGTACCATTCTGTAGTGCTTTGCTAAAAACTTCTTTGAAACAAATGGCAAGAAAACCAAACTGAACTGAATCTTTAATGCATAACTTTTTCCCATTATAAAAATACAAGGCTATCTGAATAACTCTTTAGTGCTACATTTTAAAAGCATGCACACGTATTCACTATGTAATTGTGAGTGTGCATAAATTACAATTTTTTTTATCTGAATTATCCAGAACTTACTCTTCTAAGACGTTGAAAGCTAAACAAAATTCAGGTACCAAAAGATGACATTCTAAAATAACTGGCTAACCAGACATTTTTCATAATTACAAACTGGATCCAGCATGGGAATATGTCATGTTCCTTTACCTGTATTTAATTTTCATACTAAATGAAATTCTGGTAAGCCAAAAGAATTTCTTGCCATTTGGGGGAATGTGGAGCCTGTCATGCACTGGGCCTTTCACATTCTGTTCACTTGTTGTCTGAGCCCATAAATTTGATATCAGCCATTTTAAAGGATTTTTCTCTTTACTACTGTTCAGTTCCCCAAAGGACAAACCATTAACTTCAATTTACAGTCATAAAATAAATTGTTTTACCTTTCAGGAGAAACGTTTTACATTAGCAGTATCTTTAAAATCTTGAGAAAATAAAAAAGTTAAAATATTACAGGGGCTGGCAGATGGAAACTGCAATACATCTTTCCAAACACTATTTCGCAACGTCTTTCCAAAGAGTATTTCTGTAATATGCTTTAAAATGTTAAAGAAAAAGCAATGAGGACTTTGTAAAAATAATGCAAAATACACAACAGAGATATTTCAATGAGCCTTTTAAGGTGTCTATCCAACTGAAGTTGCAGAAATGAGTGCTCACTGGGAAAGAATGACTCATGGATTAAGATATCATTCGTACATGCTTGGAAATAATTTAGTGTAGTACATTACATCTCTCAAATACTACACCTGTTTTATTTTTCTGGATGTTATGTATTATTTAACGTATAGTAGCAAAGTGACACACGTTTTAGGAGTTTACTGTATGTCAGGTAGCCTGTTACGTGTTTACATGGCTCTAATTGTTAAAATAATCCTATAAGATGAATATTACCTTCATTTTATAAAAAAGAAAATTTAGAGATACTATTCTAATGCTCAAGGCCACTCAGTTTCTCAGAAGTGATCTAGAATTTGGATCCAGTTCAGAGATGTGAAGCACTCACGGCTTCCCACATTTAATACCACCTGGAAGTGTTTATGTGCAGTAGGAAAGCATACTTGGCTAGCAAATTACTAGAAAAACATATATTAAGACAGCCAAACACACATAATTATGCTACACAACGGAAGTGCACATGAAGTGACACTTTAAAAGAAAAACGCAAAGAACAAACAATATGTTATCTCAGAAGGTAAAGTAATGGTGTAGCTGAGACTGAAAGGATTTAGCTCTGTGTATACAAGAGCTGTCAGAAATATTAAGATGCACTTTTCAAGCTACACAATAGTCTTACTCCCCAAAAGTGGCACTTGAATTTGCTCAAGTGATTAATCTAATTACCAATTTATAGGAAGTACAAAAGAGGAATATTTAAATAAAAGGAGTATGCAATTAGCAAAATCCAGACTGAGGGAAATGCTACAGGAAAAATAACCCAGTTTCTTCAATAAATAAACTGGAGGAGTGGAAGGGGGAGGGAAGAGTATAAACCTACAGATTAAGAGAATTAAGAGCTATCCCACCAGTAAGTAACATAAGTAAGGACTTATGAAGCAATTATGAAGAAATATGAATCTCGACTGAACATTTGATGATATTAATGCATCTTTTTTTAAAGGTATGACACTGGCACTCTGGCTATTGGTAAGGGAAAAAAAAAAGACTCCTTACCTTTAAAAGATTGATATATCCATAGATGAAATAAGGTACCTGGGTTTTGCATACAAATAATACGGAGTGAGCGTAGTGCCTGGAGAGTACAGATGAAGCAAGAGTGGTCCTAAGGTGATAACTGCTGAAGCTGAGTCATGTGTACACAGTTCATTAAAATAGTGCCTCTATTTTGGATATATTTGAATTTTTCCATAATAAAAGCTAAGAAAATCAAATTCCAGGTAGCTATCAGATTTTACTATGAAAGTAAGACAATACTGCTTCCAAACGACTGCAAAAAAAAGTTCTTAAATTGCTTACACTCTTTTTTCTGAAAGTATAAAATGTTAGAAACAAAGAGGTGAGTAACACAAGAATACAGCAAAAGAGTTAGAAGATTCAAAATAAGGAGTCACATTGTTAAAAACCATGAGTACCTCAAGTAGCACTTAAAAAAAGCCAAGTACTTTTAGTGGACAAATGAGTAAACAGATGAAAAAACTCCTTGTAAGCTAACACTAAAGGGCACAGGAAAACTTAAGAGGCACTGAGATCTTTGCTTTATAAAAATACCTTGACAGTAGTGATAAGCTGACTAAACAGGAAATCACCTGTAAGAAACACCAGCAGAGATAAATTAAACTCAGCCTTCTTTAGAACTAAATTCTTAACATCTACTTGTGTTCAGTTACTAGAAGAGGGGGCAAGACATCGTTTCAGCAATACAAATTACACACAACTGGTTCAAAGAAAAGGTGATACAGGAAGACTAGAAACCTGACTTAATCATCTTTACTTTCAAGTTCTAGGAAGTAAACTGCACAGAGATTTACTGGTAAGACAGGAAAAATAAGGGGGAAAAACATTTGAGGACTGAAAGAAAAGCAAAATCATTTATAAATTCAAGTGTGGCCTTATTATATATCCGTAATGGCACTTTCCTGAAGGCAAGTATTGCACTTTTCATACACAGAGAACATATAACTAAACCAACAAATAATAAATGTATTATCTATTGAAATAAACAATTTACAAGCAAAGGGTTCTTTTCAAGAGTCAGCTGAAATAGAAGTTTTTATAGCTTAATTATCTAACCATTGAGAAACAGAAACTACCAAATACACACCAACAGAAATCAGCTTATGGGGGAAAAAATGCAAGCTATGCTTAAGAGAACTTAGCCAAGAGCTATCCGTAGCAGCCGCCTTAAGATCTTGGCCAAAGCTGTCTGAATGACTGTCAAAAAAAGAATACGGGCCACTCATTCACATTACTGCACCATGAAAGAGAAAGGATAACCAAACACTAAGTAGTTCTGGTTTGCTGCGTCATCACCACTACATTTCCCAAATTCGGAAGGACATTAACAGAACTCCCACAACTTTCAAGTTTATACCATCTAAATACCAAACCCAAACAAACCTGCTGCCACATGATTGATTCAGACTCACAGTGACCCTACAGGCCAGAGCCGAAGTGCTTCATAGGATTTCCAAGTAGAGACTGGTGGATTCAAACTGCCTACCTTCTGGTTAGCAGCTAAGCTCTGAACTAGTCAGCTACCAGGGCACTGCATCATCGATTTTGTCATTCTGTGCCATCTATAGAATGACAAAACAGAAAAGTACCTCATTTTATCACAGCCTCAAGTAGAGGAAAGGAAGTCATAGAATGCCAGTGGTAAAGTTAGTCCCAGTTGCCACTACAGCTGCCTCTTCTGTCACTCACCTAAGAATGGAAGGAAACTGACACTCCAAGCCCCAACTGGTCTAGGGTTTTATCTGCTTTTCCTCAGTTCCACAGCGTTCTGCAAAACAGATCCATTTCATACCACCAGGAGGTGCAATAATTGTGGAAAATTAGCCCCTGCTCCCAGAAAACTCTTCATGATCTCAAAGTCAATGTTTTAAACAAATCGTAATACTGAAGAACCATAACCAATGTCACAGAACAATGTGTGCATGAACTGCTGAATGGGACTCTCATTTGAATAAACTTGCACACAAAACACAATAAACCTAAACCATAAAAACCTACTGTCAAGTTGATTCATAGTGACCCTACAGGACACAGCAGAACTGTCCCATAGTTTCCAAGAAACACCTAGTGGATTTGAACTGCTGGCCTTTTGGTTAGCAGTCACAATTCTTAACTACTATACTAGGAGTTTTCCAAACACGATTTAAAATATTAAAAAAACCTTGTTCCAGGGATCACATTTGAGAAGAGTGTAATTTTCTTTCTGAAGTAACAATCACTGGGGAGGATATATGTTAAAAGTTCTAGTTTTCCTGAGTCATGGTCTGTACTTCTTTAACACAAAGCTTTTAAATATAACGTTTATTGATTACCACAATAATGCTTTCTACTTCTTTTTTAATGTCTCTTTTCAGCCTAAATTATCTCTAGAGGGTAATGACTTTCCAAAATTTATCTGCTACTTTGAAGTAATAGTTCCAGTTTACTTTTCCTTGATGGAAACTCACTTCTCCAAATAACTACTGAAGTTGAAAAAAGTCTTACTTCATCCCAATCCCTTTACTTTACAGCTAAGTAACCTAAGGTATGGAGACTTGTGTGACCATGCCTCAGGCCACTCCCTAATCAGTGCTTTTTCTATCACACAAACCTTTAGTCTATGACTCCAAACCTCCTCAGTCAATTCATGTGTTCCCCCATTTATGAGTTCCCTCCTCTTATTTCACCTTTGACACTCACAGCAGCAATTCTAGGGGATCTGCTGAGCCCAATCAAGCATTTTAAGGCGCACAGTCTAACTGGACACAGTGCCACAGCTACGTGCTGCCACACAGGACAATTAAATCTTGTGTATTCATCAGTGACATAACCTCATGTTATAATCTTAGTATGTGTCAGACACCCACAAAAGCTTTGGTGGCAACATTCTTACATTATCTTGAACAAGTTGGTTCAAATCTCCATTCTAAATTGAGCAGTAAAAAGACAAATTATTTTTCAACATGAGCTCTCAATGACTTGATAACTACTTTTCTGGCAAATTTAACCTAAAGCACTTGAAAATTAATACAATAAGGTAATAATGACAAATGAGCATGGACACAACAGCAGGAATACTGTGTTGATTTCTGTCACCCCCAAAATGTACAGCCCTTTAAATATCTGGATATTATAACTTTAGCTCTTTAAAAAGATGTTTCTTAAGTGGTTTTTCTTCCTGTTGTCCTCTGGGTTGGAACAGAAGTAGTTTGTCGAGACTCCTTTTGGACTTTTAAAAACTTTTAAGTTGTTGGTATCATAGTTTTTATAAAATGTACTTAAAAACAACCAGTGAATCAAGATCTGGAAAGAGTCATTACCTCATTATATCTTCGGTAAGTAAAAGCACACAGCAAATAGCAAAAGAAGTCCAAAATAAATATCTGAGATCTCAATGGGAAAGTGAATTATTGAGAAACACAAATCATTACAGCAAATCACTTTTTAAACCGAATCTCTCAGGAAAATTTATCTAACCCTGAATGCCAGAACATCTGCTTTGGTTATCAAAAACATTTCGATCTAGATATGTGCAATTTAGTCCTCAACCTCCCACCTTCCCCTATTCTAAGGTAGGTATGTTAGCATTTTCACCCTGTACCTGAGGAAACTGGGACACTGGGAGGTGAAGTAATTTGCCTTAGGTTACAGAGCACAAACCCAGTTCTGCAGGTTTGAAAACCTGTAGGCACTATAAAGCCTCCTTGGTAGCACACAAAGTTTGAAAATAAAGTGAATTTTTAGGCTATGTCTGATGTACCATTAAGCTACTGTAAGTTATTTTGTTTTCTGGTGTCATGAAAAGCTCAAGTTTGCCACCTATACTTCCGCATTTTAGGTTAGGTGAGTGGCACAAATGAACTGGTTTTCTCTCCACTCTTACCACATAATCAGTCACGAAAACCCATATGGAAGGGGACTAGCTAAACACTTCAACTTTATTTCCTGCTGACACTGTTAAAGGTGATTTACACAATTCAAGTGTTTAGATTTTCCTAGTGCAAGTTACCATTTATATCTTTTAAGGAAATCAACTATGTATTAGTCATTTTACCTGTCAGAGAGGTTAAAAAAAGATTAACAAGATATGAATCTAGGTTGTTTTCGTCTTTAAGGAAAATTTCTTAAAGACTCCTTAATTAAACCAAATGGAATACCTGGTCCACCAAAAGCACAATATAATGGAAAAGGAAACAGCTGAAAAGAATCCTAAGAATTTTTTTTTAAACAAACAAACAAACAAACCCAGAGCTGTCGAGTCGATTCCCACTCATAGCGACCCTATAGGACTGATTAGAACTACCCCCATGAGTCGGATCCGACTCGACGGCATTTGGCTGGCATAGTTTCCAAGGAGCACCTGGCGGATGTGAACCGCGGACCTACTGGTTAGCAACAGCAGCACTTACCCACCACGCCAAAAGGGTTTCCAGAAAATTACAGGTGATCTACTTTCTCTAGTGTTAAAAAAGCACAGGATGACTCTTCTCCTGAGTAACTTCAGCACGACCACAAAGGCCACTTGTTACACCTACCACCCACTCCAACAATTCCAGGTTCATTAGAAATGAAAAGACAGCGAGATAAAGGACATACCCCTACTAGGCCTTACATCTCTACACCATACTCTGAAGCCTGGAGATGAAGAGAGAAGCTACTCCAACTCCCAATCCATCCCTGAAGTCCAGGAGGCAAAGCCCACAGCCCGGGGCCAAGACAGTGTCCAGACCAGGGCAGTGACCTAGCTCTAGACAGCCCTGCCTGCGCCGGGGGTCGGGGGGGGAGGGGGAAAGTACGCTGGTAGGTGAGGGCAAGAGCAAGGAGTCCCGGACAGGAGAGAGGGGGGCTAAGTGGATATTCTGAAACGAGAGAGGGTCCCTTCCCAGTCTCGCCGATCAGGACGAGGCCCGGGGCCGAGAACGGAGCTGGCCGCCGCCATGATGGGGCTGCCTGAACCGGGGGGCGTGACGCGAGCGGCCCCACACTCGGGCCTAGCTTCTCTCCCCCTGCCTCTTCTTCCCCGCGTGGGCCACGGACACAACTGCCCCCGATACTCACGCTTTGTCCACCAGCTCCCGCACCTTCCACATGTTCAACATTGTGACCCGCGCGGGCCGGGCCGCCGCCTCCGTCTCCTGCTCCCCACAGACCCCAGAGCACTTCCGCGCTGAGACAGTTCCAGGTCGGGGTCGCCGCCGCCGCCCGCTGCTTCTAACTCCCCTGGTCGTTTCCTTCCCCTGCCACAGAATCGGCGCCGCCAGTGACACGTCGGGACGCGGCGGCAGAGGTGCTGCGTGGAGCGGAAGTGCTCGACTTTCCGTCCGCTGCGCGCGGAGCACGTCGGAACTTGTAGTTTTCTCTGACAGCAGACGAGGCCCGTTGCAGGTGGAGGGAGATCTCGTGAACTGGGGTTGAGATAGTGTCTACTACCTCTCAACCCGCTCAAGCAATCAGAAATCCTTGGGATGAAGGAAAAAGTACACTTCAGCAACAACTTATTTTCCATGTATGCCAGCCAAGCCAAGTGCCGTCGAGTCATGAATGTATTCAACAAATATTGGACATCTTTTTAGAGTCTGTTGCAGGTGTAGGGATGCAGCAGACAACAAAGCAGAAAAACATTCTTGGCTTCGTGGAGCTTAGAAAAAGAAGAAAGAAAGAAAGGGAGGGAGGGGGGAGAAGAAAGGAAGGAAGGAAAGAAGGAAAAGAAAGAAAGAAAAAAGTGAATTACAACTACTTTTTTTTGTTTTGTTTTTTTAATAAAAAAAAGGAAAATAGTTGCCATCGAGTCGGTTCCAACTCAGTGACCCTATAGGACAGGGTAGAACTGGCCCATGGGGTTTCCAAGGAGCAGCTGGTGGATTTGAACTGTCCACCTTTTGGTTAGCAGTCTGAACTTTTAACCACTGTGCCACAAGGGCTCCAAAGTGTTAAATACAATCAGGAAAATGAAAGCAGAGAACTCCTTCTTACGATACTAGATCACCTACAAGAATAAGGGAAATAGCTGATGTTGAAGACTTACTATACCATGTGCCGGAGACTTTGCTAAGCTCTTCACAGAGATGATCTCCTTTAATCTGCACTATTCCTTTTGTGCCGTACACAGACCTTTACTTTTCTCAGATGAATTTGTTTAATCTCACTCTTCAACAAGAAAAGAAAACTTAAGGAACACTTTAAAAATTTGAACAAAGGAATACAGTCTGTTAAGAGATAACGGTGGGGATCAAACTCAGGTGGCTGATCCAGAGCCTCAGCTTTCAGTCCTTCCACATGTCAATCAACAGGCTATGAGCTAGTGTCAGAGTTGAACTTCTCACAACCACTGGGTGTCATAAGCAGGCAGCAGTGGTAACCTTGCCAATAGAAAGATAGCTTTTCATATTACAACAGAATACACAATCCAACACAAGGGCTACCTATTGTTAGAAGACATCTCTTGAAAGTTAACCACCTGAGTCAGAGTTGGGATGATTGGTTATGACAGATGTAGAGAGCAGTCCTCCATGAAACAGGAGCCAGTTTAGACAAAATGACCCACAGAACACAGGGATGCCATATCGTAATCTGTCTTAAGAAATCCATCCAGATGCAGAAGACAGAGGAAGAGGCCCCATACCAGCAGCTCAGAGGAAGGAGAAGCAGAAAAATCTCCCACAGTTTCTCTTGGACCTTTTGGCAGAAGAAAACTCTAGTCAACTGAGAGTAGGGGAGGTTTCTTGTATCCAAGGAAAGGTAAATGACTCCTCAGGTAGGTGAGTGGTTAGGATATTACACTCCTCACCTGGAAATGAGCTCAGACTGAGGAGATGAAAGGAAATCTGGATCCCAGTCCCAGTTCTGCCTCTTAGGAATCACTTGATTTGGGGCAAAATACTTAATGTCTCTCGATGACGAAACATCTTTACTTGTAAAGCAAGGATGACAATTTTTGCTCTGACACCTTATAGATAAGAATTGTAGTGAGGATCAAATGAGATAATGGATTAGTGTAGGACCCAAAACCCAGTGCCATCAAGTTAGTTCTGACTCATAGTGACCCCATAGACAGAACAGAAGTATTCCATAGAGTTTGCAAGGAGATCTTGGCAGATTCAAACTGCCGACCTTTGGGTTAGCAGACATGGAACTTAACCACAATGCCATGAGGGTTTCCTGGTGTACAATAGCAGTCCTCAAAATGTGAATGAAGGACTAACATCAACAACCTCTGGGATCTTGTTGTTGTTGTCATTGTTAGGTGCCACAAAGTTGGTTCCAACTCATAGTGACCCTTTGCACAACAGAACAAAACAGTGCATGGTCCTGTGCCATCCTCACTATTATTGCTATGCTTGAGCCCATTGTTGCAGCCACTGTGTCATTTCATCTTGTTTAGGGTCTCATTCCTTTTCACTACACTCTACTTTGCCAGGGATGATGCCTTTCTCCAAGGACTGATCTCTCCTCACAACATACCCAAAGTATGTGAGATGTAGTCTCTCCATACTTGCTTCTAAGGAGCATTCTGGTTGTACCTCTTCCAAGACCTTGTTAGAAATGCAAATTCTTGGGGCTCTGTCCAGAGACCTACTGAATCAGAAACTCTGCGGGTAGAGAAGAGCAATCTCTGCTTAACGAGTCTTCCAGGTGATTCCGATGCACATTCAAGTTTCAGAACCACTGGTGCAGAATCATGTTTTTCAAATATAATGTGTTACTATGTTATGAGTAATGACTGTAAAGAAGTATGATTGGTATATGGGTTCTTCTTTAATAGACACATTGCCTTGTTTGGTTGTTAACTTTCAAATGTACATAGCTATCTCAATTTCCTTCCCTGAAGCCAATTGAAGAGGTAGTATTCTAAAATCTCTTCTGCTCTAATTCTATGATACATTTTTTTTTTGGTTTAGGTAGCAACTGGTTGTCCTTGTTAAATATGTTATTATAAAGCTCAGAAACTCAGTTCACTCTCCATGGGAAAGAGCTGTAGAAACACAACACTGTATTATGTGACACACCTAGGAAGTTGGAAAGTTTATATTCTTGAAGGATAAGTATGCACACATAATCCTTTAAGTATTTTGTTGCAGTGATGTCATCACTTTGTTTCTCACTTATCCACTTTCTCAGTGTTTATGTTAAAACTGAGCTTGATTTTAAAGTCCATTTGGTCCAGCTGCCTGCATTTTATAGTTCTTTTCATTCTACTAGTATTTCTTAAGCACCAATATGCCCAAAGCAGACAAAAAAATAAAAAACGTTACCATCAAATCAATTCCCACTCACAGTGGCTGGTAAGACAGAGTAGAACTGCCCCATAGGATTTCCGAGGAGCACCTGGTGAATTTGACCTGCAGACTTTTTTGGTTAGCAGATATAGCTCTTAACCACCACACCACCATGACTTATACCAATATGCCAGGAGTGGGGAATTCAGCTGGCGCAAGACAAACATGGCCTTGGCTTTCTTAGAGCTTAAGAGTTTTTAGAAAAAATAGATAACAATCAAAGACATTTAAGATAACTGCAGAGTCAGAGTTTGAAGAAAATAGAGCAAGACTTTGTAGGGTTCCCAAGGAACAAACTGGTATGATCAAGAATGTGGTTAGAGGAGGTTAACATTAGGGAATACTTGAGATTTATTTGAAGACATAGTATTAAACTGAAGTGTGACTGGTAACAAGAAGCTGACTGTAAAAGATCTGCAAGAATAGAGTTCTTGGTGGAGGGAATATAGATAAAGGGTCTCATTTACAAAGGAGAAGTAAAATTGATTGTGCCTACTATTGGATCTGAGTTCCTGGGTGGTGGACAGCTGGTCCTTTACTTCTAATCAAAAGGCTGATTGTGAGCCCTAGTGGTGCAGTGGTTAGAAGCTATGGCTTGTAAACCCAATGGTCAGCAGTTGAAATCCACCAGCTGCTCCTCAGAAACTCTGACAGTTCTACCCTGTCCTGTAGGGTCACTATGAGTCAGAATCAACTCAAAGACAATGGGTTGAGTTTATTTGGAAATCTGGTGGTATAGCAGTTAAGAGCTACAGCTGCTAACCCAAAGCCAAGCCAAGTGCCGTTGAGTCGGATCCGACTCATGGCGACCCTAGGGGCCAGGATAGAAGTGCCAGAGTATTCAAGGAGGTCAGCAGTTTTAATCTATCAGGTGCTTATTGGAAACTCTGGGGCAGTTCTGCTCTGTGCTAGAGTGTTGCTATGAGTTAGAATCAACTTGATAGCAATGGTTTTGCTTTTTTTTTAGTTTAGAGGTGCCTTCGAATAAAGGGCTACATAGCACAGTTCTATTCTGACACACACGGGGTCGCTGTGAGTTGAAATCAAATTGAAGGCAATTATTTTTGGAAAGTCATGGAACTAGGAGTCACTGGATGGTTCAAAGTGTTTCTACACTCAGCTGCTAAGTGAAAGACTGGTGGTTCAAGTTTACCCAGAGGGATCTCCAAAGAAAGGTCTGGAAACTTACTTTTAAAAAATAAGCCATTGAACCCTATGGAGCACAGTTATAATTTGACAGTCTGACTTCAACAGCAATGAGTATAGTCACAGAGCTAGGTAACAACAATCCCACACCAAGAACACAGAACTTCTGGTCCTTTAGGTCAAGCTATCTTTTTGTGTTCTATCCACTTAACTACTAGAGTCGATTTGGAGAGAAGATCCAATAGGATTTTGGGAATAAAGCTCAAGAGAAGAAAGCTGAAGGAACTGCCAAGCAGGCAGGTAAAACAACTAAAAATCAGGACAAAGCCAATCTCAGAGCTTTGTCAGCATGGTAATGCTTGGGTAGACACAAATAGAGTTGGAGAGGAGGGCAGGGAGTGGCAAGAGACAGATAGGCAAATGGGGCTTTCAAATAAGAAATTTGTATTTCAAGCTGAAAGGTCTTCCCAACTAGCTCAAGATTCAAAGGATGGAATGTAGCCAGTGGAGATAAGAAAGAGAAACTCTTTTGCATACAGGAGAGCTCCTAAGTGAACTTTCAAACCAGGGGGCCCAGGGTACACCTGCAGAAGGAGCCTGAGACGAAAATAGCTTCTTGGCCCCCACCCGAACTCCGCTGGCATGTTCACAGCAGTTAACAGCCTCACCAGAATCACCTGGAGACTACAGTGTCACTGTCCACTCCACTGATTCGTACAGTAAGTTTGGGTGTATACAGGTTTATTACAGAGTTGTCACCTACAGTGTTTTGGTCAATCTAGGCCATTCAGAATGTAACACCAAACTTACAGTCCGTGGCTCTGACTCAGAATGACCCTATAGGACAGAGTAGAACTGGCTTTCTAGGGTTTCCAAGGAACAGGGGGCAGATTTGAACTACTAACTTTTGGTTAGCAACCAAATGGTTCCAAAAAACCCAGAATGTGCACAGAAAAAAAGACAAGGCGAGTTTGTTAAAAAGTGGTCTTCAGAGACAAACTATTTGCATGTCAACAAAGTGTTCCATTTTTATCTTTTATCCCGCAATTTTTGGGAGAAGTTTCCATAGTAACTTCTTTGTGGCAATTTAAATATGTCCATGGTAGAAGAATAAACAAGAAAATGCCTCACTCATCCCTCTTGAGGCAAACATGTATTTTTCACTAAATAATGACTTGTATAGCAGGACCACACCAGAACATGTTTCAGGAGAAAATAATACTCAGCTGTGTTATTTATACCTGAGGAGCAGTTGCAGGCAGTACCCAGTAACTGCTTACTTCCTGTGGTCGACTTCCTGGTGTTTTCTTTGGAGGAGTTTAGTTCTGTGTCATTCAGGTGTGGTAGCTTTGGGAGGCTACTTCCTAGACCTTCCTTCAGTAGAACCAGCTAGCTATGAGGAGAGTGGTTGGCTGACAGCCGCCAGCAGCCACTTTTCTGGGATTTGCCTCAGCATTTAAACCAAAGCTACATTCTTCCTGGACCACTCCCAGCCAACAGCTGAGCAAGTTGTGCTCAAGCAAACCATTTCAGCCCACAGCAGAACTCCAGTCATTATCTTGTGCTCCCCGTTAACCTCAGCTCGGTTTCCTCAGAGCTTCCCTGCAATCTGAGGATCTTCCTGCTCAATTCTCCTTCCTTCCCTCTCTTCCTTGATGAGATCAGAACTTTATTACTGTCTGAGACTCTAGCTCCCTCTTCTCTTTATCCATCCAATAAATCATTTATGCTTTTAATTCCATCTGGGCTTCTGCTTCCTGAAGGACCCAAACTGACACAACAGGAAAATGTTTGCGCTTTGGTTTCAGTACTGGGATCTGTAAGTCTTGTTGCTGATCAAGCTGACTACTTTTCTTTAGAAGTCAGGATACTCAGTTTCTAATCATATCAAGAAGGTTTCCACTGATAGTCATGCAGATCATTCATTGTGGGACTCCAGGGGCACCGTTTATGTGGACTACAATGCACATTCAGACAATCAACCACAGAGAAAAAGGATAAGGTGGCAACATACAGAATCCATAGCAGGCAAACCTGCACCTGCTTTCTGCACCTGGTGTTAAATAGCCTTATCATTCTGGATAAGTTATTTAAACCAGGATAGTGCAATGGTTATAAATTGGGACTGCAGAGTCAGACTGCCTGGGTTTGAATCCTAGCTTTGCTGTTACTTGCTGTGTGATTTTGAGTAAATTGCTTGACATCTCTTGGCCTCAGTTTTGTCAACTGAATACCCATCCACTGCCTCCAAATCAATGCTGACTCATAGCAACCTTATAGGGTAGGGTGGAACTGCTCCACAGAGTTTCCAAGGAGTGCTTGATGAATTCAAACTGCCATCCTTTTGGTTAGCAGCCACAGCACTTAACCACCATGCCACCAGGGTTTCTGTCACCCGAATGGGGAAATAAAAGTCCACCTTGTGGGGTTTTTCAGAGGAGTAAATGAAGTAGTGCTTTAAAAGGACTTATAACAGTACATAGCACAAATAAATACCCAATAAGTGGTGGCAATACTACTAGTAGTGCCAATAATAATAATTTTTCTAATCTGTAAAATTTTATCAATACTCAACAAACAGTTAAGTATTTTCTAGTACTGTGCTGAGTGCTAGATATACAGTTGTAGATAAAACAGGCATAGTAAACAATTAAACAGACATTGTAAACAAATGGATATGCTGAGCAGCAAATGAAATAATTTATGTAACTTACTTCACAGTGGTTCCTCTAAAAGCCAAATCTGGGGCCGTAGAGATGACTCTGATTCACAGTGATCCTACAAGACTGTGTGGAACTGGCCCATGAAGTTTCCAAGGAGCACCTGGTGGATTTGAACTGCTGAACTTTTGGGATAGCAGCCATAGCTCTTAGTCACTATGCCACCAGGGTTTCTACATTGGGTCCTACATGTATCAAACACTACCTAAATTCTACTTCATAATTATTATCAAATTCTTTAACCTTTATAGATCTCAGCTTTACTGTCTTGTAAACTGAGGGATCGAGCACTCAGAATATGTTAAGTCCAGCCATGTACCAGAAACTCCTAACCCCAACCTGTTGTCATCAAGTCGATTCCAACTCACAGTGACCCTATTGGGCAGAGTAGAACTGCCCTACAGAGCATCCAAAGGGTGCATGGTGGATTTGGACTGCAAACCTTTCAGCTAGCAGCTGTAGTAGAAATTCCTAGACATCTATAAAGAAATGTAGAATTCTGACACGACCCCTTGAATTTGAGTCAGTATATGTAATACGCATTGTTCCCTATACTTTTGGTTGAAAGCGGCAGAAGTGCAGTTAATACTAGCTTAAGTAAAATAAGGGAATTTATTAACTGTGGAGACTGAGTAGCTTGAAGATAGAATTTGCCTCAGAACTTTGGAAACATTGTTTGCGTCGTCTCCCGTTTTCATCTTCCTTTACTGCAGACAACTTTCTCCTGTGGCCGGGCATATGGCTACCACCTTATGGGGGATAATCATTATTTTTTCAATTTGCCACCCAAGCAGGAAGAGATTCTTTTGTCTTCTATCCTGAGTCTGACACCACAGGGAATGACTTGGGCCCAGTTTGGATCATGTACCTATCATTGGGCCAACCCTGTCTTAGGAGGGTTTGTAGAATTGGTATAACCTAGTAGAATCACAGAGTTCTGGTGGTATTGCAGTTAAGAACTTGGCTGCTAACCAGAAGATTGACAGTTCAAATTGACCAGCACCTCCCTGGAAATCCTGTAAGGTAGTTCTGCTTTGCCCTGTAGGATCAAAATTAACTCAGTGGCAACAGCCTTGGTAGAATCCCATGGAGCAGAGAAGGAGCAGTTCTCTAAAGGAAGTGATGCCTTGGC
Source organism: Heterohyrax brucei (assembly GCA_028571685.1). NCBI lineage: Eukaryota > Metazoa > Chordata > Mammalia > Hyracoidea > Procaviidae > Heterohyrax > Heterohyrax brucei. The sequence goes on from CM053141.1 coordinate 175,996,372, forward strand.
AAAAGTGACTCTAAGGTGGGGTTTACTGTTAGTTGCTGTCAAGTTGATTCCTACTTATAGCAGCCGTATGTGTTACAGAGTAGAAGTGCTCCACAGGGTATTCTATTCTTGGCTGTAATTGAAGAAGATGCCAAATCTTTGTGTGTGTGTGTGTGTGTGTGGTGCCATCGAGTGTGTTTGAACCACCAGCCTTTAGGTTAGTAATTGAACATCATGTCTCACAGGGACGTTATGGTGGGTTTTAGGAGTCTGTATTAAAACAAACTGAAGAGATCTTTCCAAAGATTAGGATGCTCTGGGATGTACATTCCTTTTTTATAACTCTGTCACTGGATTGTTTAAAAAAGACTCGAATTTCGCAGAAGTAGCTGGGCCGGGAAGAACAAAAGAGAAAAGAATTCTACTGGGAAGAGCAGAAGAGAAAAAGAAGCAGTGAAGAAGGAAGGAGTTAAGTAGTCTGAGGCTGCTGGGAGCCGCTAGCATTGTGTGGCAGGTAAACTGATAGCAGGCATGCCCTTGCTAACTCCCTGTCGGGCTCTTCTTGGCTGAAATTCAGTCCCTTTCAGGGCTGTCAGCAGGGCTCAGATGGGCCAATTCAGAAAGCCTGGTGGGTGCACAGTGATAGTCTTCCTGCAAGAACGTGCCTGGTCCTGGCAGGAGGAGAGAGGAGGGCAGGGGTGCTACTGGAATCATTTCCTTGCACCCTTTGATGCCTTCCTTCCGTCTGTCTCCTGACCACAGGCAAGCCCAGAGTGGCTGTGCTGCTGCTAACATCCAGGGCCTTGAAAACTCTTTATTGGAAGCCAAGGTACCATCAATGAAGCAGTAGGTAGCTTGTGACTGTGGGAATCAATCCTGCTTACTCCAGTTGAATTCCTAGTGAATGGGGTGAATGTCAGAGAGCTATCTGGCTTTAGAAGCAGTGTCTTTTAGATAAGTTTAAGTGTTACAGTCAAGTCTTTCTGGGTCTAGAGTTCCCACTTAGGCTCTAGCAGTTTCAGAATTCTATCAGTTTACCAGAAGTATTGGGCTTTGGGGGAAGAGCTCACTGCAACAAATCTTAAAGTGTCTGTTGGATAGAACCACTGCTCTGTAATAAATAACCAAAGTGCCTAAAGACTCAGGGGTCAATCAGCCCAGAGCATTCCTGCCTGATAGGAAATAGTCAGCATTTAGCACTTAGTGAGCACCTACGATGTGCAGTGGGATTAAACAGATGTGTAAAAACTCATCCCAACCACAAGGAGCTGGTATTCAAATATGGAAGATACACATGTAAGCAAACTAAAACCACAACAAGATGTTTAAAAAGATAGGGTACAGGAGGGGTTAAGTGCACTGGTGGCAGTATCAGTGGGACCTTGGTCTACACCCAGGCTCCAGCACACACTAGCTGTGTGACCTTGGCTAAATTACTTGGCTTCTCAGGCCTCAGCATCCTCATTAGAAAAATGGGGCCAAATAAGAGTCCCTGTCTCAAAGGGTTTCTGTGCAAAGTAAACGAGATACCATATGTTACACATCTAGCACAGTGCCTGGCATGTAACAAGTGATCATTAAGTATGATCTATTATCATTGCTAAACTGTTAGTATCCAGAGGTCACGGTAGAATGTAGGAGAGCAGCTTCATGAAGCCTTTCAATAAAAATGCATTTGTATGCTTGTCCCTTGTCAAGAATCATATTGTGAAAAATAGACACAATTCCTGTTCTCAAGAAGTTTGCAGTCTTATGGAGAAGACAGACATTAAATAATTCTACAATAAATCTATCACTGCATTCATCAAAGAGGACATTCACACGACCACCAAACTCAGGGAAACATGCTAAGCGTCATTAGCCACCAGACAGATGCAAATCAAAACCACAATGAGATAGTTTACTCCTGTTCAGATGGTTGAAATTGTAACAGACAACAAAAACAAAACCCCCATAAAATAACAAATATTGATGAGGATATGGGAAAATAAGAATTCTTACCCACTGCCGGTGTAAATGCTAAATGGTTTAGCCATTGTGGAACAGTGTGGCAGTTCCTCAAAAAATTAAAAGTAGAATTACCATATGATCTAGCAATTCTACTCTTGGAAATATAATCAAAAGACTTGAAAGCAGAGACTCAGGAACATGGACACTGATGTTCATTGCAGCACTATTCACAATGTTGAAAGTGTATAAATAACCTAAATACTCATGAACAAATGAGTGGATGAACAAAATGTAGTACTTACCTATAATGGAATACTACTTAGCTAGCAGGAGAAGTGGAGTCTTGATACACGCTGTAATGTGGATGGTGCTGGGAGAAATGCAGAGTAAAATGACTCAGTCACAAAAGGACAAATATTGTACAAACTCACTTATATAAAAACATAAAGAAAAGCAAATGAACAGAGAATGTTCATGTGTAGAAGGATTAACAGTGACAGCAATATGCTGATTAGGGTAGGTTTGCACAGCCAGTTATCGTAATTGACGTCAATTAACAAGAAGTTGAATTGGCAGAAGTTTTGTGATAGACATGTCTATGACAATGACCACCACCACCAACAAGATTCAGCCCCAAATCTTATGGCATTTGGTTTTCTGGTTTGGAGGCTTAGGTTTATGATTATGTCACAGTAAATCGATTTTATAATATGTTTAGTGCTACTATTCTACCTCCCAGTTCGATGTAAAGGGCCTGGGATCTTAGAAGCTTGGAAGTGGTCATTCAAGCCTCAATAATTGGTCTGTATTTGTCCAAAGCAACAGAGGAAGGGGAGTTAGGAATAGGATGAGGATATGGAATGTGTGCTAATTGTGTCCATGAACAGCTGACTGCATTGTTGTGAGACCAAAAGAACTGGATAGTGCCCAGCTACCACTACTGAACATTTTGATCGAAGATTCCATAGCTAAACCCTGATCAAAAGGGGGAAAATGCAGAACAGAATTTAAAATTCTCTTATACTCTAGACTGCTGAAGATATGAAGATGGCATGAACCCCTAAAACTACTGTTCTGAGGTAATTTTTAAACCTTAAACCCAAAACATCCCCTTAAGTCTTCTTAAAATCAAATAATAGTTTAGCTTGCTAAGTGCTGTTGAGTCAGTCAGCTTAACTAGAAAAAATTTCTGTCTTGAACTTTATGCTCTTTTAAGAACTGTCTATACAGAATCAGACTGAAGACAGCAACTCCAGAGATTAGATGGGAAACTTAGGGGGCAATAAATTTGTGTTAATAGAGACAACTAACAAAAAGAAGGTGAGAAAGGTTATACAACTTGAATGCAATCAATGTCACTAAATGGTACATGTAGAAACTGTTGAATTGGTGCATGTTTTGTTTAAAAATAAATAAAATTATACTTAAAAAAATCTATCATTGCAAACTGTGATGAATACCTTGGAAGAAAAGAGCAGAGCGCTGCCAGAGAATTTAACAGTGGTATTCATTTATACTGGGTAGTGATTTGGGGCAGAAAAAGCCTCTGGTAAACTGGGTACTTAGGGTAACAGTGGAAGGATAATTATGAATTAACTGACTGAAGACAGAGGGGAGAAGGTCGTTCCAGACAGAGAGAACAGCCTATGTCAAGGCTGATTTAGGACAGAGCTCAGCATATTTCAGGACCTGAAGGAGGCCCAGGCACCATTAAGACAGTGAAAAAATCATCCACAGAGTGACAGAAAACATTTGCAAATCAAGTATCCGATAAGTGACTTTTATCCAGAACGTATGAAGAATTCTTTGAACTCAACAACAAAAAGACAGATAATCCAGTTAAAAAAATGACTGCTCAATTCATTCTCCATCCTTCTCTGACATACTCTGTGCCCTCCTGACCTCTGTTAGCATGGATTATATTAGGTCTCCCCAAAAACATGTGTAGCTGTTTGAGTGGGCCATAATTCCGTGTGTTGTCTAATTGTCTATGATTTTGTCATTTGATGGGATTTTTCCCATGTGTTGTGAATTCTATCATCATGATTTAATAGGATGGATTAGCAGCAGTTATATTGATGAGGGCTAGAAAAATGGATAGTGTTTGAAGGAATCTCTTCTGAGTTGTGAAAAAGAGAAATGAGCAGAGGGATATAGGGACCTCAGACTACCAAGAAAGCAGTGCTGGGAGCAAAGCATGTCCTTTGGACCCAAGGTTCCTTCCTTGAGTTGCTCCCAGACCAGGGGATGTCCGATGACCAGAACTTTCCTCCAGAACTCACAGAGAGAATGCTGTTCACCTGGAGAAAGCTCCCCGAATTTGAACTTGTAGCTTACTGTACTGTGAGAGGATAAACTTGACTTTATTAAAACCGTCCACTTGTGGTACTTCTGTTACAGCAGCACTACATGACTAAGACATCTCCGGATTCTCTTACCTACATTTTCCCACCTTCTAGCTTCCAATTGGGATCAGCCAGTTCTGTGAATCACTGGGAGAGGTTACACAGTAAGAGTGGAGCAGAGAGAGATTGTGGCATTTCCTCCTCCCTCTTCTGTGGCCATAGCTCGCCCGTGTCCTCTGTGGTTACAGGAGCTGGCAGATGGCCCTCTTCTGTGGCTTCAGCTGTCTCTGAGTTTCTTCCCTTGTCTTTTCAGGCCTTGGGGTGGTAATGATTGTACTTTTACACTCAGCCCTGGATGTTTCCCCAAACATTGTTGGTTTTCTGACTCTGCTCTTCGGACCAAAAACCAAACCCACTCCCACTGAGTCAATTCTGACTTGCAGAGACTCTGTAGGGTAGAGCAGAGCTGCCTCATGGGATTCCAAGGAGCATCGGGTAGATTTGAGCTGCTGATCTGTTGGTTAGCAGACGAACTCGTAACGACTGCACCAACAGAACTTTGCCCACAGTGTTGCAAACCGTCCCTTTGTTACAGTCTCTTCATCTAAACCCTCTGAGTGGGCCAGTGTTTCTGCTGGGACCCTGAGTTACAACACAGAGGGACTTGTGTGCAAGATAAATACATGGCTTTTTGGATTTTAAATGCAGTAAGAAGCTACAAGCATACTGTAGTCACTTCCTTGTCACGTCATCTTCTAGCTACAGTCCCCTTCACTGCTCCCTGACCGTCTTCTTCACAAATGTGCTCCTCTTCATCACGTCTCACTCACTCCTTAAGCCGCGGTCGGCCACATTTTCCTTCTCAAAACTTGTTGCTGTCTTAGTCTTCATGACCCTACAGACTTCTGGTTCTTCTTACGTTTCAGGTTCCCTGGAAATTTTCTCTCCCTGTTTGAGGACTCCCTTCTCTTCTGTTTTCATATTGACTCTCTGTGCCATTTTATTCAGTTCATGGTTTTGAATACCATTTACATGATGGTAACTCCCAGATTTATATTCTGTGAACTCAATTCTCCAATTTTTTATTCTTTCTCCTCCATCAGCCCCCAGGTCCCATCTGTCCCCAAGCCTGGTCAATTCTAATTGCTAAACATATCTAATTCCTTCTGCTTTTCTCCTTCTTCACTGACAAATCAATCATCCATCACCTAAATTACTGCAAATGCCTTCCAATTGGTCCCACCAACATTTTTCAGAATCATAAATCAGAGCATGTTAACTACCTGAGCGAAATACTTCAGTGCCTTCCCGTGGTACTCAAATACATGTCCATTTCTCATCCCATTAGTTGTGGCCAGGAGGAAAGTATGCTACCATGACCTTCCTTTGGGTTCAGGTTCAAAGACAGGTCTCACAACGGAGATGGTGCTGGGCAATGGGCTGGGTGGAAAGGAAGGCAGGAAGGAAGGAAGGCAGGCCGACAGGCAGGCTAAGCAGCTACCCTACAATGTATCAACAGTGTGGCAGTATACTTTTCTTTCACATCTGGTTTATATTCCAACCAATCCATCCTAAGACCAAGTCTTCATGTGGCTGGACTTGTGTAGCATCTTGGGCTTTCAGTTTAGATTTGGGTGTTAGCAAAACTTGGTTCACATTTTGTCTACAATCCTCCCTGAGGCAAGGTTAGTTCTGCTCCTCATTCTTGATGTGTTGATGTAGTCTCAGCACGTACATTTCTACCTCTAAGTCTCTAGCTACGTGACACCTAGTTATGCAATGCAAGGTCATGAGTTTTGTTGTTTTCTCTACAAGTGGTTTCAACTGGTGGAATCTGCTTTTCCTTTTTGTCACTGTTTTTTTTTTCTCTTTACGTCTGAAGTCTTGTGGCTTCAGGTGGGTGGTGTCTTAAATCTAGTTCCTGTTAAGCGTGTTTTGTACTTGTATTTCTCCTTTGATAATTCACACTGAAAAGTGTGGGTTTGACCTGGCCTAGGAAAGCTAAGATCTGACTAATCCGAAAGCCTAACAAGAGGCAAAGGTGTGTGTAAAAAATAAAGCAAGAGTTATTGTTATTAAAATACAGCTTTAGTTTGTTTCTTTAAAACAAAAATGTTTTGTTAGCTTTTTTTAAAAATTGTGCTTTAGGTGAAATTTTACAACTCAAGTTAATTTCTTGTACAATCATTTACATACATATTTGTTATGTGACACTAGTTTCAATCTCTCAAATATGACAGTTTTTTAATTACAAAAATAATATACACTCATATATCCACCCTTAGACGTGGCAATTCAGTTTCTAGATATCTATCTAAGAGAAATGAAGATTTATGTACAACAAAATATCACTTGTGCAAGAATGTTCGTAGCAGCTTTATTCACAATAGCCATCTAAATGTACATCAACAGAGACTAGAAAACAAATTGTACTCCACCAAAGACAGCCATGATAGGGCACACAATGTTGAGTCCCAGTGGCAAGACAAGAAAAAGAGGAGTGCAGCTCAAGAACTCTACTGAAGAACCACAATTGATGGTCTGATGGCCTGGGGGATCCCCTGGGAGCATGTCCCCTAGACTTTATGCTGTTCCTGTCCAGAAAACACTACTGAGGTCAACTGTTTCGACAGAAATGGATTGGGACTCAAGGACACAATGTGACCATGTGGTGTGTGTACTTTATGGTTCTATGAATTTATAGGATGCTGTCCTACTGGTATCCTTCTAAATGGGAGAGAAGAGGGTGGAGAGAAGGGGACAGGGGCTTGTTAAGAGGATACAACAAGTATAGAATGAAAAGGAGGAGTGTGCTGTCACCAGGCAAGGAGAGCAGAAGGAGCTACAGATAATGCAAAATTAATTTGGATTGTACACTTTCACTTAATTACATTAAAAAAAGGAAACCAATTGTAGTACATCATTACAGTGAAATGCTACTTGGTGATGAAAGGAATCAACCAATCTCATGTTTCCATGTACATGAAATTGCAGAACCAGCAGAGCTAGTCTAAGGTGCAAACATTAGAACTGTGGCTGCTTGAGATGGGTAAGTAATGCGAATGAGAGGACTGGAAATAAAAGCAGTACATATTTGCTTTAACAAGTGCAATAGTCAAATATGCATAAAGCAAAAGTTAATCCTGGAGCATTTATTGTTATTTCTGTATAATAATCTTGGTAAAAGCTCCATGTGTGCTTTTTCATAGTCTTTCCATGCTTGTATAAATATAAATAAATATGTATATAAACAAATGAATAGTCTCTGAAGAAGGGCATCACGCTTGGTAGAACAGAGGGTCAGTGAAAAAGAGAAAGACCCCCAAGGAGATGGACAGACACAGCACCTGCAGGGATGGGCTCAAGTAAAACAGCGATTGTGGGGATGACACAGGACCAGGCAGTGTTTCATTCTGTTGTACATATCCCACCAAACCCGAACCCACCACCACCAAGTCGATTCCAACTCATAGCAACCCCGTAAGAGTAGAGCTGTCTCGTAGAATTTCCAAGGAGTGCTTAGCAGATTTGAACTGCTGACTTTTGGTTAGCAGACTAGCACTTAAGCCACTATGCCACCAGGGTTTCTTCTGTTGTATATAGGATGGCTGTAAGTCTAAACTGACTGGACAGCATCTAACAACAGCAACAACAGATAAAGAATAATCTTTAAATAACATATCACAGATACTCCTCCGGGTCAATACATAAGATGTGACTCATGAATAGCTCCTTAATGTGCATATACCATAATTCTATAGAAGAATGGTCAGGTTATTTCTACTTTTTGTTTTTGCCACTTGAAACAATAAAATAGTCCTTTGTGCATACAGATTCCCAAAAGTGGATGCCTGGAGGATGTGTCTGTTTTTGTTTTTTAAATTGAGTATTAGCAGATTGTACACCAAAGAAGATATAGCACTTTTCATTCCATCAAGAAACATACAGTAAAAACCTGTGAAAATTGGAATTTGTGTAGGGCAGAAACCTGTTAGAGAAGGAGAATTCAAATATATCCCCTTAATAGAGAGCAATAGAAAAGTGGTAAGACTGCACCACATTAAAGACAGAAAACTTGCAAGACTGGAAAAAACAAAGCCATCCTATCGAGTTCCAGCTCCAGCAGGCTTCCCTGTACTAAAGAGTTCATTTTGTCACTTTCTCACCGGCATGAGAATTTATTGTTCTTTTGATTATTGGCCATTGCTCTTTTGATTTTGCCTTAATTACAAATGAATTCTCTTTGAATAACACCTCTGCTTTCGTACCTGATGTCAAAGATCCTTTTAACGTATCTCTCCTTTTTCAGTTCTGTTTCCTTTCAGTCAGTATGGTTCACATCCCTCCGAGGTGTACTTTCCGGTGGGCTGGGAGTTGAAAAGCTCAGCAAGAGTTGCTTTGAGTTTGATTGTTTTTCTTCAACTTCAAACAGGAGCTTAATTAAAGAATGGCACGAGCACTACTTTCAGAGATGTGAAAGCAGTTTCAAGCCCTAGCTGTGTGGACTACGGCAAAACCAAAAAACCAAACCCATTCAATTCGATTTATAGCTACCATGCAGGACAGAGTAGAATTGCCCCCATAGAACTGGAACAGCTCTTAAACCACTGTGCCACCAGAAGTCCAGACCACATACCATGGTGGACAGACCTGAGCAAGAGTAATGTGTGCCTATAACTGGATTGCTCAGCCGAGTTTGCTACCACTTTGTTTCTTCCAGCATATTTTCCAGTAGCCATTTTGGCGCAGGTGTTAGCTGGCTTAGTTAGTCTGAAAGACTTTCCCCAAATGCCTTGTCTGAAGTTGGCCGTCTTGGTCATTCTTTGTCACAACAGTCTGTTTGTGGTGCCAATGAGAATCTGTGCTTGGTCTATCTGTCTGTCTTTCTGTCCATCCATCTATCTATCATTTATCTTCTATTGATCACCTTAGGCAAGGTTTCAGGACACAGAATTTGAAAGGCTTTAACTGAAGAGATTACTTATGGAGGTAAGTTTAGGGCTAAGAGAAAGGATACTAACAAGGAATGCTGAGACATCCCCCACCAACGTGAAGCCATTGCTGTGTGTTTCAGTTTTCTGCACTGCATTTGGAAACCCTGGCAGTCTACTGGGTAAGTGCTACAGATGCTAATGAAAAGGTTGGCAGTCCGCATCCACAAGGCACTCCTTGGAAACCCTATGAAGCATCTGTATTCTGTCCTATAGGGTCGCTATGAGACAGACCTGACTCGATGCAGTGAGTTTATGTTGAGTAACAAACCATCCCCAAACAAAACCGTGATCAGTGGCCTTGGAGTTGATTCTAACTGGTGATCCCACTTATGTCACAGCAGGACTTTGCTCCATAGTATTTTAATGGCTTAATTTTTTGAAGTAGATCCTTAGGCCTTTCTACCAAATTACCTCTGGGTAGAAATTGAACTGCCAACCTTTTGAATACTAGCAAAGTGTGTTAGCTGTTTGTACTACCCGGGAACTCCAGTGTCAGTAATAATGACTAGAATTACTATTGACTCTTTGTTTACATCAAAAACCATTGTGTGTTCTCCTTTGGACACTTTGATTTTAGAGCTCATCCTAGGATTTCAAATATATATATATGTATATATATACACACACACATATATGTACAAACACACATACACACACTGTTTTATTGTGCATCACATGAAGGTTTACAAAATTTCTCATTAAACATTTAATATACACACTGTTTTGTCACATTGGTTGCAAACCCCATGATGTATTAACATTCTCCACTTCTCAACTTGAGTTTTGGTTACCAGGTTTCTTGTCTCCTGCCTTCTCATCCCATCCCTCAGCTGGTGTGCCCATTTAGTCTCCTTTTGTTTCATGGGCCTGTCTAACCATTGGCTGAAGGGGGAACCTCGGGAGTGACTTCTGTACTGAGCTATAAGAGTTTCTGGGGGTCAAACTCTCGGATTTTTCCAGTCTCTGTCAGACCAGTGAGTCTGGCAGGGTTTTGTCGGTTAGAATTTTGTTCTACACTAATCTCCCGCTCTGTCTGGGACCCTCTAACCTCTAGCTATGTCTTGGACCCTCTACTGTGACCTTTGTCAGAGCCATTGGTGGTAGTAGGTACATACCACATAGTTGTTCTGAAATCTGACTTACGTTCCTGAGGTCTATAACACTGAGTCTGCTAAGGTACTGAAAAGGCACTCTAAGAAAGATTATGTAAGGAAATGTGAGCAAATAACTTTGCAGATCTTCCTCATTTATAAAATGGGAATGATAAGAGCACGTACAGAGTAGATGGAAAACCTTTTGGTGTAGTGGTTAAGTGCTGTGTCTGCTAACCAGAAGGTTGGCAGTTCAAATCCACTAGGCACTCCTTGGAAACTCTATGGAGGAGTTCTACTCTGTCTATAGGGTCACTATGAGTTCTAATAGACTTGACAGCAGTGGGTTTGGATTTTGGATAGAGTAGGTATGGGAGCTGAAAGAGTTTAAAAAGATGCTTATAGACCTGTGGGTTAGGGGAAATAACTTTGACATGCTTTATACATGTAGGGAAGACAAACTTCAATGCTTTGGCAAGAGTTGGACTAAGGTGTCAGAAGGCAAGCTTTGCTCTGTAATAAATTAGCTGGGCAACCTTGCCGAATTACTTAAACTCTTCATGTCTCAATTTCCTGGTCTATTGAATGTAGGTAACGGTTGCCAAGTCTAATGACCTTTCTGGGTTACTGTGAGATTGAAACAATATAGTAAGTATAAAAGGGCTTTTGAAAACTTAGCTTGCTATTCTGGACATTGTTAACAATTCACAGACAATTGCTTGCTTTCATTCTTGTAATTGCCCTTGAATGTTGATAGAGCCTGGATTTATCCCCCAGCTTGGGGGAACTCCAAGTAATGTTTGGCTCAATAAAACATCAACATGAGATTTGTCACCTCCTAGCTGAGCAAGGGCCAGGACCCCAGCTCAGAGAAAGTGGTCACACAGTGTTTGATAACAACCAGGTCTCCAGGGAACTCAATAAATACGTAAGGTGCTGGCATAAAATATGATTGAGGAATATCAACCACAGTATTTTATCAATTGCTTAGCATGCAGAGGGAGGCATTTTACATCGCGGTGAAGCTGGAAGACCTAAGCCTTCATTCGCTCACCCACCCAGCCTCCCATCTTGAGGCAGTTATGGGGAAGAAGATGGCTTGATAAAGGGAATCCAGTTTGACACGAGAGAGACAGCAAACTGAATAAATGAATGATTGTAATCCGAAGTACTAAGGTACAAATTATGGGTATTTACAGATGTTTCTCTAAACCCCTGAGCAGCCAAACTGTTTAGTGACTCACTGCTAACAAAAAACAAGGCGGTTGGAACACCCAGAAATCTTGGAATAAAGACCTGGTGGTCTACTTCCTAAAGGTCACTGCCTTGAAAACCCTATGGAGTGCAGTTTTATTCCACAACATGTGAGTTGGAATCGACTTAAGGACAACCTTTTTTTTCTCTCTCTATTTTGATGTGGTTGGTTTAGACTAAGCTGCTCATGATAAGTGTGTTAATCTTTGGCAGTTACAAGTATGACCTAACCGTTATCAACAAGCCACAATAAAGATCCTTAACTACCATTTACTGTGTCAGATAAACTCAAAACAGGACCAGGTACTTGGTGTACTAATCACCCCTTTATCCACTGACCAACTTCCTGACTGTTTTTCTAGTTAACCTTTATATATATATATATATATTTTTTCTTAACCTCTAGGGAACACAGACTACCTGTAGGGATAAGAAGAATGGCCCTGGGGCAACAACAGAAATTACGAGAATGGGTGGAATTTTCCAGAGAATGGTGGAAAAGACAGACGTGCTTTCATTGAATGAGAACAAAAGGAAGGGGAAACAAAGACAGTATCTGGAGGCTTCTAGGAAGGCAACCCCGTTTTGAAAGAGTTTAACCTCTTAGGTGATTTTCCTTTTTATTGTGAAAAGTTGTACTCAGTATATACTTTTTCATTATTTCCCTCATAGTCTGTAGTTGTCTTGTTCAGTAAAGTGATACAGCTACTTACCAGCTGTGCCTCACTTGTCTTATCTGTAAAATGAAAATAATAGCTACACATAGGTTTGTTGTGAGGACTGAATGAATTAGGACACTTTAAATATGCTAATTTGTGCAGGGTAAATTAGGACATTCTCCGTGCCTGACACATAAAAGTGGCCCGTGTATGTCTGGGGTCTTAAAAGCTGCCAAGCTGCCATCCGAGGACACAGCAAATGGTCCCAACTCAGCAGGAACGGATGCTCACCGAGGGCCAAAATGGCATGCGGTAAAGACAACTGAGAAGACAGAGAGACCCACAAGAGTGGGTGCCTACATCGACCTGGGACCGGAAGAACCGGATGGTGCCCGGCCACCACCAGTGATAGCCACGATGGAGCTCACAGAGAGGAGCCTCACTGGCAACACAAGAATAAAAGGGGTGCATCATGAGATCTCCACTAAAAGACCTCAATCGATGGTCCAGCGGTTTTGGGGTTCCTCTGAGAGCATGGCCCCCGGCCCTGATGCTGCCAGTTCCCATAAATTATAACAAAGGTCCACTCTTTGGACAGGAATGGAATGGACTTGGCAATGCAGAGTAACCATATATTGGAAGCACTTTATGGTTCTATACATCTATAGGATATCATCTTGCTGACCTCTGGCTGGAGGAAGGGGAGTGGACGGAGAGGAGGGGAAAGGAGACTGTTGGGAGGATGAGATATGTATGGAGCAGAGAGGAATAGTGTGCAGTCACTGGACAGGGAGAGCAGTGGAAGCTGCATATAGGGGGGCATGTAAATTTACATGTGAATGTACATTTTCACTCAGTTATGTTAAATAAAAATAAAAAATAAAAAAATAAAAATAAAAAAAAGTGGCCCGTGTATGTTAACCACTGTTGGTGTTATTACTACGACACCTTCTTCTCTTCCTCTTTATGGCTTTTCAGACGTTGAGATAGACTCAGGACACTTCCATTTTCGAGGTCTCCAGTATGCTAAAACATAAGGAAATTACAAAATAAGATTGTAAAATACTGTTGTAAGCTTTAGGTATGTACATGTAACAGATTAATACCTTGCAGTACACACATTAAAAAATAAAAGCCTAGCTATAAAACTGTTCAGTTATACCTTTTACAGGTTGTGTACTGCGGCCCAAGGATGCAGCTCTAAAGCTCAGAGATGAACACCAACATCTTCCAAGTCCTGTCAGCCTTTCTGTCTTTATACATAATCTCATATGAAAATAATTTAAAGGCAAATTGTATTCCTTTCATGAATGTAAAGTCAGATCAAAAGGCCCTTTTGTAGCTGTCTAACCCTATAGGGCAGTTCTACTCTGTCTTGCAGGCTCAACATAAATCAAAATCAGCTCAACAGCAAAACGTTTTTTGTTTTTTTTTTTTTCACCCCAATAATAGTAGTGCCAATCTACCAGCCATTCCTTGGTAACCATATAGGCGAGTTCAACCCTATTCTATAGGTCGCTACGAATCTCAGTTGATTTCATAACTGCAGATATAGTTTTGGTTTGGAACCTCAATCTGGGGAAGTCTCTGACTGGTTTGACTAGTTAATATGCTCAGCTTCCAGCTGAATAGTTAGGGGCTGTTGACCACTTTGAGGTGTCTTGAAAGAAAGGCCTGGTGATGTACTTCTAAAAAACTGATCATTGAATACCATATAGAGTACAGGTTTACTCTGACACTCATGGGTTTCCATACATCAGAATCAGCTTGATGGCAACTGGCACTGGTACCCCCAGTCCCTTTGGCTTCAGACAGATTCATGGTGAAGTAAAGCGTACCTCAGGGTCTAGTCTCCCTCTGCAGAGGGAAGAGTGGTAAAAGAATAAACAGCTTGAAGGAGGGTGTCAAGGATGATTCTGGGAAGGAGAAATCATTAATGCCCACCCCACGTCATCTCTTTCTCTGGTATTCAAGAGGGAGGTGAACATCCACGAAAGAAATGCTGACATTCGAATACCTGGAGTGGGTTGTGGTAGTGTTACCAAAAACATGGGTTTAGGCCACCTGCTGCAAAAGCCAGCACGGAGGCAGAGGTAAAGTAAATGGCCAAGAGCTTTATTGGCAAGCCAGCTTTCAAAGAGACAGGGGGAGTTTGGGTCCTCAGAGCCTGTCCAATTTCTTCAGTCAAGCTCAGGATTTTTATTGGGCAGATAAGGGTAAACATCAGGTGTGAGGGATGGGAGAATGTAGGTGGCTGGGGAGGAAGGGCCTCTGGGGGAGATAATGCATCTGGGCCCTGCTGGGGTGTCCCTCAGGAGGCAGGCCTCTGGTGTCTGGAGGCTCTCACTGGTCATCCGAGCAGGAGGTCAGTGGCTGATATCTCCACTTGTTCCATGATTCTGAGGAAAAGGCTATAAAAGCTACAAAAATTTTATCTCAGTGGCTCCTACAAGTTAATGTATGGCTTGCAGGGACAGGAAGCTCTGGGAAGCCAGGACTTTTTAGAAAAACAGGTAAAGAAGTAGAATTACTGCGTACTTCAGTCGTATAGCATCACAGGTGTGCCGAGCTTTAGATGTTATGGGCTGAAATTTTCACTTTATTTTTTATTGCATTTTAAATGAAAGTTTACAGAACCAACTAGTTTCTCACTAAACAGCTTTTTGCACATACTGTTCTGTGATATTGGTTAACAATCCCATAACATGTCAACACTCTCCCTTTGTTGACCTTGGGTTCCTGATTACCAACTTTCCTGTTCTCTTCTAGTCTTTGTTCTTGGGCTGGTGTGCCTCTTCAGTCTCAAGAAACTTTTATTTTAATCTGTTTTGATAAAAGTCTTTTTAAAAGTGAGTCTACTTTTCTCCCTTATTAAAAAAGACATAGTGAAAACAAAAAACTGGACCATCAACATATTCTCCAAAAGGAAAAGGTTGGTGTTATGTTGAAATGAGGAAGGGCACGGTAAAAATTGGAGGTATTAAAGAAAGCCCCAGGAAACAACTTAGTAGCAGAAAATACCATAGAATAATCTCACCTTTGTCTTACAAAACACTGTCACAAGACAAGCCTGGGGGTAACCTTGCAAGTAACAGCCTGCAAATGACCCCTAGACCTTGACCACATTTTACAACTAATAGGAGTTAACCAATCAATGTAAAGGTCAGTTCACCCTCCCTGCTTTGCAATCTCACGACTTAAATACTGGGCACTGAGGAAACTCATCGTTGCCCCCTGCTCTGTGTAGCTTGGAGTGCGTTCCTGGTGCACCAGTATTTTTCCTATTGGGCATATTTTTTTAATAAAAGTTAACCTTTAAAGTAACAGTGTCGCATCTTGAAAATCGCGGACCCTAACATTTGGGGACTAATCTGGGATTTCAAGAGTGACCTCTGCGGCCGGCCGATCTGGTTTGACCTCACTGGTGAGTCTGGATATTGTCTGTCTGTGCTCGAGCTCTGGTTCTGGGACTCACTAAGACAGAATCTGGATGAAGAATTGCTCTCTGAGTCAGAGGCTGGGGGATGCCTCAGCTCTCCATCTGGGCGGGCACCGCTGGTTCCTTTCTCGGTTCTGCGGCCTGTAAATCCCGCATCTGGTTTTCATTTCATTTCTTCCGTGACCGGTCTGTGTCTGTCTGATTGTGTTGTTTGTCCTGATTGTTACTTTTGCTGCCATGTCTGTGTCTGTTCCATTGTCTGTTTGATTGTGTTGTTTGTCCTGATTGTTACTTTTGCCGCCATGGGGCAATCTTCTTCTCACTCTGTAACACCCCTAGACCTATTCCTTAACCACTTTCAGATTTCCAGAAACGAGCCCGAGACTTCGGCAAGGTGTGGTCAGGAAAACTCTGCACACTTTGTAATCTGGAATGGCCGGCCTTTGGTACTGGATGGCCACCCACGGGATCCCTAGACATTAAACAAACCCATTCTGTTTTTCAGGTCATCTCTGGCGATCTGGGTCACCCTGACCAAATGCCATACATTGTTGCTTGGCAAGACCTCCTCAGGTGGCCACCTGCGTGGCTGCAACCCTATGTTCCCCCTAAACAACCTCCTACAACCCTGGCAGTTCAGGGCTCCTCAAACCCCCCGCTAGCTTCCCTTCCTCCATCCGATTCCTCTGATTGAGTCTCCCACCTCCCTATCCCCAGTTCCCGTTTCTCCTCCTGCCGCCACTGGGGCTGAGGGAGCCAAAGCCAGTCTCAGTGGCTTGTATAGGGTCCCGGCAGATCCTCCAGTCCCGACTGCTCCCCTGACCCCCGCCACTTGTGCAGCACCACCTTCCTCTGACCTCCAGAGCCCAGCCCATACCCGCTCAGGTCAATCTTTTCAACCACTTATGGAAGCCTCCCTCATATTTTCCCCTTGCGAGCTATAGGGCACGTGACTGAGGCTGGGACCCCCTTTTTGGTCTATACTCCTTTTACCTTGATACCCCTCTTAGAAACCACATACAGCAACTTCTCCAAGCCCTCTTTACCACTGAGGAGAGGGCTAAGATTGTTTCCCTAGCCAGAAAACAGGTGCCGGGAGATGATGGAAGCTTTACGAGTGAGATTAACCACGTTTTTCCCCTGACCCACGCAAATTGGGACCCAAACACCACTGCAGGTAAGC
This sequence comes from Heterohyrax brucei, assembly GCA_028571685.1. Taxonomy (NCBI): domain Eukaryota; kingdom Metazoa; phylum Chordata; class Mammalia; order Hyracoidea; family Procaviidae; genus Heterohyrax; species Heterohyrax brucei. Next base: position 176,013,266 of record CM053141.1, read on the forward strand.
AGCACCTAACTGTCTACCGCCAGATTCTTATGGGGGGTCTCCGGGCCGCCTCTAGGTGCGCCACAAATTTGTCTAAAGTAACACAGGTAATTCAGGAACCCTCAGGATCCCCAGCAGCCTTTCTGGAACAACTGATGGAGACATACCGCACATATACTCCCGTTGACCCTGAGTCTCCTGAAAATCAACGGGCCGTTAATATAGCCTTTGTGGGACAGTCAGCCCCTGACATCAAAAGAAAAATACAAAAAATAGAAGGATTCAAGGGAAAGAATCTATCTGAGCTGATGGAAATTGCTATGAAAACCTTCAATAACCGCGAACTACCAGAAGACAAACAAGCCAAAAAGGTAAGCAGAATCCTCCTGGTAGAAGCCCAGGGCCACGCGCCGCTGCACCCTTGGGAGAAGAAACCGGATCAGACGAGGAAGCCAGGAAAGCCTCCCCTGCAGAGAAACCAGTGTGTCTACTACAAGGAAATTGGACACTGGAAGGGTGAGTGCCCCAAAAGAAAGCCCCCTCCAAAAGTTCTTAACCTAGAGGCCTGAGGGTGTCGGGGCTCACCGGCCCTGCCCCCGAGCCCAGGGTAACGTTAAAAATAGGGGGACAGCCAGTAGAATTCATGGTCGACACTGGGGCTAGCAACTCAGTTCTAATTGAACCCCTAGGACCCATAACTGAAACCAAAACCCTAGCACAAGGAGCTACTGAGATTAATGCCTACTCATGGACTGATGAAGGAAAGGTAGATCTGGGAGCTAAGACTGTGTCCCTCTCGTTTATAGTAATGTCTGAATGCCCGTACTCTTTACTTGGAAGAGACTTGTTATGAAAAATGCAGGTGACTATCCACTTTGCTGGGGATCATGCTTACCTGACACCCCAGTCAATGTGATAGCCCCTTTAGAGAAAGAATACAGATTTTATGATGGTTCTGACAGGGGCCCCTGCTCTATCCTCATGATATCAGTGGATCAATTGATGAAAGAGATTCCTCAGGTTGGGGCTGAAAGCAACTCCCCAGGACTGGCCAAACACCAACCACTGGTTATAGTGACTTTAAAACCATCTGCCAGCCCAATTCAGGTGTGACAGTACCCCATTGTGCCAGAAGTGAAGAGAGGGATCAGGGCCCACATTCAAAGACTCAGAAAACATGGAATACGGGTGCCCTGCCAGTCACCCTGGAATACTCCCCTCCTGCCGGTGAGGAAGGCAGGAGGGCTGGACTCCAGACCAATCCTAACCCGTACGCTCTCCTGAGCTCTCTGTCACCAGAACACCGGGTGTATTCAGTGCTGGATTTAAAGGACACATTCTTTAGTGTACCCCTGAGCCTGCAGAGTCAGCCACTCTTCGCCTTCGAATGGCAGGAACCAGAAGATGGCTTCAGCGGGCAGCTGACCTGGACTGCCTGCCACAAGGGTTCAAGAACTCTCCCACCATCTTTGAGGCCCTTCATCAGGACTTACGTGAGTACAGGCATCAGTGGCCTGATATTTCCCTTCTGCAACATGTAGATGACTTATTACTTGGCGCACCCGATGAAGACACTTGTTTAAAGGACACCAAGTCCCTGTTAACTCTCTTGGAAAAATTGGGATATCGAGTCTCCGCTAAAAAGACACAGGTCTACGTCCAGGAGGCGACTTACTTGAGTTTCCAACTCAAGGGGGGACAACACTCCCTATCCAAAACAAGACAATGGATTATCCTTGAGATTCCCACCCCGTGTACGCTGCGGCAGGTGAGGGAGTACCTGGGATCCGCTGGGTTCTGCCGACTCTGGATCCCAGGATTTGCAGAGATAATGCACCCCCTATATGAGCTGACCTGAGGAAAGGAAAAGAATTTTATATGGACTAAAGAAACAGAACAGGCATTCCAGACTATAAGAAAAGTCACTCCTGGAGGCACCGGCATTAGCATTACCTAACCTGGAAAAGCCTTTCCAACTATACACTGATGAAAATAAAAGAATAGCCAAGGGAGTCCTTACTTAGACACTCAGCCCATGGAAAAGGCCAGTGACCTGTCTGTCTAAACAGCTAGACCCAGTGGCCTTAGGATGGCCAAGGTGCCTTAGAATTGTTGCGGCCACTGCTCAACTGACTATGGGACAGCCCCTGACCATCACTACCCCCCTTGCCATCGAGGGAGTCCTGCGTAGCCTGCCTCATAAGTGGATTTCCAATGCCCAGCTAACCCACTACCAGTCTTTATTACTAGATCAGCCCCGAGTTGTGTTTACTTCTAGCTCAGCCCTCAACCCAGCCACACTGCTGCCTGATCTGGACCTGGAGGCCGAACTACAAGACTGCACTGAGGTGCTTAGCCAACAGCATGGCCTTCGCCGGGATCTTGTGGATGTTCCCTTGTAGGACCCTGATCTCACTCTGTTCTCTGACGGGAGCAGTTTTATCAGGGATGACACCAGGTACACAGGGGCAGCGGTAGTAGCCGGAGATCGGGTCCTCTGGTCACGAGCCCTACCATCTGGAACATCAGAGCAACGGGCTGCCCTCAGCCAAGGAGCCAGGCGGTGCGGGCTGCTCCCTGGCCGGGCTGCTGTGTGGCCTCAGCAGCCTTCTCAACGCCAGCGGGGGCTCGTGGCGGGCGCTGGAGCACGTCTACAGCCAGCACAGCTGCATCCGTGACGGACTGAGCCACACAGCCCGTGCTCTGGACAGACCCCACCACAGCGCTGGCACTGCCAATGCGGGCCCCGTCGCTGGCCTCGCCACTCCTCGCTGCGCAGTCAACCTTGACACTACATTAGCGGTGCTGTACAAGGAGATGTTGCCTACAGGTGGGACTGCGACAACTGGACATGTCGCTGCTGTGCCAGCTGTCAGGTCTGTATGAGTCAATCCAGGACTATAAGCACCTGTGCCAAGACCTGAGCCTGTGCCAGGATCTGTCCTCGTCCCTGCACTCTGACAGCTCCTACCCACCAGATCCGACCTCTCAGATGACGAGGAGCCTCCTGACACCAGCCTGTCCCCTGACTCGGCACCCCTCACTGTGCCCCAGACACACAATGCCCCTGACCAGTGGCTACAAGATGCCTTCCACATCATCGGGCTGAAACAATGGAAGCCCGAGGCAATAACCTAGCTGACCCAGCAGCTAAGGAAGCTGCCCTCGGCTTCCTGGAGATCAGTTCTATCCAGCTCCCCGAGCCGACCCTTCCCGAAGAGGGCACCTAGGAGAGAAGAAAAGGTGACACTATACTTCAGGAGGACTCCCCATTCTCCCTCAAAAATTGGGAGAGAAGCTCGTCCGCCAGATCCACCAGACCACCCATCTGGGAGCAACAAAAATCCAGGAACTTCTGTCTCCAAGGTACTATATACCTCAACTATTCCGGCTTGCTGAACGAGTAACACATACCTGCCAAGCCTGCCAAGGCACTAATGCAGGCAGCTCTGGTAAGGCCCACCAAGGTAAGAGAGAAAGAGGCACTATGCCTGCAGTACATTGAGAACTGGACTTCACTGAAATTAAGCCCGGCAGATATGGATATAAGTACCTTTTAGTTTTCGTAGACACATTCTCTGGTTGGACTGAGGCATTTCTCACTAAGAGAGACAGCACAAGTAGTTTCAAAAAAACTCCTGAAAGAACTCATACCTAGGTTTGGGGTTCTGCTGATGCTAGGATCAGACAATGGCCCTGCCTTTATGGCCATAGTCTCTCAGGGAGTAACATCTGTTCTGGGTATTAATTGGAAACTACATTGTGCCTATCACCCCCAGAGTTCAGGACAGGTAGAGAGGATGAACCGGACCCTTAAGGAGGCCTTAACCAAATTGTCCCTAGAAACTGGTGGTGACTGGACAGCCCTGCTTCCTTTTGCCTTAATGCGTGTGCATAATTCTCCCTACCCCCAAGGCCTTACGCCCTATGAAATTGTTTTCAGGAGGCCACACCCCTCTGCCCTAAACCAAGGGATGACATACTTGCTGAAATTTCTAATCATGACCTGTTTAAGTCCCTCCAGGCCCTGCAGAAAACTCAAGATCTGCTTTTCCCCTTGTCGAGATGCCTCCACGATCTCCCTCCTATAAAGCCACATCGGTTTCAGCCGGGGGTCTAGTCTGGGTCCTGAGACACCAAAAGGAGACTTTGGAGACCCACTGGAAAGGACCCGACACAGTAATCTTGACAACCTCCACTGCCGTCAAGGTTGACAGGATCCGGCCCTGGGTCTGTCACTCCCATCTACCTTCAATTGAGGGTGCGACAACATACTGGCCCTGAGGCGACTCCAAGAAACCTTGGCCGGCAAGTTCAAGAACTGACCCTAACTGGCCCTCCCCAGGTGACTTCACCAGTTTTTCATTTTGATTTATGTGACCTTGTGGGGGGTTCTATAGGCTCACAGCTTAAGAAAGACCCATACCCGGTTCGTGCACACAGAACACTCATAAATACTGGGGGATGTATGCATGCTGATGGGTGGGGGTGTGCTACTAACTGCCTCATGCAACAACTGGCTAAGAAACAATTTTACATCTGTCCTGGGGCTAATGACTACGGGTCATGTGGAGGAACAAACGATTATTTCTGTTATACATGGGGCTGCGAAACCAATGCACCCTGGATCAGGGAAAATAGGGGATGTCATTAGGATCAGTTGAGTCTCTGTTCTCCTGGTCTCTGTGGCTGACCACCCTCGTCACTGTGTTAACAGGACCACTTGTCCTCTTCACCTTAACTTTAACTGTGGGTCCCTATGTTCTAAATTACTTAAATTCATACGAGAAAAACTAGCCAGCTCCTGGTCCTAAAACATCAGCCCCAACACCAGACCTACCACCCCCTGAACAGCCAGGACCTTGATCAGCCTGGCACCCACTCAGAGTCTAAGATTTGACTCTGGAATAAGAACTCAAGGGGGGAATGTTGAAACGAGGAAGGGCGCGGTAAAAATTGGAGGTATTAAAGAAAGCCCCAGGAAACAACTTAATAGCAGAAAATGCCACAGAATAATCTCACCTTTGTCTTACAAAACACTGTCACAAGACAAGCCTGGGGGCAACCTTGCAAGTGACAGCCTGCAAGTGACCCCTAGACCTTGATCACATTTTACAACTAATAGGAGTTAACCAATCAATGTAAAGGTCAGTTCACCCTCCCTGCTTTGCAATCTCACGACTTAAATACTGGGCACTGAGGGAAACTCGCCGTTGCCTCCTGCTCTGTGTAGCTTGGGATGCGTCCCTGGTGCACCAGTATTTTTCCTATTGGGCATATTTTTTTAATAAAAGTTAACCTTTAAAGTAACAGTGTCGCATCTTGAAAATCACGGACCCTAACAGTTATTTTATTTGAGATACTGTTCACATGTGACTCAGGCCTGTAAACTCTCGTTTTGTCTTGGAGGCATGGTGGAAACTCAAAACAGAAGATAAAGCATGAACATATTTTTCTGTGATATCTCTGTCTCCCTTATATTTTCTGGTTGGTGTCACGACTCTGTAGATGTTATCCTGGGGATAAAGTTCTGGTGTGCATTATGGTAAACAAGGGGCTGCAGAAAAAATGTGCCTGCCAGCACTCTTGTGGGTTAAAGATGGTTTAAATAAAGAACATTGACAGAAGACAGGAAACCTTGGTGGCACAGTGGTTAAGAGCTACAGCTGCTAACCGAAAGGCTGGCAGTTCAAGGCTACTAGGTGCTCCTTGGAAAGTCTTTGAAGCAGTTCTGCTCTGTCTTGCAGAATCACTATGAGTCAGAATAGACTCTACAGCAGTGGGTTTGGCCTTTTTGTTTGTTTGTTTGTTTTCTTTTATTTTAATAGAGGACAAAGCAAGATGAGCTCTTAAAGCAAGTTTCCTAAAAAAAAAAAAAACAAATGAAAAAACAAAGAGAGCCCAAAGGTTTATTTCCAGAGTGAAGCTACTCTGTCTTGACTGAAGGTTACTACTGCCTTGGGTTGCTTCAGCACCAGAGGCAGTCTGAGTGAAGGCAGAAGGCCGAGTACTGTGTGCTAGTCTGTCTCAAGTTTTGTGGTTTTAGGCATCTCTGAGGCTTGCTTCCCCCGTTGGTGAAACGTGAACAACGCCCTTCCCCTGTTGCAGGAATGTTGTAAAGATAAAATGCAGTAGAGATTTGTACTACAAATAGTGAGAGAAATTGTTGCCCAGTGCCCACCCTGAAACCCACCTGGTGCTCTGCAAACAGTAGCTACATTGATCTCCCCTATTCTTGTCTTAGTACTTCTGTTTGAACTTAATGCAATAAATGGAAACCCTGGTGGCATAGTGGTTAAGCGCTACTGCTGCTAACCAAACGATTGGCAGTTTCAATTAGCCAAGTGCTCCCTGGAAGATGCATGGGGCAATTCTGCTCTGTCCTTAGGGTCACTATGAGTCAGAATCAACTTGATGGCAGCAGGTTTGGTTTTTTGATAATGCAGTTTCTGAAAGTGCTAATAAATGTAAAATATTGATTAGAACTACTTGACTGATCTCAGACTGATCCTGAAGAGGGAAGTTTTTTGTTTCAAATCTTGCCCCAGGGGACTGAGCCAGATAACATCACTGTTCCTCAACAACCCCCTGTGACTCTGGCTCACCTTGGGACTGACCCTAATGAATGCTCTGGCTTGAGACTGTGACATTACCCACCTTGTGACTCCAGACCACCTACGGACAGAGCACTGTCCAGATAATGTCATAGTTCCTCTAATAACTTCCCACCTCCCTCTTGTGACTCTGGGCTTTGCCGAGGAACCAGAGAAGGCTACAGCTCCCACCACGTATGCACCTCCTGCCGCTCACCCAGCACCTGAATAACACCCCCTTTTTTCTGTAAACATTCCTCCTTCTTCCTGTAAAAACCTCTGGTTTGAAAAGAGATGTTAAGATGGTTTTTAGGGTGCTAACCCACCATCTTCTCAGATCACCAGCCTTCTGAATAAATCACAGTCCCTTCCCGTCTCTGTGTCTGGCTTTGTGGTGACTGGCAGCGGGAAGCTGCCACTGAGTTTTCCTTCTTTTCTCTATCTGTCCTCCCTCTCTTTCTTTCCCTCCCTTCTCTCTCTGCCTCATTCTCTTTCTTCTTTTCTTCTCATCCTCTTTCTTTCCTCCTTTCCTTTCTAAGTCTTTTATTACAGAAAATTTCAAATATGAACAAAAGTTGAGAGAATGGTATAAGAATCATTAGATTAGTGCACCTGTCACCTGGATACAATCATTAACTTATTGCCACTCTTATTTCATCTGTACCCCCTCTTCCTCCTTCCCCACTGGATTATTATTTTTTTTTCACTTTTGAACTTTCTTTTTTTTTATTATGACTGAGTGACAATGTACATTCCCATATAAATTTACATGCCCACCTATATGCAGCTTCCACTGCTCTCCCTGCCCGGTGACAGCACACTATTCCTCTCTGCTCTAGACATGTCTCATCCTCCCAACAGCCTCCTTTCCCCTCCTCTCCACCCATTCCCCTTACTCCAGCCAGAGGTCAGCAGGATGATATCCTATAGATGCATAGAACCATAAACTGCATCCAATATATGGTCACTCTGCATCGCCAAGTCGAATCCATTTGTGTCCAAAGAGTGAAACTTCGTTATGATTTATGGGCAAGGGCAGCAACAGGGCCAGGAGCCATGGTCCCAGGGGAGCCCCAAAGCTACTGGGCCATCAATTGCTGTCTTTTAGTGGAGATCTCAGGGTGCACCCCTTTTTATTGTTGTGTTGCCAGTGAGACTCAACTTAGTGAGCTCTATCGTGGCTATCACTGGTGGTGGCCGGACATCACCCAGTTCTTCCAGTCCCAAGTCTATGTAGGCACCCACTGATGTGGGTGTCTCTATCTTCTGGGTTGTCTTTACCCCATGTCATTTTAGTCCTTGGTGAGCATCCGTTCCTGCTGAGTTGGGACCATTTGCCGTGCCTTCAGATGGCAGTTTGGCAGCTTTTAAGATCCCAGATATCACTGACCAATGTGGGGTGCAAAGGGCTCTCTTAGCAAAACGCTAGTTGTGCCAGTTGGCCTCGATTTTGCGTAAGAGGATGGTCCCCTGCCCCCTGCCCCAGCTACACTGTCATTACAATATTGGGTTAAGATGGAAGGAGTATTCAAGTTATGCTGAAGTCCACTTAATATTGTTCTTGTTTCTAATGTGTGCTATCACCAATTTCACCCAACCAGATTTCTAGCAAGTATCTAATCTAAGCCCTCCCACCCTCGCCCTTCCTCCCTCTCCTCCCTTGCAGCCATCAAAGAGTCTTTTCTTCTATACATAAGTCTGTTTTTGAGATCTTATCGTAGGGGTCTCATACAATATTTGTTCTTTTGTCGCTGACTACTGTCACTAATATAATGTCATCCAGTTGAAACCAGGTTATGAGATGTTTCCTGGAAGCATCATTATTCTTTATCATTGCATAGCGCTACACTGAGTATATATTCCATAGTTTACCTATCCATTCCTCTGTTGTTGGGCATCTGGGTTGATTCCATCTTTTTGCTATCGTGGACTGTGCTGCGATAAACCTTCTTCTGCATGTGTCCATTGGTGTGAAAGGCCTTGATTCTGTAGGATATATTCCAAGTAGTGGAATTACTGGGTCAAATGGTATATCTATATCCATTTTTCTAAGGAAGCACCAGATTGCTTTCCAAAGAGGCTGGACCATTTTGCAACCCCACCAACAGCGTAGGAGGGTTCCACTTTCTCCACAGCCTCTCCAGCATTTGTTGTTTTGTGTTTTTTGGATCATGGCCAACCTTGTTGGGGTGAAATGGTACCTCATTGTAGTCTTGATTTGAATTTCTTTAATAACTAAGGATCGTGAACATGTCCACATGTGTTTTTTGGCTGCCTGGATCTCCTCTTCAGAGAAATGTATGTCCATCTCCTTTGCCCATTGCTTAATTGGATGATTTATCTTCTTCTTACTGATATTTTGTAGTATGTTATAGATTATGGAGACCAGGCATCAGTCTGACATAGAATTGCCAAATATTTTTTCCCATTCTGTAGGCAGCCTTTTAATCCTATTAGTAAAGTCTTTGGATGAGCAAAAGTGTTTGATTCTTAATAGTTCCGATTTATTTTCTCTTCTGTTGATTGTGGTTGTTTGACAGATTTTGAAGTCTGTCTACATTGTGTATTAAAACTTCCATTGTTGTTCCTACCTTTTCTTGGATCAGCTTTATCGTTTTAGGTTTGATATTTAGGTCTTTTTTGGCTATTCAGTTGGAGTTGGTTTTTGTGTAAGATGTAAGATATGGATCTTGTTTCAATTTATTGCAGATGGATATCCAATTTTGCCAGCACTATTTGTTGAAGAGATTGTTTTTACCCTAGTTTAATGTCTTAGGGCCTTTGTCAAATATCAACTGTTCATAGGCAGATGGTGTCATCTCTGGAGTCTGAATTCTGTTCCGTTGATCGATCTGTCTGTTCTTGTACCAGTACCAGGCTGTTTTGACCACTGTGGCAGTGTAGTATGTTCTAAGGTCGGTTAAGGAGAGGCCTCCCAGTGTGTTCTTCTTCTTTAGTAGTACCTTACTTATCCAGGACTTCTTCCCTTTCTAAACAAAATTGGTGATTTGTTTCTCCATCTCATTAAAAAATGGCGCTGGGACTTGTTTTGTGATTACATTATATAAGTAGATTGCTTTGTGTAAAATAGACATTTTCACAATGTTAAGTCTTCCTATCCATGAGTAGGGTAGGTTTTTCCATTTATCTAAGTCTCTTTTAGTTTCTTGTAGTAAGAGCTTGTAGTTCTCTTTGTAAAAGTCTGTTATTTCTATGGTTAGATTAATTCCTGGGTAATTTATCTTCTTAGGGGCTATAATAAATGGTATTGATTTGATAATTTCTTCATTAACAGTCTTGTTGTTGGTATAAAGGAATCCTATTGATTTACTTATATTTATCTTGTATCCTGAGACTGCTGAACTCTTCTATCAGTCTGAGTAGTTCACTTATAGATTCTTTGGGATTCTCTGCATATACAATCATACCATCTACAAAAAGGGAGATTTGGACTTCTTCTTTGCCAGTACAGATGCCCTTTATTTCTCGGTCTTGTCTGGTTGCTCTGTCTAGAACTTCTAGTACAGTGTTGAATAGGAGAGGTCAGAGTGGGCATCCTTGTTTAGTTCCTGTTCTCAAGGGAAAGTCTTCCAGTCTCTCTCCATTCAGGATGATGTAGGCAGTTGGCTTTGTATAAATGGCCCTTATTGTATTGAGAAATTTTCCATCTATGCCTATTTTGCTAAAAGTTTTTAGCATGAATGGGTGCTGGACTTTATTAAATGCCTTTTCTGTATCAATGGACAAAATCAGGTGATTCTTGTCTTTTGTGATATTTATGTGGTTAGTTACATTAATTGTTTTTCTGATGTTGAACCAGCCTTGCATCCCTGGTATGAATCCAACTTGGTGATGATGGATTATTTTTTTGATATATTGTTGTATTCTATTGGCAAGAATTTTGTTGAAGATTTTTGCATCTAGATTCATGAGTGATATCGGTCTGTAGTTCTCCTTTTTTGTTGGGTTTTCCCCGGCTTTGGTATCAGGGTTATTCTGGCTTCATAGAATGAGTTTAGGAGTACTCCATCCCTTTCTATACTGTGAAATAGTCTGAGTAGTATTGGAGATAACTGTTTTCTAAAAGCTTGGTAGAATTTTGCAGTGAAGCCATCTGGGCCTGGGCTTTTTTTTGTTTGGCAGTGTTGTGATGATGTTTTAATCTCTTCCCTTGTGACGGGTTTATTAAATTGTTCTGCTTCACCTTGTGATAATTTGGGTAGATGGTATGAATCAAGGAATTTGCCCATTTCCTCTAGGTTTTGAAATTTGTTAGAGTACAGTCTTTCATAGTATTCTGTTACGATATTTTTGATTTCTGTTGAATCTGTTGTGACCACTCCTCTCTCATTTCTAATTTGGGTTATTTGTTTCCTTTTCTGCTTTTCTTTAGTAAATTAGTGGTTTGTCAATTTTGTTGATCTTTTCAGAAAAGCAGCTTGCAGTCTTTTCAATTTTTTCAATTGTTTTTCTATTCTCTAATTCGTTTAGCTCTGCTTTAATCTTTACGATCTGATTTCTTCTGGCGCCTAAGGGTTTCCTCTGTTGTTCTCTCTCTACTTGTTCAAGCTGTAGGGTTAGTTCCTTGATTTGGTTTCTTTCTTCCTTCTAGATGTATGCATTTATGGAGATAAACAGACCTCTGAGCACTGCTTTGGTTGTATCCTGTAGGTTCTGGTAAGAAGTGTTTTCATTCTCATTGGAATCTGTACATTTCTTTAATTTCATCCTTAATTTCTTCTATAACCCATGGTTTTTTGAGCAAGATATTGTTCAATTTCCAAGAGTTTCACTTTCTATCTGTTTTTTCTGCTATTGATTTTGACTTTTATGGCTTTATGATCTGAGAAGATACTTTGCAGCACTTCAATGGTATGGATTTTGCTGAGAACCGCATTATGTCCTAACACATGGTCAATTCTGGAGAATGCTCCAGGTATACTGGAGAAGAAGGTGTAATTGGCTGTTGATGGCTAGAATGTTCTGTATATGTCAATGAGGTTTAATTGGTTAATTGTGGCAATAAGGTCTTCTGTATCTTTACTGAGCTTTTTTCTAGATGATCTGTGCAATACTGAGAGTGGAGTGTTGAAATCTATCACTATTATTGTGGAGCAATCTAACTCTTTTTTGAGTGTAGTCAGTGTTTCTTTGACGTATTTAGGTGCTCTGATATTAGGTACATAAATATTTAATATAGTTAAGTCTTACTTGTGTAGTGAGCCTTTCAGCAATAAATAGTGTCCATCTTTGTCCACGATGGTGGATTTTACACTAAAATTGATTTTGTCTGAGATTAGAATTGCCACACCTGCTCTTCTTTGTTCATTGTTAGCTTGATATATATTCTTCCATCCTTTAATTTTCAGTTTGTTCCTATCTTTAGATCTCAAGTGAGTTTCTTGTAGGGATGGGTCATGTCTTTTGATCCAAGATGTCACTCGATGTCTCTTTACTGGAGCATTCAGTCCATTCACATTCAATGTAATTATTGATAGGTATGTGTTCACTGCTGCCATTGTGATACGTTTATTTTTGTGTTGATGTTTTCTCTGTTGTTCTTATTAGTCTGTTCTGGGACATTCTTTTTTTGTGAGTTTATTTTTCAGCTTTTTCAGAGCTGTTTTTGTAGTTGTTGAGACTCCTGTGTTATGTTTCTTGAAATGGTATGTTACATCTTTGTTGTGCTTTACAGCTGTCCCTGTGGTCCCCCATAATAAACTGTACATAAACCCAATTTTAATTATTACCAGTCTTGTCATCTTCCTCTCCATCTGGAAGGACTATAATGACTGTAGTACATCTCTCTTTTTAATAGGAGGGCACCATATTTTTCATGATAATAACTGGATTGCTTCTTTCAGTATTAAAGCTGTGATTGACTTTGGAGCCTTCCCTAACTGAGTAGAGTTCTGAGTAATGTGTCGTTCTAAAATATAAAGTTAGTGGTTTTGTTCTTCTGAGCCAAAATGAAGAACTTCTTTCAGTATTTCTTGTAGTTTTGGTTTGGTTTTCACAAAGTCTCTGAGTTTCTGTTTATCTGGGAATGTCTTCATTTCATTTTCGTATTTGAAAGATAGTTTTGCAGGATATACAATTCTTGGTTGGAAGTTCTTCTCCTTGAAGGCTTTGAATGTGCCATGCCACTGTCTCCATGCCAGCATGGTCTCTGCTGAGAAATCTGATGAAAGCCTACGGGGTTTTCCTCTGAATTTTAGCTTGGCTTTGAGTCTTGCTGCCTTTGAGAGATGCTGCTTATGTTTCCTTTTGTTAAGCTTGATTATAATATGTCTTGGAGTCTTTCTTTTAAAAAGACATCTATATTGGGTGGCTCATGATATGCATCTGAGATGTCTATGTTCTCTTCCTTCATGATTTCTGGGAAGTTTTCTTTGAGCAGCTCAGCAACAATACTCTCTGTGTTCTCAGGTGTCTCATCCTGTTCAGAGACTCCAATTAATCGAAGGTTGTTCCTCTTAATAGAGTCCCACATGCTTCTTAATGCTTCTTCATTTTTCTTGTTTCTTTTTTCTGATTTCTGCTCATAGACGCTGGCGTCAGTAGCTCTGTCTTCCAAGTCAGAAATTCTTTTTTCCATTTGTTGCATTGTGTTTTCTTGGTTTTGAATGGAAGTTTCTATGTCTTTGATTTTGTTCTTGGTCTGTTGGATTTCAGAGTACTGGTGTTCCATCAGATTGAATAGCTTGCTTAATTTTTCCTTTTGTTCTGCAGCATTTTATATAAGGTCTAGAAGGGCTCTGTATATAATTATTTTGTATTTACCTGATAATATCAGAAAAGTTTCTTCATGTGGAACACTGCTTCATTGTTTTGTTTGTGAGCCTTCTGAAGCCCTGGGTGATTTCTTGTATGCCACAAGCATCTGTTGCTTTTTGGGTCCCACGTGAGTAAGTAGAGGATGGGAGAGATACTGTGAGGATGGACCACAGATGTTTCTCTAGTCTGTTTTAAAATGTAAAACAAAAAGTATCTGACCACTTTCCAAGTCCATCAGGTTTTCAGGTGTAGAGGTCCCTCTTCCCAACTGGCAAAGTAAGTACCTCCATATCCAACCCCAGATGATACAAACTAGTTCAAAATACAGCAATTCTACTTCCTTGTTTGCCTCTGCTGACAGGGCCCAGCCTTAGATGACACTGTGTAAACTACTGCCTTTCTGGTAGAAAAGTATCCTCCTGTGGGCAGGCTCTACCTCCCAAGCTAAGAAATAGGTCCAGCTGCAGCTTCCATATCTAAAATGACTCCTTCCACATAGTCAGCAGATAGAGGGGCTAAAGGTGCTGAGTGGTAGTGAGTCCTCTGCCTCTGTTTCTGGGCCTCCATTGTTGGTGACACTGTGTAAACTACTGCTTTTCTGTCAGAGAAGCGCTGCCCTGTTTGCTTCTGCTGCCTCCCAGGCTAAGAATTAGTTCCTGCTACAATCTTCATATACAATGTGGCGTCCCGCACACAGGCACTATGATTCCGCACAAACCACACTGTAGAAGTGATAAAAAGACAGGTCAAAAGTGGCTAGATGAACAGAGTCCTAAGTCTGGCTCTCAAAATACGGCAATTTTGCTTGCCTATCCCACCAGTAGTGCGTCTGACTCTAGCCCCTAGGCAAGACCCAACTCTGCCTGCTGGTGAAGACAGAGAAAAAAAAAGTCAAAATGGTGCATTTACCTTCAGACCGTGAGAGCCAGGGCTAGTCAGGAGCAGGAGTCAGTGAAAGAGAGGAGGTTTTTCACTCAGTGGTATGAAGTCCAAATTAATAGCCCTGTGCCATGTCCTGGGGGCTCACTAGGTGACCAGAGGCTCCGTTTGATTTGGTTTCCAGAGGGATATAAGGAGATGTGTGCTTAATCCACCATCTTGACTCTGCCTCCCCACTGGATTATTTTGAAGTAAATCCCTGACATCATGTTGTCCATTTGAGCATATTTCGATATGCATCTCTAAAAGATAAGGTTGTTTTTAACACCATAACCGAATGTCATTAGCAGACTTAAAAATAATAGTAATTCCTTTATATCATAAAAAACTTCAGAAACAATGTTCAAATTTCCTAATTGTCTCATAACTATGTCTTTTTAAAAATTTCATTTTGATTTAGACTCATGCCAGACTCACACATGGCATTTAGTTCATATAACTCTTCAGTCTCTCGGAACCTATAGATTCTTTCCTTTCTCCCTTCTGTCCTTGCAACTTATTTGTTGCAGAAACAGGTCAATTGCCTGGAAGAGTTTTTCAAGCTCTGAATTCTGCTGATAGTATTTCCATTATATTGTATAACAGATTTCTCTACCTGCTATGTTTGTAAACTAATGTTTGGATCTGGAAACTTGACAGGATTCAGAGTCTCTTTTTCTGCAGAAATACTTCATGAGCAGTTTTGGTACCTTCCATCAGGAGGCACATGGTGTTGGGTTGTGTGTGTTAACATTACTGGCCTTTAGTAATCATTGACTGCAGCTACTATTTCGTTCACTGTGGAGGTCTGCCATCAGCGTTGTAGACAAAGTCACAAGCCCCTGCAAATGACGGGCTGAAGCATCTAACCTGTGACATGTTTTTTAGCCTACTGCCCTTGATATTATTTGGCTTCCTAATCAAATTTTCTTCAAAAAGATACCCCCTCCTCTCCTGGCACAAGGATCAGGGGAGATGCCTTCTGAGAGGGGCCCCTTTTACTACCCCCTTGGTCTATGAAATAATATCGGGAAAACTGTACAGGAATTTTCTGAGGAAAAAGAGCTCAGAGGAATGATCTCTAACACAGCCAGCTTTGAGAGCAACGAGGCCGGCCCAACCCCTGCTGACTTCCCCCAACTGCACATCCCCACCCATGTGAAAGGAATTATCCTCTTTAAAACAGCTTGAGAAGGACATAGGACATAGGGTGGGGGACGGTAGATGTTTACTATCCCCGCAGGAGGAGATAAGATAAAGAGCAAAGTAGGAACAAATAGAGATCATAAACTTTAGACCCTTCCTCGTGGACCTTTTAACCTTGAGGTATAAGTAGGGCTGATTGAGCTCGAGGCATCCTTAGGCCATTATCTAAAAAGCCTTGACAGTTAAAAGGATCACCAGGTTTCAGTTATCTAATAGCTCATGTGGCAGGGTAAAAAATTACATCACCTCAAGACCACGAGGTTTTTGGTTTCAAATTTGCCAACCACGAGGTTTTGGTTTTAAACTAGCCAATAGATTGTGTGGTCAGTGGGCAGGGTAAAATTCACGTCACTCTTACTATAAAAACAATAAAGACAGCCCTCTCTCTTGCTCTCTGGGTCGGACTGCCTTAAACCAGAAAAGTCTTTCCTGTCTCCTTGATTCATTTCCCGCCGCGCCTCTCCCTCCCTCCGTGCGGGACCCTACAAAGTGTTGGGACCGGCTCCCGGCAGTTCACGGTTTGCAAAGTGGTCATATTCTAAGTCTATCATTTCTTCTTCACTCCTTTTAACTGGAATTCTTTTATATTGAGAATTCTTTTTCCCCTCAGAACTACTTAAGTGCTCTGAGAATGAGAATACCTTCTAGATCCTCCTGTTTACCAGTATACAGAATAATGAGTTGGGTCTCTACATCTTTCAAAAGTCAGCACTTTTTTTTTAAAAATGAATTCATGGAGCTTAATATATTTGATCTATTTCAACCACTTACAGTTATCGTTTTTGATGTTCAAATTATCTCAACTTTGGCCAGTAGGAGCCTTCCAGCCTTATTTCCGAGTTCTTTAGACAGAACATCAGCCTTTGTTAACTGCTGTTTTGCTTTTCATTATGACAAGATACCAAGCTCATTTGTTACATTTTGCCCCACTATAGAGTCAGTCATTTCTCTAAGAAAATAGTATTTAAAGACCATGATCTGGGTAATAGCAGCAAGGCTCATTACTACTGGGTTTATGATATTTTGGGACTTTGCAGTAGATACAGCTTGGAAACACTTATTATAAAATGAAAAAACTATAATTCAAAATTTATAATTATACCATATGGTATTACTTCTTTGATTTTCCTACTTGTATTTCTTTTCTCCTGTTCTGAATATCTTGTTTTCTAGCATATTAGTGGAGCCTTGGTGGCACAGTTGTAAACACATATATGTATATATAGCTTGGTAGTTGTTCTTGTCACAAAATTAAATATAACATAGTGTTTACCAATACGTCCTTTTCATTATGTACAATTTAGTGACATCAGCTATGCTAGTCAAGCTGTGCAAACTTCATCCATATCCATGCTTTGTACTATCTTTCCCATTACCATAAACCGAAGGTGATTGTTACCTACAGAATGATTCCCTCCACCCGCACAGTAACCACCAATAAATGCTGGTCTCTGTATATATACCTATTCTTGTCATTTCATATAGTTGAGATCATACTGTGTTTGTCCTTTTATGTTTGACTTACCTTGCTCAGTATAATGTCCTCTAGGTTAATCCAGGTTGCAGGATGATTTGGGAACTCATATTTTCTTTATGGCTGTGTAATATTCTATTGTGTGTATGTACTATATTTTGTTTATCTAGTCATGTGTTGGTGGACACTTAAGTTGTTTCTGTCTTTTTGCTATTGTTAGTAGTGCTGCCAATGAATATATGTCTGCACATGTCTGTTCCTATCTCTTCTGTTGGATCCGTAGGACGTATACCTGGGAATGCAATTGCCGAGTCACTAGTGGTTTTATTTTCAATTTTTTGAGGAATCTGCATATTGTTTTCCACAGCGGTTGTGTCATTTTACATTCTCACCAGAAGTGAATAAATGTTCGAGTCTTCCTGTATCTTTGCCCACATTTGTTGTTTTATGTTTCTTTGATCAATAACATTTTAGCAGGGGTTTTCATAGTATTTTTACAGTTCTAGAAAACTCCATTGTGGACATTCATTAATATTTACTTAGCTAATCTCTTAATAATAAACATTTAGCTTGTTTCCAATCTTTTATTATTCAAAATAATACCAATTCATATCCCTGTAAACACCACCTTTTATATTTTTCCAGGCTTATCTTTGGGATAAACACTTGGGAGTAGGATTTCTGGGTCAGAGAGGAAATGAAAATGAAAATTTTCCAGATATTGCCAATTGTCCTTTACAGGGATTGTACCACTTTGGCTTCCCACCATCAACAAATGCAAAGATCTGTTTCTCCAGAGTCTTATCACAGAATATGACGTCAATATTTGGATTTTTTGCCAATCTGAGAAATAGTATCTCAGTGCTGTTTTAATTTCCATTTTTCTTTTGGACTCATTGTTTTGCATATTTAAGAGTCACTTTCTTTTATTTTTTTCATGAACTGTGTTCATATCTCTTGCCTATTTTTATACAGGTTTAGTCATCGTCTCTCTGTACCAGACTTTCATATGGTAATGATAAACAGACCAGTTCTTCAAACCACCAAAGGCTCCTTGCTTACCAGGATCTCACCGGTGCTTTGCAGTTGCCTGGGGCTCCCTGTTTAGTCCTGAGGCTATTTCCCTCTGCGATGCACTTCCTGAAACTAGGTCTACGTCAGGGACAAGTGGTGGGGATACTCATAAAACCCATTGCCCTTGAGTCAAGTCTGACTTATAGCAACCCTGTAGACGGGGTAGAACTGCCCCATAGAGTTCCAAGGAGTGCCTGATGGATTTGAACAGCCAACCTTTTGGTCTGCAGCTGTAGCACTTTACTACCATGCACCGGAGTTTCTGGTGGGAAGACAGTGAGTGAAAAAAAGCAACAGGTGCTTTCTTTACCTTGGTTTCTCTACCACAGACTGTGTTGTCCCTGTGTGCCCCTGCTGTTGCCCTCACAAGAGTACCTGGGATTTGCTGTATGACAGAAAAGAAATAAGAGAAAAAACTCAAGAAATTTTTCCCATTCTATTTTAGCACTAAAGTTCTCCTTTCCTTTCCGGAAGCCAGAGGACCTTTCCTGGAGTTCTCTTTTCCTATGCCTGGACATCAGGTTACCTTTTATTCAGACTGGAGTCTCTGGGTTGTGCAAATGGTTAAACACTTGACTACTAACTAAATGTGTTGGTGGTGTGAGCCTTTCCAGAGGCACTGTGGAAGAAAGGCCTGGTGCTCTGCTTCTGAAAGGCTACTATTTAAAAAAAGCCATGAAGTACAATTCTACTCTGCGCATCCTGGTACTGTTAGTCAGAATATACTCTATGGCAAATGGTCAGGTTTTAATCAAGGTCAAAGAATATCAGGAAAAAAAGGGAAGTTCACCACTGGTCTTTAATCTGTGTAAGCAAATAATCCAACTTTGTGGAGAAGAGTGTGGCATGAGGACTAGAAGAAGACTCATTAATAACCTGTGAGATGCAGTTGACACAACCTTGTGTGAAGAAGAATTGAAGCACTTACTGATAAAGATCAAAGACCACAACCTTCAGTATGGATTATACCTCAACATCAAGAGAATGAAAATCATAACAACTGGACCAATACACAACATCATGATAAACAGAAAATGTTGATGTTGTCAAGAATTTCATAACACGTTTAGTGGGGGTGCTGAGATGGAATACCCAATGTTTTCAGTTAGGAAACAAGATGGAATGTTCACTTACCTGTAACTGGAAATTCTGCCTCGGGGGTTTTGTACTTATTTTCTTCCTTGCTTGAAATTTTTCTTACCTAGATCATGATTGACCAAATGTAACTGGTATTTCAGCTTTCACCTCAAAAGTCACTTCCTCAGAGAGACCCTTTCCCAATCCCAGATACCAGAGTCATCCCAGATGACTCTGTTACATTGTCTTCATAACTTTTATTACTACGTGAAGGCATCTTGTTTATGTGCTTACTCATTTCTGGCCTGGTTCCTTCCTCTTGATGAAGACAAGAACCTACCCGCTAAATGCTTTCTCACATGGTTTAGTACACTGGCATGTAGAAAATGCTCAATAAACAGATGCTGAATAAAAGAGAGAAGGAAGTAAGCAACATTTAGGTAAAACAATAGTTTTGGCTGATGGTCTGAGGGAGAGAATATGACTGCAAAGGCCACTGATACAGGGCAACAATCATGATGGAGCCCTTCATGGGTAACACAACTTGAGAAGTGGCTATTGGCATTTGAGTAGAATCAAGACTGTGGCCCTGGTCTTGGCTCTGTTACTGTTACTTCTTGACTGTGGAACTACTGCTTCATCTTTTTGATCCTTCATTTCCTCATCTGAGAAACTGTTACTGTTATGTGCTGCTGGGTCATTTCCAACTCATAGTAACCCGGTGTACAGTAGAAGGAAGCACTGCCTGGTCCTGTTCCGTCTTCACAACTGTTGCTATGTTTGAGTCCATTGTTGCAGTCATTGGTTCAATATTATCCTGGGTCTTCCTCTATTTCACTGACCCTCATTTTACCCAGCATGATCTCTTTCTCTACCTCTTTATGACACATCCAAAGTGTATGAGACCAAGTCTTGCCATTCTCCTTTCTAAGGAGCATTCTGGCTATACTTCCAAGACAGGCTTGCTTGTTCTTTTGGCAATCTGTAGTATATTTAATATTCTTCACCAATACCATAATTCAGAGACATCAGTTCCTCTTCTGTCTTGCTTATTCTTTGTCCAGCTTTTGCATGCATATGAGGCAATTGAAAATACCATGGCCTTGGTCAGTCAGGCACACCCAATCCTCAAAATGACATCTTTGCTTTTGAACACTTTAAATAGGTCTTTTGCAGCAGATTTGGCCAGTGCAATGCGTCATTTAATTCCTATTACTTTTTTTAAATGGTGTTTTAGGTGAACATTAGATGGCACTTGGTTGGCTAGGTGAACATTTATGGAGCAAATTAGTTTATTACTAAATAATTCATATACATATTGTTTTGTGATACTGGTTGCAAACCTGTGTTATCAACATTCTACCCATCTTGCCCTTGCCCCTTGGCTAGTATGTCCATTTAGGCTTGGATACTTGGTGAAACTGTGCATGTTATTGTCTGTTTTATAAGCCTGTCTAATCCTTGGCTGAGGGTGAACCTCAGGGATGAATTCAGTAGTGAATCTAGTTGTACTGGGCTTTGTGTCAATTTGATTTCGAGATGCTGCTTCCATGGGCATTGATTATGGATCCAGGTAAAATGAAATCCTCAAGAAATTTAATATTTCCTCTGTTTATCACAATGTTGCTTATTGGTCTAATTGTAAGGATTTTGTTTTCATTGCGTTGAAGTATAATCCATACTAGGGAATATTGTCTTTGATTTTCTTCTGTAAGTGCTTCAAGGCCTCTTTACTTTCAGCAAGTAAGGTTTTGTGATCTGCATGTAACAGGCTGTTAATGAGTTTTCCTCCAGTCTTGATGCTGAATTCTCCTTCATATAATCCAGCTTCTCTGATTATTTGCTCAAGATAGGACTGAACAAGTATGGTGAAAGGATACAACCCTTATGAACAATTTTCTTGATTTTAAACCTTGGAGTATCTTCTTATTCTGTTTGAAATAGTAGAGTGAGTTTCATTGAACACTGAAGTCTTTCCAGATTTAGCATCTTAGGATTCTGACACAATCCAACAATTGGCCTGTTGTTAAAGGTTAAATACATGATTGAAAAAAATCAACTATATGAGAAATACAAAGTCTTTCTTCAGCAATGTGGTAACTGAGATAATTATGGGAAAAGAGGCCTCCTTTGGTACTGACACTGAAAAGATCTGCTTGCTCCCTGTAGTAGAAAACCATTTTAACAATTATTTTCTTCTTCTCTAATGTTATGCACAACGTCTACCCAGATTATAAAGTCTAAGTTCTGTACTATAGTGTCATGAATTTTGGGAACTCTCAGGTTTTTCATTTTCGAGGTTACTCTCACACAGAACCCATGAAGGCAGAGGGAGTTGCATGCAGATCACAAGAAGAGGGAGTTGCCTGAAACTTTTGGTACTACCAAACTGTCTACTCCCTACATCTTACTCAGAGGTAATCCTCTGGTGATGTCTGAATACTTTGAGTGACAACTGGAGGAGTTCTGCCTCCCTTTCTCATTGTAGTAAGTGTGAACACAATAATTCTATTAATTTTACTTTTGGTAGACATCATGAGCTCTCCCATTTGGCCTCAAATATTTTAATTTCCCTCAGGAGACTGGATTTGGGAGGCCTCTGGGGTAGATCAAAGCCAAACATGCTAAGGCATTGGAAGTCTTCACCAGAAATGTAATTATGTGTAAAACTGTCACTCTGCTATTTATAGTTCTCTCTGTTGTTGGTATGTTACGTAATCATTTTCAAGTTATATGCCATGATAGAAGGAATAGTCCTTTTCAAGGGAAGACAAGAAAGGAAGCCTGTTTTCTTCCCTTCTCTAATTTCCTTTGCATTTTCATCTGTTTACTAAACCTTAATATTCACCCGTTTGTAAAGCATTTGCTATGTTCTAGGCATTGTCTAGCCCATGGGGATGAATCTGTGTTCAAGGAGAACTTTCATTTTCCTTCATAAGTATTTTGGATTTTCATCGATACTAGTTCTTTCATTTCTGTGTCTATGAACCTTTGAAGATACAGTGCTACTGGTTTCCTTAACATAAAGTTAATAAAGTTGTCACTCAAAGTATTAGATGTCAGATAGTCTAGCTGCAGGGCAGTGGGGGTATAATTTGATTTTGCTGTTGTAAAGTATTGAAGTGGTGAATTTTATGGTATGCAGAGCATTATGGACTCTTTGGAGAGCATTATTTTCTATTATTTATAAGGAAAGATCTATATTAAAGAATGATGCAGACATTTAAAATTAAAGTGTGTAGTCATCATGATTTAAGTTCAGAGTTACTTATTATAGCAAAACATGGGATATAATCTGATTGTACAATAGAGAATTGCTTAAATAAATGGAAATAGAATTTGGTACAACTATTACTATTATTGTATAACTATGCTAACACGGGAATGTGTTTACAAATGCTATTAAATTAAATAATTAGATTATAGCAGTATGTGGTTCTATTTTATTTTTTAAGCATATATACTTGCATACACAAGGACTGCCAATTAAGTTTTCTAACTCAATCTAGAAAAACTGCTCCATACTTCATTGCTGAGTATCACTGAAGTCAACCTCCAAGTACTCCTCTTGGGAAGCTAAGCATTGATGTCAGCACCCAGTCCACTTTCAAAGCCATTTTGAAACTTTTTCTGGAATGGCCATCAGAGCTGTCATCATATTACCTTTGATGTCCTGAATGTCATCCAGATGTCTTCCTTTCAGTAGTTGCTCTGTCTTCAGGTAAAGAAAAAAGTCACTGGGGCCAGATCAGGTAAGTAGGGAGGGTGTTCCAGTACAGTTATTTATGTACTGGCTAAAAAACTCCCTCACAGACAACTATACAATTAAGTTCGCAAACTTGCCTCCTTGCCACTGTTCATAATAGCCATTCCAAAAAGAGTTCCAAAATTGCTTTGAAGGGTGGACTAGGTACTGACATCAGTGCATAGCTTCCCATATTTAGCAACGAGTTATGTACAATTTAGAACAATTTAGTTTGTGGACTTCTCAGACCTGTATAAATGTATCAAACAACCAATAGCTGTCAAGTTGACTTTGACTCTTACTGAATCTATATGACAGAGTAGAATTCTCCTGTAGGGTTTCCAAAGAGTGACCTGTGAATTTCAACTGCTGACCTTTTCACTAGCAGACTGATCACTTACCGACTTCACTTCAAAACAAACCAAAGCCACTGTTATCAAGTTGATTCTGATTCATAATGACGCTATAAAATAGAGTAGTTGCCAACTTGAAGGAAAATACTAAATTCTCCATAAATGTTAGTAGTTGGTGAGTGGCTTTCAATTATGTGTGATTTATAGTGCGCATAGTAGTAATCTCATGGATGCTGGAGATTGATTGCATGGAAGCAAATTCTAGCTACAGTTTGCTGGCCATATGCTCATATGGCCATACATCACATGCCTCAGCTTCCTCTCTGTAAAATGGAGTTGATCGATACAAATTATACCAGAGGCATGGGACTTTTATTTACTAATGTAAAGAATAAGTTAGTTAAGATGGAAAAGTGCTTAGAATAGTGCCTGGTACTTAGGCGACATCATTCAAATTATTTTTTTTTCATTATTATCCATATTGTTAGCAATAAACAGGAAGTCTTCTATACTTAGAAGGCAACACAGTAAATGTTATTTTTAACCAAAAGTGTATTGCATTATTGATAAAATATTTACAGAAATGTATCCCCATTGTATCATGAATGAATTGAGTTAGTAGGAAACGGCA
The DNA here is from genome assembly GCA_028571685.1 of Heterohyrax brucei. Lineage (NCBI taxonomy): Eukaryota > Metazoa > Chordata > Mammalia > Hyracoidea > Procaviidae > Heterohyrax > Heterohyrax brucei. The sequence goes on from CM053141.1 coordinate 176,037,093, forward strand.
ATGAATATAACGTGCATTAGGTTTCTAGAATAAATTATTTAAATGCGATATTTACATTCACCATTTTTCTGCCATATTTATCCCCAAATATAAGCAAAGAGTGAAGAGCATCTCCTCCAGTAAAAGTCCTGAAACCTTGGCATGTAGTGGAAATACCCGGAAGTCTTGTCACAATACAGACCGCAAACCACCACCCTCAGAGCTTCTGATTCTGGAAGTTTGGGGTACGGCCTGAGAAAACAAGTTCTTAACTGATTCTGATGCTGTTGTCCACACTTTGAGAGCCATTGACATGTAGCATCTACTGCCATCACTGAATGAAATCGGTAGCCCGGGGCTCTCAGTCACGCCTTTCTGTATGACATTGCCGCTCCTTTCCTTTTCTTCCTTCTACAGATGTTCATGGACACCTGCCATGGGCCACATACTGTGTTAGATGCTGGAATGAAAATGATTTGGTCCTCAAGGATACAACAGTCTAGGGGAAACGTTAGACAGTTTATTTTAATCTCTGATATCTAAAATAGAAAGTAAAGAGAGTTTAATGATTAATTGGTTTTAATGGCAATCATTGCACACTTGGAGACCTGGTTGCTCAGTGGTTAAGCTTGCTAACTAAAAGGCTAGTATTTCATACACCAGCTGTTGCTCGGAAACACTACGAACCAGTTCTACTTTGTCATACAGGATCACTGTGAGTTGGAAGCAACTTGATGATAGTGTTTCCTGAACTGCACACTTACTATGTAAAAAGCAAAAACAAAACAAAAGCATTTCATTATATAATACTTTCAGTGTGTGAAGTGTTTGTGTAAAACTTATCTTATTTCATCCTCAGACTGGCCATTTGTTGTGGGTAAGATATTCTTTTAGTTTCCTAGAGCCGCTATAACACAAATACCACAAATGAGTGACTTCAAATAACAGAAATGCAGTTTCTTACCATTCAGGTGGTTAGAAGTCCAAGACAGGGCCTTAGCTCTGGCGGAAGGATCTTAGTATCTACTGCTACTGCAACGGAAATACCACAAATGAAATGATTCAACAAAGAAAAATCAATTCTCCCTTAGTCTAGTAGGCTAGAAGTCCAAATCCAGAGCATCAGCTTTAGGGGAACCCCTTCCCTGTCAGCTCTGGCGGAAGATCCTTGTGATACATCAATCTTTCCTTGTTCTGGGAGCATCTCAGTGTGGGAACCTCAGGTCCAAAGGATGTACTTTGCTTGTGGCACTGCTTTCATGGTGGTATGAGGTCCTCGTGTCTCTCTGCTTGCTTCTTTCTTTTATATCTCTAAAGAGATCGGCTTAAAATACTATCTAATCTTGCAGATCTCATCAGTATAACTGCTGCTAATCCATTTTATTAACATCATAGTGATAGCATTTACAACATATAAAATAGTGGACACAATACTGGGAACATGGCCTGATCAAGTTGACACATATTTTCTGGGAACACAATTCAATCTGTAACAGGAAACATCTCTTCTTTTGTTCCATCAGGTTCTAGCAGCTGCTGGTGGTTCTTGGCATTCCCAGGTTTGCAGATGACTCTCTCTCTACCTTTTCATGATGTCTTCCATCTGTGTGTCTTTTTATATCTATTCTGTTCTTTTTTATAAGATGTTCCTTAGAAGGCATCAGGTTTAGGACCTCTTAAGGAGGTCTGATATGACCTCATTAACAACAACGAAAAAACCTACTATTTCCAAATAGAGTCATATTCAGAATCACAAGGATTAAGACTTCAACATAAATGTTTTAGAGACACAATTCAATCCATAAGATGTATTGTTAACCTTACCTTGCAGATCTACCAACTGTCTATCAGATTGTTATAGTGCGGTGGCTGTGCATTGCTGTAATTTTGGAAACTATGCTACTACTGTTTCAAATATTAGCAGGGTCATCAATGGTGGGCAGAGTTCAGCAGAGTTTCCAGACTGAGACGACTGTCTTAGTAATCTAGTGTTGCTATAACAGAAATGCACAAGCAGATAACTTTAACAAAGAGAAATTTATGCTACCACAGACTACTGAGCTATAAGTTCAAATTTAGGGCATCAGCTCCAAGGGAAAGCTTTTTCCCTCCGTTGGCTCTGTAGGAAGGTCCTTATCAGTATTACCCTGGTCGAGGAACTTTTCAGCACCGGGACTCTGGGTCCCAAAGACACTCACTCATGCTCTTCTTTCTTGGTGGTATGATATCCTCAACTCTCTCCTCACTTCCCTTTCTTTTTATTTCTTAGGAGATAAAAGGTGATGCAGGCCATACCTCAGTGAAACCCTCTTTATATCTGGTCAGGTACGTGACCTGTGTAGGGTGTTACATTGCACCCTAATTAAAACATAATCAAATCTTGCCCTGTTAATCACAGGCAGAGATTAGGATTTATAACATGTAGGAAAATTACATCAATCACAAAAAGGAGGATACCCACACAATGCTGGGAGTCAAGGCCTGTCAAACTGATACATGTATCTATAGGGGCCCAGTTCAATCCACTGCAACATGCGTGAAGTCCGGCGGGGACTGATCCTTCCTGATACCATGCCTAAAGTGTGTGAGATGTAGTCTTGCCATCCTTACTTCTAAGTAATATCTTGTTGCATTTCTTCCAAGGCATATTTATTCATTCTTTTGGCAGTCCATATGCTTTGCTAACTTCACAGTTCAAAGGCATCAATTCTTCTTTGGACTTCCATATCCATCATTTAGCTTTCACACGCATATGAAGTGATTGAAAACTCCATGGCTTGGATCAGGCTCACTGTAGTCTGTAAGGTGATATCTTTGCTTTCCAACACTTTAAAGAAGCCCCTTTTGCTGTAGATTTGCCTAATGCAATGCGTTGTTTGATTTCTTGACTGCTGCTTCCAAGGGAGTTGATTGTGGATCTAAGTAAAATGAAATTGAAAGGGACGCCCTTGGCCAGCCTAACTCCACCTTGCTACAAACAGTAGTTAAGGCGACCATGTTATAAACATTAAATCCTGAGAACTCACTTTTCCCTATCCATAAGAATTCCTTTGTACTGGTCATAAGTCACATGGCTATTCTCTCCTCTTCTGAACACTGATTAATCTCTCTGTTTATCCCCTTTCATTTGTTCTCTCAGACTACTGAACTGAATCACCAGGTAGCGTGGATGATTATCAAGCCCCAACTTGTTGAAGCCATGCAGACCCCCACAAAGAATATTGTTGAGACATCAAAAGAATTACTTTCATGGGCCCGGGAAAAAATATTAACCAGTTTCCCCACTCTTAATCAACCTATATAACCTCCAGGTTTAGCCTATGCATTCAGGCAAGCTTTGGAGGAACTGATTCCCCCTTGCCTCTTGTGTGTTGGCACTCAATAAATATCCTCCTTTAATCTCCTCGCCTCATATTTCAGTATTGGCTTTGTGGACAGACGGCACGGATCTGTGATTGCGATTACAAAATCTTGACAACTTGAATTTTTTTTTTGTCATGATGTTGCTTATTGATCCACTTGTAATGATTTTTGTTTTCTTTATGCTGAATTGTAATCCATACTAAAGGCTGTGGCCTTCAATCTTCATCAGTAAGTACTTTAAGCCCCCTGCACATTCAACAAGGAAGATTGTGTCACCTGTATAGTGCAGTTTGTTAATGAGTCTTTCTCCAACCTTGGTGCTTCATTTTTCTCCATACAGTCCAGCTCCTCAGATTATTTGCTTAGCATACAGATCAAATAGACACAGTGAAAGGATACAGCCCCGATGCATACCTTTCCTGACTTCACACCATGCAATGTCTCCTTGCTCTGTTTGAATGAGTACCTCTTGATCTATGCACAGGTTCCTTTGAGCACAGTTAAGTGTTCTGGAATTCCCATTCTTCATAATGCGTTATGATCCACACAGTCAGATAAAGATTAAAGCTGAAATAAACAAAACACAGAACAGGAAAACAATAGACCAAAGACCAAAAGTGACTTCTTTGAAAAGATTAACAAAATCAACAAACCACTGGCCAAACTCACTAAAGAAAACCAGGAAAGGAAGTAAATAACCCAACTAAGAAATGAGACAGGAGATCTTGAAACAGACCCAACTGAAATAAAAAGGATCATGACAGACTATTATGGAAGACTCTACTCCCACAAATTTGAAAACCCTAGAAGAAATGGACAAATTTCTAAAAACACACTACTTACCTAAACTAACACAAACTGAGATAGAAAATCTGATTTGACCCATAAAAAGAAAAAAGACTAAAGAGAGAATTTAAAAACTCCCAATAATAACAACAAAAAGCTCTGGCCTAGATGGCTTCACTGGAGAATTCTAAAATGTTCAGAGAAGAGTTTGTTCCAGTAGTACTCAAAGTATTTCAGAACATAGAAAAGAAGGAAATACTACCAAATTCATTCTATGAAACGAGCATAACCGTGATACTGAAGCCAGGCAAAGACACCACAAAAAAAGAAAATTACGAACACAATATCTGTCCTGAATACAGATGCAAAAATTCTCAGCAAAATTCTAGTCAATATAATTCAGCATCTTATCAAAAAATAATGTACCACAACCAAGGGGATTCATACTGTAATGCAAGGATTGTTTAACATTAGAAAATCAATCAGTGTGATCTGCCACATAAATAGGTCAAAAGAAAACAATCATATGATCATCTCAGTTGATGCAGAAAACATATTTGACAAAGTCCAACGCAGAGTCTTGATAAAATTCCCACTAAAATAGGAACAGAAGGAAAATTCTTCAACAGGAACAAGACAAAGATGTCCTTCATTGTCACTTCTATTTAGTATTATGCTAAAGTCCCAGGTATAACAATAAAGCAAGAGAAAGAAATAAAGTGCATCTAAGTTGGGAAGAAGTGAAACTATTCCTATTTACAGATGTTAGAGAACTCCAAAGATTCCACAAAGAAAATTACTGGAACTAACAGAAAGACTCAGCAGGATACCAGGTTACAAGATCAACACACAAAAAGTGGCTGAGTTCACCTGAGCCAACAGAGGAAATTTTGAAAAGGAAATTGGGGGGTGGGGGAAAAAACCAAAAAAACCAAACAATTTGTAATAGTCCTAAAAAAAGTAAATACTTAGGAATAAATCTAACCAGGGATGTAGAAGATCTATACAAAGAAAACGCTAGTGCAAGAAACCAAACAAAACCTTCATAAATGGAAAACATACTATGCTCGTGTTAAGAAAGACACAACATTGTGAATACGTTAGTTCTACCCAAAGCAATCTACAGATACAATACAATGCCGATTTAAATACCAGTAGCATTCTTTAATGAAATGAAAAAATCAATCACAAACTTTATATGGAAAGGAAAGAAGCCCTGGATAAGCAAAGCATTATTGAAGAAAAAGAGCAACGTGGGAGACCTCCCATTACCTGATCTCAGAACCTACCGGGCAGCGGTGATACTGGCACAAGGACGGAAACATAGACCAATGGAACAGAATCAAGAATCCAGATGTAAATCCGTCCACCTATTGTCAGATGACCATTCACAAAGGATCAAAATTCATTAATGGGTAAAAAAACAGTCTTTTAACAAGTAGTACCAGCAAAATTGGATATTCATCTGTAAAAAATCAAAGAGGATTCATACCTTACACCATACAAAAAAAAAAAAACAACAAAAAACCTAACTTAAAATGGATCAAAGACCTAAATGGAAAAGCTATAACCACAAAGATCATAGGAGAAAAAGTAGGGAGAGTGGTGTGGGTTTTAATATACGGCATAAACAGAACACAAACTGTAACTAACAATGTACAAAATGCAAGAAGACAAACTAAATAACCAGGAGTTCATGAAAATTAAACACTTAACACTCGCCAAAAGACTATCAGAAGAATAAAAAGAGAGCACACAGACTGGAACAAGATTCTGGTTATAACTTGTGCAACAAATGTGTAATCTGTGAAATCTATAAAATACTGCAACATCTCAACAACGAAGAGACAAATAATTGAATTTAAAAATGGACGAAGGATGTGAAAAGAATCTTCACCAAAGATGACATTTAGGCAGCTAATAGACACATGAGGAAATACTTGCAGCTATTAACTACCAGAGGAGTGAAAATCAAAACTACAAAGAAACCATCTCACTTTGACATTACTGGCACTAATCAAAAAAACAGAAAATAACAAATGTTGGAGAGATTGCAGGGAGATTGGAGTTCTTATGCACTGCTGCTGGGAATGTAAAAGGGTGTAACCCCTATGGAAAATGATATGGTGCCTCCTTAAACAGCTAGAAATTAGAAACACCATATGATCTAGTAATCCCACTCTTAGGAATATATCCTAGAGGAATAAGAGCTGTCACTCCAATAAACACGTGCATACTCAAGTTTGATGCAGCATTATTCGCAATATGGAAAAAGATGGAAACAACCTCAGTGCTCATCAGCAGACGAACAAATAAACAAATTCTGAAACATAGACTTGATGGAATACTACACAGTTGTTTCAGTCATCTGGTACTGCTTTCTTGGTGGCACAAGGTCCCCAGCTCTCTGCTTGCTTCCCCTTCCTTTTATCTCTCGTGGGATGAAAGGATAAATGTGGTGCAAGCCACATTCCAGGGAAACTCCCTTAGTAAAGGTGTTGCAATTCCAGTCTAACCCTCATTTAGCATAATCCTATCTACTACCCACAGGCAGAGATTAGGATTTATAGCATAGGAAAATCACAAAATGATGGGCAATCACACGATACTGGTAATTACAGCCCAACCAAATTTCTATACATATTTTCTGCGAGACACAATTCAATCCATGACAATGGTGATAAAGACCAATGATGAATCCATACAACACCTCACATCATACATGAATTTGAAGGACATCATACTGAGTAAAATAAGTCAATCACAAAAGTATAAATACTGGATGAGACCACTATTATGAAAACTCAAGAAGAGGTTTATACATAGAAAAAGAAAATCTTTCACAGTTACAAGTGAATATAAATGCAAATTACTATAGGAGAAAGCACTAACTAGATCATAGGCAAGTATTAAATTTGGTTTAGGAGAAGACAATGTATAATACAGGCAAGTCAGCACAATTTGACCAAGACAAAGTCATAGAAGCTTCTTAGATTCAAACACCTTGAGGGACCAGGTTACTGGGACTGAGGGCTGGGGGCCATGATCTTGGGGAAAATTTAGGTTAACTGGCAGAATGCAGTTCATTAGGAAAATTTTCTACATCTTTCTTCAGTGAGTAGCATCTGAGGTCCCAAAAGCTTGTAAGCAGCCATCTAAGATATAGCTATTGGTCCCATCCCATCTAGAGCAAAAGACAATGCAGAAAACCAAAGACACAAGGAAAACACTAGTCCAAAATACTAATGGATCAGGTAAACTACAGCCTCTACCAGCCGATCACAGGACAACTAGATGGTGCATGGCTACCATGGTCAACCACTCTGACAGGGAGCCCTATAGAGGGTCATGGACAGGGCAAGAAAAAAAAGTAGACCAAAATTCAAATTCACAAAAAGAGGAGCGAACTTACCGATCTGACAGATTGGAGGAACCTTCAAGACACCCATCCTGAAGTCTGCCATGCAACCAAAGACTAAGAAGGCCTTTTAAAATAAACAATAACACACGTGAAGAATGTGCTTCCTCTTAGTACAAATGGGCAATGCCTGGCCAAAAGCAAAGATTAAAAGACAGGAAGGGACAAGAACACTGGATGAATAGACACACGGAACCTGTATGTAAAGGGAAAAGGGAAAAGTGCTGACACATTGCAGAAATTGTAATCAATGTTACAAAACAATTTGTGTATAAATTTTTGAGTGAGCAACTAATTTACACCTGTAGAATTGCATGGATTGAATTATGCCCCACATCCCAAAAGTATGTGTCACAAATATTAACTTCTATGGCTGTGGGTATAATCTCACTTGGGAATGGATTGTCTTTGTTGTGTTAATTAGACAAGTTTAATATAGGATATTATCTTGAGTCAGTCTTTTTTGAGACATAAGAGAGATCAAACAAGTGAATTAGTAAGCAGAAATTGATGCCGACTCATAGCGACCTAACAGGACAGAATAGACCCTACCCATAGAGTTTCCAAAGACTGCCTGGCAGATCTGAACTGCTGACCTTTTGGTTACCAGCTGTAGCACTCCATTATGCCATTAGTGAGCAGAGATGAAGCAAAATAGTTTCCAAGACACATGGAGATCTCCAAGGAACCAGGAAACAAAAGCTGAGGTGTAGGCAAGGACATTCCTCCAGAGCAGAATGGGAGAGGAAACCTTCACATAGAGCTCGCCCTCTGATTTGAACCTCTAGCCTACTGAACTGTGACAACAGCAATCTCTGTTTGCTAAAGTCATCCACATGTGATCTTTCTGTTATAGCAGCAGCAGATAACTAAGGCAGTGACCAATGTTGGTGAACAACTTGTGGAAAACTGTTAAACAGGACCCTAAAATTCTGTGTAAAGCTTTATCGAAACCACAATTTTTTTTTTCTCTTAAGTTTCTCAAAATGGAAGCTATGCAAGCACCCAGGCAGGGTGCCACAGTGTGTTCCAAATAGGGACAAGAGAAGATGGGACGAGAGAAGGTGCTCTTTATTGAGGGAAGCAGAGTCATAGGCATAGGGTGGGTAGTGTTGATGCAACGAAGTTACATGAGATTTGTTAAACTGTACTCTTAAACATTTAACATCAGGAAGTCTACTCTTATCATCCTGGAATAACAAGATATCCTGTCAGAACAACTGAGTTAATTTTCTGTACTGATTGCCCAGTGCCTTTTTCTTGTGATCTTACCCTTCTTAGCTTATGCTTTTACCTTGGTTACAGATTTACAAAGAGCCAGCAGAAATAGAGCAAAGGTCTCAGGGAGTGATTGAGGATAAAGTCAGATTTTAAAGGTTTTAGCATAAGAGCTTCAAAGTAGAAAATTAGGACTATTGGACTAAATCTTCTTCATAGAATTGTGAGATAATATCGGGATCTCATCTTTATTTCATATAATTAATTCTATTTTATAAGCTCTTGGGAAATGTAGACTAAAGAAATTTCCCCAGGGCAGGCTGCACCAACATTCTTGACAAACATCTTGACAAACAATCAACTCCTCATACTTGCTAAAGCTCTGACCCTTGCTTCTTTTATTACAAACAGTTAAATTTTTACAAGAAGAGAAATCATTTTTTCAGAAAAGTAGATGTGAAGATTTCAGGCCTAGCCACAATTTAGTTTAAAACAGAGCTTTTAATTTTTAGTTTTGAGGGCAAGTATTTAGCTATGCACAAGTGCCCCAGTTTTAAGGTTTGGCTACTCAAAAGCCATGGGAATTCTTTTTGATGAAAATTAGAAATTTATTGTTGGCATTGCAAATCAGCAAGTATTTATTATCTCATATATCACAGGGATACACTAAGGGATAGCTATTTAAAAAGCCCCTCTTTTTGAAGGGAATCCAAGTCTAGTTGTTGTTACAGTTAAGTGCAGTCAAGTTGATTCTGACTCGGTGACCTGATGTGTGCAGAGTAGAGCTACTCCATAGGGTTTGCAAGGCTGCGACCTTTCAGAAACAGATCACTAGGCTTGTCTTCAGAGGTACTTCTGGGTAGATTCAGACCTCCAAGCTTTTAGCTAGCAGAGCTTAATCACTTTTTATACCACATAGGGATTCCTGGGTGGGTCTTGCAGGAGGGATAAATAAGCAGAAAATACAATACAACACGGTAGGACAATGACAAAGGAATGGCTAGGATGTTAGGGGACCAAGAGCGAGGGCTAACATCCAGATGGGGCAAAGGGTTGGAGAAAGTTTCCCAGGAAAGCCCCCATCTAAGAGAGCCCCCATCTAAGCTGATACATGTGAGATGAATGAATTTCACAGTGAGTTTGGAAAGCAGGTGATGCTGCCCGAGGGAATTATGTGAACTAAGGCTCACAGGCGTAAGACAGTAGAACATGTTCAGGGAATTACACATTCTTTGACAGGTTTGGAATGTGATATGTGGCATTATGTAAGTCTGGAGAGGTAGGCAGGGGCTAGGTCATGTTGGTCCTAGAAAGCCATGCTTGGACACAGCCTGTGCATGGTAGGAAGGCTATACACTATTGAGATTCAGAGCTTGAGCTTGGGAGTCAGACTACATGTGCTTAATCCCGGTTCTTGCATATGTTAGCTGGTGACTTCAGAAAATTTAATGTTGGAACTTGATTGCCACAATTGGAAAGTAAGAATACTGAAACCTACTACTTCACAGCTAGTTGTGAAGATCAAAAGAGGTAGTGCACAGACAGCTTGTTGTGAAGATCAAAAGAGGCAGTGCACAGACAGCTCTGGACACAGTGCCTATCACAATATAAGCCCCCAATAAATGGTATTATAGGATAATAATAATAACTAGTTGTAGTAATTGCCATTAAAATAACCACATATCTGTGCATTATATTGTGGAATGAAGAGTAATCATGTGATACTGACTCCTGGGGAATTTACTGTCTGAGAGGCCATGCTGGCTTGGATGAAGAAAGTATGAACAACTTGGGTAAGCAGTTTTGCATTCCTATGCCTGTATGTCATGGTTTGGTGTTATCTACCAAAAGTGAAAGGAAGAAGCCACAACCACCACTTGTTATGTGACAGGCTGTCTTTAATAATAGTTTAGCTTATGTCGGATCCGACTCGACGGCACTTGGCTTAGTTCTATTCATTGTGGTAGCCTCTGAGATACAAAGGTAATCACAGACACAGAGGATGAAGAGGTCAAGTTTTCATTTCTATCCAATGACAGTGGGCAGCCTGGCCTTTGCTTCCTAGAGTTCTGGGCTCCCTGCTTCTGAGGGGCATTGACAACTTCTTTCATTTTCCAAATGAGAGGAGGAGAAGGGCTGTTCTGAAGTTCCCTTATAGAGACTGAGGAGGGATTGTGTACTTTTGTGTAGGGTGTTTGAAACCCTAGGCTGTCTCTTGTACAAAGCACTTCACAAATCACAGGGCCTTCTCTAGGTGGTTATGTGGGGAAGGATGTCTTAGCCTCTGTGGGCTGGGGACCTGGAGGCAAGAAGCTGAAGAACACAGAAGAGCCATCACCAACAAACAGAGGGAGCTGCTGGCAAGTGGTGACAGCAGGGATGCAGAGGGACTGACATCGTGATGCCAGCTAAGGGACAGAGAGGAAACTACAAAAATGACGAGATACTAGGCTTCTCGCAGACCTCAGTGAGTATGGCTGCAAAGTGGATTTGTTGTGATTTAGACAAATAAAAACACTTGATATTGCTCAAGACTGGAGTACCTTCCCCCCAGACAAACAAACAAACAAAAATCACCATGGAGTCGAGTCTGACTTATAGCGACCATATAAGACAGACTAGAACTGCCCCCTTAGGGTTTCCAAAGAGCACCTGGTGGATTTGAACTGCCTGTCTTTTAGTTAGCAGCCGTAGCACTTAACCACTACACCACCAGGATTTCCCATGACTGAACTATTCACACATGATTTATATTCACTTAATTGTCTTCAGTGCAGGCTTAACCCATGATTGTACTGCAGGTTTTCATATAGCTGCAACTCATATGCCGAAGAAAACTGGCCTAGGAATAAATTCTCCACCCCATCAGTCCAGCTAAAATATCTGCTTGTGCGTGTGTGACTGGAAACCCTGGTGACACAGTGGTTGTGCTATATCTTCTAACCAAAAGGTTGGCAGTTCAGATCTGCCAGGTGCTCCTTGGAAATTTTTCAGTGCAGCTCTAATCTGACCTAAAGGGTTGCTATGAGCTGGAATTGACTCGACGGCGCTGGGGGAGTGGGTGCTGTTGCTTTCCTTCTCTGCTCTCAGCCCTTAGTTCCTACAGCCTCCTACACGCCAGCAGAGCTTCAGACAACGCGACAACAGGCACTGGCCTTGGCTGGGTGCTTTTGAAAGGCTGCCAACTGGTTTATCATGCTTCTTGATGGTGGTTAGGATGGTTTAGCAGGTGCTATATCTTTGTGCGTTAACGGCTAACTGAATTTCTCAGTGTTATCGGCTTTAACTGCTGCTGCTCCACAAACGCTCTTGGCAGGAGAATGTCCTACACCCTCTTGACTGCCTTCACGCACCTCTGCCACACCCCTCTTCCCCTTAGAATCCTCAAAGGACTCCAAGGAAGGAGCAAGTTGCTACCTGCTACCCCGCCCTTCTCTGGTTCAACTGGATTTTCCTGCCACGGCCACCCAGTCCCTCTGCTTCTGGGGCCTTGGTGACCCACGGAGACCTCTGTGGTGTGGTTCGTACTCAAAGCACAAAGACCTCGGGTTTGGCAGGCAAACAGTGAGACGGGCCTTTCAAGTGGTTCTGAGAATCTGAAAAGTGACTTTGTTGTAAAACCTGTGATTTTCCTTTCTGCTTTTCAATGAGCCAGAGTTTTGAACTATACTTAGTATTCAGAACTCAAAGTGCTCTCTGTGCTCACTGCTTATAAATGTAGTACAAAGTGAACCCTTTCTCCCAGTAAGGGGCAGCAGGTGTTTGAAGAACACCGCTGCTGTCCTTCAGATGGTAATCATATCTGACACACTTCAACTGGCCATCGTCTCGCCAGGTTCTAAATATGTTTCTGAGCAAGGAGGAAGGGAAAACTATTCTGAGGAAATTTTTCTTTTCTCCTATGCTTAAGAAACACAAAACAAAAAGAATAAAAAGCACAAAATGACTAATATAATTCAGTTAACTCAACAGGATGGTCTTTAGTTGCTGTCAAGTCACTTCTGACCCATAAAGACCCAATGTGTTGCAGACTGGGTGGATTTGAATTGATGACATTTTGGCTCACAGTTGATTGCTTAACTGTTTGTGCCACCTGGGACTTGAAGATCGAAAGTGATTGTCGCAGAAAGTGAGGCAGGAAGCTAACACATAATGTAACACTGTGTGCTGATGCTGAGGACTTGGTGTACTTAAAAGAAGACAAGAGTTTGTCACTGAAATGATTCCAACTTATGGCTTCCACATGTGTGCCGGGGTAGACCTGTGCTGCATAGGATTCTCAGTGACTGAGTTTTTAGAAGCAGGTTGCCAGGCTTGTCATTCAAGTCACCTCTGGGTAGATTTAATTCTATACCCTTTCAGTTAGCAGCCAAGTGTGTTAACCCTTTGCACTACCCAGGGACTCCTTGATACACTACTCTTGTGTAATCTTCCCAGTAGGCTTGCTTGAGCAGCTGTCACTGTCACTGTCACTAATTAACACGGCGGAATCATCTAAGAGAGCCACACCAGAAACTGGGAGGCCTCCTGAGTCATTCAGTGTCACTTATGCTGTATTCTGTTGGTTAAAAGAAGTGATGAGACTAAACATCATTCAAGGGGTGGAGAAATAAACTTTGCTTTTTGCTCGGAGAAGCTACAAAGAGGTTGGCATACAAGGGGTGGGAAGAATTATTACCGCTATCTTGGCCTATCAGCTGCTAAATTGGACCTGAATAAAAAGGAATGATGAGAGCTGACTCTTAGATAGCTCCAAAGATGTCCCTTTAAATCAAATATCATGGACAAAGTGTTCAGAGCCCTTTGCAGAAAAATAACGATGTATGCGAGCATCTATGCAAGCATCTATGACCAACAAGCAGAAATAGTTTCTATTTGTCACCACAACCTGCAAAACAAATTAGGTGTGTTTAATCAGATTCGGAGAGTGTGTTTGTAATGATTAGGCAGAATAAAGGCAATAGGAGATTCACTGCAGGGACTCTGCGGAAGTCATTCTCCAGAGCAGATGAAATTGAACAGAGGCCTGTGGACTGCTGGCTCAGAGACATGCCAAGGGATTAAGATGCTGTGGGCAGAGAAAGCAAATCGGTTTCAAATATGAGCCCTAAACTGAAAGTCAAAGGGTAAATTCTTCTAATAGCAGGTGTTGATTTGCAACTGATCTGCTTCTCACATGAGCAACTCTGAAAGTATGCCACAGGGTAACAGTGGTGAGTTATTTACTTAATGGTGGCTAATAATTCTCACAAGACACACTAAGGAGGTACACTGATTTTTAACAGCTATTGTTAATTTCCTTTGTCTTGTGAAGCCTTTTTGATCTCTGACAGTTTGCGATGACAAGTTGGGTTTTCTATCTCAGTGAGTTTACTTTTTAAGATGACCTTGGTGTCCGTTTCCTGGTGATAGCTTTAGAAAACAGCCAAGGAAGCACTGCCACTGGTTGGTGACAGATGGGAAGATCCCAGAACTTGAGATACTGCATCCAGAGGTATAGTGGCAGTAACATCAGATTGGGACGTGGAAAAGACCTTGCTTTATTATGAGCTCTGTCACTCACCAGCTACATAACCTTAGGGCTTCCCTGTCCATCTTTTCCTTCTTCTCAAAAAGTAGCATTTCTCTACTTACTTTTTGAATCTAACCACTTCACTTCATCTACATGCTATCATCTTATACCTAGTGTTCAACTGTCTTCTGGGTTAAGGCAACTCCTTTCTAGGGTTTACATCGAAGCATCTCACTCTCCCCATTAAAACTCTCTTACAGCTGACCACTGCCTCTATAGACTCCTGGTTTGTGTAAACAAGACTTCTTATGATTTGGGTCTATTTTTCTGTGTTTACTTCTTGCCACTGCTCTTTCTCTACGGTAGGTTGATTTTTTTTTTTCTTTAAGTGGCCTGAAGTCTTTGTCCTTTCCTGTATCCACACCATCTCCCATGCAGGGATGGAGTCTTTTCCCCTACCACTTGACTCTGGGCTGGCCTATAATTTGCTTTGGTTTATTGAATGCAGTAAAAGTTGTATTTTGTCAGTCTGATCTTAAGCCTCAGAATACCTAGTGTGCTTCTCCTGTCTGGTGGAACCCTGCAACGACATGTGGAGGCCAGGCTCGTCAGCCAGAAGATGAGAGGTGCTTTGGAAGACAGTCACAGCTGAGGCTATTTTAGACCAGTCTACAGCTAGCTGATGTCTGAACATATGAGAGTGCTGTCTGCCCAGCTCACAGCTGACTATAGGTATACGCATGAACCTAGCTGTTTTAGTCAGGTAGTGCTGCTGTAGCAGAATTACCACAGAGTGGATGGCTTTAACAGAGGCAAGTCTGGTCTTATACAGTCCAGTAGGCTACAAGTCCAAACTCAGGATGTCCACTCCAGGGTGAGGCTTTCCTTCTTGTCAGCTCTGGAGGAAAGTCTGGTATTGCATCAGTCTTTGTCCAGGGCAAATCTTGGTGCAGGAACCTCAGGTCTGAAGGACGTGCTCTTCTTCCGGTGCTGCTTTCTTGATCGTGTGAGGTTCCCAATTCTCTGCTTGCTTTCCTTTCCTTTTATCTCTTGCAGGATGAAGCCATTAAGGGTGGTACAAGCCATGCTCCAGGGAAAGTCCCTTTTACAGTAGAGCAGGGAGGTGATCCTATGAAGGGATTTTACACATATTTTGGGGGGGGGAACACAATTCAATCCATGGCACTAGTTAAGACCAGAGGAATTGTTCAACCTGCCCATAGACTCATGAGCAATAGTAATGCTCTCATTGTTTTAAGCTGCTGAGTTTTGGGGTAATTTGTTATGCAGCAATAGCCAATTGATACACCCTTGATTTCATCTCCTTGTGCTACAGGTTCCCAAACCAAACAACCCATTGCCATCAAATTGGTTCCAACTCATAGCTGCCCTATAGAACAGAACAGATCTGCCCCATAGGGTTTCCTAAGAGTGGCTGGTTGACTTGAACTGCTGACCATTTGGTTAGCAGGCAAATGTTTAGCCACTTTGCCAGCAGGGCACCCTATGGGCTCTAGTCAAGCTAAATTTTTTGTAAATTTAGTCTTCTGCTTAAGCTATTTTCCCCTTTTAGTCTTGGCACATGCTGGCTCTTCTGCCTAAATGTTCTTATCTTCTACCTTTTCCCTTCTCCTGGTAAAATTCTATTCATTTTTCATGACTCAGGATAGATGGCCCTTCCTTCAGCATGTTTTGTCTGACCCTCATCAAGACTAGCTAGACTGCCAAGGTCTCCCATCACATCTCACCGTCCTCAGTTTCTCAGTACTTGTCACACTATATTGTAACTATCTGTGTACTCGTCCAACTTCTCGGGGTCAGGTCTGTACCTTGTTTGAAGTCACATTATCTGAGCTCATGTTTTTGTTTCTATCAAGTTGATTGCGAATCATGACCACCCATGTATTATAGTGTAGAACTGCTCCACAGGGTTTTCTTGGCTATAATTTTAATGACAGCAGATCACCTGACCTTTTCTTTTGCAGTACCACTCACTGAATTTGAACCACTAACCTTAGGGTTGCTATTGACTGTAAACTGTTTGTGCCATCTGTCAAGTACACAGTAAGAGAAAACAAACCAGCTAGCGTCAAGTCAGACACTTGGTGATACCATATCCTCAGAGTAGAACTGTGTCACATGGGTTTTCCAGTGGCTGTTTTGGAAGTAGATCACCAGACCTTTCTTCCCAGGTGCCTCTGGGTAGACTTGAATCTCCAACCTTTTGGTTAGCAGCTGAATGCTTAACCATTTGTGCCACCCAGGGACTCCTAGTACTCAATATAACTTTGTTAATAAATGATGGAAGTTATTCTACTTCGCTAGGTTTCCATTTTCTCATCTATATTATGTAAAGAAAGAATCAGAGATGCAAATAGATTTTGTTTTGTGTGCCAGCTCTCGTCCATTAATACCAAGAAGGATCGTATGACTGGGACTAGAATTACAGGGAAGGAATGCCGTAATTAATTAGCTATGTCTGCTATGGTCAGGAAATAGGAGGTGACAGCAAACCTGCCAAAAACATGCTAATCTAGGGAAAGATGATTTCTGGCTCCTGAGAACCCCATTCTTGCTCAACTTGGCTGCGTCTGTATTATGTATCGTGCCAACAAAGAGAAAAGCCAAATGTAAAACTGACTGGATGCCAAAGTTAAAGTCTCTTGCAGTGGTAGAGACAAGGTACTTGCTGACCCATCTCCTCTTCTGCCTGGACACAAAATGGACTGTTTTTCTAGCCCTTTGGCATTTAATTTGGCTTTTTTCTCTATGTTTTCCTTCATCTCTTGGAAAGCTCTGAATATTACAGTTTTTAATTCCTCATCTAGTAGTTCTAGTCCCTTTTCTTCTACTTGAAGGTCATCCGGTAATTTATTTTGGATGCTTTCTGGAGCCATCCCATCCATATATTGATATTGTCTGCTGTCTTCTGGACATTCAGTAAATATTTTCTTCACTTAATGATTTTAGGATTTGTGTGGATTTTTTTTTTTTGTCTTATTTGGTTGTGTGTTTACAGGCAGGCTGGGTTTTCTTTGTTGTCGGCTCATCTGCAGGCATAATACTTCTGGCTTCCTTGTCTAGGTGAACAAGTCTGGTTGCTCAGATATGGCACAGCAGGCAAGTCTAGCAAAGGGGAAGAAGTAGGGATGGATCATTTGTGACAGGTACTAGGACCAAAAGGGTTAGGCCAGTGGGCGTTGCGGAGTGGGTCTGATGGTCTGAGCCTGTGCCGCTTGGGGATGCAGTGCTCAGCTTGTGGTGCAGATAGCCAGGGAGCAAGGGGGAGACACAATGTATGCTCCTGTATACGAGAAAGGAGAGAGAGAAACAGAAGTGAAAATAAAAAACACTAAAAGAAACAGTGATGAGGAAGCCTGCTGTTGTTGGAGTGGTGCAAATCTGGGGAAGCCATGGGCTAGTGGCTTTTTTAGATGGCACAGTCCATCAACAAGGGCCAGAGATGGTCCATGTGGCTAGGTCAGGTGGGTGGGAGAAAGGAAAGGGGCAAAGAGATAAGGAACTGGGGCGGGGGGCGGGGAGGGAGAGAAAGAAAAAGGAGAAAACGAAAGAATCGCACACATACTCAGGTGGTTGGGAGAAAGGAAAAGAAGAAGGGTAGAAAGAGACAAGAAATCAAGAAAAACAAAATGCCCTGAGGGAGCCCACTGGGCACAGGCCAAGGAAGCAGCTGCCCAGCTGAAAGGCACAGCACAACAAAGAGCAGAGATGGCACAGGGCAGCTCCCAGTGCTGGGCAGAAAGGAAAGGAAAGAAGATAGAGAAGGACAAGAAAATGAGACAAGGGAAAAAGAAAGTTCCAAGGGAGCCTATGGGCTTGGTGGCTTCCCAGCCTAGTGACACTGCACTGCACATTAAACAGGAGCAAAGATAGCACATGGGCCAGGGGCTTGGGAGAAAGGAAAGGAAGGGACAGAGAGAAGAAACCAACTGAAGCCAAAAAGGCAACAACAAGAAGATGCCCCTGAAGGAGCTAGCCAGTACGGGCAGGGCGAGCCCAAGTGGCAAGAAGCCCATGTCTGTACAGCTGAGGGACTGTGGCCCGCAAGAAAGTGGCAGAGGCTGTGCAGGCAGAAGGACGTGTGCTGGGGGGAGACGGGCAACTGTGCATCTGTGGTTATGGGGTACTCTGTCTCTTGCTGGGAGTTCTGTGAAGTTGCATTCCCCTACTCTCTCTTGTTCACTACTGGCGGCCGAAGGGTCCAGGATGGTGACTCTGCGTGGTATTAGCTGGTAGGAGACCTCCACTCCATAGCTCTCCTCATTCTCTCTTCTCTGTCATTTCTTGTTCCATTTGGTGCTTGGTTGACTTCTTGATCCCTTCATAGGACTTTTATTAGAGTTCCAGGGTTGACATTTGTGTCTGTTTTATTTAGTTTTTCAGGACTTTGCTGCAGAGGGATGGTGTTTCCCTTTGTCTGTAGTGCCATGTTGGCTCCCTAGCATTAAATTTGGGTCCTATGATTAGTTGTAGAGTCCCTGGGTGATGCAAACGGTTATGTTCTGGACTAGTAATCAAAAGGTTGATGTCTTGGACTTAAGCCCTGGTGATCTGCTTCAGAAAGGTCACAGTCTCGAAAACCCCGTGCAACAGTTCAACTCTATAGTCATGGGATTACTATGATTTTGGAATCAGGTCTATGACACCTAACATTAACAATAACGACAATTAGTTCTCCCCAGTGTACCATCAGCTGAAGTGGTGAGTCATCTCTTGGTTAACTAGGCACATGCAGGGGAGCCTTCTTTGTGCCCCTCTTTCTTCCCTTATTGACGGGTTCCAAATTTAGAGGATGCAGTGGAAGACTCTGAGTACCTGAGTAACTACATCCCACACTGAACTGAGATGAAGATGAGAAATAAACTTTTACTTCTCAAGCCGTGAAGATTTTGAGGTTATTATCCTAATGTATCTGCCTACCTCTCCCCTTCTCTTTTTTACTACTTTTCAGGTGTGGATGCATAGGGAAGACAGATGGCAAATGTGAATAGCATTGATGCAAATCAGTAAACATGACATCTGATATTTCAAGTGCTTCAGGTAACCACAAGTAATGACTTTCTGCATTGAGAAACTTCAGAGGCCAATGTTGTTCTGGTCTGCATTTATTTTATTCTTTCTACCTTTTGGGTCTTTGCCCATAAAAGGGATCCCCC
Organism: Heterohyrax brucei; assembly: GCA_028571685.1. Lineage (NCBI taxonomy): Eukaryota > Metazoa > Chordata > Mammalia > Hyracoidea > Procaviidae > Heterohyrax > Heterohyrax brucei. Next base: position 176,056,546 of record CM053141.1, read on the forward strand.
AGTGGGAGCACGATAAAAGCCCCACGTGAAGCACCTACCCTTTCTCTTGGCATCAGTCACCCCACGGTCCCTCAGATGAAGAGAAAAAGTTACGACTTGTTAAACCCAAGAAGGTAATGATTTATCCCCTTGAACTTCCTGCCTTCCACAGCTTGGTTGCAAAGTTCCCAGGCTCATGACAAAAACAGAAAATGTAGATTTAAAATATTCATGCCTCTGTCTGAAGCAGCAGGGACCATAAATATGCATATCGAGCCAGAGAGCAACTGCCTTCTGGTGCAGGGAAGCAGGGCCCTCCAAGAAAAAGGAAGTGGGACAAATTGACCTTTCCTGTGTCTGCCCCACAACTTTGGGCATCTTAAGAATTTTCCAGGTTCATGGCTACGGAAACCTTATCTTTCTCCCACTAATTATGGTTCCCAGCACTGCTCACTTTTCATACAGTAAAATGTTTTCTCCCTATGATCTTACTCAAACTTACCCATCAGATGGCCCAGTTCTTTAGCCTTGTTCTCTTTTTCAAGATAATTTTTTTTGTAAACTTATGGCTTACGAAGTACTTAATGAAGTGGCTTTTCTTTGCCTCCTGTGCAATAAATGAATTTTTCTGCAGTGATCTATGAGGGCACAGAGTTACCTGAACTGACAGTTTCACTCTAGGCATTTTCAGGTCAGCAAAGACCAGCAGACCAGTGGGAAAGGTCCTTGGCCAGGCACGGCCTCACGGCCCTCTGTGAGTCACCCGTTAGAAGGTAGCTGTGTGATCTGCGTCTGCCTAGGGATGGTCCAGGCTACATGCTGTGACTGCAGAGGAGACCAAAGCAACGGAGACAGAGGGAGCTTTCTTTAAAAAATACTGGTTTACTGTGATTAAGTGAAAGCTTATAATCAAAGTCAATTTGCCATATAAAAACCCATACAAACGCCCCTATGCCGCTCCAGCTGCTCTTTCGACTCTGTGACAGCACCCCTTCATTTCTGCCTTGTGCTTTACATATCCATCCCACCAGCTGCTGTCTCCTGCTCTCCACTCTCCTATCCCCTTACTGGAGCAGAGCTGCTCTGACAGCCTCAGAGAAAGAGGGAGTTTTGATGGATGGTGCAATTTTAGTGGCATATGCCAAGGTACACTGACAGGGCCACCTGAGAGAAGGTCAACAGGTAGGTGAGTGTTTCTGGGAGGAGAAGGGCACTGGATGTGGGGGCGGGGGTGAGGGGACTTTTAGAATGTCAGGGAGGGGCAACCAGAGAAGCAGGCAACTCCCTCCTACCTTGGGTGTAGGATTGCCAGATTCGGTGAATAAAAATACAGGATGCCCTGTTAAATCTGAATGTCATCCAAGTAAGCTAGGAGTAAATTCAGCTGGGCATCCTGTATTTAATTTGGCAATGTATGTGGATGGCAAAACTACCATCTACAATCCACTCACTTTCTAGATAAACACACTGATCACTGAACTCACATAATCAACAGCCTCACCGTCTCTTATTCCTGTCCCACTTTTCTTTCTTTGTTATTTCTTCCCTAACTGTAGCATTCATGAGAGAGAATGATTTTTTTTTTTTTATTTACTTTTGTAGGTATCACGGGGTAAGTGTGAAGGCTTGAGTTTGCCTGCCGCTTTGACTGGGGAAACCCATACCATCACCTCCACTACACAGGAAGCCAGCATCGAGCCCCGTCCATGCCCCAGCGGACCATTTATTGCTCTCTACAACGCTGCGCCGTCTAAGTATCACCCCCCCGCCCCCACTTTATAGATGAGGGAACTGCAGTTAAAGAATAACTTGTATCGAGTTACAAAGCTAGTAAAGGGGCAGAGACTATAGAGCCATTCTTAACCACCACAACTTCCTGTTACAAGCACCCCAGAGGGGTAAGGCAGGCAGAGAGCTTTCCTGGGTCTGGACCTCCCCCTGTTATCAGCACCACTCTTTCCAGGACAGTTTAGTTAGAAGGGTAAAAGGGTTGAGAAGACAGCGCTGAGCTTTTTAGCTTGGAGGATTCCACTAGCATCTGTTTTTGGCCAGATGCTCCCAGAACAGGTCTTCCCCACCAGTGTCCTTTGCCTGATTGCAAAAAGCTGAGGCTACTGGCTTGCATAAGATAAAGTCTCATTGGTGCCAGAGGAAGGGGAAAACATCAAGGTGAAAGCCCTGGAGAGTCTGGGTTGTCAAACAGGCCTTGACAGGCAGGCAGGCAGGCCCTTCTGAAAGGATGATTTCCCAGCCGTTAAATGACCCTGTAGGAAGCTGACGTGCAGCCCTTCAGAGCTCCCAGGTGATGACAAAAGACACGCAGACCTAACTGTCCACTTGTGGGTGGAAAATCCATCGTGACAACGGGCCGCATTTGAGTCACCAAATCGGGGCACGCAGCCACCTGGCTGGAACTCGACTGCCACACAGCACATCCAGAGAAGTCGGCCATGGCTTCAGCCCAGGCTGCTGGACCGAGGGAAGCGGTTCAGCAATCAGATCTTTCACATTCAATCTAGCTTGTGTTCCAAAGTCCTGGCTATAATTGACAGCAACTTCCTCCGTGGTTTCCTTAACCATCAGATAGAAGTGCTGAGCCCTTTCAGACCTTTTTGAGGCCGGCACTTACCTTCAAGTGGAATGTTAAGAAGGCCTGCAGAAAGATTTGACTTAATTCCAATCTTTTCTTCCCACTGGTATGGCTAATTAGCAGTGCAATCCTGACCTTTGGCACACGGAATTTATGTGCAGTGATCTGAAGAGGGAAATATTAAAGAGACTCGTGTCTGGAGATGGAGTAAAAAGGTTTCTACCCACCTCCTCTGTTCTATGACCAGGGTAGGGGTAGCAGTAATGAACTCTACTGGGTGGGTGTAGGCCAATCAGTCCAAGTTTGGAAAGCTCAGACACAGAGCCTTATTACAGCTTTATTGCTGGTGGAGACTGAGCAGGATCTTTCTGCGATTTTGCATGTGAAACTAATTGCCCTAGAAATTTCAGGAATTTGATCTTCCATCAAATCCTGTAGCCTTCAGATCCCTTGTCAAGCTTTGGCTATTTGCATCTCAAGGTTAACGGAGGCTACTGCTTTCTGGATGCTAATAAGTTGTGAAAACTTTTGATCTCTTGAAAACGAAAACCTATTGCAGTAAATATGCACGCAGGCTGGCTTTATTGGAATGGACAGTGTATTTAGCAGCTGTGGGTTTTAATTCTACTTGCCTTAGGGTTCTGTAGAATTCCGAAAAATCACTTAGTATTTCTGAGTATCCTTTTCCCTACATGTGACCTGAATTCTAGCATTATCTCCCAAGGGCATAAAACTCCAACTTCTAAACATTTAAAATAAAGAAACTTTGCAAACATGTTTCCAGGAGAAAATAGATACATGTACAAACCTGTATGTGTGTATTGTTTTCCTACTAGATAGTTTATAGTAGTAATTAAAAATTCTTCTTCTAAACCAGAGTTTCTCAACAGTGGCACCAGACGTTTTGGACCAGATAATTCTTCGAGTGAAGGGCAGTCCTATGTATTGTAGGATGTTTAAGCAGAATCCTTGGTGTCTACCCACTAAATGCCAGTAGCAAATCCCTCCCTCTCTGACACAGACATACACGAAGACTCCAGTTTTGACAAACAAAAATGTCTCCAGGCATTGCTAAATGTCTCTTAGGGTTAGGGTTGCCAGATTTAGCAAATACAAATACATGATGCTCAGTTAGATTTGAATTTAGGATAAGCAATGATTAATTTTTTTTTTTGTATGAGTACATTTAACTGGTTATCTTTTAATGGGACAGGCCACTGGTTAAATGCTCCTCCCCAAACCCCCAGGTAAGAACCATTGATCTAACTAAACCTCTAGATTTATCTGCAGTGAACTCACATGATTTATCTCTCATTTCCTTCCCATTTTTCTTTCTTTCCTGTATGTCTTATCCTAAATTCAGCATTTGTGATAGAGAATAAAATAAATTACATTATGGACCTCCCGTAAATTGTTACTAGCCTTGAGCCTGTGAACAAGTAGAAACAAATTTGTACTCTATGTGTAATACTGTGATAGATTTGAATCAGTCAAAAAACAGCAGTTAAGGCAATTCTAAATGAGGCCTCTTCAAGCTGAATCCTGTGAATAGCATAGCACTCCATCAGGTAGCCTTTGTAGGAAGAGACTCCATGTGCTTCCAAGATCTCTGTGGACTGTTTGAAAAGCAAGCCAAGATATAGCTGTGAGTTCTTATTTTTCCCAGTTAACCAAAATATTTTCTGACCAATGACTGTGTCAGCATACAAATAAGGAAAAGGCAGAGTGTACTGGGTGAAGAAGAGCAGACTGTCCTTCCACAGAGAGATACTTGCTGATAACAGGTGGCATGATCTCACGACTGAATCAGGTAAAAATGATAAGAAGAGAAACAGGTAATCAGTGGGCAGTGTTGAGTCAGGGCATCCTTGGTGGTGGAAATGGGGTAAAAGGACGGGTAGAGTTTGGGGGGAGTTAAACAAAGCTGTTTGGAGTCATGTGAATGGCTCCCATGGATAGATAATTTGATGCACACAACAGGCCAGTAATTTGATGATCCTTTACATTGATGGAGACCCTGCTGGTGTAGCGGTTAAGTGCTATGGCTGCTAACCAGAAGGATGGCAGTTCAAATCCTCCCTGTGCTCGTTGGAAACTCTATAGGGCAGTTCTACTTGGTCTATAAGGTTGTCATGAGTTGGCATTGACTTGACAGCCATGGGTGTGGTTTTTTGGTTTTGCACAGATAGGAACCTGTGGGTGATGCACATGGTTAACTTGCTTGGCTGCAAACTAAAAAGACTGGAGACTGAAATCCAGGTATACATGACCCAGAAGAAAGACCCAGTATTGACTTCTGAAAAATCAGCCTTTGAAAACCCTATGGAACAGAGTTTTGCTGCGTGTCAGAACTGACTAAATGGCAACCAGTTTGGATTTTTGGTTTTAAATTGAGAGTCTTTAAATATCTGGCCAATGTTAGATTAGAGGAAAAGTAGAGCATGCAAGAGGGAAGAATAGAGAAGGAGACTAGCTTTTGTCAGCTTGCAGTCTTCCCTTATTTTCCTCAACAAGGATGCTCCACTCTACAAAACAAAAGATACCGTGTATGTTGAGTGTAACCCTTCTTCTCCACTCCCATCACAAGCATCCAACTCTATGTAGAATTTTCTTTGAGTCAAGTTCTACCTTTTTTTCCATTTGCCTAGCTAGCCTCCTTTTTAATCCAGCTTTAAGCCTATCAGGATAACATTGACACATATAGCCAGCCAAGCCAAGTGCTGTCGAGTTGGATCCTACTCACATATATCTTGATTAAAATGTTTATATATATATATTGTTCACCTTTTGTTGTGGATTGAATTGTGTCCCTCTAAAAAATGTGTGCAGCAATTTGGCTAGGTCTTGATTCCTGGTTTTGTGCCAGCCAGGCTGCCAAGTGCTGTCAAGTCAGATCCGACTCAAGCAATATTCCTATATGTTGTAAATTCTGCCTCTATGACATTACTGAGGGGAGATAGGTAATGGTTGTGTTGGTTGGGCAGGACTCAGCCTGTTTGAGTGTATTGCACCTTAAGGCAATCTCCTGGGATACAAGAGAAGGGGAAGCTAGCAGAGAGTTGAGTACCATAGACCACCAGGAAAGAAGCAGTGCTGAGAGCTGAGTGCATTCACTAGATCTGGAGTCCCAGATCCGATGGGATTCCGAAGCTCCCAGTCCAGGGGAAAAGTGACAAGGACCTTCCTCCAGAGCCAGGAGAGCAAGCCTTCCCCTGGAATTGATGTCCTCTGTTTGGACTTGTAGCCTACTGGACTGTAACAAAATAAAACTTGCCCTTATTAAAGCCGTCTACTCGTGGTATTTCTGTTATAGCAGCACCAGATGGCTAAGACACTCTTTGAATGGGTTTTCGTCATATATTACATGAAAGGTTGTCTCTGGTGGTGGCAGCAGTGGTACCATGGCAGAAACATTAGACTTGGAGGTGGGAAGTCTGGTTTTGAGCTCTGTCTATGCAGCAAATTTACTGTACGTTCTGGTGTAAGTCATAGTCCCACCTCCAGCTGTCATTTCTTCCTCTGAAACAGAAAGTTGAAAAGGAACCAGAGATGGCCAAATGAGTTTCATCTTGCATGCCAGCTCTGATCAATAGCTAGCAGCAACCTGGAACATTACATCAAGGAAGCTTTTTAGGCCACATCTGGGCTCCAGAAAGAAAGAAGGATCAATTAGCAAAGTCTACAGTGGGTGAAGAGAAGGGGTGGTGGTTGTGATAGCACCCTAAGTGCCCTTGATTGAATAGGCTCTGATAAATTTCAATCAAAATTCTTACACTTGGTGTGAATGTTAGTTAAAAGTTCTCAGAAAACTCCTATATTCAGGAGTAGGATTTAATACGCTTTTCCACAACTGTAGCTGGGTTGTTCAGAGCAGGAAAATGCTCTAAGTCCTTCCATCACTCAGGGATTCTTTGCTTCTGACCTGCCATCAGCACAAGCCACACGTCTGAGGTTTTTCTAAAAGTGGGGAATTCTTACACTATAACATTCACACTCTCACCACTTCCTTGTTGTAACAAGAGCACACATTACAGTTTTGAATTTTAAAACAAAGAGGCAAGACCCAAAACAAAAACACAACAACTATAAACCGTGTTAGAAGGAAAACACAGGCTGAGTGAAAAGATTGACAAATATTTACTTAAAACATACTTAAAAGATGATGCATTCCAAAGATCAACGAAGACAAATAACTGCAGAAAAAGAGCAAAGGGTCTGAACAGCTAACTCAAAAAAAAAAGAAACACAAACTCTAACAGACATATTAAGAATATTCAGTCTTTTTCATGATCCAAAAAGGCGAGATACAGCATGATACAATTTTCTCTCATGTTGACAAGAAAGCAAGACAGAAAAAAGCATAAATTGGTGGGAAATCATTTTGGTTTACAGACAATGGGTGTTAAGTGTAAAGCATATTGGAGAATAATTTGTAATTATCTACAACAGGGCTATATCCTTTGACTCAACAGTTTTACTTACAGAAATTTATCTTGAAAAAATACCTGCAAGTTTTCAAAGATGTTTAGTGAAGCAGTTTTTAACAGCAACTATAAAGGACCAACTTAAAATACATAGAACCAATAAAGGAATTGTTATGGGTTGACTTGCATTCCCCCAAAAGATGTACTGAAGTCCCTGTACCTGTGAATGTGAACTTTAGAGAAATACAGCTTTTTTTAAAATAGAAAAAAAAAATCACTTAAGTTAAACTAGGTCATACTGGAATAGGGTGGGTCCTAATTCCTTCTGTGTGGTGTCAGATGCATAGGAAGTCAAACACAGAGGAAAGATCGATGCCAGATGCTTCTAAAAGCAGCAAAGGAATGCCAACACTTGCTAGTCACCACTAGAAGCTAGGAGGAGCATGGAACAATTCTCAGGGCCCTCAGAAGGAACTTGACATGGCTGATACCCTGATTTGAACTTTTTGCCTCCAAAACTGCAAGAAAATAAAGTTCTTTTCTTTAACGTCACTCATCTTGTGGAATTTTGTTATGGGAGCCTTAGGACGCTAACACAAGAATGAGAAATTACATCATAAAGCACCTGTATTGTGGATTATACTCTAAGTGTTAGATAGTGTTGGGTCAGCCTGGTTTAGCTGGCCATTGTTTCCCAGAGTCCCCTTTCCTCTGTCGTTCTGAGACAGAGCTGGCCAAAGAAGAAACTGTCACTCCATTGGAAAGGTGGCAGTAAAGCAGTGGTTGTCACTCCCTGATGGTTGTTGTTGTCAGCTATAGTGACAGACAGATGCAGAGGTGCCTGGCAGGCTTACCATGTCCCTGGTGCTCTTCTTTGGTCTTCCTGTGGGCTCCAGACTCATCCCCGGATGTGTGGGGGTATACCTATGGAAGCAGAGTTACAAAGAGGGAATGGTTTTCTGTGGACTTCCCTACAGCTTTCTCTTTGCAATTCTACTTCAGAAGTTAGTAATTGTGTTTGGCTTCTCAGGTTGATTGGTTAGTGGCTCTGATCTGCCTACTTCCTCTACCCACTACTGTCAAGATCATTCTGACTCAGCGACCCTGTAGGGCAGAGTAGAAGTGCCCCTTAGAATTTCCAAGGAGCAGTTGGTGAATTCACACTGCTGACCTTTTTGGGCTAGCAGCTGCAGCACTTAACCACCAAGCTACCAGAATTTACCCAGCTTCCTCCAGTCAACTTTTATTTCCACAGTTTCACAATTGTGTAAGTTTAATTTCTCTAATAAATCCCTTATTTCATATGGCTTTGACAGTTTTACTTCCCTGACTGAATTTTCTTTGATACAGTTATAGGCACCAGAAAGGGTAGCAAGGAGGAAAACTGCTAAGGAGAGAATTTGGAATTTGTTCTTTCACCTGACTAGATTCTGAGGCATAGATGATCCTGTCACGAGTGGTAGGTAGGAGTTTGGTAGCCCACAGCAGGTTCCTTAAATGATCCCCTGCAGTTACCTGAGTGATGCAGTGGTGGGTCAGTGGTAGAATTCTCATCTTCTACGTGGGAGACCTGTGTTTGATTCCTGGCTAATGTACCTTAGCACAGCCACCAACTACCTGCTACACTGCTATTATGCTGAACAGGTTTCAGTAGAGCTTCCAGACTAAGACTAGGAAGGAAGATCTAGCAACCTACTTCTGAAAACCTAGCCAATGAAAACTCTATAGGTTACAGTGGTCTGATTCCGTTGTTTCTGGTGTTGCTATGAGTTGAGAGCTGACAATTATGGTAACAGTCATCTCAAGCCTACTGCTAACAAGAGGCAAAGCAACCAAGCAGCTGATGCCATAAAACATTGCACCGAAATAGAGTATAAGGGCTGTGCAGTTGGTTAGCTACTTCTAAGGGTGTGAGAGAATTTGGACAGGGGACAAAAAACTCAGGGTTTTTATTTCTCAGCTTGAGGTCATCCTGTGGGCAGCTGAACTACAACACATTGAATTCACAACTCCACAGGGTCTCTTCGTTTAATTTAGGCCTTAAATGGAAAGGAGCAGGATCAAGCACTTTAGAACAGGGACATATAAGAAGATTCCAGGGAAGCTTAGTAAGTACCTTGAACCTTGAAATTCTGCCAAATCTCCTTTTCCAGTAGCAGCATCCTCCTGTGTTTGAGAAGGTTAGTCTTCCTTTGTCCAAATAATCTATAATGACAGCTTTTGAGGTGGCAACCTCACAGCAGAATGTACCAACCACTCTCATACCACTTTCATTGCATACAGGCTTAAACTAGACCCAGACTTGCCATGTATTAGCATGTCAGATGCAAAGTGTAATGCGTGAAGAGGTACCACACAGTCTAGAATAATTGGGAAGATTTTTCCAATTCATATTGACAGAAACCTAGGGAATGAGTAAAGGAATGAATCTGGGTGGGTGAGAGCAAAAGGAAGACATTAGTAGATTAAACCGAATTTATGGGTATGGGTGCAAAAGGTAAGAGATCTTGTATTGATTTTTGGGAGGAATCAGGGAACTATGGGCCCACTGTGAGATAGACCTGAGCCTTTTTCTGACTGGTGGGCTACAATGGCATTATACATCCTCAGATGTTAATGTTAGCTCAGCAATCTCCAAAACTATCCAGTGATCATTTCCCTAGTTCTTGAAGGCAACTGCAAGCATTTCCACACTGGTTTTCTTATCTGTGCAGTGAGGGCTATTGCGATAAGAAAGGTCAAGTGGAAGTCTCTAGAACTACATCTATTCACCTAAGTATTAAAGCAAAAGCAACATTTCATTCTTGGAGAGACTGCAGAGATCCCCAACTTTAGGATCTTCTGTTTGTCTGTAATTCAGGAAATCCTCTGGGTAACTCATTGTGTTCCTTGTTTCCTATGATGAAAGTTAGTAAAATTGCGGTGCTTGCAGAAGCCAGAGAGAATACGAAATGGGTACTGGGAGAAATAATTACAAAGGCCCACTGTGACCACACGACAGTAAAGACACAGGACGATAGTAGTTACACGTGTTTCCTTCTTGATTTGATATGAATATGGTGGCATAGATATGAATGCATTTGTTTCCCCCCCTCCCATTCCGATAGTATCTTAGGTAAGTTTTTTTTCAGTAGTGGTTAGCTTTACATCACAGGATTATGTTACAACCTGTTAAGAAGAAACAAGCATTACCAATAGATGAATGAAGTTACACCTGGGACTTTGTGTATCATTTTTTGGGAAGAGAGTTACTATGCTTTGGTTGTAAAAGGAGTAATTGTACCAGCTTAGGTGGAAGCATGTTCTTGTTACTGACTTTATTTGGAAATCACATCTGAATAAAAAATAGATGTATGGAAGTCAAATTGATAGGAACAAATTATCTTGAATTGTGCCATGTAAACTTGGTTAAGTTGAACATTATGTTTCTCAGAATTTGCTTTCATATATGATTCTAGTTGACCAAAAGAGGAATTTGCATAAGATTAAGATCTTTGGTTAGATGTACAAACAGATGTAGTAGTGGACAGGTAGAGAGCTACCCAGGGGCTCAGTTTGTCCTCACTCTCCTCTCCTTGTGCCTGGCTCTTCTTTCCACTGCTGGCCTTAGTGACCAATAATGTTCCTAAGCCCAGCACCAGATTCTTGGCTGTGGACTCACAGGAGGACTTCAAACTGGCTCACATTTCAGCCATGGCTGAGTAAGCAACACCAGAACAGATCCAAATTAAAAAATTTGGGTACACTGGAACCATAAATGGAATGGAAAAAAGGCTGGATCAATATCCTGATAGAAACTTAACCTCGCTCTTAGAGAACAAGAGTAGGGTGCACACTGCGCAGCAACCAAATCTCTTGACCTTGGAATTTCTTGTAGAGGTGGAAACAGTCATGCCCCATTCAAAGGTGGTAACTGACTGTACCGCTCTGAATGTGTGTCACTCTCCTCAATCCTGACAATTAACGTAATTTCATGTATCAGGTTACTGGAAGGGCTCATTATGCCTCTTCTGAGTCTCCCATTCCAGGGCTTTGACCCATAATTTTTCATGTTTCTGTTATGATTTTTCAAAATTACTCCTGTATTTCTCCAAATTTGGGTCTGCTGAGTTCTGCTTCGTAGGCCGTGACTGAACCAGTCTGACTTTGTCTGAATCCCACACCCACAGTAATGGCGGTTAGAGAAAGCAATACAGATTTTCCCTAGACTCCACCAGCAATGCCTTTTGAGCTCTGTTTCAGAGGTTGAGCATGCTCAGCTTCTCAGATTGACTGACTAGTGACTTCTCTGATTGTCCAGATCTCATTTGGGTATTAGGAAATCACTAGCAACTTTAGAGAGCCCCTGTTTAGCGCAAAAGGTTAATGCACTTGTCAGCTATCTAAAAGCTTGGAGGTTCGAGTCCATCCAGAGGTGCCTCAAAGCGAAAGCCTGGTTATCTGCTTCTGACAAACCATTATTGTTGAAAACCCTGTGGAGCACAGTTCTGCTCTGACACCCAGGGTTGCCATGGTTTCAAGCTCACTCCACAACAACTTGTTAGTGACTTTGTGGTGTGCAGATCACAAACTTTTGTCATCTCGAACTTGGGTTATTAGAATTTGCAGAACACAAATAATAATAATAATAATACAGTACTTAATTTCTTGGGTTGATGTGAGAATTCAATGCTCTAAACTGTAACCTGTGCTAAGTACTTGGCCCAACACTGGTGCAGAGTTAAACTTCCATTCATTCATTCAACTAATACTTACTGTTTACTACGGGCCAGGTTGGTTCTGATACCTGGGGATAGAACAGTGAGCAATACAGAGAGAGTTTCTGTTCCACTTGTGATGGGGACAGAAAATAACAAATAAAAACATCAGATAGTGACAGATATTTTGCAGAAATTAAATAGTGGTGATCTGATAGTCAAAGCATGGTTACTTAGGCTGAGCACTTCAGGCTTGAGGAAGAGATGCACACTAAGAGCTAAAAGACAAAAAGGGCAAGGTTGGCTGTTATTATTATTACTGTTACAAGGCCTCCAGTGGTAGAAATAGTTCACAGACTTCGCTGCTAACTGAAAGGATGGAAGCTCAAGTCCACCTGCAAGTGCCTCAGAAAAAAGCAGTCTACTTTTCCAAAAAAAAAAAAAAACAGAAACAGAAAATTCCAGCCATTGAAAACTCTATGGAGTACAGTTCTGCTCTGACACATACAAGGTTCCATAAGTCAGAGTCTACCTGATGGCAGCTGGTCTATGATTATTATTATTACCTATTTTATTTCACTCTCTTCCAGGGGACAAATTACCTAGCAAGCAAGGTAAGCATGGACTTAGGGTAGCCAAAAAATAGGGGCACCAGTTGTCCAAAGCAAAAACCTGCAGATGCCAAAGCAGACAGGACATAAGGAAAATAAGTGCTTCAGTGGAAGGGAACCGACAGGGCACTAAATGAAGCTGGTACCAGCTCCAGTGCGTGAGAATGAGCCAGCCAAGACAAAGTTCATGCAAGGTCATGAGGGCACTGCTAAGTAAGGTTGTTTAAGCAATGAAGCCCCCACCACTTCAACGCATTCATTGACATCTGTCTCCTACAGTCCCCTCCTGTGTAACTGAAATTTCTTGTCTCAGCAGGTAACTTGGGAGAAAGCAATTTCTTACTTGGCTTCTAATGAGAGGTTGTCATGGGCTGTTGAGTCTAGCTTTTCCTACATTACACAATACGCAACTGGATCCACTATGAGTGGTTGCTGGGCAAGGATGGATTGTATTAACAGGTAACAGTTCTCTGATCCAGTTTAAGAGAACTGTCTTGGACACTCACATCAACTACTCCTGCATCACTAGCTAGGATTGCTGGCAGTGCTCTTGGCCATGATACAAACACAAAGGTATGCTTTTGTGTAATCCTGGTAAGTGACCTAAACATTTTCATGCATGTGTCTCCAAGTATGGAAACTGAGCAAATCCTTATGGAAATAAATGAACATTTAGATAATAAAAATTATACAAATGTGTTTTATTTTCCATTTCTCTTCAGACTGATTTTCTTTTAAAAAATTGATAAATTGTTATGATTTACCAAACAAGTTTTCTTATGGAGAAGTGGTGGTGTTGTTTCATCGGTTACGTGTGTCTCCAGATAGAGGATTTGAACAATTCTACAAATAAATAAAATGTACATTTTATAAATTTTGTAGATGCTAACAGTTTTCCTTTGTATTCCAGACTGATCAGGTATAGCCTCACATTCGGTTCTCTCTCATTGACTGCCTAAGACTGCACTAGCATGGTCCTGTTTTGTGCAAAGCGAACCAAAACGCATACCTTTATATCTGCATTACGCTTTTTGCATTTGTTCTTGCCCCATCAGGTATCAGCAGTAGCCCAGTAAACTGTGAAGATGAAGCATCAAAGGACAGAAGCTGAACTGGCAAGCTTTTCAGTGTTATTTCAAGACTAAAACACTATGCCAATCTGTGAAGGGCCCATCACCAACCAGTGTATGACACACAAATGAAATTATTTACAACTGCCTTGGAAGTACTATTTTTTTACTATCTCAGATTTGAAGAATAAAAATTGTATGTTCCAAATCATTTTTTTACTTACTAATTTTAAAATAAGTTTCATACTAATGTTCAAATTCAGATGTGAATTTTATTTTATAAAGTTTTTAATATTATGTATTTTATAAATTTTATATATTTTCACATATTCAAATTTATATGCTGTGGTAGAACCAAATTTAAAAAGTGACATAATTTTATATCCAAGTCAAATGATACAGCAACAACTAAGTGCAATGCAAAAATGAAAGCTCACAGAAGATATAATGAAAAGCATTTGTGAATCCCTAAAGACAATTTCAAAATTAACTTCCTTCTTAAAATGTAATAAATCAGGAGAGACTTCTTCCCTTGAACACTTGAGTTTAATGGATGCAAATCATTGTACTGGTACCACTAGTGATGAAATTACTAATAGCAACACAAACAATGCAGTATTGGTTCCAGTTTTTTAGTCACTCCTTGCTGTGGTAAAAAACACACTTAATAATGGTGTGAAAGTGAAACAATTTTAGAATCCAAAGTTTATGTACCTGCAGATCCCATAAATAACAAAATATAGACCCTATTTGTGGAATAAATTTCCTTCTGATGATGTAAATTTTTGGATCAAAAGAGGACCAAGTGATTGTTAACATCACAGTGGACCACCTGAAAATCCATGTCAAAAATTTCTGGATGGTAAATAAGCAAGATTCTATAGTGAGAATATATTTCTAGAGTACAAAGCTAATGTTGAGAATTACAGAGGCAGTGGCTACTCTGTTTTCCATCAGTTAGCTTTGTATAGTATTTTGCTTGCAAACTATTTAGTTCAAAAATCATTCAATTCTCAATTTGCTACAGGTGAATTTAGCAATTAGTGTAACTTAGATATGATTAATAAACATCAAAAACAGTTCAATTTGCATGGATTGTGTGTTACCACATTTAAGCCACAGACATGGTTTTAGCTTAACTCATGTACCGAAAACACAAATTTATGAAGAATAACAGTATTGGAAGACCATTTTGCAACACACTATTGATGTTGTTATAACAATTGCTGAAGGAGAACTGTTTTTGAGGAAGAAACAAAGTGTTTGAGTCCTCATAAAATGAAAACATACTTTGGTGTTCCTGAACTTGTTGCTCCGTTGGATCCATTTTTCAGCAAATGATATCTCAAAATATGGAAACACAGGAAAGAGTAACCCATTGTATGTGTCTAAAGCAATGTGAGAATAATTACTAAACTTAGTAAGAGATAAAGTTCAATCAACTCTTTTCAGTGAAGTATAGTTCAATATTTCAGTCTGTTTGTAGATCCCACTCCTTATTTCCCCCTACAAATCAACTAAGATGCTGTCTTAGTTTATCTAGTGCTGCCAGATAATATCTAGAAATATCTCAAGTGGATTGCTTTAACAAAAAGAAAAATTTTTCCTCTCACAGTTTAGAAGCCCAGAGGCCAAATTCAGGGTGCCAGCTCTGGAGGAGGGATTTCTCTCTCTGTTGGCTCTGGAGGGAGGTCCTTGACATCGATCTTCCCCTGATGTAGTAGCTTCTGAGAGCAGGAACCCTGGGTCCAAAGGACAGTCTGCTCCCAGCACTGCTTTCATGGTGGTACGAGGTTATCCTGTCTCTCTGCTTGCTTCTCTCTTTTCTATTTCAAAAAAGGTGGACCTAAGATACAACTTAATCTTGTTGATTGAGTCCTGCCTTATTAACATAGCTGCCTGTAATCCTTCCTTATTAATATCACAGAGGTAGGATTTACAACACACAGAAAAATCATATCGGATGACAAATACTGGGAATCATGCCCTACTCAAGCTGATGCACATTTCTGGGTGACAATATTCAATCCATAACAGACACATATTCCTAGCAGATGGAAAATTTGTTGAGTAATTTATCATATTTATTAGCTTAAAAAGTCATACCAACATTTTTCGGAATAGAAAACATTTTAGACCACAATACTATCCAAAACACTATAAAATCCAAAACACTGAAATAATACAAATTATTCAGATTGCAACACCATAACAATAGAAATAAATAACAGGTGGATCAAGGGAAAAAAAATCATATTCATGGATATACAAATGACAGCTTGCTTAAAAACAACTAGGTAATATTAAAAAAAAATCAAACAGGGAATGAAAAAATTCTAGAACCAAATGACAATAAAAAAACATCATACCAGATCCTTTGGAATACAGCAAAGGCAGTGCTCAGAGGTCAATTTATAGTAAAAAACACACATGAAAAAACAGTAACACACCAAAGTCAAAATATTAGCCCTATGACTCACCAAAAAAAAAAAAAAAAAAGAGAGAGAGCAACAAAAGAAGCCCACCATCACCAGAAGAAAGGAAACAGTAAGTAGCAGAGCAGAAATAAATGAAATAGAGAAAGGAAAAACAGTACAAAGAATCAAGCAGATCAAAATTTGGTTCTTTTAAGAGATCAACAAAACTGACAAATTACTGGACAAACTTAGAAAAGATAACCAGGAGAAAAAGCAAATAACTCAAATGAGAAATGAGATAAGAGCATTGTAATAGATCCAAGTGAAATAAAAAGGATCCTAATAGCATACTATGAAAAGTTGTACTACAATAAATTTGAGAAGCTAAATAAAATGGACAGATTTCTAGAAATATACTACCTACCTAAACTAATACACATTGAGATAGAAAATCCGTACAGACCTATAATAATAGAAGAGATCAAAAATAATTTAAAAAACTCGAAACAACAGCAAAACAAAACAAAACAAAACAAAAAAAAACTCCTTTGTCCCAGATGGCTTCATTGGAGAATTCTAGCAAACATTCAGAGAAGAGCTCACACCAGTACTACTCAAACTATTTCGGAGCATAGAAAAGAAAGGAGTAATCCAGAATTCATTCTATGAAACCATCATGGATAGGAAGATTCAACATTGTGAAAATTTCAATTACACCCAAAGCTATCTAAAGATGAAACATAATCTTGACCCAAATAGCAAAAGCATTATTTCATGAGACGGACAAACTAACTATCAACTTTGTATGGAAAGGAAAGAGGCCCTAGATAAGCAAAGCGTTATTGAGAAAAAAGAACAAAGTAGGGGGCCTCACACTGCTAAATCTCAAACGCAGTATACAGCCACGGTAATCAAAACAGACTCATGCTGGGTCAACAACAGGCACGTAGACCAATGGAACAGAATTAAGAAGCCAGGTGTGAATTCATTACATGGAGGAAAGACAGTCTTTTTAACAAATGGTGCCAACAAAACTGGATGCCCATCATGAAAAAAACGCAATAGAACGCAATCTAGCACCCTGTACAAAAATCTGACCCCAAATGGATCAAAGACCTAAATGTAAAACCTAAAATGCTTAAAATCATGGAAGGAAAAATAGGGACAATACTATGGGCTCTAATACCTGGCACAAACAGAATACAAACAATAACTAACAATACAAACACACCAGAAAATAAAGTATATAACTGAAAACTCCTAAAAATTAAACACTTATGCTCATTAAAACACTTCACCCAAAGAATAAAAACTTACAAACTGGGAAAAATTATAGTCTATGACATATCTGACAAGGATCTAATCTCCTAAATCTATGGAAGACTTTAACACATCAACAACAAAGAGACAAAAAATGCAATTAAAAAATGCGCAAAGGATATGAACAGACATTTCTCCAAAGAAGACATTCTAATAATAAGCAGATGAAGTATTACCGTGATATTAGCCAATGGAGAAATGCACATCAAAGCCACAATGAGATACCATCTTTCTCTTATGTTACTGACACTAAAAAAACAGAAAATCACAAGTGTTGAGAGGTTGTGGGGAGATTGGAACTCTTATGCACTGCTGGTGGGGATACAAAATAGTACAATCACAACAGAAAACAAAGTGAAATCTCCTTTAAAAGCTAGAAATAGAAATAGCACATGACCTGGCAAGTCTTCTCCTAGGAATATATCCTAGAGAAACAAGAGCTGTACACGAACAGATATATGGACACCCATGTTCTTTGCAGCATTCTTCAAAATAACAAAAGGATAGGAACAACCTTAGTGTCCCTCAACAGATGACTGGATAAAAAAAACTATGGTACATACATGCAATGGATATTACACAACAATAAAGAACAATGATGAATCTACAAAACATCTCACAACACAGATGAGTCTTGAGGGCATTATGCCTAGTGAAATAAGCCAATCACAAAGGACATATATTGTATGCGATCACTATTATAAAAATCCAAGAAAAGGTTTATGCACTCATATACAGTCTTTGACTATTATAAGGGAAGAGGAAGGATGGGGGAGAGGAAATCACTAACTAGACAAGTAGGCAAGTGTTAACTTTGGTGAAGGGAAAGGTGATACACAATACAGTGGGAATCAACGCAACACTGGACCGAGGCAAAATCACAGAAGCCTCCTAGACACATTTTATATCCATTGCATGTATGTACCATAGTTTTTTTAGTCCAGTCATCTGTTGAGGGACACTAAGGTTGTTCCTATCCTTTTGTTATTTTGTTATTGCCCCACAATACGTTGAGGGGCAGAATCATCAGGGCTAAAGGCTGGGTACCATGGTCTTGGAGGGACATCTAGATCAACCAGTATAACACAGTTTGTAAAGGAAATGTTCCACATCCTACTTTGGTGAGTAGTATCTTGAGTCTTAAATGCTTGTGAGCAGCCATCTGGTCTCATCATGTCCAGAGCAAGGGAAAATGAAAACAAACAAACAAGAACAAAAGACTCAAAGAAAATATTAGTCCAAAGGAGTAATGGACCAGATGAACCTCAGCCTTCACCAGCCTGAACTCAGAACTAGCTGATGCCTGGCTGACACTACCAACCATTCTGACAGGGATGACAATAGAAGGTTCCAGATAGAGTGGGGAAAAGATGTAGAACAAAATTCAAATTTGCACACACACACAAAACAAAAAACCAGACTTGCTGGTCTGACAGAGACCAGGGGACCTCCTGAGACTATGGCCCTGGACACTTTTGCGACACAGAAATGAAGCCACTCCTGCAGTCTACTTTTCAGTCAAAAACTAGACACCCTTATAAAACAAATGATAACACATGTGAGGAATGTACTTCTTAATCCAATCAAGTATATGAGACCAAATGGGCAAAATATTTGCCCAGATCAGAGACAAGAACTCAAGAAAGGACAGGAAAGTTGCACAAATGGCCACAGAGAACCTGAGTGGAAAGGTAAGAGAGCAGAGTGCTGACACAGGGCCGGGCTTGCAACTAATGATCACGAACTACCCAGAATACTGCCTTTCATTGCCAAAGAGGCTCAAAAATCCTCAGCCTGCAACATTGATTCAAGAAAGACTTGATTCATTATCTTTTTCACGTGTGGAGCAGACACTGACAGCTCACTTGTGACAAAAGCACTGAAGAATTTGTGAAAGCAAAGGATAGAAAAATGTTTTTAATCATATAACATGTTAGAGATGAAAGATCTATCTACAAAAAAAACACTGTAATTTGCTGTGCTATATATATTTTTAAATAAGTAATTTTAAGGATGACACTAAAATTTATCCTGCTTTAGGTGAGTTTACAGTGCAAATACAGTTCTCATTCAAATTTTATATATAAATTGTTTTGCAGTATTGTTTACAATCCCTGCAATGTGTCAGCACTCTCTCCCTTTTCCTTTATACCCCATGATCCCTGCACTCATTTGTCTAATTTTCCAGTCCCTTTCTGTCTTTTCAAAGTCTTTGCTTTTTGGCAGATGCTGCCCGTTTGGTCTTGCATAGTTGATTGAACTAAGAAGTGCATTCTACACATGTGTTATTGTTTGTTTGATAGGCCTGTCTAATTTTTTGGTTAAAAGGTGGACTTCAGGAAAAAAAAAAAAGTGGCTTCAGTTCTGAATTGGAAGGGTGTCCAGCGGTCATAGGCTTGGGGGTTCTTTTTTTGTGAATTTGATTTTTGCTGTACATTTTTCTCCTGCTCTGCCTGGGATCTTCTGCTGTAATTCCTGTCAGAATGGTTGTTGGTGGTAACCAGGCACCATCTAGTACTTCTAGGCTCAGATTGGTGTAGGCTGTGGTTCATATGGTCCATTAGTCCTTTGGACTAACATTTCCTTTGTGGTTTTTTTCTGTCTCTTTTACTCTGGATGGATTGGGACCAATAGATATACCTAGATGGCTGCTTGCAAGCTTCTAAGACCCCAGAAGCTACTCACCAAAGTAGGATGCAGAACACTTTCTTTACGAACTATGTTATGCCAAATGACCTAGTTGTTCCCCAAGACCGTGACCCCAGCCCTTAGCCCTAGTAATTCGATCTTTTGATGTACTTGTGATATTTGTTTTCTGATCACTAAAATTTTTTGAGGACATCTTTTCCCACATAACACTTATTACAAAATAGGCATGAAACTAGAGGTATAAGTAAGTCCCTTAAAGTAACATTGGCCAAAGTCAATTTTTTTTGTTGTGGCAGATCAACAGAATTTTGCATTGACTGTTGAAACAGCTAAGTTCCTTGACTCATTTTCTTTGTTGTAGAATATGTGGTATATGGTACAAATCTTAGTTTGCCACACTCTCTAAAAATTTTAGAATCCAATGCATTGCATCCTGCTGAAATGTCATACACGCTTTTTGCATTCACTTACTAATGTAGTCACATTTAAAAGCTGTTACATCATGGATAGCTAAGACACACACTCACATAAATGTACACGTGTGTGGTATAACTCACATATACCGTTCAAATGTAAACTGAGGAGGGGCACTACAATTATCAGTGTTTAGGGCCCTCTTGTGTACTAATACAGCCCTGCCTCTTCCTCTTTCTAACCCACCTGTTCTCCCTTACAAATAGTCTCCACATCCCTTTCCTGTCCCCAACTGTTGGCTGCCTCTCTGCGTGACTTTGCAAGTTGTTATCTCCACTCAGCCAGCAGAAAAGCTCTTCTGTGAAAAGTTGGTTTGTAGCTCCCCTCGGTGCTGCAGAAAAGACATCCTTGCCCGAGGCAATGGCATTTACACCTTCCAGGGAGATACATGATTAGAGAAGGCAGAGGAGGTGCAGACACAGAGGAGGGGGCAGACAGAAGGCTAACTGGAACTTAATCTATTAGAAGAGGAAAGGCTTTTGAAAAGTGAATTAACAATATTTATAGCTGCATCAGCTAAGTAGCTGGCGAGAGCTTGCCGATAATGAGGTCAAGGTTGAATTCCCATAAGGACCGGAGAGCTTCATGTGGCGAAACGATGCTCTGTACTCACCTGCTATGACTGCGTGTAGCTTCTCTGAAGCTCAGTTCCCCAGTCTAAAATGGGGACATGTACCCCACATTCCTGCCTCACAGGATTGTCACCTGAGCAAATGTGAATGGATAGAAAAGTGCTTTGTAAAAAGATACATTTGAGTTGTCGCCTATTATTAATCCCAGTATTATTACTGTTGTTATTTTAAAGGCTGTAGGTACGCTCCTCCTGCACATCTTTTTCCACCAAGTTTGTCAGCTGGCCAACTCTCACGGCATGGAGTCAATCACTATGAATGAGTCTTTATAAATCTACCAGCCTCTCAATATTGGTGTTAGTTACTGTATAGTTGACCTGGACTCATGCTTACCTGATACGGAACAGCGTGAGATGTTGCTAGGCCTACATCATCGGCCTTATCATCATTGTGTTTGCATATTTTGAGTACCTTCCACTGTGGGGGCCTTATGTTCCAGCCCTATATTATTGTGATTCATACGGTTTCTGTTGGATAATTTTTAGAAAGAGTTTGCCAGCCTTTTCTGCCTAGTCTATTTTGGTCTGGAAGTTTCACTGAAATCTGTCTTCTATAGGTGACCCTGCTGGTGTTTGAAATACTGGTGACATAGAGTCCAGCATCACAGAAACGTGAAAACCACCACACTATGACAAACTGAACGACAGATAGCAGAGCCTCTCGGTAGACTCAGAACACTGACAGCACATCCAAAGATTATCTTCATCAAATGAATACAGCATATTTTCTCAAGTGCAAACAGTTAGGCCTATTAATTTCTGGCTAAATCATTTTTTTTTTTTTTTTTTTACTTATTTTAAGTTCTTTACTGTCAACGGCAGTAGCCCCTAACCCCTAAACACTGGAGCAGGTTTTCTGTTTCCTCATCATGAATGAATGAATCCCAGGCTGAGTCACCTATGAACTTTGTCCTTTTGCCTGATTTCTAGGTAACTAGGAATTAGGCCATTCGGCGTTCACTAGCCCAGTGGTGACAGCCATGCGGCATATGTGCCTGCACTTTGGTTTTGTATTCATCAGTCCACACTGCTAATTGATCATTGCACTCTCTGCTACTGATGTGGTTTAACAGCCTTACCCGGTATGGCAACCACCAGCCACAAGTGGCTACCAGACATTTGAATTGTGGCTAAGCCACACTGCGGTGTGCTGTACATGTACAAGTCTGAATCGACTTGATGGCAGTGGTTTTGGTTTAGTTTGGCTGGCCTATGTAAAATGTACACCAGATAATTAAGACAGCATACACACCAAATAACATAAAATATCTCATTAGCAATTTTTATACTGGTTATAAGTTGAAATGATATTGTTCTAGAAATAGTGGGTTACCTAAAATGTGATATGTAAATATTTTTACCTGTTTCTCTTAACTTAAAAACAAAAGACTACTAAAAAATGTAAAATTATATATATAGCTCAACTTTGTGGATTGTGTTGTGTATTTCCTGAACAGTGCTGTCTTCCAATCCTTCTTAACACAGTGTGTTCTAGGCAGCTAGTACCAGAAATAAAATAAGTGGTACTTTTATGGAAACAGGAGAAGAGGAAACACATTTTGCGCTTTCAAGGAGTCTTACAAAGAAACATAAATGGAACCGTAGAGTGTGTCTACCCATTGCCACTGGAGGAACTCCGACTGATAGTGATCTTATAGGTCAGAGTAGAGCTACCCCACGCGGTTTCCAGGGAACAGCTGCTGGACTGGAACTGCCAGTCTTTGGGTAAGCAGCCAAGCTCGTAACTGCAATGTCACCAGGACTCCGGAGTGCATGGTTCCCAGACGTGTCTGTGTGGAAGAAACTTCTGGAATCTCAAATTTAAAAATTATAGATTTCCAGGTTTCACTCTGGAGGTCCTGGTTTATAGGCGTGAGGTGGGGCCCTGGATTCTGCATTTTTAATAAGCAGCCCAGGAACTGTGGATGTGCAGCCAGGCTTGAGCACCTCCCAGCTAGGGTTCCTTTTACATTTTAATCAAGGGATTTTCCTGCAGTGACAAGTTGTTATTGTACAGTTGAGACTAGAGCGCATGTTGTCGCTTGATAATAGTTTGTAAGACAGATCCCACTGTGGCTCAAGAGTCCTCCAAACACGCAGACAGGAACAAGAAACTGAAGCAACGTCTAGCTCCTTAGGCAGGCACAGCTCTTCCTTTTTTGGAGAAAGCCTGGTTTGGCTCAGTAGCCCCCTCTGCTGTCAGAAATGCCAAGCTCAGCTTCGTCGAGCAGGGTTTGGGGAGGAGAGCAAGTGAACACGGGCGGGGAGAGCCTAAAGGGACAGTTGCAATGAAGGAAACCACTTATGAGGAATCCATGGGAAGGAATCATAGCAGTCGAAGACCTTGCGACCTGGAAAGCCTGAAGAGGTCGTCTTTGTGATCGCCTCCTGGTAGCCAGGAAGGACTCTGGATAAGTCACTGCACTTCTCTGGGCCTTTATTTCCTCAGCTGAGCAAGATGGCCAGTTTTGTGTGTCAGCTTGGCTGGGTATGTGATGGTTAAGTTTATACATTAACTTGGCTGGACTGCGTTGCCCAGTGTTCGGTCAATCACTAGCCTGGCTGCTGTTACAGGATGAAGCTATAGTTGGAATTAAGTACAAAGACTGCCAGTTAGGTTTGCAAAATCATCCTAGAAAAACTGCTAGTGCCTCATTTCTGAAATGTCACTGTGGTCACCTTCGAAGACCAGTGCCTAGTTCATCTTTCAAAGCAATTTTGGAACTTTTTTTCTGGAATGGCCATCAGAGCTGTCGTTGTATTACCCTTGATATCCTGAATGGCATCCAAATGCCTTCCTTTCAGTATTTCCTTTATCTTCTGGTAAAGAAAAAAGACACGGGGGGCAGATCAGGTGAGTGAGGAGGGTTTTCTAATATCGTTATTAGTTTATTGGCTAAAAACTGCCTCACAGATAGCTGTACAATTAAGTTCACAAACTTGCCACCGTGCATAATGGCCATTCCAGAAAGATTTCCAAAATTGCTTTGCAGGGTGGACTAGGTGCTGGTGTTGGTACATAGCTTTCCAAGGGGCATACTTCAAAGGGGATCTTGATATTCAACACTGAGGTATGTAGCCCTAGAACAATGAATTTCGGGGACCTAATTGTCAGATTTCATAAAGCAGATTCCTCCCTACAGTGTGGGTGGGCCTCATCTAATCCCTGAAGACTTTACGGCAAGAAGGGAGTTTCCTAGTGTATTATCCTACCTCCAGACTACAAATAGACATTTCGGCCCCAGAAATGCTGCACACTTCAATTGCCTTTTGCCTGACCTATGGATTTTGAACTTGCCAGCCTCTTACAATTGTGCAAGCCAATTTTTAAAAATAAGTAGCTCGCAGTCTCTCTCCCTCCCTCTCTTCTATTTTACTGATTTTTTTTTTTTTGTTTCTAGAGAATCTTGACTAAGATAGGAGATCATAACAGACTTTGCCCCCATCCCTCACTGGAGACTGTTGTAATAGTCTAACAGAATAATGATCAGAACCCTGGTGGTGCAGTGGTTAAGCGCTTGGCTGATCTCTGTAAGGTCAGCAACTTGAACCTTTTTAGCAACTCTGTGGGAGACAAAAACTGGCAATCTGCTCATGTCAGGATTATAGCCTAGGAAATCCTCTGGAGTATTTATACTCCATTGTCACAAAGGGAGTTGGAATCACTAGACAGCACCTAACAACAGAGGCAGAATAATGGACGTGCTGTTACAATGCTTTGGCTCCAAGACCATAGATAGGGATAGAGGCAGAGTTTGCACTCTGAGCTCCCAATTAAGGAACACCATGCAATCTTCTCAGCTACCAAAGAAGAGATTATGTTCAACTGCTTCCAGAGGAACAGAGGCTACAAAATTTTGCAAGCGTAGTTGAGGTTGGTTCACAGGTTCATAGGGATTAAAGCCAGGCAGCCATCTGTCATTCATATATGCGTTCATTCACTCATTTATTCAGCTTACATTTATTGAGTGCTTATTGTATATATTGGCAATTGGTGACATAGTATATATATATATATATTGGTGACATAGTAGTTAAGTGCTATGGCTGCTAAGCAAAAAGTACGGAGTTCAAATCCACCAGATGCTCCTCGGAGACTCTGTGGAGCTGTTCTATAGGGTCACCGTGACTTGAAATCAATTCGATGACAGTGAGTTTGGAGAGTTGTTGCTGTACATATTGGCCAATTTTTTTCAAAAGTAAACACCAGGACTTTCTTCCTAGTCTGTCCTAGTCTGGAAGCTCTGCTGAAACCTGGCCATGATGGGTGACTCTGCTGATATTTGAAATGCTACTGACATAGCTTCAAGCATCACAGCAACGTACAAGCCAGCCAACACAACAAATTGACCGATGAGTGTTGCGGAATAAT
This sequence comes from Heterohyrax brucei, assembly GCA_028571685.1. Classification (NCBI taxonomy): domain Eukaryota; kingdom Metazoa; phylum Chordata; class Mammalia; order Hyracoidea; family Procaviidae; genus Heterohyrax; species Heterohyrax brucei. The sequence continues at coordinate 176,081,780 of CM053141.1, forward strand.
ATTGAATGTACCATGGTCTACCAGAAGAAGGAACAAATCTGTCTTGGAAGAAGTACAGCCACAATGCTACTTAGAAGTGTGGATGGTGAGACTTTGTCCCGTGTACTTTGGACATCTTATCAGGTGGGGATGAGTCTCAGGAGAAGGACAGCATGTTTGGTGACACAGAAGGTCAGAAAAAGGAGGAAAACTCTCGAGGAGATGGATTGACACAGGGCTTGTGACAGTGGGCTCAGGCATAGCAGTGTTCACGACGGTGGTGTAAGACTGAGCAGTGTTTCTTTCTGGTGTGCATAGGGTCGTGGTGAGTTAGAACTGGCTTGACAGCGCCTAACAACAATAGCATTGTATGATTGAAACTGTGCAATAAGTGGTGATATTAAGTTAATCATGGTTGTTGCTATGCCCCTGAGAATTTCTTTTGCTACAAATATCCTTAACTAGCTTTTGCAGTGCACAAATATCGTGAGTGGGTGAAATATTAATAGCTGCCATTGATTGGGAGTTAGCTATGTGCTGCACACTTCCTGCCCACCTACTATCTTAGGAAACCTTACGAGCACAGAAAAAGAAATAGATCTAGAGAAGTTTAGTAACTTTCCCAAGGTAGCACTGAGGTAAGTGGTGAAATTGAATTCATACCTAATTGAAAATGCCCTTAAACTGCCTTGAAAAGTACTTTCTTTGAGCAAAGGCATTATTTGGCTATGGGTCCTATGTAAAGTCCATATTTACTGCATGTTCATCAAAGGTTTATTTATGGTAGGGAAAAATAACCTAAAAATATCCAGATATGTTTAAGTGAGTTATAAACCAGAGGCTGTAGAGTTGGTTCAGACTCATGGTTACCCTATGTGTGTCAGAGTAGAACTGTGCTCCACAGGGTTTGCAATGGATGATTTTTGGCAAGTAGATTGCCAGGCCTTTCTTCTGAGGTGACTCTAGGTAGATTCAAACTTCCAACCTTTTTGTTAGCAGCTGAGCATGTTAGCCATATATATTATCCAGGGACCCCACATGAATTATAACACAATATTTTTGAAGAATAATGATCTGGGAATATGCTGTTGATTACATTCTCCTTTATAATAGGAAGATGTAAACCTATGATATGAATTTTGTAAAACACCCCAGTCATTCCCATAAATATGATTTTTTAAAAAAAGAAAACTATTCCTTAAAATAACTTTTTTTGTTGTTTTTTTAAAATCATTAGGCAATAGTGTTTTGGAAGAGGCTTCTTTTCTTCCTTTTTTTCCTGTGTTTTCCCCTATTTTCTGCAATAAAAAGTTCCTATGGCATTTTATTGGAAACTGTCAAACATGAAGAACATTTAAAACTCTAGAAGAAAATGAAAAATTTTACAGTGATGACACAGACCCATCACTTAGAATCTGCAATTACCACATTACTGCACTTGCTTTATCACATATGCATCTATTCCTATATCTGTCCATCTTATTTTTGACAAATTGCATAATAAGCCATAAACATCAAAATACATTCCCTCAAATACTTCAGCATGCTTATTGTTGAGTAAAGTTCAGTATTTTCATTCACTTTTTTCTTTAGACATAATGTTTACTTACTCTGAAATGCCCAAATCCTAACAGTAGTAATGATTTCTGACAAATGCACCCACCTGTGCAAACCTCTATCAAGATACAGAACATTGACACCCCTTCTAGAAAGTTCTCTGATTTCTCAGCCAGCCCGTGTCCTTCTTTTTCAACCCAGAGGCAACTGCCGTTCTGAGCATTTTTCCCATGTGAGATTAGTTTTATCTGTCACAGAGTGACATGTAAATAGAAACATATAGGATTTATTCTTTTGTGTAAAGCTTGAATGTTTTTGAAGTTTACCCATGTATCAATAGTTTATTCCTTTCTATCGCTGTGTATCGTGTGAATATGCTACTATGTAACTAGCTTTTATACTAATAGATACTTGGGCCATTTCCAGTTTTTAGGTATTATAAAGAAAGTGGCCATGACCATTCTCATACTAGTCTATACAGGGATGTATGTTTTCTCCTGTTTCTCTTGAGTTAACTATCTAGCTAGGAGTAGAATCACTGGACCATAGAGTATAGATGTATGTTTAGTTTTATTAAAATCTTCTAGATATTCTTCTAAGTATTTGTACCAACCACTCATCAATGATGTCAATTGCTCTACATTCTTGTCAACACTTGATGGTGTCAGTCTTTTTAACTGTAGCCACTCTGATGAGTGTGTGGTGATTGCATATGGGGCTACACATAACTTTTATAGTTAGAGGAAAAATGTCACACACAAAAAATAAAACTAAATGATGCCGGAAAAAGAAATTAAAAAAGTACTGAAAGCAAATGACGTAAAGTTAACAGTGTTCTTCTCTGGATGAAAGATGAATGAATTTCTTTTTTGTTGCACTTTGCTTTGGTATCCAAATTGTCCAGAATAAATTTTTATCCCTTTTATGATAGGAAAAAAACACACACATCTTATTTGTTTTCAAAAATTACTCAAGAACATTAATACATTAATTTAAATCAGTGGCATTCTAGTGGTCAGTGACTTTATGGGACAGTTTAAAAAGTGGTAGGTTTTGAGACCAGTGATACTAGCTATATTGGGCCTTACCTCTAAATACTCTGTGAGACTGAGCAAGTCATTTCCTCTGTCCGAGCTTTGAATTCTTCCTCTTTCTTAAAAATGAGCTGGAATAAATACTGCCTAAGCACTTGGCTTTGGCTAAATCTTCTGTTCTACCACTGTCTGTCAGTTTGCTGTACTTTGTTTGACAATGTAATGATGACTATACCCATGAATCTTGCTGGATGGAATGCAGAGGAATCATATTAACTGCATCTGTGGAAAGAGGCAGTGGAGAAGCTCAAAGTCAGCAGTCAGAACAAGGCAAGGGGCTAACTGTAGAGCAGACCAGCAATTGCTCATATGTAAGTTCAAGCTGAAGCTGAAGAAAATGAAAGCAGGTCCACAGTAGCTGAAGCTTGACCTCGAGTATATTTCAGCTGAATTTAGAGACAATCTCAAGAATAGACTTAACACATTGAACGCTGATCACTGAAGACCAGGCAAATTACAGTATGACATCAAGACCATCACACGTAAAGAAAGCAAAAGGTCATGATGAAGATAGAAAAGAAAGAAAAGACAAAACGAATGTCAAAAGAGACAATGAAAATTGCTTGTAACTATAGAGCAGCTAAAAGTGAACAGGAGGTGATATAGTGAAAAAGCTGAATAGAAGACTTCAAAATATTTTTCAAGAAGGCAAACTGAAGTATAATGGAATACACGAAGTCCTGGGGTTACAAAACCAAAGGGAAAGAGCATGGTTGGCAATTTTCATGCTGAAAGAACTGAAGGAAAAAATTAAGGCCTCGAGTTGCAAGTTGGTTGCAAGTTGCAGCACTGAAGGATGCTGTAGACGAAATACTGGATGATGCAGGAAGCATCAAAAGAACATAGGAGTCACGGTACCAAAAAGAAACGGTAGGCTTTCAACCATTTCAGGATGTGGCATATGGTTCCCAGTTTACGGTACTAAAGAAGCCCAAACTGCGCTGAAAGTATTGGCTAAAAACAAGTCTCCAGGAATTGACAAATACCAATTGAAGTGTTTCAGCAAACAGACGCAATGCTAGAAACACTCATTAGTCTATGCCAAGATGTTTGGAAGACAGCTGCCTGGTTAATGGACTGGAAGAGACCTGTGTCTTTTTGCTTTCCAAATAAAGGTGATCCAATAGAGTATGTAAATTGTTGAATAATATCATTAATAGCACATGTAAGTAAAATTCTGCTAATGATAGTTCAAAAATGGTTGCAATAGTACAGGGAACTGCCAGAAATTCAAGCTGGATTCAGAAGAGATATCACTGCTGAAAGCAGAGAGTACCAGAAAGATATTTACTGTTTTATTGACTCTGTAAAGGCATTCAACTGTACAGATTATAACAAATTATAGATAACACTGTGAAGAATGGGAATTCCAGAACACTTTATTTTGGTCATGCATTATCTGCACATAGACCTAGAGGTAGTTGTTGGGAATAGAACAAGGGAATGGAAAGATGTATGCACTAGTGTTGTGTGTTCTTTCATCATACTTACTCTGTATGCTGAGCGAATAATCAGACCGGTTAACTTTATGAAAAAGAACAGGCATCAGGATTGGATGAGGACTCTTTAACAGTTTGTGACATGCAGATGACACAACCTTGGTTGCTGAAAGTGAAGACTTGAAGCACTTATAGAGGAAGATCAGAGACTAGAGCCTTCAGAACGGATTAGGCGTCAGTGTTAAGCAGAGCTGCCTCCTCAAAGTAGAGTTGACTTTAAGGACGTGGAAGGAGAGAAGTCTTCAGGCCTTTATTTGCTCATGTGGCATGACTGAAAATGAGAAGGAATACCTTCAAAATCCATTAGTAATCTGAATGTGGAATGCAAGTACAAATTAGGAATATTGGAAGATGTCAAAAATGCTGAATATATGAGTTTCAGAGTTACAGGGTCCTGGATTCAAATCTAGAGTTGATCCTCTTGTTGCCCTTTGATCCTGGGCAAGTGCTTTAATGTCTTTGAGTCTCAGTAGTAGCTACCATCTGTTAAATAAAGATAATGATCCTTTCAGAGCCTTTCATTTTATAGATGAGAAAAATAAGGCCTAGGTTGACCCATGGAGTTTGTGTCAGAGCCAATGTGTAAACCCACATTTCTTATTTTCCATTCGTAGCACAAAGCTTCAGTGAACTTCACAATTTGACCCCAGGCAGGAGTCAGTCAGATGAAATGGAAATTTCTTTGCTTATCCCTGTAGGACCATGTGCTTTGGAAGTTTTTGAAAGCTGTTGCTAGCAAGAGAAGAGAAACAGGCTCTCAGTGGGAATTAACTTTGAGAAAGTTAATGCTTCTTTTTGAATTGCACGAGCTAAAGCAATGGGTACAACAACCATGTGGCTCATCTGCTTAGATCCTACCTGGCACTGCCTGTTACATCTAACTCTGGTTCTTTCCAAGCTTAGGGTGCAACTTCCATGGACGTTACCTACCTACCCACAGAGGGATTTTCTGTGTGTTAATTTCATCCATAAAAAATTTCCCCCGTTGTCCTGGGCTGCAGGCTAGAGACTTACTCTTTGACAACTGTATGATTTCCTGTCACTTTCAAAGGAGAACAAGTATCCCCACCACATGCTTTACCACGATCACTTTCTTTCAACATCGTTAACCAGTAGATAGCATTGTTTGATTCTCTGCTTAATTTCAGAGAGAAAGACTTCTTTTCACAAAGTTACAACTGAACAGATTAGAGGCTTCTGCAGATTAGAAGCTTTGATCTGTCGAAGGATTTCAGCAATCTCCTGGGTTGTTTTACTGCCTGAAGAAAAGTCAAGATCTAGCTGGAATCTTATATTGCTCCTTGACCTGAATCTCTACAATTTGTCCCAGCATACCACACCTCTCCCAGGTTTTGCAAAGGAGTGCTTGAGAATCAGGGTTCTCTGCCTTGGGAACTTTCAAATAGGAAGTAAGAGTATCAAACTATCCAGGGAAGGCTAGTTTCACTGGAAGATTTTTACTCCATCCTCCTTCAAGAAGTAGTGAACCTCTTATGAATAAATCTCTGAGGAAACTTCTAGCCTAGTTTTCTAAGATGTTGGCTAATGATTAGAAAAGGAGAGAGGTCTTCAGGACACAATGGGATCAGCCTCTAGATCTGTTTTTTCTTGTGTGTCTCTTAGGACCAGGGTTAGCTTCCTGCTTAAAAGAATCATTTCTACAGAGCTCTTTCAACCCAAGGGTTAGGACACATAGACGAAACATTGATGCATTCTTGTGTTTTCCCAATACAAATTTCCTTTGTAGAACCCTTGCTTGCTATGAAGAACTTCTTTGAAAGCAAAATGAAAGATAGCTTTGTTTGTAGGGAAGTCTTGTCCTCCATTGGCCAAGAGTTTCTTACTCTTTCCCTATCTCCACCCCATCTCTGTCCAGCTTTGTTTACATGACAAAATCAATATTGCCCTCTGCTTAACTCATTATGGAGGTGAGATGGAGTCATAAGTTCTGGCTCTGAAGACATTGGCACAGGGTGGAAAAGACTCAGAACTCAGTCTGGAGCTTGAAGTTCAGGTTCTGGTTTTGCTAATGACCTCATGGATTTCAGCACAATCAATTTTATCTGAGATAAAGATTTATACATGTGTTAATTCACATAAGACATTCAATACAGGTCCAGGCATAGAAGATGCACCCACTAGTTTTAGTTGGCTGAAAACTTTGTTTTAAAAAATGTTTTCATCCTCAACAAGTGTGAGCGGCGCTGGGCCAGAACTCTCCTAATAGCAACAGAGAGATGGCTGTTGAAAGCGTAGTGGATATAGGAAAAATAGCATGATATTTGGTGAAGACTAAAATTAGCCACTTCTCCCGACTGTTGATTATTTATGTGGGTCAGTATGTCATGAAGTAGAAATGTGGTGGACTTTGGGTTATAGGTCTCCTTCCATTGCTTTCAGCTATGTAACTGTGTCTATATTACTTAATAGCAGTTCTGTCTTACAAAATCCTTGTGAGCATTCAGTGAGCTAATGCAGGATCCTAATTTAGTAATCTTAGTAATCTTCCCAGTCTTCCCCACCTGATGCTGAGTGTGCTGGGCCAGAGCACTGGAAAGGACTCTTCACAGGGTGCAACCAGCCCCTGAAGAAGCAATTAAGGCAGGCAGAAGGTGTTGGCAGAAGCCTAATAAACCTCTCGGGTGTGTTATTTAGGGTTGCTAACCTTCTCACAATTGAACTCTTCTATTCACAAATTAGCACCAATAATAAGCCCCATTGAAGAGAATAGCTTTAATTGATTCCTAGTTGTTACCGTGGAATGAAGGTTGGAGCATTTATTTTGAGAATGGTCTCTTTGAGGCTGGGTCTACAGTTTGCCCAAACAAACTGATAAACAAGTGAGAAATTCACTGTACATCCTGTGGAAAGCCTTCCGAGCAATCTGGTAGGATTGCATCTATGAACCCAGATGCATTTTGGCACTGTGTAGTAACTAAGTTTGTGTGCCGATATGTGTGTGCATTTAAAAGCATGATGCAGACAAGTGAAGATAGACATTTAGAGAAATAAACTTCCCAAAGGCCAAAGCAGAAATTTTGTTTCTTGGCTCATCTCTTCTGTATCATTATGATTTAAAAATCATAATGAAAACACTAGGCTTAGTGAACACGACTTGCCACAAATTCTAATGACTGAGGAAGAAAAACTGTTGAGAAGAAGATTAAACTCTGAAACAGTATGATAGCTGAATACTCTACATCTTTCTTCTAAGGGAATCTTTATAAGAAGAATAAATATTCAAGTCAGATGCTATTGCTTTGGCCAAAAGATATTTTGTATTTTTTTTCTTGATTTATAGACTCTTACAATTAGTTTTTCTTTTTTTTTTCTTTAAAGAGAGAGTAAGTTTCAGATTTTGGAATCTTCTGTACCTTATCTTCACGAGGAGCTATCACAGGAGGTAGCACACCCTTACTGTCTGCTTATTTATTTACTCAGTTATTCAACAGGTGTTAGCTGAGTGCTGACAATGACCCAGGCACTGCGCTGGGTGCTGCCTGAACAAATCAGGGTCTTAAAGATTATTCTCTTCCTTTGTGGCTCCCCTCCCCAAAAGATGTCCTGATTCTAATCCTTGTAACTGTGAATTTGCTATGTCGCATGACAGAAGAGGACTTGACAGATGTGATTGAGCTAAAAACACTGAGATAGAAAGATTATTCTGAGTTGTCCAGGTGGGCGTAATGTAATTGCAAGGGTCTTTATAAGAGAAAGAAGGAGACAGGAGAGTAAAAAGAAAAAAATTGATGTGATGACAGAGATAGAGTTTGGAGCTATAGGACGGGATGGGGGCAAAGACGAAGGACGAAACATAGCCTGTAGAAGCTGGAAAAGGCAAGGAATAGATTCTCCTTTTAAACCTCTGGAAGGAATGAACTCTTGTTGACACCTTGATTTTAGTCCATTTTCAATTTCTGAGCTTCAGAATTGTAAAATAATATATTTGTTTTCTTATGAGACACTAAATTTGAAGTAACTTGTTATAGCAGCAATGGGAAGCCAATATACTTATCTTTTTGCTTAGCCAGCTTTTGGGGGGGGCGGTAGGGATTTTAGGTAACAGTTTACAGAACAAATTAGTTTCTCATTAAAAATTGTTTTGTGGCTCTGGTTGCCAACCATGCAATATGTCAACACTCTTCCATTCTGTTTGGTCAGTTTTAAGTTAAAAGTTAGGAACTTCCTTCGTTTTGAGATATCTTTGGTTCAGGAAGCAGAAAAGAGTGAATTTTCCCAGGTGACAGAATTCCAGAAGCCCTGTCCACTCCATGTCATAAAGCCTGTATCTGGAATTTCAATGGACCATACCAAAAACCCCTACCCTGCTTCCGATATCAATTCTGACTCATAGTGATCCTGTAAGAAAGAGTGTAACTTCTCCATAGTTTCCAAGGAACACCTGGTAGATTTGAACTGCCTGTTGATCTTCTGGCTAGCAGACATAGCATGTAACCACTATGCAACCATGCTTTCATCAATGGATTATAAGATGTGTTTAATTCTTATTTCACTAACTCCTCTCACCATACTGTACACAATGTCTAGTATTTAATCTAGGATACATCCTGGTCTTAGACCAGACCCTTTCTACAAATAGGGAAATTTTCATAAGTAGTGGTCATTCTATTATTTAGTAGATTTACATTGCTAAACTATTTTATCTCGAGTGAAAAACAGGCCACTACCAAGTACTGGTATTAGATACACTCGTGCCTCTGACTAAACAACAAGAGACGTGTTATTTTCTGAGACCCTAATTAAAGGCATGAATGTTCTCTCATGAGTCTTCTTTATTTTAAGAAGAATATCTTTGACAATTCTGGACCCCCAATTATCTACTTTTAGGTTTTTCTGAAATAGTGATCTTTGTCCTTATTGCTGGAAAATTTCCCCTTGAGGATAGAGAATGATATGATATTTTCCAAGATTTCAGACTTAATTCTGTAGCCTCTCTCTTTAAACTGCTGGGCAGAGTGCTCAAGACTGTGATATTAAAGCAATAAATAGCTACTAGTCTTTGAAAGAAAATGCATGAGCCGGAGAAGGGGAATTTCATGTTCTATGTCTTCCTGACCTAAGACCAAACATGAATGGATTTTTCCATTTATCTTACTTTTAGAGTTTTGCATACCAGTGAATCTTTATTTTTTAAAAGTCCTGAAATGCTATGCCACTTCAGTGAGCAACATTTCAGTCTTAAAAGTTAGCAAGTAGCTATCCAAGTAGCACCAATTGGTTCCAATCTACCTGGATAACGGAGAATGAAAAACATCAAAGACAGAAAGAAAATATGAGCCCAGGAAACAGAAAGGACCATATAATCCAGAGACTGTAGACTTTCACTTAAAGCAAAAATAAAAAATGTTCTGAGATGCTAGCTGGATTTGTCTATTTTGTATTTGAAATGAAAGCTAAATGACAGAAAGTTGAAAATCTTTAAAACAGCTTATAAGGTCCTTCATGACCTGCTGGGCCCCTGTCTTAGACTGGATTCTTTAGAGAAGCAAAACCAGTGCAATCTGTGTGTATATGTATCTGTACGTATGTATATATATCTGAAGCCCTGGTGGCTCAGTGGTTAAGAGATTGGCTGCTAACGAAAAGGTCAACGGTTTGAATCCACTAGCTGCTCCTTGGAAATGGTATTGGGCAGGTATACTGTACCCTATAGCATCTTTATGAGTTGGAATTGATTCAGTGGCAATGGATTTTATACATATATATGTATGTGTATATATGTAGATTATTACTTAAGTGTCAAATCACATTGTTATATAAGTGCAATACTATATGATCATTGTTGTTAGGCGCTATTGAGTTGATTCTGATTTATAGAGACCCTGTGAACAACAAAATGAAACACTGGTCCTGGTCCTGTGCCATCCTCACCGTTGTTTAAGGTACATATATATATTTAAGGTTGTGTGTCAACCGAGCTGGGTCATGATTCTCAGTGGTTTGGCAGTTAAGTTCTACTGTGACAGTTGTATTATGATGTGATCAGTATCATGATGAGATTTGATGTAGTGTGATTACCTCCATGATGGTATCTTCTGTAAGTAGCCAATTGGTTTTGGAAGCAAGTTTCCTACGGGAAATTGTATTGCACAGAAGTGGACTTTCTGGCAAGGCTCTTGGACTTTTACTTGTTCTGGATTCTGCAGGGGGTTACTGTTCATCTGATCTCCAGTTCTTGCAACTTGAGCTAGCAGCTTACCTGCACTCTTACCTTCTAATCTTGGGATGTGTCACTATTTGAAATCTGTGAACAAGAGCCCTGTTTTCTGATCTGCCGATCTTGGATTCACCAGTCCCTGTGGCTGTGATAATCAGGAGAAGCCTGACCTGAGGATCTTGGATATTCTTGCCATTTCTTTTATATAAACCTCTTTATATAGATGTTTATTTTTTTCACTGGTTTTGCTTCTCTGGAGAACCCAGCCTAAGACGTGTATACATACAATATACAGAGAGAGAGATTTAATTTATATTGAGGAAATGGCTTACACAGTTGCAGAGCCTGGCACATCTCAAGGCTATGGATCAAGCATCATGTTGGAGGCTTTGCCTGACTCACATAGTTGCAGGGGTTGATGAATCCAAGATCAGCAGGTCAGATGGCAGGCTACTGTCTTGTGAGCTGCAAAGGCTGATGAATCCCGACAACTGGAGGTCAGATGGTGACAAGGCAGATACAAGATCCAGAGCAAGCCAAAGAGGTTTGCAGAACGTCCATACATACATTGGATGCTGGCCATACCTCCATAGAAACTCCCCTTACAACTGATTAGCTGGTCATGTCACATCACACCATAGAGGATGATTATATCATTACATAAATGGCAAATAACATCATTATGTAACTGTGAAACTACATCATAATTGTTGCTGTTGTTATGTGCTAGTGAGTTGATTCTGGCTCACAGAGACCCTACAGGCATCAAATTAACACTGCCTGGTCTTGCACCATCCTCACAATCGTTATGCTTGAGTGCATCGTTGCAGCCACTGTATCAGCTCATCTTGTCGAGGATCTTCCATTTTTTTGATGACCCACTTTACCAAATATGATGTCTTTTCCCAGGGACTGATCCTTTCTGATGGTATGTCTGAAGCATATGTGATGTGGTCTCATCATCCTTGCTTCTAAGGAGCATTTTAGCTGTACGTCTTCCAAGACAGATTTGTTCATTGTTTTGGCAGTTTGTGGTATATTTGATATTCTTCACCAACATCACAACTCGAAAATGTTAATTCTTTATTGGTCTTCTTTATTCATCATCTAGTTTTCACATACATATGAGGTGATTGAAAACACCATGTCTTGGGTCAGGTGCACCTTAGTCTTCAAGATGACATCTCTGCTTTTCAACACTTAAAAGAGATCTTTTACAGCAGATTTTCCCAATGCAATGTCTTTCGATTTCTTGACTGCTGCTTCCATGGGTGTAGATTGTGAATCTGAGTAAAATAAAATCCTTGACAACCTCAGTCACTCCTCTGTTGGTCCTTACGTTGTTTATTGGCCCAATTTTTGTTTTATGTTGAGTTGTAGTCCATACTGAAGGCTGTGGTCTTTGATCTTCATAAGTACTTCAAGTCCTCTTAACTTTCAGCAAGCAGGTTGTTAATGAGTCTTCCTCCAATCCTAATGCCCTTGTCTTCCCGACAAAGTTCAGCTTCTCAGATTATTTGTTGGGCATATAGATTGAATAGGTATGATGAAAAGATACAGCATTTATGCACTACCTCATTATAAAACTGCTACACCACTGAAAATCCCAGCCAAGTTGACATTCTACCTTTACCATCTCAGTGCTTTCTCCTGTGTTCCTAGTTTCATCTCCCATCATTTGCCTGTTAGTCCTCCAACCATACTGAATTTATTCTTAGACATTTTTCTTTCAATTTCTGTAATGCTCTACATCTTTCTATCATTTTTGCTTGTATCAGTTGCCTTCAAGTCTATTCTGAATCATGTGACCCCCCTGTGTGTCAGAGTAGAACTGTGCTCCCTAGGGGGTTCTTCTTCTTCTTCTTTTTTTTTTTTTTTACAATTTGTTTTGTTTTTATTATTGCTGTTGGGAGCATACATGATAGAATGTACACCAGTTCAACCGCTTCTGTGTATACAGTTCAGTGACGTTGATTACACTGAATTGTGCAGCCATTCTCATCCTTCTTTTTGGAGTTATTCTCCTATTAATGTATATTTACTACCTCTTAAGTTTCCTAAATGATCTTTTGAATTGCTATTTTCAGTTTTACTCTCTATAACCTAACCCAAACAAACCCACTGCTGTGAAGTCGATTCTGACTCAGAGTGATCCTATAGGACAGAGTAGAACTGCCCCATAGAGTTTCCAAGGAGTACCTGGTAGATTCAAACTGCCAACCTTTTGATGAGCAGATGTAGCACTTAACCACTATGCCACCAGATCTCACTGTCTGTAGACAGATCTTTTTTATCGATTTCTGATTTTTATTATTATTATTATTTTTTTATTATATGGTCCCACATAAATTTGCATACCCGCCAGTGAGCGGCTCCCACTGGTCTCCCTGCCCGGTAACAGCTCATTCCTTCTCTCTGTTCTGTACATGTCATATCCTCCTAACAGTCTCCTATCCCCTCCTCTCCACCCTCTCCCTCGTGTCTGATAAGAAGTCAGCCAGATGACATCCTATAGATACATTGAATCATAAAGTGCACACATAGTATGGTCACACTGTGTCACCAAGTCCAATCCATTTCTGTCCAAAGAGTTGACTTCCATTATGATTTATGGATAGGGCAGCATCAGGGCCAGGGACCATGCTCCCAGAGGAACCTGGAGGCCCCCGGACCATCAATTGCAGTATAGACAGATCTTAAAAGAACAGAATACTCATGATATTCTTTACTAGTTAAGCTAATGTTTTAGTCAGCTAGAGCTGCTCTAACAGAAATACCACAGAGTGGCTGGCTTTAACAAAGGAAGGTTTATTCTTACACAGTCCGGTAGGTTGCAAGTCCATATTCAGGGTGTCCACTCCAGGGGAAGGCTTTCCCCTTGTCGGCTCTGGAGGAAAGTCCGGTATTGCATCAGTCTTTGTCCAGGGAGTGTCTTGGTGCAGGAATCTCAGGTCTTAAGGATGCGCTCTTCTTCCCGTGCTGCTTCCTTGATGGTAATGAGGTTCCCAATTCTCCTTGTTTCTCTTTCCTTTTATCTCTTGCAGGCTGAAAGCATTAAGGGTGGGGCAAGCCACACTCCAGGGAAACTCCCCCTGCAGCAGAGCAAGGAAGTAGTCCTATGCAGGAATTTACAGCCCCTTTAGCATACAGTTTAGTGAAACCACAGAATGGAGGACAGTCCCAAGATACTGGGAATCTACACATGCTACACATATTTTGGGGGGGACACAATTCAACCCATGACAGCTAGTATGTATAGACATTAGCTTTACTAGCTAAGCTAGTTATGGATTGACATAGTGGCCGCAACAATGGACTTGAGCATAAAAACAATTGTGCACACGGTGCAAGACTGGGCAGTGTTTTGTTCTGTTCATAGGGTTGCTATGAGTCGGAACCAACTCAACAATACCTAACAACAACAACAGCAGCAGTTAAGCTAAAGTACTGTTTGGTTTTAACAGAACGTTAGGGAATATTTTTGGTTTAAGGGTTCAAGATGATCTCAGGGCAGTAGTTGCAGGGGTTCTTCCAGGCTCAATGGCTTTGGTAAGTCTGAAATCCAAAAAATTTGAAATTTTTGTTCTGTATTTCTTTTGATCAAAATCTTCTATAGACTCTTTGATAAAAATATTTGGTAGTGGTAGCCAGGCACCATAGGATTTTCAGTAGCTGATTTTTCAGAAGCAGATGGTCCAGCCTTTCTTCTAAGGTGCCTCTGGGTCAAGGTGAACACTCCACCTTCCAGTTAGTAGACAGGAACACTACCTGTACCTACCAGGACTCTTCCTTCTTGGATGATGCCAGGTGGTTTTCTCAGCCTGAGACATGGTTTCTTCTCTTCCTTCTCCTCCAGTCTTTACCTTGCTGACTGCTACTTCCAGATCATTTCCATAGCTTTGCTTTTCCAAGTCCTATACCACCCTGAACTGTTTTACCCAACACAGCTCTGAAACACTGTATTACTGGGCCCTTTGTATTTTCCCCCTCACTAGACTGTAGGCTCCAGGAGAGTGTGCTGCATGAGACCCTTCCTTGCCTGTGTCTTTTTTGCTCTCTGTTGTCCTTACCTTGGCTGGCACTTCCTTCTAAGAAGCTGACACTCTACTCACAGGCCAAATTTACTTAGTCAGCCTTTTACGTGCCACCATTTGTTTTAATTGCAGTTTTCTATGACCGAGCAATTGGTGGATGGTTACCCATAATCAAACAGTTTTGAGATTTTTAGCACTTTTATTCATTTCTGGACAGTCACTCAGCCTTGGCAGTAGGCAATTTAAATTCCAGACAACAAGCTTTCAAGTCACTTCAATGGCTACATTTTGAGAATAGTGGAAGAAAAAAAAAAAAACCCAAAACGACCCTTGATAATTAGACTGAATCAGTTTTCATAATTCTGCTTCATGTGCTAGAATGTTCAGCAAACTTCATTATCAGCAGCTTGATGAGAAAGCTTTTAGCTTCTAATACAGATTTTGTTAATAATTTTAATTTGTAACCAAACTAAGGCTCCTCTACACAGCAGTGTTTTGTAGATAAGATGATCTTATGGTTTCATCATTATAAATAATTTCAAAGTAGAAACAAGAAAAAGCCTACAATTACCATCTTGGCCATGTATGTTTGATCTAGAGAAAAGACAGCCAATAGCAGATGTTGAAAACTGCCACCATCGACCTCTGTAACCACGCAAGCCTGTGTTTGCTTAACTTATACATTGATTTCTTTTACTTTATATGTCTAGAAGATGGCCAGAATCCAAAAGATTTCTGAAGAATATGTCCTTAAGAAATTTCCAGAAAAGACATGTAGCTTACTATCTGATAAAGACTCTCAGCATCCTGGGCCTTCCCTTTTGTAACACTCATAAATTACTCCAATGTCTCTTATACTCTTTGTCCTGGGTGGTGCAAATTGTTTGCACTTGAGTACTAACCTAGAAGTTGGTAGTTCGTACCTGACCAGTCCCACTGACGAAGAAAGATCTGATGATCTGCTTCTGTAAAGAAAAAAGCCAAGAGAACCCTACGAAGCAGTTCTATGTTGTAACACACAGGGTTCTATGAGTTAGAATCAACTCAATGACAGCAGGTTTGGTTTATTTCTTAGCTCAGTCAAAGCAGAGGTCACATCTGTCTTGTTTGCCACTGAATCCCCAGCGCACAAAGTAGGTGCTTCATATATATTTGACGAACAGATAGGTGAGTGATACAGACAAATGACATTCCATAGTGGTAGCGTGTTTTGTTTTCTTTTTTAGCCACCACGTGTGGGTCAGTTTCTTGTACTGTGGTGGCTTATGTGTTGCTGTGATGCCTGGAAGCTGTGCCACCAGCGTGTCAAATATCAGCAGGATTTCTCATGATGGCAGGTTTCAGCAGAGTTTCCAGGTTAAGATGGACTGAAAAAGAGGACTTGGTGGTGTACTCTTGAAAGAAAAGTTGGCCAGTGAAAACCTCATGGATAGCAGGAGAACATCAGCTGCTACTGTGCTGGGAGATGAGTCCTTTAGGCTGGAAGACACTCACACTTATTCAGTACATATGCTGAGCAAATAGTGTCAAAAACTGGACTGTATGGAGAAAAATATGGCATCAAGCTTAGAAAAACACTCATTAATAACCTGTGATATGCAGATGACATATGAGGTCTGACAATTAAGTTGGCGAATTCACCCTAGAAAAAGGGCTACATACCTCGTTGCTGAATATCACTATGGTCACCTTTGAAATACTGCCTTTGGGATGCTGTGCACAGATGCCAGCCCCTAAACCATCCTTCAAAGCAATTTTCGAACTGTTTTTCCATCACAGCTGTCGTTGTACTACCGTTGAAGTACTGAATGGCATCCAAATGTCTTCCTTTCAATATGTGCTTTGTCTTCAGGTAAAGAAAAAAGTCATTGGGGGCCAGATCAGATTAGTAGGGAGGGTGTTGCAATATGGTTATTTGTTTACTGGCTAAAAACTCCCTCATAGACAACTATGCAATTAAGTTCACCAACTTGCTGCTGTGCCACCATGTGCAATGGCTATTCCAGAAAGAGCTCCAAAATTGCTTTGATGGGTAAATTGGGTGCTAGCGTTGGTGCATAGCTTCCACAGGGGAGTCCTTCGAATGTACTCATAGTGAGAATCAGTAGTGAAGCATGTAGCTCTTAATAAGTTCGTGAACTTAATTGTGAGACTGCATAATCATGCTTGCCAAAAGCAAGGAGGACTTGAAGCACTTACTGATGAAGATCCAAAATCATAGCATTCAATGCAGATTACCAAAAGCCTTCACATCTGGGCCAATGAACAGTGTCATGATAAATGAGAAAATATTAAAGCCCTTCATTTTACTTGAATCTGCAATCAATGCCCATGGACGCAGCAATCAAGAAATCAAACAATGCACTGCATTGGACAAATCTGCTGCAAAAGAACTCTTTAAAGTGTTAAAAAGCAAAGATAACACTTTGAGGATTAAGGTGCTTCTGTCTCAAATGGTGGTATTTTCAACTCCCTCTTAAATACATGAGAAAACTGATCAAGGAAAAAGAAGACTGAAGAAGAATTGGTGCTCTTGAGTCATGATGTTGATCAGAAATATTGACTATGCCATGGACTGCCAGAAGGAACAGATCTGTTTTGAAAGAAGTATAGTCAGAATGCTTAGAAGTGAGGGTGGTGAGACTTCATCTCATGTATTTTGGACATGTTATCAGAAGGAATCAGTCCCTGCAGAAGGATGTTATGCTTGGTAAAGCAGAGAGGATCAGCAAAATAGAAGAACCTCAAGGAGGTGGATTGACACAGTGACTACGACAATGGGCTCAAACACAGCAATGAGAATGAGAATGGTGCAGAACTGGGTAGCTTTTTGTTTTGTTGCACGTAAGATTGCTGTGAATGGGAACCAACTTGATGGCACCTAACAACAACAACAACATATTTGCATGTAAGCATTTTTATGTTAGAAAGCTCTTTCTACCTCTGTTTTTAGTTAGAACTCTATAGCAAAGAGTTGTTTTGTATCCTGTTTCTATTTCTGTGATTTTAGTTACTATAACCTTTTGCTGTTGTGCAGAGTCTGACTCAGAGGGTGCCTTAGGGCAGAGTACAATTGCTCCATAGAATTTCCAAGGTGTGTAATTTTTTTCTGGAAGCCAACTGTCCCATGGAGTAGCTGATGGGTTTGAATTGACAGCCCCTAGAGAAGGACATCACTCTTGGTAGAGTGGAGGATCAGCGAAAAAGAGGAAGATTCTCAGTGAGATGGATTGATACTGTGGCTGCAAGGGTGGGCTTAAACATAAAAATGGTTGTGACATGGTGCAAGACTTTTGTTCTGTTGTGTATAGAGTTGCTATGAGTATGCCACCTAACAACAACAGCAACATTCTTTCTGTAATAAATTCCTTATCAGCCAAGTTCCTATCCACTGTGGCACTAGGTTCTTTTTTGTATCTTATACAAAGTGAGTCAAACACCCACGTGCTGGATGCATCTATAAGCAGCAAAGGAAAGCAAAAGGTTGCTGGTTACCACCAGAAGCTAGGAGACATGATGGGAACTAGACACAGAAGGGCAGACAAATTCCAGTTTGTCTTTGTTCTTCCTTGCTCCTTGTCCTTGTCCCTATTCTACGTCTAGCTGTCCTCCTCAACTGTCAGCCCAGCTGACCAACAGCAACCCTAGACCCACCTCTAGCTGTGTGGCTGCAAACACACAGAGGCATTGGTTGCCAGTGGATTGCAGCCTCGTGAGGACTTTTATACAGCCCCTTCACAGTTCCATTCCAGCAGTTGGATGGGCCTGGATTCCACATTTTCCAACAATCTCCAGCTTGTCATTTTATACCAAGTGTTAGAGCAGCCCTAGCTGACTAAAACAGAGTTGAAATACCACAGAGTGGACGGCTTCAACAAAGGAAAGTTTATTCTTACACACTCTGGTAGGTTACAAGTCCAATTCAGGATGTCCACTCCAGGAGAAGGCTTTCCCCCTAGTTGGCTCTGGAGGAAAGTCCGGTGTTGCACCAGTCTTTGTCCAGGGAGCATCCTGGCACAGGAACCTCAGGTCTGCAGGATGGTCTCTTCTCCCGGTGCTGCTTTCTTGATGTGAGGTTCCCAGTTCTCTGCCTGCTTCCCTTTCCTTTTATCTCTTGCAGGATAAAAGGATTAAGGGTGGTGCAAGACACACTCGAGGGAAACTCCCTTCACAGTGGAGCAGGTAGGTGATCTTCTGAAGGGATTTACAGTCCCACCCTAATCCTTTAACATACAGCACAGCAAAATCACATAATGAAGGACAATCATAAAATGCAGGGAATCATGGCTACTGGTTACACCTATTTTGTGGGGGACACAATTCAATCCATGACACCAGACTTTTGGAGGGCTGATTGTGACTGATGGTCCAGTCCCCCTTTCAGACTTTCACTTCCCCAGTTTCTCTTACAATTGTGTAATGTATACTTTCTATCAAAAGACACATTGCATTGGGGAAATCTGCTGCAAAGGACCTCTTTAAAGTACTGAAAAAGTAGAGATGTCACCTTGAAAACTAAGGTGCTTGTGAGCCAAGCCATGATGTTTTCAATCTCATCCTATGCATACGAAAGCTGGACAATGAACAAGCAAGACAGAAGAAGGATTGACGGCCTTTGAATTGTGGTGTTGGAGAAGAATGTTCAATACAACATGGACCGGCAAAGGAACTAACAGATCTGTTCTGGAAGAAGTACAACCACAGTGCTCCTAGTACACAAAGATGGCAAGACTGCTTCTTACATACTTAGAGCTTGTAGTCTGGAAGAATCAGCCCCTAGAGAAGGACATCACACTTGGTAGAGTGGAGGATCAGCGAAAAAGAGGAAGATCCTCAGTGAGATGGATTGATACTGTGGCTGCAAGGGTGAGCTTAAACATAAAAATGATTGTGACATGGTGCAAGACCAGGAAATGTTTTGTTCTGTTGTGTATAGAGTCGCTATGAGTATGTCACCTAACAACAACAGCAACATTCTTTCTGTGATAAATTCCTTATCTTATAATACTCATAGTGGGTCTGTTGGAATTCTGAGTGACAGAAAAAACAGCATCATATTATTGTTTATTTAAAAAATTCTTATTTTTTGCTTAACATAATATGAGTGCAGTTGCCTGTTATTTGTATTCTACAGCCTCAACTAAGATGGTTGCTGTAAACCGATTTAGTTTATGTGAGATCTTTTAAAATGTAACAGTCTTCCTAGGGCACTTTGCATTGACTTCTGTCATTTATCCAAAGAGGAATAAAGTGCATGCTAAGAATATGTAATGTGACATGTGATTCTCTTCTGTTAGATCAGGAGTTGGCCAAGTTTTTTGCTAAGGATCAGCTAGGTCTAGAGTGTCTCTGTTGCAATTACTGGAACTGTGCTGTTGTAGCACAAAAGCTGCCATAGTCAGATGTCAGAGAGTGGGCATGGTGGTGTTGTAATAAAGCTTTATTTACAAAACAGGCTGCAGGCAGGATTTGGCCCAGGGATCTTAGTTTTTTTAGCCCCTGTGCCAGGCTGTGAGCTGTCAGAGGACTGTGTTCATGTTATACGCCTTTAGCTGTCCATGGCATCTTGCTTGGTGCTGGGAAGCTGTCAGGCATTCTGTAAATGTTGATCTGAGGGAGATAAAATGCCTTACAATGGAAATAAAGTCTTCTGGAATAGAGGAGACAGTTAAATAGGTAAGTGTTGTGGATTGAATTATGTTCCCCCCAAAATGTATGTAGCATTTTGCTGGGGCTATGATTTACAGTACTGTATGATTGTCTACCGTTTTGCCATTTGATGTATTTTCCTATGTGCTGTACATTCCATCACTGTGATTTAATAAGATGAATTAGCAGCTGTTATATTGATGAGGTCTATGAGATTGGATAGTGTCTTAACCAATCTCTTTTGAGATAACAAAGAGAGAAGTGAGCAGAGAGACACAGGGACCTCATGCCACCAAGAAAGCAGTGCCAGGAGCAGAGGACCTGAGGTTCCTGTGTTGAGATGCTCCCTGGAAGGACTTGTACATCACAAGACCTTCCTACAGGACCAACACAGACAGAAAGACTTTCCCTGGGTCTGACACCTTGAACTTGGACTTGTAGCCACCTGTACTTGTGGTACTTCTGTAATACCATCTCTTGATGACCAAGACAGTGTGTAAAATAAACAGTGGAGAAAATGTCTACGGTATTAAAAAGGACCCAAGAGGAATGATATTAGAGAAACAAGAATAAAAAGGAGGAAAATCATTTATATATAAGGAATTAAGATTTAAGAAAAATTGTGATCTGTTTTCTCTGTGTGGTGTAGGGAGATGTGTTATAGAAGGTGTAATTTACTTCATGAAGTGTGATGCAAGCAATAGTATGCTTTTACATTATTATAAAAATATTAAACCTCGTTCATACCCACACTTAACCAAAATTGGTAGGATGGACAACAGCGGTTATTTGTGAGAGGGTGTATGTGTGTATGGGGGCACTGGTATTTTGGTGCCAGCATTCTCACCTTCTCTGTGGGAGATGTGGGTTCAGTTGCTGGTTGCTGAGACCTGTCACTCACAGAAGCCTCTGTAAGCAAAGCCACACGCCTATGTAATGGCGAGCGGATGCATCTCACCCTTGGCAAATTTTTGGCTGTACTCTCCCTAATAATATTTTGCATACTAATCAAAGCTTCCTCAAAAGTACACTCTCATCTCCTGGCACAAGGATTAAGGAAGATGCCTTCCAAGAAGGGCTTTACAACCCCCTCGGTTTAATGAATTCCAACACGGCACGCCCAGCCCGGGAATGCCCAGCCTGGGAATGCCGAGGCCGGCCTGGTCCCGCTGGCTTCCCCCAACTGCACATCCCCCTCCACATATGAAATACAAGATTGCAGGAAGGCCCTGGGAAGCTGCCCCCCCACAGCCCTTAGATATAGACATCCCACTTCCTGTGTCGGGAAGATGGATAGGCTCCCAAGTTTTTTATAATGAGTAAAATGAGTATGGCAAATGAGTAAATACTAAAGAAATATCCTTCTTAGAACAGCTTACGGGTGGGGGACGGTGGGCACTTACTGTCCCCACAGGAAGAGATAAAATAAGAACAAAGGAGGAACAAATAGAGACAGCCAGATAATAACCTTTAGATGAGCCCACCCTTCTTCCTGTACTTTTGACCTTGAGGCATAGATAGAGCTGACTGTGCTCAAGGCATAACTTTGTTTTCACTGTTGATTGTAACCACCTTATACTTGCCTTGGGCCATTACCTAGAAGGCCCTAATGATTAACATGAAAAGAGACCACGAGGTATCAGTTCCTCACTAGCCAACAGCTTACGTGGTCAAAGACTGGGGTGAAATCATGTCACCTCATTGATTATATAAAAAATAAAGAAAGACAGGTCTTAATGGGCTGCTGACCTCCAGATTCCTGGTTGTCTGAGTCTCATCATTTTTTTACTGACGCCACTCATCCCTTCGTGACCGCAGCCCTGCTGAGGCTGGCTCCCGGCAGCTGGTTAATGCACATCATACAACGCTACCACTTGTATTTCAGGGTAAGTGGAGGCTTCTGTGTTGCTGCAGTGTTGACTAGGTTTCACTGGAGCTTCCAGACTTAATTGACTTAGGAAGAAAGACCTGGAAATCTATTTCTGAAAATCAGACAATGAAAACCCTGTGGATCACAGATGTCTGATCCATAACCAATCATCAAATCGCACAAGAGTGGGCAGCTTTTTTCTGTTGTGCGTGGGGTTATCGTGAGTCTGGGCTAACTGGACAGCAGTTAACAACCACAGTATATGTATGTGCATGTATGGGGTAGGGGGCAGGGAGGAAAGGCTCCCTTGTTGGTTTGCCATTCCATGGCTCAGGCAGCCCAAGAAAACAGCAAATGTTTCTGGAGCTCAATTCAAATTCTGACAGGCACACTGTGGGGACTGTTCCTAAAGCTCCCAAGGCCATAGCACTTGGGATTCAGGCCTTGCCGGGCCACTTATACTGCAACCTCAGAGGCCTTGGATGTAAGGAAGTACCAACTCTTACCTACCCTCCAGTGCCAGGTATGCAGACTTTTTTTTTCATCATGTAATGGTGAAAAGCATATATGTATATATTCTTTTAATTGTGAATTAAGAACAATTTTACAGTCTATATAATGTTGCCACATAACACCCAGAACTTTCACCTCTATTGCATTCTTGTTGCCCCCTGCCTCCACTGCCCACATAATAGCACACTTCTCCTTTTGTTTGGAACTTCTTGTGACCTTCTGATAAGGGCCTGGCCCTCCTCACCCAATCAACTTGGCTCCAGCAAAGTATGCCTCAGACAACTCCGTGTATATTTTTGAAGGTTTGTTCGCCTCCAGTATCATTCTATGTTTTGTATGCCAAGTCAGTCTTTGTCTGGGGAGTTGGCCCCAGTGCTGGGTGCAGTTTGGGGTTAGAGAATCTGGGGGCCACGTTATCAGGGGCCCTCCATTCAGAGGGACCGTCAAGTGTGGTCTTTTCATAGAGTTCTACCTCTGCCCTCTATTCCATCACCTCCTGTGTCTGGAGCTCTGCTCCATGTACTCCATCCAGGTTGTCATTAGTGGTGGCTGGGCACTGTTTAGTTTTTCTGGTCCCGTGCTGAAGCAGGCTATGGCTCATATGGCCCTTTCCTTCTGGTGGGCTCATATTTTTCTCCTGAGGCCTGCAGATACTTACCTAAGATTATCCCTAAAGTACTAGATATACCAAGCATCCATTCTTCTTTACTCTGAAACAGCCTAGTCTCAGCAGTGTGGGCATGGACCAGAGGCTGCAAACTAGTTGTTTCTAGACATGTTTGCCCCAGTCTTCACTGGGAAGCCAGAGCTGAGTACTTGTGGCTTCTTTAAGAAAGATCTAGCCTCCCGTGAAACAGTGACCTCTGGGCAAAGCCTTCAGGGATGCCGAGTCTGTTTTGGCTCTGTAATCATGGTGGCTCCCCACTCCTATTGGAAATTTTCCATTTTGGCCCTGAAAAAAGGAGCCCTAAACAAAAAAATCAAATCCATTGTGGTCAAGTCAATTCCGTTTCGCAGAGGCCCTGTAGGGCAGATTAGTATTGCCCCATAGGATTTCAAAAGAGCAGGTGGTGGATTTGGACTGCTGACTTTTGGGTTGGCAACCAAGTTCTTAACCACTGTACCATCAGGACTTTGAAGGTCTCCTGGGAAGGAGTAACTATCATTCATTCCATCCTGCTGGACAAGAAGAAATAAACACAGAGAAATATTTCAGTAATTACCGTGTTACAGTAAATTCTCAATAAATCATCATGTGACATACATAAAATACCTTTTGTTAAAAGAAACACCTAGAATTAAATGAAATTATGTAGGGGAAATTTTGATTTCTTTCATGTCCTCACTGTTTGGGCAGTTGTTGTTGTTAGGTGCTGTTGAGTCAGTTCCAACTCATAGTGATCCTATGAACAACAGAACAAAACAGTGCCTGGTCTTGCGCCACATCCACAGTTTGTTTTTATGCTTAAGCGCGTTGTTGCAGCCACTGTGTCAATCCATCCTGTCAAGGATCTTCCTTTTTTTTGCTGACCCTCCACTCCACCGTGCCTGATGTCCTTCTCCAGGAACTGATCTCTCCTGACAATGTGTCTAAAGTAAGACACAGTCTTGCCATCTTTGCTTCTAGGAAGCACTCCGGTTGTACTTTTTCCAGAACATATCTGTTTGTTCTTTTGGCAGCCCATGGTACTTTTGACAATCTTCTCCAACACCACAATTCAAAGCTGTCAATCCTTCAATTCAATGCCGTCACATTCTTCTTCTGTCTTCTTTGTTCATGGTTCAGTTTTTGTATATATATGATGTGATTGAAAATACCATGGCTTGGGTCTGGCGCATTTTAGTCTTCAAGGTAATATCTTTTCTTCTCAATATTTGAAAGAGGTCTTTTGCAGCAGATTTTCCCAATGCAATGTGTCCTTTGATTTCTTCACTGCTCTTTGCATGGACATTGATTGTGGACCCAAGTAAAATGAAATCCTTGAGAACCTCAATCCTTTCTTTAAAACTAATTAAGAAAAGGTAATTTTCTCTCTTTCCCAGTTCACAATTTCAGTGGAACACGACCTCCATCAAAGAAGTGTGGTTTTGTTTCATGTCCTCACTGTTTGCAGGGCATGGACGTAAAAACTATACTTCCTTGATGGAGGCCCTGTGCACACTGAAAATGTAAATCGGAGGAGAGAGCAAATTAGATTTTCTTAATCAGTTTTAGAATGGGAGGAGTTAGAGTGTCATGGATTGAATTGTGTTCCCCCAAAAATGTGTGCGGCCATTTGCCTAGGCTAAGATTTCTGGTGCTGTGTTATGTTCCTCTATTTTGTAAATCTTCTATGATGTTAAATGTTGAAGGATGGATGGCAGTTGTGTTGGTGGAGCTGGACTCAATGTGTAAGATTGCTTGGCGCTTGAGGCAGTCTCTTGAGAAGGAAGCTAGCGAGAGATTTAGGGACCTCATACCACCAAGAAACTGCCAGAAGCTGAGCGCGTCCTCAAAGAACCGGTGTCCCTGTGTCTCAGACGCTTCCAGTCTAAGGGAAGATTGATGACAAAGACCTTCCTCCGGATCCAGCAAAGAAAGCCTTCCCCTGGAGCTGACACCCTGAATTTGGACTTCTAGTCTACTGGACTGTGACAAAATAAAATTTCTCTTTTTAAAGCTATCCACTCATGGTATTTCTGTTAGAGCAGTACCTGATGACCAACACACAGCGAGAATGCCTTTTTCTTTTTCCAGTTTACAGAGCAAATTTCATTTCCCATTCAAGAGTTTGTACAAAAAATACTACCTTGGTTTCATTCCCTACAATGTGCGCTCTCCTCATTTCTACCCCAGGTTTCCTGTTTCCTTTAGTCTTTATTTTCTACCCCTCCTTGCCTTCTCATCTTTGCTTTTGGGCCGATACTTTCCTTTTCATCTCCCATAATTAGTTGTTCTAAGGAGTAAATTCCTGTAAGGTGTTACTGTTTGTCTTACAGGTTTCTCTGTTGTTTGGCTGAGAGGTGGCCTCCTGGAACAGATTTTGTTGAAGAGGTCAGGGGAGTGTCTTAGGGCCACAGCCTTGGGGGTGCTTCCAGCTTCTGTCAGACCAGTAAATCTGATTTATTTATTTATTTATTTTGAATTTGATTTTTTTTCTTCTGTATTTTTTGCCTGCTCCGTTCAGGATTCTCTGTTGTTGCTGGCTGGTAGTGGTACCTGGGTGTCATCTAGTCCTTATGGTCTCATGGTTGTGTAAGCTGTGGTTCATGTGGTCTATTGATCCTGTGGACTAATTGTGCCCCTTGGATCTTTGGTTTTCTTCACTCTCCTTTACTCTGGAAGGGGTGAGACCAATAGTTGTATCTTAGTTTACCACTCGCAAGATTTTAAGACCCCAGATGCTATGCACCAAAGTATGTTGTAGTATATCTCCTTTACAAACTATAACGTTTGAGATTGATATTCCCTTAGATCATGACCCTGAGCCTTCAGCACAATAATTTCTCCCTTAAGGAGTTTGGATTTGTCTATGGGGGTTGCCTGAACTTGCGTCGGTCAAGTTGGGCTGTCTTCTCCAGTACTGTATACTGAGTTACCTTTCAACAAAGTTACCACATATCTATTTAGTACTTTTCCCTTTCAGCCCATCGGAGATTTGTAAGATTGTAACCATCAAAGATTGCTTTGTGGGGGGGGGAGCATAAACTTCTTCATGAGTATTTGTCTCAGTAGTCTCATACAGTGTTTGTCCTTCTGTGATCAACTTATCTCACTCAGCATAATGCCCTCCAGATTTGTCCATGTTGTTAGATGTTTTGTAGATTGGTCACTGATCTTTATCACTGTGTATTTTCCATTGTGTGCATCTACCATAGTTTGTTTATTCATTCATCTGTTGGTGGGCACTTAGTTTATTTCCATCTTTTTGCTATTGTGAATCATGCTGCATTAAACATGGCAGCACATATGTCTACTTGTGTGATGGATCTTATTTCACTAGCATATGTTTCTAGGAATGGAATTGCTGGACCATATGGTATTTCTGTTTCTAGCTTTTTAAAGCAGCACCACATTGTTTTCCAAAATGTTTGTACTGCCTTGTATTCCTAGGAGCAGTGTATAAGAGTTCCAGTCACCCCCTAGGCTCTCTAACATTTGCTATTTTCTGTTTGTTTCTTTGTTTTGGGGTTCGTGACAGTAATGCCTGGGCGAGA
This sequence comes from Heterohyrax brucei, assembly GCA_028571685.1. NCBI lineage: Eukaryota > Metazoa > Chordata > Mammalia > Hyracoidea > Procaviidae > Heterohyrax > Heterohyrax brucei. The sequence continues at coordinate 176,108,350 of CM053141.1, forward strand.
TGGTGTCTCACAGTAGTTTTGATTTGCTTTTCTGTAATGGCTAGTGAAGAACTCTGGTGGCATAGTGGTAAAGTGCCACTATGGCTGCTAACCTGAAGGTCGACAGTTTGAATCCAGCAGATACTCCTTAGAAACTCTATGGGGCAGTTTTACTCTGTCCTACAGGGTTGCGATGAATTGGAATTGACTCAATGGCAGTGTTTTTTGGGGGGGGGGAGCGGGAAGGAGGGTGGAAGGGCTAGTGATGAAGAGCATTTCCCCCTGTATGTGTTAGCATCTGAATGTTTTGTTTGGTGAAGTGTCTGTTCATATCCTTTGCCCATTTTTTAATTGGGTTATTTGTCTTTTTGTTGTAGAGGTGTTGGATTTTCCTGCAGATTTTAGAGATTACAATGTTACTGGATTTGTTATAGCTAAAATTTTTTTTTCCCAGTATTTAGTTTCTCTTTTTACTGATTTGTTGAAATCTTTTCATGAGCATAATTGTTTAAATTTTAGAAGAATGTAGTTACCTAGCTTATCTTCTGGTGTCTTGTGTATTGTTAGTTACAGTTTGCAGACTTACATCCTGTTTATGCCATATATTAGGGACACCGGCATTGACTTTTTTTTATGTTCTTTTGTTTGTTTGTTTTATATTTAGTTTTTTTTTAATTCCGTTTTGAATTAGTGTTTGTATGTGGTGTGAGGTAAAGGTCCTGTTTCACTTTTGCCAATGGATATCCAGTTTTGCCTGCATCATTTGTTAAAAAGATTGACTTTCTCCATTTGATGAAGTTTGGGTTTTTGTTGAAGATCAGGTGACCACAGATGGATGGATTTACATCTGGATTCTTAATTCTGTTCCATGGGATAGTATGTCTGTTGTACCAGTACCAGGCTGTTTTGAGCATTGTACTTGCATTTTATGGAAGCCTCAAGTTGCAAAAGTAAAGGATTCTACAGGGAATATATTAAATTACTCTGAAAGCATGGAAAGAAGATGGAAGGAATCACAGAGTCATCATACCAAGAGGAACTGGTTGACATATGATCAGGAACCTAAAGACTGAAAGAAAAAGTCAAAGCTGCATTGAAGGCATTGATGAAAAACAAGGCTCCAGGAATCATTGGAATATTGATTGAGATGTTTCAGCAAACAGATGCAGCACTGAAATTGCTCATTTGTCTACACCAAGAAAATTGGAGGACAGATACTGGGCCAACTGACTGAATAGATCCATATTTATGCTTATTTGCAAGAAAGGTGATCCACCAAAATGTGGAAATTATAGAACAATATCATTAGTATTACACACAAGTAAAGTTTTGCTAAAAATCATTCAAAAGTGGTTGCAGTGGTATGTTGACAGGGAACTGCCAGAAATTCAGGCCTGATTCAGATGAGTATGTGGAAACAGGGATACCACTGCTGATGTCAGACAGGTATTGACTGAAAACACAGAACACCAGAAAGATAATTTGCTTGTATTTTATTTATAATGCAAAGACATTTGATTGTGTAGACCATAACAAATTATGGATAACATTGCGGACAATGGGAGTTCCAGAACACTTAATTGTACTCTTGAAGAATCTCCATGGATCAAGAGACAGTTGTTCAAACAGAAAAAGGGGTCAATGTATAGTTTAAAGTCAGAAAATTATGCATCAGGGTTGTATCTTTTTACCATACCTATTCACTCCATGTGCCTACCAAATAATCTGAGAAGGTGGAGTACGAGAATATACAATGAAGTTTACAAACTCATCCTAGAAAAAGTGCTACATACCCATTTCTGAATATCACTGCAGTCACCTTCGAAGTACACTCCTTGGGAAGCAATGCACTCATGCCAGCACCTAGTCCACCCTCAAAGCAATTTGGGAACCCTTTTTCTGCAGTGGCCATCAGAGCTGTCATTGTAGTATTCTTGATGTCATGAATGTCATCAAAATATCTTCCTTTAATATTTCCATTATCTTTGGATAAAGAAAAAGTCACTGGGGGCCAAATCAGGTGTGTAGGGAGAGTGTTCCAATGCAGTTATTTGTTTATTGGCTAACACTTCCCACAGACAACTATACAATTAAGTTCACAAACTTGCCACCATGCCACTGTGCACAATGGCCATTCCCAAAAGAGTTCTAAAATTGCTTCGAAGGGTGGACTATGTGTTGGCATTATTGCATAGCTTCACAAAAGGAGTACTGCTATCGACTGTAGTGATATTCAGCGATGAGGTTTGTAGCACTTAGGACAATTAAGTTCTCAGATTTAACTGCTGGACCTTGTACATGAAGAAGAACAGGGCAGCAGGATTGCAGGAAGGCTCATTAGCAACCTGCATCATGAAGAAGATGCAACTTCGCCTCCTGAAAATGAAGAGGACTTGAAACTCCTACTGATGAAGATCAAAGAGCACAGCCTTCAGTACAGATTCCACCTCAACATCAAGAAAACAAAAATGCTCACAACTGGATCAGTGAGCAACATCATGATAAACGGACAAACGACTGAGATTGCCAAGGATTTCACTTTACTTTGATCCACAATCAACACCAATGACAGCAGCAGTCAAGAAATCAAAAGATGCGTGGCATGGGGAAAGTATGCTGCAAGAGACTTTTTTAAAGTGTTGAAAAGCAAAGGTGACAGCTTGGAGGCTCAGGACTGCCTGACCAAAGCCATGATATTTTCAGTTTCACCATAGGCACGTGAAAACTGGGTTATGAATAAGGAAGACAGAAGAATTGATGCCTTTGAATTGTGGTGTTGGAGAATAGGTATTGAATACACCATGGGCTGTCAAAAGAACAAACAGATCTGCTTTGGAAGAAAGACAACTAGAATGCTCCTTAGAAACAAAGTATGTTCTACATACTTTGGATATGTTGTCAGAAGGGATCAGTCCCTGGAGAAGAACATCATGCTTGGTAAAGTAGAGGGTCAGTGAAAAAGAGGAGGACCCTCCACAAAATGGGTTGACACAGTGGCTGCAATAATGGGCTTAAGCGTATAAACGATCTGTGGGGCATGACACAGGACTGGAAAATGTTTCATTCTGTTATACATAGCATTGCTACGAGTCGACGGCACCTAACAGCAACTGCAGTTGTAGTACTGATTCTGAGGTGTGGTAGTGATATGGGACAAAACTATAGATTCTTGTTACCTGTCCCCAAAAGCCAATCTCTGAGACAGATACTGATCAAAGGCTTTATTATTAATAATATTTAAAAGTATTTGCCAGCAAATAAACATGGGTAACAGACCGTGTGTTTGAATCTCCAGGCCGATTCGAATTGGTCAGGCAGACTAGAGGTGTGTGCACACACCAGCACAACGGCCTTGGAAGAACAATGGGGGTGGTTGGGAAAGACCCCATATCTCAAAGTGGGCTGGTGGAATAAATCTATCAAAAGCTTCTGTCCAGAGCCCTGGCTGTCTCCAGTTGGCTGGCACCCCCACCTCAGCGTTCTCTGCTTGTGTCTCCCTTCTTTTGATGTACCTGAAGAAAGCTGCAAAAGCTGCAGAGATTACTATCTCAGTTCTAAAGATTCTCTACTGTTTCAGTAATGAGTCCTCCCACTTTATTCTTCTTCAGTAGTGCCTTATTTATCTGAGATCTCTTTTGTTTGCATAATAAGTTAATGATTAGTTTTCCCATCCCTTTAAAGAATACTGTTGGTGTTTGGATTAGATATACATTGTATTTGTAGATTCCTTTGGGTAGAATTGAAATTTTCATAACACTGATCCTATCTATCCATGAACAATATATATTTTTCCATTTCTGTAATTCTTATTTCATTTCTTGTGGTACGGTTTTATGGTTTTCTTTATACAGGTATTTCACATCTCTGGTTAGATTTACTCTTAAATTTTTTTTGGGGGGGGGATTAGTATAAAAGATATTTTCTGATTTTTTTTTCACAGTTTTCTTTTTTGGGGTATAGGAATCCAGCTGATTTTTGTATGTTTACCTTGTATCCTGCTGCTTTGCTGACTCTATTAGTTCCGGGAGTTTTCTTGTGGTATCTATTTTGGTTCTCTATGTATAGCATAATATCTTCTGCAAATAGTGATAGTTTTAATTATTTACCAGTTTGGATGACCTTTATTGCTTTTCTTGTCTTATTTCTTGAGGTAGGACTTCCAGCACAATGCTAAACAGTAATGGTGAAAAGGTACAACCTTGTCTTGTTTCTCTTCTCTGGAAGAATGTCTTCAGCCTTTCCCCATTAAGAATGATGTTGGATGTTAGTATTCTATGTTGTTGTTGTTGGTGTCAGGTGCCGTCTTGTTGGTCCCAACTCATAGCAACCCTATGAACAGCAGAATGAAACACTGCCCAGTCTTGTGCCGTGTCCACAATTGTTTTTATGCTTAAACCCATTGCTGTGGCCACTGTGTAGATCCATCTCCTTGAAGGTCTTCTCTTTTGCTGACCCTCCACTCTGCCCAGCATGATGTCCTTCTCCAGGGACTGATCTTTCCTGACAACATGTCCAAAGTATGTAAGATGCAGTCTTGCCATCTTTGCTTCCAAGGAGCACTCTGGTTGTACTTCCAGAACAGATCTGTTGGTGGTCCATGGTACCTTCAACATTCTTCTCCAACACCACAATTCAAAGTCATCAATTCTTCTGCTGTCTTCTTTGTTCATGGTCCAGCTTTTGCATCCATATAATGTGACTGAAAATACCATGGCTTGGGTCAGGTGCATTTTAGTCTTCAAGGTGATATCCTTACCTTTTTTTTTTTAAAAAAATTCTTTTATTTATTTTGATTGAGTGAAAGGGTACAATCTGGTTTAAATCACATGCCCACCTATGTGCAGCTTCTACTGCTCTCCTTGCGTGGTAACAGCACTCTCCTCCTTTCTGTTCTATACAAGTCGTAACTTCTTAACAATGTCCTGTCCCTGTCCCCTCTTCTCCACCCTCTCCACTCCTCTAGTAATAGGCCAGCTGGGCGACATCCTGTAGATACATAGAACCATAAAGTGCACACATGATATGGTCACTCTGTGTCATTGAGTCCAATCCATTCCTGTTCAAGGAGTTGATCTTAGTAATGATTTATGATTAGGGGCAGCTTCAGGTCTAGGGATCATGCTCTCAGGTGAACCCTTAGGCTTTTGGACCATCAGCTGTGGTCTTTTGGTGGAGTTCTTAGGGTCCACCCCTTGTTGTTCTAGTATTGCCACTGGGACTCAATTTTGTGAGCCCCATCATGGCTGTCACTGGAGGTAGCCGGGCACCGTCTGGTTTTTCTGGTCACATGTTGATATAGTCACCCATTCACATGAGTCTTTCTGTCTTCTGGGTTCTCTTTCCTCTGTGTTGTTTTTGTTCTTGGTGATCACCTGTCCTGGATGAGTTGGAAACAGTTGGTGTACCTTAGTTGGCAGCTTGCTGACTTTTAAGACCCCAGACACCACTTACCAATATGGGCTGGATAGGACTCTCTTAGCAATAGGCTAGTTATACCAATTGGCCTCAATGTCCTCTGAGAGCATGGTCCCCAGACCCCTGCCCCTGCTACTCTGTCCTTACCTGTTGGGTTAAGATTGGAAGAATTTTCAGGTTATGCTGAAGTCCAATTAAATTGATCTTTCTCATGTGTCCTGTCACTGATTTCACCCAACCAAATTTCTATCAACTATCTAATCTATAATCAGTCCTCTCTCTCCCTCCATCCTTCCCTTCCCTTGTGTCCATCAGAGTCTTTTCTTCTATATGAGTCAGTTTTCAAGTCCTTCAGGTAGGGGTCTCATATCATATTGGTCTTTGTGCTGCTGACTAATTTCACTCAGCGTGATGGATAGAAAGTTCTGTGTATGTGATGAGGTCTAGTTGGTTAATTGTTGCAATAAGTGCAATAAGGTCTTCTGTGTCTTTACTGAGCTTTTTGTTTTTTTACAATATAGTCTATTTTATATGAGATTAGTATTGCCACACCTGCTCTTCTTTGTACATTGTTAGCTTGGTATATATTATTCCATCTTTTTATTTTCAGTTTGTTCATATCTTTAAGTCTAAGGTGAGTTTCTTGTAAGCAGAATGTAAACGGGTCGTGTCTTTTGATCCACGATGTCACTCGTTGTCTCTTTAGTGGAGTGTTCAGTCCGTTTACTTTCAAGGTAGTTGTTGATAGATATGTGTTTAGTGATGTCATTTTGCTGTATTTATTTTTGTGTTGATGTTTTCTCTGTTGCTCATACTATTCTGTTCTGGGATATTCTTCTTTATAGGTTGAGTTTTCACCCTTTTCAGTGTTGGTTTTGTGTTTGTTGAGACTCCTGTATTGAGTTTCTTGTTTTGATATATTGCTTTTTTGTTGTGCTTTGCAGCTACCCCTATGATGCCCCTTAATAATGTATGTTTAAACCAAATTTTAACTTCTAAATATCTTATTAACTTCCTCTCCACCTGGATGGACTATAATGGCTGTAATAGATCCCTCTTTTTAATGTGATGGTATCATAGTTTGCATGATATGACCACTGGACCACTTCTTTTGGTATTATAGCTTTGGTTGGGGTTTTGTGCCTTCCCTAACTGAGTATGTTTCTGGATGATGTGTCCTGTATTGTCTCATAAAATATAGAGTTAATAGTTTTGTTCTTCTAAGCCAAGAGCTTCTTTGAATATTTCTTGTAGCTTTTGTTTGGTTTTTACAAAGTCTGTGAGTTTCTGTTTGTCTGTGAAGGTCTTAATTTTATTTTCATATTTGAAAGACAGCGTTGCAGGATATATGATTCTTGGTTGGAAGTTTTTCTTCTCCAGGGCTTTGAATGTGCCATCCCGGTGTCTCTGTGGCAACACGGTTTCTGCCAAGAATCAGACGAAAGCCTACAGGGCTTACCTCTGAATGTTAGCTTTGCTTTGAGTCTCACTGCCTTTAAGAGTTTCTGCTTATGTTTCATTTTGTTCAGCTTGATTGCAGTATGTCTTGGAGTCTTTGTTTTGAGGTCTATATTGTATGGTGATTGATACGTATGTTGGATATCTATTTTCTCTTCTTTTGTAATTTCTGGAAAGTTTTCTGTTAGCAAGTCAACAACAATTATCTCTGTGTTTTCAGGTGTTCCTTCCTGTTCAGGAACTCCAATCAGTAGTAGACTGTTCCTTTTGATAGAGTCCCACATCTTTCTTAATGCTTCTTCATTTTTCTTTTGCATTTGCTCTGATTTCTCTTCAAAAAATGCTGATGTCAGTGGTTCTGTCTCCCAGGTCAGAAAGTCTGTTTTCCATTTGTTCAATTCTGTTCTCCTCACTTTGAATTGAGATTACTGATTCTTTAATTTTGTTATTGATCTGTTGGCTATCAGAATACTGGAGTTCCTTCAGTTCTAACAGCTTCCTTTATTTTTCATTATGGTCTGCTAGATTTTGTGTAATGGCTAGAAAGACTGTCTCTATAATTCTTTTGTATTCAACTTCTGAAAGTTTCAGAAAGGCGTCTTCATCTGGGAAGCTCTTTGGTTCTTTCTTTTTGAAGCTTTCTGGAGCCATGCTTCGATTTTTCCATAAGTGTCAGGCCGAGGTCTGTTGAATTTTGGGCATCTAGAGGTTGTTTAGTTTCTCTACTGTTGCCTTAATAAGAACTGAAGTAGAAGTTGATTGCCCGTCACCTCTGTGTTCTCCAGGGACTGGGCCCAGTGGAATCTCTGTGATAGCAGGTTCCACCTCCTGGCTGGCAAAGACACGGCCTTACTTATGGAGTTGCTGGAAGTCTGTTAACTGACCCTATGTTGTGAATCAGTCAAGATTGGAAGAGATGCCATCAGGCTGCACCACAGTTATTTCTCTAGGTAGTCTTGTTTTGAAAGGTAAAAGCTATCTGATAGCTTACACAAACAGTCAGGCTGTCAGGTGTGCAAGCTCCTCTTTCCAGCTGACAGTGGAGGCACCTCTACATCCGTCCCTAGATGCTGTGATCTAGTTGAAACTATGGACAGGCTACTGCCCTGCTGTCATCAGGTGCTGGGCCCTTCCCAAAGGGTCACCTGTGCTAAACACAGCTTTTATTCTGGGGAAGCACTCCCCAGCCTGGCACTGTCTCCTAGCCTGGGAATTATCCCCCACTGAGGCCTCTGTGTAGCTTTGCCTCCCAGCTGGACAAGATGGTGTCCCCCAGAGGGTGTCCTGGCTGCTGGGAAATAGCCAAATCAATGGTGGAGGTTCAGAAAGAGGGATGGAGGGGCCATGGTGCTCAGAGTCCAGAGCCAGACTCTCAAAGTGTGGCTATTTCACCCACTGGTCATGTCGGCAGTGTGGCAGAAGTTTGCTGTCAGTTAAGCCCAACTGCTGTCACAGGCTGACAAAAAGGAAAAAAGTTAAAGATGGTAGTTAACTTCAGTCTGTGAGAGCTGGCCATTCAACAAGGGCAGCGGTCAGTGAAAGAGAAAAATTTCCAGTCCAGTGGCATGTCGTCCAAAATGACAGCCCTATGCCATGCCCTAGGGCTCACTGGGTGTCCAGAAGTCTCCGTTTAATTATCAGTCCTGGCCTTAGTTTTCTGTGTGAATTAAGGAGACATGTGTTTAGTCTGTTTTCTTGACTCCATCCCCAAATTCCTTACTTTTGAATACTTTGAAGAGGTCATTTGCGGCAGACTTCCCCAGTGCAATGTGTCTTTTGACTTCTTGACTGTTGCTTCCAAGGGTGTTGCTTGTGGATCCAAGTAAAATGAAATCGTTGACAACCTCAATCTTTTCTCCCTGTCTGACAATGCTGCTTACTGGTCCAGTTGTGAGGATTTTTGTTTTCCTGATGTTGAGGTGCAATCCATACTGACGACTGTGGTCCTTAATCTTACCAGTAGGTGTCATGGATTGAATTGTGTCCCTGCAAAAATATGTGTATCCATTTCCTTGGGCCATGATTCCCTGCATTCTACAATTGTCCTCCGTTTTGTGATTTTGCTGTGCTGTATATATGTTAAAGGATTAGGGTGGGACTGTAAATCCCTTCATAGGATCACCTCCCTGCTCCACTGTAAAGGGAGTTTACCTGGAGTATGGCTTGCCCTACCCTTAATCTTTTTGGCCTAGAAGAGATAAAAGTAAAGGGAAGCAGGTAGAGAATTGGGAACCTCACACTATCAAGCAAGTAGTACTAGGAGAAGAGTGTGTCCTTGAGACCTGAGGTTCCTGTGCCAAGATGCTCCCTGGACAAAGACTGATAAAATATCTGACTTTCTTCCAGAGCCGACAAGGGGGAAAACCTTCCCCTGGAGTGGGCATCCTAAATTTGGACTTGTACCCTACTGGACTGTGTAAGAATAAACCTTCCTTTGTTAAAGCACGACTCCACTCTGTGGTAATTCTGTTAGAGCAGCCCTAGCAGGCTAAAACAGTAGGTGTCTCAAATCGTCTTCATTTCCGGCAAGTAAGGTGGTGTTGTCTGTACAACACAGGTTGTTAATGAGTCGTTCTCCAATCCTGATGCCTTCTTCGTATAACACAGCTTCTCGGATTATTTGCTCAGCATACAGATTAAAAAGATGTGGTGAAAGGATGCAACCCTGATGAACACCTTTCCTGACTTTAAACCATGCAGTGTCCTCTTGTTCTGTTTGCACTACAGCCTCTTGATCTGTGTACAGATTGCTTAAGAGCATAATTAGGTGTTCTGGAATTCCCATTCTCCGTAACATTAGCCATAAGCCAATACAGTTACCTTTGAGGATATGTATGCTGACCACTGTCAGAGATATGCAACTTAGGAAAAATGAAAAATAGGCAAAAAGGAGAAATAGAGCCAACATGGCACTATAAATAGAAGCATTACTCAATCCCTCAGCAGCAAAGACCTAAAAAAACTAAGCAAAACTGAAACAAATGTCATCTGGTGCTTCAAGCTGGAACTTCAAGCGTCAAAGGAAGGAATAAAGAATCCAGTCTATCACAAAATGGAATAAGAAACAGAGAACTGGGAACAAGGGCAGCTTTAGAGTGGGGGCCCACTAACAAGCCAATATGGTACAAATTCACCATATTGGACTATGGGAGCCAAGAAACACAGAAAGCATGGGAAGGCAACCTGAGTGAGTTTCCAATGACCAAAGAAGAGACAGAACACTTGGTAACCAGGGAAGTAAGCTTTCACACACACAAGCATACATATAAACACACACACACACACACACACACACACACACACACACACACATCCTTCTTCCCTTCATGCCTTACTGCTCAGATTCTCTGTCTTGGACCTCAGCCCCCAAGGACCACAGAGAGTACTGGAAGGCAACTTCAAGCTGCTCCCAACAGAGCACTCAGTAACTAGAGGTATATGCTGTCTTAGTCATCTAGTTCTGCTCTAAGAAATACCACAAGTTGAAGGCTTTAACAAAAAGAAGTTTATTGTCTCACAATCTGGTAGGCTTCTAGTCCAAATTCAAGGCATCAGCACAGGAACCTTAGATCCAAAGAACATGCTTTGCTTCTGGCACTGCTTTCTCAGTGGTATGAGATCCCTGGTCTCTCTTTTTTTTTAAAGCTCAAAAGAGATTTAAGACATAATTTAATTCTGTAGATGTCATCACTATAAATGCCACTAACCCCTCTCATTACATAATAGTGATAGAAATTGCAACACACAGGGAAATCACGTCAGGTGACAGAGCGGTAGACAATCATACAATACTGAAAATTTTAGATTAGCCAAGTTGACAGATGTTTTTGGGGGCAAAGCTTGATCCATGATACATATTTTTCCATCCCCTCACCCTTCCATCTTTGCAACCCTCTGCCACTTTGCAACACACCACGGTCTCTCATCAAGACCCCAGATCACTGCTGTCTGGGTCTGCCCCAGCCCTGCTGGCTAGCTCCTTTAGAATCATTTTTTATTTGTTTTTTGCTATTGGTCTTTTTTTCTTTTCTTTCCTTTTCTTTGTTGTTGCTTTTCTGTCTCTCTCCCTTTATTTCTGCCCCTCATCTAGCTTCACTATCTCTTCTTTTTTCCTTTCTGTTCTTGGTTTGTTTGCTTTGTTATGATCTTCCTTCCTTCTGTCTTTTTCTCTGTTTCTTTTCTCTGTCTCTCTCTTTCTTCCTTTCCTTTCTTAAGCCCTGTGTACTGACCCCACCCCTCCTCAAGGGGCCATGCTGCACAGCTCAGCTTGTCAATCACTGGCATGAGCAATATCAGATATGCACTATCGTCAATAACTATCGTTATTTTTTGTTTGTTTTTGTTCTGTCTTTTCTTTCGTGTTGCTCTTGCTGTTTCATCTCTCTCCCTTGCTGTCTTTCCTTTCTCCTATTCACCTAACCCTGTGTTCCTTCCCTGCCTACCTAGACAAAGTGGTGAGAAGTATCCTGCCCACTGGAAAGCAAGCAACAAAACATGCCTAGCACATCTGCCCGGATATAACTTAATGAAACAAAAAACAGGACAAAACAAACAAATCTGCAATCAACAAATGGAGAAAATGCCATGGATTTAACTGTTTCCCCCTAAAATATGTGTCAACTTGGCCAGGCCAGGATTTTCAGTATTGTCTAGTTGCCCTCCATTTCATGGTTATAATTTTATATTAAAGAAGATTAGGGTGGGATTGTAACACCTTTACCCAGGTCATATTCCCAGTCCAATGTAAAGAGAATTTCCCTGGGAAATGGCCTACACCACCTTTTATCTATCTAGAGATAAAAAGGAAAGGGAAATAAACAGAGAGGGAGGACATCATACCACTGAGGAAGTAGTGCCTGGAGCAGACAACATCCCCTGAACCCACGGTCCCTAAACAGAGAAGCTTCTAGTCCATAGGAAGATTATTGAGAAGGCTGACAGAGACGGAAAGCCTTTCCCTGGAGCTAACACCTGGAATCTGGACTTTTAGCTTACTTGATTTACTGTGAAGAAATCAACTTCTGTTTGTTAAAGCTCATGAGTCGGATCAGACTAGACGGCATTTGCTTTGGCTGGCTTTGTTAAAACTATCCACTTTGGTATATCCGTTATATCAGCACTAGATAATATAGACAGAAAATAGTTACTAAATGTCCCAGAAATAGCAGACTGTATCAAAAGATTAAAAGGATGGGTCCAGAAAGCAACCAAAATAAAACATCTGCTGACCTTCCAGTAGAAGAAAAGTGACTGGAATACCTTAGTGGGAACTTAAAACTCTAATGTTCAGGGTTCTCCAGGAGATGAAGGGAAATGCAGACAAAAATAAGGAAAACATAGATAAAATTATGGAAAATAGAGACAAAATCAGGGAAAACACACACAAACTTTGAAAGGATTCAGGAAAAATAACACAGGTACAAATGTGGAAACAAACAAACAAACAACTAGAGCTACTGACTGAACTACATCACCTAAAAAATGTAGCAATTTGGCTGTGCCATGAGTCCCACGTACTGTGGGGTCTTCTTCCATCTTATGATTTTTCTTTATTGTAAATCCTAATCTCTGCTTGTGGTTTACAAGGCGAGATTGCATCATGTTAAAGTGAATGAGAGTGGGACTGGAATACCCTTACTAAGGTAACCTCCTGATCAGTATAAAGTATAAAGATGTGGCTTGCAAAATCTTTTATTCTTTTATCCTATAAGAGATAAAAGGAAAGAGAAGTAACCAGAAAATTGGGGACTGTGGAGATCAAGTTATTAATACATAGCTAGCAACTCCTGCTCTGTTCTAGTGTCTGGTTCCTGGACTTGAACTAGCAGCTATTGGATTCATCAACACTCACAGCCAGCAGTTGAGAGTCCTGACCTGCTGATTCTGGGTTTGCCAGCCTCTGCAGCTCCATCTCACTGTGAGCTTGGGATCCGCCGACCTAAATGACTGGTGATCTAGAACTCTGGTCTCTGACCCTGTTGACCTTAGGTTCACCAACTTTTGTGGCCACGTGAGGCTTGTGCTAGGACTTGAGAAATTCAGCTTCTGCAACTGCATAAGTTGTTTCCTTATATATAAATCTTTCCTTGTACATGTATGTGTTACTGATTTTGCTTCCCTAGAAACCCCAGCCTAAGACATGGACCTCATACCACTAAGAAAGCAGGCTGGAAGCAGAGTGCACCCTTTGAATGTAATGTATTCCACTGAGAAGCCCCCAGACCAAAATAAGACTGATGCATCACAAGGATATTTTCTCTAGAGCCAACAGAAAGAGAAAGGCTTACCCTGGAGTGGATGCCCTGAATCTGGACTTTTAGCCCACCTTATTCTGAGGAATTGTAAGTGCTACAGCTGTTAACCAAGCTGGCAGTTCAAATCCACCAAGCACTCCTTGGAAATTCTATCGGGCAGTTCTACTCTGTACTATAGAGTTGCTATGAGTTGGCATTAACCTGACAGTAGTAGATTTCTTTCTTTCTTTCTTTCTTTCTTTTTTTGCTACTGCAAGGAAATAAATTTTTCTTTCTTTTTTTAAAAAAAATTATTCACTTGTGGTATTTTCTGTTATACTAGCACAAAATGACTAGGACAACTAGAAATCATACTAAAACAGCAAGGACAAATCCAAAAGATAAGTGAAAATATTTCAGAAACGGAGAGTACAATCAAAGGTTTTAGGAGTAAATTTGAAACACTGAAGGATGGAGTGCAATTGAAGACAATTATTGAATTCCACAAATCAGAGAAAAGAATGAAGAAAAATGAAGAAGCCCTGAGAACGATGTGGGAAACAATCATAAGCAAAAATCTACATGTTTTCTGAGTTCCAGGACAAGGGGAGAAAACAGAAAACACAGAGACGATCACTAAAGACACTTTGACAAAAATCTTACTTAATATCATGAAAGACAAAAAGCCAACTATTTAAGAAGGTCAGTGATCTCCATACAGGATAGACCACAAAAGAAAAAAACACTAAGATATAACTACCTTCACTAAAACCAAAAACAAAGAAATAATACTGAGTACAGCTTGAGAAAAATAAAAGGTCATATGCAAAAGGGAAATTATAAGACTAAGCTCTGAATACTTAGCAGAAACTATGTGGACAAGAAGGCGACAGTATGCTATATATAAAACCTTGAAAGAAAAAAACCTGCCAACTAAGAATAAATATCCTGTGAAACTTGCACTCAAATATGATGGCGAAATTAGGACATTTCTAAATAAACTGCAAGTAAGGGAATATGTAAAAATGAAGCCAAGAATTATAAAAAGAAGTTTTTTTTTTTTTTTATTACAGAACCACTAAGTAGCAACCTGAATCTAGCACACAAGATAGCAGCAGTCAGATACCAACCTAGCTAATGAACACTTAAGGATAAAATATGCACAAGGACAAATATTGTATGAGACCCCTATTATAATGACTTAAAAACAGACTCATGTACGAAAGAAAAGACTCTTTGATGGCTGCAAGGGAAGGGAAAGAGGGAGTGGGTGGTGAAATCAGTGACAGCACACATTAGAAAGAAGATCAATTTAACTGGACTTCAACATAACCTGAAAACTCTTCCAGTCTTAATCCAAGATTGCAAGGATAGAGCAGTAGGGGTGGGGGGTCTGGGGACCATGCTATCAAGGGACATTGAGGCCAACTGGCATAACTAGTCTATTGCTAAGAGATTCTTCTGCACCCCATATTGATGAGTGGTATCTGGGGTCTTAAAAGCTGGTACGCTGCCATCTGAGGAATATCAAATGGCTGCAAACCATCTGGAATGGAAGATGACCAAGAACATCAAAGATATGAGGAAAAACAAGCCCAGGAGATAGAAGGACACCTAGGAATGGAAGGAGGCATCATCATGAGACCAGAAGAACCAGATGGTGCCCAGCTACCACCAAAGGCAGCCATGATGGGGGACACAATGTAGAGTCCCTGATGTAGCACAAGAAAAAGAGTGTGCAGTTCAAGAACACTATTAAAAGACCACAACTGATGGTGCAACAGCCTGGAAGGTTGGTGGGAACATGACTCCTAGACTTGCTGCTGGCCCTGAACTGAAACCAGTACTGAGGTCAACATTTCAGACAAGAAGGGACTGGACTTGTGGACACACTGTGAGCATGTGGTATGTATACTTTATGATTTTATACATTTATATGAGTCTGTCCCAGTGGTTTCTTTATAGATGGGAGAGGAGAAGGTATAGAGGAGGGGACAGGTGTTCATTAAGGGAATACTGGAAGTAAGGAATGGAAAAGAGGAATGTGCTGTTACAGAGTGAGGAAAGCAGGTGGAGTTGCAGATAGGCAAGCAGGCAGAATTGATTTGGATTGTATACTGTCGCTTAATCATAAAAATAAAATAAAATCTCAATAAACACA
Organism: Heterohyrax brucei; assembly: GCA_028571685.1. NCBI lineage: Eukaryota > Metazoa > Chordata > Mammalia > Hyracoidea > Procaviidae > Heterohyrax > Heterohyrax brucei. Next base: position 176,123,596 of record CM053141.1, read on the forward strand.
AAACCTACAAAAACGAAAGAAAAAAAGATCCACAAACAAAAGAAATTCAGTAAGCAGTATAAGGGGAACAAAAGAAACTTCAGCATAGAAAACAAAACAAAACAAAGTTGTAAAATGACAGAAATAAACTCACACCTATAATAATCAAACTGAAAGTCAATGGCTTAAATGCAGCCATAAAGAAACAATAAAGAGACAAAACAGATGAAAAACAGGACTCATAAATATCCTATCTACAAGAGACACACCTTAGACACAAAGACATAAATATACCAAAAATTGAGGATGGAAAAAATACATCAAACAATCAGCAACCAAAAAAAAGAGTAGAAGTCGCAAAACTAAATTCAGACAACATAGACTTTAAAATAAAATCCACCATAAAACATAAGGAAGGATATTGTATAATGATTAAAGGGTCAATCCACCATGAGACCACAACTGAGATAAATATCAACATACCTAATGACAGCGTTTCAAAATACATACAACAAACTCTAATATCACCGAAAAGAGAAATTGACAGTTCCACAATAACAGTAGAAGTCTTCAACACACTATGCTCAGTAAGGACAGAACATTCACTCAGAAACTTAACTAAACACACAGATGTAAAGGCCACAGTCAACCAACATGACCTCATAGACATACATAGAACAATCCATACAATAGCAACAAAGTGCACATTCTTTACCAAAGTACACTGAACATTGTCCAGAATAACTACATCTTAGGCCACAAAGCAACCTTAACAAACTCCAAAATATTGAGACACCACAAAGCATCTTTTTTGATCACAACACTGTGAAAGAAGAAATTAATAACAAGAAGAGTAAGAAAAAAATCAACTATATAGAAAATGAGTAACAACTTGCTTAAAAACCACTGGGTATTATATGGAGTCAAATCCTAGAATCAAGTGAGAGTGAAACACATCATACCAAAATCATAGGAAGACAGCAAAGGCAGTGCTCACATGTCAATGTGTAGCAATAGGTACACACATCAAAAAAGAAAAAAGGGACAAAATCAAAATATTAGCTATACAACTTGAAAAAATAGAAAGAGAATAGCAAAAGAAGCCCATGACCAGCAGACAAAAAGAAATAATAAAGATCAGAGTAGAAACAACTGTAACAAAGAACAGGAAAACAATACAAAGAATCAACAAAAGCAAAAGTTGCTTCTGACCAAACTGACAAAAGAAAAACAGAGGAGAAGACACTAATAACCCAAATAAGAAACTAAATGGGGAGACATTACAAGACAACCAACTGAAATAAAAAGCATCATAACAGACTACTAGAAGAAACTAATTTGAAAACCTAGAAGAAGCAAATCTCTAGCAACACACTACCTACCTAAACTAACACAAAGTGAGGTCAAAAATTTGAACACATGACAAGAGAAGAGAGGGAAAATGTAATAATAATAACTCCCAACAAAAAAGAAGACCTGATTCAGATGGCTTCACTGGAGAATTCTACCCAACATTCCAAGAGACTGCACCTGTACCACTCAACCTACTTGAGAACATAGAAAATGGAGGTTACTTTCAAATTCATTCTGTGAAGCTAGAATAACCATAATACCCAAACCAGGCAAAGATACTACACAAAAAAAGTCATCTACGGTCCAGTACCTCTCGTGAATATAGACGCAAAAATTCTCAACAAAATTCTAACCAACAGAATTCAGCATCACATCAGAAAAAATAATGTACAGCAATCAAGTGGGATTTATTCCATGTATGCAAGAATGCATTGGCACTTGGCTTGGCATGCAAGAATGATTCAACAACAGAAAACCAATCAAGGTAATCTACCACATAAATAGAACAAAAGAAATGAATCACATGATCACCTCATTCAATGTAAAAAAAAAATTTGATGAAGTCCAACACCCATTCCTGATAAAAACTCTCAATAAAATAGGAACGAAAGGGAAATTCCTAAACATAATAAATAGCATCTGTATTTCAAGATCTGTCCTGAAATACAATGCTGTCTGTGATAGGATAATATCCATATGCCTACAAGGAAGGCCAGTTAATACAACTATTATTCAAATTTACACACCAACCACTAAGGCTGAAGATTTTCACCAGCCTCTGCAGTCTGAAGTTGACTGAACATGCAATCAGGATGCATTGGTAATTACTGGTGACTGGAAGGCAAAAGTTCGAAACAAAGCAGAAGGATCAGTAGTTGGAAAATACAGCCTTGGTGATAGAAATAATGCTGGAGATCGCATGATAAAGTTTTGCAAGACTAATGACGTTTTCATTGCAAATACTTTTTATAACCAACACAAATGGTGACTGTACACATCAACCTCACCTGATGGAATACACAGGAACCAAACTGACTATATCTGTGGAAAAAGATGATGGAAAAGTTCGACCTCAGCAGTCAGAACAAGACCAGGTGCTGTCTGTGGCACAGATCATCAACTGTTCATATGCAAATTCAAATTGAAACTGAAGAAAATTAGAACAAGTCCACGAGAGCCAAAGTATGACCTTGAGGATATCCCTCCTGAGTTTAAAGACCATCTCAAGATTTGATGTGTTGATCACTAATGACCGCTGTGAAATGACATCAAAGACATCATCCATGAAGAAAGCAAGAGGTTATTAAAAAGGCAGGGAAGAAAGAAAAAACCAAATTGGATGCCAGAAGAGACTCTGAAACTTTCTGTTGAATGTCAAGCAGCTAACGCAAAAGCAAGGAATGGCAAAGTAAAATTCTTAAACAGAAGATTTCAGAGAGTGGCTTGAGACGACAAAAGAAAGCATTATAATGACATGTGCAAAGAGCTGGAAATGGAAAACCAGAAGGGAAGAACACATTCTTCATTTCTTAAGCTGCAAGAACTAAAGAAAAACTTCAAGCCTTGAGTTGCAATAGTGAAGAATTCTACAGGGAAACTATTAAATGACTCAGATAGCACCAAAAGAAGATGGAAGGAATACACAGAGTCGTTATGCCAGAAAGAATTGGTCGATGTTCAGCCATTTGAACAGGTAGCATATGATCAGAAACCAATGGTACTGAAGGATGAAGTTGAAGCTGCATTGAAGGCACTGGTGAAAAACAAGTCTCCAGAAAATGATGGAACATCAACTGAGATATTTCAACAAACAGACGCAGTGCTAGAAGTGCTCACTCATCTATGCCAAGACATTTGGAGGACAGCTACCTGGCCAACTCACTGGAAGATGCCCATATTTATGCCTATTCCAAGGAAAGGTGATCCAATCGAACGTGGAAATTACCAAACAATATCGTTGATGTCACACGCAAGTGAAACTGTGCTCAAGATCATTCAAAAGTGATTACAACAACATATTGACAAGGAAGGGCCAGAAATTCAAGCTGGGTTCAGGAGAGGACATGGAACCAGGAACATAATCACTAATGTCAGATGGATCGTGGCTGAAAGCAAAGAATACCAGCAAGATGTTTACTTGTGTTTCACTGACTATGCAAAAGCATTCAACTGTGGATCATACTAAATTATGGCTAACATTGTGGAGAATGGGAATTCCAGAACACCTAATTGTGCTTTTAAGGAATCTGTATATGGACGAAAAGGCTGCCGTGTGAACAGAACAAGAGGGCACTGCATGGTTTAAAGTCAGGACAGGTGTGAGCCAAGGTTGTATTCTTTCACCGCACTTTTTAATCTGTATGCCGAGCAAATAATCTGAGAAGCTGGATTATACAAAGAAGAGTGAGGCATTAGGATTGGAGGACGACTCATTAACAACCTACATTATGCAGATGACACCACCTTACTTGAAGAAGATCTGAGATACTTACTGGTGAAGATCAAGGACCACAGCCTTCCCTATGGATTGCACCTCAATATCAGGAAAACAAAAATCCTCACAACTGGACCAGAAAGCAACACTGTCATAAATGGAGAAAGGATTGAGGTTGTCAAGGATTTCATTTTACTTAGTTTCATAATCAACACCCTTGGAAGCAGCAGTCAAGAAATCAAAAGATGCATTGCATTGGGAAAATCTGCTGCAAAGGACCTTTTCAAAGTATTCAAAAGTAAGGATGTCACCTTGAAGACTAAAATGCACCTGACCCAAGCCTTGGTATTTTCAATTGCATCATATGCATGCAAAAGCTGGACCATGAACAAAGAAGACAGAAGAAGAACGGATGCCTTTGAATTGTGGTGCTGGAGAAGAATGTTGAAGGTACCGTGGACCTCCAAAAGAACAAACAGATTTGTTCTGGAAGAAGGACAACCAGAGTGCTTCTTGGAAGCAAAGATGGCAAGACTGCATCTTACACACTTTGGACATGTTGTCAGGAAAGATAAGTCCCTGGAGAAGGACATCATGCTTTGTAGAGTGGAGGGTCAGCGAGAAAGAGGAAGACCTTCAAGGAGATGGATCAACACAGTGGCCACAACAATGGGCTTAAGCATAAAAACAATTGTGGACATGGCACAAGACTGGGCAACATTTCGTTCTGTTGTTCATACGGTTGCTATGAGTCAGGACCGACTCGATGGCACCTGATGTATTGGTGGCTATCTTCATGTAGATATGTATATACATATGATGATATCATTACCAATGGATTTCATGAGCATCCTTAGTAAGGTGCTAAATTCTTAACCTAATGACCTGTCTCTTGTTATGGGGAAGCCCTCGGAAATGTATGTGTGGCATTTGTGTTTGTCTCTTCTTCCTTTCTTCCCCTTTTCCCTCTCTTCATACCACCTTCCTTTCTTTTCTCCATCCTTCCTTTCCTTTCTGTTCAGCAAAATGCCTGTGTAAGAGTCACCTTTTGGAGTGTCTCCTTAGCTCACAATTGTCCCTTCTTTTAAAACTGCCCTCCGCCTACAGTGTTCCTATCAGTGTGTTCGAACCACATGTCCCTGCTCGTTTCTTGTGAACTTAGCAAATCCGGTAACTGTGGATATCTGACTCATGCCAGGCAATCAAATCTCTCTCTCTGGAATTTGAAATTAAAACCAAAGGGGAAACAATTAGAATTTTTTTTTTGTGTGTGTGGTCCTTCCTATTCTTTAGGTCCACAGAAATGTGACAAAACTGAGTCTCTGCCATCACCACCCTGCCTGTTTTGGTGTGGGCTGATAACAGACAAGGTCCGTGTTCAGTGATTAAAAAGCAAAGCAGATCCTACACAGAAGTGATGATGGAATGTAAGTAGAGAATGATTTTTAGATTTCAGACAACTTTCTGTTTAATATATCAGTCTTTCTCTGAGACTTGACTCAGAGTCTATGAGATTCCCATATATGCTTAAAATACCTGCTTGCCATTTCTTTAAGGAGCCCTAGTGGTACAATGTTTAAGCACTTGGCCTGTTAACCAGAAAGGCCAGTGGTTTGAATGCACCACCGGCTCTGAGGGAGAAAAGACCTGGCTATCTGCTCCTGTAAAGACTCACCTATGAAACCCTATGGGGCACTTCTCCTTTTATTACAGGATCACTAAGAGTCAGACTCATCTTGACAGCACACAGTAACAACTACCTGTTTTGTTTTGAGCCAATACAGACTACTATGTACCAGGCACTGTGGTTATAACCATCACTTGGTGAGTTCATGCATGGAAGGAGCAGAATTTGCTGAAGGTCAGCTGTTGAACAACAGATTCATGATCAAAGTGTGGTGGGACCCTGAGAAGCGGTTGCTTACTTTACCTGGGCACGTTAGCAAAGGTTTCACAGACCAGGAAGAACGAGAACTGGGCTTTGGAAGATAATGGAAGTTTACTAGGAATAGACAGACTATAAAGTCAGTGTGGCTAGTGTGTGAAATTACGAGAGACAACAACCACAGAAACGAGACATAATTTCTTGCTAGGAGAGCCAAGGGCTTCTCATGCCTTGCTAAAAAGTAATGAGGCATACTTTCGATAGAGAAATGAAGATAATCTAAAATCACAATTTGGAAACAATTGGCCGGGAATATCTCATTATGGATTCATTTACTATGCACTGTAATAGAGCTGATCTTTGTAAATGTACTTGGAATTCAAATGACTCACATATACCTTTGATAAAGTTTGGCCTATACTTTTGAGGAAGCTCTTGAAAAACGTCAGTGATATTTTACTCTGATTGTAGTATTTCTGTGACATGTGAAAGACATTAAAAGACAACACTTTTCACCATCACGTTTGGCTCAGGCAGATGTTAATTAGAAACAAAAGTAATTTATGTTTAATGGTAGCAGGAGATTCATTATTCATTGTTCTTTGGTCACAGTGTAGTGAAGGTAGATTTCTATTCTTAGTTATCTAGTGCTGATATTACAGAAATGCTGTAAATGATATTACAGAAATGCTGAAAAAAGAAGTCTATTTTCTCACAGCTAAGAAGGTTAGAAGTCTGAATTCAGGGTGCTGGCTCTAGGGGAAGAAGGTTTTCTTTCTTAGTTGGCTCTGGAAGAAGGTCCTTGTCTCCTTGAGCTTTTGCTTCTGAGTGATGCTCATGTGGCTTGGCATCTCTTTTCTCCCATCTCTGCTACTTTCACTTGCTTGTCCAGTGTCTTCTACATCTCAAAAGAGATTGATTTAAGTATACCCTGCACTAATCCTGTCTCATTAATATCACAAAGACAAATCATTCCCAAGTGGGATTATAACCACAGGTATACAGGTTCGGATTTACAACATACCTTTTTGGGGGGACAGAATTCAATTCACAACATTCCAACCTTTTCCCTCCTGCAAAATTCATATCTCCACCACGTGCAAGACACATTTACCCTATCCCATCCTTCCCAAATCTTAAATCAGCTCCAAATCCCAAATCTCGTCTTCTCCAAATCATTTAAATCACATATGGTTGAGACTTCAGGTTTTTCATCCTGGGTCAAAATTCCTCTTCATCTGTGAGCTTATGAAATCTAGATTACGAGTTATCTGTTTCCAAAGTACAGTGACGAAGCAGTCCCAAACTACACACCTCTATTATAAATGAGATAAATACTAAGAAAAGAAGGCATAACAAATACCAAGCAAGTACAAAATCCAGGAGAACAGTTTACATTAACTCTCAAAGCTTGAAGATAATCCTTTCTTCTCTGAGACCATCTAGGCAAGGGCCCTTCCTTCCAGACTCTGTGTGTTAGTGGTAGTATCTGGATCTTAGGTCTTGGCCTCCTGGCTCTGGGCTTCAGCTCCATTTTCCAGGCTGTGAGAAATGTTGTTGGCACCCTGGATACTGCTCAGTCCCTCTTAACAACTGGTGGGCTGGTATAAATGCCCAGCTATGACCCTGCATTAATGATAGACGCAAGCTGCCTTATCCCTTATTAGGCCATCCGTAGGTAGTTACCAGAGTCTTTTTCCAATGAATGCTCAAGAAATCCAGTTTAAATTTAGTCAGTGAGAGTGAGGTTTTATTGGACAATTTTGTAAAATCAAGTTCCTCAGCCCACAAAGGAGACTAGAGAGAGAGGCGTGCCACCATTCTTTATAAGTCATTCTTATACCCTAGCCTGTGAGTCCCTCCCTCAGTTCCTCATTGGCTGAGTACTATGAGGAGAACAGTCTCTTCTGGATGTTGCCTAAGTCTTAACATTCCATTTCCTTTTAAGGTTATATCTCTTGCTTTCCAGAACAGGTTTTTCTACCCCCTCTCCTCCTCCTTTCTCTTTAGGTTTCCTAGCAACTTCTTGTCTTAGCCTTTGTTCTGAAGATGGACCATTTTGAAATTTATTCTTCACACAGGCCCGCTGAGATGGTTACTCTGCTCCCTTAGTTTCGGGCAGCCCTATTCTCACAGTCTACCTGAAGGGTGACACCATCACCTCTGCTCCAACAAGTCCCACTCTCTTGCCCCTTGGATATGACAACAGTGTGGGCACCCCTTGGATATGGCCCCTTAGCTTTGAGTAGCAGCCGCATCCTATTAGCCAGACTAAAGGACAGCTCTACACTCTGGACATGAGTTGGTAAAGATCTGACTCTGAAATCTAGGAGGCTGTGACTCTACCCTTTGACACCCCAGAGACCGTGGTTTTACTCTTTGAGACAACAGAGGTCATGGCCCCACACTTTGAGATCAAGTCAACTTTGCTTCCTGTGCCCTTTCCAATAATTCTGAGATGCTCCAGAGACAGTCCTTTTTCTGCTGCTAAGTTTTATTTATTTTGCTTTGTTGAGAATATGCACAGCAAAACAAACACTAAAAGGACAGCTTCTACATGTATGATTCAATGAGACTGATTATATTCTTTGGGTTGTGTAACCATTCTCACTCTCCTTTTCTAAACTCTTCCTCTTTCATTAACATAAACTCTCTGCCCCCTAAGGCTCCTTTGTAATCTTTGGAGTTGCTGTTGTCAGTTTGATCTCATGTAGATAGTTCTTTAAAAAGTATAATGCTTAAGGAGGAATTTTTTACTAGTGGAATTAAACTGTTACTTCTTTTTAGAATGACTTTATGAGACATTTTCAGTTTAAGGTTTAAAGATTATCTCAGGGTAATAAGTTCAGGGCTTTATTCACCCTCCATGACTCCAGAAAGTCTGGAGTGTATAAGAATTTGAACTTTTTTTCTGTATTTTCCCTCTTTTCATCAGGATTTTTTAATGGAATATTTAACCAAAATATTCAGTAATGGTAGCCAGGCACCATTCAGTTCTGGTCTCAAGGCAAAGGAGGCAGTTGCTTGCAAAGGCAATTAACCAAACGTTCCATGTTGTGCTGCTGTTGCTTGGTGCTGTCGAGTCAGTTCCAACTCATAGCGACTCGATACACAACAGAATGAAACACTGCCTGGTCTTGTGCGATGTCCACAATCATTTTTATGCCTAAGCCCATCATTGCAGCCACTGTGTCAATCCATCTCGTCGAGGGTCTTCCTGTTTTTTGCTGACCCTCTATTCTACCAAGCATGATGTCTTTCTCCAGGGACTGATCCCTCCTAACAACATGTTCAAAGTATGTAAGACAGAGTCTCACCATCTTTGCTTCCAAGGAGCACCCTGGATGCACTTCCTCCAGGAAGACCTGTTTCTTCTTTTGTCAGTTGATGGCACATTCAATATTCTTCTCCAACACCACGATTCAAAGGCACCAATTCTTCTTATGTCTTCTCTATTCCCTGTCCAGCTTTAACATTCATATGTTATGACTGAAAATACTGTGGCTTGGGTCAGGCTCACTTCATCTTCAAGTTGACATCTTTACTTTTCATTGCTTTAGAGATGTCCTTGGCAGCAGATTTTCCTGATGCAATGCATCATTTGATTTCTCAATTGCTGGTTACATGGGTGTTGATTGTAGAACCAGGTAAAATGAAGTCTTTGACACACATTTCACATCTTCCTCCTATTCCCGACTATCCTTCTTCCTCTGTTTCTCTAGGTGATCTATTCACAACCAGTTGTTACACTGTGGCTGGTCTCTTCTAAACTTTTAAGACCCCAGACACTACACAATGGACTAGGAGGTAGAACAGAACCACTAAACACACTGTTAGGCCAATTCACTTGCATGTTTCATGAAGCCATGACCCTAAATCCCAAATCAAGGGACCAGATTCCATGAGGTATTTGGTGGCACATAGGCAGCCTCAGCAGGTACTCTTTTTTTTTTTGTCATTATTGTAGACATATCTATCACAGAATTTTTACCACTTTAACTTCTTACAGATGTATAACTTATTGATAGCAATTACAATAATCAGCTATGCAACCCAACCCTTTAATCAATGCAATGCTTTCCATCATTGTTAAGCAGCTGTTTTCCCTCTCCTTACTGTCCCTGGTAACCACTAATAAACTTTGGATCTGACTTGATGGCACTTGGCTGGCTCTCTATACCTTTGTCTTTTCTTGTCTTTTCAAATAAATGTGGTCATACAGTATTTGTCCTTTCACGAGGGCTTATTTCACTCAGTATAATGTCTTCAAGCTCCATTCATTCATTCACTCATTCATTCAAGACTTCATTTCTTCTACAGGCTGAATACAGGGATAGTTCTGTTCTTGGCATACAAAAGGTATAACTCCTTTGTCCTGTTTCTTGCTTGTAGAATTCCAAGAAGCAGACAGGATATTCTTCTTTCTTTCTGGCAGAACAGCCAGTATTTCCACTCTCTGTTGAAAGATGAAAGGAACTAGCATGACTTTGAAATCTATGGATTTGTATTTAAGCCCTTGTTTTGCCATTAACTAGCTATGTGGTAACAATAACAATATGATTAAAAAAAACAAAAAACACTGTAAGCTATTTTATTTTTATATATGACATTGTATTTATTATTATTTTTTTTATACTTTGTACTCGGAAAAAGCTTATCAGATGGCTATATTGTGATCTCTTCTTTATAGGTAGAGTCCTTGGGTGGCACAAACTGTTATCACACTGAGCTGCTAATCAAGAAGCTGGAAGTTTGAATCTGTCCAGAGACACTGCAAGAAGAAAAGCCTGACAATCTATCTTGAAAAACCAACCGCTGCAATATATATGAGCACAGTTCTACCCTGACATATGCGGTACTGCCGTGAGTCAGGATCTGCTTGGGTAACTGGTTCTGTTTTAGCAGTGGAAAATTGAGTCATGGAGGGATTTTGTAGTTTACTAGCTTGGCAAAGGTGACGTGGCTACTAATACGGAGGAATCTACTTCTGGAGCTGTTGTTCTTAAGCACTGCATTATACTGCCTCCGTATACTCCATCATCTGGGCACTGTGGGTCTCAACTTTTGCTTCTACCAAAAGAAGAAATTCTGTCTGACATGTTCCTTCTCTGTGAGAGGGTCAAATGAGAGTAAGAAGGAAGGCAGTTTTTTTTTTTTTTTTAAATTTTACTGTGCTCTAGGTAAAAGTTTACAGTACAAATTATTTTCTTTCTCAGAAATTTAGACACAAATTGTTCGTGACATTGGATGCAGTCATCACAGTGTGTCAGCGCTCTGCCCTTTTCCACCCTTGGTTGCCTCTGTCTGCTCCTGCAGCTTTCCTGTCCCTTCCTGCATTTGGTCTCTTACACTTGATTGAACTAAGAAGCACGTTCCTCACGTGTGTTACTTTGTGTTACAGTCCCATCTAATCTTTGGCTGATAGGTGGACTTTGCCAGTGGCTTCAGTTCTGAGTTAACAGGGTATCCAGGGAAGAGAAAGTGTTTTGAAAAGTAAAAAGTGGAAAAGAAATTCAGGCGATTACTAAAACGGACATGCTGAGAGAGAGAGAGAAGGCTCCCTGGAGCAAGACTTAAAGATCGACCTTCAGCAAAAGGGCGGCCATCACTGCTCTGACAGCCTGAGATGGGACCGTGGGTCCCTTCTCCACAGCTGTCAGAATGGCAGTGGCAGAGGACAGATGCCAAGCCTAAGCATCCAGGCATGAGGGGCAAAATTTCTGTCACCTGAATCTCTGGGCGGTTAGACTCAGAGGTTGACCTTTTGAATGTAAAATACTTGTCAGGCTGCCAGGTACCAACTAGCCACAAAACAAAGTCAGCCAGGAGAGAAATATTCTACGCTGGCTCAACGATGCTTTTCCTCTTGTTTCACAAACTGTGACCACAGAGTCTCTTCTGGACAGAAATGGCTTTCACTGAGCTCAGATTATATCTGAAAGCCACGATCTCTCTACCATTTGGTCGGTGTATCACAACTTTTTGGAAAGTATATCTCTGTTTCATAGATGTGATGCTTTTTGTAATTTATTTTATCAAAAATAGTTGCCTAAGTTTCATTTTCTAACTGTAGAGTTGTGTGGCTTATTTGAATAAGTTTTGCAAATGCTATCTCGCGTTTCTCACCCTCCTCCCACAATTCTGGTAAATTTCTGATAGTGTTGGGAGAAAGGGATACTCAGTCTCTTGCCATGCACTGATGTAAATAGTATGTTTGTAGAAATGTCTCAGCTGAGTCATGTGTGTCTGATCTGGACAAGAAAATTCTTTGAAAAACAAAGTTAGGGACTGCTTTATATACTTGCTATTGGTGGAAAATCTTTAGGAATTAAACCACAGAGGGCTAAATGGGAAGTCAGTGATTTTAAGTTATACATTCACAATCACTAATTATCTAGAATATTAATTCTTATCATTATTTTTGAAATGTGTACAGTCAGCCCTGTGGTAGATTTGTCTGGTGACTAGAAATCCCTCCCATCCCTGACAGCACTCTCCTTTCACATATGGCTTTGCTATCTTCCCAGCAAAACATGTGACTGATTTCTCTACCATTTGCATCTGAGTTTGGCGGTGTGACCTGCTTTGACCATGTGAACATAAGGAAATGTAACACAAGCAGATGCTTGAAAACCATGTAGTGAGTTTGCTGTCTTCTGCAGCTGGGAAGTGTTTTTCACTGTATGAAGAAGCCCAGACCAGCCTATAGAAGATGAAAAATCATATGGAGGAAAGAGGAACTGGGCCAGATGAGGTCACTGGACCAACCATTCTGCCAACTACCAGGCACATGAATGAAGTCATCTTAAGTCCTCCGTCCCAGCAGCCAAGCTCCTAGCCGACGTTGCAGATTTGCCAAGTTAGCCCAGACCAGAAGAATTGCCTAGCAGATCCATAGAATTGAGAGAAATGATACATGTTTGCTGTATTTAATCACCAAGTTACAGGGCATTTTATTAGCCAACAGACTTACTGCTATGACTTTGAATTTTCCAACCCAAAGCCTTAGTCTATTGAAGAAGTTGGCACATTTAGGCCATGGGGCTGACTGCCTGTTTTGTACATGAAGTTTCATTCACATCCACTTGTTATGTATTTGCTATGGCTGACCTACAATGGCTGAACTGAGTAGTTATGACAGAGGCTGTACAGCTTTTGCACAGCCTAAAATATTTGCTATCTGAGTCCTAGAGTAAAACTTTCAGACTCCGTTAGAGTGAAGCAAAGAGATTTATTGAAAACAAAAGAAACATTCAAATGGAAAGATGTTAGCTCACACAGTGAGACCAATATACCTTAGGGGTGGCTGCTTCTCGGGGACAGATACAGGGCAGAAACCAGGAACTAGGTTACAATATTCTGATTGGACGTTGCAAGATCAAAAGGCAAGACAAGTAGGGAACTTCACAGCAGTGATTGGTTGGAAACACAAATGCAGGTAATTTGGATTGGTTAGTTTGAACATACGTATTTAAGTCAGCTAGTGCTGCTCTAACAAAAATACCACAAAGTGGATGGCTTTAACAAAGGAAGGTTTATTCTTACACAGTCCGGTAGGTTACAAGTCCCAAATCAGGATATCTGCTCCAGGGGAAGCTTTTTCTCCTTGTCAACTGTAAAGGAAATTCAGGTATTGTATCAGTATTTGCCTGGGGAGCACCTTGGCACAGGAACCTCAGGTCTGAAGGACGCGCTCTTCTCTCGATGCTGCTTGCTTGGTGGTATGAGGTTTCCAATTCTCAGCCTGCTTCTTCCTTTTATCCCTTGCGGGATGAAAAGATTAAGAGTGGGACAAGCCGTACTCCAGGGAAACTCCCTTTATAGTGGAGCAGGGAGGTGATCCTATGAAGGGATTCACAGTCCCACCCTAATTCTGTAGTGTACAACACAGGAAGCCCATAAAATGGAGGGCAATCACAAGATACCGGGAATCATGGCCCAGCCATACGGCTACACATATTTTTGGGGGGACACAATTCAATTCATGGCATCATGTGTATTAGTGTTTTACAGGGAAACTCTGATGGTACATTTCTTAAGTGCTACAGCTGCTGACCAAAAGGGTCAGCAGTTTAAATCTGCAGCTCCACTCTGTTTATAGGGTCACCTTGGGTCAAGACTCCACTTGATGTCCCAGGCAGAGTGTTTTACAGGACAGTTGTAAGGTAATTATCTCAAACATTTCCTGAGAGCTGCTAAGGAGACTTCTGATAAGATTCTTGTGTCAAGAACCTCCCCTGAGAATGTTAAAAACATTTCTTTTGTTATGTACTTAACTCTGCTAGCGTCAGGGCCTTCCCATAGCAGAAAGAGAAAACAGTTTCTTAGTTACAGGATTTTAACTTTGTACCAGTGTTACTGACTGTTAAAGAAGTTGGCATGAATTGAGGCCCAGACTAGTCATTTTACTTTGGTTAGAAAGTGTCCTGATTTAGGGCTCCTGCTAATAACCTCTAGGATAAGGTAGAAACAATATTTTGTAACAAAATGGGAACTAGCCTACTTCTAGATCAACTGCCTTAAATATTCTAGGCTCCTCTATTCTGAAGCTCTTATTCACTATATAGAGCTTCCTCACCTAATCTTGAGACTAATTCTTTGTTGTTGTCTATGTTGAGAATCAAAGTTTACAAGCTGTTATTTCACTTTTTCTAAAGATTTCTTTTGATGAGTAAAAAGTTTTAACTTTAGTGTAATCGAATTGATAAATCTTTTTCCAGAATCAATGATTTTTATGTCTTGTTTATGAAATAATCCCTTATCGCAAGGGAAAAAATTTTCATTTACATCTTCTACATTTTGAATATTTTTTGTGTTTTAAGTGAGAACTTTCACAGAAAAGTAAGTTTCCTTTGAATAATTTTTGTATGGGTTGTTCCATAACATGAGTCAGAATTTTCACAATGTGTCAGCATTCTCACTATGTTCATTCTGTTTGTTTTCTTTCCATTGATTTGGCTTTCCTACCTCTGCTTGCCTTCTCATCTTTGGTTCAGGTAAGTGTTGACCATTTGTTCTCAAATAGTTGGTTGCTTAAGGGAGCACATTGCCTCATGGATGATATTGTTTATTTTATAAGATTATCTATTACTTGTCTGAGAGGAGACCTCCAGGAGTGGCTTCAATTCCAAGTTAGTAGGGTACCTTAGTTAACCGGTCATGGTCTAGGGAGTTCCTCTTGTCCCTGTCAGTCTAATAAATCTGGTTTATTTTAGGAAGTTTTGCTGTACACTTTTCTTCCGTTCTATCTGGTACCTTCTACTGTGTTCACTTATATTTTCTATTTAAAAATGAATTGAACTTTTTTTTTGACATTTATATTCTTTTTTTTTTTTAAATTGTGACTGAGTGAAGGTATAACTTGCATGGCTGCCTACCTGTAGCTCCTTCTGTTCTCCTTGCCCAGTACAGCACAATCTTCCTTTCTGATCTATACATGTTGTATCCTCTTAACAATCTTCTGTCCCCTGTCTCCACCCTCTCCTCTCTTTTCTAGTAAGAGGCCAGTAGGACGGTATCCTATAGGTGCCAAGCCAAGTGCCAAGTGCCGTCGAGTTGGATTCATGTATAGGTGCATAGAACCATAAAGTGCGCATACCATATGGTCACATTGTGTTCTCGAGTCCAATCCATTCCTTCCAGAGTTGACCTCAGCAATGATTTATGAATAGAGGCAGCAATAGGTCTAGGGGCCATGATCCCAGGAGAACTCCCAGGCCTTCAGACCATCAGTTGTGGTCTTTTGGTGGTGGCCAGGCACCATCTGGTTCTTCGGGTCACATGTTGATACAGTCACCCATTCACATGGGTCCTTCTGTCTTCTGGGCTCTTTTTGCCTCATGTCTTTGTTGTCCGTGGTGATCATCTGCTCCAGCTGAGTTGGGACCGTTTGGTGTACCTCACATGGCAGCTTGCTAGCTTTTAAGACCCTAGACACCACTCACTAGTGTGGATTGCAGAAGACTCTCTTAGCAATAAGCTAGTTATGCCAATTGGCCTCGATATCCCCTGAGAGCATGGTCCCCAGACTCCTTCCCCTGCTACCTTGTGCTTGCAACATTGGGCTAAGATTAAAAGAGTTTTCAGTTTATGCTGAAGTGCAGTTAAATTGATCTTCTTTCTAATGTGTGCTGTCACTGCTTTCATTCAACCAAATTTCCAACTAATCTATAACCAGCCCTCTAGCTACCCTCCTCCCTTGCAGCCATCAAAGAGTCTTTTCTTCTGTACATGAGTCTGTTTTTAAGTCCTTATAGTAGGGGTATCATACAGTATTTGTCCTTGTGCTGCTAACTGATTTCACTCAGCATAATGTCTTCCAGTTGAAATGAGGTTATGAGATGCTTCTTAAAATCATCATTGTTCTTCATTATTGCATAGTGTTCCATGGAGTATATATACCATAGTTTGTCCATTCATCTGTTGTTGGGCATCTGGGTTGATTCCATCTGTTTACTATTGTGACTATGCTGAGATAAACATTTGTGTGCATGTATCTGTTTGTGTGATGCTCTTGCTTCTGTAGGATATATTCCAAGCAGAGGGATTACTGGGTCAAATGGTATATCTATTTCCAGCTTTTTAAGGAAGCACCAGATTGCTTTCCAAAGAGGTTGTACCATTTTGTAATCCCACCAGCAGTGTAGAAGAGTTCCAGTTTCTCCACAGCCTCTCCAGAATTAGTTACTTTTGTGTTTTGTGGATCATGGTCTACTTTGTGGGAATGAGATGGTATCTCATTGTAGTTTTGATTGGTTTTCTTTAATAGGTAATGACCGTGAGCATTTTCTTATGTGTCTTTTGGTTGCCTGGATGATGGCATCTCTGGAGTCTCAACTCTGTACCATTTGTCTGTATGTCTCTTTTTGTACCAGTACCAGGCTGTTTTGACTACTGTGGCAGTGTAATAGGTTCTAAGGCAGGGTAGTGAGAGGCCTGCCACTGTGTTCTTCTTCTTAAGTAAGTGCTTTACTTATCCAAGGTTTCTTCCCTTTTCTAAACAAAGCTGATGATTTGTTTCTCCATCTCATTAAAAAATGCCACTGGAATTTGTATTGGGATTGCAGTGTATATGTAGATCACTTTGGGTAAAATAGCCATTGTCACAATGTTAAGTCTTCCCATCCATGAGCAGGGTAGATTTGTCCATTTACTCGACGGCACTTGGCTGCTTAGTTTCTTGCAGTAAGGCCTTGCAGCTCTCTTTGTATCGGTCTCTATTTCTCTAGTTAGATTTATTCCTAGGTATTCTATCTTCTTGTGGGCTATAGTAAATGGTATTGATTTGGTGATTTCTTCTTGAATGGTCTCTTTGTTGGTAAAAAGGAATCCTATTGATTTACTTATATTTATCTTATATCCTGATACTCTGCTGAACTCTTCTATTAGTTTGAGTAGTTGACTTATGAGTTCTTTAGGATACTCTGTGTATACAATCGTATCATCTGCAAAATGGGAGATTTATGCTTCTTCTTTGCTGATGCAAATGGCCTTTATTTCTTTGTTTTGTCTAATTGCTCTAGTCAGGACTTCTAGTACAATGTTGACTAGAAGTGGTAAGAGTGGGCATCCTAGTCTAGTTCCTGTTATCAAGGGGGAATTCTTTCAGTTTGTATCCATTCAGCATGATGTAGGTGGTAGGCTTTGCATAGATGCCCCTTATTGCATTGAGGAATTTGCCTTCTATTCCCATTTTTCTGGGTGTTTTTTTAGCATGAATGGGTGTTGGACTTTGTCAAATGCCTTTTCTGCATCAGTTGGCAAAATCAGATGATTCTTATCTTTTCTGTTATTTATGTGGTTGACCACATTAATTGTTTTGCTGATGTAGAACCAGCCTTGCATCCCTGGTATGAATCTAACTTGGTCATGATGAATTATTTTTTTGAGATGTTGTTGAATTCTATTGACAAGGATTTTGTTGAAGGTTTTTGCATCTAGGTTCATGAGTGATACTGGTCTGTAATTTTCCCTTTTTTGTGAGATCTTTCCTTGGCTTTGGCATCAGGGTTATGCCAGCTTCAGAGAATGAATTTGGGAGTATTCTATCCCTTTCTATGCTGTGAAATAGTCTTGATAGTATTGGAGTTAACTCTTCCCTAAAAGCTTGGAAGGATTCTGCAGTGAAGCCGTCTGGGCCAGGGGTTTTTTTGGTTGGTAGTTTTTAAATGAATTTTCCATCCCTTTCTTCGTGATGGGTTTATTAATTTGTTCTACTTCTCCTTGTGATAATTTTGCTAGGTGATAGGAATCTAGGAATTTGTCCAATTCTTCTAGGTTTTCAAACCTAGTACAGTCTTTCATAATATTCTGCTATGAATCTTTTGATTTCTGTTGGATCTTTGTGACATGTCCCATCTCATTTCTTATTTGGGTTGTTTCCTTTAGTAAGTTTAGCCAATGGTTTGCCAATTTTGTTGATCTTTTAAAAAAACTGGCTTTTGGTCTTTTCAGTTTTTCTAATTGTTCTTCTATCCTCTAATTCATTTAGTTCTGCTCTAATTTTGATTATCTATTTTCTTCTGATGACTGAGGGGTTCCTTTGTTGTTCTCTTTCTACTTGTTCAAGTGAATGTGTGCATTTATAGAGACAAACTGATCTCTGAGCACTGCTTTGTCTGTATCCCAGAGGTCCTGGTAGGATGGGTTTTCATTCTCATTTGAATCTATAAATTTCATTCGTTTTATTTCATCCTTAATTTCTTCTATAACCATGGCTTTTTGAACAAGATGTTGTTCAGTTTCTATGAGTTCCAATTTCTGTTTTTTCTGCTATTGATTTTGACTTTTGTGACTTTATGGTCTGAGAAGATGCTTTGCAATAATTCAACAGTTTGGATTTTGTTGAGATTTGCTTTATGTTCTAAGACATAGTCTATTCTGCAAAATGTTCTATATGCATGGAGAAGAAGGTATACTTATCTGTTTATGGGTAAAAAGTTCAGAATATGTCAATGAGGTCTCATTGTTTAATTGTTGCAATAAGGTCTTCTGTTTCTTTACTGAGATTTTTTTCTAAATGATCTGTCCATTATTGGAAGTGGAGTGTTGAAGTCTCCAACTATTATTGTGGAGTGATCTGTCTTACTTTTCAATGTAGCCAGTGTCTGTTCAATGTATTTAGATACTTTTGGGTGCATAAATGTTTAATATTGTTAAGTCCTGCTTGTGTGGTAAACCTTTCAGCAAAAAATAGTGTCCATCCTTGTACATGATGGGGGATTTTACATTAAAATCTATTTTATCTGAGATTAGTATCACCACACTTGCTCTTCTTTGTATAGTGTTATCTTTGTATATATTATTCCATCCTTTCGTTTTCAGTTTGTTCGTATCTTTAAGTCTAAAGTGTGTTTCTTGTAAGCAACATATGGACGGGTCACGTCTTTTGCTCCAAGATGTCACTTGTTGTCTCTTTATTGGAGTGTTTAGTCTGTTTACATTCAGTGTAATTATTGATAGGTATGTGTTTAGTGCTGTCTGATGTATTTTGATGTTTGATGTGCTGTTTGATGTATTTATTTTTGTGTCGGTGTTTTCTCTGTTGCTCTTGATATTCTGTTGTGAGTCATTTTTCTTTATGAGTTGACTTTTTATCTTTTTCAGTGTTGGTTATTGCTTGTTGAGACTCCTGTATTACATTTCTTGCTTTGATATGTTGCATTGTTATTGTGCTTTGTGGCTACCCTTATGATCCCTCTTAATATTCTAACCTAAACCCAATTTTAATTCCTACGTATCTTATTAAATTCCTCTCCATCTGGAAGCACTATAACTACTGTAGTCAGGCACTCCTTGAATACTCTGGGGGTCAGTTCTACCCTGGCCCCTAGGATCGCCATGAGTCAGATCCGACTCAACAGCACTTGGCTTGGCTTGGCATCTTAGTTTTCATGGTATGATTACCAGATCACTTCTTTAATATTATAGCTTTGATTGAGTTTTGTGCCTTCCCTAACTGAATAGGTTTTGAACTATATGTCCTGGGTTGTTTCCTTAAATATACACTTAATGGTTTTATTTTTCTAAGCAAAGAGTTTCTTTCAGTATTTCTTGTAGTTTTGGTTTGGGTTTTACAGAGTCTCTAAGCTTCGTTTATCTGTGAATGTCTTAATTTCCTCTTTATATTTGAAGGGTATGTAATTTTTTGCAGGATATATAATTCTTGGTTGGAAGTTTTTCTCCTTCAAGGCTTTGAGTATGTCATCCCACTGCCTCCATGCCAACACTGTTTCTGCTGAGAAGTCAGACGAGAGCCTACAGGGCTTCCCTCTGAATGTTAGCTTTGCTTTGAATCTCACTGCCTTTAAGAGTTTCTGCTTATGTTTCGTTTATTAAGCTTGATTACAATATGTCTTGGCATCTTTCTTTTGGGGTCTATTTTTTGTGGCATTCAATACACATCTTGCATATCTATGTTTTGTTAGTCTAGGGTCACTACAAGTTGGACTTGACTCAGCGGCAGTGGGTTCTTTCATTATTTCAGGGAAGTTTTCTGTCAGCAACTCAGCAACAATACTCTGTGTTTTCAGCTATCCCACTCTGTTCAGGAACTCCAAGTTAATCATAGATTATACCTCTTGATAGATTCCCACATGTTTCCTAATGCTTCTTCATTTTTCTTATTTCTTTTCTCTGATTTCTCCTCATAACTGCTGGTGTCAGTTGCTCTGTCTTCAAAGTCCCTAAGTCTGACTTCCAGTTTGCCAGTTCTGCTCTTTTGGCTTTGAACTGAATTGACTAATTCTGTAATTTTGTTATTGATCCATACGATTTGAGAATGTTGATGTTCCATCAGTTTGAATAGCTTGCTTAATTTTTCATTTTGCTCTACTACATTTTGTTTCATTTCTAGGAGAGCTCTCTATGTAATTCTTTTGTATTCAACCTCCAATAGTTTCAGAAAGGCTTCTTCATATGGAAGGTTTTTTGATTCTTTATTTTAGGAGTTTTCTGGAGCCATGGTTAGTTGATTCTTTAAATGCTTGTTGATGGTCTGTTGTTTTGGGGACTTCTTGAGGCTGTTTCGTTTCTCTGGTGTTGCCTCACCAAGAGCTGTGACATAGCTCTGAGAAGGGAATTTGTCACCAGCCACTTCTGGGTACTCTAGTGATTGGCTGCAGTGGACTCTGGGGTGGCAGTCTCCACCTCCTGGCTGGCAAAGACACTACCCTACTTATGGAGTCACTGAGGGGCTGTCAACTGACACTTTGATGTGGGTCAGTCAGTAATGGCTAGAAGAGATGCCATTGGGCTGCACAGCAATTATTTCTCTAGGCAGTCTTGTTTTAAAAAGCTAAAAGCTATCTGACAGCTTCCAAAATCAGTCAGGCCGTCAGGTGTGACAGGCGCCACCTTCCGTCTGACAATGGTTTCACCTCTTTGGCCAGCCCCAGGTGCTATGATGTAGTTCAAAGTAGGGAGGGGCTACTGCCCTGCTGCCATTGGCCATCGGGCCCTAACCATAAGACCACACTGTGCTAAACACAGCCTTTCTGCTGGAAAAGCACTCTCCAGACTGGCACTGCTTCCCAGCCTAAGAATTAACCCCTGCTGAGGCCTCTGCTTGGGTAAGTCCACCTCCCTGCTGACTAAGATTGTGTCCCTGTCAAGCTGCCCCTCCTACCACGAAAGAGCCGAATCTATGGTGGACCTCCAAAAAGAGAGGGAGGAGGCACTGTGGTGCCCTCAGTCTGTTTCCAGGATCTCAAAATGTGGCTATTCCACACACTGTCTATCTGCTGTGGCACACACTGGTCACTGTACTGCAACTCAGTGTATATGCCAGCTCATTCCCATTCCGTGCCTACTGGCCAACAAAAAGAACAAAATGTTAAAAGTGCCAGTACCTTCAGTCTGCATGCACAGTCATTCAGTAGGAGTGGGACTCAGTGAGAGAGGAAATTTCCTGTTTAGTGGCATATAGTCCAAACTGATAGCCTATGTTGTGTCCTAGGGCTAACTAGGTGTCCACAAAGCTCCATTCAGTTATGAATTATCAATCCAGGCCTTAATTTTCAGAGGGAATTAAGGAGATGTGTGTCTAGTGTGCCATCTTGACTTTGCTCCCTGGGTTTCCTTGACATTCATATTCTTAAAATGCCTGGAATTGATTTTTGGTCATAGTATGAGGCAGGCATTCAATTTCTTCTTTCTCTATGTGGATTCCATTTTTCCTAGTGAACGGTTACTTCTTTTTCCACTGATCTTACCTACTATCTCTGCTGTCTAGCAATATTATATCAGTGTTTTAGAGCTGTCTAGTATATTCTAATCTATAATCTGTTGCTGTGGAATCTACAGCAACCCCATAGGACAGAGGAGAACTGCTCCATAGGATTTCTAAGGAGCAGCTGGTGGATTTGAACTACTGACCTTTTGGTCAGTAGCTGTTTTAGTCAGCTAGGCTGCTCTAACAGAATTACCACAGAGTGGATGGCTTTAACAAAGAAAGATTTATTCTTACACAGTCCGGTAGGTTGCAAGTCCATATTCAGGGTGTCCGCTCCAGGGAAAGACTTTCCCCTTGACGGCTCTGGAGGAAAAGTCCAGTATTGCATCAGTCATTGTCCAGGGAGCGTCCTAACGCAAGAACCTCTGGTCTGAACGACGCGTTCTGCTCCTGGTGCTGCTTGCTTGATGGTAGCGAGGTTCTCAAATTGTCCTTGGTTCTTTTTCCTTTTATTCCTTGCAAGCTAAAAGCATTAAGGGTGGGGCAAGCCATGCTCCAGGGAAACTTCCCCCATAGCAGGAATTCACAGCCCCACCCTAATCCTTTAACATACAGGTTAGCAAAACCACACAATGGAGGACAGTCCCAAGATACTGGGAACCATATCCCAGCCACATGGCTGCACACATATTTGGGGGGACACAATTCAAATGTCTAGCAATATTATATCAGTGTTTTAGAGCTGTCTAGTATATTCTAATCTATAATCTGTTGCTGTGGAATCTACAGCAACCCCATAGGATAGAGGAGAACTGCTCCATAGGATTTCTAAGGAGCAGCTGGTGGATTTGAACTACTGACCTTTTGGTCAGTAGCCAAGCTCTTAATCACTGTACCTTCAGGGCTCACACTTTATTCTATTTTACTCTGTTATTGGTACTTGCAATTGAGTCTACCCCAGACTCATGCACAAGGAAATGAAACACTTTCCTGACCTGCACCGTCCCCACTTTGGCTGTGGATCCATAGGGTTTTCACTGGCTGATTTTCCAAAGTAGATTATCCTCTAAGACATTCTTACTAGTCTATCTTAGTCTGGAAGCTCAGCTGAAATCTGGTCTGTGTCACAGCAAGATACCAACCTCCACTGACAGATGGATGATGGCTGTCCACGAGGTGTATTAGCTGGAATCAAACTCAGCCCTCCTTCATGGAAAGCAAAAATTCCACCACAGGATTCCCAATGCCTACTTTATTTGTCAGTTTATCTGATCTTATGCCAATGTGACTCTCTTTATTATTGTAGCTTCATAATATATCCTGATGGTTTGTGGAGCAAGTCCTCTTGCCCTGGCTCATCTTTGGTGAATCCAAGTTGTTCTTGACCCTTTCCTCTTCCATATGCCTTTTGGAATCATCCTATTAAATTCCAGGTCAAACTTTGTGAGGTTTCAAATAGAATTGCACTGAATCTATAAATAAAATTAGAAAGAACGAATCTTTCCACAATATTAACTCTTTCTACCCATGAGCATAGTGTATTTATTTAGGTCTTCTTAATATCTCTTAATAAAATTTTATAATTTCCTCTGTAGTTCTAGCACATTTTTGATTATGTATTTTTTACCTTATCTTGAGTTTCTCTAACTACTGTAAATGGAATCTTCTTCTCTTTTAAATTATATTTTCTAATTATTTGTTGCTAGTATGTAGAAATTACATCTTAAAATATTAATCTTATAGCCAGTCTTATTGCTAAACTCTTCCATTATTTCTAATGATTTGTCTATATAATCCTCTGAGTTTTCATTTTAAGTAATCTTATAATGCCATTAAGTTAATTTTGACACACAGTGACCCTTAAGAGAGAATGGAACTTCCCTGTAGTGTTTCCAAGGATGTAAATCTTTGTGGAAGCAGACTGCCGTGTCCTTCTCCCACAGAGTGGCTGGGAGGTTTGAACTGCTGGCCTTTTAATTAGCAACTGAGTGCTGACCAGAGCTGCTTAGTTATCATGCTACATGCAGTAAGTTGAGATTTATTTTTTCCTTCCAATTGTTAGAATGCTAACTTCTTTTTCTTTATTTTATTGTACTGGCTCAGACATTCATAATCTGGATAGAAGTAGTATTAATGGGACTCTTGTTCCATTCTTGATTTTAAATGATTTTAGCATTTCTAATTTAGAACGATGTTTGCTCTGGAATGCTTATAGACTCTTCTGTGTCTTTTTGGCATGTTCTTATTCTTTGAGTCCTTCCTTACTTTCTGGTACACACACACACACACACGAATTGTTCCAAGTTTGTCTTATCCAGTCCTGGAGTCAGCCATTTCTCCCAAGAGTCTTTGTTTCTTTTAGTGGAGAATGGTATACAGAAACCACGATTTATAGACTTTATATAAAAGAACATATAATTACAATTCCAGTCTAAAATTGTTTCTTTAATATTATTATCTAATCAGTGTTAACAAAACACTAGTGGCTTAGTAGTTTAGTGGTATGACTGTTAACCAAAACATCAGTAGTTCGTATCAACCAGGTACTCACTGGAAACTCTATGGGGCAGTTCTAATCTGTCCTATAGGGTCACTATGAGTCAAAATCAACTCAGTGGCAATGGGTTTTTCGTAGGTATAATCAGTGTTAAATATTTAACTGTCTCATAAGTTTAGAATTTTTACATTGTATGCTCGAGTCAGGATCCAAATAAGGTCCACATATTGTGATTGGTCCCTGGTGGTGTAGTGGTTAAGTGCTACATCTGCTAACCAAAGGACAGGCAGTTCAGATCTACCAGGTGCTTCTTAGAAACTCTATGGGGCAGTGCTAACCTGACCTATAGGGTTGAGATGAGTCAGAATTGACACCACGGCAGTGGTTTTGGTTTTTGGCACTGGGATTGGTTACTTCAAGCCTTTTTCAAATCTGTCAGTTTCACCTCTGTAATGCTTAATATTGTATGTAAGTTGGGCTAGGCTATGACTCTCAGTAGTTTTGCTGACACCATGTGTATTAGTCAGCTAGGGCTACTCTAACAGAAATACCACAGAGTAGATGGCTTTAACAAAGGAAGGTTTATTCTTACACAGTCCGGTAGGTTGCAAGTCCATATTCAGGGTGACCGCTCCAGGGGAAGGCTTTCCCCTTGTCGGCTCTGGAGGAAAGTCTGGTATTGCATCAGTCTTTGTCCAGGGAGCGTCCTGGCACAGGAACCTCAGGTCTCAAGGACTCGCTCTTCTCCTGGTGCACATTTCTTGATGGTGCGAGGCTCCTAGTTCTCTTTGTTTCCCTTTCCTTTTATCCCTTGCAAGCTGAAAGCATTAAGGGTGGGGCAAGCCACACTCCAGGGAAACTCCCCCTACTGCAGAACAAGGAAGTAATTCTATGCAGGAGTTTACAGCCCCTTTAACATACAGTTTAGCGAAACCACACAATGGAGGACAGTCCCAAGTTACTGGGAATCATGTCCCAGCCACACAGCTGCACATATTTTTGGGGGGACACAATTCAACCCATGACATCCAGATCTGTCAGTTTCACCTCTGTAATGCATAATGTTGTATGTAAGTTGGGGTAGGCTATGACTCTCAGTAGTTTTGCTGACACCATGCAATCACCTTCCATTTTATGACCTGATAAAACCTACCCAAGCCACTGCTGTTGAGTCAATTTCGACTTACAGCAACCCTCTAGGTCAGAGTAGAGCTACCCCATAGAGTTTCCATGGAGCACCTGGTGGATCTGAGCTGCTAAACTTGTGGTTAGCAGATGTAGTGCTTAACCACTTCACTACAAGAGTTTCCTTATTACCTGATACAAGCAATCAGTTAGTTGAAAGGGGAGTTTCTTTGGAGGCGTGGCCTACCTCCAGCATGTAAATAGTTGTTCCCACAAAGGTTGTCTTTCTCCGTCTCTGCAGTCCTCTTATTGCCTAATTTCTTTCTCTTGGGATGTAATCCTACAGAAGTCTCTGGCCTGCTGCGTGACCTGCAGATTTTGGATTTGTCAGCCCTGCAACCCCGAGAGCCTGCGGAATTCTTTAGCCTGTCATCTAACCCATGGATATGGGATTTGCCTGCCTCTACAACGGTGTGAAAAATTTCCTTAAAGTAGATTTCTTTTTCTATATATTTATATATTCTTCACTAGTTTTACTTCTCTAGAGGACCACATTAACATACCTTCATCTCTTTTTCTCCTGCTTGTAATTTTATTTAGAGGAATTTAGGTTATTTGTCCAGCTGTGTTTTTCACTGCTTGGATTTTGCTGATTGCATTCTTGTTGTGTAGATAATGTGCTCCTCTGTGTTTTCTGTAAATTACTGGTTGGATCTCAAAGTTTGAACAGATGTAGATGTGATCTTTTTGGTAAGCCTCCTTCATGGGTGATGGTATGTTCTTTTATCAGGAGACATGTGATGTCTGGTGGTCTTTCTTTTTGTAATGTTAGTAAGCTTTCATGCTCATTTGCCTAACTAGATCCATTAAATCATGACAAGTGGCAAAACTGTGACATACTAAATTTGTCATCTGTCTTCAGTTATTAGCTGGACTACTTCTATGAAGAGAAATCTCCCCTCATCTATTGTTAGTAACTTCTAACTCAGTTACTTCATGCTTACAGATAATGGTCTTTATAATTCTTGACCTTAAAATTTGTTGGAGGAGTTTTTTATAGCCTAAGACATAATCATTTTTTTCCAGTTGCTTGTCATATAGGCCCTCTAGGTGAAATTTCACTTTGGTTCTGCAGCAAAAATGTGTTTTGAAAGATTCTAAATTGAACTGGATTTCATTTTTCTTGGATCTGCAATCAATGCCCATGGAAGTAGCAGTCAAAAAATCAAACGACATATAACATTGGGCAAACCTGCTGCAAATCCCTCTCTTTAAAGTGTTAATAAGGCAATATGTCACTTAGAGGACTAAAGTGCCCCTGACCAAAGCCATGGTATTTCAATTGCCTCATATGCGTGTGAAAAGTGTACAATGAATAAGAAAGACCCAAGAAGAATTAGCCAAGCCAGCCAACTCATGGTGAGTGCCTTTGAATTATGGCGTTGACAAAGAATACCATGTATACAATTGACTCCAGAAGAACAAGGAAATCTGCCTTGGAAGAAGTACAGCCAGAATGCTTCTTAGAAGTGAAGATGGTGAGACTATCTTTCATGTACTTTGGACGTATTAAGAGGGATTATTCCCTGGAGAAGAACATCATGGTTGGTAACACGCAGAGTCAATAAAAAAGAAGAACACCCCCCACGGAGACAGACTAACACAGTGGCTGCAACAGTGTGGCCTCAAGTGTAGCAACAACTGTGAGGATGGTTGAGGGCCAGGCAGTGTTTTGTTCTGTTGTACATAGGGTTGCTGTGAGCTGTAAGTGACTCAAGGGCACTTGATAACAACACAAACTGAACTAAAAGAAAATTGCTAAGAGAGCAAATTTGATGTGAGAAACAGTGTTTTGGATATTTAAGGCCCTATTAGAGCTGGAAAAGTGTAAAGTAAGCCATGTATTACACTAATCACAATCTATAGTTATTAACCATTGTCCATATGTAATACAACCATCTAATTTTACCTGTGAGAACCTAGGGTTCATTCATTTGCTCACTTAACACATGTGTGTAGTTGTTAGCTGTTGTAAAATCAGCCGTTGACTCACAGTAATCCCATGGGCAACACACAGCTGGTCTGTTCTGTGCCATCCCAGAGATCAGCTGGGGAATCAAACCATTCTGATCATAGGGTTATCACTGGCTGAATTTTGGAAACAGATCAACAGAATTTGCTTTATAGTCTTTCTTAGTCTGAAAGCTTCTCAGAAACCCTTTCAGCATTGTAGCAACATGTAAGGCTCCAACGACAGGCAAGTGATGGCCCTGAGGTGCATTGGGCAGCAATCCATCCAGATCTCCTGCAGAAAAAAATTCAACAACCAAACTTGTTGCTGTTGAATTGATTCTGACTCATGGTGACAGAATAGAACTGCCCCATAGAGTTTCCAAGGAGCACCTTGGGTTTCAAACTGCTGACTTGTTGCAGCCATAGTGCTCAACGGCTATGTCACCAGAGTTTCCAGGTGGTCTCCTCCATAAAACCAAACCAAGTGCCACTGAGTTGGTTCCAACTAACAGCGACCCTATAGGGTAGTGTAAAACTGCTCTATAGAGTTTCCCAGAAGCACCTGGAAGATTTAAACTGTAGGAGGGGGGAATTCTACTGTAATTCACCAAGGGCACCACTCAACCAATATTTACTGAGCTCTTATTACGTCTTTGTGATGTTGTGTGCCATCAAGTTGATTCTGACATTTGGTTGGTTTCCTAGGGTGCATTCTTCCCTGGAGCAGATCACCGTATTTTTTCCCTGTTGAGCCAGTGCTAAGTTTGAATAGCTGACCTTTTGGTTATCAGCTGAGAGCTTAATCACTGCATCAGCAGGGCTCCTGACTTTACTATTAGAAGGCACAAAGCAGCAGTGAACAGAAACAATGATCCTGATTGTGTCATATTTGTTTTGGTGTGGGGAAACAGAGTAACAATTCAACAAACCAATCCAAAATGCTAAAATGAAATCCACTGTCACTGAGTCTGTTGTAGCTTGTAGCGACCCTATAGGACAAAGTAGAATTGCTCCATAGTTTCCAAGGAGTGCCTAGTGGATTTGAACTGCTGACCTTTTGGTTAGTAAATGTAGCACTTAACCACTACACCAAGAGGGTTTCTGAATACACCATATCATCAATAGATGAGATAAATTTCACAAGTGATAAGTAGGAAGAAGCAAATGAACAGGGGGACGTGTTAGTGCTATTGGGTAAGATACCGCTTCAGATGGCACGTTACCGTTTAAGAACTCCTTGACACGAAGAAGACCAATGTGCAAAGATCTAGAAAGAGGGCTTCCAGAGGAAGTGAAAGTGCAAAGGCTCTGAGATGGGAATGAACTTGGCATACTGAGGAAGAGAAAGCTGATAAGTAACACTGGTTCCTGGTGAGCAGGTAGAAGAGTGGTGGAAAGTGAGCCTAGAAAGGTTGCTCTTTTGATCATTCACTGATAACTTTTTTATCTCAATTGTTATGATTCTGGGGCCCTAGTAGCTGTGTTCATTCAGTAGAACATGAGCAGATGCAGAGTGTAATATTTTAAAAATCAGTTTCCTCACCCTGCCTGCTCCAAAGTCTAAATCTGTCCCTTTAGGAAACCAGCTTTGGGGAAATGTGGTCTCTAGCCTGCAGCCTGGGTTTCGAGTCTGAGGGCTACTGTTCCCCCTGCTCTCAGTGCTGACCGCGAACGTGAGACTTGCTGACTTGAAGCTGTTTGGAAAACCAGCCTCTTGGTGATTCTTGCTTTCTGCTCTACCCTGACCTCTGGTGGAAGCGGCCTGCAAAGACAAAGACCAAGCTAGAATCAGGAAGCCTTGGCCTCTTCCTCTTCCTCCTCCTGATATTTGGCTTAGTGTGTGCAATTTTTATCCAGGCCTTTAGAAAGTTCTTCATTTCCTCCTCAGGTTTCTAGGACATAGCAAGAGTAGAACTTCAGACACCGTGACATGGAGTGCCCAAATGACTTCTGTCATAAGAATTATTCTTTAGAGTTTGGACGCAATGGGCCCATCCTTTCCCAGGCATGGGATCAGCCTGACCAGCTGGAATATTACATCCCTTTGGCCTCAGAGATTGATTCACAAAGAAAATATGACCCAAACTGATCAAACTGTGCTGCTCTAAGCATTGATACCTGGATACTGGAAGAGAAGGGATCTCCATCCTTTTCTGGGATCTGGAGTTAAAATATCTTTTTACCTGGACTTCCTGGACTGACCATGTCTTTGACCAGGTGGAGAAAAGCTGTATGAGAATCCAACAACACTGAGGAGGAAAGTGGGGTCTGCAGATGCAGCGGGAGCTATTGTTTAAACTCCTGTGTTTAGTTGTGCCTGGAGTGAGCCTTTTGTTCTCTTAAGCTAGTTTTAGTTGGGTGTCTGTTGCTTACTAACTAGCAGTCAGCTAATTAATACAATACTGAATCAGTGCTAGCCATTATTATTAATAGCAGTATTAGTCAAAAGTAAGTTTGAAGTAGACACACTGTCTACTTCACACACTTTCCTTTTAGAAACTGCAATTACATAATTTCTGTGACTATTTTTTAAATATTGATCTCTCCTACTCTTTGAGGGCAAAGACCATGTTTGTTTTGCTCATCTCTCTGTCCTTCAACTCCCTGTGTGGTTGACAGTAAGCTCTATATAAATGTTCGTGGGTGAATAAATAGTTTACTGATGTATGTAAAATTACCGTTATCTGATACTATGGTGGCTATCTAGGAGAATGCATTTATTCTGCAGTGATTCATCCCAAAGGGTTTAGGTGACTTAACTGAGCCAAAAAGAAAAAGAAAAAGAAAAAGAGTGACAGATAATACTCTCTCTCTCTCCCTTTGTGTGTGAGAGTGCGTATGTATGGAGGGAAAGTAAATGTGGCAAAATGTTGTAATGATTGCCAAAATTAAGTGGCTGGTGCATAGATGTGTACACGATTGCATGCATACACAGACATGTGCACATTTATGTGCAAACATACACATGAATGTGTTTATATTTTATAACATAATTATTTTACTCATGGTGCTTTATAACTTGCTTTTCAATATCTTCAAAAGTAGGCAGAAGAGTATAATGAATCCCATGTACCTAATAACCCAGATTCAGTGTGGCCAATCTGTTTCATTTCTACTCCCACTTTTTCCCCCTCCCTGTAGATTTTTTAACTTTATACTTTGAAATTATTTCTATCTTCCAGGAAAATTATTAGTACAGAGGATACTTGAGTATTCTTTATCCAAAGTCATAAATTTTAATAATATTTTGTCACATTTATTTCATTATTCTTCCTCTTTCTTTTGTTCTGTGTTGTATGTGCATATAACACATGATTCTTTTTTTTTAAATTTAACATCACTGAGTGAAAATGTACATTCCTGTATAAATTTACATGCCCCTCTATATGCAGCTTCCGCTGCTCTCCCTGCCTGGTGACAGCACACTATTCCTCTCTGCTCCATACATGTCTCATCCTCCCAACAGCCTCCTTTCCCCTCCTCTCCACCCACTCTCCTTCCTCCAGCTAGAGGTCAGCAGGATGATATCCTATAGATATATAGAACCATAAAGTGCATCCAACATATGGTCACTCTGTATTGCCAAGTCCAGTACAATCCATTCTGGTCCAAAGAGTGGACCTTTGTTATAATTTATGGGTAAGGGCAGCATCAGGGCCAGAGGCCATGCTCTCAGGGGAACCCCGAAACTGCTGGACCATCACTTGAGGTCTTTTAGTGGCGATCTCAGGATGCACCCCTTTTTATTCTTGTGTTGCCAGTGAGACTCCTCTCTGTGAGCTCCATCGTGGCCATCACTGGTGGTGGCTGGGCACCATCTGGTTCTTCTGGTCCCAAGTCGACGTAGGCACCCACTCTTGTGAGTCTCTCTGTCTTCTAGGTTGTCTTTACTGCATGTCATTTTGGTCCTCGCTGAGCATCCGTTCGTGCTGAGTTGGGACCATTTGCTGTGTCCTCGGATGGCAGCTTGGCAGCTTTTGAGATCCCAGATGCCACTCACCAATGTGGGGTGCAGAGAGCTCTCTTAGCAAAATGCTAGTTGTGCCAGTTGGCCTCGATTTTGCCTAAGAGCATCATCCCCTGCCCCCTGCCCCAGCTACTCTATCCTTGCAATATTGGGTTAAGATGGAAGGAGAACTCAAGTTCTGCTGCAGTCCACTTAATATTGTTCTTGTTTCTAATGTGTGCTGTCACCGCTTTTTCCCAACCAGATTTCTAGCAACTATCTAAACTAAGCCCTCCCCCTTCCCTCTTCCTCCCTCCCCTCCTTGCAGCTGTCAAAGAGTCTTTTCTTCTATACACAAATCTGTTTTTGAGATCTTATCGTAGAAGTCTCATACAGTATTTGTCATTTTGTCGCTGACTACTTTCACTCAACATAATGTTTTCCAGTTGAAACCAGGTTAGGAGATGTTTCCTGGAATCATCGTTATTCTTTATCATTGCGTAGTGCTCTGTTGAGTATGTGTACCATAGTTTACCTATCCATTCTTCCGTTGTTGGGCATCTGGGTTGATTCCATCTTTTTGCTATCGTGAACTGTGCTACGATAAACATTCTGGTGCATGTGTCCTTTGGTGTGAAAGGTCTTGATTCTGTAGGATATATTCCAAGTAGTGGAATTACTGGATCAAATGGTATATCCAGATCCATTTTTTTAAGGAAGCGCCAGATTGCTTTCCAAAGAGGCAGGACCATTTTGCAACACCACCAACAGTGTAGGAGGGTTCCACTTTCTCCACAGCCTCTCCAGCATTTGTTGTTTTGTGTTTTCTGAATCATGGCCAATCTTGTTGGGGTGAGTTAGTATCTCATTGTTGTCTTGATTTGAATTTCTTTAATAAATTAAGATCGTGAACATGTCTGCATGTGTTTTTTGGCTGCCTGGATCTCCTCTTTAGTGAAATGTCTGTCCATCTTCTTTGCCCATTGCTTAATTGGGTGGTTTATCTTCTTCTCATTGATATCTTGTCGTATCTTATAGATGATAGAGATCAGGTGTCAGTCTGACATAGAGTTGCCAAATATTTTTTCCCATTCTGTGGGTGTTCTTTTAATTCTATTAATAAAGTCTTTGGATGAGCAAAAGTGTTTGATTCTTAATAGTTCCCATTTATCTATTTTCTCTTCTGTTGATTGTGGTTTGTTTGACAGATTTTGGAGTCTGTCCTCATTGTGTATTAAAACTTCTATTATTGTTCCTACCTTTTCTTGGATGAGCTTTATCGTTTTAGGTTTGATATTTAGGTCTTTTATCCAGTTGGAATTGGTTTTTTTTATAAGGTGTAAGATATGGATCTTGATTCAGTTTATTGCAGATGGGTAACCAATTTTGCCAGCACCATTTGTTGAAGATACTGTTTTTACCGCAGCTTAATGTCTTAGGGCCTTTGTCGAATATCAACTGTTCATAGGCAGATGGTGTCATCTCTGGGGTCTCAATTCTGTTCCATTGATCCATCTTTCTGTTCTTGTACCAGTACCAGGCTGTTTTGACCACTGTGGCAGTGTAGTATGTTCTAAGGTCAGGTAATGAGAGGCCTCCCAGTGTGTCCTTCTTTAGTAGTACCTTACTTATCCGGGGCTTCTTTCCTTTCCAAACAAAATTGGTGATTTGTTTCTCCATCTCATTAAAAAATGACGCTGGAACTTTTATTGGGATTGCATTATATAAATAAATTGCTTTGGGTAAAATAGACATTTTCACAATGTTAAGTCTTCCTATCCATGAGCAGGGTATGTTTTTCCATTTATGTAAGTCTCTCTTAGTTTCTTGTAGTGAGGGCTTGTAGTTCTCTTTGTAAAGGTCTGTTGTTTCTCTAGTTAGGTTAATTCCTAGGTACTTTATCTTCTTAGGGGCTATCGTAAATGGTATTGATTTGATAATTTCTTCCTTAACAGTCTCGTTGTTGTACATATGATTCTTAATATTTTAGACCATATAGTAGTAGATTGCCTGCCTCATTCCCTTTGTTTCATACTTCAGTGTGATTTCCCTAAGAACAAGTGTATTGTCTTACATAGCCCCAGCATAGGTATTAAATTCTGGAAAGTTAATCGATAAAATACTTTTAGCTATAGTCCATATTCCAGTTTGCCAATTGTCCCAATTATGTCCTTAAAAGCATTTTTCTTACCACTAGTACAGGACCATGTGGAGCATTTAGTTGTCAACTTCTCCAGTCTCTACTCTAGAACTGTTCTTCTGTGTTTAAGTGATTTGCCAAAGGTCGAGTGGAGCTTTCAACCTGGCTGGCTGACTCCACAGCATAACCTCTCCCACTGCTTCTTAATCATGTATCATTGCAGTTTTTATCAAATTCTTGAATTTTGTATATTTTAGTAATTTTCAATCATAGCCTTTTATAAGCAGTGCTGGAACGAATATCCCAGAATATGTCTTTGTGAGTCCTCACAGTCTCAAGCTTTAGGTTCCTGGACTCCATCTCTTTCTGAAATGTTAATTATGGAGATATTCTTATGAAGTACAGGAATAAATATTCAGCAATGGGCTTTCCTATAAAGTTACACTGTCTGAGAATTGGCTTATTTTTAAAATTGTCTTTTAAGTGGAAGTTTACAATTCAAGTTAGTTTCCCACACGAAAACTTACACACACTTTGTTATGTCACCCTAGCTGCTCTGTGACAGTACACTCCTTATCTCCACCCTGAATCTCTCACGTTCGCTCAACTGGCTCCTATCTCCCTCTGCTTTATCATCTCACTTCTAGACAGGAGCTGCCAAATTAGTCTACTGTATCTACTTAAGCCAAGAAGCACACTCTTCAACAGTATTATTTTACGTCATAGTCCAGTTCGATCTTTGTCTGAAGAGTTGGCTTTGGAAATGGTTTCACTTTTGGACTAAGACAGGGTCTGAAGGTCATGACTTCGGGAACATCTTCAGTTTGTCAGAACTTCAACTCTAGTCTTTTTATTGGTGTTTGAATTCTGTACCCCATGTATTTCCTGCCCCATCAGGGACTCTTTGTTGTGTCCCTGTCAAGTCAGTCTTTGGTGGCAGCCAGGCACCATCTAGATGTTCTCATTTTGTGCTGATACAGTCTCTGGTTTAGGTGGCCCTTTCTGACTCCTTCATGTAATTTTCTCACTTTTTAATTGGTTTATTTGTCTTTCTGTTGTTGAGGTTTTTACACTATTGTGTTGACTTCAGAGATTAGACACTAATGTTGTTGTTGTTAGATGCCATTGAGTCAGTTCTGACTCATAGAGACCATGTGCAAAACAGAATGAAACACTGCTCAGTGTTGTGCCATGTCCATGATCATTTTTATGTTTAAGCCAATAGCAGCAGCCACTGTGTCAATTCATCGTGTTGAGGGTTTTCCTCTTTTGCTGACCCTCCACTCTACCAAGCATGACATCCCTCTCCAGGGACTGATCCCTCTTGACAACGTGTCCAAAGTATGTAAGACACAGTCTTGCCATCTTTGCTTCCAAGAAACACTCTAGTTATATTCTTCCAGAACAGATCTCTTTGTTCTTTTGGTAGTCCATGGTATACTCAATATCCTTCTCCAGCACCACATTTCAAAGGCATGAATTCTTCTTCTATCTTTCTTTTTCATTGTCCAGCTTTTGCATGCATGTAGTGTGATTGAAAATAGCATGGCTTGGATCAGGCACACTTTAATCTTCAAGGTGATGTCTTTACTTTTCAATACTTTAAAGAGATCCATTGCAGCAGATTTTCCCAACGCAGTATGGTTTTTTGATTTCTTGACTGCTGCTTCCATGGATGTTGACTGTGGACCCAAGTAAAGTGAAATCTTTGACGTCAATCCTTTCTTCATTTATCAAGGTGTTGCTTATTGGTCCAGTTGTGAGGATTTTTGTTTTATAGATGAGGTACAATCCATACTGAAGACTGTGATCTTTGATCTTCATCAGTAAGTGTTTCAAATCTTTTTCACTTTCAGCAAGTAAGGTGGTATTGTCTGCATATTGTGTGTTGTTAATGAGTCAGCCAATCCTGATGCCTCATTCTTCTTCATATAATCCAGCTTCTTGGATTATTTGCGTGGCATACAGATAGAAAAGATATGGTAAAAGTATGCAACCCTGACACACACCTTCCCTGACTTCAAACCATGTAGTATCTCCCTTGTTCTGTTCACACAACTGCCTCTTGATACAGGTACTGATTCTTTAAGAACACAATTAAGTGTTCTGGAATTCCCATTCTCTGCAATGTTAGCCATAATTTGTCATGAACCACACAGTTAAATGCCTTTGCATAGTCAGTGAAACACAGGTAAACATCTTTCTGGTATTCTCTGCTTTCAGTCAAGATCCAGCTGACATCAGCTACGATATTCCTGGTTCCATGTCCTCTTCTGAACCCAGCTCAAATTTCTTGCAGTTCCTTGTCAATATACTGTTGCAGTCACTTTTGAATGATTTTGAGTAAAATTTTACATGCATGTGATATTAGTGATATTATTCAGTAATTTCCACATTTGGTTGGGTCAGCTTTCTTTGGAATGGGCATAAGTATGGATCTCTTCCAGTCAGCTGGCCAGGTAACTGTCCTCTAAATTTCTTGGCACAGATAAGTGAGCACTTTCAGCATTTCACCTGTTTGTTGAAATATCTTGATTGATATTCCATCAATTCCTGGAGACTTGTTTCTTGCTAATGACTTCAGTGCAGCTTCGACTTCTTCCTTCAGTACCGTCCTGATCATATCCTGTTATGTCAACACCAGTTGTTAAAGAGATTATCTTTTCCCCAGTTAACTGACTTTGGACCTTTGTCAAATATCAGCTACTCATAGGTGGATGATTTTTATGTCTGGATTCCCAGTTCTGTTCTATTGGTCTATGCATCTGTTGTTGTACCAGTACCAAACTGTTTCAATTACCTTGGTATTTTAATGGGCTTTATAAAGTCAGGTAGTGTGAGGTCTCCCACTTTGTTCTTCAGTAATGCTTTACTATTCCAAGGTCTCTTCCCTTTCCAGATGAAGCTGATGATTTGTTTCTCCATCTCATTAAAAAATGTCATTGGCATTTCATCAGGATTGCTTTGTATCTATAGATCACTTTGGGTAGAATAGACATTTTCGCAATGTTGAGTCTTCCTATCCATTAGCTAGGTAGGTTTTACCACTTAAATAAGTCCCCTGATTTCTTGTGGTAGTGCCTTGTGATTTTCTTTGTATAGATCTTTTGTGTCACTGGTTAGATTTATTCCTAAGTGTTTTAACATCTTGAAGGCTTCTATAAATGGAATTGATTCAGTAATTTCTTCTTTGATGTTCTCTTTGTTGGTGTGGGGGAATCCAACTGATACTGTTTTTTAATCATGATTAAGTGAATTTTGCATATAAAGTCAATTTTGTATACCTGCTTCTGTACAACTCTATCTTCTTTCCCCACTCTATGACAGCACATTTCTCCTTTTCACTTTTTACTGCTAGTATGCTCCCAGCAAACACCTGTGTGCTCTTCTCCACCCTCTGCTCTCCCCTCTAGAAAGAAACCAGTAGGACAGCCTTCTATAAATGTATAAGACCATAAAGTACACACACCACATGCTCACCCTGTGTCATTGAGTCCAGTTCATCATTAGTCTCAAGTGTTGACCTCAGTACTAGTTTCAGGTCTGGGCCAGCAGCATGTCTAGGGGCCATGTTCTCAGGGGACCCTCCAGGTTGTTGGACCATCAACTCTGGTCTTTTAGTAGAGTTCTTAATCGACACATGTCTTTTGCTTGTGTTACATCAGGGACTCTACATTGTGATCCCTGTCAAGGCTGTCTTTGGTGGTAGCCAGTCACCATCTCGTTCTTCTGGTATCATGCTGATGTGATCTCCCAACCATATGGGTCCTTGTGTCTCCTGGGCTCATTTTTCCTCATGTCTTTTATGTTCTTGGTTGTCATCTGTTCCGGGTGGATTGGGACCAACTGGTGTTCCTCAGATGGCAGTTTGCTAGCTTTTAATATCTCAGGCACCACTTATCAATATGGGGTGCAGAAGACTATTAGCAAAAGGCTGGTTATGCCAACTGACCTTGATATCCCCTGAAAAAATAGCCCCCAGACCTCTGTTCCTGCTATTCTATCCTTTGAAACACTGGATTGAATTTAGAAAACCTTTTAGTTTATGGTGTAGTCTATTTCCAAGGATTTTCTGTGTATAAGGTCATGTCATCTGCAAATAGAGATAGCTTTTATTCTTCATTACTAGTTTGGCTACCATTTATTTCTTTTTCTTGCCTGATTGCTCTGGCTAGAACTTCAAGGACAATGTTGAGTAAAACTGATGACAAAGGGCATCCTTGTCTGGTTCTCGTTCTCAAGGGGGGTCCTTTCAGACTTTCTCCACTCATGATGGAGTTGAGTGTTGGCTTTGTATAAATATTCTTTGCTGTGTTGATGAGTTTCCATTCTATTCCTATTTTGCCAAGAGTTTTTTTTAACATGAATGGGTGTTGAAGTTTGTCAAATATCTTTTCTGTATCAATTGATAAAATTGTGTGGTTTTTGTCTTTTATTTATGCGATTTTGTTGCACTGATTGTTTTTTTCTAATGTCTTACTGTTTTGCCTCCCTGACATGAGTCCCAGTTGGTCATGGTGAATTTTTTTTTTTTAAAATACATTATTGAATTTTATTGGCTAGAGTTTTGTTAAGTATTTTTGCATCTAAGTTCATGAGAGCTATCAGTCTGTAATTCTTCTTTTTTGTAGTGTCTTTACCTGTTTTTGGTGCCAGCTGAGAATTGAAAGGGAGCTGTCTTGACCATCATTCTATTCTGTGCAAAATTTAAGAAAAGTGATTATAATAATGATAGTAATCATCTGAGCAAATTCTATGGCTGCTCTTTCAGTCATCTAGTGCTACTCTAACAAAAATACCATAGAGTGGATGTCTCTAGCAAAGAAAAGTTTATTTTTGCACAGTTCAGTAGGCTATAAGCCCAAATCCAGAGGAAGGCTTTCACCCGTGTTGGCTTTGAAGGAAAGTTCTTATGTTGTATCAGTCTCTGTTCAGGGAGCATCTTGGCCCAGGAACCTCAGGGCTGAAGGACACGCTATACTGCTTGCACTGCTTTCTTGCTGGTGTGAGGTTGCCAATTCTCTGCTTGCTTTCCTTTCCTTTTATCTCTTGTAGGATGAAAGGATAAAGGGTGGTGCAAGCCATACTCCAAGTGAACTCTCTTTACAGTGGAGCAAGGAGGTGATTTTATGAAGGGATTTACAGTCCCACCCGAATCCTTTCTAACATAATCCACTGTGTTAACCACAGGCAGAGACTTGCATTTACAGCATCAGAAAATCACAAAACAGAGGACACTCACAGAATCCAGGGAATGCTGGCTCAGCCAAATTAATACATGTGTTATTTGAGGGACAGAATTCAACCCATGAGTGCTGCTAAACAATAAATTGGCAGTTTGAATCTACCACCTTTTTCTTAGAAACCCTAAAGAGAAGTTCTACTTTGTCTCATACAGTTGCTATGGGTTAGAAGTTACTCAAAGACAACAGATTGGACTCAATGGCATATATACAAGGTTTGACAATTAAGTTCACAAATGCTTCCCAGAGAAAATATCATGCATCTCATTGCTGAATATCACTACAGTCACCTTTGAAGTACTCCCCTTGGAAAGTTATTCCCTGATGCCAGTGCCTAGTCCACCTTTCAAAGCACTTTTGGAACTCTTTCTAGAATGGCCATCAGAGCTGTTACTGTATTACACTTGATGCACTGAATGTAGCCAAAATGTCTTCCTTTCAATATCTCCTTTATATTCAGGTAAAGAAAAAAGTCTTGGGGACAAGATCAGGTCAGTAGGCAGGGTGTTCCAATACAATTATTTGCTTACTGGCTAAAAATTCCCTCACAGACAGTGCCATGTGAGCTGGTGCACTGTTGTGATACATGAACAAGTTGTTGGCAGAAAGTTCACATTGTTTTCATCTAACTTTTTCACATAACCTTTTTGCACTTCCAAATAGTAAACTTGGTTGTTTGTCCAGTTGGTACAAATTGGTAATGAACAATCCCTCTGATATCAAAAAAGGTTAGCAACATCATTTTGACCCTTGATTTGGACTGATAGAACTTTTTTGGTCATGAAGAATTGGCTGACTTCCATTGTGCAATTCGATGCTTTGTTTCAGGGTTGTGTTAGTCACACCATACTTCATCACCAGTGATAATACAACCCAAAACATTGTCTTGCCTCTCCAAATGGTCTTGGCAAGTTTCAGCTCTACTTTTGTTCATCCGTGAGTTCCTTCAGGACCATTTTTGCACACAGCTTTCTCATGGCAAGATTTTCAATTAAGATCGTCCTTACTGTTTATCGATGTTTACTTGGTCTGCTATGCTTTTCACAGTCAATGATTTTGATGCACAATTCAACAAATATTTGCAATGTTTTCTTCAGTTCTGCTCATTATTGGCCGCCCTGACCTCTTTTCGTGAGTGATGCTTTCTCTCCCCTCAGAAAAATGTTCAATCATTTTGTACACTGCTGTTTTCTTCATGGCATTATCCCCATCAACTTGGCCTAATATGTCCCTGATTTCACTTCCGCTCTTTCAAGTTGAATAAGAAATTTAGTGTTTGTTCATTGCTCTAATTCGAGCTCCGACATTTTTCCAATGGCACACAAAAACATGCAACAACAATAATGAATGCCACTCAGCAAGTCATATGTCGACATGAACGCAACTGTAAGACACTGATATACCAAGATTACGAAACCTTACTGAGTTGTTTGTACAGTGCTGCCAATGTAAGTGCATGGTGGCAAGTTTGTGAACTTAATTGTCAGACCTTGTGTGTGTGTGTGTGTGTGTGTGTGTGTGTACACATATGCACAAATTTCATCATCATTTCCCTGTGTCTGTGTGTGTGTGTGTGTAAAGTCATGATAAGTTGATGACAAAACTTATTAGTAGTTATCAGGTTCCTTGCCATGTCCTAAGCATTATTTTATAAATTATGCCACTTAGAATCCAGAAAATATTGCCACTATTCTTCCAGGCCACCATCCTTCTGTCAGATTGTTGTACTCTGGTGGCTTGCCTGTTGCTGTATTGCTAGAAATTATGCCACTAGTGTTTCAAATATCAGCCGTCACCTATGGTGGGCAAATTTCAGTGGAGCTTCCAGACTAAGACCCACCCATCAACCCACTGCTGCTGAGTTGGGTCCTACTCATAGTGACCCTAGAGGTCAGAGCAGAACTGTCCCATAGAATTTCCAAGGAGCACTTGGGCGACTTGAACTGCCACCATTTTTGTTACCAGACATAACACTTAACCCGCTATGCCACCAGGATTTCCCAGACTAAGATAGACTAGTGAAAAAGGCCTGGCAATCTATTTTCAAACTACAAAAAATGAAAACCCTATGGATCACAAGAGAATATTGCTGATGTAGTGTTGGAAGATGAGCCCCCTGGTTTGGAGAAAATCAAAATACGCATTGGCCACAAGAATGTACTTGAGCATGCCCATGATTGTAAAGACAACACAGGACCAGGCAACAATTGTTTTGTTGTAAATGGGTGGCTATGTGTTGTGCAAAGGACTGGAAATAGAAAACCAAAAGGGAAAAACATGCTCTGCATTTCTCAAGTTCAAAGAACTGAAGAAAAAAATCAAGCCTCGAGTTGCATTAGTGAAGGTCTCTACAGGGAAAATATTAAAAGACTTGGGGAGCATCAAAGGAGGATGGAAGGAATACACAGAGTCAGTATACCAGAAAGACCTGGTCGATGTTCAGCCATTTCAAGAGGCAGCAGAGAATACCAGAAAGATGTTTAGCTGTGTTTCATTGACTATGTAAAGGCATTCAGCTGTGTGGCCATAACAAATTGTGGGTAACATTGTGGAGAATGGGCATTCCAGAACACTTAATTGTGTTCATGAGGAATCTGTATAGGACCAGAACAAGGGTACACTGCATGGTTTAAAGTCTGGGAAGGTGTGCGTCAGGGTTGTATCCTTTCACCAGGTTTTTTCAATCTGTATGCAGAGCTAATAATCCAAGAAGGCAGACTGTATGAAGAACAATGACGCACTGGGATTGGAGGAAGGCTCATTAACAACTTGCATTATGCAGATGACACAAGCCTGCTTGCTTGAACTGAAGAAGATTTGAAACACTAATGAAGATCAAAGACCACAGGCTTCAGTATGGATTATACCTCAGCATCAAGAAAACAAAAATCCTCACAATTAGGCTAGTAAGCAACATCTTGACAAATAAAGCATTGAGTTTGTCAAGGATGTCATTTTACCTGGGTCTGCCACCAGTACCCATGGAAGCAGCAGTCAAGAAAGCAGTCCCTGCAGAAGGTCATCAGGTTAGGTAGAGTAGAGGGGCAGAAAAAAGGAGGAAGATTTTCAATAAGATGGGTCGACACAGCGGCTGCAATACTGAGCTTAAGCATAAAAACAATTGTGGGCATGGTGCAAGATGGGGCTGTTTCATTCTGTTGTACATAGGGTTACTACGAGTTGGAATTGACTTGACACTACCTAACAACAACAACAATATGAGTTGGAGCCAAGTCAACAGTAACTAGAAACAATGATTCTAGAAAACCCTCATATAGGTGATAGTATACAATCTGTAAATGGAATGTTCCCTATGTGAGACTGAGATTCTTGCCTTTTGCAGGGTCTGTTTTCCTCTGGACGATGTTCCCATCTGGGACATTTGTTGAGGTGAGTAAGTGGGTGGAAGTGCATTACTATATTTCTATCATCCTCCTCCTCATGTTGGTGATGGTAGCTATCAGTTGAGAGCCTGTTATATGTTAGATAGTAATATTACATCCATTTTACAGAAGGAAAACTGAGACTTATAAAATGTAAATGCATCCTGACATATACCAGTATGTGTTAGAACTGGGAGTAAAAACCCAGGTCTTTGAGACTCTAAAACTTTAGTTATGTAACGACTGTGTGCCTGGATGGCTTTTCTTTTATGGTGTTGATTTTGTTTCTAGTTTTAAGTCATAAGTCATCAAATCAATTTAGTGGCTCACGGACTTCATTAAAAAATTGAAATGAACTGAAATAGAAAAATGTAAGAGTACCAAAAAAACCCAAACCCTCTGCTGTCATAGCGACCCTATAGGATAGTGTAGAACTGCACCACATAGTTTCCAAGGAATGCTTGGCAGAATTGAACTGCTGACTTTTTGGTTAGTAGACATAGCACTTAACCACTATGCCACCAGGGTTTGCACATAACAGTAAGGGTAGTCTTTTGTAACACTTCCATTTTAGTTACCTGTGGAGGGGTTTCTCGTATCTGCTAAGTTCACAAATCCACCAGTTACCCTAAAGTATAACTTTTTTGCTCCCTCACAGCCATCAGTAACTGACACCACTGGATTTTTACAATAACATTGTTGGTAGGTGATGACTGCCTTTGAAGTTCTGTCCACAATCCAACAAAATGTAGTTCCTTTTAGTTATTATATAATGAAAAATTGCACATGTAATAAGCTTGTTAATAGGTGATAACCTACATGTCAATCCCATTCAACACAAACAGACCCGTTGTGCTCATTTGTCATTTACTCACACCACATCAGACAGACGACCTTGGGAGGTGGTGAGTGGAAGAAGATTTCTCTGCTCTTTGTCACACAGCTGGAGTGCCACACTGAGCCTTTGTCCCCAGGCAACTTCTGGAAAGGGCCCCTGTGGACACGCAGATAATAATTTCACATGGTGGATGTT
This sequence comes from Heterohyrax brucei, assembly GCA_028571685.1. Taxonomy (NCBI): domain Eukaryota; kingdom Metazoa; phylum Chordata; class Mammalia; order Hyracoidea; family Procaviidae; genus Heterohyrax; species Heterohyrax brucei. Next base: position 176,166,798 of record CM053141.1, read on the forward strand.
GGGTTTTCTTCACGTCAGTAGCTATCCACAGCAGTTCTCTGGGGACCCTTTCAAAAGCTGGTTTGAAAATTTGTTCCTTAAAACACAGATTTATGCTAATAATGAGAACTTATATTAAAAATGCTCAAGTTGTTGGTGGGAAAGCCCAAAAGAGCCCTTTTAGCAAACTGGAGTGAATTATAACCTAAATCTATAAAATGGAATTAGGGTTTCTTATGTTCACATATTTATTGGTTTGGGATTTAAGAATTCAGTCTCACTGAAGTGCAGAAAAAAAAAAGTTATGTTGAAAGTTAAATGAGTTCTTGATCAGGCTGCAAAAGCATCCCCGTAATGTATAAAATACTGCATGGCCAGTGTTGGGCTACTTGAAGGATTATGATGAGAAGAGTTCTATTGCTGTTGCTGGGTGCCGTTGAGTTAATTTCCAACTCACAAAGACCCGTGTGGCAGAGTAGGACTGCTCTAGAGGGTTTTCTAGGCTGCCTTCTTTAGGTGAGCTAAGTCGTTCTCCCTCAGTGCAACTGGGTAGGTTTCAACCACCAACCTTTCAGTGAGCAGCCAAGTGCTCAACTATTGTGCCCTCAGGGCTCAACCTACCTGTCATGTGTGTGAAACATGGATATGAAATGAAACTTTGTTGTTTTAAAACACTGAGGTTTTGAGTTTATTTGTTACTGCAGCATAATTAGCCTATCTTGACTGATTCGGTGTTCAAGCCACATTTCATTATGGTGTCTACTCATTCCTGGTTCAAGTCTTCAATATTGTTGGTTCTCTTTATCTTTTTCCTATGTCCTATGTCCCTCTGAAGATATAGAAAAATTAATCTGTCCTCCCTCACTTCTACTTTAGCCATCTATGCTTTAACACTCTCCTGGCGTGGTGGTACACAGAGTGTCTGCAGGCTCCCGGTGTTCTAGACATAAAATGGGGTGTAGGTACTTTCTAGTCCCAAATTCTTAGACATATCTGAAGTGTGTGTGTACATGTGTGTCTCCCTTTTGGGGCTAACTCTGGGAGGGAGCAAATGCAAGACTCCTTCCCCGAGATGGGGAGACTGAGGTTTACAAAATCTTGTTGGTGCCATTGAGTCAGTTCCAATTCACAGTGACCCTATGAACAACAGAATGAAACACTGCCCAGACCTGTACCATGCCCAGCCTTACCTAAATTACAGTGATAAGGAGAGAATTGGAACTAAGAGCTCTTTAGTTGTTGTTGTTGTTAGGTGTAGTTGACTCAGTTCCAACTTAGACTAGAACAGTAGAACAAATCATGGCCTAGTCCTGTGGCTTCCTCATAATTGTTATGCGTAAGCCCACAATTGTGCTCACAGTGTCAATATATCTCACTGAGTGTCCCCTTCTTTTTTGCTGACTCTGTAGCAAGCATGATGCCCTTCTGCGGGGAGTGGTCCCTCCGGATACCATGTCTGTAGTGGGAGATGAAGTGTCACTCTCAAGAGCTCTTCAGAAGCTTCTGTATCTCTTGCGTATCATTTAATTCTTTTCTCTACCTCCAGTTCAGAGAAATTTTTCTCCTCTCTTTGTGTCGATAAAAAACAAACAAACAAAAAACAAAAAACACCTTTTCTTGCAAAACTGTTGCTTATGTCAGAGCCTTTGCTTTGGAATCTTAAAGTAACTTTCATTCCTCTGTGTGCTTCTCTGTAACAATCCATCCCTAAGATAGTGGAGACCAAAGTATTGTTTGAATAGAAGAAGAGTGATGATGAGGTAAAACAAAGAGAAATAAAACAAAACATTCCTTTGATTAATTCTTCGAACTCTTATCTTGCCGTAGAACAGACAACTGGAGTGATTCGCCCTACTTGTTCTGATTTTGGATCTCCTCCTTCCTCACTGGTTGCTCCTTCTTGGTCTCTTCTGGTGGCTTCTCCTCTTCTTACCAACCTCTTATTGGAGAACCTCAAGTTCAGTTTTTGATCCTCTTAATAATCTCCACTCATTCTCTAAGGGTACTCTCATGGCTTTATATCTTTTATATGTTTCTACCACCACTTGTCTGTTTGTTGTACTGTGGTGGCCTGTGTTTTTGCTGTGAAGGTAGATATCATGGCATGGTATAATGACTAATGTTATGTGTTAACCTGGCTAGGCCATGGCCATGAACCTCAGTATTATGTCATTATCCTCCACTTTGTCATCTGATGTTATTATCCTTCATTTTGTGATATTATATAATTATCCTTGATTTTATGAGTTGTAATTCCTAATTTGTACATGTTAAAGAGGTAGGATTAATGAGGGGTATATCTTGAGTCACACCTTTAGTAAGGGTGTGACTTACTAAAGGTGTGACTGAAGTCATGTGCCTTTACAGTAGTCGTTACCCTTACTTAAGTATCTGATACACAAGGAATGCCTATTAGTTTCACAAACTCATTCTAGAAAAGAAGCTACAGACCTCGCTACTGAATATCACTATGGTCACCTTCGAAGTACCCCCTTGGGAAGCTATGTGCTGGTGCCAGTGCCTGATCTACCCTTGAAAGCAATTTTGGAACTCTTTTCCAGAATGGCCATCAGAGTTGTCATCATATTGTCCTTGATGTCCTGAGTGTTATCAAAGTATCTTCCTTTCAATGTTTCCTTCATCTTCAGGTAAAGAAAAAAGCCATTAGAGGCCAGATGAGGTGAGTCGGGAGGGTATTCCAGCACAGTTATTTGTTTACTGTCTAAAAAGTCTCTCACAGACAACTATACAATTAAGTTCACAGACCTGCCACCATGCCATCATATGCAATGGTCATTCCAGAAAGAATGTACTTCAAAGGTGACCACAGTAATATTTGGCAGTGAGGTATGTAGCACTTAAAACAATTTAGTTTGTGGACTTAATTGTCAGATCCATAAGAGGAATTTCCTTGAGGGTGTGGCCTATATCCAGCATATATGGATGCTGTGGCAAAGCTCTCCTGCTCTGGATCCTGCATCTGGCTCACCGCAACTGACCTTTGGTTCTTGGGACTTGAGCCAGCAGTCTGTCATCTGACCTGCTAACTCTGGGATCAGCCAGCTTCCACAGCCCTGGGGCTAGCAGCCTGCTGTTTGATCTGCTGACTGTGGGTTGGTCAGCCGCTGCAGCCATGCGAGTCAGCAGAAGCCTCTAGCTTCACACCTGATCCATGGATTTGGGACTTGCAGACCTCCACAGCTGCATAACCCATTTCTTTGAGATACATCTCTCTCTGTAGTGTGCATCTCTGGTTTTACTCCTGTAAAGAACCCAGTTAGAGATACTTGGGTATTTAAAATACTAGCCAGGCCATCCACAGTGGACAGATATCAAGTAGAGCTTCCAGGCTAAGACAGAAAGAAAGATCTGGTGACTCACTTCTGAAAATCAGCCAACGAAAACCTCGTGGATCACAACAGTATATTACCCAGTATAGTGCTGGAAGATCAGCATCCTAGGTTGGAAGGCACTCAGAACACACAGTGGCAGCAACGACGTACTCGAGTGTACTGATGGTACTTAAGACGATGCAGCAGCAAGCGATGTTTTCTTCTATTGTACATGGGGACACCATGAGTTGGAACTAGCTTGACAATAACTAACAACAGCATAATATCAACTCTCAAATGTACATCTTCTTCTTAATACTCTATATTAGCACTCTTTGACTTGGTATCCTGCCCTGAATGTCTAAGAGACATCTCAAACCCAACATGTCTAAAATATGTTCTTGATCTCGCTCCCACATCTTTCCCAACCTTCCAGTTGCCAAGGCCATACACTTCGGTATCCTCCTCATTTTCCTTCTGTATCTCATGCCCCACATCGAAACCATCAGCAGGTGTTGTTGGCACTGCCTTCAAAACGTGTCTAGAATCGGATCACTTTTTACCACTTCTGCTGTTATCACCCTGGTCCAAGCTTACACTGTTTCTTTCCTTTATTATTGCAAAAACCTCCTGTTACCCTGCTTCCTTTCTTGCTACTGGAACAGTTTACTCTCTACCAGTAGTCAGAGTGATGCTGTTAAGACACATTGGTTAGATCATGTCACTTTTCTGTTAAAAAACTGTTGTTAGCTTCTCATTTGACCCAGAGTAGAGCTAAAATTCTTACCACGATGTACAAAGTTTTTGTTAACTGGAATTCATTCAGTGGCAACAGGTTTCGTTTTGGTGTCTGATTATCTTGTTGATCTTGCTTCCTTCTACTTTTCTACTTGATCATTCTACTTTAAATATACAGATTCCTTTTTACCCCCTCAAGATGCTAGTTATCTGGAATGCTTTTTTCCTCCCAGAAAACTTCATAGCTCTCTCTTCCCTTTTGTTCAAGTCTTCACTCAGTTGAGACCTGCTTTGAACTTCCCATGTGAAATTGCAAAGCATTGTTTTCTTTCTTTTTTTTTATTATGACTGAATGAAAATATACATTCCCATATAAATTTGCATGCTCACCTATATGCAGCTCCCACTGCTCTCCCTGCCCAGTGACAGCACACCCTTCCTCTCTGCTCCATATATGTCTTATCCTCCCAACAGTCTCCTATCCCCTCCTCTCCACCCACTGCCCTTCCTCCAGCAAGAGATCAGCAGGATGACATCCTATAGATGCGTAGAACCATAAAATTCCCACAAGATACGGTCACTCTCTGTCACCAAGTCCAATCCATTGCTGTCTGAAAAGTTGACCTTCATTATGATTTATGGACAGGGGCAGCATCAGGGCCAGGGGCTGTGCAACCAGGGGAACCCTGAAGACCCACAAAGCGTTTCTTATTGCCTGGTTCCTCTTACTTGTTTTGTTATTTTCCATAGCATTTATTACCATGTAACATATTATATGATTTATTATTATGTTTATTGTTTACTGTCTGCTTCTGCTCCCGTGAGCAGAATAGAAGCTCTAGGAGAGCAATTAATTGTTTCTATTTTGTTCACTGATGTCTTCACAGCACCCATAACTGCCTGGCACATAGCAAATGATAACTATTGTAAAATGAATAGATTGATCAAATTTATCTAGGCTTCTCATTATTCTTTCATCTCTGATGCTGTTACTATTACTATTATTCAAGGCTCTCGTTTGGTAGAGGGATAGATTTGAATTTAGGAGTGTCTTGGAAACTTAAAACATTAGGTAAAGGGAAATATGGAGTTCTTAGGTGATACAAATGGTTAATATGCTCAGCTACTAATGGAAAGGTAGGAGGTTCAAGTTCACCCACAGGTACTGTGGAAGAAAGGCCTGGTGATCTACTTCCAGAAAATCAGCTATGGAGCATGGTTTTTGTCTGAAGGTGGAGTGTTACCGTGAGTCAGAGCCAACTTGACAGCAACTAATTCTGGTTAAAGGAAGATATCAGTATCTTTTATCTCTTGCTGGTATCCTCAAATCAGACAGGGTATACATTTCCCTACCATGCCTACTTCTCTGTATCTGCGGTATCTGCAGTATCTGCCTACTTCTCTGTATCTGTTGGTACATGACAGAAACAAAAGAAACTGTTTTACTGGCACTTTAGTTCTTGATCTTGGTTTTCTGCTCCCCCTGATGCTCTTGAATCTGTGCTGCTAACTAGAATGTAGGGAAGGGTGAGCTTCCAAATACTTAACAGCTGTTTCATAAAGCACAAACCAATTGACTGTAAAAAAAACTGTGTGATCCGATTGGTCCATATCACTGACTATCAGCCCTGAATGTAGGTGTTAAATAGAACTGCTTTGTTCATTGTATTGGAAAAAAAAATTGTTTTTTGGAGGTAAGGGACAATTGTTGACAAAAGCAGTATCTCTGAACACAGACATTTACCTTTAAAGAGAAGGAGATCTACTACTTTTGCATGAGCCCTTGATGTATTTTTGAAGTATCTCTCCTTGGAAACTCTAAATTTTCACAATGTCTACCTGTCATGGTTGGAATTGTGTCCCCCCCAAAATGTGTGCAGCCACGTGGCTGGGATATGGTTCCCAGTATCTTGGGACTGTCCTCCATTGTGTGGTTTTGCTAACCTGTATGTTAAAGGATTAGGGTGGGGCTGTGAATTCCTGCTGTGGGGGGAGTTTCCCTGGAGTATGGCTTGCCCCACCCTTAATGCTCTTAGCTTGCAAGGAATAAAAGGAAAAGGAAACAAAGGACAATTTGAGAACCACACTACCATCAAGCAAGCAGCACCGGGAGCAGAGCGCGTCCTTCAGACCAGAGGTTCTTGCGTGAGGACGCTCCCTGGACAAAGACTGATGCAATACCGGACTTTCCTCCACAGCCGACAAGGGGAAAGTCTTTCCCTGGAGCGGACACCCTGAATATGGACTTGAAACCTACCGGACTGTGTAAGAATAAATCTTTCTTTGTTAAAGCCGTCCACTCTGTGGTATTTCTGTTAGAGCAGCCTAGCTGACTAAAACACTACCTTAAAAAAATATTTTAAATTTCAATCTTAATTTCTAACTGTCTCAGTTGCAGAAGTTGTAGATACAATGACCTGGATTCAGCAGAAACAGAATGGGATACATAAGGACAAAGTTGCCAGTGCAATGCAGATCTTTATGTCACAGTGCAACTGCAAGGAAGATGCAGCCATGGTCAGAGTGCAGGCAGAAGGAGAAGTTAAAAATAACTCGTCAAAGTCAACACATTGTCTAGTTGACTGTGTCTCAAAATCTATGGGCAAGAGGCTGTATAATGTGTTTTTTAAAATTAAAACTTTACTTCCTTTCTTAACCTTGTCTACTAGGTTTACTGGACCCTGATGGTAGAGTGACTAAATGTTTGGCTGCTAACCAAGAGGTTGACAGTTCAAACTCACCAGCTGCTCTTTGGAAACCCTGTGGAGTAGTTCTTCTTTGCCTTGTAGGGTCACTATTAGTTAGAATTGACTTGATGGCAGTGGGGATGCTAGATTTACTGTTCTAGCCAAACTTTATTAGAGCTGGCCCTTTATTGTTAGGAAGTATCTGATTTCTGTTACCCCACTGAGCAAGGGAAACCCTGGTGGCATAGTGGTTAAATGCAATGGCTGCTAAGCAAAAGATTGACAGTTTGAATCCACCAGGTGCTCTTTGGAAACTCTAGGGGCAGTTTGACTCTGTTGTGAAGTGTCACTTTGAGTCTGAGCTGATTCAGTGATGCTGGGTTTGGTTTTGTTTTTGGTTAGTAAGCTACAGTAGTGTAACTTAAACTTTAAAGTGCGTGCAAATCACCTGGGTAATTGTTAAAATGCAAATTATGATTCAGTAGGTCCTGGCCAGGCCTGATGGAGCCCTGGTGGTACAATGGTCAAGACCTCAGCTGCTAGCCAAAAGGTCAGAAGTTTCAGTCCACCAGCCATTCTTTGGAAGCTCTATGGGGGAGTTCTTCTCTGTCTTCTAGGGTCACTATGAGTTGGGTACAGGGTTCAGGCCTGAGATTCTGCATTTCTAGAATGCTCTAAGGCCATGTCACTTCTGCTGGGTCTGTGGGCCACACTGAGCAACAATTAGAGGACTCTATGTAAAACCTCTGTGTCGGGACCTTTTTCCTTAGTCTTCTAGAAGTCAGGCTTGAAAGGGGAGGGTCCACCACCAGTCACGTCCATTGCTTTATACTTTAGTAGACTTCTGTGTTGTCTTTTTACCCCCATGTTTTTCTTGACTTACGTTTTTGGTTCTTCCTTCTCCCCTGTTGCTCCTCTGGCCCTCATGAGCTGGGGTACTGCCACAGATAAAAGATGACATATGTAATTCATTTTGATAATGAAACCTTTCACTGTAATGCAATTAGCAGTGGGCATGTCTGGTTTTGCTCCAGAGCAGTGGCATGGGAGGGGCTTTTTAAATCAGCCAAATGGTATTCAGCAGTGAGAAACATGAAGAATACAGGGTTTCTGTTGATCAGAATGCCATTTTATGTGGCACATGTGTGCCTGTGTGTGCATGTATGGCCAGGCAATGACAAGTGCGACAATCGTTCCCAGCGATGATTTGCTGGCTGTCAGCCATGCTGAGTTCTGTGTGCTGGTGAGGTGGTAGTGGGAGGAGTAATGAGAATCAGGATAGTCCTCAATGATTGATGTTTTTCATAGTGCTGAGAAGGGCTGGGAGGTTCAAGTAGAGACAGTAGCCAAACATAGTAGCTAGGGACCTTGGGTTCTTCACTGAAGCTCCATTAGTGCAAGAGGTGGAACTTTTCTTAATAGAAATTACTGTAAATGGGTATAGGAGTCACGGGGGTAATTGACCAACCAATGCTTAAGCGTGTTTGCATAAAGAAAAAACCACAAAACTGTATGCCTTCCCCCATTAGCCCTTAAATAGAAGTGAGTAACGAAGGTTGGCAATCCATCTTGGACTAAGGGTAGAGAGCTTTAGGACGTCAAATTGCATGGCAGTTATAGCAAAGATGATAATGCTCATTGAATCTGGTGGTCTGTGACTTTAATGAGTTGGATTATTTTTCTAAGAAACTATATTTTACTTATCTTGAACCCTCTGTGGTTGAACCATCTTGACGTTACATTTTGGTAGAAAACTGTCTTCCAGAACACTCTGCTATTCATTCTACTGCTGGATTTGATATTTGCTCAGTTAGATGGCTTGTAATTTTAAAATGCACTCAATAGTGCCACCCAATGGTGTCTCAACAGCCTTCTGATGGAGAAGGAAATGAATTTCCTTTTAGTAAGTAAACTTGGTGAAATTCTGCTCTTTGAGTACGGCTCCCAGAGCCCACAGGTTGGGTGTGTGCCTCTTGATGGAGAGTTAGGTTCTGTTGAGGGAGGTGATCCTGGTGGAGGTTTCTAGCTTTGTCAAGCTGGACTTATGTCTTGCTGAAAAGTAGGAACATCATACATGTTATGTTCCCCTAGCCGGGAGACTTAAAAACCCAAACCAAACGTATTGCCATCAAATCAATTCCAACTCATAACGATTCTGTAGGACAGAGTAGAGCTGCCCCATAGAGTCTCCTAGGAGTGCTTTCTAACATCAAACTGCTGATCTTTCACTTAGTAACTGTAGCACTTAACCACTACACCATAAGTGCTAGGCAGCTTCATTTTCTGAAAGCAGGGTCCTGATATTTGAAGATAAAGTATTGATTTGATACTGCCCCGTGAAAACATTGCAGTTTGAACATCCAGGCCTTACTGTCGCCATTAGAAATCCTTCCACCAAGCCAACAACCCTGCAGTAAGCAGGAGGCTCCATACATTAGGGAGGAACACCGGGTCCTATGCAACTGGAGTTCTTTAAATATTTATAATTGGAATCCTGATGTGACAGGCTCCCTCTGGCTAACTGACATTCACACCATTCCCTGAGGTCTTTGGTGAATCTCAGCTTCAGAACACATGAACAAGAATGTCTCCTTACAGAAGATTACATGAGGAAACAGGGAAGATGATTTGTATTGTAGACCTCAGAGTAGAGAACTAATAAATTTACAGCTTTCATCTCTGGTCCTGTGCCAGCCACTGTCTCACACTTCTTTCTTATTCCAAAAAGCCTCTAAAGACCCGTTTACTGTTCAGACTATTTGGCTTATGGCCTCAACTTATATATTCCACTCAGCAAAACCAAGCCAGCAATTGTAGTTTGAATCCAACCAATGGCTGCGCAGAAGAAAGACCTGATGGTTTGTCCTCATAAAGATTATAGCCTAGAAAAAAACCGAGGGGGCAGTTCTACTCTGTCATAGATGAGACCACAACAACACTCCCTGTTTTAGGAATTGATTTACAAGGACTGCCAATTAAGTTTGCAAACTCACCCTAGAAAGAGTGCAACACATCTCGTTACTGAATATCACTATGGTCTCTTTCAAAGTACTCCCTTTGGGAGCGGGAACAGCCAGTCCTCTTTTGACCCCAGGGCGAACGGAGACTCTGCAGCAGCTCAGCCGTTTCTTCCTTGTTGCCAGAAGGTGTTGCTATTGTGACTGAGTCCTGCACAGTCCCACTGACGCTGGCTATTTCTACCAGAAATCTCTATTCTTTCCACTCTTGCAAGGGCCACAGTGGTTCTCCAGGGAGGACAGTTCACTCCTGCAGCTTTAGACTGGGCCATGGATGCCCAGAGCTCTGGCTCCCAAGTCTGCTGATCTGAGTACTTCCCTCTCTGTTCACTTGTACAGCCACATTCTGGGGCAGAAGCTGACTTTAGGAGGCTGAGAAAGCTCAACCATTATTTTCTTGGATGGTGAATTAATTTTCCTGTGCTGCTTTAATGGAAATACCAAAGTAGATGGCTTTAAAAAGAGAAATTTTATCTGTCACAATCCAGTAGATTTCAAGTCCAAACTCAGAGCATCAGCTACAGGTAAAGTCTTTCTCTGTTAGCTCTGGAAGATAGTCCTTGTCCTCCATCTCCCCCTGGATTGTGAACTTCTGAGGCTCAGGGGCCTTGGGTCCTGTGAAAGGACATGCTCTGCTCTAAGCACTGCTTCTGGATGATGTGATATCCCAACTTTCTGCTTGCTTCTCTTTCCTTTATATTCCCGGAGATTCTCTCAAGGCACAATGCAATCTTACACATTGAATCCTCTCCTGCTAACACAATCTCAGCCCATCCTCCCTCATTAACATCATAGAGGCAAGATTTATAACATATGTGAACATCGCCAAAAATGCAAAAACCGAAAGCACAGCCTTCTAATTGATTTTGACTCATAGTAACCCTATAGGACAAGGTAGAACTGCCCCATAGAGTTTCCAAGGAGCACCTGGTGGATCTGAAAGGCTAATTTTTTCGTTAGCAGCTGTAGCACTTAACTGCTATGCCACCACAGTTTTCAGGAACATCACACGTTACCAGAAATCAGGGCCTAGACAAATTGTTACACACATTTTGGGGAGGATACAATTGAATCCATGACCTTCCACCCTTTGACACCCTCCCAATTCACATCCTTGCAACATATTCATGTCATAGCAAGAGTTTTAAGTCCAAGTGTAAAATCTAGAAATTACTCTTCAACCGTGAAATTGAGGATAGGAGTTTATCTGCTCCTAAAGGTAAAATGGCAGAACAGGCATAAGTTAGACATTTCTACTACAAAAGAGAGAAATGCAGGGAGAGACAGCATAGCAGGTACCCAGCAAATCAGTAGATGAGTCTGTGCTTTTCTGTGCTGAGTCAATTTTTTTATGTGTTTTATCTCCATCTTTTTCATTATTGTTGTTTTTTTTATTTGCTGAGGCTTCGTCTTTTTCTAGTTTCTTATTTTGATGTGTAGGATTGTTAGTTTCCTTTTTGGTTACCTTAATATTTACTCTTATTTTCTAAATTTAAACAAGTCTTTGAATTCTTGGCATCTTCTTGACTTCTTCTCCACATGAAAGATCTATGACTACATTTTTTAAGTCTCCCTTTGTGTTTTAATGGTGTCATCTTTTATATCCCTGTTCCCTTGTTTTCAGTGTTTAGCTTTGGTTTATTTTTTAAATTTCCCTATCTTGTTGCTCTGCTGTGTGTTGTAGTTTTGGGTTGTTATCTGATATTATTGATTATCTAACCAAAGGACTCCCTTTAATATTTCTTGCAAATTTGGTTTTTTTTTTTTGCAAATTCTCTTAACTTCTGTTTACCTTGAAATATCCTAATTTTGCCATCATATTTGAGAAACAGTTTTGCTGGATACATAATTCTTGGCTGGAATTTTTGTTTTCCTTCTAGGCTTGGTGTTTGTCATCCCGTTGCCTTCTTGTCTGCATGGTTTCTGTTAAGTAGTCTGAGTTCCATATTATGGACATTCCTTTGCAGATAACTTTAAAATTCCCTCTTTGTGTTTAGTTTTGGGAAGTTTGATTATAATATGTCTTGGTGCCTTTCTTTTGGGGTCTACCTTGTGTGAAGCTCAATGAGCACCTTGGATAGATAGCTCCTAATCTTGCATGATGTAAGGTAAGTTTTCTGTCAGAAAATCTTTGATAATTCTCTCTCAATTTTGTGTTATCCCTTCCTGTTCTGGTACTCCAAACACTTGTACATTGTCCTTCTCGATAGAATTTACATAATTCTTAGTGTATCTTCATTTTTTTTAAATTCCTTTATCTGATTCTTCCTCAAATATGCTGATGTCAAGTGTTTTCTATTTAATCTCACTAATTCTGGCATCTATTGCTTCAATTCTGCTTCTTTGATTTTTCTGTAGAATTGTCTATCTCTGTAATTTTGTTATTAATTGAATATCTGCATGCTTTCTTTCTACGCTTTCTTGAAGCTTGTTCAATTTGTCATTATACCTTGCTGCATTTTGCATGATTTCCTTCTTGATGTCTTCAAGAGTTCTGAATACTAATCTTTTGTATTCTACTTCTGGTAATTGAGGAAGTTTTTATCATCTGGAAAATGTCTTGATTCTTTGTTTTGGGAGGTTTCTGAATCCGCTGTGGTCTGCCTTTTTAAGTGATTTGGTATTGGCTGATTTCTCCAAGTCATGAACAGGTTGTTGTATTTATTTGTTTGCTTATTCTGTTCTAGCTTTTTGTTTTGTTTTGAAATGCCAAAATAAGCTGGTCATGTAAACTAGTTTGATTAATGGCACCTTTGAGGCTCTAATGTCTTGTCACCAGATGATCAGAGCTGTTATTAGGCAGGGAAGCCCAGACGTCCATTTCCATTTCTTGTAGTATTCAGCTCAGTTGTCTAGTAATGCCTTGGTATTTGGTCGCTAAGTGTATGGTTCAAGCTCTCCCCTATAGTCCTAGATGGCAGGAGTGAGAGGCGTAGGTGCTGGTATCTGGCTGCACATGCTCAGAAAGGCAGGGGGCTAACAACCATCACTGAATGTCTATGGGGAAGGTGTGTCCCCTTTTGCCTGAGCCTAAGCCTTTTGTCTGAGCCTAGACAAAGAATTTGTTCTGCCCTGAACTGTCTCAGAAAAGTTGGCAGCTTGTTTATTTATTTTTTCCCTCTTGCTTTTTATATTGTTCTCTCTCTAAATCTGGTAGAATGGTGTAGGGCATTCCCAGTGAGTCCTACTTCTAGCCTAGGCAACAGTGTCAGGCTCTGGAGCTGGCCACAGTGTACAGAAAGGAAGGAGAAGCTCTGGGAAAAGTGAGAGAAGGGTTATCATAAAGGAAAGATTTAGATCTTGTGTGATAGATTAGACACTGTCTATTTAGCTTTTGAGGATCAAGTGCTATTTTACACTGATTCAGGAAGGGTGAGTAGGCTCTCCATCCCTCAGTCTCTCTTGCTGAGGAAGATGCTTTCCAAAAACCACTGTTCTGCTCAGCTATAGTGTATGGATTCCTGTCAGGTCAGGTCTGGCCAGTCCTAGGTATTGCTGGACCTCTTATACTTTCCCTGTTGCTCAGTTTGATTTCTCATTAATGTTCAGGGCTTCTAGAATGTCTTATATAATTCACTGATTTGTTCTTTTGTGTTTTTGTTGTTAGAAGGATCACAGGAAGCATCCAACCATTCCACCACCTTAGCCCTGTCTCTCTCTTATTTATGAAAAAAAATTAATTTATTTTGGAAGAAATATATGAAACATTTATCATCAATTTAACACTTTTATACATGGTTTGTAATTCAATTCACACTGATTACATTTGGAGTTCTGGTGGTATAGTGGTTAACAGCCGAGCTGTTAAACAAAAAGTCAGCAGTTAGAATGTACCACTGCTCCTTGGGAACACTATGGAACAGTTCAGCTCTGTCCTGTAGGGCTGCTGTAAGTTGGAATTGACTTGACAACACTGGGTGGTTATTTTCATTAAGTTGCTCAGCTATCACCGTCATCTGTTTACTGTCAGAAGTTTGTATTAAGAAATCATTAGATTTCCTTTCATTTTTTTAAATGCAGTAGGTTAACCTATTGTAGAGATTAACTTTTTTTTTCTTTTTTAATTTTAAGAAGAACTCTAGTAAGAACCATGGTAAGACTGTAAAGAATAATCTATAAAAGTTTCATTCAGTGCTTGGTGCACAGTAAGTGTTCAGTAAGCATTAACAAGTATTATTATTGTTCTTATTGCTGCTACTCCTAGAATTACTGCTAGTGATAGTAGTCCATGGGTGGGCATCCAGTCCTAGCTGCAGATCTTTATTACGTGGAAGAGTGTAATTTGATGATAGATACTGCATAGTGGTTAAGAGCTGAGCTGTTAAACAAAAAGTCAGCAGTTAGAATGCACCAGCTGCTTCTTGGAAACCCTATTGAACACTTTTTGTTATGTGTATAACTGTGTCCACCGTGCCTTACCCAGTTTCTGGGACATAGTGTTTAGTAAATTTAAACAATTTTACAAAGTATGCTTGTAGGTTATGCTGCTGTAATAAAGAACTCAAAATTCAATGGATTTAAGAAAAAGAAACTTGTTTTTCACTCAGTGTTAGGTTGAGTGATCTAGGTGTTCAGAAAAACTTTAGAAATTTATTTATGAGCATGCATCAAAGTTTTATTCTGGTCTATATGCAACAGAAAAGGACCTAAGAAAACCACTTCCAAATTCCACTTTTGGCAGGGACATTTAACAGGAAGAGTGTGGTTAGATAATCATTATTAGACTAGACACAGAAAAAAAAAGAAAATATGGTTAAAGGTCATTGGACCCTTGATTGACAGTTGGCAACTGAATGTGTGGGTAATTGGGCATGTAGGTAATTGGCTTCCTAGAGAAAACCTTAATCCCATTAAAGTTCACAGAATTTGCTTAAGCATTTTCTCAGGAATGCTAACATCTTCTCAGAGGGAAGCTGTATAGCAAAAGGATTCTGTTCCCCAGTCCACTACTGGAACACTTTATTATGTGCATCACTGTGTCTACTCTGTCCTACCTAGGTATCCAGGGACTCTGATTGATAGAAGCTCTGCCATTTTCATTATGTGGCTTTCATGCCATTCTGCTCACTGCCATCGGCCAGTGAGAAGAGGGCAAAGAGCAGATGTCTAGGGACTGAGATTTCTTCTTAAGCAAGTGGGCCAGAATTTGGACATGCAACTTCTGCTCTTGAATCATTGAATGCTTAGTTACCTGACCACATCTATGAAATCAGGGCAGCTCCTATAGTCTCTAACAAGGCGTCCAACTCCTAGCTTTTACTTTGGGGAAGAAATGGAGTTAGTATCAGCCAGTTGTTTCCAGCAAGGATGAACCTAACCTTTCCTCTCCTATTGCCTTCTGAAGTATGTGTCTGCAAACTATGGCACACAGGCCAAATTCCACCCATAAAACGTTTTTGTAAATAAAGTTTTACAAGAACACAGTTATGGTCATTCATTTCTTTATTGCCTATGGTTGCTTTTACATAACAATGGCAGAGTTGAATAATTGTGATAGACTGCATGGCATAAAAAACCAAAAATATTTACTATTAATTCTTTGTAGAGAAAGTTTGCTGAGCCATGTTCTAGACACGTTGATGGCTTCCTACAGTGGTGGAATTACTGGATTACTGGATTCAAGTTTACTTATGCTTAAACATTATTTAGGTGTTGCTCTTCACATGTGCTCTATTAGTGACTGAGATAGTCTATTCTCTAGTATCCTCATTAATAGAATATCAAATTTTCATGTAGCTAATTTGGCATGAAAAATGGTATTTCATTATAATTTTAATTATCAGATCAAATGTTTCTTATTACAACTGATATTCATATTTTAAGAATATGTGTACTTCCTTTTCTGTAGATTACTTGTATCCTTTCCACATCTAATACTGAATTGTTGATTTTGCATATTTATTTCCCCCTAAATGTCTACCCATTGTATGAACATCATTTCTTAACAATGTATCTGTATCATACATTAAATTCCTATACACTTTTGAGTCTATTACTGGATTATTCCATTGATCTATTTGTAGCCTAATATCATGCTACTTAATTCAGCGTAACTTTATATCACATTTTAGTATCTGACAGGCCTAATTTACTCTCATTACTTTTTTCTTTTCTTTTTTTTAAGAACTCTTTTGGTTAGTTTTACTTGTTTATTTTTACATTTGAAATAGTTAAAAAAATACTGGTAATTTTTATTGGGATCACATTACATTTACATTAACTTGGGAGAATGGGCAGCTTTATGAAGTTAACGTTGTATAACTTTCCGTTTGAAGAGCTTGTGTTGTTTTTATATTATCTTTCTGGCTGTTGATTGCATTTCTCTGTCTATAACAGACTTCTGAGACTTGATCACTTGGTTCATTGCTTAAGTTACTTACGTTGTTATATTTTCCTGCTGAGAAACATCCTGATCTACAAGTTCAGGAGATCTAGGAGGTGACCACTTGCTTGTCCAGTGGTATCCACAACTCATAGTAGGAAATAACAAGTTTGTGAATTTTATTGTTGCCTTAAGATCAGTAAACACTTTGAACTGATTATTTTATAGAACAGAAACAAGGGAAACCACTATAGAAAGGAAGAAGGGCAAGCTTAAATCTGGAAAAAAGGGTGGCTCAAATTCTTAAATTTGGGAAATTCTTTGCTTAGGTAGAATTTTCAGGAAGCAGACTCTGAATTAGGATTTGTAAACTCTCAAGGAATATGCAGTAGGTGAGGGAAGTGAGACAAAGGAGAAAAGGAAACTGATATGGGATTGCCACCGAGCAACTTAAGCTTGTGGGCAACTGTGACCTCAGTGAGACTCTGGACATTTGTGAGAAAGCATAGAATCATGCTTTAGGTGTCCCATTTAAAGGCAAAACATCTGGGGTATTTGTGAACTCCTATTTGTTACTGAATGAAGGCTGCTCCTATTGGCGTCAGTTCCCAGCTTGCCCTCCGCAAAGATTAAGCACATTCTTATGACTGTGTGGGAGCCCCAGTGGTGCAGTGGTTAAGAGCTACAGCTGCTCACCGAAAGGCCAGCAACATGAATCTACCAACTGTTCCTTGGAAACCCTGTAAGGGCGTTCTATTCTGTTCTGTGGGGTCATTATAAATAGGAATCTACGTGATAGCAACAAGTTTGTTTTTTATAACGAGATGTGTTTTAGGATTGCATTTTTTTTCTTTTCTTTTCACCATATTTACTCAGTCTGTATGTTGAGCAAGCAATCTGGGAAGCTGGACTATACAAGGAAGAATGCTACACCGGAACTGGAGGATATGCAATACACAGATGACACAACTTTGCTGCAAACAAAGAGGGCTTGAGGCACTTACTGATGAAAATTGAAGACTATAGACTTCATAAAGAAAACAAAAGTCTTCACAACTGGAGCTATAAGCAAAATCATGATATATGGGGAATACATTGAAGTAGTTAAGAATTTCATTTTGTTTGGATTCATAATCAACACAAAGGAAGAGCAGCAAGAAATCAAATGATTTATTACATTGGGCAAATCTGCTGCAAAAAACCTCTTTCAAATGTTAAAAAGCAATGATGTCACCCTAAGGTGACTAAGGTGTCACCCTAGACACTAAGGTATGCTTGACTGAAACCATAGTGTTTTCTGTTGCCTCATACACATGTGAAAGCTGGACAACGAATAAGGAAGACAGAAGAACTGATGCATTTGAACTACGGTGTTGGCAGAGAATACTGAATATGCTATGGACTGCCAGAAAAATGAAGAAATTTGTCTTGGAAAAAGTACATTTAGAATTCTCCTTAGAAGCAAGGATGGTGAGACTTTGTCTCATGTACTTTGGACATGTTATCAGGAGGGATCAGTCCTTGTTAAAAGGACATCATGCGTTGGTAAAGTACAGGGTCAGTCAAAAAGAGGAAGGTCCTCAACGAGGTGGGTGGATGCAGCGACTGCCACAGTGGGCTCAAACCTAGCAGTGACTATGAGGATGGCACAGGACTGGGCAGGGTTTTGTTGTTCACAGAGTCATGGCACCTAACAATAACAACAACAACAAAAACAAAAACAAGAACAGTACAGCTGGACAAAGCCAAGACAGAGTTTCAGATGCTTGTTATTGAAAGTGATCAGCCTGCACACAGGATAACAATTGTCTTTTAAAAGATACAAGTTTTCACATCCCTAGATACCAGCTGCTAGCTTCTTGTTGCAAGGAGAGTGGGTAGCTAGTACTTTGGGGTGCTCGTAGCATCATCGTTAAGTGCCATGGCCGCTAACCAAAAGATTGGCAGTTAGAATCCACCAGGTGCTCCTTGGAAACTCTATGGGGCAGTTCTACTCTGTCCCATAGGGTCTCTATGAGTCAGCATTGACCCAACAGCAATGGGTGGGTACTATCTATAGGAGTCACTTGGTGGAGCAAATGGTTAAGTGTTTGGCTACTGACTGAAATGTTGTGGTTCTAATCTACTCAGAGGTGCCTCTCAGAAAGCCCTGGTGATATACCTCCGGAAGATCACAGTTACTGAAAACCGTAGGGATCACATTTCTACTCTGAAACACATGCGGCTGTCATGAGTTCAACCACTTGATGACAAGCGATACTAGTACCGTCTACACTCCTTTCCTGGGAAATTCTGCCTTCACTCTCACCTGAATAACAATAATAAGACAAAAACCACTGCCACTGAGTCGAGTCCAACTTATAGTGACCCTAGAGGTCAGAGTAGAACCGCCACATAGTGTTTCCAAGGAGCGCCTGAATGCTCATGTTTAAGTTCTATGCCTTGGTTCTCTCTTCTCCCATTCTCGGTCCCACTACACTGCCCGGACCAGAGTCCTCGCTTGTCTCAAAAGTAGCACCTCAAAGCTTTTGCTAGTAGCCTGTGATTTGTTGTTGCAGTTTGTCCCAATTCAAACAGACCTGCCGGGTCAGATTCCTCTCTTGTGGATATGGTGTTGAGAACAAAGAGCCAACTGTCAGTTAGGTGTAGAAGCTAGAACTCAAATACTAATGTAAGAAGAGAGAAACAGTGGTTACGGTATTCAAGCACAAACTGCCAGTAAGCTAGTTAGTAGAGAAGCAGAGAGAGTGAAGGGAAGAGGGCAAGAGGAGGAGAAGGAAGAGAGAGGGAGAATAAGAGGGGAAGTAGGAGGGGGAGCAAGGGTCAAGGAGAGGGGAGGAGGGGAATGGGGAAGAAAAGAGGCTCCACTCCAAAGGTACCATCTTGTCTCTTGCCTGTTTGGAGTCCTGTTGGTTCAAATTCTTCTGCTTTCCCATGCAGAATTTTTTTTGTCCTTAAAAATAACCACTCCCAACTTTCACTTGAGTTAGTGTGAGTGAGTAACTGCTATTTGTCTTGACCCAAAACACATTGGCAGAGAATTGGGTGGTGGTCCCCTAAGAGTAACTAACTCACTCATGCCCCTCTCTGTGTCTGCCTTCCGTTCTCATTCCGTTGTGCGTCCGGGGGCTGCTAATCTGTCAGCTCTAGTGATGGCTGCCTGCTGCTAGGAAAGGCTCTACAAAAATAAAATCCAGAGGAAATGCCAGCGTTAAGTGGAATAGGTTCGTCCTTTCTAGTGCAGGCAACGATGACATCAGCCTTCAAGGAAGCTGAATTTTCATCCTCTCAGGAAAAGAGGAAACCTGGTTAACTTTTTTGTAGTCATGAGCTCTGAGCTTTATAAATGAGTCCTAACAGTACGCAGGTTACAGGGAGGAAGTTTTAGCAAATTCCCTTTAACAAAACTTGAGTAACATAACCTGATGTTACTCATGTAAGCTGTTAAGCTGTGTTCAGGAACACAGCCTCAGCTAGCATCCACAGAAAAAGCTTGCTTAATAAAGTAAAAACAGGCAAAAACAAGGCAGGAGGCCTAACTCAATCCGCTTATGTTAAATACAGCATGACCCACGATCAAGCTACCTTAAATACAGGCTTCAGTGACACAAACGACACCTTTAAGTTTGGTCTCTGTGCTAGGTGCTGGCAACATAGAAGTGACTAAGACAATCATGCTCCTGTACTCAGGAATATTTGGACACTAAACGTGTGTTTATAAACATCGTAAATGTTACCAAAATGAGGGCATTAGAACAGGTCAGGGGCGGTGTCCTACAGAAACTGTTTTTTTCAAGGTAAGACTTGAAGAATAAGCAAGAGAAAAAACATTCTAGGGATAAGATTACTATTTATAGGAAGGTGGGGAGATGACGGGGTTGAGGGGAAGAAAGCCTCTTACCAGGTTTTGTGAGATATTATTTTTTGCCAGAACTCCACGTCCAGCCTTCTACAGGGCTTGACATTCTTGACAGCAGGTTGCTCTGTTTTTGCAGTTGTGGGTAGTTTTTAATCACATGTTTGCTCTCAATAACCTATGTTTTTGGTGCCTGTATGTCTCCCCCCTCAGCCTGCCACAGGGCTCACCTGCAGACAGTGCCATTTATGGATTGTTTTTCCCCCAAAAGATGTTGCAATCCTACCCCTGCTCTGGTGATTGTGACTTTGTTTGGGGAAATGGGGGTTTTCCTAGCAGGTGTTATCAGTTCAGTTAAAGGAGGTATCTGAGAAGGGTGGGTCCAACCCTAATCTGAATCCCTCTGAGTGATGGTTTATTTATTTTTTTTATTATTTTTTAAGTGAAAGTTTTCAGTTCGAGTCAGTTTCTCATACAAAAACTTACACACACTTTGCTGTCCCAACATTGTGACAACACACTGCTCCTCTCTACCCCACATTTCCCACGTCCGTTCAACCAGCTCCTGTCCCTTTTGCCTTCTCATCTTGTCTGCGGACAGGAGTGGTTCAGAAGTCTCCTGTATCTACTTAACCCAAGAAGCACATTTTTTAGCACTAACGTTTTAGGTCTCATAGACTAGTTCAGTCTTTGTCTGCAAAGGTGCCTCTGGGAATGGTTTCAGCTTTGGGCTCACGGTGAGTCAGGGGTCATGCCTTCTGGGAACTCTCCAGTCTGTCAGACCATCAGGTCTGGTCTTTTTAGTAGAGTGTGAATTCTGTACTCCACATTTCTCTGGCTCCTTCAGGGAGTCTTTGTGGAGTTCCCCCAAGTGGTGTTTTATAAAAGAAGAGAAACACATGAAAGGAAGACAGTATGTGAGGATCTTTCTACATGTCTAGAAGAGATCTTCTAGAACCCACAGAGAATGGGTAGCTCTGCTGACACCCTGAATTCAGATTTCTAGCTCCCAGGGCTGTGATAAAATAAATACCTCTTCTTTAAAGATGCCTACTTCGTAGTAGTTAGGGCAGCCCTAGCAAACTAACACAGCTGTCTCACAGGCTGAAGACTCTCCTGTGTCTGTCTGTGTGGGTTCTCTGACTTTAGAGACTTTGTGGATTAGGGGTGGGAAGGTCGGGGGCGGAAACACCAGAAAGTTAACACCACTTAGTGGCTTTCTACTGATGTGGTCCAGGAGCTGGAGGACTAATACCCCAGTTTCCTCACCTCTTAGTGGGACAGTTTCGAGGTATGTTTACAAGGGTGAATTAATTGGTAACATGGCATGCACAGGCTTACACTGAGCGAAGCATGCGTGGGTTTAACTGTATTTCCTTGCTAATCTATAGTGAGCAATCTCATGTGGGTGTCACCATGTCTTTGATGCGGTGGAAGATAGATGAAATTGTGCACTGCAGATTGGCAGGGAGGCACAGTTAGGCCTGTGTGTTCTTTGCTTATTGGGTAATCCAGTCTTGTGTGCTTCCAAGGTCTGGGGGTGGGGAGTGGGCGGTAAGGGTGGGAAATAAAGAGCCCCCATTGCCCCTAAGTGGCAGCCTCCTCCTTAAAACAAAACAAAACAAGACCCCCAACAAACCCATCACTCAATTTGATTCTGACTAGTAGAACTTCCCCATTGGGTTTCCAAGGAGCAGTTGGTGGATTCAAACTGCAGCCTTTCGGTTAGCAGCTGTCGCTCTTAACCACTAGCCATCAGAGCTCCTTAGATACTTTTAATTGACTTTTCTCCCTTCCTTGTCTGTTTCCTCCCTCTCTTCCTTATACTGCTTTCTGGTATCATTTCCATAAACTTGTTATGCAGTCCTTATCTCATGGTCTATTTTTGAGGGGAAGCCACCCTACCTTCTACACATTTTCTGTCTAAAGTGATTGTCATCACCGTGTCTCCCGCTTGAGGGGATTCCTGGGGGTGAGAAGGGAGGTGACAGATATTCAGGACCAGAACTTAAATTTTCAGAAGCTCTTGCTCCGCTCATAATCACTAGATTTGATGATGTGTGTGTATATGAAATGTGGAATGATTAAAAGTAGATACTCAGTAGGAAATTGCTAAGGACATCTGCCTGAATCTATTCACTAGAAGGCTTGTGTTTAAGTAAAAGGGAAGGGCAGCAAACTGTGGAGGATGAGCCCTGATCTGCAGTCAAGGGGAGGACCTGGGATCAGGTTCTGTTAGAGTCACTCGCTGTATGACCTGGGGTGGGCAGCTTCCTCTCTCTGGGCCTCGCTGTCCTTATCCATGAAGTAACGGGGTTAACTAAGTGGTCTTCAGCATCAGCAATCTAGGCAAGGGCACCTCTAGATGTGTAAGGGGGTGTACACCTCACTGGGTGACACTATCAAAGGAAGTGATGCCCAAATGACTGTTTATAAAATTTTTGTGCAGTGTTTCAGCATAAATTTAAGATTTGTTAATAAAAATACTCCTGTAATTTATTATAACAGCATTTTTCTTCAAAAGCCTGGCTTACATGTATCAATATACCTACAAGGCTTAAACTCTTTGGTAACTTGCTTTTTGAACTTTTGATTGCTCTACAGCCAGAGCTGTCATTAATACCCAATTGCAATGGTGCTTCAAATCACATGGCTTTGTGTGCACGCACTACAAGCATGTGCTGCTGTTTTTGTTGCTGCCAGTGTTTTCATAGTCTCTGAATGTGTCATATTTTCTGGTATTTTAGCTATAGTATTGTGTTAATTAGCATGGAGGGGGGAGTGGCACCCTGAGTTAGCACACTGGGTGACACCGGTGCTAGTGATGGCACTGAATCTAGAGTGCTTTTTATTAATTCACTGGTGTGCAAACTCTGCTCCAAAGGCCCCTTGAGGGTCTGCCAGGGTGGGGAGAGAAAAGTGGGATGAGCACTCAGTTATTCATTAGACATTTCTTTGAAACTTATGGTCTGCCAGGTATTGTTACAGATTACGGGGATTGTGGTGGTAACTGTACATATTGCTTTGGCTAGGCTATTTGGCAAACACTAGTCTAGATGTTGCTGTGAAGGTTTTTGTAGCTGTGATTAACAGTTATAATCAGTTAACCTTTTTTAAATATTTAATTTTATTTTTGGTGAAAATATGCACAGTAAAACATGCTTCTATTCCACAATTTCTAGGTAAGATGATCAGTGTGACTCTGGTTACATTTCTTCATGCTGTGTCAACATTCTTCCTATTTCTATTCTAGTTGTTTCCCTTCTGCTTACTTAAACTTCCTGCTTTTTCATTTATGCTTTAAAATAGCTGTTGACGCTTTGGTCTTCCAAAGATATATATATATTTTTTAATGCAATACTCAAGGATGATTATCTTTATTCTTTGGGATGAACTGGTACTTGAAGATGACTTCAAGAGGTAGTTTCAATTTAGTGTGAAGAGCAACTTCAAGGTCATGGTCTTGAGGATGCCTCCCACCTTAATACGTCCGGTAAGTTTGGATTCTATAAGAATTTAAACTTCTACATTTTCCTCCCTTTTTATCAGATTTCACCTACTGTGTGCCCTACTTCTGTCAAGTTGATTTGACTCAGTGACCCTGTAGGAGACAGTAGAATTGACCCATAGGAGTTTTAAGACTGTAATCTTAAACAGAAGCCAATAGCAACTCTAACTGCAACAGAACAAAACACTGCCAGGTCCGTTGTTGCAGCCACCTTGTCAACCTGCCTTGTTGAGGATCTTCCTCTTTTTTTGCTGACTCTATGGTTTACCAAGTATGATGTCCTTCTCCAGGGACTGGTCCCTCCTGATAACATGTCCAAAGTATATGAGACAAAGTCTTGCCATCTGCCAGGCACAATCTAGTTCTTCTGTGCTCAAGGTGGAGGAGGTAATGGTTTGTGATTAGTCCTGTAATCCAGTTCCTTCTCTGACTTTAGGTTTCTTTCTTTCTGTTTGAGCCAAATGAATTAGTTTGTATCTTAGATGGCCATTCATAAACTTTACAACCCCAGACACTATTTACCATACTAGCAAGTAGAATATGTTTTAAGAACTGTATTATGCCTATTGGTTAGACTGTCCTATGGATCCAGAGCCCTAAGCCCTCAAATCAAGAGAAATAATCCCAGAAGGTAAATGATTATTGCTAATTAGTACCAGCATTTGTAAGCACCCACTGTCCTTTTTTATTTTATGGTAGTTATTGCTACAATATAATCAGTAGACTCTTAAGTAAAAGAGATTGACTCTGATAACATGAGTGGGCTTTATCTAATCAGTCTGAGACCTTGAGAGCAAAATTGAGGTTTCTGGAAGGAGTGCTCCTCGAGACACAGATATCCTGCTGGAGTTTCCAGCCTTCCAGTCTAGGGATTTCGGACTTGCCAACAATCACATGAGCCAATTCTTTAAAATCTCTCTCTTTCTTTGTATGTATGTCTATAGTTTCTGTTTCTCTGAAGAAGCGTGTACAATACAGGGATATGGAGCAGAACCACACACTCTGATTCAAAAAGACAAGGGCTTGAATAAAGATAGGATTTGGAGGTTAACAGCAAAAAACAAAAAGTAGAAAGCCATCAACCCTTCAGCACTATCCAGTTGGCAGGTACTGATACATGAATGCAAACTAAAAAAAAATAAATAAAAAAAATTAGATAATCCATTTACTTTCTAGCAGGAAACAGAGGCTTATGAAAATGACGCTCACTACAAGGATATTTTAGTGGGAAAAAATTTGGAACTGTCTGTGCTGCCATGGAGAGTGAGACCATATGCGTGGTTACAGCAGAGGGCTCTGGGGAGCCCAAGGATGTGTGCGCCTGGCAGCAACCAGAAAGATTGAAGAGGAGCTCTTCATTGTGATCTCCCCATTTCTGAATGCCCAGTTTTGCCAACGGCTAGCTCTGAAGTTACTGGCCACATCACAATGGTGTTTTCTATGAAACAGGAGCAGAGGTGGGGAAAGGGTGAAAACAGAAATGATTTTAAGTCCTGAAGCAACAGATGTGGGCATAGGCTCAGCGCTACTGCAGGGGTCTTTTTTACGATGCGTGGGCAACTCTCTCCACTTCCTAAGTCACCCGAGAAGAGATTGGAATGACTTTTAAACATGGACCCTTGTCAAGTGATGCAAAGTCTCATGATTTACAACCTAAAGAAGTTTATCTTGCTCTGGGAAAAAAGATGACCTTGGAACCAAAGCTTCACATTCAAGAGGCCAACAAAAACATCTTAAAATAACACCCCCTCCTCCCTCCCTCTCCATAATGAGAAATGGAGAGATTTAGCAAGAGGTGGGGGCTGTGGTAGGATTATTGCAATCACCAGTGATTGAGTTTCAAGGTCCAAGGACTTTGTTGTGGGCACTGGAACCCTAATGATTTATAATTGACTCCAACAAGAAAAATCCAATGCCATGCACTTTCCTAACAGAGCTACAAAAATAACCACATTCACAGTGTTTGCAAAATTGGAAACAAATGTCCCAGGGAACATAAGAGCTCCATGCTGTCTTACCCAAGCTTTGGAGGACGAAAAATACTGGTACTCAATCACGACCACAAACGAGCCAATATCGCTTGTCATGGGAAATTCATCTAGGCAAAACTGGCTTGCACCATTACCCCTCAATGACTCTGAGAAATAACCGTACTGAAATGCCTCAAATTAAAAGCAGCCAAGGGCTTAGTTTAGCATTCTTTCCTCCTAGCTGCTGAATTTTATTTCTTTATTTCTTCTTTATGTGTGGAAGAACTGAAACGGAGAAAACAATAAATGTCTAATTGTACCCTTGTTTCTGAAACAGCTCAGACCCAGGTGGTTCTTTTATTAAAGTGGGTGTGGAAAAGGGTAATGGCCACCGTAAGTGCTGGGGCTTCTGAGGGTGGCGCAGACGGGCATGATGACCTTAGTTTAGCATTGAAGGGTTGGGGACACGTGATGATTTGGCACCTGAATTGATAACTTTATTTCTCTTCCTGATGTGGAACATGAAAAGGTTGGTTATGGAAGTCCACTCAGGAAAATTTCTCTATCTATAGGACCCCTTTGATGCTATTAAACTTCAAATCCATGTGGCAAAGGACAGAGCTAACTATTTCCTAAGTAATGAATGAAGTCCAAGCATTACAGTAAACCACCAAACCCGCTGCCACTGAGTCGATTTGACTCAACACCGGTGGTAGTGGTTAAGTGCTACATCTGCTAATCAAAAGGTCGGCAGTTCATATCCACTAGGTACTCTTTGAAAACTCTGTAGAGCAGTTTTACTATGTCCTATAGGGCCTCTATGAGTTATACAGGCAGTCTTCTTTGATTACACAACCCTATGAAACAGACTTGAACATAATTCACTTTACAGATGATGAAATAAAGCATCTGAAAGTTTCAGTAACTTGTCAAATTTCAGTTAGTAAGACTCAAAGCTGGGACAAGGGCTGACTGATATTTGATGCTGAAGCCTGCACCCGAAAGTAAACTGTAGGTGAATTTCTGTGCATTTCCCTCCTTTAGGCCAATGTTTTTCAAACTATTGTTGACGAGCTTTGAGGGCTGTATGGAGTCCATGGGTGGTGGCAGTGGTTAACATGCTCAGCTGCTAATGGGAAGTTTAGTGGTTCAAGTGCACTCAGAAGCTCCTTGGAAGCAAGTGCAGAGAACCTACTTCTGAAAAACCAGCCACTGAAAACCTGATGGAGCCTACTTCTATTCTGACATACATAGCATCTCCGTGAGTCAGAGGCGACTCAAAAGTAACTGTTGTTTTCTTTTTTTGAGGGGCCATAGTAAAGCTTCAGATGGCCTTGTCATTACTTCCCAGATTCTGTGTGTCAGAAAGGTGTATAACAAAGCTCTTCCAACTCCCATCTCGTAGTCCTACCTGTGATTCTAGGAATTAAGTATTGTGCCTCCCCTCAGGGGACCCAACACGGGATTATTAGTTGAGTGAGGATTGTAGATAAGTAAACTTTCAAACTAACTAACTTCAAGTTAGCAGCAATAAAACGTGAACTTGAAAAGTGCCTGAGAATCCACTACATGGAACTTGTCAGCCTGTGTAAACTTCACACAGTGAATATGCAAATTTCCTACATATTTTTGTGCTTAGATACTTCTAACAGACCTGGATATGGCCTCTGGGGAAAACATAGGTTTGATGCTGGCTTCTGCAAAAGTCACCAATAAGACAGAAAATTTCTACCGTCTCTGTTTAAAACATGAAGAATTTAAAACATGATTAATTGAAGAAATTCTCACTTTTTAGGCTTCAGAGAAATTAATTCTTTGCATGGAATTTTTATTTTTTTTTAATGTCCTAAAACTATCCAAACTTTAGGAACTTGAGCCAGCATTTGTAGTTAGTTGCCTTCGAACCTCAAGGTATATAATGTGTCCAAGCCATTATCCTGTTGTGAATAGCAATAATATTACATTTTTATAGTGTTCAGGATGTGAAGCTAAAGCATATTAGACTGTTATGTGGATTTGTATCTGCTCAATTAAAAACCGGTTAAACATTTCAAACTTCTTTAGATTTATACAGGGTTATTTATTCCAAGGCTCCTGAACTTTCTAGAGGCAGCAAACTTCCGGTGATCTTTATCAAGCTTTCTCTAGCCTCCTACATGACTGCTTGTTTGGCTCTCTTCCTTTTTCCCTCCTCTTTCCTTCTCTCTTTCTTGTTTAGTTTGGCCCCAACAGAGAAACAAAATGTCAAATACGTTTGAAAAAGTCCAATGATAACATTTGCAAATGGGAATACAATTCAAAGGCGATGCCAAAGCTAGGCAGCCAGGTGGTTTTATTTTATTTTTTTATTTCTCTGTTAATTAGGCTGCACACGTTTTAAATTGTAAACACGTGCTGAGTTGTGAGGGATCTTGAGTGCAAAGCAAGGTTTAATTCCTGCAGCTCTTGACAGTTGAGCACTCAGCTCACAATAAACACTATCAACAACTTTTTTTTTAGAGTGATTTCTGCACAAATACTATGAAAGGAAGTATCCAAGAAAATTAGAGCTAGACTGAACTCAGATGTCATGTACCCCCAGGGTTTCCAAAAAAAATTATTACTTTTTAATCCAGGAAGTGAATAATATCTTACCCAGAAGGCTGATATGTAGAACAGATAGTTCTTATGATGGATGTCTGTGAGTGTGGGAGTCTGGGAGCTCACACTCTCTGCTAGGACAGAGCTTTTGTTTGCCAGGAGGGTGGTGTGCAAAACACTTTGAATTATAGCTTGAAGGTTCCTGATGTTGGACTCCTTCTATGTTACTGCAGGGAACCTGAATCCCAGAAGGTGAACTGAGTTGTCTAAGGTCATTCCATTAGAAAGAGGTGGAACAAGTACCTGAACTGGGTCTTATGTTTCTAAGCACTTTGCTTGTTCTCTTTCTACAACAATTTGCTGTCTTGTGTTTCGTGGGATGTAGATATTATGTGTGTTTGCCACTGCAGAAGAAAGGAAGAAAGTATACACGTAAGGGTAACTTTAAGGACCATGTGAATTCTCAGTGAGGATGATCTATTACAAATATGTAAATAACTGTTTAATTAGGAGTGTGAGAAATAATTGTACAAGATTGGTTATAGGATAATGCTATTCAGTTATATGCGTCTCCTCCTAATGGAGTCAGTTTTGTTTTTGCCCCAAAGCATGCTGGAAGTGAATACGGGATGAACTCAGGCTAAAATGCCAGGCTGGGAGTGATGTGACTCGGCCAGGGGAAAGACTGAGGAATGCCTTGTCAACAGGAAGGGAAACACCTGGGCCTGGACAAATAGTCCCTGAGAAAGCTGGCCCCAAAAAATGTAAAAGAAAAGTAATAAACCTTAGCCAAGCCATACAGTAATAAAAGCTTGTGCCTTTTGTTAGGTGGTAGCAGAGTGCTACTTGGGTCCAGCCCCAGCCAGCCACCCTGTAGATCTAAATCCCCATGAAACGAAATCATATGCCTTGATTGCTGGTTCTAGAGTCTTTCTTCGGTCTTTTGGAGACATGGACAACCTGGGGTCTTGAAGCCATGGGATTGTTAAACAATACTTGTATTAACAAAGTTGTAGAAACCACAGTTGTAAAAATCTGCATCCACTCGAATGTCTTTAAGACATCATCATTGTTTAAAGAAACCTAAATTGAATTGGTTTGTGCAAAAAAAAAAAAAGAGAGCAACTTCAATCAACAAAATTATTTTCATTTTATTATTTTTATTGTCCATGAGATAGAAGTTTACAGCTTAAGTTAGTTTCTCACACAAAAATTTATACACATATTGTTATGTCACTCTAGTTGCAGTCCCTGTCATGTAACAGCACACTCTCTCTTTCCACCCTAGATTTCCTGTGTCTTTCTATGCAACCATCTCCTATCCTTTTCTAACTTCTCATCTAATGTTTGAGAAGGAGCTGCCCATTTAGTCTCACATATCTACTTGAACTAAGAAACACACTGTTCATGAGTATCATTTATGTCAATAGTCCAGTTTAATCTTTGTTTGGCTTTGGGAATGGCTTTAGCTCTGGGTTAGCAGAGGGTCTGGGGGCCATGTTTTCTAGAGTTCCTCTAGTCTCAGTCAGATCATTAGGTCTTTTTAGGTGAATTTGAGTTCTGCACCCCACTTTTCTCCTTCTTGGTTAAGGACTCTCTGTTGTGTTCCTAGCAGGGTCATTGGTGGTAGCGAGGCACTATCTGGTTCTTCTGGTCTCAGGCTGATGGACGCTCTGGTTTATGTGCCTCTTTTGTCTCTTGGACCAATATTTTTCTTGTGTCTTTGGTATTCATTTTCTTTGCTCCAGGTGAGTTGTAACCAATTGCTGCATCCTAGATGGCTGCTCACAAGCTTTTAAGACCAGACATCACTCACCAAGGTGGGATGCAGAATATTTTCATAATAGACCTTGTTATGCCAGTTGAACTGGATGTTTCCTGAAACCTTGGTCCCCAAAGCTCCACTCTTGCTGCTCTGTCCCTTGAAGTATTTGATTGTGTTTAAGAAACTTCTTGGTTTTAGTCCTGTTGTGCTGTCTTTCCCTGTGTTGTGTGTTGTCCTTTCCTTCACCTAATATAATTCGTGTTTGGTATCTAGTTAGGGAATTCCCCTTTTCCTCTTTCCCTACCCTCATAACCATCAAAGAATGTTTTCTATCATTTATCATCAACTATTTTCACTCAGCATAATGCCTTCCAGATGCATCTATATTGTGAGATGTTTCTCAGATTCATCATTGTTCTTTGTTGTTTTGTAGTATACCATTTATAAACACACCATAATTTGTTTATCCATTCATCTGTTGATGTGCACCTAAGTTGTTTCTGTTTTTTGCTATTGTGAACACTGTTGCAATGAACATGGATGTGCATACATCTAATCATGTGATGGCTCTTATTTCTCTAGGATATATTCCAAGGAATGGGGTTGGTGGACTGTATGGTACTTCTATTTCTGGCTTTCTAAGGAAGTACCGAATCAATTTCCAAAGTGCTTGTACCATTTTACATTCTGACCATTAAGCATAAATATTCCAGTCTCTCCACAACCTCTCTGACATTTATTATTTTGTGTTTCTGAATTAATGTTAGACTTGTTGGGGTTAGATGATATCTCACCGTACTTTTGATTTGCATTTCTCTACTGGCTAAGGATCATGAGCATTTCCTCATGTATCTGCTTGTTGACTCAGTGTCTTGTTTGGTAAAGTGCTTATTCATATTCTTTGCAACAGAACTATTTTAAATGAAGAAAAATATATGAATGAGTGAAGAGATATACATTTATTTGTCTAAATTTAAAATGAAATTGTTGAGTTATACGTTTCTGTTGTGTGCTGTCTACTTGATTTCTACTCTTAGTAACCCTGTATAACACAGTAAAATTACTCATGAGGTTTTTGAGGCTACAGTCTTTACAAAAGCAGATCGCCAAGTCTTTTCTCCTCAGAAACAACTGGTGTGTTTGAATCACTGACCTGTCAAGAACTACTGACTTTTCAATAAGCAGCCAAGTGCTTAACCATTGCACTACCATGGTTCTTTGTTGAGTTACATAAGCACCATTATTTGTAATTATTTATGATTAATTCAGAAACCTTGGTGGTGTAGTGGTTAAGTACTACTGCTGCTAAAGTTGATAGTTTAAATCCACCAAGTGCTCCTTGGTAATTCTATGGGGCAGCTCTTCTCTGTCCTATAGGGTTGCTATGAGTAAAAATCTACTCTATGGCAGTGCGTTTGGTGTTAGACTTTCAAAAAATTATTTGGTTAACCACTGGTCTATATTAAATGGAAATAGTAGCTTCTTTACAGTAACCCTACCAGTATTTATTAATATCACTGTAATTTTTTTAAGCTATGTGATTTATAATCTTTCTCAAAGCTAATGGACTATTACTACTAATCTGGAATATTTCCTACTGGGTTCTAGAATATAGTATGAAATATTCATAACACAAAGTAACATTATCCTCTGTATGAGAATTGACTCAGCGGCAAATAGATTTTTTAATTCAGTTATAGTTACTTTTAATTTGTATATTTCAAAATGTAATTTTGAAAAAAATTCCCCAAATCTCTATGCAAAATTTTCTGTAACTTTTGTTACAGCAAATAGTTTCTGTCTTCATATAGCATACTATGAAAAACCTCTTCCCACATCATTTGGTTGGAATATTGCATTCCCTTTGTTATGAGAAGACATTTATTTTCTGGTTTTATTATATGGATTGGAGAAACTCCAGTGGCATTGTGGGTTAAGTGCTATGTCTGCTAACCAAAAGGTCAGCAGTCAAACCTGCCAAGTGCTCTTTGGAAACTCTATGGGCAGTTCTACTGTGACCTATAGCATTGCTATGAGTCGGAATCAACTTGACGGCATTGGGTTTATTTTTATTTTTTTAATATGGATTGGTTTGGAGTTGTCCTGGGTGTCACACTAAGCAGACATAGGACTTTTAGGTTGGCACGGTCCACCTTGATTAGCCAAGATTGAATGGAGTAGGTAGTCCAGAATTCAAAAAGTCAAGTTGTTGGTAAGAGAAGACCAACAGAGATTATTTAATTCCTTTTGCTGAGGTGATGGGGAGTCCCTGGTTTTATTTCTTTAGCCAGAAGAAAATCAAGGGTCTTTAGGCTGAGCCAATCCATCCTTGATTAAGCCAGGCACTGGGATTTCCTTGCAATCCCAACCCAAATTGTCATTGCAGTGGACTGACCAATAACACAATACTAGTATTCCTTTACAAGCATGATTTGGTTCTCTTTCTGGTTTCCTTACAGTTGTTTTGTCTTATGAACAATTTGTTTTAAGAGAAACTAGGCTTTACAGTTCTCCTGAGCTTGGTGGTCCAAATACCAGTCCTTTGTTGAAAGGTCTGCAGCATGCTGGCAGCAGCTGGAAAGTCCAGCAATCACATCTAACTTGCCAGGGTTGATCCTGGATCAGGCCTGGCTTGGAGAACATGGAGATTTCAGTGTGCCCAACACCCTACACCCTTTTCCACTTCTTTTCTTACCCTTACAGAATGAAAATGGAAGCCCATCCCAGAAAACTGAATTATGTAGAGCATAGCATTTGGGCGTTTGATAGGTTCTGGAAATCTATCCTTTCACTCCAACAACAAACACCTACCTTTTCTTCTGTTGTCTCGGGTCTGTATTTCCATCATTAAACTATCATCATCATCACCTGTCTGACTCTGAAAAGCTCTTTATTTGTCCTTAAATAGTGAGAAATCCTGCTCTGATTGAATTACTACCTCAGCGAGAATGATCATTTCCTTGATTTTAAGATGCATTTCTTCCCACATTTTAACACCTCCAAAATACTCATTTAGTGTACATCATCTATTCTTAATACAATATTTTAATTTTTTATTTCTTAGAATGCTACCATTAAATCTATGGGTATTTAACCAGCAATAACGTCATAGGATAAGGAAGCTGCTGTAGCTTCTTTACTTGATTTTAATCTTGACTCTGAAGTTGTATAACCATGAGATTATGGTGATAATGATGATGGTGATAAAAGAGTAAGAAATTTGAGAAGAATAGGGGCAAACCTGGTGGCATAGTGGTTAAGTGGTACAGCTGCTAACCAAATGGTTGGCAGTTCAAATCCACCAGGCACTTCTTGGAAGCTCTGTGGGGCAGGGTCTCTGTCCTGCAGGGTCGTTATGAGTCAGCATTGACTTGATGGCAGTGGGGTTGGTTTTTTATATAGAAGCCCTAGTAGGTAGTGGTTAAGAGCTAAGGCTGCTAGCC
Source organism: Heterohyrax brucei (assembly GCA_028571685.1). Taxonomy (NCBI): domain Eukaryota; kingdom Metazoa; phylum Chordata; class Mammalia; order Hyracoidea; family Procaviidae; genus Heterohyrax; species Heterohyrax brucei. The sequence goes on from CM053141.1 coordinate 176,199,995, forward strand.
AAAAGGCTGGCAGTTCAAATCCAACAGCTGCTCCCTGGGGACCCTATGTGGGCAGTTCTACACTGTTAGTTTTGGGTTACTTAAAATTACATAGAGCTATTAGACAGTCTTTGTGCTTCAGGATTTGCTGATTACTGAATATTCAGAGGTTGTCATGACTTCACTGGGATAGCAGTTTGGGGAAAGGCTTCTGTTACTTTTTCTTTTTTGTATTTGGTAACAGCTTTAAATGAAAACAACAAAAACAAACCCACTGCTGTGAATTCGATTCTGACCCATGGTGACTCTAAAGAACAGAGTAGAATTGCCCCGTTGGGTTTCCAAGGCTATAAGTCTTTTTTTAAAACTAACTTTTGCTTTAATCTTCTCGAATGAAAGAAATGATATTGGTTTTCCTTTTTGTATGGTTTGAGAACTTTTTTTAGAAAATGGTACTTCAGATGAAGGTTTACAGAACAAACTAGTTTCTCATTAAACAGTACAGATATCATTTTTGACAATGGTAAACAATCCCAAGACATGTCAACACTCTTTCTTCTCAGTCTTGGGTTCCCTATTCCCAGCTTTCCTGTCCCTTCCCCCTGGGCTGGTGTGCCCCTTTAGTCTCATTTTGTTTTAAGGGCCTGTCCAATCTTTGACTGAGGGGTACACCTTACTCTTGGGATTTCTCCAGCCTCTGTTATGCCAGAAAGTCTGGCCTTTGTTTTTGAGTTAGAATTTCGGTCTACATTTTTCTCCAGCTCTGTACAGGATTCTCTGCTGTGAAGGCTGTCGGAGCAGTCTGTGATGGTAACTTGGCACCATACAGTTGTGCTGGACTCGGTTTGATGGAGGTCATTGTAGAGAAAGTCCATTGTTATCATTATTATTATTTTTTTGACTAATCTTCCCTTTGTATCTTCGGTTTTCTTCATTCTTTCTTGCTCCTAAAAGGGTGAGACAAGTGGAGTACCTTAGAAGGCTGCTCACAGGCTTTTAAAATCCTCAACACAACTCACCAAAGTAGAATGTGGAACATTTTCTTTATAAACAATGTTATGCCAGTTGAGCTAGATATTCGCAGAGATCACGGTCTCCAGCGCCCTCAGCCCAACAATTCAGTCCTTCAGGGAGTTTGAATGTGTCTGTGGATCTTCCATAACATTCGATGGACAGGCTTCTCCAGTATCTCATATTCCTACCCTTTACCAAAATTACAATTTATCTATTGTTTGCTGAGTGTTTTTCCATCCTCCTCCCCTCCTCTCCTTTGTAACCATCAAAGATTACTTCTTTTTGTGTGTAAATCTTCTCATGAATTGTTACAGTAGTGATGGTCTCATATAATATTTGTCCTTTTGTCACTGACTCATTTAATTCAGCACAATGTCCTCTAGTTTCCTTGCATGTATGTACCTCAGCTTGTTCAGCCATTCATCAGCTGATGGCCACTTCGGTTGTTTCATCTTTGGGGTATGGTGAACAGTGCTGCGGTGAACATGGGTATGCATACGTCTGTTCATGTGATGACTTTTGTTTCTCTAGGATATATTCCTAGGAGTGGGATTGCTGTATTATATGGTATTTCTATTTCTAACTTTCTAAAAAAGGGCCTTATTGTTTTTCAAAAATGGGCATATCATTTTCATTTTCACCAGCAGTGCACAAGAGTTCCAGTCTCCTCACAAGTGCTCCAACATTTGTTATTTCCCATTTTTTTGACTCATGCCAGTAATGCTGGGGCAAGATGATACCTCACAGTGGCTAGTGATTAAGAAAAATTCCTCATGTGTTTGTTGGTGGTTGAGCATCTTCTTTGGTGAAATGTCTGTTTGTTTCCTTTGCCCGTTTTTTTTTCTTTTTTTTATTATGATTGAATGAAAATGTACATTTATATATAAATTTGCATGCCCACCTATGTGCAGCTCCCACTGCTCTCCCTGTCTGGTGACAGCACACTATTCCTCTCCACTCTGCACATGTCTTATCCTCCCAACAGTCTTCTATCCCCTCCTCTCCACCCACTCCCCTGGCTCTGGTAAGAGGTCAGCAGGATGACATCTTATAGATGCATAGAACCATAAAGTACACACATGATGTAGTCACTCTGTGCTACCAAGTCCAATCCATTCTTGTCCGAAGAGTTGACCTCCATTATGATTTATGGACAGGGTCAGCATCAGGACCAGGGGCCATGATCCCACGGGAACTCCGAGGCCCCTGGACCATCAACTGTGGTCTTTTAGTGGAGATCTCAGGGTGCACCCCTTTTTATTCTAGTGTTGCCAGTGAGACTCAACTTTGTGAGCTCCATCATGGCTATCACTGGTGGCTGGGCACCATCTGGTTCTTCCAGTCACAAGTCGATGTAGTCACCCACTCATGCGAATCTCTCTGTCTTCTGGGCTAGCTTTCTCCAATATTGTTTTGGTCCTTGGTGATCATCCATTCCTCCTGAGTTGAGACCATTTGCTGTATCCTTTGCCCATTTTTTAATTGGATTCTTTGTCTTTTTGTTGTAGAGATGCTGGATTTCCTACAAATTTCAGAAATTAGACCTTTGTCTGATTTGTAACAGCCAAATATTTTTTCCTAGTGAGTAAGTTCTCTTTTTACTCTTTTGGTGAAGTCTTTTGATGAGCATAAGTGTTTAATTTTTAGGAGATCCAAATTATCTATCTTATCTTCTAGAATTTGTGTGTTGATGGCTGTGGTTTGTGTTCTGTTAATGCCTTGTGTTAGGGCTTCTAGCATTGATCCTGTTTTTTTCATCTATGAACTTTATAGCTTTTGCTATTACAGTTAGCTCTTTCATCCATTTTGAATTAGGTTCTGCGTATGGCATGAGATATTGGTCCTGTTTTATTTTTTTGAATATGGCTTCCAATTTTGCCAGCATTGCTTGTTAAAAAGATTGTATTTTCCCTGTGTGATGGACTTTGAGCCTGTGTGGAAGACCAGGTGACCATAGGTGGATGGATTTATATCTGGGTCCTCTATTATGTTCCAGTGGTCAGTGTTTCTGATTGTACCAGCACCAGGCTGCTTTGATTACCATATATATGTAGTATGGTCTGAATTCAGGTAGTATGATTCCCGCTGCTTTATTTTTCTTTTTCAGTAGTCCTTTCCTTACCTGGGGCTTCTTCCTTTTCTACATAAAATTACTGATACATGTTTCCATCTGTCTAAAGTATGTTGTAGGTATTTGGATGGGGATTGTGTTGTATTTGTAAAGTGCTTCAGGCACAATTGTCATTTTCACACTGTTGAGTCTATCCATGAGCATAGTATGTGCTTCAATTTATGTAGCTCCTTTTGGTTTCTAGCATCTGTGGTTAGATTTATTCCTGTTTTATTTTTTAGGGACTGTTATAAATAGTATTTTTTTTTGGTTTCCTTTTCATCATTTTACTTATTTCTTTTTGTATGCTTACCTGTACCCTGCTATTCTGCTGAATATTTGTTTTAGTTTCAGTAATTTTCTTTTTTCTTTCTATTTTCTTTTTTTATTTAACATGACTGAGTGAAAATGTACATTCCCATATAAATTTACATGCCCACCTATATGCAGCTTCCACTGCTCTCCCTGTCCGGTGACAGCACACTATTCCTCTCTGCTCCATACATGTCTCATCCTCCAAACAGCCTCCTTTCCACTCCTCTCCACCCACTCTCCTTCCTCCAGCCAGAGGTCAGCAGGATGATATCCTATCGATGTATAGAACCATAAAGTGCATCCAATATATGGTCACTCTGCATTGCCAAGTCCAATCCATTCCTGTCCAAAGAGTGGACCTTTGGGGGCCATGCTCTCAGGGGAACCCCGAAACTGCTGGACCATCAACTGAGGTCTTTTAGTGGAGATCTCAGGATGCATCCCTTTTTATTCTTGTGTTGCCAGTGAGACTCCACTCTGTGAGCTCCATCGTGGCTATCACTGGTGGTGGCCGGGCACCATCTGGTTCTTCTGGTCCCAAGTCAATGTAGGCACCCACACTTGTGGGGCTGTCTGTCTTCTAGGTTGTCTTTACCACATGTCATTTTGGTCCTCAGTGAGCATCCATTCCTGCTGAGTTGGGACCATTTGCTGTGTCCTCGGATGGCAGCTTGGCAGCTTTTAAGACCCCAGATGCCACTCACCAATGTGGTGTGCAGAGAGCTCTCTTAGCAAAATGCTAGTTGTGCCAATTGGCCTCGATTTTGCCTAAGAGCATCATCCCCTGCCCCCTGCCCCAGCTACTCTATCCTTGCAATATTGGGTTAAGATGGAAGGAGTACTCAAGTTATGCTGAAGTCCACTTAATGTGTGCTATCACTGCTTTCTCCCAACCAGATTTCTAGCAACTATCTAAACTAAACCCCCCTCCCCCTCCCTCCCTCCCTCCCCTCCCTTGCAGCTGTCGAAGAGTCTTTTCTTCTATATACAAGTCGGTTTTTGAGATCTTATCGTAGAGGTCTCATACAGTATTTGTCCTTTTGCCACTGACTACTTTCACTCAACATAATGTTTTCCAGTTGAAACCAGGTTAGGATATGTTTCCTGGAATCATTGTTATTCTTTATCATTGCGTAGTGCTCCATTGAGTATATGTACCATAGTTTACCTATCCATTCTTCTGTTGTTGGGCATCTGGGTTGATTCCATCTTTTTGCTATTGTTGGCTGTCCAGTAATTTTCTTGTGAAGTCTTTTGGTATTTCTATGCATACTACCATACCATCTGCAAATAGGGACAGTTTAACTTCTTCATTACCAATCTGGATGCTCTGTATTTCTTTTTCTTGCTTTATTGCTCTAGCTAGGACTTCTAGCACAATTGTTAAACAGGAGTAGTGATAATGGCATCTTTGTCTTGTTTATGTTCTCAGGAGGAATGTTTTAAGCCTCTCTTCACTAAGAATGATGTTGGTCACTGGTTTTGCAGAGATGTCTTTTCCTAAGGCTGTAAATCTTTATGAAAGTAGACTGCCATATCTTTCTCTCACAAAGCAGCTGATGGGTTTGAAATGCTGATTGCTTTGGTTAGTAGACAAGTGCTTAACTACTGCACCACCATAGCTTCTTTATTGAGATGTAATTAAAAGACCATAAAACTGACACATTTAAAATTCAATTACTTTTATTACATTCACAGAGTTGAGCAATTATCACCACAGTCAATTTTAGAACATTGTTCCATACCTCCTATTCTTTCTTTCTTCTTTTTTTAATACTTTAGGTGAAGGTTTGCAGGACAAATTAATTTCTCATTTGGTAATTTATATACAAAACTGGCAGTGATATTGGTTACAGTCTCCACAAATGTCACCACTCTCCTCTCCCCATTTCCACTCTGAGATCCTCATTCCCTTTGTCCAGTTTTCCTACTCCTTCCTGCCTTCTCAGTTTTGCTTTTTGGAAAATGTTTACTTTTTCATCTTGTATATCTCATTTTTCTAAGATGTATATTTCTCATGGGTCCAATTTCTATTTTCTTGAGAAAAACAAAAACTAATCTAAACCAAACCCAAAACAACATGCATAGACATACATACAAACTCAAACACCACATGTCATATGTTTCATTCAGATAATGGGAAGTCAGCCCAAATGCTCAAAATTTCTACCAACTTAGTAGTTTCAAATACAGTATGCAGTAAACCAAAGAGATCAGCAAAGGTGATGATGCACTGAGTGCTCCCTGTGGAGAAAGTTTCCAGGTTGCTGGGCTCCAAAACCCAAGCCCATTGCCACTTGGCTCTGGAAAATCCTGCTGAGAAGTAGCAGCACTTTGTCCTGGGAAGTATCAGGAAGCACTGGCTTCTCCTTTATTTCACCATTCTTGAGTCATAAGAAGGTGAGGGGTATTTTTATCTATATATCTGTGTGATGGGTGGTGAAATTGAGGCAGAGGGTAATTTCTGTGATTTGAGATCCCTAAGTCATCCAAGAAGAACATTCATGATGATCTTCTTATAAGTCTAAGCTCTCTACTCCTGCTTCTGTCAGAATCAGGACACTCCTGAGAGCTTTGACTTTCATTGTGTTTATTATCTATTGAGGAAAGAATTCAAGGAAATGAATTTCATGTGGATATCTGGGGGGAAGAACAGTCAGCAGGAGGAAAAGAAAGTCTGTGAACATCAGCTCTGATTATTTGTCTGAAAAGAATTTGATCAAAATTAATTGGTCAATGTAAGTATTTGTTAAAAGAAAACAAATAAACAAAAATCCCAACACAACAGCACAAAATGAATGTTTCTCAATACTAGTCCCAGTGTTTTGGTCATTTTCTTCTATGATTGTAGATCTTTGCACCCTCTATATGCATCTTTAAGCATTTTTGCTCATTTAAAATTTCACTTTCCTCATATATTTATTATTACATTACAAATTCATTTTCAGTCTGTCATTCCTATTCTTTGGTGTTTATTGAAGTGAAAACGTGGAAGAGTATAGATTTAGTTGAAACATCTAAAATGTCAAACAATTCGTGAAATGATTTAAGAGAAAGTTTTCAAACAGTATGCTTGGTGAAATTCTATAATTGGGTTGCTGTTATTGTTAGCTGCTGCCAGCTGACATCTGACTCACGGCAACCTCATTTACCACAGAACGACATGCTGCATGGTCCTCTGGTAATCACGTGATCAGTCGCAGATTGGACCGTTTGATCTATAAATCTATATTTACACAGTAACAACATGTAGAAACATACTTGGCCAATTATATGCCAAGGGTGAAATTGACTCAGTGGCAATGGGTTTGGCTTTTTGGTTTATACCAAGGTACGAGTAGTATTTCTAATGGATCAAAAAAAAAAAAAAAAAAAAAAAAGACAAAAACAAACAAACAACAACAACAACAAAAAAAAACCAAACCTGCTGCTGTTCAGTTGATTCTGACTCATAGTGACCCCAGTGGATGGAGTAGAACCCCTCCATAGAGTTTCCAAGTAGCACCTGGCAGATTTGAACTACTGACTTTTTGCTTAGCAGATGTAGCATTTAACCACTGTGGCACCCGGGTTTCCTTCTCACGGATAGGTAGAATTAATTTGTATTTTATTAATCCATTCAACACAATTTTCTTAAGTTATGGCTAATTATCAGTCATATTCTACATGGTAAGGATATAGCAATAAAGGAAAAAAATTACCCTTATAAAGTGAAGGGTGGGGGTAGACAAAAGAATTAACTAAAATGTCTCAAAGTTTAGATGGTGATAAGTGTTACAGAGAACAATGAAGCAGGGAAGAAGGGTAGAGTGTGTTAGGATGAGCACCAGTTTTAAATGAGATCATCAAGCAAGGTTTCCTCTGAAGGTGACTTCTGGGTAAAGAGTTCAAGGAGATGAGGGTCTTGTGGCTATTTAGCAAAACAATTTGCTAGCAGAGGGAATAGAAAGCACAAAAGCTCTGTCAGTGAGCATGCCAGCTGTGTGTGCGTGTGTGTGCGTGCGTGTGTGTGTGTGTGTGTGATATGACAAGGAGGTCACAGTGACTGGTGCAAATTCAGCCAGAGGGAAGAGTTAAAAAAAAACAACAACACAAAAACTAAATTAAATAATTGATGTTGAATCGATTCTGACTCACAGTAGCCCTACTAGACAAAGAACTCTTCCCCAGGCCTTCTAAGGAGTCTCCTCCCAGGGTTTCCAAGAAGTGGTTGGTGGGTTTGAACTACTGACCTTTTGGTTGGCAGCCGAGCTGTTAACCACTGCACCACCAGGACTCTGTAGGAGGGGACAAGTCAGAGAGGTGGTGGTAGAGTCAATTCATGTGGAGCTTTGCAGGCCGTTGTGAATAAGATGGAAAGCCTCTGGAGGGTTTTGAACAGAGAGGACATAATCTGACTTTGTGATTGCATTTCTCAGAATAATCTGTATCAGGGACAATTGATGAAAGGTGATAGTGGTATCGGATTGGGGTGGCAACAGTGGAGATGTTGAAAAATGGTTAGATTATTGGTATAATTTGAAGTCAGAGTCTTACAGAATTTGCTTATGGGTTGGATATGGGTTGAGAGGTAAACAGAGCAATTAGGGTGACTCCAGGTTTTTTTGACCAGAGTTACTAGAAGGATAAAGATGCATGAACTGAGGCAGGAGAGCCTGCAGGAAGGAAGATGAGGCTTGGGAGGCAGGATCAGGAGCTCAGTGTTGGACATGTGAAGTGTGGGATGCCTGCTAGTCATCCGAGTGCTTTCTTTAATGAGAATGCATTGTTTTTGAAATGAGGCAAAAACAATGAGAGAAGATTTAAAAGACATTCTATTGTGGGACTAGGTTGTTCCAACAAATTCTCCATTGTTGGATTGCATTGTTCAGTTTACTAAGTTTCCATGGCCAAATTGCACTCAGCTAAACCACCAGGACCTGGTGTGTGTAGTGGGCAACTTTGGGTAACCACAAAGCACTCCTGCTGCTAGGACCACCCTGCTTAGAAGAAAATTTAAAGCAAGATTCTTCATTGCTTTGCTGCTGTGGCTTTTCAGGCCGTTGACTCAACTGACTTCCAAGATGCTTGTCTTAAACCCCTAATCCATAAGTCTTTCCTGACTTCCTGGACATCCAAATTTTCCTTTGTTTTGTTTGCTTTCAGATATTTCTGGAAGTCTCACCGCTCCTGAGCATCCAAACACTTAAATCTTACTCTTTCCTGATAGCCCCTGCCGAATCACATCTGTCTTATAATCACCATGCTCCTTGAAATCAATTCACAATATCTCTACTGAATATCTATTCCTCCCATAAATCAATTCACACTAACTTTATTGAGCACCTATTTTGTGCAAAACACTGCGCTGAGTATTTTCAGCACTCTAGAAAAGATGCAGTCCTAACTCACAGAGCCCCTTTAGGACAGAGTAGAATTGCCAAATAGGGTTTCCAAGTAGCTGCTGGTAGATTCAAACCGCCAACATTTGGTTAGCAGCTGTAGCTGTTAACCATTATGCCACCAGGGCTACCCTCCTATACTAGGAAGTTTCAGTGTTGTGGGGCAATACAACTATATATAACAAGGTGCTGATGACGAGCACTTAATGGTGGGAAATGGTATCTAGAGCTCTGATTTCTGCAGTAATGACCTACTTGGTCTCATCAGGTCTAGCATTTTATAGATTTTCTCAGAGGCTTTTTATATTTTTCAATCTCTAAGAGAAATTTTTAGCATTAGTTGTTTTCTCCTGATTATGAAGTAATAGATATTCATTGCAGAAAACACGGGAAAAGCAGAAAAACCTAAAAAATAAAAGCCACTGACAATCTTAACATTCAGAGATAGGAACATTCTGTTAATGTTTCCATATACATTTTCTCAGTCTTAAAAAAAGCTTACTAATGGTATTTTAGCACATCATTAATATTCTTTGAAAGCATGTTTTTTAAAAGAGCTGTATGGAACTGACGTCTCACCATTTATTAGCCCCTAGGTGTTGAACTTTTTCATAATGTCATAGCCGAGTTCCTGCTTGCCTGGGCTACATGAGTCCCATGTTGAGGTTGTCCTAGGGCACCTCGGGGAGGGACAGCTGTCATGAACACGAGAGTCTGATGCCTCCTCATAGGATACTGGGTTGGAGGTGCGGCCCAGATAGCAGCACTAAATTAATCCACACACAGGGACAGAGGAGAGACCACAGCTGTAGTTTCAAAAGAGGCCATCGTTCTATGTTTGAAAAGCTGCTTGACATTTGTAGACCCCACACTGGTAGGCCAAGGGCTCTGAAGCCGTATGATTTTAATACACTGCATCTTTTTTTATGATATACATTAGAGTTGTATTTGTCAGGGGGCTATAAAATGGAAATGACACAGAACCTTCTATTGAAAAAGTAGAGAAAGATCAAAGCAGGGTAGCAAAGAATGTTCTAACAGCCCTCCTAATAATGTAGATGAGCCTTGCTACCTCAGCGAGATTTCTCCAGGAGACTGAGCTTGGGAGCAGAGAAAGGATGGGGAAAAAAAAATTAAAAAGACCGCGTTGTATTGTCTTACAGTCTGAAAACTAGTACTGCTTTCCGAGGCTGGTATGCAAAACTTGCCCTGCTTTCTCGGCTGCTGCAGCCACAGATGAGAGTCTCCTTGCCAATTAGAAAATTCATGAAGTCTTTTCCATTTCTTCACAGGATGTTAGCTGTGATTTCATTCTTGCCATTATCTATAAATTAGTTGCTGGCATTCTAGTAAATTCTAGGACAACTAATAAAATCACAACCCCCAGCTAAACTCCCCTCATCTCCTTTTCTCTACTTGTTTTTTGTTTTGAGGTTTTATTTTTATTTTCTGCCGCTTGTGGGAAAAGACAAAGAAGTTTAAAAAAAATCCAGAAATATTTATACAGTATATTTCTATACTCTATTATTTTTCAGTCTTGTCTGTTGCTGTGCGTTCCCTCACTTGCTTAAGATTACTTGACTGGATGGGAACAGTAATAAAATCAATTATAAAGATGTAGGTTATTGTCAAGAAACACTAACTTTGATAATGAATGCTTCTTTAAATATTTCACAGCCAGGAAGCAGAGCAGAGAATTGGCTATACCAGTATAATGGGCATCTTGTGTATAAAAGGTGTGTAGTTGGTGTGTAGTTGGTGACTCAACTGTTTAAAAGTTCACGTTCAGCTTTTTCTGAAGAATACTTGCTCAAGAATTTTGGAGAAGGTGGTAGTGAATGCTGTAGAAATAACACTTCCTTTTGGCTTGGCTTGACTGAGTGCTATCAGATATTCTATAGTTGACGGACTATCCCTTATTTCTGCCTACCCAGAAGCCACTTGCTTCTGCTGGTAGAAACATCCAGGCTTACCTTTGAAATAGCATCCCTTCATAATGTAAGTCCAAGTGTTTTGGATGTGCCTGAGTCCACACTCACAGTTCCAGAGGTGAGCACATAGCCTAGGGCTGTTCACTCAGCACGTTCCATCGCTTCAGTCTCAGGAACAGGTGCTGTGATGACCGTATGACCAAACATAGTCCAACAAACAAAACAAACCATTGCCATCGAGTTAATTCTGACTCATAATGATCCTAAAGGATACAGTAGAACTAGCCCATAGGGTTTCCAAGGAGCTTCTGGTGGACTTGAACTATAGATCTTTTTGTAGCAGCCATGGCATTTAACTACTATGCCACCAGTCAGATTCAATTCTGGGTCCTTTTTTTGGAAGTGGTGAGGAAGAAAAGATCTTTTTTTTTGCTGGAATTTCTGAAAGAGGTGTAAGCTTAGTGCTGATGGTCATCCTTCTGCCTTGTGGAGAGAGCCTTCTTGAATGAAGCCAGCATAAAAGAATGTAGAGTTGGGAGATGGAGACAGACCAGGTTGTCGTAATGTTACCCAAGACCATGAGTTCTGACAGGTCTAAAACCTGCCCCACCCTTGGGCTTACATAAATATCTTCCTGTTTTAGCCAGTTTGAATTGGGCTTCTTTCGCTTGCAACCAAAAGAGTTTTGGTTAATTTAGAAGGTATTACATGCAGAAAGATTCTGTTTCCAAGCATGAGTAGGAAGCATTGGGCACCTTATTGTGAGTCCTCCCAGAAGTAGGCCTGAGATAGGCTTCACGGATATGTAGCTTATGTAGGATGTGAAGGGAACACTGAGGAGGAGTGGGAAAATAGTGTAGGTAAGGGAAGACGTCTGCTAAGGGGTGCATTATCAAGCCAGCAACCAGTGTGGGTGACTAGAGCTAATCCCATGAAAAATAAATATGAGATATGGTGTTAGAAACACCCCTCAGAGTTATCCTAGCCAAGTGACATGTGAACTGGGATGTTTATCACCCAGCTCCCATCAGTTACCCTTTGAGGACTGTTCTCAGGGTATCTTCATTTCCTAGTCTTCTAAGCATAGCAGCCTGATGAAGCTTTAGAGAGAGAGACAGATCCCTCAAATAAAGAGGTACAGATGCTGGTTATTGGAGATCAGCAGACCGAGAGCTAAAAAGGCAAAGATTACTTTAGAAATTCTTAGAATCTTTAATACCACAACATAGGTAGAGATTATCCAAAAGGAAGATGATATTGTGCATGGTTTAACAAATGTATTTCACCATAAAACCTTTTCTTCATGAATTATCTTTGGAATGTATAGTCCATAGCACATGCCTTGGGAAATACTGCCTTAGAATATCTGAGACAGCAACCCTGTAGGGCAGAGGAGAACTGCTCCACAGGGTTTCCAAGGAGTGCCTGGTGGATTTGAATTGCAGCTGTAGCAGCTGCAGCTCTTAACTGCTACATCACCAGGGATTTCCAGGCATGACCTACCTATAACAACTTGCCTGGCTCAATAGCAGTCACCAAAAAATTCAAAGGAATTGATAGGTTTGATGGAAGTTTGGGTAAACAAGTATAATTTTCTTTTTAATTTGCCCAGTTACGTTAGGTGATTCTACAGTCCCATCATCATTTGAATGGCGAGAACACAAAGACCAGGAGATTTTGTCACCTGCTTAAGGCTATTAACAAACTTGTGCTGAGTCAGGACAAGAGTCTCAACTCAGTGTCTGCACCCCACTAAACCACTCTCTGGGGCAAGCATTTATAATTAAAGTCAAGGCTTATTGAAGTCTGTTCTTGCAGTAATCTCTCAAATGTGCTCCCAATCTTCTCTAGCCACTTTTTTTTTTTTTGTCTATATGTCTATAGCAGAACCTTGGACTGTTTTTCAGCTCATTTCTACAAACCAATGTCTTGGGCTCTATGTACTATTTCCTGGGGACTGGTTGGCAGGCAGACTTCATTGTAACTAGATGAGGTTTGTAGCAGGCTTTGTCTGGAAGTCCCCGTTCCCTCCCATTTGTGTTTTTGGATCATGGTTATATAGTCAAGCTCACAGGTACCAGTGAGTCAGAGAGACTAGTTAGGTCAAGGAGCGCAGTTGTAGGCCAGCTTAAGGATGATTCCTTGTGCTGTTGATCATCAAGAGAAACAGCAGCTTTCATGTTGGGTTCTATCTTTCATGCAGTTATAAGCATGCTGAAGGTCTTTGCAAATGTTTACATAACAGAAATATACCTGCACAAAAGCGTAGCAAGCTGACCTCTTATAGCCCAGGGTGCTTTGCCCAAGTTAGCTGATTTTGTGTTCAGGCATATGGCCTTGGTTCTCAGGTTGAGAGAGGTAATGCATAAATATCCCTGCAAAAGATAAAGAACAACGCTTTATTATTTTTCATATTCTCTGTTCCTAGGAAGATAGGTGACAATAAGCAGGGCTTTTCTGCTGGGTGTTCCTAACCATTAAACTTTTCATTCTGTCAGCTACTTAATTGGTCTTGTGTGCTGATACTAACAGATCTGAGGCATGTATGGTAAACACCGGCAGGATGGTGGTTAACAGCTCAGTTGCTAATCAAAAAGCCATCAGTTTGAATCCACCAGCCACTTCTTAAAAAGCCTTTGGGCAGGTCTACTCCATCCTGTAGTCACTATGAGTAAGAACTGACTTGAGGGCAATAGGTTAGTTAGTGTTTTATGACAAAGGCAGTAGCAAAAGATCTCGTAATCAGTAACATCACTGCCAAGCACTCCAGTGCTACCCATTTCTGCTCATCCTCTCAAAGGAAAAGGTAGCAGTTGTGGAAGTCATTTCATTTTTCTTGAAACAATAATACAGATTTAGAGCCTTGTTTTCATTAAAATTGGTGGTTGAAAAAGTCCATAATGTATCTTTTTTCCCTCACAGTGTTATAATGATGGATATATATGTAGCTGTGTATAAGTAGAAAACACTGGTCATGGTTAAGAGCTAAGGCTCTTAATCAAATCTCTAATCAAAAGGTTGGCAGTTTTCTGTTGGGAGGATGAGCCATGTATGGAGCAGAGAGGAATAGTGTGCTGTCACTGGACAGGGAGAGCAGTGGAAGCTGCATATAGGTGGGCATGTAAATTTATACGGGAATGTACATTTTCACTCAGTCATGTTAAATAAAAAAAAAAAAGGTTGGCAGTTTTAATCTAGCAGGTGTTCCTTGGAAACCCTATGAGGCAGTTCTACCCTTTCCTACAGGGTCACTATGAGTTGGAATAAACTTGATGGTAACAGGTTTGGTTTAGTGACCCTATTAAAGAAAAGCGAAACACTGCCATCAAGTTGATTCTGACACATAGCAACGCTATAGATAGAGTAGAAGTACCCCATAGAGTTTCCAAGGACTGCCTGGGTGGATGTGAACTGCCAACCTTTTGGTTAACATCCATAGCACTTAACCACTATGCCACCAGAGTTTCCATTGACCCTGTAGGACAGAATGAGACAGCCTCATAGGGTTTCCACAGAGCAGCTGGTAGATTCAAACTGCTGACCTTTTGGTTAACAGTCACAGTTAATGACTGCACCACCAAGGTTTCCGTAGAGAGTCACTGTGAGTGTAGAAATACCAAACATTTAGTAAGTCATCTCCCTTACTTATTTCTGTGATCTCAAAAGTTAGCACTAGGTTTTGTTTTATTTTTGTTGGGCCTTTAGGTGGACGTTTACAGAGAAAATTGGCTTCCTGTTATATAGTTTGTATATGAAGCATTTCCTGACATTGGTTTTGGAAACTCTAGTTGGCACAGTGGTTAAGTTCTATGACTGCTAACCCAAAAGTTGACAGCTTGAATCCACCAAGGAATCCACCTAAGGACAGTTCTACTCTGTCCTGTAGGGTCCCTGTGAGTTGGAATTGACTTGACAGCAGTAGGTTTTAGGTGAGAACAGTCTCTCCATTTCTGCCCTGGTTTCCCCATTGTCTTTCATTCTTATTATCTGGCCTTCCAGCTTTCTCATTATATAATTGATTGTTCTAAGGAGCATATTCCTTTAGAATATTTTGTTTATGTTTTGTGTTTGTCTATTATTTGTCTGGGAGGTAATCTCCAGGAAAGAATTTCTAGATTTAGTGGGGTATCTTGAGGCCATAGTCTCAAGTGTTCCTCTAGTCTCTTGTCAGACCAGAAAGCCCTCGACTCACTCCTTTTTTTTTTTGGATGAGTTTAGTTTTTTTCTTACAATTTTCTTCTGCTCTGTACAGCACCCTTTGTTGCGATCCTGCTCAGAGCTGTTGGTAGTGATAGACAGGCAACTTCAAGTTCTGCTGGTCTCCAAGGTGTGTAGGCTGTGGTTCATGTGCTCCATTAGCCTTTTGAATTAATTGCTCCCCTGAGTCTTTGATCTCCTTTACTCTCCCTCACTCCAGATGGAAAGAGACCCTTATCTGTATCTTAGAGGTCTGCTTTCAAGCTTTTAAGACTCCAGATGCTATTCACCAAGTAGGATGTGAAACGCTGACTTTATATACCGTGTTACGCCAATGGAGGTAGATGTCTCTCAAGCCTGTAATCTTTTGTCTTCTAGCCTAGGAACTCCATCCTTAGAAGTATTTAGCTACATCTAAAAGATTTCCCTGACTTTACCCCTGTGTGCTTTATATGAGCCTGACCTATGATTATGTGTGTAGACATATCCCCTACCAAACTTATGCTAGCCAGTAGGCATGTTCTTTTATATTCTCCCAGACTTCTTGGTGTATCTGCCTACCTGTTTGTCGGTTCATGAACTATTGTTTGCTAACAACATTGCTGCAGGACTTTCTAAGCTATAGTAAATACTGCAATTGTCCTTTGTTCCTCTCACTGTCCTCACTTGCTGCTCCTGTCGTACTGACATCCCTCAGATAATGTATTGTCTCTCCCTTCTCCAGTATTAACTCATGTCTTTTATGTAGTTGGCAATTTTCCCTCCATCCCTTTCTATCCTTGGTAACCTTAATTAATTTCTTTTTCTTATTTTTCCTGTGTGTAAACCTTTTATTGTTACTTTATACTGGTGGTCTCATGCAATATCTGTCCTTTTGTAATTGACTTATTTCACCCAGCATAATGTCCTCTAGATTCATGCATGCTGTGAGAAATTTTCCAGATTCGTCGTTATTCTTTATTATTGCAGAGTTTTCCATTGTGTGTGTGACCACAGTTTACTGATCGGTTTGTCTGTTGATGGGCACTTAGATTGCTTCCATTTTTTTTTGCTATGGTGAATAATGCTGCAATGAACATGTGTGTGGATATGTCTATTCGTGCCACAGATTTTGTTTACAGTATATACCTAGGAATGAGATTGCTGGGTCATATGTTATTTCTATTTACAGCTTTTTAAGAAAGTGCCATACATGTTGTACCATTTTACATTTCCACCAGCAGTATGTGAGTTCCAACTTCTGACAGCCTCTTCAATGTTTATTATTTTCTATCTTTTTGATTAGAGCCGGTAGTGTTGGGGTGAGAGGGTAGCTCACTGTAATTTTGATTTGCAGCTCTCTAATTGCTAATGATCACATGTATTTCTTCATATGTTTGTTAGTTGTCTGAATGTCTTCTTTGGTGAAATGTCTGTTTATATCTTTCACCCAATTTTTACTTGGATTGTTTGTCTTTTTATTGTTGAAATGTTGAGGTTTTCTATACATTTTAGAGATTAGTCCCTTGTCAGATATATGTAGCTAATTCTCTCCCCCCCCCCCCCCAGCCTGTAGTTTCTTTTTTGACCCTTTTGGAGAAGTCTTTTGCTGAGTATGAGCCCTGGTTGCTCAGTGGTTAAGAGCCCAGGCTTCTAACCAAATGGACAGCAGTTCCAGTTGACCAGCTGCTCCTTGGAAACTCTGTGGTGTAGTTCTATTCTGTCCTACAGGGCTGCAGTGAGTAGGGATCAATTTGATGGCAATGGGTTCGGTTATGTATCTTGTTCGTCTTGTGATATGTGTGCGTTTTTAGTTACGTTAGTGTCTTAGGTTGAGTTCCCCCGGGAAGGTCTGACAATTAAGTCTGTGAACTTAATTGTTCTAAGTGCTACATATCTCATTGCTGAATATGACTGAAGTCACCTTTGAAGTACTCCCCTTGGGAAGCTATACATCGGTGCCAGCACCTAGTCCATCCTTCAGAACAATTTTGGATCACTTTCTGGAATGATCATTGTGCCCAGTGGCACAGTTGCAAGTTCATGAACTTAATTTTATAGTTGTCTGTGAGGGAGTTTTTAGCCAATAAACAAGTAACTGTGTTGGAACACCCTCCCTACTAACCTGATCTGATCCCTAATGAATTATTTCATTACCTGAAGATAAAGGAAGTACTGAAAAGATGACATTTTGGTAATATTCAGGACATCAAGGGTAATACTACAACAGCTCTGGTGGCCATTCTAGAAAAAGAGTTCCAGAATTGTTTTGAAGGGTGGACTAGGCTCTGGCATAGATGCATAGCTAAGGTGAGTACTTGAAAGCTGACTGTAGAGATATTCAGCAATGAATTACATAGCAATTTTTCTAGGATGAGTTCGCAAACTTAATTGGCAGTCCTCGTATGTATAGAGAAAGGTTTATATAAAGGAAACATCTCAGGCAACTGTAAAAGTCCTGGATCAGAGTACAAGCCTCATACAGCTATGGAAGCTGGTGAACTGAAGGTCGGCAGCTCAGAGAGTAGAGTTTCAGCTCACAGGCTGTGAAGGTCCAGGAATCCTAAAACGGTGGTGAGATTCAGGTTTTTGCTAACTCACGGAGCTGCAGGAGCTGGTGAACCCAGGATTAGCAGGTCAGGGAACAAACAGGACTCAGTCTCAGGCTGGGAAGGTTGATGAATCCAAAGATCTGCTAGTTCAAGACCCAAGAACCAGACATAAATAGACAAGAAAGCAGGATCTGCCCCACCCATGCTGTTTATAGAGCTGCCAGAACATTGAGAATCATAGTCCAGCCAAATGGACACACAGTCTTAACCATTACAGTTACATACTCTATGTCATATAGTAGAGCCCCTATCATCCCTATTTTTTCCTTCATGATCTTTATAGTTTTAAGTTTTATATTTAGGTCTTTAATACAATTTGAGTTTTTATGTATGGTATGAATATGGGTCCTCTTTCTTTTACGTGGACATTCAGTTTTGTCGGGGTCATTTATTAAAAAGACTATCTCCCATTTAATGGTCTTTGGCCCTTTGTCAAAGATTTCAGTTGACCATAGGCAGATGCGTAGCACACGGTTTTAAATAATATTATCTACACAAATGTAAGGAAACTGTCTTAAACATGCCTTTTTATTACGTAGCTGCAGCTACAGTATAGGTCATATAATACTCGACGGCACTTGGCTGGCTTGGTAATACACACTGACACATAAATCCATAGAATAAATTCCCAATACAATGTGATGAGCTCATAAGAGGTTAGATTTTCCACACAATATTAATATTTTCATGGAATGGCTATTACTGCTGTAAGTACCCTTTACGTTTTAGGACAGTTCCTGTTGGCACAAATGGTTAAATGCTTGGCTATCAACTAAAGGGTTGGTGTTTTGAACCCACCTAGATGTGGTTTCAAAGAAAGATCTGGCGATCTCCTTCTGAAAAGTTACAAGCTTGAAAACCCTATGGAACACAGTTCTGCTCTGAATCATATGAGATCACTGTGATTTACAGTTGACTTGATGGTGCCTTTTTTTTTGAGATTTTAGAAATCACTCACTTAGCAACTCAGAAAGTTGCTAATCTCCTGATAGATTAAAAGAAAAAAAAAAAAGGAAAGCATAGTCTTTTCATTCTAGCAGCTAATATTTGTCATAGTTATATAGTGTTACTATAACCAGAAATACCTCAAGTGGATCAAGTGGATGACTTTACAAAGACAAATTTATTCTCTCACAGTTGAGGAGGTTAAAAGTGTGAATTCAGGGTGTCAGCTCCAGGGGAAATCTTTCTCTCTCTGTCAACTCTTAGGGAAGGTCTTCCCTTGGTCTCAGAACTTCTCACCTGGGGGATCCCAGTTTCACAGGATGTGCACTCTTGGCTCTTCTTGCTTGGTGGCCATGAGGGCCCCCTGCCCCTCCGCCCGCATTTCTCTGATCATTTCTCTTTTTCATCTCAAAAGAGACTGACTCAAGACCCAACCTGATCTTATAAATTGAATCCTGCCTCATGGACAGGAATATTGTAGCAGGGAAAAAATGGCGGAAAACCACACAATACTGGGAATCATGGCCTAGAAAAGTTGATATACATTTTTGAGGGACACAGTTCAATCCATCACAGTATTCATTCTGGCTAGACATGTCTTGATATACAAAATATAATAAAACCAAGCACTATACTGTATGATACACAAATTCTGAAGGAAATATGTATTTTCAACAAGAAAGGATCATGGAATATGGAATGAGGAGACTGAAAAATTTTTTGGATAAAGAATCAAAACCAAACCCATTCCAATGCATGTGACCCTATAGCACAGAGTAGAACTGCCCAGGGAGCAACTGTATGTTTGAACTGCTGACATTTTGGTTAGTAACTAAGCTCTTAATTACACCACCAGGGCCAGACTAGACTTAATTTGGCTTTGTACATCTGGCCTCTAAAACATATTCCTGAGTTTACTGTTTGCTTAAGGGATTAGTTATATGTATCTATATCCAGCCAATATATGTATTGTCACAGGTGGACACAATGTAGCTGATTGCGCTGTAAACATTCCCTTCTCTTAATTTACCTACCACCGAAAGAGGTGATTTCAGCGTGATTGTTTGGACAGTATTTTGCTTCATCCACCTTTTTCTTTCACGTTACTTTTGTATTAGCCTATGTTAAAGTGTATGACTACTACTCCTCTGTCACTTTGTTCTGTTGTGGTGGCTTGCATGTTGCTGCGATGCTGGAAGTTATACCACCAGCATTTCAAATACCAGCAGGGTTACCTCTGGTGGACAGATTTCAGTGGGGCTTCTAGAGGAAGACAAACTGGAAAGAAAGACTGGGAATCTACTTGTATAAATCAACCAGTGAAAGGTCTACAGACCTCAACAGAATATTATCTGACACTGTGCTAGAAGATGAGTCCCTAGACTGAAAGGCACTCATGATAACACAAGGGCTGAAACAGTGGACTTGAGTACACCAGTGACTGTGAAGAGGGCACAGGATCTGGCCATGTTTTATTCTGTTGTCAACATTGTCACCGTGAGTCCACACCAATCCAGTGACAACTAACACCAAATAAGAATGGTGTGAAGACACACTACAGATTTAAGTTTTTGTGTCAGTCTGCTCAAAATGACAAGGCATCCTATGGGTGCGTTTCTCAAGACAGTAGTGTGACATAGTAGATACGGCTGCTAGGACGAGAGTCAGGAGATCAAGATTTGAAGCTTGGTTCTAAGATTTCTTGAGGAATTTGATCAGGTGACCTATCTTCTCTTAGCTTCAGCTCTTTCACCCAAAAAAAGTTAAAAAAAAAAGGAAAGATAAAAAAGACCTCTTCCACCTGCCTCCCAGTATTGTCATAAAGTTTGAATGAGTTTAAAAAAAAAAAAAGTAACCTATAGTCCTCAACAGAAATATGAAGTATTATTAATGTGACCTTAAATATTTGTATTATTTTCTCTTCTGTAAAATGGAGATAGGAATTGTATCTACCCACTGGATTATTTTGAGGAAAAACTTAAATAAAATACAGATGGCATTCACTTTTGGAAAGATTCCTTTATGCCACTTTGCTTTCAAGAAAGACCTGCATTAGTATCCATTTTCACTAACTGTAAGAAATTCAAAGAGGGCATCTATTTTTATTTTAAAAAGACAAAAAATGAAACTAGCACTCAACATTTGTTTTTCAGTGAGCCGCTGATGAGGCAGCATTCACCTCAAACAGAAAAAGTGATGTCACTAAATTCCTTTCCCAGGAATGACACTGTACAGAAATGATTTCTGTTTTATATAGTCTGCATGTTTATCTTATTCTTGTTTTTACTTTATGTTAGTATTGTTTTAGGTTTTATATATTATTTGGTGTGATTTGAGTTAGTTTTTGGGTCTAGGAATGTTAAAAAACTTTTCCCATTTAAATTAATGGTAATTGCTTTTCTTCCATTTCAGCCTACAAAATGTTTCATAGGAATGTTCCAGTCTCAGGTTGCACAGGAAACCTGTATGTAAAGACTTCTAAAACAGTTCCTGGCACATAGTAAGTAATCTGTAATTAGAGATTAGAAGGATAAATTAATTTATGAGATAAAAAGACCCATTTATCTTAAAACCTCAAAGTATTTTTCCTTGTCCCATTTTCACAAGTCAAAATTTACCTTTACCTTCAGTGTTCAAGAGGTTGATCAGCAGTTTCTTGCTGAAATCAGCACTGCTCAGATCCTGGAGCTTGAGAAAACTGGTCACAGACAGGGCCAGTTTGGGAGGGGAATCAGTTCTACCCAAGATTCTCGAAGCATAGACCAACTTATGGTCTCCTCTTTCATTCATGCTGTAATGTAACAGTATCTGTACTTCAGCTGATGGCATAAGTCAATAATCTGATACTGAGTTAGTAGTCATCATAGGAAATATAGACCATCTATCACCTTGTTCATTTCTCACTGAAAGCAGTGAACTCCCAGTACCTTTGGTACCTGGGGAGGGTTTCTGAGGATGAAGTGGTTAGACTTGGACCATCAGTGGTGAGTGCCTTCATGAAGCCATCTTTGGACCAAAGAGCCTTTGTAATCCCTTCCATTAGTCCTCCTTTGACTTTAGACTTCTATGAAGTGGTCAACCAAACAGAAATTCTGTTTAAGTATACACTAGACAAAGCTACTTAAATAGAGAGAGGGGGCCTGGTTTCTCCAGAGGCCTTTATTTCTCATACTTGTATAGCATGCTTAGATCTAGTACATACATAAATATATTTTTGAGGGAGTGGAGCTGAAAATTTCTTAAGGAGAGAAAATCCGTTTTTCTGGAAAGTGGATGTTGTTGTTAAGCACTGTTAGTTTTTTTTTCTTTCTTTTGTTTTTATTGCGCTTTAGGTAAAAGTTTACGAAGCAAATTAGTTTCTCTCTAAACAGGTAATACACAAATTGTTTTGTGATGTTGGTTGTCAACCCCCAAAGTGTCATCATTCTCCACTTTTGGACCTCAAGTTCCTCGTGTCTACTCACCCCATTTTTCTGTCCCTTCCTGCCTTCACTTTTGGGCTGGTGTGCCCATTTAGTCTTGCATATATAGTTTAAACTACATGTGTTATTGTTTGTTTTATAGACCTATCTAATCTTAAACTGAAAGGTGACCCTCAGGAATGATTTCAGTACTGAGTTAATGTGGTATCTGGATGCCTTACTCTTAGGGTTTTTCCAGCCTTTGTCAGACCAGGAAGTCTGATCTTTTTTTTTTTTTTTTTGTGAATTTGAATTTTGTTCTGCGTTTTTTTTTTTTCCTACTCTTTCTAGAACCCTCTGTTGTGACCCCTGTCAGATCAGTTGTTGATGGCTGGTACCATCTAGTTGTCCTGGGCTCAGTCTGTGGAGGTTCTGGGAGTTGTGGTCCATCAGTCCTTTGGGCTTACCTTTGCCTTTTTCTTCAGATTCTTCTTTCTCTTTTGCCCTAGACAGGGTGGGACCAGTGGATATATTACAGATGTCCACTTACAAACTTTTGGGATCACAGGGTTTTCTTGACTTTAATCTTTACAGAAGCAGATTGCCAGGTCTTTCTCCTACAGAGCTATTGGGTGGATATGAACTGCCAGCTTTTCAGTTAGTGGGAATTCCTTAAAAGTTGCACCACTGGGGCTCCTTGGGCCATATATAATGATTCTCAAATTGAATATCACTTTTGCCAGAAGAATCCATCATAACCAAGTATATCTGCTTCATCAAGCCTTTATCTTACCAATGGTCACAGTTTTGGTCTCACACACAACACCCACAGAGGTAGCTCCTCAAAAAGACTCTAGTTTGGTCAGATACAGTTTTCAGCAGCTGAGGATCAGAAATGGCCTCTAAGGAGTGAAGGCACAGTTATTAGCCGTCTAGGTTTTAGGCTGTGGCAGAGATACTGTACACTGTACTCTTTGGGAGCCCTGGGAGCCCAATGGTTAACAGTACTTAGGTTGCTAACCAAGACTAGCCATTTAAATCTGCTAGCTGCTCCTTGGGAACCCTGTGATGCAGTTCTACTCTGTCCTGTACGGTTGCTATGCAGCAGAATCAACTCAACAGCAGTGGGTTTATGCTCTTTAACTTAACTTTATCACCATGCACATAGCCAACTTACATTTCCCAGCCACCTCTGCAGTTAGGCTGTCATATAACTGAATTCTGGCCAATGGTATATGGGTGGAAGAATAGTATGCCATTTCCTGGTGTAACCTTTATGACCTCCCCTGACTCCATGCTCTGTGCTTTTGGCTCAGAGCTGAAACTGAAGAAAGCTGGGAATCTATATGTTGCAGATGGCAGAATCCCAAATGGAAAGATTCTGGGTTGCTGAACCATCAGTTGGCTCAGAGCTAACTGAGTTTTACATGAAACAAATATGCTGTTTTAAGTCTCTTAACTTTTGGTGTTTGTCACCATGATTAGTGTGCTTGTCTAATGCACAGGCAAAGGACATCAACCTTAGAAAAGTATCTTCTTCCAGAAAGGAGACAAATGTCTGGACCCAACTGATCAGTGGACTCTACAACTGATACAATCACGGTCAGTGGGAAGAGTCAGGTGGGAATAGGAATATTTTGGACAAGATATTGTGAATATGTAGGAGATGATTTTTGGGAGAACCATCTCTTCTGAGCTCACAGAACCTGCTTAGATGAACTTGGAAGATGACCCACCCAACAAATGAGTAAATTCAAATGTCTTTTAAGATATAGTTTAAGGAGTATTTTCCTAAGTTCCATCACAAATTTTCCGTGTTACTCATTGTTAGAATCTACAATGAGAAGGCTAGAAAACTATCTCAGGTAGCTCCTGAAAAAATGTAATTATATTACCTGGGAGAGGTGCCAGATTAACCAATTCATACTCATACTCATACCCATTAAACCATGAACAAGCAGAGAGACAGACAAACAAACAGACAAATAAACACAAAAAGCCCAGCCTCTTTACCACATAGTTGATTCCAGCTCATGGTGACCCATAGGACAGATGCTATAAATCCTTACCAAAACAGACTGCCACATCTCTCCTGCAGAACAACTGGTGGGTGCGAACCACTGACCATTCAGCTAAGCACTTTAATCACTGCACCCACAGGGATCTTGTACCCATTAACAGCATCTAATTCCTCAGATTCTGAGCAAAGTACATGATACTAAAGGATGATCCATGGAGTAGATGAAACTTTGATAGGGAGGAGGCAGAGTGGGTAAGGAAGGATAGTAATGTTTAGAATGAAAAAAGTTCAGAACACTTGTTATAAAAGATCTTTTAGACTTTATTTCAGAGTAGGGGGTGACATTAATTTTTATGCCCCAAATGCTAATGTTTCTGACAAAAATTTTTCTTATTTTTCTTTTTCACAGATGACATAAAGTGAAGTATATGTGTCTCCCTTAAACTGAAGCTTTTCCTGGTATCTGGATTCTATCTCTGTAAGTGTCTCTGCAGATTTCAGAGACACTAACAACTCTGTTTTGGTTAAGGCCTAGAACTAAATGCAGTTGACATTACTTGGCCAATCTCAACTCAATCCAGAAATGATAGATAAGAAAAAGAAATGGGAGGGAGTGGGGCCAATATGGCTGACTACATACATGTCTCCTCAATTCCCTCTGAGAACTAAGGCCTGAATTAATAATTGAATGGAGCACTCTGGACCCACAGGAAGCCCTAGAATGTGGCATAGGGTTGTCAAATTGGATTATGCACTACTAAGTGGCAGCATACCTCTCTCTGATCAGGCTGCACGCACTGAACCCTGCTCCTGTTGACTCACCGCTTGGGTGGGCTGCGGGTACGGATGCTGTCTTTGTTATCTGGAAGGTGAGGAATGGGCATGCTGAACTGCAGTGCTAAAGTAAACAGTGTATAGTACAGCAGGGAGACAGTACGTGGGATAGCCACATTCTGAGAGTCTGGCTGCTGACTGAGGGCACCACTGCCCCTCCATCCTCTCTTTTCTGACCTGCACCATAGATTCTGCTGTTTCACAGTGGGAAGGGCAGCTTGGCTGGGACGCCATCTTGGTCAGCTGAGAGGCAGAGTCACACAACTGGAGACCTCAGCAGGGTTTAATTCCCAAGCTAAGAAGGAGTGCAAGTCCAGAAAATGCTTCTGCAGCAGAAAGGCTGTGTAGAACAGTGTTACCCTATGGGAGTGGCCTGGCTGAGGATGGCAACAAGGCTGTAAACCTTCCCTACTGAACTATGTCATACCATCTAGGGATGGCCGAACAGGTACTATTGCTCAGCTGGCAGGCGGGGCCTGCCACACCTGATGGCTGACTGATTTGGGCAACTGTGAGTCAACTCCCCACTTCTTAAAATAAGGCTTCTTGGAGAAATAACTGCTGAGTGGTCCAGCAGCATCTCTTCTAGCCTTTACTGACTTACATCACAGGGTTGGTTGATAGCTTTCCATTGAATTCATAAGTTGGGAGTTGTCTTTGCTAGCCAAGAGGCAGAGGCTGCCACTCCAAGGAGTCCACTGGGGCCAACCACTGGAATACACAGACACAGCTGGTGACCAACTCTCTTCTCAGAACTACACCTCAGCTCCTGTTGAGATAACATCAGAGCCTCTAGGTGGCCCAAAGGCAGCAAACCATTCCTATCCATTTAAGGAAACAGTCCACTATGGCTCTGGAAAACTGCCAAAATAAAGAACCAAAAAACATCCCAGATCAAGAAACCTTTCTGAAACTACGGAAGATCAAGTACAAAGGAATTATATATAGAGCAATCCTAGGGATTAAACAAAATGCAATAAAGCAAAATGAAAAACTAAGCAAGCTATTTGAACTGATAGAACAAGAACAACCTGAAATCCCACAGATCAATAACAAAAGGACAGAATTAGATTATTCAATCTAAAGCCCAAAAAGCAGAATTGAGGAAATAGCAGTCAAACTTAGTCACCTTCAGGATAGAGCAACTGACACCACCATTTATGAGGAGATATCAGAGAAAAGAAATAAGAAAAAATGAAGAAGCATTAAGAAACATGTGGGACTCAATTAAGAGAAATAATCTATGATTATGTGGAGTTCCTGAACAGAGAGGGATAGATGGAAATACAAGAGTATTGCTGTTGAGTTGCTGACAGAAAACTTCCTTGAAATTATGAAAGAAGAGAACACAGACGTCAAAATGTGTATTGAATTCTGCAAAAACAAGACCCCAAAAGAAAGAAACCAAGACATAGTCAAGCTTACAAAAATAATCAAGCTTACATAAACAGATCCTCTTAAAGGTGATGAGGCTCAAAGTAAACATTCAGAGGGAAACCATGTAGACTTTCATCTGACTTTTCAGCACAAGTGATGTTATCAAGGAAGCAGTGGGATGACATAATCAAAGCCTTGAAGGAGAAGAACTTCTGACCAAGAATTATATACCCTGAAGAACTGTTTCTCAAATATGAAGATGAAATTAAGACATTTGCAGATAAACAGAAGTTTACAGACTTTGTAAAAACCAAACCAAAACTACAAAAAATACTGAAAGAAGCTCTTTGCTTAGGAAGACAAAACCAATAAGTGTATATTTAAGGAGGTAATGCAGGACACATTGTCCAGAAACCTACTCAGTTAGAGGAGACACAAATTCAATCAAAGCTATAATATTAAAAGAAGGGATCCAGTGATCATATCATGAAAACTAGGATACCATCACATTAAAAAGAGGGATATACTACAGTAGTTATAGTCCTTCCAGATGGAGAGGAAGTGAATAAGATATGTAGAAGTTAAAATTGGGTTTAAACTTAGGTTATTAAGGGGATTCATAGGGGTAGCCACAAAGCACAATAAAGATGCAGCATATCAAAACAAGAAACATAATACAGGAGTCTCAAAAAACACAAAACCAACACTGAAAAGGATGAAAAATGAACCCATAAAGAAGAATGACCCAGAACAGAATATTAAGAGCAACAAAGAAAAGCACCAACACAAGAATAAATACATCAATCAAAATGACAGTACTAAACACATACCTATCAGTAATTAAACTGAATGTAAACTGACTGAACGCTCCAGTAAAGAGACGAGTGACATCTTGTATGCAAAGACACTACCCATCTATGTGTTGCTTACAAGAAACTCACCTTAGACTTAAAGATATGAACAAATTGAAAATTAAAGAATGGAAAAATATATACCAAGCTAGCAATATACAAAGAAGAGCGGGTATGGCAATTGTGATCTCAGACACAATAGATTTTAGTGTAAAACCCACCATCATGGACAAGGATGATCACTATTTCTTGCCAAAAAGTTCAGTACACAAGCAGGATTTAATACTATTAAATATTAATGCACCAAATACTAGAGCATTTAAATACATTGAACAAACACTGGCTTCACTGAAAAATGAGATAGATCACTCCATAATAACAGTGGGAAACTTCAACACTCCACTTTCAGTGTTGGACAGGTCTTCTAGCAAAAAGTTCAGTAAATACACAGAAGATCTTATTGCCACAATTAACCAATTAGACCTCATCAACATATACAAAACTATTTAAATCCATCAACAGTCAGCTACACCCTCTTCACCAGTGCACATGGAACATTTTTCCAGAATAAACCACCTGTTAGGACATAAAGCACATCTCAACAAAATCGAAACCACTGAATTATTGCAAAGCATCTTCTCAGATCGTAAAGCCATAAAAGTCAAAATCAGTAGCAGCAAAATCATAGATAGAAGGTGGAACTCGTGAAAACTAAACAACACTTTGCTAAAAAAGCTGTGGGTTATAGAAGAAATCAAGGATGAAATAAAGAAATTTATGGATTCAAATGAGAATGAAAGCACTTCCTACCAGAATATATGAGATATAGCCAAAGCAGTGCTCAGATGTCAGTTTATCTCTATAAATGCACACATTTGGAAGGAAGAAAGTTCCCAAGCCAAAGAATTAACTCTACAGCTTGAACAAATAGAAAGAGAGCAACAGAAGAACTCCTCAGGTGCCAGAAGAAAACAGATCACAAAGATTAGAGCAGAAGTAAATGAATTAGAGAATAGAAGAACAATTGAAAAAATTGATAAGAACAAAACATGGTTTTTGAAAAGATCAACCAAAGTGATAAACCATTGGCTAAACTTGCTAAAGGAAAACAGGAAAGGAAACAAGTAACCTGAGTAAGAAATGGGATGGGAGATATCACAATACATCCAACAGAAATGAGAAGTATTATAACAGAATACTACAAAAGACTGTACTCTAACAGATTTGAAAACCTAGAGGAAATGGACAAATTCCTAGATTCCTATCACCTAGCACAATTATCACAACGAGAAGTAGAACAACTTAATAAACCCATCACAAAAGATGAGATTGAAAAAATCATCCAAAAACTACCAACCAAAAAAAAGTCCTGGCCCAGATGGCTTCCCCAGAGAATTCTATCAAGCTTTTAGAGTTAACTCCAATACAACTGAGACTATTTCACAGCATACAAAGGAATGGAATACTCCCAAATTCATTCTATGAAGCCAGCAGAACCCTGATAACCAAAGCCAGGGAAAGATACAGCAACAGACCAATATCACTCATGAACCTAGATGCAAAAATCTTCAGCAAAAACTTTGCCAATAGAATTCAGCAACATATCAAAAAAAAAAAAAAAATTTATCACGACCAAGTCGGATTCATACCAGGGATACAAGATTGATCTGACATCAGAAAAACAATTAATGTGATCAACCATGTAAATAACACAAAAGATAAGAATCACCTGATTTTGTCAATTGATGCAGAAAATGCATTTGACAAAGTCCAATACCCATTCATGCTAAAAAATCTCAGCAAAAATAGGAATAGATGGCAAATTCCTCAACACAGTTAGACCCATCTACCCAAAGCCAACTGCCTACATCATCATGAATGGCAAGAGACTGAAACAATTCCTCTTGAGAATGGGAACTAGGAAAGTATGCCCACACTCACGACTTCTATTCAACATTGTGCTAGAGCTTCTGGCCAGAGCAATCAGACAAGACAAAGAAATAAAGAGCATCCTCATGACAAAGAAGAAGTAGAAATCTCCCTATTTGCAGATGACATGATTGTATACACAAAGAACCCTAAAAAATCCGTAAGTCAACTGCTCAAACTAATAGAAGAGTTCAGCGAAGTATCAGGATATAAAATAAACGTAAGTAAATCATTGAGTTGGATCTGGCTCGACGGCACTTGGCGTTTTTTGGCAAGCAAATAATCAGGATTCCTTTATACCAACAAAGAAATCACCAAAGAACAAATCACCAAATCAATACCATTTACTATAGCCCCTAAGACAATAAAATGCCTGGGAATAAATCTAACTAGAGAAACAAGAGACCTATACAAAGACAACTACAAGACCTTCCTGCAAGAAACCAAGAGACTTACATAAATGGAGAAGCCTACCCTGCTCATGGATAGGAAGACTTAACATTGTGAAAACGTCTATTTTACTCAAAGTGATCTACATACACAATGCAATCCCAATACAAATTCCAGTGACATTTTTTAATGAGATGGAGAAACAAATCACCAACTTGGTTTAGAAAGGGAAGAAACCCCAAATAAGCAAGCCAAAAGCCAAATGCCGCACTGAAAAGAGCAACACAGTGGAAAACCTCACACTACCCAACCTTAGAACCTATTACACTGCCACAGTAGTCGAAACAGCCTGGAACTGGTACAAAAAGAGACATCTAGACCAATGGAACAGAGTTGAGACCCCAGAGATGCCACCATCCTCTTGTGCACAGTTGATATTCAACAAAGGCCCTAAGATTGTAACCTAGGATAAAAACAGTCTAACAAATGGTACTGGCAAATTGGATATCCATCTGTAAAAATTGAAACAAGACCCATACCTTACACAAAAACTAACTCAAATTGGATAAAAGACCTAAATATCAAAGCTAAAATGATAAAGATTATGCAAGAAAAAATAGAGTTAACAATGGAACTTTCAATACATAACTTAGACTTCAGACTCTGACAAAGCAAGCATCACCAACAGAAGAGAAAATAGATAAATGGGAACCACTAAGAATCAAACACTTTTACTCATCTGAAGACTTTATCAAAAGAATTAAAAGACTACCTACAGAATAAGAAAATATATTTGGCAACTACATGTTAGACCAATGTCTGATCTCCATAATTTAGAAGGTACTGTAAAATATCAACAGCAACAACAACAAAAAGGTAAATAACCCAATTAAGCAATGGGCAAAGGAAATGGACAAGCACTTCACCAAAGAGGACATCAAAGCAGCCAAAAGACACATAAGGAAATGCTCACAATCATTAGCTACTATTAGAGAAATTAAAATCAAAACTACAATGAGATACCATCTCACCTCAACAAGCCTGACCGTGATCCAAAAAACACAAAATGACAAATGCTGGAGAAGCTGTGGAGAGATTGGAATCCCACATTGCTGCCATGTGAGGTACACCAAATGGTCCCATCTCATCTGGAACAGATCATCAGTGAGAACAAAAAAGATACAAGGGGAAAAGAGCCCAGGAGACAGAAGGACCCATGTAAATGGGTGACTGTATCAACATGCGACCAGAAGGACCAGATGGTGACTGACTACCACCAAAGACAACTGTGATGGGATGCACAATGTTGAGTCCCAGTAGCAACATGGGAAAAGGAGGGATACACCTCAAGAACTCCACTAAATGACCACAGTTGATGGTCTGGCAGCCTGGAGGTTCTCCTGGGAGCATAGGCCCTAGGTCTTCTGCTGCCCCTAGACAGAAAACATTATTGAGATCAATCTTGGGTCAGGAATGGACTGGACGCAGTTAAACAGTGTGACCATAAGATACGTGTACTTTATGGTTCTATGTATCTATAGGAGGCTCTCTTACTGGCCTGTTACTAGAAGAGAGAGGAGAGAGTGAAGAGGAGGGGATAGGAGATTGTTACGAGGATACGATGTATAGAGAACGAAAAGGATAAGTGTGCTGTCACTGGGCAAGGACAGCAGAAAGAGCTGCAGATAGGCAGGCATGCAATTTAATTTGGATTGTATACTTTCACTCAACCACAGTAAAATATTAAAAAAAAAAGAAAAAGAAAAAGAGGGGGGTGGAGTCAAGATGGCAGACTAAGCACACATCTCCCTAAATCCCTCTGGAAACTGAGACCTGAAGTGATAATCAACAGAGCCTTCTGGTCACCTAGTGAGTCACAGGACATGGCACAGGGCTGTTAATTTGGACTTCATACCGCTGAATGAAAAACCTCCTCTCTTTCACTGACTCCTGCTCCTGGCTAGTCCTGGCTCTCATGGACTGAAGGTAACTCACCATTTTGACTTTTTTCCGGTCTTGGCTGGCGGAAGGAGCTGAATCTTTCCTAGTGGCTAGTTTCAGATGCACTGCTGGTGGGATAAGCAGGTGAAATTCCCATATTTTGAGAGCCAGGCTTAGGACTATGTGCATCTTACCACTTTTGTCCTGTCTTTCTGCCTCTGCCATAGTGTGGTTTTGTATGGAAATGGTGCTGCCCTTGTGCAGAACGCCAGCTTAAATACGGAAATTTTAGCTGGGCCTCATTCTTAACCTGGGAGCCAGTGCCTGCCCACAGGAAAGCACTTTTCCAATAGAAAAGCAGTGGTCTATACAGTGTTGCCTACTGCTGGGGCCCAGCAACACAGGCCAAGGACTCACTGCTTCTTGGTACCTTTGGCTCCTCTTTCTGCCTCTGCAACAGGGTAGTGTGTGCAGAAGCAGTGGAGACTTTGTGCAGGGCGCCTTCTTAGATATGGTGGCCACAGCTGGACCTAATTCTTAGCCTGGGAACCAGAGCTTGTCCACAGGAGAGCACTTTTCTACCAGAAAAGCAGTAGTTGACACAGTGTCACCTAAGGCTGGGCCCTGTCAGCAGAGGCCAACAGGGCAGTAGTAGTGCTGTATTTTGAACTAGTTTGTATCATCTGGGGTTGGATATAGTGGTGCTTACTTTGCCAGTTGGGAAGAGGGACCTCTACACCCGAAAACCTGACTGACTTGAGAAGTGATCAGATACCTTTTACCTTTCGTTCTAAGATGGTCTAGAGAAACATCTGCAGTCCATCCTCACAGTATCTCTCTCAGCATTTGTTCCGACCCGCGGGACAATCAACGGAGGGACGAGGGGGAGCCTGTGAAAGTGGAGCAAGAGACGTGGAGAAATGGAGGCAAGACAAAATTCTGATCAAGCCTCAAGGTTTTATTGTTATAATGAGGTATATATATAGCAGCGGGAATAGAGGGAGGGATCAAGTGACGTAGGGATGGAGTGACATTTGGAGTGAGGTAGTTGTCGGCTGGGGATTGGATATACATATGACTAAGGCAGTGACATCAGGCAGGAAGTTTTTCGCGTGCGCGGGCCTTTTGAATTTCGCGGGCGCGGGCTTTTTCAGACTTGGCACGCGCGGGCTTTTTCAGCCCTACAAGCTTCCTGTATGTTGGGGCCTGGGGGCTCACCCATGGCTCCCGACATCTCCTCCCTTTTTGTTTTATTTCATGGGAGGTGGGCTTTAACTGGGCGAGGGGGTATTGACCAAGGCTCCTCCGCGTGGAATTTATGACTCTTGGTATCTTTTGAGGAGGAGAGGCAGAGCCGTTTTGATGTTGAGATAGATACCAACCTCTATGCAAGCCAGGTGTGCCCCAGGGAAACGTAGAGGAGTTAGTGTTAACTTTCCCTTGCAATGC
This sequence comes from Heterohyrax brucei, assembly GCA_028571685.1. Classification (NCBI taxonomy): domain Eukaryota; kingdom Metazoa; phylum Chordata; class Mammalia; order Hyracoidea; family Procaviidae; genus Heterohyrax; species Heterohyrax brucei. Next base: position 176,232,650 of record CM053141.1, read on the forward strand.
TTTGCTTCGCACTCGCCCCAGTACCCATACCTCTCTTGCCGGGTGGGTAAGGAGGTAAGCATGCCTCTACTTTTCATGCTGTCCCCGTGGGGAAGAAGCTAGGGTACCCCATTTTCAGTGGCATAAGCTTCGTCAACTGCCAGGCGATGGTAGTGGACTTGGATAGGTCTAGCCAATGCAGAATCTATTTGTTGTTTGATAAAGCTTGTAAGCCTTCTGAAAGCCCAAGGGCCAAAAGACAGAATTAACATTAACCCGAGAAGGGGACCGAGAATGGGGAGGAGATAGGGAAGGAACCCGTTCAGTCCAGTCCAAAATGGATCTTCTTGTAGTTTTCTTCGTCTGTTTTGCAGATCTTCCTGTAAATCTTTTATCTTGTTTCGGACAATGCCGGATTTATTGGCATAGAAGCAGCAATGTTCCTGTAAAACTAAACAGATGCCGCCTTTTTCTGCAGTAAGGAGGTCTAAGCCCCTTCGATTTTGTAAGACTACTTCAGCTAAGGAGTCAATTTGGTCTTGTAAATCATTGATAGTACCGGAGAGGGTTTGGACATCGTCTATTAGTTGATGGGATAACTTATTGTACTTGTCTATGGCGATGCCCAGGCCGGCAGAGCCGGTGGCTGTAGCCCCAGCAGCTCCCAGGCCCACAAGAAGGGGTATGAATTGGAGGGCTCGTTTTGACTGTCCGGCTATGTAATCAAGGCTGGGGACAGGGACAGGGGTATCCCCTGATATGATAGAAATATCTGGAAGGAGGTTAGCTTGAACACAAAGTCCTGTCCAGTTTTGGGGCAAAGCTGTATAGGCTAAGTTATTTCCACATAGAAAAACCTGTCCAGGGGCTGGACAGAGGGGCTCTGTATGGTTGGTGGTATTGGTACAACCAGAGAAGGTTACGAATCCCACATCCAGATCGAAGCTATTATTCTGGAATGACCCTTGGTAGCAATGGGAAGAATTAAAGCCAACAGGCTGTGTTCGAAAAGGTGGACTGAGGCTGCAGTTACGAGATGGAAGTGTAAAGAAATTGCTTGGGGGAATAGCTGTTGGCATAGGAGACCCGATAGTCATGCATTGCCAGCAATCGTTAGCCAGGGAGGGGTTGGAGGAATTTAGGGCCTTATGGGTGGCTTCGATAATGTTATTGGTCTGAGTATCTAAATCAACAGTCCGGGGCTTTGGGAGAGCCAAAGGGTGGTAATTGAGAGAAGGATATTGTTGGGCAATAAGTTGATTGATTTTTACCTGCACCGTGACTTCTCTAGCTCTGTCCGATGGTCCACCACCACCTGATATGTGAATAGGTGCGTTTTGAGGCCAACACACCTGTTTACCAATTGATCCTGAACAAGAGGCTTGGCCATACTTAGTGCCACCTCCTGGTGACGTGTCCCAGTCGCCCCCTGTAGAGCCCCGATATTTCTTTTCTTGGACGGCGGTTAGATACACCTGGCCGTTTTTGCTACAGGATTGGGAAGTCTGGTAACAAGTGGAGTGCATTTGGGTGAGCATTTGACAATCGCTGGGACAAGGCCCTGGCTGGCCATTTATGGAGGGTATGATTTGAGGCTTGGTCATACATGTCCATTCTTGTTTGTACCCTCCTCCGTGTTGGGACACATAGGTTAAGTAAGCGGTCTTATCTGAACAGTCAACTGTCTTAGTATAACTATTGGGTTGGTTCTTTTGTGTGCCTCCTCCGCAGTCGCAGGGGTTACCGAACAAGGCATAGAGGAGTTGTTGTCTGTTTACAGGGCCTCCAAATCCTCCATGTGCCGGCGGAGTGAGGATCATTAACAGGATGACGAGCTTCATGATCTAAGAATAAGAAGAATCTTTCTCAGGGGTATCTTCCCTGGATGGGTGTTTATCATTAATGGGCTTAACGAGACGCTCGGGCAGCCACCGAGGGGCCCCTTCTGGGGTATCATACACACAGGCGTGGCCTCTTCCCCAGATAAGAACCGGATCAGGACCATGCCATTTATGGGTTATGGGATTTTTCCACATAACCTTGGCATATTGGTTTTTAGTCTCTTGATGCCAAAGGCGATCTGCCGCAGATTTTTCATTAATATCTAGTTGTAGGAAATTAAGGATGAATAAGGCATGATTTAGGAGGTTACGAGGAGAACCTCTAGTGGAATAGACAGTATTTGTTTTAAGTTTGGACATGGTGTTTTTAAGGGTCTGGTGAGCTGGTTCTATTATGCCTTGTCCCTGAGGATTATAGGGAATGCCAGTTACATGTTTGATCTGGAATTGACTACAGAAATTTTTAAAGGTTTGTGATGTGTAGCCTGGTCCATTGTCAGTTTTGATTTGTTGGGGCTTCCCCATGATGGCAATACATTGGAGAACATGTGCTATAACATTTTTAGAGGCCTCACCACTGTGGAGGGTGGCATGGAGGAACCCACTATAGGTGTCAATGGTCACATGGGCATATTTGAGGTTACCAAACTCAGGGATATGGGTAACATCCATTTGCCAGATTTCATTGGGGAGCAGGCCCCTTGGGTTAACTCCTAGGTGGGGGAGAAGCAGAAGAGTTACGCATGCAGGACAGTTTTTAACAATTTGTCTCGCCTGTTCTCTGGTAATCTTAAACATAAGGCGGAGTGTACGGGCATTGAGGTGGTGAAGAGCATGAGCCTGTTGGGCTTTGGTAATGGGCTCTAGGGTAGCTGAGAGGACCAAGTGTGTTTGTTTATCTGCAAGGTTGTTGCCTTCGGAGAGGGGTCCTGGAAGGTCAGTATGGGCACACAAGTGTCCAATAAAAAAGGGGTATTGTCTTTTTAGGATGAGTGCCTGAAGTTGTTGAAAAAGAGGCACAGCGTTGGAAGATGGTTTGATATAAGGAACAGTTTCCAACACTGGGACTGAGAGAGCTATGTAAGCACTGTCGGTGTAAAGATTGAAGGGAACATCATGTAGTATTGTGAAGACCTGTAAGATAGCAAAAAGCTCTACAAGCTGGGCAGACCTGTAAGGAGACTGGACACTGTTTTACTGTGAGTCTATAACCCACGCGGCGATACCAGAGGAAGATCCAGAAGATAACAGAGGAAGATCCATCTGAAAAAACTATGGAGGCCCCTTCCAAGGGCTGAGTAGATGTTATTCTGGGGAAGATGAAGGGGTGCCTCTGGGCAAACTGGAGGAGTTTGTGTGAAGGATAATGGTTATCTATAGTACCCTGGAATGTGACCAGGGTAATTGCCCAGTCATCATCATTCTGAGAGAGCCAGTCTGTTTGTTCCTTGGTGTAAGGAAGGATAAGCTGATCAGGGTCCCTGCCGAAATGCTGGCGGCTCTTTTCTCGGCTTAGTCTTATAAGTTTGGCCACTAAGGAGGGATAGGTGAGGAGAACTTTAGTCGGGGTGGAGGATAGGTGTATCCACAGGAGAGGGCCATTCTGCCACAAAACCCCCGTGGGTGTATGTAGTGTGGCACAGACAATAAGGGCAAAGGGCTGCTCATAAGTTATGAAGGTAACCTGTTGTTGTTGTATGGCCTCTTCAACAATGCGAAGGGCTTTTTTTTGCCTCCGGATTAAGGTAACGGGGAGAGAGGGGGCTGGCATCTCCATGAAGAGTATCAAACAATGGTTTTAATTCCCCGGTTGTAAGTTTGAGGTACGGTCGGAGCCAATTAATATCTCCCAGGAACTTTTGAAAGTCATTAAGTGTGTGTAGATGGGAGGTTTTTAAGTGAAGCTTTTGAGTGGTGATTTGATTATTATTCAATTCGAAACCGAGGTAATAATAAGGGTCAGCAAGTTGTATTTTGTTTGGGGCAATTTGAAGTCCAAGGGAAGTTAGTTGGCAAGTTAGGTCCTGACTGCACCTAAGTATCTCTAAGCTGGAGGCCCCTGCCAGTAAAATATCATCCATGTAATGAATGATATAAATGGAAGACCACCGACGCCTAAGAGGGTCTACAGCCTGAGCAACAAATTTTTGACACAGAGTGGGACTATTGGCCATGCCCTGAGGGAGAACTTTCCACTGATAGCGCTGCATTGGTCCTTTAAAATTAATAACTGGGAGGCTAAACGCAAAGCGTTCTCTATCAAGTGGGTGAAGAGGGATAGTAAAGAAGCAATCTTTGAGATCAATAATGATTTTAAAGTAATTAGCTGGAATTGCGATGGGGGAGGGGAGTCCAGGTTGGAGAGCCCCCATTGTAAACATGGTTTTATTAATTTCTCTGAGGTCCTGAAGGAGTTGCCAGGACCCATTTTTCTTTTTGATAATAAATATAGGAGTATTCCAAGGAGAGGTAGTTGGTTCTAAATGTCCAGCAGCCAGCTGTTCCTGCACTAACTCTGTGGCAGCTGCGAGTTTTTGCTCAGTCAAGGGCCATTGATCTACCCACACTGGAGACTCAGATCTCCACTTAATTTTATCAGCGTGGGGTGCAGGGGAGTCAATGACCGCTAAGGAAAATTTTCACTTCCCAAGCCTGAACGATTATTTTTAGGCGTTACGGGAAGAGGCTGCTTCATGCCTTGATTATTTTTTCCCAATCCCTGTCCCGGTAGGAAGCCCAGATTAAGCATCTGTTGGGTAACTATTTCATTTGGGCTACACATGATGATCCCCAGCTGGGATAAGACATCACGACCCCACAGATTAACAGGCAAATCCGGAACAATGTAAGGTTGAATTTGTCCTGAGTTACCCTCAGAGTCTTTCCAAGTAAGAATTTTTGAGCTTTGCTTAGGATTGACAGACTGACCAATGCCTTCAAGATGAGTTATTGAGGTCTCACAGGGCCAGTTGGAAGGCCAATATTTAGCTGAAATTACTGTAGCATCAGCTCCTGTGTCCATTATTCCTTCAAAGGCTCTGCCATCTAACTGGAGAATAAGTTTTGGTCTATCGGGTGTGACTGGTTGCATCCAATATGCATCTGAGGAACCGAAAGCAATGTCAGGCTGCCGGGAAACTAAATGCCTATGGGGCGTGGGTAATAAAGGGAGCAATAAGATTTGAGCTATTCTTTGACCTGCATGTATGGATACCGGCCCCGAGGGGGCAGAAGCCAAAAGAGATATCTGTCCTGCATAATCATTGTCAATGACTCCTGGGAGGATCTGAAGACCAGCCAAGGAGGAGCTGCCTCGCCCTATTATTAATCCAAACGTTTCCGGGGGTAATGGTCCTTGGACCTCTGTAGGAATGACCTGAATGCCCTGCTCAGGGGTTAGTATTGTACTGGTGGCGGAATGGATGTCCAACCCTGCACTTCCAGGGGTGGCGCGGCAGAGGGAGCTGAAACCTGTCTCTGTGTTTGTTTTTGGGGAACAAACCTGACTGCCCCTAGGTTCTGTTCCGGGGGCGGGGCCAGGGGCTGGCCCCGCTGGGAGTTTCCCTGTTTCGGGGGAATAGGCTGACCGTTGATGTCAGTTTTGGAGTAGCAATCTGCAGCCCAATGTTTTCCCCTTTTGCACCGAGGGCACACTGAGGTAGGAGGCCCTCGAGCTCTTCTTCACTTTCTACTTCAATGTCTACTTGCCCGTGCTGGCTACGAGTCACCGGAAGGGTGAGGAGAGTCTTAGGATGGTCTGGGGGGACCTTTGAAACATTGCTTTGGAATTGAGTTATAGGGTCTTGGGCTAGACTGAGTGAGTTAAGCTCTTGTTCAAGGGCTTGGAGCTCTCTCTGGAGTTCCACTTGTCTATGTTTGCGGGCTACAAGTTTTTCTAATGCTGAGATATTATGATCGAGGGAGTCTTTGGTAGACTGGGGGGATTGGTTGGGTTTCTGACCGGGGGGTGGGGTGGCCGGGTTAGGAGGACCTGGAAGATAAGGGGGAGGGGCGCGAAAGGCAGGGGCTGTAAGGGTATAAGGGCAAACATCATTGTGACAATGGGCGGCTTGTTCTTTAAGAGCGGGTTGGTCTTTAGGGGACAGTGTATCAGGGCCGCAGCCGCCGGCGAAGGATTTTAGGGACGGGTAAAGACCCTTAGGGGAACCGGCATGGTCTTTTTGCGAGAGTGTGTCGGTCCCGGAGGTCTGAGACTCCTCCGGAACATCTAGAGACGCTGAGGGGCAAGGAGAGGGGGGACGGGACTGATCTTTCATGACTTTCTCACCCAACTGAGCAAGATGTTGAACATCAGGAGCACTATGAGAACTCTGAAGCACATCATCTATCAATTTCCAATAAGAAAAGCAAGTGACCGGGACCTTCTCTGGCCCAAAGGTTGCATAGTAGTCACTCAAACAATTTCCTACTCTTTTCCAGATTTGTGGGCTTATAGTGCCCTCCTGCGGAAACCATGGACAAATGTCTGCTAAGAATATAAAAAATTCAGCTAAATCTTTCTTCTTTGCTTTAATTCTCCGCATCTCAAAGGAATTTTTAATTCCTGTTAGAAATAGCTCATGTGAACTTAATTTTTGTCCCATGCTTCGTACCCACTTACCTCTAACAGATCAGACTCGCAGGGCAGCTACTCCCGCGGTGATCAGGACGAGTTTGACTCACGAGCAGCAGATCAGACTCGCAGGGCGACTGCTCCCGCGGTGATCAGGACGAGTTTGACTCACGAGCAGCTTTTTCCGTGGAAACTCCAGTCGAGCCGGCTCACACCCGGTGCGGCAGCTCAGGACGCCTGGCCAGGACTTCCTTCTCCGTAGTGGGTCTTTTCAGCAGCTCCGTACCTCGGCCCCACGTTGAGGCGCCAGTTTGTTCCGACCCGCGGGACAATCAATGGAGGAACGAGGGGGAGCCTGTGAAAGTGGAGCAAGGGACGCGGAGAAATGGAGGCAAGACAAAATTCTGATCAAGCCTCAAGGTTTTATTGTTATAATGAGGTATATATATAGCCGCGGGAATAGAGGGAGGGATCAAGTGACGTAGGGATGGAGTGACATTTGGAGTGAGGTAGTTGTTGGCTGGGGATTGGATATACATATGACTAAGGCAGTGACATCAGGCAGGAAGTTTTTCGCGTGCGCGGGCCTTTTGAATTTCATGGGCGCGGGCTTTTTCAAACTTGGCGCGCGCGGGCTTTTTCAGACTTGGCACGCGCGGGCTTTTTCAGCCCTACAAGCTTCCTGTATGTCGGGGCCTGGGGGCTCACCCATGGCTCCCGACAAGCATTTATTGACTCATATGAAGCCCAAAAAGCAACAGACCCTTCAGAAAACAGTAAAGAAGAAATCACCAATGGTTTCAGAATGTTCCCCCCCCCCAAATGAAACAACCAGGAGCTTTCCAGAAGAAGAAACTTTTCTGGAATTATTAGAAGTTGAATGCAAAACGATTACATACAGAGCCCTTCTAGACCTTATATAAAATGCAGCAAAGAAAAATGAAAAATTAAGCAAGCTGTTCAGTCTGATGGAACACCAGTACTCTGAAATCCAACAGATCAAGAACAAAATCAAAGACATAGAAACTTCAATTCAAAGCCAAGAAAACAGAATGGGACAAATGAAAAAGAGCCTTTGTGACTTGGCAAACAGAGCAACTGACTCCAGCATCTATGAGGAGAAATAAAAAAAAAAGAAACAAGAAAAATGAAGAAGCATTAAGAAGCATGTTGGATTCTATTAAGAGGAACAACCTATGATTAATTGCAGTTCCTGAACCCGATGAGACACCAGAGGCCACAGAGAGTATTGTTGCTGAGCTGCTGACAGAAAACTTCCCAGAAATCATGGAGGAAGAGACTATAGATATCCAAGATGCATATTGAATGCCACTCAATATAGATCTCAAAAGAAAGACTCCAAGACATATCATAATCAAGCTTAACAAAAATGAAACATAAGCAGCAACTCTTAAAGGCAGGAAGACTCAAAGCAAACCTAACATTCAGAGGGAAACCCTGTAGGCTTTCATCGGATTTCTCAGCAGAAATCATGCAGGCACAGAGAGAGTGGCATGACACATTGAAAACCTTGAAGAAGAACTTTCAACCAAGAATTATATCCTGTCAAACTATCTTTCAAATAGGAAAATGAAATTAAAACATTCACAGATAAACACAAACTCAGAGACTTTGTAAAATCCAAACCAAGGCTACAAGAAATACTGAAAGGATCTCTTGGCTTTGGCTTAGAAGAACAAAACCACTAACTTTGAATATTAGAAGGACAGATTATCGAGAATCCTACTTAGTTAGGGAAAGCTACAAACCCAATCAAAGCTTTAATACTGAAAGAAATAATTCAGTGATTATCATGAAAACTACAATGTCATCATATTAAAAAGAGGGATGCACTACAGTCTTCATAGTCCTTCCAGATGGAGAGGAAGTCGACAAGACTAGTAGTAATTAAAATTGGGTTTATACATAGTTTATTAGGAGGATCACCGCACAACAAAGATGCAACATAACATATCAAGAAATGTAACACAGGAGTCTCAACAACCGAAAAACCAACTCTGAAAATGGTGCAAAATCAACTCACAAAAAAGAATGTCCCAGAACAGATTAATAAGTACAACAGAGAAAACATCAACACAAAAATAAACGTATCACAATGGCACTGAACACATACCTATCAATAGTTACATTGAATGTGAATGGACTGAATGCTCCAGTAAAGAGACATCTAGTGACATCTTGGATCAAAAGACATGACCCATCCATACGTTGCCTACAAGAAGGTCACCTTAGACTTAAAGATAGGAACAAACTGAAAATTAAAAGGTGGAAGAATTTATATCAAGCTAACAATGAACAAAGAAGAACAGATATGCCAATTCTAATCTCAAATAACATCTATTTTAATGTAAAATCCACCATCATGGACAAGGGTGGACACTATTGTTGAAAGGCCCAGTACACAAGCAAGACTTAACTATATTAAATATTTATGCACCTAATATCAGAGCACCTAAATACATAGAAGAAACACTGACTATACTCAAAAAGGATATAGATCACTCCACAATAATAGTGGGAGACTTCAACACTTCACTCTCAATACTGGAAGGATCATCTAGAAAAAAGCTCAGTAAAGATACAGAAGACCTTATTGCCACAATTAACCAACTAAACCTCATCAACATTTACAGAATTGTATCCATCAGCGGACTACTACATTTTCTTCTCCAGTGCACATGGAATGTTCTCCAGAATAGACCATGTGTTAGGCCATAGAGCAATTCTCAACAAAATCCATACCAGTGAATTAATGCAAAGCATCTTCTCAGATCATAAAAGCGTAAAAGTCGAAATCAATAGCAGAAAAAAACATAGATAGAAGGTAAAATCTTGGAAAATGAACAACATCTTGCTCAAAAAACTAGAGGGTATTGAAGAAATGAAGGATGAAATAAAGAAATTCATGGATTCCAATGAGAATGAAAATACTTCCTACCAGAACCTATGGGATACAGCCAAAGCAGTGCTCAGAGGTCTGTTTATGTCCATAAAGGCACACATCTAGAAGGAAGAAAAAAACCAAATCAAGGAATTAACCCTACAGCTTGAACAAGTAGAGAGAGAACAACAGAGGAACCCCTTAGGCACCAGAAGAAATCAGATCATAAAGATTAGAGCAGAGCTAAATGAATTAGAGAATAGAAAAACAATTGAAAAAATTGAAGAGACCAAAAGCTGGTGTTTTGAAAAGATCAATAAACTGACAAACCACTGACTAAACTTACCAAAGAAAAACAGGAAAGGAAACAACCCAAATTAGAAATGAGAGGGGAGTGGTCACAACAGATCCAACAGTAATTAAAAATATCATAACAGAATACCATGAAAGACTGTACTCTAACAAATTTGAAAACCTAGAGGAAATGGACAAATTTCTTGATTCGTATAACCTACCCAAATTACCACAACATGAAGCAGAACAACTTAATAAACCCATCACGAAGGAGGAGATTGAAAGTGTCATCAAAACACTGCCAACCAAAAAAAGCCCAGGCCCAGATGGCTTCCTTGCAGTATTCTACCAAGCTTTTAGAGAAGAGTTATCTCCAATAGTACTAAGAGAATTTCACAGTATAGAAAGGGATGGAATACTCACAGACTCTTTCTATAAAGACAGTATAATCCTGATACCAAAGCCAGGGAAAGACCCAACCAAAAAGGAGAACTACAGACTGATATCACTCATGAATCTAGATGCAAAAGTCTTCAACAAAATTCTTGCCAAGAGAATAGAACCACATATCCAAAAAATAATCCATCATGACCAAGTTGGATTCATACCAGGGATGCAAGCCTGGTTCAACAACAGAAAAACAATTAATGTGATTAACCACGTAAGTATTGCAAAAGACAAGAATCATCTGATTTTGCCCATTGATGCAGAAAAGGCATTTGATAAAGTCCAACACACATTCATGCTAAAAACTCTTAGCAAAATAGGCATAGATGGAAAATTTCTCAATGCAGTAAGGGCCATTTATACAAAGCCAACTGCCTATATCATCCTCAATGGAGGGAGACTGAAAGAGTTTCCCTTCAGAACAGGAACTAGACAAGGATGCCCACTCTCACCTCTCCTATTCAACATTGTACTAGAAGTTCTAGCCAGAGCAACTAGACAAGACCAAGGAATAAAGAGCATCTGCATCGGCAAAGAAGTCAAAATCTCCCTGTTGGTATGATTGTACGTGCAGAGAATCCTAAAGAGTCCATAAGTAAACTACTCCAACAGATAGAAGAGTTCAGCTGAGTCTCAGGATACAAGATAAACATAAGTAAATCAGTAGGATTTCTTTATACCAACAACAAGACTATTAGTAAAAAAAATCATCAAAGCAATGCCATTTACTATAGCCCCTAAGAAGATAAAGTACCTAGGAATTAAAGTAACTAGAGAAACAACAGACCTTTACAAAGAGACCTACAAGCACTTACTACAAGAAACTAAGAGAGACTTACATAAATGGAGAAACCTACCCTGCTTATGGATAGGAAGACTTATGATTGCGAAAATGTCTATTTTACCCAAAGGAATCTACTTATATAACGCAATCCCAATACAAGTTCCCATGTCATTTTTAAAAGAGATGGAGAAACAAATCACCAATTTTGTTTGGAAAGGGAAGAAACCCTGGATAAGTAAAGCACTACTAAAAAAGAACACACTGGGAGGCCTCTCATTGCCCAACTTTAGAACTTATTACACTGCCACAGTAGTCAAAACAGCCTGATACTGGTACAAAAATAGACAGAAAGATCAATGGAACAGAATTGAGACCCAGAGATGACACCATCTACCTATGAACAGTTGATATTCGACAAAGGCCCTAAGACATTAAACTGGGAAAAAACAATCTCTTCAACAAATGGTGCTGGCAAAATTGGATATGCATCTGCAATAAACTGAAACAAGAGCCGTATCTTACACCTTGTAAAAAAACAAACTCCAACTGGGTAAAAGACCTAAATGTCAAATCTGAAACAATAAAGCTCATCCAAGAAAAGGTAGGAACAACAATGGAAGTTTTATACACAATGTAGACAGACTTTAAAATCTGTCAAACAAACCACAATCAACAGAAGAGAAAAAAGATAAATGGGAACTATTAAGAATCAAACACTTTTGCTCATCCAAAGACTTTATTAATAGAATTAGATACAGGCAGCCAAAAAACACATGCGGACATGCTCATGATATTTAGCTATTAAAGAAATTCAAACCAAAACTGTCATGAGATACCATTTCACCCCAACAAGGTTGGCCATGATCCAAAAAAGCCCAAAACAACAAATGCTGGAGAGGCTGTGGAGAAAGTGGAACTCTCCTACACTGTTGTTGGGATTGAAAAATGGTGCAACCTCTTTTTGGAAAGCAATGTGATGCTCTCTCAGAAAAATGGATATAGATATACCATTTGACCCCGTAATTCCACTGCTTGGAATATATCCTACGGAATCAAGGCCATTCACACCAACTGATACATGCACAAGAATGTTCATCGCAGCACAGTCAACAATAGCGAAAAGATGGGATGAACCCAGATGCCCGACAACAGAGGAATGGATAGGTAAATTATGGTATATATACTCAATGGAACACTATTGATTAAGAAAAACGACGATTTTAGGAAACAGCTCATAACCTGGTTCAATTGGAGTACATTATGTTAAGTGAAAGTAGTCAGTGACAAAAAGACAAATATTGTATGAGACCCCTATGATAAGAACTGAAAAACGGATTTATGCATAGAAGAAAAGACTCTTTGACAGCTGCAAGGGAAGGGAGGGAGGGAGGGCAAGGGGGGTATAGTTTAGATTAGATACTTGAAAGAAATTTGGTTGGTTGAAATCAGTGACAGCACACATTAGAAAGAAGAACAATATAAAGGGGACTTCAGTATAACCTGAGTACTCCTTCCGTCTTAACTCAATATTGCAAAGACAGAGTAGCTGGGGTGGGGGGCAGGGGACCATGCTCTCAGGCAAGATAGAGACCAATTGGCACAACTAGTGTTTTGCTAAGAGAGCTCTCTGCAACATGTATTGGTGAGTGGTGTCTGGGGTCTTAAAAGCTGCTAAGCTGCCATCTGAGGATACGGCAAATGGTCCCAACTGAACAGAAATGGATGATCACTGAGGACCAAAATGACATGGAGGAAAAAGAACTGAGGACAGAGAGACCCACATGTGTGGGTGTCTACATCGACTCGTGACCAGAAGAACCGGATGGTGCCTGGCCCCCACCAGTGATAGCTGCAATGGATCTCACGAAGTTGAGTTTTGCTGGCAACAAAAGAATAAAAAGAGGTGCACCCTTAGCTCTCCACTAAAAGACAGCAACTGATGGTCTAGGGGCTTAGGAATTCCCCTGGGATCACGGCCCCTGGCCCTGATGCTGCCCCTGTCAGTAAATCATAATGAACATCAAGTCTTTGGACAGGAATGGATTGGACTTGGGAATGCAGAGTGACCATATCTTCAGTACACTTTATGGTTCTATGCATCTATGGGAAATCATCCTGCTGATCTTTTACTGGAGGAAGGTGAGTGGGTGGAGAGGAGGGGAAAGGAGACTGTTGGGAGCATGAGACATGTATGGAGCAGACAGGAAGAGTGTGCAGTCACTGGGCAGGCAGAGCAGTGGAAACTGGATATAGGTGGGCATGCAAATTTATATGGGATGTACACTTTCATTCAATCATCATATTAAAAAAATGATCACATAAAAAAAAGCCTTTCCAATGTAATATTTGTGTCATAGCCAAGTATTCATCCTCACTGTTATCATCTTCATCTTCCTCCTCCAACTTTGGTAGCTTCAGCAGTTCAAAGTCAGGTGCTGTTTGCTGGAAAACCTTTGCTTCAGCTAAAGACAGAGGAAATCAAAAAAAACAAACCCATTGCTATTGAATTGATTCTGACTCGTAGTAACCCTAGAGGTCAGAGTAGAACTGCTCCATAGAGTTTCCAAGGAGCGCCTGGCAGATTCAAACTGCCAACCTTGTGGTTAGCAGACGTAGCATGTAACCACTATGCCTCTAGGGTTTCTTAAGATAAAGGAAAGAAGTTACAAAGAAAGAGAAGCTAACAGTATTAGCTTAACATAGAGCTCTTGATTCTAGGTAATATGTTTAGCCATGGAGTGATGTTTTGTAGGTCAAAGTTCAGTGATAACACCCCTACATATCTTTTTTTTTTCCACCTAATTGTGGAAGCTTCTAATTTTATATTAGCCTTTTCCAAGAAACCCACAGCCATCTTTTCTTAGGAATCTAAAAACTATGAACTCCTTGAAGGTAGAGATATCTTCAACTACCTGGTATTCAGGGCACAACTTACATATGACAGAGAGTATATGTTTATTTTTTAAGCCAATGTATTTTTCTTCTTCACCACAAGAGAACCAAACAACTATTTTCAGTAAATGCCAGTTATCCACAAAGGGAATTCTCTGAAGTACAAGTTCGTCGAAGCTTAGAGTCAAGATTGGTTACAACTCATTCCTCCTGACTTGATTTCATTGGGCATGCCGACTGATTTTCATTAGCTGCACTCTGATTCTTTTTAAGGGCTTTGGCAGGTAAATGTTTATTTTTCTGGCTAATGTATGAATTCATTTTGCATTTGTCACAGGAAAGACCTACCCTAATCTTTAGGATACAGTGAATCATTCAATTGAATGGAACTTATACTGACATGTTCTTGGGATTTTCTAAGCCTTCTATCCCCAGTTTTTGGCATGACTCTGTCTTCATCTCCTTCGCTGCAGCTTTCCTCTGTTACTATTATTTTTAAAATGGTGTTTCAGGCAAACATTTACAGTAAAAATTAGTTTCTCATTCAAAAATTTGTACACAAATTGTTTGGTGACATTGATTGCATCCTCCACAATGTATCAGCACTCTCCCCGTTTCTCTTTCCACCCTGGGTTCCTGGTGTCCATTTGTCCAGTTTTCCTGTCCTTTCTTGCCTTCTTGTCTTTGCTTTTGGGCAGGTATTGCTCATTTGGTCTTGTGTTGTTTCCTTATTTTTGGTGTTATGAATAGTGCTTCAGTGAATGTGTGTGTGAATACATCTGTGGGTTGATGGCCTTTTTGTCTCTATGATATGTTACTAAGATTGGGATTGCTGATCATATGGTATTTCTATTTCTAGCTTTTTAAGGAGATGTTGTATAATTTTCCATAAGGGAATGCTGGTGATGTAGGTGATGTAGTGGTCGAGTGTTATGGCTGCTAATCAAAATGTTGGCAGTTTGAATCCACCAGGTACCTCTTGGAGGCTATATGGGGCAGTTCTACTTTGTCCTTTAGGGTCACTATAGTCTGAATTGACTTGATGGCAATGCATTTGTTACATCATTTTCTGTAGTGACTGTATCAGTTTGTGTTCCCACCAGGAATGTGTAAGAGTTGTAATCACTCTACAACCTCTCCAACATTTGTTATTTTCTGTTTTTTTCATTTGTGCTAATAATGCTGGGGTCAGATGGTATCTCAGTGTAGTTTTGATTTGCATTTTTGTAATGTCTGTTATCTCCTTGAATGACTTTTTTGATCAAGTGTCTGTTCATATCCTTTGTCCATTTGTCAATTGGATTGTCTTTTTTGTTACTGAGGTATTGAAGTGTTCTACAGATTTTAGAGATTACACCCTTGGATATATTATAGCCGATTTTTTTCCCACCAGTCTGTAGGTTCTCTTTATACTCCTTCAGTGAAACCTTTTGGTGAGCATAAGTGTTTAATTTTTAGGAACCTCCAATTATCTAGTTTATCTTCTGGTGTTTGTACATTGTTGGTCACTGTATTGTATTTATGCTGTGTATTAGAGCCTTTATGGTTCTCTCTGTTTTTCTTCCATCATCTGTATCATTTTAAGTTTTGTATGTATATTTGACCCATTTTGCCTCCCCCCCCCACACTTAGTAAACTTTGTTCCTTTGTCAAAGATCAACTGACCATATGGGATGGATTTACATCCGGGTTCTCGATTCTGTTCCATTGGTCTATGTTTCTGTTGTTATGTGAGTACCACGTTGTTTTGACTACTGTGACTGTATAGCAGGTTCTGAAATCAGGAAGTGTGAGGTTTCCTACTTCTTTCTTTTCCTTAAAAGTTCTTTGTTTATTTGGGCCTTCTTTCCTTTCCATGTAAAGTTGATGATTAGTTTTTCCATATCATTAAAGTATGCTGTTGGTATATGGATTAAGATTGCTTTTTATCTGTAGATAGCTTTGGAAAAAATTGACGTTTTCACAAAGTGGAGTCTTCCTGTTCCTGAGCCTGGCGTGTTTTTCCATTTATGAACATTTCTTTTGATTTCTTTCTACAACGCTTTGTAGCTTTCTTTGTATAGGTCTTTTATATCCCTGATTGGACTTTTTCCTAAGTATTTAATTTTTTTAGGGGGTATTATAAATGGAATTGTTTTCCAGATTTCCTTTTTGTATAAAAATTAAATAGATTTTGTATGATGATCTTGTATCTTCTCCCTCCCTCCCTTCTTTCCTTTCTTGTAGGAAGGAGAAAGTGTCAAAGAATCTTTTCTTCTGTACATGTTGATTGTGCTTTGTTTGTGAGATTCTGAAGTCTGTCTAAGTTATGTATTAAATTTTCCATTGTTGATCCTATTTTTTTCTTTTATGATCTTTATCGTATGTCTTTTATCCAATTTGAGTTGGTCTTTGTGTATGGTTTGTGATGTGGGTCTTGTTTGAATTTTTTTGCAGATGGATATCTAATTTTGCCAGCACTGTTTGTTAAAGAGACTGTTTTTATCTCAGTTTACTATCGAATATCAGCTGTTCATATGAGGATGGTGGCATCTCTGTGGTCTCAGCTCTCCTCCATTGGTCGATATGTCTCTTTTTGAACCAATACCAGGCTGTTTTGACTATTGTGGCAGTGTAATAGGTTCCAAAGTTGGGTAGTGAAAGTCCTCCTAGTGGCTACACCTATTTTTGTAAACGTAATTCAATCCATGTCAGAGTTGTGCTGGTGTGAGCTCTTCTGTAAAGATTTCATAGAATTATTGAGGGAAGCTGTTCATGACAGGACTTTTTACTTTGGGGGGAGTTTTTTTTTTTCTTTTTCTTTTTTAAATCATCTCTTTAGTCTCTCATTGTAAGTCTGTTTCACTTTTCTATTTCAGTTTGTGTTAGTTTAGATCGATAGTAGGTTTCTAGAAACTTTTCCGTTTCCGATAGGTTCTCATAGGGTTGTTATGAGTTGGAATCTACTAGATGGCACTGGGTTTGGTTTATACGTTCTCAAATTTGTTTCTCATAGTGTTCTGTTATGATCCTCTTTATTCAGTTGGGTCTATTGTAATGTCATGCATCTCATTTCTTCTTTGAGTTGTTTGCTCCCTCTTCTGTATTTTTTTTTTTTTTTGCCAGTTTTGCCAGTGGTTTGTCTCTTTTGTCAATCTTTTCAAAGAACCAACTCTTGCCCTTATTGATTATTTCTATTGTTTTGCTGTTCTCTATTTCATTTATTTCAGCTCTAATCTTTATTGTTTTTTTCATTCTGGTGCCTGTAGAGTTCTTTTGCTGTTCTCTTTCTATTTGAGTTTAGGGCTAATATTTTGATTTTGGCCCATTCTTTTTTGATATGTGCATTTATTGTTATAAAGTGACCTCTGAACACTGCCTCTGCTGTTTCCCAAAGGCTTTGGTATGATGTGTTTTCATTCTCATTTGATTCTAAGAATTTTTTAAATTCCCACTTCATTTCTTCTATTACCTAGTTGTTTTTAAGCAAACCTGTTCAATTTTCATGTGTTTGATTTTTTCCCCCCCTTGTTTTCTTATACTGATTTCTACTTTTTTTGGTGTTGTAATCAGAGAGAATACTTTGTGTAATTTTCAATGTTTTAGATTTTACCGGAGTTGCTTATATGTTTAGAAGCAGGCTTGAGAAGTGAATCAGATATGATATTTTCAAGTGTAAGAAAAAGAAAACCTAATGAAAGTGGTGTAAACTATCTGGACATTTTTATTATCTCAAATGTTAAGAAGTTTTATGGTGAAGTAGTTGCAGAGTTGGTTAATACTGAGGCTCAGCTAAGCAAAGTCACTAGGTTGTTTCTATCCTTTTGCTCTGCTACTGTCGAACTAACATCCTTTCCATGGTTTCAGTGAGGCTGCAGCAGCTCCAGCCATCACCTCTTCACTAGCCACGCTGAAACAGAAAAATGGGCTTCTTTTTTCTTACACTTTTCTTTTTAGTAGCAAGAAAGCTTTTCCTAGAAATCCCTCTTTAGAGCTCTCCTTACATCTTACTGGTTTATACTGAGTCGTATGTTTTCCCTTAAACCTATAAACTGGTTAAGAGGACTGGTATTACAGTGATTAGTTAAACTGGTTAAAATTTACTCTTGGGAGTGGGGAGAAGGATAGACTCTTTTTGTTTGTTTAATTCATTTTTTATAATTGTGCTGTAGGTAAAAGCTTACAGAGCAGCTCATTCAAAAATTTATACACAGTCTTTTTTTTTTTCCTCCGTGGCATTGGCTGCAGTCTCTGCAATGTGTCAGCGTTCCTCTCTGTCTTGGGTTTCTGGTTTCCATTTGTCCAATTTTCCTGTCGTATCTTCCTGTCTCATCTTTGCTTTTGGGCAGGTGTTGCCCATTTGATCTCATATACTTGAGTGATCTAAGGAGCACATTGCAGACATGTGTTTGTTTGTTTTGTAGGCCTGTCTACTCTGGCTGAAAGGTCAACTTCAAGAATGTCAACTTCAAGTTTTGAGTTAGTAAGCTATCTGGTGGCCATAGCCTCAGAGGTTCCTCCAGTCTCCATCAGAACAATAAATCAGGTCTTTTGTTGTGAATTTGAATTTTGTTGTACCTTTTAATCCTGTTCTGTCCTGGACCCTCTGTTGTGATCCTTGTCACAGAAGTAGGTGGTGATAACCCCCAAAAAAGCCCCCCAAACCAAAACACTGCCATCAAGTCAATGCTGACTCACAGTGCCTCTATAGGACAGAATATAACTGTTTCAAAGAGTTTCCAAGGAGTGCCTGGCAGATTCAAACTGCCAATCTTTTGTTTAGTAGATGTAGCGCTTAGCCACTCACCACCAGTGTTTCTGGTTGTAGCCAAGCACTATCTATTCTTCTGGCCTCAGTCTGGTGGAAGCTGTGGTTCACATGGTCCATTAGTCCTTTGAGCTAGTATTTCCCTTGTGACTTTTGCTTTCTCCATTCTCTTTTTCTCTGGATGGATGGGACCAATAAATGTGTATTGGATGGCTGCTTACAGCCTTTTAAGATCCCACACATTACTCACCAAAAAAGAATGTAGAACAGCTTCTTTATGAACTATGTTCTACCGATTGTCCTAGATTTTCCCTGAGACTGTGTCCCCAGCCCTCAACCCGGTAACTCAGTTCCTCAGGGTGTCTGTATGTGCTTAGGAATCTTGCATGATGGTGCTCTATTATATATGTGAATATCCATGCTGTACATACAAATAGGCATGTAAAAATAGACGAAGCCTGTGTATGATACAGCCTCTGTCGAAGTGCAGAATTAGAGTGGTGTCATGCAGGAAGAAGCAGTTAAGGATAAGAAAGAGTACATGATTGTAGACCTGTTGGGAGAACTTTGATTTTAGAAATGGAAGTGGCTATCTCTGAGTCTGAAGGTTTCTGGGAGCTCCCAATGAGACTGCATTCTATAGCACACCATTGCAACCTCTTTCCTTTGGGCCTAATGACACTGTGCAAACTTGGTGTTTGAGGGATGATTTAGCTCACCATTGGAAATTACTTCCCATTCCAAGCCTCAGCATTTGCCAGTGGGCACTTACAGGACTTTTAAAAAACAAAACAAAACAAAAAAACCCAAAAATCTTTATTAACAATTTTAAAACAGAAATTCTAAAGTAGGAAATGGAAGACTCCTTCTCTTGTTCTATGACAATCAGGCTCTCCAGAGGAGCCACTGATAGAAACTTACTGTTTTTACCAAACTTTTCTTTATGGTGGTGAGTTTAAAAACATTAAAACAAAAGAAAACCAAAACCAAAACCAAACCCCAAAAACCAGTTGCTGTGGAGTCAGTTCAAGTCGTGGTAAACGTGTGTGTCGGAGTAGAACTGGACTCTGCAGGGTTTTCAATGTCTGTGATTTCAGAAGTAGAGTGCCAGGGCTTTCTTCCAACACACCTGTGGATGGATTTGAACTGCCAACCTTTCAATTAGTAGCTTAGTGCTTAACTGTGATACCCAGGCTCAGGACATATTTAGAGGAAGAGGTGGTATCTTTATAATTAAAGATACAGCCTGAATTCTTTTGAGAGAACTTACTCTTGGTTCCCTAATTCCAGATTGTGCAAGCTGCCCAGGGCCAGCCTAGTCTTTTGTGATGCTGAGAATTAGACCAGGGTGTCTCTCTCCTGGACATGGAGTGGTGGCTATTCAACATCAAAGCAGCAGACAATGATAAATTTTTCTGGGACGTTGAAACTACTCTTATAAAACATATTAGTGTTGTTATAAATCAATGAACATGGTTCATAATAGCAATAATGCCCTTGAAATCTGTTAATCCCGCCTTCAAAGAATGGTATGCCAGAGCATTTGCTGCCCTTGGCTTCACCTTGGGCTATTAACTAACAAATCAGTTATTAGCTGGTGGTAATGACCAATTTTCAAGAGATGATTGCTTAAATATTGCCTACCTTGAAAAGAGAATTATTGCTCAACCGAGAGCTGAACTCTTTTTTTCGACTCAGTAGAGCTAATGATCTTATTTCCCTCCACTGTGTCCTCCACCGTCTCGCCAACCCCACATCCCTCTCCTGTATTCTCTGCCCCTGGCTCTGAGGTGTGTGGAGATCACATGGTTATATAACTGCTTCCCTCTTGGCCTCAGTGACTCGACTCCAAGAAAAGTTCCATATTTAATATTTATTCACCCAGTCGTGGTGGATGAAGACAGATGGTAATGAAATCAGTCTTGCTGAAAGTGACCACAATGATAATAGATTCTTTATGATGTCCAGGATTTCTGGACTCTTAGTCTCTGCTTAAATGCATGTTGGCGCCAACTCTGTCGTCTTAAGCTCTAGTATTCTTGTCATCCTTCTGACCTCTCCTTAGACCAGAGCAGGCAGGCCAGGCTGTGCTAAAGGCATCAATCTGTCTTTTTCCTCATATAAATGCTTTAAACACCTATAGGCACAAATGACTCACCAGCAGAGATTTTTTTTTTTCAGAACAGGGTGGGGGGAAAATCAGAAGCTGAAATAAAGGAGTTGCTCCAGAGATGGTGGGCTGGCAGGCCCTTTTGTTCAGGCTGAATTTTCGTGGGCTACCTATTGCCTATAACTCGTTTTTCTGACCAGCCCAGGCTACCCAGCTGGGCTTCAGCTCTTGCTGCAGATTTCAGAATTCTTCCTTTCAAACACCAATTTGTTGGCTGAATGGAATTAGGAGAGCTGATGGGTCAGTGGAGGAGGAAGGGGAGAAAGTAGAGATGTAAAACAAAGCCAAGTTGGCAAGAATCATGCTCCTGCCAAATGAGTAAACCCAGAGAGCTGATTGCACTGGAGACAGCAATATTCTCGGTCAGGCAGAGCTTTTTAAAGCAATCTGGCAGCCCTTTTTAGTAGTAAGAGGTAAATCACTCTGACGTTCCTTGGTATTGAAAGCATTAATCATGTTGAATTCCTTTGTTATTCTGGGGTCTGGACCAAGTGTAATTCTATAGGAATTCTATTGTAATCTAGTATTAATTAATCTCTGCTTTATATACAGTGGGGCCAAAAACCTTTCTCTGCATTTGTTTGCTTGTACACCAGTTATGAGCTTTGTTGGTACCTCGCTCTAGCTGAGGATCTCTTACTATCTTCTCTGACTCGCTTTTTCATCTCAGTTTTAGAAGTTGTCATTTTCCATGGGTGGAAACTGGGGTGGCTCACATAATTAGAAGGACCTTCTTACCCTAAAATGTTTTGGATGGTAGCAGGCAAGAATGAGGAGAGTGCTGGTAATGGTCTCCTTGAGGAGCTGGATTCAGACTCCAACTCTACCACTTACTAGCTATGTCTCTTTTGGACTAGTTATTCGACCTCAGTTTTCTCATCTGTAAAATGGTTGCTATAATAATCCATACTACTTAGGATGGCTGTGACAACTAAACAAGTTAATGCATTGTAAGTGTTTAGCACAATGCCTGGCACACAAAGTTATTATTGTTCTTTTAATACTGTGATAGAAACAAACCTGGAGTTAGTAAGGCTTGAGAAGAGAGAGACTATGATAAGACATTTGGATGGTTGTCCTATATCTTCTATGGAGGAGACACAGGCTTGGTTACCGAGGCTCTGTAACATGGAGGGAAACACTGGTGATGCGGCAGTTAAGTGCTACATCTGCCAACCGAAAGGTCAGCAGTTTGAATCCATCAGGCACTCCTTGGAAACTGTGGAGCAGTATTACTCTGTCCTATAGTGTCACTATGAGTTGGAATCAACTCAACAGCAGTGGGTTTTTCTTTTTTTTTTTTTTAATAACATGGAGCTGGGGTTGATAGGTGAAATAGTCCTAGTAGTGCAGTAGTTAAGAGCCTGGCTGCTGACCAAAAGGTTGGTGGTTTGAATCCACTAGTCACTGCTTAGGAACCTTATGGAACAGTTCTGCTCTGTCCTATAGGGTTGTTATGAGTCAAAAATCAACTGGACAGTAACAGATTTGGGTTTAGTTTGGTTTAGATACTTAACTTAATGTAGGCATGGCTGTTGTGACAACAGCTTTCTGTTGGCTGTTACATAGAGAGGGTGTGAGGTCCCTGCTGTCAGAGGGTTAGAACTGTGATGAGATGGCCCTCAGTCAGTGACACTGCTGGAGGCCTTCTCCTAGGCTGAGGACAGTCATGTTGGATCGTGCTGAATGTCACTTTCATCTTGAAGAATTTGAGTGTTTGCAGCAGAAGCTGTGTGTTGCCAGCTCCATGAAGCACCTGCCTGCCTCTCGGCTCTTCCCAGAATGAGACTAAAGCAACAACAGAAGATGAGAGATGAGATTTCTTGGCTTTCCAGAGGTAAATAATGAATGTTGCACCAGCTGCCAGGCAGACTCTGAAACCTTTCATTTCAGGATGCAGAAGGAAAGGAAAAAAACAAAGAAACAAACAACAACAGTAATATCCACTATGCATTTTATCTAGTCCATCATCTTTAAATAGCTCCCTTCAGATTTCAAAAATGACAACTCCATCCTCACTCCTGGCTGCCTCCCTGCATTCGGCCACCAAACAGGAATACTGGCCCTAGATTTTGACCTGTTATAAAGAGCAGTATATTTTTACGACCTGGTAACGGTCACATTTCTACACCATAAAATATTAAAGCAGGCATGACAGTGCCTTTAAGATCTCAGAGGCAGGTGCTATCAGAATGTGGCCCTTTATTATTTATTTATTTGAGCCTTTCTGTATAGGGAAGCTTAAATGCTTTTCAGGCCAAATAATTAAATCCCATTATGGAAAGTAGGTGGTTGCTGGCAAAATGTACTCACTCTGGCTTTTAGGCCCTTGAATTCCCAGGAGGACTCCATGGAGGAGAATGAGAAATCTGGCTAGTGTTTATATGTAAGATATGCAGAATGATGTACATTGGGCCCACAGGAATGTCGCTATACGAGAAATGAGTGGGAAGGCTGCTGGAGATCCAATCTGCTAGCCCACAGCCTCCTAGAGCAGGGGTCTGCCAACTATGAACCTGAGATTTAGCCTGTAAATAAAGAATGATTTTTACATTTATAAATGTTTGAGAAGGGGAACCAAGACAAACAAAAGAATTCTAATACTTTGTCATATGAGAAAATTATCTGAAATTAAAATTTCATTGTCTATAAAAAAGTTTTATTGAAACACAGCCACATCCATCTGTGTATCCATTGCTTTTGTATTACTACAAAGTGAATGTTTATAAAAGAGGCTACATGCCTACAAATCCAAAAATACTTAAAATCTGGCCTGGACAGAAAAAGTGTGCTTGACACAATCCCAAAGGAATTTGAATTTGTGCTTTGAGAAGGTCAGTAGTGTAGCTACTGGAGTTCAAAGTTCTTTGTATTGTGGATGTATTTGAACATTAACTTTAATGTTGCTGAATTGAATTATTTCTGAAATATGTAGATAGTCAGGTTGAGAGAAAACAATAGGCATACCCTACAGTAGTTTCAGGAGCCCATAATCCTCTCCCTAAATGGAGCTCTCAGAATTATGTCTTGGTTGCCTAATGCTGCTGTAATAGAAATATCACAAGAGGATGGCTTTAACAAAGAGACTCTCTCATAGTCTAGAAGGCTGCAAGTCCCAATTCAGGGAGCCAGCTCCAGGGGAGGACTTTCTCTCTCTGCTCTGTGGGAGGGTCTTTGTCACCAAGCTTTCCTACTGAGGAACTAGGTCCCCCTGTCTCTCTGCTTAGTTTTCCCTTTTATATCTCAGAAGAAATTGAGTGAAAACACAATCTAATCTTGTAGATTCAGTCCTACCTCATTAACACAACTGTTTATCATCCTGCCTAACTTGGAGGAGTCCTTTTTAACCCTGTATTTTGCATTCTTCATTCTCTCCAGTTTTATCACTCAAGTCTAAGCCACAAACATCTCCCCATGGTCTATGGGAAAAGCCTCCTAACTAGTCTTTTTCCACACTTGTCCAATGACAGTTCATAATCCACATAGCAGCTACAGTGATCTTGTAAGAACTGAAACCAGATCACATAACTTCTCTTAGATTTTTGTGTGCCTGTATTCCCCACTTCACTGAAGCCTCTGTTCAAATGACATTCTCTAGTAAAGAGCGAAGGAAGGATCAGTCCCTGGAGAAGGATATCATGTTTGGTAGAGTGGAAGGTCAGTGAAAAAGAGGAAGACTCTTGAAGAGACGGATTGACACAGTGCATACAGTAATGAGCTTAAGCATAAAAAGGATTGTGGACATGACGCAAGAACAGACAGTGTCTCATTCTGTGGTTCATAGGGTTGGTATGAGTTGGAACTGACTCGGCAGCACCTAACAACAGTAAAGAGGATATCTGCATCCACTCTTTGTGAAGTAGCTCTCGCCTCCTACTATCACTGTTTGCTTTGTTGTCTTCTTAATGCCATCACTGCATTGCTAATTACTTGGGTTGCTTTGCCGGACCATTGGTTGATTTACCTCCACAATGGAATCTATATGAGTTACAGGTACTTTGACTGTCTTTATCGTTAGGATACTTCCAACATCTCACATGCACACTCAAAAGAAAAATTCGCTGAGACTGAGTAAAGGCATCACTCCTTCTATCGCAAGCTCCATCAGATCCAGCCTGCTCGTATCTCCAGGACTGTGGCTACTTTCTTAATTTCCTCTCTGTCTCTTACTCATCAGTGTATTTTAAGGCAGCATATTGACCAGATGCCTACACTAAGGGTCAGTTTATGACAGTTTAGTCTTTATTTCACACCTCAGAAGCCTTTAAAAATTTGAATTTTTTTTCTAGATCATTTTCGTCTTCAGGAGAATTACAGACATGGTCAGAATTTCCAAATATTGGTATTAACTTAATCATTAAGAGGCTACTGAGTTAGACTGACATGGCTTAAATTTTTGATTGCTATGTGACCTTGGACCAGTCATGTGACCTCTCTATGCCATCTGTAAAAACTGTAAATATAATACAGTGTTTAGCATGGTACCTGACACATGGCAAATATTCAACAAATGTTGTTATTGTTATCATTTTAATTAGTTGTGCATTTCCTGTTTATGCATTTCTTTTACTTAGCTAACATGTGTTTATTTAGCATCTACTATATACCAGGAATCTGCACATGGATCAAGAAGCAGTCATGCAAACAGAAAAAGGGAACAGTGCATGGTTTAAAGTCAAGAAAAGTGTGTACCAGGGTTGGATCCTTTCACCACATTTTTACAATCTGTATACTGAGCAAATAACGTGAGAAGCTGAACTAGGTGAAGAATAATGAGGCCTCAGGATTGGAGAAAGACTCACTAACAACATGCATTATGCAGATGATACGACCCTATTTGCTGGAAATGAAGAAGACTTGAAATACTTGCTGATGAAGAGCAGAGACCACAGCCTTCAGTATGGATTGCACCTCAAAGTCAAGAAAACACAAATAATTACAGCTGGACCAGTAAGTAAACAACATGATGATAAATGGAGAAAGGATTGAAGTTGCCAAGGATTTTATTTTACTTGGTTCCACAATCAATGTCCATGGAAGACACATTCAAGATGCATTACATTGGGAAAGTCTGCTGCAAAGGACCTCTTCAAAGTGCTGAAAAGTAATGGTGTCACCTTGAAGACTAAAGTGTGTCTGACCCAAGTCTTGGTATGCTCAATTGTATCATATGCATGTGAAAGTTAGACAGTGAATAAAGAAGACAGAAGAATTGGTGACTTTGAATTGTGGCATTGGAGAAGAATATTGAATGTACCGTGGACTGCCAAAAGAACAACCAGATCTGTTCCAGAAGAAGTACAAT
Organism: Heterohyrax brucei; assembly: GCA_028571685.1. NCBI lineage: Eukaryota > Metazoa > Chordata > Mammalia > Hyracoidea > Procaviidae > Heterohyrax > Heterohyrax brucei. Next base: position 176,258,584 of record CM053141.1, read on the forward strand.
CATAGTGCTCCTTGGAAGCAAAGACAGCAAGACTACATCTCACACACTTTGGACATGTTGTCAGGAGGGATCAGTCCTGGGGGAAGGACATCATGCTTGGTAGAGTCGAGTTACCAATGAAAAAGAGGGACACTTTCAAGGAGATGGACTGACACAGTGGTTGTAGTGATAGGCCTAAGTATAAAAACAATTGTGGATGTGGTGCAGGACTGAGCAGTGTTTTGTTCTGTTGTGCGTGGGGTCCCTTGAGTCAGAAGTGACTTGACAGAACCTAATAACACAACACTTTGCTAAACCCTGAGGATAAACTGAGCAAAACAGATGGATGCCTGCTGTCACGGAGAGACAGATATTAGTAAGGGACACACACAAAAAATTACCCTAAACCTTGTCAATTATAGGATGAGTGCTGTGGGGGATGCAAGACATTTATTTCTTGTCTTTGAGGTACTTATGGGCTGGGAAGACTAGATTAGTACACATGAGAAAGATCAAGGATATTATTGGATATTACTGGCCATAAGGTTATACAATAAAGGGTATGACTTGAAATGTGAACAGTATGGATGAACGAGACCTAAATATAGTCTTAAAGCATTGGATAGGTGGAGAAACAGCAAGAGGCATTTCTAAAAATGATAATAATGTCAACAGTGGCAAGGAAAGAAATCTATTTAGATGTTGGGACAAGGTAGTGTAGCAAAAGGTGATGGAAAGAAAAGATGATGAGAGGAATCATTAGAGGATATTAGTAGAATTAGCTCTCATTTTAACCTTAAATACGATCATTGCCTCCTCGTTGTATTGCCCTTTATGATGCTGACATAATTTGCCTCACTGACTCCTTAAAACAATTTTCTCCAAGGCCATATAGTTACTGAATTTTATTTGATAGTTCCAACATTAGCTTCAAATTACCACTGTAACAGGGTGATGACTTTATTTTAGAATGCATTTTATCTGCGAAGCATTTTGTAGTTATTTTGGTTAGAGTTTTTGATTATACAGATTGACAGATACCGTTATGGATGATGTATCAAAAGTGAAGTGACATAAGGCTAAGGTATCACACATGGAAAGTGGCATGAAAAGGATGGGAACTGGAGTCTCTTCAGAGTTGGGGTAATAATTAGGACTGCTAAGATTTGTCTTCTGGCTTTAAAACTTACTGTGAGACTGGGACAAGTTATTTAACCTAGCTGAGTCGAAGTTATATCATCTGCAAAGTGGAGATAAAAATACTCACCAAGGTCACTGTGAAAACAAGATAAGATAGTACTTTTATCTATGGCAGTGCTTGTCATAGATTAAGTACTCGATGCAGGATAGATGTAAATAGCATCAACTATTTACAACTTACCATTTCCATTATGTATTAGGCTTATTGTCACTGTTGCAGATTGAATTGTGTCCCCCTAAAGTGTGTGTCAATTTGACTGGGCTGGAATTCCCAGTATTGTGTGACTGTCTACCATTGTGTCATCTGATGGGATTGTGTGTTGTAAATCCTACCTCTGTGATGTTAATGTTCCTGCTTGTCTGTCAGTTTGTCATACAACGAGGGCCTACATATTGCTGTGATGCTGAAAGTTATGCCACAGGTACCCAGAGCAGGGTCACCTATGGTAGACAGGTTTCAGTTGAGCTTCCAGACTAAGACAAACTAAGCAGAAGGTCGTGGCAGTCTACTCCTGAAAAGAACTAGTCTATGAAAAGCTTATGAATACCAGCAGAAAATTGACAGATATAGTGCTGGAAAATAAGGCCCCCAGGTTGGAAAGCACTCAGAAGACAACTGGGGAAGAGCTGCCTTTTCAGAGTAGAGTTGACCTTAGTGACATGAATGCAGTCAACCATTTGGGATCTTGCTGAGATGGCATGACTCAAAATAAGAGGAAACAGCAGCAAACATCCATGAATAACTGAAATGTGGAATGTACAAATTATGAATGTAGGAAAAATGGAAATGGTCAAAACTGAAATGGAATGCAGAAACACTGAAATGCACTGACATTGGCCGTTTTGAATGGGCAATCACATGGACTACTCTGCCAGGAATGAAAACTCAAAAAGGAATGGCTTTGCATTCATTGTGAGAAAGAACATTTTCATATCTGTCCTGAAGTACAATGCTGTCAGTGATAGGACAGTATCTGTTTGCTTACAAGGAAGGACGGTTGACATGACTGTTATTCAATATTATACACCAACCACTAAAACCAAAGATGAAGAAATTGAAGATTTTTACCAGCTTCTACAGTCTGAAATTGATTAACATGCAGTCAGAATGCATTGCTAATTACTGGTGACTGGAATGCAAAAGTTGGAAACAATGAAGGGTCGGTAGTTTGAGAATACCACCTTGGGGACAGAAATGATGTTTGAGATCACATGATAGAATTTTGCAAGACCAATGACTTCTTCATTGCAAATACCTCTTTTCACCTTGACAGATATAATACACAGGAAACAAATCAACTACATCTGTGGGAGGAGATGACAGGAAAACTTTGTATCAGCAGTTGCAAGACCAGTTGCTGACTGCTCCACAGATCATCAATTGCTCATATGCAAATTCAAAATGAAACTGAAAAAAATTAGAACAAGTCCTTGAGAACCAAAGTGTGACTTTGAGTATATCCCACCTGAGTTTAGTGACCGTCTCAAGGATAGATTTGATGTGTTGAACACTAATGACCAAGGACTGATGACGTCAAAGACATCATCCAGGAAGAAAACAAGAGGTCATTAGAAAGATAGAGAGGAAAGAAAAGACCAACCTAGATGTCAGAAGAGACTCTAAAACTTGCTCTTGAACATTGAGTAGCTAAAGCAAAAGGAAGTAATGACAAATTAAAGGAACTGAACACAAGATTTCAAAGGGTAGCTTGAGAAGACAAAGCAAAGTATGATAAGGACACGTGCTAACAGATAAAAATAGAAAACTGAAACTGAAAGTGAAGAACACATTCTGCATTTATCAAACTGAAAGAACTCAAGAAAAATTCATGTTTTGAGTTGCAATAGTGAAGGATTCTACAGGGAAAATATTAAAAGACTTGGGGAACATCAAAAGTAGATGGAAGAAATATACAGAGTCATTACATCAGACAGAACTGGTTGACATTCAGCTATTTCGAGACATAACATGTGATCAGGAACCAATGTTACTGAAGGAAGAAGTCAAAGTTGCATTGAAGGCACTGGCGAAAAACAGGGCTCCAGGAATTGGTAGAATATCAGTTGAAATGTTTCAACAAATGGTTGCAGTGCTGGAAGTGCTCACTCATCTATGCCAAGAAATCTGGAGGACAGCTACCTGCCCAACTGTCTGGAAGAGACCTGTGTTTACATCTATTCCCAAGAAAGGTGACACAACTGAATGCCGAAATTATTGAACAACATCATTGATATCATATGCAAGTAAAATTTTGCTAACATTCAGAAGTGACTGCAACACCTTATTGACAGGGAACTTCCAGAAATTCAAGCTGTATTCAGAAGAGGACATGGAACCAGGGTTATCATTGCTGAAGTCAGATGGATCTTGGCTGGAAGCAGAGAACACCAGAAAGATGTCTATTAGCGTTTCACAGACTATGCAAAGGCATTCAACTGTGTGGATCATAACAAATTATGGCTAACATTGCAGAAAATGGGAATTCTAGAGCTCTTAATTGGGCTCATGAGGATAAAGAGGGAGTCATGCAAACAGAACAAGGAACACTGTGTGGTTTAAAGTTTGGAACAGTGTGTGTCATAGTTGTATGCTTTCACCATACTTTTACAATCTGTATGCTGAGCAAATAATCTGAGAAGCTGGACTACATGAAGAAGAACAAGACCTCAGGATTGGAGGAAGACTCATTAACAGTATGTGTTATGCAGATGACACAACCCTATTTGCTGGAAGTGAAGAAGATTGGAAATACTTGCTGATGAAGATCAAAGACCACAGCCTTCAGTGTGGATTGCACCTCAGCATCGAGTAAACACAAATCCTCACAGCTGCACCAGTCGGCAACATCATGATAAATGGAGAATGGATTGAAGTTGTCAAGGATTTCATTTTACTTGGTTCCACAGTCAATGCCCATGGAAGACACATTCAAGATGCATTACATTGGGAAAGTCTGCTGCAAAGGCCCTCTTTAAAGTGCTGAGAGGAAATGGTGTCACCTTGAAGCCTAAGGTGTGCCTGACCCAAGCTATGGTATTTTCAATCTCATCATATGCATGTGAAAGATGGACAAAGAATAAGGAAGACATGAGAAGAATTAATGACATTTTACTGTGGTATTGGAGAATGTTGACTGTACAGTGGACTGCCAAATGAAGAAACATGTCTGTTCTGAAAGAAGTGCAACCAGAGTGCTCTGTGGAAGCAAAGAGGGGAAGACTGTGCCTCACATACTTTGGATGTGTTGTCAGGAGGGATCAACCCCTGGAGAAGGATATTGTGCTTGGTGGAGTGGAAGAACAGTTAAAAAGATGAAGAGCCTCAAGGAGATGAACTGACACAGTGGCTGCAACAATGGACTTCAGTATAAAAATGATTGTGGGCGTGGTGCAGGACTGAGCAGTATTCTGTTCTGTGTGCTTAGGGTTGCTATGAGGTGGAACCAACCGTAGGGCAGCTAACAACAACAGCAACACGACGTTAATGAGGCAAGATTAGAGGCAGTTGTGCTCATGAGACAGCACTCAGTCCACAGAATTAGACTGTGTCTTAAGCCTATTTCTTTTGTGACATAAAAGACAGAAATGAGCAGACAGACATGAAGACCTCATACCACCAAGAAAATAGGTCCAGGAGTGGAGCATGTCATTTGCAGCTGGAGTTCCTGCACTGAAAAGCTCCTAGACCAGGGGAAAATTAATGAAAGGGACCTCCCCCAGAGCTGACACCAAGAGGGAGCCCTTCCCTGAAGCTGGCACCCTTAATTCAAACTTCTAGCCCCCTAGGCAGTGAGAGGATAAATTTTTCTTTCTTTCCTTTTTATTTTATTTATTTATTTTTATTTAATATGACTGAGTGAAAATGCACATTCCTGCATAAATTTACATGCCCACCTGCATGCAGCTTCCACTGCTTTCCATGTTGGATGACAGCACACTATTCCTCTCTGCTCCATACATGTTTCACCCTCCCAACAGTCTCCTTTCCCCTCCTCTCCATCCACTCTCCTTCCTCCAACCAGAGGTCAGCAGGATGATATCCTACAGATGCATAGAACCATAAAGTGCATCCAATATATGGTCACTTGGCATCGCCAAGTTCAATCCATTTGTGTCTGAAGAGTGGACCTTCATTATAATTTATGGGCAAGGGTAGCATCAGGGCGAGAGCCATGCTCCCAGGGGAACCCTGAAACCGCTGGATCATTAATTGAGGTCTTTTAGTGGAGATCTCAGGGTGCACCCCTTCTTATTCTTGTGTTGCCAGTGAGACTCAACTCACTGGTGGTGGCTGGGCACCATCCGGTTCTTCAGGTCCCAAGTTGATGTAGGCACCCACTCATGTGGATCTCTCTATCTTCGGGGTTGTCTTTACCCCATGTCATTTTGGTCCTCGGTGAGCTTCCATTCCTGCTGAGTTGGGACCATTTGCTGTGCCCTCGGATGGCAGCTTGGCAGCTTTTAAGACCCCAGATGCCACTCACCAATGTGGGGTGCAGACAGCCGTCTTAGCAAAACACTAATTGTACCAATTGGCTTCGATTTCGCCTAAGAGCATGGTCCCCTGCCCCCTGCCCCAGCTACTCTATCCTTGCAATATTGGGTTAAGATGAAAGGAGTATTCAAGTTATGCTGAAGTCCACTTCATATTGTTATTGTTTCTAATGTGTGCTATCACCGACTTCACCCAACCAGATTTCTAGCAACTATCTAACCTAAGTCCTCCCCACCCACCCTTTCTCCCTCCCTCCCTCCCCTCCCTTGCAGCTGTCGAAGAGTCTTTTCTTCTACATACAAGTCTGTTTTTGAGATCTTATTGTAGAGGTCTTATACAATATTTGTCCTTTTGTCACTGGCTACTTTCACTCAACATAATGTCTTCCAATTGAAACCAGGTTATGAGGTGTTTCCTGGAATCATCGTTATTCTTTATCATTGCGTAGTGCTCCATTGAGTATGTATACCATAGTTTACCTATCCATTCTTCTGTTGTTGGGCATCTAGGTTGATTCCATCTTTTTGCTATCGTGGACTGTGCTGTGATAAACATTCTTCTGCATGTGTCCATTGGTGTGAAAGGCCTTGATTCTGTAGGATATATTCCAAGTAGTGGAATTACTGGGTAAAACGGTATATCCATATCCATTTTTTTCAGAAAGCGCCAGATTGCTTTCCAAAGAGGCTGGACCATTTTGCAATCCCACCAACAGTGTAGGAGGGTTCCAATTTCTCCACAGCCTCTCCAGCATTTGTTATTTTGTGTTTTTTGGATCATGGCCAACCTTGTTGGGGTGAGATGGTATCTCATTGTCATCTTGATTTGAATTTATTTAATAACTAAAGATCATGAACATGTCCGCATGTGTTTTTTGGCTGCCTGGATCTCCTCTTTAGTGAAATGTCTGTCCATCTCCTTTGCCCATTGCTTAATTGGGTGATTTATCTTCTTCTTATTGATATTTTCTAGTATTTTTTAGATTATGGGGATCAGGCATCAGTCTGACATAGAGTTGCCAAATATTTTTTCCCATTCTGTAGGTATTCTTTTAATTCTATTAATAAAGTCTTTGGATGAGCAAAAGTGTTTGATTCTTAATAGTCCCCATTTATCTATTTTCTCTTCTGTTGATTGTGGTTTCTTTGACAGATTTTGGAGTCTGTCCACATTGTGTATTAAAACTTCCATTGTTCCTACCTTTTCTTCGATAAGATTTATTGTTTTAGGTTTGTTATTTAGGTCTTTTATCCAGTTGGAGTTGGTTTTTGTATAAGGTGTAAGATATGGATCTTTTTTCAGCTTCTTGCAGATGGATATCCAATTTTGCCAGCACTATTTGTTGAAGATATTGTTTTTACCCCAGTTTAATGTCTTAGGGCCTTTGTTGAATATCAGCTGTTCATAGGCAGATGGTGTCATTTCTGGGGTCTCAATTCTGTTCAATTGATCCATCTGTCTGTTCTTCTACCAGTACCAGGCTGTTTTGACCACTGTGGCAGTGTAGTATGTTCTAAGGTCGGGTAACGAGAGGCCTCCCAGTATGTTCTTCTTCTTTAGTAGTGCCTTACTTATCCGAGACTTCTTCCCTTTCCAGACAAAATTGGTGATTTGTTTCTCCATCTCATTAAAAAATGATGCTGGAACTTGTATTAGAATTGCATTATATGAGTAGATTGCTTTGGGTAAAATAGACATTTTCACAATGTTAAGTCTTCCTATCCATGAGCAGGGTAGGTTTTTCCATTTATCTAAGTCTCTCTTAGTTTCTTTTAGTAAGGACTTGTAGTTCTCTTTGTAAAAGTCTGTTATTTCTCTAGTTAGATTAATTCCTGGGTACTTTATCTTCTTAGGGTCTATAGTAAATGACATTGATTTGATGATTTCTTCAGTAACAGTCTTATTGTTGATATAAAGGAATCCTACTGATTTACTTATGTTTATCTTGTATCCTGAGACTCCCCTGAACTCTTCTATCAGTTTAAATAGTTTGCTGATAGATTCTTTGGGATTCTCTGCGTATGCAGTCATATCACCTGCAAACAGGGAGATTTTAACTTCTTCTTTGCTGATGCAGATGCCCTTTATTTCTTGGTCTTGTCTAATTGCTCTGGCTAGAACTTCTAGTACAATGTTGAATAAGAGAGGTCAGAGTGGGCATCCTTGTCTAGTTCCTGTTCTCAAGGGAAAGTCTTTCAGTCTCTCTCCATTCAGGATGATGTGGGCAATTGGCTTTGTATAAATGGTCCTTATTGCATTGAGGAATTTTCCATCTATGCCTATTTTCCTAAGACTTTTTAGCATGAATGGGTGCTGGACTTTATCAAATGCCTTTTCTGCATCGATGAACAAAATCAGGTAATTCTTGTCTTTTGTGTTATTTATGTGATTAGTCACATTAATTGTTTTTCTGATATTGAACCAGCCTTGCATCCCTCGTATGAATTCCACTTGGTCATCATGGATTATTTTCTTGATATGTTGTTGTATTCTATTGGCAAGAATTTTGTTGAAGATTTTTACATCTAGATTCATGAATGGTATCCATCTGTAGCTCTCCTCTTTGGTTGAGTCTTTCCCTGGCTTTGGTTTCAGGGTTATGCTGGCCTCATAGAATGAGTTTCGTTGTACTCCATCCCTTTGTATTCTGTGAAATAGTCTCAGTAGTATTGGAGATAACTCTTCTCTAAATGGTTGGCAGAATACTGCTGGGAAGCCATCTGGGCTCGGGCTTTTTTTTGGTTGGCAGTGTTTTGATGACATTTTCAGTCTCTTCCTTTGTGATGGGTTTATTAAGTTGTTCTGCTTCATGTTGTGATAATTTGGGTAGGTGGTATGAGTCAAGGAATTTGTCCATTTCCTCTAGGTTTTCAAATTTGTTAGAGTACAGTCTTTCACAGTATTCTGTTATGATATTTTTGATTTCTGTTGGATCTGTTGTGACAGTTCCCCTCTCACTTTTAATTTGGGTTATTTGTTTCCTTTCCTGCTTTTCTTTAGCAAGTTTAGCCAGTGGTTTGTCAATTTTGTTGATCTTTCCAAAAAACTAGCTTTTGGTCTTTTGAATTTTTTCCATTGTTTTTCTATTCTCTAATTCATTTAGCTCTGCTCTGATCTTTATGATCTGTTTTCCTCTGGTGCTGAAGGGGTTCCTCTGTTGTTCTCTCTCTACTTGTTCAAGCTGTAGGGTTAGTTCCTTGATTTGGTTTCTTTCTTCCTTCCAGATGTGTGCATTTATGGAGATAAGCAGACCTCTGAGCACTGCTTTGGCTGTATCCCACAGGTTCTGGTAGGAAGTGTTTTTCTCATTGGAATCCGTGAATTTCTTTATTTCATCCTTGATTTCTTCTATAACCTGTGGTTTTTGAGCAAGATGTTGTTCAGTTTCCAAGAGTTCCACATTCTATCTATGTTTTTTCTGCTATTGATTTCAAATTTTATGGCTTTATGATTTGAGAAGATGCTTTGCAGTAATTCAGTGGTATGGATTTTGTTGAGAATTGCGTTATGTCCTAACACATGGTCAATTCTGGAGAATGTTCCAAGTGCACTGGAGAAGAAGGTGTAGTTGTCTACTGATGGGTAGAAAGTTCTGTATATATCAATGAGATTTAGTTGGTTAATTGTGGCAATGAGGTCTTCTGTATCTTTACTGAGCTTTTTTCTACATGATCTGTCCAGTATTGAGAGTGGAGTGTTGAAGTCTCCCACTATTATTATGGAGTCACCGAACTCTTTTTTGAGTATAGTCAGTGTTTCTGTACTTAGGTGCTTTGATATTAGGTGCATAAATATTTAATATAGTTAAGTCTTACCTGTGTACTGAGCCCTTCAGCAATAAATAGTGTCCATCTTTGTCCACGATGGTGGATTTTACATTGGAATTGCCACACCTCCTCTTCTTTGTTCATTGTTAGCTTGATATATATTCTTCCATTCTTTAATTTTCAGTTTGTTCCTATCTTTAGGTCTCAAGCAAGTTTCTTGTAGACAACATACAGATGGGCCATGTCTTTTGATCCAAGATGTCACTCGATGTCTCTTTATTGGAGCATTTAGTGTATTCACATTCAATGTAATTATTGATAGGTATGTGTTCAGTGCTGCCATTGTGATATGTTTATTTTTGTGTAGGTGTTTTCTCTGTTGTTCTTATTAGTCTGTTCTTGGACATTCTTTTCTGTGAGTTGATTTTTCACCATTTTCAGAGCTGGTTTTGTAGTTATTGAGAATCCTGTGTTACATTTCTTGAAATGGTATGATATATCTTTGTTGTGCTTTACAGCTGCCCCTGTGATCCCCCTTAGTAAACTATATATAAACTCAATTTTAATTACTACCAGTCTTGTCATCTTCTTCTCCATCTGGAAGGACTATAACAACTGTAGTACATCCGTCTTTTTAATATGATGGCGCCACAGTTTTCATGATGATCACTGGATTGCTTCCTTCTGTATTAAAGCTGTGATTGACTTTGGAGCCTTCCCTAACTGAGTAGAGTTTTGAGTAGTGTGTTGTTCTAAAATATAAAGTTAGTGGTTTCGTTCTTGTAAGCCAGAGCCAAGAACTTCTTTCAGTATCTCTTGTAGTTTTGGTTTGGTTTTTACAAAGTCTCTGAGTTTCTGTTTATCTGGGAATGTCTTAATTTCATTTTCATATTTGAAAGATAGTTTTGCAGGATATATAATTCTTGGTTGGAAGTTCTTCTCCTTCAAGGCTTTGAGTGTGTCATGCCACTGTCTCCATGCCAGCATGGTTTCTGCTGAGAAATCTGACGAGAGCCTACAAGGTTTCCCTCTGAATGTTAGCTTTGCTTTGAGTCCTGCTGTCTTTAAGGGTTGCTGCTTCTGTTTCATTTTGTTAAGCTTGATTATAATATGTCTTGGAGTCTTTCTTTTGAGATCTATATTGGGTGGTGTATGATATACATCTGAGATGTCTATATTCTCTTCCTTCATGATTTCTGGGAAGTTTTCTGTCAGCAGCTCAGCAACAATACTCTCTGTGTTCTCAGATGTCTCACCCTGTTCAGGGATTCCAATTCATCAAAGATTGTTCCTCTTAACAGAGTCCCACATGGTTCTTAATTCTTCTTCATTTTTCTTGTTTATTTTTTCTGATTTCTGCTCATAGATGCTGGTGTCAGTAGCTCTGTCTTCCAAGTCAGAAATTCTTTTTTCCGTTTGTTCCATTCTGTTTTCTTGGCTTTGCATTGAAGTTTCTATGTCTTTGATTTTGTTCTTGATCTGTTGGATTTCAGAATCCTGGTATTCCATCATATCGAACAGCTTGTAAGCACCTGTATATCCAACCCCAGATGATAAAAACTAGTTTAGAATACAGCAATGCTACTGCCCTGTTGGCAGAAGCCTTAGGCAACACTGTGTAGAGTATTGCTTTTCTGGTAGAAAAGCACTATCCTTGGGGCCGGCTTTGGCTCCCAAGCTATGAATTAGGTCCAGCTGCGGCCACTGTATGCAAGATGGCACCCTCCACACAGGTAACAGATAGAGGGGCTAAAGGTGCTGAGAGGTGGTGATTCTTCTGCTTCTCTTGCAGGGCCCCCAGTATAGGTGGTGCTGTGTAAATTATTGCTTTTCTGTCAGAGAAGCACTGTCCTGTTCTCAGGCGCTGGCCCCGAGGCTAAGAATTAGGTCCTGCTAAAATCTCTGTACCCAACATGGTGTCCCACACACTGGCAGTGCCAATCCATACAAACCCTGCTGTGGCAGAGATAAAAAGACAGGCCCAAAGTGGCTAGATTAACAGAGTCCTAAGTCTGGCTCTCAAAATACGAGAATTTCGCCTTCCTAACCCCACAGCAGCGTGTCTGAGTCTAGCCACTAGGCAAGACCCAGCTCTGCCCGCCGACCAAGACAGAGAAAAAAAAAAGTCACAATGGTGCGTTTACCTTCAGTCTGTGAGAGCCAAGGCTAGCCAGGAGTGGGAGTCAGCCAAAGAGAAGAGGTTTGTAGCTCAGTGGTATGAAGTCCAAATTAACAATCCTGTGCCATGTCCTGGGCTGATTACGTGATCAGAAGGCTCTGTATGATTGCCAATTCAGGTCTTGGTTTCCAGAGGGATGTAGGGAGACGTTGCTCATTCTACCATCTTGACTCCGCATCCGATAAATTTTTCTTTATTAATGATATCTACTTCTGGTATTTCTGTTGCAGCAGCACTATATAATTAAGATACTAAAGAAATCATTTAAAAAGAGAAAGCTAGGAATGCCCTTTTTAGGCAATGGATGCCGGGGGGGGGGGAAACCCAAAACCCACTAAGCATATACCTCCATTCCTCACTTATTGATGTGGTTAGGTTCTAAAGACAAGGTCATGCTGTGAAAACTGATGATAGGTGAAAATGGAAGATGACCACATAAGATAAGAACATGGAAGATGGCTACACTGTTACATGACTGCCAGAGTACATCATGACATAACTTCCAGACCACTGAGAATCATGGCCCAGCCAAAGTGACGTATAATATTAATCATTACAGTCAACTTTATTCTTGCTTCACACCTTGGCATTTGCTGCTACCAGACATACATTGTTAATGCATAAAGTAGTCAGATATACATATATACACTATCTGACTACTTATATATATGTATTCTTGTTGTAAATGCAAAATGTCAGATAATGAGAAAGTAGATAAGTGAAAAGTAGGTATATTTGGTTTTATAGACTGCCCGATCAGGGATCATGAGGGAAAAAAGGATGATTTTGTACTCAAGAAGCTCTATTTCATTGTTCATTCTGACAAATGTGCCAAGTTCCCTGGTAGCAATCACCAACATGCCATGAACCCTTTTTATTCTGCACATGCTGGAAACTTATTTAAAATCATCATGCCCAGGATGACACGGTTTTTGTTCTCCACCAGATGGTTCAATTAGTCAAGTTTCTGAAACAGCCAACTGGAACATTCTTTTAACTACATCTATTCAAGTCAGCCAACCCTTCAGAGCTGGGTGGGGATTCTGAGAGCAACAGATTTGCCCAGCTCCAAGGTGTCAGTGTTATTACTTTTTGATGGGCTCCTGGAGGGGTAAAGGAGACTGCCAATGTGGTTTATACATTGGCCAATGCCAACAGCAGAAGAAAATGGAGAGAAGAGCTTTCTTTCCATTGGATTGTTTGGAATCAACAACCTGTTAAGGAGCCGTGCTGGAAGAACACATTTCCTGTTCTCCCGCCATGACACACTCAAAGTCAATGCAATCATGTTGATTTTGATTCTCCAGTATCTTGGTGCTACCTGGATGCCCTTGCTTGAATTATACATGGAATTAGTTCCACATTTCTTCTCTTGCAATTAGCATATTAATGTGACAGATTGAAAATGCTAGAGGGATAGATGCTTGAACACACAGACTGCTTTCCTCTGAGCACTCTGACTGGCAGCTGCTGCTTTCAGAGTGAACCTCAGCGTGTTGGCACCATGACATGGGAATTAAAATGTGAAAGGCATCTGTTTCACCTTGCTCCTTTTATGCAGAGGAAAACTAGGGCTCAAAGTGATGACATGGTCTGATTCAAGGGAGAATCATTGGGCCTGTAAACTAGAGACTGATGGGATGAATCAATTTTCTATTGCAATCTCAGATTTTAAGGAGGTACGTTGGTGGTAGTGAAACACATGAGAAAAATGTGTGTTTCTCAGTTCATTGGCCTTGGGTTCAAATCTTGACTTTACTACTAGATATAACTTGGGTAAAAAACTTCCTGAGCTTTAGTTTCTTCATTTTTAAAAGGATGCAAGTAGCTTCTTGGCAAGAGAATTAACTGAAAGTGTTTGTATAAAGTGCTAGTGTAGACTTGGCCATAGCAAGGACTACACGAATGTCCTCACTACCTTTTCCTCCCCAAAGACACATAGTTAATTATGGAAAATATGGTCTTTAGTTCTGACTTCTGGTTTGGTATTCCTAATACCCCAACCTTATTAATTCCCTAACTCCTGTTTAGTCCAAAAACCTTTTTTCTTGGCATTGGATTGGTGAATAGTTTTGTCTCACTATTAGCTTTGGAAAATTAGGAAGTATAAGGAGAGAATTAAGAATTACTTCCAAGTGAGACTCAGAAAACACATTCATTATTTCAAGGAAAAAATGAGGAAGTGGAATGGTTAATTCCAGACATAGGGTAGAAAGAACGGTTGATAGTGTGAGTTGATACTGATTAGTGAATTCAACAAACATTTTTGAGGCCCTTGAAATAATAGGGGCACCAGAATGACTCACCGGAGAACAAAGCAGGATGGTCCCTGTGTTCACCACATCACACAGGGCTGGATAAAGAAGGTTTTGTCTGTTAAGTAGACCCTGACCAATCTTTGCTTCCTTTGAACTGATGAAAGATATAGCTAAATATAGGTTGAATAAAATGAAGACCTAGTAGATACAGCTTGTCATCAGAGTAGGAGACTCACAGAGAGAGTAAAAGCTGAAAATGTGACCTCTAAAAACTTTTAGAAACATCTTAGATGATAGAGGATTTACCAGTTGTGAGGGTGAAAGAAGTACATTTTGGAGATAATTCCCAGCCTCTGAGGTTGATGTTGAAGAAGACAGACTTATTTCCGTACTTTATTCTTTTAGCCAGAATGAAGACATAATAGCTGTCTTTAAAGAGCACTTATTAAGAAACATGGTGAATCGACCACTTTAAATGCATTATCTGACTTAATCTCAGAAAATGGGAAGTAGTAGGAATCAATATCATCACCATTTTATAGATAAATGGGGTGTTAGGAGAGGGTGATAAAGCATGCCTTGTCTGTAAAATGGGCTAATAAGGCCTCCACCCAAAAGCTGTACTGAGGCTCAAATAAAATAATGGTGAAATTGTGTGGTGAATCTGCCAGGCAAGAAGGGTGATGAACTGCTCCTGTTCTCCTGGGATGTCTTTATCTTTATTGCTAGAAGTCCTACATTCTGGCAAATCCTTCAGACCCAGGCAAACTGGGACAGCTGATCACTTTCCAGGAAGGCCCCCATTCCAGCCTGAAGAGTATTTGCATAAAGTGTTAATAGATTTTTAGGAACAGGAAGTGACTTGAGGAGGCAAATGAATTTCAGCTGTTGCTTGAGTCTACTGTCTAGTTTCCTGGGCTTAAAGGCTTTAAGGAAAGTCTCCCTGATAAAAGCTGTGAGAAAAGTGGGGGAGTTAGAGCAGACACTGGGAAACAGGATGCTTGCCATGGCTCCATGATAACACTGTACATCTGTGGGCTTCCCCAAATCCAGCCATCACAGCTTGTTGAGGGGTGTAAAAAGCATGAGGAAGAATTAGTTACTACAGGATATGGGTAGGGTGAGTCCTGGTAGGAAACTCAGCCACTGTTAGGCATATTAATATACAATGTTCCTTTTGTCTTTTTATAGAATGTGAGTTTGGGTGGATTTGAGCCTAACTCTGCCATTGACTCACTATATGATACTGGGCAAGCCATTTCACCTCTTTAAGCCTTTATCACTGCATTCATGCAATGGGAGTAATGATGAGACGTTAGGACTGAAAAAGAAATTGTCCTTGGTGTGAAGGAAGCACTCAGTCTTTGGTAGCTACTGTTGTTAGAGTTGTTACTATTACTATCACTATTATTATTATTAATTATTCTATTAGGATAGATTTCAGATTTTGAAATCAAAATACAGGCTGCTTGATTACAGTTAAATTTTAGATAAACAATGCGTATTGTATGGGGCATACTTATACTAAAAGATTATTCATTTTTATCTGGACACTGTATACAAAGGTGAAAAACCATCCTGGTTATTTCAGGACTGAAGGGTTTTCCAAGATGCAAAACTCTAAGTGTTAAAACTAGGATAAAAAAACAAACCAAACCTGTTGCCACTGAGTCAATTCGAGTGCATAGAAACCCACTGGGCAGAGTAGAACAGTCCTATAGGGTTTCCAAGGAGTGGCTGATGGATTTGAACTGCTGACCTTTTGATTAGGAGCCATAGGTCTTTACCACTATGCCACCAGGGTTTCCCAAACCAAGATAGTCGCAGGCAAAAGGGACAACTAGTCACTCTATTAAAGTAGCAGTCTGGTAACTTTTTAGAAAGACACATTTGAAACTCAAATGATGAATGCAATGTTTTGCATAAATTTTCAGGGAATCTTCGGACTCTCTGAAACTCACTGTTGAATACCTGGTTAAGAATACAGGCTCTCAGCTGCAGATAGGTGGACATGCAAGACTGATTTGGATTGTATGCTTTCACTTAATCACAATAAAACAAACAAAACAAACAAACAAAGAATATAGTCTCTGAAACATCATCCAGGCTGGAAAATACTTTCTTTGCTTCTCTTATGACAAAATTTGTGAAGATATTTTCAAAATTGCAGAGACTCAGAAAATAGATGGCATGATTGCTGAGCCTCTGATTGTTCCCCAGCACGAGTTTTCAGCCAATCAGTATTTTGGCAAAATGAAGATCATTGTTTATGTCTACGTAGCATAAAATGAGGTGGAATATGTTGAAATTCAACTATTTTGTTAGTTAATTCAAACTTTTAAAAAATATTTTATTTATTTACTGTGACTGAGTGACAGTGTACAGTCCAGTTTAAATTTGCATGCCTGCCTATCTGCAGCTCCTACTGCTCTTCTTTCCTGGTAACAGCACACTCCTCCTTTCTGTTCTATACATGTCATAACCTCTTAACAATCTCCTGTCCCCTCTTTTCCACCCTCTCCACTTTCTTCTAGTAAGAGGCCAGTAGGACGACATCCTATAGATGCACAGAACCAGAAAGTGCACACATGATATGGTCACTCTGTGTTGCTGAGTCCAATCTATTCCTATCTGAGGAGTTGACCTCAGTAATGACTTACCAACAGGGGCAGCATTAAGTCTAGGGGCCATGTTCTCAGGGGTACCCCAAGGTCTTTGGACCATCAACTGTGGTCTTTTAGTGGAGTTCTCAGGGTGCATCCCTTTTTATTCTCCTGTTGCCACTGAGACTCAGCTTTGTGAGCCCCATCATGGCTGTCACTGGTGGTGGCTGGGCACCATCTGATTCTTCTGGTCACATGTTGATGTAGTCACCCATTCACATGGGTCTTTCTGTGTTCTGGGTTGTCTTCCCCCCATATCATTTTGGTCCTTGATAATCATCAGTGTCTGCTGAGTTGGGATCATTTGGTGTACCTCAGATGGCAGCTTGCTAGCTTTTAAGTCCCAGCTCCACCTGCTGGCTAACACAGAGGAAAAAATATTAAAATGGTGAGTTACCTTCAGTCCATGCAAGCCCGTACTTGCCAAGAGTGGGGTCAGCAAAAGAGAGAAGGTTTTCCATTCAATGGTATGAAGTCCAAATTAACAGCCCTATGCCGCATCCTAGGGCTCACTAGGTGTCCAGAAGACTCCGTTTAATTATCAGTTCAGGTCTTGGTTTGCAGAGGGATTTAGGGAGAAGTGTGTTGAGTCCACTATCTTGACTCCACCTCCCTCTTCTTCAATATTCTTTATTCATTGTTCATGCATCATTCATTCTTTCCTCATGCTTATGAGCTGAGTGAAAATATCATAATTTGGGTCAGCCACATCTTAGCCCTCAAAGTGGCATCTTCACTTTTTTAGCACATTAAAGGGTTTTTGCTGCACTTTTGCCCAAGCAGTATGTTATTTGAATTCTTGACAGCTGCTTCCATGGGTATTGATTGTAGATCCATGTCAAATGAAATCCTTGACAACTTCAATATATTCTAGTAGAAGTCCTCAAATGTGGTATGACAAGAGAAGTCTCACAGTTAATAAAAAATAGTTTGAAGTTGAGTGTTACTAAAAAACACATTTACACATCTTTAACATTTTATTTTAATGTGTAGCTTTAATTTTAAAGTGTGCATTCTTTTACTCACCGTGTGATCTCCGGCCAAGTTCTTTGTTCTCTGGCCAAGCTTTTGCAGTTCTTTGTCTTTCTTGTACTAGTAACTGCATAATGTATCATTGAGGAATTCAATTTTTTATTTCTTTAAATTGGAGCATCAAGTTAAAAGAAATCTGTAAGGTAATTTCTTTACAGAATCCTTCCAGAGTTTTGTTATGCTTCCCTCTGTTTCCTTCTTTCTTCCTTTGTCTCTCTCTCTCTCTTTCTGTAAATTAACAGACTTTACATTTTTAGAGCAGCTTTGGGTTTACAGAAAAATCAAACAGAAAGTACAGATACATTTTTAGTAACTACAGTCTATAGTTTACATGAGGGGTCACTCTTTGTCTTGTTCTGTTCTGTAGATTTTGACAAATGCTTGATGTGTTGACTGTTACATGAGATCCAACAATTAAGTCAGCAAACTTAACTAAGTGCTACATACCTCATTGCTGAATATCACTACACTTCACAGTACTCCTGTTGGGAAGCTATGCACTGACTCCAGCCATAGCCCACCCTTCAAAGCAATTTTGGAACTCTTTCTGCAATCACCATTGTGCAGGGTGGCAAGTGGCAAGTGCCAAGTTCGCGAACTTAATTGTATAGTTGTCTGTGAGGGAGTTTTTGCCTGTAAACAAATAACTGTATTGGAATACCCTCCCTACTCCCCTGATTTGACCCTCAATGACTTTTTTCTTTACCAGAAGATAAAGGAAATATTGGAAGGAAGGCATTTTCATGTCATTCAGAACATCAAGGGTAATATGGCAACAGCTCTGATAGCCGTTCCTGAAAAAGAGTTCCAAAATTGCTTTGAACGGTGGACTAGGTGATAGCATCAGTGCGTAGCTTCCACTGGAGAGTACTTTGAAGGTGACTCTGATATTCGGCAACGAGATATGTAGCACTTCTTCTAGGATGAGTTTGCGAACTTAGTTGGCAGTTCTTGTAGTGACATACAAAATGATTTCACTACTCTGAAAGTGTCCTATGCTCTATTTATTCCTCTCTTTTTCCCTAAAACCCTGAAAACCACTGATTTTCTTACTCTTTTTATAATTTGACCTTTTCAAGAACATCATACAGTTAGAATTATATACTATGTGGCCTTTTCAGAGTGGATTCTTTCACTTAACAATGTTTAAATTTCCACCATTTTGGGGGGGAGGTGGATGGATAGCTTTTTTTCATTGATTAATATTCAGTTATATAGATGTACATCAGTTTGTTTATCCATTTCTCAACTGAAGAATATCTTAGTTACTTCCATTTTTTGGTAATTAGGAGTAAAGCTGCTATAAACATTCCTGTGTAGGTTTATACAGGGATGTATGTTTTCAGCTCATTTTAGTAAATACTTTGTAGCAAAATTAATGGATCTGATGGTACTACTGGAGCCCTGGTAGTGCAGTGGTTAAGAGCTTGGCTGCTAACCAGAAGATTAGCAGTTCAAATCCATTAGACTGTCTTTGGAAACCCTATGGGGCAGTTCTACTCCATCCTTATGGTTGCCGTCAGCTGCAATCAGCTTGATATCATGGGTTTCTTTTCTTTTTCTTTTTGGCTATGGTAAGACTGCTTTAGCTTTGTAAGGAAATGTTAAACTATTTTCCAAAGTGGGCATACCATCCACCTCCCCATCAGCAATGACTTATATTTCTTATTGCTCCATTTCCTTGCAGTATTTGATGCTTTCAGTATTTTGGATTTTGGCCATTCTAATAGGTATGTTGTACAGCTGCAGTTTAGTGTTGCTGTGACACTGGTAGTTGTGACGCTGATAGTTCTGCCAGTGGTATTTTGAATACCAACAGAGTCACCCAAGGTAGGCAGATTTTAGGGGAGCTTCCAGACTAAGACAGACTAAGAAAAAGGACCTGGCAGTCTACTTCTTAAAGAATTAGGCAATGAAAACCTTATGAGTAGCATCAAAACATTGTCTGATATAGTGCTGGATGATGAGCCTCTCAGGATGGAAGGCAATCAAAATACCACTGGGGAAGAGCTGCCTTATCAGAGTAAAGTCAGCTTTAAAGGACGGAGTAGAGTAAAGCTTTTGGAACCTTCTGTTGCTGATGTGTCATGAATCAAAGTTAGAAGAAATAGCTGCAACACATCCATTAGTAATTGAAAAGTGGAATGCATGATGTATAGATCTAGCAAAATTAGAAGTCATTAAAAAATAAAATGCAATGTATAAAGATCAGTATTGTAGGCATTAGTGAGCTGAAATAGATTGGAAATAGCCATTTCAAACTAGACGATCATATGGTCTACTGTGCTACGAATGACAAAATGAAGAGGCGTGGCATCACATTAATTATCAAAAAGAATACCTCAAGATCTATCCTGAAGTACAATGCTGTCAGTGACAAGGTAATGTCCATATGACTCAAGGAAGACCAGTTAATATGGCTATTAATCAAATTTATGCATCAACTACTAAGAAATTTAACATTTTTTACAAACTTCTGCAGTATGGAACTGATCAAATATGCACTCAGAATGCATTGATAATTACTGGTGGTTGGAATGTGAATGGTGGGAAGAGAGAAGAAGGACAAGTAGTTAGAAAACACGGCCTTGATGGTAGAATCTATGCTGGAAACAGCATGATAGAATTTTGCAAGACTAATGACTTCTCCATTTCAAGTATTTCTGACAACATAAACAGTGACTGTAGATGTGAACTTCACTGGATGGAACACACAGGATCACCTTAACTACATCTGTGGGAGGTGATCACGGAAAAGCCCAATATCATCAGTCACAACAAGGCCAGAGGCTGACTATGGAACTGGTCATTAATTGCTCATATGCAAGTTCAAGTTGAAGCTGAAGAAAATGAAAACAAGAACAGCGGAGCTATACAATGACCTTGCGTTTTAGAGAACATCTCAAGAGTAGACTTGACACATTGAACACTAATAAATGAAGACCATGTGAGCTGTGGCATGACATCATAGATTAAGAAAGCAAGGGATCACTAAAAAAACGGGAAAGAAAGGATCAAAGTGGATATCAGGAGAGACTCTGAAGCTTGCTCTTGTGTGTCAAGTAGCTAATGCAAAAGGAAAAAATGATGAAGTAAAAGAAGTGAACAGAAGATTTCAAAGGGAACTTGAGAAGACAAAGTGTTTTAATAGCATGTGTAAAGAACTAGAGATAGAAAACCGAAAGGGAAGAACATGAAGGGCATTTTTCAAACTGAAAGAACTTCAGAAAAAGTTCAAGCCTTGAGTTGTAATATCGAAAGATTCTACAGGGAAAATGTTAAATGATACAATAAAGTTCAAAAGAAGATGGAAGGACTATGCAGAGTCGTGGTACCGAAAAGAGTTCATCGATAGTCAGCCATTTCAAGGACAGCAGATGATCAAGAACTGGTAGTATTGAAGGAAGAAGTTCCAGCTGCATGACAGGCATTGGTGCAAAATAAAGTTCCACGTATAGATGTTATACCAATTGAGATGTTTCAACAAGTAGCTGCAGTATTGAAGTTGCTTGCTTGTTTATGCCCTAGAAATTTGGAAGACAGCTATCTGGCTAACTGACAAGAAGAGATTCTTATTTGTTTCTATTCCAAGAAAAGTGCTCCAACAGGATGCAGAATTTATGGAACAATATTATTAATATCACATGCAAGTAAAATTTTTCTGAAGATAATTCCAAAGTTTTTGCAGCAGTACGTGAATAAGGAATTGTCAGAAACTTGAGCCAGAGTCAGGAGACTATGCAGAATGAGCAATATCATTACTGAACATATATGCAGCTTGCCTGAAAGCAAACAATACCACAAAGATGTTTACCTGTGTTTCATTGACTATGCAAAGGCATTAGACCGTGTGGGTCATAACAAATTATGGATGACATTGTAAAGGATGAGAATGCTAGTACACTTAATCACGATCGTATGGAACCTGTAAGTAGACCAAAAGCAGTCATTCAAACAGAACAAGGTATACGGCATGGCTTAAAATCAGGAAAGTTGTGACTTAGGATTGTATCTTTTCTCCATGCTTATTCAATCCGTATGTTAAGCAAATAGTTGAAGAATCTTACTATATAAAGAAGAAGTGGCATCAAGATTGAAGGAAGACTTGTTAACAATTTGTGATATGCAGATGACACAACTTTGCTTGCTCAAAGTAAAGAGCAACTTGAAGCATTTACTGATGAAGATCAAAGACTACAACCTTCAGGATGGATTACACCTTAACATAAAACAAAAATCCTCACAAGTGGGCTAACAAATAACATCATAATAAATCACAAAAATATTGAAGCTGTCAAGAATTTCATTGTACTTGGATCCACAATCAATGCACTTGGAAGTAAAAAAGAAAAAAAGTAAACATCCTGCTGTTGAGTTAATTTTGACTCACAGAGACACTATAGAAGTGGTCAAGAAATGAAAGACATATTGCATTAGGCAGATCTACTGCAAAAATCCTTTTTATGGTGTTGAAGAGTAAAGATACCATTTTGAATGCTAAGGTTCACCTGACACAAGCCATGGTATTTTCAGTCACCTCACACGCATGTGAAAGCTGAACAGTGGAAAAGGAAGACTGAAGAGGAATTAATAGCTTTGAATCATGATGTTAGGGAAGAATATTGACTATAGCATGGATTTCTAGAAGAACAAACAAATGGGTCTTAGAAGAAGTACAACCACAATGCTCTTTAGAAGGAGAAGGGTATGACTTCATGTCACATTTGAACGTGTCTTTAGGAACGATTGGTCTCTAGAGAAGGACATCAAGCTTAGTAAAATAGAGGGTCATCAAAAGAAAGGATATCTGCATTGATGGGTCAAGCACACCAACCATTGCGAGGATGGTGCGGGACCAAACCGTGTTTCGTTCTGCTACACACAGCATTGCTAGGAAACAGGAGCAACTTGGGAGCACCTGACAACAACAAACAGATTGTTGTAATGGTATCTCATTTTGGTTTTAGTTTGCTGTATCTCAGTGATCTTTGACATTAAGCATCCGTTTATATGTTTATTTGCCTTCTGTATAACTTTTTTGGTGAAGTGTCTGTTTAGATCTTCTGCCCAATTTCTAAATGAGTTGTTTGCTGTTTTATTGTTTAGCTTTAGGAGTTCTTTGCTTATTTCAGGTGTAAGTCTTTATCAGATACGTCTTTTGAAAATATCGTCTCTCTGCCTTTGACTTGTGTTTTCATTCTGTTAACACTCTTTCACAGAGCTGACGCTTAATTTTAATGAAGCCCAACTGCCTGTTTTTTCTTTCATGGATGGTGCTTTTGTGATGGTATCTACAGATTAATTGCTAAACTCAAGGTCACCTAAATTTTCTCTTACATTGTCTTCTAAAATTTTTATAGTTTTGCCTTTTACATTTAGGTTTTTGATACATTTTGAGTTAATTTTTGCGACACGTGTAAGGTCAGTGTCTAGATTCTTTATTTATTTTTCATGTGAATGTTCACTTGTTCCAGCACTATATGCTGAAAACACTTTCTCTTCTCTCCTGAATTTCCAGTTTTCTTTTGTCAGAGGTCAGTTGACTTTTTCGTTCTGGGCTCTCTATTCTGTTTCATTGATTTAATTGTCTGTTTGCTCATCAGTATCACAGGGTCTTGATTACTATAGTTTTAAAGTAAGTGTTGACTTGCTTTATCTTTAACAGTGATATTACTGAAGATCGGGTCTGACAGCAAGTTCTTCATAAAAATTCATTGCTGTTGAGTCAATTCTGACTCATAGTCTACCTATAGGACAGGACAGATCTACTCCCTGGGGTGTGCCAGGCTGTAATCTCTACAGAAGCAGACTGCCATAACTTTCCTGTGGAGAGGCTGATGGGTTTGAGCCATCCACTTCCTCATTACCAGCCCAACACTTATCCACTGCACCACCATGACTCCTTAATTGCTTTGTAAGTAGACTCTTATCAACTTTATATAAAACACTCAACTTAGTTCTGATAGAAATGAGAGCTCAATTCTTACACTTATATTTGTCTGCTAGTTTTGCTGAATTTAATTACACAATTACAATAGCAGCGCAATTGCCGCAGACACAGTTCAGGCAATCAGTTGTTGGGGACATCTGTTATAATGCTCTACAAAGCCTCAGTTTATCCAGTGAATCAGTCAGAGAGATGCCAGTTAACGTGGCTTATAACACGGCTTTCAGCACATGTCTGTCAGTTTGTTATACTGTGTGGTCCTGTGTCTTTCTGTGACTAGAGTGCCCAGAAAGAAGAAGCCCAGAAAAGTCAACTGATCTCAGATGAGAGAAAACTGGAAATTCAGGAGACAAGAGAAAGTGTTCTCAGCATATGGTGCTGGAACAACTGGAAGCTATACCGCCAGTATTTCAAGTACTATCAGGGTCACTCATGGTGGACAGCTTTCAGCCAAGCTTCCAGACAAAGATAAACTAGGAAGAATGGCCTGGTGATCTACCTCGGAAAATTAGTCAACAAAAACTTCATAGATTACAATAGAATGTCGTCCAACTTTCTTGGTTAGACACATCACCAGGAGGGATCAATCACTGGAGGAGGACGTCATGTCTGGTGAAGCAGCAGGCCAGTGAGGGTGAGGGAGATCATAGGTGAGATGGGTTAGCACAATAGCTGTAATGATGGCCTAGAACATGCCAGTGATTGTGAGGGTGATGTGGGACCTGCCTATATTTCCTTTTGTTATATTTAAGCCACCATAGTCAAATGTGACTCAACAGCAGTTATGGATTCAGTTTTGTGCACTGAAAACATGTGTTGTAAATCCTAAAATCTCTGTGCCCGTGGTTATAGTCATATTTGAGTATTGGTTGTCTTTGCTAAGTTAATGAGACTGTGCAAGTTCTGACCAGTCTGCGATTGAAGTGCTACATACCTCACTGCTGAATATCACTACGGACACCTTCGAAGTACTCCCCTTGGGAAGCTGTGCACCATCACCAGTTCCTAGTCCACCCTTAAAAGCAGTTTTGGAACTCTTTCTGCAATCACCATTGTGAATGCTGGCATAGCGGCAGGTTTGTGAACTTAACTGCATAGTTGTCTATGAGGAAGTTTTTAGCCAGTAAAGAAATAACAGTATTGAAACACTCTCCCTATAACACCTGATCTGGCCCCCAAATGACTTTTGTTTTTATCTGAAGACAAAGAAAATACTGAAAGGAAGAAATTTGATGCCGTTCAGGGCATCAAGGGTAATACAATGACAGCTCTGGTGGCCATTCCAGAAAAAGAGTTCCAAAATTTCTTTGAAGGGTGGATTAGGCACTGGTGTGATTGCACAGCTTCCCAAGGGTAGTGCTTTGAAGCTGACTCTAGTGATATTCTTCAATGAGGTATGTAGCATCTTTTCTAGGATGAGTTCACAAACTTAATTGACAGTCCTTGCATTAGTGTGACATATCAATCTCTTGATAGACAAAAGAGATTATAGTATTTTTTTTTAAAGAGTGGACATGTAAATATCACACATACATATATAATGTTCAGAGATGATGAAATTATGTAAAAAAGCTTTGGCACAACACATTCACACATATACTATGCACATCTTGTGACATTTCTGAAAGTGAATTTTGGCCTTACTCACCCTCGTTCAGTAGTCTAAAATGTTACTTTATATCATGTTTGTGTAATAAAATTACAAGCCATAGTCAAGAAGTCATGGGCCCAGTTTGGTGGCACCCTGGTAATTTGAAAACAAACAATTAAAACTGTGCATTTGTTTCTATTAATTTAAATTGATCATTATGTCCTTGTTGCTTGTGAGTCATCAGTCAGAACCTTGAACCTACTGAAACTTGTCCATAAATCAATTGTTATTTGTACTCTCAATTGGAGACGTAAACAAAACAAAGCCGGAGAGGGTATAAATGGCATTGAGTAGTTATCAATATGAATCTCTATTCAGTCTACATTGACACCATTATCACAATCGTCTTCTGGCTCTGGCTTTTAATTGGAAGAATAAACAAAGAAAAACCAATACACAATTGCCTTTGGTTCAATAGTTAAATTTGAAAACCTTATCAGATCATCTTAGGTGAGACCAGTAAGCTATGTTAGGTTGCATATTTCATAGTCTAATTGTGTCTTATCAATGCCAGTGTCTTTAATCAGCTTTATGTGTTTGTGAAAATATAAAAAATGTCTTGCTTCTTGTGCACCTCACAGTTGGATCTTGTGATCTATTTACTAGAACCAGCCAGTTATCAATTATATTGTATGCATCTTTTTTTAGTTATAAACATAAGTCTTAGAGCCATTTAGGGTCACAGCAAGAATTACACACAGGTCCTATACTTCTGACTTCAAATGACAAGTCTTTTGAGGAAGGAAGAAACAAGCAACATGGTAACAATGAGAGAGTTCAAGGTTGGAGAGTTGTTCATTTTTGAGTAGAGAGAAGAAAAAACCAAGCTGGAGAAAATGAATCTGTGAAAATGTCCTGGGTCCAAAATGAAATGGTCTAGGTTGGGGAAAGACTTGAAAGTGTGGATTATTTCTTGAAGGGAACAAAATCAAGTTGTCTCTCCTGTTGCAATTTTGATCAAAGTAAAGCTTCTGGCAAATGAGAGAGGAGTCCCAGATTTCAAGGTGGCTTTCATCTGAATTTCTAAACTCATGATAAAGAATGGCCCTTCTGGGAGAATGAGAACCACTGAAAGCCAGCAGCTTCTGCTTAACTGGGAGCAAGAGGTTCTGATGTCTTTTGACCTTCCTGCTCCCAGCATCATAGATGATGCAGGTAAAAGAACTGTAGCTCTTACAACCACAGGGCCCATGAGGCCTTGCTGCACTGTAGTCCTTGGTTGTACTCTGAATAGGGTAAAATTCAAGTCCATGGTAATTTTCCACACTTACTATGCTGTGTGACTGTCTACCAGTGTGGTTACTCAGTGTAATAAAAAGGGATGGGCGGACTGTAATGTTATGGAAGCATGGGCAGGTGAATGTCATAAGGCTAGGTAGGAGGGATCCTTATCAATGAAGTCTTTGCTAATTCTCGATGCTATGGCTGCTTGCAAAGAAAAAAAATGTTCAAAATGATATTAACTCAATTGGTGCCTAGATAGCAGTTGTACCTGTGGCCTTACCTGTCAACTGTAGCTGTTAAATAAAATGATCAGCCACTTTTCAAGGCTTTCACGAGAAGAGAGTGGGATGCGTGAATGTAGTGTGGCGTTCATGAGTTGACACCATCTGGATGACTGAAGTGGGTGACATTTGCAGAAGTCTGTAAGTGAGCAGTTTCTGTCTGGGGAAAAATAACCCCAGAAACCTGCCACAGTGGCTTTAGAAAGGCTGGGATTGTGAGCCAGCAGAATACCAATGACGAAGGTGAAGACACAGAAGGCAGTGACAATGACAGCTAGTGCAGAAGTCACGGAAGAGCATGTGCAGGAAGCTCGGAGGTATTTCAGTGATGACAGGCCCAAGGGTTTGGACTTGGAAGAGTTTCCAGAGTTGGATGCTGCTGCTGATGATAATGATAATGAAAGAATAAACTAAAATGACCCATTTTAAGATGAAAATACAATTTCTTCTGGTGACTTTTATTTGTTGATTTCAAAGACACTGATTATCAACAATTACATTTCAGTTGAAGATTTATGAACACAATGAAACAGAAACAGCATCTTGTTCTTCTAGTTTTAAGCCTATGGTCATTTCTTGTTAATCACTGGCTCTTCGTGTGTTCATACTCTTCAGTTTCCACATGGTGTCCCGTTTCCACCCTAAGCCCATTCAGCTCACCATTGGTTGTACTTGCTTTAGGAATATACCTACCTTAAACGAAGTTTCCGTGAGATCAGTATTTATTCTGGTAACATTAAATCTGTTGGACATACACACACAAAAAGAACTGAAGTTGAAGTCAGCAACTTGTGAAAAAATATTGGTATATTTGAAAATAACACTTGGGAAATTGCGTGATGTTTTAGTCATCTAGCACTGCATTAGCAGAGGTAACACAAGTGGATAGCTTTAAAAACAGAAATTTTTGTTTGTCATAAGCTGAAAGTCCAAATCCAGGGTGTCAGCTCCAAGAGGAGGCTTTCTCTG
Organism: Heterohyrax brucei; assembly: GCA_028571685.1. NCBI lineage: Eukaryota > Metazoa > Chordata > Mammalia > Hyracoidea > Procaviidae > Heterohyrax > Heterohyrax brucei. The sequence goes on from CM053141.1 coordinate 176,286,229, forward strand.
CTGGCTCTGGAGGAAGGTCTTTGTCATCAGTCTTCCTCTAGAATGGAAACTTATGAGGCACAAAGACCCCCAGTCTTTCCAAAGGACACATTCAGCTCCCAGCACTGCTTTCTTTCTTGATGGGAGGAAGTGCTAAAATCTTAGCTTGCCTCCCTTTATTTTATATCCCAAGAGGCTGCCCCAAGCCACAATACAATCCCACACATTAAGTTCTGTCCCACAAACTCAACTGCCACCCATCCTCCCTCATTAGCATCACAGAGGCCAGAGCCACAAAAACCAAAACCAAACCCACTGCCTTCAACTTGATTCCAAGACATAGTGATGCAACACAGAGCAGACAAGAATTGTTCTACAGAGTTTTCAAGGAGCACCTGGTGGATCTGAGCTGCTGACATTTTGGTTAGCAGATAACGACTACACACTTAACAACTATGCAGCAAGGGTTTCCAAAGGATACTGGAATCTAACATAACTCTAGGAGCCAAGACCCAGCCAAACAGCCACACATCCTTCTATACACATTTTTGGGGGAACACAAATTCAACATGTGACACATGGTTTGTAAAAATATAGTAAACTAGCAAACCAAAGCAGCAGAGATACTGGAGGAGAGATGCCAAAGCCACATGGAGATTGCCCAGAAGTGGAAGCTTAGAATAGAGAGGAAGCCTGCCTCTAGATCTGGCACCATGAATTCGGGCTACTAGCCTCTAAACTGTGAGAAAATACATTCCTGTTTGTTAAGGCCACCTTCTTGTGGTACTTCTGTTACAGCCACACCAGATAACTAAGAAAAGCAGCTAACTATCTGCCTTCTGACTGTCTGCCTGTGTATATAATTCAGGTTGCTAGAGAGTCTGTGCTGTCTTCTTGAAGTCTTCAGTAAAATATGTTGTTCACTAATATCTGCATGAGTGGATTCCTTGGGGCAATCTGAGGAATGGTTGAACTTCACATGGAGTTCCTTTGGCAGAACACAGAAACTTCCAGGACATGGAAGTCAGAGGAGAGGGGGCAGCGGAGAGGAGGTCCCAAGAAATAACGGACACGTTGTAGAGATGCAGCACTTGCCATACCACAGAACTGAGACCCAGAGGCAATCCTAATCAAATTTCTAGTGCCTGAGAAGTCTAAGATGACATTATAGTTAAATAAATACACCCAGAGAACTTGGATTTTAATTCGTAAGGAAACTGAACCCTATCTTTTCCTAGATATTCATACATTAGGGGAGGGCTAGAGAGAGGTGTCTCACAGCTGTTTCCTTCTGTAGACTGTGGATTCTCTCCAGGAACAATTCCAATGGTAGGCCTATTTGCTTCCTTTGCAGTTTCTGTGATTTAGGGCTCATCCTGGCTGAGGGCTTTGGGACGGGAGGAAGAAAGGCGGGCAGTCTACCTATACTTAGATGTGAGGAAGTACCACCATCCTGCTTTTGTGCTTGAGGCATTGCCTCTCTCAGTAAGGGGCATGCCTGTGATTCTGCAGCACATCTCAGTTTGTGACTGAGTTACCGTTCCGGTGCTAACTATGGCACACTGAGTTTTAGTGCTTGCTCTTTGGCTATTAAGCAAACTGAAACCCATTGCTGTTGAGTAGATTCTAGGATTTTAGAGGCCCTGATAAAAATTCAGATTTAGTAGAAGTGGTAATGGAAGAAACTTCTTCTCCTCCCCCCCCATCCCATGATAATTTAGAACAATTCTTTATCCTTGTGGAAAGACAGCAGTCTCAAGAGAAGAAGATACCAATTTTGAGGGGTAGTGCTGAAAGTTTTGGAGCCTCTGGATGGTACAAATGTCCCAGCTGCTAACTGAAAGGTTGGAGGTTCAAATCTACCCAGAGATATCATGGAAGAAAGTTCTGGTCATCTATGTCTGCAAAATCAGCCATTAAAATCTCTATGGAGCACCGTTTTCCTCTGACACACATTAGGTCGCCCTGAGTCAGAATTGACTTCACAGCAGCTGGCATTGGTAATGCGAAGGTTCAGAGTACATGAAGGTGCTTAGGGACACCTTTGGCAACTTTGACATCCGAGGCATCAAAGGGAAGCATGAAGTACTGGGTGCCTGGATGGGAGGGTACATTCTAAAATAACCAAGAAGAGAATAGCAAAAAGTTGAACAAAACCTTGGTCTTCTTCAAAATTTTGTCTTATGACTCTGGCTCTGATCATTTGGCTTCCTTGGCTGACCATACTTGGACACTCTCCCTTCTGCTTGGCTCTTTCCTTCTTTTCTGGAACAGAGAACTGGCTTTCAGCCGACAACTGGCCTTGTAAAATTCCTTTCCAATAAGCCTTATGAGTATTGACTTCCATTTTCCTTGAGCACAGGGATATGCTCTGGTTCTCCCCTATTGTCAGTGAGGGGCAAATAAGTATTTATATTGGATTTAAGAGAGTCTGGAGCAGCCAAGATGCTGGCACTGCATCCTAAGCTTTCTTAATGGATGTTCCACAGATGAAGTCACTGGGCAGATGTGGGTTTCGCTGGTTTGATTATTCAGGTTCTGAATTCCCAGAGGGCTTGGGCTGTTTTCCATTAACATTAATAGTTATTATTTTCACAGCTATCCCTTGTTGAATTCTTACTATGAACATGTAGTGAACATGTACTTTCAGTGCATGATCTCATGGAATCTTTCCAACGAATTGGTGAGTGGATACCATTAATATTATTGGAAACCATATAATAATAATTATGACATATGTAATAATTATAACATTAGTAACCGTTTCTCTTATTAGCAAATATTTGTGTTATATGTAGGGTCACTATTAGTTGGCACTGACTCAACAACACCTCACAACAACATCTGTTAGTAACTATTAATAATTATGATGAAATGGAGGCTGCCCAAGTTACTGGTAAGTGGCAGAGCCAGAATTTAATCCTGGTTTGCCTGATTTTAAAGCTTGTGCTCTTGATCATGGTTTGGAAATATTGCCTCCTGAGCAGCCAGAGAAGGCTCTACTTCTGTCTGTTCTAAGAAATGACGGCTTATATTTTGTTACCGTATTCTGCAGACTTGCTTGAGCTGAACTACATTGTTAGCTAAGAAGCTATCAGCTGGGCTTCGTCCAGTATGTGAGGAATGTGGGAATGGCTACTCTCACAGTGTACGTGTCGGAGCAACAGAGAGAAGCTTTCAAACATCCTGATACTAATGGCCCTATAAAATGTAGGACTTTGTAGGCTAAGCTTACAGTAGGCATTGGAACAGTACAAACAGAAATGGCCATTCAAGAAAACATCCAGATGTATGAAAAAGCGTGGAGCAAAACCGAAACAGAAGATAACTTCTAGAAATTGCTTGTGTCTTCCTGGACAACTCTGAAACCATAGTGGTTCTTGGTTTTAGGTGCTCAAGAAACACTGTATTTCCCTTCCCTTTAGAACAACACAAGCTCCCATTTCACTACTGGACTAGAAACTGAACATTGCTTGATTCTGGGGATCATCTCATCCCACAGCCCTAGAAGTGCTAAGGGAGTATATGGCCGAACTGAGGGGCTGTGGGGGATTCCCTGAGAGGTACTGGTTATTGGGATACCCATTAGTGCAGTCCACATAGTGTGAGTCCTGCTCTGCTGCTTTTGGGCCACAACTGGAACAAGAAAATCATTGTTACAATGCAGAATCTCTCCTGGAGTCTTGCTATCTTCCTGGAATATAATCAGCCAGGCTTCCTGGGTCTGTGTTGCTCATGAGGACTAAAGGTCTCTGTCTTTAGGAGTCTTGAATCTATCAAAAGAATTCCCTGTAGTCTCCAACCCTATCTCTCAGAGCTAGGCAGGACTTAAATATGTCTTTCTGGAAGACATAATTCAATCGGTAACAGATGCTGAAGTTAATGTTACCTTTTGCATTGTTGGAGCCTAGGTTTAGTGGCGTTAACTTGGTGCATTCCCAGTTTTCAACGGTAACTGTGCTCATTCCATTTTTTAGAAAGCACTCCCAACTCTGGAAAGGCATTTCACAGGGACTGCCAATGATTCAAAATATGAGAACTATGGAAGAGTATGTACAGCCAAGTTCCAGTTCTACTGCTTCTGTTAACCCTTTTCTATCCAGTTGATTAGACTCAGAGAGATTATAGGACAGAATAGAACTGCTCAGTAGGGTTTCCAAGGATCATCTGATGGATTCAAATTGTGGACTAATTGGTTAGCAGTCAAACTCTTAACCACTGCACCACCTGAGATCCATTAGTAACGTGTGTTTATCTTCACTGAACATTTTCTTGTCTAGACTAACTTAGCTGCTAGTGGCAGGCATCTAATTCAAACTGGTTTTAAGCAGAGAAGGGATTTCTATGAAACAGTGAAAAACTGGCTCACTCCAGTGGTGTACTTAAGAGCTGATGTCGTCTAAAGACTCAACTGATGTTACAGTGACTTGGTTTCTTTCCTTTTCTGCCTTTGACCATGTTGGTTTCATACCTAGGCTCCTTGTGATGGCCCCTGGAAGTGTCAAACTCAGATTCTTTTCACTGCCAGCAGAACTAGGGGAAAACACTGGATAGCTTTCTCCCATTAGTCTCAGGAAAAGCCTCTTTGGTTCTGATTAGGTTATAAGTCCATCCCTGAACTAATTGCTTGCCTTGGAGAATGCAACTCTTTGATTAGCCAAGCCTGAGTGAGCCTGTCTGTTCCCGCGTTCCTTGCTGGAGCCTGGAATGGAATCCATTTTCCCTAAAGCACAAAAGCTGAGAGCTGGGTAGTTTCCAAAGCAAAATCATGAATTCTATTATTTGGAGAAGCAATATGGATGTTAGATGGTGAAATACTAAACGTCTTCACTGAGTATTTACTCAGACTGGTGAATATCTGGTTTTACCATCATATACCAAGTGTACCAAGTCATCTTCAGAATTCCTGGCATAAGCTGAATTGTGTGCCCTCAACTGTGATGAAACCCTAACTGCTGGTGTCTGTGAATGTGACCTTGTTTGGAAACAGGATCTTCTTTTTTTTTTAAACTGCCACTTCTGAGATTTTATTAGCTGCAGCTTTGAGACATTGATTTTTTATTTCTGTTTTTCTAAAAGTGAGTATCCTGGCTAGAAATGCACAGTTTATTGGGACAAGGGCTGAATATGGACTTGCTGACTACACCTGTCCCATTTATAGGAGGATTTTCATATTTTCCTAGAAAAGAAAGGGGTGGAAACTGAGACCGTAATTCATTTTTGTAGTTACATTTCAAAATTGAGCACTTAGTATTTGCCAAACACTGCTAAACATAATGCAATCATCGCGCATTTAATTCTCCCAGCAATTCACATAGGTGGAGATTACCATTATCCTTTTCTTGTTTTTTTTCCCCAGCACGTACCATTTAGTAACGTTGATTGCATTTTTGAGTTGTGTAACCATTCTAACTCTCTTTTCTGAGTTGTTTCTCTTCTGTTAACACATAAATTCACTACCCTCAATGTTCGTATCTAATCTTTCAAGTTGCTGTCATGAATTTGATGCTATGTAGGTAGTTCTTAAAAAAGCATAATGCTCAAGGCAGATTTTTTTTTTTTTTTTTTACCAGTTAAACTAAACTATAGTTTGGTTAAGAAGACTTCAGAGATATTGTTCTTTAAATGTTTAAAGATTATCTTAGGGGGTGGAGTCAAGATGGCAGACTAAACACACGCCTCCCTAAATCCCTCTGAATGAAGGCCTTAATTGATAATTAAACAGAGGTTTCTGGACACCTAGTGAGCCCTAGGATGCAGCATAGAGCTGATAATTTGGACTTCATATCACTGAATGGAAAACCTCCTCTCTTTTGCTGACCCCACTTCTGGCAAGTGTAGGCTTGCAGGGCCTGAAGGTAACTCACTATTTTAATTTTTTTTCCTCTGTCTTAGCCAGAGAGCAGAACTGGGACTTGACTAACTGCTACTTTCAGACCACTGCTGGTGGTATAGGCAAGTGAAATTGCCATATTTTTAGAGCCTGGCTTTAGACTCTGTGCATCTTGGCATCTTTGGTCTCTCTTCTGCCTCTGACATATAGTAGCCAGTACTGAGACAGTGGCAAGCTTGTGTGGGACGCCATCTTGATCCATTGAGAGGCGGTGACACCAATACAAAGGCTCCAGCTGGATTTAGTTCCTAGGCTAGGAGGCGGCGCCTGCCCAGGGGAGAGCACTTTTATGGCAGAAAAACAGTATTTTACACAATGTCGCCTATGGCTGGGGCCCAGCAACAGAGGCTATGGATTCTGTGCATCTTTGTACGTTTGGCCTCTGTTTCTGCCTCCACCAGAGAGTACCATGGTCCCAGACAGGTGGCAAGCTTGTGAGGGACACTATCTTGTTCCATTGGGAAGTGGAGATATCCATATGGAAGCCGCAGCTGGACCTAGTTCCTGTGCTGGGAGGCAATGCCTGCCTGGAGAAGAGAGCTTTTCTGGCAGGAAAGCAGTACTCTACACAGTGTCAACTACAGCTGGGGCCCGACAGCAAAGGATAGCAGGGCAGTAGCCTTTTTGTATTTTGAGCTGGTTTATAACATCTGGGGTTTGCTATAGAGGTGTTTACGATGTCAGCTGGAAAGAGGGACCTGTACACCTGAAAACCTGGCTGACTTTGGAAGTTGTCGGACACTTTTTACTTCTCATTTTAAGACAACCTAGAGAAACAACTGTGGTCCATTTTCACAGCCTCTCTCCCAGCCTCTATTGACTCCCAAGATGCCCCCAAAGCAACAAACGCTAGAGAAAAGTATAACTAAGAAATCACCCATGGTTTCAGAATGCCCCCAAAAGAAAGCACCACAGAATTCCCAGACGAAGAAGTTTTTCTGAAACATCAGAGGTGAATAAACAAGGCTTATATAGAGAGCCCTCCTAGACCTTATACAAAATGCAGCAGAGAAAAACGAAAAATTAAGCAAGCTGTTCGATCTGATGGAACACCAGGACTCTGAAATCCAACAGATCAAGAACAAAATCAAAGACAAGAAACTTCAATTCAAAGCCAAGAAAACAGAATGGAACAAATGGAAAAGAGACTTTCTAACTTGGAAGACAGAGCTACTGATTCCAGCATCTATGAAGAGAAATCAGAAAAAAGAAACAAGAAAAATGAAGAAGCATTAAGAAGCATGTGGGACTTTATTAAGAGGAACAGCCTACAATTAATTGGAGTTACTGAGCAGGTCGAGACACCTCAGAACACAGAGTATTGTTGCTGAGCTGCCAACAGAAAACTTGCCATAAATTATGAAAGAAAAGAACAGAGCTATTCAAGATACATATTGAACACCACTCAATATAGATCTCAAAAAACTAAAAAGGCTCCAAGACATGTTATAATCAAGCTGAACAAAATGAAATATAAGAAGAAACTCTTAAAGGCAGCAAGATTCAAAGAAAAGCTGACATTCAGAGGGAAACCCTGTAGGCTTCCATCAGATTTCTCAGCAGAAACAATGCTGGCACAAAGACAGTGGCATGAAACATTCAAAGCCTTGAAGGAGAAGAACTTCCAACCAAGAACTATATATTCTGCAAAACTATCTTTCAAATATAGAAATAAAATGAAGACATTTGCAGATAAATAGAAACTGAGACGTTGGAAAAACCAAACCAATGCTACAGGAAACACTGAAAGTATCTCTTGGCTTAGAAGAACAAAACCACTAAATTTATATTTTAGAAGCAAATACAGGACACATCACCCACAATCCTACTCAGTTAGGGAAGGCTCCAAACTCAAAGCTGTAATAGTGAAAGAAATAATCCAGTGACCAAGTCATGAAAACTATGATGTCATCATATTAAAAAGAAGGATGTACTACAGTTGTTATAGTCCTTCCAGATGGAGAAGAAATTGATAAGAATGGTAGTAACTGAAATTGGGTTTATACATAGTTTATTAAGGGGGATTTTAGGGGCAACCATGAAACACAATAAAGATGCAACACATCAAATCAAGAAATGTAATACAGGAGTCTCAACAACCACAAAACCAACCCTGAAAAAGGTCTAAAATCAACTCACAAAGAAAAATGTCCCAGAACAGATTAAGAAGAACAGAGAAAACGTCATCATAAAAATAAACATATCACAATGGCAACACTGAACACATACCTATCAATAATCACATTGAATGTAATGGACTGTTTCAGTAAAGAGACATTGAGTGATATCTCAGATCAAAAGACACAACCCACTCATATGATGCCTACAAGAAACTCACCTTAGACTTAAAGATACGAACAAACTGAAAATTAAAGGATGAAGAATATATATCAAGGTAACAATGCTCAAAGAAGAGTAGATATGGCAATTCTAATCTCAGATAAAATAGATTTTATTGTAAAATCCACCGTCATGGACAAGGATGAACACTATTTATTCCTAAAAGGTTCAATACACAGAGAGGATATAACAGTATTAAATATTTATGCACCTAATATTAGAGCACCTAAATACATTGAAGAAACACTGCTATACTCAAAAAGGAGATAGATCACTCCACAATAATAGTGGGAGACTTCAACACTCCACTCTCAATATTGTACAGATCTTCTAGAAAAAAGCTCAATAAAGACACAGAAGACCTTATTGTCACAGTTAACTAGACATCATCGACATATACAGAACTTTCTATCCATCGGCGGACAACTACACCTTCTTCATTAGTGCACATGGAACATTCTTCAGAATAGGCCATGTGTTGGGACATAAAGCAATTCTCAACAAAATTTGTACTATTGAATTAATGCAAAGCATCTTCTCAGATCATAAAGCCATAGAAGCTGAAATCAATAGCAGAAAAAACATAGATAGAAAGTGAAACTCATTGAAACTGATCAACATCTTGCTCAAAAAGCCATGGGTTATAGAAGAAATCAAGGATGAAATAAAGAAATTTATGGATTCCAATGAGAATGAAAACACTTCCTACCAGAACCTATGAGATACAGCCAAAGCAGTGCTCTGAGATCAGTTTATCTCCATAAATGCACACATCTGGAAGGAAGAAAGAAACTAAATCAAAGAACTAACCCTAAGCTTGAACAAATAGAGAAATAACACTTGAAGAACCCCACAGGCACTAGAAAAAAAACAGATCATAAAGATTAGAGCAGAACTAAATGACTTAGAGAATAGAAGAACAACAGAAAAAACTGAAAAGACCAAAAGCTGGTTTTTTGAAAAGATAAACAAAATTGACAAACCATTGGTTAAACTTACCGAAGAAAAACAGGAAAGGAAAAAGATAACCCAAATAAGAAATGGGAGGGTAGTTGTCACAACAGATCCAACCAAAATCAAAATATCATAACAGAATACTATGAAAGACTGTGCTCTAACAAATTTGAAAACCTAGAGGAAATGGACAAATTCCTTGATTCATGTCTCCTACCAAAATTATCACAAGGTGAAGCAGAACAACTTAATAAACCCATCATAAAAGAAGAGATTGAAAAAGTTATCCAAAAACTACCAACCAAAAAAAGCCTGGGTCCAGATGGCTTCACCACAGAACTCTACTAAGCTTTTAGAGAAGAGTTATCTTCAATATTACTGAGACTATTTCGCAGTATAGAAAGGGATAGAATACTCCCAAATTCATTCTATGAAGCCAGCATAACCCTGGTACCAAGCCAGGGAGTGACCCAGCCAAAAAGGAGAATGACAGACCGATATCACTCATGAATCTGAATGCAAATATCTTCAACAAAATTCTTGCCAATAGAATAAAACAACGTATTAAAAAAATAATCCATCATGACCAAGTTGGATTCATACCAGGGATGCAAGGCTGGTTCAGTATCAGAAAAACAATTAATGTGATCAACCACATAAATAACACAGAAGACAAGAATCACCTGATTTTGTCTATGGATGCAGAAAAAGCATTTGATAAAGTCCAAAACCCATTCATACTAAAAACTCTCCACAAAATAAGAATAGACTGCAAATTCCTCAGTGCAGTAAGGGCCATCTATGCAAAACCAACTGCCTACATCATCCTGAATGGAGAGAGACTGAAACAGCTTCTCTTTAGAACAGGAACCAGACAAGGATGTCCACTCTCACCTCTCCTATTAAACACTGTACTAGAAGTTCTAACCAGAGCACTCAGATGAGATCAAGAAACAAAGGGCATCTGTATTGGCAAAGAAGAAGTCAAAATCTCCCTATTTGCAGGTGATATGATTGTATATGCAGAGAATCTTAAATAAGTGAACTTAAATAAGTAAACTTTTCAAACTGATAGAAGAGTTCAGCAAAGTCTCAGGATACAAGATAAACATAAGTAAATCAGTAGGATTCCTTTATACCAACAACGAGATTATTAATGAAGAAATAACCAAATCAATACCATTTACTATAGCCCCTAAGAAGATAAAGTACCTAAGAATGAATCTAACCGGAGAAATAACAGACCTTCACAAAGATAGCTACAAGTCCCTACTACAAGAAACTAAGAGAGACTTACATAAATGGAGAAACCTTCCCTGTTCACAGATAGGAAGACTTCATGTTGTGAAAATGTCTATTTTACCCAAAGCAATCTACTTATATAATACAATCCCAGTACACACTCCAGTGACATTTTTTATTGAAACGGAGAAACAAATCACCAGCTTTGTTTGGAAAGGGAAGAAGCCCCAGATAAGTAAAGCACTACTGAAGAAGAGGAACACGCTAGGATGCCTCTCATTACCCAACCTTAGAGCCTGTTACACTGCCACAGTAGTCAAAACAGCCTGGTACTGGTACAAAAAGAGACAGATAGATCAATGGAACAGAACTGAGACCCCAGAGATGACACCATCTTCCTATGAACAGTTGATATTTGTCAAAGGTCCTAAGACTGGGGTAAAAACAATCTCTTCAATAAATAGTGCTAGCAAAATTGGATATCCATCCACAAAAAATTGAAACAAGACCCGTATTTTACACCTTATACAAAAACCAACTCCAACTGGATAAAAGACCTAAATATCAAATCTAAAACAATAAAGCTCATCCAAGAAAAAGTAGGACAACAATGGAAGTTTTAATACACAATGTAGACAGACTTCAAAATCTGTCAAACAAGCCACAAACAACAGAAGAGAAAATAAATAAATTGGAAACTATTAAGAATCAAACACTTTTGCTCATCCAAAGACTTTATTAATAGAATTAAAAGGCCACCTACAGAATGGGAAAAGATATTTCACAACTATATGTCAGACTGATGCCTGATCTACATAATCTGTAAGGTACTACAAAATATCAATAAGAAAAAGATAAATAATCCAATTAAGCAATGGGCAAAGGAGATGGACAGACACTGCTCTAAAGAGGAGATCCAGGCAGCCAAAAGACACATGTGGACATGCTCCCAATAATTAGCTATTAAAGAAATTCAAATCAAAATGACAATGAGATACCATCTTACACCAACAAAATTGGCCATATCCAAAAAACATAAAACAACAAATACTGGAAAAGCAGTGGAGAAATTGGGACTCTGTTGCACTGTTGGTGGGATTGTAAAATGATCTAACCTCTTTCAAAAGCAATCTGGCACTTCCTTAAAAAGCTGGATCTAGATATACCATTTGACCCATTGCTTGGAATATATCCTACAGAATCCAGGCCTTTCACACCAACTGATACATGCACACGAATGTTTATCACCACACAGTCCACAATAGCAAAAAGATGGAATCAACCCAGATTCCCAACAATAGAGGAATGGATAGGTAAACTATGGTATATGTACTCAATGGAACACTGTGCAATGATAAACGACAACAACGATTTTAGAAACATCTTATAACCTGGTTTCAATTGAAGAACATTATATTTAGTGAAAGTTGTCAGTGACAAAAAGACAAATATTATATGAGACCCCTATGATAAGAACTTAAGAACAGACTTATGCACAGGAGAAAAGACTCTTTGATGGCTGCAAGGGTGGGGAAGGAGGGAGGGTGAAGGCAGAATGGTTTAGATTATATAGTTGATAGAAATTTAGTTGGATGAAATTGGTGACAACACACATTAGAAAGAAGATCAATATTAACTGGACTTCAACATAACATGATTACTCCTCCCATCTTAATCCAATACTACAAGGACAGAGTAGCTGGGGCTAGAGGCCGGGGACCATACTGTCAGGTGAAATAGAGGCCAATTGACACAACTAGCATTTTACTAAGAGAGCCCTTTGCACCCCACAGTGATGAGTGGCACCTGTGGTATTAAAATCTGCCAAGCTGCCATCTGAAGGTACAGCAAATGGTCACAACTTAGCACGAATGGATGATCACCAAGGACCAAAGTGACATGGGGGAAAGAGAACGCAAAAGACAGAGAAATGCACGTGAGTGGATGACTACATCGACCCGTGACTGGAAGAACTGACTGGTGCCTGGCCACTACCACTGATAGCCGTGATGGAGCTCACAACGTCGAGTCTCACTGGCAACACAAGAATAAAAAGCGGTGCACTCTGAAATCTACATGAGAAGATCACAAATGATGGTCCACGGACTTTCGGAGTTCCACCTGGAAGCATGGCCCCTGGCCCTGATGCTGCCCCTGTCTATGAATCATAATGGAAGCCAACTCTCGGACAGGATGGATTGGACTTGGTGACACAGAGTGACCATATCATGTGTGCACTTTATGGTTCTGTGCATCTATAGGATGTTGTCCTGCTGATCTCTTCCTGGAAAAAGGGGAGTGGGTGGAGAGAAGGGGACAGGAGATTGTTGGGAGGATAAGATATGTATGGAGCAGAGGTGAAGAGTGTGCCGTCACCAGGCAGGGAGAGCAGTGGCAGCTGCATATAAGTGGGCATGCAAATTTATATGAGAATGTACATTTTCATTCAATCATTTAAAAAATTGATCTTAGGATAATAATTTCAGGGATTCATCCAACCTTCATGGCTCTGAGATATTTAGAGTCCACAAGAATTTAAAATGCTGTCCTATGTGTCCACCTTTTGCTCAGGATTCTTTTATGAAGTCTTTGTTCAAGATGTTCAGTACTATTGTAGCTGGGTATCATCCAGTTCTTCTGGTCTCATGGTGAAGGAGGCCATTGTCCTTGGAGGCCCTTTGCCACACATTCCATGTCCTCTTCCTATTCCTCACTCTCCTTCTTCCTCTGTTTTTCTAGGTGAATAGAACCCAATTGCTGTGCAGTGGATGATTGCCTGCAAGCTTTTAAGACCTCAGGCAGCACACATCAAACAAGGAGGTAGAACAGAAGTCCTAAACATGTTGTTAGGCCACTTAACTGGAATGAACCATGAAACAATCATCCAAACCAAGAAACCAAATACCATGAAGCTTAGTTGTATGTAAGGAGTCTCAGAAGCTATTCTGTTTTTTTTTTTTTGATCATTGTTGTAAATATATCTATCATACAATTTTTTGCCAATTCAACTTTTTACAAGTGTACAACTTACTGACAGCAATTACAGTACTTGGCTGTGCAACCCTACCCTTAATCAATGCAATATTTCCATCACTGCTAACCTCCCCCTTCTTCCTGTCTCCCACACTCGTAACCACTAGTAAACGTGCTTCTCTACGCATTTGCCTTTTCTTGTCTTTTTTTATAAATTAAATCATACAGTTCTTGTCCTTTTTGTGATCAATTTATTTCACTCAGCGTGATGTCTCCCAGTTACATCCAGCGTGCATATCAAAACTTCATCTCTCCTACTGGCTGGGTAGTATTCTGTTGTATGTGTGGACCACATTTTGTTTATCTACTCATCTGTTGATGGGCATTTAGGTTGTTGCTATGCTTTGACTGTTGTGAATACTGGGGTACGAGTTTCCTTTTGAGTCTCTGCTTTCAAGTATTTTGGGTATATACCTGAAGTAGAATCACCAGGTCATGTGATAATTCTATTGGTTTTTTGAGGAATGCTCATATAATTTTCCATAATGGCTATAGGGTTTTGCATTCCTATCAGCAATAGGTAAGCATTTTAATTTCCTCACATGGTTCCCAATATTTATTGTTTATTTATTATTATTATTTTTGTCTTAGTCTTCCTAGTGGAAATGAAATATTATTTCACTGTGGGTTTGATTTGTATCTCTCTGATAGGTAACAATGCTGAGCATCTTTTCATGTGTTCAGTGACCATTTGAATTCCTCTTTAGTGAAATGTGTATTCAAGTTCTTTGTCTATTTTATGGTTGGTATTATCTGGCTTTTTCATTGTTAAGGTGTTGAAGTTTTATGTATATTTTGGTTATTAGATTCTCATCAGACACCTGGTTTCTGAACATAGTCCCCCAGTTAATATCTTCTCTTGTCACTTTTTTGTAAAAGCTTTCTATAAGCAAAAGTTTTTAATTTTTATGAAGTCTCCTTTATTTATTTTGTCTTTTGCTGTTCGTGCTTTTGTTATTATAGTAGATAATCCATTGTTAACAGCGAGGCCTGACAGCATTGCCCCTGCCTTTTCTTCTAAGAATTTTATGGCTTTAGTTTGTACATTTAGGTTATTAATCTATTTTAAATTTGTTTCTGTGTACAGTGTGAGACATGGATCCTGTTTCATTTTTCTGTATGTGGAAATCCAGTTTTCCCAGTGCACTTAATTGAAGAGACTCTTCTTCCCCCATGAATGGAAACAAGAGTTTTAAAGATGTTATTGATCAAATTAACATGAGGTCACATTGGATAGGGTAGGTCCTAGTATAGTACGAATGATGTTCTTATAAAAGAGGAGAGGAAGAGAAGACATAGAGAGACATATAGGGAAGACTGTATGTGGAGATGGAGGCAGAGATGGAGTTATGCTCTAGTAGTATAAAGCTGCTAATTCTATGGGGCAGTTCTACTCTGTAGAGTAGCAATGAGTAGGAATTGACTTGATAGCAGTGGGTTTATTTTATAAAAAATTAAAAAATTATTTGTTGTGATTGAGTGGAAGTGTACAAACCAGTTTAAATTTGCATGCCTGCCTATGTGCAGCTCCTACTGCTCTCTTTGCCTGGTGACAGCACACTCCTCCTTTCTGTTCTATACTTGTTCTATCCTCTTAACAATCTCCTGTCCCCTCTTTTCAACCCTCTCCACTCCCCTTTAGTAAGAGGCCAGTAGGATGACATCCAAAGGACATAAAGGTAGGAGCATTAACTTATCGGAGCCTTGTTTCTTGTCCGAGCAATGAAGTTAAAAGCTTGGTGAAGGTAAGAATCATATCTTATCCTGCTTTGTTTTTCTCATAGCCCCTGACTTCATAAAAGTAAGCACAAAAATATTTAATGATTTAAATCATTGAGGAATAGATGACACACGAGGAAATAATAGCTTCCACTTTCAGACTTTAGATCCCAACAAAGTCAGCAATTTGCTCAATTATTTCAAGTACCATCTGCAAATGGAACCAATATACTAGTGCTGGGTTGTTGAGAGGCATAAATATGACATAGGAAGCTCTTGGCATGGTTCAGACTGAATAAATTCTAGGTTTTATTATTGGTTACTCACTTTATGTATTATTTCAAGCTTCCAGCAAACCTATAAGGAAAATACTAATTTTATTTTCATTTTTTCTTGTGAGAAAACAGACTCATTCAATCAGGGAAATGTGCAAGTAAGAGGTGCAGCTAAAACTTGAACCCAGCTTTATCAGAGTTCAAATTCCATGTCTATAATCACGATTCTATTTTGCCTTCCTATCTTTTCATGTTATCAGCTGGAAAGACATAAATTCACTCAAGCTCTGAATTCTTGTTTTGGTGTGGGAGGGTGAGGCAAACCAATGGAAATGTGTGAAGAAACTGAAGAACAAGTTGCCTTACTTATTTAATTAAAAAAAATTTTTTTCACACAGGGCAATACTGCAAAGTTCCAATACCAAGGGTACCCTGACATATGCAAATAGATATGCTGCCTAAGACCGTTCCTCAGTTACACCAGACCCTTTAATAAAAGCCTTGGTTGCAAACATGATGGGAATCTCCGCATGGCTCATCACAAAGCTGTGATTGTGGATGCCAGGATCATGGTGACTACTAAGAGCATTTCCCTCCAGTGGCTGTCACCTCCCATTCCCCTATTGCTTAAAAGTAGTTAACTCTTTTTCTGCCTTGAAGTGTTAAGAAAATAAATATAGTAGCACTGACTAATGTGAATGTTGTTGATCCTAAACTTGAACTTGTTCACTGAATTTTCTAGAAAAAGTAGCTTAAGTAGTTAAAGAAGTAGGAATCAGTGAAAGGTGTTGACTTAAATTGGTGTGACCAATTACTAGTTATTTGAACTTGGACTAGCTAGTTTCCTTCTTTGAATCTCAGTTTATTCATCAATCAAATGGAATAATAATATGCCTACCTCATGGAGGGTAGTGACAATTCAATGAGAAAACTATATGAAGACCTCATGTATGTAGTTCCTTGAATGAGGAAAGATGTCAATAAGTAGTAGATATTATTATGGACAAAGGTTTGCCACCATAGGGATTGTCTGAGTGTAGTTCTTCTCTTAACCATGCTCCATGAACACTATTTTTTATCTCCTTCATTTTGTAAGTAATCATTTGATTATCAATGAATGTCTTTTTCATGAGTCTGTAAATTCCGTGTATGTATTTATGTTTTCCAGTCTTAATGCAATGGCCTTACTGGGAACCTGAGTATCCAGAGACAATATCTTATGTCCAGTGACACAAATAAAGTTTGGGCATATTGGAATATAAAGCATTTAAAGGACAACAACAATAATAGGTATAACAACATTAGTTTACTGTACCCAGTTGGGGATTAATTCTCTGCCATTTGGGATCAACGTCATCTGATGGGCAGTTTTCTACTCCTAGTCTGGTTTTGGGTCAGTGTTCCCTGGGATACACCTTCACCTACTTGCCCTTAATCTCCCTCTTTGTCTGAGGACCATCCCCTGTCTCACCTTATCTGAAAAAACTCTTCAGAAGAGAGTTTGTGTTACTCCAAAATGATCAGCATTTGGAAGGAAAAGCACTTAAATATTGACAATAATTCTTTGTACATGCAAATTGCTTAGAATAGTGCTTGGCCCGTTTTTTATTAAAAAGAAAGAAGAACGAGAGAAAAAAACTGAAAAAGTGGCTTGACTCCTACATGAAACTGAGAAGGTATCCCCTCCCTCTCCTGCCCTCATAAATATTAATTTTTTTTCCTGATGACATTTTTAGCTCTTTCTGAAGTGTATTAATTGGTTTCCTGTGAGTCATTGACTATTTCTTCTTTCTATGTTAAAAAAAACATATTAAATATCAATGTGATGATATAAATCTGTATGCGTGGGTGGGTGGGGGTTAGGGAAATTTTCTTTTAAATTCTAAGAAGGGAAATAGCTTTCTCATAGGTTCCCACATCATCCATCAACTCATCACATCCTCAGCCTACTCCATCTTCTTCCTTGAAACAAAGCTGAATGATCACTTCTGGTTTTAAAGCTTGAGAAAAAAAGTTTCAGGAAGTTCTGGAGATGGCCCATTATTTGAGGGGAAGCCGATATTTTGTGATTCTCAACCTGAGTTGAAAGGGAGGCTAGCCGCTATTTCCATTTTGGGCAGCAGGGGGAAGGCGTTGCCACTCCTGCCTACCTAAGATTATCAGGGCAACGTGATGTTTATGCAAACAGCCTTTGACATAATAGCTCTGAAACAGCTGAAAATTGAATCGTGCCTTGAGGCCAAACATCTAGACCACCACCTTTGTTATATTCATCTGCCACAGTAAATTGGGTTCACCATTGACTCAGGGAACTTCTTTTTTCCCAGATTCCAGCTCCACAATAACTTTGTGTAGGAGAAAGACAAATGCGACTTCCTCACACAAAACACTGGCAAGGTTTCATTCCATAAGCTCTTATCTGAAGGGCTGGAGATTGCAGTGTGGATTTCTCTAGTCGTCTGAAGACAAGGAAAGGAAAACTGAGAATCTAAATCAAATCCATCTAATTCTGGAATCTCTCTCTGTGTTTCAATAGCTTTTTAGCACTTAATCTAATTAGGACTTTGCCTCCTGAAATAAATACCTAACAAAGAATGAACCTATTAAAAGACTAAATGTACTACACACCCTTTTGTGCAAATCCTCCGCGTTGTTTCCTTGAAGCAGTAATGCCGATGAAATTGAACGTTGTTTGACTGCCTAATGGTCTCCCGCTGTAAGACGGATTATAGAAAATAAACATCGAGAGGGGGAGAGCCAGGCACTTTATTGAATTCCATCGATGATAATGCCATCACCTGAAATAGCTGCCTGGAAAGAGGGTAAATGGGAAACAAGCAGCAGCATCCTGAGCCAATTTGCAACTGGGGAGCAGTTCATTTTCTTGATAGTCGTTTTGTTCTCTTTTGGGTTCACTGCTCTGGTTTGGTGGGTTGATGTAAAGCAGAATTTTAAAAGAAATCTATAGGCAACTTATATGCTTTTCACAGGAGGACTTTCAGACATTGATTAATTAATTGATTCATTCAACTGTCAGTGTTTGTTTAATGAGGGCCTACTGTGTGCTAGGCACCACTTAGGAGCCAGGGATGGGATAATGAGCAAAACAGATTTGTTTCTGCTCTCCTGGGAAATGTATAGTCTGATGGAGGTGATAGAATACATGGGGTGATAGAATATTGATGGGGTAAGAATACATGTAAAGAAGATTTAGCCTGAGTTAGGGTTATCAGGGAAGGCTTCACTGAGAAAATAATGGCTAATCTGTATTCCATAGGAGGAGTAGGGAGTTACTAGGCCAGGATGTACGCCATTTCTTTGAACAACAATTTCAAGACAAGTTGAAGAATATCACAAGTACTCCCACCCCAACCCAGTTAAGTATGAAGATTGGCGGAATAGACACTTTATTAGTATTAGTTATGAGTTTACCAGGTCAGACAATTAAGTTTGTGAAGTCATCTTAGAAAAAAATGCTACATATCTTACTGCTGAATGTCACTACGGTCACCTTCCAAATTCTCCCCTTGGGAAGCTATGCAATGATGCCAGCACCTAGTCCACCCCTGCAAGTACTTTTTCTAGGATGAGTTTGCAAACTTAATTATCAGCGCTCGTCCAACAACAGCTCTAACGGACATTCCAGAAAGAGTTCCAAAATTGCTCTGAAGGGTGGACTAGGCTCTGGTGTTGGCACATAACTTCCCAAGGAGAGTACTTTAAAGGTGTTAGTAGTGATATTCAGCAATGCAGAACGTGGTACCTTTTCAGGGTTGAGTTCGCCAACTTAATTGTCAGACTATGTATTTAATGGGTTCGAGTTCAGAGCTATGTAAATCATGGAACTTTTCTGTACCTCAAATTTCGTTTTCTTAATAAAAGTTTGTAGTAATTCCCATCCAATTTCCTTAACAGACCTGATGCTTGCATCAAATCAGACAATATACATACAAGTGCTTTATAGTACAAAACTCACCATGAAAATACTACTACCATGGAAATTATTATTATGGGTTAGTGCTATACTTGGGCCTATCCGTGAGGATTTTGTAGTCTTCTTGGGTCAATAAGAGAGCTATAAGCTGATAAATGGTGAGCAAAATAGTTTATGGATAAATGATCCAGTGAGTGGCACAGATAATATAATAAGTTGGATGACATCAGGGAGAAGGTAGACCTACAAGAATGAATGGGATTTAGAAAGGGGAGAGTAGGACTCTCAGGAAGTCTATATTTGGGGTTCATGGAGTGCTGGTGTACATCCTGGCAGCTGGATCACATTGGTTGAGGATGGTGTTCCAGTGGGTGCAGCTCAAGTTCAGCCTGATGGCCATGGGCCAATCTGTTAGATCAACACTTGACATTGGGTTGGATGGTACTCCAGTGGCCTATTTAAGACTCTTCTCTGCTCCTTGATGCCCACACTTTAATTACTCAGTGTCCTTTTGCTACCCAGGTCTTATCTGATTGCCCCATCCTCTCCATCACTTCTCTAAATCTTCCCTGGTCTCCTAGAACCGTGTTTTCTATAGTAGTAACTGTTAAGTAATCAGTGCTAGGGTGCTAATGGGAGATAATGAGGACCTTCATGTTTTACAGTCCTCTAAAAAGACAATGCTTAAAACCAAGACCTCCTAAATTTGTGTAATGTAGGGACTTCTTTTAAAGGAGAAAATACTGCTTTCAACTCCTGAGAATACAACTGCTGTTTCAGAAACACTGACTTAATACACTTTCAATTACAAATTGTCACTGCTGAAGAGAAGTTTTGGTCTTATAGCTGCTGAGATATTTTGTTTTTCTTTTAAAATTATCATTGACACGAAAACACACAATTAAAAAAAATTCTTGAAACTCTTAGGCCCTTGAGAAAATGTGCACAGAGCTCTGGAGATAAACGTGTGCCTTAGTGAGAGGAGTACTACTTCAAACAAAGGAGAAAGTCACCAGTGGGAATTTGCAGCATGGAGTTGGATCCATTAGGGAGATATTTTGGGCCATTCATAGCCGTTTAAACTAAGCACGGCAGGGGATTCTCTTTATCCCCAGGGTCTCAGTTCCCCATTTGCTTTTCCCATTACCCCATTACCCCATTATATTTCTTCATCCAAGTGGCATTTCTTTGACAATTAATGGTGATGGCACCCTCATTAGACCCCATACTATCTTATGACGACTGCTACCTAAGTTCAAGGCACTCGTGTTCATTGCCATTTTCATATACTAGTTTCTCACTTTGCTCACAGAGACCTAGTTCTATCTAGAAGGTTCCTGTGCTGCCTCAGAGGGCCAGCTTTCTAGTGTGTCTCAGTGCTAGAATCCCAGCCTTGGAAAAATAGACAAAGGCAGCAAGAAAAGCTAGCCATTTTGAGAAAATTATCCAGCTTCTAGGATGAGTTCTGTAAGCTCCAGAAGGCATCTTCATCTCTGAGTGGTTCTGATTGCAATGAATTGTCCTTACTTACTTCTTTTGTGTGTTAATGTTTGTGCATCATGGAAGGAAAAAGATACAGGAAAAGGTAGAGTGTAAGAAATGAGGGAAGAGATGAAGGATAAACAATGGTAGAGAGATAAGAAACACATTTCCGTGTGGTGCCACCAAACAATACATTAGAAGGATAAAGCTTCAGAACTTCCTTGCAGGCAATGGATTCTTAAAGGTAACACCAAGTGTGAACAACAAAAGAAAAGACAAACAAGTTGGATGTCATCAGAGTGAAAAGTTTTGTGCATCAAAGAACAAAGAAAATTAATAGACAACTAACAGAATGGTAGAACATATTTGGAGACCATATATCTGATTAAGAGTTTAAGATGCAGAATATATAAGGAACTCTTACAACACAACAACAAAAATACAAAGAACTCAATTACAATAGACGAAAGACTTGAATAGGCATTTTTTGCAAAGATATGTAAATAGCCAGTAAATACATGAGAAGATGCTCAACACCATTAGTCATTAAGGAAATGAAAATGTAAACCACAACGAAATACAGCTTTACAACCACTGCAATGGCTATGATAAAGCAAAACAAAAAGAAGGAAAACTGTTGGCCAGGATATGGAGAGATTGGAACCCTTATCTGTTACCGGTAGAAATGTGAAATGGTGTTGCCATTGTGAGAAACAGTTGGTGTAGTGGTTAAGGGCTACATCTGCTAACCAAAAGATCAGCAGTTCTAATTGCCAGGTACTCTTTGGAAACTCTATGGAACAGTTTTACTCTGTCCTATAGGGTTACTATGAGTTGGAATCGTCTCAAGAGCACTGCATTTTTTTTTTTTTTTTTAAAGTTTAACACAGAATTATCATGCATACAATTCAGCAGTTTTACTTCTGGGTATCTATCCAAATGAATTGAAAGCAGAAACAAACAGATTCTTGTACACCAGTGTGCCAAGGTCAGATGGTGGCCTATTGATTGATTCACATAGGTTAGCTCTCACCGCTTTCATACATTTTTTAGTTAGCTGGCTGTTGAGCTTTAGGGCTCTGTGGTTAGCCTGCATCTTGTCTTGGCTCGAGAGCCTCTTAGTCCTCCAAATAGCCACCCCTTGGAACCTTCCACTGCACTGCTGATGTTGCCTGAGCTTCATCCCTTGCTGATTACAGGAACTGTCTTCTCTTGCCAGTCCCTTATCACACTCTCGTCTCTCCTCCCACAGGATCTTCAAAGTGTTATGGCTTTTTACCTGCAAAACTCTGAAAATTGTTAAGAGTTTGTATATATGTTGGGAAAGTGAAGATGGAAAAAATAAAATGAACACTGTGATAGTTAGGGTCAGGTGTCAATTGTTTCTGCTTTGTATGTATATATTAAATATTTTTTATTTTCTTCACTTATAGAATATAAGATGTAAATGGGGCTAGCGTGTTTTTGGTTGTATGTGTGTTAGTTGTATCTCGTTAGGTGCAAGTATGATTTATAATTGTCTTTATTCAGAGATCAGGTGTGGTTTAAGACGTGTATTGACAAATGATGGACTGTGATGGTTAAGATCGTGTGTCAACTTGACTGGACCATGGTTCTCAGTGT
Organism: Heterohyrax brucei; assembly: GCA_028571685.1. Lineage (NCBI taxonomy): Eukaryota > Metazoa > Chordata > Mammalia > Hyracoidea > Procaviidae > Heterohyrax > Heterohyrax brucei. Next base: position 176,308,703 of record CM053141.1, read on the forward strand.
TCACATGTGACTACTCTCATGATTGCATCTGCTGTGAGTATCCAGTCAGTTTAAAAGGAGTTGCATTGGAGGTGTGGCCTGCATCCATGTTTAAGTTGATGTTGTGACTTTTTGCTTGCTCTGGATCCTGTGACTGTCTCCAGTTTGTCTGATCTCCAGCTCTTTGGACTAGAACTCTCAGCTTGTCTGCAGATCTTAGAACTAGTTGGTCTTTGCAACCTGAGAGTGGGACCCTTGCTCTCAGATCTGTTGATCTGGAGTTCACCAGCCCCTGCTGCTGTGTGAACTAGGAGAAGTCACCATCCTGTTCCAGGAACTCTGCATGTTCCAGCTTCTATAGTTGCACCAGTCATTTCCTTGACACAAATCTCTCTCTGTGGATATTTATATACTTCACTGGTTTTGCTCTCTAGAGAACCCAGCCTAAGACTAACACTAATTAATATCTGTAAAAAATTATCCTAGTGATAATACTCAATTCATACAGGTAATTTCTAGAAGAAAATATGCCTTTAGGACTTCTTTAGGCTGTGATGAGAGAGCTTGAATGTTTGTCTAATTTTCAGGCAGCTCTTTAGAAAATATCTTTCTAAAGTGTAGTATTTACCATGGTTCAGAATTCAAAATACACAAAAAGATGCATAGTGAAAACTGAATCTCTCTCTTATTTCCTGACCACCAAGTTCTCCTCCTCAGAAGCAACTACTGTTACACGTTTCCTGTGTTTTCTGCCAGAATTATCCTGTGCATGTGTAATCATAAGGAGCCCCGGGCATACAGTAGTTAAGCACTTGTCTGTTAATTGAAAGGTCTGTGGTTCGAACTTATCAGCCATTCTGCAGAGAAAGAGGTAGAAGCTGCTTCAGTAACCTGAGGGGCAGGTCACTACCAGTTGGAACTGACTCAGTGGCAAGAGATGTTTATATATAATCATACATCATTTCACACTTTTTTTTTTTTGCTTACAAAGTACTTGTGACTTTTATCTGTATAGTTACACAGAGACACCTCTTTGATTTAGTTGCTTCATGCTATATTTTACTACACGTAGTTTTGTTGTTATTAGGTGCTGCTGAGTCGATGTTACCTAAGCTATTTACCAGCCCCTTGTTGCTGGACATTCAAGCTTTATCAGACTTTTACAATCGTAAATAATGATAATAACAATCCTGGTTATCATACACAGGTCTAGGCAAATTCCAGGATAAATCACTAGAAGTTTAATTCTTGGGTTAGAGGATATGTGCATTTTTAGTTTAGATATATATTGCTAAACTGCCTTTCTCAGAGGCTATATAAATTCACATTCCCATTAATAAAGTATTAAAGTGTCTGTTTTACCACCTTTGTTATTAAAAGGTGCTATATATTTTTTTTAATCTTTGTCAATTTGAGTGGTGAAAGAAAGTATCTCAATGTAGTTTTCAATGATAGTTTCTCATACTACACGGAATTGGAGTAAACTTGATGTTTATTGGATATTTTTACTATTTTTTTTGTGAAGTGTCTATGCATGTTGCCTGTTTTCTTGTTTGGTAGTTGTATTTATCTTAATTGATTTCTAGGAACTCTTTGTTTATTAAGAAAAACAGCCTTTGATCTTTGACATGCATTACAATTTAGTTTTCTTCCAATTTATTGTTTGTGTTTGACTTTGTTTCTGGTGTTTCATTTGTAATTTTTGGAGTGAAATTTATACTTTTTTTGTGGTTTCTGAATTTTGTGTTATAAACAGAACTACTTTCTTTTCTGTAAGACCACAATATTTCCATCACATTTTCTTCTAGAAGCTTTATGGTTTCACTTTTTACTGTTTCACCTTTGATTCATGTGAAATGTCTTTTGGTGTATTTCACCAAATGATTATTCATTTTTCGTATTTTAATCATTTTGCAGTTATTTGAAAAACAGAACAAGAATTCTTTGGAATGTATGCTGTTTCTGAATTCTGCTATCCAGAACTGGACTGGGAATAATTGGCAGGTAGTTTGAGCATTCCAGGTACACAAGTAATGAATAACTGCCATTGAAAAGTCAGGAAATGAGCCTCAGAGGTAGGGATGGGGGTCAGGGTAGGGAGTCTATCTTCATTTTCTTAACCCCTTTCTTGAACTTTCATAGCCTCGAAGAGAATTTGTTGACTTTAGTGTTAACACTCTTGGGGCCAAAACTTGGCAGCAAATGAAAAGCTAGTTATGCTTGATAGTAAAGAAGGTACAGTGAGCTCGTGTTAAGTGTGTATTTTGCTATCATGTGGGATATTTAGTCTTAAATGGCCCTTTTTTCCTACTATAAATTATTTCTAAGGAAATTCTTTTTTTTTTTTCCACAAAAATATCATCTCAGAGAGGTGATTTTTATCTCTAGAGGCACTCCTTCTGAACTGTTTCCTTTTTGTTTTCCCCATAGAGTGATTTACTGTGCTCCCTGGATTTTTTCCAGAATCAACCCTGTTATACTGAAATTCTTTGTCCTGTATCACAGTCACAAATCATTTATCTTGGTTATTTTGGGGAAAAAGATACTTCCCAATAAGATGCCGTCATTCTGCTGCATATCCATCTGCTGTACTTGTCTCCCTGGGGGCCTCTTAGATCATCAATCAGTTTTTAACTGGTCAGTTAACTGAAGGAAAAGCTTTGTTCTATACTTTTGGTTGGGTTGATCAGGCATTTGGCACTGTGTGGAGATGGTAAAAGCATCTCTCAGCAGATGATAATCCAATAGTCAGGAAGAACATATTGATCTTAAATCTTTAAAAGGAAAATATGTGTGACAAGGGAGCCATCAGAGGTAAATATTTATTAGGAATTCTCAGTTGGGAAAAGGAGTGCATTCTCTAGGTCAGTGGTTCTAAAAATGATCAGATATAAAAAAAAACCTTGGGAGCTTGTTAACCATGCAGATTTCTGAAGTCTTCTACAGATTATGATTTAGTAAGTCTGAGAAGATTCCTGGGAATCTTTATGTCAACCAGTTTCTAAAGTGATGTTGATGTAAGCGGCCCAAGGGCCAAATTCTGAGGTCTCGAATAGAACACATTTATTTGGTAGTGCTGGTTTTTAGCAAAAGCAGGTGGGAGACCAGCTTTGACTTTGGAGTTCCTCTTTCATACTCTCTCTATGCTCTTCTCCTCATGGTTCAAGTTCTTCTGTTGCCTTCAATTCTTAAATTTTGTCACCCTCCCCCCCCCCCGCCGGCAAGTGCTCCAGGCTGCTTGCGCACAAGCGCACACACACAGAGAGAGAATGAACAAACAAACCCAACAACGAAAAACCCCCAAGCAAACAGCAACAAAAAACAGTTGCCCCTGAGTTGATTACAACTCATGGCAATCCCATGTGTGTCAAAGTAGATCTGTGCTCCACATAGTTTTCATTGGCTAATTTGTCAGAAGTAGATCATCAGGCCTGTCTTCTCAGTCCCCCTGGGTAGACACAAATGACCAATCTTCTGGTTAGTAACCTGGTTCTTAACCGTTTGTACCACCCTGAACTCCCTGGGGAAATCCTGGTGTCATAGTGGGTTAAGTGATGTGTCTGCAGTTCGGTAGTTCAAATCCAGGTGTTCATTTCCAGGTGTTCCCTGGGAATGCTAGGTGACAGTTCTCTGACCTCTAGGGTGGCTATGCATCAGAACTGATCCAATGGCAGTGGGTTTGGTTTTAGTTTTGGAACTTCCTAGACCACTACTTGGCAGGTTGTCTTTGGGACTCTGTTGCTTGCTAAGGCCTTCTCCTTAGGAAAAGTAGACTGCCTTGTTTTCTGTCATCTGAAAGTCCTGATAAGAAACTCATGGCTAATCGTGAATTCATAATTTGAGATTCAACCAGCATTTTTCTCAGAATCCCCAAATATGTCAGTTCAGTTAATACATACCAAATGCCTGTTCCTTGCTAGTCTATGTGGCTAAGAAGATGATACACAATCTTCTGCCTTTAAGGAGTTCATGGTATGGAGCTGTGGTTGACAAACTTTTTTTTTTGGAAAAGAGTCATATGATAAACATTTTAGGCTTTGTGTGCTATAGGTCTCTGTTGCAACTGCGAATCTCTGCCTTTGTGGTACAAATCAGCCATAGACAATATGTAACCCAATGAGCTTGGTTATGTTTCAGTAAAACTTTATTTGCAAAGAGAGGTGGCAGGTTTTTTGTCTACAGGGCACCAGTAAGCAATCAAATGCATACATAGTGATAACACTGGAATAAATGGTAGGCCATGCATAGTAACAGAGCTTCAATTCAAGAACCAGGTCTGATCAGTTGGTTCAGATTAGTGGCTTCTTACAGCACCTGGTTCATTCATTCCGTCAGTAGATCTTTACTTTCTTTACTACTCCTGTGTACCGTTTTAGTGAAACAAACTGTTGCTATGTGTTAGTTTTTACCCCAAGGGTAGGAAATGGCAGCACCAGGGCTGTGGATTTGCTGTCCATCAACGATTTTAGATAGTACACAAATAAATAAGAAATATTCTACACATATAAGCCCTATACACAAGGAACTCACGGTTTTGCATTAATTTTGGTAGGATAGTACTTTGTGTTCATTTTACAGATGTTAAAGGGAAGTTAAGGAACATGTTAAATATCATTTAACTAGTGAGCTATAGAATAGCAATTTCAGTCCATGTTTCTTGTGCATAAGTCGCAAACCTTTCTAGTATACTCAAGCTGCTTCTAGTAATAATGTCACAGTGCCACAGTCCTGATTTGAACTGCAGTATAAATTAGAGGTCCATGACTTGTCCCCAAGGGGTGTGAGCTATGATTGTGGTGTGTGTATTTGTGGGCGTAACCCTACTAAAGCCATGACTCATGTAGTCTAGTCTCAAGCTGTGTTACAATCAAAGAACTTAGTTTAAAAAAGTTAATAAAAAAACCCCTCAAGCTCTTTATTTAAATTACTCAAATGCTAAGGAGAGGATATATATGCTGCAAGAACTTGAAAATATTTTCTCCTGTAATCACCTAGTGCCCTCATACTTTGTGACTTCTCCCTTTCAACAGTTTTGTAAAAGTCCCAGAAAAGTTCCACCTCCGTTTCCAGCCTTTGTGCCCTTCGCCCACCTATCCTCCTCCTATCTATCACAAAATCTAAAGAGCTGGTTGACAATAGCAGAACCATCTCAAAGAGCTGGGGAGAGGAAGGAATCAAACGAGCAAAGCTAGAAACTTTCTTTGGTGGCAAGGGGGATAGAAAAGCCTGGAAACATTAGACCTATACTTAGACTTATATTTATACCTTTATCTATTTCTATACCCTTTTATTTTCTATGTCTACACTGATCTCTATTTCTTTTTTCCTATATCACACATTTTGACCACTTAGAGGGAACTGGATAAGACTGTATGAGTTTACAGGCTAGTCTCAGTAAAGTGTGGTGATCACTTAACCAGTTATAGCATTAGTTTGTCTACCTTTCCTTCCTGTATACTAGACCCTGAGTTTAAAGGAAATGCCCTGTTTACTCCATTTTTACTTGTTTACTAAGTACATGGTGTGTACTTAGTAAATATTTGTTGGGTATATGAATGAATGAGTGATAAAGGCTGAATGTGTTAAGTCTCTTAGGGCTGTTTGCAGCTGTTTCGGTAACAATGCTTTGGTCCAAAGGAATTCCCAACAGTGAGATAGCACGTGCCAATATTAGGCCTGTGGGGAAAGTATTTTGTAATGGGGGCCTCATGGTATACCTTTAATCACTTAGGTAAGTAGGTGAAAGATTGTGTTAGAGCTATACTGTGGATGTTAACAGGTGTGCTGTACCTGGAAGAACCTCAGAAGGCTTGTGACCATACTGTAACTGTATACAACTATTTTGGGTACCCACGTTACTTGGAAGGAGTTCTACAGCTTTCCCTGGTGGGAATCAGATCTTCCAAGTGTTCAAAACTCCAACCCTTCAGAGCTTTTACACTTGTATCCTTTAGTTAACGAGCCCCAGGGGTCACATCTCCCTGGGTCTTAAGAGATATTAGAACAATGATAGCTTGTGTGGTGAGAGGATGTCTTCCATCTCCCCTTTCTCTGTTTCTGCAAATTGGTTATCATTTATTGGGGGTGTTTGTGTTTTGTTTTTTGGAAATGGAAAACCTTTTAAAAATGTTTATCATGGTACATATTGTAGAAATTAGTTGCAAAAAACCTTTTAGAATAAAAAGCATACGGTGAAATTTTCCTTCTAATCACTATTTCAAAAATAACTACTTCTCACATCTTGGTGTATATACTTTCCAGCAGTTATTGCAAATATTAGTGTGCCTGTATTATTCATAATTTCTGTGATGGGAAGTAATTAAAATGGGTAAGGGAAAAGATGTGTATTGAATGACTTACTGAAAGCATATCTCTATTTTTGGTTACTTCTGCTTTCCAATAACAAGCATAGTCAGGTAGGAACATTGTCACTGCCACAGCCACCACTGTCATTAGCTGTATGAAGTGCTTTCCGATACTGTGCTAAGTATTTTGCATCTCCTAGTTTTAGGACTTGCAATAACCCTGTGAGGAATTCTTTTCATATGTATATGTTTTGGTAGGTGCCATCAAGTTGGTTCCCACTCATAGAGACCATGTAGAACAGAGTAGAACTGCTCTTTAGGGTTTCCATGGAGCAGCTGATGGATTTGAACTGCTGACTTTTTGGTTAGCAGTTGTAGCTCTTAACCACTGTGCTGTCAGGGCACCATTCACATACATATCACATACCACATGCACTCATGCTTGCATGCACACACACACACTATTTACATATACATGTAAACACATACATACATATGTACATATACATACCTACATATGTATGCCAAGTGCCATCGAGTTGGATCCTACATATATATGTATGTATATATATAAAGATCAGGACATTGAGTTGCAGAAAAATGAATGAACTGGCTTGAGGTAAATGTCATATCCAAGGCTTTCTGGGAGCACACCTCACCCTCTTAGTTTATGACCCGGCTCTTGCAGGAAGATACTAAGACAATATAGTAACAGCAGTGTCAGGGAACAGAAAGACAGTATTCCTCCTCCTTGGACTCTACTCCGATACAAGATCATGAAGTATAATTCTTTTACGCACTCTGCTTACCCTTATACCCTGTCAGCTGAAAAAGAGTAGAAGCGTCCACAGTGTAAATTAGATTAATCCACCTTGCTCAAAGTGGTAGTCCAAAAAACACAGAGGAGGGTACACCTACTGAACTGTGTACCTCTAAAATTCTCATGTCAAATTATTTTTCAAATAACTATGCTAATGCCTCCCATGGTGCAGGAACCTCTTAAGCAGGAGTGGGACTTGCAGCTTAGTTCAGGGAGAAGGAATTTAATGATGTGATATGGGAGCCAGTGGAAGCTGAGACTTCTATTCAGCTTCTTAATGATAGCAATAATGATGACGATAAATGAAGTACATTTGTTTGATTTCAGCAAGGTCTTAATTACAAAGCGAACAAAAAGGAAGACACTCGAGTTCTAACAGAGCCACTGGCCTGTGAGTGTTACAGCTTGAATTCTGCCCCCTCCCACCCCCAAAAGACATGCTGATATTTTAGTTACAGGTACCCATGCATGTGAACTTGTTTGGAAATAGGGTCTTTGAAGAGGTTATCAATCATTTACCATGAGGTCCTACCAGGTTAAGGTGAGTCCTCATCCAATAAGAGTGGCATCCTTATAAAACAAGAGAAGAGAAGCAGACAGACAGACAGACAAAGGAAGGACGCTAAATGATGCTGCAGCTGTAAGCCATGGAATGAATGCCTGGAACGACTAGAAGTTGGGAGGAAGAAATAGAATAGAATCTTGCTCCTAGTCTCTGACAGAATCAACACAGCAGACATTCTGATCTCAGACTCCTAGTCTGCAGAACTGTGACAATAAATTACTGTTCCTAAAAGCCACCTGCTTTGTGGTATTTTGTTATGGCAGCCCTAGGAAATCAATCCAGTGGGACAATTCTAGGCTGAGAACTCCACAAAGGAGAACCACCGGTTCAAAACGGTGGCCTCAGGCAGCTCAAGTCCTGGAGGTGCAGGTATCACAAATCTGAGATTTTGTTTGATTCTTTAGTTACAGATAGGTCAGCTGAGAAGCACAGCCAGAAGGCTCCTTAGAAGCGAGGTTGGCAAGACTCATGCTTCATGTCATTAAGAAATGTTATCGGCAGGACTAGTCTCAGAAGAAGGGCCTCATGCTCGGTAAAGTAGAGGGTCAGCACAGCAGGAAGACTCTGCAAAATGGGCTCAAACATAGCAACGACTGCGAGGATGGCCTGGGACCAGGCAATGTCCTCACTGTGTTGTACATCAGGTTGTTAGGAGTTGTAACCGATTTGATAGCACCTAACAGCAACTAGCTGAGATGGGCAGGCAGTGGTGGCTCAGCAGTAGCATACTACTGTCCTTGAGTTTGATTCCCAGCCACTCTACCTCGTGCACGGCTGCCGTTCCTCTGTCAGTGGAGGTTTGAGTGCTGCTATACGCTGAACAAGTTTCAGTGGAACTTCCAGACTGAGACAGATGAGGAAGAAAGGCGGTGCAACGAAAACCCTATGGATTACAACTGCTCAGCCTGCAACTCTTTTGTTCTGCTGTTTATGGGGTCACCACGAGTTCAGGACCACCTCAGTGGCAGTCAAGTACAACAAGCGGAGACCAAAAGCAGTGAGTTCTTTCCCAGGCTCATACAGCTGCAGTAATCCAAGTTTCCAGACCTCCAACGATTTTGTAGCTTTTCACCTATTCAGTGCTGCCTCTCTAGGATTTAGACTATTAATTTCCTTGGACCAGGGCTTCAGTGGAAAGCTCTGTATTGTGTAGAGCTAATTTTTCCAGGTTGTCTAGGTCTAACCTTTCATTGCCCTTGAGCTTAATAGTATCTAACAAATAGCAAAGTAAAACAATTTCTGTCTCAGACACTCAAGTGAAATCTGCCCAGTGGAAAGATGACCCTCCTACCCTTGGAAAAAAGTCAGTTTTGTGTCCATTTCTTTATTTATTTCAACATTCTTTTATTCCATATAAATTCATTCTCTTGTGAATTCTCCTTTGAACTTGTTGTAACATCTGTCTTGTTCCCTCATTTTAGTAATGAGTTAATAAAATCTTTAATGTGTATTATTTTATATCTGTTTAAGTCATAATTTTACTTTTAGTGTGTAGACATTGTCCCTTAACACTACTGACTTTATATTTTTGGACATATCCTTGAACCATCTTTTCTTTAATACCTCTCTTGAAATTGATTCACTCTACAATACGTAATTTATTTTAGAAGGGCATTTGGTATACATGTTATAAATGAAATCCATTTGCCACAAAAAGGAATGAAGTAAGTTAAATTCAGTGAAAAAAATCAGTGTTACTGAGTTTCATTTAGAAACTCTGGCATGTGGAAAACTCTAAACATAGTTATCTTTATTTCTGTTACAAAAGAATACAATAAGTGAAAAACAGTGTGGTGGATCAGAGCTCCTTAAGTGCAGGTAGAAGAGCGGGAGTTAGGGTCATCATCAGCCCAAAGCTGATTCCTATGAGGCAGAGGGCATACATACCTCCATTCTCCAACCTTTTCACCAATTCTGAAACCAGTTGTCTCTTCTATGGCACCCTCTAATTCTTTGTGAGGTTCAATAATTTACTGTAGTGGCCACACAGAACTCACAGACAGTAGCTACGACTGTGGAGCTTATTATGGAAGTAACAGGCTACAATTCAGGATCAAAGTTAGCTCGGAAGTAACAGGAACTACTCAGGATACAGTTCTTTGATTGAGCCGCCGAGTGCCATTGAGGGCAGCTTTTTCTTGGCTGTGCTAACAGGTTAAACTTTCTTTTAGCCCTTGGCCCTAACCTTTGGCTTTTGGCTGTTGGCCAGGCCTCTGTCTTGCTCTGGCTAATGTTACAAAACTATTTAGCTCTGCTACTTGGTGCCCAGAGGACCCCATTCCATCAGGAAGTCTTCTGCCCAAAGGCTTTCAGCTGTCTCGCTTTGTGGACCAGGAAGCCCACTGTAGCCTCCTTGCTCTGTGGTGTGTGAAGCCCACCGCACTATCTCACTCCAATATCCTGGTTCCCGCTGTCTTGCATCACTGTTGCCTGTAGTATTACCCCTCTGTCTGTCTTCTGGGTCTAGGAGGTTGTCAGTGTGGAAACCCTGAGTCGAAAGGAAACGCTGTGCTCCCGGATTTTCTCAACGGTGGTGAGGCTACTACCAGCCTCTGAAATTGGTTACTTTTAAACCTAACGGGGTGTCAAAATTTACCAACCCTCTAAAAGGCTTCCATGTACCTTATTTGCATTAGAAAAATTGTCCAATCCCCTTGGTGGGCCCTAAGCACATTATTTGCATAGCTCCATTCAATCATTTTGTGGGAGTTATAAGACTGTGGCTAGAAGAGCCGTATAATAGTGATTCACTGCACTACAGTAAGAGTCAGGCATCGTGAAGGACACACTAGTGCTAGAATGAGACTTTCTTCTTGCCCTGGCCTAGTCAGAAGAATTGAAAGAAAATGAGACCAAGCAAACTTTCTTGCAATGGGGACTCAATGTTATTTAGTGCCTTACTTATGGATCATCTACAATTTTCTCCCCTTAAAAGCAGATTCCATTGACATCAGGATGGCAACTAACTTCAGAAAGAGGAGTACTGTGCAAATAGGCTGATCTAGAGACATTGAGTGCAGGGGAAACAACACTACACATGTGAATTAACATCTTATTATAGCAGAAACCAATCAGAATCGTTCCCAGAATTTTAGCTCTGGTTCAGCCCTCTGTCTTAAACTATGGCTTCTTAGAATCCATACATGTCTTCACTGTGGGTGCCCCATAAGTAATCTACTACCCAAGTGGTCTAGAGACCAACAATTTATCTTCTACGTCAATTTTGTTTTCTCTTGAGTTCCTTGGTTCAGTGAATGGTATGTCTATTTCCCCAGCTGCCCAACTCAGAAAACAGGTCATCCTGACTCTTACCTTTTTTTCTTCACATTCAATTAATTATCAAACACTCCAGAGTCCATTCCTTTAAAAATGTCAAATTTGCCAACTTCTCTCCATTCTCATTGTCATTACTTTTTTAAAAATCATCTTATTGTTTTGTCTGGACAGCCTCAACAGCTTCTTAACAGATATCCCTGCCCTTAGGTTCTCTTCTCCACCCTCAATATTTTCTACATGTTTTTGTGAATAAATTTATAAAATGGAAATCTTCCTAAAAGTTTAATGTAGCTCTGTAGTGCCCTCAGAATGAAGCCTGTACCTCCTAAGTGAATTTAACGGTACTGTATGACCTGGCCTTACTTCCTTCCCCTGTGTTATTTATTGAAACCTTCTCTCCAAAGCACCTGCACTTTATCCCATTCATCAGCACTTTCACCCCTGTAGTCTGCCTATTGCCAGTTATAATAAATGAATGATTCGTATTTCTATTGAAGGCCCGTATTTTGGTGGGGTAGGGTTGGGAATGGAAGGATATGATGGAGATGTTGAGGGAAGACCTCAACAAAAGTCAGTTATAAGAAAGTGGGGAGAGCAATTGTCATCCGTTGATTAAATAAAGTGGTTTGGAACTAATTGACAGACATTGCTTAGTATTTGCTAGTTGAATGAATGACTGTATATGGAAAAGAATTCAGGATGCAGGTACATACTGAATGTGAAGCTGAATTAGGTATCTAGGTAGGAAAGCAATTTGAATTTATACAGCCTTTTCTCTCTAAGTATATCAAAGTACATCCAGTCACTTCTTGGTTTATGCGTGTGTGGTTAGCTATGGTAGATTTTTAATGTCCTGCTGTCCTTGTAATGCACATCTATTTGGTTTGGGGCTATCACTCTTTATTCTCAGCTTGGGAGTACACAAGGTAAGGAAGTAGGGCCAGCTCATGAAGTACCATTTACATTTACTTGAGAGGTCCAGGCTTTGTTCTTAGTGCACTGCAGAGCACATTAAACTTATAGTAAGGAAATGTAAACTCATTCTAGCAGCACCTTAAACTAACATGAGGTTGAAAATGTATAAAGAGATTTTCAAAGTGAAAAGAAAATGAATTTTGTATTATCTGCTTATTGTTTGCATATCACTTTTCTTCCCGTATTGTGAATAATTACCATGGAGGAATAGAAAGACTGTGGGGTTTAGACTTGAATACATCTATATTTGAGCCCCAATTCCTCCACTTGATAGTTGTATGCCCTTAGGCAAGTTCCCTAACTTCTGTGTAGCTCAGTTTGCTTATCTGTAAATTTCAGATGAAAACCAAATGTGTTGCCACTGAGTTGATTCTGACTCATAGCAAACTTATAGGACAGAGTAGAACTGCCCCACATAGTTTCCAAGGAGCGCCTGGTAGATTTGAACTGCCAACTTTTGGCTAGCAGCTGTAGCACTTAAACATCACACCACCAGGGTTTCCTATCTGTTAATACAAGTAGCAGTAAATGATGATAGTGATAGTAATACCACCTTCAGAGGGGGCATAGTGTAGGGGTTAAGAGTGAAGTTTCTGGAGTCAGACTTAGCTAGGCTCATCATACCTCTGCGTCTTACTGGATCTGTAATTAGATTTTTAATCTAGCTGAACCTTGTTTTCCTTATCAATAAAATATGCATCATAATAACAACACCTACTTCGGAGTGAGGTCCTGACATCACTGAATGAGTTATTTTGTATAAAAGATTTAGCACACTCCGTGTATGTCACAAAGCAGAGTATATTTTCCATACATGTTAGTTATAATTCTTTTAAATCACAATTTGTACTACTTCTTTATAGAGCGTTTGCAAGCATCAAATGAAACATTGCATGTGAAATGCCTTGTAAAATTAAGTAATTTTATTGTTATAATCAAGACTTGACAATTTTGGACATGGTATAAGCATTACTCATTTAACTAATAGTTAATGTGTTCATATAATATCCATTCATTACCTTTCAGCCCATTAACAGTCTATTTTCATACTTCACAAATGAGTTTAAAGTGACTTTGAATAGGTGATTAGGGTGTTGCTCAGAGCTATAGCAATCTCAGAACCACATCCTCTGATTGATTTTCAACCAGCAAAAGGTTAACTAGAGCTGGATGAGATTGGCTGCAAATGAACCAAAATCGTTATTTGTCAAGAATAAAAACTAATGACATAATGGAATTTGGATCTACAAGTCCTTATAGTCTCACATTTTCGAGCTTCAGATTGCCTGATGCTTTTCAATGCATCTGAATTTATTTTAAAGATTTAGGAAAATAAAGATCTTTATCATTTTTATGTCATTCTCAGAGATCTTAGTTTTATTTCTGTTTTACATAGACTGTTTCCTCCATATGACATTTTGTAACACATTTTGGTTAAAGTACTGTGGTTCTAACTTAACAGCCACCCTACAGGGGAAGGATGTGACAGTCTGCTTCCATAAAGATTGCAGCCTTGGAAATCATATGGGTGAGTTCTCCTCTGTTCTGGAGGGTTGCTCTGAGTTGAAATCAACTCGATGGCAAGAGTGGTTTTTGGTAACTTGTGTCTTATGACATGTTGAACTATCTTATTAGTGTAAATTGATCTTCCATTGATTTTCTTGGATTTCTAGGAAAATAATTATGACTGCAAATAATATAATTTTGTCTTTTTCCAATATTTATTTGATATTTGGTTTTCTTGTCCTATTGCATTGGTTAGGACCTCCCAAGAAATTAAAATTGGAGCACTGAAAGTGGCATACTTGTCTTGTTCCTGACTTTAATAGAGCTATCTTTAGTGTTTTATAATTATGTGTGTTTGCTGGTGGTGTCTGATATGTACTTAAAAAATCACATTAAGAATGTTTTCTTTGATTCCTAGCTCAGTAAGAGTTCATGATTTGATTTGTTTGTTTCCTTTACTATAATTCACTGTTTTCATATATTTTAAATAGAATTACCTTTCTGTTACCTCTGGGCTCATAAAACCAGGCCTAGGAGGAAGTAGTTGAGATGTCTGGACAAATCCTAAATAAGCACGTACCTTGTATAGGGAAACCCTGATAGCATAGTGGTTAAGAGCTAAGAGCTACAGCTGCTAACCAAAGGGGCAGCAGTTCGAATTCACCAGATGCTTCTGGGAAACCCTATAGGGCCATTCTATTCTGTCCTGTAGGGTCACTATGAGTCAGAATCAATTCAGTGGGAGTGGGTCTTGTTTTTTATTTTGTTGTATAGATTCTCCTGGCTTAAGACAATTAGAGCAAATAGGAAATTGAGCTTCACCAGTTCATTTAGAAACATTGGAAAAAAAATGAGTATGAGTGTTTTAAACTCTCAAGCAAAACCCAAATGTTATTTTTTTAATTGAATGATGAATAAAAGAATCTCTTGCCCCTTTTTAAACTCTCTAGGAAATTAGTTCAAAGCAATGTCAAAACGATATATTTTTGAATACTGTCAAAATGGAACAAAGCAAGAACTTCAAAATGTTTCTAAATTCAATCTGCCAGGACAAGTGTTTCATCATGCCAAGTTCCTGCTCACAGGAGGTGAGAAATTCTGAGGTCCAAGGATGGTTAGAGACAGGCCAGTTTCAGAAGTGGCTGCAGAGCTATAGCTCCTACTGATGATAGTACAGTCCCCTGGTGGCCCCTCACCCTAGCACCACCCCAGGATGTAAGCAGAGTATGCAACTTGGTCCACCTCATACTGGGAATCTTGGTCCAGCCATCCTGTCTGGGATAAGTAAGGAATGAGACGTAAACTGTGCAACTACATACATGCAATCAGTCTGCCAATCTCTTTGTCTTTATGACAGGCGAATAGCGTTAGGTAGTTTGTTTTTTTTTCCCCCATGTAGATGCTTTCCTCAGAAAAACTGTGAAGCAAACAAAATTTGTCTTGAGTCTTACAATTTTGTATTCTCTCTCCTCCTCCATTTTTCTGGAGAGGGCAGGTCTTATCTATGTTTGTGTTCTGAGGACCCAACTAAGTACTGAGTAATAAAATTTTAAATTTTACTTGGTGCCTTTCTGATATGTCCGTATTATATTGTATTCACAGCATTATCAAAACCGAAATCATTACGTTGACTTTTTTGTTCATTTCTTGGTTAAATGTATGTGTCCACAACTAGAGGCTGAACTGAATGAGGGTACTTTTTTGGTACGTGACTTGTACATAGTATATGACCAATAAACATTAAATGAATGGAGGGTTGGTGGGATGTCATAGAAGATCACAGTGGACGCTCTAATATCCCTCTGCTATAAACAAACAAACAAACCCAAATCCACTGCCATTGAGTTGGGTCTGACTCATAGGGACCTGTTACAGTGCTATGGAAACTCTGGTGGTGTAGTGGTTAAGAGCCACAGCTGTTAACAAAAAGGCTAGCAGTTTGAATCCACCAGGAGCTCCTTGGAAACTCTATAGAGCAGTTCTGTTCTGTCCTACAGGGTTGCTATGAGTTGGAATCAACTCGATGTCAGTAGGTTTGGCTTCGATTTTAGTTTTACAGTGCTATAGTAGTGGTTCCCAGCCTTAGTTTTTAGACCATACTGGATGCACTTTTGGGTTACACAGCCCTGCAATTACTGTGTAGCACCAAATGTTGGGGTCAACTGGTCTAACAGATAAAGGGCAACACTTTCTTATTCAAACCCTATTCATTATCTGGCCTTATTTTCATATCCTACAATTTCCTTGGTCACTCTATGAAATTTCCCTCGAAAGTACTTTAACTTCCAACCACTTTGCCTTTGCCAGAGTTGTTCTTTGTTGCAAAGGATCTGTGCTTGCACATCTATGAAATGCTAAATATCATGCCAGGCCTAGTTCAAATCTCACTTTCTCTGAAATCTTTCTCTTAGCAATCAATTTGTCTCTTCTTCCTCAGATCCTTATCAGCATTTGCCCACTGATTCTCTTACTTGGTGGATAGTATCCATGGTGCTGAATTTAGCTGTCATAGGTTAAGTTCTCTGGAAAGCAGACTTCTAGAAGGAGTTTAGTGGGTGTTATGGATCGAATCATGTCCCCCAAAAATATGTATTGAGGAGCTGACCCCTGTACCTGTAACTGTGATCCTGTTTGGAAATAAGTTTTCTTTTGTTACTTTAGTGAGGTCATACCGGAGTAAGGGGTCCTAAACCTAATCACTTCTGTGTTATACATGGAGCAGAATACACAGAAAAGTACATACAGGGAAAAGAAACATGCCAAGACATTCCAAGAAACAGTAAGGAACTCCAGTGATTGGTGGAGAGAGAGGCCCACACAAGGAAGTGACACAGCTGAGAACTTGATTTGGACTTTTAGCTTCCAGAACTGTGAGGAAATAAATTTCTGTGTTTTAAAGTTACCCACTTGTAGAATTTGTGTTATGATAGCACTAGGCAATGAAAACAGTGTGATAAGATGCCTATCAGGGTGACTCCTGAAGAAGGAGTGACTAGTGTAAGGCATGAATCTGAGATGTGGGTTTGAGGAGAGCCTCCTCTGGGCAGTGGAGCTCTGCCTGTCAGAGTGGCCCTGCACTGGCTGAAATAGCAAAACTCTTCTACCTACATAGATCCGTCACCGATGTGGCAGCCCTGGGTAGGACTGGGAGAGTCAGCTCTCTCCCGCTGATGAAATCTCCAGAGGAGCTGACAGCTGATGAGTCTCTGCAGCGATTTCAAGAGGTGAGACAAGTTCTGTATGAAGGCCAATCTGGGCAATGAATCACCTCATGCTTCTTGAGGTACGGATCATGTCTTGTTTATATGGGGAGGTCCCATAGTGCCCAGCCTCATGCTTAACACATAATTAATGTCCAATGCACAAGTATGTGCTAAATGTTTTGTTAGTTATTTTCTCTCTTGATGGCTTGTTTCTGACCATATAGTGAGTTTCTTAGTCATCTAATACTGCTATCACAGAAATACCACAAAAAGATGGCTTCGATAGACAGAAATTTAGTTTCTCACGGTCTAGGAGGATAAAAGTACAAATTCAGGGCACCAGCTCTAAGGAAAGGCTTTGAAGGAAGGTCCTTGTCAACGATCTTCCTCTGGTCTAGGGGCTTCTCAGTGTAGGAGCCTTGGAATCTTAGGTCCAAAGGATGGGCTCTGCTCCTGGTACTGCTTTCTTGGTGGTATGAAGTCCTGCTGCCTTCTTTCTCGTAAGTGATTGGCTTAAAACACAACCTAATCTTATAGATTGAGTCCTGCCTCACCAATATAAGTCCCATTAGTCCCATCTCATTTACATCATGGGGATAGGTTTTGCAACACAGGGGAAAATCACATTAGATGACAAAATGGTAGATAATCATTGGTGATCATGTCCTAGCCAATTGGTACACATTTTGGTGGGACACAATTTAATCCATAACATTTAGAATTAAGAATATTTGTCCTTCTAGAATTTATTCCTATTGCTTTCATGTAATACGGATGACAGATTTGGCTACCTTTTAGAATTAATGCCCAGGTAGGTGTGCATGTATTGTACTTGAGTGTATGTCTGTTTTGGATTGGCTGCATATTAAGGCTCACAGGTCATGGGTACATGTCTGTGTGTTGTACCTGGGGGACTGGGGACATGCTTGTAATACAGCTGAATGTTTATCTTGCTGTAATTGTTTGGGAGACACTGGGTGATACAAACAGTTAAGCACTCAACTACTAGCTGAAAAGTTGGCAATTTGAAGACATTCAGAAGCATCTCATAGGAAAGTTCTGGCCACCTGCTTCTGAAATGTTGCTGCCTTGAAAACCCTATATTATGCACTTAAGCACATTGGTTAGCCATAAATTGAAATCAACTGGAGGGCAAATAGTTTGGTTTGATTTTGTTTTAGTTGATACTTACATTAAGAGTATGCAGGTGATATAGATTGTTGTATACGCTGAGTTTTTGTGGCTGTGTACCTTGGTGCATGTCTTGGTATAAACTGGTCTGCATACATTGTGATTAGATGTATGTGGATGTGACATGGGTGATATGAGTGTTTGTGATGACTAAGTATGGGCATGATGATTGGAGAGAGAGGGTATATAGGTTGTTCATGTGTATGTGTGTGTGTGTGTGTGTGTGTGTAAGCATGCATGCTGATGCCTGGGCATGAGTGTAGTAGCTCCAGTATGCGTGTGTATGTGGCTACTAGAGTGTGTCTGCCGTGGCTATGGTGTGAGCTGCGGTGTGTGGTGGTAGTGGTTGGCTGTGAGTTGGGAACCCACGCTCTAAACTGTAGGCCACGCTTCTCCGGCCTAGAGAAGACTGAGCAGGCCTCATCCTGGCCTTAGCAGCATGAAGTCCCTCCACTCTCAACAGACAGCAGTATCAGCCATAATTAAAGCTAATTATTCCACAGTGCTCTGCATGTGTGTTGGCCTCCCAAGTATGCTGCAATGAGTAGGGAGGCAGCAGGGCTGTTTTTCTTCATAAAAACTTATGAGGAGCGCTGAGCAGATTAACAGCTTTAATGACAAAAATTACCGCTTACAACACTGACTTCAAATCAAAGAACAATATCTGCAGACAGATATTTTCATGGTTTTCATAACAATTCATTATAGGTGGCACCAAGGGATTACATTTTTATTTCCCCTGTGTCATCTTTCTCAGACTCAGGTTCATTTCTCTTAATGAGGCGGCAGAAGATAAAGGGCAGAGACAGTGTCTCCATGGCGGCTGCCGAGCGTGAGGCATTTAGGGTCACAGAATCATCAGAGCCACAGAGGGGAGGGGGCTGAGGAGAGAGAGTGATGGGAGCAAGAGGCTTCCTGCCATAATGAACCAAAATTAAGACATAAATTCTCCCACCTTTGTTCCGACAGCTCCGACTCGGGGATTCAGCTTTTTAATGAGGAATGAATCAGAAGCAAAAATTATTAGCTAATTAATTGTACAAAGAACAAAAAAAAGGAAAGAAAGAAAAGAAAGAAAAAAAGAAACTTGCAGAAGGGATCGGGGATGGAGGAGCTGTCCTGTTACAGTCCTCCAAAAGCTGGATTGAAGGACACATTCCCATACTGGCCTAAAGATGTTAGGGAAGCCAGGATGTGGCACCGGTTTCTGTTTGCCAGGCCGGGCTTGGTCAGGATGTGGTGGAGAGCCCAAGGTTTACTGGGAGGAGCCTCCCATAATTCCTTCTTGCTGCCTTTGCAAAGTGGCATTCTGACTGAGTTGACTACAGCACTACCATTTGAAGAGTGTAAGGATAGTGCATCTGAGAGCATGGCCCATTTGGGTCAAAGATAAAAACCAAACCAGTTACCACTGGGTCAAGTTTGACTCATCATGAGCCCATGTGCATCAGAGAAAAACTGTGCTCTAGAACATTTTCAATGACTGTGATCTTTCAGAATTAGATTACCAGGCCTTTCTTCCAAGGTGCTTCTGGGTGGACTCAAACTTGATTAACAGGTGAGTACTTAACTGTGTAATCCAGGAACTCTGACCACAAGATCAACTGCACTCAGATTTAGGTGTTTATAAGAGTCATCAGGAAAGCCTAGAAAAGAGTGGCCTGCTAGGACCACCTACTTCTAGAAATCAAAATCAAACTCAGTGCTGTTGAGTTGATTCCAACTCATAGTGACCCCACAGGTCAGAGTGGAATTGCTGCATAGGGTTTCTAGGGCTATAACTCCTTACAGAAACCAATTGCCACACCTTTCTCCTGTAGAGTGGCTGTTGGGTTTGAACTGCTGACCTTTCTGTTAGCAGTTGTGTGCTTTAATCACTGCACCACCAGGGCTCCTTACCTACTTCTATAGAGTCTTATCACTAGCCCTGAGCTGAGGCTCTGAAAGCTGCGTTTGAAACAACTGTGGGAGGTGATTTTGCAACCACTATGTGTTAAGGGCCATTGCTCCGGTGCTCAGTCAGGAAGTCTATTCCATTTCATTTCCTCCACAGCTTCACTCTGTGCATTTAGACTGTTTGCTTTCCTATCCTGTGTCTTGGTTTCCTTGTCAATGCACCAAGGATGATAGTACCCTTTGAGAAATTACTCGGAGACGAATGCCTCATTTACTTTCACTGCTTGTAAAACCCAAATTAAATCTTGAAATCCTGGCATGCTATTTACAATTCATTCAGATCTCTAACAAGTTTATAAATAAAATAATTAAAATAGAAAAATATATTGCTTGTCATCAGCTTTTCATTTTGTGTTTAGTCTTCATTTTCTCTGTTGCTATTTTTCTCAGTAGAGGTTGGATAAGTGATGCTCTAAATTTTTATTGTGGGACTCAAGAAAGAGATTGCAAAAGGGTTTTGGCAGAAATATGAGACAAGGCAGATGGGTATATAGTGCATTTAGAAAGCAGCAGACAATATCTGAGTGTATTGGTTAAAAATTGTTAGACTACACATCTATCAATTTCAACAGGTCAAGGAAAATTAACACTGCGACTGCCTGCAGGGAGTTAAGGCAGTGCTACATGATTATCTTTTGTATCTGAGACAATAAAATAATTCTCATCATAAGATTCTGATAGTAACTTGACTGTATGTAGGACACTGTCTCTGGCCTGGATATTGTAGATATAGGTAAGACATGTTCTTGCCAGTTAGAGTTCCTGAGTGGTGCAGTGGTTAATGTGCTTGGTTGTTAATCAAAATACTGGCAGTTCGAGTTCACCTAGAGGCAACTTGGAAGAAAGGTAATCTACTTCTGAATAACCAGCCATGGAGAACTCTGGGGCACAGATCCGCTCTGATACATGTGGGGTAGTCATGAGGTGGAGCTGACTTGATGGCAGTTGATGTGGTATTTTGCTTTTCCTTGCCAATCAGAAGTTTTTTGTCTAGAGGGAAGCAGGTAGAGGAACAGACAATGATAATATCACATATACAGGGATACATGGGGTTGCAGAGGAAGGACGTATCACTCTTGAAGTAGCAGAGAGAGGCAAGTTGGAGGGAATGGGAAAATGTCACGACATTGGAGCGCAACGAAGGGACATTCCCAATGATGAGACTGAAGACGAAGTAGTAAAGTGGGTAGAGACTATCTCTGTGTATACCCCCCATTTCTGGTTTCAACAACTCTTTCTCCATTTTGGTGTCTCTTGAAACTAAGGAAACACAGTGACTTAGGTTTCCAGGGAATTCTTTGGCTTCTTAATACCATCTGGCCATGTCTTTCTCAATATTCTCACTTGCAATGAACCTTTCACAACCATTGAGACTTAACTGTGCTGTGCTAATCACTCATCCTTCTAATGCACTTCTGAAATGAATGAACTTTTTTTGTCTCTTTTTCTCTCACCCATGGTTTTAAAATGTCACTAAGACCTATTGCTTTTCTCTCTGAAGTTTCTTTTGATGCTTTTCTCTTTCTCTCAAGTTTTCCACTACCCTACATTCGATTCTGATACTCTCTCATGTAGATTCTTGATAGCAACCTTAAGATCACCTTTCTGCCTCCAAGTTTTCTACTGTTTGGTAAAAGTCTACATGGCCACATAAGGTATTTTCTAAAATATAATCAGAGTTACTCCCTTTCCAACCTTTGTTGGATAAAATGCACTCTCTAAAAGACTTTGCATAATCAGACCCAATACCAGTCTTTTTAGGATCATCTCCATATGCTGGGATCTGGCCTCAACCCTGTGAGAAGCTCCAGCATCACCTACAGTGAGCTGTTTGCCATTCTCTGAGTATGTGATTTACTTCCATGCCATTCATGCCTTTGCTAGTACTATTGCATCTGCTTGGAATGCCTTTCAGACAAATTTATGTTCTGACCTCATCCTAGGAGAGTTAGAAGATGAGAAGTGAATAGTATCTCTTCTACTTTGAATCTATTTGAAGACCAAAGAAAAGTGTGTGGACCCTGGTTTAATTCTTGATAGTACCAAGTCAACACACCAAGCAACTTTTTACAATTTTGTCCTAATCACGTTCTCCCTGCTCTCATCATCAAATCATGTGTTGAGGGGATGTTGAATATTGACAGTCGCTTTTGTGAAGAGCTTGGGTTATTTTGGCTCTCTTCTGTCATACTATTGGAATTGAGTTTTCAATAACTTATCAAGGGCTGAACTTCATTTTTCACCTATTAAAATTATAGTAATAAACATTCACAGAATGCCTATGATGTACCAGGGATAGTTAAAACTTGTTATGTGAAATTACATCATGAAATTCTCACGCTAGTGCCATGATGTAGATGAGGAGACTGGAGCACAGGGAGGCTAAATAAGTTGTCTAAGGCCACCGGGTAGGCAGTGTTAGTTCTAGACACTGCATTCATATATACAGAGCCGGTAGTTCTGAGTGAATGGATAGACAGCTGTATAATGAGAGTATTAAGTAGGCACCCAAATTCTATCTGGTCACTGTTACCTTTCCCCAATCCTAGCAATTCCAGATTCTCCAAAGATGTGTAACCACAATAGCAGGGAGGGGAACATCTTATTACCAGCTTCAGTTTTAGACTGAACCTTAGTGTAAAACCCTGGTAACTAAACCACATGAAGAGTATCTTTTCCCTAAAACAGAGGACACCCACGCCTAGAAAACAACTGGTTGCAAGGCTGCCTTTGCCCCTTTTCTGAGCCCTTCACACCCTACTTGTGAGGAAAGGCCAGTGTTGGAGGAGAAAGTCAGCCAGCAAAACAGCAAGAATAAGTATTTGCCTTGCTGCCTAGAGCAGAGCTGATTTAGGCTACCTAGAGCAGGCATTGCCCAGTGAGCATATGTATATCTCACAGTATATATTCTTTTGTAATATTAGGACCCACATCGTATCTCTCTTTGTTCATGCAGTATACTAGAGCACAATGCTGGGCTCCTAAGAAGTCTCAGTTCATTTTTATAGAGAAATAAACTCTCAAGATTCAATAGGTACAGGAACACAGTAAGGACATGTTTATAAACTTTTCTGAAATAGCCCCCATATTCATAATTAGGTAATGCTTACATAAATTATGGTTTACTTTTATAGTGGAATGTTTTGCAGTCATTACAGTAATTTCTCACAAATAGTTTTTAATGAGGAATCTCTTATAATATTAAGTGAAAAAGCAGGGCACAAGGTTCTTAGGCATTGTGGTCTCAGCTATGTAAAAATAGGCATTAGTAGTCATTAAGAAAGAAATAGAGATGGTCTATACGTGCTTCTCCAGAATGTACTGTTAAGCAACCAAGCAAAGAGGAGAATAGGTTTACAGATAATATCATTTTATGTAAAAAAGGAGTATATCTATCTATCTATCTATCTATATATGTATATATACTCGACAGCAATGGGTTATATATATATGTGTATACATATGACTACTTCTATATGCATAGGTATTTCTGAAAGGCCACACAGGAAACACTATCTTAGAGTGTTACACCTGGGAATAAAACTAGTAATGGCTAAGATAGAAGAAAAACTTCATTTTTATGTATTTTTTTTTTCACCATGTCTGTTTCTTTCCTTTACAATAATAAAATTTTTGGTTTTATAATGGAAAATTTATTTTATTCATTTGTTTTTTAAATCTGGAAGTAAATGTACTAGTTAGTAGTACTGAGAGTGATGAGTTTGTGGGCACTTTAGTTTTTCAGTAGAATTAATGGAAAGAAGAGAGGAGCCTGTTATACTTAGGGCAAGTAATTGTTACCAGCCAACGGGCACTCTCATTGGTATGGTGGGTGTCAATTTGCCAGATATATGGTGAAGGCTCTTATCTTATCATACGGGTTCCTACAGTGAGAACAAGTGGTGGATAACCAACAGTTATCTTTAACTCTGGTGAAAGCTCACTTTTCCTTTGCAAGGAATACCAAGACTTTAGAGATGAGAAAGCATGAAATGGTAGAAAGGAATTCTTCTAAACTGGGCTGGGCTAGGAGCTGGCTTTGTATCTTTTATAGTCACTGTACTTCTCTGAGTCTTTGTTTTGTTATTTATGAGGGTGGTTGATCTCTGAGGGTTACATATGTATACCACTGAATGATTCTATCAAGAGAGGGTTTGGTGGGCTTGACTGGAGAAACATTTCAGTATGATTTTCAACCACTATTAACAGGGTCCCAACAGAACAAATGTGGGATGTGAGTCTTGTCCTAGATGAAGGGCAAATGTGGTATGACAAAAAGTAATCCCAACTCACTCTCCTTAGTAAAAAGTCAGCTTCTTCAGCGACCCTTAACCAATAAAATGCATGAAATAGATAATGAATAAATTCATAAATTCTGGCTCTGCTATCTACTATCCGTGTGATCTTGGGCAACATTCTAAGTGTCAGTTTTCTTTTGTATAAAATGAGGATAATAATAATAATACTTGAAGGGCTTCTCTAAAGATCAAATGAGAAGATGTATGAAAAGCAGCTAGAATGATACTTGGTCCATAGGAACTGCTCAATAATGATCAGCCTTTGTAGTTTAATATAATGTCTACTACAATTACTGAGTGCTGACCATGTGTGAGGATTTTGTATGCTCCTTCTATGACTGTTTTGATAGGATATTTTTATCTAGAAATAGTTGAGAGTTCTTTCAGAGTCTGCTGTCATGCTGAAGGTATTATTGGATAGCGCAAACAGTTAACATGTTCACTACTCATCGAAAGGTTGGAGGTTTGAGTCCCACTGGGAGGACCTCAGAAGAAAGCCCTGATGATCACCTATAGAAAAATCAGCCATTGAAAACTCTGTGGAGCACAGTTCTACACTGACACACATAGCGTCCTTGAAAAGTTCACTGGATGACAGCTCATTATAATAAGGTACTTTCTATCCTAGATGAGGGGCCTTTTTTTCCTCTGAAATCCCTTTAAAACCTGAATCAAACCAAATTCATTGACATCCAGTTGGTTTTGATTCAACTTGACCCTGTAGGATGGAGTAGAACTACCCCATAGTGTTTCCAAGAAGTGGCTGGTAGATTTGAACTGCTCGACTGTGAAAAGGTTAGCAGTTGCACTGTACCACTAGGGCTCTGGTCTTCAAACCCTAGAGCCAAATAAAAGGGCTAGAATTCAAGACGGGGATTAGGGATAGAGCCCCCATTTTCACCTTCCAAGTGATCCCCCTCCATCACCTCCTGTAGGCTTCACAACAGCCCTCATGGGGTCAGTCTTCTTTCCCCCTGTATTGAACTGAGGCTCAGCAAGTTTACCTGCCCCAGCATATAGCAGTGCCAGGATGAGAACTGAGGTATCTGTAAATCCAAATCCCATACATTTAGTCACTGGCCTACATAGCCTTCTGTGACATTGATTATGGTTTCTGTGTAGCCAGAAGCCTCACTTATCCCCCACATCTGATACAGGAGCTTGGGTCTCAGGCATTGGGGATCCGCCTTCTGCATCCCCCAAGGGTTTCCTGGGCCCATCTTCCATCTTTTCAAGCTGTAGCTATAAACCATGTGAAGGGTCTTCAGTCCAGAGTCCTCCAGCTGCTTCCTAGAGAGAGAAGGTTACCCTGAGTTCAGGCCAGCATGGGCAGTCTGTGAAGCGTGGGAAAATGATCAGCAAAAGACAAAACAATTTTCTCCCTCAAGAATTGTTTTTGTAGGGCTGCATTTTCCAATGTGTTGAGTGCATTTTTGTTAATCTGCCTTCAATGGCAGCATTGGGGAGAGTGGGAACAGGCCTATTTTATCTACCAAAAACAATTCATCAAACAAGTCAGGAGGTCTGAGATAGTCTCTAACAAACAAAAGTCAACAGTGTTCCCTTTGTGTTGGGTCCCACACATAAACCATTTCTTTTAAAGGTAGGAGAGGTCATCTTGATGTTCTATAAATTTCAGCCCACACCACATTCTTTCCTTTACCAGTTCCTGGTCCCCAGGGTGATCTGGAGATCCCAAAGCCTATCTGAAAGCAGTCACCGGATCTAAAGGAAGCAGGTCACTATAGAGAATTCAGGCCCCTATGGGGAAGAACTGATGTGGCAGCTGGGAAAGCACTGAAGAGCAGAGTCACAGTTCTCTGGCAGAAGGACCCCTCAAGGATACTGGGACTCTTCCTCTGCTCTGGGGCAGGAAAAGTCGTAATAACGACACCAGCTGACGTACACTGAAGAAGCTCTCGTGGCCCAATGGTTAAACACTGGATTTGCTCACCAAAAGGTTGACAATTAAAATCTACCGGCCACTCTGTAGAAGAAAAGACCTGGGACTCTGCTCACTGAAAGATTACAGCCTAGGAAAACCTGTGGGGCAATTCCACATGGTCAACTTGAGTTAGAATCGACGCCTTGGCCCATCACATCAGTGTTCCCTGAACACTTTCAGAGTCCTCGGCAAAAGGCTAAAGGTCTACCCAGATGAAATCATCTCACCTTCATAGCAGTCTTGGGAGACAGTGCTTATCCTTCGTTTCTGACTTGGTAACCAAAGCTCAGAGAGGTTAAGCTGCTTGCTGAGTTCACACAGCTAGAAGGCAACGTAGGCAGGAGCTGTATGCAGGCAATCTGATTTCAGTCCCTACTCTGAGGCTCAGAGAAATGGTGACTTGCTATAATCTAAGTGCTTGTTGGGTTGCCAAGCTAGGAATAGAATTTAGGCCTTCTAACTTTTAGTTTCCTGACTATATCATGTTGTCCTCTGATTTAATTTGTTATAGAAACCATATTTTAAAGGAGTAAAGCAGAAATTCAAAAAGGATGCTCCACTCGCCTAAATCATGTCCAGATGAGTGGATAAGCTTGGTCGTCTTCCTTAAACAGTATAAGCAACTGACTGACATTTTTGGTTAATGTCTCATAAAGCTTTCTTTTTTCCGAGTATAAAAGTAATATAGGCTGACTATTTGGAAAATAAAGTAAAATGACGTAATAATGATACATAATCCCACCACCCAGAAATAACTTTAGAATTTTATTATGTTTTTAAGAAAGATATTTTATTGTGTTTTAAGTGAAAGTTTACAATTCAATTTGTCATATAAAAACTTACACATACTTTGCTGTGTGCCTTAAGCTGCTCTCCCTACCCTGTGACACCGTGCTCCTCCTGTCCACCCTGTATTTCCCGTGTCCATTTCACTAACTCCTATCTCCTTCTTTCTTCTCATAGCACTGGAGTTGCCCAGTTAGTCTCCTGTATCTACGTAAGGCAAGAAGCACCCTCTTCACCACTATTATTTTATGCCTCTTGGCTTATAGTATAGTCCAATCTTTGTCCAATATTTAAAGAAATCTTTTGCAGCAGATTTTGATTTCTTGCTGCTGCTTCCATGGGTATTGATTATGGAACTAAGTAAAACAAAATCTTGACAATGTCATCCTTTCTCCAGTGGCCATCTAAGTAACATTAATTGATCCCAACCTACCTATGGTGGAGGAGAATGAAAGACACCAAAGATAAGGAAAATATGACTTCAAGAGGCAGAAAGGGACACATAATCCAGAGACTATATCAGCATGAGACCAGCAGAACTAGATGGTACCCAGCCACCACCAATGGCTGCCCTGACAGGGAATACAACAGAATCCCTGAGGTATCGGGCAAAAATGGATGTGCAGAGCCAGAACTCCATTAAAAAGACAAGAATCCGTGGTTCAACAGACTGCAGACACGGCCCCTGGAGTTTCTGTAAGTCCAGAGCTGAAACCATTCCTGAAGCCAACTTTTCAACAAAGATTGGCCTAGCCTGAGATGTAAAATGATACTGGCAAAAGATTGTGGTCCTTGGCTTAAGTACATACACGTGATCATCTGGGCAGCTCCTGTTCAGAAGTGAGGTAAGAGGGTGAAGGAGAACAAGAGCTGGTTAAATAGCAGGAAATACAGGGTGGAAAGGAGGAGCGTACACAGGGTAGCGGAGCATCTAGTGTTACGTAGTACTGTGTCTGTGCACTTTTTTGTATGACAAATTGAGTTGGATGGTAAACTTTCATTTAAAGCAAAGGAAAATTTAAAAAAAGAAATGATACTCTGTCCTCTCAAGAGTTTGGTTATGGAAACTTCTTGGCTTTTGGTTTAGTCCAGTTGTGCTGTCTTCTCCTCTGCGGTTTGTTATTCTCCCTCCACCTAACTTAATTCTTAACTACTACCTGACTATGAATGAATACCCCTCTTACTTCCTTCCAAAACTTGTAACCATTAAAGAATGCTTTCTTCTGTGTTGAAAGCTTTCCTTGAGTCCTTCTAATAGTGGTCTCATCCTTTTGCAGGTTAATGACTTTCAGATTCCTCCATGTTACTAGATGATTCCCAGATTCATTATTGTTGTTCTTCATTGTGCAGTATTCGCTTGCACAGTATATATCACAGTCTTTGCTCATCCATTCACCAACTGATAAGCACGTAAGTTGATTCCATCCTTTGTTATTGTGGACAGTGCTGTGATAAATATTGGTGTATATGTCTCTATTTATGTGATAGCACTTTTTTCTCTAGGATATGTTCCAAGAAGTGAGATTGCTGGATTGTATGATATTTCTATTTTAGCTTTTTATGAAAACACCAAATCAATTTCCAAAGTGTTTGTACCATTTTCCACTCCGACCAGTAGTATGTAAGTGATGTAGTCTCTCCACAGCCTCTCCAACATTTATTATTATTATTTCAATGCTAGACCTGTTGGGGTGAGATGGTATCTCACTGTAGTTTGGTTTGCATTTCTCTAGTGCCTAGTGATAGTGAGCATTTCCTTATGTATCTGTTAGATTCCTGGATGTCTTCTTCAGTGAAGGGCCTGTTCATGTCCTTTGCTCGTTTTTTAATTGGG
The DNA here is from genome assembly GCA_028571685.1 of Heterohyrax brucei. NCBI lineage: Eukaryota > Metazoa > Chordata > Mammalia > Hyracoidea > Procaviidae > Heterohyrax > Heterohyrax brucei. The sequence goes on from CM053141.1 coordinate 176,337,342, forward strand.
TTGTCTTTTTGTTGAGGTTTTGCAGTATCTTGGAGATTACGGAGATTAGATGTTGTAGCTAAAATTTTTTTCCCCAGTTTGTAGGTTATCTTTTCACTTTTTGGTAAAGTCTCTGGGTGAGGGTAAGTGTTTGATTTTTAGGAGCTCTCAGGGTCACCATGAGTTGGATCTGACTCGATGGCACTTGGCTGGCAGTTCTATTTTCTCTTCTGGTGTTTATACTGTGTTAGTAATGTTTTGTATTCTGTTTATGCTGTGTATTAGGGCTTCAAGCATTGCCCCTGTTTTTTCTTCCAAGCTCTTTTGTCATTTTAGATTTGATATTTATGTTTTTGATCCCTTTTGAGTTAGCATTTGTGCATGGTGTGAGATACGGTTCTTGTTTCATTGTTTTGCAGATGGATATCCAGTTGTGGCAACACCATTTGTTAAAGAGACTGCCCCTAACTTTTTTCTCCAATTTATGGACTTTGGGGCTTTGTTAAGTACCAGTTGCTCATAAGGGATGATTTTATGTCTAGACTGTCAATGTGTTCCACTGATGTGTGTACCTGCTGTTGTACAACAACCAAGCTGTTTTGACTTCTGTGACAGTGTAATAGGTTCTAAGGTCAGGTAGGGTGAGGCCTCTCACTTGTTTCTTTTCTTCAGCAATGCTTTACTTGTCTGGGGCTTCTTTCCTTTCCACATAAAGTTGGTGATTTGTTTCTCGATCTCATTAAAATGTGCCATTGGAATTTGGATTGGGAGTGCATTGTATCCATAGATCATTTTGGCTAGAAGAGACATTTTCAAAATATTGAGTCTTCCTATCCATAAGCAAGATAGGTTTTTCCACTTATCTAGCTCTCTTTGGGCTTCTTGTAGTAGTGTCTTGTAATTTTCTTTCTATAGGTCTTTAACATCTGTGGTTAGATTTATTCTTAAGTATTTTATCTTCCTGGGGGTTGTTAAAATGGTTTTGATTTGGTGATTTCCTCTTTGATGTTCTCTCTGTTGGTGTAAAGGAATCCAACTGATTTTTGTATATTTATCTTGTATCCTGTTTGTTAAATTGTTCCCACTCCAAGTCTAGGAGAATGGCTCAGGTGAGAGTAAGGAGTCTCACTTCTGGCTCAGCTATTAATAGCTTCAGACTTTGGAGCTGGGCATGGTGCAGAGAAGGGAGGAAGAGGTGGTGGGAAAAGTTTTAGATCTGTAAGTGGTAGGTTAGACACCAGCTACTTAGCTTTTGACTATCAAGTGCCATTTTTCACTGGTTCAAGAGGCATGAGTAGACTGTCTACAACTCAGTCTCTCCCACTGAGGAGGATGCCTTCCAAATGCCACTCCTTTGTTCACCACGCTGGCTACAGCTAATTCTCAGGGGGTCAGATCTGGCCAGTCCCAGGTACTTCTGGACTTGCTCTCCCTTCTCCATCACTCAGCTTGATTTCCCAACTTTCCTTACCTTTGATGTTCGCTGCTCTTAGAATGTCATATATAATCAATTTGTCTGTTCTTTTGGGTCTTTGTTGTTAGAAGGATCACAGGAAGTGTCTGACTACTCTGCTGTCTTGGATCCACCTTTATCTTGCTTTTAAAAACATAGTTGATATAAATGTATGTGCATATACACACATATATGCACATGTGCATATATTATGATTTGTATCCAACTTAAAATTGTATTAGTGTAGATAAATGGATTTTAATTCTGGTGTCTACCTGACTGGTCGGAATTTAGAAGGATTCTGAAGCCTCATGTGGATTCTTGGTTCACTAGTGATTAACTAGCGATGATTGTTACGATTCACAGATGATGTATGCATTGGGAGAAACATTTATTTGGCATACTTTCAAGGGCTGCATCATTGCTGTGTTCTCTCTGAAGACAGGAACAATGATGCTGGGACCAGCTGAGGGCTTATTTTTTTTCATTCATGAGGAGTGCCTGATGGCCTGGATTCGAGCCAGGATTTCCCTGGCTGCCAAGATTTCACTCGCCCAGATGATTCTGGCCCATCTCTTCATAGGTATGTGGAGGCCCCTTTCCTGAGGAACAGAGCGATCGGCTGCCAGAGTAGCTGGGTGGCTGCTGCCTTAATAAACTCAGTCCAAGACGCTGCCATCCTGAGGGTTGAAGAGAACACTTTGCAAAGTTTGTCTACTACCCACCCGACCCTATTCTGTGTGTTTCTGGAAGCTCATTTGTCACTGTGTACGTGTTCTTTTGAACAGATGAGAACTAAAGTGCAATTTTGTCTGGAGTGGATCCTCTGCTACTCTTCTCAAGCCCTGTTAAATCATGCAAATAGTGACTTCTGGAACTCTAGGCTGCACAGGACCTTTGGGCATATTTTAAAACCCTTAATTTTCAGGGTGATTTGCTTCTGAAAGGTCACAGCCTTGAAAATCATGTGGAACATAATACCTTGTTGAAGTGGGGTAGCCATGAGACTGGGCTGACTTGATGGCAACTGACAACGCACACATACCAGTATATTTCTCATAAGAAAAAAATAGACTATGGTTAGTAGACTTACAGTTTTACAGAAATGATGTACTTATAGAGAAAAGTATTGGTGAGCAATTTGCGTTTAACATCTATCATGGATGAATTATGCTTCTTCCACCCCCAAAGTGTGCGTAGCAGTTTGGCTGGGCCATTATTCCCAGTATTGTGTGATTGTCCTCATTTTGTGATTTTCGTATGCTGTGAACCCTAATCTCTGCCTGTGGCTAGTAGGCTGGATTATGTTAAAGACGATTAGGGTAGGATTGTAACACCCTTCCCAAGGTCACCTCCCTGCTCCACTGTAAATGGAGTTTCTCCGGAGTGTGGCTTTCACCACCTTTCATCCTTTTATTCCACAAGAGATTAAAGGAAAGGGAAGCAAGCAGAGAGTGGGGCCTCATGCCATCAAGAAAGCAGCACCATCAAGAAGGCAGCACTGAGAGCAGAGTACATCCTTCAGACCTTAGGTTCTTGAGCCAAGAAGCTCTGAAACCAAAGAAAGACTGATTAACACAAGGACTTTTCTACAGAGCCAACGGAGAGAGAGTGCGGTCTCCTGGACCTAGCACCCTGAATTTGGATTTCCAGCCTATTGGACTGTACAAGAATAAACTTTTCTTTGTTGAAACCGTTCACTTTTGCTATTCTGGTAGAGTTGTACTAGGTGACTAAGACAACATCCTTGATTCTTTATTGTGTCCGCTATGACCAATTTCTAAACCAGAAATTAGATTGTGTAGTCAGAGTTGTTTGGTTTGTTAATTCCTTACTATAGTTATTATTTGACTTAAAGCAACATAAATTTGTTCTTCTATAGTTCCAGAGGCCAGAGTCAATTCTGATTCATAGAAACGCCCCATAGAGTTTCCACGGAACACCTATTAGATTTGAACTGCTGACCTATTGGTTAGCAGCTGCAGTCCTTAATTTCTATGCCACCAGGTTTCCCGAAAGGAGGCTAACAGGGCTAAAATTGAACAGCTCGTAGGGCTGCTTCCTTCTGGATGCTTTTTAAAGATGGCTGGCGTTCCTTGGCTTGTGGTCACGTGGTAATTTATATTCAATCAAGTTCTTGATCAAGAAATAAAATGCTTAGTTATACAATCGTGGCTAACTGTTGAGTAAACAGTAAGGCGTTCAGCTGGTTGACTGAACTCACCAGCAGCTCCGCAGGAGAAAGATGTGGCAATCTGCTTCTGTGAAGATTTATAAACTTGGAAACTCTGTGAGCAGTTCTACTCTGTCTTATAGGGTTGCTATGAGTCAGAATCAATTTAATGACAATAGGTTTGTTTGTTTTAATATTTTATTATGCTTTAAGTGAAAGTTTGCAATCCAAGTCAATCTGCCATACAAAAACATGCACACACATCATTCTGTAATTCAGGCTGCTCTCCCCACCCTATGATAGCATACTCCTCCTTTTCTCTCCACTCTATGACAGCACAGTCCCCTGTTTCCCAGGTCCATTCAACAGTTCCTGTCCCCCTCTGCCCTCTCATCTCACCTGTGGACAGGATTGTCCAGTTAGTCTCACATATTTGCTTAAGTGGAGAAGCATACTCTGCCAGTATCATTTAATGTCTTATAGTCGAGTCCAATCTTTCTCTAAAAGAGTTGGCTTTGGGAAAGTTTCAGTTCTGGGATAACAGAGAGTCCAGGAGGTCACACCTTCCATGGGCCTTCCAGTCTATGAGACCATCGTGTCTGAGGATTTTAACAGAGTTTGAACTCTGCTCCCTGTCTCCCTCCTGCTATGTAACAGACTCTTTGTTGTATTCCCTATCAGGGCAGTCATTGGTGGTGACTAGGCACCATCTAGTTCTTCTGGTCTCAAGCTAGTGTAGTCTGTGGATTATGTGGCTGTTACTGTCTTTTGGACTCGTATTTTCCGTATGTCTTTATTCTCCTCTCTTCCAGGTGGGCTGGAACCAACTGATGTTTCCTAGACGGCTGCTTGCTAGCTTGTAAGACCTCAGACACCACTCATCAAAGTAGAATGCAGCTCATTTTGTTAATAAGCTTTGTTATACCCATTTACCCAGATGTCTCCAGAAACCATGGTCTCCAGAGCTTTAGGCCTGCTAGTCTGACCTGTGAAGTGTTTGCTTATTTTTTTGGAATCGTCTTAGCTTTTGGTTTAGTCCATTTTTGGTGTGTGTGTGTGTGTGGATTAAATTGTATCCCCCAAATATACATCGATACCCTAATGCCTATATCTGTGACTATAATCCTGTTGGAAATAGGGTTTTGTTTGTTACATTAATGAAGATATGCTACAGATTTCTGTCATAATAATAACAAAATCTCATCAAGCCCATTTCCCCAGGGAGCTTAGAAAATTCTAGAGGGTTAAGAAAGAGATCTTGGTTAGCCAGAAACACTACCAGAATTCTAGCCTGTGGGAAGAATACTGGATTGGGTGTCTGTATACCTAGCTTTTCAACCCTGATTCAGCCATGAGTTTGTGGAGGACACTGGATAGACTTTTTACTTCCTATGACTTCAATTTCCTCCTCAAAATGTGAGATTTTCAGGTTAGCTAACTCTTCAGTTTCCATGTAACTTTAAGACCACTAAGTATTCATTTCTTTTGCTTCTTAATGATGTAATCAAATAATCCTGCTACACTCTCGGGAACCACTGGGACATGCTCTTTGAAAATACGTATTTACCAAGTCCTTGACTCACTGAATCATTGTAAACTGGACTGAAAAAACTCCTAGGTTCACTGGGAACCACTTTTGCAGGTTAGCATCAAAGTGCCATCCAGAGACTGAAGGAAATTAGGGTATAAAGTTAAATAATAATAATAACAAAACAGGTCAGAAGTAAGTGCAGCTTTGATCATTCATTGATAAAACATGTCTATTTTCCAAATACCTTCATGCTTATGGTATTTTCATCTATGGATAGCTATTTTTTTAAATGGTACTTTGCCAGTTTTTTAAAAAACAGTGTTGATTTAAAATATTTTCTAACTCTTGAAAATCATCCCTAAAACAATAACTAAGAAGCCACATCTGGCTATAGACGAAGAAGATCAGTGCTTTTGGTGCAGGCCAAGCTAAACTTGCAAACACATTTAAGTGTCTTTAGGTTAAAATATGAAATCAAACCAAATGAAGCCAACCTACCAAACTGAACCAACCAAAATAAAACAAAGCAAGCTAAATCTAACAAAAAGCACATGTACTGCAGTTCGGTCTCCCTCTCAGACCACTGCTCCGTTTCTTTACTTCATCTCCAGATGCCTGTTGGAAGAATAGGTATGAAATGTATCTCTCTTTCAGTCTTGCCTCACTTCATCGTAATCTGGAGTCTGCCTCCAGAAGTTCTGATTCATATTTATTAGTTCTGACTCATTTAACCATTTCATTGCTGCAGCTACTGTCGTGTGCCTGCAGGAAGCCCTTAACCTACTTGCCTTCTCTAGAGCCTTCTGTATCATTGACAACGGCCTTTGAACTTTTATCCTGCACAAAAAGTTCAAGGCTCTATTTTCTTGCTTAGAAAATTTCAAATCAGAAACACACACACAAAAGTATAAAAATTACTCATAAACTGATGGCTCAGAAGGAACCATTATGAAAATGTTATTTTTCTGGTGTCTGTGGATGGAGAGAGAGAATGAGGAAAAAACAGTGAAAGATGAGGTTAAAGAAAGGGTTACCAGATACGCAGGTCTTTTAAACCATGCTAGGGATTTGGGACTGGAAACTGAGCATAATGAGAAAACAAGGAAGGGTTTTAGTAGGTTAAGGGAAGATCATAGCTATGTTTTAGAAAGCTTACTGTGACTGCAGTGTTTAGAGTGGGTGGAAGACCCTTTCTTCCTAGGTCCATACTAATTCTAAGTTTCTTTTGAACAGCTTGTAGTGTCCACCTATCTAAACTCATTGTCTTAGTCATCTGGTACTGCTCTAACAGAAGTACCATGAGTGGATGGTGTTAACAAAGAAAAGTTTTTTCTCACACAGTCCAGAAGCTTGAAGTTTGAATTCAGGATGCTGGTTCCAGGAGAACATACTCTGTCTGTTCCTTTTGCATCAGCCTTTGGTTTGAGAGCATCTTCGTGCAGGAACCTCAGGTCTGCAGAAGGGCTTTGCTCTTGGCGCTGCTTACTTGATGGAATAAGGTTTCCAGCTCTCTGCTTGCTTACCTTTCCTTTTATCTCTTGTAGGATAAAAAGTGGTACAAGCCACACTCCAGGGAAACTCCCTCAGTAAGGGTGTTGCAATTCTACCCTAATCCTCTTTTAACATAATCTTATCTGTTAACCACAGACAGAGATTAGGATTTGTAGCATAGGAAAATCACAAAACGGAAGGTAGTCCAACAATACTGGGAATCGTGGTCCAGTCAAATTGTTACACGCATTTTTTTTTTGTGGTACACAATTCAATCCATGACATGCTTACCAATTTCTTTTTCCCCCAAAAGCTTAGTAGGTTCATGGGGCTATGTCTTACCAGCTTCCTCACTGAGTATGCACTGAATCAGGGTAATTTCATGGGGCTAAACATATATCTTTTCATCTTCCCTTCTTTATCAGAGTTACTTGTATTGTCCTCGAAGGAGACTATCAGACCTGATAAATTGATTAATGCTAAAGTATAACAAAATTGAACTCTGTTACACCTCCCTGGAGGCCCTGGTGGCATAGTGGTTAAGTGCTACATCTGCTAACTAAAAGGTGGGCAGTCTGAATACACCAAACACTCTTTGGAAACTCTGTAGGGCAGTTCTACTCTGTCCATAGGGTCTCTATGAGTCAGAATCAACTTGACAGCAGTGGTGTTTATTTATTTATTTTTACACCTCTTAGGATACTAGCCTTTCAAAGCTTCAAACCCATGCAAAAGTAGAGAAAATACCATACTGAACCCCTGTTTAAGATGATCTGTAAGATCAGCTCAAGGCAAATCTTGTTTCATTTACATTGCCACTCGCTGTTTTACTCAAGGTATCTTCTGTGGGCAGCTGCACTGTAAGGGACAAAATATATTAAACCCCAAAGGCTACATATTTAAGGAAGGGAACTACTAGCCTTTTAATAGATTGATTAGTAGGGTAGTTCTATTTCCACAGGTGCCGTTTGAAACAATTATGTACCATATAAGGAAATTTCCTTCTTTCATTGAGTGTTTGATATACATGCATGTGAACATGAGACCCATAATACCTTAGGGGAAGAAAATGTTGCCATAAAGCCTAGCACAGTTTTCTAGAGGATCTAAAATAGCAAGTTAAATAATGGACATCACTGTCCTTTCGAGGAGAGGTACCTGGCAAAGGAGAGTGTGCCAAACAGAATGACCTTCTATCCTCAGTGATATCTGAGGTCCGAAAATGTGATGGAGGAGTCAGCTTCCAGAAGAACCCAGGCATCCAAAGAACTTAGGGTGATGTTGGAGAGTAGTGCTTCAAAGTGTGAGTTTTTTTTTTTTTCCTCTGTGCAACATAATTAAACGATAATGGTACATGGAGCATGGGTTTATGAAGCAATAATCTTGTTCCCAAATGGATAAACTATAAACCTGACAGCCAAGTCATTTATCCCAATGAGGGAGTCGGTTGATTGCAGGGCAAAGCAGGAGATCACCCTGTTGTAGTTATTTTGCTGCATGAGCTTAGGTACGTGTAAGGATACTCATTGTGGATTCTCACCATAAGAACAGAAGACAAGATTTGAACTGAGGGGAAAGAGGAAGGCAGGTGGGAATGGATTGTGAAGTGGGGATGTATTTGAGAGAACTGGGGGCAGGATGTGTGACCTTGTACAGGAAGCTATGTGGTAGGAACCACCCAGTGAGAATGAGTGGAGTCAGTAAGTAACGGTTTAGTAATAAAAACAGAAAGACTAACAGATCACAATGCCTTATAGTTTCTTGCTCTGAAAGCAAGAAATTATTTTCTAAGAACAGTGGGGTAGGAGAAAGAAGTATTCATTTTAGAGTTCCAAGTATGTGCTAGACTTTTAAAACCTTATTTGTTTCCCATCACACCCTATGAATATTCTCTGTATTCTGTAACTGAGGAAAAGGTGACACCAAGAGATTAATTTTCCCAGGAACATAGGGCTCATGAGTTGAAGCCAAGATGCAACCCAGCTCCTTTCACCACTCCAGTTTGTCTCATCAGTTGAGTTACAAGAAGGTGTTCCCACTGAAATCTGACCTAGCGCTAGATGAAAGCTCTCTTGGGTCTACTTAGTGGTTCTTATTTACAGAATAATTTGCAGAATATTTTTATACTCTGGACAATAAAGAAAGAATGTTGAAAAAGTTCTTTTTTTTTAAATAATAACTCATATGTACCCGGAAAACCTAGTAGCATAGTGGTTAAGGGCTATGACTGCTAACAAAAAGGCTGACAATTCAAATCCACCAGACACTTCTTGGAAACCCTGTGGGGCAGTTCTGCTCTGTCTACAGGGTCACTATGAGTTAGAATAGACTTAATGGCAAGGGGTTTGGTTTGGTTTGGATACAGATCTACTTTTAAAAATTTTATTTTCTCAAATTTTTGGTAAAAATTTACACAGCAGGTTAATTTCCCATTTGATTATTTATACGCAAATTGTTCAGTGACCATCGATTGCAATGTGTCAACACTCTAATTGTATTCTGTTCTTTCCATTTCCAATATTCTAGTTTCCCTGCCTCTTTATCTTGTTGTATTTGCTCTTGAGTAATTGCTGACTGGTTTTTAAGTAGATGATATCCTTTGTTTTGTATGCCACATTCCTATTTTGCTAAAGGTTGATGTCACAGGACAGACTTGGTTCTAGGTTTCAAGCGGATCACTGAGCGATAGTCTCAGGGAGTGTCCTGAACACTTTTATTTCTAATGGGATCTTTGGAGCCAGGAAGGCAGCCTCCTGATTCCTTTCAGATCCCAGATCTGTCCTCTTACTTGGCCATGTCATGTTCTCTTGTAAAGCACTTCTTTTGTTTGCCAGGCATATCGCTGGGCACATGCTAACAGACCAAGGACTATCAAGCAGTAAATACACACCTGAATGGGAATGGATCATCTACAGCAGTATCTCCACCTATAGAGAGAGCAGTATTGGCTTATGCTTTGGAGTCAAGGTCAAACTTTCACTCTCTCTACCTCTCCACTGCACTAGAAGCCCAATTTTTTTCCTTTTTCTGTCTGCCTAGAGTACTTATTTTCTATACCATTTAAGCTGCCAAGAACTCATATCCTATAGTTTTTATTCTTTGATATGCAAGAATCTTGCCTTCCCTTTTAGAGTAAAGCAACTTAATGGACTGCACCTTAATATTCTTCTGTCCCCCATGAGCCTACCACGGCATCCCATTAGGAGGGTGCATTGGGTTAAAGAGTTTAAATGAATGTGAGGAGGCAGAAGACACAGTGATTAAGAGCATGGGCTTTGGAGAGACATGAAACTGTGTGAGAAGGCTGGCTCTGTCACTGACTAGTCTTAGACGGAAATTTTATCTCTCTGAATCTCTGTGTCCTCATCGGTGAAAAGTGAACAATGGTAACTGGCTTACAGACTGATGTAAAGTTAAATGAGGTGGCACCTAGAAAGTACTGACCACAGTGTGTGGTGTATTGTCAGTGCTCAATAAGAGGTAGGAAAGAAAAGAAGAGTGCAGCCAGCAAGGGAACTGACCTCAGTCTTCCTACACTGAAGCAGATGAGTGACTAGAAGGGTGAGGATGCAGGCGCTTGCCTAACTAGATAGATCCAATGGTAATAACCCTGGAAAAGTGGATCACTTGCAAAAGCCAAATGGTCTTACACTTTGTCGTCATTGTCATTTACTTTCTTCCCATGGCTTCTAGATGCTATTAGTCACTTATGTCTTCTGTCTTCTGTCTGTCCTTTGGGAACATGTCAGACCCTTACTGGCCTATCATTGCTGTTCTTATGGTCCTAAAAAAAGGTACAGTTAGTTTTTTCTCAATAACTAAAAAATCTCATCTAAAAACAGAACCCCCATTAAAAGTAGCAGTGACAAAGAACACAGTGCAGTGAAAATTCAAAAAAAAAAAAAAAAAAAAAAAGGAGGTGGAGGTGATGGTACCAATATTTCAAGCAAAGATGTTACCTTAATGATGTCATCATGTTTTCCATTTCATCTTATGCGTGTGAAAGCTGGACGGTGAATAATAAAGACAGAAGAAGAACTTACTTGTTGAATTGCATTAGAGAAGAATATTGACTATACCATAGAGTGCCGAACAAACAGATCTGTGTTAGAAGAAGTACAACCAAATGCTGTTTAGAGTCAAGGATTGCAAGATCGTCTGTTGCGTACTTTGGACATGTTGTCAGGAGCTTATCAGTCTCCGGAGAAGGACATCATGCTCGGTAAACTAGAGAGTCAGTAAGAAAGAAGACCCTCCGCAAGAGGAGTTGACATAGTGTCTACAACAATGAGCTCGAGAGTACCATAGGCTCAAGCATGGCTCAGGACTGCACGTTGTTTCCTCTTGTTATATTAGGGTTGTGATGAGTCAGAACCAACTCGATGACACCTAATAACACCAAAGACAATTGCTATGAAGAAGAAGATAAAGCAAAGAGTAGTGAGGGGCACAAGTACTGTGTTAAACGTGGTCAGGGAGGCCTGTTCGATAGGTGACATTTAAGCTTCTGTTCAGTGAGACATGAAGTCCTGATAGATTAAGATATGGTTCTTGTTATCAAAGCACTGAAAGAAGGTGGATCTCAATGAATAGACAAGATAATGGAAGAAAGGGATAGGAGATGGGGTGGAGAGGTACCTAGGAGTCAGATCACACAGAACCTCGCAAGCAGTATTGTCCTTAGACCTAGGTAAGAACTTTAAAAAGTCTTGCATGCCACAATCTCAGAAAACATGAATTAATTAACAAACATGTAGATCTCTGTTAATTGTCATTCAGTGCTTAGTGTCAGCACAGAGCAACACAGAACCCTAATCCTCTCCTTTTGCGATGAACATTGTTAAGGACTCAGGGTGATAGTTACATCTCTTGCTCTCTGCACTGAAAACAAAAGGTCGTTGCATCCAGATACCAAGGTCTGAGGGTTGTGCTGCTGCTGACCTGGGAAACAGACACTGCTTTAGAGAATAGGAAGGATTTGAGTAAAGAAAGTCTCTAGTGAAAAGCTACATTAATTTGAAAAATCTTTATTTTTCAGAGGCTTATCAAGTTTTGCAAATGAAGAGCTGCTTGCTGGTAGTGTCAAGCATCTGTTTTCAAGCCTCTCACCTTGTTTAAATGCCTGCTTCTCAAAAACTCCTGAATATGGCTGCATATGGTGGCTGAGGAGCATTGTGGAAGAGCAAACAGTTTGTATGAGTCTTCAAACTGTATAGCTATCTGCATGTCTAGTGATATAAAGTATGAAGGCTGATACTGAGTCTTTACACTAAAAACTAGAAGAACTTCGAAGCTGGAAATGACAAATAGTTTCATTTTAATAAAAATTAAGTGTCCTGAAAATTTCAAGGCAGGGAATAAATCTAAGCTTTATATTAATAATTTGATTAAAATACTGATATTAGTGAATATAAGTAATCTTTGGCTTAATAATTTAAAAAGAAAATAACATTTTTGCACACGAGAAATAATTGTGTTTTGATTTGTTACATGTATATTAGTTACAATTTTTCATTAAAATTTGTTCAGACATCAAACCAATCCAAACCTCTTACTGCTGAGTTGATTCTGATTCACAGTGACCTTATATATAACAAAAAAAAAAATCAAACCCACTGCCATTGAGTCGATTCCAACTCATAGTGATGCTATAGATCACAGCAGAACTGCTCCGTAGAGTTTCCAGAGAGCACCTAGCAGGTTTGAACTGCTGACCTTTTTGTTAGCAGCTGTAGCACTCAGCCATCACGTCACCAGTGTTGCCCGTTCTGATTCATAGTGACCTTACATATAGTATACTTTAAATAAAATTATCCTTTAAATCCTTAGATTGTTACTTACTTTTCTGTTACTGTTGCTAAGTTGGTTTCAACTCAGTGAAGTATATGCAACAGAATGAAACACTTTCCAGTCCTGCACCTCCTCACAATTGTTGCTATGCTTGAGCACATCCTTGTAGCCACTGTGTCAGTCTATCTTGTTGAGGTCTTCTTCTCTTTTGCTGATTCTTTATTTTACCAAGCATATTTTACTTCTGCAGGGACTGGTCCCACCTGATAGTATGTCCCAAGTACATGAAAAGGAGATTGATAGAGAAGTTGGATGACTTGGTCAAGGTTATCCAGCAGATGAACTGTAAAAGCCAGCTTAGAAGTAGAGCTGCCCCTGATAGAGGAATATGGAGAGATCCTTTGAAGGGTAGCTAGACCAGGGCAGGAATTGTTTGTCACGTTTAATTTGGGAACCTAGAATTGCTTCTGTATCTACAGGTATGGTTTTTGCAAAAGAAACAGGTGAAAAATGTCTGTTCATGGTGGCAGGGGTTGGGATTCCTGAGTCTCTAGAGGGGTGAATCAGCGATGAGGACAAGTCCTCAAAAGCTGTTTGCCCAGAGTCAGCTTATACAGTTGCTTTGGCCTTCCTGTGCTGGTTAGTTGAAGTGAGTTATCATCAGAGCTTTGACTGGCAGCAGCAGCAGTGCACGTACATTAAACATCTCTTGAGCTTTAGATGCCATATACCATTTTAGGTGCTTTATCTTTATTTTTCCTTTAACTCTTGCAAAAATACTTTGAGGTTAGTGTAGTTCAGAAGTTAGTTCAGAAATTAGGAAACTGATGCACAGACTGGTGAAGTAATTTGTCCAAAGTTACCCAGCCAACGTTGGTAGAGCCAGTGTCCAAGTCTAAGTGGTCAGAAAACATTTACCTTTTTATGAAACCCTTTCATTTTACTGATACTGAAACTGAAGCTCAGAGAGGTCAAGTATCTTACCTAAGATTGAACAGCTGATGGAGAACCCAGAACTCCTGACCCCTAGCCCAAGTCCCTTCCACTGTACCAGCTAAAAGGATGTTTTGCTGGTCAATTGGAGGCTTTGGCCTGTTTGAGAAATAGATCTCACATCTGAGGACAGTGGCTAATTTTGGTTTTGTGGTTTTGTGATTACAGCTTCTTATATCTGTTTCACTCTTACGGATCTAACTGGAGGAACTTGTTTGCAGTTCTCTGAGTGGTTTCACTATGTAGTCAACAGCAGACTCGAAGTTCTCCTTTAAATGTTAGAACAAGGAATTTTGATAGAATTAGGACTCCTTGTCTTCTTTCAACTCCTTTTCTCTATAAAATTGTAAGAGAAAGGGGTTGTCTGTGAAACAAGAACTGGAGTAAGTCCATTTCAAATTTGCTTCTCCCCAAAATATGCTCCAAAAATAAAAGCCTCAAAAAGCCCCTAGGGGTTCAAGCAGGCCATTTCAACTTCTTAGAAGATAAGAGGAAAAGCTGTAAAGGCAACACTGAAAGAATAGCGCCTGACAGGAAGAGAAACGAGACACCAACCAATGGATATAGCTTCTAATCTGCAGCACACTTACAAACTCCTTTAGTTTCTTAGTTATCTGAAGTTCTTCTTGTAAGGACTAATGAGTCATTTCCTAATTACTATTCCTAAATAATTTATTAGTTTTTTTTAGAATAAAATGAACAATGCTTGCTTTCCCAGACAACAAAACCAATCAAGCAACCAACCAACAAACAAAAGATAAATTTGTGGCTGCCAAGCTGATTCCAACTCAGAGTGACCCTGAAAGATACAGTAGAACTGCCTCCTAGTTTCCAAGGATTATCTCGTGAATTTGGTTAGCAGACATAGGTCTTAATAACTATGCCACCAGGGTTTGTCCCCAACCCACCCCACCTCAAATACTGTAATTTCTTACTAGGCCCTCTTAGCATTCTTTGGTTTGACAGTGGTGAGATTCAAGAGGCTGATATTTGATATTGACTCTTCATCTTTGGAAAATAGTTTGAATTTGCTTTTTGGTTTCCAGAATATCACATAGTGTCATGGTTTGAATTGTGTCCCCCCAAAAATGTGTGCAGCCACGTGGCTGGGATATGGTTCCCAGTATCTTGGGACTGTCCTCCATTGTGTGGTTTTGCTAACCTGTATGTTAAAGGATTAGGGTGGGGCTGTGAATTCCTGCTGTGGGGGGAGTTTCCCTGGAGTATGGCTTGCCCCACCCTTAATGCTCTTAGCTTGCAAGGAATAAAAGGAAAAAGAAACAAAGGACAATTTGAGAACCTCGCTACCATCAAGCAAGCAGCACTGGGAGCAGAGTGCGTCCTTCAGACCAGAGGTTCTTGAGTGAGGATGCTCCCTGGACAAAGACTGATGCAATACCGGACTTTCCTCCAGAGCCGACAAGGGGAAAGTCTTTCCCTGGAGCGGACACCCTGAATATGGACTTGCAACCTACCGGACTGTGTAAGAAAATATCTTTCTTTGTTGAAGCCATCCACTCTGTGGTATTTCTGTTAGAGCAGCCCTAGCTGACTGAAACACATAGGATTACAAAAAAATAATCTGTATCTCAGTAAAAAGGATAATTGGCCCTGACCAGAGAGTATAGAAGGTAAGGAGAAATAAACTGTAGAGTTACTTAATGATGTTCTTCCAAAAAGTTCACCTCAATTGTCTTGACATTCACAGGTCATGAGCTAGGTCAACACGGCATTGTACCTGGTCCAGTCAGAGTTTTCATTTTAAATAAAAATGCCAGAGCTTCGAATTTGCTTCCCAAAGCTCCAGTGGATGTGGTTGCCTTCTGGGAACATAATATGGGGCTAAACACTCTCTGAAGTGATTATTTTAGGTGTCTAAACCCAGTAGCTAAGATCAGAGCAGGGATCATAGATATCACACCTGGAATCTGGAATGAGCGTTATAAAATTGGCAAGGCGGAAAAGGCATTAGTAAACATTATTAGGAATTCCTTGCAGGCAACTAGATTCCAACAGTATCTTTGGGGAAGGTGGTTTTTCTTTTTCTTCTTCTTCTTCTTGTTCTTTTTTCATCTTTATTTCTATCTTGCTAATGAGAGAGTAATGAGCCACATACTTGTTACCTAGAAGGAATATCTGAGCAAAGCTGCAGCGAACTTAAAAAACAGTATTTACAAGCTGATTATTGTTTGCATTCATTATAAATTCTAAATTAGAAGGAATTGTAATAAAGAGAATGAGGAAATGAGTTGTTCCTCACTCAGGGGCTTCATGGTCCCTTAAACGGTGAAATGCTAAGATTCCAGCCACTGATGAACAGACATTGGGTGGAGATACTCTCAGTGTGGGTAGGAGAATGTGTTTCACAGCTCTGCCTTTGTTTCTCCTGTCTCTGTTTTACAAAATGTGATTGTCCTCACGTACTTTCAAGGCAGTAATTTGATCTGGATGATAAGAAGATTTTGCTTCTACTGAAAATGTATCAGATTTGACATACTCTTCACTAACAGTGGCCTTCCCTTGCCCTCTGCTTTCTACTTGTTCATTTTGCTGAACTCCCTTCTCTGAAAAAAGAGAGGCCTGTTGCTATACGGCAACCCCACATGTGTCAGAGTAGAACTGTGCTCCATAGGATTCTCAGTGGCTGGAATTTTGAAAGTTGGTTGACAGACGTTTCTTTTAAGGTGTATATGGATGGACTTGAACCTTCAACCTTTAGGTTAGTAGAAGAATGTGTTAAGTATTTGTACCACCACAAGGCTTGGACCCTTGACCTAGACATTCCCCTGCCTGCCTGTGGGACTGGTTTCCCGTTAGCCACTGGGACACGGATGACAGACAAGCTACCTACAGACATGCTCCTTCACAGAAGTTCCAGAGTGAGCTCCAATGACATTTAGAAGCACCAGGAGAAGAGAAATGTGACTTACCTGCTCTCTGCTCTGCTCCTGTTCTATTATTTATCTCTTTTGGTTGTGACAGAAAAGGTGGAGAAGCGTAACTCTGCCATTCAATGTCCCTTTTCTTTCCTCTAGTGGCCTGTTTTATTATTATTATTATTTTGTTTTGAATCTGAGTGTCTCTCTCTCCTACCTGTGGAGGTCAGTCTATGTTTTTCGAGAAATTTCAAGATTGTCACTTACGTGTCTGTGCGCAGGTTAGAGTATCAGAGGGAGGGGAACAAACTCCCCTAGTTTGCCCAGGTGCTGCTGAACTACGAGGGTTGTAATTGGTGCTAATATTCACGTTCATTCTCACAAATGCCTCCATCTGGATCATAAATAATATGAGCTGCTAGTCCATTGGTTTCCAAAGCACATAGTCCCTGAGCTGGTGGCATCAACATCATCTAGGAATTTGTTACGAATGCATGTTCTCAAGACTCACTCCACACACACTGAATCAGAAACTCTGATTCATTCTTAAAGTGGAGACAGAATGCAAGCTGATTCTCTGCATAAAGGAGAAGCTGCTAGGTGGATTGTTATTTTAGCAGAGAAGGCCCACTTGCTTCTTAGATACCCAAACAAATTATTATCAAGCTGATTCCAACTCATGATAACCTAAGGTATATCAGAGTAGACCTGTGCTCCACAGGTTTTGTAATAGCTGATTTTTCAAAGGTAAATCACCAGGCTTTTCTTTGGAGGTGCCACTGGGTGAATTCAAACCTCTAACCTATGGCTATATTTTAACAAGTCCTCAGGTGAGTCTGATGCAGGTTAATGTCTAAAAACCACTGTCCTGGCCAGGCACTGGGCTAAGTAGTTAACCTGCATTACTGCATTCTAGAACAAGGACAACTAAGGAAACTGAGGCTGAGAAAGCTTACAAATTGCCAAAGCTGTGTTTTTAAATCAGGAGGTTGGATTTCAGAGTGTCAGCTACACTGTTAGTTGAACTTGTTGCCTTCTTCAATGCAAATATTCTGTCTATTCCTCTAAAGTGAGTGGATTTAGCAAAATAGTTGTTAAAGGAGTGTATTGATAGGCAGAAGGAGTAATGAAAGGGACACAAAAGTCTAGAATGGGTGACAATGAGTTCTAAATATTGGGCCATGTAGTGGTTGAACTATGGCTGGTAACCAAAAGGTTGGCCATTCATATGCGCCAGGTGCTCCTTGGAAACAATATGGAACAGTTCTACTCTGCCCTATAGGATCTCTGTGAGCTGGAATCGACTTGACAGCAGTGGGTTTGTTTTTTGGGTCATCCAAAGAGTACCCAGGTGATGCAAATGATAACACACTCAGCTGCTAACCATAGGTTAGAGATTTGAATTTATCCAGTGGCACCTTGAGAGAAAAGCCTGGTGATTTACTTTTGAAAAATCAGCTATTACAAAACCTGTGGAGCACAGGTCTACTCTGATACACATTAGGTCGTCATGAGTTGGAATCAGCTTAATAGTAATTTGTTTTAGTATCTAAGAAACAGATGGGCCTTCTCTGCTGAAATAACAATCTACCTAGCAGCTTCTCCTTTATGCAGAGTATCAGCTTGCATTCCGTCTCCCTCTTTGAGGTGTGTGCAAGTGTTCTTCTGTTCTGTAGTCTCTGTCAATGTTTGCAGGCAAACATGTGTGGAATTGTTGACCATAGCGCAAGTCCTTCCCAGGACCTAAACCAAATTACCAGGCTGCTCTCTGGGTTCCCCAATGGGAACACGAGATCTGACAATTGAGTCCATGAACTTCATCGTTCTAAGTGCTACATGGCTCATCACTGAATATCACTATGGTACCTTCCAGGTACTCTTCTTGGGAAGCTATACACTGATGCCGGGGCCTAGTCCACCCTTGAAAGCAATTTTCGAACTCTTTCTGGTATGGTCATTGCACATGGCGGCACGGTGCACAGTGACAAGTTCTTAAATTTAATTGTATAGTTGTCTGTGAGAGAGTTTTTAGGGAGTAAACAAATAACTTGTTGGAACACCCTCCCTACACACTGATCTGGACCCCAGTGACATTTTCTTTACCTAAAGATAAAGGAAATATTGAAAAGAAGACATCTGGATGACATTCAGGACATCAGGATAATACAAGGACAGCTCTGATGGCCATTCCAAATTGCTTTGAGGGTGGACTAGGCACTGGTGTCGGTTCACATCTTCCCAAGAGAAGTACTTCAATGGTGACAGTAGTGATATTCAGCCACGAGGTATGTAGCACATTTTCTAGGATGAGTTTGCAAACTTAATTGGCAGACCTCGTATATTTGGCCTGGAAGTCAGGAACCTGTTTAAAATTACAGGATTCCTGCTCATTCTGGAAAAGTTGGAAAGTCTACATCCATCTCAGTGAATAAAGACAAAAGAACGTGTTGTGGAGCATAGTAAGGAACACAAAGCTTTGGCAGCGCACATAAGCTCTGATGTAAGTTGTCGTTTGGTCTGTTGACGTGTTTGACCTTAGCCAAGCCAAGTGCTGTCGAGTCAGGTGCGTTCTTATCCTCAGTTTGTCATTTGTAAAATGGAAGTCACAGTTGTGTATGCGTGTGAAAAATGCTTAGTCCAGTGCCTTGAATATAGTAAGTATTCAAACAGTATTATCTGTGATTGAATGAGTGTTTTCTTTGAACTCAATGGAAAATTTTTGTTGGTGGTCTAGGGCTGTGATAGGAAAGGCTATTTCAAGCTGTAAAGGAGTACATATGGGACCCGTGGGAAGGACACAGCAGCAGATGAGAGATGTATAGGATGATGGGAGAGAGTGAGGCTCGTTGTTGCTGTTTCTGTCAGCAATGCAGCACTCTCAGTTTTGTGTCTGGAAAAAAAAGGTCTCTGGTTATTTATTTGAAAGAAGCTAGGATTGGGAGCACCAGGGCGCACTGCAGATACATGGGCGCTAGCCTAGGAATCTGATGTTGCTCAGCCAGGCAGTCTGAGCTTCAGGTGGACACAGCTAGGGGAAGGGTAAAGTAACAAGCCAGAAAATAGATGTTGTTCTCGGGTGCTGTTGGTTCATTTCTGGCTCAACAATAGAATAAAACACTGCCTGGTCTTGTGACATCCTCACAGTTGTTGCTATGCTTGAGCCCACTGTTGCAGACAGATAGATAAGCAGAAATTAATACATGGACATACAGAGAATCCCCCTCCAAAATACACACAACCATACACTAAAAAAAAAAGCTCCACGTTTGTGTGGTTCTTTAGGGTTTACAAAGTACTTTCATATTCATTTACATTCCAGGTAGCAGGACAAGCTGTGAGTCATTAACTGGGTGAATAGAAACCTAGCAGGCTGGAGAGAAAGCTAAGACTGTCAGGAAGTGGGAGACCCACAGGAACAAAAGGCAAGCAAGTCAGGCAGGGGCCCAGATGTGAAACATCAGCATCAATAAGTGACTCACATCAAATTACTGAAATTTGCTGAATCTCAGTTTCTTTATCTGCTAAATGGGTTGTCAATAGGTTGTCATTAAGGTTGAATAACACAGTGAATGCAAAATAACGATACAGGCGTGAGCTGGTCAATAGTGAAGGCTGTCTTGGTTATTCAATGAGGAACCAAACCCACTGCTGTTGAGTCAATTCGGACTCGTAGTAACCCTATAGGACAGAGTAGAACTGCTGCATAGAGTTTCCAAGGAGTGCCTGATGGATTTGAACTGTTGATCTTTTGGTTAGCAGGTGTAGCATTTAATTACTGCACCACCAGGGTTTCCTTTAATAGACAAAGGCACCTGGAAACAGCTTCTGAGAATGAGACAGAGAAAGGAATGGGGGAAGGGAGATGACAAAAATAATTTTCCTATATGATATTCGGATCCGACTCGACGGCACTTGGCTTGGCATCTGATATTTTTAACCTCACTGAAATTAGCAAAGCTAGAAACAAGACTGTGTGTTCAGTGGTCTTTTTCCTCCATCAGATTACTAAACAAAAATAATTGTCTTACTTGGTACTCTTAATCTAATTTGGGGTTAACAAAGGTAGAAGCCAGACCCTCTATTCAGTGTTACCTCTCCTGTATTAGACCCACTGTCTGGTTGCTAGAAGATTCTGCTATTCTCCCCTAGACTGTGTCTGGCACACCAGACATCTATTTGGCCTCTAGTTTGCGTCAAAGAATTTTTAATGCAAGATACCATTTTCCTAGCATGAGATCCCAGGGTTCTGCAGAGGATTAAGTACAAACATCCTGTTCCTCTGGTGCAGAGAGTTCTGCACAATTCTAAAGAACTTGGTAGTGCTTGTTAGAAATACTGCTGAGTGGCCAAAGTTTTGACCAGGTCTGGGAGCCCTCTCTGGAAAGTTTCCACAGGAGTAAGAGCTTGTTCAGGCTCCAAGCCTTTACCACCTGTGAGGTAAGGTGTCTATGTTCCCAAGTCAGGGGACAGCATTCACCAGCAAGTAACATTCTAGCAAGTACTGATTATGATCATCATCAAGGTTCTCAAGACTACCCCTCCACCACTCACAGCTATAGGATCCTTTTCCCTGATAGCAGATCTTGTCAACTCCCATTAATTTCCAAATTCATTGCCTTTTTATCCATCCATCCATTTAGTCTTGTATTCATTTATCCAAAACTAATGCTTATTTCATATTAAACCTGGTGTATAACTCTGCCCGTTGCTTCCATTACTGTTCTACATAGATTTCCGTGATTCTTTGATATCTTCCAAACTCTTTTTCAAATTAGTGGATTTCTGGCTTTTGTTTCCTTCATCTTCTCATTTTAATGGTTCTCGAGATTTATAATCTAACACTGACACCCTTGATTTTCAGAGATGGTGCTTGTAATGAGAATGTTAAACATTGGCAAAAAGGCCATTTTTAAGTGAAAGAAACAAAGAACTGGGTTTATCCAGGTCTTGAGAATGGGGTCTGATAATCGGGGTGTGGGTGGACCAGTCTTTTCTATCATGTGTCGTGTAAGGAAAGAAAACATCTTCCTAAGTGAGCATTTTTGAGCCCATTGCCATAACTACTAAACTAGAACATTGTTTTTGAAGGTGCTGATTTCCTTTGGGAAGAAAGCAAGAGGATTAACCAAGATATTGAAAACGCCAGTCTGGTCAAACAGTGGTTTTTACTGTGTGTTAAGTATGTGCTAAAGAATCTCCATATCCCTGACTCTGCAATCACAAGATCCTGTCATGAGGAATCACAGGGCAATCTTGATCTCTTGGCATCCATTTCACTTTTGTTTCCACTTAGTTGGGAGACCTGACTTTTATTTCTGTCCAGGAACCTGTCAGTAACCCACAGCTGTCTTGTCGATGCTGACTTATAGTAACCCTATAGAACAGAGCAGACCTGCCCCACAGAGTTTCCAAGGAGTGCCTGGTGGATTTGAACTGCTGCATTCATGGTTAGCAGACATAGCCCTTAACTACCACTCCACCAGGACTTCCAATACACAGGTAGAAAGACATTGGTAGAAATGAAATTCTTACCTCCTCCCCAAAAATGTCAACTGTGTGGTCCCCACGAGGAAATGCTGAATTTTGGAAGTCACCCCTTTGGCTTCCCTCCTAGCACTACTGACTATGGGAAACAGGCAGGGCTTCGGGGAAGTAAAGTCCTTTCTAATGCAAAGTCATCCCACCTTTGGACAGGGCTTGGACATAAACCCTAGGGTAGCTTTCTCACCTGTTCTCTGGGTTCCCAGCTCCATTTGCAGTTCTCATAAAGGCAGCAAGCAATTAGGCTGTTCAGTTGTGGCACATGGTAGTGTAAAATTATGGAATTTAGGATTTAATGAGCTCAGGTGCCATACAAAAGAGCTCCCCTAACTCCTACCTACCACCTCTTGTCCATAAAATTATATGACTTTAGAATTGGGGCTTTACTCAGCCTGGACTAAGCCATTTTATTTGGGGGGGAAAAAAATTCAAGCAGGGAGGGAAAAAAGGAAAGAAAAAGAACCAACACAATTATATGCAGATTTGTTCATAAATCAGACGCTGCAGCAGCTGTGCGGCACATGTTGGCAATTCTGAGTTTGTTGCTGGAACTTGAAAGATAAACATGAACCTGTTTCCACAGAGGAAAATCTGTTCACAGCAAGGAGCTGACCTTGTTCTTTAAACAGGTATCCTGGTGTGGCAGCCTGCTGGGCCCCTGCCCTGTGTTGCTGTCTGGTGGTGAGGGTCACATAAAGAAGAGACCAGAGAACAAGAGGCAATTTGCCCAGGGTGCAGGAGTGGCAACAGACCCAAACAGTAGGCAGAACTTGACTTCTCCACCTACCATTCCAGAGTCCAGTTGGGTAGGTCGCAGAGCAGGCCGGGTTTTTCATATATATTTTCAGAGGTGAGAGATCTTTTGCCCTGGAGCTAAATAATATAGAAAAAGAAAAACTTATGCAATTTATGATGCTAGAGCAGCTCTAGGACAAATGTCCTTTTAAATATCTGTGTGTGTCCCCAGAGCACTATTGATCCCTCTGCTTGCCTTGGGTACATGGTGAAGGCAAGGACAAACAGAAGGGACCCATCTGTTTTAGGATTTGCAGCAGCAAAGCTGAGCACTTTTCTTCTGGCAGAATGCCAACAGTAACTCACGGCAGGGGCCCGCAGTTTCTGGCCCTCTCCTTGGTCCAGGTATTCCTTGGAGGATGGAATGTTGTGAAATAGTCTGTCAACCTGTCTCAGCCTGCTTCAAATGGAAGGAGAAGCCTCTTAAGTAATGTGAGGAGTGTTTTGTGACAACATGGCAGAGGTGGATAACTACGTCTGTGGGAACAGTTAGTTAACGGGGACTAACAGTGCTACAAGAAGCCCTAGTGGTGCAACAGTATAGTGCTCAGCTGCGATCTGAAAGGCTTATGTCTTGAACCCATCCAGAAAGGCTTGGAGATGTCCTCCTGTACAGATGACTGCCTAGAATACCCCATGGGGAGTACCACTCTGCTAACATACTATCTCTGTGAGTTGAAGATCAACTAGGTGGCACCTAACTGCAGCAACAGTAGTCCCTGGGTGGCACAACCAGTTAAGTTTCAACTGCTAAATGAAAGATTGGAGGCTTGAACACCTCCAGAGGCAGCTTGGGAGAAAGTCTGGTGATCCTTTTCTAAAAGGTCACAGTTTTGAAAACCCTGCTCTAACACAGATGGGTTACCATTAGTTGGTATTGACTCAATGGCAACTGCATAACGGAAGCTGCGGATTGCGGGGATCAGACATGGTTGACTTCCTTTCTTTTTTTCCTAAAAGAAATAGTAGCATTTTGAGGAGGGCTTTTGAATAGCTGATTATCTTCTTTTCCGTCTGTTTCTTCACTAGGACTTTGTCATAGTTTTCCTTTGAGAAGAGTTAACAGAACAGGAAGGAGGGCCCTTTAGCTAATCTCAGCATAAAACACTGGGTGGCTTGCTGCTTTTGAGGAACTTCATCCCAGCACTGGCCTTAGTATCAGGCACTAGCAAAGTGAGAGGTTCTGTCAACACTAGATGATTTCCTCCGTTAGTGATCCCAGAGGCATGAATTTTTATCCTTTTGGATGACTATTGTTCAATCTCTGTCACCCAGAAAAGTCTAAAAGAAAACACACACACACACTGAAAACACACACATGCACACACACACACGATGCATCATTATTAATAAATGAATGGAGCTATTTGTTATTTATTATTTAAATCTTCAATACTGGCTGGCCTGAGTGATACGTGAAATATAGACAAGTAATTTATTTATTAGGGAAAATGATGATTTTTTTTTTTAACCACAGCATCACCCCCTCTGACCCAAAACAGCAGGAGCTTTATCAAATACAAATGCGATGACTTGTGATTTTAGAGCTTTCCAGAGCATTGTAACTGACAACCTTTTTAACATAAGTACATTGAGCAAATAATTTATAGATGTATTCTGGGAATATTTTAGGGTGTTTTATTACTACTCCTGAAAGCTATGGCACGTTATCGATTTGGGTATATTAATATAACCCAAGAGTGAGGGCACGTGCTCAGCTCCTAATCCACATCAGCTTTGATGGCAGACAATATATTTTACTGAAGGGAGCCTTGAACCAAAGCAGCAGAGGTTAACAATTACACATCATAGCCAAAGTTTAAGATAATGAATTTCACTCATTATAGAACTCCCACTTTAGAGACTGAAATGAATTTTCTCTCTACTTGGGATTTCATCCAAATTTCTGGACCACCATTTGTCAGTATGAACTTGCCTTTCCTGAAGTCTGTTCATCTCCTGCAGCTTGAGATTCGTGAAGGCTGCATCCTGCTGAAAGAACCATCATTAATTCTTTTCCAAAAGCATTTATTTAGGGTTATTTTTTTTTAAAATTATACTTTAGATGAAGGTTTGTAGAACAAACTAGTTTCTCATTAAACTGGTAGCACACGTACCATTTTGTGACATTGATTAACAACCCTGTGACGTGTCAGCATTTTCCTTTCATGATATTTGGGTACTGCGACCAGTTTTCTTGTCTTCTCCTGTCTTCTAGTCGTTGCTCGTGGGCTGATGTGCTCCTTTAGTCTTGTTTTATTTTATGGGCCTGTCTAATCTTTGGATGAGGAGTGAACCTCATGAATGACTTCACTGCTGAGCTCAAAGAGTGTCCAGGGGTCATACTCTCAGGGTTTCTCTAGTCTTCATCAGGCCAGTAAATCTTTTTTTGTGAATTAGAATTTTTGTTCTACATTTTTCTCCAGCATTGTCTGACAGAAAAATCATGAAGTGGAGGACAATCACGGAATATTAGGAATGGTGACCCACCCAAATGGCTGGCAGAGCAGTCAGTGGTGGTAGCTGGGCACCCTCTAGTTGTACTGGATTCGCCCTGCTGGAGCCTGTGGGAGTTGGGGTCCACGTGTCCCTTGAGCTAATCTTTCCCTTGTGTCTTTGGTTTTCTCCATTCTCCTTTGCTTCCAAACAAGTGAGACTACTGGAGGGTTTTAGATGGCTACTCACAGGTTTTTAGAACCCCAGATGCTGTTTAGCACAGTAGAATTTAGAATATTTTCTTTAAAAACTATGTTATGCCAGTTGAATTAGATGTTCCCCGAGGCCATGGTCCCCACAGCCATTGGCCCTATAATTTGGTCCCTCCAGAAGTTTGGATGTATATATGGAAATTTCATCACCTTGTCTTGGACTAACTGTGGTGGCTTTTTCAGTATTGTGTACTGTCTTCTGCTTTGTCACAATTGAACTGGGTCCCCCTATCAATCCCCCTGATCAATTCCCAATATTTTGTGACTGTCCCCCATCCTACTCGATGGCATTTGGCTTGGCTGGCCCCATTTTGTGATTTTCCTAAACTGTAAATCCTAATCTCTGTGGTTAATAGAGCAGACTAAGTTAGAGAGGGTTATGGTGGGGCTGTAACACCCTTTCTAATATTACCTCCCGGCTCCAATGTAAGGGGAGTTTCCCTGAAGTGTAGCTTGCACCACTTTTTATCCTTTCACCCTACAAAAGATAAAACGAAAAAGAAACAGAGAGTTGGGAACCTCATGCCCTCAAGAAAGCAGCACCGAGAGTAGAGTGTGTCCTTCAGACCTGAGTTTCCAGTATTAAGATGCTCCCTGATCAAACACTGACGCAACACAAAGATCTTCCTGACAGACAGAAAGCCTTTCCTTGGAGTGGACTTCCTGAATTTGGACTTGTAGCCTGCTAGACTGGGTGAGAATAAACATTTCTCTTTTTAAAGCTATCCAGTTGTGGTGTTTCTGGTAGAGTGGTACCAGATGACTAAAGCACACTTCATCAAAGTTATCACTCATTTATTGTCTAAATCATATAGCATTTCTAGCTTTCCAAGAAAGTGCCGTATCATTTTCCGTGGTTGTACGGAAAATGATTTTCCCACCAGCAGTACAGAATTCTAATTTCCTTGTAGCCTCTCCAGTATTTGTTATTTTCTGACCCTTGCCACTAATTCTAAAGTGTGATGGCATCTCATGGTGATTTTGATTTGCATTTCTCTAATGACTAGTGATTCTGACCATTTCCTCTTGGGCCTTTTAGCCACTTGAATGACTTTTTTGGTGAAGTATCTGTTCATTTCCTTTGTCTGTTTTTTCAACCAAAAACCCAAACTCACTGCCACTGAGTCAATTCCAACTTATAGTGACCCTATAGGACAGAGTAGAACTGCCTTGTAGAGAACTGCCTTGTAGACCTTTTGTTTAGCAGTCATAGCACTTAACCACAACACTGCCAGGATTTGTTGTTGGGGTGTTGGTTTTTCCTGTAGATTTCAGAGGTTAGACCTTTGTCAGATTTGTCCTAGACAGTTTTATCCCCCAAGTCTATAGGTTCTCTTGTTTACTCTTTTGGTGAAGTCTTTTAATGAGCATTTTAAGTATTTAATTTTTAGAAGATTTTAGTTAGCTTCTCTTTTGGAGTTTGTGTGCTGTTAGAATGGTCTGCATCCTATTAATGCTGTGTATTTGGGCCCTCCAGCATTGATCCTACTTTTTCTTTTATAATCTCTACAGCTTTTGGTTTTATATTTAGGTTTTTGACCCATTTTGTGTGTACCGTGTGAGGTATGGATCCTGTTTCTTTTTTTTTTTTTTTCTGGATAGACATTCAGTTTTGCTAGCACCTTTTGTTAAAACAGACTATATTTTGCCCATTTGATGGACTCTGGGCTCTCATACTGTTTTTATTTTTTTTAACAAGTTCTATTTTTGTAAAATGTAAATAGCAAAATATTTGACATTTTAGCCATATTTAAATTTACAGTTCAGTTTACTGACATTAATTGCATCCACTGTATTGTGCAACCATCACTGCCATCCATTTCCAAATGTTTTCCATCACCCTAAACAGAAATTCAGTGCCCCTTAAGCAATAAATCCTAATTTCTCCCTTCCACTGGCCCCTGGAACCCACTAATAAACTCAGTCTCTATTCATTTTGCCTGTTTTAGATCTTTCGTGTAAGCAGGCTGGTATAACGTTTATCTTTGTGTGTGTGTGACGTGTTTCACTCAGTATAGTGCTTTCAAGGTTCATAGATGTTATAGCATGTATCAAAACCTTCTTTTTTATAAGTGGATAATATTCCATTATATGCCTATAGTACGTTTTGTTTATCCCTTCATCTCTTGATGGACACTTCAGTTGTTTTCTACCTTTTGGGTGTTGTGAATAACACTGCAGCTAAGTGTACCAGTCTCTGCCTGAATCCTTGGTTTCATGTCCTTTGTGTACATATCCAGGAATGGAATTGCTAAGTTATATTGTAACTCTATGCTTAGTTTTTTGTAGAACTGCCAAACTCTTCTCTATGGAGGCTACAATGTTTTACATTCCCACTGACAGTAGATAAGGGTGGTGTGGGTTGGGGCTGGGGCTTGTTTTGAAAGAGATTGTTGTATACTTTCTTCTTGTCTTTACTTCTTTGAGGTAGTTCCTAGGTAATCACTGTCTTCTTCATTCTGATGCTTTTTGCTCATTTCCTTATTATGTTCAGACCCAGGTCTTATTGAACCAAACAAATTATCATTGAGTTGACTGTCTCATTGTGAACCCATGTTTGTCAGAGTGGAACTGCCATTCACTGGATTTTCAGGGCTGATCTTTTGGAAGCAGATTGCCAATCCTTCCTTTCAAGGAAGCTCTGGGTGGATCTGAACTTTCAACCTTTTGGGTAGCACCAGAACATATTAGCTGTCTATACCACCTACCAAACTAATCCAAAAAAACAAACCCATTGCTATCAAGTTGATTCCGACTCATAGCAAACCTACAGATCAGAACTGCCCTACAGAGTTTCCAAAGAGTGGCTAGTAGATTTGAACTGCAAACTTTTTGGTTAACAGATGTAACACTTAACCATTATACCACCAGAGTTTCTCCTTTATTATAAGGATGTGATTGTCCAAATTCCACATCCCAGCATTTTGGACTATTCCTAACTTGTTGTCACCTCTCATCAGCCCCCAACAGCAGCTCCAACAGGAGTTCATTGCTTAAGCCAAGCTGATATCTTCTTGTCTCTGAAACTCTCCAAGACCCTTCCTGCCTGGTTTCCTTTGAGGCTACTGCTCTTCTTTCTTCTGCCAGATAGGGGTAGGGGATAAACAATCAATTTGACAGACAAGGCTCTGCTCTCCTGGTGCATTCAGGCTGACAGAAGAGACAGCCAAGTGTGAGGGGAAGCATCGGCTGGGTAGGTGAGGAGTGATAGCAGTAGGACCACCTTACATGATGAGGCGGGTATACAGGTCAGAATACCCAGAGATAACGAACTTTAAAGGGAGACCTAAAAGAGGAGTAGGAATAACCTAGGAGAATGGGATAAAGGAGAGGGTCCTAGGAAGAGAGCACAAAATTGGGAGAAGAGAGAACAAGAGTGAGAGCCAGCAAAGCCCAAAGGAAGAATGGAAACTAGAGTGGAGTTACCAGTGCGTTCTCTACAGGTTATAGCCACTGGGGGAGATCTTTACCTTGCAGTTCCTATGGACTGCACTCAGGCACTGCAGGATCCCTGATGGTGTGGTAGATGAAAGCTCAGCTGCTAAACGAAAAGCAAGTGGTTCAAATCCACCAGTTGCTCTGTGGGACAAAGATGTGACAGTCTGATTCTGCAAAGATTTACAGCCTTGGAAACTCTGGGGGCAGTTCTACTCTGTCCTGTAGGGTCTCTATGAGTGGTATACAGCTAGAAAGCAATGGGTGCACTCGGTACCGCTAGGCAACTTGTGGGCTGCTAGTCTCTTGCTGTGACTGTGGAGCTTGTGCATAACATCTGGCGATGTGGGGACCATCTCCTAGATTCAGGGCTGAGAAGGGAGGGAGGAGACTACAAAAGACATTTATTTATTTTTCCTTCTGCATTTAGCTTGGTGTAGACTGACTGCTGCTCAGGATCTGATTATTCCCTCCCTGAGGATACTGTGGTCAGGCACCAGCTGCGAGGATCTGTTACCATGGGTGACTTTTTCATCCAATGGGGGACCATGCAGCTTGTGTGCAGAGTGGCAGATGGAGAAGCTAATCGATACAGTCTGGGAGGTAGGCATCCCCCCACTGCCAGTGGCCCCACCACACAATGAGAACTGGGCCCTAGGGGCTTGTGGAACACACGCCTGTGACTGGGCCTTTGATTGGAAAAGACCTCGCTCACCAGGGGTTCTGGCCTCAAACAATGCTATGTTCTTTGCCAAGGTGGCCTCTGCACTTCCAGGATTTTTACAGGCCCTGCCTCAGGCGAGACTCCTGGGAAACACTGCTGCCAAACGCTTGGCCTCTGTGTCGATTATACTGAAGATTCATTTCCAGTAAAAATCAACAGGCGTTTTGTTTAGCCTTATCTGTATTCAAGCAAGATACTGAGTGATAGAAAAGAATAGGGAAGTATCCTGCCTTCAAGAGTCTTATGATGCACTGAAGGGTTTTCAGCCTGATTACGGGGTGTCCAAAGGCTACTCATGCATCTGTCCAGTTCATTCATTGAATAAACGTGAAATGAGTTTTGATAATATGCTGATATTATGTGAAGGGTTGGGATACAAAGTTGACCAATACATGGTTGGTGTCCTTGGTACCATATTTAACTATATATGCTCTTTAGTAATAGTAATAACTAGGACTGAGTGCTTCCTCTGCCTTATCTCTGTACATTTATGAAGTGGATATTAATTTTTAAACAAGAAGAGTAGTGACTTGCCACGGTCATTTTGGCTAGATGTCAGGTTTAGGCCTATCACTGATCTGCATAGTTCAGTACTAGTTCTGCTGGTATCTCAGGTACTTTAGCATTTGAAACTCATATATATATATAAGTATATATATATGAATGTGTGTATATATATATATATATATAGTTAGTGGGTTGTACAAATGATTAATGAACTCAAGTGCTAACCACAAGTTACAGGTTCAAGTCCACCCAGAGGTGCTTTGGAAGATAGTTCAAGTGACACACCTCTAAAAAAACCAGCCACTGAATACTCTGGGGAGTATACTCAGATCTCCTCTGACACTTATGGGGTCACCATGAGTTGAAATAGATTTCATGACAACTGTTTATATCTTAGTCATCTGGTACTGCTCTAATAGAAACATTGCAAGTGAATGGCTTTAACAAAGAAAAGTTTATTCTTTACACAGTCCAGTAGGCTACAAGTCTGAGTTCAGGGTGTCTGCTCTAGGGAAAGGATTTCTTTCTTTGTCAGCTCTGGGTGTGTTACATCAGTTTTTCTTTGATCTGAGAGCATCTTGGCACAGAAACCTCAGGTCCGAAAGGTGGGCTTTGTTCTTGGTGCTGCATTCTTGATGGTATGAGGTTTCTACTTTCCATTTGCTTCCCTTTCTTTTTCTCTCTTGTAGGATAAAAGGATAAAAGATGATGCAAGCCACACTCCAGGGAAACTCCCTTTACAATGGAGTAGGAAGGTAGTCCTAGAAAGGGTGTTACAGTCCACCATAATCCTCTTTAACATAATCCAATCTATTAACCACAGGTGGAGATTAGAATTTATGGCATAGGAAAATCACAAAATGGAGGACAATCACAAAATACTGGGAATTACAGCCCAAATTCTTGTACACATTTTTGGGGGGCACACAATTCAATCCATGACAATAAATCAATGCCATCAAGTCAGTTCCGACTCACAGCAACTCTGTAGGACAGAGTAGAACTGCTTCATTGAGTTTCCAAGGAACCCCTGGTGGATTTGAACTGCTGACCTTTTGATTAGCAGACATAGTCCCTAGCCACTATGCCACTAGAGTTTCTGTGTGTATATATAAATATCTGAATCAACTCAACAGATTTTTTTTTTAATTTTATATATACCAATTTGATTAGTAAGAGACACAAAAAGTCACTGGCATCGTGTAGATTCTCACTCACATCACAGGATAGTATAGAACTGTCCCACCAAGTTTCCAGGGTTGTCAATCTTTACTGAAACTGACTGCTGCAGCTTTCTCTTGCAAAGCATCTCATAAGTTTGAACTACTAACCTT
The DNA here is from genome assembly GCA_028571685.1 of Heterohyrax brucei. Taxonomy (NCBI): domain Eukaryota; kingdom Metazoa; phylum Chordata; class Mammalia; order Hyracoidea; family Procaviidae; genus Heterohyrax; species Heterohyrax brucei. Next base: position 176,368,672 of record CM053141.1, read on the forward strand.
CTGGTTAGCTGCTAAACATTTTAAACACTGCACCATCAAAAGTTCTTTCTTTTTAATTTAATTTTTTATTAATTACAGTAAAAATAAAATTTCTATCATCCATCAATTATCTCATCTATGATAAACCCTCAGCTCACTACCCAACCATGTAGCCAACAAGGTTATTTTCTTCTGTGGATAATTCTCTTGTTAAGTCCTTATAACAGAGTTCTCATACAAAATTTGTCCTTTTGACACTGTTTGATTTCACTCAGCATGATCTCTTCCAAATGAGACCATGTTACGAGATGTTTTCTAAAATTGTCATTGTTTTTTTATCATAGCATAGTGTTCCATTGAGTATATGTACCACAGTTTGCTTATCCATTCATCAGTTGATGAGCATTGGGTTGATTTCAACCTTTTGCTATTGTGGACTGTGCTGCAACAAACATTCATGTGCATGTGTCTGTTTGTGTGAAAACCTTTGTTTCTGAAGGATAAATTCCAAGCAGTGGAATTACAGGATCAAATGATGTATCTACTTTCAGGTTTTTAAGGAAGTGCCAGATTGTTTTCCAAAGAGGTTATACCATTTTGCAATCCTACCAGAAGTGTAGGAGAGTTCCAATTTCTCCACAGCCTCTCCAGCATTTGTTGTTTTAAGACTTCTATTGGTAAGATATACTGAATGTCAAATAGCATGTTTATTCTTTTGAAGTGTTAAAGATCAGATGACAAGAAAAAAAATTGTTTCTTCATCCTTCATCCCAGTGGATTGGAGGCCTAGGGAAATGGCTCACTGAGTTTTGCGACTGATGTTGGACAGCATCCTTCATCAAACTCAACCTCTACTTTCTCATACTTACGGAAGAACACTGAGGCTGGCCTTCATCCACCTTACAGGGATTTTATGTTAACCAAACGGAGATCATATAAATATGCAATGCATGAATCTAACACGATAGCATGTATGATAATCAATTATCCTCTGAGCTTTATGGAGTTGTTCTGCTCTTCACAGTGTCAGCTGCTGTTGCGATTCATGATTTCTGCTGTTTTTGCTGTGGAGCCTTCGTGGATGAGAAGTTTCTGGAAATGAACAGGGCTGCTCACTAAGTAAACATTGAAATTGCTCTTCCTTCTTGCTCTTGCAAGAAAAACATGAAATAAAGCACAGCTAGGTCTTTATCGTCTCCCTCCCTCTTCCCTTTAAGGTTTTTAAAGTTTTGTCCCTCCCACCCCTCAAATTGGTAATTTATTCCTTTTAAGTGGCTACACACAGAAGCGTCACTATTTTAATTAGTGAGAGGCAAACAGAACTAAGAAGCTAGAAGGCACGGCAAGAGAGCCCACCACTTGCATGCTTTAATTATTCATCAAGGTAAATAAAATTAAATATTTTCTCAGCAATCCAGTGCAGGATCTCAAGTAATTACACTGTCGAATTCATCAAAAATTCTCTCATCAAAATAAAAACCTTGATGTCAGTTAATAATTTATAATACAAATACACAGAAATTGTAAAATATTATAAATAGAAAACTGCAGGGTAAGTGAACATGAATTAGTTAAGGGTTATGTTCTAGAAAGAGGCTGTCATGAGCTGTATAAATTTTTAATCAGAAATATTTTTGAAGGCTAATTTAGAGTGTGGGGTATACCAACAACTTCAGAATACAAAGAACTCAACAAAACAACAACAAATTCCTGATGCCTGGAAATTTGTAAACACTCTTGAGAAAAACTGAAGACTCGAGCTAATTTTAGACAAAAGGAGGGAATGTTGTCTTTCATGCTGTGTGTCTTCTAGATCACCTGTGACACTTTGCATGTGTCTACATGGGTAATACATGTGTTAATTAGCCTCCATGTATAACGATTGTGAATAGCAAATGGGAAAAGACTGGTTCATTTCTACCAACAGAGAAAGGCAATCTCAAGTATTGACCCTTGTAAAACAATGTGTAGTTCGGGAAACCATATGGTTTATCTCAGTGGGAGGTGATTTTGATCTAGCGAGTTTTTGTATGGAAAAAGCCTAGAGTAAATAAAGGAAACCAGCCTTTTCTTTTCCTTTCTCCCCTATAAGTATTCTTCTATGTATGTGCCCTGCCCTGTTTTAGGAAATTGTCTCTAGAGACTGACCTGTCCCAGGGGGAGCAACTGAGGCTTTGTTTTGCAAGAATGGATGGAGAAGAAGCAGCTCCTTTGAGCGCTAATGTACAGCTCAAGATAAAAATTGAGCTTTCAAAGCCACTAATTAGAAAACAAGAAGGACAACTTTTATTTATGAGTCTATGAGGTTGTCATGGCCAATGATTCATTCTTGTGTCCTAGCCAATCCATTCTCCACATGGCACTTAGACATTTTCTCACAGAAAAGTAAAACTGATCATATTTCTGCTTAATACCTTTCATTACTCTCCTATTTTGCTTGGGATAAAGTCAAAGATCCTTACTAAGAATTCCAAGGCCCTGAGGGCTCTGTTTTCTGGGGGTTTCTCCAGGCTAGTCTCACCCTTTATCTCTTTTCTCTGGTGACATAGTGGTTAAGTACTACAACTGCTAACCAGATGGTTGTTGGTTTGAATCCACCCGGTGCTCCTTGGAAACTCTGTGGGGCAGTACTTCTCTGTCCTATACAATCCACTGTCAGTTGGAATCAACTCAACAGCAGTGGGTTTGATTTGGTATTTTTATCTCTTGCTCAGTGGAGCATTGGTAGGTCAGTGATAGAATTCTTACACTTCATGCCGGTGGCCTGGGTTTGATTCCCAGTCAGTGCATCTCTTGCACAGCCATCATCTATCTTTCAGTGGTGGCTTTCATGTTACTATGATGCTGAATAGATTGTAGTGAATCTTCCAGAATATGATAGACTAGGAAAAAAGGCCTGATGATGGACTTAGGAAAAGCAGCCTCGGAAAACCCTATGGATCACAATGGTCCAGTCTGCAACGGGGCAGTGTTCTGTTCTGTTGTGCATGAGGTTGCTGTGAGTGGGGGGCAGACTCAGTGGTAGATTAACAATAATGCCCTTTGTTCTCTGTGTTCCAGTAACTTAACTCTTCTCTCAGCCCCTCCAGCTTCTGTGAACACATGCTCTACTTTCTGCTTGGCACATTGTTCTCTCTTTCTTTGTTGATGAAATTCCTTCTTATCTTTCAGGGCTCAGGTTCAGTGTCTCATCATCCAGGAAGCCTTCCCTGGTCACCAGATGCCATCAGATTCTCCTGTTGTTTGTCATAGTCCTCTGTTCCCTCTCTGTATAACTTACTTCATTTACTCTGTATAAATTTGCCGCATTTCTTAGGTTTAGAGTAAATGAAGTAAGTTACTTTTTATTAATGTGGATAACATTTGTCTTCCACAATAGAGTAGACTCAACATGAAGGCAGAGACCAGAGAGGATAGAGATCATTCTTGGTTCCCTCTGCCACTACAAGACACGTTCTGATTTGTTACACTCCCACACCTTCACATTTCTCCTTTCTCTTCATTCTCTGATCTTTTCTATATTCCCCGTCTTGTCCATGTGGACCAGCTTCGCTGTTCTTGGCTTGCTCCTACCTCAGGGTGTCTTTCTGGAAGGTTCTTTTCCCAGATATTGGTCTGGCATGCTTCTTCACTTTCTTTAGGTCTTTACTAAAATTTCATCTTTGTACTAATGCCTTCTCTATTTAAAATTTAAATTTGCCCCCACCCACCAATATTACTTATTCCTTCCATTTTCCCATTTATTTTCTTTTTTTCCTCTTTTCAACATTTAGCATCAGTTAACACAGTAGGTATGAGGACTCCCAATTAAGTTCTTGAATTCATCCTAGAAAAAGTGCTACATAGCTCACTGCTGAATATCACTATGGTCACCTTTGAGGTACTCCTCTTGGGAAGCTATGTACAGTTACCAGCACCTGGTCCACCTTTCAAAGCAATTTTGGAATTCTTCCTGGAATGTCTGTCAGAGCTGCTGTCGTATTACCCTTGATGTCCTGAATGTCATCCAAATGTCTTCCTTTTGATATTTCCTTTATCTTTGGGTAAAGAAAAAAGTCATTGGTGGCCAGCTCAGGTGAGTAGGGAGGGTGTTCTAATACAGTTATTTGTTTACTGCCTAAAAACTACCTCGCAGACAACTATACAGTTAAGTTCGTGAACTTGTTACCATGCCACTGTGCACAATGGTCACTCCAGAAAGAGTTCCAAAATTGCTTTGAAGCGTCAGCTACGCTCTGGTGTTTGGTGCATAGCTTTCCAAGGGGAGTACTTCAAAGATGACCATAGTGATATTCAGCAATGAAGTATGTAACATTTACAATAATTAAGTTCACGGACGTAATTGTCAGACCTCATATGTTACTTGTTTACCTTTTTTTGTCTGTGTTCTCTCCCTCATATGTAAGCTCCGTGAGGGCAGGGATTTTAGTCAGCCTTCTTCATTGCTCCCTCCCCAGTGCCTAGAATATGACCTAACACACAACAGGCACTCAGCAAATATTTATTGGTAAATCACAGAATCACTGAAAATGAGGAAAACATCAGTGAGACAGTGAGACGGACTGCCACAATAGCCGCAGTGAGTGGAGCCAAGCACCCTGACAATGGTGAGGATGGTGCAGGACCATGCGTGGTTTGGTTCTGTTGTATACAAGGTCATCAAGAGTCAAAGTCCACTTGACAGCAACGAACAACACCAAATATTTGTTGAAGGAGTGAATGAAAGTGATTACCCCTAGGTGGAGTTGGGGGATAGGTGGAGGTCTAACACTTTCATGGGAAAAGTGGGATCTGGAAGGGAGAATGGTATAGTGAGTGGACCGGTGGATACTAGAACAGAGGAGGTAGACTTGCCTTCCCCTACTTCCCAGTCTGAGCCATCCACATCTGTAGAAATTCGACTTCTGATAAAGTGTTGCCATTGCTGAGGTAATAGGTGATCCTGTGGAACTGAATGCTTGGCAAGAACACAGCTTTACTATTGCTGCAGACTCGGGATGACTAATGGGTTTCGATACCAGTGCCAATTCCAACTGATTGGTAGTGGTTGCTGGGAAGACTGCGTTGATAAGAATTTTGCATCTATTTCTAGGCCTAGTAAGAAGAGTGTTGTGATCAATTAGCAATCTCTTGGGGCACGGCAGCATTTATCTCAGGCATTTGTATCTTGACTCCTAAACTGCGAGCTGGTTCCATGGAAAGTCAGTTTTACAAAGGAACTAATGATACTTTCAATATACTTCTCAAAGTTAAAGGTTAGGTGTTTGGAGAGGTCTACAAATCCAGAGGAAACACTGGTGGCATAGTGGTTAAGTGCTATGGCTGCTAACCAAAAGACTGGCAGTTCAAATCCACCAGGTACTCCTTGGAAACTCTGTCTACGGGGTCACTGGTCACTGTGAATCAGATGACAGCAATGTGTTTGTTTTTTTGGCTAAGAATCCTGACTTTGGATTTTATGTTGATTGATTTTTTTTTTTCCTCCGGAGGATGAAAGGGCTTAGCTGTATTGGTTTATAGCTTAGGGACTGAGATAAAGAGACTAGGGATCTTCTAGCCTCACATCTCTAGATAGGCCATTCAAATCACTTGCCTCTTGCTAAGACAGTTGTTTTAGTCAGGTAGTGCTGCTCTAAAAGAAATACCACAAAGTAGGACGGCTTTAACAAAGGAAAATTTATTCTTATGAAATCTGGTAGCCTACACGTCCAAATTCAGGATGTCCACTCCAGAAGAACGCTTTCTACCTTGTTGACTCTGAAAATAAGTCCTTGTTTTGTAACAGTCTTTGTTCAGAGAGCATCTTGGCACAGGAACCTGAGGTGTGAAGGATGTACTCTTCTCCCCTTTGCTGCTTTCTTGATGATGTGAGGTTCCCAATTCTCTGCTTGCTTCCCTTTCCTTTTCTCTCTTGCAGGATGAAAGAATAAAGTGTGGTACAAACCACACTCTAGGCAAATGCTCTTTACAGTGGAGCAGGTGGTGATCTTATAAAGGGATTTACAGTCCCACCCTAATCCTTTAACCTACAGCATAAGAAAACCACAAAATGGAGGACAGTCATAAAATATTGGGAATCATGCCCAGCTACATGGCTACACTTATTTTTGGGGGGATATAACACCATCAAGAAAGCAGCGCTGGGAGAAGAGCACGTCCTTCAGACTGGAGATTCCCTCGCTAAGATGCTCCTTGCACAAAGACTGATGCAATACTGGACTTTCCTACAGAGCAGACAAGAGGGAAAGACTTCCCCTGGAGCAGACATTCTGAGTTTGGACTTGTGGCCTACCACACTGTGTAAGAATAACCTCCCTTTGTTAAAGCCATCCACTTTGCAGTAATTCTGTTAGAGAAAATGACCCACGCCAGATGGCTATGTAAAACCTTGACATGACGTCAAGACTCTGACCCTAACGTCATTAGCTCAGTGCACCAACCCTGTGAGCACACTGGCCCATAAAAAGCCACCTCTTCCTCTTCCAGTGCTGCCCTCTACCTGATTTCGTTCAGCTGCCTTCCAAGGCTCAGCTCCTGCTTCTACCAGTTATGACTAATGCCATTGTTTCTTTCCAGGAAGTCTTTCCTATACCTAACCTTGACACTTTTCACTTTACAATGGAGTCTTTTAACAATCCTTCTTTGCAATTGTTTCAGCACGTGCTAAAGTAATACATATTTCGAGTATTTTTATGTATTTTTAGCATTATACTAAGTGATATCATTTTTAGTATTTTCATATATCTCTACTCTTTTCCTTGCTAGCTTTAATCTCATTTAGGACAGGGACTGTTATAAATACACTTTCTATATCTTTATAACTGACTTATATAAATGTCTCAGCACACACACACACACACACACACACACACACACACACACACACACATTCCTATCTTTTGATCTATGTATTTTTTTTTAAATTGTATTTTAGATAAAACTATACAGAACAAACTAGTTTCTCATTAAACAGTCAGTACACATATTGTTTTCTGACATTGAATAACAACCCCACAACAGGTCAGACTCTCCCTCCTAAACCTTGGGTTCCCTATTACCAGCTTTCCTGTCTCCTCCTGCCATCTAGTTCTTACCCCCGGGCTGACATTCCCCTTTAGTCTCATTTTGTTCCATGGGCCTGTCCAATCTTTGGCTGAAGGATGAACCTCGCGAATGCCTTTACTACTGAGCTAGAAGGGTGTCCGGGGGTCACACTCTCAGGCTTTTTCGAATTTCTTTTAGCCCAGCAAACGTGGTCTTTCTTTTAGAGCTAGAATTTTTGTCTACGTTTTTCTCCAGCTTTGCTTGGGATCCTGTGTTGTGATCCCGTCAGAGCAGTCAGTGGTGGCAGCGGGGCACTTTCTAGTTGTCCCGCGCTCAGCCTGCTGGAGGCCATTGTGGATGAGGTCCACCAGTCCTTGGATTAAGTTTTCCCTTGTGTCTTTAGTTTTCTTCATTATCCCTTCCTCCTGAAGAGGTGAGACCAGTGGGGCATCCTAGATGGCCACTCATAGGCTTTTGAGACCACAGATGCTGCTCACTAACGTCGAATGTAGGGGATTTTCTTTACAAACTGTATGTTATGTCAGTTGCACTGGATGTTGCCTTGAGATCATGCTCTCCATGGCCAGTATTATGGTCTCTCAAGGAGTTTGGATGCGTGTATGGAGCTTCCATGACCTTGCCTTGTGCAAGTTGTCAGCGTGTGTTTTTGCCTGAAAGATCACTGTCCAACACACTGTTGGCTGAACTCACTGGTTCACTGGTCCAGTTGGTGTAATATTTTTGGTATAGCATCTGGCAGTATTTATCAAAATTTTGACTATGCGTACTTTTCCCCCCAAGCAATTTTACTTCTTGGAATTTACCTGCAGAAATACTTATGGATATGTACAAAGATCTATGTCTCTATATAAAGGAATGATCAGCACAGACTTATCTGCAACAGTGAAAATTAGAACTACCAAAATATGTGGCAGATGGAAATTAAAATATAAATTATGATATGTTCACACAGTGTAATACTGCATAATTATTAAAAAGAAATAGTTATACATTTGACAGGCAAAAATGTCCACAATATTAGTGATCAAATCTAGGTGCAAAAACTATGTATAATTACATAAAATAGTATTTGTTTTAATAAGCAACAGATGTTTATATATGTACTCTTGTATACAGACATGTGAATATAGATAGGAAAGGGCTGGAGGACATACATGAAATTATCAGTGACTGCAGTATGAGCTCTGGTGGTGCAGTGGTTAACAGCTCAGCTGCTAGCCAAAAAGTCAGCACTTCAAATCTACTAGCCACTCCTTGGAAACCCTATAGGCCAGTTCTACTCTGTCCTATAGAGTCACTGTGAGTCAGAATCGACTTGGTGGGTTTGGCCTTGTATACTTAATACTAGATGGATTGGGAAAACAAGGTGTTTTATCTACTTTTCCAACCTTTTGCAGTTTCATAATTTTTAAAAATAGATATGTAGCTAGCTATTGTGTTATGAAAAGATAATATAAGGGAGATTTTATTATAAAAGGGTATGGAAGGTGAGCTGTTCTGGAAAATATCCTAAAGTTAAGGATGTTTCTAAAACTATTTGGTGGTCACTTTAATTACTTATAGAATGCTTAGCTGTTTTCTAAGAGCAGTAAATGCAGAGTAACTGTGATATTTATACAAGAAGGTTGTTCACTTTTTTCCTTCATCATTGATATCAAGTTGGGACTATGTGATTTGCTCTTGGTAATGAAATGTGAGTGAAAGCGATGTGTCATTTCTGAATAGAAGTTTTAAGAGCCATTTCCCGGTTTGCTGTGTTCTCTTTCTCTCTGCCACAAGACCAGCAATACTTCAGAAAGGAATTTCTTTGTTAGACTAATGCCTTGAAGCAGAACCTTAGCCATCTTTGATGGACATTTTATACTAGCAGACGATAGAACTTTGCTGTTCTAAGACACAGAAATCTGGATTGTTTCTTACTGTACCACAACCCAGCCTCTCTCTGTCTGACAGAGCTGCTCACAGACTTCACCAGTCCCTTGAATAGAGGCCTTCAGTGGCCTGGAAAACTAACACTGGGATTCTAGTCCCAGACCTGCTAAGAACTTTCTATTTGACTATTTCACCTGGGATGCTTTAGATTGCTAGAAACTGAAAGTACTGAAAAAGTGGCTTAGGCAATAAAGACATTGATAATCTCACATGAGAAGCCCAAAGTTGCAGCTTCAAGACATCACTAAGAACTCAGGGTCTTCCATTTTTTGGCTTGGCCTTCCTGTTCCTGTTGCACAGTGAGTGTAGACGGAGTGTCATATGCAGACATTATAATATCCCACAAAGAGATGGATGTGTCTTTTCATGTGTTTATGTCTATTCTGTCTCATTTTTCATTGAACAGAATCTTCTTTAAAGTTTGCTGGAAATGACACCTAGATCCCATTGGCCAGGATTGGTCAGACGTCCATGCCTAAGCCAACCATGGCTATGGACAATGAGGTTACTATGACTGGCTTTGGCCAGTCACATGATGAATTGCTCTAGGGGGTGGCCACGGATCCCTTTGGGAACACATGACTATCTGGTAACTGAGGAACTCAAAATCGGAGTTCTGTCATTAAGGAAGAGGATAAAATTAGTGTCTACTTCAGTGATCTTAAAAAAGTACTTTGTCTCTTTGGACCCTCATTTCTCCATCAGTAAACTTAAGATATTGGACAGATGATGTATAAGGCAAATGTTATTATCACAGGGTCCATGGATCTTGTTCCTTCAGAATGGAGCTTGAATTTTCTTACAGAACCTTGGATGGAGCAAAAATCATTGTCTGTGCTCCAGGATGCCACTGACTTAGGTCAGCAAAAGTCTTGTTTCATCAGCTCCCTGACAGGCAAATGTATTATGGGTTCCTGCTTGGATGAAACATTGCATCTTAGACTTTACATATACAGAGTACACACTGTCTAGGTGAAGCTTATGTACATGCAGCTTTGTTAGTTAAAAGTGTTTTGAAGACTTATGAAGGGCTTTGTTCTAGGCGAATTTTCCCAATAGCTCCCTCTTGTCTCATGCCCCCAATTCCCAAATCTCTGCGTCTCCTCACAATTTGTCTTGACTCTAACAGCTTTACTGGCTAGTTTAGAACAAGGCAGTCCCAAGGGATCATGAGTCATGAACTTCAAAAATAACTCATCATCATTATTATTAAAAACAATGGTCAGGAATGGTTTGGGACAGGTAGCTGCCAAGCCAAATGGGCAGAACTTGTGGGATTCAGGCTGACAAGTCACTAGTTCTTCTGCATCCAGGCACTGGCTATGAACTGCCTGGGAATGAGATGGACTCATTTGAGGAAAGTGCCAGAGCTTTCATTTTATTGGTCCAGGTAGACATATATGCAGCCAAAGACTGTTCAGGCAGTAGCAGGGGGCTGGATAGGGATCTGGAAAACTGATGGTATTGAAGTCATCCTGTTTGCACTGTCCTTTGGGATACTTTTAACAACAGCTTATTCCACTCCATTTAATGCTCTGGGAGGCTTTTATTAACTGTTTGTAGCTTTGTCACTTGGTCATAACTGAGCGGAGGAGTTCTAAATGATGTGTCATTCCTTGGATGGCTTTGATGAGATCACATTTTCATCTTGACAACTGTTGCAATGCTGAAGTCACTCTCCCTTTCCCAATAACCACACTGCCACTACACTGAGGTTCCTGAGAGGGATCACTATTAAATGGAATGACTTCAGCCATTTCAAACTACCAGTCCCATTTGTCACCACTAGGAAATAAGGCTGGTTAAGGAAACTGGGTTGAGTTCCTATTCCTGGAAGTTTGTATCCCTCTTAGAAATGTGACTTACGGGCTAGTGTCAGATCTCCAGATTAAAATATACATAGCTCACCACAAAGCTTTTCCAAGATATCTTGACATTTGGCAATGATAGAAAACCTGACTCAATCCCTGATAGAGTCTTAGAAGTTCCAACTCAAGAAGATCCCACATGTGCGGAGTAGACGTGTTCTCCGTAGGGCTTACATGCCTGTGGCTTTTTGGAAGCAGACTGTTAGCCTTTCTTCCAAGGAGCCTCTGAGAAGGTTATGAACTCCAATCTTTTGGTCAGTAGTTAAGTGCTTAAACATCATGCCACTCAAAGACTCAACAGTAATAGAAAGAGTAGACTGCTCTTTCTGTAAACCTTTTATTGTTAAATTAAACATAGATACAGAAAATCATGAAAATACAGATACAAAAGAGCTGTATAGCTAATGAATTATAGCAACACCCTTGTTACCACCATCAAGATCAAGAAATGAAACCTTTCTAGTCCTCCAGGAAGGCTCTTCCAGGTGTTTCATTCAAACTCACCTCCTTCCCATCCCAGCCGAAGTTATCACTATTCTGAGTTTCTTAGTAATATGTTCTTTGTAGTTTCATCATGTCTAGATCCTGTAAGTTAGTTTGCCGGTAATAAAAAAAAAATTATCTTGTGGTTCATGTCTTTTAGTCTACAGTTCCTTACCTGTTTCTTCCTTATAATTGTCCTTTGACCTGTAGAATTTCTCCAAAATATGGATGCTGCTGACCATACACTCATGGTACAGTCAACTCCTTACTCTGCTCCTATATTTTTTGTAAATTGGAAGCTGTATTCAGAGACTTGATTAGGTTTGAGTTCAACCCACTTGGTACGTGGCATTGAGTTCTTTCATCAGAGGCACATTGTGTCTGAATTTCCTCTTTATCTGATGTAAACATTAGTCAGTGCTCAATACCTTGCTCTGATAATTCACATGGAGTTGGTAAATTGTAATGCACTAATTCTATCATTTCCCTTTTATTGAGTTCCTGGGAAACTCGCAAGCAGCTGATTCCCCTCTTCTATACTTTGATTACTAGGGGGTATGGTTTATATGGGAGATGCAGGATAAATGACTGAGTCTTTCTCTTTATTCACTGTATTAAAGACAATATACTGGTTCACTAGTATCTTCTGAAAGTAACCAATTAGTTTTTTAAAAAATATAATCATTGCACAGAAGAAAGGCCCGGTGATCTACTTTTGAAAAATCACTTATTGAAAACCTTAGGAAATACGGTTCTATTTTGCCACATGTGGTGTTACCATGAATCACAATGGAGTCAACGACAACAGATTTTTTTCAGAGCCTCATTTTCTTGTATGTGAAATGTGGATATGAGCATACAGTGCTTTGTGCTACACAAAACAAAGAAAAACAAAACCCAAACAAAAAAAAACCTGAATCCACTACTGTTGAGCTTATTCCAACTCATAGTGACTTTGTGGGTTAAAACATGTGTAGTAACTTGGTTAGCCCATGGTTCCTGGGATTGTGTGACATTCCTATCTGCTGTAAACCCTGCCTGTATAATGTTACTGAGGTAGGAGAGGCGGCAGTTGGGTTACTGGGCAGGACTCAGTGGGTAAGATTGTGTTAAGTCTTGAGGCAGTCTCCTGAGGTACGAAAGAAGCTAGCAGAAGATTCAAGGACCTCGTACCATCTAGAAGCAGTGCAGGGAGCTGAGCACATTCTCTGGAAAGGACTCGGGGTTTCTGAGCGTCCCAAGCTCTCAGTCCAGGGCAAGACTGATAACAAGAACCTTCTTCCAATGCCAGCAAATAAAGCCTTCCCCTGAAGCTGATGCCCTTCATTTGGACTTTCAGTTTACTGGACTGCAACAAAATTAAATTTTTGTGTTTAAAGCCAGAAAAGAAAACAAACAGACAAAAAACCCTCATGGAACTTGCTTCTTTGGAGGTTTAGCATCATGGTTTCATGGGATATCCCAGTTAATTGACCCAGTAACATATTGAGTGCTTCTTTTCTGCATCCAAGGTTCACTGTGTAGTGTTTGTGGTCTTAAAAGCTTGCAAGCAGCCATCCAAGGCACAGCTGATCTCTATTGGTCTGATACAACAGAAGAAGGAGAGTTAGGAACAGGAGAACGATGTGGAATGTGTGACTAATTGCCTTCATGGACAGCTGCCTCCTTTGCCATGGGCCCAGAAGAACTAGAAGATGGTTGGCTACCATTACTGAATATTTTGGTCAAAGATTCTATAGAATAATCCTAATCAAAAGGGAGTATAAGTGGAACAGAATTTCAATTCTTATGGGCTTCCTGGTACCAAGAAGTTTGGATGAACTCCCAAAACTATTGCCCTGAGGCAATCTTTAAATTTTAAACCAAAAACATCCCTTAAAGTCTTCTTAAAAGAACAATGAACTAGTAAAGAAACATCTGCTTTGAACATTATGCTCTTTGAAGAACTATCTATGTAGGATCAAATTAATAACAGCTATTAAAAATATTAGATAGGAACCTTAGGTGGCGATAAATTTATCTTAGTAGGGAAGGAACAACTCAGGAAAGGAGGATCAGCATGGTTACAAAAATCAAAGAATATAGTCAGTGTCACTAAATAGAACATGTAGATCATGTTGAACTGGTGTGTGTTTTGCTGCGTATATTCTCAACAACAACAATGAAATAAATGAATAAAATAAAGTGTGTATATATATGTACATATATGTGTGTGTATGTATATATATACATATATATATATAATCATTGCACATTTAAGGACTTGGGTATAATTCATGGGTTCCTCCACTGTACTTTTTAACCTGTCATCTCTGTACCTCTGGTATTTTCCATGTTTTAAACATATGGCTCAGTGCTTGTGCTTCTGAACTTGGTATCCTTTCTGTCCTCAGATCACCCAGACAAGAGAGATGCAAACTCTCCATGGAATGTTTAGGTGCTGTTGGAGATGCTTCACTTAATGCTCTTATCTATTTTTGGTTTTAATAGCAGGTTAGGGCTAGTGTGGCAATGAATACGAGCATATAAGGGATTCTAGTCGAAGACCTTTGTGGTCTCTTGGCAAGATCTTTGTCACTCTGAGATGGATGCTGTTAAAAAAAAATCATTTATCCAGTCCCTCTAATTTTGAAGTCTCTAGATGGCATAAACAATTAATGAATTTAGCTATTAACCCAAAGGTTGGAGGTTCACATCCATCTACTGGTACCTCAGAAGAACGATGTAGAGCTCCACTTTTAAAAAATCAGCTGCTGAAAATTCTGTGTAGCGTGTGTCTGCTCTGACACAACTGGGATCACTCTGAGTTGGACTCAACTCAGTGGCACTTGGTCTTGGGTCTTCTGATTCCACAAGTACCCAGCTCTTGATTCCTGTGCTTGGCTCTCATGCCTCTTAACAGCAAGAGGAGAAGGCCCCAACCATACTGGCAGAGATATTTTCTTTTTCTCAGAGGTTAGATTTTTTTTTATTATAAATGAGTAAATTGGCATTTTTTACTCTAAAATTAATTTATGTTCTCTTTTCCAAAGAAACGTGGTCCCTGGAAATGCTTTCCTTATAACCTTGATTCTTCTAAATTGACTCTGCCCCCATAGTGCAGCTAACCCTGTACTTGACTGCTCTTTACTCAGTTTCCCCCATCCCTACCCCTCCTACTCCCCACCCTCCACCCCCTGACCCCCCCAACAAGGGAAGAATTTGCAGTCTTTCTAAGTGACTAAAGAAAAACATATACTTTCCAGGCTGGGTCCCCTCACTCATCCACATGGCCGTGAGGCAAGTCATTGATTCTTCTCCTCTCTCCCCTACTAGCAATGAGGTACCACTGTTAGAAACCAGGTACTCTTTGCTAGGCAACAGCAGCTGCTAACTAACAGGTAGGTCATTAACTAAGGGTAATAATGGATGTAACCAGATTGCCTTGCTGGCCTTTAAAACAAAACAAAGTAAAAAATTATTCCTTACCAACCTTTTTTCCAGAACGAAAAGAGAAGCTCTTTTTGATGCTTAATCCTATAAATAAGCAATTAGAATCCACAGATAACCTAAAACACATTCTTACCCCATCTCTCTACAGGAGGAAAAAGCCAAACATTTGTTTTACTTTCTTGCTTTCTTTGCTGGGTCTAGACATACCAAGGCCCAGCTTACAAAATCGCTCACTCTCGACAATAAGTCTAATGCTTTCTGTTATCTGTAGCAACTCGGGTTATCAAATCTGAAAACCTTATTCTCCTTGACTGATTCAGTCATGTGGAAAATAAAAATTAGTAAAAAATAGTAATAAATACTGATTTTTCTGTAGCCCACTGAGGAAAGTCCAAATTAAACCATTCTACTTTAAGCTTTGGTGGCAAAGACGTAATAAATTAAAAACACCAGGATTAAACAATTGGCCATCTGTCTTTAAACTGAAGCGAGAGACTGAGTCCATATGCCTTTGCTAAAGATGAAAAATGAACAATGGTATGGGTCCTGGAGGATCCTGACTTGACAGGGCACCCTGGAGACTTTTAAAATGTCCCTTGTTTCCAGAGACACATGGACTATACCCCATTGTCACACTTAATCTGAGAAACTGGGTTCCCATGCATTCTGCTTGT
Organism: Heterohyrax brucei; assembly: GCA_028571685.1. NCBI lineage: Eukaryota > Metazoa > Chordata > Mammalia > Hyracoidea > Procaviidae > Heterohyrax > Heterohyrax brucei. The sequence continues at coordinate 176,384,105 of CM053141.1, forward strand.
GTCCTTGCTTACTTGAGTTCTGTGGCTGGGGCCTTGTATGTTTGTGACAATTAGAGTCAGCTTTTGTTAGACCTTAAAGATGAAATCAGACAAAACCGTAAGCATGTTACAAAACACCAAAATATAAACGGAATTACTGGTGCCATAACTAGAGAGCCATGAGGTCGTTATTCCAGTTGTCCCTCCAACCTCCTAAGCACATCCCTCTCCCCTACCCTGGTAATAAAAGAGATTTACAAATGAATCAGCTCTCAGTTGATTTCACTGGGAGGACTCTTAAGTTTGGGCATAGTGTGAGGGCTTTTCATTGGTGAACAACGAGTATGTTTGCTCTGTATGGGGGACTCAGGAATTGGAGATGCCTCAAAATAAACTGGCCCCAAAGAAAAATCAAAGGACTCTCAGCCTATTATCATATAAGCCTGTAAGTTATGCAAGAAAGCACACCCAGGAATGCGGATATTCTTACAGTTATTTGAATGTCCAATCCCCTTTAGCTCTCATTTCAGAAGACTACCAGTCAGACGGAACTGCTTTTGTTGGTAGTGAGTTGTCCATCACTGGGGAATTCAAGAAGACACCTGAGGCCATTTGTCTGGGATAGTACACCGAGGATTCATTTACATGTAGTGTAGATATAAGACCAAGATCAGACTTTCCATCACTTTGAAGTGTTATGTGTTAGAAAGCAGACATGCAGTTTTAAAGGAAAATTAATCTTTCATTCAAATCAATCAGAATGGCTCCTGTCAAAGCTGTCCATGACTTCATCCCATATTGCCAAATCCAAGGGTAAATCCTTAAGCTGCATCTGACTCAGACTTCTCAGCGGCTGATCTCCTCCAGGACACCGCACTCACCCGGCTTCCCTCCCGCCTCAGAGCTCTTCTTTCTCAGTATCCTCTGCTGTTTCCTTCTCAGTACTATGATTTCTAAATACTTGAGTGCCCCGGGGCCCTGACTTCTCTATCTGCACTCCTGCCTTGATGGTCTCTTCAGTATCTGCAAAATTTATATCTTTAACATAGACCTTGCTCCCAAGAGTCCCAATTTCCTATTCAAAGCTTCATTTAAATGTCTGACAGGTGACTCAGACTTAACATACTAAACATTTATCTGTTGAATTTTATCCTGCAACTTTCAATTTAGTTGCTTAGATCAAATTCTAGAATCATCCTTGCCTACTTCCTTTCTCTCAAAGTCATATCAAATCCATCAGCAAACCTTGTTATCTCTACCTGGAATATGTACCTGGAATCTGATGGTTCTTACTACATCTCTTGTCCAATTATTGCGTTAACCTCCTACATGGTCTTCCTACTTCCACCCTTGTAGTCTGCCCCAATGTATTTTTTTTAACATAATAGCCAGAATACTTATTTACAAATGGATTATATAGTAATATAACTCTTTATTATTTATCTCCCATGTTCTTTTAGCCACTCTGGCCTCCTCCGTATTAAGCAGGCATACCAAGCACATCTCTCCTTCAGGGTCTTTGCACTTGCTCTTCCTTCTGCCTGAAACATTCTTCCTTCAGATATTGACATGCTCCACTTATTTCCTTCAGGTCTGTTCAAACGCTCCTCGTCAAAGAGGCCTACTTACCCTGATGACAGCATCTAAATCACATCCCCTTCATTTTCTGTTTTCCTTACTTGGCTTCATTTGTTTCCCCAGTTTTTGTCACTGCCAGGCATATATGTTTATTTTCTTTGTGTGTCCCTCACTCCCCACTCCCACCACTAGATCAAAAGTTCTGTGACGATTATCTTTCATTCGTTTCTAGATCTCTGGCACCTAAAGCAATTCTGTCCTGGCTGAGGTTTTCTGGAATCATTCTTGTGTGCAGGAGACTGGCTGAGGCAAGCTTCCTCAGTGAGGAAGTGAGGATGTCGGATTGGGCAGAGGTTGTTGTAGAAGTTAATGAATATTGTAACAGAGGCTGCTGATTCAGTACTGGGATAGTCTTTAAGTTGCTGTGAGTTGAGGGAAGGGGGCTAGTACTTTGTACCCCTGAAATGACTGGTCATTGAACACTGTATCTTCTAGAGAAGAGGCATAGTCTTGGACAAGGCAGCTGTCTTCTCCTGAGGGCAATTCTTAACCCAGTTCTGGAAGAATTCATCTTAAAGCCTTTGGAAACTAATACTCCCAGTGGCTTTGGGACTAGACGTATCAGTCCTGAAGGAGTTACAGTGCTGTGTTCCACAGTACTCTCTACAAGCCTGCTTGACATGTGTATAAAATTCAAAATATTTGTTGAATGCTTTGGTGAAATATATACCACCCTAGTTCTGATGGAAACCCTGATGGGGTAATGGTTAAGCGCTACATCTGCTAACCAAAAAGTTGGCAGTCTGAATCCACCAGGCACTCCTTGGAAATGCTGTGGAGCAGTTCTACAGCCCTATAGGGTCATTATGAGTCTCAATCAGCTTGACAGCACTGTTTTTTTTTTTCTCCCCAATTCTGACATTACTTCTCAGCCTGAGGTATTCTTCACTGTTGCATCTGTCTTCACTCTTAGAACTCAGTGCATCCAGTAGTCAGTCCCCACTTACTATCAAACAACCACTTGTAACAGCTTCCCAAGATCTGGAATGGAGAAGAGAAATGCGGACAGCCCAGGTAGGGTCAGCGGAGACACAATTCTAGGAGTCAGGGCTGGCCCTGAAGCTTTAGGAAGCTGATTCTAGATAAGAGAGTAGAAAGTATGTCTATTTTAGGTCCTTGGGAACAGGATTAAGAAGTGAATGGTAAGAAAGCAACATATGCCTGTTGGGTCAAAGTTTCTTATCCACTGACATCAAGTCAATTCTGACTCATAGCACCCTACAGAACCCTCTAGAACAGAGTAGAACTGCTTCATACAGTTTTCAAGGAGTACCTGGCAGATCTGAATTGCCGGCCTTTTGGTTAGCAGCCATAGCACTTAACCACTACGCCACCAGAGTTTCCAAAACTTTCTTTGAGATTCCTAAAAATGGATAAAGTGCTCTGATGCTTGGTACAAAGCACCTACCAACCTTAAAAGTCTGTAATGATGACAGTTAGGCCACACTACGTATTCGGCTTATTTTCTATATCTCGAGTCTTCAAGATTCATGCCCCCTAGGATACCTAAAGCAACTTCCGCGAAGTTATTATTCATTCTTCCGTTCATTCATTCATTCAGTGAATTTTTATTGTGTGCAGGGATACATGCTTGCTAAGTGATATACACATAAAACTAAGAAAATTAGCTACCTTTCACTGAAGTCTTACAGTGTACCAGGCACTACACTAAGCAGTTTAACATATGGATTATCTCAGTTTATCCTCACAAAGTTCTATAAAAAGATACAACTTTCCTTACCTTCTTTATTTTGTTTTTAGTTAAAAAGATTAACTCACTTGCTCCACTAACATACAATTAATTAGTGGCAGAAATTGGATTCAAGTAAAACTGTTTGAGTTTAAAGGCTCTAGCAAGCTGCATATCAAAACAAAGAACAAATAGGCATGCTTCCTATCCTCCGAAGACCTACAGTCTAGTAGACAAGCAGATAAATAAATAAAATACAGCAGTTTGGTAACAGAGCCAAGATGTAACTCTAGGTCCAAGTGCCAAGTCCATGTTCTTTATCCTGTATCTATTTTTATACTTCGAGGAAGAAGAGATTCTAATATTTCTAGTCATTTAATCAGGATGCTTTTGGCTGCAAGTAACAGAATATCCAAAGGAAAGTAGTTTAAACAGTAGATTTAGGACTTCTGGAGGCAGATGGTGTCAAGCTTGGTTGGCTTGGTAGCTCAGTCAGGTCAAGGCTGTAGGTCAGCTTCTCCATGACACTTGTTCCGTAGAGCATGGTGAGTTTCATGAATTTTTTTGGTGTCAACCCCGTACCAAAGACCCTATATAGGGCCAGATAAAGACACGCACTAGTATTGAGCAGCAGCAGCTACCTCAGTTCACCTTACGTGTCACCTGAGACTGCCTCTCTTCAGAACTATTGACTAAACCCGAGCCCAGGCAATCGGGGTGCCGGTGGCAATGGGGCTATGCTCGGGTTCCACGTGGGTCGATGGGAAATGGCCCAAGGTCTGCAAAGCAATCTGAAGGCCAGCCTCTGAAGTAAAGGCAGGCTGAGGACCAAGCAAAGAGGCTGACCATGGCCACACTTAGGGGACCAGGAAACAATTCAGAGATAAGAAGATAAATTACATAGACTGACCCAGAACAAGCAAATATGGAATTAAGGAAGAGACAGTACCTGAGGTGATTCCCTGAAGGTGATTCCCTGAAGTGCTAGATTTAGTGCAACCAATTGTCGTGGATTCAGTTCTCACTTCTGGTAACCTTGTGTGTGTCAGACTCGAACTACACTCCAGGGTTTCCAGTGGCTGAGTTTTCGGAAGTAGATTGCCAAGCGTTTCTTCTAAGTTCCCTCTGGGTGGACTTGAGCCTCCATTCCAACCTTTTGGCTAGCAGCTGAGCGCATTAACCTTCGGAGCCACTGAGGAACTGTAAGGGTTTTTTTGTGAAACGTTTGGCCAGGATCCTTTCAACTGGTAGGGAGAAGAGCTGAATTAGTTCAGACACTAGTAGACTAAAGGAATGAATGTTGCATTCTCTTTCTTCTTCCTTCTCTTTCCATTTCCCAACAGTGGTCCTCAGGGTTGGGGTAAGAAAAATGATGCTACTCAGGTTTTGTTCTTTAAAATGTTCAGCAACATAACATGGATTGTCCATTGCTGAGACGTGTTACTCTTTGTGAAAAAATATTATTGGATAAAATCTTGGGGAATACGTAGCACTAAAGTAGTCTCTTGTTTTTGAGGATCTCGATAGAACACGTGAAGCATTTGCCCATTAGTCCTGTAATTACACACTGCATGTGTTTCTTCTTTTCTGGAATAAAGTGTTACTTACCACTGGGAACATCTTTCTTTGGGTTTGTGAACAATATAGCGGAACCGAGTAATAAACAGAATGCTGTCAAGTATATATCTTCCCATAATAGATCCTATACCTTAAACTGCCTACAGGGAATCACTTTTTAAAGTCTATAACATGCAGTAGTTTTGATACGACTGGTTGAGCCATGCAGGAATGATTAAAAAAAGGGTAATAAATTCAGATTTTACACCAGACACCAAGCATTAAACCAAAATGAAACTACCACACTCAAATCTTCTACAGCTTAGAGCTAATTAGACCTACATTTCCGAATGGCACGAACACCATGCAATGTAGCAATTGTTAAAATAACTATATTCTCATTGAGTGCCGGGTGGTGATTTATACCAGCAGTGCCTGCCAGCGCTAATGGATGTTCCAGAAGGAAATCTCTGGGGACACTGGGACAAGAGTAGGTATTTTTGCTCCTGGGCAACTGTCCCTATTGGACTCCTTGTGATTTTACTGAGTGGCAGGGGCAGAGTTACAGCCCAGCCATCAGAAATATCCCTGTGTATTTTAATTACCACTGAACTGCATGTTTCAGAGAATGATTGGGTTTTACACAGATTTGAGGAGAAGCAATGGTTTTTCTCATTTCTTGGACTTATTGTGAGGATAAAGTATTACTATGAATATTAAGTTCTTAGCATAGTGCCTAGCACATACTAAGCACTCAGTAAATGATAGTGTTTTTGTTTTTAATAAGTGCTCCAGCTGTGGGCTGGAATGTATAGTTTGTTCCAGGTTGACTTTTGGCTCTAAAAGGAGGTCCTATTTCAGCCGATCCTGGGTTGTTAGTGATTTTAATGCCCTGGATTTCCCCAGAAAATTGCATAAGCAAGGGTAATCCAGGGTCTCTGTTGATCCTGGCTGATGGTCCACACGTGCAAATATGCTTAGCTCCTGCTGGAGAAGCACAGGCTTGTTTCAGTGGAAAGTGTATCTGAATTCTTCAGCCTCCAGTCCACCGTCTTGAGGCAAGCCCGTTGTGCTAGTGGGAAGAGCTCCGAATTACCTGTAAAGAGTGTGGCAAGAGCACAGAGCACTCCCTTGGGGTAAGGGGGGCATGCTGGAGGCCAAGTGTGATGTGAAGGGAAGATTCCTCATAAATGCCATTGAGAGTCATGATTTAAGAGAGAGTTAGTGTAGACCATCTTCCTGGGAAGCCAGATTGCCATGTGATAATGGTGGTAATAATGATAACACCATTAGTACTTTCTCATATTTATTATTAATATCTTAAAATGAAACTCAGATAATGCTGAAGGCTTCTTCTCTGCCTAGAACTGAGCCAAGGCTTTTTATATGTGTGACTTTTTCTACTCCTCTCAAGGACTGTGAAACATAAATATTATGATTTCCATTTTTTTTTTTTTTGCTTAAGGAAACTGAGGCTTGGTTTGGTTACGTGACCTGGCCATTAGGTCAGATGGCTAATAGGTGAACTGGAGCCTAACCCAGTGTTGTTTGACTCGAAAAGCTGTGACCTTGTCACTGTCCCCAGCTTTCCCACTGTGATGGCTGTGGCCGTGTATTTGCTCAGCATCCTCTAGATGCTCTTGAGCTTGTAATACATGACCTCATGCTTTTTGGCTACCAGTCAAGAAATGAATCAATCCTTCCACTAGCCTTGATTGATTCCCTGATTTGTGCTCAGCTCCATGCTAGTTACAGCGGGTCATAAATAACAAGTATCAGACATGGTCCTTGGTTTTGGAGAACACACACACTTGAAGCAATTAGTGAACAACGTAATTACACAGTGTACAGTCCAGGTCTGACACAGTGGACATCTCAGCCTTGTGCTGGACACTCACACCACTCGCTTCTTTTCCGCTGTGCCAGACATTTCTAAGTCTTCACGGCATTCACTCTTACCGATTACGGGTGTGGTCTCGGAGCCTGTCCCAACACAGCACCCCGGGTGATCCTAACTGTTGAATCTAGCCTCCATTTTTCCTCTAAGCCCTGTTGTTACTGAGAGGAGAAAGAGAAGAGTAGGATCCTGGAGTGGTCGGAAAAGGCCTTATGCAGGTGGTGGGTTCAAGCCTGGTGCTGGAGGAGGGGGAGAATTTGGGTCTGTGGTTGTAAGTGGAGTGATATTTCAGGAGGAAAGGAGAATATCTGTGGAGTCCCTATGTTGAGGGTAAGGGAAGAACCTCCTGGGGACAGAGGAGGAAATAGCTTTCCCAGTGTAGATGCTCTTGGGAAGAAGGAAGAGATTGAATGATATATATACATATATACCTATTTACTAACATCATTGTCAACCTTAGAAAAAATGAGATAGTAAGAACATTAACTCCTATTTGTTGAGGTTATAGTGTCGGTCATACTGCTCACTGCACACATGTAATATCTTATAGTGGCCTCAGACAACCATGAAAGGTAGATGGTAGTAGTCCCATTTTACAGAGGCGAATAACTGAAGTTGGGTGATGATATGCTATGAAGCTTGTTACATAGCTCTTAAGGAATGTTATTGAAATCCAAAACTGCATTCTTAGAGGTTTTGTCAAAAACCTTTCAGATACCAAACTCTGTCTTACCAGCATGTTCCTTCCCTGTACAAGCTCACGAGGAGCTGTGAACATACACATGTACAATTGTAAGTGTAATCCCTCACAGACTGACACATACATATATCAATACAGATGCACACACATATACACATACATGCACTCATACAGACTGATGTGCATACAAACCACATATAGGCTCAGATGCACACACACAGACACACATATGTATACCCATGCCATATACACGTTACACACACGTACAGATTCACGCACACTTATACCATATACATACATGACTACATATGCATGCATACACACTCCATATACACACTAATCTTCTGGGAAAAGTCATTACTCTCTAATCACAGAAATAACTGTATGATCCCAGTCAGGCCAGTCGGTTTCTCATCCAGATTTGGATGAGACACCAATAAAGAAACACCAATAAAGGAAAGAAATTGAAGCTGAGTTATCTTATGGCTGCCTGGTTCTTGTCCTTCTGCTGCTCAGTGAACCAGCCTTTCCTTCTACTCTACAAACTACACAGTGGACTTCCAATAATTGCTTTCTTAAAAAACATCTTAAGTCGGTTTCTGTTGTTTGCCACCAAAGAAACTCTAATTAATATAAATCGTGCCTTCAGTGTAGCCAGTGCAAGTTACTGCAGGGATGTGGTCCATTCTAATGGGAATTGTGGCCAGTGAAATGCTGAAGGCAAGGAAGAAGCTTCTGGTTGCTTTGTTACAATGTTGTCCGTGGATAGGGTAGTGATGTAAATGAGACTGTGATATATGAGAGCCTTGTCGAATTTACAGTAACAAACCATTTACAGAAAAGGGTCAAGACTGGTTGCCTTTGTTGTGAATCCCTGAATTATGGAGTCGTGGTGTAGTCTGATGGTAATTGTCTTGGTGGTAGCTTGTCTTATGTTTTTTTCCACCTCTTCTTTCTGGCGCTTGTATGGTGGCCAGATAATGTATTATCCCTTCACCCTTCAGTCCTTCAGTTCCTACTGGAGTGTTCTACATAGTGGCAGATTCTCTGGGGAATAGAAAGGTAGCTTAAAACAGAATAACAGAAATTTATAGCTGGGAGGTACATTTAGAACTGTGGGGTCTAACTTTTCTTATTTTTATAGAAGAGCAGACAGGGGCCCAGAGAAGTTCAGTGACTTGAGTAGGATCAGAGAGCATAGTGGTAGTTCTGTGATCACCTATGTCTTGTCTGCTAGGTCAGTGATATTTATAACCCCTCATCAGACTCTTGGAATTGGACAGGGGGAAAAGCATGCAAATGGGAAGCAACTGGCAAACCGAGCCTTATACGAAGTAGCTATCCTCTTTCTCAAATGAGTAGTTTTCCCAAACTAAATCAATGGTCTTCAGCCTGAACTCGAAACTTGGTGCTCCTTGAAGTCCGTCCATAGGTTGACTGATAGCCTCACTCATTCTCTCCTAAATTGACATTTTGAAAGTGATAATTAATCACCTAAGGGTGATAAGAACTGCTGTGCCAATACTACCCCAGTAAGTTTCATAAATGAGCTCCACCGGTGAGCTGGGAGAGGCACAGGGAACCCAAAGAGATGGGAAACAGAGACAGAAGCCACGCTTACAGTGGCCTTTCATACATGAATTCTGACCAATAGAGAAAGACGGATAGTGGATGTCAGACTGTTAACAGATGCCCTAATCTGTAGCATCTCATTGGTGCAAACACTCCCACTAGGACTAGAACCTGTTTGTTCAATGCTTATTTATTGAGCACCTAATATGTGCTATTCTAGACCAAGAGTCAAGAAGAACAGAACCAAAAATGTCTCTGGGTCACGTGTCCATTATCTATCTTGAAAACTTTGTTTTGGCGATGTTTTGGTGATAAAAATACATGCATTAATTAATGTGATATTATCAGATAGTGATAAATGCTGTAAAAATAAACTAGAAAAGAGGAAAGGAATGATCAAGGCAGAGAGCCAACAGTTAGGTCAGGGAAGTCTTCTCTGAGAAACTGACATTTGAGCAGAGAACTGAATGGAGAGAAGGAATTAGGCAAGAGCTGGGAAAGAGTCAAAGCGTGCAGCCCTGGAGCTTCTGCTGCACCTCCTTGGACAAAGGTAGACTCTTTTCATGAAGGTTACTAAACTAATAGGAAGCCAGCCTGAAGGAGTCAGTGGCTATTTTCCCACCTTGAGAAGATAACTGCTAAGACAGGAGATAGAGGCTGATTCCTGGATCTCTTTTCCAGCTGTGTTTAAAGCTATCATATTGCTATACTTTTTAAACACTTGATAAATGCCATTCCCTTTTAAGTTAAAATAGTTTATGTTCCTGTTACTTGTAACAAAATATCTTAACTAATACAGAGATCTACTTTCTTATCTTCAAAATACTACTTGTTTGTGAATGACTCCAAAATCGCTCTCTCTAACCTCGACCTGATCCTAAACACCTGAATAACTACCTACTAGGTACTGTCGCCTGAAAGATTTCACAAACAGCACAAATATAATACAAATAAATCTGAATTCGTCATCTTTCCCTCTAAACCTGCTCACTCTGTTTCTTCTATTTACTAAACCAAGCCAAAATCCTGGGTGTCATTCTATGCTCCTTCCCCTCCTTCAGCTTCAGAGAGTGGGGTGCTGCTCTAGCAAATGCCTAAAATGTGGGAGCCATTTTGAAACTGTGAATGGATAGAAGATTTAGAAAGAAGAAGGTGCAGCTGGTGACAAACAACAGAGGACTTGTGGCAGCAGCAGTGGCAGCAACAGAACCAGAGGCAGCACTGGAGCCAACTTGTGGAGCAAGAGAGCTAAGTGCCTGAGGCCAGTTTTCCTCAAGAAGCAGAGTGCCTCTGGGCACTTGAATTAGTGGAGCTAGCCTTGCTGACCCACAGAGCAAGAGAACTGAGTGTCTTTGTGCAGAATGCTTTCCAGCAACAGTGGGGTGCCTCCGGGAACTTGAATCAGTGGAGCTACAGAGCTTTGGAACACTTGCGCCTACAGGTCAGATGTGGGCCTGAGGCCTGGGACATGCAGCCATAGGAAGCAGAAGCTGAAGAGACAGCAGCCGAGAAGCTGAGCCGCCTCAGTCTCAAAACATATGTCCATGATCTCAGGGGCTTGAAAGGGTGGAACCATGGTGTCCTGTGTTTGTAAGGGTGGAATTGCCACTCACTTGGGCTTAGGGTGTACCTAAAGCTGATGGGGCAGAGTTTCTGTCCAAGTGGGTCTTGAAGGCAGAGTTGTAGCACAGGGCTGGGGGTCTCCACTCAGAATCCAGAGAGTGTGGCCAATACCTAGAGTCTGGAGGTCAGGGCCATTGTATAGAGTGTCTCAGAAAAGGTAAGAGTATTTTCAGAGCTTTGAGGGCTAATGTAATGAGTTCTGCTGACTTGCCTGTTGCCTGTTAATGTCTTTTTTCCCTGCAGTTTCTCCCATTTGTACTAGAATGTCTAACTTGTGCCTGTTCTGCCATTGTACTTTTGAGAGCAGATAGCTTGCATTCTTGGTTTCACAGATTTAAAGACTTTTTTGAGTTTTGGACTTGGAACTGATTTAAGACTTCTGTCATATTGGATGAATGTGTTACATGTTTCAAAGATGTGATTTTTGGAGTGCCAAAGGGTGGGATGTCATGGACTGAATTGTGTCCCCCCCGAAATATGTGTAGTCATGTGGCTGGGCCATGATTCCCAGTATTGTGTGATTGTCTTCCATTTTGTGATTTTCATTTGCTGTATGTTAAAGGATTAGGATGGGACTGTAAATCCCTTCATAGGATTACCTCCTTGCTCCGCTGCAAAAGGAGTTTCTCTGGAGTATGGCTTGTCCCACCCTTAATCCTTTTGTCCTACAAGAGATAAAAGGAAAGAGAGGCACGCAGAGAACTGGGAACCTCACACCACCAAGAAAGCAGCACTGAGAGAACAGTGTGTTATTCAGACCTGAGGTTCCTGTGCCAAGATGCTCCCTGGACAGAGACTGATGCAATATCGGACTTTTCTCTAGAGCCGACATGGGGGAAAACCTTCCCCTGGAGCAGATATCCTGAATTTGTACATGTAGCCTACTGGACTGTGTAAGAATAAACCTTCCTTTGTTAAAAGCATCCACTTATGGTGTTTCTGTTAGAGTAGTCCTAGCAGACAAAAACAGCTTCCTTAACAAAGTAATCATTAATTGCCATAGACTGTGCCTCATAAATCTCTCTAGATCTTGCCTCTTTTCTCCGCTTCCTAAATTTAGGCACTTGTTTCTCACTTACATGGCAATGGGCTCTTGTTTTCCTTCTTTGAATCCAACATGTCTCCCATTCAGTTCAGTTTCCACGGTGCAGGAAGAATAAACATATATATATATATATATATATATAAAACCAAACCAAACCTACTGCTACTGAGTTGATTCTGACTTACAGCAACCCTATAGAACAGAGTAGAACTGCTTCATAGTTTCCAAGGAGCACCTGGTAGATTTGAACTGCTGACCTTTTGGTTAGCAGATGTAGCACTTACCCACTACACTACCAGGGTTTATATACATATATAAAGAAGGTATCTAATATAAATTTGGCTTTTCCAGGCATTAAGGACCTGACCACCTCCAGATACTGAGAATTTCCAGATGATTTTAATAATTCCTTTACAGGGCAAACTGCAGCCACTGAGAATCCAAGATATAGTTGAGTGTACAAGAGAATTATCTTAGTGCTCATTAAAAATCTTGAGTCTCTGACTTAATTCTCAAGAGCATATGATTCCCAAGACCTAGGGTTGCTTAAAAAAAAAAAAAAAGTTGCCATTGAATGGATTCCAACTCATGATGACCCCATGAATGTCAAAATGGAATTGTGCATGCTCCATAGAGTTTTCAAATAGGGTTAGTAATGAGGTTAGTTTAGTGGTTCTCCACCAATATTTTAAAAGATAAATTAAAAGATTATTGAATATCAATCCATGTGGCCAAAGTGAAATTTGTCTCAGTGAAATTTTGTTTCAGTCCCAAGGAAGGGCAATGGGAACTGGGAGCTGTAACGTATACTTCCAGCTATGGATCTGGTCAAAAATGTTTGGAAGCCTCCAGCAAGGGAGACAGACAGCAGTTACTCTTGTGACATACGTCATGTGCCAAGTGATTCCTTCCTCTCTTCTTACAAGGACCCTAACTGCCATGGGCAGCTTCATCTTCTCCTCCTTGGGCAGTTTCTTTGTATCTCCCCAAATCCAGTGGTCATGGAGTAAAGAAAAGCTGTGTCAGGGAGGATACAAAACCGAGGGGCAAAATCACCAGTTCAGCTACTGGCTGCATCTTCCTCCTTCCTACCGCTCCGTCTGACCCTTCCCTGGAGTCTGTCTTTGTAATTTGTACAACTTTCTGTTGCCTGCACTGCAGGGACACCTGAAGCCTGAAGTTAGATGTAGGGTCAAGCACCCCACAGAGCAGATAGCAATAGCAAAGTGTACTTGAATAACTCTCCGCTCCCGAGCCGCTCAGGAAGCAAAGGTGAAATTTCCAGTGCTGCTGCTCCTCAGCTTCCTGGCCCGGGGGAAGACCTGACTGATGGCTTTGAATATCCATCAACAAATAATAAATAATAATAATAACCTGCCTGCCTCAGGGCCTTCGGAATCAGAGGCTGGGTTTGCTGATACTTTCTCCCTTCTCAACACAACTTCAGAGTCAGTTTTATGCAGCAACCGTGGCAGCTTTGCACTGAGTGAATTTCTTCTCTCCACCACACTTAGGTCTTGTTCCCAAGGTCAGGACTCACCTGGGTGATACTGTGATTATGAGTTGTACGTCCGTGGTGGTGCTGGATTCTCTGGCCTGAAATTTTTTCTCTCTTCAACTACGTCCTGTCTTAGGCTCCCTTGTGCTCTTGAGTGTTCATGCTTACCTCTTTTCTTCTACTTGATGGGTTGGAAAGGCCCCAGACTGAGTCAAGGACTCCTTGGGTGTGAGGACTTGCCTTCTCTAATGGTTACAGTTTTGGTCTCTGATGTCTGAAACGTTTGGGCTTGAGTTTCTGCTCATCTACCTTATGTGTGTGTATCTGTATTTGGATGGGGGGCGGGCTGTGCGTGTGTATGTGTATGACTGTGACCTTGAACATATTACTCACCTTCTCTGAGCCTCACTTCCTCAGCCACAAGGGATAATATTGGTAATCATAATAATGAAGGTAACATGTACGTAGTTCATGTTATGCCGCGAGTTGAAATTCACTGGATGGCAATTATCCTACCCACTGTCGTTGAGTCGATTCTGACTCATAGTGACCCTGTAGGACAGAGTAGAACTGCCCCATAGTTTCCAAGGAGTGCTTGATGGATTTGAACTGTTGAACTTTCGGCTAGCACTAGCAGCAACCACATATTCTAGGCAGAGTTCTAAGTGCTATACTGGTACTACCTTGTTGGATCCTGTAACAAGCCCCTACCTTTGACTTACAGGTGGGGACACTGAGGCAGTGAGAGGTTACAGGTTATGCCCATGGCTGCACAGCTGTTCAGCAGCAGCAGCAGGGCTGGGATCGCTCACAGCCTATTACGAACTTCCGAACCCCGGTGGCATAGTTTTAAGTGCTTGGCTGTTGAGTCAGAATCAACTCAGTAGCCACATGGCTTCTTTTCTTTTCTTTCTTTTTTTTTTTTGGTTTGGGCTTAGTCAGTCTCCTGTTCAGATCTGTCTAATACTAAGTGACAATTGTTGTTATTAGTTGTAGTCAAGTCAATTCTGACTCACAGCATCTCCATGTGACAGAGCAGAACTGCCCTACAGGGTTTTCTTGGCTGGGATCTTTCCTAAAGCAGAGAGGCAAGTCTTTCTCTCCAGGAGGTGCAGGGTGGGCTCAACCCTACAGCCTTGTGGTTAGCAGCCAAATGGTTAACCACTTCACCTCTAGGGCTCCTTAAGTGGCCCTAAGACAAAAACCAAACCAAAAAGCAAACCCGTTGCCATTGAGTCAATTTCCGACCCAGAGCAATCCTAAAGAACAGAATAGAACTACCCTGTAGGGTTTTCAAGGAGCACCTGGTAGATTCAAACTGTCGACCTTTTGGTTAGCAGCTGTAGCACATAACTACTATGCCACCAGCATTTCCAAGCGGCAGTAAACATGGGCATTATTTAATCAAAGTGAGAGATGGGGAATTTCTCTTTAAGATTTTGATTAGTCCAGATTTTGAATTAAATATTTTTAATTCCAGATGTTCAAGTCCAGGGCAATTACTGATATAGACAATTATCCTTCTACTGCCAAAATAAGCTAAAGAAACTGTTCCCTACTCCACACAGTCTGCAGAGCAGCTCTGTACCTGATACCAGCCATGGGATTTGTTCCTCCCGAGAGTTGGATCATCAACAAGACAGGTCTTCTTCCCCAAAATTCTTTACAGCATCTCGCACATTGATAATTGAACCCCGATATCCACAAAGTGCTAAAATCTAGGCGGCAATACAAATGGGTCCTTGTGTGAGAGCTGTGGTTCCCAAACACTTCCTTTTCTTATCGGTGTAAAGTAGGGCCTACCCATTGCAACTCTGTTTCAAAAACTGATTGGGGAAAATTTTGCGATATTCACTCCTTAAGCTGTTTTCACTTACTGGTTTACTTTCTTCTGTCTTGTGAGGAATGAGGTTCCCTCTACCCACAGGCAGGAAAAGTTGGAGTTATGCTTAACTGTCTGAATTTGTCTTTCGTTGGCACCCGGAGCTGAACTGTGGACCCCGGGCATCATGTGGAGAATTGCCCCGGGCTGCGGTCAACAGATGATGTTTTCTTTTTTATTAGTGGTTAATGACTGAGGAGAAGGTAATGGTGGTTTCAGTGGGAGAGTTTTCACCTTCCATGCAGGAGGCCTAGGTGTGAAACCTGGCCTATGAAGTTTAAGTGAAGCCACCATCCGCTTGGCTCGTGTATGTTGCTCTCATGCTGAAGAGCCGTTTCCTGACCATGGTGCACTAGGAAGAAGGCCTGGTGATTCACTTCTGAAGAAAGTCAAGCAATGAAAACTCAAACTCACAAGGGTTCAAGCCACAACTGATCACGGGGGTGTCACAAGTCTAGGCAGTGTTTTGTTTCTCTGTGCCTGGGGTGCCGGGGGTCTGGTGCCAACTTGTGGGCAGCTAACAACGACACTAATAACAATGACAGAGGAGCATTTTGGACAAGCTGGCATCTGGCCTTGGGGTTTGGCACGTGCTGTTTTCCTCAGGCTGCCGTCTTACTGCCTGCTTCTGAACCTCTCAGAGAAATAAATAATTTCGCTGGGGTAGGAGGAAAAATCACCACGTTCTCATCTCACTTCATTGAGATTCACAGTTGGCGACAGAGGTAGAAGCGGGCCAGGACAGTGACGGAGAAAGACACGTGACATGTCACAGCATTCTGAGCTCCTGGTGGAGCGAGGCTGCTGATGGCAGACACGAAATGACCAAAGCGCCAACGGTGGGAAGCCCAGTCCAACAGGACTCCTGGAAAAGGACTCAGTCACACTCACTTCTAATCCAGTTTAACGGTCTTATTTTGATAATGTTACATCTTTATTTGCTGGTTAGGAGAAAAACCACCACCTCCCAACGCTGCCTTGCAGGTGCTCTGAGAATGGGGCTGCTGGAGGAGTCCTCACTGTTCGCTGCTCTGCGGGCTTAGGTCTTTAGCATGCGAATGTGGCTTTTAGATGGGCAGGAGAGTTTGAAAGGGCAGTGTATGTGTCACGGTGGGGGGTGGGGAGTGGCAGCGCTGAAAGTTCTAAACAAGCCAGCTGGGGTGGGAGCGTGGTTGCCAGGGAACATTATCTGGTGTGAGTCTTTGTTTTCGTGGTATCACCTCTTATTTCTCAGACCAACAGAATCACCAAGCTGTAAACGACACACCTTACAAATCAGCCTCCCTTGACATGGCTGGAGTGTTCATTATAAGCTGTAAACGCACACCAGCAAGAGAGGTTGCTGTTCCATAGCCCAATTTTCCATCGCAATAACCCAATTAACTGGTGTGTGTGTTTGTTTTACAAAGCTCCAAGCTACAATAAACCATACAGATACGTGGGCTGCAGAAAGCTCTGTAATTAGGACAAGGTGTACAAATTAAACTACTCTTTTTAAACTTCAAACCAGCTAACTTCTGACATACTGTACTGCTGGGGCTTCTGGGACTGAACCCAATTAACATCTTAGTATTTTATAAGCATCGTTTTAATTGCATTTGTATGCAATCTTCTCTCCAAGTGCCTTTCAAGGTGCTAGTCCTTGTTCAGCTTTTATTACTTTGGTGATTTAAATCTTCTCTCTCAGAGGTTCCCGTTAATAATGACTACTGCTACTTCAGATGCTGGTCCAACATAAAACTCGTCTCTCAGAAGAATTACACTTTAAAACAGTTACATTTAACTTTATTATTACATTTTTAATTTTTTTCTCTGTTTGAACATTATGTCTTTAAACGCTTTATCAACCTGTCAGCTCTTACAATGGCTGGCAAAGAGTTTCTCTTTCAGGAGCTGGAATGATGGGTGTTTTATTTTTTCCTCTCCTTTTCTTTGCCTACCTTTAGTGTAAAGGATTTAACATGCTGACCTTTTGGTTAGCAGCCATGGATCTCAACCACAGAGCTGTGAACTCTCCAGTGCATTCATTGGAGGAAGCGTGCTTGGCACCATCGGATGCAATGGTGACCTGGAGGTATTTGAATGAATCAATTCAGGTTCTTTTTTATTTTTAGCCACCTAGTGGGTTTGGAGCATCTTCCTCGTCATTTCAGGGCCAGGACTAAGGTCTGGCAAGTAAGGCACACTTTTCTGGTAGCAAATTTAACGGAGCACTAAAAAAATGAAGGAATCAAGATAAATAGCATTTTAATGAAATGCTAAAATAATGAAACTGGACAACCCCTACTGTAGGCTATCTGCTTTTTTTGTAAACAAAAATCTTTTTTGGACCATCTATGGGTCTAGGGTGAGGAGACTCTGGCAAGGAGGTGCAGAATTGGTTCCTGTTTTTATGTAAAATATCAATATTTTATTCATCATGGAATTTCTGGCATTAATTTTTTAATTTTAAAATACTGTTACAGTAACTATGATTTATGCTGATTACAGAGTGCATTGGATCATTCGTGGCTCAGTGATTGAGATCCATGGCTGCTAACTGAAAGGTTAGTATTTGGAAATCTTGTGGGGCAGTTCTGCTCTGTCCTGTAGGGTCTCCGTGGATTAGAATCGACTTGATGGTAGAGAGTTTTTTTTCAAGTGTTTTGACTCTGCAAATTTTTCACCTCAAGTGAGTTCTTTCCTCTCTTAATCCAGGTTCTGGTCTTGCTGCATACGTAAGTGCAAGGAAGACTTTGAAATGGACTTAAACATTCAAAGACGTTTTGAAGGAAATATTTCTCCAAATGAACCAAAATATAGAGAAAGAGGAAAACTAAAGACACATGGGTAAATGTTAATCCAGAGGACTAATGGACTATAAACTGCATAGCCCCACCAGCCTGAGCCCACAAGAAGTAGATGGTGCCCGGCTACTATCATTCACCTTTCCGACAGGGATCACTATCAAGGGTCCTGGATAGAGTAGAAGAAAGATATAGGAAAAATTCTAATTCACAAAAAACGTCAGACTTACTAGTCTAACAGAGACTGGAGGAACCCTGAAACTATGGCCCCCCAGGCACCCATTTAACTCAGAACTGAAGTCTCTCCTGAAGTTCACCCTTCAGCCAAAACAACAACATACATCAGGATCGTGTCTAGACCAAATGGGCAATATCTGCCCAAAAGCAAAGACGAGAAGGCAGGAGGGGGCAGGGAAATGGGACAAATAGAAATAGAGAACCCTAGATGGAGAAGAGGACAGCATTGACATGTTGTGGGGATTGCAACCAATGTCACAAAATAATTAGTGTGTAAGTTGTTGAATGAGAAAATAATTTGCCCTGTAAACTTTCACCTGAAGCACAGTTAAAAAAAAAATGTAGGTAAAACCCAGCAGTAGGTTACTTTCCAAGTACAGTGTGCATGGAAGTCCTCATTTTGCCCTAGGAAACACCCAAACAAGAGGTGATACCTTAGTTTATGAGAATGACCAAATAACATTTTCTTTTCCTTCATCAAAGCAAACTGTGTTTGTGATTTTCCTTTGGTAATTCTCATTGCAAGGAGTCAGGAAAAATGAGTACTAATGTTGCGCTCAATTAGGATTTCTGTTATCTGAGAAAAATATACAGTCTCAAGCAGGTTGTGAGATCCTCCTGGAATATTTTAAACCTTTTTGCTTGATTGAGTATCTTGTCAAACAAAACTGGCAGCCTCTCTCCCAGAGCTGCCTGAATCTATGCAGATATGATTTCTATCATGCCTTTATTATGTGTAGTCTGTAATAAGGATGAGCACATATAAATCATCTCTGGATGGCAGTTAGGATGCAATACTCAAAGGAAAAAGACATTTCTGCTTTCAAATGTCTAGTGATTTCAGATATTACATAGTACATCTCCCCTAAACAGCACAATCTTCAATTCTCCTCAAGCCCTTCTATGGAAGAATGAAACTTTCATATCTTTCTTTGCAAGGATCACACTTGAGGTAAGAATTGTGTCACAAAAACCAGAGCATCATATCCTTTGGCTCATTTGGTATTAAAGTTACATTAGAAAAGGGGTTTGGTCCATAATTTGATTCACAAGGCTAGCTCTTGATTCAATAGCATGGGGAGAGTGAGTTTTGGGATCTATTTTGCTCTAACAGGGTTTGGGTCTTCTTGGAGTGGAGATGTATCAAAATTCCGATGATGCGATTCAGTAGTATGGAGTATTTAGACTTCTGGTGATACTTCTCTACCCAAAATCAAGAGTCAGTCTCTTCTCCAAATATGAACTCAGGTCAATCTTCTCTCAGTATCACAATAGGTAAGTTGAAAAAGAATTGTGGTAAATGTGCATATTTGTTTACAAACAAATATACATTTATTAACAAACACATATAAAACATTACTTTGCCATTTGCACATTTTTTATGTGTACAGTTCAGTGACATTACGTTCATCATGTTGTATAAACATCACCATTTCTGTGTCCATGTTTTTCTATTTGCCTTCACAGAAGCTCACTCACACCTAAACAGTGACTCTCACCTTCCTTCTCCCTCCTACCCCTAGTAACCACTAATAAACTCTGGTGTCTAGGCATTTGCATTTGCCTATTCTACATATTTCATATTAGTTGGATCATGTAATGTTTGTTCCTTTGTGACTAACTTATTTCACACAGTGTTAATATTTTTGGAGTTATTCCATGTTGTAACATTTGTTGTGACCGCATTTCTCTTTATAGCTGAGAACATTGTTTAGTGTGTTGGCCAAAACAAACAAACAAAAAAGAGTAAATCCAAAGAGAAAGTTTCCAGACCTGGTTGCACGTAATGTTAAAGTTAATTGAGCATTTATTATACGTGAAACAATAAACCTCTCAATGTATTATTTATTATCTCATTTAATCTTAAATGTAATGCAACAATGTGTGTATTATTAAAATACCTATTATACAGGTAAAGAAAAGTGGACAAGAAAAACAATAAGCTTATGGTTACAGGTTTAGTAGCTGGTGGAATTCAAACTCAGGCTCAACTGGTGCCTGATGGACTTCTCATGCATTCTGTTTCTTACCTGCAATGTGGTCTTCGTTGCTTTGGTTCTCAGGTCTCGGGGGTCTAGGACAAGATGAAAATGACTGGCTGGGAAATGGAAGCCAGCAGCTGGTCCAAGTGTCAGCATCCTACTGATGTTGCTGTTACAATGCCATACACAGGAGTTCTCGGGTAGGACTGTGGTCTCTGTATGTGTGTGTGGATGGGGTGTGACCGTGGCGACTGGGCTGTGGGTGGGCCCCAGGGACATTGTGAGGATTCCCAATTTTCTGGTTTGGAGTTTTCTTCCCCTTTTAGTGCTTCCTCCTCCTTTTTCTCTCCAGGAGCCTTGGGTTTGTCTGTGGTAGGTGCACTAAATCAGTGCTCAACCTTCTTGTGGTGCAACCACACATAAACAGTGATGAATGGGAACGCTGGCTGCCCTGCTGACTACCATCCAGCTGCCTTGAAGGCTGACGGGGATCAACTCCTCCCTCACAGTCCAGGGAAACTGTAGCAGACTGCAAGCACCATGTCTGGGGCCCTGTATCCCTGTGCTTAACACTAAGGTTGATGGGATAACTCACTCCACCTGCTACAGGTGTAGAGGAAAATATTCTGATAAAATAATTCCCATCAGGTCAGCAGGGATTTGATGAATCCATTCATGGATATAAGAATGCCCTTCATTTTGGGTGCTGTGGCCCCTGGAAGTAGAGGTCTCTTCGAGCAAAGGATTTTCCAGGTCTTGTCATCAGGCCAAGTAGCTTCTTCATGTACTCCAGAGGCTGGTCCTGGAAGTGAGAGGTGAGAGGGGGACTAGCATGACTGGAGCAGAACGAGCTGTGAGATAAGCATGGAGACTTGGGGAGAGAGCAAAGAACAGAGAGAAGACACAAAGGCAGGAAGAGAGGAGCGTTTCATGACCGGAGCCTTTTTAACGGGACCACGGGGGAATGGTTGCCTGGACACAAACCCAGGAAGTTGCTCTGATGTGCACTATCTTTCTACCTTATCTGCAGGCGGCTCCGGCCAGATAAAGAGTGTCACTGATTTCTCACGCTTGGGCCCCATCGCTATGCTCTTGTCCAACACTCAGCCCTGAGTGACTGTGTATGGACTTCCCTGGGCTTTCTCAGCGTTGCAGATTGCTGCTCCAAGGACCTAGTGCTTGTGAACTGACTGCTGAAAGCTGAGATCCCGACTGGTGAAATGCATGGCTCCCCGTAAATAGTAATACTAAAAACAACAATAACAACAAAACAGTGCTGTGAATTCAACTCCAACTCATGACAACCCCAACTGTGTCAGAGTAGAACTGTAGAACTGTGCACTATACGATTTTCACCGGCAGATGTTTTTGGAAGTAGATAGCCAGGCCTATGTTCTGAGTTGCTTCTGGGTAGACTTGAGCCTGTCACTTTTTGGTTAGCAGCCAGGTGTGTTAACCATCTGCAGTACCCAGGTTCTCTGTAGTTTGATGGAAAAAAATATTGCCCTGAAATAGGCTGAAGATCCCAGTTCAAGTTCTACTTTTGTTTCGTACTGGCTGCTGGATCTTAAGTTTTGTTGTCTGTAACCTGGAGATGATTATTTCTTCTTGAAATATCTCCCAGGATTGTCAAAGATGATGTCAATGACATCATCTCCATAAAAGTGTTTGGAAAACCATGAAGTCTGTATGGAACTAAGTTATCACTGTGGTTTAGTGGAGTGATGTGGTTTCCCATTGGAGAGAGGAGATCTGTATAGAGGTCAGCTAATTTGCCACTTTATCTCAGTGTCAGGCTTGTCAGGTTATTGGTCCTAAAGCTGTTTGATACTATGGGTTGCAAATCCTTTTCTGCAAATCTTAACACAAAGTCTTCAAAGGTGGACATTCCACAGTCTCATTCACTCTTGGGAAGCCCTTCCTGGGGTAGTGAGAGCTCTTACCTTGCTTTACTTCTGATACAGATGGAGAAAAGCCTGTCTACACCACCTGTGGCATAGAGATTAAGAGGTACAGCTGCTAACCAAAAGTTCTGGCAGTTCAAATCTATCAGGTACTCCTGGGGCAGTTCTACTCCGCCGTGCAGGGTGGCCATGAGGTGGGGTCAGCTTGACAATAACCAGCAAGAGGTTTGGTTTTCATGTCTTTTGTATGCAAGAGGACCACTATGAGTGCCTCCCCCCAATTTCTTTCCCCGTGAACAGTGGCCCCAGAGCCCTTGTGCTTCCCTTTGCAGACTCCTTCTCTTTCCTTCAGTCATCTGGACTGTTCTGTGTTAGCCTTCTCCGTTTGTGTGTGGAATCTGAGGAAGAGCAGTCTTACTAAAGAGATGCACTGAGGTTCCAGTCCTCATCTTCTGTTGTGCCATATGACCTGTGGTGAGGACACATCCATGCCCACTACTGGGAGAGAGGTGTGGGTGAGAAGTCCTGAGGCCAGCAGTTAGTGACAGGACAGAGGTGGGCCATTTGGGGCCACTGTGTTGCTGGTTGTTGACCTAAAGAAGTCCTAGTGGCAGGTTTAGCCCAGCCTGCAGCAGCTGAAAGCCTACAGCAGCTGATACTGGCTGAGCAGATTCACATTTCTAGCTTGATGCCTACAGACCCTGGAGTGTGGCCCAGATAGGAAACTCAGAGGATGCTGACTTCTGCATGTGGAAGACATTTAATACGCGACTCAGTAATTGCTTAGATGGCAGCCTAAAGTCAGCAAACAGGATCCTGAGAAATGGACAGAATTCTGGGGTGCTGGCTCTGGCCTTTGACAAGCGGTGTGCTTTGGGTACATTACTGGGCCTCTCTGAGCCTTAACTTCCTATCTGTAAAATGAAGGCCGTGTTTATACCACTGCACAACTTCTGAGAACTAGAAGTGCTCCTGACTGTGGAAATTCAGAGTCTAACTTGCAAGTATTAGGGATTATTATTACTGTTGTTGTTATTTATTTAGGGGTCTCTGGTGGCCTGGTGGTGTAGTGACTGAGTGCTGTGGCTGCTAACCAAAAGGTTGGCTGTTTAAATCTATCAGGTACCCCTTGGAAGCCTGTGGGGCAGTTCTACTCTGTCCTATAGGGTCGCTATGAGTTGGAATCAACTCAGTGGCAATGCGTTTGGTTTTGGTTTTGGTGGCACAAATGGTTAAGAGCTTAACTACTATCTAAAAGGTTGGCAGTTTGAGCCCAATCAGAGTTCCTCAGAGGAAAGCCCTGGCAATCTGGTTTTGAAAGGTCACAGCCTTGAAAACCCTCTAGAGCACAGTTTTACTCTGCATACGTGGGGTCTCTGTGAGTTGGAATTGACTCAACAGCCATTTCTTGATCTTTAAAAATTATTAATAACATCACTCACCTAACTAAACAAATTTCTCTATCTTCCTGAACAGAAAGAAAGGGAAACGTAAGTTCTCAGGACCCCAAGTGACTTTAAAAGTCACTGTGTTGAATTTCTCACTCAGCACTTGAAACCTTCGTGAAGCAGGGACACTGCCTTTGTGTGATGGAGACTTGAGCCAGGAAGAGTGTCCTCTAAGTGGTCTGACTGGGCGTGGAAGAGTCAGGCTGGTTGTGGGGTCCATGCCAGAGGAAACTGAGTGATAATTTATGATCTGGAATTTTGAGTGCTATGTTAGGCTGCCTGAGGCCCTTTGCCTTGGGAAATTGTTGAGGCTACAAAAGTATCTGACACTGATTTTGCACTCCAGAAGCTTAGAGGGTTCAATCACTTTTGAATTCCACAAGCATCTGTTGTACTACCACGTGCCAGCTGGAAAATTTGGTGGTATAGTAGTTAATTAGTTAAGGTTGGCAGTTTGAATCTACGAGGAACTCCTTGGAAGCCCTATAGGGGAGTTCCACTCTGTACTACAGGGTTGCTATGAGTTGGAATTGACTTGTCGGCAGTGTTGTTTTGTTTTTTAAATGTGCCCAGTATTGTGTTAATTCTTAGGGGTATAGTGGTAAACAAGACAGATGTTGTCTCTGCCCTTTTAGAAGTTATGTTCTAGACGGCCATTCATGAACTTCAGGGGAATCCGTGAATTTGCAGAAAATTGTATGTTTGTGATTTTTTTTCCTTAGGGGAAGTATTAATACCTTCAACAGGATTTTCAAAAGGTCCTGGGTGCCTCCATAAAGGTTAAGAGCCATTGAAAGAAAAGCCTTTTACATGAAACTATAACTACAAGGTAGGATGCATCTTGGAGCAGAGGATACATTGTGAGGATACAGATGGGGAGTGAGTCTTGTCAGCTGGGCTGTTGGGGAAAGCTGCCTGGAAAAAGGATGGAAAAGGATTCAGTGGATGCCCACTGAATGTGAGCAGTGTACAGCCTGTGCAACCTTACATGATGACCCTGATTTGGTTAGGGGAGACACTTGTGCTGGTGAATTATGGGTATTTTGAGCATGTTGGCTCAACTGCTCAACAGAGGAACACCAAAGGGAAACTCAGTAATATTCCTCCTTTTGGAGAACCCTCAGCAGGCAAATAGAGTCACATTTCCTGTTTTTCCTTTTAGTTGCTTGAAATCCTTACATGCCCTGTTAGGAGAAGTTCAGAATCTCTCACATCACTTAAATTATGCCAGATCCCAGGGATTTACTTAGCCAAAGGATGGTTAATCCTCACTGGGCAATTGCTGGGCAGGAATTTGGGGTGTGGTCAGTCTTTGCAGTGTGGTTTCTCCCTGGCTCTTGGTGACACTGGTAAAGTGTAGTCCCACGCTATCCTTGGCTAAGACTGTTGGCTCCATTCTTTCCCAGGCACCGGGATCCCAGGCTCTCTTGGCTTCTTCTCACTTGCTCATCCGTCTTCCAGGGATGAAGTTGGCATGAGGCTCCCAGAGCAAGGCCTGGCTTCAGAGTTCACCCCACCACTATCCTACGACACTAATCTCTCTCTCTCCTCTATGACCCCCTCCTTCCTCTTCTTTCTTGAAGTCTCACAAACATTCCTGCCTAAGAACAGCTGGGGAAGCTCTTACAGTGTTCCTCTTGCGAAGAAATTTCCTTTCAGTGATTCGTGCTGTGATGTAACTAGTAACATCCCTTATTAAAGAATAACTCTACCCAAGCTCAGTCTATGGCAGGCAGTCCTCTGACAGGCAATTTCTCTGCATAAAGTTTTCGTGAGTGGAATGGCACAATGAAAATATCATAAGCTTTGGAGTAAGAGTTTGGATTTGAATGTTGTATTAGACATGTGACCTTCGGCAGTTAATTTAACCCACTCTGAACTTCAGTTTTTTCATCTGTAAAACTTTTTATATTCTCTATCTCATTGGGTGGTTATGCAGATGAAATGAGAGGATGTGTAGAAAGCCCCTAGCACTGTACTACTCACTGTAGAGGTGGTCCTCAATAAAATTTATCTAGAGATAGTAGTAACAGGGAAATCCCACTGGCACAGTGGTTAAGAGCTGTGGCTGCTAACGAAAAGGATGGCAGTTTGAATCTACCAGGTTGTCTTTGAAGACCCTATGGGACAGTTCTATACTGTCCTGTGAATCAGAATCAACTTGAAGCCAGATGGGTTTAACACTAACAGGAGAAGAGGAAGAAGATGAAAGAGAGAAGGGGGAAAAAGAAAACTGGACAAGTGGCTAGAATGGAGGCAGATGTTGTGAGACCCCCTGGGACCCAAGATCACTTTGCTCTACCTTTGTTTCCTGCAACAGCACTTCAATTTCCCTCTGCTCCTCCACAGCAGAAGGAACTGTAACCAGGGTCTTCCCCAACTCCTGAAACCAGGGCACTCATCTTTTCAATAGGAATGCTGACTTCCCAGATTTCTTTGGATAAAATTCCCTTTGACACCTTCAGCATACCACTCCCTCACCCCCAGCTGTGAGGCCTCGGTCATCCCCAGCCTCCAGGCGGCCCAAATATCCCTCACATTTTCCTCAGAGAGCCTCCCACTCAGCATCTCTCAGCAGGTCCTTCCTGCTTGCACCCTGGGTGTATTCGTGACCCTGGCCACACTTTCCCTCAGCCTTGTTCTACCAGGTTCTTTGGGGGAGCACTTCCCAGGAGACTGGAGCCCTCCAGAGAATGTCCCCTAGGACAGAGGCCTCTGGCAGAGGGAGCCCTAGGAATTTAATAACGGGAGGAAGGCTTGTGTTCTGTGCTCTGGCTACACTTGATCTAGGCAGTGACCTTCAGAGTACTTGAATGAGACTTGGCATTTGGATATTGAACTGTTTTGTTATCTACTAGGCAAAGAGTGGTGTGCTGTGGCTACTGTCTCCCCAGTACAGAGCAGAGGGACCCAGATTGCTCCCTGGCCATCTAGGTGTTAGCAGTCTAGACCCAAGCAGGGAGATAGCCAGGGGCTGTATCTCCGGTTCTGTGCACAGCATTGCTTTGTGATCCAGGTTCCCAGCTGAGCACCGAGGGAATTAGCCTAACCACACCCCATAACAATTAGAAAATAGTTCCAGCATATCTAGGAGCAGGAGAGAAAAAACACCCCTCCACATCTATGGCTGCATCAGTTCTACTACTTATTAGTTGGAGTCATCTGAGCAGGTCACCTGTCTTCCTAATCTGTGAAATGGCAACAATAATGCTTGTGGTGATAAGATAACGCATGAAAAATCCTGGCACAGTGCCTGGTAGATAGTAAGAGCTCAGTAGACATTGTTATTCTTGTTATTTACCTGAGGAGCTCTTTTAATTTCCCAGCATTCAGACACATCTCTTGCTTGCTTTCAACCTCATGAAACCTGTGTGGAAAGTTGTTTGGTGGCTGAAGAGCCCTAAGCCCAGAGAAGTAGGCTAACTTGAGTGAGGGGGCACACAAAGGAAGGAGGGTCAGGCTACATTTTCGACTTTCAGGGTCTTCTCCCTCTCTTCTCCCTTCAAGACCTCTAGGTGAGAATAAGTCCAGGGATGTATCACTCCAGACACAATCCGTTTCCAAATTTCCCACACTAGGCTTTGTTCTTCTTTGTCATTTATTGTTCCCTTGCTGAAGACTTGTGCTAAAATCTTATTCCTTCTTCAAGATCCTGCTCAAATGTTATCTACTCTGTAAAGGATTCTTCAGCTCCTCAAACTGAAGTCATCCTTCTTTCCTTGTCCTCCTTTGCTAATCTGGAGAAATTTCTGCTGTAGAACTTAGTAGCTTACTCTACCTGAAGTGATTGTGAACCTTGTGATGTACAGAAACAGTGTCTTGTTCATCTTGGTATTGCAGTGTGTAGACAAGACCCAGATTAGAGTATACGCTAACTTAACATATGTTAATAATGTCAATAATGTTAATGGCACCAGTGACTATGAGGCCATTTAGTCCTCATAACAGCCTTAAGAAGTGTGTACTATTGTTCTCCTTACTTTTCTAATGGCAATATTGAGACTTAAAATCTGAGTTAAGTAACTTGTTTGAGGTCACACAGCTAGAAAGTGGAGGAAGGCACACAAGAAATTACCTAACCCAGCAACTACAGTCATGTGCTGCATAACGTCCATTTGGGCAATTTTAACTACATTTATGTCCAAAGCCCTGTAAGGTTATATTAAACATAGACCGTGTGGTGGAGCCCAGTGCATCACATGCATCTCCTCTGGGAACAGGAGAGGGCACTGGAAGGGGACTGCAGCTGAGCCTCTGGACTGTCAGTGGGATCTGAACTGACTGGAGTAGAGGTGAGGTGGGCTTTGCTAAGTATACAGTACTTAGCAAATCACATAGTATTCTAATTCACTTAATGTACCGTGGATGTTAAGTTTGCATGACTGGATATAATATTCGTTTTTCCACTTCCAAATCCTGAGCCCATTGCTACATGCAGATATAACTAAATGATAGCAGTGTTCTCTCTGGACAGGTCTAGGTACAGTCTCAGAATCCTTTAGTGCACAGTGCTCCAAGCAACCACTAACTCTGTGTGGTTGGAGTTGACCATGTACTTAAACACAGGACTTTTACCTTTTTAGCTTAGCTCTTTTACTGTATTTCCTTCTTAGGTCTATGGGTATAGGAAATTAGGCAATATGGGAACCTATGTCTCTACTGAGTGCCAGCAGGGACAATATGGGGTCTTGGAAAGAACATGAGATCAGGGTATGTGAAATCACAGTCTTGACTTCATGCTGCCATAAATAGGTGAGTGGGTGAAGGCATCACTTCCCTGGGTCTCCGTTTGCCTTATCTGTGAAAGAAACGGCTTAGGAGGGTTACACAGTTACCACAGATCTTCTTTCAGATCAAACAACATTTCTTTTGTGTGGCTTTAGAATGTCACTGATATTTTGAGGTACCTGGTGGTGTAACATATGTTCCCCATTTCGAGGAGTCACTGAGCATCTTTGTGTGCACACACCCTGCTTCAGGAGGGCAGACCTGTGTCCCTCATATACTGCTGCTTCTACTTCCTTGCTTATAGCAAACATTGGCAATGCTTCACAGTGTTCTTCCCTACTCTGTGTGGACTGGATTGTAGCTCCTTTGCACATTTTTTGGCAGAGATCTAGAAAGCCACTACCAACTGAGAGGAATTTTCAAGGGAAATAAACTCTTTTGCACCTCTTGCCTAAATGTAGCCCATCATGTTAGAAGCAAACAAAAGTACAAAAGAATAGCAGTGGTTACCCTCCTCCCTACTGTAGGAGCCTGGCCTTGTTGGCCTGGAGAAGATCTGTGTTTTTGAGAAACTAAAATAGTAGACCCTGAATAGTTATGTCCTGAAGTCTATGGCTTTGAATATGTCTTAGAACTTGTCTGAACTATCTTAAAAGCAAGACATCTAGATTAGCTCAGATGTTTTCCAATTTCTTCTTATGCTTTGCGGCCTGTTAGTCAACCTAATACAGCAGCACTGTAAAGCCCCGTCCCAGACCAAACATTCCTTAAATGTAGCAACCTGATCCTTGAGTCCATAGGGATTGTGGAACCCTTGGGAAGGAGCTACCTCTTAATCAATTCAGCACAGAACCAGATACACAGTAGGCACTTCAATAAATGTTTGTGGAAGAAAGGAAGGAGGAAGAAACAATAATGAAAAGAAAAGATTCTCATATACCTCCACAAAGGTCTTAGCTCCCAAGCACCCACGCTGAGCTTGCTGGGTCAGCTAGCACACCTTTGTCTTTTCTAACAACTAAATCCACAACTGAAACCAGACACTGGAGAAATGAGAATAATTGGAAATAGAGGGTTAAACTGCTATTTCAGACCAGTCCACAGTCTGACCAAGCTAAACCGACAAGTTGGGACCTGGAAAGCCCGGAGCTGGGACTTCCTTCTTAGCTCTTCCAGAAGAGTTTGGCAGTTCACCTGGTAGATGGCGCTGTCCTCTAAGGAAAGGGACCAGCTCCACTTAAACAGGGACTGGGGAAGAAATAAATCAACTGAAGTCGCAAAGAACTAATGGGCAGGAGATGTAGGGAGAAGAAAACCGGCATTTCTCCAGCATCAAGATCTGCTTTTGCGTTGGTGGTTCTTGTCTTCTGGTTTTACTCTGCAGTGTGAGAGTTTTGCATATCACATCTGAAAAGTTATCAGTGTTTTTGTTCTGAACGAAAGTTATTGAGAAATACACGATGTGTGTGTGTGTGTTTGTGCACACACAGCGCGTGTGCTTGCAGCTGTGTGAAACGTGGGTCAGGGACACAGATGGTCATTCAGTCTCCTTCCCTAAACTACAACTTACAAACAACATGTCCTGGCCCTACAAGGGACCAGTGGAAAAAAGAACCAGTCTCAGTTTCTCCTTTCTGTCTGCCAAGTTCGATTGCCTGGGGTTCTGAACGTCTTTGCTTGGAAGTCTTCTAAATCAGCTCAGTCAGGAGTGAACTGCACGTAGGGACCAAGACCCCCTTTCCTGTGCAGTTTTAGTGTGAGACTGACATGCTGGCGTCTGGTCTGCTTCTCAAAGCAGGGACAAAGCCTGCAACAGCTCCCACTCTATCAGGAGGCAGAGGAAGGAAGACAAAGCTGGAGTGTGGACATGGAGGGGTGGGGACTAGAAATCAGGAAGGGACCCAGAGGACGGAGAGGGGCATAAGATGAGGGGACAAAGAGCAGAGTGGAAGGGTGAAGGGGTGGGGAAGGGAGAGTAGGAAAAGTGGGGCCAGGTGTCCAGAAAGAAAGGGAAGGGAGTCAGGGCGAAGCCCGGGTGGAGGAAAGAGGACGAGTGGGCTGGAGGAAGCAGGGAAGAAGAGGAAGCTGGACTGGAGCTTTCAAGTCTCTGCAAAGGCCACGACACTTATAAGGCAGGGGAAGGAGACCCTGTCAGACAAACAGGAAGGCGGAGGGAGGAGAAGTCCAGCAGTTAGAGAAAACCTGACCAAGGCCCCTAAAGGAGGGAAAAGCACACTTGATGGGAAGCTTGCATGAAAGCCAGGTGGAGATAGTAGCAGGCAGGCTCAGAAGCAGGAGGGTAGAAAGCGAAGGAAGCAGAGGGCAGGGCTGAATGAAGAGAGGAAAAAAGAACAGAAAAAGCAAGAAAAAGGGACTGCAAGCGAGAGTGAGGGAATGGGGAAGGAGCCATTAAAGAATGCTTACCTTATAGTCATAAAAACTGGAATGTGTGTGTTTTGGCTTGTGGCCATTGTGCAGGAAACAGTGTGGCTTTAAACACATCGTGAAGTGGCTAGGTCCACATGCTGGTAGCTCGCCTGGTCTGCTTGAAAAGGCAGTTGCTCTGGATGACCCACTTGCTGACTTGTGGCCAGGCACTGGGGACATCAGATGAGACTGGTTGTCCACTCAGAGGGTCAGCCCTGTTTCTTTTAGGATGCTCTCAGATCAGAGACTTCAACCTCTTTTTGAGAGCAGATGCTTTCCTGCTTTCTTTTCTTGGCCAAGAATTGAGATGTGTATCCTGTGGGATGACACGCTGTCTCTTAACCAGTGGTCCCCCACGTGCCTTTGAGAATGTGTTTTGGAAGGACTGAGGCAGGCATTTGGGGAGGACAGAGAGGAGCTATCACTTAAGGTGATAGAGAATGCAGGTTAAGTGAAGTCTAGGACCTGGAATATGACAGCTGCAATTCAGTTCCTAGTTCTGTCACTTCGCTGTGTGAGCCGGCATATATCGCTTTCTCTATCTGAGCCCCAATTCCTCGTTTGTAAAACTGGGGAACAGGATTCTTGTGAGGCTTAAATGAGATCATCCACGTGTCTAGCAGAACAGCTAGCTCATACACTCACTAAATGTTAGTTGTTCCCCTTTGTAATATGATCGAGGACCAAATCATTGTGTTTGGTTATGCTGGGGTATGTGTTTGTGTGTGTGCATGTGTGTAAGGCGGGGGTGGGAGAGGAAGGCATACTTTAATGCAGAATGAGGGGATTAGATGTGAAGGTATTTGGCAGAGGAATGACCTGTGCAAAACGTTGTTTGAGGAGATGAAGCCAGCAAAGACACAAGGACTGTTTGTAAAGCACAGAAGACCATTTGGGGTAAGACAGAGGAGGGCTGCACTAGGAGTGTGGGCACTGAAAAAGTTTCCAGGGTATTTTGAGAGACATCCCATATTCAAAGACCTCTGTGACTGGATGGCCAGGTGATGGGAGAAGGCAATTTTAAATACGACTTCAAGTTTTAAGGTCTGGAATAAAAGTCAGAGGGGGCCTTGAGCTAACAATAAGTTTTACATTTTTAAAGGCTTATAAAACACACATACACACAAACAAGATATGTGATAGAGACTGTCTGTCATTTGCAAAGCCTAAAGTATTTGCTACCTGGCTCTTTACAGAAAGAGTTACTTGCCTGTGGTCTGGCCAGGGCTGTCAGGAGAAGATTTGGCTCTAGAAACAGGGAGGCTGGGAAGGGTTTTAGCTACAAAATTCAGTGACTAATGCTGGAGTGAGGTTTATGTAAATAATACTGATTTAGGAATCATGCATTCACGAATATTTTTTGAGGACGAACTCGGGAGACAAACAGACCTGGTTTGAACTCTGGTTCCAGCTTCCTGCCTATGACTCCCTGACCACTGTGTGTCTCAGCTTCCCTCTTGTAAAAGGGAGATATTTTTCCTTTTATATGATAAAGATACATTCCTCCTAGGATATTTTTGGGAGGATTAGAGGCAAGAAGACTTGTATAGCATTTAAACAGGGCCTGACACACAATACACAACAAATGTTAGCTTTTATTAGTATTGAGCAGCCAGGAGCACAGAGATGGAGATGAACATGACATTTGACAAACCACAATGAGAGGATGGATTGAGACGATAAGTAACAGTAAGCAGGTTATATGTTGCTATTGTTATTCTCATCAATATTATTGTTATTGTGCTCTTATTAGAACAACCTAGGGTCCGGTCTGGGTTCTGTGATGATAGCAAATCATGGAACCTCCCTGGGCCCCACTGCCCTCATCTGTAAACATGAGCCTTGGTTAGAGCCCTACTTGTTTTATTTTTAAAATTTTTCTCATTTTTCCCTCCCGTCTGCCTGTCCCTCCACGCAGTTACAAGGACACTTAATTCTCTTTGATGTTTCTGGCAGCCAGGCCATCTCTTCCCCATCCTCTTTAAAAATCCTGATCCTGTAAGCACTGATTCTCTTTTTTCCCATCACCATTCCTAGGGATTTCTGTCCCTTCTGCAGCCCCTCCCCCTGTCCCAGCTTCCCAACAAAAGACTCGTTGGTTTAACCTCTCAGTATCAGCCCAGTGTCAGCCTCCTCAGCATTTGTCCTTGTTTCCCTGGGCTTCGGAAGTTCTCTGTCTTTCCACTAGGACTTGGAGATGGAGTTGATCCCAGAATTTCTAATCCTCCCTGCTGCAAGTGAGCCTCTTCCCACACTCTAGTTAAAGAAAGGAAAGAGGGAGAGGAAAAAAAAAAAGAGAGAGAGACCTCTGGAGCAGGAGGCACGGAGGCCTGGCCAGCACACAGCCTCTGTGTTTGTGCTGGCGGACACGCTGAGACCTGCTGTCACTTACTGCTTCCTGGAGAGGCCAGTGGAGGGAGAGAGATTAGGGTCATCAAGATAAGGCAGAGAATATTCAAACTGGAAGCAAAATAGGGCTGTTTTTCCAATAGTAAGTAATCAGGGAACAGGAGGATGTAATTTGCAGATTAGCAAAGGGAACAAAGAACATAAAATTAACTTTATAGCAAAGAGGAGCACAGTCTGTTTGAAGAAATAAACTGCTATAAAGCATTATTGCTGATAAAATCAGACTGTTGATTTAAACTAAATAGGAAATATGACCAAATCAGGGAGAACAGAGGAGGGGGCTGAGTAGAAGTTGAGGTGGAAACTTGAGGCTGGGATGAAAGGTTGGAGTGTGCCTTGGAGAGCTGAAGGGGGCGTGTGGGGTTTTCCTCCACCAAGGTATGTGTGTGTGTGTGTGTGTGTGAGTGTATGTTAGTGTTGAGGAAGAGATGCGGAATCAAAGAGAAGGTATCTGGGCCAAGGGCTTAAAAAAGAGGGATGTGTTATATCAGGATGCCTAAAAGGCCTTCATTTAAGAGTTGTCTTTATTTAAAGGAATCCTCTCATGCTGCACTTGATTAAGCAGTCTCAGCTGCTTACTGAAAGGTTAGGGGTTCAAGTCTATCAAGAAGTACCTTGGAAGAAAGGCCTGGCAACCTACTTCCCAAAGTCAGCCTTCGAAAACCCTATAGAGCACAGTTCTACTCTAATACACCTGTGCTCATCGTGAGTTAGAAACAATTTAATAATAACTGGTTTTCTTTGTTTAAAAAGAGGCATTTATCTCCAAGAACTACTAAATAACCCATTGCTGTTGAGTCAATTCTAACTCATAGCAACCCTACAAGACAGAGTAGAACAACCCTGTAGGGTTTCCAAGGAGTGACTGATGGATTTGATCTGTTGACCTTTTGGTTAGCAGCCTGAGCTCTTAACCACTCTGCCATCAAGTATCTCTCCACGAACTGAAACACAGCAAATAAGCTTTGGTATACACACAGTCTTTTCTTTTTCTCTCTCATTCCTTTTCTCCTTTTTCTTTCCTCTTAAATGCCCACGGACCTGAAATATCAGCCACTGTCCTTGGGAACAGTAGTAAGGACCTGGGCACCACAGCAGAAGAGTCCCACGCTCTTTAACCCATGGAGGTGTGTGTAACTTTTGCTTCCCTTTATAGCAAACAAGTTGAGCCGATCACGGTGACCTCTCTGTGATGGGCAGCGAGAAGTCTACTCTGTGCCACCAGGAATGCTTTATTTTCCAATGCAAAGCCTATTTGGCCCAATGCTTGACTAGGGCATAAAACTTATGCTGATTTTGTTGTCTTTGACAAAAGCAGAGACAAAACTCTTACCCGGGAATGAGTTTTTAGAAACATCCTGTTGTAGTGGTGTGCCCTCAAAGTCTTTGCTTCTTCTGATACACTGTCTGCTCTTCTCCATTCTGCTCTGGGCTTGTGGAAGCTGATCCTGGGAGTCCCTTGTCTTCTGGCTTTCAGTGAGGTTCAGGTGACTGGAAGAACCATCTGGAGACCAAGGGGTGGGTGGAGAGAGGAGTCTGAGTATTTATTCCTCTACTCCCTCCCTGCTAGGCTGCAGGTTGGCAAGGACTTTTTCTAGCAAGTTCAGGGCTCTCTAATAACAAGAGTAATAGCCTCAGCCACAGTTATCTCTGTCAAAGGTAGGAGCTGTCATGCCCTGTGCTGTGACTAGACCTGGGATGCTTTACCATTCTTAATTCATGTCCCTTCAATATGTACATGCATTGAAATAGTCCTTCATTAAGCTCTCTTTGAATGTCTTCATTTTACTGTCCCTTTCTTACTAGGACACTGATAAAAACATGACCAAGTGACATGATGTGACCAAGTGATCAAGTGATCAAGTGATGTGAGCTCCCACTTGGATATCAAATGCCTGTGCTATAGGTGAGGACCTGTGACAAGGTGCCTGTGTGATCTTGGGTAAGCTTTTTCTCCTTTCTGGCTTCAGTTTCTTCATCTGTGACTGAGGATGGTGATAAAGAGCTCTCTCAGCTGAAACATGCTGTGATTTTGTGTCTCCTAATGGCACTGTGGGAAGGGCTCTGGAGGAAAATAGTTCTGACACTACCAGCTGTGTAACCTTGGCCTAGTCACTCAGTCTCTCTGATCCTCAGTTTTCATCATTAGCAAGAGGGAGAAGATAACCCTGTTATTTCAGGAGTAAATAAAATGGCATGTCCAAAGACAACTAACATAGTTCTCAGGACACAGGATGCATCTAATCCATGTTGTTGTTGTTAGTTGCCTTGGAGTCAGTTTAAATTCACGACAACTCCACGTGTGCAGAGGAGACCTGCTCCACCTGGACTCCAAAGCTGGGGCTTTTTGGAAACAGATTGTCAGACTTGTTTTCCGAGGTGCCTATTAGTGTTTTTCCCCACCTTTCATGAAGGGCAAATGTCGGAGCACAAGGCAAGTGTGTTGTCTCCAAAGGCTCTATTCTTCCCACCTATAAGGCTGCTTATTGATATTGCTGACATCTCAGCTCACAGACTCCCTTTAATTTATTCTGTCTTATCTGTTTGACTTGAAAATTTCTTACTGAGCCATCCCTTCACAAGGAGAACAAGCCTGTGGGTGAGCTGAAGAGGGAACCAGAAGAAACCAGCCCTGAACATCATGTTTCTCAGTGAGCCTGGAGCTTGGACCAAGGAGGGGAATTCTTTCACCTTCAAAGCCCTCTGGGACAACTGACAATGTACCAGAGATTTTACTTACCTTTTCTTCTTTATCAACTTCCCACCTTTATAATTGAGGAGCTCTAATTTTTCTGTAGTAATTGTT
The DNA here is from genome assembly GCA_028571685.1 of Heterohyrax brucei. Classification (NCBI taxonomy): domain Eukaryota; kingdom Metazoa; phylum Chordata; class Mammalia; order Hyracoidea; family Procaviidae; genus Heterohyrax; species Heterohyrax brucei. Next base: position 176,419,913 of record CM053141.1, read on the forward strand.
CCCACTTAGATTTTAGGCCAAATGAGCTCTTACACACTAGTTCTGTCTATCTCCAAACTTACCACGGGTCATTTTGTACAAAGATTTGTTTTCTTACTAATAATATAGATTGGGTATCTTGAATTTTCTGCTTAAAGGTTTGTTTGAAGTGTTTGACTTACCACAGATAGGGCCATACGTGGACAAAGCGGTGGGTGAAAAGAAGTTTGTTGCAGTATTCTTCCATTTGCCTCTCAGTGTCTTCTTTTTTCATCTCAGCGTCTTAACCCCCAGACACTCAACATCTGTCACTGCTCATAGTTGATCAGAAATTCCCTTGAAGTGATCTTACCAGGATCAGTGAGGTCTCCATAATTTTGCCCCAACTAGGTACAAACTTATCTGCCATGTTTTCTATCAGTGTCAACTGAATGCTCTCAAGTATATGATGATTCTTTGGGCCATTCCTTCATCCATCTTTCTATCCATACATTCAGCCATCCAACCAGCCAATTGATAAGTACTGATATAGAGTCTTGTATACACGAATGCAGCCCTGGTGGTGTAGTGGTTAAGAGCTATAGCTGCTGACAGAAAGATTGGCAGCTCGATTCTACCAGCTGCTCCTTAGAAATTTTATTGGGCAGTTCTGTTCTGTACTGTGGGGTCACTATGAGTTGCAATCAGCATAATGGCAATGAGTTTTTTTTATGCACAAATGTGGAGCCCAGTGATTTAGTGGTTAAGAGCTCAGCTACTGATCAAGAGATTAGCAGTTGGAATCTACCAGCCCCTCCTTGGAAACTCTATGGGGCAGTTCTACTCTGTCCTACAGGGTCACTGTGAGTGGCAATTAACTTAGTGGCAACAAGTTTTTTGGTTTGGGTACACAAATTTGGTGGTAAGCTTTTTCTATGAGTTTTTAAAAAAGTATCAGTCACAGTTTCAGACCTAAAAAAATGTAGAGTATATTTTCAGTATATTTACAAATACAGATGAAAAGTTCATTCACAATACCAGTACAAGTGAGATCTAGGTGTTCTGCAGTGATGATAGGCATTGTTGAACTTAAAGTGAAGAGAAAGCACAAGGGGTGAAGTCATAAGGACCAATTTTAGAGGAGAAATGGGACTTGAGCTAGGTAGAAAATGAGTAGAGTCTGTGTGAGTAGAAACAAAGAGGAAAGCCTACAAGAAAAGAATGGGGGTAGGGAAGAGGGGTGGGTGGGTGAGTGGAATAAGAAAAGATAGGAAGTGGAACTCCCAAAGGAGAAGAACTGTTTAGCTACGTAGAGAGTTTGAAAAAAGTATCCAAGATAAGATTGGAAAGATGGGTCGGGAGTAGTTTGTGGCAAAGAGGCTGGAATATAAAGCTGTCGAGTGTGAGATTTTTCTACCAGATAGTAGAGTTCCTGAAGATTTTTCTAGCCAGAGAGAGGCATCTGAGTAGAAATATGCAGAAGGCTGTAGAGTACGGACTGTTTGCATTTTCTGGTGGCTCAGTGATTCGTCAGTCCATTCAACAAGTTTAGTGAGCTCTATGTACTTAATTCTATGGTCTTGTCTGGGAGCTAGATATTATGTCCTAGTTCCTTCAAAAATTGGCCAAGACTTAGCCCTTGATTTTGGAGGAATTTGTTATTCATCAAGACAGAATGGTCATCTCAGAGGTAAATAACAAGTGAATAATCTTTGCAGTTAACTTTTTTTTTTAACATTTTTATTGTGAAATTAATCATACATACAGAAAGCTACACAAAACAATTTGTGGAACTTTATGAATTGTTATAAGCACCCTCATAGCTGCAACTCAGATCAAGAAACGGACTTGCCAGCCATCCTTGTAACCATTCCAAGTGTCCTGTGACAACAAAGTTCTTCCTCCCAGTGACTGGACTTTGATAATAATCTCTTCCTTGTAATTTATTTAGGGTTTATTCTTGAATACTCTAGAGGGCAGTTCTAATCTGGCCTCTAGGGTAGTCATGAGTCGGATCCGACTTGACGGCACTTGGCTTGGCTGGCTTTACCACTTGAGTGTACATCCTTAAAGCTCCGTTGCTTAATCTTACACGTATTTTTTTCAAAAAAACTTGATGTGTTTTTAAAGTCTCTCTTAATCTATAAATTTTCCTCCATCTCTTGCCTTTTCTTCCTATTACCTGTTGATGAACCCGGTCTGTTTGACTTGTCAAGTTTCCCATAGTCTGGATTTTGCTGACTATTTGCTTGTGGTACCATTCAACATGCTCTTCTGGCTCCTGTATTTCCTGCAAATTGAGAGCTAGATCCAGAGACTTGACATGAGACAGGTTTGATCCCTTTAGACAAGGATTAAGCAGTGACATGTCTTCTGTCTTTCATCAAGAAGCACATAATGCTTTAATTTGGGTCCTTTTTTGATGATAGCAGGAGCAAGGCTCAACATCTAAATCCATTAACTTGCTGGGAGTTGAGAAATTGTGTTATTTTAATTATGTCCTTTGTTTTAATTTATTACTTGGCATACTTTTAGAAAGAGACGCTCCTCACCATCTACTGTTTCGTATAGGATGAGCAAGATAAATGTTTGATTGTTTCCTTTTGTTTACCCAGTGTTCTAGAAAACTGATTAGATCATTGTCTCCTCTGAAGGTGAACAGTATGTGTAAGTAATACTAGTACTATCACTAACATTATTATTACTGGAAACAGATACAATACATTTTGGCTTATGCAATCACCCCCTTTTTTATAATTTGATCACATTTGCGTTTTAAATCATATGGTCATTACTTGCTAGAGTCTTTTTAATCCTTATTTGGTTTTGATTCTCTAGGATATTACACACTTAATATTCACCAGCAATAACTATGTTGATATCTTTCTAGTCATTTTGGCGGTACGAAGTTGTTCTTGAGTAGATTCCTCAGGAAAGTCTCATGAAAACAATATTATCTGACTCTTTGCATGTTATTAAAAGTTACTGATTTTTGGAATATAAAATCTTTAGTTCATATTATGTCATTATAAAGTTTTGAAGTGATACATATTCGATGGGGTTCAGTACATGCAGAACTCAGATAATTGGCCAGTGGAAACCTCTTCAAGGTGCTTCCTGAGTCCTTTGACATCATGTTGGTAGTCTTGGACAGCTTCCTTCCTAACTGCATGCTGATGTGGTCCAAGCTCATCATGTGTGTTTCCTGACTCAGATCTGGAATGAGCGTTTTCTCCGAGAAATCCTGAGTTAGTTTGATAGCAATTCTTGTTTGAGACCAATCTGGATGCCACAGATGCTCACTGCCTTTGTTTCTGAGCACTCTTAATGGGAAGAGCTAGAATATATAAATATTTTATGAGTTCATACTGTTATTTCTAATTCAAATTTAGAACAACAGAGTGTTTACTTAATGTCTGTAATATTACCTCAGTAGCACCTTTCTTCCCCACTAAAGAAATCTTTGAAGGCCCAGTTCTGGAAGATACAGAGTATGATAGAGTATCCTGTAATTACTTATTTGCTTTAGTCTATTTTTCACATACTGCATTCCCAGAATAGGTAATAGGACTACGATCATGAACATTATTATTACTGGAAACAGATAAAACGTATTTTGGCCTATGTTAATCAGCCCCTTTAGTTTGATGATATTTGCATTTTAAATCATATGGTCATTACATGCTAGAGTCTCTAATCCTCAGTTAGTTTTGATTCTCCAAGATACTACATATTTAATACTCACCAGCTGTAACTATGTTGATGTCTTTCTAGTCATTTTGGTTGTCTGAAGTTTGTTCTTGACTAGATTCCTTAGGAAAGTCTCATGGGAACAATATTACCTGAATCTTTGAATGTTATTAAAAGTTTGTGATTTTTTGGAATATAAAATTGTTAGTTCATATTGCTCTCCTTAATATCTTAAATTTATCACTCTAATTACTTCTGGTGTAAAACATTGTTCTCACGAAGTCTGAAGATAATTTTATTTCTCTTATAAGTCGTATACTTCTTTTGCCTACATGTCCCAATACTTTTTCTTTGAAGTATGATATTTTTACTAGCACACTCTTGGTTTGGATTATTCTGGGTCATTATTTTGAGGTATGGACTGTGTTTTTTCAACGTGGAGCTTCAGGTTATTTTTTATATCAAGAAAACTCTCTTCAATTATCAGTTTTTGTATTTATTCTGTTCTCTTGAGTTTCCTATGTTCCCTTGCTGTTGTCTTCAAGGTCTTATTAGTTGTGTCTTTGATCTTCTCTGACTATTTTCCAGTTAACTATCAGATAAATTCCAATTGTTCACTTTTTTGATAATTTGTATGTAGTGTGGGAAAGTGTTTGTCTGTTTTAAAACTAATTTGTTATCTGCACTTCACAATAAACAGTGGTTTCATGTATTATTTTCCCTTTATTTGGGAGCACTGGAGAAACTGAATTACTATCTGTAATAAATGACATGCATTTATAGTACAATCATAGTTGACCACTAGGAAAGACAGTTTGGTGCCTTAAGAGTTTTCTTTAAACCTTTCACATTTTATTTACTTATTTTTTATTGTACTTCAGATGAATGTTTACAGAGCAAATTAATTTTTCACCAAGCAATTAATAAATGTGTTGTTTTGTGGCATTGATTGTCAACCTCATGACATGTCAACACTCTTCCCTTCTTGGCTTAGGTTCCCCGTTACCTGCTTTCCTGCCCCCTCCTGCCTTCTGGTCACTGTCCCTGGGCTGGTGTGCCCATTTAGTCTTGTTTTGTTTTATGGGCCTGTCTGAGTTAAAATGATGTCTGGGAGTTATACTCTTGTGCTGTCTCTATTCTCTGTCAGACCAGCAAGTCTGTGACTTAGAATTTTGTTCTACATTTTTCTCCAGTTCTTTCTGGGACCCTCTATTGTGACCACTGTCAGAGCAGTTGGTGGTAGTGGCTGGGCACCATCTAGCTGTGCTAGACACAGATTGGTGGAAGGCGTGGTCATTGTGTTGGCCTAATCCTTCTCTTATGTCTTTGGTTTTCTTCATTCTCCCTTACTCCAGACAGGGTGGAACCAGTGGAGTACTTTATATGATCACAGCACCCTGATGAGACTTTGGCTCAGTTCAGATTATATGGCATGAAAATCTGAGACTGCCCTTGACTTTTCTAGCTTCTAGTAGCCTCCTGCATTCTTAGGAGATGGCCTCTTCTTCCATCTTCAAAGTTTATCACTCCGGCCTCTGCTTCCATCATCTCGTCTCCTTCTTTCTCTGCAGTCAAACTTCCCTCTGCCTTCCACTTGCAAAGATACTTGCAATTATATTTAGGGATCACCCAGGTAATGCAAGATAATTGCTTCATCTAAAGACCCTTAACTTAATCACACTCACAAGGTTGCTTCTACCATGCAAAGTCATGTTCACAGGTTCCAGGGATTAGGATTTAAATATTTTTTGGAGTTATTCAGCCTACTGCATGAAGGGAGAAGCTATCAGATGTTAGAGGACTAAAGAGTTTACTAAGTCTAACTTCGGTATTTTATACATTGAACACTTAGGTCTATGAATATTAAGTGTCTTGGACCAGTTATTACCAGTGCAGTGGTGGTCCAGGGGTGGAATTCTTACCTTTCATGAGGGAGACTTGGGTTCAATTTCTAGCCAAAGGGCCTCGTGTAAAGTCACAACCCATCTGGCAGTGGAGCTTTGTGTGTTGCTAGGATGTCGAACAGATCTCAGTGGGACTTCCAGACTGAGACAGACTAAGAAGAAAGGCCTGGTGGTCTACTTCGAATAATCAATGAATGAAAACCCTATAGATGATAATGGTCCAACCCTATTGTGCATGGAGTCACCATAAGTAAGCTACTGGACTTGATGACAGCTAACAATAACAATAACCAGTTAGACCTTGGGCTAGAAACCAAGTTTTCAGATTCATAGGAGTTTGTCTGTGTACTCTTTCTAAGCCATGTTGCAAGAATGGCACCAATTCCTCCCCCTTCCTTGTTTTCATGCCCTTTACATGTAGCTTCTTAGTGCCTTCTACTCTGTCTCTGGTCCTGGTCATAGGACTTGCTTTGATTCCCAGATGTTAGTATGTGTTAGTACTTGAAAAATCGTTCAGTATTTCTCCTTGTGGCATGTGTGTATCTTCCTGTATAATGCAAATGTGTCCTGGCTAGTTGGCTACATGTAGGATGTCCCAGATGCCCCAGCAAAGCAGTCCCTGCGGTATAGTACGGCAGTCTTTACTGGTAAGCTAAACAAATGCTTACTGATTTAACTGTGTTTTGAAGTTTCAGTCTTATTGTGGTTTTAGCAAAGAGATACACTAGTTCTAATCTTTTTCTTAAACAGTTTCCACTGCATAATTTTTAATAGTAGAGGGGAGTCCACTTATTTCCAGGGAGGTTACAGGGTTGAAGCTCAAAATAGTTACACAACTGTAGCTGATTTAGGCTTAGCTCAATAGCTTGGGAAAGTAGTGCACCGACAGCTCTTTTCCTGCCTCTCTTGTTCCTTGCTCAGAATTCCTCATTCATGCTGGAGTCACGTCAGTGGGAAAGAGGCCTCTGTGGGTGTGAGGTAAAGATGGCCATTAGGACTTGCTCCTAAGTTAGAAAGTGAGTCTCTGGAGATCATGATCTCATCTTCTTGGTAGTGTTGAGTCAAGAGCAGATGCTCAGGGAAAAGTCTTTTACGGATGGTGTCTCTAAGTGGACCTTCCTCACTTTCCTGACCCAGGGGTGGACTCTTTTTCCTACCACAGGGCTTGCTATGCACAGAATCAACATTCTGGGTTTTGTTTCTACTGAAGGGGTGAGGTGCTTTTATTTCTGCCCTGAATCTTTTTGCATGATAGGTCATGCGTGGTTATTATGTATACTTTCTCTCAATCCCTCGTCCTCCCCCTGCCCCCAGCCCTTTCTGCTCTGTAACTGCTCAGGGTCCCAGGACAGTTGAAATCTGACCAGCCGCAGAGCTTTTCGGTGCTATTTTTAACCTCTGTGAGCATCGCAGCTGAGGACTTAGAACACACACAGGTGCATCCATGCCCCTGTTTCTTCCTCTCTGCGGATGCAGTCAGAAAACTGTCAAATGCCCAGGCTTCAGGTGGAGGGGCTCCAGAGTGGGAGGGAGGCTAAGTGGTTGCATCTCAAGCTCTTGCTCCACCCAGCTCTGCTCACTGCAGTGTGTAACCCAGCGATACAGCATTTCATAAAATGTGACATTCATGTGTGTGTGCGGTACACTGCTCTGAGTCTGTTTTACTGCATGATAAAGACTACATCTGTCAGGCCCTATGTGCACATGTTTAGGCCAGAGGAGAATTATATCACCTGTATTTGCTCTCATTGTTCCTTCCAGCCCAGCGGGAGAGTTCTTTCTCAGGTAAAGGAAAGGGTAGGAAGAAATCTATAGCGCACTTCTCGGTATCAGGAAAGGGATGAACCTGCTTCAGCTTAATTCTCTTTTTAGGAGGCTTATCCTAGAATTTCAGAGGATCTCTGCGGTCTATTAGAAAGTTTGTACTTTGTATGTGCATGTATACACATACGTGTATGCATACATACCCAACTCACTGGCATTGTGTCAATTCTGACTCTTAGCGATGCTGTAGGACAGAGTTGAACTGCCCCATTGAGTTTCCAAGGATCACCTGGTGGATTTGAACTGCTGACCTTTCAATTAGCAGACATAGCTTTTAACCACTGCACCACCAGAGATTGCCAGGCCTTTTCTTCCATGTTGCCACTGGATGAGTCTGAACCACCAACCTTTCAGTTACCAGCAGAGTGCAAACTATTTGCACCACCCAGGGACCTGTATTCTTATATGTACGTAAATTTATATATTTGAGATCTGACAGTTAAGTCTGTGAACTCAATTGTTTAAAGTTCTACATACTTCGTTGCTGAATAGCACTACAGTCAACTTTGAAGTGTTCCTTTTGGGAAGCTATACACTGACGCCAGAACCTAGTCTATACTGCAAAGCACTTTTGGAACTCTTTCTGGAATAGTCATTGTGTACAGTGGCATGGTGGCAGGTTTGCCAGTTTAATTGTCTAGTTGTCTCTGAGAGAGATTTTAGCCAGCAAATAACTGTGTTGGAAGACCTTCCCTACTCATCTCATCTGGACCCCAATGGCATTCTTCACCTGATGATAACAGAAACACTGAAAGGAAGCAATTTTGATGACATCCAGGATATCAAGAGTAATACAATGACAGTTCTGACTGCTCTTCCAGAAAAAGAGTTCCAGTATTGCTTTGAAGGGTGGACTAGGTGCTGGCTTTGGTGCATAGCTTCCAAGGGGAGTACTTTGAAGGTGACCATAGTGATATTCAGCAATGAGGTGTGTAGTACTTTTGCCAGGATGAGCTTAACTGGCAGGCTTCATATATAGACACACACACATATACTACATATATGTATGAGTCTGTGTATATATTGCATGTATGTATACATAGATATATGTCTGTATTTACATACACAGATGATGTATACATATACATAGGTGTGTACATATATATTGTACATATACATATATATGTGTACAGATTCCTGGGTGTTGTAAATGATTTGTACTCTGATGGTGACAGAAAGGTTGGATATTCAAAGTTATCCAGTGGCACAATCAAACAAAAGGACTGGCATTCTGCTTTTGTAAAGATTATAGCCAAAAAAATCAAATGGAGCTGTTTTACTCTCTAACGCATGGGTCATTATAAGTTGAAATAGATTCAACAGTACAACAACAAAATATATAAGTATATTATGTACATGTGTAATACATACAATATATGATACTCTATATGCACATTACACATGCATGTGTAAAGTATACGTGTACATATATTTTAGATAGATAATACATATATTAATTTAGAAAACTGACTTTGGTTTTCAACCTTTTCACCAGACATCTTTGTTTCAGTTAATCATGTTTCTACTGCAGCCAGGGGACTTATAAAAACATTTCTGGAACCCCCTATTTTGTTCCCAGAGGCTTAAGCATTATTTGATAATTAGCCTTCACAGTTATGCTATACATTTTGGAGAAGAGAAGTGGGGGCTGGGGGAGGCTGGGAGGAAGAAAGTTGTGCATTAGTTACCACGGGAGGAATGAGGGATATTATCTGGGGAGTGGAGGAATGCTTATGAGAGAAAGAAGTCCACTGTCCAAGTGGTGTTGGTTGCCAGTTCTCTGTGAAACCCTCACTTAGAATGTAACGAAGGGGGACACTGGAATCATTCTCACCTTTCCTAATTAAAATGATGCCAGAAAACAGGATCCACATAGAGGCCAACTTCATGCCATTGTAAAAGAATTATATTTTATTATATTTTGTCTCAGTTTCGTGGAACTCACAATGGGAACCTACTTGTAAACTTTTGAACGCAGGACTCTAGTATTTACCCAGCTGTTGCCTTGATATCACAATGAAGTGACTCTTGCTAAAACGACAGCTTCTCCCAGTCTTTCTTTCTGCCTTGTGCTCATGTGCTTTCTGTTCCTCTATGTGTGTGGTTGTTGTAGTCAGGTTATGCTGAGTCTATGACTCACGACGACCCTCTGTACAACAGAACAAAACGCTGCCTGCTCCTGTACCATCTGCACAATCATTGTGTGCTTGAGCCTGTTGTAGCCGCTGTGTCAGTCCATCTCACTGAGGGTCTTCCTCTTTTTCACTGACTTCTACTTAGCAAGCGTGATGTCCTTCTCCAGACACTGGCCCAAAGCACAGGTCCAAAGCACACGAGATGAAGGCTTGCCCTCTTTGTCTCCTAGGAGCATTCTTGCTATATTTCAGATTTTTTCATTCTTCTAGAAGTTCATGTTATATTCAACATTCTTTGCCAGAAACATCATTCAAAAGCATCAATTTTCTTTGGTCTTCCTTATTCATTGCCCAGCTTTCAGATACATGGGAGGTGATTGAAAATACTATGGCTTGAGTCAGGCACACTTTAGTCCTCAAAGTACTGTCTTTATTTTTAACACTGTAAGGAGATCTTTTGCAGCAGATTTGCCCCATGCAATATGTAGTTTGATTTCTCGACCGCAACTTTCATGGACATTGATTTGTGGATCCCACTAAAATAGAATTCTTGATGACTTCAATGCTTTATTCATTTATTATGGTGTTGCTTATTGGTTCAGCTGTGAGGATTTTTGTTTTCTTTTTGTTAAGGTGTAATCCATACTGAAGGCTGTAGTCTTTGGTCTTCACCAATAAGTCCTTCAAGCCTTCTTTGCTTTCAACAAACTAGTTGTGTCACCTGCATATCATAGGTTGTTAATAAATCTTCCTCCAGTCCTGATGCCTGTTTCTTCCTCATCTAATCTAGCTTCTCTGACTATATTCCTCTGTGTGTATACACTCACATAACAAAACACAGTATTTCTGTGCTCCTGGAGCCTATTCCTTTAGTTTAGGGTCTCGCTGACTATCTAGAAGAAATCACTTCTTTTTCATCTTCAAAGAGGTATGATGGCTGTTTTCACTTTATGAAAATTATTTTCCTTTTCTTTTTTAAAGGGGAACTTTTTCTTTTCTCTCTGTCCCATGTCTTTTTCTTTTCTTATTATTATTATGATTGAATAAAAATGTGTGTTCCCATATAAATTTACATGCCCTCCTATAGGCACCTCCCACTGCTCTCCATGCCCCTTGACAGCACACTCTTCCTCTCTGATCCACATGTGTTGTATCCTCCCAACAATCTCCTATCCCCTCCTCCCCACCCAATCTCCTTTCTCCAGTAAGAGGTCAGCAGGTTGACATCCTGTAGATGCATAAAACCATAAAGTGCACACATGATATGGTCACCCTGCGTCGCCAAGTCCAATCCATTCCTGTCCGAAAAGTTGACCTCCGTTATGATTTATAGATAGGGGCAGCATCAAGGCGAGGGGCCATGTTCTCAGGGGAACCCCAAAGCCCCTGGACCATCAACTGTGGTCTTCTATTGGAGATCTCAGGGTACACCCCTTTCTATTCTCTTGTTGCCAGTAAGACTCAACTTTGTGAGCTTCATCGCGGCTATCACTGGTGGTGACCAGTCACCATCTGATTCTTCCTGTCACAAGTTGATGTAGTCATCCACTCATGTGGGTCTCTCTGTCTTCTGGGTTCTCTTTCCCCAGTGTTGTTATGGTCCTCGGTGATCATCTGTTCCAGCTGAGTTGGGGCCATTTGCTGTACCCTCAGATGGCAGCTTGGCAGCTTTTAAGACCCCAGATGCCACTCACCAATGTGGGGTGCAGAGGGCTTTCTTAGCAAAATGCTAGTTGTGCCAATTGGCCTCTATACCCCTGAGAGCATGGTTCCCAGCCCCCAATCCCAGCTACTCTGTCCTTGCAATATTGGATTAAGATGGGAGGAGTACACAAGTTGTGTTGAAGTCCAGTTAATATTGATCTTCTTTGTAACATGTGCTGTCACAGATTTCACCTAACCAAATTTCTATCAACTATCTAACCTAAACCCTGCCCACCTGCCCTCCTCCTTCCCCACCCTTGCAGCTGTCAAAGAGTCTTTTCTTCTATTCATGAGTCTGTTTTTAAGTTCTTATCGTAGGAGTCTCATACAACATTTGTCCTTTTGTCGCTGACTGCTTTCACTCAGCATAATATCCTCCAATTTAAACCAGGTTATGAGATGTTTCCTAAAATCATCATTGTTCTTTATCATTGCATAGGATTCCATTGATTATATATATATACATTCCTCAGTTGTCAGGCATCTGTATTGATGCCATCTTTTTGCTATCGTGGATTGTGCTGCAATAAACCTTGTGTGCATGTATCAGTTGGTGTGAATGGCCTGGATTCTGTAGGATATACACCGAGCAGTGGATTTACTGAGTCAAATGGTAGATCTAGATCCAGCTTTTTAAGGAAGCACCAGATTGCTTTCCAAAGAGGTTGTACCATTTTACAATCCCAACAGTGTAGGAGAGTTCTAATTTCTCCACAGCCTCTCCAGCATTTGTTGTTTTACGTTTTTTGGATTATGGCCAACCTTGTTGGGGTGAGAAGGTATCTCACTGTAGTTTTGATTTGTATTTCTTTAATAGCTAATGATTGGGAGCATGTCTGAATGTGTTTTTTGGCTGCCTGGATCTCCTCTTTAGTGAAGTGTCTGTCCATCTCCTTTGCCCACTGCTTAACTGGATTGTTTATCGTTTTCTTATTGATACTTCATAGTGCCTTATAGATTATGGAGATCAGGTGTTGGTCTGACATATAGTTCCCAAATATTTTTTCCCATTTTGTAGGTGGCCTTTTAATTCTATTAATAAAGTCATTGGATGAGCAGAAGTGTCTGATTCTTAATAGTCTCCGTTGATCTATTTTCTCTTCTGTTGTTTGTGCTTTGTTTGACAGATTTTGAAGTCTGTCTAGGTTGTGTATTAAAACTTCCATTGTTGTTCCTACTTTTTCTTGGGTGAGCCTTATCATTTTAGATTAGGTCTTTTATCCAGTTTGAGTTGGTTTTTGTATAAGATGTAAGAAAAGGGTCTTGTTTCAATTTATTGTAGATGGATATCCAGTTTCAGCAGCATCATTTGTTGAAGAGATTGTTTTTTACCTCAGTTTAATGTCTTAGAGCCGTTGTCAAATATCAACTGTTTATAGGAAGATGGTGTCATCTCTGGGGTCTTGATTCTGTTCTATTGATCTATCTGTCTCTTTTTGTACCAGAACCAGGCTGTTTTGACTACTGTGGCAGTGTAATATGCTCTAAAGTTGGTTAACAAGAGGCCTCCCAGTGTGTTGTTCTTCTTCAGTAGTGCTTTACTTAACTGGGGCTTCTTCCCTTTCAAAGTTGGTAATTTGTTTCTCCATCTCATTAAAAAATGTCCCTGGAATTCGTGTTGGGATTGTATTACATTAATAGATTGCTTTGGGTAGAATAGACACTTTCACAATGTTAATTCTTCCTAACCATGAGCAGGATAGGTTTCTCCATGTATGTTAATTCTCTCTTAGTTTCTTGTAGTGAGGATGTGTAGTTCTCTCTGTAAAGGTCTGTTATTTCTCTGGTTACATTTACTCCTAGGTACTTTATCTTCTTAGGGGCTGTAGTAAATGGTATCGACTTGGTGATTTCTTCCTTAATAATCTCATTGTTGGTATAAAGGAATCCTACTGATTTACTTATGTTTATCTTGTATCCTGAGACTTTGCTGAACTCTTTATCAGTTTGAGTAGTTTCCTTATGGATTCTTTAGGATTCTCTGCATATACAATCATATTATCTGCGAATAGGGAAATTTTTACTTCTTCTTTGCCAGTGCAGATGGTCTTTATTTCTTGTTCTTTTCTAACTGCTCTGGCTAGAACTTCTAGTACAATGTTGAATAGGAGAGGTGAGAGTGGGCATCCTTGTCTAGTTCCTGTCCTCAAGGAAAACTGTTTCAGTCTCTCTCCATTCAAGGTGGCGTAGGCAGTTGGCTTTGTATAAATGGTCCTTATTGCACTGAGGAATTTGCTGTCTATTCCTATTTTGCTGAGATTTTTGAGCATGAATGAGTGTTGAACTTTATCAAATGCCTTTTCTGTATCAATAGACAAAATCAGGTGATTCTTGTCTTTTGTGTTATTAATGCGGTTGATCACATTAGTTGTTTTTCTGGTGCTGAACCAGCCTTGCATCCCTGGTATGAATCCAGCTTGGTCAGGTTGGATTATTTTTTGGATATGTTGTTGTATTCTATTGGCAAGAATTTTGTTGAAGATTTTTGCATCTGGATTCGTTAGTGGTATTGGTCTGTAGTTCTCCTTTTTTGTTGAGTCTTTCCCTGGTTTTGGTATCAGGGTTATTCTGGCTTCATAGAATGAATTTTGGAGTATTCCATCCCTTTCTATACTGTGAAACAGTCTCTGTAGTATTGGAGATAACTCTTCTCTAAAAGCTTGGTAGAATTCTGTGGTGAAGCCATCTGGGCCTGGGCTTTTTTTTGGTTGGTAGTTTTTGGATGACTTTTTCAGTCTCTTCCTTTGTGATGGGTTTATTAAGTTGTTCTGTTTCAGCTTATGATAAGTTTGGTGGTGATATGAATCAAGGAATTTGTGCACTTCTACATTTTCAAATTTGTTAGAGTACAGTCTTACACAGTATTCTGTTATGATATTGTTCGTTTATGTTGGATCTGTAGTGACAACTCCCCTCTCATTTCTTATTTGGGTTATTTGTTTCCTTTCCTGTTTTTCTTTAGTGAGTTTAAACAGTGGTTTGTCAAGTTTGTTGATCTTTTCAAAAGACCAGCTTTTGGTTTTTTCAATTTTTTCAATTGTTCTTCTACTCTCTGATTTGTTTAGTTAGCTCTACTCTTTAGGATCTGTAGTCTTCTGTTGCCTGAGGGGTTCCTCTACTGTTCTCTCTCTGCTTGTTGAAGCTGTAGGGTTAGTTCCTTGATTTGTCTTCTTTCTTTCTTCCGGATGTGTGACTTTATGGAGATAAGCTGACCTCTGAGGACTGCTCCCATAGGTTCTGGTAGGAAGTGTTTTCATTCTCACTGGAACCTATCAATTTCTTTATTTCATCCTTGATTTCTTCTATAATCCATGGCTCTTTGAGCAAGATGTTGTGCAGTTTCCATGAGTTCCACTTTCTATCTATGCTTTTTCTGCTATTGATTTTGACTTTTATGGCTTTATGATATGAGAAGATGCTTTACATTAATTCAATGGTAAGGATTTTGTTGAGAATCGCTTTATGCCCTAACACATGGTCTATTCTGGAGAATGTTCCATGTGTACTGGAGAAGAAGGTGCAGTTGTCTGCTGATGGACAGAAAGTTCTGGATACGTCGATGAGGTCTGGTTGGTTAATTGTGGCAATAAGGTCTTCTGTGTCTTTACTGAACTGTTTTCTAGATGATCTGCCCAATATTGAAAGTGAAGTGTTGAAGTCTCCCACTGTTATTGTGGAGTGATCCATCTCATTTTTGAGTGTAGTCGGTGTTTCTTTGATGTATTTAAGTGGTCTAAAATTAGGTGCATAAAGATTTAATATTGTTACGTTCTGTTTATGTATTGAACCTTTCAGCAATAGTGTCCATCCTTGTCCATAAAGTTGGATTTTACATTAAAGTCTATTTTATCTGAGATTATAGTTGCCACACCTGCTCTTGTTTGTGTATGTTTGCTTGATACATATTCTTCCATCCTTTAATTTTCAATTTGTTCCTATCTTTAAGTCTAAGGTGAGTTTCTTGTAGGTGACATATGGATGGGTCATGTTAAAGGGGAACTTTTATTTTTAAATGATTGAATTAGATTTTAACAAAGCTAGGTATTTATCTCTTTATGAACGTCAGAGTGGGGAGATGATAAAGAGAGGTGTGTGTTGTGTGTATTTGTGCATGCAAAGGATTTGAGAATTTTTGAAGTCAAGATATTAAAGTAAATAAGTTAAGTGTTGAGGAGCACTTCTTTCTCTGTTACTATTGGAGGACCACAATGTTTAGCCCAATAAACACTGGAATTTTGGGCAGTACCAGACAGTGGGAAGGGTTTTTGTTGTTGTTTCCTTGCTCTTTATTGTTACTGTTAACAATTTTTGGTGGAGAGAAAATTTCTTGGTGTTTCTAAAGCCATATCCTATACAGAGCTGCCTGAAACTAGTCATGCTAAATGGTGCTTCGTTCGCCAGAAGCAGGCAATGGTGTATAGAAGAGGGGTAATCAGTTTAAAATCCTCTGGAGGATAAGCCTGCAATGGAGATGAATGAGCCAGCAGGTGACCCAGGTCCTGTCCAAGAGGGAAATGGCCACCTAGCTCTAGCCTGTTGCTGCTCAGCAGTAATTTGAGCCCATCATTGCCAGACTTGTGAGTTTCTTTGATCATTATGTGAGGTTTCTTGCTTTTAAAGTGTTGATCATTGACTCAAATTAAGAAAAAATTCTCTCTACATGCCAAGTAAAATGCATTTGATAACTGGATTTCTCTGCCATGGGGGAAAGAGTGTTAAGTACGGTATCACCCATTCACATGCTGTGTGACCTTGGAAAGATCTGCTGACTGTCTTATGAACCAGAAGAGCTCCAAAATTTCTTCTACTGTGGACCCTTTAGGACTTTGTAATTCCTTAGTGCTATGTTAAGATCTTCAAGATTCCTGTCCTGATTCTTATTTCATGAAGAGCTGAGGAAGATGTCTAACATAAGAAAAGAGGAAAGGAAGCATACGTAGATCAGGGTGAGAAAGTTCTAGGTGATAAGAGATGTAGCTATCTGTGCTACTATATCCAACTGGAGAAAAGCCTTCTCTGATATAAGAGCTAATCCCTTCCCATGAGTACCCATAGTCCTTTTCCTGCCTTCTCCAACAAACAGCTTTAGAATATATTTATTAAATGCCTGCCTGGGATTAGGCATGCTCTTATGACTTTTATTACTTTCCTTCTTATCCAGCAGTTGTTTGAGAATGTAGATGGATAAAGTGTTATTGTCCAAATTGCCAGGACACTAGGGAAGCAAGACACAAGTCTTGAATTTTTTCTTCAGTTCTTTCAGTTTGAGAAATTCAGCATGTGTCCTTCCCTTTTGGGTTTTTATTTCTAGCTCTTTGCACATGTCTTTATAACACTTTGTATTCTTGAGCTACCCTTGGAAATCTTCTGTTCAGCTTTTCTTCTTCATCATTTCTTCCTTTTACTTTAGCTACTCAATGCTGAAGTTTCAGAACATCTGGATAAATAGAGAAAAGATAGAGGTTGTCAAGGATTTCATCTTACTTAGACTCATAATCAACACCCGTGGAAGCAGCAGTCAATAAATCAAAAGATGCGTTGCAGTGGGAAATTTGCCACAAAAGACCTCTTTACTTTGTTAAAAGGCAGATACATCACCTTGAAGAGCAAGGTGCACCTGACCCAATCCATGGTGTTTTCAATCACGTCTTGTACATATGGAAAGCCGGAAAATGAATAAGGGAGGCAGAAGAAATTGTGGTTGGACAAGAATATTGAAGATACCATGGACTGCCAAAAGAATGAATAGCACTATCTTGGAAGAAATACAACCAGAGTGCTCTGTATAACTGAGACTGTGTTTTACGTACTTTGGATATGTTGTCAGGAGGACTCAATCCCTGGAGAAGGGCATCATGCTTGGTAATGTAGGTGGTCAATGAAAAAGAGGAAAGCCCTCAATAAGATGGATTGACACAGTGGCTGGAACAATGGGGCAAGCATACAAATGGTTTTAGGCATGGCACAGGCCTGGGCAGTGGTTTGTTCTGTCGTACACAGCGTCGCTACAAGTCAGAACTGACTGGACAGCACCTAACAACAACAACAAAGGGAAGGAAAACAGGTTTGTGAGTGTGCTCACTGTGAGAGAAGCAGAGTGGAGTGGCAGGTGGGGTGGGAAGAGGGTGAAAATTTCACAGGGTACCTTCTGTACACAGCTGAGTGGGTCAGCTTTTGAAACTCTGGGAAATAGAGCAAGGTGGAAAGCCATCAAAATGGTAGAAGACTATGCACCAGCTGGTGCGACCCCTGTGTTGCCAGGTCTTTCACAAAATGACTGAATCGTGAGCTGCTGGTATTCAAACAAGGCAGCAGCTCTGATGTGGCTGAAGCGAAGGAAGGTGTGAGATTTTTAGAAGTTATGTGAATTCAAACAAGTTGTGATATTTTCCGTTGTCCAAGCCAATTTCTCAGAGGCAGCAGCATTCCCCAGTAACAGCTGGGCACATCTGGGAACATCTGATCACATTACCTCCTCAGCTAGGTTGTGAGAGGTTTCAAGAACTGGACCCTTGTCAAATTTGTCATTGTAGATGACCCAGAGCCTAAGGCAGTGCATTTTCACAGAGCAGATGCTCAGAAAATACTGGCTAAATGAATGCATGAATGATGTGTGAACGAATGATATAGCTGTTGCTTGCCAGCCCAAGGAATCCAGGCTTTGCCTGGATAGACTAGAAAATAAGTCAGTCTGGAGAGGGTTAATTTCTGCCTTCAGCATTCACGGGAAGGATAATGTATGCTGGGGAGGGAAAGCATTAGTCTTTCCCTTTTGAAAACCCCAAAAAGATTTGTCTGAAGCATGTATTTAAATGGGCAGCATACAGGTGTTTTCAGAGCTGCTCCAGCCCCAGAGAAGGCCTCAGGGCAAACCAGAGAAGACGCCACTTGGTAACGAGAAACACTCCTCAGCTGCTCTGCATGCTTCAGTGGGAAAATGCAAATCGACTCACTTCTGCTTTTGAGGACAACTTCAGATAAAGGGGTCCCCGGGCAAAGTAACCCCTTCAGTGTGCCCGACTGTCTTCCCCCATTGCTATCTTTTCCAGCACTACCTGCAGTGCAAGTTGTCGGGGGGCGGGGAGGGGTGCGGACTGGCTGCACAGGAGCGGAGAGAGGAGCTGCATAGTAATGAGGAGCTGGGTGAAGAAAGGAGAAAGGGGGCCTGGCCATTTGCATGCGGGTGCAACTTTGTGGAAAAGACCTTGAACTAGGAGGTGGAGTTACCTCCAGTCTCTGTCAGCCACCAGCTGTGGGTAACCTTGGACAAGAGGTGGAATTCACAGGCAGTCAAAGCTGGAGGGAATGTTGGAAATCATGTAAATTTCACTATCTAGGGTTTTGTTTTCTTTCTTTCTTCTTTTTTTTAACAGTTGGAAAACTAAGATTTAAACCGGGTATCAATGAAGAGTCAGTGGAAGGCTAGGATTAGAATCCAGGTCCCTCGACTTCTAGAACCCAGTCCTTGCTGCCATCCCAAGTCTGGGTGAAGGGGACACTTGTATCAACAGGCTTTGTTCCACGTTTTGTAATTTGTATGTTCATGTTATGTAGTGCATGAGGGCTTAGTTAAGATTCTAAAGGTCTAAATTTATCAAAGGGGGCAGTCTAGTGATACAATTCTCACCTTCCATCCAGGAAACCCATGGGAAATCTGTGGCAAACCCAGATTCGATTTCTGATTAATGGACTTCAAGAAGCTCAACAACAACCCATTTTTTGGTGGAGGCATGCATGTTGCTGTGATGCTGAATGGGTTTCAGCAGTTTCCAGACTAAGACAAACTAGGAAGAAAGGCCTGGTGATCTACTTCTGAAAAAGCAGCCAAGAAAAACCCTGTAACTCATACAGTCTGATTCTGTTGGTCATGGGGTGCCATGAGTAGGGAACTGACTATGTGGCACCTTACAACAACAAATACTTCATATTATTATGATGAACTCCTGCAATCCCAAACATAAGTAATTCAAAGTAAAAGGAAGACAAAACTGTGACATAAGGGTATGGGAATCTAATAAAGAATTTTTTTTTTCCCATGATGACTACCCTAATGATTTTCAAATAGCAAATGCTTTTTGAATTTTTTTTTTTTTTTTGGGGGGTGTTCCCAAAATGAAAATACTGGTGCCTGAGGCACATATATCTTCAGTTTGTTGAGAAATTCAATTTGTGAGTAAGAGTACCATTGTGTATTCATTAGAGGGTTGTGTGAAGGCATGTTGGGGTGATGGTCTTGTTATTTTTGTGTTTATGTGGTTTGCTAAGGTATTAACTATGTGTGTTTTCCTGACAGTATATACACATACCAATGTGTGGTATGATACCTTTTTCTCTAGACCAAGGCCAATCAAATGATTGCTGAAACTGGCAGGTTCTTGTCCACTACGTATCACATGCAAACCTCACACAGGCTGATGTTCAATACTGGAAGTTACTTTTTCTCAATGAGTGGAAGATATAGTCACCTCAACTGAAACTTTATCAAAACTTGAAGTAGTCTGGGTTGGAAAAAATATTTAAAACCTGGGAGGCAGAGAACAGGCAACTTTTTCAGGTTTTATTTTTTAATTTTTTTTTCTTTATTGTGATTGAGTGAAAGTGTACAATTCGGTTTAAATTCGCATGCCCACCTATGTGCATCTCCTACTACTCTCCTTGCGTGGTAACAGCACACTCCTCCTTTCTGCTCTATGCGAGTCATATCCTCTTAACAATCCCCTATCCCATCTTCTCCACCCTCTCCACTCTCCTCCAGTAAGAAGTCAGTTGGGCGACATCCTAGAGGTATATAGAACCATAAAGTGTACACATGATATGTTCACTCTAGGTCGCAGAGGCCAATTCACTCCTGTCCAAAGAGTCGATCTCAGTAATGATTTATGATAAGGGAAAGTTTCAGGTCTAGGGGCCATGCTCCCAGGGGAACCCCTAGGCCTTCAGACCATCAACTGTGGTCTTTCAGTGAAGTTCTCAAGGTGCACCCCTTCTTCTTCTCGTATTGCCACTGGGACTCAACTTTGCGAGCCCCATCATGGCTCACAATGGAGGTGGCCAGGCACCATCTGGTTCTTTTGGTCACATGTTGATGTAGTCACCCATTCGCATAGGTCTTTCTGTCTTTTGGGTTTTCTTTCCCCCATGTCATTTTTGTCATTGGTGATCATCTGTTCTGGATGAGTTGGGACCATTTGGTGTACCTCAGATGGCACTTGCTAGCTTTTAAGACCCCAGACGCCACTCACCAGTATGGAGTGGAGAGGACTCTGTTAGCAATAGGCTAGTTATGTCAACTGGCCTGGATGCCCCCTGAGAGCATGGTCCCCGGACCCCTGCCCCTACTACTCTGTCCTTACCTATTGAGTTAAGATTGGAAGAGTTTTCAAGTTAGTTTGAAGTGCAGTTAAATTGATATTCTCTCTAATGTGTGCTGTGACTGATTTCACCCAACCAAATTTCTATCAACTATCTAATCTATAAGCAGCCCTCTCTCTCCCGCTCTCCTTCCCATCCCTTGCAGGCATCAAAGAGTCTTTTTTTCTGTACATGAGTCAGTTTTCAAGTCCTTCAAGTAGGGGTCTCATACCATGTTTGTCCTTGTGCCACTGACTAATTACATTCAACATGATGGATAGAAAGTTCTGTTTATGTCAATGAGGTCTAGTTGGTTAATTGTCACAGTAAGGTCTTCTGTGTCTTTACTGATTTACTGAGCTTTTTTTTCTTTTTACAGTATGATCTGTTTTATCTGAGATTAGTATTGCCACACCTGCTCTTCTTTGTACATTGTTAGCATGGCATATATTATTCCATCTTTTAATTTTCAGTTTGTTCATATCTTTAAGATGAGTTTCTTTTAAGCAACGTATAGGCAGGTTGTGTATTTTGATCCAAGATGTCACTCATTGTCTCTTTATTGGAGCATTCAGTCTATTTACCTTCAATGTAATTATTGATAGGTATGTGTTTAGTGCTGTCATTTTGCTGTATTTGTTTTTGTGTTGATGTTTTCTCTGTTGCTCTTACTATTGTGTTCTGGGACATTCTTTATGGGTTGAGTTTTCACCCTTTTCAGTGTTGGTTTTGTGTTTGTTGAGACTCTTCTATCACCTTTCTTGTTTTGATATGTCATTTCTTTGTTATGCTTTGCGGTTACTCCTATGATCCCCCTTAATAATGTATGCTTAAACCTGATTTTACCTTCTAAATATTTTATTAACTTCCTATCCATCTGGACAGACTATAACTGCTGTAATATACCTCTCTTTTTAATGTGATGGTATCATAGCTTCATGATATGATCACTGGATCACTTCTTTTAGTATTATAGCTTTGGCTGGGGTTTTATGCCTTTCCTGAGCAGGTTTCTGGGTGATGTGTCCTGTATTGTCTACTAAAATATAGAGTTAATGGTTTTGATCTTCTAACCCAAGAGCTTCTTTCAGTATTTCTTGTAGCTTTGGTTTGGTTTCTGTTTATCTGCAAAGGTCTTAATTTCATTTTTGCATTTGAAAGACAGTTTTGCAGGATATGTAATTCTTGGTTGAAAGTTTTTCTCCTTCAAGGCTTTGCATGTGCCACCCCACTGCTTCTGTGCCAACATGGTTTCTGCCGAGAAGTCAGATGAAAACCTACAGGACTTCTCTCTGAATGTTAGCTTTGTTTTGTTTGAGTCTCATTGCCTTTAAGAGTTTCTGACTATGTTTCATTTTGTTAAGCTTGATTATAATATGTCTTGGAGTCTTTCTTTTGGGGTCTATATTGTATGGTGATAGATATGCATCTTGGGTATCTGTGTTCTCTTCTTTCATAATTTCTGGGAAGTTTTCTGTTAGCAGGTCAGCAACAATCCTCTCTGTGTTTTCAGGTGTCCCTTCCTATTCAGGAACTCCAACTAATCATAGATTGTTCCTCTTTATAGAGTCTCACATGTTTCTTAATGCTTCTTCATTTTTCTTGTGTTTTCAACTGATTCCTCCTCAAAAATGCTGGTTTCAGTAGTTCCGTGTCCCAAGTCAGAAAGTCCATTTTCCATTTTTTCAATTCTATTCTCTTCCCCTTCAACTAAGTTTTCTGAATCTTTAATTTTGTTATAGATCTTTTGGATTTCAGAATACTGGAGGTCCATCAGTTTGAACAGCCTGCTTAAATTTTCATTTTGGTCTGCTAAATTTTGTATAATGTTATGAGGGCTCTCTATATAATTCTTTTGTACTCAGCCTCCAAAAGTTTCTGAAAGACTTCTTCATCTGGGAAGTTCTTTGGTTCTTTCTTTTTGGAGCTTTCTGGAGCTATGGTTGGATTTTTTCCTTAAGTGTTGGGCCAAGGTCTGTTCCCTTTTGGGCATCTAGAGGTTCTTTAGTTTCTGTGGTGTTGCCTTAATAGGAGCTGAAGAAGAAGTTGATCACCAGTTACCTCTATGTACTCCAGCAACTGGGCCCAGTGGAATCTCTGTGATAGCAGGCTCCACCTCCTGGCTGACAAAGACACAGCCCTACTTATGGAGTCACTGCTAGGCCATCAACTGACCCTACACTGTAGGTCAGACAAGATTGGAAGAGATGCCGTCAGTCTGTGCGACAGTTATTTCTCTAGGTAGTCTTATTTTGAAAGGTAAAAGCTATCTGACAGCTGCCATAAACATTCAGGCTGTCAGGTGTGCAAGCCCCTCTTTCCAGCTAGCAATGGAGGCACCCCTATATCCATCCCTAGATGCTGTGATCTAGTTCAAAGTATGGACAGGCTACTGCTCTGCTGTCATCAGGTGCTGAGCCCTATCTGAAGGGTCAACTGTGCTAAACACAGCTTTTCTTCTGGGGAAGCACTCCCCAGGCTGGCACTGTACTCTAGCCTGGGAATTAGCCCCTGCTGAGGCCTCTATTTGGGTAGCTCCACCTCCCAGTCAGACAAGATGGCATCCCGCAGAGGTTCTTCTGCCTGCTGGGAAATAGCTGAAGCAGTGGAGAAGGTTTGGAAAGAGGGGTGGAGAGGCCGTGGTGCTCAGAGTCCAGAACCAGGCTCTCAAAGTGTGGCTATTCCCCCATCTGGTCATGTCAGCAGTACAGCAGAAGTTTGCTTCCAGTTAAGCCCAGCCACTGCCACAGGCTCACAAAAAATAAAAAAAGTTAAAGCTGGTAGTTACCTTCAGCCCACGAAAGCTAGCCATTCAACAAGGGTGGGGAGTCAGCAAAAGAAAAGTTTCCTGTTCAGTGGCACATGGTCCAAAATGACAGCCTTAGTGCTGTCCTAGTGCTCAGTGGCTATCCAGAAGGCTCCATTTAATTATCAATCCTGGCTTTAGTTCTCACAGGGAGTTTAGGAGACGTGTGCCTAGTCTGCCATCTTGACTCTGCCCTGTTTTTGACTTTCTTTTAGATTTTTATGATTTGCTTTCAGAGTAAGATCTAAGAAATTTTCTTTTTTTTTTTTCTCAGTCAGCAGGGAGTTTACTGTAGTTTCCTCTATTTTTTATATCAGAAGCTTAAACTCTATACGTTGTTGCTAGGTACCATAGGAATGGTTCTGATTCATAGTGACCCTATGTACAACAGAATGAAACACTGTCTAATCCTGCGCCATCCTCACAGTCATTGCTATGTTTGAACCCATTATTGCAGTCAATGTGTTAATCCGTCTCATCGAGGGTCTTCCTCTTTTTTGTTGACCTTCTACCAAGTATGATGTCATTCTATAGGAACTGGTCCATCCTGCTCATGTGTCCAAAGTATGTTAGACAAAGTCATGCCATCCTCACTTCCAAGGAGCATGATGACAGTAGATCTTCTGCAATAGATTTGTTTGTTGTTTTGGCAGTCCATGGAATATTCAAAATTCTTCTCTAACACAATAATCCAAAGATGTCAGCTTGTTCAATCTTCATTATTCATTTTCTAGTTTTTGTATGCATGTGAGGTCATGGAAAACACCATGGCTTGGGTCAGGTGCACCTTTGTTCCTCAAAGTGAGATCTTTGCTTTTTAACACTTTAAAGAAGTTTTTTTTTGCAGAAAATTTCCCAGTGCAATATGTAGTTTCATTTCTTGGCTGCTGCTTTTGTGGGCATTGATTGTGGATCCAAATAAAATCAAATCCTTGACCACTTCACTATTTTCTCAGTTTTTGCAATGCTGCTTATTAGTCCAGTTGTGAGGATTTTTGTTTTCTTTATGTTGAGGTGTAATCTATACTGATCATCAATAAATGCTGCAAATCCTTTCCATGTTCAGCAAACAAAGCTGTGTCATTTGTATGTTGCAGATTGTTAGTGAGTCTTCCTTGCATCCTGATGCTGTCTTCCGCTTTATGGAATGCAGTTTCTTGGATTTTTGCTTAGCATACAGAATGATAAGTTTGGTGAAAATATACAACCCTACTGCCCATCTTTCCTGGTTTTAAACCATACAGTATCCCCTTGTTCTGTTTGAAAAACTTTCTCTTGGTCTATGCACAGGTTCTCCATGAGCAAAATTAAAATGTTCTGAAATTCCTGTTCTTTGCAAGGCTATCCATAATTGTTATGATCCGCAGAGCTGAATGCCTTTGTATAGCCAACACAACACAAGTAAACATGTTTCTGCTAGTCTCTGTTTTCAGCTAAGATCCATGTGATATCAGTAATGATATCGCTCATTCCAAATCCTTTTTAGAATCCAGCTTGAATTTCTGGCAGTTCCTTTCCTATGTACTGTTGCAATCATTTTTGTACTATTTTAGCAAAATTTTACTTGTGTGTAACATTAGTGTTGTTCCTTGGTAATGGCTGCATTCTGTTGGATCACTTTTTTTTTTCTTTTTGGAATAGGCACAAATATCCATCTCCTTCAGTTGATTGGTCAGGTACCTGTCTTCCAAATTTCTTGGCATAGGTGAGTAAGTACTTTCAGCATTGCATCCATTTGTTGAAACATCTCAGTTAGTATTCTACCAATTCCTGAAGCCTTGTATTTTGACAGTGCCTTCAGTGTACCTTAGGCTTCTTTCAAAACATTGGTTCTTGAGCGCAGATCATCAATTTCTCATATATGAGTTTAAGCTATATATACATATATGTGTAAATGTCTCTATATGTATGCATATGTGTGCCTCATACATTCACACATTATTTCATACTGATGGCCTTTGATTTTGGTTTGGTTTGGTTCTTGAGGAACCTGAGTTAGAAGGTAGACATGAGATGGTTTGTGCACTTCTTAGCTTAAAAACCAAACCAAACCCATTGTCATCAAGTTGATTCTGACTCATAGCAAATCTACAGTTCAGAGTACAACTGCCCCATAGAGTTTCCAAGGAGTGCTTGGTAGATTTGAACTGCTACCCTTTTGGTTAACAGTCATAGCACTTAACCACTATGCTACCAGGGTTCAGCTTAGCCCCAAGCAAATGTTCTCTGCCTAG
The DNA here is from genome assembly GCA_028571685.1 of Heterohyrax brucei. Classification (NCBI taxonomy): domain Eukaryota; kingdom Metazoa; phylum Chordata; class Mammalia; order Hyracoidea; family Procaviidae; genus Heterohyrax; species Heterohyrax brucei. Next base: position 176,445,519 of record CM053141.1, read on the forward strand.
CAGGACTTTGACCTTCTTTGGAGAGTGGTTTCTACATGTCACTCTAGACTACCTGAAAAAAGAAAATCATTGCCATTAAGTATACTTCAACTCATAGTGACCCAAAGAATGTGGTAGAATGGTCCCACAGGGCTTCCAAGGCTATAAATCTTTATGAAAGCAAACTGTCACATCTTTCCACCATACAGCAGCTGGTGGGTTTGAACTACTGACCTTTCAGCTATCAGCCAAGCAATTTAACCACTTTGCAACCAGATCTCCTTTTAGACTGACTAATGTGTAGACTTATTGCCTGTGATGACAACAGTTGGAGGAATTCACTGTGCCATACACTAAATTTTTTTTTAAGACATTTTCTCCTCTATTCTGCAAGCTGATTCCCAGAAAAGATCATTGTAATACTAAGCTAGTGTTCATTGAGCCTTTAGTACAGGCCAGCTCTTCTCAGGGAAGTGGCTATCCACCCCTCCACCCTCCCAGAGGATATCTGGTAGTATTGTAGACTATTTGGTTGTCATGCTGGTGGGGGTGGTGGGGGTGATGGGAGTAGAACGTTCTTGGCATCTAGTGGGTAGAGACCAGGGATGCTGCTAAATGTTAGGCAATGCACAGAACACCTGCCTCTGCAAAGAGTTAGCCAGTCCAAAATGTCAATAATGCCAAGATTGAAAACCTAGTTTATGCAAGCAGTGTGCTCCATCATGGACATTAGAGGCATGTCTCTGCCAGTCCTCTTTAGAGTCCAATGGGGTAGGTACTGTTGCTCATCCTATCACGTAGGTGAAAGACAGTGTGGAGCACAGGAAGTGACATGACCATAGCTCGCAACTTGTGGGTACAGAACTGCATATGAGCCAGCTCTGTTTGCTTTCAGATCCTCAGTTTTGAGTGCCGCTCCATGCTGCAGATATCCTTGAGCCTACCTGCTAAGCAGCCCAAAGAAAGAGCTGAGATTTCTGCTTGCTGTAATTGAGCCTGTCTCAGATTCAGCAGGCCAGTGCTAGATTCTGTTTTCCTTTCTCATTGGAGAGTGTGTTATATGCCAAAATGTAGGCTGGCCTCCTTTAGTGTAAGATGTGTCCTAGTTTAATCCTCTTCTTTCTTTTTGTTATCTCATCCTTTTGATTCTGCTTTTGTTGCCTAACAGTAATCCTGCTATCCCTCTGAACCATCACCACTTTCTCCAAGACCAATCCAATTGATGGTTACTCAACCCCACTCCTGGCTGGTGGTATCCTTGGGTGCTGATTATAGCCACTAGACCAGAGAAAAGCACAATTTCCTCTGAAACTGGTTGGTCCCTGACATTCAATTTGAATTTTTTTTCTGATGAAAGCTCTTATTCTAAAGCAAGAAAAAAAAAACCTCTGAATTTAACTTTCAGACTGTGCCAAGATTTTACAGGAAATATTTTCCTTCTACAAGAGCCATCTGAGGAATTCCTTTATCAGGAGGGAAAAGCATTCCTAGAGATCTCATTAGGTAAATGACTCTCAGATTAACATATTTTATTAATTACCTATTATGAGACCCGAAAGCTAAATAATCATAAAAAAAAACAAAAAGAAGTAAATATAGTTCCCAGTGACTAATAGATGCCATGAAAGACATAATCAGTAAAATCAATTATATGCATTATTATAATGAAAGGTACAGTTAGTGCTTTAAAAAAATAATTAGGTTATTGGCTAAGAGGAAGCCAGCCCCCCTCCAGTACCCCGGAGCAAACCCTGGGGGCTTCACTCAAAGGCTTTTAGTAGAGAAATCATTGGTTTTATTGGCCAGGCAAATTAGTGACTCCATTAGCTCCACCAGTGGGGTACCCTGGTATTCGTAAGTGCCAGGTGCTTTTCATCTGTGCATTTTCTCCGGTAGAAAAATACTGGGTGGAAACAATGTCTCCAATGTGTGTAAAATACCTGTCTGTTGGAACATGTGGTGAGGGTGAGAACTGAGGCAAAAAGAAAGAGGTGTAATAGGTAGTGATGTCTTGGCTGCCTGTGTATGTATGTAGTGTGTGGTGTATGGTTTGTGTGCTGTGCATGTGTGTGCAGTATATGTGATTTGTGTGCATGCCCGCCCACAGCACATGTGTGTGCCACTTGAGAGCTGATCAACATTTTCAAGCCTCCATCCAGAACACAGCCTACTGGTCTTGCTTTATATTTTAAAGAAAAGAAGATTCCCTTTAAAGCTGCTGCAAAGCTACCTCTAAAGCATCAATAAATAATATATGCAAAGTTTTTTTTTTTCCTCCTTATCAATATAAAGAAACGTGAAGTTGTGAGGCTGGTAAAACCTCACATTAGACAATGAAATGAAGTAGGAATTAGAACAGTGTAGTTCCTCTGGCCATTATAAATGAGGACAGCAGCTACCTGGAGAATGGGAAAACTGATGAGTACAGTCTGTTGGGGAGAGCAGGAGGAAAATTTCCCTCAGGAACACATTTCAAATTACTTATTTATGAACTGATGAACTGGAAGACCACCTATCGAGACATCGGGGTAAGCAGTCTGCAGCAGACAGCTACAGAACTCCAGCTAATTGTGCGGCTGGTTTCTGTTAGAACTCTGGCTATCCAGCTGGGCTTTGGAGGCAGGAAATTTAGGTTCTGACTAGAAGTTACACTTTTCCTCTTTCTTGTCCTCATAAATATATACATACATATTTTAATCCACTCCAATGGTTCAGTGTGGGCCTAGGAAAAACCTGCTATAATTGGCCTGGGAGGAATTGGGACAGAGATGAGGCTTGGGTTGAAATGTTTGCAGGTTATGCCCCAAGGACCGGGAGGGAAATTGAGTCTTGGGGTCCTATGTCAGTTCTCAAAAACTGTTGGATCAGGCCATGGAAAACCACATTCTCTTCTTCCGACTTCTTGGTCAGCATCCTCCTCCCTTTCTTGGCACCTTCATCACCATGGAGACAAGGTACGGAGTGCCTCCTCTGGGCTGGGCTTTCTGCAGTGTTTTACATGGATGATCTCATTTTATCCCACAAAAACCCTTGTGAAGTACATACCAATTTTATCCTCATCATACAGGTGAATAAGTTGACAGAAAAGTGAAATAGCTTGACCGAGGCTACGAGGTCCATCTGACCCCAGGTTCAAATCCTTAATCACTCTGTAGTACTGCCTCCTGAACAAGTTACTGTCAGTTAGATCCCAACGCATGGCAACTCTATATGTTTCAAAGCAGAAGAGTGCTCTATAGGGTTTTTAAGAGCTGTGACCTTTTGGAAGTATACTGCCAGGCCCTTCTTTTCAGATGCCTTCAGTTGCATTCAGAACATCAACTTTTTAATTAATAGATGCTTAACCGTTTGCACCACTCAGGTACTCCTTTGCTGTTGTGTGCCATCAAACCAATTTTCATTCACAGTGACCCTGTATAACAGAGTAGAACTGTCCCATAGGTTTTCCTAAACTGGAAGGGAAATCCCAGTGGTAAAATGGTTAAACGCTATGTCTGCTAACCTAAAAGCCAGAAGTTCTCTACAGGGCTGCTGTGAGTCAGAATCAACTCAATGGTCATAGGGTTTTTTGTTTGTTTGTTTGTTTTTTAATTTTTATGAGAGCAGATCACCAAGTCTTTTTTCCTGTAGAGTCACTGGTGTGTTCCAACTGCCAACCTTTCAGTGAGCAGCTGAGTGTTTAACCATTGTGCCACCAAGGCTCTTTCCAGGGACTCCTAGATGATTGAATTGTTCACTGTGAAGGAAGTAGCATCTCTCACTGGAGAGGGGTACAGACACACTCTTGGTGCTGCAGGCCCTGTGGTAAAGGGGAGGGTATCAGGCAATCAGTAGACTTGGGTATTGTGGGGAGGCAGTGGATTAGCTACACTGGCTAAGAACTAAGGCTCTTAGGGAATTTTTAAATTGTTTCCATTTTAGAGATAAGTAAACTAAGGCCCAGCAAAGTGAAGCAAACTTGCCCAGTCCCACATGCAAGTGGCCCAGCTAAGATCTGAGCCGGATCTGGGCTTCTCAGCAGGTAAAGAGCTCCTGAGGGCAAGCTCTCTGTCTTATGCAACATTTAATCCCCAGAACCTGGCAAAATTTCTGTAGAAACGGACCCTCGGTGTATTTGCTGAACTGAATTCTAAACTCTGAATTCAGGGAGCTTATGGAGTTTTTACAAAGCTTCCCATTCCTTGTCCTCGACTATAATAACAATGCTAATATTGACTGGTGATCTAAATGTGTGCTAGTCCCTGTTTCTGACCAGTACACAATCATCTCAGTCCCCAGAACCTGATTAAGCAGGCAATGTTATCATTATTATCTCCATATTACCAGGTGAGAGGAGTGAACCTCAGAGAAATGAGGTCAGTGTTTCTCAGCTGAGGACGTTTTGCTCCCTACTCCCTGGGGTGACATTTGGCAATGTTTAGAGTCCTTGGGCTGTCCAAATGGTCACCACACTTGGTTGCTAATTGAAAGGCTGAAGGTTCAAGTCTACCCAAAGGCTCCTTGGAAGAAAGATTCGGCAATTTACTTCTGAAAAATCAGTCAGTGAAAATCCAGTGGAGCACAATTTTATTCTAACAGATCTGGGGTCACTATCAGTCAGGAGTGACTCAATGGTAACTGGCTTAGAGATGTTTTTGGTTGTCATATCTGGGAAAATGTTATTGTCACATAGTGAGTGGAGGCCAGTGATGCTACAATGTATAGAACAGTCTCCCACAACACAGAATTATCCAGCCCCAAGTATCAATATTGCCCAGACTGAGAAAATCAGGGTTAAGTGCTTGCCTGTCATGGATTGAATGTGTGTGATTTGGCTAGCCCATGATTTTTGGTATTGTGTGATATTCCTGTCTGCTGTAAAACCTGCCTCTCTGCCTCTGTGATGTTAATGAAGGAAGATGAGTGGCAGTTGTACTGTGGGACAGGAATCAATGTGTAAGACTGTGTTGTGCCTGGGGGCAGTCTCTTAGAATATAAAGGAAAGGGAAGTGAGCAGAGAGTTGGGGACTTCATGCCATCAGGAAAGAAGCAGTGCTGGGAGTAGAGTGCATCCTTTGGCCTTGAGGTACCTGTGCCTCCAAAGCTCCCAGACCAGGGGAAGACGGACAAGAAGGACCTTCCTATAGTGCCAACAGAGAAAGACTTTCCCTGGAAATGATACCCTGAATATGGACTTTCAGTTTACCTTACTGTAAGAAGATAAATTTCTCTTTGTTAAAGCCATCCACTTGTGAAATTTCAGCAGCACTAGATAACTAAGACACCTACTCATCATTTAGTTTGTCATACTGTGATGACTTTCATGTTGCTGTGACACTGGAGGCTATGCCACTGGTATTTCAAAAGTAGTAACAGAGCCACTCATTGTGGATAGGTTTCAGCAGAGCTTAAGACAGAGTAGGAAGTGGGAGATCTACTTTTTTGAAAAATGGCCAGTGACAATATAAGAAAAAGAGGTACGCAGCTCAAGAACTTGCTAAAAGATGAAAATTAATGGTCTGAAAACCTGGATGGCCACTATACCTGCTACTGGCTGTGACCAGAAGGCAGTACTGAGGTCAAATCTTCAGACAAGAAGGGACTGGACTCAGAGACACAGTGTGACCACATAGTGTGTGTACTTCATGGTTCTATAGAGTTATAGGAAGTTGTCCTGTTGGTTTCTGTCAAGATGGAAGAGAAGAGGTTAGAGAGGAGGGAACAGGTACTCACTCAGAGGATGCTAGAAATATGGAGTGAAAAGGAGGAATGTGCTGTCACTGGTTGAGGAGAACAGATGGAGATGCAGATAGGCGGGCATGCAAAATTGATTTGGGTTGTACACTTTCTCTTAATCACAGTTTTTAAAAAATGGCCAGTAAAAACCTTGTGCACAGCAGTAGAACACCGATACAGTGCTGAAAGGTGAGTACCTGAGGTTGGAAGGCAGTCCAATGGCTACTGAGAGAGAGCTGCCTCATCAGTGTGGAATTTACCTTAATGATGTGGATGGAGTCAAAGTTTCAGGACTTCAGTTTGTTGATGTGACAAGACTCAAAATGAGAAGAAACACCTGTAAAGATCCATTATTAATTGGAATGTGGAATGTATGAAGTACAAATCTAGGAAAATCAGAAGTTGTAAAAAATGAAAGACACAAAGAAAAATATCTCTCTAGGGTTAACACAATGAAATGAACTATTTTGGCCATTTTGAATGGCAATCATAGTTTGAAGAGGAATGATATTGTGTTAATCACCAAAAAGAACATTTGAAATTCTGTACTGAAGTATAGTGCTACAAGTGCTAAGATAGTATCTATACACCAACAAGCAAAACCAGTTAATACAACTGTTACTTCAATTTATGCACCAACCACTAATGCCAAAGATGAAGAATTTGAAGATTTTTACCAAGTTTTGCAGTTTGAAATTGATCAAACATGAAATTGAGATGTATTAATAATTGCTGGTGAATGTAATGTGAAACTTGAAAATAAAGAAGGATCAGTTGTTGGAAAATATGAAATTAGTGTTAGAAACAATACTAGAGATCAAATGATAACATTTTGCAAGAAAAACAACTATTCATAACAAATACCATTTTCAATTTTTCAATAACATAAATGACAGTTACAAATATGAACACCATGAGATGGAACACAGTATCAAACTGACTACATTTTTGGAAAAAGCCAATGGAGAAACTCAATATTATCAGTCAGAATAAGACCAGAGGCTGACTGTGGAAATTATTCATGTGCAAATTCAAGCGTAAGCTGAAGAAAATTAAAACAAGGCTATGGGAAGTAACATATGGCTTTAAGTATATCCTACATGAATTTAGAGATCATTTCAAGGATAGATTTGATGGATTTATTACTAATAATGGAAAACCAGTAGAGCTACAGGATGACATCAAGGACATCATACACAAAGAAAACAAGAGGTCATCAAAAGAGAAGAAACAAAAGACCACAGTGACTGTAGGAAAGACTCTGATGTTTACTCTTAAACATAAAGTGAACAAAAGAAATGATGAAGTAAAAGAGCTAAACAGAAGATTTCAAAGGGTAGTTCAAGAAGACAAAGTAATCTAACTCCAACGAGGTTGGCCATGATCCAAAATATGCAAAACAACAAATGCTGGAGAGGCTGTGGGGAGATTGGAACTCTCCTACACTGTTCATGGGATTGCAAAATGGTGCAACCTTTTTGGAAAGCAATCTGGCACACCATTAAAAAAATGGATATAGATATACCATTTGACCCAGTAATTCCACTGCTTGGAATATATCCTACAGAATCAAGGACATTCACACCAACTCATACATGCACACAAACGTTCATTGCAGCACAGTCCACAATAGCAAAAAGATGGAATCAACCCAGATGCCCAACAACAGAGGAATGGATATGTTAACTATGGCGTATATTTACTCAATAGAACACTATGCCATGATAAAGAACAATGAAGATTGCAGGAAACATCTCTTAACCTGGTTTCAACTGAAGGACATTACGCTGAGTGAAAGTAGCCAGCGACGAAAGAACAAATATTGTATGAGACCCCTATGGTAAAAACTTAAAAACAGACTCATGCATAACAGAAAAGACTCTTTGACGGCTGCAATGGTGGGGAGGGAGGGAGCAGGGGGAAGGTTTGGATTAGATAGTTAATAGAAATTTGGTTGGGTGAAATCGGTGACAGCACACATTAGAAAGAAGATCAGTAATAACTGGACTTCAATACAATTTAAGTACTCCTCCCATCTTAACCCAATATTGCAAGGACAGAGTAGCTGGGGTAGGGGGGCAGGGACCATGCTCTGAGGCAAAATTGAGGCCAGTTGGCAGAGTTAGCATTTTGCTAATGACGACTCTCTGCACCCCTCATCAGAAAGTGGTATCTGGGGTCTTAAAAGCTGCCAAGCTGCCATCTGAGGCTACAGCAAATGGTCCCAACTCAACAGGAAGAGATGATCACTGAGGACAAGAATGACATGGGAAAAAGAGAACCCAGAAGACAGACCCATGTGAGTGGGTCTCTGTATCGACTTGTGACCAGAAGAACTGGATAGTGCCCAGCCACCACCAGTGATAGCCACAATGGAGCTCACAGGTTGAGTCTCACTGGCAACAAGAGAATAAAAAGGGGTACACCCTGAGATCTCCAATAGAAGACCACAACTGATGGTCTTGGGGCTTCGGGGTTCCTGAGAATATGGCCCCTGGACCTGATGCGGCCCCTGGACCTGATGCTGCCCCTGTCCATAAATCATAATGAAGGTCAACTTTTCAGACATCAATGGATTGGACTTGATGATGCAGAGTGACCATATCTTGTGGGAATTTTATGGTTCTATACATCTATAGGATGTCATCCTGCTGACCTCTTGCTGGAGGAAGGGGAGTGGGTGGAGTGGGAGGGGATAGGAGACTGTTGGGAGGATAGGACATGTATGGAACAGAGAGGAGGGGTGCATTGTCACTGGGCAGGGAGAACAGTGGGAGCTGCATAAAGGTGAGCATGCAAATTTATATGGGAATGTACATTTTCATTCAATCACAATAAAAAAAAAGAAAAAGAAAACAAAGTAAAGTGTTATAATGAAATACTCAAAGACCTGGGGTTAGGAAACAAAAAAGAAATATTTGCTTGGCGTTTGTGAAGCTGAAATAACTGAAGGAAATATTCAAGCCTCAAATTTTAGTAATGAAGGAGTCTGTGGGCAAAATATTGAGGGACATAGTCATCAAAAGAGGGTAGGAAGGAATACACAGTTTTTGTACTAAAAATAATTGGTCCATGTTCAGCCATTTCAGGAGGTACCATATGGTCAAGAACTGATAGTACTGAAGAAAGATGTTCAAGCTGCAGTGAAGGCACTGGCAAAAATCAAGGCTCTAGGAATTGAAAGAACACCAAGCGAGATGTTTCAGCAAATGGATGCTATGTTGGGAGTGCTCCTTCTTCCATGTCAATAAATTTGGCAGACAGCTACCCGGCCAACCAACTGATGCAGTTCATATTGGTGCAAGTTTCAAAGAAAGGTGATCCAACAGAAGCCAGAAATTATCAAACTGTACAATTAATATCATATGCAAGTAAAATTCTTGCTGAAAATAACTAAAAAATGGTAGCAGGAATACATCAACGAGAAACTTACAGAAATTCAGGCCAGATTCAGAAGAGGACACGAAATGGGCAATATCACTGCTGACATCAGATGGATCTTGGCTGAAAGCAGGGAATGCCAGAAGGATGTTTATCTGTGCTTTATTGATTATGCAAAGTCATTCAACTGTGTGGAACATAAACAATTATGGATTACATTGTGAAGAGTGATAATTCCCAGAACACTCAATTGTGTTCATTTTGAAAATGTACACAACCCAAGAGACAGTTTTTTGAACAGAACAAGGGAATGACATGTAGGTTAAAATCAGGAAAGGTGTGTGGTAAGGGTGTCTTGGGGTAGGTTCTCAAGAAAAGCAAAAGCAGTAAAGCATATGTATATACATGAAAAGAGATTTATATAAAAGAAAGATCTGAGGCAATTGTAGAAGCTGAGACATTCCAAGCCCTGGATTGGAATACAAGTGTAGCACAGCCATAAAAGCTGGTGAGCTGAAGGTCCATAGATCAGAGAACAAGGTTCCTGCTCGCAAGCTGAGAAGGTCTACAAATCCCAAGATGGCAGGCAAGACTGCAAGATTTCTCCTGATTCACATATCGGCAAAGGCTGGTGAACCCAGGATCAGCAGGTCAGGGAACAGGACTCTTACTTGCAGCCTGTAAAGATAGATGAATCCCAAGAGCTGCCAGCTCAAGTCCCAAGAACTGGACATCTGAAGACAAGAGTGCAGCAGCTGCTGGATCCACAGGTGAAAACCTTGGCAAGGAGAGAAGACAGGAAGTAGATGTCAGAAGGCAGAAAGATGAAGGCTGAGGGGGTGGTGAGCCACCGCAGGCTCTGCTCCTGCCAGTACCATTGTACCTTCCATCATGGCAGTGATGATACAACTGTCAAAACATTGAGAATCATGGCCCAACCAAGTTAACACAATCTTAACTGTCAGTCAGGGGTGTATTCTTTCACCATAGTTATTCAATCTCTGTGCTAAGCAAATAATCCAAGAAATTGGACTATGTGAAGAAGAAGCATCAGGAATGGAGGAAGACTCATTAAGCTCTGTGATATGCAAATGATGCAGTCTTGCTTGCTGGAAGTGAAGATGACTTGAAGCACCTACTGATAAAGATCAGACTACAGCTTTTAGTATAGCTCCCACCTCAATGTAAAGAAAGCAAAAATTCTCACAAATGAGAATAAGCAGCATCATGACATATAGAGAAAATATTGACGTTATCAAGGATTTCATTTTACTTGAATCCACAATGAACACCCATGTAAGCAGCAGTCAAGCAATCAAATAATGTAGTCCATTGGGAAAATATGCTGCAAACAACCTCTCCAAAGCATCCAAAAGCAAAGACAGGCATGTGAAAGTTGGAACAACGAATAAGAAATACTGAAGAACAACTGATGTCTTTGAATTACAGTGTCAGTGAAGGATATTTAGTATACCGTGGACTGCCAAAGGAATTAACAAATCTGTCTTGGATGAAGCACAATCAGAAGCGAGAATGGTGAGACTTTGTCTAACATACTTTGGGCATGTTATCAGGAGAGACTAGTCCTGGAGAAGTACATCATGCTTGCTAAAGTAGAGAATCAAGGAAAAAGAGGAAGACCCTCAACAAATGGACTGACAAAACAGTTGCAACAATGGGTTCAAACATAGCAATAATTGTGAGGATGGAGTGGGACTGGGCAGGGCTTTGTTCCATTGTGCATGGGGTCATCATGAGCTGGAACCAATTTGAGGGCATCCAACAATGACAATAAGTGCTTGCCCAAGCTGGTAGGTGACAGAACTAAGATTCAAATTTACTTTTTGAGTCTAGAGCCATGTGCTGTTTATCTGCTAGACAATTCTCCCAAGCTCCTCCTTCTCAGGTAGCCTATGATTGGATCAGAAGACTTGGCTACATTATGGTCTGAGTCAGGGGAGGTAGATGACTCAAGGGAACCTCAGTATGGATCTCTACACCAAGCAAGGCTTTAGTCTGCCACGGTAGTTGGGTCCTAGTAGTATCGAGGAAGTAAAAGGCTGCCTGTGTAGTAGTTCTTTCAGGATTAGATGTGGCTAGTGCCAGGGGACTTGGCGTAAAGACTACTAGGAGAAGGATTCCCAGATTTCAGGCTGACTTCAACAGTTACTAGTGTGTTCTCTAGAAAGCCACAAACACTCTCGTAGCCCCTGTTTCTTTAGCTATAGAGCTGAGAAGCTCTGTTCCTGCCTGATTCTTAGAGCTGTTTATAAAAGCTACCTGAAAAAATGGCCATTCAAGTGCTTTGTAAAGGTTAGAGGGCTACATGGAGACTGAGATTCCCTTCATTTCTTCAACAAACAGGTAATAACATTGACAGCTTATACTACTGTTATGGAGTATTTTTATTTGCTAGGCATTGCTTCAAGAACTGGAAATGCTCATCTCATTTATTCTTCAAAACAATTCTATGAGGTAGGTACTAAATTAGGAGGGCCTATGCTTGGTTCCATATTCTGATGCCACTGTTTTGAAACTCTTAATAATGTTTGAACAAGGACATCCGCATTTTTACTTTACATTGGCTCTAGAAATTATGTAGCCAGTTCTTCCCCTAGATATGTCTGCTTCCAGCCTATGAATTTAATAACTCCTCAGTAGTGAATCTATTGGAAACAGCCTATTCCCCTCTGGATTTAGAGGGATGAAGATTATTAAAGTTGACCTGAACATTTTCTAAGCTTCTTATTTTCCCTATGAAAAGAAGCAGTGACATTTTCGTGGGTAATCAATCAGTTCTATATATAGACTATTCAGGTAGAAAGGATGGAAAAGTAGAGCAGGGGTAACAAAACAACAAAGAACTAGTTAAGGAGTCAGGCTCTGGGTTTAAACAACATCACAACAGCAGCAACAATAATCAATAAATACAGCAACCACAATAATGATGACAAAAGCATTATTATCAACAGCAAAGCTTTCTTTATATCCTCATATGAAAGGCCCTATACTAAGTATATGCTATGCATGAATTAGTTTAGACCTCATGATAATTTTCTGTGGGAATGTATTATTGTCATTACTGTCTTTCAGATGTTGAAGCCATGAACTACTGAAATTAAGTGACTTGTCCACCGAACCTGCTGCTGTTGAGTTGATTCTGACTCACAGCAACCCTATAGGGGTTGCCTGGTGGATCTGAACTTTCAGTGTTTTGCTTAGCAGCTGTACCACTTAACCACTATGCCAGGAATACTGGTTCCATTTCTTGCCTGTATTGCCTTGGGCAAGCAACTCAACCATTTTTTGCTGTAATTTCATAGTGTGTAAGTGGGAATATTGCTTACATTATAAAGTTGTAATAAATCGTAACCACTGTGTTACCAGGGCTCCAATTATAAATGAGATAATATAATCTGGAATATAAGAGGAATGGCCTTGAACATTTTGTCCACTATTACATACTATGTTTTAAAACAGAACAGAGCTTGTGCTTGGTAGAAAGCACGTTATCTGTTGCCATAACTTCTAAGGATTCTATGGGGGAAAACAGTAAACAACACAGAAATCAACAGACACATTGCACTGGGAAAATTGGCTGCCAAAGGTCTTTGAAAGAGTTGAAAAGGAAAGATGTCGCCTTAAGGCACTAAGGTGTGCCTGACCCAAGCACTGGTGTTTTCATTTATCTTATAGCATGTGAAAGCTGGACAGTAAATAAGGTAGATTGAAGAAAAAATTGATGATGTTCAATTGTGATGTTCAAGAAGAATATTGAATATGCCATAGACTACCAAAAGAAGGAACAAATCTGCTTTGGAATAATTACAACCAGAATACTGCTTAGAAGCAAGGATGGCAACATTATGTCTCACATAATTTGAACATGTCAGAATGGATAGGTCCCTGGAGAAGGACATCAAACTTGGTAAAGTAGAGGGTCAGCAAAAAGAGGAAGACCCTCCACAAGATGAGCAGACACAGTGGCCGCAACAATGGGTTCAAGTATAACAATGATTGTGAGAATGGCATAAGATTGTGCAGTGTTTCGTTTTCTTTTACCTGTGGTTGCTATGAGTCAGAGTCCGCTTGACAGCACCTAGCAATATCAACACTATTGCCATAATGCTGCATAGAGTGATTAATGTATACTGCTCACACAGCTAGAGACAGTAGATGCTGGCTGAGTAACCCTGCTGATCCGGTCTGAGCTTTCTCAGGGGTTTGAGGGTTAGCTGGTTATCTGCTGGAATGAGTGAGACAGCTGCACATTGTCTCTCACCCAGTAGAAAGTGCATATTCTTATGGTGATGACAGAAATACCAGAACAAAAGTGGAAATGTACAAGCAGCTTTCTGAGCCTTTGTTTTTGTTATATCTACTAACGTACCACTGGCCAGAGCAGGTTCCCTGGCCAAGTCCAGAGTCAAGTGATAGGACAGATTATCTTGCCCCAGGTAGGATGGGTGAAGAACCGGGGACATGTTTGCAATTAATCTGCCACAGACAAACAAAAAACACACAAACACATACCAAAATTCATTGCTGTAGAGTGGATTCCAATTCATAGTGACAGAGTAGAACTTCCTCACATGATTTCCAAGACAGAGCTGGTAGATTCAAACTGCAAGCTTTTGCCTACCAGCTGTAGCTGTTAACCACGATGCCATCAGGGCTCCTAGCTCTTACTAAATATTGGAAGAAATAATATGAAAGTGGTTAATGTCTAAAAAAAGGGATAAAAGAAAGTAGTTACCAAATTCAGTAAAAATCTGATAAGCTGTGGATTTTGCAAAAGTGTCTGCCCCCCCCCAAAAGATTTGAGCACGTATCAGTGATCATGACTTATTATTATTATTGCTGTTTTTCATTCTTTTAGGCTTCAAAACTATTCTGGGCTGTCAGTTGGATAGAGTTTCCCTTTCTCTTTCTTTTAAAAAGGCATCAAATTTCACAGGTTACAAAAGTAACTGATGAAACAGCCTCTCCAGAACCAAGATAACAGCAGGCCTCTTTGAATATGCCAAAGTGAATCCAGCTCTCATCAAATCTCCCCCGACACCTTTTCATATCACACCTCCATTCTTTTGTTTTAATCCAGTGGGGCAGGGACCTGGTTTTTGAGAGAAGCGATTGTTTGAACCTTCTTTTTGAGGATTCCCGACAGCCTCTGGGATGGCGGCAGCTCACCTGCAGCCTGAATCTGGCTGGGAGCCTCTTGGCATGCCCTGTTTGTCTGCTCCTGAGTGCTGGCTGTGGAGCAGCAGGCCCCCCAAATTGTAATTTCTTCTAGCAGATTGAAGAGTCTGGTTCTGGACTGAGCATGCTTGTGAATCTCTGAACTGCTACACACGCAACGGTGATGATGACAGGTTGCTTTAAGGCAGCTTTGGCCAAGATTAAGGGCTTGTCAGACAAGTATCATGGGAGACTGAAGGATTACTCTGGAAGGTCTTTCAGAATCACTAACAGAGCTGGCTCGCAGATGGGGTGGACTTCCTCCTATCTGAGATGTTGCGGAAGTACCCTAAGGGGAGACGAGTTCTTTCCTTATTCCAGGGCTAACTGGGTGGGTCAGGGAGATGCCTCTAACTTAGGGTTATGGGTCCCTGAAGGGTACAGGAGTGGATATGAGAGAATCCATCAACCTTACAAAATTGCATGCAGAATTTTGTGCTTATAAACCTATGACTTTTTTTTTCATTCCTGAGGAGGCCGACTGTCTTAGTTACGTAGTGCTGCTATAATAGAAACCCCAAAAGAGGATGGCTTCAACAAACAAAAGTTTTTTCTTTCACAGTCTAGTAGGCCAGAAGTCAAAATTTAGGGTATTAGTTCCTGGGAAAGTCTTTCACTCTCTGTCAGCTCTGGTGCAAGGTCCTCGTCGTAATCTGCCCTTGGATTCAGTGCTCTCAGTGTGGAGACCCGTGGTCCACAATACACGCTCTGCTCCTGTCACTACTTTCCTGGTGGCATGAAGTCCCCCTGTCTCTTTGTTTAGCTTTCTCTATTATATCTCAAAAGAGATTCACTTAAGATACAACCTAATCTTGTACAGTAAGCCCTGCCTCATTAACATAACTTCCACTTAACCCACCTTGTTAATATCATAGAGGTAAGATTTACAACAAATAGGAGAATCACATCAGATCACAAAGTGATGGGCAGTCACACAATATGGGGAATAAGGACCTAAACAAATTGATGTATTTGAGGAAACACAACCCCATAACAGAGACTAGAGCTTTCATCCAGGTTCTTAAAGGTTTGTGAGCCCCAAATAGTAGGGTACCATGTTCTGCCCTAAAGTTAGCCAACACTGACTCTAATCTGTATCTTCAGCACCCATTTAATCATCCCCAAAATACTGTCAAGTGGCTACCATGTGCCAGATACAGGGTGAGATGTTACAGCTGAAAGGCAGACATGTCCCCTGCTCTTGTAGAATTTACAGTCTGATGGGAGAAATAGAAACTGAGTCAAGAATGGGCAAAGTAAATATAAAATGAATCTTGGATAAGTGCATTGAAGGAGAGGTGGCTGGTTCTGTGAACAACTGAATACCCTCCTCAGCAGAAGCATGACTGAGGGGAGATCCAGGTACAAGGCGTAGTTAACCAGCTAAGAAGAAAAGTGTCTGGGTTGAAACTGAAAGATGGAATGGAACATGGTGTAAGATGGACCTGGGGAGGCAGGTTGAGGTCTCATGAGGCAGGGCTCTGAAGGATATTTGAAGGAGCTTTGCCTAGACACTGAAAGCACTGAGCAGCTATTAAAGAGTTTGAAGGAGCAAGATGATATAAGCAGGTCTGATTGTCAGAAAGCTTACTCTAACCATAGAATTCCTATACTTATTTTTAGCTTATCCATCGAGTCGGATCTGACTCGACGGCACTTGGCTTGGCTATCTGTCTCACATTTAAATACACATGTTGAATATCTACCTTGCCCCAGAGACTGGTGCCAAGGATGACGCCCATGAAGATGCTAGCATTTATGGCCTTTGCCCTCAAGGAACCTAAAATCAAGGGGAGCCTTGACTCAATAATCTAGAAATTCTAGTAGAGCAGGAGTATAGAGCCATGACTGGGTGCTAAGCCTTGTTGTAGGTACTGGGGCTACTAGTGAGTATCAGGCACACACAGTCCCTGATCTCATTGAATTCACAGTCAAATAAGGGCACACAGACAAATGAGCTATCATGTCACACTGAGACACATGCTAAAACAGAGGATATGCTATAGCAATCCACTTCCCTGTCAGTTTGTCTTACCATGGTGGCTTGTGTGTGTTACTGTGATGCCTGAAGCTGTACCAATGGTATTTCATATACCAGTGGAGTTACCATGGTGGACAGGTTTTAGTGGAGCTTTCAGACTAAGTCTGACTAGAAACAAATGCTTGGAAATCTATTTCCTAAAAGCAGCCAATTAAGACCCTATGAATCAAAGCAGAAGGTTATATGACATAGTGTTGGAATGTGAGCCTCTTAAATGGAAGACACTCAAAATACACAGTGACCATAACAATGGACCAGAGCATACCAATGACCAGAACAATGACACAGGAACAGGTAACATTTTATTCTGTCGTACACGGGGTTGTCAAAGTTGGGGCCAACTAGACCACAGTTAACAGCAACATTAGGGCAAAGAGAACAGATGGAATAATGAACTCAATCTAGTTTCTGGTCTCATGAACAGTAAAGTCTCACTCCCATTTAAAGAGAGAGAATGGATGCAATTATCTGGAGAAGTCACAGATTTTCTGAATACATTCTTTGCTCAGTAGAAACTTGAGGGGTGGAGAAAAGATGCTGGACGAGACACATGTCTCCTTAACTAACTCCAAAAACGAACGCCAGGATTGATAATTAAATGGAACCTTCTGGACACCCAGTGAGCCCTAGGACATGGCATAGTGCTTCATTCTTGACTACATGCCACTGAACAGGAAACTTCTCTTTCACCGACCCCTGCCCTTGTTGAATGGTTGGCTCTCGCAGACTGAAGGTAACTACTGGATTTAAATTTTTTCCTTTTTGTTAGCCTGTGGCAGCTATTGGGCTTAACTAGCAGCAAAGTTCTGCCACACTACTGACATGACCAGCAGGTGGAATAGCCACACTTTGAGAGCCTGGTTCTGGACTCTGAGTACCACAGCCCCTCCACCCCTTTCCAAGCCTCCGCCATTGATTCAGCTATTTCACAGTGTCAGGAGAGGCTCTGTGGGCAGCCATCTTGTCCAACTGGGAGGCAGACCTGCCCATGGAGGCCTCAGTGGGGGCTAATTCCCAGGCTAGAGGACAGTGCCAGCCTCAGGAGCACTTCCCCAGAACAAAAGCTGTGTTTAACACAGTTGACCCTTCAGATAGGGCTCAGCACCTGATGACAGCAGGGCAGTAGCCTGTCCATACTTTGAACTAGATCACAGCATCTAGGGATGGATATAGAGGTGCCTCCATCGCTAGCTGGAAAGAGGGGCTTGCACACCTGACAGCCTGAATGTTTATGGCAGCTGTCAGATAGCTTTTACCTTTCAAAATAAGACTACCTAGAGAAATAACTGTCGTGCAGACTGACAGCATCTCTTCCAATCTTGTCTGACCCACAGTGTAGGGTCAGCTGATGGCCTAGCAGTGATTCCATAAGTAGGGCCATGTCTTTGCCAGCCAGGAGGTGGAGCCTGCTATCACAGAGATTCCACTGGGCCCAGTTGCTGGAGTACATAGAGGTAACCGGCGATCAACTTCTTCTTCAGTTCCTATTAAGGCAACACCACAGAAACTAAAGAACCTCTAGATGCCCAAAAAGCATCAGACCTTGGCCCATCACTTAAGGACAAATCCAACCATAGCTCCAGAAAGCTCCAAAAAGAAAGAACCAAAGAACTTCCCAGATGAAGAAGTCTTTCAGAAACTTTTGGAGGTTGAGTACAAAAGAATTATATTGAGAGCCCTCATAACATTATACAAAATTTAGCAGAGCAAAATGAAAAATTAAGAAAGCTGTAGAACTGAAGGAACTCCAGCATTCTGAAATCCAACAGATCAATAACAAAGTTAAAGAATCAGAAAACTCAATTCAAAATGAAAAGAACAGAATTGGACAAATGGAAAGCAGACTTTCAGACTTGGGAGACAGAGCTACTGACACCAGCATTTTTGAGGAGAAATCAGAGAAAAGACACAAGAAAAATGAAGAAGCACTAAGAAACACATGAGACTCTATCAAGAGGAACAATCTATGATTAGTTGGAGTTCCTGAACAGGAAGGAACACCTGAAAAAAACAGAGAGGATTTTTTTTTTTTTATGACTGAGTGAAAATGTACATTCCCATATAAATTTACATGTCCACCTATGTGCAGCTTCCACTGCTCTCCCTGCCCGGTGACAGCACACTATTCCTCTCTGCTGCATACAAGTCTCATCCTCCCAACAGCCTCCTTTCCCTCCTCTCCACCCACTCTTCTTCCTCCAGCTAGAGGTCAGCAGGATGATATCCTGTAGATGCATAGAACCATAAAGTGCATCCAATATATGGTCACTCTGCATCACAAAGTCCAATCCATTCGTGTCCGAAGAGTGGATCTTCATTATGATTTATGGGCAAGGGCAGCATCAGGGCCAGGGGCCATGCTCCCAGGGGAACCCCAAAGCAGCTGGACCATCAATTGCAGTCTTTTAGTGGAGCTCTCAGGGTGCACCCCTTTTTATTCTTGTGTTGCCAGTGAGACTCAACTTAGTGAGCTCCATCGCGGCTATCACTGGTGGTGGCTGGGCACCATCCAGTTCTTCCGATCCCAAGTCTATGCAGGCACCCACTCATGTGGGTCTCTCTGTCTTCCGGGTTGTCTTTACCCTACGTCATTTTGGTCTTCAGTGAGCGTCTGCTCCTGCTGAGTTGGGACCATTTGCTGTTCCCTCACATGTCAGCTTGGCAGCTTTTAAAACCCCAGACACCACTCACCAATGTGAGGTGCAGACAGCCCTCTTAGAAAAATGCTAGTTGTGCCAATTGGCCTCGATGTCCACTAAGAGGATGTTCCCCTGCCCCCTGCTCCAGCTACTCTGTTCTTTCAATATTGAGTTAAGATAGAAGGACACAGAGAGGATTTTTGTTGACTTGCTAACAGAAAACTTCCCAGAAATTATGAAAAAAGAAGACAGAGATATCCAGGATGTGTATCGATCGCTGTACAATGTAAATCCCAAACGAAAGACTCCAAGACATATTGTAATCAAGCTTAACAAAATGAAACATAGCAGAAACTCTGAAAGGCAGTGAGACTCAAAGCAAAGCTAACATTCAGAGAGAAGCCCTGTTGGCTTTCATCTGATTTCTCTGCAGAAACCATTTTGGCACAGAGGCAGTGGGGTCACACATTCAAAGCCTCGAAGGGGAAAAAATTCCAACCAAGAATTATATGTCCTGCAAAACTGTCTTTCAAATATGAAAAAGAAATCAGACCTTCGCAGATAAGCAGAAACTCAGAGACTTTGTAGAAAACAAACCAAACTTCAAGAAATACTGAAAGAAACTCTTGGCTTAGAAGAAAATGCCATTAACTACATATTTTAGGAGACAATGCAGGACACATCATCTAGAAACCTACTCAGTTAGGGAAGACACAAAACTCCCACCAAAGCTATAATACTGAAAGAAAGTGATCCAGTGATCATATCATGAAAACTATGATACCATCACATTAAAAAGAGGGGTATATTACAGTAGTTATAGTCTGTCCAGATGGAGAGGATGTTAACAAAATATTTAGAAGTTAAAGTCGGGTTTAAACATACATTATTAAGGGGGATCATAGGGGTAGCTGCAAAGCACAACAAAGAAGTGACGTATGAAAACGAGAAATGCAATAGGAGTCTCAATGAACACAAAACCTACACTGAAAAGGGTCAAAAATCAATTCACAAGGAAGAATGTCCCAGAACACAATAGTAAGAGCAACAGAGAACATCAACACAAAAATAAATACAGCAAAATGACAACACTAAACACATACCTATCAATAATTACATTGAAGGTAAATGGACTGAATGCTCCAATAAAGAGACAACGAGTGACATCTTGGATCAAAATATACCACACATCTGTATTCTGCTTACAAGAAACTCACCTTAGACTTAAAGATATGAACAAACTGAAAATTGAAAGATGGAATAATATATACTAAGCTAACAATGTACAAAGAAGAGCAGGTATGGCAATACTAATCTCAGATAAAATAGATTATACTGTAAAAAAAAAGCTCAGTAAAGACACAGAAGACCTTACTGTGACAATTAACCAACTAGACCTCACTGACATAAACAGAACTTTCTATCCATCATGTTGAATGAAATTAGTAAGTGGCACAAGGACAAACATGGTATGAGACCCCTACTTGAAGAACTTGAAAACTGACTCATGTACAGAAGAAAAGACTCTTTGATGGCTGCAAGGGATGGGAGGGAGGGAGGGAGAGAGAGGGCTGCTTATAGATTAGATAGTGTATAGAAATTTGGTTGAGTCAAATCAGTGACAGCACACATTAGAAAGAAGATCAATTTAACTGCACTTCAACATAACCTGAAGACTCTTCCAGTCTTAACCCAGTAGGTAAGGACAGAGCAGCAGGGGCACGGGTCCAGGGACCATGCTCTCAGAGGACACTGAGGCCAATTGGTATAGCTAGCATATTTCTAAGAGAATCCTCTCCACCCCATATTGGTGACTGGCATCTGGGATCTTAAAAGCTAGCAAGCTGCCATCTGAGGAACATCAACTGGTCCTAACTCATCAGTAACAGATGATCACCAAGGACAAAAATGACAAGGGGGAAAGAGAACCCAGAAGACAGAAAGACCCATGTGAATGGGTGAGTACACCAACATGCGACCAGAAGAACCAGATGGTGCCTGGCCAACTCCATTGACGGCCGTGATGGGGCTCACAAAGTTGTGTCTGAGTGGCAATATGAGAATAAGAAGTGGTGCACCCTGAGAACTTCACTAAAAGACCACAAATGCCTAGGGTTTCCCCTGGGATCATGGCCACTAGACCTGAGGCTGCCCCTAATCATAAATCATGACTGAGATCAAATCCTTGGACAGGAATGGATTGGACTTGGTGACCTAGAGTGAACATATGTGTGCACTTTATGGTTCTATGTATCTATTGGATGTTGCCCAACTGGCCTCTTACTAGAGGAGAGTACAGATGGTGGAGAAGAGGGAACAGAGGATTGTGTATAAAACAGAAAGGAGTGTCCTGTCACTGAGCAAGGAGAGCAGTAGGACCTGCACATAAGCGGGCATGTGAATTTAAACCGGATTGTACACTTTCACTCAATCACAATAAAAAAGAACAAAGCAACAACAACAACAACAAATAAACAAAAAGACAGAAATTTGAACCTGTAGGATTCCTTGCCTCCCTAATGATAGGGACATGGATTTTCTGCAGCACGGAGAATGAAGAGGATGGGGAGGGTCAGCTGTCCAATTCCTACACCATGGATTGAACATCAGAAGGCTTAGGTTCAAGGTCATTTCTACTTCAAACATGCTGTGCATCTTTGCATGAGTTACTTCACTTCTCTAAATCTCACCTGTGAAACAGGGTTAAAAATGACTGTGTTGCTCAGATTTAAGGTGTATTATGTGCACCTGTGTCTTTCTGCCCATACTGAGGCTTCAGCACTCTGCAAAAGCATCTGTGGCTCTATTTTCCTAGCCCAGGAATTCCTCCAGGCTCTGTCTCCTTATTGCTACAGTGTCTCTTCTTAGCAGGATCTGCTTTCCCTGGTTACATCCTATGAACTTGCACTTGATTTCTGTCAACCTTTCTGACTTCTTTAGAATGGCAAACCAGTTTTAGCTTTACCTGGGATGTTGCCTCTCAGAATACCCACCTCTATGTTGCATTCTCTAATCTATTCCTGACTCTGTGCCCTATGTGGGCTCCTAGAACCCAGCTGTCCAGCTTGGGTTCTGTCCCTGGGTTCTTGAATGTCTACTACGGGAGTTGAACACAGATCAAAGGAGATACGGTGGGGATGATGCTGGACTGACATGATTCCCTGTTCTTAGGCATGTGGGAACATTGGGGCCGGCTAACTGAATCTGGCCAATAGAACGTGAGAGGAAATGATGCAGCCTCCAGGCTCCTCCTTCCCTGCCAGGAGGACCACATGTTCCAAATGGCATAGCAACAAGATAGAGGAGGCTGCCTAAGACCTATGGACAATGATGCAAGTAAGAAAGAAACCTTTGTTGTATTAAATTTGGGGGTTTTATCTGTTATTGCAGCCTTTCTTAATACCTTACACAGATGATAAAATATACAAGCTGTCTGTGAGCTTATAACAACTTCCTTTTGAATGATTTTTGCTGTTCATTGATCACCACATTCTCCAATCTGCTCTTATTTTGTTGAAAGTGACAGAAAACCCAGATCAGAGCCTGTTGCCACTGAGTCAGTTCCAACCTATGGTGACCGTCTTAGTTATCTAGTGTGCACGTCACAGAAATACTGCAGGCAGATGGCTTTAACAAACAGAAGTTTATTCCGTCACAGTTTATGTAGGCTACAAGTCTGAATTCAGGGCACCAGGTCCCCGGAAAGGCTTTCTGTTTGTGTTGGCTCTAGCGGAATGTCCTTGTTATCAATTTTCCACTGGTCTAGAAACTGGTTGGTGCAGGGACCCTGGGTCCAAAAGACATACTCCTCACTACGAGAATTTCTTTTGGGGTAACAAGAGGTCCCTGTATTTCTGCTTGCATCTCTCTCCCTTTGTCTATTCTAAGATTAAAAGTGATACAGGCCACAGCCCAGGGAAACTTCCTGTACATCAGATCATGTCTGTGACCTGAGTAGAGGTGTCTCACCCTCTTTAACATAGCCTAGTGTTGCCTCCTTAGCTGCAGGAGAGATTAGGATTTAGAACATACCAAAAAGTCATATCAGATCACAACATGGAGGACATAAAGACAATATTGGTTATCAAGGCCTAGTCAAGTTGATACATATTTTAAGGGGACACAATTTAATCTATAACAGTGACCCTATGTATTACAGAGTAGAACTGCTACATAGGATTTTCTTGGCTATAATTTTTAGGGAAGCAGATTGCTAGATGTTTCTTCCAAGGTGCTGCTGGGTGGTTTTGAACCTCTGAACCTCAGGTAAGTAGTTGAGTACAAACTGTGTGCCACTGAAAGACCTTGAACATGATAGCAGCCCATACAAATCCCTTCTAGCAAAACCAGAGAATGTTAGGAGGCCAATGGCACGAATGGTTTGTATTCAGCTATTAATCTAAAGGTTGGCAGTTTGAACCCACTCAGCAACACTGTAGAGAAAAGCCCTCAAAATAAATTTCTGTAAAGACTCTGTGGAGCAGTTCTAGTCTCTCACACGTGGGATCATGAGGAGCTGAAGTTGACTCATTGGCCATGGGTACATTTTACGTATCAGGAAAATATGTGAGGCAAGGGTGGAGGATCCCTCAGGCTCAAGGTTATAAATGTCACCAAAGACCATCTGGTCTCTCTGCACCGCTTAGCTTCCCCTTTCTTTCTGCTGGCTTCATCTGCATGTACACATTTTCTACAAGGTGGTCCCTGGCTACTTGGATATTATGTTTTACCGGTTAGGAAAAACGGAAAAAGCAAACTTGCTGCCATCAAGTCTGACTCATAGTGACCCTACAGGACAGAGTAAAACTGCTCCACAGAGTTTCCAAGGAGTCCTGGTGGATTTAAACTTCTGACCTTTTGGTTAGCAGATGTAGCACTTACCCACTACACCACCAGGACATCTGAAAACATTTTTTCCCCTTCTTTTTGTTATCAGCTGCAGCAGATCTCTGGGGAGTGCTTTTGTGATCTGGCTGAGGTCACCTGTCCGTCTCCGAACCAGTTAGCCACTGCAACTGTGGAATGTGGTTGTTTGATGAGGCCTAGAGCATGGATTCTCATCACCTGACTTTCAGTCTTTCATTCTGCTGTGAGTTGTGTGTTTCCATACTGCAAGCTATGTCGCTAGCATTTTGAATACCAGTAGGGTCACCCATGGTGAGCAGGGTTCAGCAGAGCTTCTAGACTAAGACAGACCTGGAGATTTACTTCTGAAAATCAGCCTATGAAAATCCCATGCAACACAACAGAATATTGTCCTGTATAGTGCTAGAAGATGAGTCCCTGAGGTTGGAAGTCACCCAAACTATACAGTGGCTGCAACAGTTGACTCAAGAATACGAATATGAGCTTGAAGAGGGCTCAGGACCACTCTGTCGTACATGAGGCTGCCCTGAGTCAGAGCTCAACAACAGCAGATAGATCATGGGCTCACCTCTAGAGGTGGGAGGTGGTGAGAGCTTCTTTTCCCCATAACACATGAATTGAGATTGAAAGAGAAATGCTGTTTAGAAGAAAACCGGAGTGTTTGATCCAAAAAAGTAATGGATATCCACTGTAGCCAAATTACAAAGATGAAATGTAATATTTAGTAAGTTCTTGCTACATACTGGAAACCCTGGTGGTGTAAGTAGTAAGAGCTACCATGGCTGTTGACCAAAAGGGTGGCAGTTTGAATATGCCAGCTGCTCCTTGGTAACTCCATGGGACAGTTCTGATTTGTCCTATAGGATTACTGTGAGTTGGAATTAGTAGGTTTGGCTTGGTTTTTCTATGTATTAGAGACTGTGCTAGGCACTTTTCATACATTATCTCATTTGTGGATCCCCAAAACCCTAGGTGGTAGGTTTTGTTATTATAGAGTAATAGCAATGGAGTTATTGGTCACTTTCATGATCCAAATTAGATGTGAATTTATGCATATATGTATATGCATATACATATATACACACACATATATATATTAGTGTAAATATGATTATAGGGTGACTGTATCCCTTGGTAATCTAATTTCTCTTGCAATAAAGGAACAATAGAATTCAAGGGAAAGAATAGTCTGGTATAAATGTTCTTGCTTTAGTGATTCAGGGCATTCTAACAAACAACAAAAAATATGGGGCTTACACTGTATTTATTTGCAGAAAGATATTCATATATAACTCTGTTTCAGTGTCATCAATACAGCAATAATTCATGATCCTGACAACACAGCAATGCATTCTGTGTTGTCTCACCATTGAAGAAACTTGAATTTGAAGCTAAAGCTGCCGAAACAAAAATAAAAGCCATAAATCACAAATGTTTAAATTCATTCTGCTGCTCTGGCATGTACAACCTTAGCATTTCAGGGCCAAGGAGGAGAGAAGAACCTCCTGCTTAACACTCACTATATTTGCCTCTCATAATGGACTGACCTATTGTTTCTGAGTAGATTCTGACTCACACTGATCCTATAGGACAGATTAAATTTGTCCCACAGGGTTTCCAAGGAATGGCTGGTGGAACTGAACTGCTGACCCTTTGGTGAGCCACCCAAGCTCTTAGCCTTGCCCCGTCAGGTCCCACGTTACAGTAGGGCTGTCAGTGGTCAACACTACTGGTGGAGCTGGTCATTATTGGGAAGACAAGGGGTAGACAGCTGGGCCAATCAGCAAAAACGCCTAAGTGCAAACGTGGTTATGGATGGAAGTGCACCTCACTTAAATGTGTATCAGTTTGCCTAGCCCATGGCTCAGTATTACAATACTGTAATCTCATGTATGTGATTGTCCTATGTGTTGTAAAGCGCAACCTCTGTGAAGTTAGAGAGGTGGTTATGTTAATAAGGCAGGATTTGCTCAACAGGATTAGAGTGTATCTTGAGCCAAATCCTTTGAGATATAAAAGAGAGAAGTGAGCAGAGAGCAGAGGGACCTCACGCCAACAAGAAAGAAGCACTGGGACTGGAGTGTGTAATTTGGACCCAAGGTCGTTGTGCTGAGAAGCTCCTAGACTAGGGGAAGACTGATGACAAGGATCTTCTTCCAGAACCAACACAGAAAGAAAGCCTTCTCAGGGAGCTGATATCCTGAATTTGGCCTTCTAGCCTCCAAAACTGTGAGAGAACAAACTTCTGTTTGTTAAAGCCATTCAGCTATGGTGTTTCTGTTGTGGCACTAGATAATCATGACACTTGTCTACCTGGGGACAATTGGAGGGCCACTTAATGTATATTTGGGGAGAAATTATGCCAACAGGGTAACTTTCTCTCATTCCCAGTCAAGGAGACATTCTTTCCTTGCCTGTGAAGGGTATTCCATTCTTAGATGTTTGCCACAAATTCAACCTCTAATTTACTGTTCGGAGAATTGAGTTCAATGACGCTTTGATTAATGTGATTCCTGTTTTAGCTGAAAGAGAAGTAGCTTTCATTTGGGGCCATGTATTAGGCAGTTTCTCCAGCTCAACTTCAGAATTCCAGCAGAAGGCTAACACTGGTTGTGGCAAAGATGGCCAGCTGTCCACTAGAAATTTGTTATCCTCTTTCCATAATGGGCAGTTATCATGGGTGTGGAGGGGGTGTTGGATTAAGGGTTGAGGGGAGCAGGCTGCCCAGCCAGGGACTACATTTCCCAGTACCCTCTGCATCTTGGTGAGATCATGTAACTAGTTCTACACTGGAGTGGGAGAGGAAGGATGCCTCCATGTTTTAGTTGGTTTTGGAAGAAGTCAGTGTGCCTTGGCTTTTTCTTTTCCCATCTGCTGACCAAACACAGGGCTCTGAGATGCCATGGAATGCTTTGGAGCTACAAGACAGAAGGAGCATAGAGCATGAATCATCAGAGGGGGAAAGAATGTCCACCTTGGATTGACGCATGAAAAAAATCAACTTGTATTTTGTAAAGCACTGAAGTTTTATGGTTTGTTTGTTACAATAGCTGTAGTTGTTTGTAGTTGAGTTGATTTTGACTCATAGTGATCTTATTGCTAGGTTACTCTAATTAGCATATCTGCTAATCAATAAGCTTACAATAATCATTTTTCTAATATGGAAAAGAACATATTTAACTAACAATTGCTATCCATTCATGGCTTCTCTGAATTTCATTGCTACATAGGAATAGAAATGAATCTGTTGTAAAATAGAAGCTATTAAGCACAATTTTGATTTAAAATTCTTTTGCTCTGACACCAGTCACTAGGGAAGACAGTTAAGCAAATATAATCCAGAGCACAATCTAACAGGCACTATATCCCAGCACGTTGGTTCTTGATAGACCTTATCTGGACATTAGCTGTTAGTCTTGATACAAATTCCTATTATCAGAGAATTCCAAAGATAGGTGTAATTATTTTGCTATGTTGAATGTGATTTTACAATATATTAATGAAACAATCTATTATATATTTATGAAGTGCCTACTATGTGCAAATCACTGTGTTTGAGTTCCTTTTCTTCAACAATTTGAAAATAATTCTAATTATTCATTTTATCATAGTAAATATATATATGATATTGTCAAATAAATATTTGGCATTTTAACAGTCTTTACTGTGCTAGCCACTAGCCAATAAATAAATTTAAATTTATTTAGATTTGCGTTTAAATAACGAAAAAAAATTAAAATTTCATTTCTTCAGTTGCAGTAGCCACACTTCAAGTCCCCAGTAGCCACACGCGGTAAGTAACTATTCTACTGGACAGTACAGATGTAG
Organism: Heterohyrax brucei; assembly: GCA_028571685.1. NCBI lineage: Eukaryota > Metazoa > Chordata > Mammalia > Hyracoidea > Procaviidae > Heterohyrax > Heterohyrax brucei. The sequence goes on from CM053141.1 coordinate 176,473,206, forward strand.
AACATCTTAACCATTGCAGAAAGTTCTGTTGGAGAGCATTGCTCTGAAATCCCCAAACCAAACTTACTGCTTTTGGTGGATTCTGACACGTAATGACCACTGCAGAAAGTTCTACTGAAGAGCATTGCTTTGGAAACGGTGAAAATCTAGAGGGTATTTCAGAGCAAAAGCAGAGATGTCTGTGAGTAGTAACAGGGGTTCAGCATCTGGTCTAATTTTTACTTACTTTGTTTTCATTTGTCTCTTATCTTTTTAGGGGTTATTGAGCTCCCTGAGAGCAGAGATTACCTTATGCATATTTGCATTTCTAAAATACGTAGTAGACCAGAGGATTTGTTGAACAAAGAAGGAAGCCCAGCTATCAGGATGATTTGGTAGGGGGATTTCCAAAGCACTGGGCAGCATTGCTTAAATCCTTCCTGCTCCACACATGGTAAGGATCAGTCCTAGAGATGGAGTTAAACTGAGTGATTTCAGGGTCAGAGAGGGAGTCCAAGAGATTGAAAGCTAGACAGGGTTTCACACTACCTGAAGCCTCTTGAGTTTATTAGGTGACTGCATGGCTTGTCTGGCAAATTAAACTATTTCCAGTTACCTCCTAGGTAAACTCTCTTAGGCCCTGCATAGTAACTTAGCACATCCCATTGTCATCAGTTGATTCCAACTCATAGTTATTATATATGACAGAGTAGAACTGCCCTATATGGTATCCAAGGAGTGGCTGATGGATTTGAACTGCTGACCTTTCAGATGGCAGCTATACTTCTTAACCACTATGCCACCAGAGCTCCAAACCTAGCACAGAGCAGGCACTTAATTCAGGTGGTGCAATGGTTAAGTACCAGGAAAACAAAAATCCGCACAACTGGACCAGTAAGCAACATTGTCATAAATGGAGAAAGGATTGAGGTTGTCAAGGGTTTCATTTTACTTGGGTCTACAATCAACACCTTTGGAAGCAGCCATCAAGAAATCAAAAGATGCACTGGGAAAATCTGCTGCAAAGGATCTCTTCAAAGTGTTCAAAAGTAAGGATGTCACCTTGAAGACTAAAACACACCTGATCCAAGCCACGGTATTTTCATTCCCATCATATGCATGCAAAAGCTGGAACATGAACAAAGAAGACAGAAGAAGAATTGATGCCTTTGAATTTTGGTGTTGAAGAAGAATGTTAAAGGTACCATGGACCACCAGCAGACCTGTTCTGGAAGAAGTGCAACCAGAGCACTCCTTGGAAGCAAAGATGGCAAGACTGCGTCTTACATACTTTGAACATTTTGTCAGGAAAGATCAGTCCCTGGAGAAGAACATCATGCTTGGTAGAGTGGAGGGTCAGCGAAAAAGAGGAAGACCCTCAGTGAGCTGGTTGACACAGTGGCCGCATCAATGGGCTTAAGCATAGAAACTATTGTGGACATGGCACAAGACTGTGCAGTGTTTTGTTCTGTTGTTTATAGGGTTGCTATGAGTCAGAACTGACTCAATGGCAGCTAACAACAACAATGGTTAAGTACTTGGTTCCTGTTTTAGTCAACTAAGGCTGCTCTAACAGAAATACCACAGAGTGGATGGCTTTAGCAGAGGAAGGTTTATTCTTACACAGTCTGGTAGGCTACGAGTCCAAATTCAGGATATCTGCTCCAGGGGAAGGTTCTCTCCCTTGTTGGCTCTGGAAGAAAATCCAGTATTGCATTAGTCTTTATCCAGGGAGCATCTTGGCGCAAGAACCTCGGGTCTGAAGGACGCACTCTTCTCCCAGTACTGCTTGCTTGATGGTGCAAGGTTCCCAATTCTCTGCCTGCTTCTCTTTGCTTTTATGTTTTGCAGGATGAAAGGATTAAGGGCAGGGCAAGCCATACTCCAGGGAAACTCGCTTTACCATGGAGCAGGGAGGTGATTTTATAAAGGGATTTACAGTCCCACCCTAACTCTTTAACATACAGTATAGGAAAACCACAAAATGGAAGACAGTCACAAGATACTGGGAATCATGGCCCAGCCACATGGCTACACATATGTTTTGGGGGACACAATTCAATCTATGATAGTTCCTAATGAAAAGGTTGGAAGTTTGAGGTCACCTAGTTGGAGAAAGACCTAATGATCTACTCCCATGAAGATTACAGCCAAGAACACTCGGTTCTACTCTGTCACATGCAGTACCTATGAGTTGAAATTAACTTGATGGCACTCAACAACAACAATAAAGGCATTTAATTGATATTATCAGAATGAAAGACTTTTACTAATATTCAATTTATTTATGTCCTGTCTCCTAACCTTTCCACACTCTTCTACTCCTAAACAGAATGCAAGCTCCATGAGGGTACGGTTTTACCTATTTTGCTTACTGCTGTACCCTCAGCACCTAGAAGAAAGTCTAATACATGGAAATATAATAATAAACATGCCTTAAACAAGTTAAGGGAGGACCGTTAGTCTTTTTACCCAAAGAACTGCATAGTGGTAGAAATTTCAGAGACTTTGGCAAGCCAGTGAGAGACTATATTTGGGGGGCAAGAGAAATGCCTTAAAGGGTTCTCAAATACCCCTTTTAAGTCTCCACTGACTTTATCTCCACATAGCACCAGGCTGGTCCTCACAAATGATGTGCCTCAGTTTGAAATTTAAATCCCCACGAGACTCTAGGTGCATACAAGTCATAATACTAAATGGCTGATAACTTATGACATTTATTTCCCCATATGAAGAACCACAGGGCAGCTTCTCTTGTCAGGAAGGAAACAGATGTGTCAGAAAGGAAGCCAGCTATCATGTTATGATTTATGTATTTATTGGCTGCACCCACCACTTAACAACCTCTGGGTGCTTTTATACATTTCATAGACAAAAGGCAGACACTGCCACTGTGGATTATGAGGCGGAGAGGTACAAATGAAATAACATCCATAAATCCCAAAGCACATCATAAAATCATCAAATGCTACAGAAGCTGTACTTAGGTTCTTCCAAGTACTCAGCCACCTAAATGAGAAATTTTGAAGACCCGAGCTTTAGTCTTGGTCCTGGCATTTATTAGGTTTCACGGCCTTGGATAAGTTTCTTAATATCTCTTAGCCATATTTTGTTGATCTTCAAAATGGGCATCTTGATAATAATAATAGCCTGGCTTACCTTGCAGGATTTAGCAGATCAAATGCTTATGCCTGTTTTGTGAACCACAGAGAGACCCCAAGTGTAACAGACCAGTATTTAAAAAAAAGATTAGCTCTGCGTCTCTGCATCTTTGAATTTGCTTTTGATTGTCTGTGCTGTGAGATCCCGAATAACATGGTGTCATTATTTTGTCTGCATTTTCCCACCAATTATAATCCATGACACCTACATCGATGACTTTATTCATGATCCTCTCCCTACTTGGAATTTCTTTTCCCAATCATTTTCAGTTGTTAAATTCTTCCAGAGGATTTCGTGTCTAGCTTCTGGATGCATAGCTGAACTATTTGAAATATAAGGCATCGTTTTGGAAAAAAATAAAAGGTAGTGGCTCATGGAAGTGAAGAGACTTACCTAATGATCATGAAGCAAGAGCTGGAACTGGGTTTCAAACTAGGCATTTGGATTCCAGAGGTCATGCTCAGCCCCACTGTGTAGTGCTGCCTGTTGAGGCAGTATTATCCCACAAGGGTGAAGGTGTAGAGAGAACAGAGATGTAAGATATACAGAAGGCATAGCTTTTCGTCTTAAATATTTCTATACAGAGACAAGCTAAGATGGTCTATAGAAATAGAGTTTATTGCAAAGCACAGTGATCCTCAGTGGACACTGCACTATGAGTTTCAGTACTTTCATGACTAGCGTATACAGCAGGCTTCATGGAAAGCTAGGCTAGCTCAACTGGCCTTACAGATCATTTATGTCTTCTAAGAGGGAGGATTTAAATGCATCAGTCTCTCACCACACAGAATGCAATACCACTTGGGTGAGGCTTCCTGTCAAGCCAATTGAAGACTTTGACTTTGTTCACATTTAGTCTACAAAACAGATTATTGTTCAAGGCCAGAACTGGATTCTGTCTATTCAGATATTAGGATCACTTCAAGATAGCAGCTGCAAGCTCAGTGCCTTTGGAGAACAAAGAATTAATGTCAATGTGTCAAGGAGGAAAGACAGAGATCACGGTGACTGTTTGAAAAGGTGGTTGCCATTCAGCTCCCCCTGATTTTTGCCATATGGAACCACAGTGTTACACGACCTTCAAGAGAAATGAAAAAAAAAATTCTCAAGTTTTAAACATTGGCAACTAATTAAAACAACAGCAGTAGCGGTGGCAACCACCACCACAACAGTGCTGTTTGAGTCACAGAAAATGGACCATTGTGCTGCTGCTGACATTAATACACATCTTTAGTTTGGGGAGATGTGTGGTTTTTCAGAAGTGACTGTGAGACTTCTTAGTGCAGCTCTGAAGAATAACTTAAAGAGCAAGTTGACTTCTTGGCAACCAGATCTGATGTATCACAAAATCAAAAACCCACTGCTGTTGAGTCTATTCTGACTCATAGTGACCCTATAGACAGAGCAGAGCTGCCCCATAGAGTTTCCAAGGACCATCTGGTGGATTTGAACTGCTGACCTTAACAGCTGTAGTACTTAAACACTATGCCGACCAGAGTTTCCATTGCATCCAAAGGTTTCCCACATTTCTTTAATTCTCCTGTGTCCTTTACCCCAGCTGACTCCTGAATATGCCTTTGTGTCTGTGGAAGTTTGGGGAGTCTGGAATTGATGATCTAGTGTGTTTCAGGATCACCACATCCGGAATGCATCAGCTTCATTCCCTTTAATAGATCAATCATTGGAGGAAGCTGATTGCTCCCCTATCTATATTGTACTTTGATTCATTTACACTTAAGTGATGAAAGTGCTCTTTTTTCCTCTCTCTTTAAATGGATACTAACCCAGGAGGAGCTTAGGGACTTGTAAAGGGGAGTGTTGACTCTTTGGATGAGCTCTTGGTTGCATTCTCAAATGGCCCACTCAATTAAGGGTAATATTTCATTGACTTATGTGTATGATGGCTCCCTAGCCAGCAGTGTTTTCTAAATGGTCCTGAGGTAAGACTGTGGGCTTTGAAAACAGCCCTTTATCACCCTTATGTCTAGGGCTGCATTGGCACAGCCCAGAGTGAATCCCCTCTTTTTATCAGGTGGAGCAGCCACAGTCTCAAGCTGGATTGTCTTGATTTGGCTGGTTTCACTTTTTCTAAAGAATGGGTATCGAGACACCATGTAGGATTCATGCAGTTTCACTACCTATATGTTGAATCTGATCATTAAGTTTCCTACCTGGATTTTCTATAAGGGAAAAAGAGTAGTTAAAAAATCATGCTCGTTATAACGTGCTCCATTACTTACCTGTCAGTTTGTCATGCTGTGGTGGCTTAGCATGTTGCTGTGATGCTAGAAGCTTTGCTACAGCATTCCAAATAGCAGGTGGGTCACCTATGGTGGACAGGTTTTGGTAGAGCTGCCAGACTAAGATAGACTGGGAAAAAGTACCTGGCAATCTACTTTTGAAAAAATTTGCAAGTGAGAAACTTATGGAAAGCAGCAGAACATTATCTGACATAGTGCCAGAAGGTGAGGGCCTCAAGATGGAAGGCATAATTAGGGAAGAGCTGCCTCCTCAAAATAAAGTTGACTTGAAAGATGCGATAAGAGTAAAGCTTTCTGTATCTTCCTTTGTTGATGTAACACAGCTCAAAATGATAAGAAATAGATGTAAATGTTCATTACTAATTGGCAGAATGCATGAAGTAGGGATCTAGAAAAATTTGAAGTTGTCAAAAATGAAATGGAACACTAGAAGATTGATATCTTAGGCATTAATGAGCTGAAATGGACTGGTATTGGCCATTTTAAATTGGCTACTCATATAGGCCACTATGCTGGGAATGACATACAGAAGAGGAATGCAATACCTTCATTGTCAGAAAGAACATTTCAAGATCTATCCTAAAAACAGTACTGTCAGGGATAGGATAATATCCATACACCTACAAAGAAGGCTGCTGCTAGTCCTAAGGCTTCCATAAAATGAAGAATACTTATTGTACCATGGGCTGCCAAAAGAACAATCTGTTTTGGAAGTAATAGACAGAATATGAGGTCTGACAATTAAGTCCATAAACTTAATTGTTCTAAGTGCCACATACTTGATTGCTGAATATCACTATGTTTACTGTCAAAGTACTCCCCATGAGTAGCTATGCACTGACACCAGCCCCTAGTACACCCTTCAAAGCAATTTTGAAACTCTTTCTGAAATGGCCATTGTTCACAGTGGCATGGTGGCAAGTTTGCCAACTTAATTGTATAGTTGTGTTTGAAGGAGTTTTTAGCCAGTAAACAAATAACTGTATTGGAACACCCTCCCTGCTCACCATGTCTGGTCCCTAATGACTTTTTTTTTGGAAGATAAAGGAAATATTGAAAGACATTTTGATGACATTCAGGACATCACGGTTAACACAATGATAGCTGTGATGGCCATTCCAGAAAAAGAGTTCCAAAACCACTTTTAAGGATAGATTAGGTGCTCGTGTCGGTGAATAACTTCCCAAGGGGAGTATGCTGAAGGTGACAGCACTGATATTTAGCAGTGAGGTATGTAGCACTTTTTCTAGGATGAGTTCACAAACTTAACTGGCAGTCCTTATATGTGCCTTTTCTAAGAGGGGAAAAAAGGTGATCCAATGGAGTGTGGCAACCAAGGTCATCAATGTGACATACAAGTAAAATTATGTTGAAGAGGGGGGCGGAGTCAAGATAGAGGACTAAGCATATATCTCCCTAAATCCCTCTAGAAACCGTGACCTGAAATGATAATTAAGCAGAGCCTTCTGGACACCTAGTGAGCTCTGGGATGCGGCATAGGGCTGTTACTTTGGATTTCATACCACTGAACGCAAAACCTCCTCTCTTTCACTGACCCCACTCTTGGTGAGGACAGGCTTGCATAGACTGAAGATAACGCACTGTTTTGACTTTTTCTTTCTTCTGTCTTGGCCGGCAGGCAGAGATGGGACTTGACTAGCTGCTGGTCTGAGACGCACTGCTGGTAGGACCGGCAAGCATAATTGCCATGTTGTGAGAGCACAGCTTTCAACTGCATGCATTTTGGCTCCTCAGGCCTATCTTCCTCTCTCCGCCATGTGGTAGCCATACAGATTAGCTTGTGCAGGATGCAATGTTGATCCACTGGAAAACAGAGAAGCCCAGGAAGAGGCTCCAGCCAGACTTGGTTCCTAGGCTGGGAGGTGGCGCCTGCCAGGAGTAGAGTGCTTTTCCAGCAAGGAGGCAGTATTTTACACAGTGTCACCAGGGGCTGGGGCCCAGCAGCAGAGGCTGTGGACTCTGGGCATTTCAGCACTCTTGGCCTCTCTTTCTGCCAGGAGTCTGGTCCCAGCCAGCTGGCGAGCTTGTGCGGGATGCCATCTTGTTTTGCTGGGAGGCAGAGTCATTCATACAGAAGCCTCAGCTGAACCTAATTCCTGGCCTAGAAGACAGTGTCTACCCAGAAGAGATGGCTTTTCCAGTAGAAAAGCAGAATTCTACACAGTATCACCTACAGCTGGGGCCCAACAGCAGAGGCCAGCAGGTTAATAGCCTTTCTATATTTTGAGTGAGTTTATAACAGCTGGGGTTCAATATAGAGATGCTTACTTACCAGCTGGGAAGAGGGCTGTATACACCTGAAAACCTGACTGACTTTGGAAGCTGTCAAGTGCTTTTCACTCCTCATTCTAAGAAGGCCTAGAGAAACAACTGTGGTCCATCTTCACAGCATTTCTCCCAGGCTCTATTGACCCAAATGAAGCCCCAAAAGCAATAAACTTTGAAGAAGACAGTAACCTGCAAATCACCCATGGCATCAGAAAGCCCCCAAAGGAAACCACCTCAGAACTTCCTAGATGAAAAAGCTTTTCTGAAACTATCAGAAGGTGAATACTAAAGGATTATATATAGAGCCCTCCTAGACCTATACAAAATGTGGCAGAGCAAAATGAAAAATTAAGCAAGCTGTTTGATCTCATGGAACATCAGTACTCGGAAATCCAACAGAACAAGAACAAAATCAAAGACATAGAAACATCTATTCAAAGCCAAGAAAACAGAATGGAACAAATGGAAAAGAGTCTTTCTGATTTGGAAGACAGAGCTACTAACTCCAGCATCTATGAGGAGAAATCAGAAAAAAGAAACAAGGAAAATGAAGAAGCATTAAGAGGCATGTGGGACTCTATTAAGCAGAACAATGTACAATTAACTGGAGTTCCTGAACAGGGCGAGACATCAGAGGACACAGAGAGTATTGTTGCTGAGCTGCGAGCAGGAAACTTCCCATAAATTACAAAAGAAGAGACTATTGATAATCCAAGATGCGTATCGAACACCACTCAATATAGATCTTAATAGAAAGACTCCAAGACATATTATAATCAAGCTCAACAAAATGAAACCTAAGCAGAAACTCTTAAAGGCAGCAAGACTCAGAGCAAAGCTAACATTAAGAGGGAAACCCTGTAGGCTTTCATCGGATTTCTCAGCAGAAACGATGCTGGCACAGAGACAGCAGCATGATGCATTCAAAGCCTTGAAGGAGAGGAACTTCCCACCAACAATTATATATCCTGCAAAACTATCTTTCAAATATGAAAATGAAATGAAGATATTTGCAGATAAACAGAAACTCAGAGACTTTTTAAAAAACAAACCAAAGCTACTAGAAATACTGAAAGAATCTCATGGCTTGGAAGAACAAAACCACTAACTTTCTATTTTAGAAGGACACATTATCCAGAATCCTACTCAGTTAGGGAACGCCTCAAACACAATCAAAGCTGTAATAGTGAAAGAAACGATCTAGTGATCATATCATATAAACTATGACATCACCATATTAAAAAGAGGGATGTACTACAGTCGCTATAGTCCTTCCAGATGGAGAGAAAGTTGACAAAACTGATTGGGTTTTTATATAGTTTTTTAAGAGGGATCATAGGGGCAGCCATAAAGCCCAATAAAGAAGCAACATACCATATCAAGAAATGCAATACAGGAATATCAACAACCACAAAACCAACCCTGAAAAAGGTGAAAACTCAACTCATAAAGAAGGTTACAGAACAGATTAATAAGAACAGAGAAAACATTAACACAAAAATAAACATATCACAATGGCAGCACTGAACACATACCTCTCAATAGTTACATTGAATATGAATGGACTGAATGGTCCAGTAAAGGGACATCAAATGACATGTTGGATCAAAAGACATGACCCATCTATATGTTGTCTACAAGAAACTCACCTTAAACTTAAAGATATGAACAAACTGAAAATCAAAGGATGGAAGAATATATATTTAGCTAACAATGAACAAAGAAGATCAGGTGCATAAAATCAATTTTAATGTAAAATCCACCATCGTGAACAAGGGTGGACACTATTTGTTGCTGAAAGGTTTAATATATAAACAGAATGTAGCAATGTTAAATATTTATGCACTTAATATTAGAGCACCTAAACACGTCAAAGAAACACTGACTACCCTCCAAGAGGAGATAGATCACTCAACAATAATAGTAGGAGATTTCAACACTTTGCTCTCAATATTGGACAGATTGGCTAGAAAAAAGCTCAGTAAAGACACAGAAGACCTTATTGCCACAATTAACCAACTAGACTTCATCAACATATACTTTGTATCCATCAGCGGACAACTACACCTTCTTCTCCAGTGCACATGGAACATTCTCCAGAATAGATAACATGTTAGGACATAAAGCAATTCTCAACAAAATCCACACCATTGAATTAATGCAAAACATTTTCTCAGATCATAAAGCCATAAAAGTCAAAATCAATAGCAGAAAAAACATAGATAGAAAGTGGAACTCATGGAAACTGGACAACACCTTGCTCAAAAAACCATGGGTTATAGAAGAAATCAAGGATGAAAAAAAGAAATTTATGGATTCCAAAGAGAATGAAAACACTTCCTACCAGAACCTATGGAATACAGCCAAAGCAGTGCTCAGAGGTCAGTTTATCTCCATAAATTTACACATCTGGAGGAAAAAAAGAAACCAAATCAAAGAATTGACCCTACGGCTTGAACAAGTAGAGAGAGAACAACAGAGGAACCCCTCAGGCACCAGAAGAAAACAGATCATAAAGATTAGAGCAGAAGCAAACAAAGTACAGAACAGAAGAACAACTGAAAAAACTGGAAAGACCAAAAGCTAGTTTTTTGAAAAGATCAACAAAATTGACAAACCATTGGCTAAACTTGCTAAAGAAAAACAGGAAAGGAAACAAATAACCCAAATAAGAAATGAGAGGGGAGTTGTCACAACAGATCCAACAGAAATCAAAAATATCATAGCTGAATACTATGAAAGACTGTATTCTTGTTTAACAAATTTGAAAACCTAGAGGAAAGGGACAAATTCCTTGATTCATATTGCCTACCAAAATGATCACAAGGTGAAGCAGAACAACTTAATAAACCCACCAGAAAGGAGGAGATTGAAAAAGTCATCAAAAAACTGCAAACTAAAAACGTCTGGGCCCAGATAGTTTCACTGCAGAATTCTACCAAGGTTTTAGAGAAGAGTTATCTCCAATACTACTAAGACTATTTCACAGCACAGAAAGGGATGGAGTACTCCCAAATTCATTCTATGAAGCCAGCATAACCCTGATACCAAAGCCAGGGAAAAATGCAACCAAAAAGGAGAATCACAGGCCAATATCACTCACGAATTCAGATACAAAAATCTTCATCAAAATTCTTGCCAAGAGAATACAGCAACGTATCCAAAAAATAATCAATCATGATCAGGTGGGATTCATACCAGGGATGCAAGCCTGGTTCTGCATGAGAAAAACAATGTGATCAAGCACATAAATATCACAAGAGACAAGATTCACATGATATTGTCTACTGATCCAGAAAAGGCAGTTGATAAAGTCCAACACCCATTCATGCTCAAAACTCTCAGCAAAATAGTAATAGACAGCAAATTCCTCAATACAGTTAGGATCACTTATACAAAGCCACCTGCCTATGTCATCCTGAATGGAGAGAGGCTGAACTAGTTTCCCTTGAGAACAGGAACTAGACAAGGATACCCACTCTCACCTCTCCTATTCAACATTGTGCTGGAAGTTCTAGCCAGAGTAATTAGACAAGATCAAGGAATAAAGGGCGTTCGCACTGGCAAAGAAAAACTAAAAATCTCACTATTTGCAGATGATATGACTGCGTATGCAGAGAATCTGAAAGAATCCATGAGGAAACTACTCAAACTGATAGGACAGTTTGGCAGAGTCTCACGATACAAGTTAAACATGAGTAAATCAGCAGGATTCCTTTATACCAACAGCGAGATTATTAAGGAAGAAATCACCAAGTCAATACCATTTACCATAGCCCCTAAGAAGATAAAGTATCTAGGAATAAATCTAACCAGAGAAATAACAGACCTTTACAAAGAGAACTACACATCCTCACTACAAGAAACTGAGAGAATTAACACACATGGAGAAACCTATTCTGCCCATGGATAGGAAGACTAACATCATGAAAATGTCTACTTTACCCAAAGTAATCTACTTATATAATACAATCCCAATACAAGTTCCAGTGACAGTTTTTAATGAGATGGAGGAACAAATTGCCAACTCTGTCTGGAAAGGGAAGAAGCCCTGGATAAGTAAAGCATTACTAAAGAAGAAGAACACACTGCAAGGCCTCTTATTACCTGACCTTAAAACCTATTATACTGCCACTGTAGTCAAAGCAGCCTGGTATTGGTACAAAAACAGATATATAGACCAATGGAACAGAATCAGGACCCCTGATATGACACTGTCTGGCTATGAACAATTGATATCCGACAAAGGCCCTAAGATATTAAATTGGGGTAAAAACAATCTCTTCAGCAAATTGGATATCCATCTGCACTAAATTAAAACAAGACCCATATCTGACATCTTATACAAAAATCAACTCAAACTGGATAAAAGGCCTAAATATCAAATCTAAAACAATGAAGCTCATCCAAGAAAAAGTCGGAACAACAATGGAAGGTTTAATACACAACACAGACAGAATTCAAAATCTATCAAACAAACCACAATCATCAGAAGAGAAAACAGATAAATGGGAGCTACTAAGATTCAACCACTTTTGCTCATCCGAAGACTTTATTAATAGAAATAAAAGGCCACCTACAGAATGGCAAAAAATATTTGGCAACTCTATGTCAGACCAATGCCTGAACTCCATAATCTACAAAATATCAATAAGAAAAAGATAAATCATCCAGTTAAGTTATGAGATGGACAGACACTTCTCTAAAGAGGAGACCCAGGCAGCCAAACAACACATGCGGATGTGCTCATGATCATTAGCTATTAAAGAAATTCAAATCAAAACAACAATGAGATACCATCTCACCCCAACAAGGTTGACCATGATCCAAAAACGCAAAACACAAATGCTGGAGAGGCTGTGGGGAGACTGGAACTCTCCTACACTTTTGGTGTGATGGCAAAATGGTGCAACCTCTTTGGAAAGCAATCTGGCATTTCTTTAGAAAGCTGGATCTAAATATACCATTTGACCCAGTAATTCCACTGCTTGGAATATATCCTACAGAATCAAGGCTATTCACAGCAACTGATACATGCGCAAGAATGTTCATTGCAGCACCGTCCACAATAGCAAACAATGGAATCAACCCAGATGCCCAACAACACAAGAATGGATAGGTAATCTGTGGTATACATACTCAGTGGAACACTATGCAATGATAAGGAACAATGATGATTGCAGGAAACATCTCTTAACCTGGTTTCAGCTGAAGGACATTATGCTGAGTGAACGTAGTCAGCGACAAAAGGACAAATACAGTATGAGACCCCAATGATAAGGACTTAAAAACAGACTCATGCATAGAAGAAAAGACTCTTTGATGGCTGCAAGGGTGGGGAGGGAGGGAGGGTCATGGGGGAGTGTTTAGATTAGATAGTTGTTAGAAATTTGGTTGGGTGAAATCGGTGATAGCACACATTAGAGAGAAGATCAATAATAACCAGACTTCAAGACAATTTGAGTACTCCTTCCATCCTAACCCAACATTGCAAGGACAGAGTAGTTGGGGTAGGAGGACGGGACCATGCTCTCAGGCAAAATCGAGGTGAATTGGCACAGTTAGCATTTTGCTAATGAGGACTCTCTGCACCCCTTATTGGTGAGTGGTGTCTGGGGTCTCAAAAGTTGCCAAGCTGCCATCTGAGGGTACAGCAAATGGTCCCAATTCAACAGGAATGGATGATCACCAAGGATAAGAAAAACGTGGGAAAGAGAACCCGGAAGACAGAGATACCCACATGAGTGGCTTTCTACATTGACTCATGACCAGAAAAAACAGATCGTGCCAGCCACTACCAGTGACAGCCATGATGGAGCTAACAAAGCTGAGTCTCACTGGCAACATGAGGATAAATAGGGGTGCACCCTGAGATCTCCAATAAAAGACCACAATTGATGGTCCATGAGCTTCGGGGTTCCCCTGGGAGCATGGCCCCTTGCCCTGATGCTGCCCCTGTCCATAAATCACAATGAAGGTCAACTTTTCAGACAGCAATGGATTGGACTTCATGACACAGAGTGACGGTATCTTGTGGGTATTTTATGGTTCTATGCATCTATACGATGTCATCCTTCTGACCTCTTGTTGGAGGAAGGGTAGTGGGTAGAGAGGAGGGGATAGGAGACAATTGGGAGGATAGGACATTTATGGAGCAGAGAGGAAGGGTGTGCTGTCACCAAGCAGGGAGAGCAGTGGGAGCTGCATATAGGTAAGCTTGCAAATTTATATGGGAATGTACACTTTCATTCAATCATAATAATAAGAAAAAACTATGCTGAAGATATTTCAAAGATGATTGTAACAGTACACTGATAGAAAATGCAGAAACTTAAGCTGGATTCAGAGGAGAATGAGGAGTGAGGGACATCCTTGTTGATGTCTGGTGGATCTTGACTGAAGGCAGAGAATACCAGAAAGATGTTTATCTGTGTTTTATTGACTATTCAAAGGCATTCAGTTCTATGGATCACAGTACATTATGGACAACACTGCCCAACATGGGAATTCCAGAACATTTATTTGTGTTTCGTGAAGAACTTGTTCATAGCCCATGAGGCAATCATTTGAACAGAATAAGGGGATACTGCATGCTTTAAAATCAGGAAAAGTGTTCATCAAGGATGTGTCCTTTCATAACGCTTATTCAATCTATATGCTATGCAAATAATCTGTGAAACTGTATATTTGAATAAGAACACATCCTCAGGGTTGGAGGAAGACTCATTAACAACCCGTGTTATATAGATGACACACCTTGCTTGCTAAAAGTGAAGAGGATTTGAAACACTTGCTGACTAAGATCAAATACTACAGCCTTCCTTATGGGTTATAACGTAACACACACAAAAAAAAACCAAAATCTGACAGCTGGACTGATAAGTAGCATCATGATAAGTGTATAAAATATCGAAGTTGTCAAGGATTTAATTTTACTTGGATCTACAGTCGCCACCCGTGGAAGCAGCATCAAGAAATCAAACAATGTGTTGCCTTGGCCAAACCTGCTACAAAAGATCTGTTATATGTGTTTAAAAGCAAAGATGTTACTTTGAGGACTAAGGTGAGCCTGATCAAAGTGTTGGGGTTTTCAGTCACCTCATATGCATATAAATACTAAACAATGGACACGGAAAACTGAAGAAGAATTGATGCCTTTAATTATGGTTTTGGCAGGGAATACTGAATGTGCCGTGGAGTGCCAGAAGAACAAACAAATCTGTCTCAGAAGAAATACAGCCAGAATGCTTCTTAGAAGTGTGGATGGTGCGACTTCATCTCATGTGCTTTGGACATGTTATCAGGAGGGGCTATTCCCTGAAGAAGGGCATCGTATTTTGCAGAGGGTCAGCAAAAAAGAGAAAGACCCTTAACAAGGTGGATCGACACCTTGCAACTGTGGACTCAAACATAGCAACAATTGTGAGGCTGGTACAAGACCAATTAGTGTTTCTTTCTGTTGTTTGTTGAGTCGCTGTGAGTCGGAACCACCTTGAAGATATCTAACAACAGAAGAACACCATATCTGTTTCTGAGTTTGTACATAAGACACTGATGTATTCTCCAACCAATGTTGTTACTGTAGATGCCTCCATGTCTGTTTGTTTTCTCAGTCAGCTTTAGGTTCAAGTGTGGAAAGCAATTGACTTGCTTGGTATTTACGTGAATAATAAATTTTGCTGCAGGAATTTCAGGCAATGTTTGAGTGTGTGTATGTGTGTGTGTCTTAGGGTTCTTTAGAGAAACAGAAAGGAGACCTAGTGGTGCAGTGGCTAAGCAGTCAACCATAATCAAAAGGTTGGCATTTGAATCTACCAGCTACTCCATGAGACAAAGATGTGGCAGTCTGTTTCTGTAAAGATTACAGCCTTGAAAACCTTTTGGGACAATTCTACTCTGTCCTATAGGGTTGCTGTGAGTTGGAATTGACTTAAAGACAATAGGTTTAGCGTGGTTTTGGAAAGAAACAAGATAATAGTGTACGTACATACAGGAATTGCCTCATGCGTTTGCTGGGGGCTGGCAGTTACAAGGTCCATAGGTCAGAAGAGAGAAGGGGAAGTCTACAGGCTTGTGTCTCCAAAACTATAGGTTAGGCAAAGAAAAAGTGATGAATAAGAAGTTTCTGGCAAAATATCAATCTATGGCCTGGAGGCAGAACACACCCTAGGGAAACTTTTTTGCTTTTAAATTCTTCAAATGATTGATCGAATTCTATGTACATTGTGAAAAGTAATTTGCTGTACTTGAGGCTAACTGATTTAACCACGTGTAGCTATTATATATCAGCCAATGTTGTTAGTTAAGTCAGTTCCAACTTACAGCAACCCATGTGTGCAAAGCACAACTACTCCACAGAGGTTGTGAGGCTGTGACCTTTGGGAAGCAGATTACCAGCTTGTCTTCTGAGGCACCTCTTTTTAGGTTCAGACTATCAATCTTTAGACTAATACAGAGTGCTTAAACATTTGCACCACCTAGGGGCCTCATAATAGCAATTAGGCTAGTGTTTTGTCAGACCACTGGACCCCATAGCCTAGCAATGTTGACATTTAAAAAAATAACCATCACTACATCTGTTTGTCTGTGTGTTCTAGGTGTTGTGGATGATGGTAGAATTCTTGCTGTTGACTGGGAGGATATACAGTGCAGATGGCCCTCTACTCTGTTTAATTATAAATTTGTTTTGATATGAGTCCATACGAAGTAACTGATTTGGCTCAGTGATAAAGTTTTCTTAGTAGATATACCTCAGACATCGTTACATGGCTACACCTTTGCCTCTGAATTCATGGCTGTGTATAATTTGTAACGGTTGCAGAGTTTGAAAAGCAGCTACCTATTTGGTGAATCGAGGAGGATTATGTGGTCTTGGGGGTCAGGAACTACAACTGCTAAAGCAAACTGAATATACTACATGCAGACACCTTTCAGACAATGTCAATACTCTTTACATGCATGAATTCATTTAACCCTAAAAGATGACTATGATCATCATCCCTATTTTACAGACTTGGAAACTGAGGCATGAAAAGGTATATTATTTGCTCAAGGCCAGACAGCTAGTAGCAGCAAAAGCCTGGACTTGAAAAACAGGCAACCTGAATTCAGAGTCTGATTCTGTGCTTACCCTGTAGCTGTGTATTTCTTGCTCCATAGTTGATTAAATCTGTTAGTGTTGCACAGTTCTTGGCACACTGTAGATGAGTTGGATAATTGATATTAATTTGATAAATGCTCTTTCAAAGACATCAAGTTTCATACAAATGTTAAATTTTTATTGTTGCTGTTGATCCTACTATTATTTTAAAAATAGCAGCTGCATTTTTAGAGCTCCTCCTGTGTTTCAGGCACCAAGCTATAACTTTGTGTGCATTATCTCATCTCTTCCTCTTGTCAATTACATTTTGCAAACAGAAACACTGAGGTTCTATACAGTTAATGATTTACATTTACAAGTTTTCCTGTAAGGAAATTGGAGGGTTGTAATTTATAGGGTTGGTATGAGTCAAAATTGACTCTATAGCAATAGGTGGATAATTTAAACAGAGGCTTATTCTACTCATTGATCATCAAGACAATTTCATTGCTATGAAAACATTTCTTTCCCTGTTTTGTCAAATAATACTCTTCTTGAGATTATCTCATGATGAAAACAACAACAATGAAAATAATAACAAGGATACAGTGGAGTTTGAGATACACTCAAATGGCAAATTTCTATTCTATAATATAAAAACTATTGTGCTAGATAGCATAGCACAGTTTCCTAAAATTTTAGTCCTTTGCATCATATCTTCATGATTTTTGCCATATCTAAGTTTCACATGAAGTTTTATATAATGTTTTTCTGTTAATTTGTGTTTGAAAACCAAAGTATGTTTATATCTCACAGCCACAGTATTTTGAGGGTTTCTTAATATAAATATTTCTAGGATGCATTAAAATAACACCACCTGGAATAATGTTTACTATTTAGTACTGTTTTCTATTTAGAAAGTATTCTATGTACTGCCACCAGAGTCATCTTTTATGTCTCCTTCACCCATTTGTCAGTGGAGTATTTTGTTATGATGCTAAATATGTTCTTGTAGAACTTCCAGACTAAGACAGACTAGGAAGAAAGTCCTGATGATCTACTTCCTAAAATCAGCCAAGGAAAGCTCTATGGATCACAATGATCTGATCCATGACTGATCATGGATATGATATAGGACTGGGCAGTATTTTCTTGCACTGTGCATGAAATTCTCCTGAGTCAGAAACTGACTTGACAGCAGCTGATGACCACTAGTTCACTTATCATTCCAGGGGAAATGCAGAGGACACAAAGATATACAAAAACCTGCTTCATGTTCATCTGCATTTCAAGTCAACCTCAGGGAAAAACACTAGGCAAGCAATTTTTGGGAGGTGGGCCATGGCAGGAGCAAAGCCTGCTCCAAATAGGTGACCCATGTATGCCTCTCAAGAACTCAGGCTGTTTTTGTGGAAAGCGTGATACACAACATAAGTCAATGTTCCACTTAGCAAGGAGCTCAGAGGGTGCAGAAGACACTCTAGGCTGAGTTGGATATAGAGCTTCCTGCTGGAGACATTTCTGGAAGGATGGGTGGGGTTCCTGGGAGAGGTGAGGTGACATATCTGAATAAATGATTGTAGGGTCCTGTTGCTTGCTGTAGCCCTCCGGTCGGTTGATGTCCTGTCCACACATCACTCTTCAGGGTGCATAGCTTTCCAGAATCAGGAGTCACATTTGAGTACAGGTCCTGAGGGCAAAAGGTCACATTTCGGGGCATCTCACCTCCCTATTTCTATGAAACTGGCCTTTTTTACTTTCTCTGTGTTTTCTTAGGTCTATAACTGATACCACCTGTTTTCAATTTTATGAAGAGTAATGAAAAAAAAATCCAATTCAGTTTTTCAAAAGACTTAACTTTTTAAGGAAAAAATAGTCTCTTTTTTAACTTGAGCACTTCAGATGCTAACAGTATTTACTTACCAACACAATCTATGCAATTTCCCACTACGATTAATACATTTCTTTTTCTCCTGTCCATTTAAACACTTACTGTCTTCTTACACTAGCTATTAAAGATTGAGAAGTGTTGGAGACGTAAGCCAAAGCAGATAATTTCCTGAAGAGAAGTATGCCTTAAGTGATTTCTCTTTGTTAGATCTTTTTATTTTCTTCTTTTTTTAATGAAAAACAAAAACAAGAAAAATTGATAACAAATGTCTTTCAAACCTGAAGAGGTGACAGGAAGCTTCTGAAAGCAGCTTTATTATTTTTTTAAATGAATTTCCTAGAACCAGAGTTGGAGGCAGTCTTTTAGCACTGTTGTACATTAGTGATACTTCCCCTCCCTTTGGGAAGCTAAGACCCAAGTGGCGGTCATTACTGCCAATAGCCGGGTTACCCAACGGATTCCTGGAAAGGGCTCACTTAAAAGATTCAGCCAGATCCTCTCCAGGGGCTTCCAGTTCCCATCATCCCAGGAATGAAATATTCAGTATCATCTTTCTGCACCTGAGGCTGCCGTGGATTATATTCTTGCTGTCTCCATTACTGGGGCAGCCAAGAGCTCAGCTATAGTGATAGGCTAGGAAGCAGTTAATGAGCTGCATTTGGTCCCCGAAGGAAGGGAAGAAATGGCCCAGAATCAAAGACTAAAGAATTCAGTTGAATGCAACCACACTGCGCCCGTCCCCCAATGGCTTACTTTGAAATCACAGGACCCATACTTGAGTCATCCACACAAACTTGTATAAAAGGTGTTGCATTAGGTCCTAACCTAGAAATGCTCATATTGACCCCTTTTTCTTTCTGCTTCTGAAATGTGTAGATTTCTCAAAAATGTTATGCCTAATCTTCTGCTTTTTGCTCTTTTAAATAAGCTTTGGAGATGGATTCCAGATCAATGATTTTGGTGTGGTTATCCTTTTCCACCATTACTTAACTGTTTCATAACTAACTACTGAATAGTTGAATAAATGAATGAATAATTTTTCCTAAGTTCTAGACTCTCACTTCTAATTGCCTAGCATTTCTGAGTCGGACACGACTCAACGGCAGTGAGTTTGGTTTTTGGTTTGGCATGGCACATCCTTTTCTGGATGTCTTACAACATCTCCAATGACACATCTTAAGCCAAACTCCTTTCCTTCAGCAAATTCTGCCCTTCAACCTCACTTGATAAGGTTGCTTTTCCTCATGACATCACACCCTAAATTCAAGTTTCCTTTGGTTTCTCTGTGTTCTTTACCCTCTGAGTCAAGACTGTCATATATTGTTTCTTCTACATCTGGAATGTTTCTCCAATCTGCTAGCTTCATTTGCAGTCGTGGCAATATCCTTAATGGGAAGATCATTGCTGCGTACATGGTAGCTTCTGACTAAATGTTTGTCCAATGAATGTGAGTTGTTACTACTCATTCTTGCTTCCTTTACAATGCTGTTTTGACTCGGTATATACTCCTTTATGAAATCTTATGGTAGGGGCACTGTCTGAGTACTCCCTACAGGGCCAGGACATACATGCATTCAGACACACATTACCAATGAGCGGAATTTCTTGTTGTAACCATCTGATTATTTAAAAAAATTTTACTTAGTGGTGATGAACAACAGTTTGGGTGTCACATTGGTTTACGTCTGTGTTCTAGAATTACCTAGTTGTATACTTCCCTCTGGCAAGTTACTGTTCTGTCCAAACCACTGTTTCCTAAACTGTAAAATGAGTCCTTATCTTTTGGGTTGCTAGCATCTGGCTCAGGTCATACGTTGTGAATAAGTGTGTGCTCCTATCATTATTTTCCTGATGGCCAGGGGCAGACTTGCACTGAAGTCTCTTTGTTAGCCAGTGGCTGGAGTGTGGGTTGTCCATGCATTTATTGGGTGCAGGGGCAATGGCAGAAAACAATGGGGAGTGGAGAGGCAGGCATTTTGCATTCAATAATCAAGTACAGTTTGGAAATACTTGCCTTGTATAGCCCTCAGCCGCCTGTGAAATTCATCTGCATCTTGTTCCCTTGGCCTATGGGGTATTTTCAAATACAAATTAGGTTGGCCAGAATTCCTTTTCTGCACCAACTCTCCTGGGTGCAACTTAGAGGTTATTAAGATGCCTAATAAAAGGAGAGAGCACATTTAATAACATTACCATCAGCTCAACAGAGCTGAGCTATGTGGGCCCACAGTGCCCCAGAGCTAGCAGCCTCCAGTCACTGGGGCACTTGTTTAGAAGAGGCCCTATAATTATCTGCACTTAAAAAGCACCATTAAATCCATTGAGGCAGTAATGTCCCATTTGCAGGGCCCTTCTGCCTGCATTACTCTGGAAATCCAGGGCCTGGCTTCTTTTTGTGGAAGGAGGAAAGGGAATAGACAGAGGTGCCTGGGCTAACGTAACGGCTGGTTAAATTCACAAAATGGTAGATCCACTAAGTGCCATTGCGTCCCTGTTGGAGCTTTTCCTTTTTCTTTAAGCAAACCTTTGTGGAACACTTGCTGTGTTTCAGTACCATACCGGACACTTCTGTAGGATTTCATTTAAATCTCACAACTCTTTCCGTAGATCAGTGGTTCTCAATAAGCAAAGATTTTGCACTCCAGATGTTTGACAATGTCTGGAGGCATGTCTGGTTTTCACACATGGGGTAGGAATCTATTGGATCGAGGCCAGGAATGACGCTAAACTTTATGCCGTACACAGGGCAACCACTACAGACAGAAATATCCAACCCCGAATGTCAATACCCAAATTCACTGCTGTCAAGTTGATTTTGACTCATAGTAACCCTATAGGACAGGGTAGAACTGCCCCATAGTGTTTGCAAGGAGCACCTGCTAGATCCAACCTGCTAACTTTTGGTTAGCAGCCATAGCATTTAATGGTTACACAACCAGGGTTTCCTCAAGAGCAGTGAGGCAATCAAGGCCCAGGGAGGTACTGGGAGACTTGCCAGGAGTCATCCAGCTGGTACATGGTGAAGCCATAGGAGCTCGAACTCACTGCTTTGCAGACTTCCTTGTGGAGTTCTTCCACTCAAAGCACTGCTCCCAGCAGAACTCCCTTCCTGCCCTTTTCCACACCAGTCACCAGCCCTCATGCAAAGGCAGTAACCGATCACAATGCCATTTCCCAGCAGTAAGATGATGCTTGCTTTCGGACAAGTTGTTTCTTTTGAAGAAAATTCCTTTTGAGCTCATATACAGTTGTTGTCCATTTTGAATGGACAACCCTGTGTAAGAAGCGTGTCTATATTTAGCTTTTGTATATGGGAAACATGAATAAAGTGTGCTTTTCCAGGAGTCTGATGTCTGTGTCATCAGAAGCGATCAATGAACAGAGGAGGACGTTACTCTGGTGAAGGAGAGGGCCAGTGAGGATGAAGCAGACCATTGGTTACGTGGGTTGGCACAATAGCTGCCACATTAGGCTGGAATATCCCGGCCGTTGTGCGGATAATGCAGGACCTAGCAACTCTTCATTCTGTTACCTATAAGGTGGGCCGTGATTTGGGATCAACTCAGCAGCTATCTATGTATCTATCTATCTACATATCTACATATGTATCTATCTATGTATGTAGGCATCTATCTATCTATCTGTTGTTCATCTATCATCTGTCTATCCAATTTCTACATGGAGTTTCACAGAAACTTCATTTCAAATAAAGAGCCATTAGTGGTTTAAGCCAAAGGTTTGGCAGTTTGAACCCATCCAGAGGTTCCTTGGAAAACAAGTCTCATGATCTGTTTCCGAAAGATCAGTCTGGAAAATTCTAACAAACAGTTTTGCTCTGTACATGGGGTGATTCATGACTCAGAATTGACTCGATGGCAACACACAACTATGGTTTAAGAGGAAGTCTGTGTGTAGAACATTTGGTGGCCTGGAATGGAGAAGGTACGCTGTACGCAAAATTGATATTGATCTAGAATCAGGAGCTCAGCTTTCCTCAGTTCTGGGCCTTTGCAAAAGCTGTTCTCTCTCTCAGGATCACTCTTCCTTCACCTCTTCTCCTTGTGATGTGTTCATTCTGTCTCCTTTCTTGTGTCTCACCATAAAAATCACCTCTTCTTAGAAAACTTTCCCCAGATCTTGGTTAGGCATCCTCCTACATGATTCCTGAGCTTTCTAAATCATTAAATCAGCTCCATCCAACTAAAATATAATGTGAACCAGCCACATATATAATTTTAATTTTTCTAGTAGCTGTGTTAAGAAACATGAACAAGGGACAGGTGAAATTAATTCCAATAATATATTTTAAGCCCCAAATATTCATGATAGTATCATTTCTACATGTAATTAACATAAAATATTAACAAGATGATATTACATTATTACATAATGCAGTATTTTACATTATTATTATTATTGGAGAAGGTCTTTGAAATCTGGGGTGTATTTTGCACATAACAGCCCATTTCAGTCTAAAGGCTTAATTTTTAGTTGTCATATTGAAAAACAGTCCCACTGAAACAACAAAGCTGGTTTAATACAAAAATATCTTCAGTTTGTAAATTTGAATTCATAAAATAATAAAATTCAATTAAAAATTCAGTTCCTCAATTTCAGTAGCTGCATTTTAAGTGCTCAGTATTCACAAATAGCTAGTGCTGCTGTACTGGGCCGTGCAGTCATAGGTTATTATAAGACACATCAAATGGAAATTTGCCTGTTGACCTGTCTTTTCCTCCACTACACTCTAACACCCCTAAGGTCAGGGATTATGCCTTATTCAGCGAACTTTGTCAGTGCCTGGCACAGAACTCAGCACACTGCAGACACTCAGTAAAAATACCCATTGGATGGCTTGAGATAACACTTCTAATCCTGGTGTCTCCATTAAATCACTCTAAAACTAGATAATCCAAGCTCTGCTCTAGTAAAATGAGGGTGCTGGGTGTTTTTGACAGTCTGTCCTAGTGGCTGGTAATGACTGCTATGTCATCAAAGGTAAGAAGGCCTGGGGATCTGCTTCTGAAGAGATAATGGTCAAGAAAACCCTCTGGAGCAGTTCTACTCTGTAATACATGGTTATACCATGAGTCAGAATCAACTTGATGGCAATGGATTTTTGTTTTTTAAAAGATGATGTCATTAAAATAAATACAAGTGTATATGAATATGTATAGAACTACATCCAAAAGGATATACAGAAACATGATGATAGAAATTGTATCTGAGTGTCAAGCATAAAAATGATCAGTTAACACAAGAGATAATAATTATTTTCCATATGTGATGCCCCCACAATAAGCAGAGAATCCCTAATGTAGAAATTTCAGGCTTTGTGACTAGTTAGGGCAGGTGGGTGGGAGATATAGACAAATTCTTTCTTCTTTTAACTCCCTGAACTTGTGACTCATGTTCCCTGTGAGGTTTATTTATGGATAAAAACCCTAGACTGACTTTATAAACTTGGAAGAAATTCTATTTTATGATAAACAATAATATCTTATATTAATAATGATAATTTCAACTAATAATTTGAAGTTTTCAGCATGCTGTCACATAGCTGTGGTTTACTGAGTACTTAATATGTCTTAAGCACACATCTCTATTTTTATACTGCCTCTGCAAAGTAGGAATAATGTCTCCCATTTTGCAGATGGGAGGACTAAACCTCAAAGAAATAAGTGGTGCTAGTTTCTACTGCTAGTGAGGACAAACTTAAGTCTATGTTCTTCCCATTGCATTATGTTTTTTGCATTATTTGACTCCAAGTAACCCACTGCATCCGAGTCTCCCACCATCCTCTAGGAGTTGTCTATCTGAAGCTTCTCTAGACTTTTCAGCCAGGTGTGCAGAAACAAAATGAACATAGTGCTACAGTTAAACATCAGGCCTATAGGTCAGACTTCCTAAAGCTGAAGACTGCTCAAGACTGATCAGCTGTGTAACCTTGGGAAGGATTCTTTGGGTGTTACAAGGAAGTCCTGGGTGGTTAATGCACTCAGCTGCTAACCAAAAAGCTCAAGTCCATCCAGAGATATCTTGGAAGAAAGGGGTGACAATCTGCTTCTGAAAAATTGGCCTTTGAAAACCCTGCAGAGCTTAATTCTATTCTTAACACACATAGGGTTGCTGTTAGAGTTGACATGATGGCAACTTTTTTTTTTTTATTTACTTTAGAGAAGTTACTTAGCTTTCCCATGCCTTAATTATTCCTTCTGCAAAATGGAGGTGATGATGCCAGTCACAGCTATGTTGTAGACTTATGAGAAGTTTGTTTGAGTCAGTTGAGGTAAAGAGGCCTATCTTAGTGTCTGGCTTATTGAACATGATGAGTACATGTTAGTCACTGCCCTGCCCTTCTTTTCCTTTTCGTAATTGTTATAGGGGCCAGGAAATGGAGACAGAGGTTACGGTAGGTACCTCACCTAAGGTTGCATAGCTAATAGGACATAGAGTGGCTCCTTTTTTTAAGTCTTTCTGTTGATCAGAAGATCCATCTGGGTTGGTCCAAGTAGAGGATAGAAGATGTGAGAGAAGCTCAGGGTAGAACAGCACTGCTGCTTGTGCTTATGCAGTAGGTAAATGGAATGAAACAGCATCTAATCCAACCCAGCCCCAAACCACAAATGTCAACAGATGTTTTATAGAAGGGAAGGTGCCAACGAACATGTCACATGCTCTTTTGAAAATAAACGCAGCCACATAGGGACTCTAAAGTAAAAAATAAGAACTGAACTGTTTATGCATCTCCTCTGGCTCCAGTTTATGGTGTTTCAAATGCCACAGCAGAAACAGGCATGGGACGAGGAGCCTCAGATGTGGTGGAGAGGTCACTGGGCTCTGCTGTTATCTAATTGAATTGCTGGACCTGCAGCTGCATTGTTACAAGAGGGGCTGATGACTTCCTGCTCCTGGACTTGTTGGGAGGATTTCACTAGAGAGCTCTCAATCTTGTTCAAGAATGTACTTGAAGGCCATTTCTTGTTTCCTGGTTACCTCCTTCAGACAGAAGAAGATCTACTTTCCTGGTATGACTCACTTCTGTCAGGCCCTCCAGTAAACTAAATTCAGCGGGCGGCTCCAGAGAGCACTTGACACCATCTTTCCATGGGAAGATGATCCTCCACGAGCCTTTGTGCAGTTGTCCTTTTTTCTCGTGTACCTCTCAGGGTTTTCATTTACCTCGCTCACATTGTGCTGACTTACCCCATAATGTGTCTTGCCTTTCCCTTTATTAGAATGAACTCATTTGTCTCCAGAGGGTTTTCAATGGTTCATTTTTCAGAAGTAGATCTTTGGCTGAATCTCTTGTGCATGGATACGAACCACCAATGTTTTGGTTAGCAGCCAAACATGTTAACCATTTGTCTGTACCACCCAGGGACTCTGACATTAGCAGTCAAAACTAAAAAACCAAACCCACTGCTGTGGAGTTGATACTCAAAGCAATCCTGTAGGGAATACTAGAACTCCCCTCATAGGGTTTGCAAAGCTGTAAATCTTTACGGAAGCAGACTGCCATACTTTTCTCACATGATGTCGCTGTTGGGTTCTAACTACTGACCTTGCCATTAGTGACTGAGTGCTTCAATCATTGTGTCACCAGGTCCCCTTCCATACTGCCAGTAGAAGGTGGAAATGGAAGTTTGGCAGACAAAAAAATAACCAATGTTCATTCACTTTGCCATCCTTTCCACCACACTGTGTGGTCTTTTTGTTAGGGTCAATGCTTCACTGAAAAAAATCGAAAAATCCAATTGAAATGAAGGAGTTAAGGTAAATGCAGTGGCTTAACCATCAGCCAAATGACATTTTAACAGCCTTTTTAACATAGCCTGGCTGGGCTAAGGCCTTCCTTGCAAAATGCCTTAATCCTTGGCCTCTAAATAGAGAGTTATTTTCAATTTCTTCAGTTCCTAATGTTTTAAATGGAACTACTGTTCCCCTTGGAGCAGCCAGTGGCTGGCTGGAGACCTTTATTGATATATATATAAATTACCCCAGTCCCTTCTACTGCCTACAGATCCAATCATATAGAACTAATGCGCATATAAATAAAAACCTGGAAGTGTGGTTCATGGCAATAAGTAGTGCAGCCGAAGTTTATACCATTCTGCAAAGACACCTTGATACATTGCTGATAATCTTCCTAATGTGTTTAAAGAGGCAGTGTGTCAGCTCAGACCAGAGCACCCTGGGGACCAGATGGGAAATCTGATTCCTGAGCTTCTGATTGATCAAGAGAAGAATCTGTCCTGCCAGGAGGAGGGTCACCTCAGGCTGTAAAGGGCAGAATAGCTGGAAATCATGCCCTAAAGTCACCCCCTGTGGAGTTGGACTGGCCTCCAAAATGTTCATAGATGAGACCTGGAGTTCTTAGGTTCTCTCCTTGCGTTCTGTGTTGATGACGCATTCTGATGCAGGGCTGGCTGCAAATGAGTAGCAGAAGGCTGTCTCAGCAGCTGAGGAACAGTCTACAAAGAAATTCCTGTGTTTTCCATCCAGCGAGGTCCACATGCATAGCTTTCACTGATGTTTTTGAAAAAGGCCTTTCTGGTGAGTAAGTCACTGGTCTTGCAGATTTTTATCATGTAATTTCCTGTGTTGTTTTTATTACCAAGGCCATATTTTCAAACTACTGACCCACTATTTCCAGCTTTCACATTTCAATCACCAGTGCTTATCAATGCATATTGATTGCATGTGTGATCAATTTCAGAATGCAGAAGTTAGGATAAGTCTCCAATTTCTTCATTTTTGCTGTTAGTGGTTGGTGAGTACATTCGAATAAATCATCAGGAGTGATTTTTCTGGAAGGTGTTTTGGTCAGTTAGGGCTGCTCTAACAGAAATACCACATAATGGATAGCTTTAACAAAGAAAGATTTATTCCGACACAGTCTGGTAGGCTACAAGTCTGAATTCATGACGTCCGCTCCAGGGAAAGGCTTTCCTCCTTGTTGGCTCTGAAGGAAAGTTCAGTATTGCATCAATCTTTGTCCAGAGAGCACCTTGGTGCAGGAACCTCAGGTCCGAGAGACACGCTTTTCTCCAAGTGCTGCTTGCTTTATGGTATGAAGTTTCCAATTCTTAGTCTGCTCCCTTTTCCTTTTATTTCTTGCAGGATGAAAGGATTAAGGGTGGGACAAGCCGTACTTCAGGGAAACTCCCTTTACGGTGGAGCAGGGAGGTGATCCTGTGATCACATACAGCATACAAAAACCACAAAATGGGGGACAATCACAAGATTCTGGGAATCATGGGCCGGCCACGTGGCTACACATATTTTGGGGGGGACACAATTCAATCCATGACAGAAGGCAAACCTGATTATGGCTG
Source organism: Heterohyrax brucei (assembly GCA_028571685.1). Lineage (NCBI taxonomy): Eukaryota > Metazoa > Chordata > Mammalia > Hyracoidea > Procaviidae > Heterohyrax > Heterohyrax brucei. The sequence continues at coordinate 176,501,205 of CM053141.1, forward strand.
TTTTGCACTTTGTCCCTCCAGTGACTTCACTTGCTTGCCCTCTGAACCATTGCTACAGCCTTATCAAGTTCCATGCTCCCTACTTGTCCTTCTCCAGACACTCTTGATGTGGAAAAACGAGCCAGCACCTCTTAGTTTAGAGAAGCAGTGGCAGTTTCTTACGCCAGTGGGCCAGCAGGAGTTAATGCTCTCCAAAGCGCTGGCCCCGTGTGTCAGGGTTTTGGGTGTTTTATGGGGTTGGTTGCAGGTGGGGATGGAGTGACTGGGGGATGTGAAGGGTCAGGAGGTGGCAGTGAACGGCTGGGGAATGGAGGGTCGGGAGGTGGTCACGGAACGGCTGAGCGGCTGGGGGCAGCAGAGGGTCCGGTGGCCGGGATCTGATTGGTCTAGTGGGAGGGGGGATGGGGTTAACCAGTTTCCTCTTCATCTCCCCCCTTTGATACCCCCCATTTTTCTCCATGTAGTAGGGGAGAAAGATGGAGTTGGGTGTCACATTCAGCTTCAGTCTGCTGTAGTTGGTGATATCCTCGAAGGGCGAGGATTCGCGCCGTGGTTCCGGTCACTAAGGTGCTTTCGATGAATCGGATGATGGCACTGACGATGGCCGGGGCCCACTACAGCCATCAGGAGAAGAACAAGTAGTGGCCCGAAGATTGGTAGGATCCACGGGAGCCAGGAAGCCCTGATGCTCCACGAAGAGGTGAGTTCACATCGTGGTTGATCCATTCCGGTGCAAATCTCTGCAACCTTAGAGGCAACTACTTTAAGCTGGTTAAGAAAATAACAGCATTCCTCTTCTATGGTCGGGCACAGTCCTCGTTGTTCGGCTAGAAGATGATCTAATCCCCTTCTGTTTGGGAGGACTGTTGAGGCTAGGAAGTTTATTTGCTCCTGTAGTGTGAGCAGAGTTTTGGCTGCTTGTCTCCATGTCCAAGTTAAGGGCTTCAAGTTTATGGAACAAGGTGAGGGAGCTAGCTAGTCCTCCTGTTTCTGCGGCCAGTCCTGCAATAGTGGCGATGCCCATTACGGCTATCCCTGCCCCTTGTGCCCGGCAGTGAATATGTTATGGTTGGACAGGAACATTTTTTCAAAATTGACAGGTGAAATTAAATGGTAGTTGGGTAAAGTGTATACGGGTGTGCAAGTCCTGTTTTCTGGTAGGCGTTTGTATAAAAATCCATCACACCAAAGAAAGGTGCGGTCAGGCATACAGATAGAGTCTGTGCTGATGAGGTTATTTATACAGTTGGGAGCTGTATTGGGAGCTCCCCTCCTCGAATAGCAAACAGGTGTTGTTCTGTTGAGGAGAGGAGTTTGTATGGTAGGCAGAGCCAGCCTGTTGCTTGGTTTGGTTGTTCCTGGGTTATATTTAGCAGGACCACCATGGAAGGGTTGTCAGTATGAGGTAGGCATACCTTACACGTACCGACCCTGGTGATGTTAATGATGTCGCGTCCTACAGTATAGAGCGTCTTGGCTAGAGGCTTGGTCAGGAGTCCTCGGATCTGGAGAGTTATTTTCTTGTACTTGGGAGTCAGTAACTTTTCTGTTACCTTTTTAGCTATTTCTGTGGCCTCATGCTCTCCAGGTCTATTTACGACTCCTTTTGTTTCCTAACGACGCTTTGTTTAAATGCTGTCCACCAAGAATTTGTGAATCAGCACTGCATCCTTGGGTTGCATGGGAGAGTCAACATGGTCCTGCCACACACCTTAACAGTTATCAGTTCACGCTGTGGAGTCTTTTACTCTGGTGGATAGTGATACAGGACTTGACATGGGCCTAGTCCCCCTGGACATGTCTGGTGCTTTTTAAAGCCTCCCTTTATGAGCCAAAGAGGAAGCACAGAAAGAATAAGGTACAGACTAGCAAGTAAGCAGCTATGAGGCATAGTTGGTTGCCTGTAGTGTAGGTGGGAGGAAGAGTGCTAGCTAGTCCTATAGAAAGCAGTACGGCTACTGAAATTAAGCTTAGTTGTACAGACAGGACTACTGGGTGGAGGGAGGGACAATCTGGTGGAGCATGAGTTTCAGTGGTTGTTCTGGTTGTTGAGAGCTGGTCCATTAGTCATCTGGGGCCACGGTTTTGACTCGGCTGTGGTGTATGCATGCAGCCAGTTCTGCAACTTTAACAGCAGTTAGGGTTGTTAGAATTATCATATATGGTCCCTTCCATCAGGGCCGTAAGGGCTCAACTTTCTACCTTTTTACCCAGACTCTGTCTCCAGGTTGGATCCGGTGGGCTGGGGAGGTGAGTACGATGGGGGTTCTTTCCTGTATGTACTGAGAGAGTTCATTTGAGACTTTTCCCAATGTTCTAACTTGTTTGGTTTGCTCTGTCTCTCCCCATTCCTCCAAGGGCCACACCTGGGGCATGATGGGAGGCGGCTGCCCAAACAGCATTTCAAAAGGGGATAGTTTGTGTGGTTCTGGAGTACACCTTATTTTTAAAAAGGCTAGGGGCAGTAACTGGACCCAGGAGAGTTTGCTTTCTTGATGTAACTTGGCTATGTAATTTTTCAGCGTTCTGTTTGTTCTTTCTTCCTTGCCTGAGCTCTGGGGCCTCCAGGCCATGTGTAATTTCCAAGTTATTTTCAGTGATTGGGATAATCTTTGTATTGTCTTAGCTACAAATGCAGGACCATTGTTGCTGCCCATGGAGAAAAGGAGTCCGTGCCAGGGCTTGATTTCCTTGAGGAGTGCTCTCTACCTGTAAGTCTTCCAATGGGGATTTTCCCCAGTATTGTATTCCAGGCTTCGGGTCATGCTGCTGGCAGTAAACACAGTGGCAGGAGACTTGGGAGCACAGAGTGGCCAGGTGAGGACTATATAAGTATTTTTCTAGAGCTTCTTGCATTTTAGTCTTTCCCCAGTGAGTTATGTCATGTTGATGTTTTACTACTGGCCAGCTCAGGTTGTCTGGTACAAAAACACGTTTATCAGGCAATATCCACCATCCTGATGAGTCTTTTGTTGCTTCTTCCTGTGTGGCCCACTGATCTTCTTTCATGGTGTAACTGGGGTCTGGTGGGAGTGTTGGGGCCACTAATATCTGACTGGGGAGAATCAGTTCACTTTTGAACCCGGCTGCTGCCCTGGCAGCCTGGTCTGCCAATTGATTTCCTCGAGCTTTGGGATTATCTGTTTTCTGGTGTCCCCTGAAGTGTATGACTGCCACCTGTTGGGGTTTCCATACAGCTTCCAGTAAAAGTAGAATCCCTTCTTTATTCTTAATGGGTTTTCCCCCAGCTGTGTGTAGAACTCTTTCTTTACAGATCGCCCAAAGAAAATGAAGTGTGGCAAAAGCATAACGGGAGTCTGTACAAACGTTTACCATTTTGTTCTCTGCCAGCATCAGGGCTCTTAGAAAGGCCCACAGTTCTGCTCTCTGAGAAGACCACCCATTGGGCAGTCAGTTAATTTCTAGGATTCTAGTGGGTGTTGTGACAGCATACCTGGCTTGCCGTTTGGTCCCCTGCACACAGCTACTTCCATCCATAAAGAGGGTTAGGTCTGGGTTGAAGAGGGGCTGGTCAGAGAGGTCAGGCCAACTGGCATGAACCATTTCTATGACTTCTTCACAGTCATGCCCAGGGGGGCCGTCTTCTGAGGGGAACAATGTTGCAGGGTTTAGAGTTTTAACAGTTTCTATGTTATGGTGGGGTTGTTACATAGCAGAGCCTAGTACTGTGTGACTGGTGCATTACTGAGCCAGTGGTGTCCTTTAGCGTTTACTAAGGACTGCACATTGTGGGGGACTTTGATGTGAACAGGCTGTCCAAAAGTGAGCTGGTTAACCTCTTTGACCAGCAGGGCTGTGGCTGCGAGGGCTCTTAGGCAGGGCGGCCACGCTGCTCCCACTGGGTCTAACTGTTTAGACGGATAAGCTACAGGCTGTGACCAGGGCCCTACCATTTGAGTCAGTACCCCTAAGGCAGTCTTGTGTTTTTTTGTGGACAAATAAGTTGAAACATCTGTAGATGTCTGGGAGGCTAAGGGCCGGGACAGTGGTGAGGGCTTGTTTTATAGTCTCGAAAGCTTCTGCTTGCTTTTTTTGCCATTCAAGGGAGGCGGCCTCGGGACCTTTGAATAGATTGTAAAGGGTTCTGGGTATCTCTGCATATCCTGGTATCCAGATGCGGCAGTATTTCATTGTCATTGAGTCTGGGGCACTGGGAGGATGGTTATGAGCCTTTTTCTTCTGTACCCAGGGCTCTATGGCCCTTGGAAATAACAAATCCCAAGTACTTTACTTGTTGGAGGCAGATCTGGGCTTTGTCCCAGGAGACTGGATATCCTGTTACCTCTAGATGGCCCAACAGGGCTTGGGTTTCCAGATGGCACTGGGCTTCAGTTTCACAGGACAATAGCAGGTCTTCTACATATTGTAACAAGGTCACTTGTCAGTGCATGCCTGCGGTGGGGTGATAGTCAGACAGATCGGTGGCCAAAGCCTCTCCAAATATAGTGGATGACTTTTTGAATCCTTGTGGGAGACAAGTCCAGGTGAGTTGAGTTTTGGTTCCAGTGTTCGGGTCTTCCTATTCAAAAGCAAACAGCAGCTGGCTTGCCGGGGTGAGTTGGTACAGAAGAAAGCATCTTTTAAGTCCAAGCAAATGAGCCACTTAGCCTTTGGATGAATTAGTCCCAGGAGAATGTATGGATATGGGATCACTGGGTGCAGAGTTCGCTGTTATGATTGACTGCATGTAGGTCCTGTGCTGGATGAATCCCTCCCCCGGGTTTCTTTCCTGGCACTAGGAGGGTATTCCTCCCAACTTGACGAGGATGTTGTGCTGTAGAAGTCTATTAACAGGGGGTGCAATGCCATGTGAAACTCCCTTGAAAGAGGATACTGGGGAACTCTTATCGGTAGGGCCCCAGGTTTTAGATTTGTCATGACTGGGGGCCAGTGGTCTGCCAGTCCTGGAGGGTTAGTTTCAGCCCATACTCCTGGGAAGTCCTGTCTGAAATGAAGGGGATCCCTCTTCGTTTCTGGTGGTGATGGGTCTTTGGGTAGTCCCTATTCTTCTTCAAGTTTACAGTTATAATTAGAATTGTGGTCCCTGGTGGGTGCAGAGTCAGACAGTGGTTTGTCCTGGTCTGAAGGTTATTTCTGCCCCCAATTTCCTGAGAAGGTCTCTTCCCAGTAGGGGAATGGGACACTCAGGGATATACAGGAATTTGTGATGTACTCAATGGCCCGCCCAGGGTGCAGATTCTGGGCTGCAGAAAGACCTTATTTCTCTGTGATCCCGTGGCACCCAGTACTGTGGCTGTCCTGGAACCTTAGGGTCCAGTGGGGGTAGTTACCGCCGAGTGTTTGGCCCTACTGTCAATGAAAATGTCCATGGGTTGGCCCACCACATCCATCATGACCATGGGCTCCCAGGGACTGACTGAGATTGAAGGATCCTGGTCTGGCCAAGTCAGAATCTTTGTTTGCCAGGGCAAGGAAGCGCCCGTCTGCTTCAGGTTTGTACTGTGAGCCCCCCGGTGTTCGGGGCTCATCTTTTCTCTTCATACTGTTTGTTCTTGGAGGCTGGATGGGGCGCTCCCGAATCCAGGGTCCCTCTTGTTTACTGTAGGCACACTGGTTAGCCCCAAGTGGCAGTCGGGAGGATTTTTGGCTCTTTCTGGTTTTGGCCTCTGGTGGAGGGGCCCTCCCAGTGACTGCAGCTGCAATCTGGGCTGCTTTCTGCCAGGTCCTCCTGTCAGCCTGTCTGTGGGCCACCTTGTCCCGATTCATACATACTTTGTTGGCCACTTCTATTAACTGAATGCTAGTCATCCTTGCAAAGCCACCTAGCTTTTGGAGTTTTTTTCAAATATCCTCGGTGGCTCGAGCCACCAAGACGTCAATTACCATAGTCTGATATTCTGGGGCTTCTGATTTAAAGGGGATTCACATGCGGCAGGCTTCACAGAGTCTCTCACAGAATTCCGAGGGTGGCTCTTTTGGCCGTTGTATGACAGTTTGAATCTTGGTGATGTTAGTTACTTTTTTGGCTCCTGTCTGGGCTCCCTGTATGATGGCCTCCTGGTAGGTTTGAAGCTGTCTTCTTCCCTCAGTGGTGTTAAAGTCCTGTGTAGGCCTAGTCTCGGGCAGACTTCTCTGGACATAGCCATCTAAATCTATTATTCCTACCAGGGGGTTGTCTTGGAGCCACCTACAGGCCCCTTCCAGCACTTGTCTCCTTTCATCTGTGGTAAGGAAACGAAGCAGTAGCTGATGGACATCGTCCCAAGTGGGCTGGTGACTTCTAATGATGGTCTCGAGTCAATCTACTGTGGCCTGAGGTTTTTCAGAGTATGAGGGTGCATGATGTTTCTAGTTTAGGAGGTCTACTGTGGTAAAAGGCTGGTCATAAAACACCGGTTGTCCGGGAGTTGTGGACCCACTGGCTCTAACTGAGGGTGGACTCTGAGTCTCCCTGAGGGGGAGTTGCAGTGCTCCCTGGATGCTCCTTGTCACTGGCCGAGGTGGCGGCTCAGAGGACTGTGGAGTTAGTTTTAGTGTCTCAGTTGGGGGCTCCTGCAGTGATGGGAGACTTTTGGACAGGGCTGAAGGGGACACAGATGGAGGGGCCATTTCTTGCAACATTGAGCCTGGTGAGGGGACCACTGCTGTGGGGACATGTGGTGGGGCTCATCTTCGGGGGTCCTTGGTGAACAAGTGGGCTTTCGTCCAGATTTGCAGCTTGCGGGTAAGAGGACCTTGCCACTCTCTGCTTCGTTGCTACAAAAGTGGACCCATGGGTGTAGGGTCTGTGCTATAGTCAGCCATTGATCTATGATTGATCAGGGTGTCCTGGTTCTCTAGTTATTACTTTCCAGATAGCCCTAACCTTATACTGTTCCACGGTTCTCCCCAGAGGCCATCCTACTCCAAATGAGGGCCAATCTATTTCACACAGGGGTTTTAATTTCCTGGGGTGAAGTTTGGCTCCATAGTCATCTGTAAATCCCTTCTTAAAGTTTTTGAGCATGATTTCTAAAACTGTTGGCTTTGATGGAGTCCCGCCTGTCGTGACAGTGTCTCAAAGACAAAGAGACACAGACAAATTTTCTTTCAGGCTCTCTACTGGCCCTTCTTCTTGCGAGGACTTAGAGTTCTGGCTTGATTAAAGTGCTCCCACATAAGCCCCAGGCTGGAAGGGTTGTTCACCCAGCACCACTTTGCCTTATGCTAAACCTACGGAACTGCAGTTGCGAGCCCACTCAGGAACTGTGGCTGAAACCTTGGGCTGTCACAAAACATACGAGCTCAAACACACACACACACACACACACACACACACTCACACACACCCATTGAAGACTAGCCCTACTTGTGAGAGGTAGACCTATTCTGATGTCATAAGACACAGGAGGTGATCAGTTTCCTCTGCTGCCAGTTGGGACAGGCCTGACGGGGACAGGGCCCCCGGGGGCCTACCTGAAACCATCCAAACTTGACTGAGCGGGCCCTGGAAACTTGTTCTCATTACCTTTCTGTTGGGTCTCGTCTGCGACTGGATTGGGAAGCCCCGGTCTGGAATCTGAACACTGGGGACCCCAACAATGCAGTGGATGGCGCTGTCCCCTGGTTCCTCCGTCGGGCCGGGGCACTTTCAAGCCGGTCAGACACATGGCTTAAGGGGCCAGCACAGTCATTTCCTGGTCAGGAAACCAAAATTGATGTGGAAAAACGAGCCGGCACCTCTAGGTTAGGGAAGCAGTGGCAGTTTATTACGCTAGCGGGCCAGCGGGGGTTATCGCTCTCCAAAGCTCTGGCCCAGTGTGTCAGGGGTTGGGGTGTTTTATGGGGTTGGTTGCAAGTGGGGACGAAGCGGCTGGGGGATGCGGTAGGTTGGGAGGCTGGCATGAAAGGCTGGGGAGAGGGGGGTCAGGAGGTGGGGATGGAGCGGCTCAGTGGCTAGGGGCAGCGAAGGGGCAGGTGGCGGGGATCTCATCGGTCTAGTTCCAGAGTGTGGTGAAGCAGCTCACGGAGGTGGGGGTGGGGAATGGGGTTAACTAGTTTCCTCTTCACTCTGACTTGCTATTTTTTTCTCTTTTGTTATGAATGGTGAACTCTCTGCCGGGGTGCCCAGTTCATGTGACATAGCCTAAACTCTGTGCCTATTAGAGTGTTATTGTACCTGCATCTTTTGTTCAGTGTAGTCAGAAGGCTTCCCTTCCTTTTTGCCTTTATTTCCATTATTCCCTGAGCTTAAAGTAGACTTCTTGACACTATGAGTCCTGTCCGTCCTCATGGTTCGGCGTCCTCTCTTCATATACCTTTCCCTGATCCTTCCAGCTGGAAATCAACTCTGCCTTGGGTCTATTGGTCAACTTACCACTTTCCATTAATATCATATCAACTTATGTATGTGTATTATCTTTCCTAGTCTGGGTGTACCTGGAATTGGTTCACCTTTAGGCTTTCCGTGAATACTCTAGAGGGCAGTTCTACTCTGACCCCTAGGGCTGCCATGAGTCGGTCTGACTCGATGGTACTTGGCTGGCTTGGCTTGACTTCTGCAAACTCCTGCAGTGTCTACCTATAGCAGGTGCTCAGTTTGTGTTTGGCGATTGTGCAAATGAGTGAAGGATAGATAAATGAAGTCGTGTTAACCACGGTAGGAGATATCAGTCCTAGACAAGAATTTAAGGAGAAGAATTTAAGCATTGAGTATCAAAGAGCTTGAAGGTGCTGGTGTGTCTGAGAACCGGGGATCAGGGACAAGGACTAAGGAGGTGAGTAGGGGTGGATAGAGGCAGGAAATGGCTCTGTAGTTGGGAATTTTTCCCAGGAGGAGCCCTGAAGCTGAGCCCAGGGAGGGAGCAGAAAGAGGCAAAATAAGCAAAGTACACTATTCTTGCTCTGTATTACAGGAAATGGCTAATTGTGCCCTGGAGAATAGACAATTCCATGGAGTTTTGCAAGAAAACATTGAAATTTGTGTATATTTCTCATTTTCAAAACTTGATATGTTAAATATGTATTTAATATGTTAGTATTGGGAATATATCTATGAGTTTATAAATAAATACATACACATATTAATTTTAAAGAAATTGTCATCAGATTGATTCCAACTTGTACTGACCCTATAGGACAGAGGAGAACTGCTCTATACTTCCAAAAAGTGCCTGGTGGATTTGAACTGCCAACTTTTTGATCAGCAGCCATAGCTCTTAACCACTATGCCACCAGAGTTTCCACATATATTTATAGATACATGTATATTGGATTAGATGACACAATTTATTTTTAACTAAAAGTGGGTACAATTAAAAACGTTTATAGACCCATACTTTAGAAATTTAATCCCTGTGCCCTGTGCTGAGACAGAGGCTGTCAATAATCTTTCAATCTTGAACTGATATTAACAACTTCATATTATTAAGGAAAGACCTAAGGAGGGTACTTTGGTTTACCTTCATTCATAAGCAGCCCTAGGATCTCAGCAAAGTTCAGCACGGTGTAGTCATAAAGCACAACAGCCCTGAGGTCATACATGCCTTCTTTCTAACTCTGGCTCTGCCATGTACTAGCAATGTGATCTTGGGCAAATCAGGGTCTCTGGGTCTCAGTTTCCTTATCTATAAAATGAGTTAATATTTGTACCTACTTCATAGATGAGAAAATACTTGTGAAACACTTGGCAAAATGCCTGGTATGTAATTAAGTCTCATAGATTGCAGTACCAACTGAATTAGTCCAGAAATGTCAAACAGCTTGCGACCACGTCTCCAGATGCTGCTCGTTGATGACACAGCTCTTCTGCCTTTTAAACTTAGACTAGACCTCAGAATTGGCCAAATAAAACCCTGGGGACAGTTGCAATCTCTGGAAAGCATTTGCTCTGAGAAGCTGCTAATGTGCAGAAGCAACCCTGATGGGGGAGGATGTCCCCCACAGCAGGAGAGATCCTAGTGAGACTTGAGGCAGAGCTTTTCCTATTTAGAGTCCCAATGGGATATGTTCAAGAAGGTCTTTGAAAACTTTTCTCTAGAGATGTCCAAGGCTCTGCCAACAACAATGAGGACAATGCCTCACATTTTGAACAGCACTTTATATTTTTCAATAAATATGAAGCACAAGTGTGCTTCATATCCTTCAATATTTTGAATATTGAAATTCAATATTTATATATTTTTAAATATTTTCAATAATTATAAAGCACAAATGTGCTTTTTCATGCACATTTTCCAGCTTCATCTTCATAGTAACCCTGCCTGACAAAGAAGAACAAGTATTAAAATTAGAAAAATAGATTTTTTTAACATAAGAAGCCTAAAGACTTTGTCCAACCTCCTCATTTTATAGACAGAGACCTGAGCAGGAGATTTGTTCCACAAAAGATACGTGAAGAAGGATGTTCGTATTTAACTTTCTGGTACCACCTGTTGTATCTTTTCCATTGCTGTTGAATTAATTCTAACTCATGGCTACCCCATGTGTTCCAGAGTAGAATTGTCCTCTATAGGATTTCCTTAGTTATAATCTTCATGAAAGTAGGTTGCCAGGCCTTTCTTTTGTGGTGTTGTTGAATGGGTTCCAACCACCAACCTTCAGGGTAGTAGCCTAGAGCACACCATTTGGTTCATCCAGAGACCTCTATAGTGTCCAATATTCAACAAACTCCACTACCATTGTGTCAATCCCAGCTCATAGTGACCCTATAGGACAGAATACAACTGCCCCATAGGGTTTCCAAGATTGTAAATCTTTATGGAAGCCCACTGCCACATCTTTCTCCCAAGGAGCAGCTAGTGAGTTTGAGCTGCTGACTTCAGTTGGTAGCTGAGCACTTTAACCACTGAGTTATCAGGGCTCCTTCTATTGTGTCTAAACAACAACAAAAAACCACCGAAACCCATTGCCATCAAGTCGACTCCAACTCATAGTGACCCTGTGCAGCAGAGTAGAACTGCCCTGGGACCTTCAAAGACTGGCTGGTAGGCCCTAACTGCCAACCTTCCAGTTAACAAGTTGAGTGCGTCTTCTCTGACAGCGTTTTGTATTACACAGGTTCTGGCTTTTGCAAAAGTTTTACTGTATAATCTCTGAGAGAACTGAGATCTTTTTTGAGGATCTGTCAGCAGTTCCAATCTGCCAGATGCTCCTTGGAAACTCTATGGGGCAGTTCTGCTCAGACCTATATGGTCACTATGAGTCAGACCTGTCTCAATGGCAGTGTTTTTTTTTTTTTTAGGGGTCTACTGGTAGAGCCTCCGAGCCTGGAACAACGTCTAGAACACACACACACAAATTTGGTTGCTGTTGATTGCAACTCATTACAGCTCCATTGGGTGCCAGAATAGAATTGCTTTAAAAAGTTTTCAGTGGATGAGATTGCCAGGTCTTTCTTCTGACATGCCCCTGGGTGAACTCCACTTGCCATGCTTTCAGTTAGCAAGTGAGCACATTAATTATTTATACCACCCAGGGACTCTGCCTGGGAGATAGTGGACACTGAAACATATTTGCCGAGTGAATGAATGATTGAATGAGTAAATAAAAAAGACAGAAATGTGATACCCCAGGAAACTTAGTTTCTACTTTTCTTTAGAAAAATACTACCACCAAAAATTTGGTAGGTAATGTCTAGAGTAGATTTTCATTACCTCACACTCTACTTTCTATTTCTGTGATCTTTTTCAAAGCCCACTCTTGTTCTGAAGTTGATTTCCAAACATCCCTTTCTTTACACATCATTCATGCCACCAACACTGATTGAGCATTTCTAATATGCTGAGCACTGTGATGAGCCCCGGGGGGGGGGGGGGAGACGAGAGAGACAGGGTCCTGTGGTGCTTCAGGGCTTCGTCAGCTTTTATCTCTATGTATCTCAAAAGTTTATTTTGGGGAAATAAAATTCATTTTCCTAGTGGTATTCTTAAGTGGGAAGCGATGAGATATGTTGGGGCTTTTAGGAACTGGTTTCAGAAATTGTGGATGACTTCAAGTGTTTGTTGTTTACCCTTGCTGATACGCCCTATTAGAATTCAAAAGCTGTCACTTTATCCTTGTTCTATAGTTGACTAGACTGCTGGCTGAGAGAACCTGGTTTGTCTGGCTAAGACTTGTCACATTGTGGGACAGGCCAAAAAGAAACATGGCTCAAGTTTATTAGTTTTGTTTGCTTTTTGCTTTTGTGTGTGTATTTGGAGTTTCTGCATATTTCTCTTGTCATCCCACTCTATTCAACTGACTTCTGTTCCTTTTCCTTATAAATAAGAAAGGAAAAACCGAGGCATGGGCAAGGCCTGTTGTTGTGTAGGCAGATACTGGCAAGTATACCCACTCTTCACTGATCAACACGGTTAGGTTTCAAAAATCAGGTTACTATGTGAAAATTGGCAATATACAAAAACCAGGGCTGGGCCCTGTCTTAGGTGCCCGTGCCTTTCTCCCCAACCTTGGGTGCCCTGGTGTGTAGGGATATGCACTGTGTGGCAGGCCCCACTTCCCCACCAGCCCTTCCCACCACATCAAAGCCTGCAGGGGTTGGAGGGGTTAGTGGTAGGGCTGGAGAGGGGTTGCCAGCCACCTTCCAAGCAGCAGGTGCCCATCATCACCTGGCCACATTCCACACCTCTGGGCAGACTTCTCCACCTTCCTGATTTATCGCTAACCTCAGAGATGGGCTTTGGTGGCAGACCGCTCTGGGCCTGCAGGCAAGTGAGGCCTGGCCACCTGAGCGCAGTGGAGGCTGCAACTGTGGCGAAGAGGCCTCTTTCAAACAAGAGACGGAATTCCGAGTCCCCTGTTCAACTCCTGCAGCACTGGCCGATACCTTCTTCACAGACCAGCAGTCCTTGCCTCCTGCGTGCCCCCACTGCCCTTTTTTACTGTAGATTTGCCCACTGCAACTGTTTGATTTCTTGACTGCTGCTTCCATGAGTACTGGTTATGGATGTAAGTAAACAGAAATCATTGACAACTTCAGCATTTTCACGTTGTCATGAGGTTGCCTATTGGTTCAGCTGTGAAAATTTTTGTTTTATTTGTGTTGAGGTGTAATCAGTTCTGAAGACTTTACTCTTTGATCTTCTTCAGTAAGTGCTTCAAGTCCTGTTTTCTTTTAGCAAGCAAGGTTGAATTATCTGCATATTGAAGGCTGATAAAGAGTTTTCATCCAATCTTGGTGCCACACTTTTTGTTAGTGTAGGAGAATCTGAAAGACGTTTGTATGTTGATCTTGTATTCTGCTACTTTGCTGAATCTTTCTATTAGTTCCACTAGCTTTCTTGTAGATTCTTTAGGATTTTCTGTGTATAGAATCATATCTTCCTTCTATGGATAGGGATAGTTTTGCTTCTCCCTTACTAATTTGGATACTCTTTATTTCTCTTTCTTGCCTTATTGCTCTAGCTAGTACTTCCAGTATAATATAGACTATAAGTGGTGATGTCCTGTTTGCTTGATATGCTGTTGGATTCTATTGGCTAGAACTTGCTGATAATTTTTGCACCAATGTTCGTGAAGGATTTTGGTCTATAATTTTATTTTTTAATAGTGTCTCTGCCTGGTTTTGGTTTCTAGTTGGGTTATGCTGGTTTCTTAGAGTGATTTTGGAAATATTCCTTCCTTTCCTTTGTTCTTGTATAATTTGGATAGTATTGGTATTAATTTTTCTCTGACTGTTACAATGAATTTTCTGGTGGCTCTGGGATTCTTTTACTTCTCTATTTCTATTGGTTTGAGTTGTAGGGTTAAGATATTGATTTTGGCCTTTTTAATATTTGTATATTTATTGATATAAATTGACCTCTGAGCACTGCCTTTGCTGTGCTGCAAAGATTTTCATACGTTGTGTTTTTATACTCTTTTGATTATAGTTTTTCTGTTTCATTTTTAATTTTTTTCTGTTACCCAGTGGGTTTCAAGCATGGTGTTGTTCCATTTTCTAGTATTAATTTCTATATTCTTCTTGTTATTGATTTCTAATTTTATAGCTTTGTGATTTGAGAAGATGATTTGTATTATTTAGATAATTTTGAATTTATTGAGGTATGCCTTCTGGCCCCAAACATAGCCTATCTAGAAAACGATCTATGTGCACTGGAGAAGTATGTGTAATGTGCTGTGCTTTGTTGGAGTGCTCTGTATATGTCTAGGAGGTCAAGTTGGTTGATTGTGTTAGATCTTCAGTGTCTTCACTTAGTTTATTTCTAGTTGTTTCATTTATCATTGAAAGTGGTGTGTTAAAGTCTCCTACTGTTATTGTAGACCTGCCTCTTTCTCTTTTCAATTCTGTTAAGATTTTTTTTTTAATGTATTCTGGAGTTCTGTAATTGGGTGTCTAAATATTTACTATGGTTCTGTCCTCTTTGTGGATTGACCACTTAATCATTACATAATACCTTTCCTTATCTCAGGAAACCCTGGTGGTGGAGTGGTTAATTGCTACGGCTGCTAACCAGAAGGTAGGCAGTTCAAATTTGCCAATCACTCCTTGGAAACTCTATGGGACAGTTCTACTCTGAACTATAGGGTTGCTATGAATCCAAATCAACTTGACAGCACTCTTTTTTACCCCCCTTGTCTCATATGATGGATTTAGATATAAATTTTATTTTACTGATATTAATATTGCCAGTTTTGGTTTACTATTTGCTTGATATATTTTTCCATCCTTTGATTTTAACATATTTGTGTCTTGTGTCTAAGGTGTGTCTCATGCATGTAACATATTTTTATTTATTTTGCCACTCTTTGTTTCTTGACTGGTGCTTTTAAATTGTTTACATTCAGTGTGATTATCAATAATATGGATTTATTGCTTTTATTTTGTTATTCTTTTTTGGGGTGTGTGACATTAATGGTTTCTTTGGTCTGCTTAATTTTCTCTGCTGAATTCTTTTTGGTCATAAATTGCCTTTTCATTGCCTTTGTTTCTGTGGGTTTTGTGTTTACTGGATCTTTTTGTTTTTCTTGTTTATTTTGGTGGGAAGGTTTGTTAATTTTTGTTGTGGTTGCTGTGCAATTTACCCATATCGTCCTATGTTTGAAATCTTTTTACTTTTGATATTGTCTGGACTTCTTCTTCATATGGGTTATGTAACTATAACCATTTCTTTGCTCTTTTTGTTTTGAAGTTATTGTCAGTTCAGATTAGCATCTTATGTTCCTTGTTATCAGCTTTGTAGCTTTAATTTTGAGAGTTCTTCCTATTGTTATTTGGGTGATCTTATGTGTATTAGTCTCAGGTTGTTATTTGATGTTGTTTGTTTTCTGTCCAAAGGACTCCTTTTAATATTTCTTGTAATGTTGATCTTATTTATTTATAAATTCCTTTCATTTCTGTTTATCTGGGAATGCCCTAATTTCTCCATTGTATTTGACGGTTTTACTGGCTATATGAGTCTTTATTGGCAACTCTTTTCTTTCAGGGTTCTATCTGCCTGCCTGCCTGCCTGCTTATGTCATCCCATTGCCTCCTTGTCTGCATAGTTCCTGCTGAGAAGTCAGAGTTTAGTCTTATTGGTGTAACTTTGTATGTGACACCAGAATTCTTTGATTTTGGAAAGCTTGATTATGATGTGACTTGGTGACTTTGTTTTGGGATCTATCCTGTATGGAGTTTGTTGGCCTTCTTGGGTGGAAACCTTCCTATCTTTTGTGATATCAGGGAAGTTGTTGGCAACCAATCTTCAAAAAATGTTTCTGAACTTCTTGTCTCCTCCCATTCTGAACTCTAATCATGCATAGATTGTTCCTCTTAACAGAGTCCCATGTAACTCTTATGCTTTCTTCATTCTTTTTTCTGATTGTTTCTCACTGTAAATTAATGTCAAGACTTTTGCCCTGTATTTCACTTACCCTTTCTTCAGTGATTTATTTTTACTTCTATGTCCTACCATTCAGTTATCTGTTTCTGATATTTCATTATTAATCTTCTAAATTTCTAGTTGCTTTTTCTGTATGGTTTCTAGTTGTCTCTTTATTTTGTCATTTTGTTCTTATATTGATTTCCTATATTCTTCTTGAGTTTTGTCTAAGTTTTCCTTGATTTTTTTGAGGATGCTATATGTAAGCTTTTTAAAAAAAAAAATTCCTTATCAGGTAGTTTTATTGCCATTTGGGGGCACGAAAATTTTCTCTCTTTATTTTGATCACTTGCTTAAGCCAGTGATCTTTATATTATTTGATATTGTTTACCCTAGCCATGAGTCAGATCTGACTTGATGGCAGTTGGCTTGGCTACCATCTATAAGGCATTGAAGTGTTATTTATCTCTTGGTTGTATGTTTGTTTGCTGAAACTTTATTATTATTATTATTATTTTTTGTGGTGACCACTGTTGGGACTTTGGATTCCTTTCAGGTTGGAGTTAACAGTGTGTCCACTAAAGAACAGGAAAGCTAGTCTTCGTAGCCACAGGGTAGAAATAGTAGCCAAAAGGACAGGGTAGTCTCTTGATGCAGACATTAATTTGTGTCTTAGTAGCTTGTGGGATATCAAGGAGTTTCAGTGTGTGTTAGAACTTGCTGGGTGTAGGAAGGATGACACTGTGGCTAGGCAGTCAGGGAGTATTTGCTTGTTGTTGGTGTCTGTCAGAATGTATCTAGCAATCGATGATGATGGGATGTACCTATCAAATTCTGCTTGGTGGTAATTGGAAAAGAGCACAAGGATGCATCAGCTACTTGCTAGGCTAGAGTATGGGGCACATCTGTTGATTGGTGGGCACTGGTGCTGGCTGTCTTTCTGGTTATTGTGCGGGCTTGAGGGGATGGCACTGGGTGCTGGGCAGCTGCATGTGTGCTTGTGCTGGTCCATGGACTGCAAAGATGCTCACTCTGGTCATTGCTGTTGCTGATTGCCAGGCTATAGGTGTGCTTGCACTGGTTACTTGGCTGCAGGTGTGCTCACTGTGTTCACTGGACTGCTGGTGTACTCTAGCTGGTCACCAGGAAATGGGCGTACTCCTATGGTCACCTGGCTGCAGGCTTACATCTACCAGTCTGTGGACAGCAGGTACAGGCTCTTCCTTACTGATTTCCGGTGTAGGGAAAACTCTCCCATTTGGTTGCTTCAGGTGACTGGGGTCTAGTCCATTTAAATGTGGGGGTGGAGGGGGCAGTGCACAGAGGTTGAGTGTGTGGGTTGCCTCTACTGGTTACTCTGTGGTTTTACTGCCAAATAGTTTTTGCTGGTTTTTCTCAGCCAAATAGTCAGGCTATGCTGCTGGTGCCATAGACCCTTCTCCAATTCCTAGCACCCTCACTTCTTCATGGTCAGAAGATTCTATCAAGATCCTGCTCTATCTTCCTGCACTTTTCTGTTTTAGCCCTGGCTTATGTCCTATTCACTTTGTTTTATTCTAGGTATTTTTCACAGTAGCTCTTTTACCTGTTCTGTTGCTTTCCTGTGCTCCTCACCCAGGAATACTGCTTGCGTTGTCGTAAAATGACTACCCTGTGCCAAGCATGAGGGTCTATGTCTCTCTGTGACCATTGTTTCTTCCCTCCATTCTAAACTTGTTCTAATTCTTCATCTTTCCATTTGATGTTTCGTATTTCCAGGTTGTTTGTATCTGTGTTATTTAGTTTCTTAGTTCTTTGATGTAGGGAGATGTCCTGATGTCTCAGTATAGGTTGTCATCTTGGTCTCCCCTCAGTAGATTTTTTTATTCTATTTTGTTTTTTATTTTAATTTTTTTTTTATTATGACTGAGTGAAAATGTACATTTCCGTATAAATTTACATGCTCATCTATATGCAACTTCCACTGCTCTCCCTGCCCGGTGACAGCATACTATTCCTCTCTGCTCCATACATGTCTCATCCTCCCAACAGTCTCCTTTCCCTGCCTCTCCACCCACTCTCCTTCCTCCAGCCAGAGGTCAGCAGGATGATATGCTATAGATGCTTAGAACCATAAAGTGCATCAAGATGGCAGACTAAGCACACGTCTCCTTATATCCCTCTGGAAACCAAGACCTGAATTGATAATCAAATGGAGACTTCTGGTCACCTAGTGAGCCTCCAGGACATGGCACAGGGCTGTTAATTTGGACTTCATACCACTGAGCGAAAAACTTCCTGTCTTTCACTGACTCCCACTCCTGGCTAGCCCTGGCTCTCACAGTCTGAAAGTAAACACACCATTTTGACTTTTCTTTTCCTCTGTGTTGGCTGGTGGGTGGAGCTAGGTCTTGCCTAGTGGCTAGACTCAGATGCACTGATTGGGGGATAGGCAGGTGAAATTCCCATATTTTGAGAGCCAGGCTCAGGACTCTGTTAATCTAGCCACTTTGGGCATGTGTTTTTATCACTGCCACAGCGTGGTTTGTACAGAACCACACTGCCAAAGTGTGGGACACCATGTTGGGTACAGAGATTTTAGCAGGACCTAATTCTTAGCCTGGGAGCCAGCACCTGCAAACAGCACAGCGCTTCTCTGACAGAAAAGAGTAATTTACACAATGTCGCCTACGGTGGGGAGCTGGCAACAGAGGCAGAGGAATCACTACCTTTTGGCACCTTTAGCCCCTCTATCTGCGGCCCATGTGGAGGGCACCTTCTTGGTTATGGTGGCCGCAACTGGATCTATTTCTTAGCTTGGGAGCCAGAGCCTGCCCACAGGAGAACGCTTGTCTACCAGAAAAGTAGTAGTTTACACAGTGTCACCTAAGGCTGGGCCGTCTCAGCAGAGGCCAACAGGGTAGTAGCATTGCTGTATTCTGAACTAATTTGTATCATCTGGGGTTGTATATTTTATTTTTATTTTCTACTATTGTCATTAATGTGGAATTTCAGATAATATGACTTAAGTGAAGAATACATGTATAGGGTCTAGATTTCAGGTTGAGGAAAAAGCCCCAAATAAGACATTCTCTCTTTCTCTTTTTTTAAATACACTATTTTTTATAGCAGTTTTAGGTTGACATAAAAATTTTACAGAACGTATAGAGAGCTTCAATATACCCTCTCTTACATCTGCACACAATTTCTACAATAGATATCTTGCATTGCTGTGGTATATTTGAACTAATACTGATTCATAGTTTACACTGGAGTTTACTTGTTATGTTGTATAGTATGATGGGTTTTGCCAAATGCATAATGTCACGTTTCCATCATTATTGTATCAGCTGACATTCTCCAATTAGCTTTTCTATTAAGGGCACAACCCCAAACCAAACCCACTGCTGTTAAATCAATTCCAGCTCCTAGTGGTACTATTTAATGGCAGTGACTGCTTGAAATGCTGTTACAAAGAATTCTGATGTGTACTTGGCTTCATAGAAAGAGTACAGTAATGCATTAGTGATGACTATATGGGCATGGGGATGAGGACCTTAGTGTGAATATTTGGAGTAGACATTAGAAGGCTCAGTACCAGCTCAGGAGTTCAGGGCAATAAGCCAGGTGTGGGGAGAACAGGGAAATCTTATTTCTCTTGACTAATCTTTGCTTTAGTTTTTCTTCTTTATTTCTCTTCTTTGTCTTCTTTCCTTCTTTCTCCCACCTCTCTTTTCCTCCCATGTGTGATATTTTTCTCTTTCTTCTCCCTCTGTGTACATGAACCTCTCTTTCAACTGATGTGAGGGTACCACTGCACACCACCCTGTCAATACACAATTTTGGTATATATATAACTGCTTCTATCTGCTCTTCTAGGTACAGTTCAAAACTACTAGTGGTTAAAAGGGTGAAGGTCAGTGACTTTACAACCCTCTACAGAATTTTGAAATGTTTAGTTGTGCTCATGAGGAACCTATCTATGGATTAAGAGGCAGCTGTGCAAACAGAACAAGGGGACACTGCATGGTTTAAAGGCAGGAAAGGCGTGCATCAGGGTTGAATCCTTTCACCATATTTTTTCAATCTGTCTGCTGAACAAATAATCTGAGAAGATGGATTATATGAAGAAGAACAAGGCAACAGGATTGAAGGATGACTCATTAACAACCTGTGTTATGCAGATGACATCACTTTACTTGTTGGAAGTGAAGAAGATTTGAAACGCTGACTGATGAAGATCAAAGATCACAGCCTTCAGTATGGATTGCACCTCAATATCAGGAAAACAAAAATCCTCCCAGTTGGATCAGTAAGCAATATTATGATGAATGGAGAAAGGATGGAGGTTGTCAAGGATTTCATTTTGCTTGGGTCCACAGTCAACACTCCTGGAAGAAGCAGCCAAGAAACCAAAAGATGCGAGAGATATGTTGCACTGGGAAAACTGCTGCAAAGGACATCTTTAAAGTACTGAAAAGTAAGGATGTCACCTTGAAGACTAAGGTGTGCCTAATCCAAGGCATGATATTTTCGATCACATCATATGCATATGAAAGCTGAACAATGAACAAGGAAGACAGAAGAAGAATTGATGCCATTGAATTGTGGTGTTGGAGAAGAATGTTGAACATACCATGGACTGCCAAAAGAAAAAACAGATCTGTTCTGGAAAAAGTACAACCAGAGTGCTTCTTGGAAGTAAAGATGGCAAGACTGTATCTTACATACTTTGGACCTATTGTCAGGAGGGGTCAGTCCCTGGAGAAGGATATCATGCTTGGTAGAGTGGAGGGTTGGTGAAAAAGAGGAAGACTCTTGATGAGAAAGATTGACACAGTGGCTGCTACGATAGGCTTAAGCATAAAACAATTGTGGACGTGGTGCAAGACCAGGCAATGTTTTATTTTGTTGTGTATAAGGTCACTATGAGCCAGAATTGGCCTGAGGGAACCTAACAACAATAACAACAAGCAACAACAAAAGGGAAGAATTCAAAGAGTCCTGATGATGCCATGGTTAAGCTTCTGGCTGCTAACAGAAAGGCTGGTCGCTTAAAGTCATACAGGCTGTTTCTGTGAAGATTACACTTAAGAAAATTCCGTGGGGCAGCTCTATTTTGTCTCATGGGGTCACTCTGAATCAAAATTGACTCAACATAACCTAATAACATCAATGAA
Organism: Heterohyrax brucei; assembly: GCA_028571685.1. Classification (NCBI taxonomy): domain Eukaryota; kingdom Metazoa; phylum Chordata; class Mammalia; order Hyracoidea; family Procaviidae; genus Heterohyrax; species Heterohyrax brucei. Next base: position 176,522,128 of record CM053141.1, read on the forward strand.
GAGGAGACTACTTGACAACCCTGTTGGTGTAAGCAATTTGTGAACCATTGGCTGCTAACCTAAAGCTGGTGATTCAAATCCACCCCACAGCTTCACAAAAGAAAGGTCTGGTGAACTGCTTCCATAAGCTTCATTTAGCCTCCAGTGCCTTCTTGAAACACAGGCAGTAGTGTTAAGGCCATTAAGATTTTCAAGGCCATGGTCATATATGTGGCCAAAAAAAGAGCTGTCAAGATGAGGAAGGTGTATAAATACATGATCCCTGCTTCTTTCTCCTCCGTGTCAGTGCCCACACTATACATACAGACTTGTGTGTCCTCCCAAGGTGCTCCCTCTGGTACCTATCATCAGAATTAAATTCACTTAACATTTTAAAAGAAAAAAAAAAACAGTCTGGAAATATTCACACACTTGACTCGAAAGGACTCTCTATGTTTCATTTAAATTCGCTTTCCATTTAAGTCAAGGCAGGCACACTGGAAGCTGCTTCCTCTAGCAGAGACAGACTCAACTATTATCATAATGCTGTCTCCTTTTTTTTCTCCTTCTCCATATTTGATAACCACATTTTACTCTTAAATATTTAGTTTTCTTTTATTCAACCTTTTAAGTTACTATATTAGTACAGAAGGGTGGGGGGAGACAGCCTTCTTCTCATCCTGGTTGATATTCATCTGTCTGCCTAAAATTATTTTTTTCTTTTTCTTTTTTGTCATTTACCACCATTTTGGCTGGTGAATGTAGGGTTAGGCTTTTTTTTTTTTTTTTTTTTTTTTTAAATGTCTAAGCACATTGAAACTCTTCAGGCTTGCATGTTAGACAGGAGACTGATAGGATAATGATGATGGAATGTTAAATGCTATCTATGTAAATCAGCTCCATCAATGGGTACACGATTCAGCTACTTTAGGTCTTTTTTTTTTTTTTTGACATACATTTTCATTTTTTAAAGAAGAATAATATTGGATTGTTATTAACCCACATTAGAAGAATCTTTGCATTAACACACCCATTATTATTTTGCATAAAGCCATATTAATTTTTGGTATGATACACAACATCATTTTCTCCTGAATATTATTTTTAACCTCCAAGTGGTTACTCTTGTATTTTTGGTCAAGAATTTGTTTCTCATCACCAGATCCTGATTGGGAAGTAGGAAGGAACAAATCAAGATGCTGACATGCTCTCTGTTGGCAAGAACTGATAATTTCACTCTTTATCTGAGGTAAGAAAAATCAATGGGGTATATTCTAAGAGTGCATGTTTGAAGTGATGGGAAACTTCTGCTTTCATCTTTGAGCTCTAGAAACCCAAAGAAAGCCAAGATTTGGTAGGATTGGATTAAATTAAGGACATTAGCCTGTTGATCACTTTTTTGGTTACGAGTGGTAGAGCCTAATTCAACCTGATCATAAACTAAATGCAAAAGAGTGCAGATGGCTTCAGGAGCATCCTGGAAACAGGACTTTAAGAGATGTTGTTGTTTCTCTTCTGTTTCCTTTCTCTCCTACTCCAGTGATACCTCCCCATCTTTGTCTTCATGTCAACATCCCTATAATTTCTTTGCCTTTCTCTTTCATGTATTCCTTCCCTTTTCTACTATCTTCTCCTCTCATTTCTCTCTCTTTCTGGCCATCTGTCTCTCCCTTCCTCTTCTGACCTTCATTTTTCTCTTCTGTGTCTTTCTTTACCTCTTCCTCCTGATGCTCACTCTTCACCTCCTTTTTCTCCTTTGTTTTTTTTCACAGTACATTTCTCTTCCACTTCCTCCTTTGTCTCTTTCCTCAGTTCTTTGTCTTTTCCCATCTCTTCCCCTTGTATCTTTCGCTTTTCTACCAGTTCTCTACTCATCTTTCTCCTAATCTGTCTCCCATCTTTCGTCATCTCTTATCTCTCCCCCACTCATTTTCTCTTTCTTTCTTCTCTCTCTCTCTCCTCCATGTCTTTCCTCATCTCTATATCTCTGCGTATAGGCCACTGTAGTGGCTTACCCTACTCAGTGGGAGACATAGAGCAGGCAGCTCCAGTTTTACATCTCCCAGCTTGGTGACCTCAGAGGGAAGAATGAGAGTTTATCCTTAGGCTTGAGTTTTACATAAATCTCAGAAGAGGTGCTCGTTGACCTGGCTTTCATTCCAAACCTACTTACTGAGATTTATTCACTTATGCTTCCAAAATGAAAATCTCTGTGACCAGTGGTAAAGAGGATGGGGTAAAATAATTGGGAATGGAGCCCCATGATAATCACTCAGGCCGTATAGGATAGGGGCTGTTAGAGAAAGGAAACGCGAGTATAGGAATGCTATTAACAGAACGCTGGGTGGTGGACACACACAAATAGCAGATGTCTACCATCACCACCAAGACAGGGCTATGGAAAAAAAAAAATAGTACTCCATACTCTGACTCGACGGCACTTGGCTTCGCTATAATCTGCCTTGCTCTGACCAGATTGTATATATTGGTGTGGGATGAGCATTTCTCTAGGAATATAACTAGTCTTTCTCCTTTTGGTTTTAGGGACCTTTGCAGTTAGAAAAAGACTCATTTTTTAAAAATATCTTAGTGACCTTTCCTCCTTGTCACTAATGTCTTCCTTCTACCAGCTTATTGTGAGGGGGGTATCCCAAGTGAAACAAAACAGACATGTATCTGCCGTCCTTGGTTTCCTTCCCCAGGCTTCTTCTCATTCGAGCTGTACCAACTCTATTGGGTTCCCTGGATTTCTCAAGAACTGTACAAGATGTGGGTTAAACTCCTTCCCTCAAGGTTCAGGATGAAATCAGTAGATATATTTTAAAAGTAAAGGAAGCAAAAAACAAAACAAAACAAAAAGATGAGGTAAATAAAGTGTGAATTTTGTAAACTATTATTCTAAAATAGCATTTTCCAAATTGTAATCTGCCTAATGCTCGATGAAGATGTCAGATGTGTTTTGCTACATACAAAACTAGGAGGTTCTGTGCTCTTTTAAGTTTGGCCAAGTTACTTAACCTCAGTTTCTTCATCTCTAAAATGGGGTTATGAGTATCTTTTTGTCTTAGTTTTAGGATTCTTAAGAAGTAATCAGTATGGAAACATTAAAAAAGGAAAAGTCTTTTAATGTTCACAAAATAAAAAGCATTAAAGGAGACATTATTATGAGTTGTATTCTTTTTAAATATTGTCTTATATATGTACATAGAGAGGCAAAAGACTGTCATTTAACCTTTTTTAGGTGTTCATTTTAGTGACATTATGTTTACCATGTAGTACTGCTAGCACCACTGTCTGTTTTCAAAAGTTTTTCATCACTCCAAACACAAACTCAGTATTCCTTCTACTTAACTCCCACTTCCAACTCCCCTCAGCCCCTGGTAACCATTACAGCACTATGTCTTTGCCTATTCTAGGTATTTCATATAAGTAGAATCATACAAAATTTTTCCTTTTGTGTCTGACTTATTTATTTTGTCCTACTCTGTTCAAAGGTTTATCCACGTCATAGCCTGCGTTGGAACTCCATTTCTCTTTATGGCTGAGTAATATTCCATTGCAAATAGCACATGGTCACTTGAGTTGTTTCTGTTTTTTGGCTATTGTGATTAATATGGCAATGAACAGTGAGGTACACATGTGTGTCTGAGGCCCTCCTTTCAAGTTTTGCTATATACTCAGGAGTGGGCTTGTTCGGCCATACAGTGTTCTATGAACTTTCTCAGGACCTTCCACAATGTTTTCCACAGAGACTGCATTATTTTCTATTCCTACCAACAACGGCCAAGCGTACTAATTTCTCTTCACCCTTGCTAGTACTTGTTATTTTCCACATGTCTGATAATAGCCATCGTAGTGAGCATGAAGTGTGAGTTATCTTCAATGAATTATCAGTAAGAAGGATTACTGTAATACCCAGAGCAATTCAGGGTTACTTCTAAAAGATTTTTATAGTTGTATTTATCTGGCCTCTGGGGTTGCCATAAGTCGGATCTGACTCGACGTCACTTGGCTTGGCATTCATATTGATCCAATTTTTCTGATCTTTATTTCTGCCAGCTCCTGCTAGAGGGTGGCTTCCAATGTCACTTTAACACCATAGAAGTCATTTCTCTATTTATTGTTTTTGTAGTCTTTCCATCAATTAGAATTGAGTCATTGAACCAGCGAGTAGGCGGGGGCTGGGACTGAAGGATGACTGTGCTGTGGTCACCGTAGCCAGGAAGCTCACAGCCTCCTGTGAACACAGACATTGACGTGCATATCCCCACACAATGCCAGTAAACTATTTTACAGTTGGCTATCTCAGAGAGACTAGTTCAGAAACGTAGGAGGAGGGTGTTTGAATTGAGTCTTGACTTCAAACATAGGAATAGATAAACTATTAAAAAAATCAGAGGTTTCCTGTTCCCATATGACACTTCAAAGTTCCCTAAAATTGCTCCATTAGAAATGCGTTAATTTTGGCTAAGGCCCTATTCACTTTTGTATCTCTTTACATGTATTTGTTTGCCTCCTAAGAGAAAGCAACTCTTTAAGCTATTTGATGGTGACATTTGGCATGAATACTTTACAAATTCATTTTTGGAGTGAAAGCCTAAAGGAGTATTTCAAGGAAATGAAACTTTTCAAATAGAGAAACCAAACCAAACCCAGTGCTGTCAAGTCCATTCCGACTCACAGAGACCCTATAGGACAGAGTAGAACTATCCCGTAGAGTTTCCAAGGAGGACCTGGTGTACTTGAACTGCTGAACTTTTGGTTAGCAGATGTAGCACTAAACCACTATGCCACCAGGGTTTCCTTCAAATAGAGAGGGAAGGAAAAATGTAATTTACAGACGTACAATATTGAAATGGGAACTTCAGGAAGCTAGATGTGATTCAGCCCCAGGGCACATTCATTGGTGGTTTGTGCTGATTTACAGAGACAGAGTCTACAATAAGACAAGGCAAAGAACAACAGAAAGTGAGGCCAGGAGGGTGCTGAGGCTACATTTTGCCTCCTTCCCACTTGTTTGGGATGCAACTGTCATCTACCAAGTGTAAGCATGCCAGGATTGGGTAGCTGAAGTGGGGAGAATGACAAGTACCCTTTTAATTGAATGGGAAAGCATTTGTTTGCATTTACTTGCTTCAAAATGTCTTAAGAGAGCCAGCCCCAAAGTTGATTTGAGGCCAATTCCATTTCTCCCTAGTAAATTCAGCCTGGAGTGTGCGTCAGTGGAGAAACCAGTCTCAAGAGTCCTTCTCAAGATGCTAGTGGAGGAGGCAGTGGGGCAACAGGGGAAACTGGGCTCAGCAGGGTGGCGCTGAGAGTTCTATTTCCTCCACCAGGCTGTTAATAGCAGTTTCTGGCAGAGCCCAAGGCTTGAGCTGCCCATTTTAGATTTGGCGGGGTCTCTTCTAGGCAGGCTTTGTGCCTCTGCCTGTTTGGTTTAGAATGCAACACATGGACCCAGCAGCCATTCAGGTGCCAGCCATGTAATCTGACACCATATGTTCCCAAGTCAGGGGAGAATAGAACAGAGGTTTTATTTATTTATTTATTTTCCATTTTTGGAAGTAGGTTAATTACATTCATCTACATTTTCAGCTTCAGGGAGTCACAAATGCTAAATTAGTCCTGACATATTTTGGTGGTCATTTATGACCAAAATCAACAAGCCTGAGCTTCACCATCTATAGTAGGATGCAAAGAACATTTTCCCAGGATAAGACCACAACTCAAAAAGATGTTATCTTTGTGAGAGTATTCACTTTTGGCATAGCTTTTAAAAATGGATTTTAAGTATGATTTTGAAGGGACCTCAGTGCTGCTTCCTTTATCGGAACCCTGTGCTGTCCAGGAAAGCCCTGGTGCCGTAATCGTTAAGTGCAATGTTTGCTAGCCAAAAGGATGGCCATTTGAATCTGCCAGGTGCTCCTTGGAGACTCTAGGGAGCAGTTCCACGCTGCCCTATAGGGCTAAGAATCAGAATTGACTTGATGGCAGTGGTTTTGGTTTTTTTATTCTACCTAGGAGTTGGTTTGTTGGTGATGTTTAATCAGTCCCCATGGATGATGATGGATGGTGCCAGCTGTGTCATTCTTCCCCACTGCCTTTTGCTCTTGACTTTGAAGTACAAAGACCAAACTTTAGATTAAAAAATTATGGCTATTCAGTTTTAACCAATGTAAGCAGATGACAATTTTCACATGACTGACATTTATTGAAAGTTTGGTCAGTGTTGAGACAATGTTTGTAAGTGTCTTCTTTACCTAGTGCTGCTGTAACAAAAAGCACCCAAAGTGGGTGGCTTAAAACAAATAAGAGTTTCTTGTCTTGCAGTTTTGGAGGTCAATATCATCAGTCAGAAAAAGGCCAGAGGCTAACCACAGAACAACAATCAATTGCTTATTTGCAAGTTCAAGTAAAAGCTGAAGAAAATTGAAACAAAACCACATGAGCCAAAGTATGAGTTTGAATATATACCACCTGAATTTAGAGACAATCTCAAGCATAGATTTGATGTAGCAAACATTAATGATCAAAGACGAGATGAACTGTGGGATGACATCAAGGATATCATATGTAAAGAAAGCAAAAAGCCATTAAGAAGATAGGAAAGAAGGACAAGGCCGAAATAGAAGTAAGAAGAAACTAAAAAAAATTGCTCTTGAACAAGTAGCTAAAGCTAATGAAATAAATATTGAAGTGAAAGAGCTGAATTGAAGATTTCAAAGGGTGGCTTGAGAAGACAAAGTAAAGTATTATAATGAAGTGTGCAAAACCCAGACTTAGAAAACCAGAAGGGAAGGATATGCTTGGTATTTTTTACAGTGAAAGAACTAGGGGCGGGGGGAGGAATTCAAGCTTTGAGTTGTAATGTTGAAGGAGTCTGCAGGCAAAATAAAACAAAAATAAAAATAAAAATCATCAATTTTTTCAGTTGTTTTTCTGTTCTCTAATTCATTTAGCTCTGCTCTAATCTTTATGATTTGGTTTCTTCTGGTGCCTGTGGGGTTCCTTTGTTGTTCTCTTTCTACTTGTTCAAGCTATAGGGTTAGTTCCTCAGTTTGGTTTCTTTCTTCCTTCCAGATGCGTGCATTTATGGAGATAAACAGACCTCTGAGCACTGCTTTGGCCATGATGGAACTCATTAAGTTGAGTCTCACTGGCAACACAAGAATAATAAGGTGTGCACCCTGAGATCTCCACTAAAAGATTTCAATTGATGGTCCAGCAGTTTCAAGGTTCCCCTGGGAGCATGGCCCCTGGCCCTGATGCTGCCCTTGCCCATAAATCATAACGAAGGTCCACTCTTCAGACACGAATGGATTGGACTTGGTGATGCAGAGTGACCATACATTGGATGCACTTTATGGTTCTACATATCTATAGGATATCCTGCTGACCTCTGGCTGGAAGAAGGAGAGTGGGTGGAGAGGAGGGGAAAGGAGACTGTTGGGAGGGTGAAACATGTATGGAGCAGAGAGGAATAGTGTGCTGTCACCAGGCAGGGAGAGTAGTGGAAGCTGCATGTAGGTGGGCATGTAAATTTATACAGGAATGTACTTTTTCACTCCGTCATAATAAAAAAAGAAAAAATCAAAGGATGCAGGAAGAAAGAAGATGGAAGGAATACACATGGTCATTATACCAAAAAAGAACTGGTCAACTTTCAATCAACTCAGGAGGTGGAATATGGTCAAGAATTGATAGTACTGAAGGAAGAAGTCTAAGCTGCACTGAACCCACTGGCATAAAACAAACAAACAAAAGGCTCTTGGAATTGACAGAATATCAACTGAGATGTTTCAACAAATGAATGCAATGCTGGAAGCACTAGCTTATTTCTGCCAAGAAATTTCGAAGACAGCTACCTGGCCAATTAACTGGAAGAAATTTGTATGTGTACCCATCCCAAAGGAAGATGATCCAACAGAATGTGGAAATTATTGAAAATATCATTAATATCACATGCAAGTAAAGTTTTGCTGAAGATCATGGGGAAAAAAAAAACAGCTGCAGTAGTGTATAGGCAGGAAAATGCCAAGAAATTCAAGGCAGACTCAGATGAGGATATGGAACTAGGAATATCATTGCTGATAGCAGATAGATCGTGACTGAAAGCAGAGAATATCAGAAAGATGTTTATCTGTGCTTTCATGACTGGCACCCAACTGTGTGAATCCCAACATTTATAGATAACATTGTGAAGAATGAGGATTCCAGAACGCTTACTTGTATTTATGTGGAACCTGTACAGTGCTCAAGAGGCAACCAATGAGACAGAACACGGAGATGCCGTGTTGTTTAAAATCATGAAAGGTGTAATTCAGGGCTGTATCCTCTCACTATACTTACACAATCTGTATAATGAATGAATAGTCCAAGAAGTTGGGCTCAGTGAAGAACATGCATCATTATTAGCAACCTACAATAAGCAGATGATATAGTCTTGCTTACTCAAAGTGAAGAGGATTTGAAGCCTTGCTGATGAAGATCAAAGACTACAGTCTTCAGTATGGATTAATCTTAACATAAAGAAAATGAGAATCCTTACAAGCAGATCGAAAAGTAACATAATAAAGAGAGAAAATATTGAAGTTGTCAGTAATTTCATTTTACTTGAATCCAAAAACTAATGCTCGTGGGAGCAGCAATCAGCAAATCAGATGATGTACTGCATTGGGCAAATCTGCTGCAAAAGACCTCCTTAAAGTGTCTAAAATCAAAGATGTTTCTCTGAAGACTAGGATGTGGTAGACTCAGGCCACGGTGTTTTCAATCTCCTCGTATGCATTCAAATGCTGAACAATGAATAAGGAAGATCAAAGAACTGACACCTTTAAATTATGATTTTAGTGAAGAATATCAAATATATCATGGGCTGCAGAAGAATGAACAAGTCTGTCTTCAATGAACTATAGCAAGAATGCTCTTTAGAAGAAAGGATGGTGAAACTTCATCTCATATACTTTGGATGTGTTGTCAGGAGGGATTAGGCCCTGGAGAAGGACATCACGCTTTGCAACGTAGAGGGTCAGCGAAAAAGAGGAAAATCCTTAATGAGATGGCTTGACAAGTGGCTGCAACAACAAGCTCAACCATGCAAGAGCTGGCAGTATTTTGTTCTGTTGTATATAAGGCTGCTATGAATTGAAACAGGCTTGATTATACCCAACCGCTTAGCAGCAACAGTTTGGGAGGTTAGAAGTTCAAATTGGGGCATTAATTCTAGGGGAAAATCATCCTTGTTGGTAGCCTACTTTGAAAGACTCTCTCCTTTAGATTTTGATAGCCTTGCTTGCCCCTCCATGCTTGGAACCTAGGGGTGGTGGCAGCACTGTGGTTCCTGCTGCTAGCCCTGGGTGTCATTTTGTGTACCTACTCTTTGGAGGACACCCCTTGAAAAATTCTAATTTGCTGTCCTAATCTGTTCCTCCTTGGGTCCCCATGGAAGAAAAGACCCTGAGACAGTAAAGCTTAAGTCATCTTCCCAAGCTAACACAGCAGGTGGTATGGCTAAGATCCATCCCCAGGTCTGTCTTATTGAAGAGAAAACTCTTTTACTCGCTGCTCTGTCCTTTCTCCTATGCCTTCAACCAGACAAGTTCCCAGGTGACTATGATGCTGCTAACCTAAAGACCTCATAACAAGAACATCTGCTTTAGACAAAGTAGGAAATATTTTCAATTTTTTTGCCCTTTAATTGAGGAATGAAACCCTGCTGGCATGGCGGTCAAGTGCTGCACCTGCTAACCCGAAGCTTGGTGATTCAAATTCACTAGGTGCTCCTTGGAAACTCTATGGGGGCAGTTCTACTCTATCCTGAACGATGTGGTCACTATGATTAGGAATTGACTCAATGGCAGTGGGTTTGGTTCAGTTTGGTTTTATTGAGGATTAGGGTTTGGGCAGTGTTATCTTTCAAGAGAGACTCCCTGGGGGGCACAAATGGCCAATGCACTTGGTAGGGGGTTCACATTTACCCCCACCACAAACAAGCCAGCCAGTCAACAAACCAACCAGCCACTGAAACCCTTATGAAAATACTTCTCAGACACACACAGGGTCACCATGAGTCATAACTGACTTCATGGCAACTGGCATTATCTCATGAGAAAGGTTTCATTGCATGTGTAACTACATGGTAGATTGAGAGGATTATCCAACAAGCCAGGCAATCACAGTGTTTATCGTGCTTACCAGAATATCTGTAGTGAACAATTTCACAGAAGTTTCTGCTTTTATTTGGTTTATTTGTTGTTCTGTTTCCAATTTTGAGTGGGTTGTTTATTCTTTCATCTTTATTCATTTTTTATTTTGCTTTATCCTATACATCAGGAGGAATCAGTCCCTGGAGAAGGACATCATGCTTGGTCAAGTAGAATGTCGGTGAAAAACGAGAAGACCCTCAATAAGATGGATTGACACAGTAGTTGCATTAATAGACTCAAGTGTGACAGTGATTTTGAGAATGATGAAGGACCAGGCAGTGTTTTGTTCTGTTGCACATAGGGGCACTATGAGTCGAAACTAACTTGATAGCACCTAACATTCCATAAATTTTTACATGTAAATAAAAAAATTATCATTGTAATGTTTTCTTTATCACTGATGAAATTTTCATACATCTATGAAACTATTTCTGTTCTTTCCAGTGTATGTTGTTTATTTAACCTTTATATTTTTAACCCCAGGATCAAAATTTTTAAATAGCTGTAGCTTTATAACATATTTTAATATGTAATAAGGCAAGTCATTCCTCGTTACCTTTTTTTATCTTCTGATTTCCTAGGCTATTTTCACTTGTTCCCCCCCCCAATAACTTTTAAAATTATTTTGCCAAATTTTATTGGTATTACACTGATTCTGTAGGCCTGGTGGGGAGAATGGACATTGCTATGATACTGAACCATCTTTCCCAAGAGAAAGACAGGCATTTTCATTATTTGCTTGCTGATGCTCCCCAGTAGTTTTACTTCCATATGTTTTAAAAATGTGCATGCCATTAAGTTTTTGCTATATATATGTTTTAATTTTAGGCTTTTATTTACTGTTATAATTGGAATATTTTTCCATCTATATTTTCTAAGTAGTTAGTGCTAGTTTATGAGTTTCTTATTGATTTTTGTGTATTTTTTTGGTGACTGGCCACTTCATTGAATGCTTTTATTGTTTCTAGGTATTTTTCTTGAATCTTTTGTGTTTTCCAAGTGTATAATCATATCGCATGCAGATAACAATAATAAATATGTATTCATTTTTCCAGTATTTGTATCTCTTGTTGATTTTACGTCCATTGGCTGACACTTTTAGAGCAATGTTAAATAATAAAAATAAAACACTCCAAGTCTTATTGCAGACTTTATTAATGCTGTTTCTAGTGTACAGTTGGTTAGCATGATTCTTGATTTGGGGACGTATGTGTCCTTTTTCAAGGAGATCTGGTGGCTTAGTGGTTAAAGTACATGGCTGCTTACCTAAAGGCCAGAAGTTCAAACTCAGCAGCTGCTCAATGGGAGAAAGATGTGACCACCTGCTTCTGTAAAGATTAGAGCTTTAGAAATCCTATAAGGCAGTTCTCCTCTGTTCTATAAGGCCTGTAAGAGTCAGAATTGACTCAGTGGCAGCAGATTTTCAATGAGTTGAGTACGTTTTTTCAAAAAGTACTTTAAAAAAATTTTAGAGATAGATTTGAATGTTATTAAATGCTTTGTGATAATCCTCCTGGTAATCATATTTTTCTCCTTTGATCTAATAATATGATGAATTTCATTAATGGATTTTCTAAGATTGAAATATTTTGGGTTTTTTTTTGGAATGAATTAATTTGCATACTATGTTGTTGGACTCTCATTGTTGATATTTATTTAGGGCTTTTATAATAGTATTTTTAAAGTTAAGTTAGTTTTCATGGTTCTTTTTTTGTCTTTATAATATTTTAACAGCAAAAATTTAATTCTGAATGAGTCTTTAACAGTTTGTCATGTGGCTATTACAAATTAATGCCTCCAGATTTTCCTTTATACAGATGCTTAAAGACAATTGTGCTGTTCGTGGTTTCTCACCGCTGCAACAAAAGTGACAGTGGAGACTTTTGTGAATCCCTCCTTAGCTCGCAGTGTATTCATCACCTCCTAAAAGGGCTCCTTCCTAGTCCCCTGACTACACGAAATTTTTAGTCCATGAAGTTAACCTTGTTTCACAGTGCTTGTTATTCTTGTGATTTCTATCAGCTGTGTAATTATTTCATAAGTGCTATGAGGCTAGGGATCATGTTTGATATTGCTTAGTATTGCATCCTTCCAGGACTTAATGCCCAGGCTCATAGCATGTGCTCAATATTTATTTGTTGAATATCAGTTATCATCTGTTTATGTGCACTTACTTCCAAGGGGTAGAAGACTGTTGTATAAATGGGAATGTCTTTTATTTTCTGATTGCTTGTGTATGTTGAGCTGCCAAATATGTTGATTGGAGCTCAGGTTGAACTGAATCGTGGTCATACTAGAGAAGAGACTGATTTAGTTGAAACCAGGATCATGGAGAGAAGAAGACAGACAGAAGTCAGAGAGCTTGGGGTCTGTGAGGGGCAAGCAGAGAGAGAGTCTCTGGTTCTGGGGGTTAAGGGAAGCAAGGGGATTTTGGAAGGGATTTTTCTTATGAAGTGATACGTACTGAGATCTTTATCTATAACCCAGAAATCGCCATCAAAGATTACTCAGCTCATCAAATGCTTGTTCTGAATAGATTTCTTAGGAAAATAATTTTTTTGTGGAGCTATGTCAAGGTTATTCCATGAGAACAAAGAATCTACTCTTATCTGAGTTTTACTCTGACTAATTTTAACAAAGCAAATATAAAGTCCTGCATGTGGATTAAGGAAATACTAGTCACCCATGGAGAAGTTGGGGAAGACTTACTTTTGACAACCTTGTCTTTGAAAAATGTGAGCTATCTGAGCACATGAGCCAATTTTGTGCAATCAGTATAAAAAGTAAAAGAATTTATGTAGTAATTAATATGAGAACAGTGTCCCACCCAAGGTCAGTGATAGTTCCATTTTATCTTGTTGGCAAGATCACATTTCAAATATTCTAACTTTTGACTTTAGAATTGGGAAATGGAATAGCACTCAACATGCTATCTCATGGGGAAGACGCTGGGAAGCTGTGGGCTGAGAACAATGGCTGGAGGAAGGAGAAATTTAGTTCCAAAAAAGAGACCACTTTAGGGTTACTCGGGTAACTGTGCACAAATCTGCTGGTGGGCTGCTATGCTGCTATGTTGAACAGAGATCAATCCTGGTCTATGGGCTGCAGAAGACAGGTTTGGACTGATGGGCAGATAGTACAGGGAAGCAGATAGAGACTCAGTATATGGAAAATCTTGACGACTACCTGGAATATGTTTCTTTTGGAAGAAGGACCTTTTGGGCTTTGAGGATTCTAACAGAGCTGTCTATCTAGAGGAGAGATTATAGAGGGCATTTTTGCTGTGGTGAGGAAGAGGGCTAGCCTACCTGACTTCTTCAATCCCTCCTGCGGGAGAGTCTATGAAAAACAATGGCTATTTCCTTTCTTTCATTCATGTTACTGATTTAGTAACTGTTTTATCCTTAAGCCTATAGGCTTTGTGAAGGAAAGAACTACAGGGCCCTGAAGAGAGCTTGTACTTTATAGATGCTTATTAACTACTGGATGAAGTTGAAATTAATGGTTGCCATAATGGGTAACCAAGGCCAGGGGAGCAGTTTAGCCAACGGACTATAAAGGGAACTGGATCAGTTGTTTTTTTTTTGTCTTTCTCTGGGTCCCATCCTTTATGTGCCAAGTATTGAATCAATAGGACACCTGGTCTGATCATTGACCTCATCTTTTTGGTGTGGTCTTCCATTTCTCCATCTATGAATTAATAGAGCAGCAGTGTGTCAGAGTTATTAGGCGCATAGATCCTGGAGTCACACTGCCTTGTGTTTCTTGAAAGCTATTTAGCTTCCTTTGTTTTAGTTTATCATCTGTAATATGAGGAAAATAATAGTAACTTCCTTACAGTATTACTGTGAAGATTGATTTAGTGCTTACTGTATATTGTGTGTGTGCACGTGTATGTAAGCTGTTGTTAAAACTGATGTGAATTTCTTTTTTGAAATAAAGCTATTGCAAAAATTATACCACATTATTAAAAAAAGAAATTCATGTCATTTTTTTAAAATAAAGCTGTCTACAAAAAAAAAAAAAAAAAGAAAGAGTGGTTAAAAACTCGGTTGTTATCCATAAGATCCACAGTTCAGATCTACTAATTGCTCCTTGGAAATTCTGTGAGTCAATTCTGCTCTGTCCTATCAGGTCACTATGAGTCAGCACTGACTCAGTGGCACCTACCAGCAACAATAATTGGCAGAAAATTGGACATATCATAGAGCTTTGAATAATTTGTGTAAGGACGAATTCTCTCCACATATAGGAAACCTATAAAGGAATCACCATCGGTACAGATGTCAGAAGAGGTAGGGAGGAGGCAGAGGCTGGATCTGAAGCCCAGCTTTGCCCCTAACCATGATCTTTGGTAGGTGATTCTCCACTCTTAAACATAAATGAGGCTGAAACTAGTCACAGTTACCTCTAGAGGTGTTTTGAGGGTGAAACAGGCTGAGAAACATGGAGGTGTCTTGTTAATTGTGTGGGACATGCACAGCCTCACTCCTGTGACCACTGACGTCCTGGGTCCACAGCCCGTACCTTGCAGGGGGACCAGAACTAAGCTGCTAGTTTACAGGGAAAGGATTCCGGCTTGCACTCTTCCTTTCTCGTAACCCCTTCCTGGGAGACAGAGAGCAATGAGTATTTCCTTTACGCTGTAATGCTGATCAAGATGCCTGAGTGCCAGGTACTAGATCAGGAAAGAAAAAAAATTACTATTTTGATTTCTCCTCTGTTCCTTCAGTGCCCCTTCTTTCTCAGTCCCCACAGAAATCTCCCTGGTTCTCCAGTGGCATAAAGTGAATCAGAATGGCAAATGAAACATGCAGAAGACATAAATTCCAGTCATAAAATATATATCAAATATACATCTATCAATTGGCTTTATGCTATCTGAGCTGCCCCCAGGGTGTCAGTGGATCAGGTGAATGGATTTCTGCCACTGTGGGTAATTCCATAAGGTAATACGGTGGGCCTTAATGCAATGGAGAGGCAATATTCCCCCAGTTATATATCATGGTTTAAGAGGGGAATTTGTATATTTTGATTTTGCGAGTCAATGAAGTTGAATCCCCAAGGCACTCTCGGATCTCAGAGGCTCAGAGACTGAAGAGAGGAGCTGGCTCGAGGCCAAGAATGCAGGCCGAGGAAGGGAATCCACCTTGGCTCCACAGGCTTGGTCCAGAAATGCTTAAGGCCTCAAAGAAAGCTCCGGGTGGACAGAAATATATAAATTCATGTCTCCCCCTGCTGCTCCTCCTCTTTAATTGGCCTGGTTAACTATTACATCAAACACTGAGTTTTTCTAACCAAATGAAGGAAAAAAATTGAAGTTATTTGATTCACTGATGATACCCAGCCAGAAGGTGAATGAACTAGGTCTGCCTATGACAATGTCACAAAAGAGAGGAGAAAGAGAGAGAGAGAGAAAAATGCTAGGAGTAGCTAAGTTAACAAAGGAACACAGGTGGTACAGTGGTTAGTCACTGGCCTGTTAACCAGAAGAGGTGTTGGTTTGAACCCACTAGCTCTGTGGAGACAAGTTCAGCAGTCAGTTCCCCTTTTTGTAAAAATTAAACCAAAAATCCAAACCTGCTGCCATCAAGTCTATTCTGACTCCTGGTCACCCTAGAGACAGAGTACAACTGCCCTATAGAATTTCTAAGGGGTACCTGGTGGGTTTAAACTGCCAGTCTGCTGATTAGCTACCATAGCACTTAAGCACTGTACCACCTTACAGCCTTGGAAACCCTATGGGGCATTCTACTGTCTTCTACAGTGTTGCTATGAGTTGGAATCAACTCATAGCAATGCTTTGATTTTTTTGGTCCTGCGTGCTCTTGGAACACTGACTAACCTAATCCTCTCTAATGGAGAAAGTGAAGGCATTGACAGGTAAGGTAACTTTCCAAGGATCACCTTGTTAGTAGTTGAGCAGTGATTTAAATCCTGTCTTTACCATTATGCCATACAGCCTCCAAAGGAGAAGAAATTTTTCTATTTGAGGAATAGTGTTCTAGTCTCTAGAAATCTGATTACGTAGCTTCAGCAAATGTTGGACAGAAGCAAGGGTCTTTAGAAATGTGCTGGGAAGTAAGTTAGTATTCTTGAGTGTACCAATGTGCTCAAGAATTGTTTTCAGCTCTGCTAAGTCAAAGGGAGCTACAATGAAGTCTGCCTCAACTTCACTTTAAATAAAACTTTTATTAGCACTTTTGGACCTCAGTCCAAGTACATATTGTCAGAAATCTGATGAATTGGCTTAGATCTAGCAGATTCTGAGATTCCAAAAACAGGGCTCTGGAGAAGGATGCAGACTTCGATTTGACTACCAAAACCAAGCTGTGCTAAACATTTTCAATCACTTGGGGCCCTAAATCTAGCACATAGCATAAAAATGCTAAAAAGCAGAATACAGGCAGTAACACCTAACATCCATCCTCTTCCTCTTAACACTTTTGTATTCAGGCAGTCACCCCTCCACAATGCAGCCATTAACAGGGATAAAAAAACATTGCCTCAAATCTATTTCTGACTAGTAATGACCTTATTGGTATTAGGTGATCATTCAGTTGTTTTCAGCAACCCTGTTACAGTGGAACAAACGCCACCAAGTCTTGGGCCACTTTCACGGTCATTGTTATGCTTGATCCCGTTGTTGCAGCCAGTGTGTGAATCCATCTTGCTGTGAGTCATCCTATTGTCCGCTGATCCTGTATTCTACCAAGCAGTATGTCCATTCTCTAGGGACTGGTACCTCTTGATAACATATGCAAAGTATGTGAAACATAGTCTGGCTGTCCTTCCCTCTAATAAACATTTGAACTGTACTTCTTCCAAGGCAGGTTTTTTTCTTTCTCCTGGTAGTTCATGATATATTCAGCATTGTTCACCAGCACTGTAATTCAAAACCGTCAATCTTAATCATTGCCCAGCTTTCTCATGCTTATGAAGTGACTGAAAACACCCATGGCTTGGGTCAGGTGCAACTTAGGCCTCAAAGTGACATCTTTGCTTTTTAACACCATAGAGATCTTTCACAGCAGATTTGCCCAGTCTGATATGTTATTTGATTTCTTGACAACTGTTTCCGTGGGTATTGATTGTTGAGCCGAGTATGAGGTCTGACAATTAAGTCCACAAACTCAGTTGTTCTAAGCGCTACATGCCTTATTGCTGACTATCACTATGGTCACCTTCAAAGAACTCCCCTCCGAAAGCTATGCACGGACACCAGTGCCTCGTCCACCCTTCAAAGCAGTTTTAGAACTCTTTCTGGAATGGCTGTTGTGCACAGTAGCACAGTGGAGAGTTCATGAACTTAACTGTATAGTTATCTGTGAGGGAGTTTTTAGTCAGGAAGCAAATAACTGCATCGGAACACCCTCCCTACTCACCTGATCTGGCCCCCAGTGACTTGTTTCTTTACTTGAAGATAAAGGAAATATTGAAAGGAAGACATTTCTACGACATTCAGGACATCAAGAATAATACATATGATAGCAGCTCTGGTGGCCATTCCAGAAAAAGAGTACTTTGAAGGTGACCATAGTGATATTCAGCAATGAAGCAAGTAGCACTTTTTCCAGGATGAATTTGTGAACTTAATTGGTAGTCCTCATAAAATGAAATGCTTGGCAACCTTCTTGCTTTCACTGACCCCACTCAGCAAACAGAGGCTTGCACAGTCTGAGGGTTACTCACCATTTTGATTGTTTTT
This sequence comes from Heterohyrax brucei, assembly GCA_028571685.1. Classification (NCBI taxonomy): domain Eukaryota; kingdom Metazoa; phylum Chordata; class Mammalia; order Hyracoidea; family Procaviidae; genus Heterohyrax; species Heterohyrax brucei. The sequence goes on from CM053141.1 coordinate 176,540,020, forward strand.
TCCTCTGTCTTGGCCGGTTGGCAGAGCTGGGACATGATTAGCTGCTGGTCTCAGATGCACTGCTGGTCGGACCAGCAAGCGTAATTGCCAGGTTCTGAGACCCTGGCTTTGGACTCTATATACCTCAGAACCTCTGGTCTATCTCTCTGCCTCTGCTATGTGGTAGCCGTACAGATGCACTTGTGTGGGATGCCACCTTGATCCACTGGGAAACGGAGAAGCCCAGGCAGAGGCCCCCGCTGGACTTGGTTCCTAGGCTGGGAGGTGGGGCCTGCTGGGGGGGAGAGTGCTTTTCTAGCAGGGAGGTGGTGCTTTGTACAGTGTTGCCTGGGGCTGGGGCCCAGCAGCGGAGACTGTGGAGTCTGGGCATTTCAGCACTCTTGGCCTCTCTTTCTGCCAGGAGTCTGATCCCGGCCAGCTGGCAAGCTTGTGTGGGATGCCATCTTGTTTTGATGGGAGGCAGGGTCATCCATACAGAAGCCTCTGCTGGACCTAAATCGTGGGCTGGGAGGCAGGGCCTTCCCAGAAGAGACTGCTTTTCCAGCAGAAAAGCAGAATTTCACACAGTTATCACCTACAGCTGGGGCCCAATAGCATAGGCCAGCAGGCAAGTAGCCTTTCTGTATTTTGAGCTAGTTTATAGCATCTGAGGTTCAATATAGAGGTGCTTGCTTAGCCAGCTGGGAAGAGGGCCATATACACATGAAAACCTGACTGACTTTGGAAGTTGTCAAATACTTTTTACTTCTCATTTTAAGACAGCCTAGAGAAACAACTGTGGTCCATCTCCACAGCATCTGTCCCAGCCTCTATTGACCCACATGAAGCCTGAAAAGCAACAAACTTTGGAGAAGACAGTAACCCTCAAATCACCCATGGCATCAGAAGGCCCCCAAAAGAAACCACCTCAGAACTTTCCAGACGAAGAAGCTTTTCTGAAACTATCAGAAGGTGAATACAAACGGATTATATATAGAGCCCTCCTAGACCTATACAAAATATAGCAGAGCAAAGTGAAAAATTAAGCAAGCTGTTTGATCTGATGGAACATCAGTACTCAGAAATCCAACAGATCAAGAACAAAACCAAAGACATAGAAACTTCCATTCAAAGCCAAGGAAACAGAATGGAACAAATGGAAAAGAGAATTTCTGATTTGGAAGATAGAGCTACTGACTCCAGCATCTATGAGGAGAAATCAGAAAAAAAAAAAAAAGAAAAATGAAGAAGCATTAAGAAGCATGTGGGACTCTATTAAGAAGAAGAATCTATGATTAATCTGAGTTCCTGAATGGGGCGAGACACCTGAGAACACAGAGAGTATTGCTGCTGAGCTATGGACAGAAAACTTCCCAGAAATTATGAAAGAAGAGAATATAAACATCCAAGATACATATCTAACACCACTCAATACAGATCTTAAGAGAAAGACTCCATATTATAATTACAGTCAATCTTAACAAAATGAAATATAAGCAGAAGCTCTTACAGGCAGCAAGACTCAAAGCAAAGCTGACATTTAGAGGGAAACTCTGTAGGCTTTCATCAGATTTCTCAGCAGAAATGATGCTGGCATGGAGACATTGGCTTGACATATTCAAAGCTTTGAAGGAGAAGAACTTCCAACCAAGAATTATATACCCTGCAAAACTGTCTTTCAAATATGAAAATGAAATTAAGACATTCACAGATAAACAGCAACTCAGAGACTTTGTAAAAATCAAACCAAAGCTAGAAGAAATACTGAAACAATGATATCCCTTGTTTCGTATACTATTCTGAATCCAGCTTAACTTTCTAGCGGTTCCAGTATTGATGTACTGCTGCAACCGCTTTCGAATGATGTTCAGCAAAATTTTACTGGTGTGTGAAATCAATGATACTGTTTTATAATTTTCACATTCTGTTGGATCACCTTTGGTAGGGGCAAAAATATGGATCTCTTCTGCTCAGTTGGTCCGATAATTGTCTTTCAAATTTCTTGGCACAATTTGAGATGCCAGGGTGGGTGTGATTGGATTAAGGTAATCCAATTCTTCTATTCTGTGATTGGTTCTACAGTGAGCATGTGTGCTTATATGGGCCAGCTGGATTTGAGGGAAAGTTGGGGGAGGTGGATTCTGAGAAAATTTTATTCTATTTTATGAGAGATTGGGAAGAAGAAATCATCTTTCTATTTTTTCTGGTATAGTGATAACCATATACCACAGTGCTTTAAGCCAAAATTTCCTCAAAGAACCAGCTAAAATCAGCTTAAATGGTATGTATTTGTTTTATAATTTATAACTGTTTTATAGTTACAATACCACATATATTATAATATATGATACAGTTTATAATTTTGTAAAATTATGATTTTATGATTTATAATTCATGGCAAGAAATTGAGAGATAGGGCATTATCAGGGCTGGTTAATTATAGGGACACAAAGCTTTTGTCCTTCTACTCTGTGTTGATAGCTTTTTTGTGGTGATGACTATAACAGCTCTAGAAATCATCTCCTCAGACCACTATGTCCACAGGCAGGAGAAGGGGCAAGTTCCTGACTCTCTTCGTATACTTATATATTGCTGAAGTTTTTCATATGTGCAGCCCTCGACCGATTATAGGCAGATAAATGGAATGATCATAATTAGCTTAGATTTATTAACATCCACATCTGGAAGGACTTAATGAAGTATACTGTTATCTGACACTTGAAAAAAACTGGGCTTCTTTTGGAAAGGAAGAAGTGGAAGAGTCTTGCTGTTGGGTGCACAATCACACCTGCAATAATTGTGGTGATCTGGCTGCCAGTGTGGAGAGATCAAAAGAATTTGAGGCTTCGGAAACACTGGTGTACTACTGAATCTAAACAAACAAGATATCTGCACGGCCTCTGGACTTCCTATGTTGTGGCAATAATACATTTCCATTTGAGTCAGGTTTCTATCATTTGCAGCTGAGACAATAAACATAGATACAAGGTGCTTAACAGTGACTGAGTGAATTAGTGATTGCAAGACTAAATGAATTAGAAGTTTAAGTTCTAAGGATAAAAGTATCTTACTGTATTTGACTTTACTATGGGCAAATTTAGGAAAAAGTGAGAGTAAGTCTGTTTTTGATTTATTGAGTTATAGTTTAAATGCCCTTTCATACCACATGCAAGTAAAATTCTGCTCAAGGTCATTCAAAAGCAAATCCAACAATATATTGACAAAGAACTGCCAGAAAGTCAAGCTGGGTTCAGAAGAGGACATGGAACTAGGGATATCATCACTGATGTCAGATTGATCTTGGCTGAAAGCAAAGAATACCAGCAAGATGTTTACTGTGTTTCATTGACTATGCAAAAGCATTCAACTGTGTGGTTCATACTAAACCATGGCTAACATTGCGGAGAGTGGGAATTCCTGAACACCTAATTGTGCTCTTAAGGAATCTGTATATGGATCAAGAGGCAGCGTGTGAACAGAACAAGGGGACACTGCATGGTTGAAAGTCAGGGAAGGCATGCATGAGGGTTGTGTCCTTTCACTATGCCTTTTTGATCTGTATGCAGAGCAACTAATCAAAGAAGCTGGATTATATGAGGAAGAACAAGGCACTAGAATTGGAGGATGGCTTATTAACAACCTGCGTTACGCAAACGACACCACCTTACTTGCTGGAAATGAAGATTTGAGGTGTCTACTGATGAAGATCAAGAGCCAGAGCCGTCAGTATGGGTTGGACCTCAACATCAGGAAAACAAAAATCCTCACAACTGGACCAGTGAGCAACGTTGTCTTAAATGGAGAAAGGAATGAGGTTGCCAAAGATTTCATCTTACTTGGGTCCACAGTCAATGTCCTTGGAAGTAGCAGTCACGAAATCAAAAGACCCATTGCCCTGGGAAAATTTGCTGCAAAGGACCTCTTCAAAGTATTCAAAAGAAAGGATGTCACCTTGAATACTAAAAGGCGCCTGACCCAAGCCATGGTATTTTCAATCACATCATATGTAGGGGAAACCTGGACTATGAACAAAGAAGATAGAAGAAGAATTGATGCCTTTCAATTGTGGTGTTGCAAAAGAATGTTGAAAGTACTGTGGACTGCCAAAGAACCAACAGATCTGTTCTGGAAGTACAACCAGAGTGCTCCTTGGAAGCAAAGATGGCAAGACTGCATCTTACATACTTTGGGCATGTTGTCAGGAAACATCAGTCCCTGGAGACGGACATCATGCTTGGTAGAGTGGAGGGCCAGCGAAAAAGAGGAAGACCCTCGGTGAGATGGATCAATACAGTGGCTGGAACAGTGGGCTTAAGCATAAAAACAACTGTGGACGTGGCACAAGACCAGGCAGCTCTGTTGTTCATAGGGTCACTATGAGTCAGAACTGACTTGACGGCACCTAACAACAACAGTGTAAATGCACCCAAACATGATGGGTCCTTTTGAAAGGACATCATTTTGTATTTTATTTGCCTTCCAGTATTGTTCATTAAACAACAACAACAACAATGAAATTAGAGCACATCTGTAATCATTGAAAGAAAATATTTCTATAAATAATCAGACTTCTCCCGAGCCAATTCAAAGTGGGGAAATTAGGTATTATCTAAGATATCTATTGCTACAGTAACAGAAATACTATAAGTGAGTGGCTTTAAAAAAGAAAAATGTATTCTCTCACAGTCTAGGAGACTAGAAGTCCAAATTCAGAGTGCCAGCCCCTGGAGAAGGCTTTCTGTCTCTGTCAGTTCTGAGGGAAGGTCCTTGTCATCAATCTTCCCTTGGTCAAGTAGCTTCTCCACATAGGGACCCCAGGTCTAAAGGACATGCTATTTTCCTGGCTCTTGTTTCTTTGTGGTATGACATCTCCATCTCTCTGCTTGCTTCTCTCTTCTTGATTGCAAAAGAGATTGTTTTAAAACCCAACCTAATCCTGTAGATTGAGTCTTGCCTCACTAATATAACTGCTGCTAATCCCATCTCATCAACACCATAGAGATAAGATTTACAACACATAGGAAAATCATGTCAGATGACAAAATGGTGGAAAATGACACAATACTGGGAAACACAAACTAACCAAGTGGACAGATATTTTTAGGGGACACAATTCAATTCACAACAAGTAGATTATACTGAAGAAATCTCTAGCTGTACATTCACACATTTGTTGAGTGCTTCCTATTTACCAGGTACTATGCCCAGCTTAAGGGATACAACAATCAAAGAGACAGGCATGATTCTGGCTTATAGGAATTTTGTAGTCTAATATAACAACTATTCCTTGCATGTTGTAGAGATCTAGTCTAACAGATCACTAGTAGATACTAAACTAGTAGGTAAGTGAAAGTTTTGTTTTACTGAAAATTATACTAATTGATTATATAATTTTTTTTGGTGATATGGCACTTATAAAGGGCAGGTATCTAAATAAAAATAAATAAACTAATCCAAATAAGTAGTATTAGTGAATATCTACCATATATTGTAGACTTGATATGTGTCATGCATAGTCTTGATTGTCTTATGTATACATAGTCTTCACAACAATTTTGTTAGGTAGGCATTATTATTAATATAATTTTACAGTGAAAAAACCTGAACCAGGGAGAGGTTTAATATTTTATCAAAGTTTCACAGTAAGTTGCTGAACCAAAATCTGAACTCTGGTTATCTGGTCCCAGGATGCCTAGGGAGCATAAATGGGTTAACACTCTCGGCTGCTAACCAAAAGAGAGATAAGTTCACACAGATGTACCTCAGACGGAAGGCCTGGTCTTCTACTCAATTGAAAACGCTAAGAAACACAGTTCTTCTCTGACACACACGAGGTCACCACGAGATAGTATCGATTTGACATGCAGCTGGTCTTATCTTCGGAGCCTAATTTCCTATCTGCTGCTATGTGGACAGGACATCTTGCTATGTGGACAGAACTTTACTCCCAGTTGTGCAGATTTGAATCTGAGACTCAGTGAATGTAACTCTCACCCTTTACAGTTGAGGAAATCTGTGCCTGTCTTACAGTGCTAGAGAGTTAAACGCAAGAATTTGCAGAAGGTGCATAAATTCAGTGCCTCGTGTATAGTAGCCTGTAAGAAATGCAGGGCTGGATGCCTACTGGAAGCCAGCCACAGTCTTGTCTAGCACCAGGCTGGGCAGGTTCCCTATCCGGGCAGTGGGCATTCACAACAGAAGCTCTACCAGCCAGTGGCTGGACAGGCACGCCATTCCTTCTATCACTGGGGTCTTCCTCTTGGCCCCTGCAATGCAGGTTCCCCAAGCCAGCTGCTATGTATGCCATCCCTGCCCACCAACAGCTGCTCCACAGCTTCACCAACATGTTCCACTTCACTAAGGCCCACATCCAAAGTGGAATGACTGCAGCACCCGTTGTCACCCAAAGTTTCCCCACTTGCCTCAGGTGAGGCTACTGCACCCACCCACAGGCCATGGAGGGGCCCTGCAAGGTGCAATGCCCCAGGGTGCAGTACCTGTACTCTCATCTGTCACACCTTTATCCTACTGCTACGTCAGATACTCCCAAGGTAAGTGGCCTGGCCAGGCACCTGGTTTTCTAGGAGGAGTCAATGAAAGAAATTCTTTTTTTTTAAATTGCTGTGGACTTGACTCCGACTTGGACTCATGGTGACCTGGTAAGTGTCAGAGTACAACTGTACTTACAGAGTACTCAACGGCTGGTTGTTTGGCAGTAGATCACCAGGTCTTTCTTCTGACATGCTTTTGGGTAGACTTCACCTTCCAATTGTTTGGTCAGCAATTGAATGTTTGAACTGTTCGTACTTCTCAGAGACTCTGAATTCTCGTTGGCTGGAAGAATCTGGCATGACAGAGCTGATGGGCTTCAGGTAGGGGAGAATGCCTGGGTTCTGGGTGGTGAGTGTGGGGTCTTGGGATCATGGCTGTCCCACAGGGTGCTGGTGGCCTGCCATTGTCTGTGAAATACTTATGGTGGGCAGAAGCCACAGCTGCTGCTGCCTCCAGGGCTTGCTCCTGGCTCTGTCCTTCGCATTTCCCCCGTCCTCACTCAGGTGTGAACCAGCAGCACTCTCTCTGCTGTCCTCCTGGCTCTCAGTGACCCCCATCGCTTAGCTTTCTGATTTACCCTAGACAAGGTCAGTGGAGCACACAGATCATAAACAGGACTCCAGGGGCTGAGCTGGGGAAGGGCGCTGGCTTGCTGAGCGAAACATTTGCTCTCACCAACCCATAGGATACTCTGTGGGGGCTGCTCCTATATAAACACAACATCACACTCCCCACACCGGATGAGGCACAGCTGCTTGGCTTCCAATGCCCCTGCTGTCTTCTCTTCTCCAACCAGTTCAAATTCATCCCTCCCAGCAGCTCCCTTTCTACTGAACCACTCTGAGAAATGTAAGATTTTCTCAGGACTACGGCCTGAGACTCGTAGAAGTGAGGGGCAGAATGATCCAAATTTCTTCTACCAGCAACTCAGACCAGTTTCATCTCCAATATTCTCTTTGAGAGTGGGCGGAGCTGGGGAATTCCTGTCAATCACCTTGAATGGGAGGGGTGGCTTCAATATGGGCAGGGCCAGGGCTCAGTCCGGGCAGAAGATTCCCATTGTGACCCAGCCTATTCCCTCCCATCCTTTCATCTATGTCCTATTGGAAATGGAAACAAACAAACAAACAAACAAATCCATTGCCATCGAGCTGACCCGGATTCACAGCAGCTCTATAGGACAGACAAGATCTAAACCATAGGGTTTCGAAGGAACACCTGATGTATTCAGACTGCTAACCTTTTGATTAGCAGCCAAGCTCTTAATCAGTGAGCCACCAGAGATCCAGTGGAGATGAAAGACTGGTTATTTTCTGTTATTTATAACCTCAAAACTTGGGCTCTCTATTCTTTCTCCATTAACTTTGAATGACCTCTGTGAGAGAGACACGCAGATGTCCTACGAAAGTGACTGGAGAAGGACATTTACTCCTTATTACATAAAATACTTTTAAAAAAAACAATGATTGAATGAAAATGTACATTCCGATATAAATTTGCTTGCTGACCTATATGCAGCTTCCACTGCTCTCCCTGCACATCGACAGCACACTCTTCTTCTCTGCTCCATACATGTCTTATCTTCTCCTCTCCACCCATTCCTGTTCCACCAGTATGAGGTCAACAGGACTACCTCCTATAGATGCCTAGAACCATAAAGTGCCCATACAATATGATCCCTCTGTGTCACCAAGTCCAATCCATTGCTGTCCAAAAAGTTGACCTTCATTATGATTTATGGACAGGGGCAGCATCAGGGCCAGGGTGCATGCTCCCAGGAGAACCCCGAAGTCCCTGGACCATCAATTGTGGTCTTACATAAAGACTTTTTAAAAATAAGCAAAAAATTTTGAAGGAACTTAAAAAAAGAAATGGAGGGTTTTATTATGATAAATGTAGGTCTTTGTTTTCTGGGATTATTAGAAGACTAACTTTTCAAAAGTCTTAGTATTTCTTTACCACTCTGTTTCTTCTAAGTCTTCTCAGCTTACTGGAGACATCTCTCTTTTTGTATTTCAAGATGACAGACTCATGAGTTTAAGTCACAAAGACAATCTCCTCTAGCTACTCCTTTTTATTTTTTTCAGAGAATGGACAAACAGCCTCAGAAACCCAAGAGGCTGGACACGAGATTCTTTTCTCCATTTTCAAACGTTGCTTGTCAGAGGAGTGCCTGGGTGTTACAAACTGTTAAGTACTTGGTTACTAGCTGAAAGGTCGACAGCTCAAACCCATGCATAGGTACCTCAGAGATAGGGCTGGCCATTTGCTTCTGAAAGGTCATAACCTTGAAAACTCATGAGCATCTACTCTGTACACATAGGGTAGCCATGAGTTGGGACAAACAACAATAGGAACAACAACTCATCACAGAATCTTCAAATTTTAGGATTGGAAAGGATCTTAAAGGACATGTAGTCTAATCTCCATCTAGGCTTGACTTTCATCTTTGAAATTTCAGCTAAGAGGCACTTTCTGAAATTTGAATTTGGGGTTAGGGATATAGAAACCAAAAAAACCCCACTGCCTTAGAGTCACCTCAACTCATAGAGACCTTATAGAACAGAGTAGAACTCCTCCACAGACTTTCCAAGGAGCACCTGACAGATTTGAACTGCAGACCTTATGGTTAGCAGATGTAACAATCTCTATGCCACCAGGATGGTATACAGGAAGATGTTTGTTATGATTCCATGGCATAAACAAAAAGAAGTAAGTGAACTCTTTTAAAAATAAATCTTGTTTGAAATATAGCGTAGGGAGAACACTAATCGTACAGCTCAATGAATTTTGACAATGTTAAACAGAAAATAGCTTGAATTTTTACAATGAAAACTTATATAAACAGCACCCCAATGAAGAAATAGAGTGTTATCAGTCCCTTTAATGTCACCGCTAAGTCACTAAACCTCAAAGAAAGCCTTTATCCTAACTTTTAAACCCATAGATTAGTTTTGCCTTTTTTGAACTTAATGTAGGTAGAATAAGATAGCAATCTACTTGTGTCTGGTTTCATTCTGTCAACACGTTGGTGAGATTTATCTATGTGGTTACACAAGGCTACAGTTTGTTCATACTGATTTTTGTATAGTTTTTCATTGTATGAACATAACACAATTGATTTTTCTGTTCCTCAGTTGATGGACCATTGAATGATTTTTTTTTCTTTCTTTCCCAATTGCTTGGGCTATTAATTTCAGTACTTCTATGGCGATTTTGTAGATCTTTTTTTTGTTCGTTTCTTTTTTGTGAATGTTTGTTCACGTTGCTGTTGGGTACATAAGCCCAGGATCAGAGTTACTAGGTCGTAGTAATGCACGTGTTTGGCTTCAGTGAACACAGTGTAACAGTTTCCCAGAGTGGTTTTCTAGTCTAGAATCACTTTTTAAAGGACAAGACCCAATAGGAAACCTTGAAAGCATCACTGCAAGTCATAATGTGTTTGATCCCGTAGTATCAGAGGCATCTGGTTAATAAGTTGACTTGTTCCACATATACTTATTAAGCACCTACTGTGTACTAGATACTGTGCTAGCAGCCTGAAGGACCAGTGAGAAAAAAATTAAACATACATTCATACATACGTTCTATTGACAAACTTTAAAAAATACTACAAAGAAAAGCAACTAATAAGCTAATATCTTCTTCCTTTTTTCTTCCTAAAGGGAATGTAAAAAAAAAAAAAAAATCTACTCACCTCTAAACTGTAATAGCCTTATTTGTGAACCAGCTTCTAAGCTGTCAGATTGGAACCTAATTAATTACTCAAGGTGGAATGGAATTGATGAACTGCTTTGGTGCTCTTTTACTAGTATAAATCTTTGATTTAATGATTGCTGCTCTTTGATTCATACTGTGCTACCCTGATGATCAATAGGCATGATGAATGGCTAATTTTCAAGAACCACCCACTTGGTAATGCTCCCTTACATATACAGTATATGTACAGATGAATTAGTACGCAAGACAGATTTCTGCCAAGGAGGTGGAGGGTGAGGTAACCTTCTTTTGCTTCACTTTTGAATATTATGGGTTGAGGAGGAGGGGAAGATATGGGCTGATGAATGGATTTTGCTCACAGAGATTGGGAAGAAATTTTCAGGAAAGAGCAACACGGATTCCTAAATGGGAGGGTCCCTCTTCTGTGTTTACTGTTTAACCAGTTTCACTTTGCTAAAGTCCTTTAGTCCAAGAATCTGATATTGCTTTGAAGAGACTGACTGTACTGCTCCTTCAGAGATGGAAACTCGTTTTAAGAGAAAAAGCTCTGTATAATTCACTAGCTATAAATTTCTTTGCTTTATTTTATACTTTCTATTACTGAATGGGAATAAAGGTGAAAGGTGACTGTGGTTTGCAGAGATCCAGTAAGATTTGCCTTGTGCTTTATTCATTGGTTTGTTCATTACATCAGAACTATTTACTTGGGTACCCGTCATATCCTAAGTCCTGATCCAGGCACTAGCAGTATACTGTGGGTAACATCTGCCCTCAGAGAACTTTTCATCTAGAAGGATACATGGGGCTGCTGGAGTTTTCTTTTGGTCCAGTGGATATGAACATTCTGTACTTAAACCTGGCTGGCCAGGAATCAAACCTGAAACTCCTGAGTGGAGGGAGCAAATTCTGCCTTAGAACCACCAATACCCCTTCTCTCTTCATGTTATTGTTGAGTGCTGTTGAGTCAACTTCAACTTGTAGTGAGACCCTGTGACAGAGCTGAACTGTTCTACAGGATTTTCTTGGTTGTAATCTTTATAGTTGCTTAGTAGAGGGCAGGGTCAGCAAAAAAGAGGAAGCTCCTTGAGGAGATGGATTGACACAGTGCCTGCAGTGATAGACTTAAGCATAAAAATAATTATGGACACAAAGCGAGGCTGAGCATTGTTTTGTTCTGTTGTGTCTAGTGTTGCTATGAGTCAGAACCCACTTGATGGCACCTAACAACAACAACAGCAATCTCTATAATAGATCACTACGACTTCCTCCCACCAAGCCACTGGATGAGTTCAAATCACCAGCTTTCTGTTAGCAGCCAAGTGCTTAACCATTTGGGCCTCTAGGGCTTCTGTTCTGTTTTGTACACGTGTATATTTTGTGATCTAGTTTCTTCATCTGTGAAACCTTTCTTTCTCAAATTTGGTAGAGAGAGCTAAGTGTATGCGAGGTGGCTCTGAAGCATCAACACCAATTCTGCCTTGAGTTTTGTAGCAATCAGTCTCTTAATTGCCATGTTATAAAGGGGACCAATCTCCCAAATGGAACATTATGTAAGTACGAGGTGGTGTTTATCTGAAAGATAAAATCAAAGAAATGTTGCAAGGACACTTGTTGTATCATTATTGATGATTGAAAGTCCTTGGAGGAAACATAAAGATCTATCTGCTGTTGATTAATTGTCTTGGTCATCTAGTGTTGCTGTAACAGAAATGCCACAAGTGGGTGGCTTTAACAAAGAGAATTTTATTTTTTCACAGAACAGTAGGCTAAAAGTCCAAATTGAGGGCATCAACTCCAGGGGAAGTCTTTCTCTCTGCTGGCCCTGGCGGAAGATCCTTGTTGTCAATCTTCCCTTGAACTGGGGACTTCCGAGGCACAGGGACCCTGAGCCCAAAGGACACTCTGTTCCTTGCACTGATCCTTTCCGGGTGATACAAGGTCCCCAAATCTCTCTGCTAGCTTCTTTCTTTTATTTCCCAAGAGATTGCCTCGAAGCACAATACATTCTTATAGATTAAGTCTTGATTGACTACTACAACCATGGCCCATCCTCCCTCATTAACATCATAGATGCAGAATTTACAACATATAGGAACATCACATAATACCAGGAATCATGGCCTAGCCAAATTGCTACACACATTTTTAGGGAGACACAATGCAGTCTGTGATTGATGGATTAAATGATTGTATAATCTCACAGTGAAATATCATGAAAGGATTCAGTGATTGTGTAGATTTCTACTGATTGAAAATAAGTCCATTACAAAATAAAAAATGTTGAAGAGTAATACATATAGATACGATCATTGGCTTATAGTGGTCCTTCAGTTCTACCTCCTTATCTGCAAAAAGAGGTGTATGGAATGATGTTCCCCAAACATTAATGATGGTTACCTTGGGGTAGTGGAGTTTAAATGGAAAAATAAAAGCATTCTTAAAAATACGTTTTTTACAACATTATTGTTACAACAAACGTGGTTCGTTTGTACATCCAGAAAACACAAGTTACTTTCATTTTGTACACAATGGTGTTCTGAGTCAGAATACCTTCTGTCTGTTCAAAGGAGGCTAGAAAGCCCTCTACTTTGGGATTTGATCTTTCTTAATATGTGAAAGAGTTAAGAAAAGCAACTCATGGCCAAGCAAGAGAGTTTCTTTTTACAAGGCCTGGAGGGTGGAATCTGTCAGGCCTCCCTGGAGAAATCTGAGTGATTCTGCTTCTTGCCTTCTGGGAGGTGGTTTGCTCTCCCTCTCCTGAAACTAGGGGACTTGCACGTTTATTACCATTGTGAGTTCTCCTCCTCACCTCTTCTCCATCTCACTAGGGCAGATTTCGTGTTTTATCTGGCATCCAGTGGAGCGCTGCTGAGCTGAGAGCCTCTCTTCCCCACCAGTCCTCATCCAATTAATTGATAAAAGATTAATAATTTAATTTTAGTGGTGGGAATTGTACACCAATTTCTGAGCTCCCTCTTCACCAAGCATCCCAGAGTCACCTCAGACAGTCAAGCACCCGGAAGCGAGAGGAAGCAACATTTTCTGTATTTTAAGTGGATTTTGCCACTTGAGCCTCTTTGATTGGAAGACAGGCAAAAGAATGGGAGGCATGGAGCAAAAATGGTCCCCCTAGAAATAAGGAGGTTAAAAGGAAATTGATAGGGGGAAAAATCCTATTTGTTCCCTTTGTGCCTACAGATATATTTGGCACTTTTGCCAACCTACTTAGAAAAATTTTAACCCTGAACTGCATGTATGTGAAACAACTCCAAGGATTGAGGATTCATTTAAGAGCATGGTCTCTGAATGTGGACAGTCTTCACTAGCTGTCTGTCCTTTAGCTTCAATTTTCTCATCTGTAAAATGGAACTAATAAGAGAATCTACCTTGGAGGGTTGTTGTGAAGTCTCAGTGGGATGATGTGTTTATAGCACTTGCCACAGGTTTAGATATAATAATGATAACTATTATTTCTGCAATTCAGATTTTATGATTACTTAAACAGAGGCTACGCTGAAGCATATTACAGTATTCAAAGAGTTATGTACCTTCATAAATTGCTGTTAGACTAAGAAGGAAGTTTTCTTTAAGAAAAAATGCTATTTAAGACAATAATGTAAGATGATTATGGTGGTTAAATAACTCAGAACAGTTTTCAAATCCCCTCAGGTGTTTTAGAAAGCCTGCTTAGAAACAAATGATGCAGAAATTACATATTATTCTTAGTTATCTACACTCACTTGTTGCTAAATATCCTGTCAACCATAATTTGTATTAGTATATATTTTTTAATACTATTTTATAAAATATCTTCTCCAAATCAAATGCTTCCTTGAGTCAAAGGGACCTTTATCTATTTTGAGCTAATTGGTGGGGTTTCAGTGTATGGTAGAATTAGACAGTCCTAAAATGATCTGCGAGAACACACTCTTCTGGGTTATATTCATGTAAATTTAATGATTTGAGGAGCCATAAAATGATTTGTAATTTCCATGTTCTGTATTCCATAGCAAGCCCAGAGAGGTTAATAAATGGCTCACTCATCTTTTTGTAACTCACACAGCCTTCCTAGCCCAGTGTACAGTATGGAGTAGATGCTCAGTAAACACTGAACCAATGGTGGCCAAGAGTTTGTGTGAACAGGTATTTGTGGGACTGGAAAAAGGGAATATGATTTTAAACAGGAACATGTCCTGCTGACTTGCAAAGATCATAAACTCTTTCAGGTCATTCTGTGTATTGTCTTTCTTGTGGATCTTTCCTGACAACACTAGGATGGTAGGCATTCAAGAAATACTTGTTGCATTTGACCTAAGTAAGTAGAGGGCGATAAAAGTAAATTTACCTCTGTTGATCTTAGAACTGGGAAAGCAACTGCTCTGATTTCATCTCCTCAAGAGAACTTTGTGAGAGTTCCAGAACAAAAGATGGACCATGGAAAACTGGCCATATCAACAGAGAAATTTGCTTCCCCAACTTTTTGAGCCACTGAAGGATCCTAGAGCATATCTACCTGATAACTAAACTTACCAAGTTTCTCCGAAGTGGAGATAGAAGAGGGCTTTAAAGAAACTGTTGCCTCCCCTTCCCAGCGGAGGCTCATTTACCTGTAAAGTTGAGCAAAGCTGCACCTTTTCCCCCAATGCCAGGTGGTAAGTTGGTTTGCCTAGTGTTTGAGTTCTCTAGTACTGTTGTAAAACAACGTAAGTAGGTGGCCTTAGTGAATAGAAGTATATTTTTTCACAGTTCAGGTTCAGGATGTTAGAAGTCTAGATTAGCAGTGTTGCGTCTGGAAGAAGGCCGTCTTTCTGCTGGGTCCTTGCAGCTTCTGTAGCTCCTCTATTGTTCTGTTCTTTGGCAATCTTTATACAGTATCTATCTTCTTCCCGTTTGTGCTCTCTTCTGTGTCTCATTTGCTCTTTTCATAACTTAGAAGGGATAACGTTTAGGATATATCCTACCTGGATATCACCTCATTAACATAACAAAACCCTATTCCTAAAAGAAATTACATTAACAGGTACAGGGACTAGAATTAACACATATTGGGAGGTAAAGTATAAATAAATTCAACCCCTAGTACCTCGGTATCTCAAAGCTTTGTAACTAGGGAGATGGCAGCTGGTGGATGTCTAAAAGGGAAACCTCAGTGTGAAGAGATGGAAGTGGGGGCTTATGGGAATGGCTCACCCTCAGCGGTTGCATTAAGGACAAGCCCACCGCCATTGAGTCGATTCCAACTCACAGTAACCTTATGGGACAGGGTAGAACTGCACCATAAACTTTCGAAGGAGCACTTGGTAGATTCAAACTGCTGACCTTTTGGTTAGCAGATGTAGCACTTAACTCTTACATCACCAGGGTTTCCAATATCTCCCCAAATCTCATAATAAAAACTGTGCCCTCTGTGG
Source organism: Heterohyrax brucei (assembly GCA_028571685.1). Taxonomy (NCBI): domain Eukaryota; kingdom Metazoa; phylum Chordata; class Mammalia; order Hyracoidea; family Procaviidae; genus Heterohyrax; species Heterohyrax brucei. Next base: position 176,555,682 of record CM053141.1, read on the forward strand.
CAAGGAGAAGCCCTTTTGTTTATGAAAAGTAGAGGAGAATAGATATGCAGTGGGAGAGAACTGTGTGGAAGTCAGGTTTTCAGGATGTCTTGATGACCCCACTATGCGAAAGGAGCTAGTGTGACACATTGTAATGCAGAGTGGATCATCGCAGCTCAGTGTACACAGCCTTGCATGTCATACACACCTCACTGGCTAGAGTAGCTTTCAAGACAGCTGCAAAAGCAATGGCTACATAAACTTTCTCAAGAAGGGGAGAGAAAGCAGAATGTGAGAGACACTCTTGCACTAAGAAAAATATAATAAATCTAAGAGCTACACATTGCCTGCGGGTTTTTATGACCATAGTGAGGAATGAAGGAATGACTGAATGTAACTAAAGCTGTTAATTACCTGGGTGAGGTCAAAAGCCCAAGTAAGGGAATATATTTATGATGCACCTTACAGGATGTGCTTCAACTTCTTACATTTTTTTTATTAATTGGTTTGATTAACTAGATTTAAAGAGCCTGGGCAGAGCCTTTTAAATCATATTCCATATTGATCTAATGAAATAGTCAATAAATTTACTAACGTAGCCCCTTTCCTTTGTACAGTCTGGAGGGAAATGCTTCACTGAATGGTTATAACTCAACCCCAAACCTTGCTGCTATTCCCACAGTGACTCATAGAGCTGGGGAATGCTGGGAAAATCTTTTAGGCCATTTGTGGGAGTGCTTGTGTAAGTGGTTTAACACCTGTTTACGGACTGCTCACCACCTTCCCCTCCTACCCCTACCCCAAGCGCTTTGGTTTTTCAGGGTGGACTTTATAGGGGCTGCCAGTGGTGGGCAACCTGCAAATTCTATGCATCATTTACCTACTTTGCTAATGTATGTAAACATCTGTTAGAGTCCTTCTTCTGAGACTTCAAGATAAAAGTCTTATTTCAGAGCCCTCTACTTTTAGTTATTTGTCCGTTCAGGTCTGTAAATACTGACAAAATGAGGCTCATACATGCAATAAAATGTGCCTGGGTAAGTAACAAATCTATGATGTAGATACCACAATCTCTCTATAAATCTGGAAAAAATCACGGGAAAGTTCTCTAAAGTAGATGCGGTGTGTCCCTTTGGCCCTCTCCTAGAGCAGTGAAGGGAGTCTGAACACCAGAGAGCAATGGGAGAGGGGGATTAAGATGATGTTTTAGACATTGACATTTCATGATTATCTGCCACTGACCATGGAATGGAGCAAGATTTTGTGCTTGTGTTGTAGTCATTAACCCCAAAAGTTGGACAAAGAACAGTGTTCTGGGGACATGGTTTCCTTGGGCTTGAGATGTCAAGTCAGCACCCCAAATAAAAAAGCAAACAGACAAATAAATATAAAACATTTACCGATGAGGTGATTCCTACCTACGGCGATTCCACACATGCAGAGCAGAACTGCCCCATAGGGTTCTAAGGCTGTGATCTTTCAGAAGCAGAACACCAGGCCTTACTTTCAGTGACCCTCTGGACTCAAACCTCCAACCTTTTGGTTAATAGTCAAGTATTTTAACCTTGTGTGCCACACAGATATTCCTGAAGTCAGCACAAAAGCATCAAAACTAACTTTGAAAATTCCTTAAGGCACCTGTACAGGGTAGTGTTCGTACTTTTGTGTTTAAAATCCTTTTGTAATTCTTGCAAGACTTCAAGCATGACAGCCACCACCAAAAGGATCAAATGCAAAGTTAGTTGTGCAGTTACTGGGAATTCAAACCATCTTATTACAAATTCCTGAGAGTGGAGGGTGGTTTGGAGTTTCTAAAATAATCCTGGCTATTTTCAGACTTTAGCCTACTCTGTTTTAGTATTAAGCCTTGTTTACCTTAATACTGAAACCCTGGTGGTGTAGTGGTTAAGTGTTGTGGCTGTTAACCACAAGGTTAGCAGTTCAAATCCATAGCCACTCCTTGGAAACTCTACAGGGCCATTCTACACTGTTCTATAGGGTTGCTATGAATAGATTTCACTTATTGGTTTGGAGGCTTAAACCAGTAAGTGGAATCATGTCTTGACGGATGGGGATGGTAGGGTGTGGGTATGTCCAGGTTGTAAAGTTTGCAAGCCTATATTAAAGTAGACATTGATGCAGCTTTACCATACTGGAGAAAGTAGTGGGCACTTGAGTATCAAAAGACAGGCAGTTTGTGCATATAAAGTGACTTGAAAGATTAAACACCACCATGAATTCAGATGTTGAACTCATTTAGAGTAAAAGAGAAATCCATGTAATTGAGGCCCTTTGCTCTCCTTCCCCCATCCCCTTCCCCTCATTGTAGCTTCAATTATCTGGGTAATTTGGTCCTGAGGGCATACATTCCTTTATAACTCAAATCCATTATGCAGAGAACAGTCATCAGGAAATTACTCAGATTGCATCCCGGGAGTCAGTGCCTAAGGTTTTGGAGGAGATCCTGCCTTCCGTTAGCTGAGTCCTACTCTCCATCGGAGATGGGAGCCTGGAGGCTGGACACCCACAGCTCTCCCTTCACCCCTCTTTGTTTCAGCAAGAGCCTCCTGTTGGCAGCCCCGTGCTGGTGTTGGCTGGTGGCTGCCTCTCTTCCGCCCAAGGCCACTGTGCTGCCAGCTTCCCTTGGCTGGTATAGACGTGCTGATTCCAGGCCGTCCATCACAGGGCCCGGGGAGGGTGCCAGGAGAGTTGCTGCCAGGCAGGCATGGCATATGCTTTCGCCTTGTCTCGCCATCTCCAAGAGCCAGGGACCCAGGCCTTCTGGTGGTGAGCTGGTTTTCACTCTGCCCAGACAGCAGTTGTCTTTGCACTGTCCGGGGTCTGTGAGCCACCTGCCTTTGGGCTTACGGACCTTCAAGCCAAATGCAAGCATTTTCAATTTAGACTTTTGGAAGAGGACATTTTAATGTTCTGGGCAACCTCATTTATCTGGCTTTATTCTTTCCAGATTTCTAGTTTACTGGGGATACTCAGCTTGGGTTTTTTGTTTATTTGTGTGTATGTGTGTTTTTCCCACTTGTCTTTTTGTCTCAGCCAAGTGATGACTCAGAGGAAGGCAACATTTGGAGAGATTTTGGACTTTGGTGGCAGGCAGACTTCCGTTTCTTGCTTTCTAAAAAAATATTGGTTTTTAAAAAATTTCAATAGACTATTTTTTTTAGAAGAAATTTTTAAGTTTCTAGAAAAAATGTACAGAAAGTACAAAGAATTCCTATTCACTCCCTTTCCCCTGCACTGTTTCTATTACTAACATCTTGCATGGCTAGGATGCTATTTGTTAACCCTGATAAACTGATGTTGATACCATGTTGTTAACTGAAGTCCGTAGATCACATTGGGGTTCATTCTTTATGCTGTACATCTTTATGGGTTTTGACAAAGCACTATGTCATATGTCCACCATTCCAGTATCCTACAGAATAATTTCCTTGCCCCCAAATTGCCCATGTTTCACCTATTCATCCTTCCCCTCCCCCTGACCGTTTTGGCAACCTCAGAGTTTTTCACTGCCTTTGTAGTTTTGTCTTTTCCAGGATAGTTGGACCCATTCAGGATGTAGCCTTTCTGCATAATCTTCTGTGACTTACCATCGCCTTCGGACTGATTCTGACTCCTAGTAACTCTTCGCAGTATTGGGTTCTTCCATGATTTTTTTGTGGCTTGATGGCTCATTTCTTTGTGTCGCTGAGTGATGTTCCATCATGTGGATGTACCAGTTTGTTTACCCATTTACCTACTGAAGGATCTCTGGGCTGCATCCCATTTTGGGCCATTATGAATAAGTTGTTATAAACTTTCATGTGTAGACTTTACATGGGAAGAGTTTTCATCTCATTTTGGTAAATACCTAGCAACATGATTGTTGGATCAAACGGTAAATCTCTGTTTAGCTTTGTAAGAACTCACAGAATGTCTTTCAAAGTGGTTGCACTATTTAGCATTCCCATAATTACTGCTTTTTATCTGTCCCTCACAATTAACTCGTATGCTCCATGAGAACAGAGATTTTGCCTAGCTTGCTATATACCTACTGCCTAGTTTAGTGCCAGGCATGTAGTAGGTGCTCAGTAAATAATATGAGCAAATGAAATAATGGGGCCCAAATTCTGCTCTACTATTTAGAAGGTTAGTGATTTTTGTGTTAGTTCTTTAACCATTCCACTTCTCTGTTTATCATCTGCAAAATGGTCATAAAATATTTAAGATGGTATATACAGAGAGTGTCAGGCACAGCACTAGCTTCTCTTCCTGCTTGTCCATCAGAGTGTCCTCTTTGAGGGTAAGTGCCGAGCCTCAATATTCTCCAAACCCCGGTGCCTGGTTTTCTCCCTGCACACAGTAGGTGCTCAGTAACCATTTCTTGAATGAATGCTTGTGTGGGGAGAGAATGTGAGTCACTCAAATTGACCTCAGAGGACAGGATTGAGAGAAGACACAGTCACAGACCTCCTGTATTTCACTCTTGCATCTTGACGTCTGTGCGGGAAAAATGACCTGAGAATTGTCTACAGATCATCTAGATTTTTGAAATAGCTGCCATCGCCCCTTGTGTAGATCATTGAAATGGAATTCTGTGTAAAAGTTTCTTCTTTTTAGGGACAGACTAATTATAAGATAAATTTGAAGCAATTTACTAACAATAAAATTTTACCTATTTATGATATTTTACACTTTATATTTTTTACATATTTATATTGTTATGTGATTTAACCTGCACTGTGAGTGAATATACACGCTATCACTAAACCCATTGAGCAGGTGAGGAACTGAGAGCGAGTGGAGATTAGCCAAATTTAGACAGTTATTTAACCCCAAACTAAAGCAAAACCCATTGCCACCAAGTCAGTTCTGACTCATAGTGACAGTTACGTAGAGGCTTGTAAATTAAAAAAGGTTTAGTTTCTTGGCCCCAGGTTCTTTCTTCTAGATCACTTAGCTCCTGTGATTACCAAACTGAAAGAATAATTCAGGTTTTATATAGTCTTGTTTACTTTGTCGATACTGCTCATTGGCAAAATCTCTTTGCCTGAAGTCTATATTTACCACACCATTTACAAGTTTATCCAAACTCTGTTTTTCATGTTACTTTTGACATGCAGTTAGTTTCTTAGCTTTCAGCTCAATTAATCATGGTTGAGTAATTCTGAAGGCAACTGCTGTGTGGTTGAACTTTGGAAGGTGCTGAAGAGTTGGACTTCTAGATTTCAACACTACTTTCCCCAGATATAACCCAGCTCAGAAATATTGACCTTGCTGATAGACCACTTTATTTACTATATTAAGGTGTCTATTTTAATGTTCAAGCAGGTTATCATCATGAATTATATCTCTCGGAAAGAAAGAATGAGAACAATCTCTTTTGTTCCTGTCGCAGAATAAAGTTTCCCAAGCCTATTCCTAAACTGGCAATTTTAAGGGTTTTTTTTTTTTTTCCCCAAAAAACTCTGATAAAACAACATGTAAGCTAAACAGAAATCAAATGTGACATATGATATATTTACTGCTGACAATCCTGGTCTTTCCAAAGTCACACGGGATGACAAATTGCTTCTTCACTGAGTACTGGTGATGTTCAATGCAAAACCCTTTAAAGATGATTTTGAGCGTTTTTACAAAGAGGACTTAGAAGACTACATACAGCCTACTGAAAAGACAATTATCAGAATGGATCTAAATAGAGATTTAGGCGATTCTTCTCTAAGGTTCTTGCAGGTATTGATATCTGACTAGACACATCATGAATTCTCAAACTAGAGAACATGAGCTCAAAGATACCCTGAGGTACGTGCTGAAGCATAGACAATTTTATGATTTGGGTTCACACATTTATTCTTTACTCCATTGAACTAACAGCTTCCATATCCAGATTGCATCTTCACAATGTAAGTGTAAACCTTTGCCATGGTCTCGGAGGTCCTTCCTAATCTTGAACCCTACCAGCCTCCTCCTGTGTTTCTCTATGCTTTACTTAATACAGTCCACCCATATTGGCTTTCTTCATTCTTCCTTGATCATTTCAAGCTCATTCCCATCACAGGGTCTTTGTCATTGTTAATCTTCTTTTCTGGAATCCTTTCCCTCAAGATCTTTACCTAGACCAGGGCTTCTCAAATGGGAATGATTTTTCCTCCAGGGGGACATACGGCAATGTCTGGAGATAATTGTCTTGACTTGTGGGTAAGGGAGAAGAGTTGCTGTTGACATGTAGTAGGTAGAGGTCAGAGATGTTGTTCAGCATCCCGCAATTCACAAGACAATACTTCACAAAGAATTGTCTAGCCCAAAATGTCAATGTTGTTGAGGTTGAGAAATTCTGAATTTCCCTGCATTCAGGTTTTAGCTCAAATATCATGTTCCCTTCAGAGAGGGGCTGGAATTCCTCATCACCTTCCCTGAAGCAGCCTAGTCTGTCCTATTATTCTATTTCCTCTGTAGCCCCAGTCACTAAAACTTTCTTGCTTTATGGATGTGATGTCTGCTTTCTTTCGCTGGAATGTAAACTAACACAGAGGAAGGTCCTTGTCTGAGGCATCACTGTCTTCCCAAAGCCCTAAACAGCACCTGGTATATAGCAGATGCTCAGTACATATTTCAAAAAAAAGAAGAAAGAGAAAGAATGGATAATGAATAAAGACTGAAAAAATTCATGGAGATAAAAAACTTTCTCTTTTTTAATGATAGAGTCACTGCTGTCAAGTTGATTCCCCCAAAGCAACCCTGTAGGATGGAGTAGAATTTCCTCATAAAATTTCCAAGGAGTGACTGGTGGATTTGAACTGTTGACCTTTTGGTTAGCAATCACATCTCTTAACCACTATGCCACATTAAAAAAGCAAACAAAAAACCCACCACTGAGTCAGTTCCGACTCATAGAGACCCTACAGACAGAGTAGAACGGCCCCACAGAGTTTCCAAGGAGCACCGGGTGGATATGAACTGCTGACCTTTCAGTTAGCAGATGTAGTACTTAACCACTACGTCACATAGGTTTACTTTTCCATGATAGGTGCCAACATTTTCTAATAGAGAAATCCTGTTTGACCGTCTCATGAAATTGTACATTATCTTATAAATGCACCTGGCAAGAGTTACCAGTGAATTATGAAATATCTGAAGTATTTGCTCATTAGAGTCCATGCATATTGGCTGTTTTCATTCTTACTTCTGTTTTTCAAGCTCATTCTCATCACAGGTTTTTGTCCTTGCTGGTCTCCCTCTCTAGACTCCTCTCCCCCAGGATCTTTACACAGACCAGTGTTTCTCAAATAGGGATAATTTTTCTTCCAAGTGGACACACAGCAATGTCTGTAGATGAGAGGCTATTAATATGATATCAAGTGTTCCAAAGAAGCTCACTGGGTGCAGGAACACTGGTTTCTAGTCAAAGAAGTCATGGGATCCATTATCATGCTAATAGCCCGGTGGGGATCTAAAGACTGATTCTGAGATCTAGTCAATCAATAGAAGTATTGGTGTCTGTCACTGAGACAATCTGAGATCATTTTCTGTATATTTGTTCTGAGAACCTTAGGGCTTTATTCCATTTATTTTCTCAGTTATGGTTGGTCTTAATTTTCACTTCTGTGTTTTCACGGATGCCTGTCATAGCATCCTGACTGCTTTTGGCAATTATATGTTGATACTACGCTTTTGGGCCTGACCACATCATTTATAAGAACTTCTTTGTTTTTTAGCATGACTTATGAATAGCCTAGTTGTATCTTATACTTTAGGGAGAATTATCATAAGGAGTCACTTGGATTATCAGTTGCAAAATAAAGTTAATGCAATGAAATACATTTATTGATAATACTGAATTGAATGAGCATAACTGAATGACATTTGATGATTCAGAAGGTAACTCAGGAAAATAGTTGCCTTACGTCATCATAATGCATCTGAATTGTCTTGGACCCACATGTGGGTGAGAGTGCCAAGACACAGAGAAGGTCCCTGGGTATAATGACAAATGCATTTGCTGTACCATGGAAAACACGTTTCATAAAGACATGACTTTATCAACTTTTTCCTCTGGCTTCCTACAGAGAATTTATACTCTGGAACTTTCATCATCCTTCCATCCCCCACCCCCAGCCTTCATCTTTATCCCTTAATTACATGAGCTTAACTTCCTCTGACCTACCAAGAGTCAAGAAAAATTGGCATATAAAGCCCTGTTTTGTTTTGGTCTGACCTATGGGTCTTTTAAATGAAGCCAGGATACACTGTAGGGGTTTGAGCTGCTAATGTCTGGACACCCTTAAGAAGCATAAATCTCTCCAAACCCAGAGGGAACTCAAATGTGGTGATTTCCAAGCCTTCTTGGATTTGTGACACTGTATGGTTTGATTTGCTAACACCTTCTTCCCTACTTTTAAAAGTAACAGGTGTGTAGTATGTTTATTTAAAAATTAAAGTAAACATTTAAACTTTTTTTTTATTATTATTTTACTTTATTTTTGAGGGTAAGAGAAGGGAGAGACACTTTGGAGATTTCTTTAACAGCTTTCAATAATTGTGTCTTTGAAGCTAGCTCAAGTTTTGTCTTCTCTGTATTTCTGCCCTCATCACAGTGATTCTAGGTAATTTAACTTTGTCATCTGCGAACTGGTATTTGTACTGTTCTTCTGTGATATTTGACAATAGATGATCTCTAGTTGCTTCCAGTATATTCTCTGTCTCCAGGAAGAACCTTTTCCCATGTCTAAGTGTAGACTAGATGCACAATAAAAAAAAACTGATTGAGTAACTGGGGACATCCTTGGCGAACGACAGTCATAACCATGGTTTGAAACCCAAACTGTCAGTGCTCACAAGTTAATTTCATTTGAGCAGGCAATGTAATTTTTCACATGAAGACAATAGTGAACCTCCTGTGAAATTCTTTAGTCACAGTCACAGTCACAGGTTTTTTTTTTTTTTTTTTTTTTTTATCCTTGTTGACCACTTCTCTGTTGACACTGGGCCTAGTCTTGTGACTTGACTTGGCCAATGTAATATGGTCAAAAGCAGAAGAATGTCCATCAGAGACAAGACCTTAAAAGACGGTGTGAACGTCCTTATACCTCTGCTATTTCTGCCATCACTGGAAGAAGAACTTGCCTCAGGGAACTTGCTATTCTCAAAAGAATGAGAGATGCATGGAGTGAGCAAGCCCAGTCCATGTGCAGATCTGAAGCCTGAAAGTACCTCCAGAGCTGACCCACAGGTCTGTAAGCATAGGTAGAAATGCTTGTTATGGCATATTAGCGCCACAATTCAAATTTCCCTCTCCCAGTCCTTCAGTTTCACACATAATTGGTCCCCAGCTGTACAGATTTCTGCCTTTTAAATATTTCTGGAAACTGATCACTATTCTCTACTGCTAGTATTTACAACTGTAGATCAGGCCTCTATCCTAAACTATAGCAACCACTTCCTCAGTGGTCTTGCAGCCTCTATTCTGGGTGCCTCACGACCCCATCCTCTGTCCTGCCATCCATTCTCTGACATTCCTTCAGAGTGATCTTTCTGAAATGCATGCGTGAGCATGGCAAATCTCTCCAGTGGCTTCTTTCTTTATCCATCAAGACAGCATTCAAACTTATATAATCCTTTTATGATATAGTCTCCTCTACTTTGAGTTCCTGGGTGGCTGAGACAGTTTTAAGTGTCCCACTACTAAAAAGAAGTTTAGAGGTTCAAGTTCACCCAGATATACTTCAGAAGATAAGCCTGTTGATTTGCTTTTGAAAAGTCACAATCTTGAAAACCCTGTGGAGCTGTTCTACTCTGTCAACATAGAGTCACCATGAGTCAGAATGAATTTGATGGCATTTAACAATAACAACATGATTTGGTCTCCTCTACTTTTTACTATAATGAACCAAGCCAAGCCAACCAACACACACAGTTTTTGTCTTCAGGGGATTAACAAAGACTCAGAAAAATACTTGGACTAGAAGAACTACCACCTAATATTGGGACTGATTCTCCATTCTAAGCTAAGGCCTGAAGGAAGAGTAGGTATTAACCACATCAAGGAGCCAGTGAGACAGAGCGAAAGAGTGGTCTAGGCAGAGGAACTGTGGAGGCCAACATCTGGACCCAGTAACATGTACTTGAACCAATAAAAAGTCAGTGCCCAAACCCATTGCTATCAAGTTGATTCCAACTCAACAAGCTATTAGGACAGAGTAGAACTGCCCCATAGAGTTTCCAAGAAGCACCTGGTGGATTGTAACTGCTCACATTTTGGTTAGCAGCCCTAGCACTTAACCACTGTGCTGCCAGGGTTTCCTAAAAAACTCAGTGCAATGGGACGTAAAGAAGGGAGATGCACATACTGGACTGAGATCCTACTGTACCTTATAAGCCACACTGAGGAGCTTGGGCTCTATTAAGGCAGCAAGTGACAAGCAAGATTAAAATGTTTATCAAACAAAATAAACTATGTAATTATCTAGAACAGTATCTATTTGGGGGATTCTTAGAGCAGACTTGATTACCTTTCAGCTTGTAGGGTTTTTTTTTCCCCCAGAATTTTAGTAAGATTACTTTAAAATGAATTTTTATTGACTCTCAGAACACAAAGGTCAAAGCAACACTCAGAGGTCATTGAGATTTTAGCCCTGACTTCAGACAGTACCATAAGTAAGTCTTTCCAGACAGATGGATGTTTGTTGGCAAAGTTATTCAGCAGCAAAGAAGTAATTGCTGCTTTTGTTGACAGATTTAGAGATGTTTTGCCAAATGCTATCTTAAAATACTATGATTAGATGTAATTTTGCAAAAATGAGTCTATAATAGAGGTGATTCACTCGCTGTATCAGCTAAGGAGTATCTTCTATTTACAGTTTATTTAATTTACATTTGATTAATTTACACTGAGTGCAAGCAGTTACTCTGTAATTATCTCCTTGCCTGCATGGGGGTATATGCAACATTATGTCTGGAAAATCGTGAAGTCAGAAGATGTTAACCCAGAAAACACCCGTTAAGCAATCTCTTTCACCTACTTACCATCAAAGCAAGCCCTTCATGGTTTTAGATTCACAACGAGGTCTGCAAATCTGTAGTCCCCACACATCCTAACACAAAGCATTATTTAGCTTCCATTTTCAGAATTTAATGTCTAAGCTGTCACAAACCACCCTTTTTTGTGTGTGTGTGCTTGTGTATGTTATACAGCTATATCCACCATCATTACCTAAAGCAGTTATTTTAAAAATATCTTTTAGAAAATCATATTTTATGTACATATACCCCGTGAATTTCTCATGGACAACAGATGTGTTCTCCTTAATCAGTGAAAATTGCGGTGGATGCAACTTTAACACACATTTGACTCAAAAAATCTGAGCCAGTGGCCAGCAGACAATTGCCTGTGGGACAAATCTAGATCACTGCCTGTTTCTGTATGACCCTTGAACTCAGAACATTTTTTTATGTATTTTAAATGACTGAAAAACATTCAGAAGAATATTTTATGATATCTGAATACTATATGAAAGTCAAATTTCAGTGGCCATAAATAGTTTTATTTGGTGGTGTAGTGGATTAAGTGCTACCTCTGATAACGTAACCACACACATTCATTTATGTATTGCCTACATCTGCAATTCAATGTTTTAACACACATTGAGTAGTTGCAGTGGAAACTGTACGGGTTACCACTGTAAAATATTTACTATCTGGCTCTTCACAGAATAAGATTACCAACTGCTAGTCTAAGGTGATCATGGTAATCTCATTTTCCTTGTGAGTGATTGATTTGGGAATAAACATAAAACCAAATCCTGGGAAACAGAATGTGCCTTGAAGTTGTCTGGTGGCTTCTGGGAATGGTTTCTAACTCTTCTAAAGGAGAGACTGGAAAAGACAGTCGTTTTCTTCATTTCTCATGGCTACAATTTGATGAGGGACCTGGAGCTATGGCAGCCGTTCTGGGCCATGGAGGACTCCTGCCTGAAGCCAAGGCTGCCTTACTGAGTACGGCAGCAGAGAGATGGGAGGAGCCAGGTACTTGATGCGGATGTTGAACCACTGAATGAACCCTGGATCCCATCCTGCCTCTGTACTTCATGTTGCTTGAGATAGTATGTTTACTTAATGTTTAAGTCAGTTGGGGGCAAGGTTTTTTCTTCCTTATTTTCAAAGCTTCTTATACAGTTCCTCTGTAATATACCAGCCACCGTGTCAGGGAGACACAATAACAATAAACAATAGCCCACATTCTCTACCAGGTCAGTCTAGTAGAAAGATCTTTCTGAGAAAAATCAGATAGGCTCTTTTGGGGGCGTCAGAATATACTTCACAGAAGTAATAGTACTTTATTTGAGATGCGAATAGTGATTTGGAATTTAGCAGACCAGTTGACACAGGGTCCGCCAAGCCAAGTGCCGTCGAGTCGGATCTGACTCCTGGCGACCTACAGGGTCAGTACATGCATAAAAAGAGAACCAAACCACTTTCTATCGAGCTGATTCCAGCTCACGATGTCTCTGTGTGTTACAGGGTAGAACTATATGCAGCTGGGTTTTCATGGCTGTGCCATTATGAAAGCAGATTGGCAGATCTGTCTTCCGTGATGCCACTGGGTGAGTTTGAACCGTCAGCATTTTGGTTAGTAGTCAACCACAAACTAAGAATGTATGAAAAGCCACAAGAGACATGAAACAGAATGTTTGGTGGTGAGAGTAACTACAAGCAGTGAGGTGTGGTTGAAGATATTACTAAAGAGGGGAGCATCCATTGCTATTGAATTAATTCTGACTTGGAGTGATCCTACAGGACAGAGTAGAACTGCTCTACAGGATTTCCAAGGAGTGTCTATTGGGTTCAAGCTGCTGACCTTTCTGTTATCAGCTGAACTTTTAATCACCACACCACCAGGGCTCCATTCTATACATACCACCCACTGTCATCAAGATAATTTCTACTCAGAGGCACTCTATAGCCTTTCAAAGAGTGTAAGTCTTTAAAGAAACAAGCTACCAGCTTTATCTTGTAGACCCACTGGTGGTGTTGAACAGCTGACCTTTCAGTTAGCAGTCGCTCACTTTAACCACCGCGCCACCAGGGCCCCTCCATTCTCTAGATATTCCCAACCAAACCTGCCTCCATCAAGTTGATTCCAACACATAGTGACCCTATAGCACAGAGTAGAATTTTCCCATAGAGTTTCTGAGGAGTGCCTGGTGGATTTGAACTGCTAACCTTTTGGTTAGCAGCCATAGCACTTGATCACTACACTGCCAGGGTTTCCATTCTCTCTCTCACTCTAAAGAAACAACAAACCAAAAAAAAAAAAACACTGCCGTCGAGTTGCTTCCAACCCTGTAGTGTCATTATGAGTTGGATTCTCTATATACATGTCCTAAAATACAGATTTCCAATCCCATAGCTTATGAAACACAAATTTAAAGTGCAATGAGAGAGAGGACACGTTAGGGATCAGAGACAGTGGCCAATAGCTGGATGAAGTGAAGGAAAGAGCAAAGGCCACGCTGTCAAATGCCAGGTGTCAGGGCAAATTAGGAGAAGTGGAAGCTGTGTCCACTGAGTGGGGCTTCTGGGACAGTGAGAAGAGGGAGCAGTTCTGGGGTCATGTGGAGTGACGTGACAAGGAAGGGAGGCTGTGAGAAATCCAGAAAGCCATTTATGATTGGGTCTGAAAAGGATGAGTGAGTCAGTCCACTGCTGGAGCAACATCTGGGTGGGAGTGAGGGCAGTGTTATGAGCCCATGCAGAGCAGTGGTTGAACACCTGTGCTGTGTGGTCACCTTATCTATACTCAAAACCGAGCTCTTCACTGTGCCACCTGGATAGAGTAAGTGCTTCAAAGCCTTCATTTCCTCATCTGTAAAATGGGGATAAAAATAGCACCTACCTTGTACAGTTGTTATGAGGATTAGGTGAAATCATGTACATTAAGTGCTTAGCATAGTACCAGACACACAGTAAAATGTTCAATATTAGGTACACTGACATATTAATATTTCCATATCTAGCAGGATTTGGCTTAGCCAGCCAGCTACCAAGTTCCACGTAGAATCTTTCTCACAAGGTAGAGTGCCTACAGCTGCTCAGTGGAACAGTTTAAAGCTATTTGTGGAGTGAATGAATGGCTCACACCCGTTGAATTGTTATCATTATTATTTTTTGGTTGGACAACTTCTGCAGTTGATTTACCCATTCTCATGCAAGGGTATACAGTGGTGAGAATTTTAATGCCTGAGTGGTTTGGGCAACAGCCTCAAAATGCCTTATTTTTACTATGTATTATTACAGCCTTACTTTCATAGTTAGGGGTCAGCTGCCATTTCCTGAGGTTTATAACATGCCTGTTTTAATTAACATCAAGCTAAATTTTGGCATACAGGTGGTCAGCCCAGATGTGAATGTTATTTTTAAAAGTGCCTTATGGCTGTTAAATCTCTTTCTTTAAAATAGAAAAACATATATGAGTGTGTGTGCAAGGTGGGGGAGGGGACAGAGGGCAGTAAAAATCTGAAATACCGATTATTTCAGGCTTTCTTCAGACAAATTTCAATGAGGAAAAGATTCCCTCGAAATTATTAAAATATGCTTACATAGGCTACAAAATAATAATTTGAATAGAAGCCAGAATAACAAGAAAAATGAGGTGACCACACACTGGATAGATAAAGGAAAGTATATAGCAGGCTTGCATATGTACTCTGTCGTTTAAACAAATAAATGCAGAGTAACATGGGACAGAGGTACAGCTAACTGAGACAGGGGACAGGCACAAGGTTTCTAAGTCCTAGGGATAAAATGGTGCCCCAATTTTTGGTTTATTCTATCTAAATACTAGGTGACGCAAACTTCAATGCATTCAGCAGCTAACTGAAAAATTGGAGGTTAAAGTCCACCCGAGGCATCTTGAAAGAAAGGTCTGGTGCTCTGCTTGTGGAAAAGGAGTCACTGGAAATTATTCAAAACACATTTCTACTCTGATACACATAGGTTCACCATGAGTTGGAATCTACTCGAGGCCAACTGGCTTTACTTAAATAGTATATTCTTGGATGTATATGTGTGAACACCCAGTACACACACAGACAGCTTTTTTTGCTGTCACACACACATCATATGTATACATACTTTGTAAACATAAACACATAAGCTCAATCACTAATAGACACGTACTGATTTAAGAAAAATTAATTTACTCTTATCTCGACGGCACTTGGCACTTGGCTTGGCTATTTTGCATTATTCTTTCATTTAAAACAAGAATATTGAGTCAGATGACTACGACTCAAGGAAATCGTTATTGAAGCACTCGTTTTTGTTATCCTGGTATCCAGTCCGTTACTGGGTCTTCCTACATACTGATCTCTGTCCACCACGGTTTCACCTAAGCCTTCTTCATCTGGGCCGCTGCAGGAGCCTGCAGACGGGTGTGCCTCTATCCACTCTGGCCTGCCTCCAAGTCTGTTCTCAATACCACTTCCAGTGCTGATTTTTTTTTTTGAAAAAAAAATCCAAACATAACATCACCTTGGTGAGGATATTTCCGTGGTCTTCCATTCATGCTTTTTGGATACAGACAAAATTATTCAAGACGGCCTTCAAAACTTTACAAAATCTTGGCCCTATCTGCTTTTCTTGCCAGGAACATATTGAATTTCTAATATTGAATTTCTACCTACCCTGGATTTCTTTCAGAGTCCTATATTGCCATGATTCACACTCATACAGGGCCTTTGCACAGGCTGTCATTTTTACTTAAGGTGCTGTCCTCACTACACAATCAATTGGACCTCAAATGCCTTAATTTGGGGCAAAATGTTTCTCTCTACAGTGAAAAGGCATGTGTGAATGCAAATACCATCGGGAGAAGGAGCGCATTGATTCAGATTTCTACTAAAGTATCAATGACATGTGTTACTTTTCCTACAGAGGACATGTATTGATGGAAGAGGGGAGGGAAAAAAATCAGAATTAGTGATTGAATGTTCCTGACCATTTTTCTAGGACATCGACTCTCTAAAGATTCCACATGATATGCATCTCTCCCTTCTCAGAATTCCATTTGATCTATGGCATGAGTATGCTATCATCATTCCATTCTTTGAGGAAACTGAGGCTAGCAGAAGTCAAATAACCAACTCACGATCAACTAGTTAGGAACCAGCTTAGCAGGGATTCAAACACAAAATCTGTTGGACACCACAATCATAACTCATTCCTGTGACTGCTCAGTTACCTCCACGTGGAAGAGGAAAAAGGCACGAGTGTAGGGTTTTAGACATCAGTGTTAACAGCTGTCGGAATTCAATACAATGTCCAGTGTCTAGCCTTGTAAGTCACTTATCTATCTGGTGTTAAAGGAAAGTAATCCAATATAAAACTTGATCCCATCACAGTGCATCACTGTGAGTCCCCAAAGTTATTTGTGCAATTGGAAATTATTTGTCCCCAGTGGAACAATGGATGTTTCCCAGTGGAGGTTTTCCAATCCTTGGTTGAAATCCTGGAAACAGCAGAGTGAGCAAGTCCCTGCCTCAAAGAGGTTAACACTGGCTCTCTTGCCATATTTATGGAAAACATTTAGTGAGCCTGCTAGAATTAAATGGCAAAATTCATCACAACTAATTTCTATTTGTCATGTATTAAGCTACATTGTTTTGTCCTCAACGTCAGGTTAAATAATGAACCACTTGCAATGGAGTAAATTAACCTCCACTTTATGTTCGTGTCATTGTCAAATGGAAACATCACTTGCACAAATGAAAAAGATTCATTAGTAACATGAATGCACAAGCTCCACTCTAGTAAAAGATAAGAGCGATTGAGACCTTGTCATAAAGCCGAGTCACAGAGTCCCTCATTATTTATGATGCCTGCAGTAATCTTTGGAGATTATTTTCAGCAATGGCAATTAGCCCACAGTGCACTGGGGCAACGATGGGGCAACGTTTGCCTCTGGCAGGTATGCTTCCCTGGCTTTGAGGGCTGTCTTCCCTGAGAAACGTGATCTCATGCTGCCAGGAGTTCATCTGATTTTCCTTGGTGAGGGCTGGGGAGGCAGCTGTGCTGCTGACCAGCCAGCCTGGCCTCTCAGCTGCCTGACCTGAGGTCCCCTCTTTTTGCACTGCTGCCTGATTCTCAAAGGTCAGGGTCCTTGATCATAGGTGCAATCCAGCACAATCGGTCATTTTCCCTAATTTTATTCATACCTCATCAATCCAAACAACCCTTATTTGTTCATTTCTTGATTGCCTGGGTGGTAATTTATTTGAGGCAGTGATGGTTCCAGGGTAGAAGGCTTGTCTTTCATGTGGGAGAGTTGGGTCTCATTTCTGGCCAATGTACCTCAAATACAGCCACCATTCGACTGTCACCAGAGGCGTAGGGGTTGCTATGATGCTGAACAGATTCTGGGGAGCTTCTGAACTAAGATGACTAGGAAGAAAGCCCCAGTGATCTACTTCTGAAAATCAGCCAATGAAAACTCTGTAGATCACAATGGTATGACCCTCACCTGACCATGGAACCTGTTCAATAGCTAATAACAAGAAATGGTTTACCTATCCCTGTGGATGATTTTCTTGGATGTTTACTCTTTCTTTTGGAAGCAGATAAAAAGATTGTTAGTTTATTCACATATTGGCGGGAGTGTAAATTTGTGCAGTTTCTGAAAAATGGAGCTGCAAAGAAGAGCAAAAATTTTGAAACTATGCATACCATTTGACTCATTGTTTCATTTCAGTTTATCCTAAAGAATCAAGTGTGTACATGCACAGAGATTTAGCTACCAGTCATCTCTGTATTAGAACTTTTAAGAGAGGGGGTGAATTACATATGTATTTGGCTACCTTTTAGCCTTTGACAGGAATCCCTGAATGGTGTAAATGATTAATGTCCTCCGCTGCTAATAGAGGGATTGGAAGTTCAAATCTACGCAGAGGCACGTCAGAAGAAAGGCCTGGCAAATGAAAAATTAGCCACTGAAAATCTTGTGGAGCACAGTTCCACTCTGACACATATTGGGTCACTGTGAGTTAGCACTGTCTTCAAGGCAATTGGGTAGTCTTTAAGGTAGAAGGTTTCTTGAAGACGCAAATCGAGGAGGCCATTCAGCCCACGGAAACCCTGGTGATAAAGTGGTTAAGTGCCACATTTGCTAGCCGAAAGATCTGCAGCTTGAATCAGCCAGGCACTCCTTCAAAACTCTATGGAGCAGTTATACTCCATCCTGTAGCATCACTATGGGTCGGAATCGACTCTAAGGCACGTAGTGGGATTCAGGCCACAATTCCCCTGCTGGTTACGTCTCTACTAAATACACTGCTTCTGGTAATATTCCCTGCTCCCATTGGTCGTAAGTGTGGCCTTTGGAACTCCCACTGGGTCCATCACAGAGTCCCTTTCTCTGGCTTCAGCAACTGGTCCAGGTGTAAGTAGTCAGTCCAAACCAGTCCAGTCAGAATTCTTCTTTCAGATTGTCTTTTTTTTTTAAATGAAACTGGAATAGCTGTATGCTTTCCATTTTGGATTGTACAATTGTAAGGATAGAAACTGTGAGCTCCCTGCATGTTTCGATTCTTGTGGAAAAGGCGTATGGGTGGCAAATGAATCTAACATCTTGAGTAGAGTTCTTGCGATTGAAATATGCCTGCCACAGTCCTCACTCAGAGGCACTCTAAGGTCTGTCATTCAAATAAGGCTTGCTTTTCCCTAATTCCTCTTGAGGTGGAAAATTGGAGCGTGACATTCTCATCTTTCTTGAGAAGGGCCTCAGTTTCTCCATACTGTGAAGGCAACAATAGGGATCTGTTCCCCACTAGGGGTGAAGCGAGGTTGTGTGAAATGAGAACTCATCAAATACTCTGAGATCCCGGACTGAAAAGCATCTAAAGCTCTAAAGTGCAATTAGCACTTTCCTCATTCTTTTCTTTTTGGCATAAAGTTTTAAAAAAGTTACTTTAAAATGCTCTACTAAATTGGTTTTTGGGATTGTAAATGAGGAAAGATTGACAGCTCTGGGAAGAGCGTCATCTCTCAAGTGTGTGCTTTATGAGTAGCTCCAGTTGAAATTGCCCCTTTTCCTTACCAGGCTTTTGCTGACAGGATGAGCCCACAACTCAGCAGGGGAGGGAGATGCTTCCTCAACTTGGGTGGGTCTCACTCCTGTTACCATTTGCTCCAGGTGTCTGTGATTTCATGACCTGTCTTTGTGAGCACAAATCTAAGCCTTTGAAACACACGCCATCCGGGTCACTGAATGTGGTAACTGGGGAAACCCAGAAGCAACTAAAGAGTATCTGCAGTCTCAGCTTTTTAACTCTGGGACAGATTGGCTGCAAAACACAGACTCTTAATTTCACTGGCCAAAGTATGGGTGAAGGTGGAGTTCTTAATGCAACTGGTTAATGTATGCACAGAAAGCAAAGTGCAGTTAGACCCCTCAGAAGGTCAGGAACTGAGGGCTCTCTTTCTCAAGGCTCTCGGAGTCTCTTTCTCCACCTGTCTATCTGTCTTATGATGACTTCTTGCTCTGCTCTGCTCTGCCTGCCTGCCTGCTGTCTGGTACACCCATCTCACGCTCTGCACGGCCTCTGCTCTGCTCAGTCTCTTAAGGTAACCTCAGGCAGCTGAATCTCTATGTGTTTCTTGGTTCATATAAGATACATAGGTTGGGGATGGATGGATGGAGGATAGGTAGGTAGGTAGGTAGGTAGGTAGGTAGGTAGGTAGGTAGGTAGGTAGGTAGGTAGGTAGGTAGGTAGGTAGGTAGGTAGGTAGGTAGGTAGGTGGGTAGGTGGGTAGGTGGGTGGGTAGGTGGGTAGGTGGGTAGGTAGGTAGGTGGGTAGGTAGGTAGGTGGGTAGGTAGGTAGGTAGGTAGGTAGGTGATAGAGAATATAAGTATATGTACATACATAGACAGAGACGGATGTGTATGTACATCCATCTACCTTCTAGCGGTTCTGTTTCACTGATTGAATCCTGATTAACACAGGTCATATTTAGCACCTTCACCCAACTCACAGAATGATTCCTTTCTTTCTGGCAAGATACCCACTGGTTGCAGCTTTTTGGTACACAGACGCCCAACTAGAAACTGTTTTCCTTAGGAGAATTATTTGTGTTTTTGATCTTCTTTGTATTGTCCTCTACCTGTCAGTAGAGTTAATTATTTCACACTAAGCTGTTAGCAGTTAGGGGCCCACGGAGTAATTAGGGGCATTCTCTACATCTCCATCTCCCACTAGTTTCTCCATAGTCAGTCTTATCTCCCGCAACTTCTCTTCTTGCTCATTGCAATGTACTTGATCATTAACCTGGAGGTTGATGGTTCAAACCCACTCAGGGGCACCATGGAAGATAGACATGGTGATCTGCTTCCATAAACATTACCATCAAGAAAACCCTATGGAAGGTGAAGCCAACATGGCACTCTGGACAAGCACATCATGCTGTCTCTCTGCAGCAAAGACTCAAAAAAACTAAGTAAGGTAGATATAAACTTCATTCGTAGAAACCTGAGCATCAAATGAAGGGATAAAGAACTAGAACAAACGTGAGTGGAGGAAGAAATGGAAGCAAAATAGAGAACAGGAGAGAGATGTAGTAGAAGTCATCTGCCAAATTAACAGGGTGAAGAGCAGGTATGTTGTGGCATAGCCGGTCGTGGTCATGAACAGGGAGTACAGGGAGGGAACATCGTGGAGCCCCTAAGAGGAGACACAGCACCTGGCAACCAGAAAACCAAGTTTCCTCATCCCTCCTTCTCCTGTTCCCCCATCCCTTTCCTGACAGACGATGCTGTGTAGTTCAGCTAGAGAGCCACCAGCCTGCTGTCACCCTGGGTCTGCACCACCCTTCCCACCTGCTCCTCCTGTGTCATCCCACGTCTCTTTTCCTTTTCCTTCCCGCATAGTCACATATGTTACCTCTACCTATTCCTGACAGACCACTCTGCATGGCTCAGCTAGAGAGCTGTTGTTGTTGTTAGATGCCATCAAGTTGATTTCAACTCATAGCAATCCTATGAACAGCAGAATGAAACACTCCCCTGTCCTGTGCCGTGTCCACAATTGCTTTTATGCTTAAGCCCATTATTGTGGCCACTGTGTCAATCTATCTCTTCTAGGATCTTCCTCTTTTTCTTTGACTCTAGCTAGAGAACTATCAGCCACAGTTACCCCAGATCCACTCAACCCTACCCGCAGACTCATGCTGTGCCATTTTTCCCCTTTCTTCTTTTCATTCATCCTTCTATTTATCCCCGTATGCCACCCCAGACCCTCCTTCTGGGCCACACACAGTGGCTAGATAGCTACAAGTCTTGTGCCACCCTGGATCTCCACCAGCCCCTCACTGGCTCCTTCTCTTCTTTTTCTTCCTTTCTCCCACTTAGCCTCATGCTCTTACTCTACCTTTTCTTGCCAGGCCACTGTACCAACCTGACTAGAAAGCTACTATTCCACTATCAGCCTGGGTCTTCTTTACCTTTACCCACCACATCATTTTGTTTTTCTTTTCCTCCTTTGGTTTCTCTTTCCCATCTAGCCTCACACTCCACTTCCATGCCTTCCCACTAGTTCACACAGCACCACTGTGGGTAGACAGCAGCACAATGCCATGCTGAATCCACCCTGCGTCTACACACTGGCTCCCACTGTGCCACTTTTTTACCTTTCTTCCTTTTATTTCTGTCTCCTTAAATCAAAATTTTAGCCCTGCAACTTGAACAAATTGAAAGACAACAGCACAAGAAGCCCGCAGGCACCAGAAGATAGGAAATAAATAATGATTAGAACAAAACTAAGTGAAATAGAACAGAACAATGGTAGAATAAGCAAGACCGAAAGTTGGATCCTTGAAAGGATTAACAAAATCAATAAATTATTACCCAAAATGACAAAACAAAAATAGGACAGGAAAAAAGTAACACAAATAAGAAGGGAAATGGGTGACATTGCAATTTGACCTAACTGAAACAAAAAGGATCATAATAGAACACTATGAAAAATTGTAATTCAACAAATCTGGGAACCTAGAGGGAGTGGACACTATTCTAGAAACACCTACCTACACAAACTAGTACAAACTGAGATGGAATATCTGAACAGAGCCAAATAAGACAAGAGATTGAAGAGATAATTTAAAAAAAAAAAATGAAAGAAAGAGAAAGGAAAAGAAAAAATTCCCAACAGCAACAACAAAAACCTTGACCTGGATGGTTTCATGGGAAAAGACAAAAAAACTTGCACCAGTGTTACTCGAACTATTTCAGAGCATAGAAAAGGAAGACATTCATGCAAATTTCTTCTATGAAGCTAGCATAATCCTGATACCAAAGCCAGGTAAAGAAATCACACAAAAAGAAAATTACGTATCAATGGCTCCCATGAACATAGATGCAAAAATCCTCAGCAAAATTTTAGCCAGTACAATTCAGCATCATATCAAGAAAATAATGCCTCAAGACCAAATGGGGTTTATAATACCATGCATGCAAGGATGGTTTAACATTAAAAATCAAGCAATATAGTTCTCCATGTAAGTAAAAGAAAAGCACATGATCATCTCAATCAACGCAGAAAAGACATTTAACAAAGCACAATACCTATTCCAGACAAAAATTCTCAATAAATTAGGGATCGAAAGCAAATTCCTTAACATAATAAAGGGCTTCTATGGAAAATCAACAGTTTGCATCATTCTCAGTGGAGAAAAGCTGAAAGTGTCCCCTCTGAGAATGGGAATAGACAAGGGTGTCCTTTATCATCACTGTTATTTAACATTGTGCTGGAAACCCTAGCTAGAACAAAAAGTATTTAAAAAGTATTAAAGGGCATCCAAATTGGAAAGGAGCAAATAAAACTACTTTGTTTCTCAGATGATATGATTCCATACACAGAGAAACCTAAAAATTCCACAAGAAAATTATTGGAACTAGTAGAAAAAAATCAATAGAGTATCAAGGAACAAGTTCAACCTAAAAAATCAGTTGGATTTCTACACACCAATAAAAAGAACTTTACAAAAGAAATCAGGTAAACAATACCTTTTATAATATCCCTTAAAAAAGATAAAGTACTTAGGAATAAATCTAACTGGGAATGCGAGAGACCTATGCAAGGAAAACTACAAAATGTTATTGCTAGACAACAAAAAGACCTGCATAAATGGATGAATAAACTGTCTTAGACATCTAGTGTGGCTATAAACAGAAATACCACTAGCAGATGGTTTTAAGAAAGAGAAATTTATTCTGCCATGGTCTAGTAGGCTACCCGTCCAAATTCAGGGAGTCAACTCCAAGGGAAGGCTTTCTCTGTTGACTCTTGAAAAAGGTGTTTGTTGTCAATCTTCCTCTACACCAAGAGCTTCTGAGGCACTGGGACCCAGGGTTCTTTTCAAACGATGCACTCTGCTGCCTGCACTGCTTTCTTGGTAGTGTGAGGTTCTTCCACCATCTGCTTGCTTCTCTTTTCTTTGTATCCCAAGAGACGGAGGCACAATACACTCTTATAGACTGAGCCCTGCCTCCCTAACACAACGACCACTTATTCTCCTTCATTAACCTCATAAAGACAGGATTTACAACACAGAGGGACATCACGTAATACCAGGAATCAGGGCCTAGCCAAATCGCTACACATATTTTTTAGGGGCAAACATTCAATCCAGGTCACATACCATGCTCATGGATAGGAAGATTCAACATTGTAAAAATGTCAATCTGACCCAAAAACAACGTACAGATATAACAGAATCCTGATCCAAATACCAATAGCATTATTTAACAAGAAGGAAAAAGTAATGATCAACTACATATAGAAAGGAAAGAGGTCCCCGAAAAGCAAAACCTCCCTGAAGAAAAAGAATGATGTAGGAGGCCTCACACTACTTGATCTCAGAATCTAATAAACTGTCATGGTGGTCAAAACAGTCTGGTACTAGTACACAACAAATAAAAAGACCAATGGAACAGAACTGAGAACCCAGATGTAAATCCATTCATGTGTGGTCAGCTGACTTTTGACAAAGCACCAAAGTCCACTAAAAATGGGGGGAAAGACTGTCTTTTTAACAAATGATGCTGGCAAAATGAAATGTCCATCTTAAAAAAAAAAAAGAAAGAAAGAAAGAAAACAGGATCCATACCTTACTTCATACAAAAAACCACCTCAAAATGGATCAAAGACCTAAATATAAGACATAAAATGATAAAAATCATGGAAGAAAAAATAGAATGCTAGAGGCTCTAATACATGGTGCAAGTACATCATAGACCGTAAGTAAAAACATGCAAACACCAAAAGATAAACTAGATAACTTACAGCTCCTAAATCTTAAACAGTCAAAAAGATTTTACCAAAGGAGTAAAAGAAGAACTTAAAGATGGGGAAAAAAATTTCTGGCTGTGACACATCTGACAAGGATCTAATCTCTAAAATCTTCAACAACAAATAGACAAATACTTCAACTAAAAAAAAGGCAAAGGATATGAACAGGCATTTCACCAAAGAAGACATTTAAGCAGCTGTAGACACAGGAGGAACTGTTCATGATCAATAGCCGTTAGAGAAAAGCAAATCAAAACTACAATGAGATACCATGTCGCCTGGGCATTACCAGCACTAAAAAAAAAAAAAAAAACCCAGAAAATAACAACTGTTGAAAGGCTGTAGAGAAACTGAAACGCTTAGTTACTGCTGGTGGGCATCAAAGATGGTACAACCACTATGGAAAATGATACAACACTTCTTTAAAAATCTAGAAATACTATACGATCAAGCAATTCTACTCTTACAAACATATTCTAGAGAAATTAGAGTCATCACACAAATAGACACATGTACACCCATGTTCACTGCAACACTATTCACAACAGCAAGAAGACAGAAACTATCTGAGGGTCTGTTAACAGATGAATGGATAAACAAATTATGGTACATACATACAGTGGAATACTATGCAATAAGAACAATCATAAATCCATTAAAGTTCTTACAGCACAGATGACTCTGAAGGGCATTACAATGAGTGAAATAAGTCCATCACAAAAGAATAGATATTGTATAAGATCACTATTATAAAAACCCAGGAAAGATTTATACACAGAAAAAAACAAAAAGTAATCTCTGATGGTTATGAGAGAGGAGAGCAGCGGGAATGGTAAATCACTGAACAGTGCACAAGTGTTAACTTCAGTCAAGGGAAAGACAACACATGATACAGGGGAAGTCAGCAGAACCTGAGCGAGGCAAAATCATAGAAGTTTCTTAGACACAGCCAAATACCTTGAGGGACCAAGTTACCGGGGCTGAGGGCTGGGTACTATGGTTTCATGAGACATCAAGGTCAATCGGCGTAACATAGTTCATAAAGAAAATGTTCTGCATTCTGTTTTGGTGACTAGTGTTTGGGACGTTGAAAGCTTTCAAGTTGTCAGCTATGGTAGATTTTTTGGTCCCATCCCATCCAGAATGAAGGAGAATGAGGAAAAAACAGAGACACAAGGAAAATATTAGTCCAGAGGATTAATGGACAACACGAACTGCAGCCCTCATTAGCCTGACCTCAGATGACTCAGGTAGTCCTGGCTAAAAACACCAGCTGCTCTGACAGGGACCACACTGGCGTCCCTGGCAGAGCAGGAGAAAAGCTCAGAACAAAATTAAAATTCACGCAAGAGATCAGACTTACTGGTCTGACAGAGACTGTAAGAATGCCAGAGGCTGTGGCTCGGGGCTCCCTGTTAACTCAGAACTGAAAACTCCTTAAGTCTACCTTTTACCCAGAGATTAGACAGGCCTATAAGACAAACAGTAACATGCGTTAGGAATATGCTTCATTAGTTCAATCAAGTATATGAGACCAAATGAGCAGTACCTGTTTAAAAGCAAAGATGAGAAGGCAGGAAGGGACAGGAAAACTGGACTAATGGACACAAGAGTGCACTGTGGAAAGGGAAATTTGGAAAGTGCTCATGCATTACATACAAAACAATTTGTATGTTTTTGAATGAAAAACTAAATTGCTTTATAAACTTTTACCTAAAACACAAGAAAAAGATGGCATTCTTATATACGGGATTCACAGCAAAAAAAAAAAAAAAAAAAAAAAAAGAAGAAGAAAAGGAAACCCTAAGGCACACGGAAATTCCAATGATGTAGTTAGTAGTTAGCTTTTGCTAACTAAAAGGTCAGCAGTTTGTATCTGCCAGGTGCTCTTTGAAAATTCTATGGGACAGTTCTATTCTGTCCCATAGCATTGCTATGATTTGGAACTGACTTAACAACTGTGGGTTGTCACACAGTAACAGCTAAGGAAGAGTGGTCAAGTAACTGTACCTGTAACATAGACAGAACTAGTTCTGTGTTACCTCCTAATACATAAAGTCACCATGAGTGGGAATCAATTCAATGACAACTTCTTTTTGAGTATGTCAATATAATTTATTTGTACTACTTTTTTCATGAGCTTCTCCTTCTGCCTTTGTCTTAGGCTGAGTTCTTTAGACAAATAAAGCAAAAAAGTATACTCGTGTGTGTGAGTATGTGTGTGTGTATATATGTGTGTAGAAGGAGATACTTATTTCATGGAGATGGCTCACACAGTTGTGGATGCTGTGAAGTTCTAGGTCTGCAGACCAGGTGTCTGGCTGGAGGATTCTCCTTACTCACAGGGCTGTGGCTAATCCTGTAATCTGACCTGTAGACCATTGGCTAAATCCTTAATCTGACCTGCAGATTATTGGCTAATTCCGTAATCTGAAGTTCAGGTGGCAGGCTGCTGTCCCACATCCCAAGAATTGAAAGTCAGATGATGAGGTGTCAGATAGAGGGCCAAGAGAGAGAGAGCTTTGCCAGAACATCATATATATTGGATGCAGGCCACATCCCCTTGGAAATACACCTTACATCAGATCACAAGTTACTTAATACTGAGAACCTTGCCAAGTGGACATGTAACAATAACCATCACAGCCTATGAAGGTCTTTCACATGTGTGGCGTCTTCTTTTCATCTTTACAGCTCAGCTTAAGGGGACTTTCTTTGAAGAGATCTTCACAAACTACCACCTAGTTTGTCAAACTTGGTTGATGGTTAGCAGCTCTGAGAAACACTACCTTAAGTATTTTGAGGATGAATGTGAACTTGAATGGAAAAGGGGCTGTGATTGATTTGTGATGTCACTCACTGTCCTGTAGGATCATTTCTGTGTGTTTTTCCTCTTCGGCTTAAGGGACTTTGCATGCACTAAAAGCTTAAGTTCTGACTTTTTTGGTGAGTGACTTTTTTGTAGTTACTTGACCACTCTTCCTTAGCTGCTTCACCAGGAGACACCCTCTGGTGGCTTGGAGATCACCAGCAAGCGTGACTGGTGGCAGGGTTGCTGGTGGAGCAGCGTGATGAAGAGGGAAATATGCTTATGCAACTGCATCTGCAGTTGTTGAGAAAGTAAGAAAATTTTAATGCCTAATTTTAAAAAAACAACAGTCACGTGTATTTCTCTTTTTAACATTTTTATTTCAAATATTAACCCTGCAACTTTATTTCATGTGTTTTATATTATATGTGCATATAGAATATATGTATATAGTTAACACGTATACATACATACATATATATATATATTTGGTGAACATATACACAACAAAACATACACCCCTTCAATAACGTCACTTATATTTTTAAGGCATTATTTATATGAAGAAACCATAAAAAAATATTAGCTTTAAAAAGCAAATGAAAACAAAACAAAGACATGTCCAGGTGAGAGCATCTTGTGGTTGCCCTGTCTCTGGGACACTGACAGGAAGGGATCAAGAATCAGGTCCCTTGCTGGGTGACACAGTTACTAACTGGCATAGTGACTTTCATGCAAGTCCTTAACCTCTCAGGACATCAGTTTTCTAGTCAGTAGCAGACGTATTGCACTTCTGCTAAGATTCAGTGTCAAACTTCCTATAATAAAAACATGTTGGCAAGATGGAGAGACTGTAGAAAGTGGTGAAATTAAAGGGCAAGAGAGGGACTCTCTGGGGAAAACGATGGGTTTGCTGGCTGCAGATGCAGGCCTGCCGTGTTGTTGTAGGGAAGGCGGCGAGTCTTCGAATCTCTTTTCCCTGGTGTCTCTCACCAGATTTGATCTGTGACTTCAAATTAGTGTGTGAATGACAAGACACTACAAAGAAGCATTAGTTGTTTGTGCGGGCTGCCTTCATGTGTCCAGCGTGGGAGAGAGGCCAGAGCTCAGGATCCGCACTGGTCCAGAGAGACACTGCTGCCTGCCAACTGCCCCTTGGGGAGCTCAGCAGCAGGCTGGGGAGTTACATGACTGCAGGCGAGTGTGATCAATAAAGAGCATCCTTACTATAGCAACGCAGGGCTGTGGCGGGCGCTGTGGATCATGCGCCCCGTCCCCACATACTGTGGAGTCTGGAGCAGGCAATTAGAACTTCAGCACAGCTTTGCTCAGAGGTCAAGGAGCTGACAGATGAGCAAAGACGGGCACGGAAGACTTGCAGCTCACTCACCTTTGGTATTAGCCCTTCTTGGATTGTACCAGAAAAACCACAGAAAAAGTTTGGGAGAGCAACCTGGGAAGTCCACAAAAGGAAAGAGTTGTCTTCTTATTGATAATAGCGTAACAACAACAGTTAACTTGTATTGTCTGCAAGGTTATTTGATTAATGCCTTTCTCTCTAGACTGTAAAAGCAGAAACAATAGGCGTTTGTGTGCCCTACAACTATATCCAGTGTCTTATACTCAATACATATTTACTGAATGAATGAGCCAGCTGTTTCTTGCAAAACAGGTGTTGTGCTGAGGGCTTAACACAGGTCAAGTTGTGATGATTCTATAAGGTAGGTACTATTATTATCCCAATTTAACCGACAAAGGAAAAGAGGCTGTAAAGGTTAAAACAACTTGTGCAAGAACATCTAGAAACACCTGCACTCTATGGGAGGGGCCTTGGTTTTACAGCTGCTAAAGCAGAATTTCTTAATGCACGCACTGTTGACATTTGTGACTGGATAATTGTTCCTAGTGAGGAGCTGTCCTGTGCCTTGCTAGGTATAAACATCATTTTGGATTCTGCTTACCGGATGTTAGTAGTACATGCACACATACACACATACTGTTGGTGACCAATAATAAAAGCTTCTGGACATTCCCAGATGTCCCTTTGGGGGAAAATTTGCCCCTGGTTGACAGTCACTGTACTAGAGCAAGGCCTAGGTTGGTGTTAATTATAAAAAATAGTTTTGTCTGCCCTTTAGTGTGTGGGGGCTGATGATGTATATGTTGCATTTACTGTAGGTAAAGACACTGCTATAGTGATGTTTTATCGAGCTACTTGGCAAGGCCACTTTGGTGTATGTATGTGTATGTGACCGGGGAGCTCAGCTATGAGGTGTACTGTCTAGCTCTGGGCTCATGGTGCATTAGTTGTAAATGGAACCAATTCCTCAGCCTAAAACCTAGGAAGAGGGAGAAGATTCCAAGAGATGCAGGAGCTTCGCTGTGAGAGTTATATTAGCCCTGACAATTACATCTCTCCTGGAATGGTTGCTGAAGGCAGCCTGATATAAACAGAGAAAAGACTGAAGACATCTTTAAACTTGTGGACTAGACATTTCATTTCTCCAGGCCTCTTAGACCTCATCTGTAAGACGATCAACTTCTTGGATGACTGGCTTACATGATGTTCAGTTCTGAGAACAAGACAGACAAAGACTGCTACTTAAGATATTGATGTATTTGTGGAAACAAAGGGCATAACCAACAAAAGCCTCCCAGAGATGATATCTCTGTCTCCATTCTCACCATCATACTCTGTAACCCACCGGGTATTGTTCTTTGAGTTTTATGTGTATTAACTCTCTTAACCCTTATAACCCCTGACAAACATGGCTTGTGATCTAAATAACAGAACCATATTTCAATGGCTTTCCCTTGTTGATGTATATGGAATTTTAGGGTCCATATTTTTTTTATTCCATATAACATATATGGTAGGAGAATTTCACAATTATTTTTAAGGCAAGTTAAGATCTTCATGCTGATGGGAGAGGCAAAATAGTTTCACGTGATTCTCCCCCAGTAGAACACATATTGCATAATTTTCCTATTTAGAAGAATGATGTTTTCCAGATGCAATCATATATAAACCTAATTATGAAATATCCACCAGGGTATAATTTAAATTAATCTATTCTACTTTTTTTTTGAAAAAGAATGCATTCCTTTCATACTGAGATATTTTATTTTTACCTTAGAAAACTGTATAATCTGAGTTTTTATCTAATATGACTTAATTTCTCAAAGGAAAACCATTACTTTTTGGAAATTCTTTATATGCTGCACTACTCTCCGTTTGTTATCGTATTCACTTTTTCTATTTAGTTTTGGAGGTCCTATGGTCCAGGTCAGGCAGTACAGTGAAGTCATTTGTTAGAGGCTGGTAGTATTAAGATAAGGAGCTCTGGTGGTACAGTGGTTAAGCAATCAGCTCCTAACTGGTTCTGCAGAAGAAAGATGTGTCAGTCTGCTTCCATAAAGTGACCTATAAAGATTGCAGCCTTGGAAGTTCTACAGGACAGTTCTACTCTGTCCCACAGGGCCATTGTGAGCTGGCATCGAGTTGACAGCATGGATTTGTTTTTGGAGTTTTACTATTAAGACGCTCATTTTATGCAGAGAGGTTGGATTATGGTTCAGCTAGTAGATTGCTGTTTTTCTCTTCATTGGGGCTTGGATACAAGTGATATGTTTGGCATTACAAAGGAAATAAATGATGGGATTGTGACTTAACTCTGCTGTTCTTTTCTATGGCATGCTGGGTTGATAGCAGATGTGACTGTTGTTGTTAGGAGCTACTGAATCATAGCAACCTTCCATGTGCAACAGAATGAAACACAGGTCGGTCCTGTGACATTCTCACAATTGTTATTATGTTTGAGACCATTATTGCAGCCGCTGTGTCACAGTGGAATGACACAGATGACATTATTTAGCTTTAAACTGTAAAGCCTGATCTGGAGGTCATGTTCTATTCATGTACCTTCAGTATAGATCACTGTTTACCATTCTTGATCATGCATAGTGTCCTTTAAAAAAAAAAAAAGCAAAAAGTCTAAACACAAACTTCAGGTCTATGTGTATTTATTTGTAAATTACAACATATTATTATTTTTCCTTATATATTTAGTTCCTTATGTTTTGATATTGTTCCTCATTTATTAGTATGATTTGGACATCTTCTTTAATAGACAAAATGGAAATAGAAATGAAATTATGTCCTTCATACACTAGAACAAACTGTCTTGAACATCTCCTAGGGTACACACACCCAATTTTGGAGACTACTGAACAGCACAAAGCTCATTCATTAGCACGGCAGCAACTCTGTCTTAGGTAGCAGGAAACCAGCTACCTCTCAGAGCCTCTGCAGTAGCTACTTCGGATGAATTTGGAAATCCAGTAACACCCGCAGTAACCGCAGTTAGCATCGGCTGCTAAGGCAAGGAGTGTAAATAGGTTTTAGTCCACTCAGCTTCATGAACTATCCTTTTTAAACCACGTGGTCTTATGTGAGTTTGCTTAAATTTTTTATGACTTAGTTTACTAATCATTAAAAAAATGATTGTAACAGGAGTATTGAGAAAACTACATACATTTACATTAAAACTGTGCTTATTGCATTGAAAGTGCCAATGGAGTGTTAACCTCATATTATTGGCTGTGCCTTTTTGGAATTCTGTGCTAGTTTATGAGACCTGGTCTGAGATTAGTGGGTAAGGGGGTCCCTGAATGACCAATACTGTGTGTTATGGACATAGCATAAGGTTGAAGTGGTATGTACCAGGCATCTTTTATGAAAAGAGATATTTCTTCCCACTTTCCTGGTGTAAACAATTAATTTGGGTTATTGTTTCTTTGTCTGCCACTTGACTCTGTCTGTGAAAATGGCTGGGTCATGTTACAGATAATATTCTTGACAACTTGGTTGTATCTCTTGGATAAAAGGTTTAATTTACAGAATTTACCACATGTTTTCAACTATTCTCTGTTAGATAGTCCATCCCTTTATTTGAATGACAGGTGGTAAAACTGAGGCCCAGGGATGTTTTCTGGAGTGACTATTTATACTACACAAGCTCTCCAAGGAGCCAAGGCTCACAGTAAATATGTAACCAAAAAAGCCCTGCTGCTATCAACTCCTTGATTCTAACTCACAGAGACCTTATCAACAGAGTAGAGCTTGCCCTATAGAGCTTCCAAGGAGTACCTAGTATATTTGAACTGTCAAGCTTTTGATTAGCAGCCATAGCATTTAACCACTATGCCATCAGCGTTTCCAATAAATATATAGATATAATAACAGCAAATGCACAAATACAAGAATTTTTATTTTTATTTTTTTTGTAAGACAAGATGGAAAGAGAAGTGATTGAATCAGAAAATTAAGGCTGAGGAAAACTACTGCACTTGGGCACATACATGAGCCCCAAGCTTTCAGGAGTTAGAGCACAAGCAGAATGTGTCTATACAGATCTTGTTAACTGTCACTGAGCTGGCCCCTGACACATGGTGATACCATGCACGACACGGAAAAGTGCTTCCTCGTTCTGTATCATCCTCATGATTAGTTGTGGGTTAGACCATTGAGATTCATGCAGTTTTCACTGGATAATTTTTGAAAGTAGATTGTTTTCATGGATTAAACTGTGTCCTCCCAAAAATGTGTGTAGCAATTTGGCTAGGCCTTGATTCCTGGTACTGTGTGATGTTCCCATATGCTGTAAATCCTGCCTCTATGATGCTAATGAGGCAGGATGTGTGGTAATTGTGCTGGTGAGGCAGGACACAATGTGTAAGTTTGTATTGTTTCTTGAGGCAATCTCTTGGAATATAAAGGAAAGGGAAGCAAGCTGAGAGTTGAGGACCCTGTGCCACTAAGAAGCAGTGCCAGGAGCAGAGCGTGTCCATTGGAAAGGACCTGGGGACCCTCTGCCTCAGAAGCTGCCAGTCTAGGGAAAGACTGAGATTAGCAGGTTTTTAAAACCTACCTACTTGTGGTATTTTTACTGTGGCAGTACCAATGGACTAACCCAATAGACTTTTTCCTTAGTCCATCTTAATCTAGAAGTTCTGTTTAAACCTGTCCAACATCACGAAAAAATGCAAGCCTCCACTAACAGGTAGGTGTTGACTGTATATGAGGTACATTAGCTGGGACTTGAACCTGGGTCTTCTGCATGGTAGGTGGGAATTCTACCTCTGAACCATGGATAAATTGTTATTACAGCTATTATTGCCCAATAACAAAAGTACCATAAGGGACGGAAATATTTTGTTCCTTAAATGTGAACTCAGCACAGAATTTGCCTTACATTTACTTATATAGTAGCACTGAGTCATTGTTCACTGTGGTTGTTATGAGCTATCTATATTTAAATGACTCTATGATAATTCTTTATGAGAAGAAATTATGCTGAGAGCATGATTACAAGCCATGTACTAAAAGGCGAACTTAGAAACTCAGGATGTTCAGTAGCAAGCCACAGTATAAATGTAAGGGTAAAACATTCTGATTATCAGATGTGATATGCAGTTGAAGGCAGAAAAAATTTGATGAATGGATAGTTAACATACTTTTTAAAGTATTCCTCTAGACTACTGATTGTTCAAGCTGGACTTTGAACTGGAGTGTTGTGTAAGGCAACAAAGACTGAGGCTGTTAAATAGTTCCTAAAAGTCATATATTGTCTACTATTGATTGAAAGCAAATCATATATTTGAGAGGTAGAGAATGAATACAGCAGAATATATTTTATTGGGAAAATTAAAGGGCTTAAGTTGATTTTTGTCTTAATGAAAAACTCTTCTTCAACCCTACTTGGTTCCTCTACACATATATGGAAGTACCTATGGACAATGCCAATACATACCTAAACATATTGCATTGAATTATTTACACTTGTTGGGAACCAAACTAAGTCCGTGTGATCTGAAAATCTCAAGCTAAGAATATAAAACAACTCTGAATACTAATGATTCAAGATTTAGGCAAAAGCAGGTGTTAATCAGTGTTTTACAAACGTGCCTCACCACAGATCTTAAAGGGTATCCACAAATAAAAAAAAATTTAGGAACATGATGTTCCACTCAAAATCATCAAATTCTTAAGGAAATAAGGCATCATGAGACAATTAACACAACAATAAGCAGAACAAAAAGATCCCCAAAGACTTTACATGTTGGAATTATCATATACTGAAGATGACATGAGAATTTAAAAATGTTTAGAGAAATACAATAGTAAATAAAAACATGATCAGTAAAGAAAAGACTATAAAACTGTTGGACAGATTTGAAAAAGAATGCTAATTAAAATTCTTGAAAAATATAACTGGTGAACCAAATAGAAAAACTTTAATAGATGGTTAAATTGTAAACAGATACAATAAAAAGGAGAATTAGAGAACTGAAGATGAGCCTAAAGAAATTACATAGAATGTAACAAAAAGAAAGAAAACAAAACAAAGAAACAAACAGAAGAAAATTGCTAAGAGAAATGGAGGATAGCATATAAGGATCTAATATTTCTCTAACCAGAGTTTGGAAAAAAAAAAGAGTAAGAGAAGAGACATACTTAGTTAAGTACATAGCTAATAATTTTCCAGAGGTGATAAAAGATTCAAATTCTCAGAGTAAGGAATAATGATGAATAAGAAACATAAAAAATATTACAACCAAATACACCAGTAGCAAAAAGTCACAGTACTAAAACAAAGTGATCTTAAAAGCGAACAGAAAAAACAAAAACAAAATATCATCTGTAAATGACAGACCAATAATGAAGCTTAAATTTTTAAAAGTGCAATAAAAACCCAAACCCATTGCTATAGAGTTGATTCTGACACATAGTGACCCTGTGTGACCGGGTAGGACTACCCGACAGAGTTTCCAAGGAGTGTCTGCCAGATTTGAACTGCCAACTTTTTAGTTAGGACTTGTAGCTCTTAACCTCTATGCAACCAGGGTTTCAAAGAGTGAAAGGAACTGTACATTAACTACAACTATATATCCAGTGACAGTCTTCCAAGACTGGTTGAAATAAAGAAATGTGCAGTCAAACAAAGTATGAATGTGTTAATAAATTACCAACAATTCTTAACAAAATAACTTCTAAAGAATAGATTTCAGAAAGAAGAAACGTAACCTCAGGAATAAAAATGAAGGCACTGAAACAGTTTAAAAGAAGCTGAGAGAAGAAAAAAGGAAACAATCGATATACAAATAGGACAAATAAAAAGCATAAATTAAGATGGTAAAAGCCAAGCCAAGTGCCGTCGAGTCGGATCCGACTCATGTAAATCTAAATATATGTATAATAACTCGAACATAAAATGGGCTAAACTTCACAGTTAAAGGATGGAAGTTTCAAGACTTCATTAAAACAAAAAACAAAAAACAAAAAACACAACTCACCTGTGTGTTCTTTGTAAGAGAGCTACCTGAAGCATAGACATAAAAGGTTGAGAATAAAAGAGCAGTGAATGATAAATTGGGCAGCTAAAGAAAGCCTGAACAGCTGTGTTAACACCTGACAAAATGTGGTTTAATGCAAAAGCACTACTAGAGATAAACAAGGCTAATGCTGAGGAGGTGAGGCCAAGATGGCAGACTAGTCACACATGTCTTCTAATCCCTCTAGCAACTAAGGCCTTCAAAGACAACTGAATGGGTTAAAAGGGACATTCTAGGAGCCCCAAGAGCAAGCAGAATTGTGTGAGATCAAACTGGGTGACAGAGAGAGGAGTGACTACCTTTGTCAGAGGTGAGTTGGCAGTGTAAAGGGGTCTCACTCCTGCTGACATGGCAATGGAGAGGTGGTTCAGATGAAGAGGCCATCTTTGTCCACTGGGAGGCTGGGACTGAAACTGCTGCTCTTGGGAGCCCTTGGGGCTGGCTGCTATGCTGAGCATAGGTGCCTGATGGGATCGTCTCTTTTGACTGGGAGGCTGAGCTTGGGAAAGCTGCCTGGGAAGCTCTACAGTGGCTGATGGATGAGTGCAGAATGCCCTTTCTACATCTCCTCTCTCAGGTACACTAGAGGTGAAATTCTGGTGCACTACCTGGATTGGAAGTGGGATTGTATGTATGCGCCCTGAGCTTTTCTCCCCGTCACTGAGAAGGAAACAAAGGAAAGTATACATAAGCAAACCTCCACTGAATCCTGAGCTGTGGTCCAGAGCCTGAAGTGAATTCCAGCAATCATTTCAAAATAAGTGCTTGCAATTTCTCCGGGATCAAATCTTTTCTACATGCTGATTTCCCTCCCTATTTCCAGCCTTTTCCACCTAACTTTTCTGCTTTACACTGGAAGGTGTACTACCTGGTGTACTACCTGGGAGGAACATGGACATTCTACTTGTGTGCCCTGAGCTTTTCTCCCGGTCTTGGAGAGGAAAACAAAGGGAGGGATATAAGAAAAGCCCCACTGGCTCCTCTGAGCTGAGAATTGCTACACCTACAGAAGCATAGGAGAAGTTCAACTTTTATGACTCAAAAGTTTTCCTATGCACTGACTACACGCCTTATACCCAGCCTTTTCTTCCTCCATTCTGTGCACTATCTGGGTTTGTAGTGGGATGTTTTATGTATGTGCCTGGAACTTTTCTCTAGAACCTGGAGAGGGAAACAGAAGAAGGGCTGGGAGAAGAATTCTACTGGGCCCTCTGAGACAGCAATTCTTACTACATTTCTTAGTGTAGTCATCACTTCAACCTTTGAGTGACAGGACATTAGAATTATTAACACTCCAATAACCATTGTAACTCAAAGGACTAGACTATTTGGACAGTCGAAATCAAATTAAAATACATATATATGTGTATATATATATATATATATATACATATATGTTAGATTTCAGTAACCTAATAATTAAATCATAACAGCTTTCTGATGGCTGGAAGACAGCACTCAATCTCACCATTTAAAGAAACAACCCAGCATGCTCCAGAAAACTCACACAAAAAAAGAATAAAAAATTTCCCTGATGAAAAAGTCTTCCTGAAATTATCAGAGGTAGAAGACAAGAAAACTGTGCATCAAGCTTTTCTAGATGTTAGGATGGAGATTCGACAGAGTGTACCAGAACAAAATGAAAAAATAACCAAGTTCATGAATTGCTATAACAATAATGATCTGAAATTCAGCAGATTAACAGTAACATCACAGACTCAGACAATTGAAAGTCAAAGGAGCAGGATCAAGGAAGTGGAATGCAGGATTAGTGAGATAGCAGATAAAGCAACTGACATCAGTTGAGGAAAAATCACACAAAAGAATTAAGAAAATGAATAATGATTAAGAGTTTCGTGCGACTCTCTCAAGTGGAACAACTTATGAGTGATTAAAGTACCAGAACAGTGAGAGACGGCAAAAAATTCAGAGAATTGTTGGAGAGTTACTGACAGAAAACTTCCCCGACATAATGAAAGACAAGAAGATATAGATCTAAAATGCTTATTGAACTCCACAAAAGGTATAGATCCCCAAGGAAAGACACCAAGACATATTATAACCAAGCTTAACAAAATGAAACATAAGGAAAGGCTCTTAAAGGCAGCTAGGCTTAAACCAAAACTAACTTACAAAGGACAGTCCTTTAGATTGATGTCCAACTATTCAGCTTAAACTATGTTGGCAAGAAGGCAGTGGGATGACACATAAAAAGCCTTGAAGGAAAAAATACTTCCAACAAAGAATTATATATCCTGCAAAATTGTCTCTCAAATATGGTGGTGAAATTAGGACATTCCCAGATAAACAGAAGTTTAGAGACTTTGCAAAAACCAAAACAAAATTACAAGAAATACAGAAGGAAGTTCTCTGATTAGAAAATCAACAACATCAGACATATGCTCAAGGAGGCAATGTAGGACACAGCATCCAGAGACCTACTTGGTTAGGGAAGTCACAAAGCTCAATCAAAGCTAAAATGTCAAAATTAGGGTGACAGAGATTTCAGTCTGTAAATGACAACAGCATTATACTAAAAAGAGGGACATATTTGAATCAGATCCAACTTGACTGCCCTGTTTTTATT
Organism: Heterohyrax brucei; assembly: GCA_028571685.1. Taxonomy (NCBI): domain Eukaryota; kingdom Metazoa; phylum Chordata; class Mammalia; order Hyracoidea; family Procaviidae; genus Heterohyrax; species Heterohyrax brucei. Next base: position 176,593,783 of record CM053141.1, read on the forward strand.
TTTATTTTTTATGCCTACCTTTCAGATGGAGAGGAAGTCAAGGGGATGCAAAGAGAAGTTTAAACATAGAACATTAATGAGTAATAGTAGGGAAGCTGCAAAGCAAATGAACAATACTGCAAATCAAAACAAGAACCACAATCTACAAGTCTTAACAGATACAAAACCAACACTGAAAAGGATGAAAAGAAAACCCATAAAGAAGTGACTCAGAACAGAATATTAAATGGAACAAAAAAACTGTCAACAACTCACAAACAAAGGCACCAAAATGGCAGCACTAAATTAATACTTATCAATAATTACACTGACTGTAAATGGATTAAATGCACAAATAAAGAGAGAGAGAATAACAGGTTGGATAAAGAAACATTAACCGTCTGTACACTGCTTACAAGAAACACATCTTAGACTCAAAGATATGAACAAACTGAAACTCAAAAGATGGAAAAATATATACCAAGCTAATAACATGCAAAGAAGAGTGGGAGTGGCAATATTAATCTCAGATAAAATAGACTTTAAAGTAAAATCCACCATTGTAGATAAGGATGGTCACTGTTTGTTTCTTAGAAGTTCAATACATAAGGAGGATATAACAATGTTAAATATTTATACACACAATATCAGAGCTTCTAAAACTTCAAACGAATGCTGAACACATTGAAAAGTCAGATAGCTCCATACAATTATAGGAGGAGACTTGAACACTTCACTTTCAGTAATGGACAGAACATCCAGAAAAAAGCTCACTATGAATATGGAAGATCTTATTGCTGCAATCAAACAACTCAACCTCATTGACATATGCAGAACTCTACACTTAACAACAGACAAGTACACCTTCTTTTCCAATACACATGGAACATTCTCTGGAATACACCATGTATTAGGCCATAAAGCAAGTCTGAACAAAATCCAAAGCATTGCAATATTGCAAAACTTCTGTTGAGACCATAAAGCCATAAAAGTTGAAATCAATAGCAGAAAAAATAGGAGTGTAAATTCAAACTCATAAAAACTGGAAAACACCTTGCTCAAAAAGCCATGGGTTATAGAAGAAACCAAAGATGTGATAAAGAAATTCATGAAATCAAATGAGAATGAAAGTACAGTTTACTATAACCTACGAGACACGGTAAAAGCAGTGCTCCTAGGTCAATCTACCTCAATAAATGCACACATCCAAAATGAAGAAAGGGCCCCAACCAAAGAAGTAACTCTACAACTTGAACGAGTAGAAAGAATACAATGAAAGAACCCCTCGGCACCAGAATAAAACAGATGGTAAAAATTAGAGAATAATGGAATGAGTTAGAGAACAGAAAAACAACCGAAAGAATTAACAAAACCAAAAGTTTTTTTTTATGAAAAGATCAACAAAATCATTAAAACATTGGCCAAATTCACAAAAGAAAAGCAGGAGAGGAAACAAATAACCTGAATAAGAAACAACACAGGAGATGTCAGAACAGACCCAAGAGAAATTAAAAGAATCTAACAGAATTGTATGAAAAATTGTACTCTAATAGATTTGAAAGTCTAGAAGAAATAGATTAATTTCTAAAATCACATTGCCTACTAAAGCATCACAAAGAGAATTAGAAAAACTTAATAAACCAATCACAAGAGAAGAGACTGAAAAAGCAATTTAAAAAACTACCAACCAAAAAATTCCTGGCCCAGACAGCTTCACTGGAGAATTCTAACAAACTTTTAGTGAAGATTTAATGCAAATACTACTGAAGCTATTTCACAGGATAAAGAAGGCAGTAACACTCCCAAATTCATTCTATGAATCCAGCATAACCCTGATACCAAAGTAGGGTAAAGATAACACACTAAAAGAATATTACAGACCAATATATCTTGTGAGTGTAGGTGCAAAAATCCTCACTGAAATCCTAACCAAGAAAATTCAACAACATACCAAAAAAATAGTTCAGCATGACAAAGTAGGGTTCATACCAGGGATGCAGAGTTGGTTCAGTATCAGGAAAACAATTAATGTAGTCAACACATAAATAAAACAAAACATAAGAATCATCTGATTTTGTCAACAGATGCATAAAAAGCATTTGACAATGTCCAACTCACATTCATTTTAAAAACTATTAGCAAAACAAGAATAGAAGTGAAATTCCTCAACATAATAAGAGACATCTTTGTAAAAACAACGCCCAACATCATTCTGAAGGGAGACTGAAAAAATTTCCTCTGAGAATGGGAAGCAGGCAAGGATGCCCACTGTCACCACTTTTATTCAGCATTGTACTACAGGTTCTAACCAGAGTAATCAGACAAGACCAAGAAATAAGGAACATTTACATCAGTGAGGAAGAAGTAAAAGTATCCCTATTTGCATTGTTATGACCTTATACACGGAAAGCCCTAAAGAATCCATAAATAAACTACTGGAACTAATAGAAGAATTCAGCAAAGTATCAGGGTATAAGACAAACATAAATATATCAGTAGGATTCCTTTAACACTAACAAGAGACCATCAAAGAGGAAATCACCAAATCAATACCATTTACAATAGCCCTCAAGAAGATAAAATACTGAGCAATAAATCTAACCACAGATGTAAGAGAGTTATAAAAAGACATTTACAAGACCCTACAGTAAGAAACCAAAAGAAACTTAAAGAAACGGTGAAGCCTACTTTGCTCTTGAATAGTAGGCTTAACATTGTGAAAATGTCTATTCTGCCCAAAAACATTACCAAGAAGAGAATGTGGATAAATGGGAACTACTAAAAGTCAAACACTTATGCTCACCCAAATAATTTATCAAGAGAGTAAAAAGACTGCCTGCAGACTGGGAATAAATATTTGGCAATCACATATCTAGCTGAAGTCTAATTTCCTTAGTCTAGAAGGCATTACAACATATGAACAAGAAAAAGATAAATAACACAATTAAAGAGTGGGCAAAGAGTATGGATAGATACTTCTCCAAAGAAGACATCCAGACAGCCAAAAGACACGTAAGGAAACTGCAGTGAGATACCATATTACCCAAGTGTCATGGTTTGAATTGTGTCCCCCCAAAAATGTGTGCAGCCACCTGGCTGGGATATGGTTCCCAGTATCTTGGAAATGTCCTCCATTGTGTGGTTTTGCTAACCCGTATGTTAAAGGATTAGGGTGGGGCTGTGAATTCCTGCTATGGGGGAAGTTTCCCTGGAGTATGGCTTGCCCCACCCTTAATGCTTTTAGCTTGCAAGGAATAAAAGGAAAAAGAACCAAGGACAATTTGAGAACCTCGCTACCATCAAGCAAGCAGCACTGGGAGCAGAGCGCATCGTTCAGACCAGAGGTTCTTGCGTTAGGACACTCCCTGGACAATGACTGATGCAATACCGGACTTTCCTCCAGAGCCGTCAAGGGGAAAGTCTTTCCCTGGAGCGGACACCCTGAATATGGACTTGCAACCTACCGGACTGTGTAAGAATAAATCTTTCTTTGTTAAAGCCATCCACTCTGTGGTATTTCTGTTAGAGCAGCCCTAGCTGACTAAAACACCAAGAAAGGTTGGTACTGATACAAAAAAACACAAAACAACAAATGATGGAGAGGATGTGGAGAGACTGGAACTATTCCACACCACACCACTAGGGGGAATGTAAAATGGTACAACCTGTTTGGAAAGCAATTTGGTGCTTTCTTTAAAAACTGGAAATAGAAATACCATATGTTGCAGCAACCTCACTGCTTGGAATGTATCCTACCTACAGAAATAAGGGTTGTCATACAAACAGATACATGCACACTAATGTTTTCTGTAGCACTGCCCACAATAGCAAAAAGATGGAATCAACCTAGGTGCCCATTAACAGATGAGTGGATAACACAATGAAACAGTATGCAAATGATAAAGAACAGTGATGATTCTATGAAACATCGCATAACTTGGAATCAACTAGAAGACGTTACACTGAGTAAAATCAGTCAGCTACAAAAGGACAAATATTGTATGAGACTACTGTTATAAGGACTTAAGAAAAGACTTATGCATAAAAGAAAATATTCTTTGATTACTACGAGGGTGTGGAGGGAGAAAGAGGGTTATTCGTAGATTAGGTGGTCGATAGGGATTTAGTTTGGTGAAGGGAGTGACAGTATACCGTAGAAGGCACGTCAGCATAACCATAAACTAAAACCTTTTCTAAGTTTCAACCCAACATTTTAAAGGACAGAGCAGCAGGGATAGGGTTCTGGGAATGATGCTTTCAGAGGACACTAAGGTTAATTGGCATAACTAGTCTTTTCCTAAGAGAGTCTTCTGCACCCTATATTGGTGAGTGGTGCCTAGGGTCTTAAAACCCAGTAAGCTGCCATCTGAGGAACATAAATGGTCCCAGCCCGTCTGAAACAGACAACAAGAACATTAAAGACACAAGGAAAAATGAGCCCAGGAGACAGAAAGAGACCACATCAGGATGAGACCGGAAGAGACAGATGAGCTTGGCCACCACCAAAGACAATCTTAATAGGGGCCACAACGTAGAGTCCCCGACATAACATGAGAAAAAGAAGTGTGCAGATCCAGGACTCTGTTAAATAAAGACAAGAACTGATAACCTGACACCCTCCTGAAAACATGGCCTCTAGACTTGCTGCTAGTCCAGAGCTGAAACCAGTACCGAAGACAATACTTTACACAAAGAGTGGCTGGACCTGGGGACACAGAGTGTTGCATGTGGTGTGAGTACTTTACGGTTTAATATATATATATATATATATATATATATATATATATATATATATGAAGCTGTTCTGCTGGTTTCCTTTTGGAGGGGAGAGGAAAGGGTGAAGTGGAAGGGACAAGTGTTGGTTGAGTGGATACTGCAAGAAAAGAGTGAAAAAGGAGAATGTGCTGTCACAAGGTGAGGAGGGCAGATAGAGTTGTAGACCAGTGGGTACATGGGGTTATTCTATGGAAAACTGACTTGGATTTTAAACTTTCACTTAATCGTAATAAAACAAATTAAAAAAGAAAGAGGGTACCATTTAGATGAATGCATCTCAACTCTTCAAGAAAATATAACATTGTTTAACTTGTGTATCCTATTAACACAGCTTCAAAATACATAAAACAAAAAATGAGAACAAAAGAAGACTCTGACAAAGAGGCATAGAGGGAACTTTAACATAACCTCTTTTGAAAACCAATAAATCAAACAGACAAAATGTTAGTAAAGAGAAAGAACATTTGAATACTACAACTAACATTACTTATCTAAATATCACGTATGATACCCAACAGTTAGTGGATAAGCATGCTTTTCAAGGATACATGTAACATTTATTACTATTGACTGTTTAGATTGTAAACTAGGTCCTAACTCATTTAAAAGGATCAGTATAGCATTGATACGTAGACCATATTCTGTTACCATAAACCAAAATAAAAAACAAACCCATTGACTTCAAGTTGTTTCTGACTCACAGTGACCATATAGGACAGAGTAGAACTACCCCATAGTCTCCAAAGGGCACCTGGAGGATTTCAACTGATGAACTTTTCGTTAACAGCTGTACCTCTTAAACAAGATTTCCTCTGTACACCACCAGGGTTTCCTCTCTTATTACAGTACAGTTAAATTAGAAACAAATAACAAAATGAACCCTTCCCTTCAAACACCTTGTACTTAGACACTAAAAAAAAAACCATAGTTCTAAATAACTCACGAGTCAAAAAGTAAATTATAATGGAAATCAGAAAATTCTGTACCTGAATGGTAATAAACGCATTTCATATCAACAGTTGTGGGATATAAGAAAGGTAGCACTTAAGGTAAATTCAAAGCAGTATTTGCTTACAAAAGACATAAATAAAGACTAAAAACTAGTAGGCAAAGTATCACACGTCAGAAGTTAGAACAGCAATAACAGAAAAGAAGTAAATAAAGTAGAAGCAAAGAACTAGTAAAAATAAAAAAGAAATTAATTTAGGAAAAGGCTATAAATTTTTCCCAGTGCTAGTGGTTGTTGCCATCAGTGCTGTTTGCCAGATATTTTTATTTCTATTTCTGGGTGTGTTATGGTGACATAGCATTTCTCTGGCCCTGTGACCTGTGTGGAAACCCTGGTAGTGTAGTGATTAAGTGCTACAGCTACTAACTAAAGATTGACAGTTCAAATCCACCAGGCTGTCCTTGGAAACTCTGTGGGGTGCTCTACTCTGTCTTATAGGGTTGCTATGAGTCGGAATCAAGCCCATGGCACTGGGTTTGCTTTTGGCCTTTGGAGCTTTGTGGCCACATTATTTGCTTGGGCTGATGGAACGTGAGTGGAAAGAGCATGGAAACTTGAAGAGCCAATGCCTGATTAAAAGGCTCTTTCTCTATGCAGTGCTGCAAAGTAATGCTTCACGTGGTGGCTGTTCCGTTAGTCTGGCCCTAGGGCACAATCTTCAGCCCACCTACAATAGACCTATGGTGTGAGCAAGAAACAAATGTTGTTGGTTGTGATGTCAGCATTGTTTGTTATAGCAGCACAATCTAGTGTACCGATTCTCAACCAGAGAACAATTTTGTCCTCAGCAAGACATTTGACAATGTCTGAAAACATTTTTGATTGCAGCGGCTGAAGATGGTGCTTTGTCATTTAGTGGATAGAGGCCAGGGATGCTGCTTCTAAACATCCTATGAACAGGACAGCGTGCCACTAAAAAGAATTATCTAGAACAAAATATCAAGTGTCCAGGTTGAGAAATCCTGATTTAGTGCACGCAGCATGGTGAAATAGCATAAATATTACAAAATCACAGTTCTGCTTGATGGGAACGGTAGAGAAGACCTTGGCTTGGAACACAAGACAGATGCAAGCACAGGTTTGTCAAAGGAAGTGGAGTCACATGACTTTTTGTTTTTGTTTCTAGCTTCTACCTCAATGGTGGTAATGGTTGATAGATGTCATCAAGTCAATTCTGACTCATGGCAACCCCATGGGTGGATGATAGAACTATTTCATATGCTTTTCAAGGCTGTGACCTTTTGGAAGCAAATCACTAGATTTGTTTTTGAAGGTCTCTCTGGGTGGTCTGTACTTTCACCCTTTCGGTTAGCAGTCCGGTACTTGACCATTTGTGCTACCAGGTACTATTAGTCCAGTGGACCCTTCGTTAAGTCTCCTTTAGCCCTGTTGGCTGCATTTAGTCTTATCTCTTCCTTTCAGTGAGGCTTGCTGAAGATTAAGCACAATATGTAATGTAGAATCACTATGTGCATTTGAAGGTCCATACACCTGTGTGGGATGCTCCCTAGATTTCTGGATACTTCTCTCTACTGGGGACTAAACAAGGGCCAATTTTTCCTGCTTTTCTCTGTTCCTTTTACTTTCTTGTCTTTGTTCTTTTTTTGCTTCTTCCTTCCATGCACCCCAATTAATGGCAAGACTAGACTCTGTACCTCAGGAACAAGTCATCTCCCTGGCTCTTGCCTCTCCTGTGCGGCGGTTTGATCCAAAAGGACAGCACTGACCACAGGTAGGACCAGATTTATGTCAGACATTGCAGGCAAACTCAATTTTAAGCAGGTGCTATTATTATCCCTACGTGCTATATGAGGACAGTGGACAACAAAGAAGCTAAGAAACATGCTAGTCAGTAGAACAACTGGCTGGAATATGTCACTTTTGACTTTGGACACTGAGCCTTTTACTCTAATGCTAGGCTGTGTTTACAGGGATAATGTGTGTCCTGTGTCTTACGTTGCAACCCTCCCATTTTTCTTTCAGGACAAGAGGATGGTGATGGGAGATGTAGGCAAATGGGAGACCCTTTCCAGACAGAACCTGATGCTGCCCTTCACTCAGGTGGGTCCTGTTTGGGCCTTGGAAATAGCAATTTGAAGCATTAGATCTCAGTTTTTATCTTTCATCCTCAGAAGTCAAAGTGGAAGACCGACCTCCTGGAGGCACAGTGCTTGTTTCTTGTGCACTGAACACGAAGCCTTTGGGAGAAGCTCAGGTACATCAGATGGAAAAGCAAGTATGTTGGGTTGATTTGGGAAACTGGTGCTGGAAGCGTCTCAGAATCACAAACGTAGTGTTTCCTTAATTAGAGAGGTGGGCTTCCAATCAATATTCTGGCTATTCCTTGCTATGCCATCCCTCTAGCTTCCCAGCCAGCCACCTGGGGATTTTTAGCTGACGACGATGCAGTTCTCCCAGGGCTGTACAAGGCACAAAGAGGGAGAGAGAGCACAGTTTGTTATCCTGTTACGTGGGATTGCTAAAGCACAGGCTTCGGTTCATCAAAGCCAGCAGAGTTTCCCCCGTTGTATATTCCGAATATGTGTTATGTAGTTTACTCAGGAGTGATGGCAGAATGCTGCAGATACACTGGAGGGCTGTCCAAAAATGTTTATTCATTTTCTTTTTTTTTTTCCCTTCAAGAGGTGCATACCCAATATCCAAGATTCCAAAGAAGAAACCATGGTGTCCCAAGGCCTGCATTCTTCACAGATGTTAACTGATGTTTAGGAAAAGCGCAAGTGTTTGAGAAGATTGAACTTTTCCTGTCACTAAGAGAACCTGAAACCAGTTTGGAAAGTAACACCTATCCAATAAAGTAGACACCTATCTGACGAAAGAAATGGGGGGAGGGGGGAGAAAATAACAACAACATCCATTCTTCTTATTCTTTGTTGTGTACGTGTCAGATGAACACATTATCTCATTTAACTCTCATAACAATTCTACAAAGTAGACATATTAACATCCATAAGCTATACATGCACAACTAAGGATTTGAGAGGTAGAGTAGGTTACCTACAGTTCTGCAAGATATGAACTCTGATCTTGCTTGCTCCATAGTCCTTTCTTTGAACTGCTGGTTCAAATTTGATTTATTTGTTAACATGAAATTAGGAATCTCCACTTCAGATTTGATTAACCAGTTTTTGACTATAATCCCTGCTGCTGGCATGAAATAAAACTGATTAGTCTTAAGGCATAGTGGAAGAAAGTTGCTTAGGCTGTGTTTACAGGGATAATGTAATTACAGCAATTTTCAGGAATGTTCAGGCTGCCCTTAAAATAAATATTAGTGAGGAAAGATAAGTTAGGGGTCCTAATTAGCCTGATTGGATCAGATTCATTGGCTATGGGTAACTCTCCAGTTCACTTTTCTTGTATAAACACAGCTGTGATGTACCAGCACATGCTTTGGCAGACCAGAATCCAGAGGTAACATCAAAGTTCTTAAAGAAAATTCTGGAAGCTGTGTTTATCATCTTGTCCCTTGCCACCTTACCTTGGGACCGTGCAATTATTTGGCATAAAATTGAAAAAGAAAACACAAGCTCAGCTAAATGGTTCCTTTATAACCTGAAGAAAAAGACCTTGAGTTGTGACCTCAAGAGAGTTGTATCAATAAAAAGCAAAAAAAAAAAAAAAAAAAAAAAAAATCCCTTAAAACACTTTCTTCTGTAATTTGAGCTAGTTGCTCTTGTTGTTAAAGAGTGAGTGAGCATATGATTTCACTCGTTTAAATGTCTATCCTAATAAAATGTCGAATTGTTCACCAACACAGGAAAGGCACACAATACCTGAAACTTAGTGCTTATTTGGGAATTAAGCTAATAACAGAGAGAGAATGTGCCTAGGAAGCAGTTGCAGAGGAAGACAGAGGGAATTAAGTTTGAATAAGGGTGAATTTATATCCTGCAACTTCAGGATTTGAAATACCATAAAATCCAATAGCTAGTTACCCAGAACCTTCTCAGTGTATGGGATCAATGCTCTGCATTGGGGATAAAAACATAAGTTTGTTATTCTAGGTGTACTTTTTGGTCAGTGGATTTATAATCTGAGGTTAAAAAAACCCATACCTACTGCCGTGGACTCGGTCCAACTGATAGCTATCCTACCTGTCGGAGTAGAACTGCCCCACAGAGTTTCCAAAGAGTGCCTGGCAGATTTGAACTGCCAACTTTGTGATGAGCAGACATAGCATTTAACCCAATTAAGTCCTTTAGCAAAATGCCACTTGAGGTCTGACAAGTCTGCCATCTTAACGATTCTAACTGCTACATACCTCACTGCTGGATATCACTGTGGTCACCTTCAAAGTACTCCCTTTGGGAGGTTATGCACTGATGCCAGTGCCTGGCCCACCCTTCAAAGCAATTTTAGAACTCTTTCTGGAATGGCCATTGCACATAGCAGCACAGTGGCAAGTTCATGAACTTAATTGTATAGTTGTCTGTGAGGGAGTTTTTAGCTGGTAAACAAATAATTGTGTTGGAATACCCTCCCGCTCACCTGGTCTGGCTCTCAATGACTTTTTTGTTCACCTGAAGATAAAGAAAATATTGAAAGGAAGACATTTTGATGGCATTCAGGACATCAAGGGTAATACGACTATGACAGCTCTGATGGCCATTCCAGAAAGAGTTCAAAACTGCTTTAAAAGGTAGACTGGCATCGGTGCACAGCTTCCCACTTCAAAGGTGACCATAGTGATATTCAGCATTGAGATTCGCAGCACTTCTTCTAGGACGAGTTCATGACCTTAACTGCCTCCTCGTATCTATCTACATAAATAGATACATAAACTATATCTGTGTATGTGTTTATATGCATACAATGTATATATAGCCATGCATAATTATGTGTGTGTATATGTGTCTATGTATGTATGTATGTGTAGATTAATTTTCACACAACCACCTATTTAAAGAGAGGTTTTCTCCAGAGTAAAGTTTGCACAGCCAGAGGAGGAGACCAACTAAATATGAAACAGCAAATAAAGATCCTTTCTTGTAGCAATACTGATCAACTGGTAGATTCAGCCTTGAGAAACCTACTGAGGTCAAATCTGGGCTTGATTGGTGGTGTCTGTCACAGGCATGGGAGGAGAGAATGGTGGCATGAGCGCTGTGTGTTTGATATCCTGGAGGTAATCGTATGGTTTGAGCTATAGTAAAAGGCCATGCCTGCTCCTTAAATAGCTTCTTCACTCTTTTACTTCTGAAACTCTTTTTACTACTGAAACTCTTACCCTTTATTTGCTGTTGACCTACCTTAGTTTTTTTTTTAAAAAATAAAAATTGATATGTACTGGGTTTTTACTACTGTTAGGCTCCAACTTAAACGTTTTACATGTATTATCTTACTTAGTTGAAGTTTATAGGTAAAGAGAATGAGATTCGGAGATTAAGTTATTCTCTTGAAACTGAGCTAGGGTCCTTTGGGTTCCAAAGTATTTGCTTCTAATCACTGCATTTTTATGACATGCCCTTCTTGGACTTTTATTGAGGTAACTCACTGCCTTCTTCACTATTTTGGAGCACATACCTCCTGAGAACAAGGACAAGGCGAACAGAAAAGGCAAAGAACAGGAGCAAAACAATAATACGCTGCTGGGCAGAATCTCCTAGGTCAAGCAAGCTGTGGGTTCTCTAAAAGCCACTGGCATATTTAGTGAAGGGCTTTCTCAAAGATTTAATGTATTTCTTAAGCTGGGGAGATTCACATATTTTGCCTTTATTAGGCAATTACTTAAAACTTCAGAGGACATAAGATAGAGGTTTTCTGGTGGCAGTAAAGGGCTAAGAAAGACCCACGGCATGATGTGCTTCAGAGAGAGCCGATCAGAGTGGTCCTTGCAGAGAGCGCGAGTCTGTATTCGCTTCTTTAGTCAACTGCTGATTTATTCAACAAAAGTATACTGAGTGCTGATTTTAGACACTGTGCTAGTGCTTGGGATATAGGTTCCTGTTCTCATATGGCTTTCAGAAGAAAGGAGATTAACTCTGAAAACAAAGGATACACTTAATAGGTCTTTTCTGTGATTTTCCTGGCTTATTTCCCCTTGGAGAATCTGCTTTCTCCTGATTTGACATCCTTATTAGTATGAGATTCCATCACTTTAATTCTGAACAACATACAGAAAACACAAGAATGTGCTTGCTGTCATATTAAGTAAACAAGTAGATAAATAAAGGAATCTTATTTATAATATAATCATAACCAGTTGCTGCTGATTCATACTCATGGTAACTCCAGGTTTGTCGGAGTGGTATTGTGCTCCGTGAGGATTTCAGAGGCTGACTCTTTGGAAATAAATAGCCAAGCCATTCTTCTGCAGCTCCTCTGGGTGAACTCAAACTGCCAACCTTCCGTTTAGCAGTCAAGCATGGTAACTGTTCGCACTACTCAGAGATCCCCTATTTCCATAAAACACAAAAACCAAAACCATTGCCTTTCAGTCAATTCCACCCCACAGTGACCCCCTGAGGACAAAGAAGAACTACCAAACAGAGTTTCGAAGGAGTACCTGGTGGATTTGAACTTTTGTCCTTTTGGCTACAGCACTTAACCACTACATCACCACTTTCTCATATTCCCATTGTCACGTAAAAATTACACGTGTGTAAGAGGATGACCTAATTGAAAATGTGTCCGAAGATTTTGATACATTTACTAGGAGAAGCAGAAACAGAAAAACAACAAAACTCCAATAGCCTTTTAAAAGCGACAGAGTTTTTCCATCTCTAAAAAAAGTTGGCTTTCCACACTTCTCTGGGTCTCAGTGCTTCTTTGTTTTAGGAAAATCTCTGAGCTGTCCCTTAAGTTACCTGAATGGGAAGCAAGATCCCAGCTGTTAGTTAGGGGCCCCTGAGAAATCACAAGTGCAGTTGCCTTCAACCGAGAAACCACACACTCTATTTGGCCCTGTGGATTTTTGCCTGCGTTTAAACCAGTGCTCACAGAGGTTCTTTTACCTAAAAGGGTTAACACTACACTGTGCAGTATCTGTGGTTCTTTCAGGAGTGGCCTGGGGGTTATAACTTAAGCTATTGTCTCCTAAATAAGTGACTGCAGGAAAGATCAGTAGACTGAGCAGAGCAGCTTCTTCATTTCACACTGAAAAGCCTCCCTTGGTCTGTTCATGTCCTGTGTGTTGTTTTACTGGAGATCTGATAATCCAGACGATGAGAACTGTGCTTAGTGCAGAGTACTGTTTGCTTCCTCTGGTTTGGTGCTGGAACCAAAGCATGGGACCACCTTCTTGTGGGTGAGGGTAGAATTTGCTCTAAAGAGAATGACATTCACTGCTGCTTGCTGCTGATCATTTCAGTAAGGAGCAGATTCCTCAGGGATAGAGACTCAGAAGGCAGTTTATGGCCCAGGGTGATAGGAGACCTGTTCTTTCCCCGGGAATTGTGGCCATGAGATTCACACTGTAAGAAAGGAGATCAGATTGGTTACATGTTCAGCTGAGGCCAAACAGGGGGATTTGTCTGTCAGGGGACCCTGGAGGAAACTTCTGGACTTCATGCTGTTGAGCTGATTCCAACTCATAGTGACCCTCTATGGGGATTCCAGGGAGCAGCTGGTGGATTTGAACTGCAGACCTTTTGGTTAATAGTTGAGTTCTTAACCACTGCACCACCAGGTCACCCACCCTAGGTCTAGAAACAAGTTTTTCTCTGGGTAGTAATCTCTTTTCGTTCTTGCTGAGTTAGAAATAAAGTTCTGCGAAAAGCTGGAGCTTTGTCTCAGCACTGCTCTGAGAATTCACGGGAAGGCCTGCTTCCCTTTGACGATGGAAGAGCAAGCAGGAGGCTCGCTCGCATCTGATGTTCTCCTGCAGCCAGTGGGATGGCGCTAACTGTAGCCCAGACAGACTTGGATCCTGGAACTGGAGGAGCAGACTGCAGGGTCCCAGGACTTCGGCGAAAGCTCTCGTGTAACCTCAGTAAAGATTACTTACTTCCGTAACAGCCACCGCACCACCGGCTCCAGGGCTCCTAGATGTAACAGAAGGGCAGGGGAAACTCAGGAGAGGGTGGCTAAGGTCAAGCAATCAGTGGTTAAGACTTGGAGATCTGAAAAGGCAAAAACATTTCTAAACAACAAAAACAAGAGGAGAGAAGAGGATGCTGGGAAAAGAAAAAAAGACGGAATGATGGAGAATTGCTTCCGTTTTTTTAATTTCTGAGTATAATACTGTTTTTTGCAACAAAGCAAGGATACCTGGTGGCACTTTGTTACTCCCTGATTTACAAATGGTCTAGTCACATAAATTAACAATGGAGTGTTAATATCTCACTTTAACTGGATCAACACATGTCCATCGTACGAACTGGAGGTGTGTCCTTTGTAACGATCCTTCCACATAAACCTACTAATTGAATTATTTTTCATCTCCCATGTGTGAGTTTCGTGTGTTTTTATGTATGCTGAGTCCCTTTGTGTAGAGTTTTGAGGCTTCAGTAGGGGAGCATGTTGGTTGGTGTGTGAAGTCAGCTGTAAAAGGGAGGAACAAAAATTACTGAATTGTTTACTATGGATTTTAGAATAATATTGATCATATTTATTTTTTTGAGTAAGAAACACACATTCATGTTTCTAAATTCAAAAGGCACCGCAGGCTCCTACTTGGAGCATTCCAGTTCTCTTCAGAGATAATTTTTTACCAAATTTTTGTACATTTTTAAAGATTACTTATGCATATACAAGCAAATATGTATATATTTGGTTATATGCATATATATATTCCATTGAAGTTGAGTCACTTTCAGCTCGTAATAGTCCTATAGGACAGAGTAGAACTGCCTCATAGAGTTTCCAAGGAGCACCTGGTAAATTCGAACTGTGGAGCTTCTGATTAACAGGCATTGCACTTAACCACTATGCCACCAAGTATAGTAATAAGTATATTGTAAGGACTGAATGACCAGAATCATGTAAAATACCTACCTGAGTGCCTAGATTATCATGATCATTTATATGTGCAAAGTGTGTTTGTATATGCACATGCACCTCTCGGTGAACTCAAACTGCCCATTTTTTAGTTAGCAGCCGAGCATGTTAACAATTTGTACTATGAACAATACTTGGGTATTATTAACATCTTTAATCCATAGAGGAGAAGACTGAAGCTCAAAGACAATGAAGTGTGAGGTGGGCTTATTCGAGCTTAGAAAAGCTAGTGGTTAAATTCTTAAGAGTTTTGTGAGCTTGCTGACCACAAATTGGCTATAGGGGGAGCATTTGCAATAGCAGAAATGAGCAGGTGCTACAAATCACACCCTCTTTTCTCCAAAACTGGTTGTTAAGCATTTACCAGCATACCACTGCTCAGAGAGGTTAAGTGACTTGTTCAAGATCACAAATTCAAGGAGGCAGAGTCAGAAGGTGAATAGTGAAAATGCTAATAATAAATTGATGTTGTAAATAAGTACCATCCTTGGATGTTAACAAAAATTTGGTGGTTTGGGTCCACCCATAGGTAGTTCAGAAGAAAGTCTTGACAATCTATTTCCTCTCTGATACAAGACCTTGTACTCTGAGCTGAGATGGCCCAGAAAAAAAGAAGTGGAAAAAAAGACTTGAGATTCCCAGCGCCTGTTGTGGTGATTTTTCTGCTTGCTGGTCTCTAGACCCAACCCATGTCACCCTAACTTCTTTTTAACACTTCCTTTTTCATGTTTGGTGTTTAAACAGTTCATTACTTTCTTCTCATTATTAAAGCTAACCAAGGCAGAAAAGTTGGAAAATGGAAAAAAACGTAAGGAAGAAAAATAGCCACCACTCTGAAATAACCAGTCTAATACTTTGCCACCTTCTGCCGATTTTAACCTTCGTGCTTCTGATTACTTGAACTTGATTCTTACTTGATGTCTCTATTTTGCTTTTGTACTTTCTGCTCTGAATTGTACCCTGATGCATCTGAGTACCCTTCACCCTGACGGTGCACACAGAACTCCTGGCTGTGGCACGTGCCGCCACTAATCCTGTTTTAAAACCCTCATGTCTAGTATCAGCACGTAAAGGGAAAGCCTAACGTAGTCATCCTTGAGTTGTGTTCAGGGTGGCAACATGCTCACGATATGAGATGCAGGAGAGAATCAAAACAGAGAGAAAACCAAGAACTCATGTTGCCCAGTTCATAGCTATTCTAATACATACGTTCTTTGAGATTTGGAGGCCCAATTCACAGTGGGCTGGGCTGTTGTGGATGAGTCAGTTTCAACTCACAACGACCTGACAGGATGGAGCAGACTTGTCCCATATGGTTTCCAGGGAGCAGCTGGTGGATTTGAATGACTGACCATTCACAGCCTGAGCTGTTAACCACTGCCCACCAGGGCTTGCTTCTCTTTGAGGTGAATGCGGGGCAAACCCCACACACAGTATTTAAATTGTTATTTCTCTCTTATTTATTTCTTTTCAACCCCAGTTCATACACAGTAGTTGGTTTTATAAAACTGAATGTGTAAATGAAGTGATTTTTTTTTTTTTGGTAGACCAGAGTGAACAAAAGAGTTAAAATACATTGCATCCTAAAATATTGAAATCAGTTGTTCAGTATTACTATGTTTATATTAGCTGCAACTGATAACAGAATATTATGTTTTACCTCTAGACTATGTCTGTAACACAATATCTGGTTAAGTGTCTGTGTATGTGTACCTTACTATATATATGTGTGCATATGTCTATACGTATGTATAAATCAGAGAGTAACTAATTCTGCTTCAGGTAAATGGATTAGAGGGTGTTGAAGAAGAGCCATTTTCTTCACGACATTTCAATAACAAGTAAGTGGCTTAAAGAAACGCAGGCTGTCCCCAGAGGCAGCGCCTGTCCTTGGCTCCGGGCTATGCAAGCCCTGTAGGTTCTGAACACCAGTGATACAAATTGTGCCAATCTGTTAGAGCAGACCCAGCTTCCCAGTGGTTTTGTGACTGTCGCCTGCCTCTGCATCTCTCATAATGAAATGGTTCTTGGACAGCTGGGTTATCAGTGAAGAGCGATGTAGGAAGTGCCCTGCCCAATTAATCAGATGTCATTCTGACCAGATTTTTTTTAGCACATTGCTTCGTAGTAAACAGATGAGTATTAATAAATGAAAATCTAAAAGAGACAAAGGAGAAAAGCATCACTTGTATGCATACTCATCTTAAAGCATATTTTTCCATTTTTGAAACTTGAAAAACAACCATCTGGAAAGAATCATATTATGTAGACAAGGCATGTCATGATATTTACAGCAAATATTTTTTGCTGTGAGGATCAGTATTCTCTCATTGCCCCATCTACTGCTATAGAATCAGATACCTATAAAGTATTCAATAAATAGAGGGTTCCTGCAATAAATCAATAGTACAGGAATAATATGTTTTAAGCCTTCACATACTCCTTTGTTTATCCTTCTTTGTAAACACACATTTTTGCATCGCATGCCTCCTGTAACATTTGGCTTTGTTTCTTTGCCTTCCAGCCACCCAGTCTGAGGCAAATGACATTAAACCGTGCCACTGCAGAGAGATCTCTGGCATAAATAAATGTATCAGGGGGTCAAGAGGTCAAGAGCATAAATGAGGCAAAGATTTCAAAGAAATCACTGGCCAAATGATTTATAAATCATGGGAAACACTGCTTCAGCCATAAAAGAGAAATTAAATTTATACATCATGAGCTTCACGATGCTTTGGGTTCTGGTGGGTAACTGGGTTAGAAATGGAAGAGCTTATGTCATCCTGTTGTTGGTGTGCAGCCTTGTTATAGTGGCATTTACCTCAAGACTCTAAATCAGGGGGACTCATATTAAAGGCCCCCTCCCTCTTCCTGTGTCTCCAGAAACATTTGCTTTTACCTCTGACCTGGAATTCCCACCACCCCAGGCTCAACTCTGGAGTGAGGTAAGAATCAATTCACCGCTGAACAGAAATGATAATACCCAGGAGCCTCCTGTTTGTGGAGAAAGGCTGAAAGAGTCCTACCTTTGTCTATAAGAAAACAACAAAGAACTGTAGTGTCTGCCCTGGCTGGCTAAAGAAGCTGTGAAACTGGACGTGGCTTCTAAAACGTAACACAGCCAAACCATCTAGGGGAGAGAATAAAAATAAGCCAGGCTCTGTAAAAAGCACAATAATACTTTATGCTATAACAATCTGTGAAAAGAATCTGTCCAGAACTTTTATACCTTAAAAATAATCTCTTCTTCTTTTTGCCATATTTTCTTTAAAGACATGATGTTCGACCCTTCTTTTCTTCTGTACCTTGGTTTCTTTTCCTACTATATTGGGGGAGGGGAACCTCGGATAAGAAACTGTGAATCTTGAGTCTTTTTATTCTAGCACCACATGAATTTATGAACGGTCCATAATAATCTCCAGATAAAAGTGAAGTCATTTCAGAAAGAACTTGCTGGAAACATGCGTAGTCAGGAACCATCACTTCTGACTTTAGGATGCGAAGCAGCTCATGACACCATGAACAGTCACGAAACTTTAGAGTTTATTACTGCTTTTTATGATGCAACCAATGCGGACCTAAACTTGGAGAAGTTTTAAATTTTCCTGGAAACAAATTTTGCTAGTCCCACTCAGTAGAAGTACAGATTTGTGGTGACGACAAATAATATGTACTCATCTCTTGGTAGATGAGGGGAGTTGGTTCCAGCACCCCGCATACCAAAACCAGCAGATGCTCAAACGCCTTTTGTAAAATAATGTAGCATTTGCCTACAACCTACATACATCCGTCTGTGTGCTTTAAATCGTCTCTCGTTACTTCTCCTGCCTAATACAATGTAAACGCTATGCAAAATAGTTTTCAGAAGGCTTGCTCTGGAAGTAGGCTTTCCCCTTTGTGAGTTTCTTGAGCGCTTTCTTTTGGGAACACTGCGCTGTCTGGGCATCAGCTGACTGATGTGAGGGGATCTTGAAGTTCTTGAGGCTGTAGTGCTTTGCAGAACTAGCCAGGCGTCCTTTACTAGCATCAACCGCTTTCCTCTTGTTCTCCTCACTCCCCTAATGCTTAGCTTTCGAGGGCTTGCTTTGCCCACTTTACTGCTCTTTTGGAGTCATTTTTGCAGAGAAGCAAAGGGCGCACACAACACCTGGAGCGAACAAACAGGACTTCAGGTGAAAAACGCTGACGGTGCATGCTGGAGAGAGACTGAGAACCGGTGACGCCTACGTGCCACTGCTTGTGGGGAGATTCAGCTTAGTGCTTGGCCGCTTCAGGTGGTGCTGTATGGAACATCTCCTTCCACCCCTGAATAGTTTCGGCCTTTGGTAGTTGAATCTCTGGATGCAGAACCTGGGGACACTGCGGGCCTGTGGTATGGTATCAAGATTCCTTTGCTCTCCTGATACAAGGTAGGATTTTATAGCAGCAGTACTTTTCCTTCCTCCCTCCTTCCCTTCTTCCCTCCCTCCCTCTCCAGCTTCTCTATTTAGATTTCAGATTTTGGGGGAGGGTCACTACATTTTGAGTCGTGTGTCTGCCCCTTTAAATGTCTTAAGACATATTTTACACAAGCATTTGGGTGGAGATACTACAAAGGACATTTTTCTTAACCTCCTTTTTCTTGTATTCCTGAATCTAGATATATGTTAAGAAAATTTAATCCATAGTTTGCTGATGTCTTTACACTTGTCATCAAAACTGGATTTTGAGTCATCTTATTTAAGAGATAAGTCTCTCTAATTCACTTTTTCTTTGTAACTGGGAAGTTGGGCCTCGTACATGGGACCACAAAACCATTCCGGGTCAGGAATTCTGGGTCCTAAGAATTGGCTGGCACTATTTTCTTTATCCAAGTAAAAAAACAAACAAACAAACTTTGCTACCTTGGAACCATCCTAAACACCACAATGGACTATCTATCTTTAGACTTAATCCTTGCCTTGAAGAGATGGAGTATACAAAGTTGAATAGGCAAATAATAATAATCTTACATAAATTATACCTGCTTTGTGTGCTTAGATATTTTCTCACTTTAAAAAGAAGCAGACTTAAGAAATAAAATCGAAATTTGGCAAAGACCTGAGCATGATATTGCCAATTTTTCAGTTGATTCCCCATTCTCATAGCAACTGGCTTGTATTATGTCTTCATTACTAAAATTAAGGACGAAAAAAAAAGGAGGAAATAAATGCACAGCTTAACTAAAAAGTATAAGTTATATGTCTGGAGAGAATGTACTGAATATGAAACTGAGCTAATAACCAGTTTAGTTGTACTTTTCTGGAAATTGCAAGGCATATTGTATGTTTTTTCTCTTATGCCTGGGTGGATCGTTTTTCTCTTCCTACGCTGTGGCTCCTGTGTCCATAGACACAGCTTCATCTCACAGAATTGAGATTTAAACTAGTTGAGTCTGTTGTGACAAAGAAAAGGAGAGTCAGTCTCCTTCCTTCTTTCCTTCCTTCCCTCCCTTCCTCCCTCCCTCCTTCCTTCTTTTCTTCCTGCCACTAAAAGAAATTACTGACTTTGTTATATGTTAAAATTTTATTTGTTTTCATGGACGTGACTTATGTGTATCGCCCCATTTCTTGATTCTTGTTCGTTGGCTTTGATCACATGTCATGGTTTTTTCAGAACATCATGTTTTGCTTATACTGATAGAACAAGCTATAATCTTGAGCAGGCAAATGGAGAGAGGGCCAAGATATCCTACAAACAGACTCTGGGATGGGGTCTGTCTCTCATTAAATGGCAGCTATAAAACAGGTAACACACTGGATGACAGAAAGGCTAACAGTGTGATTGGGAGTCTGAGGAAAGTAGGTAACGCAGCGATTCAGTAACACTAGTCAGATTAGGTAGAAGAAATTAATCTCTCTTACTGGGTCTAAGATAGAACGTCATTCACAGTACTCTTTAAGAGACATCAGATATAAAATTTCTCATGACTTGTTTTAAACAATAGTTCATCATGTACTAAAGGCTGTGATGTAAGAGTATTCTTTTTTTATTTCTTTTGCTGTCTAAATACTGCACTTTTCATTTCCCCTTTTCCATGTAAAATCTCATTTAGTTTGTAAAGACAGCAGTTCAGAGCATGGTGTCTGCAGTGAAGAGTTCAAATCCTGCCCCTCCTACAAGCTGTGTGATACTGCCCAAGCTTTTTGACCTCAATTTGCATGAGTTTTTTTTCCCCTGCAAAATGCTAAAAACAGTAGAGCCTACCTTACAGAGTCACTGTGAAGTTTAAATGCACGGAAAGCAAAAGAGCTTCTGCCAAAGAGCTAACGTGTGTTCAGTGCTAGATGCTGCTACCGCTACTATGTTTAGCAAATTATTTGGCCCACATCATCTTTTTCATAGATAGCTTAAGGCAAACTATGCCCATCCGTGCTCACATGATACTAGACTGAGTGTGAAATACTAAAACTGCTAAAATACTTTTGAATTAAGGCTCTGGTATCTCCAGAGACAAATCACAGTCAAATGTTTTGTTTTGCATTGGGTGGTACTGGTGTACGCATGATTATGTTATGGTTAAGACAAATGTAAAAAGTGGAGTGAACACACAGGACTGAGGGCAGAACACTGGAGTCTGATGTGGAAGATGAGCCAGCAAAACACCGTGTGACCTTGGGCAAATCACTGCTCTTCCTGACTGGCTCTTGTCAGCCAAATGAGAATGGGAGAGAGATAAGACCACTTAGCATGTGTCCTAGGGTTGTTACGAGATCAGATTAGATAAAGTATGGGCACAGGAAAGCACTCTGAAAAGATGAATGTGTTGTTCAAGCAGGAGATGCTGCACACAGAATGACAGAGCAGGTTCTTAACCATCAATCGTACACTTCTGCCGGTTACTGCCTGCCCCGGTGCACCGGAAGATGGCCCCACTTCACATTCCAGTGCACGCATATGGCCTGGTGATTGCAGTGGCTTCTGCCTGTGCAGAAAGCACTGGGTGCATTTTGATGTGTCAATTCTGAACAGATAGCTTTGCTTTGGGTATAAGAGGCTTTCTTAGGTGAAACGGGACTAATGGGTAGATCCCAAATATTCCAAAATAGCACCTAGGTGCTCCCAGCTTTGTGCCCTTTGTCGTTTGAGTGATACTCTAGTTATTTTGTGGCAGTCTATTTCTTGGTGAGAGTCACAGCTTACCAGCTACCCCTGAAAGCCCTGGCAAAGGAGTTTCAGAAAATGCCAACTATAGAGGAGTTAATGTACAATGCAGAAGTGCAAAGGCCCAGGGAGCCCAGAGCAAAGCCAGGAGCCCATTTTCAACAAAGAGAGAGAGCGCACACAGCACAGAAAAACAAGAAGGACCTGAAATCGTGCCTACACCACAAATCCAGATGCAGAAATTAGAGGAGGTGGCCTACCAAGGTCTTAATCCATCACTTTCTGGAGCCTTCTCAGCCTAGCTCAGGCAGGGGAGTTGTCGCGAGCCTGGCACCAGCCCCTCTGGGCTGCCTCCCTGCTCGGGGAGACAGAAGGGCTGCAGGCTGAACTGCACAGCCCTCGGCCTGTGCTCCTCAACAGATGGCACAGTAAATCTAAAATATTCCACAGGAGAAAGACAAATGGGAATCAGCCAAGAAGGCTCTGAGCCTGGCATACGGTGCGGAATAAATAGAGCCCTGCATCTGTATGGAGCTGCGCCTTCCCTCAGCTCTTAATATCACACTTGTGAAGTCGTCTCCCTCTGGAACCCCCAGCAGCTGAATAGGTTCATAAACACAGTTCTGCCTGTGCAGAGGGAAGCTGAGAACCAAGGCTGTTACCCAGTCGATTCCAGCCCACGGTCTGGTGAGGGGCTGTTTCCCTTGAACTTGGTTATGCCCACTAAGGTCTCTGCTTCGCAAAGTCTGCCCCCTTCCTCCTGACTGGTGACTGTGCCTTCAACCCTTCCCACCCTTCCTCTGCAAATTACTGAGTACGTGCTTTCATAGATTCAGGATTTGTGGTGGGTTGCTAACCCAGAGATGGGCAGCTGTAGCCTCAACAAGCAGCTCTGTGGAAGAAAAGACCTGGTAAATGGTTTTGGTCAAGATTGTTATTGCTGTCAGTTGCCCACACACACACTTCAGTTCTGACTCTCAGTGACTGAATGTGCTGAAGTAGAAGGGCCCCATAAGGTTTTCTAGGCTGTAATCTTTATAGAGCCCTGGTGGCATAGTGTTTAAAAGCTTGGCTGCTAATCAAAAGGTCAGCAGTTTGAATCCACCATCTGCTCCTTGGATGTACCCTATGGGGTACTTCTACTCTGATCTATAGGGTCTGCCAGGTGCTCCTTGGAAACTCTATGGGTCACTTCCACTCTCACCTATAGCATCACTGTGAGTCATAATTGACTCGACGGTAAGGATTGCCTCATTATGGAAGGAGATCTTCAGGTTTTTCTCCAGGTTTTGTGCTGCCAGTATTTACAGCAGCTGAGCATGTAACCATCGTGCCACTAGGGCTCCTTCTGTAAAGATTACAGCCAAGAAAACCCTATGGAGCAGGTCTACTCTGTAACATACGGGGTCACCATGAGATGAGTCAGAATCGACAACATTGTTCATTCACTGTCATTTACCCACCTTCTACTGAGCTCCTCTGAACCAAGGACTATGACAGGGACAAAGATCATCAAGATAAGTGTAATGATGTTCATATCTGGTGTCACAGATATTAAATAGGCTCACAAAACCAAAGAAATGGTTAAAGGGCTCCCTCTGCAAAGTATGACAGAATCTCTCTCTACATTAATAAGATAAAGTCCTGGGTCTAGTATTACTCTGCCAGTGATTTAAAGAGACCATTTAGAATGAATTTCAACTTACATATTTTAGACTTCCCGGTTTGGAACTGATGTATGTCGTTTTTAAACAATATATGAGGTCTGACAATTACGTTTGCGAACTCATTCTAGAAAAAGTGCTATATACCTCATTGCTGAGTACCACTGTGGTCACCTTTGAAGTACTCCCCTTGAGAAGCCATGTACCTATGCCAGTGCCTGGTCTACCCTTCAAAGCAATTTTGGTACACTTTTACTGGAATGTACGTTAGAATTGTCATCATCGTATTACCCTTGACATCCTGAATATCATCAAAATGTCTACCTTTCAATATTTTCTTTATCTTCAGGTGAACAAAAAAGTCATTGAGAGCCAGACCAGGTGAGCGGGAGGGTATTCCAACACAATTATTTGTTTACCAGCTAAAAACTCCCTCACAGACAACTATACAATTAAGTTCATGAACTTGCCACCTTGACGCCAAGTGCAATGACCATTACAGAAAGAGTTCCAAAATTGCTTTGAAGGGTGGACTAGGTGCAGGCATCAGTGCATAGCTTTCCAAAGGGAGTGCTTCAAAGGTGACCACAGAGATATTCAGCAATGAGGTGTGCAGCACTCAGAACAATTAAGTTTGTGGACTTAATTGTATGACTTCATATTCGATGGTGAATATACGACATTAAGCATTTGTCAAACTTGTAGAACTATGTAACATGATGAGTGAACCCTAATATAAACTATAGACTTTACTTAAAACTAACAATTACATCAATTATCGATTTATCAGTTGTAGCAAATGTGCCACACTAGTACAAGATGTTGGTAACAGGAGTATCGTGTGCTGGAGGGAGAGGAGTAAAATAGGAACTGTGTTTTCTGTACAACTTCCCTGTAAACCTGAAGCTTCTCTAAAAAAATAACCAATTTTAAAATAGTCTCTGTGTTTTTATCATGCACATACAAAAAATGAAGTTCACCTGCTGCTAGATTTCTCTGAACCTACTGTGTTCATCTATGCTTGCCTCCTTGAGTATTAACTTTTTCTTTTTCTTTTTTAATTTTTTATTTAACATGACTGAGGGAAAATGTACATTTCCGTATAAATTTACATGCCCACCTAAATGCAGCTTCCACTGCTCTCCCTGTCCGGTGACAGCACACTGTTCCTCTCTGCTCCATACATGTCTCATCCTCCCAACAGCCTCCTTTCCCCTCCTCACCGTCCACTCCCCTTCCTCCATCCATAGGTCAGCAGGATGATATCCTATAGATGTATAGAATCATAAAGTGCATCCAATACATGGTCACTCTACATTGCCAAGTCCAATCCATTCCTGTCCAAAGAGTGGACCTTTGTTATAATTTATGAGTAAGGGCAGCATCAGGGCCAGGGGCCGTGCTCTCAGGGGAACCCTGAAACCGCTGGACCATCAACTGAGGTCTTTTAGTGGAGATCTCAGGATGCACCCCTTTTCATTCTTGTGTTGCCAGTGAGACTCCTCTCTGTGAGCTCCATTGTGGCTATCGCTGGTGGTGGCCGGGCACCATCCGGTTCTTCCGGTCCCAAGTCGATGTAGGCACCCACTCTTGTGGGTCTCTCTGTCTTCTCAGTTGTCTTTACCGCATGTCATTTGGTCCTCGGTGAGCATCTGTTCCTGCTGAGTTGGGACCATTTGCTGTGTCCTCAGATGGCAGCTTGACAGCTTTTAAGACTCCAGACGCCACTCACCAATGTGGGGTGTGGAGAGCTCTCTTAGCAAAACGCTAGTTGTGCCAATTGGCCTCGATTTCGCCTAAGAGCATGGTCCCCTGTCCCCTGCCCCAGCTACTCTATCCTTGCAATATTGGGTTAAGATGGAAGGAGTACTCAAGTTATGCTGAAGTCCACTTAATGTTGTTCTTGTTTCTGATGTGTGCTCTCACTGCTTTCTCCCAACCAGATTTCTAGCAACTATCTAAACTTTGGAGTCTGTCCTCATTGTGTATTAAAACTTCCGTTGTTGTTCCTACCTTTTCTTGGATGAGCTTAATCATTTTAGGTTTGATATTTAGGTCTTTTATCTAGTTGGAGTTGGTTTTTGTATAAGGTGAAAGATATGGATCTTGATTCAGTTTATTGCAGATGGATAACCAATTTTACCAGCACCATTTGTTGAAGATACTGTTTTTACCCCAGTTTAATGTTTTAGGGCCTTTGTCGAGTATCAGCTGTTCATAGGCAGATGGTGTCATCTCTGGGGTCTCAATTCTGTTCCATTGATCAATCTGTCTGTTCTTGTACCAGTACCAGGCTGTTTTGACCACTGTGGCAGTGTAGCATGTTCTAAGGTCGGGTAATGAGAGGCTTCCCAGTGTGTTCTTCTTCTTTAGTAGTACCTTACTTATCCGGGGCTTCTTCCCTTTCTGAACAAAATTGGTGATTTGTTTCTCCATCTCATTAACACATGACACTGGAACTTGTATTGGGATTGCATTATATAAGTAGATTGCTTTGGGTAAAATAGACATTTTCACAATGTTAAGTCTTCCTATTCATGAGCAAGACATGTTTTTCCATTTATCTAAGTCTCTCTTAGTTTCTTGTAGTAAGGGCTTGTAGTTCTCTTTGTAAAGGTCTGTTATTTCTCTGGTTAGATTAATTCCTAGGTACTTTATCTAACCTTTTTCTTGCCTCTGAATCTGGCAAACTGTTTCAACTTTACCAAAGGGCCTCCCTTTGCTACCTTTATGGGTAGTTTATTGCATACTTTCAAGTATCAGTGTATATAGCATCCCTCCAGGGAGGCAGGATGGGGTAGTGTTTGGCTGTGCTTATTGTAGCTAGTTGCTGTTGAGTTGGCTCTGATTCAGGTGACATTTGCATAGTAGACCAACATGTTACTTGATCCTGTACCATCTTCACGATCTTTGGTATGTTTGAGCCTGTTGTTGTAATTATGGCAATCCATCTCATTGGGGGGTTTTCTTCATCTTCTCTGGGCCTCGATTTTACTAAATATTATGTCTCTTTCCTTATGATTCATCCGAAGTCAGTGAGTTGAATGCTCAGACAATATTCTGCGATCCATAGGGCTTTCATAGGCTTGTTTTTGGAAGTAGATCACCACACCTTTCTTCCTAGTCTGTCTTAATCTGGCAGCTCTACCCATTATAGGTGACCCTACTAGTATTTGCAACACAAGTGGCTTAGCTTCCAGCATCAAAGAAACAGGCAAGCCACCCCAGTATGACCAACTGTGAATGTGCCTATATGTAACAAACCCTACAGGTCAGAGTAGAACTGCCCTGTAGGATTTCCAAGGCTGTAATCCTGATGACAGTAGACTACCACATGTTTCTTCCACAGAGCTGCTGGTGGGTTGCAACAGTCAACCTTTCAGTTAGCAACCAAGCACTTAACTACTAGAGCAGGGCTCCTTTAAGAGTGTCTCCCAGGGTCAAAATCTGAATCTGCTAATTGCTAGCTATGTGATCTAGGACACATTCTTTAACCTCTCTGTTTATTGGTTTTCTCACCAAAAATGTAGGTTTTTATAATATCTACCCTATAAGATTGTTACAAGGTTCAAATATAGAAATACATGTAATATATTTCAAGCAGAGCTCGATATATATTAGCTTGTATTATTCTCTGACCATAATATCTGAGTTGATTTATTCCTGTTACTGTGTGTTGTAATCTCTTTGGTTTCTATCATAGCAAGTGTCACACTGTGTAATTATGTATTCATGTACTTGTTAATTATATGTCATTCCTACTGGAATGCATGCTCCGTGAAGGCAAGGGCCATGACCCATTTATTTACCAAAGTATTCCAGAAACTAGCATAGTATTTAATTATAGTAGGTGCTCAGTAAGTATTTGTTGAGCAAATGAGTGAAGAAATGAACAAATAAATGAAGCTTGTTTAAAATCTCTTTAGGCAGTGGGGATAAACAGAAGATACAATGAGAAAACCTTGCAAGCAGTGTGAGTTAAGAAACAAAAAACTGGGGGAGAGGGGTTGATTTTTGAGGTATAGGGCTTGGAGATCAATCTGTGTTTGATTACCTAACAACCAGACAGTTCTAGGCTGCCAGACAAGATTCCATAAATTTTCCCGTGTTGTGATGGGTTTGTGAAGCTATTTCATTGGGGTGATGTTAAAAGATAGCATGTCCTGAAAGGGAAAAGGAAGGTGGGAAGACTGCGTTGAATCTTGCTATTGAAAATCAGTGACCCAAAAGTTAAATTAAGTTGATGCAACTATCTGTTCGATCTTACTTGCTTATTAGCAAAAATTTCCAGTCTACCACTAGGGTCCCTGTTGCTAAATTGCCTCAAGAAACAAATTGATTAATGGATTTTTTTTTTCCTCCTAAAGGCCTTTCATGTAAGCAGGTCAAGTAGCTACAATTTCATTAGGGCCACTCTAGTCAATGATAGCTGTGCAATTTGGCTCCAAACACCCAATTTATAGATTGGCCCAAGGCCCATGGAATTGATTGTGTTTGGGGGATTTGGGAAGCCAGTGCATTGTCGTTAACTGTCCTTAAGGAATTTGGGGTCAGCAAGAGGAGCAAGAAGCTCTGCTAAGAAGCAAGTACTTGCCCATTTTATTCAGTGAATTGAAGCACTGGGGCCAACACAATCCCCTTTTTACAATATGCCCTCCAAACCGTAGGACATACTAAAATTGTTCATGAACATCAGCAGTTCTTTTTTTCACCAGAATTTCTTAAATGCAGAATTGTGCACTGCAAGTATAGTTGTGCACTGATGGGAGCTTGGAAATAGCAAAGGAGATGGTGGTAAACCCAAAGGCTGAAATTTGATAAGGAAATTTCATTCTTGATAACCAACACTCGTCTTTTTAAACTTAGACAAGTGTGCTTTGTTTTGGAGCCAGTAGGATGTTAAGAGGTTATAACGTTTGGACAGTAAAGGTAATACTTCTCCTCTCTCTCTTTCTCTCTCTCTCTCTCTCTGTGTGTGTGTGTGTGTGTGTATCTTTTAGAAGTTGCAGTTTTATTGGGAAGCAAACACAAGACACATCACACTCATGTGCGAGGTCTGACAATTAAGTTCATGAACTCATCCTAGAAAATGTCTTCCATACCTCATTGCTGAATATCACCATGGTCATCTTTGAAATACTCCCCATGGGAAGCTATGTACTGATGCCAGCATCTAGTTCAACTTTCAAAGAAATTTTGGAACTCTTCTTCTGGAATGGACATCAGAGCTGTTGCTGTATCACACTTCATGTCCTGAATGTCTTCAAAATGCCTTCCTTTCAATATTTCCTTTATCTTTGGGTAAAGAAAAGTCATTGGGGGTCAGATCAGGTGAGTACGTATGGCATTTCCAATACAGTTATTTGGTTACTGGCTAAAAACTCCTTCACAGAAAACTATACAATTAAGTTTGTGAACTTGCCACCATGCCACTGTGTGCACTGGCCATTCTAGAAAGAGTTCCAAAATTGCTTTAAAGGGTGAACTAGGCTCTGGCATTGGTGCACAGCTGCCCAACGGGAGTACTTCAAAGGTGACCACAGTGATATTCAGCAATGAGATATGTAGCACTTATGACCTTGGTGGCTCAGTGGTTTGTGATCAACTGTTAACTGAAAGAATGGCATTTTAAATTCATCCAGTGGCTCCAAAGAAGAAAGACCTGGTGAACTGATTTCATGAAGATTATAGCTAAGATAAAAATGTGGAGCAGCTTTACTTTGCACATCTGGCATTGTGATGCATTTAAACAGACTCAAAGACAAGTTTTTTTAAATTTATTTTTATGTCTGTATAGCTGTGATTCATACTGTGGACAAACAGGACCAAAATGGTAAGTATACACAACAAGTCCTTATTTTATATATAACAAACCCAAACCAAATCCAGTGCCATCAAATCGATTCTGACTCATAGTGACGCTATAGACAGAGTAGAACTGCCCCACAGAGTTTCTAAGGAGTGCCTGAGAGAGTTGCACTGCCAACCTTTTGGCCAGCAGACGTAGCACTTAACCACTATCCCACCAGGGAAGCCAGAGTTTCCATTTTTTATACAGCAGCTAAGAACGGAAAGTGGGAAGACAACCAGGAGACCAATCAGGTGGAGAAGTAGAAAACTGAAGTAAGAGTGGTTGAAGGAACTCAAGGCTCCCCAACCAAAGATGCCCAAAGCAAGGTGCCGCCACCACCGAGACGAAGTGAATTTTATAAGATAGACAGCATCAGAATCAGTTTCAGAAATGAGAGTTTTCCTCTGAATTTTTGGGTACAGCTGAAAGCCTATAAACAGTAAACTAGGATTTTGACCTGAAAAACTCAAGAAAAATTTACCAATGTAGCTTTCTTTAAGGCTAGATAGTATTACACAGATGTGTGAGCTGGAACAGACCGTAGAAATCCCATCCTCCTTCTTTTCTTTTTAAACATTTAATAAACTTTTTATTTTAGACCAGTTTTAGATTTATATATTTATTTTTTAAAAATTGCAAGAGTGTTACAGTTTTTGTATACTTGACCTTCACTTTCCTCTTTTGTTAATATTAGTATAATACATTTGTTACAGCTAATTAGCCATCGTTGATGCAAAATACCTTCATTTTGCTGATGAAGCAACTGAGTCTCAGAAGTGTTAAGGGATTTGTCCTACCAAGGCAACAGTGAGGGGGAACCACAACCCAGTTTTCTTAACTGTCAGCTAAAGTCTTCTTCTAGGAAACAATATTTCTGTATCTTGTGATTTTTATACTGTTCTCATTTGTTGCTGATGAATCAACCCTTAAAAACAAATCTGAGTCAGAAATCCAAAATGTGAAGTAGCTAAAGTAGAGCTGCCTGGCTGAAGTGTACCCCTTCTCCTTCCTTCCCCATCCCTATGGGCCACCTGAGCCATCTTCCGGCGATTCAAAGAGCTCCGAGGAGAGAGACTGGCAGAACTTGTTGTAAATGAACCATCTGGTACTGTCTGCCCTGTGAAGTTTGAAGTGGGGCTAAAGCAGAGCAAACAGAACCAGCCTGAGAAGGAAGGTGGATCAGGTACATGGCTCACTTGGTGGGACAGGCTGTTTGATGAGAAGCATTGTCTTAACTCTTTGAGATTAAACTGAATGAAGCAGAGGTTCAAAAGAATGTCTCCTAATTGCATTTTTATTGTTATGTGCCCTGTGGATAGAGGGGAGGCCAGCTGAAACTGTGCTTGGGAGTTCTGGATGGTGTCCCTTATCTAGCTAATTTTCCCATGTTTTTAAACTAAGATTGAGGACTGTTGTGGTTCAGTGGTAGGATTTCAGTGCTTCGTACGGGACACCTAGGTTCAATTCCTGGCCAATACATCTCATTCATAGCCACTACCTGTCTGTCATTGGAAGCTTGGGTGAATCTATGATGCTGAACAAGTTTCAGCAGGGCTTCCAGACTAAGATGAACTAGGAAGAAAGACCTGGTGTTCTACTTGCAAAAACATTAACCACTGAAGGTTCTATAGATCACAAAAGTTTGGTCAGAAACCTATCAAGGAGGTGATAGAGGACTGGGCAATGTTTCATTCTGTTGTGCACAGGTAGTCATGAGTTGGGGGCCAATAGCAACAACAAGACTGAAACTACTCCTTTTTCTTTAATTTTTTTTTAACCAGTATGAACTAATATAAAAGATAGCAAATAAGAAGCAAAGAGAAAATGGAAAAAAGGCAATATGACATTGAGATGGAAACTGGGGCTCAGAGGCAGAAAAAATTGATGCCCAGGATTGCCATATATGAGCTGTGAGATCTTGAGGGGTTATTTAATCTCTCTGGGACTCAGTCTTATCTAAGAAACAAGAACAGAGAGCATGGCAGTTGCCACATCGTGTTGCTGGGAGAATTAAATGAGGTAGTACATGTACATTGCTTTGCCCAGGGCCAGCCAAGTAAGCCAAGTGCCGTCGACCAGGATTTGATAAACGTTAGTCATCATGACTCTTAAGACTACAGCTGGTGTCTCCCACCGTCAATCTCTCCACTCATGCTGGTGGGGTAGATTGAGTATTGCTGTGATGCTGGAACCTATGCCACCAGTATTTCAAATACCAGCAGTGACATCGATGGTGGACAGGTTTTGGCAGAACTTCCAGACTAAGACAGACTCAGAAGAATAGTCTGGAGATCTGCTTTAGAAAACTAGCTGATGAAACTCGTGTAGACTATGACAGAACATTGTCAGACATGTCATCAAGAGGAGTCAGTCAGTGGAGGAAGACGTCTTTGGTAAAATAGAAGATCACCAAGCGTGAGAGAGACTCTTGATGAGACAGATTGACACAGTTGCTGCACTGAGGGACTAGAAGATACTGAGGACAGTGAAGACGATACAGGACTAGGGTGTTTTATTCTGTTGTGCAGAAAATCACTGTGAGTTGGAGTCAACTGTCAGTAACTTGTCGACCTGCTATTGTCTTTGTTATTGAGATGGAAATAAATTCATGAGATAAGTAAGCACCTTGTCAGAGAGGAAACCTGTCAATGCTCTAGTTTTAGTAACCTTCTTTAGAACACTTTCTTTTTCTTTTTGACAATTTTTAATTTAATAATAATAAAGTCTGTTATTTATATAGCATAATTATGAATGACGGTGAAGTGACTTATAGATTTTTAGAAGGAAGGACTGTTTGAATTTGTATCAATTTTCTTTAATCAGTCACTTACCAACAAATATTTATTGAGTGCCTGGAAAGATGTGGCAGTCTACTTCTGTAACGATTACAGCCTTGGCAGCCCTATGGGACAGTTCTACTCTGTCCTACAGGGTCACTATAAGTCACCATCAACTTTATGGCAGTGGTATTTTTGTCTTTTTACTACGTGTCTGCACTATACTAGGCACACGGGGCACGTAAAGTAAGACCCATATCCTCAGGCTTACTTAAACTTTATTGCATTTTAAAAACTAGTGGCTGTCGAGTTGACCCCAACTCATGGTGACCTCATGTGTTTGAGAGTAGAACTGTGCTTCACAGAGTTTTTCATTATCTTATTTTGAGGATCGGATTCCAGCTCCAGGTGAACTTGAACTTCCAAACCTGTGGTTAGCAGCAGAGTACATTAACTGTTCGCACCACCCAGGAACCCCATGTTGTATTTTCACAGGTGGTAAGTGCCGTGGAGAGAAACATATAAGACAGGATAAGGACACTCAGAAGCACCAGCACTGGGTTTGTTTTGTTTTATAACCACCGAAAGTGACCTTCCTGAGAACTGTTTGGACTCTGTAGTGCAAGCCTTGTTGGCTGGAAGAAAATAATTTAGATGCTGAGAGAACTAGGTTTTCAACTTCCACTTCCTAATTCTGTGTTCTACTGCTGTCAGTTACAGCTAGCCAGTGTTCCCTGTCCAACCCTAACCATCCCTGCTCAAACTCTTGGAAGATGCTCTTTGTTTATCTGCTCTTCTCTATAGCTTGATTTTTGCTTATACAAGGGGTCTGCTACCAATCTCGGCAAATACCTGCTTATGATGGGTCAGAACCAGGCCCATGTAATTACCCCCACGCATAACCCAGCCACACGCAGATAAAAAGTGACATTCCGCAGTATGAGCAATTCCTTCCTTCACTGTGATTTTCTAGAATTATGAACAAGCAAAGGAACTTCACCTCGACATTAGATGGAGGCTCCTGAGTTTCCTAACCCCCTCGTGTAGGAATTCCAGCTTCCGTTCCCAGGTGAGCTGCCAGAACACTCACACTCAGGGTAGCTTTATCATTAATCCCGCAAGCAGGGCTCCTATTAACATGTCACTGAAACAACCTATTTTCTTATACCAATCTCCACCCCTTTGATAGACTGGACATGTGTCAAAAAAATCAGAGGCCATCCATATCTTATCTTACATTAGGAAGAGTCATGTAGAAATGTCCCTTCATTACCGGGACAGTCATGTCAAAAAGAATCGACTTTTTGTCAACGTTTCTAACCTAACGATGTTAATGGAGCCTTTAGACATCCTTTCTCCTCATTTGTTTCTTAGATGCCTATCAGGGAGACAGTTGCAAGAGAGTTTCCAAGCTCTGGGGAGCCCTGTGTGTGTGTATTAAATGACAGCACTCGAGCTGCTTATTACGAAGGGATACAGAGGTAGGTTGGAGGATTCAGATGCTGAGGAAAGAGCTTGCTTATGGCAGGTTGCCAGGGTGGTGAGTGAATCTAAGCAAGACTTAAGCCTCCAAAGATAGTATAGTTTCTTCCTTCTCTTGCCCTTCTTTCTAA
The DNA here is from genome assembly GCA_028571685.1 of Heterohyrax brucei. Classification (NCBI taxonomy): domain Eukaryota; kingdom Metazoa; phylum Chordata; class Mammalia; order Hyracoidea; family Procaviidae; genus Heterohyrax; species Heterohyrax brucei. The sequence continues at coordinate 176,627,535 of CM053141.1, forward strand.
AATTTTTCTGGCATTGCATAACAAATATAATTACCAATTGAAGACAGCCTTTAGGACAGTTCCCAGCAGTGTTCTAAATAGCTTTCTCTCTTAAATTCATCCATATAGCTCACTCTTTTTTTGTTTTGTTTTGTTTTGTATTTCCTCTTCATCCAAGGAGGAAATAGAAGAAACTATTGCCTGAAGAATTTTCTGGGACCTTCCGAAAGTGCCTGCTACTGGACAAGAGGATTTTCAGGTCAGGGCCAATCTTGAAGGAACTAGCTCCCTGCCAACCTGCCACCAGCCATCCAGTGCTGGTCGATAGTAACAAAATGACAGGTTGATATTAGTGAATAAAACAATAAGCCCTTTTCCCTGTAGAAGTTACACAAATGCCTTGTCCTAACAGCATGAAACTATTGGAATCTTTCTAGGAAATGCCCATGGGCTCTGACTGTAAATCTCTTTCACGTATGGATAATTCATCTTTCTTTCTTTTAAAGCACAATAAATGTGTTCCTTGGGTCTCTAGTTCTAGACAATCCCACTCATAGGCAGTTGAACTCTGTCCAGTCAGCATGATTCAAAAAGAGATACATCAACTGTATATAGAGCACTTTTACGTCCTCCAGTGGCTATTTATCTTTTGGGAAATGCTCAGCACCCTAACCTCTTCATCCTATGTGGAGAATCCTTCCTGTATAGTTCTTAGAGGGATGAAGTGATCTGTTTCCGACTTTCGAAGGTGAAGGGACAGAGATTCCTCTCTTCTCAATCCCCGGCAGCTTGAGTGTAGGCCTATGGTCTAGAATCAGCCAACTGAGCCCACAGTGTTCTTGCCTGGGCCTTTGGGTCTTGAGCAGGGATGTCAAGATGGAGGGACAGCTGAGGACTACTCAGGGTGGTGGTACCCTGTGGCAATGGCTGCCACTTTGAGTGCTACTGGCACTAGCAGTTATCATGTTCTCCCTAGTGTAAGAAATAAAATTCAAAATGGTTCATCTTCAGAACAGAGACCAAGAAGATAAGAAGTTACTAGTTAACCTGAAAAAACAGGTGAAGGGGGTAGAAGGAAAGGGAAACCTGTCTGGGAAACAGGAGATGGATGCAATATCCTGGAGAGACTGTTCATCCCACAGTACTCAGCCAGTGAAGAACTGGAGGAGGGACTTGCGAATTAGAAGATGAAAACCGCTTGTAAGGAACTGTTTGGAGTGTTCCTCTCTGACCAGCCTCCTTTGCGGGCTCTGGTGCCAGATTTTGCAAAATTGACCAATGAAGCTTGTCTCTCACTAACTGGATTTGAATTGGATTTCATGTCCTTTTGTCCGAAAAAGACACTGGTAAGTGCCTGTTGGTGATCTCATAAGGAAAAAGGCAGCCTGCCTTGATCATCAAGGCAGCGTCCTAGCTGGGGATTTATACCACCTGTCAGTTGCCAAGAGAAACCGGAGCAGTGTCCAGGGTGCCGACAATGTTTCTCACACAAGGATATTCCCATTCTGGGTAGCTGTGGCTCCCTTGTATACTGTGATGGTTAATATTGTGTGTCAACGTACCCTGGCCATGATGCTCCTTGTTTTGGCACTTGTATAATGTTGTGATCACCCCGTGATGGAATCTGCTAAGTGATACCAGCAGGAATAGGGCCTGTGGTGGCTCACTGTCCCCTCAGGCTTCATCTCTGTGCCTTACACTACCTACTTCCTTCCTGCTCAATTTGCTGAGATTTTTGGCTTGTTTAGGATGAAGCAGCTGCCTCTCTCTCTCTTGTCTTCTGACCTCTGGTTATTAGAACTTGAACTAGCAGTTTATCTGTCAGTCTTGGAATTCATTGATCTTCACAGCCTGTGAGTAGGGGTCCTGTTCGCTGACCTGCCAATGGTGTGTTGCATGCCATCTTGGGATTCATTGGCTTTCCCAGCCTGTGAGTGGAACTTGCTTGCAGACCTTAGGCCTGCCAGCATCTGTGGGTGTGTGAGGTCTGCATCCTGATCTAAGACTTGAGACATTTCAGCCTCTACAGGTGCATGAGCTCTTTCCTTGATATAAACACATACACTTATTTATGTGCTTTACTGGTCTTGTTTTGCTAGAGAATACAGCCTGTGACAGACAATGCTTGTTTTCCCAGCCCCATTTTCCAGCCTTTGGGCTGATGCATTGAACCATCTGATATCCTCCCAAAAGTATCTTACTTGCCTAAGTCCTCCAGAGTTGGTTTCTGACCGTTATAGATGCTTTGTTTCATTTGTCTCTCATTTCAGCACTGAGTAGGGTGTCGGATACCACACTCTGTATTTTCTGAAGGACAAATACAACTCAGTAAGGTGACTGACTTACCCAAGGCTTCACTAGGGAGTGTCATCTGTGCAGTTCATCTGTGAGACCTGTGGACACAGAGCTTGTCTTTTTAAGATATTGTGCCTAGGACCTAGCAAAGTACCTTGGAGGAACTGACTCTCAGTAGGATTTGGTGAATTGAGCTTTGGACTTCACTTTGAGCTATAAGGTATATTATTCTCTCTTTGGTGGATGAGAGACTATGTGATACAGTGCATTAGGACATTTTCAATGTAGAAATGGTTGTTTTTCTGGGGATTAGATTTGGGAAAGCTAGAGCACAACCATGACCATGACTAACTATGCTTCAACCATGTTCTAGAAGGTGAGTATAGCATGGAAAAACACTGTGGGAAAGGGAGGCTACTATAAGAAGTAACTCAATTTATTTATTTTGTTTTTAGCTAGTATGCTTAGGATGTTTACTGTCCATCAGTACTATGCTAGCATGACATATGCTGTGCTTTTGCCCAGCTAATGCACCAGCAGCTCTCACATGTTAAAAAAAATATTATCACAGCAGCACTTAGCAAACTACATCTTGGGATGAGGGAACAGGTGGCAAACAAGAATACAAGGTGGACATTATTTGTATAAAAATAGGGTATTGATCCTGTTTCATCCCAACAATAGTTAACAGCATAACATAGGTGCTGTTATTGCACTTTTTTACACGTAAGGAACCTGAGACTTGGGGAGGTTAAGTTACTTGCCCGGATCCACAGCTGGTAAGTCACAGCACCAAGTTCATCTGATGTCATGGCCTAAGCACCTAACCAATAATATACTATTCCAATGGGGCTTGTTGACATTGGAGTCTGAGCTTTACTTAGAATGGTTGACTCATTATGAGCACATTTTATTTTTCAAAAAATGCATAGAAATGCATATGTAACTCCAAGATCATGATCTTGAAAGAGATGGTCCTTCCTCCACTATTTTTATTTTTTGTGGAAGAAAGCTGAATTTTGGAAGACTTCGCAGAAAGTGTTAATGTGCTAACATCAAATGAATTCCATGGATTTTCTATTCATTAAGATCCATTTCCCTGCACATAATTCACCTCATCTTGGTTATACTACTCTAGGGTATGCTGGTAACAGGGGGGGAAATAGGAAAGCCAGCCAGAAAGAGGTGTTTTTGGCTGCAAAAATCAACTTACACCTACCAACAAAGAAAAACAGACAGGCTTTGCCAAACAGTAAATATCAAGCTCATTACCTAAGCTCCCAACAAAAACATATTAAGCAATATATGATACCTTTTTGAGCCCATCATCACTTGATGCTACTTGGCTATAATTTTGGGGAGTAGTAACTCAGCAACTGGGAAGTGAATCAAAGTAAAAATTCTGGTCATTTCACTGCTTGGCTAAAGCAGTGGAGGATGACAAAATGTGAACCCCTTTTGCTCTAATTGTGAAGTGTACATGTGTTGATTCATTTTCTGAATTACTTTATTAAACAACTATTATATGCTTGGCAATCTTTTAACCCCAGGGAGAAAGCACTAGACTTACAATATCCCTTTCTTAGAGTACTTGCTTTAGAGCCAAGGGAGGTGGATCAAAACAAGAAAACAAATTAACAATTTTAGAGAGTAATGAATGACTTGAAGAAAATAATCAAGTGCTGTGGTGGTAAATGATGGGTCACACACACTCGCTTGTTGCCAATGAGTGGATTTTAACTTATAGTGACTCTTTTTAACTTATAGTGACCTTAAAGAACAGAGAACTGCTCCATAGGGTTTCCAAGGAGTGGTTGGTGGATTCAAACTGCCAAACTATTAACTTTTTGATTAGCTACCATAGCACTTAACCATTCTGAGTGACAGGTAGGGTGAAATTAATTGAGACTGGAGTTCTACAAGGTCTTCAGGAATGTTAAGAAAAAGTTAGCCATCAAAAGTCTAAAACATTCTAGGGCAAAAAGTCAGCATGTGCAAAGGCCCTTAGGGAAAGGTAACTTGGTGTATTGTTGGAGAACAACACAGAGCTGCACCCTGGAGACGAGGTCATGGTCGAGAGTTTGTTTCTATCCTACAAGCAACAGGGGGCACTAGAAGATATTCAAGTCTAAGTCAAGTTGTGGTGGCTTCCCCAGTGTTGTACTGTCTTATCCTTCAACACAGTTATGACTTACATACAGTCTACTGTTTTTCCCATACAACCAAGAAAATTTTTTCTTTCTGTGTATAAAACTTTCCATGAGTTGTTATAATATTGCTCTCCTATAGTATTTGTCTTTTTGTGAATGACTTATTTCACTTAGCATAATGTCTTCCAGATTCATACATGTTGTGAGATGTTTCACAGATTCATTATTGTTCTTTATTGTTGTGTAGTATTCCACTGTGCATATGTGCGAAAGTTTGTTTATCCATTCGTCTGTTGCTGGCACTTAGGTTGTTTCCATCTTTTTGCTGTTATGCATAATGCTGCAATGGACATGGATGTGCATATGCTTATTTGTGTGATGGCTCTTATTTCTCTGGGATATCTTTCTAGGAGTGGGATAGCTAGAATGCATGATATTTTTATTTCTAGCTTTTTAAGGAAACACCATACATTTTCCAAAATGGTTGTACTATTTTAGATTCCCACTGGCAGTGCATAAGAGTTCTAACCTCTTTATAGCCTCTTCAACGTTTGTTTTCTCCCCTTCTCCTCCCCACTCCTTCCCCTTTATCTCTTTATTTTTTTCTCTCCCTCTCTCCCTTCCTTCCTTCCTTCCTTCCTGTTTCTTTCTCTTTTTTCTTCTTTCTCTGTCTCATACCTGTAATGTTTGGGTGAGGTGGTATCTCACTGTAGTTTTCATTCGTGTTTCTCTAATGGCTAGTGATTGGGAGCATTTTCTTCATGTGTCTATTAGCTGCCTGAAGTCTTCCTTGGTTAAGTGTTCATCTTCATTGCTCATTACTTATTGGTGTTATTTGTCTTTTGGTTGTAGAGGTGTTGGATTTCCCTAAGATTTTAGTGATTAGACATATATCAGATTTTCATAGCTAAGTTTTTTTTTCTTAGTCTGTAGGTTCTCTTTTTACTCTTTTGATGGTGTCTTTTGATGAGAGAGTTTAATTTTTAGAAGATTGCAGCTACCAAGCTCATCTTCTGGTATTTGTATATTGTTAGTTATGGTTCATATCCTGTTTATGCCTCTAGTGTTTAGGGCCTCTAGTGTTGGCCTTATTTTCTCTTCTGTGATCTTTGTAGTTTGGGGTTTTATATTTAGGTCTTTGGTCCATTTTGAATTAGGTTTTGTGTATTATGTGAGGTATGTGCCTTTTTTTTTTTTTTTGCAGCTGGACACCCAGTTTTGCTGAGACCTTTTGTTTAAAAAAAGTGTGTTTTCTCTGTTTAATGATATTTAGCCTTTTGTAAAAGATGAGATTACTGTAGGCGAATGAAATTTGTATTGGGGTTCTCAATAGTGTTCTATGGATTTGTCTGTCGTACTTATAAAAGTATATTTTGACTACCATGGCTGTATAGTAAGTTCTGAGGCCAGGTTTTGTGAGTCCTCCTACTTTATACTCCTTCAGCAGAGCTTTATGTATCTGGAGTCTCTTTCTTTTCTGTATAAAGTTAATGAATCGTATTACCATCTTGTTAAAGAATGCTTTTGGTATTTGGGTTAAGATTGCATTGCACTGGTAGATTGCTTTGAGAGGAATTGATGTTTTCATAATGTTGAGTCTACCAATCTATGAGAATGGTGTGTTTCCATTTATGTGGGTCTCTATGGGTTTCTTCTAGTAGTGTTTTGCAGTTTTATTTGTATGGGTCTTTTGTTTCCCTGGTTAGCTTCATTCTGAATTAATTGTATTTTTTTTTTGTTATGTGCAATCGAGTTGGTTCCAACTCATAGTGACCGTATGTACACCAGAATGAAACACTGCCTGGTACTGTGCCATGCCCGCAATCATTTTTATGCTTGAGCCCATTGTTACAGCCACTGTGTAATTCCATGATGGAATGATATGCAAGGACATTCCATGATGTCCTTCTCCAGGGACTGATCCCTCCTGAAAACATGTCCAAAGATGTAAAATGTAGTCTTGCCATCTTTGCTTCCAAGGAGCATTCCAGTACTTCTTCCACAACAGGTCTGTTTGTTCTTTTGGCAGTCTGTGGTACATTCTTCTCCAACACCAGAATTCAGATGCATCACATCTTCTTCTGTCTGCCTCAATCTTTGTCCAGCTTTCTCACGCATTTAAGGCAACTGAAAATACCATGCATTGGGTTAAGTGCACCATAGTGTTCAAGGTGACATCTTCACTTTTTGACACTTTAAGGAGGTCCTTTGTGGCAGATTTTCCCATTGCAATGCATGTTTTGATTTCTTGACTGCTGCTTCCACAGGCATTGATTGCGCAACCAAGTAAAATGAAATCCTTGACAACGTCAATCCTTTTTCCGTTTACCATGAGGTTATTTTATTGGTCAAATTGTGAGGAGTTTGTTTTCTTGAGGTACAGTCCATACTGAAGTTTGTGGTCTTTGATCTTTATCAGTAAGTGTTTCAAGTCCTCTTCACTTTCAGCAAGCAAAATTGTGTCATCTGCATAATGCATCTCTCTCCAATTCTAATACCTCATTCTTCATATAGTCCAGCTTCTTGGGTTATTTGCTTGGCATACAGATTGAAAGGGCATGGTAAAAGGATACAACCCTGAGGCACAGCTTTCTTGACTTGAAACCGTGTGATATCCTCTTGTTCTGTTCACATGACTGCCTCTTGATTCATGTACAGATTTCTCATGAGCACAATTAAGTATTCTGGAATTCCCATCCTCTGCAATGTTACTGAAAATTTGTTAAGATCCACCCCCCTGGGTGGATGGCCCCTGGCCCTGATGCTGCCCTTGCCCATAAATCATAACAAAGGTCCACTCTTTGGACATGAATGGATTGGACTTGGCGATGCAGAGTGACCATATACTGGATGCAATTTATGGTTCTGTGCATCTATAGGATATCATCCTGCTGACCTCTGGCTGGAGGAAAAAGAGTGGGTGGTGAGGAGGGGAAAGGAGATTGTTGGGAGGATGAGACATGTATGGAGCAGAGAGGAATAGTGTGCTGTCACCAGACAGGGAGAGCAGTGGAAGGTGCATATAGGTGGGCATGCAAATTTATATGGGAATGTATATTTTCACTCAGTCATATTAAATTGAAAAAAAAAAAAAAGATCCACACAGTCAAATGCCTTTGCATAGTCAACAAAACACAGGCAAACATCTTTCTGGTAATCTCTGCTTTCAGCCAACATCTATCTGACATCAATAACGATACCTCTGGTTCCGTGTCCTCTTCTGAATCTGGCTTGAATTTCTGGAAATTCCCTGTCAGTATACTGTTGCAGTTGCCTTTGAGTGATCATTAGCAAAATTTTACTTGCAAGTGATATTAATGATAATTCAACAATTTTTGCATTTGGTTGAGTCATCTTGGGAATAGATGTAAATATGGATCTCTTCCAGTTGGTTGGGCAGGTAGCTCTCCTCCAAATTTCTTGGCATAGGCAAGTGAGCACTTCCAGTGCTTTATCCATTTGTTGAAACATCTCAGTCAATGTGCACCAGTTCCCGGAACCTTGTTTTTTGCCAGTGCCTTCAATGCAGCTTTGATTTCTTCCTTCAGTATCATCAGTTACTTATCATATGCTACCTCATGGAAGGGCTAATTGTTGACAAGTTCTTTGTGCTATAATGACTCTGTGTATTACTTCCACATTCTTTTGATATTTCCTGAGTTGTTTAATATCTTCCCTGTAGAATCATTCACTATTACAAATTGAGTTCTTTCAGTTTGAGAAATGCAGAACATGTTTCTCCTTTCTGGTTTTCTATTTCCAGCTCTTTGGACATGCCATTATAATAGTTTAATGTCATCATAATGTAAATTTTGGTGGCAGAGTGGTTAAGTGCTGAGTCCCCGACATCCACTAACCAAAAAGTTGACAATTCAAATCCACAAGGTACTGCCTGGAAACAATCTGGGGCACTGCTACTATAATCTATAGGGTTACTATGAGTCAAAATCAGCTCAACAATGGTAGTTTTTATTTTTTAGGGGATGTTATAAATGACCTTGCTTTCCTGATTCCCTTATTGTCATTCTTTTTTATTGATGTATAGGGATCTAACTCATTATTTTGTGTTGATCATGTATTCTGCTACTCTCCTGAATCTTTCTATTAGTTCCAGTAGTTTTCTTGCAGAGTCTTTAGGGTGTTCTCTCTATAATATATCATCCACAAATAAGGACTTTTTCCTTGTTCATTACCAATTTGGATGCCTTTTATTTCTTTTTCTTGCCTTATTGCTTTAACTAGGATTTCTAGTACAATGTTAAATAAGAGTGGTGATAAAGGCCATCCTGATTTTGTTCCTATTTTCAGGGGGCAGTTTTTCAGCCTCTCTCTGTTGAGAATGATGTTGGTTTTACATAGAAACCCTTTATTATCCTGAGGGATTTCCCCTCTATATGTATTTTATAGATATTTTATCAGACATTGGTCTTGAACTTTACTGAATGCTTTTTTTCTGTGTTGAATAAGATGATCATATTATTCGTTAGTTTATTTTCATGGTGGATTATGTAGATTGATTTTTGAATGTTGAACCACCATTGGTTACTTGGTATGAATCCTGCTTGGTTGGGGTGTGTTTTTTTGATATGCCACTGAATTTTGTCAGCTAGAATTTTGTTGAGAATTTTTGCATCTGTATTCATGAGAGATATTGGTCTGTAATTTTCTTTTGTGTGTGTGTGTTTGTTGGGTTTCAGTATCAGGGTTATGCTGGCATCATAGATTGAATTAGAAAATATCTGTTTCTCTTCTATATTCTGAAATAGTTTCCATAGTACTGGTGTTAGCTCTTTGCATGTTTGATAGAATTCTCCTGTAAAGTCATCTGGGTCAAGGTGTGTTTTTTTTTGTTGGGAGTTGTTTTGTGTTTTTTAAATTAGCTTTTCAACCAATTTCCTTGTTATGAGTCTGTTCAGATTTTCAACTTTAGCATGTGTTCATTTAGGTAATTAATATATCTCTACGTTTTCAAATTTGTTGGAGTATAATTTTTCATTGTGTTCTGTTATGATGCCTTTTATTTCAGTTTGTTCTGTTGTAATGTCTCTCATTTCATTTTTTATTTGGATTATTTGCATCTTTTCCTGTTTTTTTTGAGGAGGAGAGGGCAAGGAAGATCAATCTGGCCAACGGTTTGTCAGTTTTGCTGATCCTTTCAAAGACTGAATTTTTTTAAAAAATTCTTTCTGTCGTTCTACTCTGTGTCTGACTTATTTCTGCTGTAATCTTTATCATTTCCTTTCTTCTGATGACTAGTCTTTTTTGCTGTTCATCTATTTTTAGAGTAGCATGGTTATTGTTTTGATTTTGTCCCTTTCTTAATTTATGCATGCAATATTGTTATAAAGTGCCCTCTATAAACTGCTTTTCCAGTGTCCCAAGGTTTTGGTATGATATATTTTCATTTTCATTTGATTCTAGTGATTTTTGATTCCATCTTTGATTTCTTCCATAATCCAGTGGTTTTTAAGCAGTGTTTTTTAGTTTTCATGTATTTGATACTTTTTCCTTGCTCTTCTTGTTGTTAATTTCTACTTTTATGGTGCTGTGATCAAATATTTATCTCAACTTTTGGATTTTCTTGAGGATTGCTTTGTGACCTCAGATGTGGCTTACCATGGAGAATGCTCCATGAACACTGGAAAAGAGTGAGTACACTGCAGTTGTTGGGTGGCATATTCTATATATGTCTATGAAGTCAAGTTGGTTGATTGTGGCCTTTAGATCTTCTGTGTCTTTATAGAGTTTCTAAAAGTTCTGTTGTTCATTGGAAGTGGTGTGTCAAAGTTTCCTGTTATGGTGGAGCTGTGTATTTCTCTTTTCAATGCTGTTTGAATTTGTTTTATGTATTTTGGAGCCCTGTGATTGTGTGTGTATGTGTTTATTATGGCTGTGCTCTTCTGGCATATTGACATTTTAACTATTATATACTATCCTTCTTTATCATTTATCATAGATTTTACTTTAAAATCAATTTTATTGGAGATTAACATTGCCACTCCTACTCTATTTTTGTTGCTGCTTGCTTGATATTTTTTGCCCATCCCTTTAGTCTTAGTTTATGTCTTTGTGTCTAAGGTGTATCTTTTGTAGCCAGCATATAGATGGATTGTTTTTTTTGGAGGGGAAAGCATTCTGTCACTCTCTGTCCTTTACTGAAAGTGGTGTGTTGAAGTGTCCTAATATTGTGGAACTGTCAGTTTCTCTCTTTAGTGCTATTAGAGTTTGTTTTATGTATCTTAGAGCCCTGTCATTAGGTGTAACTATTTATCATGATTTTGTCTTCATGGTGGATTGTCCCTTTATTATATAATATCCTTCCTAGTCATTACTGGTAGGTTTTGTTTTAAAGTCTAATTTGTCTGAGATCATTATTGCCACTGTTTCTCTTTTGTTGTTAGCTGTTTGGTTAATAAATGTTTTTCTCATCCTTTGATCTTCAATATATTTATGTCTTTGTTTCTAAGGTGTGTCTCTTAGAGAGAGCAAATTGATGGGTCGTGTTCTTTTAATCCTGTCTGCCATTCTCTGTCTCTTTTTGGATGTATTTATATCATTTAGGTCAATGAGATTATTACAGTTATCCGATGAAATTGATTGCTGTCATTTTGTAGTGTGTGTGTGTGTATGTGTGTGTGTTTGTGTGTGTGTGTGTTGCTGATGTTTTCTTTGTCTTACTCTCCTGTATTGAATTCCTTCTGTTGTGGATTTTTTCCCCCATTTCATTTTTTTTTGTAGATTTTGTGTTTAGTGAGACTCTATGGTTTTGTTGAACAGGTTTCTTTACTTTCTTTTTGGTTAACTTAAAATTTATCCCTACCTTCCTAAGTTTAAATTATCATTTTATTACATGATATTAGCTTATCTTTCTCTCTGTTTGAAAATTTCATACTTACACTGTTTATTCCCTCTTTTGTTGTTCTGATATTATGGTTGTTTAAAGATAAATCTCTCTAGTTCCTTGTTGTAAATATTTTCTTTTTGTTTTATCCTTGGGAGTTCATTATCTAGGTTGGTATCTGACTGATGCTCCACTGTGTCCTAGATTCAGTTAATTGTATGCTTTGTTGGTTATCTAACCAAAAGACTCCCTTTAATAATTCTTGTAAGTTTGGTATAGTTTTTAAGTATTTTCTTAATTTTTGTTTATCTGGAACTGCCCTAATTTTGCCATTATATATTTATGCATATATATACATATTTCATTGTCATACCATTACTTTTTTGCCTGTGTAGTCCGACTAGACGGCACTTGGCTTGGCAGTTTCTGCCAAGTAATTGGAGCTTAGTCTTCTGTTTACACTTTGTATGTGGCTTTTCATTTTTCGCAAATTGCTCTGAGGATTCTATTCTTGTCTTTAGTTTTAGCAAGTGTGATTATGGTACGTCTAAGTGATTTTCTTTTGGGACCTATGTTATGTGAGGTTGTTGAGTTTCTCTGATAGTCACCTTTTCATCTTTCATATTGGAAAGTTTTCTGTCAGCAAATCTTCAGTGACGCTCTCTGTTTCCTATTTTCTTCCTCTATTCTTGAGCTCTGATCACATGCAAATTTTTGCTTGTCATTATATCTCATATTGTTGTCAGTGGTTGATCTTTTTTAAATTTTTTCCTCAAAAAAGTAGAATTCAAGGATTTGTCTTTCCTTGTTTCAAATCTCATCTTAAAACCTGTTACATTTGCCCTTTCTGAAATCTTGCTTATTTTTTAGATTTCTAATTGACTCTTTGTATGATTTCTAGCTGTTCGCCTATTTTCACATTTTGCTCTTGTGTTATTTTTCTGAATTCTTCTGTTACTTTGTCCAAATTTTTCTTGATTTTGTCTGTGTTTTCCATTTCTGTTTTTTTTCTGTGTTCTTGTCTGTTTCCTTTCAAAGAAATCTGAATATTAATGTTTGAATTCCCTATCAGTTAGTCCCAGTTCCCTTTCTTCTACTGGAAAGTCATCTGATATTTTTTATGCTTTCTAGAGCCATCCTGTCCTATTTAAAAAAAAGGTACACCTTGATATTGTCTGCTGTCTTTAGGGCATTTCGGAATTATTGACTACAGATTTGTTTTATCCTGCTTTTTAGTTTTATTTCATTATGTCTGGACAAGTAGCCTGTATACGCTTTGTTGCTTGCTTGTCTGTGGGTACGATATTTTCACCACCTTGTCCAGATAGACAGGGATGGTTGCTCAGCTGTGGTCAGCAGAGCGAGTCCTGCCTGGGGGAACAGGTAATGATGGGTCATTTGTTCCACACACTGTGGCTGACAGGGTGTGGCCAGGAGACTGTGGACAACATTTGGTGGTCCATGCTGGTGCTGCTTGTGAACTCAGCATTTGACATATGATATAGATATGCAGGAGGAAAGAGAGTAAATGTGATGTGTAGAGCTAAGTCAGTGAGAGAAGGAAGAATCAGAAACAAATGCAAAAACAAAAAGGAAACAAAAGGTGGCATAATTGACTAGGGATGTGGAGATATGCAGAACCAATGAGACTACATGCCAGTGATTCTCTAGAACAACATATCATTTGGCTTGTCAGTGAGAGCCACAGGTGGCATGGTAGGCTAGGTGGATAGGAGAAAGGAAAAGAAAGAAATGAAAGAAAGAGAAGTAACAACAACATCTAAAAATAACAACAATAAATAAATATGGTGCTGGGGGAGCTAGCTATTGGGGTTGTGGTAGAACTGGGGTGATGGCACGCTGATGCTTCTCTTGCCAGCTGGACAGCACAGCTCATCAAGAAAGGATAGCCAAGTGCCGTCGAGTCGGAAAAACATAGAAGGGAGAGAGAAGGAAAAGGGAGAAGGGAAAAAATAAAGAAAAAAAAATATGCCAAAGGAGCCTGCTTGTCATGGGATGAATTGTGTCTCCACAAAAATGTATGTAGTAATCTGGCTAGGTCATGGTTCCTGGTATTATATGATGTTTCCACATGCTGTAAACCCTGTCTCTATGATATTCATGAGGAAGAATGGGCAGAATTTGTGTAGGTGGGACTGGACTCAGTGTGTAAGATTGCATTGTGTCTTGAGACAGTCTCTTGGGACATAAGGAAAGAGGCTAAGAAAGAGATTTGAGGACCTCATACCACTAAGAAGAAATGCCAGGAGTAGAACACATCTTTTGGAAAGGACCCAGGATCCCCATACATCAGAAGCTCCCAGTCCAGAGGAAGTTTGAAGATAAGGACCTTCCTCCTGAGCAACAGAGAAAGTCTTCCCCTGGAGCTAATGCCCTAAATTTGGACTTATAGCCTACTGGACTGTCACAAAATAAAATTCTTTTTTAAAGTCATCTACTTGTGGTGTTTCTATTATAGCAGTACTAGACAACTAAAACATCACCTGTGATGCAGTCCTCTTGAGGCTGTGTGCCAGAGGCTCTTTAGCAGAGTGGTACAGCACAGCCTATTGAAAGTGATGGAGGGTAGCACACAGGACTGGAAAGGTGAGACAAAGGAAAAGAAAGAATGGGGGACAGAGAATAAACAACAAAGAAAAAATAAACAACAAAAATGATGCTGAAGGCATCAGAAAACACTACTGAGGTCAACTCTTTGAACAAAAATGGACTGGACTCAGGGATACAGTGTGATCATATGGTGGGTGTACTTTATGGTTCTACGCATTTATAGGATGCTGTCCTACTGGTGTCTTACTCAATGGGAGAGAAGAGAGTTGAGAGGAGGGGGCAGGAGCTTGTTAGGAAAATACTAGAAGTATAAAATGAAAAGAATGAGTGCAAGGAGAGCAGAAAGAGCTACACAGAAGTGGACATGTAAAATTAACTTGGATTATATACTTTTACTTAATCACAATAAAAAAAAGAAAGAAAGAAATATGGAAGAGGAAAATGTCATTAAGTGGATGTCAACTCATGGTGACTCCATGTGTCAGAGAGCAGTTGTGCCACAAATGGTTTTCAAGTCTATGACCTTTTGGGAAGAGATTGCCAGGCCTTTTTTCCAACGCATTTCTGGGTGGGTTCAAAGTGCTAACCTTGTTGTTCATAGTCTGGCATTTAAACATTTGAACCACCCAGGGACGCTAACCAAAGTATTGAAGGGAGAAATACTGAATCCCTGAGTGGAGAAATTACTAAGGATGACCTGAGGGTGATATGGGGCAAGGGAGAATCCTTGCTTCCAAAGTCCATACCCCACAGATGGGGGGTGATCATTGGTCATGAGTTACATGGAGCCAGGAGCTGTCTCCTCCATGACCTTGTTTTCTCTGTAGAGCAAATCTGCAAAAACAGCATCTGGATGGATACCCCATTTTACAGGTAAAGAAGCAGAGACTCATGGACAAAGACCTGTGCAGACTTTCACAACCAGCAAGTAACTAAGAGGAAGGACGCAGGTTTTCCTAGGTTCAACCTACTCCTCTTTCTCGTAGAAAATGCTGAGACTTGGGAACTGTCAGCAATTGTATTTACCTACTTATCAGTTTCCACTGAAATGATTCTGATTTGTGGCTGCCCTTTGTCTTTAACGTTAGAACTGTGTTATAACAGGGTTTTCAATGGCTCTGATCTTTTGGACATTGATTGCCAGGCCTGTCTTCTGAGGCAGCTCTGTGTGGATTCCAACCACTAACCTTTGGGTTAGTAGGCAAGTGCTTACACATTTATATCACCCAGAGACTCCTGGTAAATTGTCCAGTTTCACCCAATTTTGTTCACAAAAATCTTAATTATTATACCCAATCTTTCTTTCAGTCATTATGACAAAAACAAGACTATGAACATGGGCATGTTTGATGGGGGAAAAAAATGATACTGACGGGCCCTGCCAGTGAGGGCAGCTTAGACTTGGGAAAGCCTTGGGCCTGTGGCTTTCTAGCAGAGTGCTATAGCACAGTCCATCAAGAAGAGGCAGGAATGGCACGTGGTGCTAGCTGGGTGGGAGAAAGGAAAGAAAGAAGGTGAAAGAGAGAGAAACAGGAAAAATAAATGATGTTGAGGGAGCCTCTTAGTGGGGCAGCATGGACCCTGAGAAGCTGTGTGCTAGTGGCTCTCTCACTAAGAAATGTGGCATAGCCCTTCAAGAAAGGCTGGAGATCGTACACAGGACTAGCTAGGCGGGAGAAAGGAGAGGAGAGAGAGAAGAAACAAACTAGAAAAAGCCAGAAAAACAATAATAAGAAAAAATGCCACTGAAGGAACAGGTCGTTGGGGTTAAAGTAGATCCTGGGCAGCAGCTAGTTGTTATCTCTTTGGCAAAGCAATTCATGGCTCATTGGAAGACAGCAGAGGCTGTAATGTGGTAAGAAGGTGGGGGTTGGAAAGCATGTATCACTGATTATCAGGTGCTCTGTCTCCTGTTGAGAGCTCTGCAAAGTTGCCCTTCTGTACTCTGTCCAGTACTCCTGGTGGCTGAGGTCCAAGATGGCAAATCTGTACCACATTAGCTGCTAGAGGATCTCCACTCTGTAGCTCTCCTTATTCTCTGTTCTGTTTCAGTTTCTTATCCCATTCGGTGCTTGATCTGTTTCTTTATCCCTTCGTGTGATACTTAGAGTTCCAACTTGGTATTTGTATCTATTTTACTTAGTTTTTTGGATTTTTGCTGTAGGGGGATGTCACAACGTCTGTCTATAGTGTCATGTTGGCTCTGCTTCTCTTTTTCTACAGCTACATATAAAAAAATTGGCATAGTGATGCTTACAAAAATACTTTGGGAGGATTTGGTTGACAAACAAACAGACAGCATGCATTATTCTTATAAAATGCAGCAGACTTGGGAGGAGGAAGATGCTCCCTTGAACCAGTACTCCAGCAGGCATCTGTTGTTTTTTGGCTGTTTAGCATGTTGTTTTTTTTTTTTTTCTCTTTTATGGAGGTGGAATTGTTTCTTCTCCATTAGCTCCTCTACTAAGATCCTTGGAGTTACCTACTCTTTCTTCAGGGAGCCCTGCTGGCACAAATGGTTAAGAACCCAGCTGCCAACTGAAATGTTGGTGGTTCGAACCCACTCATTCATTCCATAGGAGAAAGACAAGGTGATGTGCTCCTGTAAGGATTACAGCCTAGACAACCCTTTGGGGGCTTTCTACTACATCACATGGAGTCCCTATGAGCAGGACTCAACTTGATGACTCCTCGCAATAACAGCAACACTCACAGATTCTGTTCTTCTTAAGCCTGGTTTCACAGCATTGCCTTTTGCATGAATATGCCTGCCTCTACATACTTCTAAAGAATTCCCTTTATTACTTTAGGTGCCTAAAACCAGTTTTCATTGTTTTCAGTAAATTACTCCTATTGCTGTTTAATTTGGTGGCTATTTAGAGACGAAGACTGGGAGTGCAACTATCCAGATTGGTAAGTAGGTTAAATTTGCATCCCCCTCACTCTACTCCCTGTACCCACTCTCTCTGCTTACCTTTCTCTGGTTCTAGCTCTCGTGAAGACAGTCACTGACTTCTTCCCTGGGAAACATGCTGTTTTAGGCTGGGTTTTCTAGGGAAGCAAAACCAGTAACACATGTAGGTACAAGGAAAGATTTATAATATAGATAGATAGATAGACAGATAGATGATAGATAGACAGACAGGCAGATACATACATACATACATACATGCATACGTATGTACGTACATACATACATACATACAGATACAGGCAACAGCTCATGTAATCACAGAAGTTGAATGTCCCAAGTCCTGGCACAAGCCTTACATGGCCACAGAAGCTGAGGAATCCAAAGTCAGCAGGTCAGAGACCAGAGTTCTAGATCACTGGTTGTGTAGATCAGTGGATCCCAAGCTGGTAGAGAGACAAAGCGGTTGGCAAACCCAGGATCGGCAGGTCAGGGAGCAGGAGCAGCAGAGGCTGGCAAACCCAGGATCGGCAGGTCAGGGAGCAAGACTCTCAAGTGCTGACTGTAAGGACTGATGAGTCCAACAGCTGCTAGTTCAAGTCCTGGAACCAGATGCAAGTCCTGGCACAAGCCTCATGTGGCCACGGAAGCTGAGGAACCCAAAGTCAGCAGGTCAGAGACCAGAGTTCTAGATTACCAGTTGTGTAGGTCAGTGGATCCTAAGCTGGTGGCGAGACGAAGCGACAGAGGCTGGCAAACCCAGAGTCGGCAGGTCAGGGAGCAGGAGCGGCAGAGGCTGGGAAGAAGAGAGCAGGAGCTACTGGCTACGTGAGTAGACCAGCAGTAGTAGTGGAAAGTCATGAGATGAGAGCTGAGGGCCAGGGAGCCACCACAAACCCCGCCCTGCCACTTAATACAGCAGCCAAATATGGAGTAGCCAAGTTGACATAATCCTGACCACCACAGTCCACCCCTTGTCAACTTGGCATCTGCACACATCTCACCTTACCATCCACAGTCTCTGAAGGAGTACAGTTACAAAGTCATAACTTATGTCTAACATGATATAACTAACATATGTACAGCTGAAAATGCATTAGCCCATTTACATCGTATATTTCATAAGTAAACAAAATATCCAATACACACATACAAAGCAGGAATACTCATAGCAATTACAGTCCTTGTTTCTGCAACTGGTCACGTGGCCGTAACTGATATTTAGAACTACCTTCCTCTACAACCCATTCTGTATTCCCTTTGCCCTCAGCAAGTACCTCAGCTGGTTGTGGTTCCTTGCCTGGTGAGGTGACCCAAACCTTCATTCCTGAAGGGTCTGGGCTATCATCACTCATTTTGGAGTTGGGTTGCTGTAGTTTTCCGTTGACCTTAATCACAGGACATGGTAGTACTAGGAGGCATCCTAAGGGATCTCCTGCATTCCAAACATACTCTTCTTTACTTCCGTTATGTAATGTCAATCCAATTTCATCTTCATAGTTAGGATCAATCACACCAGCCAGTATTTTAACTCCCTTCTTTGTCTGTTGATCCAGAGGTACAAGGAGCCCAAAATGGCCTGGTGGCAATTTTAGCTTCCAGTTCAGTGGAATTATTGATGTATCTCCAGGTGGCAGCATTCCTCCCTTCAGAACTAAGACATTTAATCCTGCAAAGCATAAGATCATGGGGAATGTCCTAAGTCCTGGCACAAGCCTCACGTGGCCACGGAAGCTGAGGAACCCAAACTCAGCGGGTCAGAGACCAGAGTTCTAGATCACCAGTTGTGTAGGTCAGCGGATCCCAAGTTGGTGGCGAGACGAAGTGACAGAGGCTGGCAAACCCAGGATCGGCAGGTCAGGGAGCAGGACTCACAAGTGCCGACTGTAAGGACTGATGAGTCCAACAGCTGCTAGTTCAAGTCCCGGAACCAGATGCTGGAAGAAGAGAGCAGGAGCTACTGGCTATGTGAGCAGACCAGCAGTAGTAGTGGAAGGTCGCAAGATGAGAGCTGAGGGGCGGGGAGCCACCACAAACCCCGCCCTGCCACTTAATACAGCAGCCAAATATGGAATAGCCAAGTTGACATAATCCTGACCACCACACATGCCTTCTAGTTATTTGCAATGGAATGAATGTCAGCAAGGAGAGACACTGGATATTTGAGAATGTTCTTTCAATCCATCCTTCCTCAGGGATCTTCTCAAAGTGAAAACCTGATCTTGGTACTTCCATGCTCACAACTCCTCAATAGCTTTCTATGGCTCCTAGGATAATAATAAGCCCATTAACGAAGTCTGCATGGCTCCCAAACACACAGGCACAACCTCATCTTGCGTTACCTTTGATATACATGCTCTAGGTGCACATACATTTTTGAAGTTCCAGGTACTGCATTCCAACTTCTACCGGGCCTTTGCGCATTCTTTTGTTTTCATTCAGAAGACTTTTCTTTAGATGACTATTTATCTTAGTCAGCTGATACTCCTCCAACAGAAAATACCATGAGTGGAAGGCTTTGTGAAGAGAAATTTTTGTTGTCACAGTCTGGTAAGCCACAAATCTGTTCATGAGTTATAAGTGCATTCAAAAGAGAAATTATCGTAGTCCAGTAGGTTAAGTCCAAATCCAGTGAGAACATCTTGGCACAGGAACCTCAGATCCAAAGGACATGCTCGGCTCTTGGTGCTTCTTTCTTGTGGTATGAGGTTCAGAACTGCTTCTGCTCACTTCTGTCACTTATGTCCTACAAGCTCATAGCTTGAGTCCTGCCTCACTAATACAACTGTTGCCCATTCTCCATCATCAGTTATCAGAGGCAGGATTCACAACACATGGGAAGAATGGCACCATACTGGGACTCATAGCCAAGTCAAATCAACACACACATTTTTGGAGAGACACAATTCAATCCATGACCCTACTTCATCTTCAAAATCATTTCCCCCACAGAAGCATTTGTCTGAACATCACAACTAAGTCAAATGCCAGTTGGCAACTGTCTTCCCCCAGTGTCTTTCAAAACACCGCATACTTCTTCTTTGAATCACTAGTCACACATTAGTATTTGTTGTTTGTAGTTCTCCATATTTGATTAATACTTCCTAAACGCAAAACTCATTGCCACTGAGCCATTTCCAACTCGTAGATGGAACATTAGAACAGAGCAGATCTGCTCCCATAGAATTTCAAAAGCTGAAATTTTTAATGGAAGCTGACTGTCGTATTTGTCTTTCTTGGAGTGACTACCACGTTCAAACTGCTGGCCTCTCTAATTACAGTAACTTGTTGTAGTCAAATTGGTTCTGACTCACTGCAACCCTGTACGACAGAGCAGAATTGGCTCCATAAGGTTTCTGAGGCTATAAATCTTTGTGGAAACAGACTGCCACATCTTTTTCCCACAGAGCAGCTGCTGGATTCAAACCATCATCAGCCTTCTGGTTAACACTCGAGCCACCAGAGATCCTTGATATCAATAGTAACTATTGTTTTTATGCTATATAGTACTTTAAACTCTTCATGTGTATTAACTCCTTTTGTGTTGTCAAAAACCTTATGAGACAGGTTCCACTGTTGTCACTTAAATGTGGGGAAACAGAGGCATAAAAATGTTCTGTGACTTTGTAAAGGTCACATAGCTCATAAATGCTGGAGCATGGATGAAAGCCTCAGAAATTTGGTTCCAAATTATGCACTTTTTGCAATAATGCTATCCTTTTTCTATACATAATAGTTATCAATGAGTATTTGTTGAATAGTCATTGAAGGTATTAATGAAAGAATACATGGCTCCAGAAAGCTGGAATGGAATTCTGGAGGCCTGGGTTCAGGTCCCCAGCTCTGTGACCGATACCTCCATGTTACCTCATTCTTGAAAACTTCCCTTTCCCCTGGAGTGAATGATAGGGCCTGAGACAAACAAGTATTAAACACCTGCAGTCTGTGACTTCAAGCTGGCATGATTTCAAAGGCCGCATCTTGATCCAACTTTTGGACTTTGAAACTTCAAAACAAAGAATGGCCAAGGTGGAGAGATTTTTCTCTAGATTGCAAGGTAATTCAGGCCCCCTGCGAGATGAAATAATAAAAGGAATGACCGTCTGAATGGAGCTTGCATTGTGCTTCCAGACCCAGCAAATTGGAAGTTGTAGGTCTCTCTCTGCCTATCATTTTAGGTACACGTGAAGTGGGATTTAGGGGATAATTACAGAGAATCACTTCCTTCTGGAGATATATTCATTATTAGAAGTTGCAAATGCCTGTTGGAGAAACCACCAAGTTAATTTTTTCCCCTTGTCATAATGTAGTTATACAAAAGTCTCATTGCATTAATATTTCTGCAATTGTGCTGTAACTGAAGCCTCAGAAAATGGCTCACCAGGGATCTCCAGCCTTGCAAACAAGTCTCTCTAAGCCTGCATAGAAAATGCAGATGTGTCCCTCTGTTGCCAGTTAAGCTTGCTGGGACTTTAATGCATGCCTCCGACAGCATTTTAGACGTAGGCCCCAGGCCTGGGCCCTGCTCTCAACCCCCAAACCTGCCACCAGGGTCCTATGTGCCTTCTAAACACTTGACTGCGGTACTTGGGACATTTTATTGAGGCAGCTTTACTGGAGGGATCCAATTACAGGGTATGGCAAGTTATATTCAGGTCCCTGGTTAACAGTGCTACAGAGAACACTGAGGTTTCTTTGGCTCTTTCCTGGTCTGAAAAAAATGAACAGAGGTAATGGCAACCAGCTTCCTGTGATAGCTGCTGCTTCTGGACAAGGAACAATCCACTGGGTTTTTAAAAATCTTAATGTTTTTATTTATGTATAAAAAAGTAATATATCAGAGTTGGGGAAAAAAGAAAAAAACCAGAGAAACAATTCCAACTCTATAGCATCCCTATAGGACAGAGTAGAACTGCCTCATAGGGTTTCCAATGACTGTCTGTGATAGACTTGAACTGCCGTCCTTGGTTAGCAGCTGTAATACTTAACTGCTCTGTCACCACATTCTCTGCAAGGGAGTAGAAAACAAAAAGGAAACCGCTCTCTTATCTCTAAAATCTGACATACTTTTGCTGAAGTAAGTACTCTTTTTTTGTTGTATATCCTTCTAGATCTTTTTTAACGGCATTTACAAAATTATACAGCAGTTTAATTTTTCTCTTCATTTTTCCTTAACACATTGTGTCTGCTTTCAACATCAGTGCATACAAGTCTACTTTCTTCTTTTTAATTGGTGCATTGTCACTCCTAGTATGTCTATAATTGTCTTAATCACCTCTCAGATGATGCATGTTTAGAATTTTTTTTAAAATTTGGCTATTACAAATAGTGCTTCTAATGTGAAAATTTTTGTAGTTTCTTTATGTATACTTTGCACATATGAAAGAATTTCTATAGGGTAAATTCTAGAAGATTATCAGAGAACTAAATATTTGTTCTAGATGCAAGTTTGGGTTTCCCCTAGAGCTCAGACAAAGTTTCTGAGGGGTTGTTTTTATAAAAGAAATATATATATATAATTTATAAAAGTAAATAATACTAAAGTCACATGGCAGAGATCCTCATCTATTCTCTTTTATTATTATCCCTCATCCAGTCAGTATCAACCACCAGCCCCACAAGGTAACCACTGTTATTAGTTTCTTAGGTATTTTTCCAGACTTTTTATGCATGAACAAGGAAATATGAAGGTACTTCCTCATTTATTCCTACACTTTTCCATTAAAAAATGTTTTATATACTGCTGTGCTCTTGATTTTTTTACTTACCCAGGCATCTGATAGATCTTTCTCTGTAGAGAGCTTTCTGATGATTACTTTTCAAAAAATTTAAACCATAGGGCAAGGCCAAGATGGCAGACTAGTTGCACATCTCCTTGATTCTCTCTGAGAACTAAAGCCTAGAAAAACAAATGAATTGAGCAGAGTGGACATTCTGGGAGCCATAAGATCAAGCACAGCTTTGTGAGAGCAAACTGGGCAACAGGAAAGGGGAAAACTACCTTTGTCAAAGATAAGACAGCAGTGCAAAGAGTCTTACTTCTGCTGGCACAGCAGCTGAGACGTTTACAGGTATACAGACACTATCTTTGTTAGCCAGGAGACTGGGACTGGGTCTGCCAAGCCTCAGAGCCTGGCAGGGGCTGGCTACCATACTGAGCTGCAGTTTCTAAGTAAACAGTGTCTTTTGCAGCAGACAGACTATGCTTAAGGCAGTCACATCTAGAGTACCCCGCAGGGGCTGATCACCGAAGGCCCCAGTTCCCCTGCCTCTTCTTCTCTGAGCTGAGCCATAGATGCTACTGGCTCAGCACAGGAGAGGTGACTTAGGCAGGATGCCATCTTAATCAGCTGAGAGGCAGAGTCAGCCATACCTGAAGGCCTGACAGGGGCTGGCTGCCATGCTGAGCAAGAGTGCCTGACTTGACAGTGTCTCTCCTAGCTGAAAAGCTGGTTTTTAAGACAGTTGTACCTAGAGAATGTAGTAGTAGCTGGCGACCAAGTGTGGCAGTGCCCTTACCTCTCCCTTCTTTGAGCCACATCATAGTGTCTAGAGACACAACCCCTGAGAAACTCCACAAGTAGATCACCAACTTTGTCAGCTAGGAGGCAGAGCCTGCCACTCCTGAGATCCTGGCTGGTACAGTCTTCTGTTGGACAGTGCCTCTCTCACTAGAAAAGCAGTTCTCAAGAAAATCACCTCTAGAAAACGCAGAAGTGGCTGGAAGCTAAGTGTGGCAGTTCCATTTTCCCGCCTTCATTAAACCATGCCATAGCATCTGCTGATGGGTCCCAGAGAGACTCCATGAGTAGGGCAGCATCTTTGTCAGCCAGGAGGTGGGGCCTGCCACCCCTGAGGGCCCAGTTGCTAACAGCTGGTGCTGTACAGTGCATCTCTCAGCACAAAAGCAGTTTTTAAAATAAGCACATCTAGAGAACGCAGCAGTGACTGGCAGCCGAGTGTAGTGACACCCTTCTCCCTTCTCTGAGCTATGCCATGGTGTCTGCTGGCATGACTCTGGAAAGTCGGTGCAAGTAGGTCACTATCTTTATCAGTCAAGAGGTGGGACCTGCCACCTCAGAGGGTCCAGCTGAGGCCAGCCACCAAGCTGAGATGCATTGCAGGGCTGGGTAGTGTCTTTCTCACCAGAGAAGCTGCAGATGAGTCAGCTGCACCTCAGGAATGCAGAGGTGGCTGACAGCCAAGTCTAGAAGTGCCTTCACTTACTCCTTTCTTAGAGATATGCCATAGCTCCTGTTGATAGAACACCAGAGAAGCTGAACAGCTTTTTGATGGTACAAAGGCAACAATCAATTTCTAACTATTTAAAGAAGCAGACCACCATTGCTCTAGAAAACTCCCAAAATAAACAACCAAGAAGCTTTCTTGAAATTATTGGAGGTGGAATACTGAAGAATTATGTATAGAGCCCTTCTGGAGATTAAACAAAATTAAAAATTAAGCAAGCTATATAGACTACTAGAACATCAATAATCTGAAATTCAGCAGCTCAATAATAAAATTATAGAAAATTCATTTCAAAGCCAAAAGAGCAGGACTGAGGAAACTGAATGCAGAAATAGCGAGATTGAAGATAAAGCAACTGACACCAGCATTTATGAGGAGAAATCAGATAAAAGAATCAATAAAAATAAAGAAACATTAAGAAGCATGTGTGACTCAGTCAAGGGGAATAATCTATGGTCACTGGAGTTCCTGAACAGGGAGGGATAGCAGAAAATACAGAATTGTTTAAGAGTTACTGGCAGAAAATTTCCCTGACACCATGGAAGAAGAGAACATAGCTATTCCAGAGGCTTATCAAACTCCACAAAAGCTAGATCCCAAAAGAAAGACATCAAAACATACTGTAATCAAGCTTAATAAAATGACAAGGAGAGGCTGTTAAAGGCAGCTAGACTTAAAACTAATGTACAAAGGGAAGTCTTGTAGGCTATCCTCTGACTTCTTGGCATAAGCCATGTTGGCAAGAAGACAGTAAGATGACACATACAAAGCCTTGAAGGAGAAAAATTTCCAACCAAGAATTACATATCCTGCAAAATTGTCTCTCAAACAGTATGGTGAAATTAAGACAGTCTCAGATACACAGAAGCTTAGAGATTTTGCAAAAGCCAAACCAAAATTACAGTAGTGAAAGAAGCTCTTCAAATAGAAAATCAATAACATCAGTTGTATACTCAAGGATGCAATGCAGGACACAACATACAGAGTCCTACTCAGTTAGGGAAGTCACAAAGCTCAGTTAAAACTAAAATATTAAATTAAGGAATTACAGTCTTGATGTGTAAACTATGACATCATCAGATTATAAAGAGGGATACATTACAGTATTTATAGTCTTTTCAGATGAAGAAGAAGTTAAGGAGATATACAGAAGCTAAAGATTGGTTTAAACTCAGAACACTAACGGGGAACAAAGGAGTAGTTGCCAGCAAACTAACAATACTACATATTAAAACAAGAAACATAATACAGTAGTCTCAACAGACATTTAGCAACATTGAAAAGGAAGAAAAGAAAGCCTATAAAGAAAAACAATCTACAGTACTAAATTAAGTGGAACAAAGAAACATCAACAACACAAAAACAAAGGCACCAAAATGACAGCACTAAATACATCTCTATCAGTAATTACACTGAATGTAAATAGATTGAATGCTCCAATAAAGAGACAGAGAGTAACAGGTTGGGTCAAAAGCAATTATCTGTCTATATGCTGCTGATGAGAAACACACCTTAGACTCAAAGATATGAACAAACTGAAAATCAAAGGATGGAAAAATATATACCAACTAGTAACATGCAAAGAAGAACAGGAGTGGCAATTCTAATCCCAGATAAACAGATTTTATTGTAAAATCCACCACTGTGGACAAAGATAGTCACTATTTATTGCTTACAGGTTCAATGCATAATGAGGATATAACAATATTAAATATTTAAGAACCGAATACCATAACATCTAAATACATCTAACAAACATTGACAACACTGAAAAATGAAATAGATCACTCCAAAATAATAGGAGACTTCAACACTCCACTTTCAGTAATGGTCAGATCATCCAGAAAAATCTCAATAAAGATACAGAAGATCTTATTATGACAATCAACCAGCTAAACCTCATAGACATGTACAGAACTTTTTACCCAACAACAGGTAAGTACACCTTCTCTTCCAATGCACATGGAACATTCTCCAGAATAGAGCACATATTACACCATAAAACAAGTCTTGACAAATGCCAAACCACTGATTTATTGCAAAGTATCTTCTCAGACCGTAAAGCCATGAAAGTTGAAATCAGTAGCAGAAAAACCATGGGTATCATGGAGACTGAACAACACCTTGCTCAAAAATTCATAGGTTATAGAAGAAATCAAGCATGTAATAAAGAAATTCATGCAATCAAGTGAGAAAGAAAACATATCCTAAAAGAACCCATGGAATACAGCAAAAGTAGTGCTCAGAGGTCAATTTATCTCTGTCAGTGCACACATCTGGAATGAAGAAAGGGCCCTAAACCAATGAATGAATACTACAACTCGTACAAGCAGGAAGAGAACAACAAAAGGACCCCTCGGGCAGTAGAAGAAAACAGATAATACAAATTAGAGCAGAACTAAATTAATTAGCAATACAAAAACAGTTGAAAGAATTAACAAAACCAAAAGCTAGTTTTTATTTAAAGATCAACAAAATTGATAAATCACTGGCAAAAGTAAAACAGGAGAGGAAACAAATAACCCAAATAGAAATGAGATGGGAGAAGTCCAGAATGGATCCAACCAAAATTTAAAGTATTATAATAGAATACTATGAAAAATTGTACTCTAACAGATTTGAAAACCTAGAGGAAATGGACAAATCTCTAGATTAAAATTAGTGACTGAAATTATCACAAGGAGAAGTAGAACAAATTAATAAACCCTTCACAAAATAGGAGATTGAAAGAGTAATAATAATAAGAAAAAAAAAACCTACCACCCCCAAAAAATCCTGGCCCAGACAGCTTCACCGGAAAATTTTACCAAACTTTTAGAGAAGAGTCAATGCCAATGCTACTGAAGCTATTTCACAACATAGAAAAGGACAGAACATTCCCAAATTCATTCTATGAAGCTAGCATAACCCTGATACCAAAGCCAGGGAAAGATACCACAAAAAAAAAAAAAAAAAATTACAGAGTAATATCACTCGTGAACTTAGATGCAAAAGTCTTCAACAAAATCCTAGCCAATAGAATTCAACAACATATGAAAAAAAAAAATAATTCACCATGACCAAATAGGATTCATACTAGGGATGCAGGGTTATTTCAACATCAGACAAACAATTAATGTAGTCAACTACATAAATAAAACAAAATATAAGAATCACTTGATTTCTTAATGGATACAGAAAGGGCATTTGACAAAGTCCTATGCCAATTCTTGTTAAAAATCCTAAGCTAAACAGAAATAGAAGGAAATTCCTCAATGCAATAATGGGAATCTATGGAAAACCAACACACAACATCATCCTGAATGGAGAGAGACTGAAAGAATTTTGCCTGAGAACAGGAACTAGACAAGTATGCCCACTGTCACCACTTCTATTCAACATTGTGCTAGAGCTTCTGGCCAGAGCAATCATACAAGACAAAGAAATAAAGGTCATCTGTGTTGGTAAAGAAGAAGTAAAAATATAATATCCCGACTTGCAGATGACGTGATCATATACACAAAACACTAAAGAATCCATGAATAATCTACCAGAATTAACAGAAGAGTTCAGCAAAGTATTAGTATATATGATAAACATAATAAATCAGTAGGATTCCTTTACACCAACAAAGAGATCACCAAAGAGGAAATCACCAAATCAATACCAATTACTATAGCCCCAAGAAGATAAAATACCTAGGAATAGACCTACCCAGAAAAGTAAGAGACCTATACAGAGAAAATCTACAAAACTCTGCAAAGGCAGTGGGTAGTGGGGTGGTTACTGTAAGAAACTAAGAGACTTCCATAAGTGGAGAAACCTACCCTGCTCATGGACAGGAAGACTACCCAAAGCAATCTACACATACAATGCAATCCTGATACAAATTCAAGTGTCATTTTTTTTTAATGAGATTGAGAAACAAATCTTGAACTTAGCTTGGAAAGGGAAGAAACCCTGGATAAGCAAAGCACTACTGAAGAAGAGGAACATGGTGTGAGGCCTCACACTACCCGACCTTAGAACCTACTACACTACCATGGTAGTCAAAACAGCCTGGTGCTGGTACAAGAAGAGACACATAGACCAATGTAACAGAATAGAGAATCCAGAAATATCGCCATCCTCCTTTGTGCAGTTGATATTCGGCAAAGGCCCAAAGATTATAAACTGGGGTAAAAATAGTCTCTTTAACAAATGGTGTTGGCAAAATTGGATAGCTATCTGCAAAAAACTAAAACAAGACCCATATCTCACACCTTACATAAGAACTAACTCAAAATGGATCAAAGATCTAAATATCAAACCTAAAATGATAAAGATCATGCAAGAAACAATAGGGACAACAATGGCAGTGCTAATACACAACTTAGACAGACTACAAAATCTGACCAACAATGAACAAACAACAGAAGAGAAAATAGATAAATGACAACTACTAAAAATTAAACACGTTCATCCAAAGACTTTACCAAGAGAGTTAAGAGACTACCTACAGAATGGGAAAAAATATTTGGCAGCTACACGTTGGATTGATGTCTAATAACCATAATCTACAAGGTACTACAAAGCATCAAGAAGAAAAAGACAAATAACCCAAAGAAACAATCAACAAAGGAGATGGTCAGACACTTCACCAACAAAGACATCCAGCCAACCAAAAGACATATGAGGAAATGCTCGTGATCATTAACTATTAGAGAAATCCAAATCAAAAGTACAATGAGATACCATCTCACCTCAGTGAGGGTGGCAATAATCCAAAAACCGCAAAACGACAAATGCTGGAGAGACTGAGGAGAGACCGACACTCTCCGACATTGCTACTGGGAATGCAAGATGATACAACCTTGTTGGAAAGCAACTTGGTGCTTCCTTAAAGTGCTAGAAGTAGAAATACTATATGATCCAGCAATCTCACTGCTTGGAATATATCAAACAGAAATAAACGTGGTCACAGAAACAGATACATGCACACAGATGTTTATTGCAACATTGTTCACAATAGCAAAAAGATGGAATCAACCTAGGTGCTCATCAACAGATAAATGCATAAACAAACTATGGTACATATACACAATGGAACACTACACACTGACAAAGAACAATGATTGTAGAAAGCATCTCATAACCTGGTTTCAACTGGAAGCATTATGCTGAGAGAAATCAGCTAGCTACAAAAGGACAAGTATTGTATGAGACCTCTGCTGTAAAGACTTAAAAATGGACTTATGTACAGAAGAAATGACTCTTTGGTGGCTACAAGGGTGGGGAGGTAAGAAGAGGGATGTTCATAGATTAGATAGTTGATAAGAATTTGGTTAAGTGAAGGGAGTGACAGCATGTAGTAGAAGGCAGATGAGCATAACTGAGCTATACAATACAATGAAAGGTTTCCTAAACTCAACCCAGTAAAGTAGCAGAGACAGGAGTCTGGGGACCATGGTTTCAGGGGACATTAAGCCAATTGGCATCACTAGTCTTTTTCTAAGAGAGGCTTCTGGACCCTATATTGGTGAGTGGTGTCTGGGGTCTTAAAAGCTAGCAAGTTGCAATCTGAGGAACACCAAGTGGTCCCAACCCATTTGGAACAGAAGATGACTGAGAACATCAAAGACATGAGGAAAAAAGAGCCCAGGAGACTGGAATACCCATACGAATGGGAGACTGCATCAGCATGAGATCAGAAGAATCAAATGGTGCCCAGCCACCATCAAAGGCAGTCGTGATGGTGGACACAGTGTGGAGTCCCTGAAATGGCATTAGAAAAAGAGGCCTGCAGTTCAAGAACTCGACTAAAAGACCAGAATTGATGGTCCAAAAGCCTGGATGGTCTCCTAGAAATGTGGTCACTAGACTTGCTGCTGGCCCCGACCTGAAACCAGTACTAAGATCAACACTTCAGACAAGAATGGACTGGACTCGGGGCCACAGTGTGATCATATGGTATGCATGGTTTATGGCTTTATACATTTATAGGAGACTGGTTTCTTTCTACGGGAGAGGAAAAGGTGGGGAGGTGGGGACAGGTGCTCATTAAGAGGATACTAGAAGAGTGAAAAGCAGGAATGTGCTATCACAGGGTGAAGAGAGCAGATGGAGCAGCAGATGGGCAGGCGTGCAAAACTGACTTGAACTGTATACTTTCACTTAATTGTAGTAAAAAAATTAACCAATAAGCTTTATTTTTAGAGTAGTTTTAGATTTACAGAAAAATTGAGTAGAAAGTGCAGGGAGTACATACAAATCCTCTCTGTGTCTTCACCCAGCTGAAGACTTGCTTTTGGTCCCTGACAGTCCCAGGACTGTCAGAGTGGAACTGCTCTACAGGGTTTTCAGTGGCTGATTTATCTGAACTAGATTGCCAGACCTTTCTTCAGATGCAGTTTCCCCTACTATTCGCATCTTGAATTAGTGTAGTACGTTGGTTAAAATGGATGAATCAAATCTTATGTGTTGTTATTAAAGTCCACAGTTCACACTAGGGTTATTCTTTATGTTGTATACGTCTATGCGTTTTGACAAATATATTATGTCGTGTATCCATTATGGTATCGTACAGAAAAGAGCAGCACCCTGAAAGTGCTCTGTACTCCACCTATTCATCCTTTCCTTCCTCTTCCCAAGCCCCTGGCAATTATTGACCTTTCTACTGTTTCTACACTTTGCCTTTTCCTGCATGGCATAGAATTGGAATCAAATAATATACAGCTCTTTTAGACAGACTTGTTTCACTTAGCGGAAAGCATTTCAGGTTTCTCTAAGGTTTTCATGACTTGGAAGCTCATTTATTTTTATTGTTGAATGTTGAAGTCTTTGTATGGATGTACCACAGTTTGAGATCACCTTGTTGCTTCTAACTTTAGACAACTATAAATAAAGCTGCTGCAAACAGCTGCGTGCAAGTTTTGGTGTAGACATAAATTTTCAGCTCATCTGGGTAAATACCAGAGAGTACAGTTACTTGAGCATATAGTAAGCCTATGTTTAGCTTCATAAGAAACTGGCAGACTATCATCCAAAGTGACTGTTTCATATTCTTACCTACTTTGATGTTCTTAGTGTTCTGGCTTTGGCCATTCTGAGTGTAGGAGCCCTGGGGATGCTGTGGCTAAGTGCTTAGCTGCTAACTGAAAGGTTAGGAGTTTGATCCCACAACTGCTCCATGGGAGAAAGATGTGGCTGGCTGTCTGCATCCATAAAGGTTACAACCATAGAAACCCTATGGGGCAGTTCTACTGTCCTATAGGTTTATTATGAGTCAGAATCAATTGGAAGGCAATGGGTTAGTAGTTACATAATGATACCTCATTTTTGTTTTAATTTACAATATGATGTTTAACATATTGCGTGCTTACTTGCCATCTGTATGTCTTCCTTGCTAGAACATCTGTTCAGATCTTTTGTTCATTTCATAATTGGGTTGTATGTTTTCTTATTGTTGAGTTTTAGGAGTTCTTTGTATATTTTGGATACAAATCCTTTATTAGATTTGCTTGTTGCAAATGTTTTCTTCCAGTCTGTGACTTGTCTTGTCAGTGTCTTAGCACTGTCTTTTGAAGAGCAATGTTTTTAATTTTAATTTTTTGCTCTCATGGATTTTTATTTTGGTGTTATATCTAAGCATGTCATCACCAAACCCAGTGTCACCTGGATTTCTCCAATATTACCTCCTAGAAGTTTTATAGTTTTGTGTTTTACATTTTGACCTATGATTCATTTTGAATTAATGTTTGTGAAAGGTGTAAAGTCTGTGTCTAGACTCATTTCTTGCATATGATGCTCAGTTGTTGAAAGGCACTATTTGTTGAAAAGACTATACTTTCTTCGTTAACTTGTCTTTTTTCTCCCCCTTGCCAAAGACCAGTTGACTATATCTGTGTGGGTTTATTTTTGAGTTTCCTATTGCACTGGTATATTTGTCTACTGTTTCATTAATATTATGCTGCCTTGATGGAAACCCTGATGGCACAGTGGTTAGGTGCTAAGACGGCTAAATCAAAAGATCAGCAGTTCAAATTCACCAGGCTCTACTCGGAAGCTCTATGATGCAGTTCTACTCTGTCCTATGGTGTTAGTGTGAGTTGGAATTGACTCAGTAGCAACATGTTTGGCTTTTGGCTTTTTCGTTTTCTTTCATCAGAGTTTTGTAGTTTTCCTTGATATTGTACATATTTTATAGTTATACCTAAGGATTTCTTTCTTTTATTTTTGGTATTAGTGTATATGGCATTGCATTTTAAACTTCAGGTTCCAATACTTCATTGCTAGAATATAGAAAAGCAACTGACTTTTGCATGTTAATTATGAATCCTGAAACCATCTATAATTTCATATTTGCTTCAAGAGTTTATTTATTTTGTCCAATGTTTGGCATTTTCTATACAGACGTTCATGCCACCTGAGAACAAACACTGTTTCATTTCCTCCTTTTTGTGTCTTGTTGTGTTAGCTAAAACTTTCAGTACAATGTTGAATAGGAAAGGTGAGAGGGAACAGACTTGCTTTGTTTTCAATCTTAAAGGGGAAGCATCTAGCCCCTCACCGTTAAGAATGATGTTAGCTGTAGTTTGTTTTATTTAATTCTTTTGTAGATGTGCTTTATCAAGGTGAAGAAGTCCCCCTGAAGTCCTAGCTTGCTAAGAGATTTTGTCATAAATTGGAATTGAATTTTGTCAAATACTTTTTCTGCATTTATTGATACAATATTATGATTTTTCTTTGTCTGTTGAAGTGATAAATTATGTCAACTGATTTTTAGATGTTGAGCCAACCTTGCCTGCCTGAAATAAATTCTACTTGATTGCAGAGCATAATTCTTTTTTATATATCATTACATTCAATTTGCTGATATTTTGTTAAGGATTTTTTCATCTACATTCATTAGAAATACTGGCCTGTAATTTCCCTCTTAGTAACGTCTTTGTATAGTTTCAGTGTTAGCATAAGGCTGTCTTCCCAGAATGAGTTAGGAGATGTTCTCTCTGCTATTATCTGGAAGAGATTTTAATGTATTCATGTCCTTCCATAAATTTTTTGGTGTAATTCATCAGTGAAACTATGCGCTGGGTTCTTTCTGTTTTGGAAAGTTACTGTTTATTCAGTTTCTTTAGTAAATATAGACCTATTCAGATTTTGTTTTTCCTGTCTAAGTTTGGTAGGCTGTCTCAAGGAATTGGTCCATTTCTCATATAAGAAATTTACATGTACTCTTTTTCTTGGTTAGCTTAGCTAGCTATTTATTGTTGTTGATGTTGTCTATGCATTTCCTGTTTTTAATTTCATTGACTTCAGCTTTAGTTTTTCATATGGGTGTGCATATGTCTGTTTATGAGACATCTCATTTCTCCAGAGTATATTCCCAGGAGTAGGATTGCCAAGGAGCCCTGGTGGTACAGTGGTTAAGGGACTGATGGCGAACCAAAAGGTCAGCAGTTCAAATTCACCAGCTACTCCTCAGAAGCTGTATGGGGAAGGTCTACTCTGTTCTATAGGGTCACTTTGAGTCAGAATTGACTTGATGGCAATAGGCTTAATTTTTGAACTTGGGGTTGCTATCTTGTGTGGCATTTCTATTTCTAACTTTTAATGGAAGTGCTATACCATAAGCATGGTATGTTTTTCCACTTACATAGGTCTCTTTTTATTGCTTTCTATGGTGTTTTGTAGTTTTCTTTGTATAGGTGTTTTATGATCCTGATTAGATTTATTCCTAAATATTTTATCCTTGGGGGGCTATTGTAAATCAGATTGATTTGGTGCCTTCCTTTTTGAAGTTTGTCGAACGTGATTTCCTGCATCAGTTGATAATATCATGTGATTATTTTATTTTATTTTTATGGTGGATAATGTTCACTGATTTTCTAATGTTGAACCAGCTCTGCATATCTTGTCTGAATCTCACTTGGTCAAGATGTGTTATTTTTTTGATACGTTCTATTGGTTAAAATTTTGTTTAGATTTTAAGTCTGTAGACATGAGGGATGCTGGTCTGTGATTTTCTTTTTCTTTCTTTTATTTAATATGACTGAGTGAAAATGTACATTCCCGTATAAATTTACATGCCCACCTACATGCAGCTTCCACTGCTCTCCCTGTCCGGTGACAGCACACTATTCCTCTCTGCTCCATACATGTCTCATCTTCCCAACAGTCTTCTTTCCCCTCCTCTCCACCCACTCTCCTTCCTCCAGCCAGAGGTCAGCAGGATGATATCCTATAGATGTATAGAACCATAAAGTGCATCCAATGTATGATCACTCTGCATTGCCAAGTCCAATCCATTTGTGTCCGAAGAGTGGACCTTCATTATGATTTATGGGCAAGGGCAGCATCAGGCCAGAGTCCACGCTCCCAGGGGAACCCTGAAACCGCTGGACCATGAATTGAGGTCTTTTAGTGGAGATCTCAGGATATACCCCTTTTTATTCTTGTGTTACTGGTGAGACTCAACTTAGTGAGCTCCATCACGGCTATCACTGGTGGTGGCCAGGCACCATCTGGTTCTTCCGGTCCCAAGTCAATGTAGGCACCCACTCATGTGGGTCTGTCTATCTTTTTCTTGGTTATCTTTACCCCATGTCATTTTGGTCCTTGGTGAGCTTCCTTTCCTGCTGAGTTGGGACCATTTGCTGTGCCCTCGGATGGCAGCTTGGCAGCTTTTAAGACCCCAGACGCCACTCACCAATGTGGGGTGTGGAGAGCCCTCTTAGCAAAATGCTAGTTGTGCCAATTGGCCTCGATTTCGCCAAAGACCATGGTCCCCCACCCCCTGCCCCAGTTACTCTATCCTTGCAATATTAGATTAAGATGGAAGGAGTATTCACGTTATGTTGAAGTCCACTTAATATTGTTCTTGTTTCTAATGTGTGCTATCACCGATTTCACCCAAACAGATTTCTAGCAACTATCTGATCTAAACCCTCCCCTCCTCATTCTTCCTGCCTCCCCTCCCTTGCAGCTGTCAAAGAGTCTTTTCTTCTATACACAAGTCTGTTTTTGAGATCTTATCATAGAGTTCTCATACAATATTTGTCCTTTTGTCACTGACTACTTTCACTCAACATAATGTCTTACAGTTGAAACCAGGTTAGGAGATGTTTCCTGGAATCATCGTTATTCTTTATCATTGCGTAGTGCTCCATTGAGTATATATACCATAGTTTCCCTATCCATTCTTCTGTTGTTGGGCATCTGGGTTGATTCCATCTTTTTGCTATCGTGGACTGTGCTGTGATAAACATTCTTGTGCATGTGTCCATTGGTACGAAAAGCCTTGATTCTGCAGGATATATTCCAAGTAGTGGAATTACTGGGTCAAATGGTGTATCAATATCCATTTTTTTAAGGAAGCACCAGATTGCTTTCCAAAGAGGCTGGACCATTTTGCAACCCCACCAACAGTGTAGGAGAGTTCCACATTCTCCACAGCCTCTCCAACATTTGTTAATAGAATTAAAAGAATACCTGCAGAATGGGAAAAAATATTTGGCAACTCTATGTCAGACTGACACCTGATCTCCATAATCTATAAGATACTACAAAATATCAATAAGAAGAAGATAAATCATCCAGTTAAGCAGTGGGCAAAGGAGATGGACAGACATTTCACTAAAGAGGAGATCCAGGCAGCCAAAAAACACATGCAGACATGTTCACGATCTTTAGTTATTAAAGAAATTCAAATCAAGATGACAATGAGATACCATCTCACCCCATCAAGGTTGGCCATGATCCAAAAAACAAAACAACAAATGCTGGAGAGGCTGTGGAGAAAGTGCTTTTCTTTTTTATGTGATGTTTTCACCTGGTTTTGTTATCAGGGCTGTACTGCCTTCATAGAATGAGTTCTAGAGGGTTCCTTCAGTCTGTTCTTTTTTCATGGGTCTATTTAGTGTTTCTAACTTGGTTTGTGTTAATTTAGGTAGGTTGTGTGTCTCTAGAAATTTGTCTATTTCCTCTAGGTTTTTAAATTTCTTGAACTACAGTTTGTCATAGTATTCTGTGATGATCCTTTTTTGTTTTAGTTGGGCCAGCTGTTTTTTGTTTTGTCTATTTCTGCTCTGATCTTTATTATTTTCTTTGTTCTGATGACTGAGGGCTTCATTTGGTGCTCTCTTTCTATTTGTTCAGGTTGTAGGATTAAGGCTTTAATTTTGGCCCTTCCTTCTTTATTGTCATGTGCATTTATTGCTATAAATTGACCTCAAAGCACTGCTCCCAAAGGTTTTGGTAAGATATGTTTTCATTCTCATTTGGTCATATGAGTCTTTTTTATTCTGTCTTTGATTTCATCTATTATCCAGTAGATTTTAGGAAGAGTGTTGTTCAGTTTCTATGTATTTGCCATTTTTTCCTAGCTGTTTCTGTTGTTGATATCTTCTTTTGTTGCATTATGATCAGAGAAGATGCTTTGTATTATTTTGATGTTTTGAATTTTATTAAGGCTCCTTTTGTGGCCTAAAATGTGGTCTATTCTATAGATCATTGCAAGTGTATTAGAAAAAAAACTTCATACTTGGCTGCTGTTGGGTGGAGTGTTATATATGAAGCTGAATTGGTTAATTGTGGCATTTAGATCTTCTGTATCTTTAATGACTTTCTAGGTGTTCTGACTAGAAGCAGTGCATTGAATTCTCCTACAGTTTTCATGAAACTGTTTCTCTTTTCAATACTGTTAGTTTATGGTTGTGGCCTCCCGGTGTAATGATCCTTTAATCACTATGTAATAACCTTCTTTGTCCTTTATGGTAGATTTTACTTTAAATCTGTTCTATTGGAGATTAATATTGTGACTCCTGCTCCACTTCGGTTATTGTTTACTTGATATATTTTTTCTATCCTTTTAATTTTACTTTGCTTTTGTCTGTATGTCTAAAGTGTGTGTCTTGTAGACAGCACATCAATGAATCATAACTTTTTATTCATTCTGCTGTCTTCCATCTCCTTACTGGTACATTTAGGCCATTTACATTCAGCATAATTATCAATAGGTATGAATTTAATGTTGTTGTTGTGTGTGTGTGTGTGTTGGTGACATTTTCTTTTCTCTGCTTAATTTTCTGTACTGAGTTCTTTTTCTTTCTATTTTTTCTTTCTCTTGTTGATTGTGTTTGCTGAGTCTTTATGTTTTTCTCCTTTTTAATTTTGAAGTATAGTTTTGTTAACTTGCTTTGTGGTTGACATGAAATTTATATTTATTTTTCCAAGTTTTTTTTTTCAAAGTTTAAACTAGTCTTTTATGTTTTGATATTTCCATGACTTTCTTTTCTTCTTCCTCCTCTTCTCCTTTTTGTTCCTCCTCATTTTCCTTTTTCTCCATTCACCTCTTCCTCTTTGTCTTCTTTTAATCTACTATTCTTTTTATATCTTTTCTGGTTTTAATTGAACTTTATAGGACAGTCTACCCTTTCCCAACTTATTTGAGATGACTTCTTCATTATTTACTAATTTATCATACATATTTTCATCTTTATCTGGACCTTTGTATTGTTTTATTGGTCTGTCTGTATATTGTGGCAGTATTAGGCTGTTTGATACACAAAGCATTTATATCTTAATATGTGTTAAGAATCGCCAGCCAAAGCCAAGTGCCGTCGAGTCGGATCCGACTCTAGACTCCTCCTATTGTTTTGAAAGTTTTTTTCTGTGAAAGTTTTCATGAATACTCATTATTTTTATATTATTTGTAGGAATAATTATAAATGACTCCCACAAAAATTCATATTTCTATTGGGATCATGTTACATTTATAAATTAATTTAGGAAGAATTATCATCTGTATGATGCTTAGTCTTCCCATCCAACAATATTGTTTCAATTTATTCTTTTTTGTGGACTTCGGTTCAGTTTGAAAGTGTACTTCTTATTTGATGTTACGTATTGGTAAAAATACATGTAACAGAACATTTGTCATGTCAACTTTTTTTATTGGATCTTTTACTTATTTATTGTTTACTGATATGTATCTGTATACAGACTATTAATTTCTTTATACAGAATTTGAATGCCACAAATTTACTCAACAAGTTTTTTTTTGATAGTCATTTTGGTTGATTCTGTTAAGTTTTCCAGGTATACAAATATGCCATTTGCAAAAAATAGCATGTTTATCTCCTTTACCTGATTTTTATGTATTTATTTTCTTCCTCTTTTTTAATTGCATTGTTTGATACTACCACTACAGTGTTTAAGAATATTGTGACAGTAGAGCTGGCTTGCTTTGATTTTGATTTTAATGGATATACTCCTTGTTCAGTAATTTTCTTCTGGGGGTAATACTGCTCCTTTAAAGTGGAATTTGGGGGTGTGTGGAAACTGTTTTCTTTTTGCAATAACTGAAATAAGTTGCTTCTGGAATTTAGTGGGTCAGTAGTGACCCAGTGGACAAAATGGTAATAGAACCTTGTTGAGAAAAACTAGTATTTTTCCAATGACCATTATCCCAAGGTAAAATACAGTTCATTCCTATTTTATTGATTGTTTTGGTGAGGAAATGTTGTTGAATTTTGTTAAATGCCTTTTATATGTCTTTGGAAATAATCTTAGTACTTTTAATGTTTCCACCTATGTTAATGTGACAGATCTTGTTAGTGGACCTTCTAATACTGAATTCCTTATAATCTTGAAATAAACCCCATTGGGCCAGATGTGGTATTCTTTTAATATAATTTTAATATTAAAATTAATTAATATTTAATTAATTTAATATTTAAATTAATATTTAATACTTTTAATATTCTTTTAATATACTGTTAGATTCTGTTTGTTGACATGTACTTAAAAGGTTAATATTAATATTTATAAGTGAGTTTGGCCTGTAGTTTTCTAGTTTATGTCCGTGCATGTGTGTCTGTAGGTGCACATATTCAATCCTTGGCATGTTTTAGTTTTATTTTAGGTAGTATTGGAATTATCTGCTCTTTAAATTTTGGAAAAATTCCCTGTGAAATCTTCTGGTTATGTAAGCTTGGGGGATAATAGGCTGTGAAAGGACGTAATCAAAAAATTTCCCTATGTTTTCATTAGCAATCAGACTTACATTTTCTATACTTTCTAAAGCTTGTTTTGATAAAATGTGTTTTCCGGAAATAGTACCACATCACCTACCTACTCAAATGTATTGGCATAGATTTGAAACCAAATTGTTTTTTATTCTGTGGTTATTTCCCTTTAACCAGTTTTATTTTCCATACTTTTTTTCTTCATTAGATTGCATATGTTACCTATTTTATTTTTTTTTCACATAACAGTATTTTTAAAGGTCCAAAGAATGTTTATGCTTCCCCAGGTAAGAAAGAAAGGTACATAAAGGAAGAGACAAATATCTGTTAATTTGGGCAAAAGAAATATAGGAAGGATAAACTAGACACTAGTGAGAGTGCTTACGTACAGGCAAGTAAGATAATGTTGTGAAAAGAGTGAGGGAATGTGATTGAGGTACATATGATTAGTGAGAAGCAGTTCTTCTCCAAACATACTTTTTTTTAATAGTACATTGAGAAAAGAAATTAAAAATTGACCAAGATGTGGATAGAACTCAAAATAGAAATATAAAATTGAAAATAAATATAACTCTATTTCAGTTGAGCAGCATAACTACACTGAAGGATATGAAGTAGCTTTTTTGTCTTAGGCTGGGTTCTCTAGAGAAGCAAAACTGGTAAAGCATACAGAGAGGGAGAGAGAGGTTTATATCAAGGAATGACTCACTTGGCTATAGAGGCTGTACTGTCCCAAGTACATGGGTCAGTATAGAAGACTCTCCTGATTCACCTAGTTGCAGGAGCTGGTGAACCCAAGAAGGGCAGGTCAGAGAACAGGGCTCTTGCTCATAGCCTGCAAAGTTCAGTGAATCCCAAGACTAGCAGGCAAGACCACATGTAAACTGCTAGGTTGAGTCCTCAGAATGGGAGGTCAGATAACAGGAGCCAGAAATAGAATCCAGAGTGAGCAAAAGCCTGCTTATATTTGATGCAGGCTACATATCCAAGGAAACTCCCTTTCAGCTTATAGGCAAAGCCTATCATGCAGGTGACCAGACTGTATCAACTCTCATCATGTAAGTGATCACAACATCATACAGCTGCCAACCTACATTATAACAGCCAAGACCCTGAAAATCATGGCCCAGACAATGATACACAACCTTAGCCATCTATACTTTTGAAATAGCATTTTGATGTTATGCCATAAGCCAGCCAAGTGCCGTCTAGTCGGATCCGGCTAAAGAAAATAAATGTGTATAAATATTGTACTCTGGTTGATAAATTTGGTTTTTATAATGATCTGGTGATTAATTGTGAAACTAACAGCAATTCTGAAAGACACTAGAATTCAACAAATTAAGAAATACAGATTATGAAAGCAGGCTTCTTACTTTCAAAGAAACAAGGTACAAATAAGGAAAGAGAGAAGACCAGAAGATCCCTGTGGTGTTAGGTTGGAATCAGAAGTATCAGTATGGATTCAAGGATTTTAATGTATGTATGAAGAGATAAATGCAGATTTCTATGTTTATGCATATGAGTATACATAGACATATTCCTTAGGGTAAGGCACTGTAGTAACAATATATATACTACTACTGAAGGAGCTTCCAGTGTCCAAATCTGGGAGAACTGGGAAAACAAAATAAGTAACTACAGATTGCATTATAAACTATGGAATAAAATAAACCATCCATGATTCCAAATTGATACAAGTAAATTATTTAATAAAGAAATAGGATAGAGTGATAGTTATTCCTTATCACAGAATTAAATTAATAAATACAGAAGGAATCATGAAAATGGAAAGTCACCATTTGCCAGACAATAAAGGAATAATTTTGCAGTCAAGTACCACCAATGGAAGCTAAAATTAATAGGTGAAAATATGATGAGAAATAAGATATTTGCATAGTCTTAAGATAGCTCCACACCAGGTATTGATTAACTGCAAAGGAAAAAAGTGATAACTCTACAGTGAAGACACCTGACATACACCTCCTTAACCAAGTTATCAGAGTTAACATCATCAGCAATGACATCAGGTGTCCTCTGATATGGTGCCCTGATAAAGATATACATTACTTCTGTGACATTTTTGCTAAAAGCACATAATCTCAATCTAATCATGAGAAAACATCAGACCAACCTGAACTGAGAGATGTTCCAAAAAATAACTGACAAGCACTCATCAAAACTGTAGTTCATGAAAGGCAATGAAAGACTTAGAAACTGTCAGTATGGGAGTAGACTGATGAAACATAAAAGTAAATGCAGTATAGAATTCAGGAATGAATCCTGAACTAGAAAAATGACATCAATGGGAAAATTGACAAAATTTGAATAAAGCCTATAGATTTAGCTAATTACTCTAGTTGCCTGTAGTTATATAGTATAAACACTGAAAATGTGTGTCATTGTTGTATGCCGTTGAGTCCATTCTGAGTCATGGCAACCCTATGTGAAAGAGTAGAATTATCCCATGTTGTTTCCTAGGCTATAATCTTTACAAAAGGGGCCTTAGTGGTAAAATTATTAAGCACTTTGCTGATAAGGGAAGGGTCAGCAGTTGATACCTGTTAGCGAGAAACCCTGGTGGCACAGTGGGTTAAGTGCCACAGCTGCTAATCAGAAGCTCGGCAGTTCAAATCTTCCAGGTGTTCCTGGGAAACTATGCAGCAGTTCTATTCTGTCTATAGGGTCGCTGTGAGTCAGAATTAACTTGATGGAAGTGGGTTTGGTTTTATTAGCCATTCTTCAGGAGAAAATACCTAGAGATCTGTTCTCCTAGAAGACTTAAGCTTAAGAAATGGTTTGGGGCAGTTCTACTTGGTTCTCTGTGGTCACTGTGGGTCAGAATCAATTTCACAGCACACAACACCAATAATAACCTTTATGGAAGCAGATCGCTAGGTCTTTTCTCTTGCAGAGTTGCTGAATAGGTTTGAACCTCCAATCTTTCTTTTAGCAGCCGAGTGTTTAATCATCATGCCACCAGGGTCTTTTCATAAGTCTGGGTGTGTGTGTGTGAGTTGCTGTCAAACAGAGGAAGCTAGGGGCAGGGTACATGGGATCTCTCTGTACTATCTTAATATCTGGCAAATCTAAAATAATTTAACAATCAAAATTTAAAAAAACTTTTGTATGTGAATAATAGTGCATATTCTAAGTTTGTTGGCACTCTCCTTCTTGTAAGGCATTTTTGTAATTATACCACTCCATTTTTTTTTACACACTGTTGCAAAAAATATAGCATAGCGTGCTTATGAAAATATTGCTTAGGGAGGGGACAGGAGGGCATAGCTGACAAACAGAACTAAGGATTACTCACAGAATACAGTAACCAGAACTTTAATTTATTAGTTTGTTTGATTATTCTGTTATAAAAGTCATTACTTTCCAAATTTTTTCTTCTTAATTCATTTATATGGCTTTCCTTTGGCTTGTTTTATTACTTCTTTCATAACTTTTAAAATTATATACACAGTTCATTTGTTTTTATTATTTTATTGATAGAAATATTGAACAATATAATTAATATCACCCACAAGTCAAATTTTGCTGAAAATAATTAAAAAACAGTTGCAGCAGTGTATGGACAAGAAACTACCAGAAATTCAAATGGGATTCAGAAGAGGGAGTGGAATGGGGGATATCATTGCTAATGTTAGATGGATCTTGACTAAAAGCGGAAAATACCAGAAAAATGTGTACTTGCATTTCATTGACTATGCACAGGCATTCAGTTATATGTTTCATAGCAAATTATGGGAAACATTAGGGAGAAGCTGGACAACATGAAGGAGAACACAGCATCAGGATTGGTGAAAGATTAATTAACACCCACATGATGCTTGCTAAAACTGGAGAGGACTGAAAGCGCTTACTGATGCTGACCAAAGACCACAGCCTTGAGTATGGATTATACCACGACCTAAAGAAAACCAAAATCCTCAAATTGGACCAATAAGCAGCATCATGATAAATGAAGAAAATACTGAAGTTGTCAAGGATTTAATTTTACTCGAATCCACAATCAACACCCGTGATAACAGTAGTCAAGAAATCAAGTCACATATTGCGTTGAGTGAATCTGCTGTGA
Organism: Heterohyrax brucei; assembly: GCA_028571685.1. Classification (NCBI taxonomy): domain Eukaryota; kingdom Metazoa; phylum Chordata; class Mammalia; order Hyracoidea; family Procaviidae; genus Heterohyrax; species Heterohyrax brucei. Next base: position 176,670,601 of record CM053141.1, read on the forward strand.
AAGACCTCTTTAAAGTGTTAAAAAAAAAAAAAAAAAAAAAAGAAGTTACTTAGGACTAAAGTGTGCCTGGTCCAAACCATGATCTTTTCAATCTCCTCATATGGATGTAAAAGCTGGATAATGAACAAGGAAGAGAGAAGAGTTGATCCCTTTGAATTATGATTGTTGGTGGAGACTGCTGAATATACTGTGGACTGCCAGAAGAATGAACAGAGGTGCCTTGCAAGAAGTACAGCCAGAGTTCTCACTGGAACAGATTTGCAATGCTTCATCTCAAATACTTTGTACATGTTACCAGGAGGAACCAGTGTCTGGAAAAGAGCATCATGCTTGGTAAAGTAGAGGGTCAGTGAGAAAGAGGAAGACTCTCAATGAGATGAATTAACACAGTGGCTACAATAGACTCAAGCATAGCAAGGATTGTGAGTGTGGCACAGGACTGGGTGTTGTTTTGTTCTGCTGTTCACAGGATGTTATGAATCAGAATGGACTTGACGGTACTCAACAACAACAACAATAAGTTTTCTCTCAGTGGTGTTGTAGCATATATCTTGATAACCAATGTTTTCAGAAATTCTAGTGTTGGTTTGTATTTTCTGCTTGATACATCCTCTAAGAGAGTTTCAAGATTTCCAGAAGGAAGAAGCATTATGATTTATGACTCAGTATTAATTTCAGGTTTTACTGTATTTTGACTAGAGATCTTGATCTGTATTTTTTCTACTTTTGGTAATTATTGAGGGTATTATCAGGCCAAATAAGTGATGAATTTTCACAAATATTTATGGACATTTGAAATAAAAGGTGAATCATCTAAGGTAATTCAGTATGTATTGACCATATCTACATTATTAGTTAAGTTATCTAAGCTATTATATCACCTTTTCTAATAGTTTATTAGGAAAGCTTTTTTCCACAAAACCTGGAAGAAATTTAAAGGAATTTTATAATAAATATCCAATAGTTTCACTTGTTTTCTACCCCAGGCAAGAAGCTACACTCTTTAGGCAGAGAATTCTACTTTTGTACAAGACTTGAGTTTATCGATATTTTGTGGTCTTGCGACTCTCTCAAAATGATTGGCTGGGCCACAACCTTGCAAGGTATTGGTTAATCTACCACTTAAATTGTAGCTTGAAAATCTGCCAAATCAGACAGATTTCCACTGAAAGGTTTGGTTGCTTTGTGTTCTTGTTGGGAAGTCTACACCTTAAGTAAATGGCCAGCTCCACGGAAGTGTTTAAAGGGAGGCAGGGAGAGAACCTCAAGGCTGAGAAGGGCTCACTTGCATGGCTAAGAAGCATCTACTTGTTTGCCTGGCTGGAAAGGGCCTGCTAACATGACTGAGAAGGCCAGGAAGGCTCTCCTAGGGTGACCGAGAAGGATGTACTATCTTGGCTCGTGGCAGAGAGCAGCCAAGAGAGCCACTGTGGTTGAAAGCTCTTTTGTATTGAGGAAGAGAGGGATGTGCTCTCCAGTTCAGGGCCTTTCAAACCTTGTGTCGGTGCTTCCTTATTCTGATCCCATTCCTGTTACTTTCAGGTTGAACCTGATCCTGAGTTGTAGTCTTGTTACTTTCCTAGTAAACTACCGTAACTGTGAGTTCTATACAGCCATTGCAATGAATTAGTTAACTTAGAAGAGAAGTAGAGAGTGCTGAGGAGGGAACAACTGGTGTTAGAAACGGCAAAGAAGTTAGAGAGTGGAGGTATGTCTAACCTCCCCTTCACCGGTGACAGCTTTGTGCAGATGCTGATTCTTATCACTCATGAAGTCAGACAGTTCCTTAAGCTCAACACAGATGGGTGTAGTAATAAGTGGTAGACATCAGTATAATCACACACTCAGATACTTAAGCATGGATGTCACTAAAAGGTGTTCAATATTTGTTTACATTTCCTTTTTCTCTTTTTCTGGTAAAATTTGCATACACTGGATATTTAACACATGTGGAAAAATCAGAGACCAGCATTTTCTGTATCATGTAATGACTTATTCTTTCTTATTGAATGCAAATTATTCTCTTTATATTTATTGCTTAGATATTATCATTGCTGATCTTCTTGAAACAGTTTTTCCTAGCACATGGTATCACCTTATAATAAATACATTCAAGTAATGTTTTTAAAGGTCAAGTTTTCTTAAATTACATTTTTCAATATGTGTTCTGGTTCGTTGCTTTCATTTTCTTTTTCCTAGACTCCAATTATGCTGTTGCTGCATTTTTTATCCTATCATCTGCGCCTATCTTTAGTTATTAATTATTTTTGAACTGTTTTATCTTTTCCCATTTTTGTTTCCCTTTCTCACCGATGTCTACTATTTACCTTACTTAGTGTCCCACAGTGCTTCTTCATCCACTTCTTCCTTCAGTTTTGGATGGTTTTGATTTTTCTTTCAATTTTTTGTTAAACTCCGCAGTCTTATCACCACTTCCCTAAGATTCTACATCCCTGTGTTGTAGTGTTCCTTCATAGGCCTCATAGCCTCACTCATATTTTTAAATGCATAGTATGTTTCTAGTAATGCTTTTTTAATTGTGATTAAGTAAAAGTTTACAATCCAAGACAATTTGCCCTATAAAACCTTGCCTACCACCTTTCTGCAGCTCTATTTGCTCTCCTAACCTGTGACAGCACACTCTTATTTTGCACTCTTTTCTTCCAGTATGTACTCAACCAATGCTTATCATTTCCTCTCCAAAAAAGAAGCTAGTTGGGCAGCCTCATATACACATTACACCATACAGTATACACACTACATGCATCACTTTGCGTCCCCAGGTCCACTCCATTCTTTGTCTGAAGTATTGGCGTCAGTATCGGTTTCAGCTCTGCTCTAGCAGCAAGACGAGGGGCCATGCTCCCAGAGGACCCTCCAGGTTGTCAGAGCATCAGTTCTGCTCTTGAAGTAGAGCACTAGATCTGCACAGCGATTTCTCCCGTGCTATGTCAGGGACTGTACATTGTCTTCCTGGTCACGGCTATCTTTGGTGGTGGCCAGATACCATCTAGTTCTTGTGTTTTAGTAGTTCCCCATTCGTGTGGGTCCTTCTGTCTCGTGGACTCGTTTTTCCTCGTGTCTTTGATGTTCTCCAGGCCTAGGCATGTTTTTTAACTGCTCCATGCTAACTCTTTTCTAGTCCTTTATCTTTTGGTGAGGTTTACTGTTCTTCTTCACCTTTTTTTTCTGTAGTATTTTTGTGCCAATGATATACTTGTTCCTTTCTTGTTATTCAGTATTATATTAGTGATTACCATAATATGGTAAAGAGTCAGCAAAAGAGAAGAAGATCCTCAGTGAAAAGGACTGACACAGTTGTTACAACAATAAGATTAAGTATAGCAATGATTCTGAGGATGTCACAGGATGATTCTGAGGATGTTACAGGATTGGGCGGTGTTTCATTCTATTGTATGTAGGGCGACTATGAGTCAAAACTGACATAGTGGCACCTAATGACAACAAATAATCATTCTGAGGTATTCCAAAGTCGACTTTGAGATCTTTCTATGTCAGTTTTTCAATGTAAGTCAAAATTGTCTTCTTTAAAACAAAAAAGTCTTATCTTTGCAATATATTTTCATTTACTTTATTGAAGGATTTTTTTTTTTTTACACAGGTAAATAATGAAACACCAGCTGTTTCTAAGTTTCCTAAGGCTCTAAAGCTTACCTGGGGTGTGAAGTAACAGAGCAGTATGTTGGTCTGCAGATGAGATGATTACTGAAGCTGTCCCGTGCTAGCACCGTGAGTATCCTCAGTCAGAGCATTTATTCATGCAAAGAATAAAAAAGCAGTAGTAGGGAAGGCCAAGGTGATCTACATCATCTTTGGTTCATGGTTTCAGAGTACCAAACATCTCTTTCTCGTGTGCTGAGTGTGCCTTTTAATTTATCTGATAGATTTGGGGTTTGGGGAAGTATGTGTATTTAATTTTATGATAAGAAGTGGTCTGATAGAAAACACCCTATCATTATGTTAAAGGTAACACCTGTTTTACTGGGGAAAGGCAGGAAAGTACAGATGGACTGTGTGGCTAATTCGATTAAGTGGCCAAATCAACACTCAGTGGCATATTTTGAAAACAGCCAGTTTGAAAGTAGAAACTGACTTTTACTTTTGAAAAGGACCATGGTGGTAGTGAGAAAAGACATCTTGGGAAATTAAATTTGCTTAATATGGCTTAAAAGCATTAAAGATAATAAAACAACAATGCTATTCTCACAGAGTAGCTCTCTTACTAAACAAACACCAAAGCATCATTCTGTTTTCCAGATGCAAGGACTAGTTTTCAAAAGATGGATCTGCGTTACTCTGAAAAGCCCCCAAGCATTTAATGTCTCTTCGTTGGAAAGAAATGAAGAAAAAAAAAAATCTGTTGGGGAGTGGGAGCTACGTAATTATATTAAAACATGAATTTAGTGGTTCAGGTAGGGGTCCGGGGAGGTGGAACTGCGTGGCTTCACGTGGAGAGAAGCTGTGATTAGAACCATACAGAGTAGTCTCATTAACAAGTGAGAAAATTGTGAGGGAAAAACACAGACACACAACTTGAGAATTCAACCAGGATTAGATTTAAACTAATTCTGTAGCACTCTGGGGATCCTGAAGACTTTGAGGGTTGATTGTCTGGCAGAGGAGGCAGGAGTGGGATTTAATGAGATAGTAGAATGTAGTTTTTCACAACCTAAATTCTGGAGTCAAACTGCCATGCATTTGAATTATAACTTCACTCTTTGATAGCTATGACTTTGGACAAGCCACCTGTTAAGGACTGAACTATGTCCACCAAACATGTGTGTCAACTTCAGTGGGCCATAGTTCTCAGTATTGTGTGATTGTCCACCATTGTGTGATTTGATGTGATTTTCCTGTTTTGTAAATCCTAACCTCTGTGAGTTGGAATGGAATTTACAGCATCTCACAATAATAACAACACTAATGTTAATGAAGTGGGTGGAGTGAGAGCAGTTGTATTAATGAGGCAGGACTCAATCTACAGGATTCAGGTTTTATTTTGAGTCAGTTTCTTTTGAGATACAAAAGGGAAACTTGAAGAGACAGGAGAGGGACCTCCTGTCACGAAGACTGGAGAACTCGGAAAGGAGTACGTGCTTTAGACCTGGGGTCCCCTGTTTGCGAAGCTCCGAAACCAGGGACTGATGACCTTCCTTCAGAACCAACAGAGAATGTCTTCCCCTGAAGCTCACACCCTGAACTCAGACTTCTAGCCTTCTTGAACTGTGAGAAAGTAAATTTTTCCTTACTAAAGCCATTCACTCTTGGCATTTCTGTTGCAGCTGCACTGGTTGACTAAGGTACCGCCTAACCTGTTCAATTTTGTTTCCTTATGTTTATTTATTTGTTTAATACGTTACTGAGTTTTTATGAAAATTTACACAGTAAAATAGATTCCTCTGTAACAGTTTCTGTACATATTGTCCAATGGCATAAGTCACATTTTCCACGCTGTGTTGACAACATTCTCTGTATTTATATTCACGTTGTTCTACTTCTGTTAGTCCAGCCATCTTCCCCATCCGTATTCCTGACATTCTAAACTATACTTTAGGGTAAATGTTTAATTTTTGGTGTGATGTAGACAATTTTCTTTAAGGGTCATAGTATTCATGGGTTATATTGTTATTTTATGAGACAATCTGTTATCTAGCTGAATGGTTACCCCCAGGAGTAGTTTTAGATCAAATTTTAAAGGGTATTCTTAGGAAGACAGGAGCTCTGGTGGTGCCTTGCTTAAGAGTGGCTGCTGACTAAGAGGCTGGTCACTGCAATCAGCCAGGCACTCCTTGGAAACCCTGTGAGGAAGTTCTACTCTCTCCTATAGGGTTGCTATGAGTTGGAGTCAACCCCTGTTTTTTCTTTTCTTTTTCAGGAGGATAGTTGAAGTGGTTCCTCTAGTTTCTACCTGCCCCGTAAATCTGGCTTTTGTTAGAAGTATGTAATAATTAGAGTTTTGTTCTACAGTTGTCTTCATTCTGTTTGGTACTGATTGCTTGTATCCCTGGTTAGAACAGTTTGCAGTGGTCCTCAGGTACCATCTGGTTCTTCTGATCTCTGAATAGACAAGATCATGGTTTATGAAGGCAATTAGTCCTGCAGCATAAATTCTTTCGTGGGTCTTTGTTTCCTTTGGTGTTCTCTGCTGTTGACAATTAGAGATCAATAGTATGTCTTAGATAGCCACTCACAAGCTTTTAAGACCTCAAATACTACTTACCATATGGAAATACAAAATACAGTCTTTATGCTGTGCCAGTTGACTCGGTTGTCCCTTAAGACTATAGTCCTAAGTTTTCAAATCCAGTAAAGCAACCCCATGAGGTGTTTAGTTATGACTAGGTGGTAGCTATGACTGTTCCTATGTGCTTTATCCTTTATAAGGGTATATGTACAGCACACACAAATGTATATACCTACACGTACAAATACACCTATATGTGCACACATATTTACACACGTGTGTATAAAACTGAAAAAACAAAGAAAAATACTGCCGTTGTCTAGTAAACATCAACTTATGGTAACTCTATAGGACAGTGTAGAACTGCCCCATAGGGTTTTCAAGGAGTGCTGATATATTTGAACCACTAAACTTTCGGTGAGTGATCTGAACTCTTAACCACTGTACCACCAGGCCTTGCTATATGTGTGTGCACGTGTGTGTGTGTGTGTGTGTGTATATACATATATATATATTTGCATATCTATCCACCTGTGTAACCACTCGTATATTTTTTGGTTGTTACTGCTGTTGTTGCCAAATTGTGTATCTTGCAGAGTTTACCAAGGCCCCTTACTCCTGTGTGTTTCATTGTCATCGTATGCACACTTCATCCACATGCAGTATCGCCCTTCCCCCACACCACAAACACAAGTGTCTGCTGTCTAGAGAGTGACATTCTGTCCCCTCCCCCTCTTACCTCTGGTAACCAATATAACACTGATTTCAGTATGTATACTTAACAGTTGTCTTTTTGTAACAGTTTTATCATACAATGCTTGTTCTTGACTTATTTCACTCAGCACAATATCCTCCAGATTCATTCATTTTATAAGATGGTTTGCAGACTCATCATGATTCTCTAATAGTTGTGTAGTATTTTGTTGTATGTATACACCATATTTTGTTTATTAATTTGTTTATTGTCAGGCACTTAGATTGTTTCTGTCTTTTTGCTATTGTGAATAATGCTTCAGTGAGCATAGGTGTGCATGTGTATTTTCCTCATCTTTAAATGGAGATAACACAATATCTGCTTCGTAAGTTTTGGGGAAGATTGAAAAAGTTAATACATGCAAAGCATTTAGCAAATTTCTTTGCATAGTTAGGGCCACTCCATGTAAACTGCTATTATATGAAGATGATAATTTTAACAGTAATGATAAGCCCAGGATTTAATCTTCTGAATCTTACCTTTTTAAAATAGTTAACTCCACTAAACGTTTCCTCTTGTATGTTCACTAATTATTCCATCAGTCTAGTCTTGGGAATACTTTCTCCACATTTCACACACCAAATAGGACCTGTATTAAGGAGATTATACTGAAAACTTATATTCCTTCATCTGTCAGTTACTCATTCATTCATTCAGCAGGTGTTTACCCAGTAACTACTATATGTTAGGAAACTCTGGTGATGTAATGTATAAGCTCTACAGCTGCTAAGCAAAAGGTCGGCAGTTCGAATCCACCAGGTGCTCCTTGGAAACTCTGTAGGGCAGTTCTACTCTGTCCTAATGAGTTACTATGAGCCATAATCAGCTTAATGGCGGTGGATTTGGTTTTGGTTTCTACTATGTGCTAGACCCTGTTAGGAGCCTGGGATGCAGATAACGATGAAAAGAGACAGAATCTTTTTTCGAGGAATTTATGACACAGTGTAAGTAGTTGAACAGGCTGAGTGGACTAGGTTTTGGGTATTTAAGAGGACAGTTCAGGAATGGCTTTTTGGAAGAAGTAGCGTCTGAGTCGAGACCTGAAGGCAGATAGTAATTACGCAGCTGAAGGGGAGTCAGGAATAGATGAGAACAGGGAAGTTTTTCAGAAAAAAGGGAGAGAGCATGATGCACTGTCCAGTGTGGCCAAATGGGAGGTGTGAAAAGAGGAATCTAGAGATAAGAGGCAGCTTGAGGATAGATCATGAAAGACTTTGTTAGCTACTTTCAAAGTGTACTCATTTTATTTTGAACGCAGAAAAGGAAAAGGCCATGGGAAAATACTAACATTTCATTGAAAATACTTTTTTTACATTTTTACATTTTTGCTTTATTTATTTTATTCACACAGTAAGTCTCAGATGTAGGAAAGGGCACATATATCTCCCCTTTTGTAGCCAAAGAAACAATCTCAGAGATATGTCCTCCCAGTTCATGCATAAAGTTCAATTTTATAAGACAGCCTGATGATTGAAAAAAAATACAAACATCTTTCTGTCTCTTCCCAATACATCCTCTTTCCCCACATTTAACTGGTGAGATACTGACTCTGAGATATTGTTTACAGAGAATAACTTACATTAGAAGGCATGCCCTTTAGGGAGGAAGGTGACAGGATATGTAACCCCATAGCTCTCAAATCACCTGTTTCCATAAAGCTCAACATGTCTTGGCCTGCCTTCTCGATCCAGAAGCTCTGGCTGGGGCTGTTCTCCTTGGAACCCACGAAGAAACTGCGATGTTATCTGCACTATTCTCTGAAATCTTCCTCCGTTGGCATAAGCAAATTGTTACAGAGTGGGGATTTGAAAAAGATCCAAGTGCAGCAGCTGCATAGATAGATAGATATCAACGAGGCTCCAAAAGCCAGAGAGCAAACAGTATTTAATCAGAGTGAGATATATGGGTCTCAGCACACCCAGTGACTACATAGAGATGAATCAACTAACCAACCAACCAATCAGCAAACATTAAAAACAACGCCCTGTTCAGCCTGGAATTTCTTCTGTTTCTTTATTCATTTTTTTTATTTATATCAGTATGGACTTAGGTGTATTTACATTGTTCTTTGAATTACAATCCACTGCTATGATTGTCTCATTGCTCGAATTGGTTTAACTTTGACCATTAAAAGCACTTCCAGGCTGGCCCCTGTGTCCTTTCGATAGGCTCCCGTTCTCTCTTTTTTTTCTTTTTAAAAACACTTAGACTTTCTGGCATTACAAGATGTTCCAGGTTCTTTTATTTTCTTCCAACCCTGGTATCTTTCAGGAATCCTGATTCCTTTTATCAGAGACTGGTATTAAGAAACCAAGGTCAAAGTGTGTTCACTGCTCCTGTTATAGTTTTTTGGCTCTGTCAGTGAATACATACGTATGTGTGGCAATTCATGCACACACATACATCTGTGTTTATTTCTGGATCTGTTTGTCTGTACTTGTCTGTGTAGTACGTGTATGCACACACATGTGTATGTGTACATGTATAGATACTCCGTACTGATACTTTCAGCTTCATCCAGCATCACACGGAGTTTATTCTTACCTTTTCCGTTTTCTTATTTTTAACTTCTTTCTCCAGCAATGAGAAATTTTATCTAATTATCTATGCAATATATTTACTTTTTTGTTCAGCTCTATTATTCAACTATAGTAATTTCATAATTCCTAATTCATACCTCTGTGTGAAACCAGTTTGTCTGCCACAGTATTGCATTCATATACAGTTCTGTCTTTAGTCTAACAGTATCCACTCAAAACACTGTTTTTCAAAGCTGCTTAGCTTAACTCCTTTCTTCCCATCCCCTTCAGTGTGGTTAGGTAAGTGGACCTCCTAAGGTTTATAATACAGTCTGCTTAGAGTCTAATTCAAATATTATCGTATCGTTTCATGTATTGTGTGAAAACATTGTAATAATATGTTCTCAGCTTCTCCCATCTTTTCTGCTATTGCTGTTGTACTTGTTTCTTTTATGTTTGTTATAAATGCACAAGGCATTGCTATAATTCTTGCTTTAGTCAATTATCTTTTAGAGAAATTATGAGAAAAAAATGAATTCAGTTTACCTTTATATCATTCCCACTGTCTTTCATTTCTTTGTTCAAAACAAAGCTTCAGTCTGATATAATTTTCTGCCTAAACAACATCTTTTAGCCTTTCTTGTAAATAATGCCCACTCCAATAAGTGTTCTCAGTTTTTGTCTGAGACAGCCTTTATTTAACTCAACCTTCACTTTTGAAAGGTATTTTCTCTAGATTTAGAGCTATAAGTTGACTTTTTCCCACCCTCTTGGTGTTTTAAAGATGTCTTTCCACTGTATTCTGGTGCCCACGGCTAAAGATGAGAAAACCCTGGCTCATTGTGCACTTAGAGGACAGAGTAGAACAGCCCTATGGAGTTTCCAAGGAGCACAGGGTAGATTCAAACTGCTGACCTTTTGATTAGCAGCCACAGCACTTAACCACTACACGACCAGGGTTTCTAGCACTGAGAAGGCTGTCTTCAACATTTTTGCTGTTACTCATTTTCAGTAGTTTAGACATTATGTTTCTAGACGAGGATTTTTTTTTTCTTTTTAATTCTTGGCTGTTATTTATTAAACTATTTCTTCTTCATTCTTTTCTATATCCTCATTCTGGAATTCCAGTTACACGTATGTTGCAATTGTTAATATCATCCCATAGCTCTCGGAGGTTTAGTTCTTTTTTTTCAATTTTTTTTTTTATCTTTTCTGTGTTTCCAGTGATTGTTTTTGTATGATTCCTAGTTATGAATTTCTTTTGGCATTTTGTTCCTGTATTATTTTCCTGCATTTTCCATGAATTTGTTTGTTTTCTCCTCATTTTTGTCTGCTTTATGCTTCAACACTTGGATAAACCCACTGCCATCGAGTCGATTCCAGTTCGTAGCGACCCAACACTTGGATTCCTCTAAATATTAGAGATTTGAATTCTTTGTCAGGCCCCTGAAAACCCCACTGCTGTTAAGTTGGGTCCAGCTCATAGTGACCCTAGAGGTCAGAGTAGAACTGTCGCATAGAGTTTCCAAGGAGTGCCTGGTGATTTGAACTACTGACCTTTTGGTTAGCAGGCATTGCACTTAACCCACTATGCCATCAGGGTTTCCTTCTGTCAGGCAGTACTTCCCTTTTCTTTTTGTGTTTCAAATTAAGTAATTCTACTGATCTATCTTCAAGTTTAGTGATTATTCCTTCAGTTGTGTTGAGTCTACTTATGAGTCTGCTGAAAGCATTCTTCATGGCGATTACTGTGCTTTTCACTTCTAAAATTTCCACTTGATTCTTTTGCATAGATTGCACCTCTCTGTTAAAATTATCCATCTTATTTTACATAGGTCTTCCTTTTCTTTTAGAAACTTTAACGTATTTATTATGGCTATTTTAAATTCTCTGGCAGATATTTCTGACACCTGTATCATTTCTGAGCCTGATTGTGATTAGTGCTTGGTCACTTCTTAATGTGTGTTTTCTCATCTTTTCATATGCTGCACAGTGTTTTTGCTGAAACCTAGGTATATAGTGTATGACAGTAGAGACTGAGATAAGTAGGTTCTATGCCTGCAATGGGCATGACTTACCATGAGCCTGGCCTTTAGTGTGGAATTCTGAGTTAATATAGTTAGGAACTAGGCTGGACCTGGCTTATGTTGTTACTATGGTTACCTCCAGTGAACCACAGGCTTTAAATTCCTGTCAAGATACTTGTGTTACACTGCAGAAACAGAGCAATTTCTGTTCAGTTCTGAGTTTTATGTCTTTGTGTTGTACCTCATAAAAAGTTTCTTTGCACACTCTTATTCTTTTGTTCTTCTCACAGAGGTATTCTGCTACTACGTGTCATCTAGAGCTTGCCAGCTTAGTAGTGGTTGGATGTAATGTGTGTAGTCAAAGTTGGTGTAATTCATCCTCAGTCATAAGCATGAATTGTGTTGTAGGATTTTGGAGGCATGGCTTGCTAGTTCTTTGCCCAAAATGAGCATTCGTTCACATCTCCTCTCTCCCTCGAGGCCCATCTTTCCTTAATTTGGGGCTAAATTTTATGGCTTTAGCTCTTCAATTGGATTGAAAAATTAAGTTGGCATTAGTTTGGCTCTTTTTCTCTGTAAAGATGGAAGACTATTCCTAGTCCTCTATACCTTACGGCACAAACTAAAAGCTTATCTAAATACTTCTGGGGGTGAAAGAGACCCTCTAGAAAAAAATATTATCCCAGGATCACTTGTGCAAGTGAGGGTTGTCTCAGGCAAACAAGGATGCATGGCCCTGCACAGATAACTCTCCCGAAGCCAAGCTGGTTCACTGGGTCTAGATAGCGAGGCATTTTGAAGAACTGAGAAACAAGAACGGGACTTGTGCTTTAATGCAAGCTGAGTATAGAGCTTACCACGTATTCTGTGTTCAGTTAATATTTGCTGAACGAATGAAAATGAGTATAGAAATGCTTCTGTCACATAAAATTCCACAGTGAGTAAAAACAGGGCTGTTTTCTTCAAAACACTTGATTTCCAAATATATGAGATCACATGAGCAGCTCCTATCCAAAAGCAGCAAAGGACAGGAATGGAGCAAAAGGACATAGGGAGCCCACTGGGGAGAAGGGGAAGGTGCTATCATATTGTGGGAATAGCAACCGACGTCGTAAAATAAGACACGCACAGATGTTTGAATGAGAAATTATGCAAGCTGTAAACTTTCAACTACAGTACAATTAAAAAACAAAAACAACAAACCCCAGAAATAAACAGGCAAAAAAATCTAGAACTCTAAAAATCTAGATTGAGTCCTGAATCTGGAGTCTGTGCTTTCACTGTGGTACTACATGTCTCTCTAGCTGTCTAAAGGGTCAGTAAAAGATACAATTAAGTGAGTACTTCAAATCATTGGTGCTATGTACTAGCACAACCCATATAAACAGGAATAATTTTATTGTTGTTATTGTTGATGGAACTGCCAGAAGAGGGAACTGCAAGAAATTCACCAGATACATACTGAAGTATTAATTATAAAATGATAGGGTATTTGGAGTTTATCTTTGAAATGATTTAGTATGCCGGGGGAGGGTGGTATAGGAAACAAGACAGTTGTTGACAATTGTTGAAGCTAAGTAATCAGTAAAGAACATTCAGTATATTATTTTTGTTACCTTTCTGTGTGCTTGAAAATTTCCATAATAAAAATTTGTGCTAAAATATCAATGTTTTGAACTAAACATAGGTATCCCCATCCATTTTCCCCACTTACACAGGTGCACACACACACGCTGCATACATGACTAAGCAATAACTATTTCAGATAGGCTCATATTCTACTCCCCTCCTATGAGTACATAACCACCTATCTCTATATTTCCTTAATACTCTGAAATACTCTTTTTTTAAAAAAAAAAAAAACTCTTTCTCTCCGGACTTGACGGTTTGAACCTTATGCAGGTAGACTGATTTCTTCCAGAAATTAAGTAAATTCATTGTTTTATCCACTGAAACTCCCTTAGAAGGATCCAAAGGCATCCTCCTGTTATTCTGTTGCCATAAGATGCTGCCATAAGGTAGCTTTAGCCACATGGCTAGTTAATTGTGCCCTCAACCAACTAATGTGGATCCCAGTCTGAGACAGTTGTGCTTTGTCGCATTGTTCCTCTGCTGTTTAAAATAACAGATTCATAGTGTCTCAGGCTTGGATACATTTCAAAGGTCAAGCATACGATGGTTCTTGGGTTTCATTCACTATACGGTGGAAAGAAATACAGACCAGGATATAAGAGTCTCCCATCAATATATATCAGAACAAAATTTACTCATCACAAAGATAACATGGTTTGTGGGTACTCAAAATTGTTTTATTTACATTTTTCTGAGATGTTTTGTACCTTACAATAGTTTTTTTTTGTTTTCGTTTTAACAAGTAATTCTTTTTTTAATTGTGATTAAATTATACAATCCAATCAATTTTGCATGCCTGCTTATCTTCAGTTCTATCTGCTCTCCTCACCCAGTGACAGCATAATCATCCTTTTCACTTTGATATTTCTAGTATTCTCTTAATGAGCACCTGTCCCCTCCTGCCCACCCTCTTCTCTCCCATCTAGAAAGTAACCAGTAGGACAGCCTCCCATAAATGTAAAGAACCATAAAGTATACACTCCATATGGTCACACTGTGACCCTGAGTCCAGTCCGTTCTTCCCTGAAGAGTTGACGTCAATACTGCTTTCTGGTCAATGTCAACAGCAGGGGTAGGAGCTATGTTCCTAGGGGAACCTATAGGCTGTTGGACCATCAGTTGTGGTCTTTTAGTAGTGCTCTTGGGCTGCACCCCTTTTTATCTCGAGTTGCCTCAGGGACTCTACATTGTGTTCTCCATCATGGCTACCTTTGGTGGTGGCTGGGCACCATACAGTTCTTTGGTGTCATGTTGGTACAGTCTCCCATTCGTATAGGTCCTTCTGTCTCCTGGACTCTTTTTTCCTTGTGTCTTTGTTGTTCTCGGTCACCATCTGTTCCAGATGAGTTGGGACCATTTGGTGTACCTCAGATGGCAGCTTGCTAGCTTTTAAAAACTCAGATACCACACACCAATATGAGGTGCAGAAGACTGTCTTAGCAACAGACTAGTTGTGCCAGCTGGCCTTTATGCCCCCTGACAGCATGGTCCCCAGGCCCCCATCCCTGCTACAATATCCTTTGAAATACTAGGTTGAGTTTAGAAAACCTTTCAGTGTATGGTGTAGTCCAGTTACGTTGATCTGCTCTCTATTCTGTGCTGTCAGTGGTTTCACCTAACCAAATTCCTATCTACTGTCTAATCTATGACTAACCCTCTCCCTCACTTCCCACCTTTGTAGCCACCAAAGAGTCTTTTCTTCTGTACATATGTCTATTTTTAAGTCCTTATAGCAGAGATCTCATACAATACTTGTCCTTTAGCTGCTGACTGACTTCACTCAGCATGTCTTCTAGTTGAAACCAGGTTATGAGATGCTTCCTAAAACCATCATTGTTCTTTATCATTGCATAGTGTCCCACTGAGTATATGTACCATAGCTTGTGTATCCATGTCGATGGGCACCTAGATTGATTCAACTTTTTGCTATTGTGGACAGTGCTGCAATAAACATTTGTGTGCATTTATCTGTTCATGTGATGCCTTTATTTCTGTAGGATACATTCCAAGCAGTGGGATTTCTGTATCATATGGTATGTCTATTCTAAGCTTTTTAAGGAAGCACTAAGTTGCTTTCCAAAGAGGCTGTACTATTTTACATTCTCATCAGCAGTGTAGGAGAGCTGCAGTCTCTCTGCAGCCTCTCCAGCACTTGTTGTTTTGTGTTTTTCAGATTGTTGCCAACCTTGTTGGGGTGAGATGATATCTCATTGTGGTTTTGATTTGGATTTCTCTGATAGCTTAATGATCATGAGCATTTCCTTATGTATCTTTTGGCTGCCTGATGTCTTCTTTGGTGAAGTGTCCATCCATCTCCTTTGTCCATTGCTTAACTGAGTTCTTTTTCTTTTTCCTGTTGATATTTTGCAGTACTTTGTAGATGATAGAGATCAGAAGTCAATGTGACATATAATTGTCAAACTTTTTTTCATTCTGTAGGTGGTCTTTTAACTCTCTTGATAAAATCTTTGCATGAACTTAAGTGTTTGATTTTTAGTAGTTCCCATTTATCTATTTTCTCTTCTGTTGTTTGTGCATTGTCAGATTTTGTAGTCTGTCTAAGTTGTGTATTAGAATTTCCATTGTCATCTATTTTGTCTTGCATGATCTTTATCATTTTAGGTTTGATGTTTAGGTCTTTGATCCATTTTGAGTTAGTTTTTGTGTAAGGTGTGAGATATGGGTCTTGTTTCAGTTTTTTGCTGGTGGACACCCAATTTGCGAACCCCATTTGTTAAACAGACTGTTTTTATCCCAGTTTATGATCTTTGGGACTTTGTCAAATATCAACTGTTCATTGGAGGATGGTAGTATTTCTGGTGTCTCAGTTCTTTCCCATTGGTCTGTGTGTCTCTTTTCGTACCAGTACCAGGCTGTTTTGACTACTGTGGTAGTGTAATAGGTTCTAAGGTTGGTGTACCTTACAACAGTTTCTATTGCTTATACTCAAGGAACTAATACAAGCCCACTTAAGGCTGAAAATTCAAACACAAGCATTGTTCTATATTAGTAGTAACAAATTGCCTGTTACATACCATATGAGTCATCATAGATACAACGATGTATCAGAGAGCAAAGTCAAAAATGTCTCAAGTAGTGTAACTCTGCATCTGGGTTTTGAGACCCTTTTACCACATTTACGTCAAGTAGTCATTTGTCCTCTTCTTGCATAGTTCTTGTGACAGGCCATTACTTCCTCCTGAAGAAACTCCAGTTATTAATAAGCTCAGTCCAAATGGAGCTGGAATCTACCTCCCTACAGTTTTTATTTGTTGATTTTATCTTCTTAGGCCATGTAGAAAATACCTTTGAAGAAATCAGGCCAAGTAAAAGGCCTGTGGCTATTTCCCTTTATCTTAGCCAAACTAGACAAGTCTATTCTTGATTTTTACAGGAAATTTTGCCAGATGATTTCAGCTGATTAGCATTTTAGAAGGAGAGATGAAGGAGAACATTTTGGATCGGGTCCAACCAAGAGAAGCATTTAGGGCTGGTCCATTGAGAGAACTTAGAGGTGAAGAAAACACAGAGAAGTGCCCTTTACCCTCTCTAAACATCACTGAATGCCAGTTCACCCAAAGGAGCAGTAGACTCTGAGAAAGGAAATTCATCTCAGTGGAAATGTATCCGGCACCACAGCATGAGGGCAAACAAAATTATTTCTGGGCACATCAAGAGTTTATGGATGGAAATCACGGATTGTGTCAGAACCCGTATTTCAGACAGAGACTACCGGGAATTGAATCAGTCTTGCCACTTACTAGTCATGTGATCTTGCACATATTCTTTAATCTCTCTGAGCCTCAGCTTCATTACCTGTAAGTTGTAAATAATAGCAGCATCTTCCTCATAGGATTATTGTAATTGTAGGTGACAGGGAGTGTAAGGTGTGTATAAGCACCATGCCTGACACATAGTAAATGGTCATTAACAAGCATTATTACATAACTTTAAAATTTTGTATTTTATTAGAGTAAGTTCCAATTATGTTACATTTATAGAATTCTGTCCCTCCTATTTTCTCATCTATTTGGATTGGTGATTCTATACAGACATAATCAACATCGCTGCTGGGGGCAAAATATCAAGAGGTCAGTGAGAGAAAAAAAAAAATTCCATCTGGGGAATAAAAGAATAATGAGAAGGAAAGACAATTGTATTCTTTATGAAGAGCGTTGAGACTCACTTTTGAGCTAGTTGTAATGCTTATTATGATCTGGGGGTAAATAAAATATATCCTCCATGACAGTGTCTTTCAAACTTTTAACTGATAAGTTAAAATGATGTCTTACTGCTTGATTTAACTGAGGTTGAGCATTTTTTTTCCAGACACTTATAAGCCAAATTATTTTATCATAAACATGTTCTTTATGACATCTGCAAATTTTCTGTTAGATTATGTGTTAAAGTCATTTTTATTCTTGTGTTGGTTATCCATCTTATTCTCATTGAATTAAAAAAATCTACTTGTTGAGGAAATTATCTTTTTTGCATAAAGAAATTTTAGTATTTTACATAGTTAGATTAACAGCATGAGAGTGTTCAAAACAAGAGTCAGGATGGCATGAATATGTCTTGAAGGCCTGGACATGATTGTGTGCGGGTATTTTATTTATGTAACTTACACACAAGTGTAATAGCCCCAAGTAAGTACTAATGACTAATTAAAAGAATGTGAAGAAAAGAAGTTCAATTTTTCATTACCACACCATTTTAAAAGGGATCACTCTCTTACAGATTTCTGTTAGCGAAAAAGACTTGATAATGTGCATACCCCTTTTGTTCCAAAGTTCTTAGGGAAGGTTGTT
This sequence comes from Heterohyrax brucei, assembly GCA_028571685.1. Taxonomy (NCBI): domain Eukaryota; kingdom Metazoa; phylum Chordata; class Mammalia; order Hyracoidea; family Procaviidae; genus Heterohyrax; species Heterohyrax brucei. Next base: position 176,688,546 of record CM053141.1, read on the forward strand.
CATACATGTTAGTCTTAAAGAAGCATCAGATTGGGTAAAGATTTAGCTAACAATGTCACTCTACTTAGTTTCTTCTCTTTTACCCTTTTGTATACATTGACCAACAATAGTATTTGGCTTACAGAAGCTCAGTGCATACAGTTGCTCTCAAGTAGTGTATTATGCCCCTACACTGTTTGAAACTATCCAAGTGTAAATTATGATGCCTCTTATTTTCATTGTCTGCCAGCCAACAGGTCAGCAGTTCAAGTCCACCAGGCACTCCTTGGAAACTCTTAGGGCAGTTCCACTGACCTATAGGATTACTCTGAGTTGGCACTGACTCAGTGGCAGTGGCTTTTTTCAATACTGTTTTAAACTTTGGATTCTCAGTAATGCTTAGTAACTAGGTAAGTTAAGTCAGTTGGTATATTATGAATATTAATCGTAATAGCAGTAGTAGTAGGAGTTAGAGTTGTTTTAAGCATTTCTTCTATGGATATAAGAAAAGAGGAAGATACAATTAGTTTCTTAGTTTGTAAAATAAGAACAATAATAGCATTTTACCTATTTTTTTTCCAATTTGAATGAGTTAATTATCTAAAGTACTCGAAATTAGTCCTAACATGTAGCAGGCTATAAATAGAAATTACATTTTAGGATTGTCAGTCAACACCAACACCAACACAAAGCCACTGACATCGAGTCCATTCTCACTTAAAGCCACCCTATAGGACAGAGTAGAATTGCCCCATAGGATTTCCAAGGAGTGGCTAATGGATTCAAAGTGTTGACCTTTTGTTAAAGCCCCTGAGCTCTTAAGTACTGTGCTACGGGGGCTTCTTGCCAGTCAGTATTAAATCCTAATTCAAGAACCATTATTTCCACTCCAGTTTTCCTCAGCCACCGAGCCACACTAATAACTCTTCTTTTTCTAGAGGTGGTCCTGCTGTTACAGATAAGTGCTAAGGCTTGAGAAAAGCCCACAGAAGCTGGGTCCTTGTCTCAGGACCATGAAAACATGTCCTTTCTCCATTCTCAATAAAGTAGACACTACCCAGTGATGCTCGGATCATTCCCTCAAAATGCAACTGTTAATTAATCTGCTAAATTAAGTCCTTTTCTGGGAAAACTAAGCAAGTGGAGGAAAACAACTGCAAACCATCCAGGGCTGTGTGCATACTGATGACTAATTATAAAGAGTTTGATCCTGTGCTTGACCAAGAGAGAAATACCAGTTCTTTGTAATGAGTTGAGCACACAGGCATTTGGAGATGTCATTGTCAACAGTGCTTGGAGGAGTATTCCCTCCATTGTCATGATTTGTTATTGGATTACATGATTTTCATTTTTTTTCCTTCCCCAGACTTACCACTTTAAATGCTCCATCCTTTTCAACCAAATGCAATTCTTGAGTTTCATTTAGAAGCAACAGTAGTGGTGCTCTGTGGAATGGAAAAAGGAGAAGGGAAAAAATAGAGATGTAATCTAATTTACCAGAACACATCTTGAGAAATGAGAAGACGAATCTGTCCCTTGGAGTTGCTACACTCCAGTAGAGGGCGCAATGTGGATTCACAAAGGGTTTGTGTTTTGCAGGCAGATCTCCGGGAAACAGAGGAGAAACTTATTCTGAAACTATAGCTACACAGAGCCATGGGCATTTTCCAAAATTGTTTTGGAGTCTTGTCTACATAGCAGTTATTATAACATTTTCAGAGGTCAGAAATGCTGAAAATAATAGAAGCCATGGTGTCTTCTCTCTGGGGTGGGAGTAAACTTTGGAAGCATAAAGGTAATTTAGGACTAAACCCCTGGATATGACATAATCAATCTCTCTTGTAAGTCTCTTTTGCTGTATCCATCTCTTGGTGCACACCACCAGCTGTCCCTAGAGAAAGAGCACTTGGTTTTCAGAGAACTCAAAACCACCCCAGTGCCTCAGTTATCTCCTCTTATGAACCTGAGGCTTTGAGGGCCATCTTCAGACAGCCTACAACCTATGATTCCTCTTTACAAGTTCAGGGTCTGAAATCTTAGGGTTAAAAATCAGGAGATTCTTTACAAGCAAGCTAGCCTTTTTTGGTGGATATATTTTGGTGTGAAGTCCTGGACTTTTTGACCAAAAGACTCATTAACCTGATCATTCCTCCAGCTGCTTCCACCTTCCACCACCCACCCATTTCCCATGCATTGTTAGATTGTTGAAAAACCAGTCGGAGGCAAGCCACCCTGAAAGTACAAAAAGTAAGATTTCTAGACTAGATCTTGAGTCTTAGGATTTTAGAGTTGGTTAGGGCTTCAGGTATTTTCAGGTCTAATTTTCTTTCTTTAGAAAACAGCAGCAAATGATTTCTGCTCTAAAATCAGATACTGTCAGGACCCTATCCATATGTAACCTGCAGGTCCTTCTGTTTCAGTCACCTTGGCCTGACTTCCACTGTCAGCATCTGCTGGCCTGCCTCCGGGCTTTATCTGGCTGTGGAAGGCCTCTCTGTCCACACAGATGGCTAACCAGAAAGGCCCAGGGAATTACTGTTTGTCTTCCAGCAGCCCTCAGCCAATGACTGACAGGAGTTTGTATATAAATATCCCAATTTCCTCACCATCACACTGATTTTTGCCCACTCAATAATTCTGAAGCATATGCTTTCTACTGGCTCCCAGATTTCCCAGTAGATTAAATTCTATTCTAGCACTGTGGGAGCAGGCTTGATCTAGTAGTCGTCAAATAGATTCTTATTTGTGGTGACCTCATGTGTTAGAGTAGATCTGTGTTCCAAAGGGTTTTCAATGGCTGGTTTTTTAGGGTGTAGAATATCAGGGCTTCCTTCCAGTGCCTCGAACCTCCATCCCTTCATTCCCGGTCGAGCATGTTAACCATCTGTACTGGGTAGGGACTTCAGCTGGCTGGATAGTCCTCTCTGCACTAGCAGCTTCCCTTTTCTCTGTGACTTCCCCATTACTCTACCCAGGTTGCCTAGATTGCCTCCCAAATGCCTACCACTTGCACAAGTTCTGAATCTTAAAAACTTTTAGTTCCTGCATATGGCTGTGCCTTGATGACCACAAACTTTTCAACTATGTGAGCCCATGTATTACCATTTTTGCTAAAGTCAGTTGAGTTTCTACCATTCGTAACACAAACTTTCTATTAAGTTCTTCATTTTGCGGCAGACATTGGTCAGGTACTGGGGATTGACATCATACTGTTTCTGTCCGTGGAGAATTTCCCTGAGAAAGACAGGGTTTCCTGAAATGGAACGCAGCCACTGTAATGGGTGATTGGTGATTGGAAGGCTAATATTAGAACTTGATGCCAATAATCTTCCTGATGTCATCTTCAGGAGCCACCATGTTTCTTCTTTTCTTGGCTTTCAGAAGAGACAAAGGGTTATTTTCCTTTCAGTTTCCTCAGTCACACAAGACTCCTTCCCAGTACTTTTTTAAAAGGCCAGCATGACCTAGCTGTTTGTTCCAGAAGACAAATGTCTCCTTTGTTTATTAACCTCCAAAATAGGCTTTGTCCACCATTAGGGCTTATGGTCTGTGTAAGACAACATAAAAACAAGATACATTCTCCCCCATACACATTTCAAATGAAATGTAACAGAAGGGAAATAAATAAAATGGAAAAAAAATGCCTTAAATGCTTTATGTTGGAAAATGTTATATGAGCAATAATGGTTCTTACAGGGTCTTTGGGCAGACACTTTGATAATGAAGGTTAAATGAGGGAATGTTACAAAAAATTTTCACTGTTCATAAAAATAAATCTCTAGTATGAACCAGAATGAAATAACCAGAGTTGCAGGCTCTGGGAGCAGCTGGGGTGACCTCAGCCTCAGGTTGGTAACAGCCAGACTCACTGGAACCACATACCTTCACCTCAGCAGGATTCACATAGCTCTGTCACAGGGACATTGAGTCCCACGGGCTCTGGTCTCTGAGATGGCTTTTCAGTGAAAAACAAAGCATTGTGATTTTCTGGCACTTTTTTTTTTCCCAAATCCTGGCCCTATTTCAGGGAGTCCTGCCTTTCCTGGTTAAGTACCGGTCCAGAAGCTTCCGATGCAAATGCCTGTAAGGCAGACAGGTTGTGAATGAGTGAAGTTGACTCAGACGGATCTCTGGTAAAGTTGTGAGAACATGACCTGTGTGAATGGGTCTCTACTCCTCGTCCCCAGTTGATGGTGGGAATCTGGTTCTCTGTGGAACCAGAGAGTTGCATTTTTTTAAAATTTTTTTTTAGGGTAAACTAGAAATCTGGATTTAGATGACATTTTCTTTTTTCACTTTTGTATTATCATTAAGTGAAAGTATACAGTCCAAGTCGATTTTGCATGCCCGCCTCTCTGCAACTCTACCTGCTCTCCTCACTCTGTGACAGCGCACTCTTCCTTTTCACTGTTTCTAGTATCCTCTTGATGCACACCTGTCTCCTCCTCTCCACCATCTCTTCTCCCTCTAGAAAGAAATCAGTAAGACAGCTTTCCATAAATGTATAAAACCATACAGTACGCATACCACATGCTCACACTGGTCCTCAAGTCCAGTCCGTTCTTTGTCTTCAGTGTTGACCTTAGTACTGGTTTCAGGTCTGGACCAGTAGGAAGACTGGGGACCATGTTCCCAGGGGACCCTCGAGGTTGTCAGACCATCAGTTCTGGTTTTTAGTAGAGTTCTCAATCTGAAAACCTCTTTTTCTCATGCTACATCAGGGACTCTGCATTGTGTACCTACAAGGCTGTCTTTGGTGGTGGCTAGGTACCATCTGGTTCTTCTGGTCTCATGCTGATGTGGTCTCCCAATCATATGAGTCTTTCTTTTCCCTTGGGTCTTTGATGTTTTCCATTGTTATCTGTTCCAGGTAGATTTGGACCAGTTAATGTTCCTGAGATGGTACTTGCTGGCTTTTAAATCCCCAAACACCACTCACCAATACAAGGTGCAGAAGACTGTCTTAGAAAAGGACTACTTATGCCAATTGACCTTGATGTCCCCCGAAAACACAATCCCTGGACCCCTGTCCCCGCTACTCTATCCTTTGAAATGTTGGGTCAAATTTAGACAAACTTTTTACTTTATGTTATAATCCACTTATGCTGACTTGCCTTCTACTGAGTGCTGGATCTCAGATGACAATTTCTGGTATTTCAGTGTTAACAGTCAATTTTTTGTTGAAAAAAAAGAAAAAGCTCTGCATTGTACGCGGCAAAAGAACATGTGTCTCTGGAACAGAACTGGCCTAGCTTCAGCTGGTTTGTAACCCCCTGCTAGGTAAATGCTGAGATTGTAATTACCATTGTTTGATTTCTTGGATTATCACTGCAGAGCTGTCAGATGAAGGCTCCCCAAAGCGCGTAGTACTGGGGATAAGAATTTATACTAGAAGTTGCCGTTCATTGTTGTTGTTGTTGTTAAAGTATGTAAGATGCAGTCTTGCCATCTTTGCTTCCAGGGAGCACTCTGGTTGTACTTCTTCCAGAACAGATCTGTTAGTTCATTTGGCAGTCCATGGTACATTCAACATTCTTCTCCAATACCACAATTCAAAGGCATCAATTCTTCTTCTATCTTCTTTGTTCATAGTCCAGCTTTCACATGCATATGATGCAAGTGAAAATACCATGGCTTGGGTCAGGCTCATTTTAGTCTTCAAGGTGACATCCTTACTTTTGAAATCTTTGAAGAGGCCCTTTGCAGCAGACTTTCCCAGTGCAATGCATCTTTTGATTTCTTGACTGCTGGCATTGATTGCGGACCCATGTAAAATAAAATCTTTGACACTGATTGCAGACCCAAGTAAAATGAAATCTTTGGCAACCTCAATTCTTTCTTCATTTATGACAATGTTGCTTACTGGTCCAGTTGTGAGGATTTTTGTTTTCCTGATGTTGAGTTACAATCCATACTGAAGGCTGTGGTCCTTGATCTTCATCAGTAAATGCCTCAAATCTTCTTCACTTCAGCAAGTAAGGTGGTGTCATCTGCATAACGCGGGTTTTTCAGGAGTCACCCTCCAATCCTGATGCCTCGTTCTTCTTCGTATAATCCAGTTTTTTGGATTATTTGCTTGTTATACAGATTAAAAAAATACGGTGAAAGGATACAACCCTGATGCACGTGTTTCCTGACTTTAAACCATGCAGTGTCCCCTTCTTCTGTTTGCATGACTACTCTTGATCCATATACAGATTCCTTAAGGGCACAATTAGGTGTTCTGTAATTCCCATTCTCCACAACATTAGCCATAATTTACTATGATCCACATAGTTGAATGCTTTTTCATAGTCAATGAAACACAAGGAAACATCTTGCTGGTATTCTTTGCTTTCATCCAAGATCCATTCGACATCAGTGATGATATTCTTGGTTCCACATCATCTTTGAACCCAGCTTGAATTTCTGGCAGTTCCTTGTCAATATATTGTTGTAGTCACTTTTGAATGATCTTGAGCAGAATTTTACTTGTCTGTGATATCAATGATATTGTTCAGTAATTTCCACATTCGGTTGGATCACCTTTCTTTGGAGTGGGCATAAATGTGGATCTCTTCCAAACAGTTGGCCAGGTAGCTGTCCTCCAAATTTCTTGGCATAGGCAAGTGACCGCTTCCAGCATTGCATCTGTTTGTTGAAGTATCTCAATTGATATTCCATCAATCCCTGGAGCCTTGTTTTTCACCAATGCCTTCAATGCAGCTTCAACTCCTTCCTTCGGTACCATTGGTTCCTGATCATATGCTACCTCTTCAGATGGCTGAACACTGACTACTTCTTTCTGGTATAATGACTCTGTATTCCTTCCCGCTTCTTTTAATGCTCTGAGTTGTTTAATAGTTTCCATGTAGAATCCTTCACTATTGCAACTCAAGGCTTGAATTTTTTCTTCTGTTCTTTCAGCTTGAGAAGTGCAGAGCATGTTCTTCCCTTCTGGTTTTCCTTTTCCAGCTCTTTGCACATGTTATTATAATACTTCTTTTGTCTTCTCGAGCTGCTCTTTGAAATCTTCTGTTTAGGTCTTTTTCTTCACCATTCATCCTTTTTGCTTTAGCTGCTTGACGTTCAAGAGCAAATTTCAGAGTCTTCTCTGACATCCAATTTGGTCTTTTCTTTCTTTCCTGCCTTTTTAATGATCTCTTGCTCTCTTCATGTCTTTGATGTCGTTCCATAGTTCACCTGGTCTTCAGTTGTTTGTGATCAACATACCAAATCTGTTCCTGAGATGGTCTTTAAACTCAGGAGGGATATACTCAAGGTCATACTTTGGCTCTCGTGGATTTGCCCTAATTTTCTTCAGTTTCAATCTGAATTTGCTTATAAGTAATTGATGATCTGTGCCACAGTCGGATCTTGCTCACGGTCAGTCTTGTTCAGACTGCTGATACGGAGCCATCATCTTTTTCCTCAGATGTAGTCAGTTTGGCTCCTGTGTGTGCCGTCTGGTGAGGTCCATGTGTACAGCAGTCTCTGTGTTGGTTAAAAAAGGTATTTGCAATGAGAAAGTCATTAGTCTTGCAAAATCCTATCATGCAATCTCCAGCATTATTTCTGTATACCAAGGCCGTATTTTCCAACTACTGATCCTTCTGCTTTGTTTCCAACTTTTGAATTCCAGTCAGCAGTAATTATCAATGCATTCTGATTGCATATTCGATCAGTTTCAGACTGCAGAAGCTGGTAAAAGTCTTCAGTCTCTTCATCTTTGGCCTTAGTGATTGGTGCATAAATTTGTATAATAGTTGAATTTAACTGGCTGTCCTTGTAGGCGTATGGATGCTGTCCTATCACTGACAGCACTATACTTCAGGACAGATCTTGAAATGTTCTTTTTGATGATGAATGCAACACCGTTCTTCTTCAAGTTTCATTCCTAGCACAGTAGACCAAATGATTGTCGGATTCAAAATAACCAAAACTAGTGCACTTCAGCTCACTAATGCCTAGGATGTCAATATTTATGTGTTCCATTTCAGTTTGATAATTTCCAGTTTTCCTGGATTCAGCCCTCTTACATTGCATGTTCCAATTATTAGTGGATGTTTGCAGCTGTTTTTTTTTTCTCATTTTGAGTCTTGCCACGTCAGCAAATGAAGATCTCGGAGGCCTTACTCCATCCATGTTGTTAAGATCGACTCTGCTTTTAGGAGACAGCTCTCCCTCAGTCATTTTCTGAATGCCTGCCAGACTTGGGGGCTCACTTTCTGGCACTGTATTGGACAATGTTCGGCTGTTATTCATAAAGTTTTCCCTGGCTAATTCCTTTCAGAAGTATACTGCTGGGTCCTTCTTCCCTGTCTGTCTTAGTCTGGAAGCTCAGCTGAAACTTATTTACCATGGTTGAACCTGCTGGTACCTAAACACCAGTGGCATAGCTTCCTGCATCACAGCAACAAGCACGCTGCCACTGACAGACAGGTGGGGGCTGCCCACTCCCACCTTACCTGATGGTGTTAACGCTGCTTATCTGATGGTGTCACCCCACTTACCTGATAGTGTTGCCCTCCTTCAGTTCATTAGTAGAGCATTTTGTAAACATGTTACTGAGTTTAACATGAAGGATTTCATGACATTCCCCCTTATAGCACTACAAGGTGAGCACTAGTGTTGTTTCTGTTTTACAGATGGGTAGACTGAGGCTTTAAGAAATGAAATGATTTGATGAAGTTCAGAGTATAGGATACCGTTTGTGCATCATTCATCTTCTTGGCTGTTTTAGTTACTGAGTGTTGCTATAACAGAAATGGAAACCCTAGTGGCATAGCGGTTAAGAGTCTGGCTGCTAACCAAAAAGTCAGCAGTTCAAATCCCCAAGTCAATCCCTGGACATGCTATGAGGTACTTCTACTGTGTCCTATAGGGTTGCTGTAAGTCAGAATTGATCGATGGTGATTTGTTGGTTTTATAACAGAAATGCCACAAGTGAATGGTTTTAACAAGAGAAATTTATTCTCTCACAGTCTGGTAGGCTAGAAATCCAAATTTAGGGGGCTAACTCCAGAGGAAAGGTTTTTCTTTCTGTCGGCTGTGGGTAAAGTCCTTGCCAATCTGCCCTGGTCTAGGAGCCTCTCAGCCTAGGTGTTCTGGGTCCAAAGGACATGCTATTATACTACCTTTTGTTGGTTGGTGATGTGAGGTTCCCATGTCTCTCTGCTCGATTCTCCTTTTTATTTCTCAAAAGAGATTGACTTAAGAAAAACTCATTTTGTGGACTGAATTCTGCCTTGTTAACATAAACTGTCATTAATCCCATATCAGTAACATCTTAGAGATAGGATTTACAACACATAGGAAAATTACATCAAATGACAAAATAGTAGACAATCACCTAGACAATACTAGAAATTGTGGCCTTCCCAATTTGGCAGATATTTTTGGAGGACACAATTTAATCCATTCAAATACTTAAATTCAGACTTATAGCCTACTGATCTGTGAGAAACTAAACCTGTCTTGATTGAAGCCATCCACTTGTGGTATTTCTGTTACAGCAGCCCTGAATGACTAAGACCTGTGAAGTACAGTTCTGCTCTGACACACAGAGGTTCACAGTGAATTGGATGGAACTGACAGAGCCTGGCCAGCTGGCTCCAAAGTGAATACTTTCTCAAACCAGTCATGGAAATGTTTGTGTGATTCTTTTTCCAGATCCTTTCCAGTATTTGTTGTTGTCATTAGGTGCCACTGAGTTGGTTCTGACTCATAGCGGCCCTATGTACAACAGAACGAAATATCGCCTGGTCTGCACCATCCTTACAGTCCTTGCTGTGTTAAAGCTCACTGTTACAGCCACTGTGTCAACCCATCTCATCAAAGGTCATCAAGCATGCTGTCCTTCTTCAAGGCTCATCCCTTCACAAGTAGTGTCCAAAGTACGTAAGATGTGGTGTAACCCCCCTGTCTTCTGAGGAGCCTTCTGCTTGTACTTCTTCCTGGAAGATTTGTTCATTCTCCTGGCAGCCCATGGTATGTCCAATATCCTTTGCAAACACCATAATTCAAAGATGTCAATTCCTCAAAAATGCAGGTTAAGGCCAATTTCTAAACATCTTCTGTCACCTTAGGTCAGGTGTAACCATTTTAAATACCCACAGGGGCCAGGTGAGGAGTTAGGTTAAACGGCCTGCTTTTTGTTTGCATTTCAAACACAGATACATAATTTTCACCCTCACTTGGAGTTATCCTTTAGGTATTTGCCCATTTATCTTAGACTCTATGACTCTTCCTGTCTCCCATTTATTTCCACACTTCTGATAGAGATGTGACTATGAAAAATACTTACTTTCCTTTCAACTCCAAGGAAAACAGCAATGAGAAGGGGGTAACAAATGGCAACTGATCCTGACCTCCCATCAGAGAAACGATGCGGAAGCTGCAGATTGGAGAGGCTGGTCCCTCTCTGATCTGGAACTCAGTCCGGCCAGCTGTTCTGTGTAGTAATGCAGGCCTCGTTATACTAGATCTTGAAATTTCTCAAGAGAAGTCAAATACTCAGAACTATTTCTGAAATCTTCAGATCCTGAAGGTTAACTAGGACTTCAGTATTCTGAAAAACTATAGGCAAACCACCCTTGGCCAGGGCCAGATGAATGTGTCTGCAGGCTGCAGTTTACATACACACCCCAAGTCTGTTTAGGTTCACCACTCTTTGTCCTCCAGAGTCCTTGAGACACATACCGTGATTTTCTAGATAAGCAGCAAGACTTGGCAGAGTAATACAGGGGCACAGACAAACTTATCCCTAAGGATTCCCTCTTTATCTCCACTTTCTGTTTCTAGGAGAAGTAGGTTAAAATGTGGATGTATATGTCCTGCGTATGTCTCTGTATGTGTGTAGTGGAGGACCTAGATGGCACAAATAGTAGCCAGGGCACTAAATGAAAGGCTGGTAGTTTTAACCCTGCCCAGAGGCATGGGAGAAGAAAGGCCTGGTGATCTGCTTTTGAAAGATCACAGCCATGAAAACTCTGTGGAGCACAGTTCTAGTCTGACACACATAATGTTGCCATGAGTCAGAATCCACTCCACGGCCACTGGTTTGTGGTGTATGTGTGCGTGTGTGTGTGTGTGTGTGTGCATGCGTATTAATGGCCCAGAGATAGACCTGATTTAAACAAACAAACAAATACGTTCTTGGATGTTGGCTTTCTTCAGAAACCATTGAAGGGCTGAAAAACAAAAGAATTAAATATTCAGATATGTACCTTTTGCTAATGGCTGGCAGTATTTAAACATGAAAGATAAGGTTTTATCAAAAAGATTCCTAAATCAGGAAGATGTATTTACGGGGCTCTTTTTTTTTTCCCCCTGTGTAAAACAGTTGTGTCCCCTGACCAGATTTCTATTGGCCTTGATGATTAGTTGGCTATTTTAGTAGTTCATTGTCTCAGCCATTAGTAAGAACTCCTCCTAAATGGGACTCGCTATGTCATAACTGAATAAAATATTCATTAAAATGTTGCTTTTAATGGATTTGTTCAGCCTGAAGTCAAGCAGAAGGAACTGCACGCTGATTTGTGGAGCAGTAGGGCTGCTTCAAGCCTGAGTAGGCCTCAAGTCTGGCCTCATCCGACAGCCCCTCCACCTGCCCTCTTTGTGGACGGGAAGGAAACTGAAACCATACTGACAGGGTAGTTTGTTCAGGGCCAGAATTATCTTCCTTTTTGTGTGAGTGTGAACCAGCTTGGTATCTTTCATGTTTTGTTCAATGGAGCTGTGGCTATGGTTCTTCCCAGTCACACAGGAGTGATTTTGTGAAATGTAATTGCCATATGTGTGATTGCTCAAGCTTCAAAGTTAATAAATTTATCTTTGAACCCGAACTCTGTTACCTATTAGTTTCGTGACTCTTACACACAGGTATCTTAACTTCTTTGAGCTTCTGTTTCCTTGTCCTCTTTTCTAGGGCACTTTTCTGATAGCACTTACTTTACAGGATATTTGTGATGACTGAATAGAGACAGTTTATGAAGTGTGGAGCCTGGAGCCTGGGAGCTATTAAAACTTATCAACATCAATCATGCTCTGATACGTACGCTCCCAAATGCCACCCAGCATCTGGAAATTCTCACAGTACTTGCTGCTAGATAATTTGGTTGTTAACTCATTGTTGTTGTTGCTGTTGTTAGCTGCTGTTGAGTTGACCCTTGATTTTGGCTATCCCTCATACAGCAGAAAACAGCACTCCCAATCCTGTATCCTCCCCATGTTCAGTTGAAGATTGGGCCAGTATGATTCACAGAGTTTTCATGGAAGTAAATCACCAGGCCTTTCTTCCTAGTCTGTCTTAGACTGGAAGTTCTACTGAAGTTCTACTGAAACCTGTCCAGCATCACAGGAAAACACAAGCCTACGTTAAGAGATAAGTGGTGGCGGCCCATTGGCAAAAATTGAACTTGAGTCTCCTGAATAAGATGGGAATTCTACCACTGAACTACCAATGCCTTTTGTCTCATAGTAATGAAAACCAAACCTGTGGCCACTGAATCAATTTGAACTCATAGAAACCTTATAGGACAGAAGAGAACTGCCTCATAGAGTCTCCAAAGTTTTATCGAAGCAGACTGCCGTGTTTTTCTCCTACGAACCTGCTCTTAGGTTCAAACTAGTGATGTTTTTAGTTAGCAGCTGATCTCTTAACAACCGCACCACCAGGGCTCTTTACGTGAGTCCTGGTATAGACAAGGCATAACAGAGGACAGATGAAAGAACTGTGAATCATACAGGCTAAGAGACATGAGCAGGATTACTCATCAAGTTGGTGATGGGATTTGGGAATATAATTAAGGATTTTGACTGCATTCTCAGCATTAATTCCATTCCTTCATATTATATTGGGATCTTTTCAACACTCTATAGGGCAGTTCTACTCTGGCCTCTAGGGTCGCCATGAGTCAGATCCGACTCGATGGCACTTGGCTTGGCTTTCCCCTCTCTTCTTATCATTTTTTTCCTCTTAGTCTAATTTCTGTATCCAGGGTACATAAATCTGAAATCATGCTATTATCGTGCTATTTGATCTCTATCTGCTCAGCTTTGTACTTTTAAGTCCTGAGCAATCCCTTTCTTTTCCAATCTTTTAAAACATTGTGACATGAAAAAAAAAGGAATGTAGAATCTTCCTTATGTTAACACTATTCCTGTTGCTGTTAAGTGCCACCAAGTCGGTTCTGACTCTCAGTAACCCTATGTACAGTAGAATGAAGCATTGCCCAGTCCTCTGCCTTCAAGATCATTGTCACAGCCACTGTGTCAATCCATCTCTTTGAGGGTCCTCTAATTTTTTCGCTGGCTTTTACTTCACCGAGCATGCTGTCCTTCTCCAAGGACTGGTGTCTCCTAGTAACATGTCCAACTGCAAGAGCGGGTCTTATTGTCTGCACCTCTCAGGAGCATGCTGGCTGTGCTTCTTTCAAGACATATTGATTTGTTCTTCTGGCAGTCCGTGGTATATTCAGTAATCTTTGCCAATGCCATAATTCAAAGGCATCAATTCTCGTTTGGTCTACCTTATTCAGTGCCTAGCTTTCTCATGCACATGAGGTGACTGAAAATACCATGGCTTGGGTCAAGCACACCTAGTCCTCAAAGTGAGATCTTCACTTTTGAACACTTTAAAGGGGTGTTTTGCCCCAGATTTGCCCCATGCAATCTACTGTTCAATTTCTTGGCTGCTGCTTCCATGAATGTTGATTGTGAATCCAGGTAAAATGAAGTCCTTGACTACTTCAATCTTATCTCCCTTTATCATATTGCTTACTGGTCTAGTTGTGAGGAGTTTTGCTTTCTTTATGTTGAGGTATAATCCATACTTCATTAGTGTTTTGTAACAGTATCAGTTTCTGAATGTAGGAATCCAGGCCCAGCCTCTGTTTTAAAGGTCATGGGGCACAGGGGGTCATTCTCATTTTAGCCCACTCTATTCCTGCCTTGTTCTAAACACTGTTTATCTCCTGGAGACCAGCAATTATTTGAGGTAGTGACCAAGGGCAAATCAGTGCACTTTCTTTCTGGTTCTTTCTTTCTGCCTCCTTAAAGTGGAAATGCTTATCTATTTGTTAGTAAAGCTGTGGTATTTCCCCATAAAGGTAAGGGGGAAATTCAACAACTGTGATCTTTGTCTCTTGCACTCTGGAGCTGGGTGGGGCCAAAGTTTTATTTTTATAGTCTTCAAATTAAAGTTGCAAACAATTATCATGAAATCTCTGGCATAATAAAACAGCTACTGCTCAGGGCAGGGCCCAGGGAAGTATGAGGGATGGAGTAATCACCTGGGAATGGGCCAGAGGCTGTCTCAAATAGACTCTTCCTTGGTGTCTATGTCCTGGGAGGGAAAATATACTCATCAAGTTTCTGATTGAGCAGGGATTGCCAACGGCGCTCTTGGTAACCAGGCAAACAAGACTCCCCTACTCCCCACTCTTAAAAATCTATCAAGATTTAATCACACTGCTTTATCTCCAGGACCTAACCTCAGAGTGTTCATGAGAACATTTGCCCAAAAGCAGGTGCCTCAGTGGGAGCCATGGTCCCTTTAGGACTTTTTCTGGAGTGGAAGAAGCAAAGATTGCTTTTTGGTCCCCTTTGACTCTCTTCTGAATTAACATGAAATTGAAGATGGCTGTAGCTAGGCAAAAAAAGAGAACCATGGGGAGGAGAGCAAGGGAAGAAGACTCAGAAAGTCAGTTTGAAGAGTGTCTTGGAACCCAGGGGAAACTGATGGTTCCCTTCCAGGCCATCAGGAAAATGAAAATGCCTCACCCAACCAAATTTAAATCCTTTCATTTAGGTCTCCAAAAACCTTCTCCGGGGAGTAGACTTTGGGTTGTGAATTCCTCCAAGCTGATTATTTCAGGAAAAGCACAGATGGTCCCCTTCCGTGGTCCCCTCACCCCCAATTTTAACAACTCTGTGAGCTCCACAGCCGAAGCGATGCCAGCACAGAGAGGGTGGCTACATCTGGACGTGTAACTGAGAAACAACACGAACACTGATGCCTCAGTATTAATTAATGGAACTTGATGTTTATTGCGGTCATGTCAACTGATCGCTTTCTACAGAAAATTAATTAAACCACGGATAGGGGCTTGGGAGCTCCCTGAACAAGGCCCAGGGCTGATCTGGCAGAGCCTGTGGGACTGCAAAGCCAGGCTACATCTGCGATTTGAGTTGTGAGCAAGCGTTGTCTAAACTCAGAGACTTGGATTCCAGTGCTGAGAGGATGGAGAGGAACGTGGGGCCTTTGCTACCTTTTGCCCTTCGTCACTTCCCACTTTGGCCTTTGGATTATTTCCTCAAGTTCCTGCAGTAGCTGTTCCTGTGCTGTGCAGAGCAAACGTCTCATTTTCCTGTGAAGCTGAGGTGTGGACTAAATGGTGGGTAAAAATAAGTCCATGAAGAAAATCTCAGTAGGGCTCCTTTGGGCTCTGCTACCGGGTGGTTTTTTTAGAAAGAAAGCCTGAATGTCAACATGCTGTCCTTCTAAAATGTCTCTCATTAGCGTTTTGGACCCTTCATTCTTGTTCTCCTGCCTCCTTTCACTCTTTTCTTGACTCTGCTCTCTTTTCTTTCCTGAACAGAAGTCACAGTTGTATTTATCGCAATTTTTTTCAATAACCTTTTTTTCCTCACTGTGAATTGAAATATGCTTAAGAAAATTAATCAAAAAACAGAAAAGTGTGAAAACCAAACCAATACTGATGCCGTCGAGTTTATTCCAATGAACAGCCTACCCTAAAAGGCAGAGTAGAACTGCCCCATAGTGTTTCCAAGGCTGTAATCTTTATCAAGGTGGACTGCTACATCTTTCTCAAGAGGAGCGGCTAATAGGTTCAAACTGCTGACCTTCTAGTTAGCAGCCAAGTGCTTAGCTGCTGTGCTAACGTGGCTGCTTAGAACAGTATGTAGAGATTGCCAGTTAAGGAATAACAGCTAACGTTTGAGTGTTTGCTACCTGACAAATTCTCATTAGGTCCTTTTACAACCACATGAGACAGATACTCTGTAGCTGAGGAAGTGAAAAGAGAGGTTAAGTAACTTGCCAAAATTCCCACAACTAGTAAGCAGTAGAACAGAATTTAAATTAAGAAGGTCTGGCTCCATGGACTGCAAGTTCAGTAGGTTCTACTATCTTGCTGGGCAAGCAGTGCAAACCACAGGGCTGTGCAAACCATAGTTCAGTAACACATCCCATTAGAAAGTGTGTCTATCTTGCAGGTTTATGTCACTGAGACTGATTATCCAGGGAGCTGGGAAGAGGGTCTAGTCTGGGAAACTTACCACTCTCTATGCTCATGCTCACTGATCCATAGGCTTAGAAGCCTGGTTTTTACAGGAATGAATTAGTGTCAACTGAGTTTGTAGAAATTGCTGTGGTACCTTGAATGTCAGACTGGTTAATTTACAAAGAGCAAGACTGAAGTCTAGAAGGGCTCTCGTTGGTCTGTCAGTGCATCCTCTCCCTGCAGCGATGAATTTGCATAGAAGCTAACCAATGGCTGTTTTCTTGGCCTGATTGCCTGGAATCAGCCGATAGGAAGTCTGTTGGCGAACTATTGCCTGAATATCTTTTCAGCACCACATCTAACTTGCTGCTCCATACCTCCCTCACTGCAGGGATAATGGAAACTATAGCATACTAAGCCAAAGCCATCTGGCCACTTTACCGCCAGTCCCGAGACCAACCATCCCCATTTCAAAGGTGTATTTTTTTTCTGTAGATTTCTTGCTACACTGAGTCAGGTCACACTTGATTCTTTTTGCTCTGGGAGCCATTCTGTCTTTTAAAGGTGGATTTGTACATCAGATCAGCTTGCTTGTGTTCTCTAAAGCTCAATTCCACAAGGACAGTTTTGTTTGTTTGTTTGTTTGTTTTTCCTTAAACCTCATTGAGAGACATTTCACATGTCATAGAATTCACCCATTTTAAGTGACGGTTTGCTGAGTTGTGCAACCATCATCACTGCCCAATTTTAAAACACCTATTGTTGATAGTTGCTGTTGAATCATTTCTAACTTACGGCAACCCTACATGCACAGAGTAGAACTGTGCCATAGGGTTTTCAAGGCTATGATTTTTTGGAAGCAGATCACCAGGTCTGTCTTCTGAGATATCTCTGGGTAGGTTTGAGCTGCCAACCTGTTGGCTAGTAGTTAAGTAGTTAACTATTTATACTGCCCATGGACTCCATCAGATCATCCCATTAAGATTTGCAGTTAATCCCTGTTCCCACCCTGGCCCCAGCAATCACTGTTGGGTCTCCATTGATTTGTCTTTTCTGGACATTACATATAAATAAAATCCTATGAGAAGAAATCTTTTGTGTCTGGCTTCTTTGAGTTAAAATAAGGTTCTCACTGTTCATCCATGCTGTACATTGTTCATTATTCATTTTTTCTTATTGCAGAAGAGCAATCCATTGTCTGGATATGCCACAATTTTTCCAGCAGTTTTCAGGCATTTCCTTCATCAGTTGATGAACATTTCTGTTGCTGGCATTTTTTGGCTATGATGAACAGTGATCTGTGAACATTCATGGACCAGTTTTGTGTAATGTGTGGGTACACAGGAGTGAAATTGCTAGGTCATATGGCAGATCTATATTAACTTTTATAAGAAGCAAAACCCTGGTGGTGTAGTGAGTTAAGTGCTACATCTGCTAACTAAAAGGTCAGCAGTTCAAATCCACCAGGTGCTCCTTGGAAACTCTATGGAATGGTTCTACTCTGTCCTACAGATTCACTATGAGTTGGACCTGACTCAATGGCACTGGGTTTTATAAGAAGCATCTGAACTGTTTTCCAAAATGGCTGCATCAAAGAACAATTTTGTTATTCTGTTTCCAAGTTGGTAGGATACCCGTCATGCTAGCTTCCTCGAAGTGGCAATGAAAGGAAAAGAAATTACCCATGATGCCAGCACCACTGTTAATGTTTTTCTGATATACACTGAATCATCATTTGTACATGTCAGATAATATGAGGACTAACAATTAAGTTCACCAGCTCCTCCTAGAAAAGGTGCTACATACCTCATTGGTGACTATCACTGCAGTCACCTTCTAAGTATCCCCCTAGCTTCCACTGGTGCATGGACAAGAGTGACTCATCCACCATTCAAAGCAATTTTGGAACTCTTTTTCTAGAATGTACAGCAGGGCTCTCATTGTATTACCCTTGATATCCTGAATGTCATCAAAATGTCTTCCTTTCAATATTTCTTTTATCTTTGGGTAAAGTAAAAGTCATTGGGGTCCAGATCAAGTGAGTAGCTAGGGTGTTCCAATACAGTTATCTGTTTACTGACTAAAAACTCCTCACAGCCCACTACACAATAAAGTTTGCAAACTTGCCACTGTACCACCATGCACAATGGCCATTCCAGAAGAGTTCCAGTATTGTTTTGAAGAGTGGACTAGGCGCCGATGTCAGTGCATAGCTCCCCAAGGTGTGTACTTTGAAGGTGACTGTAGAGATACTCAGCAGAGATATGTAGCACTTAGAATAATTAAGTTCGTGTACTTGTCAGAGCTCACATATATGTATGTACGCATTTTATGTCAATAAAATTGCACATCTACATAAACAATACATATGAATATTATGTAAGTGATGCAACTGGGATAATATATTAACATTTGAACTTCCTTTTTAACTTAACACTATGATTATTTATTAGAGCTATTAAAAACTCTTTGAAAGTATAATTTTCAGTATGTTCATAATATTATCCATATGCATATACTATAATATTTAAACCACCATCGAGTCGGATCCGACTCGACAGCACTTGGCTTATCTTATTTTTTGATCTTTTAGATTGTGCTATATTTACTTTTAAGTCATAACATAGACTATCTTATGCCTTCAGTCTTTGTTTTAGCAGGCCCTTGTCTGATGCGTTTTCTAATGCTTATCCCTTTAACTCCTCATGGCCGTATATTCACACACCATCAGGTTTACCCTCTCTGTTTCCTCTTGTTGTTAGGGCCCCTCCAGTTGGTTCCCACTTATAGTGACCCTGTGGACAACAGAATGAGATATGGCCTGATCCTGCACATTCCTCACAACTGTTCTGCTCTGCCGATTGTTGCAGCCACTGTGTCAGTCCATCTCACTGAAGATTTTCTTTTTTGCTGGTCTTCTCTACTCTATCAAATATGATATCCTTCTCCAGGGACTGAGCCCTCATCATAATATGTACAGAATATGTGAGATGTAGCCTTACCATCCTTGCTTCTAAGGAGCTCTCTTTTGATATATATGAAGTCTAGTAAGTTTTACCCTGGCCCCTAGTGTTGCCATGAGTTGGATCCGACTCGATGGCACTTGGCTTGACAGTCATTTTAACAGAGGGATACTTTAGATTGCAAACTTCAGTTCTCAAAATGTCTGTTTCTGATAATAGCAAAGTTACTGATCAATTCAATTCATAAAAAAAATCACAAGCAGGATGGTTGCTTGTGAGTGTGGATAGATTGATTGAATGTTTTTACTCTGTGTCATTGCTGTTGCTGTTAACTAGGCACAGAGTGAAAATTTGTCATTCTTTCCATGTCTTCATAATCTTTGGTACATTTAAGTCTATCGTGTAGTGCCTTCCAACAGAAGGGACTTACCTTACAGCACTATATTTGAGAATATACTATTGTGATCTATAAGGTTTTCATGGGTATATTTTTAGAAGTAGATTGCTAGCCCATCTTAACCTAAAAGCTCTTCCAAAACCTATCCCCCACGGGTGACCCTGTGGGTATTTGAAATTCTGGTGGCATAGCTTACAGCATTTTAGCAATATGCATGTCATCACACCATGACAAACTCACAGGGATGTAGTGGGTTTGATTATATCAAACAAACAAACAAAAAAAGTTGTCTTCGAGTCAACTGTGACTTACAGTCAGCCTGTAGGATAGAAACGAGCTGTCTCACAGTTTCCAAGGAATGCTCGGTGGATTTGAACTGCTGACTTTTTAGTTGTCAGCCAAATACTTAACCATTGTGCTACCAGAGTCTCATTTTAATATATAGTAGGTTCTGCTTTTAAGGTTCACATAGAGACTATGGACACAGCAGGAATGACATGTTCATTTAAAACGCTAAAGATAGGATAATGCCTGCAGTGGCCTTCTGATGCTACAACTTACAAGGCAACTTCCTCTAATCCTTTCTTCTCCTAAAATAAACTCTTAAGTGCCGGCCTGATCATGTAGCTGTTCAGTTCTCTGTACCTGGTCATTCAAGATTCATTATGGTCTCCCAACCCACTTCATATCTTACCCAAACTGAAAAGCTGCTTATTCCTTAAGAGAAAATTCTCTTAAGTACAGAAGTAGAGAATTTCTCACTTTTTCTTTTCTTTCTCTTTTTCTTTGGCTTCAGCTACTTGATGTTCAAAAGCAGGTTTCAGAGTCTCTTTTGACACCCAGTTTGGTCTTTTCTTTCTTTCTTGTCTTTTTAATGACCTTAAGCTTTCTTTATGTATGATGTGTTGGATGTCATTCCACAACTCATCTGATCTTTGATCATTAGTGTTGAATGGATCAGATCTATCCTTGAGGTGGTCTCTAAACTCAGGTGGGATATACTTATGGTCATACTTTGGCTTTTGTGGACTTGTTTGAATTTTCTTCAGTTTCAGTTTGAACTTGAGTATGAGCAGTTGATGGTCTGTGACACAGTCAGCTCTTGGTCTTGCTTGGACTAACTACATTGAGCTTTTTCACTGTCTCTTTCCATAGATGTAGTTGATTTGACTTCTGTGTATTGCATGTGGCAAGGTCCACATGTGTAGCTGCCATTTGTATTGGTAAAAAAAGATATTTGCAATGAAGAAGCTGATGGTCTTGCATAATCTATCATGTGATCTCTGGCATCATTTCTGTCATCAATGCTGTATTTTCCAAGTACTGATCCTTCATCTTTGTTTCCAACTTTTGATTGCAATCATCAGTAGTAATCAGTGCATTCTGATGGCGTGTTTTGGACTGCAGAGGCTGGTAATCAGTGTCAGTTTCTTCATCTTCGTCCTTAATGATTGGTGCATAAATTTGGATAATATTAGTACTAACTGGCTTTCCCTGTAGACGTGTGGATACTATCCTATCACTAACAAAATTGTACTTTAGGATAGATCTTGAGATGTTCTTTTCGACAATGAACATAACACTAATCTTCAAGTTGTCATTCCCAGCATATGCCATGTCAATCTAGCAACAGGTTTTTCTTCAAGTACCTCAAAAACCAAATGCACTGCCATCAAGTTTATTCCAACTGAGTGGTCATATAAACAGGAGACAACTTACCAGAATAACTACAACTAGCTACAGTAAAAGGTAGAATATGATAAATGCTTTGTGAAAGATTTAAGCAAATTTTTAGAGATTCCAAAGTAAGAGATATGATATCTGGTTGGGCCTTTAAGATAGGCCTGGAACGATAGGCATGCCATAGAATTGTCTGATTCAAAATGGCCAATATGAGTCCATTTCAGCTCACTAAGACCTAGTGTATCAACATTTAGGTGTTGCATCTCATTTTTGATGATTTTCAGTTTTCCTAGATTCATACTCTGTGCATTCTATGTTCCAATTATTAGTGGATGCTTGCAGCTGTTCTTTCTTTGTTTTCTTTCTTTTTTTTCTCTCTCTCTCTCTTTACAGTAACAGCTTTTTCTGAGACATAATTCATATACTAAAACTTCACCATTTTAAAGTATATAATTATGTGGTTTTTGGTATATTCACAGAGTTGTGCAACCATCACCACTATCTTATATTAAAACATTTTTATCATTCCAGAAAGGAACTCTATATCTATTGGTGATCACTTCCCATACTCTCTTGATTACTGTAGCTTTACAGTAAGTGTTGAACTCTAAAAGTGTTAGTCTTTCAGTTTTGTTTTTAGTCAGGTTTGTTTGGGCTATTCTGGCTCAGCATTTCCACATGAAATTTAGGATTAGCTTGTCAATTTCTTCAAAAAGCTAGCTGAAATTTTGATAGACCCTTATTGAATTTGTAGATCAATTTAGGGAATATTACCGTCTTAATAACATTGAGTCTTCCAATCAATAGACATGAAGTATCTTTCCATTAATTATTTAGGTCTTCTTTAACTTATTTCAACAAAGTTTTGTATTTTTCAGGGTAAAAATCTTATACTGCTTTAGTTAGATTTATTTATAAGTATTTTTGATGCTATTTTAAACAGAATTGTTTTCTTAACTTTATTTTTGGATTGTTTATTGCTGTTTGATAAAATGAAACTGCTTTTTGGTTATTGATCTTGTACCTTGCAACCTTATTGAACTCATTTATTACTTTCAGAAGTTTTTTTTCATTCCCAGTATATTCTTTAAGATTTTCCACAAGACTTTGTTATCCATAAATAGAAATAGCTTCACTCCTTATTTTCTAATCTATATATGTTTTATTTCATTTTCTTGCCCAATTGTGTAACAAGAGTCTGCAGTGTAGTTGATGTGGTGAGAGGAGACATCCTTGACTTGTTTCTGGTTTTAAAGGGGAAAACAATCTTTCACCACTAGGTATGATTTTATCTCTGAGTTCTCAACCTTCTTTTGTGCTGTACCCCCTTCCTACCATGAATGTTTTATATATCTGCCTATCTCTATTTTTCAAAATTGTACTTATTATTCCAGGCCTATCTTAAAAGCTCAGCCAGATATCATATCTCTAATTTTGGAATCTCTAAATATTTGCTTAAATCTTTGACAAAGCATTTATCGTATTCCGCCTTTTACTGTAGCTAGTTGTAGTTATTCTGGTAAGTCGTCTCCTGTTTATATGACCACTCAGTTGGAATAAACTTAATGGCAATGCATTTGGTTTTTGAGGTACTTAAAAAAACCCTGTTGCCATCAAGTCAATTTCTGACTCATAGTGACCCTATAAGACAGATTAGAATGGCCCCATAGGGTTTCCAAGGAGTACTTGCTAGTTGAACTGCTGACCATTTGGTTAGCAGCTGTAGCTCTTAACCACTATGCTGCCAAGATTTCCTTTTAGTATTTAGCAGACAGTTCTCAGGTATCATGGATTGACTGAATATTTACCATTCCAAATAATAACAAGCTTATGAGTAGAATTGGAATTGGATTAAATGTTTGAAAAGACAAGCTCTCTCTGACTTGTTCTTTTTTAATTCTGAAAAGATTTTTTTCCCCTTTTGAATCGAGTCCTAGTCATCTAAGACTGCCATAATAGAAATGTCACAAGTGGCTGGTTTTAACAAAGAGAAGTTTATTCTCTCACGGTCTAGTAGGCTAGATGTCCAAATTCAGGGCATCGGGGTCCAGTCTCTCTTTGCTTACTGTGGAGGAAGTTTCTTGTACTGCATTAGTCTTTCCTTAGTCTGAAAGCATCTCTGTGCAGGAACCCCAGGTCCAAAGGATGTGATCTGCTCCTGGCACTGCTTTATTGATAGTATGAGGTTCCCAAATCTCTTCTTACTTCCTTTTCTTTTCATCTCTTATAGGCTAAAAGATAGTGCAGGCCACATCCCGGGGAAACTCCCTTCACATTGGATCGTGAATGTAACTTGAGTAAGAGTGTGATGGTCCCCACTCTAGTCCCCTCTAACATAATCCAGTTTTTCCCTGTTAACCACAAGTACTGATTAAGATTCTGACATACGCAAAAATCACATAAAATGGGCAATTATACAAACAGGACCCAACCAAATTGTTACACATGGTTTTGGGGGACACAGTTCAATCCATGAAAAAGCCTTTTTGTAGATGTTTATATAAGATAATTATTAAATCCTAAGAAGCTTCTTAAATACTCAGAAATCTTCTAGGATATAAAGTAACATCAACATTACAAGTACAAAGAGAAAAGTTCTTGAAATCAGGAGAGAGAGGCTGTAGCAAGATTATTTCTCCGCTAGCACTGTCTTGGATCTTCTGTTCAGTTCCTATCACTCTGGACATACTACACCTTTTCTCTTACTGCAGTTGGCTGGCACTGGAAAGAAAAGAAGTTGGTGTGAAGAGAGCTAACCTCTTTGAAAATGACCCGTTGTTGGCTACAGTTAGCATTGGCATATAGAACCAAGTAAATTTCTAATGAGTGTAACTCTAACTGTAAGTAATCTAGGGAATGTTTTATCCAAGTTTCAAGTTGGAATATTTTGGGATAACAGTCAGAAAAACAAATCTATTCAGTTTGGTACTTGGGTATAGAATTTGAGCCTCAGATTTGAAAAAAAAAAAAATTTCCCCACTGACTCCCTTCTCTAGATAACTTTATTAGTTCCCTTTGCTCCGCACATACATCAGAAGAAGCTGGAGGGCTTGTTAAAACTGATTCAATATATTTGTAGTGGGACTAAGAATTTTCATTTTTAATAAATTTTCAGATAATGTTAATGCTGCTGGTGCAGGAACCACACTATGAGAACCCCTACTCTGCAACTGACATGCTCAATTTTAGTCTATGAAATATTCTTTCCTTTTAATGTGGGTTTCATTTAGCTGTTGTAGAAAGCAATCTGATTTACCAAGACACATTTATTTTTCTCCTTTTAATTTTTTGTTGATACTGTGTATTTTCACGAATAAAGGCAAACTGATTAAAAGACCAATTCAGAAATTTTGTTATGAGTTATAGATCTTGATGCTCATTATCCGGGTTCATATTTGTCCCAGTGGCCCCTGGATGATAAAAATCCTGTTGATATGAGTCAATAATAAAATCAGTAATTTTTTCTGTTTTATTTCTTTAAGATTTGCAAAACATGAAGTGAAACATGAAGGCACCTGGCAATAATTGCACATACATTTTTTTCTGTCTCCTTCTTAGATTTTTTTCATGCAACTTTTCAAAATGTGGTATAATACATTTGTCCTTAATATAATAGCACTTACTTAAACAGCATGAATACAT
Source organism: Heterohyrax brucei (assembly GCA_028571685.1). Classification (NCBI taxonomy): domain Eukaryota; kingdom Metazoa; phylum Chordata; class Mammalia; order Hyracoidea; family Procaviidae; genus Heterohyrax; species Heterohyrax brucei. Next base: position 176,713,436 of record CM053141.1, read on the forward strand.
AAAGCTATGGAATTTCTTTTATCTCGGGAAATTTACTAGTACAATGCTTTCTGTATTACCATGAAGCAGTACTTACAAACAAAATAAATAAAAATAAATGAACTTGGATCTCAGGAAAATTACCACTACTATGCATACTTTGTAGTGACAAAAGCAATACTAACAGCTAATAAGCAGAACCAGCTGTCCTGAAATACTGCAGAACTGTTCACCATGCTACATTCTATTTGCTACATGTGAAGATAACAAGTGGGCCCTAATATTGGATATAGTGTAGAATAATTTATAGGAGAAGTTTCATCTTCTTGGAAAGCACCAGTGCAATGCATTATTTCTTATTGGAAAGACATTGTATACTGGTTCAAAGCTTAAAAAGAAAGGGACTCATAATACTTGCAAGCAATGAAAGGCATAAAGGAGAAAATGGCCACTATGATTGAATGAAGACTGGCAATAATTTATTTTAGAGATAAGTATGTTCTCATGAGAACACAGTAACTGGGACACATAGTAAGGAGGCTTATCTCACAACAACAACAGCAAACTTGTCAAAAGTTTAGAAAATTCATGCATCTAATAGGTACCACCTGTGACAATGTTCAGTCTACACAAAATAAGGCTCCCACTCGGGAGTTTTGAAATTCAAGCATTTCAAAAGGCTCCCACTTTGAGGCTAAATGCTTTAAAATTGGCTACTCCCTTGCCAAAGAACTCCAAATGCATAAAAAGCAGGTGTGATACTACATGTTCATGGATTTTGAAAGTATTTTTAAGCAAGATTATTCAAAGCTGATGGTCTTTGCTTATGTTTGCATTTACAATCCTTAATATAAAGAATATGGAGCTTTGGTTGCATAATAATTAAGTTTTAAGTTGCTGACTGAAAGGTCAACCACAAAGGTATAGTACAAGAGGACTTTCTGAGGGGTGATGGAAAAGTTCTGAATCTTGATTGTGGTCACATAAATGCATGTACTTAGTAAACATATAGAACTGCACACTATAAATAAAACATTTTAGTGCACACAAGTTGAAAAGCAAATTTTTAAGAAGTATATCACCAGAGACCTTTTTCCGTAGAGTTGAGTGTGAAACTAAGGCTTTATAAATTATAAGACAGGTAACCTGGATGCAGTATGGTTGGAAATAGTAACTAGTGATTTAACCTTGTTAAGTACACTAGAAAGAGAAGTAAACAATGAACCAAATTCTCTTTCTAAAAACAAGTGATGTCCTGCTGAAGCTACTTCAATTGTGAGTTGTTTGAAAAGAAAAGGATCAACAATAGATTGCTTCTTGCAAAGAAGCCATGAAGAAAAGTGAGACAGGACATAAAGATCGGTCAATTGACATAACAAAGTTTATTAAGAAAATGTTCTACATCCCACTTTGGTGAGTGGCATCTAGGACTCATAAATGCCTGTCTAAGAAGCATCTGTTTGTCCCAACCCACCCAGAGCAAAGGACCATGAACACCAAAGACATAAGTAAAATTTGAGCCCAAGAGACAGAAGAGGCTACATAAACCAGAGACTCCAGGCAGGGCCAAGATGGTGGAGTAGACAGATGCTTTCCCTGACCCCTGTACCTTCAAAGACCCAAAAGTACACATTAATCCAGTACATACTATATCCTAGGAGCCCTGAACATCAAAGAGAATGTTGAGAAATTGAACTAAGGAACAGAGAAAGGAAAATAGCTGCAGAAGTACATAGGGATGAACTTATCGGTTGCCCTGGGAAACAGCTGCAGCCAGCATGGTGAGTGGAGTAGTGGTGGCTGGAAGGCATCCTCCTCAACAGCAGAAACTGACTACTAAAGCCTCCAGAACCAGGTAAAAACAGCACTAGCTTGTGAAAAGCTAAGTCTGTGTGTAACCTACCATGCACAGATTTAATTTCTTCTTTTGGCATAAACCTCTCTCCCTTTTCACAGCACTTCCCTTTCACTTCTCTGCAATGCACCTGGCTCTGGAATTTAAGCCATCAACTGAGCTGGAAATAGGACTCTTTAAGCCTGCCGGGAGCCATTCTTTCAGACTTGGAGAGGAACTAATTTAACAAACAGGATAAAGAAGGAAAAAAATAAATATATATCTGTTAACTCCTTTAAGCTGGGAATTCAGGGCAGAAACTGTTCTTTCACCTAGATTTAAGCATTAAAGGGACACACCATCTTCACAGACACTCAGAGACAGATGTTAGCCCCCTACTTTTCTCATGGGCTGTAGCCAGATACCTATGCCTACACCAGTAACCCCTGCCCATCTAGGACAGTAGATGAGAGCCTATGACACACATTTGGTGACTACCTGGACACATGAGCTGAATCCATATAAGAAAATAAAATGAACTCTTGGGTTCCCATATCTAGTAACAACTTTAACAACCTGGAGACAGGACATTAGAACTTCAGAGGTAACATAACCAAATTACCACAAACATCCAGCCTATTTGGACATTTCAAAACAAGAAACTAGAACACAGTAGGCAAATACAAAGTAAAGCCAACAAAGTAAATAAATGCAATTTACTGATGGCTTGGAGACAACAGTCTATTTCAAATTACTTAAAGAAGCAGACAATGAAGGCTTCAGAAAGCTCCCAAAACAAAGAATTGAATTTTCTAGAGGAAGAGAACTTCCTGGAATTATCTGAGGTAGAGTTAAAAAGATTTAAGAAGTCTTCTAGAGATCAGGAAGGAGATGAGGCAGAATGCAACAAAATGTAATGACAAACTGTATGCAGCAAGAAAACATACAGTGGAAAGAAGTAAATCTTCAGAAAATTAATAGTAAAATTACAGAATTAGACAATTCAAAGGAAAATCAAAGGAGCAAATGAAAGACTGAACTAGTGACACTGAAGACAAATCGTGAGACACCAACATGTCTGAGGAAAAATCAGATTGAAGAATTAAAAAAAAAAGGAATAGTAATTATGTCAGACTCTATTGAGAGGAATAATCTGTTAGTGATTAGAGTACCAGAAGAAGGGAGAGAGGAGAACAGAAAATACAGAGAGAATTGTTGAAGATTTGTTGACAGAACACTTCCTTTATATCATGAAAGATGAGATGGTGTCTATTCAAGACACTCATTGAATTCCACACAAAGTAGATCCCCAAAGAAAGACATCAATGCATATTATAATCAAATTTGCCTAAACTAAAGATAAGGAGGCAATTTAAAAAACTAGGTAGGCATAAATGAAAACTAACCTACAAAGGAGAATCAACAAAACTGTGCTCGGACTACTCAACATAAACCTTGCAGGCATGAAGGCAGTGGGATGATAGATACAAAATCCTGAAGGAAAGTAATTACCAGCCAAGAATTATGTATCTAGCAAAACTGTGTCTCAAATATGATGGTGAAATTGGGACATTTCTATATAAACAAAAAATTAAGAGAATTTGCAAAAACGAAACAAAAATTACAAGAAATACTAAAATGAGCCCCTTGGCTAGAAAATCCATAATATCAGGTAACAATCCAACACTAGAACACAGAACAGAACAACTGGATATAAACCCAAATAGCCAGCCAAGCCAAGTGCCATTGAGTTGGATCCAACTCATGGCGACCAACCCAAATAGAGGAATCATAAAAATATATCAAAGGCAAAACATGAAAAACAGAAGAACAGAGATGTGATTATGTAAACATTATAACAAAAAGGAAGGACTTAAAAGAAAGTGTAGTAATGGATGTTTCGTGTGGAGAGGAAACCAAGGAGATATAAAGAAATAAAAGACTGGTTTAAATTCAGAAAAATAGGGCTAAACATTAAGGCAACCACAAAGGAAACTATCAATCCTGTGCATCAAAATAAAAGCCAAGAAAAACATGAAGTCTCAGAAAATATAAAACTGTCAACATTGAAAAAGGTAAAAGCAAAACACGTAAAAAAAAACTCAGCACAGCAAATTAAATGGAACAAAGGAATTGTCTAAAACACACAAAAAGACATCAAAGTGATAGCACTAAACTCATATCTATCAATAATTATGCTGAATGTAAATGGACTAAATGCACCAATAAAGAGATGGGGAATGACAGATTGGGTTAAAAAAACAAAAAACAAGAAAACATTACCCGTATCTAAGTTGTCTACAGGAGCCATGTCTTAGACTTAAAGACAGAAAAATACCTAAAACCTAAAGGACAGAAAAAAATATCAAGCTAACAACATTCAAAAAAGTTTAATAGAGGCAATATTAACCTCTGATAAAAAATAGATTTTAAAGTAAAATCCACAGCATTGGATAAGGAAGGGCACTATATAATGCTTAAGAGATCAATACTCAAGGAGCACATAACCATATTGAATATATATGCACCCAATGACAAGGCCCCAAAATACATGAAACAAACTCTGTGTTGGAAATAGAAATAGGCAACTCCACAATAATAGTAGGAGATTCTAATACACAACTTTCATTAAAAGACAGAGCGGTTAAAGACACGGAAGATCTAAATGCCACAATCAACTAACTGAACCTTATAGACAAGTACAGAACACTCTATTGAACAGCAGTCAAGTATACTTTCTTGTCCAGTTTACATGGAACATTGTCCAGAATTGACCACATATTAAACCACAAAGCAATCTTTAACAAAATTCAAAATATTGACATATTACAAAGCACCTTCTCAAACCGTAAGACCATAAAACTAGAAATCAATAACAGAAAAAAAGAAATCAAACACATGGAAACTGAACAACACCTTACTCAAAATCTACTGGATTTTGATGGGTGGAATAAAGAAATTCATAGAATCAAATGAAAATGAAAATATGTATTACCAGAACCTACAGGAAACAGCAAAAGCAGTGCTCAGTGGTAAATTTGTTTCGGTAAATGCACTTATCTAAAAAGAACAGAGGGCCCAAGTCAAAGCATTTACCTTACAATTTGAACAAGTAGAAACAGCAGCAAAAGGAGTCCTTGGACACCAGAAGAAACCAAACAATAAAAATATGAGCAGAATTAAATGAAGTAGAGACTACAGAATGATTCAAAGAGTTAATGAGACCAAAAACTATTTTTTTATAAAGGTCAACAAAATTGATAAGCCATTGGCCAAAATGACAAAAGGAAAACCAGAGAGGAAGCAAATAATTTCAATAAGAAATGAGAAGGGTAATACAACAATAAACTCAACTGAAATTAAAAAAATCATAACAGAATACTATGAAAAATTATACTCTAATAACTATGAAAACAAAGAGGAAATGGACAAACTCCCAGAAACCCACTACATACCTAAACTAACACAAAAATAAATAGGACAACTAAATAAACCCACCACTATAGAGGAGACTGAAAAGGTAATTATAATCCCCAACCAAGAAAAGCCCTGGCCCAGATGGCTTCACTGGAGGATTCTACCAAACTTTTAGAGATGAGTTAATGCCACTACTACAAAAGGAATTTCAGAGGATAGAAAAGGATGGAATGCATTCTATGAAGCCAGCATAACTCTGACATCAAAACTTGGTAAAGACAGGACAGAAAAGGAAAATTACAGACCAATGTCTCTCATAAACTTACAGGCAAAAATCCTCAACAGGATTCGAGCCAGTAGAATTCAACAACACACCTAAAAAAAAAAAAAAATTCATCATGACCAAATGGGGTTCATACTAGGGACGAAAAGATGGTTTAGAAGTAGAAAAGCAGTCAATGATATCAACCACATAAATAAAACAAAAGAGAAGAACCACTTGATTTTATCAATTGATGCAGAAAAGGTATTTGACAAAGTTCAATTCCCACTCATGTTAAAAATGCTCGGCAAAACAGGACTGGTTTTGAAATTCCTCAGCATAATAACTGGTACTTATGCAAAGCGAACGGCCAACATCATCTTAATTGCACAGAGTCTGAAAGCATTTCCCTCTAGAACAGGAAACAGACACGGAAGCCCATGGCCATCACTTTTATTCAACGTGCTAGAGGTTCTAGCCAGAGCCATCAGGCAAGATAACGAAATAAAGGACATCCATAATGATAAGGAAGAAGTAGAACTCTCTCTATTTGCAGATAATATGGTCATAAACACAGAAAATCCTAAAGCATCCAACAAACAAACAAAACAAAAACTGTTGGAACTAATGGAAGAGTTTAGAAAAGTATCAGGAAATGAGATAAACATACAAAAATCAGTTGGATTGCTTTATACCAACAAAGAGAAAATAAAATACATAAGAATAAATCTAACCAGAGATGTAAAAGACCTATACAAAGGAAATTACAAGACTATCCATCAAGAAATCAAAAGAGAGTTACATAAGTGGAGAAGTCTACTTTACTCATGGTTGGGAAGATAGAACATCACGAAAATGTTTGTTCCACCCAAAGCTATCAATGGATATAATGCAAATCTCAATACAAATTCCAATGACAATTTTAATGAGATGGGAAACAAATCACCACCTTCATGTGGAAAAGGAAGAAGCCCCAGATAAGTAAGAAGTTACTGAAGAAGAAGAACAAAGTGGGAGGTCTCACACTATCTGATTTTAGAACCTATTATACTGTTGCAGTAGTCAAACAGCCTGGTACTGGTACAAAAGTGGATTCATGGACCAACGAAACAGAATTGAGCATCCAGACATAACATCATCTACCTGTGAGCAGCTGATATTTGACAAACACCCCAAATTGATAAACTGGGGAAAAGACAGTCTCCTTTACAAATAATATTGGCATAACTAAATATCCTTCTCAAAAAAAATGTACAAAAAGACTTGTATCTCACACCATGCACATAAAATTAACTGAAAATGGATCAAAGACCTACATATAAAATCTAAAACAACAAAGATCGTAGAAGAAACAATAGGGCAAACTTTGAGATCACTAATGCACAACATAAACAGACAACAAAACATTACTAACAATGCACAAACAGCAGAAGAGAAAATCAATAGCTGGAAATTCCTGAAAATCAAACACTAATGCTCATCCAAAGACTTCACCAAAAGAGACAAGAAATAACCCACAGATTAGGAAAAAATAATTGGCTTCCACAAATTCACTCAATGTCTTATATTCATAATCTATAAGGCACTGCAAAACCTCGACAATAAAAAGACAAATAACCCAATTAAAAAATGCACCAAGGACACTTCCTTAAAAAGCTAGAAATAGGAATACCATATGATCCAGCAATCCCACTGATGGGAATGTATCCTACAGTAATAAAGGCTGTCACACGAACGGATACATGGAGTAGAATGTTTGTTGCAGCACTGTCCACAATAGCAAAAAATGGAATCAACCTAGATGCCCATCAACAGATGAATGGATAAATAAACTATGGTACATATACTTGATAGAACACCATGCAACGATAAAGAACAATGATGATTTAAGAAAGCATTTCAACTGGAAGACATTATACTGAGTGAAATTAGTCAGTTTCAAAAGGACAAATGAATGCTGTATGAGACCACTAACTATTATAAGGACTCAAGAAAAGGTTTCAGCACAGAAGAAAACAATTTTGATGGTTACAAGGCTGGAGACTGAGGGAGAAGGGTATTCATAGGATAGATAGCAGGCAGGAATTGGGTGAGGTGAAAGGAGTGACAGCAAGCAGTAGGTAGGAGGTCGTCACAGCAGGACTATATCAAAACTAAGAGGTTACCTAAATAGATCCCAACATTCTGAAGGACAGAGTAGCAGGGACAGGTATCTGGGGCCCATGGTTTCAGGGGACTTCCAGGTCAACTGGCATAACTCAGTTGTTTTTTTTTTTTAAAGAAAATATTTTGCATCACTCTTTGATATGTGGTGTCTTGGGTTTTAAAAGCTAGTAAGCAGCTATCTAAGTAGCATCAATTTGTCCCAACTTATCTGGAGCAGAGGAGAATGAAGGCCATCAAAGACATGAGCAACAGTACGAGCCCAGGAGACAGAAGGGGCCATATGATCTGAAGAATGCGTCAGCCTGAGACCAGAAGAATTAGATGGTGCCTAGCCACCATCAGTGACTGGCCTGGCAGGGAATACAACACAAAGTCCCTGGTAGAGCAGGAGAAAAATGAGCACGCAAAACTACAACTCTATTAAATGACCAAATTTGATGTTCTGGCAGACTGGAGGGTCCCCTGAGGACATGGCCTCTAGACTCTGTTAGCCCAGAGCTGAAACTGGTACTGAAGCCAACTTTTAAGAAAAACGTTGGACTAAACTACAAGACGTAGAGTATTTCTTACAAAAAGTGAGCTTCTTGGGTTAATTATATACCCAGTGCTCACTGAGCAGCTCCTTCCAGAGGCAAGGAGAGAGGTAGAGTGGGATGGGAGCTGGCTGAAGGGGTGCAGTAAGTAGGGTGGAAAGGAGAAGTGTGTTGTCACAGGGTTGGGTGAGCAACTAGAGCTGCATAGTGGTGTGCTGGGCGGGCTTCTGTACAGCAAACTGACTTGGATTGTAAGCTTTCACTTAAAATATTAAAGTCACTTAAAATATTAAAATTTCACTAAAGTAAACTATTTAAAAACAAACAAAACACAGACTCCATCAGCATGAGACCAGAAAAACTAGGTGGTGCCCAGCTACCAGCAATGACCACTCTGAGAGTGAATACGGCAGAAAGTCCCTCACGCAGAGAGAGAAAAGTGGAGTATAGAGCTTAGATTCTTAGTAAAAAGATCGGACTTGATATTCTGAGTGATACTGAAAGTAACCCAGAAGACTTGGCCCCTGGACTCTCTGCAAGTCCAGAGTTAAAACCATTTCTGAAGCCAACTCTTCATGTATTAGCCTAGATTATAGGACCTAAAATGATACTGATAAGAAGAGCACGCTTCTTGGTTTAAGCAGCTACACGAGACTAAATGGGCAGCTTCTGTCTAGACATAAGATGAGGAGGCAGGAGGTGACAGAATAGACATAGGAAAACACAGTGTGAAGCAGAGGACTGAGCTGTAACATTGCAGGCAGAGCCAGTAGGCTCTCGTCGCAATTTGTGGGTAAGTTTTTTATGAGAAACTAACGAACTGTAAATTATCACTGCAGGTACAATTAAAAAAAAAAACTGACTTAAAACAGGATTATGCAGTTCCTGTGTCAATGACATCATCCATCATCATAGACCACGAAAAAGAAATGGGCCAGGACCCACTCAATGTTCCATATTGAAAATCCAGTAGGAATTCTTTCTGTAGAATGGTTGCTCTATAAGGAAAGCTTTCCAGGGGATTTAGCTAATGGTACAAACTGTGTTGGAAAGACCAGAATGAATCCCGGCTCTTTCACAAGCTTTGAGCCCTTGTGAAAATTCCTTTGCCTTTCTGATCTTCATTCAGTTTCTCCAAAACAAAGCTAACAATAGCATGTGTCTTTCAGTGTCCAGAATGTTAAATGAAATAATGTATGTGTAGAACTGAATAGAATACCCAGCATTTAGGAAGCTCTCAATAACTTGTAGTGGACATCACAGTACTGTCTATTTTCAGGAACTTGCATGTATTTTGTTTTTTTCAAGTTCCTGCTTGGGTGTATATCTATATAATAGGTGTGCAGAACTAGAACATATATATTTATCAGTATCTCATCAGTAGGTGTTTATAATACCTATGACACATTGTATTAATGCCTAGAGTACATAGAGAGAGCGATTTTGAAAACCACTTCTTCTCAGAAACACTGAATCTTTTGCATTCAACACAAAGAACCTTCAAAAGCAAGAGCTGTGACTTTCCTGCTCCAAAACTGGTTAACTTGTCGGGATATTTGGCAGATGAATTCTGTGCCACGCTCTCTCCTTTACTGTGCCCTGTGTTGGGAGGCAGCAGCTACTCTCCAGGCTTTTCTTTCAGCACAGAAAACCAATCTCCAGCACCAGGGGAGACCATAAAAAAACAAGAAAAAAAAAATGCAAATATCCAAGCGTTGATTAATTTGCCAGCTGCTCTTCTTCCTACAGAATGAAAGGACAGGCCACTTTAGCTGCAAAGTCCACTGGACAGAATATGGTTCTTTGTAGAAATGGTATTTTAAAAGTTGGTACATTGAAGGAAGGTTTAAATAAAGAGATGAAGGAGATAAAGAGCACCTTTGGACCATTCCTGAAATTATGTTTGACCTTGGGGAGAGTACACTGTCTTAAACATGTGATTGCAAAGTCAAATGCTTTCAGAAGCCGGCTAGTCATGTAACTGCATGAAGGGACATTTGAGTGTAAGGCAGTAGGCTGTGGTGGTGAGTATAGACTTATTTTTTGCCTTCTCGCTATTGACAGAGATTTGACTACAGGAATTTTTTATGTGATATGGACTCTGTTACACTGTTGTTTTATATGCTATTGAGGCAGTTCCAATTCACAGTGACCCTAGGCACAACAGAATGGAATACTGCCAGTCCTGTGCCAACATCACAATCGTTGCTGTGTGTGAGTCTACTGTAGATGCCAGTGTGTCAGACTGCCTCATTAAGGGTCCTTCTCTGTTTCGCTGACCTGTTACTGTACCAACCATGATGGCCTTCTCCTGGGGCGTAGCCCTCCTGATAACATGTCCAAAGTATATGAGACAAAGTCTTATCATCCTCTCTTTTAAGGAGCATTCTGGTGATACTTCTTCCTAAACAGATTTGTGCACTCTTCTGTCAGTCCACAGTAGATTCACTATTCCTCTCCAACACAGTAGTTCAAATGCACTGATTCTTCTTTGGTCTTCCTTGTTTATTGTTCAGCTTTTGCATGCCTATGAGCAAGCTGACAAAGCTATGGCTTGGGTCAGGCACATATCAGCTGTCAAAGTGAAATCTTTACTTTTTAACACTTTAAAGAGGTTGTTCATAGTAGATCTGCCCAATACAGTATGTTGTCTGATTTCTTGACTGCTGCTTCCATGGGCATTAATTGTGGAGCCAAGTAAAATGAAATCCTTGACAACTTCAAGATTTTCTCCATTAATCACAATGCTGCTTATTGGTCCAGCTGTAAGGATTTTAGTTTTCATTGTTTTGAGGTGCCATTTATTGGTAAGTACTTCAAGTTCTCCTCTCTTTCAGCAGGCAAGATTGTGTCATCTGCATATGACAGGTGGTTATTAGTCTTCATCTAGTCTTGATGCTGTGTTCCAGCTGTATTGTGGTGGGAAAATTAGGAGATATATGATCTAAATAAGAACTGATACAACCTCAAAGTCGAGCAATAGAACTGACACAACCTCAAAGTAGAGCAATAGGGGCCATTTCTTATCTTAGTCATCTGGTGGTCCAAGAGGGCCCAGTGAACAGTTTTTACTCACCTCCAGCTGATTGCTGTTAGGTAAAGACGTGAGTCCAGAAGTGCTAAATATTTGTTATCCAAGAAACACTGCAGATTTGAAATTTTATTTGACCGTTCCCAAGTTTCAAATGCTGACTATACAACTGATTTTGAAAAATAATGTGAATCAAATGTAATGTATCTGTAGGTTCATTTGAGCCCATGCACTATCGATGTGGATCTCTGCTTTGGATCTCAACTTGATGTAGGGTATAATGCTGTTTTTCTTTGGATAGATAGAGATCCATGATAGAAGCGAAACAAATTATTTTAGAGATAACCTCTTATTGCTCTTTAAAGATTAAGAATTAAAATGATATAATGAAGAATAACATTATTTATTAAATCATTATTATAAAAGCGTTCATTTAGGGGTTTATTACATAAATTATATTACATCCCAACAATACTATGTAACCATTACAAATATGAAGCAGTTCCATTGTACTTATATGGGACCTTTGCTACTATGTATCAGTAAGTGAAAAAAAGAAGAAAATTGTGCACCACATTCCACATTATCTTTTTTAAAAAAGGAGTAGATAAATACATGTGTTTTATATACCTATGTGTATACATAGGTATTTATGTACATATATACATATGTTCAATAATTTTCTTGGAAGAGGGTCAGAGAGAAAGAAGCCCCTCGACAAGGTGATGGACACAGTGGTTGCAACAACAGGCTCAAAGATAGCAATGATCGTGAGGATGGTACACGACTGGGAGGTGTTTCATTCTGTTGTACATGGGGTCACAATGAGTTGGAACCAACTCAATAGCCCTGAAGAAAAGCAATCACATATATGTATGTATATGATATATATGTTTATGTGTGTCTCTATATACATTTGTACATGTATATATGTAATCTCTCAAAGGACATGGATGAAACAGATAACCAAGTGACTGTCTCTGAGGAGAAGCCTAGGGAACAGGAGGACAAGGATAAAGTGAAGACTTACTTTTCTTTTTGTGTACATTTGGTAATTTTGCATTTATTTTTTTTTACCAAGTTCATGTATTCCTCATTCAAAATAAAGATAACTTGCTAATACAGAGTACAGAAATAGCCTCTTCCATAAAAGTAGTGTCAGGGTGGGAATGAGGTTTCATAACAGTAGAGATGATGAAAACTTTTTCAGGGAATGTCATGGTTAGTGTGTACTGCATCTTAGAGACAATGACATTGGCTCTAATGCATGGTCATAGACTTCCACATAAATTAGTCACATAAAGTATTATTTTCCTTGCCAAACATAACAGTATCATACTCTCAAGGACACTTTACAACCCCCTTGGCTTAATGAATCCCGACACAGCACGTCTAACCCAGGAACACCAAAGCCGGCCCAGCCCCGCTGGCTTCCCCCAACTGCACATCCCCCTCCACATGTGAAATACAAGATTGCAGGAAGGCCCTGGCAAGCTCCCCAGGGATGACCCCCCGCACAGCCCTTAGATATAGACATTCCACTCCCTGCATCAGGAAGATGGATAGACTCCCAAGTTTATCATAATTGGTATGGCAAATGAGTAAACACTAAAGAAATACCCTTCTTAGAACAGCTTAAGAGAGGCATAGGGTGAGGGAGAGTAGGTGCTTACTGTCCCCATAGGAAGAGATAAAATAATAGCAAAGAAGGAACAAATAGAGACAGCCAAATAATAACCTTTAAATGAGCCTACCCCTCTTCCTGCATCTTTAACCTCGAGGCATAGATAGAGCTGATTGAGCTCAAGGCATAGCTTTGTTTTCACTGTTAATTATAATCACAATATACTTGTCTTGGGCCATTACCTAGAAGGCCCTAATGATTAACATGAAAAGAGACCACAAGGTATCAGTTCCTTACTAGCCAACAGCTTATGTGGTCAAAGAGCAGTCACCTCATTGATTATATAAAAAATAAAGAAAGACAGGCCTTAGCAGGCTGCTGACCTCCAGATTCCTGGTTGTCTGAGTCTCATTTCTTCACTGATGCCACCCACCCCTTTGTGATCCCAGACCCTGTCGAGGCTGGCCCCCAGTAGTGTAACATCCTGAATAGAGGCAGAATCTGTAACTTGTTTCTAACCATCAGCTGCTGTGAAGGTGATGGGATGCTTAGTCATCTAATGCTGCTGGAACAGAAATACCTTTGTTAAATGGCTTTAGCAAAGAGAAGTTTATTTTCTTGTAGTCTAGTAAGTTAGATGTCTGTATTCAGGGCACTGACTCCACGTAAGCCTTTCTCTATTATTGGCTCTGAAGGTAGGTCCATGCCATCAGTCTTCCCTTGGTCTGGGAGCATTTCAGCTCAGGAACCTCAGGGCCAAAGGGCACACTTTGCTCCCAATGCCATCTTTTGGTGGTGTGAGGTCTTCGACTTTCTTCTTGCTTCTCTTTCCTTTTATCTCTTTTAAGATAAAAGGTGGTGCAGATCACACGCCAGGGAAACTCTCTTTACTTTGGATCATGGCTGTAGCCATAGTGAAGGTGTTACAGTCCCACCCTAATCCTCTTTAATATAATCCAGCCTTGCCTCATTAACCACAGGCCGAGATTAGAATTTCCAACACACAGGTAAATCACAATTAAAAAAACAGAGGACAACCACATGGTACTGAGAATCATGGCCCACCCAAACTGCCACATACACTTTTGGGGGGCTTAATTCATTCCATTACAGATGCACACAGTCACACGGGAGGTGTACCATGAGCATAGCACCTATCTTGCTGGAGTCTCTCTTGTTCCCCTTTGCTGACTTTGATGAAGCAACCTGCCACCAGTCCTGTAGTGTCAGGAAATGAATTCTGGCCACAACTTGAGGAAACTTGGAAGAAGATCCTTCCCCACTGAGCTTCTGAAGAGAACCCAGTCTTGAGAACCCAGCTTCTAATGTCAACACAGCACCTTGATTTAAGCCTCATGAGATCCAAACCAAAGTATCTAATTAACTTGTGCCTGGCTTTCTGATTCACAGAAAATAGGAGATAACGTTTTCTTTTAAGTTGCTGAATTTGTGGTAGTTTAAGCAGATAAAACATACCTACTTGTATCAGAGTTCTCCAGAGAAATAAAAGTAGGAAACATATGTGTATATATATACATGTATATGTATATATGTACACACACATGTAAGTATATATATGTATACATATATGTGTATATACACATATATATACATAGTGTGTGTGTGTGTGTGTGTGTGTGTGTGTGTGTGTATATACTGGAGCTCTGGTGGCACAGAGGTTAAGACCTCAGCTGCTAACCAAAAGTCAGCAGTTCAAATCTACCAGCCTCTCCTTGAAAACCTTATGAACTGTTCTTATAGGGTCACTAGGAATCAGAATTTATTTGGTAGCAATGTATTTTGGTTAGATGCACCTAAATATGCGTGCACACTTACATATACATACATGAGGTTTATTTCAAGGAATTGGCTCATGTGATTGTGGGAGGAAGCAAGTCTGAAATCTGCAGGGCAGGCCAGCAGGCTAGAAACTGTCAGGCAGTAGCTGATTTTGCAACCTTGAGGCAGAATTTCTTCTACCCCAGAGTAATTTCTCCCTTACGTTTTAGACCTTGCAGCTGATTAGATGAATCTCACCCTTGTTGTCCAGAATAATGTCCTTTCCTTAGAGTCAACTGGGTGTGGATATTAACCACATCTACGAAATACCTTCACAGCAACACTATTTGATCTAGTAACTGCAACCAAGCTAAGGTGACACTAAAAACAATCATATTCATCACCAATGTTCATTATAGCACCTTTCACAACAACCAAATTTCAGAATAATTGAAATATCCTGTAGACTGAATCCTATCTCACTAACATAACAAAGACAACCCATTCCTAAATTTGAGAGGGATACAATCCAATCCATAACAGACCCATAGGGGTTTCACTGGCTGATTTTCAGAAGTGGATCTCCAGGCCTTTCTTCCTAGTGTGTCTTAGTCTGGAAGCTCTACTGACCTGTCCACCATGGGTGATCTTACTCGTATTTGAAATACTGGCAGCATAGCTTCCGGCAAGATGCAAGCCATCACAGTACAACCAAGTGGTAGACGAATGGTGGAGCATGTAATATTAATTCATAGCAACCCTATAGGACAGTGTAGAACTTCTCCAGAATTTCCAAGGCTATAATCTTTATGGAAGTGGATTTGTCCTACAGAATGGCTGGGTGGTTCCAATTGCCAACCTTTCAGTTAGGGGACAAGCACTTAACCACTGTGCAACCCGGGCTCCTTGAGGCACACAAGTGTTGTTAGGTGCCATTGAGTCAGTCTGACTCATGGTGACCTTATGTAAAACAAAACAAAACACTGCCCAGCCTGTACTGTCCATGCAATCATTGCTGTGTTTGAGCCCATTGTTGCAGCCCCTGTGCCCATCCATCTTGTTGAGAACCTTTCTCTTTTTTGCTGACCTTCTGTCTTACCAAGCATGATGTCTTTCTCCAGGGACTGATTCCTCCTGGCAGCATGACCAAAGTATTTGACATGACGTTTTGCCATCTTCTCTTCAGAGGAGTAATCCAGCTGTGCCTCTTTAAAGAGATACTTGTTCTTTCTTCTGACAATCCATGGTATATTCAATAATCATCACCAGTGCTGTGATTCAACTGTGCCAATTCTCTGTCTTGCTTTTCCATTACCCAGCTTTCTTATGAATGTGGGTCACTTGAAAAATATCATGGATTTGGTCATGTGCACCTTAGTCATCAAAGTGATGTTTTTGCTTTTGAGCACTTTAAAGAGATGTTTTGCACCATTTGCCTTTTGCAATAAATTGTTTGATTTCTTGACTGCTGCTTTCATGGGCATTGATTGTGGATCCAAGTAAAATGAAATTCTTGATGACTTCAGTATTTTCTCCATTCATCATAAATGTTGCTTGTTGATCCACTTGTAAGGATTTTTGTTCTCTTCATGTTTTGTTTGTTGAGGTATAATCCATACTGAAGGCTATGGTCTTTGGGCTTCATCAAGAAGTCTTTCATTTTCAGTAAGCAAGGTTGTGTCATTTGGATATTGCAGATTGTTAAAGAGTCTTCCTCCAATCCTGATGCCCTGTTCTTCTTCATAAAGTCCAGTTTCTCAGATCATTTACTAAGCATACAGATTCAAAACATAGAAAGACACAGTGCTGACACACACTTTTCTTGATCTTAAACCATGCAATATCCCCTTACTCTGTTCAAATCACTATCTCCTGTCTATGTACAGGTTCCACATGAGCACGATTAAGTGTTCTGGAATTCCCATTCTCCACAATGTTATCCATAATTTGTTGTGATCCACACAGTCGAATGCCTTTGCATAGTAAATAAAACACAGACAAATATCTTTCTGATATTCTCTGCTTTTCTCCGAGATCGATCTGTCATCAGCAATGATATCCCTCATTCCATGTCCTCTTCTGAATCCAGCTTGAATTTCTGGCAGTTCTTGCTGATGCATTGCTGCACCTGCTTTTGAATGATCTTCAACACTATTTTATTTGTATGTGATATTCTGCATTCTATTGGGTCGCTTTTCTTTGGAATGGACAACAATGTGAATCTCTTCTAGTTGGTAGGCCAGATAGATGTCTTCTAAATTTCTTGGCATAGATGAGGAAATGCTTCCAGTATGGCATCTGTTAGGTGAAACATCCCTATTGGTATTTCGTCAGTTCCTGAAGTCTTGTTTTTTGCCAATGCTTTCAGTGCAGCCTAGAGTTTTCCTTTGAATATCATCAGTTCTTGATCACACGCTACCTCTGGAAATGGCTGAACATAGCCCAATACTTTCTGGTATATCAACTGTGTATTTTTTCCATCTTCTTTTGATGAGTCCTGCATCATTTTATATTTTGTCATGGATTGAATTGTGTCCCCCCCCCCCAAAAAATGTGTGTACAATTTGGCTAGGCCATAATTCCAGATATTGTGTGATTTTCATTTGCATTGTAAACCCTACCTCTATGACACTGATGAGGGAGCCTGGGCAGCAGTCGTGTTGGTGGAGCAGAAGTCAATGTGTAAGACTATACTGTGCTTGGGGCAGCCTCTTGAGCTATGAAGGAAAGGGAGGTAAATGGAGAGTTAATGGCCTCATACCACTAAGAAACAGTGCCAGGAGCTGAGCACATCCTTTGAGAAGGATCAGGGGCTCCTGTGCTTCAGAAACTCCTGTCCAGGGGAAGACTGACAAAGAGGACCTTCCTCCAGAGCCAGCAGAGAAAGTCTTCCTCTGAAGCTGGTGCTCTGAATTTGGACTTTTAGCCTGCTGGACTAAGATAAAATGAAACTTATCTTTTTAAAGTCATTCGCTTGTGGTATTTCTGTTAAAGTGGCACTAGATGCCTAAGACAATTTTTCTCATAGAATACTTCAAAACTGTGACTCAAGGCTAGAATTTTTTTCTCTAGCTTTTTCAGTTTGGGAGATGTCCAGAATGTTCTTCCCTTTCGATTTTCTAACTTCAGATCTTTGCGTATTTCGTTATAATACTTTGTCTTCTTGAGCTATCCTGTGAAGTCCTCTGTTTAACTCTTTTACTTGGTCATTTCTTCCGTTCGCTTTGGCTACTCTATATTCAAGAACAAGTTTCAGAGTCTCTTCTGACATTGATTTTGATCTTTTTTCCCTGTCTTTTCCAGAAGTAGACTGTCAGATCCTTCTTTCTAGCTTGTTTTAATCTGAAAACTCCACTGAAACCTGTTCACTGTGTGTGTCTCTACTGGTGTTTAAAATGCTGGTGGCGTAGCTTCCAGTATCACAGCAAGACCCTCCCCACCCAGCATGACAAACTGACAGATGCTTGGTGGGGGCCACAAACAGCACGGGAGAAATAGTGGTTGATGAATGAAGGCATAGTGATGCATGCACCGTGGGGAGGCGGCTTGGGTTAGACATTACATGTGGAGACTTTTGTTATTATTATGATGATTGAGTGAAAATGTACATTCCCATATAAATGTGCGTGCCCACATATGTACAGTTCCCACTGCTCTCCCTGCCTGGTGACAGCACACTCTCCCTCTCTGCTCCTTGCATGTCTCATCCTCCCAACAATCTCCTATCCCCTCCTCTCCACTCACTCCCCTGCCTCCAGGAAGAGGTCAGCAGGACGACATCCTATAGATGCACTGAATCCACAAAGTGCGCACATGATATGGTCACTCTGTGTCACCAAGTCCAATCCATTCTTGTCCAAAGAGTTGCCCTCCATTATGATTTATGGGCAGGGGCAGCATCAGGGCCAGGGACCATGTTCCCAGGGGAACTCCTGAGACCCTGGACCATCAGTTGTGGTCTTTTAGTGGAGATCTCAGAGTGCACCCCTTTTTATTCTTGCGTTGCCAGTGAGACTCAACTTTGTGAGCTCCATCACGGCTATCACTGGTAGTGGCTGGGCACCATCTGTTTTTTTCGGTCACAAGTCAATGTAGTCACCCACTCACATGAATTTCTCTGTCTGCTGAGTTCTCTTTCCCCCATAAGACATTTTTAAGGGTATTTAAATGTGTCATGGATGAAAGTACAAGGTAACTAGAGACCCTTGCAAAGTGTGTATGTAATGCTTTTGAACCTGTTCTTTTATGTCCTGAGACCATGTCTGGAACCACTGGGGAAGCTCAGAAATCCCTGAAAAGAATTAATTTATGGTCGGTTTTTGGGGTTTCTGTAAGAAGGAATTCATTTATAAAAATGGAGGAACAAGTACAGGTGAAGTGAAGCCTGAACCTGCTTTGCAGCTTCTTTGATTATACCGTGACTCAGGGATCATTCCCCAGCTGTCTCCTAGTTGCCCTGTCCCTTTAATTCTGCTTATAGTTCAGAGCATGCTCTGAGATACATGATTAACGCCGTTTCCACCACCCTCCTCCCGCTGCCTTTAAATGCAGCCACACTACCCTCACCTAACCCCGACAGAAAAAAATACAGCCCTGTCACAATCTTGTGGCAAGTTAGATCTCCCAGCATTAAATCACCATTAAGGGCCTCTGTGAGTTAGATAGCAGCTTCAGATTTTTTTTTTCTTTTTTATCCCATTTAGAAATCAGCCAAAGCCTCTCTGCTATCAGCAGGGAGAATGCTGTAAAGAAGAAGCATCTTTTGCTTTCTCTCCACAGGTGCTTGCACACACAGTAATAGCCAGGGAGGGGAGACGTCTGGAGGGGGAAACATGTGGAGGGTCTCCTAGCACAGGAACCTCTAGGGCAGCGCAGCTGTCTGTAGGACCTGGGCTGCTGTCGAGGTGGAGAATGCCATGCCCCTTCCATGTGTGAAATGCTTTCACATCAGGTTTCTCAGTTGCTCTTAACAGGATCTTGTTACAGGTACTTATTATGCCCATTTTAGAGATACAGACACTAAGGCCCAGAACCTTGACTACTTGGTGACTGACAAACTTCTAATGTTTGCTAAGTGATTCATTCCTTCTCAAGTCTTTCCCATGGATGTCAGTCTCTGAAGTTAGTCTTGCCTAGTTCGAATGTTTGCTGTGCTGTTTTGTGGCTAGGTGACTTTGAAGAAGCTATTTATTCCTTGACTACTTACCTACTGCTACAATGATGTTGCTTAATCAATAACTACAAAACTTCAGTGACATAGGACAATAAACATTTAGTTTTGCTCAAGAGTCCAGGGAGTGGCTAGGTGGTTCTTTTGATCAGGCTAGGCTTGGCTGATCTTGGCCAGGCTCACTTATGCTGCTGTGATCAGCTAGCAGATCAGCCGAAGGCTGGTTAGTTTAGGTTGATCTCAGCTAGCATGACTGGTCTCTGCTGTACAGGTTCCTCATTATACAGCAAGCTTGATCAGGTTGTTTCACAAGGCAGTAGTAGTAAGGTTTTAAGATAGAGAATAGAAGCGTGTAAGGCTTCTTGAGACTTAGGTTGAGAACCAGCACATCAGTGCTCCAGAATTATTTTAGCTCAAGTAAATCATAAGAGCAGCCTAGATCCAAAGAACGAGGAAAGACTATCT
Organism: Heterohyrax brucei; assembly: GCA_028571685.1. Lineage (NCBI taxonomy): Eukaryota > Metazoa > Chordata > Mammalia > Hyracoidea > Procaviidae > Heterohyrax > Heterohyrax brucei. The sequence continues at coordinate 176,733,696 of CM053141.1, forward strand.
CTTGAGGAGAGCTACTGTAAAGTCACTTGACAAAGATCGTGCATACAGGGAAGCCGTTATATGGGACCATTACTCTAATTGATATCCCAAAATCCCTAAGCTCTTTTGTTTTTTCATCTTATAAACAGGGGTTAAAATGCTATCTATCACATGGGCAGACTGTGAGGATAAAATGAGGCCATGCATGTAGAGTGCTTAGTGTAGTACCTGGTACATAGCACTTGTAGTGAGTGCTCACTGTGTTAATCTTTACACTTAGCCTTTGGATAGCCGTTCTAGGGTAGGGACCACGTTATTCACTCTAACTTTATAGAACTTTGTTCAGTCCCCTCTTCTTAAAATTTCTAAAAACTCTGGTGGCATAATGGTTAAGCGCTACCTCTGCTAGCCGAAAGGCTGGCAGTTCAAATCCACCAGGAGCTGCTTGGAAACTCTATGAGGCAGTTCTACTCTGTCTTACAGGGTTGCTATGGGTAGGATTCGACTTGATGGCACTGAGTTCGGTTTAGGTTATCCAGAGCGCAATATCAGTATGTCAGCTTCTTCCTACAACGTGCTTCATTGTAGGTTGCAATTTTGGATGTTTATTTATCTCAGATGAAATTCCAAGGGCTTTAATTGTGGAATTGACTTGACAGCAGTGGCTTTTTTTTTCATTATGGGAAGATGCCACGCACGTTGTTATAAAGAAGTCTCACACACCAGACGAGCCAGGGGCCTGGGCAGTGTGGAGGAAAGCTCTGTCATCCTCTGGAGGCCCTTGGTGTTTCAGCCTTTATGAGATTCAGCAGCCAGCACAATCTGTGCATGTGCTTGTCAAGTTTGACCATACCTGAATTCCATTTGCTCAGTCATTTCCATGTGAGTCGCATCCATTTCCCCTCGTGCATATCTGTGGAGGTGGTTTATTGTTTGTTCTTTTCTCCTTGACAAGGACCTGAAAGTTGCACCAGCATTATATACTACCAAAATGTGCTTTACACTGGAGGAAGGATTAGCTAATTTTGTTTCAACTGGGGATTTCAAGGGGGGAAAATATGCTATTTGAGCAATTACCTTCCTTCTTTCTTTCTCTCCCTTGAGAGAACACCCACCATACAACATTGAACACCCAGCATACATAAAATATGCCTCAGGAGAAGGAGGAGACTAAGAGCTATACTCTGCCCTCAAGGAACTTGTGATCAGGTGAGGGTCCTGGCAAGCGCTCATTCAAGGAATAAAGACCAAATCCATTGTTGTCCAGTAGATTCTGACTCATGATGACCCCATAGGACAGAGTAGACCAGCTGTGTAGAGTTTCCAAAGAATGCCCAACCTTTTAGTTAGCAGCTGTAGCACTTAACCACTATGCCACCAGGGTTTCCAGTAACAAATGCATGCAGGGACAATTTGGGAAAATGAGAGGTAGGACAAACAGGATTTAGGAAGAACTCAAAGTAGGGCGACGGGGCTTCTGAATTGATGAAATGGGCCTTCAAACTATCCTGGGAGATAAATAAGAGCTTGCCAACAACTTTTCTTGTTTCTTTATTACAAGGTTGCTGTAAGTTTTTACTAAAAAAAAAAAAATTAGGAAAATGTAAACAAAGAAGAAAGCCAGTCATGTTTTGTGGCAGACACTGCTGGTTGTTTCTCCATATTCTTTGTCTTTCGGTCCTCAGTAAAGCAAACTTCCTTATAGTTGAGGCGGCAAGTTGCCACAGTAAAAGACGGCATTATCCAGCATCCTTTGCAGCTACATTAGGCTATATAATTAAATTCCAATATTGTTGTTAGGTGCCTGCTAGTTGGTTCTAACTCGTGACAGTCTCAGTATAACAGAATGAAGTGTTGCCTAGCCCTGTGCTATCCTTACATTCATTCATATGTTTCAGTCCACTGTAGCAGCCACGGTATCAACCTATCTCCTAGAGAATCTTCCTCTTTCTCGCTGATCAGTTACTTTACCAAACATGATGTCTTTCTCTAGGGACTGGTCCCTCCTGACAACTTGTCTAAAGTATTTGAGATAGAGTTTCTCCATCCTCACTTCTAATGAGTGTTTTGACTGTGCTTCTTCCAAGACAGGCTTGTTCGTTCTTCTGGAAGTTCGTGGTGTATTCAGTATTCCCTGACAAAGCTGTAATTCAAGGCATCAGTTCTCCCGTCTTCATTATTTATTGACTAGCATTGGCAAGCATAGGAGGCCATTGCAAACACTGTGGCTTGGGTCAGGTTAAACCTTAGTCTTCAAGGTGACATCTTTGCTTTTTTTCAATACTTTTAAGAAATCTTTTGTATCAGTTTTGCCCAATGCAATATATCGTGTTGATTGTAGATCCAAGTGAAATGAAATTCTTGGCAATGTCAGTATGTCCTTATTTCGAAGTTGTTTATTTGTCCACTAGTAAGGATTTTTGTTTCCTTTACATTGAGGTATAGTCTGTACTAGAGACTGTAGCGTTTGATCTTCATCAGTAACTGCTTCATCTTCATTTTCAACAAGCAAGGTTATGCCATCTACATATCACGGGCTCTTAGTTAGTCTTCCTCCTGTTCTAATGCCACATTCTTCTTTCTGTAGTCCAACCTCTGAAATTATTTGCTCAGCATACAGGTTGCTTAAGTTTGGTGAAAGGGCAAGAAGCTGTAACTAAAAAGGTGTGGGACTTCAGGAAGTTTCCTTAAGAGAAGTGACTTCACTGGGAAGTTTGCTTTTTTTGCCCTCTCCTGTCTTTCCTTCCTGTTCTCTGGAGTATGATGGCGATTTCTAAATCTCTAGCAGCCAAGCTGGACCAGACAGTGACATTGAGAGTTCCCTAGGGTCACTATGAATTGGAGCCAAGTTGACAGTAGTGGCTTGGGTTGGGTTTAGTCAAGTTAGGCTATATTATGCTGCAACAACAAACACTCTCCAAATCTCAGTGGGTTTATATTTCTACCTTACCTATCTTTAGATATAGTTTAGCAAAAAGCCTGTACTAACTAGAGTCACTGCTTCAGCCTGATGGATGAGACTGCCTCTCAACATATGCTTTCAAAATCACAGTCGTAGGTGGAAGGACTTATAATGAATTGTGCAGTGGCTCTTAAAGCTTCTGCTCATAAGTGACATATGTCACTTTCCCTCACAGTTTCTTTGTCAAAGCAAGTGACACACCATACTGAAATTCATGGGGGGGCAGGGAGTACAATCTTATCACATGCCTGAATGAGAGAAGAGAAGGAATATTAGGGAACAGAAATAATAACTTATTACATCCTAAGATGAGAAGCAGAAGGCTGAGATGCGTTTGAATTTCTAATGACTTTGTAAATTGTCATATCAGCCATGGACTGCTTACCTTCATACTGAGATGTTTAAGCCATTGTAGTTGGTGTTTTAGTTACATGCAGCCAAATTCAAATCTAGGTGATATTTCTTGCCCTGGACTCCTGCTGGAATCCCTGGTGGTGTAGTGGTTAAGTGCTACATCTGCTAACCAAAAGGTCAGTAGTTCAACATCACCAGGCAGTCCTTCGAAATTCTATGGGACAGTTCTACTCTGTCCTGCAGAATTGCTACAAGTCAAAATTGACTCAAGGACAGCAGGTTTTTTCACTTGTTTTGTTTTGGTGCCCCCACCATTCAGGCTTAAGCACATGCATGTTGGTGAATGTACTGGGAGGCATGAGATGGTGTACCTAACACACATTCACCTGCTTCTATGAGAAGCCATGACAGGCAGGTACACGTTTTGTTTTATGTGCTCATTGGCCTGAGGGCTCAGTCCAGTGCAGAGGCATCGTACTGGATGACTACTGAGTGACAGAATAAGACTCTCAAGTCAGGTTTTGGATTCGAGACACAGAGTACAGTAGAAATGAGCTGAGAGAGCTGCAGAGTCAGAGGAAAGCAATCTTATATGAATGTCAGTCAGTGGAGTGGCTAACAATGTCAACTAGCGCAATATTTCATTTCCTGGCAGTGAGCAGGGTGTCACAGTTCTCTGTGAGACCTGGCTATGCTGGCGCTGAGGTGTGCTTTGCGCATCCAGTCTTCTTTTATGGGCTTACAGTAACCCCCCTATGTCATGATAAATATTAGAGCCTAAGCAGCGCAGTATGTGTCCTACTCTTACCAGTCTTCTATGTATGTATCTGTGGATGGTTTTTCAAGGACACATCCTTTTTCCTTTCACTCATCTGTATGCATGGCCATCTTTTCATGACATTAAATGTCCTGGCATAAAAAGATTTTAGTTGGTGTGTAGTATTCCATTATGTGATTGTATCAAGTTGATTTAACCATTCTCTTAACGACAGACCATTAATTCACACCCACTTGTGTTGTCTTTTTGGCTTTTTATACAGCATCAAATTCAACATTTTTAAATCCTTGTACACATCTTTGTTGTTTTTATAAGTAGGAGCCTGATAGGGAGGTAATAAGTTAAAAACAAGATATTTCAGATGAAGAATACATCTAGAACAAACCACAGAGATGTAAAGTAGAAAGACACAAGGTAGGTAGGCTATCAAATAATCAGACCACACTAGTTTTCGCTAAGAGTCAGGGTAGAGTAGAAGGCTAGGGCCAAATTATTGACAAGCTTGAATGTCAAGTTAAGGCCTAGTTGTTAATGAGTTTTTTTTTGGTTTTGTTGGCTGGCTTTTAATAGTTGAGCAGAAACCTGATGTGTGTCATAGAGTGACTCTTTTTTCCTCTGTAAGGCTGATAATAGTGTTAAAAATGGGTCCCCCCAACCAAACCCATTGCAACTGAGTCAATTCCAACTCACAATGACTCTGTAAGACGTAGAGTCCCACAGAGCTTCCAAGAAGCCTCTAGTGGATTTGAACTGCTGATCTTCTTAATAGCAGCTGTAGCACTTAACCACTACACCACTGGTGTTTCCAGAAAAATGGGTCAGCAGAGATTAATTTGATCCATTTTACACTAGTGTGACTTGTGGTAAACAAATAAAATATCCCTTTGTACTTTTTATTGTCCTTGGCATAAGAAAATAGACAAAAGAAAAAAAATACACTCTGAAGGACATTCTGTCTGTAAAAATTGCCTTAGGACAAATATTGTCCTGAGTGGATGTGTGACTCCACTATGCGTTAACACCATCACTTTAGAGTTGTGTCATCTTTTTTAAAATACATTTTCAACCACATTCCAAGCACCACAATGCCAAAACAGACTACCTTCTTCTTATTTTACAGAAGAAGACACTGAGGTTAAATGATGTAAAGAAATGCAATATGAGAACTAGGACATTTTTGAGGATACCTGACCCCAAATCTGTGTTGTCTAGTGGCATGAGTAGGTTCAATGCTGTCATTCACTATCATCACAGATCTCTTACATGAGGGAGGTAGGCCTGAGCCCACTTCTGGCTTTACGTCTTATTGTCTGTCTTCACCATGAGCTTATCTAGCTAGTTAACATCAGAGTCAGGATCAACAGTCGGGCAGACTGAATTCGAATTCAGTGTTTTGGTCAATATACAAGTGAGAGTACTCTTGTCGCCCTTTCCTTCCTGGATTAATTCTTAAACTTTAATGCATGCAAGACTCACCTAGTGGCTTGTTAACCATGGAAGTTCCCAGGCACCAAACCCAGACATTCTGATTCAGTAGGCCTGGGGTTAGACCCCAAAATCACTATTTGAAATTTAAAAAAACAAAAGAACCTCTAGGGGTTATAATAAAGGTGGTGCGAGGAGTACACGTTAAGAAGCATTGTCTGTCCTATTTCAAGCTTCAGATCTGCTTTGTCTCCTTTTCAAACATGCCTGCTCTCAGAAAAGTAGCTTCAGCCCCGCCTTGTGTAACCCTTATCAGCTCTATGTGTTTTGCAAATTGCATTTGCTCTTCATTTACGGACAACCAGGTCAGCACTGCTAGGCCAATAAGAGCTGGATTTTCCCTGGCCTCATGCATCAGTGACATATTTGCCACCCTCGGCCTAGTTCTGAGATCCCTGCAATCGGCAATGGTTGATGATGATGCCGGGTGCATGTGACTTGATTTGCAGAGAGCCGGCTAAGCTTTCAGGGAAGTCAATAAGAAAAATCTCATTTTGATCTGCAGATTGGGCTCATTTGATTTGGAAGTCACTGGTGGCAAAGGAAATATGGGGCCCAGGGATGTCAACTTTAAGCCCTTCTCTGGCTATAATCACTCCTAAGAAGCAGCTTTCTGCATCTACCTCCGCCTCCTCCTCTCCTCTCTCCATAGACTAGTGGGTCAGCAAATGGAAGGACTGAAAAACAAAAAAGCAACAACTACTGCCGAGTTTGCTGGATGATTCTGTGTATCACTTTATACAGATGATAAAAAGTCAAAACCGTACCACATCACTGTCACCCCGAGCCATCATGGAGCAGCTCCTAGGAAACCAGTCTTTCTCTGTGGCTTTCTACAGGTCAAAAGGGAAAAAATAAGTACATCGGTATGCCTTGTGAAGTAGCTCTTGGATCTGAGTGCTCTATGGGCTCATGTGCATGTCCAATGGTGATGTCCTTCCTAAATAGCTCTTGACTCCGTCCAGATTTATTTTCTCCCTGCCGTGGCCTTAAGGTCTCCCCTTGAATTTCGGCAACAGCCTCCCTTCTGCCTTAACTTCTCCCTTCCCACCAGATCCGTCATCTGTGGAACACCAGCTTGGTCATCCTGTCCAATCCTCGTTAAAGCTTTTTGGTGACTTTGCTTTATCCTGAGGATAAATTCTAAAACTGTACTGTACAGTGTGGAAGCCACTAGCCACATGTGACTGATGGACACTTGGTATGTGGCAAATTCAGATTGAAATGAACTGAAAATGTAAATTAAACCCTAGACTTCACACCAAAAAAAGTAAAGTATCTTATTAATAATTTTTACGGTCATTACATGCTGAAATAATAACACTTTAGACAGATTCAGTTAATCATTATGCCAGCTATTCTCATCAGGTTGATTCTGACTCGTAACAACACTACAGGTCAGAGCAGAAGTGCTCCATAGACTTTCTAAGGAAGGCTGGCAGATTTGAACTGCCAACTTTTTGGTTAGCAGCTGTAGCACTTAGCCACTATACCACCAGGGTTTCTGTTAATCATTATATATGATGAAAATTAATTTCAGTTGTTTCTTTTTACCTTTTAAAATCTGATGACTAATAGATTTAAAATGATCTATGTGGCTTACGTTGTATATCTCTATTAGATAGTCCTGGTCTAAAATCTTTAACATGACTTGCTCTTCTCTTGCTTCATTCCCTTCTCTGTTTTGGTCATATGAATTTCGTTTAATTGCTTGGATGCCACTCGCCTTTCTGCTTTTGGTTGGTCCTTTGATTCGTTGTTGCTTCTTCCACCACTCCCCCCGCCCACTCAGTAGGTCTTCTTCATCATTCAGTTCACAGTTTAGATGTCACTAGCTCTAAGGGGTTTACCTTGACTGTGAGTGTGACTTCACTGTCCTTCCTTTAGTTCTAACAGAATCTCTACTTTCTTATCTATAACGCTTTCTATGCTGCTTTGGATTTGCTATTTAAAAAAAGAAAATGATTGGTTTTGTCTAATCCACTAAATTGTAAGTTCCATTAAGGCCATGTGTGTCTTGTGCAACTTTGTATTCTAGGGTGTGGGAACTTAATAAACGTTTGTTGAGTGAATCTATAAAAAAACGCCAAACTCATTACCACTGAGTTAATTCCAAACCTTGGTGGCATAGTGGTTAAGTGCTATGTCTACTCTTCAAAAGGTCACCAGTTCAGATGTGCCAGGAGCTCCTTTGAAACTCTCTAGAGCAGTTCTACTTTGTTCTATAGGGTTGCTATGAGTCAGAATTGACTCGATGGCACCGGATTTCATTGTTTTTGGTTTCGGACAGAGTAGAACTTAATCTAGGTCTTTTATTAAATGGGGAGGAGAATCAAGATCTGGCGCAAGGCGACTTCTTATCCAAGGATTCACAGTGAGCTCATGGGAAATTATGACCTCAGGCTAGTGTCACCTAACAGGGACACATGTTGCTTCTTTAAATAATGTATGATGTTGGAAAAATTTTGTAAAATACTGTGGACAGAGGTCTATGTTGGTTGGTTTACTTCTGATCAACAAGGTGAAGGAAGAACTAACCATTATTCAGAAGCAAGTGTGACGCCAAGCCTATCCTGGCTGAAACACTTTCCAGCCTGAGGACTTCCCTTCCTCAGGAACTCTGACTCAGATACCCAACTTCTGCCATTGCCAGGTGGGGGAGGCATAGGAGCAGGGAAAGGAAGTAACAAAAGCATGAAATAGGTACAGAGAATATATGGGACAAGCTGAATCAGGCCTTTGATGTGCTTCAGGGAAATTGTCCACCCGGATTTAGAAATCAGAGGTCATTTCTTGAGATGCTGGCACACCATTTCTCATGTCGACGTGTTTCTGAACAGAACAAAATAAGAAGAGTGATTGTTAGTCACGAAGCCTTTGGGGTTCTGGTGTCATCCTTGGCCATGTTTGCACCCAGGAAAATTTCCTTTTTGGTCTTAAGCGATATGTAGCTTATTGCCTTTGCAAAAAAATATGTCATGTCATGCTTCATAAGTCCTTTTGGAAAAAGTAGTCTAAAGATAAATTTGTTTTCTGTAGGAATTTCTATCATAATTGAGTCTATTTTTTCTTTCCTAATTGCATAATGTAAGCTCAGTGCAGTAAAAACAAAAAAAAAAAATTCCTTTATAATTCCATCCTCAAAAATAATCCCACTATTTACACAAGCTGTAAGTCTTTTTAATTTTTATTTTCATGTCCACACACTTAACATACTTTTTTAAAGCTAGGATACTGTGAATACCATTTAATAGTCTTTTCCTCTTAGATTTAGATCATGAACAATTGGCTATGTCAATAACTAATGTTTAATATGATTTTTATTTATTTTAAAATACTCCAATGTATTAAAACCTTCCACACTATCCTCAATTATTGAATATTGAAGTTGTTTCCTATTTTTCAATATTAGTCACTCTACAGAGAACATCGCTGATTATTCCTAAAAGATAAATTTGTCAATGTGGAATTTCTTGTAAATAGTGCACCTTTTTAAGGATTTTGTTATCCATTTTTATTTAGCTTTTTAAAAGTTTTAGCACTGACTGATTTTCAAAATTCCCTAGGATTCATGGTATACAAGTTCTCTTGTGTTTCTTCTAATTTATACCAACTCCTGCCATGAAACTTACTTCCTGTTAGGTTGGTGATACAACTAGAATGGGAGGGATTTCCAAAAAAAAGTAAAAAAGAAATAAATTCTAGACTCTAAATCTTTTTGACGCTTGTCTAATTCGATGTCCTTTTCTCTTGATCTTTACAAGTGGCATTTCCTGGAATGCTCCATGGGTAAAGAATTCTGGTGTGAGGTAGTTCGGCCAGTGTTGTGGTTTTCATTTCTATGCAGATTTTGAAAATCTCTGTAGCAGAAGATTTGAACCGGTTCAGTTTTAAGTCCTAAAGCTTTGATCATCAAACTCACAAAAAGCAGGAGAAGGGGGAGAGGAGATGAACCTAAAAATATTCTATGATATACACTTAGGAAAATATTGCTGTACAGAAAGGTCAAAGTCAAGGTCAAAGGCAGATTAAACAATAAACATAGTAGACACTGGTTTACAGAAAGCAAAGCAAGCAGAACTTAGTGGTACTTACTTACTGATCTGTAGTCAGTGAAACAGTACACTACGGAATAGTAGGTAAGCACTGTTAAGCCTGTATATACGTAGCTTATTGCCCTGGCAAGGCAGTACATTATGAGGGATGTATATGATTTTCTTTTAGGTTTATGTACTTAGCCACAGGCGGTAGGGTCATACCAGCTTCAACTCCTATGTTCATGGTTACATGACAGCACTGAAAGGCTCTCTGGTACCAGGCCTTATGGAACTCTCCAATAAGCCAGCATCTAACGAGCAAAGACTAGAAATAAGGCTTTACTTCAGAAGCTCTCATCTTTCGCTAAAACTGAATTGTTTATGGTTGTGTGATTGCACATGTTGCATTCATCGGTGTCTGGTCTCCGTGTGTTTGAGTGGAAAGCTGTTATTGTTACTTCCCCAAACTATTTTAAACTCAAATAGATACTAAGTTATAAATATGCATGCTAAAAACTTCTCTTCGGTCAAAATTTTTAGAAAAAACAAAATCAATTCAGTAAAATAATCAGACAAATTATTTGGTGCCATTGTGTCTAAGTTTCTTGGATACCGGAGATCCCCCAGTCCTGCTATTGTTTGTTTAGTATTTTTCTTTATGTGGACTTAAGTTTTTACTTATTTATCTTTTGTTTTAAAGCCTCACCTCCTTGCCAATACAACTTGTATTTATCCAGATGGGTAGGAGTACTGGGTTTGGTTCTTGTACTCTAGTTAGCCAGACTGGCTCTAAATGAAATAAAAGCTGATTGGATTTTTCACTTTCTAGATGATTAAATTAGTTCATTCAGGCACGATCTATAGGCACTAACCTGGGCAATAGCTGGGCAGCAAAAACTCTTACTTGCCTTTTCTACCTCTGTTTTCTGAGATCGTGCCAACTTCAAGCCCTGCATCATAAATCTTGGGATCAGGTTCATCACCTTGAATTTCATAAGATTAGCATTAAAATAAAAATGAGGAACCAGTTTTTGCAAGAAAAGAGTGAACATCCAGAGACAACTAATTAACTTCCCTCATCTTCCTAATGAACTTTACAAGAATGGCATGCTCAGTGATTTTACTCTTGCAAAATTATTCTTCATAGGAAGAAAAAAGAAAGAAAAAACATTAAGCAAACCAGGGTCCTAAATTATTGACACATTAAAATTTAAAATGTTAATTAACAGAGGCTCTTATTTGAGAAAAGCGAGTTTGCCATTAGTTCCCAATCTCACTGAATCTAGATTCCACTACATCTTTTGTTTGACCTGAGCTGGTCCAAAGTTTGCTTGAGCTGCCTCAAGATTTATAAGCGGGGAGCTTCCTAAGCACTGGAGAAAGAAATGTTTGGCTCTGCCAAGATCATGCTTCGAGTCATATCGTTTTCCTTTGCTTGCAGGATGAAAGAACATGTCCTCATGTAAATATGGACATTTGTAATTATGATGAACCCATCTCCATTGACTGCTCATTGTCTTCTATCCTGTTGTTAGTTGCTTTCCAGTCGGTTCCAGCTTCCGACAACTATTACAGCTGAATAAAACCATGCCTGGTCTTGTGCTGTCATTACCATCTTTTGTACCTTCAAGTCCATTAAGCACCTTGCAACTTAACAAAACAAAACAAACCCACTGCTGTTGAGTCGATTTTGACTTATATCAACCCTACAGAACAGGATGGAACTGCTCCACAGAGTATCCAAGGAGCCCCTGGTGGATTTGAACTGCTGGTTATTGGATGTTGCTGGCTGTGGATCCTGTGGCTGCCTCTTGTTCATCTGACCTCCTCTTGCTGGGACTTGAACTATCAGCTTGTCTGCTGGTCTTGGGATTTGTGGACCATCATAGTCTATGAGCAAGAGGCTTGCTTGCTCTCCAACCTGCCAGTCTTGTGTTCTCCAGTCCCTGTAGCTACTGAATCAGAAGCCTTGAAGTTTTAGCTGCCAATCTTGGGAGTCACTGATATGTACAGGCTGTGAGTGGAGCCCTGCTCTCCCACCTGCTGATCTTGGGTTTGCTAGCACCAGGGGCTACATGAATCACGGGAACCCTCTTCTTATCCACGGACTTGAAATGTTCCAGCTTCTATAATCCTGTGAGCCATTTCTGTGATACAAATCTCTCTCTGCATCTGTTTGTATGCTTTTCTGATTTTGCATCTCTAGGTAACCCAGTTAAGACAGGGCAACCAAACTGTCTCTTTTCCCACTCTGCTCTGTCACACGATGCTCACTGCCATCATCGTCATCCTCAAACCAGCCCTCCACTTAGCATGGTGGTTCCATCTGGGGTTAAATAAAACCCCAGACTTTCCATTTACTATGATGGACTCAGTGGGGCCCAACAAAAGATGGTTAGTTGAGGCACGTTAACCCATCTCTAGCATGAAAACAAAACTCCAAGATAATTTGCCAACTAGTTATGCAAACTGAAGAAGTCCTGGTAGTGCAGTGTTTGAGTACTCGGTTGCTAACTGAAAGGTCAGCAGTTTGAACCCACCAGCAGCTGTGTGAGTGGAAAGGCCTGAAGATCAGCTTCCATAAAGCTTCCAGCCGAGGAAATTCTATGAGGCAGTTCTGCTCTGTCACATAGTGTTCCCAGGATTTGGAATTGACAAGACAGCGCACAATAACAGTGTAAACTAACGGCTCACAATTGAACCTACATCCCCTAATTCTATGTTAATAGATTGCAGCTGCTTCTGAGGTACAGTAGAATTTAACAACTAAATTAGAATTGGCAGAATTGCTAATTCAGCTTTCAGTTACAAAGGGTAATTAGAGAATTAGAATGAAGAGTTGCAAAACAGCATATACCAAGGAGTCACTTTTTTAAAAAAAATTATTTGCAAAATGTCTAAATAGGTTCCATCAGAATCTAAGAATATTAAAACATGAAGGAATTTTATGTATCACCTAGTTCAATTCCCTTATTTCATAGTAAGGAATCATGGAAGAAATTCGTCTAGGATTATAATTAAATGGTAATGATATAAGAATAGTTGTATTTAATATTAACATGTGCCAGGCACAATGTAGAATGCTTTAAAGGCATGAGGCAGATGGATTGTTGCTCCACTTTATAACAAACTGAGGAAGCAAAATTCACTTGCATGAGATCAAATGAAGAAGCTGGTAGCATAGTGGTTAAGCACTTCACTGCCAACCAAAGGGTTCGTGCTTCAGATTCACTAGCCATCCACTCCATGGGGAAAGATGCAGTAGTCCTGTGGTTGGGATGGAGTTAGAAACCCTGGTGGCACAGGGATTAAGTGCTACAGCTGCTGACCGAAACGAGGCCTGCAGTTCAAATCTGCTAAGTGCTCCTTTGAAACTCTACTGGGCAGTCCTATTCTTGCCATGAGTTGGAGTCAACTAGTTGGCAGCGGGTTTTGGTTTGGGGATGGGACAGGGCACGAAATATGTAAACCTGCCTTGGTGAGACTTTAATGTGTAGTTTTGCTTGATTTTCCTTTGTTTGCAAAATGACTTGCTTTCTGATTTTTAGAGACTCTTAACTTGGCTCCTCATTGAATGTAAATCCCTTTTCTTTTGTTGGATAATATCTGTTGCTGTTGAAAATGAGTGATAATAAAACCCTCAAACAAATCCTTTAGTTCGAGTGTTTCTTCTTGAGGATCATGCTTGTACAGAGAGCTCTGAGCTCCTAAAACTGCGGATCTGTGGTCCCAAATTAGAATAACCTGGGCTGTGTAGAGAAGAAGCAGTGCTCAAGAGTGGCCCCCATAGACACTGATTTAACTGGCCTTGAGTGGGGCCAAGGGAATGGCATTTTTTTAAAGCTCCCTGGGTGATTCATGTCTGCAGCTAGAATGAAATACCACTGGGCAGGCATTTTGCCCAGAAAGAGAGAGTTATTGAATGCATTAAGATGGAAAATGGCAGTCAGAGGGACGGGATGCTATTGGTCTCTGGAAGAGGGATTCTTGCTGCCCCAAGTGGGCTGATGCTCTCCAGTCCAAGAAACAATCAGGAAAGAGGACACAGGGGGGCTGGAGTCAGCACACTCAGAGGCTGCCGATCTTACCTTTCCTGATCAAGAGGCTTTTTCAGAGCAGCATTTGGGGATCACTTTGACTCTAATTATTTGCACATCCTCTGCTCAGCAAATTCCTGGCTTCCTCTGCCTTTTGTCCCTTGAATATTTTGGGAGACTTGTTTAGAGTCAGCTGCACGCCTAAGTGGACACTTGTCAGTTGTGCACCTGAAAGGTGTGTGAACAACCAGCCTTGTCAGCTAAAAAGGAAGCTGACTTCTTGCATTAAAAATGAATATTGACTAGAAAAGAAAGGGGTAGGGGGAGAAAAAAAATCAAAAGTGAGAAAAGTGGCTGACTCAGGCTATGTCAGTGCATAAGTTGTGAAATCACATCATTAAGAGAGTTTGGCCAGGGGTTGGAATTATGCAAGAACCTCTTTTCAGCAAAACCTAAGATGTTTGAAAAACTGTTCTGGAAACTTCTGGGTGATGAGGTTATGAAGAACTGGAAGGTCACCTGAGAAGGTACCTGTAATACTTCACATAAAATAGACACTGTCGCTACGACAAAGAAACAAAAGGTACATTCTTTGTTTTTATATGTATTTTCTTTTTTTTAACTTCAGTGAGCTACTTGCCACCAATCTTTCAAGCTTGAAAAAGCTGCTTAGTTTCTCTGAGACTCAGTTCATTTCATTTGCAAAATAGAATTAACCATGCTTGTTTCATGGAGTGGTTAAAGGGATTAAATGAGATAATTCAATGCATGGAAATCTGTGACATGGCCCAGGGTGGTATAAATTGAAAGCGGTGAAGACAGGTTTCAAATTCTGGCCTCTGGTCCCCAGCTCCTTGCAGGTCTACTTTACCTGAATCCCTCTTCCTTGTAGACATGCAAGAGCAGTGGATGACCCAGTCACCGTAATGTGCTCTAGGCTCATGGGTAAGACAACTACATAGACATATGATTTCCAGAAAAGACACTGGAAGCCCTCCTCTCTATTTCCATGAGGGATATTCTGGAGGAATCTTAATATACTTTAATGAGACAAAAGGATAGAAAATCCCTCTGCTTATTGTAACTTGAGAAGAGCACACATGCAAAGCAGTATCTTCTATTTGTTGGATACTTGATTTTCAACTTGCTTTCCCCACATTTTCTCCAGATGAAAACATGCAAATAATTTTCAACTCCTGCCTCACCTTCATCTCCCTCACTTGGTCTTGTGATTTAAGCCTCTGTAATATTTCCAGAATAGTGTTTTTTCATGTACATCTATGATGGTGTGACTTTCTCTGCTTATAGTGTTCCCAGAGGCCTCCTCTTTCTGTGGGAGACTTCGTTTGATAGTCTGTCCTGTCTCCTACCTCTGCCAGTCTCCTGTCAGCTCTCACAGCTAAACATGACTATCTGGTGTTCCTTGAACACCTTTGCAGCTCTTTTTTTTTTTTTTTGTGAGTGTAAATGCTGCCAGCCAATTCCATATTTACTTCTTCCCAAGCACCTGAAAGCAGTATATCCATGGTGGTTGGGAATGAGCTCTGGATTCAAATCCCGACTTAACCTCTCAAAAGTTATGTATTCCTTGGCAAGTTATTTAATTTCTCTTCACTTTGTGAATAAAGGTGAAAGATGATAATAATGATGATGATGATGATGATGATGATACCAAGCTTCTGGGGTTATTGAATGCATTATATGAGATAGTTTGTATAACTCACTGAGCACACAGTCTGGCATGTAGGTGACACTCACCAGGTGTTAGCTGTTATTATTATTACTCCTAATTTCCTATTACTGTTGTTTCTACTGATGTCTGCATAAACCATCGTAAAATACCATCTGATTCAAGAAGCATTTTCATGGCTTCTGTCCCAGAAACATAATCTTTGCTTCTTTTATGCCTCCTTGACACTTAGGAGATCTCTTACACACTTACCACTCAGTATACTGATTTGTGTCTTTTTCTCATTTTCCTTTAGAATATAAATTAATTGATTGTGGGATGTTATCTTGGCAGTCTTGCTATTCACAACAACACACATCACAGAGTTAGGTAATGGTCAAATACCTGTGTAATTTAGATTGTAATACTAGTCCACTATGTGTCAGTTTGTCATGCTGTGGTGGCTTGCGTATTGCTGTGATGCTGCAAGCTATGTCACCAGTATTTCAAATACTGATAGGTCACCCTTTGGGAAAAGGTTTCAGTGGAACTTTCAGATTAGGACAGACTAGGAAAAAGACATGGTGATCTAGCTCTGAGGGAAGGCAGATTAGCCAGTTAAAACTTGATGGATAGAAGTAGAACATTGTTTAATATAGTACAGGAAGATGAGCACCTCAGGTTTGAAGGTACTGAAAATACTATTGAAGAAGAGATATCTCCTTAAAGTAGAGTTGATTTTAATGATATAGACAGAGTAAAGCTTTGAGGTCTTCTTTTGCTGATGTGGCATGATTCAAAATGAGGAGAAACAGCTAAAAACATATGTTAGTAATTGGAATCTAGAATTATGAAGTATGAATCAAGGAAAATTAGAAGTCATAAAAAATGAAATGGAACCTTTGAAGATCAATATTCTAGGCATTACTGATCTGAAACAAGAAGCATGGACACAGTGGTGCCACCATGGTCTCAGATGGTTGTGAGAGTGCTACAGGACTGAGCGTTGCAGTTCTTTTTGTCATGCATAGGGACACTATGTGGCAGAACCAACTCAACAGCCGTAACAACAACAGTGAGCTGAAATGAACGAGTGTTGGACATTTTGAATCAGATAATCATAGGGTCTACTACGCCCAGAATGACAGGTGAAGAGGAACCTGTTGCATTCGCTGTCCAAAAGAACATTTCAGGAACTATCCTGAAGTGTAATGCTGCCGCTGATAGCACAAGACTCTTAGACCTGCAAGGAGGACCAGTTAATGTGAGTGTTATTCAAATGTATCCACCAATTGTTAATATCAACAAGGAAGACAGTGAAGATTTTTGCCATATTCTACAGTCTTAAATTGATTACATATGCAATCAAGATGCATTGATAGTTGCTGTGATTGGAATGTGAAAGTTGGAAATGAAGAGGAAATATCAGCAGTTGGAAAATATTGGCTTTGGTGATAGAAACAACACCAGCAATAGCTTGACAAAATTTTGCAAGACCTGTGACTTACTCATTGGAAGTGCCTTTTTCAACAACATAGACAACAACTATACATGCAGACCTCCCTGGATGTAATACATTGCAAACAAATGAATTACATCTGTGGAAAGGGGTGATGGAGAAGCTTAGTATCCTCAGTCCGAAGAAGGCCTGGAGCCAACTACAGGACAGATCATCAATTAAACTCTACAAGTTCTAACTGAAGCTAAAGAAAATTACAGAAAGCCCATGAGAGCCACAGTACCCTCTTAAGTAGATCTTACCTGAATCTAGAGACCATCTCAAAAATAGATTTGCCATATTAGACACTTGCAACAGAAGGGCCGACAAATTGTTGTATGACATCAAGAATATTGTACATGAAGAAAATGAAAGGTCAATTAAAAAACAGGAAAGACTAAAAAGGAGTGCAGAAGAGACAGAAACATGCTTTTGAACATATGGTAGCTAAATTGAAAGGAAGAAATAATGAAGTAGAGGAGTTGAGCAGAATATATCCAGTACAGGCTTGAGAAGACAAAGTAAATTATTATAATGAAATGTGCAAAGACCTGGAGTTAGAAAACCAACAGAGAAGAACACACTCAGCATTCCTTAAGCTGAAAAAATAGAAGAAAAAAATTCGAGCCTCAAATTGCAATATTGAAGGATTCTTTGGGCAAAAAAACTGAATGACCCAGGAGGCAGTGAAAGAAAATGGAAGGAAAACACACTGTACCAAAAGAATTGATTAACATTAAACCATTTCATGTGGTAGCATATGATCAAGAACTGATGGTTATAAAGGAAAAAGTCCAGATTGCATTGAAGACATTGGCCAAAGCAAGGCTCCAGGAACTGACAGAATACCAACTGAGATGCTTCAACAAATGGATGCAGCACTGGAAGCACTCACTCTTCTATGCCGAGAAATTTGGATGACAGCTACCTTGCCAGCCAAATGGAAGAGATCTGTCTTCGTGCACATTCCAAAGAAAGGTGATCCAATAGAATGCAGAAATTATCAAGCAGTATCATTAAGATCATGAAACTAAAATTTTGCTGAAGATAATTCAAAAACCACCGCAGCAGTGCTAGAGAGAACTGTCAGAAATTCAAGCCTGATTCAGAGAGGAAGTAGAACAAGGCATGTTATTGCTAGCGCCAGATGGATCTTGGCTGGGAGCAGGGAATATGAGAAGGATGTTTTCCTATATTTTGTTGACTATGCAAAGGCATTTGAATGTGTGGATCATAACAAATTATGAATAATACTATGAAGAGTGGAATTTAGGAACACATAATTGTTCTCATGTGGAATCTGTATGTAAACCAAGAGGTAGTTATTCGAACAAAATGAGAGTACACTGCATGGTTTAAAATCAAGAAAAGTATGTCTCTGGGAAGTATGCTTTCACCATGCCTAGTCAATCTGTGTGCTGAACAAATAATCTGAGAAGCTGGATTGTGCGAAGAATGAGGCTTCAGGAATGGAGGAAGACTCATTAATAATCTGAGACACGCAGATGATATAACTTTGCTTGCTGAAAGTGAAGAGGACTTAAAGCACTTAATGACGAAGATCAAAGACCACAGCCTTCGGTATGGATTGTACCTCAATATCAAGAAAACAAAAATCCTCATAACTCATCAATAAGCAACCTTATGACAGGTGGAGAAATTACTGAAGTTGTTTAAGGTTTCATTCTACTTAGACCCGTAATCGATGCCCATGAAATCAGCAGTCACGAAATTAAAGGACCTATTGCATTGGGCCAATCTCCAATGAAAGGCTCCTTTAACTGTTAAAAAGCAAAGATGTCACTTTGAGGACTAAGATGTGCCTCACCTAAGCCATGATATTTTCAATAGCCTCATATGCATGCAAAGCTGGTTAATGAATATGAAATACTAAAGATGGATCAATACATTTCAATTTTGATATTGGTGAACAATGTTTAATACACCATGGATTGCCAGAACAAATAAATCTCTCTTAGAAAAAGTACAGCCAGAATGCCCCTGGGAGGCCAAGATGGTGAAATTTTGTCTCACGTACTTTGGCCGTGTTGTCAAGAGGGACTAGTCCCTACAGTGAGACATCGAAGTTAGCTAAGCAGAGGGTCAGTGAGAAGAGGAAGACCCTCAACAAGGTGGTGGATTGACAGTGGCTGGACCAGTGGGTTCACACATAGTAATGAATATATATGACGCAGGACTGGGCAGCTTCTCATTTGGTTGTAAATAAGATTGCCCTGGGTCAAAATCCATTTGACAACTCAACAACAACAATGTAATAATAATAATAATATATTTAATTTTTTTTTTTTTTTTTTTTTTTTTTTTTAGGGCTACTGTAGCAAATGAGTGACCCTGGTGGAAACCCTGATTGCATATTGGTAAGTGCTATGGCTATGGTACATGCTACAGCTTTTAGTTTTGTTGTAAATAAGATTGCCCTGGGTCAAAATCCACTTGACATCTCAACAACAATAATGTAATAATAATAATAGATCTCATTTGTGTTGTTTTTTTAGGGCTAATGCAGCAAATGAGTAATCCTGGTGGAAACCCTGGTTGCATAGCAGTAAGTGCTATGGCTGCTAAGCAGAAGCTCAGCAGTATGAATCCAGTAGGTGCTCCTTGGAAACTTAATGGAACAATTCTACTCTGTTCTACAGGGTCGTTATGAGTTAGAATCAAGTTGATGGCAGTGTGCTTGGTTTTGACTTGGTAGCACTGTATTTGAATTGCTTGACTGCTAACCAAAAATTCAGTGGTTAGAACCCACCAGCTGCTCTGAGAAAGATGATACCATTTGCATCTGTAAAGGTTATAGCCTTGGAAACTCTATGCAGCAGTTCAACTTTGTTCTATAGGGCTGTTGTGAGTCAGAATCAACTCAGTGGCAATGGGTTTGGTTTTAGCTGTAGCAAAGTACCCCAAAATAAAAGGTTGATAAATTTGAACCCACTCAGTGACTATAGAAAAAAAGGCCTGACAGTCTGCATCTGTAAAAGATTACAGCCAAGAAAACACTATAGAGCAGTTCTATTCTAGACCACAGGGAGTTGTTGTGAGTTATAACTGGTTCAATGGCAACAGGTTTTTATTTTCATTTTTTTAACTCAGAATACCTGTTGGTGAAGTGATTTAAGAGCTGCAGCTGCTAACCAAAAGGTTGGCATTTCAAATCCACCAGATGTTCCTTGGAAACTCTATGCGACAGTTATGCTCTGTCCTGTAGGGATGCTATGAATCAGAATCAACTAAACGGCAGTGGGTTTGGTTTTGGGATTTCTCATGTGATTTAAAACAACAGAATTTATTGTCTCTGGTTCTGGAGACTAGAATCTTGACTTCAGGATGTCAGCAGGGCCATGTTCTCACCACAGGCTGTAGTTGAGGATCATTCTTTGGCTCTTTCATCTCTGGGAGCCCAGGTGTTCTCTGGCCTGTAGTAGTTTAATCTCTAACTCTGTCTCCACATGGCCTCTCCTGTCTGTGTCTCCCTTCTATATGTTTTATGTAACAACAATTGTCATTGGATTTAGGGCCTCTCTTAATGACCTCATCTTAACTAACTGGATTTGCAACAACCCTACTTATAAGTAAAGTTCTGTTCACAGGTGTGTTGGGGGATTTAATACTTCAGCATATCTATAATAAGGGAGACATAGTTCAATCCATGACATCATTGAATGTGATAATCTAAAAGGCTTTATTAGCACAAAATTTGTGCTAAATATTAGCTATTATTACCACTTATTAAATATTTATTCTGACATTTCACTCTATCTAATTTACTCCTCCCAACAACTCTATCAAGCAAGTTCTAGTAACACTTTCATTTCATAATTGATAGGCTGAAGCACAAAAATGGTGAAGTAATTTGCCCAAAGTCATAGAAATCAGTAAGCCACAAATCACAGATAGGGATCTGGATTTCCCTACATGGAAAGGCCTTTATCTTAAGAGAGGTGTGTCAGATATTGTGCCCGTTTAACAGACGGGACAATTAAGGAACTGTGACTATACACTGGGTTGACTAGCTTCCTGGATTATAAATACAAAACGAAGACAATCTATAAATTAAAGAAGTTTTAAGCCTCATCCTGTGTCAAGCTGAGATAAAAGATTTCCTCGAGTCACTGATCAAAGTGCTAAAGACCGTTTATTTTTTAAAAAGCACGTGTAACTATTTAAAAAACTTTGCTTGACTGGTCGAGCTAGGAAAAGCGGTAAAAGCAGTTTATTCAATGAAGGAACACCGCAGCCTCACAGTGGTTATTGACTGAAGTTGGTGAGCCAGCCTAGACAGTTAAAATGGTCAGCCAGGTGTGGGTAGGGTCTCAGGGGGTAGAGCTGAAAGAAGCCATCGACAAAGTGCTTTGTTGACAAAGAAGATTTTAGAATATGCACTGAGGTATCTGGTTAAGCAAGCACAACAGAGGGAGAAAGATATTTGCATTAGGAGTCTAGGGGCCTTCTGAAAACTCAGGACACAGACCCTCCACTCCTCAACTTTTCTACAATTCTAAATTCTCAACACTTGTTGGAGTAGCCTGGATACCTTTGATCAAGACTCATTTGGTGAAGGGGAGCCTAGAGACTCATGAAGCAAATAACTTAGGGTTGAAAAATATGAATCTAGGACCTTTAATCTTCCATCATAGTGGTAAAAGAGTTGTCTTCAAGTTGTTCTGAGTCAAGGTGACTTTACATGGGTCAGAATAGTACTGTGCTCTGTAGGGTTTTCAACAACAGATTTTTTTTCACAAGTAGTTTTCCAGGCCTTTCTTCTGAGGTATTTCTTTGAGGACTCAAAACTGTAACCTTTTGCTTAGCAGCCAAGCATATTAACTGTTTGCACAATCCAGGATATAATTGTGCAAGGGTTGGATGTTCTGGGCCAAAGGGGCAGAGGATCCTAGGGCAGGGGTTGATTCAGAACTTCTAGGTTTAGCAGTGAGCTGTCAGAAAGCAGCTTTTAAAGTGAACTAAAACACATACACACACAACAGAGACTACAGTTTTGGAACCCTGAACAGTTTTTACCCAGGAACAAATGAAGTGTGACACTGAAGATTTTTGAATCCTAAAAAGAGGTTTGCATTGCCAGGAATGGCAGCTGCCAGAATCCCATGGCATGTAGGTCATTCTACATAACCAGATGTTTAAGCAGCAGGGGAATTCTTTAACTTCGGAAGAGCAATACAAGCTCTGGTCCCACTGGGCTAGAGGGCCAAAGATGACTTGAATTTAGAAGCCAATATCGGATCTGACTCGATGGCACTGGGCTTGGCTCGGCATCAGGTAAAGGGGATGGCCAGGAAAGGAAGGACCTAGATTCCTACTAAATGTGACCTTATATTTTACACTTGGGGAACACTGCTGGGGGAGGCATGGTTCACATCCAAGGTCATAAAGTTAGACATCGTAGTCTTACATCACTTTTCAAGATACATCAGGCAAAGCAGATGGATAGATGATGGATGGATGGATGAGCGAATGGATGGATGGGTGATGATGGATAGACAGAAAGAAGCTAAAAGACAGAATGAAGCCCTGTGTGCAGGAATGAGGACAGGCCTGGCATTAGAAAGCAATTAGAAAAGCTGCACAACCGAGGTTACATTTAAACCTGTCCTTAATGAGAAAAATGAAGAAAATAAATTTGGTAAATTAAAAAGTAATGGAGACCTTGCAAAAATAACTATTGACAAAGGCTGGTGAGGGAATTCTGAGTCATCTGAACACTGCACACACTGCACGAATCAGCAGGTCAGATTGATTTGCCTCTTTAAGGAGGAAAGGAGCTGGTATCATGCCCATTTGACTTCTGGTAGCTATTTCTTCATTTAGCAAGCAGAATTGTGATCTGAGATGAACCCAGATGCCAAACTTCAAAACTAGGGAAAGGTGAGAATAATGTGATTATTACGTCTGAGTATGGCTGCTGCATATCAAGGGATCTAATCAAGAAAGGATGTCCTTTTAGTGAAAGGAAGAACAGTGTGCAAGGCTGGGAGGTCAGCATGGCTAGTCCATGACAGGGTCCCCAAAGCTCCACGGACACATCCAGACTCCCTGAGGGACTGAATTACTGGGCTGAGATCTCTGGGGACCATTATCTCAGGAAATATCTAACTCAGTTGATATAACATACACTATCAAGAAAATGTGTCAAATCCTACTTTGATGAGTAGATTCTGGGTTCTTAAAAGCTTATGAGTGACCTTCTAAGATGCTGCACTGGGTTCACTACTTTAGGAGGAGTGGAAAATGAAGAAAACCAAAGACACGAGGGAAAGATTAGTTCAAAGAACTAACGGGCCACAACTGCCACAGCTTCTATCAACCAGACTGGGTCACGTACAACTGGTAGGTGACCTGCAACCACCACTGACTGCTCTGACAGGGATCATGACACAGGGTCCTGGACAGAACTGGAGAACAACGCAGAACAAAATTGTAACTCATTAGAAAAGGCAAGACTTGCTAGCCTTATGGAGACTAGAGAAACAACAAGAATATGTTCCTCAACCACATTCGTGGGGACATTGAGGTTAATTGGCATAACTGGTCTTTTTGTTGAGAGAGTCTTCTGCACTGCATATTGGTGAGTGGTGTCCAGGTTTCAAAAGCCAGCAGGGTGCCATCTAAGGAACATCAGTTGGTCCCAACTCACCTGGAACAGATGGAAATCGTGAATGTCAAACACAAGAGGAAAAATGAGCCCAAGAGACTGGGACTGGGACGCTACATCAGCAAGAGACCAGATGGTACCTCACCTCCACCAAAGACGGCCCTGACAGGCAACACGATGTAGAGTCCCTGGCATAGTGTGAGAAAAAGAAGTGTGCAGATAAAGAACTCTGTTAAAAGACCTGAATGGATGGTCCAGAGGGTCCCCTGGGAACATGGCCCCTAGACTTAGCTGCTAGCCCAGCACTGAAACCAGTACTGAGGTCAACACTTCAGACAAAGAAGGGACTGGACCCAGGGACATAGAGCAAGTATGTAATTTATATTGATATAGTGCCTGCCTTCTATACATACATGTTTATGTACAGAAGGCTGTCCTACTGGTTTATTTCTGGAGGAGGGAGAAGAGGGTGAAGAGGAGGAGACAGAAGGGGACAGGTGATTATTAAGTGGATACTTGATGTAAAGAGTGAAAAGAAGAATATGCTGTCACAGGATGAGGAGAGCAGATAGAGCAGCAGAGAGGCAGATGTGCAAAATTGACTTGGTTTGTATACTTTCACTGAATCATAATTAAAAGAAAAAAGAATATGGTTCCTGGACACTGGTCACTCACGAGGTCCACCCTTCAGCCAAAGACTGGACAGGCCCATAAAACAAAATGAAACTTAAGGGGCACAGCAGCCCAGGGGCAAGGACTGGAAGGCAGGAGGGAGCAGAAAAGTTGGTGTTTGGGAACCGTAAGTTGATAAGGGAGCATGTCGACATGGTATGGTGTTGACAACCAGGGTTACAAAACAATATGTATGCTAAGTGTTTCGTGAGAAGCTAATTCATTCTGTAAACCTTCATCTAAATTATAATAATGAAAAAAGAGAGAGGAAAAAGAAAGAGGAGAGAGAGAAGGAAAAAGAAAGAATGTCCTAAAGCAAAAACATAAAAAGGCATTGTGAAGGACAGGCTATGGTGTCGTGTGTGTATGGAGCCGTTCCACTCTGTAACACAGGGAGGTGCCGTGAGTCAGAATTGACTCCGTGACAAAGGGTTTGTTGTTTTTTCACTTTTGGTGTTGGGTTATATTAATCAACATTTGCAATCAGCTCATTGGAAATTAGCACACATTGTTCCAGGTTAATAGTTCTTTCTTTATCAGAGGAGAAGGCAGGCAGTATACCACCTTATCAGAAGGATGGAGGAGAGCCTCTCTTTTCTTTCCTACATATTCAGGAACAAATAAAAATAACGATACAGAGCTGAGCTCCTATAGCACTGACTTCCAGAAAGATTTACATCTAAATTCAGTGTGTGTGTGCGTGGTAGGAGTGGAGCTTTGAAAGAGCCTAGGTAGACACCTACTGAGAGATGAACAATGTGGGTGATGAACTGTACAGTTTATAAGGTTATCACAGTGTTGCTCCAGTCTGCAGTTTGGTTTTACACATCTGAGAACTCAGAACAGTATTAGCCAGGCCATTTAAGAAGTGATACTGTGGAATGTTAGAATGGAAGGAGCCTTAGGAGTGATCTCATCATACACATTCTCCTAACCATTTTCAGGGTTCAGAGATGTTAACTTTTTTCCAAAAACTACACAATATTTCGACGTCACACAGTTAACTGAAACTGAACTGAAACTTACGTGGAGGAAGGGTGGTCCTTCTATCACAGCACACCACTTCCAGATGATCTTACCACTTCCAAACTATGCCAGTTTGCAACACCTGTTGCTAACAGCAAACTAAGCTAAAAAAAGAATAGAGTTAAAAAATAATCAGAGGAAGTTCCATTGGAAAAAACAAAAACAAAAAACGGTAAATAATTCTCTGGGTAACAGCCCAGATAACCTGCCTTTCCTGGTGGACTATGCCCTGTATATAAGATCCTGGAGGAATGGAGAGGGTTGCTTGATTCCTTGTTTAGTTGCTTGATGAAGGGAAAGTTCCTCTTGAAGTGGTGTGCAAGGGTGAAGGGGTTGTCAAACTATATTGGTGCCCCATACTTAAATTTTGGAAATACTTCTAGGTCAAAAAATAAAAAAAGAAGAAGAAGAAAGAAAGGAAGAAATTCTAGATATTGGAGTGTTTCCAGAGGGAAAAAACAGAACATAATTAAGGGAATGGAGTAGAGAAGCTGATTTATAGAAGGAATGAACGCAATACATTTTTTATGGCTTTGTCACAAGTAAGGGCATGTCGTTGACATATATCAACGACTTTAATTGAGATAATGAGTTCATCCAGGGAGAGGTGCTTTAGGCATATCAGAGCAGAGGAAAACATGATGGGATTGGGGAATTACCTGTTGAAATGATGAAATTGTCATCTTTGAAATGAAAGTGAGATGAAAACAGAACAATTAAGAAGATGGTGCTTAACAGTCACTTCATACTGAGAAATTTAATTTTTAGTTTTTGGCATAACTGTGAGCCAGTGGAATCATGATTTCCATGTTTCCTTAGTTCTTGGAGAAACTTGAACTTGAAAAGAAGAATCATTTTAATAGCAGCTATTATGTGGAGCCAAAAAAGAAACACACATTAAATGTACTGGTTGATTGCAATTTACCTCTCAATTTGAAAAATGTTAAAATGCAAAAAATTCATTTTAGAGTGGAGGAACTACAGTAATTATTTAAATGATATACAGATACAACATTATGACATCATATATTTTCTGTGGGTTCAAGTTCTGACTACTCAAAGGCTAATTCTATATAGGTTGCTGATGGTGGGAAGTGTTCCAGTCAAATTGTTTGTGGTATCCTCATCCCATTCTCAGAAAATCTGTTTCCAGGTTGGTGACTGGGCATCCAACCAATCCTATAGTAACTGATGGTTGTGTTGGGAATAAACCTGTTAACAAACTACCAAACTATGACAATAAGTTTCTTTAAAAAGAAGGAAAAAAAAAAGAAAAGAGCTAAAAGAAAAAGAGGCAGGGCAGTTAAACGCTGGAGCCAAAGTCAGGCCAAAGCCACAAAACCAGCTGTCCACATGTGGATTTGGACTCATGGTAATCCCATGTGTGTCAGAGTACAAGTGTGCTCCGTAGGTTTTTAATGGCTTGGTTTTGGGAAGTAGATCACAAGACCTTTCTTTCAAGGCACCTCTAGATGGTCATGAACTTCCAACTTCTTGGTTACAAGCTGAGCATATTCACTGTTTGCACAGCCCAGGGACTTTCAACAATGTCATAAACCAAAACTCACTGCTGCCGAGTCGGTTCTGACTCATAGTGACTCTTCAGACAGAGTAGAACTGCTCCACAGCATTTCCAAGGAACATCTGATAGACTTGAACTGCTGACAGCTTCAGCATTTAGCTACTACCCCACCCGTGCCATAAACAAACCTAAATTAGAAGGAGCAACAAGAAGCTGGTATGGATAGGAGGCAGGAAAATGAAGATGTCCAGTGAACATCAGGGAAGATAGATCAGTGAGTAGAGTTAGCTTCTAGTCACTTAAAGGCTCATTTCCCAACAGGCTCACATATGATACCAGGAAAGGCAAAGGCAGGAGCCTCCAAGCCTCACTTTCCAATCTTGAATCTTAAGTGGTCTTACTGAACTTGGTTTCCAATCTTTGGGGAAGCTAAAAATCCACATTCCGTCAGTAAAGTCTCGTTTTACGTAGCTGGTTTGAATGGAGATCTATTCCTGGCAACTAAAAGAACTTGGATATGTGTATAACCTGGAGCTCTTTTGATCTCCTTCTCTCTCCACTTCTGTCCCTTTCGTTAATGCCTCACAGTTATAACACATGAAGAGAAGATTTTTTAGAGCAAAGTTATAATCCTGACACAGACTGGATTATGAAAGGAGGATAAGTTGTTGTTTGCTGCTGTCAAGTTGGCCTCTCACGGTGAGCCCATGTACAATGGAAATCAGATCTCTGTGATCCACAGGATTTTCACTGCATGATTTCTGGATCTAGACAGCCAGGCTTTTCCTCCTACTCCATTTTAGGCCGGAAACTCCAATGAAACCTGTTCAGCATTATAGTAACGTGCAAGCCTCCACTGACAGAGAGATAATAGCTGTGCTTGTGCTTTGGCCCAGAATGGAGCTGGGGCTCTTGCATGAAAAATGAGAATTATACCACTGACTTTTGCTAAGTAACTGGCTGCAAAGCGCTCGTTTCAGCTATTGATGTGGATGGGCAGCATTCTAGGCTGACCCTGGTCCAGAACCCCAGACCTAATTCAGCATGTGTTTCCTGGGTCTTCTTGTCTTCACAGATCCCACAACCTATTCTTAGAAGTTGCTCAACTGTAAGTGATGGAAGTGGGGCTCCCTAGGCCACAGCCACCACCCTCCCCTCACCCCCTAAGCATTCCTTATTCCAGGACACTGGGATCACATTCTTAGAATTAATGACCCATTCTCTCCAAAGGCCCATGTGGTTGTCGTTTTGATAACAGGTCATTCTGGTTGCAAGAAAACCTCATTTTCTGTTCAGAATTGTAGTGCCTTCTCCGGCAGTAGTTTCCTAAGCAAACGTATGTATGGGCTCTTTGCTAGGCTTTCAACCTTCATGCATTTTTAATAATTTACAAGTAAAAGATTTTTTTCTCTCTTCCTTTTTTACAATAAATTTAATGACTTAATACACATCAAGTGGAATTGTTGGTTTGTGGTGACGGTTTTATAATTCCAAGTTCAAGTTGTTGTTTTTTTTTTTCTATTTAATTATGCACAATAACTCTCATGGAATATAATGCAATAACAAAAACATGCACCACTGTTGGCATAAAAGTCTGTTGTTTATTAGTATTGGTTCTGTGCTTTATGTTTGAAATAAAATATTTGGAACTAATGTTGGCCATGTTTCCTCTAAACTAGATAAAAACAAAACAAAACAAAAAAATAAAAACTTCTTCACTGAAACTACCATGCGCTAATCTTTGGTGATAAAAGCCAGCAGCTCTGGAGATAACAAATTAAATTTTATTTGTAGAAAGCAATGTGCTCTGTTTTGTTGCTTGCTCAGAGTTATTTTTTAATACTAATAATTTAATAAAGTTGAAGACTGATACATTGACCCGTGTTCTCCAAGGCACCGGAGGATTCTCCAAGGTTAAAAGGCACAGCTTGCTGAAAGGTCGTTTGTTTTACATTCTAACCTATTACTTGTTTCTCTTGCTTTCTTGCCAGGCCCAGCCTTAGATTTTGGAATCATTTTCTGAGTTGGGGAAAACATAAGATGGTTGAATTGTTGGAATGTGTAAGCTAGAGTTTTAAAACTCTGATAAAGGAGGACTGTTTGCTATAAACTCCGACACATTTGAGTTTTACAAGTGAGTAGTAAAATTTCTCCATTCTATGGGTATTTATTTTTACATAACTTAATTTCTTGGCAGAAAGGAAGCAGATGTCAAGTCTCAGCTGTCATCAGTGTATACAGGGTCTGACAATTAAGTCTGTGAACTTAATTGTTCTAAGTTCTGCATACCTCGTTGCTGAATATCACTACAGTCGTCTTCAAGGTACTCCCCTTGAGAAACTGGGCACCAATGCCAGCATCCAGTCCACCCTTCAAAGCAGTTTTGGGACTCTTTCTGTAATGGCCATTGTACACGGTGGCAAGGTGACAAGTTGAGGAATTGATTGTATAATTGTCTGTAAAACAGTTTTTAGCCGGTAAACAAATAAGTTTATTGGAACACCTTCCCTACTCACCTGATCTGGCCCCCAATGACTTTTTCTTTATCTGAAGATAAAGGAAATATTGAAACAGAAACATTTAGATGACATTCAGGACAGCCAGGGTAATACAATGACAGCCCTGATGGCTGTTCCAGAAAAGGAGTTCCAAAATTGCTTTGAAGGGCAGAGTAGATGTTGGCGTCAACGCATAGCTACCCAAAGGGTGTACTTAGAAGGTAGCCATAGCGGTATTCAGTACAGAGTTATGCAGCACTTTTTCTAGGACGGGTTTGCAAACCTCATTGACGGACCTTGTACAACAAGAAGACTGACTCAACATTTCTTCACTGCATGGGAATAGGTTTCATTGCAAGGTGAGAGCAGTTATCCAAAAGTCTCTTCCTGGAAAAGCTGGGCTCAGTGTTCCAGACCTAGGTGGAATTTCTGAGAACTTGGATATTTTGCAAGGGTGGAGCAGAATTGGCCTGAGGACTTCAACGTATAGAGCAAGTTGAAGTTAAAGGAGAATCTGGGAGTGAACCCAAAGGCAAAAAGCGAAACAGTCTGAAGGAGGTGGGTGGGAAAGTTGGAATTAGTTACAAGGGGATAGAGGGTGGTGATAGCTAAAGTAGCCACGAGCTGCCTGGTCATTATCACACAAGATCTGTCCCTTCTGTCCTTTATGAAGCAAAACTGTGCTCGCGTGGTTCAGTTAGCAGCTGCACAGACAAAGGGCACCTGTTCCCTCCTGTCCATTGTTTTTGAAGCTGTCTATGGCTCAGGCCAGTCAACCCCAGTTTATTAGGCTACATGCCAAAGGAACAAATGGAATTTTTTTACTGAAGCTGAGCCCCATATTAACCTATGTAGTCCATAAGGTGTCCGTGCACTTCCTTGTGTGACAGTATAAGCGCTCTGCCTCCCTTGTTTAGGGAGCTTGGTTTGCGGTGTACGCATTTCTGCTCCTCTGCTGTGTGTTTGCAATAAATGCTCTTCCTCCCTCCTCTCCTTGGTGTCTATGTTGACAGGAAGCAACACAGAACAGGATCTGCTTTAGGCAGCAATAGAACAGCAAGATCCCCCAAAGAACAAGGATAGAAGATAGAAACAGAGCCTAGAGAGGTTGTCTGGGGTCCTGGAGACACCCAGGGATCTCCTTAGAAAGGCTCTGCAGCCTTGCTGTCAGAGGGAAGTATAACACAGTGATTAAAGGTACAGAGTCTGAAGTGTGTAAGGTCATGGATTCAAGTCCTGCCCACTAGTCAGCAATATTATGACTGTAGGCAAGTTAAGTTACTCTCTAATACTCAGTTGTTTTATAGGTGAAATGGAGCAAGTAAATTAAATTACTTGTTTTGTGAAAGGATGTTACAAAGCCTAAAGAAAAAAATACTGTTGTTATTAGTTCTAAGCCAGAAAGAGTTACTAAGCCAGATTTGAAATGATTGCTTTTACTTCTCTCTCTCTATACATATTTGTATCTATCTACCTACCTAGCTATGGTCTATTTTTTCTTCTAAATAAATGGCATGTATCATTGGACATTTTATTATATTATTATTTATTTTTAAACTTTTTAGTAAACTTTCACTGAAGTACAATGATACAGTGAGATTTATAGCACTTAAATGTATAGTTTAATCAGTTTTAACAAATAGAGTTATTGGTGTGACAGTAAAGATACAAAGCACTATCAAGATATAAAACACTTCCATCACCCCAAAAGTTGTCTTCTGCTTTACCTCAGTTAAACCCTGCTGCCAGTCCACCACTCCAGGAACAAACAGTCTTGAGTTACCACCATCGATTGGGTTTGCATATTCTAGAACTTTATACAGATGGTACCAATCAGTATATATATTTTTGCATCAGAACTCTTTTGCTCAGACTACTGTTTTGGAGACTTATTCGTGTTTCTATAAGAAACAATAGTTCATTTCTTTAAATTATAGAGCAGTGCTTTATTTTATAATTCATATTCAGCTTGGGGAGGTTCCTTTTATATTCTTTCTATGGGCATTTGGATTATCTGTGGTTTGGGACTACTATGAGTACAACTGCTCTGAACATTCTTATACAAGTCTTTGAAAGCCTCTGTTTTACATTTATCTTGTTTATATACATAGGACTAAACTGTTGGATAGCAGGTGGATGTGAGAAACTACCAGATTAATTTCCACATTGGTTATACCATTCTACAATCCCATGAGAATTGCGGTTGCTTTACCTCCTCAAAATATTTAATATTGTCAGTCTTAAATCTTAGTCATTCTGGTGGGAATGTAGGATTCTTGGGTGATGCAAACAGGAAAGTGCTTAGCGATTAGCTAAATGATTTTCAGTTGGAGTCCAACCAGAGGCATCTCAGAAGACAGACAAGGAGGTCTATTTCTGAAAAGTCAGTCACTGAAAATGCTTTGGAGCACAGTTCTGTTTTGACACTGAAATGTATCTGAATTCCTCTAAGTCCACAATGAGGAGGAAAATCAAGATCAGCACCACAAAGATCATTCTTACGATGTAGAAGTCAGACATACCTCCATTATCCAAACATTTTACCAATTCTGACACAAGCCATTCTTCCCATAGTACTTTCTACTCCTCTGTTGGGTTTGATAATTCATTGCAATGGCCACTCAGAACTCAAAGGCTGTACTCACAGTTACATAGTTTTTTAGGTAAGCAACAGGTCATGACTCCAAATTATGGTCAACTTGCAAGTAACTGAACAGCTCAGGAAATGGGATACAGCTTGCCAGTCAAGACAGCTTCCAACCAAGACCAAGACAGTATTCAGCTTCTTCTTAGCCATGCCTCACTCTCAGCAAGCGCACTGCCAGCCCTTGTATCTGCTCCAACACTTTAGCTCAGCAGATACTTGCCCAGAGGCACCCCACTTCTCCAGGAAACCTCTTGCGTGAAGGCACTCAGCTCCCTAGCTTTGAGAGTCTGAGAGCCCACACTAGTCACATCACTCCATTGGCTGGAAAACCCACTGAGGTCATAACCTACTGGTCTCATGATTCTTGCTGCTTGTACAGTGTTGTATTTTCTTGTGCCATCTTGCACCATTTGCAGTATTACAGTTTTATTTTTGTCTCCTGGGTCTAAGAGGTTGTTAGTACAGGGACTGTGGTCCAAAGGATATGTTCCACAACTGGTTCTTCTTCATACGACAGCCAGTCCCCTCTCAGTCTCTGTGAGATTGGTCCATTCTAACTTACCAGGATAGCAAAGCTGACCAATGCTCTTACTAGGCCACAGTCCTCCTAGTTTGCGTGGTAATTAGCCAATCCCTGCAACAGTTTTAAGCACATATTTGCACAGTGAACTGTCCAATTCCTTTTCAAGACTGTGACCTAGAAGTCTTCTTGGCAGAACTATAAACCCAGGGCCAGAAAGGTTCTGTAGAAGGAGAAACTCACTGCAGTGCAATCAAATATGAGATCACCGTAAGATGAAATTGACTGGATAGCTGTGGTTTACTTTTTTTGGTTTAGTGGAAACTTAAGGTTTCATGTTATGATTATCAAGTCATACTCAAAAGTTAATCCTCACATCATTATGAAATATCTCTCTTTTTCTCTGCTAAGCAACTTTTTCTCTGCTAATGACAATTCTTGGTCCTGAAGTCTGATTGCTCGGATATCCATATGGACACTTCAGCTTTATAGCAGTGTTTTTATGACATACATTTTTAAAAATCATTTTGTTTTGAACTTACGTTCAAGTTTATATTTTAAATGAGTTTTGTTCTATAAACAACATAGTTGGTTTCTGTCCTTTTTATCTGGTTCAACAGTATTTTAATTGGAATACTAAGCCATTTACCATTTAGTAAGTATACCTACCTTTAAAATAATTGCTGCTATAGTTGAGTTTTAAATTTATCATCCTTTTATTATTATCTAGTTGTTCTGTGTCTTGATCCCTTTTCTTTTCATTTCTGTTTTTATTTGGATTAAAATGAGCTTTTCGTTGTCATTTTAACTATACTATCTGATCTACTCCATTGCTTTTTCAACTTTACCTTTCTACTTTATTTTAATTAGTTTTTAGTGGTTGTATTACAGTTATCCTACAGCTTACACTATATGTCTTTAAGGTATCAGTTTTTCATGGCCTTGAAAATCCTATGGAGCAGTTCTGCTTTGCACATACGAAGTTCCCATGAGTAAAATTTGACTTGGTGGAAACTACCCACAACACAAATTTACGCATTCTTTCTTAATGTAAGTTCTTACCTTGTATATGTATACTTCTATTTACCTCTATCTTTTGATATATTGTTGTCATCATTTTAATTCTATATATGTATAAAACACTATACTTTAAGTTTTTCATGCTTTACATAGTAAATAACTTGACATAAATTTGTAAATGAGAAAAATGTCTTGTATTTTTTATTTATAACTACTATTTCTATGACTATTTCTTAGAAGCAAAATTTGACATTTTTTGTATTATAGGCTATGATCTTTTTACTTGTTTAAAAATTCCTGTAGTGTTCACTTTTGTTTTTGAAGAATATTTTTAATTGGTACAGAATTCTATATCAGAAGATTTTTTATTTTCTTTTAGCACTTTAAAGTATGTTATTTTCCTCCATAGTTTAAGTTTTTCTTAGTTTTTTTTTTTTTTTTTCTCATTCTATTAAGTGAAGATTTACAACCCAAGTCAGTTTGAGGACCCACCTCTCTGTGTCTTTGTCTGCTCCCTTCACCCTGTGGCAGCACTGTCTTCTTTTCCACTCTTTACTTCCAGTAACCACTCTAACAATACTTTCCCCTGCCTCTCTACCCTGCTCCTCTCCCCTCTAAAAAGAAACCAGTAGGACAGTCTCATATGTATATTAAACCATAAGGCACATACACCACATGCATCACTGTGTGTCCTCAAGTCCAGTCCATTCTTTGTCGGAAGTGTTGGCTTCAGTACTGGTTTCCACTCTGGGCTAGCAGTAAGTCTAAGAGCATGTTCCCAGGGGACCCTCCAGGTTATCAGACCATCAGGTCTGGTCTTTTAATAAAGTTCTAGATCTGTATACCCCATTTTCTCATGCTATGTTAGGGACTCTATGTTGTGTTCCCTGTCACTTCTGTTTTTGGTAGTAGCCAGGCACCATCTAGTTCTTCTGTTCCCCTGATGATATAGTCTCCCAATCACATGGGTCCTTCTGTCTCCTGGGATCGTATTTGCTTGTCTTTGATATTCTTGGATTTCCAGGTCAGTTGGGACCAACTGATGCTCCTTAGGTGGCAGCTTTCTGGCTTTTAAAAACCCAGACACCATTCACCAATATGGGGTGCTGAAGACTCTTTTAGCAAAAGACTAGTTACACCAATTGACCTCCATGCCTCCTGAAAACAGGGCCCCCAGACACCTGTCCCTGATACTCGGTTCTCTGAAATGTTGGGTTGAATTTAGAAAACCTTTTAGCTTATGGTATAGTCCAGTTATGCTGACCTGCCTTCTACTGAGTTCTGTCATTCTCTTCACCTAACCAAATTCCTGCTGACTACCTCATCTTTTTTCATAGTTTATTTTTCATAGCTTATGTTATGAAGACAATAGTTCTCCTTGTTGACCTCTATATAGAATGTATCCATGTTTCTTGCCTGCTTTTTAAGATTTTTTTCTTTGCTTTCCAAAAATTTGATTATTATTTATCTCAGTGCAATATCCTTTATGTTTTTCTGGCTTAGTGTTTGTTGACTCATTGGACTCACAATTTAATATTTGCCAATGAATCTGGGAAATACTTGGCAGTTATTTCCTCAAATAATTTTGCAGCCATAATTTTTCTCTTAGGATATTCTAATCACGTGGCTATTAGACTATACACAAATCTCCTCCCGAATCCTTTTTAAAGCTTTCATCCCCCTGTAATCAGATTGAATAGTTTCTGTTGATCAGTCTTCAAGTTCAATAACCATGTCTTCTACAAAGGCCAGATCAGTGGTCCAATAATCAATGGTCCACTGAATATTCCATTTTATGTATTTTATTTTTAGTTCTAGAATTTCCATTTGTTTCCTTTTGTATAGCTTACATTGCTTTATTCAGATTGTCTGTGTGCTCCCTCATTGCATTGTTCTTGTCCTCTGACTTCTTGATCATACTTACAACAGGCGTTTTGAAACCCCTGAGTATTCAAGGAGCACCTGGTGGATTTGAACTGCCAGTGCTACTTGAATGCTCTGGGGGTCAGTTCTACCCTAGCCCCTAGGGCTGCCAGGAGTTGGATCTGACTCGATGACACTTGGCTGGCTGGCTGGTTTTAAAACCCGTGTCTGCTAATTTTAACACCTTTACTACTTCTCAGTTTGTTGACTGATTTGTCTTTTCTTTATGATTATTATTCCCCTGTTTCATTGTATGTCTGATTTTTTAAAATTTTATGCTGTTAAATAATTTGATTTTTTATCCTATGTCTCAGTTACCTAGAACTACTATAACAAAAAATGCCACAAGTGGATGGTAAAGAATATGAATTTATTTTAGCACTCTTTAGGATGATAGAAGTTTGAATTCAGAGTATGGCCCTACAGGGAGATTCTTCCTTTTCAGTAGTCTTGCGAGGATGTCCTTGTCATTATTTGGTGTCAGTCTTTTCCCGGTGTGTCTGTATCTATTCTTCTCAGAGGTGATTAATGGTTAGTACTCACCCTACCTTCATATAACTGAATTAACGTAACAAAGAAAACCTTTGTTTTCATATAGGATTAAAATTTCAAGTACAATAGTTAGAAGACACAGTTTTGTCTATACCTTCTTCCTTTAAAGCTTGCTTTGGAAGGCAGCTGCTTTCTTTGTAGCTAACCTTGGC
Organism: Heterohyrax brucei; assembly: GCA_028571685.1. Lineage (NCBI taxonomy): Eukaryota > Metazoa > Chordata > Mammalia > Hyracoidea > Procaviidae > Heterohyrax > Heterohyrax brucei. Next base: position 176,769,655 of record CM053141.1, read on the forward strand.
TTTTCAATATGTGTTTTTAAAACCTTATCATGGTAAAATGTATGTAACATAAAAAAATACCACTTTAAGCATTTTTAAGTATACATTTCAGTGGTCTTAGTTATATTCACAATGTTATACAATTGTGACCATTATCCAATTTCAAAATGTTTTTATCACTACAAACAGAAACTCTATACCCATTAAGCAATAACACCCAATCTGCTTCCTGGATTCTGTTGGTAACTTCTAATCTATTTTCTCTGTCTATGAATTTGCCAGTTCCAGATATTTCATGTAAATGGAATCATATAATATCTGTCTCGTGTGTCTGGTTTATTTCATTTCACATGATATTCTCAAGGTTTATTCTGTGGCATACATCAGAACTTCATTTGTGTTTATGGCTGAATAATGTTCTATCACATGTGTTTACCAAATATTGTTTATTCATTTATCTGTTGATGGACACCTGTGCAGTTTCCATCTTTTGGCTATGTGAAAAATGTTGCTATGAATAATGGTGTACAAATATCTGCTTGAGTCCCTGTTTTCAATACTTTGGGGTATATATCTATCAAGACATCTTAAAAGCTTATTTAAGGTGGTTCTAGAGTAGTCCTTCCTCAAGGATTACAGTAGATCTGCTCCTAAGATACGGCTCTTCTGGCGTCTTAATGAATGCCTGGAGTGTTCAGTAAGCTCTGTCCACTCTGGATGATTAGAATTCCAGCCACGTGTGCCCTTGGAATCTCCATTAAGCTCACAATTCTTCAGTTATTGTTACCTGCTGGCCTTGTAGAATCTCTTGTGTAGGTGTAGAGTAGTATTCAGCCCAGTACTCAAGAAGGACACATGTGGATTTACTGGACTAGTTTTTGGCTTGTTTTCCTCTTCTCCGGGATTATTCTCCACGAGTTCCAATTGCTTCAACAGCTCCAATCTCTGATCTCTGTCTCTTCATCTTGGTAAGAGCTCAGTACTCTGGATTTTTGCTCCCTGCACCAGAATCCAGTCAGTGCTCCTAGACAGAAAAGAGACATTTAATATATCTTGGTAATTTTATTAAATAGTTCATGGTGGAGGATCTACTCTCATTCTAATTCTGTTCTGATGGCGTGCAGCGAAAGTGTCTCCTGATTCTTGAATTTACTTTGAATAAGCGGCCATTCTATCATTGTACTGAAACCTCTTTTTTCCAAAGTCACCAGTGAGCTCTAGTTTACTAAATTCAAAATTTATATCTCAGGCTTTATTTTATTTTCCCAAACAGAAGTTTTTGACATAGCTGATAAACTTCTCTTCCTGGAAACATGTTCTTCTTTTGAACTCCAGTACTCCACAGTTGTCTGGTTTTTTTCTTCCCTTTCTGACCATTGTTTCTTATTCTCTTTTGTTGGTTTCTCTTGTAACTTCTGACTATTAAATTCTGAAGATCCTCTAGGCCTCAGTCTTTGGTGGACTTCTTTCTGTATACATTCACTACCTGGATTACCTCATCTTCTCTCAGGGTTTTAAATATTCCCAAACTTTTATCTATATTTTGGTCCACTTTATTTCTTGAACTACCAAACCCAAACACCAAGTCCACTGCCAGTGAGTCAATTCTGACTCATAGCTACCCTACACTTGGCTGATTTGAACTGCCAATCTTTTGGTTAACAGCTGTAACACTTAACCCCTATGCCACCAGGGTATCTTTTTGAACTATAGCTCTTTTTATCTACCTATCTATTCAACATTTCCACTTGGAAGTCTAACAGTCATCTCAAACTTAATGTGCCCAAACTGAGCTTCTGATATCACCCATCCCTCCCTTCATCTCTATCTCATCCAAAGCAGTTCCTTCCACCAGTTTTCTTATTTCAGCTAGAGGTACTAGTTAAGCTAGAAATTCTGGCTCAGGCCAGAAACCTTGGTGTCACCTTTGACTGCTTTCTTTCTCTCATATCTAACATCCAGCCTATCAACACTTCCTTTCATTTCTATCTTCAAAATATTTCATTCAGCAGTTTCTATGTGTCTCATTAACTTCCTCTCCATCTGGAAGGACTATTACTACTGTAGTATACCCCTCTTTTTAATGTGATGACATCATAGTTTTCATGGTATGATCACTGGATCACTTCTTTTTAATATTACAGCTTTGACTGAGTTTTGAGCCTTCTCTGAGTAGGTTTCTGGATGATGTGTCCTGTATTGCCTTCTAAAACATAGAGCTAATGGTTTTGTTCTTCCAAGCCGAGAGCTTCTTTCAGTATTTCTTGTAGCTTTGGTTTGGATTTTACAAAATCTCTGAGTTTCTGTTTATCTGCGAATGTCTTAATTTCATTTTCATATTTGAAAGATAGTTTTGCAGGATATATAATTCTTGGTTGGAAGTTTTTCTCCTTTAAGGCTTTAAATGTGTTACCCCACTGCCTCCATGCCAGGTTTGTTTCTGCTGACAAGTCAGACAAAAGCCTACAGGGCTTCATTCTGAATGTTAGTTTGCCTTTAAGAATTTTTGCTGATGTTTCATTTTGTTAAGTTTGCTTATAATATGTCTCGGCGTCTTTCTTTTGGGGTCTAGGTTGTGTGGCATTTGATACACATCTTGGATCTATATGTTCTCTTCTTTCACAATTTCAGGGAAATCTTCTGTCAGCAATTTAACAACAATACTCTCTGTGTTTTCAGGTGTCCTTCCCTGTTCAGGAACTCCAATTGATTGTAGACTGTTCCTCTTGAAAAAGTCTCACGTGTTTCTAATGCTTCTCCATTTTTCTTATTCCTTTTCTCTGACTTCGCCTCATAAATGCTTGTGTCAGTAGCTCCATCTTCAAAGTCAGAGAAGCTGTTTTCCAGATGTTCAATTCTGTTCTCTTTGCTTTGAATTGAATTGTCTAATTCTTTAATTTTGTTATTGATCTATCAGGTTTCAGAATGCTGGTGTTCCATCAGTTTTAAACAACTTGCTTAATTTTTCGTTTTGTTCTGCTGCATTTTGTAGAATGTCTAAGAGGGCTCTATGATAATTGATAGTTTCAGAAAGTCTTCTTCATCTGGGAAATTCTTTGGTTCTTTCTTTTGGAAGCTTTCTGGAGCCATTGGTGGATTTTTTTTCAAGTGTTTGGTCAAGGTTTGTTGCTTTTTAGGCATCTAGAGATTGCTTAGATTCTCTGGTGTTGCCTTAACAGAAGCTGAGGTGCAGTCTGAGAAAGAGGTTGATTACCAGTCACCTCTATGTGCTCCAGTGACTGGGCCAGTGGAATCTCTGTGGTAGCTGTGTCTACCTCCTGGCTGGCAGAGACACAACCCTACTTATGGAGTCACTGAGAGGCTATCACCTGACCCTATGTTGTGGGATGCCACCAAGATGCACCCCAGTTATTTCTCTAGGTGGTCTTATTTTGAAAGGTAAGAGCTATCTGACAGCTTCCAAAATCAGTCAGGCTGCCAGGTGTGCAAGCCCTTCTTTCCAGCTGCAAAGAAGGCACCTCTATATCTGTCCTCAGATGCTGTGATCTAGTTCAAAGCATGGAGAGGCTACTGCCCTGCTGTCATCTGCTGTCAGGCCCCACCCATAAGGCTACACTGTGCAAAACACAGCTTTTCTGCTGGGAAAGCACTCCCTGGGCTGGTAGTGCCTCCTAGCCTGGGAATTAGTCCCTGCTGAGTCCTCTGTTTGGGTAAATCCACCTCCCAGTTGAATATGATGGAGTCCCACAAAAGCTGTCCTGCCTTCTGCGAAATAGCCGAATCAAAGGCAGTGGTTTGGAAAGAGAGGATGGAGGGCCGGTGGTGTTCTGAGTCCAGAGCCAGGCTCTCAAAATGTAGATATTCTACCCACTGATCACTTCAGCACTGAGGCTGAGCTTTGCTGCCAGTTACGTCCAACTCTTACCTGCTGGCTAACACAAAGGAAAAAAGTTAAAAGCACCAGTTACCTTCAAATACCAGTTACCTTTAGTCTGCGAGAGCTGGCCATTCAGCAAGGGTGTGGTCAGTGAAAGAGAAGAAGTTTCCCATTCAGTGGCATGTATTCCAAATTGATAGCCCTATGCCATGTCCTAGGGCTCACTGGGTATCCAGAAGGCTCTGTTTAATTATCAATCCAGACCTTAGTTTTCAAAGTGAGTTAAGGAGACGTGTGTCTAGTCTGCCATTTTGACTCTGCCCCTCCAACTCAGCAGTTTCTTATAACCCCACTGTTATGCCCCATGCCAAAGCTATCATCAACCCTCACTTGAATTGTTGCACTAACCTTCTAAGTGGTATCCTGCTTCAGCCATTGCCTTCTGCAGCCTGTTCTTAAAACACAGAACAGTGTGATCCTGTTAACATATATAGAGAGGCAAGGCCAAGATGGTGGACTAGTCAGATGCTTCCTGTGATACCTCTAACAACAAAGATCCAAAAGAATGAATGACTTAATTATACATCACAATCTAGGAGTCCTGAACATCAAAGGGAAAGTTGAGAAATCAGACTGAGTGATAGGGAAGGGATAGTAGGTCCAGAAGTATATAGGACTGACCAGACCTGCTGGGAATTGGCTGAAGCCAGTGTGGCAAGTGGAGAAGTGGCATTCAAAGGGCATCTTCTTTGGCAGGACATATAGTGGCAGAGAGTTCACTCATGCCTGGAAAAGCAGTACTCCATCACCAAACGCTAAGTGGCTTGCATCTAACCTAAAGTCCACAAATCTAAAACTTCCCTTTGGGATAAAACTCTCACCCTTTCCCAGTGATTCCCTCTCCTTTCTCTGCACTGAGCCTGTTTATGAATCAGACTTCATTACCCGAGCCAGAAGTAGGACTCCTTATGCACTCTTGAGCCATTCTCCTAGACTCAGAGAGTGAATAGTTTAACAAACAGAGGAAAGGAAAGAGACAAACAAACAAATGAAAGCCTCTGACAATTCCCCTGAACTCTAAATTCAGGACAGAAACAGTTGTTTTCAGTTTGAATAGGCATAAGGGACATGCCTTCCCCATATACACTCAGGGACAGGTCTCAGCCTTGTGCCTTTCTCAGAGCATGCAACCAGATACCTGTGACTACACCAATGAGCCCTGCCCATCTAGGAATGTAGGGGAGAACATGCATTACACAGTTGGTGACTGACTACCAAGATATCTGAGGTGAACCACACAAGAAAAGTAAATGGACTCTGGGACCTGTATGCCTGGGAGCAGCTCTAAACATCTGATGACAAGATCTTAGAGTTTCAAAAGTGCCAGTAACCAAACTAGCACTAATGACCACAGTATTTGGACATTTCAAACATAATGAAATAAGAAGCTAGAGCACCATAAACAAACACAAAGTAAATAAGTACACAACAACTTACTGATGGCTTGGTGACAGGGGTCAATATCAAATCACTTAAAAAGGTAGACCACAATGGGTTTGGAAAGCTCCCCAAACAAAGAATCAAGACATTTGCTGGAAGAAGAGAACTTCCTGGAATTATGAGAGGTAGAAGATAAAAGATTACTATTTAGAACTCCTGAGAGATCAGGAAAGAGATGAGGCAAAATGCAGCAGAGTGTAATGACAAACTGAATAGGCTGCAAGAAAGGATATGGAGATGGGAAGTAAAAATTCAGAAAATTAATAGTAAAGTTTCAGAGTTAGACAACTCAGTAGAAAATCAAAGGATCAGAAACGAGGTAATAGAAAGCCAAATTAGTCATACTAAAGATAAAGCATGAAACACCAATGTATTTGAGGAAAAATCAGATAAAAGAATTTTAAAAAATCAAGAAACACTAAGAATTATGTGGGACTCTATCAAAACGACTACTCTAGAAGTGATTGGAGCACCAGACTAGGGGCATATAACAGAAAATACAAAGAGAATTGTCAAAGATTTGTTGACAAAAATTTTTGTGATCATCAAAGATGAGAAGATACCTATCCAATATACTCATTGAACTTCATGCAAGGTAGATCCTAAAAGAAAGACATGAAAGCATATTATAATCAAACTTGGCCAAAACTAAAGGTAAGGAGACAATTTTAACAGTGGCTAGGAATAAATGAAAAATAATATGCAAAGGAGAGTCAACAAAACTGAGCTTAGACTATTCAGCAGAAACCACTAAGGAAAGAAGGCAATGGGATGAACCTTGAAGGAAAAGTTGCCAACCAAGAATTATATGTCCAGCAAAACTTGTCTCTCAAATATGATGATGAAATTAGGACATTTCTAGATAAACAGAAATTTAGGAAATTTTTAAAACAAACCAAATTTACAAGAAATACTAAAGGAAGTCTTTCAGTTAGAAAATCAATAACATCAGTTAACAACCCAAGACTAGAAGGCAGAACAGAGAAACTGAGTATCAACACAAATCAACTAAAGCCAAAACACTGAATGGACTTGGTAATTAAGTCCATGAACTTAATTGTTCTAAGTTCTACAGACTTCATTGCTGAATATCACTACAGTCACCTTTTAATTACTCCCCTTGGGAAGCTATACACTAATACCAGCACCTAGTCCACCTTTCAGAGCAATTTTGGAACTCTTTCTGGAATGGCTGTTGCACATAGTGGCATGGTGGCAAGGTTGTGAAGTTAATTGTGTAGTTGTCTGTGAGGGAATTTTTAGCTAGTAAACAAATAACTGTATAGGAACATCCTCCCTACTCAGCTGATCTGGCACCCAGTGATTTTGTTCTTTACCCAAAGATAAAGGAAATATTGAAAGGAAGACATTTTGATGACATTCAGGATACCAAGAGTAACACAACAACAGATCTGAAGACCATTCCAGAAAAAGAGTTCTAAAACTGCTTTGAAGGGTGGACTAAGCACTGGCATCAATGCATAGCTTCCCAAGGGAGTACTTCAAAGGTGACAGTAATGATATTTAGCAGTGAGGTATGTAGCATTTTTTCTAGGTGAATTCATGAACATGATTGGCTTGTATGACAACTACATTACAACAAAAAAGAGGGACATAAGAAATGTAGTCATAGATCTTTTGTATAGAGAGGAAGTCAAGGCCACATACAGAAATTGAAGACTGATTTAAATTTAGAAAAATACAAGTAAATATTGAAGTAACTACAAAGGAAATGAACAATTCGATACATCAAAATAAAAAAACAAACAAAAAAATGTAGTCTAAACAAATACCAACAACAATGAAAAAGATGAAAACACATAAAAATGATTCAGCATAGAAAATTAAATGGAACAAAGGAATTGTTAACAGTGCACAAAGAAGGGCATCAAAATGATAGCACTGAACTCGTACCTGTCAATAATTAAGCTAAATGTAAATGGATTAAATGTACCAGCAAAGAGATGGAGAGCGGCAAGTTGGATACAAATACAAAATCTCTATATATGCTGGCTACAGGAGACACAGGAGGCTTAAAGACATAAATGAACTAAAACTCAAAGGATGGGAGGAAAAAAATGTATCAAGCAAACACCATTCAAAAAAGAACAGGAGGGGAAGTATTAAGTTCTAATAAAATAAACATAGAAGTAAAATCTATTGCACTGGATAAGAAATCAGACTATATAATGATTAAAGGGTCAATATACCACAAAGATCCAACTCGACAGCACTTGGCTCATACCACAAAGACAAAGACATATTAAATCTTTATGCACCCAATGATAGGGCTCCAAAATACTTAAAAGAAATTCCAACCGCATTGAAAAGAGAAATGGCATCACAATAACAGTAGGCTACTTTGGCATACCACTTTTAGTGAAGTACAGAACATCCAGAAAGAAGCTCAATAAAGACAAAAAAGGTTTAAATGCCACAGTCAACCAACTTGACCTCACAGACATGTATAGAACAGTCAACAGCAGCCAAATATACTTTCTTTTTCAATGCTCACGGAACATTCTCCAGATAGACCACATATTAGCCTATAAAGCAAAAGTCTGAACAAAATTTGAAGTATCACAAAGCATCTCTTCAGACCACAAAGTCATAAAAGTAGAAATCCATTACAGAAAAAAGCAAGGAAAAAAGATCAAACACATAGCAACTGGACAACAGTTTGCTCAAAAACTGCTGAGTTATAGAAGAAAGCAAGAAAGGGATAAAGAAAGTCACAAAATCAAGTCAGAATGAAAACACATCCTACCAGAACCTACAGAAAAGCAGTGCTCGGATATCAGTTTATCTCAATAAATGGATACATCTAAAAATAAGAAAGAGTCCAAACCATAACATTAACCCTACAACTCTAACGAGTAGAAAGAAAGTAGTAAAAGAACCTCTTGGGCATCTGAGGAAAACAAATACTAAAAATTAGAGCGGAATTAAGTGAAGCAGAGAATAGTAAAACTATTGAAAGATTTAACAAGACCAAAAGCTGGTTGTTTTGGTCATCTGGTACTGTTCCAACAGAAAAAAACATAAGTGGATGGCTTTCAAAAAAGAAGAGTTTATTCTTACACAGTCCAGCAAGCTACAAGTCCAAATTCAAGATGTCTACTCCATGGGAAGGCTTTCCCTTTTTCTTGGGTCTGAAGGAAAGTCCTTGTGTTACATCATTTTCTGGTCTGACAGCATCTTAGCACAGGAGCCTCAGGTCTGAAAGACATGCTCTACTTCCAGTGCTGCTTTCTTGATGGTGTGAGGTTCCCACACTCTGCTTGCTTCTCTTTCCTTTTATGTCTTGTAGGATAAAAGGTGGTACAAGCCATGGTCCAGGGAAATGCTTTCTACAATGGAGCAGGGAGGTGATCTTGGGAAGGGTTTTCTAGTCCCACCATAATCCTCTCTAAAATAATCAACTCTGTTAACTACAGACAGACTGAGATTAGGATTTTCAGCATCAGAAAATCACAAAATGGAGGGCAATCACAGAATACAGGGAATTGTGGCCCAGCCAAATGACTACACATATTTTGGGGTAATACAGTTGAATCCATGACACTGATTCTCTAAAAAGATATGCAAAATGGATAAACCATTAGCAAAACTGACAAAAGAACAATAGGAGAGGGAAATGAATAACCAGGATAAGAAACGAGATGGGCAATATCATAACGACCCAACGGAAGTTTATAAAGTCATAACAGAATACTACAAAAAATTGGACTCTAATGAATTTGAAAAGCTAGAGAAAATGGCCAAATTTCTAGAAACACACTACCTACCTAAGGGAACACAAACAAAGGTAGAACAACTAAATAAACCAATAACAAAAGAAGAGATTGAAAAGGTAATTAAAAAACTCCCAACAACAACAATAGTCCTGGCTTTGAAGACTCCACTGGAGAATTCTATCAGACTTTTGCAGAAGAGTTAAAACCACTGTTACTAAAGGCATTTCAGAGCCTAGGAAAGGACAGAAAACTGCCAAATTTATTCTTATGAAGCCAGTTTAACCCTGATACCAAAACCAGGTAAAGACAGCACACACACAAAAAAGCAAAGTTAAAGACTAATATCTCTGATGAATGTAGATGCAAATATCTTCAACAGAATTCCAGCCACTAGAATTCAACAACATATCAGACAAATAATCCACCATGACCAAGTTGGATTCATGCCAGGGATGTTAAAACATATACTAGATGTCAGTCATTCTCCAAATAAAAAGAATAAAAGCCCAAGTCTTTTTTTACTGCCTGAGGAGTTCTCCATGGTCTGGGTTCACTTCCCTTCGCTCACTTTTTTGTGTGGCCTAACACCAAACATCACTGTTTTAGAGAAGGTATGGGTGCTCACACCATCCATGAATGTCACACGTCTCCCATAAGTCTATCTTTACCCTACTCTTATTTTCTTTACTGAAACTTTCTATTACCTGAAATTATACATTTACTTGTTTATTATCTCTCTCTCACTACATGAGCAGCTCTGTATCAGCGCTGCATCAGCAATATGCTATTCTAATAAGTCAGTACTAGCTGTTGTTGGCTTGATTCAGACTCATGATGACCCCCAAAGTAGAGCAATGCCCCATAAGGCTTTCTGTGGCTAAATTTTCTTCTTTTCTTTTTTTTAAGTGAATCACAAATTCTGTCTTCTGAAGCACCTCAGAACAACTGAATTCCTGTTTGCACCATTTGAAGACTCCAGGAAGCAGGTAGACACTTGGTTAATATGTGCTGAATTAACAACAACTTTTGATATCAGTATTTTTCCTAACCTGTTGATCTGTATGTGTAGCTGTGCACTTATTTGTTTACTTATTTTCTTATATATTAGCTCATTTTAACCAATGTCTTTCACCTCATTGTCTACGTGCTTTTGGAGGACAGTGACCTGATTTAAACATTTTCTCTTTCCAATACGGTGTAGACTTCCCCCAGATTCTTTCTGCACATGTGATTGTTAAAACATCTGGAAGACCCAGAGTCTAATTCTGAAAGAATCCACAGTCATGTGAATGACAGACTTGAGGTACCAGTGGTTACAGGAATGGACACAGGGATCTTTTAATTCTAACAAAGCCACAGACTAATGTTAAGGAATGTTTGTTTGCTCTCTCCAATGTCAAGTCAGTTACCCAAGCACAGGAATCTTTACAAAGGTCTGAAGTTATCATAAAACCATTATAACCACAGAGGTCTTCAGTTATTCCTTCAACAGTGAATATTGCCTTTTGAAGCCAACTTTCAGATTTAGAGAAGGAACTGTAAAATATCCAGCCTAGAAGAAACCGCTGCTTCTATGGTTCATTTGCTTTATCTTAGAGATTCTGGAAAGGAAGGATGAAACTCAAGTCACCTCAGGCAGCTGACTATAAATTCTAGTTTTAAACCAGGTACCTCTGATAAGCTTGGGCCAATTAGCAGCTTCATTCCCTGGAAAACACTGCTTGGTGATCCCCCAGCCCCAGTAAAAGGATTGGAACGGCACAGACTCTGATTTACAGTCCAGACCATTCTTTGGTCTCTGATCAGAGAAGGAAAGGGTGTGGTCACCTTGCAAGTGATCTGAAGGGAAAGCTTTCCCTCTGCTGCCAAGTATCAGGAGCAGGGTACTATGGATGTGGCACCTCTTTTATGCATATCTTGTTTATATCCACATTTCTAGATCATTTCACAGGGCTTGGTGCATAGGAGACACTCTGTAAATAAACATGGGGTGGGTAGGTGGGAAACCTGCTGCCATCAACAGCAACACTATAGAACAGGGTAAAACTGCCCCATTGAGTTTCTAAGGAGTGACTGGTGAATTGGACCTGCCAGCATTTAGGTTAGCAACCATAGCACTTAACCACTACACCACCCCAAACCAAAAACCAAACCCACTGCTGTGAAGCTGATTCTGACTCATAGTGATGCTATGAGACAGAGTGGAACCGTTCCATAGGGTTTCCAAGGAGCACCTGGTAGATTTGAACTTCTGATCATTTGATAAGGAGTCATATCTCTTAGTTACTACACTAGTAGGTTTCCAATAAACATGGAAGGGAGGATGAAATAAGATAGCAGTGAACTGGGGAAAGGGAGGAAAAAAATTCAAAGTTTAGGAGATCATTCATATTGGATTTGGCTAGCTGGTGAAGAGGGAGTGGCAATAATTCAGCTGGTTTTTAGATAAAGCAAGATCAGGACATTCACTTCACAGTGACTTCACAAACACATTTACCTGGTGGGGCCATGGTTAATGGTTAATCACTCAACTGCCAGCCGAAAGGTCAGTGGTTCAATCCCACCTAGAGGCTCCATGAGATAAAGATCTGACAATCCACTTTGGTAAAGATTATAACCTAGGAAACCCTATGGGACAATCCTATGTCACATGAGCTTATGATGAGTTAAAATCAACTAGACAGCACTTAATAGCAACAGCATTAGATTGCAAACTCCGTAAAAGTAGAAATGGTATTTTTCTTAAAGTATCTATTAAGTTTCTATGACTTGCATGAAGTGTCTCACGTCTGAACCCATCCTGACCAACAGACTAATCGGAGCCTGGTTCTAAGGTGGTTTGAGGATATTTCATGCTTGCTTTCCCCACACAGTCCAGATTGGTGGTTAGCCCCAAATGGATGTTCCATAAATATCTCCTGAATGAACAACTGGTTGAAAAAAATGTGTTGATAGCAGGAGCTTCTTTTGTATATTATTGGTACTCATTAGGGGGAAAAAAATGATTTCATTGAATACAAAAGTATAACACCAAGATTTCTCCCATATTCAGTTAATTCTTTTCTGCCAGAGAGTGACGCCAATGTAAAGTGTCAGACGTGATAGTAGGATTTCAATCCAGAACACAGTAAGTTGAAATTTTCAGAATTCTCCAGTGTCACTGAAAACACTTCTACGCAAATCACATCATGATCTATTTGCCATTTGTAGAGTAGAACACCATCTTCAAAGAGAATACTTAATGCTATAAAGAAAAATCCTACCTTTGCAAGCTAATAAATGTCAGATTATCTATTCCAGTTGCATGAGACCAAAGGAATCATAAAGTAAGATTATAGCCTCCTGTGATTTTTGAATCAAAATGGAAATTAAGAGACTACTGTTTAATAATCCTTAACATTTGCTCTTTGGGAAGCCTGCTATTTGTTGAGAGTGGGATTGGCATACATTAAGGGGTGGGCAGTAGAGAAGTGGCTCCTTTTCACTGCCCTAGCCTCCCAGTGCTTGCTTAGGCAAACTTTCATGTTCCAGGGTTGTGCAAACACAACTTCTCCCCTGTGGCCTCACGACATGAGGCAAGGCACAGCTCAGTGCTCAAAGGAGATGCCAGCGCTAGCAACCTGAGCTCTATTTTTTCTACCTGGCAAAATACACAACCAAACATACATTCATTCACGATTTCTATATGCATTGTGAATGAATACAGACTTTGACATTGGTTACACATCTTATGTTGTATCACCTTTCTCACTGTGTCTCTCCATATTATCGCTATTTAGCCTTTGTGTCCCTTAAAGTTTTCATGTACTTAATTCTTTATATGATGTGATACTCCAAGCAACCGTTCTTTATTAATTGTGCTAAACTATTCACTTTAGTAAACAGTTTTGGTTCAGAAAGTTTAAAAATCATGTTTGAGCAATAAATTCCTTGTAAGTCTGGTTTCCACAGGAATGTGAAGTTCTATTGCCCAGTTTTCCTTCTGTTGACCAGGATTCATCTCTTGGGTCCTTGATCAAGCTGTTCAACAGTGGTAGCTGAGCACTGTCCATCTCTTCTGGTCTCTTGGCAAAAGTGGTAATAACTGATAGAGGTAATTAAACCTGAAGTCTGTTTCTTTCTCTGGTGCTTGTTTCCTTTGTTCTCCGCTGTTTCAGGTGACTAGGGACTGATTGTATGTTGCATGGCCACTAAGTCCTATTTTAAGATGCTAGAGCAACTTGTAGGTTAACCAAGATCGCCCACTTGCCTCTAGTTTCATTTGTTCCATGGCTTTTGCTAGCTACTTTTAATGCATTACATATAAATTTACATGAAGTTGTTACTCTTCTGATCTTTCCGGAAAAGAAATTTCAAAATATTCTCTTGGTTACTTTTAACAGGGCATATTTTTCAGCAGAGCACCTGAGTAATGCAAAGAGTTAACTTGCTTGGCTGCTAGCCAAAAGGCTGGGAGTTTGTGTCTACACAGAGTGCCTTGGAAGAAAGACCTGGAGATAATCTATTTCTGAAACATCTGAAAACTCTATGGAGCACACTTCTACTCTGACACACAGGATTACCATCAGAGGAATCACCATTAGGGATTACGACTCAGAGTCAACTCTACGCAACTGGTTTTCATAGTATTTAACATTCACAGATATTTTGGAAAACATTTTGGTATAATCTACCTATTCTGAAAAGATTTTGAAATAGTTGATAAAATTTGAACATTTACCATATATATAAATATAATAAATGATTTATTAAAAATAAATTTCCATTAACATGTAAGTGATTTATTGATATGAGAATGTAATTATGTAATTAGTAATAAGATATAGTTCAGTTTTCACTATTTATGCTTAGCCATGTATTACAATTTGAATGTACATACTGTATAACCACTTCTACCTCTCATGTGCTTAAAGAGGCCCAAAGAAAGACATTCACTGCAGCAATGTTTGCAGTGGCAAGATAAAATAAAATCAGTAAGATTAGAAATATTAACTAATATAAACTAAAAACCAAACCCACTGCTGTCGAGTCAGTTCTGACTCACAATGACCCTGTCTTTACTAATAATTTAGGTCAAGTTAGATAGATACTATGTATAGAATAAAAAGTATAAACTGTGTTAAAAAAACATTACCTGAAGGCTCTTAAAAGTGAGCAATAGTTGGCAGATTGTGGAAAGGAGTCAACACTAAAGACAGGGACCCACGTGGCTAAATTTCTTCTTTCTGTGGCTCTCCCTCACAGTGGGCCACAGTACAGTGGGGCAGAGTGTGGCTTTCCATTACGGTGGGCCACAGTGCAGCAGAGTACAGGGCAGCTGAGACTCTCCAGAAAGCTCATCATGTTTTTGGCATAAGGGACTAGAGAGAGTCCAGGGCAGCCCCTGATGTTAATCTGGAGAGACATTTTTTTTTTTTAACAAAATGCCACAGGTCTGATAATTTATGTGAAAATGAAAATTATTGATTTTAACCTTTGAAAATTTAGTGAAGACATGGGGCCTGTCTTCTAAAAAAGAAAAAATGACTATAAACAGAAACACACCAAACTCTACATACAGTAACAGAAGTATCACAAACTTTTCAAGGCCATTCATGATCACTAGATTACCAAAAAAAAAAAGTCCTGATATAGAATAGATGACTTCCTGTTAGAGACTGTCATTGGGTTGGTAGACTAAGTAATTAAAAAATCAGAATAAACAGCATCTTTCAGGATGGGGAATGACCTGATATTTCAATCTGGAGTAAATAAATCTTGCATTTATGTCCAAATAATTAGTTTCAAATGTAGAGAATGACAAAGGCATGACTCATTCAGTGGCCTCATAGATAGAAAAAAAGTTACAGAATTTGGTTGATAATAAGCTCTGTTACGTACAGTAAATAATATCATGTGCCTGCCAAAAATAGCAAATAGTATCTTCAGCTGCTTTAATGGGAGTGTAAGCTTCTAGAACATCCCTAGGCAACAGGGCAGCTCCTAGCCACGTGTCGTTATTTAAATTCAATCCCATTTAATTTAAATAACAATCAAAATACAGCTCCTCAGTGACATTAGCCACTTTTCAAGTGCTCCAGAGTCACATGCAGTTAGGAAGCTACTGCATTAGGCAGCACAGATACAGAATGTTTGCATCATCACAGACCTTCTGTTGGGCAACGCTGTTCCAGGTGGGAGACCTGCTCTGCCCTGCATTAATGAAAACACTTCTGCTCAGAATCAATGTTTTCCTTTCCTGGTAACAGAATACTGAGTATGCTGTGGACAAACACCCATCTCCCACACTTAGCCATGTTGCTTTGGTGGAATCAGTACCTCTCTTGCCTTGAAGGAGATCCTCCTGGCTACCTCTGGGCAGTGTGATATAAGCAAGGGAAGTCTTGTATTTTTTAGCATCAGGCAGCGCTCAGACCTACTGGACAGCCAGCATTACATCTGGAGAGTTAAGCCAATATTATAAATTCTAGAACAGAGGGACAGAAGGGAATGTTATTTGAACCTCTGCATCATCTAAATCGAACCCTGTTCCTTTTCGATTTCATGAGCCCATAACCTCCCTTCAGTGTTTTGGTCACTTGGATCACAGTCTTAATTGACAGCCTGGATACACTGAGTTCAGTTGGGAGCACTCCTATTTGGACAGTGATACAGCATACTGGAATGTTTTCAGAGGAGAAAGACTAGGCGGGTGAGTGAAAGCACTTCAAGGAAATACCCCTCTTCTATTCCCATGACCAAATTAAACCTTCATTCCCAGGCCAGCCCACATGGCTGATGTGACCATTTTGACATTTCATAAATTGTGACCATTCTGACATTTCATAAATTCCCTGGGAAAAAGGATTTCAAAAACTTGGAGCCTTCATTTAGAACAGTATAGTCGGAGCAGCAATACCATTTGACAAAGTCACTGGATCCATGAATCTCCTCATATCACCAAGACAAAAAATGAAAGAACGAATCCTGTAAAATTACTTTCCTTTTAAATGTAAGTGACATTCATATGAGTGCATGGCTGCATTTTAATAAACCACAACTCCAAAATGTGTCACTTTAGTTGGATGATATTAGAAAAGAAAACCAATGGGTATTATTTTTTGTCATATTCCAATCCACTACATTTTTATAAAATTCTACAGATTGAGTTAATATTTTAAAGCAGTGTGGATAATGAAATTTGAGATACTCTTTGAAGGTAGCTCTCCAGGAAGGCTGATAGAAAAGTCTAATAAAGAGCTGTAGAGAATTGTTTTCAGAGGCCTGAGGAGACAGGGAGAAAGACTCCCTGGACTCTCAAAACTGTTTTTAAGGTCCTGTTTTGTGGCTGAATCACCTAAGCTTGTTGCTTGCTCCCTGGCCTCTAGTTTTTGGAATGGGAAGGTATTGGTCTTGCAGAGGTAACAAGCCTTAATGCCTAAATCTCACACCGTATTCTGCACAATAAAATCACCTGGGAGACTTTGAAATATGGATGTTAGAATCCAAACCCCAGAGAAAGAAGTCTCTAGGTGGTTCACCTGGTTAATAACTTGGCTTTTAACCTAGAGTTTGGAGTTTTAAGTCCACACAGAAATGTCTCGGGAAAAGGACCTGGAGATCTACTTCTGAAAAATCAGCCACTGAAAGTGCTATGAAGTTCTCCTCTGACACTTGTAGGGTCTTCCTGGGTTGAAGCTGACTCAGTGACAACTGGTTTTACCCCCACAGATTTTCAAAGAGTTGATCTGGGATGCAGTGCAAGTAACTACATATAAAGACCACTCAGGTTGCAGGCAGGTAACAAAAGTGAACGAAGGCAGCCCAGATAGGGACCTTGATGACCTGGAGAGAACAAATAGCATCTTAAAGGGGCAGCTAACACCACTTGACCTGGGCTCACTATTGCTCTGAGGAAATATGGCACAGAGCAGCCAGATCCTCTGACTTATTCAACTGTATCTGGATGTTTCCAGGAAGCTGACCTTTAAGCGATGGCAACTTACCCAAAGAGAAAATACTGTGTGGCCAGTGAAAACATGCCCAGGGTCTGCATGCATCTTAACCTGTAGACCACAGTGTGACCAACGACCTTGATTTGTTAGATAACTTTCTTGTTAGTGGGAACTCTCCCGGTGGCATAATCAAGCGGGTCAGCAGTTTGAAATGACCAGATGTTCCTTGGAAACACTACAGGGCAGTTCTACTTGTCTGTAGGGTCACTGTGAGCGGAAATTGACTTGACAACAGGGATTTTAGTCCCTGTTAGTACCAAAAGTCTTGCATCCCTGGAAACCACTCAGTTCCAGGCAAGGTGGAATGGTTGGTCAACAGAGTAAGCCTCTAGTTTACAACTTTCAGAATTCCTGTGTAGTGCACGTGGTTAATCTACTTAGTTGCTGGCAAAATGTTGGAGTCCTCTCAAAGGTGCCTCGGAAGAAAGTCCTAACAACCTAGTTCCAAAAAATCAGCCAGTGAAAATAGTGTGGAGCTCAGCTGTACTCTGACACACAAGGGGTTGCCAGGAGTCAGAACTGACTCTATCGCAATTGGCTTTTTTATAACTCTTAGTCTGAAGGGGCAAACCAACAGCTTCTGTGATTCTCTGGTGGAGATGCAAGGAGTAGGCCTGGAGGGGCTTTATCCCCTTTTGATATTATTCACTTGTCTCTTCACCCCAAGCCATTCCAAAGGAACATGCATCCTGAGCAATAATAGCAAACTTGCTAAGCAAACCCAGTCTAAATCTCTTAGCATTCCTCCTTCACAGGTTGTTACTTCTAGGCCTCTCCTTCCTAGAACGTTTGGAGCCACCAGTGGCAAAGCACAATTTTAGGAAAAAAGCCCCAGGGTCACAATTTTTCATTCCTCTTTATTATAAAGTAGTGTCATAAGATTCTTAAGGACAAGGATAGTGCCCAGAAACATACCTAGATGTTGCTTATTTTCTTCTTCAATTATTTTCCATGTTTCCTAGCAAATGTGCACGTACCTCATACAATACCCTGTATAAAACAGTCATTTGTGGCACATGTCTTGGCTGGCTGGCTGGCTGGCTGGCTGGCTGGTCTGTTTCTTCTGTTTTAAACTTCCCTGAAGGTCTTGTCTTGTGGCAGCACGCATGATCAATGGAAAGCAGATTCCCAATAAACCCCAGATGCTGAAAAAGTAAGTGGTCACTGACGTACAAAAGGGTTATTGAAGTCTTTCGGTCAGTTTTCTATCAATCTCTGTGTCTCTGTCATTTTCTACCACTTGTGGTTAGGCACTCTGCTGGGAGATCCATCTTTGGTGGGTAAAAGATTTGTTAAAGGTAAATCTCGGGGCTCTTCAGATACATGCTGGTTTCTCTCATTTGCTTGATGTCAGAAGTCTCCATGTGCTTCCTTTGGCTAAGAAAATGTGAACAGAAGTGATGTATGTCACTTTCAGACGGAAGCATTCAATTGCTGGTGCCTAGCTTTAACTTTCTTTTTCACCTGCCCTGGCAATTAAACAGGCATTTTGTTAAGATGACATCATCAGCCTGGTTTCCTGAATGATTTCCCATGTTGGAAATACAGTCCATACAAGAAATAAGCCTTGATTGTATGAAACCACTGAGATAAGGGATTATTTTGTTATTACAGCATAACCAAGCCTATACTAAATGATACGGGGGAGAAATCATACATGTGAAACATAAGCTCTGGTTTTGATATGAATGTCTACTAATTTGAATAAAAATATGTCTCCTGTCATTTTAAGTTATTTATGTTGCTGTTTGCTAGGAGATGTGCTGGTGCAATGGTTATGGGCTACGTTTCTAATCAAAAAGTAGGCAGTTAGAATCTACCAACTACTTCTCAGAAAACTTAAAAACCTATAGGACAGTTCTACGTTGTCTATAAGGTTGCTATGAGTAGAAATTGACTGAATGGGAATAGGTTACCGGTTTCTGCAAACACCTAGGTTATCAAATAAACCTCAGCTCCAGTCACCTCTTGTCTCTCTAGGCCTGTACCAAAAAATAGAATATTCTGTGATGACAGAAATGTTCTACCCCTGTTTTTGTCCAATGTAGTAGCCGTTAGCCAAATGTGACAATGGAGCATTTGAAATGTGGTCAGCTGAAGAAATGGACTTAAAGTTTTATTTAATTTTCAATAATTTAAATTTAAGCAGCCTTGAGTGGCTGTTAGCTAATGTAATGGATATCATAGCTCAAACAACCAATGTCATACAATTTAGATAGCCGTCCACTCTTCTAGAATCTACTTCCCTCCATGCCTTTGTATACAATGCTTTCTCAGTTTGAAATATTCTTCCCAAGTCCGTGTTCCTGTTTCAAGGTCCTGACTAATCATAGTTTTCTACTAGATCAATTGCTGCTTCTCTGGAGTTGCTTGCAGGAGTTTATTTGTGTGCCTTGTGAGACAATTATCTTCCTCTGCCTTCTGGGTTGTTGGGAAGATTTGTCCTTCCCGCTTCTCCTCTTGTAGACACCTTGAAGGCAACAACTTTTCTTATCACTGTGTGCCCCCTAGACCATGTTCAAGGGCTGGCACTCAACCAAGAGCCTGAAAATCTTGTATTCCTGTACAAATGACTCCTCATGGGTAAGCGTTACATCTAGCACAAAGATGAAGGGACTATCTGAAGGGAAAATATATCCAGGAAACAACACAAGAGGAACATTTGCTGGCCCTGTGTTCATGTTCAGTCAGTGTTGTCAAAAAAATGAAATGCTTTTATGGGAAGCGTAATTATTATTACATGGAAGGGAAACACACTGGGCCTCCTTTCTTATACTCAACAGAATCAGTAGCATTTTGTCATGGTTGGAATTGTGTCCCCCCAAAAATATGTGCAGCCATGTGGCTGGGATGTGGTTCCCAGTATCTTGAGACTGTCCTCCATTGTGTGGTTTTGTTAACCTGTATGTTAAAGGATTAGGGTGGGGCTGTGAATTCCTGCTGTGGGGGGAGTTTCCCTGGAGTATGGCTTGCCCCACCCTTAATGCTTTTAGCTCGCAAGGAATAAAAGGAAAAAGAAACAAAGGACAATTTGAGAACCTCGCTACCTTCAAGCAAGCAGCACCGGGAGCAGAGTGCGTCCTTCAGACCAGAGGTTCTTGCATGAGGACGCTCCCTGGACAAAGACTGATGCAATACCGGACTTTCCTCCAGAGCCGACAAGGGGAAAGTCTTTCCCTGGAGCGGACACCCTGAATATGGACTTGCAACCTACCGGACTGTGTAAGAATAAATCTTTCTTTGTTAAAGCCATCCACTCTGTGGTATTTCTGTTAGAGTAGCCCCAGCTGACTAAAACACATTTGATTGGTAAGTTTTAAAACTAAAGCATCACACTTTTCCCTAGTCTCACCATGACTCAGGAAGCCAGGTGAGACCTGGAGAATAACAGACTGGTGTAGGGAGGGTGAGAGCATCTCCAGGTGCTCTGGGCGAGGTGCACATGGCCTCTCCCATAGAGAAACAGAAAGAAGGGCTTTGGAGCAATTAGACTTCAGATGGATCCATGATTGCTCATGTCAGAGTTAAGGTTCCTTCCTATGCAAGATTCAGAAAACATCTCAAACCAATTTTAAAAAAAGGGGGTAGGGGCAGGGATCCAGAATATCTCATGGCATGCAATCATAGCTGAACCTTGCATATTTTATTCCAAGAGTAATAGAAATCCATTGAGGGATTTTAATTAAAGACATGCGTGATGATTAAAGTTGTACGTCAACTTGGCTGGGCCATGATTCTCAGTGGTTTGGCAGTTATGCACTCATGTGGTTTGACAGTTGTATGTTAACGTAGTTTTGCAGTTATTCAGTGATGTAACTTGACAGTTATATAATGAGGTAGTCATCCTCCGTGGTATGATATGATGTGATTGGCCAATCCATTGTAAGGAGACTTTTCTCAGAGGTGTGGCCCACATCCAATATATAATTAGTGGCATAGCTGCTAACCAAGAGATCAGCAGTTAGAATCTACCAGGTGCTCCTTGTAAACTCCTGGGGCAGTTCTACACTCTTCTATTGGTTTGCTATGAGTTGGAAATGATTCAACAGCAACAGCAACAGCAACAGGTTTGAGATGTATACACACATACACACACACATGTATGTACGTATATATACATACATATACACATACATGTGCATGTATATGTATGTGTGTATACACACACACACACACACACACACATTCTGGCATAGTTCCCTCACTTATTTTGGATCCTATATCTGTCTCATCATCATCTGATCTCTGCTTCATGGGACCTGATCCAGTGACCTGCCATATTGCCTGTTGATTTTAGGATTCATTGGCCTCTGAGGCCTGTGAGCCAACAGCCTGCCAGTTTACCTGCTGATCTTGGATTTGTCAGCCTCCCCACCCCATGAGCTGCTGGCCTGCCATTTGACCTGTCAAGCTTGGGTTCATCAGCCCCTATAGTTATGTGAGTCAAGAGAAACTACCAGCCTGACACCTGGCCCATGGATTTGAGACTTGCCAACCTTTATGACCATGTGAGTCACTACCTTAAGGTAAATCTCTTTCTCTGTATCTCTCATATGTATATGTATATATAAGAAGTCTGTTAACTAAGTCTGTGAATGTAATTGTTCTTAGTGCTACATACCTCACTTCTGTATATTACTATAGTCAGCTTTGAAGTACTCCACTTGGGAAGCTATGTACTGATGCCAGCATTTAGTCTACCCTTCAGAGCAATTTGGGAACTTTTTCTGGACTGGCCATTGTACATGATGGCAAGGTAGCAAGTTTATGAACTTCATTGTGTAGCTGTCTATGAGGGATTTCTAGCCAGTAAGCAAACATCTGTATTGGAACACCCTCCCTACTCACTTGACGTAGCCCCCAAGGAAATATTGAAAGGAAGACATTATGGGTAATACGACAACAGTTCTGATGGCCATTCCGGAAAAAGAGTTCCAAAATTTCTTTGAAGGGTGGACTAGGTGCTGACATTGGTGCATAGCTTCCCAGGGAGGGTACTTTGAAGGTGACCATAGTGATATTCTGCAAGGGGGTATGCAGCACTTTTTCTAGGATGATTTTGCAAACTTAATTGGCAGTTCTCATATGTTTTGTTGGTTTTGCAACTCTAGAGCACCTAGCCTAAGACATCAGGTAAAGGTGATCTTGGGGGAGCTGTGTATTCTCAAGTCATTCCTTCTCTACGACTGGTGTTTAAGGCCCTTCCTTATCAGGATTTGCCTCCCTCTCCTACCTCCATCCCAGCTTCCTTCCTGTCATAAACAGTGATGCAGCCTCATTGGACAAACGGGGCGCCTCTACACCTCCATTCCTTTGCACATTCTGTTCCTCATGCCTCAAGTGCCCTTCTCTTTCTCTGTTTGAATTATCTTATTTATTTGTTAAATACCATAATATTTATTATTATTATTGTCTAATGTCTTTAAGAGCAAAAATCACTTAGTCCACCACCAAGATTATTATTTTGATATATCTCTTCACTCTCTTTCTTTCCTAAACAAATAACAAAATACAGATGATAATTGCACCTATTGATTAAAATCAAAAAACCAAACCTGTTGCTGTCAAGTCAATTCTGACTCATAGCAACCCTATAAAAAAAAACAAAAAACAGTACCTTTAAGAGGATTTCTACTCATAGCAATCCTATAGGTTAGTGTAAGTAGAAGAGAAAATGGAAAAATTTGAAAAGTCTCTGCCTCGTATTTATACTTATATTCTTTGTAATAAAATTCAGGTTGTGTAATTATAAATTTTTTAAATACACTTTTTATTCGTTGTCACAGTCTGGATATTTTCACAGTAATTACATAGTCTCTGAAAGTTTCAGTGCTGTTAAAGGCACATCTCCAGTATTACCATTCCTGGGACCCTTTCCCAGTTCTCTCTGACTCTAGGAGCAATCAGTCCTTCCTTAGGTACTTTCTATACTCCCTCGTAATGACACTACACTCCCTCATAATGACTCATGGCAACCCCATGTGTGTCAGAGTAGAACTATGCTTCATAGCATTATTAGTGGCTGATTTAGGGGAAGTAAATCACCAGGCCTTTCTTCTAAGGCACCTCCAGGCATACCTGAACCTCCAACCTTTTAGTTAGCAGCTTAGTATATAATATTTTACACAACTCAGGGACTCCTCAGAGCACACAGTGCTGGACCACTGTCCTCAAGTCAATTCCAACTAATAGCAATTCTATAGGACAGTGTAGCACTATCCCAGAGAGTTTCAAAGGAGCGCCTGGTGGATTCAAACTGCCAGACTTTTGATTAGCAACTACAGCAATTAACCAGTATGCCACCAGGGTTTCTGGAGCACACAGTAGGTGCTTGGTAAGTGGTTGTTGAATGAAACATGCCTTACACAGAGCTTGTGCTCAGTAAATGGCTAGGATTGTATATCACATCACTGGGTAAGTGCTGGAACCTGGGACAAGCCTGGTGAGAGCAGACTCACCTGCGTCTTATGAAGGCCAACGCAGTACATGTGATCTGGGGTGTTTCTCAAGCCCTCAGAGACCCAGAACATGAAAGAGATTCTGATTCAAGATGCCCACTCAATTCCAGTCTGCTCTGATTTCCCAAAAGATACTCAGACATATTATTCACAGGAAAGGGGAGGAACACAATGAATCCTTTTAACCAATATTACTTTATTACCTTTTGGTACCCCTGTGTTAAAGCACCTGTCATCTAGGGGGTAATGATGAACCCATTAGGTCACCCGACAGCCTGCTGCTCTGCAGGACTTCAAGGGCAAAGGTATAGGAAATGCATTCTCCGGGCAGTTCCAATCATTTCAGTTCCTTTCTCCGCTCTCTCCACCCTGCACGCCAAGTCCAGGATGAGGCAGGGGAGCAGAGCACCTTGGCTCTAGCTATACCACTTACTTGCAAAGATTATGAAAGTCATAAAAATGTCAACCTCTGTATTTCAATTCTGCAAACTACATATGCAGAATGCTTTCCACTCACCCTGTCGTTACATCTTGAGCAAGAAGCAGTCAGCTTGAATAACAAATAGAATGGCAGCCACCTCTCTTGACAGGTGGTCTCCAGAACACGGATGTTTCTCCAGTCTCCTTGCCAGAATCAAGTCCCAGGTGGAGGATGGAGAACACTTCTCGCACGGTCTTTATCTCTCTTACTCATTAGCGTGGACAAGACCTTTTGAGAAAAAAACTATCTGACTGGAGATATCGGTTACAGCCTGATAGAAAGCTTAGAAAATAAATGATCTCATCATATTTATGTAGATAATTAATGACTACAATAATAAAAACTAAAACATTTTGATGAGGCATTCATGGTTCAGTAGAATTCTCTCTTTTCATGCAGGAGACTCAGGTTTGATTCTCAACCAATGCACCTCATGCAGAACTACCACGCATGTGTCAGTGGAGATTTCTTTATTGCTGTAATACAGAACAGGTCTCAGAAGAGCTTCCAGACTAGTACGAACTAGGAAGAAAGGTCTGAGAATCTACTTTCCAAAACTCAACTATGAAACTCTGTGAATCCCAACTGTTGGATCTACAGCTGGTTGTAGAGATGGTGCCAGACTGGGCAGCATGTACTGCTGTTTCACACTGAGTCCCCATGAATCAGGGAAATTTGAAGGCAGCTGACAGCAGCAAACATTCGCTTGAAGCTTGAGCTTCGACTCCATGCCAAATACTCGGCTGAATGCATTAGGTGCTTCATTTAATCTCATGGCATTATGACCTAGCTGTGGTTGAGGAAATGCAAGTCCAACGGCCTGAAGTTGAAGGTTGCCCAGCTAGTGGAGAGTGGTCTGAATGCTGGCGGTCTGTCACCAGAGCGTATGCTCTTTCTCTCAGCCATCTTGCTACTTGTAGCATCTGTGCTCAGGTTATTTGATTGAGGAAAAGAAAAATGCTCCACATTTAGATATGCGTGCTGCTTAAGTAGTCGGAAGTAGTATCTGTGGGTGAAATTGCTGCAAGAATTAGTGCTACAACCTAAAAGGAATTTCTAATTGTTATTTCTGGTCAACTATAGTGTTGATTGCCCCCAAGGGGTAAACCCTCCACCCTTGGGGAGCATTCAAGCAGGGCTGAAGGATCACTAGCCACCACGCTTCTGAACAGATTCTTGCCACGTGTGAGTAGTTGGGACAACGAACCTAAAGCTCCCTTCTGTTTGTAGGATCACAGTTGAAAGGCTTCTGGAGAACACTTTGTGGATTCTGCCCAGCTCACTTTCTCCAGGATATCTGTCCCCATAGTCCAGAAGGACACAAGGACCATCTTCTTGGACTCATCTTTGTTCAGCTTACTTCTGTACCTAAACAAAACAAAACAACTCAAACCTGGTGAGTCAGTCCCGCTCATAATGACCCTGTCAGACAGAGTAGAACTTCCCCCATAGGGTTTCTGCGGGTGTATTCTTCACGGAAGTGGACTGCCACATAGTTCCCTTGTGGAGCAGCTAGTGAGTTCAAACTGCCAACTCTTTGGGTAGCAGCTGAGTGCTTAACCATTGTGCCATTAGAACTCGTTGACTCTGTCCCTAGCCACAAACAATGGGGTCAGAGGACTTTATCCGATCTGTAGTGAGCCAGTAAGCCTCTGTTCGACAGGAATTTGGAATGGGGATAAAGATAAGCAAGTCTGGGTTGATCTTTTAAGTGGAAGAAATTTAAACAGGAGATGTCTGTGCCTGCCACGTGGTCTAGAAATAAGAGGAAGGTGATACACAAAGTAGGAGCCACAGAGATGAAGGACGGCAGAGAAATACTGCTCATGTGCCTAATGACCTCTGATTCCCACCTCCAGTTCTTCCTGAGGCCTTTGGATCCTGGAAGAAACGCCTGTGTCTTTACAATAAATCACCCAGTAAGTATTTCTAGCTTATAACCAACTAAAAGAGGCTTAACAAAGGTAGGCACATAGAGAGATCAACCTTCTCATTTTGCATTGGTTAAACTGTCTCACTGAGAGACCACAACACAACTGCAACCCCCAGGCTGGCAGAATTCCTGACTGCAATCCACTTTTCCATTTAACTTGCTCTCCTTGCCTCTGAATCCATGAACACTCAGGGAATTGCATTTCTGTGTTAGGGAAGTTGTTTGAGTACAGGGAGATTTACGGGGCTTTGTTTGATTTAGCTACAGCGTCTAGAGTTTAGTCAGAGGAAGGGCGCAAGTGAAGCAAAGGTTAGCCAACAAAGGAAGTGCTGAAAACTGACATTTTAGACCAAATTTGATCATTGCATCTCAAAATTCAGTGCAGGCGTCATTCTCTGTAAGTGTGCTAGATGTTATGTTGTCATTTCTAGAGCTATTTGTAGAGCTCCTTGGTTCATACGTGATAAATCACCTCTGAAAATGGCTTCAGGGTGAAACTAGTGAAGCCTGTCTTCTCCTTTGCAGTCAAGCACTTGAGGCAACTCATGGGCCAACTAGCAGTGTGCATGCTGGGTCAGGGAGAAACATTACCTTGGAGAGACAAATAATCTTCCCATTCTTAAGGAAGTCTGGACTGTTTTTCTTGCACACATGGACAACTCATAATTATTCTTAAGAAACTCTGAGAATTTTAACATGAATTATGTGTTTCTTGTTAAATGGATCAAATTTCAACAAAGACCGGGAAACATCTTGAAAATCACATGAATGCAATTTCCAAAGAAAACAATCCAAGAATTACTGCCAAAGAGTTTTATTTCCACTAGGAAGGAAGAGAAGAGTTTCATTTCGTCCCCCACGCAGACTGTATGTTCAATTTGTGGTCTGCAATGGAAAACTCTGCTGATTTTGCTAAATTCGGGGGAGGAGAGAGATGAAGGGAACTATTGTTATTTGAGTGATAAAACTGTCTTTCTTTTTAGTATTAATATGTCATTAGCATTTTCAATTTCGTTCTCTAAATATTGAGTTTTAATGGTGTGTAAGGTACCGTGGGAGGGGGAACAAAGAACTTACCACATGATGCTTGACTCCCATGGGCCTAATAAATTAGACCTACAAGTAAGGCACTGCCAGCCCATACAATACCCTTGTGTAAATTAGAAAAAGATGCCCCTTCTGGGCAGATGTAGCCTTCTGGGCAACCAAGGAGTATAAGGGACATTTGTGCAAACTGGAAAAAGCAAGCCCTTCCTCTGTTGAGCACAATTTCGTGTCAGGATGCAAACTTGAGTCTAGGTTTCTCCTTATCCTTTGACCAGGGCCCAGCTAACACATCTGGATGCACCACTCAGTGTACAAGATGTGCAAAGGGCTAGCCTGAGACCCACCCGTTACCTAAACAGATGGAATACAAGCCTCATTCTCAAATGTCAGTGGATGGAAGAAGTGCCTGAGAGACTGTTTAAAATACCTGGGCATCACCCTGCATATTCTGCTTTAGGATGATGGAGATGAGGCCCGGAGAACTCCATTTGTAACATACTCCTCCAAGTCGTGCTGATGCAGCTAATCCAAGAACAACACTTCAAAAACTGAAGTCAATATTTTGGGTCATCTGGAAAGAGAAGAGATCAAGTCTGGATGAAATGTTGGATAAGACTTACGGAAAATTCAGCTCTTTGCTGTCCAATGAATTCTGACACATAGCAACTCTGTAGTGTGGAGTAGAACTACCCCACAGAATTTTGAAGGAGTGTCTGGTGGATTTGAACTTCTGACCCTACGGTTAGCAGCCATAGCATTTAACTGCTACATGATCAGGGTTTCCAAAGACCTATAAAGGTCAAGAATTTTAGTTATGTGATAAGGAAATTGTAATTTCTGGAACTTTTACTCTCATCAAAAACTATTTTCATTTCTCAAAATGAATGAGAAAATATCTTTTCTTTTGAGAATCAAGTATGCTTATTTGAAGTTGTCCAGAGGAGAAAAATGACAGCTAAAGAAAATTGTTTCTAAGATGAATCATTAAAAATAAGCTTTGTTTAGGGGACTGAGAACTTTGCAGCCACTAGGCTAACTTCAGCCTTTAGATAACAGGAAAAAAAAAAAAAAAAGATAAAGAATGAATGTAATACAGTTGGGACTGGGCAGAGACTGGCAATGACACCCCAGGCAATCAGACATAATTCTTATGCAATTGTCTATCCCATTGGTCATGGATGAATTGTGTCCCTCCAAAAACGTGTGTAGTCATTTGGCTGGGCTATGATTCTCAGTATGGTGGGGTTGCTCTCTCTTTTGTGATTTTTTCTATGTTGTAAATCCTGCTGTGTGCCTGTGGTTAATAGTGCAAGACTGGATTATGTTAAAGAGTGTAGGGTGGAACTGTAACACTCTTAGGAAGGGAGTTTCCCTGGTGTGTGTCTTGTGCCACCTTTTATCTTACAAGAGATAAAAGGAAAGGGAAGCAGCTAGAGACCTGGGGACCTCATACCATCAAGAATCAAGGCCTAGCCAAATTGCTGCATGTGTTTTGGGGGTGATCCAATGCAATGCATGGCACTTTCTCAACCCAGTACTGTCTTTTTGCAAATCTGGGTTGAGAGAGAAGTAGTGTGTGTCCTTCGAACCTGAGGTCCCTGCATCAAGATTCTTCCAGACCAAAGAGAGACCAGTGCAGCACAAGGACCTTCCAGAGCTAGCTGAGAGAGAGAGAGAGTGCATTTTCTGGAGCTGGTACCCTGGAATCAGCCTAGTGAACTGTGTAAGAATAAACATTTCTTTGTTAAAGCTATCTACCTGTAGTATTTCTGGTAGAACAATACTAGATGACTAAGACACCATCTACTTTCTAAAACGTTCCTGCAGCTGCACCCTTAACTCATCAAGGCTCCCCTGCTAATATCACTGCATACTTGGTAATGAGAACAATTCCGGCTTCTGGCATAGCAAAATTTTCTTTGGAAGTGGGTCTATGGTGCACAAGGAATGGTGGTTTCCATTAAAAAATTTCATTAGATGCTTTGTGGCCTTTAGCCTAGAGCTTTATTCTTTTCTAAGGAACAATATTATATAATATTAAGCAAAATATAATCCAAAGCATTCTCTGGCATGGAAAACGTTTTTACTTCATTCTTTCCACAGCAATAGCTTCTTTTTTGTTGCTTATACAATTTGAGAAGTCTTCTCCCTTGTTATCAGGTCACACTTCGACCTCTGCTTTCTGTCGGTGGTGAAGGCACTAGTTGTGCCTGTAAAGACCACATTAGAGACATCTGAGGGCAAGAAAAGTGAAAACAGAAAGATACAATAACAACACATGAAAATGTCATGTAGTGTTCTCTGGTGAAGATTTGATCTGTAAACGTCTGGAACTGACACAAAATCCGGAGAGTGGGGCGGTTGTAGAAAAGACCAAGTACTCAGAAGAACATGGTTTACTTCCCAGCTCTGTCACTTACTGGTGGTCTGACCTTAAGCAAAGCATTTAATCCTTCAGAGTTTCAGTTGCAATTGTAAAAGGGGGAGAAATAATAGTAAATATTCCTCTAGAATTTTTTCCTATGAGAGTGAGGATAATATGACACAAAAAAATTCCTACAAAGTAGTAATGTTAGTTATCAAAGGCTGACTCTCAGCCACTTACTCATGAATCTCAAATGTCAGAGAAGATGACTGGAGTAAATTGATTTCTAGTTTACGCTCCTCTTCTTAAGCCTTAAGTTTCATGAAGGTAAAAAGACACTGTGTCTTGTTCATTGTGTCCATGTAAACACTTAGAACTCTCATCTGTCACCTATGAAGTCTGACTACCATGAGGCTGGCTGCTATACTGTGAGGAAGCCCGGAGCATCTGTGTTGGTATTCCGGTCAACAGTTCCAGCTGAAGCCAGCCCTCAGATCATTCCAGCTCAGGTACTGACCTGCCGGTGATGAAATCTCCAGAGGATTCCAGCCCCCTGTCTATTCTAGTGACCAGAAACAATTTGAATCATCACAGCTGAGACCCTAGAATTTGTGAAGCAGAGGTAAGCCAACTCCCCTATGCCCTGTCTAAATTCTTTACTCACAGTATTTGTGAGTATAAGATAGTGATTGCTTTATGCCTCTGTTTTAGGGTAGTTTGTTGGACAGT
The DNA here is from genome assembly GCA_028571685.1 of Heterohyrax brucei. Taxonomy (NCBI): domain Eukaryota; kingdom Metazoa; phylum Chordata; class Mammalia; order Hyracoidea; family Procaviidae; genus Heterohyrax; species Heterohyrax brucei. The sequence continues at coordinate 176,799,716 of CM053141.1, forward strand.
AACAAGTTTGGTTTCATAGAATAGTGGCTCATAGGCCTGACTTCCTTTCTGAAATAAAAGCAAAGGTTAATAATTTTGAGATGAATTTGGATATTTCATGACTCCTCCTTTCAAATTTTGATGCAATTGGAGCCACCCTGGTTACAGACATTATTCAACATTTTATTGAGCTCAGTTTCCCTCCTTCTAGAATTCTAAAGAATAAGATATAGTTATTGATATATCTAAGCACTAACGTGTTTCTCTGTCTTAGCCATGTAATGCTTCTATAACAGAAATAGCACAAATGGATGACTTTAAGAAGTGAAATTTTGTCAGTAGGCTTAAAGTCCAGATTGAGGATGTCAGCTCCAGAGGAAGGCTTTCTCTGCCGGCTCTAGAGGAAGGTCCTTGTCTTCAGTCTTCCCTAGGGACTGGGAGCTTCTAAGGTGCAGGGACCTCAGGTCCTCTCCAAAGGACGCACTCAGCTTCCAGTACCGCTTTCGATGGGCTGAGGTCCCCAGCTCTCCACTTGTTTCCCTTTCTGTTATATCCAAAGACATTACCTTAAGGCAGGGTACAAACTTACACCTTGAATCCTGCCTCACTAACACAACCACAGCCCACCCATCCCCATTAACATCAAAGAGGCAGGGTTTACAGGATATAGAAACATCAGAAAATACCAGGAATCAAGGCCTAGCCAAATTGCTGCATGTGTTTTAGGGGTGATGTAATGCAATACACAACATTTTCTCAACCCAGTACTGTCTTTCTACAAATCTGGGTTGAGAGATTTTGATTCTTGGACATATTTAAAAATCAATCTTTTATATAATTAGTAGATAATGAAAGTCAAAGTTCTCCTTACACTTTAGTTTTGCTTTTCCTTGTCTCCACCCTCCTACACTGCAGGCAGTGTTGAATAATGCTTGACTTCTCAGCATCTGGAAATCCTATAAAATGCAACTTTTGAATAAAAGTATTCTACCATTTCCTGGCCAACATGTTTTGTTAAATACCCAAACTGGGCTTATTCCTTTGTAAATGATGAAGAGCTACAAAAACTAATGCAAATTCTTATTTAAAATGACCCCCTTGCTCCGTAAAATAGCTTCACAAATTGAATAATTCAAAAAAATTGTTTCTGAGTAGTAACCAGTTCTAAAAATCAAGCCATTCATTGATTCATTCATGAATTCACTGAATAAATATTTATTGAGTCCCTATTATGTATCAGCCATGATGATGGGTGCTGGGAATTGAGAGGTGAGTGAAACCAAGGAGTTCTCTTAGAGGGATTCTGTAGAGACTTAAAAAATGTTTTCCTAATGATTACATTCCTTGAGCTCTTTTTCAGCCTCGCTTCTTCGGCAACAGCTGCAGAAGGTCTCAGAAGCACATTTGCAGTATCTCCAACTACTTTGTCACTGTTGGCAATCACAGAAAGAATCTTAGGTGGAGCTGTTCTTTTACCAATTTAAACAATGATCAAAACGTTGCTCATTTATTCCATCACTGTTTGCCATCTTATTTTCTGTGACCACTAATAGGCTACGTGTGTATGACAAGTCTTACAAGATTATATACATAACAAAAAGAAAAACATGCACATACCCAGAAAACAAATTAATTTAAAAAAAAAAAACTTGATAGGCATTATTTACCATAAACTTGAAAACAATGTGTACTTAGCCCATAAAAGATATTTGCTGCTTTAAGATTTTGCAAGGGACATCTGTTGTTTTGCCCGACCAGCATATGCTCCCTTTTCTGGTACCACCACTCTGATTTTGCCTGGGGAAACGACTGCTGTTTCATTCTCAGTTTGTATTTTTGGATGTGGTTAACTGCACTCTAGATTTAGGGGTGGGCACATGACACAGATTGCCCGTCAGCGTATGCCAATCAACAGGCTACAGTGACAGGTTCTAGGACAGTTCTGTGACTCAAGTCAGTCCAACAAGAGCTTGGCCTAAGTTGTTGAAACAGCCTGGACTGATGCACTGACCCTTCCCACTGGGGTTAAGGATCCATTGCCAAAACAAAACAAAACAACCCCTTTCTGTGGAGTTAATTCCAAATCATAGAGACTGCATAGGACAGACTAGAACTGCCACGTATTGTTTCCAAGGGGTACCTGGTGGATTCAAACTCATGACCTTTTAGTTAGCAGGTGTAGCACTGAACCACTGCACACCAGGGTTTCTGAGGTTATGTTTAAAACATATCCTTCAGCTTGCAGGCTGCCGTGTCGCAACCACGTAGGAAGATTCATCCAGGGGATGGAGTCATCCTGGAAAAAAGCAAGAGAAGAAGAGAGAACATTAAATCCCAAGAAACCTAACACACTGCTGTCCAGTCAATTCCAACTCATGACAGGACAGAGTACAAGTGTCCCATATGGTTTCCAAGGAGCACCTGGTGGATTTGAACTGCTCACCTTTTGGTTAGCAGTCATCTTACCCAGAATACTGCCGGGGTTTTGGAGGGAACATTACACCCCATGGTATTTAAATCCTTCTCACTCAGACTCAAAAGTTCCTTAAAAAATTTTTGCATGCTCTTTTTTTTGGTGTATTAGTAAACCTGTTACTTTTAGTAACTTCTGTCTGTGTGGATGTTTGTAAACTAACCGGTATATATGTACTGCTTAAACACTCACTTTACTTTAATAAGCTGCCTTTCAAGCCATTAGAGAAAGATTTAGAGGTTAAAGAATGATGAGGTAGATAATTTATGTTTGAATCAACCCCGTATGTTATAGACTACATTAAAAAGTACCTATAAATAATTCGTCCTGGCATCTTCAGTAGCCTTAATGGGTTAAGTGCCCAGAATATTCTACATGTTGCTCAGTTCTCAGTGAACCACCGCAGTAGGTGTGGGCTTCCCTCCGTTTACTGTTTCCCTACCCTGTTGCCACGAGGGCCCCAAAGTCTGTCTCCTATCCACTTCAGGACAGTAGATCTCCAAGAAGTTCACCAAAATACATATTCCTGACCTTCACTACCCATCCTGCACCCAGCTTTCTGATTTTTCTAAGGCCCAGGGTGAGAATCCAGAAATAGGCATTTTTCATAAGAAGCCCAGTAATTTAAATGTAGGTGAATGGCTCTTCACAACATACTGGTTTAAGGGACTAGAATCCCAGATGGTTATAGCTGGAGGGAATCTTACATGTAATCTAGTCCACGCTTGACCTTGAAGCCCCATTTCACAGCTGTAAAAACTGAGACCCAAAGATGAAAACAAATGGTGCCAGTACTAGAAGTTTCCTGACTATGCAAAGTCCTGTTCACTGTGTTTGTTTAATTTGCACAGTCAAACCTGAAAGAGAACATGATGTACTCTCCCCTTCAATAGGAACTCATAAAATTAAATTTTTAGAAAAGGAAAGAGGATAAAGAATAGTGTGAAGAGACTTAGCTGGTATCATGCTATCTTGCTCATGTCTGGGACAAGTGACTTTGTGTGTAGAGTATAGCATGGAAAAGTCTCTAATGCTAATAGGGCCACAACTTACTGAAGATTTCGTATGTGCCAGACACTGGGCTCATACCTGTATTCTGTCTTTGAATGTCCATATTGTCCTTAGGGGGAGAAACTGAAACTCCTTCTGGATGTGACATGTGAGGTTAAGTAATTAGCCCCAAATCACTCCGTGAGGACAGGACCCCGATTTCAATCCTAAAGGACAATGAGAGCTTGTCTTTGCTTTTTTGTTTTCAACCCATGGACTAGACCCCTGACATCAGCCATGAAACCTACAAATATAGGACTTCTGTCATGAGATAGGAGTAGTTTCAAGTATTCACCACCCCCACATAACACTGCAGAATGGGTGAAGGGCTCTGCCTTTGCCAACACAGGATAGGGTGTTCTAAAGTAACATCTCCTAAAGTTCAGCTGCCTAGGGTGCGTCGGAGATCACTGAGTTTGAATACCCCATGGTAGTGGGCCAAGTCTGGAATATCCCTAGTAATGCTAAAAATGATGATGGTGGTGAATAAGAGCCTTCGCTGAGAGCCAGCAACAAGCCAAACATTGTTCTCAGGGCTCCACATACGTTAATTACTCCCCATAACAATATTAAGATGTAGGAACCATTATTATTCCTTAGGCCTTTTTAACTAAACGGAGTCAGAGACAGGTTGAAAACATTGGCCAAGCCCCCAAATAAGTGGTGAAGCTGGAAATTAAACTCTTTCAGAATGGGTAAATTCCTATTTCAGAGCCTTTAGGAGTTTCAGGAAAGATCATATTTCGTGCCTCTTTCTCTCTCTCAAAATCTTCAGCACGGCATTGATAAGGAGATTAATCACAATAATACTGGTTCCTCTAAGAATACACTATATATAGGCCACCTTAAGCTCTTTGAAAGCATTATGTCATGAAATCCCACAGTCGTTCCATGTGTTGGAAATCACAGTTAAATTCCACTTGTAGATAAGGAGGTAACACAACTTGCCCGATACCATTGTCCAAGCTGATGCTGAAGTCCTTGTTCAGACACACGGTATAACTCAAGAGAAGTATTTGGTCTCCATTGTTTCCAATCTAAGAGTATTATAAACACTAAAGATGCTGAAATACACTAAAGAGCATAAATATCTCCATACAGAAAGGATCCTAGTTTTAATGTGGCTCTCGGTGGTTATTCACATTCTTCTCTCCAGTTAGCTGCCTTAGAAGTATGTTTGTAGGCAGAGCAAACACTTCGCCTTTGCTTCTTTCGAAGGAAAAAAATCACCATTGTTTGTCAGCTAACAAAGGCCCTGAGATCCTTCCTTTAACAGTCAGTGGTGATGGCAGTTGAGGGCATTTAGTTGTCTCGTTCACAACAACCAGAGGGAACTATATCTTCCTTTGAAGTATTCAGAGGAGGCCAATTCTACAGCCCTCATTAGCTAAGTTGTCTCTTCCGCCACAGGTTCAAAAACACACACATGGCAACGAGTAGCCTCTCTCCAGATCTGTATTAAAGTCAACTCAGCATGAGGAAAACAGCACTGCACAGGATGCAGTCACGTCTCTAGGCTGCCAAGCTGTTGCCACGTGACCTTAGGCAAGTCACTTAACTTCTGTGAGATCAGTGACTGAGTGTCCTTTTGAGATGCTGGGATTTGCAGTTGTCGTTAGCATATTTCTATGACACAGGAGTACAATACACAAACACTAAAAGAGTAGCCCATAATGGAAAGACCTGACGAAGACAGGCTCAGCTGCTTCTCAACAGAAGTGGACGTTGTACCTACTTTTCCAGGGCATTGCATGGATTCCACTAAAGATAACCAAAAGGTGTCTTTTCAGAGACTAGGTTATAACTCCTCAACAATGAATTAGCAAAAATCACAATTTACATCAAAAGTAGCTGTGATGGGGATGCAATGTAGAGTTCCTGATGTAACATGAGAAAAAGAGGTGTGCAGTTGAAGAACTCTGCTAAAAGGCCAGAACTGATGGTTTGACAGCCTGGAGGGTCCCCTGGGAACACGGCCTCTAGACTTTCTGCTGGCCCAGACTTGAAATCAGTACTGAGGTCAACTCTTCAGACAGAATGAGCTGGATTCAGAGACACAGTGTGAACATGTGGGATGCATACTTTATGGTTTTATACACTTGTAGAAGGCTGTCCTACTGGTTTCTTTCTACATGGGAGAGGAGAGGGTCGGGAGGAGGGGAGGGTATTTGATAAGAGGGCACTAGAAGAGTGAAAAGGAGCAGTGTGCTGTCACAGGTTGAGGAGAGCAGATGGAGTTGCAGATAGGTGGGCCTGAAAAATTGATTTGGAATGTATGCTTTCACTTAATCGTAATTTTTTTAAAAAGTACAATTTGAAAGTTATTTAGCCACATATCCTGCAAGTACAGTTTAAAGTCTTGCTTTCTGTTAAGGCATTTTCTTCCCTCTTTGTTACTAACAAGGCAGGTCCCTGGCTGATTTCCTGTGTGGTTTGAGTTGGGTTAGAAGATGTGGGCAGAGCACCAGGGCAAGCTCTCCCCAGTACCATCTGCACACCTCGTTTAGCAATGAATCATGCATTCTTACGATTTAATGTGTCTCTCATATTGCAGCTTGCATTATTATTTAAGCGTTTTGCTTTTGAGTCTTGTCTCTTCAATTAGCTTGTAAGTTCCTTGAGGTCAGGCGCTTTATTCTTTGCAGCCTTCATAATGCTATTCATAACATAAATTGCCACTGAAGCTTTTGGGAGGGGCTCTTTCACATGCTGAGTTCTGCTCCGTGCTTTTTACAGTCTGGTGGCTTCACGATCTTCAGGAACTTGAAGTGCCACATCTGGTAGGTGCTAGATACCCTAAACTGGTACAGCGAGAAGTGGTGGGTGAGAGTTAGACTCTGGTTGATATCCCAGATCTACATTCATTAGCTGTCAATTTTGGTAATCTTTTAAATCTTTCAATAGCTGAGTTTTCTGAGGAATAATGAGTTTGTTTGGGTTGATGAAAAAGGAGCCCTGATGATACAGTGGTTAAAGTGCTTGGCTGCCAACTGAAAGATCAACAGTTCAAACCCACTAGCTGCTTCACAAGAGAAAGATGTGGCAATTTGCTTCTACAAAGACTTATGGAAACTCCATGGGGCAATAATATGAAAATGTTTTGGAAATAATGGTGACGGTTGTTGAAGGTAATTATTGTCACTGAATTATTCATATGAAAATGTCTGGAATGCTAAATATATATGTGTATTTACATGTATATGTATAGTCACCAAAAAAAATTATGGTGCTAATAGCCAACCCATTGCCATCGAGTCAGTTCTGACTCATAGCAACCTATAGGACAGAGAAGGACTATCCTAGAGGGTTTCTAAGGAGCACCTGGTGGATTCAAACTGCTGACCTTTTGGTTAGCAGCTGTAACTCTTAACCACTACTCCACCAGGATTGTGCCTGTTTCCTAAAGTTAGCTTAGGCATTCAGTAAATTAATGCATATAAAGGCTTAGGTGTGGTCCTGGCATTTGGTTTATGTTCCATAAATGGTAGTTATCGAGATTCTCAACCAACTCACTTTGTGTGCAGTCGATGTCAATCTACTAGGTTTCAGCAGAACTTCCAGATTAAGATTGGATAGAAAGGGCTGGCAATCTATTTCCAAAACATCAGCCAATGAAAACCCTACAGAAGACAATAGTTCTGTCTATTACATTGTGCATGGACTTGTCATGAGTCAAAGTCTCACTGAACAACAGCTAACAACATTGTTATTATCGTCATTATTGTTACTATAAATGTCACAAATGGGTGGCTTGAAAGGAGTTACACAGGCTAAAAGGACAAATCAAGCCATTTGCTCTGTCGATTAGTCCCTGGTGGGTGAACCCATCTTTGCTTGCTTTCCTGGCTGTGGGTGAGCCTTACACAATGTCTGTGTCTCCCAGTTGTATGCCTGTCTCTAATCTCTTCTTCTAATTAGAACTGGTTAGGTTTAGGGGTACCCTTCACTGCTAGGACCTCATTACATAACAAAGAAAATTCTACTTCCCAGAAGGAGTACCATCACAGGTGTGAGGATTAGTATTTCAACACAGATTTTGGGTGACAACATTCAACCCCTAACTTTACTATCACTAACAGTAATAATGTTCAGCCAAATGTCACCCAGGGCTACATGTGTGGCTAAACGAGTTGATTGTCTTAGTTGTCACAGTAGGGAGGCAGTTTGGCCATATTTAATGGTTTGGAAATTGCTCACCTTTTGTCTGCATTCAGACGTGATTATGAAATGATCTTGCTTTTCATATCAGGATTGTTTATCTCTTTCTTGCTATAAATAAAATAATAACCAGTGCCACCATATACTGAACACTTTTTACTATCTAGACATTATATTGAACAGTTTATCTGACTTAGTTTGTGTCATCCTCACAACCACTCTGTAAGGTAAGCATTGTTATTATCGGTCTATAAATATGAGGACTTAGACCCAAGGAGGTTTAGCAAACTTGGCCAAGGCTACAGTGTCTGAGACCAGTGGAGTCTTGTTAAAAACCCAAGACTGTCCAACTGTGAGGCTTCTGCTAACTGTACTAGGACAATAGCTGGTTGAGGATTATATTGGGCCCAAAGCTTTGTCATCACTGTCTTACTATATGCATGATCCTTTCCTCAGAAAGCTTACACCTAGTACGAGTAGGGATGGATTATCCAGTAAGAAAGTATACACAGGCTTAATTGTACTTTCTTAAGCCCTGTGTACCTTGTCTGGGAATGATGGCATAGTGGTTAAGTACTCTGGTTGTTAACCAAAAAGTCGGCAGTTCAAATCCACCAGGTGCCCCTTGGAAACTCTGTGGAGCAGTTCTCCTCTGTCCTATATGGTCAGTATGAGTTGAATCAACTTGATGACAGTGGGTTTGTTTTTCTGTGGGTATTTTGTTTACTGTAAGTCAATGTATGTACACTGTGCTCACTGGTTAACCTGCCCCTGAAAATCAACTACTACATAAAACAGATTAAGATTTCACAAAGTAGTGTAAGGACAGAGAAATGATAATATTACATTGATTTGTTCAGTATCTATTAAATATTCCCTTCAGTGTGCAGCATTATGCAAAATTCTGCATCTACAGTTCTGTGAATAAAATAAGTAAGTCTCTGTTCCCAAAGTATATTTTGGTGGGAAAGACAGGCAATAAATAATTAAACAAATAAATATATAATTCTGTGTACGAAAAATACCTTAGAAGATAAGGGGCACATCTCTATGATAGAAAGTAACAATGTAAGGGTAGAGCGGGTGGAGAGATTTAATTAGGTGGTACAGAAGGATCTCTGCAAAAGTGACATTTTAACTGAGACTTTGCAGCTGAGGAGGACAAAATTTGAGAAGCAAGGGAAATGCATTCCAAGAAGATGGAATAGAGTGTGTAGAGGCTCTATGCCCACAAACGCTTGAGATACACTAACAAGTGAAGAGGATCTGGGGCATGGGTGCATCGTGCCTTGAGATGAGATGGGAAGGATAGAGACGGATCCTTCAGAGTCCTATAGGAGAAGACAATGCAACGGGAAACCTAATAGCTTTTATGTAGAGGGATGAAATTAATTCCAAAGGAGAGGATCAGGTGGATTTGGTGGCAGAGGGACATTTGTGTTAGGCCTTGGAGAATGGATATTATTGACAGGTTGAGAATGACTTCCTAGGACAGGTAGAGAATGTCAGGACTTAACAGAAATCTCAGGTCTCAAGATTGGTGAGTAATTCCTAGAGTGTTCCTGGAGAGGAGGGCACATGCAGAGGGTAAAGTTACAGTGGAGAGTTAATTTGGGAAATTTTGCTTGGGTTTAGATGTCGTGGGGGTATAATATTTAGGGGGCATAATATTGACAAATGTAGCAAGACCTAATTTCTGCTCCTTTTTGACGCTTTGTTATTGCTGTGGATTGGTTAGTAAATACCCACAGGTTCTTCTCCAAGTCCAGTGATGACAGAATCAGAAGGATAAATTATGATTGCTTAAAACTAGAAACAAGACAATCTTTGGAATTTTCAGTATTGAAGAAATTCATTTCTCCATGTTGCTAACACTTTATATTGTGATGACTGTTCTTAATTAAATGTTTCTTGTCAAAAAGCTTCACACTTCTAGATTCTGGCTGGCAATGGAGAATGCTGATCAATATTCTAGACAAATGTGTGACTTTTCTATTTATGGAACAAGAACTTTTGGAAAAAATGTGTTTTCATAATATTGTCAATTTTGCCACATTTAAGAATTCAAATAAACATTCGAACTTACTGCCAATGAATGTGCCTTTGTCCTTTGTTTGGGGACAAAATATCAATAAGACTGTGGTTCTAGCGTCTCCTTCCATGATAGACTTTATAACACCATAGAGAGGAAGGGGATTTCTGGAATGTTTTTAGTGCTGAGTTTGTGGACTGCATTTTTGCCAGTTTTTTTTCTTTTTAACTGTAAATAACAAATCCACTCATTTTTTTATCCTTCTCTCAATGCAGACTTGGTTCTTCTCTTCCATCATTATCTTCCCAGGACCTGGCTGCCAACAGCTCTCAAGAAAGTATGTCACACACCCAGGCATTGGAAGAAATTAACCACAGCTTTTCTAGGTCTGAATTCCAAATCATGGGAAGAGAAAATTTGAGTGGCTTGGATTGGTTTAGGTAGTTTTATGGATGAATTCTGTTATCTGAGCTCTAGAGGGAGCAGAGATTGGAATTCAAAATGTTCAGTTTTAGAACAGGTTTGTTACTGCATCCTAATGTCACCCTTCAGTTGTCAGAGGTTTAGGGAAAGGAGGCACAATTAGCATTGACATGAGAAGGACAGTCATGGCCCCTGGTACCGTGTTTCTAATACTGATAACAACCATGTGGTCAATCTCTTTTAAGCCTTTTCTGGAGAGCTGATAAGACCTGCTGACCCAGTTCTCCCAGGTCTGAAGGTTTCCTGGGAGAAGGGCACTTATTGCTAAAACCAGGATAGTCCCAGGCAGACCTAGACAGTTGATCACAGTTGTTCTGCTAGTGGGAATTTGAATCTTTATCTAGCCTCAAGGTTCACAACTAAAATTGTGGTTTGAGGAGCTACACAGAGACATCCGATCACTTTCTTCTTTTCATTCATCTGACTAGTTGGCTTCCTATTTCCTGTTTCTTTGGACCTAGATAAAAAATACCTCATTGGCATTTTCTCCTAACTAACTACTAAGTGTTGTTATTAGTCAGTATTGCTTTGATTGCTTTTTTTTTTTAAAAAAAAAAAAACAACTACTAATTGGTAGGTTTATGGATTACTTGAAAGTAATTCTGATTTTGACCAAGTAATTAATTAGAGAGGGGAGTACTGCCCAGAGCAGGAACAGAGAGAACATTTCATGGTGCAGCTTTTCCCTGGGCCCCTTGGCTCTCTACAGGGTCCACAGCAGTCACTGCCCCTCTCTGGAAACCCAGGAACCTGTTAAACAGAGAAAGATGCTCTGTTCTGGCTTCCCCACTGTCCTTTAATACTCAGGCTTATGTCACCATCATGGAGGAACTCTAGCTAGCAGTCTCATGCTTCAGTTAAGGAAACAGCTTCTGCCCTAGTGGTGCATTAGAATTATTTAGGCAGCTTTAACAACAACAAAAATGCTAAATCCCTGTCCCACGCTAATTGGATCAGAGTCTCTCAGATAGGATTCAGTCTCTCATTTTGCAAATGCTGTCCAGGTGCCTTTGATACTGCAGCTAGGCTGAGAAACTGGTTTAGCGGGATGGTTAAGAATGGACTTTGCTGGATGGCAAACCAAACTTGTCAACAAGGCTGCATCTGCAGGTTGCTGGTACTCATCCTTCACGTATTGTTTGTCCCAGGCCTTTCTGGGGGCTCTAGGGGAAGATTTTTCCCTTACCTTTCTCTATTTGTGTGTGTGTGTGTGTGATATCTCACAATTTTTAATGTTCATAGGCTTGTAGGCACATCACTCCAATCTCCGTCTCCATTTTCAAGTGGCCATCTCCTTCCTCTGTTGTGTCTCTCTGGGTTCCTTCTTCTGTTTGTATAAGAATGCTGCTCAGATCAGGTTAGTACCCATCCTACTCCAGTACGACTTCATGTTCATAGATAACGTCTTTGAAGACACTACTTCCAAAACAGGTCATGTTCAGAAGTTGGTTAGGACTTCACCGTGTCTTTTGCAGGGACACACACTTCAACCAGTGACACCACCCGAACCCTCCATCCATGAGCTGCTATTCTGAGCGGCGTGATGATTGCATGGGAGAAGAATGAAAACAAGGATAGGGAAATACGCTCCAAAAAATGTTGGGTGATGGATTTGGAGGGACTTGAGACATTGTTGACTTGAGCCACTGCTTAGGAGCAAAATGATTGGTGTTCAAGTTGCCAAAAGGATAGGAGGTGGGGGGACCTATCCCCTTAACCCAGCCAGTGCCATAAACCTTGGCTGAGGGGTGAGAAACTTGAGTTTGTTGAATAGCTGGAATCAGGAGTTAGAATGGTGTTCCTCACTCCCAGGAAACCCTATAGGGCTGCCATGAGTCAGCGTCAACTCAATGCCAGTACATTTGGCTTGCGTTTGGGGTATGGTCTTCTTGATCTATCTAGGTGTGTCCCTCCCAGCGGTAAGTAAACCTCCTGACTTCGGGGAATGATTGATCTGAAAAAGTGTGTTAGTAGTTACTTACTTTAATCATTCACCTTAAACCAATTGCTTTTGAGTCGTTTCTAGTTCTTGGTGGCCTCATGTACATCAGAGTATAACTGTGCCCCATAGTGTTTTCAGTGGCTGACTTTTGGGGACAGAAATCACCAAGCCTTGGAAACCCTGGTGGTGTAGTGGTTAAGTGCTGCAGCTGCTAACCAGAAGTTCGGCAGCTGAAATCCACCAGTAGCTTCTCAGAAACTCTGTGGGGCTGTTGTACTGTCTATAGGGCTGTTATGAGTTGAAATCAACTCAATGGCAGTGGGTTTGGCTTTTGGTTTATTCCAAGGTGACTCTGGATGTATTGAAACTTTCAACCTTTTGGTCAGCAGTTGAATGCATTCCCCATTTGCACTACCCAGGGACACCTGTCACTCACCTTACCGATGGGTAAATGGAGGACCAGGAGAGGAACAGACTTGCTGAACATGTCTCAGCTAGTTAGGGGCAAGGCAAGGACTAATCCTGACTTCCTAGTCCAGCATGGCCGGCTCTCCTAACTTCATCCCTAGCTAGTTTTCTCCTTAGAAGTAAGCCTACCTGGACAAGTTGCAGTGAATTCCCGTATCTTTACCAGTTGCCAAATAGAGCCTGAATCTCCTCTCTCCAGACTGGAAGACATTTCTTCTCTTTACCCTGTATACGCCTTCCCCACCACAGGGGCAATTCTAAGTAAGACTGTGAAATAACCATTGAACCTATAGATGAGCTTTATTTCTGAAGACAACATCACGTGTATAGTGAGGTTGGACTAAAGACTGCAATTCTGTGTTTTTGCTGTGTGATTATTTATTAAGCCATATTGTGTCACTTGGGCTTTTATTTTTTCTCATCTTATTTTTTTTCTGAAATAGTAGACAACATTATTTTGGATTAATGAGACATGTCCATGTGAAGCTGAGAATATGGTCAATTTGATCATGTTTTCTGAGAAAAGACTTTCCATTACTTGAAAGTATGCTCTATACACCCAGTTACACACTGTTGTCAAGTCGATGTTGACTCATCGCAACCCTATAAGAGTATAAAGGACCATTAGAGTATAAAAAGTGTAGAATGTAAGTATAAAGGAGACCCATTAGAAAGTCTAAAGGAACCTGCTTTGTAAGAAACATATATTTCACAAATATTTTTGAGTCCTTGCTATATGCTGCTGTGATAATTGTTGGAATTACAAAGATGAAACAGATAATCTCTTCCATTAATAAGTTGACAGTAGAGTGGTTTAGACTAATTAGTCAATTAAGAGGATCAGTTGTTTGTAGGATGCCAGTGCCTGTAAGATGGTTCATTAAAAAAAGAGTGTATTTTTAGTGCATTAGTGCAGCTTAAACATCTTCCAGAATTTTTTTCATGACCCTAGTTTCCTTAGCAACATTTTTCATTGCCGAAAGTATAAAGGGTAAGATAGGCCAACCTCCAGTTCAAGGGCCTGCAAATTCTGACTCAGTGGAGCAAGATTTGATGAGGCGTGGCTTGCACACAGCAACCCCCCACAGAGCACATAACCTTTCTAGCACCAGAATAATGAGTCTGTGTGTATTCACTTGTCTGATAAAGAGGCCACCTCTCACCATCCTGACCCCTTTGGGAGACCCAAGAGTGTGTCTGCCTCTGGCCCCGTCTCTCACTTACGCCTCACCGTGAAGTCCTCATCTGTCCCCAGGCAGCATGGAGAAGGGGCTCCTCTTATCTAGCTTTACTGATATGCCAAGCTAATGGCACAAAGCTCTCTTGGCTGTCCAGAATGGAAGAAACAGAACACCAATTTAAATTATGAAAAAAGTTAGGGAATCTATCATCATTAATCTTTCTGTCAGTTTTAATTTTGGGGACATTACCTCACTCAACACCAGTTGAAAATAGCTGCCAAAACCGATGATGTCATCATCACTAGCTGTGTCTGACCCTGCCTGCTGATTCTCAGAGCTCAGAGCAAGTTAATAAATCCCCTGGCACTTGGACACACAGTGGAGTTTTATTACAATGAAGGTATAACCCATGATGTTGTTTCAATTAAATGGCCAGAGAAAATACTTTCTTGTGTTTAGCAAAACTGTAAAACATAATTATCCTCGAGCAGTTGGGTTTGTTCATTGTGCTCATGAGATGATTATATGTCTTCTCTCTCTTTTCTTTCTCTCTGTTCTTTTTCTCTTCCTCTTTCCCTTCTGTCTCTCTTCTCATTTTCTCTTTCCTTCTCTCTCTCTGTCTCTCTTATGCATACTCTCCCACACATACTCTCTCAGAGAAGTGGAAGGAATTCCAGATGTGGCTCTAAAGACAGCTGACTATTTTACACAAAGATCTTTCTAGGCACCACCCAGAGACACTGTTGGCTGCTGCCTAATGATACCGAGGCCTCTAGGCACCTTCTGTGTGAAAAGCAGTTGAGGAACTTCTTGAGTTTGGCATCTGAAGTCTCAGTCAAAGCAGACCCTTGGCTCTCTTAAAAAATGGCAGACACTCTGGGGGAAAACCTGGAGACCAACCATTGCCTGGGCAAAACTCAGCCCTTGTTCCTCAAATGTTTAGCAATAATTTCTTTCAACGTATTTGCTGACTGTTGAGGATATCGGTTTTTGCGGCTGCTTCTCACTCACGGCCCAGCTGAAGTGCCTGACCGGGGCCTGCTATGAGGTCACCCTGCTGAGCAGGCACCACGGTGGCACGACAGCCCTGTAGCATCAGCACGTAGGCCACAAGCACAGGCTTTGTGGGTCTCTGCTGTCCTGGCTGGCGGAGAGCTGGTGATTAAAGGTAGATGGTACTGCCCGCCCCAGATCCTCTCATGCAGCACAGCAAGCTTAGAGGGCACCGCAATTGGTCAATGATGTAGAATGAGAATGTTTTCAGACTTTCCATGGAGTGATTATGTCCTCTCTTAACCGCATGTAGCTACATAAATGTGTACCTGGATACATACACACACACACACAGTTTTAAAAATATACATATTGTAGTCGAGTGTAGGTAATTGAACATTGTCATTTTAAGTACTATTTCCCCGGTTTAAAAAAATTGTGCGTTACACTGCCACAGTGATCAAAACAGCCTGGTACTGGTACAAGAACAGACAGATTGATCAATGGAACAGAATTGAGACCCCAGAGATGACACCACCTGTCTATGAACAGTTGATATTCGACAAAGGCCCTAAGACATTAAACTGGGGTAAAAATAGTATCTTCAACAAATGGTGCTGGCAAAATTGGTTATCCATCTGCAATAAACTGAATCAAGATCCATATCTTATACCTTATACAAAAACCAACTCCAACTGGATAAAAGACCTAAATATCAAACCTAAAATGATAAAGCTCATCCAAGAAAAGGTAGGAACAACAATGGAAGTTTTAATACACAATGAGGACAGACTCCAAAATCTGTCAAAGAAACCTCAGTCAACAGAAGAGAAAGTAGATAAAAGGGAACTATTAAGAATCAAACACTTTTGCTCATCCAAAGACTTTATTAATAGAATTAAAAGAACACCCACAGAGTGGGAAAAAATATTTGGCAACTCTATGTCAGATCGATGCCTGATCTCCATAATCTATAAGATACTACAAAATATCAGTAAGAAGAAGATAAACCATCCAATTAAGCGATGGGCAAAGGAGATGGACAGATACTTCACTAAAGAGGAGATCCAGGCAGCCAAAAAACACATGCGGACATGTTCACGATCTTTAGTTATTAAAGAAATTCAAATCAAGACAACAATGAGATACCATCTCACCCCAACAAGATTGGCCATGATTCAGAAAACACAAAACAACAAATGCTGGAGAGGCTGTGGAGAAAGTGGAACCCTCCTACAGTGTTGGTGGGGTTGCAAAATGGTCCAGCCTCTTTGGAAGGCAATCTGGTGCTTCCTTAAAAAAATGGATATTGATATACCATTTGACCCAGTAATTCCACTACTTGGAATATATCCTACAGATCCAAGGCCTTTCACACCAACGGACACATGCACCACAATGTTTATCGTGGCACAGTCCACAATAGCAAAAAGGTGGAATCAACCCAGATGCCCAACAATAGAAGAATGGATAGGTAAACTATGGTACATATACTCAATGGAGCACTGCGCAATGATAAAGAATAACGATGATTCCAGGAAACATCTCCTAACCTGGTTTCAATTGGAAGACATTATGTTGAGTGAGAGTAGTCAGCGACAGAAGGACAAATACTGTATGAGACCTCTACGATAAGATCTCAAAAAGAGACTTGTGTATAGAAGAAAAGACTCTTTGACAGCTGCAAGGGAGGGAGGGAGGGAGGGAGGGCGAGGGGGGGAGGGTTTAGTTTAGGTAGTTACTAGAAATCTAGTTGGGAGAAAGTGGTGACAGCACACATTGGGAACAAGAACAACATTAAGTGGACTTCAGCATAACTTGAGTACTCCTTCCATCTTAATACTGCAAGGATAGAGTAGCTGGGGCGGGGGGCGGGGGACCATGCTCTTAGGCGAATTCCAGGCCAATTGGCACAACTAGCGTTTTGCTAAGAGAGCTCTCTGCACCCCACATTGGTGAGTGGCGTCTGGAGTCTTAAAAGCTGCCAAGCTGCCATCCGAGGACGCAGCAAATGGTCCCAACTCAGCAGGAACAGATGCTCACTGAGGGCCAAAATGGCGTGCGGTAAAGACAACCGAGAAGACAGAGAGACCCACAAGAGTGGGTGCCTACATCGACCTGGAACCGGAAGAACCGGATGGTGCCCGGCCACCACCAGTGCTAGCCATCATGGAGCTCACAGAGAGGAGCCTCACTGGCAACACAAGAATAAAAAGAGATGCATCATGAGATCTCCACTAAAAGACCTCAATTGATGGTCCAGCAGTTTTGGGGTTCCTCTGAGAGCATGGCCCCCGGCCCTGATGCCGCCCGTTCCCATAAATTATAACAAAGGTCCACTCTTTGGACAGGAATGGAATGGACTTGGCAATGCAGAGTAACCATATATTGGAAGCACTTTATGGTTCTATACATCTATAGGATATCATCTTGCTGACCTCTGGCTGGAGGAAGGGGAGTGGACGGAGAGGAGGGGAAAGGAGACTGTTGGGAGGATGAGACATGTATGGACCAGAGAGGAATAGTGTGCAGTCACCGGACAGGGAGAGCAGTGGAAGCTGCATATAGGGGGGCATGTAAATTTACATGTGAATGTACATTTTCACTCAGTTATGTTAAATAAAAATAAAAAATAAAAAACAAAACAAAAAAATATTGTGCGTTAGGTGAAGGTTTACAAAGTGAATTATTTCTCATTAAATAGTTCATCTACATAATGTTTTGTGACATTGATTGCCAACTCCACTGTGACATGTCCACAATTACCCCTTCTCTACCTTGGGTTCCTGATTTCCTGTCCAGATTTGCCGTCCACTCCTGCCTTCTTGTCCTTGCCCCTGGGCTAGTATGCCCATTTTATCTCATATACATGGTTGAGCTACAATAATAAATGGGTGTGCTAATGTTTGTTTTATGAGACTGTCTAGTCTTAGACCAAAGGGTGGACCTCAGGAGTGACTTCAGTACTGAGTTAAAAGGGAGTCCAGAGACCACGTTCTCAGGGTTTCTCCAGTGTCTGTCTGGTCTTTTATCATGAGTTAGAATTTTCTTCCATATTTTTTCTCCAGCTCTGTTTGGTACCCTTGGTTGTGACATGTGTCAAAGCAGCCAGTGGTGGTAACAAGGCATCATCTTGTGCTGGACTCAGTCTGCTGGAGACTATGATAGTTGCGCTTCATTCATTCTTTGGACTAGTATTTCCCTTCTGAATTTTAGCTATTTTTAGATGCACAATGTAGTAGCATCACTTGCATTCACCATGTTGGGTGTGACTGTGTGTTTCCAAAGCCCTTTCATCACCGCCAGCAAAAACTCAGCATCCCTTAAGCAGTGACTCCTTATTTACTCCTCCCACCAGGCCCTTAACCACTAACAAACTTTAGTCTGTATGTATTTGCTATTCTAGATATTTCATGCTAGTGAAGTTATACAATATTTGTCCTCTTGTGATTGACTGACTTCACTCAGCATGTTTTCAGTGTTCATCCATGTCATAGCTTGTATCAGTTCAATTCTCTCTGTGTCGGAATAACACATCTTTGTATGGATATGTCACATTTTTTTTATTAAGTTTGTGTGAAAATGTACATTCCCATATGTCATGGATTGAATTGTGTCCCCCAAAAATGTATGTGTTGATTTGACTTGGTTAGGGGTTCTAATATGGTGCCCTTCCTCCCATGTGTTGTGAATCCTGCCTCTGTGATATTGATGATGGAGAATGGTTTACAGTTGTGTTAGGGAGGCAGGACTCAAGCTTGTGGAATATAAGAGAGAGAAGTGAGCTGAGGAAGTTGGGAGCCACATACCACCGAGAGAAGCACCAAGAGCAGAGCACGTCCTTTGGGCCCGAGGTTCCTCTCTCTGGATGTGGACTCAGCCTACTGGACCGTGATGATTTCTTATTCTGAATGGACTTGTATCTTGTTAATGGATTTGTGGCTTACCGGACTGTGACAATAAAAGCTTCTCCTCATGAAACCTTCCACTCATGGTATTTTCTGTTAGAGCAGTACCAGGTGACTGAGACATAAATTTGCATGCCCACCTATGTGCGGCTCCCACTGCTCTCCCTGCCTGGGGACAGCACACTCTTCCTCTCTGCTCCATACGCTTCTTATCCTTCCAACAATCTCCTCTCCACTCGCTACCCTGGCTCCAGTCAGAGGTCAGCAGGACAACATTCTATGGATGCACAGAACCATAAAGTGCACACATGATATGGTCACTCTGTGTCGACAAGTCCAATCCGTTTCTCTCTGAAGAGTTGACCTCCATTATGATTTATGGACAGAGACAGCATCAGGGCCAGGGGCCGTGCTCCCAGAGGACCTCCAAGGCCCCTGGACAATCAATTGTGGTCTTTTGGTGGAGATCTCAGGGTCTACAACTTTTTATTCTTGTGTTGCTAGTGAGATTCAACTTTGTGAGCTCCATCACGGCTATCACTGGTGATGGCCAGGCACCAGCCGGTTCTTTCAGTCACAAGTCGATGTAGTCACCCACTCACGTGGGTCTCTCTGTCTTCTGGGTTCTCATTCCCGCATGTCATTTTGGTCCTTGATGATCATCCATTCCTGCTGAGTTGGGACCATTTGCTGTACCTTCAGATAGCAGCTTCGCAGCTTTTAAGACCCCAGACGCTACTCACCAGTGTGGGGTGCAGAAGGCTTTCTTAGCAAAATGCTAGTTGTACCAGTTGGCTTTGATTTCTCCTGAGAGGATGGTCCCTGGTCCTCTGCTCCAGCTACTCTGTGCTTGCAATATTGGGTTAAGATGGTAGGAGTAACCTTATTACATTGAACTCTAGTAAATACTGATCTTTCTAATGTGTGCTGTCACAGATTTCACTCAACTAAATTTCTCCAACTGTCTAACGTGAACCCTCCCCACCGCCCTCCCTCCCTCCTCACCCTTGCAGCCATCATAGAGTCTTTTCTTCTATGCATGAGTCTGTCTTTAACTTCTTATCATAGGGGGCTCGTACTATATTTGTCCTTTTGCAGCTGACTACTTTCACTCAGCATAATGTCCTCCAATTGAAACCAGGTTAAGAGATGTTTCCTAAAATCATTGTTGTTCTTTATCATTGCATAGTGTTCTAGTGAGTATATATACCATAGTTTACTATTCATTCCTCTGTTGTTGGGGATCTGGGTTGATTCCTTCTTTTAGCTACTGTGGACTGTGCTGTGATAAACATTGATATATATGTATCAGTTGATGTGAATGGCCTGGATTCTGTCACATATATTCCAAGCAGAGGAATTACTGGGTCAAATGGTATATCTAGATTGAGCTTTTTAAGGAAGCACCAGATTGCTTTCCAAAGAGGATGTACCGTTTTGCAATCCCTCCAACAGTGTAAGAGAGTTCCAATTTGTCCACATCCTCTCCAGCATTTGTTGTTTTGTGTTTTTTGGATCATGGCCAACCTTCTTGGGGTGAGATGGTATCTCGTGATAGTTTTCATTGAAATTTCTTTAATAGCTAACAATTGTGAGCACGTCTGCATGTGTTTTTTGGCTGCTTGGATCTCCTCTTTACAGAAGTGTCTGTTTATCTATTTTGTTTGCTCATCACTTAACTGGATTATTTATCTTTTTCTTATTGATATTCTGTAGTACCTTATAGATTATGGAGATCAGGCATCAGTTCGACCTACAGTTGCCAAATATTTTTTCCCATTCTGTAGATGGCCTTTTAATTCTGTTAATGAAGACTTTGGATGAGCAAAAGTGTTTGATTCTTCATAGTTCCCACTTATCTATTTTCTCTTCTGTTGTTTGTGATTTGTTTGACAGATTTTGAAGTCTGTCTACATTGTGTATTAAAGCTTCCATTGTTGTTCCTACTTTTTCTTGGGTGAGCGTTATCATTTTAGATTTGATATTTAGGTCTTTTATCCAGTTGGAGTTGGTTTTTGTATCAGGTGTAAGATATGGGTCTTGTTTCAATTTATTGCAGATGGAGATCCAGTTTTGCCAGCATCATTTGTTGAAGAGATTGTTTTTACCCCAGTTTAATGTCTTAGGGATTTTGTTGAATATCAACTGTTCATAGGCAGAGGGAGTGATCTCTGGGATCTCAATTGTGTTCCAGTCATCTATCTGCCTCTTTTTGTACCATTACCAGGCTATTTTAACTACTGTGGGAGTGTAATAGGTTCTAAAGTAGGGTAATGAGGGGCCTCCCAGTGTGTTATTCTTCTTCAGTAGTGCTTTCCTTATCTGGAGCTTCTTCGCTTTGCAGACAAAGTTGGTGATTTGTTTCTCCGTCTCATTAAAAAATGTCGCTGGAATTTGTATTGGGAATGCATTATATAAGTAGATTGCTTTGGGTAAAATAGACGTTTTCACAATGTTGAGTCTTCCTATCTGTGAGCAGGGTAGGTTTCTCCATTTATGTAAGTCTCTCTTAGTTTCTAGTAAGGACATGTAGTCATCTTTGTAAAGATCTGTTATTTCTCTAGTTAGATTTATTCCTAGGTGCTTTATCTTTTTAGGGCCTATAGTAAATAGTATTCATTTAGTGATTTCTTCACTAATAATCTGGTTGTTGGTATACAGGAATCCTACTGATTTATTTATGTTTGTCTTGTATCCTGAGACTTTGCTGAACTCTTCTATCAGTTTGAGTAGTTTACTTACGGATTCTTTAGGATTCTCTGCATATACAATCAAATCATCTGCAAATAGGGAGATTTTTACATCTTCTTTGCTGATGCAGATGCCCTTTATTTCTTGGTCTTGTCTAATTGCTCTGGCTAGAATTTCTAGTACAATATTGAATAGAAGAGGTGAGAGTTGGCATGCTTGTCTAGTTGCTGTTCTCAAGAGAAACTCTTTCAGTCACTCTCCATCTAGGATGACATAGGGAGTTGGTTTTATATAAATGGCCCTGATTGCATTGAGGAATTTTCTGTCTACTCCTATTTTGTTGAGAGTTTTTCACATGAATGGATGTTGGACTTTATCAAATCCTTTTCCTTCATCAATAGACAAAATCCTGTGATTCTTGTCATTTGTGTTATTTATGTGGTTGATCATACTAATTGTTTTTCTGATGTCCAACCAGGCTTGCATCCCTCGTATGAATCCAATTTGGTCATGATAGATTATTTTTTGGATGTGTTGTTGTACTCTACTGGCAATAATTTTGTTGAAGATTTTTGTATCTAGATTCACGAGTGATATTGGTTTGTAGTTCTCCTTTTTGGTTGTGGCTTTCCCTGGCTTTGGTACCAGGGTTATGCTAGCTTAACAGAATGAATCTGGGAGTATTCTGTACCTTTCTGTGCTGTGAAATAGTCTCAGTAGTATTTCAGATAACTCTTCTCTAAAAGCTCGGTAGAATTCTGTGGTGAAGCCAGCTGGGCCCGGGATTTTTTTGGTTTGTAGTTTTTGGATGACTTTTTTCCGTCTCTTCCTTTGTGATGGGTTTATTAAGTTGTTCTGCTTCACCTTGTGATAATTTTGTTAGGTGATATGAATCAAGGAATTCGTCCATTTCCTCTAAGTCTTCAAGTTTTTTAGAGTATAGTCTTTCATAGTATTCTGTTATGACATTTTTGATTTCTGTTGGATCTATTATGACAACTCCTCTCTCAATTCTTATTTGGATGTTTCCTTTCCTGTATCTCTTTAGTAAGTTTAGCCAATAGTTTGTCAGTTTTGTTGATCTTTTCAAAAAAACAGCTTTTAGTCTTTTCAGTTTTTTCAACTGTTTTTCTATTCTCTAATTCATTTAGTTCTGCTCTAATCTTTATAATCTGTTTTCTTCTGGTGACTGAGGGGTTCCTCTGTCATTCTCTCTACTTGTTCAAGCTGTAGGATAAGTTCTTTGGTTTGGTTTCTTTCTTCCTTCCAGATGTGTGCATTTATAGAGATAAGCTGACCTCTGAGGACTGCTTTGGCTGTATCCCATAGGTTCTGGTAGGAAGTGTTTTCCTTCTCACTGGAATCCATAAATTTCTTTATTTCACCCTTGATTTCTTCTATAACCCGTGGGTTTTTGAGCTCCACTTTCTATTTATGTCTTTTCTGCTATTGATTTAAGCTTTTATGGCTTTATGATCTGAGAAGATGCTTTGCATTAATTCAGTGGTGTGTGTATTGTGGAGAATTGCTTTGTGTCCTAACACATGATCTATTGTGGGGAATGCTCCATGTGCACTGGAGAAGAAGGTGTAGTTGTCCGCTGATGGATAGAAAGGTCTGTATACGTTGATGAGTTCTAGTTAGTTAACTGTGGCAATAAGGTTTTGTGTGTCTTTACTGAGTTTTTTTCTAGATGATCTGTCCAATATTGATAGTGGAGTGTTGGAATCTCCCACTATTATTGTGGAGTGATCTGTCTCATTTTTGAGTGTAGTCAGTGTTTCTTTGATGTATTTAGCTGCTCTAATATTAGGTGCATAAATACTTAATATTGTTGATTCCTGCTTGTGTACGGAAGCTTTCAGCAATAAATAAATCCTTGTCCACGATAGTGGATTTTACATTAAAATGTATTTTATCTGAGATTAGAATTGTCACACCTGCTCTTCTTTGTTCATTGTTAGCTTGACATATATTTTTTCCATCCTTTAATTTTCAGTTTGTTCCTATCTTTAAGCCTAAGGTGAGTTTCTTGTGGGAAATATATAGATGATCACGTCTTTGATC
Organism: Heterohyrax brucei; assembly: GCA_028571685.1. Classification (NCBI taxonomy): domain Eukaryota; kingdom Metazoa; phylum Chordata; class Mammalia; order Hyracoidea; family Procaviidae; genus Heterohyrax; species Heterohyrax brucei. The sequence goes on from CM053141.1 coordinate 176,823,141, forward strand.
CAAGATGTCACTTGATTTCTCTTTACTGAAGCATTCAGTCCATCCACTTTCAATGTAGTTATTGACAGGTTTGTGTTTAGTCCTGCCATTGTGATATGTTTGTTTTTGTGTTTATGTTTTCTCTGTTGTTCTTATCAATCTGTTCTGAGACATTCTTCTTGTGTGTTGATTTTTCACCTTTTTCAGGGGTGGTTTTGTGGTTGTTGAGACTCCTGCATTACATTTCTTGATTTGATATGTTGCATCTTTATCATGCTTTACGGATGCCCCTACGATCCCACTTAATAAACTATGTATAAACCCAATTTTAATTACTATCAGTCTTATTAACTTCCTCTCCATCTGGAAGGACCATAATGACTGTAGTACATCCCTCTTTTTAATATGATGACATCCTAGTTTTCATGATACGATCACTGGATCATTTCTTTCACTATTATAGCTTTGATTGAGTTTGGAGCCTTCTCTGAGTAGAATTCTGGTTGACGTGTCCTGTATTTGCTTCTAAGATATAAAGTTAGTGGTTTTCTTCTTCTAAGCCAAGAGATTCTTTTAGTGTTTCTTGTAGCTTTGGTTTGGTTTTTATAAAGTCTCTGTGTTTCTGTTTATCTGCAAGTATCTTAATTTCATTTTCATATTTGAAAGGTAGTTTTGCAGGATATATAATTCTTGGTTGGAAGTTCTTCTTCTTCAAGGCTTTAAATGTGTCATGCCACTGTCTATGTGCCAGTACTGTTTTTGCTGAGAAATACAACAAAAGCCTACAGGGTTTCCCTCTGAATGTTAGTTTTGCTTTGAGTCTTGCTGCCTTTAAGAGTTTCTACTTATGTTTCATTTTATTAAAATTGATTAGAATATGTCTTGGAATCTTTCTTTGGAGATCTCAATTGAGTGGTGTTTGATACGCATCTTGGGTAACTATATTCTCTTCTTTACTAATTTCTGAGAAGTTTTCTGTCAGCAGCTCAGCAACAATACTCTCTGTGTTCTCAGGTGTCTTGCCCTGTTCAGGAACTCCAATTAATTGTAGGTTGTTCTTCATAGAGTCCCACATGCTTCTTAATGCTTCTTCATTTTTCTTGTTCCTTTTTTCTTATTTCTCCTGATAGATACTGGAGTCAGTAGCTCTGTCTTCCAAGTCAGAAAGTCTCTTTGCCATTTGTTCCATTCTGTCTCTCTTGGCTTTGAATTGAAGGTTCTATGTCTTTGATTTTCTTCTTGATCTGTTGGATTTCAGAGTCATGGTGTTCCATCAGATCTAACAGCTTGCTTAATTTTTCATTTTACTCTGCTGCATTTTGTATGAGGTTTAGGAGGGCTCTATATGCAGTCCTTTTGTATTCATCTTCCGATAGTTTCAGAAAGATTTCTTCATCTAGGAAGTTATTTGGTGCTTTCTTTTGGGGCCTCCTAAAGCCATGGATGAGTTTGTTGCTTTGGGGGCATCATATGAGTCAATAGAGGCTGGGAGAGATGTAGTGAGGAGGGACTGCAGTTGTTTCTCTAGGACATCTTAAAATGGAAAATAAAAAGTGTCTGACAACTTCCAAAGTCAGTCAGGTTTTTAGGTGTACAGATCCCTCTCCGCTGCTGGCAAAGTAAGCACCTCTATATCCAACCCTGGATGTTTTAAACTAGTTCAAAATACAGAAAGGCTACTGCCCTGTTGGCCTCTGCTGTCAGGCCCCAGCCATAAGAGACACTGTGTGGAATATTGCCTTACTGCCAGAAAAACCCTGTCTTGTGAGCAGGCACTACCTCCCAGCCTAGGAATTAGGTCCTGCTGGGGCCTCCGTATGGTGTACTCATCTCCCAGTGGAACAAGATGGTGTCCTGCACAAGCTCTCCACCTACCTGGGTACAGGCTAGTCAATGGTGGAGGCAGAGAGTCCAAAGGTCCCAAGATGCACAGAGTCTAAAGCCGGGCTCTCAAAATATGGAAATTTTGCCTGCCGATCCCACCAGCAGAGCATCTGAGATTAGCTGCTAGTCAAATCCCAGCTCTGTTTGCTGACTAAGACATAAATAAAGTTAAAATGGTTACTTACCTTCAGTCCATGAAAGCTAACACTCACCAAGACTGCGGGTCAGTGAAAGAGAGGAAGTTTTCTCTTCAGAAGTCCAAATTAACAGCTCTATGCCACATCCTAGGGCTGAATAGGTGTCCTTAAGTCTCTGTTTAATTGTCAACTCAGGTCTTGCTTTCCAGACAGATTTAGTAAGATGTGTGTTTAGTCCTCCGTCTTGACTCTGCCCCTGGATATGCCACATTTTGTCCACTAATCTGTTGCTGAGCACTTGGATTGCTTCTACCTTTTGGCTATTCACACATATACACAGCAAAGTGAGAGCTGGTTAACATCTGAAGCCCAACCCAATTTCTTGTGAATCTATTCCTTCCATTGCATTCCAAGCGATTCCTCCTAAACTCTTTCCCTCCACCCCACCTAAATGGCTCTCATCAATCATACCAAATGGTGCAGTTGGCTTTGCACAGAGCACAATATGAGAAGACCCCCAATCTCATTTTTCATGCCTATCTCAATCAGGAACTGATGCTGGTTTCCAGAGGTGAGTGAATAGTACACAAATTCTCCTCCCTTTTGTCCTCCCAGCTGAAGGTATTTGGGGATTCTTTATTACTATTTTTAATAGTCTAATATTGAAGCATATCCATACACAAGATACATTATGTGGTGTAAGAATCCATAACTGTACCCTGTTAACAGTTCCTGCTGTTTATGGAGTATTGCTGTGACATACTTGTTAAACCTCAATAAATATGTTTTTAGTAACCATGTGGTATTTACCATACAATAACTGTCTTATTAGGTCTAAATTAAATCCTTGCTCATGACACTTAAACTGTGACCAGTCATTTCTTGGCTAAGAAGGGATTTGAAATAACCATACTGAGACACTTCCTTTGGAGAAAAGACAATATTTGAAAAATTGTGTGTTTTGATGACATGATTTAAAGCTAACTTGCATCTTTAAAGTTTTATCTGGGGGATCTGAGTGAAAATAACCTACAATGGAATTATAACAATACCAGAAATTAACTAGTTAAAGGGCCGCTTTCAGAACCCAATGTTTGCACATACAGAGTACAGAAATCTCCAAGTTATGCTAAGAGAATTGCTACATCTTATGTCTTTATTTTCTTCATTCCTTTTTTGTTGGACATCATGAACAAGTTAAAACCCAGTGCCATTGATTTAATCCGAACAGCTGGTAGGCAGGACCAATTCTGGGCAAAATAGTGAGGAACAGAAATCAGCCAGCTAATGTGCTCACTCCATGTGTACATAACACCTGCTTTTGTGATTGCTGTCTTTTCAGTTCACTCATTTTGTCCCTTGTTTACTTGATTTTCTACCTAAAAACTGAAAGAAGGTTTTCACATTCTCTCATACTCTGTTTCCTTAACATTTTAATAATCCTTAACATGGAAAGAAGAATGCACAGAAAGAGGCCTGCAGAGAATTGGCTGGAGATGCGGGTGCTGTGGTGGGTTCTGGCTGATAGATGTCATTCAAGCAGGGAGAATGTTGAAGTGCTTTGGAGCAGTGAGAAGTGGAAGTGAGTGTACACACTGACCCAGGAAGCACCTCCTCTGTAAGGCTAGGTGAAATGTGTGAGAGACATGGCACAAGTAAGAGCTAGAGCAGGAGTGAAAGAGAGAGATTGTGAGGCTGAATTCAGGTGATACACAAACCAAAAAGAGAGACATCATCATAGGAAAAGCTTCGTGAAAGAGGTAGCAGTGGAGATGATTCTCATAAATCTTAAGACTAGACAAAGTCCTAGTAATTATTTAACAGAGGTCATGTTAACTTAGACAATGATCCCATGGTGCTCAACTTACAGTTTCAGTATCACATCACATCATAACAGTTTATTGTAAGTGCGAATCTTAGGTCCCACTTTAGATCTACAGAAGCAGAAACTCTGGATGAGGGGGCCACCAGTCTGTGTTTGACTAAGTCTTTCAGGTGCTTTAGATACGTGCTAAAAATTGGGAACCATTGCTCTACAGCACAGTTTCTTAGCCTCAACACTTTTGACATGGCGAGAAGGATAATTGTTCATAGTGAGGGCTCTACTTTGTAGAATGTTTAGCAGCAACCTTGGCTGCTAGCCTCCATGCATTTATTCTCTCTCTCTCTCTCTCTCACACACACACACACACAACTGCAACAATAAGAAATATCTGCAGGCATTGACAAAGTCCCACGAGGAAAATTCACACTTGTTGTAAACCACTGCTCTAGAAAAAAGAGAGCCTGTGAAAAGTTCTGGCAGTAGGAATCTTAAAGTATGTTTGAGAAATCATAAGTACCTCCAGCATGATGAGCATCTCAGGTAGGAGTAGAGATGTGTTGGAAAATAGGTTAGATTGATAGGCTAGGACCTGATTTTGACAACTATTGACTAGTGGGTAACTTTAGACTTAATTCAGAGGATAAAACTGAAGGTTTTCAGGAGAAGATCAATTAACTAAAACTCTACTTTGCAGTAGTTGTATTAGAGGAATAACTTATAAACTATTGTAAGAAATGTATTTAGAAAATGACCCAGAACACACACACACACACACACACACACACACACATCCTTTTACAAAATTTTACAAATTTTACGATTTTTCACTGCAGTCTAATTCCATTTTATTTTTTTTTAATTTGCTGGTCATGACTAACTAAATGATGCTACAACCTACTATATAGTGTATGACCAAATTTGAAAATTGTGGATTAAAAATGTAGAGAGATACTGCAACCAAGGACACAGATTAGAAGAGGCGTATTTCCATGATCCAGGCAAAAGATAATGGAAAACTGATACTAGGGATTGGAACAAGACAAGTGGAACTGCTGAGAGGGATTTTTCGTAAATAAAGGCTACAAGGAAAACAGAGAAGTCAGAAAATGATGTCATTGTCTTTGCCAATTATTGTAATATTTTTATTGCAACTGACATAGATGCCTAAATAGTTAATTAAGAGTTAGGAAAAGTTGCTTTGGTTTTTATTTCCTTACTCAGTTTTGGCAAAGAAGAGATAATTTCTGGCTATGGACTTTCTGAGTTTTACTGTTTTGCCCAATAGAAGTGTCCAGTAAAGAGAAAGAAAGGTGAACTATGGCACAGATAAGGATCAGTGTTGATGATGTGGAGTTGTGAGTCATGCAATGAATGTCGTGGTGGTGAGGTCACCAGAAAAGGGAAGATGAGGGAAGATGTGTCTTCTGAGACTAATGGCTTCCTCTGAATATTGATATTTATCTGAGTAATAATATTCACTTCTAGTGTAATAAAGACCCACTCAGCAGATGGTATCAAATCATAAATAAGTCAAAACAAACCCAAGATGTGAGCCTTTCCCTGGGAGATGCTATAATTCATTTAAAACACCCCACCCCACACTTTGGCTGAATGGTATTTTGGTGTATATTGAACATTAGCTGTCAGCCATGCACTGTTCTACCTGCTGAGAATAAAGCAGAGAGCAAAATTAGTACCCCTGCCAGCATGGAGCTTACTCTGTAGTAGAGGGATGCAGGCACCAAGCAAATAAGTTTTTAAAGACCAACCAACAAGTAAACAAATGAAATAAGCCAGATGGTGGTAGATACTATGGAGAAGAATTAATCAGTAAGGCAGTGTAAGACGGAAGAATGGTTTCTTGCATAACTGACTCAAGTCAGGGATAAAAACATGAAGCTGGTTGCAAGGTAGAGTGTGATGGAAGCCCATTAGCTAGGAGCTAGGAAAGCAGAGACAAGGCTCCTACTGTAGACCTCCGCTCTGGAATCTTCTTTTCTCTCTTGCATTTGGAGGTATAGAACTAGGCAACTGCCCTGCCTTGATCCCTTTTTCCTTTTGCTATCAGTTTTATTGCTGTCAAGTTGATTCCAACTCATGACGACCCAAGTTTGTCACAGTAGAACTGTGTCCTTAGAGCTTTCAATAGATCACCAGATCTTTCATCTGAGGTGACTTTGGGTGGACTTGAATTTCCAAACTTTCAGTTAGCAGCCGAGCATATTAACTGTTTGCACCACTCAGAGACTCCGCTTTTACTGCAGCTATATTCATTAATCTCCTCCTGTCTAAAAGTCTTCACCATCTTATTTTTCATTTGGAAGTCACAAAACTCTAGGACCTGGGGATGTTTTGGGGCCAGAAGTATCAGTCCTGTATTTCAGGTATGTCTTCTGTTAACGGACTGTGGGACATTAGTACTCTGGGATTTTAAGCATTGTATTGAAAGCAGGATTTTTGTGGTCAAATAAGTTTGAGAAATGCTGAACTAAACAAGTTTAACAGGGTTCTTGACTATGAGACTTCACAAAATCTTTAGTAATCTTTAGTATGCCTCTGGGCACTGCAAATCCTCAAGAAGGAAGCTGAGCATGCATGGCCTTTCCAAACTTATTTGGCCATGGGAACCCTGTGCTGTGGAGAGCCTCTCAGGGGACCATTGTTCTGAGGTATACACTTTGGGAAACAGTCAACAGCTATACTGCAGGAAAATGGGTAAATCATTTAGCGTTTTGGAATCTCATCAGCTCATTCATAAATGTCCTGCCCAAAGAATGTTAATAGTACCACAGGGCTCTGTTCTTGGCTTTGAACTTATTCAGGATTTAATAGGTGACCTCAGTGAAGAGAAAGGAAATATTTATCACATCTGGAGATAGCACAAGGTTGGGAGGGGTAGCTAATAGTTCAGATGACAGAATCAAGACTTAAACTTTTGACATGTTAGAATGATAGGCCAAACCGATCTTCAGAAAATTTAATAAGGATGAATGTATGGCTCTGCTTTTAGTTTCAGGAAATTGACTTTTAAAGTATAAAATGTGGGAGAGCAGGCCTGATAGCAGTTTATGTGAAAAAAGATGTGAAGGCTTTGATTGACTGACCACAAGCTCAAGACTAGCCATCAGGGGATGTGGCTGCTTTAAAGCTGAACCCAATGAGGTTTTATTAACTAAAGCAATTCTATTCTGAGGGAGCTGTGGTGTTCCCCAGGGAGAGGTCTTCTGATTGGTTGTCACCTGTAGTATTAACAGCTAACATTTGTGAGTGCTTATTAAATGTTTGTCACTGTATTATGTGTGGTATATGTACCACCTGATCTAGTCCTACAATAGACAGATAAGTTGTCATCTTAGACGTCTAATGCTGCTGTAGCAGAAATACCACAAGTGGATGCTTTTAACAAAGGGAAGTTTACTCTCTCACAATCCAGCAGGCTACAAGTCTGAATTCAGGACACAGGATCCAAGGGAAGATTTTGCTTTTCTCTGTCGGCTCTGAAGGAAGTTCCTTACACTGCATCAGTCTTTCTTCCACTGCATCTGAGATCATCTCAGTGCAGGAAACCTAAGGTCCAAGGGGATATCCTTTGCTCCTGGCTCTGCTTTCTTGGTGATATGAAGTTTCCAACTCTTTCCTTGATTGCCTTTCCTTTTATCTGCTGCAGGTTAAGAGGGTGAGAAGTGGTACAAGCCATACCACAAGGAAACTCCTTTTACAGTAAAGCAGGGAGGTAACCTAAGTAAGGGTGCTACAGTACCACCTGAATGTTTCACCTAATCCAATCTTGCCTTATTAACCACCAGCAAAGATTAGGATTTGTAACATAGGAAAGTCACAAAATGGAATGCAGGCACACAAGGGAATACAAGGGAAGGCAGGCATACTGGGAATAATGGTCCAGCCAGATGGCTGCACACATTTTTTGAGAAACATAATCCAGTCCATGACAGGAGTTATTCTATAGATGAAGATACTGAGGCTCAGATACCACATGAGCCAGAATTCGACACAGTAGCAATGGGTTTGTTTCTTTGTTTGTTTTAACGGCTGCGAAAGACAGTCTTTTGGCAGTTGATGGCAATACTGATGGCCAGGATCTAAGGCAATTCAGGACACATCACTTGAAATTAGAAAGCAAGGGATTACTGAAGAGGAGAAAAAAGGGTAGGAAATCGAAGAAATGAAAACCAGAGTATTAATGTGGGAAGACTAAGCATGGTGCCATGACACCAAGAAACCATTTGTCCACGACGGTTATCTACAAGTGTTTTCTGAGGCTTTAACAATAATGAAATAAAGGAAAGTTTCTGAGACTGGTGACCCCACATTGTTTATACCACAAAGGTCATGCAGTAAAGGAGAATGCCTATCCTTACTCCAGGAAGATCAACTAGGAAAAGAATGTGTGTTCCATTCAGGTTCATTGGGTTGGTATTTTAAGAAGTTTCATCCAGTCTACTCATAATGAAATAGTTGCCAGATAAGAACTTGTAGAACATAGTATATTGTGTATGATATTTTATTTTTACGTGGCATTGGGTTGTGATTTGCCGTTTCATTGTGTCCCCATGTGTGCAGAACCCTGCTCCACAAGGTTTTCAAGGTTATAACCTTCTAGAAGCAGATCACCAGGCCTGTTTTGTGCAGATTTTCTGGGTGGGTTTGAACCACCAACCTTTCAAACCATAGTCTAACCCTTAATCATTTATGGCTCATCTTATGTAATAAATGCTGGCAAAAGCATTTTTTTCAAGTCATTTATTTTATATTATGCTTGAAATTTTTACAGACCTAAGGACTTTCTGAGAACAGGCTTCACTCTATGTCAAAAAACTAACTGGGTTAAAATGTAGAGGCTGACTATCAAATATGCTGTGACTCCTATAAATCAAATGGAAACCCTAGTGGTGTAGTCTTTAAGTGCTACAGCTGCTAACCAAATCATCAGCAGCCTGAATCCATCAGGCACTCCTTGGAAGTTCTATGGGGCAGTTGTTTTTTGTTCTGTATGGTCACCACGAGTCAGAATTGACTCGATAGCAGCAGGTTTGGGGGTTGTAACTCAAATTTTATTGTAGAGTACAGTAAGGGCATTAAGGAAGAGGCTATCTATGGCCCCAGTGGCTGGGGTATCAAGGAGAGTTCATGAGAAGTATGATGTTTGAAGTAACTATAGAAATTCTTCAGACAGACCAAAGCAAAAAGGACAATACTAGGATAGGGAGCAATGTGCTTAATGTCACAAAGGCTTCCAAAAGTTGGCTAGGAGAAGAAATATCTTCCACTTCTAAAGTTATTCCACAACTAGGTAAGTCATTGCCTGAGTGACGGGCTCAAAGGCTTCTTAGCTCTGGCATATAGGATGATTTTATATAGGTAGTTCAGACTCACGGCATCAATTAAGACACAACTCCGTACTTGAAAAGTGATTCCTTGTTGAATTCTCTTTCAGTTTTTCTGGTTACGTCAGTGAGGCAGCCTTAGGTTCATGTTTGTGTGCACACTAACACATTCTCCCTACTCCCAACTCCAGTGTAGTGTACCTTATTGCTGGCACATAATAAGACTGAGCTTTCAGAGTTTCTTCAAACCCCAAGAAATGAACCTGTCAAGTGGATTCCAACTCAAAGTAATCCTATAGGGTGAGTAAAATTTTCCTGCAGGGTTTCCAAGGAGCAGCTGGTAGATTAGAACTTCTGATCTTTTTGCTCAGCAGATAAGCTCTTAACCACTGTGCCTCTAAGGCTCCTTCCCTTCTTTAGAGTGTCTGAACGTAAATTATGTCAATGTGTTATGGGACCAGTTTGGGGTGAGGATTTCATAGCAGTTGAGGGCCTCTTTCCTATACTTATAACAAACCCTTTTTTAAAAACACAGAAAGACAAGGCTTTCAGTTTATTACTCAGTACCTCAGTTTTCTCATTTGCAAAAATGGGAGGTGACAGTAGATACTAATTCATAGAGTTGTGATATTTAAATGAAATATTTTATGTAAAACACTCAGGCCAATGCCCAGCACATACCAAGGTCCCAGGAAATGTTACATATAACAATTTTTGGTTTTGTTGCTCTTGCCTTCCTTGGCAGGCAGCAGTCCTCTGACTAGAGTTGAATAATATTGCTTCGTTTTTATTAAATTCATTTTTATAGTTAGCAGTCACTTTCTATATATTGTTACCAATACTGGTTTCTTTTAAAATTAGATTTATGGAAGTAAAGGATAATAAAAGTGGTATATGGGAAAAGCAAATATCATGAAGGCCAAATATGAATGAACACAGTCTGGGAAATATAGACCCAGCTGATTTCTAAGGGTCTTTGCAGTTCTAAAAATCAAAGATTGTACTGATGAAGGAGGGAGGCCCAGAGAGAATAGAAACTTCACCCAAGGTCACCAGGCTCATTAGTAGCAGAGCCCTGAGCTATTCCAAGGCCTCCAGATGCTCAGACTCATATTCTTCCCTCTGGATCTTGCTCATGGTCCAAAGCCCTGGGATACTTGTCAGCTAAGACAAGAGTCCCATCTTAGCCTTACCCTGGCAAATGGGCCACTGACTGGAGTACAACCCTCCAGAAAGCTCTGTTCACTCTTTTCTGCCTTTTGCAAACCCTGAACCATGACCTAAAAACAGCAGTCGTCCGCCTCAATATTATTGCGTTCTTACCGGGCCCTGATACCATACTCAACACTGGGAATTGGGTGGGCCCAGAGTGCCTTTAGTATTACTGCTATAATTCAAAACATCCAGATTATTATTTTCTCCATGAGACAGAGCCAGGAGAGAGCTGTTAAGTGGAGAGAAAAGTGTTTGTTACACTGGGCGTTCCAACAAAATGTCCTCCTTTGCCATTAAATCATAGCATTTCTAAATGAAATGATATTCTGTAAACTTTGGCAGGGCCTGAAATTTGGACACTGTACAGGTTTCTTTTCTTTCTTTCTTTTTTTTCTATCCTCCTTCCAATTTTATGCTTTTTATCCATGTGGCCCAGGGAATTACTATTTTCTGGCTGTACTTTCCTTGTCTATTCTTACAGCATGAGTTGTCCACTTTTGCCAAAGATTTACAAGGACTTGATTTTCTGTCTATAACTTGCCATTTCAATAAATATAAAAATGGAGGCTTGAGGTCACAGTAACTCAACCAAGTGAGCTAGTGTTCAGAATCTTCTCTTCCCTGGGATTGATCATGAAGAACTTGCTGGAAAAACACATGCTTATTACTCAAACCAAAAAAGAAAAAAAAAGAGCTCATCATCAAGTTGATCCAACTTATGGTGACCCCACTATAGAGTAGAACTGATCTACAAGATTATCTCACTGTAAATTTTATGAAGGCAACCTTCCATGGTGCTCCTGGTTGGGTTTAAATCATCAGCTTTCACATTAACAGTCAAGGGAACAAAATACATCACCCAGAGACCTTCTTATTACTAGGATGCCCCCAAACAACAAATTAACCTGGGTGGATTGATATAGCAATTAAGTTTGTGAAGACTGAAACCAATCAGTAAAATCTACACAAAGTTACTTTGACCACATTAAGCCCTCCAGTAGACTCAGGAAGTTTTGTGTTCTCTGTGGAAAAAATCCTTATGTTTACTCACCCATTCTCCAAACTTCTCAGTCTCCATGACATGGTCCTTAGTAGAAGTGACTTCTTTAGGTCCCAGCTTCTCTCATTTCTTGGCTCTCAGTGACAGGGCCTGAAGAATTCAGAACCCACCCATTACCGTTGAGTTAATTTCAACTGACAGTGGCCCTAAAGGACAGAGTAAAATTGCTCCACAGAGTTTCCAAGGAGCACCTCATAGATCTGAATGGCTGGCTTCATAGTTAGTAGACATAGGACTTAACCACTAAGCAACCAGGTCTTCCAAAAATATCCAGAAGGGGGCTGCTACATCCTCAGCTCCTTGATTGGAACTCAAAGGCTGAGGTTAGCAGCTGAGGAATTCCACTGATAGGCTGGGGCTATGTCGGGGCCTACAGCTGGGCTGCTCTCTTCCTATCAGACCCAGGGGACATGGAGCAATAATAAGGTTGCAGATTGGAAAACTGACCCCAAAGCCTGGTTTACATTAAGGAAAGTCCACCTGCAGCACTGAGAGGCAAGACTTGAGCTGCTCCCCTTCTCTCTGTCGTTTCTCAGTGTATCTCAGTGGGTTTGGCTGTATCTCACTCCAGGCCCCTTCTTTCTTGCCAGCTTTTTTTCCTTAAACAATTACTTGGGCCTACAAATTTGCTCTGGAATCTTTGGACTCCAAACTCAGGACACAGAAATGATAAATGAGAGAAACTTTCTGTTCCCTGGGTTGGCCTGGGAGTAGGAGATTCTTATTAATTAAGTATCTTGGTGTGTATTCATTCAGCAAAGATTTATAAAGAAGAGTGCCAAACATGTTTAAGGAACTGTCTATGAACCTAATACAGGCTCAAGATCAGGTCAGAGCTGACTTCACAATTTTCAGTTACCAATGGACGGTAAATGTGGAGTTCTTTGTTAAACAGTGATTCAGATTTTCAAGATGGTGCAGCAGAATATTAAACCAAGCACGGGCCCTTCTGAGTTTAAGGTCTTATGGGAACTGTACAAGTTGTGTTCCCATGAGTCTACCCAGCAGTGGGCAACTGGTGAGTTAACGTGCACACCTCCAGTGAATGGTCAGAACAAAGAATGGGATACAGTGAAGTCTGCTTCTTACAGGACTGACAATAGTTGAATTCTTCATTGAGGCATGGGCCAAGATAGAATTTTTCTGCATCTTATGTCATCATCAAAATTTCATTTGTCATTGTAAAATTAAAATGTTGGTTTTGTGAGCTCTGGGTAGCAGAATGATGGCTGATGGTCAAGTATAGTTGAAGATCTAAAAGGAATTACAAGTCCTTAAAAAAAGCTACTTTTAAAGACCAATACAAATGAAGTATTTCTCATGATTGCTTCCCAGAACCTCTTGAAAGTTTCCAGAATTTGAAAACAAACAAACAAAAAAATTTGCATGCTAAGTGAATACAGAAATTGCACTCATAATTATTCTGGAAGTGCAGATAACTTACCTGTTTAAACAGAACTCCTGCGGAGTATCTGTGCAATAAGTGCATGGATTTAGGAGTTAATTTTGAGATGCTCCTTGTAGACTGTAAATAGTTGAATTCAGTGACTGCAGATATCTGTGAATGGCTGTTCCACAGTTTCCTGAATTTTTATCCTGCAAGCTTGTGCCAATCCCTTCCTTTACCCCTGTTCAAATGTTTTTGTTCCAACTAAACTAATGAAAAAGAAAGCTGGGGCTCTGACAGTCAGATTCCATTAACTCTGCAGCTGGAAAGAAATGCCAAGAACATGTTTGCCAATTCTAAGACCAGTTGACAAGGAGGGAAACTTGAGTGAGTGTGCTGGTGTACATGTCCCAGAGTTTTATGAAAACAAAATAAATTGTGCAGTCTTTAGAAATGAAAACCAATTGAATACAAGCACTAGATAGGAAAGACTTAGTATTTGGTGACTCTGACAGCTAGGGCTGCTTGTGTGCTAATATGTTGAACAAGTGATGTAACCCAGCTTCATCCACTGTTGTTAGTTGGCGTTGAGTCAGCTCCAACCCGTGGTGACCTTATGCATAGCAGAATGAAACATTACTCAATCCTGCATCACTCTCATGCTCATTGGCATGTTTGAATCCACTGTTGTGGGTGTTTTGCCAGTCTATCTCACTGAAGGTTTTGTTTGTTTTCATTGGCCCTCTAGTTTACCAAACATGATGACTATCACCCATCTATCCTTTTGTTGTACTGTGTTGGCTTGTGTGTTGCTGTAATGCTGGAAGTTTACATCATTAGTATTTCAAATATCAGTACGGTCATCCCTAGTGGACATGTTTAACCCAAGTTTCTGGATTAAGATAGACTAGGAAGAAAGCTCCAGCAATTAACTTCTGAAAATCATCCAGTGAAAACCCCATGGAACACCAGAATGTTGTCTTATTCACCCACTAGTCCAGTTCTTAGAGAAACCACTGAACTAGGACTCCCACCTCTACCATTAGGTCAGATTCCTAACCTTTTAAAAAGTCTTATATCCTTATCTGTAAAATAGGGGAGATAACAATCCATTAAGAATTCCTGGGGGGCTCAAATGGTTAAGTGCTGGACTACTACGTGAAATGGTGGCAGTTCAAATCCACCTACTGACACCTGGGAAGTAAGACCTGACGATCTGCTTCCAAAAGGTCAGAGCTTTAAGAACCCAATGGTGCAGTCTCTGTATACACGAGGCTGCCAAGAGTGGGAAGTGGTTAGATGGCAAGTGGATGGTATTGAGGATCAATAACCCATCACCAAATGTTGCCATGGAGCTTATGTCAGCAAAATATATGAAAACACTGAAAATACTTGTAAACTGCACAATGCTTTACAAATGTAGGATGTACTTTTATTATCATTGCTACTATGATTACTGTTATTAATATATTATTTTTCCTAAGGTGAGCTCTTGAGATGGTAAATGCAAGACAGGATAAAATAGATCTCGCAGGTGGAGACTTCTCATTATTCACTGTTTTGGGAAAGGTGGATACAGTACAAGACTTTGCCTGGCAGTGGTGGTTGAGGGCAGCTGATTCCTGTCACAGAAAATTCAAACGCCCTCCCCTTTTTCATTTCCCTCCATGAACTTTTATCTGTAGTAATAAAAAAGCCTGTGTTCATGCCTGTGTCGCTTCATTTTAGGAGCTTGACTTTTATATGAATCTTTGTTTCTGCTGGGTCTGCTGAGTATTAGTTCTGCCTCATCTTACCAAGAAAGAAAAGGAAGTGTGAGACATTAAGTGATTTGTCCAGGTCATCCAGAATGTCAGTGACAGAGCCTACTCAAGAAAGAGTAACTGGTTATTCTTCCTTCCCACTCTAGTCACTAGAAGAATCCTGTGCAAATTGTCTATAACTTTCTCATAATTGTTTCTAATTCCTTACCATCACCAGGAGCTACTGTTTTCCTTGTAGGGACACTGGTGTTTGACACCTGCTCCCCCTGCTCCCCCTGCCATTGGACTGGATCCTATAGGATATCTTTTCCTGGAAGGCCAACATATTGTCAGCAATCTTCTATCTGTGTATAGTCCTCTTAAGCAGGGACACTATGAGGGCACGTCTGGAGCAAGACTGGAGGAACCTAGACAGATCTGCCTTGGGGAGTCATTTGTACACAGCTTTGAATCTCAGAGCAGTCACTTACTAGCTGTGTGACACTGAGCTAGTTAAATAATGTCTCTGAGCCTCATTTTACTTTTAAAATGGGACTCTTAACAACTATCTCATCTCTGTTATAGGGATTCAAGCAGCCTATACATATATGTATAAATGTGGGTTTTCATGGGGAATAGCACGGAAAGACGGAAAGAGAGAAAGGGAGACTATGACATGTTTAACATGTGTTAGTGGTGTAACAATGGAGCCCCAGTTGTGCAGTGGTTAACCAAAAGATCAGCAACATGAATCCACCAACTACTCCTTGGAGAACCTATGGAACAGTTCTACTCTGTCTTGTAGGGTCGCTGTGAATCGGAATCAGCTTAACGGCGTCTGAAACAAGCATGGTATAGTAAACATAGCTTTTCTCTTTTTAACCTTGACTGGCCTGTTAATCCTGAAAATTCCCAGTCATAAAACACCTCTCAAGGCCAGTTACAAAGCACATGATTTTATGTGAAGTAAGCATTACATAACACTAGAGAACTGTTTGTGAGTTCTTAGAGGGGACAGCTGTATATTATTTCTTTAGAAAGGCTAAGCTGTAGAGCACGTCTGCCCTCAGGCATTGTACTCCCATAGTCAACCTGTAACACCTATCACAACCTGATAAGGCTTACCTGCTATTATTTGTTGAACTTTCTGTCTTCCTTGCCAGGCTATAAATTCTCTGAGGGCAGGGGGATTGTCTGTTCTATTTACAACTGTTCCCTGGTTAGCCTAGTGCCTGTACATACTAGCTAAGCCATGAATGCTGTTGACGAATGTTAATACAAAAAATTAAAAAGAGAAAGTTCATGGCTGCTGGGGGTCCCTGGGTGGCACAAATGAGTAAGCTCTCACCTGCTAACCAAAAATTGGCAATTTGAAACTACCCAGGGGCACCTTGGAAGAAAAACTTAACAATCTTCTGAAAAGTCACAACCATGGAAACGCTATGGAGCACAGTTCTACTCTACCACATGTAGAGTCACTGTTTTAGGCTAGATTTTCTAAAGAAGCAAAACCAGTAAAGTATACAGATGTGTAGAGAGATTTATACCAAAGAAATGGCTCATGTGGTTGTAGAGGTTGGAATGTTTCAAGTCCCTGAGTCAGGATACAGGCTTTTCCTGATTCAAGTAGCCGCAGGGGCTGGTGAACCCAGGAGAAGCAGGCAAGACTACAGGTAAGCTGCTAACTCAAGTCTCAAGAACCAGAAGTCAAATAGAAGCCAGCTGTAAGATTTAGCACAAGCAAAAGCTCAAGAACTTGCCAGAATGTCCATTTATATTTGGTGCTGGTCATACATCTAAGGGAACTCTCCTTCACCTGATTGGCTACGCACAGCAGATTCCATCATGGAGGTGATCACAACATCAGGTGACTACCAAACCACTGACAATCACGGCCCAGTCAAGTTGACGCACAACCTTAACCATCATACGAGGTCTGACAATTCCTCAAACTTGATTGTTCTGAGTGCTATACACTTCATTCTGAATATCACTATGGGCACCTCCAAAGTGCTCCGCTTGGGAAGCCAAGCACTGATTTCACTGCCTAGTCCACCCTTCAAAGCAATTTTGGAAATCTTTCTGGAATGGCTATTGTGCACAGTGGATGCTGGCAAGTTTGGAAATTTAATTGTGTAGTTGTCAGTGAGGCAGTTTTTAACCAGTAAACAAACAACCATATTGGAATACCTTCCCAACTCACCTGATCTGGCCACCAGTGGCTTTCATTGTTACCCAAAGATAAAGGAAATAGTGAGAGGAAGACATTTTGATGACATTCAGGACATCAAGGGTAATACATCAACAGCTCTGATAGCCGTTTTAGAAAAAGAGTTCCATAATTGCTTTGAAGTGTAGACTAGGTGCTGGAATTGGTACACAGCTTCCCAAGGGGAGTATTTCAAATGTGGCAATATTCAGCAATGAGGTATATAACACTTTTTCTAGGATGACTTCGCAAACTTAATTGGCAGTCCCTGTAGTCACCATGAGTTGGAAACAACTTGAAGATAACTGGTTGACTGGTAGGTTTAAAATGTATTATTAAGAAGCTAAGGGAATTTGAGGTTTATTTCCATCTTTTTTATATTAGTAAGTACAGTACAGGACAACCTTTCAATACCAGTACCCAGTAAAACAGAAGAATCTTGAGTGAACAGGGCCATTCATTCAACAAACTTATATTTCACATAAATTACATGCAGGGAATGTTGTGGGTGCTGGGAATCCACATAGAAGTGACCTAAAAAAGCCTAAGCCCCTACCCTCTCATAGATTACATTCTAGCGGAAGAAAAATAAAACAAAAGCAAAAGCAAAACAATTTACCTGTCAGGTGATGTGAAGCAAAAAGAAGCTGGATAAGAGGACCCGAAAGTAAGACGGGTGTTGTTTAAATGGAATAATCAGGGAAGAAACAAGATAATGGGAAAGAAATGAGAATGGAGCCTATTTTAGTCAGCTAGTGCTGCTCTGACAGAAATCCCACAAAGTGGATGACTTTAACAAAGGAAGGCTTATTCTTACACAGACCACTGTAGGCTACAAGACCAAATTCCGGATGTCCACTCCAGGAAAAGACTTTCCTCCTTGTCAGCTCCTCAGAAAAATCCAGTATTTCATCAATCTTTGTCCAGGGAGCATCTTGGCACAGGAACCTTGAGTCTGAAGGACACGCTCTTCTCCCACTGCTGCTTTCTTGATGGTGTGAGGTTCCCAGTTCTCTGCTTGCTTCTCTCTTTCTTCTATCTCTTGCAGGATGAAAGAATTAACGGTGGGGCAAGCTGTACTCCAGGGAAACTCCCTCTACGAGAAAGCAGCACCTGGAGAAGAGCGTGTCCTTCAGACCTGAGGTTCCTGTGCCAAGAAGCTCCCTGGACAAAGACTGATGCAATACCGGACTTTCCTTTCCTTTGTTAAAGTCATCCACTGTGTGGTATTTCTGTTAGAGCAACACTAGCTGACTAAAACAAAATTTGGTAATGTGAGAGTGGAGTGCTGCTTTAGCAAATACCTGAAATGTGGGAGCCATTTTGAAACTGCAAATGGATAGGAGATTCAGAAGGAACGAAGAAGGTGCAGGCTGTGAGAAACAACTGATTGGGGACAGCAGCAGCAGCAGAACCAGAGGCAGCGCTGGAGTTGACCTATTGAGCAAGAGAGCTAAATGCCTACACACAGAGTTTTCCTCAAGGAACAGGTGCCTCTGGGCACTTAAATAGGTAGAGCTGGCCTTGCTGACCCACAGAGTGAGAGAGCTGAGTGCCTTTGGGCAGGATGCTTTCCAGCAACAGTGGGGTGCCTCTGGGCAGTTGAATCAGTGGAGCTATAGAGCTTTGGAACACTTGCCCCTGCAGGGCAGATGTGGGCCTGAGGCCTGGCCACAAGGATGTAGGAAGCTGAAGCTGAAGAGACAAACAGTGTGAGAAGCTGAGCTGCCTCAGTCTCAAAAGTTATGGCCATGACCTCTGGGGTTTGAAAGGGTGGAGCCAGGGCTTTTTGTGTTTCGTCAGAGTGGAATTGCCACTCAGTTGGGCTTAGGGTGCTCCTAAAGCCAATGGGACAGGGTTTCTGTCCAAGTGGGCCTTGAAGACAGAGTTGTAGCACAGGGCTGGGGGTCTCCACTCAGAATCCGGAAAGTGTGGCCAATATCTAGAGTCTGGAGGGTAGGGCCATTGTGTAGAATGTCTCAGAAAATGTAAGAGTATTTTCAAAGCTTCGAGTGCTAACGTAATGTGTTCTGCTGACTTGCCTGTGGCCTGTTAATGCCTTCTTTCCCTGCAAGTTCTCCCGTCTGTAATAGAATGTCTGACTTGTGCCTGTTCTGCCATTGGACCTTTAGAAGCAGATAGCTTGCCTTCTAGGTTTCACAGATGTAGAAGAGTTTTTGTATTTTGGACTTGGAACTGATTAAGACTTCTGTCTATGGGATGAATGTGTTACATGGTTCAGTGATGTGATTTTGGGGGTGCCAAAGGGTGGGATGTCATGGATTGAATTGTGTCCCCCCAAAAATATGTATAGCCATGTGGCTGGGCCATGATTCCCAGTATCTTGTGACTGTCTTCCGTTCTGTAGCTGTCCTGTGCTGCATGTTAAAGGATTAGGGGTGGATTGTGGCGGTCAGAATTATGTCAACTTGGCTACTCCATATTTGGCTGCTGTATCCAGTGGCAGGGCAGGGTCTGTGGTGGCTTCCTGCTCCTCAGCTCTCATCTCTCCACCTCCCACCACTACTGCCAGTCTGCTCACGTAGCCAGCAGACCCTGCTCTCTTCTTCCGGCATCTGGTTCCCGGACTTGAACCAGAAGCTTTTGGATTCATCAACCCTTACAGCCGGCACTTGAGAGTCCTGTTCCCTGACCTGCTGATCCCGGGTTCGCCAGTCTCTGCAGCTCTGTCTCACTGCCAACTTGGGGTCCACCAACCTATACAACTGGTGATCTAGAACTCTGGCCTCCAACTTGCTGACCTTGGGTTCACCAGCTCCTGTGGCCACGTGAGGCTTGTGCCAGGACTTGGGATGTTCAGCTTTTGTGACTGTGTGAGCCATTTCCTCCATCTACATCCATCTTTTTATAAATCTTTCCTTGTACATACATGTGTGTCATGGATTGAATTGTGTCCCCTCAAAAATAGGTGTAGCCACATGGCTGGGCCATGTCAGCATCTTGTAACTGTCTTCCATTCTGTGGTTTTCCTATGCTGCATGTTAAAGGTTTAGAGTGGGACTGTAAATCCCTTTATATGATCACCTCCCTGGTTCACTGTAATGGGAGTTTCCCTGGAGTATGGCTTGCCCCACCCTTAATCCTTTCATCCTGTAAGAGATAAAAAGAAAGGGAAGCAGGCTGAGAATTGGGAACCTTGCACCATCAAGAAAGCAGCACCAGGAGAAGAGTGCTTCCTTCAGACCTGAGGTTCCAGCACCAAGATGCTCCCTGGACAAAGACTGATGCTATACTGGACTTTCCTCCAGAGCCGGCAAGGGGAAAGCCTTTCCCTGGAGCGGACACCCTGAACATGGACTTGTAGCCTACCAGACTGTGTAAGAATAAACGTTCCTTTGTTAAAGCCATCCACTCTGTGGTATAGTGCTAGCTGACTAAAACAACACATTACTGCTTTGGTTTCCCTAGAAAACCCAGTGTAAGAGAGAGTCCCAGTGTATCAGAGAAAGTGTGTATCAAACAGAGGATCAGACAGATTGGCTTTTAGTCTAAAGGAAGTGGGAAGCCATGGGGCTGAGAGGAAGCCACCAGAGGTAATACGATTGTGAAGAAAATATGCGTCTCAGAACTTGTTCAGCCAAATGCAGGTGAACATTCTAGTCTTTGGGTTAGAGAAACAGTTGTAGTTTTGTCTTACTTCTTGGTCAATGTTCTTGAGAAGCTTTTAATGATGGAAAATGCAAGCCTGAAGGAATGATTGTCATACCACAGGAAGGCCAAACACCTCTATACATTCGAGGTTTGCTGCAGGGCCTGGCCGTGGCTCCTTGGCTCTGGGCAGGTACCGGACAGAAAACAGCTCTTGGGAGCCAGTGAGGACAAATGCCAGCCTTCTCCCCACCCCTAGTCTGACAGATGACAGAAGAGCCGGGGCTGGGAAGAGGAGGGCTGCCTCAGCCACCCAACACACACAGCAACAGGAACACAGTCAATCTTCCACCTAAAGACGTGTTCAGGCAGCTTAGAAAGAGGACATATTTCCATTTTCTCCTGAGTGCTGAAACTGATGGAGAAGTCGCGTCTTCCAGTCAGTCCCTAGTTCACAGAGTAGAGCCTGAAAAATCACACGTGAGGAGATGTGAAATAGATAAACAGAGCTGGGAGCTCCTCTGAGAAACTCAAAGGCTCAGTGGCAGCTGGAAAACCTTGTTTTCCTCAGATTTTCAAACTTTCCCCAACGAACTTCGCTGTTGGTTTCCATCTGGTGTAAAATGATTAATTCCTTTAAATGATACAGGGAGTCACAGAGATGTAACACTTTTCTTCCCTGGGTTCTGAAAGTAGCAAGAAGCAGGTTTTGTTACTACTTTGTAGCATGTTTCTTTATCAGACTGGCTCCCCCATAAATAACGCTAGCAATTGAAAATGGCCTAGTGGTGTTATATTTACAGGACAAGCTTACCTTCACTCATTATTTTTGTCTTACAGCCTCTGCTTTCCTTTCAGGATATATGTATCTACTGATTTTAAGATATCCCTAAACAGTCACTTCTTTCCTAGCACTAGAGGTGATGGAGTGTTTGGTGAAAAGAGTAGGGGAGGTATGTGCACAGTCCCTGAACTAGGGAGTACGTACTGGGAGGTCAAGAGGAGACAGACTGCTTGCTCACAGTAGTTACATCATAGCATCCCGAGAATTTTTCATTGATCCAAAATTAATTGCTAAGATGTGCTGTGGGTTGGGGTTACAAAGTGAATAAAATGGGATTCCTTATCTCACAGAGATCACAGATCAGTGGGAAAACAAACTAGAAGACAAATGTGAAAGCAGTGTTGTAGGTTTGGTATTCCCAGATTTTTTTTTTCCCCTCTCCCTGTCCCTTTCTTCTTTCCTCCCTCCCTCCCTCCCTCCCTTCCTTCCTTCTTCCTTCCCTCTCTCCCTCTCTCTCTTTCTCCTTTTCTCCCTCCATCCCTTCCTCCTTCCTCCCTCCTCCTTCCTCCCTCCTCCCTCCTCTTTCCCCTGTTAGTCACACATTATTGAATACTTAATCTGTATTGGTTAATTCTCAGGTAACTAATCATGCATAAAATCAGGTTGCTACCCTCAATGCACCGATTTTTATTTATTTATTTTTTCAGTATTCTTAAACACTTTGGTGAGAAAAGGTCTATTTTTTTCAGATCAGTGACACTCAAGAAGCTGACTCACCGTTTTTCATTCCTATACTGGTTGATTCTGCCAAAATCTCAAGAAACATCTCAGCCAACTGTAAGCAATTCCTGAGGGCAGGAATCCAGTTTTTCCAATTCACCTCTACTTCCCATTCACCTAGCAGACGGCCTGGCATAGAATAACAGTTCAATAAGTACTGAATGAACAAGTGAATGAAGGAATAAAATATTCAAATTACCACAAAGTGGCTGGGAGATTTGACAATTCACTGGAAAATTAGAACATCATAGGTGGCCAAACCAGATAACTCAAGCCACAGTGGTAAAATTTACTTTGGCATTTGACTTGTGTGCCACAGACATAATTCACTGAAATTGTGGCTTTCCTGCCCAGGAGATTTCTAGACTAGTCTAGTAATGACACTCACTGAGAATATTTTGGCAACTCTTTTGACAACTTTTTCCACTGCTTGAAAGCTGGATTTTATTACCGAAAATATTTTATAAACTCTTACCTGGAGGGTTCAAATTAGGCCCAGAGGGAGACTGAAGACAACTGTGCTGATCCTATGCCCCGTTGCTGCAACTCTGGGCCTTTGGATTCTGGTTTGTTCTGTGTTCTGTGTCTGGTAGGGCAGAAGATTGAATTTGAAGTTAGGGGATTTAAGAGGAGGCCGTGATACCAGCTGTGTGATCTTGAGCTCTGTGTCAGTTTCCTCTTGCCACTGTAACAAATTACTATAAATCTCGTGGCTTAAAACAGCACAGGTTTATTCTCTTATAATTCTGGAGGTTAGAAATAAAATAAAATAAAAAAGATTCATGTTATTGTTATTCACTGCCATAGAGTTGGCTCTGACTGTCACGGAGCCATGTACAGCAGAAAAGCAAACAGCCTCACAATTGTTAGCACGCTTGAGCTCATTGTGTGTTTTGAGTACCTCCCATTCTATGGGCCTCATTTTCCAGCACTTTATCAGCCAGTATTCCATTGTGATTCATAAGTTTTCTACTGATTAGATTGCCAGGTCTTTCTTCCTACTGTCTGTCTGAAACATTTGCTGAAACATGTATACTATGGGTGACCCTGCTGGTATTTGAAATAACAGTGGCATTGCTTTCAGTGTCATAGAAACACCCAACCACTACACAACACCGTGTGAAAACTGGTAGACAGGTGGTGGAAATGAGCCTTAAGGGGGCTAAAATTAGGATGTGAACAGGGTGGGTTTCTTCTGGAAGCTTCTGAGGAGAAACTCCTCCTTGCCTCTTCCACTTCTAGAGGTTGTGACATTCCTGTGTTCCTGGCTGCCTTACTCCCATCTCTGCTTCCAGGGTTTCATTGCTTTCTTCTCTACTGTAGTCAAGTCTCCCTCTTCCTCCCTCTTTTAAGGGTCCTGTGATTACACTGGCCCTGCCTGAATAATCCGGGAGACTTTCTTTATCTATTTTAGTTAGCTAGGGCTGCTCTAACAGAAATACCACAGAGTGGGTGGCTTTAATAAAGGAAAGTTTATTGTTAAATAGTCCGGTAAGCTGCAAGTCCATATTCAGGGTGTCTGCTCGAGGGGAAGGCTTTCCCCTTGTTGGCTCAGGAGGAAAGTCAGGTATTACATCAGTCTTTGTCCAGGGAGCATC
Organism: Heterohyrax brucei; assembly: GCA_028571685.1. Taxonomy (NCBI): domain Eukaryota; kingdom Metazoa; phylum Chordata; class Mammalia; order Hyracoidea; family Procaviidae; genus Heterohyrax; species Heterohyrax brucei. Next base: position 176,846,695 of record CM053141.1, read on the forward strand.
TTGGCGCAGGAACCTCAGGTCTGAAGGATGCAGTCTTCTCCCGGTGCTGCTTTCTTGATGGTACAAGGTTCCAATTCTCAGCCTGCTTCTCTGTCCTTTCATCTCTCGCTGAATGAAAGGATTAAGGGTGAGGCAAGCTATACTCCAGGGAAACTCCTTTTACAGCGGAGCAGGAAGGTGATCCTATAAAGGGATTTAAAATCCCACCCCAATTCTTTAATTTACAGCACAGGAAAACCACAAAATGGAGGACAGTCACAAGATACTGGGAATCATGGCCCAGCTACGTGGCTACACCTGTTTTGGTGGGTAAACAACTCAATCCATGACATCATCTGAAGATTTTTAGCTTAACTGCATGTCTGAATCCGTTTTGCCAAATAAGGTAGTAATCCCAGGTTTCAGGGAGGAGGATGTGTTAGAGTCCGGGTTTCAAGACCCGATGCAGATTTTCTTTAAAGGTTAAGTTTTATTAAAAATGTGCCCAATAGGAAAAAGACTGGTGCACCAGGGATGCACTCCAAACTACACAGAGCAAGGAGGTGACCCCAAACTTCCTTGGCACCCAGTATTTAAGTCATGAAATCTCAAGGTAGCGAGGAGGAGCTGATCTTTGCATTGATTGGCTGAGGTTGGCTGAGGCCATATGGAATTTCTGCAAGTTGCAAAATGTAACCGTGAGTGGATGTTTTAGTAGGCTGGCTCCAGGGATTATTTGTGAGGCTGCCTCCAGGCCCTATCTGTTTCGCTGTAATTACCCTGTGGTATCTCTTGTTATTTCCTGCTAAGTTGGTTCCTGGAGCCTATTACCTGAATTTTCACACACCTTTTCTCCAAATGGAAACTTATGTCTTGCACCTTTCCTCCAAATAGAGTTACTTATGTCTCATTTCAACAGATGTGACTGTCTTCAGGAGTCACTATTCAGCCTGCCTCAAGCCCTTTAATCTTTCTGAAACTGTCCTCATGAGCATGTAAAATAGACTAAAAGTGAATGACCACTTACAATACATTATCCCCTTGTAAAGCCTGTTAAAAAGAGATAGTATATCATTACTGTTTGGGTTGTCACTACTACTTCACTAATGGTGGGTGGATTCCTCTATGTTAGCCAGTCAAAGTTGAGTTTCTGGAATTTAAGCAAGACTATTGGTTTTAATAAAAATTGCTGTTCCCTCACAGTCCCCAATAAACTATGAAACAGCTAAAATGTGTTTGTTACATATTCTAAGGTACATCTCCCATTCAGTAATATGCACACTTCTTAGGTTGTTGTTGTTTGTTACCAAGTTGGCTTAGAGTCATAGATACCTTGTCTACAAGAAAACAAAATATCACTTGGTCCTGAAATATCTCCATCATCCTTGGTATGTCTGAGTCCTGTGTTGTGGCTATTCAATTTCCCTGAAGATTTCTCTTGTTTGGGTTGATCTCTACCTTACCAAGTGTGTTGTTTTTCTTCCTAGAACCTGCTCTTTCATGATGGTGTATCTTATTAAATAAGCCAAAGTCTCACCATGTTCTCTCCTAAGAAGCATTCTGGTTATATTACTTCTGAGACTGATAATGTTCACGCTTCTGGCAGTTCACAATACGTTCAGTATTCTTTGTCTACATCACAGTTACAATGTATAGATTCTACTTCTGTCTTCCTTTGTCATTGTCCAACTTTCTCATGCACATGAGGCAATTAAAAAGACTATGGCTTCATACAGCTTAGTGAATTCATGTAGCCAGATTAAGATCAAGAGACAGCATATTTCTGGCCCCTATGTAATCAGGTTCCTTCATGGCATGCCCCAGTCCATTCCTTCATAACCACTCTCTTTTCTGGGTTACTATCCTGTCTGGGTGCTGTCACTGAATGTTATGCCTTTTAGATTTATCTACCTTTTGCGTGTACCAGAAGCTCGTTGTTTTCCCATTGCTGTGTAGTAATTGCATTGTGAGAATATGGCACAATATATTTACTCATTCTATTGTCAATGGACTTTCGAGTTGTTTAGTTTGGTTCCACTTCAGAGGAACCCATTAGAACACTCTCATACACATCTTTCAGTGGACGTAAGCAGTCATTTCCAGCAATTAAGAAAGCCCATCCTAAGGGAGGACATAGTGGCAAAGCCAAGCCAATTTATCTTTAAATATGTTGGAGAAAAGATAAATTCCATCTGAGATGTGGAGCTTTATAAACACAAAACAGGAGGAAATGTTCTCATCAAAGTTAAGGTGGTAAGCTCAAATCCCATGAAAGTATGTCTCAGAAATTCACAGGAAATTTCATGGCCGTGATTTTCTCTCTGGGGAAAGAACTTCTATCATCTCCAGATGCTGTAAGTGCTGATCAAGTGCAGTTTCTGGGCTAGATCAGTGAGGACATAAGTCTCCGGCACAACTGAAATAAACTCTGGCATCTCCTACCTGTCTCTTGAAGATGGGTGGGTAGGTAGCCGAGAACTCAGTTCAAAGGCCGCCAAGGAGAATGGCAGTAGAAGAGGAAGGAGGGGAAGCTAGTGGCTGCTTGAGGCTATGGAAATGTTGAAACAATCCACATCAGTTTATTTTATGATCATTCTTCAGAGTTTCCATCTCACGTTGAGTTTTTCTGGGGCAGATTAAGAAGGGAAATCAATTAATGTGAATCTCATGTTACCAAAAACAGTTGGAGGTCTTAATTGGGCCAGGAGAGAGCAGGTGGTCTTCCCCAGCCAGCTCTCCTGTCACCTGTCACTCAAATGAGGAAAGTGCCTCCGTCACTCATTAGCAACCATTTGTCACCTTGAACAGAGCTTTGAAAGGATTTCTTTGAACTTTGTTTGGGATTGATTTTCTGCATATGCTGAGTTGTTGCTGACAAACTCTGGGCAAGGCTCCACTGTAACAAATGCATTAAATGGCAGAGTGAGCAGAGTTTAATCACCTCCAAATTACATAGCCTAAAAGGGTGGGATTCTTTCCCCACCCCCAATTCACCTCACAGACTTTGGCTATCTAGCATTGCACTAACACAGATAACAAGAACTTTATCATTCTTAAGAAAACTGTCTTGAACTTTTGAATTTTTTTTTTAACTGCCATGGACTCTGGGCTAAAGCTGATTCATAACGGTGCTTAACTGAGAATGGACTTTGTAACTTGACCTTGTCTCTTACTTTACTGGGAGCATTCAAGGGATGGACTGCTTTTTGCAACATCAAGGGCTGGTTTGGAAACTGTTTAACTGATCCAAGAAACTCTCCTCTAGCCTCTTTCTTCCATTTGGTCCCTCTGAAGATCAGGGATTTTGTCTGGTTGACTGAACACTGTATCTCAACCACACTGGATTCTATCAAGCACAGAGGTGATGCCTGATAATACTTATTGAATAATTACAATCAATTCAACAAGTAACTAAGGATCACCTCTGCCCTGGGGTTTAAGGGTAAAGACATATTGTAACTGGCCAAGGAGAGTAGCCAGAGTTCACTAGCCAATATATATGTACGTGTATATATATATATACACATGTATATACATATATACACACATATATATATATGAGGGGGTACTAGATTATATTCGTGAGTTTTTCTATTCATCAGCTTGTTTTACAGAGTATAAGAATAAGATTTATTCATCATGGAAAACTGAACATGCATAATTCTTATGAGGGTAGGATATCGCCTCCCACAGAGCAGGGCCAACAATATTTTCCCACATTTCTGTGAAATGTAGAACGATTTTGAAGAACTTACAATATGAGAACATGTATTAATATATCTTGTTCTCTTTTTTCTAGTTCCAGAAAACTTCCAGAATATTCTGTCTGATCCTCCCCAACCTCTCCTCTGCCCCTCTTCTGTCTCTCCTTTCTTCTCGTTCTGTCTTTCTCTCTGTGTATGCCACCACTCTGATCCTACATCAGTTTGCCAGTCTCTGCTGTTCTTCCTACTACGTGGCTGTGAGTAGATTTTTTAAGACAGAATTTGTCTACACAGCTTCAATTCTTTCTGAGACCACACAGAGGAGAAGGGCAGAGGTTCCCTGCCTCAAACTAAGTATTGTCTCATCTCATGTAAAAGTATCAAAGGAAGAAAATTAAAATCACCTGTAATGCCATCACACAGACATACCCCTTTTACACTTTTTTGTGTGACTCTGCATTACGTATTTTTTTGCATCTCACTTTTCTAACAGCATTTGAACATTTTTCCCATGTCATTAAATATCATTGAGAAACATGACTTATAAAGGGCTGCCAAACGTTCAAAGTTATGCAGACCATACTGTTTTAAACAATTCTATTGCTGGATAGTTGGGTTGATATGGGTTTTTGATATTTCTCTTCATTTCAATGCTATAAAGAGGATATTGACTGTAATGAGTGGATCTCACCAGAGGACAAGAACCAATGTAAGTGAAAATAAAAACCAAAAGTAGTTACTGCGAAGCAGACTCCAACTCGCAGTGATCCCAGGTGTGTCAGAGTAGAACTGTGCTCCACAGAATTTGCAGTGACTGATTTTTCTGAAGTAGACTTCCAGGTCTGTCTTCTGAGGCACCTCTGTGTAGACTTGAACCTCTAACCTTTCAATTAGCCAAGCATGTTAACCATTTGCATCGTGCAAATGGACTCCAAGAATGAAAGGGGACACTTCGGATGGCCCTAAGCCTTAACATTTCCTAAACATATCTCCTTCTTCCTAGTTTAGCTGCTGGGGGGCAAGAAACTGAAACTACAACCAGTGGAAACCAAGTGTGAATCTGCCGACTTGACTCACTTTAGGAAGTTCCCACATCTCCCAGGCTACATTTTTCTTCAGGACCTGACAGATCCAGTTATCATGCAAATTGAATAGGATGAGTTCAGCCAAGTCTTTCTTTCTTTTAAATTTCTGGGCATAGGTCTGGAGCAGCGAGGGGACTTTTAACACCAACCTCTAGCAAAAAAAAAAAAAGTGATAACTCACTTGTGTTACTAGGCCTGGAAATCTTCCAATTGCTAGAATCAGTATATGGGAAGGGAGATTATTTTGCATTCCCAATTTTATTAGCTTGGTTCCATCTATCACATTTTTATACTCTGTTCCTTCAGAACTCTGGAATGTCTATAAACTCTGAAAATTGCAGTGAAGTTTAGGAATTGATCCAACCTCTGATTGCTAAAGACATACACAATAAAAAGAGGAGCTGGTCAGAAGACAAGCTTCATTTCAGTGCTTGACATTTTTCAGATGCGTAATAGCCCCAGGACCATTTCTGCCTAAGCTTATTTGTAAGGGAAATAAACAGTTGTGGGAACATCTGACATGTTCTGCATTTATCCCACCTTTCAGTATCACTTGCTAACTGCCTGGAGCTTTCAGTACGTAGGGTTCTCCATAAATCAACTCGGATCACAAACAAAAAGCCCTATTCAACCCTGACCTACCTTCAGTGTTGGGTCTTACACAGAATCATGTTTTTAGATCGCTGGTGAGTATATACCCCTTTGGGGGAGTTTTCTTTTCTTCTGGCTGATAGTACGTAGTTTCGCTAGGGAAAGGAGGTAGCGAATAATCTCCTTGGCTTTCTTTCAAAGTTGGCCACACTGACACTAAACACAGTAAGAAATGGATGTTAAAAACGTGACCCAAACTATGACAGTGATGTTAATGGACAGTCCAGTCAGCTTGTATGTGGGACAAGTGTGAATGTGACACTGGTGTCTAATGGCTGTCTCTTTGTAGATATATAATCATTTCTTGACATTAAACATGGACCAACCAGAGGTTGTGTTAATTGGAAATGACAGCCTGTATCCTGCGTTTGCTTGTATTTTGTTAAGATTGACCAAAATTGAGTAAGCTAGGCATCTTGTACTGGGAACTAGGCACTATTTTTGCCACTGACTTATCCTCTTCTACTAATCTCAGCTCTTTAATAATGCCATGTTGGCATCAATTTTTAATCCATAAAGGTTCACCGATAATTGACCTTTTAACTATTGAAGGCGCCTTCATAACCTTGTCATCATCTGCCGAGTCCTGTTTTGCATGTTTTCCTATTAGTTTTTTCTTTTTACTTTCCTGTTTTGTTCCTTTTTCTCTCATTCGTTTTAAACAATCAAAAATACCAGAACCAACTTTCAGAATAGAATTACATATCATGCCATTGTTATAAAGAGTAGTGCTGTTGCAGCTCAGTCACTTCAACGGGTAGAAAATATCACCTTCTCTTGTATTAATATCCCCATATGCTCTCTTCAGTGTTATGATAACTTTGCCCTCATGCAAAAAAAAATGCCATATTCTCACAAAACCCTATGTAAGCCACTCACCCAGTGAAGCTGGACATGCAACACTTCTGAACTGTATCTTCAACTGCCTTCACAGTGCTGTGGTAGTCCTTTTAATCTACACTGAAGAAAACGTTGGAATAATCATTTGGATTACCAACATTTAGGTGAAGTATCTGTATTTCACTTATTATAATTTCAGCATATTACTACTGATGGAGAAACAGAATGGCTCTATTTGAAAACTCTTGGTATTACCCAAGAAGTTCTCTTTTGTCCTCTTTGTATTCTTCTCTGGTATTGTTCTGGGATGCTGATATCAGGATTAATCCCTGAACAAACTGATTTGGTTAAATATCAGCAGAGTTACACAACAGAATTCAGATCTTAGGTGGTTCTGTATTTGCAGGATAATATTTTAGCCAGCAGCACCAGGTGTTGCAAAATGATGTTAGTTGCTGCTGTTGTTAACAGCTGTCGCGTCAGTTCCCATTCATAGTGACCCTATGCACAACAGAACTAAGAACTGTCAAGTCCTCTGCCATCCTCACAATCTGTGCTCTATTTGAGTCCTTTATTGCAGCCATTGTGTCAACCCCACTCGTCAAGGGTCTTCCCCTTTTTTGCTGACCTTCTGCCTTACCAACCATGATGTCCTTCTCCAGGGACTGGTTCCTCCTCGTGTTCAAAGTACATGACACAAAGTCTTACCGTCATCTCTTCCAGGAAGCATAATGGCTATATTTCTACAAGACAGATTTGTCCGTTTTTCTTGCAGGCCATGGTGTATTCAATATTCTTCACCAGCACCATAACTCAAGGACATTAATTCTTCATCACTCTTCCTTATTCATAGTTTAGCTTTCACACACATGTAAAACAATTGAAAATATAATGGCTTGGGTGAATTGCACTTTAGTCCTCAAAGTGACAGCTTGGGTTTTCAACACTTTAAGAGGACTTTTGCAGTAGATTTTGCTCAGTGCAATATACAGTTTGAATTCTTGACTGATGCTTTTAAGTCTGTCTTGAGTTTCTAACTGTTCCCTGTCTGTGTACTGCTGCAACTGTTTTTGAATGGTCTTCAGTAAAATTTTACTTGCATGTGATATTCCAAAGAAAATGATTCTGATGTAAGGTAGAAATTATCAAATAATATCATTGTAGTCCCTTCTTTTTAATAATGGCTTTTTGTTTTCTTCATTTATAATGTCCTTGCTGTGGTCCCACAACTTGTCTGGCCTCTAGACAATAGTATTCAGTCTATACTTAAGACAGTCTTTAAATTTGAGTAATATATATGCAAAGACATACTTTGGTTCTCATGAACTTGTTTTAACTTGCTTCATCTTCAACTTGAACTTGCATATGAGAAATTGATGGTCTGGTCTGTTCCACAGTCAGTCCCTGGTCTTACTCTTACTGAGGATATTGAGTTTTTGTTTTGTCTATTCCCATAGACGTAGTCGATTTAATTCCTGTGTTTTCCATCCAATGAAAGCTACCTGTATGGTCAGCATTTACATTGTTGAAAAACATATCTGCAGTGAATAAGTCACTGGCATTACAGAATTCTATCATATCATCTCTGATATCATTTCTATCACCAAAGCCATATTTTCCAACTGCGCATCCTTCTTCCTTGTTTCTAACTTTCAGATTGCAATCTCTGATAATTATCACTATATCTTGACTGCATAGTTGACAATTTTGGAACACAGTTTCCTCATCTATAGCATTAGTAGCTGATGTCATGAATAGTAATTGTACTAACTAGTCTTCCTTGTAGGCATATGGATATTATGCTACTATTGACAGCATTGTACTTCAGGATACATCTTGAAATATCTTTTGAATTGTGACTATAATGCCAATCCTCTTCAATTTGTCATTCCTGACATAGTAGATTGCATGATTGTCTATATGGCGAATAGCAGTACCAGTCCGTTTCAGCTCAGTAGTGTCTAGGATATCAGTCTTCAAGTGTTTCATTTAATTTTTGATGACTTCTAATTTTCGGATCCGACTCAACGGCACTTGGCAGGCTGGCAATTTTCCCAGAGTCATACTTTGTACATTCCACCTTCATATTATTATTATTAATAATTATTAATGTATGCTTAGAGTTATTTTCTCCTCATTTTGAGTCATGCCCATCAGCAAATAAAGATCTCAAATGCTTGACTCCATTCATGTCATTGAAGTCGATTCTTCTTTGCAAAGACAGCTTTTTCCCAGTCATATTTTGAGTGCCTTCCAACCTGAGGAGCTCATTGTACTGCATTATATAAGACAACGTTCTACTGCTATTCATCACCTTTTCTCTGGCAATTTTTTTCAGAAATAGACTTCTGAGTTCTTCCTCCTACTCTGTCTTAGTCTGGAAACTCAACTGAAACCTGTCCACCATAGGTGACCTTGGTAGTATTTGAAATACGGAGGCATAGCTTCCAGTATCACAGCAACATTCAAGCCACTACAACACAGCAAACTGAGAGATGAGTGGGAAAAGTTAAGCTAAAAATGGCTACAAAAATAACATTTCAGGAATTTGGATGAAAGAAGGAATAAAATAGGCGAAGTACTAGCCTCGTAAGACAAGAGGTAAACGGAGGCCAAAATAACAATGGCTTAAATTGTTGACTCTGTTGAGAATATTTTTTATTTATTAAAGGCTAATAGTTCTTGGAGAGACAAATAATTAAATCTCTAACAGTAGAATATTAAGCCAAATGACTAATGGTGAGGATAATTTGGGGCAGGGTTCCTAGCATAGTGCCTTTAAGTGGCTAAAAAAGCTGTCCCTGTTACAAAGGTTCTTTAAGCTAGGAAATTTGGATAGTTAACGTCCTTGGGCTATGAATCTTTGAAATAACACAGGTTCTCAGGAAAAGTAATTAAAGCCTTGTAGTAGCTTACCCTAGGGGCTGGTGCTTTGGGACTGCTTTATAACTGAGGTTACACTGTCACAAAAGGCTTCAGGTGACTCTGATGTTTTTAGTGGGATGAAATCAGAAATCTGGTAACAGTGGGAAGCAAGAGTAGCTCTGTGCAATGAAATCTGCACCAGGGTTTAGTTAGAAGTTGGTTAGAGCACAGCATGAATGGCCCAGGCTTGAAGACTAGGCAGTTTCATAAGGATGTAGAGGGAGACACATGGACATCTCAGTACTGAATTTTGGCACCAGTCATGTTTGATCCCAGATGTGTGTAACTGCAGAAGGCCATCCTGCAGAAACGTTGGGCAATAATTACTACGGTAACTGCAAAGCAATTGGAAGAGAGCAAAATTCCAGGAAGATAAGTGTCTCGGTCATTTAGAGCGGCTTTAAGAGAATTATCACAGGCGGATGGCCTTAACAAAAAGAAGTTTATTCTCTCACAGTCCACCAGGCTAGAAGTTGGAATTCAGGGCCCCAGCTCCAGGGAAAGACTTTTCTTTCTCTTTTAGCTCTGGAGGAAGGTCCTTGTGATGCTTCAGTTTTTCCTTGGCCTGGGTGCATCTCATCACAGGAACCTCAGGTCCAAAGGACACCATGTACATCCAGGGCTGCTTTCTTGGTGGTGTGAGATTCCTTGTAATGTTGCTGTTGTAGCAGCACTAGATGACCAGTGCAGAGCTTGATACCAGGAATGAGGTACTGTTGTAACAGACACCTAAAATGTGGAAGCAGTTTTGTAATTGTGACTAACTTGAGAACTCAGAAGGAAAAAAGAAGAGCTGTTACACTGGAGATGACTCAGACAGAGACAAGCAGCACTACTAGAAGTGGCAGACCAGTGTGAGATGGTGCTGGAGATGATCTATGGAGAAAGAGAGCTGAGTGTGCAGGAGGATACCTGGAGGAGGATGGAGTCTCCTGGGACGTTCTGGTGGAACTACAGAGCTTTAGAACACTTGCATCAGCAGGGCAGATGCAGGTATGAGGCCTGAGAGCTGAGAAGCCAAGACCAGAAACCAGAAGTTGAAGAGACAAGGAAAACATGTAGATGAACTGCCTCAGTCTCAAAAAAGTATGAGTGTGACCTCAAGGGTTTCAAAGGATGGAGCTATGGTCCCTGGTGTTCCTAAGAGTGGAGTCACTACTCAGACAGATAAGCAGAATGGTGTGCCTAAAGCCAAGGGATAGAGTTGCTATTCCAGTGGGGCTTGAAGGTGGAGTTGAAGCCCAGGGCCAATGGGCTTCTACTCGGAATCCAGAGAGTGTGGCCAATACTTACAGTCTAGAAGGCTGGGCGACTGTGTGAATGATCTCAGAGAACAGAGGATTATTTTTAAGGCTGGATGGCTGATGTAACACATTCTAGTGACTTTCTTGGTACCTGTTATGCCATCTTTCCCTTCAGTTTCTCCCATTTGTAATGGAAATATCTACCTTGTGGGGGTTACATCATTGTATGTGGAAGCAGATGATTTGTATTCCAGATTTCAGATTACTAAAACAACAGGCAAACATCACCCTTAAAGCTTCCCTGATCTGGGGTTCACCTGCTTTTCCACCCCGTCTCTTACTACTCTTCCCTTATTTCTTATGTCATAGCTGTAGTGTTTGTAGAATAGTCCAAGTTGTCTCTGCCTTGGGATATGTCAACTAACTGTACCAAAGGTACAACTATCCCAAGGCTGACCCTTTTCATCCCTCAGGTTCAATCTTTAAATATCACTTCCTAAGAGGGTGCTTCTCTATTCACTCTGTCTAAACTACCCTAGTAGTTACCCTGTCCAAACTACTCGTATTACAGAAATGATCTGGAATTTTACATTGATTTCTTCCTTGCCCTTGGAATGTAAGTTCCTTGCTGGGAGCCAGCCTCAGCAGTGTTTCGGGACCACGAAGGGATGGGTGACGTCAGCGAAGGAGGAAATGATGAGAATGAGACAACCAGGAATCTAGAGATCAACAGCCTGTCAAAGCCTGTCTTTCTTTATTTTTATAATCAATGAGGGTCGCCATGTGACGGCACTTGGCTGGCGGAGGTAACTGCTCTTTGACCATGTAAGCTATTGGCTAGTAAGAAGTTGGTACCTCGTGGTCTCTTTTCATGTTAATTATTAGGGTCCTCTCTGTTAGCTAGTAAAGAACCAATACATTATGGTCTTTTTTATGTTAATCATTAGGGCCCTCTAAATAATGGTCTGAGACAAGTATATTTGTGATTATAATCAACAGTGAAAATAAAGCTATACCTTCAGCCCTATCCTCGAGGTCAAAGGTGCAGGAACGAGGGATAGACTCATCTTAAAAGTTAATCTGACTGTCTCTATTTGTTCCTTCTTTGTTCTTTCTTATCTCTTCCTGTGGGGACAGTAAGCACCCACTGTCCCCCCACGCTAAGCCTCTCTTAAACCGTTCTAAGAAGGGTATTACTTTAGTATTTGTCTATTTGCCATAACAAATATAATAAATTTGGAAGCCTATCTGTCTTCCTGATGTAGGAAGTGGAAAGGCTGTGTGTGGTGTCGTCCCTGGGGAGCTCCCCAGGGCTTCTCTGTAATCTTGCATTTTACATGTGGAGGGGGAAGTGCAGGTGGGGGAAGCCAGCGGAGCTGGGCCGGCTTCAGTGCTCTCAGGCTGGGTGTGCTGCATTGGAATTCATTAAGCCGAGGGGGTTGTAAAACCCTTCTTCTTTGATCCTTGTGCCGAGAGATAAGAAGGTATTTTTGAGGAAGGTTTGATTAGGTTGCAAAATATTATCAAGGCGAGTATGGCCAGAAATATGTCACGGGTGAGATGCCTCCGCCTGCCATCACATAAGCTTGTGACTTTGTTCACAGAGGCTTTTGTGGGTGACAGGCCTAGGCAGTTCCTTGAGAACATACAGCTACCTGCTCTATTCATCACTGCCTTCCTGGTGTCTAAAACAGTGCCTGTCATATATTAACTGTTGATTGACTATTTCTTGCATAGATGAAGGAGTAAATAAACAAACAGGGGAGCTAAATGGCAAAGGAAAGGCAGATGAGAAGACATAAAGCACTAGTCACAAAAAATAAGATAAAAGACTAGCTTTGGGGACCAAGTAAATTGTCAAACTTGGCTTAGTGGTCAATTTTGACTTGAAAAACAAAGCTGCTGTTTTGTGTGGTCTTAAGTTTTCTCTGATTAGAGGTTAAATCAGATATAGAGCCCATTTTTGTTGTTGTTAGCTGCTCTTTAGTCAGCTGCAACTCATAGCAACCTTACACATAAGAATAAAATGTTGTCCAGTCCTGCACCATCTTCATGATAGGCAACATTATATTAAAAATGACTAGAAAAATCAGGTATCAATACTTCAATTGAAATATAGACCAAAAATGTGGAGTAGGTAGCTTGTTTTCACTTCTCATCTTGAGTTAGGTGATATCAGCAAATGAAGGTCAATATTCTGTTGTTATCTATAAAGATTTCACTGAGTAACTTTTGGAAGAAGATCGCTCATCCTTTCTTTCTACTCTGCCTTAGTCTGGAAGTTCTGCTGACACCTGTCCATCATGGATAATCCTGCTGGTAGTTGAAATACTAACAGCGTAACTTCCAGTATCATGGCAACATGCAGATCACCACAATATGATGAACTGGCAGATCGATAGTGGCAGAGCTTGTTGTTGCTGTGGTTGTTGTTAAGTGTCATCATGTTGGTTCCAACTCATAGCGATCCTAAGCACAATGGAACGAACACTGCCCGGTCCTGCACCATGTCCACAATCAGTTTTACGCTTAAGCCCATTCTTGCAACCACTGTGTCAGTCCATCTTGCTGACAGTCTTCCTCTTTTATGCTGCCCCACCGCTCTACCAAGCATGTTTTCCTTCTCCAGGGGCTGATCCTTCCTGACAACATGTCCAAATACATAAGATACAGTCTTGTCATCTTTGCTTCCAAGAAGCACTCTGGTTGTACTTCTTCTGGAGCAGACTTCTTTCTTCTTTTGCCAGTCCATGATACATTCAACATTCTTCTCGAACACCACAATTCAAAGTGATCAATCCTTCTTCTGCCTTCTTTGTCCAGCTGTTACAAGCGTATGATGCAATTGAGAACACCATGGCTTGGGTCAGGTGCACTTTACTCTTTAAGGTGACAACTTTGCTTTTCAATACTTCAAAGAGATCCTTTGCAGCAGATTTTTCCAATGCAATGCATCCTTTGATTTATTGACTATTGCTTCCATGGGAGTTGATTGTGGACCCAAGTAAAACAAAACTCTTGACAACTTTAATCTTTTCTCCATTTTTGACAATGTTGCTTACTGAATCAGTTGTGAGAATTTTTGTTTTCTTGAGGTTGAGGTGCAATCCATACTGAAGGCTACTGTATTTGATCTGTGTCAGTAAATGTTTCAAATCCTCTTTGCTTTCTGTAACCAAGATTGTGTCATTTGTGTAATGCAGCTTGCTAATAAATCTTTTTCCAATCTTGATGCCTTGTTCTTCTTCATATAGTCCAGCTTCTCAGTTTACTTGCTCAGTATACAGACTGAAAAATTATGGCGAAAGGATACAACCCTGACGCACAGCTTTCCTGACTTTAAACTTAGCACTTTCTCTCTGTTCTGTTTACATGACTGCCTCTTGATAATGTCCAGATTCGTTAGACACAATTAGGTGTTCTGGAATTCCCACTATCTGCAATGTTAGTCATGATTTGTTATGATTCACACAGTTGAATGTCTTTGCATAGTTAATGATTCAGCCAAGTCTATCTGACATCCAGCAGTGATATCCCTGGTTCCATGCCTTTTCTGAATCTGGCTTGAATTTCTGGCAATTCCTTGTCAATATACTGTTGCAATCACTTTTGAGTGATCTTGAGCAAAATTTTGCCTGCACATAATATTAATGATATTGTTCAGTATTTTCTGTATTTGTTTGGATCTCCTTTCTTTGGAATGGGCAAAAATATATCGATTTCTTCCAGTCAACTGGCCAGGTAGGTGTGTCCTACAAACTTTTTGGCATAGACAAGTGAGCACTTCTAGCACTGCGTCTGTTTTGTGAAACATCTCAAATGATATTTCATCCATTCCTGGAGCCTTCTTTTTGATCAATGCCTTCAATGCAACTTTGACTTCTTCCTTCACTACCATTGGTTCCTGATCATATGCTCCTTCTTCAAATGGATGAGCATTGACCAGTTCTTTCTGGTATAATGACTCTATATTCCTTCCATCTTCTTTTGATGCTCCCTGAGTCATTTAATATTTTCCCTGTGGAAAACATTAATCACTATTGCAACTTGAGATTTGAGTTTTGTCTTCAGTTCTTTCAGCATGGGAAATGCAGAATGTGTTCTTCCCTTCTGGTTTTCTATTTCCAGCTCTTTGCATATGTTATTACAACACTTTATTTTGTCTTCTTGAGCTGCCCTTTGAAATCTTCTGTTTAGATCTTTTACTTCACTATTCCTTCCTTTTGCTGTAGTTGCTTGACGTTCAAGAACAAGTTTCAGAGTCTCTTCTGACCTCAGATTTGGTCTTCTTTTTTTTTCTCTTTCCTATCTTTTTAATGGCCTCTTGCTCTTTTCATGGCTGATGTCTTTGATGTCATTCTGCAGCTTGTCTGGTCTTCAGTTAGCAGTGGTCAACACATCAGCTTTGTTCTTGAGATGGTCTTTGAACTCAGAAGGGACATACTCAAGGTGATACTTTGGCTCTTGTGAACTTGTTCTAATTTTCTTCTGTTTCAATTTGAATTTACACATGAACAATTGATGCTCTGTGCCACAGTCAGCATGTGGACTTGTTCTGACTGCTGATATGGAGCTTTTCCATCATCTTTTCCCACCAATGTAGTCTATTTGGTTCCTGTGTATTCTATCTGGTGAGGTCCATGTGTACAGTTGTTGTTTGTGTTGGTTAAAAAAGGTATTTGCAATGAAGAAGGTGTTAGTCTTGCAAAACTCTATCATGAAATCTCCGGCATTATTTCTATCCCCAAGGCCATATTTTCCAACTATCAATCCTTCTTCTTTGTTTCCAACTTTTGCATACCAGTTGCCAGTAATTATCAATCATCCTGACTGCGTATTCAATGAGTTTTGGACTGCAGAAGCTAGTAAAAATCTTCAGTCTTTTCATCTTTGGCCTTAGTGGTTGATGCATAAATTTGAATAATAGTCATATTAACTGGCCTTCCTTGTAGGCATATGGATATTATCCTATCATTGACAGCATTGTACTTCAGGATAGATTTTGAAACGTTCTTTTAGATGATGAACAAAACACTGTTCCTCTTCAAGTTTTCATTCCCAGCATAGTAGACCATATGAATGTCGGATTCAAACTGGCCAATGCTGGTCAATTTCAGCTCTCTGATGCTTAGGATATTGATGTTTGTGCTTTCCGTTTCACTTTGATGATTTTGAATTTTCTTGGATTCATATTTCACCCATTCCATGTCCCGACTGTTAATGGATATTTGCAGCTGTTTCTTCCTGTTTTGAGTCATGGCATATCCGTGAATGAGTATGCCAAAGGCCTTAGTCCATCCATGTCATTAAGATTGAGTCTACTTTGAGGAGGTAGCTCTTCCCCAGTTGTCTTCTGAGTGCCTTCCAACCCAGCAGCTCATTTCCCAGCACTGTATATGACAATGTTCCACTGCTATTCATAAGATTTTCTCAGGCTAATTCTTTTCAGAAGTAGACTGCCAGCTCCCTCTTCCTAATCTGCCTTAGTCTGGAAGCTCATCTGAAACCTGTCTACTGTGGGTGACCATGCTGGTACTTAAATACCAGTGGCATAGCTTCCATCATCGTAGCAATAAGCAAGCCTCCACTGACAGATACTTGGGGGCTGCTCACTCTATTTTTACTCCTCCTATCAGTAGAGCTTCTAGTAGGGCTTAAGTTAGTCCTAAAGATGTGGCTTAAGCTAGAACTATGGATGGATATTACAAACAAAATATGTGGACAGTCCCCGTAGTTATGAACCAACCCCCATAAAGCCTACTACATTAAAAATCTGAGGTACAGATTACAGTTTGTATTAACACATAGGTGCTACACTGCAACTTACATCAAAATGTTATTATTATGACTACTGCATTACTATGTTAAAGATGTTTTAGTATATTTGGAAGTGTTTTCCTCTAATATTTTTAAGCATAGAAAGCTACACTGCATACCAAGTAAAACATTTGACAGATGTTAAATACAAACCAAGTGACATTTAACTGTTCTGATTTACATACAAATTTTAATAAAGGCAGACTTAGGAGTGGAACTTGTTTGTAATACAGGGGCTGTCTATAATATCAGAATGGCAAGTGCTTTATCAACATTGATATGGCCACGTTACTGTCTGCATCAGTGACAGACACCACTAATAGATCACAGCATCGTTATTGCTAATCCCATATACTGTTTCAACAACCACCAGCCAGTAGAAGGTAAACTCCATGAGGGGAGGGCTTTTGTCAGTTTAGCTCAGTGTTTTCCCCTTTGCCTTTAGAAAATGCTTTTACTTGTCATGCAGTAAATAGTTGTTGAAGTAAATATTCAATGGATGACTCACACATATGAGATATAGGTTGTATGTCATCCCTGGCCTAAAGTAGAAAGATACAGAATTACTATTAGGTAATGGAATTGTTATCACAGAACAGCAATAGTGATTCTGATGCCCATGAGAAGTGTTTCCATGCAGACAGCTGATAGTTATCTCACCATGACCCCAAAGTACAAAACTCCAAGACTGTTCCTGAAATCTGCCATACACTTGGAGAAACTCATCAAGGGTTCATGATGCATCCTACCTTTGCTAAATTATACTCCCAAACTCAGTGCTGTTGAATTGATTCTGACTTATAGTGACTCTATAGGACAGAGTAGAACTGCTTCTATAGAATTTCCAAGGAGTGCCTACTGGATTTGAACCGTGAACGTTAGGATTAACAGATGGAGCACTTAACCACTATGCAACCTGAGTCTCCATGAATTATACTAGTTAGTATAAAATGCTATAGAAGTTTATCAAGTGATTTTCATATGGTGCAAATGAGTCAACTCAACACTTATCTACTGTTGTTATTGGGTATCAGTGAGTTGACTCTGACTTGTAGAAACCCATGTGACAGAGTAGCACTGCTGTACAGGGTTTTCTTACTGTAATCTTAACAGAAGTATATTGCCAGATCTCTTATGAAGAACCAGTGGGTGGATTTGAACTGCCAAACTTATAGTTAGCAATAGGCTACTTAACCATTATGCCACCAGGGCTCCTTATTTATTACCTATTTGGAAAACCTGGTGACATAGTGATTAAGTGCTGTAGCTGCTAACCAAAAGATCTGCAGTTCAAATCTACCAGATGCTCCTCAGAAACTCTATGAGGCAGTTCTACTCTGTCTTATAGAACAGCGGTGAGTGAGTTTGGTTTTAGGTTAGATATCCATTCAATTCAAAGGCAACAGGTTTGGGGGTTTTTTTGTTTGTTTGTTTCTAGATATCTATTAAGGAGCCCAGGAACCCTGGTGGCATACTGGTTAAGTGCTACAGCTGCTCACCAAAAGGTCAACAGTTTACACGCTCCTTGGAAACTCCATAGGGTGGTTCTGCTCTGTCCTGTAGCGTCACTATGAGGCAGCCACGGGTTTGGAGCCCTGGTGTCCCAGCAGTTGCATGTTCAGCTGCTAGTGGAAAGGTCAGTGATTTGAACCTAACTGCAGCATTGCAGGAGAAAGGTATAACAGACAGCTTCTGTAAAATTACAGTCCCAAAAATTGCATGAGGCAGTTCTATTCTGCCCTACATAAGGTCACTTGCTATGATTTGGAATTGAGTAGATGGCAATGGGTATGGATTTCGGTATTCTACTACCTTCTATATAAGATTTTAAGCCTGTATTTCTTTAAAAAGAAAAATTAAGAGGAAGATTAATGTGCTCAAAGGGTGATTTCTTCAGCAGTCATTTTATGCATTAGTACACTGATTATTCACCAAAGGGACTGCAGCTAACATCGAGATTGCACACGGGATATACATATACATATACATATACGTGTGTGTGTGTAAAATACTTTTCCTGCATTCATTCATTTACACTACCGGTATTTTTTGAGAACCTACTCTGTGTCTGTTACATGCCTGGCACTGAGAATACAGAGTACAACTGTCCCATAGAAATTCCAAGGAGTGGCTGGTGGATTCAAACTGCTGATGTTCCGGTCAGCAATGAAGCTGTTAACCACTGGGCCACAAGGGTTTCACTGAGAATACAGTAATGAACCAAATTATGTCCTTTGTGTGAAAATTACATTTTAATAAAGGAGACAGACAAAGAACACAAGCATATGTCTGTAATAGAATCTCAAATAATGACAAATTATTTGTTTTGTTAGAGTAGTGGAGACCAGCTTGATTAGAATGAGTGTGAGAAAGGATAAAACGGAAGTAAATGAAGCAAATATAAGACTATTTCTTAAGTGGATTTGTTTTAAAGGAACCCAAGAAAGTGGGTGGTCAGTATAAGGGTATGAGGACCAACAGTTTTATTAAGGTGAGAGATACTTGAAGGGCTGAAGGAAATAGTCTACTACATTGGAAAACTGCAGGAGGAAGAGGAACAATTGCAGGGGCAATGTCCTTGAGAGGCATGACGGGGTGGAATGTGGTGAACTTACATACCTCTGGTATCTGTGGAGAGAAGCGAAGGCCAGTCTGTGCATGGGTACTGATCTGTTCAGGAAGAGATGCGATGTGATTATCCTCATTCCCATCCGTGTTTCTTCATGCCAGTCTTTTTTCAGACCATACTGGAGAAACTGAAGCAGTTCAGGAGCTGTTTCCCCACTAAGCCCTGGAATGCCCAGAGGAGTGAGATTGAGTTCTTGTACTCAAGGACACTTCAATCTAGTAGACTCCTGTGAAAATGCATCATCCTATGCACATATTAATAAGATACTTCTCTTGGAGAAGGTAAAATCATATAAAACTGGGAATAGATAAAGAAATGGTTGACATTGAGATGACTGTGACTTCTGGTGACCTTATGTGCAGTAGGATAAACATTGCCAGGCCTTGCATCATCCTCACATTCACCAGCATGTTCAAGTCCACTGCTGTGGCTATTGTGCTAATCAATCTCGCTGAATATTCTTTCACTAGATTTCTTGGGACATGTCATCAGGAGGGATCAATTGCTGGATGAGGACATCATGTTTGGCAAAATAGAGGGCCAGAAAGGAATCGGGAGACCCTTGTTAAGTTAAATACAGAGTTACCTTAAGGAAAAAGAGAATAAGGATCAGAATAACATCCCTAAAGACAATGAAAATATGTCAGAAATAAGTGCCCACAGAACAAAAGACCTAGTCAGTTTGGTGTAATCATTTCAAATCTAGATTTGTATTAATCTTTCTTTCTCTCATGTCCATTCTTGCATGCTTCCTTGAATTTACAAGCTCCAATTAAGTGTGTTTGGCTAATAACTGCATCATGAAAACATCTCCAACTGTTAAAGTATTGAATATTCTGTTTTTGACACTCTTCACAAACCTCATAGGATTTGAAACACTTGAAACATGCAGAGGAAATCAGACTACATGCTCACGTATATTTTAGTAGAAAGATTTCTTAAAAAACATGAAGACCAAAAAAAAAAAAAAAGAGAGAGAGAAACCAAATTCAGTTTCTGAGCTTGGCACTTCAACGACTTTGCACATTGCTCTACTCTAAACAGGAAAATAAAATCAGCGTTGTTTCTGAGCATACGCTTTTGACATTTTTTTCCCTTGAAGTCTGTGAATTATTAATAAACTAACTTCTCTTTATAGTTCAATCTTTAGAGATTTAAAGTGCTCACTCAAATGCACAGGGAAGAGCTAAGGCTTCAGCTCCAATCAGCTCCAATCCTCTTTGGAGCTGGTGTCCTTGAGGTATCGCTGAGTCTTTGATATCAATCTTTGATTCGACTGGGAATTTCTGATCATTTCTAGAACTAGACCGTTAATACCACTTAATGCCCTGTTTAAGTTGAGCCATTTCTGCAGCTGGTTTTATGCTTTTACTTTGCTCCTGAGATATTTTATGTATGTGTTTATAGCATCTATATGTACATATATAGTTATGATTGATAGATTACTTCTTGATGGGTTGTATTAGAACACAGGACTTTTGATAACAGAGGCTGTTCAATAAACTGACAATTCTTGTAATAAACCATGTTAGATCTAACTACCACCACAAGTACTTCCTCCCTAAGCTCCACAGAGAAAAGAAGTTTCTGAAAACCAGTGTTGTATAAAGTGGAATGGATGAGCTCTGGATTAAGTTTTTCCCTTGACTCTGTGTCACTGAGTATGTTAAAGAATGATTCTGAGTCACTGATGGTCAGATGTAAGGGCGAGAGGCTCTGATCATTGACAGGGCTTTGGAAAACTAAGCTGATGTCACTTCCAGAATGATTATTCTATCACATCCTATGACCTCAATCTATGGCAATTACCCCCTTTTCTCACAGAGGGAGAAACTATCAGAGTTTAATTAAATTGTCTGATACCATACATATTTCTTTAAGAGATTGAATTTGCCTTTCTGCTTATCTGAAGACGTTGGTGGTTCGCAGATAGAATTCTCACCTTTCATACAGGAGATCCAGGTTCAAGACCTAGCCAAAGTACCTCAAGCCAAACCACTACCCATCTGTTAATGAAAGTTTGTGTGTTGCTATGATGGTGAACAAGTTTCAGTAAAGCTTTCAGACTGACAGGCTAGGAATCTCCAAAAATTAGCCAATGAAAACCCTGTGAATAATTAACAGTCCAATCCCCAACAGATCGTGGGGACAGCACAGCACTGGGCTGTGTTACTCTCTATTGTGCATGGGTCACAATGAGTACAGGGCCAACTTGACAGCAAGTAACAACACAACAGGGGGTTCAGGTTCTACGTGAGATCTTTGCTTCTCTGATTGCTGCTCTGTGTATTGATCTAAAACAAAAAGCTACAGAGAACACAGGGCAAACCATCAGCATGAGTGACCTGCTCCTCTCTTTTCTGACGCGCTTGAGGAAAGTGACTTTAACATTGAACTTACCCCTGTGTCGTGGATTGAATTGGGTCCCTCCTCAATCTCTGTATCAATTTGGGGAACCCATGATTCAGTCTTGTGTAATTGTCCACCATTTTGTCATCTGATATGATTTTCCTGTGTGTTGTAAATCTTACCTCTGTGATGCTAATGAGGATGGATAGGCAGAAGTTGTATTAATGAAATAGCACTGAAACTATAAGATTGGATTGTGATTTAAAAGACAGCAGTGAGCAGAGGGACAGGAGGATCGAATACGACCAAGAAACTGCCAGGAGCAGAGCAAATCTTTCGGACCCAGGGTTCCTGATGGAGAGGTTCCTAGTCCACTGGAAGACCGGGCTTTTTTCCAGAGCTGACAGAGAAAGCCTCCCCTGGAGCTAGCATCCCGAATTTGGACTTTTCTCCTACTAGATTATGAGAATAAACTTTTGTTTATCAAAGCCATCCACTTGTGGCATTTCTGTTACACCACCACTAGATGACTGTGACAGCCTGGCCTTCTTATCCCTTTGCCTCCTGCTGTACAACCTGCCGGGATACAATGGTCGAACGGGAGAGTCCCCAGGTGACCGTGTTGAAAGGAATGCTTAGCAGGGGACCCGAAGAACTGAGAGTCCACAACAAATACCAAGTCTTTCCCACCACTGCCCCGTCACACAGGCCGCAGATTGCCTCTCTCCTGAGAAGGCCTGTATCTGAACCTGAGCCACACAAGTGAGGGGGGCGCGGAGAAGATAGAAGAAGAAAAGAGAGCTTTTTATTTCTTCTTTTTAAAGCAAGTTCTATTCTGGGGTTTTTATTTACTTTTTTGTTTGGCTTCAGAGGTTAAAGGGCTCACAGTAACGGAAACTGGATACCGTGGATTTATTGCTCTTCCTCTGGGCTCTCTGATTTGCTCTGTGGTGAGTGTAAGCTTCCTTAGCCTTTCTCACCCAGGACCTCAGGCTTGGTCCAGCTGTAAAGACTCCCTCTCTTGAGGATCTGGGAAAATGTTTAGACCTGTTTTTTGTTGTTGGTGAGTTTTTTTTGGCAGGTCAGAGGCAACCCAAGCTAGGTATGTTCAGCGCTGGCTTCAGTCAATTTCAGGCTGAGTAAAAATACGTATTTGTTAATGAAAAACCTAGTATTTTCTTGAGACTAAGTCTTTCCAATGTTAGAGAAAACTGGAGCTTGGTTCCCCTTGCTCCTCTCAGACTTATTCCTGCACTTCCTCTAAAAGAAAGGTTTCCTTCGTTCGCTACTATTTATATTGCAAAACTGCATATCCTTGAGCAACTCTGATTTCCTTGTAGAGGTGGATTTTGATATCATGAGTGCCATATTCCCCTCTCCCGATGAGTCGGATCCGACTCTACGGCACTTGGCTGGCTGGCCTTGAAGACTAAGAATATCCTAAGGGGAGCATGGAAGGTCTCTAGTACACATGGCCAAGCCCTGTCATTTATATTTATTCACTTTTCTCTTTATCTCCAATCACCACCTTAATCAAAACCACCACTATCTTTCCTAGATCACTGCAGTTGTGCCCCAATTTATATTCATCCCTGTATTTTCCCCTTTGACCAAGCCATTCTTTACCCTGCAGCCAGAACAGCCTTTTCAAAACGTAGACCTGTTCCTGCTCACATGTACTTCCTTACGTCTAGAATCAATCACAATTCCTTAATACCTCTTAACAAGGTTCTGCTGGGTTGGTCCCTGTCCACTTCTGCACCCTCACCCTTGCTTTCTGCATTCCAGCTCCAGTAACCATCTAGAATGGTGCATTCATCATGCTCTCTCTGCCTCAGAGTCTTTGCAAAGGCTGTTCCTTCAGTCTAAAAAATTCCTGTGTCCCTGGATAGCTTCTATTCATCCTTGCCATTCTGGGCCAATCTTACCTCTTGAGGGGACCGTTTTTCATTTCTCGACCTGTCTGACCAACCCATATTATCATAGCTCTCACTTCTCCTTTGGAGGACTTTGTACTGGCAGATTTACATTTATTTGTGTAATTATTCTATGAGGATAGCAGTGATGACTCATTTGCTCACAATCATGTATCTGGTGCCTGTCATGGAGTTGGTACATGAAGGGTATCAATAAAGACTGTTGACTGAATTTGCGGATGAGTGGTGCAAATCAGAATGAAGGCTATGAGAAAGTGTGAACTTGATATCCTGTTTCTTCCTCTTCCCCAGGGTTCCTCTACCTTACCCCATTTTTCTCCTCTAAGCCTGGAACACAATTTCCTCTGACTTACTACCTTACATTGTTGCTGGCATTGCCGAGGATTGAATTGTGTTCACCAAAAAATCTGCGTAGCAATTTAGTTAGGCCAAGATTTCCGGTGCTGTATTCTGTTCCTCCACTGTGTAAGTCCTGCCTCTATGATGTTAATGACGGTGCATGGGCAGCAGTTGTATTGCTAGGGCAGGACTAAATGTGTAAGATGGTTTTGTGCCTTGAGACAGTCTCTTGAAACAAAAAGGAAAGAAGCTAGCAGAGAGATTCGGGGAACTGATGCCATCAAGAAAGCAGCACCAGGAGTGGTGTGCATTGGTCAGACCCGAGGTTCCTGTGCCAAGATGCCATCTCACTAAAAAGTGACACAACACAAGGGCTTTGCTCCAGCACTGACAAAGAGGGGAAGACCTCCACTGGAGCAGACACGCTGAATTCAACTGGTAGCCTACTGGACTGCGTATTGCTAAAGCCAGCCACCCATAGTATCTCCATTAGAACAGTACCAGCTGACCAAGACAGGCACTCACACCAGAAGTTAAAATTTGGTCATAAAATCTATTTGGACCATACATTCACTCATTGGATCTGTTCCATTGTGCTCATGTGGCATCCAACAAAAACCAAATCTATTGCCATCAATTCAATTCGAACTCATAGTGACCTTATAGGACAGAGTAGAACTGCTCCATAGTTTCCAAGGAGCACCTAGAGAGTTTGAACTGACAACCTTATGGTTAGCAGATGTAGCACTTAATCACTATGCCACCAGGATTTTCATGAAGCATCCAGAGAAGGCAGAGCTACGTAATTTCAAAGCTATTTGAAATATTTTAAAATCAGGAGCTATCACCTGAAAATATAAGTTTATGATGTATCATTAAAGGAGAAAAGCTGAATTGGGTGCCCTTTGTTTTCCTATATGGCAAAAATTAATTTAAGTAGCAACTGTCTATGTATGACAGTCATTGCCCACTTCACTTATTTATATTATCTAGCTGGTCCCTGAGGGCACTGGAACTGCAACCCCTGATATAATTGACAATATCAACAAGATTACTTCTTTGGCTCTTTCCTCTCCTTTTTGGACCCTAGGAAATTCTAAGGCAATGCACAGTTCCAGGGAAAAAGCATACAGTGGCTTAAAAACTAGTAAAGAGCTATCTGTTCATTCAAATCTCTGTTTGCTGTCTGTGGCTGAATCAGCAATGTCATCAGTCTTTACAACTCACATAACTTTTTCGATTTAGGTAAAGCCAGGTGATGAATTTATAGGAAGTTTCTTATAAAACTTAAGCAAAATGAAACTTAAAACAACAACAACCACTGTAACAATACATCAGTAGCTTTGTGTGTCAAATGGGAGTGACCAATACAACAGCAGTTGTATTGCAGAACAGACAGCCCAATGGTAGAATAAGAACGTCTTGGGCATGAATGGCCTGACTTCTCTCGGGAACTTAAGTAAACTTCTTGAGCTTGTGACCTTCCCCTGGACACAATACAAAGGGTCATTATTTGCTTGATTCTCATGCTTAAAGGAAGTCCAGATGAAAGTTAAAAATAGGGCAATGTGAACATAATGCAACTTTCTCTGGGATCGTAAGTCTTGCGAAGAGCAAGAAGGATGAAAATAAAAAAGAGCTGTCATATCAAATGAGCTTCATGGAAGAGTGTTATTTGCTCACAAATATTAATACAGAAACATCTCAGACTAATTCCTCATTAGCAAAAGTGCCCTGGAATGTAGGTAGAATTCATGTACTCTTACAAGAAGAAATTTTGAGAGAAAAACTCAGCAAAATGGTTGCTTAGAAACTTACCCCTTGATCTGTTCACTCTTCCTAATGGCTTTTCACTGTTTCAACTTAGTATTTTTTCATAATTTCTAGAAGACATATGTATACATACTCCTTCCCTTCTTTTTAGGAAAGTCAGAAGTGTATTCTGGAGCATACAGATGAGTTAGAAAAGAATAGCTGCATGACGCCCAAATTCCAGAGATTACTTAGGAAGAGAGGCCCCTTCTCCACCTCCGTCCCCCAGGATACGATTAACTTAAAATAAACAAAGAGTGTTTTTCTTTTATTTTTTCTTCAATTGGGGCTTGAGGAAGGGCTGAATTTAAATTTCCAACCCTGCCTCAGAAGCATTATTCCAATCAGGGAATTATGTCACAGGTGGAGATGGGTCCCAGGGAAACAAAGCATCTGCTTCCATACAAATGTCATCAGTAATAAAGAAAGATGGGAAAGCCATGTGACCCAGGAGTTGGATCCTGTCCATATCAGATCTGCTTTTCAGTTAGAAAAACAGTAAGCTACCCTCGATTACTCTTCTGCATTTGGTGAAAACCTTCTCTTAGCTTTAACACGGTCCAGAACGGGGAAGAAAATTGGCAAAGGCTTTAGAAAAGATTGCTTCTAAATTCTGTCACAAATTTCAAATGCCCCTCCATTGTTCAGAAGTAAGAGACCTGGAGGAAAATAAGTTTAAGCTCATAAAAACACTCAAAGGGCCTACTGGTCATCAAACAGCTCTGAGCAAACTGTATTTGCAAATGAATCTGAAAACATGTGGATTCAATTTTCCTCGAAATGCCCAGAGGTTAAAAAATTAAGGGGGAAATGTTTGGCAGAAGGAGCCTGGGGTTTGGCTACATGCACAAGTTTCTGAAAAATAAATTGATTGTTTTGCCAGAAAGAAAATATTACCTGGTTTCCCTTCTCAATCATGTCTCTAACTTAATTATCAATGGCACCGTTTTTCATTGTGCCTGCAAACTGGCCACAAAAGTTGAGGTCATTTGAAAGAAAGCAAGTTTGTTTGTTTGTTTCATTCCCAGGGTGACTTGTATGTGACTCACCCAGAATTTCAGTCCCATCGTGGGGCTCATCTCTAGGAACAGAAATTAAAAAAAAAATAAAAAAAAATAAAAAAAAAAAAAAAAAACCACTACCATCAAGTCCAACTTATAATGACCCTATAGGACAGAGTAGAACTGCCCCATGGAGTTTCCATGGAGCACCTGGCAGATTTGACAGCCAACCTTTTGATTAGTAGCTGTAGCGCTTGACCACTGTGCCACCAGGATTTCAGCTATAGTGACAAGAAAATCATCTACTGGGCAAGTTGTTTCTCCTTTGGTGTTACTGCTTACCATCTGCCTCCATTCATTGAGTTTTACCCCCTTTTTTCCTTCTGCCTACCTCCCAAATAATATCCTTTTTACGACTAAATAAACACAGGCAAACATGAAACTGCTCTAGAGCAAATCCAAACTGTTTTAAAAGACCATGAAAATTGAGTGAGTGGGGAAAAAATTACATCATGGGGAAGCAGTGATTAGCTTTGAAACAATGTGAGTCCAGCAGCCGAGAGTCCCATTACTAGATGATGTGTGTTCCCAGTAAGTGGCTGCTCGTGGTCTCTGAGGTAGCACAACTGTCACATGGTTTCATTGTTGCCATGGCAATAATCTGTAATTGTGCAGCAAATCCACAGAACTCGTGAGCAACTCCTTAGTGGATTGGGCTGAAAGAAAATCAAGCCCATGAAAGCCTTGAATTGATGTGGTTATGAAAGTGTGTTGGCCAACCTGGTCCCATTTAAGCTGACCTGATTTTGTGGATTTCCTTCCCCTGGCCCTCATCTACCTGTAGTGAACTTCCTCTTTTATGTATATTTTGCTCACTGTTATGTTCATAATGGGTGAGCGATATAAATCCATTCAGCTAGGGAAAAGCTTCAGCTGGCTCCTTAGAATTCTGAGCACACCTTTTGGACTCTACAGGGTAGGAAATATTGCTCTTTTGGCTATTGGAATTTCCAGACTCTCAACTAGTGTTCAGGACAAAAGGCTGTTTTGTACAGTTAGGTGAAACAACATTTTGAATGCATTAGGGTCTTCACAAGGCCAGGTGGGTATTTTTCTCCCAGCTAAGGCACCAAGGACTTGCTGGGCAGGGGTCTGGTACAGTGAGGATGTGTTTTTCTTGGGGTTCCTTGGCAACAGCATATGCACACATGCGCAGCATACCCATCTAAAGGGATCCACGTCTCTCTTTCCTTCAGGCAGGCTAATACAAACCATGGCCCTGACAACAGCCAGGAAACGGAAGGTAGGTGGCATTTCTCCCTCATGCACTTAGATGCTGTATGACATTTATACTTGTATCAACATCAATCCCAAATAGTTGTGGGCATGGCTGAGCATGGGGGTCCCTGACAGAAAACTGAGCAGGAAGAAGCGCCGGACAAATCACTCCCATGCTCCCGGCTACAGAGAGAATCCCATGGGAATGCTATTTCCAAGCAGATCCCATGAGAACATCTGCAATGAAGTCACTCACGCCAGGCCCTAAACCCAGACTCATTAGTAAAAATGTTTCACTTCTGCTTATTTATTTATTTATCATCCCATATACCACAAGTATGACTTAATTTCCTTCTGTGCATTTTCCTACTGGGAACAGGGAAAGGAATGCGAAGAATGAATATGAAGAAGCATGTTGGGGTGCTTTCTCTTTGACACCCTATCCTTTGGGATACTTTGACTGCAGGCAACAGAAATACATTTTGGCTAATTGAAGCAGAAAGGGATGTGATAATTGAAGAGTGAAGGGCTCACAGACTTGGAGAAAAGACTTTAGAATCAGGATAGGAAATGAACAGGAACCAGGCAACCAAAGGGCTTCAAAGAAACAAACCAAACCCATTACCATCAAGTCAATTCCCAACAACAGCAATGTTATAACGATAGTCACTACTAAAATTATTTAGCTCCAATCTTGTTTTTTTTCATTTGCTGACATTTTTCTCAGGATCAAAGTCTTACGGAAAAGAGTACAAGTGGCTTAATTTGGGCCATAAATCTTGTTTTTTTTTTTTTTTTGTAGGGGGTGGAATAGAATGGGGAAAATGGCACCTTAATTTATAATCCCATCAAGATTAGAGAATGCCAACTAGAGAGAAAATTTCTCAAGACAAAAAATAAAGTGCTTTTGAACATAAAGAAGGGGATTGAATGCTGTGATGGTCATGGTGTCAATGCAAGGAAAAGAGAATTTAATAACAAATGTCCAGCAATGCATCTTGGGGATTGAGTGTGGGGTTGTGGGGGGAGGAGATGTCTGGGGCCAGAACTGAATAGTGGGAGTGCCAGTTGGTCAACTTAAATTAGTATGCCTGAGCAGAGATTTACAAAGAATAATGGGAAAGAAGAGGTAGGTGAATGGAAAGAGAATCTAGAAGAGTAGTCTACAGACAGTCTAGAGAATCTAGAAAATATTTATTTGGCATCCTTTTCCTGAAAGAATATACAGAAAAGACAACAACCTGATTTGACACTAGCCGTGCTAATAGGGCTGACTTCCTGCTATTCAGTGTTCCCGTTAATGTCCACTTCTCAGCATGTCTGATCATGGGTTGAAGCTGACCCATCAGCAATATACTTAATTATGAGCCCATTGTCTCCCTGTGGTGCCACTAATTACAACAGGAACTACATTGCAGCTCACACACTCCGTGGACTTCCACATTCCAAAAGCTGGACTAATTACAGTTAAATGTTGTCAGTGGAATCAACCTCCTTTTTCCTTTCCCCAACCTCACTCCTGTTTGCCATGAATTCACCTCTGAAAAGTCTTCTTTGGTATTACTGATGTCCACAACAATCTTGACTCTGACTAATGAGTACAAGTGACGAGGACTTAAGACTGCAATCCCAAAATGCAAATATTCAGAAATTTCAATGTTCTAGAAGACTATGACCTTTTGTTTTGCCAAGCACAATTTTTGGAATCATATCATGAGGAGTATTCCTACACATACTTTATTTTTAAGGGGAGCAACGGAGATGGATTCAAGAATTCGTCTTCAATGGTTGGGACAAGTCACAGCTTTTTTTTTTCTCTCTCTCTCTCTCTCTCAATATAATTGACCACTTTGGTAATTTCAGCTGTAAATGTACTTGTCCATAGCAAGACAGTACTTCCATGTGTAGGAGAAGAGGTAGAAAGGATGCTGAGAAACACAATAGCCAACAGGCAGGAGAGGGGACTTGTTTGTTATGCAATCACAGAGTGTATCCCACATTGCTTGAGCATGAAGTCCATGTCAACCTGATCAGAAAGAACTTTAATAAGCTGTTCAAGGTCTAGTTCAAATCTCCATTAGTATTAAAATCAATACCTTGGCTGGAAATAAGATGAAGCTTCTGGCCCCCTTCCAAACAGGACTGTTAAGTTAGCCTATGTCAGAAAGCTCTCCCCACATATTCTTCTTAATGTCTCTACACCCCTGTAAAGAGGCAACCCCATGTGCCTCCCCTTTTAATACAAACTAGAGTCACCATAAGTTGGATCCGACTCTACAGCACTTGACTAGTCAACATCAACCACTCCATCATTTTTCCTCCAATGAAATGAACTAGAAGCTGCTCTAGAAAAGTATTTTCTTCTCAAAACAGTTGAACACATTTTAAAGTTTCTAAGAAAACTGCTTTATAACCAACTTCAGAGGGTCAGGGCTACCTCAGAGTCTTTTTACAAATTCAGTATCACAAGTAGGAACAGGATGGAGTTAACCATTCTGCTCCACTGTAACACAATGACTAAGTGCTTTGACTTCAGAATCAGAAAGCTTTAAACTCAATTTGTAAGTTGCTGTCTAACTGATCTCTTCCAGTCTCAGTTTCCAAATTTATAAAGTGAAGAAAATGATAGCTACTCCATACAGTTATTGAGAAGATTCAATAAAGAAAAAAAAGAACATAAAGCGCTGGTATTAGACACATTATTTCATGGAATGTGTTCAATAAGTGATCAGAGTTTATTATTGATATTTGGTCTCTTGAACATAACTCCTGAGTGTGTGGTGGCCAGTCATATTGTCTTAGGAGGAGGGTACACGGAGGTTTGAAATTCTTGTGACATGCTTATAGGACACGAGCACGGAACTCATGATCGTGGGTGGATTATTCAGTAGGGAAGATAAATACAGTGCTTACCTTGCTTACCAGTTCATCTGTCGTGAGTGAACAATTTTACATTTTTTGACCGCATCAAAGACTCTGCTTCAAGCTATATCTGACATCTGTCTTCAACCCCTCAACACCTTCATACTGGATCAAAAGCCCTTTTTCAAGTCTACATTTCTGACAGGGGTGGCTGACCCAGTGTTTTAGGCTGGGTTCTTTAGAGAAGCAAAACCAGTGAAGTGTGTAGATAGACATACAGACAGACAGACAGATAGAAGATAGATAGCTATAGATATGTATCTATAGACAAATAGAAATAAAAACACATATATGTATTTCTATTTCTACTCGTATCTATCTGTCTACATATAGATATATATCTATAGCTATCTATCTACATATATACACACATAGAGAGAGATTTTATCTCAAGGAATTGGCTCATACTGTTGTAGAGGCTGACAAGTGCCAAGTTGGTGGCTCAGGTGTCAGGCTACAGGTTTCTGATTCATGTAGCTGCAGAGGGTCACAAATGCAAGATTGGCAAGTTAGACAGCAGGCTGCTGGCTCACAGGATTTGAAGGCTGGGAACCCCAAGGCTGGTGAACTCCAAGACTGGCAAGTAAGCTGCTAACTAAAGTCACAAAAACCAGAGGTCAGATGATGATGAGCCAGATGCAGAATCTAAAGTGAGCAAAAATGGGTGAGATTTGCCAGAACGCCCATTTATGTTGAATACAGGCCACACTCCTGTAGAAACTCCCCTTACAATTGATTGTTTGACTACATGAAATTATATCATGGAGCCAAGCCAAGTGCCGTTGGAAGTAAATACATTATATCACAAAATGGAGGATAACTACATCATCACAGAACTGCCAAATTACATCGTTGCCAAATCATTGAGCATCATGGCTTAGACAAGTTGACAGACAACCTTAAACATCACACCCAGTGATCAAGGTAAGCCTGCTTGTACTTATTTATTAATCTATAGTGAACAGTGCTACTGATCTGGTAAGCACCAGGCTTATTTGTCTATTGGGTAATCCCCATGCTGCTCCTAATGATCTGTCTTCTTTCCTACACAGAACTCTTTGTCAGCTTGTTCTTGCCAGTTAACTTTCTGATGCAGTCACGCCTTCAGTCCTGCACCTCCTACACAGTAGTCAAGCCAGTCGAGGTGGAGCAAAAGGTACTGCAGATAACTCAAGGAGCGCTGGTGGTACCGTGGTTAAGTGCAGTGTTTGGCTACCAACCAAAAGGTTGGCAGTTCAAACCCACCAGCCACTCCATAGAAAAAAGATACAGCAATCTGTGCTGGGTCTTGAGGGTCACTCTCTTTTTCACTGACCACCTACTTTACACTTACTGATGAAGATCAAGGACCAAAGCCTTCAGTATGGATTGCCCCTCAACATCAGGAAAACAAAAATCCTCACAAATGGACTAGTAAGCAACATCACCACAAATGGAGAAGAGGTTGAGGTTGTCAACGACTTCATTTTACTTGGGTCCACAATCAATGCACATGGAAGCAACAGTCAAGAAATCAAAAGGCACATTGCATTGGGAAAATCTGCTGCAAAGGACCTCTTTAAAGTATTCAAGAGTCTTCACCTTGAAGACTAAAATGTGCCCGACCCAAGCCATGGCATTTTCAATTGCACCATATGCATGTGAAAGCTGGACCATGAACAAAGAAGACAGAAGAAGAATTGATGCCTTTGAATTGTGGTGTAGGGGAGAATGTTGAATATACCACGGACTGCCAAAAAAAAAAAAAAAAACAGATTGGTTCTGGAAGAAGTACAACCAGAGTGCACCTTGGAAGCAAAGATGACAAGACTGCTTCTTACATACTTTGGACATGTTGTCAGGAAGGATCAGTCCCTAGAGAAGGGTATCATGCTTGGTAGAGTGGAGGATCAGCGAAAAAGAGGAAGACCCTCTCCAAGAAGGATCGACACAGTGGCTGCAACAATGGGCTTAAACATAAAAACAATTGTGGACATGGTGCAAGACTGAGCACCGTTTCGTTCTGTTGTTTGTAGGGAACTGACTCGATGGCACCTAACAACAATGACTACCAAGCATGATGTCCTTCTCCAGGGACTGCTCCCTTTTGATAGCATGTCCTAAGTAAGTGGGACAACTTTTCACCATCCTCACTTTTAGAGCACGCTGGTTTGTCCTTATTCTGAGACAGATTTCTTCATTCTTCTGCCAGTCCATGGTGTCGTAGATTGAATTGTGTCCCCCCAAAAAGATCTGTGAATTTGGTGCACTTTACGCTTCTATGAATCTATAGAACATCATCCTGCTGGCCTTTCACTGGAGGAAGGAAAGTGGTGGAGAGGAGGGGAAAGGAGACTGTTGGGAAGATGGGTCATGTATGGATCAGAGAGGAAGAGTGTGCTGTCACTGGGCAGGCAGAGCAGTGGAAGCTGCATATAGGTGGGCATGCAAATTTGTATGGGAATGTACACTGTCATTCAATCATAAAAAAAAATCTGTCAATTTGGCTAGGTCAGGATTCCTAGTATTAAGTGATTATCCACCATTTTGCATGATTCTTCTACTTGTTGTAAATCCTATCACTGTGATGTAATGAGATGGGTTAGTGGCAGTTATATCAGTGAGCTCTGTAAGATTAAGTTGTTTTAAGCCAATATGTCTTGAGATATAAAAGAGAGAAGTCAGCAGAAAAACATGGGGACTTTAAACCACCAATAAGACAGTTCTGAGAGCATAGCACATCTTTTGGATGTGGAGTTCCTGTGCTGATAAGCTCCCAGACCAGTGGAAGACTGGTGATGCTTTAAAAGGACCTTCCACCAGAGCTGACAGAGGAAGGTCTTGTTCATTAAACAGCTTTGACATGCATATGAGGGGACTGAAAATACCATGGCTTGGTTAAGAGCAATCTTAGTCCTCAAAGTAGCTCGTTTGCTTTTCAATGCTGTGAAGAGATCTTTTGCCACACTTTTGCCTAATGCAGTGCATCATTTGATTTCTTGACCACCGCTTCCATGGGTGTTGATAGTGGATCCTGTAAAATGAAACGCTTGACAATTTCAGTCTTTTTTGTTTTATCATGATGTCATTTATTGGTCCAGTTGTGAGGGTTTTTGTTTTCTTTATGTTTAGCTGTCATTCATACTGAAGGCTGTAATTTTTTTTTATCTTTAACAATAAGTGCCTCTGAACATCTCAGGTTGTTAATGAGTTTTTCTGCAACCCTGATGCTGCATTCTTCTTCATATAGCTTGGTTTACCAGATTATTTGCTCAGCATACAGATTGAATAAGCAAAGATCACCACTTTGGAAATCCTAGCGTGCAGTTCTGCTCTATATTATAGAGTCACTATGAATCAGGATGGAACCAACAACAATGGGGACAAACGATTCATGAAGTCCCTCTTGTGTATCGAGTTTCTTTATTAAATTCAGCCAAAATTTGAAGACAGCAGCTGGATGATAAACATGGGTAGGAAACACAACATACACACAAGCTATATCAGAGCAATAGCATTACACATTTGCACACAGAAGTGTGTTCTTAGAGCTAAATGCTTGATGACTATTCACTGATCATTTGATGGGACATATTGGGTCTGAAATCATTTTGATCATTGGAGATCAAAATGGGATTGGGATGGAAAATTCACAACAGTTTTAAAGCTCAGGTCAGTATACTGTTGAAGAGTTGAGGTCCACTCACAGTCAGTTTTCTCTAACCCAGGGCTTTGCTGTCAGGCCACACTCCAAGGAGGGTGCAGAGCTGCTCTGACAAGGATTTTAGAAGGCAGGACAGAACAATATTAGGGAGGGAGTGGATGGGGATCAGGAAATGGCAAGACTGGCTCTTATACCAGCTCAGGTTGCTCACTGTCATATGCAATAAATCTGCACAAAATGTTAAGAGAAATTAAATAAAATAAAGGAAAGACAAATGTGGAAAAACGCTATTGTAATTGAATATTCCAGAACTTGAGACCCAAGCATAATGTTTTTATAACAGTGTATGTAAGAGAGTGTTCTAGTCAACAGCATAATGAGGATTAAGAAATTGAACAACATTATTTCAAAATATTTTGTGGGTTGGATCTTATGTCCCAGAATCTCAAATACACACAGTTCCACTTATGGGAATCTGCAGTGTTAGGACAAAAAGCTCCAGCCCACAGAACATCTGGCTTCAGCCAATGTTCTCCTTCTCTGGTTATTATACATAATAAATTTAGAGGTCCAGGTTTGCATGCTTGGATTATTTGATTTGCTCGGTGCACAGATAAGTTGACCTCTTGTTATGGCTAGTAGTCAGAGGTACTGGACTTCAGTCTGTAAGTGTGAAAATGGTTGTGTTCTGTTCATATAAAGCAGTTGTCACTGAGTCATTTCTGACTTATGGCAACCACATGAGTGTCAAAGAAGAACTGTCTCCATAACATTTGCAATGGTCAATTTTTTGGAAGTACATCACCAGGTGTTTCTTCTGATGTGCCTCTAAGTACCTCATACTTGAACTTGAACCTCAGACTTGAACCTTCAAATTTTTGGTTAGCAGCCAGGTGCATCACCTGTATGGAAGTAGACTGTTATATTTTTTTCCTGCGAAGTGGCAGTTCAATCACTGCACCACCAGGGCTCCTTCTGTAAAGATTACAGCCTAGGAAACCCTGTGGTGCAGTTCTACTCTGTTATATAAGGTCACTATGAGTCAGAATTGGCTTGTAGTCATACAGCAACAACATACCTATGTTAGGCCTTGGTGCTTACATAACATTATGTGGTATGTCATGATTCAGCCACTTACAGAATACTCGGAATCAGCAGAGAGCAATTTTCTCTGCTCTCACTAAGCGTATAGTCCGGCAGGGCACACACATTAGGCAAACTCACACCTAAATGGATATTAATTATAATTATAAGGGGTGTTCTACAGAAGAATAATGGGTGGCATGGGGGAGGTGATTACCTGGTCTGGAGGTCAGGCAAAGCTTTCCTGTAAAAGCAACATTTGCAATATTTAAGCCAATGGCTGTTTAGTCAAGTGAAAAGAAGAGAGGTGGAAGAGGGGAAGGGCCTTCCAGATAGGGAGACCAGCTTGTTCAAAGGCCTGGAGGCAAGGGGGTGAGGTGTATTCGAGGAACTAGAAAAAAGTCAATATGATGAGAATCTAGGAAGCTACTAGGAGATTGGAAGGAAATGAGAGTAAGGAGACAGGCAGGATCCATGCTGAGGATAAACAAATTCAGGTACTGAGACCTTGTTCTCAAAGGGCTTGCCATCTAACAGGTGACCAATCCATTTGCAAAATTAACTTTTGTTAATTAAACCCGAACCCATGGCTGTCGAGGTGACTCAGACTCATGCTAACTCTGTCTGGCAGAGTAGACCTGCCCCGTCAGGTTTCCAAAGCTGTAAATCTTTATGGAAGCAGACTGCCACATCTGTTACTTGGCTGGTAGGCTTAAACCACCAGCCTTTTCTGCTTGCAGCCATCAGCTTAACCACTTTAAGACAAGAAAAGAAGAAACAACATGGGGTTGGTATTACTCGAAGGATCACACGTTTCTGCTATCAGTGTTTCCCCAACATGATTCGTTCATGACCTGAATGGCTTTTCTCCACATTTGTCTAACACCCATATCCTAATTCATATAATACTCCTCTTTAAATACTCCTTTTTGCTAAACAAATTTATTCTTAAAGAAAACTTTAAATGTAGTATTAAAAAACAAAAAACAAATATTTGTCATAAATCAAAGGTAATCATGAAAATAAATAGGCTGTTGGTGAAAAGGTGTTCTTGTTAGACACTGTGGCCTGGTGGAGTTATGAGCTTGATGCTTTCTCTCCATTAGATAAAAAGAGAGATTTGAAAGTGGTATAATTGGAAAGATATATTAATGCCAAACCAGGATGTTCCCCTTGGCTCTGGTGGTTGTTTTTGAAGAAAACTTACAAGTAAGCAATTATTTCACTAAGCAATACAGGATAAGTGATGTCATGTCAGCATGCCACATAAAAACACACAGAAACTGCTGGTGGCACATGGCCCATTCTTTGGGAAACAAAAATATTTCCCAAATAATAAATGTAAGGAGAAGGTGTATGATTTTAGTTCATTGCCAGAAGACTGACTAATCATTGCCCTGGCAAGGATGTATGCCTCGTTTTCTGGAAATAAAGTAGACACTGAGATCAATTATACAAATTTACTTGTACACAAAAATTTCAGAGAAGTATTATCTGGACCAGGACTTGGCCTAACTGGGTCTCAAGACTAAACAAAATCATCTGGAAAGAAAGGAACCTCAGGGAAGGCCTAGTCCGTAGGGCCAGAAAGACAAGCTGACAGTGTCAGGGAGTCTGGGTGGATGGGGTGGTGGGTCTCCACTCACAGAAATCAAAGGAAGACTGACAGCTGCATAGAAGACACATGACCAAAGCCAAAAATGATCAACTGTATTATTCTTAATCTCTTTGTCATGCTTCTTGAGATCCAAGGCACAAGACAGTGAGAAGTTTCTTGGATAAAATCTAAGGGATAATGGCAGATATTTTACTAAGTTGTTAATAGGTAGGACAATTTTGCTGCATATAACCAAAACTCTGATTCAAAAGAGCATATATAATAAGAAAAAATTATCTCACACAACAGAAAGCTCTTAGGGGTGGGTGGTTGTATCAAGGTGTGATGCAATTAGGTCACTAGCTCTTTCTATTATTTGCTTGGTTGTGACATGTTCTACTCCTCAGTTTGTGTTTTCGACTGGATCCTCTCCCGGAAGCAAGACGATAGCCAACAATAGCTGAAGTTTCGTGCTTCCTCGCTCACGTCTAATAAGAGAGGGGAAAAGTATTTCTTCCAACCATTCTGATAGGACCAACTGGGTCCCTTGCTTTCTTCCAGAATAATAACAATCTTTGATAGGCTAGTTTTTAGAAACCTGGATCTTTGAACCAATCACTGACCTTCCAGTATAATAACTAGCTTAGTGAGACCAGGAATTGTTTCTGGAACTTGGGGGAAACTACCAGCTTCCTTAGAGTTTCTTGGGTTGAGTTTTAGGGAAGGATGAATACCTGAAACAGAGAGCTTTACATTTGTTTTCATATTTGATCTGCACAACAATCCTACAAAATTGCACTTTTTAGAGATAAAGATAATAAAGTTCAGAGAGACTAAAAAAATTTATTTGCTTTATATCATCAGCAAGGTTGACAGAACCAGAATGCAGACTTGGGTTCAAGAGACTCCAGAACCCTGCCTCTTACTGACTAGTCGGCTGATCTATTTAGGGTGGAGATCTCACAACTTTAGCCACACAACACAGGGTGTTCAAGGATGCTGGAAATGGCCCACACAAGGTGGACTCATTTTTACCCCATGCTGTGGAATGATGGGAACATTGTGGAAAAAGCTTGAGCTCAGCTCTCAGGTTTCCACAGTTATTTGTCTGTTGTTACCAAACACTAAAGACTTGAAAAATTTGCTGTGGTCATATAGGCAGAAAAAATGACCTCATGCTTGCAGCCACAAATCAAAAGTGTTCTGGAATCTGTAAAACAAACTGTATTTTAATTAGAAGAGAGAAAGCACATTGAAGACTCTTCTTGGATTTCTTTTTTTCAAACTCTCCCTTGGCTTGTCTTCTGGCCAAAATGTGACAAGTGCCCGAAATCTGATAACAAACACACACTTTTGAAGTCATTGTTAGCTTTCCTAAAAAGAAAAAGAAAAAAAAAACAAAAAACACATTAGTTTTCTGTTACCAGTAACAGTTCAAGAATATGTAGCCTTGAAATAAGGTACATGAGAACACAAGAAGTCATCTTTCATTAAATATTAAAAAGTAAAAATGGAACTCTCAACTCGTTTTCTTCTCTGCTTAGAAAGTTTTTTATTACGTTAGTTCCTCAGAACCTTGAACCAGGCAATATGAAAAATACTTGCAGTTTATACTAAAAATCCAGTCTTTGATTATTGTCCGTGTTTTATTGTTAAACATTGGCCCAAACTTCCTGGCTAAAGATGAAATTTTTGCAGTTGACAGTTGGAGAGTAATAATGCAGTATCAGTGAGCTACTGCATTCCATGGTTTGTAAAACTCTTGGTCGCTGACATAAAAGAAAAAAAAGGCTGCTACTGTCACGGAGTTGATTCCAACTCATGGTGACACTGTAGGACTGGGGAGAATTGCCATGTAGGGTTTCCAGGGCTGTAAATCTTTACGGAAGCAGATGGCTACATTTTCCATAGAGTAGGTGGTAGAGTTGAGCAGCCATACTTTCAGTTAGCAGCTGAGTGCTTAATGACTGTGCCACCATTGCTCCTTTCACTGTTGCTATCAAGTGAGTTTGACTCATAGTGACCCTATAGGGCAGAGTAGAACAGAGCTGCCAACGAACAGCTTGTGGATCCGAACTGCTTACCTTTTGATTAACAGCTGAATTCTCAAGCACTGTGCCACCAGGGCTCCAAGGCTGTTAACCTAGAACCCTTTACACTGATTCTGACTCATCACAACAGTAATGGACAGGGTAGAACAAACGGTTTCCCAGGAGTGCCTGGTGGATTCCAAATGCTAACCTTTTATTTAGCAGTTATAGCTCGTAATTGCTTTGTCCCTAGGGTTTCCAGTGCTCCTTTACCAATAAATCAAAACCAGTGCTGTTGAGTTGATGCTGACTCATAGCAACACTGTAGGACAGAGTAGAACTGCTCCATGGAGTTTCCAGGCTTCACCTGGTGGATTTGAACTGCTGACCTTTTGGTTAGCAGCCGTAGCAGTTAACCACTATGCCACCACAGTTTCCAGTCTTTGTGTAATCAAAGGGGAGGGGTAGGGAAAAGAACAAACCTTCACATGTGCTTATTATAAGTCACACATTTTTCCAAGAATCTTAAATGTATTATCTTATTTATTGCTCTCAACTACTCAAGTGATTTTTTTATCTCATTTTTGTAGATGAACTTACTTAAATTTGGAATGTTAATCAACTGTATATAAAGTTAGAGTGGCTTCAGATGCAACTAAAAAGATATATAAGTGAGAATGGTTAAAACAGGCAAACTTTTTATCCACAAGGTCAAATAATAAATATATGATCCATAAGTTCTCCATCAGGATTACTTGTCTCTGAGTTGTAGCATAAACATAGCCATAGACAAATGTACAGAAAAAGTGCAGCTCTGTCCCAACCAAACTTTATTTACAAAAACAGGCATTGGGCTGACTTTGGCTTTCAAGCCATAGTGTACTACTAAGCTCTGGTTTCAAGCAGTGCTTTGCAAACTACTTCTAAGGAAGTTTCATTTTTGTTTATTTTTGTCTTTAACTTCTCTTTAATTTCCAACATATTATGTACTTTTATAAAGTACTTTTATAAAATACAATGATATTAGATTACAGGAAATCCGTAATTTAATACAGGTTTCCATTCTATAACTTTGTTGTAAATCTGGTGTTAAGTTGAATACCTCTTTCTTTTATTTTTTAGTTTTCATTGCTATTGCCTTTTGCTATTTGTACCTTTGTAAATCCAGTCTTTGAACATCTGTAAGTGAACATCTGAGAATGATAAAAACAGTTACTTACATGCTACAACACTGTATGTAGTATGTATTATTAACAGTAAGATTAAAAAAAAGCAGACATAGCTCCTGTTCATCATAACTCAAATCCATTGTAAGTCAGGGACTGCTCATATTAGAAAATGATGCCACATAGTACACTCACTAATTTTTAAAAATTAGATTTAAAAGACATGAAATTATTGCATCAAGCTAGCACTAAAGTTTATTCTCGATCTCAGCATATGCCAGCAACAAACAGTTCATGGAATCTCACCAGTCTATAATTGGTGCTGAGTAGCAAAGTCACTTGACTCTGTGGACCATAACAAATTATGGATAACATGAGAAAGAAAGGGAATTCCAAAACAGTTGTGCTCGTGTGGAACCTCATGTGACCAAAACGCAGTCCTTCAAACAGAGCAAGGGGATACTGCATAGTTTAAAATTAGGAGGGTCTGTATTAGGGTTGTATCTTTTCTTTATACTTATTAAATCTGTATGCTGAGCAAATAATCCAAGAAGCTAGACTATATGAGGAAGCATAGGGCATCAAGACTGGAAGAAGACTTATTAACAATCTGTGTTATGCAAGTCACACAACTTTGCTTGCTGAAAGTGAAAAGGACTTGAAGCATTTACTGCTGAAAATCGAAGACCATAACTTTAAGTATGGGTACATCTCAACATACAGAAAATGAAAATCTTCACAACTGGACTAACAAGCAACCTCAAGATAAGTGAAGAAACATTGAAGTTGTTAGGCATTTCACTTTGCTTGGATCTACAATCAATGCCCATGGAAACAAGTCAAGAAATCAAAGGATGTATTGTGTTGGGCAAATCTGCTACAAAAGATCTCTTTAAAGTGTTAAAACCTGGTAGTTGAGTGGTTGGTTAAGTGCTACAACTGCTAGCAAGAAGGTCACAGTCCAAACCTGCCAAGTACTCCGTAGAAATTCTATGGGGTACTTCTACTCTGACCTATAGAGTTGCTATCAATTGGAATTGACTTTGGCTTTGGGAAACTGTTAAAAAGCAAAGATGTCCCCTTGAGGACTAAGTAACAAACTGTGGTGCTTGCAAATACATGGGGAAACTGGACAACAGTCTTGCTGAGGTGAGATAGTATCTCATTGTAGTTTTGATGTGAATTTCTTTAATACCTAACGATTGTGAGAATTTCCTCATGTGACTTTTGACTGCCTTGATGTCCTCGTTGGTAAAGTGTCTATCCATCTCCTATGCCATCATTTAATTGGGTTATTTACCTTTCTCTTGTTGATATATTGCAGTACCTTGTAGATTATGGAGATCAGACATTAGTCTGACATGGAGTTGCCAAATATTTGTTCCCATTCTGTAGCTGGTCTTTTAGTTCTTTTGATAAAGTTTTTGGATGAGCAAAAGTGTTTGATTCTTAGTAGTTTCCATTTATCTGTTTTCTCTGCTATTGATTGTGCTTTGTTTGTCAGATGTTGAAGTCTGTCTAAGCTATATATTAAAGCTTCTATTGTTGACTCTATTTTTTTCTTGAATGATCTTTATCATTTTAGGTTTGATGTTTAGGTCTTTTATCCAATATGCATTAGTTTTTGTGTAAGGTGTGAGATATGGGTCTCATTTAAAATTTTTGCGGATGTATATCCAATTTTGCAAGCATCATTTGTTAAAGAGAGTGTTTTTACCCCAGTTTACAATCTTAGGGCATTTGTTGAATAGCAACTGTTCGTAAGAGGATGGTGGATTCTTCGGGGTCTCAACTCTGTTCCATTGGTCCATATGTCTCTTTTTGGACCAGGCTGTTTTGGTTACCATGGCAGTGTAACAAGTTATAAGGTCAGGTAGTGTGAGGCCTCCCACTAAGTTCCTCTTCTTCAGTAGTGCTTTGCTTAGCCAAGGTTCCTTTGCTTTCCAAACAAAGTTGGAGATTTGTTTCTCCATCTCATTAAAAAATGACACTGGAGTGTGTATTGGGATTGCATTGTACATGTAGATTGCTTTGGGTAAAATAGACATTTTCACAATGTTAAGTCTTCCTATCCATGAGCACAGTAGGTTTCTCCATTTATGGAACTCTCTCTTGGTTTCTTGCATTAAGGTCTTGCAGTTCTCTTTGTATAGGTCTCTTATTTCTCTAGTTAGAGTTATTCCTAGGTTTTTTGTCTTCTTGGGAACTATAGTATATAGTATTGTTTTGGTGATTTCTTCTTTAATGATCTCTTTGTTGGTATAAAGAAATCCTACTGATTTACTTGTGTTTATCTTGTATCCTGATATTTTGTTGAACTCTTCTATTAGTTCAAGTAGTTTATTTATGGATTCTTTTGGAATTCTCTGTGTATACAATGACAGCATCTGCCAATAGAGAGATTTTTACTTTCTTTTTGCTGATGTGAATGCCCTTTTTTTCTGCCTTGTCTAATTGCTCTGGCTAAAACTTCTAGCACAATGTTGAATAGAAGTGGTGAGAGTGGGCATTCTTGTCTAATTCATGTATTCAAGGGGAATTCTCTCAGTCTCTCTCCATTCAGGATGATGTAGGAGGTAGGCTTTGCATAGATACCCCATACTGTGTTGAGGAATTACTCTTCCATTCCTATTTTGCTGAGAGTTTTTAGTATGAATGGGTGTTGGACTTTGTCATATGCTTTTCTGCATCAATTGACAAAATCATGTGACTCTTATCTTTTGTTTTATTTATTTGGTTGATCACATTAACTGTTTTTCTGATGTTTAACCAGACTTCCATCCTGGGTACGAATCCAACTTTGTCATGATGAATTTTTTTTTTTGTATGTTGTTGAATTCTATTGGCAAAGATTTTGTGGAAGATTTTGCATCTAGGTTCATGAGTTACATTGGTCTGTAATTTTCCTTTTTTGTGGGATCTTCCCCTGGTTTTGATATCAGAGTTGTGCTGGCTTCATAGAATGAATTTGGGAGTATTCTTTTTCTATGCTGTGAAACAGTCTCAAAAGTATCGAAGTTAGCCATTCTTTAAAAGTTTGGTAGAGTTCTCCAGTAAAGCTATCGGGGCCAGGACTTTTTCTGGTTGGTAGTTTTATGGTGAGTTTTTCAATCTCTTCCTTTGTGATGGCTTTATTAAATTGTACTACTTCTCCTTGGCTTGACAATTCTCCTGAACATTTTGGTGGGTGATATGAATATAGAAATTTGTCCATTTCCTCTAGGTTTTCAAATCTGTTAGAGTACAGTCTTTCATAGTATTCTGTTATGATACTTTTGATTTCATTTGAGTCTGTTGTGACATCTCCCATCTCCTTTCTTATTCAGGTTATGTATTTCCTCTTCTGTTTTCCCTTTCTGAGTTTAGCCAATGGTTTCTCAATTTTGTTGATCTTTAAAAAAAAAAAAAAAGAAACAGCTTTTGGTTTTGTTTTTTTTTTTTATTTGTTCTTCTCTAATTCATTTAGTTTCGCTCTAATCTTCATGATCCGTTTTCTTCTGGTGCCCGAGGGGTTCCTTTATTACTCTCTTTCTACTTGTTCAAACTGTAGGGTTAATTCTTTGGTTTGGACCCTTTCTTTCTTCCAGATTGTGCATTTATAGAGATAAACTGATCTCTGAGCACTGCTTCTATGTATCCCATAGGCTCTGGTAGGATGCGTTTTCATTCTCATTTTATGCCATGAATTTCTTTATTTCTTCCTTGATTTTTTCTATAACCCATGGAGTTTTGAGCAACATGTTGTTCAGTTTCCATGAATTCCAATCTCTATCTGTGGGGTTTTGGCTATTGGCTTTGACTTTTATGGTTTTATGGTCTGAGAAGATGCTTTGCAATAATTCAGTTGTTTGGAGTTTGTTGAGACTTGCTTTATATACTATCACATAGTTTATTCTGGAAAATGTTCCATGTACAGTGGAGAAGAAGTTGTACTTATCTGTTCACGGATAAAAAGTTCTGTATATGTTGATGAGGTCTAGCTGGTTAGTTGTTGCAATAAGATCTTATGTGTCTTTACTAAGCTTTTTTTCTGGATGATCTGTCTATTACTGAAGGTGGAATGTTGAAATTTCCAACTATTATTGTGAAGCGATCTATCTCTTTTTCAATATAGTCAGTGTTTGTTCAATGTATTTAGATGCTCTGGTATTGCATGCATAATTACTTAATATTGTTAAGCCTTGTTTGTGCATTGAAACTTGCA
Source organism: Heterohyrax brucei (assembly GCA_028571685.1). Taxonomy (NCBI): domain Eukaryota; kingdom Metazoa; phylum Chordata; class Mammalia; order Hyracoidea; family Procaviidae; genus Heterohyrax; species Heterohyrax brucei. Next base: position 176,890,930 of record CM053141.1, read on the forward strand.
GCAATAAATAGTAACCTTCCTTGTCCATGATGGTGGATTTTACATTAAAATCTATTTACTCCCAGATTAGCATTGATACACTTGCTCTTCTTTGTATGTTGTTAGCTAGGTGTATATTATTCCATTGTTTCATTTTCAGTTTGTTCATATCTTTGAGTGTAAGGTGTGTGTCTTATAAGCAGCATATAGATGGGTCGTGTCTTTTGATCCTGGATGTCACTCTTTGTCTTTATTGCAGTGTTCAGTCAGTCTGTTTACATTCAGTGTAACTATTGATAGGCATGTGTTTAATGCTGCCATTTTGATGCGTTTATTTTTGTGTTAATTCTTTCTATGTTGCTCTTAATATTCTTTTCTGGGTCATTCTTCTTTATAGGTTGACTTTCCATCTTTTTTGGTGTTGCTTTTGTGGTTGTTGAGACTCCTGTATTATGTTTCTTGTTTTGATATGTTGCATTGTTATTGTGCTTTGTGGCTACCCTGATGGTCCCCCTTACTATTCTAATTTTAACTAAATTTTAACTTCTGCAAATCTTTTAACTTCGTCTCCATCTGAAAGTACTATAACTACTATAGTATATCTCTCTTTTTAGTATAATGGTGTCATAGGTTTCATGATATGACCACTAGTTCCCTTCTTTTAACATGGTAGCTTTGATTGGGTTTTGTGCCTTCCCTAACTAAGTAGGATTCTGGATGCTGTATCCTTCATTGCATCCTTAAATATATTCTTAATGGTTTCATTTTTCTAAGCAAAGAGCTTCTTTCAGTATTTCTTGTTTTATTTTGGTTTTTACAAAGTCTCTAAGCATCTGTTTGTCTGTGAATGTCTTAATTTCACCATCATATTTGAGAGACAGCTTTTCAGGATATATAACTCTTGGTTAAAAGTTATTCTCCTTTAAGGCTTTGAATGTGTCATCCCACTGCTTCCTTGCCAGCATTGTTTCTGCCAAGAAGTCAGATGAAAGCCTACAGGACTTCCCTTTGAATGTAAGCTTTGCTTTGAGTCTTGCTGCCTTAAGAATTTTTGCTTATGTTTCATTTTATTAAGCTTGATTATATTATGTCTTGGTGTTTTTCTTTTGGGGTCTAGTTTTGTGGTGTTCAGAACATGTCTTGCATATCTATGTTCTCCTTCATAATTTCAGGGAAATTTCCTTTCAGCAACTCAACAACAGTACTATCTCTGTTTTCAGTTATCCCATACTGTTCAGGAACTCCAAGTATTTGTGGATTATTCCTCCTAATAGAGTCCCACATGTTTCTTAATGCTTCTTCATTTATCTTATTTTTTTTCTCTGATTTCTCTTCATAAAAGCTGATGTCAGTTTTTCTGTCTTCAAGGTCACTAAGTCTGACTGCCATTTCCTTAATTCTGCTCTTTTGGCTTTGGACTGAATTGTCTAATTCTGTAATTTTGTTATTGACTTCCTGAATTTCATATCATTGATGTTCCATCAGTCCAAATAGCTTGCTTACTTTTTCATTTTGCTCTGCTGCATTTTGTTTAATCTCTAAGTGGGCTCCCTATGTAATTATTTTGTACTTGACCTCCAATAGTTTCAGAAAGTCTTCATCATCTGGGCCGTTTTTTTGATTCTTTATTTTGGGAGTTTTCCAGAGCCATGGTGGACTATTTCTTTAAACGATTAGTAATGGTTTGTTGTCTTTGGGCCATTTAGAGGCTGTTCAGTTTCTCTGGTGTTACCTCAACAGAAGCTGAGATGTAGTTCTGAGAAGGGAGTTGGTCAACAGCTGCCTCTGTGTATTCTAGTGACTGGCCCCAGTAGACTCTCTGGGGTGGCAGCCTCGTCTTCCTACCTGGCAAAGATGGTGCCATACTTATGGAGTCACTGGGAGGGGCATCAGCTGACCTATGATTGGATCAGTAAAGACTGGAAGAGATGTTGCTGGACTGCTCAGCAGTTGCTTCTCCAGGCAATCTTATTATAAAAAGCTCAGAGCTGTCTGACAGCTGCCCAAGTCAGTTAGACTGTCAGCTGTGGCAGGCTCTGCCTTCTAGCTTCCAAGGGAATCGCCTCTTCAGCTGTCCCCAGATGCTATGACATAGTTCAAAGTAGGGAGGGGTCACGGCCCTGTTGCCATCTTCAGCTGGGCCCCACCCATAAGGTAACCCTGCTCTAAATTTACCCTTTCTGGGAAAAATGCTTTCTGGATCGACACTGCTTCTCAGCTTGGGAATTAATCCCTCTTTAGTCCTCCAGTTGAGTGACTTGATCTCCCAGCTCGCCAAGATGGCATTCTGGCTAAGCTATCCATTCAACCGCTGAACTGCAGAATCTATGGTGGAGCTCAGAAAAGAGAGTGTGGAAAGGCAATGATGCCCTCAGTCAGCAAACAGGCTCTCAAAATGTGGCTGTACCACACACTGTCTCTCTGCTGCACTATTCACTGATTACTTTAGCACTGTAGTTCAGTGTATTTGCTGGCTCATGCCCATCACCCACCTACCAGATAACAAAAAAGGCATCAGTACCTGTAGTCTGCCCAAGTGGTGAGTCAGCAGGAGCAGACGTAAGCATGCACTGCCTTGTGTTAGAGGTAATTTGCCATTTAGTGGCGTGTAGTCCAATCTAACAATCCTATGCTGTATCCTAGGGCTTCCTGGCTGTCCAGAGTACTCCATTCAATTACCAATCCAGGCCTTAGTTCTCAGAGGGAATTAAGGAGACATGTGTCTAGCCTGCCATCTTGGCCCCACCCTCTCCAGGAGACTTTATTTTTGATGCTATTATCTTTTATTAGGCCGTAGGCACTTTCCTCAACCTGCAGGCAGCTCCCTGCATCTCACTGGCTCAGTATGAGGACTCATACTTACACCAGTCTCTACCAAGGAGAAAGAAGGATGCTACGATTGACTTAGCCCAATTGTGACTTATCAGAGTCACCTGATCAAAATTAGGATCTTGTAAACTAAGAAAGAAGATGAGAACACCGGTCTCAGGAATGTGCGTAAGGAAACCTAGCTACTTGCTTAAGACCTGGACTTGCAGTTTAAATTTGTCCAGCTCACCCACTATTCTTGCCAACCTAGTTGTCTATCCTAGTGAGATAATCATCCTTCTACTGTGGTTCTGGCTTTAGCATCATGTATGTGGAGCTTTAGAATGTACAGCACACTTCCGTGTGTATTTTAAAAGTTGAGTTTCAATGTTTGCAACATGTTTGTGCTGATGTTATTTAAGAGGACAAGATTAAAGTTTAGGAATGATGCTTGAGATCACACAATAGGAAATGGTAACATCAGAACTCTGACCCCAGGCTTATGGTACTCAGAGAATTCTTTTTGAAGTATTTGACCATTTGTTCTTACCTGATCAGTTATCATCATCAAAACAACCAACCTATGCAGACAGTTTACGTAGACCGTTGTAGGTACAAATTGACTATTGTCAATAGAAATGTCTCATTAGTGACTGTGTTTATCTGGATGGTTTCAAGTAGGGTACCTATCTTCCTGATTTACTCTGGACTGAGTGAGTGGCTTTTTGAAATGCAGAACTTTCTGTATTAAAATGGAGACAGTCTCATTTCTCAATTTTCAAACAGGAGAAATTTTAGGAAAACTGGAACAAAGTAGGGACCTCACTCTCTGGCCTTTATCTGTTGTCAAAATGTGTTCTGTGCATGTTTTTCCATAGTAAGTTTACAGTCTCATAGTTTTTTTAGCAAATCAATAAACGATATGTCTAATAGTGACTTGTCAAAGGTAATTGTTTTTCTGAAATTAAAATATCTATATTAATATATCTTAGGAGAATCACAGATACATCTTATGTGTTCTTCTCTTCTCCTACAGCTGGGAATTACCTCAAGAAATTTTTAGAAATATTTTACCGTTCCTAAAGACAGGCATACAGAAAATACTTTATGAAGTTTATTTCTATTTCTTTTCTCTCTGTTACCAAACCCAGCATGGGCACACAGTAGAAGGTCTCAGAACCTACCCTTTGAGATGAATGTATTTAAAGAAGCACCAACTGCCTCCATTGCTTCTCCACTGCCAGTCCTAGACTGGTGATTAGAAACCACTTATAGCTCTTCAACAACGAAAAAAAAATTCTTGGTTTTGCTTTAGGCCTATATGGGGTGGAGGAAGAGAGAGGGTGAAGGACATGAGGAATGGCTTTAGGATCCAGGGACCTGTATGTTTCACAAAATTCCCCAGGTATTCCTGTCAGGCAGCCAGCTTCAGAAACAACTGGCTAGAATATGTCATTCAACCTGTCTAAGTGACAACTAAAGTTATAATTATGCTGTTAAGAGACAACCTTGCAAAATTGCTTGTCTTTGTCTTCATTTCTTTCTCCTTCTATCTCTCCCGCTCTTCTTTACTTTCTTCTTGTCAGTGGTAACTGTCCTGTGAGTATCTGGGGCAATTTTGGGACATGTCCAGGGAATGACTTTTGAAGTGAATTTAAATACATGTTCAGAATTTCAGACAGATATTTGCAACTTAATATGTAGAGGGACATGAGGCTTGAACAAAGACTTAGAAGAATGAGACCTCTTGTTCCTCCCTAGCAAGGGGATATCTGTAGCTGCATCATTCTTCCATTGTTCTGTTCTATCCAGTCCTCATCTTCTCACGCTTCTGTGTTCTGAGCTTACCTGACATTCAGTGGACAGAAGGAGAGTTGATTTACACTGTTGGTTATGCCACCCATTCCTGGGCTGAACCAGGCAACAGGGAGGGAAATTAGTGACAAATCATAGCCTTGCTTCTTACAATATGACAAAAGCAAGCCCCGTAACATTAAAGGTTCTCATTAGGCCCTCTTTAACTGCTCAGACTGATTCTATTTTTTTTAAAACCACCAGAATAGCTAATACAATGTGTGGGACAACACGATTTCCATTGGGGCACAATCAAAAAGGAAGCTACTTTCTGCACTTTCTTTAATCTTTCTTCTTACATCAACCTGAAGCAGCAGTGGAGGTCCCCCTGGGATTCCAGCTCATCAGCCCTGCTGCCTACAAAAGGGAGATTTTTGCCTAGACAGCTCCAAAGAGTCCCAATTCAAAGGTAAAACAATTAGCACACATTAATCATCACAAAGATGGTACTAAAAGCATAATCCTCTTAGAACTGGAACAAATTAAGCTTCAAGTAGCAATATAAAATCAAGTAGAAAAAGACCACACAACTTTAAGGAAGATGAGAGGACGCTACTTTAAAGTTCTAAATCTTATTGTCTGAGAGAGTTGCAAGCCCTCCCCACTTTTGGTCTAAAAACCTCTGCCACTGAGTCTATTCCAACTCATAGTAACCCTACAGGATAGAGTAGAGCTGCCCCCATTGGGTTCCAGAGAGCAGCTGGTGAATTTGAACTGCTGACCTTTTAGTTAGCAGCCGTAGTTCTTATCTACTGTGCCACCAGGGCTCCCCAGCTTGGGTCTAACCCTTTGCCACTGAGTCGATTCCTACCCAAAGATTATCCTACTGGTACAGTGGTTAAGTGCTTGGCTGCTAAATGAGAAGTCAGTGGTTCAAACTCACCAGCCATGCCTTTGGAGAGAGATGCAATAGTCTGCTTCTGTAAAACCTAAAGCCTAGGTTATTCTATGAGGAAGTTCTATTCTTTGCTATAGGGTCTTTATAAGTGAGAACTTACTTGTATGTGTTTGGTTTTTGTATGGTTTGTGGCAAACCAGTTGCTGAAGAGTGAACTCTGATTCACGGCAATCTTTATGTCTCAGAGCAGAACTGTACTCCAAAGTTTGTTCAAATTTCCAAATAAATTCAGCTATAGGCAAGATTTTGATTTAGACCAAGGATGTCTGTTTCCTTCAAATCCCCACACTATGACTCCTTTCTTCTTCTTTTTTTTTTATTTCTTTATTTTTTTGAGCTGCAGTCTTTGAGGTCAGAGCTGTCTGGGAAGAACAGGCATGTCATACAATGAGTTACACTGTTGTCATACTCCAGAATAGCTGGAAAGTAGCAGGATGAGTTGTCCAACAAGGAAAGATAGAATATTACTTTGGGCCAATGAGGAATGCATGCCTGGAGTTGAAAGATGGTGCACAGGTCTGTTTATCTCTTCTCTTGGGTGAGTGGCCTTATATCAGCGCCTAGGTGTTCTTGTTTCATCTTTTCCCTACCTCTTTTTTTCAGTTTCTCAATTCCCAGCCACATCCCATAGATCACCTCGTCTTACAGACAGATCCATTTTATGTCAGCATCTTTCTTCTTTGAGACACTAAGACTATTGCTCTGGACCCTCACGGCATCAGAGGAGGGCTCCAAAAAATTCAGGAACTTCTGTCTTGTTTCCTCATAGCACTAAAAATTACATGATTGTGTTAGAGGAATACCTTTGCACCCAGTGTGAAGATAACTCCTTAAGTTGTTGCTGTCAGGTTGACCCTAACTTATAGTGACCCTATAGGACAGAGCATAACTGTTCCACAGATTGTCCAAGGACAGTGAACAGGGAATCCATCCTGCCACAAAATATAAATGTTTGCACATTAAAAGAGAGGACAATGCTTAAGACACAAGAATTAATGATGAATTTTTATGTCAGTGGAGGGAGTACTGCAGAGGGAAGTATGTTTCCAGACTCTGTATATCACTACTTAAGTTAGAGGCTCTTCAGATGTAATCAGATTCCTTACAATGAGAGGAACCCCAAGTACATATTTAATTCCTTTAATTTTTTTTTAAAAAATAATATGAGTACCAGTTTCTATCACACTGATTATGACTCATGATGATCCCATGTGTGTCTGGGTAGAAATGTGCATCAGAGAAGCCCCCAGCTACACAGTGTTTATAACGTCTGAGTTTTCAGAAGTAAATGCCTAGGCCTTTCTTCTGAGGTACAATTGATTGAACTCAAACTTCCAACCTTCTGGCTAGCAGCTGCGAGTATTAACCATTTGCACCATCTAGAGACTGCTACTAGTGACATCAAAAATAATACTACTAGTTAATTCCTCAGGTTTTTAAGTATATATATATCTTTCTCACTTTTCTCTACTTCCTTTCTCTTAGTATATCATCACTGGAAACAGATAACACGAAGCTCAAAGGAAGGTGAAGAGGTAGATGGCTTGTGAGCTCCCTAGAGCCATCCCACTTCAGTGCCGTTTCTTTGTAGGTTATGCTTGGGAGATGTTTGGTTTCCCCTTGCATGGTGGAGATGAGGTCATGTGATTCTGTATGCGATGTCATTTCCAAAATGGAAAAGATTCAGCTTTTGGTGAGATTACTAGCTTTTCTCCTGTCCGGACCCAACAAATGAAAACCAGATTTGCATGTATAAATAAAAATCAAGTGCTGAAATGATTTATTTGGTACAGTTACTGTTTTGGAAACTAAACTGATGTGTCATGTCAAGATCCTATCTGCCCTTCACCCAAATGGCAAAGGAGACTTCTCTGGGGTCTGCTAGGAAAAAAAAAGTTGGAATCCTATTAATAGTTTAGTCCTGCCACGTGAGAATTACAGTGGAATCCAGCTATGAGAATAAAAACTCAGGGAAAAAAAAAAGTTTCTGAGAACATCCTGATAGTACCATGTTCTATTTCTTATTGTATTCAAGACACACATGAAGGAAAGGAAACAAAGCAAAGGGCAACATATTTTCCCACTGTGCAAATTTCCTTCCTCAAGTAGAAATAGTTAGAATTGGAAGGCAAATCCTATGGCCGTTATATGTCAGAAGGCTGACATGATGACAGCTTCAAAGGTATGTCAGGCTATACACTTGTGCATGCTCTTTTAAGAAAGACAATAGGCATTGAAAATTAAACACTGCATCAAAGCTTTCCAATGCTATCAAGAGAAGTCTATAGAAAACTCAAACCAGGATGTAGGGCTATTTCTGCACCCATTTTGTGGAGGGTTCAGAGCCTGGGAATCTTTGCCTAAAATATTTGGAAGGCAACACGCAACCGTGAATGTGAGCAGCACTAGCATTGTCAAAGATAGTGACTTTAGTGACAACGGAGTCATCTGAGGTTCATTTCAGCCATCCTCCTGGCACTGCAGCTAGGCTTCCAACTGGGATGACCTCCGTAGATGTCTGTGAATGCTCAGGGACCTCACTGTGGACTTGAATAGTGGATAGGATTAATTTGGAGCTCATTTGTCATCCGAAGACCAGAAGGCAGAATGGACTAGGGAAAGAACTCATGCCTTAGACCAAGCCCCAGTTCTGTTATTTACCAGCATTGAGGTGACTTGCTTAATATCTTGAATCCTCATTTTCCTCTTATTTATAAAACAGAAGTAGTGGTATCTAACTGGTAGGGGTTATTGTGAAAATCAGACATTGCACATGATCTAGGCACATAATAAGCACTCAAAAAGTGGTGCCTTATTGTCTGCCTTTCTGTCTACTTATTTATTTTCTTACTATTGAACCCACTGAATCTCTTATAGTTGGGATTCTTATCTCATGCTCTAAAGGTCCCTATGAGACCTAACCCGTCTCCCTCCACTGAAACAATATGCAAAGTCTCATGCATGTGGGCATTTTTCTGGAGATCAAGCTCCATAACTTCCATATGATGCTTAAAGGAACCCATGATAGAAAGTTAAAAACCATTACTTTCTGATATGGTTTCACCTATAAATTGACCCCACAGAATGGCACAGAAGGAAAGCATTTGTAAATCTTGACTCTTTCCTCAGTTATGCGTATGTTGTATTTAGTCATCCTTTCTAAAGGTTCTGAGTGTGTATGGATATGTGGGTGTTCACATGGACTTCCAATGCTTGGAGTTTAGAGATATCTAATTTTATGATATCCCACAAGTTTACAGAGAGAAGACAGAACAATTGTGGGACCAATAACTTCATGACAGATGTATCTCCCCTGGGAAAGAATTTTTGGCTACCATGATTTAGATCAGTGTCTAATCTTCAAAATCAACAAGGTATTCTAAAATCTCAACAAGAAAAAATCAAATTACCCAATTAAGAAATGTTCAAAGGCTCTAAACAGGCACTTGACCAAAGTAGATATCCAGGACTTTAACAGATACATGAGGAAATGCTCGTGATCATTAGCCACCAGAGAAACCCAAATCAAAACTGTAGTGAAACACCATCTCACCCCAACAAGGCTGGCATTAATCCAAAAAACACAAATTAATAAATTTTAGAGAGGCTGTGGAGAGATGAGAACTCTTATAACTACTGGTGGGAAAGTAACATGGTGCGAGTGCTTTGGAAATTAATCTGGCACTTCCTTAAAATGCCAAAAATAGAAATACTATATGATTCAGCAATCTCATTTCTTGGAATATATCCTAGAGAAATAAGGGCTGTCACGTAGATAGATAAATGTACATCGATGTTTATTACAGCATTGTCTACAATAGCAAAAAGATTGAGTTACATTAGGTACCTATCAACAGATGAATAGACAAACTATGGTATATTCATACAGTGGAATACTGTGTGATGATGAAGAATAGTGATGATCTTGGGAAACATCTGATAACATGGAGTCATCTGGAAGACGTTATACTGAGTGAAATTAGCCAGATGCAAAAGGACAAATGCTGTGTGCAACCACTATTAAGAAAAGGTTTAAACACAGAAGAAAATAATCTTTGATGGTTACAAGAGTGGAGAGGGAGGCAAAGAGATATTCACAAATTAGATAGTAGATAGGAATTGGTTAGGTGAAGGGAGTAAAAGCATGCAATAGAAGGGAGGTTAACTCAACTGGAACACACCAAAGGCTAAAAGGTTTTCTAAATACAATCCAACATTTTGAAGGACAGAGTAGCAGGGACAAGCCTGAAGACTGCAGCTTCAGGAGACCTCTAGGTTAATTATCACAACCAAGTTGTTTTTTTAAAAAAACATTCCGCATTCCGCTTCACTGAGTAGCATCTGGAGCCTTAAAAGCTAACAAACAGCCATCTAAGTAGCATCAGCTTGTCTCAATCCATTTGCAGCAGAAGAGAATACAGGATATCAAAGACATGAGGAAAACATGAGCCCAGCAGACAGAAGGTGCCGTATGATCCAGAGACTACATCAGCACAAGACTAGAAGAACTAGGTGGTCCCCTGCCACTGCCAATGACTACCATGACAAGGGATACAATGCAAAGTCCCTGATGTAGTGAAAGTAAAACGGGTGTACAGAACTAGAACTCTATTAAAAGTTCACACCTGATAGTGCAGGAGACCAGAGGGTCCCCTGGGGATATGGTCCCCGGACTCTGCTAGCCCTGAGCTGTAACCACTACCAAAGTCAACTCTTCAGACAAAGACGGGACTGGACTACAAATACATAGAGAATGCTGGTGAAGAATATGCTTCTTGACTTAACTATATACATGAGGCTGCCTGAGCAGCTCCTCTCTAGAGCTGAGATGAGAAGGTGGAGGGAGACAAGATTTAGCTGAATGGGTATGGGAAGTACCAGGTAGAAAGCAGGAGTGTGCTGTCATGAGGGGTGGGGTGAGGGCAGGAAGCAGTTAGAGTTGTATAGCATAGCAGCATGTGTATGGGTTTTATTTGGTAAACTGATTTGGACTGTAAACTTTTATTTAAAGCACAATAGCTTTTTTTAATAAATCAGTTTTGGACAAGAATGTGAATATATATATGTATATATATATATGGAGTTCTGGTGTTACAATGGTTATAAGCTCGAAAAACTGGCATTTCAGATCCCCATGTGGCAGTTCTACTCTGTCCTATAGAGTTGCTATGAGTCAGAATCTACTCCACAGCAGCAGGTTACATGTATTTACAGATATATTTACACACATACACATATATCTATGTATCCAGGTATATATAAAAATACATGCATTTTTTTCCCTAGCTCAACTTATTGACCAAACTCCTTGAACCTATCTTCTCAGGAGGTACATACATACACAAACACATCTATAAATAAAGCCACAAACATGCATTGGTGCTTACTGTTTTCCAGCACTTTGCTAGGGGTTTTAAAGGATTATTTCATTAATCCTTAAAGCAGCCATTGGAGGTAGGCATTATTATTTGTCCTTATTTGATGGATGAGGAAACTGAGGCTTAAAAAGGTGAAAATTTACACAGCTAGTAAAAGCTAGAATTTTGCCTGACAGCCTACAATGTAAACTGTCACCCTATGTATATTCCACAGGAGCATGAGTCGATTTACAAACTGTAAGGGCAATAATTTAGGGAGAGGGAATAAAAAGGGAGGGTAGACTCAGGTTTGAGACTGATTCTGAGTCATATGATGCCATCTCACAATACACCCTTAAGTGGATGGGTGACACCTTAACCTTGTGCTGTGTTCTGCCATGTTTTATTACTTCCCCATAAACCAGGCAATAGAACTCCAAACAGAGAGGAGAGGTCAGCTTAAGAAAGGAACATAAAGCTATTAGGAGCTCTTTTGTTTTTCCACACTAGACCTGTGGATCTCAGAAAGTCAAGGACTTGATATTTACCATCCATTGGCTTTACACAAATGGAATCCACACACGGAAGCCATAGCAACAGAAGAAAATGAAGTTTGCCCCTCCCAGCAGTTTAGGTTGGAGATGAGATCTGAAGGCCACTGGTAAATTCCTCATGAGTAGTGTTAAGCTAGGGACCAGCAGAGAGGGAGGAAGAAGTTCCTTCTCTTAAGAGCTTGGCGAATGTCTTGACTTTCACAGATGTTTTGTGAAAGGAAGCCAGTACACTGCATATCTCTGAAGACTGGAATTTGGGTAAAGTTTCTCAAGGTCACAGAAACTTTCAAATGCCAACAGTTCATCAAGTACCACACACTCTTATGCCTCAGTTGCTTGCATCACCTTTCTTTTCTCCAGCGCCTGCAGCTTGCCACTCCATCCATATTGAGTTTCCTTCTCTCTCATTCTCACTCACTAATGAGAACTGCATTGAAAGCATGTTGGGTAGATTTGAATGGCACACACCTGGGAACAGGCCGCCAGGTCTCTGCCACCTGAACACAGCTGCTGAGGAGTTTGGGGCTTCCTTGAGAAAACGGGGACCTCAAAACACATTCTCTGATTGGATGCAACTCATTGTAAGCATGCAAAAAAGTGCTGAGGTCTTCACTGAGGTTTTACATGTGCTCTGAGGCCACCAGAATCCTGAGGAAATCTGACAAAGATTGGATGAATAGGAAGTGGGCATATTTTATTCACTTTTTCATTCTTTCTTTTTTTCTGACCAGCATGTATTTGTCAGTGTTTCTGGATACAAGAACCTCTGGAAAATGACCCATGTCTGTCCATTTCCCCATTGTATTCAAAGCTCTTAAAAAATTCCCTATCATATAGTTGGTAGTCAATAAATAAATTTGTCGAATAAATGAATAGGGGCTAATTGCTGTTAATGTTGTTAGGTGCTGTGCTGTCAAGGCAATTCTGACTCATAGTGATTCTGTGTACAAGCGCCTCTGTGTACAACAGCATGAAACAATGCTCAGTTCTGCCCTCACAATCATTGGATGCTTGAGGCTGTTGTTGAATCTATCTCCCTGAGGGTTTTCCTCTCTTTTGCTGACCCTCTACTTTACCAAGCATAATGTCCTTCTTTAAGGTCCAGTCCCTTCTGATAACGTGTCCAAACTATGGGTGATATTTAAGATTGTATGTCAACTCAGCTGGGCCATGACTGTCCGTGGTTTGGGAGTCATATGGTACTGTGATAGCTTTCATGATGAGATTTGATATCGTGTGATCACCTCCATGATGGGGTCTGCTGTGGGTAGCCGATCAGTTGAAAGGGAGTTTCCTTGGATGTGTGGCCTACATAGAGCTTGAGAGGACAGTCTGGCAAAGCTCATGAGCTTTCGCTTGCTACAGATCTTGCAGCTGGTTCTTCTTCAATTGACATCTGGTCCTTGGGATTTAAGCTAGCAACGGATTGTGGTTTTGCCTGCAAATCTTGGGATTTTTCAGTCTTCTCAGAGAATGACCAAGAGACCTGTTCTCCTGCCTGCAAATCTTTGGTATGCCATCCCCTGCGGCTACATGAATCAGGAGAAGCATCTATACTGACTGTTTGGACATTCCTGCCTGTAACACCATGTGAGCCATTTTCTTGATATAAATCTCTTTTTACCTTTATATGCCTTACTGGTTTTGCTTCTCTAGAGAACCTGCTCTAAAACAACATGTAAGACTAAGTCTCACCATGCTTCCTTCTAAGGGGCACTCTGATAGTGCTTCCTCCAAGAAACACTTGTTCACTGTTATGGTATATTCAATACTCTTCACCAGCATCGTAATTCAAAAGCATCAATTCCTCTTTGGTCTTCCTTATTCCTTGTTCAGCTTTCAAATGCATATGAGGCAACTGAAAATGTTATATTTTCCACACAGGATTCAACTCAAGGATTGAATGTTTTCTTCAGTCCTTTCATCTTTAGAAATACCAACCATGTTCTTCCTTTGTGATTTTCTAACTCCAGGTCTTTGCACATTTCATTATAATGTTTTACTTTGTCTTCTTCTGAAGCCACCCTTTGAAATCTTTTATTCAGCTCTTTTACTTCATCATTTCTTCCCTTGGTTTTAGCTACTCTACATTCAAAGACAAGTTGCAAAGTCTAATTCTAGATGGTCTTATTCGTCTTTGATCCCTAACTGTTAACACGGTGCACAATGCTCAGTAAAATTATAACTAAATAGAAAGGATAAACTGTGGCCAACCTAAACAACAAACATGAGATCCCTGAAGGACCCAGTCAACTAAATTGGAGGAAATAAGACTCTTAAATACATAGATATCTATCTTTCCCTATAGCCATGTCAAAGCAGCATTCTTAGTTTCTTTACTTTAGGAGATCTCCACCCTCCTTGTGATTTTTTTCCTTTTCTTTTCATGAAGGAAAGCGATTCCACTCGGGGAGGGGGGAGGAGTTTCACTTAGCATATTTGAGGACTGTGTTTTATTTATTCACTTAAAAAATTCATTTTAACAGAGTTTTTGTTGAATTTCTGTTCATGTGGTATCTACTGTTAGATAAAGGAGCCCTGGTGGAGCAGCAGTTAAGAACTCAGCTTCTAACTGAAAAGCTGATGGTTCAAACCCGCTAGCCAGTCGGTGGGAGGAAGATGTAGCAGTCAGCTTCCCTAAAGATTTATAGCCTGCGGAATACCTGTGAGGCAATTCTACTATGACCTACAGGGTCACTGTGGGTTGGAATTGACAGCAGCAGTTTTTCTTTTTTAGACTCTTGGATAAATGTGACTGTGTGCGCGCAGTAAAAAGTAGTGAAGTTCTCCACTTGTAAAGTGGTAACTAATGATGTATGAGACTCATCGCATGTGTTTTCCATTGTATAAGGCTGACATCTGTGGTATTACCACAGATATATATGTATGTTTCTTTAGGTACATATGATGCTTACATCCTCTCATACTGTTGTAAAAGAAGTGCTGGAGCATGACCATGGATGCACTCACTTTATGGTTCTGTGCATCTATAGGATATCATCCTGCTGACCTCTGGCTGGAGGAAGGAGAGTGAGTAGAGAGTGGGGGAAAGAAGACTGTTGGGAGGATGAGACATGTGTGGAGCAGAGAGGAATAGTGTGCTGTCACTGGGCAGGGCGAGCAGTGGAAGCTGCATGTAGGTGGGCATGTAAATTTATATGAGAATGTACATTTTCACTCAGTCATAATAAAAAAAAAAAGAAGAAGAAGTGCTGGAGCAAGAGTTAGGAGCTCTGGGGTTTAATACTGTCTCTTACTCAAATTCTCACTGGGACCTCGGAAAAATTAAGTTTTCTGAATTCAGTTTCCTAGTTTTTAAAATAATTTAAATATAATTTAGAGGGGAAAAAAATCTCTGAAACCTGAAGTCTTGGGTGAATTTCAGCCAGACACTCATAAGCTACATAATGCCAGGAAAGCCACTTAGCATCCTTGTACTTTGTGTAAAGTAATGTTAGTAACAGTACCTACTTCACAGGTATCTATATTAAAAGACATGCTCTATGGACTTTCACTTCAAGGTTGGCTATAGTAGGATAAGGCAGGCAAAAATTTCCATTTCATCCAAGGAAAAAGAATAAAATACAAAAATTAATTCCAAAAGTAAAAGAGGGCTATCAAAGCAACAGGAACTAAATAAACTAAACTTCCAGTGAAGGAATGTTTACTGGTGGTTTTCTTAACTAGAGGCATTTGTCAATTCTGGAAGTGGTTTGAAGATTTGATTTAAATCAAAGTGAGGACTTTATGGATGAAAGATAAGTCAGTAGAGGTTTTGACAGTCAAGTGATGGCATAATAAACTAGAAAATAAAGTAGGCTGAAAAACAAGTGAAACTTTCTGAGTTATAGACTAGTACAGGAAACTGGGGAGTTGGGTCAGAGAAAAAAAGTAAAACTTACCAGTCTTGCAATATTTATAGGGTTACTAGTTCTCTCAGTTTGCCTAGAATTGAAGGGATTCCCAGAAAGTGGGGATTTCAGTTTTAAAACCAACATCTCCTAGGAAAATCAAGATGAATTGGTCATCTTAGGTAACTAGGCCAAAAAAAAAAAAAAAAAAAAAGTCTTACTAGAGAGAAAGGCCCTACACCAAACATAAAATCAGCCCTGACCTCAAGAATTTTCAAGATACTGAACTAGTATAGGAGGAGAAGTTTAAAAATCAAGATTTACACAGATTAGATAGTTCAGACTTAAGGTAGACTGAGAACATCAATGACCCTAATCAAACTCCAGGGAGGGCCATGTCTGGAAATCAGCCAAGCCAAGTGTCATGTCTGGAAATCAAGGTGGTAAAAATGTGAATCTTTCTGAAACTTCAACCAACCCAACACAGCTCAGTCTCTGAGCCAACTGTATCATGCAGCTCCTTTAATCACAATATTTAGAACAGAATTAAAAATTGTTAGACATAAGCAGAGGCAGGAAAATGTTCACAATGATCAAGAGAAAAAATAGTAGCAATAAATCTGAAGATGATCTAGATGCTACAGTCTGTGGACAATATATTTAAAACAACTGATTAATGTGTTAAGGTAAATAGAAGAAAAGATTGACTAAGATAGGCAAAAAAATGGAGACTTTCAGAATTTCAACCAAGAATTAGAGTAAAAATAATCAAATACACATCTTAGGATTGCAGTATGCAATTTTGAAACAGGAGTCTGAACTTAAGAGAAGATGTAAGTGAAGTTAAAGACTTTTCAGTGGATAATCTTGCTTCTAAATGAAATCAGAAGGAGAAGAAAAGCAGAACAAACGTAACAGAACAAAAGAGCCAAATGGAACACTGGCAAAAAGATTAATAAATGTAGTTGGAGTTATAGAAGGAGAGATGGAAAGTGAAATTGTTACCTTCAAAGAAGAAACAGTAAAACTAATGACAAACCTTTCATTAGAAATCATTGGAAATAGAAAACAATACCATTTCATTATTAAAGTGCTAAGATGGGAAGAAGCTTGCCAATCTATATTTCTAGACCTAGTGAAAGTATTCTTCAAAACTAATGGTAAAAAAAATAATAATAATGGTGAAATAAAGACCTTTTTTGCACAAACAACAGTTGAGAATATTCCTTTCAAGCAAACAAGTATTCCAGGAAATACCACAGCAATTTCTTAAGACTGAAGACAAATAATCCTAGACGGAAACGGAAAGAAATAAAGAGCACTGAAAGAGTAAGTAATTGGAAAGAAAAGTATTGAGTGTTTAAAACAAAATAACAATAATGTTTTGTGAAGTTTATGACATCACAGAAGTAAGAATATGTCAACAGGATGACATAGGGTGGAAGAGTAAAAATAGTAGCTAAACCCATAATTTTCTTTCAATATTTGGAGAGCAGAAAAAGTATTGACTTAACATTGAATATTAAAGTTAGGGTTGCAGATGGAAATCTTAAGATTAATATGTAGCTATAACTAAAATATAAACATGTGTAACTAAAAAGTTAAAAGAGGAGAAAATATTCAATAAAAATACATGAGGAATCCAGAAAAAAAGAAATAAACATTATGTAGGAGAAACACACAACCAAAACCCAACTAGGCTGAGTAATTAAAACAAAGGTAAAAATACTAAATGTTCTCTTTAAAAAAAAAGACTGTCGGATTGAATCTAAATTCAAAAGAGAATGACTTAATTATATTTCATGCCATTTACAAAAAAACACAATTTAAATATAGGACACAGCTAAGTTGAATGTAAATGGATGAAAAGAAGTTACAGCATGAAAATACTAGCAAAGAAAAGTTGGTACAGCTAGATTTGCTTCAAAGTATTTTATTGGAACATAGAAACTGGAATATAGTAGAACACAGAAATTTGAGCTGTTGGCTCAAGTTATTATTAAAAAAAGAAAAATGCTATAAAAATGGAAACCCGGTGGCGTAGAAGTTAAGTGCTATGGCTGTTAACCAAAGGATCACCAGTTCAAATTTACCAGGTGCTCCTTGGAAACTCTACAGGGAGTTCTACTCTAACCTTTAGGGTCGCTATGAGTCAGAGTCAACTCAACAGTGGTGGGTTTTGTTTGGGTTTGGTTTGGATTTGGTTATAAAAACATCTGAAATCTAATATTTTAGAATCTAGAACTCTAACTTAGAAATATTGCATCAGATTCCTGTCACTATTGTAAAATATTACCATAAGTTTGGTGGCTTAAAACATCAGGTCTTTCTTCTCTTACAGTCTTGGAAGCCAGAAGCCAGAGACCAAGCTCAGCAGGGCCACACTCCCTATGGAAGCCCTAGAAGAGAATATGGTCCTTCTCTCTTCCAGCTTCCAGTGGTTGTTAGCCAAGCCAAGTGCCGTCGAGTCAGTGGTTGTTAGCGTCCTCTTACTTATGGCCGTGTCACTTCAATCTGCCTCTGTCTCACATCACTTTCTCCCCTTGATGTGTCCCCTCTTCTGTATCAAAGTTCCTGCTGTATCTCACTTTTGAGGACAGTTGTCATTGGATTTAGGGCCACCCAGATAACCCAGGATCATTTCTAATTTCAAGGTTTTTGACTCAATCACATCTGCAAAGACCTCTTTCCAAATAAAGCAACACTTACACTTGTAATGTGTCTTGTATTGAACTGTGTCTTCCCCAAATTTCACATCTGAACATGGAATGTATAAAGTATGAATCTAGAAAAATTAAAAATCATCAAAAATTAAATGAAATGCATAAACATGGATAACTTAGGCATTAACAAGCTGAAGTAGACCACTATTGGCCATCTGGAATCCAACAGTCAAATGATCTACTATGCTGGGAACTGAAAACTTCAAGAGGAACAGTGTTGTGCTCATCACCAAAAAGAATATTTCAAGATCTGTCCTAAAGTATAATGCTATCAGTGATAAGATAATATCCATGTGCCTACAAGGAAGGCCAGTTAATACAACTATTATTCAAATTTACACACCAACCACTAAGGCCAAAGAGGAAGAGACTGAAGATTTTTATCAGTTTCTGCAGTCTGAAATTGATCAAACATACAATCAGGATACATTGATAAGTAGCGAAGACTGGAATGCAAAAGTTGGAAGCAAAGAAGGAGCGGTAGTTGGAAACTGTGGCCTTGGTGATACAAATAATGCCAGAAATCACATGATAGAATTTTGCAGGACTAACAACTTCTTCATTGTAAATACCTCTTTTAACCAACACAAACTGCAACTGTTCACATGGACTTCACACAGGAATCAAATCAACTACATCTGTGGAAAAACATGATGGAAAAGCTCAGTATCTGCAGTCAGAACAAGACCAGGTGCTGATTTTGGCACAGATCATCAACCGCTCATATGAAATTTCAAATGGAAACTCAAGAAAATTAGAACAAGTCTACAAGAGCCAAAGTATAACCTTAAGTTACACTACAGAACTGACGTATTGAACACTAATGACCAAAGACCAGACAAGTTGTGGAATGACATCAAAGACATCATCCATGAAGAGGGCAAGAGGTCATTAAAAAGACAGGAAAGAAAGAAAAGACCAAACTGGATGTCAGAAGAGACTTCGAAACTTGCTCTTGAATGCTAAGCAGCTAAGGCAAAAGGAAAGAACGGTGAAGTAAAAGAAATGAACAGAAGATTTCAAACGGCAGCTCAGAAAGACAAAATAAAGTTTTCTAATGACACGTGCAAAGAGCCGGGAAGAGAAAACTAGAAGGGAAGAACACATTCTGCACTTCTCAAGCTGAAAGAACGGAAGACAAAAGTCAAGGCTTGAGTTGCAATAGTGAAGGATTCTACAGGGAGAATATTAAATGACTCAGGGAGCATCAAAAGAAGATGGAAGGAATACACAGAGTCCTTATATCAGAAAGAACTTGTTAATGTTCAGCCATTTGAAGAGATAGCACATGGTCACCAAGCAGTGGTACTGAAGGAAGAAGCAGAGTTGCACTGAAGGCAGTGGCCGAAAACAAGGCTCAGTAACTGAGGATTCATTATTCAGCTTTGCGTGCACATGATGTCATTGAAAACACCACGGCTTGGGGCAGGTGTACTTTAGTCTTCAAGGTGACATCTTTGCTTTCCAATACTTTAAAGAGGTCCTTTGCAGCAGATTTTCTCAATGCAATGCATCTCTTAATTTCTTGATTGCTGCTTCTGTGAGTGCACCCAAGTAAAAGGAAATCTTTGACAATCTCAATCCTTTCTCCATTTTAATGATGTTGCTTACCAGTCAAGTTGCGAAGGTTTTTGTTTTCCTGATGTTGAGGTGCAATCCGTACTGAAGGCTGTGGTCCTTGATCTTCATCAGTAAGTGTTTCAAATCTTCTTCACTTCCAGCCAGCAAGGTGGTGTCATCTGTGTAATGCAGGTTGTTAATGAATCATCCTTCAATTTTGATGCCTCCTTCTTCTTCATATAATCCAGTTTCTCAGATTGTTTGTTCGATATACAGATAGAAAAGCTATGGTGAAGGGATACAACACCTTTCCTGACTTTAAACCGTGCAGTCTCCCCTTGTTTTGTTTGCACAAACTTCTTCTTGATCCATACAGATTCCTTAAAGGCACAGTTAGGTGTTCTGGAATTCCCATTCTCTGTAATGTTAGCCATAATTTATTACGGCTTTGCATAGCCAGTGAAATACAGATAACATCTTTCTGGCATTCTCTGCTTTCAGCCAACATCCATCTCACGTCAGCAATGATATCTCGGATTCCATGTCCTCTTCTGAAATCCAGCTTGAATTTCTGGCAATCCCTTGTCAGTATACTGTTGCAATAACTTTTGAATGATCTTGAGCAGAATTTTACTTTTGTATGATATTAATGATGTTAATGTCTGCATTCAGTTGGATCACCTTTCTTTGGAGTAAACATAAATACAGATCTCTTCCAGGCAGTTGGCCAGGTAGCTGTCCTTCAAATTTATTGTTATAGACAAGTGAGCACTTCCAGTGCTGCATTTTTTCATTGAAATGTCTCAATTGATAGTCCATCAATTCCTGTAGCCTTTTTTGCCACTCTCTTCAATGCAGCTTTGACTTCTTCCTTCGGTACCACTGGTTGCCGATCATGTGCTACCTCTTCAAATGGCTGAACATTAACAAGTTCTTTCTGGTATAAGGACTCTGTGTATTCCTTCCATCTTCTTTTGATGCTCTGTGAATCATTTAATGTTTTCCCCGTAGAATCTTTCACTATTGCAACTCAAGGCTTGACTTTTGTCTTCCATTCTTTCAGCTTGAGAAGTGCAGAATGTGTTCTTCCCTTCTAGTTTTCTCTTTCCAGCTCTTTGCACATGTCATGATACTTCATTTTGTCTTCTTGAGCTGCCCTTTGAAATCTTCTGTTCAGTTCTTTCACTTCACAATTCCTTCCCTTTACCTTAGCTGCTTGACATTCAAGAGCAAGTTTCAAAGTCTCTTCTGATATCCAGTTTGGTCTTTTCTTTCTTTCCTGTCTTTTTAACGACCTCTTGCCCTCTTCATGGATGATGTCTTTGATGTCATTCCACAGCTTGTCAGGTCTTTGGTCACTAGTGTTCAGCACATCAGTTCTGTTCTTGAGATGGTCCCTAAACTCAGGTGGGATATACTTAAGGTTGTACTTTGGCTCTCGTGGACTTGTTCTAATTTTCTTGAGTTTCCATTTGAAATTTCATATGAGCGGTTGATGATCTGTGCCACAATCAGCACCTGGTCTTGTTCTGGCTGCAGATATGGAGCTTTTCCATCATGTTTTTCCACAGATGTAGTTGATTTGGTGGTTCCTGTGTATTCCATCTGGTCAAGATGTGTGCAGTTACAGTTTGTGTTGGTTAAAAGAGGTATTTACAATGAAGAAGTTGTTAGTCCTGCAAAATTCTATCATGTGATCTCTGGCATTACTTCTGTCACCAAGGCCACATTTTCCAGCTGCCAATCCTTCTTCTTTGTTTCCAACTTATGCATTCCAGTCATCGGTACATATCAATGTGTCCTGATTGCATGTTCGATCGATTTCAGATTGCAGAAACTGATAGAAATCTTCAATCTCTTCATCTTTGGCCTTAGTAATTGTTGTGTAAGTTTGAATAATAGTCATATTAACTAGCCTTCCTTGTAAGCACATGGATATTACCTATCACTGATAACATTATACTTCAGGACAGATTTTGAAATATTCTTTTAATGATGAATGCAGCACTGTTCCTCTTCAAGTTTTCACTCCCAGGATGTAAGCCTTGTGATTGTTGGATTCAAAATGGCCAAAACCAGTTCATTTCAGCTCACTAATGCCTAGGATATAGATGTTTATGTGTTCCATTTAATTTTTGATGATTTCCAATTTTTCTAGATTCATACTTTGCACATTTCATGTCCCGATTATTAATGGATGTCTGCAGCTGTTTCTCCTCATTGTGAGTCATGCCACATCACTGAACAAAGATCCCAGAGGTCTTCCTCCATTCACATTGCTAAGGTTGACTCTACCTTGCAGAAGCAGCTATTCCCTGGTCATCTTCTGAGTGCCTTCCAACCTGGGGGGGGGGGGCGCCCACTTTCTGGCACCATATGTGACAATGGTCTGCTGCTGTTATTCATAAGGTTCCCTTTAGTGATTCTTTTCAGAAGTAGACTGCTGGGTCCTTCTTTCTAGTCTGCCTTAGTCTGGAAGCTGAAACCTGTCTACCATGGTTGACCCTGCTGGTACCTAAATACCAGTGACATGGCTTCCAGTATCACAGCAACAAGCAAACATCCACTGACAGACAAGTGGGGACTCCTCTTTGTACCTTTACCCTCCTTACCTGATGCTGTTACCTTCCTTACCTGATACTGTTATCCTCCTTACCTGACATTGTCACCCTTCTTACTTGATGGAAGCAGGGATATCATTGCTGACATCAGATAAATCTTGACTGAAAGCAGAGAATACCAGAAAGATGTTTTTCTGTGTTTTATTGACTATGCAAAGGCATTTGACTGACTGTGTAGGTCACACTGATATATGGCTAAAATTGCAGAGAATGAGAGTTCTAAAAAACTTAATTGTGCTCAAAGACCACAGCCTTCAGCATGGATTGCACCTCAACATCAAGAAAACCAAAATTCACACAACTGGACTAATAAATAACATCATCATAAATGGAGAAAGGATTGAAGTTGTCAAGGATTTCATTTTACTTGGGTCCACAATCAATGCCAGTGGAAGCAGCAGTCAAGTAATCAAAAGACAGTTTGCATTGGGAAAGTCTACTGCAAAGTACCTCTTTAAAGTTTTGGAAAGTAAAGATGTCACCTTGAAGACTAAAGTGTACCTGACCCAAGCCGTGGTATTATCAATAGTACCATCTGCATGTGAAAGCTGGACAATGAACAATGAAGATAAAAAAAAGAATTAATGTCTTTGAATTGTGGTGTTGGAGAAGAATACTGACTGTAAGAATATTTGGGATTGCCAAAGAAAAAATGCATCTGAAAGAAGTAAACCAGAGTGATCCTCAGAAGCAAAGATGACAAGACTGCAACTTGCACATTTTGGACATATTGTCAGGAAGGATCAGCCCCTGCAGAAGGCCATCATGCTTGTAGAGTGGAGGGTCAGCAAAAGGAGGAAGACCCTCAAAGAAACGAATTGACAGAGTGGCTCAAGATCAGGCAGTGTTTCATTCTGTTGTACAAAGGGTCACTATGAATAGGAACCGACTCTATGGCACCTAGCAACAACGTCACATCCCTGATCCAATGTAAAGGAAGTTTGTCTGGGGTGTGGTCTACATTATCTTTTAACTTACTAGAGATTAAAGGAAAGAGAACCACGCAAAGGTTAGAGGACTTCATACTATCAAGGAAGCTGCACCAGGAGCAGAAAGCATGCTTTCAACTGGGGTCCCTGTGCCTGAGAAGCTCCTTGGCCAGGGGAAGATTGAGAACAAGGACCTTCCTCCAAAGCCAACAGAGAGAGAAAGCCTTCCTCTGTAGCTGACCCCTGAATTTGGACTTTTAGCTTACTTTACTATGGGGAAATAAATTTCTCTTGGTAAAGCCAGCCACCTATGTTATTTCTGTTACAGCAGCACTGAGAACTAAGACACAAGGATTAAGATTTGAGCATATCTTTAGGATGATCATTTGCTCCATTACAGGCAGATCTTTTAAAGTTTCTCATTCTTTCAAGCTGCTTTTCAGAATCTAATACAAAAATGTGGTGTCTTATATCTACACTGGTTAATTTTTTAACTGACTATCTATTTCTTGATGTGTCACATTGTTAAATATCTCAGTTGAAGCAACAATATGCTTTGGCAGTAGCAGTTTTTTTCAAACTGAACTCCTTAAACTGTACTAAATACATTGTGGAAGGAGAGATGTGATCGATCAGCATGCTTAAAGTCCAGACAGTTATAGAATATCTCACTTTGAACATTTAATCCTTTAAATAATTTAATCCTCAATATCTGTAGGCATTTAAACTTGAAATCCTAAGGAAGTTTAGATTCTTGCAGTGGTATCGCCTTATTTTGCAAATGAAAGAAGCATAGCCTATAAAGGGTGAAAAAGATCAACAGTAGATCCCTCATCTCCTGCTTCCTGGTTCAATGTTATTTCTACTTCATCATCTTGAAGACCTTTCCAAAGTTTATTTAGAAAGTATTTTTGGAGAACTTACTTTAAGAAAGGCACTGTAGAGAGTCAAGTGAACATAATCCTATCTCTTCCAAAGGCAGAGAAGTTTACAGGAGCAAATGATCATCATTGTACTTATCAGGGAATATTGTCGAGGGCTGACAGAAAGAATGCAAAGCAGTGGACAGCGAAAGGAAGCAGTGGTGATTCCATGGTAGAGTTCTTCCTTTCCATATACAAGGCTTGGGTTTGATTTCTGGCCAGTGCTGATCTGTCATGCATGGCACGACTCAGTGGGGACAACAACAACAACAGACAACCAAACAGACCAAAATTGACAGAGAGAAC
Organism: Heterohyrax brucei; assembly: GCA_028571685.1. Classification (NCBI taxonomy): domain Eukaryota; kingdom Metazoa; phylum Chordata; class Mammalia; order Hyracoidea; family Procaviidae; genus Heterohyrax; species Heterohyrax brucei. The sequence continues at coordinate 176,915,293 of CM053141.1, forward strand.
TGCAAGATTTATTTTTTTGGAGTGCTGTTGGCATTAAGGATTGAATTATGTCCCCCCAAAATGTGTTTAGCAATTTGCTTGGGCCATAATTTTTACTATTGTGTGATTGTTCACCATTTTGTCATTTCATAGAATTGCTAACTCTGTGATTTATAAGACACATTAGCAGCAGTTATACTGATGAAGTCTACAAGATTGGATAGTATCTTGAGCTAAGCTCTTTTGAAATATAAAAGAGAAAGGAAAACAGAGAGACACGGGGAAATCATACCACCAAGAAAGCAGTGATGGGAGCAGAGCATGCCCTTTGGACCCGAGGTTCCTGCTCTGAGATGCTCCCAGGCCACGGGAACACTGACATGTCACAAGGACCTTCTTCCAGAGCCAACAGACTGGAGCCTATCCCTGGAGCTGACACTCTGAATTCAGTCTTCTAACCTACTGCACTTGTGGTATTTCTGTTACAGCAGTACTAAATGACCAAGACAGTGAGTGTCCAAGATATCCCTTTGTTTGCATAAGAAATATGTCTTTTATTCTCATAGACTACTGCCTCTCGTGCTTCTAAGATATGTATATTTTCACAACTTAACATCTCTGAAACTGAGATGTGTCTTACAACTGATAGTGCTAGCCTGAGATGAAGGCTTGCGTGTGAGTGGCTTATTTGAGAATGGGTTTCCAGGGACAAGAGTGAGAGATTCACAGGGAAGGAGAGGAAGTCAATGCAAGGCAGTGTTGTTGAACAGCTGGGACTGATAAAACACAGCTCAGACTCGTCTCTGAGAGGACACTGTCTGACACTGGTCTCAGTTGTCCCACAAGTCATGGCCTCCCCTGCTCCATTTTTATGGTACAGTTGTGTGAGCACCAAAGTTGCCAGCATCCTAAATTGAGGTGTCAGAGAAACCCAGGGACAGGAAGCGAGATTTGCAGTGAAACGCGAGTCAAAGACTCCACAGGATTGTGTGATATGAGCTGGTACAAAAAGAGAACCTAGAGTTAATGGTTTAGTTGGTAGTGTTTTCTTGCTTCTATAGATACATGTAATAATTGTGTATCTTAAAACTGATGACATCTTAGATTTAATGAAGTAAATTTGAGTGTTGACTCTGCAGATAAATTTTGTTGAAGTGGAGTTTGAATAACCCACATTTGTAAAACTTAGTCAAGCCATAGCTGTCCACAAAGCAGAAGCTGCCGTCCTTATATTTCTTACAGTGACTGGAACTGTACAAGTAAATTTCCACATCTAAGGTTACCTACTGTGGAAAATATTTCACCAGCAAAAAACAAGTACAATGTTACTCTGTCAACTAAATTGTTATAGAGGAGTAATTTTTGCTTTTAAAGTTGTATCTTTCTTTTTTCAAATAAAGTATTTTTCAGAACTGTATAATATAAAAACAGAGAAAGATGGAGATTCACTGATTGAAGCAGGACTTGGGGGTCCTTGGTAGCATAATGGTTAAATGCTACATCTCTTAATCAAAAGGTCCACGGTTAAAAAGTCCACCAGGTGTTCCTTGGGATTTCTCTGAGGCACTTCTACTCTGACCTATAGGGTCACTATAAGTCAGAATGGGCTCAACATCAGAGGATTTTATCACTTGTATGGGCTTACATTGTTCCTGTGTGGAACACTAGAGTTCTAAACAACAGGGTTAGAAATGTGTGAGTTGCAAGAAACCCTCTTTCATTCTTATTTCAACATCTTTCTAACAGGTTGTTTATATGGTTTTAATTTATAACAGGTTATAAGCAATACATGACACAGAAGAAGTAGATATTCAGGGCTAAGAGGGAGGCCTTTATATGAAGCCAAAGCTAAAAGAAAAAGTGGTAACTGAAAAGCTACAAAAAACAGCCTTTAAAAGAACCATGATATTCTGCAATATTCAGCATAAAGACAACAACCCAATGTGTACCAAGAGTGTTTGAAGATAACTGAGTCCAAGGAAGAAATCGAAGTGATATAAAGAATGATGACAGTATCATCAGTATGCTTCGTCCAATAAAATTCACAAGGCATACAGAAGTATATCACTTATAATATTACTCATCAAAAAAAAGTAGAAATCAAGTAAATGTGGTATATAAAGTGGCCAGTTCCAGCAAAGAGAAAAAAACTAATGTGAACAGACTACTGTGTTTCTCAAAGGTTTGGATAAACAAGGCATTAATGTGCATATCAGAATACTTTCATTTCTAAGAGAGAAAAATCCAACTACAACCTGTCACATAGGCCAAAAAAAAATGCCTTCAATTCTGACTCATATGGTGACCCTATAGCACAGAGTAGAACTGCCCATTAGGGTTTACGAAGAGTGTCCAGTGGGTTCAAACTGCTGACCTTTTGTTTAGTAGCTGCAGCACTTAGCCACTACACCACCAGGGTCTTGTAGGCAAGGGGCATAGTTTAAAAGACCAGAGGTTTCCAGTGGGACTTGATCCAGTATCTTATTAATGTTACCACACACTTTATTTTCTATTATTCTCAATTTTGTTTTTCATGTTTCCTTTAGGCCTGGTCTCCTTCATGAACTGTGATAGCTGGTTACTTTCTCATTCATGTTCAGCAGTGGGGCTGGAGTGGGGGAAAGAAGGGCAGAGACAGATGGACAGATAGGTACACACACACACACACACACACACAGAGTATGGTGTAAGAGAGAAAAGGAAAGAGTGAGACAGAGATACAGCTAAAGAGGGAGAGAGGGAGAAAGTTAATTTTCTTTTCCCAATTATTCAGCAAGAGTCCTCAGTAGGACTGGATCTATACAGACCCTGTGTCCTCCTCTGATGCAGTAACTGTAGCAATAGGCATGAAACTATATTAATTTGTTTAAGCCACTTAGAGCCTGCTATTGAGCTGAAGATGGACTAAATTCCACTGGACCCCCTGCTGACGCGCAATGGGGAAATAGATGCTGTGGTGGTAACAGACCACGTCCACATCACTGGGTTCCTCAAGCAAAAATTATTTGACAGGACTATGAGCTCTACGAGGAAAGCAGTCATGCCTCTCTTACCCACTGCTCTAGCCGCATCATGAGTACCAGTTCCACCAGCACAGGAACTTAAAAAATATTTGTGATGAACAAATGGATTTTTTTTTTCCTGATTGGAGAAATGTATACGATTTTAGTTGTGTTTTTACACTTCTTGATGCTTCCTGCTTGCAGTTGTGGAGGACCACTTATGGCTTTACAAGAAGCAGCAAGTATCTGGATTAGGTGTTCGTAAGAAAATATATTCTCAAAAGATTTTTTGTACTATTGCAAAACAAAAGAAGGTGAAATCAGTTGGAAGAAGGCAACATGAAGTCAACCATTTTTCTTTCTGATTAAGGATATCAAAAGAAGAGACAGGGGAGAGAAAAGAGGATGGAAGGGAGGGAGAATAAAAAAATAAGAAAAGGAAGTCTAGATGGTAGGTAGGAAGGAAACTGTAACTAGAATCTGGTTCAAGAGAGAAAAGGATTTTTGGACAGTGGTCAACTTGTGACATCACAACACTGCGGGATGGATTAGTGTATGCGTTTATTTTATTTTATTTTTTTAGCTAGAGTAAATCTCTAGCCTGGTTTGAGCTTTAAAATTCACCAAACAGCTGTGAGAATATGGATAGCAAGTGATAAATCATCCAGCCATTTGGATGTGGTTAAAATTACCAGGCCAAATACCTGAGTGCCCACTTCATAACGGAAACAATAAGGCTATTTGAAAACATGACCCAGATCCCAAGTTATTATAGTTTTGTTTGTTTTATTTTTCCTCTTTTTTCTAGAAGACTCTCTGACATGCTTATATGTACATATTGGAATTATATCCAAGGGGAGAAATAGCAACAGTTGACTTTCTGACTTTACAGTCTGTCATTGAATTTTAAGATATTTCATGAAACAAAGTAATAACATCAAGATCAAGGGCATTTTCCTTTGGATCTTCATCAGTTGTTTCATTTTCTTTTGGCAGTGGCCTCCACCCACCCCATTTCTTCTGAAATATCAACCCCTGGGCTGATGTTGCACTGGAAAAACTTACTCTTTGTATGCTTTCCTGAGTATATGTTTCATGCATTAAATTGTTTTAATCACTTCAGCTTTAGTATAGTTTGGCAACTGGTGCATTGCTGGATTTTGTGTTCCCAGTTTAATGCTTTTAGAATGTATTTAAGTAGGTTCCAATGAACTTAGTCATTGCTATTCAAATGAGAGGACCATATTTCAAGGAACAAAGTTCAGGGAGAAGGATGAGGTGAGTGATGGGTAATAAGTGAAAACCATCTATCAAGATGCACTGGAGACTGAAACAGATGTTGAAGAAATACCTCCTGAGTCCATTCCCCTTAACCCCAGAGGGCCTCCCAGTGTTATTTCCAGCAAACACACACCCTGGCTAGCTTCCCTTCACAGCTTCTGGTGGGTGCTTCTTATTTTAAGATCTTGGCAAAGTAGGAAACTCACCTGCTTCTTAGACCTAAGCTCATGAAAAAGTCAGCTCCATGGGGAAAATAACTGCCAGTCTTAGGAGCCAGAAGCAGGTGCTGACATTTATAGAGGGAGGGTTTGCACAGCACTCACTCTTACTGCTGGTTTCTAACGGGCGTGCCCAGGAACAGGACAAAGCAACAATGAAATTCAGGGTAACTACTCAAAGTAGATGGAACTTGTCATTTTTACTCAACTTTGATTGCTCATCTTCCAAGTGCCCAAGATATTTTTTTGTTGTCTGTGGATACTCAAGTTTCATTTCTGCGCTTCTCTCTTTCCTTGGGAAATTTATATAGCTTCTGAGCTTCCAACTTCTCATCTATAAAGTGGAAATGATGACAGCAACATCTCAGGAATGATGTCTGGATCATACAAAATAATATGCATAAAATATATTGCAGGGTCAGGCAGATGTTAGATGCACTCTCTACCTCATCTCCTCCCTTATTGGATTATCCTCTAACGTAATCCTTTTTTGTAAATTAGGAGTATGTTGTAACGTGAACTTAAATACAAGGAGGACTCCGCCACAGTTGATATCTGTTATTGTGTGCCATCAAGTTGATTTTGACTCCTAGCTATGCTGTAGGACAGGGTAGAGCTGCCCTATAGGGTTTCTTAGGCCATAATCTTTATGGGAAGGAGATTTCGTATTGTCGTGGTTAAGTGCTTGACTGCTAACCAAAAGGTTGGTGGTTTGAACCCACCAGCTGCTCCTGGGGAGAAAGATGCAGCAGTCAGCTTCATAAAGATCGCCAACTTAGAAACCCTATGGGGACAGTTCTTATGTGTCCTATAGGTCACTCTGAGTTGGAATCGACTCAACAGCAATGGGTTGGAATCTATGTGGGAACAGATGGCCAGGTCTTTTGTCTCATGGAGGTCATCGCTAGGTCTGAATGACTGAATTTTCAGTTAAGCGAGTGTTTCACCATTGCACTGTCAGGGCTCCTTCAATTGATGTCTAGGAACCAAAATTTGAAAAGTAATCTCACATGCAATTTTGCAATTCTTATTATATTGATAGTGTACATTCCTTGCAAAGGAAAACATAAAATCACCATGAACTAGAAAATGAACAAAACAAACCCGCTGCTGTCATTTCCAACCCATAGTGACCTTATAGGACAGAGCAGAATTGCCCCACAGTTTCCAAAGACCACCGAGTAGATTCAAACTGCCAAGTAGCTCTTAGCCACTAGGTCACCATGGTTTCCAAAATCACCATATGACCTAGAAATTCCACTCATGGGTATTTACCCGAAAGACTTGAAAGCAAGGACGTAAACAGATACTTGCTTGTACACCCATGTTCATTGCAGCACTAGTCACAATTGCCAGAATGTGGCAACAACTCAAGTGTCTGTCAACAGATGAACAGGAAAACAAAATGTGGTGCAATATGCAATAGAATATTTATAAACTATAAAGAGGAATGAAGCCCTGATACATGCTACAATGTGGATAAAGCCTGAAAACATTATGCTGAGGGAAATAAGTCAGATGCAAAAGGTCAAATGCTGTGTAAGCCCACTTGTATGAAATATCTATGATAGGCAAATGCACAAAGACCAAAAAGTTTATTAGTTTATCTGTGGCAAGTGGTCAGGGAAAACAGGGGGTTATTGCTTAAGGGACACTGGGTTCTGTTAACAAGGATGAAAAAATGTGCAAATATGGATGATGGTTGCACAGTATGGTGAACATAACTAATGTCACTGGATTGTACATGTAAAAATGGTCAAATGGCAAATGTTTGTTACATGTATTGTAAATAAATAAAATCAGAGTGTATCATTCAGAGCTATTCAGTTGTAGGAATTTATTCTAAAAAGATGTTCCTCTAAACGTTCAAAATGTGTACTTACAGATGTATGTCACATCATTGTAAACATCTAAATGACCATCAAAAGGGTACTGCTTACATAGGATAGTCCATGTAGTGAAACAGCATTCAGCTTTTTAAAATGATGTGTTTATCTTGCTATCAACATTAAGGTTTATTAAGGTTATGTGTACTGTAAAATTTTAAAAATACATGTTCAATTTTGCATGGATATGGTGGCACAGAAGTTAAGTTCAAATCCATCAGCTGTTCCTCGGAAACACTACAGAGCAGTTCTTCTCTGTCCTATAGGGTCACTGTGAATTGGAATGGACTCAGTGGCAATGAGTTTGATTTCGGTTTGATTTAGTGTAATTTCCTGTATGTATAATTGTGTTTATAGCTGTATCCATATTTATGCCTATGCAAATCAGATGGCAATAAACAGATATATGAAAAGATTTCTAAATAGTTTTAAGTTCTTGTTTTCCTCAGAGTAATAGAATCTAAGAGTAAACTGTACTGTTTTGTTTGTACTTTTTTTTGGCAGTAGGCCTACACCGTTTTTATCCCAAACACTAAAACTATATTCCCTAATGTGTCCCCTGAACATTTCTAAGTGAGTTTGGAACTCTTAGCAGGGATATCTGCAGCTGAACTGCACTCAACTTGACCTCATCTTTTCTCTATGGCCTATATTACATAAGCAGCTGATTATTTTCCTTGCTGAATTTAAACCTTTAAAATCAGGGCTTTCACTTTACTCCAGTCCTCAGTGCCACCCACCACTGCAGCAACAGACACTCAGTGAATGTTGCCAAGTTTTAAATCTAGAAATCTGCTGATCTGGAAGCTGTTCCTCTTCACACTGCCTAGCAGTAGGGCCATGACTGAGACTGAGAAGGCTCATCCTAAAACAAAACTAGAATAATCTCTGAGGTTCTTTAATTTCTAGCCTTGTCATTCCAAAGTTTAGTTCATTCAATCCCCAGAATCAAAGACAACACAGGGACATCAGCTTTACAGCCTGCAAAACGCCATGGGAAAGTAATGGGGTATTTAAAATACTGAAACCAGTAAAGACAGTAACAATAGTGACTCAAATTGCACACTGATGCTAACCTAGAGAAGAGGAATTGTGGTAAGATTAAAATCATTTTCTTATTGTTTTTCTTATCTGCTCACCCTAGTCTCTGGGACTCAAATCCTGGTAGACTAGACACTGATACTCCATTTGGGGATAAAAGCACCACCTGACCTGGATTTGCTCCACATTGCCCATGCCCTAGATTGAAATGTTAAAGGACTTGGAATTCAAGAAAGAAAGAAAAAAGTTGCATTTTCAGTAAAGGCTCCGTGGTGACTGAGGAATTAATGTCAGCCAGGCAGTGATTTCCCAGTGGTTGGGTTTGTAGCAAAAGTCTTCAACTTTTATGTGTGGCCTGTTTGAAGTTGAAAATTGTTGTTAGACTCTGCAGTGTTGTTTGAGGTGTCACTCATCCTTTCCTTTTGTGTTGGGGTGAGGATGTGAAGCACCGCAGCTGGGAATAGTTCTGTGACCGCCACCCCCAAGGCAGGTCTCTTCCAGGGCCCAATTGAGCCCATCTCCCAGGGAATTCAAAGCTTTCGGCGCAATGCAGCTCTGCCGCTGTTTGCAGTCTTATTACCTGCTACTCCCTAGCAGGAACTCTCTACTTCAGCTCGAGAGAGGATCTCACGTACCCAAGACTGTGCCCCACAAATACACATGTTCCTCATTTTTATTCAGTATGTAGTTTTCCCTCTTAGAATATATTCCTTCAAAGAGGCAGCAGCATGAGAAACGTTTAAGAACAGCATAGCGACAACAGAATCCCAGCAGCTGACATTTTATTTAGTGCTGACTACGGACTAAGCGCCAGATAGAGATTGTCTCTCTCATTTGGTCGTCCCCACAGCCGTGGGAGATACCCACACATAGCTCCATTTTGCAGATGATGTCCTGAAGGCCCAGCAAACTAAAATGAACTGAGATCGTACAGCTAGCAAACTGGGACTTCAATCCATACAGTCTGACTCTAGAACCTGCCTTTAGAACTAGCTGCAATGATTTATTCATTTGCTGGTTGATTCTGTTTTCTGCAGTCAAGAGTCCTGATTGATATACTGGAAGTTTTGCCATGGACTCATTGTTTAATCTCCTTGAGGCCCAGATTCCTCTTTTACAAATGACAATAATAAAAGATCTACCTCCTTGGATTATACCATCAGACTCGTTGCCATCAGGTTAATTGTGACTCATAGTGGTCCTATAGTACAGAATAGAATTGCCCCATAGGGTTTCCAAGGAACTGCTGTCGGATTTGAACTGCCTGTCTTTTGATTAGCAGTCATTGCTCTTAGCCACTGCACCCCCAGAGTTCCCAATAGATCACAGATTATAGTTAGTGACATGAGGCATGCAAAATATTTATTATAGCATATAATATATAGTATATAATCAGATCTTGTAGAATTTACCAAATGATGGTGAGGTCAGGAAAATGGATGGGCAATTATAATATAGTGTGTTATATAACCAAAGATAGTGGAAATCACATAGAAGTTTGAAGCTTGAAGGAAAAACACTGAACACAGTTTGGCTACTCAATAAAATTTTTTTAGAATAAAACAGTGTTTAGGTTGAAATCTAAAGTATAATTCCAAGATGGTTAGATTCACTGGGTATAAAGGGAGACAGAGCAGCATGGGGGCAGGCATGTACCAGAAAGAAAGAACATGATAAATGAAGACTCATAGAGAGGAAAGAATGTGTCTTACTTAAGGAACAGAGAGAAGTTTAGTGTATCTGTTGTGAAGAATAAGGGATTAGGTGTTTCTAGGTGGTGCAAAAGGTTAATGAACTGTGCTGCTCACCGAAAGCCTGGCCATTCCAGTCAACCTCGAGGTGACCAAGACAAAGACTTGGGGGATCTGCTTCTAAAAAGTAAATCAATGACTTCTAGGCTCTTAAACCAAAAAGCAGCCATCTAAGATACATCTATTGGTTCCAGCACACCTGGAGAAAAGGAAAATGAAGAACATGAAACCCACTGCTGGCGAGTTGGATCCGACTCATAGCGACCCTAGAAGTCAGAGTAGAACCACCCCGTAGAAAGTCCAAGGAGCGCCTGGCAGATTTGCATTGCCGACCTTTGGATCAGCAGATGTGACACTTAACCCACTATGCAGCCAGTGTTTCCCAAGAACAGGAAAGACATAAGGAAAATTTGAGCTCAAGAAACACAGTAGCCAAAAGACTTCATCAACATGAGACCAGAAGAACTAGATGGAACCCAAATACCACCAATGATAGCTCTGGTGGGGAACAGAAGAGGGGATGCCTGACGGAGTGAGAGACAAGTGCGATGCAGAACTCGGATTCTAGTAAAAAGACCTCTGTCACAGATGAGGAATCCCAGAAGACATGACCCCTAGACTCTCTGTTAGCCTAGAACTAAAACCACTGCCAAATCTACCTCTTCAGACAAAGATTAGACCAGAGTAACTTAAAATGATACTAGTGAAGAGTATGCTTCGTGGATTAGGTAGATATATGTGAGACTAAACGGGCAGCTCCTGTCCACTGGTGAGATGAGAGGGCAGAAGATGACAGGAATTGATTGAATGGACACAGGAAATACAGGATGGAGAGAAGTGAGCTGTCATGTTGTAGGGAGAGCAACCAGAATCACATAACAACGTGTATATAAGTTTTTGTTTGAAAAACTAACTTGAATTGTTTGGCTTTACTTAAAACACAATAATAATAATAAAAATCAGCCATTGAAGACCCCATGAGCACTGTTCCACTCTGACACACATGAGGTCACCATGAGTCAGAGTCAACTCAACAGCATCTGTTTTTGGTAGATAAACCAGATAGTGCGTGGCCTTGAAAACTATCTTGAAGAGTTTGGAATTCATCAAATTTTCTCCCAATATGTCACTTGCAACCCACTGACATGCCTAATTTTTTCCTTTAAGTCACCCTTTTGCAAGAAAAATAGGCTGAATCCAACTAGACAACAAGCTTCCAGAGAGTAAAGAATGCATTTTGTATCTCTTGAGGGCCAGATGTTGTCTTGCTGATGGTGTTTCTCCACAAATGCTTGTAAATGGCATTTTGGATTAAGCAAGGTTGGATGGAGCCTGTCCTTTTGCTTGGAAGACTTTGTGAAATAGCTTTGTATTTGGGTAAGAATCTCTGGGCCCCACCCAAGACTTGAATGGAAAGTTTGTTCCTTTGGACAAGCATGTATTTTGTGCAGTGAAAGCTGTTTACTAAGTGGGGGACTTATGGGCAGAGTTCTTCTCTTTTATGACCTTGCTGGTTCTTTTCTTTCCTACTATATAATTAATTATTTCCTAACCACTCAGTTTTCTTTACTTAGAAATTATACCATGAGATTGAGAGGGTAATGTGGATAATATTTTGTTTTGTTTTTATTTGAGACTTAGACTTTTGTTTCATAAGATGGTATTTCAGCATTCCGGGGAACATTTTTTAGCACAAGTGAGCATTTCTGATTCCAGGATGAGGGACCAGTCTGGAATCACCCTGGCTATTGCCTTGTGAACTTTTGGGAACATCCTGGAAGGACTCAACAGATTCCTGAGGAAGGATTCAGCCTGAAATCAAGAGGCGTTTGGCATGTCTCATCAGGAATCTAATAAATGTTGCTATTTCTATGGATAAATAGGAGACTAGAACACTTTGGTTTCCAGTAGTGTGCTGAATTGAAAGTTGATGATTAAGTATTCAAGAAATTTCCAAGCTGGTTGTCAAACCAGTAGTAGTTTAAAATCAGTCACAGTGGGAGTATTACACCATGGAAATCAGCAAATATTACAGATCAGGGTTTCTTTCCATTTTTTTTTTTTTTCTGTTATCAGCACACCACTGGGTCAAGCATATGTAGAAAAGTAATATTTTATATATCTTGACAAAAGCCTGTGCTTGGAAGCACTGGGAGAAAAAGTGTGATGGTTTCAATTTTGTGTGAGCAAACTCTGTATGTTTTCTTGGAGAACATAGCCCAAGGCAGTAGATGGCACAGAGTCTGGCACACAGTGCGTACGCAGAGAATGCCTGCTGCGGGAGTGAGTGGTGTGTGGGTAGGTTCATCGGCAGCCCTGCAGCAGCTTCGGTCAGCCCAGACCTGCTTTCCCACAGAAACCCTTTTTGGAATTCCACATTCTGTACAAGGCACTGTTGTCACACTCTGATAATACCTGTTGGCATCTTACTTTTATTTTTTAGTTTTGTGTGTGTGTGTGGCCATTTCAACATTCCTTGTATATGATAGTGACATTAATTGTATTCATTGTGCTGTGAAACTATCACTGTTATCTCTTTCTACTGTCTTCTACTACCCTTACAAGAAACTGAGTGTCTGCTAAGCAATGAGTCTTCTCCTCCTCCAATCTACTGCCCCCTGGTAACCACTAAGAACTTTAGGTTTATGTACATTAGGCTGCTTCAAATCTTTCACATAAGAAGGATCATACAATATTTATTTCTTTGTAACTGACTTAATTCACTCAGCATGTAGTTTTCAAGATCTGTCTATGTTCTAGTGCATGTCAAGATGTGTCATGTTAATAACTGGAACTTTATCACTATGTTCAGTCACCATACTAGACTTTAAATTCTCAGCAGGCAGAATTTGTCTGATGCTTTGCCTTTAACATAGCAGGTACTCCATGAGGATGCCACATTTGGGGGTTTCTAAAGTATTTGATGAGCATTGCTTTTTTGATGGCCCATAATATCCCTGTGAGCTGGCAGATAGGAATGATTACCATTCACAGCATCCAGAACACTGCTTAGTGTATAAACCCCAAAATCAAACCCTTTGCCATCACGTTGATTCTGACTCATAGCAACACTACAGGACAGGGTAGAATCACCCCACAGGGTTTTCAAGGAGCAGCTGGTGGATTCAAATTGCTGATATTTTTGATTAGCAGCTGAGCAATTAACCACTGTGCCACCAGGTCTCTGCTTGGCATATTAAAAACAGAAACAAATCCACTGTCATCAAGTAGATTCTAACTCACAGCAACCCTATAAGACAAAGAAATTTCAAACCGCCTCAGGAAATGTCCAAAGAGTACCTGGTGCATTCAAACTCTGACCATTTGGTTAGCAGTTGTAGCGCTAACTGTCACACCACCAGGGTTTCTGCATGGCATATAGAGGGCACTAAAGATTTGTTAGAGTCCTGCTCATACAGTGGTTAAACTTTGGGCTGCTAACCAAAAGGCTGGCAACTCGAATCCATCAGCCACTCTGGAAACTCTACAGGGCAGTTCTACTCTGTCCTACTCTGTCACTCTGAGTAGAATCGACTCAACAGCAATGGGTTTAAATATTTTTTGAGTTAATAATTAATCATCCCATCTGCAGAAGAAGGACCAAGCTACTCAAAGTTACGTGACGTAGTTCCATTTTAGTTAGTATCATCTCTGTTTTCAATATGCTCTCTCTATTATGGACTCTTAGCTTTTCCACATGGTTTATTGAATATTCCCACACTTATCCCCCTAACAGCCTTATTAGAAGGGCAGGTATTTTTACTCAGATTTTGGGAGGTGTGGTATTACACAGGCATAGGAAGATTTGCTAATGTTCTTAAAGTTACACAAGCATTTGAAGGTAAAGCTGGAGTTAAAACCTACATTGTGGAAGAATTCTGAAGCCAGACTATATGTTGTATTTGTTATTGTTATGGGTTGTCATGGAGTTGATTCTGACTCACGGCAACTCATGTGTGCAGAGTAGAACTGCTTCATAGGATTTTCAAGGCTGTGGACTTTTGGAAACAAATTGCTAGCCCTTTCTTTTGAGGCATTTCTAGGTGGGTTCAAATCGCCAAACTTTTGGCTTGGTAGTTGAGAGTTCAGCTTTTGCACCAGGTAAGGACTTCATGTATTGTATAATATTACATATATGTGTGTGTGTATACTACTTTTTAGAGTATTTTACTTGCTCACCCCTCCCTTCAGAAAAAAAACGTTGACAAAACAGGTCAACCAAAGGCATTGGTAACACAGCGCGTTCCAGATACACCTCCTGAACACCAGCTCAGGTCCCAAGCTTGTTCTTCTTACTTGAATCACTTCTAAACGTGCTGAATATTAGATTTTCTGCTTTGCTACTTAAGCATATTAAGGATCCGAGTTGAAGTTTCAAATATAAAATTACAGGAAATTACCTACTTTCTGTTTAGTGAGTGGAATTTTGATTTTTTTTTTTTTTAATCATCTGAGAAGGTGCTGATTTTCCATGAATATGGAAATTCCATGATTTCTTTGTTTCTCTAAATCTTAAACATTGCAAAACGGCCACAAAACCTCTGCAGGAATTAAGAAAAGAACATATAATTAAACCCGATGACTTTTAAATTTATGTTATAAAATCCAATGTTATTCCCAGCACAGTGCCTCATTTCCGATGAAAAGGGTTCTTGCCAGTTTCCCACTTTTTCTGTTCAAGGGATCCCTGCTCATTTTATGAAATCCACCAGAAACTCATGGAAACATGCATGATGTCGTTTTTAATGTGGGAGAAAAGAATTTTGGAAGTGGGAGCTAGTTAACATTTCTAAAACATGTTTTTTTACTCTGGTGGTTCACTTTTGACCTTCCTGAGGATGCATGTGGGTGTTAAATTGTTACCAAAGGGAGGGGCCTTTGTAGCTACAGCAAGACGCACACATACAAAGACACACTTTCCCACACACAGCACTTGGCTCTACTGCGCTTTAATGGAATGCTGAATGGAAAAGATGCCGGGTGTTTTTGATCTGCAGAGAAAACTCAGCCAGTATCACGTCCATCATTTTCTTTTTAAAATCAGCCAGATTAACATTTGGGTTGGAAGGCAGTATGTGTGAGGGGAGGAGGTGTGACTGGCAAATATTTTCCCTGTATTTTAAAAGTTAGGAACATAATATATTCTGTTTTAAAACATTTAAGTAATAAAAGAAATATAATGTGAGAAGTAGAATTCTCCCATTTCATCAGACTCCTTAGCAACGTATTGCCCTTGAGTGAATTCTGAGTCATAGAGACCCTGCAGGATAGAGAACTATCCCAGAGAGTTTCCAAGGAGTAGCTGGTGGATTCGAACTGCTGACCTTTGGGCTCGTCGCCAAACACTTAACCACTGTGCACCCAAGGCCCTGCACTCCTAAGAATAACTGTTAAATAGCTTGATACTTGTCCGTTTTGATTTTTTTATTAATTTCAGAAACATTTCTTGAGATATTAGAATTTGTGTCAGCCATTTGACTTGTGTCTGTTACAACACTGAATCTTACATGCACATTATCTTACAATCTGCTGTTTTGGGTTCAAATATGTATTCTCAGTATTTTTCCTGACAAAGTAAACTTCCAGAACTTGGGTCATTCTTTTTTAAGGGCTGTGTAGTGTTGTGCTGTGCTGGCTGTGCCTTCTTTTTTCACTGGTTCTCTAATGATGAGAATCTGAGTTGCTTCCAATTGTTTGCTTCTATATTTTCCTTGCGTAGCCTTGAACCTCCGTCTTTATACTGCAGTGTTATACTTCTCTAGGGTTGATTTCTTGGAGTAGAATTTTTTGAGAGAGAAGACTATTAATACTTTCACTTTCAGTGGAGAATATTTGTATGAAATAGAGAGTTTTCAATGAGTGACACGAGGCAAGATTCAGGTGTGTATAAGACAACACCAGCTTCCAGATTTGAATCTATAGAGGGGTTCTTGATACTGACCACTCATTAGAATCACTTTGGAGTGGTGGGTGCTTTCTGAAAGAAACCGGTGCTGGACATCACCTGATTAATCACATTGAGATTGCTGATGGTAAGATCCAAATATCTGTATATAACTTTTTTTAAACAAACAAACAAGCAGACAAAAAATTCCTAAAGACAGTTTGAGAGCAGCCATTCTTGCAAATGCCTCCAGGATAGTAATGAATGTGCCTTTTTAAGTTACTGTGTTATTCCTATGTATTTAGAAATATTTTATGCTTGAACATATGTAAGTATGTCTGTTGGATGAGATAATACAACTTACCTACTTTTTACTTGGCTGTGGTAGTACACTTGGCTTCAGTTGCTATCAGCTAGCCCAGAACTGTAGTGTACATCATACATACATCAGCTCTGCATACAATTAAGGATAAGGAGAACAGTCAAAGAGACAAATGGGAACTTTAATTGGAGAATGGTGAGAAGTCTTAGATGTGATTGAAGGGAAGATGAAAAGGCCATTAAGCAACTGTGCTGAGTAATTTTTAAGCTAAAAAACTATAGATAGTCTGATATAAACAGAATCCATATAGGGCATTAATTGCCAAGGCAGATGACCCATTGTTGTCTTCTCCAGTATTTCTTCAACTCACATCACAAAGCTTGTTTAGCAAATAGTGATAGGAATATGTACATTTGAATAAGTGTAGAAGGAAGGTTGCCATGCATTGTCCAGGAGTTGCTACTTAATAATACTGTACATTATCATGTATTTTACAGTATACAGCATGAGTTTTTGGACATTATATATTGTGTGACTTCACATCAGTCTTATAATGTTGGCAGAGAAGCTGATGGCACCTCCATTATCCAGAAGAAGAAACTGAGGGTTAGAGAGAGAGTGACACCGAAATCTTAGGATTAGCACATGGCAGAGTTGGAATTAAATTACTTCTAATTAAAGTACTTCTTTAATTACTTAAATTAAATAACTCCTAATTTAAGATGGAGAAGAACTAGAACCTAACAGTTTTGATACCTAGATCAGTTTCATTATGCAAATACGCAAATACCAGCAAGGGGAACAAGAACAGTGGTATGAATGGTGGCAATTAGAAAAGAACATGTCCTATTTAAAGACATCCAAATTGAAAAATTTTAAAATACCGTGTGAGGGGAAAAATGTGCATCAGATGCAACATATAGGTTTTCAATTTATAATCTCAATTTTAGAAAATCTATATTTAACACAGAGAACTAATGGAATTCCATGCTATCCAGAAGGAAGTTTTTAACAGATGAACAAGGTTGGGAGGTAAATGCCTTTTAAGGCATTTTCTTTAATGCTTCAAATATACATATAAAAATACTTATTTATAAAACCTTGCCCTCCAATTTCCTCTTTGTTATGTGACTTTTACATTGTTTAGCATGGTTTTGTCAGCCCCACTGATTTCCAGGAACATAACTTCCATGGTGGTCCAGGGATTACCTTTTGTTGCCTGGACAGGGAACATGTGACCCGTTTTCCTGACTAATCAGTAACCATCTTGCTGAGAATGCACAGATCAGTGAGTCAGGATGAGAGATTTGCTAACTGGGGAAGTTCCATGACAGAGGGGGTTGGGGTGGATTGAGATTGGTAATAGCTGAGAGGGCAAACCAACAACAGCAAAACCAAAATCAAGTGGAAGGTCAGCCACCACAATCTAAGACCTTAACGCTGATGCTGGATTATTTGAACGTTGTATGTCAAGGGTGCAATACACTTTTTTCTCAGCATTTTCTTGTGTCGACTTTTCTGACCATCCTGTGAGTTCAATAAAGAACTCGAATTTGGCTCTGATTTTCAGATAAATGGCAGCAGAAAAGAATTCAATCACTACCCAAGGCTCAGCTGGATAGTTAATAGCAGAGCTCCATGCCAGAACTCAGGACTCTGTACAGAAATCCTTGTCTTCACCCCCTTATACTTTCTATTTCAAAACCGGGTGTGGGCTCAGCCTATGGTGGAATAACTCTGGCAGCAAATCCTTCAATAAACAAGGAAAGTTGTCTTTGCACGCACATTTGGTGTATAGACGAGGAAGGAAACTACTTGAAATCAGGAGATGAAAAGAAAAATGACACATGAGCTGGAAGTTTCTGTGTGAGAATAGAAATTTATTTCTCCTGAGACTGTGAAGTAAAGGGGGAGAGGGAAAGATAATGACATGTGTGTGGGTGTGGACATGGATTTGTATTATATTATTAAGTAAAGCTGTTTGTAATCTTTGAGGATGTTTCAGGAATGACCTCCATGCCAGAATACTAGAAGCAAATACTTTTTTTTTTTTTACAGCAAATCCTGGGAACTGTGGACTGGGACAGAATTTTAACTGTGTTTGAACAAAATTCTAGGTCAGACCTACTGACTAGAAGTTTTGGAGCCTGAGCAAAGAACATTATGATTTGTAAGAACCAATGTGGGTTCCCTAAGAATGCGACAGACAAGATTAACTTACTTCCTTTAAAAGATGTAGCATTATCATTTCGAGGGATCATGAGGGATATCAGTAAAGTAGATCTGAATTTCAACGACACTTTCATCAGAATTTCTTTTCGGAAACTTTTGTGTATTGCATTTTTTAAATAATCGGTGGCCATTAAATTGAATTACATCTCACTCTGGGCTTTAGACGAGTCCCAACACCTATTTCAACAGCAGACAAAGGCGACTTATTCACTTAGTATATGTTAACATCATTCAAGTGAAAATTCTCTTATCAGCCACAGCAGGGTCTCTACTGGTAGACCAATTGACTTGACCATTGACTCAATTCCACTGAAACTTTTACCAAGTATTTCCAGAAATGTGTGTTTATGAGATTTCCAGATGAAGATAAACCCAAGGGGACTACTGATACGATGGTATAGAAAATTCATTTATCAGAAATTTCACATAAGAACTTTAAATAAGAAAATAAATAAGTGGGAAAAAGGAAGTAAACTTCTGGAGTAAGACAGGAAACCAAGTGTCCCGTGCTTTCCTCTGAAGAGAAAGGGAGAATAAGCATTATGAAGCTTTGCAGTCATCTAGGCACCCTCACGCAGCTCAGCCTGACTTGAGTGAGAACTCTCAGCAGACACTTTCAGTTTAAGGGAGGGTGGCTTGCACTGGGGGAAAGAAGAAGGGTATTTGGAAAGAAAGCATCATAGTAATGAGAAAGAATCTTGAAGTAAGAAGGAATGTATTAAGTAGGAAAGGAGAACACATTTTAGCAGCCATCCAGAGTTAGAGATTTTGAAAACAAGGAGAATAACTGAACAGAAATTTTGAAAAGCATTCTGTGTACTACCCTCTTTAACAACATTCACAGTAAGATTTTACAATATTTTTCAGGACTTTGGAAGGTAAACAGCTATATATTTGAATACCACACAGAACAAAGTAGGCTATGTGGAGTCCTAATTATATTTGGATTGCACTACTATTTCAGGTAAAATAAGAGAAATAGCTTTCATGATGATGTAAAAAGGTTAGAACCTCCCTCAGTATTTCATGCTAGTCTCTTCCTTTCTCATCTTCCATTCTCATCTTAGAGAATTAGCTTCACTTCCATGAGTTTTGATAACAAGAAACACATCAATGCCTATTAAATCTGTTTCTCTCCCCAAATCTCTCCTGAGCTCCAGCTTGGAATTCTCATTGTCTACTGAATACTTGGAATTCACAACTACCTCAAACTCCATATGTATTCAATAAGAAAAGCAATACCTGTTACTTTGGTAGAGTAGCTTGTGAAAAAGGAAAGAGTTGCCTTACCTACACAGTGAGAAGTCTCATCAATTAGATCTTCTCTTAAGCTAACATTTTCTGACAAAATGGAATAGTATTGCACTATGTTCCTGTGAAAAGGCCAGGGTGAAAGTTACCAAGAGGCAGACATAGATGTCAAACTGAAGTGTAGAATGTTTTAGTTAATATAGCTGCTATGTGGTAAATGGCTCTGAAGATAGGAAATTTCCCATCTTGTGAAGTATTTTATTCAGTTCAGCTTTCAGAAATACCATGATGTGAACGTCTCTCTTCAAAGGAGATAGTGATGACTTCTGCAATTCCTTTCAACTCTACAAGTTTTAAATACATGTATATAAATTTATATGTATGTATTTATGCACATGCATGTTAATGTATCAGATATATATACACATACAAGGACTCTTAACGGTTATAATTATGCAAACATCTCATATGAATCCAACCTACATATATTAATTGTATATTTACATCAATTGTTCATTTCTCTTTCTGTAATTAAAAGTTATATATACAATCTGTAACATTGCATTAGATTTCTTATAATTCCTTATTTCTAAATCTCTTATAATTCTATACAAGAAAGTAGTTCCTTTTATTAACCACATTCTCCTCAAGTGTTACTAATACAAGTTGATAATGACATTTCTGCCACAGCCAACTTTGACACTGTGAAAAGTAAGGGCATCATGCTAACCAGTCCAACCCTGTCCCAAGTAACCTTGGTCACAAGGTCTCATTAATCACAATATATTTTCCATAGCAACAAAATTGTACATTCAATAAAAAGCAATTGCTCTTAGCAAGAGTGAAACCCCAGGAGATGGAGCAGGAGAGCATTATTTTTATAATAGCCAGAAGACCTAAGTTCTATTAGAAGAAAATACAGTAGGAAAGCATAGCATAAAAAACGATGCCTTCCTTAGAACCCCAGAGGGTAACTCGGGATATTGGCTGTGGGAGAAGGTGTATTTTCTACATTTTCAAGGTAAGGAGAAGCAAGGGTTTTCAGAGTTCTGGTGCTTGGACCTGTTTGTCACGTGGCAATGCCCTACTCTAACAATGCAACAGAAAGTTGTAGTAATAATAACAACAATAACAATGCATCACCTCAAATAACAAAAAGTGACTACTGATGCCAAACCCCATACCATGTAAGTATCACTCACACTTTATCTCATTTAATCTTCACAATAACTGCAATATGTAATTACGACTGTTATATTTTTCAGGTGAATGAAAAGGCCTCACAGTCCACTGTGACACTTAAAAAAGACAAACAGTTCTGCCCAACTCCAGATCCCATATTTTCAGTCAGTTGGCAACATCATCTTCCAAGTCTGGTGCTTTGACTGATCTCCAACAATGCAGTGGTCATTGGGGAAAATCATTACGGGTCATTATCTGTGTTCACTATTTATCTGGAGGTTTTAAGGCTTCAACCAAAGACTCAAAAAACATGTGAAAATAATTGAAGAACATCCTCAGTGGGTTAGAAACTGCAGAATGGTAAAATATGGCACCTGGACTCCAAGCTTAGAGTCTTATTTAGGATTTACTATACATGCAGCCTGATTGGAATCAATTTTTGTACTTCAAACCCTAAGAATTCAGAAATAATGGAGTTCAATTTGAACTAGATTAGGGAAACTGCTGTGGAGTCTCTAATACTGGGCTTGGATTGGGAAATATCTTTAAAATAGATGGATAGACAGATGTGTGGGTTGATAATTGGGTAGATGCCAATGATGGATGGATCTTAAACAATGGAAGGACAAGATTATACTTGCAGTTCACCATAAAGCACAGTCAAGATCTGAGCAGGTGTGGAAATAGGAGAGAGGCTTGGAGTTTTTTGCACCTTATGTGGCATAGGGATATGAGTATCAGCTTGGATACTTATTAGCTGTGTGATTTGGGACATCAAATTACTCTAAGCATCAATTTCCTCATTTGTAAACTGGGGGTGGTAATTTCTATTCTGACAGGAATAAAATGGGAAAGCTCTCTTGCCCAAATCTTCTCATGGCTGGCTCCTCATCAATAAATTCTTATGTTGTAATACAGCTGCTCACAGAGAACTTTCCTGGTCTCCAACAGTGGACTATCTGCTTGGGCAACACCATTCTCCGCCCTACTTCCCAGTTTTGTTCTGTTTTGCTTTTCAGATACTTGTTACTTTGTGTAACAGTCATATGTGTATATTTGCTTATATGATTTTTGCCTGTATTGATAGATCATAAGCTGCTCAAAGGCAGTAAGTTAGTCTTTTGTTCACATCTCTGTCTCCAGCACTTTGAACAGTGACATAGTTGATACTCAGTGAATATCTAACACATGATTGAATCAATGGAAAAAATGATAACTACATATTGTTGACAATATGCATGCCCCAACCGAGTCAAGAACAACTAGATACTACCTGACTACCACCAACAACCGCTCTGACAGGGGTCACAAAAGAGGGTCTCAGAACTGAGGAAAAACATGAAACAAAATTGGAACTCACAAAACCTGTTCAGACTTACTAGTCTGGCAAAGACTGGAGAAACCCCAAGAGTATGGCCCCTACTCATCCTTTTTAACTCAGTACTGTAGTCGTTGTTAAAGTTCACCCTTCAGCCAAGGATTAGATAGATCGATCTACAAAACAAACAACAATGCAGGTGAAGAACATGTTTAACACTTCGGCCAAGTATACTAGACTAAATGAACACAGCACACCAGGCCGGAAGACAGACGAGAAGGCAGGAAGCGACAGGACAACTGGAGAAATGGAAATGAAGAACCTGGGGTGGAGAAAGGGAGGGTGTTGACAGGGTTGCCAACCAATCTGCTCTGTAGTCTTCTACCTAAAGCAACCAAAAAAAAAAAGAAAGAAAATACACGTGCCTTGACCTCCACCCCAGAGATTGAGTTAGAAGATCATTTGGGAGGTTTTGAGGGAAAAAAATGTGAACTTTACAAAGCTTTTCATGTGATTCTGATGTGTCATTCAGTTTCAGAACTATAACATTATAAAAATTGCCTTTGGCTTCAAGGAACTGTCAGTCTTAAAGAGTAGACAACACCATTGCTTAGAGAGGGGATAGCAAATATCTCCACCGATTTGACCACTGGCTATTTTGGCTTTCTTAAATTACTACAAGAAAAAAAGGAATACTTTGAAAGATAGAAGGGGCAGAGAAGAGTGGAGGGAAAAAAAGACAGGTTGGGATGAATAAGTACACAATAAAACGCCCCTCTGCAGTGGTCTGTTAGAACAGTGATAAAGAAATAAGAAGGCAAATGAAGAAGGAACAGATGTAGCTGCCAGAAGTTAAATACACATCTGTTAAGAATGCTCTTCTCATATGCAGGGTCAGAAAAATATGTACAAATGTAGCACCTCACTGATTGACAGAAAAACCTCAGTTCTGGCACTGGGAATCTTGTTTTCTTGACAGCACTTTGTTTTAAAGCTGGAGGCAGAGAAATGTCTTATGCATGTCCTTAAACTGGAAGGCCTTTTGTTCAGGATACTTATACCATTTGCAGATAATGATGTGCATAGCAGTTTCAGCTGTCTGCATATGCATTTTTATGTTTTTTTATGACAGCTCTGCGTACTGAACTAAAAGGCCATTTAGAAGTGTCAGGCACTGACAAGCATTACCCTTTACATTTACAATTCTGTTAGCGTGCGTTGTCAGCTAGGCTCACCAGACTGCAGAAATGTGATTTCCTTTGAAACCTATGTATGACTTTAATTTAATACAGCAGCCTTGGAGAAAAAAAAAAAGAAAGAAAGAAAGAAGGGGGGGGGGGAGGAGACAGAGTGTGAGCCCAAGAGAGCTTTATTAAGTATTCTTTTTCCATTAATCTCCTACTTTTTTTGTTTTTATAAGACTCTTTCTTTCTCTATGTATTCCTTCTCTCTCTTCATTATTATTCTTTTCTTCCTTCTTCTCTATAAAATCCTTCACGTCAAGAAGAGTCCAGACTAGGAAAATGACTTGACTCATGTAAACCAAGCCAGACCTTGTCTCTTACTTTCCATATGGGCCTGGGGTTGATTTTCAGTCAAACCAATTTTTAAAAGATGTTTGGCGCAGTATAGCGCTGGGTGAAGATTCGGGACCTGGATAGCGGCAGCATGGAAAGAATCTATTTCATCCAGCTAATGACTTATCATTCCTCATTATCACTACTGCCTGTCTGCAAGAGTCCTTTTTTCCTCTCCCGAAACATTTATTTTAACAGTATCACAGCCTATCATCTTATAGACAGACAATGATGGACACACTAAGAGGAATGAAACTCTGTAAAGGCATGGTTTTGCACTGCAGAGTTTTACACTCCACCTGGCGTGGCCAGCATGTGTGTGCAACAGAGAAGCTTCAACTCAAACAAACCTGTTATTAGATGTTAACACGTCTGTACCGATCTAGGGCAGATTGACCATAAAGCGACAGTTTGAGTTTCAGTCAACATCTTTCACTTTTCTTGCCCCATTGCATTCTGGGAACTGTTGGGCTTTCTGGAGAGTTCCAGGTGCAGAAGGGAAGTAGAGATGCAACCAAACCAAACGAAACCCACTGCCGTCTGGTAGACTGCTACTCACTGGGACCCTATAGACATGCAACCAAGCAGTATTTTTATGTACGCATTTCTGATAAATTGCTTAAAATGACGTCAGGAGTTAAGACGGCCCAACAGCTCCAGTCTCACTAACCTAATTTTGTGTGCAACGTTTGCGCTACTTTTTTTTTCTTATAAAGGACTTCCCAGATTACATGCCCTTCAAGACTTGCATCCAACTCTGCTAAAGATAGCAGGAACTGTAAGTGGTTCAGAAAGCAGTCAACGGTGTGTTGGGGGCCATCAAGGCGGGTTCTGCTTAAAAGCATGTCTTCATCAGATTATCAGAAGCACAGGGTTTGACCAGGTTGAGAGAAGGTTAACATCAACAAATGGAGCTTCAGGTAAGTACTGACCAAAACAGAAAATTTTGAGAGTCTATGCTTTTGCAACAGCCAAAATTTGGTTTTACTTCCTTAAATTTTTTATTAAGATGCAAATGAAGTGCAATATGTGCTAATCTTAAATACAGTCAGATTCAGCCAGACATTCAGAAATATTCAAAGAAAAAAATAACAAACTTTTGTCTCATCATTATTTTCTAAGCAACATAGTCTGATAACTATTTATACAGCATTTACATTGTATTAGGTATTATAAGTAATCTAGCCAAAAAAGCACACAAGAGAACATGCATAGGTTGCATATAACTACAGCGTGGTTTTAACTAAGGGACTTGAGCATCCTTAGATTTTTGGTAGCCACTGGGGTCCTGGAACCAATTCCCTGTAGATACTGAGGATAACTGTATGTTGTCTGGTGTTAGTTGCCATGAAGTAGGCTCTGACTTAGGGTGATGCCATGTACAGCAGAATGAAGTTTTTGGCCCTACTTCATCGTCATAGATTGAGTTATATCCCCCCGCAAAATGTGTGTATCAGTTTGAGCCTTGATTCCCAGTGCTGTGTGGTAGGCCTCCATTTTTTGATTGTAATCTTAAGGAAGATTAAGGTAAGACTGTAACACCCTTACCCAGGTGACATCCTGTATGGACTATAAAGGGAGTTTCCCTGGGTGTGGCCTGTACCACCTTTTGTGTTACAGGAAATAATAGGGGAGGGAAGCCAGCAGAGAGTTGTGAACCTAATACCACCAAGAAAGCTGTATGGGGAGCACAGTCTGTCCTTTGGACCTCAGGTTCCTGCTCAAAGAAGCTCTTGGACACAGACCTTCCTCCAGAGCTGACAGAGAAAGCCTTGTCCTGAAGCTGACACCTTGAATTTGGACTTGTTTTCTACTTGAATGTGAGAGAATGAATTTCTCTTCATTAAAGCCACCCACTTGTGTTAGATCTATTATAGCTTCCCTAGATGACTGAGAGATTCATCTTCCCGATTGTTGATAGGCTCGAGCCCATTGCTGCTGCCACTGTGTATCTTGAGTGTCTGTCTGCCTAAGGTACTCATCTTCTATCACCATATCAGACACAGTTCTAAGTGATCCATAAAGTTTTTATTATATGATTTTCGAGTGTAGATCACCAGTCCTTTCTTCTTAGTTTGTCTTTTTCTACAAGCTCTGCTGACACTGACCCACTACAGATGACTTTGCTGGTATCGGAAACGCCAGTAACATAGCTTCCAACATCTTAGCTACCGTAACATACAAGCCACCACAGAACAACAAAATTGACAAGTGGTAGAAACTTTAAGTACATATACAGTTGATAAATTTTCTAAGTACAGATCTATGTAGCCACACCCAGATTAAGACACGCATTCCAGCACCCCAGGATTCTGAATTTAAGATTCATAATCTCTTCCACCATGCCTTTTCTGGTACTTGAGAAGTCAGGGCTGAATCTGGCATCAGGAGAACTTAGCGTGTGTTGATCTGATTGCATGACTATTTAGTAAAGAGCTCAACCCAGAAGGGTGGAGTGTTTATCTCCCCTCCTTTCTTCACATGGAAATGCTAGACCACCCACCTTAGCACAGTGCTCACTTCATGTGTAGGCGGCATCGAGTGAGTTATCTAGGGAGTGACTTGGGATTTCTGCCAGTGCCTGCAGTTCTCCCATTAGGGTTGTATAACTATGGGCTAAGCATTGTCATTTTCACTAGGTTCTTTGAAAAATTTGACTTGCTACTTTCCATGTATGAAGGATATCAAGTTCCAATACCTTTCTTTGTATTTCTTCATAAGGAGCTTTCTGCTCAGGCAAAAGATTGGAATGCATCCCCAGGCTCCAAATGAAGGGTCAAAGAAACAGCAATAATAAAGGCCGGATGGTACAAGGGACAGTGGGGACAGGTCACAGAAGATGCCAGCTCTGTAATAAACCAAGGCAGCCTTGTCTAGCCCCCTGTGAGGCCAGACTAGTGAATTCTCCCTCCTGGGGGAGACAAGGTAAAAAGGAAAATGAAATCCATACATTAAGTTCCCCCTCTGCCCCTCCTTTTCTGTCTCCTCTGTGTCACTAACCTCTAATGCCCTACGGGAACCAATTACAGTATTCTAATGAGTGCAGTTTCCAATAACTGCATTTGGCACCCGTGTTACCTCCTCACCCACTCACTGACTGGCACCACCTCACCTCAGATCACCTTTCCCAGGGATGAAGCAGCCTGACTAGTGCCTGCTGGTTGTCTGGACATGGTGACATTGCACCTCTTTAAACTTCAATGATTGAGATGATAATTAACAACATGCAAGTGAATACCTAGTTTGTCACCACTGTTTGTGATGCCAGGCAAAATACAAAAGAATTGCCAGCCAAGCCAACAAGGAAACAAACTAGTCAGGTTGGTGTCTTCAGACAGGCATAGTTCACCTGCTGGAAACAGCCTTTGGGGACCAACATGAAGAGCCATCTGTTTTTTAAAGCCCCTGAATAGGGCCTGAATAGGCCCCTGGGTGACAGAAACGGTTTTTATTAAATTATTAACCGAAAGTTTGGTGATTTGAACTTACTAAGCAATGTCATATTCTTCTGTGATTACTACCAAGAAAACTCTCTGGAGCAGTTTTACTCTGTAGTACATGGGGTCACCATGAGTCAAGATCATCTTGATGGCAATGTCTTTATTTATTTTTAGTGGCCCAGATATATTTATGGAAGATGGATAAGTAGTTGAGAGTTACAAACAAAACCAACCCAATACCATCAAGTTGATTCGGACTCATAGCAACCCTATAGGACAGAGTAGAACTTCCCCATAAGGTTTACAAAGAAGGTCTGATGAATTCAGACTGCCAACCATAGCTCTTAAGTACGATGCCTGCACTCCATTTAAGAGTTAGGAAGAACTGAACGAGAGTGGGTTAAGTGCTACGTCTGCTAACCAAAAGGTTGGCAGTTCAAATTTGGTAGGCGCTCCTTGGAAACTCTATGACTCTGACCTCTAGGGTTGCTATGGGTTGGACTTGACTTCTCGGCAGTGGTTTTATACCTCCATCAGTTGTTAGATAATTTACTTTGAGCAACATTTTTAATTTTCGAAACAAGCCTCAGCTCTATCGTCTGTAAAACTGGAATAATAATAGTCTCTACCTTGAAGGGTTATAAATGTTAGAAGGCCAATACATGTCAGCTTAGCATTTTTTCCTTGGCTTACTGAATAAAATAGAGCTATCATTATCATTTTATTTTACTTGGATCCACAGCTAACACCCATGGCATCAGCAGTTAGGAAACCAAACCCTATATTGCATTGGACAAATCTAGTGCCAAAGACTTCCTTAAATTATTAAAAAGCAAAGATGTCACTCTAAGAACTAAGGTGGGTCTGACTGAAGCTATGATATTTTCAGTCACCTCATATGTGTGCAAAAATTAAACAATGAATAAGGAAGAGAAAAGAAGAATTGATGTCTTTGCATTATGGTGTTGGCAAAGGATACTGAATATACCATAGACTGCCAAAGGAACAAATAAATCTGTCTTGGAAGAAAAACAGCTGGAGTTCTCCTTGAAAATGAGGATGGCAACACTTTGTCTCACTTACTTTAGACACATGATCAGGAAGGACCAGTCGCTTGAGCAGGATGGATGAAAGCTCAGCAAAGGGAGGAAGACTTTTGTTAAGATGGATTCACACCGTGACTACAACAATGAGTTCAAACATAAGGATTGTGAGGATGGCACAGGACTGGTACACGGGGTGCCTGTGAGTTGGAACCAGCTGGGTAATAGCTACCAACAACATTATTCTAATACAGCTTGGCCTAGGGAAGATAAATACCAATACAAGGAACAGTAATTCTGACACTGGCAAAAATGCTGGACCCTCCCCCTAGCCCTGGCCCTGTCTTTGCAGAGGTCCCATCTCAGGGCTCCAGATCGCACTGTGGCATATCCTTCTCCTCTGTGTAGACACAGCAAAGCGTTAGACAAATGTCCATGTACTTGAAGGTAAACTCTCCAAGATAAGTTAATATGGGAAGAAAGGTTTTTTTTTTTTTTTAAATGGCATAAATATATGTTGTTTCTGTTAGTTTTTGTTGAGTCAAAACTATATACATAGGTATTTGTGTATGTATGCATGTTGTTGGCTGCTTTTGAGTCAGACTCCAACTCATGATGACTTCATATGTCACAGATTAGAAATGTTCCATAGCATTTTCTAGGCTACAATCTTTACTGAAACAGTTTACTGGACCTTTCTGTCACAAAGCTTCCAGGAAGGTTCAAACCTACCTAGAAAAAAGGTTGAATAAAGAAAAAACAAAACCATTGCCACTGGGTCAATTTTGACTCACAACAACCCTATAGGACAGAGTGGAACTGCCTCATAGAATTTCCAAGAAGCAGCTGATAGATTCAAACTGGTTAGCTACCATATCTCTTAACCATGGTAACTAGGGCTCCAAACTTTAAGTAGCATCCAATTTTATATATGTATGTAAAACCTTATTTAATCATCATAATTTTATTATTATTATTAGATAGCAAAGGGCAGACATTCAAAGACCCTCCATAAATGCAATGACTCAGAAACTTGCTCATCTGGAGCCACTGTTTTGCCAGAAAGTTGAAACAGTGTAGATAGTGGTCCGGCTTTTGGTGAGTTGGTGTTTCTCTCATTCCATTGCATCGATTCTGACTCATAGTAACCCTATAGACCAAAGTAGAACTGCCCGATAGAGTTTCCAGGAAGCATCTGGTAGATTTGAACTGCAGACTTTTTTTGGTTAGCAATTATAGCTTTTAACCACTATGCCACCAGAGTTTGCATATAATTTTTTAGTGCACCTATGTTTGAAGCTAAAAGGCAGTGTCTTGATTTTGTCATTTTCCCCAGCATTCTGGGATGGCTAAATTTTGCTGAGGAATAAAGAGCAGAGGGAGATGTATTACTGCTTTTCTGATGCTTTTCGTTTCTTGGTCTTTGGGAAGTTATAGATAAGGAAGATAAAGCTGAGGATATGCAATATCCCTAGCCTGTTAAGAAGCAAGGCAGCTGATAAAGAACATGGTATGATTTATAACACTCAAAATTGTCACTTCCCTATCATCCATTCATGCACCCCCACCCTCATCTCTACCTCAAGCCCCCAGCGTACAGAAGTGGGAGGGAATAGTGCCTTTAGAGGCTACTCTGCTGGTATAAGCAGCCCTGGCTACCGATGTCATCATTGGTTTTGATAGCCTCAGTTTTCTCATCGCTACAATAGTGACTCTGGTTTCTCAGTGGTTAAGAGCTACAGCTGCTAACCAAAAGGTTGGCAGTTTGAATCCATCAGTTGTTCCTCGGAAACCCTATGGGGCAGTTCTACTCTTTCCTATAGGGTCGTTATGAGTTAGAATCAACTCGGTGGCAAAGGGATTAGTGTTTTGGTTTTCAAATGGAGATAAGAATCATTGAAACCCCTCGAGCTTCCATGAGGATTCCATAAGATAAGGGAGATGAAGTCTTCACACAGCGCCTGGTTCAATATCCCGTTTTCAACCAAACACCAAACCAAACCCACTGCTGGAGAGTCAATTCCAATTCCTAGTGAACCTATAGACAGAGTAGAACTGCCCCCATAGAGTTTCCAAGGAGGGCCTAGTGGATTTGAACTGCCGACCTTCTGGTTAGCAGATGTAGTACTTAACCACTATGCCATGAGGGATTCCCATTTTTAACAGACCTTAGTAATTGTTTTTATCGTTTATGTATTAAATGTCCAATGTCAAGCATCAATCCAAATTCAAATCCAGGTCTTTCTTGTCTCTAACTCTTTTCTTTTCAAATCAGCCCTGATCAATTGCACAACTGTTTGCCAGCACTGAGAACAGAGGAGAAAAGGAAAGATTAATTAAGAGTCGTAAAAAAAAAAATTCACTGAATATCGAATGCATGTAATATTAACATACGTAATTACTTCTCAACTTCAGAAGCTATAATATCAAAGATAAAAATCATGTCAGCTTCAATCTTTTTCTCATTGTAGATTCAGACCATTACATTAATGACTAACTTTATAAGCTGTGTAATTTCCCCTTGGAAAGATACCTTTTTTTTAAGCTCGACCACAAAAGCCCTTTCCCAGGCACACCCTGGACTGTGATGGAGGAAAAGATGGGACCAAGGGAAGGGAGCTTCTGTGCAGAGGCTACTCCTCTCCCCTCCTCCCGCAGATTGTCAGTAGGTCCCCTCCCACTGTGAGAAAACAAAGACAATAATCAGAGCCAGCCTACCCTAGTCGGGCCAGGCTGTGGAGCTGGTTCCTGCAGACCACTATGGGAGCTTCAGCCACAAGCGTGCCTGTGGTTCAGAGCCTGGTCAGATGGTGGCCAGAGCCACCAGCCTTTGGACACTGGCTTATTGCTAGAGAAAAGATCTTCAAGTATGTTGAAATCAGGCCCTTGTTCCTTTTCAACAGAGACCCATTGGCTGTCTAGGATGCTCACATCCCTGCTTCACTGCCTTGGCGCCAATGTCTGAACCCTCTACCCAAATGAAAAAGAATAGAGCCTTGAGAGTCACAACTGGGAATCTTCTCACTTAAGCTAAATCAGTGTCTCCTCTTAAAAGGAAAAACATGGAATGTAGCTTGAGAATTTTTGCCACATACGATGCAAGTGTGTTGTTTTCAGGTACCGTCAAGCTGCCAACCCAGAGCAACTCTGTGCACAGTAGAACTAAACCCTGTTCCACCCTGCACCATCCTCACAGTCGTTACTATGTCTGAGCTCATCAGGAAGCCTGTATAGCCCCCTTGTAAGTTCTTTCACTTTTTCAGGACCTGAATATAGAATTGGGACAAGAATCAGGACCCCATTTCTCAAATGTGATCTTAATCAATTTGCTTAAGGTAGAAAAAGAACAAGACATGAAGCCATCTGACTCTGTGTGCAGCCCCCTGAAACATGGGCAGAATGGGAGGGAAAGAATGTGGTTTAGATTTTATTTATTTATTTGATCTATTATTCATTTGTTCATTGTTCATTCATACCTCCTTCCAGCCCCTCCCTCAGACTCTCTTTGAATTAATTGTCCAGCACTGTCGTTCCAGCTGGAAACTCTGGTGGTGTAGCAGTTAAGTGCTAAGTCTGCTAACCAAAAAGTCAGCAGTTCAAATTGGCCAGGTGCTCCTTGGAAACTCTATGGGGCAGTTCTACTCTGTCCTATAAGGTCGTTATGAATCAGACTTGACTCAACAGCAGTGGAATCATTCCAGCTGTTCAGAGTGGCCCTCCCTCCAAGTAACATCTTTTCTCTGGGCTTCTCTCATCCCTTTATTTCCATGATAGATCAAATTTTCTAGCTGCCCTCTGGTTCTTTCCTTCTTCTTAGCTCCTCAGCAAACTATTTATGGAGACATAATGTTTTATTCATTTATCTGCCCAGAAGTGCTGATAAGTTCGAGATGGGCTAACTTCTAATGGAAGCTTCCTAAAGACTGGTTGCATCCCTGGAGAGCAGCTGAAACTGAGGTTTCCTGAGTAGTTTGTGTGGCTCCAACTGGAGAGAGATGTCCTGGATTACACAGTGCTCAGCTCAGGGAGGAGCCTTGGGGGCACAGTGGTTAAGAGCTAGTGTTGCTTAACTAAAAGGTCAGCATTTCAATTCCACCAGCCACTCCTTGGAAATCCTATGAAACAGCTTTACTCTACTCTGCCCCATAGTGTCACCATGAGTTGGAATCAACTAGACAGCAATGGGTTTGGTTTGGGGTTTTAGGTGGTACAAATGGATAATGTGCTTAGCTGCTAACCAAAAGTCTGGGCATTAGTGCTTCACACCCAGTTGTGCTACCAAAGAAAGGCTGGTGTTCTACTTCTGAAAGATCAACCGACACAAGCCCTGTGGGGAGCAACTCAACTCATGGTACTTAATTACTACGCCACCAGGGTTTCCAACCAACACCTAGTGTGCACTTAATAAGCACAGTATGTACAAGTAAACAAATAACCAACTTGTTTTACAAAAGCTTTCATATGTGAAAGGGGTGACGATGGGTGAAAATTTCAGGCACTGGTAGCAGATAAAAGGGATTTTGATTGATCTTTGAGCTTTAAGAAGGACCTGCTTATTAGAGGTGACCTCTCTATCTTAAATGAAAATAGTAGCTATTTCTTTGCTTAAGCATTCATTGCTGTACCCAGAACTCAGAGTATACCCATTATGGTATGAAATCTAGTATCTTTAAAGTAGGATTTCTCAGCCTTGGCACTGTTTACATGTTGGTGTGATAATTCTTTGCTGGGGAGGGGGAAGGGCTGTTTTGTGCATTGTAAGATATTTACCAGCATCCCTAGCCTCTACCTACTAGATGCCGGTAGCCCTCGCCCCAAGGTGTGACAATTAAAAAGGTCTCCAAACTTGACCAAATGTCTCAGAGGACAAAATAGCCCTGGTTGAGAACCACAGTACTTAAACTGATTTTAGATAGCTTGGCATCAGTTGCACCCAGCCAGAGTTAATACCAAACGCGAGTCATTACAGGCGTTGGTTGTACTCAGGAAAATGAGAGCCAAGGGAAGCCAGATTAATGTTGTGGTTTGCTTTGTTTCATCTTTCTCTCAAGTAGTGTGGCAATCTTAAGCTTAAAAAATTAAAATAAAATGAAGAGTAATGATGTTTAAATCTCTTCTAGCAACAGCTGTACTGATTTGTGTCCCCCTCTCCCCCGACTATTAGTTGTAGGGATTGAGCTGGAATGAATGTACTAAAAGGTTAAACAGAATGAAATAAGCATAGGACAAGAAAGTGTCTATCAAAAGCAATGTAGCCTCAACCCTTAAAGATACAAATCCTTTTGTGGGATTCAGTAAAGGTTGTGTAGACAGCCATCTATTTCCATGACAGTTCTTTAGCCCTTTTTTCCTGCTGCTGGTCCTCCTATCTCTTATTTTCTGTACCCAAACAAGAAGCTGTAAAGTAAGTGAGACACATGTGTGTGCCTGCCATGACTTGTTGGGACTAGGTTTTCATGAAGTTTCAGTGTGTGTGACTTTAGATGCTGTCTTAAAACTCAAACCAAACCCACTGCCATTGAGTTGATCCCAACTTACAGTGACCCTCTAGGACAGAGCATAAAATTTCCAAGGATCTCCTGGCAGATTTGAACTGCTGACCTTTCGGTTAGCAGACGTAACCACTTAATGCCACCAGGGTTAGTCAATAGTGCCAACGCTGACTTCACCACTGGTGGCATAAGTGGTTAAGCAGTGACTTAAGTCTGCTTAACCACTTACACCACTAGGTTTTTCAGATGCTGTCTTAGGTCCAAGAAATCCCCAGAATGCAATTAGATGTATCTACTTATATAATAAAGACAAATTATTTATGCATGAGAGCACACAGTTCTGTCTCTGTCCCACTTTTTTCTGAACAAGAATTATTTTGCTACATTGACTCCCAGAAGTTTTTTTTGTTGTGCCGAATCAGTTAGCAGTACTAAAGAAAAGTAATATAAACTATAAAATAAACACGATGGTGGGAAGGGAGTAGAGGAGCTACACAGACTGTGTATCGGAAAAAAGCTTGGAAGAGAAAAGGAGGAAGAGAGAGATTTGAGGGAATAACTGCCATTCATGTGTTGGCTATTGATAATTAAAATATTTTTAAGGTATTTCACCACATATTCAAACTAATCTGAATACATGATGGAAATGTTTTACATTACATTTTAGCCACAGAATTCAGTTTATTTTTTAATTTAAATTTTATGTTAATAAGACTGAGTCATATGGTCCCAGTGGTAATACACAAGCTACACTTATAAGTGACTTACTGTCACTTACTGTACATTTGGACATCCCACTCAGATTATTCTTTATAAATAGCATGAGGCCAGTACTTTACATCTAGTCTTTCACTTAATTTTGTGCTTTGGACAAGAGGGATAAGGAAAGGCTTATCAGTCAACAGACCTCTACTGTATCATTCATTAAATTGAAGTTCATTAAGAGGGTGCCATGTGAAGGCATGGAACCCCTCATCATGTACTAGTTTACTGGTACATCTGCTAACCAAAAGGTCAGCAGTTTGAATACACCAACTACTACTTGGAAACTATGGGGACAGTTCTTTTCTGTCCTATAGGGTCGCTGAGTCAGAACTGACTTGATGACAGTGAATTTGGGTTGGTTTTGGTATGTGAAGGCACTATGTGGGATTCTGCTAATACAAAGAAGAGAGTCAGCACCGTTGTGCTCTAGGAGGATGCAGTCTTGTCTGTGAATAATTCATTAACAAATACATATTGTAACCCTTAAAACTAAATGTGTGCAGTCAAATGAACCCAGTGTTTTTGTAGTAATTTTAACTTATTCTACTATTGTACTTAGCCCTTCATAGAATTGTCAAGATTTGAATTTTTCCAGCTGAATTATATTGGTAGACATAATGTGAATAATTGCATTAGAAGTACTTCAGTTCTCACAATTTTTGAATTTTTCTAAAACAACATGATTCAGACAGATCCAACATGTTTGTTACATTCTGTACTTTCCTTATTAAATTTGATACGATTACAGCAATGAACAGCAGAGCTTTCTGCCATGCTGACTCAGAACCAGCAGAATTCTGGAGCAGGGCGAGCGGATGAGAAAATACCTCTCTCTCAGGCTATGCCCTCCGTTGTGTTTCAGCTAGATGCCAGGTCGAACTCACAGTCTTTCACTAATCCTAAAACTAACCGTGGGAAGGAGCCTTCTGTCTGTTTTCCCCTCTGGGTCTGGGGACATGTTGTGCTCCATTAACAGCCTCACTGATTTTTCATCTAAAGCCCTTCCCTTGCTTTGGATATTGGCTAACATTTTCCACTGGTCAGAAACTTTGTTTATACAGCTGATCAAGTTAACAGTTCATCTCTCTGCTCTGTAGACACTCCAATTCTACCGTCATCATAACTAGGATTGGTTATTTTACTTGGCAGAATTATTTCAGCAATACAAGATAACCAAATTGGACTGCTGATCCATCAGTTTGTTCTGTACTCATTTTAGTAAATAAAACCAGCCCAAAAGGCTCAATTGCTGTTGAAGTAGAGACGCAATGTGAATCAAAGCT
Organism: Heterohyrax brucei; assembly: GCA_028571685.1. Taxonomy (NCBI): domain Eukaryota; kingdom Metazoa; phylum Chordata; class Mammalia; order Hyracoidea; family Procaviidae; genus Heterohyrax; species Heterohyrax brucei. Next base: position 176,950,240 of record CM053141.1, read on the forward strand.
GTGGGACTTCAGGGAATTTTATAAAATCCTGCTCTGCAACCAGACAATTCTTCGGTACTATATATTGTTCAACAAAGATGTACGTATTTCAGCCTTTCTTGGTGGTGATAGCTGTTTTTCTGGGATACGTAAATTAGAAATACTCCTATTTGTAAAAGTTGCCTCCAAAGACCATTGTGCTCAGGGAGAAGCACAAAGGCCTAAGTGCTGCTGCTCCAAATGTGTTAATAGCTGTCATTTTTCTAGTTCCATGTCTGTGGAAAATGCCAATATGGAAAGGATTTAGGGCGTCATCGTAACCTCTGCGTTGATGAATACCTAAGATTGAGTGCTGAATCTGAAGTAAGGGAACTTTGTGTTTTAAAAAACATTCTGTTTAGAAAGAAAAGAAGAGTTTTTTTGAAAAAAGCAAAATTTGATAGGAGACTTGTGATTCATTATATAGGATGTAATGGTGATTTTTTTTCAGTAAACTTTTCATAATGTAATTTTAAAAAGGAGAGAAAATTTTCTGAAAAAGAAAAAAAAAATCCCATGAGAGGTCTTTGCCACTGACTTGTAGTATGAGCTTGAAATACCTTCTTCTGTTTTTTTTTTTTTTTTTTTTGCAGTTTAAAAATATGTATATATGGCCTTATCTACATCACTGGTTTATCATGAAGACGAAGTAGAACATTCTATGTGGAAGTGCTTTCAGAATTCTTAAAACAACAAAGAAAAAACAACTCAGAGCTGAAATTCTTAAAAGATATGTAAAAAGCATGAATTTGCTGAAAAAGTCGTTTCTGACTCATAACAACCCCATAGGACAGAGTAGCACTGCCTCACAGGAGTGACTGTTGGATTTGAACTGCCCACTGTTTGGTTAAGCATGCAAACTCTTAATCACTACTGCCATCAGGGCTCCAAAATTACTGATAGTGTTACCCAAATTATGAGGCATGTTTCGCTGATTAATGACAGAGACAGAGTTCAGTATTCAGAGATTTCCTTTAGGACCTCGGCATTAAACAATATTGAACTACATAGTGAAAAAGTTATTCTCTCTTCAGTTCTCAGGCAGTCTTCTGATTATGACAAGGAACAAGTGTTGGTACGGTACAATCGTGTCATCAGCACCTCTTTAACACCACGTTATCTCCCCTTCTTACAGAGAGAACAAGCCTCAGGCCCAGAGCCTTGAATAGGCGTAGATCTTGAGCCGGATTTCATTTGCCTGCCTGTGTATTTTGGTGGTAATAGTTTTCCATTAATAACAATAATGCAAAGTTTCATTTCATGCAAATTTATCTAAGGGGTAAGAAGAACCTTTTCAAGGAAAAAATATTGAGTAAATAGCAGTCAGTTGATCTGGTAACTTGGCAAAAATTTTGCAAGCGATACGAAGATAACTGAGGTTTCACAATAAACACACTAACACATGGAATGCATAGGCCAAGACCTAATGCATTTGTCTTTAAGAAGCCAAGCCATGTCTTTAAGAAAGTTAATGCTTTTCTTATTGCTGTAACCCCTCTCCCACCCCCAACCCCCACCACTGTCCTTAAACAAACCCTACAAACTACACTGAAAATAAATGAGGAAATTGGAACTTTTAGCTACCATTTTAACTTCCACTGATACACTGTGCGACCGAGAGGCTGGATCTGTGCTCTTAAATCTTCTCTAATTTTTCCAAACATTACAAGTGGGCAACATTGACTGGGCTAAAGAGACTACTCTATCCATGAGAGTCTGGGCTGTCTCAGTCATCTCGGAAAGGAAGCCAGGCACACAGTGACTGACTCGCTGCGTGTTTGGACACACATATGCGGTGTATCAGCCTCGGTCAGAACAGGCTTCAACACTTTGATGAAATAATTTGTCCTCCATCCACTAGAGATCACATGAAATCACGGGATCATGTGAATTCATGGACAGTGACCATTTTGAAGACCCTGTGGGAAAACTAAACCCCTGTGATCACCGAGTTTTCGCACTTTTTTTTTTTAATTCTTTCCTTTCTCTTAATTGGGAAGGGAATTCAACAAATATTTTCAAAAAGTTGTGTTGGAGTGACAGGGCATTCTCTGGGATGGCCAGTGTGATGGTGGGTTTTTAAAAACACTGTTTCTGAAAATTTATGGATAAGCTCAACTTAGAAAAAGTGAAGACAGCAAGTGATGACCTTTGGTCAGCTTCAGATCCTTTTGTTTTCCTGTAGAATGCTGTCTTGAATAAAATCCCTAAGTAATGATTTCCACTCATTAAGAAATAATTGTTGCTTAAAGCAGGGCAGCCTTGAAGAAGAAGAAATAATAAAAATGACCAGTAGGATCATTGTCACTCTTTTCAAACATGTGATACTCTAACCTGGAAAAGTTAACTGAACCTCTTTTTTCCTAATTTCTAAGAATGCCTCATCTGTTTTTTTTTCCAAAGTCATCCTGTATTTTTTTCCTACAATCCTCCTACCCTGTGTTTATATAATTATTGTTGTAAATGTAGGTGTTTGACACTTTAATCACATATTATTGCACTTTAAGGAAAACACACTGTTCTGTACTACTCTTTTTGCCTGTAAGGCTTTTCTTTAGAGCAGATGTTTGTTGTTACAAAGGGCTTTAGAATGCTGGATTCAGATGAAGCTTGGAGGCGACTGCCAATTATGTCATATGGTGTCAGCGCCCAGTGACAACACTAATATAACCAGCTTTTATATTATTTTTAAATTTTTTGGTTTTAATTACTCCCACATATACTGAATGGCTCCCACTACAGAAAAACAGGATTAGAGTTGCTGTATTGTGTACATATCTATATATATATATGCATATATATGAAATAATTTGTCCTCCATCTACTATATATATATTTCATATATATATATATATATATATATTGCCTACACAAAACTAGGAATTTTTTCATGGTTTGATTTTAGAAGTGTCAGGAATGTCTTCAAACAACCAAAACAAGAAATTAATAAATAAAAACCCTCTCCCATAACCTGGCAACTGCAGCTGAAATTATATCACTTATGCCTGGCATGTAACATGTTGCCAATGAACGTGTGTTTGTGTTGAATAAACGAATAGTGAATGAATAAACACCAGCCTTCTACCTATAGTTCAGGTTACTCATATGTCTTCCTTGTTTCTTACATTTTTAGGGTTTGGGGCCATTCATATTTATGTTAACTGGGAAAAAAAAAGAAATAGAGCCTCCCTCATAGAGATTTATTTAATCTTGTATCTCCTAGCCTAGTATTCTTTCCACACTATTCTTGTCTCAAGTTTGCCTTATATAACAGTAATGAAAAACATGTATTAAAACTGTGTGAAAGTTTTTGTTGTTGTTTTTATTTGTTTGACTAGAGCAGAGCAGGGGGTCAACAAACTATGGCCCTGGGAACCAAACTGGCCTGCAGGATGTTTTTGTAAACAAAGATTTTTGGAGCGCAGCCACAGCTGTTAGTTTACATGTTGTCTATGACCCTGCTTACACCAAAATGACTATCTGTGGTTCAAAGGTAGAATTCTTACTTTCCCTAGAGAAAATCCAGATCTGATTCCCAGCCAGTGCACCTCACTAACTGTCAGCCACTTCTCATCTGTCAGTGAAGGTTTGCATGTTGCTGCGAGGCTGAACACGTGTCAGTAAAGCTTCCACACTAAGACAGACTAGGAAAAAAGACTTGATTATCACATCTACCAAGACTCCCCAAAAACTTTCTGGGGCAGTTCTACTCTTCTACAATGTCAGTATCAGTCAGAATCAACAGTAGTGGGTTTGATTTAATTTCATTTGATTTTATCTACTTCAGAATATAAGCTAATGAAAACTCTATGGATCATACTGTAATCGATCATGGGAATGCCTCAGTAATGGGCAGTGTTTTGTGTTGCTGTGCAGCGCACCTCCATGGACCAGAGCCCATTTGCTGGCAGCTAGGAACAACAACAGAACATTGCATGTTGTATGCCACGTCTGAGTTAAGTCTGTCTGCCTCATAACTAGTGACAGCTAATTTGAGATCCTCCCACATCCAAGAGCATATGATTATACACATTTAAAGATAGTGAGGCTCAGAGAAGGAAACTAATTGGTCCAAGGTCACACAGCTTGTATGTGGGAAAGGGAATATTTGGCTCTGAAGACTTTGTTTTAAAAATGCCAGAAGAGGGGCTTTTTGTAGGGAACTGGGTTTCATGAGTAGGTGATGTCATTCAACCCTTGACCTGGAGCTGTTCAATATATAAACCAACTCTTCAAGGAAACTGTACTGAATTGACCTCAAGCAGAAAGAATGTTTGCAGTACTCAGCCTAGAAATGTTTTCCCTATCCATCTGACTTGGATTTCCCCTTAAACTTGGGCTTCTCTTTGAGTTATAATGATCCTTTTCCACTAAGCATGTATCTTACAGCCTAACTTGAGAAGCATAAATGAATTGCCCAGTGTCTGACAATGTAAGAGATCAGCTCAGACAAGGAAGTTCAGCAAAACCCAGCTTTTTCAAGTATTGGAGAGCCAGCTCCAGAGTGTCCCACCAAAGAGAACTTCTTCCCAAGTTTCTCGAAAGGCTCTTCTCTGAGTACCTATAGATCTGTTCTTCCTCAGAAATAGCCAAAAAGGCTGGGCTAGGCTAAGATGAAGGAGAATTAAAAATTCACTGCCAAGAGGAAACACACCTATATGCACCCGGTGGTTGATGGAGCAAGGGGCCTCTCCTGGACCTTGGCCAGTAGCAAAGTATTCCGAAATGGGTGAACGGTGCTGACCCTTATAGTACCCTAGAGGAGATGTGGGCTATGACTGTTTACTTAAATACCAGATTTTATTGTCACACCTCTTGCCTGTGTCCTGGATCTCTGGGAAGCTGAGATTTCAAAGAAGCAACTAGAATCTTTTTGGATACTGAAATAAATCATGAAGTTATGAGGTCCAGTGAAAAGCATCTTATTACTAGGACTGAGACTTTTTTCCAGGAGGAAAGCAGAGACACACAGACTGTCCCTGCAAATAACCATTACTATTATTGTAATTTGTGTCATTCTTATTAGTAAACATTGCAACTAATATTTAAAGAGTGCTCTGTGCCAGGCAGTGTGGTCAGTGGCTTACAAGCACAGGCTGATTTTTGTTGTTCTTAGGTATTATTGAGTAAATTGTGATAGTAGTGACCTCAGGTGACAGAGTAGAACTCCCACATTAATTTTTCTTGGCCATAGTCTTTAAGAAACTAGATACCAAGTCTTTTTCCTGTGGAGACCGTGGGTGGGCTCAAACCACCAACTTTTGGTCTTCACTGAGCACTGAACTGTTGTGCCACCTGGGCTCCTATTAGCTCATTAAATCTTATTGATGCTGAAAGGTAAACACCATCATTATGTTCATTATAGTGAGTCAGAAAAGATTCTATAGCAATGAGTTTAGGGCTACCCAGTACAAGAGCCACCAGCCAAATGTGGCTTCTGAGCTCCTGGGAGATGCTGTAAAATACACACAGGATCTCAAAGACTTAGTGCAAAAAAGTGCAGAGTGTCTCAGTGAAGACTTAAAATTGATTATTTGGCAAAGGATATTTAATTCAAAATATATCAAAAACCAAAACCAAAGCCCACTAACATCAAGTCAATTCCAGGTCACAGCAACCCTATAGGACAGAAGAGGACTATAAGTCATTATGGAAGCTGACTGTCACACCTTTTTCCTGCACAGAGCCTGGTAAGTTCAAACCACAGAACTTTAGGTTAGCTGGCAAGTAATTTATCCACTGTGCTACCAGGACTCCTTTTAAATGCACCAGACTAAGCAAATGTATTGTTAAAATTAACTTCATCTATATATTTGTACTATTTCTAATGTGACTACTATCGTTGTGTACCATCAGTAAGTTCTGACTCATAGCAACTGTATCTATGTATAACAAAATGAAATATCAGCTGGTCCCGTGTCGTCCTCACAATCGTTGCTATGTTTGACTGTTATTGCAACCATGGTGTCAATCCGTCTTGCTGAAGGACTGCCTCATTTTCACTGATTCTTTACCGAACATGATGTTCTCCAGGGACTAGTCCCTCCTGAGAATAGATCCAAAGTAAGTGAGATGAACTCTCACTATCCTCATTTCTAAGGAGCATTCTGGCTGTACTTCTTCAATGGGAAATTCTTTAGATAGTCCATAAAACCAAAAGCCAGACTCTTTGCCATTGATCCACACAGAATGAATAAGTATGATGAGAGTACACAGCCCTGATACACACTTTTCCTGACTTTAATGAGTTTCTGCTCATAGTGGCCTCAGGGGACAGCGTAGAACTGCTCCACAGGGTTTCCAATGAGCAGCTCATGAATTCAACTGCTGATCTTTTGGTTAGTAGCTATAGCACCCTATAGCTGTTAGCCACTGTGCCAGCAGGGGTCCATGTGCAATATTATTTGCCAGCACCATAATTCAGATGCATCAATTCTCCTTCAATCTTCTTATTCATTCTTCAGCTTTTGCATGTGTATGAGGCACTTGAAAACATGAGGCTTGAGTCAGAAGCACCTTAGTTCTCAAAGCGACTTCTTTGAGGCAGATGTTTCCAGTGCAATACATCATTTGGTTTCCTGACTACTACTTCCATGAGCATTGACTATGGATCCAAGTGAAATGAAATCCTTGATAATGTCACTATTTTCTCTGTTTATCATGATGTTTCTTATTGATCCATTTGTGAGAATCTTTGTTTTCTTTATGGTGAGAACTAATCCATAATGAAGGCTGTAAGCTATGATCTTCATCAGTAACTGCTTCAAGCCTTCTTGACTTTCAGCAAGCAGCATTGTGTAACTACATAAAATGCAGGCTGTTAGTGACTCTTTAATCCTAATCCAGTCATCTTCATAGAGTCCATCTCTTCAGATTATTTGCCCAGCATGCATATTGAATAAGTATGCTGAAAAGATACAAATCCGATGCACAATCTTCCTTGACTTTAAACCTTGCAGTATTTCTTTGTTCTATTCAAATAACTGCCTCTTGGTCTATGTACAAATTCTGCATGAGCACAAGTAAGTGTCCTGGAATTCCCATTCTCCACAATGTTAGCCATAATTTGTTAGGATTCACAAAGTTGAATGCCTTGCTTAGTCAATAAAACACAGGTAAATATTTTGATGGTATTCTCTGCTTTCACTGAAGCTCTATCTGACATTGACAAAGATCTATTTTCACAACTTCTGAAAACTGCTTGAATTTCTGGCAATTATCTGTCCATGTGATGTGACTAATAACAAATTTAGAATCATATATTGAGGTAAGCATTCTAATGATAGAATTCTCATTTTCCATGTGGGACACCTAAGTTGGATTCCTGGCCAGTTTGACACCCATATGTCAGTGGAGGTTTTCATGTTGCTATGATGCTTAACATGTTTCAGTGGCACCTGCAGACTAAGATGGACTAAAAGAAACATTTGTTGATCTACTGTAGAAGAATAATCAACAGAGATGTGGGGCTAAGATGGCAGAGTAGCCACACATATCCTTTGATGCTTCTAACAACAAAGAACCAGAAAAACAATCAAATGGATTATATAGGATATTCTAGGATTCCTGAACATCAGGGTGTAAGCTGAGAGATTGGACTGGGTGACAGGAAGACGACAACAGGTCCAGAAGCAACTAGTTCACTTAGAATTAACTCTTCACCCTGAAGAGGGACCCACTACTGCCAGTACTGTAAGCAGAGCCTGCAAGCAGATGCTGCGAGGAGAGCCAGCAAAAGGAGACGGAGAGCAGAGCCACAGCAGTGGTGAGTGTACCAAATGGATCAGTAGTGCACCAAGTAGAGTGGATTTCTCAGTTTGGAAGCTGAGCTTTAGACAGTTGCTATCTGAGTACCACTAAGTTAAGTGCTTGTGAACTTGTGCAGATGTCTTTCCTGCTGGCTGACTTTCCTTCCCTTTCTGCAGCACTTCCCTTTTCTCTGCTCTGCACTAAGCACCAAGTTCTAACTCACTAACTAGGTTGGAAGTGGTCTCTAACTACCCATTGACAGGATATAGAATTTCTAAGGCTCCAATAATCAAACTAGCTCACAGGATTCAGCCCAGTTGGACACTTACAAACTGTGTGTGAACAAAATAACCAGACATAAATAAATTGTAACTTTCTAATGGTTCATAAACAACAGTCGATTTTGAATCATTTAAAGAAGCAGACCACAACCATTTCAGAAAACTCCCAAGATAAAAACTCAAAAATGTTCCAGATAAAGAAGACTTCCTGCAATTATCAGAGGTAGACTACAAAAGAGTGCTGTTGAGAGCTCTTCAAGACATCAAGAAGGAGATTAGCCAAAGAGAAACAGATAATAATGAAAAATTAAACATGCTGCAAGAAACACTTGAACAACAAAGACTTGAAACTCAGTAGAGTAACAACAAAATTACAGAATTAGACAATTCAATAGAAAGTCAAAGAACAGAACTGAGGCAATGGAATGCAGAATTAGTGAGGGTGAAGATAAAGTAACTGACACCAGCATTTGAGGGAGAAAAAAATCAGATAAAAGAAGTTACAAAAATGAAGAATCACTATCAAGAGGAGTAATTTATGACTGATTGGAGTACCAAAACAGGGTGAACGGAGGGGCAACAGAAAGTACAGAGAGAACTGTTGAGAATATCTTGACAGAAAACTTCCTTGATATCATAAATGGATGAGAAGATATTTACCCAAAATGCTCATTGAACTCTACACAAGGTAGGTCCCAAAAGAAAAACTCCAGAAAATAATCAAAATGGCTAAATCTAAAGATAAGGAGAGAATTTTAAAGACAGCTCAGGATAAACAAGAAATAATTTATAAAGCTGAGTCAATACAACTATGCTGGGATGACTCAGTGAAAACCCTGGTGGCATAGTGGGTTAAGTGCTACAACTGCTAACCAAAATATCTGCAGTTCAAATCCTCGAGGCACTGCTTGGAAAAATCTATGGGGAATTTCTGCTCTGACCTCAAGGATCACTATGAGTCAGATGCAACTCAATGGCAGTGGGTTTTGGGGACTACTCAGTAGAAAACATACAGGCAAGAAGGCAATAGGATAACATAAATGAAGCTTTAATGGCAAACAGTTTCCAGCCAAGAATTACATATCCAGCAAAACTGTCTCTCAAATATGATGGCAAAATTAGGAAATTTACAGGTAAACAAAAGTTTGCAGAATTTGCAAAAACCTGATCACAACTACAAGAAGGGTAATAAGAGTTCTTCGGTTATAAAATCAATAACATGAGATAACAATGCCAGGCTAGAACACAGGACAGAGTAATCAGATATCAACTCAGATGGGAAAATCACAAAAAATAAATCAAAGCTAAAACACTAAAAATAGGGAAACAGAGATGTTGTTGCATAAAATATGATAATGTAACAAAATGACAGACTACAAAAAGTAGTCATAGGTCTTTCATACAGAGAGAAAGTCAAGATGATACAAACAAATTAAAGACAGTCTCAATGTAGAGAAATAGGGCTAAATATTCAGGTAACCACAAAGAAAATCAACAATCCTACAGATCAAAAAAAATGAAATCTCAAAGAACATGAGACCAACAATGAATAGGAAGAAAGAAAACACATAAAGAAATATGACTCAGCACAGAATGATGAGAGGAACAAAGAAATTTTCAAAAACACACAAAAAAGACATCAAAATGATAGCACTAAACTCATACCTATCAATAGTTGCACTAAATATAAATGGATTAAAGGTATTGATAAATAGACAGAGAGTGGCAGAATGGATAAGGAAACACGATCAATCTATATGCTACCTACAAGAGACACTTCTTAGACTTAAACACCCAAGCAAACTAAAACTCAAAGGGTGGGGAAAAATACAACAAGCAAACAACATTCAAAAAAGAACAGGAGTAGTAATATTAATTTCTGATAAAATAGACTTTAAATAGACTCCACTACAATAGATATGGAAGGATATTACATGATGATTAAAGGGTCAATACCACAGAAGGATACTATCATATTAAATATTTACACACTGTCATGGATTGAATTGTGTCCCCCCATAATGTGTGCAGCAGGTTGGCTAGGCTGTAATTCCTGGTGTTGTGTGATATTCCTATGTGTTGTAAATCTTGCCTCCATGATGTCATTAAGGGAGGATGGTCAGCACTTGTGTTGTTGGGGCAAGATTCAATGTGTAAGATTGTACTGTGCCTTGAGGCAGTTTCTTGGGATTTAAAGTGATGGAAAGCAAGCAGAGAATTGGGGACCTCACATCATCAGGAAAGAAGCAGCACTGGCAAGCGAGCATGCCATTTGGTCACATTGTCCCTGTGCCTCAGAACCTGTCAGTCCAGGGGAAGACTGACAACAAGAGCCTTCTACCATACTTAACACAGAAAGATTTTACCTAGAGCTGATACCCTGAATTTGGACTTGTAGCCTTCTGAACTGTGACTAAATAATTTCTCTTTGTTAAAAACACATACTTGTAATATTTCTGTGATAGCAGGATTAGATGACTAAGATACGTGCCCAATGAATGATAGGTCTCCCAAATACATAAAACAAACTCTAACAGCATCAAAAAGAAAAATGGAAACCTTCACAGTAATAGTAGGACATTTCAACAGAACACTTTTGGTGAAGACCAAAATATTCAGAAATAAACTTGATGAAGACACAGAAGATCTAAATGTCACAATCAAACTTAACCTCATAGACACATACAGAACACTCTACCCAATGGCTGCCAAATATACTTTCTTCTCCAACACACGTGGAATGTTCTCTAAAATAGACCACGTATTAGGCCACAAAGAAAGCCTTAACAAAGTCTAAAACATCCAAACATCACAAAACATCTTTTTAGACTATAAATCCATGAAAATGGAAATCAAGAATAGAGAATGTAGTGGAAAAAATCAGCATACAGAAAGTGAAAACACTTTGCTAAGAAATTATAGAAGAAATCAAGGATGGAATAAAGACATTTACAGAATCAAATAAGAATGAAAAATATCCTACCAGAACTTTTGGGACACAGAAAAAGCAGTGCTCAGAGGTCAGTTTACTTGAATAAATGCAAATATCTAAAAAGAAGAAGGGGCCCAAATCAAAGTATTAACCCTACAACTTGAACATGTGGAAATTGAGAAGCAAAAGAACCCTTCAGTCACCAGAAGCTAGCAAAGGATAAAAATTAGAGCAGTACTAAATTAGAGAATAGAAAAAAACAATTGAAAGAGTTAATAAGACCAAAAGCTGGTTCTTTGAAACAATAAACAATATCAATAAACCACTGATTATGCTGACAAAAGAAAAATAGGAGAGGAAGCAAATAACCCAAATAAGAAATGAAATGGGTGCTGTAATAACAGACTCAACTGAAATTTTAAAAAATTGTAACAGAATGCTATGAAAAAATTGTACTCTAACAAATTTGAAAACCTGGAGGAAATGGACAAATTTCTAGGAGCATACAACCCAGCTAAACTAATACAAACTGAAATAGAACAACTAAATAAACCTCACAAAAGAAGAAACTGAAAAGTTAATTTAAAAACTCCCAACCAAAAAAAGCTCTTGCCTTTGTGACTTCGCTGGAGAATTCTACCAAACTTTCAGAGAAGAGTTAACACCATTATTATCAAAGGTAATTCAGAGCATAGAAAAGGATGGAATACTCCTAAATTCATTCTATGAAGCCAGCATAACCTTAATACCACAACCAGGTAAAGACAGCATAAAAAAGGAAAATTGCCAACTTATATCTCTCATGACCATAGATGAAAAAGTCCTCAACAAAATTTTAGCTAATAGACTTCAGCAAAATGAGGTTCAAAAATTAAGTCTGCAAATTTAATTGTTCTAAGTACTACATACCTCACTGATGAACATCACTATTGTCACCTTCTAAGTACTCCCGTTGAGAGGCAATTTTTTAACTCTTTCTGGAATAGCCATTGCACATGGTGACACAGTGGCAAGCTTGTGAACTTAATTGCATAGTTGTCTGTGAGACAATTTTTAGCCATTAAATAAAAAACTATATTGGAACACCCTCCCTACTCAATTTATCTGGTCCCCAATTACTTTTTCTTTACTTGAAAATAAAGGAAATATAGATAGAGAAGACATCTTGATAACATCAAAACATCAAAGGTAACATGATGACATCTCTGATGGTCATTTCAGAAAAAGAGTTCCAGAGTTGCTTTGAAGTGTGGACTAGGTGCTGGTGTCAGTGCATAGCTTCCCAAGAAGAGTACTTCGAAGGTGACTTAGTGATATTCAGCAGTGAGTTACTTAGCACTTTTTCTCAGATGAGTTAGCAAACCTAACTGTCAGTCCTCATACACAAAAAAATAATTCACTATGACCAAGTGGGATTCATACCAGGCAGGCAGGGGTGGTTCAACATTAGAACAACAATCAGTGCAATCAACCACATAAACAAAACAAAAGAGAAGAGCACTTGATTTTGTCAACTGATACAGAAAAAAGCATTTGACAAAGTTGAACACCCATTCATGTTAAAATGTCTCAACAAAATAAGAATAGAAGGAGAATTACTAAAAAAAATAAAGAAAATTTTTACAAAACCAGTGGAGAAAGCATTCTCCTTGAGAAGTGAAATCAGACAAATTGCCCCTTACTGCCACTTCATTAAACATTGCCCTGGAGGTTCTAACCAGAGCAATAAGAATAGAAAAAGAAATAAAGGATATTCAGATTGGTAAGGATGAGGTAATAGTATCTGTATCGCAGATGATATGATCTTATACAGAGAAAACCCTAAAGAGTACACACACACACAGACACACACACACACACACGCATGCATTCACATACACACACAAACTACTGTAACTAATGGAAGTGTTCAGCAAGGCATCAGGATACAAGATAAACATTAAAGAATCAGTTGGATTCCTCTGCACCAACAAAGAGACCATCAAAGTGGCAATCACCAAATCAATACCATTTGCAATAGCCCCGAAGAAGATATAATTCTTAGGAATAAGTCTAACCAGAGATGTAAAAGACCTATACAAAGCAAACTGCAAGACACTACAATAAGAAGCCAAAATAGATCTACATAAATCAAGGAACCTGCCTTGGTGATGGATAGGAATAATCAGCACTGTGAAAATGACTATTCTACCCAAATTGATTTACAAACAATGCAATAGCTATCAAAATTCCAATGGCAGTTTTTAGTGAAATGGAGAATCAAATTACTAACTTCATATGGAAATGGAACAGGCCTCAGATAAGCAAGCCAAGCCAAGTGCCATAGAGTCGGATCCAACTCATCAGATAAGCAAAGTATCACTAAAAAAAAAGAACAAAGTGAGAGGCTTCACATTCCTTGGCTCTAGATTCTATTACACTGCCACCTATAGTCAAAAGAGCCCAGTACTGGTACAAAATAGATATATGGAACAGAATTGAGAATCCAGACATAAAACCATCCACCTGTTCCCTACCACCACTGAAAAAATACCAAACCCACTGCTACTGAGCCAATTCTGATGCATAGTGACCTTATAGGTCAGAGTAGAATTATCCCATAGAGTTTCCAAGGAGCAGCTGGCAGACTTGAAATTCTGAACTTTTATTTAGCAGAGGCAGAATTTAATCACTGTGCCACCAGGGTTTCCATCCACCTATAAACAGATGGTATTTAACAAAGGCCAAAAGTCCATAAACTGGTGTTGGCATGACTAGTCATCTACAAAAAAAAAAAAGAAAGAAAGAAAAGAAACAAAACCCATATGTCCCACCATGCACACCAGTGATAGCTGCGATGGAGCTCACTAAGTTGAGTCTTACTGGCAACATTCTAAAAGGGGTGCACCCTGAGATCTCCACTGAAAGACCTCAATTGATGGTCCAGCAGTTTTGGGGTTCCCCTGGGATCATGGCCCCTGGCCCTGATGCTGCCCTTGCCCATAAATCGTAATAAAGTTCCACTCTTTGGACACGAATGGATTGGACTTGGGGGTGACGAGTGACCATATATTGGGTGCACTTTATGGTTCTGTGCATCTACAGGATATCATCCTGCTGTCCTCTGGCTGGAGGAAGGAGAGTGGGTGGAGAGAAGCGGAAAGGAGACTGTTGCGAGGATGAGACATGTATGGAGCAGAGAGGAATAGTGTGCTGTCACTGCGCAGGGAGAGCAGTCCAGCCATAGGGGCCAGGGTGGAAGCTGCATATAGGTGAGCATGTAAATTTATACAGGAATGTATATTTTCACTCAGTCATAATAAAATAAATAAAGTGGATTGTACACTTTCACTCAATCACAGTAAATAAATAAAATATATATTGAAAAAAAACTAGCTCAGAATGGATCAAAGACCTAAATAAAAAAATCTAAAATGATTAAGACAGTGGAAAAAAATAAGAGACACTAGAAATCCTAATACATGGCATAAGCAGAATACACATCTTTACCGACAATGCACAAATACCAGAAGAGAAAACATACAACTGGGACCTCCTAAAAATCAAACACCTATGTACATTTAAAGACTTCACCAACAGAGTGTAGAGACATAACCTACAGAATAGGAACAAAAAAATTGGCTATAACAAATTTAATCAGCATCTAATTTCTAAGATGTAAGAGATACTGTGAAACCTCAACAACAAAAAGACAAATAATACAAATAAAAAAATAGGTAACAGACATGAACAGGCACTTCATCAAAGAAGACATGAAGGTGGTTAAAAAAATATGTGAGAACATGCTCACGATCATTAGCCATTAGGGAAATCCCAATCAAAACTACAATGAGATAGCACATTTCACCCCAGCAAGGCTGGTGTTAACCCAAAAACCAAAAAAATAATAAATATTGGAGATGCCATGGAGAGATGAGAGTACCTACTTACTGCTGGTGGGAATGTAAAATGGTGCAACTACTTTGGAAATTGATTTGGTGCTTTTCTAAAACTAGAAATATCCTACAACCTAGCAATCCCACTTCTTGGAATATATCTTTAAGAGTAATAAGAACTGCCACACAATGGAGACATGCACACCAATGTTTATTACAGCACTGCCCATAGTAGCAAAAAGATGGAAGCAGCCTAGATGCCTACCAATGCATGAATGGATAAACAAACTATGGTACGTTCGCACGGTGGCACATTATGCAATGATAAAGAACAACAGTGAGTTTGAGAAACAACATGTGGAAGTATGGAAGGTATTATGCCGAGTGAAATTAGTCAGTTGCAAAAGGACAAATATTGTATGACATCACCATTGTGAGGACTCAAAAAAGGTTTGAACACAGAAGAAAACAATCTTTGATGGTTATAAAGGTGGAGAGGGAGAGAGAGGGGTATTTACTAGTTTGATACTAGACAAGAGTTATTTTTGGTGATAGAAGAAAACAACACATAATAAAGGAGAAATAAGCACAACTGAACTAAATCAAAAGCTATGAAGTTTTCTAAGTACAACCAAACATTTAGAGGGACACAGAAGCAGGGGTAGGGTCTGGGGACCATGATTTCAGGTGACATTTAGGTTAATTGGCGTAACAAAATTTATTAAGCAAATGTTCTGCATCCCACTCTTGTGAATGACCTACGGGATCTTAAAACCAGCAATCGGCAATCTAAGAAGCATAAGTTGGTATAAACCCACCTGAAACAAAAGAGAATGAAGAAAATCAAAAACATAGGGAAAATATGAGCCAAAGAGACAGACAGGACCACATAAACCAGAGACTGTATCAACATGAGACCAGAAGAACTAGATAGTGCCTGGATCTCACTAGTGACTCTCCTCACAAGGAGTTCAACAGAGTTTCTGATAGAATGGGAGAAATACGGGGTACAGAACTCAAGCTCTAGTAAAATAAACCAGACTTCATAGTCTGACAGACTAGAGGGTCACTGGAAGATATAATGCCCAAACTCTCTGTTAGCCTGGAACTGAAACTACTCCGGAAGCTAACTCCTTAGACAAAAGCTAAACTGGTCTGTAAGACATACAATGATACTAGTGTAGAGTGTGCTTCTTAGCTTAAGCAAATGCGGAAGACTAACTGGGTAACTCCTGTCCAGAGGCAAGATAAGAAAAAAGAAGGGGACAGGAGCTGGTTGAACGGACATGGGAAATTCAGGGAAGAGGGGAAGAGTATGCTTTCACAGTTTGAGGAGAGGAGCTAGGATGACATAACAAAATGTGTATAAGTTTTTGCATTAGAAACTGACTCAAATTGTAAACTTTCCCTTGAAACAATTTAAACATGTTGCATAATGGTTAAGTGCTATGTCTACTAACGAAAAGGATGGCAATTCAAATCCACTAGACACTCCTTGGAAACTATGGAGCAGTTCTACAAGTTAGAATTGAATCAGCAGCACTGAATTTAGTGTTTTGTTTTTTGTTTTCTTTTGTTTTGTTTTTACACAGCTTGGTTTGCAAAACCTTAAATATTTACTATTTGACCCTTTCTAGAAACTGTTTGCTAACCCCTGGCATAGTAAATGAAGTGATACACAGCAAGCTATATATGCAGGACTACCAACCTCCAGTCTGTGCCTTTATGACTCTGAATATCAGCTATCTGCTAGGTTTCTGGCACTACATAAAGATTTATTATATACAGTAGGTCATTTAATTCTGCCAAAGTTACTTCCTCATTTTATACATGAACAAGGTGAAGTTTCTAGAGATTCCACAACTTGTGTCACATCATCCAGCTAATAAGTGACGGAACTGAGATTTGAATCCATTTCTACGGCAATGGTACAACTATAAACCGAAAACCAAAACCCCAGCTGCTGAGTTGGGTCTGACTCATAGCTACCTTGTAGGTCAGAGAAGAACTTCTCCATAGAGTTTCTAAGAAGTGCCTGGCGGATTTGAACTGCTGACCTTTTGGTTAGCAGATGTAGCACTTAACCCACTGTGCCACCAGAGTTTTCTGGTACATCTCTAGGCCTTTGGTATCTCTTGCCACTGAACTCCTGTCACATTTTTAGACAGGACAGCCTCTTCATGATTAGCACCGGGTTACCCATCTCCTGAGTATTAATCTAAGGTAGCCTGATCTGTCTCAGTATTATCTAATCCAGGAGGCATCAAACTATGGCCCACAGGCCAATGTTGGTCTCGTTTTCTCTTTCTTCTTTGATAAATAAGATATTATTAAGACCCAAACATGTCCTTTTACTTATGTATTTTAATGATGCTGCTTTTTTGCTACTCCAGTATAGTTGACTAATTACAACAAAGCTCACGCGACTCACAAAACTCAAAAATACTTAGTATCTGGCCCTTGAAAAGTTTGTCAAATCTGTTCAGAACACAGGGATCATATTTGGCCCTTCTATCATTGTCACGAAGCATGGCACTGTGTAGGGGTCCATGACGCTTAAATGGTAGAGTGAATCGTTGATGGATGAGTGGAGAAGGGAGTCAGGAACCTCATGGTGCCTCCTTCTCTTAGTCTAGAACTCACTTTTTATCCCTCATACAGTAGGTGCCACTCAAATGTTGCCATCTCCAACTGAGAGCTGGGATTGTCCCCTATTCTTCCTATAACTCCTTTCCCAATATTTATTTGACCAGGAACATGTAGATTATACTTCACTTAAAATACACAGGGAATTCAAAACTAGGGGAAAACATAGTGGGCAAAAACCAAAATATTTTGTAAACCATCTGGGATGCTCTCTTATTTGTACTGGAGCCAAAAGCTACCGTCCTCCATGGAGAAATGATATTCATCAAACCCCCATTAGTCGCAGGACAAAGGGACCCTTCATATTTAAAGTAAAACCAACGGACATGTGCAATGTTGTCTTGAGTGCGGCTTGGGAAAGGAATTGGCAACCAACTACATGTGAAATAAATGTTCCAGGACGTTTTGAGGAGCACTGTAACAAGCACTGTTGCTTAATGCTGACATTTGCCATTTCCAAATGATAATTTACACTACTGAGTATTTCCTACGTTCCAGACACTTTTCTAAGAACCTGAGACCTTTGCCTTAATTAATATCCACAATATCCATACAAAACCCAAAAACCTATGACCTTTATGTCAAATACGACTACGTCCATAGCCATGCAAAGTGAGCCCAGATATTGCCCACATCCCAATTTGAGGATTTCAAAATTAGGAAACTTAAGTAATTTTCCCAAGGTCACTCAACTACTAAGTGAAAGTGACAGGATTTAGACCCAGGACTGGCTGACTCCAAAGACTGTCGCTCTTTGTATTGCCCTGTATTAGACAGCTCTTAAGTCCCCTTAGCTTTTCTTCCCATGCCCCAGGCCTACAACAGTACTGGGCACATGGTAGGTACTAAATAATCGCTCATTTCCTAATTTACATATTAAGAGTATGTATTAATAGCTATTTTGTTCCACGTACTAACATGAGTGATAAAGATTCATTGGTAATCGAAGACAGATTTAGGTGAAATTTATTTGTATGATAAAATTTGGTACCAGCTCATTCTGAAATTCCTGAGTGGTGCAAAAGTTAAATGCTTAGATGCAGTCTGAAAAGTTGAGGTTCCAACCCTCTCCAGAGGCACCTCAGAAAAAAGGCTTGACATCTACTTCTGCACAGTCAGTCACTGAAAGTGCTGTGGAGCACAGTTCTGCTCTGACACACATGGGATCACCATGAGTCAGAGTCAACTCCTTGACAACTGGTTTTGGTGTTATTTCTGTATCTAGAAAACTTTAAACTCCTGGAAGTTTTGTCCGTTTCTTTCTCTTTACCTACGCATTCCCTCTAACATGAGGAAGAAATTTTTTGCTGTCTTATATCTTTGTCCCTCTCACTGTGACTTCTCTCTAAACATCTCATTCCCACAAACAGTCTACATATTGTATAAAAGATTTCTTAAACCACAGGGATTATGTAACTCTGGGCCTGTTCTTCTCTCTCACACACAAAAAATGTTGGATATGAGTGAGACTTTAAAAAATTGGTTTTTCGATGTGATGAAAACAGTGTCCTTTCCACCAGAACAAAACAACCCCTAACACTGAGGCCTCCTTCCTGATACGGTTGACTTCCAAAGATGAGGAAATCTGGGGATTAGGCCACAGCTTCCTGGCAAAGTGTGGGGACGAATGGAAGCTCTGAATGGGATGGACTTGCCATGTTTAAAATGAATGAGGAGGCTCCCTTCAGCCGCCAGGGCTGACTGACCTTAAGGACAAGGCCTGTATTTCAAGGGCCCAGCAAGTCTCTCTTGTAATACAGCTGATGTGACAGGGTTCTTGCCATGGAAAGTGTTCACAGTGCAGCATTTCTCCACTAGTCACTAGCCATCGATTACTCAAGAGTCTGATCTTGGCCAGAGGCCCCCGTTCCACAAAGTGTGTCATTCTGTGTTCACATAAATGGAGTTAACAGTCCTGCTGCTAAATTAAAACTGGTGCTTACAAATTAAAAGCAGACAGGACAGCTGTGTAGGGGAGAAACAGAGACTCACATCTTTTGTGAATCAGCTAAGCAGTGTGCCAGAACTTGAAATCAGCTTTTCCTGTCCAAAGCCTCAGTTGCACCACACCTATGTAAGCCTCATTAAATAAGGTGGGAATTAGTGTTCTGCTAGATGTTTCCTTCGGTCTACCATCTGGAGAGGGAAACAGAGCTCAGTGAAGCCCAGAATCCCAAAGATCCTGCAACATGGAGTCAGTCCTTGCGGATGGCCATGCCCAGCTCGTTACCACGCTGAGCAATATGGAGCCATTTAGGCCATCAGAAGGTTGATGACGCTAAACTCATGAAACCAAGCGTGCCACTACTGGTGACAAAGTGTTCAAAGCACTATTCCAAAGTTTTGTGGGCTGTATTCCTGAGAGGAAATGATGAAAAATGAAATTTTTTGCACTCTGTCTACCCTTCAGGAAAACTTGGTGGTGTAGCAGTTAAGTGCTACATCTGCTAAATGTAAGGTCAGCAGTTCGAATCCACCAGATGCTCCTTGAAACTCTGTGGAGTAATTCCACTCTGCCCTATAGGTTGGCTGTGAGTCAGAATCGACTTGATGGCAGTGGGTTTGGTTTGGTTTTGGTCTACCCTTCTGGAGTCCCTGTGTGATACAGATGACTTAAGATCTCAGCTGCTGGCTAATAGGTTGAAGGTTGGAGTCCATCCAGCAGCACCTCATAAGAAAGACCTGGCTATCTACTTCAGAAAAATCAGTCTCTGAAAACTCCATGGAACTCAGTTCTAAGTCAGAGTCAACTCAGTGGCAACTGTTTTTGCTCTGTTTTGATTCTGCCTACCCTGTTAATCACGCTTACAATATTAACCTTTCATGTACTTAGCTAATATTATTGCAACTTTTATTATTTATTGTTATTTATATAAAATTTGAGAACCTCAGCTATGGTCATGTGACTGCCTACTTAAAATTATTCAGAGGCTTCTGTTGCCCAGATGATAGAGACCAGCATCCTTTATGGGAATGCCAAAGTCTGTAGGATCTGGTCCCTGTCTTATCCTCTCCCTTTTCTCCTCCACTTTGTGTTCAGCCACACGAGCCTTCCTTCCATCTCTCCCACATACTATGTTCTCTTCCACCTCAAATTATTCCTTCTGCTGCAATGGTTATCCACCCAACTACTTTGGAAAAGCATCTTTGTTGATCCAGGGACTTAAAGGTTTACAAGTGACCGTTGAAAATGCATTTGCTGGTCTCTTATTGTCCAGATTCAAGGAGAGGGAAGAAAACTGAAGACTCAAATGATGCCAAAGGACTAACTGACTACCTGATCCCAGGAAGGCAGCCTGCTACCATATAGCTCTGACTGGCATTACAACCCTGTGATCTTGCAAAGAGTAAGGGAAAAAAAACATAGAACAAAAAATCAAATTCACAGAAAGGAGCAGATTTACTAGTCTGACAGAGACTGAAGAAACTCCCGAGACATCCTGATGACCTAGAAATGAAGCCACTCCAGGAGAAAACCTTTCAGCCAAACGACAGGCCCACAATAACACCCAAGAGACTTGTGTTCCTTAGAACAACCAATTATACTAGATCTAAAGGGTAGCATTTGCCCAAAGCCAAAGATGAGAAGGCAGGAAGGGGTAGAATATTTGAATGAAAGAGCAGAAAAGTGGGAAAACACTGACACATTTCAGGTAACGTAACCAATGTCATGGAACACTTTAGGCACAAACTATCCACTGCGAAACTAGTTTATTGCATAAACTTTCACCTAAAGTACAAAAAGAAAATCAAAAGAAAACAGCTTTATTGAAATATAACTCATATACCGTAAAATATACATATTTAAATTGTACTATCCAGTGGTTTCTAAAAGAATGATAGCCATAACCAAAATCTATTTTAGAATATTTTCATCATTCCAGAAAGGTCCGTGCCTATTAGCAGTGTCTTCCAATTTCCCAGCAACCTCTACCCTCCCAAGCTCTAGGCAATCACTCATTTACATCCTATTCTGCCTTCTACTCTACGTATTTAATTTAATTGGAATCATATATGATTTTCTTAACTGGTTTCTTTCACTTACCATGT
The DNA here is from genome assembly GCA_028571685.1 of Heterohyrax brucei. Taxonomy (NCBI): domain Eukaryota; kingdom Metazoa; phylum Chordata; class Mammalia; order Hyracoidea; family Procaviidae; genus Heterohyrax; species Heterohyrax brucei. The sequence continues at coordinate 176,971,791 of CM053141.1, forward strand.
TCACAAGATCCATTCAGGTTATACCATATATCAGCATTTTGTTCCTTTTAATTGCCAAATAAAATTCCACTGTCTAGATATACCGCATTTTGTTTACTCATCAGCTAATAGGCACTAACCATGAATGTCCATGTACAGGTTGCTCTGTGGACACATGCTTTCATTACTTTTGAGTACATAGCTAGTGTGGAATTGCTGAGTCATGTGGTAAATCTATGTTTACTCTTTTTTTTTTTTTTTTTAATGTCTTAAGTGACAGTTGGAAACCCCGGTGGCATAATGGTTAAGTGTTGCTAATCAGAAGGTCAGCAGTGCTCCTTGGAAACTGTGGGGTGGTTCTACTCTGTCCTATAGGGTCACTATGAGTCAGAACTGACTTAATGACAGTGGGTTTTGGTTTAAATCAATGTTTACAGTGAAAATCAGTTTTTCTTTAAAAAAGTATATACAATTTTGTGACAGGGGTTGCAATGTCAGCAATGTGTCAGCACAGTCCCCTTTTCCTTTTCTATGCTGGTTCTCCGTGCGCATTCATTGGATTTTCCTGTTCCTTCCTGGCTTCTTGTTTTTGCTTTCAAGCACATGTTGCCCATTTAATCTTGTATACTTGGTTAAACTAAGAAGTGTGTTCCTCATGTGTGTTGCTTGTTTTATAGGCCTATCTAACCTTTAACTGAACAATAGAATTCAGGAGTGACTTACCTGTTGAGTTAGCAGGGTATTTAGGAGCGATAGTCTCCAGGGTTCCTTCCGTTTCTGTCAGACCCGTACGTGTGGTCTTTCTTTGTGAATTTTAATTTTGATCTACATTTTCTGCTGCTCTGTCCAGAACTGTTTATTGTGATCCCTGTCAGAGTGTTGAGTGTCCATAGCAAGACACTGTCTAGTTCTCCTGGGCTCAGGCTAGTGGAGGCTATGGTTCCTGTGGCCCTTTAGTCCATTAGTTCTTGGTTTTGTTTATTTTCCTTTGCTCTGAGCATGATGAGATCTATGGACATATCTTAGATGGCTGCTCACAAAGCTTTTAAGACCCCAGATGCTAGTCACCAAAGTAGGATGTACAACATTTTCCTTATGAACTATGTTATGTCAGTTGGCCTATGTCCCCAAAACCACAGTCACTGGCTCTTAGCACCAGTAACTTGAACCCTCAAGTTGTTTAGTTGCATTTAGGAAACTTCTATTATTTCACCATGGTCAAATTTTGCCACCTTTCCTTGTACTGTTGTCTTTCCCTTCAATAAAGTTAACTAGTTTACTGTCAAGTTAGAGGTTTCTCCTCCCTATGCCTCCCTTTCCTAGTAACCATCGAAGATTTTTTTTCCTATGTGTAAATCTTGTCTTGGGTTTTTATAATGATCTGATACAACATTAATCCTTTTGTGACTGACTTATTTCACTCAGCATAATGGCCTCCAGACTCATCTATATTGTGCGATGTTTCATCGTTGTTCTTTACCATTGAGTAGTAGTCCATAGTGTGTATGTACCACAAGTTGTGTACCCATTCATCTGCTGATGGGCACTTAGGTTGTTTCCACCTTTTTGCTATTGTGAATAGTGTTGCAGTGTCTATTGTTTTGATAGCTCTTATTTCTCTAGGATATATCCCTAGGAGTAGAATTGCTGGGTTGTATAGTATTTCTCTTTCTAGTTTTCTAAGGAATCTCCGTATCATTTTCCATAGTGATTATACTATTTGACATTCATACCAAGCGTGCATAAGTAACCTCTCCTGCATGTATCATTCTCTTCTTTCCTTTTTTTCTGATTACTGTAATGTGAGGGCGAGATGGCATTTCACTGTAGCTTTGCTTTGCATTCTCTCATGCTAATAACCATGAGCATTTTCTTGTGTGTCTGTCAGCCATCTGAGTGTCTTCTTTGGTGAAGTGTCTGTTTATACCCTTCTCAATTTTTAATTGGATTTTGTTGTTGTTGTTGTTGAGGTGTTGAAGTATTCTCTATATTTTAAGAATTAGACCTTTTTCAGTGTGTCATAGCAAAAACTTTATCCCTACTTATAGGTTCTCTTTTTACTTTTTTTATGAAATTAATTTTTAGGGGCTCCCGGGTATCTAGATTATCTTCTGGTGTATTGTGTGCTGTTAGTTATGGTTTGTATTGCATCTATGTCATGTGTTACATTCTCCAGCATTGTCCTTATTTGTTCTTCGATGATTTATATTGTTTCAGTTTTTATATTTAGGCCTTTGGTCCATTATGAGTTACTTTTTATGTATGGTAAGATATGGGCTCTGTTTCATTATTTTACAGATGGACATTCAGTTTTCCTAGCTCCATTTGTTAAGAAGACTGCATATCCTCTTTTAATGGACTTTGGTCTTTTGTCAAAGGTCAGCTGACCATAGGTGGATGGGTTTACAACTGGATTCTTGATTCTGCCATTGTACCAGTACCAGGCTAGTTTGACTACCATGGCTGTGTTAAGTTTCTCCTACTCTGTTCTTCTTCTTCAGTTATACTTTGTTTATCTGGGCCTCCTTCCTTTCTATATAACGTTAGCGATTAGTTTTTCCATCTCTTTAAAGAATGCTGTTGGTATGTGGATCACGATTGCATCGTCTCTGTAGATTGATTTGGGTAGAACTGGCATTTTCATAATTTTGAGTCTTCCTACCCATTGTTGTTGCTGTTAGGTGCCATTGAGTTGGTTCCACCTCTTAGTGACCCCATGCATAACAGAACAAAACACTGCCCAGTCCCATGCCATACCCACAATTGTTTTCTTGCTTAATCACATTGTTGCAGCCACTGTGTCAGCCTATCTTGCTTAGGGTCTTCCTCTTTTTTGCTGACCCTCTACTCTACCATGTGTGATGTGTTTTTCCAGGGACTGATCCCTACTGATAACATGCCCACAGTATGTGAGACACAGTCTCACTATCTTTGCTTCCAAGAAGTACTCTGGAATAGATCTGTTTGTTCTTTTGACAGAACATAGAACACTCAACATTCTTCTCCAGCACCAAAATTCAAAAGCATCAAATCCTCTTCTGTCTTACTTATTCTTTGTCCAGCTTTTGTATGTATATGATGTGACTGAAAGTACCATGGCTTGGGTCAGGTAAACCTTAGTCTTTAATCTAAGTCTCTACTTTTCAACACTTTAAAGAGGTCTTCTGCAGCAGATTTTCCCGTTGCAATGTGTCTTTTGATTTCTGGACTGGTGCTTCCACGGGTGTTGATTGTGGAACCAAGTACAGTGAAATCCTCAACAATCTCAGTCCTTTCTCCATTTATCATGTTGCTTACCAGTCCAGTTGTGAGAATTTTTATTTTTTTGATATTGATGTGCCATTCATACTGAAGACTGTGGTCTGATATTCACCAGTAAGTATTTCACATCCTTTTCACTTCCAGCAAACAAGATTGTGTCACCTGCATAATACATGTCGTCAAAGAGTCTTCCTCCAATCTTGATGCCTCATTCTTCAAATATTCCAACTTCTTAGAGTATCTGCTCAGAAAAGATATGGTGAAAGGATACAACCCTGACACATAACTTTCCTAGCTTTAAATCACGCCGTGTCCCTTTGTTCTGTTTGTGTGACTGCCTCTTGATTTAGACACAGATTCCTCATGAGCACAATTAAGTGTTCTGGATTCCCATTCTCCACAATTTTATCCATAATTTGTTATGATCCACACAGTCAGAACCTTTGGCATAGTCAATGAAACACAAATAAACATCTTTCTGACAAGATCCATCTGACATCAGCAGTGACATCCCTGGTTCCACATTCTCTTCTGAATCTGGCTTGAATGTCTGGCAGTTCTCTGTCAATATGCTGTTGCAGTCACTTATGAATGATGTTTAGCAAAATCTTACTTGTGTGTGATATCAATGGTATTGTCCATAATTTCTGCATTCATTACAGATCATCTTTCTTGAAAATAGACCTAAATACAGACTTTGTCTAGTCAGTCAGCCGGGTAGCTGTCCTCTAAATTTCTTGGCACAGACAAGTGAGCATGTGCAGTGATGCATCCATTTGTTGCAACATCTCCATTGATATTTCATTAATTCTGGAGCCTTGTTCTTACCAGTGCTTGTAATGCAGCTTTGTCTTTTTCCTTCAGTACCATTGTTTCCTGATAATATGCTACCACTTGATATGGTTGAACATCAACCAATTCTTTCTGGTACAATGACTCTGTGTACTCCTTCAAAGTAGAATTGACCTTAATCATGTGGATGGGGTCAAGCCTGTGGAACCTCATTTGCTGATGACTCAAAATGAGAAGAAACAGCTGCAGACATCCACTATTAATTATAACATGTAATGTATGTAGTTTCTATCTAGGAAAATTGGAAATCATCAAAAATGAAATGGAACACATAAAGATCAGTATCCTGGTTATTAGTGAGCTGAAATGGACCTGTACTGGCCATTCTGAATCAGACAATGATATGCTGTACTATGCCAGAAATGAAAACTTGAAGAGGAATAGTGCTGCATTCATTTTCAAAAAGAGCATTTCGGTGTCTGTCCTGAAGTAGAGTGCTGTCCGTGATAACATAATCCACATGCCTGCTGGGAAGTCCAGTTAATACAACTAGTCTTCAAATTTACACACCAATCACTAAGGCCAAAGATGAAGAAATTAAAGGTGTTTACCAGCTTCTACAGTAGAAAACTGACCAAAAATGCAGTCATCATGATGCATTGGTAATTACTGGTGATTGGAATTCAAAAGCTGGAAACAAAGAAGAAGGATCAGTAGTTGGAAAATATTGCCTTGGTGTCAGAAATAATGCTGGAGATCACATGACAGAATCTGGGAGACCAACAACTTCTTCATTACCATTACCTTTTTTCACCAGCATAAACAGTAACTATGCACATGGACCTCACCAGATGGAAAACACAGGAATAAAATTGACTACATCTGTGGAAGGAAATGATGGAAAAACTCAGCATCAGCAGTCCTAACAAGACCAGGTGCTGACTGTGGCACAGACCATCAACTGCTCATATGCAAGTTAGAACCAGGCCACGAGAGTCAAAGTATGACCTTGAGTATATCCCACCTGAGTTTAGAGACCATCTCAAGAACAGATTTGATGTGTTGAACACTAATGATCAAAGACCAGATGAGCTATGGAATGACATCAAAGACATCATCCATAATGTCTTTATTGTCTTTGAAAAGACAGGAGGGAAATAAAAGACCAAATTGGATGTCAGAAGAGGCTCTGAAACTTGCTCTTGAACATCAAATAGCTAAAGCAAAAAGAAGAATGATGAAGTAAAAGAACTGAACAGAAGATTTCAAAGGGTGGCTTGAGAAGACAAAGTATTATAATGACATGTGCAAGAACTGAAAATAGAAAACCAAAAGTGAAGAACATGCTCTGCATTTCTCAAGCTGAAAGAACAGGTAAAATTTCACTCCTTGCAATAGGAAGGGTTCTACACGGAAAATATTAAATGCCTCAGGAGAAGCATACATATATCAGATTATTAAGCACATGAGAAGAGTTCATGTCAGGGAACTGTGGTAGCCAACCTTCAAGATGTCCCCAAATGTCCTACCTCCGAGTTTTCAGGCTCTTATGTTGTATCTTCTTTTGGGGCATGGGCTTGGCTGAATGACTGACTTTTAACAAATCTAATAAGGTAGGAGTCATACACCCATGTGACTTGGGGATGAAGTCTCCAATCTCTTTCTCTCTTTTTGATCACTTTCTCTGAGGAGCCCAGTGAGTGAATCATGTGAAGACTGTGACAAAAGACTAAAGGGTCTTACCAACAGCCTCAGAAGTGAGTCATCTTGGAAGGAAATCCATCAGCCTCACTTAAGCTTTCAGATGATTGCAGCTCTGGTCTATGCTTTGGCTATGAATTCATCAGGAACCCAGAATCAAAACCACCCAGCTTAGCTTTTCTTCAATTCCTGATGCACAGAAACTGTAAGGTAATGAAAGTTTGTGGTTTTAAGGTGCTAAATTTGGAGGGTAGCTTGTCACATAGCAATAGAAAACAAATGTAGTCACGTTGGCTGGAACATACTAGGATCTTAGCAAATGTGAAGGGGAAAGGAATAAAAGAGAATCTTCTCTAAAACAAAGATAATAAAAGCTACTATTTCTTGAACACTTTATAGTTTGTTTTTTTGTATCAGAATCTCATTTAATGACCACATCAACCATAAACAGTATGCATGATGATCCACATTTTACTGGTGAGGAGGCTGAGGCTCATGTAACGTGAAATCAGAAGGATCGCACCACTCTGTGGCCTAGTGCAGTGGCAATATTTTGACCCATCTGGGAAACCTTCAACAGTCCTAGAACTTGAATCAAGATGAAAGATTGCCTACATATAAGCATATCTTTTCATTTTCATGCCTGTAATTTAATTGTTAATCTATTTTTTTAATGTTTTATGGAGATGTAATTCTCACACACACACACACACACACACACACACACACACACACACACACACAAATGTATCATTCACAGTTTTGTGTTACCATCACCCATAAGCGATTCCAAAACATATTGGTTTATGTTGAGACTTAACAGAAGGTCAAGTTTGCCACATTCCTTAGTTCACAGAACGTGATTATCATTGTCAGGGTGGGATCCTTTCATTAAGGCACCTAAAAATGATACTCTTTTATCTTCTATCCCAATGGAACTAATATATCTACTGTCTATCATCTTATTTAGTAATGCTTTGTCTTATAAAACTCCAACACCCTTCTCCGCTTTGATCTTCCAGTTTTCCTCTGCATCAAGACAATTAATCTGTCCTTAAAGAAGCAGTTTCATTCTGTAGAGGGAAGAAAAAAATGAACAAATAGGAACGCTATGTTTCAAAATAGGAATCTATAAACTACGGCCTAAGGGCTAAATCTGGCTGTCTTCCTATTTTGTAAATAAAGTTTTATTGGAACACAGCCACACTCATTTGTTTGTATATTGTCTATGACTCTTATCCCAGTGGCAGAGTTAAATAGCTGGGACATAGGCTGGCCTGCAGAGCTTAAAATATTTGCCATTTGGCCCTTAGAGGAAAAGGTTGCCAGCTATTCTACATCATAATCTGTCACTTATAGCTCTTTGTATGAACATCAGAAAATCTGTTAATACCATGGGTCTTAACATTCAATTATTAATATTGAGGCCATGGTGCTAAAACTATAGTTTTCATTTTTCTATTCTGCTTTATTTTCTGTTTTCTACCTTATGCAGAACAGTTGTTTCAAGCCAAGTATTTATGTAAAAGCTAAGTATAGAAAATACTAAAGGGAAGTTTCTCTTGCAAAAGTAGCAAAGGGCAATAGACTCCTGCTTGGTAGGCCCCACACTCACCTGTCTCCTCCATCAGCCTCTGAAATACAATGTATACACCCCCAGGGCCCTAGGAATGCCATAAGAAAAGCAAGCCATCTCTTACATACTTTTAAGAATTTCTCCCTGTAATATCCTATTGCAGTGTGGGAGCATGGAAAGTGACATTTGCTGTGTCATTTTAACCTCCTTAAACCTCAGTGTTCTCATCTACACAAGAAAATGGGGATCATATAATCCTAACATGGAAAAACTGATTTAAGAATTAAAGACGATATTTATAAAATGCCTGGCAAAGGAAACTGCATTCAACCAATGGGAACTGCAAAGCATAGCGTCCATGTCAGAGAATCCATGTGGTATATTTTCTGTGTGTGTTGGTCTTGGTTTCCCCATTTACAGTATAAATTCCTTTAACTCAGGGAATATCTTTTTGAGGCTAGAAAGATCAACCTATTCATTTGCAGAAAATTTGTTACATGCGATCATTTAGAGGCACTGCCTGCTATCTATCCCCGCCTCAGACTGACATCTACAATGGTTGATTGAATGATTGCTATCCCACTATTAGAGGTTAGCCAACTTTGGGCTAAGATGTAGCATCTTCAGCCACGGAACATCCTAGACAGCAATAACAAGTTAAGCTGTTGTCTTCTTCAGGGACTTAGCTTGCATTAATCATTTTATCCCTTAAGTCCTAGAGGGAAAAGGACATAGATAAGGTTTATGAAAGATCCATAATATGTGTAACAATTTACAGAGAACAGACAAAAATCAATGGCAGAGGCCCCAGGAGGAGAGGCAGTGGAAGGGGTCTTCATGGGACATCATCCTGAGTTCAGTCTGCCCTTACCTCGTGCTGACTGTGTGGCTTGAGGCAGTCTCTTGACCCCTCAGAGCTTCAGCTTTCTTGTCTAAAAAGTAAGAAGAGGAGAATGACTGGTTTCTCACAGCACTTGTGAGCTCTGATACTGGTCCAGGTCCTGACATATTCCTAAGTGACTCCGCACACTGTCACAACACTATAGTGAAAGCTCTTTAAATAGCGAAATTACCATATAAATATTTAAACCGTTGTTTGTGGCATCAGGTTGGCCCCCAGCTTATTGACACCATGGTGAGGAACATCAGCACGCTGGGGCCAACCTGATGGTACCATGTTCCCGTGGGCATTGGAAGAGGGCAGAAGGGATGCAGAAAGCTACCGCCACACTGATAAAGGTGTGAGATAAACAAAATTGCTAAGTGAACCTGGAGCCTACCCCAGTCCATGGTCTGACGTGACAACAGATATTATCTAATCTAGAATTACCCTAAATAAAAACAGACAGGTGTTGAAAAAACTGAAAGTAGTAACTATAACCATTGCACATAGTAAGCACTAGCTGTATGTCAGGCATTATGTTTTGTCTCAGTCATCCAGTGCTGCTGTAACAAAAATACCACAAGTAGATGGCTTAAACAAAGAAAAATTTATTTTCTCATAGTCTAGCAGACTAGATGTACAAATCTGGGGTATAATCTCCAAAAGAAGGCTTTCTCTCTGGTGGCCCTGGAGGTAGGTCCTTATCATCTATCTTCCCCTGACCTAGAAACTTCTCTATGCTGAAACCATGAATCCAAAGGATGTATTCTGTACCTGGCACTGCTTTTACAGGGGTAGGAACTCCCAACTCTCTGTTTGCTTCCAGGGAAGTTCCCTTTACATTGAATCAAGGATATGACCTTAATCAGGGTGTCACAATCCTCTTTAACATGCCACTACAATGATGAAATGGAGGGCAACCACACAAGACTGGGAATTGTGACCTAACTAAGTTGACACATATTTTGGTGAGACACAATTCAATCCATGACAGCTGTGGCACGTATATTACATCATTTAATTCTTTTTCACAACTTTGTGATGTAGGTAATTAGCCTAATCCACAATAACATGTATAACCTCTCTGAAGTCACCAGGTGATTCTCTTTGTTTCCCAGCTTCCTTTGCAATGAGTTTGGAGTGATTGGCCAAGGAACTGTAAGAGAGAATTCTAGGAGTCTCAAGTGTTGAAGGAGTTAAGACTTGTAGTCCTTTGGAGAAATCTCTAGAGCTAGTAAGTTACAAATAAACTGTGTGAATTTGCTTCAGTCTCAAGGCATAGTTTTCACTGGAGTATAGCTTGATCCATGCTAAAAAAAAAACAAAAAAACAAAAACAAAAAAAACCCACAGCTAACATCTATTTAGTGCTTGCTACTACTTTAAAGATTTTATGTGTATTTTTAATTTCATTTCATCATCACAGCCAAACTTGTACTCTTATTTTACAGATAAAATGCAATTAATTGTCTGAGAACACACAGCGAGGATGGAGCAGAGCCTGAATTGGAACGCAGGCAATTTGACAGGACAGCCACCTCTCAAGCTGCCACACTGTGCTGCTTCTTTATCAAAGAAAAAGTGGTTAAGGAGTTAAGGAACTTGTCCATGGCTGTACAGATGGCAGAGCTGTGAGACAGAGCCAGGTCCTCCTCAGTGTTCATTCTCTGAAGGTTTCTTATTATTTGCGGCCTTCTTCGCAGTTTTGGTCCAAGTCAATCCGGAATAGCTTCCACCTCCCTTTTCCTGGCTTTTCTTCTCACTGACTAGCAGGAAGGAATCTCTAGATGGAGCAAATAGTAGGCACTTGACTACTAATCAAGAAATTAGCAGTTCAAGCCACATCAGAGGTGCCCTGGAAGAAAGACACGGTGTAGCGCTTTCAGCAAGTCACAGCCTTGCAAACCCTAAAGAGTAAAGCTCTATCCCACAACTCATGGGGTTGCTGTGAGTCAGAACTCACCAGCAGTGAGTTTTGTTTGGGTTGGTTCAGCAAGAGGCATGTGAAGACACACAATGGGAAAGCCTCGTACAGACAGGAGAGGTGTAGGAGCAGGCAGGAGTGGCCTGCCTTTCGGCGCTGTCTAGTCGTCTTTCATAACAGAGGCCACAGCGCTCTGACAGGGACGCAGCCCTCCCCCTGGGTAGCACTTCCCACCACCAGGAAACTCATCTGTGCAGAGCTTTCGAAAGCTCAGCAACAGCGCCATGGGCAGTCCCTGGAGAAGCCGGAAGTCCTGCTACCAGCAAGCATAATGACTTTCCAAACCACAGTGTTCGAGCCTCCGGGCGATCTTTGACTCATTATTTCCTTTTTCAGTCTATAATGCTGCAAAGGTCCGTGGAGACCATGGGAAAGTCAGACAGAGACCTGCCAGAGTGGGTAATGAAGAATGGACTGGGGTTCAAGGAAACAAAATTTTAAAAAAGAAAGAAAAAATAATGGTAGCTAACATTCACTGGGCACATGGGCGTTTAAGAGGCTCTGTGGACATAATGCCATTGAATTCTCACAGCAACGCTGAAAAATGGCCATTATCTGATTTTACAGCTCAGAACATTGAGATTCAGGGAGTTTATGTGACTTCCTAAAGCCATATACCTAGGAGTTAGAAATGACATGGGGTTCCTCTGGAACCAAGAATCTCAATTTAGTTTGCTCTTTTAGTGTTGATTTCCTTTATAAATGTTTTTCTATGTTGATTCACTTGACAGTTTTGCCAGAATGAATAGCCCACTGGGGTTCTTACCTTGCAAAGAACATTTGCAAATGCTTGTTTATTTAGTCCTCACAAAAGCTGTGTGAGGAAGGTGGGGCATGTCTGATTTCATATTTGAGGACACTGAGGTACAGAGAGATGAGCATCACACAGTGGACAACAGGAATGGGACCTAAAACCCAGGTGTTCTGAAGGTGGTTGGTGTCCTCCCATCTCCACGGCTCTCGGCTTGGAAGTCCGGAATTGCCAAGGAGCCAAGAGCATAAATTTAGGCGTGAGGCCATCTTAGATTTAAATGCTGGCACCATGTGACCTGTAAAGGGTATAGTCTTTCTGAGTCCAGGTTCCCTTAGCCAGAAGTTAAGAACAATAACACTATGCTCATCTCATGGTTATTATGAGGATATAATGCAAGTCCATGTAAAGTCCTTCATTGCATAAAAGCTATTATTTTTTTCTACTATAGTATCTCTTCATCTGCCTGTTCTTGGCTAAAAAGAGACACACTGAAAAAGCCCATCATGAGGGCAATAGAGCTTGAGACTCCTACCAGTTCGTGTGTGTTTCATCCTCTGAGATTTCCCAGGGAACTTAACTGTGCCCAGTGCCAGCTTTGTGAAATCAGTGGAAAATAAGGCCATTCAGTAGTCCCCTCTCCACCAGCTTCTGGCCTTTCTGGAGGAGAGGTTGGGGCATAGTTGAATGAAAAGACTCTGCCCATGGATGGCTCCCATGGTGTAGGTGATGGTGGGAGCTGCTGTCCCTCTCAGTAGCTTCAGCAGCTTTCCTGATAACATTGTTATTCTCTTTGGTCTTCTGGGAGGCCCACCAGTATCATTAATCAAAGCACTGCGTTGCTTACTCGTACTGAAGTACCCTCACTGCCTCATCAATCATAAAAGCAGCAAAGGGTATGCTCTGGATTTCTAAGGAAAGCTCCAGACAGCACCACAAGGAAAAAAAAAAAAAAGTATGTCGGCGGGGGATGGGGGAGAGCTTAATTATCAGCTGGTCCTCAGCCCATCACTCACACTGGAAATGTCTTTACAGCTTTATTTGGGCTGTGTCTCTTTTTAAATCCTAGTAAACAGCCGTTAAGCTAAAAACTCCAATTGCTCGGCACAGGGAGCCCCACTGGTTTTCCAGCTATTATTTTAATAAGGCCTATTTTACAATTAAGGCACCATGGGCTTTAAATTACATATAAAATAAAATGTGAGGAAATTGAAGCATTAAGTGTGTGGCTGCCATTAGAGAAACAACAGCCGTTCTTTGTGGTAAAATGCTGTCTGGTGGGAAACGAACAGAACAGAAGGCTGGGTTATGCACCACCATGGTTTTAAAAAAATGGAACAATACGTGCACACCACAAAAAAGACCTGCTCACTCTTCTCTGAGGAAGACCTGGAGGAATGCCCAAATGGAGTTAAATAATAATATCAATAACTTTATTAATATTATTATTAGTAATCATAGATAATAGTCTTCACTTGCAATACGCCAGGCACCAACTGAGAACTTTTTCACATACCTCGTTCTCCTACCATGTCTAAGAGGGAGTGACTTTCTTGTTTTCATTATACCAAAAACCAGATGAATTACCATTGAGCTGATGTTGATTTGTGCTGATCCCATGTGTATCAGACTAACATTGTGCTGCATAGGGTTTTTAATGGCTGATTTTTCAGAAGCAAGTAGCCAGGCCTTTCTTCCAAGGCATCTCTCGGTGGACTTGAACCATCAAACTTTCTGTTAGCAGCCAAGCACATTCACCTTTTGTACCACTCAAGGACTCCTTATACCCATTTTAAAGAAGGAAACAGAGACCTCATTATTGTTAAACAACAGAGATAGGAGCTAAAACTAGGTTCATCTTACTCCAGACTACGTGGTTATAGCCACTCTGCTCCAAGGACAGGCCATTCACTTCATCAACAGATATTTTTGAACACCAAGAACTATCCTGGGCATTGGGCAATCCATTGGCAAAGGAAATAGACATGGCCCTTCCTTTGTGACGTTGACAGTTGAGCGGGAAGTTCAAATGATAAAAAGGAAACAATTGCATGTGTTTGTGACTGTGGATATTACAAAGAAAAGAGACGGGGTGCACTGATGAAGAAAAGAGGAAACGGGAGTTCTGCTTAAGTAGTGTGGTCCCTGGAGGCATCCCTGAGGATGCCCTGGAATAGTCCAGAAGTAGAGTATTCAAAACGTAGTTTGCAGACAGAAATAGAGTCATTCACAACCACTCCGCTCCATGTGTAATTCTTACCAGGCTGTCTTGTGTTGTGTATCAGCTGGCTCTTGCCTGCCCAGAGAGGCTTCCATTCAATCCTTTAAGGAAGGCTCCATGTTCCAAACTGTTCTACTCCTCCCTTCCTGGAATATCCGTACGTTTATTAAGGAGCTTTGTTAGTCTTGCCAGCCAGCTCCTCCTCTTGCTTATAAAAATACATATACATGTATTTTTAACCCACCACCTACTCCCATTGCCCTCTTCATGGCTAATATTTAAGTCTAGAGGGTTTAAACATTTGAGGGGAGGGAATTCTTCTACACAACTACATGTAAACCAGACCTATCTGCCTCTGTAGATAGCTGCCAGGGGAGGGTGGTTCCAGAATAGCTCATTCTCCTTTACAAAGCATCAGAGCCCCGCAGGTGGAAGGCCTCCACAAACCAGCACCAGGTGGATTAGACAGGACCTGCCTGTTCCCCAGTGGCGAAGGATACTTTAGTAGCAAGGCTTCACCCTTCCTTGGAAGATGAACCTCCACTGAGTGGAACAGAGGGTGTGACTAGCTGTCTCATAGGTCTGGAAGCTTTTTACTTCTTGTCGGCAAAATTCAGCTCTTGGGTGGTACCGAGTCAAATTCATTAACATCGGACAGCTGTTCAGTGGCTTATGGAAAATGACTTACAGGCTTATGGTGCGATTCCCAGTTTGGCCTTCCCAGCTAGAAGCTTCCTTGGCAACCATGGCAGAAGGCTGAAGGCCCAGGATTGGGCAAAGGATCTTGGAAAAGAGTAATCCTTTTGAACTCTGCTTACATTTCAGAGCCAGCAGAAGACACCTAAAGGCCAGTCTTCGCAGAATGGAATGAGGAACCTTCCAAAGATGTTCAGTTTAGGTGTCTCTTTCTTAGCATTTCTTGGAAGCGTTTAGGAAGATTCTAAGTAGAGATATCTGTTGAGTTCTTTGTCAGGCCCACCCTATGTACAATGAAACTTCTGTTTTCTAGGCTTTAACTCTCTTATTCTCTCAGTCCACATGCTCCTATGGGGAGAAGCCATATTTCTACAGTGTGACCTCTGCTCTGGATTCAGATGGTGGAAGCTCAATCAGACTCCCTCTCAAAAAAGTGGTGATGAGTTTAAGGTCCCAGTGGGGCTTGTCTCTTGAACAGAGGCAATAAAATTCTGCTAAATGGGGAGAACCATGTTTTCCCCAAATAGTGTTAGGAAAATTAATAAATTAATGCTACCTGCCACAGTAGAGTAACTCCAAGTCTCAGTGTTTAACACTGGAACTTCATTAAGTTGATTTCTCATTTGTGCTTTTAGGAATGTCATGCAGAACAGGTAGCCTCCAAGTTGCCATGGCAAAGAGACAGCTTGAGGTTATGAGGGAGGCTTTTAGGGAACAAGCCTTACATCTCTTCCATTTGTATTCCTTTGGCCAGAATTAAGTTCAGGGGTCCAAATGTAAGTAATAAGAAAGATGGGGAAATGGAATCATTCTGCATGTCAAGGATATGGTGTTACAAGCATGTAGCAGTGCTTTGTTACATAAGTGAACCAATAAATAAAGAAAATAAGCCTCCCAAGAGAAGGAAAAATAAGTAGGCACATGCTATAAAAAGTATCCCTATGATGAACTCCCATTGCTGCCTAAGTTAATTCAAGGGGCTTCTCTGCTCTTACAAATGAAGAATAATACACAAATATAGCCCTCATCACCCACTGCACAACGACTCTTTAGGGGATTTGAAGACAACACTGCTGCAGCTCAATCCCACCTCTTCACACTGGTAATAGGCAAAGTTCTACATATCTACAGTTCTGTACTTCTAACCATAGATGACCCTAAGGACACAGGGAATCTGGTGCCTGGAGATTGGATGGCTCCGATTGGAAAATTGAATTGTAATTGTACTGTCCCAGAAATGTGTGTAGCAATTTGGTTAGGTGGTGATATCCCTATCTGTTGTAAATCCTGCCTCCACGATGCTAATGAGGGGGATGGGCAGCAGTTGTGTTGGTGTGTCAGGACTCAAGGTGTAAGACTGTTGTGCCTTGAGGCAATCTCTTGGGATATAAAGGAAAAGGAAGCAAGTAGACAGCTGGGGACCTCATACCACCAAGAAAGCAGTGCCAGAAGCAGAGTATGTCCTTTGGAAAGGACTTTGGGTATCTGCCTCAGAAGCTCCCAGTCCAAGTGAAGATTGACAATAAGAACTTTCCTCTAGAACCAACAGAGAAAGCCTTCCTCTGGAGCTGATGATCTGAATTTGGACTTGTAGCCCTACACTGTGACAAACAAAATTTCTCTTTTCAAAGTCATCCATTTGTGGTATTTCTGTTATAGCAGAACTAGATGACTAAGACAGTATCCAATAGAGAGAGGACCCTTCCACGAAGTTACGATTTTTCAAAAAAGCATACTTTTCTTTTATAAAAGTCATATTATTTGACTTTGCAGACAAAAGGCTATAGAGCAGGGAGAAGAGGAGTCTGAGTCCAGGAGTAGAGCAAGGAAGTCAGGACGCAATTAGAACCATAGTTCCATCATGGTATCCTGTGTGTTGTGATCTCAGTGGTGCAAGGAAGTCTCCACAGGCTCCCCAAGTTTCCTCCCACTCTACTGCTCCTCTCTACACTCCATCCTAAGAAACATTATTTATCCACATAGTTTAAGTTCTTGTAAATCTTCCCAACCTCATTTCCTTACTCTACCATCTCAAGTTAGTGATTTCTGTGAAATTCCTCAAGCCTATTCCACTTTGTCACCTTCTGTCTTGCTACACCCCTCCCTCTGCCTGAAATGTCCTCAGCCAGCTCTTCCTCATGGAAAATTTCATTCACTTTTCTCAAACCCTCTGTAAACTCTTCCTTGTGTAGCTAACCACAGGGGATCACTTCTTCCTCTGTAACACTGTTGCCTCTATTATTGCTCTGAATTCATGTCTGGTAATTATTGCTTCTCAGTCAGTCTCTTTGTTCCTGACGAGCCACACTTCACCCCAGCCTGGGCCCTTTTAAAGGTGAAATTGTCGTCTTACTTCTGTCTAAGATCCTATGGAACTATCTGACACAATAAATGCTCAGTAAATAATTGACTAATAAGCAAATGCATGGATTTGTGACTGCATCTGTAAGAATCGTTACCTCTGGGAAGGATAACAAATCAAACTTCTGCAAATATGTTAATAAGTTTGAACAATTGATTTGAGTTTTAGGGAAAATGCAAACAGTGTTGTTACGATTGCTGCAGGGATTTGTTTTCTTCCTCTCTAGCTATTGCTTTATAACTCACACAGGTTCTCAGCTCTTCTTCTAGACCTTCTAAAAATCCATTTTCTCTAACTTTAAATTGCTCCTCCTCTACCTCACATTACAGATTACTTATGCCTGCTTCTCCCAGACTTTCTTAGGTAAACTCACTGGCACGCGTAACAGTATTAGAATGTCAGTTCCATGAGGCAGAGACTATGTTTGTCAAGTCCATCTTTGTTCCCAGTGCCTAAAACAGTGCCTAGCACATAGTAGGTGTTCAATAAATGCTTGTTGAATTAATCAGCTTATTAATCAATAAGTGAAAGAACAAAGCTCTTTTCATTAACATATCAGTGGCTTCTTGGAAAGTGGTTGGGACTGTAGATAACTTTTTCCCCTCTTAAGAGACGAGAATAGTTTGATTTTATTTCACTTTTAAGCTCAGATAAGTTGATGATAGGTAGCTTGAACACTCTATTAAGAAGAATTCTGTAGGCAAAATTAGCTTAGTGAAAAAAAGAAAATCATGATATATTAGTTATGTCTGTCATGGGCAAAGAAAGGGAAAGTGTACCTCTCTTTCTTGAGCTAGCGGAAATTCGTACTTGACCGTGTGGCTCAGGCTGTATATAGACGTCAGTGCAAAGCAGCGAGGAATAGAGCAGAGATAAGAAGGCAAGGATATCTACAGCTGCATAGAAATCTTAATTTAAAAAGTATATATTTGATGAAAAACTTAAAAATATATTGTTTTAAAAACATCATTCAAATGTGTAAGTAAATTTGCTTACCAAACTGTAGGAAAAAAAAAAAAAAGACAAAAACTCATCTCAGTCACATTACACATAGACTGTAGCAGTTATTTCTAACTCTCTTTAATAGATTACCTTGAGGTTTCCTGTGGTATTCATTAGTGCTATTACATCAAACATTTCTGTATTTCTTCTGCGAGGTACATGATGAGATTGCGTCTTCCTGGCTCCTTGAAGTTAGGTGTGATCATGTGATCTGCATTGGTCAATGAAGTGCAAGTGAACATGGTCTGCATCTTCTTTGGACAAAAGTCTTTAAGAACCAGTGTATGATTTGTTCTTCATGGCAACCAGCCAGGCTCCAGATGGCAGAGTCTTCTTCGGCTTGAGTGCCTGCCTAAAGACAGTGTGGAGTAGAGCTCCCAACTGGTCTGCTGTAGACATATAGAATGAATGAGAAACAAACCTTTGTTAATACTTTTAAACCACTGAGTTATTTATTATTACAGTAGAACTGAGTCATTCCTGACTGATATATTCTCTAAGCTGGGAATTATATGTCATGGTGCAAGGTGGAGAGAAGGCTAATTGCTAAGGACCAGTTACTTGGCTAAGCACCCCTTTCTCTAAACTCTGTGGCTTCTGTTCATTTGAAATATTTAGGAAAAGAATCAATAGTGAGAGAAATGAAAGCTCTACCTCCCACTGCTCCCAGTCATGAACCTGTGCTCCAGCTGAACAAAGCTGTGCACTGTTCTTTATAATCACCCCCAGGCTTTCTCATTTCATGCCTTTGTTCCCACTGTCCTTTCTCCTTAGAAAACCTTTCTATCACCTTGTATCCAAGTCACTCTCATCTCCCAAGGACCAACTACAATGCTGACACCTCCAAATGCATCTTCCCACCAGCCAAGAGTGATGTCACCCTCTTCTGAACTCTCAGACTACTTTATCATTATCTCTGTTACTACACTTTTGGTTTTCTACCATGAAGGTTTATTGTATGAGTATATGAAAGAGTGCAGGGGGGAGAAGGGAGGAGATGAGGAGAGAGAGAAAGAATTACATTGCTGGAGCATGGACCTAATATTTGCAAAGTTGGAAACGTAATCTTTGCTTCTCTTCTATTTTATACTTTGGACTTTCCTCCCTAACCTACTCCTTATCCTAGGCCTTGTCTGTGCTATTCCACGTCTCCTATATGCCTAGCCTTCTAACTATATCTTTATGTTAGTTAGCGTAGGTTAATTGTTGAGATAAATGTATTCTTACTAACAGGCAAAGGAACCCATAACCCTTCATGATTAGCACAATGCGTCCTTCCCCTGTTGTTCTTCTCTTCCTGTTTTGCTGTCTCAAGATGCACATTGATGGAAATTCTCTGTCTTCAAGATACACAATCTGAAAAACTATAGCTTCTGTTCCTTCAAAGGCCTATGAAAAAGTACAAACCAACTTGTAGGATCTGTACAAAATGAAAACATGGACCCATTGTTCACAAGTTAGTAGGAACTTCAAGATGGTGGTAACATGGACCTCTTAAACCAAGGACGAGGTCTTTGTAAGCTGGGGCCCTGTGTAACTGCACAGGCCGCATACTCACAAAGCCAGCCTGGTGTGTGATGTAAGAAGTCTCAATACCTTCATATAGACTGTGGGCCACAATCTATTCTAGTTATATATCAGATCCTCTCCAAACTGGTGACACCTCCATCTCCCTCCTCCTGTGGACTAGGCGTGTCCTAATATCTTAGAAAAACTGACATTCCAGTTTGACAATCTTCAGGAATGTTGCCTGCTGAGTTTTTATTCTCTGCAGAGAAAATGGGTTGTGCTTCAGCATCAAAGCACCATCTTCACTCAGCTTCCTCCAAACACCCTTCAAGATGTCAAGGATGAAATTTGATTTGTCCTTATCTTCCCTTAGCTAAGGTGTGCATCTGCTAGAGAATTTACCTATTTCTTGATGCAGCTGAAAGTCTGCCCACATCTAAGAACTGTAGTCTTGATGGCCTAAGAGCATGTTTTTATTTTATCTTAAAAAATTTTCTTTTTTCTTCACTAAATCAAAGGAAGGTTGAGAATACTTACACCTTATGTTGTCTAACTCCTCTACGATTCACTTCTACATCAAAGTAACATAGAAACTGTGGAATATTCTCGAAGAGGGCAGACCAGCAGGAGATCCCAGCATGGGTCTGTGATGCTCTGTGATCCACTCATAACTTTCGTCAGAGAGAATACCATACATAAGGGAGAGTAAGTCTACTGTCATTCAAAATTCCGGGAAACACCAAAGATTTCTATAAAGAACTGGAAGTCTTTGGCCATTGTTCTTGCCTACCTTTGACAAACTAGGTCAGTAAGTTTGCTAAGTGAGTGAACTGAGTCTGTAGGATCAAAGTGATAGTTCAATCCCCATAGAGCTAGGACAGGATGCTCTAGTTGGCTGTGCTGCTTATTTACAGGCTGTGTTTTCAGTGGTTAGGACAGCATCCATTTTGATTAAGCAGTACTCCTGTCATGCCAGTTGGTAAATTTTGTTTGCTATTATTCGTGTGACAAATTACATTTCCATTTCCAATTTGGACTCTCATAAATGTGTAACTAAAAACCACTGGGACTGTTATGTGGTAAGGCCATCTTGTACCAGCTCCCATAAGTCTTTCCAGCACTACATTTAGTGATGTAATGTTGTTAGTCTGGTATCAGCCATAGTGAGAGTATTTACACCACAGAAATCAGCAAAATCTACAAATCAAGACTTTTATTTTATTTTCTAGAGAGCCAGTTTATCAGCCCACCATATATCTTAGAGGTGTGACTCATTTATTTAACTGTTCATTCACTTTTTTCACCCATAATACAGTCCCCAAACATTTATGACTAGGGAAACTAGGTAATTCATCTCCCAAACTAGGATATTGTCAATAATAAGAAAGGATGCCACTAAAAATTACACCAGGACAGCTCAGAGTAAACGGTCACTGTTCTAGACAAACTACCATGTATTGTCACCATATTGTGGTAGCTGTAGGTACTGTGCTGCTGTTGGACAGGCAGCCAACCTTATGTGGGACATAATCATTACCCTCTGGCATGGATGGTGATGGTGGCACAACATGATGGATATAACTCACGTCACTAACTATACATGTAAAACAGTGTGAAATAGCAAAGGTTTTGTTAGGTATATACATAACATATTTGTACCACAATCAAAAATAATGTTTAAAAAATAAAATTTTAGAGAGGGCAGGGCCCAGTCCCTCTGAGAACTAAGGCCAGGAATGATAATTGAATGGAGCACTCTGGACATCCAGGGAGCCCTAGGATATGATATAGGGTTTTCAGATTGGACTACGTGCCACTAAACTGAAAACTACCTCTCACTAACATGAGGCAGCACATGCTGAATCCTACTTCAGCTGACTCAACATTCAGGAGGACTTCAAGTACTGATACCTTCTTTGTTATATGGAAGGCTGGGGCTGGGCGTGAGCCAGCAAACACGCTGAACAGCAGCACTTATAGTAAACAACGTATAGCGCACTAGAGAGACAGTGCACGGGATAGCCACATTTTGAGAGCCCAGCTGCTCACTGAGGAAACCACTATGCCTCCACCCTCTCTTTTCTGACCTGTGCCATAAATTCTGCTGTTTTGTGGCAGGAAGGACAGCTAGGGTCAGATGCTACCTTGGTGACCTGCGAGGTGGAGTCGCCCAACGAGAAGTCTTAGCAGGGGCTAATTCACAAGCTGAGAAGGAGTGCCTGTATGGAAAGTGCTTTCCCAGCAGAAAAGCTGTGTTTAGGATAGTGGTCACCAGAGTTATGGGTGGGACCTGGCAGACAATGGCAGCAAGGCTGTAATCTGTCCCCACTGTGAACTATGTCACAGCACTTGGGAACGGCCAATGAGGTGCTTTTGTTGTCAGCCAGTAGGTGGGGCCTACCACACCTGAGGGCCTAGCTGATTTCAACCCCTACTGGACAGCTCCTTCTGTAGCAGTAAAGCACGTTTTCAAAATAAGACCACCTGGAGGGCTGACGGCTGAGCAGCCCAGTAGTGTTTCCTCCACCCTTCACTGATACACATCACACTGTCAGCTGATGGATCCCCAATGACTCCATAAGTAGGGCCCTGTCTTTGCCAGCCAGGAGGCATAGCCTATCATCCCAGAGAGTCCACCTGGAGCCAGACACAGAGCACAAAGAGGCAGCTGGTGACCAACTCTGCTCTTAGAACTATGCCTCAGCTCTTGCTAACGAAACACCAGACAAACCAAACAGCTTCTAGTTGCTGCGAATGCTTCAATCCATAGCTAACCATTTAAAGAAACAGTCCACCATTGCTCCAGAAAACTCTCAAAATAAAGAATCAGAAAACTTCCCAGATGACAATGCATTTCTGAAACTATCAGAGGTCAAGTACAAAAGAATTATATAGAGAGCCCTCCTAGAGATTAAACAAAATACAGCAGATCAAAATGAAACATTAAGCAAGCTATTTGAACTGATGGGACACAACAATCTGAAATCCAGCAGATCAATAACAAAATCACAGAATTAGACAATTCAATCAAAAGCCAAAAGAGCAGAATTGAGGAGATGAAAGTCAGACTTAGTGACCTTGAGGACAGAGCATTTATAGGACTGACACCAGCATTTATAGGAAGAAATCAGAGAAAAGATATTTAAAAAATAAAAATAAAATGAAGTATTAAGAAACATGTGGGACTCTATTAAGACAAATAATCTACAAATAATTGAAGTTACTGAACACAGACGGATAGCTAAAAATACAGAGTATTGTTGTTGACTTGCTGACAGAAAACTTCCCTGACATTATGAAAGAAGAAAACATAGATATCCAAGACAGTATTGAATGCCACAAAAACTAGACCCAAAAGAAAGATACCAAGTCATATTATAATGGAGCTTAATAAAATGAAACATAAACAGATTCTGTTAAAGAAAGCCAGGCTCAAAGCAAAGCTAACATTCAGAGGGAAACCCTGTAGGCTTTCATCTGACTTCTCAGCAGAAACGATCCTGGCAAGCAGACAGTGGGATGACACATTTAAAGCCTTGAAGGAGAAAAATTTCTAACCAAGAATTATATATCCTGCAAAACTATCTCTCAAATATGAAGATGAAATTAAGACAGTCACAGATAAACAGAGGCTTTAAGACTTTGTAAAAGCCAAACCAAAACTACAAGAAATATTGAAAGAAGCTCTTTGCTTAGAAAAACAAAACCATTAAATGTGTATTTAAGGAGCCAGTGCAGGGCACAGTTTCCAGAATCCTACTCAGTTAGGTAAATCCCAAGGGTCAATCAAAGCTACAATATCAAAAGAAGGGAACCAGTGATCATATCATGAAAACTATGGTATCATCACAGTGAAAAAAAAAAAAAAGAGGATTTATTATAGTACTCATAGCCCTTTCAGATGGAGAGGAGATTAAAAAGACACAGAAATTAAACTTAGATTTAAACTCACGATACAAAGGGGAATGATAGGGGTAGCCACAAACCTTAGTAACAATGCAATATATCAAAACAAGAAACATACTACAGGAGTCTCAACAAACAGAACCAATACCGAAAAAGGTGAAAAGTCAACCCATAAAGAAGAATGACACAGAATGGAATATTAAGAGCAACATACAGAACATCAACACAAAAATAATATATTAAAATAACAGCACTAAGCACATGCTTATCAATAATACACTGAATGTAAACAGACTGAACGCTCCAATAAAGAGACAGCGAGTGACATCCTGTGTCAAAAGACATGATCCATCTATATGTTGCTTGCAAGAAGCACACCTTAGATTCAAAGATTTTTGTCATGGATTGAATTGTGTCCCCCTTCTAAAACACACATAGCCATGTGCCTGGGCCATGATTCCCAATACTCTATGGTTGTCCCTCATTTTGTGATTTTCCTATGCTGTGTGTTAAACTACTCAGGTGGATGAGAAAAGTGTTTGATTCTTAATAGTTCCCATTTATTTATTTTCTCTTCTGTTGTTTGTGGCTTGTTTGACAGAATTTAAAGTCTGTCTATGTTGTGTATTAAAACTTCCATTGTTGTTCCGACTTTTTCTTGGATGAGCTTCATTGTTTTAGATTTCATATTTAGGTGTTTTAGTTGAGTTTAGTTTGACTTGGTTTTTGTATAAGGTGTAAGATATGGGTCTTGTTTCAATTTTTTGCAGATGGATATCCAATTTTCCCAGCACCATTTGTTGATTGTTTTTTCCCCAGTTTAATGTCTTAGGGACTTTGTCGAATATCAACTGTTCAGAAGAAGATGGTGTCATCTCTGGGGTCTCAGTTCTGTTCCATTGGTCAGTCTGTCTGTTTTTGTACCAGTACCAGACTGTTTTGACTACTGTGGCAGTATAATATGTTCTAAAGTCGGGTAGTCAGAGGCTTCCCAGTGTGTTCTTCTTCTTCAGTAATGCTTTACTTATCCAGGGCTTCTTTCCTTCCCAGACAAAGTTAGGAATTTGTTTCTCCATCTCATTAAAAAATGTCACTGGAGTTTGTATTGGGATTGAATTATATAAGTAGACTGCTTTCGGCAAAATAGACATTTCAACAATGTTAAGTCTTCCTATCCAAGAGCAGGGTAGGTTTCTCCATTTATGTAAGTCTCTCTTTAGTTTCTTGTAGTAAGGACTTGTACTTCTCTTTGAAAAGCTCTGTTATTTCTCTGGTTAGATTTATTCTTAGACACTTTATCTTCTTAGAGGCTATAGTAAATGGCATTAATTTGGTGATTTCTTCATTAATAATCTCATTGTTGGTACAAAGGAATCCTACTGATTTACTTCTGTTTACCTTGTATCCTGAGACTTTACTGAACTCTTCTACCAGTTGGAGTAGTTTACTTATGGATTCTTTAGGATTTTCTGCACATACAGTCATATCATCTGCAAATAGGAAGATTTCTACTGCTTCTTTGCCGATGGAGATGCCCTTTATTCCTTGGTCTTGTCTAATTGCTTGGCTAGAATTTCTAGTACAATGTTCAACAGGAGAGGTGAAAGTGGACAGCCTTGTCTAGTTCCTGTTCTCGAGGGAAACTGTTTCAATCTCTCTCCATGCAGGATGATATAGGCAGTTAGCTTTGTATAAATTGCCCTTATTGCATTGAGGAATTGGCCATCTATTCTTATTTTGCTGAGAGTTTTGAGCATGAATGGGTGTTGGACTTTATCAAATGCCTTTTCTGCATCAGTTGACAAAATTAGGTGATTCTTGCCTTTTGTGTTATTTATGTGGTTGATCACGTTAATTGTTTTCTGATGTTGAACCAACTTTGAAGCCCTGGTATGAATCCAACTTGGTCATGATGGAGTACTTTTTTGATATGTTGTTGTATTCTATTGGCAAGAATTTTGTTGAAGATTTTTGCATCTAGATTCATGAGTGATATCAGTCTGTAGTTCTCCTTTTTGGCTCGGTCTGTCCCTGGCTTTGGTTTATCAGGGTTATCCTGACTTCATAGAATGAATTTGGGAATATTTTATCTCTTTCTATACTGTGAAATTGTCTCAGTAGTATTGGAGATAACTCATCTCTAAAAGCTTGGTATAATTCTGTGGTAAAGCCATCTGGGTCAGGGCTTTTTTTATTTGGTAGTTTTTGCATGACTTTTTCAATCTCTTCCTTTGTGATGGGTTTATTAAGTTGTTCTGCTTCATGTTGTGATAATTTTGGCCTGTGATATGAATCAAAGAATTTGTCCAATTTCCTCTAGGTTTTTGAATTTGTTAGAATACAGTCTGTCATATTATTCAGCTATGATATTTTTGATTTTTGTTGGATCTTTTGTGACAACTCCCCTCTAATTTCTTTTTTTGAAACTTTAGCAAGTTTAGCCAGTGGTTTGTAAATTTTGTTGATCTTTTCAAAAATCCAGCTTTTAGTCTTTTCAAATTTTTCAGTTGTTCCTCTATTCTCTAATTTATTTAGTTCTGCTCTAATGCTTATAATCTTTTTTCTTCTGGTACTTGAGGGGTTCCTCTGTTGTTCTCTCTCTACTTGTTCAAGATGTAAGGTTAGTTTTTTGGTTTCTTTCTTCCTTCCAGATGTGTGCATTTATGGAGATAAACTGACCTCTGAGCACTGCTTTGGCAGTATCCCATAGGTTCCGGTAGGAAGCGTTTTCATTCTCATTGGAATAAATTTCTTTATTTCATCCTTGATTTCTTCTATAACCCATAGGTTTTTGAGCAAGATGTTGTTCAGTTTCCGTGAGTTCCACTTTCTGTGTTTTTTCTGGTATTGTTTTTGACTTTTATGGCTTTACGATCTGAGAACGTGCTTTGCATTAATTCAATGGTATGGATTTTGTTGAGAATTGCTTTATGTCCTAACACATAGTGTATTCTGGAGAATGTTCCATGTGCACTGGAGAACAATGTGTAGTTGTCTGCTGATGAATATTAAGTTCTGTATACATTGATGAGGTCTAGTTGGTTAATTGTGGCAATAAGATCTGTGTCTTTATTGAGATTTTTTCTAGATGATCTGTCCAATGTTGAGAGTGGAGTGTTGAAGTCTCCCACTACTATTGTGGAGTGATCCATCTCCTTTTTGAGTGTAGTCAGTGTTTCTTCTATGTATCTAGGTGCTCTAATATTAGGTGCATAAATATTTAATATTGTTAAGTCCTGCTTGAGGATTGAACCTTTCAGCAATAAATAGCATCCATCCTTGTCCACGATGGTGGATTCTACATTAAAGTCTATTTTATCTGAGATTTATATTGCCACACCTGCTCTTCTTTGTATATTGTTAGGTAGATATATATTCTTCCATCCCTTAATTTTCAGTTTGTTCGTATCTTTAAGTCTAAGGTGAGTTTCTTGTAGGCAACATATACATGGGTCGTGTATTTTCATCCAAGATGTCACTGGATATCTCTTTGCTGGAGCATTCAGTCCACTCACTTTCAATGTAATTATTGATAGGGATGTGTTTAGTGCTGTCATTGTGATATGTTTACTACTGTGTTGATGTTTTCCCTGTTGTTCTTATTAATCTGTTCTGGGACATTCTTCTTTGTGAGTCAATTTTTCACCTTTGTCAGGGTTGGTTTTGTGGTTGTTGAGACTCCTGTGTTACATTTCTTGAAATAGTATGTTGCATCTTTATTGTGCTTTATGGCTGCCCCTATGACCCCCCCTTAATAAACTATGCGTAAACCCAATTTCAATTACTACCATTCTTATCAACTTCCTCTCCATCTGGAAGGGCTATAATGACTGTAGTACATCCCTCTTCTTAACATGATAACATCATAGTTTTCATGATAAGAGCACTGGATTATTTCTTTCACTATTACAGCTTTGACTGAGTTTGGAGCCTTCTCTAACTGAGTAGGATTCTGGGTGATGTGTGCTGTATTTGCTTCTAAAATATAAAGTTAATAGTTTTGTTGTTCTAAGCCAAAAGCTTCTTTCAGTATTTCTTGTAGCTTTGGTTTGGTTTTTATAAAGTCTCTGAGTTTCTGTTTATTTGCAAGTGTCTTAATTTCATTTTCATATTTGAAAAATAGTTTTGTGGGATATATAATTCTTGGTTGGAAGTTCTTCTCCTTCAAGGCTTTGAATTTGTCATGCACTGTCTGTGTGCCAGCATTGTTTCTGTTGAGAAATCTGACGAAAACCTGCAGGGTTTCCCTCTTAATGTTAGCTTTGCTTCCAGTCTTGCTGCCTTTAAAAGTTTCCACTTATGTTTCATTTTGTTAAGCTTGATTATAATATGTCTTGGAGTCTTTCTTTTGATATGTATATTGAGTGATGTTTGATACATATCTTGGATATCTACATTTTCTTCTTTCCTAATTTATGGGAAATTTTCTGTCAGCTGCTCAGTAACAATACTCTCTGTGTTCTTAGGTGTCTCACTCTGTTCAGGAGCTCCACTTAGTAGTAGGTTTTTCCTCTTAATAGAGTCCCACATGCTTCTTTATGCTTCTTCATTTTTCTTGTTTCTTTTTTCTGATATCTCCTCATAGATGCTGGAGTCAGTAGCACTGTCCTCCAAGTCAGAAAGTCTATTTTCCATTTGTTCCATTCTGTTTTGTTGGCTTTGAATTGAAGTTTTTACATCTTTGATTTTGTTCTTGATCTGTTGGATTTCAGAGTAATGTGTTCCATGAGATTAAACAGTTTGCTTAACTTTTTATTTGCTCTGCTGCATTTTGTATAAGGTCTAGGAGGGCTCTCCATATAATCCTTTTGTATTCATCTTCCAAAAGTTTCAGAAAAGCATCTTTGGGAAGTTCTGAGGTGCTTTCTTTTGAGGGTCTTCTGAAGCCATGGGTGATTTCTTAGTTACACTTTTCTCTAGCTTTCGTTGCTTTGGGGGCATCAGTAAGTCAATAGAGGCTGGGAGAGATGCTGTGAGGATGGACTGCAGTTATTTCTCTGGATCATTTTAAAATGAGAGGTAAAAAGTATCTGACAACTTCTGAAGTCTATCAGGTTTTCAGGTGTATAGTTCCCTCTTCCCAGCTGACAAAGTAAGCACCTCTATATTGAACCCCAAATGTTATAAACCAGCTCAAAATACAGACAGGCTACCAGCCTGCTGCCCTCTGCTGTCGGGCCCCAGCTATAGGCAACACTGCGTAGAATATTGCTTTTCTGCCAGAAAAGTGCTCTCCTCTGGGCAGATGCTGCCTCCCAGCCCAGGAATTAGGTCCAGTTGAGGCTTCTGTATGGGTATCTCTGCCTCCCAGTGGAACAAGATGGTGTTCTGCATATGCTTGCCAGCTTGCTGGAACCAGGCTACTCTGTGGTGGAGATGGCAAAGGTGTCCACATGCTCAGAGTCCACAGCCTCTGTTGCTTGGCCCCAGCCATAAGCAAAACTGTGTAAAATACTGTTTTTCTGCCAGAAAAGTGCTCTCCCCCAGACAGGCATTACCTCCCAGCCTAGGAACTAAATCCAGCTGAGTTCTCCGTATGGGTGTCTTTACCTCCCAATGGATGGAGATGGCATCCCGGACAAGCTCTCCACCAGCTCAGTACCAGTTACTGTATGGTGGAGGCAGAAAGAGAGGCCAAAGTTGCCAAGATACACAGAGTCCAAAGCCGGGCTCTTAAAATATGGCAATTTTGCTTGCCTGTCCCACCAGCAGTGTGTCCCAGATTAGCAGCTAGTCAAGTCCCAGCTCTACCCACCAAATAAGACAGAGAAAAAAAAATTAAAATGGTGAGTTACCTCTGGTACATGCAACCCCATGCTCGCCAATAGTGGGGTCAGTGAAAGTGATATGCGTTCAGTGGTATGAAGTACAAATTAACAGCCCTATGCCACATCCTAGGGCTCACTAGGTATTTAGAAGGCTCCATTTAATTATCAAGTCAGGTCTCAGTTTCCAGAGGGATTTAGGGAGATGTGTGTTTAGTCTGCCACCTTGACTCTACCTCCCCAAAATTCTTCCAATCTTAACTCAATATTGTAAGCATAGAGTAGCAGGGTGGGGATCTGGAGGCCATGCTCTCAAGGGACATTGAGGCCAATTGGCATAACTAGCCTATAGCTAAAAGAGTTTTCTGCACCCCATATTGGTGGATGGAGTCTGGGGTCTTAAATGCTAGCAAGCTGCCATCTGAGGTACACCAAATAGTCCCAACTCAGCTGAGACAGACAATCACCAAGAACAGCAAAGACATGAAGGAAAAAGAGCCCAGGAGACAGAAGGACCCATGTTAATGGGTGACCATAGCAACATGTGACCAGAGGAACAAGATGGTGGCTGGCCACCACCAGAGACAGCCATGATGGGGCACACAATGTTGAGTCGAGTCCCAGTGGCAACACAAGAAAAAGAGGAGTGCACCTCAAGAACTCCACTAAAAGGCTACAACTGATGGTTCAGTGGCCTAGGGGTTCCCCTTGGAGCATGGCCACTAGACCTGCTGCTGCCCCTGACCAGAAGACATTGCTGAGGTTGACTCTTCAGACAGCAATGGACTGGACTCACGGACAGAATGGGACCACATGGTGTGTGTATTTCATGGTTCTGCACAGCTATAGCATGCTGTCCTACTGGCCTCTTACTAGAAGGGAGAAGAGGGGACAAGAGATTGTTAAGAGGATGTGACATACATAGAACAAAAAGGAACAGTGTGCTTTTACTGGGCAAGAAGAGCAGAAGGAGCTGCAGATGGGTGCACATTCAAATTTAATTTGTATTGTTTACTTTCACTTAATTGCAGTAAATAAACAGATAGACAGACAGACAGATAAAATTTTAAATTGTAAAAAAGAAGGCAAGCCAGCAAAGAAGATAACACATCAATAAACAGCAGTATCTTTTCCTTTTTTCTCATATCAAGTGCAAATCAAACACTTTAAAAACAGTGAGGTAAAAACTTGTTTTAACTTAATCATCCAAGTTTTAGAAATTTTAAATTGGGAGTATGTAAAGTAACCAGACTGTTAATAATAAAAAAAAAGAAAGACTCATAAACATCATCATGTTCAAAGTAGACACCCTAAAGAGCTTTATATTCTTCCCACTGAGGTCACCATTACTAGAACATTGTTTAAGGGATATCATTTTGAATAGTCCTCATCATAGCCAGTCTTCATATTTGCAGTGTGGATTTAACTTTGAAAATGGGCTAAAATTCACTTGGCATTAAGTGAAGAAAGAAGCTGGCTAAAATGCTTTGGTTTAAAACAAGATGAAATCATAAGTTTATGAGGTGGAGCTTTCTGTGCAGCTAGCTAAAGTTTCTTTGCAAATAGATAATCTGAGAAACCTTAAAATTGACATTATACACATTTCTTTTGGATATTCAGTCTTAATTTTTTTAAACCATCCCAAGAGCTTTGGGCCACATTTTATACAGCCTGGGTGTTATGTAATGAATTGTGTCCTCCTAAAAGATCCGTTGAAATCCTAACTCCAGTGCCTGTGAATGAAACCTTCTTTAGGAATGGGTATTTCCTTTTGTTATGATAATGTTATATCAAGTAACAAAACCAAAAAGCCAAACCCCCAGCCATAGAGTAGAATCTGACTCATATCAAGTAAACACCAAAAACTAAACTCATTGCCATCAAGTTGATTCTGACTCATAGAGACCCTAAAGGACACAGCAGAACTGACCATAAAGTTCCCAAGGAATGCCTGGTGGATTTGAACTGCTGACCTTGTGGTTAGCAGCTATAGCATGTAACTACTATGCTACCAGGGTTTCCAGAACAGTGGGTCCTAAATCCAATCCTTTCTGAATGGGGTGCTATAAAGGGGAGTACAGATGACACACCCAGAGGGAGACACCATGGGACAATAACTAAAACAGATGAATCTATAAATAGCACAGAAACTCCAAGGTTTGCCAGCACTCACCAGGAATTAGGAGAGAGGCTCCTAGAAGGAACTGATACAGGTAAGAGTCTCTATGAGTTGGAATCAACTCTATGGTAATGGGTTAAAACCCTGATTTAGGTTTTTAACCTACCAAACTATGAGAAGGTAAATTTCCATTCCTTAAAACCACCTACTCTCCGGTATTTTGATATAGTAATCCCAGGAAATTAGGTCACCGGGAGTGAGAGAAAAACAATCTGCAATGAAATAAAAATATCCTTTTTGTTGCTGTAGTCAGGTTGATCCTGCCATCAAGCTGATCCTGACTCACAGTAACCGAATCTGACATAGCAGAACTGCACCATAGAGTTTTCTCAGCTGTAATCTTTGCAAAAGTGGATTACCAGGTCTTTCCCCTGAGGGGTCGCTGGATGGGTTCAAACTGTCAACATTTTGGTTAACAGGTGAGTGTTTAACCACTCTACTACCAACATTCTGATTCCCTATTCCTCTGATATTTCTGGCACAGATGCAAAAAACAGTGGCCAATTTCTATTTCAGTCTACTACAAGTGTTAAAATAGCTAACCAAAAGGCACCCCCTCCCAATAAGGTTCATCTGAAAGTGTTGCTATGAAGAAAGAGCAGCTGCTGTCACACTGATCTTTAGACTATGCTACTCATCATACAAATTGATTTTAGTGGAAACTGGCCTCAGAGCCTGGTCCTGCCCCTCAATCCTTCCTTCCACCATGCTTCGGGCAAGACTCTGGGGACTCCAGCAGCAAGGAAAAGACACAGTGCTCCCGTGCTTACGGAGGCTGTAGCTAGGTGGGAGGACAGACTTTGTTCAACAACGTGCAAATAAAAGGATGATTTCAAACTCTGTTGAATGCCATGAAAGGAAAGCACCAAGTTCTGTGAACGTGACTCTCTTGATGAAATAAGGTTCAAGTCAAGATGGGGAGATGACTGGGAATTAACTGATCGTAGCATGTGAAGAAGCATGTTAGGATCATAGACTTTTTCTGATTGGGAGCTGCTTTGATCAAACTTCTTTTCTGGTAGTTGAAGGAAACAGAACAATCAAGTCTACAGACCAGATGTCCTAACTCACATGTTGTTCAGAATATTTCCCATCATGCTACCGTCTCTCACTGAACTCTGGATGTGTCAGGAACATGCAGAAAACGTAATGGCTATAGTGGTGTTCAACAGGGTGTTTCTTTTGATTTTACTATTTGAGACTTGTGTGTGTATATACATGCACACACATATACACGTGAAGACACACAGATGCACATACACACACGCACACAACACACAACATACATAGGCAGACACAAGTATATACATGACGTGTATGTATACATAAAAATGCATGTGTATACACACACATGTGCATGCACACATACCTAAAATACATAACATGTATTTTCTTGTTCATACATAGAGGTTTTTTAAATCATTATATATTGAGGGACAGGGTAGAATAGGAGAAAGACCACTGAGCTCCACCCCTAGCCATATAGATATAAGCCAGTATATCCTGCCATACCAGTGTTTCCTCATTTGTAAAATAGGGACAAAATTTGGTATCATCTAAATGATGCATTAAATTTTAAAGAGGTATGAATCAGATGGTTAATATAAACCTGCTACATATACACAATACTTTCTTAAATTGTAATCAACCAACTAAATGTTAGTTTTAAGAGGTCTCTTATATGGTAACCTTATGACATTGTGTCCTTCTTAGCCTGCTGATCTGGAAATTGTTGTCACATAGTGTAGACTCCTGAGCTCTAGCACCCTGAGAACTGCCCTAACAAGTCGGGCTGAAAGCCCTGCCAGGTAGGGTTCAGGATTAAAGGCTTCAGAATCAGAAAATCCCAGATCCTAGCGGGGGGACAGGGGGCCATGTTTTTGTGGAAATCGAGGCCAACTGGCACAACTAGCATTTTGCTAAGAAGGCACTCTGCACCCCACATTGGTGAGTGGCATCTGCGGTCTTAAAAGTTGCCAAGCTGCCATCCAAGGGCACAGCAAATAGTCCCAACTCAGAGGAACGGATGCTCACCGAGGACCAAAATGACATGGGGGAAAGACAACCCAGAAGATAAAGAAATCCACATCAGTGGGTGCCTACATCGACTTGGGAGCGGAAGAACCAGATGGTGTCTGGCCACCACCAGTGATAGCTGTGATGGAGCTCACTAAGTTGAGTCTCACTGGCAACACAAAGAGAAAAAGGGGTACACCTTGAGATCTCCACTAAAAGACCTCAAATGATGGTCCAGTGGTTTCGGGGTTCCCCTGGGAGCATGGCCTCTGGCCCTGATGCTGCCCTTGCCCACAAATCATAACGAAGGTTCACTCTTAGGACACGAATGGATTGGACTTGGCAATGCAGAGTAACCATATGTTGGATGCACTTTATGGTTCTATACATCTATAGGATATCATCCTGCTGACCTTCGGCAGGAGGAAGGAGAGTGGGTGGAGAGGAGGGGAAAGGAGACTGTTGGGAGGATGAGACATGTATGGAGCAGAGAGGAATAGTGTGCTGTCACTGGACAGGGAGAGCAGAGGAAGCTGCATATAGATGGGCATATAAATTTATATGGGAATGTACATTTTCACTCAGTCATATTAAAGAAAGAAAGAAAGAAAAAAGAAAATCCCAGATCCCTATTCTGACTCCAGCACAACCCAGCTCTGCTGCCCTTGGGAAATCTACTTAATCTCTTGGAATCCCAATTTTCTCACTTTCCGAATTTGGATACTAATATTTCCTAGACCTATGAGAAGCAGAGGCTGCTTTTGGAACCCTAGGGGCCCTTGTGTGGTACCCAGTAAGCCTCGGAGGATGCATTTGGCAGAGCAATGCTTTGCCTCCAGCATCAGCTAGAAACATCACCGAGCACCTTGATGTCCTGGGCATCTGATGATGCACCATTAGGAGTCTGTCATTCTGTGAACCTTAAAAGTCTTTGGGGGACAATATTTGTATTTCAGCATGTTCCCTGTCTTGAGGTTGATTCATGTTTTTATTCACTCACAAATACTTATCCAGCATCTACCACGTCAGATACCATTCTAAGTACTTGGTATATATCGTGAAAAATATAAGCAACCCTGAGAGTATAAGACGGATAACAAATAATAAACATAGTATAGTAATAAATCCTGTAGCAAATTAGAAGGTGATCATTACTGTGGTAGAAAAGGAACAGTGTAAAAATAACAGAAAAGCAAAGGCAGGGTGGGGCATATACATTTTTACATATGTTGGTCAGAAGAAGCATAAATAGAAAGAGGGCATTTCAGCAAAGACTTGCAGGAGGGGAGAGAGTGAGCCATGTAGAATCTGGGGAGTGAGGAGTGCAGACAGCATTCAGGGCAGAAAGAACAGGATCATGGCTTTCTAGGAGGAAGAATAATGAAGAAGCCAGTGCAGAGCACAGTAAGCAAGGAGGAGAGAAGAGGAGGAAGTACATGAGTTATTGGGAAGTAAGATCAGTTGAAACTTTGTAGTCATTATTCAGACTTCAAATTTTACCCTGACTTTGGTGGTTAATAGCTATGGCTGCTAACCAAAAGGTCAGCAGTTCAAGTGCACCAGACACTCCTTGGATAGCCTATGGGGCAGTTCTATCCTGTGCGATAAGGTTACTATGAGTCATAATCGACTCAACAACAACAGATTATTCATTTGACAAGTGTCTATTAGGTTTCTGCTTCATGAAGGGAGGCAGTGGTGGTACAGTGATAAGAGTTCTTACCTTGGTGCAAGAGACCAGAGGCTGATTCCTGGCCAATACACCTTGTGTGCATCCACCATCTGTATAACAATGGAAGCTTGCATGTTGCCCTGAGCTTCCAAACGAGGATGGACTAGCCGTAAAAGCCTGACAAGCTACTTCTGAACACCCTATGAATCAAAACTGTCCAATCTGCAGGGTATTGTGATGATGACTATCGGTGTTTTCTTCTGCTGTGAGTAGGGTTGCTATGCTTTGGGGTCAAACTTGATGTTAGCTTACAAATACAGCAACTGTTGAACACTTGCGTGTTGAGAGCAAAGGTGGTTGGGAAGCAGTAAGAGTGGTAAGAAATAGTATTTGTCCCTTTGCTATTATAATAATAAGTGGACAATCAGGAACAGCTATTCATGTGGCCCTTTCTTTGTTTCTCTGTCTAATGTAAAGAGCCAACAGCTCCTGTGACAGGTTGTCAGGATATACTGATAGGAAAAACCAGAAAGGATTCTTACCCTCATGGAGTTTTCTGCTGAACTTGGGATTTCTCAGTATCAGCACTATTGATTTGAGGCTGGACAATTCTTTGCTCTGGGGGCTGTTCTGTGCACCTCGGGGTATTTCATTAGCAGCAGCCCTAGTCTTGTTCATTAAATGCCGGAACCAGCTCCCTAGTTGTTGTTGTTGTTAGGTGCTGTCAAGACGGTTCCTACTCGTAGTGACCCTATGAACAGAACGAAACTCGCCAGTCTTGCGCCATGTCCACAATCATTTTTATCCCTAGTTGTGATGACCGGAAACATCTCCAGACATTTTAAGTGTCACTGAGTGAGAGGTAGGCAAAATCATTCCTATATGAAAATGACTGGTTTAGCTGGAAAAATATACTGGACTTCTGTCACTGCTTTTGACCTGTTGCAGCTGAATCCTTTTCTTGATGTTTTAGAATCATCCATTTTATGAGAATTGGCAGATTTGAATGGCTAATCTTTTGGTTAGCAGCTGTAGCACTTAACCCCTATGACACCAGGATTTCCACTCCATACTACAGAACCTGAAAATGCCAAAAATTTGCTGTCTTGACTCCCTTAGCACATAGCCTAGGCTCGGCCAAAAATGTCTGTCTCCTACTGGCTTTGTAGCCAAAGATAGGGGAGTAAAGAAGCAGGGCCTGTGGAAAGATTTTTTTTGAGAGTGATGCAGGCTGAAGCCAGATGGGGTTTCCAGAACAACAGGGCAAGAATGACCCCTCAGAGAGCCTGGTCCAGAGATACAAGCTATGGCATCAAGCACTCAATACCATGGCGGGTTAAAATTGCCTTTCAGGATAAAAATCCAAACCAAATCCCCTGCCATCGAGTTGATTCTGATTCATAGAGATTCTATAGCCAGGGTAAAATTGCCCCATAGAGTTTCTAAGGAGCACTTGGCAAATTTGAACTGCAGACCTTATGGTTAGTAGCTGTAGCACTTAACCACTATACAGCCAGAGTTTCCAGAATTAACTATTACACTTTCTGAGCTTTGTTCCCAATGATGTTTCATTCTATACCACTTTTTAAATTATTATTGATATTATTATTTACATCATTGAGCCCCGTTAAGTTTCTGTTGCCGTTTTGACTATGTCCCCCTTCCTGTTTCACTCATACATTTTTCTTTTCTCCCAGTCTTCTCATCAGTGAACTTATCTATCCTGACTTGCCTGAAGCCCTAAGGCCCTGAGCATTCTCAAGCATTTACTGTAAATGAAAGACTAGGACATGGGAGATGGGGACGGATTACATTGTCTCCTGTGGGTACATGGGTTGTGGACTGAATCCTCAGAGACGTGCACTGAATTCAGCCCCCAACTTCCAAACTTACCTTTTTAAGAGAGAAGTTCATGAAGCCTTTTTGACCAGGAATAAATGACTGAATTAAACTCAGTTTTTGCTGAATTAAACTGGTCTTTCTAAATGCCTGCCCAGAAATCTTTAGCTGTTCTCAGCAAAGTCAACAGACTCTTCACAGGTGCCTGCAATTTGACTCCTTGATTGCTAGTGGCTGTGGAAACTGGAGGAGTTTCACTGTAGTCAAGCCAGGATGTGAACGAAATATACTCTAAAGAAGAGAATATTCACACGGTGTCTTTTTGTGTCAAGTGGGCCTAGAAAATGTTTATTTATGACAAGAAGGTAATAAAAAATTGTTTTGAAAGGGTCCTGGAGCTAGCCTTATCTGAAGTTTCCCAGATAACTTAAAAGGGTTTTATTTTAACAAGCTGTTTCTCAGAAATGAAGTACTGGTAGTGCATGGTTATCACAAACCCCTTAGACGTCTAGTTAGTGCTGCTTAACACCAATCAGTGGTGCTTTTATGACCTCTTCTGAAAGACATATGACTATCATTGGAAATCTCTGTAATTAATCACCGAAATCAATTACTGTAAATTTTTGCACTGAATTATCCAGTACAAGCCCAGTCCCACCTCCTACCCCACTCTTATTGTGACCTCAACCAAAAACTAACCAAATAATTATAATTTCTTTATTCCTTGAACTATCTCCATTTCTGTTAGATGCTCTCTCTCACTGGAGTAATACATTTTTACTTACAGAAACTGATGTTTCTCTACATTCAAACATAGCGTTTCTTTCTTTACTGACTATATTCTTTGAAGTTCAAGGACTGAGTAGTTTTGTTCTCTACACTAGTTTGGGGGCTCATCCGGGATCTGAAGGCAAACTCTCCATCATGGCTCAAAGATCATGGACCAGAGTTTCTGGCGCCAATTTGGAGGCTTCTTCTTCCTTCTATTTCTCCCTCAAGGGGTTAGACTCTGCAGTTTGGAGGTAAGTACTTCTTAGAAAGAACCTGTACTCTTTTGTGTAGAGGTTTTCTGAGGAATTATTCAGTCTATCCTTCCTCCCTCCCTCCCTCCCTCCCTCCTTCCTTCCTCCCTCCCTCCCTCCTCCCTTCCTTCCTGCCTCCCTCCCTCCTGCCTCCCTCCTCCCTTCCTTCCTCCCTCCCTCCCTCCCTCCCTCCTTCCTTCCTTCCTTCCATTTCTTGAACACAGTGTGGCAGCTTTTCTAATTGTTGATATGTATTGTTAGTAAAATTAATTTTGGGTGTCATTTAGTGGATCATCTTTCAAAAGAAAGTAATAGGGCTTTAAATCTAATGAAACTTCTTCCTAGTTGGAATGTGGAGATGCCAAACTTGCTGTCTGAAAGAACTTGCATATTATGCTTGCAACCACCTACCATATGGAGGAAAAAAAGTGCAGAAATAAAATGGATTATGAAGGTATATTTGGGGTCATTTTTGAAAGGTTGCAGACTAAATAGTTAGCCAATAATCTGTCTCCCTAGAGTTTAATCCAACTGACCATTATTAGCTTTCACCTGGAAATTATCCTCTTTCAACTGGGCCAATGGTCAATTAGCAGATAGCGTTTTCCAGCTAACACCTGTCAGTGATTATAAATTTGTATCTGTCATGAATTGTGGGTATGCACAATGGGTTGAGGGCTTTTTGTCAAAAAGCCACAGCAGTATTTGTCGCAAAAAGGTGATTTTTAGAAAATACTCTGATGTGGGGAATACCAACTGTCCTCTACAGTGACAGAGGAACACACTTTATAAGACAAGTAATAAAGACCATCTGCTGTAATCCTTTTCCATTTTTAGAGACTCCTTTTACTTCTCACCCCAGTCTTTTTAAAACCTTATCACCCCTAGTCTTTTTACATACTTCAGATCAATTCAGTTTCTGCTGCTTGCCGTCTTGAGCATTGTCTGATGTATAAGATATGAATAATAATAACTGATTTTTGAAGACAGATGAAACAGGGGTTGGTGCCCACATATTGGGCAGGCAGAGTTTCTACAAACTAGCTAGCACTGGGGTGAAGTTCCTGGAAGGTGAAAATGGTGAATATGCTTAGTTGTTTACCAGAAAAAGGTTGAAGACTCAAGTTCATCCAGTGGCACCTCAGAAGAAAGGGCTGGTAGTCTACTTTTGAAAAATCAGGCATTGAAAACCCTTTGGATCATAGTTCTACTTTGATACTTGTGGGGTCATAAAGAGTAAGAGTTGACTCAATGGTATCTGGTAGAAAGGACAAATGGAAAGATTAAACCTGAAGGCTGAGCCAAAACGACGTATAAGTGGAAGCACTATGCCACCCCACCATGGCAAAGACCAAAAATACTAAGTATAACAGAGAAAAAAAATCAGTCCTGGAACACTCAGCATCATATGAGGAGATAAAGAGCTCAACCAAGAACCAACAGAATAAAAATTTGACAGAGGGGGGTAGACCCAAGATGGCAAACTAGACACATACCTCCTCAATTCCCTCTGAAAACTAAGGCCTTGATTCATAATTGAACAGAACACTCTGGACACCCAGGGAGCCCTAGGATATGTCTTAGAGTTGTCAGATTGGACTATAAGCTGCTAAATGGGAAACTACCTCTCTCTGATTAGGCAGAGCACACTGAGACCTGCTCCTGCTGACTCGCCACTTGGTCAGACTGCAGGTACTGATGCTTTTTTCTTTTTTTTTCTGTTTTATCTGGGAGGCAGGGGAAGCATAAGCCAGCAAATACTCTGCACTGTGGTGATAAGTAAACAGCATACAGCACAGTGGAGAGGCAGTGTGTGGGATAGCCACTTTTGAGAGCCCAGCTGCAGACTGAGGGCACCATTGCCCCCCTCTTCTCTTTTCTGAGCTCTACCATAGATACTGCTGTTTTGCAGCAGGAAGGGTGGCTCAGCCAAAACACCATCTTGGTAGACTGGGAGGCAGAGTTGCCCAACCAGAGGCCTCAGCAAGTGAGAAGCTAAGAAGCAGTGCCAGTCTGGAGAGTGCTTTTCCAGCAGAAAGGCTGTGTTTAGCACAGTGTGACCTTATGAGTAGGGGCTGGATGAGGATGACAGAAAGACCATAACCTCTTCCTACTTTGAACTACATCACAGCATCTGGGGATGGCTGAAGAGGTGCTTCTACTGTCAGCCAGAAGGTGGAAGCTGAAACACCTGACAGTCTGACTGATTTTGGCAGCTGTCAGTAGCTGCTAAATTTTTAAAATAAGACTGCCTGGAGAAATAACTGCTGACTGGCTTGGTGGCATCTCTTCCAGCCTTTACTGACCCACATCATAGGGTCAGTTGATAGCCCCCCAGTGACGCCATAAGTAGAGTGCCGTCTTTTGCAGATAGGAGACTGAGCCTGCCACCCCGGAGAGTACACTGAGACTAGTCGCTACAGGACACAAAAGTCACTGGTGACTAACTCTGTCTCAGAACTATGCTTCAGCTCCTGTTGATGT
This sequence comes from Heterohyrax brucei, assembly GCA_028571685.1. Taxonomy (NCBI): domain Eukaryota; kingdom Metazoa; phylum Chordata; class Mammalia; order Hyracoidea; family Procaviidae; genus Heterohyrax; species Heterohyrax brucei. The sequence continues at coordinate 177,011,390 of CM053141.1, forward strand.
AACACCAGAGAAACTAAACAGCCTCTAGATGGCCCAAAGGCAACAATCTATCTCTAACTGTTTAAAGAAACAGCTGACCAAACCTCTAGAATAGACTCTAAATAATCAAAAAACTTCCAAGAAGAATAAGCCTTTCTGAAGTTATCAGAGGTTGAGTATAAAATAACTATATGTAGAACCCTCTGAGAGATTAAGCAAAATGCTGCAGAGTAAAATGAAAAATTAAGCAAGCTTTGTGAACCAATGGAACATCAACAATCTGAAGTCCAGCAGATCAAAAACAAAATGACAGAATTAGGCAAATCAACCCAAAGCCAAAAGAGCAGAATTGAGGAGATGGAAGTCAGATTTAGTGACCCTGAAGATAAAGCTACCGATGCCAGCATTTATGAGGAGAAATCACAAAAAAGAAATTAAAAAGAAAAAATGAAGAAGCATTAAAAAGCATGTGGGACTCTATTAAGAGGAATAATCTGTGATTAATTGGACTTACTGAGCAGGGAGGGATAGCTGAAACGGAGTATTTTTGCTGAGTAGCTGACAGAAAACTTCCCTGAAATTATGAAAGAAGAGAACATAGATATCCAAGATGTATATAGAACACCGCAAAAACTAGACCCCAAAAGAAAGACACCAAGACATAATCAAGCTTAAAAAAATGAAATGTAAATAGATTCTCTTAAAGGCAGTAAAGCTCAAAGCAAAGCTAACACTGAGAGTGAAACCCTGAAGGCTTTCATCTGACTCCTTGGCAGAAATGATCTTGGCAAGGAGGCAGTGGGATGACACATTCAAAGCCTTGAAGGAGAAAAGCTTCCAACCAAGAATTATGTATCTTACAAAACAGACTGTCAAATATCAAGATGAAACTAAGACATTTGCAGATAAACAGAAGCTTAGAGACTTTGTTAAAACCAAACCAAAAGTACAAGAAATACTGAAAGAAGCTCTTTGCTTAGAAAAACAAAAGCATTAAATGTATGTTTAAGGAGGCAATGCAGGACACAGTTTCCAGAATCTTAGTCAGTTAGGGAAGTCCCAAAGCTCAATCAAAGCTACAATATCAAAATAAGGGAACAATGATCATATCATGAAAACTATGATACCGTCACACTAAAAAGAGGGATATAATAGAGTAGTTATAGTCCTTTCAGAAGGAGAGGAAGTTAAAAAGATATGCAGAAGTTAAAATTGGTTTTAAAGTTAGAATATTAAGGGAGAATACAGGGATAGCCAGAAAGCATGATAACAATGCAACATATCAAAACAAGAACGTAATACAACAGTTTCAACAATCAAAGAATGAACATTGAAAAAGATGAAAAATCAAACCAGAGAATGACCCGGAACAGAATATTAAGAACAACATAGAAAATACCGACACAAAAATAAATACATCAAAATGACAGCACTAAACACACACTTATCAATAATTACACTGAATGTAAACAGACTGAATGCTCTAAAAGAGACAAGTGATGTCCTGGATAAAAGACACAACCCATCTATGTGTTGCTTACAAGAAACACACCTTAGACTCAAAGATATGAACAAATTGAAAATGAAAAGATGGAATAATACATACCAAGCTAACAATAAACAAGGAAGAGCAGGTGTGGCAACACTAATCTCGGGTAAAACAGATTTTTATGTGAAATCTACTATCATGAACAAGAATGGTCACTATTTATTGCAGAAAGTTTCAATACACAAGCTAGACTCAACAATATTAAATATTTATGCACCCAATACCAGAGCATCTATATACATCAAACAAACACTGACTACACTGAGAAATGAGATACATCACTACACAATAACAGCTGGAGACTTCAACACTCCACTTTCAGTAATGGACAGACCATCCGGAAAAAAAGCTCAGTAAAGACACAGAAGATCTTACTGTGACAATTAAACAACTAGAACTCATTGACATATAGAGAACTTTTTATCCATTAACAGATACATACACCTCCTTCTCCAATGCACATGGAACGTTTTCCAGAATAGATCATGTGTTAGGACATGAAACAAATTTTAACAAAACACAAACCACAGAATTATCGCAAAGCAACTTCTGGGATCATAAAGCCATAAAAGTTGAAATCACTAGCAGAAAAAATGTAGATAGAAATTTGAACTCATGGAAACTGAATAACACCTTGCTCAGAAAGCCCTGGGGTATACAAGAAATCAAGGACAAAATAAAGAAATTTATGGAATCAGATGAGAATGAAAACACATCCTACCAGAATCTGTGGAATACAGCCAAAGCAGTGCTAGGAGGTCTGTTTAGCTCCATAAATGCACATATCTGGAAGGAAGAAAGGACCCAAACCAAAGAACTAACCCTACAGCTTGTACAAGTAGAAAGAGACCAACAGAGGAACCCCTCAGACACCAGAAATAAAACACGTAATAAAAATTGGAGCTCAGCTCAGTTAATTGAGAATAGAAGAACAATTAAAACAACAACACCAAAAGCTAATTTTTTGAAAAGATCAACAAAATTGATAAACTATTGGCTAAACTTACAAAAGAAAAACAGAAGAGGAAACAAATAACCCAAATAAGAAATGAGATGGGAGATGTCACAACAGACCCAACTGAAATCAAAAGTGTGATAACAGAATACTATGAAAGACTGTACACTAACAGATTTGAAAATCTAAAGGAAATCAACAAATTGTATGAATTTAATTCATATCATCCACTAAAATTATCACAAGGAGAAGTAGAACAACTTAATAAACCCATGTGAAAGGAAGAGATTGAAAAAGTCATCCAAAAACTACTGACCCCAAAAAGTCCTGGCCCAGATGGCTTCACTGCAGACTTCTACCAAACTTGTAGAGAAGACTTTAATACTACTGAGACTATTTCACAGCATAGAAAGTGATGGAATATTCCCAAATTCATTCTATGAAGCTAGTGTAAACTTGGTACGAAAACCAGGGAAAGACTCTATGAAAAAGTAAAACTATAACCTAGTAAAATTATGAAGTAAGATTATGAACTTAGATGCAAAAACCTTCAACAAAATCCTTACCAATAGAATTCAACAACATATCAAAACAATGATTCATCACGACCAAGTTGGATTCATACCCGGGATACAAGGCTGGTTCAGCACTAGAAAAACAATTAATGTGATCAACTATATAAATAACACAAAAGACAAGAATCACCTGATTTTGTCAATTGATGCAGTAAAGACATTTGACAAAGTCCAACACCCGTTCGTGCCAAAAACTCTTAGCAAAATGGGAATAGAAGGGAGACTCCTCAACTTGATAAGAGGCATCTACACAAAGCCAATTGCCTACATCACCCTAAATGGAGAGAGACTGAAAGAATTCCCCCTCAGAACAGGAACAAGACAAGGATGCCCACTCTCACCGCTTCTGTTCAACATTGTACTAGAAGTTCTAGCCAGAGCAATTAGACAAGACAAAGATACAAAGGGCATCTGCAACGGCACAGAAGTAAAAATCTACCTATTTACCGATGATAAGATTGTATATGTGAGAATGCTAAAGAATCCATACATAATCTACTGGAATTAATAGAAGAGTTCAGCAAAGTATCAGGATATAAGATAAACATAAGTAAATCAGTAGCAGAATTCTTTTATACCAACAAAGAGATCATCAAAGAAGAAATCACCAAATCAATACCATTTACTATAGCCCCCAAGAAGATAAAATACCTAGGAATATATCTAGCTAGAGAAATAAGAGACTTATGCAAAGAGGACTACAAGAAGGACTTACATAAATGGAGAAACCTTCCCCGCTCATGTGAAAATGTTAACCTAAATGTTAACCTAAAGCAATCTACATACACAATGCAATCTCAATAGAAATTCCAGTGACATAGATGCTAAAACTCTTAACAAAATTCTAGCCAATAAAATTCAGCACCATTTCAAAAATAAATAAAGAAATAAACATTTTAAAAGTCTCACCACGACCAAGTGGGATTCATACCAGGTATACAAGGATGGTTCAACATTAGGAAAATCGATCAAGTAATCCACCACCTAAATGAAAGAAAAGAACTTTACAGTCCCCTCAACTGATGAAGTAAAGGTACTGGACAAAGTCCAACACCCATTCCTGATCTAAAAAAATAAAAATAATTCTCAGTAAAATAGGTATAGAGTGGAAATTCCTCACTATAATAGAGGGCATCTATACAAAACCAACAGGCAACAAGACAAGGATGCTCTTTATCACCATTCCTGTTTAACATTGTGCTGGAAGTCCTTGCTAGAGCAATGACTAAAGAAAAAGAAATAAAGGGCATCTAAATAGTTAATGATGAAAACTGTCCCTATTTGCAGATGATATGATACCGTACATAGCAAACCCAAGAGACTCCATAGGAAAACTATTGAAACTAATAGATTCAGCACAGTAGCAGCACACAAGACAAAACACACAAAAATCAGTTGTACTGCATACACCAGTGAAGAGAATGATGAAAGGAAAATCAAGAAAAAAATAGCATTTATTATCATGTCTAAAAACCTAAAATATTTAGTAATAAATCTTACCAGGGATATGAAAGATCCATACAAAGACAACCCACAAAACACTATTATAAGAAACCAAGAAAGGTCTACATGTAAATGAAAAACATACCATGTTCATAGATGGGTAGAGTAAGCATTCTGAAATTTAGTTTTACCCAAAGAAGTCTACAAAAACAACATAATCTCAACCCAAATACCAACAGATACTTTAAAGAGAGAGAAAAACTAATTGTTAATTTTATACAGAAAGGGAAAAGGCCCCAGATGAGTGACACACTATTGAAGAAGAAGAATAAAGTAGATCTTGTACTACCTGACCTGAGAACCTACTATATAGCTATGGTGGTGAAAACAGCCCAGCACTGGTCCAGTAACAGGCACACTGACCAGTGGAACAGCATTGAGAAGGCAGATGTAAATACATTCACCTGTGATTACCTGGTCTTTAGCAAGTGCCTAAAGTCCACCAAATAGGGAAAAAGACAGTCTTTCTAACAAATGGTGCTGGCAAAACTGAATGTCCTTCTACCAAAAAAGAAAAGAAACAGGAACCACACCTCACAGTATACACAAAAACCATTTCAAAATGGATCAAAAAAATCTAAATATAAAACCAAAAACTACGAAAATCATAGAAGACAAAATAGGATAAATGCTAAACGGCTCTAATACACAGCATTAACAGGATACAAACCATAACCAACAACACACAAACTCCAGAAGTTAAACTAGGTAACTGGCTTCTAAAATTAAACACTTCTAAAAATTAAATGCTTAATGCTCATCGAAAGACTTCACCAAAAGTGTAATAGAAACTGTAGAAACAGGGAAAAAAAATTGGCTATGAAAAATTTGACAAATCCGTGTCTCTAAAATCTATATGAAAATTCAACTCTTCTACAACAAAAAGACAAATGATCCAATTTAAAACAGAGAAAGGAAATGAATAGTCATCAAAGAAGACATTCAAGCAGCCACCAAACACAAGAGGAAATGCTGGAAATCACTAGCAGTTGTTGTTAGGTGCCACTGCGTTCATACCAACTAGTAGCAACCCTATGAGCAACAGAATGAAATACTGCCTGGTCCTGTGCCGTGTTCGCAGTTGTTTTTATGCTTAAGCCTATTGTTGCAGCCATTGTGTCAATCCCTCTTTTTGAATGTCCTCCTCTTTTTTGCTGGATCCTATACTTTACCAATCGTGATGTCCTCCTCCAGATACTGATCCCTCCTGACAACATGTCCAAAGTATGAAAGACACAGACAAAATTCTTACTTCCAAGGAGCACTATGGTTGTATTTCCTCCAGAACAGATCTGTTTGTTCTTTTGGCGGTCCACAGTACATTCAAAATTCTTCTCCAACACCATAATTCAAAGACATCAATTCTTCTGTCTTCCTTATTCATTTCCCAGCTTTCACACATATGACATGATTGAAAATACCATGGCTTGGGTCAGGCACAACATAGTAGTCAAGGTGTCATTTTTATTTTTCAACACTAGCAATTAGAGAAACACAAATCAAAACCACAATGAGATACTCTCTCATCCCCAGCATTACTGACATGAGTCAAAAAAGAAAACAGAAAATAGCAAATGTTAGAGAGGCTGCACGGAGATAGGAATCCTTATGCACTGCTGATGCAAATGTAAATTGGTACCGCTATTTTGGAAAATGTTATGGCATTTCCTTTGAAAACTACAAATGAAAGCACCAAATGATCCAGTAACCCACTCCTAAGAATATATCCTAGAGAAATAAGAACCATCATATGTATCTACTGATGCACACTCGTGTTTATGGCAGCATTGTTCATGATAGCAAAAAGATGGAAACCCAGGTGCCCATCAACACAATTTGTTTGTCCATCAACAGATGAATGTATAAACCAACTATGATACATACATATGATAGAGTACTGTACAACAATGAAAACGATATTGAATCTGTGAAGCATCTCACAACAAGGATAAATCTGGAGGGAATTATGCTGAGTGAAATAGCCAAAGCCAAGTGCCGTCGAGTCGGATCCGACTCATGGCGACCCTAGGGGCCAGGGTAGAACTAACCCCCAGAGTATTCAAGGAACACCTGGTGCAATAAGTCAATCACAAAAGGACAAATGATGTTTGAGACCACTAATGTAAAAACTCATGAAATGCTTTACACACAAAAAGCAACAATTTTTGAAGAATACAAAATAGGTGAGAGGTGAGGATAGAAAAATTCTAAAAAGAAAGTAGATAAGTGGTAACCCTGGTGAAAGCTAAGACAGTACACAATTCTGGAGAAACAAGCACAGCTTGTCCCAAGCAAGGTCATGGAATCTCCATAGATACATCCAAATTCCCTCAGGAAGTGAATTACTGGGCTGAGGAACGTGAGGATGATGGCCTGGGGGAATATCTAGCTCAATTGGCATATCATAGTCTATAAAGAAAATGTTCTACATTCTACTTTGGTAAGTAGATTTTAAGGTCCTAAAAACTTGTGAGTGGCCAGCTAAGATATTTCACTGATCTAGCCCTTTCAGAAGCAACGGAAAAGGAAGAAAACCAAAAAACAAGTGAAAGATTCATTCAGAGGACTAAAGGACCACAACTTCCACAGCCTCCACACAACTGAGTCCGGCCCAACTAGATGGTGCTTGGCTACCACCACTGAGTGTTCTGAAAGGGATCACAGTAGAGTTACATTGACAGATCTGGAGAAAAATGTAGAACAAAATTCTAATGCACAAAACAAAATTAAAAGACCAGACTTACTAGTCTGACAGAGACTGGAGAAATCCCGCATACCCTTAGAGCTCAGTAATGAAGTCATTCCTGAAAGTCATGCTTCAGCTAAAGATTAGACAGGTCCATTAAAAAAAAAAAAACTACACTAAATGGGTACACCAGCCTAAGTGCGATGACAGGAATCCAGGAAGGAACAGGAAACCTGGTAACGGTGAAACATAGGGTCAAGAAGAGGAGAGTGTTGACATGTTTGTGGCATTGGCAGAGTCACAAGACAATGTGTATATTAACTGTTTAATGAGAAACTAGTTTGCTTTATAAACCTATATCTTCATTTCAAAAAGACACAAAAACTCAATTGGTAAAGCTTACAGCATCTATGAGATTGACCTGACAGCAAGCCCTCCTGTTAGTGTTAATGAAAGTAAGGGCCACACCTTTCAGCTGTCACAAATTAATACAGTATGAGGTTGTAACAAGTGAGCCACATGAACTTACCGTATTCAGCAGTCATGGCAGATTCAAATTTAATCCAAGCAAATTTATTAAATTTTGCCAGTTTCTGATTCATTATGTTAGAGAACACGTAACCTTTTTTAAAGAGGCTTTTAACAATAAGAATATTGGACAGCCTGCTACCTCTCTTCTTCTATCTGGAGATTATATTTATTGGAAAATACATCAATTAAAGGATTGCCTTGAACCTCAGTGGAAAGGACCTTAATTAAACATACAAATTCCTGTGCAGTCGAATTATAGACAGTCAAGGCTTGGATTCATTTATCCCAACTGAAGAATGACCCGACTTTCAAATGGACTGTTAAACCTCATGAAAGATTAAAATTAAAGTGGCACCAGCAAGAGAAGCAGATAATAGCTGGATAGACTGTTCTCTCGAGATCTCCAGAGATAAAGTAGAATTGCACCTTGGGGTTTCCAAGTAGCTGCTGGTGGGTTCCAACTGCTGACCTTTTGGTTAGCAGCCAAAAGCTTAACTACTGTACCACAGATCCCATTAATTCTTGGCACAAGAATGCCTTTATTCAGTTTGCTCAGGAAGTTCACAATCTACAAATCTTACTGAATGGTGGATCTATCATCCTTTACCCAAAACTCTGTATGAGAACTCAGATCCATTAGCTACTCCCATACTGAATTACAGTTTTGTTCCCCCTGCTGCCATCAACTTTAACATCGTTTATAGGTGAGCCACACATGTGAGAGAGACTATGGCATCCTACCAAGACACCAACTCAACCCCAAGTCCCACGTTTCAATCTGACTTGAAGTAGAGCTAAAGAGTCTTCCAGAAGAACATGGACTTCCTCTTCAGACTATAAAAATGATCCCTTAGCTTTGTATAATGCCACTCTCAGATTTTGGAACTTAGCATTTTCAGAAAATTTAACAGCAACACAGAAAACGGTATTTTTGTGCCAAAATGTGGAATTTGCTAAAGTCAGGATGACAGTCTTTTGCATCAACTCCTTGAACAGATAAATCAAACAGATAAAGACATCAGGACCACCATAATATGTGCCCCATACGCTTACAAATTTTTATATGGCGGTTCAAGATTCTCCACATTTGCCTATTCAAATCCAAATAATGAGCCCTATACCTGGGCTTTATCCTGTTTAGGTAGTTGGAATACAACAGGCCAATATAATTTAGGCCCTACTGGAACCCCTGTAGGTCTCCATTCTCACAGTGAGAATTTACATTGGACTAACTGTCTGAAACTATCAGAAAGGAGGAGAAATAAACAATGCAGAGATGAGCAAGGGAGAGATGGAGGGGACCCTTAAAAGAGTTCTCTCTTTAGGAATGTATTTTTTTGGAGACTATTACTCCTTTGGTATGGAGGAGGAGACTTAGAACATACCATCCATAACATATCCAGAGCTATAGAAGAAATAACAGATGATATTGCTAGTGTCATGACTGCTTAAATTGCTGAACTCACTCATCAAATTAGTTTTGGATGATTGGCCTGCCCTAGATTTCCTGCTAGTCCAGCAAAGAGAGTCTGTGCTTTAGCTAACACCTCTTGCCACACCTGGATTATCACTTCAGGAAAAGTAGAATGTGATATTGCAAACATATGTGAAAAGGTCATTTATTTACATTCACCTGAATGAACTAGATTCAGTCTTTCCTTCTGGCTGGCTACCCAAACAGAATGGATGCCTGAGTTAGATCAATTCTGTTGTGTGGTATCCTGATTTTGATGTTAATAGTCATTATGTTGCCATTATTCAATAAATGTTGGATGAAAGTGACCACTAATGCCTGACCCACAGAAACAACCTGATGCCTATGCACAGGTTAATGTATGTGGAGACAAAGACCATACCTAACAAATTACAAGAAACTTAGATTTAGTTTAACTATACAGTAAGGTCACTCGCTGTGCTCTCAGAACCAGTAGGTATCCTCATAACCATCTTAAGAGTTTTACAGTAGTATAGTGAAAAAACATTGAAGCTGCCTAACAGCTAGAAACACATTGCAGAAGATGAGTTACTCCTTTGTGGACAACATGACACCAGCTCACCCTGAACATGAGAACTCCATTTTTACTTTATTATAAAGTAAAAATTAAATGATTGTTAGTTCAAGCAGCCACCAGGGAACAGCATATCTAGTGGTGATTTGCAAGTTACTCTATGAATAAGAACTACTTATTGTATTGACTTTCATGAAATCCCTGATCAAAAAGAGGACTGTACAAGAGAAGTTCATAAAGCCTCTTTAACCAGGACTAAATGATTGAATCAAGCTCAGATTTTTTGCTGAGTTATACAGGCCTTTTTACATATCTGTCTGGGAATTTTTATTTAGCTAGCTGCTATCAGCAGTCAACCCAAATTTTCCACAGGTGCCTGCAGTTTGGCTCCTAAATTGTTAGTAGTCATGGAAAATGAGGGAGTTTCGCGCTGCGGTCAAGCCAGGATTTAAAACACATACACACTAGACAAGGGAATCTTTACACAATTTGGGGGGTATATAAAGGAGGACTAAGATTTTTTTGTGTGTGTGCTTTTAATGACAGCCAAAAGCCAAAGCCAAGTACCGTCGAGTCGGATTCGACTCATGGCGACCCTTTTAGTGACAAGGATGCAATTTTTTAAAAACTGTTTTGAGAGAATGCTGGAGATAGATAGCCTTATCTAAAATGTCCTAGACAACTTTAAAGGGTTTTATTTTAACAAGCTGTTACTGAGAAATGAGGTCCTGGTAGTTAATGGTTATTATAAATCCCTGAGGCATCTGGTTAGAGCTTCTTAACACCAAACAGTTATGTTTCTTAGAACTCTTCCTGAAGGATTAGATGACTATGATTGAAAATCTCCTTAGTTAGTTCCTGAAATTAATCACTGGGTGCTTCTTGACCAGTTGTCTAATATAAACCCATTCTCCATCTCTTAACTCACCCTTCAAGTGACCTCAACCAAAGACTAACCAGTCAAATGACTGTATTATAATTCCTTTGTTGCTTGGACTATAGTCATTTCTTTCAGAGGTTCTCTCACTGGAGTCATCAGTTTTCATAGATGTTGTCTGATTTGTCATTCAATAGCTGTGTTTTGTGCATAGTACTGTGCTGTAAGACAACATTGCCATCAAGTCGATTCCAAATTATAACAACCCTAAAGAGGACCTAGAGGATTTCCAAGGAATGACTCATAAATACGAACTGTTACCCTTTCAGTTAGTAGTTGGGCATTTAACCACTTCACCACAAGGCTCCTAAGACAAAAGAAGCATAAAGTAAAGAAAAATGTGTTTTCTTCCTTACAGGAGCTTACTATGTTTTAGAAAGTATATATATATAAAATTTTTTAATCTGCTGTCTTAATCTGCCTGGAAAATTTCTCATGATTTTAAAAATATCCATGTCAGGTAAAGCCTGCCCTGAACTCTACTTCCCATTCCCTCCCCTCAAGCAGTGCTCGTTATGATCCCTTTGTCATTCAACCAATCACCAAATATTGAGATTATTCGACCTACAACTCACTCTACTCACTGTATCTAGAAGGCGCTAGGTTTCCATAGGTGATAAAACCAGGGTTAGTCTCTACAGTCCTAGAACTTATTGGAAAAAAATCACACAAATAAGTCTGAAGACACCAGAAGCAATAAGTGGTGGGAGAGACTCTGAGAGGCTAAGATGAAATCAGGAGAGTCAAGCACAGATTTCTAGAGAAAGAACACTAGAGCTGAAGGAGTTTGAAAGGAAGGAACCAGAATAACATTTTGGGCAGAGGGAGGAGTAAAGGTTTATTGACAGGAGGTGGCAGAGTGAGGATGAGATACTAGAAGGCAAGGTAAGCTGGTACACAGAGAGACAGGGAGCAAGGGTTTAGATGAGGCAAAGCTGAGGATTTGAACGTTGCTGAATTGCAATGAGTCTTTGAAAGGTTTCAGCAGAGAAATAACATGATCACATTTGCAGTTTAAAATAATCAGAGTGATGGATGTTGCAACTAGTTTGGAGAGGGCCAGAGAGTATACAAGGATCCCAGTCATACCTCTTCTGTGTATTATATGGTGGTGTATCCGGTGATGCATGCATGCATCCAATAAACATTGGCCCAGCTAGTACCATCACACAATGTTATGGCTTGCTAATGAGACGGAGAGAAGACTTACCAATAATGATGATTACCATCATCATTAATAAATAAATAATATGAACCAACGTCAAGCAAGTACTTATTCCAGGCCCTATTCTAAGCACTGCACATAAACAACTTTTCCTTTAATCTTTGCCACTACAGAATGAAGCAGATAGTATTATTATCCCCATTTTACAGAAGAGGAAACTGAGCCACTGAGGTTAAGAGTTTGATCAAGGTCACACATTTAGTAAGGAACAGATATAAGGAATTGATGATTGATTGACTGATCAATTTAGAGGTACTTGGTGGCATAGTGGTTAAGTGCTGTGGCTGCTAACCATAAGGTGGGCAGTTCAAATCTGCCAGGAATTCCTTGGACAGTCTATAGGGCTGTTTTACTCTGATCTATAGGATTGCTATGTCACAATTTACTTGATAGCACTGGGTTTGGTTTTTGGTTTTGTGCTTCTTACAGCTATAACAGAGCCTTGGTTGGTGCAGCAGTTAAGGCCTATGATTGCTCACAAAAAGGTCATCAGTTCAAATCTACCAGCTGCACCTTGGAAACCCTATGGGACAGTTCTACTCTGTTCTATAGGGTCACTAAGAGTTGAAATTGAGTTGACAACAACAGATTTGGTTTGGTACTCCTTACAACAAGAAGCCTCCGTGCTGCAATGGTTAAGCACACAAATACTAACTGAAAGGTTGCTAGTTTGAGCCCATCAGCCGCTCTATTGGAGAAACACATAGCAATCAACTTTCATAGAGATTAATAGCTCTGAAAACCTGTAGGGGAGGTTCTACTCTGCACTATAAGGTTTCTATGAGTCTGAACCGACTTGACAGTGCACAAAAACAACTCCTTATAAGATAGTGGATTACAATATAATGATCTTAAAGTCATGGATTCAAGTTCTGCCCCTTACTAGTTTTAAGAATTTATCTTTAACTTCAGTTTCCTCATTTATAAATGAATAATAATACCTACCCTTACAGGAATATGAGAAGATTAAATGAGTGAATACACGTAAAAGCTTAGACTTGCGCTGGACACAGCAGAAGCATTCAACAAATGCTAGCCAGCACTACCAGTATTCTTTCATTTCTTTCTGCATAACTCAGGCAAACTGACTCCTCTGCTTGCGTTCTAAGCCTTATCCTGTATTGTCTTTCTTACTGGACTCTTTGTCCTCAGTCCCTTAGCAGAATGGTTGACACCTACTAAGCAGTCAATGAATACCTGATGAATAGATAAATGAGCAAATACCTGCGTTATTGAATGAATGTGTGTAAAAGATGGAGAGGATAACTGGACATTATGTTACCCTGTGCATTCAGGAAGCAGAAATGTAAGTCCATTTTTCAGGAAGTAAAACAAACAAACGAAAAATTGCACCTGCATTTAATGTCATTAATAGATCAAGAAATGCACTTGCCTTCAAAGGAAAATGACCAGCTCCAAGGGAACAGCAGGCCTTTGGGCCTCCCAAGCATAGCACTGGGTCCTCAGGCTTCCCTTTGCTTCAGCATTTGCGCCTAAGCCCCCACTCAGCCAGTGCTGTGAATTTCATAGCCATAGCTTATGCCAGTAAAAAGCCTTTCATGCTCTGCTAATGTGGCATTTGTTTGATAATATGCGGGAGAGAGCATTAAAAATAAATCCAGAAATGGCATCTTATAAATTTGGGTTTTCTGTTCTCATAATTTATAGGAGTTCATGTTAGAGAGCACTGTTTTATGCATAAATACAATTTCTTTGTGAGCTGATGATGGAATTTATATCAAAAGGAGTCGAACATATACTTCATGAACTCAACATTCACTATTGTGTGCTATTTCATGTATAACTGGAGAAAAATGATCTAGCCCCTGTTTGTCTTAACTTAAAATTCAGTTGGGTGGCTTGAATTCATTTCCAAGGCACAGGAGTGGGGGAAGGGAACCCAAGATTTATACATCTTTAATATAATCAATTCTCAACATATCTTTAGACAAATAATTTTAAAATTTATACGTCATGAAACACCTCTATTAATTTCAGGATACACAGTTTGGTGAATGTTTATGTGATTCTGGGTTTGTGTGCTTCAGGCGATTGAAAAACAAAAAAAAAATCTATCTTTTCTTTCTTTCCTTCCTCCTCAGGGGGAGAAAAAATTTAATGGGGCCATTTTGAAATAAAATCCCATGAGGAAACAATCCCCTCAGACAATTAAACTGGGAGAAAGTCCCCTGAGGGCAGACCCAAAACAAAAAAATCTGTAAAAATAATTGCTGTGCTGGGATTGCTCTGTGTTTGGGCTTGGTGTAAGTAAAGGTGTTTGGGGGTGAGGGATGGAGTGTGGGACGCCTATGTACACACAGAAACACACACACTAACACGGGGGGTGTGTTCCTCCCCGAAGCTGACTGTGTTGTGTGTAGCTACCTGGCCACACTTAAGGGCCTTTCTGGCAAGCAGCAGTGGTTCGGAGCTGCAGCCAATATAAAAAAACAATCAGGTCATTTACAAGGTTCTGCCCAATATTAACCTTATATCCAATTCTCGTCCAAACTTTCAGAGCCCCTAATGTGAACCAGGCCAGCTTCCCCACCCCTTTACAATATTTCAGAATGGGGTAGGGGGGCTGCTAAATACTTGTAAGAAATATTTTAAGGGCGTGTGTTTACCCCAAGATAATGATGTGGTTTGTTGGTCTTTTTTTTTTTTAAGTACCAGAAAGATTGTTTAATTGCTCTCCCCTCCCTGAGGGGAAACACAAAGGTTAATTTGTCCAAGAAAGTGAGGTTTGCATTTGCCCTGAAGATAACGGAATTACTAGAGCTGTGGTTGAGGGTGTAGGAAACTGTGGTTTAAGGCCAGGTGGCAGGGAGCGTTTTGGTGGGGAGGACTGAAGTTATGGTTTTGTGTCTGTGTTTGGGAATTGCACTGACTGAGAGCTGGGAAGTCCTGTGATTTATGCCACGAGGAGATGCACACTTAGACAATTACTACTGTATTCGTATTTAAATTAGGCTTTTATTAATTCTTTAATAATTCTTATTAGCTCTTCTAATGTTATCACTGATTTGGACCTTTACTTCTTCTTGTGATTTCTCTAGGAATTGTTTTAGAATCCTTACCCCATGCCAGACATCAGAGTTTACTGGCAGTATAGCTGTGTTTGTTGCTCTTGTTAACCATTGTACAGTCAACCCCCACCACACGGAAAGCCCAGAAGGAGTCACTGCCTGCTCCTATGTCATTGCCACTGTTGGGTGAGAATCAAACCACTGTGTTCTATGAGATTTTCATTGGCCGATGTCCTGGAGGCAGACTACCTAGCCTTTCTTCCTAGTCTATCTTAGTCTGCAAGCACACTGAAATATGTTCACCATCCCAACAACACGTGAGCCTCCACTGACAGAAGAGGGGTGGCTGCACATGTGGTGTATTGGCCAGGAGTAGATCCAGGATCTTCTGCACAGAAGGTAACAATTCTACCACTGAACTGTCTCTGCCCCATAATCATGTTTAATCCTCCAGAAAACCCCTTTCAGTAGCTACTGTTAACTTCTCCGTGTTCAAAGATAAGGAAAAGAACTTCAGTGAAAGGAAAAATAACTTCCAGCTCAAGTCGCTAGTGAATCTGGAGTTGGATGCAAACTGTAGTCCATGAGCTGGTGGCCACCAGTCCTGAGCGCTGTGGGGTTTTCAGTTTTCAGAAGGTATCAGGTGTCTGTACCTGGATCCCTTCTGTAGCCGTTTCTAGTCTTTGCTGTCAAAAGCTAGTGAGGCAAAGGGTGTTGAACTAGTCAGAGCCCTGACTCCGAGAACTTCTATACCTCTCAAACCATCTATGAGCCTTCCATCACCAAGACTGCATAGATAAATAATTCTTAAGTAAGCCTCTCTGCTGAAGAATAGATTTTATTCGACCTCTCCCTTTCTCCTGTTCTCTCCCTGCTGTATAAATCCTCCCCAAGTTTTCCTTCCCCGGCTAAATGTGCATCATTCTGTCTACTGAAGGCCTTGGAGAACGTTACGGCAATTTCCAGTCTGAAACGAAGCCAGATGAAGGCTTCTACAATAACAACAGAAATGGTCTCTCTGGACCTCCCCTGGAAATTGATGTTATCACTACTTCATTGGAAGCCGAGGGGACATTTCTTGTCAGCCAAGACACTGCGTTTTACAGTCTTCTTTGAATAATTTCATTCTTTGTAAGGTGAGGGGAGCCAACTGCAGGGAATGTAGTGTTAGAATCAACAGCTCTGCTTGAATGTCAGGATAGCGTTTTAAAGCAGGTACCAGCATTTGCAGTCAAAAGACACAGATTTAACAACAGAGTCTTTTTTTTAACAATAGGTTACCAGATCCACTGGACAGTCTCACTAAAAGCCCATATTTATTTCCCTAATTTTATAAACATTTAATAGGTCCTTATTAAACACATCAGCCAGCATGATTTAATAACACAATCAGTCTAGAAGTTTAAGAAAATTGAAAACAGGATTTGAATGTAATGCAGCCACAATTACTGGAGATTATAGGGAATCATTCCCATATGTCTCCAGTGGAGAGCTGCTAATCTCTGTTTGCGTGGAGGTGATTTCCTTTGGAACCCTGCCCAGCCTTCAACAGCACTAGTGCTGAACAAATTAGATTTGAAAGTCCCCAATTTTATGACTAAGGTAATATACTCTGTGTATTTAGAGAAACACTGAGTTCCTATTTTCACTGGCTCTCAAATGCTGGACAGAGACCTTGATTTCATTTAGTTTGGCTCCGCTTAGAATATGGTCATAGGTTTGAAGGGGTCAGCATATGTCTTTGTGTGTCTTTCATAGATACTCTAACTCCTCTCCACCCTCAGTGGTGAGGAGTTTGCATCATGGCTGGGTGACGGCAAGTCTCAGGAATGTGCTGCAATTAGACCTGGAAGACAGCCTGCTGCTTGAGGCCTGGGGACCCACACCTTCCTCTACTCAACTTTTGCTCTCCCACCCCATTCTCTGTCCTGTGCTCATGGAGCCCACTGAGGGCCTTTCCTTTCACTGGGAGAGTGGCTACCCAGTAAACTAGATTTTGTTTCTCTATTTTTTAAGCAGCTTCTGGAAAGGCTGATTCTTAGCAAAGAGACAGAATTCCTTGATTCTGAATGAAGCAGCAAGGGCCAACAGGCTACAGATTAAGTATCTAGGAGTTTTGGAATTAGGGCCAAAGCAAAAAGCTTATTCTGTATTAGCTTGGGACAGAGCTTGATGGTCTTCACCTTCATGTTCTCTTCCAGTTCTTCCTCCCGTTTTTGTAGATGATCAGCAAAAACAAAGACTCTTAACAAGATGTGTTGACAGTGGTTGCAATACGGGCTCAAATACAGCAAAGATTGCGAGGACCAGTCAGGGTTTTGTTCTGTTGTACAGAAGGTTGTTATAACTTGAAGTCAATCCAGTGCATCTAACAACAAGAAGAAAAGCATACTAACGGTGACTCCTGATTTACTGAGTACTTGCTATATGCGAGTACATTATAGCATTCCCACATTTAATCCATGCAATGACGCAAGAAGGTCAGTATCACCAATCACACTTTTAAAAAGAGCAAACCGAGGTTCCATCAGTTTCAGAATTTTGTTATGGTCTCAGCAAAGCAAGGATTCAGACCCAGAGGTCTCTACTTCAAAGCTCCTATTTACAACCATTTGCTAACTGGAGCTTTCCGCTTCCAGCAATGGTAAAGATAACAAGCTTATAACAATGTCTTATCTACATATGAGCAAAAACCACAGGTGTTCCTAGACCTGTCCCCACTCAATCCCAGAATCCTGGCTTTATTAATTCAGTTTCTTCGTGGCTGTTTCCCTTTAAGATGATTCTTTGAGCTTCTGATGACATGGAAGCAGAAAGAAGGGGTAGAATCAAAATACTAGAAGAAAAGTTTGGGTAAGGTTTTGGAGAAGTACTGAGCAGCTTTCAGAGAATGAGAGGAAATGAGATTTTAAAGTTCCCAAGTTAAGATTTATCTATCCCTGACCACAGTCAGGCACACTTTTAAGCACTTACTTATATTTTTCTTCATTTTAATCCTCCCTGAAACTCGATGAGGTAGTTGTAATTTAATCCTTATTTTATCCACACTGAGTAACTTGTCCAAAGTCACCTAGCTAGTAAGTGGCACATCTGGCATTTTCACTCAGGCTTCCAGGTCCAGTGCCCACCACTTCACCAGTGCACTAAGGCATTGTCTATCAAGTATTCCCTTCACCTTGGTGGCATAGTAGTTAAGAGCTATGTCTGTCTGCTAACAAAAAGGTCCACAGTTCAAATCCACCAGGTACTCCGTGGAAACTGTAAGGGGCAGTTCTACGCTGTCCTATAGGGTTGCTATGCGTCAGAATGAACTCTAGGGCAATGGGTTTGGTTTGGTTTTGGCCACTGAGAAATGCAAACAAAGAACTCATAATATTTTCATGTTAATTTTTATTTGCTGAACTCTATTTGCTTGATGGTCACTGGACCCCTTGCCTGAAGCTTCATAGATTTATCAAAGCAGAGTGTGGTTAACACACTTAACTTGAGCAGATATTACAACCTAAAACCGTATCCTCCTCTCCTACACACATACACACACTCTGTGCAGCTCACAACAACAAAGAAATCCATTAATATGTATTAAGTTTATATGTGTTTAACATTAAAACAGAATGGCAATTCAATCCTGAGACAATCAAAAACACCAGAACTTTGAATTTATCCTGTGTCCTGGCATGGATTTGATGGTTCCTGTAAGGGTGGAACATTTGAACATTCGGACATCTGCATAGGTAAGTACATCTTGTTCCTTCCTTGAATCTAGAGAAATTGTTCCTTAACTGGTGTCTGTGGAAGCATCACTGCAGACAATTATATGCACCAAACCAAAGCGCCTCCACTGAACTTAATGGACAGTGAAGTCTCTGCGTCCCCTGCATATTTCAGAGCAAAGCTCCCAAATCAGAGTTGACTCAGCCACCTAACGCTTTGTGGCTTCTGAGTGAAGCATGTGGACCACCTCCTTGCCCGGTGTCCTTTATACCAAAGCCAGGAGATGTCTATTCCAGCATCTAGTCCTATAAGGCATCATAGTTATCACTTCATTTCATCAGTGATAAACTGCAGCACAGGAAAAAGCTTAATCTTAAATCAGAATGTGCTGACTGTCAAAGAGAATCTCAAATCTGCCCCCTAATACTGGTCCATGCTGAACGATGTTTGCTATCAACATGAAACTTTTACCATGAATGACTCAAATGGCTTTTGAGCACAGCAGTCTGAGTATTTAATAACTATTTAAAATCCAACATGTAATGTCAAAATGTTTAAGAACAAATCCAACTAAATAAATAGATTGCTGGTGCTGTCAAGTTTATTTCAACTCATTGCGTCCCCCTTTAAAGGAGCAGAACTGCCCCATAAGGTTTTCTGGGCAGCAACGTTTACGGAAGCTGATCTCTAGGTCTTTCGCCTGTGGTGCAGAGCCAGTGAGTGAATTTGAACCACAAACCTTTCCATTTGCAACTGAAACTGTAACTTAGGCTCCAACTAGTACATATGGGTTTATTTTCTCTAAAAACAAAACAAAAAAAAAGTATCTTTTTAAATATCATCCTATTCTGTCATTAAGAAAGTTTTGGTGTAATTAGTTACTAGGTGCCATACTGTCACCTCTAAATCACAGTGACTCCCTGTCTAACAGCAGGAACCGTTGCCCAGTTCTACACCATCCTCATAGTCTTTGTTGTTTTTGAGCTTATTGTTGCAGCCTCTGTGTCAGTCTGCCTAGTTGGAAGTCTTCTTCTTTTTAGCTGACACTCTGTTAAGCGTGATGCCCTTCTCCAGGGTTTGGTCCCTCCTGAAAATATGCCCTAAAACTCACAGCCTGTCTGGCACCACATTCTGCCCCTCTTCCTAAGAAATTTCTGGATCTTCCTGCTCTAACTCCACCAGGTGTTTCTCACCTGTAGCTGTCTTTTACTTAGGGCTGTTTAAGTCTACTTTTATCCACAGCCTTTTCGCCTTAATTCAGTGTGCATTTACTCAGCCATAGACTGGAATGAACTTGCTATGAAACAGAAAGGAAAGGTCAAAATGATACGTTGAATAAAGACCAACAGATGATTTTTGTTTCTTTAATTTTCTTGTTGAGGATGGGGCGTGGGGGGGCTGGGTACTGTCAGATGTTGAGTTAGAACCTGTGACATAACGTTCCTGTAGTAATCTCTGCTTATATATTCAGCAAACTGAGAATATTTTAAGCATTTTATTTTCTTGCCTGTTCCAATAACTGAAACCAATTTAAAGAAGAAAAATATCAGGGCCAGAAATTTTCAAAGAGATTTTCTTTTTCACCTCTAGCTTGAAAGCAAACTGTAAATTTCTAAGCAAGCAAACAAAAAGGGCTTTTATGCATATCTGATTAGCTCATTTCCTTTGATTTGGGCGAGTGATGTCATCCGGGCCCAGCTGTTGGTATGCTGCAAATGATTTCTCCTCCTTGGGTTTCACCAAGTTATTTTTGCACCTAATGGAATTACTTTGACTGAAACTCAGCATTCTTCATGGTTCACCTCTCCTATCGGCTGATACCCAGGACTCCTTTGGAAAGAAAGAAAAGGTTTCAAAGGCATGTAAAGTCCTCCAGAACAGTGACTTCACATAAACTCTTACACATAGTTGTTTTTTTGAGGTCTGTTGGTTTCCAGTGCCTAAGCTTCCTTCCAAGTTATCCTGTAGAATAACGGCAAGAGTCTGAAAAGGATGAAGGATTCTTAGTTAAAGGGTTCTGTTTCCATAGAAGGAGTCTCTCGTGGTACAAATCATTAACATGTTTGGCTACTGACCAAAACGTTGAAGGTTTGAGTCCAATCAGAGGTACCTCGGAAGAAGGACCCAGCAATCTACTTTAAAAAATCAGCCATTGAAAAGCTTAGGGAGTGCGGTTCTACTCTGACGTACACGTAGGGTCTCCATGAGCTGGAACTGACTCAGCGGCACTTAATTCTTTTGGATCCACAGCACGCAGGCTTGATCCAGCCATTTTGGTCTTAGGTGCTTACAATAGAGCTGACAGGTTAAGCCAAAGGGAAGGCAGAAGGGCTGTGGTAAGAACCAGGTATTGCATGTGAGCACTGGCTTTCAAATTCTGCAGACCAGTGTTCCAAGTTGAGGACACAACTTGGAACCTACTAGCTGAGGGTCCAAGCCTCTCGAAGCCTCAGTTTGTTACAGGCAAAGTGAAATTATTACGGGTAAGCAACGGGTTCAGGTGAGAACAGTCCTGGGAAGTGCTTAGCATCCTACATGGCTTTGTAATAGTTATCTGATGCTTCTGAAAGTTACCAGACCTCAAGGAAAGCAATCACCTAGCAGGTCAGAGTTTTTCAACCTTAGCTTTATTGACATTTGGGACCATTTAATCCTTCATTGGATGGGACGTTCCTGTACTTTGTAGGAAGCTTAGCAACACCCCTAGTCTTGACCTACCAGATGCCAGAAGCAGCATCTCGCTCCACCACAGTTATGACAACTCCAAACAACTCCAGACATTGGCACGTGCCTTCCGGGGGAAAAATTGCTTCTGGTTGAGAAACGTCATACGAGGCTACAGGAGAAACAACGATCAGTGCATTCAATGGATCCACTAGGTAGAAACACTTCTCCGTGAAGGTGAAAATTTTCTGAAAGGGTTGCAGCAGCCAGTCTGCTACGGTCCTCATACCCTGCCTTCATCTGCTCAGGCTGATCTCAGAAATGCACCTTGCTCACCTGGCCCTGCCCCTGTCTCAGACTCCCACATGTGGCTTACTGTCTGAGGGTCCTCTCACCTCCTGTTGGGAGACTTCCTAGCTTTAGCCCCAACTCCTGAACCCTTTATGTCTCTGGGTTGCATCTCTTTCCATCCTCTTTGTCTGTCACTCAACACAGCTGTAATTCTGATTCGGGCCTACAATAGTAATTACCTTAGAGACAAGGGATTCTAGTTTAGAGCATGAAAGGATGAAGCAAAGTAGCAGCTCCTGGAGCAGATAGGAACTTAGATCCAGAAAGGTTGTGCAAGGTCACAGTGCTGGTGGATCACAGAGCTGGGATTGTTACCCTAGCATGGAGGCTATTACCTTGGAATAGTTCAACCCAAGAAATGGTTTTCCTGTGTCCATATTGCTGAGTGACCTCTCATAGCTGGTGCTAGAAACTGTGATGGCCAATACAAAAATTAAAAAAAAAAGAAAAAACACTGCTTTTGGGTCAATTCCAACTTATAGTGCCTTTTGGTTAGCAGCCATAGCGCTTAACCAGTGTTTCCTATAGAAACTGCTAATTGGCACCCCGACTCAAGTGGCACCTAGGGCATTCAGACGATACTCAGGGCACACAGCTCTGTCTGCCCTCCAACATATTTCTGCCTCTGCTCCCTGCGCCTTCTTTGTTCACAAATAGAAGCTTCACTTTATGTAAGATTGGTAGTGGAAGCTCAGGGGTGAAATGTGCAAAATCTTCAGTTCCTACCACGGATGCTTCATCCAAGAGGTTTCCTGCACTTCCTGTTTGCACTAGACCCCATTTCTGCTCAGTAGTCAGGGAGGTAGTGTATGTGAGCAGTAGCTTTCTGGCTTTGACTTCTATCAGAATCACCCAGAAGGGGTCGGAAAGCACAGATTTCTGAGCTCCACAGTGGAAATTTCTCATTCTGTAATTTTTAGGGTAGGCCTGAAATTTGCATTCTCCAATGGTGCTGAGAAGCCCCGGTGATGTAGTGGTTAAGAGCTCAGGTTACTAACCAAAAGGTCAGCAGTTTGGGTATACCCATCACTCCTCAGAACCCTGTGGGAGCAGTTCGACTTTGTCCTATAGAGTTGCTATGAGTTGGAACCAACTCGATGGCAGTGGATAGTAGTTGGTGTTACTGTTGCTTGTCCGGATAACTCACGGGAAGAGTCTCTGACATAGAAAGTGGAGAAGAGCCTAGAAATTAGAACTAGATAACCCTGAGTTTGAACCCTTGATTTACCAAACGGACCCAGTTTCTTTGAACCTCGGTTTCCTCATTTGTTAATTCAGGCTAAGAGTAAGCAGAAGTATTCACACAATGTAGGTTTGTTTTTTTTTTTTTAATTAAATATGGTATCTTTAATATCACATTCATCAGCTCTCAGTATGTGTCCTGGCCAGAAGGTAAAAAGAAGCCAATTTCCTTCTTTTTTTTAAGTGGGTGGCTTAAGAGAAAATAGCGGATAAATTGGAGTCAAGGGATGTGTTTAGCTTGATAAGGAACTCTGCAAAAAAAATCACTTGATTCCTTAGTCATTTCTGTAAAATAGGTACAATGGCCCTTCTGCATCTCCCCCGAGGCCTGTTGGGTAAATGCTTTTAAAAAGTAATACTTGAGAATATGATACTATTTATTAAAGTTTATTCCTGACTGATAGCCTCTTGTAGTGACAGTCCCTCTCTGGGAAATGAGGCCTTCTCTCAGCCGTTTCTTTCCAAGTCCTGCAGGTTTTGCCTTCCAGATGGTAACTTCCTCCTAATTCGAGCCCACATGGTTACCTCCATGTTTCTGTCTCTGTTACCTAATGGCTGCTCAAGTATATACAGCTTGTTGTAAGACTTACCTGCTTAATGAGTACTCTCTCCACATCTCTTCTTTTCAATTAGAGTAAACACTCTTTGAGGAAATGAACTATGTTTTCCACTTCTTTTGAATTCCCCTTGATGCATGTTATCATTCTATGAGCTGTCAATTAATAAATGTTGTTTGAATGTAGATGAACTAGTTTGCATAGATCTGATATCAAAGCTTTTAACAAGGACATAGTAAAATAATTTCCTATGTCATTTCATATGAAATTTAGATTTCTGCAACTTCCAGGTCATTGATTCATTCTGTGGAGGGATCCTTCACTGCCAAACTACTAACGACTCAGGTTGACTTCCTATGGATGGAAAATTCCTAGAGTGAACCTCTAAACAGCATCTTACTCTAGTATAATATCAAAAAATTACTTTAGGGAGGAGAAATGCAATGTTAGGAAAGTGAAACATACCTGGCTTTCAATTGTCATATCACTTGTTACTAAAATTATAGTAACATTATGCCAAATTACCCAGACTTCTCAGTATAAATGGATGAAAATTAATCTCTTAAAATAATAAACCTCAAGAGTAATGGGAAGTGAAGCAGAAGGGAGGGAATCAAGAAATAAGATAAGGGCTTCTAGTCCTGAGTTGTGCCTCACTAAATTGTAGCCATAAAATAAATAATAGTTCACTTGTACTGCATATAGTTCAACTTGTATCTCCTCTCCCTTTCCAAATATGTCTTATTGTGATAGAACAGTGATTCTACTAATCACTGGAAAGGAAAAACTGTTTGGGAGAGAGTCATGATCACGGGGCTCCCTGTGGTATCCACTAAGTCTGAAATTGTGTAATATTTTGGATAAGTTTCCTTACTGCATTTTTTTTCAGCTGTGAAGTGTTGCTTCAAGAAAATGATTCTACCTCTTCCCATCATCTTCCCTGCTTACTCATTATCGCTACACTAATTAAGGCAGACCTTGTATACTACCCCATTCCACAACAAGTTATGCAAAATGACTACTCAGCAAGGAGTGTGATACCAAAGGTGGCAGCTGGGCTAAAGGTGATGTGATGGTGGGTTTGCCAGGATCAACTTTACTTCCCTGTGATGTCTTAATCTTCACTTTGGACCAGCAGGTCTCACTAGTGCATCATGATGCGTTTGCCAGTGATGTCAGAAATAATGTGTCACTAATCACAAAATACATGCCACCCATCTGTCAGTTTGCCATTACGTGGTGGCTTGCAAGTTGCCGTGATGCTAGGAGCTATGCCACTTCTATTTTAAATACTATCAAGGTTGCCCATGGTGGGCAGGTTTCAGTGGAACTTCCAGACTATGGTAGACAAGAAGGAAAAGCTACACGCTGTACTTCAAAAAATGAGCCAGTGAAACATTGTGGATGATAACAGAATATTGCCCTCTAGACTGGAAGGCACTCCAAATGCACAGTGGCCACAGCAATGGACTCCAGCATACTAATGATGTTGTGATGGTGAGAGACCAAGCTATATTTTGTTTTGTTGCACATGGGGTCATCATGAGCTGGAAACACCTCAGTGGCACCTAACAACAATCACAAAGTATGTATAGCACTGGGGAATGATTTACTCTTTATAAATTAGAGTGGAACACAGGACCTGTCCTAAATATCACTGCTCTCAATTATGTGTATTCTGAAGTGCTTTCTATGATGTCTCTGGGTGGTGAAAAATGTTTGGCTACTAATCTAAAGGCTGGTAGTTCTAGCTCATTCAGCCATGCTGTAGAAGAAAAGCCTGTAAGTCTGCTTCCAGAAAGAATACAGCCAACAAAACCCTATGGAGAAGTTCTACTCTGTTACACATGGAATCACCATGTGTTGTTGTAAACATTAAATGGAATAAAGTATGTGCCTAGCATACAGTAAGCTATCAAACATTGTTGTGGTTGTTGTTAAGTACCATTGAGTCAGTCTTGACTTACAGTGACCCTATGTATAATAAAACAAAACACTCCCAATTCTGCACTATCTTTACAATTGTTGTTGTGCTTAAGCCCATTGTTGCAGCCATGATGTCACAATGAGAATCACATTTCACTGAGGGTCTTTCTCTTTTCAACTGACCCTCTACTTTCCAAGTGTGATGCACTTCTCCAGGGACTAATCCATCCTGACAACTTGTCCAAAGTATTTGAGACATACTCTAGTATCTTCTCGCACTTGTCTCTCAGTTTCTTGTACGGTGGGGGTTTGCAAGTTGCTGTAATACTGTAAGCTATGCCACTGGGTGTGCATCAGGACTGCATCCTGTCACAGAGTCAATCTGCATGCCAAGGAAATAGTCCAAGAAGCTGGACTACATGAAGAAGAATGAGGCATCAGATTGGTGGAAGACTTATTGATAACCTGCTCTACACAAATGACACAATCTTGCTTACTGGAAGTGAAGAGGATTTGAAACACTTACTGATGAAAATCAGAGACCACAGCCTTCAGTATGGATTGTGCCTCAACATCAAGAAAACGAAAGTCCTCAAAACCAGACCAGTAAGCAACGTCATGATAAATGGAAAAAAAAAAAAAGATTGAGGTTGTCAAGGATTCCATCTTACTTGGTCACACAATCAACATCCGTGGAAACAGCAGTCAAGAAATCAAAAGACACATTGCTTTGGCAAAATCAGCCACAAAAGACTTCTCTAAATGTTGAAAAGTAAAGATGTTGCCTTAAAGACTAAGGTGCAACTGACCCAAGCCGTGGTATTCTCAATCACATCACATCATATGTATGCAAAAGCTGAACAATGAGTCAAGAAGACAGAAAAATTGACACTTCTGCCTTGTGACATTGGAGAATAGTGAATGTATCATGGACTGCCAAAAGAACAAACAGAAATATTCTGGAAGAAGTATCACCAGAGTGCTCCTTGGAAGTAAGGATGGTGAGACTGTCTCTTACATACTTTGGACATGTTTTCTGGTGGGAACAACCCCTGGAGAAGGACATCATCCTTGGTAAAGTGGTGGGTCAGCAGAAAAGAGGAAGAACCTTAACAAGCTGGATTGAGTCAGTGGCTGCAATAGTGGGCTTAAGCATAAAAATGATTGTGGGCACGGCACAGGACTGGGCAATGTTTTCTTCTGTTGTGGGTAGGGTCACTGTGAGTCAAGACTAATGTGAAAGAATCTAACCACGACTAACCATTGTTTCTAAGAAGCATGTTTGTTGTACTTCTCCCAAGACATTTTTGCTCATTCTTTTGGCCTCCCGTGGTATAGTCAATATTATTTTCCAACACCACAATTCAAAGGCATCAGTTCTTCTTTGGTTTTGTTTATCCATCATCCAGTTTCTTATGCACAGGAGGTGACCGAGATGCCATGGTTTGAGTCAGGAGCACCTTAGTTTTCCAGGTGACATTTTTTTCTTTCTTTTTTTTTTTTTTATTTCCCTAATGCCATTCATCTTTTGATCTCTTGATTGTTTATTCCATGGTTGTTGATTGTGGATCCAAGTAAAATTAAATCCTTGTCCATATGTCCCGATTTATCATAATGTTGCTTATTGGCCCAAGTGTGAGGATTTTTGTTTTCTTATTTTGAAGCATAGCCCAAACTGAAGGCTGTGGTCTTTGATTTTCAGCAGCAAGTGCTTCAAGTCCTCTTCACTTTCAGCAAGCAAGGTTGTACCATACGTGTAACTCAGATTGTTAATTAATCTTCCTCCAATCTTGATGTCCCATTCTTCACAT
This sequence comes from Heterohyrax brucei, assembly GCA_028571685.1. NCBI lineage: Eukaryota > Metazoa > Chordata > Mammalia > Hyracoidea > Procaviidae > Heterohyrax > Heterohyrax brucei. The sequence continues at coordinate 177,038,633 of CM053141.1, forward strand.
ACAGCACAGCTTCTTAGACTATTTGTTCAGCATAAAATCAAATGTCAGCAACTACCAATGTTATTATTACTTTAACACTTATATACAAAATGCTTAGCCATGAGCCTGACACATACCAAAACTCATTGCTGTTGAGTGGATTTTGACTCACACCAACCCTATGTAACAGAAGAGAACTACCCCACAGAGTTTCCAAAGAGCAGCTGGTAGATTTAAACTACCAACCTTTTGGTTAACAGCAAAGCTCTTATCCACTGCACCATCAGACCTCCTAACCCATAGTAGGTACCTGATAACTTTTAGCCACTGTTACATTTATTATCACTTCTTAAAATGTCTGAGGAAGCAGGGCATAATTTTGAAATTCCCAGCCTTGTGCTGGAAGCTTCATTTCTGTTTTACTTCTGTTTTACTTTTAAAATACAAAGCAAGCCACTAGAACTACTTCATCAGTAGGTAAAAGAATTTCATTTAAAATGTCTTGATTCCTTCTGTTCTTTTTGCACAGGACTTTTGTTTTTTCCAGAGAAGACATATCTAACAGAACTTGGGTAGAACATTGAGCCACTTTTACAATAGATGCTGTCATCATTTTAATCTTCACATTTGTCAAATTCCTGCCAGAACTGGTTGTCTTGGTTCATCTTGAATTCGGTACAATGGGTTCAGTTAAAACAAAAGATATCGGTTTTATCCCTTTTTGTCCCAGCATCCAGGGCTCAGATTATGTACTGATAGTAAGTCTTCTTCTTAAGAATTGTAATAGATAAATTTTACCCAATGGTTTCCATGTGCCAAGCATGGTATTTGAGGCTAAAGAACCTAGTCAATATTACTGCAAGTTATCAAGTTGGGTATTAAACTCATACCCTTGGATTTCCAAGCCCATGACCTTAATTGTTGCAAAGCCACTCTTTAAAAATTTTCAGCAGGAATATGTCTAAATTCCACTGTCCTTAATGGCACAAGCCGTAAGACACTCATCTTTGAATCTTCCCATTTTCATGTCCCTAGTACATAGTGAGTTCTCAAAAAAGAGCTCATTAAATACTTGCTGGGTGAATTCAGAGCTCCCATCATTGCTGGTTGTTGTGATATAATTATTGTAAATGAGTTTTAAGAGCAAATCTCTAGCATTGTTCTGTAGGGAGGAACACAGAGACCATAATAAGAGTTTCCAACATACTAGATCATAGAATATGTTGGAGTAACTGCTCCAGTGGCTAAAAGGGAAGTTTGGGGCTGGCAGTCCTCTTGATGCCTTAAACTTTGTTTCCAAGGGAGTGGTTGATTAACTCTCAAATTATACCACATGTCCAGTGTCCAGTTACACGATGCATCTGATGTGTGGATAAATTTAAATGTGGACTCAGATGTTACTTTCAGGAGCAGTTTGTCTGAGAAATGAGGAGGCAGTTCCTGATAGATCAATTGGAAAGGAAAAAATAGAAATGATGTGTTGAAATCAATCCCTTCCAAGGGGAAGGGTGGCTGAACTCTTTCTGCCAGGGAGTCAGGATGGTGCATGAGATTTAAAAGAAGTGCAAACTGTATGTGCTTACTTTTCAAACCATCTGTGTTAGCCAACCCCCCACATTCAGGACATCAGGAAAGAAAACAAAAGCCGCTTGAGAAGGAAATGTTGTGTCCTGTCTTAAGTGCAAAAGCCTTCAAAAAAAGGTCTGAATTTTACCAAAGCTGTAACTCAAATCGTTAAGTTGTTGAACTGCAGACATTTGGCCCTAGGTTTTGTTATTTTATTTTGGATGATGATCATGTGGTAATATCAGGATTCTTTCTGTTGCAATTGACATAACTCAACTCGCTGTGAGCAGTAAAACAAACAAGACGCTTTCAATAAAGCTCCTTTAACCAAACTGATTAGGGTAGATAGTGCCTTTATATATCACTTGATGCATAGATCTAATGCTATTACTAAGACCTTGTCTCTCTTTCTCCTTTCTTTGTGACCTGTGCCTCGATGATGACTCCATTTTCAGGCTCCTTAAACGCCCATGACGACTTCGGGAGGCCCAGGTCCTATCTTCTCTTTAGCTGACTTCCCAGAATGTACAATTGATGGCCTCTTTCCAGAACTCCTTTCAAAGTCTCACTGTACTTATTGGCCATTGGCTCATCCTCAACTTAATCACTGTGGTCAGAACTGGGGATATGACACAGTGATGACTTAAGCCTGGCTGGTATATCTCCCCAGAAACCCATGAATTAAGAGTTACCAAAACAGACATCACTAAAAATGTTAGCAACTACTACTATTGCCCTCCACCACTTGTTTGTCAATTTGCCCTACTATGATGACTTACATGTTGCTATGATGCTGGAAGCTATGCCACTAGTATATCAAGTACCAGAAGTGTCACCCAAGTGGGCAGGTTTCAATAGTACTTCCAGACTAAGACAGACTGGAAAGAAAAGTTTGGAGACCTACTTCTAGATATTAGCCAATAAAATCCCTATGGATCACAGTAGGATGTTGTTCTGTACAGTTTTGAAGGATGAGCCCTCTAGGATGTAACGTACTGCATTATGACAACAATGATGGACCTAACCTGCCAACAATCATGAAGATGGCATGTGGCTGGACAACATTTCAGAGCTGACACAATGGCAATTAACAACAACACTAATACCGTGTGTCATGATTTGAATTGTGTTCTTCAAAAAAATGTATGTGAAAGTTTGGCTGGTCTGTTATTCCTGGTATTGTGTAAGCTATAAGCCCTACCCCTATGACACCAGTGAGGGAGCGTGGGTGGCAGTTGTGTTGGTGGGACAGGACTCACTGTGTAAGATTGTTTTGTGCCTCGAGGCAGTGTCTTGAGATATAAAGGAGAAAAGCTAACAAGGACACCTGGGGACCGCACACCACTAAAAAAGAAAGCAGTGCTCGGAGCTGAGTGCCTCCTTTCAAGCACTGGGTTCCCTATGCCTCAGAAGCTTCTAGTCTAGGGGAAGACTGACAACAAGGACCATTCTCCAGAGCCAGCAGAGAAAGCGTTCCCAGGCAACTGACAACCTGGATTTTGACCTACTGGACTGTGACAAAATAAAATTTCTCTTCTTAAAGTCATCAAGTTGTTGTATTTCTGCTAAGGTGGCACCGTTGCTGTTATTGTTAGGTACCATTGAGTTGGTCTGCATAGTGACCCTATGCAGAAGAGAACCAAACACTGCCTGGTGTTGAGGCAGGTGCACAATCATTTTTATGCTTAAGCCCATTGTTGTGGCCACTGTATCAACCCTTCTCATTGAGGGTGTTCCTCTTTTTCACTCACCCTCCACTCTGTGAAGCACGATGTCCTTCTCCAGGTTCTGATCCTCCCTGACAACATGTCCAAAGTATGTAAGATGCAGTCTTGTCATCTTTGCTTCCAAGGAGCCCTCTGGTTGTCCTTCTTCCAGAGCAGATTTCTTTGTTCTTTTGGCAGCCCATGGTACCTTCAACATTTGCCTCTAACACCACAATTCAAAAGCATCAATTCTTCTACTGTCTTTTTAGTTCATTGTCCAGCTTTCACATGCATATGATATGATTGAAAACACTATGGCTTGGGTGGCATGAAAAGTAAAGATGTCACTTTGAAGACTAAGGTATCACTAGACGAATAAAACACTATTTGGGGAACTATATGTTAGGCATTACCTAATACCTTCTTGGGCTTTCATTTATCCATTCAGAAAACATTATTAAGATTCTGCTATAATAGGTAAAAGCAAGCATGGTTGCCATTCATAATTTAGAGAGTGCTGAGATAGGTATTGCCATCTATATTTTACAGGTAAGACAACTAAGGAAGTTATTTAAGTTGTCATGTTGCAATTACTCTGAGAAACAGAAATCCAAACCTAAATCTGTTTCTAGAGTCTATGTCTTAACCACTGCACTACCCCAAATGCTCTACCTTGGTAATAATCTGCCACAGGCTAACATATATTTACCTGTCTCCATGGATCCACATTGGTAAGTGCTAGGTCTGTTAATCAAAAGGTCAGCAGTTCAAATCCACCAGGTGCTTCTTGGAAACTCTATGGGGGAAGTTCTACTGCGACCTCTAAGAGTCACTATGAATCAGACTCAACTCAACAGCAGTGGATCTTATCGACTCACATCTAATGATCAAGAAGGGAGAGACAGAATGTGAAAGGCCCACAAAATATGTATTCTACCACTCTACCCCAAATGAATGGTCAATATTAAATTCTATTTTAGTGATCCATTGGTTCACTGCTGTCGAGTCAATTCAGACTCATAGTGACCCTATAGGACAGAATAGGACTGCTTCACAGTTTCCAAGGATCACCTAGCAGATTTGAATTGCCTACATTTTGGTCAGCAGCCTAGCACTTAACCACTATACCACCAGGTTTCCATTTTAATGATAGCCAACAGCCAAGTGCCGTTGAGTTGGATCCGAGATAAGTGACTATAAATTGGCCAACAAGCTTTTGTGAATGCACAGCCACTAAACATTACTTTTCCTCAGTGCTTTGTAAATGGCATCTAATTTGGTCTCAGACATTTCATCCCATGGAAAGCCACTTTGTAGTTCATTGGCAAGATCACATTGTCAGCCCTCTACCCCAGACCATACTTAAGCAGTCAGTGGTCATTGCTGGAACCTTCTACATATAAAGAATGACTTGTTGCTGTCCAATAGATTCCAACTCATGGTGACCCCATGGGTACAGAGTAGTTTTGCTCTGTAGTTTTCAGCATTAAGAACTTTCAGAAGCAGATCACCAGGACTGCCTTCTCTTGCACATCTGGGTGGGTTTAAACCACTAACCTTTCAGTTAGTAGTCAATGGCTTAACCACGGTGCTACCCAGAGATCCCTCCACTTTCAGGGAATCACTTGTAAGGAAACATTTAAAGATGCACATCTCAATCAGCTAAGCTAACACATTTAGAGAGATAACCAAAAAGGGGGGGTGGGGGGAATTGATGTCGACCTTGGGAAAAGGTAGAAATGATAAAATGTTTTAGGCCTACAGATTGCATTTCTCTCAGACATCATTGGAAGAATGCTACTAAAATGTATGGTGCCTGGCCGTAACCAGTCTCAAGCCTTGTTCTAGAAAAAACCAAATGCATTGCCTTCAAGTCACTTCTGACTTATCGTGAATCTATAGTGAAACTAAAATTTAGAATCTGAGAAGGCAGGTATTTGACAGTTATGACTGTGGCTAGAAGGATGGCATTTAACAGTAAGAGCTATTGTATGACATTTTAAACTTTTCAATAAGATTTTGCACACAATTTTATTCATTAAGATACACTGATTGTGTAGATGTTATTGTTGACATTGTTAGATGTCAGCTAACAACTGGTAAATCAGCTCTAACTCATAGCAAGCTTATATACAACAGAATAAAACATTGCCCAACTGTACACCATTTTCATGATTACTGGTACATTTGAGTCCACTGTTTCGATTATTGTATCAGTCCATCTCATCAAGGGTTTCCCTCATTCTTGCTGACATTCTATTTCACCAAACATAATGTCTTTTTCTAGCAATTCATCTTTCTAACAGAGGACTAGAGTTACCTTTACTGTTATGGAGCCCTTGTCGTGTTCCAGTTACTTTGAGTACAATCTTATTTAATCCTCAGAACCACCCTGTCCTATAGGTGAGGGAATCGAAGCTCAGAGAGGTTAAGTGATTTACCGGCAGTCACTCAGGTAGTAAGAGGTGGACCAGAAGCTTACACCACCTATGCTTTCAACCCCTACACTAGTATTTTCCAAGTTTCTTGTGTTGTCCTACCTCCTTCAGGATCTTTCTGTAATCAGCTTTATTTACATGCCTACTGTAGTCTAGGGACACTATGAGTCAGAATCTACTCCGTGACCACAGGTTTAGTTTTTGGTTTTCAGTTCTCATTCCAAGTAATGCTATTTGTTAGTTGATGTTATGGAGGGCATACTTTTATAAAGCACATATAGATAAAAATACTCACATTTTAAAAATCCATTCATGCATCCCCTAAAGATGTCTCATGTACCATCAGTGGTAGGCATCTGACATGTTTTGAAACTTGTTCTATGCTATGCAATTGACTCACCACCTAGTTGGCAGAAGTTTCAGGATGAAAGCTTAGACCTACAGGTAGGCAATTTCCATGGGAAGCTTTTTTTTTTTTCCTTTCCAGAAAAATGAGGCACAAATGTATGAGCTGAATGGGGATGTGATAATTTTCAGTTCCTTCCCATCCAGAGTTGGCTACCCCCATAACAGCCACACACTATGCTTACTTCCTGCCTTTGCTTGTGGGTAAGCCACACCTGCTATTTAAGGCTAACACATCTCTTCAAGCCCCACTGATGCTTGATACCATTTATTGTTTTACAATTTGTGTGAGATTTTGTGGTACACTTCTTTAGTGTCCAGCCAATCACATTGTTCAAGTTAGGAAAATTTTGGGAGAGGGACTTGAATGATTTCAGTAAAGCTATTTGTACCTTTATGTTGATTTCTTGTTACATTTGATGGCCCATAGTTTTGCCTACAGGTCATTGAAGTTCTGCTACCCTCTAAGCCATTTGTAGATGAAGTTCAGTTGCCAAAGTGCATTTTTGTCCCTAGTTACTTGGAAGGACGCGTTAGGTAGACTGTCTATTACCTTTCTGTTCTGACACAGAGAATGAGAAGAAGAGAAAAGACCCATTGTGTTTGAGTACATCCATTCTCCCCAAAATCAAGCTCTTAGTGGCGCCTCATTTGTTTTACCATTTAACAATGAAATTAAGAAAGTCTGTGTTTGTCCTCAGCTATTCTTGGCTGTCGTGATGCTCAGGGAGATTGGCTATACTGAATGCTAACATAGCTTCTAGAGGCAAAGAGACTGTAGTTTTCATTTCTTATTCTTTCTCATGAGAGAGCCCATCAGTTTGCAAAACAGCACTTTGATTTTTTTCAGTAGCTCCACACTGGGAAGCTAACTAGGATACTGATTGCTATTGTTACTTCAGACAGAGTTTAGATTCCTTCTCCTGCTGTTCTAATCCTGAAATCTGCACAGGAAATCACCTTGGGTGTGTTTAACAAATCCTGATGCTCAGGCTCAAAGTAGACCAATTCACTCAGACTCTCTGAGGCTGAAATCTGGCCTTGTTTTCAAAATTCATCATGTGGTTCTCCAGTGTATACACCTTTGGGAACCACTTTTCCTCAGGATCCTGGCTTCAAGAGACCCTGTAATGACTTGGTTTGGTACACTCATGTAAGCTCATATTTGAATCCCTGTTCCACTTAGTAGCTGTTTGACCTGGAGCTATTTATTTAGTCTGCCTAGGTTTCAAGAGCCCTCTTGGTGCAGTGGTTAGACCACTTGATTGCTAACCGAAAGGTCGGTAGTTTGAACCCACCAGCCACTCCACGGGAGAAAGATATGGCAGTCAGCTTCCAGAAAGATAGCCAGCCTTGGAAACCTGTGCGAAGACCTACTCTATCTACTCTCTTCCACAAGGTCACTATGGGCAGGAATCCATGCGGTGGTAACGGGTGGAAGCCCTAGGTCTTTATACATAAAAAGGGAACTACTGGTATAATGGCTCCTATTTTATGGAAAGTGCAGCCCACCTCTGCTACAGCAACAAGCCAGCTAGGTCTTCATGGCTTTGAGTGCCTTCTCTGCTCAATTTACGTTACATATTAATGCATCTTCTGGAACACTGCTCCCAGGCCCCTTAAGGAAGAGAAATGGAGCCTCTGAGACTTTAGGGACATCTAGACCCTGACGCTGTTAGGAGGTGGCCTGGAGCTTGTGTAAAGGAATTTAAAAAGAGAGAGAGAAATTCATAGTAAGATTTGAGATGGTCAGGTTGAGGACTACTGGCTATTCCTTGTTTACCAGTTCCATTTTCACCCTAGTGGCAGCCATCCTCTATTCTGTTTCTGTTGCAGAGCCACCCATCCTGGTCACATTCCTGAGTAATTGCTACACATTGTAACCAATTTAAGAAAGACATGGATATCCTTTTAAGCCAATTGACTAGAGACCTTTGCCCAGGAAGTCCTCTTACAAGTTCCAGCTATGCATGCTTCAGGAGTTTCTGCCACTGGAAACCCTCTCTTAAAATGATCTAGCAATTGAGTAATGTCTCTCAGTGATCTATACTTGTAAATGGAGCCCTGGTGGCCTGGTGGTTAAGAGCCTGGCTGCTAAACAAAAGATCAGCAGTTTGAATCTACCAGCTGCTCCTTGGAAACCATGGGGCAGGCAGTTCTACTCTGTCTTATTTGATAACTGTGAGTCAAAATTCACTGACAGCAATAGGTTTTTTAAGTGTATAAATACCAATCAAGTAGTGTGTTTCATATCTATTGCTTCTCCTCCTATAAAACACTACTGTTGGGTTACCTTTTTGAATTAATAGATTGCACTGCATGGAGTTCAGTCTACACTAGCTCCAGCTGTCTCTTTTCTTTCAATAAATCTCTCAGTTATTGAGTGGATGGCCACTCTATGATGAATTAAAGCTAGGCCATAGTGTTCTTCTGTTGGACATACTCTCACAAAACATCAAATGTTATACAAAATTATTCTTTGACCATAATGAAGTGACAGAAAAACAAGACCACTTCGTATTTGTCTAACCACACAAACAAGGTCGCCGTGTAAACTACTAAAATACAAGTGACGCTTCCGTCTCAGGTGTCATGAGCAACTGCTGCTTCTTTATTGAGCCTGGTGGTACCATGGTTGCGCCTTGAGCTACTAAATGAGAAACTATTACCCACCAGCCTCTCTGGGGAAGAAGGATATAACAGTCTGCTTTCATCAAGATTGCACCCTTGGAAATCCTATGGTAACAGCTCTACTATCCTGTAGGATCACTGTGAGGAGGAATCGACTCAATGCCAGTGGACTTGATTTCTTGCGGGCAGAGGGATTTGGGCTGCTTCCTTAACAATCACACCTTTATATTCACTCTAGTCTTCCTTTGTTATAGACAAGATTTATTAAGATAGTTAATGAGAGAATTATTTCCACTTTCGGACACCATCTAATTCAGAGCAAATCTTATTTCCTTCAGGTTTCTCCAAAAGTCACACAATCAAAGCTCAAATCTAATATTAAGACCTTTCTAGCCCCTTCTTACTAAGGTGTTCCATGGTTCCTCAGAGTGCCCAGTCTCCTCTGTAACAAAGACCTTTGTCGATAAGCCTAACTTATTCAACTATATTTTGGCTGGAAGACATAGGCACCACTGTCATATTAACAGTCCTGACATCCCTCTTTCTGACTTAAGAATCCTAATTTGTTAGGTGCAGTCATGGGCTGAATTGTGTCCCTCCAAAAATATGTATCAACTCGGCTCTGCCATGATTCCCAATACTGTGTGCTTGTCCGCCATTTTTCATCTGATATGATTTTCTTAAGTGTTGTCAATCTACCTCCAAGATGTTAATAAAGCAGACTTAAGAGATTGTTATGTTAACGAGGCAAGACTCTATCTACAATATTAAATAGTGTTTTAAGCCAGTCTTTTTCAAGATATAAAAGAGAGACATGGGCCAAGCAGAGAGAGAAAGGGACTTCATACCACTAAGAAAGCAATGTCAAGATAGTCCTCGACCACAGTCAAACTGATGACAAGGGACTTCCTACAGAGCTGACAAAGAGAGAAAACCTTCACCTGGAGGTGACATCTTGCATTCAGAATTCTAGCCCACCAGACTGTGAGAGATTCAATTTATTTTTGTTAACGTCACTTTCTTGTGGTTTTTCTGTTACAGCAAGACTAGAAGATTAAGACAGGTACCTTCGAGTTGACTTCAACTCATAGCAACCCCATGTGACAGAATATAATTGCCCCATATAATTTTAAGGCTGTAATCTTTACAGATCACCAGATCTTTTTCCCACAGAGCCACAGGGTAGATTTGAATTGATAATTTTTTGGTTAGCAGCCAAGTTGTTACACTAACAGTTTTTACTTTCGTTCTGAGAGATCTCCTATGCTTTTTTCAGCCTGTCTTCTTTCTACTCATAAACTCTGTTTCTCCTACGACCCATGACATGATTCTCTGAGATACTTCTGTCTCTCATTCACTCTGTTTTCTTTACTTTGGGCCAGGTCCTTTATTTATTCTTCCCTGACTGTGTCCTCCTCTCATCCAATCTGAAATAATAGCAATCGATTCCTTAGTGTGTGCCAGGCACCATTCCCTGAGATGTCCATGAATTGATGCATTAAGTCTAGACAACAACCATTGAATCAGGTAATATTTTGGTGGATATTTTACAAATGATAAAATGAGGGCCCAGAAAGGTTAAACAGTGTGCTCAAATTCACACAGTAAGTGGTAGAACAAGGATTAAGATACACATTGCTTTACCTTATTAGTAAGATTATTGTAAGAATTAACGTAGGTGATGTAATTAATCAGTTTAACACCACTAAGCTCTTCCCAAAAGAGTTCCTGGCACCTTACTTAAGTTGAAATCTCTGCTTTGCTGCTAAAAACCTTTCTTTTCTAGTCCCTGCAAAGCATAAGCCCAAGGAAATATTGCTGTGTGTGCTCAAGTGTATCTCCCCTTAACTCATTCATTCACAAAGTTCTGTTTGCCCCCGACTCTAGGTAACCATTTATAGCTTTTCTGAGTTACCTCTGACTTCCTATTAAGGAAAAGCACATTAAATGTCTGCTTATTTATCAAAAATGATCATAGAGATGGCTACCAATCTAGCATGCTTGTTAAAGACTTGTAGATCTCCGTGCTAACGCTCAGCTACCTAAAACTGAGTTAAAATCAGTTGATGTATACAAGGTGTTCAGGATTTTCAAGGCTTTATGAAATGCTGCAAACACCCACTCCAAGAAACCCTCTGAATTTTTCAGGTGGCCACTCCTTACAAGATTAATTGACCACCTGCTGAAGGATGCGTGAATCAAGGAACTCTCTGCTAGGCTCAGGATTTGTCCTTCTGTTTTCTTTGTTGCAGCAAACCAAACTTAAATGCCTCTGCATTGCATACCTGGTGGAGACATGTAGTTTTCTTTAAATACATATTCATGGAGTTCTTTTGGGTATTTTTCTTGGAAGTACACAGCTCGACCACTAGAAAATTGTTATGTTAAGGAGGGAAAACACTGGTGGTGCAAAGAGTTAATGTGCTTGGCTGCTAACCTAAAGGTTGGAAGTTTGAGTCCTCCTAGAGGCATCAAGGAAGAAAGGCCTGGTGATCTTCTGACCTAAAGCTTGGAAGTTTGAGCTCACCTGGAGGCACCTAGTAAGAAAGGCTCTGTCTCAAGTCTATATTTAGTGTGTGTCTATCACACCAGTACCAGTTACCCTCAAGCTGATGCTATTTCCACCCATGAAAGAGTACAACTGTGCTCCACAGGATTTTCAATAGCTGATTTTTTGAAAGGAGATTGTCAGGCTTTTCTTATGAGGTGTCTACATAAACTTAAATCTCCAACCTTTTCTTTAGCACTCAAGTGCACCAATCATTTGCATCACCTATGATTCCTCTGTAGTTATTACATACAATCATTGCATATTTAAAAAAATAAAATAAATCCACTGTCATTGAGTTGATTTCAATTCATAGGGACCCTATGAATAGTTTTTCTAATAGTGTGATTCATTGAAAATTATATGCAACACAGTTCTATGATGATACATATGGGGTCAATATGAGTCAAAACCGACTCCACTTGGTTACTGTTAGTAGTGAACCCTGTATGACAGATACTTCCTTTCCTCTGAAATGAGGTTTCAATGAATTTTTGTTGACGCTATCCCAGACAATTCCTCAGAAGGAAACAATTTTAATTAGTGAGGAGTCTTGAAAGAGAAAAATCCTCAGAATATCACATATTGCACTCAGAATAATAGATACTGAATCAGTCTGAAGAGCAGAGAATATAGGACTTAGAATATGTAGAGATGGTAGACATGTCCTCCAGTATTTGAACTTGCATCAGACTACTTCCCACTTTTGCGTGACAAAGTAGTGTATGTTTACAGTCCTCCTCTTTCCTCACTCATTAAAGCAAATTCTATCTACTGTTTCAATATCTCTCTCACCTTGCTGTCTGGGAATTCTAAATTTATTAACTATGGCATTTATGACATAGTGGAAAAAGACAAGAAAAATGAAAAACCTAGAAATGGAAGGCTGCCTTCCCTACCCCTAATGGAAAAGAGTGCAAAATAAATATGGCCAGAAGAATTAGGGAGAGGGAAGGATGAAGACACACAGCCTTAGCTAGGTGTCCTGAAAGTACTCTTTTGGGAGTGGGAAAAATTTTGGATGAGCACAGCATTCATTAGTTTGCAGAACATAAACTGACACAGATGTTTCGAAGACAAATATGCTTTTCTTCCCATGATGTCCTTTGAGAACCATTAAAGATTTTGAATGGATTTCATAGATTTTGCTGCTGACCTGTGTTTCTTTGTATGTGATGCTGCCCATTGATTTGGCCACTTATAAGCCCCTTATTTGGGGTTCACATCTGCTAGGTTTCACTCAGAGTATAAGTGTGGGTATATTAAGAATGTTGTAGTTATTTCATGGCACCATCTTTCAAGAGGCCTACAGCTTAACTTGAATGCAAAGAGGAAGATGAAAGAACTCAAAACCATCTCCTGTTAGCATCACTCAAAAGCATTGAGGGTATTTTGCTTGGAGAAAAGAAGACTTGGGGTCCTCCTCACAGCAGTCTTAGAAGATTTGATGAGAGATTATGTATAATGCATGTGGTTCCACAGAGGAATAAATCTAAGATCAACAAAAGAATGATCTCTTTTCTTAGGGAAAAAAGATTTTAGACCTATGCCAAAGAAGAAATTTCTGGCAGTACTGGCTACAGATGGAATGGTCAACATCCAAAAATAAGTTCTTTTAGGAGAAATATTCAAGCAAATTTTTTTTGTGGGGGACTATACAAAAGTGTGTAAGTGGATGAATATGAATTCAGCAATTCCCAAATTTGGATGATCAGTGCAATATCTGTGATTCACATCCAAGATTCTAAATAGGGAATGTGTATTTTTTAATTCAGTATAAATAAAATATAGAGTATCCATACAGTGAAATAGTATTTGTCAGTAAAGAAGGAAAGGTGATGTCACTGCTTAGGAAGTAGAGAGTTTCTGTATATGGTGGTGGAAAAATTGGTATCATTATTGGTGATGATACACAGTCATATTAATTTAATTGATATCACCAAGTTTTATACATGAAAAACATTTAATACTGTATATTTTTACAACAATAAGAAAGGGAATGAAATAACTGATAACACGCTACAACATGGATGGATCTTGAAAACATTATACTAAGTGAAAGACACTGGTTCTAAAGCCCACATATTATATGATTCTGTTTATATAACACGTCCAGAATAGGCAAGTCAATAGAGACGGAGAGTAGATTAGCAGTAAACTAGAGATGGAGATTTTGGTGGAGAAGGGAGTGATTACCAGTGAGTATAAGTTTTTTGGCGGAAAGTGATGAAAATGTGCCAAAGTTGATTGTGGTGATGGTTGCAGGACATTGTGACTACATTACAAACCATTGAATTGTACACTTTAAATGGGCTAACTGTACGGTATGTGGATTATATTTCTATTACGCACACACATTCACACACATTTGTGAACCAGATGATGCTGTCATTGGCGGAATTTGGAATCTGGGAACCGAATCTAAACTCCAGCCTCAATTGGAATCACCTGAGGACCTTTCATAAGTTAGTAATAAAGTCCATGCCCCAATTTCAGAGATTCTGATTTAACTGGGACTACAGAACTAGTTTTTCAAAATGTTCTTACGTGAGTTTAATATGCAGTTGAGATTAAGAACCTCAGAAACAGATGAATGTTAAGATCCTTATCTTCTTTTGAGGTGCTATGATTTCTTAAACTTCTAATTCTATCTTAGCATTTAAGGGCATGGGCTGTGAGTCAGATACTTTTAGCTCTGCTTTTTGTAAACTGTGTGACACTGAACAAGTTGTTTAACCTCTCTGAGCCTTGATTTCCTCATTTGTAAAATGAAAGTAGTGATGGAACCTACCCCACAGAGTGCTGTAAGAATGAAATGATGTGTGTCAATTATTTATCCCAGTGCCTAGGAAATAGGACTCAATATTGAAGAAGATGCTGATTGATTAACTGATATTGATTCCCCTGCAAGGAGTAGAAATGCAGATTTGGAGGTCTGAGTGTTTCTTATGATGAAATATTCCCAAAACATAGACCAAGTGCATACATAGTGGACATGTTTTATGGACAGAGATAGTGAAATAAAAAGGTCAGTGGGAAGTGATAAATATTCTTATTTGAGTATTATAGGAGTAAAACACAAAAAACTAATGCCACTCATTCTAAAAGTCTTCTTGTAAAAATGACACTTAGACAGGGCCAAGCATAGAAACCACAGTCCTTCCCAATGGCTGTATTAACCCAGAAAGACAATGTTTCCTCCTGAGACCTGAGGGAGATGCAGGATGTCTCAGAGGCAACTCTTCACTGGGTGCAAGTGTATTTTCAGCTTGGCAATGTTTAAAAATGCATACACACACACACACACAAACACGTATATGTAAAACCAACAAAATGACATCAGCAGCCACCTAGCATGAGAAAACAAGACCATAACATGAGTCTTCTGGGAGATCCAGCTCCTACCAGGTATCTACATGTGGAAAAAATAATGTGACACAAACTTTCTAAGACTAGATTTTACAGCTATAGAAGATGAGAAAGATTGATGATGCTTAATCTACCAGAGGACCAGTTCCCTGCTATTGCTTTGCTTGCTCTGATCTCCCCCTCACTTCCCCCACACCATCTTAAAAAACAAAAGTCCAGGCCTAATCAGAATCAGAACTCAGTATGCTATTAGTACACTTTTGGCAGACTCTAGACTTGGCATTGATTTTCTGACCAGTTTACTGATTAGTGTTTATTACTAATCATCTGTGGCTGGAAACACGACCCAGAGAGAAGAAAGACTGTGGCAACAGCATGTGGTGGCATTGTTAGAATTATTCACAGTGTCTTCAGCAGGAATCACTCAACCCAAATCCACAACTATAACAGATGCTTTAGCACGGCAAATCCCAGGCATTGGCAGCCAGGCAAGGCAGCCTTCTCTTAGCACTTGGCAAGACTTCCCTTTACTTTGCCCTGTGTCTGGATCCCAGTTCTTGGCCAGGAGCAAAGGTGGGACAGGCTGAGAGAATAAGAGTTTGCCACATCTGACAGCGATGCTCTGTGAAGTGTCTGTCCAATACATTGTAGAAAATCAAGGGTGTTCTCACGTTTGAGCACAAAGACAAGAGACCTGGGCATTATCCAACAGTGTATTTTGGGTCATCATGCCTCTTTGGATAACCCTCTTGAACTCAATTTTCTGGTGAAGAAATTTTTTCATTCATGTGGTATTTCAACAAATATTATTGAATGCCTATTGTGTGCCAAGCCTCTAGGAGAAAAATAATAGACCAACAGGCACATTAAAATTCACCATGAAAACTAGTAATAGAAAAAATGACTTTGTAACTGATGCTTTACTGCTATGGGCACTTGGGGAACACTCAAGCTAAGATTTACCTTTCTGAATAGATACGATTATATCATTTTCAACCAAATTCATACCCTAATTATTGTTGGCTTTGCCAATATTGCAGTTGCTTTGTCTAGAAATGTCTTTTAAAGATCTTTCTTCCTACTCCCCATAATAGGAAATAGAATTCTTACATTCATTTGGAAAATAGGAGAAAATTTTAAAAAATATCACCCATTGTCCTGCCACTGCAAAGCGACCACACTTAGCATTTTGGTATAGAATAGGTAGATCTGCTTAATGCAATGTAGACAGAGGCCCAGTATTTTATTGGGAAGGATTTCTTTGGGTATTTGTGGTTTCCCTCTTGGGTGAAATCTTTTAAGTTAATGTTTTGGCCAAGCCAATCAGGTATGAGAAGATTGTAAAATTGTTTTAAAAATAAGATGGCTGTGCTGTATTCTATGTTTTAAAAACTATTCCATAAAGGTTAACAAACATCTTTTTACCTATGAAGAAAATTATAGCTTCAGGAGGGCTGGAGCTAGATAGTCAAGATTTTTTTACTCATTTGGTCAAATGTTTGAATCAAGTGTGTTTTATGTGTCAATAACTAGGGTAGGAGACTATAAAGTGGGAAATACGGAGATATAGTCTAAGGGGCAAACAACCTTAAATCAGTACTAACACTCAAATAAGTATCACGGTATGTAGAAAGGAAAAGACAGGTGCTTAGAAATCATACTGCGGGGGGCCAAACTTATCCTGGAAGATTTAAGACTGGTCTTTCATAATCAAACACCCTTCTTGGTGGAGACTTTTCAAGCAATAATGGTCAGCTTAGGCCTTGTATTTCAACAGTTCCAAGTAGTCTTCCTACACCAGGCTATTTGTACCTTGCCTTTCATACCTGGTGTTATAAGTATGATTACATAGTGAAACTGAAAAACATGTCTTTGTGTGGTCAATCAGCTTTCTAACTGACCTTCCTCAGAACAGAATGTCACTTCCTGGAGACCATTTGCTCAAGTTCCCCCTACCTTCCAGTTCAACATTTGATATATGGTACCACTTTGGACCTAATTAAGGGGATACCAGGAATTCCAAGCTGTCTGCATAAATGGATAGAAAAAGCATCAAATAGGCCCTTTGAGTGGTTGTGGCAAAAAGATTCGTTGTGATTTATGCACCATACATTGGAAGACATCTGATGTGAAGTCAACAACTGAAATGGAATGAATAATTCAGTATGTGGATCAATCGCATCATCTCACTTGCCATGTTATTGCTATTTTTATGTAACTGAAAAGTGAAAAATAAAATTGATGCCATAAATAAACAACTGTCATTTGATATGAGATAGACTCTAGTGTTTTAGGGCTATCCTTGTTTCAGGGACTATGCTGATGCTTTTTACACAATTTAAAAATGTGCCCTTATTAAAACACAGGGAGAAATCTCTCTACATCTTATTTCAATGTATGTGTTAAAATTAAAAACAATGCAAAGGATGAAGCATAAAATCTCTTCATCAGAGGCTGGTTCTTCTTTGCTGGTCTTGTTCTGGAAATTGCTCAAGAGAAAGCCCTTAGCACCCCTTAGATGGTATAGTTGAACAATCAACTTTATGCAACATAAAGAAAATATTAAAAGTAATTCTTTGTACAATAGACTTTTTGCTTCATAATGCAGGTGTTTTTGATACAGTTTTTCCTTATTGTGGTATATATGTTTGTAACAAAATGTGCCATTTCAAAATTTTTGACATGTACAATTTAGTGACACTAAATGTACAATCATATCTTGTGCAGCCATCACCATTATTCATTTCCAAGTAGGTAGCTATGAACAGACACAGTCTAAAAACCTATATTCCTTCTCCATGAATCTTTTCTTGATTAAGTAAAAGGTAATTAATGACAGCTACCTCTTCCTATTCATTTTATGTCTCTCTAAAGAAAAGCACAAAACTTGACATATGTAATCTCATACTGTTGTTGTAATTAATGTTATAAATATCATTTGCTCACAATGATACAAAAATAATAATAATCAACTTAAATGTTTGTGTGACTATTGGCACCATTATTTCTGTCAGAGTCTTTGCTTTCTTTGATTAGAAATGTTTCTTCTTGAGGAGGTGGGAAATTTGGCAATGATTATGGGTGATGCTTGCACAACCTGGTTAATATAGCTGATATTACTGAATTGTACACCCCTCAAATGTTGAATAGACAAATGTTGCACTATATGTCTACTTTACAACAATAGAAAAAAAAAGAAAAAGAAATATTGTTTCCTGAAAGTGTTCACAGAACTTATTTTCTAGATGAGAAATACAAAATCTCTGAAGTTCAAGATTACTCTAAAAATTAGAAGCACAATTTTATTTACTAGTCATTGATCAAAGGACTAGCTCTAACTTTGTTTAGTTTTAATGATACATGTTAATAACAAAATCAGCATCTTTATCTGCCTATCTACTCTATTTACCCTTAGAAGGAGAATTTGGTATTTTTAGATATTTTATGTCAGAAACTTTTTGAATCTCATTTGAATATCTGTTAGATCAGCCTCAGTTTTCTTAATTTAATATAGAAATTCTCTTGAGGTCAAGGAGTCTATCTTAATAATACACTTTGTCTAGCAACACACTAGGTAGTGACAGGCATAGTAACAACAGATAACCGTGGACGATGGCATGATTCAGAGAGCATAGCTTTTTCTCTCTTTTCAGGTAACTACATTTCCTTTTTGCTTATTTTGGGAATTGAAAATACAGGAGGTTTTTAAATCTAAATCTACTTTAAAATAAACTCTTGCTTACTTTTTGCCCATCTCTGATCTCGGAATGGACAGGATCTGAGTGGGAAAGGATTAGATCATTTGAACTCTTTGGGGAAAAATGTAGGCAGTAGGCAGGAGGCTGATGTTTCTCTTTAGTTTGTATCACTGAACCACTCGTGTTATTAACTCTACCCTTCAGTACAACTGAGCATGTTTGTGCAGCCAAATATTATTTCATAGGAAAAATCAAACTTGAGTTCATGAGATTTCGGGAGAAGAATGAATGTAATCTGGAATTGACAAAGCATGCTGATGAAAACCAACGCTATGTCTAAAGATGATTGCTTTTAGAGCAATGCGATGGCCTTAGCTCAGAGGTGACAAAAGGTATTCTCTTTTCTTTTTGTCTTGGTTGAGCTTATTTTCAGAAGGGAACTAAATCTCTTTTATATCTCAGTGATCGGAGAAGAAAGACAACCTTCTTCCAGAGCTGACTGGGAACTGCACAGCGGAGAATGTTAGCAACATTGACCGAGCACATTGGATTTATGAAACTGATAGATTCAATGATGAACATTCAAAGGAATGCCATAACTTTGTGAAGTCCATGTTTATCTGCTCCTGTATATAGAAACTTGAAATTGGTGTTCTCAAGATTAAACCGAGTGATTTTTGCAGAGTTTGATCTAAGTAACAGGAGTCTAATGGTGCGGGTGGGGCACCTATAGGATAGTGTCACTTCTTTTGACTTCAATATAAATGCCATCCACTTAGTAGAAGTACGTGACTGGTACAAGCATAGGCAGCAGTTTTGGCAGCTCTCCTCTTTCAGAACTGCTATAGGAGAAAGAGACTCACTTTGCCACTTGGCCATTTCTCTCAGCATGCCTGAGTGCAAGAATCCTCCCCAATTTTTTTTATTTAAAGTGACCAATTTTAACAACAAAAATTAACAATGAATGTATGTATTGTAATGTTTTTGTTGGTATCTATTGCATAACAGTGCCTAATACACTGCAGATGCTTAGTAAATATTCACTGAGAGCACGTTGTGTGGTGGGGTGTGGTCTCTTTCTTCTCCATGAGGCTACAACTTCATGATGGCAAGATTTCTCTGCTATGCTTACCTCTGTACACTAGGTGCAGGCCCTAGCACGTGCCTAAGCATTCCTTCACAGATATGAAATGGATTAAAAAAGTAGAAACCATAGCCCTGCAAGACACACACTACTAACATTTCCTTTTCTCATAAGTGGAAACTGAGTTCTAAAGAGCTAGTAAGGAGCTACCTCTTTAGAGGACTGACCTCCAGGTTTGGGTAGCAATACAAAGTCAGCGCATGAGATGGCTGTCCCTTCAGACTGTTTTCTTTTGGTTTATGCATAGTTGATCACTTTTAATGAATTGTTTTGGATCCTAGCAGTGATGGATGCTGGAGAAACGGCTGAAGACAACTCACTTTTTTATTTATTATAAAGGTGTTCCGGAGGATGCAGGTAATGGTTTCCAGAAGAGGGCTCAGGGAGGAATTCCTCTTGGTTTTCTGCCTTGGGCAACGTTAGCTATTCCTAAGCAACTGGGGCAGTGGGTGAGTTTTTGTCTTATGAGCAATGTTCATTTATAGCTGTTTGCCATTCTTTTCTTACTTTCTCCACCTGGAAAGCCAAAAAGGACTTTGCAGGCCAGTGGTAGGTAATGTGTAACTATGTGCCTTTTCTTACTTCTGGCATCTTTGTGTATCTACATGCATCTTTAGCTCTTTTCTCATCAGAATGCCTTTTTGTAGGATTTATTTTACTCTACTGCATTGTGACATTGCTGTCTTTAGTTTTATTAGATAGTAATAAATATCTAATAAATAATTCCAGTTAGAGGCCAAGTTTGCAAGAGACATTAACAAAGTGAGTTACTGGGTTCTCTAGGTGCAAAAATCTTCAACAAAATCCTAGCCAATTGAATTCAACAACATATAAAAAAAATAGTTCATCATGACCCAGTTGTATTCATACCAGGGCTGGTTCAACATCAGAAAAATGGTTAATACAATCAACCACATAAATAATTCACCTGATTTTGTCAATTGATGTAAAAAAAGTCATTTGACAAGGTCCAACACTGATTCATGTTAAAAACTATCAACAAAATAGGAATAGAAAGGAAATCTCTCAATATAATAAGGGGCATGTACACAAAGCCAACCACCTACATCATCCTGAATGGAGAGAGACTGAAAGAATTCTCCTTGAGAATGTGAACTAGACAAGGATGCCCACTGTCACCATTTCTATTCAATATTTTGGTAGGTTCTGGCCACAGCAATCAGAGAAAACACAAAACAGGGCACTTGCATAAGTAAAGAGAAGAAAAAAAGTCCCTATTTGCAGACAATATGGTCATATACACAGAGAACCCTGAACAACCCACAAATAAACCACTGGAACTAATAGAAAAATTCAGCAAAGTATCAGAATATAAGATAATTTGCACCAGCTAAGAGATCATCAAAGAGGAAATCACCAAATGAATACCAGTTACTATAGGTCCCAAGAAGATAAAAATACCTAGGAATGAATCTAACCAGAGAAGACCCACACGGAGAGAATTATAAGACCCTACTGTAAGAAACCAAATGGGACTTAAGTGGACCAATCTACCCTGCTCATGGATGGGAAGACTTAACACTGTGAAAATGTTGATTTTACCCAAAGCAATCTGCTTATACAGTTCAATTCTATTACAAATTCCAATATCATTTTTTTTAATGACACAGAGAAAGAAATTACCAACTTTGTTTGGAAAGGGAAGAAACCTCTGATATGTAAAGTACCACTGAGCAAGAAGAATTCAGTGGGAAGCCTCATGTTACCTGACCTTAGAACCTACTACACTGACACAGTAGTCAAAAGAGCCTGATAGTGGTACAAAAATAGACACATAGACCAATGGAACAGAATAGGGACCCCAGAAATATTACCATCCTCTTCAGATTCGACGGCACTTTTGTTGGTAATCAACAAAAGCCCAAAAGTTGTAAACTGGGGTAAAAACAGTCTCTTTAACTAACGATGTTTGCGAAATTGGATATCCATCTGTAAAAAAAAACTGAAGCAAGACCCAGATTTTACACCTTACACAAAAACTAACTCCAAATCGATCAAAAACCTAAATACCAAATGTAAAATGATAAAGATCATTCAGGAAAAAATAGGGACAACAATGGAAGTTCTAATGCACGGCTTAGACATACTACAAAATTTGACCAACAATGCACAAACGACAGAAAATAGATAAATGGGAATTACTGAAAATCAAGCACTTAATGCTCATCTAAACAATCAAGAAAGTTCAATGACTACCTACAGAATGGGAAAAAATATTTGGCAACTACATGTCAGATCAACATCTGATTTCAATAATCTACAAAGTACTACAAAATATCAACAAGAAAAAATGTAAATAATCCAATTAAGCAGTGGGCACAGGAGATGGACAGACACTTCACCAAAGAAGAAATCCAAGCAGCCAGAAAACACATGAGGAGACACTCACAATCATTAACTATTAGAGAAATCCAAAATCAAACCTACAACAAGATACCATTTCACTCCAACAAGGTTGGCCATGATCCCCAAAATGCAAAACAACAAATGCTAGAGAGGCTGTGGAGAGATTGGAACTCTTTTACACTGCTGGTGGGAATGCAAAATGGTGCAACCTCTTTGGAAAGCAATTTAGCCCTTCCTTGAAAAAATCCCACTGCTCAGAATACATCCTACAGAAATAAAGGCAGTCACACAAACATACATGCATACTTATTTATTGCAGCACTGTCTACAAATAGCAAAAAGATGGAATCAACCCAAGTACCCACTAACAGACGAATGGCTAAACAAATTATGGTGTATACATACACACAATGGAAAGCTATGCAATGATAAAGAACAGCGATGATTTTAGGAAACATCTCATAACCTGGTTTCAACTAGAAGGCATTATGCTGAGTGAAATCAGTCAGCTGCAAAAAGACAAGTATTGTATGAGACCTCTGCTATAAGGACTTAAAAGTGTACTTAAGTACAAAAGAAAAGACTCTGACAGCTACAGCAGTGGGGAGGGAGGGAGACGGTTAGTCATAGATTAGATAGTCAGCAGGAATTTGGTTAGGCGAAGGGAGTAACAGCACGCAGTAGAGAGCAGGTCAGCGTAACTGGACTACACCGTAAACTGAAAGGTTTTCTAAACTCAGTCTAACATTTCAAAGGACAGAGTAGTAGGGATGATGGGTCTTGAGACCATGTTTTCGGAGACATTGAGGCCAACTGGCGTAACTAGCCTATTGCTAAGAGTCTTCTGCACCCCATATCGGTGAGCGGTGTCGGGGGTCTTAAAGCTACCAAGCTGCCATCTGGAGAACACCAAATGGTCCTAATCAATCTGGAACAGATGATGAACAAGAACATCAAAGACATGAGGGAAAAATGAACCCAGAGGACAGAAGGACCCATGTGAATGGGAGACCGTATCAGCGTGAGACCAGAAGAACCAGGTGTTGCACAGCCACCACCAAAGGCAGCCGTGATGGGGGACATAATGTAGAATCTCTGAGGCAACATGAGAAAAAGAGGTGTGCAGTTCAAGAACTCTTCTGAAAGACCAGAGCTGATGGTCTGACAGCCTGGAGGATCGCCTGGAAACATAGCCCCTAGATTTGCTGCTGGCCCTGATCTGAAACCAGTACTGAGGTCTACTCTTCCAACAAGAATGGACTTGACTTGGGGACACAGTGTGAGTGTATGGTGTGTGTACTTTATGGTTTTATACATTTATAGGAGACTTTCCTGGTTTCTTTCCAGATGGGACAGAAGAGTGGAGAGGAAGGGACAGGTGCTTGTTACGAGAATATTGGAAGTACAGAGTAAAAAGGAGGAATGTGCTGTCACAGGGTGAGGAGAGCAGATAGAGTTGCAAATAGGTGGGCATGTGGAATTGAACTGGATTGTATGTTTTCAGTTAGTCACAATAAAAAAAAATCTGAAAAAAAAGTTGCTGGATTCAAATGTCAGTTTTCGTGTTTACTTGCTGTGTGAATTTGAGTAGGCTACTTAACCTTAGTTTCTCCATCCAAGAAATGGAGTATTAACACCTGCTTCAAGGATAAGGATTTGTTGCTGGGATAAAAAGTGATGACCTATGCAGAATACCTGGCACAGAGCCCAGAACACACAAACAATACGTATCAGCTATTATTTTCTTCATCATTCCTAGTGACTCTGTAGGACAGAGTAGAATAGTCCCATAGGGTTTCAAGGCTGTCACCTTCAGAGGAACAGACTGTCAAATCCTTTACCCATAGAGTGACTGCTGGGATTGAACCACCAACTTCTCAGTTAGCAGCCTAGTGCTTAACTGGTATGCCACCAGGGCAGAATTGCCTCCATGGCATCAGATTTAGTTTTTTTATTTCATTATTTTCTTATTTGAGCTGCAACCTCCTACTTAAATCACTCTTTCAATGCTCTGGAGTAGCACTGACATTTGTGGCTAGATACCTCCTTGTCTTAGAGGCTGTACTGCGCCTCGTAGGGTGTTTAACAGCATCTCTGGCCTCTATACCCTGGGTGCCAGGGGTACCCCCTCAGCTGTGAAAAACAAAAATGCCTCCAAGACACTGTAAATATTTCCCAGTTGAGAAGCACCGTTCTACAAGTCTCCTTCTGTCTTTTGTTGATCCTTATGTTCCAATAATCCTCTATGTCTGCCCAAATGTTGTTCACATGCTGTTGAGTTCATTTATTTTTTTAAATTCAAACTTAGTGGCCCATATAAAAGCCTCTTCTCCACTAACCATGCAGTAAGCATTTACTGAGCACCAGCTATATAGCCTTTGCCTTTGAAGAGACAACTCTGGGAAAGGAGTCTGCCCATCCATGTATACAAATCACTGTAATGCAGTTCAGTGAGTGGTGGAAGTTTATGACACCCATACTTCTCATGCCTGTACTTTTTTTTCAAGATGGAAAGAAATACAGGGCACATGCTTTGACACAACGTTTTTTTTTTTATGATCTGCATTTCAATTTATACAAAATAACATATGTTCAAATCGAATCATAGGTAGGTAAAAGGCTTAATGAATTACCTTTTGAAGACAGTAAAATTACATGAAATTATTAACAGCTTAGAAAGCCTATAATGCATGACAGCTATCAAGGAAGAGAGTGATGATTCTAGTATTAGGCAGATAACCTGATACATACTGAGGCAGTAATAACTGATAAAAAGTTAGACTGATGCCCCTTCCTGATGTCATTTACATTTTAATGCAGAGCTATAGTGCACTAGGTTACAGTGTGAGTATTATAGGGGATGACGCTTGTAGAAATGGAAGCTGAACATTTTCTGTAAACTAACAAAACAAATGCTGTGCAGGGAAGTGAGGCAGGCTGGGAAAATTCCCTTTAATAAGCAATCAAAACACACAACAAATCCAAATCCAAACACACGTTAAAAAGTAAATAAACAAGAACAGTTCAGGTTCCCCGATGATCTCGGGTTTGTTTGCAGCGATCTCACAATAAGTGCCGGAACAAGAGAAACTTGGAACAGGGTCAAATAAGATTCTGAGGTACATTCCTCAGACTAATGATGGTGATAGAATACGATTTGAGTTAATGACAGATGGAAAAATTCTTGGCAGGACTCCTCTTAAGTTTTATTAAAAAGTAAATAGAGAAAGTGTGACTTTGGCAAAACGTCTCTCTCCGTGATTTCCTCTTTGGGTTCTGTGCTACTCAGCAGCACACAAACTAAACTATTCCTTAAGAGCACAATAAGTTAGTAGTGAATTGCAACACTGTGAAGTCTAGGTTTTTTGTTTGTTTTTTTAAATCAGATTTGGTGTTATGAGTCACTTACAGTATTTGGTTCCCAAAGTTTCCTTTTGATTAAGAAGGTGCTTTATAAGGGTTCCATTGCCAAATACAAGTATCTCCAAATACAATGCCCATTCATGGTCAGCCAAGTGCCGTCGAGTTGGATCAGACTCATAGAGAAGGTACAATATATTTCCTTTTGGTGGTGATTTTGTGAAGATGAAGGGAAAATAAAAGAGAAGACAAACTTTGCTTTTCAAGACGGGCTGTCACTGACATTTTAACATCAGTTTGTACAACTGAAGTCACAAAAGACCCATGACACAAATCCATTTCCCTTTGGGTCTAAATAGTTGTACAGTCCAACACAGAGGCTAGGTGAGAAAGCACTAACATAAACCAGGAACTTGTTTTCCGAAGCTCAACTTTGTATAACACGTTGCTGTTGAGTCCATTTTGACTTGTAGCAACCCTGTAAGACAGTGTAGAACTGTCTATGTGGTTTCTATTGAGTGGCTGGTGTTTTTGAGCTGCCATCCTTTTGGTTACCAGCCAAGCTCTTAACCACTGCACTAACAGGTCTTGCAGCTTTGTATAGGCCCACAAAAAGCACAAAGATGCTTTCCGAGTGTGTATAACAGGGTCATTTTAAGGACACAGTTGCTGGACTTGGTTCTCTTGGCATCTGTTCAGGACCGCTAAGAAAAGTCAGTTGTCTTTTACCTTCTGATTACCCCACCCCAACAAATCTCTAGGAAATTCCACTCACTGAGTATCCTCCTATTAGCATAATGGTGTGTTTTAATTTGGAGAAGAAGCATGTGTTTCTTATAAGAAAGTTGTTTTAGGTCTTCAAATGTCTCTGTCAAACACTTTCATTTTGTTTGGAGAAATAATTGCAGATCAGTACTGTTGAAACAAAAACGTCAGAGAAATTGCTTGTCCCAATGTTCCTAATTTGGTGGACGTCTGCTCAGTGAATGACAAAAGTTTAACTTGACCATGCCAAGAAAAACACATCCATTCTGACCGTTGTGAAAACTGACATAGTTATAAGGGATGACAGTCGCTTTGCTTTGGTCGTTTTCCTCACATCCCAGTGAAAGATCTCTCCTCCAAGTGCAATTCCATTTCTATGCAGCCAACAATGGCAGGTGAAACTGTGGAACCGACCATGGTGGTCTTTCGGTACTCTTTTTCTCCTTATTTAACAGGTACTTTCAGTTGGCCCAGGAAACCCTGGTGGCATAGTGGGCTAAGTGCTATGTCTGCTAACCAAAAGTTCAGCAGTTCAAATCTGCCAGGTCATCCTTGGAAATTCTACGGGGCAGTTCTACTCTGACCTCTAGGGTCACTATGAGTTGGACATGACTCTACAGCATTGAGTTTTAGCAGGTTTCAGTTGGCCCAGGAAACCCTGGTGGCATAGTGGTTATGTGCTGTATCTGCTGACCATAAGTTGGTGGTTCAAATCTGGCAGACACTCCTTGGAAACTCTATGGAATAGTTCAACTCTGTCCTATAGAATCCCTATGTGTCAGAACAGATTCAACAGCAGTGAGTATGTTTCTGGTTTGGTCAGTTGGCCCATAGTACTCAGGACCACTGTGTGGATATCTTAGCTGACGCCTTCTTCTTTCCACACACATTTTCCCTTAGACATTTCCCAGCCTAAGACCCTGCTGCTTTTTGGCCATAACCTTCATGGCTCTACCTGTGAATGTAAGAAATATATAATTTTGAAAGATGTGCTCACAGTAGCATTTGTATAGATGGTGTACTCATGAGTTAAAGTTAACACAGATACACATATGTACACACACATACTTATTAATTTGTTTATAACAGTGAAAATTATGAAGAGTGAATAAAATCAGACATAATCATACTACTGAGTGTGTACTGGTGAAAGCAGAGAGTGGGTCGGTAGGAGACAAGAACACAGGCCTCCTGCCTCTGCTTCTACCAGCACGGCTTCTATCTTATCTGGTATTTTATTGGATGAGTCCCTCATGAGATACCACGGCAAGCAGTGTTTCCAACACTGAAAATACAAACAAAAGTTAAAAACCACTGTCAAGTCATGTTATGTAGCAGTATACCAACAGTGTTAATTAACAGTCTATAGCTCTACAAAACAACATGGATGAATCTCAGAAGCGTAATGCTGAGCAAAGGAATGGGGTAAAATAAAATATGTACTGTATCGTGAGTGGTTGGTGGGTTTGAACTGCCGATCATTTTGTTAGCAGCCAAGTGCTTCACTGCTGCACCACTAGTGCTTACAAGCTTTGTAGTTTGTATACCATATATAGAAGGTGTGATGCATGTAAAGCTATCTATGCTGTAGAAGTTTGGAAAGAAGGAATTTACTGTTGCACTGGGGGTAATAATTAGAAAGAAGGGAATTTTAGGTGGTTGGAGCTTATGAGATTCTGGAATTTTACTGGTTTCTTGGTCTAGTTGCTGGTTACATAGGGGTGTCCAATTTGTGGACATTCACTTAGCTTTACATTTTCATGTGTATTTTCTATGTGTATATTTTACTTCAGTGAAAGGGCAAATACACACAGAGAACCAAAGGTTGGTTCCTAAAGTAAGATACATATGGGTTTTGGAGGCCTACTGAGAAAAGGTAGAGAAATGTTAGCTATAGATGCATTCACTATGTTTGCCCTGCCTACTGAGCATCTGGGACACCCAGATCTCCAGGGTGTATTCTCATCCATACATTTGAATCCCAAATAGTACATGTCCTTAGATCCACAGAATATGTGTGAACAAATAAGTGTTGGTCAATAGTTATGACCTAAACAAAAAGTAGCTAAAAGATACAACCCCTCCCCTTAAAATTTAGCAACATAAATATTTGATTTACTAAAGTAACTGCTGGGAAACAACCTGGGACTTTTTTATTAAATTTTATTTAATTTTTAAAAATCAATTGTTTAATTAAATCCATGCAGAAATATCATATCAGTCGTTAGAAACAACGTCTCATGAGACAATATTAGCACCATGCAAAACATTCTCAATGTGGTAAATGTGGAGAAAACATATTTTGCAGTGTGTTAGCCCTGTACATATGCATAGAAAAAAATAAACCTGAAAGCCTATGCACTGAAATGTTATTATCTGTGTATGAGACCATACGTAATCTCTAGTTATTTTTTTCTTATTTGTATTTACTAAAACATTTAGCTGGAACACGTATTGTTTTTGTAATGAAGAAAAAAATATGATTTTTAAAGATAAAAAAATCATTCAATTCTGGAAAAAGCC
The DNA here is from genome assembly GCA_028571685.1 of Heterohyrax brucei. NCBI lineage: Eukaryota > Metazoa > Chordata > Mammalia > Hyracoidea > Procaviidae > Heterohyrax > Heterohyrax brucei. Next base: position 177,067,132 of record CM053141.1, read on the forward strand.
AAGTGCCAGCCAGCCAAGTGCCATCAAGTTGGATCCGACTCGTGGCAACCCTAGGGGCCAGGGTAGAACTGACCCCCAGAGTATTCAAGGAACGCCTGGTGGATTTGAACTGCTGACCTTGTGGTTAGCAGTGGTAGCACTTAACCCACCACACCACCAGGGTTTTCAATTCTGGAAAGGGAAACAAAATGTAAATATCAAAAAGAGAGATTGATATTCTCAGAAGTATTGTCCTTCAATCCTTGTGCTCATGAAGAAGGAACAAGTATGAAGGAATCATCAGAGGTGGTAGAATTTCACCGAAGAGTTCCTCTGGCATCAACAGTGACAAACAGTATTCAATCAACGCCTGTCTGAGAGCTGCTCTGTTAGAACCCACCTAACCTAACTCACACTAACCTCATGATACAGGTGATAGTACTTCTCCATTCTTGGTTTTTAGATAAGAACTATTTGGTGGGAGAAAGTAACTTGCCCACATCCCCCAGCTAGTAAATTTCACAGCCAGCGTTAGTCAACCCCACATTTGCCTGACTCCTTGTGGTTGTCATTGTCTGCTGCCGTCAAGTAAGTTCTAACTCACAGCAACCTCGTGTGCAGCAGAGCTAAGTGTTGCCTGGTTCTGTCTTCGTGACTGTGGCATGCTTGAGTCCATGGTTACAGCCCCTGTGTGTTCTGAGAGACTTCCCACATCATGGGCTCATCTGCCAGCGCGCTATCAGACACTACTCTTTTGTAATCCAAAGGGTTTTCATTGGCTAGTTTTGAAAGGACATCATCGCCAGGCATTTCTTCTTAATCTGTCTCAGTCTGAAAGCCCCACTACAACCTGTCCATCGTAGGTGATCCTGCCAGTGTTTGAAATGCCAGTGTCACACCTTTCAGCATCATAGCCGTATGCAAGCCATCACAGTAAGACAAAGTGACAGACAGGAGGTGATGTCTGACTCCGAAGACCATGCTTCTCCCTTGTTTTATCCCTCAGAAGGAGTGACAAGATTCAGAATACCTAGTTTTCTTGTTTGAAATCAGTGTGTGTGTTTGGGGGCGGGGGAAGCTGGTGGTGACGAAAATGAAGCCAATCAAGCAAATAGCACTAAGAGCTTTTTTGCCTGATACTAAGCTACCAGTCAGGAAAAATGGAGACCTTTTTCCTCTGTAATTCAGCATAGGAAATCGTTGTGCAGAGGCTCTGTTGCCTCTTTCCGAATAAAAGGTAAAGTGACACTTGAGTTTAATTTTTAAGAGTGTGCAGCCAGGCTTTATGCAAGTTTAGGTGATACACACTATTTTTCAGATTGCCTACATTCTGACAGCCAATTGAAGATGCTTGCTCCCAAACAGCATGAAGGTCATCCACAAGGCTTGATGGTCCAATGTTTTCTGGGCCTGCTTCTCCAGCCCATTACTCGTTACTGCAAACCAACTTGATGGCTCCCAACAACAATTGGAGCTGAAGGATTTGTAAGAGATGTCAACCTAAATCTATCAAAAACGAGTTCGCTACCTCTCTGAAGAAACGTATTTAGAAAGTGTGAGAAGTATGTAAAATGCATTCACTCCTACATATTACCCAGTTGGAGAAAAGAATTAAAATGTGAAGTATTCATCTAAACGGATATGCAATATGATTTTGGCAAATTCAACCAGTTAGGATATTACAGCTTAATGTATGTTTAGGAATAAACTTTCAGCTTTATTGCACTTTTCAAGGAACCCCTCATGTATGTGTTTACCCCAAGGTAGACCTGAATGACACCTTTTCTGTCTTTGGTTTGCTGAATTGCAATATCAGGATAATAAATGCTGGCGTTGGAGTCTGTGTGTGTTTCATTCCTCTTAGGTAATTGTGGGCTTCAAGGGCTTTTCTCTTCAACATTGCGGATAAAACACTACATCACACTCTTTAGTGAAAGAGACACTGTCTTCTTCAAGATGCCTGTTCAGCTGTTCCACAGCTGAAGAGCTAGGGAGACTTAAATTACATTCTTTTTCCTGCCATTAAAAGGGGGTGGGAGCCAAGGGGGAACAAGAAACATGCATCTGGTTCAGTTGCGTTGCCAAGTTCTTCATTTAATTGTTTTGTAATTTGAAGAAAACCACAAATGACAAGATGAAATAGCTAGGAATAGAAATACAGAATTTAATTGTTCATGTCAGGATTTCAATTCTCAGACCATGGTAATTTGAGTCACAGTTTCTGACCAACAAACCAGGAAATCACCGATGCCACTGCTAAGTTTGTGCAACCTCCGTGATTTCCCCACCCTAGCCCATGTTCAAACAACCTCCTTCAGCCAGAAAGAGAGGAAAAGGCTCCCCTTATCCCTGTGGATTTGATCCTATCAGCTGGAATTCAAGACAAGATTACCTAAGAAAAATCACTACATTCAGCCAAGAGCCAAAGAAAACCAGTTCCTGAGTGCCAAACACCTAATTGATGGTTGTTACTAGTATGGAACATCCTTCAGAGTTCCTCAGTTGTACCTTTTCTGGACCAAGAGGTCAGTTAGCCTAGAAGGGGCTAGTCTAGATTTTAAGTCAAGAACACTATATCAGTTACTCTCAGTCACCAAGATGAGCTTATTTCTCTTGTTCCACTGCCTGAAATGAGAGTTATATTGTATGTACAGTAAATATTCAATTACTATTTGTTAAATGAATCTGTTTAATAAGCAAAAATGTTCAATACTATGAGCTATAGAATTTTGTAAAGCAGTTGAACAGATGTTCTGGTTATGTGTTACCTTAGTTAGCCCATGATTCTCAGTGGTTTGGCTGATGCTATGTAATCTTCCTCCATTTGGGAATCTGATTTGAAGAGTCAATCAGCTTAAAGCCAATCAGTTTCCTTAAGGGTGTAGGCTATACCCAGTATACCTGGCAGTCTTGGCAAAGCTCTCTGTGGCTCCTGCATTGGACTCATCATTCTTTTTTTTATTATGATTGAGTGAAAATACACATTCCCATATAAATTTGCATGCCCACCTATATGCAATTCCCACTGCTCTCCCTGCCTGGTGACAGCACACTCTTCCTCTCTGCTCCATACATGTCTTGTCCTTCCAACAATCTCCTATCCTCTTCTCTCCACCCACTCCACCACCTTCAGTAAGCGGTCAGTGGGACAACATGCTCTAGATACATAGAACCATAAACTGCACACATGATATGGTCACTCTGCGTCACCAAGTCCAATCCATTCATGTCCAAAGAGTTGACCTCCATCATGATTTATGGACAGGGACAGCATGAGAGCCAGGGGCCGTGCTCCCAGGGGAACTCTGAAGCCCCTGGACCATCAATTGTGGTCTTTTAGCCGAGATCTCAGGGTGCACCCCTTTTTATTCTTTTGTTGCCGGTGAGACTCAACTTTTTGAGCTCCATGACGGCTATCACTGGTGATGGCCGGGCACCACTCAGTTCTTCCGGTCCCAAGTCTATGTAGGCACCCACTCACGTGGGTCTCTCTGTCTTCTGGGTTCTCTTTCCCCCATGTCATTTTAGTCCTTGGTGATCATACGTTCCTGCTGAGTTGGGACCATTTGCTGAAGCAGCTTGGCAGCTTTTAAGACCCCAGACACCACTCACCAATGTCGGGTGCAGAAGTCTCTCAGCAAAATGCTAGTTGTGCCAATTAGCCTCTATTTCCCCTGAGAGTATGGACCCAGCCTCCTGCCCCAGCTACTCTGTCCTTGAAATACTGGGTTAAGATGGGAAGAGTAGTCATTATGTTGAAGTCTGGTTAATACTGATCTTCTAGTGCGTGCTGTCACAGATTTCACCCAAGCAAATTTCTATCAACTGTCTAATCTGTATCCTCCCCATCTCACTCTCCCTTTCTCCCGACCCTTGCAGCTGTCAAAGAGTCTTTTCTTCTATACACGAGTCAGTTTTTAACTTCTTATCATAGGAGTCTCATAAAACATTTGTCCTTTTGTCACTGACCACTTTCACTCAGCATAATGTCCTCCAATTGAAACCAGGTTATGAGATGTTTCCTGAAATCATCATTGTTCTTTATCATTGCATGGTGTTCCATTGAGTATATATACCATAGTTTACCTATCAGTTCTTCTGTTGTTGGACGCCTGGGTTGATTCCATCTTTTTGCTATTGTGGACTGTGCTGTGATAAACATTCTTGCACATGTATCAGTTGGTGTGAATGGCCTTGAATCTGTAGGACATATTCTGAGCAGTGGAATTGCTGGGCCAAATGGTATATTTAGATCCAGCTTTTTAAGAAAGCACCAGATTGCTTTCCAAAGAGGATTGCATTTTGCAATCCCACCAACAGTGTATGAGAGTTCCAGTTTCTCCACAACCTCTCCAGCATTTGTTGTTGCGCATTTTTTGGGTCATGGCCAACCTTGTTGAAGTGAAAAGGTATCTCATTTTAGTTTTAATTTAAATTTGTTTAATAGCTAATGATCGTGAGCATGTCCGGATACATTTTTTGTTTTTTGTTTTTTTTTTTTTTGGCTGCCTGGATCTCCTCTCTAGGAAAGTGTCTGTCCATCTCCTTTGCCCATCTGTTAATTGGATTATTTATCTTTTTCTTATTGATGTTCCATAGTACCTTATAGATTTTAGAGATCAGACATCAGTCTGACATGTAGTTGCCAAATATTTTTTCCCAGTCTGTATGTGTCCTTTTAATTGGATGAGCAAAAGTGTTTGATTCTTAGTAGTTTCCATTTATCTATTTTCTCTTCTGTTGTTTGTGGTTTATTTGATAAATTTTGATGTCTCTCTCCATAGTATATTAAAACCTCCATTGTTGTTCCTGCTTTTTCTTGGATGAGCTTTATCATTTTAGATTTCATATTTAGGTCTTTTATCCAGTTTGAGTTGGTTTTTGTATAAGGTGTAAAATATGGGTTTTGTTTCAGTTTAGTGCAAATGAATATCCAATTTTGCCAGCACCATTTGTTGAAGAAATTGTTTTTATCCCAGTTTAATGTCTTAGGGCTTTTGTCAAATATCAACTGTTCATAGGAAGATGGTGTCATCTCTGGGGTCACAATTCTGCTCCATCGATCTATCTGTCTCTTTTTCTGCCAGCACCAGGCTGTTTTGACTACTGTAGCAGTGTAATATGTTCTAAAGTTGGGTAGTGAGAGGCTTCTGAGTGTGTTCTTCTTCTTCAGTAGTGCTTTACTTATCCAGGGCTTCTTCACTTTCCAAACAAAGTTGGTGATTTGTTTCTCGATCTGATTAAAAAAGTCACTGGAATTTGTATTGGGATTGCATCATATAAGTAGATTGCTTTGGGTAAAATAGACATTTTCACAATGTTAACTCTTCCTATCTGTGAGCAGGGTAGGTTTCTCCATTTACATAAGTCTCTCTTTCTTGTAGTAAGGACATGTAGTTCTCTTTGTAAAGGTCTGTTATTTCTCTGGTTAGATTTATTCTAGGTACTTGATCTTCTCGGGGGCTATCGTAAATGGTATTGATTTAGTGATTTCTTCATTAATAATCTCATTGTTGGTATAAAGGAATCCTACTGATTTACTTTTGTTTATCTTGTATCCTGAGACTTTGCTGAATGTTTCTATTGGTTTGAGTAGTTTCCTTAGGGATTCTTTAGGATTCTCTGCATATACAATCATATCATCTGCAAATAGGGAAATTTTTACTTCTTTGCTGATACAGATGCACTTTATTTCTTGATCTTGTCTAATTGCTCTGACTAGAACTTCTAGTACAATGTTGAACAGGAGAGGTAGAGTGGGCATACTTGTCTAGTTCTCATTCACAGCAGGAATTGTTTCAGTCTCTCTCCATCAGGGTAACACAGGCAGTTGGCTTTGAATAAATGGCCCTTATTGAATTGAAGAATTTACTGTCTATTCCTATCTTGCTGAGAGTTTTTAGCATGAATGAGTGTTGGACTCTATCAAATGCCTTTTCTGCATTAATAGACAAAATCAGGTGATTCTTGTCTTTTGTGACATTTGTGTGGTTGATCACATTAATTGTTTTTCTGATGCTGATTCAGCCTTGCATCCCTGGTAGGAATCCAACTTGGTCATGATGGAATATTTTTTTGATATGTTGTTGTATTCTATTGGCAAGAATTTTGTTGAACATTTTTGCATCTAGATTCATAAGTGATATCTATCTGTAGTTCTCCTTTTTGGTTGAGTCTTTCCTTGGCTTTGGTATCAGGGTTATGCTGGCTTCATAGAATGAATTTAGGAGTATTCCGTCTCTTTCTATACTGTGAAATATTCTCAGTAGTAGTGGAGATAACTCTTTTCTAATAGCTTGGTAGAATTCTACCATGAAGCCATCTGGGCCTGGGCTTTTTTTGGTTGGTAGTTTTTTTATGAGTGTTTCAATCTCTTCCTTTGTGATGGATTTATTAAGTTGTTGTGCTTCACCTTGTGAAAATTTGGTTGGGATATGAATCTAGGAATTTGATCATTTCCTCTAGCTGTTCAAATTTGTTAGAGTACAGTCTGTCATAGTATTCAGCTACAATATTTTTGAATTCTGTTGGATCTGTTGTGACAACTCCCCTCACATTTCTTATTTGGGTTGTTTCCTTTCCTGTTTTTCTTTAGTCAGTTTAGCCAATGGTTTGTCAGTTTTGTTGGTCTTTAAAAAAAAACAGTTTTTGGTCTTTTCAACTGTTCTTTTATTCTCTTTCGTTTAGTTCTGCTCTTATCTTTAGGATCTGTTTTCTTCTGGTGCCTGAGGAGTTCCTCTGTTGTTCTCGCTCTACTTGTTCAAGCTGTTGGGTCAGTTTTTTGGTTTGGCTTCTTTCTTCCTACCAGATATGTGCATTTATGGAGATAAACTGACTTCTGAGCACTGCTTTGGCTGTATCCCATAGGTTGTGGTAGGAAGTGTTTTCGTTCTCATTGGAATCCATAAATTTCTTTATTTCATCCTTGATTTCTTCTGTAATCCACAGCTTTTTTTTGAGCAAGATTTTGTTCAGTTTCTATGACTTCTACTTTCCATGTTTTTTCTGCTATTGATTTCAACTTCTATGGCTTTATGATCTGAGAAGATGTTTTGCATTAATTCAGTGGTATGGAATTTGTTCAGAATCGCTTTATATCCTAACACATGGCCAATTCTGGAGAATGTTCCACATACACTGGAGAAGAAGGTGTAGTTGTCCATTGATGGATACAAAGCTCTGTATATATCAATGAGATCTAGTTGGTTAATTGTGGCAATAAGGTCTTCTGTGTCTTTATTGAGCTTTTTTCCAGACAATCTGTCCGGTATTAAGAATGGAGTGTTAAAGTCTCCCATTCTTATTGTGGAGTGATCTATCTCGTTTTTGAATTTAGTCAGTGTTTCTTCAATGTATTTAGGGGCTCTAATGTTAGGTATGTGAATATTTAATATTGTTAAGTGCTGCTTGTGTATTGAACCTTTCAGCAATAGTGTCCATCCTTGTCCACGATGGTGGATTTTGCATTAAAGTCTATTTTATCTGAGATTAGAATTGCCACACCTACCCTTCTTTGTGTGTTGTTAGCTTGATACATATTCTTCCATCCTTTAATTTTCAGTTTGTTCATATCTTTAAGTCTAAGGTGAGTTTCTTGTAGGCAACATGTATGTGGGTTGTGTCTTTTGATCCAAGATGTCACTGTATATCTCTTTGCTGGAGCATTTAGTCCATTCACTTTCAATATAATTATTGATAGTTGTGTGTTTAGTGCTGTCATTGTGATATGTTTACTTCTGTATTGATGTTTTTTCTGTTGTTCTTATTAATCTGTTCTGGGACATTCTTCATGAGTTGATTTTTCACCTTCTTCAGGGTTGGTTTTGTGGTTGTTGAGACTGTGGTATTACATTTCTTAATTTGACATGTTACATCTTTATTGTGCTTTACAGCTGCCCTTATGATCCCCCTTAGTAAACTATGTATAAACCCAATTTTAATCATTACCAGTCTTATTAACTTCCTCTCCATCTGGAAGGACTATAATGACTGTAGTACATCCCTCTTTTTAATATGATGACATCATGGCTTCCATGATATGATCACTAGATCATTTCTTTCACCATTATAGCTTTGATTGAGTTTGGAGCCTTCCCTAACTGAGAAGAATTATGGGTGATGTGTCCTGTATTTGCTTCTAAAATATAAAATTAATAGTTTTGTTGTTCTAAGCCAAGAGCCTCTTTCAGTATTTCTTGTAGCTTTGGTTTGGTTTTTACAAAGTATCTGAGTTTCTGTTTATCTGTAAATGTCTTAATTTCATTTTGATATTTGAAAGATAGTTTTGCAGGATATGTAATTCTTGGTTGGCAGTTCTTCTCCTTCAAAGCTTTGAATGTGTCATGCCACTGTCTCTGTGCCAGGATCATTTCTGTTGAGAAATCCAACAAAAGCCTACAGGGTTTCCCTCTGAATATTAACTTTGCTTTGAGTCTTGCTGTCTTTAAGAGTTTCTGCTTATGTTTCATTTTGTTAAGCTTGATCATGTGTTGGAGTCTTTCTTTTGTGATCTATATCGAGTGACATTCAATATGCATCTTGGATATCTGTATTCTCTTCTTTCATAATTTCTGGGAAGTTTTCTGTCAGCAGCTCAGTAGCAATACTTTCTGTGTTCTCAGGTGTCTTGCCCTGTTCAGGAACTCCAGTTAATTGTAGATTGTTCCTCTTAATAGGGTCCCACATGCTTCTCAATGCTTATTCATTTTTATTTTTTTTTTTTTCTGATTTCTCCTCGTAGATGCTGGAGTCAGTAGCTCTGTCTTCCAAGTCAGAAAGGTTATTTTCCATTTGTCCCATTCTGTTTTCTTGGCTTTGAATTGAAGTTTCTGTCTTTGATTTTGTTCCTGATACATTGGGTTTCAGAGTCCTGGTATTCCATCAGATCAAATAGCCTGCTTAATTTTTCATTTTGCTCTGCTGCATTTTGTATAAGGTCTAGGAGGACACTCCATATAATCGTTTTGTATTCACCTTCTGATAGTTTCAGAAAGATTTCTTCATCTGGAAAGTTTTTTGGTTCTTTCTTTCAGGTGCCCTCTGAAGCCATGGGTGATTTCTTGGTTATACTTTTCTCCAGAGTTTGTTGCTTTGGGGGCATCATATGAGTCAATAGAGGCCAGGAGAGATGCTGTGAGGATGGACTGCAGTTGTTTCTCTAGGCTGTCTTAAAATGAAAAGTAAAAGGCATCTGACAACTTCCAAAGTGAGTCAGGTTTTCAGGTGCACAGGCTCCTCTTCCAGGCTGGCCAAGTAAACAGCTCTATTTCCAACCCCAGATGTTATAACCCAATTCAAAATGCAAAAAGGCTACTGCCCTGTCAATCTCTGCTGCCAGGCCCCAGATGTAGGCGACACTGTGTAAAATATTGTTTTTTTGCCAGAAAAGAGCTCTTCTGCCTGCAGGCACTGCCTCCAAGCCTAGTAATTAGGTCCGGTTGAGGATTCCGTATGGGTATCTCCGCCTCCCAGCAGAACAAGGTAGTGTCCTGCACAAGATCCCTGCCTGCCTCAGTACAGGCCTCTCAATGGTGGAGGAGGAAAGAGAGGCCAAAGGTGCCGAGATGCACAACGTCGAAAGTCGGGCTCTCAAAATGTGGCCATTTTGCCTACCGATCCCACCAGGAATGTGCCCAAGATCAACCGCCAGCCAAGCCCCAACTCTGCCAACACAGAGGAAAAAAAGTTAAAATGGTGAGTTACCTTCAGTCCATGAAAGCCAGCATTCACCAAGAGCGGGGTTGAGAGAAGTGAGGTCGTTTTCCATTCACTGGAATGAAGTCCAAATTGACAGCCCTGTTCTATGTCCTAGGACTCAGTAGGTGTTCAGTAGACTTCATTTAATTATCAGTTCAGGTCTTGGTTTCCAGAGGGATTTAGGGAGATGTGTGTTTAGTCTACCATCTTGACTCCACCCCCTGGACTCATCATTCTTTGACCTCTGTTATGTAAGTGACCATACCTGACCTGCCAGTTTGGGGTTTGTCAGACCCTGCAACCACATGATTCAGGAGAAGCCTCCAGCCTGACGCCTGGCCATGGATTTAGGACTTGTCAACCTCTATAACTGCATGAACCATTTTCTTGAGATAAATCTCTCTACGTGTGTGTGTGTGTGTGTGTGTGTGTGTGTGTGTGTGCGCGCGCGAGTGCACACGTGCTACACTAGTTTTGCTCCTCTGAACAGTTAAGGCATTAGACTCCTTCTTAAACTCTTTACTCTATATTCTTTTTGACTCTTATGGAATCTTCAAACGCTAGATACCAGAGTCCTTTACAGATATCATCCATCTTTCTAGTGAGGGTCCTTTAGCCCACCCAATGCCCTGCACCATTTCCTTTCACCAAAATTTACCAAATCTATATGCCATTCTCTTAAACAAATCTCTTGTTTTGACTGCCTAAAAATCTAACAAAGTAGTTGAGAGTAAGATGGTATTGACTTAAATAGCTTAATTTGCCTTCCAACCTAGGAAATTTTTTTCTGACAAACTTTTAACACAGTGGATTAGTGGTTGGCAATGTCATTCTCTGTTGTAGAGTCAAAAGTAGTTGTGTTAGAGGAATGAAAGTACCTTTATGTGTCTACAGGTCCTTTGACTGTTTGCTTTGAATCTGAGCCTTGAGAGATAGAATTAGTTCTTAATCTGATTTCAAGATTTTCTTTTATAGGATAGTTGGTGGGAGTGATTGGATATACTGCACAAAAAAGCTATTTGAATCTTTTTCACATATATAAATAGAACTAAGAGTGTCACAGAGAGAAAAATCTAAAATTAATGAAATCATATACACTATTATGAAAACCCTGGTGGTGTAGTGGGTTAAGTGCTATGTCTGCTAATCAAAAGGTCAGCAACTCCAATCTGCCAGGTGCTCCTTGCAAACTCTATGGGGCAGTCCTACTCTGAAGTCTAGGGTCACTATAAGTCAGACCTGACTATATGGCAGTGGGTTTATTGTGAAAATACATTGTGAAAGAGAACTATTTTAATCCAGAAGAACTTTGTGATGCTTTAAGGAAAAGTAAGTAAACCAAACACTAAACCTCTTGCTTTGAAATCCATTCAGATTCATAGAGACTCTATAGGACAAAGTAAAATTTCCCCACAGAGTTTCCAGAACTATAAATCTTTATAGAAGCAGACTGTCACACCTTCCTCACATGGAGCAGCAGGTGAATTCAAATGACTGGCCCTTTGGTTAACAGCCAAGTGCTTAACTACTGCACTACCAGGCTCAGTTTCTTCAACAGCAGATAATAGACATGACACACTACTTGTTTTTGTTGTTGTTAGTTGCTGCAAAGTTGATATCACTAAGTTAATTGCAACAGAATTGACTTCAACTCACAATGATACCACACAAAACAGGATGAAACACTGTCCAGTCCTGGACATCTTATTGTTGTTGTTGGGTGCTGTCTAGTCAGTTCTGACTCATAGCAACCCTATGCACAACAGAACAAAACACTGTCTGGTCTTATATCACGTCTGCAACCATTTTTATGCTTAAGCCTATTGTTGTGGTCACTGTGTCAATCTATCTTCTCAAGGGTATTCCTATTTTTTACTGATCCTCCACTCTACCAAGCATGATGTCTTTCTCCAGGGACTTGTCCTTCCTGACAATTTATCCAACGTATGTAAGGTGCAGTCATGCCATCTTTGCTTCCAAGGAACACTCTGGTTGTACTTCTACCAGAACAGATCTCTTTGTTCTTTTGGCAGTCCATGGTATGTTCAACACTCTTCTCCAACACTGCAACTCAAAGGAATCAATTCTTCTTCTGTCTTCTTTGTTCATGGTCCAGCTTTTGCATGCATATGATGTGACTGAAAGTATCATGGCTTGGGTCAGGCCACTTTAGTCTTCAAAGTGACATCTTTACTTTTCAGTACTTTAAAGAGATCATTTGCAGAACATTTTCCCAATGCAATGTGTCTTTTGATTTCTTAACTGCTGCTTCCATGGGTGTTGATTATGGATACAAGTAAAATGAAATCCTTGACAACCTCAGTCCTTTCTCCATTTATGATGACGTTGCTCACTGGTCCAGTTGTGAGGATATTTGTTTTCTTGCTGTTGAGATGCAACACATATTGAAGGTTGTAGTCCTTGATCTTCATCAGTATCTCAAATCTTCTTCACTTCCAGCAAGTAAAGTGGTGTCATCTGCATAACACAGGTTGTTAATGAGTCATCCTCCAATCCTGATGACTCCTTTTTCTTCCTGTAATCCAGCTTCTAGGATTACTTGCTCAGCATACAGACTGAAAAGTATGGTGAAATGACACAACCCTGGCACATGCAATTCCTGACTTTAAACCACGCAGTGTCCATTTGTTTTCTTCACATGACTGCTTCTTGATCCATGTACAGATTCCTTAAGAGCACAATTTGATGTTCTGGAATTCCTGTTCTCTGAAATTCTAGATTTGTTACAATTCACACAGTCTAATGCCTTTGCTTAGTCCATGAAACATTAGTGTAAACATCTTTCTGGTATTCTCTACTTTCAGCCAAGATCCATCTGACATCAACGATAATAATTCCACATCCTCCTCTGAATTCAGCTTGAATTTCTTGCAGTTCCTTGTCAACATACAGTTGCAGTCACTTTTGAATGATCTTGAGCAAATTTTTACTTGCATGTGATATTAACGATACTGTTCGTAGTTTCCACATTTGCTTGGATCACCTTTCTTCAGAATAGGCATAAATACGGATCTCTTCCAGTCAGTTGGCCAGGTAGCTGTTCTCAAATTTCTTTGCATAGATGAGTGATCACTTCCAGTGTTGCATCTGTTTGTTGAAATATCTCAACTGATATTCTATCAATTCCTGGAGCCTTGCTTTTTGCCAATGCCTTCAATGCAGCTTCGACTTCTTCCTTCAGTACCATCAGTTCCTGATCATATGCTACCCCTTCAAATGGCTGAACATTGATCACTTCTTTCTGGTATAATGACTCCATATATTCCTTTCATCTTATTTTGATACTCACAGAATCATTCAATATCTTCCCTGTAGAATCCTTCACTGTTGCAACTCAGGGCTTGAATGTTTCCTTCAATTCTTTCAGCAGCTGAAAGAACTTCATTATCTTTGTTTTAGTCATTTAGTGCTGCTCTAATAGAGATACCACAGAGTGGATGGCTTTAACAAAGGAAAGTTTATTCTGACACAGTCCAATAGGCTACAAGTCCAAATTCAGGATATCCGCCATAGGGGAAGGCTTTCTCCCTTGACTGCTCTGGAGGAAAGTCCTTGTGTTGCATCGGTCTTTGTTCAGGGAGCATCTTGGCACAGGAACCTCAGGTCTGAAGGATGTGCTCTTCTCCTGATGTTGCTTTCTTGATGGTGTGAGGTTCCCAACTCTCTGCTTGCTTCCCTTTCCTTTTATTTCTTGTAAGATGAAAGGATTAAGGGTGGGGCAAGCCATGTTCTAGGCAAACTCCCTTTACCGTAGAGCAGGGAGGTGATCTTATACAGAGATTTACGTTCCCACCTTAATCCTTTAACATACAGCATAGGAAAATCACAAAATGAAGGACATTCACAGGATACAGGGTATCGTGGCCCAGTCACACGGCAACACATATTTTTGGGGGGAGGACACATTTGAATCCATGACATTCTACTTGCCAACTTGGCATCTACACATGTCTCATCTTATCATCCATAGTCTCTGAAGGAACACCATTACAAAGTCATACTTAAATCTAACAGGACACAACTAACACAATCTTAATCATTGCTAACAATTGCATTTGGATGTTAAATTGTGCCCTTGACTCTAGAAGGAAGACACTTGCTTTTCCCCTAGTAAGTTTATTCCTTGTTGTGTCCTTTGAGTCCATTGTTGTGATCATTATGTATTTTGAGTACTTTCCAACACAATGGGCTCATTTCTTAGGCTAAGACTAATGAGATGGGAGTCTTAAAACATGTAAACATATATAAAATATGTTTACCTCACAGAAAGTGCATTCATAATTTTCCTTTTTCTGATAAAACCCATTCAAACCGTGGTGGTGTAGCTGTTACTGCTATGTCTAGTAACCAAAATGTCAGCAGTTCAAATACGCCAGGTGCTCCTTGGAAACTCTATGGGGCAGTTCAGCTCTGACCTGTGGGGTCACTATGAGTAAATATTAACTTGTCAACATCAGGTTTTGTTTTGTTATTTTGATAAAACTTGAAATGAAACTTGTTGCCATCTAGTCAGTCCTGATTCAGATCAACCCTATAGGACAGAGTAGACCTGCCCATAGGATTTCCAAAAAGTGGCAGGTGGATTTACACTGCCAACTTTTTGGTTAGCAATGGAATTCTTAATCACTGCTCCAGAAAAATTTGTTATTCATCCAATATATTCCATATCCATGGCTCTCAATCTTGCTTACGTTGGATCCTATCAATTTATCAAATATCTCTTGCCATTATAAAATAAATAACCATCTTTTTTCCTCAGTAAGAAAATTCCTATTTTGATTTGATGCCTTGTTATACTTCTAATAAACTTTAACTTTTAATGACATCCAGTGCTGCACTATGAAGTGCAGTGGAGAATGAACTGTGTAATTATGTCTTTCATACCCAGATAAATGAAAACAGTGGTTTCTTGGGATATAGGAAACCAAAAACAATGCTTCCTTAGGATATAAGAAACCATTGTTTTCTTATACTTTTCATGGGTTTTCTATAAAATTTCATCAGCTTGATATTTTGCAATGACAATAACTGGTTGAGGTAGACGTTCAAGATAGCAAACTTTGGTAAATGAAAATTCAGTGACTTCTCAGTTCATCCCAATATATCACTATAATGGGAAACATTGCTGTAAAAGAAGTTACCAATGTCTCCTCCATTCAGCATCTCCGGATTAGCCTCATTAGCCACCACTTTGCTGATAAATCTGGTTCAGGGAGCTGTATCTCCAGCCTGTGCTGCCGGCTGTCATGCATATGGACGTGGGGTGGGGGTTAGGGTGAACAGAGTTCTCCCTGCATCCTACTCTCTCAAAGACCGTATCAGAGCTGCTCAGCTTTCTTGTGGGAGGACCAAGGAATCATGCCTTGCTTGATGTTCTCACGATTCTCAGTAACAAGTTTACATACAAGTGTATTATATACAGTTTTTAAGCAGAATGTTGGTGGGAATCTCTCAGTGATCATCTTTTGATGGCTGTAATGCCAACTGCCACTTAACAAAGCTTTGTTTGGATTAGATTTAGTTACACTCATTGTAGAAGCCAATTTCCTGTGTTATACTTTCTATTTCATAGTTTTACTTTTGATTTGCTTCAACCTTGGCATTTGGATGTTAAATTACACCCTTGGCTCTAGAAAAAAACATCTGCTTTCCCTGCAACCCACTTACTCCTGAACTTCAATGCCTACCTCAACTGCTAATTTCTTGTGGTGGCTATCTTTCCTTCAGGGTCTTGGTAGTTTTGGAATTACAGATCCCACATTTGTTTTCTGTATGCGTGTATTTAAAACTTGTTCTCATAACTTAAAGTTATTCTTTCTCAGTGTGCAAACTTGTTGAGATTTTAGGTTAGTGGTTCTCAGACTTTGCATTCATCAATGCCACTTAGTGGTCTTGTTAAAACTCACATTGCTGTGTCACACTCCAGAGTTTCTGAGTCAGTGTATCTGGGGTGAGGCTTGAGAACGTGTATTCCTGATATGTTCCAAAGAGATGCTATTGCTTCTCATCAGGGAGCTGCACTTTGAGAAACACTGTCTAGAGCATGAAAGCTTGTGGACTTCCTTACATTGAGTTTAAATCATCAATGTTTGATCTACCTCCACCACTAAATCTAGTATCATCATACAAAACTCGTATGGTCAATTTTTTTAGAAAATTGTTGCAAAGTATGATGGTACAGCTCAAGGATGTAAGAAAGCATTGTTTTCATTTACTTGGGTATTAAATCCAGAACTACATAATTCATTCTCAAACATAATTCCTACTGTAGCATTTGATATTCTTAAGTTAAAGTTTATGAAAACTGTAACAGGGTAGTTATCAAAATAGAGATTTTCTTATTGAGAAAAAAAAACAATGTGATGAAACCAAGGTTTTTGATGTTTTCTATAGTCATTTTTATGTTGATTATAGCCCATCCAAGGCTATTATCACTGCTCTTCCTGTGTAATTCAATGTTTTCTAGAGTAGAAAAAGGTACAGCAGAGCTGATCTAGTGTACCAGGAATTTTACTGACCCTCAGCCTACAATGCCTATGAATTACATCAATCCACTGTTGAAATGTACTTAGGTTTCCTGGTATTCCTCTGTTCTGTGGCATGGATAAGTCTTTCGAAGTTAAAATATGGCTAAACCTTGGAAATACGTCAGTAGTGTGAACATCCTGGATTTGAAAGAAGAAAAACAGTCACTGTCTCATAAGACCAACTGTTACCTTGCTCTCCTTATATTTTGTCAGCTATTAACAGGAAATCATAATTTATTCTGAGTGATTAGTCTGCCCCTGCTGTAGATGTGCAAGGTTACTAGACAACATGAAAGTACGGGTAACAGGTCTTAATATTAAAACAGATGATGTAAAGACAGAGGTGGATCGAGTCCCACATACTGCAATCTAACTTCTGTCCATAACCCATGCTTGCGTCAAAGATTAATTAGAGAGCCACGTGAAGCAAGATCCAGGACTGAGCAACCTAATTCTCAAGGCAACAAGTAGGAAGAAAGGGGCTTCAACAAGGCCATATTCATTCAACAAAGAGCTCCTGAGGGTCTCCTCTGTGTCAGGCTCGTGCTGGGCACTGTAGATCAAGAAGTGACAAGCACTATGGACCTGCCTGTCAGAACTTACACATTAGTTGTTGTTGTTGTTTTTAGGTGCCATGAAGTTGGTTCTGACTCATAGTGGCCCTGTGCACGACAGGATGAAACCCTGCCTGGTTTTCCACAGTTGTTTTTATGCTTAAGTCCATTTTTGCTACCACCGTGTCAATCCATTTTGTCGAGGGTCTTCCGCTTTTTTGTTGGTCCTCCACTCTACCAAGCATGATGTCCTTCTCCAGGGACTCGTTATACTTCTTCCAGAACAGATTTCTTTGTTTTTTTGGAGGTCCATGGTGCATTCAACATTCTTCTCCAACACCACAATTCAAAGGCATCAACACTTCATCTGTCATCTTTGTTCATTGTCCAGCTGTCACATGCATATGATGTGATTGAAAATATCATGCATTGGGTCAGTCACACTTTACTCTTCAAGGTGACATCTTTACTTTTCAACAATGTAAAGAGATCCTTTGCAGCAGATTTTCCCTGTGCAATGCATCTTTTGACTTCTTGACTGCTGCTTCCATGAGTGGTGACTGTGGACACAAGTAAAATGAAGTCCTTGACAACATCAGTCCTTTCTCCGTTTATAACAATGTTGTTTACTGGTCCAGTTGTGAAGAGTTTTGTTTTCTTGATGTTGAGGTGCAATCCACACTGAAGGCTGTAGTCCTTGATCTTCATCAGTAAGTGTTTCAAATCTTCACTTCTAGCAGGTAAGGTGGTGTCATCTGTATAACGCAGGTTGTTCATGAGCCATCTTGCAATCCTGATGCCTTGTTCTTCTTCGTATCATCCAGCCTGTTGGATTTTTTGCTTGACATACAGATTGAAGAGGCATGGTGAAAGAATACAACCTTGACGCACACCCTTCGTCACTTGAAACCGTGCAGTGTCCCCTTGTTCCATTCACATAATTACCTCTTGATCCATACACAGATTCCTTAAGAGTACAATTAGGTGTTCTGGAATTCCCATTCTCTGCAACATTAGCCATGATTTGCTATGATCCACACAGTTGAATGCCTTTGCATAGTCAATGAAACACCAGTAAACATCTTTCTGGTATTCTCTGTTTTCAGCCAAGATCCACCTGACATCAGCAATGATATCCCTGGTTCCACATCCTCTTCTAAATCCAGCTTGAATTTCTGGAAGTTCCTTGTCAATATACTATTGTGATCACTTTGAATGATCTTGAGCAAAATTTTACTTTCATGTGATATTAATGATATTGTTCAATAATTTCTGCATTCAGTTGGATCATCTTTCTTTGACATAGGCATAAATATGGATCTCTTCCAGTCAGTTGGTCAGGTAGCTGTCCTCTAATTTTTTTGGCATAGATGAGTGAACACTTTCAATGCTGCATCTGTTTGTTGAAATATGTCAATTGATATTATACGTCAGAGGAAGAGACAAGTCTGGAAGTATTATTCACACAATAAACGATTCAGTTTCATTTCATTATTATCAATAGCAAATATAGATATTGGGGTTATTGGGAAAATCTTCAATGATAAAATGAAGCTGTTTAATCTGAGTCGAAAAGGAACAAGAAGAAAGTAACTGGGTTTAGGATAGAAGGCTGGAGGGGCAGGGGGAATGACAGGAATGTACTTCAGGAAGCAGAGCAGCAGGCAGGAAGTGCCTGGGGTGCAGAGGAGCATGGGATGTTGGTAAAATGATGCAGTGGCTGCATTTCAGCCAATAGCCATCCCCTCAGACAAAGACCTACATGCAGGGCACAATATATATACCTACACAGTGTGTATCACACCTATACAGTGTGTATCACACCTACACAGTGTCCCAAGTGCTTTACGCGTGGATGAATTCTCTTCTCCAATTTTATTTGGCTTTGTAGCCATAGTTACCACTGCCTTCTTGAAGTGCTTATTTCTCCAGGGTTCCATGACTCTGCATTCCCATGTCTTCCATTTGTCTCCACTAGGTCTTTCTCCTCAGATCTGTATGTTTGGTATGTCTCAAGACCTAGTCTTTAGTCCTTGTCTTAGCTATTTAGTACTGCTGTACCAGAAATACAAGTGGGTGCCTTTATTCTCTCACAGTGCAGTGGGCTGTTAAGTCCAACTTCAAGGTGTCAGCTCCAGGGGAAACCTGTCTTTCTGTGCTGGCTCTGTAGGAATCTCCTTGGCATTCATCAGTCTTCCCTTGGTCTGAGAGTATCTCAGCATAAGAATCTCAGGGCCAAAGGACTGGCTCTGCTGCCAGCATGACTTCTTGGTGGTATGAGGTCCCTTTGTCTCTCTGTTTGCCTCTCTTTTTCATATCTTAAAAAAGATTGGCTTAAGACACTGTGCAGTCTTGTATATCTCATCAGCATAACTGCTGCTAATCTGTATTACTAAAAGTGGTAGAATTTAGAGCACATAGGAATCCTATTAAGTGGTAGACAATCATACAACACTGGAAATCATGTATTGATTGGTTCTAACATTTTTGGGGGGAGACGGATATAATTCAATCCCTGACAGTCCTCTTTTTCATCTTTTTCAGATCCAAGACTTTAAATTTCCTTATGGTGCAGAAAACATCATCACTGTCTCCAGCACTGGCTTCTCCTCTGAGCCGGAGATTCTTCAGTGCTACTTCTTAATTTGGACAATGAACAAAGACGATGGAAGCACTGATGCCTGTGAACTGTGGTGTTGGAGAAGAATACTGAATGTACCACAGACCGCCAAAAGAACAAACAGATCTCTCTAGAAGAAGTACAACCAGAGTGCACCTTGGGAGCCAAGATGGCAAGACTGCATCTTACGTACTTTGGATATGTTTTCAGGAAGGATCAGTCCCTGGAGAAGGACATCATGCTTGGTAGAATGGAGGGTCAGCAAGAAACAGGAAGATCCTTGACAAGATGTATTGACACAGTGGCCACAGCAATGGGCTTGCACTTAAAAATGATTGTGGACATAGTGCAAGACCAGTCAGTGTTTGTTCTGTTGTTCATAAGGTCGCTATGAGTCGGAACCAACTCAATGGCACCTAACGACCTAACAACAACAACTTCTTATTTGGCATCTCTATGCATTTACTGAATATATACCACCTCATACATAACATGAATTAAACAGAATGCTTCCTGTCTTCCCACTCTAATCTATGCCGCTCCTATTTCCCCCGTCTCAGGAAATGACACAAAACGCATGCAGTTACTCTAATAAAAAATCTCAGAGTCGCCCTAGAGGTTTCTTTTTTCTGAACCAAAGTTATTTCTTTAGCAATCTCCACCAAGACTACATCTAAGATGTGTTTCAAAATTTTATTGTTTCTCACCGTCTGTGTGCCTGCCTCTATTACCTGGCACCTGAAAGAAGGCAACAGCCCCTTCACTGGTCTCCCTGCTTTAACCTTGGTCTATACAGCCTATGTTCCATAAAAAAATTAGAAGATTTTCTTCCTTGCATACAACTTTCTAGTTAATCATCACTTTAATCAAAGTAAACTATAAAACTCTTATCATGGTCTACAAGATCATATTTGATTTGTCCCCTATTTGTTCTTCACTCATCTTTTCATTTTTTGTCACAAACTATTACCCGGTCACGTAGGATCTTTCTTTTCATTAAATTCACTGTGCTCATCCTCTTATTGGGACCCTTTTACCTGCGTCCCTCTCCTGGATCGCTGTTTGCTCACGTATGCTGATGCTTAATTCCCTCACATTTTTCAGGTTTCTGCTCATGGAAGAGGGCTTCCACAGTCAAGCCCCAGACCTGCTCTCACATGTTTTCATAATTTGAAATTCTGATTTATTTATTTATCTATATACTCATTTAGTTATCTATTTATTTACTTATGTCCCTCTGCCCACCCTCCTCTGGAATACAAGCTTCTGAAATGTATAGATTTGGTATAGCTAATGACCCCAACAGCTAGAAAACTACCAAGCCCATAACAGGTGTTCAACAAATTAATAGGATTAAGTGAATGATTGAATTTTTGTTACTCGGAATGTTATAATCTGGATCAATACATTATGACCCCAGACAAACGGACTAATGAGTGCCTGGAGCCAATTTGCTTAGTGAACTGTAGGCTCAGTGAAAAGAGGAAGACCTTGAAGGAGATGGATTGACACAGTGGCTGAAACAATGGACTTAATCATAAACCTGACTGTGGGCATGATACAGGACCAGGCAGTGTTTCGTTCTGTTGTGACAGGTTTGCTATGAGTTTGAATGGCCTCAACAGCCCATAGCAACAACACAACACAGCAAATCTGTATCATAATGTAGGAAAAGGTAGACAGTCTGTAAGACTAGGGTCACATATATATTATAAACATAGAGAATATTCAAGTGTATTTCATATGGCTGGTGCTTATAGTTTATTGATCTTTAGAAGGGAGCATCTTGAAAGAGCATAAGCTCTTTAGATCAAGAGACCTGAGTTTTAATCTCATCTCCCATTTTTATTATTCCAATTTAGAAAGTTTATTTTGTTACTCATCAATTACACATTGTAAATAGTACCACCTGACCTGAAGGTCTATACTAAAGATTAGCCAGGATGTGTGAAAAGATGCACTCTGAGGTCTGGCACGCAATAGATGAACAGGCTGGATATGGGAATGGCATTGTCATTAACTAAATCTGTAAGAGTCCTAAGCCTAGTGTCATAGATTAAGTTGTATCCCATAAAACTGTGTGGTGGAATCATATACCTGTGACGTGATCCCCTTGGAAACAGGATTTCTCTGCTATGCTAATGAAGTCTTATCAGTGTAGGGAGTATCCTAAACCTGATCTTTGACTGATAAAAACAGCAGAATGGACACAGAAGCAAGCCCAGATGAAGGACAACAGATGCCATGGGAAGATCTCTGAGGAACCAAGAAACTCCAAGGCTACAGAGGCTAAAAGAAACAAGAATCTTCCCCCAAAGCCAATAGAGCCCCTAGTCTCCTGAACTGTGGGAAAATAAATGCCTGTTCTTTAAAGTTATTCACTTGTAGTATTTATGGAGACCCTGGTGGTATAATGGTCAACTGCTCTGGTTGCTAACCGGAAGCTTGAAAGTTCAAATCCACCAGACGCTCTTTGGAAACTCTATGGGGCAGTTCTGCTCTATCCTATAGGGTCACTATAAGTGAGAATTGACTCGATGGCATTGGGTTTGGTTTGGCTTTGTAGTATTTCTGTTGCAGCAGCACAAAGGAACTACAATGCACAGCCTAGTTTTTTTTTTTTTTTTAATTCCTTTCCTTGTATTTGCTCTTCTTGATTTCTGCTTGCCATTCTGTGCCCTTCTGTTTCCCCAAGACACTGTACCAGATTCATCCTTTCCACGTCCTTCATGCCTGAACTCCAGTCTATCTCTACAGTCTCATCACCTTGTCATAGAGACAAACACTCATTCATTTGTTCATTCGATTTACTCATCAAATATTTATTCAGTGTCTAGTGTATGCCAGATTTTAGGCTTCAGCAAAAAAAGAAAAAAAATAATTGACCCATATGGGTCAATTATTTAAGCTCTAATGTAAATAAAGGTCAAGGTCTGTGCATTTAAGGGGGTAGTAGCCAAATCTCATGACATAATGCTTTCATGTAGCAAGCATTCAATAAATATTTAATGACTTGGGAGGCTGCCTGGTGTAGTAGAAAGTCTATGGGATTTGTAGCCATACAGACCAGGGTTCAAGTCCTAGCATTACCCTTGGTTATCTGTGTACCTGGAAATACACCTTTTCCATTTTTCATCCCTCTTACTACCACCACTTTCAGACACTTTTATCCTCTAAGGTTGAGCTGGAAAACCTAGAGGCATAGTGGTTAAGTGCTACATCTGCTAACCAAAAAGTTAGCGCATTTGAATCTGTCAGGCATTCCTTAGAAACTCTATGGGGGAGTTCTACTCTGTCCTGTATGTTTTCTATGAGTTGGAATTGACTTGAAGGCAGTGAACATTTTTGTTTTTTTAAGGTTCAGCATTGAGAAGCCTTCCTTGACTTATCTTACTCCAAGGTAGTCACTGTCCTCTAGACTTTCTCTAGTATCTTTGGTTATATTTGTCTTAGCATCTAGAGTTAGGTATCTGTTTCTCTACCAAATTTTTAAGGTCCCTGAGGGAACAGAAAAATCTTATTTATGTTTGTATCCCCCGTACACAAAATGGCCAGTGAATGTCTAAACTGGTCCCAACTAAATTTGATTCCTGTCCTTTATACACTGGCCATTCACTTTTCACGCTTTTTATTTACCCTGCTGTCTTAGCTATTTGGAAGGATTGTTGAGACATTATTGGAAGACTTGACCTTCTTAATGAAAGTACCAGCTCTCCAAGGACAGGACCCACGTGTTCTCCTCCGTGTTCATCCTTTGCCTAGCCGGCATGCTGCTCAGCTCTGTGCAAATGTTCCTTCTCCATATTGTTGACCAAGTGTTGAGCAAGTAACTCTCCAAATGTTAGATCCTTTGAAGAGGTCAGCAAAATCCCTGTTTTGCCATTCTCCTTGTTCTTAAGGGACAAAAGAATCTCCCTAGAATATTTTCTATGTTGTTCACTTGCCATCAGCCCCAAATGACCTCCTGGAAGGCACAGCCTCTGCAGGTAAAAGGTATTTGTTCATCTTTATGAATGTCAGTCTCTTGACATTCATGGTAAATAGACAAGTTCTCAGTCTCTTGACATTCATAGCAAATAGACAAATCCTTCAGTAAATGACAATGGTCCCCAGCATCACGATAAAAGCTCTTGGGGATAAACACTCAGGGTAGTCATCGTTCAGGCTTAACTTTCAAAGGCTTTGTAAAGTGCTTACCTACTACATATACATATATGTATATATATATGTATACACACACACACACAAACACCTTTACCTGTTATAGCCTCCACAGTGGCATTTTTAGAGTCCTCATCTATATTTAAAAGGGCTCTTGCTTAGTCAGGAACAGGGAGGTTGTCTGCTAGCATTTCCAAACAGCAAGAAAGGCACAGTAGCTTCCAATATAACAAGCACAGCTGATCTTTAAGATTCACTACCACAGAGGTTTTCCAGATGATACTGATCTTGTGCTTCACTGGACTTGCTATTTTGTTGCCTTTTTGAATCCTCAACAAACTCAAAAGTCTTGACACTCCCAGTGTGTCATTTATTCATTAATGAATGAACTGTATACCACTTGAAGTTACTGTTTATTGGTATTCCTCATTTATTATTCATTGTTGAATTAACAATTTTTATTGGGTACTTACTAGAGGGTTGCTACCAGTCAGAATCAACTCCACAGCATTGAGTTTTTGGTTATTATGTGCTTTAGTCAGCTAAGGTTGCTCTAACAGAAATACCACAGAGTGGATGGCTTTAACAAAAGAAAGTTTACTCTTATACAGTCTGGTAGGCTACAAGTCTAAATTCAGGCTGTCCACTCCAGGGGAAGGCTTTCCCCCCGTTGGCTCTGGAGGAAAGTCAGATATTGGATCAGTCTTTGTCCAGGGGGCATCTTGGTGTAGGAACCTCAGGTCTGAAGGATATGCTCTTCTCCCAGTGCTGCTGTCTTGATGGTGTGACGTTCCCAATTCTCTGCTTGCATCTCTTTCCTTTTATCTCTTGTGGGATGAAATGATTAAGGGTAGGGCAAGCCATACTCTGGGGAAACTCACTGTACAGTGGAGCAGAGAGGTGATCCTATGAAGGGATTTACAGTCTCACTCTAATCCTTTAACACACAGCACAGCAAAATCACAAAATGGAGGACAGTCATAAAATATGGGGAATCATGGCCCAGTTACATGGCTACACGTATTTTTGGGGGGACACGGTTCAATCCATGACACTATGACTCTTACCCCTGCTACTAATGGAGAAGCAGATTGGTGTAATGACAAAGACCAGGACCTCTGAATTCAAACCTGGGTTCAAGACTCATATCTGTGGAAATTTGGGGCCCTTCAAACTTTGCATGTATCTTCTTTCTCTGTTTGTGACTTTCTTTTCCACTTGTCACCTAGCTAACACCTACAGATTATATAGAACACAGACCTATGATACTTCTGTTGTCATTATGTGCTCACAGGGCTGCATCTCTTTCCCATATAGTACTTATTTTAGTGTATAAAAGTATTAATGTTATTGTTTTATTAGTCTATCTCTTTAGACTTTAAACAAGGATACTGTAAGTTTGTTCACCACTCTATCCAGGCCCTTACTCAAAGCTAGCAATGTAGTAATATTGACTCCAGATTGCCTCTCTGTATCTCAGTTTCTCCATCAGTAAAGGGAAGATAATAATACCTTCTTACGAAAGTTGATTCAACACCTAAGTGCTAGAACTGGTTAATAATGAAGTTAGATAGCGTTACTATGTTCCTAGCCCATGACAAGGCCCTGGATAGAGTGACAAGGTCCTTTGTCAGAGTCTAAAGATATAGATTAATAAAATAATAACACTATTGATTGTGCTACTACTACTAATAAGACTAATAAAAGCTGTTACAAAGGATCTCTTTTAAGTATTGAAAAGTAAAGATGTCGCCTTGAAGACTAAAGTGTGCCTGACCCAAGCCATGGTATTATTAATTGCATCATATACATGAAAAAGCTGTCCAGTGAACAAAGAAGACAGAAAAAGAATTGATACCTTTGAACTGTGGTGTTGGAGAGGAATGGTGAATGTACCAGGGACCACCAAAAGAACAAAGACATTGTTCTGGAAGAAATACAACCAGAGTGCTCCTTGGAAGCGAAGATGGCAAGACTGCATCTTACATACTTTGGATATGTTATCAGGAAGTATCTGTCCCTGGAGGAGGGCATCATGCTTGGTAGAGTGGAGGCTCAGTGAAAAAGAGAAAGACTTTCAATGAGATGGAGTGACACAGTGGTCACAACAATGGGCTTAAGCATAAAAACAATTGTGGGCATGGTGCAAGACAGGGTAGTGCTTCATTCTGTCATGCATAGGGTCATTATGAGTCAGAACCAACTCAACGGCATCTAATAACAACAACAATGATTGTATACACAGAGAAGGCATGGGCAACATGGTGGACTAGACCCACATCTCCTCAATTTCCTCTGAGAATTCAGGCCTTGAATGATAGTTGACTGCAGCAGTGTGGACATCTGGGGGCCCTAGGATCTGGCATAGGGTTGTCAGATGGGACTACGCACCAGAAATTGGGTAGCTACCTCTCTCAAAGATAAGGCAACAACACTGAGTCCTGCTTCTGCTGACTCACAGTATGGGAGAACTATAGGTCCTGATGCCTTCTTTGTTATCCAGGAGGTGGGACTAGGCATGAGGAGGCTAAGACACTGAACTGTACTGTACTGTACTGTTCTGTGACCACTGTGTCAATCCATCTCATTGGGAGTCTTCCTCTTTTTGACTGGCCCTCTGCTTTACCAAGCATGATGTCCTCCTCCAGGGACTGATGCTTCCTGACAACGTGTCCAAAGTATGTAAGATGCAGTCTTGCCATCTTCACTTTCAAGGAGCACAGAGTAAACTGCATCAGAGAGACTGTGCTAGGGAGCCATGTTTTGAGAACCTGGCTGCTGACTGAGGGCAGCACTGCCCTTCTACCCTCTTTTCTGGACTGCACATATGTTGTCTCATAGAAGACAGGGCAGCTTGGGCAAGATGCCACCTTGGTTAGCTGGGAGTCTGAGTCACCCACCCAGAGGCATTAGCCAGGACTAATTCTCCCAAGGAGCAGTAGCCCCTGTCTGGAAAGTGCTTACAGTGGGTCTAGAGTTACAGGTGGGGCCTGACAGAGGACGGCAACAAGGTCATAACCCTCCCTGCTTTGAACCACGTCATAGCATCTGGGAAAGACGTATGAGGTATTTTCGTTGTTAGCTGGAAAAAAGCTATTTGAACTGATGGAACATCAATGATCTGAAATTCACCAAGTCGATAATAAAATTCCTGGATTAGACAATTATTCAAAGCCAAAAGAGCAAAATTGAGGAAGTGGAAACCAGAGTTGGTTAGCCTGAGGATAGAGCAACTGAGGAGAAATCAGAGAAAAGGAATATGAAAAATGAAGCATTAAGAAACATGTGGGACTCTATTAAGGGGAATAATCTATGAATAATTGGAATTCTTAAACCAGGAGAGATAGCTGAAATTACAGAGAATATTGTAGAGCTGCTGAGAGAAAAGTTTCTTGAAATTATGAAAGAAGAAAATATAGATTTCTAAGATGTGTATTGAACACCACAAAAACCAGACCCCAAAAGAAAGACACCAAGGCATAGCATAATCAAGCTTAATAAGATGAAACACAAACAGAGGCTCTTAAAAGCAGAGAGGCTTAAACTAAAACTAACATTCAGAGGGAAGCTGTGTAGGCTTTTGTCTGACTTCTCAGCAGAAATGATGTGGACAATAAGGCAATCGGATGACACGTTCAAAACCTTGAAGGAGAAAACCTTCCAACCAAAAGCTACATTTCCTGAAAAATGGTCTCTAAAATGTGAAGATGAAGCTGGAATACTAGAGACTTTGTAAAAACCAAACCAAAACTACAATAAATACTGAAAGAAGCTCTTTGCTTAAGGAAACGAAAGCATTAAGTGTATACTTAAGGAGGCAAGGCAGGACACAGCATGCAGAATCCTACTCAGTTAGGGAAATCACAATGCTTAATCAAAGCTACAACATTAAAAGAAAGGAACCAGTGATCATATCACAAAACTACAACACCACCATACTAAAAAGCGGGATGTATTACAATAGTTACAACCCTTTCTGATGGAGAGGAATTTTAAAAAGTATGCAGAAGTTAAAATCTGGTTTAAACTTAGAATATTAAGGATGGAAACACAGTGGTAGCCACAAAGCAAAGTAGCAATGTGACATATCAAAACAAAAAAACATAACACAGGAGTCTCAAAAAACACACGACCAACACTGAAAAAGATGAAAAGTCAACCCATACAGAAGAATGACCCAGAACAGAATATTAACAGCAACATATAAAACACGAACAACACAAAAATAAATGCATCAGAATGATAGCACTAAGCACATAGTGTCAATAACTACACTGAATGTCAACAGATTGAACTCTCCAATATACACTGAGTGTCAACAGACTGAATGCTCCAGTAACGAGACAGTGAGTGACACCCTGAATCAAAAGACAGGACCCATCTATGTGTTAACTTACAAGAAACACAACTTAGATTCAAAGATATCAATAAACTGAAAATTAAAAGATGGAAAAATATACACCAAGCCAATAGCATACAAAGAGCAAGAGTGGCAATACTAATCTCAGATAAAATAGACTTTAATGTAAAATCCACTATCATGGATAACAATGGTGACTTTTTATTGTGGAAAGGTTCAATACATAAGCAGGATATAACAATAGTAAATATTTACATATCCAATACCAGAGCATCCAAGTACATCAAACAAACACTAACAACACTGAAAAATGAGATAGATCACTCCACAATAATAGTTAGAGACTTCAACCTCCACTTTCAGCCATCCAGAAAAAAGCTCAAAAAAGACACAGAAGATCTTACTGCAGTAATTAACCAACTACACCTCATCAACATATACAGAACTTTTTACCCAGCAATAGCTAAGTACACCTTCTTCTTCAGTGTACATAGAACATTTTCCAGAATACAGCATGTGTTAGAACATAATGCAAGTCTCAGCAAATGCCAAACTACTGAATTATTGCAAAGCATCTTCTCAGGTGATAAAGGCATACAAGTCGAAATCAATAGAAAAAAAAATAGGTAAAAATTTGTATGTATGGAAACTAAACAACACCTTTCTCAAAAAGTCGTGGGTTATAGAAGAAATCAAGGATGACATAAAGAAATTTTTGGAATCAAACGAGAATGAAAGCTCATCCTACCAGAACCTATGGGATACAGCAAAACAAGTGCTCAGAGGTCAGTTTATCTCTACAGATGCATACATCTGGAAGGAAGAAAGTACCCAAACCAAAGAATTAACCCTATAGCTTGAACAAGTAGAAAGAGAGTAGCAGAGAAACCCCCCAGGCACCAGAAGAAAATAAATCGTAAGGATTAGAGCAGAACTAAAAGAATAAGAGAATAGAGGAACAATTGAAAAAAATTAAGAAAACCAAAAGCTGTTTTTTTGAAAAGATCAGCAAAATTGGTAAACCATTGGTTAAGCTTACCAAAGAAAAACAGTGAAAAAAATTAAGAAAACCAAAAGCTGGTTTTTTGAAAAGATCAACAAAATTGATAAACCATTGGCTAAGCTTACCAAAGAAAAAACAATAGAGGAAACAAATAACTCAAATAAGAAATTAGATGGGAGATGTCACAACAGACCCAACTGAAATCAAAAATATAAGAGAACGCTATGAAACACTGTATCCTTAACAGATTTGAAAACCTAGAAGAAATGCACAAATTTCTGAATTAATATTACCTACCAAAATTATCACATGGAGAAGTAGAATAACTTGATAAGCCCATCACAAAGACATTGAAAAACTCATCAAAAAACTACCAACTCAAAAAAGTTCTGGCCCAGGTGGCTTCACCAGAGAATTCTACCAAACTTTTAGAGAAGAGTTAACTCCAGTACTACTGAGATGGTTTCACAGTATAGAAAGGGATGGAATATTGCCAAATTCATTCTATGAAGCTATCACATCCCGGATACCAAAGCCAAGGAAAGATCCCACACAAAAAAAAGAAAATTACGGACCAATACCACTCATGAACCTAAATGCAAAAATCTTCAACAAAATCCTTGCTGTAGAATTCAACAACACATCAAAAAAATAATTCATCATGACCAAGTTGGATTCATACCAGGGATGCAAGGCTGGCTCAACACAACAAAAACAATTAACATGATCAACCACATAAATAACACAAAAGATAAGAATCATCCGATTTTGTCAGTTGATGCAGAAAATACATTTGACACAGTCCAACACCCATTAAGCTAAAAACTCTCAGCAAAATAGGAATAGAGGGGATATTCCTTAACACAATAAGGAGTGCCTGTGCAAAACCAACTGCCTACATCATCCTAATGGAGAGACACTAAAAGAATTCCCCCTGAGAAAGAGAACAAGACAAGGATGCCCACTGTCACCACTTCTATTCAACATTGTACGAGAGGGTCTAGCCAGAGCAGTTAGACAAGACAAAAAATAAAGGACATACCCATCAGCAATGATGAAGCAAAAATCTCCCATTTGCAGATAATATGATTGTATATGAGCAGACTTGTAAAAGAATCCATAAGTAAACTACTAGACCTAGCAGAAGAGTTCAGCAAAGTGTCAAGATATAAGGTAAACATAAGCAAATCAGTAGGATTCCTTTACACCAACAAAGAGATCACCAAAGAAGAAATCACCAAATCAATGCCATTCACTATACCCCCCAAGAAGCTAAAATACCTAAGAATAAATCTAAATAGGGAAATAAGGGACCTATGCAGAGAGAACTACAAGACCTTACTTCAAGAAAGCAAAAGAGACTGACATAAATGGAGAAACCTACCCTGCTCATGGACAGAAAGACTTAACATTGTGACAATGGCTATTTTACCCAAAGCAATCTACACACTCAATGTAATCCCAATACAAATTCCAGTGTCTTTTTTTAATGACATGGAGAAAGAAATTACCAACTTTGTCTGGAAAGGGAAGAAACCCCGGACATGTAAATCTCTCCTGAAGAAGAAGAACACACTGGGAGGCCTCACACTATCCAACTTTAGAAACTATTACACTGGCACAGTAGTCAAAACACCATGGTACTGGTACAAAAAGAGACACATAGACCAACAGAACAGGGTTGAGACTCCAGAGATTCTACCATCTTCTTATGAACAGCTGATACTCGACAATGGCCCGAACATTGTAAATTGGGGTAAAAACAGCCTGTTTAACAAGTAGTGTTGGCAAAATTGGATATCCATCCATAAAAAATTGAAACAAGACCTGTATCTCACATCTTACACAAAAACTAACTCCAAATGGTTCAAAGACCTAAATAGCAAATCTAAAATGATAAAGATCATGAAAGAAAAAATAGAGTCTACAATGGATATTCTAATACACAGCTTAGACAGACTTCAAACTCTGACAAAGTGCAATCAACAGAAAATAGAGAAATGGGAACTACTAAGAATCAAACACTTTTGTTCACCCAAACACTTTTGTTCACCCAAGCACTTTATCAAAAGAATTGAAAGACCACCTACAGAATGGGAAAAAATATTTGGCAACTACATGTCAGACCCACATCTGATCTCCATAATCTACAAGGTACTACAAAGTATCAACAAGATAAAGTAAATAACCCAATTAAGCGGCGGGCAAAGGAGATGGGCAGACATTTCACTAAACAGGACATTCAGGCAGCCAAAAGACACATGAGGAAATGCTCATGATCATTAGCTATCAGGGAAATCTAAATTAAAACCATAACAAGGTACTGTCTCCTCCCAACAAAGTTGGCCGTGATCCAAAAAACACATAACAACATATGCTGGAGAGGCTGTGGAGAGATAAGAACTCTCCAACACTGCTGGTGGAATTGCAAAATGGTACCTCTATGGAAAGCAATTTGGTACTTTCTTAAGAAGCTGGAAATGGGTACACCATTTGATCCAGTAATCCTACTGCTCAGAATATATCCTAGAGAAACAAAGGCTGTCACACAAACAGATAAATGCACACAAATGTTTGTTGCAGCTCAGTCCACAACAGGAAAAAATTGAAATCAAGCTAAATGCCCACCAACAGATGAATCAATAAACAAACTATGGTACATATGCTCAATGGAACACTATGCAATGGTAAAGATCAATAACGATTTTAGGAAGCATCTCATAACCTGGTTTCAATTGGAAGATATTATGCTGAATGAAATCTGTCAGCAGAAAAGGACAAATATTGTATGAGACCTCTACCATAAGAACTTAAAAATAGAGTTACGTACAGAATAAACAGCTCTTTGATGGCTACAAAGGTAGGGAGGGAGGGAGAGGATTGGTCATAGATTAGACAGTTGATAGAAATTAGGTTAGGTGAAAGCAGTGACAGCACACAGTGGAACGTAGATCTACTTAACTGGACTTCTCCATAAACTGAAAACTCTTCTAATCTTAACTCAATATTGCACAGATACAGTGACAGAGGCAGGATCTGGGGACCATGTTCTCAGGGAACATTTATGCCAATTGGTATAACTAGGTTATTGCACCCCGTATTGGTGAGTGACATCTGAGGTCTTAAAAGCTAGCAAGCTGCCGTCTGAGGCACACCAAATAATCCCAACTTATGCAAAACAGATGATCGCTGAGAACAACAAAGACAAGAGGATAAAAGTGTCCAAGAGACAGAAGGGCACATGTAAATGGGAAACTGTGTCAACATGTGACCAGAAGAACCAAATGGTATCTGGCCACCACCAAAGACAGCTGTGATGGGGCACACAGTGTTGAGTCCCTGTGGCAACACGAGGAAAAGAGGGATGCAGTTCAAGATCTCTACTAAAAGACCACAACTGATAGTCCAATGGCCCGGGGAATCCCTTGGGAGAATGGCCCCATACCTGTTAATGACCCTGTCCTGAAAACGGTACAGAGGTCAACTTTTCAGACTAAAACAGACTGGACTCCAAGATACAATGTGACCATATGGTGTGTATACTTTATGGTTCTGTGCATTTGTAGGATGCTGTCCTACTGGTCTCTTTCTAGACGAGAGAGGAGAGGGTGGACAGGAGAGGACAGGAGATTAGGAGGATGCAACAAGTACAGAATGAAAAGGAGTGTGCTGTCACTGGCCAAGGAGAGCAGAAGTAGCTCCAGATAGGCGGGCATGCAAATTTAATACGGATTGTATGCCGTCACTTAATCACAGTAAAATATATATATATATACTGAAAAAAATAATAATAATTGTATACGCTAAAACAAGTACTGTATGGGAAAGGAATGCTACCCTGTGAGCACATAATCACAACAGATGTATCTGTGTTCTACATAATCTACAAGCATTAGCTAGGTAACAGGGGAGAAGAATATTCTAAACAGAGGGAAAGACATATGCAAAGGGTGAAGGAATGGAACGTAGGGTGTGTTAGGCTAGGAAAGAATGGGACAGGTGAGCCATAAATAAATGGTCTTTGAAGACATTTTAAAGTTTTCAGTCTTTGTCCATTGTTGTTGCTGGGTGGAATCGAAGTGGCTCTGACTCGCAGTTACTCTAGGCACAGCAGAGGGAAACACTGTGCATTCCCCTGCCACCCTCACAGTAGTTGTATTGGAGTCCATTGTTACAGGCACTCTATCAGTCCATCTCTTTGAGCATTTTCTTTCTTTTTTTTTTTTTAATTGACCTTCTACCTTACCAAGTATGATGTCCTTTCCCAGGGACTGGTACCTCCTGATGAGATATACAAAACACATGAGGGAAAGTCTTGCCATCTTCCCTGCTAAGAAGTATTCAGGATGTGCTTCTTCCAAGACAGATTTGTTCATTCTTCTGGCAGTTCACAGTATAGCCAGTATTGTCTGCCAATAGCACAACTCAAAGGCATCAATTCTTCTTTGATCTTTATCCATAGTCCAGCTTTTGCAAGCATATGAAGCTGTTTTGAAAATACCATGGCATGGGTTGGGTACAGCTTAGTCCTCAAAATGATGTCTGCTTTTTAACATTTAAAGAGATCTTCTGCAGTGTATCGGCGCAGTACAGTGTCAATTTTGATTTCTTGACTGCTGCTTCCATGGGTGTTGATTATGGATCCACATAAAATGAAACATTTTACTTCAATTTTTTCCCCATTTATCACAATGCAACCTTGTCCATTTAAAACAAAAAGTAAACCCGTTGCTGCTAATTCAGACTCATAGTGACCCCATATGACACAGCAGAACTGCCCCACTGAGTTTCCAAGGGTCCCCTGGTAGATTGGATCTACTGACATTTTAGTTAACAACCACAGCACTCAACCACTACGCCACAAGGTTTTCTGCTTTGTCCTGGAAACACTGAAGGATTTTAGGCAGATGGGCCTGTGTTTGAAACGAGCATTGTAGTAGATGGATTAAAGAGATACCAGAATATAGATATTATAAGACCACTTAAGAAACCATTCTAATAATTAAGACAGAAGACAAAGAGCACCTGAAATAAGGCGGTGTCAGTAGAAATAGAAGGAAATGGACTAGACTTTTCTCAGGCATCTGGTATTTTATACCTCGAAATACCAGCTCTGCCTTTACCCAAGCTAGCACAGTGGGCTTTTTGCTTGCTTGTTTTTGTTTGCTTATTTAATGCTTTATCAGACTAAATATTACCAGATCTTATAACGGTGGGGAAAAGCCACTAATTGACATTAAGATGGTCATAAAGTATTTAGATCGTGTGTGTCTTCTGGTGGTACTGAGAAGCCAAAGGACAGATACGTGTTCAAGGAAAAGAGGCAGAAGGGAGTGTTGAAAGATATAATAAATTCTATTCTCATAAAACAAAAACAAAAATGCTCCAACTAAGTGTATTGGCCATGGCTTTTCCAAACACGGATGAGTTTTATGGGAGGTACTCCACCTTTTGGCACCTTCACTGGAAAAGCTCATCTCCATGGATATGGCAGAGACTCTGCAGAGATTTTGCTGTTGCACAAAGGCAGATCTGGCTGACATTACAGAAGCCTGTGTTAACAGTTTTCAGATAGGAAACATTCAAAGAGAGGAGTTTGGAAAATGGGCCTTAGCCAAGGTGTCTGGTGCAGAAACAAAACATTTGGAATTAGATTAGAATATTCGCATTTACTACCAGGAAATGGAGACAGAATAACAAGTATTTTGGCATAAAACACTGGAATGCCAAGAATGAGAAAGGATGCATAGCTTCTATCTTGCTGAGCACTTTTATACATTAGGTGTTATATGTTATTGTGGAAACCCCCTTGGCAGAGTGGGTTAAGTGCTGTGTGTGCTGACCAAAAGGCAAACAGTTCAAATCTGCCAGGAGCTCTTCGGAAACTCTGTGGGGCAAGAAGTTCTACTCTGACCTCTAGGGTCTCTGTAAGTTGGACCTGACTCGACAGCAGTGTGCTTTTATTTTTTATGTTATTGTTAGTTGGGAGCTTTGGTGGTGCAGCAGTTAGGCACTCAGCCACTGACTGAAGGGTTGGCAGTTTGAACCCAGGAGCTGCTCCTTGCACAAAAGATGCGGCAGTCAGCATTCGTAAAGATTAACAACAACAGAAAGTTCCCATCCAGTCAACCCCAATTCATAGCAACCTTAAAGGACAGAGTAGAACTGCTGCACAGGGTTGCCAAGGAGAGCTGGTGGATTCAAACTGCTGACCTTTTGGTTAGCAGCCAAGCTCTTACTTAACCGTAGTGCCACCAGGGATTCACTCCGTAAAGATTCTATAGCCTTGGAAACACTAAGGAGCCGTTCTACACTATCCTATGGGGTAGCTGTGAGTTAGAAGGGACTCAGTGCAATGGGTTTAGGTTTGGGTATTATTAGTTGCTGTTGAGTTGGTTCCAACTAGTGGCACCCACTGTGCACAGAATGAAATTGCTCCACAGAGTTTTCGAGACTGTGACCTTTCAGAAACAGATCACCAGATATTACACACTTGGTTCTTACTTTATCTTAGTAACACTGTCAAAGTGTTTGTTGTTATCCCATTTTTTGTAATGAGCAATCTTAAATTCAGAGAAGCGAAATGACCTGTCCGGTGTAACACAGCCTGGAAGTGCAGAAAGATTTGAGCCATCTGGAGATACTTGGTTCCCAAATTCATTCTCTTTCTATTTGATGCATCTTCTGTGTTTATGGCATTGGTTGTCCAATATGACTTAATTGTGCTTCCCTATAAGAAGGACCTTTATGCTCATTGCCACTCTTGCTTCAGACTGTGAACAGCTGCCTTTGAGAGCAATGAGAAAAGAGTGTCAAAAAATAGGGGGGCTATCAACACCCCTACTATTATTTTTTGTTTCTTGAACACCACTGCTTAATGGTTTCATGAACAGAATACAGCATGAAGGAGTAAAATTATTTACTAAAAAAACACAATTAGATGGAGTGAAAATATCATCATCTATGGGTAATATCATATAGCAATGAAATTGATACCAGGTGCTACCCCATGGGAGTCTAATGAATTTATTAAGAGGAACATTGTTATTAAAATGGGGTGCATCATTCCTTTCCTTCCCATGTGATCTTTATCTCGTGTCCCCCATCTGCCCCTTTTGGGTCTAATCTCTTTGATATCCCTCTTGTCAGCAGAATCATTATCAGTGGTTTCCTCACTGGGTGTGTTAGTTAGCTTCTGTGGACTGCCAACATTCTCTGGAAGGAACCAACTGCTTGAGTCACAGGCAAATGTCCTAGTCAGAACTCTAACAACTGTAACAAGGATGTATTAGCAAGTCATGTTGAAATTCTAAGACAAATTAAAAATGCGCATATTCCAGCCAACTTTCATATTTCAGTCACCAGTAATCATCAATGCATATTTGATCAATTTCAGACTGCAGAAGTTAGTAAAACTCTTTAATTTCTTCCTCTCTGGCCTTAGTGGTTGGTGTGTGAATTTGAATAACAGTTGTATTAGATGGTCTTCATTGTAGACATATGGATACTATCCTATCACTGACAGCATTGTACTTCAGGACAGATCTTGAAATGTTCTTTTTGATGATACATGCAATGTCATTCCTCTCCAACTTGTCATTCTCAGCATAGTAGATCATATATCTGGCTTAAAATGCCCAATACCAGTCTATTTCAGCTCACTAATGTCTAAAATATTGATCTTTATGCATTCCATTTCATTTCCGATGATTTCCAATTTTCCTAGATTCAAATTTTATACATTGTACTTTCCAGTTATTAATGAATATTTGCAGCTACTTCTTCTCGTTTTGAGTCATGCTACATCAGCAAATAAAGGTCCTGAAAGCTTGACTTCATCCACATCATTAAGATCGACTCTTCTTTGAGGAAGTAGTTCTTCCACAGTTGTCTTTTGAGTGTGTTCCAACCTGGGGGGTTCATTTTCCAGCACTGTATCAGACAGTATTCCACTACTATTCATAAGGTTTTCACTGGCTAGTTCTTTTCAGAAGTAGACTATCGTGTCCTTCTTCCTGTTCTGTTTTAGTCTGGAAGCTCAGCTGAAATCTGTGCAACATGGATAAACCTAATGATATCTGAATATGGGTGGCATAGCCTCCAGCACCACAGCAACACATAAGTCCCTACAGTATGATAAACTAACAGATCCATGCTCATGAAGAACCTGTACGTAGATCAAGAGGCCATTTGAAGACAGTAAGTGGATGGTGACTCGAGGTTATACACTTTCACTGTTCAATTCATCTGCTGAACAGATAATCCACGAGACCTAACAAAGAGAAATTTATCCTGCCACAGTCCAGTAGCCTACAAGTCCAAATTGAAGGTGTCATCTCTAGGGGTGCTCTCTCTCTGTTGGCTCTAGAGGAAGGTTCTTATCATAAATCTTCCTCTGGACTGGGAGCTTCTGAGCTGAAGGGACCCCAGGTCCAAAGGACACAGTCTGATTCCAGTACTGCTTCTTTCCTCATGGTATGAAGTCCCCAAGTGTCTGCTTGCTTCTTTTTCCTTTGTATCCCAAGAGACAGCCTCAAGGCACAAAATAAGTTTATAGACTAGTTTTGTCTCACTAACACAGTCACAGCCCATCCTCCCTTATTGACATCATAGAGGCAGGATTTACAACACATAGAAACATCACACGATGCTAAGAATCATGGTCCATCCAAACTGCTACACACATTTTTGAGGGACTCAATTCAATCCATAACACTGTGAGTTATGCGGATGACACAATCTTGTTTTCCAAAAGTGGAGATGAAGTCTTACCAATGAAGATCAATGACCAAAGCCTTTAGTACGCATTATATGTTAATATAAAGAAAACAAAAATCATCACAACTAGACCAGTAAGTAACATTATGATAAACGGAGAAAAGGCTGAAGTTGTCAAGGATTTTGTTTTCCTTGGATCCACAATCAACACTCATAGAAGCAGAAGTCAAGAAATCAAAAGATGCATTGCACTGGAAAAATCTGCTGCAAAAGACCTCTCTAAATTATGAAAAAGTGAAGGTGTCACCTTGAAGATTTATGTGTGCGTGATCCAAGCTGCCAGGTTTTCAATCACCTCATATGCGTGTGAAAGCTGGATGATGAATAAGGAAGACCAAAGAAGAATTCACACCTTTGCAGTGTTGGTAAAGAATTATTGACCATACCATGGACTACAAAAGAGCTAACAGATCTGTCTTGGAAGCAGTACAGCCAAAATGCTCCTTAGAAGCAAGGATGACCAAACTTCTTCTCATATAGTTTGAACATGTAATCAGGAGGGACCAGTCCCTGGAGAAGGACCTCATGCTTGGTAAAGCAGAAGATCAGCCAAGAAGAATAAGATCCTCAACGAGATATATTGACAAAGTTGCTGCAACCATGGGTTCAAGCTTTATAATGACTGAGAACAGCTCAAGACCAGGCGGTGTTTCCTTCTGTTGCACCTAGCATTCTATGAGATGGAATTGATTCAATGGGAACTAACAACAACAACATTATTATAATTCTTAGGTCAGACCCTTAGCCCTGTGCCCTTTTGATCTCCTTCCTGTTGGTGAGGAGCTCCTCCTCTACTTCTTAATTCACATCAGTAATTTTAGCTGTTACTATGTGTCATCTGCATTATTAATGATTTAATGTTGTTCTTAAGTCAACTAACTTTATATTTAGCTTCGTCCTAAACATATGAAAAGGGTCCTCTGGTGGCACAAATGGTTAAGTATTCAGTTGCTAACCAAAAAGCTGGATGTTCAAGTCTACCCAGCTTTACCTCAAGAAAGGCCTGGCAATCTGCTTCTAAAAGGTCACAGCCATGAAAACTTTAAACAACACAACTGGAATTAACTCAGTGACAACTAGTTTGTTTTTTGTTTGTTTTATGTAAACACATGAAATAAGATTGGTACTAGTTATATTTTTCTATGCGTGTTAAAAATAATGACTACTCTTTCTATATGACAAATTAACTTTTCATTAAGATCAGTGATATGTATACCAAATTAGAGGTGTATTTTGTACCACGAAAAGAGGACTTCCTATAGGCCAGGTGGCTGCAGTCATGTTGCTTTCCCCTCCTGACGTTAGTCTCGCCATCTTCAAAATGGGAACACTATTTGATACCACAAAAATTGTGGTGGTATAGTGGTTAAATACTATGGCTGCTAACCAAAAGGTCAGCAGTTCAAATCCATCATTAGCTCCTTGGAAACTCTGTGGGGCAGTTCTACTCTTTCCTGTAGCGTCACTATGAGACAGAATCCACTCTGCAGCAATGGTTTGTTTTTGCTTTTGTACTACATGCTACACAGAATCTTTATGAAGAGTCAGTTTGAGAACCAGCTGTAATTGAAATTTATTGAGAGCCAACTGTGTACAAGGGTGTCATGCCATGCCTTTGTCATACATGTTCTCCTATTTATCCCTGGCAGTGATCTTATGAGCAAAACCCTACAATTATGTCCATTTTATAAACAAGGTCTCTTGTCTGTCAGTTTTTTGTGCTGTGGTGGCTTGCATGCTGTCATGGGTTGAATTGTGTCCCCCCAAAAATATGTGAAGCCATATGGCTGGACATGATTCCCAGTATCTTGTGACTGTCCTCCATTTTGTGGTTTTGATAAACTGTATGTTAAAGGGGCTGTAAATTCCTGCATAGGATTACTTCCCTGCTCTGCTGTAGGGGGAGTTTCCCTGGAGTATGGCTTGCCCCACCCTTAATCCTTTCAACTTGCAAGAGATAAAACGAAAGAGAAACAAAGAGAATTGGGAACCTCGCACCATCAAGAAATCTGCACTGGGAGAAGAGC
Organism: Heterohyrax brucei; assembly: GCA_028571685.1. Classification (NCBI taxonomy): domain Eukaryota; kingdom Metazoa; phylum Chordata; class Mammalia; order Hyracoidea; family Procaviidae; genus Heterohyrax; species Heterohyrax brucei. Next base: position 177,106,858 of record CM053141.1, read on the forward strand.
ACATCCTTCAGACCTGAGGTTCCTATGCCAAGACGTTCCCTGGACAAAGACTGATGCAATACTGGACTTTCCACCTGAGCCAACAAGGAGAAAGCCTTCCCCTGGAGCAGACACCCTGAATATGGACTTGCAACCTACCAGACTGTGTAAGAATAAACCTTCCTTTGTTAAAGCCATCCACTCTGTGGTATTTCTGCTAGAGCAGCCCTAGCTAACTAAACACATACTGTTATGACACTAGATGCTAAGCCACCAGTATTTCAAATATCAGCAGGTCACCCGTGGTAGACAGATTTTAGCAGAATTTTCAGGCTAAGACATACTAGAAAGAAAAGCCTGGAAATCTACTTCTAAAACTTAACCAGTGAAAACCCAATGGATTACAATAGAATATTGCCCGGTATAGTCCTAGAAGATGGGCCCCTTACATTGGAAGACACTTAAAATACACCAAGGCTTCAACAGTTGACATAACAACATAACAATAATCATAAAGATGACACAGGATCAGGGAACATTTCGTTTTGTTGTACGTGAGGTCTTGGTGAGTTGGAGCTATGTCAATGGCAAATAACAACACAACAACAATAACTAAGGCTTTGGATTGTTATAGCATATCTGAATTTCTGCTTTCATCAAGCGGTAGGGTGTGAATTTGACCTATTTCTGCCTGATTATAAAGCACAGGTTCCTTACTCTATGCCATAAATGTGTCTATCACTATGCTTGGTACCAACAAGTACTTCATTAACATGTGTTCCTTCCCTGTTGTTTGGAGGCATTAACTCATGTTCTCCAATTTCCATCAAGGGTGCTAGATTCCTTCTGACTAGAGCCACCTTCTCCTTCTCCCTGCCTGGCCACTAGCACCATGTCATACCAAGTTGATGCTGAAAAGCTATTTGTGGAAGAGCTTAACCAAAGTCTCTATGGTTTCAACTGAGTCACCTCCCTCGTGAAGGACAGTTTTCATGTATCTCTAGTATCTCCAGGACGGCTTAGTTATGCACAGAAACTACACAAGACTGTCAGTCTGCTGTCCTGGTTTCTCTCATTGGCTGAAGATTACAGCCTCCAAAAAGAAGTCTTTCTGAGGCATTCCCTATTACGTATTTGTCACAGTGATTTAGAAGTCTAAGATTAAGTATTCATAGGGAAGTGGAGAAAGATTGAACTTGGGGTTAAGGAAGAAGAAAAAACATAATTGAGGTGAGGAGAAGAAATGCCAGAGAAGAGACTTTGCTTCCTTCACAGTTCCATGTAATGCTCCTAGCTAGTCTGGTCGTTTTTACTTCCCTAAAATAACTAGGTATTAACATTTTATGTTTCATGAATAGCTTTGACAAGTTGATGCAAGATAATGGACTTATCCTTAGAAAAAATACATTACCACACACATGTGCACACAAACATACATAAGTTGGCAAAGGATTGCAGGGACAAAATGGGCCACTCCTAAAAGTCCATGGATCACCTCATTATAAGAATTTCATGAGTTCTAGAGACTTGGTGAAGTTAAGTCCCGAAGGAAAGGTGACAGTCCTTTTGAGATGTTTTATTTGATGTAGAAAACTTGGTCTTTGCTTCTTAAGAGATAGAGTGTTAGGATGTGCTCCAAGTCATGTCTTTACTGCTGACATTTTCAGGAAAAAAAAAGTGGCATTAACATTAGTATTTTGTGCCTTGGACAATATACTACTGTACCATAATAGCATTTACATGGAAGAGAAGAAAAGAAAAAGAGAGACACAGTGATATGGCATATGAATTATTGTCATTAAACATCAAAAGCTGACCATAAAAGAGAATTTGAAAATAATTTTTCCCAATACACATGGGCAAGCAACATAGAAATAATAACGACAATGATAGCAAAACTTAAGTATCTCTTACTGAGTGCCAGGAATTATTCCATGTGTTTTATATACATCAGAAGTCCCTAGATGGCTGCATAGTGATTAAGTGCTATGGCTGCTAACCAAAAGGTCGACAGTTCAAATCCACCAAGCACTCCTTGGAAACTATGGGGCAGTTCCACTCCATCTTAAGAGGCCGAAGTCACTAGGAGTCAGAATGAACTTGATGGCAGTGGGTTTTTATTTTTATCTCTATTTTATTTTAGATGGTGTAAACGGTTAAGTGCTCTGCTACTAACAAAAGGTTGTTATATCAAAACCGCCTCAAGGAACCTCAGACGAAAACCTTGTCCATCTGCTTGCAAAAGATCACAGCAATTGAAAACCCTCTGGAACTCAGTTCTTCTCTGACACACATGGGGTCACCATGTGTCAGAATTGATTTCATAGCAACTGATTTGATCTGGTTACATATGCTAACCTGTAAGCATGGTTTTGTTACACTTTCCCACACAGAACTACAAGAATGGTGGCATATTTACTTATGCCTAGATGGAGAGAAAATGGCATGCAGTGGGAATTTTAAATAAACCATTCAAATGACTGAGAGTTTCTATCACTCCTTTGCTATAATGCTTTGTCAAGTATGTTTTCATATCTCCAGGGAGTTAAAGGTATCCACCCCACTGGTCACTCAGCAGAGGAATTAAAGATTCCCTAGTTCTTCAAAGTTTATGTGGGTGGCAATACGTGGGTTAACATTGCAAGGCCGAGCCTCCGTCACAGGAATCTTATGAGGCAAAAACGCCTTGCTTACTCCCATTGTTCTCTAAGAAAATGCTTGTTTTCCACCTCGGTTGGAATATTGCAAACACTTTATCCCAGAGACATTGGGGGCCACAGGGAATGGAATGTTGCCCACCAGCCAGATGTTTGTAAACTTTAGCTCTGAAATGTGGCACAATACCACAAACTGTCAAGTTGTGTAAAAACTAAAGCAAAGACAATAACAGATTGTAATATTTACCAGATGAGATTTCTGTGCGTGTGTAATCTTCTTAGAATTTTGGGAGTATCCATCTCACATACATTTCAGAATAAACCTTGTGTCCCACCCCAGCCACCCCATGATTGTTCCCTCCAGCTTAGAGAAGGGGAAAGTTATGGAAGTGAAAGCCTTTGTGGGAATAAACATTGGGCTTGATACAGCCCAACGCAATTAGCTATACATTGAAAGATGTACAAGATGTTTTTGGCCCCCTTTCAGAGGGAGAGTCCTGAAAATATTATTTCTGGAACAACTTTCAGAATTAGTGCCAAACAATGGGATATTGTATGTGTTGGCAATTTTTATACTGTATGAGTGGTTAAACAGTTATATAAGCTGTATATTCATGAGTTTGCCCAATTCTTAGCATGTACAAAACTAGACATAAACAAGAATTTCCAGTCATATAGAAGAAAATATTTTTCTTTATATGTCTCTTGATATAATTTTACTATGTGTGTGTTCTGACACAAATGAACATGCTGAAGAAACCAAAAACTGGAAGAAAATCAGAAACCAAACTTGTTGCTGTCCAGTCAATTCTGTCCTACAGGGACACCATACAACAGAGGATTTCCAAATAGTGGCTGGTAGATTTGCACTGTCAACTTTTTGATTAGTCACTAAGCTCATAACCACGGCATCATTAGCCAAGCTAGGGGTCCAAATATAGAAGATAAATGTTTAAAGGACTTGAATTTCTGATGTATTAGAAAGGGAAGAGATGGGAGAATTTGAAATGCAAGATTTTGGAAGAACCATCAGATCATCTGAGCTTTAAATTTGAAGTGGTAGAGTAGCCTTTTATTTTGAAAGGTTACAAGTTCCCATAAAAAACAATCACTGACATGGAGTCGATTCTAATTCATTATCACCCCATAAGACACGGTAGAACTGCTTCATGGCGTTTTCAAGGAAAACCTGGTGGATTCAAACTGCCAACCTTTTGATTAGCAGTTATAGCACTTAATTAATCACTATACTACCAGAGTTTCCAAGTTCTCTACAGGAAGCAAGAAATTTGATTCAGTAGCTCCATGGTATTTGTGAGGGCTGCCCAGCCTAGCCCTTGCATTTTCCTTAAAGAAAGGAACAATAGCAGAGTTGAGTCTAGACCACCATGTTTGTACCATTTCATCCCTTCCCAATTACAGCAGGTTAGATTAAGGTAGGCTCATCACTGGGGAGAGAGTCATGGATGAGCCTGAAAGCCGAACTGAGAAGTCCAATGTCTGAGATCAGACAGCAGCAGGCCCTGAACTGAAAAGTCATACTGAGATGGGAATGGGCTGACCTTTTTCAGCCAGTTTCAAGATGAGGGATTAATGGAGAAAGACAGCCTGCCCAGACAAGTGGGAAGTTTAGTCAGTTACAGAGAGAAAGGGGTATAAAATGACATGTTCCCAGAAAGAGACAGGTGGTAAGTGTAGATGGCTCGTGGATGGATAGTTTGCCATTTCTAGTTTATTTGAGGACCGAAAATATATCATTCTTCTTTTCTTGAGCTAGCTTAGGTGTCTTTTTGAAACTTAAACTCAAACAGGTCTTTCTTATATAGACATCACTCTCCAAAAACATTTCAACTATAATGGAAAGTTCCAGCATCATGAAATCCAATGCTAAATAAAGTTATCAACTATTTTCTTATTCAAGTTCAGAAAAGTTAAAGATTCAGGTTTTACTTACAGATCTTTTTTCTTAATTGTTGTTTTTTGATTCATCTTTATAAAAATCTCTAACATTCTGTAGTAACACTGGCAGGCAGCAGAACCAGTGCTAGAAATTGGCTCACTGGAGAAAGCCACGTGACAGTGCTTGGTATAAAGGTGTGTTTGTTAATTGTGTATTCAACAGAATCTATGCCATCATATAAGACTAGTGACAGGTGGATAGGTTTGCAAATAAAACTGCTGCGTGCTATGCTCCAATTCTACTGTAGGTAGTTGATTTCAGTTCTTTTTATCCAGCTATGCTGAAGTAAGTGAAACTGTTAAGTGTTAATGGCAAATTAAATGAAATAGACAGTGTACTTGTGCAGTGTGGGAACTGTAGACTCCATAGCCTCAGTGGAAGATTCTACAGAAGAAGAAAAAGATCCACATGGTGTACCAGTGGATCGTTTGAAACAAATGCGTTAGTTTCAAGCTCCATTTCAGATGGATGGAGGCTTTGATGGCAAAAGATCATGCTGCCACTTTCAGAGGTCAAGATTCTAGTTTCAAATTGCAATTAAAATGGACTTCTACATCGCCAGCTTTTCCCATATGCCGTCCACCTTCCCAACCCTGTCCCCAGATTTTTCATTTACGCTGTGGCCTTCACCAACTCTGAGCTGAGGAGTAAGTCCACCTCGTTAATTAACACACACGTTAACAAGGAGCACTGCTGGTTGACACTTCCTTGGTGCTGCTCAGCATGCAGAGCTCCTCACATACCTTATCTTTTTAAGAATCACAGCCACTCTAATAGACACCGTTCTGATCTTTTTCACAGGTGAGAAAAGCAAGGAAAGCAAGGCTTACAGAGGTCAGGTTACGTGGCTCAGATTACACAGCTGGAATTGGCAGAACTGGGACTTTCTTTACTCCAGAGCTGCCTGCAAAGACAGGGTTGTGAGCGACTTAAATCTGTTGCTGTCCAGTCAATTCCTACTCAGAGAAACACTATAGGACAAAGTAGAACTGCCCCAGAGTGTTTCCAAGGAGTGGCTGGGAGATTTGAACTGCCTACGTTTTGGTTAGCAGCTGAGCTCTTAACCACTGTGCAATCAGATCTCCACCTTACACTCTTCATATTCAATAATTGTGTGTGTGATTGCTTTTTTAAAAAATATTTTATTGTATTTTCAGTGAAAGTTGACACAGCAAATTAGGTTTCCATTTGACAATTTCTATAGGAGTTGTTCAATGATACCAGTTACATTTTTCACATTGTGTCAACAATATCATTAATTGCATTCTGTTTTTTCCATTATGATTGAATTTTGAAAGAACCAACCCCAGAGTTACCTCAGATATTAGATATTTTCCCATAAGTGACCCAGAGCCTAAACTTAAAAGCTGTAGACTCTCCAATTGAGAAAACACTGTTATCAATTCAAATAGTGTATTTTTCATGAGTCTAGTACACAAAAAGATATTGGAAGCTCTTTTATGAATGTATGTATGGTAACAAGATCACCCCTATAAAATATTATCCATGACAGCACACTGGGTTAACACGTAATTAGTGACTTCTTATGTTATAGCTACAAAGTTTACAATTTTATGTAAATTTACAGGCATACACTTTGAGCTCATTCTCTGAGACTCTTCATAAACTCCTGATTCAAGGAGATGAGGACAAGCTTACCTCCTTCCTAATTCTCTGTGATAGCAAAGCTTCAGCAATAACAAAATTTACCCAGTGCTGTCAAGCCGGTTCCAACTCATGGCAGCCCAATGTGTGTCCGAGTTGAGCTATTCTCCATATGGTTTTCGATTGCTGATTTTTTGGAAGTAGATCGTTGAAACTTTCTTCCAAGGCACCTCTGGGAGACCTTGAACGACTCTTTCGTTATCGGCTCAAAGCTTACCCATTCGCACAAGCCAGGGTCTCTGGCAAAGCATGAGTTCCCCTAAACAAATGCAGACTTCTTGGGATCCATCTACTTTGTTTCTGCAATAATTAAGAAAGATTCAGAATAAGTTGAGGGTGTTTCCAGATACCTATTTTTCAGAAAACATTTTAGGATTTCAGTTTGTATTTCATTTCTATCATATGCAAATTTTTTCTCTGAAATGTAATATGAGGATGAAATTTCATCTACAAAATCTGTTCAAAATTTCCCTAAGGTGATAAGGTAAGGGACAAGGTGACATGAGAGAAGAAATTCCTACATGGTAATTGAACATTGATCTTGGAGGGGGAAATGACTGTTGCCCTGCTGTCATTCCCCCAGTGAGACACCAAGGTTGGCCTACCAGGCCTCCCTTCTGAATGGAATGCTGTTGATTTTGTTGCTGTGCTAATATCAAAATGGCAGTCACAGTTATGCAAATAATATTTACTTAATATAACAAATTGTTCTATTTTGGCTCTTCTTGCTGTGTTTCTTGTTTTCTCCCTCCTCCCCTTTGAAAATAAGCTGACTTTGGAAATAAAGGAAATGTAATAATTACCATGGGAAATACAGTTTGAAGATGGTAAAGCAGCCAAAATAGCAACCGTGGAAAAGGAACTCAAAACCATTTGATGTTACCAACTGTGCTATTAATGGGGCTCAAAGGAGAGGAAGAAACTAGGAGTTCCCAGAGCTATTAAGATTCCGTCAGCCCCTCTCTTGCTTTCAGCACTCCTGTTGTATACCTTTGGCTGTTGGCACGTATTCAAAGCATAGAAGGGTGTTTTGCTTGGAAATTCTCTCTCACACGTGCAGAAAGGGATGGGGATAAATGATTACAATGCCTGGAAATAGAAGCCACAAAACACCACTAAGCAAGTACCCACGGCTAGTTCCTTTATAACATTCCCCATACATACTTAACCCTGTGGATTGCTTCTCTCCCACTTTTTCTTTCTTTCTTTCTTTTTTTTTTTTTGGTCTCACTTTCTTAAAGAGAAAACTTCATCTGATCTGGCAGAGAAGGACAAAACTCCAAAGTAGGTGTTTTTCATTCCAATGACAAAAGTTTAGCCTAGGGTGGCAAGGGTACTGGATGTACACATGGGAGAGTTATCTAGTTATAACCATGACAATGCGCGGTAAGGAGAGAGCTTGGGAAAGGTCTTCCGTCAATGGCCAGGTGCATTTTCTCTTCTGGGGATCATCAGAGGCAGCAGGAGAAATTCTCATGTTGCCCTCTACAAAGGCTTGCGGGAATTAGTTAAGATTGCAGACCTTGCCCTTATCAAGTGGTCAGAATACAGTAACGTTAGCCCTTTCTTTGTTTTGCCAAATATGAACCCCTGTCCCAATGAAGGCAATAGGAAACTCCTTGTGATATCCAGGCTTGAATTGAGTTTAAGATGCTTCTCTGAACTAAGTGCATAGCATAGAGCTATTCTATACTCTTAGGCTGTCTTGTATTCAGGTGGAATTCTGGTGGGGGAAGGGATGCCCATTTAAGCTTCCAGGTAAGACTCTTGGGAATGAAAAGTTTTGTTTCTCATTTTGTTTTTGTTTGATTTTGTCCAACACACCCTAAGTGGTCTTGCATATAGAGCAAAACTATAGACGGAGACTATGGCTTGCTGATTTAATTTTAAGATACTGGAACAACGGAATGGAATAGATCGTTAAAAGTGCTTGTGTGTATACTAAGATAAGTGCTAACACAGAAACACATGCAAGATATATTGCGAAGAAAAAAGGGATCATGAACTAATGTATGTAGCATCTCTTCAATGAAAAAAAAAAACTGTTGTATGTATTTTGAAAAGAAAATATCTGCAAGAAAATAGGCCAACATGTTAAGTTGTCTTACAATGGTGGGATTTGGATGGCTTTGCCTTTTTAATCTTAGTTTATTTGCATTTTCCTTTCTTGTAGAGTGTCCAAGCTTTACTTACATATATGTCCATTTTAGGTTAAAAGATACTAAGGTGAGATGTAAGTAGGGAGGGAATAAGCGAAAGTTCCTAAGTATGAGACACCAGGATCATGCCCCGCCCCGGCCAAGTATCCGCTGAGGGACCTGGGATAAACCACTCAACTTCCCTCACCCACAGGTTCCTCATGTGTACAGTGAGGAATAGAATCCATCTCATAGGTTAGTGTGAAAATTAGATAATGTAATACATGCCAATGCTTTGTAAAAGTATATTCCTTCTACATATATGAAAGTGTGTTTGCTAATATTTGGCCTACTTCCTTTCTTGGGTAACTAACACCTTCCTTAGGATGTTTTCTGTGAGTGTTGTATGAGAATAAGAGGATGACGCCTGTGGCCCTCTTAACAGGAGGCCCCACTACCCTCCATAGCCTGGCCAGAGGCCCCTGGCTTCTATCTAGTACTTTCTTCAGGGTAAGGTAGAGTAAATAGAGGCCTTACTTCCAGACATCCAGTCCAAGAAAACTGGGAAACATATAGAAATATCTACAAGATAGAAATGAGACTACAAACGGAAACAAACTGCCCTGAATTTAAACCCCTCGATGGTGATGTTGTTAAGCACTCAAGTATTCTGAGTCCATTTTTTCTTTTAATTGTGGTGGAGAGAAAGATCAAAGAGAGTGTGGTTTATTGCAGCAATAAATAAATAAGGCTCTAATCTGTATACTTTCCCCACTCAGTGCTGCAGGGCTTACCACTCCTTCCACAGCTTGTTCTGACCACCGAAGCCCATCCTCTGATGCCACGGGGCTGCTGGGAGGATACCAACAGGGTCCACGCCAAAGCCTGCAGACCTCTGCTTGACTCCTGGTTTCTCCTACCTTGGATCAGGCATTCCTGTGCAAATACCTTTCCCTATCTCATTAGGCTATCATACAAATGAGAGATTATATATTTAAAGGGTGTCAGCAGTTTGAATCTACCAGGCTGTCCTTGGAAACTCCACAAGGCAGCTCTATCAGTTTTCTAGGGTTGCTGAGTCGAATTGACTTGACGACAGTAGGTCTGGTTTTGGTAGAACCCAGTGGTGCAGTGGTTAAGTGCTATGCTGCTAACCAAAAGGTCAACATTCTGACTCCCTAGCCACCCTACAGAAGAAAGATTTTGCAATCTGCTTACATAAACATTTAGAGCCTTGGAAACCCCATGAGGGCAGTTTCACTCCATCATATAGGGTTCCTATGAGTTGGAATCAACTGGACAGCAACAGATACAGCTTAATACACATCACTCATTTGTCAGTTTGTCGTACCGTAGCGACCTGTTGCTATGATGCTGGAAGCTATGTCACAAGTTCACCAAAGGCGGACAGATTTCAGCAGAGCTTCCAAACTAAGACAGACTAGAAAGAAGGCCTGACAATCTATTTCTGAAAATCAGCCATTAAGAACCATATGGATTACAATTGGACATCATCCAGTATAGTGCTGGGAGATAAGACCCCCCCTGGTTAGGCGGCAACAATGGACTCAAGCATCTGAGCAATTGTGAGAAGGGTGTGGGACTAGTAGCATTTCCTTCTGTTGTATGTGGTTCAATCAGAGTGAGAACCAACTCGACAACAGCTAACAACAATGTGATATCTACTAATAATAAGCGCTTAATTTAATTACTCTTTTTATTATTAATACTGTGGCTACGTCCAGGCTGAATTTTAAAAGTAGGCCCAGAAGTATGGTGGTCCTTCTCTGTCCTGTGCTGGATGAACAGCTGCTAGTGTTCTGCCCTGATCTAAGCACAGTAATGAGGATGTAACACACTGGAGGTGAGTGCTGGAAAAGACCAAGGTGATGCAAGTAGCCAAAGTGAGGTATGATTATATGGTATAATGATGCTTATTCTGAAATGGAGAGGGCAAGAAACACTTCTACAAAGAATAATAATAAGAGTTACAGCAAGAATTAATGTTGATTGAGTGTTAATTATATGACGAGGTCCCTAGGTGGAACCAATAGTTTGCACTTGATTCCTAACCTAAAGGTGGACGGTTCAAACACAACAGGTGACACCACAGAAGAAAGGCCTTAGGCCCTAGCGTCCCACAGGAATCTAGCCTTGGGATTAAGGAAAGCTCCGGAGAACTCCAAGGTGAAGAAACTGATTTTCAAAGGCCTGGAGACAGTTTCAGTTCCAGGCAAACAGGAGAAGTTCAATGAATAATGTATTCACTAAATACAGCTGATTCGTGAGGCTACATTGTATAAACCAGTAGTTCTAAAAGTATCATGTAGAAATTTGTTAGATTCAGTATCATGTAGAAATTTGTCAGAAATGCAAATTCTCAGACAAAACCCCAGACTTGACTCAGAAACTATGAGTAGAGCTTACAATCTGTGTAGATTCAGTATCATGTAGAAATTTGTTAGAAATGCAAATTCTCAGAAATAACCCCAAACTTGACTCAGAAACTGTGCGTAGAGCTTACAAATCTGTGTTCTAACAAGACTTCCAAGTTATCCTGATGCATAATCAAGTTTGAGAACCGCTAGCTTAGCTCCACTGTCTTCCCATCTATGTCTTTTGTTCTCTCTGGAAGCCGTGCACCCAAATAGAATTGAGACAAAGTTGCTCCAAAAACACCCATGTGCCCATGCATGCACACGCCCCTGTTCACTCAGGCAGAATAAGATTATAGATAAACAGCGAATCATTTCTCAGAAAAGGCAAACTTCTTCTGCCTGTTGGTCACAGGCCTCTTTCTCCTGGTTCTGGAAGGGCAGATGGTTCCAAGGGGTCAGCACCTGGAGCAGTAATACCGATTCAGAGGCTGATAAACTGCTGGTTCTGGTTCTGATAGGCAGCCCAGAACCCCTCTGAGGACTGATGACAGGGACAGCATCAAGAATCCCCATCATTCTCATAGGATTAATCACCATCTGTGGCTGGTTTCCCTGGCACAGTTGAAAGCAGGGATCTGGGTCTGACTTGGGCGTCCCCGAGGGCAGCCTTGGTATCGGGCTGTGAGTCTCTGGACAAATGAAGGAAACGGAAAGTGAAAACAAACACGGACGTTTATTTTCCTAACTTGCCAATTGCAAACAGAATTTGTTTAATAAACCATGAAATGATTCACAGAGGCCTGTGTATTATTCCAAACTGCAGCTGGTTAATGTAAAAGAATCTTCTCTCTTCGTTTTTTAGGCCATATACAATTCCCAGGCATGCCAATTTGTATTTACTTACTGGTAAGGTTTGCATTCTGCTTTGTGAGTCAGTGTACTGGAAATTCTACTGTCAAGTGGGCATTGTAAACAACAGACTGCGAGGCTCAGATAGTTCCCTTCATACCCATAACACCTACCCGAGTCCGAGTCATAATGGATCTGACTATTAATTTTCTCTAATCTGACCTCTACTCCCAGCTAGAGTGAATAAAATGAGTGTAAGTATATATGCATCTCATTGTGTAACTGTTTCCTTACATGAATGTGTTCAAAAATTTCCCAAAATTATTAGAATAAACATACATTCCTCACAATGGCCACCAGTCTTGCCTGTGTCCCCACACACCATTCATCTCCTGCCCTCCTCAGCAAGGCTTATTCCACTCCAGTAGCAATGTTGTCCTTCTGTTCTCTTTGTGCCAGTTGCCTTGTCTCTGTGTCCTCAGGGCCTTTGTACTGACTATAGCCTCTGTCATGAATGCCGTCCCCTTGTTTATCCATCTAAATCCAATTCACCCTTCTGGTTTTATCTGAGCTACCACTTCCTCGGGGAACCCTTTCTCTCAGCCCCAACAGATCTCACAGGCTGAGGCATTTCCTTCTGTGACACATTCTCAACACTTCCTGGATGAATTCTGCATAATCATTAGCATAATTTTGAGTAATTCATTATTGATTTGACTACAGAGTATCTACATCTCTCTTGGGAAACAAGCTTCATGAGAGTAAGGACAGGGCCAGTTTTATTCACTATCGTGTTCTTAGTACCTAGCCCAGTGAACAGCACGGAGTTGGCCATCCATCAATGTGCATTGAATTATCCAATGACTAAAACTGAATTTTCCACAGAGATTTGAGATTTCTAAAGCAGGTTAAATGATGGGAGAAAGACTTCTCAGATCTGAGGTAAAAGGTCATTCTGGGCATAAGAAAACAATTTGGAATAGGTCAAATGCAGTTTCCACGCAAAGGACTTATAACACGAAGTCTGCAAATAGTAATTTCATCAATTGAGAGTATCCACTTATTTTGTGGTCTGTGAATACAGCTTTCTAAATGGAAGGGAAGAGGTGGAGAATCCCATCATGGAAATAGAGTACATTGGGTTTTTTTTCTTTTTTTCCTTTTTATTTAGCGTTGGGTAATTTTCTGAAAACTCTTTGCTCTCTACCAGTTACCTCGGTGTTGACTCTGACAAATGGCGACCCCATGTGTGTCAGAATAGACTGTGCTCCATAAGATTTTCAATGGATGAGTTTTCACATTGGATCACCAGGCTTTCTTCTTAGGAGCCTCTGGGAGAACTCAAGCCAGAAACATTTCTGTTATCAGCGGGCCAGCCAAGTGCCATCGAGTCAGATCCGACCCATGGTGACCCTAGGGGCCAGGGTAGAACTGACCCCCAGTGTATTCAAGGAGTGCCTGAGGACATTAACTGTTTGTACCACCCAGGAAATGAAAACTCCATACAGTTCATTAGCTTAAGGCTTGTTTTCAAAGTCTAAAAGCAGGAGCTTTTTTTCTTGCTATTATCATGTAAAGGCCTCAATAGTGTGCCCTCTGGAAACCTCCGCTCTAGGCAATCCCAAAGGTGGAGGCTCTGAAGAGCTGTGCAAATCTGGATCCAGTGTAAAAGAGTAAATAATTAACAGTGCCCATGGTGGCTTCTCTTGGCCCTTCTCAGTGTCTCTTTGGGAAGGAACAGCTGTCTTATCTATGAACCAAGGCTCATGCCAGCCAGGAGGAGAAATACATAAAGAAGGCCATCAGTTTCCAAAGGTATCTTAGAGTCTTGAACTAAACAATCTCAGAACTGCACCTCCTTATATGCACACATGCGTGCAGAGTCCACGAAGTCCTGTGCAGTCTGGGAAGCCAATGCAGCTTCTATTTCAGACATACTACACGCATGATACCTGCATCAAATAATATCTAAATGCCATATGCTGCAGGCACCAGTCTTGCTTGTGACCCTGCAGTACATACCTCCAGGCCTTCTGAATGATACCAGGGAGAGGCCCCTTTTGTCTTCTTTCATCTATTTCCTGCTTAATGCTTTAGTGTCTGCAATTTCACCATTAGGCATTCTTTCTTTGGTTTAAAACACTTCCCTTTCTATGTAATCTCTTTAAGTAACCAATGTGTAGTATTACATCAAATTTAGTTACAAAATAACCTGTGCGAGTTCCTACTGGACAGCCTACCACATACCAGGAAACACTGGTCATGTAATGGTTAAGTGCTATGGCTGCTAACCAAAAGGATGGCAGTTCAAATCCACCAGGTGCTCTTTGGAAACTCTATGGGGCACTTCTACTCTGTCCTACAGCGTCACTGTGAGTCAGAATCAACTGACAGCAGTGGGTTACACCATAGTGGTCTCTCCGTAGATGCTGTTGTAGCAACGAGAGGCCTCATAGAGTGTTTTCAGTTGTGGCTTCACCTTAGAATCAACAGGAAGCTTTTCTAAAATACAGATACCCAAGCCCTACTGCCAGAGTCTGATACAGCTGGTATGGAGTGGAACACAGGCATCAGCATTTTTCAGAGTTCACTAGATGGTCTTCCTATGGAGACTGAGTTAGGAACCACTGTCACTCCAGCCTGAAGTAGTTTATCTCACTGTTTTCCTCCTCCTGCTGCCTTGAAGGCCACTCTTTGCATAGTGCTGGGCTCAGGTCCCCAGAGAGGAAGGAAGGCGTGCCAGTTTCTCTTAACAACTCAGGCAGGAGATAAAATTGGAGTCTACTCTCTTCTGTAATTCAGCAGGTCTGCTCCTGTCCTCTCCTCTGGCTGTGACTTTCCTGTTCATGGCCCAAGGGAAAAAAAAAATAATAAAAGCTAAAAATCAGATAAATTATAAAGAAATCTTTTGTGGAGATGAATTGCTAAAATAACTCTTAGTATTTTTAACTTTGAAAAATAGATGTAATAGCATCCATGAAAGAGAAAATCTTCTTTTCTGTTAACTTTTATTCACCTTCATTTAATTTTTAAATATGTAGTAAACATGATTGTAGGGCTTCTCATTAACTGGTATATCTTATAGTCATAATTTTTGATACACAACATTACTTACCAATTAGCCTGTCTTGTTCGTTTAAATTTCTTTGCTCATATTTTAATGGGAGCTAATGATGCCTTTGTTGACTTATTTAATGTTATGTAAATGTGGCTATAAACTGTGAAGGGTTTAAGCAGAAGCACTATTTTTGCTTACTCTTCAGATTTTGGAGTGTGTAGAATCCCCAGGAAACACACATATCAACACAATGAATACAAGCTACCGAGGAGACCAAATAATAATAATAATTTTTAAAAACCAGCAATGAAGGATGTTTAGAGTATGTGATTTTTATTTTCTTCTGGGTTAATTGTTTATTTGAGTATCAAAGGAGTTTCAAAGTTAACTTCACATTGAGTCCTTTTTTTTTTAATTTACTTTTTTCCCTGCTTCTGTAATCACTTGATGTAGGCCACTCTAAACACTTCTTCCCGGAAACACCACTGACGTAGTGGGTTAAGTGCCATGTCTGCTAACCAAAAAGTCAGTAGTTCAAATCTGCCAGGTGCTCCTTGGAAACTCTTTGGGGACAGTTCTACTCTGACCTATAGGGTCTCTATGAGTCGGACCTGACTTGATGGCACTGGATTTTTTTTAATCACTTTTTCCAGGTTTAGGCAGGGACAGTGGGGCTGATTGGTGGCTCTGTTGTTGGGTTTCATGAGGTTTTTACAGAACTCCATTCTCCTTTTGAGTAAGACTTCAGCCTCTCACTGCCTTGACCTCATCTCCTCGCATGGTCTTGTCTACTTCTCTACCTCGGTCTCTCACCCGTTGGCATACCTCATTCTTTAGAATTAGTAATAACCAACACGGTCTTATTTCAATTTCATGCACCTCACTCTCTTCTTACCAACTTCTACTTTTCTAGTTCAAGTTCCCCAACTTCAGCCACCCTTGTACCCTGCCAGGACCCCTGATCCATGTATTTTAACACTTCTTCTCTGTCTCTTACCACCTTCAACTTCTCCTTCCAGTCCCCATCCAATTTCAACTCCATGGTCAATCAAAGAAATCACTGATGGCCATTCATCCCAAATCCTTTGTTGAATTTGTCTGGTAAAACTGTAATCTTGGTTAAATCCAATTCTCTTTCTAATTTGTATTCGCAATCATGTGGTTGAATATTGGTAGAGAGAATGGTCTCCCCATTCTGAATGGACTAGTTTTGAAGTTATAACTACAAAGACTATGTGGCTGCTCCAATGCCAGACAAGCACAAGATGTGACTAAGCTATTCTGCTCCTATTTCCCTTATCACCCCATCACACAGTCTCTAACCTCATAGTTTCAGCATCCTCACTCTTGACTGCTGACCTTGCCTCATTCTTCACTAAGCAAAGTGGAAGCAATCCTCAGCTCCGTAGGAGCCTAAACTATCAATGTTTCATTCTACTAAAAGCTAGTCTAGATGCCTCCCACCCCCACCTGCAAACTTGAGAACATTACTTTTCATCAGTTTTTCCTTTCTCTATTGGGTCATTCTGATAGAAATATAGGCATGCATTTATTTCCTCTGTTTTCCTTTAAAGACAGTTATTCAGGAAAATATTGACTCTTGCTGTTACCAAAACAGCCACATTTCATTGCTCCTCTTTGAGGAAAATGTCTTGGAAAAGTTGCTTATATTCACTGTCCTTAATTCCTCTCCTTTCAGTACCATCAACCTACTGAACTAGGCTACCTTCCTGTCTTAGTCATCTAGTGCTGCTATAATGAATAATACAACTGATAGCTTTAACAAAGAGAAATGTATTGTCTCACAGTAAATTAGGCTAATAGCCAGAATTCAAGGCTTTGGCTCCTGGAGAAGACTTGTTCTGTTGGCTCTAGAAGAAATCTCTGTGGTCAACCTTCCCCTGGACTGGGAGTTTTCGAGGTACAAGGACCCTGGGTCCTTTCCAAAGGATGTGCTCTGCTACAGGCATTGCTTTCTTGGTGGTATGAACTCCCAACTCCGTTTGCTTCCCTTGCCTTTATACTCTGAGAGATTGCCTCAGGACACAATAGAACCTTACACAGGAGTCCTTCCCAAACAACGCAAATGCCACCCATTCCCCTACATCAACATCATTGAGGCAGGGTTTACAACATACAGGAACATCACATAATATCAGGAATCATGGCCTAGCCGAATTGCCCACACTTTTTGGGGGGGATACGATTCAATCTGTGATATTTCCCTGCATGTTTTGTCAGACTCACTGACAACTTCCTTACTAAATTCAAGGGTCGTAATGTTACTCCTCGTCTTACTTGACTTGACAGCAGCATTTGACACTACTGGTCAACCTTTCTGTCTAAAAACAATCTCTTCAGTTGGTTTCTAAGGCAACACAAAAGCTGCTGCTCCTTGTCAGTCACCTTTGCTGCTTTTTGCCCTTCTACCTCTTTCTCAATGATGACGTTACAAAGAACTCAGTCTTTTTGGTACCATCTAGTCTCTAACTGTTCACGTTCTCCTGTATCCTCAGTAGAGTGATGTCTTCCAACTTAGAACTTCTCTATCAGCTTGCTTATTTAACATGCCCATTTGAAAGCCTGATATCTCAAACTCAGTGTTTCCAAAATTAAACCCCTGATCTTCCTCTCAAAAGCATTATTACTTGAACATTTCCTCACTTCAGAGGACGGCAAATATCCTTGCATTTGCTCTTGCCAGCAACCCTGCGGTCATCTTTGCCTGCAGTCTCTCTCTTTCTCCACTCGCCCATCTCCCAGGATGTGTTGTTGGCTTCACTTTCATAGCAGATTCAGACTCTGACCATTTATTGCCATTTCCATGGCCACTACTTTACCTTGAACTTACCATCATCAGTCTTTTCTGAGTTGCTGCAATAGCCTAACTCTATTACAGACACAGAGATCAAAGAGATTCTTCAAGTGTGAGAATATATGTCATTGTATATATCTATGTAACAAGACAGTTGCCTTTTCAACAATCTTCATAGTACAGTTCAATGCTGTTAATTATGTTCATCATGATGCTACAAAATTTTTACATCATTTTTAATTGAGCTCAGTGTTCCCTAAGCATTGAGTCCAGTTATTTTCACAATGGCTCTTCATTTCATGATGGAAAGAATCAAAGCTCTTACAGTGGCCTAGGCTTCCCTGACCTAGGCTTCTCATTGCATCTCTGACCTAAAGCACTTACTCATTCGTCATCAGTCACACTCGTCTCAGCAATTGTTTCTCAATGTGTCTGATGTACTCTTACCCCAGATAGAGCCTTTTTTACTAGCTGGTCCCTCTTCTTGGAAAGTGCTTCCCCAAATCGCTCCCTAGCTGATTTCCTACTTGCTTCAAGTTCTTGCTCAAACCTTCTCATTAAGATTGCTCTGACCACTCTATGACTATTATAACTTGTTTCCCATAACAGTCCAGACTACCCTCAGCATTCTCTTCTTTCACTTTGTTTCCATAATATTCATCAATTTCTTTTACTAGGTAACTTATTTATTGCATCAATTGAATATTCTCTGTCTCAAATCCCTTCCTCTAAGCCCCAGCAGGAAAGTTCACTCATGACCACAAGGAACTTGCCTGTCTTGTAACCTGCTGTGGCCTCTGCTTCAAGAACTAGACCTGATACAAAGTAGGCATTTGATAATTGTTGAAGGAATGAATGGTTGACTGCAAGTCCAGGCTATCGAGTTAAGAGCAATAAAAAGAAGCTTTGTGAGTCAATAGGATTTAGAAGATCCAGATCGTATTTCTAACTATGTGATCTTGGGAAGTAGCTTATTCCTGTTGAGTCTTAGCTTCCTTACCTGCAAGAATGGGGACCCTTATCTGCCTATCTCCAGATGGCGTTGAGGTTCAAATGTGAAAATGTGTATGGATGTGTTTTGTGGTTCTGTTTTTTTCATTTAAATCAAAGCTATTTTATTTGCCACAGGACTAGTAATAATAATATTAATGATGAGAGCTACCACCTGCTAATTCTTTATTATGTAACACTGCATTGTATTACATATTTTATATGTAGTATCTCAGTTAACCTTCATACAAACCTTCTAGGTAGCAACTAACCATGAAAACTGATAGTAATCATTATCTGAGCGTTAAAAAGACTTATTTGTTCTACATTATTTGACATAAATTTATTTGGTCTTTAGAAATTCAAATAAGCATGTATCTGTATAGATAAGTCAGTCCTAGAAGTCTAGATGAGTAACTTAGTTGAAATCAAAGGTCTATAGATCAGTGCTTGATCTCATGACATTGTAACATATAAGGTATTGTAGCAACAGGAAATTTAAGGAATAGCAAGGTCTTTTTATTTTAGGAATTCTTAGGAAGGTAGTCACTAACGCTGGTGAACTTAAAAGTACAGCATTGTTCTCCACCTTCTACATAAATATAATCTACTAGCTGTTCTGACTATACGTGTATGTGTGTGTGTATATACATATATATATATATATATATATCCCTACATATGCATATATATGTATATGGATAGATAGCTACACACATATATTTATTTTTTTCTAAGTATCATTTTCAGTGGGGTGATTTTTTCTCAGCATTGTAGCAGTTGCTAAAGGTCTGCCAAGAGAGATTATTACTAAACCTTGTCAGAGTGAGAACCAGAGTAATTTGTGTACAGTACAGTTAAAATTACACCATTGCACTTGAAGCTAATATTATCCTAATGAGTTGAAATGGGGGAAAGAAGGTTGCTTAGAAAAAGGCTGTAAGTGACTTAGCACTAGTTTCTCACTTCAAACGACAATGTGCTTCAGAACTGTGTTTTGAACACATTATTATAGATTTAAATATTTTAATATTCATGTATTCTAATTTTGCTTCAGATAGGTACCATCTCTGTGCATGCATTTCATCAACTCTGACTAGTGACACCGCTCTATTTAATGTCTTCCTGGGATAAATTTCTTGTGAATTGGGAACTAGATTTTAGCTGCTTAAGGAGGTTTTGGCAGTGCTTTTGTGGTTCAACATTTAAAACTCGGATAGCAATCTAAAACCCTTTAATAAGGAATTACTCAACATCTAGCTTACATAAATGTAGTGGAATACAACCTATTGGAGATATTGTCAATGTTTCTCCTAAATCACAACCTAGCTCCATCTTTAGTTGTGCTTAGAATTGAAATAGAAATCTTTATTCTTTAGTGTGTCAACTTGTAGCATATTCTGAGCAGTCAGTAATTTCTGCACACAGGAAAAGCCATATCTAAAAGGGAGTACATAACTGCCTATACTGGGTAGTTTGGAAACCTTGACATAGTCATTAAGTGCTATGGCTACTAATCAAAAAGGTCAGCAGTTCAAATCTACCAGGCATTCCTTGGAAACTCTATGGAGCACTTCTACTCTGACCTATACTGTTGGTATGAGTTGGCATCAATTTGGTGACAGTGGGTTTGGTTTTGGTTTGTACTCGGTAGTCTGAGTACCCTAAGACCTAGCTACCCTAAAATCCTCCCTCAATGAGCTCCACAACACTTGCATTCAGGTCTTCTCTGATATTCCCCCTGAATCAAGTGCCTCTGATAGGACTCAGTGAAACGTAGACATTATCTGGGAAGTGCAACTTTTGCCCACTAGGTATGTAAGAAAATATTAAAAACCCATTGCCATTCAGTCAAGTCTGACTCATAGTAAACCTAAAGGAAAGAACAGAGCTGCCCTGTAGGGTTTCCAAGGCTTCAACTTGGCTGCAGCAGACTGCCACATCTTTCTCCCATGCAGAGGCTGAGGGTTTGAACCTCCAACGTCTCATTAGCAGCTGAGCACTTAGCCACTGTGCCACTAATGATTCTTTAGCAGAATATCACTTACTGAGAAAGTGGGACATAGAAAAGTGAGTTTTGAAGGAGATAAGATAACAGGATGATTAGGGCGAGAATGGTGAGATCTTGTGGATTGTTCCACCAAAGCTCACGGCGTGAGGGACCTGAGTTCCTGGGCATTTGGCATCACTGATGTTGCTGATAGACCCTATTGAGAGAGAAACAAGAAAGGGAGAAACTGAAGTCCACTTTCATCTCTCCAGTACATTTGCAAAGGGTTAGTCTTTCTTACACAATTCTCTTACTCAAAACTTTACTTCTTTTACCTTTAGATCATTACTTGGCTGCGTCTTAGCATCCAGGTCTCAACTTGAATCTCACCTCTTCAGAGAGGGCCCCCCCAACCACTCAGTCTACAATGGGGACACTATATCATACTTATCACTCTATCTACTTCAGTTTCATCTTAGAACTTCTCCTAATCTGAGAGTCTCTTTTTATCCAACCAGAGAAGAAACTACAAGAACTAGGGTTGAATCTACCTTGGTTACTGTTGTGAAACTCCTTGAACAAAATGTAGCAAACACAAGACATGTGTATCTACAAACACAGTTGTATTCATGTGGAACCTGTATGTAGACCAAGAGGCAGTCATTTGAACAGAACGAGGGGCTACTGTGTCATTTAAGACAAGGAAAGGTATGCATCATGGTTGTATTCTTTCACCAAACATATTCAATCTGTATGTTGAGAAAACAATCTGAAAAGTTGGATTACATGAAGGAAAACTACTCCAAAGTCTCAGGACTAGCAGAAGATTGATTAACAAACTATGATATCAGATGACATAACCTTGCTTGCTGGAAGTGTAGAGGACTTGCAGCACTTACTGATGAAGGTCGAAAATCATAGCCTTCAGCATGGGTTATACTTCAACACAAAGTAAACAAAAATCCTCACAATTGAACCAATAAGTAACATCATAATAAGCAGAGAAGACTGAAGTTGTCAAGGATTTCAATTTACATGAATCCACTATCAACACTATGAAAGCAGCAGTCAAGAAATCAAATGTATTGTATTGGGAAAATCCACTGCAAACGGCCTCTTTAAGGTGTTAAAAAGCAAAGATGTCTCTCAAAGGTCTAAGGCGGGCATAACCCAAGCCAAGGTATTTTCAGTTGCCTCATGCAAACAAAAGCTGGACAATGAATAAGGAAGACTGAAGAAGAATTGATGTCTCTGAGTTACAGTGGTGATGCAGAATATGGAATGTACCGTGGACTGTCAGAAGAACAAACACACTTGTAGTGGAAAGATTTCCTAGAATGTTAAAACATTCCCTAGAAGGAAGGACGGCAAAACTTTGCCTCACTTACTTTGAACATCTTATCAGGAGTGACCAGTCCCTGGAGGAGGGCATCATGTGCGGTAAGGTAGAGGATCAGTGTAAAAAATGAAGACTCTCAATAAGACGGATTGACACAGTGGTTGCAACAACAGGTTGAAACATAGAAAGGATTGTGAGGATGACACAGGACTGAACAGTGATTTGTTCTGTTGCACACAGGGTCACTATAAGCCACAACCTGCTTGATGGTATCCGAAACAACGTATATATGTCTACGTATGTGTACATACATGTATACATATACACTCATGCATGTGTATACACGTATATATATGAGAGACACATGAATGCTGACTATTTTCTTGTCATATAACCCTGGCAGTGTAGAAGTTAAGTACTATATCTGCCAACCAGGAGATGTGCGGTTTGCATCTACCAGTCACTCCTTGGGAACTCTGTGGAGCAGTTCTACACTGACCTTAGGGTCACTATGAGTCAGAACTGACTCAACAGCAGTGAGTTTGGTTTCTGTAATGTCTCATGTAACTAAGTTGGAAATTACGGAAGCTGATATCTGAGTTGTTCTAGTTTGGACTGTGTTCTATGTACAATCTGTCACAAGTGCTTGATTAATTCAAGATCATCTATCCATGCATTCCCCTACTATACATCAAGTTCTCACTATGTACCAGACAATATGCCAGACTTTATAGGTTTAGATAAGAATAAAAGAAAGAGAAATATAAACAGAATGATCACAGAAGGAAGAAGTTGCTTTAGAAACAGCATAACACAGTGATGTCATAGGGTAAAGAAAAAGGGTAGCCAGGTTTCTACAGGTGAGTGTTGTGAGTCTACACTTAAGAAGTGACATTTTAAAGCTGTACATTCCATGCAGCTGGAACAGCATATACAAAGATCTTCAAAGTCCATGTCATGTTCAGAGTCCGCTGCCCCGCAAAATTGTATGACAAGGTGATCTGTTCATGGGAGAAGAGAGACAAAGGAAAGAAAGTGACAAGACTTGAAAGTAACAGTAGGTCAGACATGGAAGACCCTGCTGTGTTTTGTGAGCATCCTGTAATTTACTCCCTTGAACAACAGGGAATCATGAAAAGCTTAACAGAGGAAAGGATCATGGTCTAATTTGCTTAGCTCATAATTCTTAGAGTATGGATTTTCTCTCCAAATTCTCATGTAACTTTCATTCTTGATCACTCATCTCTCAGATGTTAGTTATCAGTCTTGGATCTTTGATAGGAAACTGTGGGTGGTTTTACCCAAACCATTCCCATTGCTAGAAGTGAACATCAACAAAGCAGCCAGTTCATGAGGACATTTGTGTCCACAACCAATACGTAAAACTTAGTGCTGAAAGGACAAAGAGCTATAATCAGAAGAAGAGATGCCCTGGATGATCATTCTTCTCTTTTGAAATCAGAGGTAGGTCTGTTGAAACAGATGGAAATGATGACTGTTCCATACACATGCACGTGTGTGTGGAAGATTCTTTATTCCTTCTTTGAATCCTGGTTTTACCACGTCTTAGTCACCTAGTGCTGCTATAACAGAAATACCACAAGTGAGTGGCTTTAAAAATAAAAAAATTATTTTGTCACAGTCCAGCAGGCTGTCAGGGTGTCAGTTCCATCCAGGAGATGCCTTTCTCTGCTGGCTCTGGAGGAAGGTCCATGTTAGCTTTCCTGTCTTGTGTTTTAAGGCACAAGCATTTTAAAGATGCATTATTTCTCAAACAGATCCATATCAGTAAGGGAGACACTAAATTCTACTGAATACTTACTGTACACCAAGGATCATGCTATATTAATTTATGCTTTAATATTCACGTAAAGCTTCTTGGCATCATCATCCTACTTAAATGATAAAAGCAATGGTAAAAGATAACACGAGTGAGTTATCACCTGTGGTCACAGGGCTTACAAGTTACAGTTAACAAAAAACTCTAAGGAATACTTATTTCTCTCTTCTCTTTTTTGATTTTGAAGCCATTGGTTCTTCTACTAATAATGTGGCTATTTGTTATTAAAGAAAATTTTAGTAAGCATAACTTAAAAACTATGATTCACTTGTGATCCTGTTCGCACTTGCTTCCATGGGTCTTTGGATTAAAGTTACCTGGTCTTACAGCTATAAAATGGTCCAGATGATGACTTCAGCTTCCTCTTCAAATTACTCTGTGATCAAAGGCACATCCATCACCTCTTCTCAGCCTCCCTTTCTTCAATAAATTACAAGACCTGAAATTCACAAGCGTGTGAAAAAGTAGTAGAAATGTTTGTTACAAAAATGCCCTGGAAAAAAAATTATTCTATACAACCATATGTTGGGCAAGTATTCAAACAGCCTCTTATTACCTCCTTATTTTGAAAAGTAATTTTTTGCTTTGCATCTGCAAGAACCGAGGTAAGAGGGACTAGGGGGTGAAGACAGAGGCAGAAGAATTACACTAGTATGGGGAGAGAAGGACGAGTGGCTTCTCCAGGTGTCCAGAGCTACTGTCAACTGTCATGGAGGAAGTAGCAGCAATCACAAACCCTGCCCATTTCTTTTGCCTTGTTCTAAGATCAGGCGGTATTCTCCTAGTCATCTATGGGAGATGACGCTTGTTTGATGCTTAAGCCAGGCACTTGAATCCCAACACTCTCCGTTCTCACCACAGAATGCTCCGCTCCTCGTAGAAGATTTCAATCAGATCTCAGTAGCCTTCTGAAGCGGGGCTGTAGGGCTCATCAAGGTGTGAGGTGGGAAGGACCTGAAATTCGGGTTGTGTACACACTTAGGGGCACTTCCCTGAGGAGCAAGTCAGTTTTTTTCCTCCTAGAATTTGTAGCTCTCAAAAGTCAAAGAATCTAGTTTTCTGCACATCTACACCAGGTAATCTCACCTACAAATTTGCTACTGTCATCTTTAGTTTCATTCTAAAATACTTAGAAGGCGCCCCCATCTGCGCTTCAGCTTCAGTACAGCATCTATTCTCTCCCTGCTCCCCCAACTGTTCTTTATCCTGCATAACCTCTCTCTGGTCACAGCATGGCATTGATCACCATTTCTCTGCCATCTCCCTTACACCAACATCTGGTCAATCACCAAGTCCTAGAAACTCTTCCACAGCAATTTTCTTCAGGCCATTCCCTTTGCTCTGCCCCAAACACCATTTGCCCACTGAGGCGCTTCCTACCTCTCTGATGAGTCCTACTCCCCCCCACCACCACCTTCCGGCCTCTGCCCTCAGCCTGTCCTCCCTGCTGCAGCCAGGGGCTGCCTCTAGGGCATAACTTGACCACATCACTAATCTCCCGACACACCTTCTCATGGCTTTTGGACAAATGCTTGTTTCTCAGAAAAGCAAAGAAGACTTTCCATGGGCTATCCTACCTGCCTCTCAGGTCCTATCCTTCCCATCTCCCAGATTTCACGTCCCACTCCTGTTAAACTGCACTGCTCACAGTAACTCTGTACACACCTTGCTGCTTCATGTCTCTGAGAACCCTGTTCCTTTTCTGAAAAATACGTTGTCCTCTACTCTTCCTTTGAGAGTCAGTTTCTTCATCTGCTCCCAGAGGCTTTCCCTGACTCCTCCTTCCACCACCTACCTAACTGCCAAGATGGGCCACACATCCCTGCTCTGTGCTGTCAGAGCCCTTTTGTACACCACTGTCTTTTAAACCAACCCTAGAAGATGAAGTTATCTGTTGCACGTTTGTGTTCTCCATGAGACTTCCTGTTCCTGAAAGGCCTTGTGTATCCAGTGCCCAGGACATGGACAGCAAAAAAACAATGTCCATTGAACTAAATACAGTTAAATGCAAAAAAAAAAAAAATTACTTATGAGCAATCACACTTCCTATTATCAACTATGCATATTTGGTAAGGTAAAAATTAACACAGTAGTCCAGTTCTAATCTTATTTCACTGACACTTAAAATGACCTACAAGTTGTTCATTTTGTCTTCTTCATATTTAATACTTGTATTTATGTCTTCTATACATGCTAATATATAGACACAAAATGAAGAGAAAACTCTTTAAAAAAAACTCTCAAAGTAATAGAAATCACAAACATAGCTAAGTAATCGTTGTTACCTTTCCATGACAATGCATGTGACACAGTTTATTTCATGATAATTTATATCTTCCATAAGATTACAGCCACACAACTGATAACAGTCTTAGAGGAATGATGGTCCTGATTCATCCACATATGCCAAATTCTGAAGTCAAAGCAGAATTCTAAATTGGTAGTTGGGATGTTTAGAGATTCTCCTTGAGATGTAGTCAGAAGCCCATATGATTAAGACATTAATGAGAGGCCTCCCAGTGTGTTCTTCTTCTTTAGTGGTACCTTACTTATCCAGGGCTTCTGCCCTTTCCAAACAAATTTGGTGATTTGTTTCTCCATTTCATTAAAATTTATGCTGGAACTTGTACTGGGATTGCATTATATAAGCAGACTGCTTTGGGTAAAACAGACATTTTCACAATGCTAAGTCGTCCTACCCATAATCAGGGAAGGTTTTTCCATTTATCTAAGTCTCTCTTAGTTTCTTGTAGTAAAGGCTTGTAGTTCTCTTTGTAAAGGTCTGTTATTTCTCTGGTTAGATTAATTCCTAGGTACTTTGTCTTCTTAGGGACTATAGTAAATGGTATTGATTTGATGATTTCTTCATTAACAGTCTCGTTGTTGGTATAAAGGAATCCTACTGATTTACTTATGTATATCTTGTATCCTGAGACTTTGCTGAACTCTGCTATCAGTTTGAGTAGTTTCCTTACAGATTCTTTGGGATTCTCTGCATATACAATCCTGTCATCTGCAAACAGGGAGATTTTGACTTCTTCTTTGCCGATGCAGATGCCCTTTATTTCTTGGTCTTGTCTAATTGCTCTGGCTAGAACTTCTAGTACAATGTTGAATAGGAGAGGTGATAGTGGGCATCCTTGTTGAGTTCCTGTTCTCAAGGGAAAGTCTTTCAGTCTCTCTCCATTCAGGATGACGATCCAACCAATGTTGGAGAGGCTGTGGAGAAAGTGAAACTCTTCTACACTGTTGGTGGGGTTGCAAAATTGTCCAGCCTCTTTGGAAAGCAATTTGGTGCTTCCTTAAAAAAAAATGGATATAGATAGACCATCTGACCCAGTAATTCCACTACTTGGAATATATCCTACAGAATCAAAGCCTTTCACACCAACAGACACATGCACAAGAATGTTTATAGCAGCACAGTCCATGATAGCAAAATGATGGAATCAACCCAGGTGCCCAACAGCAGAGGAATGGATAGGTAAACTATGGTATATATACTCAATGGAGCACTATGCAATGATAAAGAATAATGATGATTCTAGGAAACATCTCATGACCTGGTTCCAACTGGAAGACATTATGTTGAGTGTAAGTAGTCAGTGACAAAAGGACAAATATTGTATGAGACCCCTACAATAAGATCTCAAAAACAAACTTATGTATAGAAGAAAAGACTCTTTGACAGCTGAAAGATGGGGGAGGGGGAGGCAGGGCGAGGCGGGAAGGGTTTAGATTAGATAATTGCTAGAAATCTGGTTGGGTGAAATTGGTGACAGCATACATTAGAAACAAGAACAATATTAAGTGGACTTCAACATAACTTGAATAATCCTCCCATCTTAACCCAATATTGCAAGGATAGAGCAGTTTGGGCAGGGGGCGGGTGACCATGCTCTTAGGCGAAATTGAGGCCAGTTGGCACAGCTAGCGCTTTGCTAAGAGGGCTCTCTGCACCCCACATTGGTGAGTGGCATCTGGGGTCTTAAAAGCTACCAAGCTGCCATCCAAGGGCACAGCAAATTGTCCAACTCAGCAGGAACGGACGCTCACCGAGGACCAAAGTGACATGGGGTAAAGACAACCCAGAAGATAGAGAGACCCACATGAGTGGGTGCCTACATCGACTTGGGACCAGAAGAATCAGATGTTGCCCGGCCACCACCAGTGATAGCCACGATGGAGCTCACTAAGTTGAGTCTCACCGGCCACACAAGAATAAAAAGGGGTGCACCCTGAGATCTCCACTAAAAGACCTCAATTGATGATCCAGCAGTTTCAGGGTTCCACTAGGAGAGTAGAGCCTGGCTCTGATGTCGCCCTTGCCCATAAATCATAACGAAGGTCCACTCTTCAGACATGAGGATTGGACTTGGTGATGCAGAGTGACCATATATTAGATGCACTTTATGGTTCCATGCATCTATAGGATATCATCCTGCTGACCTCTGGCTGGAGGAAGGAGAATGGGTGGAGAGGAGGGGAAAGGAGACTGTTGGGAGGATGAGACATGTATGGAGCAGAGAGGAATAGTGTGCTGTCACTGGGCAGGGAAAGCAGTGGAAGTTGCATATAGGTGGGCATGTACATTTATACAGGAATGTACATTTTCACTCAGCCATAATAAAAAAAAAGACATTAATGACACTAGACAAAGGTCTACTATAGAGAAAGCCTCTCATCCGTGTGTGAGCTTTTGAAAAGCCCATGAGTCCCAAGATGAACATACGATTCCATAGGTAGGATCATTTCACAGGAGACGATGACAATAGCTTTCTCTGATTCCCCAGTTTCATGAAGTATTTACAAAAGCTCTAGATTCCTCTTCATATGAAATTTTGTTCTGTTTATGAGATAAATCCTGGGTGGTGGTGGTTAGTGGGAGAGGGAGGCTTCTCAGATACCAGGTTGAAGCAATCTGTTCTGCACTGACCAACTGAAATCTCATAAGTGAGTAATCAACATAATCTAAATACTCTAAAATGAAATATTCTTTTTGGGCTGAACAAAATGCTTGTTAGGTTGAAACCAATCAGTAGGAAATGACTGGTGTTTGTTAGTGTTAGAGAGGAGAGACCAGATTCTTTGCACATTAGCATTAGAGTTGGTGCCAACATAAACCTCCAGACCTCCAAGTCACAGAATGTGTTATTGTTTTCGTATGGATAACTCTGGGACTGCTTGTTAGTTTGATTTCCATTGCTCGCTTGAAAAATGGAGCTCTGCATCTCCACAGACTCTGGTGACAGAAAAAACAAAACAGTCTTTCCAGGGGTTGAGCACTCTGAGAAGGATGTTCTTCCTCAAGTTGTTGTAGTCCCAGCTATTGTTTTCATTTAAGCATGGAGTGGGGATAGGGAGAATGGCACTAATGCTAATTTGACAGTTGTGTGAGCTGAAAAGCTGTAATCATGGAACTCAGCCCACACAGTGAGGAGGGCTTCCTGCTTGTGAAGAAAGGTCTCTCAGAAAGGACGTGGTAGCTTAGACCTGTTTGACCTTTTCCGACAGTGCTATAAAATATTATTTTCTAATACACTGGCCCTTACATAATACCAACTTACCAGGATCTCAGAGTACATTATTTCTACATGCCAAAACTTTGGATTTCAGGGCTGTAGGACAAAAAGTGGTAACACAACCTCCCTTGAAACCCTGGTGGCATAGTGATTAAGAGTTGTGTGTGCTAACCAAAAAAGGTCAGCAGTTCAAACCCACCAGGCACTCCTTGGTAATCACATGGGGCAGTTCTGCCTTGTCCTTCTCCCTTGGAATCAGCTCAGTGGCAGTGGATTTGGTTTTTTGGTTTCATACATAAGGAAAATAAATCCAATGAGTCTCTAGATTTCGCTATACTGACCCAAGTGGTGAATCCAAATAAGTCCAAGTCTCAACACATTTGTTCACTGCTTCCTTTTGCTAGCAACTGCAGTATTGTGACTTCAGTCTAGGAAATCCAACAAACTTTGAACTCCAGCACCTCCACTTACCAGCTACAAGCCTGAGCAAGTTGTTTAATCTCCTTAAGTCACAGCTTCACAATTTGTAGAATGGGCCAGTTGTTACACATATTTCATAGAACTGTATTGAGAATTGCATTGAAAAAGGCATATACAAAGTGATGTCAATAAAAACGATGGAGAAAAGACCTCCAAAAATTATCTGCTCCATAAAAGCAAGGAAAATATAATAGATAGTATCATATGATACCAGGTCTATACAAGGTAATATATTTAAAATACATGTATCTCTTTAGGTAAGGAAACCCTGGTGGTGCAGTAGTTAAGAGTTACAGCTGCTCACCACAAGGCAGTCAGTTTCACTATCAGGCTCTCCTTGGAAACCTCGTGTGACACTTCTACTCTGTCAGATAGAATCACTATGAGTCAGAATCAACTGGATGGCAAAGAGTTTGAGTTTTTTTGGTTTTCTTTGGAAAAATGTCTATTTAGATCCTTGCCTATTTCTTAATACTATCTCTTTTATTCTAGATACTAGTAATGCATGTGTGTATTCAGTCTTTTTCTTCTTCTTTTTCATCTTTTCATCAGTTAGTGACTTGAAAGACTAGTTTAGCCTATAATCACAATGAGAGGCAGTACTCCAAGAGAATATAATCAAACTATAGAAAGATGAATTATTGGTTGCTATGGGCTGGAAAGAGGATAGAATGAGGAATGGTGGTTAATGGCTAAGGGAGTCCTCGGGGGGGGCTGATGGAAATATTCTACAATTAGTGACGATAATTGTATAACCTTGTGAATATGTTAAAACCCATTGATTATATGGTTCAATAATGTTATGGAATATTTATATATATAATTTAAAAATCTTTAAAGGCATTTTTGTGAAATTTACTTAGTGAGTCAAGATGAAAGTGAATGTAATTACTAGAAAAGGCAGAATGGTATAGAGCTCCTTCAAAGCCTCATTCTCTGAGAATGGTTGCTATTTGAACTGAAAGACTACACTTGGAAGTTTGCACTTAATTAACTCTGACTGTGAGCTTAACATGTGCAAAGCCTCTTCCCTAGAGATATTTGTCCAAAGCAAATATAAGCAACTGATTAACCTCAGTAAAAAACAAACAAACAGCAAGGGATATAGACTTCACAGAACTAGAACCAGTTCAAAAACTTTACTAAACAAAGAGCAACACCACAGACTCTGGAGAGGGGAGACAAAACGATTTCCAGAGTGGTCAAACTGTATTATTTTCAAACATCTAGTTTTCAACAAAAAAATTACAAGACATGCAAAGAAATAAGAAAGTATGGCCCATACCTAGTGAAAAAAGCAATCAATAGAAACTGTTCCTGAGAAAACTCAGACATTTGACTTACTAAACAAAGACTTTAAATCAGGTACTTAAAACATAAATGACCACATCCTAGGAGTTAAAGAGATGTATGAAAAATAATATCTAATCATGCATTATTGTTAGATGCCATCAAGCTGGTTCCAACTTATAGCAACTCTATGCATAACAGAACAAATGTTGCAAGGTCCCACATCACCCTGAGAATTGGTGCTGTGCTTGAGACCGTTGTTTCAGTAGCTGGGTCAATCCATCTCATTGACGTTCTTCCTCTTTTTTGCCAACCCCGTACTTTACAAAGCACAATGTTCTCCTCTAGGGAGTGGACCATCCTGATAATATGTCCAAAGTACATGAAATGAAGAAGCCTTGCCATTTTCACTTCCAAAGAGCATTCTGGCTGTACTTTCCAGACAGATTTGTTTGTTCTGGAAGTCCGTGGTGTATTCTTCACCAACAGCATAATTCAAATGTGTTAACTTTTCTTTGGCTTGCTTTATTTATTGTCCAGCTTTCACATGCATATGAAGCAATAGAAAACACCATGGCTTGGATCAGCTGCACCTTAGTCATCAGAGTGACAACTTTGCTTTTTAAAACTGTAAAGAGGTTGCTTGCAGAGATTTGCCCAATGCAATACATATATACATATTTTATTTCATGACTACTGCTACTGTGAAAACTGATTGTTGATCCAAATAAAGTGAAATCCTTGATAAATTTAATATTTTCTCCATTTATGATAATGCTGCTTACTGGGCCAGTTGTGAGAAATTCTGTTTTCTTTATGTGTCTATTGCATTGTTTAAAATCAGAAAAGAAGTGAATCAAGGTGGTATCCTTTTACCATAGTTGTTAGATTTATATGCTGTGCAAATAATCCAGCGAGTTGGAATATATCAAAATGAATGTGGCATCAGGTTTGGAGGATGACTCATTAACAACCTGTGATATGCAGATGATATAAGCTTGCTTGCTGCAAGTGAAGAAGACTCAAAACACTTACTGATGGAGATTGAAGACTACAGCCTTCAGTACAGGTTACACTGCAACCCAGAAGGTTTGACAATTAAGTTCACAAGCTTAATTGTTCTAAGTGCTACATACCTAATTGGTCGCTATGATCACCTTCTAAGTACTCCCCTAGGGAAGCTATGCACGGACGCCAGTGCCTTCAAAGCAATTTTGGAACTCTTTCTGGAATGGCACAGTGGCAGCTTCATGATCTTAATTGCATGGTTGTCTGTGAAGGAGTTTTTGGGCAGTAAACAAATAACTGTATTAGAACATCCTCCCTACTCATTAACAACTTTTTTGTTTATCCAAAGACAAAGAAAATATTGAAAAGAAGACATTTTGATGGCATTCAGGACATCAAGGGTAATACGATAACAGCTCCGAAGGCCGTTCCAGAAAAAGAGTTCCAAAATTGCTTTGAAGCTTGGACTAGGTGCTGGCCTTGGTGCCTAGCTTTCTGAGGGGAGTACTTTAAAGGTGACCATAGTGATACTCAGGAATGAGGGATGCTGCACTTTTTCTAGGATGAGTTTGCAAACTTAATTGGTAGTCCATATAAAGAAAATGAAAATTCTTATTATAACTGGAGCAATAAGCAACATCTAAGCAAGCAGGAGGCAGCAATAATAATGTATAAATTACTGTATATATATATATGTACACACACATACTCTTACATATATATATATTCCAGAGTTAGAAAGTAGAATAATTGAAGCAAAAACTTCACTAGTAGGTTCAGATCACATTTGAGTAGGCAAAAGAAAGAATCAGTAAACTTGGAGATAGGCCAATTAGGCTTATACAATCTGAGAAACAGAAAGAAAAAAAGAGTAAGAGCAAAAATGAATATAGCCTCACTAACATCCAGGATACTGTCAACTGTACCAACACTCACATAATGAAAGCTGCAGAAAGAGAAGAGAGATAGAAAGGGCAGAAAGAAGAATACTTAAAGAGGTCATGGACAAAACATTTTCAAATTTAACAAAAATGTTAATTTATGCATTCAAAAAGCTTAATATACCCCAGTAGGATACACTCAAAGAGATTCACACCTAGACATAATGTAGAAAGACAAAGACTCTTAAAAGCAGCAATACAGAAATGACCTATTATGTATAAGGCAATTTTAGTAACACTAACGACTCGACGGCACTTGGCTTGGCTAACAATACATTTGTTCTAAGAAACTATGGAATTCATAAGACAGTGATATTACATATTCAGAGTCATGTAAGAAAGACTGATAACTGAGAATTCTATGTTGCAAAACTGAGAAAGAAATTAATAAGACATTCAGAAATAAATAAAAGCTGAGGGAATTTGTTATTAATGTATCTGTACTACAAGAAATAATAAAGACAGTCATTTAAACTGAAATGAAAAAAATAGTAGAAAATAACTCAAATCCACACCAAGAAATAAAGGCACTGGTTAAAAACCACCACTTAGGTAAATATAAAAAAAAGAGTATGCATGCATGCGTGCGTGTGTGTGTGTGTGTGTGTGTGTGTGTGCACACGTGCCTTCGCATGCGTGTGTGTTTAGCTATATAGGAATAAATTTTTGTACACTATTGAAATTAAGTTGGTATTAATAAAACTAGATTGTTATAAATTAAGATGTTAATTTTAATTCCCAGGGCATCCACTAAAGAAAATTGAAAGGTGAAATAAAAGGTAGTGGAATTAAAATAGTATACAGTGGCATAGTGAAAATACATGTTCACATAAATACTTGAACACTAATATTCATAGCAGAATTATGCACAATACCAAAAAGGTGAAGATAATCCAAATGTCCATCTGAAGACAGGGTAAACAAACTTTTGTACATCCCCTAAATTGAATATTAGTCAATAAATGAAAGGAATAACATATTCTTACATGCTACCATCTTAATAAACCCAGAAAATATTATAAGCAAAAGAAGACAGGCACATATTGAACTATTCAATTCACGTTCATTCCAGAATAGGCAAATCCATAGACACAGAAAGTAAATTACTGGTTGCCACGGGCTGGGGAGAGGTGAAAATGAGGAGGGACTGTTTTAAAGGCTAAAGAGATTCTTTTCAGGGTGATGAAAATACTCTGGAATTAGGTAATGATGATAATTGCATAACTTTGTGAATATGCTATAGCTCACTGGTTACACACTTTTAAGATGTTATGTGGATTATATCTCAAGGAAAGCAATAAAAATATAATTATAAAATTTAAAGCCATTTTTGTGAAATGGATTTAGTAATTCAAGAGTGCACTGATATGAGTTAAACAAGCAAAACAAAAACCGGGGGGAAAAAATTTGTTTTGACTTTTAGCTTCCAGAACTGTCAGCAAATAAGTATCTGTTCTTTGGAGCCTCCCTGTTAGGTATTTGCGTTAAAATATCACTAGGTTACTAAGGGAGTCGTTGAGTGGTGCAAATGTTAAACACTTGGCTACTAACCGAAAAGTTGGCACTTTGAGTCCACCCCGAGTGCCTCAGATGAAAAGCCTAGTGATCTGCTTTCAAAAAATCATTCACTGAAAGCTAAATGAAACAATTCTATTCTGACACACATAGCATCACCGCGAGTCGAATTGACTGATAGAAAGTGGTAACTGGTTTTAGACAGGACTTAAAGCAGGTAAGGCAACATTTGAATGGAACTTACTTTCTTCAGAAGAAAAACAACGTTAATTCACAAATAATGAAAAAAAAAAAACAAGATAATTTCAACTGTTGGTAGGTGCCTTAAAACCGAAACCCAAACTCAATGCCGTATGCCTATTCCGACTCAAAGCGATACTATAGGACAGAAGAGAACGGCTCCATACGGGTTCCAAGGAGCACCTGGTGGATTGATTCCAACTGTCAACTTTTTCATTAGCAGAAGTTGCACTTGACCACTGTACCACCAGTGTTTCCAAGTGCTTCAAAAGAAACAGAATAGGATAATCCGAAACTGCATTTAACAGTGGGGGCCAGAGTTGAGCGTTAGGAAACACGGCCGACTTTGGATAAGGTGTTTAGAGAAGACCTCTTTGAAAGGATAAATCTTAAACTGAAGTTAGGATGATTAGAATTCAGCTCTTCAACGATGAAGTATGGCAGAAGTGGACCATGTGAGGGCAAAGATATGGAAAAGCAAGTATGAAGTCACGAGGCAGGAATAACCTAAGAAGGGGCTTTCAAAGAGCAGCTAGAAGTCCAATGTGGCTGGAGCAGAGTGAGGGAAAAATACATAGTTCTGCATTACTGGTAAAGGAGACTCCTAATTATCCTTCCTGATACAGTGTGGCTGTGAGTCAGAATAAACTAGATAACAACTTTTTTTTCTTTTTTTTTACAGTAGAATTGGTGTCACAGATTGAGTTATGTCCCCCCCCCCATAATACTTGTCAGTTTGGCTAGGTCATGATTCCCAGTGTTGTAGGATTGTCTACCGTTGTGTCATCTGATGTGAATTCCCTATGTGTAGTAAATCTTAGCACTATGGTGTAATAAGATGGGTTAACGGCAGTTATATAATGCCATCTACAAGATTAGCTAGTGTCTTAATTCAATCATTTTTATATAAAAGAGAGAAGCTAGCATAGAAATGTGGGAACCTCATACCAACAAGAAAGCAATGCCAGGAGCAGAGCATCTTCTTTTTCCCTGAGGGTCCTGTGCAGAGAAGCTCCTTGACCAAGAAAAGATTCATGACACAGACCTTTCTTCAGAGTCAACAGAGAAAACATTGCTCTAGAGCTGACATCCTGGATTTGATCTTTCAGCATACTGCGCTGTGAAAGTGTATATGACCATTTCTCGCAGCATTTCTGTTACACCAACACTAGATGACCAAGACACTGGGGAACAGAATACTTCAGCTAATATTCAATGCAGGTTGGTCTGTAGAATTCAGGTACATACCATTATAAATGTGTTTCAACAACTCCATTCCTTGTGCTCTCTAGTATGACTGAATGTTTATTTAATTCCCACTTTCAGTATTATTTAATCTTACTCTCATTTTTATAATTTTCATTAGTCTTTACCCTGCATCTTTCACCTCCTATCTGAAATCATTTTCTTTATACCATCCTGCAAAACACCTTTTCATGTTTGCATAACAGCTGATGGTGACATAATCTCTAAGATTTCATTTGTTTGAAAATGTATTTATCTTAATGTCTGAAAGGATATTTTTTTGCTTTGTAGAGAATTCTAGTTTGGCAATTGTCTTAGTCATTTGGTCCAACTCTAATAGAAATACAACAAGTGGATGGCTATGGCAAAGATAAGCTTCTTTTCTCACAGAAAGTAGGCTAAGAGTCCAAATTCAAGGTGTGAGCTCCAGGGGAAGAAGGCTTTCTCTGTTGGCTCTGGAGGAAGGTCCTTGTAATTAGTCTTCCTCTGGACTGGGGATTTCTGACTTGCAGAGCATGCACTCTGCTGCCGTATGAGATTCTCAACTCTCTGCTTACTTCCCTTTCCTTTGCATTCCAAAAGATTACCTCAGAGCACTCCTGCTTCACCAACACAACTGCCACCCATCTTCCCTCATCAACATCATAGAGGCAGGGTTTACAATCTGTGGGAATATTACACAATACCTGGAATCATGGCCTAGCCAAATTGTTACACACCTTTTTCAGGGGCACCCAATTCAACCCATGTCAGCAATTAATTCTTTCAGGAGTTTTAAAATACCAGTATAACTTTTTTTCTTTATAGAAAGTTTGTCTCTTCCTTTTTCTTCCCATTCTTAGGATTTCTTTTTGTATTTGTTTCTTTCCTTTTTCCTCTCTCTCTCTTTTTTAATTTCACTATGATTGTCTCTAGATGTAGATTTTTTTTTTCCCATTATCCTACATGGGATACATTGAGACTTTTTCAGCTATTTTCGAATTTTGCTTCAGATACATTCTTTCTTTTTCCTACCTTTTATGGTACACTTCCTTCTTGTTGTGTCTATTCTCCAAGTCTTCTATCTACCAAATTTTTTAAAAAAATTTCCTCAGCTTCTTTCTGGATATTTTCTTCAGAACTATTTTCTCATTTACTGAAACTCTATTCAGCTGTGTTTAATTTGCTGGCAAACCAAAGCATCCATTGACTTCTTACTTTTGTTTGTTTGCTCACTTACTCATCCTACATTTAGATATACCTAAAAACATACCTTCAAATTATACAACACAAAAGTTGGTATAAGTAAGCACAAAATGGACAAATGCACAATCATGGGTAAAGATTTTAATACTGTTCTCTCATAACTGATAGAAGTGTGTACCAAAAAATCAGTAAGAATATTTGAATAATATTGTCAACCAATTTACTGTAACTAACATTTATAAAACACTATATCTAACAACTTCAGGATTCTCATTCTTTTCCAGTGAACATGAGATATTCACTAAAACAAGCCATAGGCTGGGCTGTGAAATAAGCCCGAATGAATATGAAGAGACTGAAATAATGCACAGGATATTCTCTGACTACACAAAGTTATATTGAAAACTAATTTCAAAAATTATTTTGAAAATCCTCAAGTATTTGGAAATTAAACAACAAAATTGTGAATAACCGATAGGTCAAAGAAATAATCACAAGAATAATTAGATAGTATTTCAAATTCATTCATAATAAAAATTTAGCATTTCAAAATTTGTAGGATACAACTAAAATATTTATCAAGAAACTTATCATTTTGCATGTTTATATTTATAAAAGAAAAAAGATTTGAAACCAATTTTCTAAACATCACTTATGAAGTTAGAAGAAGAAAAGCAACATATTCCAGTGCATGTAGAGGACAGTAAATATTAAAGATATGAAAGAAAACAAACACTAGAGAAAATTAGCAAAGCTAAATGACAGTGTTTTGAAAAGATTATTAAATATGATAAAACCCTAGATCATGAGTTCTGAAATGGAAAGAAAGCACAAATTACCAATATCAAGAATGAAAGAAGGGACATCACTATCGACTCCAAGGCATTAAAAGAATAATTTTTAAAACTATAAACAACTGTGTGCCAACAGATTTGACAATTTAGATTTAATGGACAAATCCTTAGAAAGGCACCAATAATCAAAAGTAGCACAAGAAGAAACATAAAATCAGAATATTCCTATATCTTAAAAGAAATGGAATTCATAGTTAACCACTGTCTTACTCATCTAGTGCTGCTATATCAGAAATACCCAAGTGGGTGTCTTTAACAAAGAGAAATTTATTCTGTCACAGTCCAGTAGGCTACAAGCCCAAATGCAGGGCATTAGCCCCAGGGGAAGTCTTTCTCTGTTGGTGGTGGAGGCAGATCCTTAGAAAATCTTCCCCTGGACTGAGAGTTTCAGAGGCGCAGGGATGCAGGGTCTACAGGATACACTCTTCTCCTGGCATTGCTTCTGGGTGGTATGGGGTTTTCAAATTTCTCTGCTAACTTCTTACTTTTATATTTCAAGAGATTGCCTCAGGACACAAGACAATGTTACACACTGAGTCCTGCTCCATCCACACAACTGCTGCCCATCCTCCCTTATTAACATCATAGAGGCAGAATTTACAACATAAAAAAAAAATCACACAATACCAGGAATCATGGCCTAGTCAAATTGTTACACAGATTTTTGGGGGGAGGAACAATTCAGTCTATGAGAACCCAGTCAATTCTGACTCATAGTGACACTTATAGGACAGAGAAGAACTTCCCCATAGAGTTTTCAAGGACTGCCTGGTGAATTGAAACCGCCTACCTTTTGGTTAGCAGGCCTAGCTGTTAACCACTATACCACCTGCATGTCTTCATTAACCACACACATCTGTAAAGCTCGGCTGATAATATGCTAGTAAGAACTGAAAGAAGAAATAATGATAATCTCACGCAAACTTTTTGAGAACCTAGGGAACAAAGTAATACTCTCCACCTTGTTTTGTGAGGCCAGGATAACCCTGATCCCCAAAACTTTACAAGGATATTATAAGGAAAAATGAAAACACTGTTAACAGTTACGAATATGGACATAAATTAATTAACTCATGTTAGTGAATAGAATCCAACAAAACATTAATGGAAAAAAATATATGTCTTGATGTAAGTTTTTTGCTGAAAATGAAGAGGATTTGAAACACTGATAAAGATCAAAGACCATAGCTTTCAGTATAGATTTAATCACAAAATCAAGAAAACAGAAACCCTCAAAACTGGACCAGTAAGCAGTACCATGATAAACAGAGGAAAGATTGAGGTTGTCAAGGATTTCATTTTATTCAGTTCCACAGTCAACACTCGTGGAAGCAGTGGTCAGGAAATCCAAAGACACTTTGCATTGGGAAAATCTGCTGCAAAAAAATCTCTTTAAAGTGTTGAAAAGTACAGATGTTACCTTAAAGACTAAGGTGTGCCTGACCCAAGTCATGGGATTTTTAATCTCATCATATGCATTTGAAAGCTGGACAAGAAATAAGGAAGACAGAAGAAGAACTGATGTCTTTGAATTGCAGTGTTGGAGAAAAATATCATGTGTAGCACAGACTGCCAGAAAAACACACAGAGCTGTTCTAGAAGAAGTACAACCAAAGTGCTCTTTAGAAGCAAGGATGGTAAGACTATGTTTTACATACTTTGGACATGTGAGAAGGGATCAGTCCCTGAAGTAGGGCATCATGCTTAGTAAAGTAAAGGATCAGTGAAAAAGAGGAAGACCCTCATCAAGTTGGATTGACGCAGTAGCTGCAACAATGGGCTGACTTGGCAGTGTTTCACTCTGTTTGTTGTGCATAGGGTTGCTATGAGTCAGAGCCAACTCAATGGCAACAAACACCACAACAACAAAGGAGTGGAAGACTGATTTAAATTTTCAGTATCAATCACCCACATAAACCACTACAAAACAAAACAAACAAACAAAAAACACATAATTATCTTAATAAGTGCAGAAAATGTGTTTGACTTGGGTTTGGTGATCTAGCCAAGACATTTTACTACCCAACAGAATACACTTTCAGAGATTCTTCAGGTTTCCTTTGTTGTCACAACCTTCGTAGGCTCTCTCACATAGTCCACAACACACTTTACATGATCAAAGATCCACCTCCTCCAGAATAAACTCATTATTTAT
This sequence comes from Heterohyrax brucei, assembly GCA_028571685.1. NCBI lineage: Eukaryota > Metazoa > Chordata > Mammalia > Hyracoidea > Procaviidae > Heterohyrax > Heterohyrax brucei. The sequence goes on from CM053141.1 coordinate 177,146,951, forward strand.
GGTTTCTGATGCTGTATTCATTCAATAAATACTTGTAAACGTTGTGATAAATCTTATAAGAAAATAAATAGAGTGATAAGAGAAGTGGATTAGGAGCTATTCTGGGAGCACAGAAGTCCACTGGAGAGTTTAATGCAGGGAGTGATGTGATCTACTTTGTATTTGTAAAAGATTACTCAAAAGACTAATGAAGAATGGAGGAAAGTAATAGAAGTAATAACATCAAGAAGATCAATTAGTAGACTTTCTCAATTGTCCAAGAGAAAAATGAAGCTGTCTGGATTAAGTCTATCTCGTAAAGATACACCAAGAAAAAAAAACCAAACCCACTACTGTTGAGTCTGGTCTGACTCAAGGTGATCGTATAGGTCGGGGAGAACTGCCCCACAGAGTGTTCAAAGAGCATCTGGCAGATTTGAACTGCTGATCTTTTGATTAGCAGACTTAGCACTTAACCCACTACACCACCTGGATTTTCCAGTGAAGATGGGAAGAAAAAATACATTAATTCAAGATTTAACTTCCAATGGAATCAGTAGAAATTGCTAATGGATTGAATATAACAGGTGGAAATGAGGGACTCCAAGATGGTTTTCAGTTTCAGCTTGAGCATCAGAGAATTTCATATCTTCTTAAAAAACACTGTATTGTGTTTTAGGTGAAAGTTTACAGAGCAAATCAGTTTTTCATTTAACAGACTGCACAGAAAATGTTCCATGACATTGGTTGTAATCCCAACACTGTGTCAGTAGAGACACATACTGAGAGCCCAGTACCCACTTCACATAAATTATTCTCTTAAAAACTCTAGAGGATGGAGTTTCGGAATGAGAAATACAGGCTTAGAAAAGTTACATAATTTGCTTAGGGTTTGACTCTGCTAAGTTTGAAAGAGGATCCCATTCATAGCCTGTCTTATTCTCAGGCAAAGGCTCTTTTTAACAAACGATACTGCATTTCTAAATTATATTTTTCAAATGTTGTATTGTAGGTTGATTACGTTAATTAAGTCTGAGGAAAGTAATATATGGATAACTTAAAAAGTAAGACAGTTTTCATCATTTTAGTTACAAAAGTAATGCATATTCATCACTAGGGAAATATAAATTAAAATCATGTGAGACAGCTACACATGAATGCAATAGCTAACATGAAAGCAATAGAAGATAGCAAGTGCTGACAAGGATATGGTGCAACTAGAACTCTCTCACACTGATGGCGGGCAAGTAAATCAGTAAAACCATTTTAGAAAACTGTTTAGTCGGATATTCTAAAGCTCAATATACATACATCTTATGATGCAGTAATTCCATCTCTATGGCACATATCAAACAAAAATGTGTACATATGTTCCCACAAATACAAACATGTACTAGAATATTCATAGCAGCATTATTTATGATTACCTCAAACTGAAGAGTACACAAATTCCCATTAAGATTAGAATATATAAATAAATTGTAGCATGATCACACAGTGGATTATTCCATAGTAAAGAGAAAAGCTATAGCTACATACAGTGAATTGGATTCGTCTTATACACATAATGTGTTGAGGAAGTTACAAAAGAGTATATGCAATATTGTTTTATTTATACAGAACTCAAACTTAGCAAAGCTAACCTATGCTTTTAGGACTAATAATAATAGTTGCACTGGAGAGTGCAACTGTTGTGTCTAGAAATAAGAAAAAAAAGAGAGCAACTATAGTGTCTAGAAATAAGAGGAAAAATTCTGAGAGTACTGATAATGTTCTGTTTGTTGATTTAAGTTCTGGTTTTGTAATCAACACCAGTTGCCATCAGATCCATAGCAAAATTGCCCTAGGCTCCTGAATTACAGTGTATGTGCATGTGTGTTAACCAGTTGTCATGGAATGGATTCTAACACAAAGCAACTTCGTGTGTGCTAGAGTAGAATTGTGCTTCATAGAGTTTTCAATGGCTTATGTTTTAGAATTAAAGCTTACACCTTGCTGCTAAGGTAGTAGTAGCTGAGTACATTAACTGTTTGTACCACCCATAGACCTTTCTGATTTCCTAGGTTTATTAAATTTCTGGAAATGCATTTATCTGTACATATATGATGTGTGTGCTTTTCTGATACACATTATACATACATACATGAGGGTTGTTATACATACATGGATATGATGGTTGTTCCCAGCTTGACTTTACCATTTATATGAACTGTTATACCATGAATAATTGCATTTATCTAGTCTTATTTCTACAGCTTTTTAAAAATTTTATTTTGGGGTGCAATCATGATGGCAGACTAAGCACAAGTCTCCTTATATCCCTCTGGAAAGCAAGACCTGAATTGATAATCAAACCAAGCCTTCTGGTAACTCAGTGAGCCCCCAGGACACAGCACAGAGCTATTAATTTGAACTTCATACTACTGAATGAAAAACCTCCTCTCGTTTGCTTACTCCCACTCCTGGCTGGCCCTGGCTGCCATGGACTGAAGGTAAACACACCATTTTGACTTTTCTTTCATCTGTCTTGACCAATGGGTGGAGCTGGGTCTTGCCTAGTGGCTAGACTCAGATGTACTGCTGGTGGGACAGGCAGGTGAAATTGCCATATTTTGAGAGTCGGGCTTAGGACTCTGTTCATCTAGTCTCTTTGGGCTTGCCTTTTTATTGCTGCAACAGTGTGGTCTGTACAGAACCGCAGTGACTGGGTGTGGGATGTCATGTTGGATATGGAGATTTTCGTGGAACCTAATTCTTAGCCTGGGAACTAGCACCTGTGAACAGGACAGCACTTCTGCGACAGAAAAGCAGTAGTTTGCACAGAGTCACCTACAGTGGGGGCCTGGCAACAGAGGCGGAGGACTCACTACCTCTTGACATCTTTAGCCCCTCTATCTGCCGACCATGTGGAGGGTGCCATGTTAGACACAGTGGCCACAGCTGGACCTATTTCTCAGCTTGGGAGCCAGAGCCTGCCCACAGGAGAGTGCTTTACTACCAAAAAAAGGAATACTTCACACAGTGTCACCTAAGGCTGGGCTCTGTCAGCAGCGGCCAACAAGGCACTAGCATTGGGGTATTTTAAACTAGTCTGTATCATCTGGGGTTGGATATGCCAAGCCAAGTGCCGTCGGTGCTTAATTTTCCAGTTGGGAAGAGGGACCTCTACACCTGAAAACCTGACTGATTTGGGAAGTGGTCAGACACCTTTGCTTTACATTTTAAGATAGCCTAGAGAAATATCGGTGGTCCATCCTCACAGTACCTCTCCTGGCCTTTACTCACTCACATGAAACCCAAAAAACAACAGATGCTGAGCTTCAGAAGGCCCCCAAACAAAACAACCAAGGAGTTTTCCAGATGAAGAGACTTTTCTGAAATCATTGGAAGGTGAATACAAAAGGATTATATATAGAGCCCTTCTAGACCTTACACAAAGTGCAGCAGAACAAAAGGAAAAGTTAAGCAAGCTATTTGATCTGATGAAACACCAGTGCTCTGAAATCCAGCAGATCAAGAACAAAATCAAAGACATAGAAACTTCCTTTCAAAGCCAAGAAAACAGAATGAAACAAATGGAAAAAAGAATTTCTGACTTGGAAGACCCAACTACTGATGCCAGTGTCTATGAGCAGAAATCAGAAAAAAGAAACAAGAAAAATGAAGAAGCATGTGGGACTCTATTAAGAGGAACAGGCTTCAATTAATTGAAGTCCCTGAACAAGATGAGACACCTGAGAACATCAGAGACTATCATTGCTGAGCTGCTGACAGAAAACCTCCCAGAAATCATGAAGAAAGAGAATCTAGATACCCCAGATGCACATCGTATGCCACCCAATATAGATCTCAAAAGAAAGACTCCAAGACATATTATAATCAAGCTTAACAAAAAACATAAGCAGCAACTATTCAAGACAGCAAGACTCAAAGCAAAGCTGACATTCGGAGGGAAACCCAGTAGGCTTTCATCAGATTTCTCAGCAGAAATGATGCTGGCACAGAGACAGTGGCATTACACATTCAAAACCTTGAAGGAGAAGAAGTTCCAAACAAGAATTATATATTCTGCAAAAGTCTTTCAAATATGAAAATGAAATTAAGACATTCCCAGATAAACAGAAACTCAGAGACTTTGTTAAAACCAAACCAAAACTATAAGAAATACTGAAAGAAGTTCTTGACTTTGGCTTAGTAGAACAAAACCACTAACTTTATGTTTTAGAACCACACATTATTCAGAATTCTATTCAGTTAGAGAAGGCTTCAAATTCAATCACAGCTTTAATACTGAAAAAAACAATCCTGTAATTATCATGAAAACTATGGTGGCATCATATTAAAAAGAGGGATGTACTACAGTCATTATAGTCCTTCCAGGTGGAGAGGAAGATGACAAGACTGGTAGTAATTAAAATTGGGTTTATATACAGTTTATCAAGGGGGATCATAGGGGCAGTCGTAAAGCACAACAAAGATGTAACATACCATAGCAAGAAATGTAACAGAGGAGTCTCAACAACTACAAAAACAACTCTGAAAAAGGTGAAAAATCAACTCACAAAAAAGAATGTCCCAGAATAGACTAAAAAGAACCACAGAGAAAACATCAGCACAAAAATAAACATATCACAATGGCAGCACTGAACACATATCTATCAATAATTACACTGAATGTGAATGGACTGAATGCTCCAGTAAAGAGACACCAAGTGACATTGTAGACACAAAGACATGAGCCATCCATACGTTGTCTACAAGAAACTCACTTGAGCCTTAAAGATAGGAACAAACTGAAAATTAAAGGATAGAAGAATATATATCATGCTAACAATGAACAAAGAAGAGTAGGGGTGGCAACTCTAATCTCAGACAAAATCAATTTTAATGTAAAATCCACCATCATGGACAAAGACGGACACTATTGCTGAAACATTCAGTACTGAAGCAAGACTTAACTATATTAAATATTTATGCACCTAATGTCAGACTTGATGGCACTTGGCTGGCTAATATCAGAGCACCTAAATACATCGAAGAAACACTGACTACACTCAAAAAAGAGTTAGATGACTCCACAATAATACTGAGAGACTGCAACACTCCACTCTCAATACTCAACAGATCATCTAGAAAAAAGCTCAACAAAGATACAGAAGATCTTATTGTCACAATTAACCAATTAAACGTCATCGATACATACAGAACTTTCTACCCATCAGAGGACAACTACATCTTCTCCAGTGCACGTGGAATGTTCTCCAGAACTGACCTGTGTTAGGACATAATGCAATTCTCAACAAAATCCATACCACTGAATTAATGCAAAGCATCTTCTCAGATCATAAAAGTCAAAATCAATAGCAGAAAAAACATAGAAAGTGGAACTCATGGAAACTGAACAACATCTTGCTAAAAAAGTGATGGGCTATAGAAGAAATCAAGGATGAAATAAAGAAACTTATGGATTCCAATGAGAATGAAGACACTTCCTACCAGAACCTATGGGATACAGCCAAAGAAATGCTCAGAGGTCTGTTTATCTCCATAAATGCACACATCTGGAAGGAAGAAAGAAACCAAATCAAGGAACTAACCCTACAGCTTGAACAAGTAGAAAGAGAACAACAGAGGAACCCCTCAGGCACAAGAAGAAAACAGATCATAAAGATTAGAGCAAAACTAAACGAATTAGAGAATAGAAGAACAATTGAAAGAACTAAAAAGAGCAAAAGCTGTTTTTTTTTGAAAAGATCAACAAAACTGACAAACCACTGGCTAAACTTACTATAGAAAAACAGGAAAGGAAACAAATAATCCAAATTAGAAATGAGAGGGGAGTTGTCACAACAGATCCAAAAGAAATCAAAAATATCATAACAGACTACTATGAAAGATTGTACTCTAACAAATTTGAAAACCTAGAGGAAATGGACAAATTCCTTGATTCATGCCACCTACCAAAATTATCACAAGGTGAAGCAGAACAACTTAGTAAACCCATCACAAAGGAAGAGATTGAAAATGTCATAAAAAAACTGCCAACCAAAAAAAGCCCAGGCCCAGATGATGACACCGCAGAATTCTACCAAGCTTTTAGAGAAGAGTTATCTCCAATGCTCCTGAGACTATCTCACAGTATAGAAAGGGATGGAGTACTCCCAAACTCATTCTATGAAGCCAGCATAACCCTCATACCAAAGCCAGAGAAAGACCTAAAAGAAAGGAGAACTACAGAACGATATCACTCATGAATCTAGATGCAAAAATCTTCAACAAAATTCTTGCCAATAGAATACAACAACATATCCAAAAAATAATCCATTATGACCTAGCTGGATTCATACCAGGGATGCAAGGCTGGCTCAACATCAGAAAAACAATAAACGTGATAAACCACGTAAATATCACAAAAGACAAGAATCACCTGATTTTGTCCGTTGATGTGGAAAAGGCATTTGATGAAGTCCAACACCCATTCATACCAAAAACTCTTAGCAAAATAGACATAGACGGAAAATTTCTCAACGCAATAAGGGCCATTTATACAAAGCCAACTGCCTACATGATCCTGAATGGAGAGACACTGAAAGACTTTCCCTTGAGTACAGGAACTAGGCAAGGATGCCCACTCTCACCTCTCCTATTCAACATTGTACTAGAAGTTCTAGCCAGAGCAATTAGACAAGATCAAGAAATAAACAGCATCTGAGTCAGCAAAGAAGTCAAAATCTCCCTGTTTGCTGATGATAGGATTGTATATGCAGAGAATCCCAAAGAATCTATCAGTAAACTACTCAAACTGATAGAAGAATTCAGCAAAGTCTCAGGATACAAGATAAACATAAGTAAATCAGTAGGATTCCTTTATACCAACAACGAGACTGTTAATGAAGAAATCATCAAAACAAAACCATTTACTATAGCCCCTAAGAAGATAAAATACCTAGGAGTTAATCTAATTGAAGAAATAACAGACCTTTGCAAAGAGAACCACAAGATGTTGCTACAAGAAACTAAGAGAGACTTAGATAAATGGAGAAACCTACTCTGCTCATAGATGCGAAGATTTAAAATTGTGAAAATGTCTATTTTACTCAAAGCAATCTACTTATATAATGCAATCCCAATACAAGTTCCAGCGTCATTGTTTAATGAGATAGAGAAACAAACTACCAACTTTGTCTGGAAAGAGAAGAAGCCCCGGATAAGTAAGGTACTAATAAAGAAGAAGAACACACTAGGAGGCCTCTCATTACCCGACCTTAGAACATATTACACTGCCACATAGTCAAAACAGCCTGGTACTGGTACAAGAACAGACAGATTGATCAATGGAACAAAACTGAGACCACAGAGATGACACCCTCCTCCTATGAACAGTTGGTATTCGACAAAGGCCCTAATGCATTAAACTGGGGTAAAAACAGTATCTCCAACAAATGGTGCTGGCAAAATTTGATATCCATTTGCAATAAATTGAAACAAGATCCATATCTTACACCTTATACAAAAACCAACTCCAACTGGATAAAAGACCTAAATATCAAATCTAAAATGATAAAGGTTATCCAAGAAAAGGTAGGAACAACAATGGAAGTTTTAATACACAACATAGACTTCAAAATCTGTCAAACAAACCACAATCAACAGAAGAGAAAATAGATAAATGGGAACTGTTAAGAAACATTTTTGCTCATCCAAAGACTTTATTAATAGAATTAAAAGGACACCTACAGAATGGGAAAAAATATTTGGTAACTCTACGTCAGACCGGCGCCTGATCTCCGTAATCTATAAGGTACTACAAAATATCAATAAGAAGAAGATAAACATCCAATTAAGTGATGGGCAAAGGAGATGGACAGACATTTCTCTAAAGAAGAGATCCAGGCAGCCAAAAACCACATGCAGACGTGTTCACGATCTTTAGTTATTAAAGAAATTCCAATCAAGACTACAATGAGATACCATCTGACCCCAACAAGGTTGTCCATGATTCAAAAAACAAAAAACAACAAATGCTGGAGAGGCTGTGGAGAAAGTGGAACCCTCCTACACTGTTGGTGGGGTTGCAAAATGGTCCAGCCTCTTTGGAAAGCAATCTGGCATTTCCTTAAAAAATGGATATAGTATACCATTTGACCCAGTAATTCCACTGCTTGGAATATATCCTACAGAATCAAGGCCTTTCACACCAAAGGACACATGCACAAGAATGTTTATCACAGTACAGTCCATGATAGCAAAACATGGAATCAACCCAGATGCCCAACAACAGAGGAATGGATAGGTAAACTATGGTATATATACTCAATGGAGCACTATACAATGATAAAGAATAATGATGATTCCAGGAAACATCTCATAACCTGGTTTCCACTGGAAGACATTATGTTGAGTGAAAGTAGTCAGCAACAAAAGGACAAATACTGTGTAAGACCCCTATGATAAGATCTCAAAAATATAGACTTATGTATAGAAGAAAAGACTCTTTAACAGCTGAAAGGCTGGGGGAGGGAGGGAGAGCGACGGGGGAAGGGCTTAAACTAGATAGTGGGTAGAAATTTGGTTGGGTGAAATCGGTGATAGCACACATTAGAAACAAGAACAATATTAAGTGGACTTCAGCATAACTTGAATACTCCTTCCATCTTAACCCAATATTGCAAGGACAGAGTAGCTGGGTCAGGGGGCAGGTGACCATGCTCTTAGGCAAAATCGAGGCCAATTAGCACACCTAGCCTTTTGCTAAAAGGGCCCTCTGCACCCCACATTGGTGAGTGGCATTTGGGGTCTTAAAAGCTGCCAAGATGTCATATGAGGGCACAGCAAATGGTCCCTAACTCAGCAGGAACAGATGCACACTGAGGACCAAAATGACATGGGGTAAAGACAACCCAGAAGATAGAGAGACCCATATGAGTGGGTGCCTACATAGACCGGGACCGGAAGAACTGGATGGTGCCCAGCCACCACCAGTGATAGGCGCGATGGAGCTCACTAAGTTGAGTCTCATTGGCAACACAAGAATAAAAAGGGGTGCATCTGAGATCTTCACTAGCCAAGCCAAGCCAAGTGCCCTCGAGTTCACTAAAAGACCGCAATTGACGGTCCAGCGGTTTCGGGGTTCCCCTGGGAACACGGCCCCTGGCTCTGATGCTGCCCTTGCCCATAAATCATAACGAAGGTCCACTCTTCGGGCACGAATGAATTGGACTTGGCGATGCAAAATGACCATATATTGGATGCACTTTATAGTTCTGTGCATCTATAGGATATCATCTTGCTGACCCCTGGCTGGAGGAGGGATAGTGGGTGGAGAGGAGGGGAAAAGAGGCTGTTGGGAGAATGAGACGTGTATCCAGCAGAGAGGAATAGTGTGCTGCCACAGGGCAGGGAAAGCAGTGGAAGTTGCATATAAGTGGGCATGTAAATTTATACAGGAATGTACATTTCCACTCAGTCATAATAAAAAAAATTAAAATAAAAAAAATTTTATTTTATAGTTTTAGTTTTATTCTATACATATGAGGTCAGACAGTTAAGTCTGGAAAGTTAATTTTGGAACTGTCCCTGGAATAGCCATTGCACTCTGTGGCATGGTGGCAAGTTTGCAAGCTTAATTGTATAGTTCTCTGTGAGGAAGTTTTTAGGCAGTAAACAAATAACTGTATTCAAATACCCTCCCTACTCACCTGATCTGGCCCCCAATGACTTGTTTCTTTACCCAAAGGTAATGGAAATATTGAAAGGATGACATTTTGATGATATTCAGGACATCAGGGTAATACAACAACAGCTCTGAAGGCCATGCTAGAAAAAGAGTTCCAAACTTGCTTTGAAGACTGAACTAGGTACTGACGTCGATGCATAGCTCCCAAGGGAAGTACGACAAAGGTGAGTGTAGTGATATTCAGAAATGAGGTATGCAGCACTTTTTCTAGACTAAGTTTGAGAACTCAGTTGTCAAACCAAGCACTACATTGAAAACTCTTGGAATACAAAGAAAAAGGAAAAAAAGACTATCTGTAGTCTCATTAACCCATTTATCCCAATGATTCTTGTTAATATTTAAGCTATTTTTGGCTATGCATATTTCAGTACATGATTTTCTGTCTTGAAAAATGGGATTGTGCTATATTTTCTATTATACTCTGCTTTTATGTTTAGCAATACATTACAACTATTTTCCCATGTCAACATAAAATATTTTATCACATATTATTGCTGGATCATATTCAATCCTGTGAATATAATTTATTTAACCAGTCCCCTGTTGTTAGACATGAGGGTGTTTCTAGTTTGACTTTACCATTTACATGAATTGTTATACCATGAATCATTGCATTTATCTAGTTTTATTTTTTAATCTAGGAGTCATATTGCTGGGTCAAGAAAAATGCAAGTGTGAACATTTTTAAACCTCTTGGTATGTGTTTTAAAATCACCCTCCAAAAACAGTTGTATAGAAATTGTACACCCATCAAAATTTTATGGAAGGACCTATTTCCCTTGCCAAAATTAGAGATTATGGTTTTTGTTCATACTTTCCATTTAAATGAGCCAAATAAATTATATCTTGATTTATTTTGTACTTTTTATTACTGGAAGAGTTGAACATTACTTTCATATGTGCTTCAATCACTTAAAATTCTTTTGCAAATGTCATGTTTGTATGCTTTTTAAAATGTTTGGAACATCAACCCTTGGCCCACTTTATATTGCAGTTATTATTTCCCAGTTTGCTGTTTGTCTGTTGGCTTCTTTATACTACTTTTTGGTATAGGTCACATATAAAATCATGATTTTATGTTAATTTTTTGTCTAATTATATTTTTCTAAATTATTATTCTATGATGTTACATTCAAATTTATTATCCGTCTAGAGTTTATCTTGGATATTGGATAAGAATCTAATTTTTTTTCCCTGTAAACAACTATTTCTCTTCATTTGTTAACTAACTATTTTTAGGAATGGTATATCATAGGAAGCATTTGTTTCCTCCTGTACTGAAAAAGAGAGTTTATAAGGTAAGCTCATGGCCAATCCTAAAATTTAAAGAAAAAGCTTTCTCTGGAGGTTTAATAGTTTATTCAACATATGTGAAGTAAGGTTTTACCGGTGTTCCAAGTTGCTTACAAACTCATTAGTCCATCTAGTCTTTTTATGGTCACAATATTAGCTCTTTGTCTTCCAATGTCTTCCAGTACATCAAATACATCAAATTATGTTCCAATTGATTTATTTTCCTACTAGTGGCAATACTTCTTGGATCTGAATGTAAATAAATTTGTACTTGTCTAAACAAATATAAAACAAAAATCCAAATCCATCACCATCAACTCAATTCTGATTCATAAAGGCCCTACAGGAAAGAGTAGTACTACCCCATAGGGCTTTCAGGGAGTGCCTGGTGGATTCAAACTGTAGAGACTGGAGGTGCTATTTTTCATTTTCTGCCAGAAACTGTGTGGGACATCAGCTACACAGTGATAAAGAAGACATATTTAATCCTGTACTCCTGAGTGTACTCTATAGATAGCAGTATCCTGAAATATAGATTGAGTTCTATTTTAAGCTGTTATTTTATACTGTTATTTCTGTGTGCTATTGAGTCAATTTCCAACTAACAGTAACCCCATATAGCAGGATATGCTGTAAATCTTCATGGCAGCAGTTCACCAGATCTCTTTCTTGCTGATATGGTGGGTAGGTTTAATCAGCTAACCATTTAGTTAATAATTAAGCCCTTAACCATTGTGCCACCAGAGATCCTTAACTGTTTGTGTATATTTACAAGTACATAAATTTATGTACATATATACATAAGTATGGGAAACTGGGATGACACTGTGATTAAGAGCTATGACTGCCAAGATGTTGAAAGTTCGAACTCACCAGCCACTCCTTGGAAACTCTGTGGGACACGTCTATTCTGTCTTACAGGGTCACTAGGAGTAGATTCGACTGAACAGCAATGGTATCTTTTTTTTAATATACAGTCCAACAATTAAGTCCATGAGTTTAATTGTTCTAAGTGCTACATAATTCATTGCTGAATATCACCACAGTCACCTTCAAAGTACTCCCTTTGCATAGCTATGCACCAACTCCAGAACCTAGTGTACCCTTCAAAGCAATTTTGGAACTGTTTCTAGAAAGGCCATTGCATACGGTGGCATGATGACAAGGTCATGAATTTAATTGCATTGTTATCTGTAAGGGAGTTTTTAGGGAGTAAACAAGTAACTGATTGGAACACCCTCCTTACTCACCTGATCTGGCCTCTAATGACTTTTTGTTACCTGAAGATAAAAGAAACATTCTAAGGAAGACATTTTGAGGACATTCAGGATATCAAGGGTAATACAATGACAGGTCTGATGACCATTCCAGAAAAAGAGTTCTAAGATTGCTTTGAAGAGTAGACTAGGCACTGACATCGGTGCATATCTTCCCAAGTAGAGTATTTCAAAGGTGACCATGGTGATATTCAGCACTGAGGTACGTAGCACTTTTTCTAGGATGAGTTGACAAACTTAATTGTACGTAACTTTATATGTGTGTAACCTAATTACACACATATAAAGAAAAACAAACCCATTACAATTAAGTCAATTCAAACTCACAGTGACTGTGTATAGAGGTGGAGGGTATGTAACCCCATGGTCCAGTGGTTAAGAACTTAGGTGCTTTCCAAAAGATTGGCAGTTCAGATCCATCCACAACTCCTCAGAAATGCTATGGGTCAGTTCTATTCTGTCCTACAGAGGGCTATGAGTCAGAACTGATTCCAGAGCAGATTTTTTTTTAATTTTCTTAACATATGTAAGTGTTATTTTTTAAAATCATAATTAAGTGCAAGTTAACAATCTAAGTCAATTTTGCATGCCTGCCTCTCTGCAACTCTATCTGTTCTCCTCACCCTATGATGACAGCACACTCCCCCTTTTCACTCTTCTAGTATCCTCTTAACTAACATCTGTCCCCTCCTCTCCACCTACTCCTCTACCCCATGGAAAGAAAGCAGCAGGACAGACTTCTATAAGTGTATAAAACCATGACATACACATACCACAAGCTCACCCTATGTCCCTAAGTCCAGTCCATTCTTTGTCTCAAGTGTTGACCTCAGTACTGGTTTCAGGTCTGAGGCAGCAGGAAGTCTAGGGGCCATGTTCCCAGGGTCTCCAGGTTGTCAGACCATCAGTCTGGTCTTTTAGTAGAGTTCTTGATCTGCACACCTTTTCCTCATGCTACCTCTGGGACTCTGCACCGTGTCCTCTATCAAGGCTGTCTTTGGTGGTGGCCAGGCACCATTTGGTTCTTCTTGTCTCATGCTGATGTCATCACCCAATAGTACAGATCCTTCTGTCTCCTGGGCTCACTTTTCCTCATGTTTTGATGTTCTCAGTCATCATCTGTTCCAGGTGGATTGGGGCCAGTTGATGCTTCTCAGATAGCAGCTCGCTGACTTTTAAGACCCCAGACACCACTCACCAATATGTGTGCCGGAAGACTCTTAGCAAAAGGCTAGTTATGCCAGTTACTTCAGTGTCCCTGAAAACACAGTCCTCAGACCCCTGTTCCTACTAGTCTATTCTTAGAAATTTTGGGTTGAGTTTAGAAAACTTTTTAGTTTGCAGTGTAGTCCAGTTACGCTGACCTGCCTTCTACTGAGTGCTGTTATATGCTTCATTTAAATAAATTCCTAATGACTATCTAATCTATGAACAACCCTCACCCTCCCTCTCCACCTTTGCAACCATAAAAGAGTCTTTTCTTCTGTGCACAAGTCCTTCTTTTAAGTCCTAAAAGCAGAGGTCTCTTACAATACTTGTCCCTTTGCAGCTGACTGATTTCACTCAGCTAATGTTGAAACCAATTTATTAGAGAAATACAAACCAAATGAGTTACCATCTCACCCCAGTGAGATTGGCAATAGTTGAAACCAATTTACGCGATGCTTCCTAAAATCATCATTGTTCTTTATCATTGGATAGTGTTCCATATACCACAGTTTATCCACTCATCTGTTGATGGTCATCTAGGTTGATTCCGTCTTTTGTTATTGAGGACTGTGTGCAATAAACAGTCATGTGCATGTATCTGTTCGTGTGACAGCCTTTATTCTAAGCAGTGGGATTGCTGGATCATATGGCATTTCTATTTCTAGCTTTTTAAAAAAGCACAGAATTGTTTTACAAAAAGATTTTACCATTTTGCATTCCTGCCAGCAGTGTAGAAGAGTTCCAGTTTCTCCATGGCCTCTCCAGCATTTGTTGTTTTGTGGTTTGGAGATTATTGCCACTCTCATTGGGGTGAGATGGTAACTCATTTGGTTTGTATTTCTCTAATAGCCAATGATCGTGAGCATATCCTCATGTGTCTTTTGGCTACCTGGATGTCCTCTTTGAAGTGTCTGCCCATATCCTTTGCCCATTGTTTAATTGTATTATTTGTCTTTGTTTTGTTGATATTTTGCAGTAGCCTTGCATATTATGGAAATTAGACATCCATCCAATAAGTAGTTGCCAAATATTTTTTCCCATTTTGTAGGGAGTCTTTTAACTCTCTTGATAAAATATTTGGATGAGCATAAATGTTTGATTTTAGTAGTTCCCATTTATCTATGTTCTCTTCTGTTGTTTGTGAATTGTTGGTAAGATTTTGTAGTCTGTCTAAGCCATTAGAACTTCCATTATTGTGTCTATTTTTTCATCCATAATCTTCATTGTTTTAGGCTTGATATTTATGTCTTTGATCCATTATGAGTTACTTTTTGTGTAAGATGTGAGATATGGGGCTTATTTCATTTTTTTTTGCAGATGGATACCCCATTTTGCCAACACCATTTGTTAAAGAGATTGTGTTTACCCCAGTTTACAACCTTAGGGCCTTTGGCAAATATCAACTTTTCACAAGAGGATGATGATATTTATGGGGATCTCTATTCTGTAACGTTGGTCTACATGTCTATTTTTGTACCAGTACCAGGCAGTTTTGACTACTGTTGCAGTGTAGTAGATTCTAAGACCATGTAGTGTGAGGCCTCCCACTGTGTTACTCTTCTTCAGTAGTGCTTTACTTATCCAGGGTTTCTTCCCTTTCCAAAAAAGTTGGTGATTTGTTTCTCCATTTCATTAAAAAATAACATTGGAATTTGTGTTGGGATTGCATTGTATGTGTAGATAGCTTGATAAAATAGATCTTTCACAATGTTAAGTCTTCCTATCCATGAGCAGGGTAGGTTTCTCCATTTATGGAAGTCTCTGTTGGTTTCTTGCAGTAGGGTCCTGTGATTTTCTCTGTGTAGATCTCTTACTTCCTGGTTAGATTTATTCCCAGATATTTTATCTACTTGGGGGCTTCCATAAATGGTATTGATTTGGTGGTTTCCTCTTTGATATTCTCTTCGCTGGTATAAAGGAATCCTACTGATTTATTTATGTTTATTTTATATCCTGATACTTTTCTGAACTCTTCTATTAGTTCCAGTAGTTTATTTATGGATTTTTTAGTGTTTCCTGGGTATACAACTGTATCATCTGCATATAGGGATACTTACACTTCATCTTTACCAATACATATATCCCTTATTTCTTTGTCTTGTCTGATTGCTCTGGCTAGAACCTCTAGTACAATGTTAAACAGAAGTGGTGACAGTAAGCATCCTTGTCTAATTTCCATTCTCAGGGGAAATTCTTTTCAGTCTCTCTCCATTCAGGATGATGTTGGTGGTTCGTTTTGCGTAGATGCCCCTTATTGGGTTGGGGAAGTTCCCTGTGATTCCTGTTTTGCTTATTTTTTAACATGAATGGGTGTTGGGCTTTGTCAAACAACTTTTCTGCATCAATTGATAAAATCAAGTGATTCTTATCCTTTCTGTTACTTATGTGGCTGATCACATTGCTTTTCTAATGTTGAACCAAACCTGCACCCCTGGTATGAATCCAACTTGGTCATGATGAGTTATTCTTTTGATATTCTTTTTGATATTCTTTTGAATTCTACTGGTAAGGATTTTGTTGAAGATTTTTGCATCTAGGTTCACGAGTTACATTGGTCTGTAATTTTCCTTTTTGGAAGATCTTTACCTAGCTTTGGTATCAGTGTCAATTTTGGCTTCACAGAATGAATTCGGGAATGTTCTATCCTTTTCTATGTTGTGAAATAGCTTCAATAGTATTGGAATTAACTTCTCTCTAAAAGTTTGGTAGAATTCTCTGGTGAGGCCATTTGGGACAGGACTTTTTTTTGTTTGGTAGTTTGTTTTTTTTTTAATGACTTTTTCAATCTCTTCTTTTGTGATGGGGATTATTAAGCTGTTCTACTTCTCTTTGTGATAATTTTGGTAGGGGATGTGAATCTAGAAATTTGTCCATTTTTCCTAAGTTTTCAAAATCCATTAGAGTACAGTTTTTCATAGTATTCTGTTATGATACTTTTGATTTGAGTTCGGTCTGTTGCAACATCTCCTGTCTCATTTCTTATTCGGGTTATTTACTTCCGCTGCTGCTTTTTTTTCCCCAAGTTTAGCCAATGGTTTATCAATTTTGTTGCTCTTTAAAACAAAACAAAACAAAACAAAAAAACAGCTTTTACTTCCTCCATTAATTGTTCTTCTATTTTCTAATTCATTTAGTTCTGCTCTAATTTTTATTATCTGTTTTCTTCTGGTGCCTGAGGGGTTCTTTTCCTGTTCTCTTTCTATTCGTTCAAGTTGTAAGGTTAATTCTCTGGTTTGGGACCTTTCTTTCTTCTGGATGTGTGCATTTATAGAGCTAAAATGACCTCTGAGCACTGCTTTTGGTGTGTCCTGTAGGTTCTGGTAGATTGTGTTTTCATTTTCATTGGATTCCACAAATTGCTTTCTGACATCCTTGATTTCTTCTATAAGCCATGGATTTTTGAGCAAAGTGCTGTTCTGTTTCTATGAATTTGAATTTCTGCCCATTTTTTTTTCTAGTATTGATTTCAATTTTGATGGCCTTATGGTCTGAGACAATGCTTTGTGATAATTCAGTGATTTGGATTTTGTTGAGACTTACATTATGGTACAGTACATGGTTTATTCTGGAGAATGTACTACATGTGTTGGAAAAGAAAGTGTACTTGTCTGTTGTTGGGTAAAAAGTTCTGTATATGTCTACGAGGTTGAGTTGATTGATTATTGAAATAAGATCTTCTGTATCTTTATTGAGCTCTTTTCCGGACGGTCTGTCCATTACTGAAAGTGGAGGGTTGAAGTCTCCTAGTATTACTGTGGAATGATCTATCTATCTCATTTTTCGAAGTTGTCAGCATTTGTTTGATATATTTAAATGCTCTGATACTGGGTGTATAAATATTTAATATTGCTATATTCTCTTTCTGTATACAAACTTTAAGCAATAAATAGTGATCATCCTTGTCCATGATGGTGGATTTTACTTTAAAATCTATTTCATCTGAGACTAATATTGTCACTCCTGCTCTGCTTTACCTGTTGTTAACTTGTTATATATTTTTTCAGTCCTTTGATTTTCAGTTTGTTCATATCTTTGAGTCTAAGGTGTGTTTCTTGTATGCAGCATATAGACAGATAATGCTTTTTGGTCCAACCTGTTACTTCTGTCCTTTTATTGGAGCATTCAGTTACATTCAGTGTAATTGTTAGTACATATGTATTTAGTGCTGTCATTTTGTTGTCTTTATTTTTGTGTTGTTGACATTTTCTTTGTTCTACTTTTTTATTCCACTGTTTTGGGCCATTTTTCTTTATGGGCTTTCTTTTCATCTTTTTCAGTGTTGGTTTTGTGTCTGTTGAGACTTTTGTATTGTGTTTCTTGCTTTGATATGCAGTATTGCTAGTTTGGTTTGTGGCTACTCCTTTGTTCCCCCTCAATGTTCTAAGTTTAAACCATTCTTTAACTTCTTTATTTCTCCTTAAGTTCCTTTCCATCTGAAAGACCTATAAATACTGTAATATATCCCTCTTTATAATGTGATGTTTTCATAGTTTAAATGTTGAAATCTCTGTTTCCCTAGTTTCAATATTTTAGCTTTGATTGAGCTGTGTGGCTTACCCAACTAAGTAGGACTCTGGATGCTGTATCCTGCATTGCATCCTTGAGTATATATCTGGTACTACTGATTTTCTAACCAAAGAATTTCCTTCAGTATTTCTTGTAATTTCAGTTTGGTGTTTTCAAAGTCTCTAAGTTTCTGTTTATCTGAAAATGTCCTAATTTCACTGTCATATTTGAGAGACAATTTTACAGGATACATAATTCTTGGTTGGAAGATTTTTCCATCTAGGCTTTGTCTGTGTCATCCCATTGCCTTCTTCTGAATGTGGTTTTGTCCGAAACATCGGAGGTCAGTCTAAAAGACTTCCTTTTGTACTTTAGCTTTGGTTTAAGCCTAGCTGCCTTTTAGAACCTCTCCTTGTGTTTCATTTTATTAAGCTTGATTATAATATGTGCTAGTATCTTTCTTTTGGAGCTTACTTTTCATGGAGTTTGATGAGCATCTTGAATGGCTGTCTTGTCTTCTTTCATGATGTCAGGAAAGTTTTCTGCTTGCCACTCTTCAACAGTTCTCTCTGTATTTTCTGCTATCCTTTCCTGTTCTGGAACTACAATTATAAATTGTTCCTATTACTAGAGTCCCACTTGATTCTTAATGATTCTTAATTTTTCTTGATTCTTCTGTCTGATTTCTCTTCATAAAGGCTGGTGTCAGTTGCTTTATGTTCAGTCTCACTAATTCTGCATTCCATTTCCTCAATCCTGTACTTACAGCTTTCAGTTAAATTACCTAACTCTGTAATTTTATTACTGATCTGCTGAATTTCAGATCATTGTTGTTCTAGCAATTCATACAGTTTAATTTTTCATTTTCTTCTGCTGCTGTTTATCTAATCTCCATCCTAAGATCTCGAAGGACTCTATACATAATTCTTTTGTATTCTATGTCTGATAATTTCAGGAAGCCTTCCTAATCTGAGAATTTTTTTTATTCTTTACTTTGGGAGTTTTCCAGAGCCATAATATTGTGCATCTTTAGTTAGGAATTTATTGTTGTCTTTGAGCCATCAGAAAGCTGTTCAGCTTCTCCAGTGTCACATCAGCAGAAGCTAAGGTGTAGCTCAGAGAAGTGAGTGGGGAAAGGCACTGCTATGCTTGGTTGCCAGCCACCACTGTGTTCTCTAGGTGTGGCTGTTTTAAGTATAGCTTCTCTACTGACAGAGATGTTGTCCAGTCAGGAAGTGCTGCTCAGCTTGACAGCTGACCCAGCTGGGCCTTCAAGGGTGGCAGGTGCCACTTCCTGGATGACAAAGATGGCAACTTACTAGTGCAGAGTCTCCAGAGTCATGCCATCAGACACTACAGCATATTGCAGAGAAGGGAGGAGTGAGGTGCACCGCTGCACTCAGGCACCAGCTGCTGCTGTGTTCTCTAGGTGTAGCTGTCTTAAGAACAGCTTCTCACCTGAGAGAGACGCTATCCAGAAGAAACTGGTCCCAGCCAGACCCTCAGGCTTGGCAGACTCTACCTCCTGGCTGACAAAATGGCAACCTACTTGTAGAGTTTATCTGGAGCCATGTCAGCAGATACTATGATGTAGATCAGAGAAGGGAAGAGTGAAGAGCTCTGCCACACTCAGCTGCCAGCCCCTGCTACATTCTCTAAGTGCAGTTGCCTTAAAAACAGCTTTTCTGCTGAGAGAAGTGCTGTCCAGTCAGGCACTGCTGCTCAGTATAGCAGCCAGCCCCACCTGGGCCCTCAGGCATGGCTGACTCCACCTCTCAGCTGACTAAGGCGGCATCCTACCTGTGCTGACTCTCCTGTGCTGCTTCTCCTGTGCTTCCCCAGCAGAATCTATGGTGTAGCTCAGAGAAGAGAATGGAAAGGGACACTTCTGGCCTCAGCTGCCAGCCACTGCTGACTTCTCTAGATGGTGAATGTCTTAAGTACAGCCTCTCTCCTGCAAAAGATGCTGTCCACTCAGGCGCTGCTGTGCAGCATGGCAGCTGGCCCCAGCCAGGCTCTCAGGTGCAGCAGCCCCAGTCCCAGTCTCCCAACTGACAAAGATGACATCTGCACCTGCAAACCTCTCCACCACTGCTCCAGCAGAAGCAGAACCCTTTGCATTGCTGTCTCACCTCCCACAAAAGTAGTTTTCTCCTTCCTGTCACCAGTCCAATCTCACAGCTTTCCACCTGATCTTGGGGCTCCTAAAACGTCTACAGTGATCCATTCAGTTGTTGTTCTAGGTTTTAGTTCTCAGAAGGAATCAAGAAGCATATGACTAGTCAACTATCCTGAGACTGCCTCCCAGGGAAGTTTTTTTAGATGGATCTATATAGCCAAGCCAAGTGCCGATGAGTCGGATCTATACATACACACATATATATCTTAGAAGAAAAAGTATACAAGCTGCTTACTAACTACCATGTAACATAGGGAATATGTTGACCATAACTACTTACCAGAGTCGTGCATATGCTTGTGTGAGTAAAGCCCTAAAAGTAATCACTATGCACACAGCCTCATCTTTCTATTTTCACTCATGAACAGTCGTCTCCACTTCTTATCCAAAATAATATAACCACTGATCTAAGTTAGGCTTCTTTCTTAGTTAGGACTTACACCAAACCTAGTGCTGTCCAGTCAATTCTGACTCACAGTGGCCCCATGGAGTTCCCAAGGCGTGCCTGGTAAATTTGCAGTGCTGATCTTTTGGTTAGCAGACATAGCGGTTAACCATTATGCCACCTGGGATTCCTAGTTAGGACTTACTAAGTTGTAAATAAAAATAAAAGAATTTTAAAAAAATAAAAAACCTCCAACTGAGTAAAAAAAGTAAGTTTATTTATTCATGTAGATGAGAAGTACATCAAGGTCAAACCAGTGAACTCTGTATTATCAGGAGCCTTTCTCTTGTTGTTTTTTAGCCCAGTTTTCCTTGCTGATAGTTTTTCTTTCAGATAACCAAACCAAAAAGCTAAGACCTCAACAAATGGTAGCAAAGCTGATTACCTGCTGCTCCAGGGTTTTATCCTTCTAGCTTAGCCACCTCCCTAAGAAATAAGATGTTCTCACTCCTGCTAGCCTTCTCAAATGTCACATGTGTAATTCTCATTGGCCCAGCCATGGTCTGACCCCCATTCCTGAATCAATCACCTAGAGAAAGAAAGAATGCTGCCTGTGACTAGGTCTATGTCTTGTACCCATGACATGGCCTGAGTGAGGAAGTGATGCTTCTGATGGCAGCTTTGTTGCCACAAGGAGGAGAATGTGCAGGCAAAAACAGAAGCCCTGTAAAATGATGAAGAGCTGATGTGGGCAGCCTTGCTTCAGCATCCCCAAACTGTAGAGTTTTTAGTAAGAATAAGAAGAGCTCTCTCAGAAAATTACTTTCGAAAGTGACTTCTTTTTAGCACTTTCTATTAAAGAGACATGTCTTGTACTCCCTCCCTAGCTAACATTGAAAAACTTGTAACACTGTTTCTTTGCTTTTTGTTTTGCCATATGCCATTGACTGTCACATTTCACAAGTTAAGAAACATGTTATTTCTTTGTTTATTTTGTCAGTCTTTGGTATTCTCTGGAGAGAAATTATATATCTGTGTTTCAGTGGAATAGACTTAATGTTTGTCTTGTTTTCTCTAGATTCACTGAACTCCTTGTCTCTCACAGTCAAAGATTTTCCCTTTCTTCGCTTGGTGAACAGAAGAGTTTGTCTCAGATTCTGGAAAATATGGATTTTTAATCAAATCTTGTTGAGAGCTGGAAAATATGAATTTTTAAGAATATTACATTGAGGGCTTCCTGTACAGAAGGAAGTTGACCTGGAAGTTATACCTTTTGTTCCAAGTTATTGGTCTGTTGTGGGGGGGCAATTACCTTTTCAATGTAACTACTCAACAGCTCCTAAGAGCCATGACTTTCTACTTTTGTTGTTTCTATCAATCTTATAATACTTCATCTGAAGACCCCTTGTTCATTCTCCCATGTAACTAATACCCTATAACTAACATCCACTGTCCTATAAGTTATACTGTACACGTGACAGCCAAGGTTGAGATATGAAGACAGTCCTTAGAAAACTTGTCTTCCCAAGTAATTTTCTTGATTTGATGGATTGCCTTCTGGTCAATAACGAGGATGGATTTGTGTATTCTTCTTACATTGTAGAAGAGGAAAGCTATACACCAGCTGAATGCTTTACTGGATCTGTCACTGGTATATACTTTGTGAAGACATACGTTCCCTATCGCTTAGAGTGTAAGGACTCTTATCTTCAGACTGCCTCACTGTTATTCTGGGATATGCCCTATATATTGCAGGTTCTTCTCAGTCAACTGCATAAATATATAGGTTTATGTTGCTGAGCACATAAAGTCTTGCTACTGTTAAATGCAATAAAATGATCACTTAAAAAAATAAACAGTTAGCATCAAGTTGATTCCAACTCAGGGTGACCAAATATGGTTCGGAGTAGAACTGTGCTCCACGGAGCTTTCCACAGCTGGTTTTTCTTGGAAGCTGATCACCAGACCTTGCTTCTGAGGTACCACGGGATGCATTTGAAGCACCAACTTTTTACCTAGTAGACAAAAGCTTAACTTTTGCACCTCTACCTGTCTTCACATTATCTGTCTGTTGTCCCTTTTTCTTGTGTTCTAAAGCATAATTTCCCAATGCTTCCTGGAGATTAGTGAGTGTTTTAAAATAGATGATGGGTTCCTTTGTTCAAATATATTTGGGAAAAGCTAGAGGAACTAAAATTAAGTCTTTAATATGTCAAGTGCATAGTTATTCTCCAAAGAGATGACTCCAAACATTTCTCTTTCTTACAGGAAAATGAAGCAGGTTGCATCATCTCCTAAGACTAATAACTTGGGATCCAACTACATACCTGAGCTCAACCTTCTCTTGAGTTGTTCATTGTATCCTGATCTCTCCTTCTTTCAGAAGGGTTATGAGCTGCCTCTCAACCATCTTTCCCAAAACACACAGAATATCAAGTAAGTAAAATCTGAACACCCAGATGAATAACCTCATAACTGCTTACCAGGAACTCACTTGTGTTTACATCCCACTAAGTTTCCCTGAGAAAGGAGTCCTGGGACGCAGTGGCTAAAGAACTCAGCTGCTAAAAAAGAGATCAGTAGTACAGACTCATGAGCCACTTCACAGGAGAAAGATGTGGTATTCTGCTTCCGTAAAGATTTACAGCCTTGGAAATACTGTGGAGCAGTTCTACTCTGTCCTATAGGGTCACTATGAGTTAGAAACATCTCGATGGCAATGGCTTTTTTTTTTTTTTTTTTTTGGTTTAAACTCCTCTAGACCTATACAAAAAGTACAGTATAATAAAAGCATAATGTGGTGTGTAAAAATATATGGGATCTCAAAACTTCACTACTTACACAATCAGATCTAAGTAGGATACTGGATCATTCTAAAATTACTCCAGTTCTTTTTCTCACATGTAAGTTCTGGCCTAAAGTATTCAATGGGCAATTGGCAGCCTTAGCTATTGTAACTGCATGGTCACAGTCATGGACACACTAGAGATGTACCAGTTGCCTAGACTCTCTGGGCTTGTCAAAGCACATGAAGCACGTTTTAATGGATAAGTTGATAATATCCCAACTTCCAGGCCATTCCCAAAAGAGCTTGAAAGAGCATCCTGTAAAATCATCTGTGCCTGAATTGCTGTTTTTATATCACAGATGAACAAATATATGTTATCGGATCCATTAACATTTCACACTTTGTAAGTTATACCCAAATATGTGTTTCTTCTCTATTTAGGTTTAGTACACATTTGGCATTCTTTTGTTCTTCGCTTAGATGATACGAAACCTGCTGGTTACCTTGTTACCTGGTGGTAAGAGTTGTTTCTAAAGCTCAAATGCATTTGGTGGCTTTTAGTGAGTTGTATTGTTACCACCCACCCTACTGTCAGTCAGCTGTATTCAGCACACCCAGATGCACTGGAGAATCACTGGACCAGCTCTAGTCAGCTTCCTCAAGGTTATTTTGGGGTGCCATCAAGTTGATTCCAATTCATAATGATCCCATATGACAGAGTAGAACTGTCCCACAGGACTTTCTAAGCTGTAATCTATAGGGTTGCTATGAGTCAGAATCAACTTAAAGGCAATGAGGTTTTTTTTTGTTTTTAATCTTTTTGAAGTTGACTGCCAGAACTTTCTGACTCAGAGCTGCTTCCAACCTTCAACTTTTTGGTTAGAAGCCAAGCACCTAATTGTTTATACCACCAGGGCTTCTGACCACCCTGACAAGTCACTAAAAACTGCCATACAAATACCTTAAACTGGTTATGAGAGAGACACTGTGGCCGTTTTTCCACAGCTGATATGCAGAGGTAGCCAAAGTTTGTGCTGTCCTGTTCTTTGGGGTTTCTGATTTCTCAGAATGAAACTCCTTTCATAGCTTTAATTAGAAGTATTGTGTATGTTGCAAGTCTAGGTTTTTATAAACAATAGGGTCACATTCTTTTCCAAAATCGTTTTTGGGGATCCAATCTACTGGCTTTCCATCATCTCTTAACTCACTGATTTATTAAACAGTTTGATTAAATGTGTGTTCTGCATGAAGTTCAAATCTCAAAAGTCCCCTGCATGCAAGCATGAGAGGATACATATATCCTTTTAAATGTAGTCTTGTGCAAATTTGGTCTTTTGGGGGAGGTAGAGGGCTTGATTTATTTCCCAAATGGTGGTTTTATATACATGCTAATTTCCAAAAATTTATGACAACTTTCGTAATTGCTAAAACTCAAACTTTGAAAACCCATATCTTCAAAACCTGGAGAAATCATCTCACGCAATATGAATTCTATAAACTTTATAATTTGACAAATTGGCTATTCAGAATTGCTCATTCAGCAAATTTGTCTATTTCCTGTGAAGGAATTTCCCAGAGGGTTATCAGGCCCCTTTATGCCAAGCCACAAACATTTTTGCCTTCCTATGCCCCTTTTATGCCAACACACAAATCCCCTGCCTTCAGGTGAAAAGCTCTGTAATGTGGGATTAGGGGAGCTTGTGGGGTAGGGCTGGGCCATCTTCTAGGGCTGCAACAAGGATCACTTTCTTTATTTTCCCTGTCGCTCACCACAAATGTGCCTAACATTCTGACTCAAATCCACTTTCTTTCTTTTACTTTCCTTGTGTCCCTTCTAGCACCTTCTCACACACTTCTGGGTTTTCACAATCTGAGAGACATCTGCAGCTAGCCTTGGTGTTGGTCGTCATCAAGTCGCCTCTGACTCACAGTCATCTTATAAATAGCAGAATGAAATGCTGTCTAGTTCTGCATTTTCTTCATAATCCTTCCAACCTAGGGGCTCATCTTCCTGCACTATATTAGATAGCATTCTACTGTGATCCATTTAGAAGTAGTTTACCAAACCTTTCCTCCTAGTCGTCTTAGTCTAGAAGTTCTGCCAAAACCTGTCCACCACGGGTAACCCAGCTGGTATTTGAAATATCAGTGGCATAGCTCCAGCATTATAACAACATGCAAGCTATCACAGTACTACAGATAGACAGTTGGTGGGCAGCTAGTGAGAGCTCCTCAGTGTGTCTTCAGTGAACCACGCTGCCATGGTACTTTGGTTGTGAGCCCTACCATAACCACTAAAATCCATTATTGCAAGTGTCCGAGGACTACTTTTTCCCTTGACTCTTATCTGTTTCTTGTATACTTGAGAATTTGCAACTATCACAAAGTAGTAAGGAGTCCTAGTAAGCATGTCCCTATACTAGCAAAAGAATTAATGTGCAATAAAACATCTGATTTCTGCTAGTGTTGGGGTCATGCACTCTAATTTAGAATTCTGGTATCATCACAACCATTACATATGGATTATTGCTTATCCAAGGCATCAAGAAACAACATGCAATTTCCTGTAAAACTGGATCTAACTACACCTTTGATTGTCCAGAAAGTACTTCAAGAATTTATGGAGCTTCAAGACTCTTCTCACTTCCATCAACTTTAAGTTTTCCACAGATGTGTAGTAATTGTTGAGGGGGAGTTTTGATGAACAGGACATCAGGTGATACCAAACAAACAAACAAAAAGCCTTTGCCACAGAGTCGATTCTGACTCACTGTGACCCTGTGGAACACAATAGAACTGCCCCATAGCATTTACAAGGAGTATCTGGCAGATTCGAACTACCAAAAACTTTTAGTTAGCAACTGAGCTCTTAACAAGAGTCAAACCAAAAGGTAATCCTTGGACTACTCACAGTAACAGATTTTAAGATACAGCAGGGATTGCCCCCAAAGCACCATGAAACGGTAGTTCATTGAAGACAGATTAAGGGACTCTCACTAGCTGGCCACCACCTAACCGTCTGTCATACTGTGGTGGCTTGCATGTTGTCATGATGCTGGGAGCTATGCTTAACCACTGCACCACCAGGGCCCCCGTTAGATGACAGAGATTTACAGTATGCTGATTTTCCTAAAGAAATTTGATTCCTTAAGGTCTCTGGCCTATTTCATTTAGAAGGAGGGCAGTTAGTAAGGAAACACTGACGTAGAAAGGACAAAATTTCAATTTCTTGCAGAATATAAACATTATGAACAGTTCCAGGGACTTTGCTTTGCCTCATGGGGTCACACTCACAAGGGCTGTCCTTTCACCTGATAAACTTGGAGGCATCCTCCGTGCGTTGAGGACACCCTCTGAGATGCTCAGAAAGAAGCCTTTGCTGGACCAAGGTTTAAAAATTTCTTGTTGGTTGGCTTGACCAGGTGTTAGTTTTCCCTTCTAGAAGGTGAACTTCTCACAGCTTTGACAAGAGCCTCCAGCCCCTCTCCCCACCTTTGGGTGCATTTCCAACAAAGCTCACAGCAACCCTGTCTTCCCAGTGGCAATCTAGACCGGGTAGCTGCCAGAAACGGCTCAGAGGAAGATGGGGGTGTGATTATCTCTAAATGAAGTTCTAAACCACTGGTACATGAAATGAAACTATTTTTTCCTCTCTCTCTTTCTTCTTCCCCTTCCTTTAACCTGAACTGCTGATGTAAGTGGCTCTAATTTACTTTCCCTGAAAAAACAAAGCAAAATAAAACCAGGAATGGGGGAATAAAAAAAAAAAAAAAGCTCTTTGCAAAGTGTAGCGCTCCTGCTCCTGATAAAAGGGAGTCATTTGCTGCTTTCATGGTGTCAGTATTAATTTCCAAGCAGTCAAAGCCCCCACTAATTTATTTACTGAACAGTCTCCTTGCCCGGGAGCCGGGCTGGTGAGGCAGCGGTTTCTAGCCTCCAGCTTTGTTTGTTGACAGGCTGATTTCCCAAAAGGCCATTTCCACCTGTGTTTCTGTTGTTTTTAGTGCGTGTCTCCCTTTGTTCTCCCCACCACCGCCTCCCCGATGGCTGCTGAAAGCTGTTCTCATCTCCCGTCTCTCTCATCCACTTCCTCCCTCCAGCCTCAAGGACCGCTGGCGGGGCTTTGCAGCTGCTCTGCACTTACCCGGAGTCTCGGCGGGCAGAGTCCCAGGGGGCACTGCCTTTCTTTCTTTCTCCCCACCCCCCTTTTTCTGTTTCAAGGACAAGATTCAAAGAAGTCTACTGCACACAGGTTGTAGGGTGCACCTTCAGATGTGCCTTCAAATGGAGGCTGAGCAATTTGAATATTTGGTGCTGCTGGAAATCGGTCTGTAAAATTGTCCCCCAAAGCCCATTAAATTCTGCAAAATCGCTCAGCTTTAAGGGCTTCATTACGGAGCCCAGTTTTGGGCCCTGGCACCTCGCTGCCAAAGCACTCATCTCCAAAGACACTTAGAATTGAAATTATATAGTGGCTGGTTTAGCCCCGGTGCTCGTTGCACTTCAAAGGGTGGGAAGGTGGAAGGGAGTCACCGACTAGCAATCAGGATGCCTCTCGGTGTGCCAGGCAGGTAGGACATTGAGATGTAAAGCACACTTCTCCTTGCACGGGCCCTGCCTCTCCTTCCAGTTTACAGCTTAACAGCAGAATTGTATTGGTAAGGAGGAGGTGTATTTTAAAGTCAGTGGCTTTGTCATGCATCCATGGAGTGAGAGAAAAGCATTAGGTAGCCCATTTGCCAGACTATGTACGTATTAGCTAAATTCTTAAGGAGCTGGAACTAGAAAAGACATCACTGCAGCTACGTCTTGTTGTTAACTGCGATGGAATCAGCTCCAATTCATGGCAACCGTTTGCACAGTAGAATACAATGCTGTGCCATCATCCCCGATCATCAGTTACGGACCTGACTTTTAAGACCCGCGGGGATTTTATGATTGCCTGGTCTTTCTTCTGAGTTCATCTTATTCTGGAAGCCCTGCTGAAGTCTGATCAACATATCAACACATATGCCTCTGCTGACAGACAGTTGGTAGCTGGGCATGGGTTGTGTTGGTCTGGAATTGAACCCAGATCTCCCACATGGAAAGTGAAAATTCTATCACTGAACCACAAATGCTTCACCAGTGCAGCTACCTTACCTGCACCAAATGTTGCCAGCTTGTGCTTTGGATGTACTTACTGATTAAGAACTTCCAGAAGTAGAATTTTTCACACAAAATGTGCCTTGGGCATAATCTGCCAACCTCTGTGCAGCACGTTCAAATAATTTTGTGCATTTCCATTTGCTACCATTGTTTGTCTGGATTCAGAGATTTTTATTAGTTTGGTTGTATTGAAAGGGAGTCACCTCCCAAAGGAAGGAAAAGCCCAGAGCTTTGTCCATTTGTAAGCACACAATTATGTTGCTGAGTAATCTAGTAAATAGTAAAGAAAGCAGAAGTCTCGCCGTGAAATTGTGTTCTCTTCGGTGGCTGACCAGCAGAGTCAAAGTATAAGAAATGACCTGTGGTTTCATCCCCTGGTATTTATGCAATCTAAACTAAAAAGTTTGACTTTTTTAATAGAATCCTTTCCGCCTCCACTGAGCCCACAAACATATTGTATCTTCTTATGCAGAATCTTTTCTCCCACATCCCTGAGAAGTGTTTGTAGAGATGTGGAACTCCTGAAGCTGAGAGGTTCAGCCATTCTTAATTCTTGTCCCTTAGTTCTCTGTGACCAAAAAGTCTTCTGTTTATTCTGAAAGCAGAAACAATGTCATTGAATTGCCTGCACACGTAGCTCCAAGATGCCTGAAACAATTTTCCTCAAACTTCCTACCAACTCACCTTTGGGCCTAAACTAAACAAGGAAACTTTGGGCCCCATAGGACAATTTCGCAGAGAAGTTGGAAGCTTGTAACGGCGCAGCCGAGTGATGAAACTCATCTGACGACTGTCGCCTGCCCTCTTTGCATCTGTCCTCTTTTCCTTGCCTCGTCTCCTGAGAATGTCTCTTGCTTTTCTTTCCTCTCAATAATGTCAGTGTTTCCCCATTCCATTCCCCTCACCTGTGTGTCCTCTGGGATGAAGAAAACGTTTTTAAACTTGTAAACTGTATAAATTTGCTGCAAAGTCAACTTGAAACTGAGTTTAAATTGGATGGAGAGCGTTTGCTTATGGAAGAGCAGTGGCGCACTCAGACTCCCACTGAGCCATCGCCTGTCTTTGGGCTGCAGGCAGATGATATTCGTGAATGGTGCTCCGATGTCTGAAGACTGGAGTATCTCATGTATATTTCTGGAAAGACAGTCCCCCTGCAAAACTGTGAGAATGTGAGATGAGGCAGATTTTCATCTGACATCCAGCTTCCATTTTGAATGTGGATGAATGTAGCCCAGAGTTGGTTTCTAGATGCGGTCCCTTCAGGTAGTCAACAATCAGGGGCCCACTGGGCAGGAAAATGGTGTTAAGGGGCAAAGCAGATGCCCCTTCAAGTCCATATGCCCACATGACTAAGAAACTGAGCTTTCTCTTTCTTTAAATTTGTTTTGATTTCAAAACCTGTTGGACTGCTGTGGCAGAAACCTATGCTCTGTCAGTTTGGGGCTTTGCCGGTCATTTTCCTCCAAGTAAGAGCTTTCATTCCAGGGGATCAAAATGTTTCACAGACCTTTGGGTAGAGAGGGCAGCTCCTGGGTCCTCACAGCATCTCTGCTGAGGAGGGTGTGCCCTGGGCAGGTGTCAGTTCAATCCATGTTGGTTGCTGCTGAGTGAACTCTTGTTTGTATCTCATTCCTTCAGCCTCGGCAATTTCCACCTCTGCTCCTGCCCCTTTTGAAGGCAGGAGTATTCTTCCATACCTCTCTCCAAGGTATGGAAATCTGAGAGGCTCTTGGAACATGGTTTGTTCTTACTCCTTGCCAACCATTCTCCCTTCAGGTTCCATCCCAAGAGACAAAGAACAGAGCCCTTCTCTTGTGCTTATGCAAGTTTCTGCCTCAGCATGTCACCTCTGTCTTCAGGTCTAGAGGATAATATTGGTCTCTGATGGAAGACCAGTTCCTCCCAGCCTTCCTTCTCCTTACTCATGATGTCTTTCTTAAACATTTTATCAATGCATCAAGTCCTCTTTGTTCCCCTAAGGGTTTCTGGAGCATAAAAGCCTGAGAGAAATTTTTCTGTTTTGTATACTGTCACCCACATATAAGAAGACTTGGACCAGTGTAGGTGTGATGATTTGAATTCTGTCCCCCCAAAACATGCATCACCTCACTTAGGCCATTATTCCCAGTATTCTCCATTTGTGATCTGATGTAATCAAGATAATTAGAAAATGTGCTATAAATCCTAACCTCTAGGATGACTGAAAGCAGAGAATACCACAAAGATGTTTTCCTGTATTTTATTACTATGCAAAGGCATTTGACTATGTAAATCATGACAAATTATGGACAACACTGCAAAGAATGAGAACTCCAGAGCCTCTAGTTTTGTTTATGCAGAACCTGTATATATAGACCAAGAGGCAGTCATTTGAATAGGACAGGAGGATACTGCATAGATCAAAATCAGGAAAAGTATCCATCTGGACTGTATCCACCCACCATACTTATCTAATCTCAATGGTGAGCAAATAATCCAAGAAGCCGAACTGCATGAAGATGAACACTGTGTCAGGATTGTCGAGACACTCATTAACAACCTAAGAGATGCAAATGACAAAACCTTGCTTGCTGAAAAAGAAGACTTGAAGCACTTACCGATGAAAATCAAAGCCTACAGCCTTTAGTATAGATTATACCTCAACATAAAGAGAGAAAAACAATCCTGACAACTGGACCAACAAACAGTATCACAATAATTGGAGAAATATTGAAGTTTTCAGAAACTTAATTTCACTTGGATCCACAATGAATGGCCGTGGAAACAACAGTCAAGAAATCAAATAATGCATTACAGGGGGCAAATCCTAAAACATGTTGCATTTTAAGGGCTGTTTAAAGTGTTAAAATTCAAAGACAACACTTTAAGAATTAAGATGCACCTGACCCAACTGATGGTGTATATAATCTTCTCACATGTTGCAAAAACTGGATAATGAATAAGAAAGACTGAAGATCAGTCTGCACGAGTTCAAATTTCTATCTATATTTTTTTCTGCTATTGATTTTGACTTTTATGGCTTTGTGGTGTGAGAAGATGCTTTGCAATGATGTAACGGTTTTAATTTTTTGAGATTTGCTTTATGTGCTACCACATGATCTATTCTGGAAAATGTTCCATGGGCACTGGGGAAGAAACTGTACTTACATGTTGATCGCTAAAAAGTTTTGTATATGTCGATGAGGTCTGATTGGTTAATTGTGGCAATGAGATCTTCGGTGTCTTTACTGATCTTTTTTCTAGAAGATCTGTCTAATACTGAAAGTGAAGTGTTGAAGTCTCCCACTATTATTGTGGAATGACCTATCTCATTTTTTAATGTAGTCAGTGTTTCTTTGATGTATTTAGATGCTCTGGTATTCAGTGCATAAATATTTTATAGTGTTAAGTCCTGCTTGTATATTGAACCCTTCAGCAACAAATAGTGACCATCTTTGTCCACTATGGTGGACTTTACATTAAACTCTATTTTACCAAAGATTACTATTGCCACCCCGCTGTATGTTTTTAGCTTGGTATATATTATTCCATCCTTTAATTTTCAGTTTGTTCGCATCTTTAAGTCTAAGGTGAGTTTCTGGTAAGGAAAATATAGATGGGTCATGTCTTTTGATCCGAGATATCACTCATTGTCTTCTTACTGGAGCATTCAGTCCATTTACATTCAGTGTAATTATAGATAGGTATGTGTTTAGTGCTGTCATTTTGATGTATTTACTCCTGTGTTGGTGTTTTCTATATTACTCTTAATTTTCTGTTTGGAGTCATTCTTCTTTATGGATTGATTTTTCAACCTTTTCAGTGCTGGTTTTGTGTTTGTTGCAACGCCTGCATTGTGTTTCTTGTTTTGATATGCTGAATCTTTATTGTTCTTTGTAGCTACCTTTATGATCCCCCTTAATAATCTTAGTTTAAACCTAGTTTTAACAGCTACATATCTTATTAACTTACTCTTCATCTGGAAGGACTGTAACTACTGTAGTATATCCCTCTTTTTAATGTGATGGCATCTTAGTTTTCATAATATAACCACTGGATCCCTTCTTTTAATAGTATAGCTTTGATTGAGTTTTGGGCCTTCCTTAACTGAGTAGGTTTCTGGATGTTGTGTCCTGTATAGCATCCTTAAATATAGACTTAACGGTTTTTTGGGTCCACCCCCCCCACTCAGCCAACCACTTCTTTCAGTATTTCTTTTAACTTTAGTTTGTTTTTTACAAAGTCTCTAAGTTTCTCATTATCTGAAAAAGTCTTAATTTCATCTTCATGTTTGAAAGACAATTTTGTAGGATATATAATTGGAAGCTTTTCTCCTTCAGGGCTTTGAATGTGTCATCCTACTACCTCCATGCTAACATCATTTCTACTGAGAATTCTGATGAAAGCCTACAGGGCTTCCCTCTGAATGTTAGCTTTGCTTTGAGTCTCACTGCCTGTAAGAGTTTCTGCTTATGTTTCATTTTGTTAAGCTTGATTATAATGTCTTGGTGTCTCTTTTGGGGTCTATTTTATGTGGTGTTCGATATGCATCTTGGATATTTTCTTTCATAATTTCAGGGATGTTTTCTGTCAGCAATTCAGCAACAATACTCTCTGTGTTTTCGGGTATCCTTCCTTGTTCAGGAACTCCAATTAATAATAGATATTTCCTCTTGACAGAGTCCCACATGTATCTTAATGTGTCTTCATTTTTCTGATTTCATTTCTCTGATTTCTCCTCATACATGCTGGTGTCAGTAGCTCTATCTTCAAGGTCAGTAAGTATAGTTTCCAGTTATTCAATTCTGCTCGTTTGACTTTGAACTGAATTGTCTAATACTGTAATTTTGTTATTGATTTGTCAGATTTCAGATTGCTAATGTTCCATCAGTTTGAACAGCTTGCTTAATTTTTCATTTTGCTCTGCTGCGTTTTGTATAATGTCTAGGAGGGCTCTACATATAATTCTTTTGTATTTGACCTCCAATAGTTTCAGAAATGTTTCTTCATCTGGGAAGTTCTTTGATTATTTATTTTAGGAGTTTTCTGGAGTCATGGTTGAATTTTTTTTTTTTAATGTTTGTTTAGGGTTTGTTGCTTACAGGACATCTAGAGGCTGTTTAGTTTCCCTGGTATTGCCTTAACAGGAGCTGAGGTGCCATTCTGAGAAGAAAGTTGATCACCAGCCACTTCTGTGTACTCCAGTGACTGGGCCCAATGATATCTCTGGGATGACAGAGACATGGCTGGCAAAGACATGGCCCTACTTATGGAGTCACTGGGTGAGAGGGCCATCAGCCGACCCTATGACATGGGTCAGTAAGGGCTGGAAGAGATGCTGTCTGGCTGCACCACAGTTATTTCTCTAGGCAGTCTTACTTTAAAAGGTAAAAGCTATCTGACTGCTTCCAAAATCAGTCAGGTCATCAAGTGTCGTAACCCCCTCCTTCCAGCCGATAATGGAGGCACCTCTTCAGCTCTCCCCAGATGCTGTGATAAAGTTCAAGTGACAGGCTACTGCCCTGTTGACATCCCCTGTTGTGCCTCACCCATAAGGCTACGCTGTGCTGGAAAAGCACTCCTCAGGCTGTGATTGCCTCTCAGCCTGGGAATTAGCCCCTGCTGAGGCCTCTGGTTGGGTAACTCTGCCTTCCAGTGGAACAAGATGCCATCCCAGTCAAGCTGTCCAGCCCCCACAAAACAGCAGAATCTATGGTGGTTGTCCAAAAAGAGAGGGTTGAGGAGCTGTGGTGTTCTGAGTCTGGAGCCGGTCTTTCAAAATGTGGCTAATCACTTTAGCACTGCTGCTCTGCATAGCTGCTGATTGACCCCCACCCTAGTATGCTGACCAACAAAAAGTTAAAAACACCAGCTACCTTCAGTCTGTGGGGCTGGCTAATTCAACCAGAGAAGGCAGCACTCAGCCAAAGACAGGAAGTTTCCCATTCAGTGGCATGTAGCCCAAACTGACAGCCATACGCTATGTCCTATGGCTCACTGAGTGCCCAGAAAGCTCCATTTAATTATCAATCCAGTCCTTAATTTTCAGAGGGAATTAAGGAGATGCATGTGTAGTCTTCCATCTTGACTCCATCCCCTGACTAGTGTCTTCTTTCTAAGTAGTTCCTTTTAACAGTTTTTCAGATCACTTATGCGGTCAGGTATAGTCTCTGAATCAGAGCAGTGACTCAAAACCTAGGCTCTCAAATTAGATGTTCTGCACTTGCCTAGCAACTCTGCAGCTTTATGCCAATTAAAGAACTTCTCCAAGCTTCTGCATTCTCACACATGAACTGGATTACTATTGTTAGGAGGCACAGATTATCTAAGTGTGGAAACACATAGCATCCACTATGTTAATTCCTTCCTTGTTTTATTATTAATCTTAAATTTCCATGTATTGCCACTAGAATAGCTTTCCACTTATTGCCTATGGAAGATCTTTGTCATACTGCTCAGAACATGAAGGGGAAAGGAAAGCAGTGGCACTTTACAGCCAAACTTAAAGGATGACATAGAATATTTGTCTGGTTATCTCAATAGATGAGCTGAAAAACTAAGAGGAGAAACACTGAATAAAAATGTAAGTTAATTTGCTTATAGTTTATATCTAATATATACGGAAATTTAAGAATACACATACGAACACCCACAGAATGGGAAAAAAATATTTGGCAACTCTATGTCAGACTGATGCCTGATCTCCATAATCTGTAAGATACTACAAAATATCAAGAAGAAGAAGATAAACCATCCAATTAAGCGATGGGCAAAGGAGATGGACAGACATTTCACTAAAGAAGAGATCCAGGCAGCCAAAAAACACATGCGGACATGTTCACGATATTTAGTTATTAAAGAAATTCAAATCAAGATGACAATGAGATACCATCTCATCCCAACAAGATTGGCCATGATCCAGAAAACACAAAACAACAAATGCTGGAGAGGCTGTGGAGAAAGTGGAACCCTCCTACACTGTTGGTAGGGTTGCAAAATGGTCCAGCCTCTTTGGAAAGCAATCTGGCACTTCCTTAAAAAAATGGATATCAATATACCATTTGACCCAGTAATTCCACTACTATGGTACATATACTCAATGGAGCACTACACAATGATAAAGAATAATGATGATTCCAGGAAACATCTCCTAACCTGGTTTCAACTGGAAGACATTATGTTGAGTGAAAGTAGTCAGCGACAAAGGGACAAATACTATATGAGACCTCTATGATAAGATCTCAAAAACAGACTTGTGTATAGAAGAAAAGACTCTTTGACAGCTGCAAGGTAAGGGAGGGAGGGAGGGGGAGGGGGAAGGGTTTAGTTTAGATAGTTGCTAGAAATCTGGTTGGGAGAAAGCAGTGATAGCACACATTAGAAACAAGAACAACATTAAGTGGACTTCAGCATAACTTGAGTACTCCCACCATCTTAACCCAATATTGCAAGGATAGAATAGCTGGGGCAGGGGGGCAG
Organism: Heterohyrax brucei; assembly: GCA_028571685.1. Taxonomy (NCBI): domain Eukaryota; kingdom Metazoa; phylum Chordata; class Mammalia; order Hyracoidea; family Procaviidae; genus Heterohyrax; species Heterohyrax brucei. The sequence continues at coordinate 177,182,909 of CM053141.1, forward strand.
GTGACCATGCTCTTAGGCGAAATAGAGGCCAATTGGCACAACTGGCATTTTGCTAAGAGAGCTCTCTGCACTCCACACTGGTGAGTGGCGTCTGGGGTCTTAAAAGCTGCCAAGCTGCCATCCGAGGACACAGCAAATGGTCCCAACTCAGCAGGAACAGATGCTCACCGAGGATCAAAATGACATGCAGTAAAGACAACCTAGAAGACAGAGAGACTGGCAAGAGTGGGTGCCTTCATCGACTTGGACCAGAAGAACCGGATGGTGCCTGGCCACCACCAGTGATAGCCACGATGGAGCTCACTAGGTTGAGTCTCACTGGCAACACAAGAATAAAAAGCGGTGCATCCTAAGATCTCCACTAAAAGACCTCAGTTGATGGTCCAGCGGTTTCAGGGTTCCCCTGAGAGCATGGCCTTCAGCCCTAATGCTGCCCTTACCCATAAATTATAACAAAGGTCCACTCTTTGGACAGGAATGGATTGGACTTGGCAATGCAGAGTGACCATATATTGGTTTCACTTTATGGTTCTGTACATCTATAGGATATCTTCTGCTGACCTCTGGCTGGAGGAAGGAGAGTGGGTGGAGAGGAGCAGAAAGGAGGCTGTTGGGAGGATGAGACACGTATGGAGCAGAGAGGAATAGTGTGCTGTCACTGGACAGGGAGAGCACTGGAAGCTGTATATAGGTGGGCATGTAAATTTATATGGGAATGTACATTTTCACTCAGTCATGTTAAATAAAAAAGAAAAGAAAAAGAGTACACATAATAAGAAACATAAGAATACACATCCCACTAAAAGCTAAGAAAGTAGCAAACATACACATAGAAGGAATAGCTCCTTCTAGACAAAGAGAACAGTATGTGCAAAAGTCATGAAGTGGGGAAGAGCGTGGCACACATAGTAAAGCACGTGAACATCCATACAGTATAGATAACATGAAGAACAGCAAGACTCTATAACAGGCAGAGGATGTTCGATAAAACTTTGTGATCAAATGTCAGATTTTGTCCTGAGCTTCCTAGAAGACTTAGCAAGAAAGGAAACACATCACATAGTTGACATCATCATAAAGGGGGAGACCTAAAATGAATGCTATGAATGGTATCAAGAAGATGAGAACTTCTTCCTCATCTTGATCTTATTTTTGTCTTTTCAATCTGTGGACTAGAAAGTAAAAGTAGTTGGAACAGGAAGAAATATAGAAGATATATCACACAATTAAGTTTTTCTCTAAAATGAGCCAAGGATAGCTCAGAAAAATTTGCTTTTAATCTAGGACTACATATGTAAAAGTGGGGAGGGAGGTAGAAAAGAAAAAGACTCAGAAAGTTTAGAAGAAAAACTTAGGGAATCTTCAAGAACTTCATGGAAGCCCTTTCCAATATATTTGGGTTACAGGTGTAGCTTTTGGGAACCCTGTTAATCACCATGCAGAATATGATTTCTTTTCATCCACTTGGGCAAGTGCTCAGTAACTACACATAAAATAGTTATCACAGCCCTAGCTCTTGTGTACTCTCAAGGTAAGTTTTTTTTGTAGTCTTCAGTACACCTGTATTATACCAGGCACTCTCATATGCATTCAGAATGCAATACTGAACAATTACTGGCAAAGTTTTTGCCCTGTAATACCTACATCCTAATGGGAGATGCTAACAGATAAGTAATCAGAGTTTGGCATAAATTCCAGAAGAAAGACACCCGGGGCTTAGGCTAGGGAATAGCTAGATTGGAAGACAGTTGGAGTTTCGGGGAGTTAGGGATGATCTGAGAAAGTGACAGGTGAGCTGAGAACTAAAGGATAAGAAAGTAGCAAACCGACACATAGAAGGAATAGCTCCTCTAGACAAATGGAACAGTATGTGCAAAAGTAATGAAGTAGGGAAGAGCATAGCACAGAAGGAACAGAATGAGCTAATGGGAGGGGCATAAAACATGCACTTGGAGAGACAGGCAAGACTCATGCCGTGTAACACTTGTGGCCAGGAGAAGAAGAATTTCATTCTACATGTGCTGTGAAGCCATTGAAAGGATTTAAGATGGAGTATTTTATGATCCGATTTACAGTTTAAGAAGATCATGCTTTCTGTACTGCAGATTAAGATAAGACAATGTGGAGATGTAGTTTGAAGTGCCATCATCTTTTGCCTGAACAAAACAAAACAAAAAAAACCAAACCCAGAACCACGGAGTTGATTCCAACTCATAATGACCCCATAGTCAGAGTAGAACTGCCTCATAGAGTTCCCAAGGAGCACCTGGCAGATTTGAACTGCTAACCTTTTGGCTAGCAGCTGTAGCGCATAATGATTACGCCACTAGAATCTCCCCTTCCTGGATGGCTGAAAGCATTTCTTAATGTTCAAACTCCTTCTGGACTCCGAGTGCTGGGGAGGAAGAGCCTAGGTTTGACTGTGTGCATATTAATTTCCTGATCTATCTAGGGAATCTGGCACATATTTGAGGGGTACATCATTAAATCAATTGCAATACAAGGAATCACACTTTCTAAAAATGACAAGTTTTAATATTTCTTCAATATTATTCAATGAGAATTCCTCAGAAAGAAGCAGCCTTCTCTTTCAACTCTTCAGCTTTAAAAATTCCCTTTACAAATCTTTGACTCCCTGTCCCAGAAACCAGCGGAGCATGAAAGAGGAGTGAGAAACAACTGACTCTTGAACTATGAATGGAAAAGTTGGGCCCAGTGCCAACTCTGTTCTTGCTGTGTGAGATTGAGCAGGGTGCTATTCCTCCCTGTGTCTGTCTTCTTGTCTTCAAAGCGAGGGTATTAAAAAAATGATCCCCAACGGGACTATTATTGTGTCACCGATTCTGTATGAAAATGGGATTGTCTTTGTTATTTTAAGGTGGCCGTTTATAGAATTGCTGTGAGTCAGAATCGACTGGTTGGCAACAGATTTTGACTCTTTGGTTTTGGTCTTGGTGCAGAGTGTTCCCAACCTTGATCAATTCTGAATTATAAAAAGCAGGTACAGAAACAGGCACAAAGGGAGGGGAATAGATGCCAGGTGAAGACTGCCTAAAGAATTAAGGGATGCCAAGGCTACAGAAGCTGAAAAAAAGACCCTCCCCTGGGCCAAGGGAGAAAAAAAGTTTCCTCTACAGCCAAAGCAAGTCCTGAACTCAGAAAGAAGATTTTCACAGTCCTGAACCGCAAGAAAATAAATTGTTATTCTTTAAGGCCACTCACTTGCAATATTTCTGTAACAGCAACACAAGGAAACTAAGACAGCCATTCTTTTAGCTCATAATGGTCTATGAACCTTTGAACTTGGATCATAGCTGATAGGAAGAAGTCATTTGTGCATTAGATACTGATAGGAAATAGCTTAGTGGTTCTCTTACTTTTTTTCTTTTGTCTTTTTTTCTGAAATCTCATTTTCAGGTCCTTGTTTAACATGTAAGGAAGTCTTATTGGGACAATGGTTAAGCACTTAGCTGTTAACCAAAAGACTGGTGGCTTGAACCCACCCAGTAGCACCACAGAAGAAAGATCTGGAGATTTGTTCTAGATTACAAACTAGAATACTCCATGGGACAGTTCTACTCTGTCACATGGGAGCTCTGTGAGTCAAAGACAGCGCATCAACATTTTAACATGTAGAAACATCCTTTGGAAGCAGTTAAATTTCAATCCCTTGCTCACCACACCTACAACCCCAAATTTACCATGCTAAGATGTTAAGGTGAGACACTGTGGCTACAGTCGTTGACTTAACAACTGATCAGTGAGCTGGAATTAGGAATGTGTTTGTGTTTGCATGTGTTTAGTATGTGTTTGCGAAGACCGTCTGGTTACCATGGCAGGTGTTCACCAGCACCATCTCCATGTGGGTTTCTGGTGATTCACTTACTGTTTTCTTCCTTCCACTGGACACCTCCTGAAAAATGATCAATTGCACAAGTTCTCTTGGTGTTTCTACTACCCACAAATCAAACTCTTAATAGCCCAATAAAATTATGTGATTTGGGATAAAAAAAAAAAATGATCGTGTTGCTCAGATGCTAACAAGACACATACATCTGAAGCAATTGACTAAAGACAAGGACAAGAGGGTCTTGGCACAACATGCAGGGTGGCTACTTTACAAACGCATGGAACATTCCAGATAGCAGAATGTCAAGCACGTTTACTTAAAGGAGATGTGTTTAAAATTGCCTGCTTGTCCTTACATATTTTCCCATGAATTATTGAGACACCAACAGAGTGAGTCAAAACAAGATGGCTGAGTGATTCTCCCATGACTGTTTTCTACTGCCAGGTTATAGCCAACAAACTTAACGATCTAGTAGGTCAAGTGCTTCCAATATGTTTCCAGAATGTGTTATATAGTCGATTATAAATAAATCCTAAGATGTGTGATTATATAATGACAACCACATTCATACGCCTGTCTATCAAAGGCCTCATATTTGAGTTTGAGCTCTCTTCCCCTGGGAAAGTCAAGATGGAGCATTAGCTTGTAGTCTTTAAAATTCCTACCAACCCTGGGCTAAGTGCACTGGGGTGGAATGTAGTCCCTTTTGCTTAGTAATCCATTAGCTAATGGGTGTAAGCCCGTCAGTTTTCTATTTATTCCTTAAACCATTAAGGTTCACCTGCTGTGCATGAAACTACACTTGACAAAAAAGAGTGATAGTTGAAATAAAATAAATATCAAGCCTTACAAGAGCTGATCTGTATTGTTTAAAACATAACAGGCTTCATGGAAAGGTAAAGGTGAACCAACTGTTACATGTTGACACCTGGCATCCTGGAGTGTGATGAGACAAACAGAGCATGTTGGGGCCCCAATCTAGAGGTGCTGACAAGTGAAAGGAGGGTTGGTTGAGAACTATCTTCCAGTTGTCCCCAGTACTTGTCACCAAGGCTACCTGGACCTCTTGGAAGCTAACTGGTAAATTCCTCAGTCAACCTTTTGATGCCTTCCCTTCAATCTTTAAATGAAAATCAACCTTCTTACTGGCCTACACAAGACTCCACATGGTCTGGGTCTTGTCCCCTGATCTGGCCTTAATCTCTTTCCTTTGCTCCAACCACATTTTTTCAGTTCCTTTGCACATGCTATTCCTTTTCTCTTCAGTAATTTTTCTTACCCTATTCATCCTTCTGGTAGCTTGAATATCATTTTCTCGATCACCCATACAAGGTCATGTCACTACCTAGAGGCTCTCTTGGCTTCCTGTCCTTTAATATAGCCCTCAGCATAATTTAACACACTATATTTAGATGGAAATCCTTGTGAGTCATATAAATATCTAATTAATATTTGTCTCTCTTACCAGATGAGAAAGTCCTTAAAGATAAGGACCACTCTGGCTTCACATGTATTCCCAGGATCTAGCATAGTACCAGCTGAATGAAGAAATGAATCAATTTCACGTTAAGAGCTACCTACGGAGAAAAAAATACAGAAATACATGGAGGACTACTGAAAATAAAAACTTGATGTTTGGGGGTTTTGTTCCTTATATTGAGATTTATTTTGAGTTAATTCATTTTGATCCCATCAATTTCCATCACCTCCAATAATTACTATTCTGCACTGTGCAGACAGTCTTATAAGCAATGAAAAACTTTCAAATAGCTAAACTGGAATTCACACTCTGGTCCTCTTGCTCTCATAACTTAAGCAAGAAGTCCTTCTGTCTCCTAGATTACTGAATTTCCTTAATCATTACTTGGAAATTATTCTACTTGCTGCTTTTTTCCAGAAATCACTAAAGTAAAGCTCTTATTGGTATTCCCAGTGAGTTGTAATTATCCTAGATCAAGGATGCCCTTTGCACTAATTATATCAGAGTATTGAAGCATTATTAAAGGTAAAAGCCAAATGTCTTCATGACATCTCCAATGTATTATGAACATGTGAGATCAGAGTCTTTGAAAGCGAAGGGACCTTTAAATCAAAGGCCATATATTCAATAATACTATGTGGCAGAAACAGTTTTAGGCACTGGCAAACGGCAGTAAACAGGAACATTTATGAACAAATAAATGTGTAAATGAAGCAACTCCAAAAAGGGAGAGGGAAATAGAACATGGTGATGTCAGAGAAAGTGGACAAAAGAGTCTGTCTGTGTTGAGGGGTCTGTGGATTGCTGTCAGCTATTCTACAATAGTTCTGACAGACCAAAGTCATATCAAAAACCTTCTGCCATCAAGTCAATTCTGACTCATAGTGACCCTGTAGGACATGGGGTAAAACTGTCCTATAGAATTTTCAAGTAGTGGCTAGTGGATTCAATCTGCTGATCTTTTGGTTAGCAGTTGAGGCTGTTGACAGTCCATCAACAGGGCTCAATGGAGCAAGTATTTTTAGGGCCTCCATTCACATCTGGTCACTAGCATTCCATTGGTGCTGGCATCATTTATCTAATCAAACATCAGTCTCACGGAGAACTACACTCCACTCATTCTGATCTCTTGAAGTAAGTTCTTAGTCAATTGTTTTCTACAACTATCAGCTCTGCCCTCTGAGGATCTCTTTTTTTTTTTTTTTTTTTTTTACTTTACTATTAGGCACTTCTGAAAATGGCAAGGAAAGGATTTGTCTAAATGCTTGGCAACTGAACAGCTTTCTGAGTCATCTTCCTACCTGTAGACATTCAGATGCCTCACATCATCCTTTTTGCACCTCTAGCAGCTAGTTACTTCTAGTACAAGATGGCCATGTATTTTTCAGTACAGCTGTCTGAGAAACTGTATGGTTTTTTATGTGTTTGATTCCAGAAAATTCTATGTACCAAAAAGCCATACCCATCATTTCTTTTTCAAAATGCCTTTCTCTGTAGATTTAATTATCATTCTTAAATCAGGCACCTCTGGGGACTGTGTAGTTTTCCAGAAACCTCTTCATCCAGTTGAAAGCATTTTCTAAGTGTCACATAATCTTTTAAAAGCCCAGACAGCTCAGTAGTTAACAGCTCAGCCACTAACCAAAAGGTCATCAGTTCAAATCTACTAGCAACTCACTTAACATTCTATAGGAAAGTTCTATTACATCCTGTAGGGTTGGTATGAGTCAGAATTTACTAAATGGCAAGGTGTTAGGAAAGGTTGATTGCAGTGGCAGTGCCAAGATGAAGGACTAGACACGTGTCTCCTTGATTGCCTCTGAAAACTAAGGCCTGTAATGGTAAATGACCCAAGCAGCATGGACATCCTGGGCTTCCTAGAATCTAGCGTAAAGTTGTCAGATTGAACTAGGTGCCAGTGAGGAGGAAAGTACCTCTCTCAAAGATGAGGCAGTGGCACACTGAGTCTTGCTTCTGCTGACGCTTGGTTTGGGAAGACTGCAGGTACTGACTTCTTCTTTGTTATCTGGGAGGCAGGGAGTGGCTTGAGCCAGCTAGTATGTTGAACTGCACTGCTTAAGTAAACAGAGTATAGCGCAGCAGCAAGACTGTGCTTGGGAGATCCACATTTGGAGAAGCTGGCAGCCAAAAGAGGGTCCCTCCACTCTCTTTTCTGAGCTGCCCATAGATTCTGCTGAGTCACAGTAGGAAGTGCACCTTGGGCAGGACACCATCTTGGTCAGCTAGGAGGCAGAGTCAGCCCCCCAGAGGTCTCAGCTTGGGCTAATTCTCATGCTGAGAAGCAATGCCTCTCTGAATAAGGCATCTCCAGCAGAAAAGCTGTGTTTAAGCAGATCCTGCCTAAAGTTACAGGTGGAGCCTGGCAGAAGCAGGTAGCAAAGCTCTGTCACCTCCCTTCTTTGAACATGTCATAGCATCTGGGGATGGCTTATGGGGTGCTCTTTTTGTCACCCAGAAGGTGGGGCCTGTGTCACCTAAGGGCCTGACTGATTCTGTCAGCTGATGGACAGCTTCTAGCTCAGCAGTTAAGCACCTTTTCAAAATTAGAAGACCTGGAAAACTGACTACTGAGTGGGGCAGTAATGTATCCACCACTCGTCACTGATCCATATCATAGCACTGGCTGAAGACTCCCCAGAAACTCCATAAGTAGTGTGCAGTCTTTGCCAGCCAGGAGGTAGAATCTGCCATCCCTGAGAGCCCAGCTGCTTTCAGAGTGCACTGCACAGTGCCCCTCTCACCAAATAAGTAATTTTTAACGCTAAATACATCTACAGAGTGCACAGGACCCAGGGAGTCAAGTACAGTGGTATCCTTCTCTCCTCCACTCTCTGAGCAGCACCATAGGCTGAAATGGGGAAACAACAGGAAGTTGCCACAAGTAACTCCCATCTTTAGCTAGGAGGTGGGGCATGCCACATATGAAGACAACAATCATAACTAACCATTTAAGGAATCGGTCCACCATGGCTCTGAAAAATTCCCAAAATAAAGAATCAAAAAATATCCCAGACAAAGAAGCCTATCTGAGGTTATTGGAGGTCGAGTGTAAAAGAATTATGTATAGTGCCCTCCTAGAGATTACACAAAATGATGCAGAGTAAAATGTAAAGTTAAGCTATTTGAACTTACAGATCATCAGTATTCTGAAATCCAACAGATCAATAACAAAGTCACAGTATTAGACAACTCAATCCAAAGCCAAACGAACAGAATTGAGGAGATGGAAGACAGAGTTAGTGAGCTTGAGGACAGAACAACTGACACCAGTATTTATGAGGACAAATCAGAGAAAAGAAATAATAAAAATGAAGAAGCATTAAGAAACATGTGGGACTATATTAAGAGGAATAATCTGTGAATAACTGAAGTTCTTGAACAGGAAGAGAGAACCGAAAATGCAGAGAATATTGTTATAGAGTTGCTGACAAAAAACTTCCCTGAAATTATGAAAGAAGGTAACACACATACCCAAGATGATTATTGAATGCCACAAAACTACACCCCAAAAGAAACACACCAAGACATATTATAATCAAGCTTAATAAAATGAATCATAAAGAGAGGCTCTTAAAGGCAATGAAGCTTAAAGCAAAGCTAACATACATTGGGAAGCCCTATAGGTTTTTGTCTAACTTTTTGGGAGAAACCATGATGGAAAGAAGACTGTGGGATGACACATTCAAAGCATTGAAATAGAAAAGCTTCCAACCAAGAATGATGTATCCTACAAAATTGTCTCTCAACTATAATAGTGAAATCAAGACATTCACAGACGGAAGCTTAGAGACTTTGTAAAAACTAAACCCTAGCTACAAGAAATACTGAAAGAAACTCTTCGCTTAGTAAAACAAAAAGATCAAGCGTACACTTAAGTACGCAGTGCATGACACAGAACCAGAATCCTACTCAGTTAGGGAAGTCACAAGGCTCAGTCAAAACTACAGTACTAAAAGAAGGGAACCAGTGATCATAACACAAAGCTATGACTTCATCATACTAAAAAGAGGGATATATTATAGTAGTTACAATCCTTTCAGATGGAGAGGAAATTAAAAAAGATATGCAACGTTAAAGTCTGGTTTAAACTTAGAATAGCAAGGGGGATAATAAAAGTAGCTGCAAAGCAAAATGATAATGTGACACACCAAAACAAGAAACATAACACAGGAGTTTCAACAAACAGAAAACCAACACTGATAAAGATGAAAAGTCGACCCACAAAGACGAATAACCCAAAGCAGAATACTAAGAGCAACATAGAAAACAGCAACACAAAAATAAAGGCATCAAAATGACAGCACTAAACATACATCTATCAACAATTACACTGAATACAAACAGACTCAATTGTCCAATAAGGAGACAACAAGTGACATCCTGGATCAAAAGACATGATCTGTCTATACGCTGCTTACAAGAAACACAGCTTAGACTCAAAGATAGGAAAAAACTAAAAAGGGATGGAAAAATATATACCAAGCCAACAACATACAAACAAGAGCAAGAATGGCAATACTAATTTCAGATAAAGCAGACTTTAATGTAAAATCCACCATCATGGACAAGAGCGGTCACAATTGCTGGAAGGTTCAATACATAAGCAGAACATAACAATATTAAATCTTATGTATCCAATACCAGAACATCTAAATACATCTAATAAACACTGAGTACCCTGAAAAATGAGATCGATCACTCCACAAGAGTAGTTTGAGATTTCAACACACCACTTTCAGTCATGGACAGATCATCCAGAGAATAGCTCAGTAAAGATACAGGAGATCTTACTGTGACAACATACATGGAACTTTTTACTCATCAACAGATAACAAGACCTTCTTCTCCAATGCACACAGAACATATTCCAGAATAGACCGTGTGTTAGGGCATAAAGCAAGTCTCAACAAAATCCAAACCACTGAATTATTGCAAAGCATATTCTTGGATGATGAAGCCATAAAAGTCTAAATCAACAGCAGAAAAACATAGGTAGAAATTTGAACTCATGAAAACTGAATAGTACTTTGCTCCAATAGCCATGGGTTACAGAAGAAATCAAGGACAAAATAATTTAAGGAATCCAATGAGCATAAAAACACATCCAACCCAAACTTATGGGACACAGCCAAAGCAGTGCTGAGGGGTCAATTTATCTCTATAAGTGCACATATCCGGAAGGAAGAAAGTACCCAAATCAAAGAATTAACCCCACAGCTTGAATAAATAGAAAGACAGCAACAGAGGAAACACTTGGTCACCAGAAGAAAACAGATACTAAAGATTCAACTAGAGCTAAATGAATAAGAGAAAAGAAGAACAATTTTAAAAAATTAACAAAACTAAAAGCTGTTTTTAGGAAAAGATCAATGAAATTGATAAACCATTGGCTAAACTTACAAAAGAAAAACAGGAGAGGAAGCAAATTATGTGAATAAGAAATGAGCTAGGAGATGTCACAACTGACCCAACAGAAATCAAAAGTATCCTAGCAGAATACTATGAAAGACTGTAACAGATTTGAAAACCTAGAGAAAATGGACAAATTCCTAGATTCATATCACCTACCAAAATTATCAGAAGAAGCAGAACAACTTAATAAACCCATCACGAAGGTAGAGACTGAAAAAGTCATCAAACTCTACAAACCCCCAAAAGTCCCGGCCAGATGGCTTCAGTGGCGAATTCTGTCAAACATTTAGACAAGAGTTAACTTGGTACTACTCAGAATATTTCACAGCATAGAAAGGGATGAAATACTTCCAGATTCATTCTATGGAGCTGGCATAACCCTGATACCAAAGCCAGGGAAAGATCCCACATTAAAAAGAAAACTACCAACCAATGTCACTCATGAACCTGGACGGAAAAAGCTTCAGCAAAATCCTTTCCAATGAAAGTAAACAATACATCAAAAAAATAGCTCATCATGACCAAGTTGGATTCATACCAGGGATGCAAGCCTAGCTCAACATAAGAAAAACAATTAATATGATCTGGATCAATTGATCCAGAAAAGGTACGTGACAAAGTCCAACGCCCATTCATGCTAAAAACTCTCAGCAAAATAGGAATAGAGGGGAAATTCCTCAACACAGTAAGGGACATCTACACAAAGCCAACTGCCTACATCATCCTCAGTGGAGAGAGACTGAAACAATTCTCCTTGAGAACGGGAACTAGCCAAGGGTGCCCACTCTCACCACTTCTATTCAACATTGTACTAGAGGTTCTAGCCAGAGAAATTAGACAAGAGAAAGAAATAAAGGGCATCCCCACTGACAAAGAAGAAATAAAAGTCTCCTATTTGCAGATGAATCCTAAAGAATCCATAGTAAGCTGCTAGAGTGAAGAGAGGAGTTCAGCAAAGTCTCAGGATACAAGATAAACATAAGGAAATCAGTAGGATTCTTTTATACTAACAAAGAAATTGTCAAGAAGAAATCACCAAATCAATACTATTTACTATATCCCCCAAGAGATAAAATACCTAAAAATAAATCTAAGTAGGGAAATAAGAGACTTATACAAAGAGAACTACAAGACCTTACTGCAAGAAATCAGAAAAAACTTCCATAAATGGAGAAACCTACCCTGCTCATGGATAGGAAGACTTAACATTGTGAAAAGGCCTATTTTACCAAAGTGATCTACATGTACAATGCAATCCCAGCACAAATTCCAGCATCAGTTTTTAATGAGATGGAGAAACAAGTCACCCACTTTGTTTGGAAAGGAAGGAAACCCCAGATAAATAAAGCACTACTGAAGAAGAGGAATGCAGTGGGAGACCTCACACTACCCGACCTTAGAACCTATTACACTGTCATAGTATTCAAAAAAGCCTAGCACTGGTAAAAAAAGCAACATACGGATCAATGGAACAGAATAGAGACCCCAGAAATATCACAATCCTCTTATGAACAGTTGACATTCAACAAAGGCCCACATGTTGTAGACTGGTATAAGAACAGTCTCTTTAACAAATGGTGTTGGCAAAATTGGATATCCATCTGCAAAAAATCTTTAAGAAAGAAAACCCATAGCTCACATCTTACACAAAAACTAACTCATAATGGATCAAATATTAAACCTAAAATGACAAAGATCATGCAAATAAAAATAGAGTCAATAATGGAAGTTCTAATATATGGTTTAGACAGACTTCAAAATCTGACAAACCATGATTAACAGAAGAGAAAAACAGATACACAGGAATTACTAAGAAGCAAACACTTCTGCTCATCCAAACTCTTTATCAAGAGAGTTAAAAGACCACCTACAGAATGGGAAAAAAATATTTGGCAGCTATGTGATCTGCATAATCTACAAGGTATTCCAAAATGTCAGCAAGAAAAAGGTGAATAACCCAAGTAAGTGATGGGTAAAGGAGATGGACAGACATTTCACCAAAGAAGACATCTAGGCAGACAAAAGACACACAAGAAAATACTTATGATCATTAGCTATCAGAGAAATCCAAATCAAAACTACAATGAGATACCATCTCACCCCAAAAAGGTTGGCCATGATCCAAAAAATACAAAACAATAAATGCTAGCAAGGTGGTGGAGAGATGGGAACTTTCCTACACTGCTGGTGGGATTGCAAAATGGTGCAATCTCTTTTGAAAGCAATTTGATATGTCCTTAAAAAGCTGGAAACAGAAAGTCAAGATAGTGGACTAGACACATATCACCTTAATTCCCTCTGCAAACTAAGGCCTGGATTGATAATTAAATGGAGCCTTCTGGACCAAGTGACCATAGAGCTGTCAATTTGGAGCATGTGCCACTGAATGTGAAACTTCTCTTTTGCTGACCCCTGCCCCTGTTGAACAGCTGGCGCTCGAAGACTGAAGGTAACTGGTGTTTCTAACTTTTATTTCCTTCATCTTAGCTGGCAGGAGGAGTTGGTCTTATCTGGCAGCAAAGCTCAGCCCCACTGCTGGTGTGATCAGTAGGTGTAATAGCCACATTTTCAGAGCCCGGTTCTGGACTCTGAAAACCTTGGTCCCTCCACACTCTCTTTCTGAACCTCTGCCATTGATTCAGCTATTTCACAGTGGGAAGGAGAGCTTGTGTCGGACACCATCTTGTTTGACTGGGAGGTGGAAATACCCAAATGGAGGCCTCAGCAGGAGCTAATACCCAGGCTAGGAGGTAGTGCCAGCCCAGGGTGTGCTTTCCCAGTAGAAAAGCTGTGTTTAGCACAGAAAAGACTTACAGGCGGGGCCTGGCAGTGGATGATAGCAGAGCAGTAGACTGTCTGCATTTTGAACTAGATTACAGCATCTGGGGATGGATATAAAGGTGCCTCCATTGCGAACTGTAAAGGGAGGTTTGCACACTTGACAACCTGACTGATTTTGGAAGCTGTCAGATAGCTTTTACCTTTCAAAATAAGATTACCTAGAAAAATATCTGCAGTGCACCCTGATGGCATCTCTTCCAGCCTTTACTGACCCACATCATAGGATGGCCCCCTAGAGACTCCATAAGTAGGGCCACGTCTTTGCTAGTCAGGAGGTGGAGACTCCACTGGGCCCAGTAACTGGAGTACATAAAGGTGAATGGTGATCACCTTCCTTCTCAGACTGTACCTCAGATCCTATTAAGGCAACACCAGAGAAATTAAGCAACCTCTAGATGCCCCAAAAGCAACAAACATTGACCAGACACTCAAAGAAAAATCCAACCATGGCTCCAGAAACCTCCTAAAAGAAAGAGGTTGAGTACAAAAAGATTACATATAGTACCCTCCTAGACATTATACAGAATGCATCAGAGCAAAATAAAAAACTAAGCAAGATATTCAGACTGATGGAACACCAGCACTCTGAAATACGACAGATCAACAACAAAATTACAGAATTAGACAATTCAGTTCCAAGCCAAGAAAACAGAATTGAACAACTGTAAAACAGACTTTCTGACTTTGAAGACAGAGCTATTGACACCAGCATTTATAAGGAAAAATTGAACAGAAGTAACAAGAAAAATGAAGAAGCATTAAGAAACATGTGGGCTTCTATCAAGAGGAACAATCTATGATTAATTGGAGTCACTGAACAAGGATGAACACCTGAAAACACAGAGAGTATTGTTGCTGAGTTGCTGACAGAAAGCTTCCCTGAAATTATGAAAGAAAAGAACATAGATATCCAAGATACATATTGAACACCATGAAAAGTAGACCCCAAAAGAAAGACACTAAGACATATTTTAACCAAGTTTAACAAAATGAAGCATAAGCAGAAACTCTTAAAGGCAGCGATACTGAAAGCAAAGCTAACATCCAGAGGGAAGCCCTGTAGGCTTTCATGTGACTTCTCTGCAGAAATGATGCTGGCACAATTGCAGTGAGGTGACACATTCAAAGCCTTGAAGGAGAAAAACTTGCAACCTAGAATTATATATCATGCAAAAATGTCTCTCAAATATGAAAATGGAATTAAGACATTCACAGATAAACTGAAACTCAGATACTTTGTAAAAACCAAACCGAAGCTAAAAGAAATACTGAAAGAAGCTCTTGGCTTAGAAGAACAAAACCATTGACTCTATATTTTAGGAGGCAATACAGGAGACATCATCCAGAAACCTAGGGAAGGCACAAAGCTCAATCAAAGCTATAATATTAAAGAAGTGATCCAGTGACCATACCATGAAAACTATGATACCATCACATTAAAAAGAGGGATTTACTACAGTAGTTATAGTTCTTCCAGGCAGAGAGGAGGTTAATAAGATATGTAGAAGTTAACATTGGATTTAAGCATAGATTTTTTAAGAAGGATCACAGGGGTAGCCACAAAGCACAATAAAGATGCAACATATCCAATTAAAAAACAATACAGGAGTCTCAACAAACACAAAACCAACACTGAAAAAGGTGAAAAATCAACTCACAAAAAAGAATGTCCCAGAACAGACTAAAAAGAACCACAGAGAAAACATCAGCACAAAAATAAATACATCAAAACGACAGCACTAAACACATACCTATCAATAATTACATTGTATGTAAATGGACTGAACTCTCCAGTAAAGAGACGGTGGGTGACATTTTGGATCAAAAGACACAACCCGTCTATTTGTTGCTCATAAGAAACTCATCTTAGATTTAAGGATAGGAATAAACTGAAAACTAAAGGATGGAATAATATATACCAAGCTAACAATACACAAAGAAGAGCAGATGTGGCAATACTAATCTCACATAAAGTAGATTTTAATGTAAAATTCACCATCATGGACAAGGGCAGTCACTATTTGTTATTGAAGGGTTCAATACACAAACAGGACTTAACACTACTAAATGTTTATGCACCCAGTACTAGAGCATCTAAATACATTGAAGAAACACTGACTACATTAAAAATGAGATAGATCACTCCACAATAATAGAAGGAGACTTCAACACTCCACTATCAGTATTGGACAGATCTTCTAGAAAAAAGCTCAATAAAGATACAGAAGATCTTATTGCCACAATTAACAAACTAGATTTCATCAACATATACAGAACTTTCTATCCGTCAGAAGATAACTGCACCTTCTTCTCCAGTGCACATGGAACATTCTTCACAATAGATCATGTTTTAACACATAAGGCAAATCTCAACAAAATCCATACCATTGAATTATTGCAAAGCATCTACTCAGAATGTAAAGCCATAAAAGTCAAAATCAATAGCAGAAAAAACAGATAGAAAGTGGAACTCATGGAAACTGAACATCTTGCTCAAAAAGCCGTGGGTTGTAAGAGAAATCAAGGATGAAATAAAGAAATTTATGGATTCAAACGAGAATGAAAACACTTCTTACCAGAACCTATGGAATATAGCCAAAGCAGTGCTCAGAGGTCAGTTTGTCTCCATAAATGCACACATATAGAAGAAAGAAAGGACCAAAACCAATGTATTAACCCTACATCTTGAACAAGTCGAAAGAGAGCAACAGAAGAACCCCTCAGGCACCAGAAGAAAACAGATCATAAAGATTAGAGCAGAACTAAACAAGAGACTAGAAGAACAACTGATAAAATTGATAAGACCCAAAGCTGGTTTTTTTGAAAAGATCAACAAAGTTGGCAAACCACTGGCTAAACTTACTAAAGGAAAACAGGAAAGGAAAAAATAACCTAAATAAGAAATGAGATGGGAGATGTCACAATAGATCCAACAGAAATCAAAAATATCATAACAGAACACTACAAAAAACTGCACTCTAGCAGATTTGAAAACGTAGAGGAAGTGGACAAATTCCTAGATTCATACCTGCTACCGAAATTATCAGGAGGAGAAGTAGAACAGCTTAACAAACCCATGACAAAGAAAGACATTGAAAAAGTCATCTGAAAACTACCAACCAAAAAAATCCTTGGCCCAAATGGCTTCACCTCAGAATTCTACCAAGCTTTTAGAGAAGAGTTAACTGCAGTACTACTAAGAGCATTTCATAGCATAGGAAGGGATGGAATACTTCCAAATTCATTCTATGAAGCCAGCATAACGCTGGTACCAAAGCCAGGGAAAGATCCAATAAAAAAAGGAGAACTACAGACCAATATCACTCATGAACCTAGATGTAAAAGTCTTCAACAAAATACTTGTCAATAGAAGTCAACAAC
The DNA here is from genome assembly GCA_028571685.1 of Heterohyrax brucei. Lineage (NCBI taxonomy): Eukaryota > Metazoa > Chordata > Mammalia > Hyracoidea > Procaviidae > Heterohyrax > Heterohyrax brucei. The sequence goes on from CM053141.1 coordinate 177,199,894, forward strand.
ACATCGAAAAAAGAATTCATCATGATGAAGTTGGATTCATACCAGGGATGCAAGGCTGGTTCAATATCAGAACAACAATTAATGTGATTAAGCACATAAATAACACAGGAGACAAGAATCACCTCATTTTGTCAATTGATGCAGAAAAGGCATTTGATAAAGTCCATCACACATTCATTCTAAAAACGCTAGCAAAGTAGGAAAAGATGGCAAATTCCTCAACGCAGTAAGGGCCATTTATACAAAGCCAACTACCTACATCACCCTGAACGGAGAGAGACTGAAACAATTCCCCTTGAGAATGGGAACTATACAAGGATGTCCACTCTCACTTCTCCTATTCAATATTGTACTTGAAGTTCTAGCCAAAGAATTGGACAAGACAAAGACATAAAAGGTATTCCCATTGGCAAAGAAGAAGTAAGAATCTCCCTATTTGCAGACAGTATGATTGTGTACATAGAGAATCCTAAAGAATCTGTATGTAAACTATGCAAACTGATAGAAGAGTTCAGCAAAGTCTCAGGATACAAGATAAACATAAGTAAATCAGTAGGATTCCTTTATACCAACAAAGATATTATTGAAGAAGAAATCACCAAATCAATAGCATTTACTATAGCCCCCAAGAGGATAAAATACTTAGGAATAACTAGAGAAACAAGACACTTTTACAAAGAGAACTACAAGACCTTACTACAAGAAAGTAAGAGAGACTTACATAAATGGAGAAACCTACCCTGCTCAAGGATAGGAAGACTTCACATTGTGAAAATACCTATTTTACCCAAAGCAATCTACTTATATAGTGCAATCCAAATACAAATTCCAGTGATTTTTTTGATGAGATGGAATTTCTTTCTTGGTAGCACTTTTCAGTATATATGGATTCCTGGGTTATTTTTTTCCATAGGTACACTAATACTGTGTCCATGTACTTAAAGAAATGGACTAGAAGTTTCCATGGGGACACTTTGTCCCTATCTTACAGGGCTCAGGAGCAATTTCTTTCCAGCTGGAAATAGCAGCAGTCATGTCAGATGGCAGTTAACGACAATTTAACAAACTAATTTCTACAAATTCAGAAGTATGTTGCCTCATGTAAAAGCCGATCCTCAACAAGAGAAAACTAATTGCTATTATTATCATCTCCTTGTTTATTTTAACTTGTTCTCTAAATAAACCTGAAGTTCAAAAAAGAAAATTGGCATTTTACTGGACATGAGGATGTGTCATAATATTCTGTGCCTGTGAAGAAAAAAAAATTACAACTCATTATTGTTTCCTTCAGTTGAGCAATCTGGGCTGCAGTCTTTTTTAAAGCTCATCATATGTGATAGGAATTTTTAACTTTGGATTACATGGGGTGGTGTTGAAGACCCCTAAACTTCTACCTGAATACAGATGTCTAAAGAAATGAAAAGAAGCTGACCACTTGTCTAGAACTTCATGCCTTAAGTTCTTGGGACAAGAAGAAATGAGGGAGAATGGAAGGAGAGGATTTGCGCACACAAGGTATTGTAATAAGTAGGGCATAGCTTTGCTTTAGGAGCCAGCAGTGAGCCTAACATTGATTGGGACTGAGGCATACACTGAGGTGAAGTAAACTATGACAGAATGCCAAGTAGAAAGAAATGAGAAGGAAGGAGGAGATGAAGGAATATTCTTTGGGAAAAAGCACCAGTCCTTTAGCTTAGTTTTTTGCTCCATCTCTGTGTGGAAACCTGCTGCCTCTGTCTGTAATGCTCTCTAAACTCTACTTCTGGTTTTGCTTGTTACTATTTCTTCTCCTTCAGGTCTTCTCTCTACCACGGCCAGGTCAATTCAGCGCGCTGTACGAGGACGTAGCTTCTGATGCTTGTGCCTCGAATATAATAAAACCCCCAAAACCGCCTCCCGTCGAGTTGAATCCAACTCATAGCAACCCTACAGGTCAGGGTAGAACTGCCCCATAGAATTTCCAAGCAGCACCTGGTGGATTTGAACTACCAGACTTTTGGTTAACAGATGTAGCACTTAAACTTTATGCCACCAAGGTTCCCCTAGAATATAATAGACCAGATATTATTAACAAGGAAATATTTATGAACTTTGTTTTCCTGAACCTGATAAAGGGCACCATATTTAGCCAACCAATATTCCCTCTTTTCTTTGTTTTCATAAAGAGAAGATATTTTCCAGCTTGAGAGAGAGAGAGAGAAAGGCTTAGTTGAAAACAAAATGTTGAGAGAAAGGAAGAAGTGTAAAAAAATTAAAATAATGCAGACTGGATATGAAAACCCAAACTCCTTTGCCGCCCATCGAGGCAATTCTGACTCATAGCAACCTTACAAGACAGCGTAGAATTCTCCCAGAGGGTTTCTAAGGAGTGGCTGGTAGATTTGAACTTCTGGTTAGCATCCCAACACTTAATTAATCACTATCCCACCAGGTCTCCAAACTGGATTAGAGGAGAGGTGTTTTGTCAAACACATTGACAAGTTACGTCTCAGTAGCGCGAGAAGTGAAGTAAATGGATAGTAGAAGAAAGGATGATAGGTATTACTATGAACTTCAGTTGTCTTTTTTTTTTTTTCTTTTGTAATGGCCTTGAAGAATTTGAATAAATACTCCAATCCACTTCTAGCTAATTTTGGCTGTTTAATGGGGCTTGAGTTTGTGCAAAAATAGAGCCGCATGCTACTCTGCGGTATTGGAGTTACAGTAGGATTTATCACAGTATGTAACTGCATGTTTGTAGGATTGTTTGATTTGTGCCTGCATCCTCCTTTGTCAGTAATGAGGGAAGGAAATAGTCTATCTAAGAGTCAAATCTGCAGCCCTTAGCACCCTGCCTGACAGAAAGAAAGCCCTCAGTAAAAATATATTGAATAAACAAATGCCTTAGAAAAGGCATGGCTATTGTCTGGTGCTAACTCATTTTTCCTAGCTTTCCAACATTTTATGGCCACTACTATCCTGGCAGCACCCCACTCACATCTACATTATTGAATAAATCACCTAGTATGATTCATCTTTACTGGGACTCCTTCTTTTTGTTGGCATTTGGTCAACTCCTTTGTGGAGAACTCAATTTCCCTCATAGAAGAATTCCCTGTGCAAGATACTTCCCGCAGAAAGCCTATTGTCAGGTCTATGGGATAATTTCAGGTCTCAGAACTTTTATTCTTAATATAGAAGGTGGAAATTCTACAATCAGTGGGGAAAAAGTATGTTAAGTAGATAAATATCAGTCCCACTGTAGCATAACTCTCCAGAGAGAAGAAATAAAACTGCTTTATGCTTAAGTTAAAAAAAAAGTAACAGAATATTTCTAGTCCTGGAAACTGAATTTTATTCCTGATTGTAAATATAGAAGCCTCTGGAGAAGAGGACTGTATCTTGGGAGAGGGAACATGTAGCCGTCCAGCCTCCATAGCTGAAGAGTACAGAAAACAGCCCAGAGAAATCACCCATTTCTTTAATAGCAGTTAGGCTAGCAAGAAAACTCAGCCTTAGTTTTACTTGCTCCTCTTTCTCAATCCCACACTGTGTCAGTCACCAAATACTGGTGGCTCTACCTCCTGAACATTTCTTAATCCTATCCATTTCCCTCCTTTCCATTCTCCTTGTCCAAGCCACTACATCTTACCTAACCCACGGCAATGACCTCCTAACTACTGTGTTTCTCTTTGGCTTCTCTCAAATTCATTGTGTATGAAACTACCAGGATGATTCTTCCAAAATATAAATTGGACCCCTTGTTTAAAACATATAAGACTCTCCAAAAGAAGACCAGACTTACTGCTCTTACAGAGCCTAGAGAAACCTTGAGAGTATGGCTCCTGGACATTTTCTAAACCCAGCGCTGGAATCACTCCTCAGGTATTTTTACCCTTCAGTCAAAAATTAGACAGATCCATAAGACAAAAGGAGACTAAAGGGGCACACCCCAAGGGCAAGTGTGAGAAGGCAGGACTGGACAGGGAAGCCTGGAAATCGGGAACCCAAGGTTGAGAAGAGGAGAGTGTTGAAAGGCTAGTTGTACAGTTGGCAGCTAATGCCATAAAGTAATATCAGTATTAATCGTTTACTGACAAACTAATTTGTCCTGTAAACCTTCATCTAAAGCACACACATATAGACACACACACACACACAAGAAAAAAAACACTCCTAGAAACCCTACTGGCTCGGAACTGAAGCCACTCACTCCTGAAATCCACCTTTCAGCCAAAAATCAGACAGGGTTATAAAACAAACAATAACACAACAGAGGAACGTGCTTCTTAGATTAACCAAGTGTGCAAGACCAAATGGGAAATTCCTGCCCACAAGGAAGAACAGAAGACAGGAAGGGACAGAAAAACTTGATCAACAGAAGTGGGGAACCTGGAGTTGAAAGTAGGAGAGTGCTGACACACTGCAGGCATTGTAACCAATGTCACAAAATAATCTGTGTATAAATTTTGGAATGAGAGACTAATCTGCTCTGTAAACTTTCACCTAAGACCCAATAAAAAAAGTAATAAAACATGTGGGACTCCTCAGTATTCATTATTACAGTAAACATCAATTGTAATAGGGGACCTAAAAGAAAAAAGAAAAGAAAAAGGTGGTGAGGTGGTCAATAAGGCAGACAAGGTCCCTCTTCTCATGAAGTTTCCATTCAAAGTGAGGGAGATACACCAGGAAAACACTTCTAAGTGCGTAAGTTATTGTAAAGTTTTAGGAAGACTGCCAGAAAAACAAACAGATGTTCTTGGAGGAAATACAGTCAGAATGTTCCTAAGAAGTGAGAATGGTAAGATGTCATCTCACTGTGGACATATTATCAGGACGGATCAGTCCCTGGTCAAGCAGAGGATCAGTGAAAAAGAGGAAGACCCTCAAAGAGATGGTCTGAAACAGTGGCTGCAACAAGGGGGTGAAATACAGTAAGGATTGACAGGCTAGATCAGGACAGGGTAGTGTTTCCTTCCATTGCACACAGGGCCACTATGAGTCAGAACCAACCTAACAACAGCATTTTAGGTATGGTGGGTCAGGAAATCTCTCTGGGGGGGACACCTAGTCATGAGCCCCAAGTGACGGGCAAGTGATATCAAGAGAACAATGGAGCAAGAGCATTGCCAAGCAAGGGAAACACAAGAGCAAAGCTTCTAAAGTGAGAACAATTGATATATATTCAAAAAAAATCTGGAGCAAAGTGAGTTAAATGAAGAATGACAGGAGATAAGTCAGTGAGGTAGGTGGGACAGGTGATGTAAATCCACGGGCCAGGGTTAGAAGCTTTGGATCGCATGTAATGGGATGTCATTCGAGGATTCAAGCTAAGGAGACAACAGATCTGATTCATGTTGTAAAACATCATTTTTGTTGCTGTATAGATAATAGATCATGGGGCAAGAGAGGATGCAAAAACCAGAAAGGATACCACAGTCATAGTCCAGGGAAGAGGCAGCAGTGGCTTAGACGTACATAGTCCAGTGGACACGGTGATACATGGTAGAACTCAGGGTATTTGGGTGATTAAATTAACATGTCTTACTAATGGATTAGGTATCATAATTAGAACTTTTCCAAATAATTGAAACTTTTTACCAAAAAAATGAACTTTTTTTGTGGGCTTCAGGCATGAGCAGTGGGATGGATTGTGGGTACTATTAACTGAGATAGAAAAGAATGAATTTTAGGATAGAAACTAAGTGGGCTATATACCTGAGATGTTGTCACGGATTGAATTGTATCCCCCCAAAATGTATGTGTTGATTTGACTTGGCTAGGAGTCCTATTATGGTGCTGTTCCTCTCATGTGTTGTGAATACTGCTTCTGTGGTAATTGATGATGGAGAATCGGCAGCAACTGTGTTGGTGAGGCAGGACTCAAGCTACAGTAAGCTTGCAGGATCTAAGTAAGAGAAGTGAGTAGAGGAAGTAGGGAACCTCACACTGCCAAGAAAGTATGACCAAGAGTAGAGCATGCCCTTTGGACCTGACGTTCCTGTGCCGAGATGCTCTCCTTGAATCTGGACTCTTAGCTTACTGGACTGTGATGATTTGTCATATTGAATGGACTTGTAACTTATGAACGGATTTATGGCTTACCAGACTGTGACAATAAAAATTTCTCCTTATGAAGCCTTTCACTCTTGGTATTTTCTGTTAGAGCAGTACCTTGTGACCAAGACAGATGTAGATTGGACAGGCACGTGGAGATGTCAGGAAGCTAGATTATCAGTCTCTGAAGTACAAAGGAGTTGTCTAGGATTTATCAGCATGCTTGCTGTTGTTAGGTAGGGTGTTGTCAGGTAGGTTCTCACAGTGACCAGATGTGCAACACAACAAAACATAGCCCATTTCTGCACCATCCTCACAATCATTATGCTTGAGCATGTTGTTGCAGCCACTGGTTCAAGCTATCTTGTTGAGGATCTTTCTCTTTTTTGGTGGCCCTCGGCTTTACCAAGCATGATGTCCTTCTCCAGCAGTTAATCCTTCCATAAAACTTGTCCAAAGTATGTAAGGCATGGCCTTGCTATCTTTCCTTCCAAGAAGTATTCCGGTTTTAGTATTTAGAAGAGGGAGACCAGCAGAGATCACTTACAGAGTAGGAAAGCTATAGGGTATGTCAACATCTCAAAGTAGGAAGAGAAGCAAAATCCAGCAAAGAACACTGAAATCAGAAGTCAGGAAAGACAGGGAAAAATTAGGAGAGTTTTAGATCTCAGAGGTCAAGTGAAATAGGAGTTTCAAGAAGGTAAGAATCAACTCTACCAAAACTACTGCTTGAACAAATAAGATGGGGAAAAAGAACGGATCTTTGGATTTTGCAAAATGAAAATTGTTGAAATTCTCAAAAAGAAAGGGTTCAGTAGAGCAAAATAAATAGAAGATGAGTTAGCAGAACCTGAAGGACTTGAAGCAGAAGTTGAAGACTAAAAAGGAATAATGAGAATATAAATGAAGACAAGGAGGCAACAAACATAGGTAACTCTTCAGAGAAGTTTGCCACAACAGGGAGCAGAAAGATGGGTAGATTGAGAGAAAGTGTGGTCAAGATAGTTTGTTGTTGCTATTGTTTACTATAAGATGAGATTATATTTGCAGACTGATTGGAATGTGATGCTGAGGAAGGAGAAAGCGATGATGCTGAGAGAAAGACGGTAACTACAAGTGCAAAATTCTTGAGACCATGATGGGTTTGGATAAAAATAGGATAGATGGCCTTGGATATGACAAGTGGTGGTTCTTTCATTGTTACAAGAGGGAAGGCAGAATGGATGAGTCTGGAGCTGTAGATAGCTGTTAAATATGGGGTTGACAATTACCTCATGGTTTATGTTTTCTTAATGAGATTAATCGTAGCATCAAATCCCAACTTTTCAACACCACTGTTATGGTCTTTTGTAGTATAGGCTCCGCTCACCCCTTCCCTCTTGCGTGCTCCTTTTGTGCCCTACTGAACAACTTTTTTGCATGCTGGCTGTGCTGTCTTACATTCTGATTTTTCCACATACTGTTTCTTGTTTGAGTCACTGCTCACCCCTCACCTGCTAAGAACTACTCAGCTATTAGGTCTCAACCTAGACTTCCCTTCCTCTGACCGCTTCTCTTCCCAACCTGCATTTAGTGTCATTGTGATGATCCCCACAGTGCTCAGTACCATTTTTTATGCTATATTTGAGTTGTCTGCTTTTCTAACTGTCTCACAGATGAGAGTGTGAACCCCACACTGTGAAACTGCTACAGTTGTGTTCCTAGTGTCTAGCAGGGTATCTAGCCTATAGTATGTGCTCAAGAAATATTTGCTGAGGAAATCGCTGAAAGAATGAAACAAACTGAGAGGCGCAACAAAGCTGAAAGCAAAAATACCTCACAGCACAAAGAAGAGATTAGTCATAAATGAGGGCAGCCTGAGAAAGCCACTGAGGAATCAGCTACTAACTCGGAGGTGCCACTTTCAGTGTAGGAAATGCATACGTGAGCTGAGCGATTCCAAGATGCAAGAAGGTGGCTAAACCTGATCATGTCACACACACCCCCAACTTTAAGCACTACACTGGGTTGCCTTTACTCATTAGCACTGTCTTTTCCTGCCCGGGCTGTAGTTCCACACAACGGCTATAAGTTCCTGAAACACATCTCCTGCTTCTTGGGAACTACTTCCTTCACACAGGTTCTTTCTTTTGCTTGCTCATCTTCCTGAGCCTTTCTCTTGGCTAACCCAACTTTTCCTTTAAATTTGCAGTTCTTTAGGGAAAGTTTTTCTCAACCCCCTCCCACCCCCCATAATTGTCCAACCCTTATCATAGAATCACAAGGTTCCTTGCACTCCTTCATCGGGGCATTAATTACAGACGTAGTTTCATAACTGGAGTAAGGACAACTTGTCTAATGCCTATGCTCTTGTCCTTGTCTAAATAAGATTCACACTGGCCATGAAACCCAGTTCCTTATTCTTCGCAGTACCAGGCCCAATACTGGCACACTTAAGGACCTGAATGAATGTTATTTCTAGGGCCTGAGTATTTGCTCAGAAAAGTTTGCTTGTCTGAAAAGTCTGCTTCAAAATGAACTCATTCATGTGGGTCTTTCTGTAAGGCAAAAGGAGACTGTAAAAAATTGGTCTGTACATTGTAGATTAAGTGTGCATATAGCTGAATGCATGGATTTTTGTGGCGTTTACATGCCTCCACTCCTCCTAATTCTTAGTCTTTTCCATTAATTTTAGTATATTTCCCCTCAAATAGCCAGCTCCAAGGACATTGACTGGGGCCTCTCATGCCCTACTTTACCTAATCTTCTTGGAAAACCCTATTTATACTGCAGAACACCACTTAGCCAACCCTCGTTTGCAGCGTTACTCACAACTCCTAGATAGAAGGCATCACAAGACTCTTGACTTAGGCTGTGTACACATCTGCTTGGCAACTTGTCTTTTAGCCAGAGGTCCCAAATTGACAGTCTAAGGGCTCGTGGGATCTGTTTTCTGAATACAGTGTTTTTTAAAACATGATTGTAAAATTAGATGTCAACATTTAAAAAAAACGTAAATTTCCTCCCCCAAAATCCAGTACCATATATAAACCAAGAAAAAAAGCTCATTGCCATGAAGTCAATTCCCAACTCACAGTGACCTTGTAGATCAGAGTAGATCTGTCCTATAGAGTTTCTAAGGATCCCTGGTGGATTTGAACTACTAACCTTTTGGTTAGCAGATGCAGCACTTAACCACTATGCTACTGGGGTTTCGAAACCATATATACTATTCTTGAAAACAAAAGATGGTGGTCATTGAGATCACATTCTCCTCTTGGAAGCAATTGTCTAGACAGGGTAGGGTGCTCTCTTTAGAAGGGACATGTATTCCCCAGGGTGGTGCCAGTCTCACCACTCCAGTCTATTTCACCCCCAACTAATCCCTTCATTTTCTCCTGCATTGTCCCTGTGGGCATGTGAGTTTGAAACTTGTCTCAGGCCCTACTGGCAGGAACTATGATTTATTTGCCTACCGCACCCTAGCGCCTGGTACAGTACCAAGCACACAGCAGGTGCTTAATACATCTTCTGAACTGCACTTCCCGAGCTCTTGCCCTTGTCTTTGCTCCTTTGTATACTCCGCTCTCACAGCCTGCCTGCCCTTTGAAGGTACCTCATCCCCAAACTCGGAGCACATCTGCTGCCCTGCTTCCTTCTGGGTAACTTCTACTCCTCTTTCATAGCTCAGCTCGAATGTCACTTTCCCCGGAAGCCTTCCCCATCCCTTCTGATTACATCATGTGCCACTGTACTGTGTTTTTAGACAGAGCAATGTAGACACATTCTCTGTTGTCATTACCGGTTTGTTATTATGTACTTGTGTAACTGTTTCATGTTATTCTGCTCCATTTTCAGCTATAAGCTCCAGGAAGGCAGCAACTGTGTTGCTGTGCTCACTCTGGTGTCCACGGTGCGTCTCCTGGTGCCAGACTCACACTACACTCTCAGGTTGGAATTCCAGGAAGTTAGCCTTAAGGAGAATGGAAGCGAGTACTGGGAGACGTGGTTGAGTTCTAACTCTATAGAAGTATTTCTACAGAGTGATGCATGCCAGTCTCACTCGCTGACTAGCTACTTTAGACTATGGTTTTATACAAGGCTGTGTAGTCTGAAATCATAAGCCTCCCCTTGTTTTTTATCTGCTGCACTGAATGGACTAGAATTCTAAAAATGTATATTGAACACAGAACTAATGAGCTTGGGTTCCACGAAAAGGATGTCAGCTTTTCTGCCTATCAACTTACTTGTTGCATGTCTGATTTTGTTACCCCCCATGGCTGTGTTCCACAGCAAACATGCATCAGCAATGCCCACCAAGAATGAGCATGCTGGTGGGTGTGTGATGCTGTCACAGCACTAGCCAACAAGATTCTCTCGGTCCACAGCCTATTTGCTGAGTTTTTGAGGCAGTTTATAAGCATCATTAACTTTCTCATGTCTGATAATTGCCAACGTAGGAAAGGCATTGAATGTGCAATCAAAAAGAATTTTGATTACGAGTCTTTAAAGCGAACAATTTTACATGAGATTGTACCCACTGGTTGTTTGTGGACTGTTTGATTCCAGATAAATTTAGTTTCATCCAACATGGCAAGTGTCTTATATACTTGGGGTTAAAAATTATAGGTCACAGAAGGTTCGGAGTCCACGCGTGCCTCCTCATCAACGAGCCCGAGAGAGTCATTAATTGACCGGCAGCCTGGCTGGGATTCATTAACAACTGTGTGTGAAAAGCCTAGTGCAGACTTGTAGCACAGAGGACAGAGTTCTAGAAGAGCCAGTTTCTGGACTCACTGTCCAATAAGTGCGCGTGGGCAGAGGGGCGCACGGCTGGGCTGCTGGAGTTATTGGGGCTCTTTTCTCCCCGTTGGGCCAGCATGGGCACACGTGCCTCGGGCTCCTGCCAGCAGAGGGCAGCAGTACGCTGCGCCTATTCAATTTGCATCCCAGATAAGCAAATCCCCCAAGGACCTACAAAGAAAGCAAGTGGGTGTCCCTGGACTACCCTAATTTCTTTTCTCTGGGTGTCAGCACTGACCGGAGTCACTGCAAACACAGACCTTTTAAATTAACACTGAACACTGGCTCATCTGAAATAGCGAAATGAATACACAACTAGGAGCTGCCATCACAGACAGGAAGTTAACTTTAATTAAATATTGTGAAAGTTGAAAAGTTTTTACAGCTTGAATTTTTGCAAAAAAAAAATTATAACAATCTCTACAGTAGTTAGGTTCTCTAACAATTGAACTGTACAGTGTGTGTCTATTCAAAAAGTTTTGATAAGAAGGTGAAAGGTTAGTAGGTTAGAGATGACTTTGTTGAGCTGCGTCCTAGTACAACGTGAGGCCAGGGCATTTGAGCAATCCAGTCATCCAGAAGCTTTGTTTTTTTCCCCCAACACTTATATTTTAATTGAATTTTCTATTTCGTTTTCTTCTTAAAGCCATATTCTGTATTTAGGGGAAGATCTTTTACCTCGTACAAGAAGCTTTGTGTACAGAAGAAAGGGCAGAGGGCCAGAACAGCTTTTCATCTAATCAATATAAATAGAAGCAACAAAACACAAATTATACACATTTTAAAGGCTCTTTGGGCTTTCAAGAAAAGTTCTAACCACTGCACATGGCTGACAGATGGGTGACGTCTGTTGTCAGGGTCGGAGCCGGACACCTCACCGGCTGTTTCTTCACAAACAGTTAAGGGGCTCACCAGACAAAATATGGCTTTAAATTAGACACATCTTCAAGCCAGCGCTTACCACATGAATCCAGACCACCTTTCTGAGTACCGAGAAGCAAAGTGTCCATGTTGCTTACATTTTCCAGTTTTTTTTATTATTATTATTCATCATCATTATTATTATCTCTCACCATGAAAAATCAGCTTTCCTCCCGTCCCTTCCCTCCCGCCACTCCCCTCCCCCACCCGCCCCAACCCATAAAAATCGCACTCTGACAGTCTAGTGAAAACCATTGCAAAATCCATATGGGGGCATGCACGGTTGCAGCATTGTAGTAAATGATTTCTTGCTCTACTAGAAAAAGTTACATTGTCTTAAGGTAACAAAACAGTTCTTTTGTGCTTTTCGATTTCTTTGTTATTTTTTTTTCTTTTTTTCTTTTTCTTTTTTCTTAGAATGTTAGTGATGACTGACAGTTCCGGTGCACAGTTACAATGTACAAGTGAAATGAATATGATTTGCATTGTTAAGGCATCCAATCTGCTGGTTTATATTTATGTGAAAGACAGAAGAAATATACAAGCAGACTTAAGAAAGAAACTATGTTCATTGATTTCTATGAAGTTTCTCCCCGGAATTTAATGCATAAAATGCGTCACTCCAAAGGGAGAGATTCCATGCATATTAATAGAGTAAAACAGCATTAATTTTTCTTTGTAAGCTTCCAAAGCAAAGGATACATTTTTTTTTTCATCTACAGAACTAAATGCTACAAGAATAATATGCTACTTTTTTTTTTCTTTTTGCCATATATTGGAAAAAACTTCTTAACTTACAAATAATACAAAAATAGACAATGGCTTTTGGGTGGAAATTAAAAAAATGAAGCATGGTTTAAAACAATACTAAAAATAACTATAAATGAAATGTTTAAAAATCACATTGAAACAGCTAATATAACTGTAAGAGACCCAACAAATATGCACTTTTCACTTAGCAAACATACACAATAAAATAAATTGAGGGTAAGAGGGAGAGGAAGAAGGGAAAAAGCAATGTACAAATTCCAAAGATAAATACATTATTTATATGGATATTTTACAAAATCCCCTTTAAAACAAAAGCGTTTTCATTAACGTTGCAAGTCTGTGCAAGCTAAAGGTAGTGAGCTTTTTTTTTCTTTTTTGCAAAATATGCAGTAAAATCTTCTTGTGATATTGAAAAACTGTTTTAAGACATTAAAATGTATAAATAGAACAACAACTTTGGCAAAAAAAAAATCACAAAAAAATCTACAGTATTTATAACTACATACAAAAACACAACAGCAAAGAAAAAATATTGAGTAAATGCATCCTCAGTGCTTTGCTGCATCTTTGCTATCAATTTTTATTTTTAAGAACACTTCCCAGATAATGAGAGCAAAAATTCCCACATGACAGAAAACTCAGTTTTGGAGATCTCAACCTTCATTTCTCTTCCCCTAGTTTCCTTTTATTATTCACCCAAAGCACTTAGCCTGGGGTTGAACCACCGTAAGATACAAACCGTAAGGGTCCAACCGGCACAGGCACTTTTATGGGAAATCTGCAACGTGGCCTGTGGTGCTTTTCTCAGTTTAGGGAGTATTGGTATGAAGCGTGAGTCAGCTTCAGACTTCGAAATGGTGGGGTGTGAGATTTTGGCTTAATAAACTGGAGGACACATTGTGGAACACCGTGCCTGGACCCCTTTCTATGAAGTCTCAAAGGAGATCCACATGCAATATGCGTGCCACCAAGCTCTCAGGAGGCTACGGGCTTCGGAAGAAGTTGACAGAAGGAAAAGAAGTGATACCAGTTTAAATACGCAGTTTTAACACTCTGTCTAGAGGCACTGGATTTCTGAGTGGAAGGGGACAACACAATCACTTACATTGCTTTTTAACTTTCCAGGCTGCACTTATGTACATGGTTACTTAAGACAACAATACAAAAGATAAATAAGCTTGCACTGCTAAGGGGTGGCATGTTTAAGTTAGATACTGAAAATGCACTGGCTGAGCTAACTACCATTTGATATGCTTTAAGGCGCAAAAGCTGACCCTCAGTTTGCTAAAACTCTAACTGGCATTCCTATTCTGTCCCATACAGGCTTTTTTTTTTTTTTTCCTCCCTCCTCTTGTTTCTTTTTTGTAAATATCTCACCACCTCATTCTCCCTTTATACAGCTTCAAAAATGTCATAAATTAAAACATGGAGTCTTATGGACGATGTCCCTCATCTAGAGTATTACCTTTATAAAAGACCAATGATTGCAGAGTTAAGCTTAAGGAAAAAAGAAAAAATGGATTTGCTTTTATCAACACAGAATAAATATATCTCCCCAGATACTTGGGAGGTACAACTTGAAACAACACCCTGCACTTGCAGACTCCTTCCAATTTTAGTATTTGCAAGGTCGGTGATTTTGTTTGTTTAAAAATCTGCAGTTATTGTGATTCCTCTTAAAAAGGCCTGAGTTAAAAGTTCCACTCTGGGACTTGTATCAGATTACTCTCTGTAGCAGAATCCAACCTCTTCATTAAGAAAATTCTTCAAGGCAATTCTTTCACATGGGAGGAACAATCATGCCAGATATCGCTGTGGAGAGAGAAGACAAAAGTCAAAGGTTTCATATCCAAACTTCTTACTGGGGGAGAAAAGTAAAATACCCACACACTTCTATGGCAGCTGAACATGAAGCACAAATGTGCTCTCATCTTCTCTGGGGTGAGGTTTTATTATAAAGCATTTATGTACTTTATTAAGAATTATAATATACAAGCATGTGTATGCACCTTTAACAGAAGAAACTGTCCTGAACATCCTTCCCAAAGATGATTTCAATTTTAAAACATAACTGGAGAGCTGCATAGTTGGAATGCCACTGGGAAAGTTGCAGCCCAAAGCTTGGAAAAAACAGTGAGGCTTTTCTACTTGTCACTCTTGTTTACTCTTCCCTTCACTTCCAAAATATAAAACAAAAAGTAGTCCATCCCACGTGCCGGTAATTGACACAGAAATCCCTGACTCCTTCTAGGCTATGTGTCAATACAGAGTCTGAGTGATGTTAGCGGTTTTAGTGCCTTCATTTCAATTGTGTTCTGAAAGAAGGACCCACAGCTACAGCAGGCATTGCACACTGGGACCGTAAAGATGGGAGGAAGCAAGCCTGCATGAAACTTCCACACTGCGTGAGTCTTCCACATTGCTTCATTCACTGTTTCTAGAACGCTCTGAGCATGTTGCTAGGAAATTACAGCCTAGGAAAGCTGGGGTGAGAGCCTGGGAAAAAGTCCAGCATTCCACCACTGGTTTTGCTGCTTTCTGAGTAAGTTCCTTCCTCCTGAACCAGTCAGGAGTCACTCTGAACTGGAGTTCCCTGTCTGCTAGAAAATGGAATTAATCATAGCATTTCGAGTTGTTGGAAATTTGAATGAAACAACATATGCAAGGTGGCTCAGCTCCTACTGAGTTCCTAACAGAAGTCACCAGTACCCACTGCCATCAGGTCTACTCCCTCTGACAGCGACCCCCGTGGGTATGTCAGAGTACAACTGTCCTTCCTAGGGCTTTCAGTGGCTGCTTTTTTGAAACAGTTCACCAGGACTTTCTTGCAAGGCACCTCTGGGTAGATTTGCACCTGCAACCTTTTGGTTAGAACACACTAACATGTATAACAACATCCAGGATCTCCCAGTAGACGTTAGCTGCCATTATTTTTAACCTACCACTTCTGCCAATAAACTAGCATGTGAACTCACTGCTAGTTGTTTAAATTCTCTGGGGTGTATTTCCCCTTTCCATCAAATAGGCAACATCTTATATAGCTTACTTTACCTGGGATGGGTATGAGGAATAAAGGGTTGTCTTTGGGAAAACTAAAACAGAGTGGCAACTCTGAAATATGTCAAGATGAGAGAGATGTTTACATGAGAAGCAAGTGGCAACCATCTTTGGCTCCCGTTGGTGGCTTAGTGTCCCATCAGGCACAGAGAAAAAGTGACTGCTTTCTTTTAAATGCCAGTTCTAAATATAAGTTAATGTTCTTGTCACTGATGATTGCATCTAGGAGGTGGCCCTCTTCATTTTCCAGCTAGCACGTCTGAAAGAATATTCTCCTCCCTTCTCCCCACCTTTTTTTTTTTTAATTACCATAAAGCCAGCAGCAGTCTCAAGGTGGCTAGGTGTGATTCTGAGCCCTGTGTCCTCACACCCTTCCTGCTTCCCTTCTCCCATCTCTGACATTTTAGATTCAATTTAAAAAAAAAAGTATTTTGCCCAACACTTTTTCCGTTAATTTTTAAACCCATCTGTATTCGCAAGGAAATTCAATCCACATGTTTCTGATTCATTTACACGTAAATCATCCAAATGCTGTTTTGCAAGAGCCAGTTTGCAGTCCAAAGCTCCTGGAGTCTTTTTTGTAAGCCCTCATAAGCCTTTTTTCTTAGAAGCAGGAAGTTGTCTCTTGCCAAATGCAGGCCAACTTAAACCCCCGAAGATTTGGAATCAGTGGGAAATGCAGTTCCCCCCAAGACTCCAGTCATACTAGATTTGACTGAAACCGTGAGCTTGGCATTTCCATTGTGAGCCTTAAGTGGACAGCATTCAAGATGATGTAGCTCCAAAGACAAGGGGAGGATCTTTGCAACGTGACAGCTCAGTGTGGCCTCGTTGCCCCAACAGTCTACTCACTGAGGCTGGGGGTGGGTCTCGACAACCTTATTAAAGCGAGCTCTTTCTGTGGGGTTCCATGTGACCAAGGAAACAAGGCCATTTCTGACTGATAAGAAAATCTACTCCAAGGTGCCAGGCATGAAAGGGCAGCTCCCGGCAATGCCAACACAACACAAAGCAAAGGAGAAAGCTGACAAATTTCCTGCTAATTAGGTTGATGGACCAAGCCAAAATCTATCATTGAGGACCTGAAAACATCCCAGGGTGCTGAACAAAAGAAGAAAAGATCTAAACAGTGTTTGGGTAGTTGAACAATGCAGTAGATTAATTAGAGTCCCGTTAAACCTCTCTTTACAGCTGCAGTAAAAGTTATAAAGCAAAGTTAGTTCATGTGCTAGTCTGTAGCTAAGCCAAAATATAAGGATTGCAAACTCCTGATCTCGGTCAGGAGACATAAGGGAGCTGAGCTCCCTGAGTGGGGCCTGAGGAGACCCCAAGAGGATGTCTTTAACTATTGGCTCCCACAAATGCTTCTGTTCTGAAATATCTGCTCACAGCCACCAATTCTGAATTTTTTCAAGAAAGTTTAGAGACATGCATTTTTTTTTTTTTTGTAACCACACCGCTATTTGTTTCCAAAACTTTTCTGTCATCCCAAAAAGGAACTCTGTACCCACCAGGCATTAATTCTTCATATTCCTGACCCCTGGCCCATGGTGGAAACCCTGCAGGTATAGTGGTTAAGCGCTGTGGCTGCTACTCAAAAGGCCAGCAGTTTGAATCCACCAGCTGCATCCTGGAAAGTACAGGGCAGTCCTACTCTGTCCTACAAGGTTGCTGTGAGTTGGAATTGACTCAACAGCAGTGGGCTTGGGTAGCTAATGGTAACCAGTAATTGACCTTCTGCCTTAATCCATCTGCCTATTCTGGATATTCCATGTATGTCAAATATAGCATAATGCTTTCAAGGTTCATCTATGTTACAGTATGGATCAGGAGAGATGTGGATATTATTTACAGCTGAAATAGCCCAGTTCGTACATGTTAGCATCTAGCCAAAATTAAAAAAAAAACAACTGAAAGGCACCTCAGGGTGACTTGGCCTACCCACCTTTTCCCAGCTCTCCTTCACTGGTCTCCAGCTTCTTGGAGAGGCTGACGAAAGACACGGACTGTCTTTCCAGCAAAAGTCCTATGTTGCACTTCTATCCTGACATTTGTATATAAAACCAGGGAAAGGGGTGTCACAGCTCCCAAAATAAAGCTCATCCATGACTTTCTAACCTCTAGAGGCCGAACTGTGATGACTCAATTCTGGGAAAAGGTCACTGTTTGTGGCCTCTGAGCTTATGTCCTTTAAAAGAGGCCTTTTATAAAGGAATCCTACTGTAGGAACATGGGGACAGTCCCAGGTCTTGGTCCCAGGTTTTAGGATGTGTTTTTCTTGTATCTGTGCTGCAATCTTGAAGATTAATTAAACGGGTGAGAGGGATGGGTGTCTGAGACTTGGAATGTTCCAGAAAAGCCGCTGGCATGCTGACTTGCCCAGCTCAGGCCCATGAAGATTCCCATGAGGACACCACACTCTCAGGGAGCATGTGTACCAAGATATCAGGAGACAGAGGCGCTCGGCCACTTTCCCCAGAAGCTAAGCCAGCATGCTTCCCGACAACAGCTCTGGAAACTATTGATTTGAAGGACAATGCAATTTTCCTTATGGTCACAACATTTCGATAAGAACAAAGCCAGAATGGGAAGTCTTCCAAAGAAGAAACCTTACAGTTTTATCAAGATGAAAACGCAGCTGCATTTTCTGAAGGATGTTTTCTGAAAGAGTGTGAGAGTGGAATGCGGTCTTCCCCACACATTACCATCCGTGTCACAATCATTAGCTAAGCAAGGGTAGGGGGAAAGAGTTTGCACAAACTGAATGTGTGCGAGAGACAAAGACAGTTGCACAGAATTGGCTACCGGCTGCAGGAACAGGGCAGGGCCAGCCATCTCTGGCTTCGACAAGGCGGACAAAGAACAAATATGTGGGAGCAACTTTTGTGCAATGACTCTGGCTTTTATTTTTAATTTTTCACAGCAGAGACTGTTTAGAACATAGCCAGGGTTTAGAAGTCTACATAGGTGGGGTGGTAGCTGAGAGGCTCTGACAGCACAGCAGCAGCTTTGCTGCATTGCCTGTCTCTTGATGAAATCCTGTGAGGCCTGAAATTGCACAGAATCCATGCCCTTCGGAGTCTTAGGAGACGAGAGAGGATACTTCCAAGTTCAACGGCTGAATGCGCTGCTGAGTCAAGTCTTTGGCTGACAAAAACCAAAGACCTCAAGAATCTGGGGTCGGGATTTATCAAAGATGTCATCTAGGTAGGAGCTCTGGTGGCTGGTGGCATAGTGGTTAAGAGCTGGACAGCTCATCAAAAGATTCACAGTTCAAATCCACCAGCTGTTCCCTGGGAACCCTCAGAGGCAGTCCTACTCTGTCCTACAGGGTCACAATGAGTCAGAATCCACTCAACAACAAGCAGTTTGGTTTGGTTTGCATCTAGGTAAAACTGTAAGAAGATTTCTACTTTGCATTTTTCCCTCTAAATCATAAATACAGCTGTATTTTCTAAAGTTTTTCATGAGATGCTAACCAGTGTTCAAGTGAAGAAAAAAGTTCTGTGGCAAAGTATGTATAGAAAGCTACCTGCAACTGTGTTTCTTGTTAACTGCAGGACAGCTCATAGCGTCTAATAAATTATGTGCATTGTCTTTCTCCAGAACAGTGATTCAGTAAGCAGTGTTTTCGGAACTTATCTGACCAATTTTTTTTTTTTTTTTTTCCCCAAACAGAACATTTTGTGGAGCTCCAGAAGTGCTAAGAGAAGAGTTGCTGTGTCCTGAAAAAAATATTTCAGACATCTGGTAAGTTGTCAAAGGTTTTATCTACCTGGGACAGACAGACAGAAAGTGTAGAAACTGAATTCTGAAATATATGTAAAAGAATGGGGCCAAGGACTTCCATGCAAAGAGCTCATTTCTCAACCTCATCACTGCTCCCAGGCTCCTATTTGCAGTATACTGAGTTATCCGTAACCAGGACCTGAGTATGAGATTTGTCTGTTTCTGTTCCCTGGTTCAGGTTGTCCTTGGTCCTTTTGTTTAAGATGTCCCTCTCCTCCACCTTTCCACTCTCAAATGAGCTATCTGCAAGGTCCAGTTCAAAGGCCACCTTGTTCATGAGTCTGTTCTCAATTTTCCCTTCTCCTCCAGCTACAGATAACTTTGCCTTGTTTAATTTGGGGTTGTGTCTCCTCTAACCCAGGGAATGTTTTTAGGCTCAGGATCAGACCTGCCACAGATAGAACTCAGTGGCTTGAACATGTTGTTAGGGTCAGCAGCTGTTGAGCCAGCCTGAATCACGGAAACCCCATGTACAATGTGATCAGACCACTGTGATCCATAGAGTTCTCACTGGCTGGCTTTCTCAAGCAGTTCACCAGGCCTTTCTTCCTAGTCCATCTTAGTTTGGAAGCTCTGCTGAAACCTGTTTAGCATCATAGCAACACACAAGTCTCCACTGACAAGTAGTAGCTGTACGGAGGTATACAAACCAGGAATGGAACCCAGGTCTCACACATGAATGCTAAGAATCCTACTGCTCAAACAGTACTGCCCCGGGCTTTAATACAGAAGAGCAATACAGCAGAAATGTTTACACTGTGGACTCAGTTTGCCCAGCTTTAATCCCAGGCTTCCCTATTTGCCAGCCGTCTAACTTTGGTTGAGCCATCTTAGCTTTTTCTAAGTTCCCATTCCCACAATGAACAGCCTATATCAAAGGGTGGCTGGGAGGAATACATGAGATAAGGCAGAAGCCAGGCTGGTAACAAGCTCTCCCATGTTCATTGCTGTGACCGCATGAGAGATTACAGTGGGTATTTGCTGATGGGAGAGACATGCATGTCGCAGCTGCGTGGTGCCGAGAATGGGATGCTGGAGAAACGATCTCTAAGGAGTTGGCTTTCAAAAACTATATAGAAAGATGTAGACTTAGAGTGGTGGTTTGAAGTAAATAAGCCTCTCAAACGTTTAAACAACAAAAATGAGTTACCTATAATCTTGTTTACACAGTTGATTTGCTTAACAAGCCTCTTTCTTCATCACTTGCCCTCTCTTAATGATTGCAATTCTGAATTAAACCCATTGTCAACAAGTCAATTCTGACACACAGTGTGATATTATAGGACAAAGGAGAATT
Organism: Heterohyrax brucei; assembly: GCA_028571685.1. Lineage (NCBI taxonomy): Eukaryota > Metazoa > Chordata > Mammalia > Hyracoidea > Procaviidae > Heterohyrax > Heterohyrax brucei. Next base: position 177,220,550 of record CM053141.1, read on the forward strand.
GCTCCACAGGGTTTCCAAGGAGCAGCTAGGGGATTTGAACTGCTGACCTTTTGGTTAGCTCTTAACTACTATGCCACCAGGGTTTCCTCAAGTAAGATAATGTCAGTTAAATTTGCCTCTGATCCCTCTACTCATGTCTATATCACTGCTATTCACAAAAAGTAGAGTGTTGAAACAGTAACAGTCATCTCCTTCCTGTCCCAAAGTCCAGAGTCAGGGTACGGAGTAAGGGGGAGTCCATAAAGAATTTCCTTGACACTTATTTAAAAAGAAGGTAAAGGCTGTGTCCTCCACAAGTAACAAATCCGCTATCAAGTGTGTCCCTAAGTTAGACCTCGGCCCTTCAACTCCCCGTACCAAGTGACTCAGTATTGGAAATGTCATGGAGAGGCAGAGACTCAGTCACTGATGAGAAGATGGGAAAATCTCTGTACTTCCAGAATCTGTACAGAGCTGATTGTCTCATTGATCTTATTGCCCCATCAGCCTCCTTGGGAATCTTGGATTTGTCCTTTTCACATCCTCTGAGTAATAACGTGCTTGGGAGATGGAAAGAGGACATGAATTTTTGAGGCTGAGCTGCAGGCCACTACCAGCTGTCAGAAGTCAAGAGATTTTGAAGCTTCTCTGACCAATCATTTTCCCAAGTGTAAAATAGGGCTCTGAATGCCTACCCCACCATCCTCCCAACAAGGCTCTGCAGGTGAACGCCGCACCATGGGGCCAAGTACAGAAGAAATACATTCAAAGAATTTTAAAACATAGGTTCCCCCCCCACCCCAATTAATAACGAGATCACCTCCATTACTTTTGATTTAGCATGATGGGGACAGGATGGAACATTTCCATATGAATCAGAATACTCTAGCAGCATTTGGGGGTTTCCCGTTTCTAGCAGGGAAGCTCCTGCCTCTGGTTTCTGGTGCTTTAATCTCAGGGCTCAGACGGAGCATGGGCTGTTCCCCTCCTCACCACCCCATGCGCGTTCACTGGGACGCAGGCAACAGGAAAGGAAGGATGAGTGACCTACTTCAGGAGAAGGCCAGTCCCGGGAGAGACCCTGCAGTGGAGAACTTGCTAGAATCCACAAAAGACTGGTCTGATAATGGCGACAACAGGGAGTGAGAGAGGAGAAAAGAGAAACGGTGGCATTAGTAAGCGGAAACAGTACTCTCAAGCAAATCCCCAGCCTGCTTTTGAGGGCAAAGGCCTCTCTCGGGAATGAAATTGCTGGCCCTGGAAGGAGGACTGGTCAGGCAATTCTCACATAGGAGGGAGGCATGGGACCTGGCCTACAGTTCAAGGAGAGAGCACCCAAGCAGTAGACAAGGGCAGCCAGAAGCAGGCAGGCCCAGGCAGCTGTGCTGTGGCCGCAGTGTCCCACTTGCTCCAGGCCCGGGGAGGCGGTGCTCAGGGCACCAGATCCAGATTGGCGAGTGGGGCCTGGGGCTTACCTTGCAGGCTGTTCCCGTTGGTGCTGGTGCAGGTGGGAGGTGGGGAAGTCTGGGGTCTAACAACCGGCGCGAATGCACTCTTCTGTTTCACAGCGGAGACCATGTTGGCTGGTGAGAAGGAGAAGATGCCGGAGGAGCTGCTGCAGTTAGAGGGGAGGCTCGTGGAGGAAGCCATGGTGGGGCTGGACGGCACAACTGAAAGGGGCGACGGGAAGCACAGGTCAGCTCAGCGCCCCTCCTGGCGTTCTGAGACAGGCAGTCCAGCTCCGACGCTGCCCCAGCCACCCTGCCCAGCAGCCCCTTCGGGTGTGAGCCTGCTCTGAGCTCAGGATGGTGTCTGCTTTCATCATCTGGTACTGACCTGTGCTACACCAGCAATGATCTTTTGGGTATCTGCTGTGGGCCTACTAGGTACCTTTTGATTAATAGTCAGGTGTGTTAAAGATCTGCCCCACCCAGAGGTGCCTCTGAAAAAAGGCTAGGGGAACTACTTCCAAAAAACAAGCCCCAGAAAAGCATACTGGGCACAGTTCTATTCTCACACACATGGAGTTGCCATTGGTTAGAAACGACTTGACAGCAACCTGTATGCTCTCTGCCAGGTGTGTGCTAGGCACTGTGACATCTCAGGCCAGGGAAGAGAAGTGCAGTAGCGTCTTACAGTGGACAAAGCAGAACACAACAGTGGCAAAGGTGACCAAGGCCAACTGGGAAGCAGTGCTGGCGGTGAGAGCAGGCCTCTCAGATGGGGACTCTGGGTGTGCTCTAAACTAAGGCTCTGGCACAGGGGTGACGACAGAAGAGGGAGGAGGAGGCCATCTTAAGAGGGTGAGCTCACTGATGGAATGAGAGGGAAAAAGAATGAGTTGAGGGACTCCAACTTAAGGAACTGGTAGACATATGTGTGTATGCATGTGTATGAGTGTGTGTGTGTGTGTGTGTGTGTGTGCGCGCACGCACACGCGCGAGTCCTGACCCTCTGCATTACACCATGAGATCCTTAAGGATATGACTATACTGTGTGGCTCCCACAATGGAGATAAAGGTTGGATACACTGCCACAATGAAGCATCTGTGGAAAATAGAGAACTACAATCTAAGCTTCACATTCTTTCTCTTCCCCAGGGAGCCTTACCCAAATGTTTGTGAACTAAGTGGTAAGACAGAAGCCTTCTGCTAATCCTCACAATCTGCTGTCAGCAGGATTGTCAATAATCGACAATGGGAGAACTTGGGCAATTCAGAGGAAGAGAAATTAATTGCATGGTGTCATGGATTAAACTGTATCCCCCCCAAAAGTATGTGTAGCCATTTGTCTAGGCTATGTTTCCTCTTATCGTGTGCTATTCCTCCATGGTGTAAATCCTGCCTCTGTGATGTTAATGAGCGAGGACAGGCAGCAGTTGTGTTGGTGGGGCAGGACTCAGCTTGTAAGAATGAGGCAATCTTTTGGAACACAAAGGGAAGGGAAGTAAGCAGACAGTTTGGGAACTCAGACCACTAAGAAGCGGTGCCAGGCACAGAGCACATCGTTTGGGGTCCCTGAGGCTCAAAAGTTCCTAGTCCAGAGACAGACTGACAACAAGGATCTTCCTCCAGAGCCAACAGAGACAGACTTTTCTTGGAGCTGATGCCCTGAATTTGGACTTTCAGCCTACTTCTCTGTGAGAAGCTAAATTGCTCTTTATTAGAGCCATCCATTTGTGATATTGCTGTTATAGCAGCAACAGATGACTAAAATGCACAGAGACATGACTTTTGGTAGGCACATGTTCTCTTTAAACAACCACAGCACTCTTGGCCTGGCCTTCTGTCTTTGAGTTCACCAGTTGCAACTGAGTTGTCTCAGACTCATGGTGACTTCATCTGTGTCAGAGCAAATCTGCGCTCCATCATGTTTTTCATGGCTGACTTTTTGGAACCGGATCACCACGCCTTTCTTCTGAGACCTCTCTGGGTAGACCGAACCTGTAACCCTTCGGTCAGCACCTTAGTCATTCGTACCACCTAAGGTCTTCTTTAACTTTGAGTACTGGCTAAAAAGGTCTTCTTTATTCTAGAAGGCAATGCTTTGGCACATACTAAGCCCTTGGTAAACTGGAGACTACTGTTTTCACAGATTCACCTTCTAATTTCTACATCTCCTACAAAGTACTATGCATACTCTTGGACAGTTTTTAACCACTTAATTAAAATTGTAGATATCTCCTTCTGCTTTATTATTTTTCACTTTCGTTAATCAGCATGACATATTTCTTTATTATTTACCAGCATCTTCCTAGCTCCTCCATCCTATGTCACCGGCACAACCAACTGCAGTCAGGATCTATTCCATCCTTTTTATGCCCGAGAAAACTGAGCAAGCTGAGCTGCAGAAAACGCTTTCACGACTTGCTTTAGGCCCAGAGCAATAGTGCAGTGAAGCCAGAACTGGAACCCAAATTCAGTACTCACTCCAATACGCCACCCTGCAAAGGAAAGAGGTCCCCAGGGAAAATACCCCTTCCCATGAGCCCACCACAGCCCAATGTGTTACTTGGGTGGGCTTATCCTTGGCCTATTGGCTTTGGAAAGTTAGGGAAGTGGGAACCGAATGGGCAGAGGCAGCTATTGCTGCAAGGAGGGAAGTGACCCCTTGTAACTGGCCGCCCGAGCCACATAATCCAAACGCACCGAATGCTTTATGGAGCAGAACCCGGAGCTGCCATCCTCAGAGTTTTCACAAACATTCTCTAAACTGTACTTTTTCTTTTAATGAGGCCAGCATTTTTATACATCTCTTAGGATTTGTAAATGTGAAAATACGCTCAATAATAACACCCATTTAAATTGCAAAACTCATGCACCGGGAGGTTTGATTTTTAAATATTCGTTGACTTGAAATCCTGCTGGTTCACTGAGGAAGGCAATTAATCTCGTTGGCAAATGCGATCATTATGTGTATTTAGAGGTGGGGAGCTTGAGGGGGGCTGGTTAACAGAGGAAAGGCTGAAATACAGTCAAGTAGCTCCATTTGTTATAACATTATTAGTTATCAGCCACCACACCAGAAAGTGTGTTCACCAGTGGAATGTCTTATTTTATTTTTTATTCTGTTTGGAATTTTTCAGCATGAGTGGTTTATGAATAATTAAATATCACAGAGGCAAAAATTCAAATCAGCTGAGCTTTGTGTTTATTGTTTTATTTGTGTTTATGCAGATAAAACTGTCCCATCTGAGAGCCTATTTGAGAATTTAATACCATATTCGCAAGCACTGAGGAAATCAATTAATGGAAATTAAATGTTGAAAGTTTCACAGTGCGACAGATGCAATCTCAGGCTGAAGTCACTTGGTGTCTGCCCAGGCTTGGGAAGGCAGAGCAATCCAAGACCCTAAATTGAATTGCTACCATATAGCAATTAGTTTATTGATTTAATTAAGAATGCCACCTTTTAATTTTCAGGTCATGATTGAAACATTTTCTGATTGAGTAGACTGGAGAACCCTGAAGTGATAGATCTATGAGAAACAATCCTTTGATGAATAGGAATCTAATGTGAAACTGACCCCAGACGTTGATTCTTGAGCAAAGGATATATGCAGATTACTGGGGGGTGGGGTGAGTTAAAATGTTCAACAAGCTTCTGCTTCTGAACCAACAGAGAAGGAATACAGCAGTTAGTGGACACTGGGTATAAAAATTCAAGCAGGTAGGCAAGACCTCTGTGTATACTTCACGTATAACTTCTTTAAAAGCTAACCATCATTTTTCCTCTTTCAAAGGATTAGCATACTCCTCACTTCTACCACAAGAAACTGTATAATTGTTAGTATTTTTAGCCAAGGCTCTTATGTAAATATCATGAATATTCTTTCACTTAACAGCAGATCTTTTACCATAGTGTCTACAAAAGGCTAAAAATTTGGTCACATTTTACACATCAGAACAGCCATCCATGCTGTCCAAAACGAACTAACTATGAAAAATTCCTCAGAGGAAGATCAAAAGATTTTTTAGGCACAGGCCCACAAAATTTTGTACATGAAAATGCTGATTCATTAAGGTTTTTTAAATGTAACTTAAATACTACACTGGAAAACCCTTTAAGCTAAATTTAAGACAGGGACCGGGTACTGACAAACATTTCTGTTTTTTTTATGTTGCTAGGTTTCTGGAAAGAAATCAAGATGTGTTTTTTCATTTGTTAGCTTCCCCCCACCCCCAAGTACATACCAAAGACAAAGAATAAATAAAAACCTAAGAGTAAAAAAAAAAAAAAAATCCAAGAACCATATTCCTAGACAGAAACTTGAGGTCTTAGACTGTTGTTACCACACCATATACCACCAGCATCAGCACTTGTTATTACCACTGCCATCGTCATGGAAACCCTGGTGGTGCCGTGGTTAGGAGCTACATTCGCTAACCATGAGGTCAGCAGTTTGAATCCAGCAGGTACTCCCTGGAAACTCTATGGTGCAGTTCTACTCTGTCCTATAAGGTCGCTATGAGTTGGAACCAACAACAGTGTGTTTGGTTTGTGTATCATCATGATAGTTATGATTTGGTTTCATTGATTGTGCCTCTGATAGGACAGGCATCTGGAAAAGTTCATTGCATGCATTACCTTATTTAAGTCTCAAAACAGCTTTGCATGTTGGATATTAGTCCCATCCTCATATTGCAAATGAAAAAAACTGAGGTTTGAGAAGGAGATGAGCTTGCCCAAGGCCACTCGTTAGTAACTAAAAGCAGGAGTCAAATCCATCTCTATCTAAACTTCAAGCTTTGGTTCTTGTAGTTACTTGGGTTGTAGCCAACTGCTGCCTGTTAAAAAGCCTTTTCAGGGAAGAAAGTCAGCAAGGAGGACAGAGGTTCTGCTGGAGACGATCAGCATCACCTGGGTTAGCATCTTATAGGATAGGGCTGTTAGGCTCAGCAGACCTATGCAACGGGCCCGCAGGAGGATACCGAGCTCTTCTAGGGAAAACTTGTGGAAACACCAGACACAGTAACTCTACTTACTGGCATAGGGCGAGTTGGCAGCCGAGCCGTTGAGGAAAGTTGGGGAGCCACCCAAATTGGACATGGCGGCCGTGCCGTATCCGTTCATGCTTGTGGTGACGGAGTTATAGTTGGTCTGCTGAGGGGTGGTGCTCGGCACGTACCCATGTGGTGACACGCTGCTTGAGTTGCGCGTGAAACCTGAGAGGGAGGGGGCAAAACCGGGACAAGGGAGGGGTTCAGATGGGTGGCAAGACTGGGAAACTCTGGGCGGAGGAGAGGTCTCTGCTTGCTGACCCCTTACCACTCCCCAGGGGGAAGAGGTCGGGTGATTCATGTGTGTGGGTTGGTGCTAGCTCTGTGATTAAAATGGGAAGCAAGCAAAAGACACATTTCTTAGGAGATCATAAATACTTAGCAGGGCCGTGAGAAGTGGCAATGCAGGGCCTATAAATTATCATTTTGGAGCAGAAATAAATCCCAATCTAAGAGATGTGCCTTGGAGTTAGCAGGTTTCTATTCCCTGGGCCAGAGTGATGTGTTTTGGCCCCTCAGAACTTTAATTCCAACCCTCTTTGCCATCTGTCACTCATGGTTTATGGAGCAAAGTCAAATGTATAGATGGCTAAGTGCAGGCAAGTATCCTTTCTAGCCCCCTGTGCCAGCTTCCCAGGCATGACAGTCAGATCTCAAGTTCTAAAATAATATTTGATACACACCAACTAGGAATCTCCCTCTTTGTAAATGAAATATTTTTAAAGATGGAAATACTATCATGCCAGATAAATGGAAGAAGAGAGTGCTAGGTTTGGAAAGGCCAGGGGAAAGTGATGAAAAAGGAAGAGAAGACTCCTGACCCTGATTGGTGGCTTGTGATGCTTCGGAGACATTCACTGCCAGTTGCCCACTGAAGGAGTTCACACCCATCATTCCTGCATGGACAGAGGTGTTAGCAAGGGCCGGGAGCTGGTTGTGGTTGCGAGGGACACTGTACAGGGCCTCTGCAATGTCTGCTGCTCTCTTTAGAATAATTTCCTGAAAAGGAAGAGGAACCATTAGCTAAACCCAGCCACACTGCCAATGATACCATTTCCCGAGTGCTTACTATTTGCCAGGCACAGTGCACAAAGCTTTCGATGCTTTTAACTCAACAACTTCTGTTATCCTCCCCTCCCCAAATTAGCCTCATTATCATCATGCCCATGTCACACATGAGGGAGCTGAGGCCCAGAGAGTGCGGACAGAGCTGAGATTCATAACCCCACACGTCTGACTTTGAAAGCCCATTGTCTAGACTATTCCTGTGTACTTCCTCCCAGTATACAACAGCACCACGGGGTTTGCCTCTCCATCTATAACACAGAAACTCTGGGATTTGTGAGAGAGACAGACAGACAGAAAGGGACTCAGCAAGACAGACTGCAACTCATCTCCTCTGTTGAATTTGTTGAGGAGAAATTGTAGATGATTCCGTGTCCCTGAGTTGAACGAGACTGTGTGTCCAGGATGCTAACTCAGGTAACATGAAAAAGCAGTGAATGACTTGTCAAACCCACAGGTTTCTAGCAACTGGACTTATGTGCACTGAGTTATTCTATGAAACAGAAGCAACTGATACCAGGTTGCCCTCACTGTGTGTTTTAAGATACAGTAAACCCTTTTTCTCCTCTTAAATTTGCTTGAAAAGCTGAGAAAGACAAAATGAATCACCAGGAATTTGCTTCTTCAATTATGAAGTACATTCGTACTCAAGATTAATTTTAAAGGGAATATGTTTCCTTGTAAGGAAATGAATTGGTGGAGAAGACAATAAAAGATTTACAAAAGAAAAAAGAATAACCTGACAACATGTTATGTCTGAATCACTTATCCTTTTAATTCATGTGTATGGTTTTTATGTTTTTCATACCTTGGCACTGCAATAAGGAATCTGAGCTCCCTGGTTGAATGTGGGTGTATGCACAGGTTAGGGACCCTTGCCTACTTACCTGGTTGTTATGTGGCATCCCATACAATGCTTCCACCAGGTCTGCAGCCCTTTTGAGTATTACTTCCTGCCGAGAGAAAAGCAGATACATGCCTCTTAGTGAAGGCAGGTTGTTGCTAGCTTTTCCCATGATCATGTCCCCGTTCTCTCTGGCCACACTTGGCCAAGGCACTGCTTCAAGGCTAGTAGCTTGGGAAACCCCAGAATGGCGTTAAATCACCAATTTATCTCTGTTCACACGCACACTTAATCGAGTCAAAAGGTGAGCATCATTGGTCCTGCAAGATAAAATACATCACTCAATAGCCCACCATAGGCATGATAAAGCACTCATATGTTTATTGCTGAATACAGTTCCGAGGTCATTGACTAGATTACTACAATCGATGTCATTCGGTGCATGTTATGAATCCCTAAGATGTGTTTATTTTGCACTTAATTGCTTATTCCAGGAACGATGACCTTATCAGATAGGTCATTTTCGAGGGATTTCCAATCAATCTTCAGCTACTAGAAGCATGTAGCATTAAACTTCCTTTGTTTATCTCCCTGGTGTGGTGTACCAGGGTGTTACATAGCAGACCTGTACACCGAGCAAAGCACAGCCATCAAAGGAGATGACGAGCAGATTCTCCTGTTCTCAGAAGCCCCTGCAGCACCAATAGTCATGACTAGCAGAATCTATTACTTTCACAGGATTTTTTTTTTCTATTCTATTTCAGTATTATTTGTCATTTTTTTTACTTGCTCATTCATTCTCATCCTAGATAAATGTTCTGTGGCTCATTTAAAACGAAGAAAAAATATCTACCTCTGTTCATTTTGGTGGCCTTCCTTATTTAACTGATACACTTTTTCTAAGAATATAGTGTAACTCTAAAAAAGTGTGTGTTGTAGCAATTTTCTTTTTTTTTTTTCATTCCAACTAAAAGGAATCATCCAGTCCTCATTCTGTCTTAATTTTCTGCAGATCTATACAGGGGTATATGGTAGAAAGCAAAGTTAAGCTCAGTGGGTGTAAAACAAGGGATTATCAGAAAATTAACCACAACAGCATGCTATGATTATCAGCAGTGATTTTCAAGAAGCTGTGTTTACAATTCTTGCTGTGGGTAAAGTTTCCAAAGAAGTTTAACTTTAAATATTTTACACAATAGATTTCTGCCTAGAAAAGCAGTGCTGTTCAATTTTCATATACTGCAGACGCTGATCAGAAAATAGGGATATAATTGCATTCATTTTGCTGTCACCATAGCCTCTTCAAAAATCCTTGAACAACTCTGAAAATGACAAGCTTTTAGATACATATTAGCATTTTTCAATTTTAAATTCTCTATAATATAAGATAAAATAGTTGTCATACTGCAGTAACTACTTATGACATATATAATGTCTTAAATTCAAAAATGAGATAGAGGGGGTTTTGAGTTCTCAGTAAACATTTATACTTGCCATAGGTTGCTAGACCCCTCTCTAGAACAGTTCAGTTATTTTCTACCTAGGGAGCAAAAAGCATTATATAATCCATGAGGCTTTAATCAATATATCCAAAATCATTTCTTTATTTTTTAATGTGATCTACAAGATTATTTACCAGTTTTATGTTTGCAGATTATCTGAGCACAGAAGTTAATGCACACTGAGCCCTACATCCCTGCATCAAACTCAGCTTGTGCTGCTTTCAGTAAAACCTCATGGCCTTATCTGGCTCTTAGGAAAGATGAAAACAAAACAGGATCTAGTTAGTTTGTTTATTAAGATTTGACTTCTCTGGGTCTATGTTCATTTATTTCTTCAAATAAATATTTATGCCAGTGTTTGGGCTTGGCAAAGCCGTTCTTTTGTTTTGTTTTTATTTTAGGAAAAAATAACAATACAGTTCTTTTGTTTGTCAAAAACACGGTAAGAGGCAGCTAAGAAAGACGACTTGCAAACTCTATACTTTATAACACCATAATTGGGGACTTAATCTTGCAAAACCAGGGAGGACAAAAGTTTCAACTAAACTCCAAGATCTGTGAAGTTTAGTATGTCTGAAAACATGCCAACCATCAGATTATGTTATATATTTGGGTGCCACATATTTGTGTCGATAACATTTTCTTCAATGACATAATCCACTTGTTTCTTTTCTTCTTTCTTTCAATACCCAGACCACCTGTCACTGTTTAATCCTTTGAAAATGAACCAAGAGAGTCTTGTTTTCTAAAGTGGCACCCTTCTTTGATCCATGAAGCTGGGCATGTTTTTCCAGTTAATATATTTTCATATGTGGGTCATCAACATACCCTCAGTTCAGGGCCATCATCTGGAGAAGAGTGAACCTGGCTTTTTTTGCCTTAGAAGCTATACCCATCAGTGACTTGTAGCCCATTTAAAAATGCCCTTCACTGCAGGACCAACGTTTAGGTTTAAAGGAAAACTCAATTTGGTTCAGCTTGGCAGTATGATTCAGCTTCTATTAGTTATTTCTGCAAATGGGAAGGAGAAAGGAAATTCCTGAGTCCTCTATGAGTTAGTGCAATGGACCTGCAAGGTGCTTGGATTTCGGTGACCAGAAAATTGCTCTCACCTCCATGTCATTATGCTCCCAGTGAACTAGCCCCCAAGCGTGTTTGTGTTGGGGATCTAATATATTGCCTTTCAATCAGAGCTGAGAGCCACTGAACACACAGACAGAACATGACGAGCAGGTCAGGAAAGCAATAAAGATTTTACAGAGCTGTCCAAGGTGCTAAATTTACTCAATAATGGGTTTGGCACCATAGTGTTAACCTCTCATTTACTACCAGTTTGAGGGACTAAATTGAAGTAACTGACTTCATTTACCTTGAAATGTATATTTTATGACATTATGTAAGTAGATTGAAAGGGCACTGCAGTTTTAACAATTTAAAGGCTAAAGCATGTTTAAGATGAAACTTGAATATTTATTGTATATTGCACTTAAAGTATATAGAATGTTAAAATGTATTGATTAAATTTGTAAAAGGCATTATAAAAATGACAGGTAATATAAAAGATGTATGCCTTTTAAAATCAAATTGATAGTGTATGCCATCTCTTCTGTGGTCACAAGTGTAATTTTTTTGCAGTTTTATATGGTAATTTGAAAAATCTGTAATTTTACATTAGGAAATGATTGAGCCTGGGATGTTAAAAGAAAGAAAGAAATTTCCCATAAGGGGATGAGCTGGATATTTCATATAATCTTTTGTCTCTACAATTTTTCCTAAAGTCTTATTTTCTGTGGCATTGGAAGGAGCATAGTATAAAGAATCTTCCACTCTAATATGCAATTTTAATATTTTTGCAAAGAAAGAACACTTGAATAGTACTAATACCAAATTTGTCAAGGCACTTATTTGTCAGTAGAGGTTTTCTCTTTTTTCATAATGTTTAAAATGTCTCCCAGTTCGCAGCTCAGAACATGAGGGTTGAGACTAGACTCTTCCAAGATAACTAATTCTATCCCTAGATTAAAAAAATAGCTCCCATCTGAAAAGACAAATACTAGTATCCAAAATATTGAAAAGTCACAGAGTCTCCTTACAAAGCTGATGCTTGCTCTGCAATCTACATCCTGAGCCAGGCTATTTTTCTTCTCCTGGTCTTGAATTTCCTCTCTCTTAAAGAAACAGAATTCTTTTTGCTCCTTAAAACTTTCCTGTGTTGTTAGGATCATCCACTAATGATTATTTAAGTGGGAGTCTGAAGAGAAATAAGTGAGTAAAAAAACCTCATGGCCATCGGGACAATTCCAACTCATAGCGACCTTATGGGACAGACTACAACTGCCCCATAGAGATTCCAGGGAGTAGACGGTGGATTTGAACTGCCGATGTTTTTGGTTAGCAGCCATAGCACTTCCCACTATACTACCAGGATTTCCAAAGCAGTAGATAAAACCAAACCTGCTGCCATCAAGTCAATTCTGACTCACGGAAACTACCATAACTCTGTTAAGAGTCTAGAGGAATACTGGGACAGTCAAGGAGCACTGGGGTTCCTAGAAACACAGTTGAAGTGCAACTGTTGTAGCTTTCACTTATGTTTTACTCAACAGCACTTGGCTGGCTTTGGCTTCTGTTGTGTTTTGGAACCACTATAACTTTTTTTAAAACAAGGAGAGAAACCTGAATGGGCTACAGATACAGGGGGAAGAGTCAGCCTGACTTTTTAAGTTGCAGCCCAGTCAATTAGCAAATAACACTTTGAGCTAATAGTTACACATGGATGTTACTCTTCAGGCTCTTTCTACAGTACAGAGTCACATGGGTATAGACATTCTCTCAAGTTATGTTGGTGTCATTGGGTGCCATTGAGGAAGCTGATTCATAGCGAACTCATGCAACACAGCAGAACAGCCCCCTCATAAGACTTTCTAGACTGTAATCTCCATGGAGGTGGCACAGTGGTTAAGAGCTTGACTGATAACCAAATGCTGGCAGTTCAAATCCACCAATCACTCCTTGAAACCCTATGGTACAGACCAGTTCTACTCTATCCTGTAGGGTCACTATGAGTGAGGATAGAGTCATATACAATGGGTTGGGTTCCATTTAACCTTTATGTGGCAGAGTGCCAGGTCTTTCTCCTGCACAGCCACTACATGGTTTCAAATCACCAACCTTTCAGTTGGCAGCCATGCACTGAACCAAGGATCCTTTTGTATCAGGCTACAACAGGCCTTCCCCCATCATTTCATCCAATCATCTTTATCTTCTCTTCCTGCATCTGAACAATAGCTTTCTATTCTGGTTCAGGAGAGTTCTCCCTAGAAGCAAAACTTTTGACTCCTTCCAATCTTCTTAACCTTTATTCCTTTTACCTTCCCCTTAATTAGAATTCTGGTTTCCATCCACAGAACCATTCATCCTTACAAGCCTGGTAGTAGTGATGGGAGTATAATAAAAATGTAGCTGCCACGTATTAAAAGAGACCCAAGTGCCTGGAACTGTGTAACATGAACTCATTTAAACTCACAGAGAGTCTCTTAAGGTACTGTTCATACCACCATTTGGCAGTGAGGAAACTAAGTCACAAACAGGCTACCTGTCTTTCTCCAGGTTCATAGAGCTGATGAGTGGCCATGAAAGCATTCAAAAACCCTGTTAGGCAACGGTGGCTGAACTCTTGAGTACTGCACTATTTTACCATGACCCAAGCCATGGTATTCTCAATCACATATGCACGTGAAAACTGGGCAAGGAACAAAGAAGACAGAAGAATTGATGCCTTTGAATTATGGTGTTGAAGAACAATATTGAATGTAACATGGATTGCCAAAAAACAGATCTGTTCTGGAAGAAGTACAATCAGAGTCCTCCTTGGAAGCAAAGAAGACACGACCGCATCTTATGTACTTTGGACATGTTGTCAAGAATGATTAGTCCCTGGAGAAGAACATCACTCTTGGTAGAGTGAAGGGTCAGCAAAAGAGAGGAAGACTCTTGGTGAGACGGACTGACACAGTGGCCACAACAATGGCTTAAACATAAAAAGGATTGTGGACATAGGACAAGACCAGATAGTGTTTTGTTCTGTTGTGCATAGGGTAGTTATAAGTCAGAACCAAATTGGAGGCATCTAGCAATAAGAATAATTACATTTTTACCAATACCGCAGTTCCTAACCTCTCCCATTGCTCTGAAAATAGTGCTGTCTGTACCACTGAGCAGAACACAGAAGTACACATTTTCAGACCATTCTGCTTTAATCTGAAGCATATTAGTCTCAACCTTCCACCATTTGACAGTAGACTCTTTGAAGCCATGGATATACCTTAATCACCTTCTCTAATCCTGAAGCACAAGGTTCAGCATGCCACAGGCCTTCAGAAATTCTCATCAAAGTGTTTATTCTAAGATACAGTTACTTATTTTCAAAAGTACATGTTTAATTTATACATATGAAATGACAAAATCATGTATTTGGCATGACTTGTAAAAGCAGATGACTTAAGTTTGGCATTCCATTTGACTCCAGACTTTTTAAATCCAATCTATAAATTCCCAAAGTTCAAGCTTTGATCATTGCGTGTTTTTGTTTTAAGTGACTTTTTTTTTTTTAAATGAATTTATTCTTTTACTCCTGATGCCTTGTGCTTACATTTTAATTTTGGGATTAATATAATAAATCATGTCTTATACAGATATTATCTCATGTTATCAGCTGCTGGCAACACGAAGTTGGTCTTGATGTGCATCAGCCTTTTATTAATTGTACTCTTAGGCATGTAGAAACACTTAAGGCTTTGTCTTTTTTCCCCAAGAAGGCCATGTTGGAATACAGGTATATCACATCTAGTATGCAAAAAAGACTCCCTCATCTTTCCTGCTGTTTCATGACTGTATAATCCATAGGAGTCTTCTCTTTAGCATCCGACCTCAAATGTGTAGCAAATAAGTACCTATTCATCAGCTACATTTTGTCTTCGAAGAAGAAAAGCATCTGATTCTCCAGTGCTTTGACCATTTACAAACTGAACTGAGTGTTTTGATTACCTTGAACCTATATGACCAAGAGAGACGACCTGAACCTTCTTTCTTTCATACCATTTGTAACCCAGCTCACAGAGCTGAATGGGTATCCATTTATGTACAAAACATTACCTTTCAAGTTTCAGAGTCAGCTTCTGGGACTCTGGGAACACTCATAGAATTAAGGCCCACAAATGCTTCAGTAGTTTGGGGGGATAATCTGAGCTTGGGGCTTCATGCTTTCCCAATTGGAAAACAATTTTTTGAGATGGAAGAAAACAGAAGCTAAACACAAACATCAAGTTGACTTGGGTGATTCCCAACAAGGAAGTACAACAGCTTTCTGGCACTGCAAATTTCTATGACACCCATTTATCACCAATCTACTTTGCCTTATCAGGGGATTCAAGATGTAGTAGGTCAAATATCAGCAACATAAAGTGAAGCAGAGTGGCAGCATCTTTTCTGATTTAGAGATGCTAATCACCTATCAATGGAATCAGCATCGAATTCATTTACCTCCCGCCTCAGGAGTTTACTCAAGGATGCCAGGATTCAGTTTAAAGGCAGATTTGGAATGGTATTTTTAGCTTAACACCCTCTAAGTTATGGTTCTTTCTCCTCTTGCTTCTGAAAGTCTGGGCGACATTACTGATCAGAAAGCCGAAGAAACTGATTGGAAGTTTCTTGTACCCCATTTCCCACAGAGCTGGAAGTACAATGTGATAAATACTAGTTGTACTGAGGTGCATTTCTGTGGAGGCTTGTTTTATATCTCAACTTCCTTTGTGTTTATTTAGCCAAATGGAAAATTCCACAATGGTAGACTTTGTATTCTAAAAAACCAGTATAATGAGGGCAGTGAGGGAAGGAGTAAAACAAACCAAAATAACATTTGAATACTGTTTAGTTTCCCATCCTCAGAGACATTCCTCAAATTTTTCATACTTCTGGTAATATGAATTTCTCAAAATAGAGCTTACCACAGATCATTAGAAGCCTTTAGTGTCACATTTGAGACACCGTTTACCCATAAGCCCTATGACTGAGAAGAGTCACTTATACTTTACTGTGGATATAATTAAACATGTTTCTGTTGAAAGGGGCATTCTCATTATGACTAAGGACCACTTTAGACTAAATTGAAATGGAAAGGAGGAGCATAGATGAGGTATAGGTAGCAAGCAGTTATTTCCAGGGAGGCATAAAACGCCAAATGTGTAACAATTATATTTTATAACCCTATATTCTAAAGACTTCATAGTACTTTATTACATAAGGAGCTTCAGCTGCAAATACCTTACGGAATATTCTGGCCCATATGCATTTCTCATAGTCTTTAAAGGAAAATAGCATTTAAGCCAGGATCCAAATCTGCAGAAAATTCCAGAAACAAAGCAATGAAATATTTTGGAAGACTCTACTGCTGCTAATATAAGAGACCAAGACATCAAAAGCATTCTAACGAAGAGAAAATGAAAGAGGGTACTTCTGAAACTCATCTGAGTTTAAAGTTGATTTTATGCTCAGGTTAGATGACAGTCCTCTTACTACTGAAATGATTACTATGGATACTCATTCAGCCATGGATGACATCATCACACCAAGTAGTTTTGCCTTTCACATAGCGTAGGAATTTTCTGGATCATATGAAATTAAAGTAGGTTGTATGCTGGCACAGCTATATAAACGTAAGACATATTCACTTACATGATTGACTTTTACAGTGGACAGAAAAAGGCTGTTTTGAAGCAGTTGATATAGCCTCAATGGAAAAAAGAGAAAATCAATGGAAGCGAAATGAACAAGAGATTTTTGTCTGAGTTGCAGTTAATACCACTGAAGAGCTATGGATATTAAAAGGTCCACAAATAAATTAGCCACAGTGTTATGAAATGAATGATCAGGTTTATAATTTTATTGAGTGAAAATTGTTCGCTGCCTATTAGACCAGGTAATTTTTATCTGGTGCCTCAATTACTGTTCTGTAAGCAATAATACAGTTGTAAGAGCTGTTGGTTCGATTGTGTGACCTCTGAGAAGCTGTCTAGGACAGCTGACTTTACTATGATGGATAACTAAGCTTGGTCTCCACGAGGTGCCAAGCCTTCCTTTCCTGCAAGGGGATCTCATAAAAGAAACATTACAGCTTGATTCATTTTACCAAAATGTTCAACTTTTCAAGTGTCAGCAGTTAAGTATAAATTGTGAAACCAGGTATTCCTGAGAAGAGTTATGACAATGGCTTTCCCCCTCTTTTTTGGGCTCCTGGCATTCGCTTCTAAATGGTGTCATGGTAATTGGTGAATGGGAGCCTGGGGTGCTTCCCGCCACAAATACAGTGAAAAATGGTGTCTGCACCCTTGTGACGCTGACCTGCTTAGAGGTACAGAGCTGAACTTGCTAACCTCTGGTCGGCTCTTCTTATTCCAATTCATTGTACTGCTTGAAGGCCGAGGCTCCGGGTTAGGTCCTGCTGAGTGGCCTTGGAAATCGACTTTCTGATCAGGATGAAAGTCTCAGCTTAAAGAGAGGTGTCTTTTCCAGGGGTGGGTTGTAAAGTCAGCACATGAAACAAAAACTGCTTAGAGTCAAAATTATCCTTGAAAATCTCTTAAATCTCCTGTAAGTCACCAAGGCCTGTGCCCTCAGGAACACAAAAGCTAAAAATTTACTACTTCTCATTTTCTTTGCCTTTTGCCGGTAGCTCCCCTTTCCCAAAGGCAAGGCAGAATAAACATCTAGTTTGAAAGAAAAAGTACCACTGAATAAACAAAGACACTTATTCGTCATATATATACGTGTGTGTATTGTACGTACGCGTATTGCAGGTGTCTGTGTGTGTGTGTATGCGCACACACCAATGTGTGTTGTTTTTAGATACCACAAGGCTGACTTCAACTCATAGCGACCACACGTGTTGGCGTAGAGTGGCCTCCGAGGATTTTCTTAGCTGTGATGCTAACAGAAGCAGGGCTCCAGGTCAGTCTTATACAGAGCCACTAGGTGGGTGGGCACTGCCCACCTTTCGGTTGGCAGCCAAACACTTAACTGCTGTGCCACCAGTGCTCTTTGTGTGTGTACAAATGCATGCATATTATTTGTGCTTTTGGACAAGCACATCTAGTTACAATGAGTGACGTGTCTGTGCTGGAACTTCAAGGAGACCTAAGTGAGTCAGAAACATCATGTGCTTTTGTTCTTAAATCATTGAACATCATCAGTTACTGTATGTATCTTCAGATGAACAGTATCTGTGAATGACGATTCCTCAGGTTTTACAGATGGTCCTGAGTAAAGGTGCAATTAAAATCCACTGCCTCGTGACTGCTGGGGCTGGGTACTTACTACTCCAGTGCTTAACTGAAGTGTTACTCAGGGCTACAGATAGTGAAGGGGGCCGAAGACCTCCGGGTGTCTCCGTTCCTAAGGGTCTCATCCTGTAAGAAAAGGGTGGTTGGATGATCGGGAAGGTAGAAATGAATTTCTCTCTTGTTCCTCCTGGCGCTTCTCCTTAAACTTATGAGTAATTATATTCAGTGCCCCTGAACACAGGGCAGGATATGAAAAGGGTGAAGCTTAATCCCCTTCATCAAGGGCTCAAGACCAAAAAAAAACCTTGAGAGAGTTCCAGAACTCAGCTCTTAGAGTAGTTTTTATTACAATCCTACCACAATGACTCTGCAACCAAAGAGCAGAAGAACAATCTCCAAGATTTTTTGTGTGTGGTGTTTTAAATACTTGCCACTTTCTCCTAGCTCAGCCATTTCTGAGCTAACCTCAGTCTAAGCCACAGCTACCCTCCTCCCATGCCAAGCTTGAGGGATTTTAAGACGGGTTTACAAAGTTGCCTTTGTTCTTGAAATTCCTTTTTCTTCATTCTGGAGGCAATGTTTAGGGATAATGGCTCTGGCGTTCAATAGACGTAGGCCAAATCCATGGCTCTATCATTTATTAGCAGCGTCAGTGCCTGCCTCTGTTTCTCTGTCTGTAAAACAAGGTTATTTTGGGGTACTACTTCAGTGGTTTAAGTAAGATAATGCATGGAGTCTTCAGTACGGTGCCTGACACACAGTTAGTGTTTATCATGCAGCAGCTAACAACCATACTGAAAATCTCTACTTATTTTCCAGAGAAGTTTGGCAGATGATAAGCATTTTTACAGCCAACATATACTGTATGCCTCTCTGAGATACAATCTCATTTGAGGAAGTGTAAAAGATGCTGACGCAACTAATGTTGAGGGGGTAGGTTGAGGTGGAAAGCCTCCACTGACCAGATGCATACACGTCAGCAGTTTATTTGACCTCTTTGAGCCTCAGTTTCCTCATCTATGTAATAGACATGGCACAACAATGATGAGCAGGATAATTCGCTGCAAAGTCAATCAGTTAAGGATAAAGTAATCTAAAGAAAACAGAACTGTAACTTGTAGAGAGTCATGAACATTATAATGAAGCAAAGAGGAGCCCTGGTGGTGCAATGGTTAAAAGCTCGGCAGCCACATGAAAGGTCAACGTTTCAAATCCACCAGCCACTTTTCGGAAGCCCCACGGGCAGTTCTACTCTGCCCAAGAGGATAGCTATGAGGCAGAATCAACTCACAAGCAAAGAGTCTCCCCCTCTTTGGTAATGTCCTTCTTGAGCAAACTCACGGCACATACTCCCACATACACATACATGGTTCTGTCTACAGTTCCAGGGGCTGCCTAGATTGGTGGCTAAATTCCCAAGACATAAAAAGCACACAAGATGGGGATACTAACCTCCTAAGGAGCCCTAGTGGTGCAGTGGTTAAGCATTTGAATGCTAACCCAAAGTCTGCAACCTGATCCTGTAAAGGTTACAGTCTAGAGAACCCTATGGGACAGTTCTACTCTGTCCCATGGGGTCTCTTTGAGTTGACAATCAACTTGATGGCACAGAACAGCAACGACAATGAACCTCCTAAAATGAGTCAATTACCAAAAGGAGGAGAGGAAATTTCTCTGTAGGTTCTCTGGCAGCTGGCTGTAGGGGAGAGAGGAGGTGCATGGCACTCCACAGTTTGTGGTTTGACAAGAAAATACAAAGACAGAATGTTTCCTGAACAAATGTGTTTCTCCTAAGGGTTGTGTTTTAGTTTGAGTGGGGTCATTTCTGTTTCTAGATACAATGTTCACAGAGTTTCCTTAAATGAAAAGAATAAACAAGTCTGAGGGAGGCTGAGAGACAGAGAGAGTGGCCAGTGCCACAGCACTGAAGATAAAGACGTAGGGTTTTTCTTTTTCCTTTAAGAAACTTAGCTAGCTCTTCCCTGCTAACAGGCAATGTGGTTATGCAGATTTCTTATTTGTATTTTCACTGATGCAACTGCAGTTTTTGAATTACTGATAGTCTTTGCATAAAGACTAAAACAATAAAAGCATAATTAGAATACATTGTATATAGCCGACTCCAGTTTTGTCTTGCCCCAGCTCTGTATTTATGATAAATCACTAAACACGAGAGCTCCTTAGGGAGGGTGATTTTGGGTCTTGTCTCTCCACTGAGCAAAAATAGTGCCCGAGACTAGAGCCTGAATTTCAATTTTGCAAGGGTACAGTTGAACTGAATAATACTTGGCACAATGCAGTGCACAACTGAGCCACTAAACGGCTGATTTACTAAATTATTATTAGATGAGCCCTTGCTGTTCCAAATGAAAGTGCAGTCACTGTCTTCCTTCATGGTGTGTTCAAATTGTTCTGTGTTTAAATATTCAGCATGAGGCTAATGTGAACTGATGAACTGAGACTATAAACATTCACTTTCAATACAGACAGAGCGACAGAGATGCAACATATCATGTGGCCTGTGAAGGTGAAAATGATTTATTTTTAAGGATGTTGCTGCCTGCTTCCATTACTTTAAGGTACTCTTAATTAGTATGGTGTTTGAAATGACTAATTCCCACGTACAGGAAGAGCAGCCTCATGGACACAGATTTTCACAGTGCAGTAAAAGGGAGGCTACCCTCAGGGTTTGCTGTCTCTGTAGTTCAGTGCCTGGAGTCTTTTCATGGTAGTCTGTAAGGCACCAACAAGGTCACACTTTGGCCAGACCAACTACAGTTTTTGACATTCAGTGACTTTTTTTTTTAGACCTAGTCAATGGGTCAATCATTTATCCTCCTATGATACAATCCCTCTATAATCCATCCTCCTGCAATTCAATCCCTCCCCATATAATTTATCCACCCATAGTCCATCCCTCCTACAATCCTGCCCCCTGAAATCCATCCATCTCCCTATGACCCAGGCCTCTGTAATTCATCTGCCTACAATCCAACTCCCCTACAACCCACCCCCTTTAAAATCCCACCCCTCCATAATCTAGGACCCCTGCAATATGACTCAACCCCACTACAGTCCAAACCCCTAGGATCCATCCTTCTGCAACCTATTCTCCTTACAATCTATCAGTGCTATAATCCACTTCCCTACAATCCAACTGAAGCGCCGACGGCACAGTGGTTAAGAACTCAGGTGCTAACCGAAAGGTCTGTAGCTGGCGTCTACTAACCACCCCTTGGAACACTATGGGCCAGTTCTACTCTGTCCTATAAGTCCACTAGGAGTCAGAATTGACTCAACTGTAGTTATTTTTTGTTTCCTTTTTACAATCCAGCCCCGCTCAGTCTGTATCTACTGGGCAGCCCCACGAGCACCTCACTTCTCATCTCTATAGCTTCCTGACTGACACCTGCTGAAACAAACAGCAACCCTTTGCTCCTTGGGCAAATGCAATGCCTCCTCCCTCTCTCCCTTTGAGGGCAGTTATAGGTAAGCACTTAAAATACTGTGATCACTTACAGTAGATTAGAATTTTTTATTGGTGCCATGTTGCCATAACAACATGAAGACAGCAGATGACTTAAGCGAAGCTTGCAAAGCAAAAGGCTGCTCATCTGGCAGTTAAAATGAATACAGTTCATTTCACAAGTTTCCCATATGGACTCTTAGTGTATGGTAATGAGGAGACCATATGGTGAGGGAAAATGCACTGAGAACAATTGGGTTCCACTGGCTGAGTGGGAAGTTGGGAAAGAAAATGTGGGTGAGAGATTCTGGTGTGCTCTCTGGGTTCAAGGTCTGGCAGAGGTTTGCTTGGGATGGTTGTCTTCCATAGGCTGTTCACATTTCTTAATCTGTTCCTTAATATGTCAACTGTGTGAAATGACAAACATCTTGCAAATTTTGCAATATCATTCATCACAAACTGTCAGCAGTGTTTGCAAATCTGACTTGCAAGATCTTCTAAATGTGTTGTGCTTAAAAGACAATGGTACTAAGTTTTTAGACAGAGTGCAGGAAAATTTAAGCACTTCTGACAAGCAGAAACATTAACAGTAATCATTTTAAAAACACTTGCATCTTTTGCCTGTGTGTTTCACTGTAAATAATGCTAGGATGCATAAAAGCTTTAAAGTAAAAAAAATGTAATAAACAACTTTATTTTGTTTCATAAAGCATGAAAAATGCTCTGAGCCATGTCTACGCAGTATCTATATGTGCAAAGGTATGGAGACTTGAGTGGTGCATCCGTGCTCCTTGCAGCTGACCAGATTGGAGACCTGGGAGGACAGCTTGAAAAAAGCTCTGAAGTCAATTCTGTACTATACATGCTTCATAAAAGATGAATTTAAATGCATTAGTTAGACACGGTGAGCTAAATTAGAAGGTCAGGCAGGGCTGGGAGGGCTGAAAAATCACACAACCAATGAGTGTAATTACTCTTTTTTAAGTCTATTAAGTGATGTTGTTCCATCAAGGCTCAGGGGTATAGGACATGAAGAACAAGATAAAGTAATGTGTATTTATTACTCCCACTGGATCAATTTACTGGATATTTTCAGCTCCATAAAGCAAAATACACAAATGCAGCTTTTGTTACTTTTCTCAAACTGTTTTATTTTCTCTAAAAGAAGGACTGGATTTGGAGAAAAACATTTGCCCTGTGGAGGTCCCTAGACCAACTCTTTCACGGTGAGCAGCCAGAAAGCCAGTGAGCACTGAAGTCGGAGGGCAGCTAGGTGTGGCTGGAGAAGAAAGACGCTAATCCCCTCAGGGCAGAATTACGTGGGTCTCCAGATCTGAAGGAGAAGTGGGAACTCAACGTATTGGGAAGAAGTTCTTAAGTCAGAAGACCTCCATTTGTCTTGGTTCCCATTCCTTAGTCATGAAGCCTACTAGGCAAGTCATTAGGCAACTCTGGGCTGTGACAACTCATCTGTGAAGTCATTTAAGTAACCACCATGCAGGGATTATTGGTTACCCTTCCCTGAAGTCTTGCTATCTGCCAGGAGTACGCTTGTGTAAATTGCCTCACTAATTCCTAACAACAGTGCTATGGGGGTGGCTGTCTTACAAAGGAGAAAGTGGGACTCAGCAGGTGAGGTCACATGCACCAACAGTCCGAGCTTGTCTATGGAGGCCTGGTAGAACAGCGGTTAAGAGCTCTGCTACTGAGAGGAACAGTGTGCTGTCACCGGGCAGGGAGAGCAGTGGAAGCTGCATAGAGGTGGGCATGTAAATCTATACGGGAATGTACACTTTCACCCAGTCTTAATAAAAAAAGATAAAAAATAAGAAAAAGAGCTCTGGTACTAAACAGAAAGTTGGCAAGTTGCTCCTTGGAATTCTATGGAGCAGTTCTACTCTGTTCTTTTTGGGTCACTACAAGTCAGAATCAATTCAACGGGGAAAGTTTTTTTTCTTTTTTAACTAACCTAATGGTCGGTGGGAAACTCTGGTGGTGTAGTGGTTAAGTGCTGTGCCTGCTAACCAAAAGGTTGGCAGTTGAAATCCATCCAGTTCTCCTTGCAAACTCTACTCAGTTCTACTCTGACCTACAGGGTTGCTATGAGTTTGTATTGACTCAACACAGTGATTAAAAGCTGGTGATTTGAACCCAGCCAGCAATGCCATGGAAGAAACGTATGGTGCTCTGTCTCTAAAGATTACAGCCAAGAGAACTTGACGGGACAGACACACTCAGTAACACATGGGGCTGCCATGAGTAGGAATTGACAGCAATGAGTTGAGTTATTGTTTTGTTTTTGCCCAACTGGTCATGCTGGTTTTTGAAATTCGCCTCTGTCTGACCCCGAAGCCCATGCTCTAGGCATCTATGTGACTCATGAACTTTGGTAAAGAGTGAAAACAACCCAAATGTTCATCAACAAATCAACAAAAGGTGTTATGTCCATATGGTAGAATACTACCCAGCCAGAAAGACCAAGTCCTGATACATGGCACATCACGGATAAAGCTTGGAGAGATTACACTGAGTGAAGTAAGTCAGTTACAGTGAGGCAAATATTACATGACTCCATTCACATGAAACATCTGGAACAGGCAAATGTGTACAGAACAAGGTTTATTGGGGGGGGGATGAGGAAAGTGGGAAACGGGGAGTTACTACGAAAGGTGTACAGAATGTCTGGGGTGATGAAAATCAAATAGAAATGGGTTATGATGATAGCTGCAGTGGCGACTGTAACTCAACCATGCACCTTAAAATGGTTAACATGTTGAGTGTTTTGTTACATAAATACTACCACAGTAAAATTAAAAAAATGCATATAAAAATAGAAAGCCTTTGTAATGCACTGCCGGGTACCCAGTGGGCATGAAGTAAATGTTATCTCGCTTCTTTGGAGTCACGGCTGACACCGAGAACGCCATTTAAGCCAGAGGTCTGCCTTCACTGCCCACTGAGCTAATGCTCTCCGACCACTGGTAAAGACATCTAACAAACTGAAAGGGGACAGAGGCACCGCTCCCCTTCAGAGCAGAAAGTCTCTTTACCAGAATGTTTGTGGACTACATCATGTAACTCAGCATCTAAGTTTTGGACTGACCAGGTTCCCTGCTCTCCAAGCATCTATAAGAGAAAGTAACCATCACCCCAAAGTTGCTGACCTGTTCCTTTCCCCCTCCTGCCAGGATCCTCAGAGCAAGGCAAGTCTGTATAAAACATAACAGAACGCTATGATTTTAAAACCTTCGACTGCTCTTTTCTGTGAGCATACAAAAAAGGAATGAAACAAATCTAGGATTTGTGTGATTGCAGCAGTTCAAGTTTATAGGTATAGCAACTATCCCTTATGGTGACTTTCAGGGACAAAATGATTTTAAGAGAAGGATTCTACTTGTACAGGTTTTTCCATTTGGTAAATGAGAATGATGTTAGTAAAATAAAGCGTGGACAAAGTCTTTCAAAAAGCACAATACAGTATACAAAGGCATATTATTACAGAAAGCTGTCTGTTTGGTCATTGGAGCCATTTCATTTGACAGAATATGTGGGTGGTTGTATGACTCTAGTTCTGTCTACTCACAAACACATGGGTTTAATAAAGTGGAGTTTGTTTTTTAAGGTGTGTGGTCCATGGCTCACTGCAACACTCCTGTTTGACAAACACTGGGCAGGATTCTAAGCAAGGCGGAGTCCCTTTGTGTCCCCCTAACAATTGACAGCAAAAGTATAAATCTCAAGTCCACAGGAATACCTTGTGCTTGCTCCATCCGCTATTTCCTGACCCTGACCTTGAACTCTTGCTCCACCTTAACATTCAGAGCCAAGAGGACAGCCACTCTGATCTGAGTCACATGAGAGCTTCCTGGGGTGGGCTGCTGCCAAAGTCCTTGCACGGTCAAGCAACTTGATGCTGGCTACAGAATATTTCCTCAGCACACAAATCCATTGTGTCCTTGCTTACTCTTCCCAAACCCAGGAAAAGGAGCTGGGAGTTTCACCATCAGGCCACTAGAGACAAAGCAACATGTGTCTTTGCTGTTTGTCCAACACTTCTGACCATGACATGCAACCTTAAAAATGTTTTTAAAAATAAATGAACAACACTGAACCTTACATTCCTATTGCTTTCTTTTCTTTAAGAATAAGAAAAGTGCTGCCTGGCTTCTTTAGATCTCAGCCACGAAACCAGATTACCACCTACTTTTCATATTGTTCCAAGGGCATTGCCTCTTTTTATTTTTACATGATCCCTATGAGTTTGGCACTACAGTCACCCCTATTTTATAGATGACGACCCTGAGGCACAGAATATGAACCCCACACTCAACCCCATACCAGGTTTAAGGTTTTCCGCTCTGCAGGAGTTGGATGGAAGAGCTGCTGCAAGCAAGGATACCACTACCACTCAGTTGGCAAACCGTCAGAGCTACCCTGTGTTGAGTGCTAAAGAATTGACAAAAATAGCCTGACAAGGTAGGAATGTTCACATCCCCACCTGACAGATAAAAAAATTGAAGCACAGAGTACAGAAAGAATTTTTTTGACCCAGTTGCCTAACTAGGAAGTGGCAGAGCTCTGGGTTCCATTCTGTCCAATCTGTGCCCTTAGCAGCAACTCCAAGGCATCAAACACTGGAAATAAGTGAAGACAGTGCTAAAATAGAAACAATGGGAAGAATCTGCCATTAAACCCATGCCTTCCTTCTACCATCAAGACAACTAAAGCCATATCATTGGACAGATACAAAATCATGGTGCCATAGAATAAATTACTTCACTTAGGAAATCTGTAGGAGCTAGATTCTTAGTAACTAACTGACCAGTTCCAATTATGTAACCAGTTTTCATCAAGTTGACTCCGGCTTATGGTGACACTATGTGTGTCAGAGTAGAATCATGCCCCATAGAGTTTTCAATGGCTGATTTTTTGGAAGTAGATCACCAGACCTTTCTTCTAGGATGTCTCTGGATGAACTTGAACCTCCAACTTTTTCATTAGCAGGTAACTTTAAGTTCTTACTACATCCATTGCCACTGAGTCAATTCCAACTCATTTGTGACCCTATAGCACAGAGTAGAACTGTCCCATAGGGTTTCCAAGGCTGTAACCTTTTTGGAAGTAGCCTGCTATATCTTTCTCCCAAAGAGTTACTGATGGGTTCCATTATCCAACATTTTGATTAGAAGCCAAGTGCTAATTACCACACAACCAAGGCTCCTCAGATTCTCAGTAGACAGAAATAAAGGTAAATCCCCCAACAGCATGGCTATGCTCTGAAAGGAGACTGACATTCATTATATAACTAGCTGATTTAATTGCTCACCAAGAGTAAATCAGGGTGGAATGAGAAGAAGGGCCTGGAAGATGGAGGACTTTTCAAAGACAAGGACGCTATTACATGATTTCTTCTTCAGGTGAAACACTTTCAAGAAGATTTTTATCAAGATGAATTGTGTTCAGTTGAACTGAGGCTGTTCAGAGACCTGAAAGCATGAGATGGAAGGTGGAGCGGTCCTTCCCCTAGGTCAACACAGAAGACAGATGCCTTTGCTGGTTACAGTCTTTCCCCTCCTCTGGCAAACAGCACCCCCCTGCCTCCAGCTTCTTTTCAGATATGGACAGGGTCTGCTCTGACAGGTGGCCAACGAGCGTAGCAGCCACACAGGTAGGATTTCACTGATCCTCCAAGGAGGATCGCTTGGCCAGGAAGACGCCCACTCCTTTTTTTCTAAGTGTTTCATGAAGATAAAGAAACCTAGAAATGACCTATCTCTAGACTAATGTGGGAGGAAAAAAGGTCCTCTCAAATTCTCATTTAATTTATAGTAGTTTTCCCTGAGCAGTAAATGAAATTTAACTTTTCTGTTAAAGAACAGTTGTATTCTTTCCACTTGCCTCAGTGTCCTCAACTAATTCTACACTCTGAACTTCTTCAGCATTTAACTGAGCTCTCTCCTCAGAGGTCTCGCAGAGCTTCGGTTGTTCTTTTGTTAAATGTACCTATTATTTTCTAGTCTTCTCATTTTTTAGTTGTGTTTGATGGTCATTCTGGCACAGGGGCCAAACTCTTCTGGTACAGAGAGAGAAATATTCTCAACTTGACAACTGGAACACCAAAACCAAACCCACTGTTGTTGAGTCAATTCTGACTCATAGCGACCCTACAGGATAGAGCAGAACTGCCCCATAGCATTCCCAAGGAGCTCCTGGCAGATTTGAACTGCTGAGCTTTGTGGTTAGCAGCTGTAGCGCTGAACCACTACACCCACCAGAGTTTCTGACAATAGGTCTAACAGTCAATAGAAGTGAATTTCTTTCTTTCTGTTTTGGCAATCAATGACATACTGTTGCATGACACATACACACATGCACACATAGATACATAGATGTATGTCTGTATACAGTCTACTCTTTCTTGAATTTGTTTAATTTTGCACATATTTGTAGATTATTTTCCCAACTAGGTAAACTGTCGCTGGAGGAAAGAAGCTCTGTCTTATTTTCTTAGTCTCAAGATTTGCCAATATGTTTTCTTTTGAGCTCTGGCTTTCTCCCATCAACAGGGCTAAGGATGGATCTTCAGGAAGGTAGAAATGTAATGTTTTTCTGCCTTCTTATAAACTGGCATGGTGTGGTAATTGGATCCCTTGTGGCAAACTGCTTAAGAGCTCATCTGTTAACCAAAAGGTCAGCAGTCAATTCTACCAGCTGCTCCTTGGAAACCTTATAGGGCAGTTCTTCTCTGTCCTATAGGTTTGCTATGAGTTGAAATCAATCTGACAGCAACAGGTTAGGTTTCAGTTCTAGTGATTAATAACCTAGACTTGGGTGCCAGGCTACGTAGATTTGAACTCAGTCTAGCAATTTACATGTTGTGTGACCTTTGGCAAATTATCTAACATCTTTCTGCTTACTTTCTTCTCTAAAACGGGGTGGTAAGAGTACCAACCTCAGGGTATTATTGAAAGGATGAATGATTGACATATGTAAAAATACGTACAAGAGTGCTTAATGCATGCGTTTGCTCCTTTCATTACTGGTGACCTTACAGCACCAATCAAAGCACAAAAATTCGAATTGCTTCTCTATCAATGAATAGAGTTTTTTGAATCACCTAAGCTCAAGATTCCAGAGACAATAGCCAAAATATGAAGTATTCTGACCTTTGGCAAACGCTCAGGGTCCCCAGGGTGCCGGGGAATGACCTTCTGTAACCTCTGGAAACCATAGTCGATGGTGGGTTCGTTCAGAGCTGCAATAAAAAAGTTACACAATTAGGAAACAACCCAGAACATGATTTACCACAATGAATGGTACAGAAATAACTGAAGACATTGAAAGGCCAATTAATACTACCCAAAATGGTCCCTTTGCTGAGTATTTTCACCCCCTACTTCTGCCATTTACCATGCTGGGGAGTAACTTGTCCCCAAAGAACATCAGTAGCAGGTCTTAAATTCAGCTCTTCTGACCAAAATACTATAGTCTTTACATTATTATCCATATAAAGTAAACGGAATTTGATGGAAAGTCATAGGATTCACTTCTATCAGAAGCTCAAGTCAGCATCCTCAAGGGCTTGCCCAGGGTATCCACACACTGAAAATAGCAGGAGAATTCAGCATACTTATATAACTGCAAAAACTCTAGCAAAACTCATCTGGTACAATACTGCAATGTCTCCGGTGGCAATGAAACCAGCAGAAGTACGGTGAGGGCAGAAGAGCACACCCAGAGTGGGTCTTCTAGTGCAGAGTCCCCATTCTACCCTTGATAGCCCGCAGAGAGCTACTCACTGAGCACATCCTTGGTGCAAAAGTCTCACAACTAAAATGACTGATTCACCAATATCAAGAACAAGACCAGCCTCAGCAGAAGACAAGCTTACAGAAGCTGCATTTCCAAAAGCACTTCTTGAAAGGACTAACAAAAGAGCAAATTGGCAGTATTTGGAGACACTGGGTTTTGCCACACCCTTGTCAACTACGTCCTCTTCAAAGCATCCTTAAATGAAACACAACAGAAAAAGGACCCTGATCTATTTGTTTCAGATTTCCTTCCTGAATAGAAGAGCAGTTCTGCTCATCCTACAGTGTTGCGATGAGTCGGAATTGACCCGATAGCAGTAAGTTTTAGGTGGGTAAAAAGAGCTGGACGCTCGGCCCTCTGCCCTCACTCCCCATAGCCTCTTCCTAGTGGGGAGGTAAGTTGTTTTTTTTTTCTTCTTTTTCAGTGTAACCAAAATAATCAGCCACATATTACCTCTCATACTGAGTAAAAAGACAATCTGTAACTCTGACATTTATCTATACATTAGAAAATAAGTTACCATATGCTTTATTTAAAATGCATTTTTCCATTAACTTAAATTTTAAAAGTAAGATTCATACTACTACTAACTTTTAAAAAACTGTATTAAATTCAAATAGGTCCCAAGGCTAATGGAAGCAATTTGTATACCAACCCAAACTGACTGGCCTACTTTTCAAAATACAGGTATGATAATCTTGTGGTTTTAAAAGGACATTTAAATTGAAAGACTGTGAATTTAGTACATAATTATACCAATAGAACCCTTTAACTTGTCAACTTATAAATCTAAAAGGCTATCAATCATTTCTAAAGAGGAAATAAACCTTAAAGTTCCTTGATTGACAGTGCTTACTTTTTATGTAAGGGGGGAAAAAAAGGAAGAAGCAGGTGGGGGGGGGGTGCTGCGTAAAGTGGCCAGAAATCCATTTACAAAAGTACATTGTTTTACATAATAACACCTCCAAAAGACACATAAATCAGAGTAAGTACTTTTTCCTCTCTTGTATATTTTAAGTAGGACTAAACTTCAGGTAACTTTATATTAGACAGATTTTTCCCCAAATGTAATGTCTATTGAAGTTGTTAATACAGTTGCATTTTCACTGAAGATAATGCAATCGTTTTTGCAAATATGAGCTTCAGCTATCCTCATCCCTATCCTTAAACAGTAAACTTTCAACCCGTCTCTTGTGGGAATTAACTAAAATTATTCCCAGGTGTACTGAATCTCTCTATCTCTACTAGTCTATAAGTTAAAGCACAATATTTATTATTCCTCCCACTTTATGAATTACTTTCTAAACCCTTGAGAAGAATTCTTCTTTTCAAATTAGACTTGTACAGAAAAAGCTACAGAAGTCTTTGTGCAGGGAAGCTGTTACTCGTAAAATCCATAGTATTTAATCAAGAAATGCCGAAGAGGGAGGAGTAGGAGCACCCAGCTTTAACTTATGTATCATATCCCTCCCCACCCATAATGCTAATGGCCAGCAAAAAAAGTGTGACTAGGAATAACAGCATGAGACAATTAAATGCATCATTTTGAACATCTGAAGACATAAGTAAGCATCCTGAAAATTTTAATTCTTGGTTTTATTTTTCAGTTTCAACCACTGTTAACATCTAGATTGTTGGCCTACCCCTTCAATAATTTGCATAATAAATGCCTCCTGTATCAGGAAATCTGTGGTTGTTGACTGATTGTCTGACGTATTGGGAGTAGGATGTGTTTCTCTGCCTATACTACTCTGCCTATACTATCACAGCAGAGTAACTGACACGTAATATCAGCAATTAAAAGAACCGATTCAGATATCATATGGAACTCATAGCTGAGAAGTCTAAAGAGCCTTCCCAGAGACGTCATTCCACTGCTATGAAAAGTAATTGAAATAGACATGTTAGACTCATTATTAAAAGAAAAATAAGCATCTACTTGAGAGGGTTATACTAAGTGAGAAAGGAAGTATTTCAGATAGTAAGACAAAGTTTTTTATTTCCCATGCCTTTATGATTTGCTCTGTGCTCATGTTTCCAAATATATTAACATGCCATCAGTTTACTACCAAAAGTTGCAATGTGGTAGACAAAGGTAACATTAAAGATACACAAAAACAAAGCCTCCCGTCTTAAATTCAAAGGAGACGGATGATTTCTCTCATTGCAGTGACAAGAGAAAAAAGTGAGCCAGTTTCTCAGTGTGAGGAGCTTTCTCTTAAAGATTGTGATTTAATTTTTTTTCAAAGTCCTGAAAACAACTTAAATGGCAGAAGGATTTAAGTTAATGCTGGCTCACAAAATGATTCGAATATGATGCCATCCTCAAAAGAAATGCCATGAGGGGAAAAAAAAAGTACTGATAACACAATGCACTGCTAGATGAGAAAAGTGACAAGAGCATATTATGAGATTTTTGTTTTGTTTTTAAAAATCCTCACAACTGCACCAGTAATCAACAGCTTCATAAAGGGAGAAAACATTGAAATTATCAAGGATTTCACTTAACTTGAATCAATGCCCATGGAAGCAGTAGTCAAGAAAGGGACATATTGCACTGGGCAAAGTGTTAATAAAACAAAGATGTCACTTTGAGAATTAAAGTGCACCTGACCCAAGCCATAGTATTTTTTTATCACCTCATATGCATGTGAAAGCTGTCAATGAACAAGGAATACCAGTGAACTGATGCCTTTGGATTGTGGTGTTGGTGAAGAATATTGAATATTGCATGAACTGCCAGGAAAACAAACAAATCTGTCTTGGAATAAGTATAGCCAGAATGTTCCTTAGAAGTGGGGATGGCAAGAATTCTCATCCAATGTACTTCAGTTGTATTATCAGGGAGGATCAGTACCTGGAGAAAGACCTCCTGTTTGATAAAGTAGAGAGCGGGAGAGCAAAGGGAGACCCTCAAACACCCTCAAAGTTGACATAGTGGCTGCAGCGATGGGCTCAAACATAGCCACAACTGTGAGGATGGCAGAGGGCTGGACAATGTCTGGTTCTGTTGTACACAAGCCTGCTGTGAGTCAGAATAAACTCAATGGTATCTAACAACAACAACATGTACAATGTAACTATATTTTCTTTCTTAATGAACGTATACAGAATAAGGAAAATACACCTGTGCATAAATTGCCTGTGAATGGTTATTTCTAAGTAGCGGTTCCTAAAGCACTTTTCTTCCTCCTCTTTATGCTGCATATTCTCCAAATTTTTCACAATGAACATATATTACTTTTATAATCAGAGAAAAAGGTTAAGAGCAAGAGATTGTTGCTGAGATGGAATCTGACCCCCTTGTATAAAGTAATGACATAAGAAAGTATGCCTTAAAAGGGGTCTGTATACCCTTTAATAACCCTGCATAGGTTATTAGAGACCATAAGAAAAGTTAAGTAGTATACTTTGGCCAGTTGTATAAATATATGACTATTCATAAACTTTCTGAAAATCAACAGAGAGGGTAACAGGGAGGAACCATAAAGAATGGGATATTTATTACATCGGTGGGGGTAGCAGTACCTTAGGGACATACATCGACTCTGCAAGAATGTAATATAAAGCTAATCCTTACACAAAGTGACCTCATTGTACTCAGAGCTGACGGGCACCGGTAGAAATACAACTAATCAGGTTTATTGTTTTTGGGTTTTTTTTCCTCCCTTAAAACTTGGACAATCCCGAGAATCTTGTAGAAACAAACAAACAAAAAGCCAACCCCCATGCCACTGAGTCAATTCTGACTCATAGTGACCTTATAAGATAGGGCAGAACTGCTCCATAGGGTTTCCAAGGCTATAAATCTTCACAGAAACATACTGCCACATCTTTCTCCTAAGGAGAGGCTGATGGATTTGAACCATTGATCTTTTTGGTTATGCAGCTGAGTACTTAACCACTACACCACCAGAGCTCCTAAGAATCTGGTAGAGACAAAGAAAACTTCACTGGGTGTGATTAACCACAATAGGATACATGTTGGAAACCCTGGTGGCATAGTTGTGAAGCGCTACAGCTGCTAACCAAGAGGTTGGCAGTTCAAATCCACCAGGTGCTCTTTGGAAACGCTATGGAGCAGTTCTACTCTGTTCTATAGGGTCACTATGAGTCAGAATTGACTTGATGGCAGTAGGTTTGATTTGGTTTGTAGTGGGATACATGAAGCTATGAAATATAAAAGGAAGGGGAAGATGTGGCAGTCCCTGTGTCCTTCCTTCTAATCACCTAGTCTCCACTCTCTGTAGAGGGTTTGAGAGGGTGTCACCCCTGACCAGTCAAGGAATGCAACAGAATAAGGGAGGCTCACAGGTTTAGAAAAAATTTCATAATCCCAAGCAAGAAAAGGGTCTGTTTTGAACTCATCAGACTGAAATGGAACCAGTGTACACATTTTAAAAGTTCTTGAATGTATCAAATCACTCAAATCAAATTACTCAATAACCATTATTAGTACCTACCACTCCCTTACAGAACATTTGTGAGAATTAGTTGCTTTATGTTACAGCACTACCGGACCTTAAAAATAAGATTTCTGAAAGATATGTACAATCATCCAATTCAAAGGGACAGATGAGATATTTTGATGGTAAAATTGGAAGGCAGCTCAGGATCTTACCACTAAGCTTCCCTCCTGCTCAGGAACCCAGTCTCTTGTCTCCCCAAAAGTCAGGCAGTGGATCTCTGCTTCCACTTCTGTTGAAGTCATCCCTGGGGTCCCACTCTACTACCCAGACACACAGATATAAGAAAAGATCAGGCTGCAAGGGAGCTACAAACATTTGAATTTAAGATGTCCTCCACTGACCCCATCAAACACAGTGGTGGATACTTAGTTATTAAGTAAGCTTCATCAGACCTCTCAAAGGGAGCTGTGTACAATCTACTAAAGGAAGTTGGGAGTTTTCTTGCAAACACATGAAAAGCACAGCTAAATGTTCCTAATCAGGAGAGCCAGCTTACAGAGCAGAACCATCAGCTGAGATTTCAGACGGGTCCTCTCAACCCCAGCCACAATATGATGCTGGGGGAAGGACATGGGCGGGAAGCTCATGACGGATGGATGCGGAGGGCATCTCAGCTGCATCTAAGGAATTACAGTAAAACCTGAGAAACCCTGACCCCTTGTAAGGCATAACTTGGTCAGAGAAGGACAATTCAAATATTTTTCACCAGTAGAGAGTGACAGAAAGATGGTACGGATGGCTGCACGCTGTCAAAGGTAGAAAACTTGGAGACCGGGAAGAACATGGCCGTCCCATCAATTTCCAGCTCTCCCAGATTTCACTCTACTTTTCAAAAGCAAAAGTTAATCTAACGGTTAAAAGAAAAATTACATTTTTCTTAATTTATTTGGCCTCGTATTGGGACTGTGTATAACTTAGGCCCTTCCTAATCTCAGGCCCCGCCCCCCTCCAAAAAAGAAACCAGTAACTTTGTACCAGGTACCCTTCACTATTCAACCTTTGCTGTCCTGGGCTTCAGCAGAGACAGGACACTCCCGATTACATAGAACTACTGGCTACAATACTCAAATGTTCCTACAGCATGAAATGATATATGCAAAGAACACGGAGAATAATAAGGCTAGATTTTATAAACTAATACTAATCGGAGGATCACAATAGCCAGTTCAAATTATCTAGTACAGAGCAGACTCTATCCAAAACACACATGTGGATTTTAGCCTTGTCATGCTTTTAGTCTTGTCTTACTTGCTTTTTAAAGAAATCCACTGCACAAACACATCAAATAAAGAGAATTCTCTTTAGGGGGATTTCTTTGCAAATTAAAACCATGTAGTCAAGAAGAAGGCACTCTTGCTTCGTTATGACAATTGATTTTTCCCTTTACAGAGTTTCCTTTTAGAGCAATAGCTCCTCTGCCTTCTTTAACTTCTTGGACACTTATTCCTGGAAACAATGGAAATGAGAGGCTGAGAGCTGTGTTCCCAAGCATCAGGGGAAAAATGCTTTGGGTGCCATTCCAAACTGAGCGCGCCCAGCTCCCCAGCTTTTACGGCTCAGCGACGACGCACTGCAGAGCTTTACCATATTTCTGGGGTTTTAATTTCCTTTTTTTAATGGTTGTGTGACATGATGTCATTTTGACTGGAAATAAAAAGAAATGCAGATATTAGGAAGGTAATATTTATATTCTATTGCCATTTAATGTCCAAACAAATATCTCGACTCTATGCCAAGTAATAAATAAAACCTCAGAGCAGAGGCAATGATAAAACTAGCACCTGGGTCTCTAGACTTCCCTGGTGACTACTCTATATTTGAACTAAAGGAGTAACTGCAGAGCATTTCCCTTCCAGGCAGATCCATTCTGGGCATGAGAGTTATTACATATGTGTTAGGCAGAGCCTTTTTGTTCCATAATGGCCCCATTTTTTCCTTCAGTCACTAAATTAACAACCAGAGGTAAACAATAAAACAGCAAGTTATCTTCACAAACCCATCTTTAAGACTGACTTTAAAATACATAAACCGAAAAATCAACCAGAAACCTAAACGAGAGCCAGAAATACGGCACATGGAGAGAGTTGCAGCATTTCCAGCCATTTGGATATTTCATTACCTGCCTCTGTCTTCAATACACCAGGGGTATTCTGGGTCGCCTCTTCTGCAGGACAGGTATTCACCCTTAAGGAACCTAAAACTAGATCTCCAGGAAGTGGAGGCCTAAGAAATGCTTTCACAGCTTGGAGGCCTGCATCAGGAGCCAGTGAGACTCAGGGAAGCTTCGGAATAAGGCTCCTTGCATGGCAGAAAGCTGTCACCAAACCAGAAGGGCATCAGGATGCAGCCAACATGGGCAGCTTGTACTAACACAGGAGCCAAAGGAAAATGTGCAAACTGGTTCCAAAAGTCCCCTGACTTCTTATTTGTCGTCTTCAAACCACTTGATACACGGCAACAACTTGGAGACTCAGAAATCAAGCAAAGGAAGGAACATCTCTCTCTACTGAAATCACAGAGGAGAAAGTAGACATGTGTTGCTGAGACTTCTTTGTAGCCAGTGGGGCCAAGAATGCTGGAGGAGGGTGTGTAAAGCAAGGCCTGCAGAGAGAATGAGTGGCAAAGCTGAGGAGAGTTCAGGATGATGAACTGCAAGGGGCTTTTTGAGAAAGAGGGTGGATGGAAGAACTTGACTGTAGCTGGGAATGCAAAGAACTGGTACGTTTGGAAATTAATAAGCTTCAAGAAGTGTGGGCAATCAAGAAGAGGAAGGAGGAATTAGGAGTGATTTGCTTTTGTTTTTCAAAATGTAAACAACTTTACTGTTTTTCTAAACCTAAAATTCATTCATTCTTATTATATTAAAAAATAAAATTAAAAAACACAAAAAGGGGGAGAAGACCATATATAAGCACTATTTATATTTTTGCATGTATGCTTCCATGTATTTTTACAGTAGTATTTTATGTAAACATAGGTTATATCCATCTGCTCTTTTTAATGGCTGCTGAGTATAACATTATATAGATGGACCATGATTTACTTAACAAATTCTGTACTAAGGGGGATGTGGGTTTTTTCCCCTAAAATTTCAGAAGTCTAAGAAGTCCTATGATGAACAACATTCAGGATAAATTTTAAAGAATATATGTACTTGAAGTCTTTTGATGCTATCCTTCAGAACGTACGTACCAATTTATGCTTGTGCAAGTGACTTCTGAAGGCATTTGAAAAGAAAACTCATTTTTAATATTTCACATCTTGAACTCAATTATTCCATATGTTATAAGAACCCTGTGAAGGGTTTTAATAGATTAATGACCACAATGACTACTTCTCCAGGCATCCTTTTAAACAAACCCTGAGGTTATATAAAGCCCTTTCTCTCATAATATCAAAATGCTTTATAGACATTACCTAATCAATTCCTACCTACATCCTGGACATAAATGTCAAAGACTATTACTCTTAATTTACAAGTGAGAAACTGAGGCACAGACACAGCTGGTAGCATCTCTAAGGCCACAACAGAATTACAAAACTGAAGTCTCATTTTTTTGCAATGCTTTATTTACTCTTCCAAACAACTATTTTACTTTAACACTGGTAAGTCTTAATAGGAAGCATACTGACAAGTCCTACTGCGAAATCAAATAAACTGCTCCTATTTCATCAAATACCTAAGAAAAGGAAATTAGTGCTAACAGAAACTTTGTGCCCAGACTCCTGACTTCACACATGTGAATGAGCTATCCAGAAGGTTCGATTGCCTGATTTCTTTACTTAAAGCTTGCCATGTCAACATACACTGTTTGAGGACGTCACCCTGATATTTTAAAATTGCCCCACAAAATGATGGAGTAACTATGCTTTCTGCCCCATCCAGCTCTCTGTATATGTTTGAGCTGACTCACCAAGGTCAATTCCTCATTTAGGCAAAAGGGACTCAAAATGCTATTATGGATACATAAATCAAATTGTTTCATGCCACAACTGGTGGGTATCTTCTAGAAGGGTTTAGGCAAGCATTTACTGGCAGAAACAGAACACTGTCAGGAACAGACTCTTTTGCTGCCCCTGGAGAATTACGTTGTGTTGTTGTTCGGCATCATCCAGTTGGTTCTGACTCATGGAGGCCCTATGTACAAAAGAAAGAAACACTACCCAGTCCTGTACCACCCGTACAATCTTTGCTACACTTGAGACCACCATTACAGCCACTGTGTCAATCAATCTCGTTAAGTATTTTCCTTTCTTTTGTTAACCTTCTATTTTATCAAGCATGCTGTCTTTCTCCAGGAACTAGCCCCTCCTGGTACCATGTCCAAGGTGAATGAGACCAAGTCTCACCCATCTTTGTCTCTAAGGAATATTCTGGCTGTAATTCTTCCAAGACAGATTTGTTTGTTCTTCCGGCATTTCATTTTCCATATTCTTTGATATTCTTCTCCAACATTACAATTCAAATATGTTGATTCTTCTTTGGTCTTTCCTATTCATCACCTAGCTTTTGCATGAATATGAGGCAACTGAAAATATCATGGCTTGTGTCAGGTCCACCTTACTACCTGAAGTGACCTCTTTGCTTTTTCATACTTTAAAAAGCTCTTTTGCAGCAGATTTGCCCCGTGTAATACACAGTTTGATTTCCTGCCTGCTACTTCCATGGATGTTGATTGTGGATCCAAGTAAAATGAAACCCTTGACAAGTTCAATCTTTTCCTCACTTATCATGACGTTGTTTATTGATCCCTTTGTGAGGACTTTTATTTCCTTTACATGGAGGTATAATCCATACTGAAGGCTATCGTCTTTGAATTTCATCAGGAAGTGCTTCAATTTCTCTTCACTTTCAGCAAGCAAGGTTATATCTTCTGCATATCACAGGCCATTAATGAGCTTTCCTCCATTCCTGATACTGCACTGTTGTTCTTCACATAGTCCAGCATCACAAATTATTTGCCCAGCATACAGATTGAAAACATGTGGTGAAAGGATACAACCCTGATGCATACTATGCATGATGTTAAACCCCTTGTATTCTCTTGTTGCATTAGAATAACTACTTCTTAGCTCTACATATAGGTCCCTCATGAGCACAATTTAGTGTTCTGGAATTCCCGTTTTTTCCAATGTTATCCACATTCTTTTATGATCTATACAGGCAAGTGTCCTTGCTTAGTCAATAAAACACAAGTAAACACCTTTCTGGTATTCTCTGATTTCAGCCAAGATCCATCTGATATCCCTGGTTCTACTCCTCTTCTGAAACCCATCTTGAATTTCTGGCAGTTTCCTGCCAATGTACTACTGCAACCACTTTTTATCTTCATCAAAATTTCACTTGTGTTATACTCTGTCTAAAATAGGAAATACATGAACTTACAATAATAAGGAAGACCAGTAATGCTTGGTTTAATAAAGTAGATAAGAAAAGTTGACCCTGATATTACGTGTCATGTGCTCTGAACAGCTTAGCCTCTCCAGGAGCTTTATTATAAATTTCCAAATGAGACACCAGTTGAAAACTAATAACATCCCTCAAGCAAACAAAAGCTTGAATATCTTCACAATTTCTTTCCACGCCCCCCTCCTTTTCATCTTGGATTTTTCTTTATTTGGCTCGTTTATGATTTGGTCTTAGAGCCAGATTTGCCCATTTGAATGAGAAGGATAGTGTTCACTGTGCAATGCATGACGGCGTTTAAGTATTGAAGGCCAACACACTCTGTCTTTCTTTGCTATCGTTTAAGGCTAAATCCATAATTCTCTTCCCCACTGGCATATCTTCTGATATAACAAGAGTCATATTACTTCTATAATTGTTCTTCAGATTTCTTCCCAAAGAGTTTTGACAATAACTGTTATCAAGGGGAAAAAAATCACCTAGCCTGTCTGATAAACATGTTTTCCTACCTTCCCACCCCAGTGAGTGCTGTGACACTGTACTATTATCATCCAGTGTGTGTTCAGAATGAGCTTAGAACAGCAATTGCTGGGAATAGGCAGGCGATAAACCGCATTGATTTAACACATCTTGTTTTCAATCATGCTTGGATTTTCTGAGCACGCATTTTTCCTGTACTCTGGCTTGTAGCTTTTATCTGACGAGCTGATCCCTTTTCACTAGAAAATGAAAAGGTCGCACAATAAGACACGGTTTACTGGAACTTGAACACGCACCAGGGAAAGTATTTTAGATAAATACTGTCAGACATAGTGGAGCTGGATTTCAACAACACAATTGCTAAACAGCAACACTTATTACTTGCCTAGAACAAGCCTACCAGCAACTTAGGACTCTCAGCAGGGGACAGCACCAAGTCGGGCTCTGAAGCCAAGAAACCCTCCGCTGAGCCTTGCACTAACCAAGCATAGAGTTTTGGGCCCAGCTCTGATTTGTAATTGTTAATATCATGGTGTTACAAGACAACTCAAAAACTACTCCCACTGTTCACAGAATCATTTCCTCTAAACCAGTGGACAGGCTATAAAAGAGTTAGATAACGAAGTTACAGGTCTGTGCAGCAAATAGCTACTGGGGAAAAAAATTCCAAGAAAAGTGGAATAAAAGTGACTCCAGAGTACTCATTAATTCCACTAATAAGACAGGAAAGTGCCTATAACTGGGAGACATTAGGGGATTAAGTAATTATTTGGTAACATTTTAATGCAGCCAGAAAGAATGTATATTTATGCTATGTAGAGTCCTACAACAGCTTTACAGATAAGCACAGAGGTTTTTATCATCCTAAATTTCAGACTACGTGGCATCTCAAGTAAAATAATTACACTGAGCCTTCAATCAGTATTGACCCGACCTAAATGATTACTCTTACTCTAGATATCTCTAAGACTCAGCCAGAAAGTCTCCTCTACCTGAACAGTGGGGTCCAGAATCCCTTCCTTTCAGCTGTAGCCAACCAAACCATTGTCACTGAGTTGATTCCAACTCCTAGCAACCCTATAGGACAGAGTAGAACTGTCCCTTAGAGTTTCCAAGGCTGTAATCTTTCTGGGCGTAGACTGCCACATCTTCCCTCTGGAGAGCAGCTAGATCTTTCAGTTAGCAGCTGGATGCTGAACCACTGTAGCCTGCTTCCATCCCTAACAGCTAATCTGAAAATAATTTTATTCACTGTCTACTCCAGAGGTCTCCAGCCTTCTCAGTGCATGGTACCTTGGATGTCTTGACAATCTTCTTATGGTTCCCCTAAGCCAAAGAAAGTGCCCAGTTGTTCTATTTACTAACTAGTTAGGTCCAAATGGAAGCCCTGGTGCCATGGTCACTAAGTGTTATGACTGGTAGCCAAAGGGTTGGTAATTCAAATCTGTCAGACCCTCCTTGGAAATACTATGGGACAGTCCTACTCACTCCTATAGGGTTGCTATGAGTTGGAATTGACTCGATGGCAGTGGGTTTGGTTTCTTTTTTGTTAGGTCTAAACATCATTATGGTGCAAGTAGTTATGTCGTCTGCTAACCAACATTTTCATTGTTTGAATGTTATTCCACCTAGAGGTAGCTCAGAAGAAAGGCTTGGCAATCTTCTATAAAAGCAGCCATTGAAAATTCCGTGTAGCAATTCTACTCTGACAAGTGGGATTGCCATGGCAACTGTAATTTAGTAGCTATTTGGAAAAGCAATTCAAGTAAATAGGGGAAACTGTATGCAATAGTTTTGTTCATTCTAAACTAATCACAGTCAGTGATTTATGGTATGTATACCTGCTGGACGCTGCACATCTGCTCAAATCTTAGAATCATTGTATGTTGCCATTCTCACTTTCTATTCCACCTTCATTTTCATGTGGCATTTCTGCACAGTAACCCTATGGGACAGGGGAGAACTGGCCCATAGAGTTTCCAAGGAGCAGCTGGTGGATCCGAACTGCCAAGCTTTCGGTTAGCACAACAACTGCCAAAAATTTGGATTTGGAAGATACAAAACCCTCAAAAGCAACGCAGGATGATCTAACATTGAGTAACCAACTACCTCATGCTCGTAGTTCATGTGGTATCTGACAGTTTTCCTTAAGTTTAAAATATACCAAAGCACCTTGTTGACACAATAGTTAAGTTTGTGGCTACTAGTTAAGAAGGTCAGCAGTTCAAATCTACAACCACTCTGGGAGAAAGATGGCAGTCTGCTTTCAAAAAGATTGCAGACTTGAGAGTTTAGATTAGATAGTTGATAGAAACTTCATTGGGTAAAATCTGGGACAGCACACATTAGAAAAAATATCAGTATTAACTGGACTTCAACATAACATGAGTATTTCTCCCATCTTAATCCAATATTACAAGGATAGAGTAGCTGGGGCAGGGGCCTGGGGGCCATGCGCTCAGGGAAAATCGATGTCAACTGGCACAACTAGCATTTTGCTAAGAGGGCTCTCTGCACCCCACATTGGCGAGTGGCACCTGGGGTCTTAAAAGCTGCCAAGCTGCCATCTGAGGGTACAGCAAATGGTCCCAACTTAGCAGGAACGGACGATCACTAAGGACCAAAATGACATGGGGAAAAGAGAATCCAGAAAACAGAGAGACCCACATGAGTGAGCGACTACTTTGACTTGGGACCAGAAGAACTGGATGGTGTCCAGCCACCACCAGTAATAGCTGTGATGGCGTTCACAAATTTGAGTCTTGCTGGCAACAGAGAATAAATAGGGGTGCACCCTGAGATCTCCATTAAAAGACAGCAATTGGTGGTCCATGGGCCTTCAATTCCCCTGGGAGCACAGCCCCTGGCCCTGATGCTGCCCCTGCCCATAAATCATAATGGAGGTCAACTCTTCAGACAGGAATGGATTAGACTTGGCGATACAGAGTGACTGTATCATGTATGTACTTTATAGTTCTATGCATCTATAGGATGTCGTCCTACCGACCTTTTACTGGAGGAAGGGGAATGGCTAGAGAGGAGGGGATATAAGATTGTTGGGAGGATAAGACATGTACGGAGTAGAGAGGAAGAGTGTGCTGTCACTGGGCAGGGAGACCAGTAGGAGCTGCATATAGGTGGGCATATAAATTTTTATCGGAATGCACATTTTCATTCAATCATAATAATAATAATAAAAATATACATGAATCCTTCAAGAAGTAAAAAAAGACATTAAAAGAAAAAAAAATATTTCAGACTTGGAAACCCTCCAAGGCAATTCTGCTCTATCCTACTGGGTCACTAGGAGTTAGAAATGAGTGGATGGCAATGGATCTGGGTTTTTGTTTGTTTCTGTTTTTACAAAATATTCCACAACAACCTATGAGTTTGCTGGAGTATTTTGGTGCACAATCTTAGAAGGTATGGATCTACTCAGAAGCAAGAGAATGAATTAAAAGCTAAGAGCTAAAAGGATCTATTGAGTTCATTCTTGTATGTCTTTTCTAATAACAAGAGTCATAATGAGAGCAAAAGCAGCAGTAGTTAACACTTCCTAAAGACTTTATACATGTTAAGCACTGTTTCAAGCACTTAACATGCATTAACCTATCTAATCTTTACAACAGCCCTATAAAATAGAAACTATTATCATTCCCATTACATAGAGAAGGAAACTGAGGCTTGGACAAGGTAAGCATCTTTAGTTTACATAGCTAACAAGTGAAAGATCTGGTATGCACACCCAGGCAGTCTGCTTCTAGGCCTTGTTCTTAGCCACTGTGCTCTGACAGCCAAGTCAGAACAACCAACAGGCCTCTAGAACAGATAATAATCTAGGTCTCCATGACTTCTCTAATGCTTTCTTTGTTATCTATATACTCTTTTAGCTATTATTTGCCCTTGTCCTGTTCTTCATCTCAACATATGTTACGAAAACCTTTGTAACCTATTCCAGACCTCCTGTGACTTTCATTTCTCTAACAACATACTCTTCTCTTTGTTCCAACCCTGTTGGAGTAAGATGTGACTAGATTTGCATTCAAGCTACTGACCAACTGTGTGCCTTTTGAAAGTCACATTCTTTAAGAGGGTCGCCATGAGTCGGATCCGACTCAAC
Source organism: Heterohyrax brucei (assembly GCA_028571685.1). Lineage (NCBI taxonomy): Eukaryota > Metazoa > Chordata > Mammalia > Hyracoidea > Procaviidae > Heterohyrax > Heterohyrax brucei. The sequence goes on from CM053141.1 coordinate 177,264,530, forward strand.
GGCACTTGGCTGGCTTGGCTATCTGTAAAATGAATATTTGATATGATACTATTTCTAAAGTGCTTATCACACAATAAATACTCAACTGGTAGCTTTCATTACTATTAACAGAATTATCTGCCATGTGCTAGAAATAGGGACAGATGTGGGGAATACAGGACTAATTAGACATAGTCACATATTTGCCCAGTCTCTAGGAACTTCAAAGTCTAGAGGTGCAGAAAGACACAAGCGAAGTTCTAAAACAATGTGATAAATATGACAATATGAGGATCCAGCAGTATGTGAATACCTCAGCATGTTTCCCTTGTCCTCAGAGCTCAGCTGGTCATCCCACATCTATGTTAATTTGAAAATATGGTTCAAAGAATTCCCCCAACTCTGACTCTCAGATGTCAGCCTGAAATACAGCTCTGTCTAGAATATGATGCAAATCAAAGCAAACACATTACACTAGAGTCAATCCAACTCATAGCCACCTACAAGACAGAATTAATCTGCCCCACAGGGTTTCCAATGAGTGCCTGATAGATTTGAACTGCCAACCTTTTGGTTAGCAGTTACAGCTCATAATCATTCCACCACCAGGGTTTCTAGAGTAAGACATGATTGCTCGAAAACAATGTTGTTCTGTGACCAAAAGGGAACAAAAGTTGGTAAGAGATGCCTAACTAATATGAACTTCTCTCCTAGACTTGGCATGTTTTTGCACTGTATAATTAAGAACATAATATTGGGCACTTGCTAAATGCAATATTCCTTTGCTTCAGAGAATAAAAAGAAACAAAAGAACAATGCAGGCTCCATTTCCTGCATGTTAGTCTCATGTCTCCAGTGCAGATGATTCCCTTTGAAAAATTCTTCCAGGCACCATGCTCTACCCTTCAAGAGTGAGTAATCCAGTAAGGACACAGGCCTGTAACCTGCTCCCCCTAAAGACACAAAACCAGAGGTATTAATAATGTGCTAATAGTGCACTGAACAGGGAAGGAACTACTAATCCTTTATAATGGAGTTGGGGAAACACTTCTCCAAAATGCCATGTTTGAGCTGGACCTGGAGGTTAAATAGGTCTTTCTACTGAGAAGGGGAGGGAAAGGTTTCTAGGCAAAAGAAATTGCATGAGCAAAGGCACAGATATACAAAGGTCATGATGTGTTCAAGTAAGTTTAGATATTCCAGTTTGGGGACAGCACAGCTTATCTGTGAGGAGTAGGGTGCTAAAGAGTACACTACCGTCAGGAACAATAATTGGTCCTCAGTGTCCTCCAATGGATTTTATCTTGTAAGCAGCAAAGAGCTATTTAAGATTTTCCAAATCACAGGCATGACATAATCAAGTATATTTCAAAGATATAAACATAAGAATCAAATGAAGAATGGAGTTTAAAGACAACGTTATTGTGATAAACCAAATAATAAATGGAAGACTAACTAATGATGGAGAAGCCATAGAAAAACAGGGTAGATTTCAGAGATATTTTAAAGTAGAATTTACATGACTTCAGCAGTATATGTAAGGAGTTAGAAAAAAAGGGGGGACAACTCTGACATTTCTAATTTATCTGACTAGGTAGACACAGTGCCCATTTAGCAAGATAAAGAATGCAGGGAAAGACTGTATGTGGAAGAAAAAATCATGAATTCAATTTCAGACGTGTTGAAATTTTAGGTGCTAATAGGACATCCAGGTAAAAATTTCTCAGCAGACAGTTGGAAATTAAAGGTTTAAATCTCAGGAAAAACACCAAGGATGGATATAATGCTATAATAACCTTGGTGGAACAAATGGTTAATTGTGCTTGACTGCTGATGAAAAGCTTAGAGGTTCAAGTCTACCCAGGGATAATTCAAAAGAAATGCCTAGCATCCTAGACCCAAAAAATCAGCCACTAAAAACCCTATGAAGCACAGTTCTACTCTGACACTCATGGGATCACCATCAATTAGAACTGACCCAATGTCAAGTGGTAGACATCAGTCTCAGGGTAACAGTGGATATCACTGGTTTGTGAAAACTAAGGAGAGATAGCACTATGGGGGACACTAACAGTTAGGACAAGATTAGAAAATATTCAGAGAGAGGCAGAGTCAATATGGTGGACTAAACATACATCTCCCTAAATCCTTCTGGAAATCAAGATCTGAATTGATAATTAAATGGAGCCTCTGGACACCTAGTGAGCCCTAGGACACAGCATAGGGCTCTTAATTGTGACCTCACACCACTAAAAGGAAAACCTCTTCTCTTTCCCTCACCCTGCTCTTGGTGAGTGCTGGCTTTCATGGACCAAAGGTAACTCACCATTCGAACTATTTTTCTGTCTTAGCTGGCAGGTAGAGCTGGGAAGTAACTAGCAGCTAATCTGAGACACACTGCTGGTGGGATCAGCAGGTAAAATTGCCATATCTTGACAGCCCAGCTTTGGACTCTGGGCATTTTGGCATCTTTGGCCTCTCTTTCCACCTCCTCCGTAGAGTAGCCAGTACCAAGGCAGGCAGGGGGCGAGCTAGTTGGAGATGCCACCTTGTTCAACTGGAAGGTGGATGTAACCTTACAGAAGCCTCAGCTGGACCTAATTCCTGGGCTGGAAGGCAGCATCTGCTAAGAGAAGAATGCTTTTCTGACAGGAAAGTAGTATTCTACACAGTGTCACCTATGGCTGTGACCCGACAGCCGAAGCCAGCACAGCAGTAGCCTTTCTGTATTTTGAGCTAGTTTATAACATTTGGGGTTCGATACAGAGGTGCTTACTTCGCTAGCTGGGAAGAGGGACCTATAGACCTTAAAACCTGACTGACTTTGGAAGTTGTCGGGCACCTTTTACCTTTCATTTTAAGATGGCCTAGAGAAACAACTGCAGTTGATCCTCACAGTATCTCTCCCAGCCTCTATCAACTCACATGATGCCCCAAAGCAACGAACTCTGGAGAAAAGCATAGCCAAGAAATCACTCATGGCTTCAGAAAGCACCCAAAAGAAAGCACCACAGAACTTCCCAGATGAAGTAGCCTTTCTGAAACTATCAGAAGGCAAATACAAAAGGATTATATGTAGAGCCCTCCTAGAACTCATACAAAATGTAGCAGGGCAAAATGAAAAATAAAGCAAGCTGTTTAATCTGATGGTACACCAGGACTCTGAAATCCAACAGGTCAAGAACAAAATCAAAGACACAGAAACTTCGATTCAAAGCAAAGAAAACTGAATAGAGCAAATGGAAAATAGACTTTCTGATTTGGACTACAGAGCTACTTACTCCAGCATCTATGAGGATAAATCAGAAAAAAAGAAATAAGAAAAATGAAGAAGTATTAAGAAGCATGTGGGACTCTATTAAGAGGAACAATCTATGATTAATTGAAGTTCCTGAACAGGGCAAGACACCTGAGAATTCACAGAGTATTGTTGCTGAGCTGCTGACAGAAAACTTCCCAGAAATTATGAAAGAAGAATATATAGACATCCATGATACATGTTGAACACCACTCAATATAGATCTCAAAAGAAAGACTCCAATACACATTATAATCAAGCTTAACAAAATGAAACATAAGCAGAAACTCTTAAAGTTAGCAAGACTCAAAGCAAAGCTAACATTTAGAAGGAAACTCTATAGGCTTTCATCAAATTTCTCAGCAGAAACAATGCTGGCACAGAGACAGTGGCATGACACATTCAAAGCCTTGAAGGAGAAGAACTTCTAAACAAGAATTACATATCCTGCAAAACTATCTTTCAAATATCAAAATGAAACTAAGACATTTACAGATAAACAGAAACTCAGAGACTTTGTAAAAGCCAAACCAAAGCTACAAGAAATACTGAATCTCTTAGCTTAGAAGAAGAAAACCACTAACTTTATATTTTAGAAGAAAATAAAGGACACATCAGCCAGAATCCTATTAAGTTAGGGAAGGCTTCAAACTCAATCAAAGCTATAATAGTGAAAGAAACGATCAGTGATCATATCATGAAAACTATGATTTCATCATATTAAAAAGAGGGATGTACTACAGTCATTACAGTCCTTCCAGATGGAGATGAAGTTGATAAGAATGGTAGTAATTGAATCGCCATGAGTCGGATCCGACTCGACGGCACTTGGCTTGGCATAGTTTATTAAGGAGGATCATAGGGGCAGCCGTAAAGCACAATAAAGATGTAACATATCAAATCAAGAAACATAATACAGGAGTCTCAACAACCACAAAACCAACCCTGAAAAAGGTGAAAAATCAACTCAAAAAAGAAGAATGCCCCAGAACAGATTAAGAAGAGCAACAGAGAAAACATCAATGCAAAAATAAACGTATCACAATGGCAGCACTGAATACATCCCTATCAATAATCACATTGAATGTAATGAACCGAATGCTCCAGTAAAGAGACATCGAGGAACATCTTGGATTGAAAGACACATATGTTGCCTACAAGAAATTCACCTGAGACTTAAAGATAGGGACAAACTGAAAATTAAAGGACATAAATATATATCAAGCTAACAATGAACAAAGAAGAGCAGGTGTGGCAATTCTAATCTCAGATAAAATCAATTTTAATGTAAAATTCACTATCGTGGACAAGGATGGACCCTATTTATTGCTGAAAGGTTCAACACACAAGCCGGACTTAACAATATTAAATATTTATGCACCTAATATTAGAGAACCTAAATTCATCAAAGAAACACGGACTACTCTCAAACAGGAGATAGATCACTCTGCAATAATAGTGGGAGACTTCAACACTCCACTCTCAATACTGGACAGATTGTCTAGAAAGAAGCTCAGTAAAGACACAGAAGACTACATTGCCACAATTAACCAACTAGACCTCACTGACATACAGAACTTTCTATCCATCAGCTGACAACTACATCTTCTTCTCCAGTGCACGTGGAACATTCTCCAGAATAGACCATGTGTTAGGACATAAAACGATTCTCAACAAAATCCACACCACTGAATTAATGCAAAGCATCTTCTCTGATCAGAAGGCCATAAAAGCAAAAATTGATAGCAGAAAAAACATAGATAGAAAATGGAACCCACGGAAGCTGAACAACATCTTGCTCAAAAAGCCATGGGCTATAGAAGAAATCAAGAATGAAATAAAGAAATTTATGGATTCCAATGAGAATGAAAATGCTTCCTATGAGAATCTATGGGATACAGTCAAAGAAGTCCTCAGAGATCAGTTTATCTCCATAAATTCACACATCTGGAAGGAAGAAAGAAACCAAACCAAATAACTAACCCTACAGCTTGAACAAGTAGAGAGAAAACAACAGAGGAAACCCTCAGGCACCAGGAGAAAACAGATCATAAAGATATGAACAGAACTAAACAAATTAGAGAAGAATAATTGAAAAAATTGAAAAGACCAAAACGTAGTTTTTTGAAAAGATCAACAAAATTGACAAACCACTGGCTAAACTTACTAAAGAAAAAAAGGAAAGGAAGCAAATAACCCAAATAAGAAATGATAGGGGAGTTGTCATAACAGATCCAACAGAAATCAAAAATATCATAACAGAATACTATGAAAGACTGTGCTCTAACAAATTTGAAAACCTAGAGGAAATGGACAAATTCCTTGATTCATATCACCTACCAAACTTATGACAAGGTGAAGCAGAACAACTTAATAAACCCATCACAAAAGAAGAGACTGAAGAAGTCATCTAAAAATTACCAACCAAAAAAAGCCCTAGCCCAGACAGCTTCACCGCAGAATTCTACCAAGCTTTTACAGAAGAGTTAACTCCAATACTACTGAGACTACTTCACAGTATAGAAAGGGTTGGAACACTCCCAAATTCATCTGTGAAGCAGCATAACCCTGGTACTAAAGCCAGCAAAAGATCCAACAAAAAAGGAGAACTAGAGACCAATATCACTCATGAATCTAGATGCAAACATGTTCAACCAAATTCTTGCCAACAGAATACAACAACACATCCAAAAAATAATCCATCATGACCAAGTTGGATTTATACCAGGGATGCCAGGCTGGTTCAATGTCAGAAAAACAATTAATGTGATCAAACACATTAATAACACAAAAGACAAGACTAACCTGATTTTGCCTATTGATGCAGAAAAGGCATTTGATAAAGTCCAGCACCCATTCATGCTCAAAACTCTCAGCAAAACAGAAATAGATGGCAAATTCCTCAGTGCAATCAGGGCCATTTATAAAAAGCCAGCTGCCTATGTCATCCTGAATGGAGAGAGATTGAAATAGTTTCCCTTGAGAACAGGAACTAGACAAGGATGCCCACTCTTACCTCTCCTATTCAACATTGTACTAAAAATTCTAGCCAGAGCAATCAGACAAGACCAAGAAATACAGGGCATTTGCACTGGCAAAGAAGAAGTAAAAATCTCCCTATTTGCAGATGATATGATTCTATACATAGAGAATCCTAAAGAATCCATAGTAAACTACTCAAACTGACAGAGGAGTTCAGCCAAGTCTCAGGATATAAGATAAACAGAAGTAAATCAACAGGATTACTTTTTACCAACAACAAGATTATTAATGAAGAAGTCACTAAATCAATACCATTTACTATAGCCCCTGAGAAGATAAAGTACGTAAGAACAAATCTAACCAGAGAAATAACAGACTTTTACAAAAAGAATTACAAGCTCTTACTACAAGAAACTAAGAGAGACTTACATAAATGTAGAAAACTTCACTGCTCATGGATAGGATTAACATTGTGAAAATGTCTATTTTACCCAAAGCAATCTACTTGTATAGTGCAATCCCAATACAAATTCCAGTGACATTTTTTTATGAAATGGAGAAACAAACTACCAACTTTGTTTGGAAAGGGAAGAAGCCCCAAATAAGGAAAGCACTACTGAAGAAGAAGAAGAAGAAGAAGATACTGGAGGCCTCTCACTACATGACTTTAGAACCTATTACACTGCCACAGTAGTGAAAACAGCCTGGTACTGGTAAAAAAAAAGAGACAGATGGATGGAACAGAATTGAGACCCCAGAGGCGACATCATCTTCCTATGAACAACTGATATTTGACAAAGGCCCTAAGACATTAAACTGGAGCAAAAACAATGTCTTCAACAAATGGTGCCGACAAAATTGGATATCCATCTGCAATAAATTGAAACAAGACCCATATCTTACACCTTACACAAAAACTAACTCAAACTGGATAAAAGACCAAAATGTTAGATTTAAAATGATAAAGCTCATCCAAGAAAAAGTAGGAACAACAATGGAAGTTTTAATACATAGCATAGACAGACTTCAAAATCTGTTGAACAAACCACAAACAACAGAAGAGAAAATAAATAAATGGGAAATATTAAGAATCAAACACTTTTGCTCATCCAAAGACTCTATTAAGAGAATTAAAAGGCTACCTACAGAACGGGAAAAAATACTTGGCAACTATATGTCAGACAGATGCCTGATCTCCATAATTTCTAAGGTACTAAAAAATATCAATAAGAAAAGGAGAAATAATCCAACTAAACAATGGGCAAAGGAGATGGACAGGCACTTCTCTAAAGAGGGCATCCAGGCAGCCAAAAAACACATGTGGACATGCTCACGATCATTAGCTATTAAAGAAATTCAAGTCAAAACTACAATGAGATACCATCCCACCCTAACAAGGCTGGCCATTATCCAAAAAAAACAAAAAACAACAAATACTGGAGAGGCTGTGGAGAAACTGGAACTCTCCTACACTGTTGGTGGGATTGAAAAATGGTGCAACCTCTTTGGAAAGCAATCTGGCACTTCCTTAAAACACTGGATCTAGATATACCACTTGACCCACTAATTCCACTGCTTGGAATATATCCTACAGAATCAAAGTCATTCACACCAACTGATACATGCACACAAATGTTTATCGCAGCCCGGTCCATGATAGCAAAAGGATGGAATCAACCCAGATGCGCAACAACAGAGGAATTCATAGGTAAGCTATGGTATATACGCTCAATGAAACACTACGCAACAATAAATAACAGTGATGATTTTAGGAAACATCTCACAACCTCGTTTCAATTGGAGGATATTATGTTGAGTGAAAGTAGTCAGTGACAAAAGGACAAATATTGTATGAGACCCCTATAATAATAACTTAAAAACAGACTTAGAAGAAAAGACTCTTGGAAGGCTGCAAGGGTGGGGAGGTAGGAAGGGTGAGGGCAGGAGGGTTTATACTAGATAGTTGATAGAAATTTGGTTGGGTGAAATCTGTGATAGCACACAGGAAGATAACATGATTACTCCTCCGATCTTAACTCAATATTGCAAGGACAGAGCAGCTGGGGTGGGTGGCTGGGGACCATTCTCTCAGGGGAAATCAAGGCCAATTGGTACAATTAGTGTTTTGCTAAGAGAGCCCTCTGAACCCCGCATTGATGAGTGGTGTCTAGGGTCTTAAAACTGCCAAGCTGCCATGTGAGGGTACAGCAAACGGTTCCAACTCAGCAGGAATGGATGATCACCAAGGACCAAAACAACATGGGAGAAAGACAACCCAGAAGACAGAGAGACACACATGAGTGGGTGACTACATTGACTTGTGACTGGAAGAACCAGATGGGGCCTGGCCACCACCAGTGATAGCCGTGATGGAGCTCACAAAGTTGAGTCTCGCTGAGAACACAAAAATAGAAAGGGGTGTACCCTGAGATTTCCATTAAAAGACCACAATTGATGGTCCACTGGCCTTGGGGTTCCCCTGGGAGGATGGCCCCTGGCCCTGATGCTGCCCCTCACCATAAATTATAATGGAGGTCAACTCTTCGGACGGGAATGGATTGGACTCGGCAACACACAGTGACCATATCATATGTGCACTTCACGGTTCTATGCATCTAGAGGATGTCGTCCTGCTGATCTGTTACTGGAGGAAGGGGAGTGGGTGTAGAGAAGAGCATAGGAGAATGTTGAGAGGATAAGACATTTATAGAGCAGAGAGGAAGAGTGTGCTGTCATCGAGCAGGGAGAGCAGTGGGAGCTGCATATAGGTGGGCATGCAAATTCATATGGGAATGTACTCAATCATAACAAATGTACTCAATCATAACAAAAAAAAGAAAATATTCAGAAACAAAGAAGACAAAGACTTATTTATAAAAAGTAGAAAGAATACCAGGGGACAATGTCACTGGAATTGGATGAGGAGCTTAAGATATAAGGGATAGTTAACACCATGCAGTGTAGTTGAGTAATCAAGCAGGAGAGGTCTGAGAAGTAGACAATTCCAAGATCATTAGGGTGCATGACAAGCACAAGTTTAGAAGGCTTGGGAATGCCTTAATCTAGAGGGTCTAGTTTTCTATTTTCTCATTCACTATCCATTAATGCAAAGTTCTGAACACAAGTAAGGCTGTTTGACAAGCCTGTTTGCCGAAGAGTAGCGTGAAGCTTAGTTTATCAAAGGAAGCAAACTGAGAGAAAGACACGCTGCTCCACTTTGGAATCTACTCTGTCCTTATGAAATGTCTAGTTCTCTGAGATCCCTGAAACACAAGCTGTGATGCCAAGTTCACCTTTAATAATCCATTGCCGTCAAGTCAGGTCCAACTCATAGAGACCCTATAGACAGAGCAGAAGTGCCTGGTAAGAGTTTCCAAGGAGTGCCTGGTGGATTGGAACTGTCAACCTTTGGTTAGCAGCTGTAGCACTTAACCACTACTCCACCATGGTTTCCAGTTCACTGTTAGATATGGTAAATTCCAGTTAGTATAGTTTGAAGAATGAAAATAAAGAAGGGGTTTTTCCATGCCTCTAGGTTTTTTTCTGCTTCCAACCTTGATAACTGGTTTTTAAGAAGTAGATGAAATCAAGGAGATCACTCAAGACACCCCAGTGAAGTTCTACTGCTTGTATTCTATTTTGCCCCAGATTTGGACCACTGACCCATACAGCAACGAGTCTCTTTGACAGAAAAACACTGAGAATAAACAGTGTATATGTAACCAGAATTTAATCTCCCCCTTTGGATATTGATGGTCTTAAGATTGGTCCCTGACGTCTTACAATCAATAGATGTTTAGTTAAGCAATCTACTTGTTTTGAGGTAACACTGATTGTGTGGGCAATGGGTATGTGGCCACTTCCGCAATAACTCCACGTTTCCTGATGGAGTGAACATTACAATCTCACATTTGTTGCTATTAGCTCATGAGATGCTGGAAACCAATTTTGAAAAGCAAGTAATAAAGCACCACATAAAAAATAATGGTGTAATTACTTCTCGGTCAGGTTAAACCTACTGAGAGGATGAAAACCAAAGAGAACACCAAGCACCAGAAGTGGCTTTGCTGTAAATTTGACACCGGTTCTGACCTTCGACAAGCAAAAGATGTGAATACCCCCATCTAAGCCAGGTACACAGAAGCCTGTTTGTGTTGTATACCTTTACAGATTCTCTGTTTAAAGGCACTTTAATGAATTTATCCCACTAATGCCTAAGTCAACTCTCAACAGCTAGAGAGAATAAATCAGTCACTAACCTAGTGAGTGGATGCTCTCAGATTCCTGTTTGAATTTAGGCTGAAGGGAAGGGTGTCTAGAAACTGCATCTGAGACCAATAACCAAATGTAGAGAAACAGAAAAAGTTGACAATCTAACTGAAAAATGGACAACACTGTCCAGGAGGAAGTGAAAAGAATGCTGTTGCTATGAATCTGTGAGCAAATAGCAACCAGCTAAAGCAAACTGGAGGAACAAACTAGCCTCCGTCTCAGGCTGTCATTCCTCCACCTCTCATCTTCAGGGCTACAGAGGCTTCTCTGATCTGCAAGGAACCCCGTGGGCAGGTGGTATAGGAGACAGGATAAAGACTCAGCACAAGTTAGGTCAAGAACTGTTAAGGATATCATGGCACAGTTTATATTTAAGAATATCATAATTGAGTGCTTTGTTAATACTCCCTTTGGTTATTTCCACCTTAAGGGAAGACATTTAGTGTTTCTGTTTAGCCCTTCTCAGAATGGTAAGTGGCTCTCTTAAGGTACAGGCATCACCAACAGGCGTTATGACAGGATGCTGGTGGAGAACAGATTAGTCTAAGACTAGCCACTATGAGTCAAATCCAACTTGACAGCACTTGGCTGGCTTGGCAGAGCACAATGGACTAATTTTTACTAATAAAAGTGACTTCAATAGATTAACTACTGCTCATCTGTCAGTTTGCCATAGATGGTGGCTTGTGTGTTGCTGTGACAGTGAAAGCTGTGCCACTGATATTCAAACACCGGCAGGGTCAACCATGGTGGGCAGGTTTCAGCAGAGCTTTCAGACTAAAGCAGACAGAAAGGTCTAGTGAGTCACCTTCCAATGAAATACTTACGAGGACTGACAATTGAGTTGATGAACTCATCCTAGAAAAAATGCTGCATACCGCACTGGTGAATATCACTATGGTCACCTCTGAAGTACTCACTCTGGGAAGCTGTGCACCAATGCCAGTGCCTAATCTACACTTCAAAGCAATTATGGAACTCTTTTTTTCTGAATGCCCATCAGAGCTGTCCTTATATTACCCTTGATGGCCTGAGTGTCATCAAAATATCTTCCTTTCAATATTTCCTTTATCTTCAGGTAAAGAAAAAAGTTATTGGGGGCCAGACCAAGTGAGTAAAGAGGATTTGTTTATTGGCTAGAAATTCCTTCACAGACAACTACACAATTAAGTTTGCAAACTTGCCGCCACGTGCAATGACCACTCCATAAAAAGGTACAAAATTGCTTTGAAGGGTAGGCTAAGTGCTGGCATCAGTGCATAACTTCCCAAGGGGAGTAGTGCGAAGGTGACCATAGTGATATTCAGCAATGTGGTATGTAGCACTTAGATCAATTAAATCCACATACTTAGTTGTCAGACCTCATATAGCTCATAGAGAGCACTGTTAAACTTGTTTGACTCGGATATATCATTGAGAAGGACTAATTGCTAGAGGAGGACACAATGTTCAGTGAAGTAGATAGCTAACAAGGGCATGGGAGACCCTTGGTGAGATAGATTGGCACAAAAGCCACAACAGTCAACTCAAACACATCAGCAATCCTGAAGACAATGCAAGGCCAGGCAACATTTCATTCCATTGCAAATAAGATCACCATGAATTGAAGCCAACTTGGCTATACCTATCTATCTGTCTATCAATCATCCATCCATCCATCCTTCCACCCAAAGTTAAACTCTAAATGACAACAACTTACGTGGAGAAACAAGCACTTTTACACACTGATGGTGGATTACAAATGTGTAGGAGCTTCCTGGAGGGCAAAAGACTATCTATGATAGACAGGATATAGCTTAGAGACTGAATCTTCATTAGGTTCAAAGGCAGCCCAGAAGGCCAGACAAGCAAATGCCCATACCAACTGCACAAGTTCTGCCAGTGTTCAGAAATGCCACCTGTTTTCCCAGAAAACAACGCTCCTGCTCTGACTGCTCTGGAACTCTTCCCTCTTCTAGCTGGAATTAGAGACTCAAATTCTCCAAAGCGCGTTTTGCATTTCTCTCTAACTAAAAGGGTACAGTGCATCTGCTTCAAAGGAATACTAAGTGGGAATAAGCAAGGAAGAAGTGACTGTCATCCTGTACTCTCTGTCTCCACTGTTGTCCCTAGCAAAGACTGGGAAATTGAAGGAAATGAAAATATGTATTTAACTCCTTCTGTGGAATTCACTTTGCCTGAAGCCACTGTGTCAGATATTGTTGCTGGGTTTTTGGAGTTCTGGGACACATCTGAAGGGCAGAGATCACACTTGATAAACTTCTAACCTATTCCCAAATGGAAAATTTTTATGATTATACTGGGACAATAGGTACTGTGACTCTTTAAGAACAACATACAGGTAGGAATACCCTCTCATAAATCTACCCGCTAACTCTGGAATTAACAATGAGCTCTTGATTTGGTCACACGGAAGGGCAAAAACAAGTCCATCTAATCAACTTCTAAACATGGTTGCTGGAAAGAACCTTTCATTTGCAGCAAACATGACTAAACTTAGCCTAATTGATCTGCAGATAGTTAACAGGCGAATCAGCACTAAAATTCAAATGTTAGAACCCAATCCATCCCAAGTCAGCTAGGTCATTGTTCTATGTAAGCTTGACTTAAAATAAAAAGGACCATTTATGGAAAAGTGGTGCCATGCATTTTACTTTTGTTAACTTGTGTGTTGACTTCAATACCCTAAGAGGCATGTATTCCTATTTTGCAGATAAGAAAACAGAGGTTGTTAGTATCTGGGTGAGGAATTGGTAGGAAATGAAAAGAAATGTGACTGAATTGCACCTATGGGCAAAGATAACACCAACCTCACCCTTCAGGCCATATCTTCATAAACAAGATCCATCTCCTATAATTGAAGTGCATTTCAGATCCAATTGCTCTACTGTTTTGCAAAAGGAACAGCACCTGTAAAGAAGGCCAGTGAAGGTTCCAGGGACTCCTATAGTAGCATGGAACATGTCCACAAATGTCCACTTTTTTACCCATTGTCAAGCTCTTCTTCAAAGTCTATTTGGCAAAAGTCCTGGGGTTAAATACAACACAAGCTTAAGAGAAGACAAATCAAGGGCTAAGGGAAAATATTTGCAAAACACATATTCACTAAAGAACTTGTATCTAAAACGTACAAAGAATCTTTCAACATCAACAGTAAGAAAACAAATAACCCAATTTAAAGACAGACAAAAGATCTGAACAAACACCTTACCAAAAATACAGAGATGGCCAACAAACCCATGAAAAGATGCTCAACATCCTATGTCACTATGAAATTGCCAATTAAAACAGCAGTGAGATATCACCACACTTCTATTAAAAGAACCAACATCAAAAGACAACATCAAAGGCTTGCAAGGATGTATGGCAATAGGAACTCTTGTTCATTGCTGGTGGGAATGCAAAATAACCCAGCCACTTTGGAAGATAATCTACTAGTTTCTTACAAAGCTAAACATAGGACAACTATATCATCCAGTAATCATACTCTATGCAGCTAAATGAATTGAAAAATTATGTTCACATAAAAACCTGTGGATGAATGTTTGTAGTAGTTATACTCATAATTGCTAAAATTTGGAAGCCACCGCAATGTCCTTCCATAGGCAAATGGATAAGCCAACTGTGGTATATCCATTGCTGCTGTCACGCTGTCATCAAGTTGATTCTGATTCACGGTTATTCAATGTCTGCAGAATAGAACTGCTTCATGGGATTTTCAGGCCCATGCCCTTTTGGAAGTGGGTTGCCAGGCTTTACTTCCAAGGAGCCACCAGGTGGATGTGAACTGCCAGCTTCTCAGTTAGCAGTCTACCTCTTATCTGTTTGCACTACCGAGGGACTCTCAGTACATCCATACAGAGTTATTATTTAGTGACAATGAGAAATGAGTTATCAAACCACATAAAGACATGGAAGAAGTTTAAATTCATATTACTCAGCGAAAGGGAGCTCTGTGAAAAAACAATAAAATGACATTTTGAAAAAGGCGAAACTGTAGAGATAATGGAAAAATAAATGGTTGCCAAAGATTTAAGGAAGGATGAAGGATGACACGAGGTGGGACGTGGGGCATCTTTAGGGGACCGAACTTCTCCTAATGCAGCAAGGGTGGACACAGGACATTCTGCATTTGCAAAAGCTCATAAAACCGCACAACACAGACAATGAATCCTAATGAGTTTAGTCAGTAATGTGTCAACTGTATAAAAATTGGTTCAGAAATTACAACAAATGTACCACACTATTTAAGATGTTGGTGAGAGGAGAAATTGTATGCTTGTGGAATAGGGGGCATAGGCCAAGTGCCAAGTGCCACTGAGTCGGATCCGACTCATAGAAACCCTAAATAGAGACACTACATTTTACGCTCAATTTTTCTATAAACCTAAACTGTTTTAAAAAAACAAAATCTATTGTGGGGAAAAAAAAAGGAAACTCTGCTGGTGTAGTGTTAAGAGCTACAGCTGCCAACCAAAAGGTTGGCAGTTTGAATCCCCCAGGTTTTCCTTAGAAATCCTATGGGGCAGTTCTAATCTGTGCTTTAGGGTCACTATGAGTCAGGATCAACTCAGTTGGCAGTGGATTTGGTTTAAGGAAAGAAAGTGCTCAGTCTTTACCTACAACGTTTGTAGTGGAAATGAGATAAGAATAGTAATTTATTGTAACCGATACACAGTTTATTACATATCATTAATTCTTTGGCATCTGTATAAAGTCTGTGCTGGCATCTTCCCTGCTTTTACAGATAAGGAAGAACCTGAGGAGCAGAAAGAAGGAGTTTCTACCCACGTTTCACAGCTTTACCAGCAGAACTAGAATTCAAATGTAGGCTTCTGGTCTCTGGCACCCAGGAAACAATAAAGGATGACTTAGACTTGGCTTTAGACAAAAATATCTGGTCTCAGCATGAAAATGTAAATACACACACATAAACGTGCTATATGAATGGCTTGGATCAAGTAAGATGTAAGCTTTTTTTTAAAAAAGGAAACTTTTTCCAAAATGCATCACGCTTAAGCACTAAACCATTTTCTTTAACATGTATGGTGGTGATGTCATCTATAAAAAAAAAGATGAGAAATGACACCCTTCTCCATTATCACCTTCTAGCTTGTTGAATCTCACCTGGCAAGTTTTGCTTAATCATGTAAAGAGGGTGGAATTCAGATATGCTTTCTTCATTAACTGCTCATACCCAAGAAATGAGAAAAAAGCACCTCTTCCTGGGGAGTCTTTTAACTGAAAAACTAATCTTAATTGAATGCGCACAACAGTTAACTATCTTTGGATTCACAAACCATTAATGCGCCATTTTCACAAAACGTCTCTGTGGCTTGTCTGAAGGCTGGCACTCTTGGGGCTGTGCTTAGAGGAATGTGAGATTCAGCAGGAATGTCGAGGGGACAGGAGAGAGACGAAAGGAGCACATTAAGCATTCGTCTTCACAACCAAACGAGCGTTCTGGGGCTGAGCAGCAAGCACAGCATATAATGCTGCCCTTGCAAAACTGACATCCTCCCATCACGGTTCTGAGTCAATTGCAAGGGAATCACAAATAATACCATTCTGCCCTCTGAATACCAGTTATGCAGACTTCAAATGTGCCTACTGAGAGAAGTGGAGGCTTGCAAATAGAGCCTCATGGATGTCAAAAGATAGTATAATGATGAAGGAGGGAAGAAGAAAAAATAATTGCATATATCTCTCCTAGAATATTTGGCTGTTTAGAAGTTTCACAGTTTTTTCTCTCTCCAGAGCAGGAAGACCAGGGTTTGAGGCATGCTAACTTTTAAAAAGCAAAGATGTTACTTTGATAATTAAGGTACACTTGACCCAAGCCAGGCTCTTTTCTATGGCGTCATATGTATGTGGAAGTTGGAAAAGGAAAAAGAAAGGGGAATTAATGCACTTGAATGGTGGTTTTGGCAAACAATACTGAATATGACATGGAATTCCTGAACAAGAAACAAAACAGTCTTAGAAGAAATATAACCCAAAAGGTCCTTATAAGTGAGAATGGCAAAACTTTGGTTCACATAATTAAAAAAGACCCCTTGATGGAAAAGACATCCTCTTTGCTAGAGAGTAAATAAAAATGAAGGAAATCCTCAATGAAATGAAATGGACTGGCACAAGAGCCACAACAATGGATTATGAAGATGATGCCATCTTTCAGAACCAATTCTATGGCAACTAACAGCAACAACCTGTCCCCAAACCACCACTCATCTATAAGTTTGTCATACTGTGGTAGCTGCGTATTGCTATTGTGCTAGAAGCTATACCGTCAGTATTTTTAAATAACAGCAGGGTCATCCACGGTGGACAGATTTCAGCAGAGCTTCCAAACTAAGACAGACTAGGCAGAAAAGCCTAGAGATCTACTTCTTAAAATTACCCAGTGAAAACTATATGGATCACAAAAGAATCGTGTCTGACAGAGTACTGGAAGATGAACCTCCTAAGTTGGAAGACATTCAAAATGCACAGAACCCACAACAATGAACTTGTGCATACCAATAATTGTGAATTGGTGCAAGATCAGACAATGTTTACTTTTGTTGTATATGAGGTTGCCATGAATCGGAGCAAACATGATAGCAACTAACAGTAACAATTTCCCCCAAAGACTTGTTAAGTTGATTTCCAAAGAACAGCAAGTTCTTGGGGAAGACACCATAGATTAACTACCATTCTATACCAGGGGAAACATACTTCTCAAGGCAGAATTTACCCACCCCACCCACTGCCATCCATTTGATTTTGACTCATAGTGACCCTACGGGACAGAGCAGAACTGCCTCAACGCATTTCCAAGGAGTGCCTGGTGGGTTCGAACTGCCAACCTTTTGGTAAGCAACCATAGCACTTA
The DNA here is from genome assembly GCA_028571685.1 of Heterohyrax brucei. Lineage (NCBI taxonomy): Eukaryota > Metazoa > Chordata > Mammalia > Hyracoidea > Procaviidae > Heterohyrax > Heterohyrax brucei. Next base: position 177,281,935 of record CM053141.1, read on the forward strand.
TGCCCTACTCCACCAGGGTTTCTGAGGCAGAATTGTGCCAGATATATTTCTTACTGAGCATGTAGCCTCTTAAAGTCAGCAATATGAAAGATTACGTGTCTCTAATGATGAAGACATAATTTAGTGTTACAGTTTGTGAAAGATAATGCATGCTTAACTTTTTACTGCATGTGGAACTATTTGAGGCTTATCAAAAAACAAAACAAAACACTATAAAACATATTGAAAACTATCAGGAAAGTCCATTTTCCAAACTAGGGCCATCTCTTTAGACATCATGCTTTTGTTTTCGAAATAAACTCAGAATCTGACAGTCTTCCTCTTAGCCAAGATTCTAAAATCAACTATAACTGTAATAGTATAAACACAGAATACAATTCCTGACTTGCTCTCCCCCTGATTTTGGGCCCCTGATGTTGAAGATACCACATTGGGTCATTTGAATCCCAGGCCGACCACTCAGTGAATTCCACATTTGGTAGGAAACAGACTGAAAGTGTGGTTCCAGTCCACTTGCTAGTAATTCCATTAGCTTGTGCCATAAGCCAATAAGCTCCCATAGAGTTCAGGATTTGGAGAAAACAAATAACAGTATTACATGGGGAGATAAACGCACACTGAGTAAAGGCAGATATAAGTTTACTTTATGTGGCAGGAATATCTTCTTGGCTATGGGATTTAGAATATCAACAAGGGAGGCTGGGTGGGCACGCCAATCAATCCTCTGGGTTTCACTGACCTGTCAGAACAGTAAGAGGTCTGGGCAAGGTAAACTAGCTCACTCACGCTTGTGCTAAACTAGAGATGCCACAGAAAGCCCAAACCTGAGAACCACATTGTGTTTCCTCATAAAAATACCAACACTGGAATTTTATAGAGAGTCTCTTTTACCGTCAGTGAGATAGGGCCCCGGATTTTATTTCCTTTTGGACAATGAGATTTGTGGTTAATATAACATTATGACAGTTAATAACCATCCTGGGTCAGAAATAATTTTATGAAAGACAAGAAGAGACTAGACATATACAAGGCCCACCCAGTTGTGAACATACAAACATGGAAAGAGCACCTCAAATCAATTCTGTAAACAAAGTCAAAGCTTTGCTGGGGTCATTAAGGGCCTACTATTTTCATGTTCAAATGATAGGACATTTTCCTGAAATATCAGATCAATTCTTAAAGGCAAGCTTTTCCCAGTAGGGTTTATTTGTGGTCCTCTAGCTAACATCCATTAGCCAGGGTCCCTGTCTTTAGTAGAGTAGGTTCAAGTAAACGGGAAGAGAGGAAATAGATGCCATTCTCTCTGTTTACTTTATTACTATTGATTTCTGAATTCCTCGCAATCTCTTTCCTAACTGGGCAGATAATATACATTTAGTACTAGAGGTAATTATCCAAAATGAATCCAGTTTGCAGCTGGGTGATAAAAAAGAGAAAAGACACTGATAGATTAAACACTTATACATTAAAAAGTATGGCTGATTCTATTAATATATACAGGAGTTTTAATATGCTCACTTTATGGCTAGATATAATTTCCTAAGCTAATCATGAGTTCATATGTAACACTTGGGAATATTTTATTTCTACTGTTCTATATTTTATAACATTATTTTATACTACAAGTAATAAAATAATAAAAACAAAATCATTTCAAGTATGCTGTTTTAAAGAAAATGTCTATCTCTGCGCAAGGAACCATTTAGGATTATTTTTTAAATCTTCAAAAAGTGTTAGAACATTCAGCTGCCAGAGATGACAATGGTTTTAAAAGCATCAAAGTTAGGAGAGAGAGATACAGATACCTTTACAAGTATAGATAAAACAACCTTAAATGTCTAGCAATAGAGAAACAGATAAATTAATACAGTGAATCCATACTGTGGGAAATTACACAGTGTTCTAATATTATGTTTATGTAGTTTTAATGCGTGGGAAAATGTTTATTGGCTACACGAAAAAAGCAGGGTATAAAACTGTACATGTGTTTGTGTGTGCGTGTGTGTGTACACATGCACAGCAGAGCCACAAACATCAAAAAAATGTTCACACACATGTGTTATTCATTTTGCAAAAAAAAAAAAAAGATGAAGGAAATATATAAAAATGTTTCCAGTAGTTCTCTCTGGGTAATGGGTATTGGATCATGGTGATGTTCTTTGTTTTTCACTCTCTCCTGTTTTCTCCATATTTTCTGTAACTAGCATTTTTACATCTAAATGAGTAATAGAGAGATGGACAGAAGGACAGATTGGATGGACAGAAGGCCTGACACCACATTTTACCCACTGCTGGCTCATAAGATCTGACAGTGCTCACACACCAGTTGCTGCTTTGCTAGCTCATCTTTGGAAACCTGCTGCGTGTGTGCACACAGGTCGAGTTTTCTGCTGAGAGCCCAGATGTGTCCAGGTGTCGAACACACAGAGATCATCACATTTTAAAGAAGGCCTATGGTTTATATAAACAGCAATGCACTTCTGACAGGGGCACAGTTACGAAGACAGAGCCTGGGGCCAGACTGCTTAGGTCTACCAGTGGCTCCTTGTCTTCCGATTCGTGTGACTGTGTCAGATGTTCCCATCTCCCTGTGCCTCAGTTTCCCAATCTTTGAAGTCAGTACTATAAATAACACACCTCGCAGAGATGTTAGAAGATTAAATGAATTAGTATTAAAAACAAACTTACAACAGTGCCTGACACACAATAAGAGCCTAAAAATCTTTGCTCAACGAAATAAATAAAATGCTGACCTGTATTCATCAGTCTAAAAGTTACAAATAAAAAAGTAGACCTAGTCAAAAGATCTGTACAGCATTTGTTTGCTTTTATTCATTTGTTTATTCATTGTTTGGTAGGCTTATCTGGGTCAGGAGTGCCATATTCTGTTGAAGTTCAATGAGTTCTCAGGATTGTGGTGATTTTCAATGTTTTTTGTGTACTTTCTTGGGATCTGTCCATCCATGCTTTCCTATGTAGAATGATGGTGAGGATGGTGATGCTAAGGTTCGATACTGATTTTGCACCAGAACTATTTGTGGCATTTTGTTCTCTATTCTACACTTACAGTCCTACATCAGACTCAGCACTAAATTAAAAAACCAAAGCTGTTGCTGTGGACTAGATTCTGACTCACAGAAACTCCGTATGTGTCAAGGTTGAACTGTGCTCTGCAGATTTTTCAGTGGCTGACTGTTCAGAAGTAGATCACCAGTCCTTTCTTCTGAGGTGCCTCTGGGTGAACATGAGCCCCACCCATTCACTTAGCAGCCAGGTATGTCAACCATCTGCACTGCCCAGGGATGCATGGTATTAAATAGATGCTCAGTAAATGTTTATTGAATGAATAACCAAATACATAAATGATTTGACCAAGTCATGCTTAAAAATCAGTATATTTTCACAAAGAACACAGGATAAAGGACCAAATGTCTTAGATCCTAAAACTTGATGTTCACTCATGCATCACAGAGACATTAAGATAGCAATTAGGTGAACGAGAAAACAAAAACTATTTCTTCCCAGGGAAAAAAAAGTCACAGTTCAAAAACTGCACGTCTTCAAGGATCCTTTCTCTAGGGAGTCCATAAGCAAGGGTGGTGCATGGGAACAGCACTGGCAAACCTAATCAACAGAAACAGACAGGGTGCCTCACTGCTTCTGTGGCTTTCTCCTACCTGACAGAGCATGACGTGAGACTGTTAGAGCAGCTGAAGTCAGAGACACTAAGTAGGATAAGGAATACACTGGTCGTTTTTTCTGTTTGAGGATGGGGGGAAAACAAGTGCTCTTAGACACAGCCCAATGTTTTATATGCCTGTTGAAGTTGTTCTTCAAGCATCTAATTTTTAAATTCATGATGTGACTTTTAGCATTTTGTGGAGGCCCTTGCTCCAAGGCAACAAAAGAGAAGTGAAATGTCCCACGGTTGTAAAATTTTGATAAGTTCTCGGTGTCACTTTTTTTCAAATGTGGAACTGCTCAAACCACACAGATAATTATAGATGACCAGACTGTAACTGTTTTATTGCTTCTTTTTCCCCATAAATTTTAATTTTGGAAAGTTAAGTGAAAAATGTGGTTTCAATTTCCTACAAATTGCACACAATTTGGTTTTAACAAGAAAATAGAAGGAAAGGGTATGTTCTTCAAAGTGAATTATGAACTAGAGTTTGTTTTCTCTCGCTCAACACCGCAAGAATAATAAAGCACAAAATTTAGAAAAGATGCCTTACAAAATGGCAATCATGAACTGCAGTAAGGAAAGCAGAAAGTAATTTTTTATCTAAACATGGTTTAAGCGATCTCACAGGATAATAAAATTGAGCTAGTCTTTTTCCCCTGGTATAGCAAGCTCAAGTGAAAGAGCAAAGGAAGAAAGAATGAAAGAGAGGAAACAAGTAGATGCCAACAAGCGTGGTGCAGGTTTAGCAGGAAACCTCTTAATAAGAAAAGGCTGTGCACAGCTGTCTTATTCTCTCCTAAAGTGCCATCGACTACAAAAGAACTATAAAAAACAATTAATACTGAAATAATATAAACACATACCTAGAAAAAGAACAAAGTAGAATAAATAGATTTCTGCTGGAAAGAAGTAACAGCTATTTGTAGCTTCTGGCTATCATTTAGTCCAACATGTTTCCTACAGTCAAGGTAGCAGTCTACTACAACTAACATGTTGAAGAAGGAAACCCATGACAGACAAATTTCTACCACATCCAAACCACTAGCTAGATAGCAAATAATGAAATCAACCACATGATTTTTCTGCTTTGTGTCACTTTATAAAATCACGAGAAGTTGAAACTGAAATAAGCATAAAAGCTTGATCACTGAAAATGAATGCATTCTTCTTTTCCTTCAAATGCTTGCTGTTTTTGCCTTAGTTGTCTATGTCTGCCTCTGCCTCTCCTCTATCTATGTCTATGTCTACGTCTACGTCTACGTCTACGTCTACGTCTACGTCTAAGTCTACGTCTATGTCTACGTCTACGTCTATGTCTACATGTCTGTGTCTATGCCTATGCTGGATAAAATAAATTCTTCAAATAACAAACTATTTCATCAGAATTGTCTATCTCCATTTATCAAATCCTCCAGGATCTGTGTTACTTAGTAATACCCCTACAACTTCCTCAAATTTCTACTGCCACAAAGCTTGCTTTCAGACATGCTGAGACATCAAAGATTACCTGTACTGAGCATCCTATGAACAAACTGATCGGAGATCTGACACTAATATGAGTAATTGTATAACCTTGTACTCCCAGGTTTTTCTTTTTTGGCCCCAAAGTAGTATTTGCTTGCTTTTTTTTTCTTCCTATCATCAGTTAGAGTCACAAGAATGGAGTGCTTTTGACTATTAGAACACTAGGTTCTGCTTATGAAGGTCCAGCTATAAACTGGAACTTGGCACACTTTAAGTATTACTCATGGACTAATAATCTCTATTAGTCAAAACTGCAAACTTCTGGTCAACAGCATATTTTACATATTACTGCATAAAGCTCCAGCAGAAGTTCCCCATCCAAAATGTCCTTTGAAAGACATCAGAATTAGCAAAATGTGATTTACTGTCTTGAGATACACAAGCTGAATTTTCTCTCCCCAGAGTCAACAACTCTTTGGTGTTAGGGAAACGCCATTCCCTACCTGTAGCCCATCCACCACGTAATGCACAGGCCATGACTTCTCATTGGGTGCAGTTCTGACTGGCCACAGTTTTTACATGTATCTCAGTTACAGTTGCTCAGCTGACAATGTAGTCTGATTGAGATGATGATGCAGTAGAACAGGAGAATTTCCTAGCAAAATATCCCCAAATTGCAATGATCTAGTCATAGGGGAGTCCAGAGTGGAGCACTGTGAGGATGAACCAGTGCCATAGACTTGGTTCAACTCATTGCAACCCTATATGTGCCAGAATAGGACTGTGCTCCCTATGATTTTCAATGACCAATTTTTTACAAGTAGATGTCCAGGCTTTTCTTCTGAGGCACGTCTAGCTGGACTTGAACCTTCAGCCAAAGAGACACCACTGAATGAGAAGACCTTCTCATAAATTTAGGCCAGTGCATTTTTAATTTTTTAATTTATTGTTTCAAGGACTTATCCCATAACAGCCTCTCCACATCTTCCTCTTACCACTCAGTTTTATTTCTAAATCTATGACATAAGATTAAAAATACCACCCCTGAATGCAAAATGATACAGCCTTTATGGAAAACAATATGATGCTTCCTTAAAAACCTACAAACACCGTATGATCCAGCAATCCCACTCCAAGAATATGCCCTACAGAAGCCATTTCTCACACAAATAGATGTGAACACTTGTGTTCATTATAACATTGTTCACAATAGCCAAAGGATGGAAACTGCCTAGATGTCCATCAACAGACGAACTGATTAAAAAACAAAACAAACCCTGTTGTACATACTCACAATGGAATATCACACAACAATAAAGAATAGTGATGAATGTTTGAAGACTCACAATATAGAGGAAATTGGAGGGCATTACGCTGAACCAAACAAGTCAATCACAAAAAGGCAAATGCTGTATGAGACCACTACTATAAAAACTCATGAAAAAGTTCACACATGAAAAGAAATAGTCTTTGATGGTTGCCAGGGAGGTGGAGGTATAAGGATGGAAAAACACCAACTAGACAACAGAAGTGGCTACTCTGGTGAAGGGTAAGACAACACGCAGTAGTGGGGAAGCCAGCACCACCTATGCAAGTTAAGGTCACGGGAATTCCAGAGACAGTGCTGAAACTCCTTGAGGGACTGAACTGTTTGACTGAGGGAAAAGGGGACAACAGTCTCAGGGAACATCGAGCTAAAGTGACATAACATAACTCATAAAGAAAAGATCCTACATTCTACTTTGGTGAGTAGCATTTGGAACTTAAATGCCTGTGAGCAGAACTTTATTATTTAGGATACTCCACTGGTCTCATCCCTCTGAAGCAAGGAAGAATGAAGAAAATTGAACACAAGGGAAAGGTTAGTCCAAAGGGCTAATGGACCACGTCTACAATGGCCTCCAGCAGACCGAGTCCAGTACAACTAGATGGTGCCCAGCTATCACCACCAAGTGCTCTGACAGGGATCACAACAGGAGGTCCTGGACAGAGCTGGAAAAAAAGGTAGAACAAAATTCTAACTCAAAAGGAAAGACCAGGCTTGCTGGTTGGATAGAGATGGGAGAAATCCTGCCAGTATGGCCCCTGGACACCCTTTCAGCTTAGTAATGAAGTCACTTCTGGGGGTCACCCTTCAGCCAAAGATTGGATAGGCCCATAAAAGGAAATAAGACTAAAGGGGCATGACAGCCTAGTGGCAAGGACTAGAAGATAGGGGAGGGTAGGAAAGTGGTAACAGGTAACCCAGGGTTAAGAATGGAGAGCGAGATGTGTCACGGGGCTGTTAACTAACGTCATAAAACAATATGTGTCCAAGCTGCTTACTGAGAAACTATTTTTTTTTTGTAAACCTTCATCTAAAGTAAAATTAAAAAAAAAACAAAACTCGAATTCAATGGAAAATTGTAATCATGGGAAAAAAAATCACCTCTACCTGATAAAGACCCCCAAATATTCAGCTCGATATTACAGTACCTCATTTCTTGCTAAGTATCTGGATAACACTGGATGAAGACAGGCAGTTCTCTTCACTACAACATTCTACAACTAATTTTTCTTACTCAAAAGTGAGTTCAAAGAAGGTTCAGGGTTATCTATGGCAAAATTACTACTTTAAAGTTATCCTTAGTACCGTCATACTCCTCAGTCTCTCTTTGGTGGGCAGATATGAAGGAATAAAGAAGAATACTGGAAAAGGTGAATCTGGGAAATCATTAGTACTTAGATTCTGGAATATCATAGAACATACTCTAAACTGGGAATTCAAAATAAAGGGAGAGGAGTGGGGTGGAGTTTTTCTTACAATTCCTTACAAACACAACTTATTATAAACTAATATTTCACTGGTTTATCCATATATGAAGTCTGCTCACTCTTAAGAGGATGGAACTCAGTAAAAAGAGGAGAAAATGAGACACTGGAATTAAAAAGAATTCTTCCAACCCTCAGCACCCTAGGCAAATCTCCTTCATTTTCAGAGTTCAGGGATTCCCAGGTTGGGCTGCCCCTTCCCCATACTTTGTCACCACCACCCTCTACCAATTCACCTAGATTTCCACCAGAACACTTGATTAATTTTTCATTTCTGGGTACTTCTTAGTTGCTCCCACTGTCTGCAGATGCTCTGAAGACACAACTTGCCCTCTACTGCATTTCTTGTGTGCTTGTGAGTGCTATGTTTGCTAACCAAAAGGTCGGCAGCACAAATCTACCAGGTGCTCTTCGGAAACTCTACACGGTAGTTCTCCTCTGCCCTATAGGTTCTCTGTGAGTCAGAATCGACTTTATGGTAGTGGGTATGTTTTTTTGTGGGGAGGGGGGTAGTTAGCAATTTGTATTACACTTTGCATACAGTTGGCATCCAATAAAAGGCAGAAAATGAAACTCAAGAGAACAACAGGTTTCCTTCTGCTTTCAGAGGTTGACTATTTATTCTCATATCCCTAGATCCTCTTCAAATGGTTAGTGGTTTGAGTCTACTCAGGGGTGCTATGGAAGAGAAAAATCAGCTATTGAAAACACTACGGAGCACAGCTGTACTCTGACACACATGTGGTCACTACGAGTCAGAACAGACTCAAGAGCAACTCAGACACCCTTCTTGAGATTAGCCAGCTGAAGTCCTAAAAGCAAAAAAAGAGGACATGGGCAGCAAGGAGGCTCTGAGACTTGATGGATTTGGAGTCTCCATGGAACTAAAAACAGGCAGGGTAAGGGGCGGGGGCCTAGGGAGGAGCTGACGTTTGTAAGGAACCTAGAGCAATGCTTGGCACAAAATAAGGTCCCACTGACCAGCTGAGTACAGATACATGGCTAGAAGAAGTAAGGACAAGGAGAAGCTTTGTGGAAGACAGCTTCCACCAGGGATGTCACGATCATCTCCGTGAAAAGTCAACAGGGAATTTGGGACAACATGTATTAGCTGCCAACTATTCAAACTCAAGTTTGGCAACAGATCACCTAAGATTCTCTCCTGAACTATAAATGAAAGAGTGTAGGTCAGCAGAAGCTGGTGGCTTTCGCACTGAAATAAAAGGAGAAGGTGAAATCTGATTTTTTTTTTAAGGCTCTTTCTGAGATTTCTAATCTGACCAAAATGTATGCATGGTGACTTTTCAGCTGAAGAAACTTAGCAGCAAACTTCAGTTAGTTCTGACAGCTTCAGGATGGGCTCACACTGGCCTGCAGGGTTCACCCTCTAGGATCCAGGCTTTCTTTTCAGTAGACACTGTCTGTTTAGTAAAATCACAACCACAGCTATACTTTCCCAGCCTCTGGAGACAAAGTGTTTAGACTGACTTTTGACCAAGTGCAAAATACACACAAACACATATGTACATTTCTGTTCATGAGACAGGATCTAGGCCCTTCCCTTGGATAATCAGTCATTTTAACTGGTGACTGCAGGCAGAGGCCGACTGAACTGGGAAATTCCAGATCGATGAATTTGTTTTATAAAGTCACTGAACACTGTTAGGCCAGATTCTGTTTTGTTTTACTTGTTTGCCATTCTTATTAAAAGACTTACTCATCCCTCAAGAATTACTTAGAATATTTTGTTTGATTCCATTCCTAACTAAAAATACCCTCAGCATGTATAAACATAATGGTTTTCTCATTTTTTTTTCCACCCATCTATTCATCCACTCAACACTCATTGCTGGACTTCTCACTCTGTCAGTTCTTGTGCTTAAGGTGCTGAAAAGACAAACTTCTTCTAGCTGCCTATATTTTTAATTCAATAAATATTAGTCAAGAAAGATGAATGAATGAGCAAATTAATGAATTAAATAACAAAGAATGCAAGTCTAAATAAACAGAACAAACAAGCAAAGTACAGAGAAACTGATACATGTGGCATCGTTTATATTCTCATATCTATCCTTACAAAGTTCTGCCACATGTTCAAAACTGTGGACATTCACTGGCCACTAATCTCCACAGTCTCAAGGTGGAGAATGAAAGAAAAGGCTAATGGAAACTTTCTGTAGCAACTTGACTTCTGGTCCAGACACTGAGAAATGCATCTATAGTGGGCCCTTCCCAGGTATCTCTTCAACCTTCACAGACTGAGCCAACAGCTAGTCTCCTCATGGCTAGGCTGGAGTGACGCTTGCTCAAGCCCCACCCACAGGTCAGCAGGGAAGTACAGATGACAAGGTCACATATCCACTTACAGAATGCGAGACCAGGAGGAAGTCCCAGTGGCACCTAGGACTTTGGAAAACACGTGGAACATACTTGACATCCATGTTCCTTAAAGGGGAGGTAGAGTGCATGCTTGCTCTTGTTAGCTGTCCTCAAGTCAACTCCCATGCCTAATGGGAAGACCATTGTGATCCACAGACTTTTCATTGGCTGCTTTCCAGAAGTAAATCACAGGCTTTCCTACACTATCTTAGTCTAAAAGCCCCACCTGTTAGCATCATAGCTACACACAGTCCTCCACCGACAGATGAGTGGGGTTGTGCATGAGGTACACTGGCTGGGAATCCAATCCAGGTCTCCTACATGGAAAGCCTTGGGGTGTATGCTGGGTGACCCGTAGTAATCAGTGTAACACCACCCTAACTCTCCTCTCTGTAAATGTTTACAGTCACCCTTCCAGTGCATCAAATATGCTATTACTGTTTCTCATTACAACAGTCACAGAGGACAGTATGGGATGATTTGAGATCTGAAGACATCAGACCTGTTAAACCTTTTTCTATGAGGGCAAGGACGGTACCCATTTGTACACGGTATTCCCCAGCACCTAACATATGGCATGTGATTAATAAACACCTCTAGAATGACAATGAATGATCAGGGCATTGTACAACATGAGATTAACCTTCATGTCTAAATACTAAATACACTGTACTCATATGCCTGGATTCAAATCCCTATTCTACCACTTCTAGATGCCTGGAGAAAAATATTTAATTTCTCTTCGATTCTGTCTCGTCATTTGTTAACACAGAAACAGTACCAGTTTTCATCATGGAAAGGAGCCCAAGTGGCACAGTGGTAAAGCACTTAGCTGGTAAACCAAAGGTCACCAGTTCAAACCCAGCAGTTACTTTGTGAGAGAAAGATGTGGCAGTCTGCTTCTGTAAAGATCACAGCCTTGGAAACCCTACACAGCAGTTTTATTTTGTCCCACAGAGCTGTCATGAGTCAGAATCGAATCAACTGCAATAGGTTTTGGTTTTCTTATTTCATAGTAGCTTTTTTTCAAAGATTCTAAGACCAAAACCGTTGCTGTCAAGTAGACCCCAACTCATGGCGACCTCATGTGTTGCTAAGTAGAACTGTGCTCGGTAGGGTTTTGGGAAGCATATCACCAGGGCTTTCTTCCAAGGCACCTCTGGGTTGGCTTGAACTGCCAACCTTTTGGTTAGTAATTGAGTACTTAACAGTTTGTGATACCCAAGGACTCCTTTTTAAATGTCTAAATATATATATCAAATGCTTAGAAAAGCATGTGGCTCATAAAAACCCAGTGCTGTCGAGTTGATTCCAACTCATGGTGACCCTGTGGGACAGAGTAGACCTGCTCCATACAGTTTCCAAGGAGCACCTGGTGGATTTGAACTGCTGACCTTTTGGTTAGCAGATGAAGCACTTAACCACTAGGACACCAGGGTTTCCTGTGGCACACAGTACTAAATTTTTACACAAATAAGGCACACCTTCTTCATTTGTTTGCCAACCATACCCTTCTCCTGAAAGATATTTCTGTAAGTACACTATGCTAATGTTTTACAGCAACATGTTAAAAAAAAATAAAAATTGGCATAGGTTTACTTAGGATGAAAATACTTCATAGGGGAAGGGTGGGGTTGGCAAACAAACATAGAAGGTATGCATTATCAGTGTAAAAATATAGTAAGTGCCTTATAAATGTTAGTAGCAATAGTTGTTATTTATTGATGAAAATCAGGGGCTTCACTCATTCAACAACATTTTTTGAACACGTAATTTGGGCCAGGCATAGCACTAGGCACTGAGAATACAATAGTGATCAAAATAGAAAGAGAGTAATAATTATTTTACAAATTGCAAGCTGCTTAAGGTTATTAATAATGAGATACAATTTCTTGAGTCCTTACTGTACAACATTTATAATGGGCTAAGTGTTGCTTTCATACTATCTACTTCAATAATCACAACAAAATTATTGAAGGGGATATTTTTCTTTTCCCCATTATTCAGATAAAAAACAACTGAACTTTAAGTGGTTAAGTCATTTGTTCACGTCCAGCGAGCATAGTCTTGATTCTTTATTTACTCACTCACTGAACATTTTTGGATATTGCTACATACAAGCCTCTATGCTGATGAGAGATAACTAATACACCCAAGGAGATCATGGTGACAGCCCCAAGTTTGCTTTTCAACAATCAGGCTGTCTCAAATTAAAAGAAGCACGCAACAGAGACATATTGCAATGGATGAGGTATAATATGACATTTATCTTCATGAATTGGGGATTACAATACAATATAACCAACCAATGGACTGTCCAAGAGTTCATTTTGACAATTTGTTTGCCAACAAGGGGGGAAAAAAGCAAACATTTTAAAACAAATCAAATGCATCTGCCATTTATAAAACATCAATGATTAAAAAGAAAAAAACATATGAGCTATTAGAAAAGCAATCTTACCGTTCTTTTTAATTCAGGCACTACAAAAGCTTAAGTAACCATTGTTGCAATTAATTGCTTTCTTGTTGCTTGCCATTTTCCTTTCATTACAGAAAATTAAAGGATAGTAGCAAATGATATTATATATATTTATTCAAGTTGAGAAGACTTAACATCATGTATTTCATTTGTACTTTGCAAACATTGCCTGGTTGTTCTTTTACAACTAAAATTCCTCTAGTACTAAACTGCCTTGCATGTTCCCTGCAGTGATAAACTTGAATATCATGACTCAAAACCGTGGAGCAAGAGGGGCTGAGATAATATGTTGTCAGTCCATATTTATCACCACATTTCCTGAATCATCCAGCTTGGTAATGATGATTTCTTTCCATTCTTTGCACTGTTTGGCAACTACATGCTTTGTGAATACCTCAGAACACTTATAAATATTCTCTTTGCTTGCAGCCAATAAATCTTTAAAATTAAAAGACAAAGTTAAAATGACTTCTGCATTTCACCAACGTCTCCACTAAATGTACCATACATCTAGCAATTTCAATATTCACAGTTTAAGACTCAGTGATGACTTTCAATCTTCTTATGTGGATAAGGAAGGAGGGCTATCCTTTGCAGTTTATTGAAAGCTATTTTGGAGTTAGTCTTGATAGTCAGATGTTTTATTCTTTCTGTTTCTCCATTCTCCCCTCTCCATCCAGCTTTATTGACACCAGGTATCAGCCCGTTGTTCCATGAAACATTTTTTTTTTTTTTTTCAGAGTCAGAAATGGAGACACAAATATTATAGAAACAACAATTTCAGGATCTGGTGCAATGACATGGATCAATGCTTATTGAAATTTCAGGAAGCTTGATCTGCTGAGCACATAGTCAGCTGCTATGGCTCATATTTCTAGATAATGATCACAGAGTGGCTGGGGGATGGGGTAAAGGGAGCGAAGTGCCGGAGCAAAGGGTAGCACAGCTTTAGGGCTGGGGGATGTCCACAGCTGTTGAGCAATGCTTGCCCCGGCGGTGCTGTGCAGACTCAGAGTGCTATCCACTTGTATGACGCACTGATTCTATTGCACTAATTCTTATTTGGACCATCTGTTAGCCAGTTTGTTGTACTGTGGTAGCTCGCTTGTTGCTACCATGCTGGACGCTATGCTACTGATATTTCAAATACCAGCAAGGTCATCTAAGGTGAATACGTGTTATTAGAACTTCCAGACTAAAACCTACTAGAAAGAAAGATCTGGCAGTCTGCTTCTGAAAATTAGCCAATGAAACCCTGTAGACCACAAGAGAATACTGTCTGCCTCACTTGCTTGTGGATGTAGCACCAGGAGGGATCAGTCATTACAGGAGGACATCATCCTTGGTGAAGTACAGTACACAATAACCACACTGATGAATTGCCACAGGCTGGTAATTCTGAGGATGACGCAGGACTGGGCATCATTTGATTCTGTTGTACTGAGACCGTCATGAGTCAGAGCTGACTCAACCACAGCTAATCACAACTCTTATTTAAACAAGTTCTCCTACCTTTCTGTATTCTAATACTTTAAACATCTTCTTTTTTTTAAATTTATTATTTAATTAATTATCTTATTTTTGTACTTCTTAATCTGTATGTGGCCCAGTGGTTAACAGTTTGGCTCTTAACCGGAAGCTTGGCAACTTGAATTCACCAGCTGCTCCCTGGAGACCGCACAGGGCAGTTCTACTCTGTACTATAGGTCACTACGAGTCAGAATTGACTTGACAGCAATGGATTTTGGGTTGAGTTTAACCTGTGTGATGCCTCCATTTCCTCACTAGAATTCAAGTGTCTTGAGGGCAAAGACCTCAGCTGTATGGGTCACAGAGCCTAGAAGATATTTGGCACAAAATAGGCATTCAGAAAAGTTTTATTAAAGCGAAGTCTGAATATTATTGCACCATCTTCCTAGAACTGACTCTGTGGCAGCAGGTTTGGTTTGGTTTTAGTTTCTCCTCCCTCCAAAAAAGGACTGTGAAAACAAAATATTCACATATCCTCAATGCTACTTACAGGATAATCTTAAAGTCTGGAAAGAACCTAGAATTCTCCAGCAACGTAACATAGTTTCCCATGTTCAGTGGTTGCTTTGGTGACAACATGTACCTGAGATGATTTGACACTGAATGCCTTAGAAAGTATAGATGAATTTATAAAACGCTGATTTCTTGTGAAGCAAAGATTCAATGTTTATGAATATGTTCTCAAAGTTTCAGGCCACATCTATTTATTGCACATGAACAATAATATTCCTACCGATTCCAAAAATTATATTGTCAGAAAATAGGTAACAATGCCCCATGGAAGCAAAAGCCCACCTTTTCCACGGCTCCAACAGGCACAGGGGTACTGTTTTCAGTATAGGGACTTAAGAAAAAAAATACAACAAGATACATGCTTCTTTCGGGCAGGAGAAGAATTCACTCCCAATACCAGATCCCCTTACATAAGACGAAGATCTGATACGGTCCCTAAACCCGCAGGCTAAGACACAGCCTAAGAACTGTCATCAGCAACCAGAAGGAGGCAATGGTCAATATACAGAAACAGAGCAAACACTGTTAAGACAGGGCACGGTGGCTTTTAGGCAATATAGATTTCGGAGCTATTTATTTATTTATTATTATTATTGCGGATCCCGCTCCTCCAGCCGCAACAATCCCTACTCTGCAGGGCCCATGTAACAAGGCGATAGTATCTGAGAAATAATGAGCAGAGGAATGCTGTTCTTTCTTTCAGAGCAATCTCAGGTGGGATCTTATACAGTAAAGGACCGGATCAATACTCCCAGCAGCAAGCCGCTCGATACCCCCTGAATTATTGCTTCATTTTTCTTCTTATTATAGATGAGCTGTGTTATTATTTTCCCCAAATCAATATTTTACAACCTTTTTTATCCGTTTCTCCATAAATTTTGTGATTACTTTAAACTGGGAATTCCGGTACACTAAATAAGATGCAGTATCTGAAAGGGATGGGATGTACTGACATGCTTTTTGTTTTTGTTTTTGTTTTACTCTTTTAGACACAATGCCTTGTTTAAAGGCACATCATAATCAATAGCCCAAGAAACACTTTTTTTGTGGAGAAAAGTTTAACATAACCCTTTGCTTGCAACACAGAAGTGCAAATCCTTTAAAATAGCAGCAGCCGAAACAGCACAAAGCTGAAAAACACAAAAGAAGTCACAATTGATCAGCACTTTGCATCTGAAATTTCATTCCTAATGCTTTTCTCCTCTCCAGTTAAAGGGCTGAGGCGATTCCCTTAAATTGTTTCTCACAAAGGAGATAATTCCATGCACCTTAGAGGGATTTAATTGGCTTCTATAGCTGTCTCCTGCTAAGTGTTTAAAACCTCAGCAAATCAAATCATGTAAACTCATATCCTGTTCTGCTGTCAGTTTGCTCCAAGCTTGATTATTTAGATGCTAACATTAGCAGGGCCCACACTTAACCAAAGAGACCGGGAACATGCTCCCTCAGTGAGTTCCGGGATGACTTGAGTTAATTCTATGCTTCCTATGAAATAATGTGTGTTATTTGGCAGAGAAGGCTCAATGGTAACTAAGTAGTCATTACAGTGCAGCCAGTGGTAATTACATGGTAATTCACATTAACTTCATAATAAGCACTGTACTTTTCACTCTATCCATCTCAGAATGAGGCAGAATCACAGTCTTTCATTTCTTTTTAATGCCACCCAAAATAAAAATAAAGTAAAATCACTTTGAGGGTAGGAGGACATGGAATATAATCATAGCAAGTTAAGCTGCAGATTTCATTAAAGAAATACTCAAATCCATTAAGTCTAATTAGACATGACATCCCGGGATTCACAAACAGTAGTTCTAACAAACTCATTAGGAATTTTTGGTAGGTTTCTTTTGAAAATGGGAGAGTATTATATTATAGGCTGTTATAGTACATTAAGGTTTTATAATTTTATATGAGCTCTTCTCTTTTTATGTAAAAGCCTATGAAACTTTATAAGAATAGTTCTGCTTAAATCAATGTGTTTTAAACAACAATGTGCTTCTTGTAACATGTACTTAATAATGCAATAAACTATTCTAAGTAGTATAGAGTAAAATGGGAAGCACTTTGTTCCAATTGGCCGAGAGATATGGAACTGTAAGGATTCAATTCCTTATAGCATTGCAATGCACAATTTACTCTAAAATCTTCATTTACGTACATATTATTTAATTTGGACAATTATGAAGTCCTAGAATCACATTTCCATTACAACCTGTACTGTCAGAAAGATTAACACCGCGAACGCACCACGTATAGGAAGAAATACTTGGAGGGAAAGAAAGAAGTGAGGAACAACTTTAATTGAATAATTATATTAATAGATTAAATTAGGTCTCTTTTTAAATGAGCTACCCTTAATTAGCTGCAACTAGGAAAGTGAATGTAATATATTTTACTTTTACACATTACATTTAGCATCAGTAGACACTTTTTTGTTGTTAGTTTTTACAGTTTCATTAGCCATTGAGTGCTGCCTTATGAAGGTCTGAAAAAAATTAATCTCTAATTTACTTGACTTCCAACACAAAGCCCAAATATGGTTTAAAGCAGAAGCCTCATGTAAGATTGTGATTTTGATATGAATTAATAAATGCCAGTGACACAATGGCACTATAGTACCAGCTTAACAACAATTCACACATGTATTTTTTGTCAGACAATTAGCCTGTCAGTTTGGCATCAAACTGTAACCAAAAAACCTCACTGTACCAGACACCTCTATGGGACAGTTCTACCCTGACCTATAGGGTTGCTATGAGTTGGACCTGACTCGATGGCAGTCAGTGGGTACCAGACACAGAGCAGAGATCTTCTCTTAGGCAGGTTTAATCTTGCCTCTGATTACCATCATCATGCAGATATTTCCCTTTCATTGACCCTGATTATTTCACCTCCAAATCCACTAAGCAGAAGATCACTAATTGCAGCAAAGGCTAACACACCTTATCTTCTCAAGGACCTCCAGGGAACTGAGACTTAGAGGCAGAATGGCGAGTGCAAAGATGCTCACTGACTGAGAGGAAACGTCACCATATGTCTCTAAGAGCATTAGACACAAGTGTGCAGCAGGGGACTGTCCTGTCAAGTGGACCCCACCGTGAAGTTCCCGGACTGGACCTTGGGAAAATAACCTGGTGGTCCTCATAAGGTCTTCTGAGAGCTTGCTGGTGTTGACAGATGTCCTGCTCTTACTCTAGGCTTTTACACAAAGATGCTGCTGCTGCTGTTGTTGTTGTTGGCTGCCGTCGAGTCAGGCTGAGACTCATGGTGACGCCATGTGTGATGGAACAGAACTCTGGTGGTCCTGTGCCATCCCCAGGATGGGCTGAAGATCAGACTGGATGCTCATAAGGTTTTCACTAGGTGATTTTAAGAAATAGTCTGTGACTTAGTCTAGAAGTTCTGCTGAAACTGGTTCAGCATCACAACCACATACAAGGGTGGAGGCTGCACATGAGGTGCACTGTCCAGGAATCAAATCCACATCTCCTGCCTGGAGGGTGAGACTCCCACCACTAAATCACCAATGCCTTCCTCACTTGCATGATTCTATCAATGGTAAAAATGGCACTTGGCTTTTCTGAGGAATTCTGATTCACTCAGAAGGGAAGGAAAGTTCCTTTTACTTTTGCAGACACAAAAGTAAGAAACAGAACAAGTTCCACAATACGTATCACAACAGCCTCTGTAAGACGCTATCCTCCTTAACTTCACAGATGAGGAAACTCAGTTTCAGTTAAGAAATTTTCCTAAGGCTCCCCGGCTAGAAACTGATGGAGCCTAGATTCAAAATGTAGTCTGTTTAGAATTGACATCTCCAGTTACATGGTTTCTTCACAATCAAACTACTCTAGGAGGACAATATAGCAAACACAGTGTGGAGACAAGTTCTTGACCGGTAAGCAGAAGGGATCTAGTACAAAGCTCTACCACTAGCTGCGTGACTATGGCCAAGTCTCTTAAACTCCCTGAGAATAGTGCTCATCATCTGTAAAAGTCAGTAATGTGAGGAGCCAGTTAATCTTCAAGGTTCGCATTTTACGGATTTCCAGCCATTTTTTTAGTTCCTTCATAGATTCTTCCATTCATCGCATAATTACTATTTGTTGTTAATCTACTCTGTTGGGTATGGAACTGGGCATTGACAATACAGTGGTGAAGGTGAGCCAGCAACAGATTAAAATCAAGGTATGCACAGGCTTAATTGTGCTTTCTTATTAATCTGTAGTGTACAGTGTCACTGGGGTTGAAAACTACATCTAATAAACGCAATTAAGCCTATGCATACCTTGCTTACTGTAAGCCAGTGCATACTATGCTAGCTGGACAACAGAGACAAGGATGCTGCCTTCAAAGAGCTTACACTCTAGTGAAAGACACAGACTACACACATTTAAACTAAGAGATAACACAGGTGCTATCAGCCAAGATGAATGCTATGTAGAAAATAAAAGTGCTAGATGTCGACAAGAGGGCAGTGGTGGAGCCAGGGGCAGAATTCTTGACATCTAAGCAAGGGACCAGAGCCCTGGTGTCACAGTGGTTAAGAGTTCAGCTACAAACCAAAAGGTTGGCAGCTCAAATCCAGTAGAATTCCTTGGAAACCCTCCGAGACAGTTGTATTCTGTCTTATACGGTTGCTATGAGTTTGAATCAACTTGACTGCAATCTTCTGCTGTTGTTGTTTTTATTGTTTTTGTCATTTTTTAGGGCAAGAGACCCAGATTCGACTCCCTACCAGTGCCCCACCAGTAAGCCACCACCTGTCTGTCAGTGGAGGCTCCTGCCCTGCTGTAGTACTGAAAAGGTTTCAGTGGAGTTTCTAAACTCAGACAGACTGGGAAGAAAGGCCTGGTGCTATGCTAGAGACAATTAACTTGAGAAAACCCTATGGATCAAAACAGTCTAATCCTACTGTATGTGTGGTTGCCATGAGCTGAAAGCCAAATTTACAGCTGACAATAACAAAAAGAAACCTTGGTGGTATAGTGGTTGAGGTATGTTGGTTACCCATAAGCTCAGCAGCAGTTCAAACGTACCAAAAAAGTCTACAGGACAGTTCTACTCTGTCCTCTAGGGCTGCTATGAGTTGGAATCAACTTAAAGGCAATGGGTTTGGTTTTTGGTTTGGGGTAACAACAACAAGAAGCCTGTGTAATCAAAGTGTCAATGCAGAGGAGATAGCCTATGGAAGACTAGACCTATGCTGCCTCCATTTAGTGAACCCTATCCACATAAAACTAAAAAATGAAGTGTAAGTTTATTTTACAGATGTAAAAAGCAGAGAGACTAAAAGGCACAATCAATTACTTTGAGTAATACAGATCTGGTACCAGATCTACCACTAGATGACAAAATAATCTCCTATGAAGCCCTTCACCTCTTTGAACCTAATTTTTCACAGCTAAAAGTGAGACTAAAAATACATGTGCTTCCTACCTAATAGGGAACAAAACAGAATTGATGAATGGGAAGGCTTGGGCAACTGTGAAACTCCACTTAAGCGCATTTACTTAATTAGACACACATATAGGAACCCTAAGGAGCCCTGGTGGCAGGGTGGTTAAGCCCTCTGCCACTAACTGAAAGGTCAGCAGTTAGAGCCCACTAGCCAGCTGGGTGGGGGGAAAATGTGGCAGTCTGCTTCTTTAAAAATTGCTGCCTTTGAAAACCTATGGCAGTCATTCCACTTTGTACTTTTCTCTCTCCTATTGGGTCACCGTGAGTCAGAAGTGACTCAGTAGCACCTAACGGTACAACATACAGACATAAGACAAAGAACCACATGAGAGCCTTAACAGCCGAGCCTGTACTCAGGCCCCTGATAAATAACTTTCTGACAAGTTACAATCATTTTTTTACCTTCCACGCTAATAATTTTATTAAGTAAAACTGCCAAGCCTTCAGATGATCCTCCTACGTCTTCTGGGTTAACCAGCGCAAATGTTTCATTTTCCTAGTCTAGAAGAAATTAGAGAAATAAAAGACCTGCAGGCTTGCTCGCAGCACATTCTCCAGAGACAATCTCCTCCACCCAAACCTCCCAATAACCTCGATTCCTCCACCCAGCCTCAGTGAATATTTTAAACTTCAGTTAAATCTAAAAGGAAACCATGCACACGTGTCGATTGACAGTGAAGGCTCTATTTGGTGCAGGTACTTAGATGTGAGTCTATTTTGGGCATTAAACAAAGACCTAAGTTAACTCCATACTGCCTGGGAGCTGGTGCTTCCTGACACTAACCACAAATGCTGTGCCCAGGTGGCCCTACCCAGAAGGTCAGGCCTTCCCCACTGATGTAAGAAGTTAACCACAATAGATGTCAACAGGAAAAGATGGAAGAGTACATTTGTGAGGTTGAAGACCAGACAGTCCAAGGGGAAACTGGTTCTTCTGTTGTTTCTGGCTCATGGTTCAGGGAGTCCCAGCTTTGGTCTGCCCCTTTGCCATTGAGAGGCTCTAAGGATATTCTTAAATTTGATATTAAAAGGATGACTGTCACCTGTACTTTCAGCATCCTGAATAACATGAGGACCACCTAGGAGGGTAAAACAAAAACAAACAAGCCTGTGGACATCAGGCTCGTTCCACCTCACGGCAACCCCCTGTGCCTCAGAGTACAGCGTAAGAGGGCAAGCAGATCGAACGACCCGATTCAAGGTGAAAATAACTAGGTGTGGGAGCTAATTCGGTTTGTAACAAGGATCACATAAGACTCATCAACAGGAAGGAAAATCACTGTGCTAAAATCAATACTGAAAATTTTTCCCTGAAGGAAATTCCCTCATTAAATATTTGAATCATTTTAAAGTCCTTGTTACCACAGATAGCTCTCAGTTACACTATTTTAACTTAAGTACTGCTCAGAGCACAGAACCATCATAATCAATGGTGATGCGGGGATGCTTATAGAGATCACCTGAAGGGGTCCATTAAAGCCAAAAGGAGTAGAAAATTAACATTAATTTAGTAATTTTTCCTAGAGGATCAGTCTTTCGTCATTACAAATGTTCCCCCAAACAAGCCTTTTAAAGATCAGTTTTAAAGACATTGCTGAAAGCAAATTGGTTGCTTATAGCTTAGAATGACGTTTCCCATGAAGCATCATGTACAAATTCAAAAGGAGCTGTATCTTAAACAACTTAGAGAAAAATATGATGGGATTAAAAATGGCTCTGGTTGTGATTAAAAATAAATAACATATCAATGATGGCTGTTCAGAGTTGGAATAAAAGTGCTTTCTCATCCCTAAAAGGGGAAAAAAATTATAATTACAAATTAATAGATGTGATTCTAAATATGTATATTCAATTCAGTTGATGTGTGAAATATTCTAAATAGACACAATAATTCACTGGTATATAAAAATGCTTCTATAGTTAACTTGGCCCTAAAACTTTTAAAAATCCTCTCATTAAGAAAATGAGGGAACATCTTATATTCAAGATCATGGTATATTCTGCTATAGAAAACATTAACAGTTCTAGATAAAAAAAAGACCTAGTTGTCCAACGACAGGGAAATGATGAACTAAATGATGATGCAATCATAAAATCGACATTATGTACCATTGTAATGCACGAAGGGAAAATTTTTACTCTCAAAGGAAATGTTTATTTTAAAATTTAAACTATACAGCAGGGTGTAAAATTTTATAATCATACAGTAGTGATTTACTCCAAACAAAAACACATGAGAATACACAAAGAAAAAAATTAGAAGAAAATACTAAAAAAAACATTACTGGTGATTGTCTCTAAGGCATAAAACAATGAATGAGCTTCATCTCTTCATGTTTTTCTGTGTTTTTCAAATATAGTATATAAGTGTGTATCATGTTCACAAGAATGTGATTTAGTTAAAATATTTAAAGCTGCAGTTCCTGTCAGACCTTACATATCCCAGAAACACTGACAATCTTCCTCAACAATGACCTCATTTCTGGGAACTCAATTCACACCATTTGAAAAATTCACAAAGTAACTCCCCCACCCTAAGAGGCTCATACCAGCACAGGCCTAGGTGTCCCTCAACCAGACTCTAAATCCTCACTCCTCTACATACTAACTAGATAACCTTGGGGAAGTCACCTCACCCTTCTAAGTGTTTTCATCTTTAAAATGGGTTTATAATACAATCTGCCTCACATGGATTCTCATCATTCCATCATTTCAGTGACACAAAAAGAAGATGAAAGTGAAGAGTTGGCGTGGAAAAAAAAGAAGTCTGGAACAAGAGGGAAGAGCAGGTAAAAGATCAAAGGCGGCCATTGGAGGACCACTGGAGTATAAAATCTGGTCCCCAGGCTCAGAATTATAATCGGAATGGCTGCTGCCAGGGGAAGAACGGTGGTGGGAAGAGACTTTAGTTTGCTGTTAACTACCTTTGGGTGGGTCCCTCACTCAGGGAAGACGCACACGAGAGAACAAAACCCTGTGGGGTCCACAATAGGTTGCCAGTTGGACCGTGGTGATCCACAGGATTTTTACTGCCTGATTTTCAGATGTAGATTCTAGATAGGCCCTCCCCCTAAATCAGGAAAAAAAAAAAATCAAATGCATTGCCATCAAGAGGATTTTGACTCATAGTAACCCTACAGGACAGAGTAGAACTGCCCCCTTAGGTTTTCCAAGACTATAAATCTTTACAGAAGCAGACTACCAAATCTCTCTCCCAAGGAGATGCTGGTGGACTTTGATCACTGACCTTCTGGTTAGTAGCCAAGCACAGAACCACTGCAGCCACCAGGGCCCCTTCCCTTTCTTAATCTGGTCACCCCACTGAAACCTGTTCAGTATCATAGCAAAGCACAAGTCTCCAATGACAGATAGGTGGTGGCTTGGCCTGAGATGTTCACTGGTTGGAAACTGAACAGAGTCTCTGGCATAGAATGTGAGAATTCTGCCACTGAACCATCAAATGTTTCCCAAGTTGGGCACTTAGAATTTCAGCAGGGATTTGGCTAAGTTTCAGATACGCTAAGGGTTTTATATATGTTCCTATTTTTACTTATGACAACTACAGTACTGCTTCACATAGCAGTGAGCAAATTTATGAAACTCATTGACTCCCGAGATGGCTCAGGCTGAAAATAGAAGCAGCTCCATGCTGCAGCTGAATGCACATTTGGGAACTGTTTCCAACCTCTGAGGACATGGGTCCTTAGTGCTACATACGCTCATATCTGGGGAGAGGTGAGGAATTTCAACCAGGGTGGATTTTTCAGATTCTGACCCCAAATAATCCTAGTACAGGACTATTGGAGCTGTACTGTGGACTTCCCAGAAACAAAAAGCGACAGCAATCCCAACCCCAAGTACTTTGTTTTCAAATGAACATAAGGGTATATATACATCTCATTGTAATGTCCCACGGCTGAGGAGTGGTTTTAAATTCAGAATGCCCAGATGTTCATGATAAATTGTTAAATAAAAACAAATTACATATTATATAAAGGCTCACCTTGTTTTTAATGAAGCAGACATATGCATAAGAAAAAGACTAGAAGATCTGTATCATTAAAATAATAGTAACAGATATCTTTTCTGTTGAGAACTTATGCTAAAATGTTGGTAGAAATGTGTATGATCTTAATTATTTTCTATCCCTGCTTCCTGTCATGTCTAAAATCAACATGTATTACTTTGTAATGGACAAAAATAAGTTTCAGTGTATTAGTGGGTGACACATCCCTTGGTTAGCTTTGCCAACAAATAGAAAGACTAGCATCCATACTATCGCAAACATAGACAAATAAAACATAAAATACTCTTTCATCAAACATTTTCAATACATCTTAAGAAGAAAAAGAAGGAAAATTTTGTGTAGACTCCCCCTTCCCTGAAATATTAAGGTTTTCAAATACATAGTTAAAACAACTGAAAGGTTAATTTATCATGATGTGAGGGGCAGGGGAGTGGGGACAAACCTTGAAACCCTTCAAATAGTTTATTGGCTTTGAAAACCAAATCATGTTATATCATACTAAATAGATTAAAGTTTCAAGACTTTGTAGTATTGCATTACATTGGCAAGAATACATACAAAGCTCAGTCCCTACCTTTATTGTTAATAGCTTTCTAATCCCTTACCAGAAATTTATAGTTTAGAAATGGCAACACATCTTAAAGATTAAAGCCATGTGACAAATAGTTCGTGTCCCTTAATAACCAAATCACATGCCTTAGATTGGAGAAGCTTATCTGCCTTTCCCTTCTATACGATTTCACTGGTAGGAAATACTTTATATCCCTATTACACGAATGATGAATGGGGCCGTTGGTTATGGTCTGTTATTTGCTTGGCTGTAGTCAATATGTTTTCTTTGGACAGGGATTTCTGTGATTTATCTCTCTCCCAGCCTTATCACTTATTAACTCTGAGTAGACAGGAAAAAGCCAGGGTTGTGAATAAGGCCTAGTGTCCATTTAGACCTCTAACATCAGTGAAAATATCCCTTTTAATGATCCTGTTACACTAGCTCCTCAAGTCCTGATTACACTCCACTCCAAATAGGAAATAAAGGTCATATTTCTTGAAAAGTATGTACATAAAATATGCAAAATAACAAGCTTCCTTCAGAGGGGCTTTATTCTTTGCAGAATCTGCTTTCCTTTTATAGATGTCCCAGAAGTACAATGGACACTTTCAGTGATTTGTTGCCGTTGTTGCTGCTGTTGTCCGCATTACAGCACCACTAGGGTAAAACTCAACAAACTCCAGGATCACCAGTCACATCTACACATATCAGGTCAAGAAGAACCACATTTGGTGAAAAACCTCTCTTGAACAGATAAAGAGAGTCATGGGACCTACCCCCTTTGTGTCACAATAGCAAAAAAAGTAACAGTCCCTCTGCCTTTGCATTCTTTTCTTTGTGTGTAAATGGCTCATTTGGAGTAATATTCAAGCCATGTGGACAGGAGTAGCCTGTTAATTTTCCTTTCTTGTTGGTTTTTATCCAATTAGGACACAGTTAAGGCAGAACTGCTTGTCAAGTGTTCATTACTCAGCTCTCTTCTGGCTGAATCCTAAGTGAAAACAATTTGATATAAAAGAAAACACATTCTTGCCTTCCTCTCCTCAATTTTTCCTGAGTTTGCTTAGGCCTCTCTGTATAACAATTAACATATGTGCAGAGCATTACTGTTTGCAAAATATTTTCATGCCCATTCCTTCATTGATACAAGACCATTGGGAGGCACAGAGGGGTGATGGCCCCATGATGCATCCGTTAGACTGAGGAAACCAAAACCTGGTGGACTTAACCCCTGTCCCCCTCATCCCATCCCCAGTCCATCCCCAGGTCCCGTCAAGTTCTTAAATACACCTTGAATCCTTTCACAAGATTCCATCTCTGTTAATTTTTATCACTGGAATCAAATCACCAAATCTCTTTTTCAGACTACTATAATGACTTCCTAACAGGTCTTCCAGCATCCAGTCCATTCTCTCACTCTCTCTTCAGTCAGACTAATCATTTTTTTCCTGAACATAAATTTGGCCACGTCTGCTTGTCATTTAAGATACTTTAAAAACTGCTTGTTGTCCCTTAGATCACAACCAAACTCCTCCCCATCGCTCACAAGGCTGTGCTTGGGATGATCTTTCCTACCTCTTCAGCCTTCTCCCTCACCACCCTTTTCTTCCTTCTTGAATTTTCAGACTCCCTGGAATTTTTACAGCCTTCCTAGATGCCACAGTTCCTCCTACCCAGTGCCTTCTCGGATGCTTCCGTCTGCTGGAATACTCCTCTCTTTCCCAGCCCTACCCTACCCTCCACCCTGCACTGATTGCCAGGTTAACTATTACTCATCCTTCAAACCTCAACTCACACATCTTTCCAGGAGGGAAAACTTCTCTAATTGTCCAGTGAGGGTCAAGTGTCTTTGTTACATGCTTATCTGAACCATATTCCTGTCCCTGTCTTTATGGGCACTGACCTAGTTTGACAGTAAACTCAGCAACATCTATTTTCCCTCTTAGACTATAAGATCAACAATACCAGTGACTGTGTCTGGTTTTGCTCAGCACTCTATCTTCAGGGTTTAGAACATTGTGTAGAAAAGAACAGGCCATCCACAAATATTTGTGAAGTAAAAAAATGAAGTAACAAACAGAAATGGTCAAACCAGAACTAGAACCCTGGTCTTGATTCTTTCTCTAATGTCTAGAAAGAACTGTTTCTTTACTAATCATGATGAAAGTAGGCACACATACAACAGTCAGTGTGTGCTCGAATAACCTGTAATTTTGCTTTTAAAAGAAACCACCTTCCACTGTGAGCTTCTGTCTTTTGAGTTCATTTTTAGGGAGCACTCACAATGTACTAAGCATTTAAGGAATGACTATATACATTGACTCATTTAGTCCTTAGATGCAGGTATTATTACCATACCCCAGCTTTACAGATGACAAAAAGGAAGAGCATTTATCATTTAGATGAACCCCATTTTTTCTTTGACAGAAGCCCCCACCCTTGCGTTCTATACATGTAAAACCTTAAGTGAAAAGGGACAGATTCTTAACAGCTCTTATTCACATTCCATGTCATCCAGAGCACAAAAATCAATGAGGACCCATTGATCCTGGGCAATATGTCGATCAATTATTGAAGAACACCTATTGCAAGTAAGATACTGAGTCAAACTGCTTCGACACAGTACACAAAATAGTATAAGATCAAGAAGGGCTATCTTTCTATCTTCATAGAGCTTGTAGTCTCCTGTAAATTGTCTACCAAGACAGAAAAGGGTATATGGGAGTGAACGGTGAATAAGGGGTCTAAGCACAAGCAACAAAAGAGATCTAAAAGCAAAAACTCTTTCAGTTCCATCAAGATGAGCCAAAGGGGACAACACAGTCACCTAGTCCAATTGGCTCACTTTTGCAAAGAAAACAACTGTTTTCCAGAATACATACACAATGCGTTCGGGTTTCTTGGCCAGTTAGCAGCAGAACCAGGGCTAGAGAACAGGTCTCCTTGCTCTCGACAGAGCTTCCTGTTGATTCTACAACAGTAGCCAGGGAAGACCTCAGAAAGGAGACTTATCATGTTGATCATAGCCAATCAAGAACCCGAAGCATAGTAAGGAGACTAGTTGACCAGAGACTGGGGTCAAGAAAGGGAAATGTCAGCACTGTTCCCTTCCCAGATTATAGAGAGCTGTGAAGCCAACCAAAGGAGTTCAGGCTGTATCTTGCATATAGTGAGCAGTAGGGTTGATTTCTCTGCAGGAAAGTCCCCAGGTGGTCACAGAGCATGCTTACCTGTAACTGAAAGGCTGAAGATTCAAGTCTACAGAGATGCCTCAAAATAAAGGACTACTGATCCATTTCTGAAAAATCAGCCACTGAAAATACTACAGATCACAGCTTTAGTCTGACACACATGAGATTTCCATGAGTACGAATTAACCTGGCTGATAGCAATTGGTTTGGAGTCTCTGTTGGGAAATTATATGAAAGTAGTTTTTAAGAAATTTAAGCTGGTAATAGTGTCTCTTAGAGTCAGAATCAACTCAGTGACAATGGATTTGTTTTTTGTTTTTTATTTTTGTTTTAACCTGCCAATGAATTACCTTATGAAGAGAGGAAGGAACAGGAAAATTCATTAGACAATGTCATGGATTGACAGGTGCCCTCCCCAAAAATGTGTGGAGCAATTTGTCTAGGCCATGATTCCCTGTATTGTGTAATGTTCCTGTTTATTATAACCCCTGCTTCTATGTTGTTAATGAGGGAGGATAGGCAGCAGCTGTGTTGGTGGGCAGGACTCCATGTGTAAGACATGTGTTGTGCCTTGAAGCAATTTCTTGGGATATAAAGGAAATGGAAGCAAGCAGATAGTTGGGGACCTCATACCACCAAGAAGCAGTGCCAGTAGAGCAAGCCTTTCAGAAAGGACATGAGGTCCTTGTGCCTTAGGAGCTCTCAGTCCAAGGGAAGATCTGACAACAAGAACCCTTCTCCAGAGCCCACCCAGAAAGACTTCCCTTGGAGCTGATACCCTGAATTTGGACTTGTAGCCTACTGGACTGTGGCAGAATGAAACTGCCCTTTTTAAAGCCATCCACTTGTGGTATTCCTGCTAGAGGAGAACTAGATGACTAAAGCAGATTCTAATTCCGTACTTCTCCCAACAACTTTATCTTCAGTGGAATGGTTTCATTTTGTGGAGGAGATTCCAAGAATAAGAACTAGAGCTTTCTGACCTGAAACCTCTTGAACCTAGAGATGAGGCCGACTGTAACCTGAACATGTTTGAAGACAGTTGGGGATGGGCTGTACCTCAGCAACCAGAGCTGCCAGAGGAATGGGTGAAGCGTGGGGTGAAATAGGAGAATAAGCACATGCCTTTCCTGAAAAATCAATGCCAGAGAATTCTGTAAGTCAGGGCTGCCTTCTTGAAACACTGTTAAAATACCACTTGGTTTCTCTACTTTTTCGAGGTCTTCTTTGATTTCTCCTATTAAAAGAGCCTGTTTTTACTATAGGGTAATTCTTTTCCTTCTAATTCTTTCTCCTTTTCCCTTATTAACTATATACTCTTCCACTATGGCAATCATTCTTTTCAGTATGTCTTCCCTTCAGCTACCTTTAACCCATCCATTTATCCCCCTTCAAGACCTCTACACCTTCTCCATCCCCTTAACTCCCTATAGACACTATTAGCTTTAGGCCAGCAGATTCTATCAGGAGTTCCAGAGTAGTTCAAAGTTAAACTTCAGTTCTTATTGTTTCAGTCCATTTCTGAAAAAAAAAATTTGTTATATCAAAATTATCATATTCTCCTATATAAGTCTATTTTTCTTGATGCCCTATTCCTATTTTGGACTTTGTATTTGTGCCTGATTAGTGTTACTTCTTTAATTTAGTTACACTTACAGTTTCTTTGGAAATGCTGGTGTTACATAGTGGTTAGAGACTGTCTGCTACCTGAAAGGTCAGCAGTTTGAATTCACCAGGCACTCCTTGGAAACTCTATAGGGCAGTTCTACTCTGTCCTCTAGGGTGGCTATGAATCTGAATTGGTCAACAGCAATGGGTTTGGTTTTCTGTTTGTTTGTGTTTTTTAATTCACCAAGCAATCAACACAAACATTTAATGTACTTGCCTGCTACCTGAAAGCCTGAAGATTTGAGTCCACCCAAAAGTGACTTGGAGGAAAGGTCTGGCAATCTACTGCTGAAAACATCTGTCACTCAAAACCCTATAGATTATGGTTCTATTATGAGTCATCATGAGCTGGAATCAGCATCACAGAAACTGGTTATTGTAACTTTGTCACTAAAAATTCTAAAGGACATTTCTTAGACCTCTAGGGAGATGGTGGTGATAATAAATACTACATATAAAATCCTTAGTCCATGGAAATGACTCAGCCACACATGAATGAGTAAAGGAGAAGAATGACCACCATTTATTAATGGAAACTACTAGTATCTGGTCTGGTGCTAGGTGTTATACATACATTTCTTGATCTCAAAAACATCACAGCAAGGTAAGATAAGGTGACTATGGCTTGAAGCCATCACATGACATCCCCCAAATAACTTCTATGCTAAGTGGCAGGAAACCTTAGTGGTATAATGGTTAAGAGCTAACCAAAAGGTCAGCAGTTTGAATCTACTAGGTACTTCCTGGAATCCTTTGAAGCAGTTCTACTCTGCCCTACAGGGTCACTTTGAGTTGAAATTGACTCACTGGGAATGGTTTCTATTCAGTGGTAGGGCTACGAATTGAATCTACATTCATCATCTTTTGAACCTAAGAACTCAAATCACTATGGCGGGGTGGGAGCAAAGACGGGGGGGAGAGCAACAGACAGATAAAAGAGAAAATCAGACGGACGGGAGAAAGAGGAGAAGTGGAAAGACCACCCCATAGTAAGCGTCATCATGTCCCACAAAGCATATTCAGTTCAAAGTAGTAGCCCTTCCCACATACAAAGCCATGCATTATGCAAGGCCTGACAATTAAGTCCATGAACTTAATTGTTTTAAGTGCCACATACCTCATTGCTGAATATTGCTACAGTCACCTTCAAAGTATACCCCCTTGGGAAGCTATGAACTGATGCCAGTACCTAGTCCACCCTTCAAAGCAATATTGGAAGTCTTTGTGGAATGGCCCTGTGCATGGTGTCACGGTGGCGAGATCACAAACTTAACTGTATCGTTGTCTATAAGGGAGTTTTTAGCCAGTAAACAAATAACTGTATTGGAACACCCTCTCTACCCACCTGATCTGGCCCCCAATGACTTTTTTCTTTACCTGAAGATAAAGGAAATATTGAAAGGACATCAGGGGAATTAAACGACAGCTCTGATGGCCATTCCAGAAAAAGAGTTCCAAAATTTCTTGGAAGGGTAGATTAGGTACTGGTATCAGTGCATAGCTTCTACAGTGACATTCAGCAATAAAATATATAGTGCTTTTGACAGGATGAGTTCACAAACTTAGCTGTCAGTCCTCATACATTGACAAGGGATGCAAAGTCATTTGGGGCATGAGGCACAAATCAGAAGTATTTCCAGGGATTATTTTTATCTCAGAGTTAATTCTGAAACTCATATACAGGGATTTGGGCTAGTCCTTCCACAGGGGCAGGGAGTTGGGTAAGAATGTTTGGAATAAGAGAATCTGATGACAGAATCTGAGGAATGACTAACCTAAACATCTCAGCTGTGGGATGACCACGCCGTAGAACCTTCAACAACTATTTTCGGGAGCAGGCAACATATGACTCTCAGAGCACACCTAAGCTGGTCAAACATCACCCGGGTGGCCCATTTTTCTCCAGACATAGCAGCCTCTCCTAGAGAAATAACTGTGATGAAGGTACAGCTTGCATTTGGCTTTGGCCACCCCTTACGTGGGAAGCCCTGGTGGCATAGTGGTTAAGCGTTATAGCTTCTAACCAAAAGGTCTGCAGTTGAAATCCATCAGGCACTCCTTGGAAGTGCTAGGAGTTGGAATCAACTCGAAAGCAATGTTTGTTTGTTTGTTTTTGGTTTCTGGTATGTGGCAAAACAATGCTAAGAACTCTCTAAAAAGCAGTTAAAGGTTCTTACAGGTCTTTCAGAAACCCTGGTTGTATAGTGGTTAAATGCCACTGCTGCTAACTGAAAGGCTTGCGGTTCAAATCCACCAGGTGCTCCTTGGAAAAATCTATGGGGGCAGTTCTACTCTGACCTATAGGGTAGCTATGAATCAGAATTGACTAGTAGGCAATGAGTTTTTATTCAGTCTTTCATTATTTCCAAAGGTTACTTAAGGCTTAGCAGGAGAGTTAACAATTCTAAAAGATTCAAGTCATTTCAAGATGTAACAGCTGTAGGAAAACAAATTGTAAGGATAACATAAGTGTTGAGGAGACCCCATTAAAGGGCAGTGAGGTTTATGGCAGATTTATTGCCCAGTGGACTAACTGATGAGCCACAGAATGGAGAGACTATGAGAATACTACTGTGACTGGGTAGTTTTTGTTATTTTCTTCTTTAAAATTTTAAAGTCAGTCTTGCTTGTATTTACTCAAGAGTAACTGGGCACAATATGTAAGATACTTGAGCATTTGTGTTCTACCCAAACTGGCTGGCATTCACTTTCTTCTCTGACTCCAATGGGGGCAAACACAAGAGAATCTGACAGCTAAAAACTCCTTATGTGTCCCTGGTCTGAAGAACCAGAGACGAAGAGCTATGCTGGCCCTCGGTGGGGTGGTGACATTCTTGTAAGCAGAGCCAGTTTACAGGCAATCTGTGTTGATTCAAGTACTTTCCTCCTTCTAAAAACAGTTTTTTTTTTTTTTTTGGTATACATTAGGCCATACTATTTCTGCCTGAGAATTTTGTGTGTCTGTGTGTGATTATAGACTTCTATGGACTTCTACATATACATATTCAAATTTTTTCTAACAGTCTGAAAACAGCAACAGTGACTTCGTTTGGACTGTTCTTTTTCAGGTCTATCATATTTCCTTCTTCCTTTTCTTTTAGGAAGAAAATTTCCAAGCAATATTCCACTAAGAAACAAGAAGTTTGACTTGCTAGACCGAGTAAACCAAGCCTCACATCTTGAAACACTGTAGACATTAAAGAAAATGAAGTGTGAGCTTCTGTTGGTGGCAAGAGGGGATGCTGCATGTGTACAATGTCCTATGCGGTTGTTGGGACCTAATGAACTGATAGATTTTATGACCATCGCTCTGCCTTGTTACTAATTGGCAAAAAGCAGAGAGGTAAACTGAGTAAATCGCCAGCCATGAACAAGCCACACTTGGTAAGGTCATGCGATGCTACAGATCAAGAGGCTCATGCATAGTTTGCTAATAAACAGCAATTTCTTTTTGTTAGAAATTATGTAATTTCACAGTAATGGTTCACAATCAACTACATCAGTAGGGAAATTTCTGTACCAACATCTTCAATACCGTATATTTCTAGTGTAAGGAGAGCTTAGATTCTCTGTTAGAATACATGAAAGACTAAGTTTTCTTGCCAACTGCCAGAGTTTGAAGCAAGGTTAGCAGAAGTATCTTTTCATACTTTAAATTTCCCGCGTGCATACATAACAACTCATCATTCTTTTCCTTAACTACTTTTCATGACTTGCAGGTCTGCTGCTTTGATCCTTGATCTTAATTCCCATATGACATAGGTTTTCCAACATGTTATTTCTTTAATGGATGGTAATTGTTTTTTTAATAGTTAAAAAAAATTCAAAATAATGACGGGTCTCTAGCTATTTTCTTTTGAGAACTTAAGTCATTTAATGGGGATGATTTTTTTTTTTTCAACTTTTATGGCCAGGTGGCTCAGGGGGATATTTAGTTGAATGCTGATTAAAAATAATTTCTTCTAAATGAGACCTGACCACAAAATGGAACCATTAATGGGCAGGGACGTGTCACTAAAGCGGAAACCATGCCTGATTGCCTCTTGCACCTCCCACCACACAAGCATTTTCTTCTTCTTTTTCGTCTCCTTTTCTTGCCCTTAATCGCAGAGTAAATAAGCAGTCAGCGAGGCCTAAATGTTTTCGGCCAAAAACAGAGTCCAAACTCCTCAGAGAAAACATTTGGCCTCTGTGGTTTTGTAATATGTTCCAGAACACCGAGTTCAGTGAAGAACATTGTGAAAAACTCCCGTCCATTGGAATGATGCTGGGGAATGTTACAGTATCAGAAGTTGCAATTGGTCCTTTTCCTGCAGACCCATAATGAGGCTTGTAAAAAAAAAAAAAAATAGTGCTATGTGAAAGTTCTCATGGGAAAAATGAATGGCAAGAAATCCTAGCTTTAAAAGAAACAGCTAATCTGCTAGTTTGATTGTTCTTCAAAACTTACACTGAACCAATGAGCCTAATTAAAAACACTTGGCCTACTTCTATAAAGCATCATAGCTTTCTCTATGCTTCGTTTGTGTACACCACAAAACTCCAGATAGACTATTATTTTTTCAAGTGCTCACTAACAAAGTGCTGACTTTGTTGGGATGGCTGAGCTAATTTCTTGAACTCAGTGTGAAACCTTAGCTAAACAAAATTGTGGTAATTTTCCTTAATTTGTAAAAGTGATTGGAGTGCAAACAAAATTTTCCTCTTGGGTCAATCCTATAATTTTCAATTAACTAAAACTAATCGTCAGGCAGGCACCAAACCTGCATGTTGTTTAAAGGACTGGGAGGCATTTCCAAGGGTCAGGATGCATTAACTGTTTTTATAAATTTGAGAGAGTGGAGAAACACTGAATGACTAAGAAGCATAGTTGACTTTGCCCCTAGTATTAAAATGAAAAAAAAAAAAGGAAATATGCTTTAAGGTAAAATATATCACAGAAAAAAATAAAATAAAATTTATCCATTTAATTATACGACGATAATTAGAATGTGTTCATAGCATTAACAGAGTCATCCCTTCACTGCCCAGAGGTCTCTGTGTAAAAGCAGCTTCTCCTCCCTTCTTTATCTCCTCCTCATTCTTTAGTGAATGAAGGATGAAACCTGGGGTCAGTTTCAGGTGTCAGTTACCCAGGTATCACTGATACTTAAGCAGAGGTCTTAGAACTTCACTACCCCAAGTGTACTTCTTGGACTGGCAGCACTGACATCACTTTGGAGCTTTCTAGAAATGCATAATCTAGACCTACTTGAAGCAAAAATCTGAATTTCAAGAAGATGCCCAGGTATGTGCTTTGCACATTACACTTCGCAGATCACTGTCCTGGAACAACTATTGGGCATTCAGACTATGTGCTGCATTTATTTCCATGGGGAACCTATTTGGTTCTTGCTGTCTGATGGGAGGAAATCCACATTCACCCTGTAACCTAGATTCCTACCACAAGGTGGGTCTATGTGCCAACACTGTTTTGAGAGGACAAAATGCAGGAAAACAGAAGAAAGCAGCAACTCAGGATTATACATGAAAACCATCAGGTGCTTTTAATATAAATGCCATAACCAGGTTAGAAAAGGTTGCACTATTCATTAACACACACTTCTACAGCAACAGAGCTGGTTTAGTATCTAGAAGGACTCAGGTTTGCCTGGAACCATTTTCCCTGCCCTATGTACCACGCTGCATCTTTACGTATTCAACCAGTCATTTAAACTGACTGGCTTAGTTTGAAGTAAGTTAAGCTGTCATTCAACACGGATGCTCAGTTGAATTCTTAAGATGAAACAAACAAACAAAAAAAAAAACCTGATTTGGTCACACATACAATGACACAGAAAAAGAAAGATTGTGTTAACAGATAATATATGTAAAAGTCGGCTCCAACTCCACGGCACTTGGCTTGGCTACACACACAAGACAAAGTCAAACACCCGTGAGATTAAGGCAGATCTGTGTTCACCAAGCTCAGCAGTCCTTACCTGTGTAAATGAATCGTCCTGGAGTCCCTTTGCAGAACTGTTTGGATTTGTAGGACAGTGTGACTTCTACCACACCAGGGATGTGCCGAGGAGGGGTCTGCACACGGATGGCATGAGGAGTAATCAACTGGAAGAGACAATGGGGACAGGCCATTGTCATTGCATGTGTAAAGGACCCGTTTCTCAGCTTTCTATCAGCTCTCAATAAACCTTGCTCTAAAACATGTAATTTACCTCTTCCTATTCAAAATACAACCTCAGTGGAACCTATATAAGAGACACTGACAACTATATTTACATGTGTTCTGTCTATAGCAAGAACAACGTTATCTGTATTTTTCTACCCAGCAGGCATTCTGCTTCCTGGTTTGAAAAGCGAATCTGGCCTAATGACATGATTTATCTAACACAGGATATCCTTTGGAAAGCTTCTGTTTGAAGCAGACACCCAACTCAGAGCTGAGCTCTGCCATGTCTTTCCAGAAGTTGGGGTGTCTGGTGTTTGAACTGAGCCATTGAACGTGTGGAAAACACAGAGATAGGAAAACAGTGGGCCAAGGCATTCTGATTAATTGCAGAACACAGGGATGAAACACCCCTAAAGAACACTTGGTGCATTTGCTGCCAGAGGCACAATCAAAGAGCTTTAATGGGGAAACCAAAGAATGTGCCTCCCGCAATAGCCAATGGTTGGGGCCATCCTAAGGACAGTCTGTGAAGGCAAACGGATGGTTGAGGAGGGGGCTGCTGAGTGACTCGTGATCTGTAATGCAATGCCATGTGCACAATGAGAACATTCACTTCTCAACCCCCTTGGCATTCAGATTACACTGTGAAGTAGAATTTATCTTTTATTAGTCTTATCTTCGTGTAACTAAAATGTTATTAATGGTCATAAAACTGGTATTAACTGGGTCTTGGAGAAATTGAGCCCTTGCATCCTTGCATCTGACTGGTTGACCTCTACTAATGTTGGGTTCCATATGCTGTCTCCTTCTGGTGTCTGCAACTGCCCATTCCTTGTCTCCTTTCAGATTCACTTAACATTGTGTGCACTGAGTTCAATGGATCATCGCATGAATTCATCCTAACTTACGCTTATGCTGCTCTTGTGGGCAACTTAGAAAGGGCTTGTGTTTCAATGCCAAATCAGGCCAAGTTCAAGTATATTTTGCTCAGAGAGTCACAGATGACACCTTGGGAAGCCAAATGCCAGCCCCTGGGTCACACCTAGGAACACAGCCCTCATACCAAACCCTGGGAAAAAAAACATGTGAGAAGCTTGTTACTGCTGTAGTTCACAAGTAATTAGACAGAAGTCTAATGCTTGTGAAACATAAAGAAAAGGCTATCTGCATAAGAAGTATTTTAACTTCACAATTAGAAATGCTTTATCCTCCTCTACCAAACGGGTGGAACCTTAGTTTCTTTGCTAACAATACACAAAAGGTGCTTCAGAAGACCAGACTTATGTGGAACTCCTGGAGACTGAATTTATGTCCATGGCTGAGTGTTTTCAAGGGTTATGTTAGGTTTACCACAAAGGTACAAAAAGAAAAAAAAACAAAAACTTTTCATACTGAAGTTTTCCTAAAGTGCTGTGTATGTGTATATGTGTCCCAAAACAAGTAAAGGGTATACAACTACACTTAGCCTTAATAAATCAAGATCATCATTTGGAATATTCCTTTTTATATCTTGCTTAATACACAAAACCCTAAGTGACTACTGAGGCATGAAGGGCTGTTTTTACCCTATTCACAATGGACACAGAAGGCTAAAATGTCTTAATTATTTTTAATTCATCTAGTTTCTCTGAAATTTTCTCCGGATATGTTTGTACTTTCCAATCTGATCTTCTAATCTATAAGTATAAAAACTGGGAAATCAATAATGTATACAGACTAGGAAGAGAGAGGTTTTGAAGGCTAGTGAGCAGTCATCTTCCAGGATCAAATGTGTGTTTCATCACAGGCACTGTTTGTATGGCTCGACTGGGATGCTACAGATGAACACCTGCTACGTATCCAGGAGGTGTCTGCTACATTGCTTGGGACTTGACATGCAGTCCCTAATTTAGTTAGAACAATGGCTGTATTATTACCCCTTAGAAGTGAAAACAGAATCTTAAGATGGTTCAGTTGCTTGTACAAAGTCACCCACTAAGAGCGAAAGGTGACACCAACGCAATTTCAAAAATGATGGGGACAAATACTTGTTTCCAATCACAGAACAGAAACTGTTCCTATGAAAACTTTCTAAAGGTGGTAACAAACTGAATTTTTTTCAGACTCAAAGACTGCCTGTGAGTTTTTGTGTCTCTGTGTTATCTTCACTTTTTCTTTACAGCCTGGTCCTCGGCTGTGTCTTTGATGGAGCAGGGCACCATGTTGTTATATTCCAAAAAGGCAACAGACTCCTGTTTTTAAGAGTTGCATAGACTATAGACTCATGTTAATTCATAACAATACTTTGCAGAAACTTCCTCTTCTCAGGGGAATTAAATTTTAAAAAGTGGAAAGACATTATTAAGTACACAGACACAAATATTTCTTTAAGTATCTAAGGACTTATACTGTAAGTTATTATTCTGAGAAACACAATACATGGGCTTTGAATATGACTGCAACATGAAATTAATGAGTAACAGCCAAGTTTTAGCATACAACGTAAGGCTCAGGAAATCCAAACAAGTGTTCATTTACAACTCAATTTTCAATTTGAATTGGTAGCCGTAACTAAAGATGAGATTGCTTCTTAAAACAATTACCCTTCACAAACGAGGCAGAATCTGAAGAATGATGAAAGAGTGGATTTGCTGATGTAGTCCTTCCTACCAATGTTAGCCTGGGAACTGTCTCTAGCACTGATACATAATATTGGTGGTATATAGAGGAAACACTAAAAAATTATAGCTAGTTTCTCATGTTTGGTGCTTCAAACCCACCCAGCAGAACCACGAAGAAGAGGCCTGGCAGTCTCATGTTGTTATTTAAGCCAAGAAAATGGAGCAGTTCTACTCTGTAACACATGAGGTCACCAGAAGTCAGACCCAACTCTACAGAATCTAACCAACTAACAGTACAGGATTGTTTACTAATCCCTCAAAGAATCATCTAATTGTTGCTAGATGGAACTTGAGTGATCTTTTAAACTAATCCTCTCATTTTAACAACTAAAGACACCAAGGTTCAGAAAACTTTAATGGCATCCAAAATGATACAATAATTTAGGGAAAGAATAGAGTCTAGAACCCCAAACCCTTAGATCCCAGAATAAATATCATACACTGTCCCCACCTGGTTGAACTAAGGGTAGTCACTCTAAGCGACAGAGGGAGGGCTCCAATCAGTCTAAATTTTTCAAACTTCGATCACTGGAATACCAGTTTCTCAACATTACCGTGTCTACAGACCAACCCAAAAGATGACTTTTTGTTTATGATTGTGTTTTAGAAGGAAAACTTGTATCACTAAAATAATTGGAAAATTGAGTATCATCTATCAAAATAAGAAGTAATTTTAGTTAAAGTTGGAGCCCTGATAGCAAACTGGTAAAGAGCTCAGAGACTAGCCATGAAAGACCTCAGTTCAAATCCACAAGCTGCTCCTTGGAAACCCTATGTAGCAGTTCTACTCTGTCCTACAGGGTCACTGTGAGTCAGAGTCAACTGGAGCAATGAGTCTGGCTTTCTCAGTAGTTAAAATTGTTGTAATGTTGTTAAATTCTAACTACACATGGTTGACAACCTGAAGGATTTTCTTCTCTCTTTGTTGAAAAGCAAGGCTGGAAGTCTCAGAAAATAACGTTTTTCCCCTTAACACAAATCAGAAGGATTAAAAGAGAATAACTTTTTCACTGTGTGATTCAGTTCTATTTAGCCGGCCAAAGCCAAGTGCCGTCGAGTCCAATCTGAGTCAGTTCTACTTAATGTCTGTCAAATCCAAAATTGTCTGCTGTGCCATCAGGGATATGCCCCAAACTTTGGGAAACACTGTTCTAAGTGACGGGAGGAAGGCTTCACTTTTTTAATTTCCTTAAATTACATTCTGAACAAGTTGGGCTAGAAATCGGTATTCACATCAAAATTACAAACACGTGGAACAGGTAGATACCACACTTGTATGCACACAGCCACTGAGCCGCAGACTCAGTATTCGGAAACTTTAGTATCTGATACTACTTTCTTCCTTCTTGAAAGTCTCTGCTTTTTTCTATGACACTGATTTTACAACCTAAGCGTTGCAAAGTATCTGACAGAATACTGAGAACTTTCACACTCACTATCTTTTAAAATTCATTCCTTTTAAATTGCAGAGAAGAAAGGTGGGAGTCAGGCAAGTTAACTAAGATTTTGTGAATCACTGAAGAACCTTAGTGGAATAAAGGTTAAGCGCTTGGCTGCTAAAACCTGAGGTTGGTAGTTGGAACCTACCAGCTGCTGCTGTCAAGATTATAGCCTAGGAAACTCGACAAGGCAGTTCCATCCTGTCGTATACAGTCTCCATGAGTCAGAATCAACTCAAGACCACACAAGAACATGGAAACCCTAGGAAGGAAACTGATCTCTAAATGCCTGTAAATAAGTGTTCACCAGAGCTTTTCTCTTACAGATTCCCAATT
Organism: Heterohyrax brucei; assembly: GCA_028571685.1. Lineage (NCBI taxonomy): Eukaryota > Metazoa > Chordata > Mammalia > Hyracoidea > Procaviidae > Heterohyrax > Heterohyrax brucei. The sequence goes on from CM053141.1 coordinate 177,322,302, forward strand.
ATTTTGATCTTTCTTGTTTGTTCCTCTTCTCTGTCAGTCTGTTTGCTGTATAAATTTCACAAGTCTATGCCTATGTTTTTTCCCCCCTTTTACTTATCTAATGCTTCTTGAGCTCACTCATTAGCTCAACCACTTCAGCTAACCGACTTCCAAACCGACACCTGTAGCCTGGAGCCCTCTGGCCAAGCACTAAGCTTTTATTAGCAACAGAGCAACAAAATCTCCCCAAGCATGTTTTACTGACATCTCAGTCTCAGCTTGACACAAGATAAATTTATCCTGTTACTATCTGCAAATGAATTTCTTCTTGCTGTATTCCCTCTATCAGTTAAAGGAATGTTCTTCTTGAATCACTGAAAATAGAAAACTTACGATCATCTCTATTTTTTCACTCTCCAAGTTCCCTTACATCACGCTGAATTTGCCCCTACTAGACTCTACCGCAGGAGCCCTCGTGGTGCAGCAGAGCAGTGCTTGGCTGCTAACTGAAGGGTCAGCAGTTGGAATGTACCAACTACTCCTTGGAAACCCTTTAGGACAGTTCTACTCTGTACTATAGGGTTACTATGAGTTGGCATCTATTCAACCACAAGCGGTTTGGTTTCTGTTTGCTCGTTTGTTTAGCTTCCACTGAAGAAGCCCCAGTGGTGCAGTGGTTACACACTCAGCTCTTAACCAAAAGTTCAGAGGTTCAAATCTACCAGTAGGTTTGTGGGAGAAAGATGTGGAGGTCTGTTTCTGTAAGATCATAACCTTAGAAACCCTATGGGGCAGTTCTACTCTGTCCCAAAGGGTCACTTTGGATCAGAATCCGTGATAGTAACAGGTTTGGACTCCACTGGTTCCTCTTTGCTTCTCCACTTTCTCCTGTTGAGGTCATTACCATTTCTCATTCCCATTACAAATTATGATTGTCTTCCAACTGATCTCCCTCTACTAGAATTATCTTCTTCAAATATAATTTCATCACGTCATGCCCTAACTAAACCTTCTTTTGCCTACAAAACACAGCCCAAACTCCTTGGTATAATATTCACGGGGCTCAAAGGCCTGACAATCCATCCACTTACCTAGTAGCGCTTCCTCCTTTGCCATTCCGCACTCCAGAGCCTAAGGCTCAGATATACAAAGCAACACAGCCTAATCTAACATCTTCGCTTTATTCATACCATGAACTTGCCTTAACATTCTCCTAATTGGATACTCTCTTTTCTCATAAATCCGACCTGATCCTAAGACTCAGAGTTGTCTCCACCTTTCTAGAAATTTATACAATTATGGCATTTATAGCATGGCGCTTAGCATTTGATTTTGCTTTGTGCCATAAAAAACGATTTCCTTGTGTGTCTTTCTCCCATTAGATAATCCCTGAGAGCAAGGATAAGGTCTAATTCATGTTTGTATCCTCAAAACTATTTAACTCAAGGCCTCACATGCAGGATATTTTCAAAATACTTCTGGAATAAATACATGTGTAAATTAAATTAGGATTCAACTAGATGATCCACTCTACTAGGCGTTGTAATCTATCCCTAAGAGTCAGCTGTTCTTTCCCTGCCAGCAGTTAACTGTTCATTTCCTAAGTTTCTCTTAAAATTAATTATCCAACTGCCTCAGCACTTGAGTCCTGGACCACTACTCATGTTTCACCTAAATGGCAAAAAAAGATGAGTCTAGAGGTCTATGACTCCGGCAAAAAGTGACAAGATAAAAAAACAAAAAAAGTTAAGATAGCAAAACCAAAAAAGTAGCCCACCACTAAACACATTCAATGCTAAAGTCATTGCCTTGGAGTCGATGTGAACTCACAGCAACCAGCAGGACAGAGGAGAACTGCCCCACAGGGCTTCCAAAGCCCCTGTCTTCACAGCAGCGGGCTGCTGCACCCTCCTCTCACGGAGCAGCTGGTAGTTTTAAACTACTGACTTTTCAATTAGCAGCTGAGCACTTAATCACCGTGCCACCAGCGCTCCTTACACTAAATGTTGTTTCTTTCTAGACTGAACTTTAGTGTGATTTGTCTTCTCTATTACTCACTCTTATAAAGAGGTACGTGTGTGTAATTTGTCAAGCTGGCATAAGAAATGATAATCACATAAATAATTGTGAAATAAGTAAATTTAAACACTGGTAGGTGTTATTTTTATGAACAGAAAACTATTACTAAAAATTGAAAATAGAACATCTGTTTTGTTTAATATGTACTACATGTAAATGTATATAAATTAGCTAATATTTGCATAGAAGAAAGACAAGAAGGAAAAACATCAAAATGTCAGCAGAAGTTACCTCTAGTTGATAAACGTATGGGTTAGTTAGTTTTATTTTATTACGCATCCTTTCCTGACATCTCCAATTCCTCAGTACCAAGAATGCATTAATTTTATAATTAAAAAGTCATTTTTAGTATGCGGCATTAAGAAGAAAGAAAGCACACACGATGTCCACATGGCCACAGGAGAGGCTGTCAGCACCCCTGAGACGTGCAGGTAGCAGCAGTCACGCCCCCTCTGAGCTGACTGTAGGAGCATTTCATCCTCTTCAGGCCACAGTGTGAGAGCGGAAGAACTCCACGGGTGGTCAGCCTCTTTGTACAGTGTCTGCGCCCAAGGACAGGGTATGTGGAAGCCTCCAGGGATACTATTTAACACATTCAGCTGGTAATAGGAAGGTTGGGGGTTCAAGTTCACCCAGAGACACTTGGGAAGAAAGACCTATCTGCTTTTGAGAAATCATCCATTAGAAACCCTATGGGGCACAGTTCTGCTCTGATGCAGTTGGGGGTCTCCCTGGGTCAGACTCTGCTAAAACAACTGTTGTGCCTGTGTTCCCTGGTGGTAAATTCAAGCTCTGTGGAAGTGAGAGAGGTGGAGGACAGACGCAGCCTTGGTGAGATGAGGCCTCTCCCCATCGACAGCTGTACAGGAGAGAGGACAAGAGGACTGTCGGTGGGTGTGTGGCTGATGGTACAAATGAGCATGGAAGCAGAACTCTCAGAGGCAGCCTGAAAGGTCGAGAAGCATGGTGAGGGCACACTGGAGACATGGAGCCAGTGTCGCCGTGTTCATAACGTTACTGAATGACAAGGCTGAAGCACACTGTGGATTACGGGATTCCTGCAGCTCAGACTGGGAGCTCGGGCACCATGGTAGTGGTACAAGAAAAAACATTCTGAGTTCTGGAAGTAGAATGCCAAGAGACTGCCTACAAAGGACAGAAACACGGAAGAGGGCCATGAGGCAGGACAACTCTCCCAGTGGTTTTTACAAAAGCCTCTTGTAGTAGCAAATGTATGACACCACAGCAGATCAATGAGGGGACCTAGAATTTCCACCTCCCGTCTGTTAGTTTGTTGTGTTGTGCACACTTGAGTGTTGCTGTGATGATGGAAGTTACGCCACTGTTGCTTCAAATGCCAGCAGAGTTACTCAGGGTTGGATATATTTGAGGCGCACTTTCTGAAGACCTTGGTGGTGTAATGGTTAAGTGCTATGGCTGCTAGCCAGAAGGTCAGCAGTTCAAATCTACCAGGTGCTCCTTAGAAACTCTATGGGTAGTTCTACTCTGTCCTATAGGGTCGCTATGAATCAGAATTAACTCGACAGCAATGGTTTTTTTTTTTTTTTTTTTTTTAAGACTAAGACAGATTAGAAGGAAAGCCTGAGATCTACTTACAAATATTAGCCAAGGAAAATCCTAGAGATCAAAGAACATTGTCCAATATAATGAGGAAGATGAGCCACCTAGCTTGGAAGACACTCTGGTGTCCATTAACAATGGCTTCAAAGCAATGATCGGGAAGAAGGCACAGGGCTGGGCAACTGGAATGCATGGGTTCTCCGTGAGTCAAAGCTGACTCCAGAACAACTAACAAGCACAGCCTAAAATCAAGACTAAACCAAATCCAGTGCCAATGAGTCAATGCCAACTCACAGCAACTGTATAGGGTGTATTAAAACTGTTCCACAGAGTTTCCAAGGAGCGCCTGGCAGATTCGGACAGCCAGCCTTTTGGTTAACAGATGTAGCACTTAACCACCATGCAATCAGGGTTTCCTAATGGCCACCTAGCATTTAAAACCATGAATGGAAATATAGAACTCTGCAGGGTGAGGAGAGGGAGACAAATCCTGGGAATAACTTTCTTCTTTGATAGTCAACAGTGCTGATCTGAAGCACTCTAGCTGACACTTACCCTGATGACGGTGATGCCAAGATGACAACATCAGCAGCAATTAGCTTTCATTGTCTTTTTACCTTACACCAAGCATCGTGTTGAGTGCCTTCAGTGGTTTGTATCATATAGTATTAAGGGATAGGTATGGTTATCAGCTCTGTTTCACAGATGAGGAAGATGAGTTTCAGGAAAATTAAGCAAAATGACCAAAGAGCTGATTAGAAGTGGTAAGTCTGCCTGATTCAAGACCATCCTGCTAGTCCAACCTAGCAGCCCAAACTGTTCTCTCATTCTAGGTTTACTTTTCACCCAACCCCTACCCTTAGAGCAAAGCCCGCACGGTATGCCTCTTCTACATCCTCAACAATTCTGGGGACATATGAGGTACTTGAGAGAAAAAAAAAAAAAAAAAAGCAGCTCTCTCCCTGAAAAACAAGCTGAGAATGATTTCCCAGAAAAACAAAAAAGTAAAAATAATTCCAAGTAAGCCTTTATGCATGTTTCCCAACAAATGGAACTATATGAAATAAATGTAATTTGATGTTCCAAGCCACAAAGCCAAAAAAATAACTGGGATTTACTAGAAAGCACACCAGTGATTTTTCATTACTAGCCTTAGGATTTAACATTTTAACCTTAATTACCTTCAACACTAAAAAGTTTAAAAAAAAAAAAAAAAAATGAAGCAAAGACTTAAAGGGAAGGGATAATAGGATTTTCTCCTCCAGAAAAATAATGAACACTTACAACTAGAAAATATGCCTACAGTAGGCACTGGTACAGTGGTTTTGAGATGCTGCCCATCCACGGGTTGGAGGTCCTAAGGCACTCTGACCCATTCACCCTTTGTCAGCCTTCTGTGCCTCAGTTTACTCATTTCATATCACATCAGTTTCTGTCTGCTCAGGGGAGGGGGGCTGCTTATAATAATATTAAATATGATTTTTGTTTGGGCAGAGCTTCTCTAGGGACCCTAAAGCACTTTCAAGATTAATTTTTTTTTAATTTATGTATTAATAATTCTCACAGCATTCTCTCACCTCCCCAATTAGGATAATAGTATCCATCTCTTCTGAGATAGGCAGGGGGTGCTGAGTGATGGACATAAACCAGACACTTAAATAAGGAAACTGTAACATAAAAGCATAATTAAAGCTTTGAAACCAAATTGACTGAGGATTTTTAAAGAGATACCACAGTGCTAAAACCCCAAAACCAAACCCATCACTATCAAGTTAATCCTGATTCATAGCAACCCTATAAGACAGAGCAGAACTGCCACATCGGGTTTCCAAGGAGCATCTGGTAGATTCCTGCTGCCAACCTTTTGGTTAACACCTGTAGCACTTAATCACAACACCACTAGGTTTTCCACCACAGTGACAGTAACCAAAAAAGGCAAACTAGTCCACCCTTCACTCTGCGACATTCAGTGTTTTATAGTTAGACAAGACATCTTATTTTTTAAAAAATGATTTTCAGGAGTTCTTAAAGGAAGTTGAAATATGGAAAGTATACAGTCCTGGTGACTGCGCTGGCTGGACCTCTGTGTTCTATTTCCATTCTCTTGAAGTGGATACAGCATAAATCAGAGGATGCCAGCTTCTCCTGAGTCCCTCAGTGCATTTTGGTTTGCTCCCTAATCAGAGTTCTCTGGGTTTCATAACACAGATTCTTTCATTGCCAAGAATTGCTTCTCTCAAAGGCAGTACGTGATTTCTCAGGGAATGTGAAGGAAAGCCAGTGGAGGCATGTATGGTTTTACAAACATTCTGGTTTCCTCTTTTGTCTTTTCAAGAAAAAACTTTAAACCAATGTTTAACAAAATACGTTGAGCCACATGAATTTCCAAACATGAACTTAGTGTGAATGTCAGAAGAAAATTTTTGAAACTCGAGTCTCAAGAACTGAGTTAAAGAGAGGATTTAAAACTCAGCTTTTGGATCATCACTGATATTAACACTGTATGAAATTTTTCTCAATACAGAAACGGACATAGACACAGGCCGATAGACAGTAGAGAGACGTCAAAATATTTCCCTATTTATTGTCAGTGTCCCCTACCTACAATGTAAGCCCCAAGAAGATCTGAACTTTGCCTTTCTTGTTCTCACTACTATGTTCCCAGTGTTTACTAGCGTCTAAGAACTAAACCAAACCAAGTCAAACCCACTGCCGTCGAGTCAGCTTTCACTCAGCAACCCTGTGGATGGAGCAGAGTTGCCCCATAGAGTTTCCAAGGAGTACCTGGTAGACATGTACTGCCCACCATTTGGTCAGCAGCCGTAGCACCTAACCACCAAGCCATCATGGTTTCACTCAGAGAACTAGTACCTGCCCCCCAAAACAAGTTGTCTTTGAGCCAGTTCCCTCTCCGAGTGACCTCATGTGTGTCACAGCAGTGCTTCACAGAGTTTTCAACGGCTGATTTTTGTAAAGTAGACTGCCAGGTCTTTCTTCTAACATCTTTTGGCAGACTTGAAACTCCAGTCTCTTGGTTGGCAGTAATCAAATGTATCAAATTTTTGCACCACTAAGGGATTCTAGAGAGGTACTTAGTTAATACCTGATGAATACTGAACAAATAGATAACTCCATCAACCACTACCAATAATTAGGATGAAGATTCAACGAAGTCCCTCATGAATCTCAAAAATCACAAAGGAGAGAGGGAGAGAAGGAGGGAGGGAGTGACAGAGAAAAGGAGGGTAGGAGGGAGGGAGAAATGATGCCACTTCATTCAGAATTATATTTTTTTAGTTTTCCTCCTAGAAAATGCCTGGTATCCTCAGTAAGCATTCCCAAAAATATGCTACCCAAGGAAACTAACCAAGTCCCTAAATTAATGCAGTTAATTGCACAAAACAGAACTGCAAGAAGATCAACTTTCAAAACAATAGATTTGAGGAGAAAAAGACTAAAATAAGTATAGTCTACTATAGGTTTTGTGGACCTATTTGCTTATTCTTGACCATTTATTTTTTTCGTAAGTAAACTATCTCCAGCTCTCTTCCCAGGATGTAGATGGTACGCCACCTGGGCCCATTAAAGACTGAATCCCATCCTCACATTCTGGGAGCTAGAAAAGCTCTGCTGAGTTCCTGAGGTCCAGGGTATTCCAGAAAGAGAGGATCAGCCACCACCAGTGCCAGCTCCTGTGGTTTGAGACTGCACAATGCATCCTTTCTCCAGGCTTGTTTTTCTAAATTCAGTCAAGAGGCAACATCGGTCCCTGCTCTTGTCCAGCTGAGAGTCCTGTGTTTGCTGTTCATTTGTTTGAAATTTAAAATACAAAAGAAAAAGGAATGCCTGATACATTCAGGGAAGGGACTGAATGCTTACTCTCAAAGTTGGTAGTTTATATTGCAGTATAATCGGTTGCTTCTAATTAGCAATACTACATAGTCAGAATCTTCACCTATGGAATTAGGAAATAAAAACATAAGAGCCAAAAAGACTGATGGATGAGATAGGCAGAGAGTGAATTCACCTTTCACCAAAATGACTTCTGCTATGTTTCAAAGCTCTAAAAAAGAGGAAACTAAAGCTTTCAATGTGTGCTAACATGATGTGGGCGTGGTAGAGTTCATGTTTGCATACTGTATACACTGATACTTGTATATGTATTCTGTAATTCCTGACTTAAAATATCCCTTCAGGAAGTGAGGGTCATTACCTAAGAAAACTACAGAAAACTGCAGTAAGATCTTTTTTAATACTGTGTAATAACAACTGTGTTTGCTGGAAGTCTTCTGAGAATGCATTACACATGTCTCGCTGTTTTAAGCAGAATCTATTGAATATACTTGTCATCTCTTCCCAATGACTCAGGGCACCGTCATTATGAACAGTCATTAATGTGTTGCACAGTAATGTAGTTCTGCGTCTGCTTTTTAGTTTTTCTGTTCTTGCCCGAGACATTAGGCTGTCAGCTGTCACTTCTGCTGTCACTGAGGCTGTTTCTAACAATCCACTTCTACTCCCAACCTCCTTCTAGTTTGCTCCTTCTAATTTCCTGTGACCTAGAATACAGCAACATAGTTTGTTAAAAATTACTGTCCTAGCTACCCCCAGAGATTTTTGCTTTGTTTTTTGGCCAGCTTCTGGTTTCACACAGAGTTTGGAGAGTTGTGGTTGTTACAAGACTCTCCTCTGGATGAATGAGGTTTTACTATATTTGTATTTGGTGGTTTAGAAATAGTTTGGGGGGTTCAAGATGTTTTTTAAATCTCAGCCCTGACTTAACCAGCTGTGTGACTTTTGGGAAGTTAGTTACCCTCTCTGACATTCAGTTTCATTATCTGGTGGTTAGAGGAAGGACAGCTATCTGATAGAATTAACTGACTTAATAAAGGTTACTTAACATAATGCCTGTAATGCTTATCAACCACTCAAAAAAGTATTACTTTTACTACTACTTAGCCCTCACCATTACAAGTAGATTTATATTAAGGTATTTATGTACATACTTTACTGGATAAGAAATTTATCTAATTACCAGCTGCCTCCTCATGCATGCAATAACAAAAATTAAACTACAATCTATCAGATATGGACATTTTGAAGCATCATTGAGTGCAAATCTTCATCAGAGCCTCTGATGTGCAAGGTTAGGCACTAGGGGCTGTTGAGAACTGGGCTGAATCTCCATCCTTCAAGGAGAGGATATGTCCTTAACTCATAATAATTAAAGATAGAAAGTTATAAGAAATATAATATGGTACAGGTAAGGCAATAAAGGAATTTAGATACAAGAGAAAATACATGTGAAGCTGTCGGGGAAGGTTTCTTGGAAAAAGCTGGTATTTGAACTGGATCTTAAAGGGTCAGGAGATACAGGTACAAAAAGGAGGGCAGGACATACTGGGAGGAGGAATGAGCGAGGTAAGAGTGTGGGGGTAAAAAGGCATCTCAAGGACAAGGAGGAGCTAACAAATTCAGTGTGTCTAGAACATAAAATGAATTCATTAAACCCATGGTCATCAAATCAATTCCAACTCATAGAGTTCCCCCTGTAGGACAGGGCGAAACTGTCCCTTAGGTCTCCAAGGCTACAGTCTTTACAGAGGAAGCAGACTGCATCTTTCTCCCTGGTATGTTTTAATTTCTCACCTTTCAGTTAGTAGCTGAACCCTTTAACTACCATGCTCCAGGGATGATAATGAACAGTGAAAGATCACGATGAAAAGAGAGACGGGAGCTTTATGACGGTGTGCTTGAATCCCACACAGAGGTACTTGTAGCTTTAGGGAAGAGGAAGCCAGTGAAGGTTGCATTATGAGGGCTTCTCCGTCAGGTCGTCAGGGAATGGTTTCAACAACTAGCATGGAGCACATGTCTAATATGAGGACAACACTACATACATACACATTTTTCTTCATAAAGTCACATGACTGTAGCCAGATGTGAATTCTATCTTTAAAATCACGTTGGATCGAGAAACACAACAAACTTCTAAGACTCCTACTTCCAAGGAACATACAAATACCTCCTGAATGCACTGTAAACAACTAGCTGAAAAAAATGTCATATAAACACCATTTTAACTATTTCTTAATCATCAGTAGAAAGGACAGACTCCAGATGCCTTAGTCAACGAAAATACAGACTAAAGCATTTTCAGAATACAGCGAGCATGGCTGTAACTATTTTAAAAAGACAATAAGAATAATTATATGTGTATATACATGTATTTTAATAGGCTAGCTCCTTTAGAAGTGATTTTCCATAAAATAATGTGGGTTTGAAAAGTCATTCTTCGAAATCATGCTCGACATTTCATACAACTGATTCTGAATGCTCTTTTTAGCATTTACAGATAAAGCTTATAATTTTGTATCATGTATCTTCCACATAATACGTGGGCAATAAGTACAGGTTAAATATAGACTTTGCAACTTCTATATCTAGGAAAAAATAAGCAACTATGAATTATTTTAAAAGTCATGTATTACATCAACTTTTTACAAAAGTTATACATGTAAACCTAAGTATATACAAAGTAGACACAAATTATTTATATTAGTCACATTACCAAATAATTTTTTAGATACTACCTCTTTCCACCTTTCTTAATACTCTCTTTTATGCTGTTGGAATTGTACCTCATATACAGAGCCCTGGTGGCATAATGGTTAAAAACTCAGGCTGCTAACCAAAAGGTCAGCAGTTCAAATCCACCAGCCACTCCTTGGAAATCCTACAGGGTAGTTCTACTCTGCTGTGCAGAGTTGCTACTACTCAGAGTCAACTTGATGGCACACAGCACTCACTCACACACACACACACACACACACATCCTATACAGTGTGATATACAGTACATGTGTACATACTGTATACAGTGTGATACAGAGAATAACTATTAGAGGGCTGGTGCCATTGTGAATAAAATTGAGGAAGGTTTGGTAAATGTGAGAAGTATGTTAAAAGACTGGAAATATCAGGAGTATTGGGCTATAATTCTAATAGTAAGTAGCTAACGTGTTCCCAGGGCAAGGCACTTTGATTCTTTGGAGTCTCTTTTACCTCACAAAATTAGAATTGCCCTCAGTGACTAGAGAAGTATCTTAATGTCCTCAAAATTCTGTGACTCTCCATGTGGTTTCATGAAAAGCAAGGGCCAGCAAGAAGGCCTGGGGAACTGTAGTGAGATGCACATGTGTGTCTCAGCCATTCATTCTTTAAAATCACGGAGGAGCAAATGCTATTTATTTACAATCATTCCTCTCAGTCATACATACAAATAGAATGGGAAGTAGAGACAGACAAAAAGAAGAAGAAATCAAGAACTGCATCTAAAATCTTGTTTTCCGCTTTGGGGATTCACATGGTGAAACTGCTTTTCAGATCCTAAAACTGCCAAGTACACTGACCACAAGTCTCCCTGCAGCAGTTTTTTTTACTTCTCCTTGATACCACTGGGGATAAGGAGATCACATGTAGTCCCTCTGTGAAGCTAACGGGCCTCATCCAGTGGCAGTATAAAGGGATGTCCTTCAGCTTCTCCCATCTGAACTAAGTGGTCCAGGTGACCCTTAAGCATATCTGTTTTAGTCATCTAGTGCTGCTCTAAGAGAAATACCACAAGCAGACGCCTTTATAAAGAGAATTTTTTTTTTTCTGTCTACAGTGCAGTAGGCTGCAAGTCTAAACTCAGGACGTCGGCTCTGCTGGCTCTCTCTGTTGGTTCTGGAGGAACGCGCTTGCGGTCAATCTTTCCCTGGATTAGGAGCTTTGGAGACAGAAGTCCTTTCCAAAGGACATGCTCTGCTTCCGGCACTGTTTCTTGGTAGTATGCAGTCCCTAACTCTTTGCTTACTACCTTTCCTTCATATCCCGAGAGATTACCTCAAGGCACAGTGAGTCCTGACTTTTCAGTCCTGCTCCACCAACACAACTGTCACCCATCCTTCCTCATTAACATCATAGAGGCAGGGTTTACAGCATATAGGAATATCACACAGTACCAGGAACCACGGCCTAGCCAAATTGCTGAAGATTTCTAGGGGGGCGGGAGGAGATATCACAATCAATCTGTGACAGCATTTGTCCTACAAAATTAAACAACATCTAATTCCAAGTACGCACTGGCTGAAAGTAAACGCAAAATATGTAAGAAACTCTATTCAAAGTCTTGCAACATGAATGCATAAAGGCTGTATACATTCCTAGTCTAATCTGATTAACTATTCTGCAAACAGTTGAGATGATTTTCCCACATTTATCTCAAGCCCAGGTCACACCAGGATTGAATCTTAAAATTTTGCTTCATTAACAGGAAATCCAAATGTGTTTAGCCTGCACCAAAATATCTTCTTGTGAGATGTGGCTTCAGGGCCACAAAAGTTTGGGACACCACTACACACCTTTGATATTCCTAGTGCTTAGGATACAAGCTCTGTAGCGGCCTCAAACAAGGACCAGCTGAATTTGTCTAACTGCATTTTCCAAACTTAGCTGGAAAAAGCTCCCTCCCTAATGTCCCAGTGAATATCACTGAGAACTAGTATTCCATTGAACCACCTGCAAGATGAATTAAAGCTACATTGTGGTAGAAGTCTTAGGTTTTATATCAGTTAACAGAATCAGAGGCATAGGAGCAAAAATATTGACTGCAGACATATCAACAGTGAGATCCAGTTCGGTACCTAATTAAGTTGGTGTGAAGAAGTCCACAGAATCCTTTTGCAAATAAACACGACATTGTGTATCCCTAGTATGTTTTAGAGTAACAATACCAGGAGAAAAGAAGCTATTTGCCTTCCATCTTCTTACTTAAGGAAATTTTTCAGGGGAATAAACTCTAGATAGAAAGAATTCTTAAAATCATAGCAGTGACCACACAGAGACAATTTAGTCTAAGTTCCTTATTTTTGGATGGGAAAACTAAGGTCCAGTTGACAGCACCGGCTAAAAGCTAGATCCTAGGCTGGGAAACCCTGGTAGTGTTATCGGTTAAGTGCTACTGCTGTTAAGTGAAAGGTGGGCAGTTCAAATCCACTAGGCGCTCCCTGGAAACTCTATGGGGCAGTTCTATTCTGTCCTATAGGGTCACTATGAGTCAGAATCAACTCAACAGCACTAGGTTTGTTTTTGTAGTTTGCTTTTTTTTTTTACGGCTGGGCAGTAGAGGAAGTGAAATGAATATTCAGGCCTCTTGACCGACTGCGCCTACCGCTGTTCTGTGCAGTCTATACCCCTGGTTAGCGTACCGCCCTCAGTTCCCTACACTTTTTGCTCCCTGCCGATTCCACGGTAGTGCTTCCTTTACAGGCAGCTGAAATACCTGCAGCAGTGTGAACTATCACAGGAGTGTCGATGAAGAAATAAAGTGAATGCAGAAACTTAACATCCCTCACACTGAGAATAGTACATTAGTACATTTTAACCTATGTGACCAGTCTATCCTGACTACAGCACTCTCTCTCCCTTCTAGAATCTTGCCTAGAATTCTAAACCACATATTTAATACTAGATTATATAAACATATTATATAACTTTCCAATTTGCTTTGTAGGAGCAAATTGTCCCTCCAAACACAGTGTCAAATCCCAGGAGACCAGATCTTCCTCAATAGCCCATAGCACTAACAACAGTGCTACATACCCAGCAGGCAAGCCAACCACTATTCATCATTAAAAATTAAAGGCATTCAGAAGAAGATAGTAAAATAAATATTAGCTCTACAGGCCCAGAGCATGAATACCTTCCTGCTCTAAATCACGTGTTGGTGAAAAAATAAGAACAATCAAGTAAATGTCTGGTCAATAAAACACTTATCTTGCATTAAAAATTCACATACAATCTTGTTGTTTTTCCTGACTTCATATGTGAAATACTACAAGGATATTTAAAAATCTAGTACAGTCCTAAAGGGTAAGGAGCACAAGACTATCAGTAAAATAATCTCTAACGAGTAGCAAAGGAGAAAGGGCAAGAAATAACGAGGAAAGCATGACAAAGACAGCAAGTCAAATTCCCGGAAGACAGCCAAGCAGTTCACCCTGAACTTGGGAGCTCTCCAAAGGCAGCCCCGAGTTAGGAACAATGGAGTGCCACCTTTCTTCTTCTTAGCCCTCAGGGGGCAATCAGTGAGCTGACGTGAACTAGTCATTTGCAAAAGACTGGGAGGGTAGGTGAAGAGCACAGATGAGGGTAAATTAAGCTGCCCCTGTTTTCTCTGGCTCTTTTTAAAATCCTTTAGCTAAAAAAAGACTCCAAATAATAACATCAGCTGCTAATCTAAAACGCTATCTGTTCACCCTAGCCCAAAAACCTGCTTCCTGGGTGCTTTGGCTACAGAGTGAGGAAATGGAGAAGAGATAAAAGTCTACTTAGAATAGAAAGTGCTGAATTTTAGGAATGGCATCATCTCAAGAGACTGTGGGGTCCAAGGGTAATGACTTCAGCTAAATAGGGGTCCTCCACTGAAGATAAGCCCAAACAAATTAAATGTCTTGCCCAAGGTCACTTAGGTAGATGAAGGGAGAGGTCCTCTTCTGTCTCTAACACAAGACTTGTCTCCTTTGCTCACAAGGATAAAGTCTTCCAAAAAGCCAGTGTCTCCAACCACAAGCACATACAGCCAGAAAAGGAAGGAATCCCTCTAGACTCTCTGATCCTTCACATGTCAACTCTACCTTACTTTGAGGCATCAATGGCAATAGTGCATCTAACTCTATGGTCAGATGAAATAAAAAACTCCAGGGTATAAATCTTAGCATGGGCTAAATGATGAAACTTTAAGAAGGTAAGTCCTGAAGGTGGACAGTCCAGGTTCAAATCTCATCTCTACCATTTGATAATCAAGCAACTTATTGAACTTCCCCAAGCCTCAATTTCCTCATCAGTCAATGGAAGCAACACTGTACACATTTGTGAGACATGCTTGAGAGCCAGGCCAAACACTTCACGTAGTGCCTGGCAGAAACTAACATGTCCAGTGAATGTTAGCTAATACTAGTCATATTCTGCATTTTCCACAGCTTTTTCAAGCTGTCATCTCTTAAACACTCACAGTATCAAGTTCTGGTTCTATCCAATACAAGCCCTGAGAAACGACTCACAACTTGGCTGAAATTCTTTGCCCTCTGAAAATAAAAGGCCCTTGTGTGGTTTAATTTGATTAAAACCCCAAACCATCGTTATTACTACCTTTGCTGCTTTTACTGTTTCAGCTAGAACTCTAAGTGCCTTACTATATGCCTTTTTTTCTTCCTCTCTCTCTTTTTTCCCTTTCTGTCCTCTCTCCCTCAAAAGTCCATTTGCACTTATTAACTTGGGCTTTCATTTCTTTTGTAAAAATAGTACAAACCAAACAAAAAACACATTGTTGTCAAGTCCGTCTGATTCATGACAACCCTATAGGACAGAGAAGAACAGCTTCATAGGGTTTCCAAGAAGTGGCTGGTGGATTTCAGCTGTTAGTTAGCCAAGCTCTTAACCATTGCTCCATGTGTAATTCAAATCTCATCGCTGTCACTGTCCAGCACTGTGACCTTAATGAAGTTTCTCTGCATCTCTGACACTCAGCTTCCTCACCTTTAAAATGGGAATACTAAGACTAGACAACACAGGGCTGTTAGGAGAACTAAATAACACTCATGAAGTGTCTACATATGATGAACTGTAAGTAAACATAACTAATTCTTGATTTCTCATTACTATATGAAGGATTTTTTGATTAGGGGTAGCACCAAATCCTTTCCCTAAAGTAAAAGGAAGGGAAATTGTACCCATCAAAAAGCCTGTATGAATGTCCAAGCCAAAGCCAAGTGCCGTTGAGTCCAAGTATACAAATAATTAAGAATATTAACAAAAATAAGTTCACCCAGGCAAGGCTTATTTTTCTGAAATATGAGGACTGCCGTGATGACAGCTACCCAAGCTCAAGTTGTCTGTTGTAGGTATCCAAGAGCTAATACTGCAAAGGATTTATTTATTCTAAAAGAATAATCTGCTCAAATGCTTTGGATGACTACTTGGTAAGTTTCCACTACAAAACAGTTAGCATTGATTTATGACATTGACACAAATTGGGCAGTTTCAGGAGGATGAGTGGGCCAAGAAAGAGCACATGCCCACCCCCTATCTCACGCTCTAGCTAAAGCTACCCCGAGGGTCTTGGGGAGCAGGTGGAGACACGAGGCAGGAGGAGGAAAGACAGGTATTACATCAAATGGGTTTTCTTTTTTATGGCTTGCATCAGTTTTCTCACTGGGAAGCAAATCCTTTTAAGCAATTTGGATAAGTCTGGGTTAGATTTTTAACTTCCCTCACTAGTTTCTGGAAATCAGTCAATGAAAACCGTTTTGGATCACCACAGTCCAATCACACAGCGCATGGGGTTGTCACAAGTTGAAGGTAGACTGGACAGCAGATAACCACAACCAGCTCCCAAGGAGCCCCTGCGGGCACAAACAGCTAAATATACCCTCAACTTCTAACCAAAAGGTTGGAGCTTTGAATCTACTAGAGGTGCCTTAGAAGACAGGATACAGCAATCTGCTTCTGAAAAATAAGCCACTGGAAATGCTGTGGAGCACAGCTCTACTCTGACACACACTGTATTGCCACACATCAGGATCAACTCAACAGCCACTTTTATTTTTAGCCTGATCCCCAAAAAAGAGGGGAAACAGAAACTGGGAGGAGACAGGAGGGCCTTGACTAGTGACAAGTTGGAGGTGTAAATTAGTGATTTCTTAACATGTCAGGTGGAAACCTTGGTGGTGTAGCAGTTAAGTGCTATAGCTGCTAAAGAAAAGGCTGGCAGTTTGAATCCACCAAGCGCTCCTTGGAAACTTGACGGGGCAGCTCTACTCTGTCCTCTAGAGTGGCTATGAGTTGGAATCAACTTGACAGCAGTGGGTTTGGTTTAATGTGTCAAGTGCTTATTCTACATCAGTGCAGTCTACTTAGGCTAAGATGGTCCAAGAGTTTTAAAGGAAGTGTCAGACTAACTAATTTTCAGACGGTCAACAGCACGTACTTGGAAGTTATAGTCAGAACCTCGTTTCTTAAGGTCTCCCTTCCACTGCTGTGACATGAAACAGGAAGTCAGTATTACGTTCGCATTCTTCCCCTTTCTGAAATTCCATGGACAGCAACAAAAACTAGGATAGAAAGTGATGAAGATACAACCCAGAGGACCTGACTGAGGCTGTCCTTCTGGGGATTGCTATCACACACACAGCCAAGTCAACAGGGATTAGAAACACGAAAGTGGCAGCAAAACATGAATGTGATTCTTCTAATTCACACCCTAATGGTTCCAATAAAGAATGGAATGCTGTTGGCGGGGCGAGCTCAGTCCACCTCTCATGCCTGGGATGTTCCAACTTGGATAGCAGTTAGGTGGGTGGACAGCAGAACCCATCTCTGATTCAGCTTTATAAGTGCTTTGATTCTCAGGCCAAGAGCGTATCACTTGTTGGCTGCACGGGAAAAGCAAAGCCAGAGGCAACACACGCTGGCAAGGGGCTTGTCTGAGTGGGTTATTGGCAGTGAGAAATGTACAAGGAAGGCTTACAAAAAAGGACAGGCTCTGCTTTGGAAAGATAAACAAACCCAACTATCACAGGCTTAATTTCTTGTTCATCTCTGTGTCCCCTCTAAAGAGAAAACATGAATATCTAGATGAGCTATACAGTGGCTTTATGGGAGAATAATTAGAAATGGAAATAGAAATCCTGAGTTCTAGTTCTAGTTCTGCTACTGACTTCTTTGTGTGGCCACACACATATCATTTAAATTCTATGGGCTCTGCTCAGCTACGTGCTGGTTATGAAGCTACGCATCTCTAAGCCTTAGTAGCTCCATCAAGAAAAGATAAGTGGTGAAAGGGCCACAGGCAGTTTGAGGTGGTAGACTCAGGTTTGATTTCCAGCCAATGCATCACATATACGCCACCATCCTTCTGTCAGTGAAGGCTTGCATGTAGCCATGATACTGAATAAGTTTCAAAGGAACTTCCAGACTAAGATGGACTAGGAAGAAAGGCCTGGTGATGTTTCCAAAAATCAGCCGATGAAAACCCTGCAGATCACAACGGTTGGACCCTCAACCAATTACGGGATGGTGCAGGACTAGGCAGCATTTCTTTCCATTGTGCATGGGGTCACCAAGGGTTGGGACCCTCTCCACTGAAGCTAACAACAACAATAGGAGTATTCACCTCGTAGAGCTGAAAGAAAATCAATGTGATCTATGTCAAGAGCTCAGCACAGTGCGTGGAGCATGTTCCACACAATTTAGTAATGAATATGAGTCTTTGCAAACCAAGCAGAATCAATGTGTTCTAGAGTGCCGTGTGTACCTATAACTATTGTGGTTATGAGTCTTTGCAGAACAAGCAGAATCACTATGTTCTAGAGTGCTGTGTCTATTTAAAACTATTGTGTTTTTTTTCTGAACTCTGGAGAATTAAAAGGTAAGAAGCTGTGGGCATGCTGGCAGAGATATCGAGGCTCACAATTGAAAAAGCATAGACAAATTTGCCACAGAATCTGTATGATGACTGTGTTTATGTTTTCTAATCTTGAACTGATGCTGGTTATTGCCAGACAAGTCAACTGGAAAGTTAATATAACGATCAGTATTTAGAAGGCACTGCACAAATACGGTCATTTTTAAATGGTTGTAGTCATATACTGGGATGCCTGAGAGCTATAAAATCCTAGACCTGGAAAAAGCCCTGGTTCTTCTAGGTACATCACACCCTCGTCAATGAAGTTACCTTGAGCACAACCTATACTTAGTTTATAACTGTCAACTGAACAGCGTTTCTTGAAGATCGGCCTACAGTAGACCCCAGCTTCACACCATACTTTGTGACTTCTTGCATATGACTTTGCATCTCCTTTCCAGTTCCTGGTATTCAGTAGAACCCTTACACCATGGTAAACCCAAGAGGGTAAAGTATAAAACAGAAGCTCTCCCACTGCACATGTAACAGAGGATGGAAGTTGGTCCAGTAGAAAATATTGACCCCCGGTAACCCCCCGACCATCTTTCTCAGTGCCCCAAAGTTTGGTAGACTGGGGCTAGCTCATCTAGAGTGGCACTGCTCAATGCCACACATTCTATTGGAAATTCAAGTGTAGACAGTATCCTCAACTAGACCATGCTATTAGATATTAATGTTCAGACAACACCTACCTCACTCCAGACCAGCATGGTACCGAATATGACCTGTAACCCATCAAAGAAATTGTCCCCTATGATGATCACAGTCGCGCCTCCCGTCGTCCATCCTTCACTCGGGCTGATGGCTTTGATACAGGGAGTAGCTGCTTTTCAACACACATGAAAAAGAGAAGGAGTCTGCTGTTAGAACCAAACTTTAATGATGGGAGACTTGAGAAAAAGAAAAAAAAATCTTTTATCTTTTCTACTAACAGAAAGTCCCTCAAGATCTCAGCATTTTCCAGCTACAGTAGGGCCTGAAACCTTAGGGTGCATTTTCAGTTTTAAAATCATTCTTTTCATTGTTACTACTAAGAACACATATATTTTTCCCAAATCTTGAACATATTCAAAATTTTATACGATAAAACACAGAAGTTAATTTAAATTTAGGAAAGGTAAACATATTTTTTAAAAGGTGACTTTTTGGAGTATGACTTAAAAATATATATTTGCTTCATAAATAAAGATGTCCTGAAAAGAAAATTCATACATTTTTAGATAACCAGTTCTGTTCAAAAGGAAGCTAAGAAAGAAAAGAGGCTAGAGCAGGACATTGCTCTTGCTCCGCAGCTTCTGTCTATAACATTAACATAGCAACGTCTCATATGAAAAACTATTATAATTTTTTTAAAACAAATGTCATGGATCCCATTTTACAGATTCAAAGAATGTAGGTCACTCAGGGTGAATTGTGTAACCAAACAGCTGAGCCAGGGCTGACCACAGAGAGCCCACATGTACTTCTGCTTTGTTGTCTTTTCCAAGCTTGAAACCCTAGGACTGACTTTTTCGAAATGTCATATATCTTTTTTTTCCATTATAAATGGCCCTTGAAGATGGGAAATATTTGTAAATAGTGTTACTGAAGGTGGTTTGCCGAGTTAAGCACGGCGTACTTTCAAAAGAATTGCTAGGTTATCAATGGAATTACGGGATCCTGTCTTTGAAACTTTTCAGAGGGCACCTTCAAGGTGTCATCAAGGACCTTTCAACTCTATACTGCCATACTGAGGGAGATTTTGTGCAAGGAGAGAAAATAGGACCCTCCTCTTTAATAATAAGTTTATTAAGTCTCCAAGACTGACTTCCTGAATATTGAAGCCAATGACAGAATTGGCAAAAAAAATCATTGCACTTTGTCAAATTTGGCAATATGTGATACTTTAACTTATGCAAGAAGAAAAGAAAATGTTAAGCCCAGCCCAGTGGGACCATAGCTCACGTGCCACTATGCAAACAAAGTAGAATGGGCTTGATTTTGGTTCAAATTAATCTTATAAAATTGCACAGAAAAATGTGGAAATATCCAAACTAAACATTTCATGTTGGCTGAACCTACGGCACTACATTTACAACTAAAACTAAGCAGCTCAGATGCTTTTCCTCTCTTTCACGTTCTCCCCAAAACAAAACAATTAATCAAGAAGATGTAAATTACTCATGATTTGACAATTCTTATCCAATTTTCAAAACACTTAAAGGTTGTGATCAATATTCCAAAGACATGGGATTTTTTCTTAAATGAAATTTACATTCACAAAAGTGAAAATGTGTAAATGCATGACTGAGCACTCCCAAAGCAATGGTGGGTTACAATATATAATTTCAAGCAATCTACAAGAGACAGAAACTACGCTGAACAGCTATGCGTAACTTTTAAAATACAAGCAGTTTGAAAGTATTTTAATTAACGTTCCCAAATCTTAATTTCTAATGTAGTACACTTAGTTGCTACAGCAAGAATAAAAGAAGTGCCGCTATTATCTCATCACTTCTGAAGAGAACAGGATGTGGAGAAATTCCTGCCCAATGCCTAAGTGTAGAATCCAGTGACTCCATTCAACTCCATGACCTGGCGGTCTTGGTGCTAGGTGTTTATTATGCACGTTAGTATTGGGATATCTTCCAACTATTGACATTTTCATTTTTAATCACACAAACGCACTTCCTCAGACAAAGATATTCTCCATTTGGCATTCTCACTAGTGCTCAATAGAAGGCAGTTAGTTTGTTCATGTGGTTTTGAAAGACTTGCCTACAGCAAAGATGTTCTAAAAACATGGTTAAGACCTGCTGGTTTTAGACTTCTCTCCCTTCTCTATTTATTTGTGTTACACAGAAGGCATGTAAGCGTATATGTGTGTGTGTGTGTTTCAAACACTTCTTAAGGAAAGTGGTCATATTTTCAAATTCTGAGAGGGACCATCCAGAAACAAAGCTTTATGTTAACTAGTTCAAGTAAATAAAGGGCATCAAGCTTTCAGACAAGCTGGTGAGGAGACAACACACAGCACCATCTTCTTAATCCTTTAGAAAAAAAAAATATTCAAAGGTGTTTCCCAGAAAAAGAATGACACACTCCTTGACCCACCTGTCTCTACACTCTCCTATTCCTTCTTAGAGACTATATGTCACACTTAGTACAGGTAAGCCACACAGCCCTTTCAAAGTCTGGACCTAAAACGGTTCTGAAGATCACTTATACATATGTTATATCAACCTTGATAGGAAGTCCTGTGATCCTTCCTACTATGGCATTTGAAAAATAGGTAGAGGACATAATAGCTGTTTCATTAAGACTAAAGGATGAGGATAAAGTGCTATGGTCACTTTATACCTCAAGGTCAAGAATGCTAAGTATCCAGCAGTGTATGTCATTGTCTCTAAAAATGAAGGAGTCCAAAATCCCAAACATGCAAGTCAGAAAACACCATGACTAGCTCAAAGTAGTCCTGTGGTGTAGCTGGTAAGCATGCAGCTACTCACTAAAAGGGTGGCAGTTCAAACCCAGCCAGCAGCAAAAGAGGAGAAAGACCTGATGATCTGCTTCCACAATGATTGCAGCCTAGGAAACTGTATGTGGCAGATCTACCTTGTCACACGGTGTAGTTAGCAGTCAAAAAGTAACTCACAGAACACAACAACAACAGCTAAAGGGATGAGGCCTAAGAGCGGATACCAAGACCCACAGATCTATGTGGGCCAAGGTAAGAAATACAAATCAACACAGCAACTCAGGATCTCAGAACAAGCACAAAATGAATGATTGCTAATGGTCAGGACAGGAGAAACAATGAAAAATAATAGAGATGTTGGTGAATTGCAAAGCACATGCCCTGTGTGTAGGCGGCATATGCTACCCAGCTCCAGCCTGGGTCATCAAGCAGAAATGCTGGTCCCATGTAGTCTGATTGGCTGATATGGCAAAAGAAGCCAGGAACTTAGATTTTTATGTGAGATTTCCTAATCTTTCAATTTGGCAACCAAAACCCAAACCCAAATTTGTTGCCATCGAGTTGATTCCAACTCATAGAAACCTTACAGGAGAGAGCAGAACTGTCCGACAGGGTTTCCAAGGAATGGCTTATGGATTCGAACTCTTAACCACTGTACCACCAGGATTTCAAATGCTGGTAAACTAACCCAATATTAAAACAAAAAAAGGAGGCCAAACAAAATGTTAATGGGCTGGATTTAACTCACTAGCCGTCATTTTACAACTATACCTTCCAGTTCCAGACTTACCAGACTAAAAGCAGAACAGGAAATAGTTGCAAAAATGTCTCAAATTACAGGCTCCAAAATGTTCACTGCAGTAATGATAGTAAAACCGTCAAGACAGTCTAGTGTCCGCCAGCAGTGGGGTGGTCAAATAAAGTACAGTGTATTCACGTGATAGGACACAAGGAGTGCCATCAGAATGGACAAGACAAAAGATGTCAAGAATGTATTAGTAAGTGGAAAAAGCAATCTGCAAACTAGTAAGTAATGTGATTTTATTTATTTAAGAAATGATAAATGTAAGTCTGTATGTATGTGTCCACACAATGTTGTGCACACAGAAATAGATGGGAACAGGTTATCACAGATACCAGTTTGTCTGTGATGAGGTACACCAACTGTACTCAGTAGTTCTTATGAAAAGGGACCATGATTAGAGTGGGCAGAGAGAGAAGGGACTATTTTTACTCTGTATATATCTATATTGTTTACACTTTTTCGCTGAGTGCTTGGAAGCCCTGGTGATACCTGGTTAAAAGCTACAGCTGCTAACCAAAAGGTCAGCAGTTTGAGTCTACCAGGTGTACCCTGGAAACCCTATGAGGCATTTCTACACAGTCCTATAGAGTTTCCATGGGCTGGAATAGATTCCATGGCAGTGGGTTTGGTTTTTTGTTTGTTTGTTTTAAATATATATATATAATAATAATAAGGTGCTATGGAAACCCTGGTGGTGTAGTGGCGGTGGTTAATCAAAGGCTCACAGTTTGAACCACTCCTTGTAAGCTCTGTGGAGTAGTTTTAATCTGTCCCATAGGGTCACCATGAGTCAGAATCAACCGGATGGCAGTGGATTTGGTTTTGGATGTTATGATAATAAGAAATTAAATAACAGCAGTGAATTTAATTTTGATAGAGACAACAGATGCATTTTTTAGGGTGAACTGATGCTAATTTTAAGGAAAAATAATAGGTATCTTGACTAACAGATCCCGAGCCTCTCCTTTGTCTCCGTTCTGGGCAAGCTTTTTTCTGGGGGAGCTCAGAGTGCATCTACAGCAGGTAGAGGCTTGTGTTGCTTTCACTCAAGACACACAAAGAGTTGCTACAGGAAGACAGGAAAAGATTGCTTTCAGTAGTCACCACAGATGGGTTCAATGAAACTTGGGAATAAAAGATTTACAGAGAGGTCAATCTAGCCCAAGGATCTAATAATCAATACTATTCTTTCTCTGTGACAATATTACGGAATAGGGGATCAGGTGGTGGTATTTATGTTCAAAATCACCTTTACCAGCAAATTATTGATTTAATTAATAAACAAAACTCTTTCTCCTTCATAATGAATTTCCATACTCCAATTATCTACAAGGAGTGTCAGCCAGTTTCTGGTTTTAAATCTCATTAAAAATAAAAGTATCTGGAGTTGATTTTTTTTTCTTTTTTGCCTTTTTTTATTCCTACCCCCCACCCCAGCAACTAAAGTAGAGGAGATTTTCCTTCCTTCAAACTATGACAATAACATGATTACCCCACCACAGTTTAGCATAATGGCTCTGAAATGCTCGTGGCACATTGCAGAGTTAAAGTGGAAATTATTAGGTAGCTTTTCTTTGTTATAATAATGATCACTCCACAAATAAAAGCTCTTCTCCCAAAGGTACTGCAAGGCACAAAATGCTAATTCTGAAGATTATGTGTGTGCTTTTATTAAATATTACTATGCCCTGCCTGTTTGAGGGCTTCTCTGCTCTGATTGTTTTATGAGTACCATGTTAATGTCATTCCCATCTTGCTAGCAGCAGGCACACATTTTAGCGTTTGTATGAGAGTTGATCAAAGGCCACGTGCTGGGGGAATTGCTGAGAAAACACGGACAAGCGACAAAAATCTAACAGATTAATTGGTTTAAATTTCATTTCAGGGTGTTGAACTTTGGCTCAGGACTCTAATACTACACCGTGAGTCGGGGCCTAATTACCAGATTTTCAATTTGCTTCTGAACAATGGTCCCGGTGAGAAGGAAAAAGAGAGGGAAGGTTTAAAAAAAAAAGAAAGAAAGAAAGCGATCGTTCAGCCTCCTGTACATATTTAACAACTAATGCCCTGTGTGCCCACAATGGCACCAGGGGACATGAGCTATCACCCGCTCTACCTCCCGAGCATTTTTATCTCCTTCAAGTAGCCTCAGAAGGCAGAAGAAATCGTGAATAGCCTCAGCAGCTGAAAATGTCCCGATCTGCAGAATCAGTGTTACATGACTCAAGCGCCTGCACGCTCACACTGGAAGCATCGGGCTCTTTATTAGCAAGGTGAATTTATAAGCTAGAATCGCACCTCAGCCTTCAGTAGAAATGATCTATTTCATTGATAGAAAGCAAGGGCCAGGAGAGCCATGTTTACCTCCAGGTTTATGGGTGGCCTTGGGAATAAGGGTTAATTGGGCTCAGAGGTGCCTGCCTATTGAGGTGAATTAGTAGCGTGCGCAGCGATCAGCAGGGTCCTGAGGCTGCTCTTACTCTGTGCTGGGATCAATACCTCACTTGTTTGGGGTTGCTGTACAGATGACCTGGGTTGGTTCAGCATTTATCATCTCTTATTTCAAAAATGTGGCTTTTGTACCAGTTGATGTTCTATTATGGAAGCCTAATTAGAGATGCATTGTTTCCTTTCTCATTCTTCTATTTAAATAAATGTTGTTGTTAGTTACCACCCAGTTGATTCCGACTCATAGCAACCTCTTGTGTGACAGAGCAGAACTGCTTCACAGGGCTCTCGTGGCCGTCATCTTAAAGGAAGCAGATCACCAAGCCTTCTCTTCTGCATTTCTAATGTGGGGGTTAGAATCATCAACTTTTAGGTTAGCAGTTGAACACAAACCGTTTGTACCACTGCACCACCTAGAAACTTTTCAAAATTAATAATTACAATGGCTAAGAGCTTGGCTGCCAACCAAAAAGTCTGCAGTTTGAGTCTACCAGCCAGTCCATGGAAACTGTGTGGGGCGCTTCTACTCCATCATTATAGGGTCCCTATGAGCCCAAATCGAATTGACAGCAACTGGCTTTTTGTTTGGGCAGGGAAGCCACACTTAATCAAGTTGGTAAAAAGTTCAAATTAAGAGATGTTTCAGTTCCATTCTTAAATCTCAAGACAAAGTTCCACTAAAGTGGAAATAAAGGTTATTTTGTATCTCCATTGTGTATGGTACATGAATAGATCTAAGCTCTCTTTTTCCAGCATTTGATTAACCAGCAATCTCTATTAGTGAGCATTTCTACAGAGCAGGTAACTGATGCTTACAACGGAGGGTCTGTAAGATACCAGTCTCAGCTATTACTGGCTCCCGAGTTGAGACACAAAGGCGAACTTATGCTGATTTTAACATTTGGAGCATCATAGGATTTGAAAACGAACAAGGGCTCTGGCTGTTCAAATTCCATATCTAGTATGACTCTGAAGCAGTGACTTATCCTCTCTGACCCATGGTTTTCACAGAGGTGCCTATCCTGTAGACTTCTGGCTAAATGCACAGAAAAGATCCACTTTTGTTGTTCTACTACATGCCATGTACATAGTACATTAGCTGGCTGTCAGTATCAATTTCATATTAATCAAAACTTACTTGTTTACTGGAATACCCTATACTCTAGTCATTCCAGAAACCCGGGGGGGGGGGGAGGGCGCAGTGGTCAAGTGTCATGGCTGTCAACCCAAAATGTCAACTGTTGGAATCCACCAGGCTCTCCTTGGAAACCCTATGGGATTGTTCCACTTTGTCCTATAGGGTTGCTGTGAGTCAGAATCAACTTGACAATAGGCTTGGTTGTTTGGTTGATTTTCTCTATATAATCATCACAGATTATATAATTTATTGTGAAATCTTCAGCGACTTGCCAACACATCCAGCTACATTTACTGAGGAGGTGGATTTGGCAACAGCCCCTTCAAAGTAGAATGTTTATTCAAAGGATCTCACTTGCCTGGAATGAATGCTAATAGGAAATTTTTCTGAAATGAGGAATGGACTTCAATGTTATTGTCCCAAACTTTTGAGAGTTGGCAAAAGAAGTTGTGAAACCCATAAGCTCAGCTCACTTCTACAGCATACTTGTGACCTCATAAAATCTCAGGCCCTTCTCTCTTCATCTCCTTAGTTGTGGTAATGTTGTGCTTGGGAGCAGCCCTGTTCCAGAGCCTAATGAGGACACAGAGTACCTCGGACTGGGACTCAGCCCATCAATATCCGCTCTTTCTGCTAAATCAGAACGATTGTTTTTGTTGTTTATTGGAGTGAAACAGTGACTTGCCCAACTGCTCACACCTTGCTAGCACCAAAATCTTCTTGCTTTCTTGGATTTCAAAGACTAGGAGCTACTGAAAAGGATGGT
Source organism: Heterohyrax brucei (assembly GCA_028571685.1). Lineage (NCBI taxonomy): Eukaryota > Metazoa > Chordata > Mammalia > Hyracoidea > Procaviidae > Heterohyrax > Heterohyrax brucei. The sequence continues at coordinate 177,349,060 of CM053141.1, forward strand.
CCTAGCCAGAAGACTGGCCTTCGTTATTTTCACCACGTACAGAGGGAAAAATCTATTCTCAGTTCGCTCATCATCCAGCTGGATGCCTGCAATACCAGCAGCAGTGATAAAGCCTGACCTCAAAGCTAGCCCAAGTTCAGGCAAGCTTCACTTTTAGAGTGCTGGCATTATCACATATTCAGGCAGCCAACTGCATGAATGAATGAACTAATCAAATAATTAGTTACATTATTCAAAGTGTAGCAGTCCTGTATTAACTAATGTTCTGGCTTTAACTTGTATTACCAGAAATTTGTTTATTCATTCCTTCGTTTTTTCTGCCATAATTGCTTTATGCAGTTCAGTAATTTACTGGTATGTTAGGGTTCTTATTTTGTTTGTTTTGCCATCGGTCTGCATTAATTGCCCTGTCTACTAGCATATATGGATGTTACTTGGCAAAGAATTATGCTGTATATATACATATACACATGAGAGTCTGTGTTGGGGGTAGGGGTGGAGGTAGTGGTAAGGGTGGTATGTTCACCACTTTAAAGAGAAATGTGACCCATTATATAGAGGTTTCTCAATGCAAGATGCAATTAAACCTATTAAATATTAAATGAGGATATTGAGAACTTCAAGTGTTTTTCATCCTTTATGCCAAAGCGACTTCATTTGGCAAGAAAGCCCTTTGCATTGACAACGCTAATGGCTCTCACAGAAAAGGACAAAAGGAAAAATCCATAATCAGGAGAAGGAAATGCAGGGCCAACATCAATTTGCACTAGGCAGAAGTAACCTGGCTGTGGATATCCAGGTGTATAGAAGCATTGCACCATGCATCTATGCTCACGCAATGCCATTAGCTATTAGACAGAGAGCCTAAATCATATCTGCCTCCTGCTCATTTTGGAACTTCCTTATTTTTCTCTAAGGAGCTCCAGCAGCGCAATGGTTAACCACTAGGGTGCTAACTGTGGGAGAAAGACGTGGCAGTGTGCTTCTGTAAAAATTACAGCCTTGGAAACACTATGAGGCAGTTCTACTCTATTCTGTAGGGTTACTGTGAGTCAGGATCTACTCACTGGCAAAGGATTTATTTTCCTCCGAATTAGCAAAATCCTTTGACAGTCGGCAGATGCAGAACTTGAGCAAGGAAAAGACAGAATTTCTGATATAACAGTTGTAATCTAAAACATTCCAGGGAAAACACGTTTGGATTTCTGGATCTGCCTGTCTGACAGCCAGAAATCTGTGCAAGTTCAGTACACAAGGTGGTTTGTCAATTTAACAGTGGAAAATCTTGACATTACGTTATACTGGTAGCTCCTAAATCGCACTTGAAAGACTTGTTGAAGGCTTTTTGATTTAATGACACCCAACAAAGCATTGTTTTATAATATGCAAAAATTGTTTGTTAAAAACAGATATTTATAACTCAAGGAGGTATGTAGGCAGTACTTTTCACCTCTGTTTGATCTGCCAAATTCAGAATTGCCAAGCCAAGTGCCGTTGGATCTGAATTAAGACGTGCAAAATATTAATGCTAGGGCAGCTAAAGGCACACATTGCTGTGAGCTACCCACCCCTCTCCCCACCCCAGTCCTATGACTGTCAGCCACTTCCTAGAAAGTAATGGCAAAAAAATTATCATAAAGGGTGGGGAAGCCTCAGAATGAATTATTCATGGATCCATTGTGATATTTGTTGCAACAATGGTAAATCCACTTGCCTCTGATTATACAATAAGTCAATAACTCTTTTCTTCCTGCCAAAGAGAACTTCCATGCACAAAATTATTTTGTGGCCAATTTCCCTTATTATCCTGTTATAAGAAAAAGTTCAAGAAATGAAACCAGAGAAGAAAGGGAAACAAAAATACTTTCCCAAAATGGACATCCTATATTGTAAAAAGAGGAAACAATTTTCAGATTGGGGGGAAAAAAATGCTAACATGTAATACTTCTTCAAGAAATATTCAAGTCTTTATTCACAAGCAATCTTCCTGGGTCTGGAAAATCATAAAGTCAAATACGAGCAAGTCTAGTGGAAAATCGGTGACGTTAATCTTGGCTGGAGTCATGTTTTTAACAGGCCTTGAATGTGTGCGCTGGATTATCCAGATGGCCATACAGGAATCAGCCTGATAGGATTAAACCTTTATGCTGAACTCTGCTCCATCTGTTCACCAAGGTTTGACTTTCCTTATCTGAATATGAATTTTTAGCCTCCTTGTGTCTGGGAGCAGGACTAAATTCAGCATTTAAAATACAGATGCATGAACAATATTTAACATTTCGATCATTACTCTAATTCTTATCGGCTAGGCCTGTTTCTAGAAAACGTTTTTGCTAAAAACTTTGCTAAAAGAAATTTATAAATATGTAGGGTCTCCCTTTTTTGTTAGGGGGTTTTGTCTTGTACTATTGAATTCTAGGATTCCTTCAACTCCCTGTCATCACAGCAGTTTACACCGATGTTTGCATATAAAGCAAAGAAAACAAGAGATGGCATCCTCTCAGCAGAATTTGGACAAAAGAATAATGACATCTAATTCTGACGGAACAAAAGGTGTAAACAGAAGGGTCAAATGTATGTTTTGTTCTTCCTTTACATGACAAGGGGATTGGCAAGTCATCATTGGACAAAAGAGGTACATTGGGCATTTCCACCATTTTTGTTAGGTTTTCTATGTTTTTGAGGACAATTTTGTGCGAGAGGGAGGTCTTAATTCAGTTTCTTCTTGAATGAAACAGGCTGATGTTTATTTTACCCTCCTGCGCTTGTATTTCTAGAAGAAATGAAGTTAGATATTCATAAGCAGGAAAAGTTTGTTTAGAGACAAAAGTTAGTTATAGAACAGAGGTCTGTGAGCTGTCAATAGAATGGAGCTTAGTAGGTGGTTCTGGCGTTTCCAATCATGTAACCTAGGAAAGGGGAGAGTTCTTGGGTAGCTCAAAGAGTCCAGTGCTTGACTATTAACTGAAAGTTTGTGATTCAGACTCACCCAGGGACACTTCAGAAGAAAAGCTTAGAAATTTGCCTCCAAAAGGTCAGAGCCTCAAAAACCCTAGAGAGCAGAGTTTTACTCTGTAGTACATGTGGTTACCACGAGTTGGAATCAGCTGCATGCAAGTAATTTGTTTCTTTCTAGTTTGCAAACTGCCTGGAACATCCCAGGCAAACAACATGCAAATGAACGAATAAGGTTCATCAGTGATTTTTAAAAATCCTCCTTTGAGGCCAGTTTACGGTAACATGATCACTGGAAGTGCTCTGTATATGCTTAGGATGGAAATCACAAGAGACAGCAGCTGGAGGAACCTCAGCTCATGGAACAGAGGACCCTCTGGCATTAAAAAGACTTCCTAGGTGGTGCAGGTGGTGCATGCACTTGCCTACTAACCCAATGGTTGGCAGTCAGAGACCATTCAGAGATGCCTTGGAAGAAAGGTCTGGCCATCTACTCCTGAAGAACCAGCTATTGAAAACTGTAAGGAGCACAGTTCTCCTCTGACACACTGGAGTCATCGTGAGTCAGTCAACTAGAGAGCAACTGCTTTGTTGTTGCTGCCGTTGTTTCAGCAGTCCAGCAGGGCTCCCTCTACCCTCCCAATCTCCTCAGTAATACTGACTTCCTGATCTAAACTATCATAGATTACAGGCCAAGCAGCTCATTAAATAAGTTCACCTTTTAACACACAGGTATGGCTACTATATTTAAGCAGTACCCTTAAATGGACCATCAGTGAACAGAGAGCAGTGAAAATTTCTCATCCAACTTAAGATGACTGAGGCTTATTCATAAAAGTGTCACACAAACATCTTTCAAAACACATCTTTTGTTCTCTAAATGGGCAAGAACTCTAGTCAGATAACAAAAGATGGTTCTCTTTGTGGAAGGAGGTTACCCTAAAAGATGAAGCCCACTAAACACAGTCTCTCGTGAGATGAACATGCTCACATGCAGTTTAAGGGCCTGTTCTCACATTTTATCCTACAGAAGGACTCCTTACTGGAAAGCAAAAACTCTGATGGTGCAGTAGTTAAGAGCTATGGCTGTTAACCAAAAGGTTGGCAGTTCAAATCCACCTGGTGCTCCTTGGAAACTCTATGGGACAGCTAAACTCTGTCTTACAGGGTCACTGTGAGTTGGAATTCACTTGAAGGCAATGAGTTTGGGTTTGGTACTGGAAACTCAGTCCCATTGCTTAAATCTGCTCTGTCTAATCCAGTAGCCACTAGATACACAGCTATTTAAATTTTACTTAATAAAAATAAAAATTCATTTTCTCATTCATACTAGCTGCATTTCAACTGCTCAGTAGTCACATGGGGATAGTGGCTATGATGTTGGGTGGTGCACAGGCAGACCATGTCTGACATCGCAGGAAGTCCTACTGGGCAATGCTGATCTAAGGACTGAATTTAAATAGCTAAACCTATATTTGATAAAGACTAATCATAACTGGAAACCCTGGCAGTGTAGTGGTTAAATGCTACCACTGCTAACCAAAAGGTCAGCAGTTCAAATCCACCGGCTGCTCTATCAGGCAGTTCTACTATGTCCTATAGGGTTGCTATGGGTTGGAATTGACAGCAGTGAATTTAGTTTTTTGGTTAATTGTAACTACCATATACAGTGGGCTTTCTGTGAACCAGCAATAGTACCAGTCACGTTTAATCTCTAATTCCTCCGGATGGCAAAATCAAAAGCATACAGAGCCAGGCATGAAGGGAAGTGAATAAAATGAGCTGAGTGCAACACATCGGGAACGCTAGGGACTGTGGCTTACAGGAGACTACCTGCCCTTCCACAAGGAACCCAGAGCTCAGCTGTACCTAACTGCTGCCATTTGAAAATGTTGGGCTCAACACTGCCAGCTCTTCTGATTATAAAGGGAATTGGCAAACCTTGATTTTCATAGAAAATCTCTTTATTTTTAACTGCCAGCAACAAATGGAGTCTTCTCAAAAAGCACCCTGCAAACCAAACCTAAATAGGCTAGGTCTTGAGTTCAGCCCATAATCTGCAGTGTGCCATGTACATAAATTCTGGGAGGGCCAAGAGATTATCTTTTGGTTATTTATTTCTACAGCCACATGACTCATACTGCCATTCACTCACCCAACAGCAAACAAACCACAACCACTTCAACTGTTTCTGATTTTTAAGGTTGTCCACAGAACATCATGCAAAGTCATCCCCTGTCCCCCAGCCTCCCTCTTCTATGCAGATTTTCTATTGTCATCACATAAGAGGGCACAGATAGGGACTGTTGAAGGAAATTGGGTTTTGAACGTGAGCTGCATCTCAAAATCAACCTTGCCCTTTAGTAATGCACAACTCATGCTTTGTGCTTTTCCAAACAGTGCTGTTTACATTTCTCTCCACCACGCAGACTGTGATTGCCAACACTATTTGACTGAACTTTTATTATTGAGAGCCTTATCATTTTGAGCCAGTTTCCTCTCCTCCCTGACAGACGCAGTGATGCCCCAGTCCAGTGTTTGTCATAGCACAGATGTTTCCGTGGTGATGATCTATGACATCATAAGCACCGGAAGGGGTATCATCGAACTTACCCAGACAAGAGGTGCCGAGAAGCATGGGGACTCCACTTCCGCTTAAACTCCAAGTTATACTGACTCAACTTCCTTGGAAATTACTCTTTAGAGTCATGGCTGTTCTATCTGAACTGTGAAGAGCAAATACTCACATTTGCCTGTTTGTGGTTCATTTCTCTTGTCTGATTATAAGCCAAGTCCAGTCTACACAGGAAAACCGTGTTAGGCTTCCTCAGAAAACAGCTTTCAGAGTTACTGTCCAAAAGATTTCTGTAGTTTCTCCTCAGCCTATAGGATCAAATACACGCTCACGAACCCGGCTGTTGAAGCTCTCAGTAATCTGATTGACTCTCCCTTTCCAACTTCATCTGTGTCTCTCCTCAGACTGGAAGCAAAACTGTAGCACTGAAGTCACCGGCTCCGGATTCAGAGCGCCTGGGCATGTACTCCAGCCTCACCACTCAGCAGCTTGGGCAAATTACTGGACTCTTCTGAAGCTTCCATTTCCACCATTTTAATCTGAGATAGTAATAAGAATAAGAGAACCCTCGGCTTCATGAGGTGGTCATGAGGTTTTAGTGAGATAATTTATGTAAAGGGCTCAGTGGTGAGTTCTGTAATATGGGATGAATAAATAAGATGCTGATGAGGAGGAGGAGTGTGAGGAGGAAAAACTGTAAGAAGTGCAGGAGAAGGAGAAAGACAGAGGAAAAGGGGAAGATGATGCTGGCAGCAGGCTCTGCAGCCCACTGTCTGCAGACTTGCTCTGCACATCCCCCACCATTGCTTCTACACTATTTACTTCCATCTGGATGATTAGTTCTTGGCCAAAGTCTTGGCCATTGAGTCTTCTGAGTGAAGCTTTTTCTTTCTAGCCTTGTCTACAAAACATCATTCAGAATCTTCCTTCACATGTTTTCCCTTCATTTGGCATTTACTTCACTTTTCCTTAAACTTTTACCATGACACATGTATGTATGCATGTATGTATGTAATGCAAAAACAACAACCCAATTCTTGAACTTGAGAATTTGACAGTCCACTCGGATGAATACAACTCAAATATTTTAACCACCCATTTAATTAACTACCATTTAATTTTGGTGTTTATCTGAAGTTTCTGCTCTGTTTAGCTAAGATATCCACTTCAATCACGTACATACAGTCAAAGTCTCATAAAGCATTACTTGTGTAATATCTTACTCCCCAGATAGAGGGTGGATATTTATGAACTTAACAGAATATTACTACACTATTTCCAAGTAAAGTTATTTCCCCCTAAGACTCGGGCCTAACGTATGAAATATAGTAAAATCTCTCTCTACTTTCTTCTATTTCCAAGTTCAGGAGAAAGCATCCTAACATAATACCACAGGTGCCAATTTCAACACAGGAACATTGAAAACATTGTCAGAATTCCAGGCTTAGAAGCTTGTCTATTGTTACAAGTTGAACTCTGCACATACATGAAGTTTGAGTATCTAATATAAGTGACAGGAAACCTTTGAGAACTTACAATTTTATAAGTATAGGGATACTCCCATTAGCTTTTGTTCCAGTCTGGACACTATCCATTTTAACAGATTTTGCATACACAAAGAAAATAATAAACCCAAACCAAACCCACCGCTGTCAGGTCAATTCCAACCCATAGCGACCCTCATAGGACAGAGTAGAACTGTTTCATAGAGTTTCCGAGGAACACCTGGCAGATTTCAACTACTGACCTTTTAGTTAGCAGACACAGCACTTAACCACTACGCCACCAGGGTTTCCAAGGAAATGACAGCTTACTAATTAACAGATATACCAAACCAAAAGAAACCTGTGGCTGGTGAGTTGATTCTGACTTATAGCGACCCTTTAGGACAGAGAAAAACTGCCCCATGGGGTTTGCAGGGCTGCAAATCTTTGTGGAAGTAGACTGCCACATCTTTTTCCTAAGGAATGGCTGGTAGGTTTGAACTGCTGACCTTGCAGTTAGCAGCTAGGCACTTAACCATCATGCCACCAGGACTCAGATATATTAACCGAAAATGGTGCCTTAACAATATTATTCCCCAGCAACTTTTTTTTCTCTCATTTGAGCAGTAAGAATTGGATTCTACAAGGCTTTGGCTAATCAAGGAAATCCTGGAGATATAACGGTTAAGGTCAGCAGTTCAAAGCCACCGGACACTCCTTGGAAACCGTGTGCAGCAGTCTCACTCTGTCCTATAGGGTCACTGTGAGTCAGAAGCACCTCGATTGTAATGGGTCTTTTAGCTAATGAAATCAAGGAAAGCATCTAGGATTTTGTCAAAGTTGAAAGGTAGACAAATCGGAGGTTAGACTTTACAGATTTGTTGCACAGAGTCATCACTCACTGGAAGAATACAGCTAATTGGATGATTCAGCCACAAGAGCCTAGCAAAGAAAACCAAATTCAGTTGCCATCAAGTTGACTCTGACTCATAGAAGCAGTCAAGAAATCAAAAGATGCACTGGATTGGGTGAATCTGTTGCAAAAGACCTCTTTAAAGCGTTGAAAAGCAAAGACGTTACCTTCAAGACTAAGGAACACCTGACCCAAGACTTGGGATTTTCAATCACATCATATGCATGCGAAAGCTGGGCAACAAACAAGAAACACAGAAGGAGAAACGGAGCCTTTGAATTGTAGTACTGAACCATACTGAATACACCATGGGCTGAGAAAAGAATAAACAGATCTGTCTTGGAAGATGTACAACCAGTGTGCTCTTTAGAAATAAGCATGGACATGCTGTCAAGAGGGATCAATCCCTGGAGAAGGATATCACGCTTGGTAAAGTAGAGGGTCAGTGAAAAAGAGGAAGATCCTCATCAGGATGGATTGACATAACGGCTGCAACAGTGGGCTCTAGCACAGCAATGACCGCAGGCATGGTGCGGGACTGGGCAGTGTTTGGTTCTGTCGGAACTCACTTTATGGCACCTAACAGCATCAATGACATAGTTACTCCAAGTGTGTCATAATAGAGCTGTACTCCATAGGGCTTTCTTGGGTGTAGTCTTTACAGAAACAGAAATGGAGACCTCTTCTTCTATAGTGTTGTTGGCTGCATTCAAACCATCAAGTTCTGGATTAACAGTCGAGCCCACATTGTTTTGTGTTACTGAGGGGCCTTTCCATAAAGATTACAGACATGAAAATCCTATGGAACAGTTCTACTGTAACACATGGGGTCACCAGGAGTCAGAATCAACTCAGTGGCTTGATTTGGGTTTGGGATCAAGAAATGATGAAACACATTTGGACTTCTGGGATGCACTCCCACCATCCATTCCTCCTAGACATAATGTACCTGAAAGCACCTGCCTCTGGTCCAGAGCCTGGCAGGTGCTCTGTGCCTGCTGCTTTCCTCACCTCTGCTCGAATGAGGAGTACATGAAGCATAACAACGGACTAAAGCAAGTTCTCGATTAATTTTAATCATTCTTCTACGTAACAGCCAATGCATAATGCTACCTATTTGTATTTCACATGTGTTTGTATCTTAAAACTTAGATTCTTTTGCTGTAAGGTTGATGAAAGAAACAAGTGTGCTCAGAAGAGGCCCTGAACCTGGCACTGTCTGTGCCCTTATTCCCTGGACTCCTCTGTCACATTTCTCCCTAGAAAGAATGTGGGTTTGAACAACTGGTGTCCTGCTGACTGCAACTGCCAATTAAATAAGTCAGCAACACAGGAGCATATGCTCACATATAAAATATTGATTGATTTCACAGATTGGGATAAAAATACAGTAGGGCTTGGGTTCCACTTTCATACTAACTGATAAGATACACAATCAGTCTATTCAGATCTATTTCTGCACCCTGCAGGCTGGAGAGTGTTACTTTTGTGTTTCACTTTCCTTCTCCTTCTTTGGTTACTGTCTAGTTCCCCATGTCAGTGCCTCTGTTAGGACCGACCAGCAACATACATAAGCAGGATTTTCATTACTAGGTCACTTCCCAGCCAACTTGCCCATCACAGGCTGGCAGCAAAGCAACCATCCTACAATCCTTGCCTCAGACTTTCTCTTGCTCCTCTCCAGGTAGATGGTCTATTCATTTATTTTCCTGAGGATGTTAAAATCCTGCTGATGGCATCATGTTCGTCTGACAAAGGTGATGATCACCTAATTTCTATAAAGTTTCATTTCTGTCCACTGAGTATTTCGAGTTGCAGGGCTGGCACAGGGAGATTGAGATGGCTGCTTGATAACGTGACGTGATACCAGGATTTTTTATCTTAACCCAGAAAAGCGCCTTCCCATATATCATTGCACATGCCAACTAACTTACCCTTGGGATTTGGCACAGATCTGGCGTTTCCATTTGCCTTTGAGTAATGTTGTCAATTTGCTTCAGCTGAAGCGGGTGTTATATTACGGGCCTAAATAGCAGGAGAATTTCGTCCCACCTCTGAAATCCAGTGTTAGGGTGTTAGTGTTGGCTGAACACTGGGAAAGAACAGTGTTGAAGACCATCTTGTATCAGCTACTTGGAGGTCCACAACCATACCTTTGAAGGATAGCCTCAGTTACCTCATGTGTTAAATAACATCATAAGATACCTCCTCTGGTCCCTACAAGCATTACAGTCCAAATCACCAAACCCACTGCTGTTGAGTAGATTCCAACTCATAGTGACCACACAGGTCAGAGTAGAACTGCCCCAAAGAGTTTCCAAGGAGCACTTGGCAGATTTGAACTGCCGACCTTTTGGTTAGCAGATGTAGCATTTAATCACTATATCACCAGGGTTTCCCAGGGCATTAAAAGAGATGATACAAAGTGCTCAGCACTGAACCTGCTGTATAGTCAGTGTTCAGTGTTCACTGAAATCGTCATCGTCACCACCAGAAACACCAGTATTTTAAAACTAGCATTTTACTGGGCATAATGAACTCTGCTAACCTTTGATAAAGAAAATACAACGGGCCCATATCTCCAAATCGCAGAGAAAACAACCCATGGGCAATTTCTAAATTTATTTTCTTAAAATTAGATCTCAGACCCAACCCACCTTCCCTCTGAACCCTCCTCCTAGCTTCTAATGTTTCTGTCCCCATTTGGAACTTCTGAACGTTCTTTTCCTTCTGCCTACAACGTTTCTTCCTCTTGGTTAACTAAATATTCCTCACTCCTGTTTTAAATTTTCAAAATCTCCCTGCTGCTTCGGATTTGGCTAAGTCACTTTTAAGTTTTTGTGCTGCTGTGGTGGTAGTGGTGGTATGCCTTTGAGTCTATTTTCAACTCATAGCCACCCAACGTGACAGAACAGAACTGCCACTTAGGGTTTTCTAAGCTGTAATTTTACAGGAGCAGATTGCCAACTCTTTCCCCTATGGAGCCGCTGGGTTAATTTGAACTACCAACCTTTCACTTAGCAGTCAAACACTTAACCATTGTACCACCACGATTTCTTAGTGGTCCATGTATCTGCTTTACATACTTAATGTGATTATAATTTAAATAATTATTGGAAAATCTGTTGTTCAATATCAACATATCAGCATACACACACATGACTATATATTTCACAGTGTCAATGAATGTCCCTGCTTTATTCACCTCTGTATCTCCAGTGTCTAGTAGACAGTTGATAATGTGCGAAATAAATTAACTATGGAATAAGCAAATGAACTAGAGTTATTAAGATATTAAGGAAGTAAACAGAGTTGTTTAAACACTGAAAACTGCTTGAAGCAGTTGTTAACAGTCTTTACTACACCCACACTGGGCTTCATAAGCAGTGATAAGTGGGATCTAGCATCCCAGGCTGATCTGGCCCTATTTTGGCAGCTGGGGCTTCATCCTCCTGGGGGTTAAAATTAGCACTAGCATGCTCCCCCTGCCATGGGCTCTAATCATGCAAGAGCCCAGGTGGATCTTGCTGACAGATGTTAAGGTTAGAAGGAAGGGTAGTGGCCAGATGAGAACACAGAGCCACCCCTTTCCGGAGGTACCAGGACTTCCTGTCTTTAGGGCTGGCTGGTTCCTGCCCACCCTGCCCCTCCCCCATGCATCAGTTTCAACACAGTTGCTCTTCTTTCTGTCATTTGAACTCAAATCCTATCTGGAAAACTGATGGGCGATCCTGCCCCTGACAACACAGTGTCAGCTTTGCTCCGTGTACAGCTGGTCCTGTATATATTACCATAATGTGCTACCTGGGTCCACCCTGGCTGCTTCTCTCCCTTTGCTCAAATCCTCCTTTCCAAACTCATTTCTGCTCTCTGACAGGCAGGCATTACTTGTTTAAAAATAAAAACAGAGTTAACAACTCAGGAGAAGTTTGACTTTTAAAATCCTATTAGGACGCTAATGTTGTTCTAATGGTAAACGGAACCAAAAAGACATTCATTTAAAAAGCAGTGCTGCTTGACTCTTTTAAATATGTATGTTTCCTAGGGTCCTATACTATCTCCTGATGACTTGAAGGAATTAAACTACTTCTCCCAACCCTCAAGCCCTCTAATACAGTGTTTCGCAAACTCCAGTCGTGATGTTACCCTATCCTGGGACCACTTACACTGTTACACACTTAATATTAATTTTTATTTTTGTTTAGATCAACTTACTTTCAGTGTAGACTCCCCCTAGGCAGTCACAGCTGTGAGATCATGACTTTGGTATGCCACTTTTATTTATTTTTTGAGATAAACAGATCTATTTTCAAAAGTATTTTACTGTTTGTGCCCATCACCTAAAAGCATCTTATGCAGTGCATGGAAACCACTGGTCAAAAAACTAATTCTGCTCAGTCAAGTGGGTTAGATGCTCCACCCTCTCAGCTGAAGGAAGTCAGGGAGAAGAATGTCTGCCGAGAGTTATCTAAGACACGAGCGGCTGGACCCACTGCCCGTCTCCTGCAGAGCTACCCAAGAGGGTGGAAAGTTGGCCGTAGATCTGCCCTGCAGAATAACCATCATCTATGGCATTTTGGTGCCCACTCATCAAGGCTGGTGGAGTAGGGGTAGCTCATTGGGAGATAGGAGAACTTATTACTGAATCAGCTGTGTTCAAATGATCAGAGTTTGAAGGTCTTTACCAAGCCACCTCTTTGATGAAGAAACTGAGGCCAAAAGACATCACATAGCAAGGTAGTGTTTTTATAAAAAAAAAAAAAAAGAAAAAAAATTGTTCTTATAACTTTGAAAGCTTTCAAACAAAAAAACCCAAGTCCTGGCCACTATTTCTAAAATATTAAGAAAAATTTATTAACAGACAACAGAAGCTTACATCTGCATATTCACACCACTCAAATCCTCTGCTTTTTGGACTCAGAACTTCTCAGGTCAGGTATCTCCCACACTGAGAGTGCAGAGAGAGGTCCCTGGTTTGGAAGAACTAATTATGCAAATAAACACAACTGTAATTTTGATGCTTTTGTAACCAAAGATAAGGCATAAATTAGGCTTGAAAAAGATCTCTGCCATTTCTGTACAAAGTATAATCATAAAGCCTGCTTGCACGCATGCACACATGTACACACTCGTGCATATGCTTATTAAAATAACAGATGTGGATCACTCATCTATGGAGTCAGACAAGACATCAAATATTGGAAATTTCATGCAGTTAACAGGTTTGTCAAGGAAGTCACATAAGAATATAGCCTTCTTAATTCTGTATCAGTTTCTCATGTGATTTTCAGCAGGAGGTATAGTAACCCTTCAGGATGCTAATGAGGGTACTGTTAGTATCTGAACAGGCACTTAACTCTTTTCCTATGGTATCCTTTTTCCCTACTTTACATATAGGTCAGAGTGTCCATATGGTCAGCAAATGACTTCTGAGAGGATGACTTAGAATATCCTTGCAAATTAATAAAATATTATCAGCTTCCTGTTTATCATGCCATTCCCATAGAAAGTATATCAAGAAAAAAAAAAAAAAAAAACCACTGCCATCAAGTCAATTCCTACTCACCGTGACCCTATAGGACAGAGTAGAACTGCCCCATAGAGTTTCCAAGGAGCTTCTGATGGATTGGAACTGCCAAGCTTACAGTGAGCAGACGTAGCACTTAACCACTACACAACCAGGGTTTCCATAGCAAATATACCAGACATCAAATAAAATCAGCATGTTCTTTATTGATTAGCAGAATGTGTTACTGTCATAGGAAAAACAGGTTATCAAAAGAAAGTGACCTATAAGGTAAAGATGTACAACATGTCTCTTTTTTCTTTTTTAAGGATATGCTTAGTGCTGTCTTTCAAAAGGTCTATTTAAGATACCAGCACAACTGCCTTCCTTGTCTTGAGACAAATCAGAACAATAGGATAGGAGATGGAAAGTATTTTTACATAATGTGTGAAAACCAAGCCAAACTGATGGCCACTGAGTCGCTTCCAATTCATAGCCACCCTGTAGGACAGAGCAGAACTGCCCCCACAGAGTTTCCAAGGAGTGCCTGGTAGATTTGAACTGCTGACCTTCTGGTTAGCAGCCATAGCACTTAACCATTACACTACCAGGGTTTCCATAATGTTTAAGAGCAGTAGTTAATATACAGACTTTGAAATTAGGCTTCCTGGGTTTGAATACTACATACCATATTTATTTGCTCTGCAAGTCAGGGCAAATTACCTTCTCTCTCTTTGGCCTCCATTTGTACCTCCTCACGACACAGTGTCTACAGATTGTATTACTGACATAGTAAAGGTTCCATAGATGTTTATTTTCATTATTCTTTTTATAGTGTTATAAAAACACGTGTAACAACATTTGCCAATTCAATGTTTTTCACATGTACCATACAGTGTTATTACATTAATCATGTTCTGCACGCAAACATCACAGATAATCACTGTCTAATTTTTCATGACCATAACCAGAAATTCACTGCTTCCTAAAAAATGTTTTCTAGCCCCCTAGTACACAGAACCATGTAGTTCATTAAGCCACAGGTCAAGTCCTTGGTATAATTCTAATTAGTTCTGTGGTTTGGGGTGAGTTACTGACCTTGTTTCTCTAAATCTCCGTATTCTCGTCTGTACAATGAAGATAGTAATTGTTGGTGTCAATTTTTCTGGAAGATTTAATGAGATGATATGTGTAAAAGACTCACTTCAGTGTTGGTACATAGCAAATGCTCTATAAATGTTAGCTGACAACAGCAAAAAAAGAACAACAGCACCGGCAGCAATACCAGGTGTATAAAAAAATCAAGTGCACTGCCATTGAGCCGGTTCCAACTCATGGCAACCCTGTAGGACCGAGTAGACATGGTGCATCATGCAGTTTCTGAGGCGTGCATGGTGGATTTGAACTTCCAGCCTTTTGGTTAGCAGTCACAGCACTTAACTGCTACACTACCTGGGTTCTAGTGGTAGTAGTAATAACAAAAAAACTACCACCTGGCCTCGCTGTCATCAACTGTGGCAGTTAAATCTGAGCACAATTTTCTCTGTTGTTAGCAATGCTGTTGGTTGTATCTTGTTTCAAAGAAGAATAACAAAAATCATCTACTTAGTAAGTAGTAAGTACTCTCTAATCTGTCTGAAGCTGAGATCTTACTGGCTACCAAGTCCCCAGTGTTAGAATTTTGGTGTTATCTGCTTTATGAATTACATTATAAATCAGTCATTACTTACATCCATGTTTGTTATCTTCACTACTTGCCGTGTTCTCAATATTTCAAGAGAAGACCAAAGGTGTTCCAAACTGCTCAAAGAAAAAGCCTGACACATTGCTTGAAAACGTGGGAAGACAGTGCTCTGTGTTATGACACACATCTGGATATTCTTAACCCTAATGTTCTGTTATTGTATCTGTCTTCCTTTTTCAAGGAGGAAAATCAATTGATAATATGTAATATGTCACCCTCAGTAAGAAAAGATGATGCCAATATTTTTCCACTTAACCTGGACCCTTCACCAACATGCTGCTGCTGCACGGGCCTCACCGGAATTTTGCAGGAAAATCTGCCACATTAAGGGCTGTCACCTAAATGTGAAGCTCTGCCTCCTTCATCCTTCGCCCTTGTGTCTAGGCTGTGCATTTCTGTCAGGAAACTGGAATGATTTTACAGACAGTCCTCTCCTGAGCGTCAGAGTCCCAGAATGGGAGGAGAGTCAGACCAGAGGCAAACCTGGGCCAACCTGAGTTGTAAAGGCATGGATGCCAAGACAGCAGCAAGGGAGATCCCAAGTCCTCTGACACCTTGTGATACTCAGGGGCCAAGAAGCTACGCAAGAGTGAAGGTAGTATCTGTTGGCCAGTACACCACAGGTGAGCACAAAGAACACAAAATGGATTTTGACATAAACTAGTGACACCATTACCACCTATCTGACAGTCTGTCATACAGTGGTGGCCTGCACACTGCTCTGATCTTGGAAACTATGTCACTGTTATTTCAAATGCCAGCAGTGTCACCCATAGTGGACAGGCTTCAGCAGAGCTTCCAGACTAAGACAGAATAGGAAGAAAGGTCTTGTGATCTATTTCCAGAAATTAGCTAATGAAAAGCCTGTGGATCACAACAGAGTACTGCCCAATACAGTGCTGGAAGATGAGTTCCCAGGATACAAAGGCACTCAAAATACAGCACAGGACCAGGCAATGTTTTGTTCTGTTATATATAAAGTATTTACGAGTTGGAGCTACCTTAATGGTAACTAACAAGAAGTCTATGAAAATGACCAGATTACATACCATCTCTAGCCACTGCTGTTGAGTGGATTCCAATTCACAGGGACCCTGTTGTCAGAGTAGAACCGCCCCATAGAGTTTCCAAGGAGTGCCTGGTGGATTTGAACTGACAACCTTCTGGCTTGCAGACATGGCACTTAACTACTATACCAACAGTGTTTCCATACCATCTCTAGGCCTGAGTTTTTCCTTCTCTGTAAAATGAGGGGAGTGAACTAGACAACTGCCATGCTTCCCTGACTCTTCACTCAGGATGAGCTGTGACTCACTCACGGCTAATGGTGACAGCGGAGACACAGCACTCAGGTTTGTTTCCTACTGTTGCTGTTAACTCATTTTCACTCATTCAGCTTTAGTTTTGTTGGAATTGACAAGACAAACATAGCAGTTGCCCACCATTCTAACGATCTGTAAAGGTGAGGGTCTCTAGTAGCTCAAAGAGAAGTCAATAGGTAAACTCTTTCTAAGCTTCTCATGAAAAAAAGCAGGCCAATAATCAAAAGCTAACTGGAAAAAGAATTCTCAAAACATTTGACTTTCTCCTATACTGAACACTCTAGCTATTGACAGAACAGGAAGTAATCAGGGGGACAGCTCCAAGCCACAGATAATTCCCTGGTGAGCTTCTCAAGTCCAGCAGGCAAGGGCAGAGTTATAACCAACTCACACTAATCTTGCCCTGGGCTTTCATGAGACACTAGGAGCCCATGGAATTGAAACTAAGTTCATCAAAGCCCTGCTTGGACCATACCATTTTCACCATTGCCACTGAGACCACAGCCTGGCCAGCCCACATGGCTGCATGACCCAGCCTGTGGCAACCACCCAGACCCATCGTCCGCCACCCTCTCTTTGGCTGGAAACAACAAAATCCATTCCCATCCTTTTTTTTTCTCTTGTTCCTTGAACTCATCTAACCAAAACAGCCTTTGCACACGCTGTTCCTTCTGCCTGGAAACTTTGTTCCGTCCCCTTTGCCGGGTAAAAATATATTCATCTCTTGGTCTTTGTCATAAATGTGATTTCCTCAGAGAAAGTGATCCTGGTGCCTCACCACTCACCATCCCCTTCTCTGCAAAACTTTAACTGCTTAATGGCAAATATTGTATCGTATCTTTTTTTCTCTATTTTGATAATGATTTCTAAGAAGAATGTGGGTTGCCTAGTGCTACTGGACTTCATTTGGTATCTGACACGTTGTGAGTGCACAATATGAATGAATGAAAAGGAATTAATCCTTTAAAATCTACCTTACTGGTATCTTATCCTTGGCAGGAGATCCAGAAAAGAAAAAAGAAAAAAAAAAGGCTATATTCAAAGCACTCGGAGAATTTCTGTTTCCCTGAAGCTCTGTTTCTCAAAAGGTACTTCCTGAAAGAGCTGTTGACTGAGCCATGTGCCAAGGGCTCCAGTTCAGAGCACCATAGAATACCGCATGGCTAAAAGAAGACTTAGAAGTGACCCACCCCACCTCTCATTTAATACACACAAAGGCTGAGGCCAAGAAAAGCAAAGTGACTTACTCAGAGTCACGCAGCTAGTTCAAGGCAGAGTCAGGAGTGGAGCCCAGATCCCCAGCCAGAAAGTGCGATCCTCCTTCTAGCAGATGCACTTGCATTTACCAGTCAATTCCACGGGAGGGGCTTGCCACACACAGGGGAGAAGTACAGGCCTCTCATTTCTCTTTGAAGCTCGACACTCTCTCTCAATTTAGTGTAGTATCCCCAACCTGGAGCCATCTTTCTCCGCATGTCCATCAAATAACAAATTTCAATGCAGCCGGGCTCAGGGAAGTCAATGGGGCCAGATACCCAGGGGCAACCAACAGAAGCAAAAACTGCTTCTGTCTGGAGCAGAAGGATTAAAGAAGGTCAAATGCGAAAGAGCAAGAATAACACCATATTGTCAGGGACAGCTGGAGAGGGGCACTACCACGGAAAGGTCAGAGGAACCGTTGGTGGTAATGGCATGAACCTGACACTCTCCCTCTGAAGCCTAATTACAGCAGCGAGATGGGCCCCTGGATTTCACCTCGACTCTGCATTCTCCAAAATATGGTTAGTTTGACCAAACCCTGCTTTTGTTTTAGTTGGCTTGAGGGGGGGAGGGGGGACGGGGGCCTGACACAGTTACACTTCACATCTCAATCTTCATAAGACTTTCGAGAGAAACCGAACTCACTTATTTCTGATGCCTAAAGATTTCAATCATTTTTGCATTAAAAAGTTAAGAAAAAGAGAGGAGGCATTTTAAAAGCATCTCTGCGTGAGCCAGAAAAGTGTGCAGAACTTTGGTTCAGAACTCATAAACATTAAAAAGGCCATATTTTAAAAACTCTTAGTTGACAGTGCCATTCATTTTTCAAGTACAGCCCAAGGCTTTATAAATTCATCATCATAAAAAAGAGAATAAACAATTAAACCTGAAGAACACCAGATTAGGGTCTGAATCTCCACTCCTGGAAAGGGTTCCTGCTAGTGTCTGAGTCCTCAGGTCTCTCCTTGCCCCCAGCCACCAGGGAGGAGGCAAGTACTTTAACCTTCCAAAAAGGAGCAAGGAGAGGCAAGCAGAAGGAAGGGTGGGAAAAAGCACATGCACACCGAAATCAGAAAATGTCCCCTAAAAAAAATAAAAAGGAGCATTTAAACTGCTTGTCAGAAGGCTCCCTGACAAAGCCACCAGAGTGTATCACAGGTATTTGCATAAACGCTGCCAGTGAGTTCACCATGGCCGCTAGCACTAATGGTACATAAAGTAATTTAGTCACTTCTCCCGGCATTCCATGTCAGAGTGACAAGCACCAGCACTCTGCCTTGTTGCATATTAGATCATTAGATAATAAAGTGTTAGTGCAGGCAAGCTGACAGGGTCTTTTCACTCTCGCATTGTGAGGCCACTGCAATTTTGCCACAAGGGGTAAAAAAAATAGAGAAATTGATGCCACAACTGGACTTACATTCAAAGAAACACAACCAGAAACTCAGGAAGACAACAGTAAGAACACTCCCAAGCCCTTTGAAGATGCCCAGCACCCAGTCCCCATGATTTTTGCCAAAATGACAGGGAGGCAAGGGGAGCCTACCAGCTACAGCTTCACATAACTTTGGGTGGAGACAACTCAGTGCTCTTAAGGAGGCCTGATAGCACTTGACTGCTAAATGAAAGGCTAGGAGTTTGAATCTAGTCAGTGACTCCGAAAGAGAAAACACCTAGTGATCCCCTCCCACAAACATCATAGCCTAGAAGACTCTATGGGTAGTGTTCTACTATGTCACATCACATCAGAACTGACTCAAGGACACCTCACAACAAAAACCCCAAAGTTAGCTTTTACCAAAGACTGGAACCCTAGAGTTGTTCCCATTTCAAGGTACAACTCACTCTGTCCAAACCAAATCTGTTGCCACTGAGTTGATTCCAAGTTACAGTGATGCTATAAAGAAAGAGTAGAACTACCAGGGTTCCCAAGGCTGTAATCTTTACAGAAGCAGATGCCATGTCCTTCTCCAGAGGAGCCACTGGTGGGTTTGAACCACTAATCATTTGGTTAGCAGGCGAGCGCTTAACCACCGTGCCACCGGGACCCCTTTCTCCCGCTGCACGTCTCCATAAAGCTACTGCCTTAAGAAGCAACCTCACTAACCTAAACTCTGCCGTAAATATTCAACCCGAGAAATTCTCAGTATTTATGAATGAAGAGAAATGTGAGGGAGGAGAGCAATTATCATAAAGTGAAATGTGCTATGATTCACTCTCTTCGGACCACACAAGAGTCTATGAAATAAATTAGCTTCTGTCTACTTCTGTGCTTGAACTACAGGGACATTTATTTGAGCACAGGGGTCTGTGAGTTTGTGGGTCACACAGGGTAGATGGTGCCTGAATGTAAACTAAGAGCCCTGCTACTACTTAGACACATTAAGATGAGTCACAAAAGGGAACTTTCCCCTTCTGTTTGACAAGCAGAATATAAATAGAGATGTGCAGAATAGCTTAAAATAATTCAGGCTACCTGTAAATGAGATGGTAAAAAGGCCCAGAATGGGGAAAAATGAAGACATCCATAGGTCTCAAAAGGTGAAAATATATCTATTTTTAATCTCAATATGAGTAGCTGTCTGAGATGGATATGTGAGGAATGTACAGGTAGTAGGGGAAAGTTCTTTAAGTCATAAACAGAATATTTTCAAGCAGGATAAGGTCTTTCAGTGTCAAGATAAAGTGTTACTACCACACCCCTAAACCAATATAAATTAATATCTCAGGTCACACTCACACATCACCAGTGAAAAAGTTCAAAAGTCACCATTTGCTGAGTTGATATTTATGTATTAGCTTGAAATGTCTCCATGAGTGGGGGGTTCTTTGTGGTTGGTTACTTCATTTCACAAATCAGATTTCCACATTACTGTCATTACTGAGGACCAGAATCTCTCTCCCCTTGGTGGCGTAGTGGTTAAGTACTACGTCTGTTAACCAAAAAGTCAGCAGTTCAAATCTACCAGATGCTTCTTGGAAACTCTATGGAGCAGTTCTACTCTGTCTTATAGGGTTGCTATGGGTCAGAATTGACCAACAGCACTGGGTTTTTGGTTGGTTCAGAGTGAAGTGATAGAAGACTTTGAGGAAAGTGAAGCTTCTCTACTGGGTGAAACAGAAACCCATGTCCCCAAGGGAGGTGAACCTGTTGCTATGAGTTGTTTCCAACTCACAGCAGAACTGAATAGAATTCCCCACAGAGCTTCCAAGGAGCAGATGGTGGATTTGAACTGCCAACCTTTTGGATAGTGGCCGAGCTTTTAATCGCTGCATCATCAGGGGCCCTATAGGATGGCGAGCCATATTTTACTCAATTGTAAGTTACATGGGTCTTCTGCGCAGTGGTAAACTAGGTAGAAAGACAAAATGTTTTCTATAATTTAGAACAATATATCAACGGAAATATACATCCTCATAAAAGCTAGAATATTTCAGCTGCAATTTTAGAGTCTTTTTTAATCTGTAAATCTTTAATTGGAGGTCTCAAATTGTTGTTAGCCTATGACTGCATTCTTCCTGTGTAATGTTTGTTTTGTTCTTCCCCCTTTCCTTCAGTGTTTAAAAATTTTGTAATTTATTACCAAAAAATGAGAATGAGGAGACTTTTACTGCTTGTGAAACTAGCTCTGCCAGGCTCTCCTTGCCCCCTAGGCAACAAGTAGCTGGGCTGAGGGGCAGCAGAGCATGAACCTGTCTGGCTCCCTACCTCCACCCAGCAACTTCCTTTATTTGTGTCACCTGTCCCCCACCCAAAACCCCGATTATTACCAACTTGACAGTGGTAGGTTTGGTTGTTTTTAGTTTCTTTCTTTCTTTCTGTTTTGTTCGTTAACCCATCATCTCCTTCATTTTACCAAGAAGGAAAGTAAGGATCCACAAGGTGGACTGACTTGTCTAAGGTCACACAACGAGTCCCAGAGGTGAAAATAAGAGTTGAATTTCGGTTTCCTGCTACCTTTTTAAAGTCATAGTGATCTTGTAGGACAGAGTAGAACTGTCTCCACAGAGTTTCTATGAAGAACCTGGTGGATTTGAACCTCCTACCCTTTGATTAGCAGCCATAGCACTTAGCCACTATGCCACCGTTATGAGTCAGAATCAACAAGGTGACAATGGGTTTATTTAATTATTTGGTGGGGCTAATGATATTGACTTCCATCCCCTGGAAACATCCATTTTAACAGATTACTCTGCTTTGTTTTGTTTTCAGGTTTCAGTTTTATAGTTTTTTCTATGGTGGATGGATGGTTGATATGATGTTAGATACTCCTTTGCAAACTTCCCAGGAGCAGGAGCTGGCTTGGTCTGTACTTGGAGCACAATGCAAATTGGCAAATTTCAAACTGACAGTCAAGGTTGCCCAATAGGGCAGTCACTACTGGAACCAACCAGTCACAGGCAAAAACTGAACCTCTGCTTTTTAAGTCAGTGCTCTTCAAATTGTACCTACTGAGTATTTAGCCATATTTTTCTTCTTCCTTTCACCTAAACACTTCCAGCCATACAATGCCTTAAGTGACTCCAAGGGTATTAGAAAGGCAACATTACTGTAAAGTGGGGATCAGAAGAATTTTAAATACAGAAATGGAACCAGGCATGTAATCATGAGCAGGTGTTCCAAATGGCTTCCTGCAAAAAGTAATATCCATTCATCTCAGCACTAATGAAACCATAAAGAAGTAGCCTTCGAAAGATGATGGTTTACTTTCAGAAGACTGTAAAACTGGATGTGGCAAAGAATCCCTTCTAACAGAGTTACATCTGGCTAATTAATAAAACGTGCAATTTGTGTAATCTGTAAGAGCAGGAGAAAAAATCAGGCAAAAATGATGATCATAGTGGTGTTTATTAAATTAAGATGCTGGCAGTGAAGGGAGAATTCTGCCCTATGATTTATATCATGGACAGCTCATAGCCCACAGAAAAATCATGCAATCAGATGGTAATTTGTGTGGTAGTATTTTTTTAAAATAATCCTGCCAATGTAGCAAACTGGAAAGTGCACTGGGAGAAATGGCCTAGGAGTTTCATTTGAGGAGATTGGGGAAAGCCTAGTATGGTGATTGGTATCTAGCAGAATTTCAGTCACTGTTTATTGGATGGATGGATGGGCGAGTGGGTGGATGGGAAGACGTATGGATGAATGGATATACGCGTGGGTGGGTGGGTGGGGTGGGAAGATGAATGGGTAGGTGGGAAGGTGGATGGATGGGTACAAGGATGGATGGATGGATGGGTACATGGATGGATGGATGGATACATGCATGGGAGGGAAAGTGGGGGTGGGAGGATGAATGCGTAGGTAGGAAGGTGGATGGATGAGTACATGGATGGATGGGTGGGTAAATGGATGGATGGATGGGTAAATGGAGGCATGGATACATTATGTACTCATGGAGCACAGAAAACTTCAGACACCCACTCAGTTCAGACCATGACTCCTCTGGGTGGCATTCACTTTCCCCGATTCAAAATTGTATCTGGTTTCCGCCAGTACTCCCAAAAGCACCACTGATTAGTGAGGATTTTCAAGACTAATGTTATTTCTCCCAAACACTATTTACAGAAAGAAGGCTCTATCCCATGGTGATGTGGAAAGGGTCTCTAAAGGGTACAGGAAGGACATCTGATCTGGTCTCTGTACTCAGAAAGCACCTCCAATCTAGACTTTTGACATTATCTCCAAGTGAGGTTAGACACACAATCACAGCGATACACTAACAGGATAATAAAGAAAGCGGAGTTCATCATAAAACTTGAACGGTCAGTAAGTGCTTAAAATGCATCACAGTTTTGCTTATCTTGGTTTGTCCTTTATTTTTTAGTCAAGTGAGAGCATTAGCCTGAAGAAGTAGCCCCAGTTTCACTCTCTCTCAACCTGAAGGTTGTGTCAGTCATTTCTAGGGTAAATAATCATGCAATAAAAAGGGTGGCCCACAAAAAAAAAAAAAAAAAAAAAAATCCTATCTTTAGATACCAGACATCATATTTGGAAGACTAAAAACCTGAGGGAATCAACATTATGGCAAAAAGATATTTGACACTTGAAACAGGGTAGAAAATGTGGTCAAGTCGGAAGAAAGAAGCCAAATAAATATACAGTTAAAGTAGCAATGCCAACCAATGAAAATGATTCGCCTACCATGTTCCAGATAAGAGGGCGTACCTTCCGAGGGGTCAAGCCTCCGAGCCCTCCGCCCATGCTTGGAGTTATTATGGACAAACATGTTATCAGAGACTGCCAGGACATGGCCATCCACGTTGACTGTTGTAGACACCACGACCTGAAGACAGAAGAGAGAAATGAACAAACATTTTAATATAAAAGCATGGAGGGTAATAAACTCAAGTTAAATAAATAACAGCTGGGAGCTGAAGAAAATTGCATAGCTATTTCACATAATAACTGGTGCTTATGCCGTACAAGTCTAACAAGAGAAGCTATTGATGAGTGGGTCTTTGGCATGGAATGCTTTTGATGCAGTTTTAAGTAAAATTGCACAGTTTATAGTTCTACAGCAGAAGGTACACTGTTAACCATAATTTTAACAAGAGGATCTTTATTAGCATATTTTTTTACACAAGGGTGGTTGTGTTTCACCTAAATTGCCCTTCAGTTTAGACACTGAAGCAGGTATCACAGTTGATCATGCACATAAAAATCTTTTGAATCTTTAACATATTTCCCCCCTCACTGTGTAAAGGTTAAGAGGATAGAGAAATAAAAAGGGAGGTTTCAGTGAGAGGTAGGATGCAGCTTTCTTTTCTCTCTTGGGTGCCTTTTTGGGGGTTCTTGTACTTTTTCTCTCCCACATTAACTTCAATTAATCCAGTCAAACTCTCCTGACCACTACAATGACCACACCATGCCCCTCAAAAAAAAAAAAAAATTCCCTGTTAATTGAGTGTCTTTCATTTGTGTTTCAGAGGCAACAATAAAAGGTGGCACTGGCCAAGCTATAATTTGAACACTCTGGCCCGCTCATAAACTGACTCTGAACTCGGTTTGCAAGAAGGGACACAGGCAAAGGTGTTGTCTCTGAGAACTTGGACTAAAACAATGGGAAGAAATGACCTACACTTCTCCTTATATTAAATGGGGAAGGGGATTAAAACTGAAACCCACAGAGATATGTTTATTCATGCGACCTCTTACAACCAAATATAATAATTGTCTGTAATTGCAGCCTCAGCTCCCACCTCATGCTTTGACATGGGGAAACAGCAATCAGGCAGCTCCCGTTTAATCCACCTATTATGTTGACTAATTAACTTTGCTCGACAGTTTATTTCTTCCTCCATTATCAGCCCCTGTCAGCCGCAAGCGCCCTGCAGCAGAGGGGGAACCTCGGGCTCTTTGATTGATCACTGATAGATTGACATGCAGATTAATTTAATTAGAATCACCTCACTTGAGAAATGAAAGACAATGGGCAAGAGGGCTAATAGATCTGCTCTCATAATGAGGCAAGCCTCCAGAGCACAGGCTGAGGATTTCTGATTTATTTTGTTCAATTCCCCAGTTGCTTAGAAAGATTCTTGCTTTAATTGTTCTTGGTTTTGAGAGGCATTAGCTTCTGAAGAGGTGAAATGCTTTACAAGGATTGGCATAAAGTGAGGCTCCAGGAAGCCTTTTCTCCGGGTTGGCCAAAGTGGGCACTGACTTTCTGAGTCTTGGGTAAATGCTGCGGTTTCATTACTTGAGTTGGGCAAACGGACAAGCATTAGGCTTTGGCTTATCACTGTGAATGCTCAGTCTTGCTAAGCGAAGTGTACCCCTCCATCTACCCCAACCCATGCTTGTGACACTTGAAAGTGCCATTCATTCTCTTCCTTGACCTAAAAGCATCCTGGCAAAATATGCTGAATTCTGGTCCTCATGCCTTAAAGATGGTGACTCACTGTGGAAGCATGCATTGCTGGCAACCTTACCCATGGAATGGATTTTCTTTTCTCAGTCTAATTTATTAAAATGCAAGGTAAATGATTGCGAGTCCATTCAGGGACCCGGGGTATTCTCCTTAGTTGCTGTGAAACCCAAAATTCCAGCTAGAATAAGTCATTCCTGGGAGCAGAGAAAAGTTTGAAGCAGCAGTTTACTAAGTGGCTTTTCTCGCTCTTCGTGATTGCCCAGCCAGGTCTGACACAGCCTGTAGCTGATTTGTATGCCTCATCAACTGTAGGTTAATTTAAAAGGAGGAGAAGGAGGAGAAATAGGAGGGCAAGAAGAAAACTCTCTATTCTTTCATTTCCATGGTGTTATGTGCAGTGACAGAGTCCCTATTATTCAAGGAAACAGAACTTGGCTTTTCTTTTAAGTTAGGGAGATGGCTTCATGGAACATTTATAATTATGTAACAGTTCTGAGTCTTTCAAAGAAATTTTGATTTACTACGAGACCACAAGTGAGTGGTCACTGGAGACGTTAGCTAAAGAAACTATAAAAGGAATCCAAACGGTATCTGTTTCCAGTGTCAGGAAATACAGAAAGTGGTTCTTCTAGATGTCTGTCATTAAAAAAAAAAAAAAAGCAAAGACAATTCATCATGCACCTGTAAGACTAGGACTACAGAATTTTAAGGTTTAAAATAGTGTCTTTGAAAGACATTGTCTTCTAATTTCTACACTGAACAAAAAATGTGCAAAACAGTTAAGGGGAAAAGAATTATATATATGCATTTACTTTTCTGTTGTGTTTTTGTTTTGGGGGTTTTTTTTTTTTTTTTGGCAAACAGAAGAATCCCAGAGTCATATATACAGTCAACTTATTTAACTGAAAGAGATCAAAACCAGAGAAAGCATAATACTAAATAATATTCCCTTAATTTCTAGAAAATAAACACCAAATACATTTTTAAGGGGTCCCTGGGTGGTACAGTTAACGTGTCTGACTGCTAACCGAAAGACTGATGGTTCAAGTCTACCTTGATGTGCCTCAGAATAAAGACCTGGTGATCTGCTTTTCAAAGGACAAGGACCGAAAACCCTATGGAGCACCCTGGGTTGTCACGGCTCAGATCCCATTTGGTGACAACTAGGATATTCCTCAATGACTCATTTTCTTCCCCCAAAATAATTTCTCTTATTTCCAGTTTGGAAATCACTGGGGCATATTTAAATAAAACACAAGCGGAAAGTAATTCACAGAGCAACTTACGAATTAAAAACAAAACACAACTGACTGTGAGATACAAAGGGAAGACTGAAATCCCCTTTAAAAATAAGCCCATAGGAGAAGGGAGAAGGGCCTTTACAGTTTATACAAGATTGATAAGGTACTGACACATTCGTGCAGGCAAGGGGGACAGCCAGGCCTGCCAAATCTGCAGCATTTCCCAATTTTATCAACAAAACAGTTTAAATTCAGGGCAGAGAAACATGGAAAATGATTTTATTGTACTCCTTTCTCCTGCCTAGAGACAGAGATGGAGAGAGGATGAAGAACAGGTGTATTTATAATTTTCTGATACCTGATGTCATTAGACATTTTTTCTCTACAACAGGACTATCTTGCACAGTAGCCATACACGTGGCTACTTAAACTTAAATTTTTAATGAGTTGAAATTAAATTAAGTAAAAATATTCTATCCCTTAGTCTCTCAACAGTCACATTTTAAATTCTCGGTAGCTACATGTGACTAGTAGCTACTGGGCTGGACAGGACAAGTATACAACATTCCCATAATTACAGACTGCTCAGCTGGACAGCACGGCTCTCAGATGGTTTTGAAATAAGCTATGTCAATTTATTCATGAGAAATCCTTAGTTTCTATCTCCTGAAATAAATATTAGCTAGGAGGAGAGGTTTAGAACAGTTGCATGTGTGTTTTTATTGCTACCTTTACTGAGATCGCATTTCTATTTGGAGCTTTATTTACTAAATGGCAAAAAGATGTACTAGCTGATTATCATGAAGCATGTTCCACAATACCTTCTTGTTGGGTCCTACCCTCCAGACTGTATTTGGGTGAAGGAATGAGAAGGGCCAAAGGAAATCTGCAACTACCCATTGACTTGAGAGCTTTCTAGGCTCATCTCCACAAGTTAGAATCAAACTTCCTTGCTGTATCCAAAAGTCATTTTTACTATCCCTCCTATTGAGAATTTGAAATAATTAAATAATTAGACACAAAATTCACGATTCTTGGCTCCCACCACCAGCATTGCTAGTTGATGTGACTTGGGGCAGGATAAATAATCTCCCTAGAATCGCTGGGTGGTACAAACAGTTAACTCTCCTGGCTACTAACCCAAAAGTTGAACGTTCAAGTCCACTCAGAGGTTCTTTGGAAAAACGGCCTGGTGATCTACTCCCACAAAATTCAGCCACTGAAAACTCTATGGAGCAAAGTTCTACTCTGGTACACATGTCATTGCCATGAGTCAATTTGACACCAGCTGGCCAAACTGGTAATTTAATGTCTGTAAACCCACTCTTCCTGACTTTCAGATGGGAATAATTACCACTTCTGCTGAGTCGATTCCAACTCACAGTGACCTCATAGGACAGAACAGAACTCCATAAAGTTGCCAAGGAACACCTAGTTAATTCTAACTGTTGACCTTTTGGTTTGTAGCCATAGCTCTTAACCATTACGCTATCCAGGTTTTTCATGAGAATAATAACAGTGCTTAATTTGAAAGGTTATTAGAGGCTTAAATTATTTAAATTTGTTAACATAATTCCTGCTGCATACTAAACCTGTTGCCGTTGAATCAGTTCCAACTCATAGTGACTCTGTAAGACTCCACAGTGTTTCTAAGGCTCTAAATCTCTACGGGAGCAGACCGCCACACTTTTCTTCCATGGAGCAGCTGGTGGTTTTAAACAACCAACCTCGGGGTGAATAGTGGATCTCTTAACTGCTAGGCCACAAGGGCTCAGGTACATACCAAGCACTGAATAAATATTTGTAGTGGCAGTAGAGTAGTTGTTTTGTTGTTAATGCTAAACAAAAATTCCAAAGAATGATTATCTGACTTTTTGAGACATCTTGATTGTGGTAAAGAGAATCACTGTTATTTTAAACAAAAGGCAAGAAAAATTGTTTCTTCTGAGCCCACTGCTTTATCAGCCTGACAATGAAATGCTACCATTTTAAAGACCTTTGTGCTCATTGCACATTACTGTACAATTTACGCCTCCTGCAAACGGTGGTTTTCGCCAGCTTGTGTAATGCAGCTCTCTAGAACCTGTCAGCATCTTAGCCTGATGCATTCCGGGCTTGAAACTAAATGAAACCTGGCTGCATTGAAAATACTCTGTAAGGTGGACATGTTATCAATTCAGTCTCATTTCCCCCAAATTTCCCATTTGTGAGGAGTTCTCCAGATTTGTCATTGGTGAGTCCTTCCTCACTGTCTGTCCCCAGGCTGCCCCTCCTCCCTGCACGTCAGGCAGGAGTCCTTGTATGTCTCCACGACATTATCCGAGATTCATGAAGCATAAGGTCTGTCTCATGAGCAGATTTTCAAAAACACACAAGCAGCTAAATTCAAGCCTGAGTGGAAGATGACATTAACAAAAGTGGCAGCTCAAGGGGAAGAAAGGGTTATGACAAAGGCAGCCAGAAGAGTTGAAATCTTTATCTTGAAGCATTTTCATAACAAATACAGAGTCAAAGGAAAAATCAGACAATATTTTCAATGTTTAAATTTAGAGTATTTGGGTAGTAAGCAGCACCCTCCAAAAATCACTCTAACAAGTTCATTTTGAGTCACTAGGGGGAAAAATGTTAAATTTACCTTTCAGTGCTGACACAAATTAACTCAATGTGCGGAAATCAGCAGTGCTGAAGTTCATCTTTTACAAGGCCTCCTGATTCCTGGTTTTAGCTTGCTCTGTTTTTGCACTAGTCTGAGGACTCAAATTATAAGGTCTTCAGTGCACTGGTTTGAAGTACAGGAAGTAAAAAGGCTGCGAGCAACATGCTGTGGAATATTACTCAGCAGTAAAAAAGAACTAACTATCGAAACTAGGAGTCCCTGAGTGATCCACACTGTTACCATGCTCAGTTGCTAACCCAAAGGTGGCAGGTTCCAGTCCACCCAAAGACACCTTGAATGAAAGGTCTGGCGATCTCCTTCTGAGAACTTGGCGATTGAAAACCCTACCGAGCACAGTGCTACTCAGACACACAGGGGCTCTCCGTGAGTTGGCTGGACAGTAACTGCTTTTTTAAATATTTATATAGCTGACAAACTAGGTGAATCTCCAGAGATTACGCTGAGTGAGAAAGGTTAATACCCAAATATTACATAGTGGATGATTTCGTTTATTTAGTATCCTTGAAATAACATTTTAGAAATGGAGAACAGATGAATGGTTTCCAGAAGTTAGGGATCCAGTGAGGCATGGAAGGAAGTGTGCGAGCCTATAAATGTAGCAACATGAGGAATCTTTGCCATAGTTTAACAGCTCAGTATGTTGACTGTGGTGGTAGATACATATAACACACCATTATTACATGTAATAAAATGGTACAGAACTAAACCTGTGTGTATATTATGTTTATATACACACACACAAATGAGTACAAGTAAAACTGAGGAAATTTTAATAAGATGAGTGGACTGTATTCATATACTCATTGAAATAGTGTACTACAGTTTTGCACAATATTACCAGTTAGAAAAGAGTATGCAGGCTTGCTCTGTTATCTCTTATAACTGCATATGAATCAATAATTATTTCAATAAAAAATTCAATTTAAACAAAACACATTGATCAAACTTCCACCCTTAACTCTGTATAACCTGTGTTCTCCACCCTACCTGACTACTAAAAGACTTCTTCATGGACTTGTTGTCTGTTAAAGTCACAATGGACCCATGAGATAGGCCATTCTCATAGCTTCCAACTAAGAGTGTTCCACTGCAATAATGGGAGACAAAGCTTCAGAGACAGAACCATAAATTCATTCATAACAAGGTTGCATGCTAAAATGCTGAGCAACTTTTCTTTGCCTGGGATCATACCAGCTCTGTGTGGAAACACTGGTTATTCTCATGCACATAAGAAGCTCTGACTGGCAGTTTAATGTGGTTTTGCACAATTTTACAATGGAGACAATAATTCTTAATAAATGCAATTAGGTCAAAAATAATTTATCACTCAAGCTTCATAGGAGAAATAGTAAGTCTTTATTAGTTATGACACTGCCAATTTTTCTAACACCTCCTTTTACAGATCAGAGAACTAAGATCTAAGAAGTTTACAAACTTCCTCTAGGCTATTTAAAAAAAAAACAATACTACTACCATCGAGGTTATAGTACAGATTAACAGTAGAGACAAGTCTAAAGGGAAACCCCAGACTACTCATCCAGAGCTCCCCAATGACAGCCTCTTGCTCATCAATGACCAGTCCTAGCTAAGTCCTCTTTGTCTCAGCAATTCTGATATCTTCCAGTACAAATGTCTGGTGTCTTATGTGACGGTCTACAGTTTAAGCTAGTTATATAAAAATGCTCAGCAGCAGTTAGGTTTCCATTAAATTTGTCCTTTACGAAAGCCTAAACTGGTAAGGAAAGAGATATTCTCTGAATCCTGTCTGATTATTCAATTCTGTTTGGTTGAAAGATCCAGATAACGCATTAAAACTTACTGAGGACATATAAATCCATGGGATATAATAGGGTAGAACCGCTGAGAAAAAGAGTGGTCAACTGAATTCAACCTTCACTCTAAGGCTAAAGGCAAAAATATCTTACTATCTTTTATCTTCACAGTAAGGCAAGAACCAGTCTTCTAAATCTTCAAGCACCTATCCTAAATACATTTTTGTTGCTGTTTTTGTGTGCTGTCAAGCTGACTCCAACTAATTTAAGACTTTTGGAAACCAGACTTGGTTTCCATATCCTGCACTGTGACACATGTTACATATAGAAAAGTCATCAGTGCTTGTCTTAGTTTTCTAGTGCCACTATAACTGACATACCACAAATGGTTAGTTTATTTTCTCACAGTCTAGTAGGCTAGAAGTCTGAATTCACAGTGTCAGCCTCAGGGGAAGGCTTTTTTCCTTGGGGAAGGTCCTTATCATCAATATTACCTTGGTCTAGGAGCTTCTTTGCAAAGGGACACCATTTCCAAAGGACAGACTCGGCTCCTGTCTCTATTTTCTTAGCGATACGAGGTCTCCCTGTCTCTCTGAATGCTTTTTTCTTTTATATATCGAGAGACTGATTTAAGGTACAACTTAATCTTATATGTTGAGTCCTGACATAATTTTCTAATTATGACTCATTAACATGACAGAGGTAGAATTTACATCACAAAGGAATATCACATCAGATGATAAAATAGTGAACAGTCACACAACGCTAGGAATTATGGCCTAGCCAAGTTGACACACATTTTAGGGGAACACAATTCAATTCATAGCAGTGATCTAAACTTGGTTCTTCCCTCAATAGATTGGGACCCTCTTAATAATTCTTGGTGGTAACCTTGGCATTCAGTTGGTGCAAGTGCAAAAACTCTGTGGTAGGAATGCATTTGCTGTATTCAGGAAACAGAAAGGCAGAGAAAGGCCAACATACTCGGTTAGAGTGAAGCAAACAAGGGAAGGAATCACAGAAAAATGAGTAAGACAACACATGAAAAGCATTTAGTGAAATGTCTGACATATAATCAGTACTCTATACGTTACTGCTTTCAAAAGGGGAAGAACATAAGAATAGTTTTATTGGTAAATCCCAATAACTGCAGACATCTTCAGAAACAACATCCACGGGCAATCACCACTCTCACCCAACATCTTTTACCTCTCTCCTTTCAGGTGATTTCACATTTTCTTCAGTGAAAACCGTACATATAAAGAAATTTACTTGCTCTAAGTGCAGAGCCTCTACTCATCAAATTCCATTCATAAGGATTCCTTCTTGATGATGCATACTTTCTGCCAAGGCTCAGCATAAGTTTCATGCCAAGATATATAGTTGCCCAATAAGCTGTAATGGTTTAATATATCAGGTTGAAAATCCACCATTTGTATTTACCATGTTATGTGAATTAATCCTGTATTCTGAAACTATCATTAGAGCTGCTTTCAGTATAATTAATCAGCATGGTGCATCTTGAAATTATTCTGTATGAAGAGAGTGATCGCAGCCCAGGCCCCCAGCATTCTGTTGGTAAAGAATTTAATTGCGAGCTGTGCTGTTTGTCAAAACAACGTAAGTACATCCAAGACAGGGAGTGCAGGACGATGGGAGAGAAATAAAAAGGATGAGAATATTGCCTTCTTTATTTAAGTGCCTTTAAAAGCAGATTGAAAGTGCAGAGGCTGGGCATGTATTTTAAGAATCTTCGATTGATTGAGAATCACTGTGGAATTTTCAATAAATAATATGGACCTTCCAAAATTTATAGAAGTCACTAAAAAAGGCAGAGGGGTGCCATATAATGTCCTTTCTTATGTCACCATTGGAAAAAAAAATTGATGGGAATTTGGCATACTAGCCCAGTGGTTTATCCTCATATTTTCTCCCTCCAACCCTCATGAGTAGAAAGTGAATGAAAATTTTCTCTTCAGATAAGCTTGAGATGAAAATAAGCTTTGTGTTTGCTCTCCCCTCTACTTGAAATGCTTTTCTAGCTTTTCTCAAGATAATTATTTCTTATCTTAACCTCTGAGCTGAATGCTACCTTCTCGGAAGCCTTCTCTTGTCAGCCACCTTGACATAGGTTCCCATTCCCTATCCAGTACTGTTATGCTCTCTCATAGAATACTGTTTAATCTACGTAATAACAATAAAATTTTTAATAATTGATATTTATTAATTTTAATGCCTCTTCATTATGGCGCAAATGGTTTGCATTCATCTACTAACCAAAATAGTGATGTTTCAAACCCATCTAGCAGCCCTGCATGTGAACGTCCTGGCAAGCTGTTTCCATAAAGATTATAGTCAACAAAACCTTATGGAGTTCTACTCTATAACACACTGGACCACCATGAGTTGGAATCAATCTAATGGCAATGAGTTTCAAGTGGCAGCTAATGGTGATTGTTCACCATAAACCCATTTTTTCCTCTGCCAGGGCTGCCCAGCTAGACTAGATTTGCAGGCCTCCCTGGGGTTAGATAGGGCTATATGACAGATTTCTAGCCAACAGAATGTGAGCAGATTACACAATGATCATTTCTATGACAAAGTTTTTAAGCAGTCCGTGTGTCCTCTTCAATACATTTTGCCTTTCAGCTGACCGGATGGAGGCCACAAGGTTCTAGGGCACAGTGGAGGAATACAACAGGAGGAGCCCAGGTCTCCAAATCAAAACCCACTGCCCAGCCAGGAATGCCAGGCTTGTACCATTGAATGAGCAAGAAATAACCTTCGGTTGTATGTGATTTATTGTACACACATATTTTTCAGTCTATTTGTTATGGCAACTAGTAGAACCTAACTGACCTCCAACTACAATATAGGCTGCCCTGGGTTATGAACAAGATCCACTTTTATCTTTAAGTCAGATATGTAGGTAAATCAGAACAGGTGCATATGGTTTTTATGTAGTCTCACTTTAGTGCAAGAAAAGGCTCAAAGCCTTTTCCATGATTTAAAAGCCGCACATGCAGCAAGTGAAGTTGATTGTGATGCAGAACTTGTTGTGTTGGTTCAGTTGTTTCAAAGTGAGAGCAAATTTATATAACATTAAAAGGCAAGCATGAGTTGTCCATAAGCCCAACATTCATAACCTGGAGGGTGCCTATATAAGCCTCACTAGAGCAAAGACTCTGTCTTTCTTGTTCATCACCACTAGCACTGGATCAATTCCAACTCACAGTGACCCTGTAAGACAGAGTCAAATCTCCCCATACAGTTTCCAAGGAGCAGGTGATAGACTCGAACTGCTGACCTTTTGATCAGCAGCTAAGGTCATAACCACCTGTGCTGCCAGGGCTCTGGATATATTCACCATATATACTTCAATAACTACTACTGAATGAGGGAATGAATAAATCTTACATTTATGTTTATACATAGTCACAGATCTCACATTTAAATAGGTATATGGATCTACAGCTTATAGAAATCCTTTGTTGAAGAGATAAGCTGAATTTGAAAATTTATACTTAACAGTCTCCAGGCATTACGGTGTCTACTGCAGTGACAGTTTGTGCTTAATTCTTGTTCCTCCCCTCACCATCCTCACTCTGCCAGTCTCAACAAGGAAAGCTATTGATAAGGATTTAAATCTTAACCTTGAATTGTCTGGCTCCTGTCAGTTAAAAACCATCCCTGTGACATGGTTTTAACACAGTCCTTTGACATTAGCATCTTTTTAGTGTCAAGATAAAGACACAGGCTCATTTTAGTCACAGTAAATTTTTCCCTGTGTCATGAACTGTTTCTGTCACCAGCTTACCCCACCTTTTCCCTTTTTCATCCTTCCCCACTCCCACCAGGACTGAATGAAGCCTGTATCCACTGTTGTATTTAAGCAAGTTTGTTGCTTTAACCACAGTCCAGGGATTTCAAAAGAAAACATCCATTGTAAATTAAAAAAAAAAAAAAAGGAGCAAAAGGAGCCTAACAGATTTTCTACAAGGTTTATTCCATATTGCCTTAAAGCATGAACACGGTAGAGCTCTGCTTGGAAAGTGATTAATTTCTTGAAAATGCTAAGGTCACACTAATTGACATGACCTGTGTAATTAAGCAGTCTCTGTTTACACACCAGAAGCTCAGCCGCTGTGAGGCTGAGTTTGCTTGACAGAATGTCTTTACATGTCAAGAGATCAACAACCTTTCTTATGTCCTCCTCGGTCACCTACACAGGCCCCTGATTGCTGTTCAGAGGAGGCATGTTCTGGCATTGCTGTGTGAAGATCAGGCTGGCCTGGCAAGCATACAAAACGGGATGAGAGAAATGCAGCATCAATGTCAATGGGAAAGAGCCCACTTAATAGGCAAGAGAGAGTGTTTTCAATTAAACGTCTCCAGGACTCAAATTTTCAGTGTAACTGGTAAAAGACACATTGATATGTAAAGAAGAGTTTTCTCATGCCAAGAAGGCTCTCTGGCGTGCTCTCTCTCTCTCACTCTCTCTCATTGCCCCACTGAGGCAACAAGAACATGAGAATATTTGAAACCAGCTTCTCAAGCAGTATCCCGAGAGGAAAGCGCTGGAAATTATCAGTCTTGTTCACAGAACCCTCCAGCTGATGTCTCTGTGACACTTCTCAGGATAGGTGCAAGGAAGGCTAATTTTCCTCTGATCATTCAGTCCTAAGATTTGGGAACTTCAGTACTGTTTCTTAGCAGAGGACTCTCAGATGCCTGGAGGTGGCTTTCCTCTTGCCCCATCTAGAGGAACCAACAAAGCTGAAATGGGTCTTTCTAGCTCTTTGAGAGCTGGCCAAAACCTTCATGGGTTAAGGAAAGCCCGGGCAGCCTGCTGAAACAATAGCTTCTTTTTCTAAAGTTCATGGAAGTAAAAATTGACCAAGACTGTAGGTCTTTTCTAGAACAATGGTCAAGCTCATCCACTCCAACGCAAATCCATCCTGTGCTGAATGGCTTGTATTGTTGTTATTTGCTGTCTAGTTGGTCCCAATTCATGGCATTCTCAAGTATTCTCCAGAAGCAGGTCTTACTCCCAAGGTGCCCCTGTGTGGGTTTGAACCACTAATCTGTTGGCTACCATCCAGGGACACTTGAGGGTGTTTCAATGCCCTCCACGTAGAGGGCATCTTTATGTTCTGTTGTGGATTGAATTTATCCTCCCCAAAAATATGTATTAAAATTCTAACACCTATGCCTGTTGATGTAATCTCATTTGGGAATAGGGCTTTCTTTTTTAGGAGGCCATATAAGAGGTGAGTACAAAAGGGGGAAAGACAGCTATCATGTAAAGATAACCAAGGAACCAAGGAATGTCTGGGCTCCAGAAGCTAAGACTAGGACTTAGCCCCAGAGGAAGGACAAGGACTTTACCTAGAGCTGGTACTCTTATAGCTCCCTCTAGGGAACTCTGGTGGCACAGTGTTTAAGTCTTATGGCTGCTAACCAAAAGGTAAGCAGTTTGACTCCATCAGGCACTCCTTGGAAATTCTATGATTCAGTTCTACTCTGTCTTATATGGTTGCTATAAGTTGCTATAAATTGGTATAAGTTATATGGTTGCAGAATAGACAGCAACAGGCTAGCTCCCTAGAAAATGAATTTCTATTCTTTAAAATCATCCACCTGTGGTATTTCTGTTACAACAGCCCTAGCTAGCTAAGACAGGCACATCTTTTGAAAATCCCTCTTGGGCTTTCATATGATTGTGATACATGTTCCTGGGTATTCACGGTAAATCTGAGATGTTGAGACCTTCTTATTGCTTCATTAAGCAGCTTCCAAAGGCTGCACAAGTTTCTGACCATTCTAAAACATTACATATTGTGATGAATAACTGCCTCATCACTTAGTTGACATGTGATGTTCAACAAATTGGTTAATTTCTCTAAACCTCAGTTTCTTCACTTGTAAAATGAGGATAATCCTTATTTGCATATTCCTAACAGGGCTATTGTGAGAATAAATGTAATTGATATAAAGTCCTTAGCACAATAATTCTTAGGAGAGTAAGTCCCTAATAAATATTAACATCATCATCATTGGCAATGATGTACACAAAGTTACTGACGTGGGCACATATATTTATACACATACATATGGAATACACTGAATGCTTACACAAATATAGGCAGTAATCTTCCTAGTACTAAATTCAGCTACGAATGAACTGAGACAGAGAACATGAGAGAAAAAGTCAGCTTGGGGTATAAACCAAATCAAATCAATAAAGATGACAGTGAGCTCAATGTGGTGCTTGGCTTATTGCGTTGAAGTTTCTGGGAACATCCAGCAGCCACCTGGCTGGCTAGGTCTGCATCTGACCATAGGGTCTTAGAGACCCTTACTCAAGCATCCTCAGTGTGTGAATTCTTATTAAGGCACCAGGAGTGAAGAAAGATACTCAGAAGAGCCTAGAAGGTGAGGAAGGTTCTTGATCTCAGAAGGAAACTCCGAGACATTGGCATTTACAGGAGATGCACAAAGAGGATCCTTTAGAGAAGACTGAGAATGAGTAAGGAAATCCGTATTATTTTGCTGTCATGGAATTCAGGGGAAAAGGTGGTTTCAAGAAGGATGGAGTAGTCAACATTGTGAAAGGACACAGGGGAACGTGGGAGTAGATAGTTATTAAAGAACTAAGACTGGAGATAAAAATGAAAGGCTGGGTAAGTAGGTATTTGAGACCTTACTTTAACTATCTTAAGGCAATTCAGCCGCTCCTTGATTGCATAAATATTCACATGCTTATATGAAAGACCATGTGTTAATTACATAAAAATGATAATTACTGAAGTGTAAATGTATAGACACACAAAATAAAATGAGCCAGTATTCATTTTGCTGTAAGTTCCTTCTATCTCCTCCCAAGAAGCAATGAATGAATAAATAGAACAAACCAGGTTAAAGCACAGATTCAATAAAAAGTTTCTTTGTTGATAAAGACAGCTCTCCGTTATCCTAAAAGCTGACTCTGTAATGGGTCAAGGTTACGGGTCCTACTGAAAGAGGTCTATCCAATTTATTTTAGCACGAGTTCAAAAATCTTAGACAAGAACACTATCAGAGTCCAGATAAACAATATGTGCATCAAAAGGAATATGAACCTTGTGTCAGTCAGATCTCAGGCCTAATCAGAGTGCACTCTTTAGGGTAGTAGCACTCTCACTGAAAAGACCATGTTAGAGGGCATCAGACACAAGACTGAAATAGTGGTTTTCATCCTCCAAAGGTACAGTGTTCAGAGACATTTTTCATTGTCAGGAATTGGGGCTGGGAGTGATAGTCTACTGGTATCTAGAGCATATAGGCTAGGGATACTATTGAACATCCTAAAATGCACAGGACAATTCTCCACATATACACACACCACAAAGAATTATCCATCTAGAAATGTCAGTAATGCCTAGGTTGAGCAACCCTGAAATGAACTAATGATCCATCTTTTGTTTATCTCAAGTATCTTCATCAAATGCTTATGTACCTATATTATCATTTAGAAATTACTTAGGCATGCATGTATATAGAATGTTGTTTTTCTTTGATATTTATGAAGTAACCAGAATCATCATTTTTATTGCATTTTACAGTTGAAGAAATTCAGCTGGATTACAAGACTTGCCAAAAATCTAACTCCATCAAGCTTCCTTAGTAGTGCACCACTACATGTGTACCTATTATGTCTGTAAAAATAAAACTTTCCAGACAGTCTCAAACATAATAACCCACTGCTATCAAGTTGATTCCGACTCATAACAACCCTACAGAACAGAGTAGAACTGTTTCATAGAGGTTCCAAGGAGTATCTAGTGAACTTGAGTTGCTGACCTTTTGGTTAACAGCCATGACACTTAACCACTTTGCCACCAGGGTTTCCCAACCAGACTGAGCTGATTTTGCATCTTGTATAAGAGCTACATTCTTATAATCAAAAGCTTTCAGACCATTTTGTTTGTCGGTTCAACAAAAGAAAGCAAGCCCCTGAATGTCTTACATAATTCTTTTAAAGGTCTTCAAGGTTACCAAAGTCCATCCCAAACTCTGGTTCCCTAAGAGGTACAGAAAAGTTGAATCTGCTACTCTCAGGGCATTAGACACATTTATCAGAAATGTTTATTAGGCATAGATTGTTCCACATCCAGATACGGCTTCATCCTAACCCAGGCTTGGTCAAATGAGATGTATGGCCCATATCAAGGCCAAAGCATGTTACAAAACAGCTTATGTTGAAATCCAGTCTTATATTTGAAGACACTTAGCAACACATACATAGTAACACCATACATGTTGTTTCCCCAACTTAAGGGCAAAGCTGACTCAGCATCAAAAATCCTGTGTGGATGTGAAAATGCCCAGGATTAGTAACATAGGGGCAGAAGTCAGCCATGGGAAACACTTTCCAGGAAACTGGAATCTATGGATTCTCCCCATTTGTCTCTTTTAGAACACGTGATTGAGAAAGCAAGATGATTTTACAGAAATATATCAGAATCTTAGGAGAGAATATCATCTACTCACTGAAATTCATTCTTTAAGGAATGAGACTGATTGTCTCACTTCCAAAAAAACAGAAAAACTCTGGATATAAAGAAATCTTGACATCCAAAAATCAATGCTTGGATTCATCCCTTGCCTTTTTCTCATTAAAGAATGTGCAGCTAAAATGCCTCAATATTTCTCAGAAGCCTCAGAGACCACACATTTCAATCCCCATGTAAAGTTGACTAAATGTACCTAACAACACATTTTAAGCATGATACTGCTTTCCCTGATAGAATATATGGACACACATATATGGGTCATTACTGCCTTTATTCTAATGGGAAAACCAACACTGATCTCACAACTGAGTGTAGTCATAAAATTGGATTGAGAGCAACACTAGGGGTCTAGAACTTTGCTCCTCCTGGTATGATCTGGGAATCAACAACATCAGCTTCACCTGAGAGTTCTTTAGAAATGGAGGAATGCTGTCCAGTAGAACCCGGCTCATGAACATGCCATGTGTTATCAGTGTAGAACTGTTTTTCAGTGGTTGATTTTTTAGAAGTAGATCACCAAGCCTTCCTTCTAAGACACCTCTGAGTGGGCTCAAACTTACCTACCACCTTTAAGTTCACAGCCAAATACACTAACCATTTGCACTACCTAGGGACTCCACACCTCAATCAGCACCTGCAGTTTAACCAGATCCCCAGGGGATTCTTGAAACTTTCAAGTTCGAGAAGCACTCCGTCTACAGCTCAGCAACATTTCCTAAAACCCAAGTACCGTTCTGTGTCTTCAAAGTTAGCACATTTGATTTCACGTCTTCCTTCAGTAAGTATATACTTATGTTAGGTTAACCTACCACTCACACTTTAAGTGGAGACATACCTTAGTAATCCTGAAAAGCATTTGCAAGAACATTTCTAAAAGAGAATTGCGAGTCACCCATATCATCCTAGATACACTGTGCTTCTTGAGAGATCTAGTTTCTATGAACAATGATTGCTAATGATTTCCAAGGTTAGAATAAGAGAACAGAACTATAGCAAAGGAAAAGGAGGCATAATTCCTACACAGAGCAAACCTTTGACTACTTTTTCTACTTATTCAATGTTTAGAGGAAGAATCTGTCCTTTCAGAGGTCTTTATTTGTGGTGGTTTAGGCAGGTGAGTCCTTTCAGGAAGCCAAACTAGATTCTAAGGATGTTCCTGTCTCAACCAGTGAACGCAGGTGGTTCAGTCTCAACTCTTCTCTAATAAAAACAACCTCAAGAGTATAGGTACCTAGGAGACCAAGAGTCTCATCTTCCCTTCACCTCTCGGGAAATGACTCTACTTAATGTTGTTTTCTGCCTCAGCCTTTCTTGCTATATCCTGATATTCATGTTGTCATTAAGAGTGAAGAAAGACAGAAGACCTACCTGGAATCTCCGCATATCACGTGGGTTTCCTGCATTCTTTAGGCAATTTTGGTTACATTTGAGGAAAAATTTCAGGAAGAACCTGTGAAAGAATAAATCCTCAGGGTTAGCATTTCAGCCTTGGCACAGAAGGGAAACAATCACTAAACGGTGTCTAGATTGTGCATTTTATTCTCTTTGTACGTTTTCAGAAATATTCAGAATTGTGTTAGAGCCACTATGTCATTTGAGGCTTTTGTCTTTGCTTTCCTTTCAACCTAGATCTCCTTTATGAAAGAATTGGTCTCAGTACTGTTAACAGGTCTCACAAAACGATAGCAATATTAAGCCTCCAAGGAAGTCTTCATTATAATTTAAGGCAAGTTCCAATTGGATATAATTGTCTGGAAATTACTTATGGTCCCCAACAACAACACGAAAGTTAAGTCTTGGAAATTCACAGATGATGAGCCAGCAAGGAATAAGCTGGATGAGCATAAGAACATGGTAAACACTTTTTATCTTACCATCTACAAACAAAATGTTCTAATTCATAGTGGCTATGGTAAACAGTGAAATGCTGGTGGCATAATGGTTAAATGCTATGGCTGCCAACAAAAAGGTCTGCCATTCGAATCTACCAGGCACTTCACGGAAACTCTATGGGACAATTCTTCTGTGTCCTATAGCGTTGCTATGAGCCAGAATTGACGTGGTGGCAATGAGTTTGGTTTGGGAGTATCAGAATTAGGTAAAATCTACATGTGAACTAAACTCATTTGATTTCTCAGATATTTCCCATATGCTTTTCTTAGATTGCTTGTTGTAGACAAAACCACTTATGATTGAAGGAATACAGTGTAGTAATTATATTAACATGAACTATACCAATGACAGTAACCATACTATAACAACAGTTACAGGAATAAGAATAGCTGCTCTCTATCAACAGAAAAATGGATAAATGAAATGTAGTATATACATACAACAGGACATTATACATCCATAAAAAAGTACCAAGTTCAGATACATGCTACAGTATGGATGAACCTTGAAAACTTTATGCTAAGTAAAAGACAAATGTTCTGGGATTTCACTTATATGAAACCAAAGACCAAAAGCTGAAGTCATTGCTATTGAGTCAATTCTGACTCATAATGACCCTATAGA
Source organism: Heterohyrax brucei (assembly GCA_028571685.1). Classification (NCBI taxonomy): domain Eukaryota; kingdom Metazoa; phylum Chordata; class Mammalia; order Hyracoidea; family Procaviidae; genus Heterohyrax; species Heterohyrax brucei. The sequence goes on from CM053141.1 coordinate 177,391,455, forward strand.
GAAGAGCAGATCTCCCCCACAGGATTTCCAAGGTGCTAATTTTACAGAAGCAGACTGCCACATCTTCTTCCCAAAGAGCTGGTGGTGGGTTTGAACTGATGACCTTTCAGTTAGCAGCTGAGTGTGTTAACCATTGCACCACCAGGGCTCCTTATGCCTAGAATAGGTAAATCCATGGAGACAAAAAGAAGATTCCTGGCTACTGGGGGCTAAGAGAAAGGGCAAATGGAATACAGAGTTTCTGCTTGGGATGATGGAAACATTTTGGGAATAAATCACTGCAAAGGCTGTACAGCATGATGAATGTAATTAATATCACTAAATTATCTACTTAAAAATGACTAAAATGGCAAATTTTATGTTATATATATTTTCCCATAATGAAATATTAGTCAATAAAAGAGTTGAGCTAGTAAAAGTGTTGTTATTTTTATTAGGACTGTTATTCTTATCACCATAGCAGCAATGTGAGCAGTATCGAGAGGGATGTCCCTGACATTCTCCTTCCAACAGACGCCATCCCTGGTCCTCATGGTTGATAATATTTGCCACCTGTGTGTGTTTAAGCTATTTGAGCCCAGCTCTGACAGCCAGATTCAGGTGGTGTTAGAAGGAGCTGTCAGCACACTCTCTGGCATCTTCCAATCAGACAATTGTTAGCCACCATGAGGGGGTCCATCTGGTGCCAGAACAGATTTTGAAAGGCAGGCAAACGGGGGCGCTAACTCTGCCAGAAAGAAACAGAATCAAGGGAGCCAGGGATCTTCTGCCTCAGGGGTGAGCAGGGTGAGGTGCCTGTCAGCAGCCCATCGTTAGCACAAAAGCTATGCTGGGCACACACCAGATCCCTGTTACCCTAAGCTGCCCTGTCACTTGACATGCTGGCAGAATCCCCCGCCCACCCTCTCAACAGCAGATCACTTGCTGAAATTGAAGGCTTGACCATCTGTTGTGGGAAAGAGATGGCCGTCAACTGGTGCCTGGGGCCTGATACAAGCCCTTATGTGGCAGAGATGCTTTGAAGGAAGTATTCTTTTGGGGAAAGCCAGCCCACCCCAAAGGGGAACCTCAAAAGCTCTCTCAAAGTTTTTCCCTAAGTAGGAGCCAAGTGACTGACCCTTTCAGATCACAGTTCCTTAAAGGAAAGGAGAGATGTTAGAAGTAGGAGTTAAAAATATCCCCCAAAGAGAGACACAGTTAGATAAGGTAGAGAAATGTGAAAGATGTTTGTCAGGCTAAGTTTATGAGGTATTTGTAAACCCGGAGACATGGACTCATCTATCAGCCTGTAGAGAAGATCTCAGATTCTGAGGGGGCTTTTCACAAAGTAGGGATTATTGTAACTCAAACTCTCACTTTGCTCTAAGGAATTACTACATTTTGTGCAGTGGGTGTGTTTTATAAAGTGTTATCAGGAGAAAGAAGGAGGCAGCCTAGTCCCAACTGTGGGAAACTGACCTGCCACAGGATAAAGCCCCTATTTACCCTGCAGAGTTCCATAAACTCCAGGAAATAGCCTAACTGAGATCAAACTCCTTTTATACTCAAGGCTCACCCCCACCTTTACGGTGAGAAACCCAACACCTTTCCCTTAACTGTCAATACCAATAAAATCATGTTGTGTTCTTGCGGTGGGTTATATTATTCCAAGCATGTATGTCCCCAGTATGTCACTGGATCCTCAGGTAAGCCCTACACATTAGGCAAGTCAAGAATTACCAGGCTATGTGAAAAACAAGAACACTAGGACCCAACAAAATGATCTGTTTACTGTCAAAAACTAAATAAATATCTCATGGTGGCCGAAAGTATGGGTTTTCCCTGGATTATAGGACTTTGTAAGTGACTTTCACCCCTACTTCATCTAACTTTCTCATCTTGCATATGAGAACACTGAAAGCTCAGTGGACTTGACCGTGCTTCCACAGATATAACAGCATGGGAGCTAGAAGAAAAACACACACAACCTCGCTTCTGGTGCTATGACTTTTCCAGGGTAATGTTATCCTTCTCAAAAGCTAACCACCCAATAAGAGGTCAACACTTGAGCTGCTGAACTTTTTAGACTACTACCTCAATTAAGATAATAACTGTCATAAAACCAAAAGCGAGTCTATTAAAAGTGGTGTTTAGGTTCATAATGAAAACAGTCGATCGGTAAGGCTAATGTGAGACTTTATTCCATTAACTAAGCTGAACACATATATTTGTAGAACAAAAAGCTCATCTGATGATTTGCTTGTATCACATTTCAGCAACCAATAGATATGTAGTGTATTCAGCAGCATCCATGTGACTAGCTAGCATAGTAATGGATACAAAAAAGTAACTCTGGGTTCCCCTAAAAGGAAAACTAATTGAATTAGCAATCAGAATCTGCTCTACCTACATGAGGATGCAAAATAACCAAAACCAAATTTTTTGCATCCTTAGCACAAGACATAGAACCTAGAAAACCCAGTGGGTTTTCAATAAGTATTCGGTCAACTAAACAGAATTCAAGTCCTCAAAGGGATAGAAATGGGGACATCTGCCAATAAAGACAGCAGTGGAACATATTGGACAAAAGCATAGATTAGACATAAAACAAGACAGAACAATGAATTTGGGTGGCTGCTTGAACTTCAGGGACCTCATCAAAGTGTAGGAAAAACAGTACCTGTCTCCTAGGATCACTGAGCCCTGATGGAAAAGTGGTTAAGAACTCAGGCTGCTACCCAAAAGGTCAGTAGTTTGAATCTACCAGCTGCTTCTCAGAAACCCTATGGGGCAGTTCTACCCTGTCCTATACGATTTCTGAGAGTTGGAATCAACTCAATGTCACATTATTTTATCGTAATGCCTGCTCCACTGCTGAATGAATTGTGTGACTTTAGACAAATTATTTAACCTCTCTGAGCTTTAGTTTTCTCACCTGAAAAGTGAGGAAAATAACAGAACTTGTTTCACAGGGTTATTGAGAATTAAATAAAATGACACACTTAGATTATTTAAACTGTACCAGGCATAGAGGAACTGATAATTCTTTTCACCATCACCCACACATGATCCCTGGCAATCATGTGTGGCCTAGCATGCAATGATGGTTAGATTTTCAGCTACAGAGAGTATTCTGGTGGGGGTGGGGGAGGGAGGTAATAATCAGGGTATACAGGAACTCTTTGTACTTCATATGTAATTTTTCTGTAGAGCTAAAGCTGCTCTAATATATATATATATAGTCTATTACAAACTGAGTGGTCTTCTTTGTAACATTAAGGTTTAAAAATAAAAGAAGCAAAGATCTAGTTAACCAATGAGAACTATAGGTTTCACTGAATGGCCTAAGGAAAGACAGCAATGTCCTCACCAGCTTTACTGAAAGACTAGAACACATAAGACACAGCTGTTTAAATCACTGAGGACTCCAGCTAGTCAGAAGTGAAGGACACACACAGTAAAACTGTCCATTAGGCAGCAGCTTGTACATCATTAATTATTATTCAAAGCACTGTGATGGATCTGGGCTGAGCAGGTTGAAATTTTACCTCTTCTTCACCCCCTAATTTCCAAAAAATCACGTTTAGATGTTTTCAGCTGTTCTCATAATGTCTCGGCTACAAAGGAAAAGCATCAAGGCACACCTAAACCAAGACATAAAATCCTCATTTGCAGTCTAAAGACTCCAGAAAGTTCCTCTGACTTACACCCACAGATGGTTATGTGGCAGATGATCCTTCCAAAAGATATTCAAGACACGGAGGCTCACTCTGGGCCAATGCAGAAAACAGCTGTGTGGAAACAACGGTAGGGTCCCTTCTGTGCAAGGTTCAAGCTGCTCCCATGTATACTCATGGAAGTGTAGAGAGAGAAATGCCTCCTGATTGAAAGGGCCTAAGCTTCTATAGGAGATCCTGGGTGGTATAAACGATTAGTGCACTGGGCTGCGAACCCAGAGGGCAGAGGTTACAGTCCACTTGCAGGTAGAAAGGCCTGTCAACCCACTTCGAAAAAATCAGCCACTGGAAATGCTATGGAACACAGTTCTACTCTGACACACACATGGCATCTCCATGAGTCAGTGTGAACTCTGTGACAGCTGGCTATTTTTCCACAGACTGAGCCATTACACAGAGCCATGGCTGAATCTACTGCCCAGAAACAATTACAGAAGGCTTTCCAAGAGTACAAGTTTTCTTTCAAATTGAAAATATTTAACCAGAAAGCACCTATTCCTACCCTGACTGACTGAACTGCCAAGGGCTGTTGAAGAAATACCATCTCTGCCTTGTGGTCACCCTCAAGGATGTGGAACTCTGTGAAGAGGTAAACAAGAGTCCAATATCCATTGCCATGAAAAATAGCTCTCTCACAAAAATGGGGCAGGGGAAGCAGGAGCCAACAGAGTTCGTTAGAAAGAGAAAACTCTATTTCAACGTCCAAGAAAACTTTTTGATTCCTAATACATAGAAGTAGTTGTAGAGTACAGTTCATCCATGTGAAAGTATGACACCTGTAAGCCAGTCAAAATCTCAAGGATACCACAGGGTGGGTAGAAGAGGCTGAACCTGGGTACAGGTTTTTTACTACCAGACTGGCTGCGACTTCTTTTCTGATACTAAAATGTACTCCTGAAAGAGAACCTGCCTTGACTCAAATACCCACTGTTCTGTTTTGAGGTAAGAAAGGCCAAAAGAGGAGAAATAAGATCACCAAGTGCATCTTCTCTAGACGAAGCAAATTCTTTCCTCCCTCATCTCAGTGAAAGATGAAATGATAAAGCAAGTTGAGGTACAATATTGGGGATCCCAGGGGGAGACCCCTATTCTTGGCCACTGACTTCAAGGACTTTACCTGTTCTTCTAGCCAAGGTTCCTCAGAACTTAGGCATGTCTGGAGGTGTTCTCAGCTTGAAAGGATGAATATGATCAGTGTGAAAAGCATCCATTACCTCAGAGCTCAGGGCTTGGTCCTCACGGAAAGACATCTGATCAGTGATATGGATTTTTTTTTTTAACAGGTGTTGGATAGCACAGAAAGAGACTACAGAATTTAAAAATAGTTTTTTTTTTTTTTTAAAAAAAAACCTCACTGTAAATAGGTCTCATCATGTTAGAAGTCAAATCTAGAAGGTAGGGAAAATGGTCAGGATAGCAAAAGGATAGAACCAGTCTCAAATCCATTGCCGCTGAGTCAGTTCCAACTCTCTGAGCTTAAAGGAGTAGAACTGCCCCATAGAGTTTCCAAGAAGTGCCTGGTGGGTTCAAATTGCTCACCCTTTGGCTAGCAGCTGGAGCACTTAACCACTATACCACCAGGGCTTCTAGAGCCAGTCTGGTTGCCTTCAAGCCACGGTGACTCTAACTCATGGAGAACCCATGTGTATCAGAGCGCAACAGTTCTTCACAGTGTTCTCAGTGGCTGATTTTCTAGGTGCAGACAACCAGCCCTATCTTCTGAGGTAATTCTCAGTGGACTCCAACCAACAACTTTTTCGTTAGCAGCCAGGTGATTCAATCATTTGCACCACCCCAGAACATGAAGGGGTAAAGGAGATAAAAAACAACTGGGGGCCAATGAGGAAAGAATAAATTATAATTCCTTAGAAATTACAAAGTCAGTCAGAGTAAGGGTGTTATAGTGTAATCCCTCTTTCTGCCTAGCTGGCCCGAATTATTCTCCTAGCAAGGTTTGACTGAAAATTATATGTGAAAACAAGACATGTTAAAAGACTACGAATTGTATACTAGTGTGCGGCAGAGAAAAGCATTCATCATCATCTTTTAAGAAGATGACCCCAATTCTACATGTTTCTTGCCAAAACATAGGAAGGTACAAATGCTGACTCTGGGTAAACCTTTGAAATCATCCTCACAGTCTGATGTGCAGTAGGAATGAAGTAGATCATAAACCCAAGTGTTTGCATGTCCTTCTGGGGATAAGGACAGACTGAAGACACATTTGTCTAAATCTGTTTCCATTACAAAGAACACATTCTTCAAGCAATCACTGGGCTCAGAATTCCTGCCAACTTGAGGACAGGATTTGAAAAAACGTCCCCAGGTCTTTGTCTTCTGGGTCACTGGCGCAAATCCTTCTCTGGGCTGGAAAGATGGGAGTACAGGTGGCAACTGTGCTTCAGTAACAATGATCCATCCCACAAAGCCAAGCACAAAACGAGAGGCAGGAGCTGCCTCCGTACCTCCACTTAGAAGAGTGTTGTAGCCCAGCAAAAATATGACTGTCCCATGTGTGAGGTCCTGTTTTAAGTGATTTGTTTTTTATGTATTAATCTGTTTAATCTTTGTGACAAGCTTCTACTCCATTATACAGAAAATATTACTGAGGCAAAGAGAAGTTACGCACATCGCACAAGGTTTCCCATCTAGTTAGTGGGACAGTTGGGATGTGAATGCAGGCAGTTTGGTTTCAAAGTCTACACCAACTCAACTACATCACTTTACATGCCATGTACCGACCAAGCCCGGTCAGAATCTCTCTAGTGGTTATCACCAGATTCATTCAAAATTAGAGTTGAAACCAGCATAAAAATTTCTGGCACTGTCCCTGGAAGATTCCCAATTATAAACTTTAATACATTTCAGCTTTGCTCATGGCCACTCTCATCCTGTAGTCCTTCAGATGCATTTAGACCATAATGAAAAATCAGTGGGTAAATCTGGCAACAAAGCCAGACCAAACGCAGAGTGTGATGACTTCAGTTCAAGCATTATGCCAAAAGAAAAATAAAAGAGGAGGAAAGCATTTGAATTCAAATTTCCAAGAAAACTTCCTGATTCTCAGGGTGACTGCCTATTTACATGTTTGGCAAAGAAAGCTGAACATCCACAAAGTGTGAATCTGGACTGGGTGTTCTATCAAAGAGCTGGATCAATGAATCTTTGAAAGCACCCAGTGATCATGCTTGTCTACTAACCAAAAGGTTGAGGGTTTGAGTCCACCCAGATACATCTCACAAGAAAGATCTGGTAATCCACTCTGAAAAAAGTCAGCTATGGAGGACAGTTCTAATCTGACACACATGGACGTCACCATGAGTGGGAATCAACTCAGTGGCTGTTGGTTTAATAATGCCAACCTTCTCCCTTCCCAGACACACTGGTCCCCTACACCTCACCTTCCAGTGTCCTTCACTTCAGTCACAAGGCGCTACACCTGAACACGAAGTCACCTTCCTGCCTTTGCCATAGGCTGTCTTCCTGAGTCTGAAATGCTTTCTCTACCCCCACACCATCTCTGCCTCCTCTAATCCTATATATTCACCCAGGTGCAGCTTAAATGCACAGTGCTCATGAAACCTTCCCAAATACCTCCCAGCTAGAACTGACCACTTTCTTTTCTCCTCCATCACAGCATTTGTCATACCTGATCTTCACATCTTGTACTGCAGTCACTATTGTCATCATCTGCCACCTCTGTGACACTACAGCCTTCTCATAGCAACTGACATAACTGTATAGGGGGAACATTATGGAAATACCTCCCTCAGACTGACGGCAAATATTAATGACAATAAGATAGGTTACAGTACACAGGTTATTTCTTTTTACTTCTTTTTGTAGTTTCTCAGTTTTCTATGAGTTGGCATCACTTTTAATGGAAAACAAAACCATGTTTTTATTGTTAAAATTGAGTTGAATATCATTCATCCAGAACTTAGGGCAAGTTTCCATTCTGCTGTGGTTAAATTAAGAACTAAAAATGATGAGCAGCTTTTTCAAAGCCTCTGTGCTCTCAGATTCGCCAGTTAATTCAAATTAGAACAGTTAAGAGCTATCCATCTTACAAACTATAAAACATAGATCATTTATTAGTTTCATGCATGCATAATTCATATAAGAATATCAACTGGACAGATTCCATGCCATCAATGTCCTTACTTTCCTGCTTCAAAATATCTCAAGTTAAAATTCTATAATATTTCCTCTAAGTTAAATTTGCTGCCCTGCTTAAAACATTTCATTGCAACCAAAAATTTTAAAATATTACCTCTAAGTTGAATCTGCCATTGTGCTTAAAATATTCAAGGGCAGCCGGAAGGGAAAACCCTGGTAGCACAATGGTTAAGTGCTATGGCTGCTAACCAAAGAACTGGCATTTCAAATCCCCTGGGTGTTCCTTGGAAACTTTATGAGGCAGTTCTACTCTGTGCTATAGGGTTGCTATGTGTAGGAATCAATTCAACAACAGTGGTTTTTTGTTTTTTTTTTTAAGGGACCAAAAGCCATGTCTGAAAGTCTCTGAGATAGAGTCCCTCTTTCCAGTGCTTAAAGCTCTTAATAGTGTGCTATTTATTCATTCAGCATACACGCTCTTAACCCAATGCCTGCATCACCTCTCATTCAAGGTGCCCTCACTTGTGTTACACAACTGAACTGTACCCCGTTTTCTTGGTTGTTATCCTTATGAAAACAGGTCATCAGGTCATTCTTCTGTATTGTCACTGGCTGGGTTCAAACAGTCAACCTTTCAGTTTGAAGTCAAGCACAGACCATTTGCACCACCCAAGGACTTCTTAGACCATTCATTTATTCATCCAGTCAGTCCTTCATTCAAAAAATACTTACTAAGCACCTACTGTGTGCCAACCACAATGCACACAGAGACAACCCTGCCCTAATCCTGTCCTGTGGGAGCTTCCTAAAATACACTTCTCAGCCCACTTACATCAGCTTTACCTGGGAAAGTTACCCTGACAGCGGTACGGATGGAGTGTTCACATTCTGATACACATTAAAGCTTGAGAACTGATATCTAATCAATTTTTGTAAAACAACAATAATGTAAATACTATGTGACAGGTGAAATGATGGAGTTATATGCCTGAAACAGTGAACCACTAATCACCTGTCACTGGAACTTAGTGCAAAAACTTATGTTAAATCACCTCTAAGTAAAAAGTGGAATGAAATGTCTAGCTCTATACCCTCTCATCCACATCTCACACCACAGAGAGAGAAAAGTGTTCCTGGTTGCCATTTTTGCCTCAAGGAAAAGAAACAAGCTGGCTTTTCTGCAATAAATGCCCCTTGGAAAAAGGCAACAGCTGAAGAAGCTGTTCCCCCAAGAGAAGGACATGGCACCTTGCAAAGGATAAAAATTATTTTGAAACTCTTGTAAATCTTCTTCACCCTTGTGAAAACCTTGGCCCATTTGTCTACCTGCTTTTCACAGCACGGCCTCCCTGGTCCAGATCTCAGTGGCTGCCTCTCATCATCCAGGCTCACATATCTTTAGGGTTAATGAATTTAATGTGAGCAATGACTTCTATTGAAAAAAAATCAGTGCCTCCCAACATGCCACACAAGCTGAGTTCAGATAAAACAAGTGGCTCCCTAATTTGGATTTAAAGCTGAGGAGCAGCCTCTAAATAAAAATGACCAGTGAGCCTCACGCCCAGAGAGCAGAGGCAATAATCTCATGAGCTCCAAATTATTCCAGTTTATATTATGGACGATCCAATAACTCTGTGTGTTGCAGTCCATAAAAATCTAAGAAGAAGTTTATCATGTTTAAATCACAATGCCAAATAGAGTCTGACACTTTATTAAGCACTGTGTCTCATGATATCATATGGATACTGATAGAAAAAAGGAGTCAGAAGCAATATTGTAGACTGAACAACGACACAACTGAGACTTTCAGGGAGTGCTTTGTAGCACATGGGTCAGGCTTAGTGTCCTTTCTCAACATGTCACTCCTAAGCAGAAACTTAAACCAGAAACATTGGAAACCAAATTTCAAGGAAGCTTTCATTTTAGCACATAAATGACTGCACATTGTGGTTGATCACTTAGTAAAGCAAAGAGGTCTGAAGTGGGATGAGAACTTAAGAACCACCTACTTCAGGCAATCTTAACTGGAAGCCCATGGATGGTCTACAAGGTCCTGAAGCACCCCAACATCATACAGAGATTTTTGTATACCACACTTTCCTGTGGCATATATCCAGAGTTTTCACAACATTGTTGAAGGAGTCTGAGTTGATTGCCAAGAACGCTTTTCCCCCAGTCTTAATAACAGTCCCTCATTCACCTTCTGAGCACTGGTTAAGCATTTAGCTGCTAACTGAAAGACTGGCAATATGAACACATCCAGTAGTTTTGTGGAGAAAGACCTGGTGACCTGCTCTTATAAAAATTACCACCTAGGAAACCACATGTGGCAGTTCTACTTTGTCACGTGGGTTTGCTATGAGTCAGAATAGACTTTACAGCATCCAACAACAGAAACTGACATTTTGGAATCCCTGTGTCTCAGCAACTTCAATTTAGTCAATCCTGGGACCATAGAAGTGTGTGTTGTCTGGGCCTGGCCAGTCAATGCATTCTATCCCTTCGACTATACAACAACTTTAGAAATAGGCATGTCAAGTCAACCAATCAGGTCCAACCAGAACCAAGTACAGCACTTTTGCTTAAGTGGCTCAAAAACAGATGGGCTCCATTCCAATAGATCTGAACCTAGGAAAATGTCAGTTTTGGGTTGTTGGGGGAAATTTAATAAACTAAGGGAGCCCCAATGACTCAGTGGTTAAGAGCTCAGCTGCCAACCAAAAGGCCAGCAGTCAGAATCCATCAGCTGCTTCTTGGAAACCCTATGAAATGGTTTTATTATTTCCTGCAGGGTTGCTCTGAGGTCAGATTGATTCAACAGCAACAGGTTTTTGGTTTTAGAATCCATAACAGACTATAATCCATTAATAACATACTTGGTAGAGAGCAGAGGCTTGAGAGAATGGATCAGGGTGGCAGGACAAATCAACTCTCAGAGGCAGGGTGGAGAGGAAATCAGAGGAGCTCATATCATGCAGTATCCTCCAAGGAAGGTGGGCCCAGTAGGGGGAGGAGGTCAACAGAGACAGAAAGATTATGCTGAAAAGGTGGGAGGGGGAGGGCCCCCCAAAAAGGTGTCTGTATGTGTTTATGTGTGTGCTTGTGTGTGCGTGTAAGAAGGAAACAGAGAGAGAAAATATTCTACTGACATGTGGTGAGTTTTAAGCTGCACAATTCCAGCATCCTCTGTCTTCCTCTCAAGTCGAAATCAGATACAGACATAGATGTTTACAGGCATATACATGAGTCTATATCTATACATCTGTATCATATGTTGTAGGTATATGTAGCTATAGATACACACACACATATATTTTTGTCTGCTGATGTGAAGTTACTGTTTACTTTCAAGATGATATTAAAAAAAAAAAAAGTTGCCATCAAGCAGACTCCAACGCATGGCAACCCTGCATTTGCCAGAGTGCAGAACTATTTCTCCATCGGGTTTTCAATTCTTGGAAACCCTGATTTTTTGGAAGCAGAATGCCAGGCCTTACATCCAAGAGACTTTGGAGCAGGCTTGAACTTTCAAACTTTCAGTTAGTAGTTAAGCATCTTGTTGACTACTGGCACCACTCAGGGACTCCTTCAGCTACTTGGCGTCAGTAGTTGCTGTCCTTTTGGTGCCAATTCAGTTTGCAGAAAGAACTGCCCCATAGGGTTTTCAAGACTGTGTCAACTTTGGAAGCACATTGCCAGGCCTGTCTTCTGAGGTACCTCTGGGTATGTTTGAACTGTCACCTTCAGGCTAGCAGTAGAGTGTTTAACCACCCAGTTCTCCCAAAATGTTGGCTGACATTGGCTGGATAGAAGCTTTTAGACTGGGGACTAGGGATCTCAAACTCAGACCTGAGCAAGCTAAGGTAGGTAAATGCGTGAAATGCGTTGCACATAAACCCACAGACAGTACTGGAGACTGGATGAACTGAAGAGTGAATATCTTGTCTATGGGGACAGCCTCGACCCTTCTCCAGACAAATGCCACAAAGGGGAACATAGGCACAGTGTTGCTAGAAAGCAGGAATTTTCAAGAGAAGCTGGCAATACGTAATTTTAAGTATGAAATTCGCTGATCTTCAGAAGAATATAAAGAGCAGACAGAGCAAACCTGGAAGGGAGTCCTAGTTTGCAACCTCTAAACCCTGGTAGCCAGGAGAAGCAGCAGCTCACCTGGGAGGGAGTGGGGGGGCAGGGCTGGTCTGTGCCCATTTTAAAAATTTAAAACACAGTCATAAAAGAAGGAGCCCCGTGGTGCCACGAAATGAGACTCTGTTCATTAAAAAAAAGAAAAAAATCAAAAGTAGGCTTTGCTTTTGAAGTAATGGCATGTTTTCTTCTGTTTTGTTATTTTTAAGCATCCTTGTCACCTGAAATCCAGATGTTGTCCGGCCTGCTTTTCCCCTAGCTCGTGGGCAGCTGGACAGCCTCCACAATGGGTGGAGGGAGACGCTGGGAGAGGCAGTCGGCACCCAGAAGCAGCACTGAAGGCTGTGCCTGTTTCGTGGTATGAGACTGCCCACAGACAGCCAGGGATACAGACCAGGGAAAACCTCCCATTGCCCACCTGCTCACAGCTGGATTTTCCAGGGCCCTTAATTTAACCAGAAGCTGTAACTTTCAGCAGCATTTTACAACCAATTAACCACGCAGGAAACAAAACATCTGACAGAGTGCCTTCCTCCCTGCTTTCTGAGGGATCTATGGCCTCAAAACTCATCAATTTGGAGGACATGATGTGTACAGAGCAGAAAGGAGGAGTGTGTTGTCACCGGGCAAGGAGAGCAGAAGGAGCTGCAGATAGGCAGGCATGCAAATTTAAGCTGGATTGCACACTTTTACTCAGTCACAATGAAAAAAAAAAAAAAAAAAACTCAGCAATTTGGAACTGTCTCAATGAAAGAGGGCACTGTCAACTTAGTACCAGAAAATAGTGTCCCTTTTTATATTTAATGGAAGGAAACAATGAATGTTCCCAGCCTTCAGTGGCATAGGAATTAAGTTTCACATAAGAGCCTTCATTTCACCCACCACATGCCAGGGACTGTGCATTTACACAAGTCAATCCTAACCCCTTTAGTTGCCAATGTGTGCCACGGCACTGACTGATTCATAACGACCTTATAGGACAGAGCTGAAATCAGAATCAACTCTATGGCAGTGGGTTAGTTTTTTGTTGTTGTTGTTGATTTTTCCAATAGGATTTCCAAGACCTTAATCTTTACAGGAGCACGTGGCCACATCTTTCTCCCACAGAGCAGCTGAGGGGTTTAAAGCACTGACCTTTCGATTAGCAGCTGAGTGCTTAACCACTGTACCACCAGGGCTCCTTAGTAAGGGCCTACTGATAGCTACATTACAGATAAACATGTAAGGAGGCCACAGCGGCTAATAAAAGAGCCCAGGGTCATGCGCACAGTAAGTGGCAGAAACAAGATTTGGGTCTAAGATACCAGTTGCAACAGAGCAGGACCTCAGTGTGGACACTGCTGCTTCCTCTTAGACCAAGTGAAAAGTGAAATTTCATGACAATAGTGAGCTCTTGCTACTTGTAGGGATAAACCTCTTTGGATGGAACACAGTTGGGCTTAGACACATGAGCAATGATTCTTGGCTAAAGCACTAAGACAGGCTACAATTTCATAAGTATGCTTTGAAAATAGTTTTTTCTATCTTTTTTTCAACTGACCCTCATAAGAACTCTTTGAGGATATGGCGAGGGATGGATAAAATCATCCTTCTCTCTCCCCATCACAGTTCCCACCATTTCTGCCATAACACTATATTCTGGAATTACAAATTTATCTGCCTTGGCAGCCCAGAGCCTATCATAACGCATCTGGTATCTGGTGGTCACAGGTTTGATGAATGGATGAATGAATAAGAAAAAGAATGCTTGATGGATTCCCAACTTTCTGATTTTTCTAACATTTAATACTGACTAAAAGACGAGACTTTCTCCCCAGGACTTTTGCCCAGGTGCACTGCAGAACGACAGATACAAATAAATTCTACCCTAGTAATAGTTAAGGACCCACGTGTTAAAATGAGACCATGGTGGGACCCATTCCCCACACTGCCATGTTCGTCAACCTGTTTCTCAGTTGACTCAGTTAGATTGATTAAGTATGGCAGGAAGACCCACACAGCATGGGAAAGGTAAGTCAAACGACTGTAAATGGTTTTCCTTACTAAAGCAGAACACAGAATCCTCAAAGGTAAGCAAAGAGACACTTTATGTGGTTATGGAAGGCTACAATAAAGTAGAAAAAACCCCATAAAAACCATACCTGTCGTGGCTGAGTCAATGCTGACTCATAAAGACACTATAGGACAGGGTAGACCTGCCCCATAGAGTTTCCCAAGAGCACCTAGTGGATTCAAACTGCTGGCTTTTTCATTACCAGCTACAGCACTTAACCACTATGCCACCAGGATTTCCAAGGCTACAATAACCAAAAATCAAACTCACTGCCACTGAGTTGATTCTGACTCATAGCAACCCTATAGACAGAGGAGAGCTGCCCCACAGAGTTTCCAGGCAGCACCTGGTGGATCTGAACTGCCAGCCTTCTGGTTAACAGTCAGAGCACTTAACCACTATACCCCCAGCGTTTCCAAGAGGTTGCAAAAGAAGACTCTAAATCTTCTCCGCAGAGTTTTCACCTTTCTGTCTCTGGCATTTTCCCCTTGACTTCTCCCATGTGTAAGACAGAGACTTCTGACTGAAACCTGACGTAATTCGCCCACCCCAATTTAAGTGAATCATATTAAGAGAGAGCTTTGCGTCAGCTTGAACCCCAGTATGTGCTCCCTACTAACCAAACAGTCTCTTTCCAGAAATTTCCCTGAACCATTGGAGTGTTTTGAGTTTTGTTTTGAATAAATAACGCTCTTCTGCTACAAAGATAATGATGGTGATAAACTGTTCTCAGAGGAAGCTGCCTGGGAAAGTAAGGAATTTCATGCACTTCTCCTTCAACTATCACAGCAAGTTTGCATGCACTCTCTGATGGAGTGGTCCTTAGCCAGGATGTCAAAATACCAATTTCCTTCTGTTGATGGCTATTTTTTTTTTGTCTTTAAGGAAAAGAATACTCCAAAGTTGCTCAGCTGAGTATTTTGCCAAAATTTTAGCCCTAAGAAAAATAATAATAGGCAAAATCATAGCTAATGTTTATTGAGTGGTTATTATGTCCAGTGTTGAGGACATACTTTATTTGAATCCTCTTAGCAGTCCAATACTCCCCCATCCACATATCTCCAACCCTTCCCCAATTCTCCAGATGAATAAACAGTTGAATCACAGAGAAGTAAAGTAACATGTCTGCTAACAGTCTATGGAAGATATAGCCAAGATTTTAATGCAGGGTCTCGCTTGGCTCCCTGTGCTCTTAAGAACTGGAATAGGGCCTTCTAGGAACCTATGTTCTATAGGCCACTGGGAGTGGCGTGGGGGGGAGGGGGTGGCAATCTACATGCACCAGGCCCTACCATACTTCCCAGTCTTTAGACACTATGAGGTGAAATTTGCGCACATATTTGTTGTCTTAGTTATCTGGTGCTGCTATAACAGAAACACCACAAGTAGACGGCTTTGACAAAGAAAACTTCTAGTCTAGCAAGCTAGAAGTTCCAACTCAGGGCATCAGATCCAGGGGAAGGTTTTCTCTCTGTGTTGGCTCTGAAGGGTATCCTTCTTATCAATTTACCCCTGGAATAGGTGTTTCTCTGCACAGGAAACTTTGGTCCAAAGAATGCATCCGGCTCCCAGGACTGCTTTCTTGGTGGTAATGCGGCCCCCTACTTTCTGCTCAATTCCTTTTTTTGGTCATATCCTAGGTAAACTCTCTTTACAATAGATCAGGGATGTCGCCTGCACAAGGATGTTACGTCCTACCCTAATCTTCTTTAACATAATCTAATCTTGCCTCATCAACCACAGGCAGAGATTAGGGTTTAGAATACACAGGAAAATGATATCAATCACAAAACAGAGGACAACCACACAATACTGGGAATCACGACCTAACCAAGGTGTCATCTATTGTGAGGGACATATTCCAATTCATGACACTTATCTATATAGAAAATAATATCTATAGTAAAGTTATATCTGCCGTGAGCATTGTGCTTTTTAAATAACTACCTATGTGGGATCCAACTGACAACAGCAACTTGAAAGTTTATAAAGGAAGCATTAAAAAAAAAATCACTGCCATTGATTTCAACTCATAGTGACACTATAGGTCAGAGTAGAACTTCCCCACAGAGTTTCCAGACTTCTCACTTTTGTTTAGCAGATGTAGCAGTTAACTACACAACTGTGCCACCAGGGTTTCCAAAAGAAGCCCAGAGAACACTGAATTCATGCTAAAGATAGAAGAAGAACTTGGAACAGAGGAGTCAAAAATGATTGCACAACTTGAAGAACATAATCAGTATCACTGAACTGAACACGCAGATGTTGTTGAATCGGTGTATATTTTACTATGTACATTTTCAACAGCAAACAACAAAAATCAAATAATTTTTTTTAAAAGGAAAGAGAGAGAAACAACAATAAATAAATAAGCCACTCTCTGCCCAGAAATTACGACTTTCCTTCATCACCTGGACCAAACCTCCCTTGGTCACCTTCCTTCTCCCACTCTTGGGCTCAGAGATCACATTACCATCACGCGGAAGCCCTTCTCCCCTCGCGCGCTCTCTCCACTTTGCCAACTCTGCACTTTGCGCATGCACTGCCTGTCTCCTGACATGCTATTTCTACCCCTTTCTACCCCCAAACTGATCATCAGTCAAGACCAAATTCAAATAGCACATCTATTGGGGCATGTCCCTGATTCTCCTACACGAATACGCCCACACTCTAATCTGCGCTTATATCATATTTAAAATGTTACCAAAAAAAAAAAAATCAAGTTTCATTTCTCTGTTGCCCCTACAGCGTACATTTTTCTAAGACCGGAGTGCTACAGACTGAAATTTCAACATTCCAGCTATAATCTTTTGGGGGCTGTTAATCATTGTACTAGAATCCTTGGCCAGGCTATTTATACTGCCTGAATCGCTCGCATTTCTTTCCTCAGGAGGGAAACATAAAAGCGAGCACAAGTGCTTTTGTGCCTCAAATTATAGACAGTCATTCACCCACAGTCTCACCGCGGTGTTGGGTAGTGGTTTTCTGTACCAAACTCCGTGAGTGGGGAAAAAACTCCATTTCTCTCTGATTCTACATTTTCGCTACAAAGCTTTGTAAGTTGCTTCATGGTCTTACCTAGTGGAAGGGTCATTGCCTTAGCTCAGATTGTGATAAGCCTCTCCAGAATTAGAGTACTTTATTATCACATTAGCACTGGAGAAAGTTATATAATTAACAGAATTCATCCTCATTTACTCTGTGAAAGCACTGATATTCAATCTCTCTGCCTCTGTTTAATTACTTCCCTTAACACAACTTTCTTCTTTCCCCAAGTTGACCCTTCCTGGGCTCTTCTACAGAAATGTGTTAAAACTTTCTTGCCTTCCGAGTTGCTAGGTTTTATTCATTTGAATAAGCATAAAAAGTGTACTGAGGTCTGCCATAGTGTCACACAATGCCTTTGAATTAACAGCCATAAAGGTGTCATATTTTGCTGGAGACCCTCTGTTCAGAGCAGTGATGACAGCCACCAGAATTACTGTTAATTGTAACACGACACCGGCATTACACCAGGTGCTATCTAGTAGCATGTAAACTAGCATTCGTTCAGGTTCAGGTGCCTGAGAAATCCGGAAGCTGAGACACGGCAATGCTTTAAAGACAAGAGTGGACCCGCCTGACGCATGTCGTCTTCTCAGGTAATGCTTCTTTAAATCTGCTTATTCAAGAGAATAGGAAGAATAGGCATGTGCACACTTCCACATGCCGTGAACATACACACACATCAAAATAAAATAGCCATTAGATAACAACTCTGGAAGGCTTTAAACTTACTGTTCTTCTCTCCCACTCCTGTATAAAGAAATCAAGGCCGAAAGGACACTTAGTAGAAGTTAAACATCTATTCCCTTTTAATGAAACACAGATTAAAACTACGCCTCTATAATTCAAATTGTCCATCACTGGGTCAGGAAATTGGGGGCTCAGAGGAAAGGCGAGGATCTTTGGTAGCAACAGATCTTTCCAGTGTTAGTTGGTTCACTTCTAAATAAAGGTGAAGTCTTATGTATGAGGTCAAGGTGGGGCTGGGTTCATGCTGGTGAGACAGGGAGCATCTGTCCTGTCCTTCAGGGCAGGGAACTCCAGCTGTTGAGGAGAAAGGCAGTCATTTCCTGCTGGAGAAGTGAGGATAGCCTAAGAGGCCTTCATAGCAGTCATCATTCACCTTGTTTGTCCATCAGGGAAAAAGCAGCTCCACTGTATCTTCCCTGCCACAGACCTATCTCATTTGGAATGTAGAGAAACAGTAAATGAAAGGTCTTTGTCATTTCTTTGATTTTAGCCAGGTAACCTACAGAAAATTATATTGGTCTACATCCCTAAGTAGAGTAACATGGTGTACACACAACATAACTTGGCCATTCTTCACTGGGAAATAAGATGATTCTTCAACTTCCAAGTTTCAGCTCACCATGTCTCTCACCTCTAATGCCCTTCTCTCTCTTGAAGCCCCTGCATCTTTCAAGGCCTGCTGAAAATTATTCCTCTTCCAGTAAGACCTCCCAGATTTTAGAATTAACATCTCTTTCCACCATACACCTAAGGCATTCAAGATGTATGAGTATCTTTCTTATGTTATTTGCAAGGTCATTTTATATTTAGATTATCTATCAATGAGTCTAGGATTCCCTGGGTTGCACAAACACTTAACTACTAATAACCTGCTAATAACCTAAAGGTTTGCAATTCAAACTTGCCCCGAGGCATCTCAGAAGAAAGGCCTGGCAATCTGCTTCCAAAAGGCCACAACCTTAACAACTGTACTCTGCAGCACACAGGGGTCACCGTAAGTCAGAATCAACTCAATGGCAACTGGTGGACTGACTGCGGATACATGAGTCTGATTTTCCAGCTTAACTGTCAATACCTACAGGCATTAGGGAGTTGAGGCTTTGCCTAACCACAATCAACACACATTGAGCCACTGCTGGCTAAGCTTCACTAGTCCACTTTTCTTCTGTAAATTGCCCTTCATTCAACCTTTGGTCAAACCCTTCTTCATTCCTGTAAGCTTCCTGTTTCCCAGCTCCACACCTCTGTGTCTACTGTTCCCTCTGCGTGGAATGCTATCCATCTACCAAAAGAAAATAAGAATCCATTCTTAAAGGCTAACTCCAAAGCCACTTTGATCACATAGGCTAAAAGAGTGCTATCTAAATATCTACAGCCTTAATTTATACCACACTGGTCCCTTAGTACTTGGTGGTTGCTTATCTGCTTTTACATTTCTTATCTACTCAACTAGAGTCTAAACATCTAAACAAAAGAAACATCTTTTATACAACGCTGCTTCCTTCACAGTGCTTAGTAGAATCTTGTACCTCATAAACATCCACTGTTTGGTGAATGAATAAACATTGAGCAAATGTTTTACTTTAGATCTCCAGAGAAATGAGACAAGTGTTGATGGATAAACTACTATAGCACGGGCAATACATTTCTAATTCTACGACTCAGAATATAATCACAGTTACTATTGATAGCAATAAGAAGAGCATGATTCTGGGTCTTTTTAGTAGAATCACCTTTGAGTGCTTATTTGAACTTGAATAATTTGAAGAGCATTTCACAGACCTTATTTCATTTAATCCTGCCAGCAACACTAATGTAGAAACTAAGAAAGGTACTATCTGTGTCGTTCCTGTGTCAGGAAACTGAAGCACAGAGTATGTAACTCGGCTGAGGTCACAGATCTAGTAAGTAAAAGAGCTTGGATTCAAATCCAACTTTGTTTAAAATGAAAATCCATGTTCCTGTTCACCAGTTTGTACCCAGCTTATCACATTTCAGAAGATATTCAGGTTGTTTGTGAAGGGTGCTTTTCCCTTGCTGACCTTTCCCCAACTAGCTGCCTGGCACAGGAACGAGGGTCTAGAGTATGCAGTACAGCCCTGCTCGAAGTTTAGAGGCAAATCAGCATCGTGCAGAAAAAGCAGCTTTGGCTGTCATGCGTGCCTGGCTCCCTCTGTGCAGCTGAGCCCTTCTCACTCACAGAAGGCCAAGAAAGCCCTCCTAGCCTCTGGGCTCCCTCTAACTATGATCTTCTCAACCCACAAGGTCAGCCTGAACTTCAAAAAAGTAGTTGCTCAGTGGCTCACAAGATACATGCGTGAGGTCTCCAACTGCTCAGAGTCACCTGTTCTTGCAGCCCTTCTGTCCTTGCCCAGGGAGCATTCCAAGTCTCCACTATACGTGTGTCCTCGGGCACAAACACCATTTGCCTTGGCGTCACCACCACTACATTTCCCTCCTACAGTCGACACAGAGACCAATCGAGGTCTCCCACCCTGGGCTGCTCCATCCTGGCGGAATTACAGGGAGCAGCACAAACATTCCAGAGCCAGGGGTATTAACCTCCACGATGACACTCAGCTTGAGCTTTCGCCTCCCCAAATTCTCAACAAAATCGTTAACAGCCAGACCTGATTTAGGACCTTAACTCTAAATCTCTTCTCTACTCGTGTACTCATTAAAGAGGTGAGTAGAATCTATTCATACCTTTTTGTCATTTGTCCCCTGTGTTCCCTGGACAGTTCAAGGTGATGAGTATGAACTTTTGTCATTGTGAGCCTCACTCAAATGCAGACAAGACAAAAAAGAAGAAAGGAAAAAAGGAGATACAGAAAAGGAGAAGTGAGAAAGAAAGAAACTGGAGGGTAAGAAGAAACATTAATGCTTAAATTAAAAAGCAATAAATTAAATTATAAGAAATTGTGTATTTCTTAAAACCACTATTAACATGGTAAACACAGAAAATGAAACACAGATGGAGGTCTCTGAAAATACATAAAGCAACCTCATTCATCATCAAAATGAAACCAGTGTGCTAAAACGTTAGGGACAGCAGTAGCCGAATTTCTACGACTGAGTCCTGCCATGGGAACAGATCTCCTCTTCACTCAAGTAAGGATCTGCAGGGGTATTTTGAAGAGTAAATAAATGGCTACAAAGAACAAAAAAGATCAGTTAAGAACTGAGACTCTCAAGAACAGCTCTGACAAAATAAACCCCATGTTTGTGTACACTCACTCAATTAGTCTGAGCCAGAAATCTTCCCTGCAACTTAAAACCAGCTGCACAGGAGTTGAGAGAAATGTCCAGAATGAGCTTAGTCAAATCTGCCTTAAATAAATGCCCTAGTGCTTGACAAGACCCTAGAAACCGAGCAGTTTACTTGGACCTTAGCAATTCCCATTCCTTTAACATCATGCTTCACAGTATCTTTTCTTTGGCTATGTATGGGTTTTTTTGTTTTTGTTTTTTAGATATACACACATCTTAAATGATTAATGTGGCATATCTTTAAATACTGCCTAGCTTTATTTCTAATTATAAATGTATTTATTATTAAAAAAAAGTTAAGTACTCAGAAGTAGCAAAACCATAAATGTCCCATTTCCTTCTATTCTTTTTATACATACAGAAAGTTTTAAATGATATACAATTTTTTTCAGTTTTTATACTGTAGTCTTCAAAATGTGATTTATTTTTTTATTTCATAATATTTCATCACAGTAGTATATTCAGCCAATATCCTAATAACTAGGTCACTTTCAAATTTTTCCTGTTATAAGTAATACTGTGGTAAACATCTACGTGCATAACTTTTAAACATGTATCTGAGCATCTCCTTCAAATAACTAGGATGAGAGTGAGTGGGTCAAAGTTCTATGTTATTTAAGAGTGAATGTAAAACAATTTCACTTGTAAGTGTTGACATGGATCAAGGTAACATGAGCTAGGGCTAAACGAGATTGGAGAAATTCTTAAGAAGTGGTCCTTGCTTGACCCAGTGACACAGAAGTGTTGGTAACTTAGGTCCCAGGACATCCATGTTTTGTTTTGTGTTTGTTTAATTTTTTAAATCACAGTGAAGCAAGCAGCATTATTTCACCTGCAGTGACAACACGTTCATACATATGACAGCATAATCATCATTTCCCACTGTGTCTACTACAATGCTAAAAAAAGGTCTCAACTTTAGCATAACAACTCATGTACTGGACATAGTTAGGGTTTCTGCTAAGCCCATGCTCACATCAAAAAGAAGAAACATTTTAAGTGATCTCTGCTTAAAGGTTAAGGAGGATCATGGCACCCCTACCACTACCCATCGCAAATCTGGAAGAATTTTCTGTATTTCATTCATCATTACAATACCACCTCTTCTGCCAAGAACCTTCCCCATTTCCTCCGGGTTTACACAGAATACTGTACATCTAGGGTCCCATTTTACTCTGCAGCCACATTCGTCACAGCACTTCGTGACTCTTGGCTTAACTTATCTGCCCACTTAAAGTGTGAGAGCCTTGAAAATGAGAATCATGTCTTTCCATCTCTGTATCCTCAGAACCTGAAATAGAGTTTGTAAGTATCTTCCTGGTGCTGAGTGACCAAAGGATAAGATGGTATCTATAACTGAGAAAAATGGAAAATCTAAAATAAGCTAGAGCACTGAAAGCCCCAAGACCCTGGCTGTGAAGTGTGTTTGTAGAGCATCACCTTGCTGGTGTTAGATGCCATCAAGTCAGGTCTGACTCAATAGCAATAAACACTACCCAGTCCTGGGCCATCCCGACATTCATTACCATGTTTGTGCCCCTTGTTGTAGCCACTGAGTTAGTCCAAATCCTGAGCATCTTCCTCTTTTCCGCTCACGCTCTGCTTTACCAAACAAGATGCCCTTCTCCAGGGACTGGATCCTCCTTATAAAGTGTCCAAAGTACATGAGACAAAGTCTTGCCATCCTTATTCCTAAGGAGAATTCTGGCTGTACTTCTTCCAAGTAGATTTGTTTGTTCTTCTGGCAGTCCATAGTATGTTAAGTATTCTTCACCAACACCATAATTCAAATGTATCAGTTCTTCTTTGGTCTTTCTTATTCATTGTCCTGTTTACTCATACATACGAGGTGACTGAAAATGCCATGGCTTTGGTCAGGCACACCTTAGTCCATCATGACTTACTGTAAATAACTATATGCTAAACTGTTTACAAAGCCAAACTACTAATGAAAAACATCTAGTTTTGTATTATGTGGCAATATCTCATTTTTTTATTGAAATGGGGCATATCATCTACAATAATAAACCCAAGCTCTGTAAGCTCTCATTAGTATAATGAAAACTTCTTTCTCTAGTGTGTTCTAAATATATTTTGCATAAATGATGCCAAGTCTCATGCCATGCACGTGAACCTGAGGTTGAATTGTGCAGATGTAGAGAATTCCCACAGAGTTACCTAGGAAGCAAATCAAACCCATTAACTCAGAGGTTATCTTAGAAATGAAGAGAGTATGGCTTTGTACACCAACAAACGGCCAGCACTGATGTCTTTTTAGATCTCAAATACTCTCTTGTTCTGACAAGGCAAAGGATCCAGGGCAGCTTCTGTAATACTGAGACACTCACAGGCTGTAAGAAATATAGGAGTTATATAAAGTCCTTGGGTGGTCAAAATGGTTAATGCACTCAGCTATCAACCAAAAGACTGGAGGTTTGAGTCTGCCCAGAGGTACCTTGGCACAAAAAGACCTGGCAATCTACTTCCAAAAATTCAGCCACTGAAAATGCTATGAATCACAATTTTATTCTGATTCACAAGGAGTTACCATGAGTGGGAACTGACTCAATGGCAACTGTTTTTTTGTTTTGTTCCTGTAACAGCTACCTAGTTCAGCTTCGCATCCAAAGAAGCAACCTTTTCCCCAATGTCTCTGACAAATGGTTGCTCTGGCAGCTCTGTGCATGTCCTGGGAGCTGGAAATAGGTTGTGGGGATGAGCAAGATGCCTCCCCTCATGTAGCTTATACTCTAGGGGGGAAGAAAGATAACTAGTAACTAAACCATTCACTAGTTAACAAGTTAATGTCAGTTATTAATTAGAACTGTTGGAGAAGAAAAGATGTCAGATGGAAAGTGGTTGCTAGTAGGAAGCGGGAAACTTCAGGTAGAGTGGTCAAAAGAAGACGTCTTAGAGAGGATGTTAACCTGCCTGGAGGACAAGAAGGAACTAGCCACGGCAAAATCAAGAAGAGAATTCCAGCTAGTACAAAGACCTCTGTGCCTGAGGCATAGTCAGTGAGGAAGAAAGTGATGTAGGAAAGATCCCAGTGGTGATCCAGGCCATTCAAGCTGTGACAGAGAGCTCTGAGCCATGTCATTGAGGAGGTGGTCCTTCCAATCCAAGTTGGGCAGCTCACAGAGCCGAAATCTGTTTTCCTGTCATTTGCCTTCAGAAACCTTAGTTTTGCATTTGGGTCCAGAGGACCACGTATCTCCTACTTCCGCAAGTAATTTAAATGATTTCAAAATGACCACCTGGCCTTCCCAGGTACCATTTTTTCAGGAAAAGCACATCTTACTCTTCCACCACCTCAGGACATGATTTCCAGACTCTCACCATCCTTTTCACCCTTTCCCAAATACTCTCTAATTAGATAATATTCCTTCTGAATTATGCCATTGGAACAAGTAGCCCCCTAAAATGTTAGAGACAGTACCACAGGTTAGTTAGGACATGAAGTTGATCAAATCAGATTCCAAGCTGAGTTCTACCACTTACCTACTGTGTGACCTAACCTCTCTAAACATGTGGTCTCCTTATCCGTAAAATGGAAATTATCAATCAACAGAACAGAACTGCCCCCATTGGGTTTCCGAGGAGTAGCTGGTGGATTTGAACTATCAGCCTTTCGGTTAACAGCCAAACTCTTAACCACTGCACCACTAGGGCTTCATAACACCCAACATCGGAACACTATATGAGGGGTAAATTCCCAAGGGTAGAGTATGGTACACAACAAGTGATCAGTAAAGTGTAGCTATTGTTACTACCACTAGTTTTTACTATTATTACTTTCAGTTCCCATCCTGATGTAAAATCAACTGCAACTTAAAGATCTATTTGTTTTTGTATTATTTTTATTATATTTTTGTTCACCTACAGTAGTAGGGTAGGAGGAATGAGTTGAAGGGCATCAGCCATGGAAATTTATTTGGAACTTCTTTCTCCTTTGGTCTTTTTCACATAATACAAAAAGCCCTAATCTGATCTCAGTAACAGACAGATCAATAGAGAAATTATCTGTGAAACCGGGGTACATCTAGGATCCAGTTATCACATGAAATGTTACATATTCATATTATTTAGATAATGCTGATGGCCAGAGAAGAGTCTTACCTATCTTTCTATTCCTCTTCAAAGCTAATACAGTTCTCTGAACACATCAGCCCTCAATAAACACTAGTAAGACTGAAGGAAGGTAGAATTTAGAGTTAAGCCTAGGTGTATAATATTGAATTTGATGATCAGACTCACATAATATCAGCTCTCAAAGGGATCTCAAATGAAATATATCATAGGCATAGAAACAGAAGCTCAGCAAGAACAAGAGACTTGCCCAAGGCCACCAGCTACTCTGGGTCACAGTTGCGGTTGTTAATCATTTTCCATGAAACTGCTTGGAGAAAACCAGGCACTAGCTTGAGTCCCATAACGCAGATCCTTCTGTCTTCCTTCAAAGCACTCTTGCAGAAATGCCTTTTGAGGAAGGTAAAGTTAGGTTTCCCCATTGCCATAGTTTGTATCCAGCCCCCATCTGAACTTGGAGTTCCTTAGGGAATCAAAAGTCAATGCTGCCATCCCCAAAGCTGCATAAATCTCTCACCTAAAGAACATCATCATTTTTCTTTTGTCACAACCCTTCCAGCCTAATATTTGACAGCCCCGATCAGGTACTGTCCAAACATTTATTAAAACATTTTAAATGATGAATACATCCAATTATTACTATTAATGCAGCTAATACTGACTAATGAGGGGGAAACGTAGGAGCTGATGTCCCGCAATTCATTACCCCTGCCTTGTCAACAATTCAAAGCCCAAAACCTAATCATCCATACCAGGCCCTGGTATATTTCACACGTCACTTTTAATAAGTCACTCAGTGCCTATAAATTAATGTAACATGTCGGCGTTTATGAGTGCGGCTTTGTCGCTGTTAACAAATGATGTTCTGGCCCAGTCTACAACAGCTAGGCAGTGACGAATGATGGAAGATGATTTCTTTCCAAACTATAAACTATACACTGGAGACTACAGTAATACGTATATATATGTATATATATGGTCACATATTATACACATTTAAGCACACACAAGCACACCCACACAACCAACAACGCATGCCAACACATACACACAGGCACACACGGGAAGTAAATATGACCCATAATTTGTGGCAAAGAACTATGTAGTAACTCCCTGTATTTTCACCTCCGCACATGCAGCACTGGGAACCATGACAATTCCATAAATGTGGTCAATATAGACTTCAAATTTGTTGTAATTTCTTGTCTTTTGCTCCTGGCCAGGTTTCAGGGCAACTTGACATCCCAAATGATAATGAAGGCCTGGTGGAGTTGGGGGAAGTGGGGACGTAGATGGACCACCTGAAGTGCTAGCACTTAGATGGAGGGTCTACATTTTTACAGCAAAACTACTAAGAGTTTGGGTACTGGTGTAGAAGTGGGTACTTACTTGTTTCTGTACAGACCTGAATAATTTTATTTCCTTATAACTTCTGGAAATCCTCATGGCATAGTAGTTGAGAACTACTCGGTTAACCAGAAGAATCAACAGTTCAAATCCACCAGGTATTCCTCGGAAAACCTATAGGGCAGTTCTACTCCATCCAGCAGGGTCAACATGAGTTGGAATCAACCCAATGGCAACAGGTTTGATTTGGCTTGGTTTTATAAGAGTTGACTTCATATTTCACAAAACTATTATTGTTATAATTTGGGTATAACTTCATGTTTTCATGTAATTCAAGGTTTGAGAAGGGACATGATGTTTCTTTATCTTGTCTCCTTTTTCTATTACTTCGCCAACCACAGAGGCAGCTACCAAAACTTTCATATGCTTAACTTCCATTATTATCTTTCTCCCTGCCATACTATCATGTTAAATCTTAATTACAGAAACTAATCATTATAGACATAAAAATTAGCAAAGTATGAAACGTCATATACTTGAAAAGTTTGGAGGGATCCTGTTTCTGTTAGGTGATATTAGGATTGTTATTAAGATCCTATTCCTGATGGGGTTCTTATTCTGCCTCTTCTTTGATAGACCTTCAGTCACCGGGATCTCACAGCCCATTTATTTATCTACTTGTATACTGAATTCAGAAGATGTAACCACTACCTGGTTATACAAACCGTACAAAAAATTACAACACAAAAATTCCCCATAAAAATGTACATCTCTATCTGGGAATGTTTTATGCAGTGTTGCCATAATCATTTAGCTCCAATACAGCAGCCAGCATCAAATTAGAATTTCCCAAGAAACAAACAATAAAAAAATGGCTCTTAGAAATGTTTTGCCATGCTCTACATTTCACTATTAAATTAATCCTAGTAAATAACAGCTTTAAAATGTAAATATCTAAACAAAGATTGATGTTTTACAAACTCAGACACTACCTAAAGATTTTTGTATTTTTGCATAGCTAAAAATCTAGCTCTGAAATCCTAGAAAGCTAAACACATTTTTGTTTTTTTCCTATAAAAAATCACTAAAAATCTTAAAGTAAATTAAAATAACAAGAGCTACAAAGATGTTTTCATTCATTGCATGTTTATTAGGAAAGTATTTCAGCCACACTTGATCTGAAAGGGAAGCACATGACCCAATTTGTCTGCCTGGCATCTATGAATGTCTAGTTCAAGTTTGAACACCCTTCACACATCCTAGTAGGTCAGAGAGAGATTCAGAGTGATGCAAGGACATTGTTCTTTTTGTTACTTAGATATTGGGCAATGTCTGATGCCCAAGAAAATTATTTCAAAGGACAATCTGAAGTCAGAGACCACACACTGCATAGACAGCTCAAAAGAAAGTGCTAGTTGACCAACTAGAGTGAAGCCATGACATGGTGTCCTCGCCCGACTGTGTTTGCACAACTTCCAGGCAGTAAAGATGCAGAAATCAGTGCACAGCGGTCAAGAGCAGAAGTAGAACCATGTTAGGGGAGGGCGCTGGGATTCACACAAGCAAAACTCAAGGCAATTTCAACATATTTGGTGTTGAAAGCATTAACTTGTAAACTACTCTTTAAAAGATTCTAAGCGACTTCATAAAACCAATCTAACAGCAACTGAAAGAGGTTTTTCACCCCTTTGACAATGATGAACCTGAAAAGAAAAGAATGTGCCCTTTCCTTGGAGACCCTCCTGCCAGGGCTGATGTCTTCTGTAATGTGCTAGACAGGAAACAGCCAGGTGGTCTGGGGGGTGTGTGTGTGTGTATGTGTGCGAGAGGCAGAATGTACGTGTGTGTAAAACTGAGGCAGAAACAGAGGATGCTGCAACTTTGGGCACTGTGGGACAAAGCACGGGAAGCTGCCTGTGTCTCCTCCGGTTCCTCTATAAAGATATCAACCCAGAAGGAGACAGCTGAAAAGGCTTTTTCCCAGCAGAGAAGGCTTCACAGGATGCAGTGAAATCCCGCTGGGAGTAGGAACGATTTGCATAACAATGTGCTGTTGCTTATAGGGGAGGACTCCAAGGATCTGGATCCCCTTTGAGAAAGCACTGCACTTTTTGGTCCAGTCCACTGTCAATCCATTTGTGGGGGCAGAGGAGGAGGACTGTTCTCCATTTTACCACTATTTTAACACACAAAGTCACTGAGACCCTCATATTTCCTCTCTCCAAAGCAGTCTGTTTTGCCATATTGGCAGTATTCTTATTCTTTTTTGATCTTTGGCACAGGCACTGGTGTGCACCTCCCTCTCACCCACTCCTCCGCTAAAAAAAAAAAAAAAAATTGTTGATGGTTTTGTTTTTGTCTCTTGGACCTCATCTAACTCCAAAGTTTCCTTTCTCACTTCACTACCCTGTCTTTTCATCCAGGTCCATGGCATGGAATGGGACACAAGACATTTACTTCTTGATCTTGGAGACACTGGAAAAACTGTCTTTATTCTTTCATAAAGATGATCACAGAGTCTTTTCTCTGCTGTGCTAGAGGACACCTATTTTGTTCATCTTTCTTTTAAATATCAAAAATGTCTGAGGATGATATTTATGCCTGCTGCTTTGTGTTGGGGACCAGGTAGGGAGGCTGTTGAAGAAAGCCAAGAAAACCCAGAGAAGGCAAAATTCTAATTCCACAATATGCCAAATATTCATAAAGAACAGCATTTCATACTCCAAAACTGCTACTGTTGATTAACAAGCAGTCTGCCTGGTGCCAATACAAAGTTTTTTTGCCAAAGTACATTGGCAAGGGCTAGATACAGAAAGCCTGAAACTGAAATGCAGATGCCTGCCACTCAACCAAAGGCAAAATATAGCATTTGGTCTAGCAAAAACACGCTAGAGAAACAGAGTGCTCCAAACTGAGGTGACATGAAGGTTATAATCTACTCTCCAGCAAACTGAGTGCTGTACCAGGGTTTCATCTTTTCACCATATTTATTCAATCTGTATGATGAGCAAATAATATGAGAAACTAAACTACATGAAGAGCATGCCATCAGGTTTAGAGGAAGGATCATTTGCAACCTGTAACAGGCAGCTGACACAACCTTGATTTCTGTAAGAGAAGAGGCCTTGAAGCACTCACTAATGAAGATCAAGGACTACAACCTTCAGCACGGATTATATACTTCAACACAAAGAAAACAAAAATCCTCAAAAGTGGACTAACAAACAACATCATGATTAGTGGAGAAAGCATTGCAATTGTCAAGGATCTCACTTTACTCTGATCCACAATCAACGCCCATGGAAGCAGCAGGCATGAAATCAAATGATGCATTGCACTGTGCAAACCTTCTGCAAAAGACCTCTTTAAAGTGTGAAGGAGCAAAGATGCCATTCTGGGGACTGAGGTGTGCCTGACGAAAGCCATGATGTTTTCAATCATCTCACAGGCATGAAAAAGCTGGATACTGAGTAAAGAAGATTGAAGAATAATCGATTCATTTGAATTACAGTGTTGGAGAAGAATACTGACTATATCGTGGACTGACAGAATAACAGAGAAGTCTAAATTGAAGGAAATATAGCCAGCATACCTCTTGGAAGCAAGCACAGTGAGATTTCATCTCATGTACTTTGGCCATGGTATCAGGAGGGATCACTCCTTGGAGAAGGACATCATGCTTGGTAAAATAAAAGGTCAGTGAAAAGGAGGAAGACCCGTTATGAGATGGGTTGACACAGTGGCCACAACGATGACCTCCAACACAGCAATAATTGTGAGGCTGGCACAGGACGGGGCAGTGTTTTGTTCTGCTGTGTACAGGGTCACTATGAGTCAGACTAACTCGACAGCACTAACAATAACAACCGCACCAAAGGGGAAGCGTTTCATCACGCAGGCCAGCTGAACAGCAGGCCAAACATTCCAGCAGCGAGGAATGGGCTGTGTCATCTCAGGCAACGAGTTCTCCACCACTGCACAAGTTCAAGAAGAGATCAGGCAACACTTGGCAGAAATACCAAAGAGGTGAGGTGTTGGTCTAGCTGGCTGACCACTAATTTCCCTTCCCACTACATGGGCATACGATTAACAAAGGTTTGGAGAGTAATGACCTCTTAGCTTCTGCCACGCAGACTGCTATAGAGAGCAGTCAAAGATCTCAAAACCTAATGCCAGTTACTCAGAGAAGCAATGCTCTACAAGATAACGATTTGTCATTACTTTATCCCTTTTTTATGAAATAATATTATGGACACATTTTGACTCCCTTAGAAAATGTCTCAAAATTGCATTAACATAACCATTGCTATTAAGTATAGTTATGTAACAGTAGCACAATCAAACATCCAAATAGAGCAGAAACAGCTAGTAAGTTGTTCTTGCAGATGGTCACGAGCCATATTTATAAAGTCAAAAATAAAGAATACTCAACAGAGAGTCTTATGAAAGTTATGACAAACTGGACTGATATTATAAGAGGTCAGGGGTCTGAAGCCTATCACTATAGGTATGAACTAACAGAACCACAGAACATTAGGACTGACAATCTTGAATTCAGTCATGGCTTTCTTTCTAGAGATGAAAATACTAAGTAGCTTGATTGGCTTGCTCAGTAACTCATAGCTTATTAGGGATCAAGAGCTGGAGTAATGACTTCCCCTAGACGCTTGGTCCAGGTGCTCTTTCCACAACAATGAACCAAATTTACCTTTTAAAATGAAACTTCAAGAAAGTAGAAGTTACCAGCTTGGAACCATCAGAATAATGGAATGGTAGCCTGGAAAAAGGTCGATAGTTACTAGAGAACATGAACAGAGACCTAGACAGAAGTGAAGCTGTGGATTTTTTCCCTCAAAATATAAAATGCTGGCTGAGAAAATAAAAAATGTTCCATAACCTGATTTGCTGCCCAAACAGACAGGAACAAGTGGCAAAGAGGGATGCAGTCATCCTAGCCCTGAGATGGCCCTAAACTTTCTTCTCTTTAGAAAGGACTACGCCCCCCCCACCCCCATCCAAGTAGAAAGGTTTTTGCCTGTTTTGCTTTGGGTGACAGGATGGAGAAAAACTATACAAGACATTACCATCTAATTTTAAAAATCTACTCAGCACACAATTCACTTTTCTCAAGTGAATTGTCATGACCTCTTAAGAACCATGTAATTTACTCCTGGGCCACCCCCTCAGTGTATGGACACAGACATTTACTCTGCAGGATACACTAGGTAGATGAAACAATGATCTTATTTCATCTTCAACCATGCTTCACTTTCCAGTGGGTATATTTTTAAAAAACTATTAGTTAATCAGAGCCCTGCTACCTAGTATTAATTCAATTTAGTATTATTGGTTCATGTAAGTTCTCCCAACATGATGGGCACTCTCCCTCGGCACAGACCAGAGGTCTCCTAGAACATATCCCAACATATCCCAACACATCCCTTTAGGTGTCAAAATAAATATTCTGGCTTTCTTGATAAGGGCAGTTTTGCCCAAGTGTTCTTCCATCGACAGTCATACTAATTTTCCATACTTCTATAATGTCAGTCAACAAGAGCCACCGCTTCTTACAGTGACCTCCCTCAGCCTTGGAAAACGTCATTCATTCAGAATAGCCAATTTCCCTCACTATATCGCATTGCTGTAGTGGAAAGGGGACTCCTGTTTCTGTGAAATCATTTTCATCAATAGAAGGTGGACCGTCAGTAAGTCAGAAAAGCAAACTGAACTTAACCCCATTTAGTTAACTGAGATCTTAGTACCTAAAGAAGAAGATAACTGAAGTGCCCCAAGTACACGGCTTTACCCTCTCATCATCTTAGATTCTGCATCCCTTTTTGGCCCATCATTCAAAACAGCCATTGTCTTTAGCTTAACTGAGTTCCCAGTGCTCACTATATTAGCTTTATCACAGCATTTGTTCCCTGAACTCTGGTCCCGAGGGCTGCACAACAGTGAATATATCTAATGCCACAGACTTGTCCACACTGTATATATCTTACCACAATAATAATAAACCTCTTCACAATTTTGGCTGCTTATATGTATTATCTGCATATTTTTCATTCCAATAAATTTCTTTTAAAATGATACTTTCATTACTATTATAAGTGTAAACTAGTACCAGTTGCCTTAAATGAAAGCAAACAATAAAATTAAGCGGATGAAAACAAAGCAAAATTGACTAAACTGAATGTTTACTGGAAAGCAAGATGAGGCAAGTATGAGGGAAGTGTTACAGACAGCTTAACACCAAACTGGGACCTTGAAAAAGACTAAAAAGAATCATGAATGGAATTATTTTATTATCTTGTTGCCTGGTTCAATGTTATTTAAAACCATGTCTGGGTATCACATAAAATCATCTGACCACCAAGGTAAAATCATCCCATAGGATGAAAGTATGCTTGAGAAACAGTGAGCTGACTAATACAGGTGTGAGAAAGTACATGTCACACAAGGTAAGAGGGAAAGCCAGGGAAGTGGGTTGGTCAGTCTTGGGGATGGCGCTTAGAGGAGGGCTTCAGTAATACGCAGAGTTGTAAGTTACCAGACCAAGAGAAGATTCATGAGTTGCCACAGGTAGGGCAAGAACTAAAATACTATCAGTTGTCTGTTCTGCGTTGCCTTGTTTTTTTTCCTCCGTAAACATGGAAAATGATAGTGAAATACCAGCAAAGGACATTCTGTGATGGACCTGGCTTTTGATATAGATTAACATTTGCATGTACTTTAAAAACTAAATAGTGTGTGCACACACACACAAGAATTAGAGATACAACTGCTACATATTCCTGCTCTGAAATAAATTTCAAAACAACATGATGTATGTAGAATAAAGATCAAGTTGACATAAAAGAGAAAAAAAAACTAGGAAGGCAAAACAAGTAAGTGTGAAGAAACTGTCATACAATTGAATTGAGATTCAGTATTTAATTAGGGCCAGCAAGCTTGAAAGTCTGTTTGATAAAAGTCTACCTAAACCAACCACATGTTGGTTAACACTGAGACATACAAACGGATCAATAGTACAAAACAAAAGGGCTCAGGTAGGCATGTAGAGTCATACATCATTTCAATAAATTATGCTCTGTGTAATGACAGTTTTTTGTTTTCTGGTTTTTTTTAAAACAATCATTTCGGGATCAAGAGCTAAATCATTTCAGCCACATCTTGATTTCTGCAAAACTAGACAGGCATTATGAGGCTTAACAGCATCCTGACAATTAGCATATTATAAATACAAAAATGATATATTAAAGGGAAAGGAGGAAAAAAAGGCCAGCGTTTTACACCTACAGTAATATAATTCCACTACTTAATGCAAAGTAACAGGCCTCAAAGTGTTTGGGATCCTCTTGTATGGTGTTATCTTCTCTATCAGTAAATGAGACTACGTGAACAGTACAGCCTATAAATAATTCAAGGCCTGAGATGGCAATTATAGAACCATGCACAACTAGCATGAATATTTTATGAAGGCTAAAACAGCCCTCAGAATGAATCATGGATAGATGAACACACACACACATACATACACACACACACACACACACACACACACATACAAATGCACCAGGCAATTTTGGCCAAATTGTATTCCAAGACAAGGCTTCTCCTTGATCCCTGGGCATACCTTTATTTTATAGAAACAGTACTGATAGTTTTGTATTTTTTTTTCTTTCTTTCTTGAATTTATTTTTTACAAGCCAAACACAGAGGAATGATGGAGCGCCTTTGCCAGCCTGGCAGAAGAGCTTGAATACAAGGTAGAAAGGCATGCCATTTTTAACACAAACTTGTATGGAGAATTCCAAGTGATTTTTTTTTTTTTTTTAAAAAGCTTTTCCAAACGGCCTCTACATAAACTACCAAGTTTCAAAGCATCTAAACTGAAACTGAAACCAGAGTCATTTCCTAAAGATGCAAGCATGAACAGATGCAACTTGAAAATTCTCAGGTATAAATACACTTTGATTCATAATTATTCCTTGAGGAATACCTGTAATCCCTGCTTTCACTATATTAATCAGACAAAACAAATATTAGTGAGCCATAAGCCTAAGCAAACAAGCCACTATATTTAAAGGAGTAGCCCAGATGTCACAGTCTACTAGGAAACGAGCAATACCCTAAGTCCTCAGCTGCTTCTGTTAACGATGCATAACCAGGAAAAACAAAATGAAATCATATGAATTCATGTCTTGATTTCTCTGTGCACTGCACTTGTACTATCTGAATAAGAGTTAATATTCATTTGAATTTTGCAGAGATTAGCATTCATCTTTCTCTCCCGTCTCTTATTTACACATATCCAGATTATATCCATGTGGTTAGAGACAACACTATCGCTTTCAGAAAGTAAGTTTTTGCATAATCCACTTTCTGAATTACAGCCCAAAACTTCCAAGACTTCTTCTCAGTTCCCTCACAGAAGAACTCTAAATTCAAGATACTTTAGGTATGAATAGGTGCATTTTTTTCACTGTTTACAAGAAGACTGGGCTTTTGGAATCCTAAGCTCTCGGTACAGGAAGGAACCTTAGATGTTGTCTGAACCAACGCCTCCATTAGGCCAATAAACGAAGGTTAAAGGTCAAAAATGTTACATGACAAATTCAGTATCACAGGACTAGCTGAAACACTGGGATTAATAATCATCATAATTTAAAAAAAAAAAAAAAACACAGCCACCATAGCAACACTAGAAGACAGAGTAGAACTACACAGTTAGGGTTTGCAAGGCTGTAATCTTTACAGGCTGCCCTAACTTTCTCCTGCCAATGGCTGCTGGGTCCCAAGGGAGTGGGGGGGGGGGAACCTTTCAGTTGGCAGCTAAGAGCTTTAACTGTTTTGCTAGGAGGGCTCCTTATCCTAACAATAGCAAGAGTTAAAAACCAGTGTGGCCTTCAAATATTTCTGGAGAGTTTGCAGAAAGGCAGTAGTGTGTTGCATGGTATTTAAGGCCAACTCAAGTGGGCAGTTCCAATCCACCAGCCACTCCTTGGAAGCTCTACTCTGCTCTACAAGGTCACTATGAGTTGGAATCAACTGAACATCAGTGGGTTTGGTTTGGGGTTGGTGCTTTGCAGCGCTGTTTCTTTAAGCCTCACACTCTCTCAAGTAAGTAGGGACTATTACAGCTCCAGTTTAAAGACGAGGAAACAGAGGCTTAGAGAAGTTGAATGTTTCCTACCCTCCGTCTCACTACTCTTCTCATTTGGCATATTCTTCTTTCGACCCAGGAAAGCTACAACAGAATTTCTTTCCTTTTAAATCTTATCTCTTAGATACTTTTATGACATGGAGCCACTGATTTTTTTTTTACCCAACACCCAGATTTGAGTCCCACTGATGCTTTCCATCTTATTGTGTCTGCTACTTTGTAGGACCACTGAAAACTTTTGTTGTTGTTGTTTTTTAAGTAAGCTATTATACAGGGTTGGGGGTCCCATGCTTTCAAGGGACATTGAGGCCAACTGGCATAACTAGCCTATTGCCAAGCGAGTCTTCTGTCCTCATATTGATGAGTGACATCTGGGGCCTTAAAAGCTAGCAAGCTGCCATCGGAGGTACATACACCAAACAGTCCCAACTTCTCTGGAACAAAGACGACTGGTAACAATGAAGACATGGGTCAAAAAGAGCCCAGGAGACAGAAAGACCCACTTGAGTGGGAGACCATATCAACATGTGACCAGAAGAACAAGCTGCTACCAGCCACCACCAAAGGCAGGTAGGATGGGGCACACAATGCAGAGTCCCTCAGGCAACATGAAAAAAAGAGCGGTCCAGCTCAAGAAGTCTACTAAAAGACCAGAACTGATGGTCCAACAGCCTGGAGGATCCCCTGGGAGCATGGCCCCTAGACCTACTGCTGCCCCTGGCTGGAAAACACTCCTGAAGTCAACTCTTTGGATAAGAAAGGACTGGACTCAGGGATACAGTATGACCATATCGTACGTATACTTTACGGTTCTATGTATTTTATAGGATGCTATCCTGCTGATAGGAGATGGGAGAGAAGAGCACAGACAGGAAGGGAAAAGAGCCTGTTAGGAGGGTACTATAAGTATAGGATGAGTAGAAGGAATGTGTTGTCACTGGGCATGCAGAGCAGAAGGAACTGCTGATAGGTGGGCATGCGAAACTGATTTGGAGTATAAACTTTCACTTACTCACAATTTTTTTTTTTTTTTTACTTACTCACAATTTAAAAAAAAAAAAAAAGTAAGCTACTACAACCTATTCCAGAAGAACTTCAAGGAAAACAACACACTTCCCATTTTCCTATTACTCAGTTTTAAAAGTTCTGAGCAAGTTCCACAAGGTTCGCTTCTCAACTTGGACGTGACAGCACAAAAACACGTTTAAACCGAAAGAACTGTTGCCATCGAGTCACCTCCAATTCACAGTGACCCCATGTATGTCAGAGTAGAACTGTATTCTACCAAGTTTTCCCTGGATGATTTTTCCACAGCAAGTCATCAGACCTTTCTTCTGAGGCCTGTTGGGGTGGATTTAAAGCCGTGAACTTTCAGCCAGAAGCCAAGCACAGTAGCCATTTGTACCATCCAGGGACCTTGACAAACTGTAAATCCCACAGCGACAAAATGAGATGATGGTCTCCCCTGCTACTGCAGGAGCTGATGGGCAGGCCAGTGCTGTGTTGTCACAGCTCCCTTTTGATTTCATTAACACAAAGAAAATAAGAAATAGCATGATCCTCCCCATCCGACTGCTCGCTCCCAACGCTGGGTTTTAATGTCAGAAGGATAACACCTACATGGGTCTCTTTACCATAGCGCACTAATCTGATATAAACAAAAGTATTCTGTTTGCTGTTTTCTTCCAGGTGTTGACTCCAAAAAATGCATAGCTTAAGACCACAGGTCAGACAACTATTCTGTTTCTCTGTAAAAGTGGTGAGGAACTAAGCAAACCCATCAGCTCCCAGCATGCATTCCGTCTGAGCCTCTTGTTCGGCCTCCTCCTTTTCCCACTGTGCCCAGATTTCACTTTAGGGCATCCAGCTTATGTTTTAAGCTCCAGCTTGAGAAAGTGTTCAGAAAAGGATACCCAGGTAACCGAATGAAAACCACTCTCTGGACCCTTGCCTCTTGTCTTTGAGTATCCTCCAGGGAGCTCGGGTGTCATTTATTATTTACATGCACCTGAAAGGGTTAATCTTCTCTTTTCCTTATTTTGACAACCCTGTTTATCTTTTGAAAAGGCAAGCACAGGCACAATGTGGCACTGGAGTGCTAACTGCTAACACATGGGCAGAAATTTCTCTCATACTTGTAGCAGCATCCCAGCCAAGATCAACACCATGAGTTTGATTTTCTTCATCATGAATTGACAGCTTATTTATCTCCACAGAAGAACTTTCTAAGCCCTTTAGGCACCACAAGGCAACTTAGGAGGCATTCAGCTGACTATTCAAAAATATTATTACTTCATAAAAGTAGAAACTAAATTACTTCATTCCTGTTAGACCACTCTCTTTATCTTTAAAGAAGCATTTTGGTGACTCTGACTTAGGATAATAGTTCATACGTGAACACTACACACAGACTTATGCTTTCCAACGGATGTTACATTTTGAAAAACCTTTTAAATCTAATACTATGCTAACAGTACAAAGTTTACTGACAAGGCATGCTTTCCATAAATCGCCTTCCCAATAATTCTTAGGAAGCCTCATTATAATAATTAGGGAAGAAGTCATTTCCGGTTGCCCTATCTTGCAATGGAAATAGCTTCCGGTACCTATAAAACTAGCAAGAAATAGAACGCAAAGGCCAACTCCTGAGTCACCATGGACGTGAACATAGCCCATGTTGCTTTTTTCTGAAACCAAAATCAAGCACCACTCTGTCAGGCTCTCTCTTTCAGAGGGACATTGCACCTGGGACAGGTTTAGATAAGTTTGTAAGCAAAAGGTGATACAAATAATGCTAACAAACTGAGTACAAAAGTGCAGAGTCCAAAAAGTATTTTGACTGTAATAAATTGCTAGCGATTTTGCAACTAAAGCAGTGAAAATGTTGTCCAGCTTTGGGTTGGGGACAGATCTGTACTTAAATTACCACCAGCAAAAAAAAAAAAAAAAAAAAAAAAATATGAGCATGCGAAGTTGGAGTGAGAAGAGAGAAAAGAGAAATGAGAAGTTGATTAGAAAGACAGGCATGATTTCTGACTGCAGCTCCACTCAAGTCCAAGCTGCTGGCCCACTTCTGGGACAGGATAAGTATTCTAACTTTCACATAACAATGACAACCATACAAAATATTTACTGACCCTTGACTGCATGCCTGTACTATGCTAGGTGCTTTATCTCATGTATGACATTATCTTATCTCGGAGCACTGGTTGCCTAGCGGTTAAGCTTTCCACTGCTAACTTAAAGGTTGGCAGTTCATACCCACCAATTGCTCCGTAGGAAAAATACGTGGCAGCCCAGGAAACCCTACGGAGCAGTTTCACTGTGTTCTAAAGGGTCACTGGAAGTCAGAACTGACACTACAGCAATGGGTGTGGAGTTTTTTGGTTTTAGGATTGGGAATGGTACAAATTGTTAATGTGCTTGGCCGCTGTCTTATAGGTTGGAGATTTGAGTCCACCTAAAGGCCCCTCCAAAGAAAAGCTGGTGGTCCACTTCTGGAAAAATCAGTCATTCAAAAAGCCTACGAAGCACAGTTCTACTCTGACACACACAGGGTCACCCTAAGTTGGAATTAATTCATTGATGACTGGTAGCAGTTAATCTCATTTAAGTCTCACAAAAATGCTGGGATGTAGACATGTCCTCCTACTGTTTTGATCCTCAGTGATGAAAATCGAAGCTTAGGGAAACCGTCATTTGCTCAAGATCACACCTTCAGCTAGCATGGGAGGTATGATTCAAACACAGGAGTCATACTTGATTCAGTCAAAAAGATCTACAGTTATGTCCAAATGTCTACTATAGGCAGCCTGAATTTCTTCATATATTCTTAATGTCCAATACATAGAAGAATAAACTAGTTACCCATAATTTTAAAATCTGAAGTAAAACTGCAAGTTGTTTGTTTTTTCTAGCCAGTCTATACCCAATCATTCACTCTCTCCTGCCTTATTATTACCTGAAATGCTATGTCTGTTGGTTGAATGTTTTGTACATAAATATCTGAGGTAAGATGGTTGGTTGTATGCAGTACATACAACTTGGCCATGAAATGCTATCGGTGATCACAACAATGAGCTTGTAAACTGGAGGCACCTTCTGTATCTCCGGTATGGTCTAATGTGAGTCAATCACACAGTGTTTGTAAGCAGGTATATTCAAGGGAGAGTTCGTACATCAAGGTGAATTTGCCAAAGAAGCTGTCCCAAGACTGAGGAACGTTCAAGTGGAAACACTCCTATGTATTTCTACCTGGATGCTAATGAATGTGAGAAAAGAAAGGCACAGAGCAAAACTACAAAGAGATTACAAAGAAAGGTAGACAATGAATAAAGAAGACGAAAGAAGAATTGAGGCTTATGAATTATAGTGTTGGCAAAGAATATTGAATATACCATGGACCACAAAAAGAACAAACTAATCTTTCAAAGAAGTATAACCAGAATGCACCTTAGAAGCAAGGATGGATGGTAAGAGTACATCTCCCATACTTTGGACATGTGATCAGGATGAATCAGTCCCCGGAGAAGGATATCACACTTGGTAGAGGATCGGCAAAAAGACAAAGACCTTCAGTGAGATGGACTGACACAGAGGCTGCAAAAATGGGCTCAAGCGCAACACCTGTGACGATGGCGGAGGACTGGGCACCGTTCTTTCTGTTGTACACAGGGTCGCTATGAGTTGGAACTGACTCAGTCGTGGCTAACAGCAGCGCATAGTGTCTTAGTCATCTAGTGCTACCACAGAGAAATATCGCAAGTGGGTAGCTTTAACAAACAAATTCATTTTCTCACAGTCTGCAAAGCTAGAAGTCCAAATTCAGGGCACATGTTCTAGGTGAAGGCTCTCTCTGTCTATCAGCCCTGGGGGATGATCTTTGTCTCTTTTGAGCTTCTGCTCCTGGACAGTCTTCACGTGGCTTGGCATTTACTTCTCCCCATATCTGCTTCCTCAATCTGTTCCTTTTGTGTTTTGTAAGCCATTGACTCAAAATACACCGTATACTAATCCTGTTTCCCGAGCATAACAAAGACAACCCATTCCCAAATGGAATAATAACCAGAGGCATAAGAGGTAGAACCTACAACACATATTTTGTGAGGACACAATTCAATCCATAACATATAGGAAGAAACTCTATAGAAAATAACACCATGTGAAAGGCAGTATTTGAGAAAAATAAAATCATTTGCAAGAGTTACAGGAAGCTTGAGTTTATGAGTGAGAGTGAGAAGAGGGGAAAACAAACAAACAAACAAACAGAGGAGACCATGCCAACACTTGGTTATCACTGGCTCTCTAACTGTGCTCAATATTCATAATTCCTATGGTCTCCATAGGGTCCCTGAGTGGTACAAACTGTTAAACCCTCAACTACTAATAAAAAGATTGCAGGTTTAAATCTACCAGGGGCATCTTGAAATAAAGACCTGAGGATCTGTTTGCAAAAGTCACTCCATGAAAACCCTATGATGCACAGTTCTACACCAAAATAAGTAAGGCAGCCATGAGTCACAATCAACTTGATTGCAGTTTCTCCCTGCCCCCAGTGGTCTCAATAAGATTATGAAATATTTGAGGGCAGAGACTGGGTCACATGATCTGGTCTCTCTGTCTCTGTCTCACTCACTCAACAAGAAGTTATGGAATATTAAAGCATAAAGGACATTTAGAGATGATCCATTCCCATCACCTCCTTTTACATGTGAGGAGATAGAGGTACAGATGAGTTGCTCCAAATCACTCCCCCCAAGTCACCATGTCCCAAATCACAAACTAATTAATGTCAGAAAGCCTAGCTACCAAGAGTGACCAGCCCTGATGACTCCCTACTCTGGGCACTTGCTAAACTGTCCCCATTGCCTCACGTAGAATGCTCTAGATAAATATTCAAGTCGTGCTCTAAAAAGCTGGGTGCTCTGAGAAAGTGGGAAGAATAGTGGGATGCAAGTCCCCCGCGTTCATACCTGGAGCCCACACAGCTACCCCACCATGCTGCCCTCCACCCAAGGCTTGCTCAAAAGCGTTATTAACAGTGCACACTCAGAAACTGCCACTTTTGTCAAACGGATATGGATACCACAAAAGCTCAGAGTTAATGATTTTTAAATGAGGCAGGTCAGTGGGAAATGTGGTGGAAAGAAAATTTCACATGACTTACGATCAATCTGACCATAAAGAGGACTAGGTAAGACACGTGCTGTACACAGACACACTCCTACATCTCCGCACTTGCATGCCCAGAGCTGTATTAACATGTGTACATATTTGTTCAACAGAATCCTTCAAAGTCCTCTGCCTTAGAGTCATTTTCAGATATTTCTCAAACATGATGCAGATCAAAATGCAATATACAAAGTCAGGTAATGTCCCCGGCATCAAATTAAAATAGCTAACCGGCCAACAGATGGCAGCTAAAGCAAATCACTTGCCGATTTAAATAAAAATGGCATTCAGTTAGGTTGTGCACATTTTTCTAAACACAAGTTGACTGCTATATGAAATCAACTTCAGAGCCCTGTTGTTTGTAGTGCGGAGGCGGAAAGGACCAGAAACAAAAAAAAATGCCTCCTTTGTTCCTGGAACCTGGGGTGATTCACAAGCACGGACATCCCCAGGTCTTGTGATTTTTAATCATGAAGGTGGAAATGTCATTCACCCAGGAGGTTATTGATTAAAATAAAGAATGGGAATGTTTTCTGAACAAACCTCACTTCTGCTGGCAATGTTACATCATTTAGATACTGAAAGACAAGAAGGGGGGAAAAAGCCCAGCAGAGGGAAGAAGGTTCAGGACTGTCACAGACTGGGAATAAATAACACAAAGAAGCTTTCTGGCCTCAGGATAGAGGCAAGAGGTTGGCATTATTTTACATTAGAAACACTTCGTATTCAAAACGGTAATTGATAGCAGTGAAGTGTTGGGGAAAAGAGCCACTTGCGTTCAGGCAGGCTGCCCTGCCAATCAAACTCAACCTTTCTTTCAGTGAATAAAAGCTTCATTGCCCTATTATGCTGATACAGTCAGACAGGACTAAAGTAGCCTGTTTGTCAAGTTCATGTGCACTGCCCCAAGCTAAGATTCTGACGCTTAAATAATCCCCTCCAAATCAGCTGCGATTTTGGATACAGTTCTCTTTTTTTGCCAACACAGTGTAAATTTTACCCTGGCATTGCTTGCACCTGAGCTCAGACGAGGGACCATATTCCCCCCTCCGTTTTAGTACAAAGAAGGCATCTGGCTGTCTTTTGTTTACAATCCATAGTTATGAAGTGCTCTGTACACAAGTTTACTTGCTGTGGGCTTTCTGAAGCCTGTAGACAGTTGCCAAGAGTCTATACTCCAAGCTCTGCAGGAAGTCAGTGTGGAGAAGTCTCCCCATCACCTTTCTTGTTGTCAGAGATTTGTCTACTACCAAATGGTCAATGCAAACTCAAGGGCTTGGGGAAGTTACTGCCTTGGTCAAAATCCTTGTTTTCCTCCAGCAGAATGTGACTGCTTTGGGCTCCAGAAGGGACATCCTGGTCCTGAGGAAGGTTCTTAGACATTGAGAGAAACAAGGGCTGAGGGGTGCTAAGGACGAGCCTGTCTCCTTTTCTGTCACAGGCCTGTGTGTCTTGTACCACCCTCGTTGTTTCTGCTTAAAAATGCATGTGACAAAACTACTTAGTACTTGCAAAGCAGAAGTCGTGGGTAACAATGAACATGCAGTTGGGCTGGAAATAGATTTACCAGGCTTCAAGGATTATTGTTTGCTTGAGAGATGGTACACACATTACTATTTCACAGTTCAGCTATGACATTAACCTACTGTGCAAGGATTTTATTGCCAGATTGGTCCATTTATCAAAAAGAAGAAAAACTCAAAACCCTATAAGAAGTTAACATTTCAGGCAGGCTTGGCTTTCATTTAACATCATTAATCCACCGGTTTACACAAGAGTAAGAAATGTTCATTTAGTAACGTCTCTCTGTGTGGTATAAAAGGTACAAGACAGTAGTCCCCAGAGCCCACCATATATTCTGGGTTGTGATGGACTGGAAGCTCAGTGCTTAGCAGAGCAAAGGGCTAAATCAAAGCAGTGGGGCTTCTGAACATTTAAGCTAGAAAGAGAGGTGCCAAGAAGGGTAGATGTTCCCAATTATTTTGAAATAGCACATTATCCTTATCATAGTTATTTGAAGAATACGAAAAATCTCATCCAACTTCACCACAACAACGAGCCCTTATAAAAAGGACAGGAAAACGATGGCAAACAACACAATAATTCGTGGAGACACAGTTGATTTGGGGCTACAAAGACAGAGTTTGTTTGACATTATCCTCTCCAATAGGAGGTTTCAATAACACACAGATAGTCACAGAGCAATACATACAACTGTGTTTCACATCAGCGACTCCTTAGCACTACACATCTACCTCGAGATGCTACGTCTAATCTGAGATGTTACATAGCCCTGCTGCTCACGTGTGAATCCTAATGCCTATATCAAAGATATGTTTATCAGTGGGTAAAGACACAGGACTCAAGACAAAAAAAGAAGGGGCCCAAAGCACTTCATTACTCTTCCTTTGCATTTCCTTTGTGTCTTCTTTCATCACTTCTTTTTCATTTTTTTTAATGGAATAGCAACCAATCCTCAATCTCAGAAAAACGTGCCATAACCACTACTGCTGATCCTGCCACTTTTTCTTCCTCCCTCAAAATATATGTGTAATGCTCACAAAATATGAAAGGAGGCTGTCACAAGGGAAACACACATTCATTTTTAAGATGAATTTAAAATGCCATATATGTACACTTACATGTATATGTGTATGTTTACAAAATATACATCTATATATATGAACACACGCATCTGTACAGATAAACACGTACGCAGGCTACATGGCTAATACATTCAATGAACCTCCTATAGAAATGGTACCACATTCTCCTGAGTGACAAACACTCCATAAATGGCAGCCTTGACGCAGTACCAGGAACTGTGTGCAGCACCTTACAAACATTACACAATTCTTGCAGCAGCCCTATAAGTGTAATTAGCCCCATTTTACAGACAGGCAAGCTGAGGCTTCCTCAAGTCGCACAGCTGATAAGCGACAGAGCCTGACTCAAGTCTGCAGTTCCCCAGCTGCTGATACCCAATAACTCCGGTACTGTGCAAGGAACTAAGGAGTCTACAACCACAATAAATAAGTAGTGGTCTCTGCTCTGAAGGAGCTGAGAGTGTACTAAAAAGAGTGACATATATAACTAATTAGCAAAGCAGAATCCAATAAG
Organism: Heterohyrax brucei; assembly: GCA_028571685.1. Lineage (NCBI taxonomy): Eukaryota > Metazoa > Chordata > Mammalia > Hyracoidea > Procaviidae > Heterohyrax > Heterohyrax brucei. The sequence continues at coordinate 177,436,447 of CM053141.1, forward strand.
CACCATCCCAACCAAAAACTAAAAGAGTTGTCAAGTCAGTTCCAACTGATACTGACTCTACAGGACAGAGTAGAATTGCCCTATGTGGTTTCTAAGAAGCAGCCAGTGGATTCAAATTGTATACCTTTTGGTTAATAGCCAATCTCTTAACCACTGCACCACCAGGCCTCCAAGCATCATGCTAGCAGAGTAAATTATTAGAAAGTACATGAGGAACTCTGTGCTGACCTGGTACTAAAGCCATATTGGCAGAGGCTGTCACTCCAATGCATGCATGTACCACCTTTCCTATAGTCGATTCCCCTCTCTGTAAACTCCTCTAGCCCACAGATGCCCTCCACCTTTAAGTTTCTCACACAGCACTGTTATTTATTAATGTTTTCTCCCTTGAATGTGTAAATCACTGTTCGAGGATTTTCAAAGATTTGTTTTGGCTGCCCAGAACAGAATAGCAACCATGAGACTAAGCCACTCTCACTCATCTCAATTATTTGAGGTCATCTTAGCAAAATTTAGTGAAGGAGGTGGAGTGGACAGATGGGAGGTTTAAAAAGTGAGACAGAGCTCAAGTTATTCCTGACTCCATCCTTCTCTGCCAACGAGAAATCTGAGTCCTGCGAGTTCCTTAAACACCTTAATAAACTTCTCAAATTATTTTAATCTCACTTTCTTATCTGTAAAGTGAGGGATAATGCATTCGACATGCATCTATTTAGCACTTACAACTTGCCAAGCACCCTGCTGTTTGCTGGAGATATAAAAATGAAAGGGACAGCGGGGTAACTCTTAGGATGGGGGACAGACAGCAAGCAGCCACAATGTCATGTGAGATCCACTCTCAGGTGAAACCCAGGACGTGACAAGAGCAAAGAGGAGGCACACTCAACTCAGCTCAGCTCTAGGGTGCCTCAGAAATCCTCAAGAAACAGTTACATCCTGATAGAGTTCTACAATGTGGGCAGGATTGATACTAGTAATTATCACTGTATTACTAATGTTAATAATATCATATTAATAAGTTACTACATGATATACAAGATCCTTGGTGGCACAGTGGTTAACAGCTATAGCCACTAACCAAAAGGTCAACAGTTTGAATCAAGCAGTTCCTCCTTTGAAACCCTACAGGGCAGTTCTACTCTATCCTATAGGGTCCCTATGAGTTACAATCAACTCAGTGGCAATGGATTTGATTTTCCAGATGACAGACAATATTTTTAAATGTATGGCTATTAATTTATTCAAGCCTGTTGACAAAATCATTGTTAGCTGCTGTCAAGTTGATTCTGACTCATAGTGATGCCAAAACCCATAGGGTTTCCTAGGCTAAAATCTTTATGAGAGCAGATCGTCAGGTGTTTTCTGCAATGGAACTGATGGGTTCAAACTACTGACTTTTCAGTTCAGTCAAGTGCTTAACCATTGCACCATGAGAGTCCCTATTATTATCTTCAAGGTTAGCTAGGGAACCTGATCGCTGCAGCAACACACTAACACATTTTACTCCAGAATCTAACATTTTCTAGGAATAACAAAGGTCTTCATTTGCATTATAGGACACACACAGTACTGATAAGGTTGCCAGGGGAACCTGATCTGACACATATCAATAGTTTTTCCTGGCAGTTTGTGATGCAGATGTCAGTTCTTCTTGGCAGTTGTGATGCAAAAAGAACAGTTCCTTCTGGTAGCTGTAAGGTTGCTACTGTGGTCTCTGGCCCAATCAGAAGTCAAGTTACTATCTCTCCCTCTCATCTATGACATCACCCCCTGCTTTTGCCTATAAAAAGCACCCCTGAATTCTATGTGGGGTCCTTTCCCACTCATGGAGACTGACCTGTTCCCTCTTTGGAATGTGCTTCCCCTTAATAAACTTTTCTGTCATTTGCTACTAAAAAGGATGCATCCTCATGTGCTTTGGGGAAAAAGGATCCTTCTTTGCCACCCATTGGGAGACAGAACTTGCTAGTTCAATCTCTGGAATCTGAATCAGGGAGCGGGTGGAGTCTAGATGGCAGACTAAATGCACGTCCCCCTAAATCCCTCTGGAAACCAAGAACTGAAATGATAATTAAACGGAGCCTTCTGGGCACCTAGTGAGCCCTGGGATGTGGCATAAGACTGTTAATTTGGACTTCATACCACTGAACACAAAACCTCCTCTCTCACTGACCCCACTGTTGGCAAGCACAGGCTTGCACAGAAAAAAGGTAACTCACCATTTTGATTTTTTTTTTCTCTGTCTTGGCCGGTGGGCAGAACTGGGGCTTGACTAGCTGTTTGTCTCAGACTCACTGCTGGTGGGATCGGCCAGTGTAATTGCCAGGTTGTGAAAGCCTGGCTTTGGACTCTATACACCTCAGCTCCTCTGGCCTATCTTTCGGCTTCCGCCATGTGGTAGCCATACAGACTCGCTTGTGTGGGATGCCATCTTGATCCACCGGGAACGGAGAAGCCCAGGCAGAGGCCCTGGCTGGACTTGGTTCTTAGGCTGGGAGGTGGCATCTGCCAGGGGGAGGGTGCTTTTCTAGGAGGGAGGTGGTGTTTTGCACAGTGTTGCCTGGGGCTGGGGCCCAGCAGTGGAGGTTGTGGGCTCTGGGCATTTTGGTACTCTTGGCCTCTCTTTCCACTGTGAGCCTGGTCCTGGCCAGCTGGCAAACTTGTTTGGGACACTAACTTGTTTTGCTGGGAGGTGGAGTCATCCATACAGAAGCCTCAGCTGTACCTAATTTCTGGGCTGGGAGACAGTGCCCACCCAAAAGAGACTGCTTTTCCAGCAGAAAAGCAGAATTCTACACAGTATCGCCTACAGCTGGGGTCCGACAGCAGAGGCCAGCAGGTCAGTAGCTTTTCTGTATTTTGAGCTAGTTTATAGCATCTGAGGTTTGATACAGAGGTGCTTCCTTTGCCAGCCGGGAAGAGGGACATATACACTTGAAAACCTGACTGACTGTGGAAGCTGTCAAATACTTTTTACTTCTCTTTATAAGACAGCCTAGAGGAAAAACTGGTCCATCTTCACAGCATCTCTCCCAGCCTCTGTTGACCCACATGAAGCCCAAAAAGCAACAAATGTTAGAGAAGACAGTAACCCAGAAATCACCCATGGCATCAGAAGGCCCCCAAAAGAAACCACCTCAGAACTTCCTAGACAAAGAAGCTTTTCTGAAACTATCAGAAGGGGAATACAAAAGGATTATATATAGAGCCCTACTAGACCTTATACAAAATGCAGCAGAGCAAAATGTAAAATTAAGCAAGCTGTTCAATCTGATGGAACATCAGTACTTGGAAATTCAACAGAACAAGAACAAAACCAAAGACATAGAAACTTCCATTCAAAGCCAAGAAAACAGAATGGAACAAAAGGAAAAGAGAATTTCTGATTTGGAAGACACAGCTACTGACTCCAGCATCTGTGAGGAGAAATCAGAAAAAAGAAACAAAACAATGAAGAAGAATTAAGAAGTATGTGGGACTCTATTAAGAAGAACAATCTGTGATTAATTGGAGTTCCTGAACAGGGCGAGACACCTGAGAACACCAAGAGTATTGTTGCTGAGCTGCTAACAGAAAACTTCCCAGAAATTATGACAGGAGAGAATATAGATATCCAAGATACATATCGAACACCACTCAATATAGATCTCAATGGAATCTAAATCAGGTCACTCAGGGTCTAATCAGCTGCATGACCTCGATATTAACCACAGTCAAAGATCAGGAAGTGAGGCCCTTACAAATGATGTCACTTGTCCAAAGTCACCCTTCCAGTGAATGGAGGATCCAGGATCCCAAGGCATGGTTGTCTAGCTCTAAGGCTACTCTCTTAGCTTCTGTGCTATACGAGCTCACAAATGCCAGGAAGGATAAGCAGATGTGGCATATACAAAATCTCTCCAGCCTGAGGTTGAATGGTACATTCTTGTAACAGCAGGAAGCTCTGAGTGGCTGAGAGCAAGGTCTGTGATTGTTGAGAGAGCCAGGAGGAAAAGGTAAGTCAGAGCCTGACCACCAAATATCACAACTAACCTCCTTATGGAAACCCTGGTGGCATAGTTGGTTAAGTGCTACCTATGTCTGTTAACCAGAAAGTTAGCAGTTCAAGTCCCCAGACTCTCATTGGAAACTCTTTGGTACAGTTCTACTCTGCCCTATAAGGTCACCATGAGTTGGAAATGACTCTATGGCAGCAGGTTTGGGTTTGGTTTTGGTAACCTGCTCACGCATATGAAATTCATCTGGAAGACAATGGGAATACATTCACAGATTTAAATCAGAAAATGATGTTTTAGAACCAGAGAGTCCCCTGGTTCCAGAGGACAAATTAAAACAGAAGCAGATGGAAGTAAAGAGTAACAACAGTCAGAATACCACGGCAGTTATCTGCCTGGAAACTAAAGAGGGCCTGGGAGAAAAAGAGAACTAGAACATGACAAGAACTGCTCAGGCAGTCATGCACACAAGAGATGATGACCCGTTCAATGAGGGTGAGGTCCAAGTCAGTGGCTGATCAGGCTGGCTAGATGGTGGCACTGTTGTTAGCTGAGTGATTTTGAGAAGGTCAGCTAATTACACACATGTTCCAGGAAAACTGGGAGGAGCAGAAATGGCACATACAGTCGTAATCATTACCTTTACTGTCATTGTATCGGCTCCAAGTCTCATACTCCACCAGTGCTTTACCCCATCACTTCATCCAGTCCTCACCATCATGCTGCTAGACACTGGCTCACAGATGCAAAAACCAGGCCCTCTTACAGAGTCTAGGGAAGTCACCTAAACCTCACACCGCTGAGTGGCAGAACTAGGACTCAGGTCCCCAAGTCTAAGTTTTTAACCATTATTCTCTGTCATGATAATTCTGTATCTTTTTTTTTTTTTTTTTTTTCATTTTTATCTCTCAGCATACCACAAAAAGTGCCTGCTGAAATTGCTTCTCCACCTGGGCCCTCTCAATCCCAGCACAGTGTGAAGGAGGCTGCTGTAAGGCAGGTGGAGGGAAGGAAGCAGCCCTTCCAACCTGGCCTTGCTGGCCACACTCAGTGTGAACAGGAAGGTGTGCTGCCTGCTGCCTTTCCCAGCTCTCTTGCCCTAATCCTTCAAAAAGACCCATCAAAGCCTGCCTTCCAGATCATCTGCAAGGTTACCAGCTGTTACCTATGCAGCCTACTAAAAGAAGAGTCATAGTTTAAGGTATCTCTTTCTCTCATTGGCATGTCATGCCAAAAAAGCAGTGTGGACCAGAGGCTGAAGCAGGAGTTTCAGAATCCCCAACAGACAAGCCTTGCATTGGAGAATCAAGAGCTGGTCTGAAGCCAGACTCTCAGTGTCTTCCAGCAATGCTCATCAATAACTGACAAATTCCATGCTATTTCTGAAGTGCAACATTCTGAGTTAGGCGAATGGGCATTTGCTTTGCATTTTTGCATTCCAATTCAGATGATTCACAAATGGATTCCTTAGATTAAACCATTTCTGTAAAGGAGGCTTTTCAGTACAGGGGACTCCGGTCCAGAAGCCTTCTGTCTACCTTAAACTAATTGATGTTTCTGTTCCTCTTTGGGGTGGGCTCACTACCTTTATAAGGTAGTGCTGGTTAATGACTGGGAAATAAATATTTAAGCCCAGGTATATGTAGCTACTCTACTGCGAGAAAAGGAATATTTATCTTCATCACAACATAGATAGGATGATTATTGTTTTTATAGAAGGAGACTTTAGATTACAGAAGTCATTCTGTTTCTAGTACCCTTGCAAAAACAAGTTTTTACATAATAAATATATGTATATATTTTAATAATGGAACAATCAATGGTTTCTGTTGTGCTATACTCATAACTACACGTAGACTTAGAAAACTATGTGTCCCCATTTTGACTTGTAAAATATGGTCAGCTATACCCCACAGGTATACTGATGTCCGCTGAGTGATAACAGCCAAGCTTTTCCTTATCAATAGCTGACAAATTCTCTGATCCTAGAATAAACCACAAAAGTTACTATAGGTAACTTTGTCATTGTTATTGTTATTTTATTGTTGTTGCTAGCTAGAGTCATATGGGCTCCTGCAACCCCATGCGCAACAGATTCAGACTCCTATGATTCAGAGAGTTTTCAGTGGCTGATTTTAGAAAGTAGATTGCCAGGCATTTCTTCCTCATCATCTTAGTCTGGAGGTTGTGCAGAAAGCTGTTCAGCATCACAGCAACAGGCAAGCCATCATCAACAGAGAAACTGTTGCTGTGCATGAACCTCCCCAGCCAGAAACCAAAGCCAGTTTCTCCCATTTGGGTGAGTTCTACCACCACAAACAGGTATCAATTTATATACAGTTTCTCCCCAGATGGTCACCACATCTACCAAAGTATATATTGCTGCAAAGTTCCTGGGCCTAGAATGAGTGAGCTTTATGTTACAACTCATCTCTGCAATAGCCTGCTTATCATATTTAATACATTAGATCACTATCCTTACAAAATGTTTTCAGGCAACTCCTTATCGGGGAGTTACTGTTTTTAGTGACCGTTCTTACGGACAGTTTCTACCTGCCTCCCCAGCCTCTTCCTCTGGGACCAGAAGCTGCTTATATACTCCCGCATTTATTTTTGCTCTAACCCAGGATTCTGTAAGTGATTCCACTCTGTCTTACATGGCCTAGTAGGAGTCACTTCCCAGGAGACCTGGTTATAAAACAACATGTTTAAAGCATTTCATATTTACCATTCAAGGGGGGAAAGTCTAACCTTGAGCTCTAAAAGGTTTGCCAACAGTTTCCCAATGTACAAGGTGAGGAATTATTTCTGCTTTTCCTCACTATGAATTGCAAAATCCAAATGATTAACCTCATGGCTGGGCTACTGTTTTCAAGGGAGATGGGAGAAAACGAAGACTTCTCTGCTTAAATCTCTAAATCATACCACCAGGAGCAAGGCTGGCAGGTGAGAGCTGGGCAGAAGTCACATCCTTTTGTTATCAAAACCATTCAAATTAATTATTTGGTCAGTAAAGAAAGCTACAAAGCCACCACATATTGACAGTTACTACTACCAAGTTCTTTTTTTCCATCTTTCTTAGTTGGTGAGGTAATAAAAAGGCTCTTTAACAAATCTACCAGGCCCTCCTTGGACACCTTATGGGGCAGTTCTACTCTGTCCTATAGGGTTACTCTAAGTTGGAATTGATTTGATAGCAACAGATTTGGTTTCACTTTCCTTAACATTCACTCCCTCTCCTTTGCTGTTTTTTTTTCCCCCTGTCATGTATGCATGTGCACATCTGTATGTGCAGAGTGTGGTTTGAGTTAAAATAAAAATATCAGAATATTGACTATGGCTAGTGTGTGTCATGGCTAATAAAATATAACTGGGCCAAACTGTTTTCAGAGAAGCTTGTATACATTCCTAAAAGGGAAGAATGTGGACCTAGTCTATAGTCATAAAAGTAATAAATCTACATAGCCACAGAAAGCCCTCACACCAAATGCACTAAATTTGTCCACCAATTTAACAGAAAACATTTTCTGTGACTATATCTTTTCAATTTAAAATTTATATCTCTACAAGATTCCAATATAAATTGACAAATTATATTAAAGACCATGGAACTCGTACTGATACGTTTTGAATAGAGGAGAAAATCTGCAGATGGAGAAAGAATAACCAAAAGGTTTGGATTTGTGTCTCTACATGCGTTTGCTTCTGCTTCTCTGCTAGTCTCCCTTTATCCCTTCCAATTAATAAATTAATAGTTTTCCTAAGGCTCTCATCACCCCCAGCGCTCTCCCACTACCTCTTACTAAGATTCTCTTCCTTCTTCTCTCCACTGCGATAGGACTGTCTTTCTTACCAACAACACGAGTTGTCTTTTCTTTCCTCTGCATCCCTGGATGATGTAAACGGCTCAACACCTGACTACTAACCAAAAGATTAACTGTTCAAAGTTACTCAGGCTGCTCAGACAAAAAAAGTCCTGGCAATCTGTTCCCCAAAATCATAGCCACTGAAAATCATATGGAGTATAGTTTTACTTCTAACACATATGGGGTTGCCATGAGTTAGAATCAACTCACCGGCAATGGATTTTGTACCTATTTCACCAATAAAATGAACAGTCCTCTTCTTTTCTTGCTTTCATCCCACCAATTTCCACCAATTTGTTACTTCATCCAATTCCCATTGATCGGAGTAATTAGTTTCTTTCCCTCTGTACCTCACTGAAAAAGACTTTCTCACACCACTACCAAAGCAACCCTTATTTCTCATAATCTCAAATCCCACCTTTTAGAAAGCAACCAGCATTCCACAATGCTAATTCTAACACTTGATACAATGTGCCCAGCCCCCGGTAGTTGTTATGAGTTGAATAGCCCCACCACCACCACCAAAATGTGTATCAGCTTGGATAGGCCCTGATCCCTGGTATTGTGTGGTTGTCCATCATTTTGTAATCTGATGCAATTATCCTATGTGCCATAAATCCTAACCATTACTATATTAATGAGACTAGATTACAGGCAGTTACATTAATAAGGCAGGACTCAATCTACAGGCTCACGTTGTATCTTCAATGTTTTTTGCGATACAAAAGAGAGATTTGAGCAAAGATTGGAGGGATTTCATGTCACCAGGAAAGAAGTGCCAGGAGCTGAGTGCATCTTTTAGGCCACGGTTCCCTCTTCTAAGAATCTTCTGGACTAGCGGGAGATAGACAACAAGGACTTTGCCCCCATACTGACAGACAAAAAAAGCCTTTCTCTAGAGCTGGCATCCTGCATTCAGACCTCCAGCCTCCTAAGCTGTTAGAGATAAACTTCTGTATTGTTCAAGTCATTCACTTGTGCAATTTCTGTTACAGCAGCGCTAGATAGCTAAGACAGTAGGTATTCAATAAATACTTGCTAAAAAAAACACTGCTAAACCTAAATCGACAGATAAGAAAGAAGTATTTGCATGCAGAATGACGCTAGAAAGGCAGAACCCTTGAAAACTTTACTAAAGATGGTATTTAGGCTAGTGTTTCAGTTACTACGACTGAAGAAATTTACATTGTCATTCTGCTTTTAGGTTTTCCAGGAGTTAAATTTTAAAGATAAATTTGCCCGAGTCCTAGTAATTTCTCTGCTACCTAATGTTGTATACTGGGGGGGGGGGGGGGGGGGGGAGCAGTCTCAAGGATATTGGCAAAGGTGAGCAGAAATATAAAGTTGAGAATAAATGCTTCTAAGCATATTACGAAGCTGCGCCAAGGGAACAGAATTTTAGCCTTTGCACTGGGTTTATTATTATTATTGCTAACTTATCAGGTGAAACTGAACAACCAAACTGAACAACCAAAGATTCCCAGGATTTGGAGCTGAAAGACCTCGTCAGTTATTTGCTCAGGCATTCCCATTTTGCGGATGAGACCCAGAAGGATTAAGAGAACTTGTGGAACATACCAAGTGAGCTACCAGCAGAGCCCATAGAGAAATCCAGGTTTGCTCTACTCACCATGGCTATAGCTGTCTTTCTCATCTGTTAGGTTGTCATGAGAATGAAGAGACTAAAAAATACGTATAACAGATGCCAAAGAGCACTACGGAGAAAACAGCTACCCAAGGAATATTACAAGGGACCCAATAACACTGTTGTTGTTTTCCTAAACTTTATACGCCTTTAATTTTTTGAATTGTTTATTTTCTGCTGTCCTGGGCACACAGTCTTTATTCTGTGTGGCAATAACGCTTTCCTACCAGCAAAGTCAAAGATTGTCTTCCTTTTGTTCATTTATTTAAAAGCCTGCCATTTGACTCAAAAACAAATAGCCGTCATCCACTTTTACATGCCTCTCAGAGCCATGCAAACATCTCAACAGGCTCCTATTAGCCTTTTATTTTTCTTGTCTAAAGACACAGACCTTGTTCCTGTCTAAACCATGGGACTGCTCTAGCATCATCTTACACACCTCAGTCATTTCTTTCTCATTGTTACAAATGGAGACGAGAACTGAAAGCAGCATTATAGTCATTTCCTCCAGGTTACTGTATATTCAATACTGCTATTTATACTTTTCATTTTGTCTGCTGCCTTTGTTTTTGGTCCCCCACCCCCAGGACCACCACCCTGCTGCTAAACCTGGTGTCACATATACATGAGTTTTATATACTGCAGCTGAAGTTATGCCATTTTCCCTTTTCTTAGGGATGGATCACTCTTGAAGATGTAGGTTTTTCTATTTAACATTTGAAAATAAAACTTCATAAGCTTGGATAGCCTTAGCTCTGTCTGCCTTTCAGCCAAGTTTCCATGGTATGATTTACCACCTCATAATATCAATGCGGAGTCCCGGGTGTATGTGCTTAGCTGCTATTCTAAAGGTTGGAGGTTCAAGTTCACCCAGAGGCTCCTCAGAAGACAAGCTTGGTGATCTACTTCATAAACTCGGCCACTGGAAACCCTATGGAGCACAAGTCTAATGTGGCATACAGGGTGTTGCCATGAGGTCAGGATCAACTCAGTGGCAACTGGTAATATTAACACTGTTTCACAACAATGGACTAGCATTTACTTTATTATAGACACTCAAAGGGCCACTAGTAGCATTCTTCCTTCTGCGTGAATTGTTAAGAATAAATAGCACCGCTTGACTCTTATATAAAAGACTTTCTGCCTACCAGGAAGCTGATACACAATGTCTGTTTTCTGTGAAAGCATCCCAAGCTGAAGCCAGGGGAGTAAGAATCCAAACTTTCCCACTGTGCACACGTCATCTTTTGTTTGTTTATCTTTGTTCTTGCTTGAACACAGTGATTTCTGATTCGGGGGTTGGAGCAGCTTTTTAAAAACTCAGTGTCTCCCTCTTGCCACTGCTTTATTATACCTCTAAGACACTGTTCCTGTGTTTTGCCAACTTCTGAAGTTTCAAAATCAAGTGCATTGGTCTCTGAGCAATGAAAATTGATTTCAGTCAGAATTGGGTCCCTGTAACTATGTGAAGGAGCTCATCCTTCTCTCCTGGTAGCAAAATCCTCTTCCCTTCGTATTGATAAATATGTCTTTTTCCCTTAATGCTTGCTTCTCTGCAAGCAAAAAATAAATCTCCCAAGCAGCTCTGCCGTGTTATTTCCTTTGGAACTGAAGTACAGCCAGGGTTAAACCTCACTGTTTTCAGAGCCACCACGTTGTCAAGTCCCAACTTTAAGCTAATCTTTAATTCCTCTAGTACTTCCCCCTCTTATAAACAGCTAGTAGTATACGCGTGCAGAGAGGTATACTGTTCATGTCTGTGTGCATGTGTGCCTACACTGTATACACACATACATGCACACAGAATATTTAGCTATCTCTTAGCTCAGGAAATTCTCCTTGGCAATGTCTTACATATTCAACTCTCTTTCACTCTGTTGCTTTCCAAGTCCTATGGAGTAGGAACCTCTTTAGGGACTTCATTCTTCTTGTCTCACTGAAGAACACATGCAGTAATGGTCTCGTTCAGCAGAGCCTTTCTTGATTTCATCCACAATGACTGATTGTGCAACATACTGATTATCTCCCAGGGAACTTTCCCGTTTCTCTCTCACATACACACACGTGTTTACAGTTTTGTCTGGTAAGTTTAATATTCTGTTTGACAATACTTCATTCTTTCATCTACATACCCATCTGATTCAGCACAAATGATAAATACGATGTTTTCATTTCACAGGTAACAAGGGAAAAATTTGGGGGTGAAGGGGTACACAGACCACTTGGGCAGAACTGGAATCTATCTTCAGTGCATAAAACAAAGTCTCAAAACTCCTCCACTGTAGTCAGACTTTAGGATAAGACTTTTCCTAATAAAACATTTTACCAAAAAAAAAAAAAAAAATACACAAAATTTCTGTTTATTATTTTTAATTCCAAGTCATAATGATTTTGCCCTCCAGCATTTATTCCAAAGTCCCCTTTGAGCTCAATGTTGTCTATCCCTTATTTTACATGTAAGTTTATTCTTTTGGTTTTATTTTCACTAGGGTGACTCTTTTCTAAATATATGCGATGATGTTTAACCGTCTCCTTCCCCACCTCCCAACACCATTCATTTTCATTACTCTTCCGTCATTTGGCTATACCCATCATTTTTGAAATAGAGAACACCTGAACTTTTTTGGAAATGCACATGTCAAAATGTAATAATAATGCTTTTGTTGCTACACTGTTTTAAGAGAAATGAATGGCCTGCTTAATCACCAATTCCAAATTTATATTCAATTTTGAGAATATATATTATTACATTATTTTGGGGGTTTTTGGTTTCTGTTTTCTTTCCCCTGGTTATAAAAGACTCAACTCTATTCTGCAGTCCTGCCTGGCTAGGATTAGGAGTTAAGACATCCTTTATAAATCAGTGTAATCTTTACAACAGGACACTGCCGTATTGAGAATTCCTTTCTGTATTGTGCATTTTCAATTACGTTACATGTTTCTACTTAGTAAGCCAGCTTAATTCTACGCCCTGTCACAATATTAGAACATGTCCAGGCTGGCAAAAGGAGCAATCTTACTTCTCTTGTAAGTTGTTTAGCCTTTGGCACTTATAAATCCCCCCAAAACACTGGGGAAATCCCTTTTCCTTGCTTTTAATATGTCTTTAGATTTATTACTTGAAGAAGCTGCTCACTTAATCCTTTGCTGAGGCCAAGGTTCGTCAGCAGTCTAATAAAGATTCCACAAAAGGAAAGGAGGAAAGCAAAATCAGGTGTTCGAGGATGTTTCAGACTTAAAACACATTTCCAAGTATATTCCCCACAAAAATACACAAGAGTAGACAGGAGGCTTTAAATTACTCTGCATGAATCCAGCCCCATTTATCTTGGGCCCTTACTTCTAGACAGTTCAGCCAGGGCAGCCAGGGCAGAGGCTGAAGGGCCCTTCAGGGACCAAATTACCGTTTTCAAATGGGTCTTGTGTTCCAGGAGTAGGGCAATATTATCTGAGAAATGACACAGAGAGCTGAGGTTCTTCAAAGAGCTCTGCAAAAACATTTAAAATGATAGAAGATTGTGTCATTAAAAAAAAAAAAAGGGAGGGGGTGTTCAAAGTGCATTTTAAGCTGTTCTGGCTAAAATACTAAAAGTTCTGTGAATGGCCAAAGGGAAAAAATGTCACTCTAATTTAATAAAATAAACACTAACATGCTATCTAAAATGCCACTTCCATGTTTCCAGTAAAAGTGACAGGGTCCACACTCTTCATTATACAGTGAAACAATCTTTCAAATTCCCTGTGCAATTCTGATGCAAACACATAACACTGGGAGAATGTGTGTTATCTGAATCAAATCTGATTTCTGTTTCTCTTCCTAGCTGGAGTTTCAGAAAAGGGCATTCAACTTTTTACTTTGGCTCTTGAAACTTCTTTATATTCACATACTTGAGAAAATACAGCACAGAGATTAAAGAAATAACAAGTAAAACTCTCCTAATGCTTAATTTTATCTTTGTCTCTTTGAAGTTTATTTCCCCCCCCCCCCCCCCCGCCCCTTTCTACCCTTACTTTTGAAAGTACTCGAATTGAGTCACTTTAAGAGGCAGGTTTTTCTCCATGATAGTCAGAGGGTTCCAAGGCAAGAAGCTTCAGCACTTTCCCTCCTCTAGTTAGAGGGTTCTGTGAGTCAGAATCCACTGCATAGCAGTGAGTGTGTTTTTGGATTTTAGAGACTAACTCATCCCTTAAAATCCAAAGTAGATATTACCTCCTCCATCCTTGTACAGGCAGGATTAGCTGTTCTTTCAAAATTATAGAGAAGATGAGCAGGGAGCACAGCAGAAAGATCACTAGTACACAGCCACTCACCGTCACATGGGCAGTCCATCTACCTTTCTTTCCAAAGTTCCCATTGCCCCATCTGTAAGATGGACAGCACGTCTATCCTTCTGCTTCAGTGGGCTAATGCAGTAATCAGATGGGTGCAGGCACATGACAGCTTAATAATGCACAAAGTCCTCCACATCCCAGAGTCCACAATTCTTTACCTGAACCCCTTTAGGGGATGAGATATGCATCAGAATTAAGAATTCTCTATATTTTAGAAAGGCAATTGGGTACTATAGCTTGTTGTCTTGTGGTGTCAATTCCAACTCATGGTAACCCCAAGTATTACAGAGTGGAACTGCTCCACAAGGTTGTTTTTGTTTGTTTGTGTGTTGGCTATAATCTTTACAAGGAAACCCTGGTGACATGGTGGTTAAATGCTCCAGCTGCTAACCAGAAGGTCAGCAATTCAATCCACCAGCACTCCCTGGAAACTCTGTGGGGCAGTTCTACTCTGTCTATGTAGGGTCACATGAGTCAGAATCAACTCCACATCAGCGAGTTTACTTTTGGGTAATCTTTACAGAAGCAGACCGCAGGCCTTTCTTCCATGATGGATGGGTTTGAACTGCTAATCTTTCCATCACCAGTCAAATGCAAACTGCCAGAAACCACCCAAGGACTTTACACCTATGCTGTAAACCATTGCCATCAAGTCAATAGCAACACTAACAGGACAGAGTAGAACTGCCTTATAGAGTTTCCCAGGAGCAACTGGCAGATTTCAACTGCAAACCTTCTGGTTAGCAGCTGAGCTGTAACCATTGCACACTAGGGCTCCACACCTATATTATACATACTATATATTATGTAACACTCTGTCAGTGAATATAAACAATAAATGGGAAAAATAAAGATTATAAATAATTAAATCTATTTCAGTCTAGAATAATCTAATCCAAATTCCCTCATTTACCAATGGAGGGAAATGAGTTATCATTCTCCTTTATAGGTAAACATCAATAGCAAGGCAGATGTCACATAGGAAATGTTGGTTATCAGCATTGTTTATCGAGCATTTGCTGTAAGCAGAGCACTCTACGTTGCACTCTGGAAGAGCACAAAATCAGTTAAAAAAAAAAAAACAACTAGTCTCTGTTAGCCTCTCTAACAGCCAGTATGAAGTATGAATTTAGGAGAACTGGAAATCATCAGAAATGAAATGGAACTCAAACATCGATACCCTAAATGAACTGGTATTGGCCATTTTGAATCAGACAATCACAGAGTCTCAAAGATAGCAAGACTATATCTTACATACTTGGGACATTGGTCAAGAGGGATCAGTTCCTGGAGGAGGATATCATGCTTGGTAAAGCACAATGTCAGCAGAAAAGTGGAAGACCCTCAAGGAGATGGATTGACACATTGACTGCAACAGTGGGCTCAAGCATAACTAGGATTGTGAGCATAGTGCAGAACCAGGCAGTGTTTTCTCCTGTAGTACACAGGGTGTCTATGAGTTGGAGCCAACTCAACCCCACCAAACAAGAGTACTGAGCAGTAGGCCAAATACGCAGACTGAGAGACAGGGGCTTAGAGAAGGATAGTCACCTGCTCATGTTAGGGGCTGAGACAACTATCATTCAAGCGAGGGGTGATCAATAAAATTCTGACGGCTACTAGCCTGAAACTGTGATCCCTTTGAGGCAGAGGTAGAGACCACTCCCGCATGCTAACATAGCAAAGTCTGAGTTCCCCAACCAGTTGTTAAAATGCAACTTCCAAGTTCTGGACATAAACTTCCAAGATCAGCCAAATTATTTCAGGAATCTTGACACACGTAAGCATTTCTTCTCCTGAAATGTTGTCTTCATGCAGTATAAGGAAAAAAGGAAAAGAAGAGGAGATGGTTAAAAGAAGATGGGAAAGAAAAGTTCTGAATTATTCTTCACAACAGATAAGGAGAGAATTGTTAATGACAAAGGCAGGATGAATGAGGAAAGATCCTTCAGAGAGAAGAAATTTAAGAGAAGAAAGTAATATAGATTGTAAATCCTTCCCAGAAGGCAAGGTACAAATCATTTTCAACTACAATAAAATATTTCTTAACCACTTAAGAATATCTTAATCACTTCAAGATAAAGGACTTTCCGGAAACACGGCACTATCCTATGTAGACACTGGATCACAAAATTTTTCATGTAATTATTGAATGTTGAACGTCATTTGCTGTACCAATGATAGGTTTGTTTAACTTTTTCAACTATTACGGACTAGATGGCAAGTGTCCAGAGGACAGGAGGTCTTCCCCATATTTTCTTCTATATCCCTAGTCTTCCTACACATTTAGTGTGAAAGACTAAAGACTCAATAAAACACTAAGAACCCATGGTGGAAAGGGAAAGGAGGAAAGTGCTGACACATTTCAGGACTTGCAATTAATGTCATAAAACAATTTACGTTCAGAAAACTTCACTGAAAGCCTAAGTTGTGCTGCACACTTTCACCTGAAACACAAGAAAATAATAATAATTTTATGCAATAATAATAATGATAGCTATAATTTTTTAAGATTTACAACATATTAAGTACTGCTTGCTTCTCATCATTTTTTTAATTTAATCTAGTTTTAAAGGGGTGGTTTCACCTACAATGTCCTGATGAAGGAAACAGAGCTCAAGAATCAAAGCTCATGGAACTTGCTCAAAATCACATAGCTATTTAAGTGGCAGAGCCTGGGACTCAAATCCACGGGTCTATGATTTCAAAGTTCTTGTGTCTCTGATGTTATGTGCATGTATGTCCCCGAGTAAATTCATATGGGTGGCTGCTTTATTTTCTGTGATATTACCACTTCCACTAATTGTTGCAGCAGAATTATCACCATAGCAAGAATGACTGATTATTTTTAAAATCCTCCTCAGTATTATTACTTTTGGTAATAGGGGAAATTCAAAACTTTCCAGTTTTGATTTCTCATTTCTCTCCTTGGGAGATCAGGAGAAACATGGATTGCTCTTCCTTTTCCAACTGGTCCAACTAGGGCTTCAGAGACAGATCTGTAGTCAGACTTGGGGCAGTAACGGACACGTGGCTAGAACTTGGTCTCTTGACTTCGGCTCATGTAATCCAAAAGACATTTTGACTAGTCAGTTTGTACCTACTGAGGATGGCTCAGGTAACCAGGTACTACCACAGCACAACTAAAACCATTCTAGCTCTTAGCTGGTTGAGAGATTAGCTATGCACACATGAACACAGGAAATGAAGTACCCAAATTGGCAGTGTTGACCACAGGAACAGAAGTTCAGAAGAGTCACTATCCTGTGGTGGAAAGGCCACTGCACTTGGAGTGACATACCTGGCCCAACATTGGAACTCTCCACAACAGCCACAGTGGTAGTTTTGACCACTGTCACCTACCTCTTGCAAGATGATTAGCTTGGGAAAGATAAAATATGCCATGTCTCCACCAGTCAAGAATTGTGTGACATTCAGAAATGGAAAACAAGGATAGAGATAGTATCTCTGTGGGCTCAATGGGCACAGGAAATAAGGCATGAAAAGCATCAGGCACAGTGTCTAGCATTGTACCAAATGCTGGCCGTTACTACCAGCCCTCCTAAAGACATTACTGACTACAAAGCTGTAGAAAGAAATATTTCTCAGAGTCTAATTCCCTAGAGGGAAACCCTGGTGGTATAGTGCTTACGTACTATGTCTGCTAACCAAAAGATCAGCAATTTGAATCTGCAAGGAGCTCCTCAAAACTCTACAAGGCTGTTCCACTCTGTCCTATAGGGTCACTATGAGTCAGAATCGACTTGATGTCAGTAGTTGGTTTGCTGTTAGTTTCCTAGAGAAGCCTGATGGTGCACTGGTTAGGTGATACAGCTGCCAAACAAAAGGTCAGCAGTTCAAATGTAACAGCACCTCCTTGGAAACTCTAGGGAGTAGCTGTACTCTGTCCCCTAGGATTGCAATAGGAGATTTTCACTTCTGTTACTCAAGGATCAGCACTTTTGAGTACATCATTGAGCTCTGAAATATTTTTTAAAGTATCAAAAGTGGTGTTACTATCATAAAAACTATAAAATCAGCTGGAGTCGTGTCTTGGGCTTGAACTGTCCCCGGTCTATTTTGGTATTTCGAGGTGCTCTCCTTTTACCAATATTTGCATTGGCAACTGGTCCACATCATTACTAAACATTTGACATCAGAATTAAGAACTTTTGACACTGGGAGAAAAAGTTCTTTCCTCTTACTAGACTTTCTCAGAAATTACTCATTACAGTCAAATGTGCCCAGGACCCTGAAGGCCTGACATATATGTGACAAACCATCACCCAGAGTCAGAAGTCCTTTCCACCACTAAGCAGTGAAGCATTTGCCCCAACCCCGGAACAGGACATTCCCTTTAACTTCACAATTTATCTTTTTATTTCCCCAAACTATCCAATATGAGAAGATTTTCTAACCAGGATTTTTGTCAGCCTTAGAAACACAGAAGACAATGGTGAGTATAAATGAACATCAGATTTCCATTTCCCCACTTCTGCTATTTTCAAACCTCAGATTTTCCACTGATAGTATTGTCTTCAGTGTGCTCATATCTTCACACTAAGCAGCAGGTTACTATTATCTTTTGCCTCAGGAGCCTTTCTTTCCAACATCACAGATGCAACGTTATTAAGTAGAAGTTGAAATGCAACGAATGAAGTTTTAGGAAGGGCCCGTGTCACAGGCAGGGAAAGACTGCCTTAGATGGCAGTCCTACTAAGGCTAGAGACAAAACTCTTCTAATGAAGCTTAAAGCAAACCACAGAGTAATAGCACAACTGCTCACAAAGAACAGCAGATGAGAAGGTTTACGAGTCACAGTGACTCAACGGCAAAGGACAGCAAAGTTTCAACCCACGATGCCCCAGCCTTTTTACTAAGGAAGGCAGAATAATCATCAGAAACCTTAGATTTAACACTTACAGAAACACACTTCTGCAAGTATCGCTGGGTACAGATAAACTGATTGCCCTCCAGCTGATTCCAGGTAGAACTGCTCCCATAGATTTTTCCAAAGAGTGGCTGATGGATTCAAAGTGCTGACTTTTTGGATGGCAGCAAAGCTCTGAATGACTGTGTGCCAGATAACATTCTCCCAATTCCTGGGTTATTCAATAAGGGGTCTGGATAATTTAACTGAGATTGAAAATAACATGTTAAACTAGTCTAACAGATGCCCCTTTAAAATTAAAACAATATCTGCCTTACATACACCCAGAAAACACTGTAATTATTTGCAAGTTAAAGCTCATACACGAGTTAAAAAGGATATTACATAACCATTTCCTCACACTGAAAACAGGCCACAGTCAAAACTATCCCGGATGCATGAAACATGAAGGACAGTATTAGAGATGACCCTACCTTATTGCTTATCTAAGTCTGTCCATCAGTGAGCAATTATGAGGCAGAAAAGACAGTCCTCAATGGCGAATAACTCAGTCATCTCATCTGAGACTTAACAGTCCTTCATGTATGTGTCTGTGTATCTGTGTGTGTGTGTGTGTGTGTGTGTGTATGTGTAGCTATGATCATTTTCCTTTAAGAGTGCTGTATGCAGAGACTCCTGATTGCTTCTGCAGTGGAAAAGGAAGAGGCTGTCCCTCTGAATCCCAATGATCTGCTTTGGCCAAAATCAGACACCCAAGCTGTTAATAAGAACAACACTTGCAGTGTGGGAAATCCTATCATGCAGCAGCCACGGCAGTTGGTTAGAAACTCTTTAGACACTCCTAAGTTGGCAGAAGAGAGCTGTTTCCACTGACAACTATCCCAGTAAACCTCTCCATCCATGTTATTTTGACCAAAGGAGAGAAAAGGACATTGAATGCCATGATTTTCTATACTTTCTGGGTGGTCAGCGCCATGTGTTTGACGATAGTTTCTGTCAAGAGGAAGGTGCGGTTTCATGGGCAAATTTTTTCACCCACCCCCATGTCTCACAATTAAAAGCTGTGGGTGGGAGAAGACGGATTGCTGCCGGCCCGCCCCCTCCGTGGCCCTTCTTTTGGATGGCAGCACCGGACCCAGATGTCAAGCCGGGAGGCGAGAGGCTTCCAGCAGGAGCATCTGGTCCTCTGGCAGATGGTCAGACCCTTGGGTTCCCAGTTTGGGGGCTCCCTCCAGATGTGTCTCCTGCCTCTCTTGTGTGTGCAAGCCTACTCCTTCCTCTGTAGGGTATTTTTCACGCCAAGTCATTTTGGACCAGAAGAATTGGCAGGTTCTTATCTAAGAATAAGATCTTCTATTTTCCCTCTGGGGTTATTATTTTACACAAAGATGCCTGGATCCAAAAGGCATATATATGCATATGTTATCAGAGCCGGCTCCATGGAGAGCTGGCTCACTAAGTGGTGGCTGGGAGGTGCAGAAACAAATCACGCTGTATCATTGCCCCTCCCTCAATTTCTACTCCTATTTTTATGCCTCTCGGTGAAAGCCAATTTCGGTCGACACTAAGGGCAACTCAGAAGAGGAACAAATGCTAAAAGAACTGTCCCTACCTGGGATAAGGAAGAGCTCTCTAGTTAGCTCTGATCTGATGAAGTCATGGACATTGGGACTGGGAATTGGTAGCATACACATGACTTTCCAGGTCCCTGGGGGTGCAAACGATTAATATGTTCACCTGTCAACTGAAAGGTTGGTGTTCCCATCTACTCAGAGTTCCCTCGGAAGAAAGACTTGGTGATCTACTTCCAAAAAATCAGCCATAAAATATTCGATGGCACACAGTTCTACTCTACACACATGGGCTCGCTGTGAGTTGGAACTGACTCAGTGGAAACTGGTTTATGACCTTTGGCTTTCAACAAGGCAGCTACCCCTTGCTCCCCACCACTCCTACCTACTTCCTTCATGTACCACTTCCCGGTCACTGCCTAAGTTGGGAGGGTCCCCTGAAACAGAGTGCTAGGTGACTGTGCCTGAATTTTGGTGATAATAACAAGAATCACCATAATAATATCAAGAGCGACTGCCACTTATTGGGCACCAAGTACTGCAACTGACACTTTACATGCCTTGGTTCATTTAACCCTTACACCATTCCTATGATCCTACTCATTCTACAGAAGAGGAAAGCGATGCTGAGAGAAGTCCCACAAAATAGTAAGTCTGAGACGTGAACCATAGTCTATCTGCCTTGATCTCACTGCAACATCAGTCCAGTTGCTACTGATTGGATATCTAAAACAGGTTAGGGAATATGTTCACGTGTCAGTTGAGCAACAGAGATTCCTAGAATCTCCACACTAGAAAGAATCCTAGAGACTCTCCAAAGTAACCTCACAAGCGATGCTAGAATAGCCCTCAAATTATACTCCTCTTTCAATGAGAAACTCACTGACCACAAGCCTGCCTGGGCTATTCCCAGACGACTGAGTCAGAAGGGTCTTAGTTACTTGAGTCAAATTCAGCCTCCATGTCAATTTCTATCACACAGACCTAGACCTGGTTCTTGCTCTCTGGAGTGACAGAGAACAAGTCTTTCTCTCTCTTGTACACGATAACTCAAACATTTGAAACTATTCCCTGGTCGCCACTAGGATGAGTACAGAATAAATACCACTAATACTCTGTAGTCCTCCTCATAACCACCTAAACAGACAAAAACTGCTGTTGAGTCAGCTCCGACACAGTGATGGTATGACCTAGCAGACACTAAAACCGACCATCTGAAAAACACCTTGATTCTTGAATTGTCCACTTGCTTCCCTAGCTAGGATTTAAGCTCCTGAGAGATCCTATCTTGTCTAAGGCTGTATCCCACTTACCACTCAGGAGGTACCCATCACCATCAAATTGACTTCAACTCTAAGTAAACCTATGGGACAGAATAGACCTGCCCTGAAGGATTTCCAAGGCTGTAGATCTTTTTGGAAGCAGACTTCTATGTCTTTCTACCTCAGAGTAGCAGGTAGATTTGTTTAGCAGCCAAATGCTTTAACCACTACACCACCAGGCCCCTTCTTTTAGTAGGCAGTCAACAGTAAGTGTGTGAATACTACCTGTAACTTCAGGCTCAAGTTAATTCATTCATATATCCATTCATTCATTTGTTAATTCATTGATTGAATATCCATCACTTGCTGAGCACCGGCCATGTTCCAGGCAAAGTGCTAGCAATGAATTCAACTAGCAGCGAGCATTTACCATCATAATGAAGATCGTAAAAAAACATTTATTAAGAGTCTACCTGGATATATGCTAGGTACTAGGCATCATCTAATTTAATCTCCACATCAATGTTATGATGTACTTACTCTTTTACAGATAAGGAAACTGAGACTTAGTGAGGGTAAGTAAACCTTCCCCTGGTTTACACAGACATTAAGCGGTGAAGGGGATACTCAAAGCCAAGTTTTCTGATTCTAAAACTCATGCTCTTACTCTGTAGTATTCTGCCTCCCATGTGCTGAGAGTAAGGAGTCCCTGCCTATGTATTTTTAATTGCTGTGGGGAAGGAGAAGAAATTCTTAGGAAGCTAACAAGAAGGCCCCCGACAAATTAGAAAGATGATCACAGAATGCATTAAAACTCTACCTATAAATTAATTATGTATAAATTACCAAGCAAGGGCAACGATGGCAATCTATGTCCAAGGCCTAAACTGACTTGAATGATCAGAGCAGGGTGAAGTCAGAAGACTTTTGTAGAAGCAGAAGAGAATTTATTTAACATGCTCCCAAGGCTGTTCTAACCATTGCACTCAGAGAATAATGGGTAAAGAAAGTTTCTACATGTAGAGTGGTCTGATCCAAAGTTCAGAGATGGCACAGGAGCCACAAGAGGTGTAGCAAGAAACTTCGTTGTGGTGGAATGAAGGGAAAGAAGGGGTGGAGAGAAATGAGAAAGTTGGAAAGACAGGAGGGATGTTCACAATGCCAGAAGAGATTTCCCTGAAACAAAATAGATATCCTGTGGTTTCATCTAGATCTCACAGGTTAAGACAGCTGCGATCGTTAGCTTACGAAAGACCTCAGGGCAAGTTAGCACCACCATTAGGCTGATACATTGACAAAAGCTTCTGCAGACCCAAGTAAAACCAGGCTTAGTTCATTCAACTCCAGTCATGGCAACCCCACAGGTGTGAAAACAGCATTCTGCTCCACAAGATATTCAGTGGCTGACGTTTCAAAAGTAGATCAACCAAGCCTTTCTACCCAGGAGCCTCTGGGAGGGCTCAAATCCCTTCAGTTAGTAGCTGAGCACCACGTAGAAATCATTTAAACCCCATATGAATGAAAAAAAAAGCATACAAGGCTTTTGCTCCCAGTGAGGGACAGCCCCTTCTGCAGGTGAGCTAGCTTCTTTGTCAGGCTGGATTCTGATTATAATCCACAAAGCTTCCCCTTCCCCAGACCAGTTCATTCATTTATAAATAAGACGATTACTGACCGCTGACATCGTAAACAGCTTTCTACATTTTCCTTCAACCTTTCCTGTTTGTCTCTTTTCCCTTTCTTCTTCATATATTTACTGTCTCTGCGTCAGGATGAGTTTATCTTACTGTCCAGTTCCAGTCAATTCCATCTCACAGAGACATCACGTGTGTCAGAGTAGAACTGGGCTCCGTAAGGCTTTTAATGGTTAATTTTTCAGAAATAGATCACATCTGGGGGAGACTCGAACCTCCAACCATTCAGTTAGAAGTTGAGTGCATTAATCATTTACAGGAACTGGTTCCCTTACTAAAAAAATAAAATAAAACACCAAACCTGTTGCCATCAAGTCTATTCTGACTCCTAGTGAACCTACAGTTCAGAGTAGAACTGCTCCATAGGGTTTCCAAGCAGATGGTATATTAGAACCACCGACCTTTGGTTATCAGCCAAATTCTTAACCACTATGCCACCAAGATTACCCTTCCTTTAATAAAATCAAAATCAAAGGCACTGCCACTGAGTAAATTTCAACTCACAGGGGCCTTATAGGACAGAACAGAACTGCCTCACAGGGATTCCAAGGAGTGCCTGATGGATTTGAACTGCCAGCCTTCTGGTTAGCAGCTGTAGCACTTAACCACTACACCACCAGGGTTTCCCTTTCCGTAGTAGCTGGCATCAATTAATAATTGCAAGTCTGCTCAGTAACGGCCTCTCCCTCTGGCTTCTCCCAAGGAGTGTCCCTTGATTAGGGGGCGTGGAAGTCACAGACAGTAGGGTGCCCTCAAGCCCTGTCCTCCCTATCAAAAGCCTGGAAGATAACAGTCAAGATTTGGGTTGTTAACTTGTGTTCAGGAGGCAGATCTCTTTCTCTCTTGCTCTTTTTCACTTAAAATAAATGCAGTCAGCTAACTTTCAAGCCATTAGTGGTGGCTGATTAATTTTCAAAGTGAATTCAGTTTTAAGCCACTTCTACAAATAGACACTTTATTGAACTGAAGAGTCAAGAAGGGATTGGATTTTAATTGTATTTGATCCAAAGATAATCAGTGGCTTCACAATCTCACCTCTCTGTGTTCTCTAATTATGAGCAATATCCCCCTACCTAGTGTTGACAGAGCACTTCATAATTTTCCATGTTTTTCTGCTCATAAATAAAAAAAAAGAACTAAACTCATTGCCATTAAGTCGATTCTGACTAATAAGAACTCTATAGGACAGGGTGGAACTGTCTCATAGGCTTTCTAAGGAGGTGCTGATGGATTCAAACTGCTGTACTGCCAGGACTGCCTTCCGCTCATAACTCCTGGTTTAATCCTTCCTCCACCCTGTGAGGTATATCAGGCAGGCAGTATTATCATCACTTGAGAAGGTATGAAATGAAAGCTTGTGAAAATAAAGGATCCTGTCTTACAAGAAGAGACAACCCACTGCTGTCGAGTCAATTCTGATTCATAGCAACTTTACAGGACAGAGTAAAGCTGCCTTATAAGGTTTCCAAGTACTGCCTGGTGGGTTTGAACTGTCAGCCTTTGGGTTTGCAGCCATACCTCTTAACCACTACTCCACCAGAGTTTCCTTACAGAGAGAGAACAACAACCAAAAAAAACCCAAACCCACTGCCACACAAGTTGATTTGGGCTCATAGCGACCCTACAGAGTAGGATCCCAGACAGAGTTTCCAAGAAGCACCTGGCAAATCTGAACTGCTGACCTTTTGGTTAGCAGCTGTAGCACTTAACCACTACTCCACCAGGGTGTCCTTACAGTGCGAGAAGAATAACAATAACAAACAAAAAAATCAGTCCCATTGCCATCAAGTCAATTCCAGCTTATAGAAACCCTACAGACAGAAAAGTAGGGTGGCCAGATACAATTTCCAAGAAGCACCTGGCAAATTTGAACTGCCAACCTCTTGATTAGCAGCTGTTGCACTTAACCAACCACTACCAGGATTTCTGTACAGGGGGATGGGCGGATATAATCCAAAACCTATGTCCCTGACTCCAATCTCATTTTACTTCCTGTTGGGTCATACCACCATAGCAATGGAAAAACTGTGCTGTGGTAATTAAGAGCACAGTTTCTGTATTCAGACTACTTTGAATTCAAATTCCACTTGGAAGTTTGGGGGCCTCAGTTTCCACATCTGAAAAGGGGAGGGTAGTGTCTACTAATAGGGCCTACTTGCAAATACTGTGAACTCTTTTATTAACCAGCGTGCAGCACTTGGGACAGAGCCTGGCACACACAGTGTGAGCTGCCACCCTCTTCCATGTCACAGGACCAAGTATTGCACGTCACAGCCTATTAGTTGTCTCCTACTTCAAGTCCTAAACTTGAAAGCAGAATTTACAAATCCTGAGCCTGTGACCTTCCTTATTTCATGTGGGATACAGAACTTTGTTTGTTTGTTTAATTGCTAGCATTTTTTTAAGAAATTGGAACTTTGGAAAAAAAAATCAAGATATCCTGCATTTCTCAAAAAATGAGATATTCCCCCAGTACAGGGTCTACATTGCTACATGACAACAATTAATTGGAGTTCACCAGAGGCTGGCCCTTTAAACACAGCACACACTCACCAGTTTACCATAGTCCCCACCACTCCCTACTGCCCTCTCAAACCTCACACATCCATTTACATTAGTGCTTGGCACAAGCAGTGTTTAAATTTGCCTGTTTTCCCTTAGTGAGACCATAGTGTACCCCTGCTACAAGAACTTTCTACAATATCTTCTAGAGCTAGCTAGATGACTTTTAAGAAGAAACTTGTCATTGCTGTGAGCTCTTATAGTCACCATAGATCTCAGTGCCTTCTCTTTATCCCCTCACCTACTTATATGCATACCTGCACTGAGGGAAGAAAGACAGTCGACTCATTTTGCTAACAGCAAACTTCAACTGAAATCAAACTGGAATAAACTGAAATTCAATGAGGATTACAGAGTTAGGCTTCAAGTGATGGTTTTTACTTTCTATAAAAATCTCCCACTTTGCACCTATTCAAATAAGCATTTCTGCTGTATGACTTTCAACTGCCCTCAAAATATATTTTGTTACTTGGTAATCAAATTTGCTTATGCCATAAAATGCCCTGCTTCCTGTGTGAATATAAAAAAGAAAAAGTTAGAATTGAGGAATATTGACTATTACTGGAAAATTAAAGGGCCCTGCACTCTCTTAATCATGAGATGAGTTGATTAAACAGGCAGTTTGTTCTTGAGTTCGGGCAGTGGCATTTTGGCATTGCTGTGTAACTGGGTGAGGATTAAGTCATTTCTCAGCCTTCCTTGGCAGTGTCTTTTGTTATTTACAATATTTACTTCAGGGAAATCTTGGCGTGTTGCATATTTATCTTGCTGAAAAATGGGCCCGTAAATGGGTATCACCTTTTGAACAAAGCCAAATGTTGTGGTACTAATTTGGTTTATGAAGTGTGTAATTCAGTTCCTTTGCACAGGGGTAACATTTGTCTTCTGCTTTTATTAAACTACCATAAAACAATTTTTCTTGCTCATTATTGAAATATGCATCGCTGGGGTTGGGGCAAAGGGAATTAATGACGAAAGTTCTAAAGGTGTTTCAATGACACTTCCTCTCTGTTCTGCTGCTTGCCATTGGAAAACTTAAGCAAACAGGGAGCCTGCAAGAAAAGCCCTGCTTATTTCCATTTTGTGGGTAGCAGGAAGGATACAGGGGTCTACAGAAGGGGAACAAAATAAATCAGTCATTTTTATGAGATTATTTCTATGAAACACATGCCTTCATTAACAGCAGCTATTTATAAATAGCTCCTGATTTATTTTCATTTCATTCCAAGTATATTTTAGTGCCCCTGAGGTTAGCAGCATAGAAACTAACCTACCCAACCAGCTGTACATTAAGTTGATTCTGATTCATGGTGACCCTAGGAATAAAGGGGTAAAGGTGGTATCAAGAAATAATATGCCTTCATCCCTAGCTTCTCTTTGTCATTTTGACTGTGTTTCGCATTCATTCTGTACTGGAGCATTTTAAATGACAGCTACACTATCCCACTGGGAACAGATCACTTGCCTGGATGCAGGCTACCTGTGTTGTTCCTTATCTCCAGCGACATGGAGATAAGTCAAATCACCTCTAGGATAAAACAGATGAGGTATTTCAGAAGCCAGTCATATATACAAAAAAAAAGTATCCTTTTTCCAGGCAAACAATGCAATACAAAAGCAACTTAAAATTTACTTTATCAACACATGCTACTAAAAAGTTGTCACCTACCTGACACTCAGCATTTATCATGTGTTCAAGGAGGGATGGCTTCTACACCCTGAGTACTTACTGTACAGCTGACACAATGCTAAGTAACTTACTTGCTTATTGAATCCTCACCACATTTTACAAATAAGGATAAGGGAGAGAGATAATAGAGAGAGCGAGTGACTTGCTGAAGTACATGGAGCCAGAAGGAATAGAGTCTTAGACTTATACTACAGATAAATTTGTTATCTGACTATAGTTTACCCAAGCCCAAACTAAACCCACTGCCATCGAGTCAATTCCTACTCACAGTGACCCTACAGGACAGAGGAGAACTGCTCCATGCAGTTTCCAAAGAGTACCTGGCAGATTCAAACTGCTTGGTTTTTGGCTAGCAGACATATGAGCTTAAACACCATGCCACTAGGGTTTCTGTATTCAGTTTTGCAACTAGTAAATTCTATTTTAAAGGATTTTCTAAGGAACCATGAGAAACTCCAAGAAACAGAAGACACACAGCTTCTGTCTTCAAGACCTTTACCATCTCACCAAGGAGATGAGAGACAGAACAAGATGCTGACTAAAATTTCAACAGGAGCTGAAAGCGACTTGAGTCTGTGCCACTCTTCTCCCAGAGAATTCTAACACCTCTTTGAAATAAGAGGTCTATTTACTTACACTGATGAACATCTGTATGCCATGATAGCCTAGGACTGGGGGTGCTTTCAGAGGGTTAGGACTCTCAGCGCTAAAACAGAGAAAGTGTTGGCCAACTGGGACAGCTGGTCACCATAACAGCAACTGTGGCTAGAAACGAGAGATACAACAATGAATAAGACAAATAACCATCCCTGTCTTTTCCCAGTGGTCCCTCTAACACAGGCTTAGAGAACAAAACCACCAAACCCACTGTCCTCAGGTTGATTTCAACTCCTAGCAACTCTAGGGGACAGAACAGAACTGCCCCATAGGGTTTCCAAGGAGCGCCTATTGCATTTAAACTGCTGAGCTTTTGGTTAGCAGCTGTAGCTCTTAGCCACTGCACCACTAGGGTTTCCCAGACACAGAAGCAGTGGGCAAATGTAACGAGGGAGTACACTGCCCAGTGACAGCACAGCCTCCCAGGAGAGTTGTCGATATGCTTCCCTTAGGTTTAAAAAGTCATCACAATAAACAAAATTGGAAACAAAAAGTGTTGCTCTTCCAAAGAACTGAAAACATACTTTTCTCAATGAAGTAGAACAGAATAAGACTAAAATCATGCCCACAGCTGACAAATATAAGAAATGCATATTATATAGCCTTATTAAATACTCAACACTTAAAATAATTCTACAATGCATTGACCCATCACTGAGATGTTCTGCATAAAAGATAACATGAGTTGAAAAAGAAAAACTTCCTGGATATAAGTAAGATTTTGGATTGCTAATGTTACCAAACCCTTTCAACTCTCATGGGGTTTCCTCGTTCCACTAGGTGAATTTCTGAGTAATCAATATCATTTGTTATATTTAATGAATAGGAACAGAATCAGTTCTCCTTCACAACCACCACCGACACCCCAAAATGTATCTTTCGAGTAATGAATACATTACAGTAGCAATTAATGTCAACAATATTAAAAAAATTACAAATGCTCAGAGATGTAACCAACCAAAACCAAACTAATTGTTCCCAGAATTGTTCTCTTTTGTTCCCAGTGCATTTACAAGGTATGTAGTAAATTCTAGAACTCACTTCAAATGGAAACCTCTCCCCATACCACTAAAATGACTTAATTGAGAAATTAGAAGCAGCCACATTGACTGTTCAAAGCATAACTAACAGTTACAGAAAAAGATGTCCCAAAAAACCGTAACAAAATAAGATGCAAATCTGCCTCCCGTTAGCCACCCTCCCACCCCCTACCCCTTCCCACTGCCCAATTTTCACAGAACGAAGTTACTGAGCTAGAGTCTGGCAACTCATGAACATGAACATGAAATTTTGTGGCTCTGCTCACTACTTATAACACATGCTGCTTTGCATGCTGGCATTTATTTCCCAAACTACTAGGAGATACAGATATAGTAGATTTATGTGTATATCTTTGTATGCACAATGTATGCATTGTATGCATTCTAAGTATCTCCATGTAGACTTATCATATCTGTATAGTCTATATAGATCTGCAAATGTCATCTTTGCTAAAAATGGTGTAGTCACAGATATATTACCCTAACACACTACCTTTGCCCATTGCTGTCAATGAGTTATTATAACTTTTGTCTGCAAAGAACAAATCCCTGGCTAAATCCTTATCTCTCTCCTTCCGCATTCTGTCAAGTTCCTTGGCAAATGAGGCTCCCATTAACTCAACCTCAGCTACAAAGTTCGCATTGCACCTTGTTTTTTCCCAATCAACTTAAATTAACCAATCTGGGTTCTGGAAGAAGAAAACCATTTTGTCGCAAACACATCATGTATTCTGATCAGGTGTGCTTTGCTACTTCCACCCTAGTAGTTCCCAACTTCATTTTAAACACGGATAAGAGGCCCCAAGAAATGCAGATTTATAACTGATGAGATGCATTTGCACCTCCAAACACAAATTATGTTAATCAGGTGTTTCAGCAGAGCCAGAAAAGAGATGGTGTGATTATTCTCATGAAGCCTCAGTGATTGGCAGCTTGCTCACACTGAGAACCAGACCCGGTTGGCTTGGCAGAAACACGCAGAGCGCATGTCTCGTCCTCCTTAAATAAAAGCTGCTCCACACTCTACCTGTCCAGCAGAGCCTGTGGTCAGGCTGTTCTGCTCACCATGCATCAATGCCACTTTGTTCAGACCGACTGGCTCTCTCAAAAGTGACCCTCCTGCCGTCTGTATTATTTAAAGGAGATTTATGGCTGGGTGTCTTGTGTTGTGAAACACGAGCTATGACCCCTGAGCTGGGAAGCCAGCAGGAAAAAACATTAATATTATGGCACATGGGGAAATGAAAGTCATATGAAGCAGCAAAAAAAGAGGACCAAGGGAAATGTGAAATTGGAAATAAGTATGAGCGTACTACAAACTGCACCAAGTGTTTGAGATTCTTCTCTGATGGAGCCCCAAGATGCAGTCAGGTGTGTTCTATTGTTTTGTTTTGTTTCCAAAGGCACAGTAGCGAATGCCAAGCACCAAGGACTTACATGGGAAAATAGCCCAGCTTAATGAGAGCACCAAGTATCAGGTTGAATATTAAAGAGGATCAGATCATTTTAGCACCATTAGGACCATTTGAAGTTATGCATACTAAATTAAAGATAATCAAAACTCATGCTTCAGGGCACACTCTGATTGTCGATAGGGTCAGGAAGAATTCACCCTCTCCTGACACAGTGCTTTCTAGGACCAGTGGGACTGGTCATTAGGAGGGTTTTTCCAGTTATAGATCAGGTAAGAAGCAGCAAAAAGGCCAGAGCCAGAACTAGAGGGACAAATGTTAGAGCTTCTAACATAATCAGAAGGCTGTTTCTTGTTTTCTCTTTTGCATGTTGGAAATGAAGAGGCATTACCATTCTAGTTAAGCTGTAAAATAAATACATTTGACTTGTATTATTGGTGTCAGTTTATTTGTCCTTCTGTGGTCTCAGTGTCCTCCTCTGTAAAATGGAGAGAAATACCATTCCAATCAGAAAAAGGGCAGTCACTGAGCTAAGCAGGGATGCTCCAACAGTAATAATGGTTAAAAAGCACCCTTCACATGTTGATTTGTTTTTCCCAACAGTGTAATCTTCTGTCAATACTTTGATCAGAAAAAGACACAACTAATTTCCATTATAGGCATCCTGGTGGCACAGCAATGAAGTGCTCAGCTGCTGACTGAAAGGCTGGAGATTTGAACTTATCACCCAGAAGCTCCTTCGGCAGAAAGACCTGGTGATCTGCTCCTGCAAAGAATACGCAAAACAAAACCAGAACATACCACCTTCTGACTTATAGGGACCCCATACGATAGAGTAGAATGGACCCATAGGGTTTCCAAGGCTATAATCTTTTTTCAACTTTTTTTATTGTGCTTTAAGTGAAAGCTTAGAGTTCAAGTCAGGTACTCATACAAAAACTTAGTTATGTGGCCTTAGTTGCTCCGCCTACAATGTAACAGCTCACTCCTCTCCACCTCCTATTTCCCATGTCCATTTAACCAGCTCCTGTTCCCTGCTGCTTCTCATCTCATCTCAGGAAAGATCTGCCCATTAGATTCATGTATCTACCTGAGCAAAGAAGGACACTCTTCACCAGTGTCATTTTATGTCTTATTTATAGTCCAGTGCAATCTTCGTCTACAGAGTTGGCTTCAGAAAAGGTTTTAGTTCTGGGCCAACAGAGAGTCTGTGGCCTGGTCTTTTGGGGACCCTCCATTGCGTCAGACCATCAAGTCTGGTCTTTTTACTAGAGTTCCAGTTCTCTACCCCACTTTTCTCTCGTTCTTCTAGGGACTCTTTCTTGTATCTTCCCTGTCAGGGCAGTCACTGGTGATAGGCAGGAATCATCTAGTTCTTCTTATCTCATGCTGATGCCAAGGCTATAATCTTTACAAAAGCAGTCACACCTTTCTCCCTTGGAGCCGCTGGTGAGTTCTAATCACTGATCTTTCAGTTCGCAGCTGAGTGCTTAACCAATGCACCACCAGGGCTCCCCCTGTAAAGATAAAAGTCCAAAAAACTCTAAAAGCAGTTCTACTCTGTCACATAGAATCACCACGAGTCAGACTCAACCATACGGCATCTTACAATGACCTAACAATTTCCTTTACTGGTACAAAGATGTGTGTAGAACTAGAGCAGTAAGAGGGTTTGGTGTGGGGAGTGAGAGGGGAGGATATCACTGAATCCTAAACACATCTCTTACTTTGACAATGTTTCCGAAGACCTATAAGCTTCTATTACTTTGGTGAAATTAAAGTCTACAGTAAAGAAACAATATGTTTAATCTCTGTAGCTAAAATGATTTTTTTTAACCCTGTATTGTATTTGTTCTTTTGCTCAGTGAAAAATTAATGGATGTGTGCCTTCAGATTAATCTCAGAAACATCTGGTAATTTTTTTTTTTCTCAATCTTTAAAGCTGTCTCAGAATGAATGGTCTGTATAATTAAAAACCTAGGGATTTGGGGCTCTCTCTTGTCTAGATTTACACCATAGTAGTTGGTAAAGGACCTTGAAAAATATTGGAATGTCTCCAAACAAAGGGTAGCTGATTTGTTTGCAGTGATTCCATAGGAAATTGGAACATTAAATTTGTGACTCCAAAAGAAACCACGACTGTCTTTTAGTAGCTCACAAAATTCTATTTTCAATTAGCACCTGCAGATCCCAAGCTTCACATTCAAATTTGTATTTTAAAGCAGTGTGTGTTTACGTGTGAGTGCATGTGGAAGGGAGTAGGGTAGTTTACAATCCAGAGATGGGGATTTTCTTCACCTGTCTACTGCAGAAAGGAGACTCAATTGTGTAATGGTTAAGTACTCAGCTGCTAACTAAAGACCAATGGTTGGAACTCTCCCACTACTCTGTAGAAGAAAGAAAGATTCGGCAATCTGCTCCCATAAAAATTACAGCCTGAAAAACCTTATGGGTCAGTTTTACTCTATGAGTCAAAATCCAGCTTGAAGGTACCTAACAACACAAAAATGAACGCTGTGCCTTAGTATTTTGGTGGTATAATTTTCACTTTCCGCCTGCTGAATCAGTGCATTCCTTAAGGCAAGATGGGCCACCAGCAGCTCTACTGGAGTCATCCGAGAAAGTTCGGCCAAGGTTCCCACTCTTGCTTTGTGTGCTCAGACTGGCACAGTGTGATCCGGCAGTGTGGCCTCCGTATGTGCCGCCAGTGCTTCCATCAGTATGTGAGGGACATAAGCTTTATTGAGCTGGACTAAGTGATCTTCCCTGAAGTATCCTAGATATCTACACAACAAAGGAAACAATGCTGTTGGTGCTTTGTACCTAATTTTGCCCAAACCAATCTACTTATGTAAGGCAATCCCAATACAAATTCCAGTGATGTTTTTTAATGAGATGGAGAAAGAAATCACAAAATTTGTTTGGAAAGGGAAGAAGGCCCGGGTAAGTGAAGCACTACTGATGAAGAAAAACACACTGGGAGGCCTCTCACTACCTGACTTTAGAACCTATTACACTGCCACATTAGTCAAAACAACCCGGTACGGGCGCAAAAGGAGACAAATAGATCAAGGGAACAGAAGTGAGACCCCAGAGATGACACCATCTTCCTACAAACAGTTGATATTCCACAAACGCCCTAAAACATTAACCTGGGGTAAAAAACAATCTCTTCAACAAATGGTGCTGGCAAAATTGGATATCCTTCTGCAATAAATCGAAACAAGACCCATAGCTTACACCTTATACAAAAACCAACTCACACTGGATAAAAGACCTAAATATCAAATCTAACAGTAAAGCTCATCCAAGAAAAAGTAGGAACAACAACAGAAGTTTTAATATACAACGTAGACAGACTTCAAAATCTGTCAAACAAACCACAAACAGAAGAGGAAATCGATAAATGGGAACTGTTAAGAATCAAACACTTCTGCTCATCCAAAGACTTTACTAATAGAATTAAAAGGCCACCTATAGAATGGGAAAAAGTATTTGGCAACTATATATCAGACCAATGCCTGATCTCCATAATCTATAAGGTATACAAAATATCAATAAAAAGATAAGTAATTTTCACTTTCCATGTGGCCTTCATGCATAGCTCCCATTATCTGTTAGTGGAGGTTTCGGGGCAGCTATGTTGCTGAACAGGTTTCAGCAGAGCTTCCAGACTAAGATGGACTAGGAAGAAAGGCCTGACAAGCTACTTTGAAAAATCAGCCAATGAAAACCCTACAGATCACAACAGTCCAATCTGAAACTGATGAGGGTGATGGTGCATTCTGTTTGTGCTTGAGGTTGCCATGACTGGTGGCTGACTCCACAGCAGCTAACAAGGTCCCACAGGCTCCCTTCACTCCTCTGTCATCTGAGCACATCTTTAAATTTCAGAAACTCCCAGAAAACTTTCCTCAACAAGTCATTTATCTGAACAGAGAACCTCAACAAAGTGCCTTCTGTCTAAGAAATCACTAAATGCTAAAAGTAAATGTGATGTCTATTTCAGGGAAAATGCTTGGGCCTTCTTGAATTCACTCCTTCAGTGTTCAGTGCTTGCTCCTTTACCTTTGTGTGTCTTCTACCTAACCCTGTATTACCAATGTAAGCTGTCAATTCCCACAGTCCAGAGACACATCCATTGAAAGGAGTCTTACACAGCCTGGTAGTTTACTAGTTTCAAAAAGATAATTAATAAAAAGTATTCGATGATGAAAGAATTTGTTTTTAATTGCCCATAATCCTCAGAGTTGGAGGAGGGAAACGAAGATCCATCTTCTTATCCGTCTCACCTAAACCAAACTGCAATCCACAACTACTGTGTCAGGAGGAAACCAGACACATTCAGCTGTGACACCAGGCAGTGTGAGCAAAAACAATAAAATCATCACCGCCCCGTAAAAGCCTCATTTCCCTTTCCCACCTTGCCCCAGTTGGACAGCGCCATGGTAGGACAGTACACCTGCCAATCTCACTATAGTCCTCAGCGGGAATCACCAGGAGCTGAGAATCTCAGCACCCACTTCACGTGCCCAACTTGGCAGAGAAAATGTAACTATTAAACAACACTGATATTAGATTAGATGATGCTGTCATCCCACTGTTATCCAATTTATTCTGCTCTGACACAGTAAGAAGTGGCTCTGTGTCAATAATGGCTAATAAATACAGTCATACCTGAACTCTATCACCATTTTTGTATGCTTTCACAGACAGGAAAGAGTGCTCTCCTCCATTTCTCCAAGTTCATTTCTATCCTGGGTGAATAATGACAGTTTCAGAGCCTACTTAGCTGTAAAGAACCTTCATGGAATGACTCATGTATTTGGTGGTAAAGAACCTGCTATTGACTCCAGGCTCATTTAGCTGGGATGCACTACGTATGCCTTGCACAGGAAGTAACTGCTTATCCCCTTGGTTCCTTCTGGATGGACACACAGAGCAGGAACACTGCAAATTTGGAACAGTCGTTGCTTTCATCAATGGATGCTAGCCGCTTTCCAGAGTTCCAGTTCCAGAACTTAGTGAATGCTTTGCCTTCCTGTAATCCAGAGTTTTACCAAACTTAACACTGACAATATTTATAGGTCTGGTTCATGTACTAGCCTGTAGTACACTTTGTCACTAAGCACCACTGAGTCATTTTCAACTCCTAGTGACCCTACAAGACAGGATTTACTTGACAGAGTTTTCTAGGCTGTGGTCTTTATGGAGCAGATCACCAGGTCTGTTCTTCCTCAGAGCCACTGGTGAGTTCAAACCACTAACATTTCAGTTAGCAGTAAGCACCTATCATCACACCAACACTTAGCACACAGTCCATCAGTGCCTTACATGTTTGCAGGATCATAAACATCATCTGGGAACATTTAAGTATACAGATTCTTAAGCCTCACTCCACACCTACTAAATTGCAATGGTTTGGTGTTTCCACTTGAAAATGTATGTTTTTAACTACTTTCAGGTGATTCTGACAAACAGGAGAGTTTGGGAAACAGCTGAGTTTCAGGGGATCTTCCCAAAATCCTGTAAAGAAGGCAGGGCAAATGTTGGCTCTATTTTACGGATGAAAAAAACAATAGAGTTCACGGAGGTTAAGCTTCCTCCATGGTGCTTTATTCTGCTTCATTAGCCATGTTGTATACATGGCTTAAATTCTTATCCTTCCCTCTCTATCAGCCCCCATCAAATAACGTGTAGCACACGGTAGATACCCCAAGATAGTGTAGGTATTCTGGCAGATAGTAGACTCTCATTGCAAGACCAACTCCTGTGACACTGCCCCCAGTATCCAAAGGATGCCTAGTATACCCTTGCCCATTTTCTCTGGCATCCCTTTTGGCCCACAACCTGGCACAATCCGTCCAAGAGTGCCTTGCTCTGAAGAGGGATTAATCCCCAGAAATACTACACATGAGGATATAATATAAAAAATATCTGTACAATACAGCTTCTTAAGCAATTATCCTATACTACTTGGGTTCCATAACAAAAGTAGAATTACAGGATTTTTTTTAATGCATATGTTGTTAAGTTTTACTTTAATCATTTGTGGCATTCTTTTACATTATTTTACTATTGCATGTCAGTAATCAGTGAGAATTAAATTTTTGAAAACTTGCATTGAAAATTAACTCTCATCAGAAACAGGATTAAGATTAGGGCTTTCATGGTTCTAAAGCTGAACTAAGTGGAGGAAAAGATGGTACACAGGGGGGACATTTCCCTTGACTTAACACACACCAGTGGGCATGAATGATTTCTGAGAATTTGCCATCAGTGTTTTCTGAAATGGTCTTTGGTGATCTGTCCTCTCTGCGTTGTTCCTCGTGGTTGTAGCAGCAACGGCTGTACCTCGATAAAGAGGAAGCTCGGTACTGTGTGCTCCCATCGAGAATTGGGGGGAGGCTGTGTAGACAACTGGAGCATTAATGGACTCTGCACCAGTTCTGAGTTACTTACTGCCTAGGAGGAGGGAGAGCAGAGGAAAGGGCCTCAGTATGGGTTTGGCAAAGCCTCTAGCAGGCCCTGGGTCTCTGCCTCTCGGACACCTACCAAGGACACAGCGCCTATTCAGAATCTGAGTTGATGTAGGCTTTTCAATCAATAACATATGGCCACGAAAGCACAAGTTGCTATACAAACAGACTGAAATAAGTACACTCAGCAAATCAAATATCTGTACGTAAAACAACAAAGCTTTTAGTCTAACTGCCGAAAATGAAAAACAAGTCTACTTAAAACCAGGCTAAATGAGCAACCCGTTATTCGGTGGGAGTTTTTGGAGATGAATGAGCTGGCAGATGCTTTATTCCAATCATTAAGGCCAGATATCAATAATTTCTGAGGATCAGAGGCAAAACTCACCAGAAACAATTTGACGCGGTGGGGGTCTATAACTTCTCCCCCCACCCCACTCCCCCATTTCCCGACTCCTCTACCCCCACTGCCCTCCCAAACTCGGGCTGGTGCAATGAATGCTGGGAAATAACAGCTATTTAAACAGCCAAGTTGCTCCCACCACACCAGCTTGTTAGCCTTTATCTTACATGCATTTTTTTTTTCTTTCCTCCCAGATTCATGATCTCAGATTAGGTAGGTGGTGGGGGTGGCTCGAATATACCTTCCTGTTACCCGAGACCTGGATCAGGGAAGGTGCTTATTAATATCATGGAGATATGATTTTTAATGATCTCTGAAAACAGCCTATATGGGTGTGAATAATGGCACTGTCTCATTGCATGCGTGGTTTGTGCTTTTGTCTCAGACAGGTTCATTTTTCACTGGAGGGGAAAGGTTCATGCCACACGAGGGGGTAACCAGTTGATGTTACAAGGCTGACTATTAGGCCCCTTGCTGTTCCACATGTCACAGGGAAGGCCTCCAGCCGGCAACCTTAATACCTACTTCAGCATCTTGAAGAAATTAATGAACACAGCTTCTATGGCAAAACATTTCAATCAACCCTTACCAGCTGTGCCTATATTTAAGAAAAAGGAGGAAAAAAAAATCCAGGTTTATCAAAAAAAGTTTCTTCAAAAGATCAACCATGGTTTTGACTATGTTCTGGGTGGGGGAGGTGGAGAAAGGGAAAGCAGGAGGAATAAAGGTAGAAGGGTGCCAGTGCCCAGTGCCAAAAGATGTGCTCTGGCCCCTGTGTTTGTTGAACAAATTAAGCACGTTCTGGTTTTTCACCTGCTGAAGTAGCAGCAGTGCATATGGCCTAGAAGTTAAAAATAAGGAAATATGCATACATTACCATACTTAATGGACGACCCTCTCCATTTAATATGCAAATTTCCTGAAATATTACTGAATGCCGTCTGTTCTAAATGAATAAATTTGAATTGCAATTAGAATAATCCTTTATAATTAATGAAAACTGTCAATTTTAGTTCATAAGTAATTTGATTAACAGGATGATGGGACACTTATCAAGTTCACTGGACTGCGAGGGTCTCAGAAAGCTGACGGTGAAAATAGGGCGGGCCAGGCACTCAGGCTCCACCGGAGTATTATCCTAAATTATTGATAACACAAGCTAATGAACTTTGGAAAGTGAACTCTGGGGGCCTCATTTAAAGGGACAGCCTTGGAGGGCAATGGGCAGCTGCACGATGACAATCTTCCAGAAAGGGTCTTTGCTGGTATTTTTGGCTCAGTGGAGAGTAAATGTTTAGAAATGCCAGGGCAAAGGAAAACTTTGGCTCAAGAAGCAAATTTACCATTTCCAGCTGTTGCTGGATAAAAGGAAACAATAGTCAGAGGACAAATGTAAGAAGAGACAATGCAAAAACATGTGGAATGAAGTTTATGGTAATGCATCGCAGACGCCGGACACGGCACCAACAGGGTGGCACTGTTTCCCTTCTTTGTCCCTTCCTTTTAGATCGATCAGGAATGAGAACTTTTTAACGGTTATTAGTTGAACATTTATATAAAGCAATGGGGGAGTCCTTAGTTACAGCAACAACAGTAGGAAGACAGTGTGGCCCTTAAAGAGACAGTTGCCCAAGGCAATCACATTGAGGAAGACAGAGAAATAGAGATGAGGGGACATGTTACAAGAGATGCCGGTGGGGTTTTGTTTGTTTGTTCACTGCTGTTTGGGTTAAGATAAGGACAGAGTAAGTAAAAGCAAGAAAAGAAGCTATGGAATAAACTTATCTTTTCCAGTAATTAATTGCACAACTCAGTGCAAACCTGCCAGGTATACCAAGAC
Source organism: Heterohyrax brucei (assembly GCA_028571685.1). Taxonomy (NCBI): domain Eukaryota; kingdom Metazoa; phylum Chordata; class Mammalia; order Hyracoidea; family Procaviidae; genus Heterohyrax; species Heterohyrax brucei. The sequence goes on from CM053141.1 coordinate 177,475,786, forward strand.
TGGGTCCACATACGGGGTCTTTCACCCCTACTCCCACATGAGAAAGTTTATTAGGACCTCTGAGCAGCAAGCATCTGCTGTTCCTGATTCAATGTCCTGTCACATCTTCTCCCTTCCTCCTTGAAACACCTGTAGTGTCTCATGACCATGAATGACCTCTTTCTGACAAAGGTGCTTCAAATGTGGTTCATGTTGGCAGAACAGAGTGAAATCAACTCATAATGTTGTCACTTCGACCTACTTCTTCTGCACCCACCACTGAGAAGTGCCTTAATTCCAAGAATGGAAAGTACTCAAAAGACCACTTAACCCTGAAACTTTAGTCCGAATTTACGTGGCAATAACAAATGACTCCACCATGGTTATCTCAATACCATAAAGGAACAATTTTTCAAAAATAATACTGACAAAACAGTTCATCGCTGCAGAGACACATAATAAACAGTGTGGGGAAATATAAAAACCAAACCCAACCCCCTGCCATTGAGTTGATTCTGACTCACAGAGATCCTATAGGACAGAGGAGAACTACCCCATAGAGTTTCCAAGGAGTACCTGGAGGATTTGAACGGCTGACCTTCTTTGGTTAGTGGCCATAGCACTTAACTACTATGCCACCAGGGTTTGTGGTCAAGTATTAAAGACAGCAGTTCCATCCCTGTGGGCCACTTACACAACTTATCTCATAGAATTTGGTAGAGAATTAAATAAAATGTGCCCATCAGATAACAATGACAACAATGGCAAAAATAGCACCTACCAGCTACGGAAAAATTATTGGACATGCCAGACATTGTGCAAGTCATTTCATACTTAAGATAGATCCATTTAACAGATGAAAACAGCAAGGCTCAGAAAGATGTACTTCACAAGTAGGAAATGGCAAAGCCAGGATTTGCACCCAAATCTATCTGTCTCTGGAGCCTAATCTGTTAAACACCCTGATATGTACTCTAGCCTGGTTGCCATTCTACAACTGTGTATTTAGATGCTAGGAATAGCCAACAATGTTATAGTTTCCCTCACTTTTCAGTCATGTTTTTATTTTTTTACTCTGGACCACCATGACTGTTAAGTTGTCCATGTGCCATTTGCTAAGCCAGCTCAGTGGGTATACATTTGGAGTCATTGTCTCCTGCTCTTGAAACATGCAGGTCATAAACATCATCTTTCATCCTGTGATGTATGCCACAAGCAACCCTTCAGCATCTTCTGCCTCCCACAAAGTGTTTCTGGAAACCCATATATTTAAAGCTCAGTTTTCAAAACTCGACACAGAGCAAGTCGCTTTCCTTGGACTCTGCCCTAGTGCCCTGTTCTACCACTGCCCTAACTAGCCCCCTTCAGCCCTGGGAAATCTGTAATAAAAGCTGTTAGCTCTTTGACACTCAATAAAAGAAACAAACAAGAAACCAACGATGTTCTTGGTTATTAAGCTCCCTATTAGACCTAAATAAAATTAAGCAGCTGGTGGCCCTATGTCTCCACGAAATTAATATTAAAGCCTCTCTTTGAACCATTTAGATCCTTTGTACATATACTCCAACCCTCCAGCTCCCTCCTTCTTCCCAGCAATACAAGCAATTTTTTTCCTCCCAACTCCCACTAATCTTTTGCATGCATATAATTCCTAGGGGATTTCTTTGTTTTTCCCCACAACACACCTATCTGTAAATCCCCAAGGTAAAAACAAGAGCAAGCTACCTGGATACTAACCCTACTGAATACTGGAGCAATGGGGTCTCTTAGAGAGCAGCTGGCTCATCACTTCTCAGGGATTGTACACACACCACTGGTTTTAGGTGGTACGCATTTTCTCAGTGCTTATATATTTGTTTTCATATACATTGAAGAAGACCATCAGGAGTTAGCCAACTCTTAATTTCACAGACAGCCTTGCTTAGCTCAAAACCTAACTGAATATTTACATAAGAAATTGTGACTAGATCTATTCCATCATTAAGACAAATACAGAATAAATAGTATTCCAGGTAGAGCCCTGGTGACCCAGTGGTTAAGAGTTCAGGCTGCTAAGCAAAAGGTCAGTAGCTTAAATCTACTAGCCAGTCCTTAGAAACACTATGTGATAGCTGTTTGCTATGCAGTAGGGTCACTGTCAGAAGTGACTCAACGGCAACAGGCAGGTAGGTAATATTCCAGTTGGTACTTACCCACAACAAAAGTCACAGGGGTGATCTGTGAACCACAGGAATTGGCAGAAAAATTGAGCTAGCCCAAATGTGTCTTACCCTCAAAGGGTAAAATGAAGTTTAGGTTGATTGATGAAACCCATACAGTAAATAAAGACAAGACATGAGTCGGATCCGACTCAACGGCACTTGGCTTTGGCTGGTGCTAGAATTAGGATCTCCTGATGATGCCCTCCTTTTGTACAGGCCCAAGGTAACCTTCATTAAAGGAGATAGAAGAATCAGAATTCCTTCAAAGCTGCAGAGCTGGCCCTGGGCAGCTCAAGAGACAGGGAGAGAAAGCAAGTGGTCAGGCTCCTGGTCCCCAACCCTTCTTCAGCCAGAGCAGCTCCATTTGGGTAAGGTTTAACTTCAGGGTTCTGGGTTTGACTGCATTAAAGAAGGACTTCTACATAAGACTGTTAAAAGTATTTCACTAAGAGTAACAAGGTCTTCAGAACTTCTGGCAGCCTTTTGATTCTGTCTTCTTGTGCTGTTCCACCTTACAGTGAAATAAGTTAGCATCCTATAGCATGATCCAGCTGCTCCCAAAGCATCTTTCCACACAACAACATCTCCATAGGACAGTGTTTCTCAAAATATGGTCCAAGGACTATCTACATTAGAATTTCCTGTGGAGTGTCTGTCAAAAATGCAGATTCCCAGGACCCACCCCAGCGTTATAGAAGCAGACTGCATTCTGTGGATGAAGTCCAATAATTTCCATTTTTAGCTAGCTTCCAAGATGATTGTATTGTGACCTAATATGACGTGACAAACAATGCTGTAGACATACAGATGACCAGCAGAGTAAGAAATTTTAATGGAGACTATGAGAAAAGGTACTAATGAGGGATTAAGAGACTGAGAATTAGAAAGACTCAGAAACTGAAAATAATAATTTACTAAACCCTCAATGTACCACTGTCTTTATGGTTAAACCACTTTATGATAAGTGTGTCTTAGTAATTAGGTAACTAATTACATTTCACACCTATCCTTCCCCAGCTCCCATGCTAACCCTTTCTTACACTGAATTCTTTCTGAAGAGAATTGTATAACCATGAGTTTAAAAATAAAACAAAAAAAAAAACCTTACTACCATCAAATAATTCCAACTTATAGTGACTCTACCGTACAGAGTAGAACTGCCCCATAGAATTTCCAAGGCACACCTGGTAAATTTGAACTGTCAACATTTTGGTCAGCAGCTGTAGCACTTAACTACTACGTCACCAGGGTTTCCAAACAATGAGGTTACAACTGTTTACCAAATATGCAGAACAGCATCTTATATGCTGGGTAAGACATTATACCAAAATTAAGACAAGCCACTGCCCAATAAAAAATTCTACTGTAGTGCTAAATCAGCACATGATTTTAAAAAAAAAAAAAAAAAAAAATGTGCATTTTCTCCAGATTTAAGTCACGGGTGGGCTTGTATACTGATTAAGTCTGTGTGGCTTTCAGCTAATGCATGTATTAACTATGGAGCTGACTCTCCCCAAATGCCACAGTTTAGAGTGCTTTGCAAATGACTATTAAAATATCTCATTTGGTGAAAGAATGGAATTTTATTCTTAGGGATCCAGGTTTGGATTCAGACTCCATCTGTTTACCACTTGTTGAGGCTGCAAGGATGGGCAGACAACTTCCAGTGCTGACATGGGTGGCCACCTCCCAAAGAGCAAGGATAAATCTGCTTTCATTAAATGCTGAAGTCCGTGAGGACCTTATACTAAACTATGTTTTTGTTTTGTTTTGTTTTTTAGATGGTAGCTTAGAATAATAGCAACACTGCAGGGAGAAAATGGTGCTTACTTGGGTAACATGTAGTCCATATATCCAGAGGGAGAAACTCTGGAAAGGGCCTTCATCTCTTAAATGGGATTAACCATATTGGTGGGGCCAGTGAGAATATTCTTGCTGCCTAGTATACTTCAACCACAAAGTGGGATATCACCACATAATGTATCTGCAAATCATAGAGAAACATAAACATGCCAAATGCGAAAAGACATCTTTTTTCAATCTAGCAAATGAGAAGTTATGAATCATCAGTGTTTAGAAAAGTTATATTCCAAAAAGAGTATTTATTTTTCATAATAAAACACTTGTGAACTGGCCTGGGAAGAAAACATAAAACGGAACTGCATCTTCTCAGAAAGGCTGGTGCTTCTCGATAGTGTATGAGAATGTCTTAAGTGCAAAGACAACAGGACATCAGCCATTTGTCAAACTCCTATGAAATACCAAGCACCATATACCTCTAGCATCTCACTTAATCCTCACAGGAACACACTGTCATAAGCATCATTTTCCCCATTTTACAAATAGAAACATAAAGTTCATCAAGACTAAGCAACTTCCCAAGGTCACTCAACAAGAGGGATTTGAAGGCAAGACTCTGCTGGGCTGTTTTCTGCCATATACATCATCCTTCATGCTATTTTGTGCATGTGATCCCCACATGCTCCCAAAAAAGCACAGAGAAAGACATAGATCTTTGAAAAGGTTCTATACATGCCCTGTGATAAAAATAACAATGGCCACAATTTCCTAGCACTCTTTATGCTACGTATGTATCACATACATACGCACATGGGTAGAGTTCATTTTACCATCTCAATAATCCTGAGAGGATGAGGGCATTCAGAGTTACGTAACATGCCCATGTTTACACAACTATGAAATAATCAAACTAGGATTGAAATCCAGGTCTGTCTGATTCCACACCCCCTGGGGTTTCTGCCACACTCTTCTGTCTCTTCTCTGGAGTGGAATCTTCCTGTTCAATTCTGTTCAGCTGGTGATGAAGGTAAGCCAGAATCTTAAACTTCAACAAGCAAGAGGTCACTTTTGCATCCCAAAGTTTCTGCTACTGCATGCCTTTACATATTTTAATTTCCTACCACTTAGACACATGGTGGGTCTTGATGGTCACTGCGTCCTGTGAAAGTTGGTGATGTTACAGCCACGAACACAAAAACAAAAGACACTGCCTTCAAGGCAATTCCAACTCACAGCAACCCTATAGGGCAGGGTAGAACTGCTCCATAGAGTTCCAAGGAGCACCTGGCAGATTGGAACTGCTGACCTTTTGGTTAACAGACATACCATTTAGCTACTATGCCACCATGCGCAGCAGGTAAATCCTTTCCCAAAGCCATTGAAATTTTCTAAGCCAAAGCATTGACTTGCTGCTCCCTTTCCTTTATTAGTTACTTCATTATTTACTATTTACCTGCTTGCCACTTTATTGTTTGTCCCCTTCCCTTTGAAGGAAAACTCTTTCATTCATGCAACTCACTAAAACTCACTAGGAGGAAGAAATGACAGAACTAGAAAGAATGCCATGAATATCAAGATCCTTGTGTTTGAATTCGCCTAAAACCCTGCATGTTGCTAAAACAAATGTAGAAATTAGCCATATGGGAACCTAGCTTGGGTACATATCTTCATCTGTCACCATATTTGCAGGGGGAGGTAGTCACTCTGGGATTATTGGAGTGTTTAGGCTTGGGGAGAGAAAGAGAAGTATATGTGGAAGCAGACTAATACTGAACACATGTTTATGCTTTTGACCTCACAATATGGTAACTAATGATGGTTCTGCAAATAGACTTGGGAAAATAGATGGATGATTGCAGAGGGGAGAATCCCAGTGAGGGCAATGAGCTTCCTTTCACCTACGTTAGCCCTGAATTCTTAATAGGACAGCCAGCATAAATTCTATATGGCTTGCCTAAATGCAAGAATCTGCGCCTTATTCTGAATTCAAATCTTCACCCCAGCACATGTAATACAGCACCTTAATAGCTTTCCAAACTCTCATTTGGCCTCAGTTATACAACCAGCTGACACTGAAAATAATTAATGCCCTTTAGGACTCACATCTGCTCCTATGGTTCCAAGTCAAGGTTTTTAATTGGGCTACTTTTGGCATTTGGAGACAATGGCAAGGTGAAATAACCTTTCTTTAATATTTTTGAGGTCAGCAGATAGTCCTGCCAAAGGTCATCCTTCAGGTTCACAAATGAGTCATTTGTAGCACCTAATGCAATCTGTGACTTGCAAATTGCACAGGGATGTGTTAGCATGCATTAATTAGTCCATGTGATGAATACTGAATTCATCATTACTCGCTGGTGCTTGTTGAGATGTGCCAATACTTGCTTTGGCAGTGTGTGGTTGCTTATTTTTATTTTACAATCAACTTCCAACCCCGGTCTGAAATCTTCAACACCCTGAGCCCAATAATTGGCACACTGGAGTGAACCATCTCCCTATGGCACAGCTGTCATCTGGGAAAAGACTCCCTGGTGTGAAAACAGTGCAATGCAGGAAGCAACAACAGAGTCTTTGGTTTGTTTAATCTGTAAAATGCAGCATTAGTATCCAAAAATGATTCCTTTCTCCCTGTAAGATCTGTGGCTTTCCTAACCCAAGAGAGGCAGGGAGACCTTTCTCAGAGCAGGGCTCTGAGTTGTGCTGCATTCTCTCAGCTGCTTGGCAGCTACTGCCTATAATGAAGGCATTATTAATTTCAGTTTCCGGGGATAGAAAATCAGGATGTGGACACTGTATGGCTATACCATCTGTGCAGCTGACATATATTGATTCATACCTTCTTCCCATCTGTCCTTGACACTGTTGAGTAACAGAGGTCACAGTCTTCTCTTTCCTGAAATTCCCCCCAACAGCAACTTTCTACCCACTACCCTCACAATGGTTTTCTTTGGTTGCTATTGTGCACTTCTAAGGAAAGCTGGTGGCAGAGTGCCTCCATCTGTCAACCCCCAGGTAGGTCCCCCTGACCCAACATAACAATAACCAGCCACATCAAAAGGGCCAAGGAAAACAATAGCTCTTCCACTCTGCTAGAGGAGACAGCCAGTGCGGGTCAGAAATTTAAAAAGGATCTTCCAGTCCTCCAGGATTTTGTGGATAACAAAGAGAATTAAGGCATCACTCAGAAATTAGCAAATTTGTTTTATATGGAAAGGTATAGAAGCCAATTAAATGATACAAGGCAGATCTAGGAGGTTGAAAAAGTAGCTTTATAGGAAGTTATGAAGCTGAAAACCAGCAGGTGGGTACATCTTGCTCTACATTAAGGACACTAGGATGGGAAAAAAAGATGTCTCTGGTTAATAGGATATTTGTGTGTGTTATATTTAATATATGTTTTTCTTTTAAGAAAGAAAGAGAGAACTATCTGTTCCCATTACCATTACTCCAGAAATGAGAAAGCCTGAGCCAGACTTTAGAGGGATTGTTTTCCAAGGTCTATCATTTATTTTTATTTTTAATTTTTATTGCTCTAGCTACACTCTGTCCAAGTAAAACACAACACACAAATAACTGAATTTACAATGGCCCTTTTGAGAATTCAAGTGGCCACTTCTATCTGTAAAGTCAGAAGTAAGCAGCTAATTGCAGTCCAAGTGTGAAGCTGGGCCTACCTACAATTAGCCAATTAGGTTGTATACTGGGGGTGGCGGGGTGGGTGCTTTACCGAATACAGAAAGCCTTTCTACACAGTGTCAAGGCTTTTTCAACAGAGGTAAGAAAAGAAAACCCAGGAAGAGGACTAGGAGCCTTTCCATTACAACAGAGCTGTTGTTCTTGTTAGGTGCCATCAAGTTAATTTGCCCCGTATAGTTAGCCCATGTGACAGAGTAGAACTGCCCCATAGTTTTCTATGCTGCCATCTTTGCGGTAAGATCCTGCCAGGGCAAACAGCTAGATGGTTTAGAATCAGAGAGTGCTCCTGTTCAGTCTTTTTCCTCTAGCACTGAAGTTCTCCAGTTCCAAGTAACAAGTATGGCTCCACTCTTCCAGTGGGGAAGGGGCAAATAATATTATGGAGGCTTGAGTACCTTTCTCAAGGAGCCCTAGTTGCACAGTGGTTAAAGCATTCCACTGCTAACCAAAAGGTAGGCAGTTCAAACCCACCAGCCGCTCCATGGAAGAAGGACGTGGCAGTTGCTTCCATAAAAATTTACAGCCTTGGAAAACTTAGGATAGTACAGTTCTGCTCTGTCCTCTAGGCTACTATCAGTTGGAAGGAACTCAACATCAGTAGGTTTTTTGCAAACCTTTACATTCTAAGCACAGTAAATGTCCATTTTTACTTCATCTCTCCCCTTTTCATAAAATTACAGGTTAAAACTTCTTTGACGTTTTCAGTCCATATTTAGTGATAAAAATGAATCCCAACTTTCAGTTATTCCTAAGAGAAAGTGTTGCAGCTTTCAAAAGGTTTTAAGGAAATGTTCTTTTGCTTTGGAGGGTGGATCTCAGATCACTCAGCCAATTTGGTTTCAAAACAGGAAATTTAGTTTTGATTAAGCAGTGCAGCTCTACTGAGCTTCTGCAAATCTGGTCAAGAAATAAAGTGCTGGGGGTGGGGAGCTGGATGCCAAACCCATTGTTGTTGAGTCAATTCTGACTCATAGCAATCATACAGGACACGGCAGAACTGCCTCTTAGGGTCTCCTAGGAGCAGCTAGTGGATTAGAATCACCAATATTTTTGGTTAGGAGCCCTAGTCTTAACCACTGCAAGACCAGGGCTCCCATGATGCCAAAGATACATGGTATTAGCTCCTTTCAGCCAGCCCCAGAAGAAACAACATCAAACCAAGAAACAGCAGACAAGTCACAACATTTCTAGGACTCAGATTCTCCCCATGTATAAAACTAAGGGCTGGACTAGCTCCTTTTAAGACCTTTTCAAAACTAATTGTGAATGATTCTGAATTTCAAATATTCATATTTCATGAACAAGCAATGGGCCAATCAAACTGTAGTGGGTCAAGGAAGACTCAAAAGCAATTTCCTCTGAACTCACAAACCAAACCTGGGCATGGTTTATCAGCAGCGCCTCTTCTTCCAGCTTCCACATCATTGTAATGAGCATACTTGGAACTAAGTTCAAACAGAATTGTGCTGTTCTAATCACTTGTAAGCACTTGAGACTTTCCCCAGGGCCCAGATGTGTCATTCACAAAACGCTATGCCTTCTGAGAGTTGTGTGACAAATTATACCTTCTGCAGTCGTATAACTTTTTGCCCCCCAACTTTCCCCTCCCGGGTTGCTTCTGGAGCCCGGGTGGCCCATCAGCTCCAGCCCTGCCCCATGATAGGTGAATAAACACTTTGCTGGAAAAGCAGATTGGCTCATAATCCGTAACTTCCTCTCACCTGCAGCCTTCCTGCCTTGTCACAGTGAATGTCCACCAGCTCCCTCACGCCGGGGCGCCACGGGGAGAAAGACAGTTTAAAATGTGGGATACATCATGTCTCTACAACATGCGAGCCTTTCAGGGTGCTGCGAACACCACATCACAAGACCCTAGAGGAATGCAAGTCTGTAAATGCTGTTTGACAGAGAATCTTTTTCATTTTCTTAACACCGAGCTGAGAAGCAAAGGATAAATTCCTCTCCTCCCCAACTGGCTACCACAGAATGTCCCAGAGTCACTTATTTGTGGCAATTGCCATTTTCCTCTGGCACCCAGAGGGATCTTCTGGAAATGATCAACCAAAGTATGTGCCCATCCTGTCTCCCTACTCACCACTTTTAACCTGTGTCCAAATGTGTCCCCGTGGCTCTTAGAATTAAATCCAAACCCCTTTATCCTGGACCATCTCCTGTAAGCTGCTTCCCTAAGCCATCTTTTGCCACTCTTTTCCAGATTTCTTTCTGCTCCTAAAACATACTGTGCTAGTTTCTATCTTGCGGCTTTTACACACCTGTTCCCTCTGCCTGAAACATTCCTTCCTGCCCCTGGCTTGCTGCATGGCCAGCCTGGCCTCACCAGTCAGGTTTTAGCACAGAGGAGTCTCCCCAGAAAAGACATCCACTGCTCAATCCAAAGACACTCTCACCCGTGACCATCAGTCAACAATATTACACCAACGTCTAACATATCCTCAAAGCATATGTCACTTTTATTTTTTATCTATCTGCCCCCCTGGAAGGGCTATCAGAACAGGGATCTTGCCTGTTTTGATCATCCCTCTATTCCCAGGTAGACAACAAATGTCGTGAGTATGGAATAAATATTTGATGAATGAAAGAATGATGCATAATCAGATAAATGAATTAAAGAACAAATGGATTTTTTAAAAAGTGTTCTTAACTTGAACACTCCCAAATTACATGTAAAAGTCGACCTATGTGTGTTCTTCAGATGAGAAGATTCACAGCTTTCATCAGACTCTCAGAGGGTCTCTGATTCCTGAAAGATGACAATATAATAGAGTCTATTAGCAACACAACTCTGATATTAATTGATTGCAGAGTTGTCCTACATTTCCTGGCCTACGTTATGGCCATGTGACTAAGTTATGATCAATAGGAAGCGAAGTGGTAAGTGTAATAACCTCAAGAGTCTTTAAAAGAAGAGGCATCCCCTCCCCTTGTTCCTTCCAACGGCTTTGACGAGGATATAAAGGCTGGAGCTCCAGCAGCCATCATTTTGCATTAGGCAACCTTGGATATTGAATCCATCGGAGAAGAGCAGCAATGTGGAAGCTAGGGAACCTCCACCACACAATACCACTCACAATACCACTGTCTTCAGACGGCCTAAAGAGGAGAAGGAATAAACTTCTGTCTCATGGAAGCCACTGTTATTTGGTGGGGGTGCAGTGTAGTTGGTGGTAGTGACAGAGTACTAATTGTGGACTCACCTAATCCTAATTAATATGCCATAGGCACAGTTTGCAAAGTAAGAGAAGGTGGTGTTCTTAGAAGGAAATGTGTGTGTTACTAAGAGTGAGCAGACAGTCCAAGGTGCTGCTACTGCTACCTCTCTGTCTAGGTACAAAGTTTGGTGGGATAGACACAGGAAGAAATAAGAAAACGGATCCAGATGACACACAAGAATTTCATTCACTAACCTTCAAACTTGGGGGCTAATGGAAGGCAAGATTATGCATTCAAGTAGTACTTATTTGATACATTTTACTTACACTTTCATCATAAGAACGTAGCTCTAATATACGGCTCCTAATAACCACACACAAAAAATCCCTTCCTTAATTATTTTCTTACAAAAATAATGAAACCTACCTGTGCATATTTGTCTGCATTTTAATAATTATACCAAGCATTCTAGCTCATTTTTATTCAGGTCTACTTATAAGCAAATGATGGTGCTTTTTGCCGACTCGACGGCACTTGGCTGGCTTGGCAGGTGGCACTGAAATTTAATATTAATTTTTACATATTGATTCTGAAGGTAACAAGAATTAACGACATCATCATACAAATTAGGATATTAGTATATATTTAAGTGTTCCAATCCAGTGTATTATTAGAAATAACTATCACATTTAAATTAAATTATTGATCCACAGCAATGAAAATATCCCAGATTTCTTGCACATTATTTGTGTATCACAGATAGTAGAAGAAACTGTCCGTAGAGACTTCAGTAATTTATTAATTGCAACTCAATCAATACAACCATAAGTAAAGAACACTATTATTTGCAAAGTGATGAGCTGGTAGAAAAGCCAGCCTTCCTTGATCTGAGGGACAGTGAGAAATAAAATTCTCATGGCTCGACCCTGTCTACTTCCACTTCTACCTGTGGATTACTTTGAGGTGGCTTCACCCTGTCGATTCAATACAGAGTAGTAGCTGACGTAAGAGCCTTCAGAGAAGGATTTACAAGTTGGACTACCTTGGACAAATTACTCAACTTTTGGCCTCATTTCTCTCAGCTGTAAAACAGAAATAATACTAGTTCTTATCTTGCAGAGATGCTGGGAGCACTGGCTGAGATTACTTAGCAGGTCCAGCAAAGAGTGAGCCCTCCTTCAATGACAGTCCTTGTCATCTTAGTTATCACTGTCATTTTTCTCTGTGTTCTTTCCTTCACTAGATATTTTCTATAGCGGATTCAAGAAACCTCCTGAACTTTGTTTTAGTTCGTACACCGATGAGGGCAGAGCCAATCTTTATTTCTCCTCCTGCTTCCTGGACTCCCAAGCATGCCTGGAATACAGTATATTCCTCATGCAAGCTAGCTGAACTGGGTCTGGAGCACAATCCTATGTATACCTATAAACAGGTGCACACTTTATCATTTGTCAAGTTAACAGTACTACCCAGTCCCAAAATATAGGAATTAAAACGGCTTCGCAACGAGGAAGAAATGTCTTGTTACATCAATACGCAGAGGCATAACCCGTGTTATGCTAAATGCCACTCCAGGGCCTTCCCAGAAAACACCGGTGGCCGAGTTCCCAGAGGCGGCTTGCACACACTAGACAAGAGGAGGGGAAACACTGTAGTGGAGGAGGCAGATGACCCTGCTGGCTTGCATTTTAGCTAATAGTAATCATAGCTATCACTTACTGACCACTCAACTATATTCCAGGCATTGTGCTGAGCACTTTATACGCATTTTCCCATTTAAGCTATCTAACAGTCCTGTGGGGAAGCCACTACCAATATTCCCCCTTTTGTGTTGTGAGTCCCTAAATCTCAGCTACCAACCAAAATGTTGGCAACTCAAATCCACCCACACAGGTACCTCAAAGGAAAGGCCTGGCAATCTGCTGCTGAAGAGTGGCAACCATGTAAACCCTGAAGGGCACAGTTCCACTCCGAGGCACACAGGGCCACCAGGAGTGGGAAGCCACTATTTGGCAAGTGGTTTGTTGTTGTTATTGTTGCCCTTGTTGTTTTGCTCTCCCCTTGAGGAACCTGGGGCTCAGAGTGTTTAAATGAGTTACATTCAGCTAGGGAGTTGCAGATCTGGGCTTCACAGCAAGTGACCTGACTCTACAACTTATTTCTTACAACACTATACAACAGTGAAGAGCCCTGGTGGTACAGTGGGAAGCACCCAGCTGCTAACAGAAAGTCAGCTGTTCAAACTCACCAGCCTCTCCATGTGAGACAGATGTGGCAGTCTGCTTCCAAAAAGATTTAGGGCTTTGGAAAACCTATGGGCAGTTCTACGCTGTGCTCTAGGGCCCCAGTGAGCCAGAATCTGGCTGGATGGCAATGGGTTCTGAGTTTGGTTATACAATAGTGTTCCAGGAAACTGGATCTCAGCATTTAAACATGTATAGATCCTACCATCTGCCAAAGACCACTGAGGATTATTTACAGAGCACCCCACATAATGAATAAGATCTTAGCATGCCAGACACAGATACACTGAAATCTCACATCTGCCCCTTACTAGCTTAATCTCTCTGTGACTCACTTACTGTATCTGTAAAATGGGGATGACAATAGGAGCTTTATAAACTTGTGAAGATGGAATGACAGGCTGAAGTACAGTGCTTAGCACAGAATAAGTATTCAGGAAATAATAACAATGATGTTTCATTATTCTCACCCTCCTTTAAGCATATGTTATTGCAAAATAAATACAAAGGCCCTATGACTTAGCATATTCAGTTTTGACCACCCCCCCAACGCACATACATCTGGATGATAAACTATAATTCTTGTGAAAAAAGATAATTTTTAGGCATAACGTTCCCTATCCGCAATTACATCAAAATCACATTAATTGAGCTATAACACTGTCAGGCTCAGCAGCTGGAAAGCACATCCATACATTTAAAGAGAAGGCCATTAATTCAGCTCTCTACAGCACAGCAATGAAATTGGGATGTCCGTTCTCCAGCGTGATTTACTGTCTTTCAAGCTGCTTAAGTGGGAACCTCTACAAAAAGATTTAAGTTAAGTGACTCTTGTGCTGCTCTGAAGCTCATTTATTATTGAATTAAGTTTTCATTTCGTTTAAAGGGAATAAAGAAATATAGTTTTATTTGAAACAAGGTAAAACATTTAAAAGAAATCAGATATTATGATCCAGGAAGCCAGTTTATATATCTGCAAATGATCTCACTCTGCTTGTGCTCTGCTGAAAAGTCAAATTTCAACCCATAAATACTGCTAATATGCATATAATTTGAGGCTTTAGCATGAGAGCTCATCTATACTTTTTATACTCCATCATTCCTCTCCTTTAAAAAAAAAAAAATCCAAGGGAGTTAGAGAACGAGCTGGAGTCAAATCAGGCAGAAATAAACATTCATTTAAAAAAAAAAAATCTAGATTTTTCTCCATGCCGTGAGGGAAATAAGGGAGGGAGAGAGGACAACAGGCAGGGAGATACATGTTACAGGTTATCAGTGGGTGGAAGAAAAATGAAGATACAGCAGACATGTTGTATTAAAAGATTTACAGCATCCTGGTCCACAAATGAAATTGTGTGACAAGCAAACATAAAATAATTCTCTTAGTGGAGTGCATACAACTTCAGAGTCTAAATTATCAACCTCTGTATCAGACACTGGGGATCAAAGACCCTTTACAGTTAGTACCTCTCTTTCTAGACAAATGGAGCAGTATCTTTCTACATAATGTTTCCTCTTTTGAAACTCACGCAAAACAGTAGAGACTAATATTCCCTCTACCAAGAAGACCCTAAAGAACTAAGTACTCCTCTGAACAAACTATATTTTTAAAAACTCTGGTAAGACCCCTGTAATGGTGTCATTTACACTCCAGTCACATGTGTCTACAGCACAAGACCCTTCATAATTAGGTATATACACTATACCAGCTCACTGCCTAATTAGCAAATTATGTTGAAAATAGCATCCTGCTAATTAACGGTTATTATGGCATTTCTGAAGCTGAGGCTTTAATTATCACCAACCTAATGCTTGTGTACAGAGAAAAAAAAGCTTCCCACCCTTTTTTTAAAAATGATCAATAAGTGCAAGAGATTATTATAAGGCAAATCTGCTGACAGCTGATTAATTTGTTTGATGCAAAGTTGCTGCATATTTCATATTATTTTATTGGAGTTGCAGGAAAAAGGTACATAATTTGGTTTCATTAGCAACCTCTGCGATTCATCACTAGAAAATACACCCTCCACCCCCTTTTTTTTGTTGTTTGTTCAATTCCCTCTGTGTTTTTGCCTGTACCAGCATCAAAGTCAAGAGCAGGAAGTTTTAATTAAGTGACACTAATGAGGTCGTTGAAAATGATACTTCAGCAATTCAGCATGCTGTTAAATGTGTTTATTCTATAATGTCATCAAAGGTGATTGTTTTTGCTCGTAATAGATAAAATTCATTACCATAAGCATTGTACTTTTGAGTGTTAGAAATAGGAAATGCAAGCTAGTCAGGTGTATCTACTGCTTTTTCCTCCCAGTTCTTTCGCTGACCTAAAACAAAAACTTTAGCAAACAAGGATCAGACTTAATTTTATTAGTCTCCTCTGTTTAGTAATTAACAGACCCTGACAGTGAGAAACAGAATAAAAATGAGCATGCAAATGACTAGTCAAGGGAAGCTGGAATCAAAGAGGTGGAAGCCAAAGCCAAGTGCCCTGGAGTCGAAAGAGGTGGAAGGGCAGTTCAAAATCTGATCCTCTGAGCGTGGCCGCTCTAGCAACGCGGAGCTGCCAAGCTCATAGCTGCGTGCGGAGGGAACCCCACCCAAGTGCAGCAGCTGCACTGCCACACTCAGCACTGGATTTGACCTAAAATGAGGACATATTGGATACCCTTTCCTTTAAAATGTGTCCAGTATCCCAAATACAATTATGGTTGTATGACCCACTTTAGGAAACTAATTCGCATTGTGAATTCCCATGCTGCCTTCTTCCTAAGATTTGAAAATGTTTTTTCACTTTTCTGAGAGGTTGAAAGGACAGAAGCATTAAAATGACTCCATTCAGCAGATAGAGAAAATTGAGGTCAGAAGCAGAGTAAGGATCATCCTATTCTTTTTTTACCTCTGCAATTCAAATTATTCTCTCTTGATTTTCTTAGGTCACTTAATTAATAGCCCACTTTCATACCTTGTACAAATGAAGAGTTCCACAATGTTTCTACTGCATCCTGTTTTCCTTTGAATGAGGTCACCATTGATGACAAAGTTGTCTGCTATAAACCTTTCCCCAAGGTGCAAGTCCCACTTCATGTCTTCCTTGCATTTAGACAACAGTTAATTATCTCTCACAGAGCTACATACTATTTCTAGAGTTTGTTTTTAATGCCAAGGGCAATTCATCTGACTCACCGTGTCTCAGAGCTTACAATGAACGGTACCTGTTCTTCCAAAGATGGTGCCAGCCATCAGCAAATTAAACACATTCTACAGTTCTTACTGTCTGTCAGTCACAGATCAGGAAAAACAGGTGTTTTAGGAACTTTTCCAAGGTGTTTGTCTTAATTATTTTATCTGGATAAAGAGCAAAGAAATAGAAACTGTTTCTCTCTCACTGTATCCCTGGTTTGGATTGGTTTGATCATGGACTAGGAGACTAGATTAGATGTTCTCCTACAGTTTTCCATCTTACTTTCAAAGACTTTCTCAATCAAAATTACTAGGTGATGCCCTGGAAAAAAAAAGAGAGAGAGAGAGAGAAAGAAAGAAAAGAAAAGAACTCAGGATAATAAAGCATTCTGTACTGTGGAGCAAAGAAATTTTAAATGCATTTTTCATTTTCAACTACTTAGCTGCAGAACCAAGTAAACAAACCCAGTGCCACAGAGCTGAGTCTGACTCATAGTGACAATAGAGGACAGAGTAGCACTGCTCCATACAGTTTCCAAGGAACACCTGACAGATTCAAACTGCAGACTTTTTGGGTAGCAGATGTAGCACTTAACTACTACAGTGCCAGAGTTTCCAGCAGAGACAGTACAAAATGCTCTGGTATTATGTTGAAACACAAGAGACTATAAGAAAAACATTAAAATGGCTCAAAAGTATTAACAAGATGATAAGAGCACACAGCCATACAGTAACCTAGGTTCATTCAGAATGTCCTCAAGATTGATATGAGGCAAGAGTGCCAAAATATGAAGTCCCAAACTGCTTCAAAGCACTATCCAGGATCCTTACTATTGTTTGTCTTTGTGGGGTTCCCCACGCTTCTTACCTTTAGGAATCACCAAGACACTACTTAATAAAATGGTGATGATGTAGGGACACGATGGCCTCCTGACACTATAGAGAGCTGAGTATTCTCACACACAGCAGAGGAAAGCACTTTGCTAGGAGAGTTTAAAAATATTCCCATCCTCTGATTCTGTAATTGCACTTCTAGGAATCTACTGTGAGGAAATCAGAGATGCTCATCAGAGCATTAGTTGCAATAATGAAAAATTAAAAACTTAAATGCTTAACATTGACTTATTGGTTAAATAATGATAAGATATTCACATGATGTAATATTATGTAGTCATTAAAAATCATGTGCCCAAGGAATACATACTAATAAAAATAACAACAAAGGAGAGGGAATTCTTATATATATGTATATATGTCTCTGGTAAATCTCTACACTTGTGCATTTCAATGCATCTATTCATATAGACAAAAACGTCAGCCAAGCCACTGCTGTTGAGTTGATTCCAACTCATAGCAACCCCACAGGTCAGAGTAGAACTGCCCATAGAGTTTCCAAGGAGTACCCGGAAGCTTTGAACTGCCGACCTTTTGGTTAGCAGATGTAGCAGTTAACCATTGTGCCACCAGGGTTTCTTTCCTCTATTCATATAAATGTCAATAACGAATAAACAGATACCAAATGCTAACAGTGATTATCTCTGGAAGGTGCAATAACAGATTATTTTAATGTTTATCTTTACACCTTGTAAAAATTATGCACTAAAAGTACTAAAGCATAAAATGATTCATTAATACATATTTTTAGAATGCATGTCGATAATCTGTAATCATCCACTTATGCCATGAGTTGGATCGAACTGGAAGGCATTTGGCTTGGCTATATAATTTATAACATATCCATTCTAAACATTTTTCCTCTGTTAACTTCATAACTATGCAGCAACATGAAGTGCAGAGAACATGAGGATGCTGGGAGCTCCTATCCGAAGACTCTCCACAAGCCACTCCGAGAACACAGCTTTAGAAGGTGCTCTTCATGTCTCATAACCACACAGTAACCGTAGCTCATATAAAGTCTTCCCAAGATTCATACAAGGCAAGAGTGCTACATGTGAAGCCCCAGATCACTTCATGGTACTACCCATGATCCTGTATGCTTCCCTTAAAGTTTTCATTTACTTATTTTACAGAGTGATGAACACCCTTGTCTCTGGCCCCTCAGAGCCTCTGAAGGCGCTTCTCAGTTACATTAAAACATGTTTGCATCTGGTTTGAGAAATATGTGTCCAACACCAGTTTTGTTTTTTTTAAAATTAATTTATCTATTTACTTGTCACTGAGAAAAGGTCAATACATATATATACTAGGTATCACTTTAAATTTTGAAAAATAAAACTTTCAAGATAGAGAAAGAAAAATGTTTTGACTTCTAATTTTCCCTGAGACAGTTTTCTGCAGAAATGTTTGAAAATGTTTTCCACTAAGGAAAAGTTAAGCTGCAAGTAGAAAGCATGCCACAACAGGTAACCATCATCCTTCTGAAGAGTTACTAATTATAACAAAAATGAAGACATGGAAAGCGGTGCACAAAACAAGCCGCTTGTCAGCAGGAGGCTAGGAATCAATGAATTGTTTGCTTAACATTCCCCGATCACATTCTTAACACAGTAAGATTTATGTGGGCTTTTAGAATGCTCAGAAAAATCCTCTAGATTTTCCCCTACTGGAAAGTAAACATAGCAAGGCCCTGGTGGTGTAGCAGTTAAAAGTTTGGCTGCTATCCAAAAGGTTGACAGTTCGAATCCACTAGGTGCTCCTTTGAAACCCATTGGGGCAGTTCTGTTCTGTCCTATGTGGCCACTATGAGTCAGAATTGACTCAGTGGAAATGTGTGTCTTTTTTAAAGTAAATATAATAAACTTAACTATTCATTAAAGCACTTAACCAGTTGTTTTAAGCAGTTAACCAGTTGCTGTCAAACAGATCCCAACTCATAGCAACCTGACAAGTGTCAAAGCAGAACTGTGCTCCATAGTGTTTTCAAGAGTAGATCTTTTCAGAAGTAGATCACCAAGCCTTTCTTCCACGATCACCAAGCCTTTCCTCCACGATCACCAAGCCTTTCTTCCACGTTGCCTCTGGGCAGATTCAAATTCCCAACCTTTGTTTCTTAGCCAAGCATGTTCACTATTGGTGTCACCTTTTCAAAACCCCGAGGAAGAAGAAAGTGAGCTGAGAACTCACGCCTCTGTCCTTTGGCCAACTAGTTCTACTACTTTAGTCCAGTTACTTAAACTCCCTGAGCCAACAACTCCTTGCCAGCATGTGGCTTTTCAGAAAGGACAGTGAAAGGACCAGTAACCTAGCCCAGTCCCAGAGAAACAGTAGGTACCCAACATATGGGTTTTATTGTTTGTTTTTTCCACTCCAAAGTGAACACACAGAAACAAACACATGGAATCTGCTCATATTCCCAAAGGGAAAGAACTCGAATGAGTAAATTTGGAGGACAGACCTGGTAACAAGCAAAGCCCCTCCTTTGCTTTAAACCCTCAGGGAAGGATGATATGCAGTTATGTCACAGAAGCTGAACTATATGCATTCTGATCTTTTATTGAATCACAAAAAATTAAAATCGAAGAAAAACAACTCTCCCTAGTTCGGGGTCCAGCATACTAATGAAAATGGAATATTCAAAACCCTTATATGGAACCACAAGATTTCACAAGAATATATGGTGGTACGTAAGAGTATGCAGACGGCTTGTACAGTGTACAGGGGGGTACACCCTTGAGTGTACGAGTCATACATAATGACAATCAGACTCTCCTGAACGCTGTGTAGAAGCTGACCCTCTCTATAGAGACGTGTGTCATTTATGTGCACATAGTAGCTGCTTTCTTTCATTCTTTGGACCCCTGCAATGACAGTGAAAGTGCACTTACACACTTGCACACATACATATGAATGTGTGTATATGCACATACATACACACACACACACATGCCTGCACGCACACACCAGAGCAGCTCCATCATTACTAGATTGGAATAGTTCATTAGAGTCATCTGGAAGATTTAGTGTCAGGCTACTTTGCAGAGACATGAGGGAAAATAATTTGAAAAAAGGAGGGAGACAGCAACTTGCAGGTGAAAGAGCCTGGGGTTGGCCTTTTCCTTCCTCTTTTCCCAACTTTCAAGTTCAAAAATCTTCTATGGTTCAAATAAAAAAAAGTGTTGCCTTTGAGTCAACTCCAACTCATAGTGACCCTATAGGACAGAGTAGAACCGCCCTATGTAGTTTCCAAAAAGCAATTGGAAAATTCCAACTGTCAACATTTTGGTTAACAGTGGAACTCAAGCACTGGTTCAAATAAGATATTCAGATTTCAAGACAGTCCTGTGATGGGCAATGTTGAACAGTTGGAAAGAGTGCAGATTGCAGCACTGAACTTCAATTCAAATTCCTGAAAATTATTTCGTCTTTCAAATCCTCAGGGTCTCTTCTGTAATGTGGTACCTATGCTTCAGTAGGTTGTTGTGAGGATTAATAGACAATATGCATTAATAGACAATATACAATATGGATTAATAGACAATATACAATATGATTAGTGCACTGTCTGGCAAATAGTATTTACTAAACATCGTTGCTGGAAAAAGCACAAGAAAAAGTTAGAAACAAGCCCTGAGCCAAGTGATATATATAATATTCAAGTCTATAAGATATATACTCTTGTTGTCTTCATTTTACAGAAGACTTGTAGCAATTAAGTAATCTGCCCAAAATTCAACAACAGTGTGGAAGAGCCAGGATTGAACCCAGGCAAACTGGCCCAAAGCCTAAGTTATTAACCAACCAGAAAACCAAACTCATTCCCTTCAATTGGGTTCAGACTCATAGCAACACTGTAGCATAGAGTTGAACTGTCCTTTGGGGTTTCCAAGGAGCAGCTAATACATTTAAACTGTCAGCCTTTTAGTTAGCACCCAAATGCTTAAGTACTGCATCGTGTGGGCTAGTGTGCTAATGAGAAAAAACCTACACTAGTTTCCCTTTGTGAAGTGATGGGCTCAGTTTTGTTTTGCCTCAGAGCAGGCACCTAGCAGGAATGTACTCCTTTTCCAGCTCCCTGACTCTCATCCTACTGTTTGGCCCAAGAAAAGATGAGACTGAGGAGGTTTGCCAAGGGGAGCTTGGAAGCAGCAGCTGGTAGGAGGCTGCGTTGTTACAGCATAGTTAGGGTAAACTCAGAGCACAGCCTACAGCCACTAAGGAGCTGGGGACACATTCCAGAGATGTGACACAAATGTGCTTGCTGCAGCACAGCCACCTTCTTACCCACTGAGCCTCCCAGAAGCCTGGGCACAGGTGCTGCTGTCCCAGCCCTAGATTAGCATAAGCCAGCTCACCAGACCAGCTGGTGAAACACCCAGACCTTGCTGCCACCGCCATCGCCCCACTCAGAGAAACACATACATATTTACTCACACACATACATGTGCTAACATTTTTGCAAAGAAAGGGGAAGCAGGAGAAAAATGAGACCGTCTCCCTAAAAGGCATTTATAAAAGGGGCAGCACATACAAACTGGCAAACTAACACTTATTTTCCTCCCTTTAGCAACTCTGTTAATAACGATCACACATCCCATGACTATAATTAGCCATTTTTTGGTGGGAGCACACGGATACAACAGAATAACTCTCACCCCCAAAAGTGCAAAACAGATTGGAAGCAGTGGCTGTGTATTCACTTAAACAAACATATGATAAATACCTCACGTCTTGGGCATACCTAAAACAACAAGGCAATCGGAACAAAATACCAAAAGCTGCCCCACATCTAGGCAGTTGCAAATACACAGATGATTCATTTTGATTCCTATCTTCACATTGCATAGGCATTTCTGGAGATACGACAGGTTCCCCGAAATTGCCTCCAAATAGGACCTGGTCAAGTAGATAGCCTGTCTGAATGCACACGACACCATTGGGATTCTAACGGAAGAGAAGCCCAGTTTTTCAATCCTCTGACTCACAAATATAAACATCTGGTATCTGCTTCCAGAGTGTTTCTGACGTACAAAATGTCTAGCTGATTCCAGGACGATTCAGGACAAAATACAGAAATGGCATTTGATTTCATACCTTGGAAAGCCATCGTCCCTTCCTCAGTTTCCCACCCCAGTGGGTCACAGATGGATCATGGTAGACAGAACAGATTCTGAAGGTCTCAGTTCGACATCAGCTCTGACACCACCACCTGCACCCCATTCCTGAGGCCTGGTTTCCTGCCCGGTAAATGGAGATACTGTTGCTGCTGTTAGGAGCTATTGAGTCAGCTCCAGCTCCTAACAACCCTACGTACAATAGAATGAAACACTGTCTGGTACTGCAGCATCCTCACAATCCCTGCTATGCTTATTGCTGCCCCAATGTCAATCCTTCCCATTGAGGGTCTTCCTCTTTTTCGCTGACCCTCTACGTTACACGACATTAAGCTGTTAGAAAGAGTGAATGAGATACACATATGAAAAGCTTAGCGTGCTATCCTACCTGGCACATGTAAAACCTCAATATAAATACCTACTGTGTTGAAGGGAGTCCTTCAAGCCTTGTGGAGGGCAGGCACCTACATGAATCGGACAGCGATCCATCCTATACTCTTGTGCTCCCAACCCACAGTGAGAAAATCCCTCCCAAGGCCCATCTGCTCCACCCACAGTCCCACAGGCCTCCAAACACATTTCCATCCCTACATCTCTTGATGGTTACATACTGGCTTCCTGCACCAGACTGCAAACTCTCTGAAGGCAAGAATTTGGTCTCCTGGTTTCAATCTCATTGGCCTTCCATTCCCTCTACTTACGTCAGTGTATCACAACAGTCAGTGCTAGAAAAATGTATGCTGAACGGATAGATGAATAGGGAACAGGAAGTGCCACAAAAACAGTGCTCTGCAAAGTGTCAGGGGAACGCTTAGGAAGGAAAGATTGCTTTTACCTGGCTAGGGCCCAAAGAGAAGACCAAGGAAGGTGTCGTGGCGAGACCAAACCCAAAAGCTTGGCTCTGGTGACTAGGCTGGGCTCTGCAAGGCCAAGTGAAGCGGGTCACTGGAATCCCTTAGCAGTCTAAATTCATGCCTCTTCTGCCCTCAGTAGTGCAATGAAATGTAGGTGCATGAATATCAGGGAATGGGTGGGGGTACTCGTCCTTGAAGTCGAACTCATTTCTCTCTGAAGTGTCGAGAGTCCTATCACAGAGAGTTCACATCAGCTCTGCCTTTCAAAGAAATTTTTATTTTCTACCCAAACCGGTTTAGCATCATTGAGAAGGTCTTCCATATAAAAGATTAATAGTAATACAGTTGGGAAGCCCAGGATTCATTCTGGGCCCGTCAGTATCCCTGAAAGAAATAGGCAAATTGGACAGAAATCAAAGAAGGGGCGCCACGCGGCTTAAAGAGAAGAGCAGCAGGAGCTACTTAGAAGTGTTCCTGCGGCACTAGCCAGGAATGAGCAAAGCCCAGGGATGACAAAAAGGACCAAGGGTCAAATACTCGCCTGGTGCAAGGGTGTGGGCACACCGACGAAGGGACAGAATTGCGGAGGGTCACACGGGAGGGGCAGAGCGGAGAGGAATGGGATGTAATTACAGAAAGGACAACTCGGGCCGAATATCACGACCAGCTTCTTACAAGCCGGCTCTGTTTGAGTGCGGAATGACTTCCCCAGGGAGGCGGTGGAAGCCCCATCGCTGGAGGTGCATAAAGCCACTGGACAAAGAGCTGGAAAAGAGTGCGAGGAATAAGCCGTCTGGGCAGGGGGTGGACAGGTGACCTCACAGAGCCGCATGACTCCACACTTCAATGACATGCCAAGATGTATTTCATCAGGCACCCACTGGCAAGAGCCTAAAGCGTTGCCCGCCCCCTACCCCACACGTACCCCCTTGGCCGCTGTGCTTTCTTAATATGTCACTGAAGAAACGTCCCCATTCACTCCAAGAGGTGCTCCATGGCTCCTTGCTGCCAGTCCAGTAGCTCGTCACAGACCTGAGCCTTCATACTTTGAAGAAGGAATTTTAACTCTGGCTGAAGTGATGGAGTCTTTGCTCCTGGAACCAGGATGTTTTTGTTGTTTTGTTTATTGTTTGCTTGTTTGTTTCAGATCCAAAAGAAATTTGTTATCCTGAGCCACCAATTAAAAAACTGATTTTTTAGTATGTTTTCTTAATTGATCAAATGGTGCTCTCTACACCAATTGAGAGAACCTCCCTGGCCTTCACTATGCTATATAGTGTTACATGCCACTGAGGATTTTCCATGCAAGCTATTCCCCTCCTTTAAGGCTTGTCTTTGCTGCTCCTTCTGTCTCATACACTCTTGTGTTCTTCTCATCTTCCTTGCTAACCCTTCCTCTTCCCTCAGGACCATGTTTTAAATGTTAACTCAGAAAGTTTCTGCTGATCTGACAGGCCTCCCCAGTACGCATTCACAGCATCCTGAACTTAGCTCTCTGCACAAAATCAACTTAACACAACATGTGTATACTTATCACACTGGCCCACCAGTCCAGAGAAAGACAGCAACTGTGTCCATCTTACGTTCTGCTGTAACTTCAATACCCGACACACACAGCGTTCATTTAGGTAATAAGGGAATCAAGAACAGTGTTACGTTTGGCCCACGTGCAATTTGTGCTCTGCAAAGAACTCAGTATATACCTGAGTACTTAACTGGAGCAGGACAAGGGCTGTGTCTTCTGGAAAATACAAAGATGAATCAGAAACTAATTTTCAAGGACTTAGGGACAAGAAAAGACAAAGGAAAAGAAAACACATATGTAAATAACTTGGACTCCATGGCACAGAACAGAAAGTGCCAGGAGACAACAGCTAGAGTGCCACGTAAGTTCAGTGGTAGGACATGTGCTTTCAGCTGGATGCAGGGGGAAAGAAGAGGCTGGTAAAATATGAGATGTGGTGACTACCTGGCAGGAAGTGGATATAGCAGATAGACCACAAAGAGCGAGAGAATCCAACTTGAAAGCTTCCCAGCTCAACAGCGGAATCAAATTGAAATTCAATTGTGGGAAAAGTGTCTTGATCACCAAGTACCCTGAATATAAAGTTTGGGTTTTCTTATACTCACACTGAACGGCATAATCAGATTTTGCTCTGTGGTCTGATTTGGTAAGAAGCAGACCTTTGCACTGCAGTAAGAAAACCTGTAGTCTCCTGCATTCCAACCAGCCAACCAATGAGCAGCCAGCCTTCACAGAGAGCCAATCACAGATGCTTTCCTAAAGAAGAGAGCCTGTGACATTACCTCTTGTGTCAGAACTTGGTGGAGGTCTGTCTTTCTTAGCTCTGCAGAGCCCTGGCCCTCATACAGCAATGTGTCAATCAGCTAATGAAAGCCCTGCGTTATGAAGACTGAATATTCTAATTCAGAATTCTGAAGCTGTTTCTGGGAATACACTCTTAGACCGCCTTAGTACTCTTCTCATTGAAGACTGTCCAGTTGTCTTCCTAGCTGGCTTCCAACCACAGAGCCCAGTGCTTTGTTTACCTGAGAGGCAGCTAGGGCACCTGCCTTTGCTCTGCTGTATTCGGGGAGGGTTTCCCTTGTACCCACTCTACTTAGCCAACTTGCCAGATGCAGGTGTTGCTGGTATGAGAACCACAAAGCAACTACTCCAACAATGGCGTGGTTTGCGGCACCTGCAAATTGCTTCAGATGGAGAGAGTAACGTGGAGACTGTGCCTAGGATGGTTTTCTCTACTGCACACCTACTCCTGCCAAAAAGGTAGGATTTGCCAGAGAATAGGTGGTCCCCCGTGTGATGGTGACGAGTCTCGAAAGAAGGAATAACTGCCACAGCACCTGCTGCTATTTACAAAACTGTACATTTCTAGAAAATTTAAAATATTCTCCCCATTAATCTTTTAAAGCCCAATGTGAAAGATTAGGAGACAAAAACTTAGAAAAAGATGACTTCCTCAAGGTCAAAACCAGTTGCCATTAATTTGATTTCAACTCATGGTGACTCCATGTATTTCAGAGCAAAACTGCTCCACAGTGCTGTCAATGGCTGCGATCTTTCAGAATTAGATCACTAGGCCTCTCTTCCAAGGAGCCTCAGTGTGGACTTGAACTGTTAATCTTTTAGTTAGGAACCAAGCACTTAACCATTTGCACCAACCAGGGACTGCTCCTTGAGATCAGATCGCTGGCAAGAGAGGGAGGTTAGTCTGATTCCAGAGCCCATGATCTCAAGCATTTTGCCATGCTGTTTGGTTATCTATTTCCAGACACATTCTTGGGAAGACAAGTCAGAGGGTTCATTAACAAGGCACCTTCACTCCAGCGTTTTATAGGACAGGAGGAATGACAGTCTCTTCCCAAATAGCCAGCCTTCTACCCCACTGGTCAAACACGGAGATGAATTAAATCCCCCAAGGGATGCCACTTCCCAGAGGACTCTCCCTGGTATTAAAACCTCTCCAGATGAAAAGACGGCCTATGTATGAGCTGAAACCAATTATTATCATAATCATTCTGTGTAACATTTGGGCAGGAGACAGCTCCTGACAGACTTTTGTGAGAAGTTATGTCTGTCTGACTGAACAGAGTTTAATTGAAAATGTCAACCACCTTGAAGACCATTACAGTGCAGCTTTAGCCTCAGAAAAGACAGAACTGAGAACAGGTATCTGTTGCTGCCTAAGACCAGCGGAACTGGGCTGGACAGAAGACAAAAAGGGTGAGCCCATGGCAGTCGGGGCTCTTGGTGAGCCCCTCAAGCACCACATCCTCAGGTTTGCTGCGAGTGAAACTGACACTCTTTCCCAACACCCACACTTTGGGGAGAACGGTGATAACATGAGGACCCAGGCAGTCAGAACCAGACAGGCCACCTCCGGAACATGCGCACCTGCAGCAAAGCTCCTTCCAAGCAAGGTTTCTTGGGCAGAGATTTCAGCCATGCTGAGGCAAAGCTTTCTGTGGCTTTTAGTCACTTTTTAGCAAGCATACTGCTTAAATGCCATGGCTGCTAACTAGAAGGTCGACAGTTCAAACCCACCAGGTGCCTCTTGGAAACGCTGTGGGGCAGTTCTGATCTGCCTATCGGGTCTCTGTGAGTTTAAAACGACTCCACAGCAGAGGGCTTTTATTCAAAGCCTAACGACATTGTGAGTCTTTAAGGAGGACATTCCCTAGGTGATACAAAGGGTAAAGGCATTCAGCTGCTGACTGAAAGGGTGGAGATTCAAGGCCTCCTACAAGGGCCTCAGAAGAAAGGCCTGGTGATCTATTTCCAAAAGATCATTCGCTGAGAACACCATCAAGCAGTTTTACTCTGACGCACACGGGCTGGCCATGAGTCCGAGGCAACTTGTCGGCACCTACCTTTATTGTTGTTGTCTGTTTAAGGTAGACAGATACTCATTCATTCTGTCTCTCTGTCCTTCTTCCTCCTTCTCCAACATACTTGCGCCCTGAGTGGACACAAACATACACTCACGTGCACATACATCATCACGGGTTCCGACTAAACGTATCACCTCCCTGCTCTTCCCTGGGATCTAAAACCAGGCTCAGAGCCTGCCAAGGTTTGTATATTTGCAAACAGTTTCCAGCTGATACATTTTTAGTACTTTTCAAGGAAAAAAAAAAAAATGTGACTACTAGGTGGGAAAAGGTGTATTTTAAAAATATGGAGCATTCTTTTTATTACTAATATTAAAAACAAGTAAGAAATAAGAAAGGAGTGAGTTGACAAATTTAGCCATTAATTCACAGACCATTTAGGGACTGACTGCTGTAGGAAACTGTGCCACATAAAATAAAATCTATATGATGTGTTATAAAATTCCTGCTGTCCAGTGTGAAACTGTTTCGTTAGGCATCACAAAATTTAGCATCCTGCCTCTAAATTTATAAAAGATATATCCAGTGACATACAAGGTAACCAAAACACAAAGCCAAACCCATTGCCATTGAGTCAATTCCAACTCAAAGCCACCCAACAGAGTTTCCAAAGACATGAGTCTCGGTGGAGATGGACTGCCACCTTTTTCTCCAGCGGAGCATCTGATGGTCTCAAACCACCAACCTTTTGAGTAAGCCAGCCGTCGAGTCGGAGTCAGTCGCTTTCACTGCGGCATCATACAAGCATGCCAACTGTAAAATCAGGAACCAGTGCTCAGAGCTCTGGCTCTAGAATCAGACCACCTGTGTTCATATCCTAGTCCTACCACGGATTCATCATGTAACCGTGGGCAGGTTACTTCCCTTTTCCAAGCCTCAGTCAGTTCATTTATATACTGGGATAATAGTAGTGGCTACAATCCCCTCAGGGTCCCTGGTACTACAGTGTTTAAACACTCAGCTGCTAACCAAACAGTCAGCCTTTCAAACCTACCAGCCATTCTACTGCAAAAAGATGTGGCAATCTGCTTCCACAGTTTACAGCCTTGGAAACAATATGGGACAGTTCAGCTCTGTCCTACAGCATTGCTGTGAGTTTGAACCAACTTGATAGCAATGGGTTAGGTATACCCCATAGGAAAAAAGCACTCAGCACAGTGTCTGACCCAAGGTAAATCCTAAATAAATGAGCATCATTATCAATACTGTGTATTGTTATTGAGCACCAGGGACACTAGGATTGCATAGGCGGAGCCAGATTTCCATTTGCCATGAACTCCAGAGGTTTTCATTTCAGGTCCAAGGAAATAGGAAGCCACTGAAAGTTTTTGAAGGAGAACTGGTATGATAAAGATGCTTTTAAGGAAGGTCAGCTGTTAGGTTTAAGATGCTGTTAAAGAGGAATGCTGACGAACAACAGCCATCCCGAAGGTCTCGGCAATGATCCAGGGAGAGCACCACACATTTCCAGATGAGACCAGTAAAAATGGCAAAGGCAGGGAAAGAGTCTTTACAAGAACATCTTTAAGGAAGAAGAAGAGGAAGGAAAAAGGGGGAAAGGGAGAGAAGAAGACTAGATGATTGACTGAAAAAATAGATAATCATCTAAGATGAATTGAAGGCAGTCATCTGAAGGCATTGACTCGCTGGTTTTTTGAAGGGCTCACACTACACAAAGAGTGGTCATGATGATGCACAAATCAGTCATCATTGTAACCAGCTGACTTGTGGAGTCCTGATGTCTCCTGGTGCCCATTCACTGGTCAGGATACGTGGGCTCTGAAGATCCAGCATGAATAAGAAACAAATAACTGCTCTTTTGTAGTTACACTCTAGCAAGTTAGATAACTCCAAAACACACGATTACGGTAGTTAATTCCAATTGTGGTATCCTTGACCTGATCTAATTCCTTACAGAAAAGTCTATGAACTGAACAGGTTTTTCACTGAGTCAACATACAAGGTCTATTTCCACCTACCTTCTAGAATCAGTTTGGATTCTGGAATCAGGAGGCAAGCTGAGTGAATTTTACACAAGAACACACACACATCTCTTCTGATTGGTTGCCAGGATTCCCAGGAAAGCTACGAACCAACCTGAAATCTTAGCTGAAATGCAAAGCAGAATGAGAGGACAGAGAGGACCTGGGATGGGGAAGAGCAATGGAATATTCTACCCAGAGAACTGATGTAAGTCATGGTGGATTAAGTCACTTACAATCACTTTTCTCATGTTTTACAGAAAACAAGAGGAGTAAGCAAAAGCAGGGACAGGAAATACCAGATACCAGCCTCCCCTGTCTCTCTTATACAGGCAAAGATGTCAGTACTTCCTAAGAGTACTCTTCCAGTGAGCCAAGATTCTGCTTTTGTACGCTTCTCAGCAAAGCCCTCCCGGCAACCAGTAACAATCCATTTGTATAAGCAGGAGGTATAAATTTTACTTCAAATTCATCAGTTACTAAGGTCCTTTCTAATAAACATCATGACAACCTAAAATTCTAGAGCTTTGGGGGCAGGCAGAGGAATCACAGCCAACACAAATTGTAAAAAGTTTTTTTAGATTGCCATGGAGTCAACTCCAAGTCCTGATAACTCCGTGTTCCCCAGAGTAGTACTGCGCTCCTTTGGGTTGTTAGGCTAATTTTTTCAAACATAGGTCATCAGGCCTGCCTTCTGAGGCATTTTTAGGGAAACATGAACCTCTATTCTTTCCATAAGTATCAAAGCATGTTAATCCTTTGGCACTCAGTGGCACCTAATAGAATTTGTGAACGATGAATAATCAGAGCAAACCTCAATGTGAAAGTCAAGAGATGAGATGAGAAACACATCCTCCAGATGTAGAAATGGGGGATGAATAGTGGAAACACAGAACAGCCTTTAAAAAATAAAAAATCCTGCACTAAATAACTGAAGCATCCTTACTCCATTGAAGTCCACTAAAACCTAGCTTGTATTTATAAAGCACCCACCCTCTGTATTTTTCTCTCACAAACTGCAACATGAAGAATTTTAGCACAGACAGAAGAACCAGTAATGATCTTTGTAAAAGAATAAACTCCTTATTCTAAAGGATAGATGTGCTTCCTGAGAACTATTCCTGAGCTGCAAGTGACACACTGCCACAGGGATGCAGAGACTTCTGGTGGCTCCTGTGCACAGTGAGGGCAAGTGTCACAAGGTTCTCCCAGACAGGAGACCTCCTGGCCATCTTGGCTTAGGATGATAGGCTCCTCACACATCTGCTTGTCTTTGTGATTTGACGGAAGCCTGAGGGTAGGCCCATGGCAGGTTCTGCTTAGCCAAAGGACAGAAGATTGGTTTACTACAGGACAGAAACAGAGCAACAAAAGCCCTCACGGAAGAATGTACACTATGATGTTAAAAAAAAAAAAAAATACTTAAATGTATATGATTGGAGCAGTAACATTATACAAGTGCACTCAATTAGAGCCAAAACTGCTTAAAATGGCTCTCAAAAATGTAAGTCTTTCTGAGATTGCTTCTTAGGTGTGTTATTTTTACCTGTTCCACTGGGATTAAGCATGGCCTAGAATCCAGGCTTAAACGGAAGAGCAAATTCCACCCTACCTTGTCCTTTCCATACCCATCAGGATTCATCAGAAATCTGGACGTAGACACCCCTGACACAAAGGAAGCACAATTAAAGCCTGAGGGGGTCTGCCTGTGCTCAGCAGAGCCAACGGGCCCTTCATGGCTTCCTTCACTCGCAATCCCCCCTCAGCAGCCCCATCCTTGACTGACATGTGACATTCCTGTCTTCCTGGACAAAGAAGCCAAGCTCTTGATGGTTATCGACATGAGAAAATGTCATGTCTGAATATGCTTCAGCAGACCTTCCTCCCCGACTTCGTTTCCTGCCTCCTGCCCCTCAGTTTATTTTAATTATACAATGAAAACTCTCCAGTATGGAATGACTGCCTGCTGTATCACACAGGCCCTTAATTGTACTCTGGAGTTGGATCGTGGCATTTTATCACCCTGCAGTGGTAAAAGGCACATTTGCAACACGAGTAGGTCATGGAATATTTTCTAGAAATGTCAACTGGATTTCAAGACCCCTCCTTTCTTGTACTGGGCATTTGTGATTTCTGTGTAGACAGGTCTTAAACACCTCTTCTCTTGCATATTTCCTATACTCAGAATTCTGCCTGATCCCTCTCCAAAGTTATTCTTTATGTTGACAAATGTTAATAGCCTAAGCCATGATCACTTGTCTCTTATCAATGCCCAAAATCATCTCAGCAGATCTCATTCCCTTTATTATCATAGTTGTTACACCATGACGGCACACATCCACTTCTTGTTCTTCTTGCTCTTTTAAACTACTTCTCATCTGGTGACACAATGGTTAAGCATTCTGCTGCTAACCTAAAGGTTGGTTGGAACTCACCTAGGGGTTACCCAGGAAGAAGTCCAGGTGATCTGCTCCCATAAAGATTATATAGCCTAAAACCCCCAATAGGACAGTTAGACTCTGACTCACGGGGTCACTGTAAGTCAGAATTGATTGATGACAGCCTGTAATAACAACAGAAAAACATCACATAGAGAAGCTCAGCTCAGGCCTTTCTCAAAAGAGCCCACCTCAACAAGTAAGATAATTTCCTAGAAGACAATAAGGTAACCCTCAGATGCCCAGTCTAGACACAGCTGGCTTTGGTTCAACTGTCTCTATGTGTCCCCTCTCAACAAACACTGGCCTTCCCTACTATGTGTGTTTACTAAGTGCTCATGAAATGAGCTTTCCCAACCATTAACTTCAAACATGCTCTAAGTCAAACAAATCCCGCCCTTTTACCAAGAATTTTGATGATCAATTGTGGAACCCTCATGCCCTAATTCAAACCAACAGAGCAAATTCCCACCTGCTAACTACCATTCTCTAGCTCAGTCCAAACCACCAGGAAGGAGAGTTCATGCATTCATATGGTTTATAAGTCCTGCTCCCCACAGCAGTATTTTTCACTTGACAGATTCATGTTGTATCACTTTTAAGCAATTCCCAGTGGTGTATGGTGCTGTCTGTTCACAGATGCTTCCCTAATGCTGCTAAGTAAAATGAAAGGTTTCAGGCTAGCTTCCACAGAGGCAGTGAACTAAGGAGAAATGGATTACTGATGTTTTTGTATTTCCTGGCCCAAAGCTCTCTAATTAACACTCATAGTACTGGCTTCTCTTGACACTCCTGTCTACTACCTTTGGAAGTTATGCACTCCAGGACTCTGAAAGACTCAGTAAGGATTTCGAGATTATTATGTAAAATCATCCCACAGCAACCCTAAGGACAGTGTAGTACCACCCTATAGAATTTCCAGAGAGCATCTGGTGGATTTGAAACACTGATTTTTTTATTAGTGGGTATAGCATTTAACCACCACACCATGAGGGTTTCCAGCACTGAGTCAGAATGGATCAGACAGCAACTGGTTTGGGATTTTGGGTATGTAACCTCAACACTCATCCTTAGTGAAGGCACCTGAGAAAGGTATTCAGGGCAGGCTAAAGGTCTAAAGTCAGGAGCCTAGGAAGAACGATAACCTATTCTCCACACTGCCATTTCCTGACAAGACTTGAGTCCCGACAAATGTTCCATCTGAGCAGTCCAATACTTTTCGCAAACCTCTGTTGCAGTCCACCATACGTGTGACCACAATGAAGCTGACCAGTGTAATAAGTGGCCAGTGCAGGGTTCTGCCCAGAGGATATGCTTTATAAAAGTTATTAGAAGGCCTAAGGAGAAGAAATTCAAATGTTGGTGACATTGGCACAGATCAGAATAGTAACCAAGGTTGAGGAGTGTAGAGGTGGGAGTGACAAACTTCAGGTATGACACCTTTTAGTCTGAGAAAGGAACAGGCTACAAATGAAATTTCATCAGGGCTGAAGACCACAGAAGTTTCAGAGTTTATTTGATGGAATTTGTCCAAAAGTTTGCACTCCTTGACCATGCTAACCCACAGTCACTCCTACCTCAAATTCTCACTGTTCCAAGATAGAAAACTTAAATGTCTACAAGAGTCAGGCACCTGAGGAGTGCAACAGCAGTGTACTTAGCTCCAGGCAATGGTGGCGCACAAGAATGGCAGTGTGATGTTGCCACATCATTTCACTTCTCAAAGGGAACATGGAAACTTGGCTTTTGACATGTATCTCCCTTTTTAAAAAAATATTAGTTCAAACTGAAAAAAAAAAAAGTTTAAACCAAACTAAACGCATCTGACTGTGAGCTGGACCCAGTCCAGCATTTACCATTTTGCAATCCCTCAACTCTTTGATTCATGGCGCACTGACTTACGTAGACTGCTTTTGCGTTATTTGACTTTTCACTTTGCAATCTGTGACTTTCCAGATTGACTACAAACACTTTAGAGTCTGACACACTTTTGGCTGGGTGGTCTTGCAACAGTCCTGCATTTAATAACCAGGGACCCTAATATATATTGTCTTGCTAAAGAGTGGCTCCAAGCAGAAATAACATTCGCAGAATGAGAGAATACAAAGGCGAAAGGGGAACTTGGAGTCAACTTGAGTGAGCACTCCTGCTTCTCTACATCTTTTTTTTTTTCCTTCCTGGCAGGTGCATGTTTGCAATGGTGATTTCTCATTTAATTGCTAAGCATTTCTACTGCACAGTAAAATCCATCACAGACCAGACAGACGGTGCTAATTCTCCATCTCTGTGATAATGCACAGATTCAATGGGGTCTTCTTCCCGCCAATGTGCATTCATAAATGCCATTAATAGTAATAGGAGTCAAATGCAAAATATGACTGAGTAAGTAGGCCCTAGTGCATGAAATATATTCTCAACCACAAGGACAAGCTGCCACACAGCTCATTGCTTTGTACTAAATTAGGGGCTGAGGATGCTCTGATTTGGACAGAGATGGTGATCATGACAAATAAAAGAAAAAAAGAAAAAGCCAGTCCCTGTTTCCTTCTTGTCCACCACCAAGACTACCCCTGACTTGCAGGTCAGAGACAATGAGCAGCTTTGAAGCTCAGAAACAGAGCCAGGGTGCAGAAAGATGCAAACTCCCAGTCTTCCAGGGGGAATTAATGAAACACAGCTAAGCCGGTTCAACACTGCTGCCCTTCAGTCATCCCACCTACTAAAAGACACTGTTAAAAACCCGCCAGCTTTTATTAGCAGAAACAAACGGAGTCGACTACCGAGCACTCTAGCGTTTTTCATCCTGAAAGTCCAGGATGGCTTTGGCATAATAAAGGTCATATCTCCTAACCACTGTAATGTTCACACAGCAACCTGAGCTGCAGGCGAGGGCCAGGCCGGCTCTCAGCATTCCCCGTGTGGAAGGTGTTGCCGATTAAACTATCACATTTCAAAGGGCTCCTTACAGTAAATAGGAAAGAAAGGAAAAAAGAGATCCCGGGCCTTTTGTTAGTCAAAAAGCTAGGGAAAGGCGATAATTAACCCATTTTTGTAGAGAAATCATTTGGACAAAAGTCAAGGGATTTACCACCCTGTCAATTGTTAAGTCTAGATAAGGACATTATATCCCACTGCACAAAGGGGACTGAGACGCTGAATGGAAAGTAGGCCACTACTACTACCTTACCTCACATCTGAAAAAAGACTTTTTTTTGTCCTCCTGATGCAAGTGATGGACGAAAGGATTTTTTTCTTTTTTCCTCTTCACACTAAAAACATAACTTCAGAGCTTGGCTTTTGCATTTTGTTAAATATTCAAAGGTATTGTGCAATTAGCATGTCATTAATGAATAATTAATTACAGCTAAAGCAGCCTTCAGATTTTTTGCCGCTAAATTATTTAAACTGCAAATATAATAATACAATGCAATGCTCCGGTTCTGTTTTGTGACTGCATTATTTGAAAGGAACAGCAACATTACTTTTCATTAGTTGCCAGAATTATGTACAGCAAAAGCTGTTTTCTTTTTCTTTATCTAAAAGTTGCTTCATGTACCTTAAAAGGGAATATTAATTCAATTCAGATTAGGTTTCCTCAGAATTAATTAGCTGCAAATATCTGAAAACTGGCTAGGGATACAAGGCTTAGATATCTGAACTTAAAAGAAAAGAGCAAATCTATTTAAACCTGTCCTTTAAAACAGCTCCTGCACAAAAGTACCCCTTTCTAGATATTTGGTTACCACTTCTGAAAGAAAAAACCAGTTAAAAATCCTTTTCTTTCTTTCTTCTTTCCTTTTTTTTTCTTTTTTAAAGTAGGCGAGTATTACAAAGCTACCCCCAGCAAATAGTCAAGAGTTAAATAGAGAAAGTAATTTGTTGCTCTTTACAGACATACATCAGTAGTAGGACATGAGTTTATATTTATAAGCTGCACATCTGGGATCAGTTGACTTATCCATCTGCTAACTATACCAGTAAACAGTATGTCTGGGACCGTCAAGCTCTTGAATCCATCACAAATTCCTGCTTTAATTGTGTGTTTACGTGGCAAACCTCTGCTTAAGTATATTTTAAGACTGTTTTAAGCAGTTGTAATTGCTCCTTTCTTCTTCGTACTAACTCCAACACATTTTATTTACCATTATGACAGGCCATGATTTTGCAAGCCCCACAGATAAATAAATGCCAGAAGCCATCCTGCAAGGAACTGGTGACCAGGGGCTCAGAGACAGAGGATTCTACCTGTCTGGCTAGATGAAATTAATTTTTTTTCTTTTTAATAACTGTCAGTGTCTTCAATCTCAAGCTCAAGTCTCAGTCCAGTTGAGTCATCCATTCTCCTGAACTCACCAAGTTGATGATTATTTGTTTCCCATACTGCTAACTGCAAACCTTGGTGGTGTAGTAGTTAAATGCTAAATCGGCTAACCAAAAGGTCAGCAGTTAAAATCTGCTAGGTGCTTCTTCGAAACGCTACGGGGCAGTTCAGCTCTGTCCTATAGGATCGCTATGGGTTGGAATCGACTCTATGGCAGTGGGTTGGGTTTACTGCTAACTGAGAGGTTAGCTGCTCAAGTCCACACAGGGATGCTGCAAAAGAAAGGCTGGTGATTGTTGTCAATAGCCGTCAAGTCCATTCCAACTCACAGCGACCCCATGTGTGCAGAGTGGAACTGTAGACCTGTGCTCCCTAGGATTTTCAGAAGCAGATCACCAGGCCTGTCTCCCAAGGCACCTCTGGGTGCTAATCATCCAGCTAGTAGCTGAACACTTATGGTTTGCACCGCTCAAAGACTCCTTTCTATAGGATTACAACGGAAACCCTACAGAACACAGTTCTACTCCGAGACATGTAGGGTCGCTACGAGTATGAAAAACAGATTTTTTTTTTTTTTTTTTGAGGAAATGGGAAGAGGGAAAAGAAAGGGGAGATTTGGAGAGAAGGATCAATCTCCAGTTCCAAAGATGATAAGACACTTCCCAGTAGGGTCTTTATTGCCTTGCCTACTCTGTCACCACTGCACTTACTGAATGGTCCACCTCAGCTTGAGGGCTTTATAAGGGGTGGGACCTTCAAGTCTGCAAGAGAGTGAATGAGGCAGCAGTGAGGGTTAGAAGTGTTAAGAAGCCCAACATTCACAGAACAGTATAATCTGTGATTTTACTGGATTTTTAACCCATGGTTATATAACTGAGTTTCATAAACAAGCTAAGAACACAGGCTTACAAATTAATTTGTCTTTTTTTTTAAAAAAAAAAAAACACTACTTTCCATAACTAGAGGGGAAAAAAAAACGTACAGACCTCTGCACAAAGGGGGGATTTCACTGTATTTCTCCCAACCTGCCTTTTACATTTATATGTATAGCAGGATGTCAAACCACACAACGTTTTTAAATCAACTCTTGGGTTTGGGGAACTGAAAGTTCTATGTGCCTGTGTATTATTGTGCCGATGCAAATAGTTACTCTTTTATGTGATTAACCTTCAAACTTTCTCAGGGTATTTTGTGGGCAGCTTCCAGCTTCTCAGTAAAAGTTTAGCTGGATGCACAGCTGATGGGGGTGGAGGTTGCAAGCTGAAAACCCATCTTAGCTAAAGAGTCAGTCTGGCATAATCTAGTGAAATGACAGTATGGCAGTTAGGCAGTTTACCCGGGCCAAGGAAGCTGTGACTTGTCATAGACATTAAAATCCAAATGTGCCAGCAACCATGCCAAATGTACTCACAGGCCTTGCAAACTCATAATCCAGGCAAACTGAATTAAATTGCAACCAGTGTATAATTAATTTGCTTTTGAAAGTCGTGCCATGAGAAGAAATGTACCATTCACTGGCAATGAATTGTTCTTAGGGGTGCCACTGCTTAATAAGGCCTCTGCAAACAACAGAATCGTCCACTGATGTGGACTTACTGCTTATTTACTACTTACTACTTCCTACTGCAAGGGGTAGGCAAGGACAAGCAGGGAGAGATTCTAGGTGGCTTAACCTTCTTAAACCAACTACTGGAATCTTCTAGCAGTGCAGTAGATGCTGTGGTCTCCTGGCCTCCCTGACCTCAAATGCCAGCCTCACTCTGCTTAAGATGCTAAAATAGGAAACATATTCCCCTCGCCTAGGCACTGTCCTTTCTAAGACACCATCTTTTAAGTACAAACACTCTTGGAAAGAGAACAAACAGTAACAGAGTAAGTCACCAACGCTTCATGTGCATTCATTCCTCAGGTCAGTTTTCTACAGCGCAAGACAGTCAAGGAATGTTAGAGTCCTGAGTACATGAGAGAAGGAAACTAAAATAATATAAAAAGGAGAAATAATCCTGAAACTTAACATGGATGTTATGTGTCAAGTACATTTCTTCTGAAATTCTCAGTGAAAAAAAGAAAAAAAGTCAGGAAAGAAACTACCTATGGCCATCAAGTCAATTCTGACTCATAGTGACCCTGTAGGACAGAGTAGAATTCCCTCATTGGGTTTCCAAGGGACTAGAGCATAGAAAATTTAAGTAACATGCCTTATGACTTGTAAGTGGTAGAGGCAGGACTTTAAACACGGGTCTAACTCAACAGCCCGAGATCTTAACCCTGTGCCATCCATACTACCGAGAGTCGGATCTCTCTGCTCCTGTCTTTCCAGGGCAGAATGGCAAGTGAGACTCGAAGTGTGACTGACCTTTAAACAAACTAAAATTGCACAGCCAAATGAATTCCATTCTGTTGCAATCTGTCGCTTCGGGAGACGCTGCTCAAGAGCATTTGCAGCAATTCTC
Organism: Heterohyrax brucei; assembly: GCA_028571685.1. Lineage (NCBI taxonomy): Eukaryota > Metazoa > Chordata > Mammalia > Hyracoidea > Procaviidae > Heterohyrax > Heterohyrax brucei. The sequence goes on from CM053141.1 coordinate 177,514,528, forward strand.
CTGGATCCAGGCAGAGTTCTCTAAGTTCAACTCCACAGAGCTCCCATACAGGCACATATTACTTCTAATCCAAAGTGGTCTTTAATAGAGCGATCTTGTTCCCAGCCTTGGCACCAAATCACTGCTGCTTGTTTCCAAAAACTCAAATAAACCCTCACAGAGTGGAAGGGTGCTACCACAGAGAAGCATCAAAAGGAGGTACCATAGGTTCGAAACACAACTGAAAGGAGGAACTACAAAAGCAGGTTTAGCAAGAACACTTCTAAAAGATGCATAAAAGTTGTCTTAGTAGCCACGTGAATAAATATTCACAGGGCAAATACTTATTTGTTGTTAGATCTATGTTACATTCTGGTGATAACATATCATGCTTTCTCTATTTGAATGCCGTGGCTACTGCATTAAGTTAATAAATAAAACATGTATGTGGGGAGAGAATGTTTAAGAATTAGAAACATGCTTAAGGTCACAAAGCTAATAAATAGCACAGCCAACATTTGGACCCAGGTCAACTCTAGCACATATCCTCTGATCCACAACACTATACTGCCAATTAAGCTGCTACTTGGATCCCCTTACCCTTCACCCTTGCTCTCCATCTCTAGCTCTCTCTCTCACTCCCTCCCTTCTCTCCTTCCAGATATGCCTTCTACAACCATGGCCTGGTATATGGAGAATGCATGTTTCAAATTATGAGCTTAAGGTCTTCCAAGTTATTTTCCACATCCAAATGATATTCACTTCTTTGAAAAGAGACTATGCTCACTAAAAGAGGAAAGAGTTCAAAATAAAATAAAAAGATTCCAATTAAACTCATCAGAACTGAAAGTTCCAGGGTTAATCATACTCCACACCCTTCCACTAGTATTCCCTGGTTGGAGGAGCAACTGGCTTAGTGCTCGGCCACTAACCAAAAATTGGCAGTTTGAATCCACCCAGAGGGACTTTGGAAGAAACGCCTGGTGATCTACCTCTGAAAGATCACCAAACCAAAAACCCATGCCATCGAGTCATTTCTAACTCACAGTGACCCTATAGGACCAAGCAGAACTGGCCCATGGTTCCCAAGATCCCCCTGGCAGATCTGAACTGCCAAACTTCTGGTTATTGGATGTGGCACTTAACCACTATGCCAACAGGGTTTCCATCCAAATGATCACAGTCATTAAAAAAATCCCATGGAAGTATAGTTGTCCTTTGAAACACCTGGGGTCTCCATGAGGTTGGAACTGACTCAGTGGCAATCGGTTTTTTGTTCTTTTCCCCTTCCATTAACTTAGATACAACCATTATTACTACAAATAACGCTAATAATTGTCAAATACTGTAATTATTACTACAAATAACAAAATAATTGTAAAATATTCCAAGCTTTCTGACGAGTACTTTATGCACATTAAATCACTGACTCCTTGCAAGCCTCCTGTGAGTATTATTATCTCTCTTTCTAGATCCAACTTGACGGCACTTGGCTTTGGCCTCTAGATGAGAAACCTGAGGCTTATGAAGTTTAAATGTTACACAAGCAGCCAACCAAAAAATAAGAAAAGTATTTACCAAACATTTCTGTAAGGTACTGTGATGCTAACCACTTGAAGAATCCAAGAAAGGTATGAATTATGTATCATTTCTGTCAAGGACTACAGCGGTGTTAAGTAGTTCCGTGGTATAGCTGCCAACCACAGTGGTTGGCAGTTTGAATCCACCAGGCGCTCCTTAAACTCTATGGGGCAGTTCTACTCTGTCCTACAGGGAGTCACTACAAGTCAGAATCAGCTGGACCACACAGGTTTAGTTTGGGTCTGGTCAAGGACCAGGAATTCAAACTGCAAAGAGCAAGACACATATGAAAAGAGAACTGATGAGGGACTCCAAAACTGCAAGTCCCAAGAGGGAAGGGACCAACACTGTCTTGTAGCAGGCTGTATTCCCAGGGCCTGGCATAAGACCTAGCCTATCAGACACACTAAATAAGCAAGCACAACAGTAAGTGATTGGCTACTAACCAAAAGTTGGTGGTTCAAAGTCACCCAGCAGCTCCATGGAAAAAGGCCTGACATCTGACTCCAAAATATTACAGACAATCTGGAGTCTTAAAAGCCAGCAAGCTGCCATCCGAGAAAAATTAACTGGTTCATCAACCCACGTGGAACACATGACAGCTAAGAACATCAAAGATATGAGGAAAAACGAGCCCGTTAGACAGAAGAACTCCTACGATTGGGAGACTGCATCAGCACGAGACCAGAAGAACCAGATGGTACCCAGCCACCACCAAATACAGCCCTGATAGGAGATATAACGTAGAGTCCCTGACATAGCATGACAAAAAGAGGTGTGCAGATCAAGAACACAACTAAAAGACTAGGACTGACTGTCTGAGAACCCGGAGGGTCCCCTGGAACACGGAGCCTAGACTTGCTGCTAGCCCAGACCTGAGTCTAGTACTGAGGCCAACACTTCAGACGAAGAATGAACTGTATTTGGGGACAGAGTGAGCATGTGGCATGTGTAGTTTGTGGTTCTGTACAGTTGTAGAAGGCTGTCCTACTGGTTTCTATCTAGAGGGAAGAAGAGCGGGTGGAGAGGAGGGGACAGGTGTTCGTTAAGAGGATACTAAGAGTGAAAAGGAGGAGTGCGCTGTCGCAGAGTGAGAACAGATAGAGTTGCAAAGAGGGGGTCATGCAAAATTGACTTGGATTGTATACTTTCACTAATCATAAGAATAATAATAAAGATTACAGACAAGCAAACCCTATGGGCAGCTCTACTCCATCACACGGGGGTGGCTGAAAAAAATCAGCTCAGCAGCATCTACCAACAACAACAAATAAATGTCCTAAATAATAAGAGCCAAATAAGTATCTTAGAGCTCCCTGAACATAGTCATCTCCCAAACATGTGGTTAATTGAAGTTTAAGAAAAAGTCGCCAAGAAATAAAAAGAAAGAAAAGAAAAAGAATGGCCTCACTCTTCAGCTATCATTTAAGGCCCCAGACCAAAGGTGCTACTGTGCAGGTCAAGCCACAGGTCAATGGCATTGCTTCTTACTTTTACTGCATCTGAGCACCTGAGGCCTAGAGCGCTTCATAGGAAACTCGCCATTTCTCTTTGTTCCTATTCTGCTGCGGCTGGTTCCTTTGCCAAACATTCCAAAGTTACCTTAAATCCAAACAATATTTTTCAAAGGAAGTGACTGGCTGACAGCCATCACATCTGATGCAGAATAACATTAACACCATCCCCAGGTTGAAACGCCTTCAAGGAGACCCCCAAATGAAGTCGTCTTTAAAACCAACCTGACATTTCTCACTCTGTTTTGTGGATATAATCTTTTACACATGGCGTAAAGGGGGGAAAACAAGAAAAGAAAAAAGAAGACGTAAAAGACAAGAACAAGAAAACCTGCCTTAAATGAAAAATTCGGATCTGGCCTTTGCAAAAAAATCTTTCTCTGCTGCCCCTCCCCCTTCATCCAGCCTCTGTGCTTGCAGGCAAAGGGGTTAGAAGGCTGCTGAAAAACATTCTCCTGCTGTAAAGAGAGTGACATCTGACAAAGCTCCATGGTGTCCTAACTTGGATGAATTTAAATGACAAGCTTGGCTTTATCGGGAAGGGATCCTCTTTTACAATAGAACAGCATGATTGCTTCACGGCAGAGGGGAAAAGAGGAAGAATCAAAGTTTTCTTCAAATCCCCAGCGGTGCCATTGACCTGTCAGAGGGCTGTGACCCACTCCTGTTAATCCATGCAAATCAGATGCCTCCAATCTATGGCACTGATTAGACTACCACACCTTGGAATTCAGGAATCAGCTTTGGAGTGAAGATCCTACCAGAGAGTTCAGTTCACCTCTTTTTTTCTTCTCTTTTTTTTTTCCTCTTCAAAAAAACGTGATGACAGTTGACTTCCTTCCCACCCTGCCCCTGCTCAGTCAGGAAAGACTGTGTGTTGGGTTCCTGATTAGCATCAAGGCGAAAACAGCATGTTGTTCATAGACTAACGCTATTACCTAAATTATAGGCCTGTTGCTTGCAGCATTTCCCCCTACAGACAGGTTAATACACACATCCCACTGGTATTATTGCTTTGCTAACAGTCACCCAATCATTTCTGTATCTTAGGGAGGTAAAGGCCTGGTATTCTCTGTAAAAGCTTCAGAGGCCGATGAGAGACTTACAAAACCAGAAACATTTGCAGACCATCCCATTCAGAACCTAATAAGACTTCCCAGGTTCAAAGCTGTGTGCCACAGGCATTTTAAGCCATGCATAATTTCAAGAGAAACTCTCAGGAAAAGGAAACTTAAAGGCTGATATTACGGCTGTCGGCAAGGGGCTCACATGTGAGTGACACACCCCTCAAACTGCCCAGAAGTCATTTGAACTGATTATTCATTTAAGGTGACTAAATTTCTTCGTGCACCATATGCAGATAATTCTAATTCAAATTTCTGGTAGGAGAAGGAATTATTTATTCAGGAATTTAGTAAATTTTCTTTTTCCTTCAGATTATCTTAGAGACTCTCTGGATAATTAAAATGTGGGAACGACACATAACAGTTAAAAAAATTTTTTGTGTACGTTTTAGAAAAACACCACTCCCAAAGCAAAGCATAAACAAATGAAACAGGAACAAACACAGGCAAAAATGTGAAGAAAAATTCTATTTAAGGATATTAATGTAAGACCTGAATAAATATAAACATGTACTGTGTGTGTATAACATACATCCCCCGACACAGTGCCAAGATAAGAGGTCTTGGTATAGTCAAATGTCTGTCAGTTTCTCTGGAAGTTACTACAGTGTTGTCTGATATCCCTAGATGGATTATTTCAACCTAAGAAAGTGATTCTACAGTTCATACTTAAGAACAAACAAACAGTAATTGTTATGGAAGTCCCCCTAAAAACCTGCTGCCGTGGCGTTGGGTCCGACTGACAGCGATCCTAGAGGTCAGAGTAGAACTGCCCCACAGAGTTTCCAAGGAGCACCTGGCAGATTCGAACTGCTGACCTTTTTGGTAATGAGGGGGCTGAAAATTAAAATTTGTAGTTGGTCAGTCAGACTACACAGAGGCATCAGTGGAAGACAATAAAAAGCCATAAACATATGTCCTTAAGGTTGCTGTTTAAAACATCAGAAGTGACACCTATTTTGGCCTTGGAGTCACCGGCTAGAAGGCACCCACCTCTTCGATTGATATGAAAGAACTGCGGCAGAGGGCGAAGTGCTGGGGGTAGTAACTATTTACCAACCTGCACAGAAGCATTTTAAGATTCTAATAAGGGATTAGCCATACTCACCCATTGCCATCGAGTCGATTCTGACTCACAGTAAGCCTATAGCACAGACTAGAACTGCACCCATGTAGTACCCAGTGAACACCTGGTGGATTCAAACCACTTAACCATTAGGACACCAGGGTTTTCATGAGTATCAGCTGACAATCTACCTTGTATTTATTGATAAGAAAGGAGGTGTTTTAAACACTAGGAGAAAGCACAGGTATTCAAAAAGTGGCCCTATAATAAATGCTAATTATTTGGAAAACTTTAATTAGACTGCTGCATCTAATGCCAAACACCAAAAATAAACTTCAGAAATATTTAGAGGTTAAATGTAAAAAATAAGACCAACAAATAGAAATAGGAGTGAATTTTTATCTAACCCTAGAGTAAAAAAAAATAATCAGTGCTGTCGAGTCAGGTCTGACCCACAGCAACCCTAGAAGTCACAGTAGAACTGCCCTACAGCTTCCAAGAAGCACCTGGTGGATTTGAACTGCCAATCTTTCTGTTAGCAGATGTAGCATTTAACCTACTATGCCACCAGGGTAGAGAAGGCATTTCTAAACATAAACAAAACATTCCAAAAGGAAAGTGATGCATACACTTTAAAAAACCATTGCCACTGAGTTGATTCTGATTCACAGCAACCCTATAGGATGGAGTAGAAATAGCTCATAGAGTTTCTTAGGTGCCCGTGATGGATTCAAACTGCTGACCTTTCGGTTAATACCACTGCACTTAACCACTACACCACCAAGGTTTCCTAGTAAACTTAAATATATTTAAATGTAAATCTCTGAATGACAAACAAGCATAATTAAAATTGAAGAACAAACAACAGACTGGATGAAAATACTTAAAATATTATTGCGAAACTAAACAAAAAAGTTTAGGCTCTGCAGTGATTTCAAAACATTACACAAGAGATGAAGCTTAATCTCTCTCCTTTTGAGTATGGGCTGGACTTAGTGACCTGCTTCTAAAAACCAGAATATGGCAGAAGTGCAAGGCTAGTCATAAAAGGCACGGTAGCTTCCTCTTTGCTCTTTCTTTCAGATCAGCCCCTCTGGGTAAACTAGTTGCCTTGCCAGGTAGGTGCTCCAGCTGCCCTAGAAAAGCCATGCAACAAGACACTGAGGCTTCCTGCCAACAGTCCTATGAATGAGCCGTCTTGGAAGCAGATCCCCTGCTCCAGTCAAGCTTTCAGGTGACTAGGGCTATTTTCTCATTCCTTTGAGATAATGCATGTTTGTTGTTTTAAATCTGAGTAAAACCCCATCAAGGGGATGGAATGAAAACAAGCAATTCACAAAAAATTTAAATGAACAAACGTCACAAGGAAACATACAGGCACTGCCAATCAGGTTTGCAAACTCATCCAATAAGAAGTGTTACATATCTCATTGCTGAATATCACTACAGTCACCTTCGATGTAGTGCCATTGGGAAGCTATGCACCAACGCCAGTGCCTAGTCTACACTCTTCAAAGCAATTTTAGAACTCTTTTTCTGAAATGACCACCGGATCGGTCATCATATTACTTTTTCATACGTCATCAAAATGCCTTCTTTTCAATATTTCCTTTATCTTCAGGTAAAGAAAAAAAGTCATTCGGTACCAGTTTACTGGCTAAAAAATCCCTCATGGACAGCTATACAATTAAGCTCATGAACTTGCCAACATGCCACTGTGTGCAATAGCCATCCCAGAAAGAGTTCCAAAATTGCTTTGAAGGGTAGACTAGGTGCTGGCATCAGTGTGTAGCTTCCCCAGGGGAGTACTTTGAAGGTAACTGCAGTGATATCCAGCAGTGAGGTATACAGCACTTAGAACAATTAACTTCACAGACTTAATTGTCAGACCTCATAGTCAATCTCAACAATAATGAAATAATGGAAACTAAAACAAGTTCAATACTATGTTTAGTTTACTAAGTTGGCAGAAGTTTTTAAGCATCTCTTGAGGACACCAGTAAACGGCATTCAGGAAATGCTAGTGGGAACAGAGATAGGTATAATCTTTCTGGAGGATGACTTAACATGTACCAAAAGGCTGAAAAACACATACATCCTCTAATTCAAAAATTACACATCTAGGAATTTAATCCAAACAAAAAAACCAGATTCCACCCAAAGATATATATGCAAGGCAGTTCATTGCTTCACTGTAACAACTGCAAAAAAACCTAAAAGCAGATTAAGTGTTCTGCAACACTGGAATGGTTATGTTATATGGATAAGACATAATGCTGCACAATTATCCAAACTTTTTGTGAGATACAGTAAAGTATTCACAATATGCTATTAAGTGAAAAAATCAGATAATGAAACAATGGGATTCAATTTTATAAATGAGTAGAATTTTAATATATACACAGAAATATTCTGAGAACTATACAAAATGTTAAGAGATTTTTTTCCTTCCATGTTATGACCAAAGGTGTTTTTTGTTCCCTTGCCTATATTCTTGCAAATTTTCTAAAAAGAAGATATGTTGGCCCTTTAATCTAAAACATCATATTATTTATTTTAAAAGTTACTTTTTTAAGAATAAAAAAAATCACTTTAAGAACGAGAGATGACTGACATGCTTACAACCACCATACAGTAAAACTGCCATCTGTGGAGGTCACTCTTATTTTAAAAATCATTTATTTGTCTAAGGTTCTGCTGGATGGCAGAGAAAATGGCAAAGAGGACTTTTAAGAAGAGAGAAAATAAAAGTCCTAAATTCTAGAAAGCCCTTTTTTAGATAAAAGAGGAAAACCTTGATATCTCCTGTATTAACCTGAGCAGTCAGTGGCACAAATGCCATTATCTTACTTAAGCCTTGCATCTGTGCTAATGCACAGAGCCATTAACCACCTTTTCATAGACAACTGAAGCCTGCCAGTTGTGACAGATTTGGAACTAATGTTGATAGTAACATTGGACTTGGCTTAAGTAATTTGATAAAGCAGGTGGCAGCTTGAGGGGCGGGATGCTTTCAAATATGTAAACAACATTGTCAACTACTAGCCCATTCCATAAACATAGCCCCCTTCTCAGATGTTTTGAAAATATAAAGGACATCTCTTGCTTACCATCCTATCCGTCCCAAACAAAACAAAGGTCTTATTAAACACAGCAGTCCCTGAGAGCAGACCGAACACACGACAAAGGGAATCAGCTGGGAGTGGTGGGGACTGAGGCAACCTGGACACCATGTTTCCCATCTAAAAGACAACGTCACTGCGCCGGCCAAACAAAACAGTTCTACAAATCAAATGTGATTACAGCCTGCCCGTTTGCAACCTCTGACTCTGCACACTCCCTATGAAAATGTTTTTGTTATGAGTTCATAGAAGCATAAAGACCTCTGTGCTACAAACCAAAGTGTCACTGCAGTGAAACATTGTTTTTAGCAGAGAACAATTTTTAAAATCTTATTCAGTATCTCCAGATAACCATTGCATTCTGTACTGGCCTTAGAATAGAAAAAAACAAACAAACCCTTTCTTAAAGTCCGTGTAGGAACTTAACATATAGGATCAAGAAAATGAATTAGGTATCAGAGAACAAGACATAAATTCTATCTACTGAGCCAAGTAGCTATGGCACTTTGGGCTGGTCAGTTCATCTCCGTGGCTTCTGTTTCTAATTCCTTCAGGATAGGTTTTGTTTTGTTGTGCTTTAAGTGAAAGTTGACAGTTCAAGTTAGTTTCTCATACAAAAACATATGCATACATTGTTATGTAATCGTAGCTGTTCTCCTTATAATGCGACAGCACACTTCTCTATTCCACTCTTGATTTCCCACCGCAAGCTCCTGTGTGTTTTTGCCTTCACATCTCGCCTCTGGACAGGAGCTACCCTTTTAGTCTCATATAGGGTAGGTTTGATCAGATTGAAATCCCTGGGTGGTGTGAATTGGGAATAAGCTAGGCTACCAGCCAAAAGTTTGGAAGTTCAATTCCAAATAGAGGCACCTCAGAAGAAAGTCCTGGCAATCTATCCCCTTCCCCCTGAAAAGCAAAATAAATGTGCAAATGTGGAAAAAAGAAAACCCTATGACACACACATCTACTCTGATACACACGGAGTCACCATAGTCAAAGTCAAGTTGACTGCAAGCTATTTTTTAATAAGATCATAGAAAACTTAGTTCTGACTCAAAAGGCCTATAATTTTATAATTCAGGTTACAACTTTCAGGGATAGTGAACAGTTTTTTCACATCTAGTCCAACTTCCTACACCTTCTACATCACACCCATATAGCTAAACCATTATTTGTTGAAGACAATGGTATACGTTCCTATCAGCAAGATTAAAAAAAAACTGGCAAACCATTCCACTTCCCTGGCATTCTGGCCAATCAAGGCTTTAGGACAATAACGTGTCTCTTCGACTTCCTGATGGCTGTGGTTTGTCTTTTCACTCACAGACTGTGGAGGTCCAAAACAAAAACCAAGTCCACTGCCATCGAGTCAATTCCAACTCATAGCGACCCTACGGATAGAACAGAACTTCCCCACAGGGTTTCCAAGGAGTGCCTGGCAGATGTGAACCACCAACCTTTTGGTTAGCAGCCATAGCACTTAACTACTAAACGGCCAAGATTTCTGTGGAGGTCCAAAAATGAATATTTACCGAAGCAAACTGTGCTAAAATGCCTGTCTCCCCATGGGACAATTAAGGTATTTTGCTAGATTTGAATTTCTAAAGAAACGTTCTCTATATACCACTCAAAGTCTTTAAAATGCTGGAAGGTTTACCCTAGAAAACATTTTCCAACAGACTTTCAAAGACACTTCATGTTTAATTTTCACATATAGAACCTTATTAGAAAGCTTTCTTTTGTCAGATTACAGCAAGAACATGTTTAGAGCTGACCTCCAAGACAGGTGTCAATTCAAGCTTAAAACAATATTCCAAAATCCATAATAAAGTCTTTTCTCTGCAACTGAAAACCAACATCCTTACCTCTTCTTTTGGAAACCCTGGTGGTATAGTGGGTTAAATGCTGTATCTGCTAACCAAAAGGTCAGTATTTCACATCCACCAGCTGTTCCTTGTGAACTTTATGGGGCAGCTCTATCCTGACCTCTAGTGTCGCTATGAGTCAGACCTGGCTCTATGGCATTAGGTTTGGTTTGGTTTTGGTTACCTCTTCTTTTGATGACAGGACTCCAACTGCAAGAAAACATATTAGGAAGCAGGCTTAATGAAGCCACTGTGCAGCAACCCAGAGAACCAATCTTTTTAAAAGTGCATCTAGAGAACATGATGGCCAACTAATTCCTATTGTAACTGGAGGTAGACAAATACAAAGATACTGAGCCGAGAGAGCAAAGTTTGACCTAAAAAGTCCTCTAATAAGCTAACAGAGCCCTGGTGGCACATATTAACAGCTCTGCTGCCAACCAAAAGGTCACAAATTCAAATGTACCAGCTACTCCTTGGAAACCTATATAGTGCAGTTCTATACAGTCTTATAGGGTCACTAAGAGTCAAAATCAATCTGACAGCAAAGGGTTGGGTTTGGTTTAATCTAGCTAATAATGAAAGAGAACATATGACAAAATAGCAAACCACAGGGCACAAGAACATTTTTCCCCGAACAACCTAACCAAAAAAAACTAAACCCATTGCCTTCAAGTTGCTGATGACTCATAGTGACCCTTATAAGACTTAGCAGAACTGCCCCACAGAGTTTTTAAGAAGCAGCTGGTGGATTTGAACTACTGACTACTCATGGTAGCTCTCCACCACTACACCACCAGGGCTCCCGATACAACCTGAAAAGTGTAAATTCTTGTCAGGGTTTCCGTGATTCTTTCTTTTTCTTTTCTTCCTTCAACAGTTATTGATTTCCTCCTTTTAACCCAATGTAGTAACTAGAAATACAAATGCAATAAACAATAGTAGCATGTTTCCCGCCCTCAAGAAGCTCACTGATGGGCTAAGTTAGCACCTTACAGATCGGCCTTAGATAAAGTGAAGAGGGCATACTCTATCCTAAATCAGCAGGTCCAAGAAAATTTCCTTGAAGAGAATTCAATTTTGAAGATAAATCACAGACAGCCAAATGAGGTCTGACGCAAAAAAGACAATAAGGCAGATACACCAGATATAGGAAAAACAGGTGCAAAGACAAAAAAGTGACCGCAGAGAGCACGACAAGTCTGCATCAGTGCCAGACGGTCCTTAATAAAGAGAAAACTAGCAAGAAATAAGGCCAGGAAGGATACCACATGCAACGCTATAAAAGCTGGGACTTGAATCGCAGGACAGTGAGATACTAGTCAGGTTGTCCAAATGACAGTTTTAAGTGGGAAGAGATGTCAGAAGGCTTCTAGAAAGATCATTCCGGCTGCTCCATAGACAACATCTTGAGTAGGTACAAGACTGGAGGCTGAGAGATAGCTAGGAAGTTACTGTCGGAACAAGGTAAGACGGTGAGCTCCATTAAGACAAAGTGCAATAAGACAAAGAGGAGAGAATGAATGGGTACCAATGTGTATGCACTTGAACTCAACGACCTGTTGAGGTATATTTTAGCTTCAGCGTTCTCAGCATAAAACCAGTAAATCACTTGCTGTCAAGTCAATTCGCACTCATGACGTCCCCATGTTTATCAGTAAAAGCGTGTGCTATTTTCAGTATTTTTAGAAGCAGATCATCAAGATTTTCTTCGAAGATGTCTCTAGGTGAACTTGAACCTCCAGCCTTTTAGTTAGTAGCTGAGCACAGTAACAGTTCTTACCACCCAGACACATTTCAGACTCAGGTTTCCCCAATCTAAAGATAGCACATGGTTGCTAGTGCCCAAGGACATTCTCCCTGCTGGCAGCACCCTACATACTGATGCGCAAGCCTTTGAGTTCTTCAGACAGGTGTGGCCCACTAATTACCAAGTGCCCTAATTTTCATTATTTATTTGTGACTAGACCAGCCAGCACAAGGAGGTGCTCATGCTGGAGTGGTAACTTGCCGTTTTCTCTACAAACATGACATGACATCTGTCCGCAAGTAAAAAGAATGTAAATTTTCAAGTAGTAGAAATATAACAACTCCTCAAGATGTACAAGAATGTATTTCACGTTTGTCAAACACCTGATTTCAATAAACAGAGACCTTCTAAGATATGAGGCATCAAGCAAGTAATCAACTAGTTAAAACAGTTGGCAAGCATTCTACAGATGCCATGCTGGTTACTGAAAACTGTACTGGACTACACGTCAGAAATTCTCATTTCTAGTTCCATCTTCTCATTAACTAGATGTATAAGCTTCCTGCTCCTGTGTCATAAAAGACAAGAGAAAGAGAAGTGGTCCTCAAGATTGTTTTCAACACAAAAAATTCTAGGATCCATCTCCACAATATACGATGGTTGGGGTGGTTTTCTAACTATGTGCCACAAGGTCCCTGGGCTATAGAAATGAATCTTCACAACCCATAGCCCTGGGGCTTGAAATCAGAGACACATACACATGCCCACCAGTGTTTACTGCAGCACTATTCACAATAGTCAAGAGCTTGAACTACCCTAACATCTATCAGTAGATGAGTAGATAAACAGAATATGGTACACATGTACAGTGGAATACTACTTAGTCGTAAAAAGGAAAGAAGTCCTGGTGAGTGCTACAACCTGGAGGAACCTCAAAAATACTACACTAAGTACAATAAGCCAGACATAGAAGGACAAGTATTGCATGGTCTCACTTACATGAAATGACAATAGGAAAATGCATACAGACCAGAATTTATTTGTGCTTACCAGAGGCAGGAGGGAAGGGAAGGAGAGAAACCACTGTTTGGAAAGTAATGAGTGAGTTTCTCTTCATGGTGATGGAAAATTTGGAATCAATTAAGGGTAACGGTCACACAACATGATTAATGTAACTGATAGCACGAAGCTATATACCTGAAAAATGTGGAATTGACAAATGTCCTATGTATATTTTTAACAAAACAAAAAAAAACCCTTTGGAACTAAAACAATCTCCTTTCATCTTTCACGTATATTGCTTGCTTTCAGAAAGGTCACTTAAAAAAAAATCCTTGTAACATGTGCTCCATAAATTTGGATATTTACATACAAGTCCCACTTGTACTCTCATTCTCTTCTGGGAAGATTAATATCCAGAAGTTTAGGATTTTACAGAGTAGAGATTGCTCAGTAGCTTTGGATCTTTGTGACTGTTTTTAAAATCCATGCAGTGAAACCACAGTGATTCACTGATGTCAATGCTGTGTTTATCCCAACCTCTAAGCCTTCTGTGACATTTGAGTTTATACCATCTTTTGCAAATGTTGATTTAAGATTTGGGATTAAAATAGGAACACACCACCTGTCTTAAAGTTGACATAAATGTTATAAAATGGGATGCTACACTTTATCTAATCCTTGTCTCTAACCAGACCCATATGTAAATTTCATACAGTAGTATTTAGTAGCATAATTAATCCCTACTTTATGTTATGAGTAATATTTCCTATTCCCGACCCTGTAACGTCCTTTAAGAAGATCCATGTTCCAATTAGACTAGCCCATCGGCACTCTTTTAATGAGCAGATTAATCATTCAGATGGGTACAACGGTGTCAGCACAGGTTTTAAATATGATAATCTACATCCTAATGGTGCTGCAAAGCCTTGGTTTAGAGCATAAAAGGTAGACAAAATTGGTGAGAGTTTCATTTTGTTCTCTATCTGGGACAATGCGGGACACAAGGAACCTTGAATAATGTAGATGGGCAGATTCAGGAACGTAATCATAATTTCATTGCAACGATTATTTCTAAGAGAAGTCACACTTGTGCCTTCTAAGAGCTTATGCAAGCATGTTTAACTTTGAGGTAGAAGGTATATTTTCGTATTTTCTTGGCCAAACAGTTTATCTCTTTGCACCCTATTCTCAACTTTCAATCCTCAGGAAGGCATAGTGATAGGAACATCCAAATGACACCAGTTTTAATGTAAATTTTGCTTAAGACTGACTCATATGAACAGGAAGTTATCACATATAGCTATGGGGGGGAAACCCTTTCCAATTGGATGATTGTATTTTCAAAAAGGGATTAAGAAAACTTCTTGCTTTTTCAGTGCCTTCATTTCCTCTCTTCCCAAAAGTAGTATTATAGCCTGTTCTCAAGAATATCAATTCTCTGAGCAATACAATGCAAAACTATTGCAAACAGGCTCACAGAAGGAAATTTCAATAAACTGGGATTTGTTTTATGTGATTCTCACCCACCAAAAAAAGAATACTCTTAGAAGGCAATTAAAGGACCCAAGAAACTCAACCCAAACATACTTTGTCCTATACATCCTAGGGTTTTATCAGAACTGCCTAATAATAGGCTTTCTATTATTATTATATAGATTATTATAATAGTTTTAGGAACACTGTTGACACAGTGGTTAAGCACAGGGCTGCTAATCAACAGGCTGGCAGTCCACATCTAGCAGCTGCTACTCTGAAACCCTATGGGGCAGCTCTACTCTGTCCTATAGGATTGCTATGAGTCAAAATCAACTGGAAAGCAACAGGTTTGGTTTGACTTACTATAGTAATTTTTATCCAGATGTAAAACTCCAGGAGCTCTGGTGGCACATCAATTAAGAGCTATGGCTGCCAACCCCAAAAGGTCAGCAGTTTAAATTCACCAGCTACTCCTTAGAAAGCCTACAGGATGGTTCTTCTCTGTTCTATAGGGTTCTATGAGTCAGAATCAACTCAAATGAAATGAGTTTTGTTTTTCTTTTTTAGAAAAACCCATCACCACTAAACTTGAATATAAATAAGATAAAAATCCTTACAAGTGGACCAATAAATAGTATCATGATAAATGGCACATAAAGTTGTCAAATATTTCATTCTTTTTGGATCCACAATCAATGCCCATGGAAGCAGCAGTGAAGAAATCAAATGAAATTATTTTGGGGGGGCAAATCTGCCACTGAAGAGCTCTCTAAAGTGTTAAAAAGAAAATGTTACTTTGATGACTAAGGTGCACCTGACGCAAGCCATAGTATTTTCATTTATGTCACACACATGAGAAAAAGGGGCAATGACACAGGGAGAGTGACAAAGAACTGACACGTTAGAATCGTGTTGGCAAAGAACACTGACTAGATCACGGACTACCAAGAAGAACAAACAAATCTATCTTGGAGGAAGTACAACCAGAAGCCTCCTTAGAAGAGAGGATGGCAAGAACTTGTTGTCTTGCTTACTCTGGACACGTCATCAGGAGGGACAAATCACTGGAAAAAGACACCATGCATGGTAGAGGATCAGTGAAAAAGAAAAAAACCTTCATTGAGATGGACATCAGTAGTAGAAAACTCAAGAGCACCTAACAGCAACATTATTACAATGATGATTTTAATTGCATAAGTTTCCTATCAGACTCTTATCCTGAGGAACTTGTACGTTAGTTCCTCATTGGATTCATATACTGTGATCTGTTTTTCCCAGTTAAAACTGTCCCCTGCAACGACAGGCACCTGGCTTGGTCTTTAAAACAAGTTCCAAATCATCTTCACGGACAAGCAAGTCATGGCTGTATTTTTAGTACCATTAGCTGAAGGCAAACTTATCTGTACCTCCAGCCAGGGGCTCGCTGCCAAGAAATTGACAGTGAGAACATAGGCTGACTTGAGCAGACAGTGAAAGGCAGTAACTTAGGGCAGATGTCAAGTATATGATAACAGCGCATAATGGGATGGTGCTGTTAATATGCTCAGGGTAACCCTATGGTTCATCAAAGACATCTGTAATAACAACTGAGTTTCTGGATCTACACAGATAAAAAGCCCTTTCAGGAAACTAGGCATTTGGGGGAAATACCTCATTGAGGCATGTGGGCAGGGCACTGCTCTTTAGTGATGCCTGCATCCATTCAACTTAACAAGTGTATATTGAGCCTCTAGAAGAGCCAGGTGCTATACATACAGTGTATAATTTGAGAAGCTAGACTATATGAAAAAGAACATGGTATAACGCTTGGAGGGAGACTCATGAACAGCCTGTGATATGCAGATGACACAATTTTGCTTGTTCAAAGTAAAGAAGACTTGAAGAACTTACTGGTGAAGATCAAGGGCCACAGCCTTCAGTATGGAAGGCATCTTAACATAAAGAACAAAACAATCCTCACACCTGGACCATTGAGCAGCATAATAAACAAGGAAAATATTGAAGTTGTCAAGGATTTCATTTTACTTGGATCCACAATCAATGCCCACAGAAACAGCAGTCAAGACAAGCAGCAATCAAAAGACATATTGCACTGGGCAAATCTGCTGCAAAAGATTTCTCTAAAGTGTTGAAAGCAAAGATGTCTCTTTGAGGACTAAGGTGCACCTGACCCAATCCATGGTATTTTCAATCACCTCATATGCACACAAAAGCTGAATAATGAAAAAGGAAGACCAAAGAAGAATTGATACTTTTGAATTATGATGTTGGAGGAGAATATTGAATAGATCACAGATTGCTAAAAGAATGAACCCATTTATTTTGAAAGAAGTACAGTCAGCATCATCCTTAGAAGCCAGGATGGTGAGAAGTCATCTCACGTACTTAGGACATGTTATCAGAAGGGACCAGTCCTTGGAGTGGGGTCTCATGCTTAGTAGAGGGTCACGAAAAAAGGAGAAGAACCTCAACAAAAAAGACTGACACAGCAGCTGTGACAATGGACTCCAATGTGTGCGGGTGGCATGGAATCGAGCAGTGTTTCATTCTGTTGCACACAGGGTCACCATAAGTTTGAACTGACTAGATGGTCCCTAACAACATATTGACCACCTAGAAGAGCAAGGTGCTATATACACGGTGGTGCATGAGATAAATAAATCCCTCTCAAAGTTATACACACAGATACAACTTAATTTCTACCTTAAAGTACAAGACAGAAATACATTCCCATTCTGAAAAGGTTACAATGAAATACAAAGCTCTTTCTTTGAATTGTGGACCAGAATCAATACTTATCGTTACTGTGAAATGGGTTCCTTTTCTATTAAGTCTTCAGTGTCATCAAGACCCTTGGTGGAGCTTAAGTTTCACTTTGGTGGTACTCCCATATCCATCTCCTAGCCTTTTCATACTTTCTGTGTTCCAATATTCTTTTAAGACAAAGAATCTAGAATTTATTTGCACTAAAGTGCAAGTATTGGGTATACGTTTGCAGGAGGACCGAGTGTCATGATCTGGTCAGGTGCAAAAGAACCAGTGTGCTGGGACTTTAGCAAGCTGTAATGATTTTAGATAAGGAAGAAACAGGGTGAGGGGCTTTGGATGAAAGATGTAAGGTTGCAGGGCACTTTACCTGTTCTAATACCCTATATTTATCACCACAGAAGCTTCCTTTAGACATGAGGTCAGCACCGTGAATACACATGAATTCAACGAGTTTCCTTCTAACACAGTGATTCAGACAGAACTATAAAAGGGCCGGTTCACAAAGCTCAGAAATTCCAACGCTTATGAATGAGTTGCGCACAGATACTATTAAGAGTGAGAGCTTGGTATCTGTCAGCGGGAATTTTTTTTTTTTTTATTTCTTTTAAATCTGGAAGACCATCACTAAAACGTTTGCACGATTAACAGTGCAACCCAAACAGGCTTGCCCTGTCTCCAGTAGGTCTCACTCCTCCCCGATAAGTGCCCCAGCATGGAAAAACACATGTCAACAACGACAAATAATTGCAAAAAAATAATTATAAATTAGTTCTAGATGTCTAAGTCAGCGACATTCATTTAATGCTTCCACCGAGATCCCAGTCCGAGAAGAGTTAATCAAGCATAGCCACTTCCTAATCAGAACAGTGAACTAACGATCCTATTTCTGAGTAATACCAGTCAGATAAAGCTCTCAAAAGGTAGTTAACATCACTTTGGTGGAAAGGAATGACAAGTGCAAGTTCTAGTAAGGGTGATGCATCATTCATGCCCCCTCTCATTCTGACATTTTAACGTTATCTTGTTTTACTATGTCGGCCTAACACTGCCACTGCCAGCAAATTAAACTGTGAACTTACAAAGTGGGTGGCAATAAATACAAATTATGAGAGTTCAAAAGATGTCCCTGGAGGTGCACTGCTAGACACAGAATGTCTCTGGCTTTTCAGTCACATTGCAACAGACCGAGACAAAGTAGAGCAGGCATTTTTGGAGGCAGAAAAAAAAGAGAGTGACAAAGAACTAACTAGCTGATGATCAAAAAAATGAAGAGAAAACACATGCTTTGAAAAACTGACTTGAAGAATGGTGCACCAGTGAAAAAAAGGAAGGGTCCAAGGAAAACCAGATAAACATCTAAGTTCTTATTACACACCTACCTTTTATATACACTGCTTCACAAGTTTCTTTTGAAATTGGGCAAGGTATTCCCAAGCCATCAACAAAAGCTAGGTATTATTCTGAGTAAATTTAGGATGAATAAATATGCACTAATGCTGGTAGTCTTTCTCGTGTTATAAACCAAGCCAAATCCATTGCTGCTGAGTAGATTGCAACTCACAGAGAGCCTACATGACAGAGGAAAACTGCCCTCAGAGGGTTTCCAAGGAGTGGCTGGAGGATTCAAACCAGCCACTATTTGGAAACCCTGTGGAGGCAGTCTGGGTTAACAGCCAAGCTCTTAACCTCTGGTTAGCCCTAGTTAATTACCACTAGGGCTCCTCATCTGAACCACTGCCCTGATGTCCCCTTCCAGGATGCCCCCACCCCAAAGAAAGCAAAGGAGAAAATAAGCTTCTGATAACCAATTCTGAGTGGACTAGACCGGCGTGGAAAGTACTGAAAATATAAATATCAAAGTTTCCGCAGGAAGCAATTACAGGCCAAGAAAGGAGTCACCCCTGAGTCTCAGTGTTTGCAGGAATCCCATGTGTTTTCTCGGCCAGAGCACCCTGAAGAGTCAGTGGGTGAAGTCTGGGAGAAATGAATGACTGAAAATGGAAATGTCTCTAGAAAACCTGCCTGGGGCTTGGCAACCTCAATATACCTCGAAGTGAAAATCAGAAACACCAACAAAAGAAATCTGTCCCTTTTAAAGACACACACACACAAACCAGAGTGCCAGCAAGTGCAGCCTAGATCAGATTTTTTAATATCGCCGTACACTGAGACTTTTGCTCCCAATTTGGTCTAGTTCCACTAATGAATCTTACAAAATGTTTTATCTGCCTCTTCCATGCCCACAAACCACTCACAGGAGACTTGAAAATCATCATTTCTTCTACAGTGCAGATATCAGTTGGGCCATATGCAACAGCGGTCTGTTTATTTTTCCCATAAACCACTGGTTTCATAGAAACTCATTAGCATCACCTGTGTTAATTACACTAGCAAACCAATCAACAGCTCCTTCTTAATTAGGTTTTCTTTATTAAAGACGGAAATTGCCAAGGAGACAAAAGTCACCTGGGGAAATTATGTGAAAAGGAGTGTTTATGCCAAATTACACAGTAAAATAGTAATAAAATAGCCTGGTTTGTTTACAGGAAAAGGAAACAATATTAATATTCAAGGTCACTGGCACATTCTTTATTAATTATTCTCATTATATTAAATTGTGATCATTTATGCTTCAAGAGGGTTGCTGCATAGAAAGTCTTTGTACCCAAAGTTGACTCCCACCAGATTTTAACGGCTGTGGTCAGCGATTATGACTTGCTTATTCCATAAACACAAGCACCTACGGGTTAAAGCAGTTAATGCTAATTTCATGAGCTCACGTCCCAACTGTAACTCAAAATCCCGAATGTCCATTAATAAACCTAGAAAGACATATAAAACTCTACTATTAAAGGAAAAAGATACACACATGATGCTTGAAATTTGCAATTTTCCTAAAAGAGAAAGAAAAAACTACTTCCATCCATATTCCCCTCACTTCTAAGAGCATTTCAGGAAAGGAAAGACTCTGCACTGGGACCACAAAAACAGCTTTTAGAAGGGGATTCTTTCTCCAAGGTTAGATTTATAAGGAGGTTCCTGTGGGATAGTTAAGCCAAGGCTGGTCAGAGCCGTAGAAAGTAGAGTACTGGAGTGGGGGCTGCCAGGAGGTGCACAGGGCAGCCTGGTACTGTGTGACCTAATAGGTCTTTTCATCTTCAATTTACTGTAATGCTAAGTACATTTATTGTGGACTTAAACTCTATCTTTGAAATAATGAAATCAGGACACACTCATCTATAAAGTGGGAATGACAGTGCTTAACCTGATTCTTGTAGGAAGAATGAGTTCATATTTGTAAAGTCCTCTGACGATGAACGCCACTGCGTGAGTGCTCATTATGATTATTCCCATCAACTCGGGGAAATGTCCTGTCCAGGAAAGCCTGTGTATTCTGGCCATCTGTGGCCAGCCAATCGACTGCTTGTAAAACACCAGCGAGCTTTGGGAGCTGGACTGCTCTGAGAAGCTAACATGGACTTTAACAACCAACCCTAAATAAAATCACTTTTCAGCACTGAGCCACAGGATCCCACAGTACAAGTCCTCAAGGGTTCCCTTCTTATGGTTTTCTCTGCTTTTGTTTGGGTTGGCAGACGCCTCATTCCATTCACCTCAGTTTGTGGCTTAAGGAGGCTCAGTGACCGCACTCAGTATTTACTAGAAGTCAAGAAGGAAGGTTTGCCCCAAGCCTCATGAGGACTTCTTTGTTTTCTAGAACAAATGCTATAGAGGAAAAATGTTAAAGAGAAGATAACAAAAAGACTATAAACAATGACATCCCAGACGGTCTCAGACCTGAAGAGGATTATTGTTCCTATCTCTGAAAAGCCTGGCTAACCAATATCCACTCAGCATTATCTGCAAGAACTGACTCTGGGGGTACTCTCTCACCTTGGAAAACTGTCAAGAACCTGAAGTCCATAGCTTTGAAATTACTTCCTAGTATTGAAATATTAATACCAAAATATATGACAGGTTGGCAGTTCAAATCCACCAGACACTATGGGCAGTTCTACTCTGCCTTATAGGGCTAGAATCGACTCCAAGTCAAGGGTATTTTGTTTGTTTTTGTTTGCTTTATGATAGAAAGGAAAACAGAATATGGGCTCTTATATCCAAACATGGATAACATTTCTTTTTCTTGATCATCTAGTTCATTGCCATAATTTATGATCTTTAACCTTCCTTTCAGAGATAGCAGTACAGCAGTTAAGCCCTCAGCTGCTAATCAAAAATTGATGGTTCGAACTCCCCAGCTACTCAGTAGGAGAAACATGTGCAGTCTGCTTCTGTTACTGGGTCACCGTGAGCTGGAATCAACTCGACAGCAATTGGTTTGTTTTTTTCACTTTTTTTCCCAGAGATCCCACTGGTTCCTTTAGAGAGCGAACCATCAGCTTACACAAAACCCAAGGTGTCAGTGCAGAGTCTCCAAGACTGACTGATGACCTCCGTGGAAAGGTGCTTATCATGACAGCCCATTGTCTTGCTTGCCCACCTCAATCTGCATTCACAGCTGCTCTTTCTCCAGCCCCTGTCTTTCAACTACCCAGATGGATACCTCGTCACTCCAGCCTCAAGTGAGTTTATTTCACTCACCCTACCTTTACAGCAATACACTATCTTGCATATTTGGGGACACGGTTGTCACATAACTGGACAGGCATCTGAGCGAGCAACAGAATTTTAGCAGGAGGGTTTGTCAAAGCAGTAGATCTTTAATGAGCCAGATGGACCTGTTCCAAAAGCCTATCTTCATGAATAAAGGGTCAGCTGAAAAATCTTGTTAGTGCATCTAACTCAGAAACCATTCTTTAAAAATTGAATCTCAAATTGTAGTGGTTTCAGTTCTCACTCAGAAAATGCTAGGAGACCTGGAATATCTAAAGCATCTTAGTGGAAAGGAAACCCTGGTGGTGTAGTAATTAAGTGCCACGGCTGCTAACCAAAAGGATGGCAGTTCAAACACAAGTACTCCTTGGAAATCTATGGGGCGGTTCCACTCTGTCCTATAAGGTCCCTATGGGTTGGAATCAACTGGACAGCAATGTGTTTGGGGTTTTTTTGGTTAGTGGAAATACTTCCTTTAAGACTTAGAGTCACAAGGTGGTGCAAGCTTTAAAGTACTTGGCTGTTAAGTGAAAGGTTGGCAGTTCAGGTACCTCAGAAGAAAAGTCTGGCAATCTACTTCCAATAAATCAAGCATTGAAAAAATACAGAGCATAGTTCCACTTTGACACAGATGGGGTCACCAGGTCACTGTGAGTTGGACTTAATGGAAACTGGAAACATGTTTAAGATTTATCCGCACTGTTGTTAACGGCTATGAGGACATCCTTGTCTGTAGACTTTCTTCTTCTCTATTTTTCCCTTATACTGTCTTGCCCCATTCTCTGCATTATTTTTCCCTGTAGAATTCATCATCACCTACATCCTGTTTTGTCTGTGTCTTGTCTGTCTCCCTCCCCTAAAATGTAAGCTCCATTAAAACATGCCTCCATTATCACTATTCTCCAAGTTGTTAGCACACAGAAGGCACGCAGTATTAACCTGTTGAGTGACACAAAAATGTATCCTATGAAGTAAAAATGAATTCCTATACAGTGTCAGCTACGTAAACCCTAAAAGTCCAGCAACAAAATAATAGTAGTGGTGGCAGTAACAATGGTAGCTATCACTTTGTCATCTTCTACAATCTTTTCATTCTTGCCATCTCTTCACACCTGACCCAGCACCCTCAACTTCAGGAGACCGCCTTGTACCCTAAAGAGACCTGCAGACACCCGGATCTTAAGAACAGTAGCCCATTCTTGTTTCTAGTGCACTTGCTGGCAACCCACTGGATCGCATCTCCAGTGAAGACTTCTACATGCTTCCCGAAGGCAGACATGCAGCTTATTTCCTTTATATTGCCAGTTCCTACCACAGTGATACACTGAATAAAAGTCTGAACAAAACAACAGGTAGTTACCCAGTTGTGACTGAATTCAAATCTTCCATATTGGACAGCAGCCTGAGGTTCCGAATGCCTAAGGAAAAAGCGTCGACTTTTAAGGCAAGCAGTCTCGAGGCAAAAAGTCTAGAAAATCACTCAAGCATTTGGTAACCTATGTTCACAGCCTCAGGTAAGGCTCTGTGGTGTTTCTGAACCTTTATACGCCCAGAGTTTCTCAAATGTCACCAGAGAGGCACTTCAAAATTCGTCAACTCCGAACTGTCTCCCTGTAGTTATGCGCCTAAATTTCAGCTGTTTTACATATTCTTTTCAAGTTTAATGGTGGGAAAAATCCTCACTGGAAATATACACAGTTTGGGGATTTTTTCTTGTAGACAATTTCTTGAATACACACACACATTATCTCCCTGATAGGCAGTAATGGCTCTTTAAGGAGCTGTCGTGATCAATCGTAAAAGTACATATTTAGAACACTTTTTAAAATGTGTGTATTATAAAAATGTTTTCAAATGAAAACTATTTACCCAAAAGACTATAATGATCCTGAAGAGTGTTTTGTAAATCCATATCTGAGACTTTAAGATGAAAGAAAAGATTTCTGACCCGGGAGATCATAAAGATTTCAGTGAAGCCGTTAACATTTATTGTCTCTCAAGGGCTGAAAGTGTTGCTAGAAACATGTTTTCAGGTTAGAGAGAAAACAGAACCCATTCTTCTAACAAAGGGTCTTGGATGCTTCTTTCTGTCCTGCCCCAAAACCTGACAGACACCCGTCCATTATACTAACTAATGGCACACTTAGAAGAAAATGTCATCCAGAAGATGTTAGCCCAGGGACCTTGACTAATGGGTACTGTCTAATGTTCAAAGACTCCATCAGCTCTGGTCACTGATGAGACCATCTAAGAGTAGTGCATTAAGAACCTGGCAAAGAAAGTCGCTGCAGGAACCCTGATAGGATAAATTGGATATTTGAAAGAAAACAGTCTTTATCCCCTTTACCACAAGCCTCATTCAGGAAAAACGAAATGGTTAATAATCTCATGTAAAAACTAAACTTTGTGTGTCTTATTCTACATTCTTGACCAAAAAAACCCATATTTGAATAAAAGTCTTTAGTCCCTGTATGAACTTCTGTCGCCAAAGGAAAAATCAAGTACATAGCAGGTTCTGTGTTTACTGAAGCAGAAAAACGAGATATTTTCTGGTTAAAAGAAAAAAAAAAATTACCTTACTTCTATGCTACAATGGAAATTTTCTAAGAGTCTGGTGAGCGGCAAAAACACGTACCTGACCAGTTCCCCAAGTTGTACCTTCATATATTTTCCCCCATCTCCTTTAAACCAGTAAACAGAGAGAGACAGAGAGACAGAGGGTTGAGAGATAAAAAGGAAGACAGAGAAGGGAAAAAGGAAGAAAGGAATAAATAAATACATATTCAGGCATCTGTAATATGACATGTGAAGTGTTGGCCTGAAGCAAAATGTCACAGACAACCTATAAACCGAAGTCTAAGATGGAAAGAAGCAGATATTTAACTACAGCCACAGGAGAAAGGCTATTGGACAAAAATAATTGGGCTGGGAGATAAAAAGGTGGCTCCGGTTGAAACGTTTTTCACATTTTTATACTACAAAATTTAGAAATCTCTACTGGGCTGCCTCAAAAGAATTACCTGCCAGGTGCGAACACCCAGCTGCGTTTGACTAGGACAACTTCTACAGCGTGCCAAACCAGATACAAGACCACAGGACTCAGCTGTTAAGCAAGTTAAGTCCCTGATAGGTCATGAAACAAGCAGATTTCCTCTCTTACCCTTGAAAGAACCCACTTCCTAGGACCCACCCGATATACTGTCTCCAAAGGCAAACAGACCATGCTGAGAGGTCCTTCACAGCCAAGCTTTTGTGTATTTTGAAGACAGCATCAGATTAGTCCCCTCTATGTAACAGTTGGGTTAGGCTGGCCTAGCCATGCATACATAGCAAGGTAGTGGTTCCTTGTGTTGGCTTCATTCCCTTTTCTACGTTACAAAAGAAAAATCTATATACTCAGGGCTCATGAGCCCCTTGAAGAGACTACTTAGCTCACATCAATGGTAATGGGACTCAAACCTAGGCATTTTGAGCGAGAATGGATTTCTTTGTTGGGTACCTTCCCTCCTTTTCCCAACCTTGACTTCACATCAGCAGTGGTTGCAAACCCACAATAAATCACTAAGAATGTAAAATACACTACACTGCCCCGTCCTCAAGTCAGCCTGGGCCATTTATCATTCTGTGGATTTCAAAAAGATGGTAGTATTTTTATTGCAAAGGCCTTGTCATTACAGAAACTAGAAAAGAAAGTATTGATCACAATTAGATCATATATTAGCAGTCCCTCATGCCCGGACTGCTGAGGATTTCTACCTAGATCATTCTCCCCTCTGTTAAAATTCTGGACAGCAATTTCTTTTATGTTAGAATAACTAGTATAAACCCATAAAATGTAACCTAAAAATGTAATTATAATTGCCATGCCAAAAGCAAGCCCGTCAATATCTTCAAGATTCTAATAGTTTCAAGCACTATTACCTTAACGGTCTCACATCACAGTACTGATTAAAGAAACATTTTGTCTTTTTATCTGTATGGAATGGCCAGCGTAATCACTGGAGCATAGAGAGCTAAAATATTTATTAGTGAGTATACATCTTGGTTCAGGCAGTGAATGTGAATTTAGGTGTGGAAAGTTACAACAGGGCTCTAGCCCAACCAATTTCCAGGTTCCTGTAATTCTCATGGGGGTGGTCATCCTAAGCAGAGGAGAAGCTCTCAGGACCCACTCCTATATCCAGAGGAGCTCCCCCTGCACATTTCCCAGAAAAAAGCTCTTCTGGAGCCATTTCAAACTGATCTTAAATTGATAGCATCTATCATGAACCTGGAACCCCTGGCTGCATAGCGGTTAAGTGCTACGTCTGCTAACCGGAAGGTCCACAGTTCAAATCTGCCAGGCGCTCCTTGGAAACTCTATGCGAGCAGTTCTACTCTGTCTATACTGTTGCGATGAGTTGGAATTAAGTCGATGTAGTGGGTTTGCTTGAGGTTATCATGAAACTAGTATCAACTAGCAGCAATCAACAGAGACCAGCTGAAAGGGAGAAGGACTGGAGGGGATACAAAGCATCCTCTGTTCAGCAGAACAAACGAAACTACTCATTTTAATGTTATTGTTTTTTTTTAAAGTCCATCTAAATGCTGTGAAGAGAGATACATCAGAAATCTACAATTTATATCTTGAAAGGTACTCATCAAGAGCATGCCAAATGCCAAACTAGAAGGTACGAATAAAAGGATTTCTTCAAGGTAGACATTTAATACTGTTTTTTTACCAAACTATAAAAAAACTCACTGTGGTTGCGTCGGGTCTGACTCATAGCGATCCTATAGGTCAGAGCAGAACTGTCCCATAGAGTTTCCAAGGAGCACCTGGTGGATTTGAACTACTGAGCTTTTAGTTAGCAGACATAGCACTTA
The DNA here is from genome assembly GCA_028571685.1 of Heterohyrax brucei. Lineage (NCBI taxonomy): Eukaryota > Metazoa > Chordata > Mammalia > Hyracoidea > Procaviidae > Heterohyrax > Heterohyrax brucei. The sequence continues at coordinate 177,541,259 of CM053141.1, forward strand.
ACCCACTACGCCTCCACACTTCCCAACTGCCAAGTGCCAAGTCTCACAGTCCTGATCATTTCTCTGAGGACTGAAATATGTATACATAAATGTATTTAGTGGGTTAAGTGCTATGTCTGCTAATCAAAAGGTCGGTAGTTCAAATCCACCATGTGCTCCTTGGAAACTCTATGGGACAGTTCTACTCTGACTTATAAGGTCGCAATGAGTGGGACCCGACTCGCGATGGGTTTTTTTTATAGGTTAATACTATATATAGACATTATACTGTGGATTAAATGTGTCTCTCTCTATATATTTTCTTCCCGTTCTACTAGTAAACACACACACACATATATATATATATGTTTTCCTAATTAGTAGAACAAGAAGAAAACTTAGAGTGCTATCAGTTCAGAAACATCAGCATACTGATCAAACAGAATTTCTGGGACGTGACGTGCACCGTTAACTTTACAGGTGAACTTATTTGCATAGTGTGCATGTCCAAAGCAAGACATAAGGCAGGTGGATAAAAGAATATCTGCCTCATTACAGTGAAACACACTCTTGTGACTTTTGAAAATGCAACAGTGCCGACCTCCTTCCTCATGGGCTGCTGAGGGAAAGCACCCATTAAATAAACGGGGAGCCAGGCCCCTATCCGCTGTGCCTTGAGGAGGAGAGGGGAGAGAAAGTGAAGGAAAGTTGGGTGATTCCGCCTCAAAAGCCAAGTGAGAAAGCCAACCTCATCACCCCGGGACGGCCAGACAGACGGCCAGACAGAAGGCCAGACAGAAGCAGCAGCCTCGCGCCTGCGCAGCCTACCCGCAGGTTAACTGGCATTTCGAATACTTTTCACCCAGCCTGACTTGACAGCTGCCTAACCTTAGCCACCGAGTGGAGACAGGCTGATGGGCCTTGGCCATACAGGGGAAAAATTTTGATGCTTCTCACTTATGACATGATTGATTTTCTTTCAGCAGTCCTTCACTTTGGGAAGTGGCGAGGGCTGGCTCCCCGCGCCCCAGCGCGCCCTGACCCCCGACACGAGGCCGCTGTGCGGCTGGAAACCGATGACGGCACAAACCTAAAAAATCAATAGGCCCTGTCAGTCAGGGGCGAGGCGAACGTCTTTTAAAAACCCAATCACGACATGCACTTGCTGCATGGTGGGGATCTACTGCACACTTGAGAACACACTGAATTTCCCCTTTCCCTTATTTATTTATTTATTGCTCTCTGCTTCACACCTCATTTTACCGCTTTTGGAGAGGGAAAAAGTGCCCTAACCTCTAAGGCAGCACAGGAAAGGCAGCCAACCCTGCGGTAAGGTTGGTTCTTCGTGATGCTACCAGGATAAATTTCCTGGAAACTATTTAAATAGTATGAAATAAATAGAGCAGCTTGTAGCTGCCAATATAAACAGTGACATCACTTTTATTTTCCCTCAACATTATCTGGAAAGAATTTAGATATAAGACTTTTAAGTCTAAAAACACATGAGGGCAAAGCTACTTAATAGATGTGGTAAAGGGAAGAATAGTTTTGTTTTCGGGTTTCTTTAAGGTGAAAGAATTAAAGATATATATATGCACACACAAACACTACAAGAACATAAACATACCACATATACCCCCCCACACACACCATACATGCACAGATCACACAGGCACACAGAACACACACGCCACACAGGCACTACACACACATACCACATACGTATTTTCTGTAGTTTTCTGCTGGGGAAGAAGCAGCACTGGGAGGAATAGCTGTTCTCAAGTAGGGTCAGCATAATATTCACCACTCAGTGTGGAAAAAATCAAATATTCATCCTTTCTTTGGGAGACAGACAATGCAAAAGATGGCATTTAGCTTCTTAGCGATCTGAGGTGGGACAAGGAGGGGGTAAATATCAGCTATGACAAGCCAAAAAGATAAGGGAAATACCATCAGCTGAAATTTTTCAGCATAGAGTGAAAAGAGAAAATATCACACACAAAAGACACTGAGAAAGGTTTGGAGACTCTGGAAAAAAAACAGAGATGGATACTATTAAATACTATTAAAATATATGTTATGAGAGTTATATGAAAACACATTTCAGAATTTCTGCAACATGCTTTGCTTGTTTCTTTTCAGTGATATAGATGAGTATGCTATGCATCATCTTAAAATCTAGAAAAGTAAACATCATATATTAAAAATAAAACAAATAAACAAAATGTGTCCCTGAATTCCCAAACTAAGCCCAATTAAAGGTTTCTTTATGGCTGTAAACCTGACAAGCTACAATTTCCCCCTGTTGCAGTGGGTGTGTGTGTTTTAATGTAATATTAATGAGCCAGGATGGAGGGTCATAAAAAGTGATAGGTTTTTGCGATGGTAAATTATAAATCGGTATTGATTTTTCCCGGCACTAATGCAGCCAGCTTATTGTAAGACACCACAGGCAAAGTGCACTTTATCAGATTAGACTGGGGCCAGTATCAAATATACATGAGAATAAGGATGCATTTGTGAGTTAGACTAGACTTTTCTTCCCTAACAATGCATGAAATTTTTAAGGAAAAAGAAAAGAGATAAGAATACTGGGAAATTCAACATTTTTTTCTTGCAAAGCAAAAAATTTCCAGAATTGTTGCTCTTGGGACAATTTGTTTCAAAATGAACAGAAGGCAGTGATGATGCTAATTAAATTATAAATAGTTTCCTTTAAAGGCTGTTTTAAGTTTCTCTCATTTAATTTGTCATTTAGGGCTGGGCCAACAACAAAAGGGTATGTTCTGGCCTCTCCACTCTTGGGGTACAGTATCATTCTTTTCCCTCTGCACACAAATCACTGGGAGTTGGCCCGTTGTGAAAGAAAAGTGTTATTTTTTTCAGATTATAGAGGTTCCTCTCAATAACTATTCTGTAGTCAGGAGGATTTTCTTAGACACTAAAGGGAGGCATTTAATGATGGAGAGGAACCAGGAAGAGAGAACAAGAGCAGGAGAAAGAAAAGAAACCAACTGGACTCCCGTCTTCTCAGCAAAGATGTTATTATTTGCCCTCTGTCCAAACTTGGTCAGCCTCTCGCTCTTGCTGTCTGCCTTCTGTCAATACACAAGAAAGTCCTCACCCTAAGTGTGTTTCTGTCTTTTGTTCTTTGGAGAGCCTTCTCCTCCAGCTCTGTTGGGAAAGCTAGCAGCCCTGTTTCCAAACACTTCCCGACTTCTTCCTAATAACTGTTGGCACACTCTCCATCAAAATCTGCCACTTCCCTCCCTACACAAAGGCTGCGCTTCCACCACATGACGGCAAGGGGTGGGGGGACCGGCACTGAGGCCATGGCCTCAGCCAAGACTCGTCTCTCTGTCTCCACAGCCAGGAGGAGTTGGAAACCAGCACGCTTACCTCCAAACAGTCTTTTTGAAGAAGTCGGGGAGAACATGTGTTTATTGACAGTTCATTAACAAACACCAACCCCCCTGCAAGCTGTTTACTGAGGAATATAGTGAAGTGAAGAAGTGTGAATATAAATAACTAACAAAGGAAGAATGGAGAGAAAATATCTCAGGGCAGTCCTCTTTGAATGCATTCTGAATCCGCTGTCTTTTCTGCTGAAAACAGGATGTTACTGAAGGTATATCCATGACATCCAGAACAGTAAAAACAATAGGTGTCTGTGCACCGGTGTCCAAAACACTTAAGCAAAATTAACTCAAACTGGAGTATACCATTCTCATTTTTTTTCTCACTGCTTGTATCAATGGATTTAAACAATAGGAGAGGGACAAAAAAAGGAAAAACAAACTAATAAGTTCCATAATAATAAGGTTAAAACTGTAATATCGTTGCTTATTTCTAAAATACGAAGGACATTCAAAACTGCAGTAAAAGTTCACAAAAACCAGGTCCAATCTTGAAGAGCATAAAATCTAGGGGGTAAGCAAAATCAGTAAAGAACACACACTATTTAAGAAGGTGTTTCTCGTTTGTTACATCAGTACTCAAAGTGTGCCATACTGAACAAGGGTAGCTAACTATTTCCAAATGCTTCATTCAAAAAAAAAAGAAAGAAATTGTACTGCAATATCCTTGCATCAAAAATGACTCCAGCAATTTCAGAAATCAGTAAAAATGTTTTCAGACAAGGACAAATCAGGTAAAACCTAATAAAGCCAAAAGGGAATGAGAAACACAGAAAGTTGTTTTCATGAGAGTTAAATCTTTTCACTGAAAAGCACTCTTTATAAGTCAAATCAATATTTTAAACTTCTTTTCTATAAAGTTGTGAAAGTGAAAGCATATATTTTACCTAAGCTACTTTAACTTTATTAGTGATGCCAAAATCTTCATTTACATTTTTCATAAAATCATGCAGAGGTTCTCTCTGCTTTAGGGATAAAGCTAATAAACAAATACATAAATTAGTGTATTTTAATTAAACACTATCCCATGAAGTAATATTGTATACCACTAATACAAAAACAACTTTCTTACTTAAAATCCAGTACAAAATATTAAAGTATTAAAACTCATTAAAAATTAATTTGAAAGTACTTTACAAACATTCAAGTACTCTGAGTTCTGTATATATAAAGGTTTTATGCTGTCCTGTTATACATATGATGTAATCTACACTCCTGGTAAAATGGTAAAAGAAGCTAAGGTTACTTAGCAGAATTGCACCGACTGACTTTGAAATATTTCTATCATTTGTTTTACATATTTCACCAAAACAGTGTGACTAGGATCTTACAAAAAACGGGGGAGTCCTGTAGACACCTATAGCAAAACAGAATTGAATAATGACTTTGAATTGCTACTGTAGAAATTTAAGATGACTGGTTACATAATTTTTTTAAAAAAGATCCAGGTCACTCAACCAAAAGCCACTGGAGGGCCTACTAAGTGCCTAACATGTGATGAAGGTAGACAGGGTTTTAGAACATACCTGAAAATGTCTGGAAAGCATCAGAGGTCAAATTGATAAGTACATTGAGAAAACAAACTGATGACTGTAATTTGACATTTATTAAAGAAATATTAGCTACTACAGTTTAGTGGAGCTTTCTCGGTACAACGGTTAAGAGCTCAGCTGTTAACTCAAAGGTTAGCAGTTCAAATCCACCAGCTACTCCTGAGAATTCCTATAGAGAATTTCTACACTGTCCTATAGGGTCCCTATGAGCCAGAATCAACTGAACAGTAACAGGTTTGGACAGTTGTTACCAATAGTGTTGTTTAGGAAGAAAGACCTGATTAAAGGAACAGATGGGCCAAAGCTTAAAAACACAGATAGAAAGGATCCATTTGGACACACTTTGTATTCAAGTTAACAATCACTTATTGACAGGCTACTGTGTTCGGCTGTAAGTATTCAAAGATTAACAAGATTAGCCTAAACTCCCTGAAGCCATGACTTTGTTTACTGTTATACCTCCAAGTCCTAGCACAGTGTCTTGTGCACTGCAGACACTCAAATACTTGCTGAATAAATGAATTAATAACTAAACAAAAATCCTATTGATGGGACAATCATTTTTGCCTTGCGTGTATTCTTCCTTTACAAACTGCTTTTTGTAAAATCTCTCCAGCCAAAAGTAATTTAATAAAGTATCCAGGATCCTTTCATTTCCATGATACAACCCAGTTGGTACCAAAGGAGAAACACTGATGTTGTGGTTTTGAAAGGGCCACACTTTTATCCAGCATGCTGTGTGTGAAGGTCTTGCTACATCCAGTGTTAGCCTGGAAGGAACTCTAACACAACTAATGGCTAGAAAGCATATAATCCTTCTAGGCTACGCCTACCCGTCATTGCTTGGCACCCTCATTGGGCAGGACACAGCAGGACCCTCCCTAGCACCCAGCTCCACCCTATACTTCACCTAAGAGGCCCTGGATAACACTGGAGGAGCTCCTGACTCCATGAGCTCCTAGTCTTCAGCTCCAGGGCACAGCCCTTGTCAGCAACACATCAGCTTTTCAACTCAGTTAGATGACTGTAACAGCACAGAAGGTGGTAAGATAGCATAAGGGTTCCCTTTGGAAGCCAACACTTGAAAACAAAAAAAAAGCCATCTTTTTCACGGGGTTGAAATTTTTATTAACCTGAAGACATGAAAGAAGAAGGAACAATAGGCCCCAAGGAACATGTGGGGTCTTTGCTCATGTGTGTGTTTATGTAAGCATGTTCTGAGGAGCTGCATGACTCGTCAAGGTTTCTGAACAGATGATTGACTTGATATTTCCAATACAACTCATTTGCAATACGATCTGAACTCCCTGCATCCACTTGCAAAGACAGGAGGCATCTTTTTTCCAATATTAGTGGAATGTACTATACAGAATAGTATTGATTGCACAGTGATGGGAAACTATGGGACAAACCTGAACTAATTAAGCAATAAGCTCAAAGACTACCTACCTTCAATACTGTTTGAAGGCACATTTAATTATTGTGTGGACGCAACGACATGAAGAAGAACACGCCATTTAGGTAAATGTATCCAAGAGTATTGACCTGATGACTAAGACTCCCTATTGGCTGTAATCTCTTTGGAAAATCAAAGGGAATAAGAAGCAGATACTTTAATTTGGAAAGCAAATACAATTACATGTGTGGATGGGAAAGTGTGGGGAACAAACCAGAAATAATGAGCTCAGTCAAAATCTAGAATAAATAAGTTCCAGGCCTCAGTTAGGTAACTTTTAAGTGTCTGACTGTACTTCTTTATTTATCTGGACAGAATCTCATCCTACAACTTTTTTGTTAACCAAATTTTAAAAAAGAGAGACAAAAATGTATCTCTTGTGGTTAGGTGCCCTCAAGTCAGCTCTGACTCATATCAACCCTATATACAACACAATGAAACACTGCCTGCATTCTGCTCCATCCTCACAATTGCGATGTTTGAGCCCACTGTTGCAGCCACTATGTCAGTTCACCTTGTTCAGGGTCTTCCTCTTCCTCTTTTTAGTTAGCCCTCTATTTTACCTAGAATCATGTCCTTCTCCAAGCATTGGTCCCTTCTCTAACTGCATTGAATCCTCTTAAATGCCGTTAACCACTGTAATGCCAGAGTTTATTAGTTAGAGCTCATTTCTCACCAATATTGTTAACATCCAAGTGATACCTGGAATCTCAAAAGAAGGAACAAAAAAGCTAAAAGAACCCTTCTTAAAGCTTTTGTTGCCATTAGTCAAAACTACCACCTACAGTCTGTTAACAAAAGTAAAAATGATAGTAAAAATCATAAATGTTAATACCTTCCTCACCTGTTCATGATCGCTCAGGTACTGAGCATCCATTCTCTAGGATTCTCAAGTCTCTTGTCTGATGACCTGATTTTATACTTCATTTTCCTATTTTATGAGTATTTTACTTTTCCAAGCTACTTTTTTTTTATTACGGGGTTGCTATGAGCTAGAATTGACTTGACAGCAACAGTTTTGTTTTGTTTTGTTTTGTTTTTTCCTATTACCACAGTCCCTGAATGGTGCAAGCAGTTAAGTGTTCATTTACTAACCAAAAGGTTGGTGGTTTGAATCCACCCAGAGGCACCGCAGAGGAAAGGCTGGCAATCTACTTCTGAAAGGACATAACCATGACAACCCCGTGGAGCAGGGTTCTGCTCTCTGCAACACACTGGGCGCCTAAGAGTCAGCATGAATAGCAACTCATTTGGGGTTTGGTTTTGTTTTTCCTTATACTCTTTTAAGGCCAAAAAAAGAAAGAAAGAAAAGGAGAAAAAGAAAAGCAGTACCACTAGTGTACTCAGGAAGAGTGTACCAATAGTGTACTCATTTCTGTGGTGCAAGCAGATGAGCATTAAGTAGCATTAAAGCATACACTGAGGAAGCCATCGTCTTTGCAATTTTCTCTTAATTGCCCTGAGGAAGTCAGTGGTAGAGTCTCAGGCTGGTGCTAACATTTCTTAAATACTTCTTCCTTGCCAATGTCTAGGCTTAGCAGAGCCATTGGCAGGCAACAGCAACCCGGTACAATGCAGCACCCCTGCTTTCTTTTCACTGCATGCATTTTGTGGTTACCTTCCCTTTACAGCAGATTCGGATGAACTGCCACTTACTCCAGCCCAATAAAGTTTCTTTTCCAAAGAAGTTCAAATTTAAAGTGTAAACTGGTGTAAATGAACTTGTTTTCAAATGCATGTACATACAGGAAGCCCTGACAGAAAAGAAAGCAAACTGACTGGAAAACTGACATCCTGGGTTTTTAGTGATAGTTGTACCATGTGCTAGTTTTATAACTGTGTGGAAATCACTGAACAGAACCTATTGTGACCATAAACTAAAGGAGTTAGAACAATGCACTGAGCCACCATGCACCATACAATTACCTAAGGATCTTCTAGAAAACACCGAGGTTTGGGTCCAACCACCAAAAAAACCAAACCCATTGCTGTCAAGTTAGTTCTAACTCACTGCAAGTAGAACTACCCAATAGGGTTTTCTTGCCTGTAATCTTTACTGAATGAAAAGGATCAGCAGGCCTCTCTTCTGCATAGCCTCTGGATGGGTTCCAACATTTAGGTTACTAGTTAAGCCCAAATTATTTGCATCACCCAGGGACCTTGGGTCCTGCCCCAGGCCTGTTAATTTAGACTATCTGGACTCAGCAAGGAGACATTAGCATTTATTTTAAAATCCCAAGAAATTCCAGTATTGGGCCAAGGCTGAGAACCACTGGGAGAGATGATCTCTGTGATCATCCGGATTTTAATGTTCCACTAAAAAGAGTATTAGAAATGAAAGTTTGTTTTCTCCCTGCTTTTACTTCCTTTTGTGTGTGTGTGTGTATTTTTAATCTTTCTTCCAAAGTTCTGAGTTCAAATATTCTGTCTGAATTTTGGTGCTCTCTCAAATCACCACTGTCCAAAGCTGTTCCTATGCTATTGTTTCCCTGTTCCTCCAGAGTAGTCATGAAGCTACTGAAGTAGAAGCTTCCAAGTCTAAAATCTGAAGCCTAGCCACAGAGTCCAAATCTCCAACTCCTAACCCAGTCTCTGAGTGAGAAGAAAGGGGAGAAACGTAGTATTCCTTGACTTGGATGTCAGCAGAGCTCAGGAAGCTCCAGGGTGTAGGCAGGCTGGGGAAGCACAGCTCCAGAGGTGGCACACTGCAGAGGCTGCACCATTAGCTCTGGACTGGAGTTCTCCACACACCACTTAAGCTCCTTCATCAATAACCACTTACCCCAGCAAAGGCACACCAGCAAAGCCATTCCGAGCAGCCCAAGCTGGCTCTTCTGTCCAGCACAGCCTCAGGTCAGGGGGCAACGGCGTGATGAATGCTCAGCCACAAGCCACACTGTCTCTCCCAGCCCCTGTCTCCTTCCCCAGCTTAATTAAGAAACAACACATCTCCCATCCCCGGCTCTCTGGATTTTCTTTGTATCTAGCCTTTCCTTGTTCTGCAATAGGGGCTGCTGTCTATCTCATGGTAAGGCAGGTACAATGAATGCTCCTAAGAAGTCCAGGGTAAAGCCAGGAGCAGGCACAATTCCTGGGTGTTTTTTCAAAAATTAAAGCAATCACTTCTATCACCCCTTCAGCTTTCCCAGGCCCCCTCTGTCGCTCCTGGGACCAGGCTCTCCAACTCCACAGCCTGCAGGAGCACAACACAGAGACACAGGAGCTTGGCATTCCCACCTCCAAAGGGCAGCCATAATCAGCAACAGCTGTTGGTTGCCAGGCAGGATTACAAGGAACGCCTGGTCATCATATTTTCCAAGTTTACAAGAAAAGCCAGATATACAGATTTGAACATGAAATCTTCTGATTTAATGATGTTGGCATCTAATTCAAATTAAAAAAAAAAAAAATCTGCAAACCAAACCAAATGCATCTGAGGGCTGAGTTAAGCCAGGAAGCCACCAGGAAAGTTCAGAGAGAGTGCCACAAGTTCGGAGGAATTTTATCTTTCATTTCATTGAGTTTGTCACACATATATGACCCCTGCCTGAACCCCAGCTTAGTGATTCAGTCACTCACCATTCAGTCAATAATGATGACTATTAGTATTTTATAATTTCTCGTGTACTTCTGCTAAACAGCCCCAGGACTAAGGTACCACCGTTGTTGCCATTTCACAAGAAGAATCAGGCTCAGACGAAACCACCCACCCTTGATTAGTGTCCAAACGGAGACTGTGTGATTCCAGCATCTACATTCCTTACCTTGGCTTTCCATCCTAGAACTAAGAGCCCTGGAGAAATAGCAAGGCGTTAGATGGGATGTAAACGGGACAGGAGGAAAACACCAGCCAATCTAGAGCTAAAACAGATGGATTTTATTAAAACCCGGGCTTACCACATGACAGCTATGTGCCCTTTGGATGAACTATTTTACTTCTTTGAGCCTCAGTTTTTTTCATCTGTAAAATGGAGCTAGCAATAGCATTTCCCACCAAGGCTAGTGAGTAGGCATTACATAACATAATCCATGCAAAGGTTTAGCACAGCACCTGGAGCATAATAAACACTAGATAAAGTTTGGCTGCTGTTGTTATGACTTCACTAGTTTTCACTATACACCATTACCCCTTGAATTCACCCCTTTGCCCTAAAGCCACAGAATCATAATACACAACTGGGCTAAGCACAAGCCTTTGAACATGATTTCACCTGAACATCCCAACAGCCTGATGAGGCAGGCAGGGCAGGAATCACCTCTTATGATAGACAAGGGAACAAAGGCCTGGAGGGGTTCAGAGGACACCACAGTCCCACCACTGAGCATGAGCTCTGTAACCTCATCCGTTCTTCCACTTACTAGGCATAGAAGAAAAAAGCGAGTAAGGAAGACCCTAAACACAGAAGCATTATATGTCTCCTCCAGTGCCTGGAAACTCCGTGGGGCCGTTTTACCCTGACCTATGGAGTTGCTGTGCATCAGAATTGACTCGACAGCACTAGCTTTGGCTTTTTTGGCTTTGGGTGCCTGGGAAATTAATGAGGGTCATAACACAACTAACTGCTCAAGAAAAAGATATAAGAACACTTGTGAAGAAACATTAATGAGTTTGAATTAATATAATGCAAATTATACTGACGAATACTTACAGGAGAAAAGTTACTAGAAGCAATTACTACCATGACTAGAAGCTGGGGGACATTAAAACGGAAGAACTTCCTTTTCTAGAAGAGGATGGTGAGAGACCTGGTGCTTTTTCTACACATTGCTGAAGCTTTCTAGAACAGGGGATGGTGTCCCGTGAGCCGTCCTCAGCAGCAGTGCAGGGAAGCCCTCCAGCATCTCCATCTCCTCTGGCTCTGAAGCTCCTCTTACATCATGGACAACTGTAGTATTCCATAGTGTATTTCCAACATCTAGCACGTTACCTGGCACATAGTAGGTGCCCATAGTAGGTGCAGTGAGTGAAAGACTGAATGAATACTTCTACTCAGAAACAAGAAAGAAGCTGAGAGGCTATCAGCAGGTGACCTAGCCCATCCGGGTGGGTGTATGTTCCTTTTCCTATTCAACCCCTCTACCTTGTCTCTGTCATAGAAACTTTTCTTTAGTGAACTTCCTCTGGTCCATTCCTCGTGGCTTTAAGGGAACTGACAACCAAGTCAAGTAGATCCAACTCTCTCTCCCTAGATGCTGAATCTTGAGAAGAGTGGGACCATGCGGACTGGTAAGACCCAGGCCTGTGGCTGGCAGCATCCTAAGTGCCCATCCACTACCTCTTATGACCCAGTTCCTCAAGGTCGTCTTACAACATCATCATCTAATTATTCAGCTCCTCCTGACTTCTGGAGCTTACCCATTATCTCTCTAATAAACTCCTTTCTTTTTGCTTAAGTTGGCACTAATCAGCGCCTATTACTTGTAATCAAAGAACCCCACCCAATAAATGCACCAAGCTAAGTTAGAAAGCTAAAGGTGAAATAGGCATGTGAAACCTGTCTCCTATTGTATACTAATGCAATTCCAAGAGGTTTTAAATAGGCGTCATTGTTCTTCCACCAGTTGCCTCCCAGAACATATCAATAATACAAATATAGAGCAGAAATGCACAGCCTGCTAAGGCTGGCCCTGGCTGATGCAGGGGAGAAATATCTGCTTTACATATTTTGTTCCATCTCTTTCCTTCTAGCTTAGAACTGGGCAAAAGAGAGCCAACAGAGCTACACAGAAAGAAGAAAATAATAAAACCTGAACAGAGTTTTCACCATTTGCCTCATTCAGCATCTGGCATCTCGAGTGAAACCAGTTCCTACAAAACTCCAACAGAAAACTCTCTGGCAACCACAGGTCTAACCTGGCAGGCTTAGTCCCCTCTCTTCTGCCCTGGAGGAACAGTGCTGAAATATCTTGCTAAGTGGTGCCAGCACTGCATCCAGGCGCTTGGGGCACTTGAGAAGATGTATGTTGCCCTATAGGCTTTCTAACACACAGGGCATCCTGCTACCCAGCCCCAGTGCCTAGTGAGCCATAGCTTCCAATAACATAGGAGCTAGACAACTGGAAAAAGGTCCCTAGGTGGCACAAACAGTTTGCACTGAACTACTAATCAAAAGGCTGGTAGCTGAAACTCCACAGCACTAGAAAGCCTGGTGATCCACTTCCATAAAGATTACAGCTAAGAACACTTTATGCAGCAGTTCTATGCTCTCACCATTTAGAATCAACTTGAAGGTAATAAGTTCAGTAGTTGGTATTTCAACAGCTGGAAACAACACATCTCCTGTTCTAAGCAAGGGATAGGAAGGGATAGGATGGGAAAAGAGAGCTTTAGACAAATCCTTCTGTTCAGTTTCCGGGTTAGAGATCTGCACTCCCTGATGTCTAACAAGATGCACAAGTAGGCCAGAATGCCAACTGCTGAGATGGGAGGTCATTGCCTCTGTGCCAGATGGCGGGCTGTTCTTGTCAGACCAGAGTACAGACTCAAACCTCTTCATATCAAATGATGGTTACAAATGGCCACAAGGCTCCTGGAAAACCTCAGACAAGGGCTTAGTCACAGTGATAGCTGTAATCACCACCAGTTAGAATGAAAGGTAGACCTCCCTGTGATCCAGGCAGACAGAGGTCTGGCGCAGAGGGTGCAGTCCTTTCTCAGTATAGTCCTTGCCCTGTGTGTGTGGCTTCATACCCAGCTCACGGCCAAAACAGCACAAGGAACAGAGGAACAGCAGTCACTGCTTAAAATCCTCTACTTATTACCACTCCCCCGTCTCAAAATGACACAAGTGTCTATGAGGGGTCAAGTGACTATCACAGCCATTCACTCAAGGGTTCGTTCATTTGAGGCGTCCTGACAGCAACAGCATCCGGGATACTCTATAACTCGCTCCTTCCTTCATTCAGGAAAGTCTCTGCAGAGTTCTCGAGATGCCCCACTAAGTGCTGCCATCACACTGTTCACTACGCAAAGCGCTAGGTGGCACAGCCGTCAGTGGAGCTTAGTCTCAGCACTGAGAATAAACATGGGGAAAAGAACAACTAGGCTGTATGGGTAGAAAGTGAGAAGTGATGTGAGATCCAGATAAAAGCAATGGGATTGCAGAAGAACCATCAGACAGGGCTACGAGACAGAGCAGGAAGCTTCAAGGAGCAACACATGAACTTCCTGGCATCAGACAGAAACGACTGTAAACACTCACGGAACAATATAAGGTACAAACGTGAAAAATCACCACCATGCTACCACAGCGGCACCCTGCTTCCGACGTGAGCATGTGGGAAGCAGTCTGGGCAGCCTGGCTCTGGATTCCCCTCACGAAGGCCTTGAAACAACAGCAAGCAGTCTTGGCTCTGTGAAGTTGGCTAACATTTCTTAGTTAGGAGAGAAACCTAGTCACAAGTGCACTATAAAGAAAGTTCCCCTTGTTACAGTGTGGAGAATGAATTAGAGGAGGAAACTATTTTAGGCAAAGAGATGAGTTAGAGGACCACTGCAGCAAGACAGGCCCAAACAAAGGTTGTGAAACTGAAGGGTAGTGACGTGAAGACGGGCTCCCATTAATAGGTCACCAGTACAATCCTGGAAAATAAACACTAGGCTTTGAATTAAAAGGTAATGGGACTCCATACAGAATTCAGCTGAGAGTCAGAAAGTCTAGTTTCTAGCCCTAATTCAGATGAAAGTTAGTAGTGTGACCTCAAGCAAATCCCTTATTCTCCCTATGCCTTGGTCTATCTGTGTCTGTCACTACTCACAGTAACATATAGTGGAAATATTGTTAGGATAAACCAAAAACCGAACTCACAACCACAGAGCTGATTCCGACTCATATAGACTCTACAGAACAGAGGACAACTGCTCCACAGAGTTTCCAAGGAGTGCCTGGTGGACTCGAACTGCCAATTTTTTGGTTAGCAGACCTACTACTTAGCCACTACACCACTGGAATTTCCATTGTTAAGCTAGGTAGGTATAAATTTGTTTTGCTTTTTTATAAGAAGTATCAAAATAGGCTAATAGCAGAATTACACTGCTTCTATAATCTGACCCTTCAGAACTGTATTTTCCTGGTTTCCACATCGAGATAATCTAATTCCACCCATTACCAAATTCACCTACCATCAAGTCGATTCTAACTCACTCTAGATAGGACCGAATCTCAGTGAAACCCACCACTTGCCTTTTTCCTCAGCACTGATGAGCCAGTTGGTAGCAGCAGTCAGTGAAGTATATGAGAACTCTACAAACGAACCCTAACATTGAGCCTCAGTCACAGGGTCACCTAAATGTGTCAACATCCAGTCACTGCTGAAAGAACAGTAGACTAATAAATTCATACTGTGTAAGTGAAGAAAGTGAAGGGGGGATGTGACTCATACACGTTGTAAATCAAGGATCTGCTGTTTACTATGCATTTTGGCAATTTACCACTGAACTTGAATTTCTACATCCGGAAAATAGGGTTAATAATCTTTACCTTCTAGGATTAATGAGAATGTTCAATAAATACATGCAAAAAAAATCGACATTGAGTGAATTCCAACTCCTAGTGATCCTTCAGGGCAGAGTAGACCTGCCCCATAAAGTTCCCAAGGAGCAACTGGTGGATTCAAACTACTGACCTTTTGGTTGGCAGCTGAGCTCTTAACCCCTGGGCTGCCAGGGCTCCAAATATATACCACAAAGCACATTGCCTGGCATGTAACAACTCCTTGATAAAGAGTAACTGTTATGCATTATTATTTTATTATTGCTGATATCATAGCCCTTTTTTTTTTCATTAATTTCAAACTACAATTCTTTGCATATCCACTCTAACATACCAGATGGTTGCTTAAAAATATCTGAATTGCTTGCAAAAACCATTTTGGACATTCCATTGAATGAGTGAAATCACTGGTTTATTTTTTAAATTAAAAAAAAAATCTCATATTTTATGTAAGAGATGGCTTTGTAGAGATAGTTTCTGAAAAATACTACCACATGTTTTGCCACTACATACTGACAAAATGTTTTTCAAGAAAAGAAACACACACACACACACTCACACAATTGTTCCGTTGTCAAGAAAATCTATCAAGCCTGCAGTGTGAACACTGCCAAAAGATGACAGTATTTGGCAGACCTAAAAATGTTTGTCATCTTAAAAGTATTTATGCAAAAGCAGAAAACAAGCTATTCAACATCTTAGTCACTTTAGGTGATTAAGGCAAGCGATTAGGGTTTGGTTTAAAGTGTTCTCAGAGGAACTTCCCCTTCTCTAACCTAGCTGATTTTATACCTCTGCATAGGAAGTTTAAAGTGGCCCTTAAGTTTTATCTCTGCATTTGAGCAATGTAAGGGCTAAAAAACCCCTCCCCACCTACCCTTATCCTTCCCCACCCACCCCACCCCCAAAGTTTTTGCAACGCTTTTTAAATTAAAAGCATTTACTAGCTGTGGGACTCTGAGCAACTTATTTAATTTCCCAAGCCTCAGTTTCCTTTTCTATTAAAAAGATTGGGGGTTGGAGAGTGTATGAGAGGGAATAAAATATAAACCCTACTTGCTGCCTACACTGGGTTGGGAGAGAATGGATCTGAAAAATCTTTTTGTTAATGGTAAAGTCATTGAAAGGAAATAAAAAGGGGGGATGGAATTTAAACCCATGAAAGCTATAGCTTATTCAACTAAGACTTTCCTCAATGTTTTCCTTCCAGAACCCTTAAATAAATCCTTGTAAAGGGCAAAAAGGTGCCCCTTTTGCCAGAATGTAAGTAACTGCTGAGTTTATTTAGACACAGCAGCCAAAATGCTCCCAATGGCTTTCCTTAATGATTTTTTTCATCAAAATTAAAGAAATACATGCCCTTTTGAAACTATTTATGAACATGTATTTTGTGAAGTTATAAATACATTTAGATCCATTTCTCTTCTCTTCCTATAAAGACACTGATGTGTTTTTTCTGACATGCCTCATGAACTCAGTCAATCACAAGTCCTTCTTAATGGAAACCACATGTCTACCCAGAACTGTGTAATTATAATGCTAGGATTCTTGGCACTGCCAGGAAAAGGGGCATTGTCAAACCAATTAAAGTTTATTTACTTACATACCATTTCTGGATCAGAATGTTCTTTCTTTTATGCCGATGCTGAGAAAATATATATCTCATCAAGTTGTAATTGTTTTTGTTTTTGAACAGTTTTACATTTCTTACCAATTATATTTGATTCCTTTGCATGTAACTAAAAATTTCTTTTAAATGACACTTGAGAACAGCATCGTAAGAAGTTCTATAAATAAAACTTTGCACATCTCACACCAAAGTTACTGTGCTTGTCTATTCTGCTGCTAAAATGCAATTTTACAGGATTTATCTCCACTAAGGGTTATGTTAAGAGCCCTGCTATTTCCTTTGACTTGTTAGAGATTGCATGTGACCTACTGCTTGGTGTCTGGCTCAGCTACTGAAACAACGGATTACAGCAGGGGAAGAGAGGTTCCTGAAGTCTCAATATTTCCTTGCTGAAAGTAGGGATGAAAGTTATACTTCCAGACAGGGCAGTGCTAACATGAGTGATGTATCACAGTGAGTGAGAAAAGCAGTGGAATAGGTTGTTGTTTGCTGCTGTTAGCTGCTGTTGAGTTAGTTTTGACTCGCGTAGATCCCATGTGTACACAGTAGAACTACCCTAAAAGGTTTTCAGGGCTATGACCTGTCAAAAGCAAATTGCCAGGCCTGTCTTCCGTGTCACCTCTGAATAAGTTGGAACCACCAACTTTTAGTTAGCAGCTGAGTGTTTAAATGTTTGTGCCACCCAAGGACTCCAGTAGAACAAATATTTGGAGGTGAATGTCAACTCGTATGGCCTTAGATAAGATCCTTAACCACACTGAGTCTTCTTGTCTGTAAAATGGGACTTCTAACACCTAGCCTATAAATCTCAAAGGACTGCTTTGAATTTAAAATGAAATAAGGTAACAGCACCTTGCAAATTGTGAAACAAGTACCACTACCACTCTCTCTAGTTCATTCAGTCTTCTAATCCTACATCAAGAACCAGGTGAAAAACAGACACTGGTAATGGTTGCATAATATGATTAATGTCAACAGTGTCACTGAATTGTGTGTGTACAAAAATGCTGAACTGGCAAATGTTTTTTATCTATGTATACACATGTGTATATTACAGCAATTTAAAAAACAAAAAAGAACCAAGTAAAAGTAAAGTTAAGGAATAAACTCACTCATGAATCATGTTTAGAACCCAAAGATTAAGGAATCAAACAAACTAAACCAAAAATCTCCAATTCCGGGAAATCTAGGGGAGGATGAAGTCAGCCTACCCTAGGTAAATGATAGGAGGACACAAGGCCTACAGATGCCTACAAATGTTTCTCTCTGCTTTAATCATCGAAGAGAAACGACTCTAGCTTATTGTCAAGATAGTTGGGCTCTTTCATTCCAAAGCTGGTTTCCAAACTTGAGCCAAGCTTCCAGTCCAATGGGTAGGAGCAGAAAGCAGACATTAAGAAAGTCATCCAAACCCTTTATGGGATGGGTTTATCATTTCCTCCTTCCTGGGTGGTACAATGGCCAGCATGCTTGGCTGCTAACGAAAAGGTTAAAGTACAGATTCCCCCAGAGGCACCTCAGAAGTAAGATCTGAAATCTACTTCTGAAAAATCAGCCATTGAAAACTCTAATGGAACAGTTCTTCAACGAATAACTCAGTAACAACCCCATTCCAAATATTATTTGGCTGTGGTGTAGAATGGCTTTGCCCAAAACCGGCAAGTAAGCCAGCATTCACCTACTCTTGGCCTTAGAGTCAAAGGAATTTTCAACTTAGTCCACTATATAAAACTTGAATGGTTCTTGTTATACAGGATTGTGCTGACACAGCCACATGCAAAAGAGTGGCATGACCTGTAGATAATGTCACCTGACATGCTAGTGACAATTCTGAAAACATCACCTCTACCCATTTTGAGTGAGGTACACCTAACTCCTCACTTACCAGTTATCTTGTTATCCAACATTTCACATTTACAACAATAGTAAAAAGTCTACTATCTGACCACTTCATATATTAATGACAAACATCTGGCAGTAACACTTGCTGAAGTGTAAGAAGAGAGTTAAGCTGCTATGGTAGTTAAAGTTACTTGTCAACTTGCCTTGGCCATGATTCTCAGTGGCTTGGCAGTTATGCAATGATGTAATTTGGTGGTTAGGTAATGATGTAGTTATCTTCCATTTTGGATCTGATATAGTCATCCACAATTTTCACATACCAATTTTTGCATAATAACCTCATCTTTAGAACTTATGTCAAAAAGTGAAGAGTGGATGTACTCTTTTTTGCAACTCTATATCTAAAGTTTGTCTGCCTTTAATATTTACAATCATACTAGCTTGATGCCTCATGAAAATTACTAATCTTGCATTATCATTTTACACACTTCATCACTCAAATGGTTATATTGTCAGAAACTTGTTTCTCTCTCAAAATCCTGAATACACTGTTACATTAAGAGACCCAGTGAGGCAAAAAAACATAGTTTTGCCCAAACTTAACTAGGCAGAAAATTCATAATAATTTTTTTACTAGGTTAGAAGTCTTTACTGTAGATAGTACTAAGTGGCAAGTCTCCCTAGTTCATTTAGATTTTTAAAACTTCAAACTAATAATACAGAAAATTCAAGGGTGTTTTTTCTATCATGTGAGAGTTTTTCACTAGAAAGCAAGTTCTCTAGTTTGTTTTGACTTTTAAAAATTTATTCTGTATTTAACATTTCAGGAAAGCATTAACGACATGTAAGGCACAATTCCAGCTCCTAGCAATATGGTCTGAGAGGACAGAGCCCTCTGATGAGGGAATATCCAGCCAGCCGTTGAGAGATATCAGGAACCTTCTAATGGGCTATCCCTCTGCTTTGTCCAACAAGGCATCTGGCTGTACCTTGGCCAAGCTTTGAAGAAAATTCAGCTTCTGCCTTGGAGATCACCTCTCCCTTGATGGGAAGGATTTGGGGAGAGGGAGTAGCTGGTATGCAATTGGAGAAGAACGTGCCAAGGACTTTCTTAGCTACCATGTTTTCCCTTCTTTACTTCTCTCCAATATCCCCTTGTCCTTGGATTCAGACTTACAAATGGTGTAAAATAATCTGAATGTATTAATGGTATCTTTCTTGGGCCATATTTTATTTAACAAGAGATGAAGATTCAATGTGGTAGAATCGTTGAAGATGAAAATACTAAGCACAACGGCAGATCAATACGGAGGGGACTCTAGATATGTTTTGCTTAGGCCTGCTAACCAAAAGGTGGCGGTTTGAACCCACCTAGTATCTTTGTGGGAGAATGACCCGGCAAACTGCTCCTATAAAGACTGCAACCTTCTCCTGAGCCTATCACCTTAAGATATCCTTTGAACCAGGACCTGAAGCTACTCCCAGAGGTCACCTTCCAGTCAAGTAACAGACTGGCCTATAAAATAAACAATAACACCCAGGAAGAATGTGCTTCTTTAAGCAATCAACTATATGAGACCAAATGGTCAGTGTTTACCCAAAAGCAAAGATGAGAAGACAAGGAGGGGTAGGGGAACTGGATGGAAGGAGATGGGGCAGGTGTAGACGTAAACAGGAAGAGTGCTAACATATTACAGGGCCTGTAGCCAGTGCCACAGAACAATATATGTACGAGTTGTTGAGTAGAAACCTAATCTGCAGTGTACACTTTCACCTAAAAAGCTGTAAAATATTTTTTTAAAAAAGATTACAGCCTAGAAAGTCCTATGGGACAGTTCTACTCTTCCACGTGGCATCACTTAGAGTCAAACGGGACTCAACAACACCTAACAGCAACAAACTGATTCTTTGGTGGGTCTGTGGCAGTCTGCATGTATCTCACAGAAGGATTTTATGAATGTAGAATCTTCAAGGCCCCTCTGAACCATGAGAGTCTCGGAAGCTAAACAATCTCCCAGTCCAGGAGGGATTTTTGACACCCCACAATGTGGCATCCAAGAAGGATCCCAAAATAGTGCATCATATGGACAACAGTATGAGCCAGGATTTGCCATTTGCTAAGCTCTGTGGGCCTGGATATCTTCCTTAACCTTTTTGACCTACTTGAAGGGTTGTTATGAGAATTAATTGGACAGTTAGAGGAAGAACCCAGCACCCTACCTGGCGTAGAGTGGCTCAACAATAAAACCTCAGTTCTCTTTTGCTTCCTAGCACAGACATTCTGTGCTACTCCACCTATGGGCAGAGCTGACCTTGCCTGAAACAATGAGCTCAGAAAAATGATCTCATCTTTGGTCAGAGACACACAATGCAAATTTATCACTTGATACATAGAGATCCCCAAAACATGTTAGCTTAAACCTAAAGGGCTCCAGGGTGCAATGACAGGTCAAGCATTGCACCACCAAAAACTAAGCTTCCCTGAGGATTTCAACCCTGTTTCTGGAATCTGGCCTCCAGCCTTCAAGAACATGAACAGCTCTAACAGATTCTGGGCCCCAAATCCAACTTTAATTTACTGGTGACCTCACGGCTTTCGGGAGTATTACACAGGACTTATCTGGAATTCACTCTTTCCTACGCCCTTTGTTTTATTGGATAAATCTCATGATTGTAATGATTTCTTGGATCTTTTTATCTAGAAAGGAATTTTTCTGGAAGTACTTAGTATTTTTTAAAATCAAATCAAGGAAGATGTCCAGGACTTTATAAATAGCTTTTAAGAATAGAATATATTAATATACTTTCTTAGTAAATCAGGGATAGTGCTGCTACATTTTTTTTCCTAATTTTTGTGAAATAGCTTAATTAACTCTCACTGTAGAGGTTAACCACAAAATATGCTGTTTATATCTTAGCCTTAGAAAGTTTTTATTTATTTTACCTAAGAAAAAGAAAGGAAAGAAAAGTGGAGCTCTCTTTCACCTTCTCCAAATCCGGCTGCTAAAAGTAACTTTCAAATGTGAGTTTATTCTAGACTATTTAATTTCATTGTGGAAACACATTTATAGGGAAGTGAAGATGCAAAGACATGGTGTAATTTTGGAAAGGGAGTAAAGTCTAAACATAATTTCTCCAAAAACCTTGATACTTAGCAAAAATCTGCTTAAATAGCTTTCTAGGACCTGGGTAGCTTCATCAATTATTATTCTAGTTCTAGTTTAAAGACAATAAATGCTTTATGAAACTCCAGGCTATTCATAACAAGTGGAAGTGCATATACTACATATAAATATTTAAAAGATAGGAAACAAACTAACAAACTTTTCAACGAAATACACCATACTCCCCTACCTTGACAAATACTCCATTACAAGGTGGAATGCCAGGTTTAACTTTAGAATTCTCAGACTCTTCAAAGTTCCACTTAAGAACTCAGTGGCACAGGGACACCAGCCCTGTGCCACCCACTTTTCCTTCCACCTTTGTCTCAGATTCGAACATCAAGGGGTATCATGCACACATACAACAAAGCTCCCTCCACACTCTCCACAAATAGACCTTTGTCTACTCTACAATCACCCCTTCTAGGAGAACTTCCATGATCTCATCTCCCATTGCTTAGGACAGCCATTCCCACCCCTGTGTTCGCAGACTAGCATCCTGTCGTGGCCATTACTGCACTGGTCTTATTCATGTGTAACTATTACCTCCTCCTCCAGGTTATGGGCTTCTGACCAGTCTGATCTATCTTTGTTTCCCAGAGCCAAATAGTGCAACACATGCTTATATTGAAACAAACCCTCCCCCTTCAGGTCTCTGCTCAAATGTAACCTCCTTGGCAAAGTTTTCCCTCAGCCTCCTCTCTAAAATAGCACTCCTGTCAAGCTCTAGTCCATAACCTTGCTTTATTTTTCTTTAGAACACTAACTATCTGACGTTACGTTATATATTTATTTATCTTCTGCACTGGGCATGGGAGCTGTGCAAGGCCAAGGAGCTTGTTTATATTATTGACTGCCAAATCCACAGCACCTAAAATAGGCAGGCGTTCAATATATAAAGTTAAATAAGCAAGTCAGTGCATTAAATAGAGATGAACAGTTTCAGCTTCCTCAGACTTCAATCATCTGCATATCACTCTGCCAATTTGCATACCACCTTTATTATCATTCACTTAATAACTGTTCTTTAAACTGACTCATGATTTCATTTAAATAAAAATTATTTTAGAAGGAAATTATAAATAGAAAACCAGACAACTGAAGGCAGCCATAAAAATAGGTATACAATTATCAAATTCAAAATGTCTCTGTATCTCTTAAAATCACCTTGCAAGCCAATGCTGGGTAAAATGAACTTGCCATACTCTGGGAAATGTTGTATTGACTTAATCAAACAGACCTTCAATTTCCCAGTGGTGCCAGATTGCAGAGTACGTTATGAACGCTTTTTTACTACTACAGAGAAATATTCACAGCCTGAAAAATTTAGTGCTTACAACCTAAGCGTTTCTCTGTTACTGAAGCTTCAAAGGTTCAGCCCAAATACCACACTCCTCAAGTTGCAATGAATGAACCTCACTCACACACCAGAGTTTTTGTATTGCGTTTTTTCTTTGAAAGGAAAAAAGAACAAATTCTCACAGAAAGAGAAACAGCCTGCAAGACCCATACTGAAGGATCTTATGCAAAGACTCAACTCAGACATGCATCCATATGACAGCCTGAGACATCAACAATTCCTAAATCCGGGTAATGGTGTAATGTGACAAGAATGAGAAATACAGCCAACAGGCATTCCGAACAATTAGAGACATAACTTTAAAAAAAAATTAGAATCTATGATTAATTTACGATTAATTTTCATGACAATCACAAATTTTCTTTACATCAACAGCCAGACTCTTCTTTAAGAGGAACCACTTTCAAAATGAGCTGCTTTTTCAAGTTTCATTTTTTAAGAATGTTTTATTTCTACTTAAAGGATCTGTCTGCAATCTTTTCTCTCTTGGCTAAGAGGGAACATGAGATGTTTTCAGTTACAGAAAAGAAATTCTTCCAAGCATTCATGAGAAATTGGTGGGGTTTTGCATCTTAAAATGCTACAACTATGCCCCAATTTTTTTAGTCTATTTCAAGTAGCCAGACTTCAGGGTTATAAACAGAAAGAGAATCAGTATGTTCCAGTGTTGACACGGTGAAAGTGAAAACTAAGTTCAGCAATCACTGATGGCTTCAGAAGTATGCTACTCACTGACCCACAGTGGAATTTTTTCTTCCTTATTTGAAATGAAGCACAAAGCTTTAGTAAGAAATAAAAACCTACCAACAACTTAAGGAAGCATCTATTTGTCATTGCAAATGTACAGATATGAATTTCGGTATTCAAGTTTTATTATAAAAATAATATTGAACCATTTTCTTCTTGTTTTTTTTTTTTCCTGTTTTGATACAGAAAGTTCTCCAGATATTTATTTCTCATGCTTTTGAGAATGATTCTACGGAACTCTGCAGGTCTCTAAGACTCTTTTAGGTAGCACATGAGGTCAAAACTATTTTCCTAGAAATCCTAAGCTGTTATTTGCCTTTTTTCCCTATGCTAACATTTTCAGTGATGGTCCAAACTGTGCTCAGTACTCACGTTCTTCACCACAGGGTACTCACAGTGAACACAGAGAAACTACTTCATTTAAGAATGTTCTTGGTGAAGCAGTACAAAGTATTGATTTTATTGAATTGCAACCCTTGAGTGCATATCTGTTTAATATTCTTGTGATGGAATGAAAAACAGAGTTGAAGTGTTTCTGCTATACAGTAAGCACAACAGTTGTACCTAGGTAAGGCACCTGAGTGTTTGAGTTAGGAGCTGGGTTTTTGGGGTTCTCCCTCAGAATATCATTTTCACTTGAGAGTACAAATGATGGACAAACTATCCTTATCCAGACTTGGCTAAGTGGCAAATCTTTTCTGAAAAGTGAGTAAAGTAAGCCTGTCATTTCAAAAAACAAAACAGTTGACAATACGTGTTGCCAATGATACAATTCAAGCTTCTGAGTACAAATTAAAATTTCTGGAAAGCTTTTACATACCACTACAAGACTGACAGGTTTTCTATACCTAATAACTTCTGTGATGAAATCAGCAGTGGTGTTACTTAATGTGAGTTTCTGATATTGTGTGATGAAACACATCACATACTCAGTGATCATAACTCAGTCAACTAGTATTTCCAAATAGCCAATGTGTGATGTTACAAAATCATGACAGGTAAAAGAGCAACTGAAAGTAAAGACACAGCAGCGGATTTTAATGTAAGTCATGCAAAAAGGTCACTGATAGTGGTTTCAGATTCCATGCTGCAACTAATTTTTCAGAATCCACTACTTACTGAGTTTTGGTGTAGTATCAAAAAAGAATATTCACAATTATCTGCAAACAATACTGAAATACTCCTTCTTTTTCCATCTGCAAATATTTATGAATGCAGGTTTTCTTCATGGAGTTTAATCAAAGTAACAGATAGCAAAAGAAAACAGTGAAGAAACAATATAAGAATCCTGTCTTCTATTAAGTCAGACATTAAAGAGAATTATAAAAAATGTAAAATAATGCCACTAGACATTTTTGCCTTGTGACATAGAATTATTCCCATTTTTAAAATGTGTAATTTGTACTAGCATGAGATGGGTCTACTATTGTTACTTTAAAGGAATAGCAATTTTTTTAATTTTTATTAAATTTCTAACATGATAAATATGAACAGACACAGGTCACATAAAAGTATTTTGGACCTTCGGTAACTGTTTTTTATTATTGTGATTAAGTGAAAGCATATAATCCAAATCAATTTTGCATGCCTGCCTATGTGCAGCTCCTTCTGCTCTCCTTGTCTAGTTACAGCACACTCCCCCTTTTCATCTATACTTGTCGTATCCTCTTAACAAGTTCCTGTCCCCTCCTCTCTTCTGTCCCATCTAGAAAGAAACCAGTAGGACAGCATCCTACAAATGCACAGAACTGTGACATACACACACCATGTTGCCGTACTGCACCCTCAAGTCCAGTCCATTTTTGTCCAAATTGTTGACCTCAGTAGTGTTTTCTGGTTAGGGGCAGCAGCAGGTCCAGGGGCCATGCTCCCAGGGGATCCTCCAGGGCATGAGACTATCAGTTGTGGTGTTTGGGTACAGTTCTTGAGCTACCTTCCTCTTTTTCTCACGGACTCTCAGTAATCTTTAAGAGAGTACATTTTTGTAGAGTTGTTTATCAAATTTTTGTGGAGTTGAAGAGATGACTCTGTATTTCAAAAAAGCCACAGAATCCTGACTCTGCCACTCATTAACTGTATTGTGCAAGTCATTCATCTCCCCAAGCCTCGGTTTCCTTATTTGTAAAAGTGATGACATCCCTATATCCCATAATAAAGCCATATTAATTTCTAGCTGCTAATACTAGTTTCATCTTGTCTTTTGGGGACAACTTATTAAGTTGACATTGGTCAGAGATGTTCTATTTGAAGTAGAGAAGAAATTATCCCCAAGAGAGAGATGAAGGTGGCCTCCCCTCTTGGGTTATTCGGCCTCAGTCACAATTCATCACAATATTGCCTGACATATGATTCACTAAGGTTTGAATCTTTTCTTACCAACTAGTGTTGAAGGTGAGTGGGAACCAGAGACAGGAGAAAATTCTATCACTTGCTGAGGTCAGCAAAGTCACTGCCTTTATCAATCACCAGATGAAGCCTGTGCATGCTCCTATGTGTGCATGTGCACACGCATTTAACCACAGTGAGTGCTCAACCTAGGCAAACCAGCTACCTCCCGTTCAGTTTGATGATGGCCTTGGAACACAAATAAGACTGATGTATGTAATCTTTGTAACTTTCAGCCACGGTCTTAGAGAAAGACAACCAGTCCCCCTAGAATAGAGTGAGAAATCAAAAGAAGTCCCTTTTCTCATTTTCCGTTTACTTTAAATCCTGTGTGATAAGTACACAAACTGCAAAAAATAGTCATATCTCAATTTTTCCCTATTACTTTTTCCATAATTTGAAAACATAAAGCTCTTTCCACTGGCTGCCTTTCTAATTCTTCTTTCTATTCTTTTTCCAGCGCAACAAGAATTTTGCCAACGAAAGTGCTATAAACAGCCATGCCCTCGCTGAAAAAAGCAATATGCCGTCAGGCTGACATATACCTCGCTTTTCCGCTCATTGTCAGCACCATGATTGATGGTGTAGTTCATTAATGTGGGACGATTGTCAGCTTTTCCTGAATAAATATAAAAAGAAACAAAGAAATCCCCACCCTTTTCAAGCCAGAGTGAATTATTTCCTATTTTCCAGGCTTAGGTTTACAAATCCATAAGGCATTTGCTTCAGAGTAAATAATGGACATAACCTTTAATGGAAGAAAGTTTTGTTTGGGATCAGGGATGAAATACATATATATATAGGGAGGAGTGCTATCTAAAAGGATGAAGCCACTGAGGCACATCAAATTACCTATTTTCAAGTAATATTTTATCTTCAGTATATACTGTTATATAAAATTCAAGAAATTATCACCTTTGGAAACCTGTAAAGTAAAAATGATCTGTCATGTGCTAAACCTCACATAGCAAGAATCACAAGCAAAGAATGCGATGGAGTGGATGGAGATTTACAGGACTAGTTTACAGCTAGATGAGAAAGTTCAAATCAGTCCACATCCAAAAAAAGTTTTACGGGAACAAACCAAATATATTTGCCTTTCAATTTCTCTTGACTCATGATGCAAGCTGGGAAAGTTTTTATTGACAGATGCACTTACACACATAAGGTGAAGAAGGGTAAGATGCTTACTTACATCTTCTAACTTGATCCTTTTATCAGGAGGTCTGGCCTCCGTGACTTCTCTCCACACTGGCATCTTATCTTTGTGCTCCCTCAAGTTGTCCTAATTGGGTCTTCGTGAACTCTGTTAGTCACAAGACCAACAAACACATGGGGTGTGTCTTGCGTTTAGCTGTGGTATACAAAAAGCAACAACCAAAACAAAAACATCCTCGCATATGTGGCACTCACGAGTTGTGGAAAATGCAGCATTGCACTGTGGGCATTCTGTGCCTGTGCAGATTTTCCTGGGTGGTAATGCGCTAATGACAATAATAATTTATTCTGAAGATGTGCTAAATTTCTTGAGTTGAATTGTGAAGTATTTTGAATACCACTGGAAGGCACAGGAAACTGAGAACTGTAGCAAAGCTGGCATTCTGCCACCACTTGAAGATTCAATCTGACTGTAATAGAAGGTGATTACTGAGGACAAACCAGCAGACCTTGAGTGACTTCCTCTTAAAATGACAGCTTGCCTGTGTCTCACGTATTCTTAGCACACATATGCATGGGTCTGTTTTCAGGATGTCCCAGTGCTTAACAATGCAGGTAAAGGGACTGGAGCCCATCAACAACAACAAAACAAAAAAGGTTTTTACCATCAAGTCACTTCTGGCTCATAGTGACCCTATAGAACACAGGAGAACTGCCCCACAGGGTTTCCAAGGAGCAGCTGGTAGATTCGAAGCACCCACATTTGGGTTAGCGGCCAAGCCCTTAACCACTGCACCACCAGGGCTCTCACTTTAAATTGAGGCAGACAGGGCTCAGAGTATACAAATAGCTTATTCAAAGTCACATATGAGGAAACAGTACAGCCAGGATTCTCACCCAGCCCTGTCTGACTCTAAAACCAAAAGTGTGAGCCACTGAAATATGTAGTTTCTGATTTTGTCTGAAATGTTGAGAGTTTCAATCAGGGAAAAGAACAACCTCTCCAAGGCTTCCAAATGCCTTTCAAAATGATTTCACATCTCAGTTCTCACTTGCTCTTCACCCCAGATGCATTAACTAGCTGAGAAGATAATATTATATTCATTTTATAGATGAGGCAAAGAAAGTCCGCAAAGACTGAAGCACCATCTCAAGTCTACACAGCTATTACTCCAAGAGCTAGAGTCCTTGGGTGGTGTAAACAGTTAAAGAACTCAACCATTAACATAAAGGTTAGCAGCTTGAGACTACGCAGAGGCCCTTCTGAAGAAAGTCCTGGCAATCTACTCCCGAAAAAAAACAGCCATTGCAAACCCTAAGGAACATGAGGCCACCATGCGTTAGCATCAGCTTAAAGACAACCAATTACTGTAAGAGCTGAGACAGAAGTTATAGTCTTTTCTGTATACCATCATTTTGCTATAATGTGAAAAGCAAACAATAAGACCTATCCAAGTCACTTAGCGGAAAGCCAGTTTTCGCTGCTATATTTTATTTTTTAATTAATTAGCCTGTCCTATGATAAATACATGATTCTTACTATTGTCAAATACTTTAGAATTCTCCAGATCTACTGTGTGTCATATCATTTCAGTGGCTTCAGCTGACGAGACCTTGGATTTTTCAGAGCAAAAGGAGGTCAAAAATCCTGAGAAATCTGAGATGGAAAGCAGCTAAGCTGTTGATATCAACAGCCAGATCCAGTACAACACAAAATTCTTCCAGTAAGTAGCCAGTGAGCAATATATCTGTTTGTACTTCTTAAATACAGCAACACTAACAGCATGTCACAGAATAATAAAAATCAGTTGTGGGAAGCAGAGGGCTTTTAAGATGAAAAGTGCTCCCTATAATCCCCAGGCTTTACAAATCACAGTAACCCGGAGATTACAACATGAGGACTCCACAGATTCACAGCAAATTAAGATGAACATATTTTCTGGAATCTATCAGGCCCAGGCCTCGAAATACATCCCAAACACCTCACAAAGGAAGAAATAATCCATAAGAGCAGTAAAATTATCAATTAAATCCCATAAGTGTCCCTAGCTGATAACACCACTTGCCTTCAGAATTTTATGATGCTGAGAAATAAAACTCAAGGTACAACCTCTCCAACTATAAGAACTCAGTTCACAGCAGTTCAAAAAGCATGCGTCCTTCCCCGAAGCATCATCCATAGGGTAAGGGTGTGCACTTTCTGCTTCTTAAAAACATGTTGAGTGGTGGGCTGATGACGAATGTAATGAACTAACACCGATAATGTACCTACAATGAATTTATTCTGTATTCCAAAGGACTCTTCCTTCCTATTTTCTCCCTAGCAAATTGGAAATTATATTTGTAACCTGATTTTAAAGCACTCTGAATGTGCATTTCTCAAAGCTATTAAGTGAGTTTGGACGATGTTTTAGATTTCTTTCCTGTACATTTACGATGGGACATCCAGGAGAGAGAAAAAATTAAAGATGAAATAATATTAACATTGCACATTCTTCTGTCTTTTCCAACTGAAAAGAAACAGAACATTAACTTTTGAAATTATTTTTCATTATGAAGATAGAATGCAGTGATTCCTTAACCTTTTGCGGAGAATTTGACAAAAACCTCTCTCTAGGAAAATGCCTATCACTTAACGTTGCTGTTGGTCACCGTTATCAAGTCGTCTCCGACACAGGTGTGCAGAGCTGAACTGCTCCACTGTTTTCAAGTCTGAGATCTTTCGGAAAAGGACTGCCAGTCCTTTCTTCTAAGGTGTTTCCAAGTGGGTTTGAACCATCAACCTTTAGGCTAGTAGTCAAATTGGTGCCCCTGTGACACTCATTTTAAAAGTTTCATTGCTCTTCTCCCCGATGTCTAATCACCAATGTCTACAGGTTAAGAACCTCTGAATTATAATCCTAACACCATGAAAAATCAGGCCATCTAATTTACTTGCCCTGCGTACTAACAGAGGCACAAACGGCGTTCATGGTTTAATGTTGCAAGTGCAATGGCTGTTTAAATTTTCCTGGAACCCCAAACCTTTTGACCTCTCTCTTCCTCTGTTTCACTGGTTGAGTTACTGGGTTTACACATGACAGTGGAGAACTGAATTAGAAACACTGTTAAGACAGTTCCTTTTGCATCTCTGCCACTGAACACAAAAACCTTCAGAGAGGAGCTTTACCATCAAGTAAACAATGTGTGTTCTTATGGCAATCTAACTGGGAGGGTCACACTGCTGCCAGAAAGGAAGCCAACCTCACTGGGGAGCTGAATGCCACTGCAAATGAATTCAGTGATGGTTTCCACTGGGGAGTGTAGTGGAATTGACACTGTAAGTCCTTTACCATTGTCTCAGGGTAGCAACAACTGTGTTCATTTTTACAATCTAATTTTACAATAGATTAATTTTGACAAGGCTGGATGGTAAGGGACTGTGTAGGAATGTGAGTGGAACCAGCCAATGCAGTCATTAGCAAGGGTGGCAATTTTATTCCCCTCTTACAGAGAGAAATACACAAGAATGACAATTGCCAAATCACAAAACAACCAGGAAATCCATTCTGGGTAATTCCAACTTGAATGCTATGTAAAAATTAGGTTTACACTTTCACAAATTCACACAGCCAATAGTAGTCATGCCAGAAAGTCTAGTCTTGGGTTCCCACTGGTGATAAAATTCAAACACAGATTCAACATCTAGGAATATCCAACTCCATCCCACTATGCCCCTTTATGCCTAACACATAAGAAAGTTTGGTTCCTAAATGAAGTAGGAAAACAACTCCAGCTTCTATTTTCTATTAGCAGATAATCTGTCTATCTCATTCTGTGCCTTATGAAGCTAGAGAAATGAGTCTGACTCACAGAATTCTATTTTTTCTTTAATTCTTCCTGTTTACATATTCTTTACTTCTCAAAAGAATGTCACTTTCATATTAATGCTGCACTGAACAAAGGCAATGTCAGGAACATGCCATTGGTGGGGGCTTTGTTTCCCACTTGCCATGCTTCGAGCGGGATCTATGTTAATTCATGTACCCCACTGTCAGACAACTGAAAATTATCATTGTCAATATGGTTTCCTAACAATCCCAGAATCCAGGCAATTAGTTATAAATAAGTCATTGTTATAAAATAAAGAACACTGTCTGATACCTCAGATGAATAAAAGAAACAGCTGGAAAAGGAAGGGAGGGAGTTCAGAGAGAGGGAGGAAGTGAAAGGGGACACAGAACTTCTTTATGGGGGGCTCCCAGTAAAAGGAAAAACTTTATATCGCTAAATAAAGACACCGAAAAATAAACATGCTTGGAAAATCATTATCCAGTACACTTTTAAGCCAGCTCCTAAAAACAGCCTTTCTGAAATGCTTTTGGATGACTGTTTATATGTTAAAATCAACATTTAAATTGTGCTACAAAGCTTATTGTGCCCTACATAAGCAGGTCTAAGACCTCCAGAACAACATGGCTTTGGGTCTAATCCACTGAAAATACACTCTCTGCACATGAAAATGTTGCTCGCTCTGCTTGGGAAAAAGTGAGGAATGTGCTTGTCTCCCAGTTAGATGAGGGTCAAAAAAGCATGTTCAAAATACATTCCTCCATGAATGACCAAGTAGCCAGGGCTCCTGCCTGCACCTGAGACAGAAGTCTGCCAGCCAAGATGCAGATCAGTTCCTGAAAGGAGCATTCATACTTTAAATATGCATTTCTACTCCCCCCAAGTTGCACAGTTCCAACTTTTTTTTTCAAGAACGGAAGTTCAGAAATGCAGGAAGTTGGAAACACATAAGTTCTGTCTGTTTGAACCAATGGTAAGTAGCCCAAGATGTTAAGGGAAGAAAAACATTAGCCATCAGATCACATCCCAGTTATATAACAAATATCAGCTCTGATTTTCTAGTTCTCCAAACTGGAAAGCTACTCTACCTCACTACACAGTGAGGACAATCATTCCTTTAATAATGACATATAAGACATAGTTTATTCTGTAATCTGTACAAGCTGCTCTATGCAGCCATTTCACCTAACAGTGCAAACAACTTATCACAGATCCATATATAAGCCAAGTGCCAAGTGCCGTCGAGTCAGATCCGACTCATATATAAGAGCAAGGGATTATTTCTACTAAAACAACTGGTACCAAACAATAAGATAAAATGATATCACTAGAAATCTAACATCTCAACTTCAGAACCGGTAACTACATCTAAAGGATGATTTTCAGACGGCACCCAGATAGGCCACTGAAAATTTGTTATCAAAGATGTTTACTGCGGTGATATTTACAACCACAAAAGAAAAAAAAATGGAAATGACCTAAATATCCAACAATGAGTTATTGTGGAGTCAGCTCAGACTCATGACAACCACCATATGTGTCAGAGTAGAAGTGCACTCCTTAGGGTTTTCAGTGGCTGGGTTTTTTTTGGAAGTAGAATGCCAGGACCTTCTTCTAACGCATCTCTGGGTAGACAAAACCCATCAAACTTTCAGTTAGCATACAGTCACATGAGCTGTTTATATGGCTTCCCATGGACTCCCTAAATCAACTATAGTATCTCCATAAGACAGAAAACTGAATCACCCTTAAAACACCTTTCCAGAAATTCCTTCTGGAAAATTCTCTTGACATTTTATGATTTGACATAACAAGATTTGAAGCTGTAAATACAGATGATCAGTTTTTATTTGTTTGTTTGTAGTTAACCGTACTCCTCAGTTTGTGGCATGAAAATCACTAGGATTTTTAAAAGAATGTGTATTTTATTTTAGTTATAAAATAGAGGCAAAGAGATAAGAAAAACAGAACCGAAATGTACTCTAAACATTTACCTCTGTTTATCAGCACTAATGAATTATGTTGGTTTCCTTTCTAAATTTTTCTATATTTTCCAAATTTTCGGCAACATATAGTAGCAGCAAAAGGAAAGTTTTAAAAAGTCAAAGTGGCTTTCATCAGTTTCAGTTCTAATTAACACTATCTCTTTGAGACTTAAAGAATGTAAGGGACAATTTTCACTTTGGGCTCCAGGGGCCTCTGAGGCATTCTATGGCTAAGCAGGGACTATCCGCTGGAATTGGCAATGGGTTTGGTGACCTGCCCTCAAAAGAAGAACACACATTTTTTAGCTAATTGTTCCATTGTAGTAAGAGACCCACACACCGACTGCTGTTGATTCTAATTCATGGTGACCCCATGTAGGTCGGAGGCCAATTATTGAAGCACAAGGTTAAAGCTATGTCAGAATCATAGAATAAGCAAATTTTCAACAGTTTATCTGACAAAAACAAAATCATGATACCCTTGCAGATGACATGGGGGTGAATGGTCGAATACACGTGGATGGAAGAAACTTAGTTTACAGGTCTCAAATTTAGATAAAGCATCCTGAGAACAACCACAATCTCAGTTTGCAAATGCAGAACCAAATTCTGTTCTTATAAGACCTTCAACGTTCTACCGGCCCATTCCTTATAAAATTGCTTCTTCATTTGTTCTATTGTTCCAAAACTTATTTATCTTCTTTCAAGTAAAGAGGAAATAGTCTATGCTAGTTTTAAAACCCCGGAAAATACTCCCCCAAGAAGCATGACTAGTTTGCATCTTTTGGACAGCCAAGATCAAAGTGATTTAAAATGTTTATTTTTAAAGTAAACCATTTACACTGATCTTTGAAAAGACTCTTTTACCCTTAAAGGACTGTATTTGTCGCCACAAAAAGTCATTTTGATCCTGAAGAACATAAACTCTTTTAGAGATATACCAAGATCATGCTCCGAATTCAAGGTGGCACGCTCAGGATTCTGTACCTGGTTTATCTGGCACAATCTCAATGTTTACTCCACAAGTTGTGGACCCAAAAGAAGGCAAGAAAACGTATCAGGTCGGGCTGTTGAAGGAAAAACTGCCATGAGCCGGTAACAGCGTGCTATACACCACACAGTTCTCTAATTAAAAAAAGCTGCAAAGCAACAATACCAATAGAAGAATCATAAACACTGTTCCTTAGAATCACTCAATAAGGTAACCTTTGTGGATCTCCACCAGAGACGGAAATTACAGCTTAAATTCCAGTTCTTTTCCGGTTATAGACACACAGCCATAAGACAGCAGATAGAAAGAAAATGCCCAAAGAATTTCGGAGGAGGGTGAGCCCAGCTTCTTTTCGTTTGCAAATCTGGAAGATGATTTGAATTACATCAGGGACACTGTATCTGAAGGAGCTTTTCCAACCCCCTGACTTTATTTCGCATCTCAAATACAACGCTTCTTTTATGAAAATCCAGCTTAAATATTAATGTATGTTTTCTTAAGGAAGTGGAAGGCAAATCAACTTCCTGGTACCCAGGGTATCTGATTTCTAAAATGGTCTAACACTGATTGTCACAGCTCAGCCAGATGTGAGGGGTGAAGAGCTGTAACAACGGAAAGGCCGCCTTTCAGGCCCACTGCTGTGTGGGTCCCACGCCGCCCTGAGCTGCATCCTCTGACAGTATATTTTTGTTAGCTGACTGCCGGAAGCCTTCAACTGCCCCAGTTGTTTTGTAATCCTATAAGGACCTTCCCAGCCCTGATGTCAGCCCAGAAATTAAGAGGGTGTTTGTGCTGGTAAGTTTTGAGGGCTGGTTAAAATACTAAGTATGATTAGCCTTACCGCATCAGCAGAACCAAGGCAGGTAAGGAGTAAATAAGAACTGGGCGCAAAAGTTTGCTAAAAAGTCTATTTTGAGCAAGCCTTTGTTCTAAACGCTCTGTTGCCTCCTGCGCCCAAAAACAATGTCTTTTGTTATTCACGTCCCCTCTTCTTTTACTGCTGAGTTTGTTTACTGACATTTTCAATACCAGGCAATACAAAGAGTATTTCCTCGTATTAACTCCAAATGTCACAAAGAACAAAATTTCGTTCCAAAAAGAAGCCTGTCTAACTAGATAAGATGCCCTCAGCTAAGAAAAAAATATAATGAAAATAAATCTTGCTCTTTAATGTGGACCAAGTAGCCTTAAGAGAGCCTGTTCTTTGCCTTCCTTGCTGTGTCATTCGGAAGCCACCCCCTTCTGGCTTTGCACCACACGAACCCAACTGAGCTGGCTCGTAAGGACTCCAGTCTGCCTAGAAAATGCTGAGGTGTTATTTGAAAAACATTAAACTTCCCTGTAGTTAGACTGATCCCCACTAAGCAACTGCTAATCTGAACTTTAAAAAAAAAAAAGGTTGTTTGAAGCAGGCCTTCTAGTTAAGCACGAAGCACTAGTAGTGCGTTGGTTAAGCCCTCAGTTGCTAACCAAAAGGCCAGCGGTTCAAGTCCACTACCTCCTCCGTGAAGAAAGATTATGGTAGTCTGCTTCTGTAAAGATTTACAGCTTTGAATCCCCATGGGGTGTTTCTCTGTCCATGTGGTAACAATGAATTGGAATCAACTCAATGACCATGGGTTCGGTTTGTTTGGTTTTCCATGTCAGTTGATCCTATTGTGGTGGTTTATGGGTTACCATGATGCTAGAAACTTTGCCACTAATAGTTTAAATAGCAGCGGGATCACTCATAGTACACATGCTTCAGTGGGGCTTCCACGCCAAGACCAAGTAGGAAGACCTGGAGATCTGCTTCTGAAAATCAGCCAGTGAAAACCCTATAGACCCCAACAGAACACTGTCTGTGAGTGCTGAAGGACAAGCCCCTAGGTTGGAAGCCACTTAAAATACACAGTGGCTACAGCAGTAGACTTGAGCACACAAACACTGGTGAAGACAGCGCAGGACTGTGCAACGTTTCCATCCGTTGTTGTACACAGGGCCACCATGAATTAGAGTCAATGTGACAGCAGATAACGACAACCTAAGTTATAAAAGTATGATCCATAGATAACACACGATTTTTTAGTTCATTTATTATGCAAATATGTACTGAGCACTAGACCAAGCACAAGAGACTCGGTGGTGAGGACAAGTAAACCACAGTCCCTGGCTTCACTGAGTTTCCAGGCAAAAGGAGAAGGCAGACACTAATCAAATAGTCATCCACTAAGCACATCCTCAGATCCTCAGAAATCCTGGTGGTGTAGTGGTTAAGTGCTATGGCTGCTAACCAAAAGGTCAGCAGTTTGAATCCACCAGGCACTCCTTGGAAACCATAGAGGACACTTTTACTCTGCTCTGTAGGGTCACTATGAGTCAGAATCAAGTTGAGTAGCAATGGGTTTGTTTTGTTTTTGTTTTTGTTTTTGTTAACCACGTCATTACGCCTGAGATGAACACTCTGAAAGAAATCACCCCAATTTTAGGAGAATGCAAATAAAGAAACCTGATCGATTCTGGGTCTCAGCAAGTCCTTCTTAAGGAAGTGCCCTGAAAGTGGGATTTGAAAACTGAGAAGCAGGTAACTAGGTACAGAGAGGGGAAGGCACTCCAAGTAGAGGAACTGAACTGCAGAAAGGCCTGAAGTTAGCAACAAGCTTCTGTGGAGGTTAGAGGGCTGAGATGCTGAGGGTGCTGAGGTTCAGACTGAAACAAAGAGGCAGGCAGGGGTTACACTGCAGAGACTGTGGTACACTGCAGACTGAACTCAGGTGGATGCATCCAATAGGCAGTCACTGAAGGATTTGAGCTTAACATCCAACCTGCTCCAACCTCTTGCACGAACTTTTCAAGAGATGGCTCAAGCTAAAGTCCTAATATCTCTCTGCCTAATATACCTCCCAGTCCAAAGTGTTATAGTTTTCAGGATTCTAAAGAAGAATAGAAAAGTCGGTTTAAAAGGAATAGCTCTCTTTTAAGTCATTGGCAATACAACAACTGCTAACCATAAGTTCGGCAGTTCATATCCACCAGGCTTTCCTACTCCTTGGAAACTCCATGGGGCAGTTCTACTCTGTCTACACAGTCACAATGAGTTGGAATTGATTCAATGGCAGTGGCTTTGGTTTCAGTTTTGGTTAATACAATGATAACCTGGATCAATATAAATTTGGATAGAGATACAGCAAATGCCTAAAACAAACAAACAAAATCAACAATTAATGCTTTCCTTTAAAGAGTAAGATCCAAACTTATTTTATAGTATGATTAGATTGACATTCAGCTTTCCAACAGTACAATGTAAATTTAAATTCCACAAAAAGGAAGGACCATTCACGAGGCTATAAATAGAAAGGGAATGAACTTAACAATATCTTGTATGATTTGTTCTCCAAACCTCTTAGGACTGATCATCAGTGAATCTTACCACCTCAGCCTGACAGGAAAATAGATGCTGAACTTAAGTTGCACAGCAGCCAACAGGTTCACAAGTATAGTTTAATAGTGAAAATAGAACAGGAAGGAGAAATCCAAAATTAACCATCTTTCTCTAGTGTGTATGTTATCAGGCACATAAAATGAACAGAAATCAGAAAAGGTTAGTCATTCTATAGTCAAAGCTGGTTACAATTATCTGAGAGATGCCCACTATGGAACATTTGCCAGTGTTTCCCAAACAGCCTCATTTATCCCTGACAATAACTCCAGAGTCAGGACCTGCTATCATCGTCCCCATGTTACAGCGACAAAAGCAGGAGGAAGTTAAATGATTTGTCCAAGGTCACTGGGGCAAGCTACTGCTTACCCCCAATATCTGGTCTCCCCTTCCTCTAAAGTGATAACATCTTCACTATTTATTTGAGCCAGTGACTGCCCTTGTAGCTGAATGTCACCATGTGACCACATTTGGAGCAGTAAGAGGAAAGCAGAGGTGAAGTTTGCAATACCCAGACAGCATCCTGCCCCTTCCATTCTGCATCCTGCCACTGTGATGGCTACACCTCCATTCTGGCAAGCAGGGATGAAGCCCCCTCCAGGATGAGCAAAAGAAAGGTAGAAGGAGCCTGGCTGTGAGGTCTTTGTAAGGCAAAGCCTACATCCCATGTAGGCTGAGTACCTCCAGGCCTCCGTTATGCAAGAACAATAAACGTCTTACTGAGGCCGCTGCTCTCTTTTGTTTTGTATGCTTTGCATTAGGACAAGGGGTTTACTCACACTTAGCCAATTCTAACCTTACCGTGGCACCCTTATTTACCAGCTAAGCAACCCTAAGCAAATTATTTAACCTCTCTTAGCTTTAGTCTCCTAATCTGTAAGACATCAGTGGGGCTCGCCACCCTCAGAGGACCGTAAGTACTGGGGGGATTAAATAAGAGATGATGCAAGTGTAGTGTTCATCAGATTTCCTATCATATAATAAGCCACAAGTGTTAGTTGGTTGCCTCTCTCTTCCTAACACAGCAGAACTCACGGTAGACTTTCACATGCCAAAGCCAAGCCAAGTGCCTTCGAGTCGGATCTGACTTTCACATAGTTGATGAATTTTACTGAATTCTTCTCCATAACAAACCCCAAAGCTCCAATATCCAGGCTGTACTCCAAAGTGAGGCCCCATAACCAATATTGCTGTACATTGCAAGATTCATCTCTGAGCTGATCTCAAAGTTCTTTCTAGAGATATTGTGAATACTACCCAGGTGGATGGAGCCAAAGCAAACAGAGGGAATTGTAATCCCTGGGAGCTCCCATATTCAGGCAGCAGCAGGATCGAGTTATTTTCCCTTTCACATGACCTCTCTGCTGTCATCTCTATTTCCAAAGTATGTCCTCTTTAGACAGGCCAGATCTTTGCTCCCTAACTTCAAGATCACTGAAGCTATCTAAGTTTCACTGAGTTTTCTTTCTCCCTACTCTCTCATTCCTCCCTTATTAAGCCAAAACCAGAACCCGTTGCTCTTGACTTGATTCTGACTTACAGAAACCCTATAAACAGGACAGAGCTGCCTCATGGTTTCCAAGGAGTGCCTGGAGGAATTGAACTGCCGACTTTTTGGTTAGCAGCTGTAGCACTTAACCACTACATCATCAGCATTTCCACACATAATCCATACCATGCCCCACATGTGTTTCTATGTTTCTAGTCCAGGAAGCCACCTAAGGAAACCTTGGTGACATAGTGATTAAAGGGTGACAGCTACTAAGCAAAAGCTCAGCAGTTTGAATCCACCAGACACTCCTTGGAAACCCTATGGAGCAATTCTACTCTGTTCTTCAGGGTCACTGTGAGTTGGAATCTCCTCAACAGTAATGGGTTTGGGGTGTTTAGGCCATCTAAGGAGCCCAGGAAACCCCGGTTGCACAGTGGTTACGTGCTACATCTGCTAACCATGAGGTTAGCAGTTTGAATCCACTCTGGAAATTCTTGGAAATTCTATGGGACAGTTCTACTCTGATCTACACAGTCACTATGGGCTGGAATCGACTTGACAGCAGCGGGTTTGGGTTTTTTTTTTTGAAGGAGCCCTGGTGGCACAATGTTTAATATCTTGGATGCTAGCCAAGATGTGAGCAGTTCAAATCTATCAACCGCTTCTTGGAAACCCTATAGAGTAGTTTCTACTCTATCCTCTATGTCTTCTAAGACTGATCTGTCCATTTGTTTGGAAGTCCACAGTATATTCAATATTCTTTACCAACACCACAAAAGAACCGATGTGTTTGAATTGTGGTGCTGGTAAAAAATCCTTATGTTAGGTGATTTTTTCCCAATAGGAACTAGCTTTTAGACAACTTTGTTGTTGTTGTTAGGGGCCATTGAGTAGGTTCCAACTCATAGCAACGCTGTACACCACAGAATGAAACACTGTCTGATCCTGCACCATGCTCACCAGGGTTGCTATGTTTGGGTCTATTTCTCAGCTACTTTGTCAATCCATCTTACTGAACGTCTACCCTCTTTTCACTGATTCTCTACTTTACCAAACACAATGTCATTTTTCAGGGATGACAAAGTCTCACTAGTCTTGCTTTAAAGAAGCATTCTGGCTGTGCTTCTAAGACAGATTTGCTTATTCTTCTGGGAGTCCATGTTACGTTCAACATACCAACACCAATATTCTAAGAAC
The DNA here is from genome assembly GCA_028571685.1 of Heterohyrax brucei. Taxonomy (NCBI): domain Eukaryota; kingdom Metazoa; phylum Chordata; class Mammalia; order Hyracoidea; family Procaviidae; genus Heterohyrax; species Heterohyrax brucei. The sequence goes on from CM053141.1 coordinate 177,581,355, forward strand.
GGGAAGAACCCAGGTACCAACAGCTTGTACTACAGCTACAACACCAGATGTCAGTGTCATCACTCTGAGGCTCAGGTAGAGACAGACTGCAACAACTTGCAGCCAACCAAAACCTGAGACCACGCTCATAGTCCATTTTTAGCTCCATGCTTGTTGGATCAAAACTGACCTGGCTAGAGAACTCATCAGGCCTTTCTTGACCTTTAAGATGTTCTAAGAAGGAAGAAAAGAGCTGTATAAGTAGGTAAACCACAAACACACTTAAGAGACTCACTTGGAGAAAGAGCCCAGATAAACTCTCTAGAACAGTATGTCTAATAAAAATACAATGCAAGTCGCACACGTAAGTGTTCTGATAGCCATATCTGAAAAGCGTGAAGAGGTAAAATTAATATTAATAATGTTTTATTTAATCCAAAATGTCTAAAATACTATTTCAATACATAATCAATTTAAAAAATTACTGAACTATTTCATAATCTTCAAAATCCACTGCATATTTTATACACATCACAGATGACATACTTCTCAGTTTGAACAGGCCACTTTTTAAGTGCTGGACAGCCATATCCAGCTGGCAAGGACCATAATGGACAGTGCATCAAAACAAATGAGCAGCCCACAGACTAATTTTGCTTTTGACTTTTGTAGTGACCAAGTGTTCTAATTAGCTATCATTTAAAGTCAAGTTTATATTAAAATGCAGATTTCAGCTGCTCTTGACAACTCATGTCTGGCTACCTTGGATTTAAGTTTCTCCAATTGCAACCAACAGACAGAGCTGAATAGGCTGCAGACTTGCCTTCCAAAAGTACTGCCAGCTTTCTGGTTTGTCACAGTCCCTACATTCCCTGCCAGACTTTCTCCCCAAACCATAAAACCAAACCTGTTGATACTGAGTTGATTCTGATTCAATATCGGTCCTGACTTTACAGGACAGAGTAGAACCATTTTATAGGGTTTCCAAGAAGTGGCTGGGGGATCTGAACCGCTAACATTTTAGTTGGCAGCCATAGCTCTTAACCACTGCACTGCTAGGGCCCCAACTTTGTCCCAGAAAGTATTCGAAATAGCACAGTCACAACCTGTGGAGATAACATCAAAACTACTGACTTGTTTAATGTGGTAAATTTTGAAAAAGAAAAACATTTATGTATTTGTACTTTGTTTTCCTACCATTTATTATGTATGTTAACAAGAACCCTGGATTTAAAAGGGATCACAAATATAAAAAAGAAATAAATCCTTTCTTATTGATTCAGGAAAAGATAGACATCAGCCTAGGAAAGTACATGATCCTTGTTTACTCTGTTTTCAAATGACCTAAGGCAACAAGCTGAGAAGGCTAACAAGCAGTAGAACACCTCATTATGCAAATATATGACTAAATGGACCTCGGTCTCTAAAGATAGGAGTGTACACGTGAACTTGTTTCTCTCTCTGTGGCTCATTTCTCACATGAGATTGGTCCCTTTGCATTTCCCACTTCTCAGCATGGCCAGGTGCCCAGCAACGGCGCTCCTCGTACCTTCAGGCATCCTCTCTTTCTTCGCTGCCTCATGTGGACAAGAAGAGATTGTCCACCACGGCTCAGGGCTACCTGCTTTCTCTCCTTGACAAAATCATCCAAGGACACCTAGATTTCATCCAAGGCTTCAAGTGTCGCTTCAAGTCACTCCATTAGCCAGCCTATTAATTCCTTTAGATCAGGCCAATAATAATGTTGACAACAACAATAATACAGTGACTTCCATTGTGATGAGGGAATGAGTTCCTCAAGGCAGTATACGACACAAAAAAATTATCTAAAATCAAAATAACCATTTGCCACCAAGATGATTCCTACTCATGGTGACCACACGTATGTCAAGGTAGGATTGTACTCTACAGAGTTCTCAGTGGCTGGTCTTTCAGAAGCCAGGCTTTCCTTTGAAGGCATCTGTGAACGGGCTTGAACTTCCAACTTTGCAGTTAGCAGTCAAGCATGTTAACTGTTCACATCACCAAGAAACTCCAAAGTCAAAATAAACCAAAACCCAAACCACTGTCATTGATTTGATTCCAGTTCCTAGCAACCCCAAAGGACAGAGGAAAACTGCTCCTATAGGATTCCAAGGCTGTAATCCTCACAGAAGCCAACTGCCACTTCATTCTCCCATGAAGCTCTTGGTGATTTCAAATCACCAACCTTTTGGTTAGCTGCTGAGCACTTAACCACTATGCCACTAGGGTTCCTAGTGTCAAAACAACCCTTAAAAATTCCTCAAACTACACATAGCATGCAGTGTACATGCCTTTGCAACCCTATACTTAATGTCTATACCTATCTGATTAGCAGTGCCTTTGCATCTCATCTCGGGCTCCCTGAGAGGTATACACAGTAAGTGGAATGAAGAACATTACGTAAACTTTTGTTTTTCTCCGGCATGCTCTTTTTTATTTATCTATTTATTTTGTTACGGTACAAGTGCCCATAGTTGAGATCAGAAGGACACATGCATGTACAATGAGAATCAACTGTGATGATCACTTCATAATACATATCACTGGCTAAGCATGCAAAATGTTCTGGTCTCTGAATCACATACTTCATAAATAGTCTATCATTTTATCTTCACAAACATTTTGTGATGCAAGAATGAATTCTTTCTGTCCTCATATTATAGGAACAGGCTCAAAGTGGTCCAATAGCTGGCCCCAAATCATGCATCTAGTCAGTAGCAGGGCCAGGAGTTGAACCCCTGTCTGTCAAAGAATTCCCTTATTCAACAAGAAAGCAAAGTCTACAGCTTCCCTCTCTCTGTCTTCTGACTGTAAATGGAAAGAAAAGCAAAACAAGTTCATCACCATCAAGTTTTGATTCTGATTCATAGCAATCATTTGTGTAGCAGAGCAGCACTGTTCCCCAGGGTTTTCTTGGCTGCCGTCTTTACGGAAGTGGATGGCTAAGCCTTTCTTCTGGGGTGTTGGTAGGCAGATCTGAACTACCAGCCTTCAGGTTAGCTGTCAAAGCACACACGTACACACCACTCAGGGGCCTGCTGAAACTGAAAAGCTATCTCTAATTCCCATTGGTTGAAGCTGAGTGAGTACATTCACTTCCCCCTCACCAGACTCTAAGCCCCCACCCCAGACCCTATACCTGTCCTCTATTTCCTTTTCTCCAGACGTTTCTGGGTTTCCTCTAATCAGCGTGATCCCACTAAGTGTTTACAGATGGCCAGTGTTTAGTACCAAAAGTTCAGAAGACACCCAAACCAACCATAATTCCCACGCCTAGAGAAAACTTTCCTAATGTTTATTATTTAGAGTCCACTGGGGGGGGAAGCTCCCCCCTTCTCTTTCAAGACTCCATGAGAAAGCACCATGCAAGCCACCACAAAATTTACATTTTCTCATTTTCTTCTGTAAAAATTATAAATCTCTGTATCATTTCCTACCACATTTAACAGGACAATATTTAAACTAAGAAATGTCTTGTGGATATAAATGTCATGCTCACAGAACTAAGGATGTCACATTATATAACTAAATAATCTCCTAGACTTCCCATGTGTCTCTGGATAAAAGTACTGTAAATATAAATGAAAAAATAAGTAATAATTTATGAAAACCGATTTGCATTTCCAAATATAAAACGTGCAAAATCCAACTAATTAGCAAGAGTGAGGGCTGAGGTGTTTCTATAGCAACTATAAAAATGCTAAATTATTTTTTCTCCGAAGTGTTTTATATCTGCCTCATTAATGTTTGTTTTTTCCCATTTATTTTGTGGATATTTCCAAAGTGAAAGCTTTCAAAGATTGCAGAGATTTCCCACTTTATTGCAAAGTTCAGGAAGACGTTTCTCACTAGAAGTGTCTTATGTGCCGACAGTGATGTGCGTCAAAACTATATTTGCAAGATTCTTTCATACCAGTGGCTCCATCCTTTGTTCTGAGCTGCCTCCCAAATTCACCTTTTCTCTCACTGCCCCGATTGTTCTCGGTGCATCTCTGCTAAGGAGATGACAACCGAGGTCAGTGTTTCATCTCGCACCCTCTGCTGCCACCCTGATAATTCCCAGGAAGGCCTGATCTGGCTTTCCACTCAGCTTAGGATGATAAAGAACACTAGGAACAGGTGGGGGACCCTGGGCAATGACATGATCACTGTGACCCCCTAGCTTGTCCATGTGGAAAGAAGGGGGCGGACAGTGGTCTCTCTCTAAGATTAAAAACAAAAAACAGTGCTCTCAGGTTGATTCTGACTCATGACAACTCCACACGTGTGTCAGGGTAGAATTGTGTTCCACTGAGTTTTCAGTGGCTGATTTCTCCAAAGTAGATCACCAGGCCTTTCTCCTGAAGGGCTTCTGGGGGGACTGGAACTTCCAACTTTCCTGTTAGCAGTACTGACACTAACCACTGGCACCACCCAGACACTCCAACATTTTCCATAGCTCCTTCTAACAACTCTCTGCTGTCTGCCACATCAGCCCAACTACTGTGCCAGGATTCTAAGTTTCCCTTCTCACCAACCCCACCTTAAACTAAGGGCTCACAAGTCCCATGAGATAGCAGTTCCTCATCCTGGGTCAAGAATCCATTGATGGGCTTCAAGGGAGCCATGACTTGCTTTAATTTTATGCAAACACATTTTTATTTGGGTGGAAAGAGGCAGAGGTTGAGAATGGCTATACTGGGCTCTAAGATCTCAGAGGCTAGACGATGTCTTATCCTGAGAGCCTAGCACAGTACTTGACTCTGCCTTAAGCCAGCAGGCCACCTCAATGGCCCCCAAGCCCACCCTGCTCAGTCTCCTTCCAAGGTTTACTCTGTATCCCCAGGAGTTGGTCCTCTACCCTCACCAACTGCTCCCTGCAGTTCTAAATCCATCTCAAGGCCCATTTTCTCCACAATCTGCTACAACTTTAACTGGCATACTGATACCTTCTTTCAGCTCATACCATACTACCTTTCATTTTAAATAAGTTTTTATTGTAGTGAAATATATGTAAAAATACATTTCAGTCATTTTACATGTACAGTTCAGTGACATTAATTACATACATCATGTTGTGAAACTATCACCAAATTTTTCATCACCTTGAAGCAATAACTCCTCATTTCCTCCTCCCATCCACTCTTGCTAACCGCTAATAAACTCTAGTCTCCATGCATTTGCTTGTTCTGCATATTTCACGAAAATAGGATCACGCAATACTCACCCTTTTGTGACTGACTTATTTCACTCCAGATGATGTCTTCAAGGTTCATCCACATCTTATCATATTTTTTTCTAGTACTGTACAATCTATGGAAACCTTAGTGGGATAGCAGTTAAGTGCTACATCTGCTAACCAAAAGGTCATCAGTTCAAATCTACCAGGTCCTCTTTGGGAACTCAATGGGGCAGTTCTGTTCTGTTCTATAGAGTCACTATGAGTCAGAATTGGCTAAATAGTGCTGGGTTTTAGTTTGGAGTTATACAATCTATATGTTATCAAGAGGGATCAATCCCTGGAAGAGGATATCATGGTTATTAAAGTAGAGGGTCAGTGAAAAAGAAGAATACCCTCAACAAGATGGATTGATACAACGGTTCTAACAACGGGCTTAAACATAAAAATGATTGCAGGCATGGTTCACGTCCAGGCAGTGTTTCATTTTATTGTACATTGGGTCTCTATGAGTCAGAAGCAACTTGACAATGCCTAACAACAACAACACACAATCTGTCTCTACACAACCTATCCATTACTGTTCATTTTTCCTTCACAACTGGATAGTAAACTCCCTGAAGACCAGAGTCACATCCGCCCTTCCGGTGTGTCCAGCAAAATAGAATTCACATAGTGAAGTACACCATAAATAGGATTAGGACAATTAATAAAAATTAGTTAACTATTCATAGTTATTTGGAGCACTGGGGGTATAGTGGTGACATGTTACAGCTGTTAACCAAAAGCCAGCAGTTAAAACCCACTGGCTACTACTTGGAAACCCTTTGAGACAGTTCTACTCTGTCCTATAGGCTATCTATAAGCTGGAATCAATTCAGTAGCAACGGGTTTGGGTTTTTTGGTTTATGTCACTATTTAACTTATGCAACAGAAAAAATACATATACAGTGAATATGGTTATGTATTTTATATATACAAACATATTTGACATGACAGCATCCTTGATCTTACCTGCAATGAGCACTTTCTGAGCCTTGAAATGATCAGTTAATGCCCCCCGCCAGAGAAGATACACCCCTATGTGCTTTAGTCTTCTCATTCTGCTGCTGATACTAGTTTTACTAATCCATGTCAGATTCATTGCTGAAGTTCAGTAGCAACTCTAAGTCTTTGACTTTCTCCCTAAATTTCTCTTTGCAACTTCCTTCTCCTAGCACATTAGAACGGAGGACCCTAAGGCTCCATTATTCTGTGAAGTAGCCTCCTGCTGTTGGATTTGAGGAGGAAACGATTATCAAATATTTTAACAGTTCCAAAGCTACCAACCCTGAAGGACGTTCAGGTAGGTAGTCTGCCACCCAAAAAAGGACAATCCCACCTGTAGGATAAAAAGATTAAATAAGACACTATGTGTGCTGAAGATTATCATTCTGACTTCTTAAAAAATTTTTCAAAAACTTTGATTTTAGACAGAATCACTTTCTGACACTGTAAAACAAATTTTCTGAATTCTGTCAAGTTCCAGACAGATCACATGAAACAAATCCAGATAGCTGTAACTAACTCACGTGTCTACCTGTGTTTCACAGAAAGGCAAAACTATGCTGCCGCCTGCGCCTCATGAACCCACACAATCTCCCGTGTGAGCTCATGGGTGAATGGGTATAAAGACCAGTAGGCTTTCGCCAAGAACTCCCAGCTCCACTTAACTCTAAGCCGAGTTTAATCAAACACTAATTCCCAGTCTTTTGGTTGGGTGTTATTTATACCTTCAGTAGAGCACACAGCATTATGTCTAAACGACTGTGAACAATAAGGACGTCCTTATAAGGACTGTACCGTTGACAAAGAGCATATACAACCAACCCAGCTGGAAGGGATTCACTTATAATTCCCCTTTAGCAATAGCTATAATAATTTAATGCCATTAGTCTCAGTCTCAACTTTAAATGGCCTTAATGGACCCTGTAGTGTTTCTTGAGATTGCATACCGATATTGGGGCACAGCTTTTACACTCACATTACCGCTGCTAATTGTAAAGCCCTTGTGTGGGACACACTGGAGTGTTGGAATAAGTGTCTTCAGTTAACTTCTTAAGGGCACAGCTTTCAAAGGAGCATTTGTCAGCACAATGAAAAGGCAAAAGAACGTTTCATCTGGTTTCAGCGTGGAGGGGGATCCTGAGAAAGCTGATTGCCTCACTCCTTATTTCTTTGCAGTAAGAGCTGTGGCTTCAAAACTTGTTAGCAGCCATCTCCTCAAAGGATTTATTTTGATAGTTCATGAATGTGTTGTCACACAGCATAATTAAAGCTTACAGAACTATTATCAAAACAGAGAGGAAAAGTGCTCCGGGAAGCTGATGGCTACCGGCCGCCTGTGTCTGCCGGCTTCCCACAGGATGCGCGCTGACCGACCAGCTGGCTCCCAACTGCTGACACTAGGCATATGGAGGCAAGTCAGGCCTCGGGGTAGAGTGCCAGGCAGGCTCCAGTGAGCAACCAATTACGAGGGACAGCCAGCCCCTCCTGGTGCCTGTATTTATCCCCACCGTTGCGCACTGCCAACTTGCCCCTATTCCGAATGCCATAAAACTTGTAGGGAACCAACTCCTGTGAAACTCTTTAAAAGATATACGGTGAGGATTAACCGTGAAAACACTAATTAGAGACGGGCTAAGGAATCAGGGGGCAGCTTTCTGACTTGTTACGGGTAGATCACCAAGAAGGAAGGAGACCCAAAAACGGAGCCGTCTCTTGTTTGTTTTCTGAAGACAGGCCACTGAGATTAGGGTGTAGGTTGCTTAAGTGGTGCCGTGTCACATGTTTCTCAAAGCGACTCCTCACCCCAATGGAATTAAAAGAAAGACAGACTGACTGGCAGGAAAAGAGGAAAAAAAACCAAGAAAACCTTTGTACTCCAAGATTTCCTCTTCCTTTCTCTCTCTCCTTCTCTTTTTTTCCTTTAGCATTAGACTTTAAACATTTTTAAGTCACTGGATGAAGTATGAAGAAAAATTATGAAATTAAGTGATTATATTTCCAAATGACCCTGAATTTGGACCTTCCCTTCCCAGCTCTCCCTTCAACATAGCCAAGACCTTGGGTTTCTGTCTCTGCTCTGGGAATTGTGAAAGTGTGGGGCAGTTTACACTAACAGAAGCTATGCTTCACTTGTAGGAAAGAAAAGGAACTCGTAAACAAATAATAATCTATTTTCTCAATCAGGTGCCAAAATGCTCCCACTTAAAAAAGAAAGAAACAAAAACCAAGTTTGTACAACCCATGGAATACAAATGACTTTGGACCAAAAACAAACAAAAAAAAAACCCAAAAAACTAAAGACTATTGAATGCTTATTTTGTTTTATTATATGATGGTTACATGATAGACACATCACTGAAAAAAAAAAAACCTAAGAAGCAGGACTTACGCCTAAGCAAAGCCTTCCGTCTGGTAAAGAAAATGCTGAAACTCAAACACAGCTCTGTCTGATGCCCAAGTTACATGTTTTTCATTACCCCTTCTATTGTCCCTCTATGTCTGAGTGACATCCTTGGAGACTCTGTGTTCTGTGTCCTAAACGTATATTCTAAAGGACTTAAACCTGTGAAACAGGGTGCACTTCTACTTCCAAATTATATTTGTACAGTCAAAGATGTTATATGGTTTCTAACATGTAGATAGTCCTAGGGAAGGAATATGTTTGTTTAATTTTTAGCACTACTTTGACTTTTACTCTCAAAAAACAAAAATTCTCGCAGCTGGTTTCCATACCACCCACCCTGTTCAAATTTATAGTGAGAGCCAGAAGCATCCTAAAAAGAACAGTCACAAATGTATTGCTTACCATGAAATATCATGAAGTATGACAGAAAGAGAGCCTACTGATAAAGAGACTAACTCATGTAAAAACAATCAGGCCTTGCTGTCTAAATAAAACCATCGTCAGTTGGATGTGGGGCTGGGGGGAAGGGTGGGAAGTGATGGGGCAGATGTGAGAATCACACATGTTCTCCTAACAGTTCACAGCTCTATTAGTTAGTTACTTTGCAATCAAAATTCTTTCTTTAGGTTGCTACTGGGATGAAAATGGTAGTTGAAGGCTAGACTCTAGTTCCCAGAATGAGAAAGCCAGAAGTAATCAGACAAACTTTCCATGATCCTACCTCTGGTGACAAGATCCCAGAATCCTACATACTAACCAAACAATTTCTAGACCTCCAAAAGCTCAAGAGATCCAAGCAAAGAAGTCACCAAGGTCACTTTTCTTAGACTTCTAGTAGTCTGCTGGAAAAGGCTTTTCGGGTCTAGAAACCTTGTCATCATGATGCCCACTGTCTGCTCAGCTATTGACAAGCCAAGACTCGTAGATGGTAAGGCAAATGATCGACCAACATCCATCCACCAGAACTTAAACCTTGGCAAAATGATGCATCTTAGTATATTTTTAGAATTTCTTTTTTAGAAAATCCTATGTGGCCCCACCAAAAAAAGAAAAAAAAAATTAATAAAAAAAAATTCTTCTTTATAATCTCAGTGATGAAAAAAAAAAAATTCAACTTGATCATCTGTTCTTCTCCAAATATTCAGCTCTTTCTAAACACAACCAGCCAAGATGAGCATTTGTCACTATCACAGAAGTATTCCAAGAACTATCCTCACTGGCTGAGAAGCAAACAGTGTTTGAAACAACGAAACAAGCCATGGGCTTCCCAAAAGGGTAGCAATCACTGGAATGGATAAGTGGGGTGTATTTCTTTAAAAAGTTAATACGTCATCCATATAGCTTGTTGCTGACTCTTAGTGCTCATGCTTTACAGACGCACCTTTAAGTGTGCATGATTTTCATCAGGAGCATTCTCCATAACCACAGAGTCTGAAAGTCGACACGAAGCTACAAACATGAGACTTGCAGATCAGCAGCAACAGCCGGCTATCAGCCACTGAAAACCAAGGTAGAATCTGGCACCTACACACCAACATAGGCAAAAAGAACCACCTCACCTCTAAGATTTCGGTTTCTGAGGGCTTCCTGTAGCCAAGGCAGCCTCCATAAGTCCGAAGGCATTTCAGCTGTATGGCCTTCAAGACCTTGCATGACTTACAGGAAATATGCAAAACAATCTGCAAAATCCTTTGGCCACCAAACTCCGGCATTTTCCCCAGTCTGCTGGGCAAAGTCAGCCCACACAGAAGGCATTCATTTGACCTCCCATTCCAGGGCAGAGGTCAAAGGAGACTGAACGTGAATCACCTCATTGGCGAGGCAGTTTATAACAGCCTTTGCCTTGACATCAGGTGCTAAGCTATACTGGTTCTGTTCTTCTTACATCTTATGTTTCTTGAGATGTCAGCGAATTCTCCCATGAAGAAAATGGTTAAGTGACTTCCAGAGAGGTAAAGGGGCTCTTGAGGAGTCCAAGCGAGCATGCAAAAGGCCCAAGGACATAACCTGGTGAGGTCCCACCAAAGAATTCCTACAAGTATTGCCTGCAAGGTGAGTTATGATTTTTGTTTTGCCCACACAGTGTACACATGATGTGACACACTTTATTTATTGGAGCTGATTTATCCACACAGTTTTATTGTTGACCAGCTTTTATTTCTTCCTTAACCTTATTAACCCTTGCTGGTATCTGACAGCTTAACACCCTCCATCACTCTGCAACATACACTCTGAGAACCGAGGTGGAACTAATAGCAGCCTTTTTATTTCCCACCTTTGAGGTTACCAACAGCTGCCCTAGCCTGAACCCTGTGAGATTTTTCTATAGGTAGTTTTCTTCCAATGGGTCAAGACTCCTTAATGTATCTCCTACAGGCCTGTCTGGATGTTTAAAATAAGATGTGATTCCTGCTAACTTTAGTCACTGCTGACATACACCTTAGAATAGTAGGAATAAGTTTCACCTTGGGAAAAAAGCCCTGAGAAACGCAAGTGAAACACTTGGGTGATTTCCCTCTTTTGGTGCTTTATCAATTTTCAAGTTATAGCCAAGGAGCGTACATCGGAGGACACCTTTGATGGTCTCAGCAAAAGGCATCAGTGAAATCAAGTCAGAAGCTGCTATTACTTGATGTAAGTGTGAATGGAACAGAGCACAGTGGGTTAGATTTCCTAGCTCTGCTTTCCAGCCTGAATTGATTAACTCTAATAAATTCGGGGAGGTGATTTTGGATGACGCACGTCAAGCCGGACCTTCCAGCCAGTTGTTTATTATTTCACGCTGGCTGGGCCCAGTCTTTGACATTCACCACCCTAAAAGGTCATGAAGTCAAATTCTACAGCCAGATTTAGTAAGTATTTTAGTGAGCAGGCTCCTGTGTGTTAATGAAGACGCTTTTCTTATAAATTAGACACAGAGAAGAAACATTCCAGGTTGAATCCAAATATCCCCAGTTCAGGAAATTCTCCCTTTAAAATAGCCGCACGGGTGTAAGAACATTTGAGGCTACAGGAAAAGGAAGAAAGTATACAGGCAAGAGTCAGCTCTAGCAAACCAAGTAAACATTCAAGTTAACGACTGCGGGGGCAAAAACATTTCCCACCAGCAGCGATGGGAAAACCCGAGCTGAAAACCACACTGTCCAGCCTCTCTATTAATGTGAGCTCCTGGGCAGGCTACCATTGCTTCCTGCCACCTCAAGCATGTTATAGGCCTTTGTTCCCCAGAAGAGAAAAGACTCTGAAGCCGGGCTCAGCATTCTGCCTGTAGTGCAAAGTCAGAACTACCATGTATTTACACTAATAACACGTTCATTACATGGGTTTATTGGCAAACTTCTAAACTCCTTCACACATTATTTTCCTAGGCATGCCAGGCATGTTATATGCATAGTCATATTATCTACATGGCAGCATTATTTGCAAATAATATGATGTAAGCCTTAGAAGTCATGCAAGTTCTCAAATCAAACTTTTCTTTCCCTAAGCAGAACACAACCCTATACGTACTGAAATCGACTAGATCTGACAGGCAGCTAGTTTCAGAACCTCCACCTGGGAGGAATGTCGCACAACAGACCCTCGGTCACTGCCTCTTTCTTTATTTTCTCACCCCACTTTTTTTGCACCTCACTCTCCCTGTGTCTGTGCACTCTGAGGGAGAAAACAGGCATCCATCTACAAAGCACACAAATGTCTACTGAAGGTGGGGTGTGGAGAAATCCTAACAAACAAGAGAAGAAGAGATGTATTTCATTTGGCTTGGGTCCTGCCTAATTTCCATTAACCCCACCCTGTTGGCTTTTCTGGCCTCAGGCATCTATCTGAACTGCCAGTGCATATTTTCTGGCTGCCCCAATCCATTCGTCCCTCCATTAGAAGGCAGGAAGGACAATGTCACTGTCTGCAGCGTAATCTTTTTCAGGAGTGAGAAATCCCTACCTGTACTGACTGTCAATAGGGTCTGTGATGAATTGAAACTTTTCATGTTGTTGGTTGCTCCTGAGTTCACTCTGACTCTTGGTAACCCCAGATGTGCAGAGTAGAACTACTCCATATGGTTTTCAAGGCTATGACCTTTTGGAAGCAAATTGCCAGTCCTTTCTTCTAAGGTACTTCTGGTTGCATTTGAACAGCAAACCTTTCAGCTACTAGTAGTCCAACGTAGAATCATTTGTACCATGCAGGGATTCTTTTCATTAAAAAAAAGCAAACAAGCAAACAAACCAAACCATCAACTCGTTTCCAACTCATATAACCCTATAGAACAGAGAAGAACTGCCCCATAGGGCTTCTAAGACTGTAGTCTTTACAGAAGCTGACTTCATGTTTTTCTCCTGGCACAGCAGCTAGTGGGTTTGAACCACTGACCTTCTGGTTAGCAGCAAGCACTTTAACACTGCAGCTCCAGGTTTCTTTCCTTTTTCCTACAGGAGCTAATTTTCTGCTTTCATTAAGCTATGTTTCCTCCAAGGCTGAGCCAAGACCCCTTCCTCCTCCCAGCTAACCTCCAAGCCATCACTGAAACACTACTTCTTCAGGGTGCCTTTCCTGACCACAGCTCATTGCCAGACTAGTTTAGGCTGCCCTGGGGTATCTCCTTGTACGATCTTAACATTCATCACTGAATAAATCACTGTTTGCTATCCTTCTCACCTATGCTAGTCCTATGTTGTTCAAGCATTAGACTGCAAAAGGATCTAAGGGAAATTTGCTGTAATGCAAACTCCCAGTCACCTATCCCTAGCAAATCTGATTCTGGCAATGGCCTGGGAATCTTCATTTTGAACAAGTGGAGCCAGACACGGGGGATCCTGAGATCACATGTGGCAATCCACTGCCAGTTCTGTGAGGGCAGAGACAACGTATTAAACACAGGCATCACCCCACTACTCAGCACTTGATAAGCACTTACTGAACTGAATGATGAGGGCACTCAGATGCTGGTCCTGCCTTTCTAGTCCAGCTAGTCCAGTATTCTCCAGCTGCTCGGCGGAACAGACCATAGCTGAATTTTGCACAGATCTTTGTCACTTCTGAGTATACAAAGTGCGCACAAGGTTGTCATGTGCAGCATTCCCCCCACTCCTACAGACCTTTCATTTATCCCTTTTGGGAGAATGAACTCTAGGCTATTTCTTTTCCAAATAAAGCTTGCTGGGGAATAAAAATGACATGGACTTGGCAAATAAGCATTATTAAAAGCAGGTTGAACTTAGGCCTTTGTGCAACTGCTTCCTACATTCTGGAAGTGTCTCTATTTTAAGTGTGAGGACTGCACTGAAAAATCCCAGCAGGCTCTACATGAGGGCACATCATCCTCATTAACACTAAGGGGAGCTGCACTCATCCACAAAAGGAAGAACACTTCTTTGGGGTCAAACACTAGTGCATGGCAGAATGGCAACAAGAGGACTTGGAGCAGAGGTGAGAGGAAGAGAGGACAATCCTTAATTTTATTCTATTCAGTAACCTGGTGACACAGTAGAGAAAGACAAAAACCCAATTATAATAGATTGCCAGGCCAAGAAAAGTCTAAACTTTGGAAAAGATGCCATGGACAGACCACGCACTTGAATGGTACCATACTGAGAAAGAGAAGCAGAGAGGGTTAAAACATTTATCCATTCAGTAAATACTTATTTACACATATAGAACCGGAATGTAATGGGGAGGAAGAAGAAGAAATATATGTTTATGTATAATTGTCATTTTATTGGGTAGAAGTGAAGGAAACCATACAATAAATAGAAAATATATAAAAGCGCTGGATGGATGGATCGATGGACAGATGCATCGACAGGTGGGCAGATGGGCAGATGGATGGATTGACAGTTCGATGGAAGGTAAAGACGGAAGAAAAGTGAATGAGAAAGGCTTCTTTGAGAAGGTAACATTTGAGCTGAAAGGACAGTCAGTCAAGGATGTTCCGCAGGAAAAGTTCCAGAAAGAAGAAACAGCAAGTTTCTGAGGCATGGACAACTTTGAAGGCCAGTGAGGCTCGGGTGCAGTGGAGCAGGCACTGGGTAGTAGCACCAGAGATGGCATAGGGGCAGGGTTACACACGGACTGAGGATGTAGGACACTACGCAGCTAAGATAACTTTATGGTAATTTCATCCACCCAACAAGTATTTTCAGACCAGCTGATAACGTGAACAATATAATGTCAGGTGCTATAGAGAACACAAAGAGCACCCCAAGAGGCTTAAATAGCATTTTACAAGAATGAAATCTTAGGCATTTGTTTTGAAAATAAAATAGAAGAGTCAACCACATGGGTTTCATAGACCTGAAATGATCACAAGATACTATTTTGATAACTAATATCTTTATCTTATAAAAAGTTAAGTAAACTGATAAGAAAAATACCAAGATGCCCATAATGAAATAGGCAAAGGAAATAAAGAAGTGAAATGACACAGAAAAAAAGAGAATATAAATAATAAAACCACATATGGAAAAATGTCCAACAATATCACTTATAAAGAAATGTGTACTTAATTCAAGTCCTATTTTCACCTATTAAATAAGGAAAAAGTAAATTTAGTAATAATATACAGTGTCAGTAACAACACAGAGAAACTGACACTCTCAGAAATGAGCAATTGAGCACTGGGAGTTCAAGTTGTTGGCAAATTTGACACTATGCACTGAGAGTGATGTGAGTACTTATCAAATTTGGAGAAGTGATTCTTTATCCTAAAGCTTTCACAGAATCTTCTGTAAAGCCCTAAGGCTCCATGGAGGTGTTCCAGGATCTCTGGTCAGAGTGACTAAAATTCACTGCCATCAAGTCATAGCGACTCCACAGGACAAAGGAGAAATGCCTCCCATAGAGTTTCCAACCAGTGTGTGGTGGATTCAAACTGCCAATCTTTTGATGAGCAGATGTAGTGCTTAACCATTATACCACCAGGGTTTCTGGTCAGAACGAGCAGGGAGTGGTTAGAGGGAGAAAAATGAGAAGGGCTTTAGGTACTGCACCCATCCTCACCAGTCCGGTGCTATATTTTCCATTTCTCTTTCAGAATTTACTTGAAAAGAGAGTTTTAATACTTAAATAAAAAAACACTACTATCCTAAAGAAATTATCCAAATTTTTTATATACATTTATTAGTACTATTTATAATAGTGAAAAATAAAACAACTTCAACAATATTGTTGAAATGAAACAATTCCAACAATAGCAAAGCAGTTCATTAGCCATTAAACAGGAATTGTGTCAGGACATGGGAAATGCTTAAGATATATGATATCATGTTAACGAATTTAAAACAAAGAATGCAACACAGTACTTATACTATTGCAACTTCCTGGAAATACACAAGAATTTAAAATGCAGTATAAGTATGATTTGATTGTGAGTTAGTTCCTTCTCGTTTAACTTCTTTTCCAGATTTTCTGCAATGCAGTTACATGACATTTATCTTTTTTTTTTTAATGTTTTAAAATAACCCTTGATAATTAGGGCACCATATATAATTATTCATCCCTACATCTCCAGCACCAAGTACAAGGAGCTGGCATGGGAGAAACACTCTACAGATACTTGTGGAATAAATAGATGTATTTTTAAATTAACATACGATCAAGAATGAAGAAGCAGAGGCAGGTGAGATTCGTTCTAGAATGAATACAGAAAGACTCGTGCAGAAGCAAGCATCTGTGTGAGCCTTCAAAGGGTCAAAGGATGTGACATGAACAAAGGACAAGGCCTGAAAGGCAGCCAGGCAGAGGTATCAAGGGGATCCCAGCTTGAAGAGAGGCAAGTTCTGAATGTGTCTGAGAAAAAGAAGAGGCTCAAGATGCAGAAGCACAAGGCCTAGAAGATCCTAGAGGAATACGAGGTGAGAAGATGGTTTGCGACACCAAGCAATTTAGACTTGAGTTGGGAGAAAGTGGGCTCCAGTGAACGTTTCTGAGCATCTGAGTGGTGTGTGCAGAACTGAATTTTATGGAAACCAGAGAGGCTGAATGGAATCCCTGGATGGCGCAGATAGTTAAGCACTCAGCTGCTAACTGGAGGACAGGCCTGGCAATCTCATTCCAAAGGTCACAGTCATTGTGGGACCACCAGGAGTCAGAATCGACTTGATGGCAACAAGTGCACGAGGGTGTGACAAGAGCAGAACCTGGAACACTACTGTAAGAGATCAGGAGATCAATGAGGGTTGGAGCTGTAGGAATAAAAGAACGAGGACAGCCAGTTGCAAAAGACCACTCTGTCAAAACGCCCAGAATTCCACTGAGACTTGTTACAGGTCCTTAAAACATCTGTACTTTCAAAGAAATGGAATATGGTGGTTTAGTAGGAGAATTCTCACCTTCCATGCACAAAAACTAAATTCAATTCCTGGCCAATGTGCTTCACGTGAAGCCACGATCCATCCGTCAGTGGAGGCTAGGGGTTTGCTTTGATGTTGAATAGGTTTCAGAAGAGCTTCTAGGCTAGCTTCCAGGCCAGGCCAGACTAGGAAGAAAGATCTGGTGAGCTACGTCCCAAAATTAGCCAATGAAAATCTCTGTGGATCACAATGGTGCCGCTCATAGCCCATGGGGATGGTGTGAGCAGGCAACTTTAGGTTGAGCTGTGCATGGGCTCCCTATGCACTAGGACTGACCAGACAGTAACTAACAACAGCACTAGGGGGAAGCCGTAACTCCTTCCCACCGACTCCTTCCCACCGCCCCATCTCAAACAGGCTTTCTTTCCTGCCAAAAGTATACATGGGTGCATCTGACAGTTAAACATTCATCGTTTCTAACATTTGTTTATTAGCAGTCCCAAATGTTTCCTGTGCTATATAAAGTTTACCTTCGACCTCAACTAGGGAAGTTATGGGTGGAGCCGGGACAAGGGGAGGAGACAAGATCCACGGCACAGTCCCTAGCTTAACATCTCCAGTTTTAAAATAATGCATTAACTCTGCAGCCCAAATCCAAAGGTTGCAGGCTGCCATAAAGCACCGGTGATTTAGAGCCCCCTGCTCCACACAGCCCAGCAATGCATGGAATGTAAAAATACATGGAGACCACAACACAGCAGGGATCTCGTTGCACTGCTGGCAGGAATCGTCCTTTCCCACACAGGCCCTAAATCTGACCCAGCGACAAAACTTTTAAAACGGGTAAAAATAGAACAGTTGGGAAATCTTGGCCACTTTTAGTTGAAACAAAAAACAAAAGCGCCATTTTTTGTGGATGCGGTTGAAAATCTGCCAGACTCCTCCCCTCTGTAAAGGAATTTTAATGGTTAAAAAAAAAGTCCAATGTCAAGCTTTAAGACGTTTTCAAAATTTTAATGGTTAAGAAAACATTTTCTAATGTGATTACCTGGTGAAAAGATTCTGGGGTGCTCTAGTATCTCTTCACTTTTTTCAGTTTAGCATCTCCACCAAGCGTAGTCAAAAAATGTCCAGTCAATACCATGGGTTGGAACTAATATGCCCCTTTAATTTTCATGAGAATAATAATGTTGCCAAACCAAAAAGATTAAATGTGTTGCTGTAGAGTTGATTACAACTCATAATGACCCCATGTGACAGAGTAGAACTACTCTATACGGTTTTCTTGGCCATAATCTTAATGGAAGCAGATCAACAGGGCTTTCTTTTGTAGGGAAGTTGGACAGATTCAAAAGGTTAGCAGTCACAAACTCTGTCACCCAGGAACCTGATTACAGTACGACCAGCATTTATTTTTGAGTTAATATGTACCAGGACCATTTTATGTAATCCTCTCCACAACCCTGTGAGATACATAGTATTATCCTCACTTTACAAACTAAAGAAGCAATTTAATGAATGGTGCCCAACTGCTATAAATGAATCCTTCCATCAAAAATTCTATGGAAGAATCTTGATCAAAGGGTAGGGGTGATATGAAACAGAATTTCAAATTTTTCAATAGAATACTAACTTTCTGGAGCAAGTGAAGCTAGCTGAATTCCCAAAACTGCCTGAGATAATCTATAAACCTTAAATTTCAAATTAAAACTCTCCCCTGAAGTCTTCTTTGAACGAAGCAATAGTTTAGCTTAATTAATAAAATAGTCCTGCCTTAAGAACTGTGTTCTTTTAAGATATTATATAGGATAAAATTGATAACAGTACCTCCATGTACACACCAAGAACTCTATTAACAGACCAGAACTGATGGTCCGACAGCCTGGACAATCCCCAGGGAACACGGTCCCTAGACTGGCTACTATCGCAGATCTGAAACCAGTATGGAGGTCAACTTTTTAGATAAAGAATGGACTGGACTCAAGGACCCAGACTGAGCATGCGGTCTGTGGACTTTATGGTTTTATACATATATAGGAGGCTGTCCTACTGGTTTCTTTCTAGAGGGAAGAGAAAAGGGTGGAGAGGAGGGGACAGATGTTCACTAAAAGAATACTAGAAGTAAAGAATGAAAAGGAGGAGTCTGCTGTCACAGGGTGAGGAAAGTGGCTAGAGTTGTAGAGAGGCCGGTATGCAAAATGGACTCGGATTGTATTCATTCACTTAATCATAATTAAAGAAAAAAACAAGAATAGCACCTTCAAAAGTAAGATGAGAAGAACAGTAAGCTTTTGTGTTCATGATGGTGAAATAATTTGAAAAAGGAGAGTGAAAATGGCTTCACAAGTTGAAACATATCACTGTCACTGAACTGTACTTATAGAAATTGTCAAAATAATATCTCTTTTACTGAGTATATTTTCACCAAAAATATTGTTTGTTTTTTTTTTAGAAAAAGCAAGTTTAACTTGTGCAGGAATAAGTGGTAGTTTGGATTCAAACCCAGGACCATCTGATTCCAGAGGCCAGACTCTTCTCATTTTATTTATTTCATAGGAACGAGTTCCACTTATCAACTATAGTAAATAAGACATTGTGACATACCAGTAGTTCCTTGAATGGCTTTTAACAAGTTCCCTTGGATTTACCCATCAAGCTGGCTTAAAACAGAGTGAGATTTCTAGCTTTTTTCACATATTCTGGGGCATACGCAGTATGGCAGAGCTCATGTTAAATTATAGAAGAATTCTATGAAAACAAACCAAGTGACTGTTTCTCTTTTATAATGCCAAAGCCAAGTGCCGTCGAGTATACCTCTCCCTTTTAAAGCATCTTACTAATATTTATTTTGGAATTGCCATGAACAGTATTATGACATTGGCTTCCTTAAAAATTCAACATCCATGATTAGCACTTGAAAGGAGTATATCCAGAGAATACATTTAGTTCAGTGCTTACAACCAAATTATCTCAAGAGGCTATCAAGAGCTCTCAAGTCATTTCGTTAACTATGTTCTCCATTTAACCCAGCCCCACACAGACAAAAGGAAGGCAAGCTTAAAAGGACCCTTGAAAAGGGGAAAAAAATAATTCAAATATTCTCTTCCCTCTCTCTTTC
The DNA here is from genome assembly GCA_028571685.1 of Heterohyrax brucei. Classification (NCBI taxonomy): domain Eukaryota; kingdom Metazoa; phylum Chordata; class Mammalia; order Hyracoidea; family Procaviidae; genus Heterohyrax; species Heterohyrax brucei. The sequence continues at coordinate 177,601,373 of CM053141.1, forward strand.
CCTCCCCTACATTCTCCACCCTCCCATATCCTCCCCCACCCCCAAACTAAATATAGGGCCTGAACACCAAAAGCCAAATTTGAAAATTTCCAACGTGGTAATCAACCAATCATGTTAACATAGAAGGCAAAAATTCAGCACAATACTCAAATTCACATGAGCAGCCACATGGAAAACGGGAAGTGAGGCACACCTGAACACGCGTTAGGAAGTTCTGCACGCATTCTCCTTGCTCTGTGACCATCTCTTCCTTCCACTACGCAGCACAGGAAAGGCAGATTTTGAGTACAAGACCAGAGCCCTGGCTTTTCCTACTGTTAATAGTAAGGTTAGATCCTGGATACAGAAATGCTAAACGATCAACAAACACAACATCAGCATGGAACTCAAATGAATTTTTTTTCCCCTCTCCTTTTCATTGAAGGGAGAGGAAAGGAGAAAAAAAATTGCTTCACATGGCTTCCTTTTCTTGACCTACAGCAAATTCCATTAAACTTCAGAAACAATGCTTGGGGATGCTGGAGGATGCAGTCAGGAAACTGAAGAAAGACTTTACACAAAAGTCAAAGATGTGTGTTTTGGAAGGAGGACTACAGGCAGTATCGGTCTACGTATTGACAGTGAGAGTTCCTGAAAACTGAGAAAATCATTTGATTTGGACGTCACATAGTTCTGACTGGGACGTACAGCACATCAAAACAGATTTACTGTCCAGTCAGAGTAAAAGAAATTGGCAAATACCACTAGCCAGTAGATAACTAATGATTGCCCAAAGTCTACAAATTTGTGAAATGCCCTGCAGATTAAATTCAATTTTATTTTCAACTTACTTGTAAATAACGTCTTTGTAATAAATACCAGAAATCAGTCCACAGTTTAAGATCAAAAAGGTCGTCTTCTTCCTCTCCTCAAAACTCTTTTGTGTCTCGGCACACTTAATTTATGGGTGTTTGGTATAACAGAATAAGCTTTCCAAAAATGCTCCAATAAAACTGCATCATGAATAGGTCTGTTATTATCAAATGTAATATTTACTAAGAACACTGACTTTATGTCTACATTCCATCATTTCCATTTTGAAACTTGACCTCAAATGCCTAATATTGAAGACCAAAAAGAACTGCTTCAAAATCATATTTAGCAATGATTTTGTTGGGCTTATTTGAGGAGCAGCCAAAGACAGCTTTGTTGTTTTTCAACTTGTTAGCCCCCAAAATGCAAGAAGGGTTAACCTTGATTACAAAATCAAGCAACAGAGATGCAGGCCTATTGTGCAATAATCAGCCCACATTTCAATGAATAAGTAATATTTCTCACAAACCCAAGTTAGATAGTGGATTTATTTAACCTCTTGGGGTCAGGTAATAAATACTAAGTGAATTATTCAGTCCAATGGCTAATCAATACAATTCCATGATATATTTTTTGTGTTTCATAAAAGGTTGTACACTAAAGGCAGTGAGCAATTATGGAAATTGGGCCAGGGCGCCTCTCAATTCCTCTCCGGCTTGAAACCCCAGCAGGCCGCCTTGACAGCAAATCGATTAGTGCTCCAGTGAAGCGGCTCTGTGACCTCTGACCCGCTTCCAGCACGGCCTGACAGAGGAGAGAGTATTTTATATTTATTTTATTGAATTAACTCCATCTTGCCTGTATGGATGCTTTACACACATTAGGCGGCCAGCTACAAGCTACTTCATTGTCGTGGTTGTTTTTCCATAGCTCTTGCTAAGCAAGCCCCACCCCTTGCCCTGCGGATTTCTTTGTCCCGGTTTTCCTTTCACTTTTGGCCTCAATATAGGATTTCAACCCACCCTGAGACTCTCGGTGGAGCTCTAAGTAATAAAAACCAAGGGTAAAGCAGACAGTCCTCTCACCCTAGGGTTTCTGCCTACCTGGTCCACCCACAGAACATCATCTCCATTTATCTCTCATCAAAACAAAGACCACTCGATAAAGCCAGTCTCAACATGGAGCTCTTTGGAAAGCATATGCAAGAGAACATCAAAGATTGAGGCTGTTCCGGACTAGGAAAACAAATCAGAAGCCATAGATATTCTCTGTTTTCGCTGTTTAATTACATAATTCACTCACTGGAAGTCATCTGAGGAAGAGAGAGAGAGAGAGAGAAGGGGGAATCAACCTAGTTGCGTTTAGGCCACTATTTCATCAAGGGAACAATAAATAGAATGCCTCGTGAATAACAGAGTGCTTATGAGAAAGGGAAAATTCTTAGATCATCAAAAATTTCTCAGCTATACTTCTGCACTAGGGAGCATCTGCAAAATTCACCAAAATAAGAGAAAAGTAAACATCAGGACGAAACCAAGAGTTACAGGTCAAAAAATCCAGTTTGCAACTCTAGATATTAAATGATAGCCAAGTGATTAGCAGAAATTTAATGTTACAAATTCCAGGAGTGAACATCTCGGACTATATCTGAAGAAGTGGTACAACATAGTAGTTTAGCCCATAGACACGGCAGTTAAACTGCCTATATTCAAAGCTGAGTTACACTACTTACTAGAGGTGGTGGGGACCAGCATTTACTTTCTAAATCATTATCCCTCCCAGATTTGTGTGTACACAAAGTTCTCGTGATAACTGCTCCCTCCCCAAACTCTCTTTCCCTCTTAGGATTAGAGGACCTTGAACATTTCTATTAAAGACTCAGTCCTTGAGTTGATCTTCTGCAAAAAAATCTACAATGAAAATTCTCCTTCCCCTAAACCTAGTGGTGAGGAACATGAAACTATCTCCTTCTAATCACATCATCTTGCCCTGGTCAGGAGGGCCTTGGGCCTTGGGAAGCATTGCCTCATGAGTACAGACAGAGGGATGGAGTTTATGGTGGAGAAAATGAGACTAAAGAAAGAGAATAAGAGATAAGACAAGAAAGATTTCAGAATTCCACCTCAACTGCCCCATCACTTCATCTGGAATGGATCAAGACTTACAGACATCTTGTTTCTGATAGGAAATTAAATTAACCTCTTGAACCTTCTAAGTTCCCTTAGCAGTGAAGACGTCTGTCATTGTCCCAGCTGACACATCAGCCACCCTGAGATCCTCTAGGAAGATGGGACTGGAGTCAGAGTCCATTTGTGAGACCCATTTCTGCACAGATGCCCCAAATTAGGCTCATCCACAGTACCCAGGTGACAGGAGGTGGTGTCCGTTCCCAAAGGACTTACTACAGTTCTTAGGGACACTGCAAAGGTAGAAGGTCTTAATATTGTCCCCTCATCCTTTATTCTTAAAGATGTCCTTTGCAGTCCCCAGGGCTTCAGGGATCCTCTTTTTCTTACCTTGTAGTTCTTTCTCCTTTAATCCAGTGCCCACCATAACTATCCCTTTCTATGACCAACAAACTTCATGGCAAAAAGTCAAAAGCTATGGGGAGCAGTGGAGGAGAATAAGCGAATGAGGACAGAAAGCCTCTCACCTATCTACTAAGCACTTAGGTAGCAGTCAAGATACTCTATACGCAAGACACTTTTAGAGCCAATGAGAATAACTTTTTCTTTATATATTCTCCAGTCAACATAGCCTTAGTTAAGATAAAACAAAAAGCCAAAGCCACAGATGTCATGTCAATTCCAACTCATGTTGCACTCAAGGGAGATGTCAAGACTCTGGGTTAAAAATCTTAATCAAAATCTAATGCAGTAGTAGCTCCAGAATTCAATACAATAGGTGTTAAAGGTATGAGTATGCTGGAGAGCAGGGAGAGATGAGCCACTAGGTGGTACGAATGGTTAATGCACTAGGCTACTAACAGAAAGACTGGCTAGACAGTTCACCCCAGAGGTGAGACTTCGAAGAAAGGCCTGGTGTGCTACTTCCCAGAAATCAGCCATAGAAAACCCCACAGAGCACAGCTCTACTCTGACACACATTGGGTGGCCATAAGTTGGAATTAATGCCATGGCAGCTGGTTGGATGGTCATAGGAATAAACCAACTTGTCTACAGAAGCTACCCTCTCAGCAAGAAAGCCTGGTTTTTGCTTTGATGGTTAATTTCTCTGAGAAGGCTGGAGGTAATGAGATAAAGATTGTGGAGAAGGGAGCCTAAGGCTCTATCCCCAAGCCATGACTTGTCAGTGCCACTAACTTAATGACATTTGGTTTGGGGCTGCCCTGACTTGTTAGTACTGATTTTTTATCTTCCCCTTGATCTAATGCTTGGGCACCTAATTCCCTGTGAAAATCTCAGCCACTCCACCATGATAACTCCTACTAGAAAGGTAACAGGATTGGGTAAGAAGAGATCCTAGGCAAGATGCTGACTAACTATAAGACCTTGGACAAGTCTTCTCCTCGCCCAGCCCTCATCTATGAAATGGAGAGGCTATTTCTTTCCACAGTAAGCATTACATAATCCAAAGTGGCTTGTTTATCTGAACGTGTGAGAAGCCTGAGATGGAATGTTTACTTCCGTTGGGAAAAAGGCAATTTAACAGTCAAGAGTCTTTTTTCCTACGAAAAAATAAAAAGAAATCTATTTACTCAATCTGCTAACCCCAAAACTGAAACAAAGAGAGCATATGATAGAAAGGAGTTGGCCAGGACTACTGCGAAGTCTCACTCAGAAGCAAGTCATCTTCCTGGAGTCTTTTTGCAAAGCATATTCTTCCTGGTCCCACATAAGAGAAAATATTTCACACCTTTGTATAACTCTATGCATTAAATCATAAATTATTCTTCTCCTCTCTTCCACTCTCAGAATCTATACAAAAGTGATTACCTCAGTCATTTTTCAATATTACTTTCATACTTGGAAAATGCATTTTCAAAAAGTTATTTATTTTTCACAGCATGTCAGGTTGTTATATAGTACTAGTTAAAATAAAACTACTATATAAACTACTGTATTCTTTTGCATGCATTACATTCCCCTACAAATGCTGTGAAGTAGGATTTTTTACAGGTCCTAGGTATATTTATTTTAAAGATTACATTATATTTTATTTTAGCACTCTTCCAGATCTCAAGAAGGAAAGAAATAGGAAAGTCAGTTGTTAAACTAACTTGGCTATTAAAGAACTTTCTTATTCGAAGCTCATCATTTCGGAAGAAAAATTATTTAAATATTAAAGGCGATTTTGCCATGAAACTAAAAACCAGCTCATACTTTAATTCCTTCTCAAGGGCTCTTGGAATAGCTAAAAATGTCCATTTGGATTTGATTCATGCTCACCTGAAAAGCAAGAGTTGGGCAGAGTAAAACAGGTAAAGCATAAAATATCAACAGAGTCCAACATAGCATTTCTAATAATGAGGCCCATAGGCTCTTGATATTTGTTGTCACATTAAAAGTATTTCCTGAAGGAATTCTAAGATATGACAAAACAAAGCCAAAGCTTTGCTTGGGGTAATCTTAAATTTTATGCCTATTTTCTACTCCATATTGTATTAACCATTCTCTAACGTGCTATGAATTTCTTTTAAAAATGTCACTGCGATTAAAGACTACACAAAAGGGCATGGATCCAGTACTTTTGTTATCACGTGTATTTTTAACCAGGAGAGCCCTCAGCTGTGGGTGCAGGGTGCTTGCCACAGGATAATCGGCCAAAACAAAGCTGACCCCTGCCTCGGAGACCGAGAAACTAATCGGCTGCACACTGGTCCAGCACCAGGCTTAGAAAATGCTGCCATCTCTCTCTGTGGCTGAGTGAGAGGCAGAGAGAGAGGAATAGCTTAAATATTTAATAAACGATTCTGCAAAAGCTTTTGAGCCCTGGGTTGAAGGGTTTGAAAGCACTATCTGCTTTCCATCCACTGAGGCCGCCACCAAAACGGCTGTGATCCAGATTAGAAGAGACTCGAGAAACTAGTTTTCTTTTCCTTTTTCTTTCTGAAGCTGAGTTGGCAGTGGCCTATCTTGAAATCTTTTCTGAATTGCTTTAATCTTTCATTTTAGTTTCGTCTCAAGCCACACAGACTGTCCACCCTCCGTGCCCTAGGGGTCACCAGGCATCAAATCCTTGAAACAGGGAAAGCATCCAGGGAGCAATGCAGAGAGACAGAAAGAAGAAAAGAAAGCAATGATACTGTCCATGTATTTCTAATACAGCCAAATTTAGCTAAAATGTGCTCCCTAGCCATACTTTTAACTAACAAGCAGGCAATATATTGCACTGTAAAATGTTTTATTTTAACACTTTACAGTTTTTAGCTCCATGGCTGTTGCAGGCATATCCATTAAAAGCAACACAGACTATAAATCAGAATTCCATACCTTCTCACAGCATATGAGTCTATTCTCCTGCTGGTATGCACACAGCTTTCATTGATGCTGATCGGGGGTGACATATACTTATGTAGGGGAGAAGAGACCACTCTATACATGAGGATTTACACTTTTAGACAGGTGGCTGTATGTAGACAAGAGACACTAATAAACAGATTTTATTGTAGCCATTTAGAAACAGATTCTGTGCTCCATATCCACAGAGGAAGAGTCATCTTTTTCAGAGGCAGCTACACTGGCAAACTTTTAGCAGAATTATAACCTACAAATCCTCTTATAGTGTTGTATCCACCATCCTCCACATTCGTGGTCATTTGAACTGGGCTTGACCAATCCCTGATGCCTTAATAAACTAATAGCATATCTAAAATTAAAGTTATGCAGAATCTCACTGCAACATCCCTCACCTCTGTCATGAAAACATAGCACCGCATGTTGGCAAAGCAAGTGCTAACTTTTTGATACTCCGTGCAATGCACAGACCTACACAAACACAAGGTATAGAACCTCAGAGGAATAGACTTTTCACGAAGCATAAATCTTTCATATCACTGTTAAAGAAACCGATGCACTAGTTTAAGGAAATATACTTCTCATGTTTAAAAAAATAACATGAGAAGTGTACATGGATGGTTATTCTGTGTGATTATACACTTTGTTTCTTTCAACAATATTTACTTTGATTTTCTTCTGCATATTAGTCACCTCTAAAAAGGGAACTCAGGGATAACCCAAGTTCCAAAAGCAGATGCAGAAAGTATTAAAACAAAGAAAGCAGCTTAAATTTCCACAATTTAGAGTAGATATTCACACCTGCACAAAGAAGTTGACATTCAGCATATGCGTCTAGCTGTGTGTGATGAACCGAGGGCTTTTACTGGGACAAAACAGCACTTCCCAGAGAATCCATAAACTAGAAACAAACCAGCTCTTCTTCAGCTCCTTCCTGCACTTCATTTTAAAGACAGCTTCCTAGAAGATATGGAAAGGGTCAGTTCACTTTTATTTACTGCACCAAATATGGCTCACAACTGACACTATCATGTTCATGTGTAGCAGAGACGTAAAGGCCATGACAATATTTAACTACTGGCTTCTGCTTGCATGGCTGTGGTGGAGGCAACCGCAGAATACTGATCTATCCAAAAGAGAAAAAAAACTTAGACAGTGGCACAGTGGAACTTATGAATGAGAGTGCTTTGGCTGCAACATATCCCCATTATAGCCCTCAGCCACCACAAAACTGCTGTGTAATTGAAAGAGAACTTTTTTCCCATGCAAAGAGGCTTGCTGTCAGCTCAAGCCATCAGAGATAGTGTGTTGGTTTTAGGAAGGAGCCCATTTGCAGCCTCTGCTCTCTCGGAAGCTTAGTCCTCTGCCCACCCTCCACCCAACAAGGTACCTGATTCTGAGAATGCCACAGATCCCAGAGGCCAGAGGTTGAGGGACTGTAAAACAATGGAGGTCATTTCACCTCCAAATTTAGAGTTGAAGAAACAAACACCCAGAAAAAATTAAACAAGTTAAACAAATTAAACAAATCCCAGGTACACACCCAGTCCACAGCAAATCCTGGACCAGAACTCACTCTCCTTCCTCCATCCTCATCTAGAGACCCTCCACTGTGCAGCTAAAATCTGACCCTATCTTAGAGTTTATTTACCTAAAAACAAGTCAACTAATTCAAATAATATCCTAAATGTCACTCAAGTTGAAAAATAATCAATTTCCTCAAATCCAGCTTAGGGTTACTCTTTTCCCAAATATATATATTTGTGTGTGTGTGTATGTGCATATGTATTTGTTTGGTCCCCTAGCAATAAAAACTACACGGAAGCTTAAAAGCTTAAAATAACTATCATCCTTTTTGGCTTTCTTCAGGGAAGAAAATAAGTCTTCTAAACAGAATTGTGTGACAGAAGGCATATTTATTAATATCTTAAATTCCAAAATGACTAAGTTCTTAAGTTCAGTAAAGGAGTCATAGGTTTTGATTTGTTATTATGCCACGCACTTTAAGTTTTACATGTATTATTTACTCACTAAACATTGATGGTAAAAAAAAAATTAAAGTTAAGTAAGCTAATGAGGAAACAGGCTGTTAGGTAACTATTTTAGTTTAGGTGGTCAGGAAACGCCTTTTAAAAAATCTATCTGAGAAAGACAAGGCTTTACAGAAATCATTATTTGTAATACCAAACCCCAAACCCACTGTCGTCAAGTCAATTCCAACTTACAGCAACCCTATAGGTCAGAAAAGAACTGCTCCATAGAGTTTCCAAGGAGCACCTAGCAGACGCAAACTGTGGATCTTCTGGTTAGCAAACACAGCATGTAACCTACTCTGCCACTAGGGTTTCCATAATTGTAATAGATGAATAATAATAGTAGCTGATATTTTTTAACCAGCTAATATCTAAATGAATCAGGCACTGAAAGAATGTATTATTCCTACCTCACAAAACAACATAGAATGATGCATGCTGCATTCTCTGTTTTGCAGACTTAAAAAAAAAAAAAAAACCCTGAATTTCAAAGAGATGAGGTGACTGGCCCAAGATCACATGGCTCATTAGTAGTCCAGGGGGACTGGAACCCATGTCCATCTGAAGCCAGCATCGAAGTGCACTATGTTGATTCTTCTCCTGGTGTGCACACATCACCCTCCTGCCCTGTCCTTTCTCCCACAGCATCTAATGCAATTGTACTTTCTCCTTTGTTTGACTGTTTGAATATCTGTCTTTCTCACTGGCCTCTAAAGTCTATGTGAGGTCTAGAACCATGCAATAGTTTTTGCTTGGCACATAGTAGGTGATCCCAGGGTGACTGAGTGAGCCATTGCTTCAAACCAACCTTCCCTGTTAATAGAGCAGCACAAAAGAAATAACATAAAAAGAAAAAATGCTTTCAAGTCAATTCCCACTCAAAGCAACCCTACAGGGCAGAGTAGAGCTGCCCCACAGAGTTTCCAAGGAGCACCTGGTGGATTTGAACTGGTAACTTTTTGGTTAGCAGTAGTAGCACTCAACCACTACAGCACCAGAGTTTCCATGTATCTAAATTGCTATCATGACCTCATTGTTCTGGCCAGATATGATAACTACCAATTTAGATTCAAACTATGTCTTTCATTTAAACACCTCAAAGCAAGATAAAAATAAACAGCGGGAATAATTAACACACCCACAAAAAAAAAAAAAAAAAAGGAGTTGGGGGAAAGCAAGACCAAAATAAGTTCAGTACTTGGCCAAAGGTCTTGCTGGTAGCAACATAAACATAACTATCTCATGGCACTTCATATGTGACGAGGGCTTACAGATGGAAACGGTATCAGTATGCATTCTCTGTTTCTGCTTCTGCCCACCAAGACACAACTCTAGAAATAGGTGATATGATTTATCCCACATTCTATCAGTCTGAATCCTCTGTTAACCAGCACTTGTACAGTCACAGCACGATGACAAATGATGATCATAATCATGACCTTAATTCAGAGCAAATCACCAAGGAATCCTCTGAATCACAGAAAAACAAAATTAGGTGAGAAGTTCTTGAAGAGTAGAGACCATTTTACACAATTCCCCTAGGGACTTTTATACAACAAACAATTGTTGAATAAAACTATATTGATCAGAACTATGCTATTGTACCTCAAAGGGATGTTCTATGTGTACCATATGAAGGAATTATCTACTAACCAGAACATCTGACTACACAGAATATTCATTTGTGTTTGCTAAGAGAAATTCAACTCATCCAGAATGAAACATGATGATAATCTTAGTGGAGGATATTTGGCCCAAATTCCAACTTACTGATCAAGACAAAAATTACAGTATTGCGAATTTGGGACTTTCAAAGAGCCCAAAGTTAATGATGGAGTTGCGGCTATTGTAACCTACCAAAAAGTGTCTGCTTACTTTAACACTAATGTAAGTGTTGTTGCTGTTGTATGCTGTCAAGTGGGTTTCTACTAATACTGACCCCATAAGGCAGAGCAGAACTGCCCCAAACCGTGTCCTAGATTGCAGTCTTTCAGGGAGGACACAGCCAGATCTTTTCTGCTGAGGAGCCACTGGTGATCTTGAACCAATGACCAGCCAAGGACTTAACAACAGCACCACCAAGTTTCCTTTAACAGAATTAAGCAAAGCAAAATAATGCAGAAAAGTTTGATCCGCTTTCATAAAAAGATCCTAGCTGAGGTACAGGAGAAGAAAGAAATTAACAGAACTAGCCCAGATACATGGCAAATGAAAATTCACTGCATTTTTTTGCATATAAATTCATCATTTCCCTTCTTTCCCAATTTAAGTCTTGCAGGAGAAAATATATGTGAGTATGCACACTGTCACTGAGAATATCCATGTAATTAAAAAAATTTAAAGTAAAATTATATTATTCCAGAGCATTGGTCCTTGAAACTTTTTCCCATTATTCAGATAAGAAGCCTATTTCTTTTTTCTTTGAATTCTGCCATTTATTCAGTAACTCCCAATGTTAGCTAAGCAATATAGTATAAACAGCATGGTAACTGTGAAAATATCTCCTCTACACCGTATATCTTCTCTTTCATTCATTTGTGTCTCTCACTCATCTAATCTATACTGTAACTTTCCTCTTATTTATTTTGCATTCTCAGTAATTCTGCCAGGATCATAAAGGAATTAGCTAACTTCTGTAACCACACCTCTGGAGAAACATCATCCGTGTGCCGGAGCTAAAAACAAAGACTCAAATGAGGAGCAAAATATTCAATAACCTTACAACCTTATCAAACAGTTTAATCTTTTGAATAACTGTATAAATATTTGACTGTCTTTTATTTATGTTTTCCTCCTTTTATTATAAAGTAAGATAGATTTTATAAAGTCGCCTCTATAAAAAGAAAAAAAGGGGGGCGGGTAGAAAGTCGAGTTTATTATTTAACTGCCGAAAAGCCAACATCAAATGTTAGATTTTTGGCATTGAAGACCAGATCATTCGTAATTTCTCCTTTTTTTTATTTTTATGTAGAGAAGAGTCAGAGATCTCAAGAATTCTTATCTGGAGGTCCCTCTCAGCCAAGCCGAGTTGATGGGAATTAGCTTTTTTTGCCAAAATCCAAATAAGAAGCAACAGACATCCCCCTCCTTTCTCTCCCTTCTTGCTCCACCCCCTCTCACTTTCTCTTGCCTCAAAATGATAAATATTTTTTGTTCTTTTTTTTCTCCTTTTATTCAAAGGGAGGGGAGGCAGAATAGTCCTAGGTGAATTGGAAGAGCAATGAATGCTACAGTTTCATTACATACAATAAAATAAATTATCTCAAACACTGAAATTTCTTTAACAAACAATGTTTATTCAGAACTGGGTGTCCCTTCCCACCACATACACTTCTTATTTGCATATGTTATCCTGTGAATTTACTACATGCATCATTTTAAGTTACTTAATGAGTGATTCAAATAGAAATGACAACGACTGCAATGAAACTCAGAGACAGTGAAATCGGATGCAAGTCCAAAGCTGTTTTACTAAATCAAATTGTGCATCCCACAGTCCAGTTTCTACTGAAACTGCAGCAGCTTGAAATAAAGTTGTCATAAAGTCTTATCAAGATGGGTCAAGATAAACCAAACATTAAGAAACCATATTTAAATCATTTCAATTGCCTCTTCTTTCTATTCTTCCCCTAAAAAAGTGGGGGCTGGGTAGGAAAACTAGGCAGTTCTCACCACAGCCAACCAGACCTTTTGCACACTGCCCTCCTCTCTGTCCCTGCCACCAATACTGACCACAAGACTTCACCATCCCTGGGCCATAACCACCACTATAACTCCCTAACTTGTTCTCTGTGCCTCTGGACTTCGTTCCCTACAGTTCTCCTCATCCCTCCAGGTCTAATTCAAGCATCCCTTCTTCTTCTAGCTTTGCTGACTCCCATTCAGAATTAATCAGTCCCTGATATGGTCACACGCTGGCACTCTATCTTGCCACCCAACACCTTTTACTGATTAGCTCTCCACATATGTCTGTACCTCTCGATGAATTATGCAACTTGGAGGGCATGAGATGCCTCTATTTCACTGTGCATATATACACAGGGTCTCCCACCAAACAGACCCTAGATAATCTTGTTGAATTCAATTCATGAACTTTATTGATGGAATTCAGCTATCCACTTAACTGTGGGGATCTGACCATGATAAGAATTCTGCTCATTAAAGGATGCTTTTATAACACATGTAGAATGTGTAGGAGCTGTTGAACTAGATGGGGTGGTAGATTAAAAGAGATCCAGAGTGGGCCACAGTATCATTTCAAAATCTCTTTCCTGAGGAACTTGTCTGGTAGGACAGATACCACAGCATGCCTGCAGATTTGTGCTATTAGTAAGTCTATCTTTTTCAACCAGTGCTTACTGAATTGCACACTCTGTTCTCTGCTGGTGACTCAGGGCCTCATATGATGTGGTCTCCACCCTCCAGAAAACTGGTGACAGAGACTCGTGGAATGAAAGTTTGAGAAACATAAGATTTGATGGGAATCATGACAGACAGGATCAGTGAAGTTCTGATCAAGATGGTAGAGAGAGCTCTACTTGGGAAGGTTTGCCAATTTCCATGGTGTAAATACTCTTGCCATGAACAATTTCAAGTTACCAACATGATATCGCAACAGCCCATAGAGTCAGGAAGAGATGTGCTCAGTCAGCTCTCATGAGCCTGTGCAAGACAGATCTGGCACCTACTACTGAACATGATTTATATCCCCTCTCCCCAGAGCCATAACTCTTCATTCAATAATTCATCCAGTAGATATTTATTGCATACCTGCTGGGTTTCAGGCACTGTGCTGGTCAGCAGGAACAAAATAATGAACAAACAACCACAGCTCAGGCCTCTTAGATTATAGCATATTTAGAGAGAGAACTGACCAGGATAGGGAGGTTAGTAATAGTGTCTATGAGAAAGGAAGGGAATGAAGCTAGAATTTATTTGATAGGTCAAATAGACTGATGTCATCAAAGAAGAGAAGGTATGTCCCTGACAGACACAATGGGAACAACATACGGGTGAGGAATATAGCCTTAATCCAAAGGCAACAGAAGCACTGATGGGTTTCAAGGTATGGGACAGCGTGACTAGACGTGAATTTTGAAAAGCGTACTCTGTCCCCCGGGTGGAGAGAACAGGTTCTCGAGAGGCCAAGGGAATGGAGATACACCGTGCGGAGCTACAGCAGAAGTCAGAGAGCGCCGCGGTGGTGGTGGCAGTGGGGAACAGTGTCACGAGGACACAGAGCTGAGCGCTATCTGGCTGTGGGGAACGAGGCAGAGGGCTGCAGCAAGGCTAATTCCTAAGTTTCTACAACTGGAGAGAGGGACAGCGGAAGCTATCTGGAAAAGAAGAGGGTCAGCCTTGGGAAGCAGAACTGAAGGTCCAAGTTTACGTGCTGAATTACTCAGTAGTGATTTTATGTTAATCCCCATTATATAAACACATTGAGGATTCCTTATAAAAGATAACTGATAAGCCTTACAAGGACCTCCAGGGGCCTTCACACACTGGCCCTGCCCTTCTCTGCTTCCCTGTACACCAGTTGCCATGTACTCATCCAGTGCTATTTCTTTCCCTCTGCAGTAACCCTTCCCAAGACTTTTGTGAATCCAATGAGCTTTATACACATTTTTCTTCCCCTAATTCCCTGAATCCTTGGTTCTTGGTAAGATGTGAACATTCAACACCTAACAAAGCCACCAGCCCCCAAACTGTATTGCATTGCAGGCTGAAGACATGAAGCTCGTATCACGTCTCATCCATCTTTCTATCTCCCAGGCCCATCACAGGGCCTGCCACACGGCTACCATATTTTCTGAAACAAAATCAAACACCCGATCTGACTACCTGAGCACAATTAGAGGACGAAGGTAGACTGGTCTCCAGACAGACAACAAGCACTCAGCAAACACTTGTTGTATGTGGATTTGCATAGTCATTAACTGATTTAGCAAAGGATCACTGACTATTGTGTCCCAGCACCACACACTAGATGCTCAGGAAAGAAATGAGGGTAGACTCAAGCATCAGAAGCTTTGCTCCATATAGAAATTTAGAATACCTGCCCCACATCCCAAGGTCCACCTCTGATTTCAGCCACTCATCTCACCTAACTGTATCCCACCTGAAGAATGCTTCCTTCTGCTTTACGAAAGCTCTGTCAGAGCTGCCCAACCTGCACACAAGCACAGGCTACAAGTATCAAGGAGCTGGCTCATCTGGAGACAACCTTCAAGCAGTAGGGAACAGGAAGCAGGGACTAAATGTTTCAGCCTCTTGTCCTTAGGGAGAACAATGTGGAAGACTTCTTTTTTTAACCCAAACTCTTAAAAGAGTCCGGTGGAGTCAAATACCCACTCCTTCAGCAGCAACTTCAATAATGCACCATTACTTTAGTATTTCCAGGGCAGGGGTAGAAGTTCAGTGGGAGAAGTCTCAGCTTTTGTGCGGGAGACCGGAGTTCAGTTACCTTCAATACAGTTCAAGTGTAGTCACCAGCCACCTGTCATGGGAGCTATGTTTCGTCATAATGGTAAGCAGACGTCAGTGGAGCATCCCAATTAAGATGGACTAGGAAGAAAGGCCTGGCAATCTAATTCCAAAAATCAGTCCAGGAAACCTCTATGGGTTTCAATAACCTGACCCCATTGTGCCTGGGGTCACCATGAGTCAAGGGGATTCAACAATAGCCAACAATAACACCTTAGGTTTTCTTCTATAACTATTCTCACTCCACTCACTCTCTGCTCCTGCTTCCTGGGATCACTCTCACATAAACTACCTGCTTCCAAATCTGTGTCTCAGGCTTGAACTTCAGGGGATCGTCAAACTAGGCAGCCTCCAATTGAACCTAGCCATCTCAGTAGGTATCAGACAGTCTTTCGTCCTGGGGGTTGGAGAGGCAGATACAAGAGCAAGCAAGAAAGAGAAAGACAGGCCTACAGAGACAGCAAAGGAGGAGAAGGAGAGGGAACGAAGGGAAAGAGAGATACCAGGAGAGACAGAGAAAGAACAGGAATGAGAAGGGGAGCAGAAAAGGGAGACTGAGGCAGACTCTCAGTGAACTCCACACTACAAAGGCATGAAGTCCCATCCAGAAACTCCTGCGGTTCTTTTGTTATATAAGGACAGCTGTAGAATGTTGCAGGGGAACTAACACACAGTCAGTGTGTATCTTCTGAATTAAATCCAGGTAAAAAATCAGCTTCTTCACAGGTAGTCACAAGAAAGTAACGCACATGGCTTCCAAAATTATTGGTTTTATTACACCATCTCCTTGCCTTCTTCTGAGTTTGATTTGGCTCTTTTTTCCAGCCTTGGCCCAGCATGTTAGAATATATTTATCAATATGGTAAATGCTACTTAAACTTCCTAAAATAATCTCAGAACCGTGAAAAAAAAAAAGTTTGTTTTAAAGTTAAACATACTCAGCTTTAAAGTTAAACATTACCATGACAAAGTCCACATTTTATTTAGACATTGCCATTAATAATGAAATGATGTATGATTTCCACTCCTGTGGTTCTTCCTTCCTTAGACAATAAATTATACATTTAAGAAAATACTTAGTGGATAGAAGGCTTCTCTAATTAAGCATCACTTGAGGAAGCCTGTGAAATTCTTAAAACTGGAAATGATTTCTCAAGTATGTAGGATGGTAGAGAAAGAAAAAATATCCACTCAAAATCTTTGAGTCTTAATTAGAAAGACATAAACTTTCACGCATTCAGAACTGCTAAATAAGAAAACACTCACACATATGCATTTTTCTTTTACCCAATAAAAACTTTGAGATGAATTAAATATCCTGCAAAGCAGAAGCTCTTTTCTTGATTGCTTCCAGTTAAAAAGTCAGTACTAAATTGAAATTAAATATTTGGGGAGATACAGCCTCAAAGTGACTGTCCCTTAGACAAAACAGTCTGCTCTGTCAAAGTCATTGAGTATTTAAGATAGTTGGCTCTTAAGAATTCTGGAAAATATCCAAAATTAGAATCAAACAGAAATAGCTACCATTTAAGAGTTCCCAGAAGTTAAAACAAGGATGATTTTTCTCACTAGAATCATTGCATATCACATCCTGTTGTCGGGAGGGGCGATTGTCTTGAGATAATCCACAGTATAAATCTGCTTCCTATTTGTGCCGGAAAAAGAAGTCTTTCTGACACTCCATAGCACAGTCACTTTTTGGTGGGCCCTAACGCTTTCTCTCCCTCTAGAGGTAGAAAATGAACCACTAAATATATTTAAGGCTTGATTCTCAGCCATCAGAAATAAAACTAGGAATGAGTCACCAACAGCAGCTGAAAGGAGGTAAGGCATACGGCAGGGTAGACAAGAAACTGGGACAGTGTCAGAAGAGGGGTGAGCAGTATCAAAAAATGAGGCAACGAGTACCAGCTCTGTGCTTCCCACCCCGCTCTGCCCTTCCTGCTCTACTTTTCGTTCCCATTCTCTCTCTCACTGTCTCTCCTAGTCTCTGTTTCCCTTCCTTCCCTCTCCTCCTCCTCCTTTGCTGTCTCTGTAGGCCTGTCTTTCTCATTCTTGCTTGTTCTAGTTCCTGCCTTCTACCTCCCAAGTCCTGGACCCATACACCCATTCCAGTCTCTCAGGACCAGCCACCCTCTGGCTCCTGGGACTGGTCTCACTTCCTGCCTTGGTGGCCCCTCCAACAAAGAAGGATCAAGGAGCTACCTAAGTGCCTCTGCATATGGTGCGGGTGTGACGGCAATCACCAGAGGCAGCAGATAGGGTGCCTGTGGCTCAGCCTTCAGAATCCCAGCAGCCCCCATCCTCGTTTCCCAAGAGTCCATTAGTTCTACAAGCCTATTACCATCTCTCAATCCACCTTCGGTCTTGCACTGGGGCAAGAGTGCTTCCTTTTCACATGCCATAGCATATTTTTGCAATACTTGTGGGTGAACTAATTTATACGTATTTCCTGTGCTTCTCCTTCCAGTCCTAGCTGTTGGGCCCTTAGTTCAGCCAGGAGCCCTCTGGTCCTACAGGGCCCTGAAGCCTCCAAAGCAAACGCAGAAACTCAGCCCTGAGGAAGAAGTCACCCAGGGACCAGGAGGACAAAGCTGGGTGTCTGTGCGCTCCTCAATTCCACATGCTGGCAGAAAGAAAAACCTCAGGTCGGACTTTAGAGCCTTTGACATATAATTGGTAGCCAATTTTCCTAAGTGGTGAGTCAATTTTCTGCTTGTGAAATGTAACTTTACCCTGGTGAACACCAGGCCCCAGGGTTTTCAATGTGGCTTAACAGCAATTACATGAATGTTAGGGAGGGGGAAGTGTTCAAGTCCCTACATTTACATTTCTTCATCTTTTTACCTCTTAAAGGGATAGAAGACGTCACCTCACCAACTGACACGTGAAAAATCCACCCCAAGACAGACACAGGATTTCCTGAGAAAGAAGGCAATTTTAAAGCCCCACCACAAAAGGTACATTTTCTAATTCTCCAAAGTACTCTGACAAGCAGCGAGACGTAGTCGGGTGGTACAAAACATTCACGGGTCAAGGCATCCTTTTCCTAGTTTCCCTCCAGCTATTTGCTTTGCTCTCACCCTACCCCCTTTCCTTTAAGCACACCCTCACCAAAAAAAAAAAACCTCAGGGCCGGGCAGGCGCTGGGGCTGCAGCAGGCGGGAGGCGCCCGCACCCACCCCACCCACCCCACCCACCCACCCACCCAGGCGGCCGGCTCAGCTCCACATGTGCGACTGTGTATCTGCTTTCACTGGCGACAAACTGGAGCCGGGGCCTTTCCGTTTAGGAGGAACTAGCTACGTGTCGCTCACAACAACACAAACACAGCCTACCCCTGCTCTGTGCTCCGCTGCCCGCAGTGCGCTCGGCACCACGGCCGGATTTATAGCAGGGCGCCCCGACTGTAAGAAGTAATTCATGAAGCCCACAATGCCACCACTGAGAGGGGGCAGAGAAACAGCGTTGTGTTCCCGCGCCCGGGCCTCCATCCGCAACCCGGCCTGATTGCGGCCTTGCAGGATCACAGCACAGCACTTGCAATGTGTCCTCCTTAATTTTCTTGTTATTTTTTTCTCTATATAAGCAAAAAAGGTAATCGCCGCCACCCTGTTTCTATCAAAATTTGTTGAAAATGGAATAAGCTTACAATATGTTCTTGTGCCATTAACGGTTCCAAGAGAAAGTCATGCTACATACATGTGTGTACACACACACACACGGTGTGCACACACATACACATGCCCACAATATATACATATACTATATCTATCTATAAGTGGATAGATATAGTATCACTGTTATGGACTTTCATGGAAGATTTAGTAGTTTTGTTTCAGAAACACTGTAATGATTCTAGTAATACCAGACCTGATTTGGGAGACATCTACCATGAATGAAGTTTCAGAAAGATGCCTTAGAAAACAAAGAAACCGTACAAAGCATCATTAAACAAGGAAAAAATACGCTGTCTAAGAATCCCAATAAAAAAGAAATCATATGCCACATGGGCATGTGTTAATGGCTTCACAGACCCAGAAAACCAACCAGGTAACTATCTCAAAGCAGATACAGGTGAAAGCTCCACGTTGGACTACCAGATTCAATCCCGAAAGATACAGAGACAGCTCACAGCAAAAACACACACATAAAACTTTGTACCCGATTCTGCATTAAAAGTAGGCTTGTCAGGGCTTATGAATACCTCCCAGAACTCTGGTCTGTGGTTACAAGACTCAAGGTTCAGCCTTCAGCAACTCAGTTTGGGGTTTCTCCAGACTTAAGCCACAGCCTGTCAAGATGTTCTGGGGCAACACAGGCCTTTAAACCCCATCCCTTTGTGTTTCTCCCTAAAACTCAGCAAACAAGTTCCTGCTGAGGTCAATCTTTCCAAATTGGAATGAAGATGGACAGATCCTTCGTCTGACAATTTGGAGCTGGGCACCTTCAGGAGCTCAGGCAGGGATCACAGTTACAGTGAAGCTGGCTGCCTCTTCTCAGTGGTCTGTCCCTGAGACCCTGCTGAGCCTGCCTGCTTGCATTTGGCAAGAATCCAGGGCAGGTTCAGGAAACGGTTTCGTGTTCCTGCCCGCAGCCTTGTGTCAGTGAAGCCTGGCACATCTTTTTTTGCGGTTATAATTTAAATGAGACAACCAACTGCACAGCTGTCTCAGTCAAATTATGCAGGGCCATGTGGCCTTTCTTCCATCTTTAAAACGTCCGGGGCACCTCTGACCATGTTTGAGGGAAGCCCAGGGGAGCAATGACCAACAAAAGGAATAGTGATTATGCCAGCAAAGGATGGAAATTTGCCTAAATGAATACATTAAAGGCTATGCTCAGAAAATGGAAATGTTAAGTTTATAAATAGATGCAGAAGAGTGTCATGATTAAGAGCTTGATCCTTGGAATCCCATACAGCAGGATATGAGTCCCAGTTCCCCTACTTAACAGCCATCGTCACCTTGGGTAAATTATTTCACCTCTAGGAGCCCCGGTTTCCTCGTCTATAAAATTGGGTAATAAGAATATTCACCACAGAAAGTTGACCTAAGAGTTAACTGAAAGAATACTAAGTGAATGTGTGACTTAATACATGTTAGCTATATCTGTTTTCATAAACAGTAATTACAGCAATTGCAAAATAACCCGCACAATATGTAAATGCTACGGTCAGGATCCTCTGTGCCATTTGTCACCTGTACCCCAGGAGAAGACTCATTTGATTCTGCCTCTACATATTGATTTACACATTATACAACTAGATATTTGCTTTGCCAAGCTGTGAGTAAAGCAAATGTGACTGAAGTTTCTTTACCCTAAATTTTATTTGTCTATCCCACATTGAGTGTTTTTTTTAATATTTACATATTATACACACACAAGCAACCTAGACATAAAACCAAAAGCCTTGCCATTGAGTTGGTCCCGACCCATAATGACCCTACAGGACAGAGTAGAACTGACTGCCTCTCAGGATTTCCAAGGAGAGCCGGGGGGATTCGAACTGCCATCATTTTGGTTACTAGCTGTAGCTCTTAACCACTGCACCACTAGGATTTCTCCCTAGACACAGGAATGTGAGTAAAAAAATATACAGGGATCCAGACCACACTAATACAAGTCAGCAGATAAGCAGACAAAAAAATGTTGGCAAGCACCCTTAGAAGAAACATAATTATCAACTTTGTTTTGACAATTCTATTTGATGATACTGAGTTATGAATTGAGTGTCAAAAAAAAAAAAAACTCTTCAAAATAATGGAAGCACGACGCATTGTATCTTTATTCCTCAGGGCCCTTTAAAAGCTAAGGTTAAATTATAATCAGATGGCAAAAGGATAAGGAGCTCGCCTCGGGGCGTTTCCTTTGGATAAATGGCCAGTTCTTGCCCATGTTGGAAGGAGATGCTGGCCCAAAGCACCATGTGGCCAGTGACCTCTTGCTGGTCGTTGATCGTTACAGAATTCCCTGGAACCAAGGTCATTATTGCTAATATAAACTTAAATAAAAATTCCAGAGACATATGGATTTCTTTTAATGGTTACTCTTATTTCTCTTGTTTTTTATAGGGCATTTCTATAGAATTAATGTCCTACAGGTAAGCTCTATAGTCAACACTTGATCCCTTGAAGTAAAAAACTTAAGTAAAAAACACTTGATCGCTTAAAGTAAAGGTTTATTGGACATATTATAAGAAATTAAGAAAAGCACAACAAAAAACATGAAATCCGGAGAATGCCTATCCTGCACCTGGAATTCTTAGAATATCATTAGACATAGGACTCACAATCTTGCTTCTTTAGGGATCTGTCAAAATATTGTAATGTTTACATGTAAAGGTTTAAGAAATTTAAATTAGATACACATTCATATATACATATATTTAGCTATATAAATGTGGGTGTCAGTGTGGATGTGAGTGTGTGCACACATGTATTTAGCACCTTGTTCCCATTCTGTACAGTTTTGTTTCTTAGTCTGTCATTATTCAAAAAATGTTTCTGAGATTTTGCGAGATTAAAGTTTCTTTAAGCTTACAGACTATACATCGTCTTCTCACATACAAGCTTAGGGACAGTAGCAGACCAGCTAATTTCGTAGCTTCATTTTAAAGATATTCCCTTAAATTTACCCTTCAAGGGAATTATCCATCCCAGAAGTAGAAATATGAAGTGGATATCTGACGATTCTCGGATCTCCCTGAGTCGGATCCGACTCCACGGCACTTGGCTTTGGCTTTGATCTGACCATTAGGAACTGTTTATATATGCAACTCAGTGTAGATCCCCACACATCAACCTTCAAAGTGCTTCCTCTGGAAGACCAGTCTACACCAGAGGAATCTGGTTAGACAACTCTGATGCAGCATTGAGGAGCCTCTTCCTATCACATGTAGATAAATGTCTTAGTCTGCATGCTCACATTTTACAAGCCTACAGTGGTCTTTCTACTGGATCCCTTCCCCATCTTGCCCAAGTTATGCAGCCAATAACCTCAAATAAACCAATGTGATTAGCCTTGTAAGGAACCTCATCCAGTGACCTCACTCAAGAACCCCCTACACTAAAGGAGACAGAGCTCAGCAATAGATGTGGGCCGTGTTTACTGCCTTCTCTTATTACCTGGCTGATACTTTAGACAAGAAAATGAAGGAGGATGAAAGTTGATTTAGAATATTGCTGACTGTTCAATTCTAACTTTAAGGTTGATTATTTACGTTATAATACCCGCTGCTCAAGTCAATGTTTAATGATAGGTTGCTACCCCATGCGAGAGATGACCTTCTAGATTTATATGCATATAAAAGATTAAAATAACAGAGAGAAAGCTTTAAAGATCCTACGTGTCCAGTTGTCCATTTTATAAATGGGGAAACTGAAACCCACAGAAGTTAAGAGACTTGCAGAAGCTTGCATATCTAAATAATGGCAGAGGCAGTATTAAAAACCAGGTCTCCTGTGTCCTGGTTCAGCATTTTACACTGGGTTGCTTCTCGTTTTCATTGCAAATGAAAAGAGTCCACTTCAGAATGGGCAACTTCTCAGGTCTATAATAGAATCAAAGCATGCTTTCTTCTTAACAGAAGGATATTCCTGAATCCAGGTTCATCATGGAGGTACCTTGAAGACCAAAAATTAGTGTAGCAGGGTGTGAACCTACAACAAATGTGGTGCTTCATGAGTTCCATCAAATCTCATGGTGGAGATGGGGTAGTGGCCTGGCAAGGGCCCGGAGATTATTACAGAATGGGGTAGTGGCCTGGCAAGGGCCAGGAGATTATTACAGAAAAATGAAAGACTCAGTGGAAGGGTAACCTGGTCATAATTTGGAAAAGAGAATGGGTTTCTACACCATAAGAAATTGCCCTAATAAGTGAATGCCCTAGAAGCTCCATGTGGCAGTTACGGGGCAATTTCCATGCGAGCATCAGATAGCAGATGCTTCAGGAGCACTTACTGAATAAATTAA
This sequence comes from Heterohyrax brucei, assembly GCA_028571685.1. NCBI lineage: Eukaryota > Metazoa > Chordata > Mammalia > Hyracoidea > Procaviidae > Heterohyrax > Heterohyrax brucei. The sequence continues at coordinate 177,624,135 of CM053141.1, forward strand.
TATACTTGTTTCCTTTGTTTCTCTTACGTGAAGTAAACGGACTCGACAAGTGCATTCTTCATCATCTCTGTGAAGAAAAACAATGATTTTCCAACAAGAGAATGCACCCTCATGAAACAGTTTTTCACAGGCTTAGCAGAATTATTCTTTTCGGATTCCAACACCAAAATATTTAGAAGCTCAGTTTGTTGTATGGTTGATAGTAATTTTGAACAAGGAAAAGAGAAAACAGATACCATTCAAAACTTTATCACTTTGAAATTAGGGTTCTTTTTAGATCAGATTAGCATTTTTTTAAAAAAACTACTCAGCAAAGAGAAGAAAGACAGCCCTTGGCTATGTTCAATCACATATTTGCACCTAGATAGAAAACCCAAACTTTTCTCAAGGAGCCCAGTCACATCAGGCAAGCCAATTAGGCAGATAATTCAGAGGCTGAGAGCACAGTTGCTTCCTCCTTTCCTCTACAACCCGAAAAAGTACAAAAGCTTACCCGCCCCACCTTCTAGTTTACCAGGTGAATGCCCCACTGCCTTCTGGGACAGTTTTCCTGCAGTTCAGCTTATGAGACTATGCCATGGGCTAATATTTTCTCTCAGCACCACACTCATGACTTTTGCCCTTGCTTGGCAGTTCAAAAAGTCTAACAAACCCGCTCAGGCGTAGGCCAAACTGCACACAAAGGTGGTTTTGAGGAGGTAGAAATTTTCTGTAGTGTACTTTTTCTGTCTTTTCGTGATTTTTTTTTTCCAAATTATGTTCTACAACAATGCCTGATTTCCTTTATTATTATTTCTGGAAAGGACAGTGTATTAAATTTGTTTTTGGTTTAAACAGAAGACAGTGTTTTCTCAATTAGTACTTACTCTGAAAATTGCCAAGTTCAATATTTATGTATGTCAGTACCTTCCAGCGAAAGGTAATATTCAGAGACAACTGCTCAGGATAAGATGTCTGGAGTAGAAAGAACTTTTATAAAACTCCCACTGAAAGATGACTATTGATGAGACATCTCTGACTTAAGCTAAACAAAAGTGGCAATTATCTGCAGTTTTATGGCATGGCAGGAATGATCTCAGTTGCATATACCTGAAATACATGAGCTTTCAAAAATAAAGACATATGTTAAAATGGGGTACTCTGTAGCTTCCCACTCCAAACGACTATTTCTTAGAAACAAATCAACATGTGAATTTTCACCTTCCATGAGGAGACAGACCCAGGTTCCATTCCCAGCCAATGCTCCTAATTCATAGCCTCATTCTTGCCTGTCAGTGGTGGCTTGTGTGTTGTTATGTATAACGCTGATCAGGTCTCAGAAGAGCTTTCAGACTAAGGCACACTAGGAAGACCGCCCTGATGATCTAACTCTGAAATCAGTTCACGAAAACCCCTGTGGATCACAACGGTCCAATCCTGTTTTGTATGTGGTTGCCATGAATGAGGAGCCGAACAAACACCAGCTAACAACAGTAATACTATTTGTTATGTTCTTTGTACATACAGTGCACATTGCCAAGCTCTGTTGGTGACACAGAGCTCAGAGGTTTCCTTGGACCTAAACCTAGAAAATGCAAGTCATACCCTCCTTGAGGCTGAACTCACATAAGGCAAAATGGAGAACCAAGTGAGACTCAGATGGCCCAGAGTAGTAGCAGAAAAGCTGCTGGCATCAGAGCCAAGGACTTGGCTTATGGTCCTGGATCTGATGCTAATAAGATCTTCGGACAACATTGTTGAGCTTCTCTTGGACTCAGTTTTATCAGCTGTACAATGAAGTTATCACACTAGACTCTTCCTCCAGACACCTACATTCTTTCAAAACCTTGCCACTGAGACCTGACTAAGTTATTTATTAACTTTATAAGCTGGATTATTCTTTCCCTTATCCATAAAATGGGTACAATAACCCCTTCCTAGCTTACAATGTTGTTGTAGGAACTAAAACAATGTAGGACAAAGAGGTCTGTACGCTAAAAATTGCTAAACCCGCGAGAGGCCTATGAAGGCCCCTGGAGCCCTGTTGGTACAGTGGCTAAGTGATAAGGCTGCTACAAAAAACTGATGACCCGCTCCTTGGAAATTGCATGGAGCAGTTCTGCTCTGTCCTACAGGGTCACCATGGTCATAATCAACTACACACAAACTGGTCGTCATTGTTTGTTGTGGGTAGTGCAAACAGTAAGCATTCTAACTACTAATAGAAGGCTAACAGTGAGAACACACCTAGAGGTATTGTGGAAGACAGGCCTGATGATCCGCTTTGGAAAGGTCAGAGCCTTGAAAACCTTATGGAGTGCAGTTTCCTGCACTCATGGGGTCACCATGAGTTGAAATTGACTCTGTCACAGAGTAAGAGGTATATGAGTGATATAATTCAAGTGTCAGCCTTCCCAAAGTTATTATGTCTTAGTAAAGATCCAAGACTTTAGCAAAAGGGATGAAACTCTGACAGTGGATTTCCCAGCCACAGCCAGAGTTGGGTGGGAAAGCTTTTAATGCATACTTAAGAGTTCCAGAAATATTCTTTATTGTTTCTAAACCCGTCTGTTTAATTCAACTTCGAGGAGAACTTTCTGGTGGAACTCGAAGACTTGCCCAAACTGCAAAGATTATCCAAATGAAGAAGAAAGGCCAGTAAGTAAATGTTTTGCCCATAAAGTAGTTTTGTTTAAAAAAAAAAAAAATCCCACAAATCATTTCTGAAAACTCACATGATTTTAGGTCCACGAGCAGAAGCGCAAAACAAAAACCCCAGCTAGTTGCCTGAGTCACTTCCAATTCATGGCTACCTCATGGATGTCACAGAACAACTGCCCTCCATAGGATTTTCAATGGCTGACTTCCGGGAAGTAAACACTGGAACTGTCTCTTGAGCAGCCTCTCCATAAACTCGAACCACCAACCTTTCAGTTAGCAGCTAATCACATCAACCAGTTGTACTACCTGGCAGCTCCACTAGGAGCACAGAGCCAGCTTAATAAACCTGTGATGAGGTACCCTGAAGACATCTCCAGCTGACAGGGGGCTTCAGGAAGTCTCCGGTCCACTGCATGTCCTGTCTTGAACCCAGAAAGATGAATCCATCTCAAGACCCTGAAAATTCCTTTTCACTTTTCCATAACTACCAATTAGTTTGTGGGAGTTGCCAGGAATCATTGATAACTGAGGGAACAAGAGAAGCCATCTTTAGACTCCACTTTCCTTAGGCCTGAAACCCTTCTGGAAACCCAATGGGACTGCACCATTTGGTGCCCCCAGAGAACAGGAACAACTGAAAAAACCAACCCAATCCAACAGAAACAGGGTTCAGTACAGATCTTGGGCTAATTTCTTAGTAATATTCAACCACTGCTACAACTTTCCTTCTGATTAATTTTCACGTACCTTAAGAACAAAATTTGTAATTCATAACTCTGTTTTAAATTCCCAACTTCAAGGGAGACTATGAGGAATGCTGACACATTTGTGTCAAGTACCTTCCTACGGGGAAAAGACTGAGGTGGAGTTCTTTTCCTAATAATCGCAGGAGCTATGTCACTGACTTATATGAGTTGCTAGGTCTCAGGATTGCCAAACTCCCCTGACAGATACCTACCAAGGTAGCCACCATTTCAATCACACTGTCTCAAACAAACCAGTCCTCATTTCTACAATATCTAAGTGACAAGGGAAGCCCAAAGATACCCATGGATACAAATGGAAGCTGGATAAAACCACTGTGTCTGGGTAGCTGACAAATTCCCGGGCAACCCATTCTGAGCTTTAGACTGAAATAAAACAATTAGAAAGAAAACAAATGGAGATCTAACACAACACATTTTCCTAAAATTCATACCAAACTTTCCAGGAGCCATCAAGGAATTGGGCCTGATGCTGCCCTCATTCTTTTGCAAACCATTTTTATGCCACTGTCATTCAGCCATCTGATAAAACAAAAAGCTAAAATTTCCCAAGAAATGTTGACTGCACAGCTGATTTGAAAGAAAGTACTGTTAGTAAACTAAACAGCACACAAAATGAAGAAAATGACTGGTGTTGGGACACACTGCTGTGTGCATTATGACCAAGAGCACCAGAAGGCTGAAACTGCAGTATATAAGGAATTACACAAGTATGCATTTGAGCAATTCTGCATTTTAATTTAACCCTTTGAAACATTAATCAAACTGTGGCTAATTACAGGAATTAAAGAATTAAACGATGGAATCTCCTAAAAGATATTATTTAAAAGGCAGTTTATACAATTACTTGTATAGATGTTTGCTTTCAAGAGGAAAACAGTTCTACTGTAATGAAAAGGGTCTCAGAAAATTAAATTAACAAGGGGGGACCCGGCTGATATGAAACTAAATTAGCATCCAATGCAAATTACAGGCTACTTAATGGTAGAAACAGGTGCAGAGAAGACCCTAAATGAGATAAATGAATAAAACATCCCTCTCCACAAACGGGGGAGCGGACACAAAGTCAATGGCATGAATAATTCAGAAGCCCGCGCACTGCTGCTGGGGTCAGCCCGCCGCAACCTTTGAAACAGGAAGTAAAATTCAGTTCAAATTTCAGCGACTGGAAATACAGACGTTATTTGTTTTTTATATTAAAAAAAAAATTTTTTTTTTTTGGTAATACAGATACAGGATAGACACTGGAGTCATTACATCATCCAAGCAGTTAGTAAACAAGATAAAAATCATTCGACAAGATTTTACCCACACCGTGTCTCAATATGGAAATCCTAAAAACAAAAAAGAAAAGAAAACAATTCAAGGTACAGACATATATGCCAGTGTTGAATTTACTGACCAAACTCTCTTTGAGAATAATTTCTACATTTTTACCCTTGCTTCAGATTATTCTGTAGTATTGATGTCCATGTAAAAAATAAAGATAATCAAAATTTGGCCACATACTTTTACTAGTAATTTAAATCAATCTCTCATCAAAAGTCAGAATTTGATGGAGCTAGTTTTTTATATGTATGCAACTGCTTTCTCTTTCTGTCTACAAACCCTAATTTACTAAACTGTGAATCCGAGATATTAGTTTACCTAAAAAAAAAAAAAGCAACCTGAGTTTTAAAACAGATCACTCTCATAACTAAATATCTAGCATGAGTTTGTGTGTCTTTTTTATTTTATTTTATTTTGTTGCATACTTCAAAAGTATTTTGTACTATCAACTACTGAAAATACTCTCCTCCTTTCAAAGGGAATTGGATGCTGCTAGAGATAACAGGGTATGAAGACAAACCAAATTCTACAAGCCAGAGAGACAGCAAAATATATGTGACATGAGACTCTCGTCCTTATTTTACAGGATGGCATAAAAGATGTTTGATAATAGCAGTTATCTCTGCTCTCCAATTGGTTCTACTAATGTGACCCACAACTTAGCTATCTACCTTTTGTCTATCTGCTGTGCTTGTGTGCTTGTCAGATAAAAGATTATGCTGAAAGATGAGCTTAATTTTATTTTCCAGAATTAGAGAGGGTTAAAGCTACACACACTGCATCTCTACCATCTAGGAGAAAGCATCGGTAAACTATGTCTGTGATTATAATTCCCCTATGAAGAAGTTTGAGAAATGCTCCTTCCAAATTGTTTAGCTAAGGCAAAATTAAAGATGCAGGATGTGTTTCTTTCTTTTTTCTTTTTCTTTTTAATTATTGTTATTATTATGATACCAGCTAAATCACTCCTAGCTCAACATTTCATAAAGGGTGATAGACCAAACACTGCTGATTTGGGGTTTGGCGTAATGACTGACCTGAGCGGAGGCTTTGTGTACAAAGTGTCTCCCCATTAAATGAGAGCTCTGTGGAACCAGCTGGTTCCCATTTAGAAACAACCGGTTTCTCTATCCCCAAGTGCTAAAGAAAATAATCCCTGCAATCTATGACTACACACTTTCACAGAGGCAGCAATGAGAATTTGATTGTGGAGATAATTAAAGTCATTCCTGGAACTTCCAAGGGAAAAAAAAAAAAGAGGGGGGAGGGTAGAAAGAAAGAATAGTCAATGATAGTGTTTAAAATTAAACTATGACAAATCATTTTGAGAGGGGAAGAGGGAAGCAATGAAACCCCCGCCCTGTATGGAATTCGGCTGAACTAGCTCTGTTTCCCTCTCCTCTCAGCTGCTCCAGGGGGACACCTGAGAGGTGATTACAGGGCACCCACAGTCCTAGGGTCCGGTTTGGAAACCAAGGAATCTAAACACGGCCCCAGTACATAAAATAGTCAAGAAGGAATCCATTTGGATTCTTCAACCAGCAGCCTTTCCTGACTAAGAGTCTTTTAATATTAATTAAAAATAGTAATAATAATACAAAGAAGATATCAGGCACTTGAAAGATGCTTATCTTACAATCTGAAGGAGAACTTTCTTTTCTTTTTTTTTTTTTTAATGTTATGGTGCTCTGCAATAAGAAGTTGCATTCAAATAGCCTGAATGACATTCAGCTGAATCTGGACCCTCCTGCAGATTTCATAGGCTTTGGGGGAGAAATCTAAAATACGTGTAATCTCTCTGTTTGCACTATCTGCCTTTAACAGGAAGAAGAGATGGCCTCAGTCAGGACGATTCAGGGACTCTCAATTAACCTGATTAGTTCAGCACATTGCTCTCATGAATGACACCTTATCTTGAAAATAAGGGTGAACTTCCTTCCTGGCATAGACGCAGGAGCCCCCTAAAGCCACAAAGATGCAGCCTATCAAATGGGGACAGTGTCTGCTTTTCCTCCCTTTTCCCAGCTCACTGCAGGTCAGGGGGATGGCAGACAGCGCCTGATTGGATTTTGTGTCCTAAGGACAGGAGGCAAGCTCCACTCTGCCCAGGTGGCCTTGGAGAAGGCTGAGAAAAGGGATGCCCTTTGGGCAACTTCAAGCCCCTTCTTTCAAAGTCAACCAGGCACATGATGGGATTGAAGTGGGGGAGTGTGTGTGTGTCTATGTCTGTGTCTGTGTGTCTGTATGTGTGTCTCTGTGTGTGTTTTGGTGGGGTAGAAAAGCAATTCATTAACCCTTCAGTCATAAGAGAAGCATGTCAATATTCTTTCTGCTTAAAAAGAAAAGTCATGAATTCTTAAGTCTTCCAACAGTTGTATAAAACAAAGGCATTGCTTAGACATGTGTTGCCCTAAGACTGATTTCAGGCTTGATATAATGAGAGGAGATGGCTGAGTTGCCATACAAAAATAAAGCTTCCCCACAGACTCTAAAATCTGCTTGCTTGCAAAGGATGTGATCTATGAGGTTTGGTTTTGTTTTGTTTTGTTTTTATCCACATTATCTTGTGCCATAGATACACCAGTTAACAATATATTCTTGAAAATGTGCTTCCCGAGAATGTCAACAGCAGGATTTTTCACTTACTTGTCGGCTCCATGATTTACTTGATCAATTAAACAGTTAGGCAATGAGAAGATTTGCATGGTAATCGTGTGAAGATTAACATTTTTAAGTGTAACAAATTTAATATTTTATATTACAGTTTCTATTTCTCATCATTCTTTAAAAGGCAGTGTCTTTTCACTTCACTGTGTGGTTATAACAAGCCTGTCTCTATGCTGAGAGCTGAGACCACCAGGTAGACCAGTTGCATTTCTAGCTCCTTTCATTCTTTCTTCCAGATCATGAAAGCATACAATAAGCGCCTACTAGGTGCCAAAAACTATGGTAAGTGACAGAGATACAGCAATGACCCAAAGAAGCACGGTCACTATGGTCTGGGGAGATCTAGTAGTTCACCTGCCTGGTTGTGCTTGGCAATGCCACAGGGGCCTAAAATAGAATTCCATAGCTGTAATTTTCATTCCGGCCTGTTTTAAAAATAGTAGCCCTCTTATATCAAATAGGAAGCCCTGGTGACGTAGTGGTTAAGTGTTACATCTGCTAACCAAAAGGTCAGCAGTTCAAATCCACCAGGTACTCCTTGGAAATGCTATGAAGCAGTTCTATTCTGACCTACAGGGTCTCTATGAGTCCAAAGTGACTTGGTGGCAATGAGTGGGTATATCAAATATGTAATATGTGCCTACTACTGTGCTAAGTTGGAAATTCTGGTGCCGTAGTGGTTAAGTGCTATGTCTGCTAACCAAAAGGTCAGCAGCTCAAATCTGCCAGGCACTCCTTGGAAACCCCATGGGGAAGTTCAACTCTATTCTATAGGGTTGCTATGAATTGGAATCGACTGGATGGCACTGGGTTTGGTTTATTTTTAATGTGCTAAGTGTTCTCCATGCGTAAACTTACATAATTTTCAGCACAGCCATATACAGTAAGAACTATTGCTGTCTTGACCGTTGTACAGAGGAAGGTTTAAGAAGATTAGGCAATTTTCCTGAAGTCCCACAGCTAACACTGGCAGAGCTGGGATTTGATCCTAAGCACTTTGATTCCAGGGCCTGTGCTCTTAACCAACACATAGACTGCCCAGCAGAACTGAAATAAAGTCATGGAGTCACCCAAGTTCAGTATGACAGGGTATGAGCTAAAAGCAACTTCAACCCAGGGATCTGTTTCCCTCTACATCATGTCACTCTAAAATAGTACTCTTAAATTTTTTTAGAGAAAAATCAATACAATCTTTGTGTCCACTTTCTATTTATCCCAACTTATTCAGTTTTTTTGTCTACTCTGAGACACTGACCACTGTATGAGGGCAAGAACTCTATCTACTGTAATTATTATCATATCCCAACCCTGAAAACAGTGTCTGTCATATACCAGAGGCTGCAAAACCATTTGTGGAAAGAAAAAAATTAATGAATCCTCATCCAAGGGACCTTAGCCTTGTGATAAACTTCAGTGAGGCAATTTTACTTATAAAAAATTTCCATGACAATGATCATATTAGGAATAAGAATCCACACGGACTCTACTATGGTCAAATTACAATAGCTACCTGGCATTAAATGCCTGATACAAGCCAAGCCAGGTGCTAGATATGTTAACCCTTACAACCTTTCCAAGTAGGTATGACTTATTCTATTTTGAAAACAGAAAAACTCAGTCCCTGAGTCTCAGTACTGGTAAATGGCAGTGGAAGGGTTTGATCTCCTATCCAATGGACCCCAAAATCTATGCCTCTCCCATTACACTAAGCCTGCTTCTTGCAAAGATTTCTCTTTGGATTAGTACCTGTTTTTCTCACTGAGATACACAATGGCTCACTCACCATGGCTTCAGCAAAGGGAACAACTTACGTAACAAGATACATAATTATATAGATGTATTTTTGTTGAAGGCCAAAGTTAAATGCAACATCTGCTAAGAGAACTGTTTAGGAAAACAAGTGTAGAGTAATATAGGGAAAGAATGAATTGTGGATAGTAAGAAAAATAGAAGTATGGGAAATTGAGAATGGTCATTTTTACTGGATCATTGATGAGAGGGAAAATGAAATCGAAAGCTAGGAGAGGAAGTTTTCAATTACTTGTTTTGTCATGAATTCAGTGTATGAAAGTGAATAATCAGTCTCTTAGGTTGTGTGCCTCAGTTTGCAGATCTGGAAAATGAGACTACTCTGTGCTCTCATGTGTCTGTGAAGAAAATTAAAGTGCTCTAAAACTTTGCAAATATAATTCAGATGTTAGTGAATGTTAGGTCACAGTGGCCAGGGCTTTGTTTGTTTTAAGATGCTTATAAGCCAGGATTTGGATGCTGGTCTTCCCATGAGAACATGCAGACAGCCAGAACGGAGCACTCGTGCTTCCACAGCCGCAAGAAGGACTCAGTTTTTTAAAAGGATATTCTTAGACGTATGCCATGCATCTTAGATTAAAATCTGGTTATAATAAAACATTAAGACTGCAAAAAGTACCACAGGTTTTTAACACTATTAGTAACAGCTTCACAGATAATTAGGTTAACTCTTTCTTTTCTAAAATACTTTCTAACAAAAAGTTTTTTCTCATCTTTTCTTCCATTGTGATGACAGAGTATGTGTATAAACATGTGTTGGCATGTGTATGTCTCACTCATGCACACACGTGTGAAAGAAACCAAATATTACACAGGTCCAGGGCTCTTCACTATAACTTTGTATTTTGTGAGATGTATTCAAACCAATAGCACATCCAAGACTGTACTAAAAATTGTATTTTTAAATATTACCACAGATCAGAATACCAATGAGTAGAAAACCAAAACCAAACCCACTGCCAATCGAGTTGATTCTGACTCACACAGCAACCCTATGGGACAGAGTAGAACTGTCTCATCGAGTTTCAAAGGACACCTGGTAGCTTCAAACTGCCGACCTTCTGGTTAGCAGCCATAGCTTTTAACCACTGCAGCGTTAGGGTTTCCAAAGTTAGTAGAAGGCATGTTAAAAACAGAAGGAAAAATTCCAGTAGTTTACCTATTGAACAATAATAAATAAATCTCAGGTAGCAAGATTGAAATTCAAGTGGAGTTTCAAAAATTTAAAAAAAAAAAGCCTCAGTCAAATCATGGTTGTTTTGAAAAGGCAGAGAATAGCCTTCCAAGCACTAGAAAAGTTTCCCGACGGTATGCCTTACTTCTTGGTGTCCACTACCCACGCCGAAGTCAGCGCACACTGGCCAGTACAGGTGACACATTCAACCCACTGACAGGGAGCAGAGCCAGAAAAGACCAGCAAGCTAACATCATGAAACGATACAGCCTAACATTTTAGTCTGAAAACTGTCAATTCATCTCTTTTTTAAAAAAAAAGAAGAAATTATTTCCACCTCTTGAAAATGTCACATCATGAGCCCCAGTGTCCACATGCTACAGAAGAGCTTTTCTTACCCCCAACTCCTCTGCCATACCGTAACACACACAGTATCAATATTTAGTGACTTGAGCAGCAAAGGAGCAAAAAGATTCTTGAAGGATTCCTGATACTGATGAAACAGGCATTTTTTAAATCACCGTTGCAACCTCTACGTGATCCAAAATGTAAGACTCTTGCCCAAACTGGATAAACTCTGCATGGGACGACATCCAACGGAAAACTGCCCATACACAATCTGATGATGATTTTCTCTTTCTCCCCTGCACTGGCACTGAAAGTGTTAAAGAAAACAATAAAAGAACAAGTGCGTGTGCAGGGTGGGATTTACTGGCATTTACTTTTAATCTATGGCCCTTCACTCTGTAGCTTATCGGGCCTCCGTCAGTCCTTTTTCCTCCTCCTTTATATTTCATGAGGAGCCCCCCATGCTGCTGGCGAGAGACAGAGCCCAAGTGTCTGTAAGCTTTTTGTCAGGTAAAAAGAGAAGAAAAAGGGAAGGAACAAGAGGAAAAGCAAAGCTAAGAGGCATCTATTAGATGTCACTAGGCTTTTGTATTCATGTCAATGATTCAGGATTAGAGTATTTGAAATAATCTTATTGAGAGGAATCAAAAGGCCCACCAAGTGAGAGGCTGCTCTGTAGCATATGGCAAAGGCGAGGACAATATCTTATTAAAGATGTGTTGGCTAACGCTATTACTTTTATATTATATTACAAAACTATTGTGCCTCAAACAGTTAGTGGGATGGTCTAGTTACTGAATGCCAGTTTGGAGGTTACGGTGTAGGATCAAGCTATATAATTTGCTACCTTTTCTGTCTAGCTAAGTCACTGCGAGCAGGGCTTAGAGGCATGTTTGGAACTAGAACCATCCACTTTACCTTCAAAGATAAAAATCCCCAAAGCACAGTGACTAGCACTCTGTTCCCACTGCCAAGCAGCGTATACATAACACAGATGAAAGTCCAACAGTATTCTGTTCCCCAGAATCACTTTCATTAACTGCTTACTTTATACGTGACTTCCCTGGAAAATATCTAACACCAGAGTTTTGTGGGTTTTTATTTTTTTTATCTGCCTCCCCTCTCCACCTCCCTATGAAGAATACATACACACGCACTCAACTTCACACTTTATCAGGGTTAAGGCAATTAAAATTCTATTACAGTAAGTACTGTAACATTAAAACCTTCATTTGCTTCTGGACAAAGGCTGGTAACTGGAGAAATAGTTTGCAAGAGAGATTTATCTTCATCTACCCACACCTTTAAAGGCAGCAAGCAACCAAAGACAAACCTGCACTGTTCACCATATTTCATTGATGGCAATACGAGTATTTGGGTCACTTTTTATATTGTCCTGAACAGTATATAGTTACACTGTGTGTAAAGAGAGGACTGGGATGCAGGTGAAGGGAGGGAGAGAAGAAAGAATCAGCCTACTTCGGATAACTTCTCATGCAAATTAAGATGGCCAAAACATCATCTCTTTATATTCAGGAACCTCTAAATAGAGTTTAAAAAACCTGATTCATTCCTCATTAGAATCTTTGGTTAGGTGTTGGCAACAGGAAGAAACGAGGAGAATTTATCAATGGGAAGTTGCACTTGGAGAAACTCTCCCCCCTTCCAATTTTAAGCAACCTCTTTCAGAAGAGTAAAAATGGATTTAACATAGTGGCATATTCTGATCACAGATGGACTACTTCAAGTCACTAACAGGACACACAGGGGACTCTGTCCTGATTTTCAGTATTTTTCCAAAACTGTTACAGAACAAAGTTGTGATGACTCGGGGTAAAAACGCATACTATGAATTGACACCATGTACACTGCTGATTCTCCGAAACTATGTTAAATACATTTCTTGGAAGTTGCTGTCATTATTTCCTTTCCAGGAAAACCACTGTTGTTCATTATACAGTATCTGCAGTAGTATTATGCCACATAAAAATACTTTGCATTATGCTATATTGTCAGCATCTTCAAAATGCATTTTAATGTATCCTAGTTGCTTATGTGAGAATAGCTGATAGGAAGTGGAATATAGATGCTATTAGCTTACTGTGTTAACTGTCTTCTTACCATGGTAGCAAACTGCACACAAATGTACAGGGCTCATGTCCTATTCAAAATGGTATTATCTGATATGTGATAAAATTTAGAATGATACTCGCTCACGTAAGATCCACTGCTAATAATCACACACGAATTCCCACTGAGAAAACAAATATTTAAATACACAAGAGTTAATAAACAGCTATAAATGCATGCTCAGTGTTGACATCTGGCTTTTCACTTTTGAAAAAAAAAAATGCAAACCTCTCAAACCAGCAAAATGGACAGCAATTATCCTGCCTAGGATAATTTTCAAGGCTGAGTTTCTCATCCTTTTTTTAACCAGTGGTTAAAATAAAATGCTGGCCAAAAAGTTAACAGTTCAAATTCACCACCCAATCCTTAAAACCCCATGGGGCAGTTTTACTCTGTCCTGTAGGGCTGCTGTGAGTCAGAATTGAGGGATAGTCATGACTTTGATGGGCTTTGGGGCTTATTTTAACTGAGTACTATGAAGGGTTGATTGGAGCTCTGGGAATTACAGTCACACCTCCAGTTCACCCTGCCCCAGACAACCACCTGTGTATCACGCAGGATGATATACTGAGTGGCTGGTCTTTCTGAAAACGAGATGAAGACCAAAATCATAATAATTGAAAAGTTAATGAAATAAAGCCAAAAAAACTCTGGCTAAAAGCCACATTTGGAAGTTTAATAATAGTACACATTATGCTGACGTTAGTTAAGGTAATTTATTATCATGGTAGAAAAAATTTTTCAGTTATTTTGAGATCTCTGATGATAAAAGTCAGAGGGGCCCAGACACCTTCACAATCTTAACACATATCCGCTACCTCATCGAAATGATTAAAAAAAAAAAGGTAGTTTCATCTTAAAGTTTTATTATTGTTTTCCTACTATAGACACGGACATGTATGTCACATAAAGATACCCGGTGCATTTAATCAAGAAAATCAGTGGTCACTGGTGACCACCAAGTCAATTCCAATTCATAGCCATCCTCAGAGGATAGAGTAGAACTGCCTGATCAAGTTTCCCAGGCTGTAATCTTTACGGAAACAGACTGCCACATCTTTCTCCTGGCCCTGCTAGTAGGTTTTAACCACCAACCTTTCATTAGCACCTCGGCGCTTAACCACTTACATTACCAGCACTTCATAGCATAGTGGGAGAACAACACAACACTCTTTGCTGTCTGCCACAGCACTGATACCTCTTTGATGAAGAATGCTGCTTGGATAAAACTGCTTCAACAGTCCTAACATGGTTATGTTTTTCTGCTCATACAATTCTAATCAACAGATAAAAAAAGGACATGATAATATTTTCATTAGTAAACATTCTATTTCAAACATTAATCATAAAACAAACCCAGTAAGTGCTATTTGAATTAATTTAGAGATGGAAGATCTTTAGAAAATTCTTAAAACAGAAACAAATGAAAGTGCTTTGACTTCTTTTTTTTTAGGAGACTTTTGGCTAAGTATAGTATGAAGTATAGTGATTCCAAACAAGCCAGGTTTTTCATATTACAAAATTTACATATATATTTTAAATGTTGAACGTCAAGACCTAAATCTCATAGTTACAAGATTCTCATAAATGGCAGAGAAAGACATGATAAAGCTGATAATGTTACAATAAACAAATCCCAAATCTTTAGAGGCACATTGGCTGTGAAGCTTTAAAACTTCAGTTTTAGTATCGACTGTAATGATCCTAAAACTTGCAGATTATTAAAGCTATATTATGTCCTGAAAAGATTTTGTCTGAATTCACATGAGGCAAAAGGACGTAATTTGAGGAGTCAATTCATCCTTAACCATTTCTATCCACCAAAAAAAAAAAAAAAAAAATCCCTTCTTAACTGCTAAGAATTCACAGCACAGGGCACTGAAGAGTAGGGCTCTTATTTTCTGCCCTTACTCAAGTATCTAGCCAGTTCGTCAATCGCACTCCTCTTAAATGGAAAAAGCAAACAAGTAAACACGGTGCAATCCCCTATCCTTGCCCTACTGGAATTAAGCAACTCAAACGTGGCCAGCAACTTCTGGTCTCTATGTGAAAGGAAACTTACAGTGTAATTTGGAGAAAGAGAGACGCATTTCCACAAGACCATCTGTATCTATCCACGCCATCACGCAAAGATAGTTTAGTGACTCAAAGGTAGAAAAAGAAAGGCTTTTGTGAAGGGAATCAAGACTGAACGGAAGTCCTAACCAACCGGATACAGACTAACCATCGACAGGCTTAATATATTCAGTTCAAGCATTTAAAAAAAAGTTTTTTACATAGAAAATGAAAGTTTTGTTTTGTTTTAAGATTCAGAAGAACTAGGTTCCCAATTCAGTCTATCCTATGTGACTTTTGTCATTATCATCTTTTCTGGTTCTTACGAAGAAAACCTAATTAAGAACCTCCCTCATTAGTCTTCCAGAAAAATTAGCACAGCTTATGCTAATTACTCCTGCAAAATTTAATAAACTCGTTGAAATGGGAATAGTCTAATGAGGTTTTATTTATTGAACTAAGATAACTCCAAGGAAAAAGGTTAGGACACAAGGATAACCAATGTGGTAATAAAACCACAATTTATTCAATTTCTAAACATGAATTTTATTGCAAACCTTTTAAATTCAAATGTGAGTTACAGTGTGAATATGTTAAATCAATCTCCACCTTAATTCAATAACAGAAGTCATTTTTTGCTTTTTACTTTAACAATAATTACCACACATAGCCTTTTACCTCTGCCATAATGAAATTTGCTGTTATTAGTTCCTGGTCATCAGCTATTAAACATAACATATTTGACTTTTCCCATGTCTACACAGCCCAAATATCTGAATAATTAGGCACAGGCTAGATTTTATGCTTCTTAATCAAGCCATTTGGCACCAGGCAGAGATATAATCTGGCAGTCAACTCCAGATGTACACTTCCGACATTTGCAGCAATTTTCCTATAAACATTTTGGAAGTGACTTGACAAATTGTCATGACTGTAAAAAAGAAGTGTGGGTCATATTTTTCTTACTTTGTCAAATGCTATTATAACAGAATGAAGTAGAAACTCATTTTTCTAAATCACCGTATGCCAACTGCTGATTTTGTTAATTCTACTTTTTTAATCTTGTTCATTCTATGTTTTAATTTTGTTCATTCTACTATTCCAAGCTGATGCCCCCAAATTACTGGCAAAAAATAACACAGCCAAAATTTAACAGAGAAATGAGCTTACCCTGCACCATTGCCGTATGACCAGAAAGACTCTTCCATCTAGGCTATAAATAGTTTTCCTGAATAACCACTGCTAAAAGTCCTTTATAAAAATAGCCATGTTCTTCTAAAATCTGAAGGACAAGCAAAGGGAGCTAAAAGCTACTGGTGCCCAAAAGGTGACTGCATCTTAAAACTATGCTAAATCATAGCCCAAGCGTTGATTGTACTCTCGACTCTCTAATTGCCTATCATACGCATCTTGTAAAAACAATTACTATTGTTGCTGAATGCAGGCCCCACAACCTATTTTTACAAAATATGCACAAATCGGCATCCATTAGTCTGAAAGCAAATCAAACTCTAAGCACGTACGTAACAGATATTATGTAATCAGTACGACAGAATCAAATTGGAAACTAGGAAGTTCAAACGCAATCACCATGATTTTTTGTTCTTTGGGGCAAGTTTGTAGAATTGAAAAATCTTTTCTACTTTGTCCTTCCTTGCGTGAGTTCCTTTCTTGTTATTTTCTCCTCTCATTGTTAAAAATGGAAGTTTCACACATCAGTCCAGACAGGACTGGAGTTTTTAAAACTGTAGGCTGACTGAAGAACAAATAAATGCTGAAAACTCAGATGCAAACAAAAAGAGCCAAATGGGATTTTGCATATCCACTGGTAACAGTGCTTGAAAAGATAGTTCATAGGAGATAGTGGCAACGGCCAACAAATAAACGTGCGCTGGACGTGGGCACAGACCAGGAGTGTCAGCCATTGGTAAAGCATTCTCCTAAAAGACCAAGGCTGGGTACACACAGTTTTCTACTTTGTCAAACCAAAGTGGGGTGGGGGGGTGGGGCATGAAAAGGATAAATGTCATGAGTAATATCTCTAAAGCTACCAACAGAATAAAGTGCATACTTATTTTGCCTAAATTGTTTGAACTACCCCAGCCAAGAAACGGTTTTAAGTACCCTACTGGGACAGATGCAAGGCAGCAACAATAGAAGCCACACTAATGCAATCCAGGTAACACAATCCTGTTTCAAAAACAGGGCCGGGCTAATTACAGCGCTGCTGAGTCAAGTTTCTTACGCCATGCAACCCACAGGAACAGGTCAAAATCAAATGTTATTCAAACCACAGTCATATCAACCCTCTCTATCAGAGTCACAGCTTAAAACCAAATAAAGAAGTTAAAAGCTTAACCCATTCACAAACAACACAAAACAAAAAAATTGTTTTCATTGCGGGTGGCGACGTAAGGTTCTTGTCATCAACTAAACCAAAAGGAACCGTGCGGCAGAACAAAACCCTTGTCGTTTCAAAGTTGTGGTGACTATTGGGGCAGGCCCTTTGATAGGAACAACTTCTTTATAATATAAGAGCGAGAGAAACCTGCTTAAAGCAACAAATGGTGTTTTAAAGAGGTATATTTAAATGAAATAAACAGTACTGAGGTTATATTTCTTTTTGACCTTACTCATTTTAATACTAAGCTTCCATTGAGGAAAAAGAAATCATCTGAATGGCAGATCAGCTCCCACAGATATCTATGCCATTCTAATTCTAGACACAGCCTGACTACACACTAAACTTTCATGTTTTAACTCTAAATCAAATGCTTCTGCTAGCTGATATTAATACTCTTTTACCAAGCAAAAACATGTTTTTAATAAATCAGCTGAGAATAAGCTACTTAATTAAAATACTTGACTGAAATGCAAATTTTATAAACCTACTTGGCAATCAAAATTGCATTTAAGGCTGAGAAATCATGTGAGTCAAAATCAACAACCAACTTTTGATATAAATTATGATGAAGCAAGTAAATACTTCTATGTTGTTTTTATTAACTGAGAAGTAATAAATCAAGCCCCCAAAAGGTGAAGAACTGAAAAGACAGGTTTTTTTTTCCTTTCAAAACACCGTATTACGCCCCCCCCCAAAGACTTCCATTTAGTCCTTGATTTCCTTCACAAGGAATCGGTCAGTCTCATTTGCAAGATTCACGTTGCAGCTAGTGAAAGGTCCTAGCTCTTTTCCTAAATGACAGCTGACAGTATCTATAAGTCTTCCAGGCCATTTAACTGTGTATGAGTAATACCATGTAACAAATGGTTTATCATACATGCTTCCATACAGTGAATTTCAATAATTAAAATGTAAAATGAATATTTGGAATGCAACTTTGCATAATGTGTGCACATACTGACTCGAAACTGCACCAAACAACTAAAACAGATTTATTGTTCTACAGTGATTTACTTGGTCATGTCAGATTAGTAATATGGATCTGTTTAAAAACACAATAATTAAGACAAGCAGGATAAATTAATCAACTTACAATACAGTATGAGCTGCAATCAAACCCGGGAAATAACAGAAGAAAATCTTGGTCCACAGATCTCTTTAAACTGCTTTTATGCATAAATAAAAGCTTAAAATGTAGATGGATTGCGTCCAACAGAACTACTGTAGCTAAAAGTGATAATGATTCAAACATTTTTCAAATAAAAGTTAAATATTTATAAGCACCCAACCACATTTCATAAATCACAAACTATTATTATTTTATTTCTGAAGCTTCCTGGCACAGCATGAGGACTGAGCCATAGAAAGTCAGGAAAGAAAAGATAGATTGATAGATTGCTTTAGATGAATGAATCAGACACAAAACGGTAGCAATCCAAGACACAGGCCTTCAAAGAACATTTCATACGGCTTTTTCAGGAATTGCAACCACTCAGCGCAGTTTCTAGCACAGCTTCAGTTGTGACCAACAGGCCTATTTTGGCCACACACATTCCTAACCCTCGCCCATGAGCGACACAAGGCAGGTGTTTCATTATAATGAGGAATGAGAATCCAGTGAAAGAAGAGTGGTCCGTACCTGTCAATTATCACTGGATCTGAGGGAGTCTCATTTCGGTTGCCACAGCTTTTCTTGTCACAACAGCGGCTATGGAGCAAAAGCAAAAGGATTTAGTAAGACCCTTACAACGTAAAATCATCACTGAGGCAGACAGAAGGTTCAAATTGCTAGGTTGCAAATGCTAGAATTACCACAAAGCCATACCTGGCCATCAATGGATCCCTGGGACAGAAAATTCTATATGAGTCACCTATGGGTTAATGGCCAGGCTTAACCTCTCCCTGCACAAAGGAGGAGAGCAGGAGATGAGCTTTCCCCCAGCCATGGCTGACAGCCCTGAGATGGGGTCTCCCCATCACTGTCCACAGTGTCGGAAGAGTTCACTGTGAAGTGCATTGTTGTTACATCTACCCAATGAGAATATTCGGGGTTGTGGGTGGCTCGAACGTTTCTTCCCTCAAGATCACATTAATTGTGTGGAGCGCGTCAATAGTGAGGTATGAGTGATTTCTCCCCCTCCAATCATTTTGCACTAAATGGATTCCTTGTTCTTCGTTCTCTTTAACGAGAGAAATTTCTCTCAACCACAGCCTTTCTAAAATCTTAAAGCTGTAACTCTTTGTTTTTGAATGAAATCTTCATGAAAATAAAAATACAACATAACAACATCAGGAAGAAAAGAAAAGAAAGAGAACAAGGAGGTCCCCATGCCCTCTGGTTTCTGCGGCCTACCCTAACTGCTATGTCGGTTCCCTGGGAGGATTCTGGACAGTGATCCAGCAATCAGCACAGCCCTAATAATGGTCTTTCTTTATTAGATCAGAGACAGTAGCTTGGCCCTGGTCTTGAGGCTGCCAGTTTTTTGTTTGTTTTTTAAACTGAGACATTTCCAAAAGGTGGTAAGTCAGTGTTTTCAAAAATTGCCCATGGTCAATGGAAGAATATTCATCTGGGAATTGTTAGCAAATAAAAAACGTGCCCGGTGGCCAGTCCACACCAAGGGGCATGCTTATAGAAGCACATAGTTGATCAGTCAAAGATACAGGGAGATTATCCAATGGATTAACATTACTCAACCTTAACCCACTGCTGTCAAGTCAATTCTGACTTGTAGCAACCCCACAGGCCAGAGAAGAACTGCCCCAAAGAATTCCCAAGGAGCACCTGGCGGGTTTGAACTGCTGGCCTTTTAGCATTTAACCACTAGGCCACCAGGGTTTCCTTAACATTACCAGGCACCTCAAAAAATTTTTTCTCCCTCTCCCTTATGTACATATATACACAGAAACACAGGCAGGGACTTAGTGAACCACAGAACCTGTTAGAGAGCTGCTGGAAAGAACCAAACACTGAACTTCATTTTCAGGACCAGAAATACACTTCTGTAGTGGAAGGTTCTCAGCAAAGTTGGGAAATCTTCTCCCTTGCTATAACTCTATCTCTGAGAAGAGAAGCAGCTTGCAAATGTGGTGCTCATTCTGTTTGCTCTCTTATCTTCCAAAAGTAATACGAAGAGTTGGATGTCCTCTGTCAACACCTCAGCCAAAAGCCATTTAACCCACCTTCTTGATTCTCCCTTTCTGATTCAGAGGAACCTATTTCCTGCAGACTTATCCCAACATCTAAGAGAAAGATGAAGAAACAAGAGAATGGAAAGCACAAGCAGCTGGAACGAAAGCCAAAAATAATTCTAAAAACAAACTCCATCATCTGAACTCTGATCTCCTGTACTACAGTTCAAGAACTTGATGGAACAGCATAGTGGTTAAGAACACCAAATTTGGAGTCAGACAGACCTACCCGTGTCACCTGACTGCCCCAGGGCTCTCTGTCCTCCTTCACTTGTCTTCCGAGTACTTATTCCATTGTATTTTATGTTTATTTGTTTTTCTTCTAGAGTCTAAATTCCCTCACTTGTAGTAAGTAACTGCCTCTCAGTGCTGGGGTGGCAGATTCAGTACCATAAGGGTGCAAAGCCGGCTCCATGGCTGGCCCTCCTGAGGACTCCATGAAGGGAAGCTTCACTATGGCTGCCTGTACCTGCCTCCTCCAGCCTTCTCCTCCTCCAAGTGGGAGCAGCCTCACTCTGTGCTTTGCAGAGGCCACAAGTCCGCAGAGGCAGAACATCCATAGAGCCCAAGACCCTCACCCAGGGAGGAAAATGGGTGGAAAGACCTATTTCTCCTTCATTTTCTTTTTCACAACAGCAACTGGGCGACGCGAAGTCCCAGAGGCCTTTTTCTCACCTCACCACAGTCCTGCCTGGACTAAATGCCCTTCAGGGACTCTTCCAGCTTGCATGATGATAATTCTGGACTTGTACCTTCATCTCAAGCCTGTCCAATTCCATCCCTCCCTAGCAGAAATCATAGTCGTCTCTCACTTGGACTCCTGCTGGTGCCTCTCACCTGGTCTAGATGCTTCCACTTTTGACCCCCTACAACAGTCAAGGTGATCCTTGTAAAACTTCAATGGGATTATATCATGTTTTAATGGCTTCCCACTGCACTTAGAACCTGTCCATGAACTGACATGAAGCCAGACCTCCTCACAACCTCTGCTTGCCCTCTCCCAATTTGTCCAGCTCTGGCCACACAAGCCAGAGTGATGTGCCACACTCTTTCCGACCCCAGGGCCCAGGCCCGGGCTGGCCCCTATGCCTAGGAAGCTCCCTAGCTAACTAACTTCTCCTCTCCCACTACACATCAGCCTACATGCTACTTCCTCAGAGAGGTCTGCCCTAACACCCACTCTTCATCTGTATCACGTACCTCCTGTTATTCCTTTCAGGGCACTTAATACAACGTAAGTTATACTGTTATGTGTATTTTATGTAACTGTCATTTTCCCTGTCCCACTAATCTATATGTTTTTTGAAGAGAAGAAACTCAGTTTTATTTACCTAATGAATAGCACAACGCTTGGGATAGAATAAACCGAAAAAACCGAATCTGCAGTCATCGAGTCGATTTTGACTCACATTACCTCTGTAGGACACAGTGGAACTGTCCCCATAGTTTCTGAGGAGTGCCTGGTGGATTCTAACTGCTGACCTTTTGGTTAGCGGCCACAGTACTTGACCACTACACCACTAAGATTTCTAAGGTGTGCCTAGTGGATTCAAACCGCTGACCTTTGGGTTAGCAGCTCAGCTCTTAACCACTGTGCCACTAGGGTTTCCTGGGATAGAATAGAAAAGCTTAAATATTTGATTGGTTTAATGAATGGATGAAGAAATGACTTAATGACTAAACGTTACATATCATGAGGGAAATACAATACTACAGTCCAGGCAAAGAGGAAGCTCACATATAAAGGAAGCCAAGTTGACCAGAGCTTATGCAGGCACTGCCAATGCCTGGAAGATGCACTCCCATCACCACCCCAAATGCCAAACCACCTCACTCAAGCAAGTGTTACACCAGGCCTGAGACCGATCCTTCGACTTACTCTTCTCGTCTCTTAAAGAACAGTGCTCCTGAGAAGAGCCAGATGAATTTAAGCACACAGTGAGAACCACCCCTTTCTCCTGTATCCCAAGGGATCCAGGAAAACAGGAAGATGGAAAGGTCAGAAATGGAAAAAAAAAAATAAGTGAGTGAGAAAGGACAAAAAGAAACAGAATGAAGGGGCTGAGAAATCACTTAACACTCAGGAAGAAAACTTTCTGTGAAATAGGCACAATGGTTTCCTGTTTCTGGCATGACATCACTGCAGCCCAAAGTCATCCACTCCAAAACAGGATTCTTGGTTTCTGCCCTGCACCTCACAGGGCTACAAAACAGTGTTCTCAGTATGAGCCCATTAAAAATACAGAATTCTGTTCAGCTATTAAAAAGACTAAGGTGAGTTTCTACTTCCTATCATGGTGGTGTAGAAGCTAAGTGCAATGGCTGCTCACCAGAAGCTTATCAGTTCGAATCAACCATGTGCTCCTTGGAAAACTATATGGACAAGACAGTTCTACTCTGTCCCATAGGGTTGCTACAAGTTGCAATCAATTCATGGCAACAGGTTTATCATGAAATGAATCTAGATTACATACGAGTTGAGAGAACCAAGTTGCAGAATAGCATGCATAATATGGCCCCATTTCTGGAAGAAAAAACGAGAGAGAATTTTTCCCCAAACATGGCAACTCCCTAACTTCACTAAATCCTCTACTCAAATATCACTGCTTTGCAAAGCCTTTTCTGACAATCGCCAGCGCTCATCCTTCTTTATTTTTTTCCATAGCCCTTGTTGCTGTTGCTAATTGATGTCAAGTTGCTTCTGACTCAGGGTGACCCCCTCTATGCAGAGTAGAACTGCTCCACGGCGTTTCCAGGCTGTGACTTTTGGAATCGGATCACCAGACCTGTCTTCCTGACATGCATCTGGGAGTATTGGAACCACCAAACCTTCTACTGGGGGAATTGAACACTTAACCATTCGTGCTACCCCAGGACTCTGCCATAGTGCTTACCACATTAATATTTCATACTTATGTTTTTGTTTTATTACCTGTCATTATCACTAAAATATCAACCCAGTGAAGACAGGATCTCAGACTGTCCTGTTTGTTTCTACAGTCCCAGCAACTAGAACAGAATGTGGTGCACAGGAGGCCTTTGGGAAATAGTTTTTTGAATGAATGAATAGAAAAGTCAAAGAAGTCACCTATCCGAACAGCAAGTGGGAAAAAATTGAGGATGTATATTTTATTTTCCTATGGAAGTCTGTGAAGCTATTAAAAAGAATCAGGTGAGTGCTTATTTCCTGTCATGGAAATAGAAACCCTGGTGGCATTGTGGTTACAAGCCAAGGCTGCCGACTAAAAGCTTCGCAATTCAAATCTACCAGGTGCTCCTTAGAAACTCTATGGGACAATTATACTCTGTCCTATAGGGTTGCTATCAGTTGGAATCTACTCATGGCAATGGGTTTATCATGGGAATAAATCTAGCTTATACACAAGTTGAGAAAGCCTCGTTGCAGAATGGTATGCACGCTGTGGCCCAGTGTCCTGCTTTGACTTGCAATAGCAGTCTCCTGTTAAAAACAGACGACAAAGCAGAGACAGGAAGACCTCTCTTCTTCTGAGCTGAAGTCTATCCTTCTGTAATTTCTTCATTCCAGCTCCCTGGAGCCAGGCAAAGCAAGTACCTGTCTTTCCTCACTCTTTTGTGTTAATATGAGTGCCTCCTTCTCCAGGTGGAACAGCCCTAGTTCTTTCCACTGAACTTACAAAGACCAAGGAAGGTAGGTACACTACACAGTACAGGCATTAACCAAGGGTGACAGGTTTAAACAAAGTTCACTGTGTTCAAGGCAGAAGAGGATTCGGACTGAAACAACATATTACATAAAAATGCAAAAGCATCTAAAGGAAAAAGTTACTGTATTCACTTTAAAAATCACAATGATAAATCACACCTTCATTACATGTGACCAATAGGCCTTCATACACTCAAAACAATGCTTTCTAGGAGCTCCTCGTGGCACAACAGTTAAGTGCTTGGCTGCTAACTGAAAGGTTGGCTGTTTGAACCATGTAGCATGTACACAGGAGAAAAGACCCGGCAATTTGCTCCTGTAAAGATTACCACCAAGAAAACCAAGGGCCAGGTTGACTCTGTCACATGGTGTCACTTGGAATCAACTTGAGGGCACCTAACAACAACATCAATTATATGTACCTGGCTGGCACAGAGGCAGGCACAGACCTGTCATTTGTCCCTTAAAGTAGGTATCTGTTTGGAAGTTGAGAGTTTCCAAATTCATTTTATCACCACAGCAGAATGCCCCAGGCTGTGCCACCGCTATTTTCTATCCCTCTGTACCTTCAGCCCATGTGACAGGAAAAGCAGCATAGCCACTTCTGGAGTGGATGCCCAGCACCTGGCATAGCAGGTACAGTGTGGACTCAAAATAGCAGCCCTTCTCTCAGCATGGTCATGTGTCTCTTGAACAATTCTGCACACCCAGGGGAAAGAAAACGTCTGAGTCTCTTCCTTAGCAATTTAACACAGGTGGCGCATCGCCAGCAAGCTGATTCGCTGCTTCATAAATCAGAGCAAGAAACATCTGAATGTTTCCTGGTCATGGGACCTGCAGCTCCTTATCCCAGAGGCATGGAACCTCCTCCTGTAGGAAGAAGCTCTCTCAACTGGAGGAAGGCACTGTTTCAGTCTCTCAGCTTTACAGTAAAATTCAAGATACCTTACCTTGTTAGCCAAAGTGGCTAGATAACGAGATACACACATATGAATCAGTACAGCCTGATTCATGGTTATAAGCATGACTAGTTTTTAAAGAATCCATTACATAGATGCACTTATCCTCTTATTCCCATATGTCCTAAAATAAGTTATCTGTGCTCATAAATCAAGCTTCTTGAGCCCTAGGTCCTCCCCCTTCTACTCGTATGGGACCCTTTCCATCAATATTTCCTTCTCAGCTTTACGTTTTTAGTAACTCTCTCCTCGGTAACATGGTGGTTAAGTTTTCGGCTGCTAACTAGAGCAGGCAATTTGAACCCACCTAGTGGTTCCATGGGAGAAAGACCTAGCAATCTGCTCTCCCCAAAAATATTATCCTAGAAAACCTATGGGGCGCTTCTCTTCTGCCGCATGGGGTTGCCATGAGCTGAATCAACTCAGTGGCAGCTAGCAACAACTCGCCAGCTAATCTTTCCCTTCAGCTTACAAACACTGCCAAGTTTTCCATTCATTAAAAGAAAAAAAAAACCTTGCCACTTCTTTTCTCTTGAGTTAATTTCTTCACTGTCCGGTTTTCTTCTTCCTAAAGTTAGCATCACTCTTTGCCAGTGGAACCCGATGAACAAACTGGCTCTCAGGCCTCAGCACCCACTTGACTCTTCTCTCTCAAAGTTCACCTTTCAGCTGCTTTTCTCAGGCTTCACAACCATATGAATCTCTTTGGCAATTATTATACATAGAACACTCCTCCTTTTTGAAACACCATCCTTTTTTTCTGTGCCCTGTGTGCTCAAGGAAATCCTAGTGGCATAGTGACTAAAAGCTAGGACTGCTCACCAAAAGGTTGGCAGTTCTGAATCCACCAGTGCTCCACGGAAACCTATGGGGCAACTCTACTCTGCCCCACAGGGTTGCTAGCAGTCAGAACTGACTTGATGGCACCAGGTTTGGTTTGGCTTTGCGTGCTCAAAATTGCTTTCTTTTTTTTTTCTAAATTCTAGAATCTGTCCTTCCTCCTTGCTAACTGTGATTGTTCTCCACAATGTATCTGTGGCCCTTCTCTTTCTGTTTTCCTATCCTTGCCAATCCTGTTCAGCCCGTGGCTTCAACCCTCACTTCTGGGAATGTCTTCTGAAGTTGCTTGTCTTTCACTGGACTCTGTTCAGTGCCAGCCCACAGATCCATCCACCTAAAGCCTTCCATAGAAAAGTCCTGCCCGGGCCACCAAAAAATAGGCCCAAGCACTTCTTCATGACCCCATTAAGCCCGTGTCACTCCTCCTCCCATTTCCACTGTTACTTTCTGTTGTTTGCCGTTGAGTCGGTTCTGTTGAGTCGGTTCACAGTGACCTCATAGGACAGATAAGAGCTGTTCCACGGGGTCTCCTTCATAGGAGCAGACAGCCAGACCTTTTCTCTTTCGGAGCTGCTAGGTGATTTCTAACCTCTGACCTTTGGGTTAGTAGCCAAGCACTTAACTGATGGGCCACTCAGGCCTCGTCCACTTCTACTACCCACCTGCAATGTTGTCTCCCTTCTCTACACAGTGCAGTCCTTTGCAGCAACTCAGATCACTTTTAACTCTTTCTACAGTGCATTCTAGTTACCTGCTTACAAACCTCATCTCCGAGGATGATCTGTAAGACAGACTTTGCATCTGTATTCCACAGTGCTTTGCACATAAACCCCATTGCTACCACATCAATTCCACCTCATAGTGATACTGTGCACAGAACCAAAAATCCAAACTCATTGCCTTAGTTTCAACTCATAGCAACTCTATAGGACAGAGTAGAACCACCGCATACAGTTTCCAAGGATGACTTGGTAGATTTGTACTGCAACTTTCTGGTTAGCTGCTGTAGCTCTGAACCACTATACCACCAGTATTTCTGTTTTGCACACAGCCAAAAAGCCACTGCTGTCAAGTCAATTCCAACTAACAGTGACCCTATAGGTCAGAGTAAAACCACCCTACAGCATTTCCAAGGAGCACCTAGTCGATTTGAACTGCCTGTGACCTTTTGGTTAGCAGACAAAGCATTTAACCACTATGCCACCAAGATTTCCTCTTTGCAAACAAACCAAAAACCAAACCCACTTCTCTCAAGTCAATTCCAACTCATGGTCATGCTGTAGACAGAGGAGAATTGCCCCATAGAGTTTCTGAGGAGCACCTGGCAGATTTGAACTGCCAGCTTGTGGTCAGCAGCTGTAGCACTTAACCACTATGCCTCCAGGGTTTCCACTTTGCACACAGCAGGTGCTAAAAGGACAAATGAAAATACCTTTACCATCACAACTAGAATGAAAAAGGTACTTTAATGTTCTCGTGTGCTTCACTTCCCTTCAGTGTTCTCTTACCTTCATTCACTTTGAGCAGCAATGCCCCAGATGCTTTGCTGGATAGACACTGTGGTGAGTCTCAGTGTTGCAAACAAATCATGTGTTCAGCTGCTAATGAGAAGGTCAGAGGTTCAAGTCCACCCAGAGATGCCTTGGAAGAAAGGCCTGGTGATCTACTCCTTAAAAATCAGCCACTGAAAACCCTATGGAGCATAGTTCTACTCCATGCTACATATGGGGCTGCCATGAGTCAGAATCCACTTGACAGTGGGTTATTTGTGGTTTGTTTTTACTATTTCTTTAATACTACTTTAATACTACTACTTAGTAGGTGTCAAGCACTGTGAATAGTATTTATAGAAAATGCATCACTTAATTCTAACAACTATTCTCTGTGATAAGTATATTATTATCCCCCGTTTACAAACAAGGAGCTTTGGCAGCACAGTGGTAAAGGATTTGGCTGCTAACCCAAAGGTCCACAGTTCAAATCCCCCAGTTGCTCCACTAGAGAAAGATTTGGCCATGTGCTTCCATAAAGATCTGTAGCCTTGGAAACCCTTTGGGTCAAGCCTACTTTGTCCTACAGGGTCCCTATGAGTCAGCATCAACTGGGTAGCAATGGGTTTTATTTCACAAACAAGACAGTAGATGCACAGAGAAAAACTGAATGACTTCCCTTCCTCCACTTAGTTCTTAGTCCAGCAAAGGCAGACAAACACTGGACTTATAAATAAAGGTAGGCAGAGTGCTCTGAAGGAGAACTACAAGGAATGATGGGAGGGTATAACACAGAGACTTTAACTCTGGCCAAGGTCCAGGGGTGCTTCTCTGTAAAAACCAAGCTTAAACTGGAATCTGACGGATGAAAGTGGAATAAGCCTGCATAAGTGGGAGCTATCAAAGGACCAGAGAAGCCCAAAGGATTCACAGTCTCCACAAGAGGCCAGGTGCTGCTAATGGTAAGAAAGTGGGTGTTTCTGAGATACAGCACCATCCCCTGCAACTGTGCTGAGCATCAAGGGAGAAAATCTCCTTCCGCCTGCGTGGAAGCCTGCAGCTGGACTCACCCTACTGACTGCAGTTATTTTTTTTTTTTTCTATTCACACGTAAACACAAGATGCTAGGATGCACTTTGAATTGAATCCCTTATGGAATCCTGCTTTAAACTACCCTTCAAGGGGTCATGTTATTTTAGGAACTTAATCATCAAGTATTACCAAAGTATAATGCTGACTGGTATGATGAGTTCCAACCTACCAAAAATGCAAAAAGTCTCCCAGAATTCCATAGAAACAGCCCCGTGCCACCAAACCAAAGAGCTTTTTGTATCTAAGAGCGGTAATGACTATATTTCAATGGAAGCAAGTGTTTCACGCAGCCCATGACATGGGGCCTCCCTTTTGACAAAACACAACAGATTTCTTACACTGCAATCACCTGAGACACAACTCTGGCGTTTTTATTTTTTCTTCTTTGGTTGCAACAAAACAAAATCCTCCCAGGCCTTTTTCGTCGATCTAAATTCTCTGTGTCTCCTTCTCACGTACTTTAAATATACAGCATTTGTGACATAAACGCAAAGTTTTATTGAGCTGTTAGCCTTGATAGAAAGCACTGCAGAAAGTTGTTTAGGAATTAAATATCTAAAACAAGCTATTTTAAAATCCTGGGCCCTCACTATTTCATGTCTGCAATGAAGAAATTTCATCTTGGGGAGAGCAAGCTGTCTTTCACACCATATGGCGAATGGTGGTGCATAGCAATTAGCCAGGCTGATTAATGGTGAACAGACTCTAATTTTATGCTTATAATTGAGCCAGCATTTGCACCCCTGGTGCAAATTCAGCACATCCCAACTTCCACTTACAACAGGCAAGAAATCAAGAGAAATAGGATGGTGTGGAAAGTGAGAGTTTTTTTTTTTTTTCCTAAAGCCCCCTAAAGAGCATCAGATTTGCAATTTAAAAGACTGTTAGCCACACAATAGATGACAGGTTTGTGTAATAGGGTCATGGCAGCCTAGTAAACAAACAGTGCCCCTTCCACATCTAGCGCAGCCAGGAAAACTGTAATCTGTAACATTAGCAGGATGACATTTTGAATATGGCTTTTTCCTCTTAGCCACGCAGTGCAAACATCATCATTTGCCTTCAGTGGCTTGAGAATTTTAGTTTTGCTATTTTTATGCTTCTGAAAAATACAAAGAACATCAGCGGTAAAGAAAATCAACCAGCATAATAAAGTACTTTGGACCAATGAATTTTAAACACAAGAAAAACAAAAGCTGTATTAACAGAGGGTAGGCCTGTGTGTGAAAGACATAATATATTTTTAAGTATTTCAAGAAAAGACTGATTTCTGGCACAGTCCAAACATGTGCAGACATGAGATGCAAATCTGTGATATATAGATTTTAGTTGGCCTATCTGTTGAAATTCATTTTGCTGTGTGTCTTCTATTTGGCCAGTACCACTTCCAGTAGAACATGGAAAATTCATCCTAATGACATGCTAATTGTGGAAAGCTAAAATAGTGATGTGGTCAGAAAAACAGTAATGCAAAGAAGGTCACTGTTTTGATGCTTTTCAAAATGGGTTTCACTAATTCTGAAAGGTACAGCTTAGCTTTAATTGTACAGTGGTTCTCTCCAGCATAACACCATTTTGCCTGATAATATAAGATATCCTTCACCACCTTTTTGAGTTCTGCTACTGCTTTAAACTTAGAGAAAAATAGCCTGCTTTTGGAATAATTAACAAGTTTACAAATCACTGAAGGGAAAATTGGTGAAACTCCTGTGTATTTTAGAGTAATATGTTAGAAGTATATTTTTAAAAAGAGATTTTTAGATGCATACATATTTGCAAGCATAAAAGTTAGTACTGAGGATGCCCCTAAAGAAGCACTTTCAGCCCTTTCTACTTTCTAGTTTCTTTCCATCTGTAAAGGTTTAGGGTCGCCATCCTTACTGGCCCAGCAGCATGCCAGAAGGGCGGCTGAAGCTCTGAAGAGGTTGGTAGGTAACAGCCAAGAGCCAAGCCTACACTGTGCCAGGAAGAGCCTGAATTGGCTAACAAAGTACTAAGAACCCTTTCTCGAATGCATCACAGCATCTTAATGCTTTATCCAGTTAATAAGAATACATTGGAAGAAAGGTGTTAGTGTTATTTCACGAAGAATAAGAATATTCCAAGCTGCAAGTAAGAAGGCTGTCTCTGGTCAGCTTGCCTATTTTCAAATGTAGCTTCAGTCTGATTACTGAAGAAATTAAAGACACTCATTTGTGGGTCACATCACTAGTGACTGATCTTTGCCATCCTTTCAAATGCTTGCTTCTTCTGAGAAATAAAGGGTGACAGATTAAGAGGACCCTGGTGGCATTGTGGTTAAGAGTTATGACTGCAACCAAAAGGTCAGTGGTTCAGATCCACCACGTGCTCCTTGAAAACTATATAGGGCAGTCAAAATTGACCTGACAGCAAAGAGTTTTTTGTTTGTTTTTTGTTTGTTTCTTGCTTTTTTTTGAGATTAAGAGAGCTTACATATGCACACATTTTAAGAGAATGATGCTTAAGTACATATGATCATATTTTTAAGTGGAAGAACTATAAAAAAAGCAATCATAACTTTCAAAGGTACCCTGGGAGTGCAGTGGTTGTGTGCTCAGCTGTTAGCCAAAAGATTGATGGCTCAATCTTACCAGCCGCTCTGAGGGAGAAAGACTTGGGAGTTGGTTTTCGTAAAGATTACAGCCTTGAAAAAGGAGCAGGTTCTACTCTTCCCTACAGGATAGCTGTGAGTCAAAACAGACTGAACAGCAACTGGTTTTGCAACTTTAAAGTCTTACTCAAATGGAGGCCACTGCTGACATCAATGGAACTCTTACTCATTTTACTAGCAATGCAATTGAGCACATATATTAACACTGAAGGCTTATACTGTATTTGATTGAGAAGGAGAAGGCACTGCTTTGTGCCCATTAGCAGTGTGATATCAAAATGGAAATGTATGTTTTTCAGGATAAAATCTAATAAATAATGGAGAAGCACTAGGATGCCTGACACTTTACTACCAAGTGCTCAACATCTCAGAGTTCCTTTTAGATTACCTAATAGCAGCAACATAAATGCATGCTCCAAAACAGACTTGCATTTTCCTAGATTTAGTGAACAAATTCACCTTCTCTTTGCTAATTACAGGGAGAGAACACAGTATTTCTCACCTGCACATGATCTCGTGGGTGAGCAAGACTCGGCACATTTCTGGATTCTTGTCTTGGCCTTCATACACTATGGCCTGTAAACAAAAACACAGTTTGAGTCAAAAATGGAGCCATGTAGCTAAAAACAAACCATCACAATTGAGTCCTTGAGCACTTCACCTCTGCTGCTGGCCAATTAGCTTTCAGGAGCCCAAGGCCTCACTGGGCTGATTGTTTCAAGATTTCTTGTTAAGGATCAACCCAAATTGAGTGGAATAGGATATGCTCCTCTCTACTCTGTCGACCATCACATTCTGATGCACATCTTTTCATCACTGTGTGGGATGAGCTTCTGTCACCAAGACAACCACAACTCTCCTTTAGATATAGAATAAAAATAAATGAAGAGGAAAAACCCAGAAGGCTTAGCAGATTGAGACACTATTTATTTAAGATACAGAAAACCATGTGGATTTGATTTAAATGTTAATATATGTAAGTAGAAGTGCGTATATCTATGTATTTTTCTCACTTTACTACTCTTAGCCCCAACATTTAGTGTTCTTGGGATGAGTACTAGAAAACAAGTGGGGATGAGACAAACGAGCCCATTCAATCTCTGTGTCTCCCTAGAGATGAATCATCAGTCAGGGAAAATCCCTCTTGCCGCCAACAGGCTGAAAACGTGTACTTCCAGAGTGTACACCCACCCAAACAGTAATACTCACAGACATATGCTGGGTGTGGGAGAGGGTTTAAGCCAAGGAATTCTTACCCTAAATTGAAAAGAATTACATCTAACACTCAAAATGAGGAGTCCCAAACCACCTCACCCGACCAGATGTTTCTGGCTGTTTTGTAATATGTACACAAGCGTTTTGCTTACGGTCACTAGGAAGGTTCTCCAGGACCTCAGCTTCCTAGTAGATCTATGTGTTAATAACTGAGCCAAAGAAAGCACTCAGCTAGGGCAGTGTTTTTCATGAGGATATGTGTAATTCAATACTGCATCCCTGCATAATACTAATATAACACAACCAAATTGTTAATAAAAATACTTTCACACATCAAGGTACCCTCAGTTTCTTGGTGAAAAAAAACACGAATGAACGAGAGGCCACTTTGTTTAGTACACAGACACCACAGTGACCAAGTTGTGCATAATGCTAGTGCACTTTGTTTACGAACCTGGACTTTTAGAACCTGGAATTGACGGGTGCAGCTTAAGATGCCATGTGTGCAGGACCTCAGAGCAGACTCTGGTTATGACATATACCCACACAATGAAACAAAACAAAAAATACCAACATGTTTTAAAAATGAGGAAAAGTACTTCACAAGAAGAAAACATTTCCTGGACTGCTAACCTGTCAAACAGCCCTGGTGGTTTAGTGGTTAAGAATTTGGCTGCAAACCAAGAGGTCTACAGTCCAAATCCAGCAGCAGTTCAAACCCAGCAGCCGCTCTTTGGAAACCCTACAGGGCAGTTCTGTTGTATCCTACAGAGTCACAATGCATCAGACTTGGCTGCAATGGGTTAGGGGAGCCATGGCGGTGCAAGCAGTTAAGAGCTTGACTGCTCACCAAAAGGTCAGCTGTGTGAAGCCACCAGTCACTTCAGCCTTATAGGACAGTTCTACTCTGTCCCAAATGGTTGCTCTGAGTCAGAATCAACTTGATGGCAACAGGTTTGCTGGTGGTGGTGTTTCTTAACTTATCAAAACCATCTTTTATTACTGACCTATCATAAACCTGTGCCTTTAATTTTTTTCATATATATATAATTTCATACTTACAGAACAGTATCAAGGCCATGTAAAGAATTCCAGGACACCCTTTACCCAGACCCCTAAATGTTTGCATTTTATGACACTTATTCTTTTTGTTTTTGTTTTTTTTTGTGAACCACTTGCTAGTCAGATACAGAGGTGCCTTAAATGCTTCAACATGTAAATTTATTTCCTTTAAACAAGGCATTCTGTTACATAGCTACCATACAGTTATTCAAGTCAGAAGATTAACACTGGTATAATAATCTAATCCACTGACTTTATTGAAATTGCACCAATTACTTAATAATTTTCTTAAAGGCAAAAGAAAAGCCAATCCCAAACACTCCATTCAGTTGTCACATCTGCTTTAGTAAGGTGTAGTTCTTGAGTCTTTGTACCGCAGTCATACTAACATTTGTTAGGAACACAGGCCACTTATTTTGTAGAACTTCCCTCCGTTTTGCTTTAGCTGATACTTCCTCATACCTCAGTATGAGGTATCTGCCACTCACCAGAGATTATCCGCCAGGAGTCTTCAACAGAGAGTGATCACATTAGCTTATATAATTCATAGCTGTCTTCCAGGGAAATAATCTAGAGTATGTTAATATAATGTTACTCCTCAAGTTTTCATACACCTGTTTAAGCGAGCATTCGGGATTCTTCCCTGTACTCTAAAAGATCTTTTCAAATACCTAAGAAGTTGTTTAATTTAACAAACTGCATGAAGCAAATTGACACTGTTTTATGAAAACCCCAAATTATATCTGTCTGCTTTGTTCACTGCAATCAATAATGCACAATCAAAGAAACACATAAACAACTGATTAGATCTAATGCAGGGGATGAAAAACAACCCTAATGACGCATTTCTACTCAATCCTGTCACAAATAAATTTTTGGAGTTTTCTTAAAACCTTTGATAACCTCTGCTTCAACTTTAGTTTTTGTCATACCATACTAATAATGCAAATAACATGGGAAATAAATTCAAAGATATCGCCAACATTTTCTCTACTGTAAAAACTGGAAAGGTTTTTGGGGAGGATGTGTCACTTTCATCAAAACTACTCATTCTGATTCTTTCTGGATGATACCAACATTATTTTGCCTGGGGCTGCTCCGTCCATGGAAACCAGTTGACCCACGATAACATTCCCTTAAAGTTATGCTGCCATGCAAATATGCTTGTGGCTCCCCCACAACAGTAGGTAATCCCTGAACTCACAGAAATCAACATCTTAGTGACTTTTTCTCTGGAGACCAAGCATCACTCGGCAAAGGCAGTCTCCATAATGCATCTCTTTCCCAAATGCCGAGCTGCCACTTCGCTACTGGCAGCAGAGTCAAAACAGAGAATCCTTCTCTAAATTAAGCACAGAAAAACGAAACCATGAGTTTGGATTTGCTCAGACATAGCTAAGAAGTCTGGGGGAAGAGGGTACGGGAAGCTCGAAGCCTCTGTTCTCCCTCTTCATGGGGCCTCCATAGGAATATTTCTCAGTATCTAAAAGCCAAGAAAGAAGTGCTGCTTCTGTGACTTCTGAAATACAAGTGAGTGGAACAGAAGTCTCTTCCTGAGTAGGATTGTATGGAACAAGACTCCAAATCCTGTAAACAGAGAAAACTAGAACCTTAGGTTAACGAGGTTAGTTTGGAAGTCAAGTTCAGCCAAGGGCAGCTCCATCTCCAACCGCAACTAAGCAGTTTTTGTTACAGAAGAGACTGGTTTAAACAAAGAAAAGACAGTATCATACAGAAGGTATGGGTCCTAAAAATAATGTTCTGATGAGACTCCAATGCAGAAGACGCGACACATTAAATTTACGAATGTCTCTGATGCAGAGGTCAGTGATAAGTTTTTTATTTGTTTTTTTGGCTTTGGCGTTTTAATGTTACCGGAGTTCCATCCAGCTCGGCTGTCACTGGAAGCCACCACCCATCACATCTCAGTTGTCTACATAGAGCACAAACGTCAGAAATGGTTCACTGTTCAGCAAACCCTCACATGTAGCCTTTAAAAGGCAAGGGATCCTCAAACAACGACTTAGGGAGAAGTTTCTGCTTTTCTTACTGACTGAAATATGTGTCTCTGTGGGGTATGAGTAAAGCTGGTTGGGGCTGGATCAGCTGGGAGATCACAGAAGCATATAAACAGCATTGACTATTTTAAGTGAAACCATTTTAATAGACAGCTGGTTTAGGGTCCAGACAATGGAACACCAAGAAGAAGGCTTATTTTCATTCTTCATAGTAAATCATGGGCCTGCTCACTGGTGAGGAAGGTAGTCTGCTGTGAGAGCGACAAAGACGACAGTGGTTTAAATAAATCAATGTGTTTATCGGGAGGGAAGACTGGAGGCCGGCTACAGAGGTGGGCGGGACGAAGAGAGAGACCATATAAAATATGTGATTTAAGTAAATCAGTTGATGGTGAATCAAGCTGAGGTTTGTAACCAAAGAAGCAAACAAAATATATAGTATCAAGTAGAAAATGCCACTGAAATTAAGCCAACCAAAGGCAAACAAATCCCTCAAGGCAGCAGAAACACTTTTGCAGAAAGACAAGCGAATGCACTAACTTCACCTCAACTTTAAAAACCTGGTAACATTGGTAAACAAGTTATCAGAACTGGATGCAATTAGATCAGAACTATTTTTCTGACACGTTAGCCACTCTGTTCTGAATGCTTTCTGCTAGTGAACAGACAAAAACACTATATATTATTTTCCAGTACTCTTCTAACTTACATGTTGACAGGTTTTTCCCCCTAGAAATTTTTTTATACTTTTAAAAAAAAGAAGAAACTAAAAAGTGCTAAACTTTCACAGCCTCATATAACAACAGAGCTGGAAATTTAACTGGTAGAAGATAAAATGCCAGCAATTTCAAATGCTCAATTGTATATTAACCCAGAACATCTTTGTAAAGAAACAAGTCAATCAATATACAAAACCTGCCTTACTTGCTACTGTTTTAGAGGGCGTTTTGTGAAGTGTAGTTCTTCCCTGCTTTTCTACAGTATCACTGGATCTCAAAAGTTCATTGAAACTCAC
This sequence comes from Heterohyrax brucei, assembly GCA_028571685.1. Lineage (NCBI taxonomy): Eukaryota > Metazoa > Chordata > Mammalia > Hyracoidea > Procaviidae > Heterohyrax > Heterohyrax brucei. The sequence goes on from CM053141.1 coordinate 177,660,655, forward strand.
TTTGGATAAAGAGCACACAGGGAAAGGAAAAATACATGGTGAACATAGACCAGGATCACACTTCAATAGGATGCCAAAGGAAATACAGAGAATTAAGCAGGCCTTTTCTTTGTTTACCTTTCCTAATGGTTTTAACTCTTTGTGGCCCATGGCAAAATAAACGAGGTGAGAATACTTTTGACTTTGTTTCAGCCAAATCTGAAGGGTTTTTTAAGAACAAAGTGTTTTCATTTAGGAGTCTACCTCGGTTTAAAACTAAACAATAGCTGACTTGTCATCACGAATTCAAGACAGAAGGAAAGAAATCAAAGAAAAACAATAACAAAAAAACTCCTAATTTTCCACCGAAATTAAAAAAAAAATCTGGAAAATATGTTACTACTTTTTTCATATACAAAAAAAAGAAGCCAAAGAAAATTTGTCACCTTAGAGAAGAATTAGTTCATGGATGTACTTCCTTCATTGAGAAATAAAGTGTCTGCTTAATACAGACTGCCACCATGCATTTGGTAGCAAATCACCGAGACTTGAAGCCAATCATAAAATCATAGGAACACCTACAGTATCGACACACTACAATAATCACTACCTCATCATTACACCACCAAGTTCCACTTTTCCTTATTAAAAACAAACTGAAAAGAAAAAGCACTACTTCATGTGATTATCAAAATTTCTAACAGGTGAAGAAGAAACCCTAGTCAAGAAATTAACCAGTGCCAAAGAAAACACTAAAAAATATGTCACTTCACAAACAATTGTGCCAGATAGCAATCAAACATTAAGGTTGAATGAAATTAAAAAATAATTTTCCTTCAATTAGCAGCTTAGCTATTGGTGGACAAATTGCAAAGATGTAATTTCAGCTCAGCAGCTCAGCAGGCCCGTTTGCAAAACGGAATTAGGAAAGTCACGAAGCAATGATATCATATTCAGTATGCTGTTCAGTTACATCACAGCTTTGAATAAAAAAAGATGCACCAAAAGCAATTAGCTTTAGAATGCATTCTTTATGTCTAAATGAACTGAAATACCTTATTCTATTTAAACCCAAGATAAAAACTAAATCATTCTAACAATCCTATATTACATTTCTTTTTCTAGCAGTAATAAGGACACTTCACTCATATGGTAACTACATTCACATCTATATTAATACATGCAATCGGCTTTGTCAACTCAATGAGGTAATAATAATAATAATAATAATATAATAAAAGCAGCTAATTTATTAAGCACTTAATATGTGCCAGTCAGTGTTCTAAGCACTTAACATGTCTGATTTCATTTAATTTTCACAACATTGCTTTCAGGTAGGGGCTACTACGATTTCCATTAGTTCGAGTCTAAATGCTTGCATATTTTCATTACTCACTAAGCCCAAATCAATCTTGCTCAACAACTCTGCATACAATTCACCAATGTCCAAAAACACTCCTCCCATCCCTCTGAGAAATACAGGTAAAGACAGAGAGAACAGAATTATCGGCGTAGTCATACAAGTTTGATAAACGCATCACTACTAATATGTTCATTTTTAATGCTGTTCAAACATTCACATGGAAACAGCTCTAGCGTAAATATCCCCGAACAAATGGCTGTATATTATCCAGGAGGGAGCAGTTGGACCGCCAGACTGGGGAAGTACTAGGCCATCTGGCTCCGGCAGTCTCTCCAAAACCATCAGCTTTGTTTTCACCCCCAGACTCCAAACAACACATTTTCCACTGTGATGAGTTTACATTTTCCCAAACACAGGTCCTGATCATGCATAAAAATTCCAAATTTCTTCATTCCTCTATGTGCAAGGAAATTTAAATCACCTGCATTTTTGACATGTTACCAAAGGAGCCAGAAAGCCACTAAAATGGGGTCCCTGCCTATAAACTTAACCTATCATTTGTTGTTTGTTCATTTCCCCAAATATGTGAAAGAACTTCTCTGCCTAGGAATTCCTTCGGAACTTATTGATATACTAAAAATGTGTTTATCTACCAATGAAGAATCACAAACTGAAAGGATTGTTAATCAAATCCGTGTAGCCATGGCAGGATATAATGAAACAATCAATAGGGAAAAATGCACTTGCATCAATAACCTAAAGTACTAGGAACATCAAAACAAATATATAAAGAAGCCTAGCTGGGGAGAGGAATCTGACAGCATTTCTGACTACTGTACCTGGGATTCCTCCTGTTCTGGGACTTTCTGAGGTCTCCTTACTACATCATCTACCTGCAAGACCATACGTACGCACAAGGACTGTGTGGTTACTATTTTCTCCCTTCCACCCCCCCCCCCCAGAAATGTTGCTGGGGGCATTTTGTTTTGGACACCCTTATGGAATTTGACACGCTTTCTTTGAATCATAAGAAGTCCCTTTTTTAAAAGCAAGATGGTGAGAGGGGAGCTAAGTTAAAGTTTTGTTCTGTTTAACTACTGAAAAGATAAATAACTCACTGAAGCAATCACATAATATAATCACATTTCTAAGACTACTTGAAAATCTGAAAGGAGGCACATTAAACCTCACACCTCCCCCATCCGGTTCATTTGAGCTTCTGCAGTAGATACTGTTTCTGGATGCCACAGCCAGAAACTCTGAATCCTACAGGCTTTCTGCATGCTCACTGACGGAATACCAAAAACAGCAATGACACGAACACAGACTATTTTTAGTCCTGCTAAACTTGGTTTTGAACAACCATTCTCAAAAGTAAGCTTTTTATTTTTTAGTTGTTGGGCAAATTTTTTTAAATAGCGTATAACCTATGAGTTTTAGAAGAGAGGCACATAGTTAAGGGGCTCTGATTCATGCTCATTCACATCTAATGAAGCTTTGTCTTTCTTGGTGGGGTCCAAGAGTTAGAGTGGTTACCCAAAATAATCTAATGAGACACTGTGACAAGGTGTGAAATACTGTGTCATGCCAATACATCTTGGTTGATTGAATACATTTCTGTCTGGCCTCAAAGCCCCACCCAAGATCAGAAGCACTCTATGAATATGTAGAGTGCACAGCTAGTTTGGGATTTTGTTTACCATCAGTCCCCTTGGAGTTTCAACCCTAACTCGTAGGTCAAGAATATGATATCTCCCATATAAAGCTGTATCTCTGATATGAAAGATGTTGTAACAAGAAATAGAGCATCTAAGAGCAGACACCTGTACACTGGCTAGGTATTCCTTTCATAATTTAAGACATTATTCACTGAATGCATTCCATTCTGCATTCTAAAATATGAGATTCCTGAGTCTATCTGAAAGAATTACACAGAAAGGGAAAAATGCAGCCATTTCATCAGTTAGGTCAAGCCTGAAATATAAATTATTATGTCACAGCTAGGGAAAGTTATGCTTCTTCACATTGGTCTTCTTTTTGGATACTATTGCATTAACCGTGTACATAAGAAGCTAATCTACTTCCAGAACTCTTACTGCACACAATTAAAGAACCAGATATTGGGCAGGGATTGCCTTTCAGGGTGAAAGCTATAGAGAAGGTAGCTGTTTAGGCAGTGACTGGGAAAGCAAACAGGTATGCCTCAAAAAAATTCCTTTTTCTCAATATTTTTAGACTAAATCCAGATAATTACTTAAACCTCTCTTCAGGTTATGCTCCACCAAAAGATGTAATTGTACACATTTATACTTTTTAACATTAAGGCAGATGACTTTCTTATACTTGCTATTATTAAAAATAAATTATATCTTGTTCTTTTTCCTGTTTCTCTCAACTGATATTTGTGATAATGCCAAGCAAAGAATGCCTTAAACTGCAGTTTTCTTAAGCTTCATAATCTTAATAAAATTATTTTTTAAATCCTGTTTTTTAAAAATCAAATGATTCTTATCCTACCACTTTCATTTAAGAGTAGGCAAATCCGATTCATTTCATAACGGGGGAAAAAAATCACTTCTTGATAGTGCGTTCTGTTTAGAGAGGTCTCAAATAAAGTTTGGGGGGGTTAAATCAGAGAGAAATGAATCACTTCAACATCTCCTAATTTTGACTTCCTTAACAACTATTTGTTTCATAGTGCTGCCTGTAATTTAATACACTATGCCTCTGATGTTTCACAAGCAGATAGGCCTTAGGTACTGAATTTTTTTTTTTTTTTTGTCTTTTAAACAGTGAATCCTACTATATATGTATGGAATATGTATTAGAGGCCATACTTTCTTCTCCCTTACCATCTCTTTTTCTTTTTTTTTTTCTCATATGAGAATGACAAGAAAGGACATCCAGGGTATCTAAGACAATTTTTGAAAACAAAACTCCCTTAAATACATTTTTGTTTTGATATATTTTTGGAAACAGGCTTTTGTGTTTCTTCTTGAAAAGAAAAAAAAATTCAAAGGACATGTGGTGTCCAAATAAAAGAGAACTGGGCTATTTAATAATCAAATATTTTAAAGAAAATAAGATCAAGCTTAAAAGTATAAATGTGAAATTGCTCTGAATAATCAACCAAGTCATTAAGAAATCTTCAAGAAAGCTAAACATTTTAGGCAAATAACATGCAATCGATTGCAATAGATATTTGCTTATTATTTTTTAAAAGGCATTTCATATCCTCATGTATTCTATGTGGGTCACAATGAAATATGTGAGTAATAATAAAAGTTAGCTGTTATTAAATTGGTTCTTCATGGGCAGATTTTTAAAATCCCAAAAGCCTATCAGTGAGCACTTTGCACAACAGTGTACCAAGGCTTGTCTAAAATCAATATTCATGTATATGCTGATGTAAAACTTCCCAAGACAGTGTGCATGGAAAAATATCACTTCCTTTTTTAAAAAAGGGAATATAATAAAGTCACAATCAAGCAAATAAATTTTAACTTCTCTCTTTGTTCTAATTTCTTTCCCCCATCCAACACAGCTATCTTCTTTTTTTTTTTCTGCTTCTAAATCCTACAGCTACCTAAGCAGCTACTTAATTCTGAAACTAAACCTTTTCTTAAAATTAAAAAATAAAGTTCCTGTGCCTCATTAAAACGTCAGTCCGCTTTTCTGACTCGGCTCATAATTGTATCTTTTAAACCATAACTCAACCTTAATGTATACTGCTTGACAATCGCGTGTTAGGGAGCTTAAGAAAATGCCGTCCGTGTACCTTTAAGACTGCAAGCTCACTCGTGCTGCCTGGCTTCCTGCCAAACTTGGAGGCAAAAGCAGGAGGATTGTTGCAAAATATCCTCTAACAATTGTGGCTGCCTTGTCCAACACCATCACCAACCTCACTTTTTAAAAGAAAAAAAAAAATCTGTGGAGTGGATCATCTGTGATCTTAGACCATCTCACCAAGCTTGAAGAAGCTGTCTTTGCCCCCAACCCCTTCCAGCCTTTGCCTCAGGGAATCCGGACAAGCTTGGGTTTCAGAGGTTCAGCCCACTCCACACCAAGGTCCCAGGGCACCTTTGGGGCCCCCTGGGGCTCCCCGACCGGGTCAGAGGAAGGTCAGCCCTGTTCTTCCCACTCAGCACCCTGTGATCTTAATTCAAAAGGCCTGAGTTTCCCTTGAAGTCAAAGAGCCTTCGAACTCTTCCTCACGAGGCGGTGGCAAGTGCATGAATCGGCCCTTGCGCTGGGAAAGCGTTCCTACTCGTGCGTTCTCAAGTCCCACCAGGCTGGGACAAGTTCGAATCCCAGATCCGTCACTAGGGCCCTCAGAGCTGCTTCAGGAGGCTGGTTGGCAGTTTTGTGACTTCTCCGAACTTCGTGGCCCTCGAGTCACCCCCGCGGCGTGGAATTAAGAAACTTACTTGTTTTGTCATGGAGTCAATGAGGCGCACGTAGAAATCCTGCTCTGTCCGTATCCCTAGAGGGAAAAAAGGGCAAGGGAGAATTAAGTGAGAGGGGATCAGTTGCTGGGGAAGGGGGGGAAAGAAGAAAAAAAAAAAGGGAGCTTCAGGGAGGGTAAGGGCTACAAATATCCTCCCTCCCAGGGTTCAGAGACCGACCTCTGGCCTAACCTTCTCTCTGTAGCTCCTCTTCCCCTTCTCTGGAGGGCTGCCTTGGGAATGGGGTAAAAATCTCCACCTTGCCCTTCTAACTTACAAGGTGGGAACCCCTCTGCACTCTCGGGAGCCATCAAGACAAGGGCTGCTGGATCCCCCTGAGTATAAAGGGCCTTGGGCCTAGAATCTGGGCCAAGCCTAGGGAACATGCCTCTGGAAGAACAGTGAGAATGAATGCAACCCAGAGGAGGCGGGGCACCGCACCTGGTCCCAGGTACACGAGGGAGCAACTGAGGGAGCAACCGAGGAGCCCTTGGGTCACTCAAGGTTTTCCTCTAGCAAAATCTCCTCGAGTGAAACTTGGGAGAGGTGGGTTCACCCCAAGGGTGATCGACACTAAGCTGCGCGTAGGCTCTCATTCTCCTGGAGCTCCCCAGCCCTCTGCTCTGATTCGGAGCCCCAGGGTCGGGGCGCAGACCCTGCAGAGCCTCACCATTGCTGTAAAGGAGCTGGAGCCGATAGTGAATTCCGTTATTGGTCTTTTCGCTGTTGGCTTCCTGGGTTGCATCAGGCAGGACATGACGGCACAAGAGACAGAGGAGAAAGGTTGGCATGAATAAGTGAACCAACTTCGAGGCAACTTTCCCAAGTGTGGACCCCGGGCCGGGGCCCCACAGTGGTAGAAACCGCTGCCAACTCGGATCCCTCCTGCTGCCCTCAGACCCCCAACTGCGCGCTCTCCCCTGCGGGAAAAATCCAAGGGATGCGCAAAAGAGCTTCTTAAGGCCTCGGGCCTGGAGGCTGGGTAGGCAGAGGTAGGGGCCACGCGTGGCCAGGAGACCGAGGGAGGATTCATTTGGGCCCCCTTGGCGCTAAAGCGCGAAACCAGGCTTGCTCCTTGCCGGCTGCAGGGGCTTTGCGCGAACTTGATCGGTGCAGGGCTCCAGGGACAGAAAGCTAAGGTCCGCCCGGGACCGTAAGAGGTTTGGGGGACCGCGTGCCGGAGGGTGAGGTGGCTGATTCTCACTCACGAAGGGGCCTGCTCCCCCGCCTAGGGAGACCGGCGGCAGTGCCGCGCCCACTTACTTTTTCCTTCTCCACGAACCCCACAAAGGCTGTCCTCTCGATCTCCACGGGCTGGCCCTGTCTGTCGTAGAGGGCCAGGACGAAGTGGAAGAAGTTCGATTTCCGCAGGTTAGAAGGCGGCTGCTTCTCAAAGTGAGCCCGGGCCAGACCCACCCCGCTGCGGCCAAAGACGCAGAGTTAGACGCTGAACCAGGTGCCGACCCGCGCCCCCAGCCACCCCGCACACGCGCTTGAACCCCGAAGACACCTTCTTCTCTGCCCCCAACACGTTCAGTGGGTTTCCTCCACTCCCTCTCAGGCGCCCTGGGCCCAGTCGGCGACCAAGTAGCCCTTGTCCCCGCGTGTCCGGGTCTACCTCGTGAGAGCACTGCGCGGCTCCCCCACCCCCCAACTTGTCAAAGAAGTGTGAAAGTTTTGTTTGGGTTTTGCGCGGGAGACAAAACTCTGTAAGCATTAACTGTGACCTGAGGAGCGCTGCATGGGAAGCAAGAACAGTGGCATTGAGGAGGTGAACCCGTGTTCGCGGAAGAGAGCCCATCTTTTACAACTCAGAGAAAGGAGGAGAGCACAAGGAATTCGTTCCTTCCACCCCTTCGAGTCTCCTGTCTCGTCTCCATGGGCAGGTGGGAAGTGATGCAGAGCACACTCGGCTTCTCGATGCAGAAACCACCCTACGGGAAACCTCTCTGCGTCCCTGCCTGGGCCGGGTGCCCTGCCTCTGGTAGCCACATTTGCCCCAACCCTCCACCCCACCACCAGAGAACGCATGTGGAGAGGAAAAGTTCAAGGATGAGGCTCAAAACTGGCGGGGGGTGGTCGCTGTCGGAAAGAGGACTAAGAGTGCTTTTGAAAGCCACATCCTGACAAAGTTTCACTGTTCTGCGGAAATCCTCACAAGAGCCTTTCCAGAAATCCGAAGGACCGGGGCTGCTGGCTGAGCGCACCGCCTGGGACTGGAGACTGGAGCGCCTGGGGCGCCGGGCGGCTACTGACAGCCCAACCTGTCCAGCACACGCGCGCGAACACATATAAACAACACAAACACTCACTTTCGCTTCCAGCCCAGTTACCCAGTTCACTCTCACTGCCAACCACCCCCATCCTTGTGCTAGGCAAACATGGGAACAGGCGTTGGGGACACTTGAACTAAGCCCCTAGAAAATGAGGATGATGTAATTTGTCATCTTCCTTCTTCCCCTTCCGTACAGAGTTGGATAGGGCCTGGGTCCGCCGCTTCCCCCACTCCCTCAAGCCCAGCTAGCCAGAGGGCCTGAAAAAAAACCATCTCACTTGGGGCCAGAAACTCCCCGGAAAGAGTGCTTGGGGTGCTCAGGAAAGTTTCCCTAGGTCCATCTCCAGAAGCAGTGCCTTCAGGCCACCCAGTCTAACATCCTGGAAGCTGAGTGGGAGAGGGGCCGGAAGAAGTCGAGGTGACAGTGAGTGAAGTAGACTTCTTAGGAGATGTCAGAATTAAAGTTGGTAGCTACTCTTCTCTGGGTAGACTGAGAAAAACAGAGCTAGAAAGAGGAGAAAGGAGAACCAGATAGAAGAAATCACAGAAGACAAGAGGGAGAAATGAGAAGGGAAGAGGAGGGAGACACAGGGAGGGAAGAGAGGAAACAGGAGAGGAACAAAGATGAGGAAGAAAAGGACTGAAGGGACGGAAAAGAAGGGAGAGAAGGACAAAAAGGATGGAAAGAAGGTAAACAGAAGTAAAAAGGAAGGAGAGAGAAAAGAAAGAAAAACAAAAGGAGGGAGTGAAGAAGAAGGAAAAAGCCAAGATGAGCAGACCAGAAAGCGCAGTCACATAAAAGCACAGATATTGAACATCATGCTAGTGAGACGCCTCTTGTGAGTAAAACAAAATGAAAACAGCCACAGATGAAGCAGAGGAAAGTGCCGGCGAAGCGTGGGCTCGTGGCAGGCAGCCGCCCGATCTCCCTCCGGTCGCAGGCGACAATGACAGCGCGGCCCGGGAGCGCAGCGCCCCAGCGGCGAGCGCAGCGCCAGGCGCGGATGCAGGGACGCGGCCCGGCCCCGCCGCAGTGGCCGCCGCGGCCGCCGCCTCCTCCCGGCTCTCCCGGCTCTCCCGCTCGCCTCCGCCGCCGCCCGGTACCCACCTCTGCGCGGCTGTGTTGGCGTCCAGCACCCCGGCGCCCTGCATCCACGTCCGCACCGCGTTCATGCCGCTGCCCAGCGGCTCTTCCTTCATGCTGCTTCCACTCCGTTGGATGCTTTCCTGAATCCCAAACATGAAAACAACCTTTTCTTGTGGAAAATCTCCTCCCCCTTGAAATATTGGGGGGAAAAAAAAAAGGAAAGAAAAACGCCAGCCAGAGATTTTTTTTTTTTTTTTTTCTGAGTCGATGAACTCTCACTTGAAGATTAAGGCGGGCTGGAAAACAAATTTTTAAAAATGTAAACCCTCGCTCAAAACTGAGCGATAACACATACACACATACATTTAAAAAAAGAAGAAAAAAAAAGGAGAAAGGAAGAAAGGGAAAATCCAACGAAAAGACCAAAATAAAAAAAATAGAGATGTATGCTTGGCTGTTGGGGGTTGTTTGGTTGGTTGATTTTTGGCTTGGGTGCTTTTTTTTTTTCTTTCTTTCTTTTTTTTTTTTTTTTTTTTTTTGTAATGATCACAGGCCGGTGGAGGACAGGAGGGGCTGGAGTTTCCTTTTGTAGAGGTACCCTTCACTTGAAGAAGCAGGAAGAAAAAAAAAAGCCCTGATGGCAATTTAAGAAACAATAGACTCAACTCGCGCTGCCGGCTTTGCTACTTCAAGTGTCATTTTCCACAACCAGGCAAGTTTTTTCCTCTCTCTCTTTTTTTTTTTTTTTTTTCTCGTTCTCTCCCAACCAAAGATGTTTCTTTCCTTTCAGAGCGTGTAGATGAGGAGGACGCTGGTTGCCGTAGACAGATACACCAGAGAGGGAGAGTAGGGTGGGGGGGACGGGGAGAGAGGGAGGGGGAGGGAAAGACAGAAAGAGAGAGAGGAGAGGGAGAAAGAGAGAGGGGTGGACCCTGCGGGATGGAGATTCTGTTTTCTCCCTGCTAAAACAGAAGTGATTTGCAGGCTTTCCCTATGGAATCCAGTTTGACTCTCCCCAGAGCTAAACACAAGCACACTAACCCCAAAGGGAGGAGGCGTGGCCGGCGCTCCTGGCCACGCCCACTTAATTTGCATAACGTCATCCTTCCGCCTCTCGACAGCCAATCGCGGCCCAGGAGCCCGCTAGCTAGCGGCGCGAAGCCGTGCTCCTTCATTAACATCCCTCTCTTGGTGACACAGGGGCGCAAGCCAAAGTTCCGGACAAAGTGGCGAGCTGGGGAACGCTGAGCACCCGGAGCTAGACTGGGGAGGAACGGGAGCGAAAGGGGCCGGAGAGAGGGCAAAGGGAGTGGAAGGGAGGGATGTCTTTCCGAGGAATCTAAGCTTGGGTCTTCGCCCTGACCACTGCGGTCCCCTAACATCTCGCCGCTCCCTGTGCGCGCTTGAGGCGCGTAAACTGCACCCTACCGGGGCCGATGGCGCGTCCTGCTCCGCTTTTCTGGGACGTCGGGGACAAAGTGGCTGAGACGGGAGAGTCCGGGCAGAAAAAAAAGCAGGACGAGCGCCTCAGGTGCCCACCTCTTCGCTTTGAGGCATGAGTGGTGGGGTGGAATAGGGGAGCTTGCGGTCCGGGCAGTAGCGCTGGGAGCTTGCAGAAGACACCGCCTCCACGCAGGGAGGGGTGGGTGGATCCTCAGTCCCTGGCAAGCGCGGGGAGGTGGGTCCCCAGGGAGCGGCCACACAGGCTCTGCCACTAGCCCAGCCTCTGAAAAGGTGGGCAGCTGCTCTCCAGGCCGCCGGCGTTAGGCACTGTTCTCGTTGACGTACTCACAGATCTCCAGTGGTCCTTGAGATATAGACTGGTGAAAGGAATGCTCTCACTGGGACTGTGTGTGTCTGGGTGCGTTTGAAATTTTTCTCAGATTCAATCCTCAATCCTGCCTCCTGCCCCAAAGTAGTTTTTGCTTTAGAGTAACTACCGAACCAACAACATGATGTTAACTGTTCAGTCCGTTATTTCATGTAGCGTTTTTCTCCTCCTCATTCACTCTCTTTAAAAGAGTCGATTGAGCAAACCCTCCCCAGCTTCTGTCCCCGCCGTTTATCAAGAAAGATGGAGATTGAGAGAAAAGAAGAAAGAAAGAAATGTGTCCCACTTCAGGCTTTCTGTGTAAATGCTTGTGTTTGGCAAAGGAAATAGCTAGATGTCTCTGGGTAAGGTGCCCGTCGTCAGTTTTTAGCAGGTTGTAACCTCTAATAAGCACATGGTGAACTTCTATTTCACTGCCCTCCAAGGAACTCCCTAACGGCAGCTAGATCTTCTAAGTTCTCCTTCGAGGAAATTCCCTGCCAGAAATTGAGGTCCCTTTCTGCAGGCCTTCCTTGGTCCTTTGATTTAGGAAGCTCATGGGGTCAGTGATGAAAAAGTACATATACCCGTGTTGAATGGAGACAGGTAAGAGTTATGCTTTTTGCTCTTGGCAGAGCAGCAAATGAGAGTCACTTCCTGATTCTTCAACTGGATGAAAGAATGTGTGCCAGGCCTGAGGGTGCAAGGTTACTGTCCCAGGATACTGCTTTGTCTCCCATAACCTACCCAACTTTCATACCATTTAATCTGGACCACTTGTATGCTGAGTGCCTTCTCCCTGGCACCCTAATTAATGCCATCTCCAGTCACACACTCCTGAAAAAAAGAGTCTGGTCTGTCAGGATGCCCACAGCATCCATCATAGATTTTGGTACAGAATAGGTGTTCAGGAGGGATATAATGGTCAGAGACTGGAAGGGCTGTAAGTTTGGGGGGAAGAGAGGTAACTGGACCTTCTCCATCTCTGTTACAGAATTTACAATTGCAATAGAAACTGCGGTTGCTCATACTTTCCTGAAACTCCAAACTTAACCTAAGCCCCAAGCCCCAAGCATCCCCAGAGCTACCATTTTTCTCTGCTTGGGCCACATATTGTTCTGCTCAGAGTTAGGAGACCTGAAAGCATGGGCTACCTGCCTATCAGTAGGTCCCACAAAGCCATTCCATGACTCTGACTTTCCTTTCCTTAACGACCCTGACAGCTTGCCACGCTCCAGGTTGAGTCTGATGGGGACAGACCCTAGTGATGGAGAACACAGGATGAGGAGCCAGATCACAACCAAAGAGAAGTGGCAAAGGTGTCAGAGGAATAAGAGACACAGCCACTCTCAGGCTGAGGATCAGCAACAGACATGCAACAGATGTATTTCTGAGGGTCATGCAGAATCCAGCAGCATTCTACAAAGGATGTGTTTGTTGAGTTCCCTCAAGCTGTCTGACCAAACGAGAAATTGACCCGGAAAAAGAAGCCTTCTGCAACCCAATTCCTGCCTGAGAGCCAGTCTTTCCAGGAGCTACTAAGACAAAGACAATGTCCACATCTGTCAAGTCAAAGAAGGAAAAATAAAAGAGGACAGGAATCCTTTGCTAAGACTAATTTCTTTGGCTGTATGGAGACAGTCTATAGCTCACCTGGATGGTGAGTGTATTTATGTTAATCAAGCGAAGTGTATGCATAGCTTTCCTTCTGGGTGCCCTTCTTTTGCTTTCAACCCAACTTTCTCACCCTCTGATAAATGTCTAAGTAGGAAGAAGGCTAATGAGAATGTGAAAGGAGACCAAGAGAGTGACAGAAAACTAGCAGTGACACCCAAGCTAGCAGAATGGTAAATCTTTGTGGATTTCCTCTGGAGAATATTGAACAAGCAATTGCAATTTTAAACTTAGAAAAAGAATCTCTCAAACATGCTTTAATCTTTCTCTTGTGTGAGGCTAGCATCACCTCCAGAAAGACAAAGCAGGTGTGTAGCAGAATGACTATAAAGTGACTACCAAGACTGACATCATCTTTTTCACTGTATAGTCACATCTCTTTTGAGTAGACATTCTTGTATGTATAGCATGGCCCGGGATTTACTGTGTACCTGTGATACAGCTTTAGGATATGTTATAAGCAGGGGAACTTGTTAGAAATGCAAATTTACAGGCCTTGTCCAGATCTGTAAAATCAGAATACCTGGTGCTGGTGCCTGGGACTCTGTATTTAAAGATATTGAGAAATTTCTGATATGGGCCATGTATCAACCCTGAGAGGATGAGGAAAAAGGAAGGATGGGATGGAAGAAGGAAGGGTGGGATAGAGGAAGGAAGGTAAGAAGGAAGAGAAGAAAGGAGGGAAGCAGGGAGGAAAGGAAGGAAGGAGGGAGGGAGGGAGGGAAGGAGAGAGCCAGAGAAGAAAGGGAAGAAGGAAGGGAGGGAGGGAGGGAGGAAGTAGAAAGGACGGGGACCTCAGTATGGAGCAAATACAGCAGAATGGGTTCCTATGTGGTAGGAGAAACTGGAAAGATTTAGAGTTTTGGGGGGCATAAAGACCTCTCACTAACTTTCTCCAAGCTTCCCTAGCAGTGTGGGTAGCCTGCACACACCCTCCAGGGCTCCAAACTGCAGACAAGTGCAGCCCAGCCCTCAGGGTCCCCTGGGGAGCCCTGGCTGAAGGAAACTCAGCCCCAAGGAAACCCTTCCCGTCCCCGCTTTGACACCATCGCATCCTTGGCTATCCCAACACTCGGTATGCACAGGAAAAGCAATTCTCTTTGCTAAGGGGCATTACTCACCGAAGTGACTTTCGGAACCACAGGTGGGGAACCCTCCCCACAAATGAGGAGAAACAAGATAAATGCAGCTGAACTAGCACATGCAGACGTGGGAGGGGATCATCTCTGCCTGTTGGCACCCCCCTCCCCAGGCCAAGACTTGGGACCCTTGCCTTGGAAAACTACGTGGATCTCTTTTCCTCTAGTGAGGCTGCGCCCCCAGAGGGGTCTCGGATCAGAGAAAATACCCCTTTCCCTTTGCTGCATGCGGGAGACATCTGAGAAGGAGGTGAGAGAGCAGATCCCTCTTTCAATGCTTGGAAGAAAAGAAATGGAAAGACAGAGTAAAGAAGCCCAAAAGCTCAGTGTCCCTCCAGGTAGGGTCTATCAAGAGGCTAGACCTGAGGCTTGGAGTCAGGGTGGGTGGACAGAGACAAGGTGCTGCCTAGAGGAGGAAGGGCATAGGAATAGGTGGCAGCCCACGGCTCTGGGAAACTGAGTTGAGGGTGCCCTTGAGCGACACCCAGCCTATTGGGCGGTGTGCAGAGCACCGGCCGTCCACCAGCAAAGCCTTGACCCTTCCCCTCTCAGAGAAGACTCTACCCGCTGCCCTCGGGGAATGCGCGGGAGCTGCAGGCCAGGGTGCCACCGGAAATCCTGGCTCTGATCCCTATTCCATAACTCTCCCAAGGAAGCCTCCCCGGTTTACTCCCTTAGTCTTGGAGAGACTTCCAGCCACCGGGGAACTCCCACCCCTCAGTAATACAGACTAAGAACTGAAGTCTAGAAAGAAACGAGGACTCTCAAAGTCAAGCAGGAAGCAGACTGGATCGTCAAAACCGTGGCGCTCGGTCTGAGATGTGGGATCGCTTAGTCTACCTAGAACGTGGGGCAGCGGGGCAGGGCAAACAAACCTTTACCCTGGCGAGCCTACAGACTCCCGCGGATTTCCCCTGGGGCGGTCCCCAGATAATAATAAATGCCTTTTGTTAGACTTTACGAGCAAGAATTCACCGAATTCCCATAACAGACCAAAGAGGCAGATAAGATCATCCCCATTTTACAGGTGAGGAAACTGAGGTTCGGTGAGAGAAGTGAAACTTCTCAGCCTCACAGTTAATAAAGTCGCAAAGCCGGAGTTTGAGCCCATCTTTCCCCGGAGCGTGTATCCTTAACCTAAGAATCAAATCACCCACTCAGAAGCAGCACGAATCTCCGTGGTGCCTCCCCCGGAAACTCTCACGGGTCCGGGTTGCGTATACTAGGTGAGAAAGGAGTGAGGGCATAGTTTGCTTTCCCAAGGCAGGTAGCAGAGGAGACAGGAAGGCAAGTTTTGAAAAGTCCTAACTTTTGCGCAGACTAGACACATCCACGTGGTCAGAAACGCGAGTCTACGCGATCCGCTGGGTACAGGGCACTCCAGGGACGTGCCAGCTCCAGCCCTGGCTCTGCCATATTAGCTTTCTGGACCCTATCTTGGCTAGTGTCTGAGAGCTCCGGAGGCAGGCAAGTTCACCTAACCATGTAAGCACAGTAAAGGCGAGCATTTATGCTGCGATAGCGGCGACTTCAATCAGACGGCAGCAGACAGGAACTCCTGTTGATGTGCTCTACTGGAAGGAAAAGATGACCCTGCCTTAACTCGGCTACAGATACCTAAAAGCTGAAGTTAAACCAAACCTAGAGACTACAGCCAGGGCAGTACCCAAACCTGAAGCCGAAGTGGCTCTCGGGCGCTATCACACCGCCACCTCCTACCCTCCAGCTTCAAGAACTTTCGAGACAGAGGTCTGAAATGGGGGAACCCTACCTTTCTCTCTCCCTTCCCAACTCCTTGCTCCCTGGGTGAAAAAAGAGAACTCCAGGGATGGTTTCTAAACAGCAAATCCAGATGGATGAAAATTAGGCCAGCGTTGACTGGCGTGGAGTTGGGGATGGGACGGAGAAGGAGTAGGTAAGGGCTCGTCTGCTAAAGGAAACTTGAGAACCTGGAGGAAATGTTGAGAAGACCGCAGACACCGGAGTGAGTCAACAGTGACGCGCGTCTTTTCTTTGAGGAGCAATTTAAGAGATATTTACGCACAGTTCCGGGGCTGCGCGGTCCTTGTTGGCTACAGAGACGTGAGATGAGTATGATGTGAGTGTGCAAATATGTTTGCATGAGTGATGTTGCCTACATGTTTGTGGCCCTGAGTAGTGCACTTGTGTGCCACAAATGAGTGGGCACTTGGGTGCACGTGTGCGCTTGTGATTGCTGAGGCATTTATGCACACTGCGTCAGTACCCTCTGCATATGTGTATAATGTGTGCTTGTGTAACTTGTAGGTGTGTTAGTGTGTGTGCACAGAAGTGCTTGCGTGTGTGTGCAAAAGCACTGTACATGTGTGAGCCTGAGTTCAAACATGGCTTGCTTATACATGTCTGCGTGTGAAAACCAGAGAAGTCCCTGCAATCTCAGCCCAGTCTAGATGAAGATTCGGCGAGAAGTGAGCTGAGCTCCCGAGGGCAGAATTGGAGACTATTGTACTTTCTGTCCAGAGGTAGCAAGGAGCCGCCCAAGGGTGTGGTTTACCTCTCAACTGGGCTCCAGGCCGGCAAGGTAGTTCTTGTTACAGGTCCAACATTATGTGAACTAGATTGCTGCTGGACAAATCCGCGCTCATAATTGTTCCTCGCGAACAGTTTCTAATTATTGATGCCCTGTGTCCTAAACGACATCGCTTCCAGATTAATCGCTAGATTGTTTGTTTGTTTTGTCTCTCACCATCGTTATTTCGTGGCTGCCGTAAGGACAGTGCCAAGCCCATCAAAGAGGACCCTGCCCAGCGTCTCGAAGGCCTCCCAGAGCTGGTGGGTGACCTGCGGGCGCCCAAACCCTCCCTTTACGTGGAGCCACAGCGCCACCTCGTGATCATTTAGGCACACTTCTATCACTGCCGCTGGGGGGCGAGGTTCTTAATAGATCAGGCCCCCCCAGGTTCCTACGCTTGGTTCTCCATTTGTTTTCCCATTCTTCTCTCCTACTCTGCAAGGTTCTCTTTCTCCTCAATTTCCAGGGTTCCCAAACGCGCCTTGCCTTGGCGCCATAGTATGCAGTGGGAATGCCTACTCCTTTTCCTGATGAAGCGCAGCTTCTCTTCTAATGGAGACCTCAAAGCTCACTGCCCCCTGAGAAACCCTCTCAAGTCACTCAAAACCAGAAGCACTCCAGCCTTTCCTTGGTTTCTCTAAGTGTGCACATCACATCTGAACAGGAAATAACTATTTAAATAGCTCTTCTCGTTCCCTGGGCAGGCAGCGCCTCAATGACAGCTACTGTTGCTATAGTGACAACAATAACAATAAAACCTAATATTTATCGAGTGAATACTATGGAACATCTTATGAAATGTACTGTGTGCTAAACACTTAACTTGCACTCCCTCATTTTATTTTCCCAGAAAAACCATAAAGTAGACATCAATATTATTTTCCACTTTGCCAGTGTAGAAACTGGGGATCGAGAGTAAATCCCTTGTCCAAGATCTCGTTGGAGAGCCTGACCTCAGGTCTGTTCAGTGCTGGAGGCTCCTTTTCGTAACCTCCGGGTCTTGCACTTACTCAGTTCTGTATTTATAGGATGGGCACTCATGTATTTATGAATTCTTCTCTAAGAAACTTAGGCTAGAAAAACACTGCAATTATCAGTTACCTCTATTGAAATATCACCTCAATAATCTATCTCCAGTGGTTATTTCACTACTAACTATCAGGGTTGCTTTGGTCAAGTCATTTAACCACTTTAATTCTCAGTTTCCTCCATGTAAAATTAAGTTTACTATGAGGGATTGAATGAAGGGGGAAAAAATATGAAGTACTTGACATGATGTTATACATCACATATAATGTAGATTAGTTATGAATGGTAGTTATAAAAACTAAAAAAAAACAAAATTGGCTTACTCTTTGTTGCATGAATTTCACTGTACCTCTGTATGAAATTACCTTACTATTATCTTCATTTTCATCTTAGACATATGATATATGATAAAATGTGTTTAGTTTATTGTAGTTAGAGTGTTAGTACTACCCCTGCTTTGTTACAAGCATGAAGGAGCTAAGGGGAAAGATGTAACTAAACAGTAAATCAGCAGACTTTTATTCTTGTCTTTTCTTCTTTGTAGATTTTTACCGAGACTTAAAGACAGACTATAAAAGTGCTTATTATTCTGGAAAATACAAAACTTTGCTCTTCTCATTTAGGGGAGATTTTGCACTAGCTTAGGTTTTTTCCACTTGAGAAACCTTACTTCTAATAGACTAAAAGTTTAAAAATACATATCTAAGCAAATGATTATACCCAAATAAAAGCAATAAATGAAGCTTATTTAAACATATTCCAGATCTTCAGACATTTCCCAAAAAAGCTAAGTTTTAAAGAGTTGGAATGTCTTTCTGGAACAATCCATTAAACAATTACTCCTATTAGCAATTGAAGTGAAATGAACTTTTCTATATGATCAGGCCTTGGGTAGTGTAGTCATATCACACACAAGCTATTTGTCTTGAGAGAAAGGCATTAATGTACCGTCTCATTTAGGTGCCTCTCAATCCACTTCTCGAAACTTTACCTCAGCCCCAACTTAGTGCAGTAGTACCTGCTTCCCATTTTCTGCAATACCTTAGTATGAAGATGAAGGATAAAATTCAGGAAACTTTTACCTGCAACAGATGAATGTGTGAAGAAATTTTTTTGTATAGCTGACAGATATCTTACTCTCTGTGATTGGGGATTTGATTCATACCGATGGTGTGAGACACTGACTTTTCAACCTTAGGGTCTGTTCTGTTTTCTTTCTTCTTAAAGAAAAATTCTTAGTGTGGTAGTGATTAGAGATGCTCACAATAACTCTTGTGATCTTCCAGTCACATGGTAAGCTTTATGACCCTCACTGTGCTTAGATGTGATCCTGTGATTTGCTTTGGCAAATGAAGAGATAACAGAAGTGACGTGTGTCACTTATAGGTAAAAGCTTTAAGAGCCACTATGCAATTCCCCGAATCCTCTTCCCTGTGCCACAATTGCCAGCAACCCCAAATGAGGCATACGTCAGCCTGCCACTCCCTGCAAAGACAATGTGCAGTAAAGATCTCTTCAATTCACAATGGACATTTAGCATGAGTGGAAAATAAGTGTTACTTTAAATCCCAGACCTTTTTGAGATTGTTATTACTACTGTAGAACTTAGCCTATCCTGACTAACACACCTGGAAACATAAGATATCTTCACCTTCCTTTTTGTGCACAATGTGAATATTTGTCTCCTGAAGTGAAAAACTTACTCCCACACTTAATTTAATAATTAGGTAATGAAATCATTCAACTGTAAATTGGAAACTCATACAGAAGAATGTGGAAACCCTGGTGGTGTACTGATTAAGGGCTACATCTGCTAAACAAAACCTTGGCAGTTCACATCTGCCAGGCACTCCTTGCAAACTGTATGAGGCAGTTCTACTTTGTTCCATAGGGTTGCTATGAGTCAAATCAACTCAATGGCACTGGGGTTGGGTATAGAAGAGTGTTAGTCAAATGGGGGTGGGGAGGTGGAACAGAAATTACAGTTCTCATGGAATCCAGACTTTTTGGAGCCATAGAGACTATATGAATCCCTGAAACTATTACATATAGTTTTTAAACCTTAAACCTTTGATCAAACGTGTCCCCCGAACTATAAGACATAAAATGATATTGGTAAAGAGTGTACTTGTTGACTTAAGTGGATACATGAGGCCACTAGGCAGCTCCTGTCCAGAGGTGAGATGGAAGGGTACAGGAGGACAAGAGCTGGTTGAATGGACTTGGAAAGTAGAGGGTAGAAAGGAGGGTTGAGCTGTCACAGGATGGTGAGAACAGCCAGAGTCACATAACAGTGTGTAAGTTTTTGTTTGAAAAATTGATTTGGATTGCAAACTTTCAGTTAAAGCACAATAAAATATATATTTTCTTAATGTCCTCAAGTCTCTTTTAAATCAAACAATAAGTTAACTTGATTAGCAAACAGTGTCTGCCTGAGGATTGTACTTTTTTAAAGAAAAAGTGCATTGGGCAAATCTGTTGAAAAAGACCTCTTTAAAGTGTTGAAAAGTAAAGACATCATGTTGAAGACTAAGGTGTGCCTGACCCAAGCCCTGATGTTTTCAAAGACCTCATGTGAGTGTTGATAATTCGGTCTGCGAACTTAATTGTTCCCAGTTGCTACACACCTCATTGCTGACTATCACTATGGTCGCCTTTGAAGTACTCCCTTGGGGAAGCTATGTACCCACGCCGGCACCTAGTCCACCCTTCAAAGCAATTTTGGAACTCTTTCTGGAATGACCGTTATGCACGGTGATATGAGTGCAAATTCACAAACTTAGTTGTATAGTTGTCTATGGGGGAGTTTTTAGCCAGTAAACAGACAACCATATTGGAATACCCCCCTGCACAGCTGATCTGGCCCCCAATGACTTTTTTCTTTACCCAAAGATAAAGGAAATATTTAAAGGAAGACATTTTGATAATATTCAGGACATCAAAGGTAATACAATGACAGCTCTGATGGCCATTCCAGGAAAAGAGTTCCAAAACTGCTTTGAAGGGTGGTCTAGGCGCTGTCATCAGTGTATAGCTTCCCAAGGGGAGTACTTCGAAGGTGACTGTAGTGATATTCAGCAATGAGGCATGGAGCACTTTTTCTAGGATGAGTTTGCAAACTTAGTTGTCCGACCTCTTATGCTAGGGAAGGATCAAAGATGAATAAGGAAGACAGAGAAAGAATTGATGCCTTTGAATTATGGTGTTGACTAAGAATATTGAGTATACCGTGGACTGCCAAGAGAAGAAATACAACTAGAATGCTCCTTGGAAGCAAAGATGGTATGATTCTGTGTCACATACTCTGGACATGTTATCAGGAGGGATCAGTCCCTGAAGAAGTTCACTGTGCATGGCAGAGGGTCAGCGATGAACAAGAAGACCTTCAGCAAGATGAATTGACACCGTGGCTGTAACAACGGGCTCAAGCATTAGCAAAGATTGGGAGGATGGCACAGACACGGGCAACGTCTGTTCTGTTGTACACAGAGCGAATATGGGAGGGTAACTACAAGAATATATGAGATCAAATTGGGTGAAAGCAACCTGCAGGTTATATAGAAAGCTTGGGGGCTATGAGTTTATGTTGATGAGGGAGAAATAATTCAAAAGGAGAGTAAGAATGGTTGCATAATTTAAAGGATGTAGTCAGTGTTGCTGAATTGGTGTCTATTTTGCCACACACATTTTCAACAACAATAAAAAAAATGAAATCCAAATTTCATTTTCTCACTAAATTCATACACTTTCTGGGAGTTCAAACATCATTTGGAAAATTCTAAAGTGGCAATAGCAATCAAATTTCAAAAATGTTGAAAAGCAATTTCTAAATCATTGCTGGACTTCTGTAAGGTTTCCTTTCCAACTTGCCTGCTGCCTGCTTGCAGATACCCAGTGCAGTGAGTACCTTAGGACTGCGACAACAGAAATGCAAGTGAGTGGTTTGAAAAAAAGAAAAATTTTTTTCTCAGCATTTTTGAGGCTAGACATCCAAATTCAGGGCACTGACCCTAGAGGAAGGCCCTCTCTGTCCACTGTGGGAGGTCCTCATCTCAGTTCTCCCACATTCTTGTCAGGATCGCTTAGAAATCTTGGTGTCTGATCTGCTCTTATTAGCTCCAAAGTAGTTAGGTTTCAGATCCGCCCTACATTGATGACCACCTCACTACCATAACAAAGAAAACCCTATTCTCAAATGGGATTATATCCACAGGTATAGGGGTTAAGATTTATAATCCCTATTTTGGGAGGTAACACAATTCAGTCATAACAGGTGTCATTGGAGGAGACTGTTGTTAGCAATTACATTTCTCCCTCCATCGTAACTTTCTATAATTGCAGGTTGGGGAAAGAGAAAGACTAGCTGACATGGGTTTGAGGAACACAATCCAGGGCAAGCCACCTACCTTCTCCAGACATCAGATGCTTCCACTGGAAAATCAAAGTGCTAAGTAAACAAGACGATCTTTAGGGTGCCACCCAGTTCTACTAAGCCAGAATCCTGACGGATTTACCAAAAACACTGAACCCACTGCTGTCAAGTCGATTCCGACTCACAGGTGACATCAATTTCAGGAGCTAATGCTCTAATATCAGAGTTTTCATGCATTCCTGTACTCAGCACTATTTTCAGAAGCTTTTTTTTTTTTTAATACTAATCCCAACTTAACTGTTTCTTAGTCAAGATAGATAGTACTTTTTATTTTTTTTCAACTTCAGATTTTTTTTTTTAATGTGGAAATCTGCTAGAAATATAGATTTGGGACCATTTAAAATGCTTTTTCATTTTCTAGCCAAACGGAGAAATTTCCTTCTAAGTTGGAATACTATTCTCTTCGGGATTCATTATCTGATCTCCTAAGGAAACTTTCTATGAATTTTCTGGAAACTTTTTGGTGGAAGATACTGATTACGTGACAGGTGCCATAGGCTGAAATCACTAGTGGGGTATTCTTTATTCTTGGGGTGGCACGATTGGCTGCCAGAAATACCATTACTACCTCATTTGAGCAACGGTTTACATTTAACAAAATGGTGTCATGTGCATTATTGCTAGGACTCCTCTCCACAAACCAGGCAGCTAACATTTTCCCCCATTTCTCAGAGGAGGAACAGAGGCTTAAATCCTCCCATGGCACATGGCTGGTAAGACGCAGAGTTTAACTTTAATCCAAGAATCACAGCTGCCTAATAAAGTAAGAGAGATGTCTGCAATTTTACTAGGGAATAGGAAGTTTCAAAACCAGGCTATGGGGTAGTCCCTTACTGAAAGATGCAGGACGCATTAATGACAGACATTATTGCTGTCAACTAGTAACAGTTTCCCCTTTCCTTCTGGACACCCAACAAGACTGTGCAGGTATACCTCAGAGATGTTGCAGGTTTGGTTCTAGACTACTGTAATAAAGTGCGTATCACAATAAAGCAAGTCACACAAAATTTTGTTTCCCACTGTGTGTGTGTATATACATACATCCATGCATATATATGTATATATCAAGTTAGGTTTATACTATAGTACAGTCTATTAAGTGTGCAATAACATTATGTCTAAAGAAACAACGTACCTAACATAATTTTAAAAACATTCAATTGGTAAAAAATATTATCTGGACCTTCAGAAAGATATCTTCCTTTAGCTGGTGGGGAGTCTTGCCTCGATGCTGAGGGCCGCTGACTTACCAGCATGATGGTTCCTGATGGTTGTGGTGGTTGTGGCAATTTCTTAAACAAGACAACAGTGAGATTTGGTACATCAATTAACTCTTCCTTGAGTGATTTCTCCACAGTATGCAAAGTTTTGATAGCATTTTACCCATAGTAGAACTTTAAAAACTCGAGTCATTCCTCTCAAACCCTCCCACTGCTTTATCAACTAAGTTTATGTAATAATTCTAAATCCTCTGTTGTCATTTCAGCAATGTTTTTAGTATCTTCACCAGTAGATTCTATCTCAAGAAACCACTTTCTTTGCTCATCTATAAGAAGAAACTCCTCATCGGTTAAATGTTTATTGTAAGTTTGCAGCAATACAATCACATCTTTAGGCTCTGCTTCTAATGCTACTTCTTGTGCTATTTTCACAGTATCTGTCACTTCCCTCAATGAAGTCTTGATTCCATCAAAGTCATCCACAAGGGTTGGAAGCAGTGTCCTACAGACTCATGTTACTGTTGATATTTAACCTCCTCTCAGGAATCACAAATGTTCTTAATGGTATCTAGAATAGTGAATCTTTTCCAAAAGGTTCTGAATTGACTTAGCCCAGATCCATCAGAAGAATCACTGTCTATGGCAGCTGCAGTCATACATACGGCTTAAAAGTCAAAATTGTTCCCTTAACCTTGGGCTGCAGAATAGATGTTGTCTTAGCAGGCGTGAAAACACTAATCTCCTTGTATACCTCTATCTGATCTCTTGAGTGACCAGGTTCATCGCCAGTGAGCAATAATGTTTTGAAAGGAATCTTTTTTTTTTTTTTGAGCAGCAGGTCTCCACCATGACCTTAAAATATTCAGTAAGCTTCGCAAGCTATGTTGTAAACAGAGGTGTTATCAACCAGGCTTTGTTGTTCCATTTATAGAGCACAAGGCAGAGTAGATTTAGCCTAATGCTTAAGGGCCCTAGGATTTGGGGAATGGTAAATTAGCATTGGCTTCCAATTAAAGTCACCAGCTGCGTTGGCCCCTAACAAGATAGTTGGCTTGTCTTTTGAAACTTTGAAGCCAGGCATTGACTTCTCCTTTCCAGCTATGAAAGCATGTTATTGCAATATAAGTCTGTTTTGTCTACATTGAAAATCTGTTGTTTAGTATATCCACCTTCATCAGTCCCCTTAGCTAGATCTTGTGGACGACTTCCTTCTACGTGGGTACTTGCTGCTTTACTTTGCACTTTCATGTTATAGAGATGGCTTTTTGTCTTAAACCCAGTGAACCAACCCCTGGTGGCTTCAGACTTTTCTTCTGTGCTTCCTTACTCTCTCAACTTTTGAGGAACTGAAGAGAGTTAGTACCTTGCTCTGGATTAGGCTTTGGCTTAAGGAATGCTGTGGCTGCTGGGATCATCCACCCAGAGCAATAAAACTTCTCCACATTAACAATAAGGCTGTTTCCTCTTCCTTATCATTCTGTGTTCCCTGGAGTAACACTTAATTTCCCTCAAGAACTTTTCCTTTGCATTCACACCTTGGCTGTTTGGCGCCACAGGCCTAGCTTTCGGCCTGTCTCAGCTTTTGACATGACCTCCTCACTGAGCTTAATCATTTCTAGCTTTTGATTTAAAGTGAGAGACCCACAACTCTTCCTTTCATTGGAATACATAAGAACCATTTTAGGATTATTAATTGGCCTAATTTCAATATTGTCTTGTTCTCGGGGAATAGGGAGGCCTAAGGAGAGGTGAAGAGACAGGGGCACAGCCAGTGGGTGGAGCAGTCAGAACACACAGAACATTTGTTAAGTTTGCCATCTGATGTGAGCACAGTTCATGGCACCCCAAAACAATTACAACAGTCACATCAAAGAGTACTGACTACAGACTATCACAACAGATATAATAATGAAAAAGTTTAAAGATTGTGAGAACTGCCAAAACGTGACACAGAGACATGAAGTGAGCACATGCTGTTGGTAAAACAATGACAAAAGTCTTGCTTGACATCAAGTTGCCACAAACCTTAATATATAACAAACGATGTCGATGAAGTACAATAAAACGAAGTATGCCTGTACTTCTGTGAAGTTAGATGGGGCTATCTGACTCACTTGAGCCAGAATGTGTATCTACTGGTGAAGGAACCCCCAGAGTTCTTCTTCTTTTCAACCAGAGATAGTACTGGAAGTAGACTTACCAGCCTATTCCTTCCACGGTGACAGTGAAGACCAGAGTTCTTTGCCAATATGGAATGCATACAATGCAAACTAGCAGTTTGAGTCAATGTGATTTGACTTATTATTGTGCTTGCTTGTAATGTGCTTGCTTGTTATTGCAGCTTAAATTAGCCTGTCCTGACTAGTACACTCTCCTAAATCAAATTCCCAAGTCATCTGTAAAAAAGAACAATCTCTGTGGAATAGAATCTCTTAAACTTGAGTCACAAATACAAACTTTTCAAAGAGAAAACATTGTCCTAGACCTCTTATGTTTTTGTTTGAATGAATTGTACTACAATGTTAAATATGTGCAAGAATAAAACTCAGAGTACTTTTATTTTATTGTTTTGGGTAAAAGTTTACAGTACAAATTCATTTCTCCTTTGTTGTGGATTGACTTGTGTCCCCCCAAAAATATGTGTAACTATGTGGCTGGGCCATGATTCCCAGTATCTCGTGACTGTCCCCCATTTTGTGGTTTTCCTATGCTGTATGTTAAAGGATTAGGGTGGGACTGTAAATCCCTTTATAAGATCACCTCCCTGCTCCACTGTAAAGGAGTTTCCCTGGAGTATTACTTGCCCCACCCTTAATCTTTTCATCCTGCAAGAGATAAAAGGAAAGAGACAAAGAGACGAAAGCAGAGATTTGGGAACTTCACACCATCAAGCAAGCAGCACCGGGAGAAGAGTGTGTCTTTCAGACCTGAAGTTCCTGCACCAAGATGCTCCCTGGACAAAGACCGATACAATACTGGACTTTCTTCCAGAGCCAACAAGGGGGAAAACCTTCCCCTGGAGCGGACACCCTGAATTTGGACTCGTAGCCTACCGGACTGTGTAAGAATAAACCTTCCTTTGTTAAAGCCATCCACTCTGGTATTTGTGTTAGAGCAGCCCTAGCTGACCAAACACTCTTCAAAAATTTCTATGCAAATTGTTCTGTGACATTGGTTGCAACCTCCACAGTGTGTCAGCACTCTCTCCCCGTCCGTCCCCCTGCCCTCAGGTTCTACATGTCTCTTTGTCCAGTTTTCCTGGTCCCTTCTGCCTTCTTCTTTTTCAAATCTTTTTACTACTTTTTTGTCTTTCTCCATCCCCACCCTCCTCCTCCCCAGTAGCTATCAAAGATTGTTTCTCTCTATCTGTAAGCCTTTTCATGAATTTTCAGAGAAGTGGTCTCACACACTTGGTCCTCTGTGACTGACTCGTTTCACTCAGCATAATGCCCTCCGGTTTGCTCTACATTACGAGATAACGTCATGTTTTGCTAGTACCATCTGCTCAAAAGACTGGTCTTTTCCCATGTGATGGACTTTGAGTCCTTACCAAAGATCAGGTGACCACAGACGGATGAATTTACATCTGGGTTCTCAGTTCTGTTCACTGTCCATTGATCAATGTATCTGTCATTGTACTAATCCCAGGCATCTTTATTTTTCAGGTGTGTCTCTTGCACACAGTATATTATTGCAGTGGTTGTGTGTTTGTGTTTGTGTGTGTGTGTGTGTGTGTGGCGCTGACAGTTTCTTTGTTCCTCTTACTCTCCTGCGCTGAATTTCTTTGTTTCGTGGATTTTTTCTCTTTGTAGATTTTTTTTTTTTGAGACTTTATGTTTTCCTTCTTTATTCTGATGAGTAGATTTATTAACTTTCTTTGTGGTTACCTTGAAATTTACCCTTGTCTTCCCAGTTTCAAACCAGTCTACTGTTACTCAGTAGCACCTTGACTGTTGCTTAGTAGCACCCTGACTTCCACTCCATTAGAAAGTTCCATATCTACATGGTTTAGTCCCTTTTCTAATCTTGGAGACATAGTGGTTAAGTGCCACATCTGCCGACCAAAAGGCTGGCAGTTTAAATGTACCAGGTGCTTTTTGGAAACTCTATGGGACAGTTCTACTCTGACCTCTAGGGTCACTATGAGTTGGAATCAACTTGATGGACAGTGGCTTTATTATCCTTATATTGTTGTTTACAGATTAACCTCTGCGTTTCCCTGTTGTAATTCTCTTGCTTTTTAATAGACTTTGAGAGTTCATTTCCTGGGGTGGTATTTTGCTGGTAAAATTGTGTGTCCTGGATTCAGGCTGTGGTCTGATATTGTTTGTTCTCAGGTCCAAGAACTCCCTTTAATAATTCTTGTAAGTTTGGTTTGGTTTTTGCATAGTCCTTTAATTTCTGTTTGTCTGGAAACGTCCTAATTTCACGATCAGTTTTGAATGTGAGTTTTGCAGGATGTTTTATTCTTAGTTGGCAATTTTGTTTTTCTTTTAAGGTTTTATGTATATCATGCCATTGCCTTCTCGGCTGCACAGTTTATGTCCAATATCAGGGCTTAGTCTTATTGTTTCTCTTCTATAGGTGACTTTTTGTTTTTCTTGAACTGCTCTCAAAAGTTTTCCTCTGTCTTTCGTTTTACTTGAGTACAATTCTGATATGCGTTGGTGATTATTCTATATGGGGTTCGTTGAGCTTTTTGGATGGCCAGCTTTTCATCTTCCATGATATTAAGGGTTTTTTCCTTTTTCTTCATTCTCTTTTCTGATTTTTTCTCAAACAGAAATGTACTCAAGTGTTTATCTTCAATTGCACTGATCCTGTGTGCCATCGTGTCAAAGATGCTGCTCAGCCCTTTTACGACACCGTCCGTTTCTGAAATCTTATTGCTTATCTTTTGGATTTATAATTGTTATTTTGTATGATTTCCAGTTGTGAGTTTATTTTGGCATTTTCTTTGTGTATTATTTTCATAAATTCTTCCTTGTCTGCCTTTTCCATAAATTTTGTCTATTGTTTTTTTTGTTGTTGTTTGTTATTTGCCTGATTTTTGCTTCATCACTTGGACAGCTCTGAATATTAGAGACTTGAATTCCCTGTCTGGTAATTCCAGTGCCTTTTGTTCTACTGGGAAGTCATTTGGACACCTAGTGAAACCTTCCCATTCTCTCTCTCTCTCTTTTTAAATATGCTTTTATTTTGTCTGCTGTCTCTGAGCCATTGAGTAGTTATTTTCTTTGTTTATTGACTGTAGATCATTATTTCACTCTGATGCTCTGTTTTACTTGAAAATGTCAGAGCAGGCAGGCTGTGCATTCTTTGTTGTTTGCTCCTATGTGGTTGTGTTTTTCACCTCCTTGGCCAACAGGGAGGGCCAGTTGCTCAGTTGTGATGCAGCCGGAGACGTCCAGTAGGTGTTCTGTGTCCTGCTGGAAACTCCTGAAGGTGCTTTCCCGTACTCCCTGTCTGCTGACCTGCAATGAGGTCAACCCAAGCAGTACAGACACTGCACTTCCCGGCCAGCTGAGCCACCATAGCTTTCTGGGAGGCACCAGACAGAGACAGAGCAGCAGGGAGCAGACAGTAGTAGGAAAATGCACCTTGCTTGCTCTCAGGTACTTTCTCCTCCTCAGAGACCTTGGTAAATCTGCTCTCCTGTGCTCCCCATCTGCTGATCTCTGATGGGTATCTAAGATGGCAAAGCTGCACTGGGTTAGCTGATCAGGAAAGGTCCCTATAGTTCTTCTCATTCCTTATTTTCTGGCAGTTTCTTATTCCATTAGGTTTTTGGCTGTGATCTTTATCACTTCATTTGACACTTTGCATTCCAGGAGTAACATCTGACTCTGTTTTACTTAGTTTTGGGGTCTTTGCTGTTGAGGGATGGTGGAGTGCTTCTGTCTGTGGTGCCACGCTGACCGGAAGTCTCCCTTCCTGCCTTCCTGCCTTTGCTTTTAAGTGAGTGTTGCTTGCAGATGTTGCCCATGTGGTCTCATACACTTGACTGAAGGAAAAAATTCTTTATGCATGTAACTCCTAAACAACTGTGAAACCAAACTACAAAGTAAATAAAAACAAAAACCCCACAAAAACAAAAATTTATAAATGGACAATAATAAAATGTGCTGAAGGATGCTGTTGTGTGGAAACTAAGTTGCCAT
Organism: Heterohyrax brucei; assembly: GCA_028571685.1. Classification (NCBI taxonomy): domain Eukaryota; kingdom Metazoa; phylum Chordata; class Mammalia; order Hyracoidea; family Procaviidae; genus Heterohyrax; species Heterohyrax brucei. Next base: position 177,689,820 of record CM053141.1, read on the forward strand.
TCAAGTGTTGGAGTGTGGCATGTCTGTTTACCTGTGTCCTAGGAAACAATTCTACTCTCTTATCACTTTTCTGTCTCTTACTTGAAGTACCATGAAACATTCCTTAACTTATGCATTATAGGAAAAGTTCAAGGAGTCACTGCATGGTGTAAAACAGTTAACACGCTCCCCGCTGGCCAAAAAGTTGGTGACTTGAGTCCATCTATAGCACCTCCTAAGAAAGGCCTGGCAATCTATTTCTGACCATCAGCCATTGGAAACCCTGCAGAGCACAGTTTTGACTCTGCAACCATTATTTTCTTTCTTTCTTCTTCTTCTTATTATTAGGAAAAGCTCAAAGGAATTATTTCCACATCAAGTACACTTCACCAAGCTATGACAATTAAGAATCCCTATCAGCACCAATAAACACAAACTGAAACTTGAGCCCAGAAATTTTTTGTTGGTACCCAATTTTAAGATGATATCCTGGATGGATATGCTTGTGTTTGATTTTTTAATATTATTGAAATGGAAACTCTAATTTTTTAAAATTCTTACCCCAAATTGGGAAACCTCTCCCTCTCAAAGATATGTTTCAGAAAAAGTAGTGCTTCAGATCTCAATATCCTGAGGTTCAAATCCACATTCCACTGTTTTCTTCCTAGGGGACCTTAAGGCAAAGTGTTTAACCTCTCTGAACTTCAGGTACCTCATCTACAAAGCAGCAGCACTTATCCTAAAAGCGTGTTTCGAGGAACAAAGAGGACAATGTGAATAGAAGGGCTCAGCAGAGTACCAGGCTGCAGAGAGCATGCTATGTACTTTGCTCCCGGACCATAGTTACACTGCACATCCCAGCTTCCTTTGCAGCTAGATATGCACATATTGCTGAGTTCTGGCCAATAAAATGTAGTTGTAATAGATGGAAAACATTTCTAGACATAGTGCATACAAACTTTCTATACAATCCTCCACTCTTTTTCTCCCACTTCTGTGGTCTGAACCAAAGGCTCAAGTACAAGATTCTGATATACTACGGGAGGGTCAGCAAACATTTCTCTAAAGGATAAGATATTGGTTTAGTCTTCTTAGGCTGTGTTCGTTTCTTCATGTGACCACAATAGAAACACCAAAAATCAGCGGATTTAAAGAAGAAAAATTTATTTTCTCATAGTTTAGGAGGCTTGAAGTTCAAATTCCGGACCTTGGCTATAGGGGAAGGCTCTATATCCATCAGTTCTGAGGGAAAGATTATATTCTTGGTTTTGGAGGTTGAGGTGCCCGTTGGTTCTTTGGTGACTTTCATGTGACATTTATCTTCCCCTCTCCACCCCTAGTTTGTGCTTAAATGTCTCTGTGTGCTGTCTAGTTTTTATATAAAACTACGAAGTTATTAGATTTAAGATCCACCTCCTACACTGATATGACCTCAACAATATAACAAAACAACCCCCTGTTCCCAAATAGGACTCCATCCACACGTACAGGCATTAAGACTCCAACACACATTTTACAGGAACACGATTTGATCTGTAACACAGGCCATATAGTCTCTGTGGCAACTACTCCACTCTGCCATTGTAGAGTGGAAGTAGCCATAGATTATACGTAAATGAATAAGTGTGCCTCTCTTCCCGTGAACTTTATTTACAAACAGAGACAGTAGACCATAGTTGGCTGACCCCTGCCCTAGAATATGCAGAGCCACAAGATGGAAGAATCTGGGACCCTAAATGACTGATCGAGGACACAGGCTTTATTAATCGACAAAGAAAATGCTGTTGTCTTAAGTCATTGACATTTTAGGGTTGTTTCAACCATAGTGTAATCTCATACAATCCTCAAGCACACTGATGTCTCCCTAAAAATATGTGCCTTCCCTTTTTTCTCCAGGTATTGAAAACAGGGACTGCGAGTTAGCCATCTATTGATCACCTCGTAAAGCCTTTCCAACACATGTCAATGAAATGATTAAAACACCAGCAAATAATTATCATGCACATGGAGATCTATTCATGGATGCAACATCTACAGTATTCTACGTTATCACCGACGGCTTGTCTCTATCCCACTACCCTATTTGTGAACACATGTCTCGGTTATTTTGTGTACATTACATACCTAGGGACATATCTTTGTAAGACAATTCATACCTACAGCTATACTTTTGTGAGATAGTCTGCTTGGGGAAAGTGAGCAGGGCCAGGCTAAATGGTCCACTTGTGTAAGCAGTTTACAATAAGCTACATAAGAAACAATAAGTCCCTGGATCTGTTGTAAAGTCGACTGTGGGATGTTGCTCAGGTACTATACAACAGCACTCAGTAGTCCTGTCTCCTATAACCCTGACAATACCACCATTGTGGTTTGATATTTTAATTCCTATATTATAGTTAGGGAGCCTGAGATTCAGAAGGGTTAAAGAACTTTCCAAAATCATACACTGGCAATACCAGAAACTAGACCTGCCTGAGTCCTCAATATCATGTTACCCCTGAAGCCTTTAGAACATTATCCACCTTCTCTATCTCAGATGTGTCTGTTTGTGAGCTGTTGACCTCGGGATGAATAATTTGTCACTGCTCTGAGCGAGTTTCACTGAGTTTTAGAATTTCCCATTACAAAAGGAAAATATGTCCTAGATAACACGAAGAAAAATACTTCATTGTCTTAATTGCCTTTCTATTTCAATCAAGGAAGGCATTTAATTATTTCTGAACTATATTCAGAACTCTCTCTCAAGAACATTATTCTTCCCAAGTGAGCTAACCAAACCTAGGCAAAACATTTCTCGCATGTTAATCTCAAACATTTATGTGAGCATGTTTTATATGCCAATGACTATCCAAAATTCTTCCCATTTGTTTCTTCATTTATCCCTGGCAACACATCTATGAAGCAGGGATAATCATTACTCTCCTCTAACAAATGAGAAAACTGAGGCACAGAGAGGCGAAGCATTGGTCTGGGATCTTAAAGCAATAGGTGGGAAAATCAACATCCCGTCCCAAGCTGCCTCCTGAAGCCACTTCTCTCTTCACTACCCTACTGTGCTGCCTCTGAAGAGTTTGGGTTTCCTCTCTGAAGTTTCAATTGCAGAGTATATATGTAAAAGTAATGTGGAAGAACCACCCAAGATAACCTAACTCACCTTCTGAAAGGTCATCCAGGACTACAAGACTCTAGTATTTAAGGCAGGTCACCTGGAAGCTATGGGACCAGTAGCGGCAGAGTTGGTCTGGCTTCTTGCACACCCTGAGTGAGCAAATGAGTTCTTGCTGCTGAGCACAACTTCCGTGGGCCCTGGAAAAGCCAAGGTGACATTTGCTCAATGACCTGCACTAGCTCATCATAACTTCTGAAAACCATGAGGAAAGGAAAATATTTTTTGTTATTTTACCTTAGGGCCATTATTCTCACCTTGCCTACTTGTTGGAGAATGAAGAAAAATCTACGCAGTATTCACATTCCAAAATTACATAGCATGAATGGATGAGTTATGTAAGTAACAAGAAGAACACATTTTCTTGTTCGATAGACTGTGCCTTCAAAAAGCATGAAACAGAGGAGAGACTAGATTTTGAAATGTGCTGGCCACAATTGGTAGGAAAGGTGACATTTCAAATCGTTTATGAAGCTTTTAAATTTTATAAAGATTGCAAGCTGTGTGATACAGGTAGTTACAGACCAAAGCATTTCATACTTTGGGTTAAAAAGAAATTCCTTTTCTTTTTCTTAATTCTTCATGGTAGTCTTAGTTTTAATAAAACAGTTATTTTTAAAATATTTTAATGGCAATATTCTATTTCACTACTTTACATAAAGGCATGTGTGAGGAAACACTGATCTTTAAAATGTAAATTACAGCCTCTGTTCTCAGTATGTAAAATCACTGGTTGATTCTTTAATTGTATACCTTTGAAGGCTCCCTTTTCACAATGCTGAATATTAGTTTAAATGAATCTATCTTATCTCCAGCATACATGTAAATAAGGAAAACAAAAACCAAGAGAAAAAACTTAAAAACAGCCAAAGGAAAAAGGCAAATTACCTTTAAAGTAATGGTAGTTTGAATGGGTTCTAGAAAACAGCTGTCTTATTAACAGCAATAAAGACACTAAGTTTATACTAAATTTCTTAGATTAAGATTTGTGAAAGCCATAGGGCCTTGAGACATGAGAGCAGTTAGGCTTTAGTAAGGAACTGAACCAGATACTTAAACAACTAGAACTAGGTAAGAGATCTAAACAAAGCTGACATTCTTCTCATTCTCCTTTACGGTAGTGCATGGCCATGTGCAAGTACTTCACGAACACTTAAGCACACAAATTCCATTATGACCTTGGACATCCCACCAACTTGAACAGATTCAAGGATATGGGAGACTGATAGCATTATCACCGATCTTCTGGTTTCCAATTATGGCAGCTAAGTTATTCAGATCACCTCTCCCACTGGTTAAACTATTTGGCAAATCTTCAGAAAAGGATTAAAGAGGCAAGACAATGGTGGAGAACACCCAGGCCAATTTGGGGGAAAAGATCTGTAGTAAGATAAGTAAGAGTACTACAGTATTGCACATTAAAACAGTTATATCCCAAAATATTTATGTTTATTGCTGATTTGGGCTTCCAATCAAAGGTGCATGGGGAGACAGCAAAAGTCAAAGCCCAAAGTCCATCTGAAGGAGAAAATGTTACATGAAATCCCCTCACAGTAAGCTGAGATTTCCAAGAGCTAGATTTTCAATGTAAGGGGAAAGCTGGTCTAAACCCATCCTTCTCTCTGCAGCTCTAGGGAACATCTGGCCACAGACAAGCTCTAAGAGGATTTACACCCATGTGCTAACAGCCTGAGTTGGCTAAAGGGGTCTCACACTGTGAAAATAATTTAGTATGGTATCCATGTTTTAGTGTACCCAGGTGAAAACCAGGCAAACCAAAAGTTTCTCAGGAGGAGCGTATGTCTATGCTAGGCCTTGGCAATCCCTATAAATGATTCTGCCAGAGCAAAGGAAGCAAGCGGTCAAAGATTGACAAGAACATAAGGAGACACAGCAATACAATGAGAATCAGCAGAACCAGTGAAAAAAAAGAAAGAAAGAAACATATCTATGCTCTCACCATAATCACATGTTTAAAGGAAGAAATCACAAATTTGATAATATACATAGGAAGCAGAAAATCTATACAATTTGTCATAGCAGGTTTGAAAAAACAATTTTTTTTAGTAGACTAAAATCACCAGTATTAGTAACTCAGTAGATAGGTTTAACAGCAGGTGGAATCAAACATGAGAGAAGAGATTTAAAGAACTGAAAGATGAATTTGAATAAATTATCCAATGTGAAACAGAATAGGAGAAAACTAAAATGAGAGTAAGGCACAAGAAGTATGTAGTGAGAACTTTAATATACATTTGATCTAGGCCTTGGAAAGTAAGAATAAGGCAGGGGAAGTGTTTGAAAACAAAATAGCTAAGAATTTTCCAGAACTGAAAAAAACATATTAATCTATAGACTAGAAATGTCCAGAAAATCCCAAGCAAGATAAAGTAAATACAAATTTGCAACTAGACGCATGATGATTAAATTACAGAAAAACCAAAGCCAAGAGAAAAAAATTAAAAACAGCCAAAGGAGAAAGACAAGGTACCTTTAAAGTAATGGTAGTTTGAATGGGTTCCAGAAAATAGCTGTCTTATTAATAGCAATAATGAAAGACAGAAGACAACTGCTTTAGTTAGCCAGTACTGCTCTAACAGAAATACCGCAAGTGGATGGCTTTAACAAGGGAAAGTTTAGTCTTACACAGTCCAGTAGGCTACAAGTCCAAATTCAGAGTGCCTGCTCCAGGGGAAGGCTTTCCTTAAGTTGGCTCTGGAGGAAAGGCCTTGTGCTGCGTCAGTCTGGTCAGGAAGCATACCGGCGCGGGAACCTCAGGTCTAAAGGACGGGCTCTACTCCTGGCACTGCTTTCTTGATGGTGTGAGGTTCCCAATTCTGCTTGCTACCCTTTCCTTTTGTCTCTTGTAGGATGAAAGGATAAAGAGTGGTGCAAACCATACTTCAGGGAAACTCCCTTTACAGTGGAGCAGGGAGGTGATCTTATGACAGGATTTACAGTCCCACCCTTTAGCATACAGCATAGGAAAATCACAAAAGGGAGGACAATCATAAAACATCAGGACTCGTGGCCCAGCCACATGAGTCCACACATGTTGGGGGGCGCACAGTTCCATCCATGACAACAATGAAATAACAGTCTCAATATACCAAAAGAAAATAACTGCTGCTGTAGAATGTTGCACCCAGTGAAAAACAAGCCTAACCCTGAGAGAATTTGTCACCAGTAAATAATAACAGTAGACAGTTCTCACAGCTGTGTTGCAGGCAGAAGGAAATTAACACCAGAAAGAAGATCTGAGGTGTAAGAAAAGTTGTAGAACAAAGTAGAAAATTTGAGCAAATAAAAGTAACACTGACTGTATGTAATTGTGATAACAATTTGTAATGGGAAAAAAAAAGAGACTGACTTAAAGCATCAGACAACAAAAGTGCATGAGTTAAAAGAAAGGAAATGGAAAACTCATATGCCTTGTTTGTACCTAAAATAAAAACCCACTGTCATAGTCAATTCTGACTCATAGTGACCATATAGGATAGAGTAGAACTGCCCAATAACATTTCCAAGGAGCACTTGGTGGAAGAGAAGATAAAAGTTCTGATTACTTGAAGATGTGGATAAGTTAGTTATGCTGACTGTAATTTCTGAGATAACAATTAAAATTAAAGAAATAAAGTTATCACTTCCAAAATAACAGAGGGAATTAGCTGAATGATTATGAATAATCAAGATTAAAATTAACATGTTTAAATGAAAACATGTACACCACCATCCCTAACAGCACTATTCACAATACCTAAAAGGTGGAAACAAACCCAATGCCCATCAACTCATGAATGAATGAACAAAATAATAGGAAATGGAATATTATTCAGTCACAAAAAGAAATGAAGTTTTGATATGCACTACAACACAGAAACACCTTGAAAACACTATACTCAGTGAAAGAAACCAGACATAAAAGGCCAAGTGTTGCCTGAGTCCATTTATATATTAAACACTCAGAACTGGCAAATTCCTAGACAGCGGACTAGTAGTTGGCAGGGGGAGGTAGAGGGAGAAATGGGGCATGATTCTGCAACACAGTGATGCATAAGTTCTAGAACTAGATAGTGCTGATGGTGCACAACACTGTAAGAGTGTTTAATGCCACCAAATTGTACACTTCAGAACGATTACAAAGGTAAATTTTGTCTTATGTGTATTTCACTACAATTTTTTTAGAAAGCAAAAAAAAATGTCCTTAAACATCTCATCTAATACATCATTGCTAGCATTTTTTAACACATTCTTAACTATAAATAAAACTGGATCCTGTTTTAAAAAATACTTGAAATCACTTTGATACAAAAACATGACCAAAAAAAGAAATGAATATTATGGTTAATTGTACTCATGAACACAGATGAAAAAGTCAAAGGGAAAAATTTAAATACTGAATTCAGAGTACATTGGAAGAGTAGTACCTATGAACAAGTAGGGTTTATCCCTTGAATACAAGGTTGGTGAAACATCATAAAAATTGACTAATTCATCACATTAAAGATTTAAAGTGAAAGCATGTTATCATCACCATGTTAGTTACTGATGAAGATCATGGTATCTCCCCAGGTTGGGTACTGTGAAAGTAAAATGAATTTCTATCAAGGACCTACAACAATGCCTGGCACATAGTTAAAGCTCAATAAAATGTTATTTATGGTCATAATTTATAAACCCTAATAGGCATCTCATACACACACCATAAAAATGACATGGTGACAACATCTGATCTCCTCTAACTTCACAAGGTGTAGAGAGAATCACCATCAGCCCAAGGCTGATTCCTTTGAGGTGGAGGTCAGACATACCTCCTACCTCCAATCCTTTTACCAATTCTGACACCAACCATCCCTTCCACAGCACTCCCTATTTCTCTACTGAGATGGATAGCTCATTGCTATGGTCATACAGCATGCACAGTCAATACTCACGATTATGGGTTTGTTACATACAGGTTACATACAGTGCAGGATGAGAAATGCTCAGGATAAGGTTCTCCCATCAGGACAGCCTCTTCTCAGCTGTGTCCATAGTGGTTCTCTCTCTTGCTCTTAGCCTCTCAGCCTAACCTCTGTCCTGCTCCATCAGACAAATGTTACAAAGCTCTTCTAGCTCGTCTGTTAAGTGTCCAGAGGCACCCTACTCAGCCATAGGCCTCGGCCCAACAGGACTCAGCTCTAGCTGTATGGTTTGGTAAACCTAACTCCACCCAGTGCCTGGAGGCACCCTACTCTGCCAGCAAGCCTACTTCCTGAAGGTTCTCACCTTTCTTGAGCCACGGGCCTAAAAGCCCACTGCACCATCACCTGCTGCTTTCCTGCCTCGGCAGCCACCATTTCACTGCCATGGTGTATCACTGTTAAAGCTCTCTCTCTTAGTGTCCTGTTTCCAGGAGCTTCTCATTGCAGGAATCCCAGGTCCAAAGGTTGTAATTCACTCTTTGCTTGCTCTTCCTCCTTGGTGCCGGTGAGATACACTCTTCCAGCCTCTAGGATAACTCATTCTAAATTTAATGAGATGGTAAAAATGACCAATCCCCTCATTAAGATTCTGTACACCTTATTTGCATGGCCCCACCCCCACAAAGGTGCCATATGTCTTACTCACATTATTAGCATCCTATCTGACTCCTTTACTGGGCCCCGAACATCTTATTGCACTGTCCTCATCCAGCCGTTGTTGGGGAGTTACAAAGACTAGGGCTAGAAGGACCATATTAAGTCATTCACTGCACCACACACACACACGCACACAAACATAAATCTAAATGACCAACAAATACAAGAAAAGCTGCTCAACCTCACTAGGATTTATGCAAATACAAAATTAAACCAGATTAAGTTCGTAGTCATCAAACAGGCAAAAGCTAAAAAGTCTGACAATTCCACATGTTGCCGAACCCTGTAGGAACCCCCACGCACTGTCAGCTGAAATGTAAAATAACTGTGGCTACTCTGGAAAGCAGTTTGGCATTTTCTGCAAAGGTCTTACCTTATAATGCAGAAATTCCACTCCTGAGTAAATACAGAAATACATGTTAAACCATCTTATGTTCCAAGGCTAAATCCCACTTGATCATACATACAGTGTTTTTATATATTGCTAAATTTAACTTGCTAACATTTTGCTAAGGACTTTTTTATCTATGTGCATGAGAGAAATTGATCTGTAGCTTTCTTACAGTGTTTGGCTTTGGTAACAGAGTAATACTGGCTTCATAGGTTGAGTTCAGAAGTGTTCCCTGGCATTCTATTTTTTGAAATGAGTTATAAAAGATTGGTATTTCTTCTTCAGGTATTTACCGAAATTCACCAGTGATACAATCTGGACCTGGACTTTTCTTTGTGGGAATATTTTTAATTGCTAATTAAATGTCTTTATCTTTTATAGGTCTATCTCTATTTTCTATTTTTTCTTTGTTCAGTTTCAATTCTTAAGCCTGACTTCCTGGGGATTGTTCCTGTGTCAATATCACTGAGTATGCGCGTGAACAGTGCTCAGGAGGTTTAAACACCTCAAGTCAGTAAGGTTTTCACTCTTTCTTCATGGATCCACGTGTAAGATGGAGAGTGCATTCAAAGCTCAGGATATTTGCAAGTCTTCCCTGGCTACTATTTTGTGCTGGGCTCTCTTTTGTTTGCTCTGCGCATATGTAAAGGCTCCATTGGCCAGGAATGAATGAACAGCCTGGCTCACTCTGGTCTCTGTTGCACAGGAGTGCAGCCTCCTCTCAACCAGAATATGTAAAAGGTATTATCAGGTCCCCTATGGTTGTCTTGAGGAGCCCTGGTAGTGTAACAGTCAAGCTCAGCTGCTAACCAAAAGGTTGACAGTTCAAACTCAGCCAACAGCTCCATGTGAGAAAGATCTGGTGATCTGACGTCATAAAGATTATAGCTAGAAAACCCTGTGGAGCAGTTCTACTCTGCCAAAGGGGGTCACTATGAATTGGAATTGACCTGACAGCACACAACAAGAACACAACAGCCTTATATTCTGGACCTCGCTGTTAAATTTGAAACAGCCTGCCAATCTACTTATGGCTCAAACAGGACTATAAGTTTATGCAGTTGCTGGCTCTCCCTGTCCACTTGCCACCAAGATTATAACTTTAATTAACCATGCTTCCCATCAGTGAAACCCTTGTGACAGCAAAAAGGCTGCTGGTTTTCACGGTCAACCTCACCTGTTTGAATGACCACATAAAGCTAAGAGAAGACGGATGGAAGGCTGGGAACATCACAAGCAAAAAACGCCACCAGCTCATGCTCTTCTTACCCAACCCATTGTTTTTGTGTGGAGTCTTACCCAAAGTTCAGTACCAAAAAGCCAAAGCCACTGCCATTGAGTCGACTCTGGCTCACAGTGAGCCTATAGATCAGATTAGAACTGTCCCATAGAGTTTCCAAGGAGCACCTGGACAATCTGAATTGAAAACCTTTTGACTAGCAGCAGTACCACTTAACCACTATACCACCAGAGTTTCCCAAAGTTCAGTAGTTTTCATCAATTTGCTGTATGGCTTTAGTTAATCTTTAGATTACTGCCCTTATTGTATTCTGATGTTTGGACAGTAAAATTGCTTTGGGAGTCTGGAGTGGTTGACCTTCTCACTTCATCCTGCCAGAAGTCAGAAATCTAAAAACACATCTTCAGCTGAAATAATTAACATGCAGAAGAGTATATACAGTACAATTCCATTTATATCTACTTTTAAGTGCAGGTACAACTAAGCTATTTGGTTTACAGATATGGGCATATGGATGTGCGTAGTGCTATAAAGAAAAACAGGTAAATGTTTTTTAAGATAAGTGAGGATAACAGGAGAGTGGGGGAAGGAAGGGACCACGACTAGAAATGTCTGTGGGATGCACACGTAGTTTCTAGGATGCCAGTCTTGTTTCTTGACTTTGGTGGCAGTTTACAAATATGTATTTTATAACTGTTTCTTAAACAGTATGTATACTGACTTAGGCACATTTCTGTATGCATATTTTGTATTATAGTAAAAGTTACATAAAGCACAGTCTTTGCTCATTTATTCAGTAAGCACTCATTGAGCAATGTTGGTATGAAAGGCACAGCCACAGGCAGTGAGTATGCAATAATAAAAAAGGCACAGAAGGTCTCTATTCTTATGAAGCTGACAAAGTAGGAGAGCAGACAAACAAGAAAAAATAAACAGTTCATTTCAGATTACAATAAAAAGTATGATGAACAGAGCATTGGGTAGAAGGAGGCATGGGGAACCAGCTAGATTTGTAAGAGTAGATGACACCAGAGCTGAGCATGGGTCAGCAAGAAGCAGTCAACCATACAAAAAACTGGTGAAGCTCTGAGCTGATGTGGAGGACCTTGGATACCAGATGGGATGCAGGATTCTTTAAAACCTGATTCAGTGCTCTTGCTCTAAGATAATCACAAATACAATTAGTCCTCTGTCATAGAGATAGTTACAGATATGCTAGAAAGACAATACTTGGCTTAGTATCCTGAACAGCCATGCTGGCTCTAGACTTTGTAACAGTGAAGTAAAGTGTAATTTGCAGCACTGGGGACATAGTTCCAGAAACTGGCTCAAAGTATACTTACCAGTGATATTCAGAAAATCTTGGGAGGCAAGTCTGTCAAAATACCATCATCTGCTAACGCTGATGTTAACACATGATCTAGTAAAATAGTGAGGGTGTGTGTGTAGAGGGGTATCTGCAAACATACGGAGAAGGATGGATCACAACCACCAATCAACATCAGGAGAAAAGGGGACTGAATTGAAGGAAACTGAGGCATCCCTCAGACCATCACCAGTAAGTCTGTCACCAGAAATTAATTATGCTTCACTGCTGATTTTTATTCATATACTTAGTGTATCTTGGGAAATCGTATCATATATACTCACTGTGTTTAGAATTTCAGTGTAGTTACAGTGATGAAAACGGGGGGAGGTTCTGACTAATTTTTTGTAGGGGTGGAGTACAGTTTTACGAAATTTGTTACAGAGAAAGAAAACCATTTTATTTTGATTTATAATCATGAAAATGTCTTCCAAAAGGAATTTCTCCAGATAGTTTTTAGCAGCTACGAAGATTGCCTCATGCTAGACAGAAAGCATTCTGTTTTGTTCAAAGGTAAAACTGGTTTGAATACGGACTTGGATAATTGTTTACTCTTTGACCTCTCAGCTTTTGAACTCCTAATGGCAAATTTAGCCTGCTTTTCCAAGAAGAAAAGTATGAAAAAATAATTTTTACAATGCAGGAAACGATTAGTGTATTGATCTTTATGAATATCCTGATGTGTTTACTTTTTAATGTTTTTTTTTTTTAACGGTGACACAGGCATGAAGATAACAAAACACATTGATGGAAATTCTTTGTCTCTCCCTGTTTAAATTATTTAGTAACAACAAGTAGCTAAAAAGTAATCCCTGCTCCTATTAAACCCCCTGTGCTAATTGTAGCCAGCAAATTAGTGATTACACCCAGTTATCCAAAGCAGGACAGGACTAAACTAATGACAGACAGTAAAGAGTGCAATTAAATGGCTCCATTTCATACGTCTTCACTCTGAATCTCTGTGAAGAATGAAGAAAAAAAGCTCTGCACCAAAATTGAAGGGGACCAGTTTTCTGATTGTGTCCTGGGGGATTTGGATAAAGCTCAAGCAATTTGAAGAATACCCTCAGGTTGTACTCAGCAGAATTCCTGACCTCTGCCACATCCTATCCATCATAAGCCTTTATCAGGAGGAGATGCCAAATCAGAAGCCATTTGGTGGCATATAATTGCTTCAACATTGACAGCAGAGGGGTGTATATCATCTTCTCTGTTAAAAGGGGAGCGTACAGACTGAAGGGAAGAAGAGCGAATCTAAAGGCAAATTCAAATAAACATTAAAGGGAAGTTAAACTGATGCTAAACTGAAATGAATACCAAAATAAAAACCAACGCTTCAAAATAGATTAAAGGAAACAATTAATAATGTACGATTTCTCCCTTTCTGGTCTGTTAGAAATGTTTAAGCTCCCAGAATCAAAAAGCGAGAGAAGAAGAAGTAATAAAAGAGGAAAACAACTTATAAAAAGGTAGGACTGGTCTGGGATGGTATATGAAATATTGTGACTGGGTCCATTCATACAAATTAAACAATGCCGAACCACACAGGAAGAAAGGTGTCTCTTCCCAAGTCTCAATTCTTTTGTTACACAGAAAGGAAAGTCTAGAACTAGTCTGTCTTCAACCTGACCACTTTCAAAACCTCTCTTCAAAAACAGGAAAACACAGCAGACCACAGGCTCTGAGTCTTTGGTGGGCCACTGCATCTTGCTCAAATTTGATTACATTATATTATTTTTATTAAAACTTTTGTTTTCATGGCTACCTTCTGCTTATGGCAGCTGAACTGGCTCCTGTTTGTGATTGGACTATCATTTTTTTAATCTCCATTTTTAAAAACTAAATCAATTTAAAGATGAACAATGGATAAGTAATGTTTCACCACGTGAAAAAATACAAAGAAAACGCATTTCGTGGGCCTGACATGGTTGGGCAAAAATCTTGTAAAAGGCCCTCAAATGACTTTAGTTAACCAGCTTTGAATCCTAGAGCTACAGGGGACTTGGGACAGGCAGCCCAATCCCTCATTTCTTAGACAGGGAAACCAGGACTCGGAGACAGGAAGAATGACAGGTCTCACAGCTCGTAACAGCCTCCTTTCTCCCCATTATTCTTACCAGTGTTTGACTTGTAGGCTTCTCAATGTCTTTATGTGTTGGAATTAGCTAAATGTGTCCGGTCCACGACTTGTCCAAGTAAGGAGACAAGCTTTTTTTTTTTTAACTGAGACTCAGAAAACCCAAGGCTTTTTTCTTCCTTTGCAAAACTTGTGCAATTTGCAAAACCACAGTGACATCTAGTGATGGCCTTCAATAATGCAACTCCTGACGCAACCCTTGCTTTAACCCCCAAATCCACTGCTACTGAGTCGATTCCAACTCCTGGTGACACTATAAGACAGAGTAGAACTAGCTGCTTCATAGAGTTTTCAAGCAGTACCTGGCAGATTTGAACAACTAGACTTTTGATTACCAAACATAGCACTTAAACCACTATACCACCAGGGTTTCCAATCTTCATTTAAGTAGAAGCTAATAGAAGCCCCGCTGCTAAACTACAAGACCAGCAGTTTCAATCTACCAATCTATCCTTGGAAACCCTATGGAGCAGTTCTACTCTGTCCTACAGGGTCTCAATGAATCAGAGTCAGCTTGACAGCATTGTGTTTGGTTTAGTTATTAAAAAGAAATGCTATTTTGTGAAAGATTCCTCATTTTGGATTTGTCTGTTTTTTCACAGTTAGATTCATTTTTTTCTAAAAGGAACACCACATCAGCAAAATTATGGCCTCCTCAGTTACACGATGACAGCCTCTCCATAACTGGCAATGTTAACTTTGATCCCTTGGTTAAGGTGGTGTCAACCAGATTCATCGATTGTAAAGTTACTGTTCTTTGCAATCAGTAATTTGTAGGACCATATTTTGAAACTATGTTAATCTCATTTTTCTTTTTAAATCTTCATCTATCAGTTTTAGCATCCACTGACAATTGTTGCCTGAATCCATTACTAGTATGGTAATTCTCTAACTCTGCCATTTCTCGTATATTTATCTGTTAGCATTTTACTCTCAGAAGACCTCTCTCTACTGTCTTATTTGTATTTATTTGCTAGTATAAACTCACGAATTCATACATTACTCAATGAGTTATAATTATTTCTTCAGCAATGTCAATGCCATGAAAGTAAAAAAATTAAGAGGCATTTTTCCAGATTAAGGAGATGGAAGAGCTCTCACAGTGATATAATGCGTAATCCTGAATCATTCTGCATGGGGTAAGGGGGAAGAGTTGTGAACAATTACAAAGGAAAGTGAAGAGCCCTGGTTGCATAGTGGTTAAAGCACTCAGCTGCTAACTCAAAAATTTGGGAGTGTGAACCCACCAGCCCCTCCAAAGGAGAAAGATGTGGCAGTCTACTTCCTTAAAAACGTACAGTCTCAGAGACCCTGTTGGACAGTTCTGCTTTGTCCTGTCGAGTTGCTGTGAGTCTGAATCATCTCCTTGGCAATTGGTTAGGTTTGGGGGGTTTGTAAAGGACATTACTGGGATACTTGGTGAAGTTTCAATAATACTGTGAATTACAGGTCCCAAGCCCAAAACTCACTGCTGTCGAGTCAGTTCTGACTCACAGTGACCCCATAGGCCCCATAGGACAGAGCAGAACTGCTCCACAGAGTTTCCAAGGAGCTCTTGGCATATTTGAACTGCTGACCTTTTGGTTAGCAAATGCAGCACTTAACACTATGCCACTGCAGATTCCAGTGAATTAAATATTGTGGATTAAATAATGATACTATATCAGTGTTACATTTCCTATTGTGATCATTGTGTTATGTTTGTGTGAGAAAATGTCCTTGTCTTAGGAAACACACACTGAAACACTTAGAGGTAGATGGGGCATCATGCCCCTGGTTTTTCCTGAAGTGGTTCAAAAGTGTGTGTGTGTGTGTGTGTGTGTGTGTGTGTGTGTGTGTGTGTGTGTGTGTGTGTGTGTGTGTGTGTGTGTGTGAAGAACGATGAGTGATTTTGTTAAAGTGTTAGCACCTGGTAAGTCTAGTCTAAAGGCACATAGAGGTTCTTTGTACCTGTCTGGCAACTTTTGTATCAGTTTGAAATTATAACAAAAAAGTTATCTGAAAAAGGGAAAATCCAATTTTAAGAGATTCTAAAATGTCTTCTTTATTTAAAAGAGAGCAAAATAGGCAAGCAGACTTGCACCTGAGGTATGAGACTTTCAAAGCCTGAGCAATTATTAAGTTTCTTTCCATGGCTGATCTAGTTTGAAATAAAGAGCCCTGCTCTTTTCATTAGGGGATCACCTTGCTAGTCAAGGAGACCTATTATAAACTTCCAGTTTTAATTCCCCAGATGTCTGAAGAATTCAGCAAAGGCACAGGTCGTTTTATAAATGTTCCCACACTTCTATCACCATGCACAAGAAATTGGTCCTCCAGCTTGGGTTCTAGCACGAAAACCCAAAGCCAACCAGCTGCAGTCACCGTTAATTTGTAATAGAGGAAGTTGGCTATGTCAACAAAAATTATTATGAAACATAATGGTGTCCTTGTTGGTTGCTGTCAAGTTGATGTGGACTCATGGTGACCCCATGGGTTGCGGAGTAGAACTGCTTCACAGCATTGTCTTGGCTGAGAGAAGGCTTTTGTCTACATTACTTCTGGGTGGATTCCAATCACCAATCTTTAGGTTAATAGTTGAGGGAAAGCCATTTGTGTCACCGAAGGCCTTCTGAGATACAGTTTTCCTCATCTTAGACGCTATAACAATGAAATCTAATACATAGTCCTGAATTAGATTACGCAGGAGGGGGGACAGTGTTGTCATAGCTCTTAAGGGGAACCATGTGAAAAATAACAGGGCATCAGAATCAGAAAACAACTCATGAACAACCTGCTTGTACAGATGACACAATGTTGCTTGCTGAAAATGAAGAGGATTTGAAGCACTTACTGATGAAGATCAAAGACCACAGCCTTCAGTAGAGATTCCACCTCAACACAAAGAAAATAAAAATCCTTACAACTGGACTAATAAACAACATTATGAGAAGGAGAGAAAATACTGAACTTATCAAGAATTTAATTTTACTTGGATCCATGGAAGAAGCAGTCAAGAAATCAAACAACGTATTGCATTGGACAAATCTACTGCAAACAACCTCTTTAAAGTGTTAAAAAGCAAAGATGCTGTTTTTAGAACTAAGATGCACCTATGGCAAGTCATGATGTCTTCACCCTCCTCATATACATGCAAACGTGGACAATAAATCAGGAAGACCAAAGAAGGACTGACATCTTTGAATTACTAGCATTGGTGAAGAACACTGTATATACCATAGACTGCCAGGAAAACAACTATGTCTTGCAAGTACAGGTGGAATGCTTCTTAGAAGCATTTTACCTACTTGGATGTGATATCAGGAGGGACCATTTCCTGGAGAACGACATCATGTTTGGTATGGTAGAGAATGGGCAAAAAGGAGGAAGATCTTCAACAAGATGACTAACCCAGGAGCTGTAAAGTTGGGTTCAAAAATAGCAACAACTGCAAGGACAGCACAAAGCTGGGCAGTGTCTCATTCTGTTGTATATACGGTCACAGTGGGTCAGAACTGACTCAACGACACATAGCAACATCTTTAAAAGAACAGAGAAGGTAGTCTCCTCCGGTAGCGAGGACGCAGTTGGGAGAGGGCTCACTAGATGTGTGTGAAGTTGATGGAACCAGCCCAAAAGTCTGGTGGTTTATGTTGCCTCTTTTAGGATTGTTCTCCCAATGTCAAGAAAATGCAACAATAAGCCTAATGTGTTTAACGGACACATTGTTACATGTGCTTTCTAAAAAAATGAAAGAAAACAGAAGCCAGTAGCAGGTGTGGGCTGGCTGACATAAGGCCATCCCAGAGATGCACTCAGAGCGGTTTGTGGTTAATGCTCCTCAGACTACGTGACTATGACCTAAAGTCCCTTCCCGGCCCCTCCAAGAGGCTGCCCTGCCTCGCAGCCCCCACACCGCCAGCCTGAGAGCTTTTCCTTCTTTTGTGTTTCTTGGTTCTTCGTTTCTTTTCCAGGGAGGGAACATTGTATAAAGAAAAACAGATAATCAAAGATACTGTAGGCTTTGGAATTAGCTAGCTATAGGTTAGAATCCCAGTTTGGCAGCTTATGGACTATGGGGTACATTTCTTTAATCACCACAAGTATCAATTTTCTCTCCTACAGAACTAGGGCTGTCTGATACTAGAGGTGCTGACTGTATTTTAAGCTCTGGGCCTAGCATTGTGGGTAATGTTTGACCCCTGGGCATCAGTATCACTCACCTGGACTGTGGTAGCTCTTAACTATAGGGTTGCTATGAATTGGAATCAACTTGATAGCAGTGGGTTTATGTGTCTAGTGGCTCCTGTACTTGAAGGAGAAGACACACAATACTTTTCTGAGTTCCCAACCAGTTATGTTCTCTCCTACCTCTGGATCATTGCCCCTGCTGTTCCCTCTTCTTAGGATACCTATTCTTTGCCTAACTCTGTCCTCATCCTTTGTCTCTCAGCCTCAACTTCACATCCTAAATGCTTTCATAGGACAGTGCTGACGGTGTAGCATGTAAACTCTGCTACTGACAAACATTCAGCTAACATTCATTAGCGTAAGTGAAGCTATGTTCCAGAGCACGTCACTGTCATCTAGTGCTTCTATAACAGAAGTGTCACAAGTGGATAGCCTTAACCAAGAGAAATCTGTCCTCCCACACTTTAGGATGCTAGAAATTCAAATTCACAGTGCCAGCTCAAGAGGAAGCCTTCCTGTTTCTGTGACCTCTGGGGTAAGGCTCTTGTCTTCAGTCTTCTTTTCTGAACTAGGGCCTTCTCTGTGCAGGAACCCCAGGTCCACAGGGCATGGTCTGCCTCTAACACTGCTTTCTTAGTGGTATGAGGTTTTCTTTTCTCTCTGCTTCCGACTCTCAAGAGACTTAAGACAAAACCTAATCCTGTAGAATGAGTCTCACCCACGGCACTTGGCTTGGCTTGGCAATCCCACCTCATTAAAAGCACAGAGGTAAGGTTCATAACACAAAGGAAAATCACATCAGATGACAAAACAGTGGACAATGACACAATACTGGGACCTAGTCAACTTGACACATATTTTGGGGAGACACAATTCCACCTGTAACAGGGCAATAATGCTAGAATTGTGCCCTTTGCCTTTCACTAACAGATGTACAAGAAACATCTTTCTCCTGGCCCGTGACTCTTCATTAACTCATGTTGAAAGGCACCAATAGGTGGCCACAGGTCACGATTCATCCTGTTAGTATGTTTTGTTTAGCTTTCACAGTTGTTTTTAAATAGAGCCAATATTTTAAATTGAAGAGACCTTAGATTCTGATGCTTGGAAAAATCAAGAGATCAACTCACATTGGGCCCACATTCATTTCTGCTCAGCAGTACACCAGCCGGACTCACTGTCCCATGTGGTAACTACTTAAATTTGAAGGAATAAAATTAGATAAAATTCAAAATTTGATTCTTCAGTTACAAGCCACATTTCAAGTGCTCAGTGGTTAGTAGCTACTTCAGTAGCTACTGTTTGGGATAGCAAAGATACAGAATATTACCATCATTCCAGAACATTCTGTCAGGTCATACTGACTATAGGTAGTTAGGGGGAGAGCTGCCTGCAGCAGGGGCCACCAGTGCTCTTCAGGTCTCTGTGGCTCCAGCCAGCCCATTCATCCCTTGCATTGCCCACTTGACCCCATAGGCATTTGAGTTGGAGAACATGGTCTGTTGTTCTGCGTCTTTGAGTGGATTCCAACTTACAGCAACTCTACGGGACAGAGGAGAACTGCCCCTGTTGCATTTCCAAGGCTGCCATCATTAGGAAGCAGACTGCCACATCTTTCTCCCACAGACGGGCCAGTGGTTCAAATGCTGAGTTTTCAGTGAGCAGCCAAGCACTTAAGAACCGTGCCACTAAGGCTCCTTAAACCTGGTCTACCCTCTGCTCTTATGTTACTACTTCCTTTGGCAAAGTTCTGAAAAGCATCACTAATCTCACCCTGTCAGGATGATAACAAAAGAGCTAAGAGTGGGATGTGATAGGAGAAAGTGAATATGAAAGCAGGGATAATAAACCCAGAAAGTGCTGTGTGTTGGGGGTGGAGGGGGGCGACACTGAGAGAGAGAAAGAGACGGAGAGATTGATGGGTTCCCAGGCAGAAACTGTTCCAAAGCAGGAAGCAAACCACGGTAGGAAAGTGCTGGGTTTAGGCAATTCATGGAAACCCTGGTGGTATAGTGGTTAAGTGCAACAGCTGCTAACCCTAAGGCTGGCAGTTCAAGGCCACCAAGTGCTCTTTGGAAACTCTACAGGGGTAGTTTTCTTCTGTCCTATAGGGCTGCTATGAGTCTGAATGAACCTGATGGCAGGGGCTTGGCTTTTTTGTTTGTTTATTTTAGGTGATTCACACTCTATGAAAGATAAGCAAGAGCAACTGTCAACTAGCAGTGACCCTGAGTATGCGACCTGTAGGGGTCACAGGTAACATAAATGATGTGATCTGGTCACAGCCAGTGAACCAGGTAGGAGAGAGAACATGAGAGGTACATGTCCTAATGCTATAATGGAGATA
Organism: Heterohyrax brucei; assembly: GCA_028571685.1. Taxonomy (NCBI): domain Eukaryota; kingdom Metazoa; phylum Chordata; class Mammalia; order Hyracoidea; family Procaviidae; genus Heterohyrax; species Heterohyrax brucei. The sequence goes on from CM053141.1 coordinate 177,710,237, forward strand.
GGCTTCGATCTTCTGATTTTTTGAGAAAAACTATGAATCCAGATAATGTTTTTTGCATGAAATCTCCTCATTTTGAAAGGAGAGCTCAAATGTTTTAGAAACATTCAAGCAAAACAAAATGAGTTTGGCAGCTGAAGTTGCCTGTGGATGCCAGTTGACAACTTTGGAGCCTCAGGAGTGGCATGGGAATTGGAGGTGGGCTAGCCTGTGGCAGACACAGGAGAGGCTTGGGTGTTGGAAACCCCAGTAGTCCCTGCAAAGTAGATTGTTCTGCAGTCCAGGGACCATGGCTGCATGGGCTCCAGGCCACCCAGATCTGCCTGTAGGGTGTCAAAGCGAGCGGAAAAGTTGAGCCTACAGATGGCAAAGACATTTCATTTTTGTCTTCAAAGTTTACTATCACTGCGCTAATACTACCCTCCTCCTTTTTATAACCAAAAAGGTTCTTAAAACACTGTGTTTTTCTACACCTCAAAGTACCAAGTTCACATCCCTTGCCACTTTCCCTTTAGACACAGATCATTTCTCAGAGTTATTTGTATTTTCTTCTTCAAAATAAACCCATAAGATAAGTGGCTGTGACTAGGAGGAGGGCTGTAGGAACGTGAAATACAGATTTAAAGTTTTCAGTGTTCCCAAGATATAAATCACCTCAGCTAATTGGCTTCAAGTGCTCATTCTCCTTTCATCTTTGACATGTGTTCCAACATACATGGCCTTTTAGAAATCAGCTCCCCACATCTCCAGGCCCCAAATACAAACAGAGGTTCTCATCTTTCAAGTCTACTGCTGTTTAGAGTTGCACAATATAGCTCGTAGCAACAAAAATACATATAACTAGTCCTTTCCACTGTGTTTTCTTGTTTTAAGCAGAGTGTGAGGGATTTCAGCATAATTCAGGGAAGACTAACCAAAGCCATCTGCTGTTGAGTCGCACCCAAATCCTGGCAAACCCACCCGTGTGAACAGAACTATGAGTTACAGGGTTTCCCATGGCAGATTTTTTCAGAAGTAACTTGCCAGCACTTTCTTCCAGAGTGCTTCTGGTAGGACTCGAACCGCCAACCTTAAGGAATGTTAGAGATTCCTTAGAAAAGACTAGTGAATTTAACAAAAAGCTATTAAACAACTAAAGAGAAAAACGGGAATTTAAGTGCTTTTTTTTAGCTAGCTAGCTAGCCACCTATCTATGTATCTATTTTCCCCTTACATGTACTTCAGAGAGTGATTTGATATTTATCTTTCTGAGGAAACAGTTTTATATTTTAAAATTCTTAAAACCAAGCCTTGTGCCTCTTCATTCTCAAACACTTCCCATCTGTTTCTACAAACAGTGTGGTCACATGGTCTGTGTGGCTAACGGTTTTTGTAGCAAAGGGGGATAATAATAAAGATCTGTGGCTCTCACTATACAGAAAATGTTTTCATAACAAATGGTACAAAAACACTTTATAACCAACAGCTGTTAACGTCCATACCTTTACAGATTGTGACTTGTCCTAATTAAGGCTTACTCTATGTCCCAATTTTCATTTTTTTTTTTTTTGCTGTTTTCCATTTTTAAACAGTTCACCAAAAGTTTCATACTATGAAAGCCCAGAAATCATCACTGTTTCATCTTGTCACCAAAGTTTACATACAATACCTTTGGATTTAATAAAAACAGTTGTCTTGGATATAGCATCATTTGGATCTTGTCTAAGGTGATGCAAGACATAGTGGAAAGAGCGTTAGACTGGACGTGAGGATTTCTGAGCACTGCTCCCTGCTCTGCTATCAACGGTGCAGCCTTGGGTTAGCTGAATGATTTGCTCTCTTGTGAACTGGAACAACTGGCCAAGATGTTTCAGGTGTGATTTGCTTTGAAAATTCTATAGCTCTTTAATTCCATATGCTTGTGGAGGAAAAAAACTGCTCACTCTTTAAAATATAAATAGCTTTAGATGTTTCTGGGTGGCCAGTCAACCAAAATGTTGATAGATGAAGTCAGGTCTCACACTCACACCTGCATGTGCCTGGTGGCCAGGCTTCACTGCTTCGCTGCAGAAAACCCTGCAAGCTATTACAACTGCCACCATCCTTAACCATAAATGGACCTCAGAGACAAATGTCTTCACGTGTGTTTCTCCTGTAAGAATCTCCATTCATAAACCTAGTAGTTCCAAGAACCAGGAAACCCCCCTCTCACTGAAAGAGCAGAAATATTTGCTCCACATAAAAGATTCTCACACTTTGATGAGATCAGAATCATTGGCGGAATTTCAAAGTAATACAGATGCTCAGATTCTACCCCAAGCCCACTGAATCCAAATGCATGGGGCTGGGTCCAGGCATCTGTATCTTTCACCAGCTTTCTGCCTAATTCCAATGCACAGGCGATAGTGGCAAAGACTAAGAAATGCTGACCCAGGTTCAAGTAACAATTTGGTGAGATCACAGAGTGCAAAATCAAAGGTAGACCCAAACTGAAAATCTATTCAAATGTAACACTTGGTGGCTGATTTTTCTTTTCTTTTTTTAACCGCACTACTGCAATTAAATAAATAAAAAGTACACAGTCTACACTACCATAAATAAACGTTAAATTTACCCACATTGCTTCTGGTTTTTACATTTCATATATATATTTATATGCATATATATGTATTTTGCATTTTTATCAACCATACAGAGTATCTACTTTGCACATAGTAATACAGAATGTGACTAATTAAACGTCCCCAACTTGCCTGGTTGGGACAGATCCCACTAATAGTATCTCCTGCATGAGCAGCAGAGCTGGGTGGTGACACACTTATCTTCTAAAGCTGGCTGTGGTGGAAGGGGACCTGGGCTGGCTTAGAAAACCTGCCAGCCCCCTCAGTTCTGCCCACTGTTGCTAAGCAGGGATGAACAACTCATGCAGCCAGTTCTTTCACTGCTTCAAAAGAAGGTAGAAATCAAGTTTGAATGTTCCATTCTTGCAGTTTTTAAATTTTGGAAGCTAATTCAAATATTTTTAAATCATCAACAAATAAGGTACCATGAAGGCCAAACAACGAAACAAAGCAAAATTCATTAGCCTACAAATAAATACTGGTAATCTACTTCCAGCGATTAGCCCGTGGAAGCCTGATGCATCAGGACGGAAGAATGTCCCCGTAATCGCAGCAGAGGCGCCCCCTAGAGTAGAAGGCACTCACAACACACAGTGGCTGCTCAACAGACTTGAGCGTGGCAATAACGGGGAAGATGGCACAGGACGAGGTAATGTCTTATTCTGTTACCACAGACATGGCAACTGACAACAAGAAGATTTCACCTGAATGTCAAAAGTGCATACTCTATTCTAAGAGCTCTGAGCTCTGTATCCGAATCAAGGCTTCAAACCGGTTTGTTCTGGTTTGAACCCCTGCTGGGAACTTGCAGTTCTATCCCAGATATACTGAATCAGAATCTATGTTTAAGGTCCCCAGCTGATTCTTATGTATAATACGTCTGGGAACCACTGCTTTACCAGTGGTTCTCAGAATTGGTCTCTAGTAACATTAGCATTTCCTGGGAACTTGTTAGAAATGCAAATTCTCAGCAGCGTTCGGGTTGGAAGTCCTGATCTGAATTCAGTTAGATAACCCAAATCCCTTCACAGATACGATGTCATCTAGTTGGCATGTAATATTATGCTCTCCGCCTCTATTTGAGGAGTCACACATCAAGATTTTATTTCTGTGCTCCCACCCTCACCGCTCCACTGGCCCCACACTCCGTGGATACTTAAAAGTTTCTACCAGGCTTTAGGAATACAGTGGTGGGTTAAATTGTAGGTAAGTCTAATATTTGGCTCCTCATACTGACCCTATAAGACAGAGTAGAACTGCCACATGGCGTTTCAAAGGAGCGCCTGGTGAATTTGAACTGCCAGCCTTTCGGTTAGCAGATGTAGCACTTAAATACTATGCCGCCAGGGTTTCTACAGCACATGAAAAAAAAAAAAAAAAAAAAAAAGATACATAGGAAAAAGCATTCCTCCATGGTGGTAAAGATTAAAAATGCAAATGAGCAAAGTCTTAATGCCTGAGTCACACCTCGGAGGTCATTTTATTAGAAGAGGCTGAAGTCCGGGTAAAGAAACGCTGTGGCCAAGGACACCTCCGCTAGCAGGGTTGGGACTTATAACCGAGAACCCCTCCCGTATTCTAGGCTCTTTTCATCTTCTAACACCGCCTCGTTTCCAGGGAACCAAGGGGACTGATGATGAGGAAGGTTTGCCAAAGAAAACCAGCTGGCTGCATGCCACTCAGAGAGAGAAATTGAGTTTAGCCAGTTCGCCTATGGAAAGTAACAGTAACATCTAGAACTGGCTTAGAAATTTATTTTATGTTCATGGAGATTATTATTTCCAGCAAGGCAGAAGCCATTCTTTCTTTCTGTTAATTGCCGTCAAGTCCATTCTGACTCACAGCGCCCCCTTTGGTTACAGAGTAGAACTGCCCCATAGGGTTTTCTTGGCTGTAATCTTCATGGGCGCAGACCCCCAAGCTTGTCTGCACGGCCCGCTAGAGGGATTCGAATCATCAGTCTTCAACAGTCAAATGCAATTGTTTATGCCACCCAAGCACCTTTATCTTACCCTAGAATATATAAAACATACAAAGGCAAGGAGTTGTTTACATTACTAAGAATGAGGGGTGGGGAGTAAAAGCCAGTCAACTGTCTAAAATAAAATTTAGGAAAAAAACATCAACAGCAGTTTTAGCAAAAGCTAGGAAAAGGAACCTTATAGTTTGGTCAGTAGGATTTACTCAGCTTTCACTCGAAATACCTTACCTGTACTTTGAGCTTGTCCACACACTGCAACCGGATTTTGAGTCCCCTAGAAGAGGAGAGAAAGTATTTTTCTGAGTGGCCGCACGGATAATTGGTTCTACTCACTGTTCTAGGATTTATGATTACCTACTAAGCTAGTACTACCTATAACATCTAACTCTATTTTTTAAAAGCTGTATTATTCTCTGTCTTCAAAGTGAAAAAACAGGTGTGCTATAACTGAATTACAAAACTGAAGCATATTTGAATTTCAGAGACCAAATAATCATGCAATAGACTTAAAAAAGAGAAATGAAAATGATCCCTCGGTGGGTGAGTCTGTAGAGGAAGGTCTGCTATCATCAAATGTAAAGATAAAAGGTCCATTCCAAAAGTGAGATTATGGGTGATTTATATTCTTTTAAAATAATGTTCCAAATAATAAGCAATGTTGAAGAAACAAAAACCCACAAATACATTTTATTGTACTTTAGATGGTTTATAGAACAAAAATTAGTACATAGATTGTCCCTTATTAATCAATAAAACCGTAATTTGACATCCCTCAAAACTCTTTGATATGAAGTGAATGTGAAACCACAGTGCATTTCTTAAGAAAAAACAACCAGGTCCTAATGGGGGACCTCAGGGATCCTCATGTTAAAGCCAGTGTTCAGAAATCAGACCTCCAGAGAAATATTATGAAAACAGCATGCTTTATAGATTACTGTAAAAGTAGTTTTATATACCAGTGACAACACAAGTGCAAATACATGCTGATAATGAGTTTGAGGGTTTAGGTTGCATAGTACTAACTCTGGAAACCCTAGTGGTTCAGTGGTTAAGCACTTTGGCTGCTAAACAAAAGTCTGGCAGTTCAAATCCACCAGGCTCTCCTTGGAAACTCTATAGGGCAGTTCCACTGTTTTATATCTAAGGTCACTATGAGTTAGAACCAACTAAACAGAGATGGGTTTGGGTTTTTTCTTTTCTTTTTTATCATTATTAAATAAAAGTATTGAATCCAAGTTGGTTTTGCATGCCAACCTATCTGCAGCTCCCTCTGCTCTCCCCACCTGGTGAAAGCACACTCGTCCTTTTTACTCCATATATCTAGTATTCTCTAAACAAGCATCTGTCCCCCTGTCTCCACCATCTTCTCTTCCATCTAGAAAGAGAGCAGCAGGACAGTGTTTTAGTCAGCTAGGGCTACTCTAACAGAAATACCACTGAGTGTTTGGCTTTAACAAAGGAAGGTTTGTTCTTATTCAGTCCAGTAGGCTACAACTCTAAATTCAGGATGTCCACTCCAGGGGAAGTTTTCCTCCTGTCGGCTCTGTAGGAAAGTCCAGTACTACATCAGTCTTTGTCCAGGGAGCACCTTGGAGCAGGAACCTCAGGTCTGAAGGACGTGCTCTTCTCCTGGTGCTGCTTGCTTGATGGTGTGAGGTTTCCAATTCTCTGCTTGCATCTCTTTCCTTTTTATCTCTTGTAGGATGCAAGGATTAAGGGTGGGGAAAGCCACACTCCAGGGAAACTCCCTTTACAGTGGAGCAGGGAGGTGATCTTCTTAAAGGATTTACAGTCCCACCCTAATCTTTTAACATACAGCACAGTAAAATCACAAAATGGAGGATAATTGTAGAATACAGGGAATCATGGTCACATGGCTACACCTATTTTGGGGGGGACACAATTGAATCCATGACAGACAGCCTCCTATAAATGCGTAGAGCCATAATGTGCACACATCATATGGCCACACTGTGTCCCCGAGTCCAGTCCATTCTTGTCTGAAGAACTGACCTCTTAACTGGTGTCCAGTCAGGGACAGCAGCAGGTCCACGGGCCACGTTCCCAGGAAATCCTCCAGGCCGTTGGACCATCAATTCAGGTCTTTTAGTACAGTTCTTGGGCCACACACCTCTTTTTCCTGTCTTGTCCAGGGGACTCTACATCGTGTCCCCTGTCACAGCTGACTTTGGTGATAGCCAGGCACCATCTGGTTCTTCTGGTCTCATGCTGACACAGTCTTGCATACATATGGATTTGCCTCCTGGTTTTTTTTTTCCTGGTATCTTGATTGTTCTCAGTGATCACTTGTTCCAGATGGGTTGAGACCACTTCGTGTCCCTCAGACGGCAGCTTGCTAGCTTTTAACACCCCAGATGCCACTTACCAATACGGGGTGCAAAAGACTCTCTTAGTTATAGACTAGTTGTGACAGTTGGCTGCACTGTCTCCTGAACACATGGTCCCCACACCCCCATCCCTGCTACGTAATCCTCTGAAATATTAGACTGAATTTAGAAAAACTTTTAGCTTATGAACTCTAGTTGTTGATCCACTCTACTGTGTGCTGTCACTGTTTTCACCTAACCAAATTTCTATCAATGATCTAATCTATGACCAATGCTTTCCCTCCCTACCCACGCTTGTAGCTATCAACAAGTCTTCTCTTCTGTACATAGGTTTAATTTTGAAATCCTTACAGCAGGGGTTTCATTTGCCGCTGACTGATTTCACTCAGCATAATGCCTTCCAGTTGAAACCAGGTTATGAGATGCTTCTTGAAGTCATCACTGTTCTTTATCATTGTGTAGTATTCCATTAAGTACATGTACCATAATTTATCCAGTCATCTGATGATGGACATCTAGGTTGCTTCCACTTTTTGCTATTGCGGACAGTGCTGCAATGAACATTTGCGTGTCTATATGTGTTCATGTGACCACCTTCATTTCTGTGCGATATATTCCAAGGAGTGGGATTACTGGATCAAATGGTATACCTATTTCCAGGTTTTAAAGAAAGCGTCAGATTGCTTTCCAAAGAAGTTGTACCATTTTGCAATCTCACCAGCAGTGTAGGAGAGCTCCAATCTCTCTGCAGCCTCTCCAGTATTTGTTGTTTTGTATTTTTCAGATTATGGCCAACCTTGTTGCAGTGAGATGGTATCTCCTTGTACTTTTGATTTGGATTTCTCTAATAGCTAACGATCATGAGCATTTCCTCATGTGTCTTTTGGCTGCCTGGGTATCTTCTTGGGTGAATTGTCTGTCTGCCCATCTCCTTTGCCCATTGCTTAACTGTGTTATTTGCCTTTTTCTTGTTGATATTTTGCAGTAACTTGTGGATTATGGAAATCTGATGTCGATCCAACATATAGTTGCCAAATATTTTTTCCCAATCTGTAGGTAGTCTTTTAACTCTCTTGACAAAGTCTTTGGATGAGCTAAAGTGTTTGATTCTTAGTACTTCCCATTTATCTGTTTTCTCTTTTGTTATTTGTGCTTTGTCAGATTTTGAAGTCTAAGCTATGTATTAGGACTTTCTTTGTTGACCCTACGTTTTTTTCCATGATCTTTACCGTTTTATGTTTGATAGTTAGGTCTTTGATCCATCTGAGTTAGTTTTTGCATAAAGCGTGAGATGTGGGTCCTGATTCAGTTTTTATTTTATTTTATTTTTTTTTGCAGATGGATGTCCAGTTTGGCCAACACCATTTATTAATCAGACTATTCTTACCCCAGTTTATGACCTTTGGGTACTTGTCAAATACCAGTTTTTCATAAGCTGGTGATGTTTCTGGAGTTTCAGCTCTGTTCCATTGGTTTCTATGTCTCTTTTTCTACCAGTACAAGGCTGTTTTGACTACTGTGGCAGTGTAATAGGTTCTAAGGTTGGGTAGTGTGAGGCCTCTCACTGTGCTCCTCTTCTTTGGTAGTGCTTTACTTATCTGAGGTTTCTTGCCTTTCCAAGCAAAGTTGGTGATTTGTTTCTCCATCTCATTAAAAATTGTCACTGGAATTTGTATTGAGATTGCATTGTGTATGTAGATCACTTTGGGTAAAACAGCCATTTTTACAATGATAAATTTTTCCATGTATGAGCAGGGTTGGTTTCTCCATTTATGTAAGTCTCTCTTAGTTTTTTTAGTAAGGTCTTGTAGTTCTCTTTGTAAAGGTCTGTTATTTCTCTAGTTAGATTTATTCCTAGGTATTTTATCTTCTTGGAGGTTATAGTAAGTGGTATTGTTTTGGTAATTTCCTCTCTGATGTTCTTTGTTGATGTAAAGGAATCCTACCAATTTACCTATCTTTATCTTGTATCCTGATACTTCACTGAACTCTTCTTTTAGTTTTAGTAGTTTACTTATGGATTCTTTAGGATTCTCTGTGTATGTGATCATATCATCTGCAGATAGGGATATTTTTACCTCATCTTTGCCATTGTGGGTGTATTTTATTTGCTTGTCTTGTCTAATTGCTCTGCTAGAATCTCTAGCATAGTGTTGAATAAAAGTGGTGACAGTGGGCATCCTTGTCTAGTTCCCATTTTCAGGGGGAATTCTTTCAGTCTCTCTTCATTCAGGATGACGTAGGCAGTAGGCTTTGCATAGATGCCCCTTACCATGTTGAGGAATTTCCCTTCTGTTCCCATTTTGCTGACAGTGTTTAACATGAATGGATGTTGGACTTTGTCAAATGCCTCTTTTGCATCAATTGACAAAATTAGGTGATTCTTATACTTTGAGTTATTTATGTGGCTGATTGTATTAATTGCTTTTCTGATGCTGAACCAGCTTTGCATCCCTAGTATGAATCCAACTTGGTCATGATGAAGTATTTCTTGGACATGTTGTTAAATTCTATTGGCTAGGATTTTGTTGAAGAATTTTGTATCTAGGTTCATGAGTGATATTGGTCTGTGGGTTTTTTTTTTTTTTTTTTTTTTTTGGTGGTGTTTTTCCCTGGCTTTGGTATCACAGTTCTGTTGGCTTCATAGAATGAATTTGGGAATATTCTGTCTTTTCCTAAGCAGTGAAACAGCCTCAATAGTAATGGAATTAACTCTTCTCTAATAGCTTCATAGGATTCTCTGGTGAAGCCATCTGGTCAGGAATTTTTTTAGTTGGTAGTTTTTTTATTACTTTTTCAGTCTCTTCTTTCATGGTGGGTTTATTAAGTTGTTCTGCTTCTACTTGTGATACTTTTGGTGGATGATGTGAATCTAGAAATTTGTCCATTCCCTCTAGGTTTTCAAATCTGCTATAGTCTTTCATAGTACTCTGTTACGATATTTTTGATTTTGGTTAGTCTGCTGTAACATCTCACATCTCATTTCTTATTTGGATTGTTTCTTCTCCTGTTCTTGTTTTGTAAGTTTAGCCAATGCTTTATCAATTGTGTTGATCTTTTCAAAGAACTAGCATTGTTCTTTTATTCTCTAATTCATTTAGCTCTCCTCTAATCTTTATTATCTGTTTTCTTCTGGTGCTTGAGGGGTTCCTTTGTTGTTCTCCTTCTATTTATTCAAGTTGTAGGGTTAAATCTTTGGTTTGGGCCCTTTCTTCATTCCAACCATGTGCATTTATAAATTGTTGCCTGAGCACTGCTTTTGCTGTATCCCATACATTCTGGTAGATTGTTTTCTTTCTCATTTGATTCCATAGATTTCTTTACTGTGCCTTGGATTTCTTCTATAACCCATGGATTTTTGAGGAAGGTTTTGTTCATTTCCCATGAGATCAGATTTCTACCTATGTTTGTTCTTCTATTGATTTCAACCTCTATGGCTTTTTGGTCCAAGAAAGAGCTTTGCAATAATTTGATGGATTGGATTTTGTTGAGACTTGCTTTATGTCCTAATATGTAGTCTATTCAGGAGAATGCTCCAGGTGCACTGAAAGCCAGCCAGCCAAGTCGAGTCGGATCCAAAAGGAGGTGTCCTTATCTGTTGTTGGGTAAAAAGTTCTATGTTGATGAGGTCTAATTGCTTGATTGCTGCAACAAGATCTTCTGTATCTTTGCTGAGCTTTTTCCTGAAGGATCTGTCCGTTACTGAGAGTGGAGTGTTGAAGTCTCCTACTATTAAGGTGGAGTGATCGATCTCATTTTTCAGTGTTGTTAGTGTTTGCTCGATAAAGATGCTCCGGCATTGGGTGCATAAGTATTTAATATTGTTATATTTATATCTTGTTTATGTATGGAACCTTTCAGTAACAAATAGGGACCACCTATTTTATCTAAGATTGTATTGCCACTCCTGCTCTTCTTTGTATCTTGTTAGCTTGGTATGTATTCTTCCATTCTCTGATTTTCAGTTTGTTCATATCTTTAAGATGTGTTTCTTGTAAGCAAAATAGAGATGGATTGGGTCTTTTGGTCCAGGTTGTCACTCTCTGCCTCTTCATTGGAGCATTCAGTGTAATTATTGATAAGTGTGTGTTCAGTGTTGTCATTTTGATGCCTTTATTTTTGTGTTGTTGATATTTTGTATTGTTCTTTGTCTTAATATTCTGCTCTGGGTCATTTTTCTTTACGGGTTTATTTTTTGTCTTTTTCAGTGTCGGTTGTGTGATTGTTGAGATTCATATTACGTTTCTTGTTTTGATATGTAGTATTGTCAGCTTGCTTTGCAGCTACCCTTTTGATGCCCCTTAATGTTCTAAGTTTAAACCAAAATTTAACTTCTGTATATCTTCCTAATTTCCACTCCATCTGAAAGTTATAACTAGTGTAATATATTCCTCTTTATATTGTGATATTATTGTTTTCTTGCTAAGATCACTGGTTCACTTCTTTTAATATTTTTAGCTTTGATTGAACTTTATGACTTCCCTAGCCGAACAGAATTCTGGATGCTGTGTATTGCACTGCATCCTTAAGTATACATTTGTTATTGTTGTTTTTCTAAACAAAGAGCTTCTTTCAGCATTTCTTGTAGTTTTGGTTTGGTTTTTACAAAGTCTGTTTATCTGTGAATGTCTTCATTTCACTATTGTATTTGAAACACAATTTTTCAGGATATGTAATTTTTGATTGGAAGTTTTTCTCCTTCAAGGCTTTGTATGAGCCATCCCACTGCCTCCTTGCTATCATGATTTCTTCTGAGAATTCAGATGAAAGCCCACAGGTCTTCCCTTTGTACATTACTTTTAAGGCTCACTGCCTTTAAGAGCCTCTGTATATGCTTTGTTTTATTATGCTGATTATGGCTTGGTGTCTTTTGTTTGAGGTCTAATTCTTCTGGCATTCAATAAGCATCTTGGATATCTATGTCCTCTTCTTTCATAATTTCAGGGAAGTTTCCTGTCAGCAACTCTTTAACAATTATTTTTATTTTCAGCTGTCCCTCCCTGTTCAGGAACTCCAATTATTCATAGATTATTTCTCTTAACAGAATCCCACATGTTTCTTAATGCATCTTCATTTTTCTTTATATTTATTTTCTCTGACTTCTCATAAATGCTAGTGTCATTTGCTTATCTTCAAGCTCACTAAGTCCGTCTTCCAACTTCTCAGTCCTGCTCTTTTGGCTTTGAATTGAATTGTCTCAATCTGCAACTTTATTATTAATCTGCTGGATTTCAGATTGCTGATGTTTCAACAGTTCATGTAGCTTACTTAATTTTTCATTTTGTTCTATTGCATTTTGTTTAATCCCTAGGAGGGCTCTATATATGATTCTTTTGTATTCTACCTCCAACAATTTCAGAAAGTCTTCTTCATCTGGGAAGTTTTTTGATTATTTTGGGAGTTTCCAAGAGCCATGGTGGTCTGCTTCTTTAAATGGTTAGATATTGATTGTTGTCTTCATGCCATCAAGAAGCCATTCAATTTCTCTAGCATTACACCAGCAGGAGCTGTGGCATAGTTCTAACGGGGGAATACAGACATCACTAGGTTTGGTTGCCAGCCACCTCTGTGTTCTGTAGTGACTGGGCCCAGCTGGACTCTCAGGGGTGGTAGGCCCCACCTCCCAGCTGCTAAAGGTTGCAAGTTACTTGTGTCAAATCAGCATCATTACATCACTCAAACCTCTGGTGTAGCTCGGAAAAGGGAGGGGAGAAGAATATGATACCACACTTAGCTGGCTGGGACCTCTGCACCTTCCAGATGTGTTTAGCTTAAAAACTGCTTTTTGGCTGAGAGAGGCACAATCCAGCAGGTGCCAAGAACAACTTGGACCTCAGGATTTGCAGACCCCACCACACGGTTGGCAAAGATAGCACTCACTTATAGAGTCCCTGGGGGGCCATCAGCCAATGCTATGGTGTGGCTCAGTGACTGGAGAAAAAAACAAACAAAAAAAAACAACAAAACCCACTGCTGTTAAGTTGGGTCCAGCTCATAGCAACTCTAGAAGTCAGAGTAGAACTGCCCCATGGAGTTTTCATGGATCACCTGGCAGATTTGAACTTCCGACATTTTGGTTTGCAGACATAGCACTTAACCCACTATGCCACCAGGGTTTCCATGGCTCAGTGAAGGGTCGTAGAAATGCTGCCATGCCACTCAGCAACCAATCAGTGCTGCATTCTCCAGCTGGCCTTATTTTAAAAGCTGCCTTACAGCTGAGAAAGGCATTGCCCAGCAGCTTCTGAGAATGGCACTGTCCAGCAGCTGATGAAAGCAACAGGGCTCTCAGGGTGGCAGGCTCTGCCAACTGGCTGACAATGACAGTGCCCCATAGGCTGTCCCAAGATGCTACGACAAGGCTCAAAGAAGGGAGTGGGTTAGGGCCCTGCCATCCTGGCTGTCCAGCCCCCATCATGATCCCTGGATCAAATCATCTCAAAAACAGCCTTTCTGCTGGGGAAGCACTGTCCAGACAGGCACTGTTTGTTCAGTGTGAGATTTTAGCCCCAGCTGAGACAAGAAGCATGGGGGACTCTGCCACTCAGCTGACCAACATGGTGTCCCCCATGAGTCAGCAGGATCTATGGTGCAGCTCAGAGAGGGATGAGGGGTGCTGGAGCCCCTGGTTGGCAGTTGGGTTCCCAAGTCATGGCTGTCACAAGCACAAAACTCTGCTGCAGCACATGCTGTTCACTTAAGCATGATGCAGTTCAGCACATCAGTGTGCCAGCCTCACAGACCCAAGAGGACCTAGTCCCCACCGCCTGGCTAACAATGAAGGCACCTGTGTCTGCAGTCTCCTCCACTGATGCATCAGCAGGACTCAGCGTGCCACTGCTGGGCCTCTGATGGAGACAGTTTCCCCTTTCCTGTCAGTCAGTCCAATCTCACAACCCTACACTAGATCCCGGGACTCCCAGAATGTCCTCTCTCCTCTGTTCACTTATTATTCTAGGGCTTAGTTCTCAGTGGTAATCAGAGAGATGTGTGTCTAGTCTGCCTTCTTGGCCCTGCCCCCCACCCCCTTTTTGTCAGTACTGACTTTAAGACTCTTTATTAACTTGATATGCAGAGCCAATGAGGGATTTATATCTTATTATTTGATCAAGCATAACAGAAGGGGAATTCGGTCTTTTTTCAGTGGTATAAACTAAGGTGCTTAAACTTTGTCTTCTTCCTAAGTCAGTAAGTCTAGTTGTGGGTTAGAAAGTACAACAGCAACATAAAAAATGACTGAAAGACAGAAATTGAAGTAGGAATAGCATTATACAGTGTCACTATTCCAGTACCTTACAATAAGGAAGATGAATGCGTTTCTCAGCTGGTGTATTTTGATCATCCACAGGAGTGCTCCCAACTTCTGAACAACGTGCAGAACTGCTGGGCAACAAGTGAGTGGCAGTCATCAGTGCTGCTCACCAGAATCTTCTCTTTTCCAAGTCACGCCTCGGAAGGAAGGCTGCGCTTCCGCACCCTGAACCCTTGTGGCTGGGGGCGCCACAGGTGTAGTTTTGGTAGGGGGCAGGGGTAAGTCAGCACAAATCACAACTGGGCACTCCTGGGCAGAGCTGGTGCACCGCCTTCCGGAGCCTGTCCCCTTAGTCATGTTCATCAGGAATGTTCCCGAGTGGCTATTCCTGAGCATCTGTTCCAAACAGGACACCCACAAAAAACTCAGTGACTCATGGCAACCCATACAAGATGGCAAATGGACAGCTATGTAGTCTGAGACAGAAATCTGTTTTAAAGACACTGAGACTTTTCCATCATTGGTACAAAATACCGTAAGCTCTCCTGAATGAAGCAGACATCTATTTATCCAAAAGGCTGCAGAGGCTCACGTGATTTGGTGTCCAACTGGCATCTACCTGCCCTTAGCAAGTAAACTACATACTACAGTGAGCTGCTGATGCCAGTCTCTCCCTTTATAAGGGTTACTCTTCCTTATGACTGTATGACAGCACTCGGTCAGAAAAGCACACAAAGATCTCAAACGGTCTAGCTGCTAAAGCACAACCAAGAGAATGTCATAAATGACTGCAACTTTAGGCCTTTCAACAGGGCACCAGGAAGTTTAACATCTGAAAAGTGCTTCTTTCACACGCGCGCACACACACGCTCTCACTCACCATTTTAAATCAGAAATCCCTAAATCTCTGCATTACCACTAGAGGGAGCTGGCTGCTCTTTTTTTTCTGCCTTGCATGGATTCCCTGAAAGCATAGTGAGAACCCAGCTCCATTTGGGGAGAAATTCGAGCCTAAACACTTAGGCCAGAATGTGAAATTGTACGTCTGCCAGGCCAGCTAGCTAGCCTCATCTGGGGAATTCTGAAAGGCACGGCCCCAGATAGCCCCGTATGTTGAGTCGGTAGATCTTAAGTGGAGTTCAGAAATGTATACGATTTAAGCTGCCGCTAGAACTAGGTATGCCACCACCACTGGTGTAGAACCAGGGCTTTGAACTGGTAGACACAAGAATTAACTAGGGATCTTGTTAAAACTTTAGATTCAGAATGTCTGTGACCGAAATGCAAATTTTCAGCAGGGGGTTGAACCAGAAGAAACCAGCTGGAAAGTAGAACACTGTTCAGTGCTTCTCAATCAAAGCATTTTTTCATCTGTGGGACATATCTGACAGGGATCAACACATAAGAACCCCTGCTGGGTAAAGACTGAACTTCCTTAGGATGGCAATTCATCAGAACATTTAACAGTAAGAATCACAGGAGCAAATCAGTGTTATCTTCAAATTTAAATTTATTAAGACATTCAGCTATGTCTGTCAGTCTACATTCAAACTTGCTACTAAAAATAAAGTCACATCCCACCCACATTAGGAATACCAAGTCTGAAAAACACTTTTTAAGCCAAGCCTATTGTATAAATAAATGACTAGTTTCTTTTCATATCAAAATTCCCATAAAAAATTACATTCCCCCCTCCCCAGTCCTACTTGTAGCCATGATGAATGTAAAAATTTAAATATGACACATCCTTGTCAAAGAAAAGGTGCAGTCTATTAACAGCTTTAAAAGTGGCATTTGCAGAGTGTGATCATACAGTCGTGTACTCATTCCCAAGGTGCAAATATTGCCATTATTTAACACTGTTTGGATTCATTTGCAAGAATTAAACATTACACAGGATTGAAAAGTATACCTAGGGCCTTTATCAGTGCCCTAAAGCCCTTCCCACTTTGGTCTTCTACCCCAGAGTAGATTCCGAAGTGTTCATCAGAGTTTTAGTTTACTTCACACAGCCAACACGGTATACAACATATTAACAAAGGTTCATATACATCAAAATATTGAAGACTCCATCATAAAGTTCAAGAGTCTCAGATTACATGAATGCACCCGCAAGGCCCAAGTGCCCACCCACCCCCACCCCAAAGCACATCAGAAGTATGAGCGTGCTTCAATCTTTGAATACAATCAATGTCTTGACATCTTTGATTTCATTTCAGTGCTATACAAAACTCAAAATCACCTGGCTGAGTTCAGATTAACTGAGGGAAAAGGGAGTGGAAAAAAGGGCTAGTAACTACTCATACTTCTAACAAGAATGATCCTGTCCTGCAGAAAGTGACAAGTCCACTCCACTTCTGCCTGCGTCTTCCTATGCTATCCTTACATTACACTCTTTATCCACCTTTCCTTAGCCCATTTCAAACACTCCAGTCTGATTTATTCCTTATTAACCCGGGGCAGTTTATGAAGTTGTGGAGGCTGAATTTTCTTGGCAAACTTCTACAAAATATCAGCACAGAATATATAAATACATTTTGATCAGCATATGATGCAAAATTTCTCCCAGAGTGTCAAGGGGATGAAAGCAGGTGGTCTCCACTGAGAGCACTTCCCAGATCGGATCCTTGGAATGTCCGTTTCCTACCTGATCACCTCCTGCAGTCCTCCAATTTGAGTACAACTTCTGTCTTGAGTCACTCTCGCTCTAGAACATCACACCTTTATTCCTGCTTCTCCTCTTCTAGGCTTGCTGCAACAGGACATGCCTCATCTTCTACATCATCTTCCTTGGGATCAGAAGTCCCCTCCTGGCTACCTGATCTGCCAAAGCCCTCATTATTGTCCCCAGGACCTTCCTGTATCCTGGTCCCTCCAGGATGCTCCTGATCTGGGGGTTCAGTGCCTTCCTGATGCACAAGGTTCTGCTCAGCTCCAGCATTAGGCTGGGGAACTGGCTCAGTTCCCAATCCTGGAAGTGGAGACGAGTTCTTAAGGTGGCAGTGGCACAGAGGGCAGGTTTCCTGGACATACAGCCATTTCTTCAGACAGCCTGCGTGGAAGAAATGACTGCATGGTGTGATCACAGCAGACTTCATGTCCTGAAAAAGAAATAAAGATACCTCCTCAATGTCTGTGATCTGAAAATGTCAGTGCTACCCCCAAATGTTCTACTTCGAATTTTCTTCCAACAATCAGAAACTTGTAATGCACATCTTTGCCACCAGAGATCCCTTTAGACAAATAATACGAGAACCACTGGTCAACCGATTTTAAAACAGACATAAAAATCAACAAAGAGGACGAAACTACCTTTTTAACTGAGCTATTAGTGTGAAACTCATGATTACACAATTGGAGCAGTGTTAACTACTGGGTCCCCACAGGGATGACACCAGTGTAATGACAACCTCAGAGTATTTGATGAAGACAGGAGTTTTCCCACAGTTATGCTTCAACACAACTGAACAGATTACTCTAGGATGACATTATTTACAAGGAGACAAAATCAGAACAGCCATGTAACACCAGCGTATGGGCAAGGAAGAGGCAATTTCATTAGGGTCAGTGTATATCCAGCTTTCAAGATTTGCTCTGCTTAAGCCAATTTTTTCAACCTGCATCACAATCACGTGGAATGCTAAGTAACAGTGCATATTCCTGGACTACTCCAGACCTGTGGAATAGATTGTAACGAGAGATTCACAAATCTCTAGCTGAAACAAACAACCCATGTGAATTTTATGCACATTCAAGTTTGATAATCACTGGAATACGGTAGTATACTTTCCATTAATATTCCTTGGAAAAGGAACACTAAGAACACCAAGTTAGGGTTGTAAATATACATATATGCATACATATACATATATATAAGCAACCATTGACTTTAAATCCCAAAATAAGGAGTTGTGGCTATTCCAGAAATTCCTTGCCAACAACTGGTGACACCTGGAAATCAAATTTTCAGCAGAAAGCCATCCAAGGGAACGCAGCCAGCTGGGAAGCTACGCAATTTTATTCTTTCCTAAGGGACATCAGCAGGCAGTTCTAGCACCTCAAAAAAGTGATGTGACAGCAGGAAACACAAAAAGAACTTTTGAATCTCAGAGATGGATACTCAGATGTTCCACTGTTTAGACACCAGCGTCAGTATGAAATTCATATTACACAGCTGCAGCAGTGTGATCATTGGGTCTCCAGGGATGACACTAGTATAACAACACCCTCAGAACAGCTCCAGCTGCTGAAGCTCATGTGCCTTGACTCCATTTCCGATAGGCCCTGTCCTGAGTACACCGAGATTGCCTAGCATAAAGCCCAAGTTCACATTAATAAAAAAACAGAACTAAGACAACAACTATGTAACTGGAAAGGGGAATCGACATTACTCCTCAGCCCCCCAAAACACAAAAACAGATCCTGGAAAATAAATACATGTATTTTTGCTAGTACCCAAAAGTATATTCTATTTTAATAAAAAAAATTAGCAGTTACATGTTGCTATCAGAAGTTTCTAGTTGGCTGAAACACACACATACACAACCCATCTAAACTTTAAAAGCAGCTTTAGAGAAAGCACATTCCCTGTATAGTCATTGACACTATATAGTTTGATTCCCCCAACCCACACTCTTAACGAGTGCAATACATGGAACATAGTTTTCAGCTGCTGCTCACAATTTCTGGTTACATTTCCAATAGCAGAAGTGTAGTTCAGGTGTAAAAGTTGCTGCTCAATCACCCTCTATCACAGGTGATTGGTGTCTAAACTACAGGATTATTTTTTTGATGTTGTTTTAGTCCCAAGGCAACTTAAATGCTATCTTTAATTTGTATATTCAAGGTAGTTATCAGCTACTCTCAGAACATGTGCCACAGACGCTGGTAAGACTGACTTCAGTGGTATCCAACTGGCTGCCTCTACCACACCCTTTTCCCCCTCCCCACAAAGGCTTGTACCTATTATCTCAGCAACCCAGCAACCCACAGGTAAGCATGAAATCTCTCCATCTTCTGCTACTGAATGAGCGCTGCTTTCCCACCCTGGGAACACTGGGAGAGTCAGAATCTTGGCACACCACTTTTCAGAAGCTGCTGACTCCTGATTGACAGTGTGTATTTGATAGTACATATATATATATGTGTACAATAATCAGGAGCAAATATAAAATACACCTGACCTGTTTTTCCTTTATTTATGGGTGAGCAGTAACGTTGAAAATAACAACAGTAAATTAGAATTTGAAAGAGTAAATGAAAAGCTTAATTTAGAAATAAAATGGAAATATCTTCTCAGGTCTGTAATAATTTTTAAGGCCTATTTTTTCAAGTCATGGTGAACTTAGTTAACTTGGTTCAAATTCCAAAGGAACTTTCTGTACACCTAAGTGGATACTTATTACACAAGATACCTGGTAGCAGATGGCACAAATATCATTGTGTTTCTCAAGCTGTTCTTTTGTAGCAACAGGTAATGACTTGATCTTATTCACAGCATCTCTGCGGAGAAGGAAACTCTTCCAGCCTAGCTGAGCCCGAAGCCAAACATTGTAGTAGGAGTGGATGAAGATGATCATTGAGCCCATCACTGTCCACTCTCCAAAGATGGTCTCAGAGACACCATAGGCCACCACACAGAGGGCCACGAGGAACTCCAGCAGACGGTAAGTGCCATTCACATAGTAGATGACATCATCCATGTTTTCTACTGGCTCTTTTCTGAATTCCTCAACCATAAATAAGACATAAATAAAAAGTGTTCCTAGAACCTAAAAAAAAAGCATGTGTATTAAAACAGAACATGACTACTAAGAAAGTTTTTTCATAGATTTAAAGCACATTCCTAATACCATTAGGTTGCCATATTTAGTATCTAGGAAAAATACTGTTAATTAAAATGTAGATGATTTAATAATCCAGGTATTAGATAGATACGTGTCCTAAATTATGACTCTCGATTAGTAATCCATTTTCTGATTGTTTTCCCTTACCCCCCAGGTGAGTAAAAACCAAACAAAACCCACTGCCATCAAGTCAATTCCAACTCTCAGTAACCCCTACAGGACAGAGGAGAACTGCCCCAGGGTTTCCAAGGAATGCCTGGTGAATTCAAACTGCAAACATTTTGATTAGCAGCCTAGCACTGACCTACTGGGTCACCAAGGTCCCCCACCGTGAGTAAGGCCGTCCGTTTGGTGTCCGTTTTCCTGCTGCTGTACTCCTTCTCACGGCCCAACTCTACAAGTACCCTCACTTCTACGAGAACACTGAACGCATCTTTATTGCCAGTGCTGCCTTCTCCTTTACCTCTTAACTGATCAGGCAGCAAAGAGCACCTTTAATTTCACAATAAATGTAAACTTATTACAGTAAGCTTGTCATTTCTATGGCAATGTGATTATGTGAAGTATACATCACGTCTGTTGGTTCGCATACACCTAAAAAAAAAAAAGAACCCACTGCCATGAGTTGGATCCGACTCGACGGCACTTGGCTTGGCTTGGCCATTGACTCAATTCTAACTCATAGCAACCCTACAGGAGTGTGTAGAACTGCCCAGTAGAGTTTCCAAGGCTGTAAGTCTTTACAGAAGCAGGCAGCCACACATTTTCTCCCACGAGTAGCTGGTAGGTTCTAACCACTGACCAGTCAGTAGCGAAGTGCTTTAACCACTGTACAACCAGGACCCCTTTCTGTACACACAGACATATACTTGTATGTATACTTATAATATCTGTATCATAAAATTATGACTCTTTCAAATGGATATTTAATAAAAACATTAGCACACTGGTGAACTGGCTCTAAAATCTTTTAATATTTTATAATTACTTATCAACTTGAGACTTAAATGACAGTTCTACATCATATCATTTTGAACAGGCTTAATTAACCTGAGAAAAAAACAATGACATACACAGACCTAGAATTTTAATAACCTGCCTGGTAACACATACGCTCCCATAAATGTAATGTGTACTAGTAAAAAGGGTGGGAGGTAAACATCTGAGGTAATCAACCACTTATAAACAGATTTCGAAAAAAATTAATTCCTTTTCTAGAAGGAAAAATTAAGACAATCAGATATTATGTAAACATAATTCATCTTAGGCTTACCTGAAGAGAGGTAAGGATGCTGCTGGAGATAATAATTAAAAGCCAAAAATCCATGTGGAAAAACTGACAAATCATATAAGCCATGTAAGCAGGAAAAACCAGCAAAAATAAACAGAGGCTCACAGCACGGAAATGTTTCCATAAACTCCTGAAGAAAGAAAATTATCCTTTGAAACTAACAACACATCAATTATACAACACAACAATTATATCAGCAACTAACAGTTCTTCCACTATGACTAAATCTCTCATTTTCTGGGGCAACTTCTCCTGGCCAGTTACTGTTCCAACCTACAGCGAGTCAGCAAGGCTTCACATTGCAGAGTCACACAGCTCACCTTTCCCCATGCTCCACACCCTGTCAAGTGCCAAGGAGCGTCAATCCTTTCTTTCTCAATAGTTGGCAGTTCCACTCCCATGCCTGCTGATTTTGGTGTTCTACCCTTAAACATTAACAATTCTAATGGTAACCTGTCCAGTTAGCACAGGCTGAGAGGGTATCAGAATCATGTGTCATCTTTAAGTTATATGAAATCATCTTCCCACCTGCTCCAACCTGCAGTCAGAATCTCTGCAATGATGCAATGGCATTAAAACAAATGTATCTCTATTGTGCAGGTAAGCTTATTCTTAGGTCTGCTGAAGTCAGAAGGAAAAAAAAAAAAAGCTAAGAAGCACTGCCCAGTGAAAGATCTATTTAGCTGGTCTTCCTCCTCCTAGCACCTGATTTACACTGAACACTGGCAGACTGATTAATCTGCCTAAGGTTCTGATTTTGTAATACTGTCAACACCTCCTCTAAATGTTCTAGCCTGGCATTCAAGGCCCTCTAAGTTCTAGCTCCAGTTTACCATTCTAAATTTGTCAACAGCTGTTCCTCACTATAGGGCAAGCTGATCAATTAACTGCCCTCCTAGCAAAACGCAGAGATGCATGCACCCCATCAGAAACGCCTCTGGCTCACTATTTCTCTAAATCCTTTAGACTAATTCAAGCTAAATAAATACATATGCCTCGAAAAACTATCTTGCCTTTGAGACCCTTAGAAACTGTACCAATCATGCTGAATTACAGTATTTCAATTACTATATATATATATATATCTTATTTCCCAAATTTAAATTCCATGAAAAAAAGAATCTACTTCTCATTATGCCATGCCCCACAGCTCCTAAGAACAAAACCTGAACATTTGATTCTATTTGGTATTTTTCAAATTATTTTCTTTCATTGCCTTTTCTTAGCTACCCACTCATCCAAATTCTTACGAAGTCCACAGAACTTATCATGGTTATCTCCCAGGGGAATAGTTTCATGGATGTTTGGACATCACACAACAAATCACGACATACGTTAAACTGTGATTCACATTCTGGTCCTATCCAAATCCTATCTTGTCGCTAACACTTGTGCAAAAGAAAACTTGCTCAGTGCTTTAGGATACAGGGAAGAAGACTGGCCCCTAGGACACATTTTTTTGTGGGTCTACCTCTTCATACACTGTAATATCCTACTGGATCACTGTGTAAGTGTATCTCAATATAAGACATGTACTAATTTCTGTAAGTACATAAAAGGCCTTTCAAACAAGTACCTTAAGCAGACCTTTGAAGATCTTTTTTTACAATTAAAAATAGGGTTTTATTTCTCCTTAAGAGTCTCCTTAAAAGTATTTACATACTCCATTTATATTGGAAACCTTGGCGGGGTAGTGCTTAAGTGTTAGGGCTGCTCACCAAAAGGTCAGCAGTTCAAATCCACCACACACTCCTTAGAAACTCTACACTGAGTTCTATTCTGTCCTGGAGGGTCACTATGACTTGCAATCAACTCAGCAGCAGTGGGTTTGGGTTCTGTTTTTTATTTATAGGGAAATGGATAATGAAAGATGTTATTACTTCCACAAAAATTAAAAAAAAAAGACACTTTCACTTCTTAGGTATATGAAAGCTGTTACTGGAGTTTTTTTACTGTAATGGTCACCAACTGAAAAATAAATTAACATCACCAAAAACTAGCTTTCCCCTCTCTTAAAAACAATTGTAATCTATGTAAACAGAATATTAAGACTTAAAATACTTAATCATTTCATATAAAACATGAATTCAAATTATTTAAAAATGTTATCAGGAAATGTAGCTTTCAACCAAAACAGTTTAAAACTCAAGACTACAGCAATATTAAACAGTTTTAATTAATCAACAGCATCCTTACTAGGTTCTCACATCCACTTAAAATGTTTCAAGGACACACAGAAGTTTTTTGTCTCTTTCTTACCTTTAATTATAATACAGGTGGATAGTAAAAATCTTCCCCACACTAAGCTAAATACCAGACTGTGTAGTCCTAACTATTAATTAGTATTTCAGAGAAGAAGGTGAATTACAGCAAAATTTAAAGTTAAATACTTTGTAATCTGTTTTGTATCTTTTCTTGTCAAATATTTCTATCATCAAGAATTTACAGGACAAACACAAAACTGTCAGTAGCTCTGCTCTGAGAGTGAAAACACTTCTAACTTTAAGGAAAGACAGGCAAGCAGGCAGAAATTACTGTAATGGTAGTGACACTGCTACATGGTGAATTACAGCTAATTTTCTTTAATGTGGCAAATTAAAACTTGAAATATACTTTCCAAAAGTTGGTTACGTGGGGCGGAGTCAAGATCATGGACTAAGCACCCATCTCCTTATATCCGTCTGGAAAGCCAAGACCTGAACTGATAATAAAACGGAGCCTTCTGGTCACCTAGTGAGCCACTAGGACACAGCACAGGACTGTTAATTTGGACTTCACACCACTGAATGAAAACCCTCCTCTCTTTCACGGACTCCTGGCTCCTGGCTAGTCCTGGTCCTCATGGACTGAAGGTAAATGCACCATTTTGACTTTTTTTTCTCTGCCTTGGCTGGTGGGCAGAGCTGAGTCTTGCCTAGCAGCTAGACTCAGATGCACTGCTGGCGGGATAGGCAAGCAAAACTGCCATATTTTGAGAGCGAGGCTTGGGACTCTGTTCACCTAGCCACTACGGACCTGTCTTTTTATCACTGCTGCAGTGTGGTTTGTACAGAATCACAGTGCAGAATCACGGGACACCATGATGGGTATGGAGATTTTAGCGGGACCTAATTCTTAGCCTGGGAGCCAGCACCTGTAAACAGGACAGCGCTTCTCCAACAGAAAAGCAGTTGTTTACACAGTGTTGCCTATGGTGAGGGCCGCGCAACAGATGTGGAGGACTCACTACTTCTTGGCACCTTTAGCCCCTCTGTCTGCTGCCTGTGTGGAGGACGCCATATTGGATACAGTGGCCACAGCTGGATCTAATTCTTAGCTTGGGAGCCAGAGCCTGCCCACAGGAGAGTACTTTTCTATCAGAAAAGCAGTAGTTTACACAGTGTCGCCTAAGACTGGGCCCTGTGAGCAGAGGCCAACAGGGCAGTAGCAGTGCTGTATTTTGAACTAGGTCATATCATCTGGGGTTGAATACAGAGGTGCTTACTTTGCCAGGTGGGAAGAGGCACCTCTACAGCTGAAAACCTGATGGACTTGGGAAGTGGTCACATACCTTTTGTTATACATTTGAAGACAGCCTAGAGAAACATCTGCAGCCCATCCTCACAGTATATCTCCCAGCCTTTACTTATTTACATGAAACCCAAAAAGCAACAGATGTTTATGGCATACAAGAAATCACCCATGGCTTCAGAAAGCTCACAAACAAACCAAGGAGATTTCAGGATGAAGAAACTTTTTTGAAATCATCAGAAGGTGAATACAAAATGATTATATACAGAGCCCTTCTAGACCTTATACAAAATGCAAAAGAACAGAAGGAAAAATTAAGGATGCGGTTTGATCTGACTGAACACTAGTACTCTGAAATCCAACAGATCAAGAACAAAATCAAAGACATAGAAACTTCCATTCAAAGCCAAGAAAACAGAATGGAACAAATGGAAAAAAGAATTTCTGACCTGGAAGACAGAACTACTGATGTCAGCGTCTATGAGCAGAAATCAGAAAAAAGAAACAAAGAAAATGAAGAAGCATGTAGGACTCCATGTAGAGGAACAAACTTAGATTAATTAGAATCCCTGAACAGGATGAGACACCTGAGAACACAGAGAGTATCGTTGTTGAGCTGCTGACAGAAAACTTCCTAGAAATCATGAAGGAAGAGAATACAGATATTCCAGATGCATATCGTATGCCACTCAACATAGATCTCAAAAGAAAGACTCTAAGACATATTATAATCAAGCTTAACAAAAAGAAAACATATGCAGCAACTCTTAAAGGCAGCAAGACTCAAAGCAAAGCTAACATTCAGAGGGAAACACCACAGGCTTTCATCAGATTTCTCAGCAGAAACCATGCTGGCATGGAGACAGTGGCATGGCACATTAAAAGTCTTGAAGGAGGAGGACTTCCAACCAAAAATTACATATCCTGCAAAACCATCTTTCAAATATGAGAAAGAAATTAAGACATTTCCAGATAAACATAATACTCAGAGACTTTGTAAAAACCAAACCCAAACTACAACAAAAACTCAAAGAAGTTCTTGGCGTTGGCTTAGAAGAACAAAACCACTCAACTTTATATTTTAGAATGACACATTATTCAGAATTCGACTCAGTTAGGGAAGGCTCCAAATTCAATCACAGCTTTAATACTGAAACAATCCAGGGATCATGATGAAAACTATGGTGCCATCATATCAAAAAGAGGGATGTACTACAGTTGTTACAGTCTTTCCAGATGGAGGCGAAGATGACAAGACTGGTAGTAATTAAAATTGAGTTTATATACAGTTCACTAATGGGGATCATGGGGCAGCAGTAAAGCACAACAAAGACGTTAACATACCATGAGTTTCACAACGTGAAGCAGAACAACTTTATAAACCCATCACAAAGGAAGAGATTGAAAATGTCATCAAAAAACTGCCAATCAAAGAAAGCTCGGGCCTAGATGGCTTGACTGCAGAATTCTACCAAGTTTTTAGAGGAGAATTATCTTCAATACGACTGAGACTATTTCACAATACAGAAAGGGATGGAGTATTCCCAAACTCATTCTATGAAGCCAGCATTAACCCTGATACTAAAGCTAAGGAAAGACCCAACCAAAAAGCAGAACTACAGAATGGTATCACTCATGAATCTAGATGCAAAAATCTTCAACAAAATTCTTGCCAATAGAATTCAACAACATATCCAAAAAATAATCCATCATGATGAAGTTAGATTCATACCAGGGATGCAAAGCTGGTTCAACATCAGAAAAACAATTAATGTGATCAACCACATAAATATCACAAAAGACAACAATCACCTGATTTTGTCCATTGATGCAGAAAAGGCATTTGATAAAGTCCAACACCCATTCATGCTAAAAACTCTTAGCAAAATAGGCACAGACAGAAAATTTCTCAATGCAGTAAGGGCCACTTATACAAAGTCAACTGCCTATGTCATCCTCAATGGAGAGAGACTGAGTTTCCCTTGAGAACAGGAACTAGACAAGGATGCCCCCTCTCACCTCTCCTATTCCACATTGTACTAGAAGTTCTAACCACAGCAATTAGACAAGAGCAAGGAATAAAGGACATTTGCATTGACAAAGAAGTCAAAATCTCCCTGTTTGCTGATGATACGACTATAAATGCAGAGAATCCCAAAGAATCTATAAGTAAACTCCTCAAACTGACAGAAGAGTTCAGTAAAGTCTCAGGATACAAGATAAACATAAGTAAATCAGTAGGATTCCTTTATACCAACAACGAGGATGTTACTGAAGAAATCATCAAGTCAATACCATTTACTATAGCCCTTAAGAAGATAAAGTACCTAGGAATTAAGCTAACCAGAGAATCAACAAGACCTTTACAAAGAGAACTACAAGTCCTTACACTAAGACAGACTTAAATAAATGCAGAAACCTACTCTGCTCATGGATAGGAAGACTTAACATTGTAGAAATGTCTATTTTACCCAAGGCAGTCTGCTTATATAATGCAATCCCAATACAAGTTCCAGTGACATTTTTTAATGAGACAGAGAAACAAATCACCAATTTTGTTTGGAAAGAGAAGAAGCCCTGGATAAGTAAGGTACTACTAAAGAAGAAGAACACACTGGGAGGTCTCTCATTACCCGACCTTAGAACATACTACACTGCCACAGTGGTCAAAACAGCCTGGTAGTGGTACAAGAACAGACAGATCGATCAATGAAACAGAACTGAGACCCCAGAGATGACACCATCTGCCTATGAACAGTTGATATTCAACAAAGGCCTTAAGACATTAAACTGGGGTAAAAACAGTATCTTCAGCAAATGGTGCTGGCAAAATTGGATATTCATCTGTAATAAACTGAAACAAGATCCATATCTTACACCTTACACAAAAACCAACTCCAACTGGATAAAGACCTGAATATCAAATCTAAAACGATAAAGCTCATCCAAGAAAAGGTAGGAACAACAATGGAAATTTTAATACTCAATGTAGACAGACTTCAAAATCTGTCAAACAAACCACAATCAACAGAAGAGAAAATAGACAAATGGGAACTATTAAGAATCAAACACTTTTGCTCATCCAAAGACTTTATTAATAGAATTAAAAGGCCACCTACAGAATGGGAAAAAAAATATTTGGCAACTCTTATGTCAGACCGACACCTGACCTCCATAATACATAAGGTACTACAAAATATCAATAAGAAGAAGACAAATCATCCAATTAAATGATGGGCAAAGGAGATGGACAGACATTTCTCTAAAGAGGAGACCCAGGCAGCCAAAAAACACACATGGACATGTTCATTATCTTCAGTTATTAAAGAAATTCAAATCAAAACTACAGTGAGATACCACCTCACCCCAACAAGGTTGGCCATGATCCAAAAAATACAAAACAACAAATGCTGGAGAGGCTGTGGAGAAAGTGGAATTCTCATACACTGTTGGTGGGGTTGCAAAATAGTCAAGCCTCTTTGGAAAGCAATCTGGTACTTCCTTAAAAAACTAGATATTGATATACCATTTGACCCAGTAATTCCACTACTTGGAATATATCCTACAGAATGAAGGCCATTCACACCAACGGACATATGCACAAGAATGTTTAGCGCAGCACAGTCCATGATAGCAAAAAGACGGAATCAACCCAGATGCCCAACAACAGAGGAATGGATAGGTAAACTATGGTATATATACTCAATGGAGACTATGCAATGATAAAGAATAATGATGATTCTAGGAAACATCTCATAACCTGGTTTCAACTGGAAGACATTATGCTGAGTGAAAGTAGTCAGCAACAAAAGGACAAATATTGTTATGAGACCCCTATGATAAGAACTCAAAAACAGACGTATGTATAGAAGAAAAGACTCTTTGATGGCTGCAAGGGAGTGGAGGGAGAGAGGGTGGTCTGGGGGGGAGGGTTTAAATAGTTGGTAGAAATTTGTTTGGGTGAAATTGGTGACAGCACACATTAGAAACAGGAACAATATTAAGTGGACTTCAACATAACTTGAATACTCCTGCCATCTTAACCCAATATTGCAAGGACAGAGTAGCTGGGGCAAGGGACAGGGGGCAGGAGACTATGCTCTCAGGCAAAATTGAGGCCAACTGGCACAACTACCATTTTGTTAAGAGGGCTCTCTGCACCCCACATTGTTGAGTGGCATCTGAGGTCTTAAAAGCTGCCAAGCTGCCATCTGAGGGCACAGTAAATGGTCCCAACTCAGGAGGAACAGAGGCTCACCGAGTAGCAAAATCACATGGGGGTAAGACAACCCAGAAGATACAGAGACCCACATGAGTCGATGCCTACATAGACTTGGGACCGAAAGAACCAGATGGTGCCCAGCCACCACCAGCAATAGCCACGATGGAGCTCATTAAGTTGAGCCTCACTGGCAACACGAGAACAAAAAGGGGCGCACCGTGAGGTCTCCACTAAAAGACCACAACTGATGGTTCTGCGGCTTCCGGGTTCCCCTGGAACCACGGCCCCTGGCCCCTGGCCCTCATGCTTCCCTTGCCCATAAACATAATGAAGGTCCACTCTTTGGACACGAGTGGACTGGACTTGGCGATGCAGAGTGACCGTATGCTGGATGCACTTTATGGTTCTATGCATCCATAGGATATTATCCTGCTGACCTCTAGCTGGAGTAAGGGGAGTGGGCAGAGAGGAGGGGAAAGGAGACTGCTGGGAGGATTAGACATATATGGAGCGGAGAGGAACAGTGTGCTGTCACCGGGCAGGGAGAGCAGTGGAAGCTGCATATAGGTGGGCCTTTAAATTTATATGGGAATGTACATTTTCACTCAGTCATAATAAAAAAAGTTGGTTATGACACACTGATGTAAAATATGTATATATTTACATATATACACACATGTACTTAAGTACATACAGAAAGAAAGGAACAGTACTGTAGTGCAGACCGTTACTTCATATAGTCTTTCAAGCCTGTAACTCTCACAATTGTAACTGGGTAGAACTATGCAAATAAGGGGCTTACAGCACACTAGGGGGAATGGGACAGCTTGGTAATAATGCATGTAAGATACATGGAACCCTTGTGTGGAAGTTGGACCATGCAAATATGTGTACAGATGCTAACAAGGCAACTGGTCAGTTTTACCACCAGTCTAGGCATAAAAGGAGAAATCGATCCAAGAGCAGTGGGGACTACACTGCCAAGAAGAGTGAGGAGTGGAGCCCATCCTTTGGACCTGAAGTCCCTGAGCTGAGAAACTCCTAGACCGGGGAGACAGAGAAGGCATGAGACACCAAGAAATGGTAGCAGCAGCACCAGAAGACTGGCATGAAATAGCACAGTGGGCTTCCCGGACCACACAGAGCAAGGTGGCTACAGCGAGCATGCCAACCCTGGAGCAAGAGCTGAGCGCCTTTCTGAAGAAGGCTTGCCACTGGTATGGGATGCCTCTGGGTGTCTGCTAACAGAGCTAGACCTGCAAGAGAGCTGAGAACCTTGGACGTGAGGATTGCTGGTGGAGTGGAGTGGAGTGCCGCTAGGTATACAATGGTAGACCTAAAAGAGCTCTGTAACACTTGCTCGAGCAGAGCACACGCTACACTGAGCAGAGGCCTGTCCTGAGGGTGCCGAGACAAGCCTACTCTAAGGGGTCTAAGACGAGCCTGTTCCTCAGTGGGCCAATGGGAACTGAGAGGTCTGCTCTGCACTGAAGAAGCGACTTGGCCTACATGTTTCCTAATTCTAATCTTGAGTTGTAACCCAGCTGTTCTCTAGTAAATCCTATAACTGTGTGTACAGTCTGTGAGTCATGTGTAGTCACTGCAATGAAATGTCAACTCTAGAACAAAAGTACACAGTGCTATGGGAGCAATGGCCAGTATCAGAACCATTAAAAGGCTGGAGAAAACGGGTATGTCTGACCACCACCTCACAGGACTCAGCCTTGGGTTGATGCCGATGGTGACTCTCTCCCTGTATGAAGTTCCACAGAAAGGTCTGACATTGTGCTGCCATTTATGTCAAGACTTTTAAAATTATGATTCAAGTTTTCAAAACATACATTTATATATGTCTAGTTTTTATATAGATTTGTGCATATTTATAAACATCTATACAAACATGAAAATGTATTTGTCCTTAGATAAGTGGTAAGAATTGTTTAAAATTAAATATAAATAGAAGAAAATGACACTAAACTCTCATTTAAGTAGCACCATAAAATGAGAAAAAGGATTTTTTACATTCACCCCAACTTGTTTCTAACAGTAGGCCATTTCAAAACTTGCTGTAAAATTTGAGTAAATAAACTATGGTCCCAAAATTCCTTGTTAAAAACTGCAATAAAATCCTACATACAAGTAGAGATTGTCTTAGTAGCTAAAACTATCTGAGACATTTTTTTAAGCTAAGCACTTGAAATTATCTATAATCTGGGCAACCCTAAAGATACAAATATTTTTTTCTCCAAAAGAATTATTTCCAGCTAACAGAAGTAGTATTTCATGAGCTATCAATATTATCTCTTAACTGCTGCTCTAATTTAAGATCTTTTTTTGGTTTCTTTTTTAATCAGTAGTATACTGAATAGAATTACTCACAGCCATCCTTCAACACACTATCAGTGGTCTGGGCATGGCTCTCCTTTTATGTAATTAGTAACCTGACTAGTTATTTTAAATAACATAATAAGCATTCACAAACCCACCTACTCAGACAAAGGCTAGCGCCTGGCAAACAGCTGCCATCAAACCACACGGCAGGTCTGCCTGCCCAGCCCACATCCCTGCCTTACTCCACCTGATGAGACCATCACCTTGAAGCCTATGTTCATCATTCTCGTCGTCTTTTCTTTCATATGATTTTGCTGACTCTATACGTATTCCTAAAGAGCGTATTTTGAATTGTTTTTAACATAAAAAGATTAGTAACATTGCATACTGTAATCTTTCTAGAGTTACCTCATATTTCTCTATATTGCTGTATATCATCATACTGTTACTTGTGACTGCATTTAACACCCCACTGTGCTGGTTATCCTGTTCTAACCCACTCTCCTGTTTCAATGGCATTTGGGCTGTTCTCAGATTTTTGCTATAGTGGATTGTGTTACAAATATACTTCCACATATCTCACTGTACATGTGCAAGAGTATCCTAGGAGTTGGTAATGGCCAAGTGTCCTCCAAAGTGATGGCAACAACTGATACTCCCTCTTGCAACATAAAACACCCTATAGGTCCATCGCCCTCAATCTTGGTCCCAGCATACTTCTCTTTTGCTTTTTTGAACACATGTCTCTCTGTCATTCCCTCTTTTTGCTTATTCATTCTATTCAGATTAAGTATACAGTAATATCTCACTGTGGTCTTCATTTACATTTCTCTGATCAGCGAAGAGGATGAACTCTTCATACTGACAGACATTTCCTCTTTTGTTAAAAAGTTCGATTGTGTCTTTTGTCCCTTCCTCTCACTGCTTTGTAGGAGTTGTTTATACATTCCTGATACTAATTCTTGGTTAGCTGTTTATACTATGAGTACAGTTTATTTTCTTTCAGTTTTAAAAAAACATGATTTACTTTTAATAAGTAAACTCATCAGTCTTTGCTTTCATAGCATAAGAAATCTGTTCCTACTCTAGTCTATGTAATTTTAACATACTGCTTTAGATCACGACATGGAGTTCAATACTTAGTTGTGTACTTAAGTCCACAACATGGAGTTGAGATTTTTTGTTTGTTGATAGTGCGAAAAAAGCATGCATTTCATGCTTTCCTAAGTGGAAATTTGTTTTTATCCATATTCATTATGGGACAGTACTGTGTATCTCCATTCATCTGACAAGCTACTTTTAACATACCAAAGTTCCACACGTATCTGGGTCTCTTTAGGGGATCTCTAGTTCACTAATCAAGTTGTCTTATTAGCCAATACTACATGGGCTTCATAAGAACTCCTGCTGTAAGTGAAATGGAAGTATGATTAGCTTTCTCAGAATGTTTGCCTGATTTTGATAGAGGGGTTGTACTGGCTTCACAGAAGTTGTGGAGCATTCTTTCTACTCCCTGGGTGTGTTTGTTAAAATTTAGATATGTTCTTTCAAATGACATCTGGGTTGTATTTTATTTGGATGAAGATGTTCATGAACTGTTTCAATTTCTTAAATAGTTACAGAACTATACAAGCTTTTAAATTCTCTTAAGTGAGTTTCACTTCATTTGTTTTAACCATCACCGACAGGTAGCTGTTAACAGTATTTTCTTATTACCAAGGCAACGATGTGAGGGCAGAAGAAAACCCCAAACTAGACTTACTGATTCTTTTGGTAGTGTATTTCTGTATTTCTTTCCTCTTCCCCAAACTTTCTACAGTGTCATATGATTTTATAATGAAGTTAATAATACCAAAACATGTTGCTGGAGATGACAAAATATTAATTGTACTGAGGGTTTAAGCAACTCTATTTTCAGACCTACTAAATCACTATTTAACTAGCTAAATCACTGATTTCAATATTTTAAATTCTTCTGCTGAGAAACCTTAAGCCTTAAAAATGAATCTCAAGAAAGCATGATTAATTACTAAGATTATCTGACACATGATTCAAGAACTTTGAGCTTATTTAAATAGATTTTTCCAGCCATCCTATTATCTGACAGAATTTTACAGAATGCTTGGCAATGCAGGAAACAGAGATACAAAAATGAGTCTGATGAACTATAATTAAAATGCTAATTTAGGATGTTAAACAAAATCTACTGCTACAGTTTCATCCCTTAAACAACTGCCTGCTCCCTTACTCATAAAACACTACAAAAAAAGGCAATAAATTCAGCTGTAGTTCTATAAACAATAATCAGAGAACAGACCAAACATTGGAGAAAAAAAATGACACTAAATTTTAAGCAATTCCTTGTACAAACTTAACAAAAAATCCAAATAGAATTTTAAAGAACTACGTAATTATTTTGCTTTTATTCCTCAGTGAAATTTCTACAACATAAGACACACATGAATCCAACGACTAATTTCATCTGGCTTCATAAGGTGTCAAAAGTCCCATTAGCCTCAGTAAGTTCCAACTGTCTAAAAAGGTCATCAGATGAGGCTGTTCTTCCATAAATGCTCATCTTTGTGACTGCTTGTCAGTCTTTAATTTTCTCTCCTTCTTTTACATTTCTGTCAGGGCTTTCTCTCCCTTAAGTAGAAGTGAACAGGACAAAATCATGTATTATCTGTTGTCATTCCTGGACTGAATTTTACAATCTATGTTCTTAAATCTTAAAACTGTTTACATGTAACAGATTTCTCTGAAGAAAAAGTAAGCTGAGTAATTAATTACAAGGCCTTTGATGTGACTCTCAGTTATAAGAATCCAGAAAGAAAAAAACAGATTAGAAAAGCCAAGTCAATCATCTCACACAGGACAAACAAAAATACAAACTGCTTCAATTAACCTAATGCCAATTATCTATATCAATTTTCTGATTTTAAACTATTCTTAAAATCTTCAGACAGCAAATTTATGTAAATAATACCACAAAAGTTTGTTTTCAGCAGTGTCTTACTTGTCTCTAGATGCTCCCAGCGCCAGGACAATAGGGTCTGCAATCTCTAACATGGACTGTAGGATAGAAGCAACCACAATGAAGAGAATGATACTGAGGAGGAATGCCCGATGAACGACCTGCAGTTCTATCAGACCAGTCTGTACCGCCAGGATCAACAGCGTAACTCCCTCTGTCATGCCCCTAAAAAAATCATGCATTTTCGGAGAAAAAGAGACAAAACAGTAATCAGAATCTCATTTAATTCCTTGAGAAAACAATCCACAAGTTTAGACACCATTACATATCTGTGCATCTATCTGTACTTAATTCAGACTCAAAAAAGCTGATCAACATATTAACATCCTAGTATTATCATGCAAAATCAGCATAACATATATACTAATAAATCACATGACTACATGGATGAGAGTGTCACAGTTATTATTTTAACATACACCAAGGGGGAAAAAAAGTAACTTGTGAGCTAAACAGATACATTGATGACACAGTGGTTACATGCTATGTCTGCTCACCACAAGGTCGGCAGTTTGAATTCTCCAGGCACTCCCTGGAAACTCTATGCAACAGTTCTACTCCATCCCGCACAGCCTCTATGAGTCAGAATCGACTTGACAGCAGTGGGTTTGGTTTTTTGGTTTTGTAAAATAAATAAAGGTCTTCTCAGAAGACTTTGCTAATTAGGTATTTCTGTCGATCTTAAGAGATCCATTTATACCCTAAACTATATCCCTATTATAAAAGATAAAATCAGATCTATCAGTGAGCATCAGAGATGAATGTCTTCATAATGTCAGGAAAGGGCTCTTCAAGAAGACCATGAGACTCAAAGATAAAAAGGGAGACACAGAGAAATTCAAATTAAAAAAAAAAAAAAAGTATTTCCATACGGAAAATAGACCACACACAGTCATAACATCTTTTATCCTACTGGGCTGATTTACAGCTCTTACAAATAAACGAGATATGAGCAAAGGATAGGCAGTGTTTAAGAACTACAGTCAGATGAGCAAGGACTGTGAAGTCTGATGACAGCAAATGCTGACAAGGACACAAGAGAAAAGGGGTGCAACAGTGTGGAAGTAGAGAGACAATCTTTCTGGAGAAAAAACTTCCTAATAAATTTAAAATGCACATAACCCTTCAACTCAGTAATCTTACTGGTAATAATTTACAGCTGTATCACTAAATTTAAGATATATGAGAAAATATAGTGAGCACTAGATCATTTTACATGACACCAACAGGTTGCAATCAGCAAAAATCTACACCAAAAAATTGTGTAGGATAAATAATCTGGTGTTTTCCAACAAAACACAAGGGAAAAAAATAAAGAGACAGAGGAGACAAAAGTATTTTATGAGATTTAAGAAACATATCAAGCTGTTAAGCAACTGCAAGGTATGTGGCCTTCTCGGGATCTTGAACTGAGCCAGCAGAAAGCTAAAAAAAGATAACCAGAGAAGTCTGAACACTAACTGAGTATCTGCTGTCACAGAATTCTTTTGTTGAGCATCGTCATTACACTGTAGTTATGTTTTTTAAGACAGACTGAAACATTTACGGATAAAATTAAATTTGATCTACAATTTGCTCCAAATAATTTTAGGCAGGGGTACGATGAAAGGGACAGGGTGGGTGGAACTGACCACGAAATAAATGGCATGAGACAGACAGGCCAGCAGCTGACACTGTTGGAGACGGATGACAGATACCCAGGAAATGTGTACATGGCAGTTCACTGCACTAGTTTCAACTTCACTGGTTTGAAATTCGGTGAGAACACCCAAGGCAACAAAACAAACTGTGAAGACCAAACCCAGAAGGGAGTACGGAGTACTGCAGCGGTAAAAAAAACAGAAGTAAAACAACACAAGTAAAAAAAAAAAAAACAAAGCATTATTTATAACAGCAAAAAAAAAATCTGTATTATGGAATACTACTTATGCCTTCATCACAAATAATGAGTTATATCTTTATGTGCTAATGTAAAAAAAGCAGATTCTCTAAACCATGAAGTAGAAACTAAGATACAGACCTGGGGACCTGCTCTGGTAAGGGTTACAGCCTAGAAAACACCCTGCTGGGCAGTTCCGCTTTGTCACATGGGATAAATACAAGTCAGAAGAAACTCAACGACATCTAACTAAAACAACAAACTTCAAGACGGGAAAATCAAGAAACCAAAAATCTCTTAAATAAATTTAAGAAAGCAAAGTGTCTAACACGCACTATTACATTCATGCAGTAAAAACACAGTTTTTACATGGAAATTTGGTGATTTCTTTAGAGTATTTTTATTCATTAAAAAAATTCAAAATGTCTCAAAATTCCATTTCCTTAAAATTTATCCACCAAAGAAATTAATTAGTACTTCTCCAATTTATCTATAAAATTTGTATTTCCAGTCATCCTTCAAGTGAAAGAACTTACCGATTCATGGCAGGATCATTCATGAAAGCCCGATAACCCTGCAAGTAAAACTTGCATAGGGTGAGAACACCCAAGGCAACAAAAGAAACTGTGAAGACCAAACCCAGAAGGGAGTACGGAGTACTGCAGCACTCAGCAATACTGGAAAAAAGGGAGAAAAGCCTATAAGTGACTTATCTCATAAATGTATGTAACACTGTGAATGAATAAATTGGATTTAGCAGTTAAAACTCTTTAAGTCTACAATTTCAGGTAAGACATCATGTGCAGAGATGAGGAATCCATGCACGCAGACCAGTGCTTGTCCTTGACCATGCAGCCCCACGCTTCCTGCTAGTCAGTCTCCTTTTACACTCACTCACAAACTGGTTTTCATATGAAAGCACTTAGTGTTACATAAATGTGTATTATCATGAGAAAAATGTCCTGTTTTCTGTCAGATACCACCAACTATGGTGGCAGATTAATTAAAAGCACATTTTATTTTATT
The DNA here is from genome assembly GCA_028571685.1 of Heterohyrax brucei. NCBI lineage: Eukaryota > Metazoa > Chordata > Mammalia > Hyracoidea > Procaviidae > Heterohyrax > Heterohyrax brucei. Next base: position 177,747,554 of record CM053141.1, read on the forward strand.
GTATCCTTACAAGTCTGACTTCTGAATTGACATCTTTCTCACAAAAATGTCTTGTCTAGTAGCAGAAAAATACAAGAATCATAGCTCAAAAATAATACGAAAATTCGACTTCGTTCTCTTCTGCAAAATGTGAAAATTTTAGGAAAGGTCCATTATATTTCTCTAAGTCTTGTCTCCACATTTACAGAATTTGGAGAAACTCAAGAAACATGATTTAGTTACATTTTCAAGAGGGTCACATTCTTTTTATTTAAACTTCGGAGAAGACTGTGGTATTACTTTTCAAAACAGCATCCTGTGAAAACAAAAGGTTTAAAACAATCTAGTTTTGGGGAAGTGAAAGAGTTTGGGAAACTTATAAAATTTCTTTTCTTCTTTCAACACGAGGCACATTTGTTAATCATATTTTCTTGCTATAAAAAATTTTATTTTTATAAGTCTGAAGTCGTTATGAGTCAGAATCAGCTCAATGGCAGTGGGTGTGGTTTGGGTTTGATTTCTGTTTGTTTAGTCAGTATATTCTGTTAAACTTGTAATACACTTTAGGTAAATAAATAGTTTTTTATCAAGGGAATACACAAATATAACCTGTCACAAAAGCATTAACAAGCATAAGAGAACAGACTAAGAGATGTAAATTGACAAGAGAACCTAATACAGGAGCTTCTCAATTAATAAACAAAACATTTTTATTTAGGAAAAAAGACAAGTTTTAAACATGCACAGAAAGGGAACAGAGAAACAATATTTTGACAAAATAATTAAACATCATCTAAAAATCCCAGCATAACTTTGTTACTTTGTAAATACATTAAGTCCAAACTCATTCACAGCTGACTGATTTGTTAAGCCTATTACAGCTGCCATCCTTTATTTGATGGAAAGAGTCACACTTTGCAAAGGATTACTAACTCTGAATTAAGGCATCACTGATTGGAAATCTGGTGGTGCAGTGGGTTAAGTGCTACATCTGCTAACCAAAAGGTCAGCAGTTCAAATCCACCAGGCGGTCCTCGGAAACTGTACGAGGCAGTACTACTCTGACCTCTAGGGTCACTATGAGTCAGGCCCAACTCAGTGGCAGCTGGTTTGGTTTTTTTTTTGTTTTTTTGATTGTACTCCCACACTTAACGTTATGGTCTTAACCAAAGGACTGTGTACCTTTCCTTTCAAGGTTAGTTGTTGTTATTATTTTGATTACTTAAAAACTCCACATAAGTAAGGTGAACCCAACATGGCACTACAGACAAAAGTACTATACCATCCCCTCACAGCACAGACCAGAACAACTAAGTAAAACACAAGAAAACACCAATCCTGGAAGTTAAGAGTCACATGATGAGACAAAGAACTCAACCACTCACCAAACACACTAAGAAACTGACAGAGAACAGACCAAGGAGAAATACAAAGTGGAGGTTCCCTATCAAGTCAAGGCAGCAGATTCAGCATCTTGGACTGCTGTTGGAGACTGGCAGGCAGGGAACAGGGGAAAGCAGGTTCCCAGAGCTTCCATCTGGAGACACAGCCTTGGGTAACCAGCAGTACATACTCCGTGTCCTGCTCGGCCTTAGCCTCTTCTCAGTGGCTTCCCTGTCAGTGACCACAGACCAAGAAGTGTTGGCTCCATGCTGCACAGATGAACCCTGCCCATACTGGTCAACTCCTTCACTGGTATTTCATTATTGATGATGTTGCTTTTCTCAGCTTCTTTTGGTTTTCTCCTGTCTCTCACCTCCTCTACCTCCTTCCTCTCCAACATCTGGCATCTGTGTGCCATCTTTGCTTCTTCATGACAGGCTGTAAATCTACTGACATTCACAAACTACTTCCCCAGTCTGTGCCAGCATGCCAGGAGGATCCCTAGAGCCTTTTTTTGTTTTGTGTATTTCTTTTTTTCTTTTCTAAGCTTGAGAATCCCTTCTCTGGTCTGTGCAGCTGTACCTATTATAAAGCCCTAATCTCTAAAATCTACAAGAAAATCTAACACCTCTACAACAAAAAGACAATCCCATTAAAAAACGGGCAGAGGACATCATCATCCTAAATGGAGAAAATCTGAAAGCATTCCCCTTGAGAACAGGAACCAGACAAGGATGCTCCATATCACCACTTTTATTCAACACCGTGCTGGAGGTTTTAGCTAGAACAATCAGGCAAGGTAAGAAATAAAGAGCATCCAAACTGGTAAGGAAGAAGTCAAAGTATCTCTACTTGCAGATGATACGATCTTATACAGAGAAAATCCTACAGAATCTATTAAAAAACAAAACAAAATTGGAACTAACAGAATAGTTCAGCAAAGCATCAGGATATGAGAAACATCGAAAAATCAAAACAGCATAGAGGAAATCACCAAATCAATACCACTTACAACAGCCTCCAAAAAGATAAAATAACTTAGGAATAAATCTAACCAGAGACATAAAAGACCTACACAAAGAAAAGCACAAGACTCTACAGTAAGAAACCAAAAGAGACCTAAGTTTAAGTGGAAAACCCTACTTTGCTCATGGATAGGAAGATTCAATATCATGAATGTCTATTCTACTACAAGTGATCCACAGATGCAATTCCAATACAAATTCCAATGGCATTTTTTAATGAGACAGAGAAACAAATCACTAACTTTATAGAAAGTAATGAACAAACAAATCACCAACTTAAAATGAAAGGGAAGAATACGTAAAGCATTAATGAAGAACAACAACAGAGAAGCAAGGCTCATACTGCCTAACCTCAGAACCTATTGCAGCACAGCCATGGTAGTCAAAAACAGCCTGGTACTGGGTCCAGACCAGACACGTAGACCAATGCAACAGAGCTGAGAATAAAGATATAACGTCACACACTTAGGAGCAGCTAGTAGCTGACAGATAGGTCCCAAGTCCACAAATTGAGGAAACCACAGTCTGTTTAACAAATGCTGTTAGCATCACTGGATATGTATCCACAAAAAAATGAGGTAAGACCTGTATCTGACACCATACACCAAAATTGTCTCTAGTGGATCAAAGACCTAAATGCAAAATTTAGCAATAAAGATCATGGAAGAAAAAACAGGGACAACACTGGGAGCCCTAATACACAGCATTAACAGACTACAAGGTATTACTAACAATGTACAAACACCAGAAAAATACTGGAAACTCCTAAAAATCAAACATTTATGCTCATCCAAAGACTTCAAGGCATCTATGGTCTTAAAAGCTAGCAAGCAGCATCTAAGTAGCACTAAGTGGTTCCAATCCACCTGGACCAGAAGAGAATGAAGGGTACCAAAGAATGAAGGATACACTAAAGAGTAACAAAGGCTACCTACAAACTGGGAAAAAAATTTGGGCTACCAGAATTCTGATCAGCATCTAATCTCCATAATCTACAAGATACTGCAAAACCTCAACAAGACAAATAAACAACGGGAAAAGCACATGAACAGGTACTTCACCAGAAAAGACCTCCAGGATGCTAACAGATATATGAAGGAAATGCTCATGATCACCAATTATTAGAGAATTCAAATAAAAAAAAACTACAGTGAGATACCATCTCACCCCAACAAGGCTGGCATTAATCAAAAACTACAAACTAATACATGATGGAGACACTGTGGAGAGACTGGAACATTTCTACACCTCTAGTGGCAATGTAAAATGATACAACCACTTTGGAAATCGATGTGGCACTTTCTTAAAAAGCCAGAAATGGAAATATTACACAATCCAGCAATCCGACTTCTTGGAATATATTCTAGAGAAGGGCTGTCATAAAAATAGATATAGGCACATTAATGTTTATCACAGCTATGTTTCACAACAGCAAAAAGATGGAATTTACTTAGGTGTCCACCAACTGATGAATTGATAAATAATGGTATAATCACACAGTGAAGTATTATACAATGCCAAAAAACTGATGATCTTGAGAAACATAACACGGAATAATCTGGAAGACATTAAACTAAGTGAAGTTAGTTGCAAAAAAATACTTTATGAGGCCATTATTAAGGACTCAAGAAAAGGTTTCAACACAGAAGAAAACAGTCTTTGATGGTTACACGGGCGGGGAGAGAGGAAGAGGGATATTCACAGATTAGACAGTAGACAGAAACTAGTTTAGGTGACAGGAGTAACAGCACAATGTAGCTGGGCTACATCAAAAGCTAACATGCTTCCTAAACTGTTGTTAACATTTGGAAAGACAGAGTAGCAGTGACAGGGGTCTGGTCTGTTATGCCAGGTCAACAGGCATAACAAAGTTATTTTTAGGAAGATGTTCTGCACCCCACTTTGGTGACTGGCATCTATGGTCTTAAAAGCTAGCAAGCAGCATCTAAGTAGCACTAAGTGGTTCCAATCCACCTGGACCAGAAGAGAATGAAGGGTACCAAAGACATGAGGAAAATAAGAGCCCAAGAGACAGAAGGGGCCATATGATCCAGAGACTACATCAGCATGAGACCAGAAGAACTAGATGGTGCCCAGCCACCACCAAAGACTGCCCTGACAGGGACTGTAACAGAGTCTGATGCAGCAAGAGAAAAATAGGTGTGAAGAACTGTAACTCTATTAAAAGACTAGAACTTGACTGATGGTCCAACAGACTGGAGGGTTCCCTAAAGACATGATCCCCAGACTATCTATTAACCCAGAGCTGAAACCAGTCCTGAGGCCAATTCTTCACACAAAGCCTGGACTTGGCTTTAACATATAAAATGACAGCAGCAAAGAGAGTGCTTCTTCAGCAGCTCCTGACCAGAGCCGATATGAGAGGGGAGAGTGGTACAGAAGCTATTTGAATGGATGCGGGAAACACAGGGTGGAAACCAGAAATAGTTACCGGGGGGAGAACAGCTAGAGTTGTACAGTGGTCTGCAGGGTTCTGTACGACAAATAGACTTGGACTGTAAACTTTCACTTAGAGTGAAACAGAGTATTAAAAAACAAACAAAAAATGGGCAGGGGAAGGGAACTGACACTTCACCAAAGACATCATTCAAGTGGCCACCAGACACACAAGGAAATGCTTGCTATCACCAGGCATTAGAGAAATGCAAATCAAAATCACAATGAGTTAGCATCTCATCCCAGCATTACTGGCTGTAATCAAAAAAACAAAAAATAACAAATGTTGGAGAGACTGCAGGGAGACTGGCACTCTTACGCACTGCTAGTGGGAATACAAACTGATATAAACATTATGGTAAACTATACAGCGCTTCCTTAGAAAGCTAGACATAGAAATATTCTATGATCCAGCAATTCCATGCCTAGGAATATGTCCTGGACAAGTAAGAGTATTCACTCGAATAGACAAATGCAGCACTGCTCACAACAACAAAATGATGGACACAACCGAGAGGTCCATCAACAGGTGAATGGATAAACTATCATACTTGCACACAGTAAAGTACTACCATAACAATGAAGAACAATGCTGAATCTGCAAAACATCTCACAACATCAATGTATCTGTAGGGCTTCATGCTAAGTCAAGTCAATGACAACTGAATGCTGTGTAAGACCACTACTACAAAAAGTCATGAAAAAGTTTACACACACAAAGAAACAATCTTTGATGGTTATGAGGAAGTGGAGAAGTGGTGACAGAAAAACACTGTATAACAGCTAAGTGGTAATTCTGATGAAAGGTAAGAGTCGTGGATTGAATTGTGTGTTCCCAAAAATACTTGTAGCCATGCGGTTGTACCACGATTCCCAATATTTTATGTTTATACTCCATTTTGTGATTTTCCCATACTGTATCTTGAAGGATTAGGGTGGGACTGTAAATCCTTTCCTAAGATTAGCTCCCTGCTCTACCATAAAGGGACTTTTCCTGGAGTATGGCTTGCCCCACCCTTTATCCTTTCATCCTACAAGACATGAAAGGGAAGCAAACAGAGAGTTGGAAAGCTCACACCATCAAAAAAGCTGCACTAGGAGAAGAGCATGTCCTTCAGATCTGAGGTTCCCGCACCAAGGTGCTCCCTGAACAAAGAATGATGCAACACAAGGACTTTCCTCCAGAGCTGACAAGGGCAAAAGCCTTCCCCTGGACTGGACACTCTGAATCCAGACTTGTAGCCTACTAGACTTGTAAGAATAAACTTTCCTTTGTTAAGGCCATACACTCTGTGGTACTTCTGTTAGAACAGCACTAGCTGACTCCAACAGTAACACGTACACAACACTGGGGATGTCAACAAAACTGGTACAGTGGAAGGTCACAGAAACTCCCCAGACAGGTCCAAATTCCTTAAGGGAAACAAACTGCTGTATTTAGGTTTACAGGGACCATGGTCTCAGGGAATGTCTAGCTCAATTAACATACCAGTTTATAAAGAATAGAAAAAACCTGTAAGTGGTTATCTAACACACTCCACTGGTCTTACCCTTCAAGAGCAAATGAGAACGAAAAAAACTAAGATACAAGTCTAAAGGACCAACGGACCACAACTGCCACAGCCTCCATCGCCTGAGTACAGCACAACTAGATGATGCCTGGCTGTTATCACTACTTCTCTGACAAGGATCGCAGCAGAGGTTCCTGGACAGAGCTGGAGAAAATGTAAAACAAATTTGTAATTAAAAAAAAAAAGTGTTAGACTTAACTGGACTAACACAGACTGGAGAAATCTCAAGGGAATAGCCCTTCTACACTCTTCCAGTTCAGTAATGAAGTTATTCCTAAAGTTACTCCTTATTCAAAGACAAGGCAGGATTATAAAATAAAATGAGACAAGCTGCATACCAGTCCAGGGGTAAAGTCTAGACAGAAGGGGACCGAGGTCCAGAGGAAAAATGATGATGTGTCCCAGGGCTGTCAACCAGTATCACAAAACAATACGCATGCTGTTTAACAAGAAGCTAGTTAGTTCTGTAAACCTTCACCTAAAGTACAATTAAAAAAAACTCCACAAAAAAGCCTTCATATTACTTACACAGAAATAACAGTAAGACTTAGTTAACAGTGAACCGGCTGTTACAATGTGTTAACTTTGATATCAATTCACTGCATGTTTACAGAAGCTGCTTATCAATTGAAAGTGTTTATTTTCAGAAAGTACACAATCTCAGTACCAATAAACTTAGTCTACTTAACTGCTAAAAACAGGTATCACTCCATGCCATTTTTATACTAGTGCACAGAGTTCTCCTCCACTGTTATAAAAACTCTTATATTGATACTTTGTGCAATGGTTTAAATTTTAACAAATCCTCAAGGACCTTTTTCTTACACTTTACATTCCCTGTATCACTTGATGCACAACCTTCATCACACAGAATAACTAAGATACAACGGTTCTACTAACTAGAACTACATGGTTCTTAACTTTTATCCACCTGTATTTACCTTTAAAGAGGACATATTTCCACCATTGCCTTTTAAAGTGAAGTGAGCTACTGAACCATGGGGTATATCCATGTGCTAAGTAAGTTTTGGAGGGCTTTACATTCAAATTCAGAGTAAAAAAAAAAAGGATAAAGACGAGTCTAGCAGGGGGTCACAACAAAGACAGTGAGGTAAGAGGAGGAGTCAAGTGAGGTAAGACATTTTCTAAAAACTAAATCTTAAAAAGCAGGTCTTTCAATTCCCTTACGTCAAACAGTAAACTACTGTAACAGTTTGACTCTCAAAAGTAAGCCAAGCCAAGCCAAGTGCCGTCCAGTCGGAAAAGCAAAAAAGAAAAATTAAAAATAGGAGCATATTGGGACAGAATACGAGTAAAGTTACAGCTTTTGAACTCAGGCTTGCGTGTCGGCTCCGCCTCTTTCAGCAGTGGTGGTACGTGTATCTTCCTCAACTATAAAGTGGTAATGACAACAGCTCTTACTTCTCAAAGTTGTTGTGAAGATTAAATGTGAGGCACAGTATTTAGTAGTGAGCATCATACATGTTAAATACCCAGTGAGTTATTTTTAACAGCATCATTTTTATCTAAATGACCCAATAATTGAAACACTATTTTTAAAATCTGCCCCTTATCTTCCTCCAAATCATTCACTATACTTTTGGTTCATAGCGCAGCTACACATACCACATTATATTAATACCTCCCTACAATGCCAGACCTCAATGAGATCCTAACTGAAATATGAAGCAGTGCAGTGTGACTGACAGAGATGATTTCCAAAATGTGCCATTCCTAGACCAAAGTTTTATCTTCTTGTGGTTATGTATTGTAGCATAAACTTGTTAATTACCTTGTCAGAAAAAGGAAAAGAAGCCTCTCACGTGATGCAGGCTGATCTCGCGTACTGAAATACGAGTAAATCTGAAGAGCAAATAAGACAAGCCAGAAAACCATAAAAAGAACAGGAACTACCAGTTGATTCCACAGGGACATTCCCAAGGCCAGAAGGCCATATACCTCCACTACCTGAATAGAAAAAAAATGAGATGAGATCAGTTTACACAAACACACTGCCATCACTTCAATAAACATTTACACAAAAAAGAGCTTAAAGTATCTAAAGAGAAAGACTAAGTAACATTTCTTTTATTGCAAATTATTTTATTGCAAATTTCTTCAGTTAGCTCTATACATGTTAGTAAGCAGCATGAGTTTTTTTAGTTTATTAATTTTGCTTTATTATCAACACCTGACACATACTCTCTGACAGCAACAGTAGAATGTTCTAATAGTCAGGAATGAGATCAAACATTTAAATCACATTTTAAGTCACATTTACATCAGATAAGCAAGAGTCCTTGAGTGGTACAGCGACTGCCCTCATCTGTAATGGGTTCCTTCAAATCCACCCAGAGGTGACTAGAAAGAAATTTAAATCATGAAGTACTATTTAAAGGAGGTAACCCTGGTGGCATACTGTTTAAGTGTTACACCTGCTAACCCAAAGGTCAGCAGTTCAAATCTGCCAGGTTCTCCTTGGAAATGCTATAAGGCAGTTCTCCTCTGACCCATAGGGTCATTATGAGTCAGAAGTGACTTGATGGCAGTTGGTTTATTTAAGGGAAAACCCTGGTGGTGTAGTGGTGAAAAGCTACAGCTGCCAACCAAGAGGCTGGCAGTTCAAATCTACCAGTTTCTCCTTGGAAACTCCATAGGGCAGTTCTCCTATGATCTATCGTAGGGTTGCTATGAGTTGGAACCGACTCAATGACATCTAACAACAATAATAATGAAGGATCTATTTCCAAAAAATCAACCACTGCAAACACTATGGAGCAGTTTGTTCTGATACCTATGAAGTCCCATGAGTTAGAACTGATTCCATGGGTGACTGGTTTGCCTTTTATTTTAGCAAACCCAGCATATTCTGAGTGAGAGTGTTACTGCTGAGTGGCATGGAGCTGATTTTGACTCACGGCCACCCTATGTGACAGAGTAGAACTGTCCCATAGTGTTTTCTAGGCTGTGATCTTCATGGGAGCATATCATCAGCTCTTTCTCTCAGGGAGAAGCTGGTTAGTGGCCTTCTGTTTGGGAGCTGGGCACTTCACCACTGTACCACCAGAGTACCCTTAGAAGGAGAATGGTCACCAGCAAACTAACCTATCCTCAAAGGCAGTTTGAGGAGATCTGGTAAACACAAAATTTAATAAAGTGATCAGGACTGGCACAAAAGATGACGCACTGCTGCTTGGGGACTAGAAAAAAGGAATGTAAAAGGAAGAGCTTCTCAGGGTTTATTCAGCAATGTCATAGACAAGGAAAGGTCCAATGGAAGACAAAAACCACTGCCATCAAGTCAATTCTGACCCACAGTGACACGATGAGATACAGCACAACTGTCCCACCGTGTTTCCAAGGAGTGGCTGGTGGATTCAAACTATTAATCTTTTGCTTAGCAGCTCTTAACCACTGTACCACCAGGAGTCCTAAATGGAAGGCAAGAACGTTTAATCATCGAAGAGGTTTTCTCTATTGTGATGCATTTACAAAGGCTTTCCCACACAAGTAACTTCACATACACCTACAGTGCAGTTTATCAAGTTTGCCAAATAACATTAACACCAGGAAAAGAGTATCTCTACAAAGTCTGTTAATCTACTACTATAAACAAACAAAATATCCTTCTAGTTTATAACCTCTTATGACAATGATTAATAGAAATCAATTACTGTTTAAATCTAGAAGCACAGATGTAACCCAGGTTGGCCAGGAGCCAGACCCTGGTAACACAGTTAAGAGTCTACTAGGCAGCCCAGAAAACCCTAACTTAAGTAGCAAACTGGTCTTGTTGCAATTTCTCAGTGTGATTAAGAGTATTTCCATAAATGCAAATTCCTCTTCTCAGTAAGTCATGACGAAGTTATGTTTTCTGGTTTCTATTTTTTTAAATTTGTTATGCGTCTTTCTCCAAATCATTTGCTGTATCCTTGGTCCATAGTGGAGCCAATGTATCACCATTATATAGTAATTCCTCCCTGCATTGCCAGACCCGAACGAAATTTTACCTTAATTAAATATGAAGCATGGCAATGTGATTGATAAAAATAATTTGCAAAACAACTAACTCCTACATCCAAGTTTTATCTCGATCTATATCAAGTAACAGAGATGTTGTAAGCATAAAGCTCAGACTGACTTGCAAGTTACTGTAAGCAAATCTGTAATGCAAATCTTTGTAGTCTACAAACAAATTTAGTTACTCTTTTTTTTTCCCCCAACTAGAGGACATTAAAAGAAAATTGCCCAACTACCTGCAAAATTATCAGGAGAGGCAAAGTGACCACTAGAAGGTAGAGAATACTCTTCCTCCTTTTTTCCCAAGGAACAGAAGACTAAAATACCTAGCAGTTTCCATTTCTCGCCTGTGCAGTTTCTCCTCAGTCACAAATTTCATAATCTGCAATTCATTCCCAAGCTCTGCACCTAGTGACACAACATTCTTATAACAATGAAGGAGCTAAACATGATGTTAAAAATGGAGGCGCCTGCCTAGCCACCATGACCGAACATCTTGATCCGATTCCACAGAATACTCATCAAGTTAGAAAATGTAGAACAGATTTTCAAATTCTCATAGACTCCAGACTTCCTGGCGCCACAGGTGTGGGACGAACCCTTGCAACTACTGTGCTGAAGTAACGTTTAAGCCTTAACCTAAAAATATCCCCTGAAATTACCTTAAAACCAAACAACAGTTTAGCTCAACTAGTAACAAAGGTCTACTGTGAGCATTAATGCTCTTTAAAGAACTACTTACAAGAGTGAACTGTAAACATCAACTTGAAAGATTAGACAGCAACCTTGCAGGGCACTGTTTATATTAATGAGGGAGAAACAACTCAGAAAAGGTGAGAATGGTTGCACAACTCACAGTAATCAATGTCACTAAACTGAACACAGAAACTGCTGAACTGGTGTGTGTTGTGCTGTGTGTATTCTCAACAAATAAATAAAATTTAGGAAAATGAAGGCTTTGTCTTTACAGTTTTAAATATTTAATATTCAACAAATACTTACTATCTACTCTTTACTACAAACTAAGAAAGTTTCACAGGACTTACAAGAAAAAATACAAATTAAATCTGTCATCCTTACTCTGATTAAGATGACAGCCCTTCCCTCTAGTTGCCCTTCACTGGACAGTGCAGAAACAGCCTCCTCTGTGAAAGATCTACTTCCCAGAAAACCATTCAAGTCAACTGTGTGAAGTACAGGAAGAACCTGGCTAAGGCCACTAAACTTCAGGAAATTTTTCTCCAAGATCTCAGAGCAGCTACAAGGAAGTACCTCACTGAGCTGTATCAGTGTGGTAAATCTGAGACCTTCCTGTACCTTAATATTATAGATACAAGGCCAAGAGGTAGAAGAGAATGACCATCTGTATACCAATGGCAATTTTAAGATCTACTTTACACACTAAAACTTAATTACCACGTAAGTCAAACAGAAATACTTCTCTCTTAAATGTCTGCTGTTCATGTCTGGGAGTAACCTACCTTAGAGCTAATACTGAAAAAAAGTAGGAAAGAGACTATACCCTAAAAAACATATTATATGGGAATGAAATTCATTACATTATAGCCCAGAACTGTTCAACTTGTCAGATTTTAAAAATCAGGCAAACACAGGGAAGAAACTGTATTCACAGTAGGACTGTACCAGAAAAACCAGGATTTGACATGTAGGTCTTCTTTATTATAGTGAAACCTGTGACAGCTGTGAACCACCTTGTTTTTCTGGTTCTCACCAGTTTTCTGCTTTTGACAGGGCATAGTCTTTCCACTTTTCTATCCTACTAGTGGAAAATATTTGGGTTTTCCTTCTCTGACAAGTTTGCTCCTCATACAGGTTCCAACTTTCACAGGTTTTTACCACACTTTCTTGACAACAACTGCTAACATGTACTAAACACTTACCTGCCTGACACTGTACTGGGAGCTCTAGATATACTAACTCATTTAAATGTCAAAGCAACACTACAAGGAAACTCCATTTAAACAGTCAGGGGAAGTGACTGTCCCTAGTGACACACCTAGGAAACGGAACCATCAGGAGATGAAGCCAGGTAAGTCTCCCTCCAAGGAATTATTTTACTTTATTGCCTCTCCAAAGACCTTCATAAAAAATCTTGGCTGAACATATGTTACAATAATTGCTACACTGAAAGTATAAAACAGGATGTTACCATGACTAGGCCCATGAAAAGAAAAAAGAGCTAAATGTTCAATGTATCTGACATGTACATAGTAGTTTAGCTACCTGTGTGCAGCTGCCATTCTTACCTGAACCAATTCTCTATATGCAGACTTAGCAAGGTTATAAGGTACTAAAAGATTAGAACCAAGAAAATACAGAACTTCCAATCCAGTAAAAATCATAGCAAATTTGTTGATGATAACAATGGTCTCCAGAGGAACAAGGCAGAGTCGTGCAAGCAGAGGAAGCATATGAGCTGAGAAGAGCCAAATCTGCTTCGTTTTCATGACACAGGAGCATAAGGTACATACCACCAGCTGACCTAAAGAGAAAAGAATGCAGTTACATGACAAGCACAAACACACACCACTGCCTACAAAGATGATGGGAGCTTTATTAGTAGTCTCAGAGGCTGCTTCTGAAGGAGTCTAACTTAGCAGACCTCTTGCACAATATTTTAAATCAGATGTTAACTTCATCTCACCTCCATTACATGTTCATATGTTCTCTGAATTCTGAATACCAATTCTCTAGAGTTGATTTGAAAGCACATTATCTCCACTGGTCTTCCTCACATTCCAGATGGCATGTACCGTATGGAGAAAGTTGTAACAATGTCAAATGCAGTGATTCCATGACTACTATTTATACACAAGTAACTTTCCCAAGGTACTCAGTACTTAACTGTTGTAGTCAACAGTGAAAGCACAAAACCAGAGACAATTATTTGTCCAAGACTATGCTGTAACAAGCTTTTTTCTAAGAGTTTCAATCTTAATTGTTTTTATAGTACCATGTAACCTCCCTAAAGTGACTCCATCATAAAAGTTAAAACTCTGAAAAGTTTAAATAACAAATTCTTTTCACAGGGGATACTACATAATTATTATTTAAACATAGTATTTACTTTAAATTTTAAATTATTTAATAAATATTTTAAATTATTATTTAAAAATCACAGAAAAAAATGAAAAAATATTCTCTGATCCCCCAAAGGTACCACCATTAGTATCTTGGGTCCATTAAATGAAGTACCGCATGCAAAGTCTCAGCATTGTTATCTGAAGCCCAAAAAGTTTTCAGTAAGCTAGCTATTCACATTATCTGCTATTTTCAAATTATTTCTATGCACATGAATATACACAAATACATTTTAATAAGGATTACAGTCTACTTCCTCTTTAGAAATAGCTTTATTCATTAGCATGTGGTATATTTTTCCCTATTAGTATCTACATAAACATACACGTTTATTTTTTAATAGCTGTATGGAATATCACATATACTGTATGGTATGTCTGATATAATGTTAACATCTGAGTGCTCCCAAATGCTTCATAATTATAAAATGCCTTGTATGAATAAGCCTGTACATTTGTAACACCCTAATACAAACTACCTGGGGTACACTCCTAAACATGGAATTACTGAGTCAAAAGAAACATTTTTTTAAAGCTTTTGAAACATACTGTCTAATGAGTAAATTAAGAAGCATTTATTCAAATTATCGACCATCATACCAATCAAAAGCAAAACAACAACAAGAAAATTCGTGATTTTTCATTTATGTTCTATTCATATTGTTCACAGAAGAACACAAAAATGACCACCACCAGTTTTGCTGCTGTTGTTTAGTGCTGCTGAGCTGGCTCCGACTCACAGCAGCCCTATGTATGCTATCTGATAAAGACGTGCTAACTTCTCCTACAGAGCATTAATTTTAGCCTTTAAAGAAATGACACTCAAATACTAACATGAAAAGTACTTATAAGGGCAACAAAAAGGGAGAAGAACCTACAAAGATAAAGAGAACAAGAGGTGAGGAAACCAAATAAGCTATGTAAAAATTATTTTAGAAAATGAGAGATGCAAAGCAACTCACAATGATCATAACAGGCAAGTTACTCTGTCCCCTACCCTGGAAGAACGAAATGATAGGGAAGTCAATAAATCTGCACCCTGGAGGGAAACCCTGTGGGTGCACTAGTTAAGTGCCCTGCCTGCTAACCTACAGGTCAGCAGCTGGAATCCACCAGGCACTTCTTGAAAACACTGAGGCAGTCCTACTCTATCATACAGGGGTGCCATGAGTCAGGACTGACTGACATCACCACCTAGTTTTACCCACTGCCACTTGCTGCCCCTAGTGAGGATAGAAGATTCCTCTTTGGGGAAACTGACCCGAACAAATGAAAAGACATACAAATACTGACCAAATCCCTCCACCCTATATCCAGCAGTTCTTTTTGACTGCCCACTGTGCAACACACAGGTTTGTAAGCTCTAACGACTTCTAATCAGCAACTTCATGGTTTACTTTAATACAAATGATCAGCCACAAACTCACAATCTGCCTTTAATTTATGGTTTAGTCAGTCTCAGATGGGCTTAGGCATCAGCTCTTACACATTTTTAATATATCCTGGTGTTTTTAATGTGCAGCCATGTTTGAGAAATACCACTCTATCAAGAAAGACAGATTAAAAAAAAAAAAAAAACAGGGTAAAAAATAAACTCAGAGGAAATGGAATTAATGCAAAGAGCAAAGAAAGCTTCAAAAAATTACGTGTTAGCCTCAAAGAGATATATTAATTTATCTAGGAAATAAACATGAGACTGCTATAACACAGGCAGCACCCAGAAAAAAACAAGCAGAAATAAAATAGAACAAAGGGGTGAGCCCAGAAAACTCCCAGAAAGCAAAACAAAAGGACAAAAATAAACAAAACCCCAAACCCCACACCCAGACAGAAAAAGGAAAATGCAATAGTAAGAAAATCAGACCATCACACAGGAAGGCTCATATCCAACTAACAGGATTTCCACAAAGAGACAAAAGAGAAAACAGCAGTGAAGAGCTGCAAGAGGCCGCTGGGGAAAGACACCTGAGAGTAGGCAGCAGCCTGGCAGGAGCGTGCTCATGTTCATCATAAAACTGTGGTGTTACTTGACTTTGAAAACTAACTGGACATATTTCTTTATCAAAAAATAAAAACCACTTAACTACTATGCCATCAAGGTTCCCAAAAATTAAATGAGGAAGTTAAAACAACCAAAGAAATAAAACTGCTTGGAGACAATGCTTAAAACTAAGAGTGATTACTACAAGTTTTCATTCCGGCCTGTCTTACTTTCACTGTTTTGTCATAGCTATATTCAAATTTCCTTGTTCTGCATGATGTAAACTTCCTCTAAGCAATGAAAATTCCCTGCAGTCTCTGCCAGCACACGCAGTGCTCCACTCTGGGGTCACAGGCTCCATTTGTCTTCTTCCATGGAAGAATATGACTCATACGATATATTCTCTTTAGGAGACCACTCATCCTGTCATGTGAAAGGAGTCATATTGTTAAGTGGAATGTCCCCTACGGCTCCAGAAGAATAAAAAGTCACTTATTTTTAATCCATCCAATTTCATCTGGCAATTCTAAACAAATCATATTGTTAAGTGGAAACTTCCCTGCAGCTCCAGAATAAAAAGTTGCTTATTTTCCAATGATCCTATTTCATTCGACAATTTTGAACACTCAAAATCACAATATATTCTTTGAATTTCATGACTCTACTACTAGAAATAAGTTTGAAACTCTAAAACATGATGGCATATTCAAATTACTTAGTTTTTCATTAAGAGTTCATCAGCGGCATGGAAGAAAACATATAGAAAGGTATTTTAAAATCCAAGCAAGTTACTTTAAAATCAAAGCTGGAAAAAAATGTTTATGGATATTGTTTTATTTCCAATTAAATGAGTATTAGTTGAGTAAGTATTAGGCAGACTATCAGTTACTGAAACGAAGTGACACTTTAAATTCATACTAAATTGTATTTTTCACAAATTAAAGGAGAATACCAACTTTCCAGCCTAGCAAAATACTTTTCTAACAGAATGCTTCCACAACTCACAGGATATACTCATAAAGCCACTTGATCTTTATTCTATTCCAAACACTAACATGTTTTAAAATCTACCCTGTGGAAAACAGTTCTCCTGTCTAAGATAAAACCTAAGGCAAGTCCCACAATTTTTCCAGTCTCTCTTAAGCTACACAGTCTCAATCTAGTAATAATCAAAACTTTAAAAAACTGGCTTAAACTGAGGCTCTCCCTTTCTGTTGCTCAAGTGTACTCAAGGGCTACAGGTAAGAAGCCTGCAACCGGATGGGAAAGGAAGAGGACACGCTGCAGCAGGCTTCTTCCTCTTTCTTTACCTAGCACACTGTCTCTCTCCGTTCCTGCAAAACCCAGTACTGGAGCAAGCTGGGAGAAGGTGAAGAGGGAAGAAGTAGTTCAATTCTTCTTTGTCCTGCACTTAGGATGATCCAGCACCGGTGCTCTCTGGACCTGGGGTATGTACAACTGATTTCTGTCTCCTGGACACTTTCATGCTTTTATGAGTTCTCCTGAGATTGTGTCCATCATTGTAGATTGCTCATCTACAGTTCCCTTGACGACTGTCACATACCCCTCTGGTTGTTTTTGGTTCTTTCCCAAAGCCTAGGAATCAGGAAGTTCAATCCCTGTTTAGGTTCCTTCATCCCCCTAAGGGACCTTCTTGGACAGGGTCTAAGAAAATCTCACAGAGATCCCTGATGCCCCATCTAGGCCCACATCCTTTCCCGCCACAAACCAAAAGACACAGGAGAATCCCATAAGACATTTTCATTCAATAATCACAACACTCAGCAGCTAGCCAGGCTATGGCTCTACATTTGTTTCAGATTATAATTATGAGTCAGATGGATAATTAAGAAACTTACAGTAAATTTACTTACATTTTAAAAGGTAAAAACAGATGAAATTAACAATATATTTTATTTACCCTAATATATCTCAAATACTATCACATAGACTTTTTTACTCTATATAAAAAAAATAAAAGTGAGACCTTTTGCATTCTTTTTTGTACTAAGTCTTCAAAATCAAGTGTGTGTTTCATACGTACTGCACATCTAATCTGGACCAACCATAGCTGAAGTGCTCAATAACCACATGTAGCTGCTTTAGATATTATAGCTTGACATTGTCCAGGTCTGAGTAAAACATCATTCCAAAGTACCCCTGAGCCATAAACAATACGTGTCTCACTCTCCAAATGACTGACCATTTAACTTTAAAGAATTAACTATGAAGCATATGGAGGTATTTCAGAGAAACAGCTCTCTCTGAATAACTACTCTCCAGACTCTAGTACTTGACCTTGGACATGGCTGAGTTTAAGAATCACCAGTTTTTCTCTCACTTTCTTTTTTGCAACTCTAGCATGAGGAGTGTCTGGGTACCTCACTCTGGAATACATCTATATTGTCTTTGAAATGTATCTATAGTGTCTTTCAGCCTTAGCTAGCATTTCTATTTTTAACATTCTGCTACCTGATTATTTCAATCATGTCACAAAGTTGACGCTTCAGGCAAGTTATTTTTAATTAATTATATACACAGTAACAGCTTTCAACAACAAACAATGTCAGACATTACATATTTCAATTTAATCTTGCTCTGTATAAAAATTAATCCTCTCAAACTCTTCAGATACTCAGAGTAAAAGAAAAGAAAAAAGTAACTATAGGATATACGTTGGTTGCTAGTTGCTGTTGAGTCAGTTCCAACTCATGGCAACCCCGTATGTGCGGATTAGAATTGCTGGACTCTTTTATAATACTTACCTATTAAGGCTGTGGTAAACCGATTCATGGACAGAGGTTCTAAATACATTGGTCCTTCATAAGCAGACTCCAGTTCACTCCTAACATAGTCCCTAAATAAATGATAACACTGTATTAGATACATCTGAAGCAATACGAGGGAAGCATGTTGTTAATAATACCTATTTCCTTTCATTTATCCTCAGAAAGCATATAGATACAAAGATTATAGGCAAATGGTCTTTATTTCCTTCCTCTACATGCTAGAAACAGACCTGATTTGTTAAGACTGAATTTTACCACGCAGAGAAGTAACTGAAGCTCCATTTTATGGCTATTTTCTTTCTTCCCATGACCTTATGTATTTTATGCCCAATAAAAAACCGGCTTAGATGCCACTGCCAGCATTTCCATTTAACTTACTGATAGTACTACTTCCTAGTATCACATTAAACTGCCCCTCCACCCTGTCCTATTTTTCCCATATTACTGTTCCTAATTAAACTTCATTAGTTACACGTAAAATCACAAACTAGTTTAAAAAAAAAAAAAACCTAGCTCACAAAAGGACAATCCTTAAAAAATTGCCATTTTTCAACTCCATAGAAGATCTAATTAGAATAAATATTTATTTTGGAACAAATTTTGGCTCAAACATTCCTTTTTAAATTTAATTCAGTTTACATGTGACTACTGAAAAACAGATTTACACAGCATTAGCAGATGGAATAACAATATTTAGGTAATCACAGTCTGAGATTACAGTCTGAGAAAACAACTTTCAGGGCACTGACAGAGAGCACAGAAAAAGAGTGTGTAACTTATTATTGTTAAGTTTTGCAACACTACAAGATAGTTCTCTTAAGCTCTTGACATCAAAGGGAAATATGCAGACAGAAATTCATCTTTTCAGCTGCTGAAAGCTTAATTCATTTCATTTTAAAACAGTTTGAAGTCATTTTCAAGTATTTCTGAATAAACTCATACAGCAGTATTTACTTTTTCCATGAAATTACTTCCTTATTAAGGTAATCAAGCTTAATTCTTTTAGCATTGCCTAGCCAAGGCAAGGTATGCACAACCCTTACATAACCATCCAAGAAAGCAGCGTCAAAAATCAAAATTAAAAGCGAAAATGGCATTAAAATCAAAAGTTTTACGGATCACTATAAAAATTGATGGCTACAACTAAGCTCACAATTGATTTAATAATCATATTCTACCATTCTATGATGATTACTTCTAATATATAATGTATTATTTCTCTTCCTACTGAAAGAGAAAGCCAAAACCTTAAGAGAAATAATTTTAATGCAGTGCTTCTCAACCGGGGAAATCTTGCCTCTGAGAAGACATTCTGATTGTTAGAAACGGAGGAGGGGGCGTATCCAGTGAGTAGAAGCAAACTACCAAACATGGTACAATGCCTGTTACAGTCTCCCCAAAACAACAATTACCAAGTCCAACAATGTTGATCCTGCTGTGGCTGAGAAACCTTGTTTTAACGTTGCTGTGTACCATGGAGCTGCTTCTGGCTCCATGACCCTATGTTACACAGTAGAAACACCCCTACAGGCTCTAATTACTACTGACAGAGTCCGGTGGCACAGCTATTAAAGTGTGTGGCTGCTAGTGAAGTTACTCATTCAAACCAACCAGCAGCTTTCAAGGAGAAAGATGTGGCAGTTGGGTTCTGTAAATCAGATTAAAAACAAAGCAAAACAAACAAAACAAAACAAAAATCCAAAGCCACTGCTGTCAAATCAATTTCAATTCACAGTGACCCTCAAGAATAGAGCAGAACTGCCCCATCAGGTTTCCGAGTAACTGACTAGCAGATCAGAAGTGCTGATTTCTTGCTTAGCAGCCTGAGCTCCTGTCCACTGTGACACTAGAGCTCCTCCGTAAGTATCATTTATACTTTACTAAGTCTTCGAAAATACTATTAAAGATATAAATTTATATCTAACACAGATGTAATTCTGAGTCACAGTACTACCTAGGTTCCTAAAGCCAAATACTTCTGACCATAGCGTGTCCTGTGCAATAGTAAAAAACAAAAACACCTACCGCCGCCGAGTCGGGTACGACTCATAGTGACCCTAGAAGTCAGAGTAGAACTGCCCTACAGAGTTTGCAAGGAGTGCCTAGTGGATCTGAACTACCGACCTTTGGGTTAGTAGGTCCACTTAAAATGCAGACCAGCGCAAATCCAGAGACAGAAAGACTGGTGGCTGAGGGCTACTAAAGGTTTAAGGGGTAACTGCTTAATGAGTTTTAGAGGGTGATGAAACTGTTTTGAAACCAGGCAGAGGAGGTCACTGCCCAACACTGTGAACGTCAGAAGCTACTAAAATGATGTTCACTTTAAAATGACTAATTTTATGTTATTTGAATTTCACTTAAATTTTAAAAAAGGAGGATGAGCAGTTTTAACACTTCTAGCCCCATGGTGAGAAGACAAAAGTTACCTCCAAAAGAGCTTCAATTCCAAGGAACTCTTTAAGAATGTCATGGGGGAATGACACAGAACTGGATTCCTTGTCATGCTTTTCTTTCCTGCTTGTTGTGTATACACTATAACTCAGCAGCTTAACATCATTCCAGTTTCTTACTGCTGAGACATTTGTTCTTTTTTCATTATTTCACAGCCTACGATAGTTTATCCTCCTTTAGAGCTTCTTTCCCTTTCTTAACATTTTCCCACCTTAAATTCTAATTTCATATAACTTACAAGGGTAATTAACATTTTGAGTACTTTTTCCCTCAAAAATAATTTACTATGTATACAGTATGCTGTTAGTAGTCTGGTAGGCCCTGGGACTACGTAAATAAGTAAGTATAATGAAGTTTACAAGCTAGGAAGGGAGAAACACATTCAACAAGTACTTACCCTAATAATTAATGTTAAAATGCTGGTATTATAAGAAAAAAATATTGGATAATATAAGGATTTTAAAAAATAATTCATCTTTTAGGTTCATAGCTTTATTTAAAAATCTGTTTCCAGGGTCTTACTTTTTCACTTAGCTAGTTCTATCTAGACTTTTTATAGCTTAAGTATCATTTATTTTACCTTACATTCTACCTTAAAGTTATTATAAAAGGTTGTAATGTAACTATTTCCTTTTCTTTTATCTTATTCTCTTTTTTAAGCCCCCTCTTAACTTTCTGGAAATGCTGCTGGTATAAGGGTTAATGCTACAGCAGCTGACCACACATTTCACAGTTCAAAACCGTCAGGGGCTCCTTGGAAACTCTAAGGGGAAGTTCTAGTCTGTCCTATTGGTTTCTATGAGTCAGAATCCAGGGCAACAGGGGTGGGTTTAGCTTTCTAATCCTTTCCACAATTTTCCTTTAAATTTATTTATTCACTTATTCTAAAGCTGTATAGTCATTACTTGGTGTTTTGTAGAAATTATAGGTCCTCAAGGAAGGTCTGCATTCCAGAAGAATAAATAATCAAACTTCAGGCCATAATGAGAGCAGCCTGACGACAATAAGCAGTTTCCTCCCACCTGCCCTCCTATTACCTCCTCCTCTGCGACCTAGGAATAGCTCCTGCCCAGTGGTGCAAGAAGGTCCAACCTGCTCTTTGTATCAATCACTCAACCACAGAAATTAATATTTTCCAAGGCCCCTTGACCTTTCCCCTTTGATCAACTGTCTCTCTCACAAGAGTCCTTCAGAATGCTTCCCGTCTGGCCCCACTCAGTTAGGCAGTGAGGAACAGCACACCTAGATCTCTCCTTTAGGCTTAGTTTGCCAGATCCTAGACAGTGGGTCCGCAGAACACTAAACTACATAGCAGCCATCACTAAAATGTTTCTTCTGAAAGGAAAATCTGGGTACTGTATCTCAAACTTCAGAGGGAGAAATAAGGATTAATATAAACAAAGATCTCTGCATCTAATTATATACAACACCAAGGCAATGAGAACTCTTGGTTAATCAGTCATGCAGAGTTGGTCATTCACAATATTTAAAAAAAACAAACAAAAACATAGTAACCCTAAACTGAAGCATCCAGTAAAGGAATTATCCAAAAGGTTATGAGTCATTGCAGGCCAAACATTAGTCTGAGGCAAGGGAGATGAGATTTCCAATTTTTAAGAAAATTTTAAGTATCTTAAGACTCACTCAGAAGAGAAGGTGTTCAAGAGAAACATGGATTTTTCAAATAAGGAGACTTAGTGAGTAAAATGTTATTAAGCAAGAATTCTGGACACTGAATCTAAATGAAACCTTTTCCTTAAGCTTTATGTTTTCACTTGTGCAATTTGTGGGTTGCAGGCAATCAACCTGCAGCACTAATGAACTATACACATTGAAAATTCTAGTCCCCTAATCCCCTATGAGAAAACCTTGGTAGCATAATGGTTAAGCACTATGTGTGCTAATCAAAAGGCTGGCAGTTTGAATCTACCAGGTGCCCCTAGGAAACTCTATGGGGCAGTTCTACTCTGCCCTACTGGGTCGCTGTAAGTTGGAATTAACTCAGCAACAATGGGTGTCGGTTTGGGTTAAATCCCCTATAAAGAATTTCTGGGTGGTGCAACAGTGAAGGCACTCAACTGCACACCAAAAGGCTGCAGGCTGGAGTCTATGTAAAGGTTCCTCAGAAGAATGGCCTAATGATCTACCGCTGAATAATCAGTCACTGAAATACCATGCAGGACAGTTCTACACCAGCACACATGAGAACATCATGAGCTGGAGCTGACTGGATGGCAGCCTCTTCTCTGATTTAAACCATCTTAGGTATAATAATGTATAAGATACAAGAAGGGTCTCAAGGGTAGCCTGTGATTAGAACAATTTTTGCTTTACAGAGAAGCATACAAATTATTAAAAAAATAAATATAGAGGAGGAGTCAAGATGGCAGACTATACACGTCTTCTTCAATTCCCTCTGAAAACTAAGGTCTGGACTGATAACTAAACAGTGCTTTCTGGACACCCAGTAAGCCCCTAGACACGGCATACGGCTGTCGGTTTGGACTGTCTGTCACTGAATGGAAAACTGCTTGTTTTCAGCTGAGCTGTGCTATGGGGTGAATTGGCTGACTACCGTGGACTGAAGGTAACTGACATTTTTAACTTTTTTTTCTTTTTGTTGGCCAGCAGGTAGGGGAGCTAAGCTATGCAGAACCGCAGTGCTAAAGTGATCAGTGGGTGGAATGCCCACATTCTGAGAACCCAGCTCTAGACTCAGAGCACCACAGCCCTTCCATCTTCTCCTTTCAGACCTCTGCCATAGATTCTGTTGTTTCACAGGGACGGGACAGACTGACCGGACACTATTTTGTGGACTGAGAGGTGGAAATACCCAACTGGAGGCCTCAGAAGAGGCTAGTTCCCAGGCTGGGAGACAGTCTGTCCAGGGAGCAGCTTGCCATAGAAAAGCTGTGTTTAGCACAATGTAGCCATGCAGGAGGGGCCCAGAAGTGGATGACAGCAGACCAGCAGCCTGTCCTACTCTGAACTCCATCACGGCATCTGGGAACAGCTGACAAGGTCCTTACTTTATTAGGCAGAAAGAGGAGTTTACCACACCTGACAGCCTGACTGATAACTGAAGTGGTCACATAGCTTTTATCTTCTTAAAATCCTACTGCCTAGAAAAGTAACCCCAGTGCAGCCCATCAGCATCTCTTCCAGCCTTTACTGACGCACACTACAGGGTCGGCTGATGGCCCCCCCAGTGACTCCATAAATAGGGCTGTGTCTTGCCAGTTAGGAGGTGGAGCCTGCTACTCTAGAAATTCCACTGGGCCCACTGACTGGAGTACACAGAGGTTGCTGGTGATCAACTTCTTTCTCAGAACTGTAGCTAAGTTCCTGTTAAGGCAACACCAGAAACAATAAACAGCCTCTAGATGTCCAGAAAGCAACAGATTCTAAGCAAACATTTAAAGAAAAAAAACATTCATTCATGGATCCAGAAAACTCCAAAAATAAAGAATCAAAAACTTCCCAGACCTTCAAAGAAGCCATTCTGAGACTATCAGAGGTCAAGAACAAAAGAGTTATATATAAAGCCTCCTAGACATTATGCAAAATGCAGCAGAGCAAAACAAAAAATTAAGCAAGCTGTTAAATCTGACGGAACATCAGTATTTTCAAATCAGACAGATCAATAACAAAATTACAGAATTAGACAATTCAATTCAAAGCAAAAATACCAGAACTGAACAACTGGAAACCAGACTTTCTAACTCTGAAGACAGAGCTGCTGATACCAGCTACATATGAGGAGAAATCAGAGAAAAGAAACAAGAAAAATGAAGAAGCATTAAGAAATATGTGGGACTATCACCAAGAGGAACAACCTATGATTAACTGGAGATCCTGAACAAGGAGGGATACCCGAAAACACAGAGTACTGTTGTGGAACTGTTGACAGAAAACTTCTCTGAAATTACAAAAGAAGAGAACATAGATATACAGGATGTGAATCAAACGCCACATAAAAAGGACTCCAAAAGAAAGACACCAAGACATACTATAATCAATCTTAACAAAATGGAACATGAGCAGAAACCCTTAGAGGCAGCGAGACTCACAGCAAAGCTAACATTCAGAGGGAAGCTCTGTAGACTTCCTTCTGACTTCTCGGCAGAAACGACATTGGCATGGAGGCAGTGGGACGGCACATTTAAAGACTTGAAGGAGAAAATGTCCAATCAAGAATTACATATCCTGCAAAACTCTCTTTCAAATATGAAGACAAAATTAAGACATTCACAGATAAAAACTGAGAGACTTTGAAAAAACCAAACCAAAGCTATAAGAAATACTGAAAGAAGTTCTTGGCTTAGAAACACAAAACCGTTAAGTGTATATTTAAGGAGGCAATAGAGGACACAACATCCAGAAAAGTACTCAGAGAAGGCACAAAACTCAATCAAAGCCATAGCATTAAAAGAACAGAGCCAGTGACCATATCATGAAAACTAAGATATCTTGACATTAAAAAGAGGGATATACTACAGTAGTTATAGTCCTTTGAGATGGAGAGGAAGTCAGTAAGATATACAGAAATTAAAATTGAGTTTAAACTTAAGGGGGACCATAAGAGTAGCCACAAAGAACAATAAAGGTGCAGGATATCGAAACAAAAAAGGTTAACACAGATGTCTCAAGAAACACAAAACCACCACTGAAAAGGATGAAAAATGAATCCATACAGAATGCTCACGAACAGAAAATTAACAGCAACAGAGAATACACTAACACAAAAATAAATACCTCAAAATGACAGCACTAAACCCATACTTATAAAAAATTACACTGAATGTAAATAGACTCAATGCTCCAGTAAAGAGACAATGAGTAACATCTGGGATCAAAAGACATGACCCATCTATATGGTGCTTACAAGAAACTCACCATAAAGACAAGAACAAACTGAAAATTAAAGGATGAGATACTATATACCAATCTAACAATATATAAAGAAGAGCAGGAGTGGCAATACTAATCTCAGATAAAATAGATTTTAATGTAAAATCCGCCACCATGGACAAAGATGGTCATTATTTACTGCTGAAAGGTTCAATACACAAACAGGACATAACAATACTAAATATTTATGCACCCAATACTAGAGCATCTAAATACATCAAACAAACACTGACAACATTGAAAAATGAGATAGGTCACTCCACAATAATAGTGGGAGACTTCAATACTCCACAGTCACTACTGGACAGATCTTCTAGAAAAAAGCTCAGTAAAGACACTGAAGACCTCACTGCCACAATTAACCAATTAGACCTCACTGACATACACAGAACGTTTTATTCAGCAACAGATAAGTACAACTTATTATCTAGTGCATATGCAATATTTTCCAGAATAGACCATCTGTTAGGACAAAAAGCAAATCTCAACAAAATCCCAACCACTGAATTAATGCAAAGCATCTTCTCAGACCATAAAAACATAAAAGTCAAAATGAATAGCAAAAAGAACATACACAGAAATTGGAACTCATGGAAATTGAACAACACCTTGCTCAAAAGCCACGGGTTACAGAAGAAATCAAGGATGAAATAAAGGAATTGATGGATTCAAATGAGAATGAAAACAGTTCCTACCAGAACTTACAGGATACAGCCAAAGCAGTGCTCAGAGGTCAATTTATCTCCATAAATGCACACATCCAGAGGAAGAAGGGACCCAAACCAAAGAATTAACCCTACAGCTTGAACAAGTAGAAAAAGAGCAACAAAGGAATCCCTCAGGCACTGGAAGAAAACAGATCATAAAGATTACAGCAGAACTAAATGCATTACAGAACAAAAGAACAACTGAAAAAATTGATTAAGACCAAAAGCTGGTCTTTTGAAAAGATTAACAAAATTGACAAGCCACTGGCTAAACTTACTAAAGAAAAACACAAAAGGAAACAATTAACCCAAGTAAGAAATGAGATGGGTGAAGTCACAACAGATCCAACAGAAATAAAACATATAACAGAATACTACCAAAAACTGTACTCTAACAGATTTGAAAACCAAGAAGAAATGGACAAATTCCTAGATTTCTATAACCCACCAAAATTGTCTCAAGGAGAAGTAGAGGACAAATTCCTAGATCATTATCACCTACCAAAACTGTCACAAGGAGAAGTAGAGGAAATGGACAAATTCCTGGATTCATATCACCTACCAACATTATCACAGGGAGAAGTAGAACAACTTAATAAACCCATCACAAAGCAAGAGCTCGAAAAAGTCATCAAAAAACTACCAACAAAAAAAGCCCTGGCCCAGATGGCTTCACTGTGGAATCCTACCCAGCTTTTGGAGAAGAGTTAACCCCACTACTACTGAGACTATTTCACAGCATACAGAGAGATGGAATAGTCTCAAATTGATTCTACGAAGCCAGCAGCACCCTGATACTAAAGCCAGGGAAAGATCTCACAAAAAAAGAAAATTACAGACCAATACCACTCATGAACCTACATGCAAAAATCTTCAACAAAATACTTGCCAACAGAATTTAACAACATATCAAAAAAAAAAAAAATTCATCACAAGCAAGTTGGGTTCATACCAAGTATTCAAGGCTGGATCAACATCAGAAAAACAATTAATGTCATCAACCAGAATCACATGATCTTATCAACTGATGCAGAAAATGCATTTGGCCACCCCATTCATGCTAAAAACCTCAGCAAAATAGGAATAGATGGCAAATTACTCAATGCAATAAGCGTTATCCACCCAAAGCCAAAAAGCGGCCTACTGAATGGAGAGAGACTGAAACAATTCCCCATGAGAAAGGAAACTAGACAAGGATGCCCACTCACTCCTTTCTTAATCAACACTGTACTAGGAATTTGGGCCAGAGCAATTAGGCAAGAAATTAACGGGCATCCACATTGGCAAAGAAGTAAATTATCTCCCTATTTGCAGATGATATGATAATATATGCACAGAATCCTAAAGTATCCATAAATAAACTACTCAAAGTAATAGAAGAGCTCAGCGAAGTCTCAAGATAAACATAAGTAAATCAGTAGGATTCCTTTATGCCAACAAAGAGATCATTAAAGAAGAAATCACCACATCAGTACCATTTGCTATAGCCCTCAAGAAGATAAAATACCTAGGAATAAATCTAACTAGAGAAATAAGAGACCTATACAAAGAGAAAACTACAAGACCTTACTGCAAGAAACTGAGACCTGGATAAATGGAGACACTTACCTTGCTCAGGATAGGAAGATTTAACATTGTGAAAATGTTTATTTTACCCAAAGCGATCTACATACGTAATGCAATCTCAATACAGATTCCAGTGACATTTTTCAATGAGATGAAGAAACAAACCACCCACTTTGGAAGGGGAAAAAACCCCGGATAAGCAAAGCACTACTGAAGAAGAACACACTGGCAAGCCTCTCCCTGCCCAACTTTATAACCTGTAACACTGTCACAGTAGTCAAAACTGCCTGACACTGGTACAAAAAGAGACATATAGACCAATGGAATAGAGCTGAGACCCCAGAGATGTCACCATCCTCTTATGAACAACTGGCATTCAGCAAAGGCCCTAAGACTGTAAACTGGGGTAAAAACAGTCTCTTGAACAAATGAGGCTGGCAAAATTAGATCTCTATCTGCAAAAAACTGAAACAAGACCTGTACCTCACACCTTACACAAAAACCAACCAAAATTGGATAAAAGACCTAAATATCAAACCTAAAACGATAAAGATAACCCAAGACAAAATAGGATCAACGGTCAAAGTTTTAATGACTTCAAAATCTGACAAAGCACGATCAAGAGAAAATACATAAACAGGAACTACTAAGAATCAAATGGTTTTGCTCATTCAAAGACTTTATTGAAAGAATTACAAGACCATCTACAGAATGGGAATATTTGGCAACTATATGTCAGACTGACGTCTGATCTCCACAATCTACAAGGTACTGCAAAGTATCAACAAGAAAAGGATAAATACCCCAATTAAGCATTGGGCAAAGGAGATGGACACACACTTTAAAGAGGATATCCAGGCAGCTAAAAAACACATGCGGAAATGCTCATGATCATTAGCTATTAAAGAAATCCAAATCAAAATGACCAAGAGATATCATCTCACCCCAACAAGGCTGGCCATGATCCAAAAAACACAAAACAACAAATGCTGGAGAGGCTGTGGGGAAACTGCAACTCTCCTACACTGCTGGTGGGATTGCAGAACGGTACAACCTCTTTGGAAAGCACTCTAGTGCTTCCTTAAAAAGCTGGAAGTAGATATTCCATTTGACCCAGTAATCCCATTGCCTGGAATATATCCTACAGAAGCAAGGGCAGTCACACAGATACATGCACACAAATGTTCATCGCAGCACAGTCCACAATAGCGAAAAGATGGAATCAACCTAGAGGCCCAACAACAGATGAATGGATAAACTATGGTATATATACCCAATAGAACTCTATGCAATGATGAAGAACAATGATGATTTTAAGAAGCATTTCATAACCTTGTTTCAGTTGGAAGACATTATGCTAAGTGAAATTAGTTAGCGGTACAAGGACAAATACTGTATGAGAGCCCTACTATACAGACTTAAAAACAGACTCATGTACAGAAGAAAAGACTCTCTGACAGCTGCAAGGGAGGAAAAGGAGGGAGGGAGAAGGTTGCTGACAGATTAGATAGTTGATAGAAACTTAGTTGGGTTAAATTAGTGACAGCACACACCAGAAAGAAGATCAATTTAATGGGACTTCAACATAACTTGCAAACTCTTTCAATCTTAACCCAATATTGCAAGGACAGAGTAGCAGGGGTAGGGGTACAGGGACCATGCTCTCAGGGGACATGGAAGCCACCTGGCATAACTAGCTTACTGCTAAGAGAGTCTTCTGCACCCCATATTGGTGAGTGGCGTCTATGGTCTTAAAAGCTAGCAAGCTGCCATCCGAGGTACACCAGACAGACCCAACTCAGCTGGAGCAGATGATCACCAAGGACAACGTCAACATGGGGGAAAGAGAACCCAGAAGACAGAGAGATCCACGTGAATGGGTGACTATATCAACATGTGACTAGAAGAACCAGATGGTGTTCAGCCACCACTAGTGACAGCTGTGATGGGGCTCACAATGTTGGGTTCCAGAGGCTATATGAGAAAAAAAGGGGTCCACCCTAAGAACTCCACTAAAGACTGCAATTCATGATCCGAAGGCCTGGGGGTTCCCTGGGAATGTCGTCCCTAGACCGATGCTGCCCCAATCACAAATCATTACTGAGGTTAACTCTTCGGACAGGAAAGGACTGGACTCGGGGACACAGGGTGACCGTATCATGTGTGCACTTTATGGTTCTATGAATCTGTATAGGATGTCGTCCTACTGGCCTCTTACTAGATGGGACTGGAAAGGGTGGAGAGGAGTGGACCGCAGATTGTTAAGAGGATACGACATGTGTAGAATGCAATGGAGGAGTGTGCTGTCATCAGGCAAGGAGAGCAGCAGGAGCTGCAGATAGGCGGGCATGCAAATTTAAACTGGATTGTACACTTTCACTTAATCACAATAAAAAAAATAAATACAAAGCAAACAACAACAACAAAAACCTAAGCATGTATCACTTTACCAACTGATTAAAGACCCATGCAAGTCTCCCTTAAGCAATCTGGCCAAGTGAGTCACTGGACAACCAAGGAACAAACAGTACATTCTGACCACTGACTTCAAGCTTCCAAACAGTGATGATTCCAAAGAAACCTAATTTACATTCATACACATGAAGTAATGAGCCCTCTAAGTTTTTTCACAGTATCTGTAAATAAAAAGCATTCCTCAATCTAAGAGATTTCAGATACCAAGATACTCAAATACCTGCATGTGAGTACCTACTGTGTACATACAGGCACATCTACCATAGCCTCAGCACTGTGTTAGGAAATGAACAGTTCATTTGTTATTTTAACTTGTCAACTTGATTTCAACTTAAGGCAATTCTGTGTATACAGAGCAGAACTCCTCCACAGGGTTTCCAAAATTGCAATCATCCAGCAGACCGCCAGTCCTACCTTCCAAGGCACCAGTGTGTAGGTTATAACCACCACTGTTTTCAGCTATTTGTTGTGTACTTAAACATTTGCACCACCCAAGGATGCCACATCAATTTACTCCGTTGTAATTATTTAAATGGTGTCTACCCAGACTCCAAAATCTGTCAAAGAAACCTCAACCAACAGAAGAGAAAGTAGATAAATGGGAACTATTAAGAATCAAACACTTTTGCTCATCCAAAGACTTCATTAATAGAATTAAAAGAACACCCACAGAGTGGGAAAAAATATTTGGCAACTCTATGTCAGATTGACGCCTGATCTCCATAATCTATGAGATACTACAAAATATCAATAAGAAGAAGATAAACCATCCAATTAAGCGATGGGCAAAGGAGATGCACAGATACTTCACTAAAGAGGAGATCCAGGCAGCCAAAAAACACATGCGGACATGTTCACGATCTTTAGTTATTAAAGAAATTCAAATCAAGACAACCATGAGATACCATCTCACCCCAACAAGATTGGCCATGATCCAGAAAACACAAAACAACAAATGCTGGAGAGGCTGTGGAGAAAGTGGAACCCTCCTACACTGTTGGTGGGGTTGCAAAATGGTCCAACCTCTTTGGAAGGCAATTTGGCGCTTCCTTAAGAAAATGGATATTGATATACCATTTGACCCAGTAATTGCACTACTTGGAATATATCCTACAGATTCAAGGCCTTTCACACCAACGGACACATGCACCAGAAAGTTTATCGCGGCACAGTCCACAATAGCAAAAAGGTAGAATCAACCCAGATGCCCAACAATAGAAGAATGGATAGGTAAACTGTGGTACATATACTCAATGGAGCACTGCGCAATGATAAAGAATAACGATGATTCCAGGAAACATCTCCTAACCTGGTTTCAACTGGAAGACATTATGTTGAGTGAGAGTAGTCAGCGACAGAAGGACAAATACTGTATGAGACCTCTACGATAAGATCTCAAAACCAGACTTGTGTATAGAAGAAAAGACTCTTTGACAGCTGCAAGGGAGGGGAGGGAGGGCAAGAGGGCGAGGGGGGGAGGGTTTAGTTTAGGTAGTTACTAGAAATCTAGTTGGGAGAAAGTGGTGACAGCACACATTAGGAACAAGAACAACATTAAGTGGACTTCAGCATAACTTGAGTACTCCTTCCATCTTAATACTGCAAGGATAGAGTAGCTGGGGTGGGGGGCGGGGGACCATGCTCTTAGACTAATTCCAGGCCAATTGGCACAACTAGCATTTTGCTAAGAGAGCTCTCTGCACCCCACATTGGTGAGTGGCGTCTGGGGTCTTAAAAGCTGCCAAGCTGCCATCCGAGGACACAGCAAATGGTCCCAACTCAGTAGGAACGGATGCTCACCGAGGGCCAAAATGGCATGCGGTAAAGACAACCGAGAAGACAGACAGACCCACAAGAGTGGGTGCCTACATCGACTTGGGACTGGAAGAACCAGATGGTGCCCGGTCACCACCAGTGATAGCCATGACGGAGCTCGCAGAGAGGAGTCTCACTGGCAACAGAAGAATAAAGAGGTGCATCATGAGATCTCCACTAAAAGACCTCAATTGATGGTCCAGCGGTTTTGGGGTTCCTCTGAGAGCATGACCCCCGGCCCTGATGCTGCCCGTTCCCATAAATTATAACAAAGGTCCACTCTTTGAACAGGAATGGACTGGACTTGGCAATGCAGAGTAACCATATATTGGAAGCAATTTATGGTTCTATACATCTATAGCATATCGTCTTGCTGACCTCTGGCTGGAGGAAGGGGAGTGGACGGAGAGGAGGGGAAAGGAGACTGTTGGGAGGATGAGACATGTATGGAGCAGAGAGGAATAGTGTGCAGTCACCAGACAGGGAGAGCAGTGGAAGCTGCATATAGGGGGACATGTAAATTTACATGTGAATGTACATTTTCACTCAGTTATGTTAAATAAAAATAAATAAATTAAAATATAAATAAATAAATGGTGTCCACCACTCAGCATCTCTCTTCAGCTTCTTTCTGCCTCCCAAGATACTGAACACTAACTTTCAAGAAAAGAAATACACTGAGCACTAACATGTATCAATTTTATTCCTGTCAGAATCAAAAGTTTAGCAAATGAATAATGAAATTCATTTTAAGAGTTCCTTCACCTATAAACACGGTTCCTGACCAGGAGAATTTTGCTCCCAGGCAACACCTGGTAATGTTTAGAGGCATATTTTGGTTGTCACAACTGGTGGAAAGGAGGTGCCACAAGCATCTAATGTATAGAGAAGGGGGTACAGCTAACACCCTACAATGAACAGGATAGTCCCCCAACAAAGAATTACCCAGCCTCAAATGCCCAGAGTCCTCAGGTTGAGAGACTCTTGATCTACAAATCTGAATTATAGAAACTTTAATAAAATGGAGAGCTAGCTATGTATACCATAGGTATAAGTAACTCTTGGGAAAGGCTGGCATTTGGGACCTACACTTACAGGCCTCACAAACTAAAGTGAAAATAATCTTACTTTTATCTTTTGAAGCCCAGTTCTAATGTGACTTTTAAGTCTCATGCTTACAACACTAATGAATTAGTTCATAAATGTTACAGTAAAATGAGAAATTATAATAACGTTTAAAAATTCTAGAGAGCAAAACACAACCATGGATGGATATGAACCATGACCACACTCACATAATAATGGTCTCATGAGTCTGTAGAGTATTTCTTTTGTTTCTTTTTCCCCCCACTTAGTTCTGGACAGGCTCAATTTTAAATAGGATTGGTAGTGGGAAATACACTCCTTATAGCAAATAAAATAAAAAGTGCAGTTTATCATCTTAAGATTTAAAGAATTTGCCACTCATCAAATTCTAGTGAGTCTCATTAGAATAGTAACATTAAATGTTTATACTATACTGAATCCATGGATTTTCTAGTTAATTAATTCTCCAAATTATATGGTATATTCATGCTAGATCACTGCTGTTAGGCACCACTGAGTCAGCTGTGACTCCCATCAACACTATGCACAACCTAACAAAACATGCTCAGTCTTGATCTGTCTTCATGATCCAGGTGTGAATCCACTGCTGTAGCCACTGGTAGTACCATTCTCCCTAGGGGGCTTGCCTTTCATCACCATCTCAGACAATATTCTGCTGTGATCTACAGAGTTTTCAGTGTATCACATTATCAGGCCTTTGGTCCTAGTCTGCCTTAGTCTGGAAGCTCAGTTGAAACCTGTTCACCATAGGTGACCCTGCTGTTATTTGGAATACTGGAGTCACAGCTTTAGCATCATAGCGGAAATCAAGCCACAGTACAACAAAATGACAGACAAGTGTGGTATCATTCTAAAGACATTCTAAACACAGTTTTATTCACTTAAGAATAGTCAGCTTTATACTGTATAAATTGTATATGCTTTATACTGTATAAACAGTTACCTTTACATGTATAAGGAAAAACAGAGAGCCCAATTTTCATGTGTTCTTGGAATTTTCAACTTAAAACACTATTTGCAAATATCTTTTACTATAACCAATTTTTGAACTAATAAATCAATCATGAAAAGTATCGGTTATCCTTCTCAGAACTATACTACACTCTGCCTTGACAACACCTAGACTAGTTCAAGTTAGAAAGCCTGAAAACATGCTGATTAGGAGATTTAAAACTTTCTGTAAAAGCTGGTCTTACCCCAAAACCTCAGGAAATATTAAAAACTTGCGACATAATAGTAACAGAGTGTTACACTTTACGTAACACTAGATTCTAAAACTTTACATAGGTTCAAGTGAGTGATTTTTGTGACTACTTTTCCTTTTAACAAGTGAAAGGTGAGGAATACAAAGTAGGACAAAGAGAGAAACTTTAAGTGTCTCACCAAAGAGACAGCTGGCCCTCACACTTCCCAATTTCAAAACTTACTACAAAGCTACAATAATCAAGGTGGGATATTAATGGCATCAGGCTTAACACAGACCGATGCCATAGGACTGCAAGTCCAGAAATAAACCCTCATTTGTGGTCAATTAATTTCAACAAGGGTGTCAAGACAATTCAATGAAGAAATAACAGTCTTCTCAGCAAAAGATGCTGGGACAGGTAGATAGCTACGTGTCCAAGAATTAAGATGGGCACTCACCTTCTACCATGTACAAAAATTAACTCAACATAGATAAGCAACCTAAATACAAGAGCTAAAACTATAAAACTCATAGAAGAAAATACAGGCAAAAATCTATGTGACCTTTGATTAGACAACGGTTTCTTATATTTTACACCAAAAGCAAAAGCAACAAAAGAACAGATAAACTGAACTTTATCAAAACTAAAAAACTTGTGTTGCAAAAGATACCACTGAAAACAGTGAAAACACAACTTAAAGAGCAGGAGAAAAAATATATAAATTATGCATCTGATAAAAGAACTTGTATCTAGAATATATAAAAATACAACTCAATAATGAAAAGGCAAATCAATTAAAAACAAGCAAAGGCTCTGAACTGACATTTCTCCAATGATTTACAAATAGTTAATGACAGAATACATGAGAGACAACATTAGCCACCAGAGAAATACAATCAATTACCACAGTGAAGTATCACTTCATACTCACTAAGACGGCTATAAAAAGACAAATAACAAGCAGTGGTGAGGGTACACAGAAATTAGAACCCTCATCCACTGTAATGAAATGTACAACAGTGCAGCTGGTCTGGAAAGCCAGCAGTTCCTCAAAAGAGTAAACATTTAAGTTACCATATGATCTAACAATTCCACTGCCAAGTATATGAAAAATAAAAACGTATGTTCACACACAAAAACCTGTATATGAACGTTCACAGCAACATTATTCATAATAGCTAAAAAGGGAACACAATCCAAAGGTCCATCAACTGATGAAGAGAGAAACAAAATGTGGTATAAACTTACAACAGAATTTTCAGCCACTAAAAGAAATCTAGTACACACTCAACATGAACCTTGAAAACATTTTGCTGAGGGAGAAGAGGCCAGACACAAAGGACTACAGACCGTACAACTCCGTTTATATGAAATGTCCAGAACAGGCACACTGACAGACAGGAAACACACTGGTGGCTGCCCAGGGCTGGGACAGGGATAGCTGGTGGAAAACAGGACTTCCTTTGACGACAGTGTCAGTGTTCTAAAACCAATTGTGGTAATTCTTGTACAACTGTGAATACACAAAAGCCCACTGACCTATGTACTTTAATACCAGGTAGATTATATCTCAATAAAGCTGTGATTAAAAAAGATACTTGGCTACAAAGCTGCCATGAAGTCTGAACCACTGTTTTTTTTTAAAAAAATAAAAAGCTTCACCCTCAGTATTTTATAAATATGACATGCTCAAAATTCAGTATTTAGCAAATGTGACATGAATTACCGCATCTTTCCTAATCTTTTGTGCTATAATACTGTATAATGCAAATTATACCAAAAAATATGGAAATATGCCATAATCTTAAAATTTGTTCATTTAACATCAAAACAAACCCTGTAAGATGGTCACTGTCTTTAGTCTCAAAGAAGTTACTTGCCAAGGAGAAACTATTTCACATCCAGTCTGATTCTAAAACTAATTTCCTTTCCACAAATCACACTCTTTTCCTAAGAGGACTGAAATAGTTATCAGAAAACTTGGAATAAGGTTAAAGAGTATCCTTTCCTAGCTATTTGTCCACTTCAGTTTTTTTAATCTGTAAATGTCAACGAATTATAGAAAGAATCAAAACGAAATACAGAATATGGAACTGCTTTTGCACACTGTAAAATTTCATTAAAATGAAAAAACCCAAAGCTATCCAATTGATTCCAACTCATGGTAACTCTACAAGATGAAGTAAAGCTGCTGCCGAGGGCTTCTAAGGCTGTAGTCTTTACAGAAGCACGCTGCCAAGTTCTACTGCTGAGCACGTGGTAGGTTTGAACAGCCAACCTTTTTGGTTAGCAGCAAGGCACTTAACCAATGCACCATCAATGCTCCTTAAAAGTTTATTAAAATTCTTTCCACTGTTTCAAAAAAGTTTGCATTTTCTAGTAATGAAAGCAAACCTCAAACATTAGAACCACTGCTGCAAATTAAAACTAAAAAGTTGAAGCTGCCACAATAGAAGCAATCAGAAAAGGGCTTTTCTATACCTCTGACATTGTTAGGGTCCCCTTTTTCTTTACAGGACATAATTCTGACCTCTAGGAAAGTGTATGAAACAAGCCTCAAGGTTTTAGCCATCTCTCAGCCACTAACAGTTTGGTTGCTAAGAGTCTGAATCCACCAGCTGCTCCTTGGAAATGGTACTGGGCAGTTCTACCCTACCTCATAGTGTTGCTGTAAGTCAGAATCGACTTGATGGCAATGGATCTGGTCTGAACACCACTCAAACATACACACACACACATACACACACACAAATGAAGAAATGTAAAACACAGGAGGTAAGTATTCAGGAACAGACTGGTAAGGGTTTGGGGCTGAGGTGCTGGAATGGAAAGGACATCTTACTGTCTGTCACTACTGGACCCTGGACTCCTGGTCTAAGTTCTAAGGAGAGATGTTATAGGCAGAGGCTTAATCATTTCCAAAAACAGATCTAAGATGCAGGGATATACCTGTGTGACACAAAATCAGAAGGTCACTGTATCTAATTTTCAATGGAGCACAACCTGACTTTAACACTTTTGAGGAGTAAAACTAATGCAGCACTACAGTAGCAGCTCTAGATTTTCCAACTGTGACATCAAAGGAAACACTCTGTGCAAGAATCAGATGCTACAGAGAAAGACCCCACCTTCCAGGTATCATTTTGAGCAGAGGATATCAACCAGGTAGGAACAAAAGAGATGAATGTGAGACGACTTTCTGGGAAACCTCTCAAGAATTTCAGAAATAACTCAGATGAAATACTATGAAGGATGAAATGCTATGGATGCTTCAATGAGAAGGGCCAGCTGCCAGTGACCACTGAGTTACTAGGTATTTTGACTTGATGGCACTTGGCTGGCTATATTCACTAATGTTTAAAAAACTAGAAAAAATGCCAGACTGGTCTATCTCAGGATGGTATTACTTTAGGAGATTATTACAGCATTTAGAATTTTTGTATGTGCATTGTCTACACCGAGAAGTATGAACTGTCTACACTGAGAAGTATGATTTTATACAAGAAAAAAATCACGGTTTCTAAAATGTCAACCATTCAATTATACTAACATAAAAATGTTATTTCTAAGATTAAATTTCAAGCCCACACAAAAATCTGTTTCAGACTTATTACATTATGTCTTATTATACATGCAATGTTAATACTCTTCAGAGAATCAGGAGCATACATTTTATGATAGTATATACATTTTAATTAAAAATGATATTTAAGTATTAAAGGAAATTACTTCTCCAAAATTTATTACATCCTATTATATTTACTGTCACTTTAGGTTTGTCTGTATTTTAAAATTCTGTTCCAAAATATCAAGCTCATATTTCTTGGCAAAGCTAAGTCTTAAATTTTAGGTCTAGCCTTCATCCAGGGTAAGCAGATAATACTGATAAAAAGGCAGATGTTCTGGGCTATACAATTAACTCCACCAAACAAATTCTATTAATCCTCCACTCTGCAGGGTGGCTGACTCTAATTTCATGCTGCCTTTGCATATATCCTATAATGACTTTCTAAAATAATGGCTAAAGTTCATAATTATTGAAATACTTCTACTGCCTTTTCTCAGGAAACATAAGAAAGTTCATGAGTATCTTTGTAAACATAACCTGAAGACCTTTTTCTCATATTAAGCTAATTTTGAAAAGCAAAAATAAAATTTGAGCATATCCCAGCTATAAATCTGCTCTCATCTTATTTCCTTATAAAACCAATATTTAAAAAACTGCTTTAGATACCTAACAAATAATAATGCAGTCGCTTCTCAATACTGTTCATAATAAGGTATCTTACTCAAAAAGGGAAATTTTAAATTCAGCCACATATTTTAAAAATGGAATCACATCTTACCTGGAGATTTGATGTCCAGCATAGAGAAGCAGGGCAGTCAAAAAATACAGGTAAAGCTGAACCAGATGCTGCCTGGGCAAGGTTAGTAGCACAACACTTAAAACATAACCTGCAGCAGAAATTAAGAGAGATAAACAAATGCAATTCTTATTTAGTTTCCCAGTTAATTATACTCCAATAGAGCAGCAAAAAGACATGACAGTTTGCATGCTGAACAAATAATCTGAAAAGGTTGACTATATATAAAGACTGTGGCATCAGACTGGAGGAACTCACTAATAACCTGCAACACACAGATGACACAATCCTTTCTTGCTGAATGTGAAGGGGTCTTGAAGCACTTACCACCAAAGAGCAAAGACTATAACCTTCATTACAAATTATACCTCAACATAAAGAAAACACACAAACAAAAAAAATTCTCACAACTGGACCAATAACCAACATCATGATAAATGAAAACAATACTGAAGTTGCAAAGGAACTCATTCTACTTGGATTCATAAACAACACCCCTGGAAGTAGCAGTCAAGAAATCAAATGACATCTTGCACTAGCAAAATCCCTGCTGCAAAAGATCTCTTTAGAAAATTAAAAACCAAAGATGTCACTTTCAGGACAAGTGTCCCTGATTTAAGCCAGTGTTTTCAATAGTCTTAAACTCATAGAAAAGCTGAACAATCAATAAAAAAAGACCAAAGAACTGATGCACTTGAATTATGATGCTGGTGAAGAATGCCAATTATACCATGGACTGCCAGCAAAAAAACAAGTCTTGCTCGTATAAAGTTTGGCCAGAATGTTCCTTAGAAGCAAGGATGGTGTGGTGGTTAAGACTGTGTCAACCTGGCAACTCCTGCTTGGCTGCCGCATCAAGTGGCAGAGGCGGGGCTTCTGAGGACTTCCCACTCCTCAGCACTCATCTCTCCGCCTTCCAGCACCTACTTCCTGTCTGCTCGCACTGCCAGCAGCTTCTACTCTCTTTGACATCTGGTTTCTGGACCGGAACTAGCAGCTGTTGGATTCACCAACCCTTACAGCCAGTGAGTGCAAGTCCTGTTCCCTGACCTGCCTATTCTGAGTTCCCATCCCCTGCAGCTCCATAAGTCAGCACAGCCCTCAGTCTCACCCGCCAGCTTGAGACACGACAACCTAGATAGCTGGTGATGTAAATTCTAGTCTCTGACCTGCTAACATTGGGCTCACCAGCTCCCGTGGCCACAAGAGGTTTGTGCCAGGAGTTGGGACTTGCAGCTTCTATAAGTGCGTAAGCTGTTTCCTTTATATAAATCTTCCCTTGTATATAATACATGTTACTGGATTTGCTTCCCTAGAAAACCTGTCCCAAGACAGGCAAGACTTCATCTCACACACTTCAGACATTATTAGGAAGGCCCAGTTCCTGGATATCATACTTGGTATCTTAGTTATCTAGTGTTGCTAGAAAAGACCACAAGTGGATGGCTTTAACACAGAAAAATTTATTTCCTTACAGCCAAGTAAGCTACAAGTCCAATTACAGCATCAACTCCGGGAGAATGCTTTCCATCTGTTTGCTCTAGACAAAGGTCTTTCTTGTGAACCTTCCCCTGGACTGGAGCTGGTCAGGGAACCCAAGTCCAAAGGATACACTCTGCTCCTAGCCGTATGAGGTTCCCGTATCTCTGCTCACTTCTTTCTTTCATATCCCAAGAGATTGCCTCTACACAATTGAAGCTTGTAGTCCCAACGAGGCTTCACGAACACAACAGACTGCCGTTCTTCCTCATTAACATCACAATAGCAGGATTTAAAACATGTGAGGGAGGTGGGGAATCACATAATACCTGGAATCATGGCCCAGTCACACTGATACACTTCTGGGAGACACAATTCAATCCATGACACCCGGCAAAGCTGGTCAGTGGAAAAAAGGAACACCCCAACAGTGGCTCCAACAGTGAGTTCAAATGTAGCAATGATCATAAGAACACAAGACCGGGTAGTGTTTTGCTCTGTTGTACGTAAGGTTGTGATGAGTTGGAACACACTGAAAGGAAACCCTGGTGGTGTAATGGTTAAATGCTGTGGCTGGTAGCCAGAAGGTCAGCAGTTCCAATTCGCCAGGTGCTCCTTGGAAACTACGAGGCAGTTCTACTCTGTCCTATAGGTTCACTATGAATCAGAATCAATTTGACAGATTTTTTTTTTGTTAAATCCAAACAATTTTCTATCTGTCCGTGGTTCCCAAGAGATACTCTCTAAAATTT
The DNA here is from genome assembly GCA_028571685.1 of Heterohyrax brucei. Classification (NCBI taxonomy): domain Eukaryota; kingdom Metazoa; phylum Chordata; class Mammalia; order Hyracoidea; family Procaviidae; genus Heterohyrax; species Heterohyrax brucei. The sequence continues at coordinate 177,788,674 of CM053141.1, forward strand.
GGAAATTCTCCAGTAATTAAAGCACCTTGATGACAGGCCTCCAGACAACAACTGCTGGTTTATGCTAATGAGGTAAAACAAGTACGGACTGGATGGGCCAGAAAGACTACAAACTGCTTTATCATCAGCTGACCAGTGGAAGAGCAGGATTCAAGTCAACCACGATACCATGAGAGCCAAAACCTTCAAGGGCTTCCTGATTTGTGTTAGACATTTATACATATGAGAGGGTGACATGTCTCTTTCATGGGACAAGAAAACACTGCACTAAGAATCCTCAAGACTTTGCCCTATGTTCTTCATTTGTATCCTTTTTCTACAATAAAACTGTGTAATTTTAAGAAGACTCCTTTGCATCAGTTTTGAGTCATTCTAATGAACTATCAAGTCCAAGAGAGTAGTGGAAGGTAGCAGGTCAGCAGCCTTGAGTTTACAGCTGGTATCCTGAGGAAGGAGTGGGAAAAACCCGAATGTGTAGCCAGGAGGCATGAAGTGAAGGTATCACGGAAACTCCCAAGCATGAGGCTGGCATACTGAGTTCCTGGGCAGACCTGGCAGTTCACAGGACTATATCCTCTGACTTGTGGTATCTGACCTAGCTCTCAGTGGTCAGGATCAGTGGAAGAAGTGCTGCACATGCAACTGTTGTCACAACGAACGTGCCGGAAAAGGGATGATTCGCTATTTTCCATACAACACACAACTGTCCTTCCCAGGAAATTGTGATCTTTCCCTTCCTCTACACATCTCATGTAAAATCAGTTGTCAAATCCTCCAGATTTGTCATATTCATTTCCTTCACTCCTTCAAAAATCCATGAGGATGGTGCAAGACTGGGTCCTGACTGACGGTGACCCTATGTACAACAGAACAAAACTTAGCCTGGTCCTGCAACATCTTCAAAATTATTGTTATACTTCAGCCCACTGTTGCAGCTACCGCACGTATGTATCTTGTTGAGGATCTTCCTCTCTTTCACTGACCCTCTACCAAGCATCATGTCCTTCTCCATAGACTGGTCCCTTCTGATAACATGTCCAAAGTATGTGAGATGAGCTCTTATCATCCTTGCTTCTAAGGAGCCTTCTGGCTGCACTTCTTCTAAGACAGGTTTGTTCTTTCTTTTGGTAGTCGACAGTATTTTAACATTCTTCACCAACACTATCCTTTAAAGCATGGATTCTTCTTGAGTCGTCCTTATTCATGCACGGTTTTCACACGTAAACAAGGCAAATGAAAACACCATAGCTTTGGTCAGGTCCCTCTTAGCCTTCAAGGCGACATCTTTGCTTTTTAATACTTTCAAGATGTCTTCAGCCAATCTGTCCAATGCAAAGCATCCACTTGATTTCCTGACTACTGCTGCCATGGGTGTTGACTGTGGACCCCAGTAAAATGAAATTACTTGACAACTTCAATATTGTCTGCGTTTATCATGATGTGTTTATTGGGCCGGTTATGAGGACTTTTAATGTTTGAGATGTAATCCATACTGACGGCTATGGTCTTTGATCTTCATCAGTAAGTGCTTCAAATTCTATTCCCTTTCAGCAAGCAAGGCTGTGACAACTGTATACTGCAGGTCAGTAATGAGTCTTCCCCTAATGCTGAATTCTTCATTTATTCCAACTTCTTAGATTATTTGCTCAACATACAGACTAAGTATGGTGAAAGGATACAACCCTTAAGCATACCTTTCCCAACTTTAAAGCATGCAGTATTCCCTGTTCAAATGACCGCCTTTTGTGTCTATGTACAGGTTCAGCACGAGCACAATTAAGTGTTCTAGAATCTACATTCTTTGCAGTGCTATCCATAATTTGTCATTAGCCACAGAGTCAGTAAAACACAGGTAAATATCCTTCTGGTATTCTCTGCTTTTAGCCAAGACTCACATGACATCAGCAATTATATTCCTTGCTCCACATCCTCTTTTGAATCCAGCTTGACTTCCTGGCAGTTCCCTGTCAATGTACTGCTACAACCATTTTTAATTATCTTCAGAAAAGTTTTGCTAATGTGTGGTAGTAATTATATCACTCAATAATTTCTGTATTCTGCTGGATCACCATTCTTTGGAATGGGCACAAATACGGATCTCTTCTAGTAAGTTTGCCAAGTAGCTGTCTTCCCAATTTCTCGGCACACAAAAGCAAGCATCTCCAATTCTGCATTCATTTGCTACAACATCTCAATTGGTGTTCCATCAATTCCTGGAACTCTGTTTTTCAAATAAATTCAGTGCAGCTTAGACTCCTTCCTTCAATACCATTAGCTCTGGAACATATGCTACCCATTTGCAGAACTGTGACTAATTCTTGTTGACATAGTGAGTCTGTGTACTACTTCCATCTTCTTCTGATGTTCTTCACTGTTCAGTACATTACCTACACCAAAAACCAAACCCACTGTTGTTTAGTGAATTCCATCTCAGAGTACGACTGCCCCATAGCGTTTCCCTGTAGGATCCTTTAATACTTTAACATAACGTTTGACTCTTTTTTCCCCAGTTCTTTCAGATTGAGAAGTGCCAAATGCGTTTTTCCATTTCAGTTTTCTGACCCCAAGTCTTTGCACATTTCAACTTAATACTTTATCTTCTCACGTCACCCTTTGTTCTTTTCTGTTTAACTCTATTACCTCATTGTTTCTTCTGTTTACTCCAGCTGCTCTCCACTCAAAGGCAAATTTCAGAGTCTCCTCTGACACCCATTTTGTTCTTTTCCTTCTGGTCTTTTTACTGACTTTTTGCTTTCTTCAGGAAACTCTGCTGGCATAGTGGATAAGTGCTACAGCTGCTAACCAAAAAGTGGGCAGTTCGAATCTACCAGCCACTCCTTGGCAACTCTATGGGACAGTTCTACTCCATCCTACATGGACTCTATGAGTCGGAATCAACTCGATGGCACTGGGTTTGTTTTTTTCGGTTGCTTTCTTCGTGTACCATGTCCTTGGTATCACTCCACAACTCGTGGTTTTGGGCCATTAGTGTTCAATGCATCAAATCTATTTGTGAAATGATCTCTAAATCTAGGCAGAATATACCCAGAGTTCTATTTTGGCCCTCACAGACTTCCTCGCCTCTTCTTCAGTTTCAACTTGAACTCGCACAAACATAACTGATGGTCTGTTCTGCAGCTGGTCCTTGGCTTCGTTCTGACTGATGATATCCAGCTTCTCCAAGGTTTCTCTCCAGAGATGTCAATTTGACTCCTGTGTATTCCATCTGGTGAGGTGTATGTGTATAGACATTGATCACGGTGTTGAAAAAAGGCGTTTGCAATGAAGCTGCTGGTCTTGCAAAATTCTATCACGCAATCTCTGACACAGTTTCTATCACCAAGGCCATATTTTGCAACTATTGATTCTTCTTTGTTTCCAACTTTCATATTACAGTCACCAGCAATTATCAATGCATCTTGATGAGATGTTTGATCAACTTCAAACTATACCAAAAAAAAAAAAAAAACCACTGCCATAGAGTCGGGTCCCACTCACAGTGACCCTAGAATTTGGTCAACATCTTTAACTCCTCCTCTTTGGTATTACTGGTTAGTGCATAAAAGTGCATTAACAGTTATATTAACTGGTCCTCCGTGTAGGTACATGGATAGTATTCTATCACTGACAATACTGTACTTCCAGATACAGCTTAAATTTTCCTTTTACAAGGGATGAGATGCCAGTCCTCCTTGATCTGTCATTTCTAACATTGTATACCAGATGACTGTCAGATACAAAATGGCCAATACCAGTCCATTTCAGTTCACTAATGCCTAGGGTGTCGACATTTATGCATTCCACTTTATTTCTGACTCCAGTCTTTCTAGATTTGTATTTCACATACTCCATGTTCTGAGTATTAATCAATGCTTTGAACTATCTCTTCTCATTCTGAGTCATGCTACATCAGCATATGAAGGTCCTCAAAGCTTTACTACATTCACAACTTTAAGGTTAACTCTACATTGAAGTGGCAGCACTTTTCCAGTTTTATTTTGAGTGCCTCATCTTTCAACACTGTGTCAGAAAATGTTGCGCTACTATTCATACGGTTTCCACTGGTCCACTTTTCAGAAGTAGGCCACCGGGTCTGTCTTCGTCTGGAAACTCTGCTGAACCCTGTCCGCCATGAGTGACCCTGCTGGTATGTGAAATACTGGTGGCAAAGCTTTCCACACCACAGCAACATGCAAGTCACCACAGACAGTACGACAAACTGACCAGAGTAATGGCAGGCAAAGAGAACCGCCAGTACAAAACCCATTAAAAACACAAAAGAACACTTTTAGGGGCCAGTAAACCTGTAGTCTAGTCTAGAATTTGTTGCTGTAAACAAAAATGGTACCTGGAGATGATGAAGATCAAGCCAGTGGCTAATGCTTCAACAGAAAACCCGGATACAACAGTAAGTCATTTAGACTTTACACCGTGGGCTAGTGTTCTGAAATTCTTTAGACACCCATTCAGGACAGTTGAAAACGCAAAAGAAAGAAGAAAATCTAAGGCTCACCCAAACCATTTTTACATTCCAATGGAAAAATAACTCTGATATCAAGTATATTGTAAAAGATCTTTTTGAGGAATTATCAATATTTGGGTACACTAGTGGCACAGTGATTAAAAGCTGAACAGCTGAACAGTCAACAGCTCTAATTCAAAAACTGCTCCCTAGCAATCACACGAAGCAATTTTACTCAGTTCTGTAAGGTCACTCTGAGTCACAATCTACTTGACAGGAATTAAGCTTTGGTTTTATAAATACGTATGCTAAATCACAACTGACAGGACTAAATTATTTGAACTAAAATGCAGATATATTAATTATAGGAAAAATACAAAACCAAAAGTGGCACTGATGCAAATATGTATCACTATTCATGCTATGCAGCCCTGGTGGCACAGTCATTAACTACTATGGCTGCTAAGCAAAAGGCTGGCAGTGCAAATCCACCATCACCCCTTGGAAACCCTATGCTGAAATTCTACTCTGTCTCACAGTGTTGCTATAGGGTCACTATGTGTGTAATCAACTTACAAGCAACAGATTTGGTTTTGGTTTTTATATACGTTATATGATTAACCAAACAACCCACAAGAAACTAAACTGGTATTGATGAAGCTGATCTTACAGTAATTTATAATTATAAAAAGACCAGCAACATTTAAAAATGATGTCCTGCTTTAAAAAACAATCATTAACACTGCTTCAAAATGCAAGAATTTCTACTTTAATAGGAACTTCTGCTATTTAAAGGTTGTTGTAGTAATGGGAAAAAACTGAGAGCCTGGATTAAAGCAGGAGCTCTGAGTATGGAGTTAGATGGGTCAGCTTTAAGAAACATATTTAAAAAGGCCTTAGTTGTGATCTACGGGTCAATAGTTAAGAGGAAGGACATGAAGATCGTTTTGATTTTTCTAGCTTCAGGTAACCGAAAGGCTAGCTTTGTTATCAAGTAAGACAGGCAACACAGGAGGTGGAAGAGGTTTGAGGTGAGGTAAAAAGTAATGAGTTCAGTAAAGAATCTAAAGTGAAGTGTCAACTGGATATTCATATAGATATTTCTAAAAAGCAGATACAAATTCATTCAGTATCAAGCACTAGCTAAGTGCTGAGACAGAGTTAGTAGAAAATCCATTTGCTAGAAGACAATCCCCTTACTCCGTTGAAGGAGACAGTAGACAATGCCTTCCTACCCTAAAGGAGCTCACAATCTAGCTGGAAAAAGAGGCAACCACACAGAACATAGCACACGAGTTCTGACAATTAAGTCAGCAAACTTAATTGTTCTAACTACACACTTCATTGCTGAATGTCACTAAGGTCACCTTCAAAGTACTCCCCTTGGGAAGGTATGCACTGATGCCAGTGCCTAGTCCACCCTTCAAAGCAATTTTGGAACTCTTTCTGGAATGGCCATCGCGCACAATGTCAAGGTGGCAAGAACATGAACTGCACAGTTGTCTGACGGAGTTTTGGGCCAGTAAACAGATAACTGTATCCTCCCTACTCACCTGCTCTGTCCCCCAACGACTTCTTTGTTTACCAGAAGATAAAGGAAACTGAAAGGAAGACAATGACATTCTGGACATCAGGGTAATACAATGACAACTCTGATGGCCATTCTAGAAAAAGAGTTCCAAAACTGCTTTGAAGGGTGGATTAGGCGCTGGCATCAGTGCATAACTTCCCAAGGTGAGTACTTCAAAGGTAACCACAGTGACATTCAGCAGTGAGGTACGTAACTTTTTTTGGGATGAGTCTGCAAACGTAACTGGCAGTCCTTTATGGCGCTCTTTGGTGGAGGTGTGAAGTAGATGCCATGACATCACAGAAGAGAAGGAACATTGCCTGCAGACCAAAATGGTCAAGAAAGCAGTAGAAAGTAAAGCTTAATATCTATAGCCCAAACTGTCAAATCATTTAAGTAACAAAAGAAAACTGAACATCAATTCTGGGCAATGTTACCATTTACAAATCTAAAGTCAGCAAAAGAGACTGAAAGCATGGTCCACAAGTTAGGAGAATAATCAAGAAAAGAAAAGCTTTCAAGAAAAGAAGTGGCCAACACTTCATAAACATGGAAAGGTCCACAAAATGAGACTTGAGACTTACATTAGAGGTCATTACTGATTTCTTTGGGTATAGTTTCAATACAAGTGGTTCTCTTCCACCTGGTCTGACTCTCATTACCTCTTGCCTAAAATCCTAACTGATCTTCTTATATCCAGATACTATGCTGCTAGCTGCTGCTGAATCAACCACCAACTCATGGCAACTCCATATGTGCAGAACAAAACTGCTCTGCACAGCTTTCAAGGCTATGACCTCTCAGAAGCAGATTACCAGGCCTGTCTTCTGAGGTGTTTCTGGGTGGGTTCAAACCACCAACCTTTCAACTACTACTGAGTGCTTAACCGTGTGCGTCACCCAGGTATTACTCCAGCTGTCATATACTGCTTTCCAACCTACAAGGTTCTTCTACCACTATCAAAAAATATTTGGTTGTGATCATAAGATTTTCATTGGTTAATTTTCAAAAGTAGATTGCCAGGTATTTTTCTTTCCAGTCTGTCTTATTCTGAAAGAATCACTGCATGTGTTTACCACAGTGATCCTACTGTTATCTGAAACACCAGTGGCACAGCTTCCAGCATCACAGCAATGTGAAAGCCACCACAACACAATAAACTGACAGAGCCACTGATGGGTTACAATGCATATCTTCTTTAAGTCAGCAATTTCACTTCTAGTAATTTATCCCAGGGCTGTATTACATCTGCTAAAACTATGGCTAAATAAAGTGATTCAGTGCAACATTATATGAAATAGAAGAACATAGAAGTTATCCAAATGTTCATAAATTATGACATATCATCCATAAATAGATACCATGCAGCTGTAAAACAAAGTGAGAAAAAAGAATCAGGCCTAATATTTAATCAAAACTTTAATATGGTGGCAGAAGAGAAAGTGTCATGTATCAATATGCAGGGGGAAAAAAAAAGTACAAAGATTTATTTCATGAAAAAAAAAGCTTTATTGCATCTAAAACTGATAGCTGTGTGGCACTGTAAGACACCAAGTTAAAACCAACAGGAAACCATGGTTCAGAACACTGTACAACAGGCTATCATCATCTGTGTTAAAAAAATAAACAACATACATTTACATTTGTTCAGACGTAGACAGAAGTCCTGGTAGCCTAGTGGTTAAGCACTCAGCTGCTAACGAGAAAGTCAGTAGCTGGACTCCCACCATTGCTCCTTAGAAACCTCACGTGGCAGCAGTTCTACTCTGTCCTACTAGGTTGCTATCAGCAGGAACCGGCTCGACAGCAAGAATTTTTAAGACATAAATACATAAAAATACCTCCGAAATTATGTACAATATTAGTTACTTGTTGGGGCTGGGTGTAAGGACTTAGTGGACAGGGAATAAAGACGGGAGGGAGTATTTTTCACTGTATACCTTTTATGCTTCTTGACCTTTGAACATAAACACATTACACACTTTAAAAAAAATATAAGGGTACAATTCTTTAATCCCACTCTACTATTAAAAAAAAAAAAAAAACCACTGCTGTTCAAGTTTCCAAGGAGCACCTGGTGAACTCAAACTGCTGACCTTTTGGTTAGCAACCACATCACTTAACCACTACACCACCAGGGTTTCAAACTCTACTATGGAGTCTAATTAGTATATTTTAATAGGCTCAGTTGAGTTGCAGATGTTATAAACCAGAATACAAATGTTAACTGTGCTAGCATCCATTCAGAAACTATGGTGGCATAGTGGTTAAGTGCAAAGGCTGCTAACCAAAAGGTCAGCAGTTCAAATCTATCAACTGCTCCTTGGAAACACTATGAGGGCAATTTTACTCTGTCCTATAGGCTTGCTGTGAGAAGGAATTGACCCAACAGCAGTGGGCTGGGTCTGGTTTTGGTTTATAGGGTCGCTATGAATCAGAATCAATTTGACAGAAACAAATTTGGTTTTTGGTTAACACTCATTCGATTCCTCAAATTAATGTTTCTGGTTATTAGGCAGCTGACGTTATAATCAATATTCCAATCTACTCACAAATAATATATAAGTACATTTTTTAAACCAGTGTGAATTACTTTGCTGATTAAGCTAAAAATCTAAGCCAAGTACTCAATTGTTCTTCTACAACAGTCTCGAATTATTTTCCATAAAGCTGGCTAACATACAAAATCTTTAATAAAGGGTTGTGAATTAACACCATTTCACAGTATAAAGAAACCTTATTTCAAACTTTCACAAGGTTGTGCCATCTAACAGAGATGAGTTTACTGGATCCAGGTGTTCTGCTTTTAGTGCACTGCTTTTTCACTCTCCCCATAATGGCTTACAAAGAAGTCTAAGAGTTGTAAGGGGTTTGGGGGGCTAAGCTTTCAAACTGAGAAAGTCTTTCTATAGACAAAAATAAAATTTTAAAAAACTAGATAACCATTTAGGATCCCGGAAGACAGACTTCCTGCTGGAAAATTCTAGTAATAAAAGGACCTGGAAGAGTATGTTCAAACTGTCATCACTATACTACACCATTCAAACCATGTCTTGAGCTATGAAAAAAATCACTGTTAACTAAAAATACATGTTACTATCATTACATATAAACAGTGGAGCTCAGGTAGAATTCTTGACTTTAAAGTGAGGGAAACCTTGATCCAATTACCAACCAATGTACCTCAAGTATAGCCATCCTTTGTCTTTCAGTGAAGCTTCGAAGAGTAAGGCAGACTAAGGCCTGGCAACATACTTCCCAAAATCAGCCAGTGGAAACCCTATGAGTGACCACAATCTGGTGGTCATGAGCAGGTGGTCACTTCAACAGCAACGAACAACAACAATCCTCATTACAACAGTAGAGTGCATGACTTTTATTCTAGATGAATTTTATCTGTTTTATGTCTGTTTCTTGACTTTAATTTCTTTTGTCACTCATCAATACTTCTATCATAATCGCAAAGAACTTCAACTATAGTCCGAGGACTACTGTTTTTAAGAAACAAAATACTATAGTACCATTTCTCATCTTTCATTTAACTGAAATGCATGTTTTACATTCAACTGAACAGAATGTTTTAGTTTGTCTTGCTGTGTGCCACCAAGTGGATTCCAATTCATAGTGACCGACCCTACAGGACAGAGAACTACTACCCCACAGGGTTTTCTAGGCTGTAATCTTTATGGAACTGTATTGTCAGCTGGTAAGTTCAAATTGTTGACTTTTGAATTAGCAGTCATGCTACTTAACCATTATCCTGCCAGGGCTCCTCAGTTTGTCTTAAGAGAATAGCAAAGATTACTGAATTTTAAAAAGCAAAATCCAAAATGATGCATTAGAATGGAACAAATTCTTGGAAAAGCACTTTTGCCTTCTGCTTTCTGGTTTTCTCTAAAATAAATGCAACAGTGGCTGCTCTCCTCTAGTCTTAATTCATATGCAAAGGTAAGACAAAGACTCTAAAGAAGATTCAAAAACATTTATCAATGACTGTAACACTGCCATCTCGATGTGACAGAACTTCATTTTACTCAAATTCAAAAATACACAAATAAAATAAACTACAGGGTTCATTTTAAGGTTAGAAAATGTGACACTTACCTACATAATGCATATTAAGAGCCAAATACTTATACTGGAAAAGAGGGTTGTTACTGAGGCTACTTCTTTGGATCTGCTGGAAAAAGGAGCTGACATCCCATCTGTACAGGACATCCAGCAGCATGATGCTTGGCACCCTCAGGGCCACATTTAACACTGCCTCCAGTTTCTCCTTTGCAGCCATTTTTTTAATCCCTGGAGCCGACCTAAAATTCAATAAACACAACACAGAAAAATAAGTCAACACGACTAGCTTCTAGGTATCTTTTTACAACTCCTACGGACTGTCACATACACAACTATCTCAGAGTACAGAAAACTCATTAGCCGCACCTACTCCTTTCAGATGTTCACCAGAGAAGCTTCTTACAGTGTTTTTCACATTTTGATTCTTCGGAGTCTACTAAACTTTGATTCTGATTACATGTCGAAGCTACAAAACTTACTTTTTAAAAGCTCATTAATTCCAAATGTGGGCGTTTGGTAATAAAGCACCAGACTACTTGCAACTTGCCCAGTTAATCTGCAAAGTTCATGCCTAGGAAATCATCTGAGAGCTACACAACTCTGTAAGAGAGCAAACTGTTAAATATTTGCTGTATCAAAAAGCCTAATCTATTTAATGACAATTTGATAATTACACGTTTAGTCTACAGTGTCTCGGTCTATCCTTTACTTTACTCATCTATAACCAAGTCCTAAGTGGTGAATTTACAACCAACCGAACTTTTGATGCAAACACAAGTAAACATTCTTTGCACTATCACGTGTCTGAATAAAGTTAAACTCTTAGTCTCAGACCCCCACAATTTGACTTCAAAGTAGGACACTACTCATTAAATTAGTCCTTTAACACAGGTAGGTTGGCACATGGAAGAAGGCAGGCACTGTGAGTCTGCAGCCTGTGTCTTTACTCAGATGTTGCTAAGAAGTAGAACGACAGAAAAAAGGGAGGAAATGAAAGGCAGTGACCAGACTCCCCTGGACAATTTACTATTTAAAAGGACAGTTCAATGCAATGCTGTTTTTTGCTGAAAATTAATGCAAGGTATTAAAAGAAAGGGGACACAGCAAATAAAAGTAGGTAAAAAGTAATTTTAAGAGCAAAGACAATTCTGAATCATTGGCTCTCTCAACATCCTTTTGAAAATTTTGCTGAGAAAGCTAAACACACTTCCAACTTTGGCAATAATTTCAGACATTACAGGACAAATGAAAACATTTTTGAAGCAAATCATGTAACAGATTGCTATGCTATGGCTAAATATTTATCAGTATTTCCATTTTACTTTCTGATTTCCATAGCTTCCCAGCTCAGAGTTACAAGTTAAAGACAGCTCAAGCCGGCAGGCCATTAGCAAGTTTTTCAGTTATCATTAATCAATCACTCTTATGAGGCAGATGCTATTTTATATATACCTTTCACACGATGCCAAGGTTGTTTTTATAAATACTGCGGTTTCGGTTATTTTAAAGAAGAAGATAATTTTTAATAACATTTCTTCATAAAAGTAATACTGTGAGACAGAGTAAAAAACAATTAGCTATATCCTAAGGAGGAAAACTCACCGAAAAAGAAACTGCTAATCAACATTTATTGCAGATGACAGTATTTAGGAACCCAAATTTCTCAAAGCCCATCCTAGTATAGGAAAGCCTGGTGACACAGCTGTTCTGTCACAGATGCTAACCAAAAAGTCAACAGTTTGATGGTATGCAGTTTGAACTCACCAGGTGCTCCTTGGAAACTAAGGGCCAGTTCTACTCTGTCCTACAGGGATGCTGAGATGGAATTCACCTGACAGTGATGCGTATGGTTGTTTCTTTTTTAAAAATCCTAGCATAAACCAAAATGCTGGGAAGAAACAGCAAAATATTCATAGTAACATCCTTTCAGTAGTGGGGCTAGTGATGACTTTTCTTTCTCTCCTTTCTATCCTTTGTGTTTGTCAAATTTTCTAGAACACGCTTTCTTTTTTTAAATCACTGGGGTGGGAGCTTTAAAAAATAGTCAGCTGGAAACAACCTAAGTTGGTCAACAGATGAAGGATAAGCAAATTATGATACATATACACAACAGAATACTATGTAAACATACAGAACTATGATGAATTCCTGAAACATCTTACAGTATGGATGAATCTAGAGGGCATTATGCTGAATGAAATAAATCAATCATCAAAGGATGAATATTGCATGAAACCACTATTAGAGAAACCCAGAAAAAAGTTTATATACACAGGGGGGGAGGGGAGATGGTTAAAAGGGAACATGAGGAGGGAAAAGCAAATCAATAACTAGATTGCAAACAGGTGTTATTCTTGGTGAAAGGGAAGACAATACACAATAAAGCAGAAGTTAGCACAACTTGAACAAGACAAAGTCACAGACACTACAGCCATTGATCCCAGCACATTAGAAGCAAGGGAAAATGAAGACAACCAAAGCCACAATGAAAACATGCGTCCAAAGGCCTAATGGACCACATGTACCACTCCACCAGCCTGAGGCCTGGAGAACTAGACGGGTTCTCAGCTACCACCACCAACCACTTTGGCAAGGATCACCACAGAGGGTCCTGGACAGAGTGGGAGAAAAATATAGAATAAAATTCAAATTCACAAAAAAACCAGACCTACTGATAGTGACTGGTGGAACCTGAAAGACTATGGCCCCCAGATACCCAGCTAACTTAGAACACTTCTGAAGTCCAACTTTCAGTCAAAGATTAGAGAGGCCTATAAAACAGACAATAACACACGTGAGGAATGCGCTTAATTCTCAATTCAACCAAGTGTAGAAAACCAAATGCGTAACACCTCCCAAAGGTAGACAGAAGGCAGGAAAGGACAGGAAAACTGGATGAATGGGTACTGAGAACCCAGAGAGGAAAGCAAGAGTGGTAGAGTGCTGACACACCACAGAGATCACAAGTATATACCACAAAATAATTTGCATATAAAATCTTTGAATTAAAGACTAATTTGTGCTATAGACTTTCACCTAAAGCATAAAACTCAAGATAAAAAAAAATAAGTTGTTGAGAAAAAGTGTGACGTGCCTAAGGACATAAAGAGGAAATAACTTCTTACTCTGATGTTCAAAACTGGTAACTCCACAAACCTTTGGGAGTTTATCTCCAAGTACATGAAAGAGTACTTTTTTTCAGGAGCCACAAGCCATATGTGAACATGCACAAAGGTAGCAACAGCACTGAAAATGTCTGTAGATATTTCATGTAATGTAATGGAAAAGCAACTACTTTTCCATATTCTAGAATTCAGTATAAATTATCACTTCTATTTTTATAAGTCTTATTTCTGAGTTAATACTACTTGTAGCCCATATTTATTTCACCTGACTTGAAGAGCCTACCTGTTCGTAATGTTTTATTTTTTTTAAAACACAAACCCACTTTTAGCTCTTAAAGCAGTTTAAAAAAAAAAAAAAGAATAAGCAATTCTGCATTAGAAATCAACATCTAAACTGCTAAGTATTTTCAGCGAACACCATCTCTATTAAATAGAAGGCCATTAGCAGAATGGTACCTGCTTCCTTTTAATGACCATCACTCCCCCACCTGACATATGTAACAAGGGTAAAAAGAAAATCTTGGGTCTCTAAACTTGTTGGTAGAGAATACCCAATAAAAAAGACAACTCTGAAGTCTTGTTGTTAGATGCCAGCCAAAGCCAAGCCAAGTGCTGGTTGGCTATAAGACCCTGTGGGACAGAGGAGACAAGCCCCAGAGTGTTTCCAAGCAGTGGTTAGTGGATTCAAACTGCCAACCTATACGGTTAACTGCAACGCCCTTAACCATGGTGCCACCAAGGCCCCCTCAAAACTCCACTATTCAGTAAACTCAAGATTCAAGTGTCTCAATAAAATGACCTTTGACTAAACGAAATATACCCAATAATAAAACTACTGCTTACAAAATATTTCATTTACTCTTTGTATGCAATTGCTATTTCAGCAAGTCACTGGCAAAGTGGTCACATACAAGCCAATTTAAAAGATGGAAAAACCAATTTAAGTTATCTGTAAGGGCTGTAAAAGGGAAAAATTTTTTTCTTCCAAACCTTCCAGTTTTGAACCTTTCTAGAGTAGAAGCAGCACATGATACGCTGCTAGCTAACAAAAATAAACACATTACATCAGCATCCCACACGAACCCCAGTCACAAAATCCTGAAATATTTATCTTGTCAGCAGATGCCTGAAGTTACTCACATCTTCTGCCAAATCACTACATAACTGACATGATGAAAAAATGGAGCCTTGTCTCCTGAGGTGGTGATTATGCCTCTACATTTAACTGAAGTATAATTTATCATTTTCCTAGATTCACTGTCAGGCAGAGGGAATGAACATATTCTGAACATAAAAGGACCTCAAAATTCTCTCATAACCAAACACCACCAAATAATCCTAGACATAAAGAGGCAAATTGAAGGTAAAGAATATTTACAGGTCTGACACACCTGAACAGCAAATATATAAACTACTACCTGTCCTGTAAAAGTTTTACTACTTTTTACTTTCTTATGCACATCTCACAATTTCCTCACTGAACTATAAACTGAACTGGGACAGTAATATTCCAATGTGATTTCTTATTTCTTGCAAGTTACCTTAAACTCAGACTTAAAAGATGCTTTACAAACTGTAACAGCTTTTACTTTTTTTTTAAAAAAAATTGCTTTTCAAAAACCGTAAGAAAGGCTGAACAAATGCTAGCCAAAAATTGGACCACAATGACTTCATTATATGACCTTCCCAGAATGGGAAACAGCAATCACTGCTTACATACACACTACAGTACTGTGTACACACGTAACAGTCAAGAGTTCACCATTCATATTTGTGGGCTTGGAAACACAGGGAGCTTCATATTTCACATTCTCATGAAATACAGCGTTTTGGTTTTTAATATGAAGAAATCAGACAAATCTTGAAATAAAAAAGTTATGTTTTACTTTTTCACGTCACAGGTTTCTACTGAAGAAATAAGTTAAACTAAATGAAAAAAATGTAATCTTAACAAGTCTTACATAGCATTCACCTCTATTCTAGATAAAGTCCCTGTAAAAACGCAAAGCAAAAATAAGGATGCCACATAATGTAGTTAAAACTTGTTTGATACGATACTAATTCAGAGCTGAAAGCTTCTACACTTTTTTCCCCAGCTAAGGGAAAATATCTTCCTCCATTCAAGATTAATACTTCTTTGTCCCGACCACTAAAAAAAAAAAACTTAGGCCATCAGCTGAGTACACCGTAAGAGACACAGATCCTTCTGGCTATTGGCCTGTTAGGACAGTGAGTCCTGAAAACGTCTCAGAAGGCAAAGCCAAAAGCTCAAATCATGAGTAACTTAGCCAAAAACTGAAGACATTCAGAAAGAGAAAGCACCTCTTACATAAGCACTGGCACACGTTTTAAATACAGCTGGTCCTAACCAATGAAAATCGTTGCTAGCTAACTTTGTGTGGTACCTGATTTCAACATAAACTACTAGCATTCAGTAGTTCACTCAACGTTTCCAAAACAGCAAAGATAGTGAGTCCACTTGAATACCAGAGCCATCTTTCAACTTAAGGAGCCAGACACGGGAAACAAACACAGTGCTACCTCTGCCATTGGACGCTTGTCCTGGGTCACGACTGCAGCACCGACAGCTCATCTTTTGGGCATGATTCAAGACTCAACAGAACTGCACACTCCGTGTTTTTTAAAAAATAAAGACAGACGGTATTCTTTCTTTTCAGCTAGTTTCCTGTTTACCACAGGCTGCGCGGCAAAGCCATCCATTAATCTTTGATGCCTTCTCACTGCAAAGCCCCCTTCCTCTCCCAGCACCTCCTCCCGCTACGCCTGCTGCGCTGAGATGTGTTTGAACTCTAGTAACCCCCAGGCAGCCGCTGCAAAGCAGGCGGCGCAGCAACAGCAGCAGCACCAGGGCCGCTGCCGCCGCGGGGCTAGGGGATTACGCTCAGCAGAAACTCTGCCAGGAAAGAGGCTCCAGGAGCTCCCCTCCCGTCTCGTCAAAGGTTCTGGCTCCGTCGTCCGCACACTAAAAGGCTTCTGAAAGAAGGAGCGGACAGAGTTCATCAACCCCGAACAGAAAGGGAACTCATTCTTGACGGTGGGGCAGGGGTCTTACGGGCCTTGGGTGTGCAGTGAAGACGTCGTGGACCGGAGGATGGACGGAGAAAGATGGGAGATGGCACGAGAGGGAGAAAACCTAGGGACAAAAAGGGACGGGGACCCCCTTACTGTGAAAAGATCGACAGAAAAGAGTGTAGAAAAATGGGTCCCTATTCGGGGAACAACTAGGCAGGCCTCTTAGCATCCCTTAAACAACCTCAAAAAGCAAGAAAGGAGAAGGGTGAGTACGCGACTGCCTAGACTAAAGACGGGGAAGACGGAGCAAAGCTTGTAGTCAAAGTGGACGAAAACACAAAAAGAAGAAAAAGTTGGGAATGAAAACCGGAGGAAAGGATCTGAGAAGTGGGCTGATCAAAGAGTAGCTTGCAAAAGGCCCTAAAGAAGGGGTGCTAAGGGAGCCAAGCCAAGTGCCGTCGAGTCGGATCCGACTCAAGCTCCGAAATAATGACTTCGGAAGAAGGGGGAGTGCAGAGGGATCTGCAGGCCCGGAGCTATAGAGAAAGGATGGGAGGGTAGGGTGGTGGCCTCCGCCGAGGCCCGACAGCTGGGCGAGGAGGCTCAGAGCGGGGTGCAGCAAGGGGAGAAGGAGAGAGCAGGCAGCTAAAGCGCGCAAAGGATTGGGGGGTGGGAGGGAAACGGTGCTGAAGATGGAGAGGAAAGAGATGAACAGAAGAGAGGGCGTGAAAGGGGAGAGGGGGCGGAGGGAGAGGAGGGGAAAAGAGGAAGAAGCGAGAGCCAGGATGGGGGAAGGGAAACGATGAAGGTTGCGGAAGGCGGTCGAAGAGTGCCAGGATGGAGGGGGCCGGCGGGACGGTCACCTGGGCTGCAGCCTCCCTCCGTCCAGGGCGTCGCTGCTGGCGGGCAGGCGGGCTCCGCAACTCCCCGGCTCTCTCGCCCGCCCTCCCGTTCTCCTCGGGCGGCTGGGGCCGGGACGGTGCGGTTCACAGAGGCGGCTCCTCCGAGCCAGGCCTTGGTTGCTGCGTCTTGGGAGGTGGTGGCAGCGGCGGCGGCAGCAGCCCGACCCGTGCGGTCACCATCGTCCGCGGCGGCGGCTGGTGCTCGCGGGCGGAGCCCCTCAGCAGCCAGCGGCGACGGCGGCAGTAGCAGCCATAGCCTCCAAGCGCTCGTTCCTCCCGCCCCCGGCACTCTGCGGCGGCCGCGGCCCGGCTCTCGCGCTCTGCGCCTGCGCCTGCTCCTGCGCCTGCGCGGGACCGTGCGCCTACCCCGCCCTCGCGAGCTCGCCTGCGCTCCCTTACGATCGCGCTCGCCAGGTCGTCCCCGCAGCGTTTCCAGTACGTGAGCCGGAGGCACCCGCTTGCCCCGGCTCACGCAGCCGTGCTCCTGCGGCTAGTGAGGCGCCCGCCGAGTTGGCATATGCACGCGCACTGTGACACGCGCCAGTCTGACACACGTGCCCTCGCACACTCCCCAAACACCAGGAGTTGCACGCTCTCTCACACTCACCTGCAGGGACCACGTAAGAGAGTTGAGGGGATGATTCGTTTGTGTGCAGTCTCAGTAGAGATGGTGCGAGTTATTTTAACGTCCCTCACCAAGTCAGTTGTAAACTCCGCGGCGTCAGGACCCACGCCTGTGTTGGCTCAGCAGTGCCTGGCACAAGAGTAGGAACTCAATAAACTTCTGTTTAATAAGTCAGTGAATTAACAACAGAAGCTATTGGAACTGTCAGGGAGTATCTTTAAGTAAAATTCTGACTCCTGGTTCAAAGAATTTTAGTGTAGCAAAAAGTTTAATAAATGAATTAAAATTCCAGCTCAATTGCCCATGGTGTTATGTATTCATACCACTAAGGCAGAGAAAAACCTAGCTATTTTAAGACTCACGTTCCTACCTTAGATGTCACAAGATTTATCAAATGAAATATTTCCACTACACCAAAGAAAGTCTTACACAGCAGTTCTATTCTGTAATATGTGGGGCGGCCATGAGTTTGAATCTGCTGGAACAGCGATTGGCTTTTACCTACATAAAGGAGTTCCTGCGGGTGCAAATGCTAAATGTCCTCAGTGGCTGCCAACTCAGAGACTGGAGGTTAGAGGTCCTCAAAGCCTCCTCAAAAGAGCCCTTGATCATCTTCTGAAAAATCAGCCTGTTGATTTTTTCAGGCTGTTAAGCTACTTCTGAAAAATCTGCCATTGAAAACCCAATGGAACACAGTTCTACTCTAACACATGTGTCCTGCATGGTACTGACTGTTGCACAACCGTTCACTGAATATACAAAAAAAGATCCACACCCAGTGGTGGGTAAAATACTGAAGCGGTGGGGTCTTTCTGTAATTGTGAAGCCTTGATTGTAATTTCTTATGTAGAATAGACACTAACATACTGCCATATAGGCACCTGTGTTTGGGGCCTTCCTTGGAAATTTTAATCTGTGACCTCTGCAGTTTAAATCTTAAACTCTCAATTCTGAGTAACCTGGTATCGTGCTAAAATTGTCCTAAAAGCTGTGCATTTGGAAAATGTAATCCGTGGAGACATCAGCCAATCAAATTATGAGTGAGCTCCCTTCCACTAGTGTGTCTGATAGCAGTGTGTCTGATAGCTTCGCGTAGTAATCAAGTTTTAAAAAGTCCTGGGGTTGTATTCATAACACTATAGTCATTTTCATTTAGGTGCCTTAGATCACTCTAGAATAATCATGAAGTCCAGTACATCCCCAGAAAGCATCTTTATAAGTCTCTGTATAGCCTGGTAAGTAAGAAATTACAGGGTCCACAAAGCTAATGACTAGAATAGGAAGCTGCCCAAGATAGCAGCAAGGCCTCATTTCTTGGTTTCCTCTCAGTTTTAACTTTGCTACCGACTGAGTCAAGAAAACATGAGGCCAGAAGCAGATTACAAAAAAGCCATAGTGGATATAACTCTACATTTTAACTGGATTTATTTATTATTCTCAGGTGAATTGCAAAATCTTGAAAATCATGTTACAGTTTTATCACTGGATTTGTATGTAGGAGGTCTGACAACTCTGTGAACTTAATTGTTTTAAGTGCTGTATACCTCACTGCTGAATATCACCTTCAAAGTACTCCTCTTCGGAAGCTATGCAAAGACACCATCACCTAGTCCACCATTCAGAGAAATTTTGGAACTCTTTCTGAAATGGCCATTGCACACAATGGCAAGGTGGCAAGTTTGCAAACTTAACTGTACAGTTGTCTACAGTTTTTAGCCAGTAAACAAAAATCTGTATTGGAATGCCCTCCCTACTCACCTTAGCTACCCCCCCCCCATGACTTTTTCCTTTATCCAAAGATAATGAAACAAAGACATTTTGATGACATTCAGGATGACAAAGTTAATATGATTACAGCTCGGATGGACATTTCAGAAAGAGAGTTCCAAAATTGCTTTAAGGAATGGACTAGCTGCAGGCATTGGTGCATAGCTTCCCAAGGGGAGTACTTCGAAGATGACCATTGTGACATCCAGCAATTGAGGCATATAACACTTTTTCTATGGTGAATTCGTGAACTCAATTGGCGGTGCTCCTGTGTTCTTTAGCTTGAGAAGTCTACTTGACCTTTGACCTCTAACCTTTCTTTTAAAGACAAGGTAGAAAACTTCAAAGCCCTGTAACATTCACGTAAATACTTTGGGCTTGTCAAAGCAGGAAAAGTCACGTCTTTTTCTCCTTTGAATGTTATAGGAGTGGCCTGTAAATGCCTAAGTTCAAAATAACAAACAAAGAAAATTACTCTGGTAATGAAAGGGTTATGGCTCTTACATGTTGCTAATCCAGTTCTGGGAAACGCCACAAAGCCAGAAATATGTAACCAAACCAAACTAGAAAGAAAAGCAAAGTAAAAAAAAGAATGAGGGTAGGGTAATAGAGAAGGCTTCTAAAATAAGAAAGAACAATCGCAGTTTAAAGTACCTTCTAGAAGCACCCAGACCTACCTTCATACCCAATAAAGGAAAACCAAGAGAGAAACTTTACAATAAGTACCTGGAACGAGCTCCAGGAAATACCAAAATGCCACAGCTTGGTCACAAAAAATTTCCTTCTAGCACGCTAGAAGGAAAAAGTGGAGTGTTTATTATGGCAGAATGGCCGGCCATTCAAGATGCCCAAAGTTATTTCCTGTTACTTAAAAGTGTCCAACACTGAGGAAGAAGTCAGAGTAAAATTTAAAATACGTATTTGTTACAGTTCTAGCTGTTCTAAAAGGTGAATGCCTTGAATTCCTTATAAAACAGACACTTGCTAATAATCACATAGAAAGAATGCTTCGTTGCAAATCCCTCAGCAAATAATTGATGTCATTCAGTTCGTTAAGTGCTAACTTTTAGATCCAGAGATATGGTTGCATGTAACATATAATACAACCAAAATGTTCCAATAACTTGGATTGGGAATACAGGAAAAGAGGATTGTCATGTTCTAATCTCTTTGGGTATTCAAAACAGACAACTTTTTTGATTGAATTCTTTACTTTTGCAAAGAAAAAAGCTAAATGACAAACAGAAGCTGACTCATCTGAGCTTACTATTGCAATTTGATTTGAAAGCCCACTCTATAAAGGAAAATATACTTTTGTTAGGCAAAGTGTAGTACAAGGAGATTTACACTTTAAAAAAATATATTTAACAGCTTTACTGCACTATAATTCATACACTACACAACACACCTATTTTAAAGTGCACAATTCAGTATTTTTAGTACATTCAGAGTTGTGAAACCATCACCACTATCAGTTTTAGAATATTTTCATCCTCACCGTCCCATGCCCTTTACCCGTTAGTCCCCTTTTCCCTGAGACCTAGGTAACCACTTATCTTTTTGTTTCTAGGTTTGTCTCATTCTAGACATTTCATATGAATGGAATCATAGGATATGTAGACTTTTATAACCGGTTCCGTTCACTTAGACTAATGTTCTCAAGGTCTATCCATGCATTGATACGTCATTTCTTTTTGTCTATCTATTTATCAGTTGATGGACCTTTAAGATGTTACCACCTATTAGCTTTTGTGAATAATCCTCCTATGAACATTTATGTACAAGTTTTTGTGTAAGACTTGCGTTTACATTTGTCTTGGATATGTCCTCCGGAGTGGAATTGCTAGATCATGAGATTAGCTTTACATTTAACTTTTTGAGAAACTGCCACATTACTTTCCAAAGCAGCTGTTCCATTTTACATTCTCACCAGAAGTATATAACAAGAGATTCACGAGGTGACTCAGACGTCCCACTTTTTACCTGTGGGACTCTGTGCAAAGTGTGCATAATTTACACCCCCATTAATCATCTATAAAACAGGGATAATGATAGTACATTCTTCATAGATTTGTTATAAAAAAAAAATGAAATGATGTATACTAATGTTCCTGGTACACAGTAAGTCATTGATAGACGTTGTTAGTTTTCTTCCTTCTGTCTTTGTATTTTGTTGGCAATGTTTTTCTGCAATAATGTCAGAGAGACATGAAATTTCAACTCCTTATTGACAATATGGAAACCCTGGTGGCATACTGGCTGAGTGCTACAACTGCTAACCAAAAGGTCAGCAGTTCAAATCTACCAGGTGCTCCTTGCAAACTCTGTCAGGCAGTTCTATCTCATAGGGTCCTTATGACTTGGAATAGACTTGGCGGCTGTGCCTTTTTCAGGTTTCTGTTGACATATGTGATGTATACACATAGCTCATGCTCAGTATTTTTCACTGATAATTAGAAAAGGGATAGAAATTAAATTACTCTAATATCAAAATAAATTCTTTTTTTTTTCCTACCCAGAACTAATATCTGGGATGATACTAAGGGAAAGCATGAAAACAAGTTAGCTTTTTGTTTGGTTTTGATTTTCCAGATGTTCCCTCCGCCATTCTTTTTCTTTCCTCAACTTTTTATTTTGAAGAATTTAACATATACAGAAGAATTTTAAAAATATTCCAGTGACCACCTATATACCCACCATCCAAATTCAGTAATTACTGTTGCTTCGCATTATCTGTGTGTGCGTTTCTCTGAAGCATTTGATAGTAAGTTGCAGACCTCAACACACTGTGTGCCCAAATACTCTCACCTGCCTTTTCTAAATAAAGGAACATTCTTTGACATTGCAAACCTATTACCACACCTAAGAAAATAAATTAAAATTCTCTGTCTTCTACTGTCCAGAAAATAATTCAAATTTTCCCCAAAATATATATTATAGCTGTATTTCTTCAAACCAAGACCCAATCAGGTTTCACTCATTACCTTGGTTATGTCCTGTAAGCCAGCTTTGATTTTAGTCAATCTGAGCACTTGTAACTGTTTTGAATCTTGAGCATCATCAGAAAAAAAAAAAAAACAACTACGTTATTGTTTCAGATTTAAACTTTGCTGATATCCTTCTAACCTAGTCAACCATTTTCTTTCTTTTGGCTCTGACTAAGCCTGCGAAGGGCAATAGTGCAAATTGTATGTCACTTTACAAGTACGATAACATTTAACTAAATAGAATAGATGCTCACTGACATGTTTCTGTTGTTGTTAAGTATGTCAAGTCAGTTCTGATCCATAGTGAACCCATGTACAACAGAGAGGACCACTGCCATTCCTGCAACACAAGGACTGTCCTCCCGAGCTGACAAGAAGGAAAGCCTTCTCCTGGAGCAGATATCCTGAATTTGGACTTGTAGCCTACTGGACTGTGTAAGAATAAACTTTGCCTTGTTAAAGCCATTCATTCTGTGGTATTTTCTGTTAAAGCCGCACTATCTGACTAAAACACCACCCCATGGAGCCTCTTGGTGGAATGAACAGTTAAGTGGTTGGCTACTAACTGAAAAGTTGCAGGTTTGCATTCACCCAGGAGGGTCTTGAAAAAAAGTCTGGGATATCTACTTCTGAAAGGTCACAGTGATTAAAAACTCTATGGAGCTTATCTCTACTCTGACATACAGGGAGTCAACATGAGTTGGAACTGGCTTGACTGCAGCTGGTTAATAGGTTTGATGTGACCCTAAACGTTCTAGCCATGTGATTTAGATAGCATGGACCAGGAAAGGATCAATCATTTTATCCCATCTCTTGTACTGGTTAGTCAGGCAGATCAGGGCTTTTAATTGAACTGCAGGGAGGGCCAACTTTCTTTTCTGAAGCCTTTAATCCCAGGTACTACTTACAGCCATCTTTCACCTAAAAGGGAAGAAAACCAAAACCAAAACCAAACCCAGTGCTGTCAACTCAATTCCAACTCATAGTGACCTGTAGGACAGAGCAGAAGTGCCCATGGAATTTTCAAGGAGCATCTGGTGGATTTGAACTGCTGGCCTTCTGGTTAGCAGCTGTAGCATTTATCCACTTAAAATGCAACCAATGCCAGAAAGAGAACCTGAGACATGAAAAGAAATCAGGTTCTAGTCACAGCTCTGATCCAGCCAACAACCCCCCCCCCCGCCCCCCACGCTTTAATTATATTAGCCTGTCAATTATTTTTCATTTAAGTCAGTTGGGATTACAGTTACTATTATTTGCAACATCAAAACATGCAATCTTCTTAATTAGTTTGTCACTCACCTTAAGCAGAATATACTGCTATGAAGATAAGGCAAAACAGCAATTTTAAAGAAAGAAGATAGCACCAAATGAAAGTGAAACGTGCACAGCTTGACCAAGGTTAATGATGCCAGTAAGACGTATATGAGGAAAAAAAGGGCCTTTTGGTAATTGCCAGGGCATCTATAATTTTGCAACAATAGCAGTAACCAAAAAAATATACGTGTATGGTTATATATCTCTGTATATAGGTGTATATGTACACACACACACACACCCCCACACACGAGACCTGACAATTAAGCTCGTGAACTGACCTTAGCAAAAGCGCTACATACCTCACTGCTGAATATCACTACGGTCACTTTTGAAGTACTCACTTTGGGTAGCTATGAACCAATGCAGGTTCCTAATCTACCCTTCAAAACAATTCTGGAACTCTCTTTCTGGAATGGCCATCAGAGCTGTCGTCATATTACCCTTGGTGTCCTGAATGGCATCAGAATGTCTTGCTTTCAGCATTTCCTTTATCTTTGGGTAAAGAAAAAAGTCATAGGGGGCCAGACCAGGTGAGTAGGGAGCGTGTTGCAATACAGTTAACTTGTTTACTGGCTAAAATCCCTCTCACCGATAATTATACAATTAAGTTTGCAACCATGCCACCTTGCCACCCTGCACAATGGTCATTCCAGAAAGAGTTCCAAAATTGCTTCGAAGGGTGCACTAGGTGCCGGCGTAGGTCCATAGCTTCCCAATGGGAGTACTTCTAAGGTGATTAATGTGATATTCAGCCATGAGGTATGTAGCACTTAGAACAATTAAATTCCTGGACTTAATTGTCAGACTTCGTGCGTGTGTGTGTGTGAGTGTGTGTATGGTATGTATACATGTATATATAGGTGTATGCAGTACTCTGGTGGCACAGTGGTTAAGAGTTCAGGCTCCTAACCAAAAGGCTGGCAATTAGAATCTACTAGCTGCTCCTTCGAAATCCTGTGGTGCAGTCTGCTTCATCATATAGGGTTACTGTGAGATAGAATCAACTTGACAGCAACAGGTTTGGTTTTTGGTGTTTTAACATGTCTGCGCATATATGCGTATGCACACTTACATATTTATATATAGTAAAACACAGAGGGGGCACAGTTACAGATACTTCTTAGATACAACCAAATGTCGCATAGGATTGTTTAAAGGCTTAGGACCATAGTCCTGTGGGACAATTAAAGTCAACTGTCATAATATAATTCATAAAGTTTATGTTCTACATATTGGTTTAGTACTAAAGCCTGGGATCTTAAAATGTGATGAGTGGCCATCTAAGATAGAGCTATTAGTCTGTACTCCTCCAGAGCAAAATAGACACAAAGAAACCAAAGATTCAGAAAAGAAACCAGCCTGTAGTCTTACCTACCCTGAGACCAGAAAAGCTAGACTGCACTCAGCTACCACTACGGACTGTTCTGATCAGAGCCACAACAGATGGATCTTGACAGAATAGGAGAAAAATATGGAACAGAACCATTTACTATACCAGTTGAAACCAGCAGACTCCCCAAGACTATTGCCCTGAGATACTCTTTGAATCCTGAACTGACAATACATACCTGAGGTCACCTTTTAGCAGTAACAGATTAGTTCACAAAATAAAGACTATCACCTTGAGTACTGTGCTCCTTTAAAAAATCATCTGCATATATCAAATGGTAAACAATTGCTTTTAAACAAAGACAACTACGTAGGGGGCCAGGAAAACTAGATTAATGGAAACGAACAATCAGAGCAGAAAGACTGAGAAAATTGACTCAACAATTTGTGTAGCACTTTTTGAATGGGAACCTAAACTGCTGTGTGAACCTTCACAAAAGCACAATAAAAAATTATTTTAAAAATGGAAAGTACATAAAATAACTGTATAGCTTATCAACCTATTGCAAAAACACTCTTTTAACCACTATCTGGAAACACAAGCTTACCAATACCCTAGAGTTCTCCCACATGCCTTTTCCCATTCACAATTCTCTCACTAGTCCCAAGGGTAACTAATTCTCTGACCCTGGTCCCATAGTAGTTAGGTGCTATGTCTGCTAAACAAAACGTTAGCAGTTTGAATTTGCCAGACGCTCCTTGGAAACTACGGAGGTTTCTATTCTGATCTATACTGTTGCTATGAGTGGGAATTGACTCAACAGTAGTGGGTTTCATTTGTTTTTTTTTTTAATGTAGTTACTTCTTTTTTTTTCTTGTTGAGGTTTGACCACCTGAAGTATGAATCCCTATATACCATAGTTGAGTTTCGCCTACTACAGTTTACATAAAGTAGAATCCTATGAATTCCTTTGTGATTGATTTTTCTGCTCAACATTGTCAGGTTCAACCATGTTTGAAGAGCTGCAGTTGATTCATTTTCATGCCAGTATTGTATTCCATTGTACGACATACCATCATTACTCATTTATTCACTCTACTTTTTATGAACATTTGGGTTCATAAACACCAAAATTTGAATTTGGGGCTATTACGACTCATGCTGGAAGCCTTGGTGGTGGTGCGGTGGTTAAGAGCTATAGCTGCTAACCAAAAAGTCAGCAGTTCAAACTCTCCAGGCACTCCTTGGAAACTACAAGGGGCAGTTCTAGTCTGTCTTAAAGTATTGGTATCAGTTAGAATGGACTTGAAAGCAATGATTTTGTTTTGTTTTGTTTTTTTGTTGGTAATCATACGACTATCAACATTCCTTGTTTTCTGATGCACATAGACACACATTTCTCTTAAAAGGAGTTGCTGAGCTTCAGGGTCTGTCTTCAACTTCCTTATTGTTACTAGCTGTGGAATAGTTGGTCCTGACTCACAGTGACCCCATTCACAGTGGTAGGAAATGTGACTCAAGCTTGAAACATTCCCTTGCATATCTGACCGCAGTGATCCACAAGATTTTCATTTGCTGATTTGGTGATGTAGATCATCACGTCTTTCATCCCAGTCTATTTTAAGTCTAGAAACTCCCTTGAAACCTGTTCTGCATCATAGCAACCATCAAGCCACCAGTGAGGTTGTCGCACTGCATGAAGTGCATGGGTGAGGAACAGAACCTTGGCCTCCCACGTGGAAAGCGACAACTACCACTGAACCACCAATGACCCAAATTGCTTCCAACATACTAATTTACACTCCCAATAATAATTTATGCAATTTCCTGTTGCTCTCTATCCTAGCCTAAAACTGACATCATCAGTCATTTTAATTTAACTTAATTTTAGCTATTCTACTGTGGTTTCCCTTGTATCTGCCTAATTGCTGTTGAGGTCAAGCCCCTTTTATGTTTATTGTCCATTTGGATTTCCTCTTTTGTGAACTGCCCATCTCTTACACAATTTTTTATTTGGTTGTTAGTCTTTTGCTTTTTGATTAGTAATTCTTTGTACATTCTGAATGCAAATCTTCTTTTGCTTTCCATCTTGCCTTTTCATTCTCTAAATGGTGCTGTTTGGTGAGTGTAAATTCTCAATTTAATAATTTTTCTTCCATGTTGAATGCTTTTTCAAGCTCTTCTTGTTCGCCCCGTCCTCCCCCCAAACCCCAGCACTCCGCACTGTATTTCTGCCATTAGTTAAGTGTACATAGCTGAGTGGATCTATTTCTGAACTCTGTTCCATTCCATTTGCTTGTTTGTCTATCCTTGTGCTAATACTGAACTGTTCTGTTTACTCTAGATGAAAAAATAAGTCTTGTTATATGGTAGTGCAATTCCTCCCACTTTGATTTTCTTTGCTTTCTTTAAGAGGATCTTGACCTTTTGTATTTCCATATCAATTTTGGAATCAGCTTATCAAGTTTTCCAAGATCCTGTTTTCTACACAGAGTTCTTGCACATCTTGTATTATATGAATTCCTAGATATTTTATGTATTTGATACTACTCTGATAATTTAAATTTTATTTTACATTAGGCTCTGAAGATATAACAAATCCACTGCTGTTGAGTCAATGCTGACTTACAGCTACCCTATAGGACAGAATAGTACTGTACACAGAGTTTCCAGGGAGCACCTAGTGGGTCTGAACT
Source organism: Heterohyrax brucei (assembly GCA_028571685.1). Taxonomy (NCBI): domain Eukaryota; kingdom Metazoa; phylum Chordata; class Mammalia; order Hyracoidea; family Procaviidae; genus Heterohyrax; species Heterohyrax brucei. The sequence goes on from CM053141.1 coordinate 177,816,562, forward strand.
ACCAACCTTCTGGTAAGCAGTCATAGCACTTAATCACTATGCCACCAGCATTTCCAATAGTAAGTCTTAAAAGTTTCTGTCCATGAGGTCTTTCTATCTTTTGCGGTAGAGAACAGACACACAAATGATTTTAATACAAAAGGGTGTAGGTTGATTATGATAGAGGTGGGCAAAGTTCACCCTGGGTAGACAAATGCAGTACGGCAGCCTATTCTGTGTAGTCATTTGAGTGTGGGGGGGTGGGGAGGCATCCTAAGTGTTGAAAAATAGACACAAGTCATCTAGATGAATAATGAGTGAGTTAAAGAGAATAGAGAACGAGCAAAGATATTTCAGGATGCTAACACATGTGATGAGTTCTGCCTCGGTGTCAGCTGAGGTGCCAAAACCATACCAGCATGGAAATAAAGTTAGTACTCCCCTGGTGGGGTAGTGAGGGTGGGGGCAGAATTAACTAAAGGAATGTGGGGAAACTAGTTCCAGGACTCTGGACACTTCCTGTCAAATCAAGATTATTAAATGGTGCGTGAACTGAGAAAGGATTTGTAAAAAGGGTTCTTGGAGGAGAGCTGTTATCAGCACTGCTCACCAAGGGTGGGGTTTGTGATGCTATCTCCTTCTGCTCTAGTATTTGTTAGTTGCTGCCAAATCAATTCTGACTCATGGCAGGTAAGGTCTTCTATGTGATCCTTCAAAGAGGTTGAAATGTGTTCCCTGCAGAGAAAGTAAAAGCAGCCTGTGGACGCAGAATAGAAGTGACTACCTTGGGTTCGATCTGCACTGCTAGTTTGTCAGAGCAAGCAAAAGCTGTACAGATGTTTCACATGGAACAGATATGTGCTGCATGGTAAGGCTGGCCCAGTTGCCTGGGGCACTGTATAATAGGACTAAATACTGTAGCTTCCCTGTGACTCAGAACTGACTTGACAGCAATGGGTTTGGTTTTTTGTTTAGAAGGACAGAGGGAAATACCAGTGGGAAGCTGGAGGTTAAACTCATTTCTTAGAGCCACATGTGATCACTTACAATGGAAATACATCCACCCAGGTCATGGATACCAAAATCAAGAATGTCTGAACAGTCCACGGGGCTGCCAGCTTCCCGCTAACTTCCTGCTAGAGTCCTTCAGTTATAACAAGCCAGCAACCATAGTTCCTACCACTTGTTTTGGTACCTCCATCGACACTGCAACAATTATGAGTAAAGCACTGATTACTAGATTCTACAAAATAAGTGCTAATCAGTGTGAAAGTAGCCTGTCTACTCTGCAGGTAAGAGCCCCTTCTAAGTCACTGCATGGACTATTTCCTGAAGCAAACAGGAAATGAATGACACTGTGAGTCCTCTTCCATCTTCTGCTGTATATCATACAGCAACACTGCCAAAGCTGCAACCTGTGTGAGGTAGAAACCTGTCAGAGAAGGACAATACAAATATTCTCCACTAATACAGAATGAAAGTAATGTAGTAAGACTACATCCTGCCAAAGGCAGGAAACTTGTGAGATCTGGAAAAATAATGCAGTCCCATGGAGTTCTGGATGTCACACATTTCACTGTCCAGTGTATTCTTTCCAATAAAAAAATTAAAAAGAGAAAAAAAGGCTGTGCACCCAGGCGAAAGAAAATTAAGTTTAACTACTTGTCACATCCAAAGAACTTGAAGCCAGCCAACCCATCGAATAAGAGCTGCCTGATCCCAGCCTGCCCTGCCTCAGGTGGCTTCCACCCAGGTGCAATCGGAAGCAGCTGCTGGTGCCTAGGGAGGAAGTGAGTGGGCAGTGAGAGCACAAGTCAACCACAGGCCTTCAGAAGTGAAGAACACTCACTTTCTGAACAAAGATTGATGCATTTAATTCATATCCTTGTCTGCATACATTCTAGTCAGTGAATTAAGACTGTGATTTGTGACGTACAGTGAGTAGCATAGTCCATTAATTAAAAGTCTTAAGATCTGTTTCTTTGGAGGGTAGGATACAAAGTTTGAAGACGGGAGACAAAACCAAACTGGGTTTTGATTACAAAGACTGCCAGTTAAGTTCCCAAACTCATCCTAGGAAAAAAATCCTACCTATCTAGTTGCTGAATATCACTACATTACCTTGGAAAGCTATGCACCAATGCCAGCACCTAGTCCACCCTTCAAAGCAATTTTGGAACTCTTTTTCTGGAATGACCATCAAAGCTGTCATTGTCGTATTATACTTGTTGTCCTGAATGTCATCAAAATGTCTTCCTTTCAATATTTCCTTTATCTTCTGGTAAAAGTGTCATTGGGGGCAAGATCAGGTAACTAGATGCTGTTGTTGTTATTGTTAAGTACCACTGAGTCCATTCTGATTCATAGCAATCTTATGCACAATAGAATTAAACAGAATCTGATCTTGTGCCATGTCCACAATTGTTTTTATGCTTAAGCCCATTGTTGTGGCCACCGTGTTAATCCATCTCGTTGAGGGTCTTCTTCTTTTTTGCTGATCCTCCACTCTACCAAGCATCCTCCACTCTAGGGACTGATCCTTCCTGACAACATGTCCAAAGTATGTAAGATGCAGTCTTGCCATCTTTGTTTCCAAGGAGCACTATGGTTGTACTTCTTCCAGAATAGATCTGTTTGTTCTTTTGGCATCCCATGGTGCATTCAACATTCTTCTACAGCATCAAAATCTGAAGGCATCAGCTCTTCTTCTGTCTCCTTTGTTCGTGGTACAGCTTTCACATGTATATGATGCATTTGAAAATACCATGGCTTGGGTCAGGTGTACTTTAACCTTCAAGGTGATATCTCTACTTTTCAATACTTTACACAGATCTTTTGCTGCAGACAATGCTATGCGTCCTTTGATTTCTTGACTGCTGCATCCATGGGTGTTGGTGGTGGATCCAAGTAAAATGAAATCATTGACAACCTCAATCCTTTCTCCATTTATGACCATGTTGCTTACTGGTCCAGTTGTGAGAATTTTTGTTTTGTTGATGTTGAGATATGATCCATCCGAAGGCTTTGGTCCTTGGTCTTCATTTTTAGTGTTTCAAATCTCCACTTTCAGTAAATCAGATGGTGTCATCCGCCTAAAGCAGGTTGTTAATCAGTCATCCTCCAATCTTGATGCTTCATTTTTCTTCGTATAATCCAGTTTCATGGATTATTTGCTTAGCAAACAGATTGAAAAGGTATGGTGAAAGGATATAACCCTGACACACACCTTTCCTAACTTTAAACCATGCAATGTCCTCTTGTTCTGTTTGCACAACTGCCTCTTGATTCATATACATATTCCTTGAAAGCACAATTAAGGTGAGTAGGTAGAATGTTCCCATACAGTTATTTGTTTACTGTTTAAAAACTTCCTCACAGACAACTATGCGATTAAGTTTGTGGACTCACCACCATGCCACTGTGCACAATGGCATTCAAAAAGAGTTCCAAAATTGCTTTGAAGAGTGGGCTAGGGGCTGATGTCCACGCGTAGCTTCCCAAGGGTAGTACTTTGTAGGTGACTGAAGTGATATTCAGCAATGAGATATGTAGCACTTAGAACAATTAAGTTTGTGGACTTAATTGTCAGGCCTTGTACATCAGGAATCTTGCTATTTACCCCCAGAGTGTGAATTGAATGTAAGAAACTATAAACAATACAGTCATGATTGGATCTCAGACTTATAAAAGTAGAGAAAGATGAGGTGGGGGATGGGATTTGTTCAGTAGAGTTGAGAAAAGACCTCTGATGCCATGTTAAAGAGTTTGAACTTTAGCTAATAGAATTTGGAACAACATCAAGGAGTTTTCAATTTTAAGCTGGAGAATAGTTGGGCACCCACTATGTTCCAAGTCCTGTGCTTGGTGGTTTACAGGAATTATTTCACATTGAATTCTTACCAAAAGCCTGTAAGGTTGTATTTTACTCAGCTAGGGCTGCTCTAACAGAAATACCACAGAGTGGATGGCTTTAACAAAGGAAGGTTTATTCTTACACAGTCCAGTAGGTTGCAAGTCCATATTCAAGGTGTCCGTTCCAAGGGAAGGTTTTCCTCCTTGTTGGCTCTGGAGGAAAGTCCGGTATTGCATCAATCTTTGTCCAGGGAGCGTCTTGGCGCAGGAACCTCAGGTCTGAAGGATGCGCCCTTCTCCCGGTGCTGCTTTCTTGATGGTAACAATGTTCCCAATTCTCTGCTTGTTTCTCTTTCCTTTTATCTCTTGCAGGTTGAAAGGATTAAGGGTGAGGCAAGCCATACTCCAGGGAAACTCTCTTTACAGCAGCGCAGAGAAGTAATCCTATGAAGGAATCTACAGCCCCACCCTAATCCTTTAACATACAGTTTAGGAAAACCACAAAATGGAGGACAGTCACAAGATACTGGGAATCATGTCCCAGCCACATGGCTACACACATTTTTGGGGGGACACAATTCAACTCATGACAGGTTGGTAGCATAATTGTCTCCATTCTATAAATGAGGAACATAACGTTTAGAAAGGTGAAGTAATTTGCCCAATCTCACCTAGCTAGTCAAGAACAAAGCTTAGATTCAACACAGATCTGTCTGGATTTGTTGCATATATCCTTCACCCTAGCATGCCTTATTTCCAATTGGCTACCCAGGTATGGCTGTTGTCACGACAGGTGATAAGTTTGCTCAGAAGTCTACATCTGAGTGTAGAACTCAAACTCCACTGACTTTTGTTTAGAAATCCATAAATTGTTACTATCATTTTACCTAAAATAACTACATAAACAGAAAAGAGTGAAATACTTCAGGTATCTTCCTTATGTGTGGCAAGGTTCCACAAAATGAGAAGATTTTGGCTTGTGTCAAAAACTTCAAAGTAAGGTGTCTTTTCTTAGATAGGAAATACAAGTGGTGATTAAGAGAGCAAATGTGGAGTTACTACCCTACCTGGATTTGAGTTCTGGTTCTGCCACTTCTAGCTGTACGATCTTGGCCAAGTTCCTCAAACTTTCTGTGCCTAGTTTCCCATTTAACAGCATCTGGTTTATGAAGTTTTGTGAAGACTAAATGAGTTAACATATGTGTAAAGTGCTTAGAACAATGTCTGGCACAAAGAAAATGGCATTAACTATCATTATTATTACTGTTGCTGTTTCTATTTTATCACTTCTACAACTCACTATTGACAAATATTAAAGATGGTCGATGTCAGTCAACATTTATTAAGCACATATTCACAACATCTGTTAGATGCTAAGTGCAATATAAATGAATCAGAACTCACAATTCTGCCTTTGAACCTCTTATGACCCAGTTAGAGAGGCACACTGCTTATGCTGCTTTGCTTTAAAGCTGCTTTATGCATGTTTTCTCCCTTCCTTGATTATAGTTCTTCCGTGGTGTATACCATTGTTTCCCTCTCCCCCTCTCGGATCCAACTCGACGGCATTTGGCTTGGCTCCCCCTCTTACTGTTGTTTAAACCACATCGCCATGGAGCTAATTCTGACTCATCATGACCCTGTAGGACGGACTAGAATTGCCCTATAGATTTTCCAAGGAGCAGTTAGTAGATTCAGACTGCTGACCTTTTGGCCAAATGCTTATCTATTGTACCACCAAGTCTCCCACTGTTGTTTAAGATATAGTAAATGTCAAAATTTCAGTGAATTTGGTTGAATGAGCACGAAGTAACTGAGAAATTTGTAGGGCTACATATTGATAAAATGGTACAAATGGAATGAAGTCAGCCTTATTTATGCACCCTGATGAATTTACCTGGCTTACAGATTTCCTCTCCACTCCTTGTTCTTGTGTCTTGATTCTCGGCAGTGTCAACAAGCATGTGGAAAATCCGTGGTTCTCTTAGTTCTTGACCTCCTTACCCAAATGATACTTTCCTGCCACCCTTTCCCATTATTACCTCTCAAACTGTCATCTACTTCAACTTCCAAAATCTCAGTTTCACGCATCATTCTCTCTAATCACATCTACAAACTTTCTGGTTCTCTTTTCAGAGGGCCAACACTCAAGTGCTTCATCTCAATATCAAATTTTCAGTCCATTGCCTTACTAAGACTACTATCCACAGCCTTCTCCCTGCACGTCCTCATGCCTTTTTGTACTCACTTTACCATTGATCATTTAAATCTATTGTTTATTAGCATTTTGTAAAAACTCTTTGCCCTCCATCTGCTCTGTACCTGAACCTGAGCAGCTGATGTTTCTCTACACATCACACCACTAGCCACAAGTCTCAAATCGAAGCCCTCAGCCCTACTGCACAAACCTACCACATTGTCCTAGTAAACTGTATTTCCCACTTTTCACTTCTCACTCTGCTTTCTTCTGAAACCTCCACCACCACCTTTGTTCCCTACTCACTTTCAGTTAAGGATTTTGCCTCATTCTTCATTGAGAACATGTAAGTGACCAATCATCAGATTCTTTATCTTCCTCTTATATATGTCTACCAGTCATTATGAGAGTATTCAGGGACTTCCCTCTTGTATGGTGGGAGAGGCTTCACTGCCTCTGTCAAAGATCGGCTCTTCCATGACAGCTCTTAATCTCAGCCTCTTGCTTTCTCAAGGATGTAGAACCTATAATAATTCCCTTTCTCCCCTGTGGTATCAATTTTTCTTCCTTCTGTATAATTTCCATTGGCTTGTACGCATGTTCTGGAATGAGAATATTTTTCAAATTCCTCCCTTGACTACATGTGTCTCAGTCATTACCCTCACTTCACTGCTCCTCTTCACTACAAAATAATTCTGAAAACCTGTTTATAATCACTATATAAATTTTGGGATCCTCCATTAGCCCTTCCACCCACTACAATCAGAATTCTGCTCCAAACACTCCTCTGAAGCTGTCCCTAGGCCTCCACCAAAGACTTCCTGCTTGCTGATTCAGTGGTTCCCTGTCAGTCCTTGTCTTATTCTACTTTTCAGCAACATTCCAAAGGTTTCATAATTTCCCTCTTTCAAAACCACTTCCTTCTCTTGGCTTCTCTATTCATTTCCTAGCACTACCATAATAAGTTACTACAAACTAGATGGCTTAAATCAACAGAAATTCATTCGGTCATAGTTCTGGAGGTCAGAAGTCTGAATTCAGAGTGTTGGCAGGGCTGAGCTCTCTTGGAAATGTCTAGGGGAGAATACTACCTCATCTCTTCCTAGCTTTGTTGAGTACTGGCTGTCTCAATCATCTAGTGCTGCTACAACAGAAATGCCACAAGTAGATGCCTTTCACAAAGAGAATCTATTCTCCCCCAATCTAGGAGGCTAGAAGTCTGGATTTAGGATACTAGCTCCAGAGGACATCATCCTCTCTTTGCTGACTCGGGAAGAATGCCTTTGTCTCAATATTACCCTGGTCTAGGAGATTCTTAACACAGGAAACCCAGGTACAAAGGATGTACTGCTCTCCTGATTTTTCATTTTGGGTGACTTCTCTCTCCTTTTATTCACCACGATGTAAAAGGGATGCAAATCACATTCCAGAGAAAGTCCGCTTACAATGGATCGAGGCTGTGACTTGAGGAAGGGTGTTACATCTTAGCCTGATCCTCAGAGGTTAGGATTTACAGCACACAGTACGATTATATCAGATCACGGAATGGTGAACAACCACACAATACTGAGAATCATGGTCTTGCCAAGTTGATATACACTTAAGGGGAACACAATTCAGTCCTTAACACTGACAATCCTTGGTAGGCTTTGATTGTAGCTGCATCACTACGGTCTCTACGTTTGTTGTCACATGGTTTTCTTCCCTCTTTATGGACTTTATAAGGCAACTATTGTTAGGCTTAGGGCTTACCATACTCCAGTATGACGCCATCTGAAATGAACTAGTTACATCTATAACAACCCCTTTTTCACTTAAGGTCAGACTGTCAAGTTCTAGGTGGACATGAATCTTTGGCAGACAGTATTTAACTAGCACAGCTTCTATGGCTGCATGCTTTCCTGGTTTTCCTCCTATCTCACTGGCTGCTCCTTCTCATTCTCCTTTGGTGGCTACTCTTCTTTCTCTACCTTGGCACCAGACTTTGGAATAAACCAAGACGTAGGCCAGAGCCCTCTTGTCTTCTCTAACCACTCTGTCTCATGAAGGGGTGTTGTCTAACCTCATTGTTTAAATTTCTCTTGATGACTCCCAAATTTCTGTCTCTAGTCTCAGCACTGCTGCACAAATCCATCATATTGTCACCTGTACCCAAACTCCAGATTCATATTGATAATACAAGTTAATACCTGGAAACCCTGGTGGCATAGTGGTTAAGAGCTATGGCTGTTAACAAGAATGTTGGCAGCTCAAATCCACCAGGCACTCCTTGGAAACTATGGAGCAGTTCTACTCAGTCCTACAGGGTTGTTATGAGTCTGAATTGACTCGATGACAGTGACTTAGTGAATTAACACATACTGGACATTTACTGTGTGCCCGATGCTATTTTGTAATACTCTTTAAACATATTACATCATTTAATTTCCACATAAACTTACTGATTGGATACTGTTATCATCCCCAATTTATAGACAAAGAGACTGAGGCATGGGATAGATAAGTAACTTGTTCAAGCCTACACAGCTAGCAGCAGCCAGGATTGAGCCTGGTAAACTCAGTGCAAGGATAATTGACAAGTATAATTGTTAAGTATGTGGCTGCTAACCAAAAGGTCAGCAGTTTAAACCCACCAGCAGCTCAATGGGAGAGAAAAACCTGGCAATCTACTCCTGTAAATATTACAGCCTAGGAAACTGTATGGAGCAGTTTTACTCTGTCATACAGTATCTTTGTGATCCAGAATTGGCTTGATGGCATATAACAGCAACAAGCAGCACTCTTACCTGCTACTCATGCTGTTGAGTTGATTTTGACTCATAATGACTGTAGGAAAGAGTAGTACTACCCTATAAAGTTTCTAAGAAGCTGCTAATAAATTCAAACCTAGCAGTGGATCCCTTAACCACTGTACTACCAGGGTTCCTCCCTGTACTTGCAACCATTTCTCCTGGGCTTCAGGCTCATATATTCAAGTGTGTAATTCACATCTGACTTCGAATATGCAACTCAGACATGAATCAAACAGATTTCTTGCCTTGTGCCTCCCACCTCACTTTCCCCTTTTCTTCTCTGCTTCCACACATGGCACTATCAATACCAAGTTGCTCAAATTAAAAAAATTCTAGCTGTGAAACTTGATTTTGCTCTTTCCTCATCCAACTTACCCTCTGTTCCCTATTCCCACTAAGCCACCGTCAGGCTATTGGCTTTACCTCTAGAATCTGTAGAATAAATCCTTAATCAGCCCACTTCTTTCCATTTTCCCTACCGCTATATTTCACTCATAAGTGTGATCTCTCATATTACTGTAGTTACCTTCTATCTGGTTGCTGCTTTCACTTTTTCAGTCTACTGATAATCCAGCACCTAGATGAGCTTTTGAAGCACAAATCAGAGCATCTCACACTCAAGTTTCAATGACTTCCATGTACTTAGAATAAAATGAACACTTTCTTCCTTGGCCCTGCAGGCTGCTGCCTGATCTGGCACTGCTAACCTCTCTGCCTTCACCGCCTATCACTGTCCTCCCTGCTCCCCAGCTCCAGTCATGGGCCTCGCCCCTGCTTTTCTTTTTGTTTTTTATGACTGAGTGAAAATGTACATTCCCATATAAATTTACATGCCCACCTATATGCAGCTTCTACTGCTCTCCCTGCCCGGTGACAGCACCCTATTCCTCTCTGCCCCATACATGTCTCATCCTTCCAAAAGTTTCCTTTCCCCTCTTCTCCACCAACTTCCCTTACTCCAGCCAAAGATCAGCAGGATGATATCCTATAGATGTATAGAACCATAAAGTACAACCAATATATGGTCACTCTGTGTCGCCAAGTCCAATCCATTCCTGTTTCTGGAGTGGACTTTCATTATGATTTATGGGCAAGGGCAGCATGAGGGCCAGGGGCCTTGCTCCCAGGGAACCGTGAAGCCTCAGGACCATCGGTTGTGGTCTTTTAGTGGAGATCTCAGGGTATGCCCCTTTTTATTCTTGTGTTGCCAGTGAGACTCAACTCAGTGAGCTCCATTGCGGCTATCGCTGGTGGTGGCCAGGCACCATCTGGTTCTTCCAGTCCCAAGTCTATCTAGGTACCCACTCATGTGGGTCTCTCTATTCCTTGGGTTGTCTTTACCCCATGTGATTTTGGTCCTCGGTGAGTATCCGTTTCTGCTGAGTTGGGACCATTTGCTGTGCCCTCGGACGGCAGCTTGGCAGGTTTTCAGACCCCAGATGCCACTCACCAATGTGAGGTGCAGAGAGCCCTCTTAGCAAAACGCTAGTTGTGCCAGTTGACCTCGATTTCACCTAAGAGCATAGTCTCCTGCCCTTGTCCCGTGCCCCAGCTACTCTGTCCTTGCAATATTGGGTTAAGATGGAAGGAGTATTCAGGTTACGTTGAAGTCCACTTAATATTGTTCATGTTTCTAATGCATGCTGTCACCGATTTCACCCAAACAAATTTCTACCAACGATCTAATCTAAACCCTCCCCCCTCACCCTCCCTTCCTCTGCTCCCTTACAGCCGTCAGAGAGTCTTTTCTTCTATACATAAGTCTGTTTTTGAAATCTTATCGTAGGGGTCTCACACAACGTTTGTCCTTTTGTCGTTGATTACTTTCACTCAACATAATGTCCTCCAGTTGAAACCAGGTTATGAGATGTTTCCTGGAATCATCATTATTCTTTATCCCAAGTAGTGGAATTACTGGGTCAAATGGTATATCTAGATCCAGTGTTTTAAGGAAGCTCCAGATTGCTTGCCAAAGAGGCTGGACCATTTTGTAACCCCAACAACAGTGTAGGAGAGTTCCACTTTCTCCACAGCCTCTCCAGCATTTGTTGTTTTGTGTTTTTTGGATCATGGCCAACCTTGTTTGGGTGAGATGGTATCTCATTGTAGTCTTGATTTGAATTTCTTTAATAACTAAAGATTGTGAACATATCCTCATGTGTTTTTTGGCTGCCTGGATCTCCTCTTTAGAGAAATGTCTGTCCATCTCCTTTGCCCAACACTTGATTGGATGATTTATCTTCCTATTGATATCTTGTAGTATCTTATACATTACGGAGATCAGGCGTCAGTCTGATGTAGAGTTGCCAAATATTTTTTCCCATTCTGTAGGTGTCCTTTTAATTCTATTAATAAAGTCTTTGGATGAGCAAAAGTGCTTGATTCTTAATAGTTCCCATTTATCTATTTTCTCTTCTGTTGATTGTGATTTGTTCGACAGATTTTGAAGTCTGTCTATGTTGTGTATTAAAACCTCTATTGTTGTTCCTACCTTTTCTTGGATGAGCTTTACCGTTTTAGATTTGATACTTAGGTCTTTTATCCAGCTGGAGTTGGTTTTTGTATAAGGTGTAAGATATGAATCTTGTTTCAATTTATTGCAGATGGATGTCCAATTTTGTCAGCACCATTTGTTGAAGATACTGTGTTTACCCCAGGATGATGTCTTAGGGCCTTTGTCAAATATTAGTTGTTCATGGGCAGATGGTGTCATCTCTAGGGTCTTAATTCTGTTCCATTGATCGATCTGTCTGTTCTTGTACCAGTACCAGGCTGTTTTGACCACTGTGGCAGTGTAGTATGTTCTAAGGTCGGGTAATGAGAGGCCTCCCAGTGTGTTCTTCTTCTTTAGTAGTACCTTACTTATTAGGGGCTTCTTCCCTTTCCTAACAAAATTGGTGATTTGTTTCTCCATCTCATTAAAAAATGATGCCGGAACTTGTATTGGGATTGCATTCTTTAAGTAGATTGCTTTGAGTACAATAGACATTTTCACAATGTTAAGTTTTCCTATCCATGAGCAGGGTAGGCTTTTCCATTTATCTAAGTGTCTCTTAGTTTCTTGTAGTAAGGGCTTGTAGTTCTCTTTGTAAATGTCTGTTATTTCTCTGGCTAGATTAATTCCTAGGAACTTTATCTTCTTAAGGGCTATAGTAAATGCTATTGACTTGATGATTTCTTTATTAACAGTCTCGTTGTTGGTATAAAGGAATTCTACTGATTTACTTATGTTTATCTTGTATCCTGAGACTTTGCTGAACTCTTCTATCAGTTTGAGGAGTTTACTTATAGATTCTTTGGGATTCTCTGCATATACAATCACATTATCTGCAAACAGGGAGATTTTGACTTTCTCTTCACCAGTGCAGATGCCCTTTATTTCTTGGTCTTGTCTAATTGCTCTGGCTACAACTTCTAGTACAACATTGAATAGAAGAGGTGAGAGGGGGCATCCTTGTCTAGTTCCTTATCTCAAGGGAAAGTCTTTCAGTCTCTCTCCATTGAGAACAACGTAGGCAGTTGGCTTTGTATAAATGGCCCTTATTGCACTGAGGAATTTTCCATCTATGCCTATTTTGCTAAGAGTTTTTAGCAGGAATGGGTGTTGGACTTTATCAAATGCCTTTTCTGCATCAATGGACAAAATCAGGTGATTCTTGTCTTTTGTGATATTTATGTGGTTAATCACATTAATTGTTTTTCTGATGTTGAACCAGACTTGCTTCCCTGGTATGAATCCCACTTGGTCATGATGAATTATGTTTTGGATGTGTTGTTGTATTCTACTGGCAAGAATTTTGTTGAAGACTTTTGCGTCTAGATTCATGAGTGATATCAGTCTGTAGTTCTCCTTTTTTGTTGTGTCTTCCCCTCGCTTTGGTATCAGGGTTATGCTGGCTTCATAGAATGTGTTTGGGAGTACTCCATCCCTTTGTATACTATGAAATAGTCTCAGTAGTATTGGAGATAACTCTTCTCTAAATGCTTGGTAGAATTCTGCAGTGAAGCCATCTGAACCCAGGGGATTTTTGGTTGGCAGTTTTTTGATGACATTTTCAATCTCTTCCTTTGTGATGGGTTTATAAAGTTGTTCTGCTTCACATTGTGATAATTTGGGTAGGTGGTATGAATCAAGGAATTTGTCCATTTCCTCTAGGTTTTCAAATTTGTTAGAGTACAATCTTTCATAGTATTCTGTTATGATATTTTTGATTTCTGTTGGATCTGTTGTGACAACTCTCCTCTCATTTCTAATTTGGGTTATTTGTTTCCTTTCCTGTTTTTCTTTAGTAAATTTAGCCAGTCATTTGTCAATTTTGTTATCTTTTAAAAAAACTAGCTTTTGGTCTTTTCAATTTTTTCAATTGTTCTTCTATTCTTTAATTCATTTAGTTCTGCTCTAATCTTTAAGATCTGGTTTCTTCTGGTGCCTGAGAGGTTCCTCTCTTGTTCTCTCTCTACTTGTTCAAGCTGTAGGGTTAATTCCTTGATTTGGTTTCTTTCTTCCTTCCAGATGTGTGCATTTATGGAGATAAACAGACCTTTGAGCACTGCTTTGGCTGTATCCCATAGTTTCTGGTAGGAAGTATTTTCATTCTCATTGGAATCCATGAATTTCTTTATTTCCTCCTTGATTTCTTCTATAATCCATGTTTTTTTGAGCAAGATGTTATTCAGTTTTCAAAAGTTCCACTTTCTATCTATGTTTTTTCTGCTGTTGATTTCGACTTTTATGGCTTTATGATCGGAGAAGATGCTTTGCAGTAATTCAATGGCGTGGATTTTGTTGAGAATTGCATTATGTCCTAACACATGGTCAATTCTGGAGAATGTTCCATGTGCACTGGAGAAACAGGTGTAATTGTCCGCTGGTGGGTAGAAAGTTCTATATATATCAGTGAGGTTTAATTGGTTAATTATGGCAATATGGTCTTCCGTATCAGCTTGTTTCATCTGTCCAGTATTGAGAGTGGAGTGTTGAAGTCTCCCACTATTATTGTGGAGTAATCTAACTCTTTTTTGAGTGTAGTCAGTGTTTCTTTGATGTATTTAGGTGCTCTGATATTAGGTGCATAAATATTTAATATAGTTAAGTCTTGCTTGTGTACTAAACCTTTCAGCAATAAATAGTGTCCATCTTTGTCCACAATGGTGGATTTTACATTAAAATTGATTTTGTCTGGGATTAGAATTGTCACACCTGCTCTTCTTTGTTCATTGTTAGCTTGATATATATTCTTACATACTTTAATTTTCAGTTTGTTCCTGCCTTTAGGTCTCAAGTGAGTTTCTTGTAGACAACATATGGATGGGTTATGTCTTTTGATCCAAGATGTCACTCAATGTCTTTTTACTGGAGCATTCAGTCCACTCAATTCAATGTAATTATTTACAGATATGTGTTCAGTGCTGCCATTGTGATATGTTTATTTTTATGTTGATGTTTTATCTATTGTTCTTATTAGTCTGTTCTGGGACATTGTTTTTTGTGAGTGGATTTTTTCACCTTTTCAGAGCTGTTTTTGTAGTTATCGAGACTCCTGTGTTACATTTCTTGAAATGGTACATTACATCTTTGTTGTGCTTTACAGCTGTCCATATAATCCCCCTTAATAAACTATATATAAACTCAATTTTAATTGGTACCAGCCTTGTCATCTTCCTCTCCATCTGGAAGGACTATAACAACTGTATTACATCCCTCTTTTTGAAATGGTGGCACCATAGTTTTCATGATAATGCCTGGATTGTTTCTTTCAGTATTAAAGCTGTGATTGAATTTGGAGCCTTCCCTAACTCAGCAGAATTCTGAATAATGTGTCATTCTAAAATATAAAGTTAGTGGTTTTGTTATTCTAAGCCAAAGCCAAGAACTTCTTTCAGTATTTCTTGTAGTTTTGGTTTGGTTTTTACAAAGTCTGTGAGTTTCTGTTTATCTGGGAATGTCTTAATTTCTTTTTCATATTTGAAAGATAGTTTTGCAGGATATATAATTCTTGGCTGGAAGTTCTTCTCCTTCAAGGCCTTGAATGTGTCATGCCACTGTCCGTACCAGGATGGTTTCTGCTGAGAAATCTGATGAGAGCCTACAGGGTTCCTCTGATGTTAGCTTTGCTTTGAGTCTTGCTGCCTTTAAGATTTGATGCTTATGTTTCATTTTGTTAAGCTTGATTATAATGTCTTGGAGTGTTTCTTTTGTGAACTATATTGGGTGGTGTACGATATGCATCTGGGATATTTATATTCTCTTCCTTCATGATTTCTGGGAAGTTTTCTGTCAGCAGCTCAGCAACGATACTCTCTGTGTTCTCAGGTGTCTCATCTTGTTCAGGGACTCCAATTAATTGAAGGTTTTTCCTCTTAATAGAGTCCCACATGCTTCTTAACGCTTCTACGTTTTTCTTGTTTCTTTTTTCTGATTTCTGCTCATAGACACTAGTGTCAGTAGCTCTATCTTTCAATTTAGAAATTCTTTTTTCCATTTGTTCCATTCTGTTTTCTTGGCTTTGAATGGAAGTTTCTGTATCTTTGATTTTGTTCTTGATCTGTTGTATTTCACAGTATTGGTGTTCCATCAGATCAAACAGCTTGCTTAATTTTTCTTTTTGTTCTGCTTTATTTTGTATAAGGTCTAGAAGGGCTCTGTATATAATCATTTTGTATTCACCTTCTGATGATTTCAGAAAAGTGTCTTCGTCTGGAAAACTCCTTGATTGTTTCATTTGGGAGCCTTCTGAAGCCATGGGTGATATCTTGTATGCCATAAGCATCTGTTGCTTTTTGCATTTCATGTGAGAAATACTGTGAGGATGGGCTGCATATGTTTCTCTAAGCTGTCTTAAGATGTAAAACAAAAGGTATCTAACCACTTCCCAAGTCCATCAGGTTTTCAAGCGTAGAGGTCCCTCTTCCCAAATGGCAAAGTAAGCACCTCTATATCCAACCCCAGATGATATGAACTAGTTCAAAATACAGTAATGCTACTACTCTGCTGGCCTCTGCTGACAGGGCCCAGCCTTAGGCAGCACTGTGTAAACTACTGCTTTTCTGGTAGAAAAGCGCTCTCCTGTGGGTAGGCTCTGGCTCCCAAACTATGAAATAGGTCCAGCTGCAGCTACCATATCTAAGATGGCGCCCTCCACACGGTCAGCAGATGGAGGGGCTAAAGGTACCGAGAGGTAGTGAGTCCTCCACCTCTGTTGCCGGCCCCCACCTTAGGCAACACTGTGTAAACTACTGCTTTTCTGTCTGAGAGCACTGCCCTGTTTACAGGTGCTGGCTCCCAGGCTAAGAATTACGTCCCGCTAAAATCTCCATATTCAACATGGCACCCCACACAGAGGCACTGTGGTTCTGCACAAACCACACTGTGGCAGTCATAGAAAGACAGGCTCAAAGTGGCTAGATGAACAGAGTCCTAAGCCTGGCTCTCAAAATAGGGCAATTTCGCCTGCCTATCCCACCAGCAATGTGCCTGAGTCTAGCCACTAGGCAAGACCCAGCTCCACCTGCCAGCCAAGACAGAGAAAAAAAAAAGTTTAAATGGTGCATTTACCTTCAGCCCGTGAGAGCCAGGGCTAGCCTGGAGTCAGAGTCAGTGAAAGAGAGGAGGGTTTTCATTCAGTGGTGTAAAGTCCAAATTAACAGCCCTGTGCCGTGTCCTGGGGTTCACTAGGTGACCAGAAGGTCCGTTTGATTATCAATTCAGGTCTTGGTTTCCCGGGGGATATAAGGAGATGGGTGCTTAGTCTGCCATATTGACTCCACCTCCACCCCTACTTTTCTGTAAACACCTCAAGCTTCTGTCTGCATGAAGTGCTTTGCATCTATTTATCACTCTGTCAGAAATGCTGTCAGACTCTGCTCTCAGATCTTCTTCCCATTCTTCAGGGCTTGGCCCCAGCATCACCTTCTCTGAACCCCATGGAATGTTGTCTCCAGTCACTTTCTACCACACTTCACTGTGTGGTAGAACAGCACTCACCACTATTCAGAAACTTGTTGTTTGTATATTTGTTTATCTGTCTTGCTTACAAGAGTGATGTCCAATATTACTTCATTCATTAAGTGGATGACATTAAATGAATAGACAAGTGTGGTCTATCACACAATTTTTTTTTTAACTTGTGCTTTAAGTGAAGTTTACGGTTCAAGTAAACTTCTCTTTCAAAAACTTATACCACACATTATTTTGTGACATTATTTGTAATTCCTACAATGAGACAGCACACTTTCCCTTTCGACTTTGGGTTCCCTGTGTGCATTTGTCTAGTTCCTGTCTCTTCCTTCCTTCTCTTCCTGCTTTTGGACAGGAGCTGCCCACTTGGTCTTGTTTATTTGATTAAACTAAAAAACACATACCTTATTTGTGTTATTTCTTTTATTTTATAGACTTGTCTAATCTTTCTCTGAAAAGTGTGCTTCAGGAATCGCTTCAGTTCTGGATTAACAGAGCATTCAAGGGAAAGTTTGTTAGAGGTCAATCTAAAGGGATATTTTGAAGGATGGAAAGATGGCTAATTATTATCTTCTAGCAAAGAAAACAAGACATTTAAAGGAATTAGCCAATGTTACTAAGTGGCAGATGCTGGTAACTATTAGGGTAGGCATTTTGGAAGTTGATCAGCATAGAAGTACAATTATCTTACCAGATTGGGGAGTCACCGTCATTTGGGTAAAGACCTAGACTGTCATCCTAAAGAGTTAAATTCATTTGTGCTTTATTCAACAGATATTTATTGAGTTCCTATAGAGTGGTGGGCTGAGTTTTAAGGGCCTTTTATATGCTGAAGAACAAAAGAAACATATAATCCCTGCCTTCATGATGCTTAGTCTAGAGGAAGATTAGCATTAAGTAATAATATTCATGAACATTAACACAAATTGTCAAAGAGTGTGCTGGGCTATTATTTTGGAAGCATTAATCAGTGTGGTTTGTGTTCTCAGTATTACGTGTCTCCCTTCAGCCCTTGCTCATTCAGCCAGCTTGGTGTTCTGCACTTTGTGACTCAGAAAAGGGATGACATGGCAGAATCTAGTACATACCCAGCAGGAATCGTGTCCTGACTCTTGAATTTCAAAATCCCAGAGTTCTCAGGAGTCAGAGGAAAATCTAGCATGAACAGGGATTTGTGGAAACAGCTGATGAGTTAGAGGAACACTTCTTGGCCCAGAGAAGAGCGTTATTTCCATTGGTGGGAGGATAGGAGGACTTGGAGGGAAGTGATGAGATCCTGGGTGCTGGGGGTTTTTGTGAAAGGGAGCCTCTATCCTATTTCGTTCTCAGACCACAATCTAATGATTTTTTTTCAGACTTGAATGTGTAGACTGAGACCCATTCTTGTCATGAACATTAATATTTCTGTTGTAATTATTGCTAGTTACCTTCAAGTCAAGTTTTGACTTATAATGACCCTATGTGACAGAGGAGACCTGCCCCATAGGCTCCTCTAAGGTGTAATCTTTATGGGATCAAATCTATAGTCTTTCTCACTAGGAGCTGCTGGGTGGGTGCAAACTGCCAGCCTTCTAGTTAGCAGTTGACTACCTTACCTTTGCACCACCAGAGCTCCCTTCGTTCTGAGTTGAGCTATTCAAAATGACAGGAGAGATGTCGAAAACAATTGAATGTCATTTGCTACCTATTAGAGCCCTGGAAGCTAAGAAGACTAAAATGATAGTTTAGAATAGAAGAAGCTGTTAAGAGATTAAATGATTTCAGTCTTGAAGTTAAGCAATCTAGTTAAGTGGTTACACACCCAGATTTGTCTAGAATTAGATACCTTTATGGTTATATAATTCCTATTATAATGAATTTGCCAAGTCAAGTGCCGTCTGCATCAAGGGAAAACAAAATTCTGAGTTCCAGCTAAATCATGGTTCAAGTTGTATTCTCAGAGCTACTTTCTCTCCAAAATGTAACACTGAATTCTTTGATATATGTAATCATTTGCTTCATTTGTCCACTTTAATTCTCAGGTGATTTAGAATTGAGAATAAAGACAATGGATGATAGCTTGGTTCAAACATGTTGTATTTATATATTTGTGGTAAGTAGAGAAATAGTAGTGCCGCACTTGCCATTTAGCATACTTGTAAAGTTCAGAAAATTTTAGCATGTTAGCAAATCAAGCAGAATTACTTGGAAGTTTCAATTTGTACTACATAATTGAATAATTGGAGCCCTATTGGCACAGCGGTTAAGAGTACAACTGCTAATCAAAAGGTCTAAAATTTGAATACACCATTTGCTCCTTGGAAACCCTGTGGGGCAGCCTACTCTATTCTACATGTTTACTCTGAGTCAGAATTGACTCTATGATGGTGGGTTTAACTGAATAATTGATTAGACTTATGATTTTAAGTTCAAGGTACAGTATAAGAAAATTTTACTAGTGTGACAACATACAAGAGAAGCTAATGTTCACCACATTTATAAGTTTAATATATTAATTTTAAAGTTATTTAATTTTTTGTTAGATAATTGAACAACTTAAAAAGAAAATGAAATAATTAATTTTATAAATGTAGTTTAAAAGGTTTAAGGAGCTAAAATTAAGTTTTTAAATGGGTTCAAATATTAATCAACTGCTCCTGTAAGAGTGACACTGGTGGGATATAAAATGGTGCAGCCTCTGTGTAAAAGAGTTTGGCAGTCTTTTGAAAAAGTTAAACATAGCATGACCATAGAACCCATCAATGCCATTTCTAGGTACATAAGCAAAAGAATTGGAAGCAGGGACTCAAATAGATATTTGTATACCAGTATTATTGCAACATTATTCACCACAACCAAAACACTGAAACAACCCAAGTGTCCATTAACTGACGAATGATAAACAAATGCGGAATATCCATACAGTGGAATAGTATTCTGCCATACAAAGAAATGAAATTCAGATAGATGCTATGAAATGGGTAAAACTTGAAAACATGCTAAATAAAATAATCTAGACAGACACGAAAGGACAAAAGCTGTATGATGACACCCATATGAATTATTTAAAGCAGGCAAATCCATAGGGACAAAAAATTGATTAGTGGTTAGCAGGGGCTAGCACGAGATGCAAAGGGAAAGTTGTTGCTTACTGGGTATAGAGTTTCTGCCTGGGTGATAAAAATGTTTGAAAACAGGCAGTAGTGATGGTTGTACAGCATAGTGACTGTATTCAGTACTGCTGAATGGTATGGTGACTGCCAATTCAGTTCACAAACTCATCCTAGGAAAAGTGCTGAATGTTTCACTGCCGAATGTCACTACAGTCACCTTCAAAGTACTCCTTTTGGGAAGCTATGCACCAACACCAGTGCCTAGGCCACCCTTTAGAGCAATTTTGAAACTTTTTTTCGGGAATGGTCATCAGTGTTGTCAGTATATGACCCTTGATGCCCCAAATGATATCAAAATGTCTTCCTTTCAATATTTCCTTTGTCTTCAGGCAAACAGAAATGTCATTGGGGGTCAGATCAGGTGAATAGCAAAAGTGTTCCATTACAGTTATTTGTTCACTGGTTAAAAACCACCTCACAGACAACTATACAACTAAGTTCACGAACTTGCCACTGTGCAACTGTGCACAGTGGCTATTCCAGAAAAAGCTCCAAAATTGCTTTGAAGGGTGGACTAGGCGCTCACATGGGTACATAGCTTCCCAAGGGGAGTACTTCAAAGGTGATCATGTGATATTCAGCAAGGAGGTAGATCTGTAGCACTTAGAACAAATTAAGTTCATAGATTTAATTGCCAGACTCGGTATGCTTAAATTCAAAATAAAACAGCAAATTGTTTGGATATCTTAGCAGAATAAAATAAAATTTTTTAAATGGTTGTAAAACTTTTTATATTTATAAATACAACAACGTGATTTTCTTTTATTTTTAATTTGGCTTTAATTTTTAAATTTTTTTAACTCAAAAGCTTAAGGAAGAATAGATATTTTGGTGTTAAAACTTTAAATGGAATATTAATTTCTACAACCAAAGTTATCTTATGTAATGTTTACTAGACACAAAAACTGCCGTCCACAACACCAAAAAACTCACACTGAAGTAACCAGTATAGTATGTGAAAGGAAAGGATATGGTGCCATCAAAATGATGGAGACGAGTTTCATTAGGGTTCAGGGAAGATCTTCCTGAGCAAGTGTCTTCTGAGTAGATATTTAGGAAAAAGGAATTAGCCAAGAAAGACCAAGGAGAAGAGAGTTTCCAGTGGAGATGCTGGAAGCAGCTTGGTGTGGCAGAGGAACTAAAGGCATAGCAAAGTGTGCTGGAACAAAGCGATTGAGAGGGAGAGCAGCACCGACGGGGCAGGAGAGGGAACTGGAATTGTACAGACCCATGGAGGCTGTTATGGATTGGGTTGTGTCTCCCACAAATTTACTGATTTCACTAGACCATGAGTCCTGTACTGTGTGGTTGTCTACCATTTTGTGATTTGACGTGATTTTTCATTGTGTTGTAAATCCTAACATCCATAATGTCAATGAGGTGGGATTGTTGTTATTGTTGCAAGGTACAAGACGATATGTAAGATGGAACAAAACACTGTCAGGTCCTGTACCATGTCACAATCATTGTTATGCTTGAGCTCATTGTTGCAGCCACTGTGTTAATCCATCTCGTTGAGGGTCTTCCTCTTCTTAGCTAACTTCTTACTTTACCAATCATGACGTCCTTCTCCAGTGCCACAGATTAAATAGCATCCCTCCAAAAATGTGTAGCAATTTGTCTAGGTCATGATTCCCAGTATTGTGTGATGTTCCCATATGTTATAACCTCTGCCTCTAGGACGTTAATGAGGGAGAATGGGAAGCTGTTGTGTTGATGGGGCAGGATTCAGTGTGTAAGACTATATTCTGCCTTGATGCAGAATATATATCTTTTATATCTTGAGATATAAAAGAAAGAAGCTAGCAGAGAGAATTAGGGACCTCTTACCACCAAGAAGCAGTGCAGGAGGAGAGTGTGTCCTATGAAAAGGGACTGGGGTTCCTGTGTCTCAGAAACTTGCTGTCCAGGGGAAGACCCATGACAAGGATCTTTCTCCAAAGCCAAGATAGAGAGCTTTCCCCAGAAACTGATGCACTGAATTTGGCCTTGTAGCTTACTAGAGTGTGACAGGATAAAATTTCTCTTTTTAAAGCCATCCACTTGTGATATTTCTGTTAGAATAGCACTAGATGACTACCACACCCAGGAACCAATCCCTCAGTATAACATGTCCAAAGTACATGAGACATAGTCTTGTCATCTATGCTTCTGAGGAGCGTACTGGTTGTACTTCTTCCAAGATAGATTTGTTCATTCTTTTGGTAGATCACAGTTTATTCAATACTTTTGGCCAACACCATAATTCAAAAGCATCAACTCTTCAGTTTGATTCATTATTCATCTTTTGCTTGCACATGAGGTGACTAAAAATACCTTGGCTTGGGTCACACACATCATAGTCTTCATGATGACATGTTTTTCAACATTTTAAAGAGGTTTTTTTGCAATCATTTGCCCAATACAACGTGTCTTTTGATTTCTTCACTGCTGCTTCGATGGGTGTTTATTGCCTATGCAAGTAACATGAAACCCTCGACAATTTCAATCTTTTCTGTTTACCTCAATGTTACTTATTGGTCCAGTTGTGAGGATTTTGGTTTTCTTTGTGTTGACATGTAATCCATACCTAAGGCTGTATTCTTTGATTTTCATCACTAAATGCTTCAAATCCTCTTCACTTTCAGCAAGTAAGATTGTCATCTGCATCATGCAGGCTGTTAATTGAGTACTCCACCAATCCTGATACCACATTCCTCTTCATATAGCCCAGATTCTTGGATTACTTGCTCAACATACAGATGATATAGGTATGTTGAAGGATTACCACCCTGGTGCGTACTTTGCCTGAATTTAGACCATTCAGTATCTCCTTGTTCTGTTCAAATCACTGGCTCTTAATCTATGTACAGGTTCCTCTTGAGGACAATGAAGTGTTCTGGAATTCCCACTCTTCCCAATGTTGTCTATATTCTGTTATGAACTGCATAGTTGAATGCCTTTGCACAGCTGGTAAAACATGGGTAAATATCTTTCTTGTATTCTCTGATTTCAGTCAGGATCCATCAGACATTTCCCTGGTTCTATGCCCTCTTCTGAATCCAGCTTGAATTTTTGGCAGTTCCTTGTCAATGTGCTGCTGCAATTGCTTTTGAATGATTTTCAGTAAAATTTTACTTGTGTGTGATATAAATAATATTATTTAATAATTTTCATGTTCGGTTGGATCATCTTTCTTGGAATAGGCATAAATATGAATCTCTCCTTCAGTCAATTGGCCAGGTAGCTGTCTTCCAAATTTCTTAGTATAGACAAGTGAACACTTCCAGCCCTACATCCATTTGTTGAGACATCTAAGTTGGCATTCTGTCAGTGCTGACAGCCTTGTTTATTACCAGTGCCTTCAGTGGAACTTGGAACTCTTCCTTCAGTGTATTTGGTTCTGATCATATGCTTTCTCCTGAAATGACTGGATGTCAACCAATTCTTTTCATATAGTGACTCTATATGTGCCTTGAATCTTCTTTTGATGTTTCCTGCGTTGTTTAATATTTTCCCTATGAATTTTTCCATATTGCAATTTTAGACTTGAGTTTTTTCTTCAGTTCTTGCAGTTTTAGAAATACTGAATGTGTTCTTCTCTTTGATTTTCCAACTCTAAGTCTTTGCACATTTCATTGTAATACTTTGTCTTTTTGAGCCATCCTTTGAAATCTCTTCAAGTCTTCACAATTTTTTTCCTTTTGCTGTAGCTACTCTACATTCAAGAACAAGATTCAGAATCTACTTGGACATCCATTTTGGCCTTTTCTTCATTTAAATGACCCTTCACTTTTTTCATGTATGATTTCCTTGATGTCATTCTATAATTTATATGGTTTTGGGTCATTAGTGTTCAATATATCAGATTTGTTTTGAGACAGTCTCTAAATTCAGGTAGGATATACTCAAGGTCATTCCTTGGCTGTTGTCAAGTTGTTCCAATTTTCTTCAACTTCAACTTGAACTGTATGTGAGCAACTGATGGTTTGTTCCACGGTTAGCTCCTGTGGAACAAATCTTGTTTTGACTGATAATATTGAACTTTTTCATTGTGTTATCCCATGGATATAGCCACTCTGATTCCTGTGTTTTCCATCCGGGTGGGGTCCATGCATAGAATCACTATTTATGTTGGTGAAAAAAGGTATCTGCAGTGAAAAAGTTGTTGGTCTTGCAAATTTCTATCATACTGTCCCAGCATTGTATCTATCATTAAGGCCATATTTTCAGATTACTGATCCTTCATCTTTGTTTCCAACTTTTGAATTTCAATTACCAGTAATTATCAATGTATTCTGATTGCATGTTTGATCAATTTCAGACTTTAGAAGTTGGTAAAAATCTTTAATTTCTTCTCCTTGGCTTTAGTGGTTGGTGCTTAAATTTGAATAATAGTCATATTAAGTGGTATTCCTTATAGGCATAGATATTATCCTATGGCTGACAACATTGTACTTCAGGGTGGATAACGTAACACCATTCCTCTTCAAGTTGTCATTCTCAGCTTAGTAGACCATAAGACTGTCCAATTCAAAATGGTATGATTAGAGGCAATTATGTTATGAGGCAGGACACAACAATAGAATTAGTTTGTGTCTTAAATTAATCTCTTTTGAGATATAAAAGAGAGACTGAACAAAGAGGAAGGAGGCCTCCTAACACCAAAAAAGTAGCACTGGGACACAGTGTGTATTTTGGACCCAGGGTACCTCACTGAGAAACTCCTATACCAGGGGAAGATTGATGACAAGAAATTTCCCCCAGAGTCAACACAGAGGGAAAGTCTTACTATGGAGCTGGAACCCTGAGTTTGGACTTCTAGTTTTCTAGACTGTGAAAGTATAAATGTCTTTTTGGTAAAGCCATCTATTTGTGTTATTTCTGTTATAGCAGCACTAGGCAGCTGAGATAGAGGCTATATTACGGATTAGTATTACAGCCTAAGTATAATGGAAAACCACTGAAGGATATTAAGCAGACGCCAGGAGTGCTGAGTATGGCTGACTGTACAAGTCAGGTACAACAAAACTCTACAGGATTCCATTGGCACAGTCCCTGGTGTAATGAAAATTGCCACCCTGCAGATAACCTAACCTAATTAAGATTTTTAAAATCCACTCTAGATCCCCTCTGAAGGACTGTAAGAGTTCAAGATGAAAGATAGTTATGCAATCCCCAAGCAAGTGTCCTAAGGTAGTATTTATAGTGATAGAGAAAACTAGATAGGCTGATATTTATAAATATTTATCAGTACAATCCCAAGTAGATTCCTGGATTTGAGGTAGCCTGATCTAAATATTACTTGAGGAAAATTAAGCTTCCAGCCAGTGATATGCTAGAGCCAACATGCACCAATTTGTACTGGTCTCATGAAAATGTACATCTCTTCCCAGTTCCTGTTTCAATAGTGTCTTCAAATTGACAGCTTGAAATCTGCCTTTGTGGAAGGATATATACTATGGAAATTGTCAAGTGCCACAAACAGGGCTTCTTCCTCCCCAAATCTGGTTAACTATGAAAATTTACCAGCATACTTCCAGCTCTTTTTCATATTTTGGTGCTAGAATATAATTTTTTTTTTTAAAAAAATCACTGCATAAGAAATGATATTAAGTGGTGGGGCATCCACAGGGTTGTGTAAATAAAATGAAAAGAAAGAGGGTGATTATGCAAGATGCTGAAGCAAAATTCTGTAGGACTTTACAGTGGCTTGGAAGTGGCTGTGATTGAAAGAGAGAAGTAGACCATGGTTTCTCCCCTGAGCCACTTCCAGAGTGCACTCTTTCATGAAGATTACAGACAGAACATTCAACAGTTTGATTCTCTGTCATATGTATTTTAAATGTGCTTGCTTCACCTGTCAAAGATTCCAAGTTCCTTTTTAAAATTCCACATTATTGTAGCTCAGAGTTTTTAATTCAGTCACCATTTACTGGTGGAGCTAAATGAATAGAATAATAATTGAAATCCAAACTCTCAGTCACTGAGCACAACTGTCTTACTGAAACAAAAGTTCTTCGGAAGTCTAAAGAAGAATGTCTACTCAAGCTTTCAAAAACATCTTCCACCTTGTGAATGTAGCAGGTTTACGGCAGCGTGAGTAGAGACTGAGCCCTGCCTTCAATAGATGGACAGAAAGTTCAAGTAAGAGTTTGTCAAATGTACTTAGAAAGAAAGTGAGAGAGATATGAAGGGCATGCTCCATTTTTTTTCCATGACAATGAATGTTCCATAGAATTTTAAGCTTATGTTCCAAAAATAACATTGCCCATGTATGAGCTATATCATCACCTAATACATTTAGTATTTCACAAGCACCAAATTCCTGTCTTTATTTATTTTTATTGTGCTTTAGGTGAAGGTTTATAAAACAAAATAGTTTCTCATTAAACAGTTAGTGTTTTATGAGGTTCGTTAGCAGCACCACAACATGTCATCACTTACACATCTCAACCTTAGGTTCCTATCACCAGCTTTCCTGTTTTCTCCTGCCTTCTAATCTTAGCCCCCTGCTGGAGTGCTCCTTTAGTCTTGTTTTGTTTTATGGGCTTGGCCAATCCTTGGTTGAAGGGTGAACCTCGGAAGTGACTTTATTACTGAGCTGAAAAGCTGTCTAGGGGCCATACTCTTAGGGTTTCTCCAGTCTTTCTCAGGCCAGCAAGTCTGGTCTCTCTGAGTTAGGATTTTGTTCTGTCTGCAGCTCTGCCTGGGATCCTCTGATGTGATCCCTGTCAGAGCAGTTGGTGGTGATAGCTGGGTACCACTTAGCTGTACTAGACTCAGGCTGGTGGAGGTCGTTGTAGACCTGGTCCAGTTTGGACTAATCTTTCTTCAATCTTTCCCTTGCGTCTTTAGTTTCCTTCATTATTCCTTATTCCCGAAGGGGGAGACGAGCGGAGTATCCTCGACTGCCACTCACAGGCTTTTAAGACCCTAGGTGCTACTCACCAAAGTAGAATGTAGAATAGTTTCTTTATAAACTATTTTATGCCATTTGATTTAGATGTTCCCTGAGACAATGGTCCTCATTGCCCTTAGCCCAGCAATTTGGTCCCTCAAGGAGTTTGGATGTGTCTATGGAGCTTCCATGACCTTGCTTTGTAACAGTGGTGCAGACTTCCCAGTATTGTGTACTGCCTTGCCCTTCACTAAAGTTATTATATATCTATTTTCTATTTAGTGTTTTTCTTTCCTCTATACCTCCCCTTCCTGGTAACCATCTAAGATTGATTCTTTGTATGTGTAAAACTTTTCATGAGTTTTTATAGTAATGGACTCATACAGTATTTGTCCTTTTGTGATTGACTTATTTCAGTCACCATGATACCCCGCAGATTCATCCATATTATGAGATGCTTCACAGATTCATCGTTGTTCTCTATTATTGTGTAATACTCTATTGTGTGTATATATCACAGTTTATCCATTCATCTGTTGATAAGTGTCTAGGTTGTTTCCATGATAAATTTATGTCTTTGTTTCTAAGGTGTGTCTCTTGTAGGCAGCATGTTGATGGATCCTTTTTTTTCAGATCTATTGTGTCACTGTCTCTTTAATGGTACACTTAGACCATTTATATGCAGTATAATTATTAATAAATGTGAGCATATTGCTGTCAATTTTGTAAAATTTTTTTATGTGGCACTAACATTTTGTTTTTTCCTCTTGCTTGCCTGTGCTGAACCTCTTTTGTTTGTTGGTTTCTTTTACATTTCTTTTTGTAGATTTTATTTTCACTGAGATTTTATATTTTCCTTATTTATTTTGATGTGTAGGTTTGTTGACTTCCTCTTTTGTTATTTTGAAGTTTACCCTTATCTTTGTAGGTTTGAACCAGTATATTGTCACTTAGTATCGCCTTGCTTTCCACTCCACTGGGAAGTTCTATACCTACACCATTATTCCCTCTTTTATTGGTCTAACATTGTCATTTACAGATTAACCTCTCTGGTACCCTGTTGTAATCATTTGGCTTTGGATAGTCTTCAAGTTTTTTTCCTAGTCTGCTATAAGGCTCTTACAATCTTGAGTTCTAGATTCAGTTTGTGGTTGTTTGTTCTCAGACCAAAGGACTCCCTTTTATCATTCCTATAAGTTTTGGTTTAATCTTTACCTATTCCTTTAATTTCTGTTAATCTGGAAATGCCCTAATTTCATCATCATATTTGAATGAGGGCTTTTCAGGATTATTCTTGGTTAGTAATTTTTTCTTTCAAGGTTTTATTTATGTCATTCCATTGACTTATTGCCTGCATGGTTTCTGCTGAATACTCAGAGCTTAGTCTTATTGTTTCTCCCCTGCATGTGAATTTTTTGCTTTTCTGAAGTGACAATCAGAACTATTTCTCAGTTACTCGTTTTTAATGTGTGTGATTATGAAAGACCTTGGTGATTTTCTTTTATGATCTATCATATGTAGGGGGTTCACTGAGATTTGTAGATGGCCAGCCTTTCATCTTTCATGACACTAGGGAAATTTTCTGTCAGCAATTCTTCAATAACTCTATGTTTTCCATTTTCTCCCCCATTCTGGAAATCTAATTACATGCAAATTTTTGCTTTTGATTATGTTACACACAATTACCACAGTTTCTTCATTTTCCTACTTTTCTCTAATTTTTTCTTGAAGTTGTATCTAGGTGTTTGTCTTCAGTTTCACTTATTCTGTTTTCCATTATTTCAAAACTGCTTCTGTGTCCTTCTGTGACACTGTCCATTTTTGAAATGCTGTTTATCTTTTAGATTTGTAATTGCTGTTTTTCTATGATGCCTAGTTGTGAATTTATTCATATTTTCAGTGGCATACGAAGAAGGAGAGCAATAGGAGAGGTCTACTGTGGTTGTCGGCCAAAATGGTGTCAAATATTATGACTATTTGAAAACAATAATAAAATGACTAAATTGCTAATGATTTTCAGCAATGCCAATGATAAAACATCCTTTTCTATCAGTGCAAAAAAGTCCACTAGGCCACCTACTATGGTATAGACCTGTATGTTTTTATTGAAGACCTAAGTTAAGGAGGCAACAAGCTCAGATTCTTCAACTGCGCAGATAGAGACGCCAGCTGCAGTACTATAAAAGTAAAAGAAACCTTTCCTTACATCTGTACTTACCATTTACACAAACATAGCTGCCATTGAACATTCTCAGAGCACTCAGCACTTTTCCTTAGTAACCACTGAAGTTCGTAAATATCCAACCAACTTGAGAAAGAATCCAGGAGAAAAATAGAAGATGCATACAATTTGGAATAAGCTGGCCTTGTATTGGCCTGCAGGGAGTCAAAAAGAGCTACAGAGATATCAGATATAAGATTTTGGACCAAGGATGTAGACTGAGGAGTCACTAACATAGAAGTGGTGATTATAAATTTTGGGGAGTGGAATAGATAATGTGAGAAAACTGAGAGACAGTGAGCCAAAGATGAAACATTCAGAAGCCAAATATTTCATGGGTAAATTTTGGAGCTAAAGTACAAGAAAGGAAGGTGAAGGAGTGCGCAGAGGCATAAAAAGAATCCAAACAGTACAATATTGTGTAAGATTTCCCAGGACCAAGAGGAGTTAGAAAATTGAAGGTAGCACAAAACAGTTAAATATTAATTAGCATCCTTGAGGTCAAAAAGCTACCTATATGCCAACAATATATGCAATATTGCTTTTGTTGTTAAATGTTGTATGGTAGTTTTCAACCCATACTGATCCTACGTACAAAGGAATGAAACACTGCCCAGTCATGCACAGCCTCACAGTCACCATTACGCTTGAGCTCATTGTTGCAGCCACTGTATCAATTCATGTCAGTGAGGGTCTTCCTCTTTTTCACTGACCCTTCAGTTTACTGAGCATGATATTTTTCTCCAGGGAATGGTCCCTCCTAATAACATGTCCAGAGCAAGTGAGAAGGAGTCTCACCATCCTTCCTTCTAAGGAGCATTCTGGCTGTAGTTCTTCTAAGAAAGATTTGTTTGTTCCTCTGGCAGTCCATGGTATATACAACATTTTTCACCAACACCATAACTAAAAGGCATCAATTCTTCTTTGGTCTTCCTTATTCACTGTCCAGTTTTCACATACATATGAGGCACTTGGAAATACAAAGGACACACTTTAGTCCTTAAAGTGACATTTTTGTTTTTAAATACTTTGAAGAGGTCTTTTGTAGCAAATTTGCCCAATGCAGTTTGGTCTGATTTCTTGACTGCTGCTTCTTTGGTCAATGATTGTGGATCCATGTAAAGTGAAATCTTTGACAGCTTGACTCTTTTCTCCATTTATTATGATGTGGCTTATTGGCCCCATTGTGAGAATTTTTGTTTTCTTTATGTGGAAATGCAACTCATACTAAAGGCTGAAGTCTTTGATCAGCGTCAGTAAGTCTTTTCACTTTTGGCAAGCAAGGTTGTATCAGCTGCTTATCACAGCCTATAAATGAGTCTTCCTCCAATCCTGATGCCTCATCCTCCTTTATACAGTCCAGCTTCTTGGATTATGTTCTCAGCAAACAGATTGAATAATTATGGTGAAAGGATACAAACCTGATACCCTTCCCGATTTCAAATCACACAGTATCCTCTTGTTTGGTTAGAATGATTACCTGTTGGTCTATGATAGTTTCCTCATTAGCACAATTAAGTGCTCTGGAATTATCATTCTATCTAATGTTATTTGTGATTTATTATGATCAACCCACTTGAATATCATTGCATAGTTA
Organism: Heterohyrax brucei; assembly: GCA_028571685.1. Lineage (NCBI taxonomy): Eukaryota > Metazoa > Chordata > Mammalia > Hyracoidea > Procaviidae > Heterohyrax > Heterohyrax brucei. The sequence continues at coordinate 177,847,189 of CM053141.1, forward strand.
ATAAAACACAGGTAAACATTTTTTTGGTATTCTCTGCTTTCAGCCAAGATCCATCTGACAAGAACAATTATATCTTTTGTTCCATGTCCTGTTCTGAATCCAGCTTGAATTTCTGGCAAATTCCCTGTCAATGTACTGTTGCAGCTGCTTTTGAATGAATTTCAGGAAAATTTTATTTGTGTATAATTTTAATAATATTGTCTGATAATTTCTGTATCCATGCGCATCAACTTTCTTTGCAATAGACATAAATGAGAATCTCTTCAGTCGATTGTCCAGGTAACTGTCTTCCAAATATCTTGGGATGGACAAGTGAGCACATCCAGCACTGCAACTATTTGTTGAAACATCTTGATTGGTATTCTGTAAATTCCTGGAGTCTTGTTTTTTTTACCCAAGGCTCCAATGCAGTTTTATTCTATATGTGTTTATCTGTCTGTAGCTTCCTTTAAGCAACACAACTCTATGGTGAATACAAGGTCTAACAGTTAAGTCAGTGAGCTTAATTGTTCTAAGTGCTACATATCTTGTTGCTGAATATCACCATGGTCACCTTCGAAGTACTCCACTTGGGAAGCTATGCATTGATGCCAGTGCCTTGTCGTCCTTTAAAGCAATTGTGGAACTCTTTCTGGAATTGCCATTGCACATGGTGGCATGGTGCCAACTTTGCAAACTTAATTGTATAGTTGTGAGGGAGTTTTTAGCCAGCAAACAAATAACTGTATTGGAACACCCTATCTACTTTCTTGTTTTGGCCCGCAATGATTTTTTTGTTTACCTGAAGATAAAAGAAATATTGAAAGGAAAACATTTTGATGACATTCAGGACATCAACGGTAATATGACGACAACTCTGACAGCCATTCTAGAAAAAAGAGCTCCAAAATTGCTTCAAAGGGTGGCCTAGGTGCTAGTGTTGGTACATAGCTTCCCAAGGGGAGTACTTCCAAGATGACTGTAGTGATATTAAGCAATGAGGTACATAGCACTTTTTCTAGGATGAGTTTGTGAACTTAACTGGCAGACCTCATATTTTTCTCTTTCAGTCTTTATACATATATCAACATTTCTTAATCTGCATGGCATTCCACTATTTGAATATACCATGATTTATGTACTTTTTCTCCTACCATAAGAAATTTAGGTTGTTTCCCTTGTTGTACAGTTATAAGCACTTCTGTTGTTAGTATCTTTATGTGAATCCATTTGTTCATTTATGCAATTATTTCCACAGAATTAATTTCTGAATTTGAAAATGCTGGATCAAAGCTTATGCATATGTTTTATGCTTTACATACATTTTACTAAATTTTTAGGGTACACCTTTGAGAGATATAAGTGAAGTGGTGTCATGGTTTGAACTGAGTATCACCAAAATATCTGTCAACTTGGCTAGGTCATGATTCCTGGTATTATGTGTTTTTCTACCATTTTGTTATCTAATATGATTTCCCTATGTGTTGTAAGTCTTGTTGCTATAAGGTTAATGGGTTAACAGCAGTTATATTGATGAGATCTACACTATTAGATAGTGTCTTAAGCCAATCTCTTTTGAGATGTAAAGGAGAGAAACAAGCAGACTGACATATGGACTTCATATCATCACAAAGCAAAAGCTGAGAGAATAGCACATCCTTTGGAACCAGGATCCCTGCACTGAGAAGTTCCTAGGCCAGAAAATGATTGAGGACAAGGACCTTTCTCCAAAGCAAGCAGAGTGAGAGCATTCCCTTAGAGCTGGTTCCCTGAATTTAGACTTTTAGCCTACTAGCCTATGACAGAATACACATCTCTGTTAAAGTCATCCACCTCTGGTATTTTTGTTACAGCAGCACTAGATGAGTAAAATAGGTGGCATCAACAGGATTTGGTATGATTAGGAGAAAAGAATAGCAGAGAATGACTTCTAAATATTGGCCCTGGACGATGTACTGAGTGAAATACAGGAAAAAAATGTTGGGAGGGAGGTTGGTAGGTAATGAGTCAAGTTTAAGACGTACTGTGGCCTGAGGCACTTGGAACATGCAAATGGAAATGTATAATCAGTAGCTATGTATATGGGTCTGGGGTTTAGGAAACACATACACGTGTGAGTCATCATCACTTGAGTGGAAGTTTAAAGTCAAGGGAATCAATGACATCATTCACTAAAAGCACTCAGTAACATAAGAGAAAAAGAGGTCCAACAACAGAATCCTAGGAAACCTAATACCTAAAGAATGGTTGGAGGATGAGAGGCTCACAAATAGGACTTCAGAGAAAGGCTTCAAGGACGACAGGACGTAAGCTGATACTTGAAGGAAGAATGAAACTTTGATGGAGACAGATAAGTGTTCCCAGCTGAGAGGATGGTTTGAGCAAAGGGTCAGAGAATGAGAACGTGCAGAGGACAGTGTCAGAGGTGTAACCAATGTATGGCAAGTAGGGTGTGTACTCTGGGCACTGCTCTACTGGGCACTGCAGTTTCCATCACCAGCTATGAGAGATCATTCAGCAGTTTAAAACTAATTGCCATAGGCACTACCTTCCATAGGAGGGAATAAAGTAAACCCACTGCCACTGAGTCAGTTCTGACTCAAAGCAAACCTACAGACAGAGTAGAACTGTCCCATGGAGTTTCTAAGGAGCAAATGGAGGATTTGAACTGCCAATCTTCTGGTTAGGAGCCATAGCACTTAACCAATACACTACCAATGTTGCCCTATACATATTGTAGAAATATTCCATATTCTCACTTGGCTGGAGACAATAGGACAAGAGGGACAGTGGTGGGAGACAAGAAGTGAAGATACACTAAGGTCAGACGTGAGAAATATTTTGTGCCTGTCATTTGCTCTCAGACCCGTTCTCTGCCCTTCCTTGTTCACTCTGTAACTTCAAATCACAAACCCAACCTACTACTGCTGAGTCAATTCTGCTTCATAGTGACCCTATGAAACAGAGTAGACCTGCCCCATAGGGTTTCCAAGGAGTGCCTGGTGGATTTGTCCTGCTGACTTTTTGGTTAGCAGCTGTAGCACTTAACCACTACACCACCAGAGTTTCCTCTGTAACCTCATGATCTGCATTTCTCAGGCTACTTTGGGAGCAAACAGAGAGAGAATCTAATAGGAACACATATAGATAGTTGACCAGAAGGCCGGAGGACAGTGAAGGCAGAGTATTTCTCCTCTTCTCCCTCTGCAGTGCCTGTATCTCCCCCATGGCTTAGCTCCTGCTGGGCAGCCCCAACTACGGTTCTCACTCTGCCATGGCAACTCCAGCTGCACAGTCCCTCCAGGGCCCCTCAGGTGGCACTCCCTCTGAGATCCAGATCCTACCATTTACCTTGCTTCCTGGGCTCCCATGACACCATCTTCTTTTGTCTTTTCTCCCTAGGTATGGCAGTGTCTGCATTTGTTGGTCCTGGGATGCTTAACCTTTGTTATTTTCAGCTCTGCCAACATCCCTGTAACTAGTTCACCTTACTGAATTCCTTTTTTGAACCTTCTGGCATATAGGTTCTGCTTTCCTGATTGGACACTGATTGGAGGCTTTGAATCCTTTTTAATGTCAGATTTGAAAACAACTAATCATAAATGCTTAATGACTGATGGTCATTAACAAAAATCTGGAAATATCCAACTCTTTATTTAGGTTAAAAGAGAAATCCAAACATTCAGAACAAGCTGAGCTGATGGTCAGTATTACAAGAGAGATTAGGCATTTCAAAGATACTCAGAACACATTCAGTCTCAAGTAAGTGCAACCAAAACAACCTTGAAAATACATCAGATAAATGTAGAACAAGTTAAATTAGCAAATAAACACAGCATCTTAAGCTGGGTTCTCTAGAGAAGCCCACATACATATATAAACACACACACACACATACATAGAGAAAAATATTTATTTCAAGGAAGTGGCTCATGTGGATGTAGAGGCTGCAAGGTTTCAAGTTTGTGGGACAGGTGTCAGGCTGAAAGTTTCTTCTAACTCATGCAGCTGTGGGGGTTGATGAAACCTAGATCATTATGGAACACTATAGGCTGCTAGCTAGAGTCTCAAGAACCAGAGGTCAGATAATGATGAGCCACATGCAGGATCCAGCGCAAAAGCCAGTGAGATTTTCTAAGACATCCAAATACTCTGGATAAAGGCCATACCCTGGAGGAAACTCCCCTTACAACTGATTGGCTGATCACATCGTGGAGATAATTACATCTGATGACAAAATGAAAGATAACTACATAATTACATAACTGTCAAACTACATCATAACTGCCAAACCACTGAGAATCATGGCTCAGACGTGTTGACATGTTTCTTTAATCACTGCACATGGTTTGGACGAAAACGCCTATCTTCAGGAAAGCATAAAGCTGCTTTCACAAGATTCTGAAGGATGAAAGAGTGAGTGAACTTAATAGAAAAAAAACTTGTGAAAGATGAGAGACTTGGCTGCTGTTAGATGGGATAACATGGATGATGGGTGTCTGGGAAAGAATATAACAAATGCGTCAGGCAATAGAGATTGCACAAAAGATTAATCAAATGGAGTTTTAAAGAAACTGGATTTATGTGTTTTTAACAATGCTTGAAGAAAACAGCAAGCAAATATACACTAAATTATCTGAAGAAGACAAAATAATAAATACAATTACAGATGATGTTAAATGTCTCAAAAATGTACAAGCTTTATTGCAGTCATAAAAAGTCTGATCTGAACATGCAATTCCAGAGCTTCAGCAGAAATTTAAAGTCATTAATGCATTACTAAAAGAAAATGGATAGAAGTAGAATGGAATATTCTACTCAAAGAGATACACTATGGAAAGAAAGGGGGATATTTCCAAAGCAGAGGAAAAGATCATTTATGCGTGTTAAGGTCTGGACACCTACAGAACACAAGTCAAAATTCTTCTAGAAAAACTGCAAAGAAACACTTAGCAATTGATGAGAAAAAGGGCTAACGATTCTGGGTTGACAATTCTGTTGGTGGAGAAAAGCATTGATAATTTTAAGAAAATAAATCCATATTTCACACAAATATTAATTTAGGAAATATTTAATTTAAATTTGTCAAAAAGTATCTTGATGTCCCTGACATTCTAAAAGGGGCATTTATCAGGGACTTGAGTGGCACTGGAATCTTCTGGTACACAAGGAAGGAGGACACTGGATTGTGATGGCTCAGGAATGCAGGGTCTTTTACGTGGTATTGACCAGATTCCTGCATTAGGCAATTCCATCCTATCACAAAAAATTCCTCCATGAGACAAGACAAAGCTTGTGCTAGTGCCCCTGTGCTGGCAAAGTCTAGGGCCTTCTTTGATGACACTGAGATGTACATATTTAAAAATGGTGGCCAATAAGAATAACATCAGAGATGATCTTGGTCCTTGAAAAATACGTGATTCAAGCCTTGCATCTGAACAGGAGGCAAATGGCCTATGCTCTGGTGTCACAGATGGGTCCAAGGAACACCTATGTCACAGTTTTTGAGACGTGCCTCTTATCATGACCTCTTCCCTGGAAAGCCAAAGTAACTTGTATACTGCCTACTCACACCCCACAAGAATCTTTTGCAAGTAGAGATGTCCATGATCCAGAATACCCTTCACTGGCAATAAGAAACAAGAGCTGGATTTTGTCTTTTGTCCACACGACTTGAAAACGGAAGTGAGAATTGAGCTGATCCAGCCTTCCAATGATCCTATTTGTGAAGAACAACAATCACAGGGAAATACATTTTGCTGTCTTCTAAGTTAATTTTTATATTTTCTCTTAGATTCATTGCCTCAAATGGAAGCCAGAGAGAATTATAATGCTTAAAATATTGTTTTATAAATGTTGGTTGTTTAAATGTGAATCTTAAAAAAAAAAAAAGAAAAAAATTATTTCCAGTAGATCTGATGGCCTCACAACCTGGAGGGTCCCCTGGGAACATGGCCCCTAGATTTGCTCCTAGCCCAGAGCTAAAACCAGTACTGAAGTCAACATTTCAGACAAAGATTGGACTGGGCCTGGGGACACAGAGTGCTGCAGGTAGAGTGTGTACTTTATGGTTTAGTATATATATGAGGCTGTCCTACCATTTTCTTGTTCGAGGGGAGAAAAGAGAATAGTGAGGAGAGGACAAGTGTTGGTTGAGTGGATACCGGAAATAAAGAGTGAAAAAAGAAGAATGTGGCTGTCACAGGGTGAAGAGAGCAGACAAGATTGCAGAGAAGTGAGTGCTTGGGGTTTTATGTAGAAAATTGACTTGGATTATAAAATTTCACTTAATCACAATAAAAAAATTTAAAAAGAAAAAACTTATTTCCATTTTTATGCTATTTTTAGGTAATGAAATTACAGTATTTGTTGTTGTTGCTGTTAACAAGTCCACCAAAACAACCAAAGCACAGCAAGAATTTTGTCTTCTGAAGAGGTTTTGAATATTCTTTTAGTCTTCTATGAGGTAAGTGATTATGCTGTTGTTCAATGCCATTGGGTTAGTTCCAAACCTATGTACAAAAGAATGAAGCATTGCCTGCTTCTGCACCATCCTCACAACTGGTTACAGCTGAGACCATGTTTGCAGCCACTGTGTCAATCCATCTCTTTGAAGGTCTTCCTCTCTTTTTGCTCACCCTCCATTTTACCAAGAATGATGTCCTTCTCTAGGGAGCGGTCCCTGCTGACAACATGTCCAAGGTATGTGGGAAATATTTGCCATCCTTGCTTTTAAAGTGCATTGTTGTTGGAATTCTTCCAAGATAGATTGATTCATTCTTCTGGCAGTCCATGGTATGGTGAATATTTTTCGCCAGCACCATAACTCAAAAGCATTAATTCTTCTTTAGTCTTCTTTATTCACTGTCTGGCTGTCCCATGGATATGAGGTTATTGAAAATAATATGGCTTGGGTCAGGCACACCTTAGTCCTTAAAATGACATAATTTCTTTTTGTCACTTTAAAGAGGTCTTTTGCAAGCTAGCAAGTGACCATCTAAATTGGTCCCAACCCACCCGGAGCAGGGGAGCTTGAAGGACATTAAAGACATGAGGAAAATATGAGTCCAAGAGTCAAAAAGGGCTACACAATCCAAAGACCACATCAACATGAAACTAAAAAAACTAAGTGGTGCCAGGCCAGCACCAATGATTGCCCACAAACAGTCCCTGATGTAGCAGGAAGAAATGGGTGTGCAGATCTTAAACTCTATTACAAAGACAAGACCTAGAGGGTGGCCTGTAGTCATGCTCCCTGGACTCTCTGTTAGCCCAGAACTGAAAAACAATTCCTAAGTCAACTCTTTAGACAAAGATTGGCCTGGGCTGTAAGACATAAAATTATACTGGTGAGAAGTGTGCTTCTTGTCTTAAGTAGATACATGAGGCTAACGGGTCAGCTCCTGTGCAGAGGTGAGGTGAGAGGGCAGAGTGAGACAGGAGCAGTTGAATGGGTATGAGAAATACATGGCAGACAGTAGGAGTGTGCTGCCAGAGGGTAGGGGGAACAGCTGGAGTTATACAACAACGTGTGTTAGTTTTTGTATGACAAATTGACTTGGTTTGTAAACTCGAAATTAAAGTACAACAACATATTAAAAACAAGAAAGAAAAGAGGTCTTTTGCAGCAAATTCGCCCACACAATGTGTTGTTTGATAACTTGACTGCTCTTCCATAGGTGTTGATTGTTGATCCAAGTAAAACGAAATTCTTGACAAGGTCAGTCTTTTCTCCTTTTACCATGATGTTGCTAACAGGTTTAATTCTGAGCTTTAATCCACACTGAAGGCTGGAGTCTTTGATCTTTGTCAGTAAGACCCATTGTGAATAAGAGCTTCAAGTCCTATTCACTTTCAGCAGACAATGTGGTGTCATCTGTATAACACAGATTGTTAATAAGTCTTCAATCATGATGTCCCATTCTTTTCTATATAGTCCAGCTTCTCAAGATTATTTGCTCAGCATACAGGTTGAATAAGTATGATGAAAGGATACAACCCTGACACACACCTTTCCTGACTTTAAACTGTATAATATCCCCTTGTTTGGGGACTACCTCTTGGTCTCTGAACAGATTCCTCATAAGCATAAACAAGTGTTCTTGAATACCCCTTCTTTATAATGTTACCTGTGATTTGTTATGATGTGCACAGTCATTGCAACTCCATTCCTCTTCAATAAAACACAGCTAAACATCTTTCTGTGCTCTCTACTTTTAGCCATGATCCATTCAGCAATGATATCCCTTGTTCCATGTCCTGTTCTGAAATCATTTTGAATTTGTTTCAGTTCCCTGTCAGTGTACTGCCACAGTCTTTTTTCAACGATCTTAGCAAACTTTTATTTGTGTGTCCTGTTAATATTATTCAGTGATTTCCACATTTGGTTGGATCACCTGTCTTGGGAATCTTCCAATTCTTGGATCTCTTCCAGTTGGTTGGCCAGGTAGTTATCTTCCCAATTTCTTGGTATGGACGAGGGAGCAATTCCAGCACTGCATCTATTTGTTGAAATGTCTTAATTGGTATTCCATCAATTCCTGGAGTCTTGTTAAGGAAACCCTCATTGCTTAGTAGTTAACTGCTATGTCCGTTAACCAAAAGGTCAGCAGTTTAAATCCACCAAGTGCTCCTTGGAAACTCTATGGAGCAGTTCTACACTTGTCCTATAGGATTGTTACAAGTCGGAATTGACTTGATGGCAGTGGGTTTGGTTTTTAGGTTTTATTGTTTATGGATGTTTGCAGCTATTTCTTCTCATTTAGAGTCATGCCACATCAACAAATGAGGGCCCTGAAAGTTTGATTCCATCTACGTCATTAAGGTTAACCCTAATTTGATTCAACTCGATGGCACTTGGCTTGGTATGGCAATTTGAGAAGGCAGCTCTTTCTTAGTCATGTCTTCCAACTTGAGGAGCTCATCTTCTGGCACTATATCGGACAACGTTTTGCTGCTATTCATAAAGTTTTCACTGCGCAATTCACACACAGACTGTCAGGTCCTTCTTCCCAGTCTGTCTGTGTCTGGCAGCTCAGTTAAAACCTGATCTCTATGGGTGACCTACTTATATTTGAAATATCAGTGGCATAGCTTTTGGCATCACAGCAACAGACAAGCCACCAATGTATGACAACCTGAGAGATGTATGTGGTGACTACACAAGAACTCAAATAGAAACATGATAGAATTATAATTCTTAGGATAGTGTTTTACAAATGTACATTACATAAATGGGGACTTTTAAAAGTAAATCGTTGCAATTTTATTCAATTTCTAGACAAAGTGTTTTGTTTTTGATGTTGCTGTTTAACAAATCTCTTGTATTGAGTTGGATCCGACTCAACGGCACTTGGCTTTTGGCTGTATTGCGTCTAAAAACAGCAGTAATCTTGCCTCCTAGTTTTCAGTTTTTCCTTCCTTAGTTTCATTGCTTAGCTACTTGATTATACAATTGCATAACTGGAAGTTCAATAGAACTATAATTTTTAAGATAGTGCTTATGAATTTATTTTAAAGTGAACTTCATTTTCTTTTCTGTGTTGATAGTGTGAGGTTAGTATTTCAATTGTTGATACTTAACAGGTCCCAAGGAGTCCCAGTGGTACAGTAGTTAAAAGAGCTCAGCTGCTAACCTGAAAGTTGGTTGTTTGAACCCAGCAGCTGTGCTGTGGGAAAACAGATGTGGTAGTCTGCTGACACAAAGATTTACAGTCTTAGAACTTCTATAGACATTTCTACTCTGTCCTACAGGGTCCTACTATGAGACAGAAATAGCAATTGGTTTTGGAATAAATCCCAAATAATATGAACTATAGTTTTAAGAGGTTCATTTGAGAAGAATAACATCTGGAGACACTTGAAATTCAAAATCCACTTCTGTATATCAGAGGCTGAATTTACTCTCAAAAGCTAATTATGTTTATCTAAATAAATTTTAGTTTAAACAAATCTATCTTAAAATAATTTCCTCTTCTAGATGAGTTATTAGAGGTAATCCAGGAAAAAAACTACACTCTTAATTTTCTTCTGTCAAACATGCTATAAATATTTTAGAATCTGAGTTTTATTTGGGGCATTATAACCATGCTAAAGATAAAACAGACATTTAAAATAAAGGAAGTATCTGCCTATAATCTACTTCAAGTCTTCTGTCAGATAGCAGTGCACACTGACAGTTAAGATTAGGATTTCACTACAGATGGGAACCTGAAAAAGCAGATTTGGTCATACTTAGTTCTATCACTCATAAGTATGTATCTTTCTGTGAGGGGCATCTTTGTCTTACTTCTGGCAACCAGTACTGTTTGTGTCATTGTAAGTACCCAAAAAGTGCGAATTAAATTAAATTTTCATCTGAACTCACAGATACTAAACTTATTTTTTAAAGTGATATTTTGAAGGCAGAAACATGCCAACAGATATATTTTGCCCACAAATAAATTATGAATGCAATCCCAATTTTCTACAAATATGGAGTAAGTGCTTAAACCTATCGTTTGTGGGTGACTTGCTTTTTAAAATTTTCTGTGGTCATGTGATGGATTATTTCAATTTTAATGTGACAAAAATCAAAGAGATATAAAGAAACAGTAATTTAAAAACTACAATTTATCTGTAACACAAAAGAATATTGTGGGAGGCAGCATAAAGGTTTAACATGGTAGCCTCTGCAGTTCCCCTGTTCAGTCTGGCAGCCACCAGCCACATCTGACTACAGAGGTCTTGAAATGCGGCCAGTAAGACTTGAGCTTTGCTCTAAATATAAAATACATGACAGATTTTGAAGACTTAGTACAAGTAAGATGTAAAATATCTCATTAGGTTTTTTTTATTACGTGTTGATAATACCTTGAGTATATCCGGTTGAATAATAAAATATTTTACTAAAATTGATCTTTCTTGTTCTTTTTTCCTTTTTCTCACATGGCAACCAGAAAACTTAAAATTACATGCAGCCTATACTAAATTTTCATTAGATGAAGCTGTTCTGCAGTTAAATTGCTGAATGCAAATACTCTGCTTACTTGCTGTATGATCTTAGACACCTGCTATAACTTTCCATCTCCGTACCTTCATAATGGGTGCAATGATGGTACTTACCCTGTGCTAGAAGCAAGATACAGATTTCAGTCAACTGTTAGTTATTAAGAACTTAGTAGCCAGGGAACCAGTGAAACGATGAAAGAGTGGACCAGTTAGTGAGGAAACTGAACTGGAAAGGAGATGCAGTTGAGAAATGGAAGGATCACAGGAGCACTTTGGTAAAACATAAAACAAAACCCAAGTAAGCAGCTAATTAAGTTTGAAGTTTCACTTCTTATGGTGGTAAAATCAACATGCTTATATCAGTTGTTACAAGGAAATCTGAGAAATTGGATCAGAAATAAAGTCAACATATCTAAAAAGCAATGACAAGGACACCCCTGCAGCTGTTGACTACCAGGGTTTCACTCCTAGATTTGCTGAGGAAGCAGAAACTAAGTAAACAGAGCTGAGAGGCAGAGCAGGAAGTAACAAATTCAGACCTGAAACAGAGTGCTGCCAGTGACTTTCTTTCACCTTTAGCAAAATGCAGAAAAGCCCCTTTTTTCATTTTGAGACAAAAATGTTTTGACATCCACTTGTGAAGATTAAATGAAATGATACATCTATGGTGATTGTATTAATAAATACTAGTTCTTTTATTGTTCATATTAATTAGGAATATTATCATAGGCAAGCAACGAGGAGGAAAAAGAGGTCTAGATCAGAATCACTATGCCTAAAAGAGAATAATATTTTGATTCATGTCAAAATTTGAGATATAAAAACATAATCAAATTCAGAGGGAGCATGCCTAAGAAAAAAATGTGCAGATTCTTGTTCATTTAAAACACAAAGAATTTCAAGATTGGAGAACCGTGAATGATTTAGAACTGTTTAATACTTCTTATATAAGCTTGTCCATTACCTGTCGGTTGTTATAATACTTAGAAGCTATGCCATGGGTATTTCCCATACTAGCAGGATGATTAATGGTGAACAGGTTTCAGCTCAGCTTCCAGACTAAGACTAGGAAGAAAAGTTTGGCAGTCTACTTCCAAAACTTAGCTGTTGATAATCCTGTGGACCACAATGGAACATTTTCCAGCTTGCTTGCTTTGGACTCATCATTAGGAGGATCTACTACTGAAGGAGGATATCATGTTTAGTGGAGCAGAGGGCCAGTGAGGGTGAAGGAGACCCTTGGTGAGACGCATGAGCACAACAGATGCAGTGATGGATTCAAACACACCAGCATTCATGAGGATGATCAACACTAGGCAATGTTTCAATATGTTGTACATAGGTTGCCATGAGTTAGGGTCAACTCGATGGCATTCATCCATCCATCATTTGTGTTAATAACAATGACAGTATACAATATACTACAGGTGGTAGAATTTAAAACTGTAAATCTAAAGATCTGAGATATGGATGAATAGACAGAAAATGATTTCCTTACTGATATAATCTGATTATCATTAAAATTCAGCAAGCATGGATGAATTGACTAGAATGTTAAGGAGAAAAAAAGGGTAACATTGTGACCTGTCAGGAAGAGAATTAACGGTAATAATAAAAAGCAGTATAATCTGCATATCACAGTTTGTTGATGAGTTTTCCTCCAATCCTGATGCCACATTCTTCTTCACAGAGTCAACAACCTGTGATATGCAGGTGACACAAATTTGCTTGCTGAAAGCAAAGAGGACTTGAAGTACTTACTGATGAAGATCAAAAACTAGAGTATGGATAACGTGTTAATATAAAGAAAACAAAAATCCTCTCAAGTGAACCAATAAGCAGTATCATGATAAATAGAAAAAATATTGGTCAAGGATTTCAGCTTGCTTGGATTCATAATCAAAGCCCATGGAAGCAGCAGTCAAGAAATAAAACAATGTATTACACTGGGAAAATCTACAGCAAAAGACCTCTTTACAGTCTTAAAAAGCAAAGACATCATCTTGAGGATCAAGGTGCACCTGACCCAAGTCATAGTCTCTTTGATTGTCTCAAATGCATGTGAAAGCTGGACAATGAAAAAAGAAGACTGAAGAAGAACTGATACCTTTGAATTATGGTGTTGGTGAAGAATCCTGAATATACCAGGGCCTGCCAGGAGAACAAACAAACCACCTTGGAAGAATTACAGCCAGAATGCTCCTTAGAAGCAAGAAAGCAAGACTTGGTCTTACCTACTTTGGACATACTTTCAGGAGGGACCAATCCCTGAAGATGGACGTTACAGTTGGTAAAGTAGACGGACAGTGAAGAAGAGGAAGACCCTCAACAAGACGGAATGACACACGGGCTACAATAATGAGCTCAAACACAGGAATGATTGTGAGGATGGCAGAGGATCGGGCAGTGGTTTGTTCAGTTGTGTATGGGATTACCATGAGTTGACGGCACCTAACAACAGCACAGCAATGACTATACCAGCGGAGACACTTCAGGAATGGCTATTTGGCCCTCTTACCTGAGACTTCTGGTAGTGCAAAGGGCCAGGCTCTGGCAGAACCTGATCCAATGTGTGCAACTGATTGGCCAGAGATAGACACAGGACTAAGACTGGTTAAAAAGATTCCACCCCGGGAATTTGGGATTTGGGGTTGAGCAATAAAGACACTGGAAGTCAGAGTGAAATGAATGGCAATTTTCTAGTGATAGTGTGGATTTATTGTTGAGATCCCTGAATGGCCTTGGTTTCTGGTTCAAAAGCTGTCAAGTAATATCCTGTGCAGCAATGTGCACTTCTCGTACTCCTCTCATACTCCCCCACACACTATCTTTTGTTCAGGCTAGCCTGATCAACTTTTTGCTCTTTGAAACCAAAAAGAATATTTCAAAACAAACAACTTGAGGTAATGCCTATACAGCAGTAAAAAAAAAAAAAAATCACTGCTTTGATGTTATTGATAAAATTCTAAATACTCAATGTAGATTGTCTATGAAGTTTTATTTCAATATAAATAATGAAGCTCAGAAGATACCAGAGAATATAAATTCAATCATAAAAAGAGTAACTGCTATCACTAAAGAACAGCAACACGATTTTCCACTTAACTGCATGAACAATGCACTACATGACCTTTACATTTCTTATTTGCAAGTATCAGACTGATGAAAGCTATGTCAAACTCTAGCACAGGTTCATATGCTGATGTTTGAAAACTATTGAATTAAACATAAAACCAATCTGCTGCTGTTGAGTTAATTTCAAGAGAGTAGAACTGCCCCACAGAGTTTCTGAGGAGCAGCTGGTGGATTCAAACTGCAAACCTTTTGGTTAGCAGCCAAACTCTTAACCACAGCACCATCAGGGCTCCAAATAAGCCAAAGAGACACTGAAACATAGAATTTATTTTATTATCTTTTGGTTGTATAATAAGATCCTTTTTTTTTTTTCCACAAATTGGGACTTCAAAGTCAGGAAATTAAGTGATTTCCTCAAGGTTAGGTGGATAATTTGAGGCAAGGCTGCTTCTACAACCTATATAATGCTGTTTAGACATGAACATACTGCAAAAGATGTCTCTTGCAGACTGGAAGCATAGTGAATGAAGTATAATAACTAGAAACCTATTCATTACAGACAGCTGTTGATCAAAGCTTGATTTGTCACTCTGTAAATGTTTATATTGAAACAGTCTAGACATTTCATTAGCATTTCTTGAAGCACGGAAGATATTAATTTATCCACTTATGAGTCACTGTGGCTATAAAAAAACAAATAAATGAAATTGCTCTCCTAATTTGAAATACTGCAACATAATAACAATTTGATGTTCTTATTTAAGATTTCAAATTGAATGTTGATTGGGAAGCAATATACATATTATGCTAAAATTTTCCTCTCAGAAATAGTTTCATTAGTCTAGAGTTTGTGGGTAGGAACATTTTAAATTATTATTCCCATGACTGAGAAGATACTATTGTTTCCTATGCACAGGAGTGTGCATGCAAACAAAAAGCACACGTTTTAGGGTTAATGTTATGACCGTGCCATGGGACACTGCTTCCAGGGCCACCTGCGGAGGCCTATTCTAGTTCTAAACTGAATGGCAGGAGAATTTCTTCTTCTTCTTTTTTGTCGGGGGGGGGGATATTTTCCCTATACAATGATGGATATACTAAACAAGTCTGGACCTTCTGTCATTTTGCAATCATTTTAACTGGGAAATTTTTATTTCATTTACTACAGAAAGAAACACAATCTGTGTCAAACGACAGAATCAATTTTGTGTAGTAAGTACATACTGTTTTTATAATTGGAAAAATAAACTATTATTAGAATGAATAGCATCAAGTAGTGCTAATGTTTTTCCCTCCCACTGACAATTCTGGAACCCTATTGTGATTGTTGAAGTTGAATGTCAACTGGGCTGGGCCACAATTCTCGGTGATTTGGTAGTTACAAAATTTGGCAGTTGTATGATGATGTCATCACTTCTAGGATGAGATTTGATATAATGTGATCACCTTCATGATGGGATCTCTTGTGAGTATTCAGTCATCTGAAAGGGAGTTTCCTTGGGAGTGTAGCTGCATCATGTAATAGTGGACTTTCTGGTAAGATGTGAGGGCTTTTACTTACACTGGATCCTGCAGTTGGCACCTGTTCATCTGACCTCCAGCTCTTGGGACTTGAGCTAGCAGCTTACCAATATACAGTGGTCTACAGGAGACTCTAGAGTACCCCACTCACCCTTAGAGTCTCCAGTAGACCACTGTACTCCAACTATGTATTACAGAAGAAGCTGTGATTCAAACATCATCCACATCAACAATGGCTGAGTGGGAAGCCTAGATTTATGCTCTCACCAGGCTATAATTAAGAACTCCATTTTCTGTTCCAGGAGACTGTCAGAGCAGGCTGAGTAGGGAGCTAGGACTTCCATCCTCACCTGGCAGTAACAAGCTAACTTTTTGTTGGGGTGGTGTCAGAGAAGGCTGAGTGAAAAGTCAGAACTTCCACCATCTTCCATAGTAAGGATTCTCCCCATCCCTTGCCAGGATGCTGTCACCAGAAGTCTAGTCAGGAACCTGAACTCCCATCCCTATCCAACAATACAGTAGTACATTTTCTCCCCACCTGTAGTGTCAAAAGAGGTCCAAACAGGAATCTGTGTTTCTACCTCACTCCACCAACAGTTACAAGGCAGCATCCCCCTTCTTCTGCCAACATGATGTCAGAGATGACCCACTAAAATGGAACATTTAAATAAGAAAGAGAGTCTCACAGCATAATACCTAAAATGTTCAGGATACAAGAGAAAAGTTCCCATGATATCAAAAGCCAGGAAAATCTCAATGTAAATGAGGAAAGAATTACGACAGCAACATCAAGATAACACAGATGTTGGAGTTACCTGACAAAGATTTAAAGCCACTATCATAAAAAGTGAGGAACTACACACACTGTTGAAACAAATAACAATAAGACTTAATAAGGAAATACAAAACATAAAAAAAAAAACAAATGGAGATTTTAGAACTGAAAAACAAAATATCCGAAAGAAACAGATCAGTGGATGGGCTCACTAGAACAGTGGAGGAGAATCAGCAAACTAACAGAAAGCAGCAGAAAGGTCCCAATTTGAACAATAGAGAGAAAACAAACAAACAACAGCAACAAGAAGATGCCCTGGGGGTTATAATAAAAGATGTAAAGCTTGTTTGTTTCATCAATGTTCTGGAAGGACAGGAGCAAGATGGAGGACCAGAAAAGTCAGTTGAAGAAATGTGGCATTTAACATTAACTTTACTCCCCAAATTTGTTCTTTGTCTCAGGTTCCTGGAAGATAATCTCTAAAAATAAATCCCTGGAATTTAAGTTTCTTTGATAAGGACTCTAGACTACACCTAATTAACAGGTTGGGTGCCATGATGAAGTGGTGAGGTGAGGTGATGAAGGGATGAGATGACTCGGGAGCTAGACAGATTCACCTCATGAGCATGTCATGATGTTGACTGACCTCAGGGAAGAGGGGCTGGAGTTTGCATTATGTTAGGAGTCCCCAGTGAAAGCTCTGGACACAAATTCCATGGGCTTCCTGATTGGTGAAAGAAACCTATACACACACGAGAGGGTAGTGTGTCCCTTTATGGGACGTGGAAACTGTGTTGGGAACCTTCCCATGCCTTACCCTATGCATCGCTTTGTATCCCCTTTCTCTCACAATAAAGCTATAAGAATAGGCATAGCACTTTCCATGAATTCTGTGACTTTTTCCAGTAAATTATCAAACCCGAAGGATTTGTGAGGGCCAGCAGGTCACAAGTTATGGAACCCAGGGGAGACTCACCAACCTGAAGCTAGCACCCTCAAAAGGTGGAAAAAGACCCTTGAATCTGTAGCCAGCAGGGGAACTCCTAAGTGTTCAGCTAGTATCTGCCTTTTTACTGGTTTGACAGTGTCCTTTTAACTTTAGAGGTCTGACCTAGCTTTGGGTGGATAGAATGAGAGAAAGCAGTGCTGCCTGGGCAGCTGGCATCTGAAGCCTTGGGCTGAAGGATGGAGTATACTTTTCACTTGTGAGATATGACCTACCTTCAAGTGATTAGGGCCAAAGAGACGGAAGTAATGCATGGATAACTTGTGTCAGAACTGAAAAGAGAAGTAAAAGTGTGGACTGATTTTATGCTTATTATCATTCTAGTAAGAAATAAAGGCTGAAAATGAAAAGTCTACAAATTTTGCAAAGACATAAACTGACAGGTTTAAGAAGCTGGGGAAACTCGGAGTAAGACCAAATAAATCCTCATGAAGACACATCACAATCAGACTTCTGAAAAGTAGAGACAGAGCAAAAGCAAAATGGTATCTTATATATACTGAGAAATAATTTAAAAGATACTAGATTTCTCTTTCAAAACTATGGATGCCAGGAGGAAGCAGCACATACGTTAAGTGCCAACAGAACTGTCAACCTAGCTTCTATATCTCCTGAAAATATTCTTCAAGACTGAAGAGGACAGTCACTAAACAAATCACCTCTCAAAGAAACACACAATTACAAATTGTGTCAAGTTTAGAGACTTGTAAATAATGCTTTGAAATAACTGAAAAAAAAAATGTGGTAGCTAGGATGATGAAATATCATGGCATGTTTATTATTGAGGAGAAAGAGCCAGAAGACAGAGGTTAGTTAGAAGTATTAGTGTAAGAGATGGGGAGAAGATTGTGCAACAACTGGGAGAAAGAAAGCTTTATGAGGAAAGCAGATCTGAGATGGCCAAGAGAAGGCAGTTGCCAGAGGTCAAAAATAGCTTGAAAGAGACAAGGGAAGTAAGGAAAAGATTTAGGGAAAATGAATATAATAGTGCGGTGGGGTGGACTTCTGCTTAGTCTGCCAATCCAGATATCGTTGCAGCGATATCAGCAGTTTACCTGATTTTGTGAAACTGATCCTGTATGTCTTTTAGATTATTAATGGCTTGAAAACCTATTTAAACTCTTGAGAAAAGTTCCCAGGCATCATTTGCTGCTATAGAAAAGTATGAAGAGGCACACTAATTAGGAGAAAGTTTCCAGAAAGCAATATGGGGTAGTTTAATGTTTCCCTTCTTGTGGGCAGTTGTAAGTTGCTGTGTCTAGGTCTAATCTATTCTTAGTTGCCAAGAACCTCTTTTCTTTATACAAATAATACTTTCCAATGACTGCAACTATTTTCTTAATGTTGCTTTTGATTTCATGAATGTTTATGTACATAAAACTGTGCTTGGAGAAACTGAGTTGTGGGCCAAAGGTAATTTGAAATCACCTGTTAGATGAGTCATTTGTCCAAAAGACTTCATAATCTTTCTCTTGGGAAATGCTATTGCTCAACACTTGGCAATTATTAAATTGTTTGTCTTCTTGATTACACAAAGGCAATTGACTGTACGGACCGTAACAAATTATGAATAACACTGTGAACAATAGAAATTTCAGACAATGTAATCATTCTCACGAGGAGCATGTACATAGTGTGAGAGGCAGTCATCTGAACAGAACAAGGGGATATTGCATGATTTAAAGTCAGGAAAGTTGTGCATCAGGGTTGTGTCCTTTCATCATATTTATTCAATCTTTATGCTGAACAAATAATCTGAGAAGCTGGACTATGTGAAGAAGAACAAGGCATCAAGATTGGAGGCAGACTCACTAAAAAGCTGAGATATGCACATAATGCAATCTTCCTGATGATCAAAGACTTCAGCCTACCGTTTGGATTACATCTCAACATATGCAAAGAAAACAAAAGTCGGCATAACTGGACCAATAGTAACATCACAATAAAATGAGATAAGATTGAAGTTGTCAAGGATTTCGTCTTACTCGAACCCACAATCAACACCCATGGAAGCAGTGGTCAAGGAAATCAAATGAAGCACTGCACTGGGGAAACCTATAGCAAAAAGACTTCTTCCAAAGTGTTGCGCTACAAAGGTTATCACTTTGAAAACAGATGTGCACCTGATCCAAGCCATGGTATTTTCTACCTCATATGAATGTTAAAGCTGGACAATGAATAGGGAAGACTGAAGAACTGATGCATTTGAATTATGTCAGTGAAGAATACTGAATACGGCATGGACTGCTAGATGAACGAACAAGTCTGTGTTGGAAGAAGTATAGCCAGAGTGCTGTTTGGAAGTGAGGATGGTGAGACTTTGTCTCACATTCTTTGGACATATATTATCAGGAGGGACCATTCCCTGGAGAAGGACATTATGCTCGGTAAGGTAGAGGGTCAGTGAAAAAGAGAAAGACACTCATCAAGACGGCTTGACACATTGGCTGCAGTGGGCTCACAATGGGCTCAAACACAGCAGTAATTTTGAGGATGGGGCAAGACTGGGCAGAGTTTTATTTGGTTTTATGTAGGATTGCTATGAGGCACAACTGACCGGACAGCACCCGACAACAACAGTCTAGTGATGCCTAATTTTTCCAATCCTTTGTAATATAGCTATTCATTATTGAAAACAACCTCCTTATCAACACTGTTACTTAATAATAAAGTGAAATTTTAAAGAGCTTTAGTTGACATTGATGATTAAAAAAGAAACAAGCTTCTCTAAATACAACAGTAGAAATATAAAGTGATCAAGAACCTAATTAGCAGGTAAACAATACAAGGAAAAGAGACTGTGATGAAATAAAATTACTATTACTCATTCTGGAGACCAATCCATTATCTTTTGACAGTCTCTTTGGCTGATGGTTAATGTGTGATATTTGTACTTTTTTTTAATTTGGGGTGTTCATCTTCCTTTTTAAAACCTAACTTCTGTTTGGCACCACGTATATCAATCTAATGGGCAAGGATTTTATTTTACTTGTATCCACAATCAATGTCCAGAGAAGCAGCAGTCAAGAAATTAAATGATACGTTGCACTCGGCAAATCTGCTACAAAAGATCACTTTAGACGTGTTAAAAAGCAAAGATGTCACAGTAAGGACTAAAGTGCACCTTACTCAAGCCATGGTGTTTTCAACTGTGTCAAAGTTGGGCAACAAATTAGTTACACGGAAGAAGAATTGATGCTTTTGAATTACATTGTTGGCAAAGAATACTGAATGTAACATAGACTGCCAGGAAAACCTACAAATCTGTCTTGGAAAAATACAGCCAGAATGCTTCTTAGAAGCAAGGATAGGAGGACATCAGGTACTTTGGAAATGTTATCAGGAGGGAGCAGTCCCTTGAAAAGGACACTCATACAGAGTAGAAGGTCACTGAGAAAGTGGAAAACCCTCAAGTAGATAGATTGACACAATGGCTACAGCAACGGGGTTTAACTCAGTGACGATTGTGAAGATGGCAGGTATTTGTTTTTTTGCTTTGCTGTAAGTTGGAAACGATTGACGGCACCTAACAACAGGAAATGCTTTGTGTGTAACAGTAAGGGGAAGTGGCTAGAGTTCACAGTAGGACCTGCTGGGAACTTACTCTGAATTTTCAATAAATTATGAAACTCTGCCAGAGTCTGTAATTGGCTTTCCTCCCATTCAGAAAGAAGGTAAGACTGGAGGTGAGGATGAGAATCCGGAGATGTGATACAATACTAATCTAATATTGAGAGCTTCTTCCTTTCCCTTTCTTGACGTTCCTCAGTTTCCTTCGGGTTGCTGCTGTGCCCTGGAGTTGATTCTAACTCATTGTGACCCTACAGGACAAACCAGAACTGTGCCCTAGGACTTCCTCGGAGGCAACCTCGGAAGGGTGCAGATTGCCCGGCCTTTTCTCCCTGGAGCTGTTGCTAGGTTCCAACGGGCTAAACTTTCAGCTAGGAGCCCTGCGCTTAAACACTGAGCCACCAGGGTTCCTTGGATAGCATTCTAAGCCCTTGAAATTACCACTATTCATGGCCCCCAGGGCCAGGGAGGAATTCTAGGTCTTCAGTCACGCTACCTTTCAGACCTCATTCAAAACTATGATATAGTATTACGAGACCTAAGAAGATCTCAGTAAACCTAAAAAGTAAGCGCACCGCGAGCCGACACAGACCCAAATTTGCCTATACAATACTGGAAGTCACACTCCGAAACTCCTGCCCTGCTCTGTCGGAACCCACAAATGCACGCATGTGTAGGACTGGGGGGTGGGGGGAGGGCGAGCCACGGGCCACTCAGGATTGCAGGAGAGTCCCTTAAAGCCTTGTGCAGATGCCCCGCATCAGCTATTTAAGGTCAGTACAGTAAAAAAAACAAGGGAAACAGGGAAGCCCTGCGGCGGCCAACGTGTTTCCGCCTTAAACCACTTACTTCCGGTTCATCAGCCGGTTCCGTTTGCCGCACTTCACTTCCGGTCGCTTTAGATTCCGGTGAGGGTAGTTCCTGCGTCTGCTGCCCCCGGCTCGCTGCGCTCCAGGTGAGGGGGTGCGGGCTATCCCGGCCTGGCTGCCGGCGGAAACGCCTTGGGGCTAGGGTCCAGCGGGTACGCCTTCTTGTCTGCGTGGCCTCTGTTGTGGCCCGCGGCGGCGGGCTGGGAGCACCCCTGGGCGCCCGGGGCCGCCATGGTCGTGTTCCGCCGTCCAGGTTTTGGGCCCAGCCGTCTTGTCGCGGGGCTGCCGCACTCACATCGGGCCTTGTCGTCTGTGTCGAGGGCTTTCTGCGCCCCAGTGGACTTTGCGTCCCCAAACTTCCTTCTTCCCTCTTCTCGAATTTTTGCCTCTCCCCGTCACCTACCGTGTTGAAGGCATCCTGGCCCTCGTCCTCCGGGGTCGCTACCAACTGTCTGGAACCTGCTCCATGTGAGTCACTTCTCACAGTTTTGTCTTCTGCACCGCCTCGTATTTGCTACCGCTGAGATGTCCTGGCTAGGAGCTGACAGTATTTTCCCTCTTGGACCTTTCACGAGGCTTGTTGAAAAGTTAATCTCTCTGCCCGTCAGTTTCTAAGATAACTATTTTTGTTGTAGTTTCAGTTTTTGTCTCTGGCACTTTCTAGTTCAGTGATCTTGAGGAAGTTGTGTAACTCTTCCAGTTATCTAATGTATAGAAAGAGGACAGTAGTTGGCATTTCAGTGTCGTGAAAGGTATACGAAATAACACAATTAAATCGTCGAGTGTGTTGTTATTTCTACCACTACCACCAATCATATTGCTCTTTATAATGTACAAACAAGTGTTGTCACAGCTTTTGTTTTATACCTTACAACACTCTTGTTCTTAATATTGGTAGTCACATGTTGTGAAGAGGAGACCGAGATCTAGAGATAGGACTTGAGGAATTGACTAAGCATAATCATACAGTATGTTAAGCAGATGAGAAGTGCAAACCCAAACAGCTGTTCTTACTCTAGGCTTACCATGAAGGTTTGCTTCCATGAGATGTAACATATAAGCTTGGGCACTGTACTACTCATTGCTGGGGCTTGATTGTGCCCCCCAATAATTCCTATAGGGTGCACAAGGAAACCTTGGTGTAGTGGTTAAGTGCTACAGCTGCTAGCCAGAAAAGGTCAACAGTTCAAATCTGCAAAGTGCTCCTTGGGAACTCCATGGGGCAATTCCATCCTGTCTGTAGAGTCGATGTGAGTCAGAATTGACTCAAAGGTAGTGGGTTTGGTTTGGGTTTATAGGGTGTGCAATGATGGAGGACATTAAAATAGGGAAGAAGAAAGAAGTTTAAATGTGAAAACATGAAGTGACTCAAGTATTTGTATTCTGCTGCATTGGTGTGATTGATCTGTGTACCAAAAAAATAAGATTCAGTGACTTTTAAAAACACTGTTAAGGACTTAAGCATTTCTGATTTTTTGGTATTTTGTTGTGCGTGATTCTTG
The DNA here is from genome assembly GCA_028571685.1 of Heterohyrax brucei. Lineage (NCBI taxonomy): Eukaryota > Metazoa > Chordata > Mammalia > Hyracoidea > Procaviidae > Heterohyrax > Heterohyrax brucei. The sequence continues at coordinate 177,870,475 of CM053141.1, forward strand.
AGAGCCTTTGCCAACTTGGATTGTCCACTTGTGACGTAGGTGACTTGTAAAGTTTGTAAACTGCTTTACTAAGCACATAGACCCCATCCCATCTAGCACATGTTCTTTGTTTAAGGCTAGGAATAACTTAGAAGGATGACTTCCAAACTTTATTGTGCATCAGAATCACTGGAGGGCCTTCTTAAAACCTGAGTTACTCGGTTCCTGCCCTCCATCCCCTCAGTTACAGTTTTAACTAGTTCGCAAGGACCACACTTTGAAAAACACTGGGCTAAAGGTGAAATAACGTGTCTAAGCTCACTGGGAACTCATGTGATCTTATTACAAACTCCGCTCTCCCTATCACACTATGTATTATGTTAATGCTGATTCGTTTCTTAGCTCTTATAAATTATCATTTTTATTCCCACAGGAAAGTAACAGTTGGTGATCTTTCGTATCTCACTCAAAAAGACCATTTAGTTTTTTTTTTCAGGACCATAAGGTCTCTTATAATAAATTCTCTGTAGAATGGAATGTGTTGTCTTAAATTAACACACTTCCTTTAATTTTCAGCAGATCAGGTTGTAAATAGAATAGAATGTGCCCTCTTCTAATGGAACATATTGGAGATACTTTGTTTCCAAGTATTTTGCATATTGAGATTTAAATTTGCCTTCTGTTTTGCAGTTAGTCGTAATACATGAAGAGTGCAAGCAAATATTTCCTTAAATAACTGAAAGCATTTGAAAATACCAGTACTTCCAGATGAGAAAATCCAATTCTCTGACTCATGGAGAGAATGAGCTTATGAAAACTTGGGAAAAGCTGTGTGAGGGAAGAAATACCCGTATTGACAAGAGTTAACAGCTGCTATACGTAATCTTTATGTGCTTAGATTCTTTCCTGTGGGTTTTGCCCTTCCTCCTGTAGGTCCAATTCAAGACAGTGTTTTGTAGAGGAAGAAACATGAGATTTTGTCAAAAGACTTATTTCTTTGAACACCTGTGTAGTGATGATGAGCAGATCATGTCTGCTGTGAAGTCCAGTGTCCTTAATTGTAGAACAGGGAATACTCATCTTGCAGCCTGGTGAGGATAAAGTAAGAGTGCATAAAAATTGTATAATGAGCCCAAAATGAGACAATAGCTATTTGCTACTGAGCTAAGTGCCTGAAGCATAAATAAACAGGTTTTTTGTTTTTTTTTTTTTAATTTAAGCAGCACTTGTGTACATAGCACTAACTTACAAGTACTTATGTAGTAGTTATGCAGACACCATATGATTTATAAATATTAACTAAGTCCCCATATGAACTGAATGAAATAAGTAGTAGTATTATCCCTATTGTACACTGAGGAAACCAAGGCACTGAGAGTCAAATAACATCCCGAGGTCAAATAACTAACAAGTGGGAGACACAGAATCTGCCCCTAAGTACTCTGGGTCCAGAGTCTGTGCTCCTAACTGTGCTGTTAAATGAATACAGATAGTCTGTGATTAAGGGACCTTGTCATATAGAGTGGGAAGGAGTGTTAGGTCATCACTATGCCTTTCCAGTAGGACAGAGAGAATCCCAGAGTACTGTTGTTAGATGTCATTGAGTCAGTTCTGATTCATAGCAACCCTGTGCACAAAAGAATCACTGTCCAGTCTTGAACCATGTCCACAGTTGTTTTTATGCTGAAGCCCATTGTTGCGGCCACAGTGTCAATCCATCTCACCAAGGGTCTTCCTCTTTTTCACTCACCCTCCACTCTACCAAGCATGATGTCTTTCTCCAGGGACTGATCTCTCCTGAAGCATGTCCGGAGTATGTAAGACACAGTCTTGCTGTCTTTGCTTTCAAGGAGCACTCTGGTTGTACTTCTTCTAGAACAGATTTGTTTGTTCTCCTGTCAGTCTATGGCGCACTCAGCATTATTCTGCAGCACCACAACTCAGAGGCATCAATTCTTCTGCCTTCTTTGTTCAGTATCCAAGTTTTGCATGTATATGATGTGACTGAAAATACCTTGGCTTGGGTCAGGCACATCTTAGTCTTCAAGGTGACATCTTTACTTTTCAGTACTTTAAAGAGATTCTTTGCAGCAGATTTTCTGAGTGCAATGTATCTTTGCTTTCTTGACTGCTGTTTCTGTGGGCCTTGATTGCAGACCGAAGTAAAATGAAATCGTTGACAACGGCAGTCCTTTCTCCATTTATGGTAATGTTGCTTACCGGTCCAGTTGTGAGGATTTTTGTTTTCTTATTGAGGTGCAATCTGTGTGAAGGCTGTGGTCCTTGATCATCAGTAAGTGTTTCAGGTCTTCCTTACTTCCAGCAAGTAAGGTGGTGTCATCTGCATAAGGCAGGTAGTTTATGTATCTTCCTGCAGTCCTGATGCCTCATTCTTCTTCATATAATCCAGCTTCTCAGGTTATTTACTTGCCATGCAGATTGAAAAGGTAAGGTGAAAGGGTACAACCCTGACGCATACCTGTCCTGACTTCAGACCATGCAGTGTCCCCTTTTTCTGTTTGCATGACTGCCTCTTGATCTGTATACAGATTCCTTAAGAGCACAGTTAAGTGTCCTGGAATTCCTGTTTTATGCAGTGTCAGCCATAGTTTGTTATGAGACACAGTCAGATGCCTTTGCATAGTCAATGAAACACACGTAAACATCTTTCTGGTATTCTCTGCTTTCCGCCAAGGTCTGTCTGACATCAGCAATGATATCCCTGGATCCATGTCCTCTTCTGAAATCCAGCTTGAATTTCTGGAAGTTCCTTATCAGTATACTGTTGCAGTCGCTTTCGAATGATCTTAATCAAAATTTTACTTGCGTGTGACATTAATGATGTTGTTTGGTAATTTCTTCATTCCTTTGGATCACCTTTCTTTGGAATGTCCATAAATTTGGATCTCTTTCAGTCAGTTGGCCAGGTAGCTATCCTCCAAATTTCTTGGCATAGACGAGTGAGCACTTTCAGTGCTTCATCTGTTGGCTGAAATACCTCTGTTGATATTCCATCGTTTCCTGGTTCCTTGTTTTTTGCGAGTGCCTTCAGTACAGCTGTGACGTCTTCTTTCAGTACCATTAGTTCACGATCATACGCTGAACATTGACTGATTCTTTCTTTGTATAATGACTGTGTAGTCCTACTGTCTTCTTTTGATGCTCCCTGAGTCATTTAATATTTTCCTGGTAGAATCCTTCACTATTGGAACTTGAGTCCTGAATTTTGCCTTCAGTTCTTTCAGCTTGAAAAATGTAGAACATGTTTTTCCCTTCTGGTTTTCCATTTTGAGCTCTTTACACATGTTGTTATAATTCTTCATTCTGTTGTTTTGAGCTGCCCTTTGAAATCTTCTGTTTAGGTCATCTAGTTTGCAGTTGTTTCTTTTAGCTGCTCGACGTTTGAGAGAAAGTTTCAGAGTCTCTTCTGACATCCGAGTTGGTCTTTATTTCCTGTCTTCTCAGTCACTTCCACTGTCTTCATGGATGATGTCCTTGATGTCGTTCCGTAATTTATTCTTCAGTCATTAGTGGTCAGCACGTCAAGTCTGTTCTTGAGATGGTCTTTAAACTCAGGGGGGATATACTCAAGGTCATACTTTGGTTCTTCTGGACTTGGTCTAATTTTCTTCAGTTTCGATTTGAATTTGTATATAAGCAGTTGATCACCTGTGCCACGGTCAGAGAGTATTAGTAAGTAGTAACTCTAAGCTAAAAATTGGGGGAGCAGGAGATCATCTTCACCTTAAAGTTCAAATCCCTTTTAGCATACTCATAGCACCACTATATGGAAAAAAACCTGTTTCTGTTTCGTCAGGGTCTAAAATAGTCAAACTGCACATGTTCATAAAATTGAAGTTACAAGTTTGGGTACATCTTTAATATATTTGTTTTAACTTCTATGTTGTGTATGTCTTCTAGGTCTATTTAAAAAATATTTTTGTGATTGAAAGCTGCATCATCATATGTTTCAAGGATGGCTGTCCCTCTGATTGTAAAATGGGGTGGACAAGAATATTCAGTGACCACACTTTCAGAAGATGATACCGTGCTAGATCTCAAACAGTTTCTCAAGACCCTTACAGGAGTGCTGCCAGAACGCCAGAAGTTACTTGGGCTCAAAGTGAAAGGTAACTCTTCTCTCTCCTTATGTATTTTTTCATCAGTATTATTTGTGAATTTTGTTATGTTACTTTCTTTAGTAAGCCTTACCCCTTGGAGATGTTTCTGAGAAATTATTTTAGTAGTAAAAGTAAGAAGAATGAATTACTGGGAAATACCACCAGTATTAATGTTACTTTTGATTCCTCTGATAGTTGGTGTTTGCTTGTTAAACTTGTGGTACAGAAGTTGCAGGTGAAATAGAGTTTAATTTATTTCCTGTAATTTACTTCTAGCATAGCCTTTTCGTTACAGCCTGGTCATTGTACTTGAACCAAATTATCTCTTTGATTTTGAAAATAATGATACTTAGAAATTGTAGGCAGTGTTCTAGTCTGCCAGGGGCTGTCATAGTGTTTGTGCCTGTTATCTTAAAGGGTGCCAGTAGACCTATAGCTGAGTTTTTTTCAGGCACTTAATTTTCAAGACTTTTTGGAAAGGGCTAACTTTATCCTGAATAACAAAGTGAAATATGGTTACATTTCTTTTTTGTGTAGTTGGGTGAATAAAGGTGTTCCTCTAAGGTACAGTCATGGTAGAAAACAACTCCTGTATCATTTGCTAATTCTCAGTGTCTTAGGTATAATTCTGATTCATCAGTAACACTTTGATAGTTTAAGGGAAAACAAACAAGCAACAATAAAGAACAAGCTGATATAGACTCTGTACCAAACCTTTTAATGTTACAGTTTTGCATAATGAAATAGTAAAACCAGCATCTAAACTTGAGTGAGAAAACAGTCATTTGCTTGTATTGTAGGCAAACCTGCAGAAAATGATGTTAAACTTGGCGCTCTCAAACTGAAACCAAATACTAAAATCATGATGATGGGGACACGTGAGGAGAGCTTGGTAAATATTTGCTTTTGTTATGATTTGTCTTTTGAGGATATTATGGTTTATCTACTACACTCCTGAATCATAGTTTTAAGTGCTGTAAAACTGTCAGTCTAGTAGTCAGTGAAAATAAAAGCCATATAGTGAAGCTGGTACAAACTCAGCAGAAAATAAATGCTTGGGAACTTTTCAGTACCTAGTAGTTAGCTTTAAGTACAGTAGTAGCTCATAAGGTAAATGTAACATGATACATCTGCCCAGTTGGAATATATATACAATTATTAATCATGGAAGTTTTTCTACAGCATGTGGTTGAAAGACTCATGAGCACAAATTGAACCTTTCATTTGCTTTTTATTCTAGACTTATGTTTTTACATTAAAGATAATATGGTGAAATGAAACTGTTTGTCTTTAACAGGAAGATGTTTTAGGTCCACCCCCTGACAATGATGATGTTGTCAATGACTTTGATATTGAAGATGAAGTAGTCGAAGTAGAAAATAGGTGAGTGTTTTTCACTTTCAAAGGAACTTGTTTATGATGAGAAATAAAGGGAGTGTTTCATCTGATTTTTTTTTTCCTATTAGAGAAGAAAACCTACTGAAAATTTCTCGCAGAGTTAAAGAATACAAAGTGGAAATTTTAAATCCTCCCAGGGAAGGGAAAAAGCTGTTAGTACTAGATGTTGATTATACATTATTTGGTAAGTTAGCTAATAATGTTCTTAATCTTTTCTTCACAACTTTTTTCTCCCCAGCAGTTTTGGGTTTACGTGATATATTTTGCTTATATTTCTTTTCTTAATATTACAAAAATAAATCATTGTAGACAATAAAGATAGGCCAAGAAAAAATAGTCATTTGTAATCACAAGACTTAAAGAGGACCACTCTTGATGTCTTCTAGTTTGTGTCTTTTTTTTTTTTTTTGGTAATGATATGTTGAGCATTTTCTCAATCATTAAATATTATTCAGTTCTAGGGGGAGGGACACCCAGTAGTCTAGTCTATGGATGCGTTATAATTTAACCATGTCATCCCCCACTGATTAACATTTAAATTCCTATGGGAAATACTTCCAAATTATTTTTAACTTTTTATCCCTGGTTTTCTGTTTAACTATGTTTGGGGCAGGTTCTTGGACTTAAAATTTCTCATGTCAACCGAAAAAGAAAAATGCTCATTTCATGCTTTCATATTGCTAAGAAGTGTTTAGTTAGCTCTTGATCTTAGAATGAGCTTATTTACCTAGAATCCTAAACTTTAAAAACGTATTATGGATTAATGTGTGTATGTTTTAAAATGTAATTGTTAAATTATTTGAACCTGTTATTTTCGTGAGATTTGATTACATCTGGAAAAGAAATGGCTAAAAGTGACTATGTGGCCCTAGTTTGTCTTTTCTTATAACAAATTAACATCTATACTTTAGAAACTTGATAAGAAAAAAAATTTACAGTTCATTAAATTTATATGGGCCTGAATTTTGAGTCTTGCTCACTGCCGATTGAGCAAAACTGATAGATTAAAATTAGATATCAGAATTACAGAATTGTATTCAAAGACAATTCTTTGTCAGGCAGTGAGTGTAATTTAATCTAAAGCAGTTGCAGCCATTTATATTACATTTCATAAGCTTCGTTGGTACCAGTTTCTTGTCTGTGTTAATAAACTAATAATCATCTGTGATTGATTTTCCTTTAGACCACAGATCTTGTGCAGAGACTGGGGTAGAATTAATGCGGCCATATCTTCATGAGTTCCTGACATCTGCATATGAGGATTATGACATTGTTATTTGGTGTAAGCTCTGCTTTTTTATTTTAGACTTCGTGGAAATACGATTGTTCTTTATTGTGTTCTGAGTTATAAAGTGTGACTTAAAATGCCTGTGTATTTTTTAAGGAAATTTCTTATGAAGCATATTTCTTGAATCACAGCATAAACTCATACATATTTGCCAAATACCACTGTAATAACTCAGCAGAGGAAGAGAGTTGCTGATGGTGTCAGAATGAAAGTGGCCTCATTTTCACAGTGGCCCCATTCGGACTTGACTTTTTTCCTCTAATTTTTACTGTAGAATTCTTGGTGCTTCATGACAGTGTTGCTGGCTTCTTTCTTCCGTGGAGTAAGATATGTTAAAAAACAAGCTAGAATGGTGATGTAGTTCCTCAGAAATAAAGGCATTATGAATTTACTTAAAAAAATTAACCCATGGATGAAAGCAGTGATTCTCAAATTCAAATGTGTGGACCATTCCAAGAACCTATAGACCTGTGATAAAACAGTGAGTTTGCTTTAAAAAGTAATTGATGACTAAGTACACTGCTTATTTTAGTGGGTTTGTCTTTCTTTTGGTAATAAGACTATCAAAAAAGGAAGGCAGTGAATTGCTTTATGTACTCCCTCCCCTGAAACATTATAATCTGTTCTTGGCAGTATCTTATGTAGAGAACAGCTATCATGAGTATAAATTAAGTAAAATCTCATAATTAAAGATGCTGTACTTTACTGGTTTATTAATAAGAAGCCACATAATTATTATAACATATTTTTTTTGTACTTTTCCTTATAATCAGTATTTCCGTTATTTGATATTAACATTATTTCATAGCATTAAAATTAAATATATAGTTAAAATGTGACAGATTTCTGTTTTAAGAGAAGCAGGAGAAAAGCAGTCTGAGAAGCAAGTTTTTGTTCGGCAAATCTTGACACCTGAGATGACTTTTGAGAAAAGTTTACCCGCTAAAGTGTTAACTAAAGTAGATTTAGAAATTCAGAGAAGCGATTAAAATCGTATCCTTAAAATAAGCTGTTTTTATAAATTATGGTATTTCATGGTAGTACATTGAAAAGGGTATTTTACGTTGGAGCTAAATAGAGTAGGGCTCTGATTCTGCTCTAACCTTACTTTGTGACACTTGACAGGTCACTTAATTTCCCTGAGCCTTAATTTCCTTATCTGAGAAGGGAAAATAACCATAATACAGGGTAGCTATAAGAATAAAAATACCAGTACAGCAACTAACACCGTGTCTAATACATAATTGCTACTTAATAATTAGGACTGTTTTTATTAGCTGTGAGTTTGTTTTTAATCTGAGGTTATAGATAGAAAATAGATACTGAATCAAAATTTTTTTTTCCCTATTTCATGATTTTTCATTGTAGATACACTATGTGAGTTTGACATACAAGGTGATTCTTTTGCTTTTTTTTCTGTGTGCGCTAAAGATTTTTTATTTTGAGAACTCAGGTATGTCTTTTGTCATAGAAATATCCGTGTGTGTGTGTGTGTGTATCTGTGTGTATATGTAAATAAACTAGTTGAACTGCTTCTTCCTTTTTTTAACTGTTTACTTGGTGATACCTATGTATTTTCAGTCCAGTAATTTGAGACTAGGAAAGCACATAAAGCTAAGGACTGAAGGATCCTCAGACTGGTAATGTCCCAACAAGCAGCAGATACATAACATAGGAACAGTTTCTGAATTTAGTTGTCTCAGATTCCTCCTTAAAAGCTGCTAGACTCAATGAGCACTAAGTTTGCTAAGCCTGAGAAAGTGCTAGTTTTTGTTGAACCTCACTAATCTTCAACATTAACTTTTGATACATAACATTAGTGTATGTATATTGATATATATCCCTGGCTGTTACCTGGAAGTAAAAACACAGAAGAAAGTTGACATCCAGATACCTTAAATTTAACTTTGGAATTGATTGAGAAGAATGGCTGGGTTACTTTGAAAAGGGATTTTCTTGATTTACGGATTCCCCAGGTTCAAATTCTGTTGAGCATTAGTTACCTGTACTCTGTGAATTAAAGTAGCTTAAATTTTATTGTCTTGGTGACACACTAAAGTACATTTATTTTTATAAATACTTGTAAGAAAATTATAAACATGGTAGGGTCTGTTTGTGATGCATTTAGTTTTGCTTAGAAAACTTTACAGAAGAAAGTTTTTAAAATGAAATTCAAGCTTTTCATGTATTATCATTCCTCATGTTTTAGCTGCAACAAATATGAAGTGGATTGAAGCTAAAATGAAAGTAAGTGTTAGAAAACAGTCCATGTAAACATGTTTTGAAGCGCGTTTGTGTTACTAGAGGCATTAGGAATTAGTTTCATTCTCACTGGAAAGCATTTAGTAATAAGCAGATTCCAACAGTGGGAGCAGAGGTGTATCTGAAGTTTGTTTAATGACAGGTGTGTTGAATACCTGAGTCTTCTTTGAGTAAAAGTACTGCTAAGTCACCCCTGCTTTTCTTTTTCTGTTTTACAATAATGATTTCTTTTCCTTCTTTGGCTTTGCGATGTAACATTTAAAGGGTAAATGCTCTTCTAAAGTGGTAAGTTAGGAAGTAATCTGTTTATAGTTTATTTTCCGTGAATTACTATTTATTGACTTAGGTAAATGAAACTAAAATACTTGCTACTTGTGTAGCAGATGTGATGGCCCAGGGGGTAGAGATTTGGGAGTATGGGTGGTGACAGCTGGAGTCTTCAGGAGACCTGGGATTTCCCAGTGTCATGTTGTAACTATGTGACTGTTTGTGTTATAGGAGCTGGGAGTGAGTACAAACACGAACTATAAGATCACCTTCATGCTGGATAGTGCCGCCATGATAACCGTGCACACTCCGAGGAGAGGCTTGATAGATGTAAGGGATATATCATTTCTGCTTAAGGACTCATTTGTCTTCTGGTGCACTCTTTGTATTTATATTGTCAGAACAGATTACAGAGATCAGGAATTCACCTGAGCGGGTACTAAAGTGACTGTTGCTTTGTGACATAGGATAACATGGGTAAGGTTAAAAGATCCAAATTTTGATGATAAAATTGAGGACCTGAGATAGTACTGTCAAAAAGGAACTGTGTTTATGGAAAAGTACCCTGTGGTGATGGCAGCTATAGACAGACTAAATGAGAAGAATACTGAATGTCATCAAAGAATATATCAGCAACGTATGAAAATGATGAACACCGTGATGCATGGTCCTTGAAGTGATGTGTGCAGAGCCCTAGAGTGGGGTAACAAGAACCATTAGGAAAAAGGGTCAGGCTGAAAAGATGAAAGTTCTTCACTTTGTTTTTCCTCAAGTAACTAGTCTCATCATCGAGCACGTCCTATCTGTAGGACCCTGTACTAGGCACTACGGAGAATAAAGAGAACAGTGAGATGTGGCCTAGGCCTTCCAGAAGCACATGAACTGGTAGGAAATGGGAAGAGCTTAGGTAATGCTAAAATTGTCAAAACCATAAGTAAGTTCATAGGACTATTCCAATACAGGAAATATTGCCTATATTGGGGGAAATATTGCGTTCCATTTATTATCTACATTTCTAAGTGTGAATGCAAAAAGTTAAACATAAAAGCTTTTTAAGAGTGAAAAGTTAGAGGAATAAAAAATCTCAGTATCCAGCATCAGGAAATTGGAAATACAAACTATTGTTCGTCTGTTTACTAGAATGCATTTAGTCATTTGATATCATAGAATATTTAGTGATGTTAAAAGAATTTCCTGACACATCATTCAAAAAGTATTTTGGCAGTATTTGCAAGCTGTTAGAAAATAGTTCTTAACCTTCGTTTGGTTTAAGGTTCCCCTTAGCTTAACAAAGGATCTGAGGCTGCTGCTGTTTATCCAAAAGACTGGAAGTAAATACATCAGAACATCTAGTTGTTATCCTTGGTGCTAGCTTATGTGTACTTAAACTATTTTTTTGTGACTTTCTGTTTTTGTAGTTTTCCATAGTTAGCAATATTACTTTTAGAATTGAGAACAAAAAGTTAATGTTTGGGGAAACGGATGGCAGTTGGCCTAATTACAAAATTGACAGTGTTGTTTAGGAGGAGGTAGGATTTCTAACCCTAGGTGTCATAAAAAAATTAGTAAAAGTAAAATTTTCATTAATATTTGTTGCAGTAAATAGGATGCTAAGAGGGGGGAAAAAGAGGGTTTCTCCATGTTAAAATAAATTGCAGGAGAAATAGAAAACATGTTAAAACATCCAGTAGGAATTCATGAAGAAGCATTGCCAGCATTCATGGGTTAGCAGTTGATAAAGGAGATCCCTGCCTTCAGCAAAAAAGTAACTTTCTTTTAAAAATTCATTTTCTTTACAAAGTTTTTGAATGTGTAATAATGTGATTCAGCAATAAAAATTAAGTATATAATGAAAGTCTTCCTCTCACCTGTGTCGTCCTGCCACTTAATTTCATCCTTCCAGGCAGTTAGTATTATTAATTGTGTGATTTTACTGAGATTTAAATACCAAAGATAGGAATATAGAAAGGATTATCATTGTGAAGCTTCAGTTTGCAGATTCAGAAACGAAGAGCTAGGATTTACAAACTTGGATGCATTTGAAGTTAAGCAATCAGATGCCCTAGAAGTTAGGCACCTGTGCCACTGAGTTACATAAAATCATTTATTTCTATACAAAATACCTAAGTTGTGAATCAAAGGAGCCAGGTATATTGTCCCTCGTTAAAATTTTCAAGTTTTGAAAACTGATCCCTTGTAAGCCTCAAGCTCTGAGGAGACATGTACTTGTCAAGGAAACCATGTGATCACTCAGTAGACAACTAAGAAATTATTTTCTCTCCTTTTATAATTGGCTTTTATAATTGCTCTTCATTTGACTCAAAATCTTCATATTAAAATTATGGAAAGTCTGAGAACGGATTTAGTTAGACCTGAGCAAACTTTTGAGACATTAACACTGTGTGATACGTGGTGCTTTAAAGTGTGCTGTAACTCACTTGTGTTCATTCTGCACAGTGACTGCCAGTCCACATCTTTACTGGGAGTAAAGAAACTAGATTTGCTAGTGAATTTTGTAGTATTTCTGCTTCGATTTATATTTGAGTTAAACCTAAACTTTTGTTTTAAGGTGAAACCTCTTGGTGTTATATGGGGGAAGTTTTCAGAGTTTTACAGCAAAAAAAACACCATTATGTTTGATGATATAGGAAGGAATTTTCTAATGAACCCACAGAATGGATTAAAGGTAAGACATCTGTTACTTACTCTCTGCTCATGTGACCTGGAAGATGTCACAAAATATTGGACATTTGTTGGGTTTCATGAATTCATTTAAGTACTGTATAGTGTATACACTGGCAAGAAAAGCTTAAATATGTGGAATAGTACATGTAAGATTGAACACTGTCCTTTCCATTGATATCTTTTTGGTCAGCCAGCTCATCCACGTGTTTTAGTTCAGTTAGTTTTGTGGTACAATATGGACTTAACTGCCGTTGAGCTTTAGGTCAGAAGTAAAGTGACCAGGCATTTTATGTTGAATTTTAGAATTGCTGATGTTCTGGTTAGCCAGAGAGCTAGCAGTACGGATGTTTTGTTTGTTTGTTTTTCCTTAAACTGAACTAAGGCAAAGTTTTTGAAACTCATAGAAGGCAAGTAGATCTTAGAACTATAGAATACTGGTGCTTGAAGGAACTTCAGTTGTCTCGTGTACTATCTGTGTAGGAATAACCTGAGGTACTATCTGTGTAGGAATAACCCAAGATGATGTGTACAGCTGATCAGTAATAGAGTTTAGGTTAAAATCTAAATGATTTGGTTCCTAGATCATTGATAATCTTAGCATGCAGTCACATGCAATTTTATGTAGGCATGATGGTGATATTTAATGCTGGTGTAAAACTGCTAAAAGAAAAATTTCTGAAGCTTTGAAAATTTCTAGTACCCATGTTTGTTTGCTTATATGTTGATACATTATGAAAGTGGAAAAAAATACCTGGTGTATTATCTTGGTACTAATGCATATAGAGTCTCTATTGAAGTGGAAATCCTGACACTAAGGTGTTTTTTTCCTTAGTCCTGAACTTCCCCTGCAAGCTGTATTCTTGGTAATTTTGAAAGACTAGAAACATTTGGAGAAAGTGTAGTTTTGAAGTTTTCCTTACAGTCACTTGATGTCATCTTTAGTGTAAAATGGGAGTAGTTTTAGGGACAGAGTACTATTTTAGGTAGTGAATTGGAATAAAAATACTTGATTAGATTGTTGGTTATGTTACCCTTGAGAAAATGGTTTCTGTTCCAGGCTGTGGGAGAAGTGGTTCACCAGATAATAAGGTACAAAAAGGTGTTCGTCAGAGATTTGATTGATATGAAGATAATCCTCTATGAAATTAATGACGGTTACCTGTTATGTGAAGAGATGAGGTCATGATAGTCAAGGAAAGATGTTTGAAGAGAGCTTTTTTTTTTTTAATTTTAAATACAAATCAGTTTGATGTATACTCAGAAGAGTTTTTCATTCAGCATCTGTTTCCTACTATCTGTTAATGGACCCCTGGTGGTATCAGTGGTTAACAGTTTGACTATTAAACAAAAGATTGGCAGTTCAAATCCACCAACTGTTTCTTGGAAGCCCTATGGGGCAGTTCTCCTCTGTTCTGTAAGGGTTACTGTGAATTGGAATTGATTCAGTGGCAACAGGTTTCATCTCTAAATGGACAGAGACAAGTTACTGTCAAGTCAGGTCCAAGTCATGGTGACCCCATGTATGTAACAGTAAAATTGTGTTCGTAGGTTTTTGACTGACTTTTTGGAAGCAGGTTGCGAGCTTTGCTTCTGATGTGTTTCTGGGTAGACCCAAACTTCAGCCTTTCACCTAGTGGCTGAAGGTCTCGACTGTTGTACCACCAGGGGACTCGGATAAGTAGAGAGATGATACAAATTTCTAGTTCTTCTTGTTGCTGTAGAGCAGGAATTTTAAAAAGCCAAAGGTACTTGGTAGAATCACTAAGGTAACTCATAAAGATATATAGTATTTCCACTTCAGAAATTCTAATTCAAGAGGTATTTTTAAAGCATTCTGCAGGCATATCGTCTTATCCAAAATTAATACATTTTTGAAAGGTTCTTTTTGTTTATATAAAGATATTTGAGCTGGTAGCTTAAAAAAAAATCTTTATTGGGAATACAAAGAAAAGTGCATGAAGTCTATAGTTTAACAGATTATTGTGAATGCAGCTTGTGTATCTACCACCCAAATTAAGAAACAGTTTGTTACCAGTTACAAACCCTCCCCTCATTTACTGTCGTGACTGTTATCATGTGAGCTAGAGCCTTGTAAATTCTTATTTTTCATCATAAAATATATGATACTTAAAATTTTGGAAAATAGACTTCTTAATGGGAAGATTCCTGCACAATTGAAAATTGATTTTTATGGATACTTTAATGATAAATAGGCTTACAAATGTATAATGAACGTCTCTCCTATTTAAAAAATTCATAGAAAAATGCTGAGATGAGTATCATCAGTGTTATGATTTATCCCACTCCCCTGTTAGATCTGGCTTATATGTAGGTTAACTTACTGTGAATTTAATTAGTAAGAAGTAACTGAAATGATAGGAAAAGTCTAAGCAGGTTTACGAAGTATGATAGGCACATAGAAGTGCAAGTACCAAAAGAAAGTTGATGTTGTTAGGTTCAGAGTGAAAAGACAACAAGGTAAGAAATGGTGAAAGAGCTTTGAACTTGTAATATAGACACTATACTGTGTCATTTTATTCAGCTGAGACTAATGTAAAAGTGATTTTTAATATTGAAGTACTTGGTGGTATTTTTAACCTGATTAACTCAAAATCATAGAATGTAGTGTAGATTTGTTATTCTTACTGCAGTGAAATGCTAAATAATGTTTGTTTCCTAATAGATACGACCCTTTATGAAAGCGCACCTGAATCGAGATAAAGACAAAGAACTTTTAAAGTTAACTCAGTACCTCAAGGAAATAGCAAAATTAGATGACTTTTTGGAGCTAAATCACAAATATTGGGAAAAGTAAGTGCTAAGTTGTTTATTCATTTTCTCCTTACATTAACAGATTAAAAATTGTCTGGCAGCACTGGTATTACATTACTTTTCATTTTTATTTAAAATGGCTAAACTCTAAAAATATTTTTCAATCCAGTGACATCTCCAGAAAATGTATTTCCCTTTTGTCTTATCCTCTAGCTTGTTCATAAGCCTACATATCTCTTAAACTCTTAAAAAAATACTTTCATTAGAGGGGACTTGAGAGGCTGGTACAGATTTATGGTGGTTTATTTTAATTCTTTTGTGACACTAGGTAAGTTTTTTTTTTTATGTGTCATGAGATATAATCCCTGTCCTCATACTGCAAAATAATGTCAATGTAAAATAAGATACATAGAAATTTCGTAGCATTAAAATTTACATATAATCTCTGTTTACAACAACAAAAAAAGCCAACCTTTTTCGCACTAGAAAAACATTTACAATTGTCTTACCTAAAAACTCAAAACCAGACCCATCTCCTTAGAGTTAAAACAATTACAATTTTCTTATCTAAAAACTCAAAACCAAACCCATCTCCATGGAGTTGATTGGAACTTATAGTGACCCTCTGTAAGACAGAGTAGCACTGCTCCATGGAGTTTCCAAGGAGCACCTGATGGATTCAAACTGCTGACCTTTTGGTTGGCAGATATAGCACTTAACCACCATGCCACCAGGGTTTCCTTCCTCTGTAAAAATGACCATTCTTGTAACATGCTTAAATCTAGAAATAGATTGCCTGCGAATGTTAAGCTTTTGGCAAAGAGGATCTCTGGGGAAGTACAAGGGGTTATTATATACTACAAGTATGTTTTTGAATTAGCTCTTTCAAGTTGAATGTTTAGTTTTAATCTGGTTCCAGTAATGCAGCAACAAAATAAAATGTTCATGTAATGAAATAGCACTTTGGCTTTCAAATTCTGCTTTTGACTTTTCAGATCACTTTGACAAATGGCTTCTTACTTGAGTTCCATAATCCTATTAGGAAGATACAGTAGACTTGGAGCATTTTTATACCCATCTTCATTGTGCAGATGATGTATATAAATGAGTCATGGAGAAACTAAATATTTGACACAGTGTCACAAAGTGAGCAACTTGCACCATTAAAATTTGTCTAGTTCTGACATTAAGAACTCTTTTCTCACCCCACACCACGGATTCTAGTACTTTGTAAATTGTAGGAATAGAGATTAAACAATTTTATTTTGGTAATACATTCCTTATAAATAATATGAAGAAAATTTGTTTGCTTAGTAAATTAATGCCCTTGCATCTTTGTTTTGACTCAAGTCTTAATTTATTTTTGACTCTGTCTTTGTGCTTACTTACAGTGAAGAAAAAAATCATTCATGAGAAATAAGGTCTTTAAATGGTGTTTGAGTTAGATTTAGAAAGTACCAAAACCAAAACCCAGTGCCATCAAGTCAATACCAACTCATAGTAACCCTAGAAGTCAGAGTAGAACTGTCCCTATAGAGTCCCCAAGGAGCTCCTGGCAGACTTGAACGTTGACCTTTCAGTTAGCAGACGTAGCACTTAAGGTCTAAGCTACCAGGGTTTCCTTAGAAAGTACAGTACTACTTAATGTATTTTTGTAGGTGAGGCAGAATGGAGAGTTAAAGAGTGTGCAGTCTCTGGAGCCACGCAGTGGTGTTTTCAGTCTGAGCTCTGCCACTTTCTAGCTGCCTGAACTGGAGCAATTAGGTTAATGTATTCATGCCTGTAGATTAAGAATAACTTGTAATAGAAAATTCCTCACAGATCTGTTGTGAGAATTAAATGAGTTAGTATATTGTCTTAGTTATCTAGTGCTGCTAGTACAGAAAACTGTAAATGAATGACTTAAACTATTTTCTTATAGTCTAGGAAGCTAGAAGTCTTAATTCAGAACACTGACTCTAGGCAAAGGCTTTCTCTGTCAGCTCTTGGGAAGATTCTTGTCTCTTCAGATTCAGTTTCCTGGTTTCTGGGAAATCACCACATGACTTGGCATCAGTCCTGTCCTGTCAGTTCCATGTCATCCCTCCCCCACCTTCCTTCTTGCTTGCTTTTTAAATTCCTTTTATCTCATAAGAGAATGATTTAAGACACATGTATACTAATTGTATGTCATTAACATAAGAGAGACAACCCATTCCCAAAGGAGACTGTAACTACAGGCATAGAGGTAAGGAATTACAACACATATTTTGAGGGGGATACAGTTTAATCCATAACATACATGTATTTAGAACAGTGCTTCGCATGTAAACTATTGACAGATGTTAGTGATTAACAAGCATCATCTGAAAAGCTTTGTTACATCTTTAAACTACATTTCTTTGGAAAGAGTTTAGATTGTTAGAAATTTAGTATGATACGGCTTTGACATCTTCATTTTATTTCTTGCAGGTATCTCTCAAAGAAGCAAGGACAGTAATTATAAGTTGTACTGCAGTTATTGAAGATACTTGAGATCCATGAACTTCTTGCTTTTATGCTAGCAATCATTATAATAGTGCTGGACACTGAGCAAATACCAGATTGCTTATACTCTGTCTTCCAGGTTTTTGGAAATTTAATTTTATATTTTTTGAAGATCATAGCAATATGCTTTGAAAATTCCTTTTTTTCTGATATGTATATACTGTTAGTCTTGAAAAAATATTTTCTCCAGCATTGATTAGTCATTTTTTTTTCACTTCCTCTTCTGACCCCGCCTCAGAAAACAAATGGAGAAAAATTTATGCTGAACAATGTTACTTTGTGACTTTGGAAACAAGTTTATGTCTTGTGTTTTTGTCTTACCATGTTTTTATCTCACTAACTCTTAAGACCAAACATCTTGAAACCAGTGTTTTTCAAACCAAAAAAAGTCTTTGAGTAAAGGACCTAGTATTTAAGTATGCTTAGATTACCAAGAGTCTGGTATTCCTTTGTCATAGGCACAGTTTCTCATTTGTCTTCCACTACTTAGATCTCTAAATTTTGAGCTGTTACAGTATGTATGTGTGACAGTGATGTTTAAATAAACAGATACATGATAGTATGAGAAATAGAAAACATGAGACTAAATAAAATACGAAACAGAAGTGTCTCCTTTTGCTGGCTTAAGTAAAAGTGGGTCTGCTTAAAACCATTGTCATAAAAACATATGCCAGGTGCCGTGGAAATTTTAAAGTGAGGCATATCACTGAATGAGCCCAGAAAAGCATGAACAAAAGTTTTTTCCCCTCTTCTATCTATATCTTGTCTAAGTGCAAACACTGTGCTTCAGTGAAAATGTCTCCATAGGATGAAAAACAGATTTTTGCATTGCCTAAGCCTGCACTATAGATACATAATGTGACTACTGTTTTGTGTTGACAGTATTGCTTTATACAGTTACTGTTTTTGAAAGGAATTTGAGCCTTTCAAATAAAAATGGTGTATATTGTTCTTACTGGACTATTTCAGTGGTGTAAATAATAAATATCTTTTCTTAAAACATGGGGTACTGGCTGTATATTATCCCAAGTATTTTGCCTCTTCATTGAGTCAAAAAAAAAAAAAAAAAAAAGGCAGTGGGTTCAGCAAGGAACTCTTGAAAATGTATTTGTGTGAACTGGAAAGTGAGTGTCAGTATCAGTGCATTCAGGATTGATTTTAGCAGCCAATTAGATATGTTCAATTACTTAATTTGCATAAGCACCATGTTTTCGTAGAGTTAGAATAGTTGTTTGTGACAGGCTATTACAAGGATATACAGTGCAGAAGAGTTTGAGAATCTAATTAAATGATGCAGTTAAAATGAATTTCCTAATTATGAGCATAAGTTTAAATGTTAATAGACATGCAACAATTTTTTTAGAGTATTCATTTCATTGATACATTTTTGTACTCTAATAGCTAGTTTGCCAAAGCAGGCAAAGAAACGACTTAATCTTTTTAAGAAAATTGACACTCAGAAATAAACAATTAAATAGGTAAGAAAGTGCAGACACTTTCTAAATCAGTATAAGCTAAAATCCCCAAACCAGCAAGCACAAGGAAACAAAGTAAGATTTAAAAAAATCATTTTCTGCCGTTAGGTGGTATCAAAGCCGAAGCTGATTATGCTAAGAAAAGCTGGAAGAACATAGTTAACGGCTTATTGAGATAATGTTTACTGTGACTAATACTTTCATAGCGTATTGCATAGGTGTTTTGTTTTGTCTTCATCTGGTTTTTTGAACATCTGTGTATATATGGCACTGTATTGCCATGGGATGACTTAATTAAGATACTGTTCTAGTAAACTGGCAAGTTATTTTTATGATACATTGTGTTCCAAACTTTGAATTATAACCTAATAAACTACATTTAATTTCAAACTTCTTATATCTGATTCACAGATCTAGTAGCCCCTCAGTCTTTGTTATGAAAATCTGTTGTTGGACTAATGGTGCCTATAGGAACTGTTCAGTTTAAAACAAACTGTTATTATGTGTTACGTATAGAATTATGTTACCACAAAATTTGTATCAAGTTAGCTAGGCTGTGATTCCCACTATTGTATGGTTGTCTCCATATTTTTGATCTGATGTGATTATCCCACGTGTTGTGAATTCTGCCGTTTATGATGTTAATGAGGCAGGATTAGAAGTACTGATGTGCTAATGAGGTACTCAACCTATAGGATTAGATTTTATCTTCAGTCAGTCTCTTCTGAGAACTGAGCAGAGAGGAGGACCTTTTAGCACCAAGAAAGAAGCCCTGGGAATGGAGTGTGTCTTGGGTCTGGGGTCCGTATACTAAAAGGCTTCTTGAGCAGGTGGTTGATGACAAGGACCTTCTCCTAGAACTGACAGAGAAAAGCCTAGCACCATTAATTCAGACTGAGAATAAATTTCTCTTCATTAAAGCCATCCCTTGCAATATTTCTGTTGTATTAGCACTAGATTACTAAGGTGCCATAGAGTCAGTTCTGACTCACAGCAACCCTATGTACAACAGAATGAAACACTGCCAAGTCCTGTACCATCCTCGTAATCATTGCTGTATTTGATTGAGCTCGTTGTTGAAGCCACTGTTACTCTATCTTGTCGAGGACCTTTCTCTTTTTCGATGATGTGCTTTACCAAGCATGATGACTTTCTCGAGTGACTGGTCTCTACTGATAACATGTTGAAAGTGTGAGATGAAGTGTTGCCATCCTTGCTTTCAAGGAGCATTCTGGCTACACTTATTCCAAGACAGATTTGTGTGTTCTGGCAGTCCATGGTTATATTCAGTTTTCTTCACCAACACTGCAATTCAAAGGCATCAGTTCTTTGGTCGTCTTATTCATTGTCTGGCTTTAGCATGCACATGAAGTACCGAAAACAGATGGCTTGGGTCAGACACACCTTAATCCTTAATGAGTGGCTTTGCTTTTGAACACTTTACATAAAAGAGGCCTTTTGCAACAGATTTGCCCAATCCAATGTGCTGTTTGATTTCTTGACACTGCTTCCTTGCACATTGTTGATCCAAGAAGTATGAAAATTCGTGACAACTTTATAACACTTTTGCTATTCAGCATGTTTGCTGGTCCAGTTGGTTTGTTTCCTTATGTTTAGATGGTAATCCATGTTGAAGGCCGTAGGTTTTCATCTTCATCAAAAGTGCTTCAAATCTTCTTCACTCTCAGCAAGCAAGGTTGTGTTACCTGCATGTTGTAGGTTAATGAGTCTTCCTGCAATCCTGATGCTGGATTCTTCATACAGTCCAGTTTCTTGGATTAGTTGCTCAGCACACAGGTTAAGTGGTGAAAGGATACAGCGCTGACTCACATTGCTTCTGATTTTATACCATACAGTTCAAATGACTGCCTCTTGGTCTATATACAGGTTCCACATGAGCACAACTAATTGTTCCTGGAATTCCCATCCTTCACAGTATTAATTTGTTAGGTTTCACATAGTTGAATGCCTTTGCATAGTAAAACACAAACATCTTTCTGGTATTCTTTGCTTTCTGCTGACAGCAGAAACGTTATAGTTGTTAGTACCTACCTTATAGTTAATCTTAGTTGATACAGTAGCTACAGTGTGATATAGTTGCCATTTATTGTTGTTAACCCCAACGAACTTGCCATCAAGTTGGTTCCAAATCAGCAATCCTATGGAACTGCCCAACAGGGCTTCCAGGGAGTGACTGATGGATGCAAACTGCCAAACTTTTGGTTAACAGATGAGTTCTTAACCTCTGTGCTACCAGGACTACCTACTACATCTATTAGACACTGTTTTCAGAGGTATACACAGCAAGATTCTCTGCTCTTGCAGAGTTGATATTCAAGTGAGGAAAACAATACAGAAGTAAATCAAAAGACAAGAACAGACAAATGTATAGATACCACTGTTTACTAGTGGTTACCAGTGAGCAAATAATCTGAGAAACTGGATTATATGAAGAAAAACAAGGCATCAGGATTGGAAGACGACTCATTAACAACCTGTGTTCTGCAGACACCACCACCTTTGTGAAAATGAAGATTTGAGACATGGATGAAGATCAAGGACCACAGTCCTCAGTAGGGATTGCACCTCAGCATCAGGAAAACAAATCCTCACAACTAGACCGTAAGCAACATTGTCATAAATGGAGAAAAGATTGAGGTTGTCAAGGACATCATTTCACCTGGATCCACAATCAATGGCCGTGGAAGTAGCAGTCAAGAAATCAAAAGATGCATTGGGAAAGTCTGCAAAGGAACTCTTTAAAGTATTCAAAAGTAAGGATGTCAATTTGAAGACTAAAATGCATGTGACCCAAGCCACGGTATTTTCAGTTGCATCATATGCACGTGAAAGCTGGACAATGAACAAAGAAGACAAGAAGAATTGATGCCTTTGAATTGTGTTGGAGAAGAATGTTGAATGTACCATGGACCATCAAAAGACCAAATAGATATCGTGGAAGAAGTACAATGAGAATGCTCCTTGGAAGCAAAGATGGAAAGACTGTGTCTTACATACTTTGAATGTATTGTCAGGAAAGACCAGCCCCTGGAGAAGGACATCATGTCAGCAAAAAAGAGGAAGACTCTCAATGAGATGGATTGACACAGTGGTCGCAACAATGGGCTTAAGCATAAAAATGACTGTGGACATGGCACAAGACTGGGCAGTGTTTCGTTCTGTTGTTCATAGAGTCACTATGAGTCAGAACTGACTCAGTGGCACCTGACAAAAACAGTGATGAGTGTGAAGGGATATAAAAGGGCTTATGGCTTATAGAGCACTGAGTTTCTGTTTACAGTGATGACTAATTCACACTGGTTCGGGCATAGGCAATTAATGTCAATGAGATACGTATCTGTTAAAAGTCAAGTTGGCAAGCATGTGATACATAGAAGGACAACAGCAACAAAAGAGCAGCTACTGAGGATGCTTATATACAGCCAAACACCTCATGGGATTTGGTCACTTGGCTAGCAGATTTTAGGGTCATGGTTTCACGGGATATCTTAGTGAAGCGGTGTAGTAATGTATTGTTACTTCTGTTCTGCCTCTACTTCATTGCATAGTACAAAAGCTTATGAGAGGCCATCTGAGGTACAACAATTGGTTTCTACTTACCTGGAGCAATAAAGGAAGAGGAGAGCCCAGAATACTGGGAGCAAATGGAATGTGTGGCTAATTGCCTCTGTGAACAACTGTTTTGCCCGGAGACCAGAGCTAGATAGTGCCTGGTTACTATTACCAAATGTTTTGCTGAAAGATTCTATAGAAGTATCCTGATCAAAAGAAGGAAAATAAAACAGGATTTCAGATACTCAGGGAATCCAGACTTTCTGGACCCATTTAGGGTTGATAAACTCCTGAAACTATTGCCCTGAGATAACATTTAAACTTTAACCAAAAATACCCTCTGGAGTCTTCTTGAAACCAATAATTTATTAGAAATTGTCTGCCTTGAGCATTGTATGCTTTTAAATAACTATATAGGGTAAGATTTTCGGTGAATTGAAAAACACCTGCCATAGGGGACAGTGAGTTTATGTTAACGAGGGAGGAACAACTTCGACAAAGCCCCTTATAGGTATGTTAATACATGTAAACTGGGCTTATGGAAAAAAAAGTTGATATAATTAACTACAGGAATATTTTTTATAAAATGATAATGAATTTCTGCTTAAACCCTAAACAACTTTCTAAAAATATCTTATTGTTCTTTAAGTAAAATTTAAAATCCAAATCAAGTTACCATATAAAATCCTGAACACACATCACAATGCAACTCTAACGGCTCTCCCCACCACCACTACGTGACATCACACTCCTTTCCACCCTGTACTTGACACAACAATTTTATAGACAGTCATTTTGGTGTCACCTTCTCTTATAGTGTCACTCACTGTGGTTCATACCCCCTACATCCCTCTAGTGATACCACTGCATTACAATTAGATCTGTCAGAATATGGAATGCTATAGTTTCCTAAATTTTAATCAAAGCAAAACAAAACTTTTAATTATCACTGAGAGAAAAATAATGAAGGAATACTTAGGCATCACTGCAGATACTATTGAATTTTAAGAATATATAATTTCTTTGAAAGAATGTAAAATATCCCCTCTCCCCAAACTGGTTCTTTGCTCAAAGAATATGCATTGATTTGTTGAATTTATTCCTTCCTAGGTTCTGCTCAGTTAATGTTAGACCAAACAGCTTAAAAGATCCCTAAATGGCACAGTCTGTACTGAAGTACTAAAATTTGGCAATTTCAACCCATCCAGCAGTGCTGAGGAAGAAAAACATGATGAATTGCTTTAAAAAAAATTAACCATCAAGAAAACCCTGTAGAGCAGTTCTGCATGGAGTTGCCATGAATTGGAATTGGCTAGATGGCAATGTAATTGGTTTAACGGCTTAGAAGATTTTGTGTAGCTGTACATAATGGAAGGTGGCACAAGTTGCAGTGATTGGCTGTTAACTGAAAGGTTGGTAGTTTGAAACTTACTAGCTGCTCCTCTGTGGTACTCTTTGTAAAGATTTACAGCCTTGGAAACCTCATGGGCAGTCCTATTCAGTCCTGTAGTGTCTGAATGAGTCAGAACTGACTTGGCAGCTGTTTTAGTTACCTGGTACCGCTCTAACAGAAATACCGCTAAGTGGATGGCTTTAACAAAGAAAAGTATATTCTTACACAGTCCAGTAGGCTACAAGTTTGAGTTCAGGGCCTTTACTCCAGAGCAAGGCTTTCACCCTTTGTCAAGTTTGGGGGAAGGACTTCATGTTATATCAGTCCTTGGTCAGGGAGCATCTTGGCACAGAAACCTCATGTCTGAAGGACATACTCTAACCTTGGTGCTGCTTTCTTGATGGTGTGAGGTTCCCAACCCTTTGTTTGCTTCCCTCTCGTTTTGTCTCTCACAGGATGAAAGGATAAAAGGTGGTGCAAGCCACACTCCAAGGAAACTCCCTTAGCAAGGGGGTTGCAGTCCACTATAACCCTTGTTTAACATAATCATCCTACTAGCCACAGGCAGAGATTCGATTTATAGCATAGAAAAATCAGAAAATATTGGGAATGATGGCCCAGCCAAATGGCTACTCATTTTTTGAGGGACATAGTTCAATCCATGACAACATCAACTGTTTTGCATGCACAGTAATCTTTATTTTTAAGGGCTATTTCTATTGAAGAAACAACTAATTTAAAAAAATTACATATAATCCCATCCCCCAGAGGTAAACAGATTAACACTGTTAACACAGCTGACGCCCTCCCGGCTTTTCTCTATGCTCTTGGTACCAATGCATGAAACACATCCCAGTGTTTTCTTTGTATTTGAACTAGCCCATATCGTTTGTTGTTAGATCCATACTGTTGAATGCCTTTGAAAGCAGAGACTTTTTTTTTGTATTCCTCCCAGGTACTTAGTAAACTTCTTAACTTCATCCATATGTGACAAATGTGGGTTGAATTAACAGCTGAAAGTATATACAACCCAGCCATAAAAGACAGACTTCTTAAATGTCATTATTTAAACATTTACCTCTTTAACTTCTCCCAGTTGTGATGAGATTAATCACCGAATAAAACAAATATATTTATTTCCATTTAATTTTTTGCATCCATCCTTACTGATTTTTCAATCCACTTTTATATGAGGATGATATATTGTAGTAAGGAAAATACTTCCATCAAAGTGTATTGCAAAAGAAAAAATGTGTAAATGCAGTTTCCTGATAGTATGTCAGATGAGTGAACTACTTGAGTTTTACATCTCTGGAATGTGTGAGAGAGATTTTCTCTGTCTGTTAAATGTATTTTGTCATTAATGTGATAGTAAATTGGTTCATGCAGTTTACAGACACCTTCACGAGAGAATAATAGACATACACAGCACTATAAGTGCTGTGATTATTTCTCATAAACTGATACTCAGGGAATTCTGGGAGCCCCAAACTGTATGACTGTCCATCCTGATTACTAAAGATACAGGTTAGAGTTACACTGATGGCACAGAGCTGTAAATCATCTAAAGCAAAGGATTGAAATTTGCCTGCTGTCCCCCAGCTCACTGAGTAAGTGTCCACACATCAGATACCACTATGGGATGCAGTGAATGTATGTGGGAGGGAAATGGCTTTAAAAAGGATCTTCCAGGGCCACTGGTGACTGAATCTTACAGAGTCTAGATCTACTCCTATTACTATGGCTCTATCAGCCAGCTACAGTATACATGAAAATATACCGTAGATTTTTGGTAGGAGATCAAGGTCAGGAAGGATCCTTTGGTTTACATAATTAAGGACACTCATCAGACCTAAAACTATCTCGGTCAGGCTCCCCACTGGGGAGCAGACAGGCCCTGGTAAACATGGACTTTGGAGTCAGCATCCATAGGTGAATTAGAAACACAGCTTCACTGTATTGGTCTTCTAATGCTGTATAACAATCACAGGACTTCAAATTAGTTCATTCTGGTTTGAACCACTGTTGCGAAATAGCATTTTTAACAAGTTCCCTGCTGAGAATTCACATTCCTACCCTGCGTATACTAAGTCAGAATCTACAATATACTCAGGTGATTCTTATCTGTAAAATCCTGGGAAATTCTCATCAGGGAATTTATTAGAAATGCAAAATCGCAACAGGGGTTCAAACTGGAACCAGTAAGTTTGCAGCCCTGCAAATTGCTGTGAATTGAGCAGCTTAAGCCAATGCACTTTTATTATCTCACAGTTTCCATGGGTTAAGAGTCCATGCATGGTTCATCTGGGTCTTTTGCTCACGGTCTGACATAGCTGCAGTCAAAGTGTCACCTGCGTTATTTTCATCTGAACAGTGAAGTGGGGAAGAATCGAGTTCAAAGCTTATTTAGGTTGCTGGCAGAATAATTTTCCTTGAGGCTAGATGACTAATGCCCCATACTTTTTTGGTGGCTCTCAGCTGCTGGCTGCCCACAGGCTACAGGCTTGCCATGGGGATTTCTACAACAACACTTCTTAGTCCATCAAATCTTCATCTGAGGTACAAATCAGCTATAATGACATCATACATAACTAATCATGGGAGTAACATTCCATCATATTTGCCATAATCCGTTACCATCTATCGAAAATGTTGATGGCACAGTGATTAAAGTGCTATGGCTGCTAACTAAAAGGTTGGCAATTCAGACCCACCAGGCACTCCTCAGAAACTTGGACAGTTAGTTCTAATCCGTCCTATGGGGTTTCTATGAGTTGGAATCAACTCTATTGCAGCGGGTTTTGTTTGGTGGTTTATTATAGTTTATCAGTTACCAGCAAGTCACAAATGCCACCCACACTTAGTGGAGATGATTATACAAAGGTATGAATACCAAAAGGTATTCATTGGGGCTTACTTTACTGTCAGGCTGCCACACTCCCTGTGCCTAACTTATAAAATGGGTACGAAAGCACCTATTTCACAAGCCAGTTATGTGCATTCAAAATTAGATAACATATGTCAAGTGTTTACATGGTGCCTGGCACATTTTGATGTCATTGAATCAGATCCAAAGAATAACAGCCTCACATACAGCAGACCAAAATGTAGCCTGGTCCTTTGCCATTCTTACAGTTATTGCCATGTTTGAGCCCATTCTTGCAGGTACTGTGTCAATTCATCTTGCCAAGGGTCTCACTCTCTTGCTGATCCACTTTAACAAGCATGATGTCTTTCTCCAGGGACTGCTCTGTCATGGTAACATGTCCAAAGTCAGTAAGACAGTCTTGTCATCTTCACTTCACAGGAGAATCTGGCTGTATTTTCTCCAACAGATTTGTTACTTTTTCTAGCTGTCCATGGTAATTTAACATACATCACCAATACCGCAATTCAAATGCATCAAGTCTTCTTTGGTCTTCTTTTCTCACTGTGCAGCTTTTGCATGCATAAAAAGTGACTGAAAAAAATCATAGCATGGGTTAGGTGCACCTTAGTCATCAAGTGATATCTTTGCTTTTTAGCACTTTAAGGAGGTTTGCTGCAGATTTGTCCAGTACAATATGTTGGTTGATTTCTTGACTGCTAGTTCCCTGGATATTGATTGGAGGTCCAAGAAGAATGAAATCCTTCACAACTTCAGTTTCTTTGTACTTATCATGATCTTGTTTATTGGCCCAATTGTATGAGAATTTTTGTTTTATGTTCAGATAGATGTAATCAATACTGAAGGCTCCTTAATTCCCTCTGAAAACTAAGACCTGGTTTGAAAATTGAACAGAACTTTCTAGACACCCAGTGAGTCCTAGGACACGGCATAGGGCTGTCAATTTGGACTACATGCCACTAAGTGGGAAAATTCTGTTTCTTGCTGATCATTGCTCTTGTTGAATGGTTGGCTTGCGTGGACTAAAGGTATTAGAACTTTTAATTTTTTTTTCTTTTTGTTGGCCAGTAGGTGGGTGATGGGCATGAGGTGGCCACTACACTGAGCCACAGTGCTGAAGTAAACAGCATGTGCTGCAGTGAAGAGACAGAGTGTGGAATAGCCACATTTTGAGAGCCTAGCAGCAAACTGAGAACACCACAGCCCCTCCACCATCTCTTTTTGGCTCTCTGCCATAGATTCAGTTGTTTCATGGCAGGAGGAGTAGCTTGACTGGGTTGCCGTCTTGGTGAGCTGGGAGGTGGAATAACCCAACCGGAGGCCTCATCAGGGGCTAATTCTGAGGCCTGGAGGCAGTGCCAGTCTGGGAAGAACTATTGCAGCAGAAAGGCTGTGTTTAGCACAGTGTTGCCTTACAGGTAGGGTCCAGTGGGCAATGACAGGAGTGCAGTAGTCTCTCTCTACTTTGAACTACATTGTAGCATCTGGAGGTGGCCAAAGAGGTGCCCCCATTGTCAGCCAGAAGAAGGGACTTGCCATACCTGACAGCTTGACTGATTTCAGAAGCTGTCAGATAGTTTTTAGCTTTTTAAAATAAGACTGAGTGGAGAAATAACTGTTGTGCAGCCTGACAGCATCTCTTCCAGCCTTTAGTGACCCACATCATAGGGTTGGTTGATGGCCCTCTAGTGACTCTATAAGTAAGGTAGAGTCTTTTCCAGCTAGGAAGTTGAAACTGTCATCCCAGAAAGTCCACTGGAGCCAGTACTAGAGTACACAGAGATAGCTGGTGACCAGTTCCCTTCTCAGAACTATGCCTCAGCTCCTGTTGAGGCAATACTAGAGAAACAAAACAGCGTCTAGATGTCCTGAAAGCAATAGACCATTGCTAAGCATTTAAAGAAACAACCAACCATGGCTCCAGAAAACTCCCAAGATGAAGAATCAAAAAACTTCCCAGGTGAAGAAGCCTTTCTGAAACTACCAGAGGTCGAGTACAAAAGAATGATAGTGACCTCCTAGAGATTAAACAAGATGAAGCAGAGCAAAATGAAAAGTTAAACAAGCTATTTGAACTGAAGAAACATAAAAATTCTGAAATCCAACAGATCAATAACAAAATTGCAGAATTAGACAATTCAATTCAAAGCTAACAGAGCAGAACTGATGAACTAGAACTCAGACTTAGTGACCTTGAAGATAGAGCAACTGACACCAGAATTTATGAGGAGAAATTAGAGAAAAGAAACAAGAAAAATGAAGAGGCATTAAGAAATTTGTCAGACTCTATCAAGAGGAATAATCTATGATTAACTGGAGTTCCTGAACAGAGACAGATAGTTAAAAACACAGAGTATTGCTGTATAGTTGCTGACAGAAAACTTCCCTGAAATTATGAAAGAAGAGAACATAGATATCCAAGGCACGTATTGAACACCACAAAAAAATAGACTCCAAAAGAAAGATACGAATACGTATTCTAATCAAACTTAACAAAATGAAACATAAGCAGAAACTCTTAAAGGCAGCAAGATTTAAAGAAAAGTTAGCATTCAGAGGGAAGCCCTATAGGCCTTTGTCCC
Source organism: Heterohyrax brucei (assembly GCA_028571685.1). NCBI lineage: Eukaryota > Metazoa > Chordata > Mammalia > Hyracoidea > Procaviidae > Heterohyrax > Heterohyrax brucei. Next base: position 177,899,683 of record CM053141.1, read on the forward strand.
AATTCTTGGCAGGAACAATGTTGGCACGGAGGCAGTGGGATGACACATTCAAAGTCTTGAAGGAGAAAAACTTCCAACATATCCTGCAAAACTGTCTTTCAAATATGAAAATGAAATTAAGACATCAGCAGATAAACATAAGCTTAGAAATTCTGTAAAAACCAAACCAAAACTACAACAGACACTGAAAGAAGCTCTTTGCTTGAAAAACAAAATCATTAAGGAGCCAATGAAGGACACAATATCCAGAAACCTATTCAGTTAGGGAAGGCACAAAACTTAGTCAAAGCTATAACATTAAAAAAAGGGAACCAGCGATCATATCATGAAAACTAAGATAACATCACATTAAAAAGAGGGATACACTACAGTAGCAATAGTCCTTTCAGATGGAGAGGAAGTTAATAATATATGTAGAAGTCAAAATTGAGTTTAAACTTAGAATATTGAGAGGGATCATAGGGGTAGCCTCACCAAGCATGATAATAATGCAACATATAAAAACAAGAAATATAGTACAGGAGTCTCAACAAGCACAGAACCAACAACGAAAAAGTTGAAAAGTCAATCCACAAGGAAAAATGACCCACAACAGAATATCAAGAGCAACATAGAAAACACCAACACAAAAATAAGTACATCAGAATGACAGCACTAAACACATACCTATCAATAATTACACTGAATATGAATGAACATTCCAGTAAAGAGACAATGAGTGACATCTTGGATCAAAAGACAAGACTCATCTATGTGTTGCTCACAAGAAACAAATCTTAGACTTAAAAATAGGAAAAAAAAAGAAAATTAAAGAACGGAATAATGTATACCAAGCTAACAATATACCAAGAGCAGGTGTGGCAATAATAATCTCATATAAAATAGATTTTAATGTATAACCCACCATCATGGACAAGGATGGTCCCTATTTATTGCTGAAAGGTTTAATACACAAGCAGGACTTAACAATACTAAATATTTATGCACCCAAAACTAGAGCATCTAAATACACTGAAGAAACACTGACTACATTGACAAATGAGATAGAGCAATCCACAATAATAGTGGGAGACTTCAACACTCCACTGTCAGTATTGGACAGATCTTGTAGAAAAAAGCTCAATAAAGACACAGATTTTATTGTAACAATTAACCAGCTAGACCTCATCGACATATACAGAACTTACTATCCATCAACAGATAAGTACACTTCTTCTCCAATGCACATGGAACATTTTGCAGAATAGACCGTGTGTTAGGACATAAAGCAAATCTCAACAAAATCCAAACCATTGAATTATTGCAAAGCATCTTCTCAGACCATAAAGCCATAAAAGTCAAAACCAGTAGCAAAAAAAATAGATAGAAATTGGAACTCATGGAAACTGAACAACACCTTGCTCAAAAAGCTGTGGGTTATAGAAGAAATCAAGGGCAAAATACAGAAATTTACGTACTGAAATGAGAATGAAAACACACATTACTGCAACCTATGGGATACAGTCAAAGCAGTGCTCAGAGGTCGATTTATCTCTAATAAATGCACACATCTGGAAGGAAGAAAGCACCAAAACCAAAGAATTAACCGTACAGTTTGAACAAGTAGAAAGAGAGCAACAGAGGAACACCTCAGGCACTAGAAGAAAACAGATCATGGAGATCAGAGTAGAACTAAATGAATTAGAGAATAAAAGAACAATTGAAAAAATTAACATAATCAAAAGCTAGTTTTTTCAAAAGATCAACAAAATTGACAAACCCTTGTTAAACTTACTAAAGAAAAACAGGAGAGGAAACAAACAACCTGAATAAGAAATGAGATGTTACAACACATCCAACAGAAATCAAAAGTATCATAACAGAATACTATGAAAGACTACACTCTAACAGAACTGAAAACCTAGAGGAAATGGACAAATTCCTAGATTCATATCACCTACCAAGATTATCACAAGGAGAAGCAGAACAACATAGTCAACCCATCACAAAGCAAGAGATTGAAAAAGTCATAGAGAAACTACCAACCAAAAAAAAGCCCAGGCCTAGATGCCTTCACTGCAGAATTCAACCAAGCTTTTAGAGAAGAGTTGACTCCAATATTACTGAGACTATTTCACAGCATAGAAAGGGATAGAATACTCCCAGATGCATTCTAAGAAGTCAGCAGAACCCTGGTACCAAAGCCAGGGAAAGATCCCACAAAAAAGGAAAATTACAGACCAGTATCACTCATGAACCTAGATGCAAAAATCTTCAATAAAATTCTCCCCAGTAGAATTCAACAACCTACCAAAAAAAAAAAAAAATTCATCATGACCAAATTGGATACATACCAGGGATGCAAGCCTTGTTCAACATCAGCAAAATAATTAATGTGATCAAACACATAAATAACACCAAAGATAAGATCACCTGATTTTGTCAACTGATGCAGAAAAGGCAGGTGACAAAGTCCAATACCCATTCATGATAAAAACTCTTGGCAAAATAGGAATAGAAGGCAAATTCCTCAGTGCAATAAGGGGTATCTACACAAAGCCAGCTGTGAACACCATCCTGAGTGGAGGGAGACTGAAAGAATTCCCCTTGAGAACAGGAACTAGACAAAGATGCCCACTCTCACCACCTCTATTCAGCATTGTACTGTAAGTAAATAAAGGGCATCTGCATTGGCAAAGAAATAAAAATCTCCCCATTTGCAGATGGTATGATTGTACACACAGACTATCCTAGAGAATCCATAAGTAAATTACTCAAACTAATAGAAGAGTTAAGCAAAGTATCAGGATATAAGATCAATATAAGTAAATCAGTAGGATTCCTTTATATCAACAAGGAGATCATTAAAAAAGAAATTGCCAAATCAATGCCATTTACTATACTACACTATAGCCCCCAAGAAGATAAAATATCTAGGAATAAATCTAAGCAGAGAAACAAAAGACCTATACAAAGAGAATTACAAGACCTTACTGAAAGAAACTAAGAGAGACCTACATAAATGGAGAAACCTACCTTGCTCATGGATAGGAAGAATTAACATTGTCAAAAGGGCTATTTTATGCAAACTGATCTATATATACAATGCAATCCCAACACAAATTCCACTGTCATTTTTTAATGAGATGGAGAAACATCACCAACTTTGTTTGGAAAGGGAAGAAACTCTGGATAAGCAAAGCACTGCAGAAGAGGAATATAGTGGGAGGCTTCTCATTACCTGACCTTAGAATTTTTACACTCTCACAGTAGTCAAAACAGCCTGGTACTGGTACAAAAAGAGACATATAGACCAACGGAGCAAAATTGAGACCCCACAGATGCCACCATTCTCCTACGAACAGGTGATATTTGACAAAGGCCCTAAGATTGTAAGCTGGGGTAAAAACAGTCTCTTGAACAAATGGTACTGGCAAAACTGGATAGCCATCTGCAAAAAATTGAAACAAGACCCATGTCTCAATCTTACACAAAAACCAACTCAAATTGGATAAAAGACCTAAATATCAAACCTAAAACAATTAAGACAATGCAAGAAAAAATAAGGTAAACAATAGAAGTTTTAATACAAAACTTAGACAGACTTCAAAATCTGACAAAGCATGAACAACAAAAGAGAAAATAGAGAAATGTGAAGTACTAAGAATCAAACACTTTTGCTCATCCAAAGACTATCAAAAGAATTTAAAAAAACCCTACAGAATGGGAAATAATATTTGGCAACTATATGTCAAATTGACTTCTGATCTGCATAATCTACAAAACCCAGTGCCATCAAGTTGGATCTGACTCACTGCAAAATATCAACAAGAAAAGGGTAAATAACCCAGTTAAGCACTGGGCAAAGGAGATGGACAGACACTTCACTAAACAGGAAATCCAAACAGGCAAAAGACACATGAGGAAATGCTCTCAATCATTAGCTGCTAGAGAAATCCAAACCAACACTACAGTGAGATACCTTCTCGCTCCAGCAAGGTTGGCCATGATCCAAAAACACAAAACAGCAAATGATGGAGAGGCTGTGGAGAGACTGGAACTCTCCTGCACTGCTAGTGGGATTGCAAAACGGTACAACCTCTTTTTGGAAAGCAATCTGGCTCTTCCTCAAAAAGATGAAAATAGATATACTGTTTGACCCTGTAATCCCACAGCTCAGAACGTATCCTACAGAATCAAGGACACGCACATCAACAGATACATGCACACAAATGTTTATTGCAGCACAGTCCACAACAGCAAAAAGATGGAATCAACCCAGATGCACTACAACAGATGGATGGATAAACAAACTATGGTACATATACTCAATGGGACACCATGCGATGATAAAGAACAGTGATGATTTTAGGAAGCATCTCCTAATCCAGTTTCAACTGGAAAACATTATGTTGAATGAAATCAGCCAGCAGCACAAAAACAAATATTGTATGAGACCACTTCTATAAGGACTTAGAAACAGACTTATGTACAGAAGAAAAGACTCTTTGACAGCTACAAGGGAGGAGAGAGAGGGAGGTAGACGGCTGGTTATAGATTGGATAGTCAATAGAAATTTGATTTGTGAAAGCAGTGACAGCACACAGTAGAAAGAAGATCAACTTAACTGGATGCCAGCATAAACTGAAAACTCTTCTAATTCTAACCCAATATTGCAAGGATGGTGTAGCAGTGGCAGGGAGTCTGGGGACTGTGATCTCAGGGGACATCAAGGCCAATTGACATAACTAGCCTATTGCTAAGACAGTCTTCTGCACTCTATATTGGTGAGTGGTGTCTGGAGTCTTAAAAGCTAGCAAGTTGCCATCTGAGGAGCATCAAATGATCCTAACTCACCCAGAACAGATGATCACCAAGGACAAGAAAGGTATGAGGGAAAAAAAGCCCAGAAAACAGAAGGACCCACGTGAATGGGTGACCATATCAACATACGACCAAAAGAACCAGACTGTGGCCAGCCAACACCAATGACAGCCATGATGGGGCACACAGTGTTGAGTCCCAGTGGTAATACAAGAAAAAGAGGGGTGCACCTCAAGAATTCCACTAGAAGACCACAATTGATTGTCCAAAGGCCTGGGAGTTCTCCTGGGAGCATGGGCCCTAGATCTGATGCTGCCCCGATTATAAATCATTACTGAGGTTAACTTTTCAGACCGGAGTGAATTGGACTTGGGGACACATCGTGACCACATGATGTGTGCACTTTATGGTTCTATGCATCTATAGCGTGCTGTCCTACTGAGCTCTTACTAGAGGGGAGAGGAGAGGGTGCAGAGGAGGGGACAGAAGGTTGTTAAAAGGGTATGACATGTATAGAATGGAAAGGAGGAGTGTGCTGTCACTGAGTAAGGAGAGCAGAAGGGGCTGCAGATAGGCAGGCGTGCAAATTTAACTTGGATTGTATACCTTCACTCAATCATAATAAAAAAAAAGAAGATGATGAAAGGAATACAGAGTCGGTATACCAGAAAGAACTAATAAATGTTCAGCCATTTGAAGAGATAGCATATGATCAGGAACCAAAGGTACTGAAAGAATAAGTCAAAGCTGCATTGAAGGCATTGGAAAAAACAAGACTCCACAAATTGATGGAATATAAATTAAGATATTTCAACAGATGGAGTCAGCACTCGAAGTGATCACTCATCTGTGCCAAGGAATTAGAGAACAGCTACCTGACCAACCAACTGGAAGACACCCATATTTATGCTTATTCCCAAGAAAGGTGACCCAACTGAATGTGGAAATTACTGAACCTTAATATCATGTGCGAGTAAAATTTTGCTAAAGATCATTCAAAAGTGACTGCCACAATGTATTTACAGGGAATTGCCGGAAACTCAAGTTGGATTCAGAAGTGGAGGTAGAACCAGGGATATCATTGCTGATATCTTGGCTGAAACAAGGAATACCAGAAAGATGTTTACCTGTGCTTCATTTACTATGCAAAGGCATTTGACTGTGTGTATCATAATAAATTATAGATAACATTGTGGATAATGAGAATTCCAGAATTCTTCATTGTGGCCATGAGGAATCTGTATATGGATCAAGAGGCAGTCATGTGAACAGAACATGGCAACACTGCAAGGTTTAAAGTCAGGAAAGATGTGTGCCAGGGTTGTATCCTTTCACCATACCTTTTAAATCTGTATGCCAAGTGGTAAACTGAGAAATTGGGCTACATGAAGAATAATGAGGCACCAGGAGTGGAGATATCACAATCCCACTTGTTGGAAGTGAAGAAGACTTGAAGCACTTACTGACAAAGATCTAAGACTTCAGCCTTCAGTATAGATTGCATTTGAACATTAAGAAAACAAAGATCCTCACAACTGGGCCAGTAAGCAACATCATGATTAATGGAGAAAGAATTAAGGTTGCCAGGGATTTCATTTTCCTCATTTCCACAATCAATGCCCATGGAAGCAGCAGTCAAAAAATCAAAAGACACATTGCGTTGGGAAAATCTGATGCAAACGACATCTTTAAAGTATTGAAAAGTAAAAATGTCACCTTGAAGACTATGGTGCCTCTGACCCAAGCCATGGTTTTTCAGTCTCATTATATGCATGTGAAAGCTGGACAATGAACAAGGAAGACAGAAGTAGAAGGGATGCCTTTGAATTATGGTGTTGGAGAAGAATACTGAATGTACCATGGACTGCCAAGGAAACAAACAGATCTGTTTTGCAAGAAGCACAGCCAGAGTCCTCCATGGAAGCAAAGACATTGAGATGGCATCTAAGATACTCTGGACATGCTGTCAGGAGGTATCAACTTCTGGAGAAGGACACCATGCTTGGTAAAGTGGAGAATCAGCGAAAAAGGGACAGATCCTTAACAAGATAGACTGACAAAGTGGCTGCAACAATGGGCTCAAGCATAGCAATGATTGTAGGTATGTAGCAGGACCAGGCAGTGTTTTGTTCTGTTGTGCACTGGCTCACTGTGAGTTGGACCTGACTTGACAGCATCTAGCAACAACAGCCAATTATAGTATTTTTTTTACTGTTAGTTCCTGCTTCCAACCTCCAGCCATCCTGGTGAAACAGCCACTTGGATCACTTGACCTTCTCTGTGTGGGGGCTAATATCTCCCTGTAGGAGTGTTTCTTGTGTTTTCAGTAAATCTTTGTTTCACTTTAACTGTCTGCAAGGTTTACCCTAGGACAATACTCACCCTCCTTGGAATGCATCCAAACCATAAAAGAAGAATTACTCAAGTTTAAGGGTACACTTAAGTACAGAGATGCTCATAGCAGCATTATTTGTAATAGCCCCCCAGATGGAAACGATTCTGTGCGGTAGAGTGTTAACTCAGCATCCCTGGGTTGCTTAAGTCCTGCACATTCCAGAGGAAGCCTGCATTGGTAGGAATGGTCCTTGATTAAGCTGTTGGGAGATAACCTCTGAACGCTTGGGATGTCCTGCCTAATAAAGTTGTTTTTGCATGCCTGAGGCCTTAAGCCATGCTGTACCCATACGATCAGATTATTTGTTGAATTTAGTGTGATCAGTTATTAATGGTTAACAGCATGACTTTTGGTGAATGCCTATTTTTGTATGCCTGAGTGTGAGTGGACCAGATGATAGCTATATACACACATACATACATACATATATATATATATATATTTTTTTTTTGAGGCCCTGGACCATGCTGTATCACTGAACTCTGGGAAACTAGAAACTGAGTAGCTAAGATCACGAGCCCCTGGGTGGAGCAAATGGTTAAGCACCAGGCTGCTAGATGAAAGTCTGGTGGTTTGAATCCTTCTAGAGGTGCCTCAGAAGAATGGCCCGGCAATTTATTTTTAAATGATCATAGCCACTGAAAATCCTATGAAGTAAAACTACTCTGACACACATGGAGCTACCCGAGTTGGAACTGGCTCAACAGCACTTTTTAAAGCTAAGATCAGTCATGCTGCATACCTGTGTAACTAATCCCCAATAAAAACTCCAGACACTAAAGAAAAGGGACAGAAAAAAATAAGAAAAAAAAAATCTCTGGACCCCAATATTCTAGTGAGCTTCCCTTGCTGGCAACATTTTGCACATGTTGTCTTGCATCATTCTGACGAGAATTAACCTACATTTAAGTCCCTTAGGAGGGATCCCTTGGAAGCTTGTGTGTGGTTTCTGCAGGACTTTGCCCTCTGTGCCTTTTCCGTTTGCTGATTTTAATGTGTCCTTCTCACTTGGCTGGCTGTAATAAGCTTTAATAGTTTTTCTGAGTTCAATGAGTCCTTCTAGTGAATCATTGAACCTGAGGGTGGTTTTGGGTATCCCCAACACAAACTCAAACATCTATGGATGAAAGAGAAATAAAGTGTGACACTGTATGTTAAGACAGATAACACACAATGCCTACTTTTGTTTGCCAACTTCATTATACCCCTAACATTTTCATAAATGTGGCCAGACTGACTTCTATTTTACTTGTTGCTATAAAAACAAATTAGTGTAACATGCTTAAGAAAATACCTGATGGGGTAAGAGCATGGTTGGCCAACAAACATTGAAGGAGCACTTTATTTGTGTAAAAATATGGCATATTCAGGCAATAAAATATTCAGCAGTAAAAAAAATGAAATATTGATCAATTCTATAGCATTTGTAAACCTTGAAAACATTATGCTAAATGAAAGAAGTCAATCACAAGGGACCACATATTGTGATTTTGTTTATATAAAAAGTTCAGAAGAAGAAAATCTACTGAAACAGAAAGGAGATTAGTGGTTGCCCAGGGCTTGGGGAGAGGAGGAGCTAGGGGAGGAGAGTGACGTCTAAAGGGTGCAGGTTTTTTCTTGAATCAATGAAATGTTCTAAAATGGATTGTGGTGATAGATGTACAACTCTGTGAATATACTAAAACCCACTGCGTTATATGCTTTAAATGAGTTAATTGTGTAGTGTGTGAATTACACTTCATTGAAGCTGTTAAGTGGAAGAAAGATGTGGCGCTCTGCTCTCATAAAGATTATAGCCTTGGAAACTCCATAGGGCAGTTCTAGCGTGTCCTCTCGTGTCTCTATGAGTTGGAATTGACTCGATGGCAATGGTACGGTATTGCAAAGTTGTTAAAAATTACACTTTGGTATTCAAATAGTAGTAGCTAACAATAGTTTAATTTTGTGGAGTTAGAAGAGTGAAGCCATGTGTAAGGGCTTGTTCATATATTTTGAGTAAAGTTTTATTATTTAAACATGAACATTTTGGGACAGCAACTAGGATCTATAAACAATGGGTATATACATGTTTTGTATGAGAAATTGTCATGAATTGTAATAAAACCCAGTGTAAATAAATAAATATGAACCAAGAAAAGTAAAAATTTTCCCTTTTTGCAGATGTATGGCCAAATTTAAACTTATAAATTGCATATTTATATATACTTGTTTTTAGAGTGTCAGTAGTATTTCTCTTACCCAGTGATTTTTTAAAATCCACAGAATTGAAATTACTGACATTTAATTTTTGAAATTTATTTGTATAAAGAAAAAAAAAAGGCAGGGAGGAACCCTGGTAGCCTAGTGGTTAAGTGCTACTATGGCTGCTAACCAAAAGGTCAGCAGTTCAAATCTGCCAAGTGCTCCTTGGAAACTCTATGAAGCAGTTCTACCCTGCCCTGTAGGGTCACTAAGAGTCGGAATTGACTCAAAGGCCCTGGGTTTTTGTTTTTGTTTTTTTAAAGAAAAGTGTAGTAAAATCACTTGGCGACTTTCTAAAAAGTGATGGGATATTTCAATTTATGTGTAACAATCTTTAAATTCATTTCACTTTTTCCCTGCCTTTCTCTGACACGCTGACTGCGTAAGTATAAGTGGCTGTGTTCTTTTCTGCGCATCATAGTTCAGTAGTAATAAAACTCAGCTGCTGGATTAGTCAATTCTGACCTCTTTAATACAGTACAATTTTTGCATCATTAAGTCTGTACAATTAGTTCTAAAACATTACCCTGCAAAGCAGCTGATCCATACTTGGATGGCCAGTCTCAGCTTGGGCCATGTGGCTTTTAAGGAAGGAACTGGAACACCAAGAGCTTCTACCTTCAGTGGACCTACAGTTGGATCAGTCACCAATGGCCACCCCAGCGATGCCCATGGGAGAATAAGACCCAGAGGAACCATGCATTCTTCCTGACAGCCACACATCAGATCCAGCAGGTTTTGCATTTAAGGAGTCAGGACTTGTAGGTCTGGGTACATCCGTGCCTTCCCACACTCCAGAATCACCATCAGAAAGTTATTTTCTTCCATAGCTTACCGAGGCTGCCCACCCATTATAGGGTACGTGGATACGGGATATAGAAACCCTCATGGTGCAGTGGTTAAGAACTGTGACTGCTAACCAAATGGTCGGCACTTCTCATGCACCACATGCTTTTTGGAAACTCTGTGTGGCAGTTCTACGTCGTCCTATATCGTTGCTGTGAGTCAGAATGGACTTGACAGCAGGGAATTTTTGGGGGGTGGGGTTGCAGGGGTGTGGGGTACACATCAGTTTGGGAATCACGACTGACTGGAAAATATTTTCACTTTCTGTACTTTTTGAGTGAGTAATTCTCACTTGGCTGGCTTTTGGCAATTTTCTTCTACTCTAAGTCCCTTCCAAAGTTACTCCATAAAGTGTCTTTTTATTTTTAAATACATGCTTGAAAAATATTTGTTGTTGTTGTTAGCTGCTGCCTAGTAGATTCTTATGGCATATAACTCACGGTGACCTCATGTGTGCAGAGTAGAACTGGATTTTCAAGGATGTGGCCTTTTGAAACTGAGTCACCAAGCCTGTCTTCTGAGGCACTTCTGGGTGTTTGAACAACCAAACTTTTGCTAGTATACCGCTTAATGGTTTGTATTACCAAGGAACTGCTTTGAAAAATACAGGGAAGCCAAAAGTAGGAAATAAAAAGCATTAAGAGATGACCATTGTTAATACCATGGTATATTATATACAGTTCTAACAGAAAGAAAAACTACAAATATGAGCTACATATACATGTCAATGTGACATAGCAGCCACACTTAAAGAGGTCCAAAGACATCAGGGAAATGAAATTTTAAACTATTTTTATTTAACCTCATATACCCCAAATATCATTTCAATATATAATCAATTTTAAAGTTATTAATTAGGTATTTTACATGATTTTTTACTGTCTTTGAAACTCAATGTGTTTTTCACACTTACAAAACTCATTACCTTTCTGAAGTAGATGCATAAGGTTAACTGGGCAGCTCCTGTCCTGAGGAGAGACGCGACGGGTGGAGGGAGATTGGACCTGGTTGAACAGACATGGGAAGTACAGTGTGGAAACGCGAAGTGTACTGTCTCAGTGTGAGGAGAGCAGCTAGGATTACATAGCAGTGTGTGCAAATTTTTTATGACAAACTGACTTGGCTTATAAATTTTCATTTAAAGCACAATAAAATATTTTTAAAAAACCGATGGCCTTTGAGTTAGTTCTGACTCATAGCAACCCTACAGGATGGAGTAGAATTGCCTCATAAAGTTTCCAAGGAGCACCGGGCAGATTTGAACTGCCAGCCTTTTGGTTAGCAGCTGTAGCACTTAACCACTGCACCATTATACCACATCTCAGTTTGGACCAGGCACATCTCAAGCACTCAGTGGCCACGTGTGGCCAGTGCCTACCGTATTACTGCAAGATGTGTGTGTATATAAAATATTGTGAACCCCACCCAAAATTTGGTTCAGATATCTTGCTAAAGAGGGAGCACCCAAGCTCTTATCACTTTGCTCAGATGTGGATGTGGGACTGAAAGTGAAGAAGGAGGGATGACGCTGAAAATTTCTTGGCAGTGAAACATCAGGAGGTGGAGTCAGCCTCTCTCTATACCCAAAATATTACAATTTCAACATATAATCAGTATAAAAATTATTCATAAGGTATTTACATTCTTTTGTATTTTCTTGTAACAACCCAGCGTGATTTTTACACCTAATGTGTTTTAAGCACAAACACACACTGTTAATTGCCATTAAGGTGACCCCTAAGTGCAGAGTAGAACTGCTCTATAGGGTTTTCAAGAGGGTGACCTTTCAGAAGCAGATTGTTAGGCCTGTGTTCTGAGATGCCACTTAGTAGATTAGAATCTCCAACTTTTCACTGGTAGTTGAGTGCTTAACTGTTTGTGTCACCCAAACCAGGGACTCATATGTATCTCTGTTGCTGTATCAGGGGAGAGAAAAGGGAAGGTATCCTTTCAGATGAGTCAAGACAAAGGTCCATGATTTAAAAAAAAAAGGAAGGCGGTATCAAAAACCAAACCTGTGGCCACCGAGTTGATTCTGATTTATAGCAACCCTACAGGACAGAGTAGAATTGCCTCATAGATTTCCCAAGGAGCGCCTGGTGGACTTAAACTGCTGACCTTCTGGTTAGCAGCTGTAGCATTTAACTACTATGCCACAGGGTTTCCATGGGTGGTAGACTGGAAGGCACTAAAAGCTAAGATGTAGCAAAAGAAGACTGTGTGGGCTAGTTTTGGTAAAAAAGAACAATAAACCTATTCTACTGCCATCAAGTTGATTCTAACTCATAGTGACCCTGTAGAAAAACAGAGTAGACCTGCCCCATAGGGGTTCCTTTTGGTTAGTAGCCAAGTGCTTAATCGATAGGGGTGGATCACGTTGTATTATATCTCATCATGGAAGTGACCACAATATCATAGAACTACCATACCACTGGTAATCACGGCCCAAACAAGTTAACACACACCTTAACCATCACAACGGCCTTGATGCTTTTATACAGCGTTGTCAGTTATTTTTCCAAACCTCCCTCAGTTCGTTTCTCTGATGTTTCCTTGTGATTCAATCCAGATGACACGTTTTATCAAGAATGTGACACACATGATGCTGTATCCTGATGCTGTATCCTTCTCAGTGCATCATATCAGGAGGCTCACAAAGTTGATGTGGTTCATCACTGGTAATGTTAATGTTGATCATATGTTAATAGGGACACATGCCAGGTTTATCTACACAAAAGCTATTATTTTTTCCCTTGGCATTAAAACATCTTGTGGGAAGATGCTTGGGAACTGTTTTAGTCATCTAGTGCTGCTTTAACAGAAATACCACAAGTAGACGGCTTTAAAAAGAAAAAATTTGTTTTGTCATAGTCCAGTAGGCTAGAAGTCCATATTCAGGACATATTCTACCCAGGAGAAGGCTTTCCACCTTGTCAGCTCTGGAGGGAAGTCCGGTATTGTATCAGTCTTTGTCCAGGAAGCATCTTGGCGCAGGAACCTCAGGACTGAAGGATGCACTCTTCTTCTGGTGCTGCTTGCTTGGTGGTGTGTGGTTCCCAGTTCTCTGCCTGCCTCAGTGTCCTTTTATTTCTTGCAGGATGAAAGGAATAAGGGTGGGACAAGCCATACTCCAGGGAAACTCCCTCTACAGTGGAGCAGAGAGGTAATCCTGTGAAGGGATTTACAGACCCACCTTAATCCTTTAACATGCAGCACAGGAAAATGATGAATGGAAGACAATCACAAAATGTTGGGAATCATGGCCCGGCCACATGGCTATACATACTTTTGGGAGGACACATTTGAAGCCATGACAGCTTTCTTTGCCGGATCTGGAGGAAGGATTTGTCATCAGTCTTCCTCTGGGCTGGAAGCTTCTGAGGCAAAGGGACCTTTGTCCTTTCCAAAGGATGCACTCAGCCTCCAGCACAGCTCCTTGATGATATGAGGTCCCCAAATCTCTCCAATAGCTTCTTTCCTTCATATCTCAAGAGATTGTCTTAAAGCACAAAACAGTCTTGTACACTGAGTCCTGCCCTACCAACACAACTGCTGCCCACCCACCTTCATTAACATCACAGAGGCAAGATTTACAAAATGATGGAACAGAACACTATACCAAAAATCATGTCCTAGCTAAATTGCTACACAGATTTTTGGTGGAACACAATTCAGTCCATGACAGGAATTATGTTAATACTCTTTCTTATCACACATTTACCCACTAATTTTAGTATACATTGATGATTCTTGGTTGCAACAATAATTTCACCCAATGGTCACTTTTTATTTTTATCATTCCTTCTACATTTATTAATGTGAATTCTGTGAAAAGAAGATTGCCCCCTTTTGTTTTTTAATAAAACATTTCTACTTTTGAGATGATCAGAGACCATCATGTTGATTTCCCAGGATCCTTTGTATCTGATTCTTGGGTTTCTCCAGTTCTGAGCTATTCACTTACATGCCTGCTTTAAAGGAAAAAAAGAAGACCTCATTTATTTCACGTATATGCCTCATGATTTTCATGCCTATTAACAGAATCTTCAGTAGAATAGGTAAAAGTGTACTCAGTGCTTGCCAGATGAAGAAGAATGCGTAAATTATTTAAGAGTACTGTTTCTATACAATTTAGATGTACCCATTTACACATAAAAATTAATGATCATTAGATATCATTTCCATGTGTTCATTATAACCAATCCCAAAGCATTCGAGAAATCCTAAGGTAATGTTACTCTATGCGCTTGATTATAAAACCACTTTTCTTAAAAAAGAGTAATGATAGATTTGTCTTTCTTAAAACCACTTATTTACATTAATGGTAGAGCTTTCTTAATCGTCTTTTTGAAAATGCTCTTCTTTTTGCATCCATCCAAAAACCATTTACTGAGGGAGTTCTGTATGCCAGGCTCTGTTGTAGGTGCTGGGGACAAATCAGCCAGCAAAATAGACCCAAACCTCTGCCTTCATGAAGATCCACTTTAAAGAGGGAAACTGAAAGAAACAAAACAATAAATCCTATAATTTGCTGCTTTGGAAAGCAAGCTGAGTAACAGAGCAGAGGAAACCTCTAACACAGACATGAAGAGAAAAGACCTCTCAGATGACATGGGTGGGGTGAGATTTGAGCAGAGAACTAAAAGAAATGACAGAGAAGCCTCATGACTATCTGGAGGAAAAGCATTTGAGAAAAAAGAACAGCAAATGTAAAGTTCTGTTTTAGTGATAATGGTTGGAACATATTTCCCTAGTGAGAGGTTATTGTGAGTCTACAGAACCCTGGTGGTACAGTGGTTAAGCGCTCGGCTACTAACCAAAGGGAATCCCTATGGGGCAGGTCTACTCTGTTTTTCTACAAGGTCACTGTGAGTTAGAATTGACTTGACAGCAGTAGAATAGGTTTATTTTTCTTTTTTACCAAAACTAGCCCACACAGTCTTCTTTTGCTATGTCTTAGCTTTTCGTGCCTTCCGATCTACCACCTATGGAAACCCTGGTGGCATGGTAGTTAAATTCTACAGCTGCTAACCAAAAGGTCGGCAGTTTGAATCCATCAGGTGCTCCTTGGAAACTCTATCAGGCAATTCTACTCTGTCCTATAGGGTTGCTTCTCTAGAAAACCTAGCCTGAAACAGTCATGACTGATTAAAGAAAACTTGAGGAAACTGTCAGATCTGAGGTATCCTATAGGGTTTTGCTTCTCTAGAAAACCTAGCCTGAAACAGTCATGATTGATTAAAGAAAACTTGAGGAAACTGTCAGATTTGAGGTGACTGTGTGGACATCAGGAGCCCTGTGGTACAGTGGTTAAGCATTTAGCTTTTGTCTTAGTCATCTGGTTCTGCTTTAACAGAAATGCCACAAGTGGATAGCTTTGAAAAGGGGACTTTTATTTTGTCACAGTCTAGTAAGCTAGAAATCCAAACTT
Source organism: Heterohyrax brucei (assembly GCA_028571685.1). Taxonomy (NCBI): domain Eukaryota; kingdom Metazoa; phylum Chordata; class Mammalia; order Hyracoidea; family Procaviidae; genus Heterohyrax; species Heterohyrax brucei. The sequence goes on from CM053141.1 coordinate 177,915,399, forward strand.
GGGGTGTCAGTTACAGGGGAAGGCTTTCTCTGTTGGCTATAGATAAAGGTCCTTGTCATCCGTCTCCTCCTGGATGAGAAAATTCTGATATGCAGGAATCTTAAGTCCTTTTCAAAGGGTACACTCTGCTCCCCAGCACGGCTTCTTGTTGGTATGAGGTCTCCATTTTTCTCTGCTAGCTTCTTTCTTTTACATCTCAAGAGATTGCCTCAAGGCACAATTTTACACTATGAATCCTGCCAGACCAACATGACTGCTGCTCATCCTGCCTCACTAATATCAAAGAGGCAGGGTTTACAATATGAAGGATCATCATCCGATGTCAAGAATCACGGCCTAGCCAAATTACTACGCATGTTTTTGGGGGGGACATAATTCAATCCATGACAGCTTCTAACTGAAAGGTCAGTGGTTTGAATCACACCAGCTGTTCCAAGTGACAAAGATGTAGCAGTCTACTTCCATAAAGATTTACAGCCTAGCAAAGCCTATGGGGCAATTCTACTCTCTCCCATAGGGTTGCTATGAGGTAGAGTCGATTCAATGGCAACAAATTTGGATTGGTTTAGGGGGATATATCAGCTAAGCATATTGCTGAATCCTGAATTGGATCCTGGACCAGAAACATTAGTGGGTCTAATTGACAACATTTGAATGTAGTCTACACATAAGTTTATTAACTCATCCATCCATGTTAACTTCCTGATTCAAATTTTTATACATGGAAGATGTTAACATTAGGGAAGCTGGGAACTTTGTACTATTTTTGCAGTTTTTTCAAAGTCCAAGATGAATTCAAAGTGAAAAATTAAAGAGACACATATGCTTACTTGGTAATCTCACGTGAGCGTGATAACAATGTTAATAGTAATAATACTAGCTAACATTTATTGAGTACTCATGACATGAGAGGTCCTGTGTTGAGCTCTTTACATTTCTTCTTTACCCTACCCCTAAGCAACAGGTGTTACTGCTCTTCCCTCTTTATAACTAAGGGAGTTGATACACAGAGAGGGTAAGTAATTGCCCCAAGTCACACAGCTGGTTGAATTGTAAAGTGTGTTAAAACCTTTATAGTCTGATACCAGTACATTTCTAACCACTACACAGGCTGCCCTGTGGCACAGCGGTTGTTAACTGAAAGGTTGGTGGTTTGAATCCATCATCCACTCCGTAGGAGAAATCCCATAAAGATTTCAGCCTAGGAAGCAGTAGGGCAGTTCTACTCTGTCCTATGGGTCGCTGTGAGTTGGCATTGGCTCAAGGATACCTAATACCACACACGCTTACTTTTCCTGGTTTCCAAGTCTATAGATTTCTTATGAGATGTGAAATTGTTGTTTTTGATGAATTTCTGCCTAGACTTAGAATCACCTCAACAAAAGATATACTTCATCTAGAGCCCTGCACAGTGGTTAAGAGCTTGGCTGCTGACTAAAATGTTGGCAGTTCAAATCTACCAGCTGTTCTTTTGGAAATGCTATGCAGCAGTTCTACTCTGAACTGTAGAGTTGCTATACGTCAAAATCAACTTGATGGCGCTGGGTTTAGTTTCGGTGTTATACTTCATATACAAACTCTAGTGATGAAAACCCATCACATACACAGGTGTATGCTATATCCTGTTTCCTTACGGGTCATTCCCACAATTATCCCCCATCTGATGAAAGTCAATGTCTGCTTATTTAGGAACACTGAACATTTATAACCGTAGCTTTCCCTGGAAAGGAGTGTTAGTCACTCAAAGAGAGCAAGTAACTAATTTAAGTGAAATTTTGGATTGAACTGAGGCATCCGTATCATAGGTGACTATATTCAGGGGCAATGGAACTATTTAAGAAAAGCTGAAAACAAATCTTTTGCCTATTTTATAGCAGACAGAATTGCTCACTGGGCTTCATTCCTTTTGTTTTCTTGAGTCATTTCTCCATTCAATTAGCCTTCATCAAGCACCTCTGGGCTTCAGGGCACTAGGCTCAGCATGACTTGAGGGAGAAGACAGCTGTGGTTTTCAGTTAGTCTCTCATTCAGGATTGGCCCTGAGACAAAAATGGTGGAGGCAGAAGCCTATAAAGGCAAATTGTCAGGCCCCAATTCTTAACGCCTCCCCCTATAGGCATTGTCTTCTGAGTGCCAGAAGGTCATTTTCTTGTAAGGTCACTATATGCCCATGACTCCCTCCTCCCTTTCACCAGCCCAAATTTTGAACATGGATTCTGGACATGTATATCCAGTTCTAACTGGACATCCCATTGGTCGTCCCATAAACAAACAAGTGAACGAATGAACAAGCCAATGAACACCAACTCATAGCAACGCTATAGGACAGAGCAGAACTGGCCCATAGGATTTCCAAGGCAGTAATCATGATGAGAAACCCTGGTGGCATAGTGGTTAAGTGCTATGGTTGCTAATCAGAAGGTCAGCAGTTTGATCCACCAGGTCCTTCATGAAAATTCTATAGAGCAGTTCTGGTCTGTTCTGTAGAGTTGCTATGAGTCAGAATGAACTTGACAGCAGTGAGTTTGCTTTTTGTTTAATCGTTAAGGAAGCAGCTTGTCATATCCTTCTCCCTTGAAGCAGCTGATGGGGTAGACCTGTCGACTTTTTGATTGTAGCAGAGTGCTTAAGCACTGTGACTAACCACTGTGTCTAACCACTGTGCAACCAGTGCTACTTGGTTGTCCCGTAGAGACCTGAAATTTAATATCTATAAGGTAGAACTCATCATCTTTATTTCCTTATCTTTGCTCTCCCTCACCTGCTCCTCCATTCTTAGTTCATGGCGCCACTAGTGACCATGCTGACCAAATTTGAAACCTCTAAATTCAGTGTACGTAGAGACTATTCCTGTTTTTGCAGAGGCAACATCTCAAGTCCATCTCAGTATCTGAAACGTGTGCTACATTGTTGTTAGTTGCTGTTGAGTCAGCTCTGACTCGTGGTGACGCCATGTATGAGAGAACGTCGCCTAGTCCTGTGCTATCTTCATGATTGCTGGTATTCTTAAGTCCACTGCGGCAGCCACTATGTATTGTGAGTGCCTTTCGACCTGGCAGGGGGGTGGGGGAAGGGTGTTCATCTTCTAGCACTACAGTAGACAATATTCTGTTGTAACCTAGAAGGTTTTCGTTGGTTAGTTTTTGGAAGTCTATCGCAAGGTCTTTCCTCTTGGTTTTAATCTGAAAGCTCTTCTGAAACCCATCCACCAGGAGTGACCCCACTGATATCTGAAATATCAATGGCATAGCTTCCAATATCACAGAAACATACAAGTCACCACAGTATGACGAATTGACACAAAGGTGGAAGTTGTGAACTATAACCAAAACCAAACCAAACCCAGTGTCATTGATTTGATTCTGACTCAAAGGGATAGAAGGTACCAATAACTGTGTTAAATGGATGAGTGAATGGGTGTTATCTTTGATTCTTTTTTTTTTTTATTGTGATTAAGTGAAAGTATACAATCCAGGTTAAATTTGCAGGTCCACCTATCTGCAGCTCCTGCTCTGCTTGCCTGGCGACAACACACTTTCTTCTTTTCGTTCTCTATACGATATATCCTCTTAACAATCTCCCGTCCTCTCCTCTCCACCTTCTCCTTTCCCTTCTAGTGAGAGGCCAGTGGGACAACATCCTATAGATGCACAGAACCATAAAGTAGACAGACCATATGGTCACACTGTGTCCCTGAGTCCAGTCCACTCCTGTCGTAAGAGTTGACCTCAGTAATGTTTTCTAGTTAGGCAGCAGCAGGTCTAGGGCCCATGCTTCCAGGGGAATCTCCAGTCTAACAGACCATCAATTGGTCTTTTACTGGAGTTCTTGAGATGCACCCCTCTTTTTCTCGTGTTACTGGGACTCAACACTGTGTGCTCCATCACGACTGTCTTCGGTTGTGGCCAGCCACCATCTGGTTCTTCTGGTAATATGTTGATACAGTCTCCCGTTCACATGGGTCCTTCTGTCTCCTGGGCTCTTTTTTCCTTGTGCCTTTGTTGTTCCTGGCGATTGTCTGTTCCAGATGAGTTGAGACCATTTGGTCTATCTCACTCACCAATATGAGGTGCAGAAGATCCTCTTTGCAATAGGCTAGTTATGCCAATTGGCCTCAATGTCCCCTGAGAGCATGGCCCCAAGACTGCTGCCCCTGCTACTCTATCATTGTAATATTGGGTTAAGATTAGAAGAGTTTTCAGTTTATATTGAAGTCCAGTTAAGTTGATCTCCTTTCTACTGTGTGCTGTCACTGCTTTCACCCAACCAAATTTCTATCAGCTTTCTGATCTATGAGCAGCCCTCACCCTCCTCCCCACCCTTGCAGCCACCAAAGAGTCTTTTCATCTGTACATAAGTCTATTTTTAAGTCTTTATAGTAGGGATCCCATACAATATGTGTCCTTTTGGTGCTGACTGAATTTGATTAGCACAATGTTTCCCAGTTGAAACCAGGTTATGAGATGCTTCCTAAAATTGTCATTGTTCTTTATCATTGCATAGTGTTCCAATGAATCTATGTACCACAGGTTGTTTACTCATTCATCTATTGTCAGGCATCTGGGTTGATTCCACTGTTTTGCAATTATGGACTGTGCTGCAACAAACTTTCATGTGCATGTATCTGTTCATGTGACAGCCTTGATTCTGGAAGATATATTCCAAGCAGTGGGTTTACTGGATCAAATGGTATATCTATTTCCAGCTTTTTAAGGAAGTGCCAAATTCATTTCCAAATAGGTTTTACTATTTTGCAATCCCACCAGCAGTGTAGGAGAGTTTCAATTTCTCCACAGCTCTCCAGCACTGGTTGTTTTGTGTTTTTTGGGTTATGTCCAACCTTGTTGACATGAGATGGTATCTCATTGTAGTTTGATTTAGATTTCTCTAATAGCTAATGATTGTGAGCATTTTCTCACGTGTCTTTTGGCTGCCTGGATGTCCTCTTTGGTGAAGTGTCTGTCCATCTCCTTTGCCCATTGCTTAACTGGGTTATTTACCCTTTTCTTTGTTGATACTTTGCAGTACCTTGTAGATTATACAGATCAGACTTTGGTCTGACATGTAGTTGCCAAATATTCCTTCCCATTCTGTAGATGGTCTTTTAATTCTTTTAATAAAGTCTTTGGATGAGCAAAAGTGTTTGATTCTTAGTAGTTTCCATTTACCAATTTTCTCTTCTATTGATCAAGCCTTGTTTGTCAGATTTTGAAGTCTGTCTGCATTGTGTATTAAAACTTCCACTGTTGATCCTATTTTTTCTTACATGATCTTTATGGTTTTAAGTTTGATAATTAAATCTTCCATCCAGTTTGAGTTGGTTTTTGTGTAAGGTGTGAGACATAGGTCTTATTTCAATTTTTTTGCAGATATATATCCAATTTTGCCAGCACCATTTGTTCAAGAGACTGTTTTTACTCCAGTTTACACTCTTAGGGCCTTTATTGAATATCAACTGTTCATAAGACGATGGTGGCATCTGTGGGGTCTCAACTCTGCTGCATTGGTCTATATGTCTCTTTTTGTACTAGTACAGGCTGTTTTGACTACTGTGGCAGTGTAACAAGTTCTAAAGATCAAGTGATGAGAGGCCTCCCAGTGTGTTCTTCTTGAGCAGTGCTTTGCTTACCTGGGGTTTCTTCCCTTTCTGAAGAAAGTTGGTGATTTGTCTCTCCATCTCAATGAAAAATGTCACTGGAATTTGTATTGGGATTGCACTGTGTATATAGATTGTTTTGGGTAAAATAGACATTTTCACAATGCTAAATCTTCCTATCCATGAGCAAGGTAAAGTTCTCCATTTATGTAAGTCTCCCTTAGTTTCTTGCAGTAAGGTCATGTAGTTCTCTTCATGTAGGTCTCTTATTTCTCTAGCTAGATTTATTCCTAGGTATTTTATCTTCTTAGGGTATTGACGTTGGTATTAACTTGATGAGTTCTTCTTTGATGATCTCTTTGTTGGTATAAAGTAATTCAACTGATTTGCTTATGTTTATTTTATATCCTAATACTTTGCTGAACTTTTCTATTAGTTCAAGTAGTTTACTTATGAATTCTTTAGCATTCTTTGTCTAAATAATCATATCATCTGCAAATAGGGAAGCTTTTACTTCTTCTTTGCCAGTGTGGATAGTTTTTATTTCTTTATCTTGTCTAATTGCTCTGGCCAGAACTTCTAGTACAATGTTGAATGGAAATGGTGAGAGTGGGCATCCTTGTCTCTTCTCCATTCTCAAGGAGAATTATTTCAGTTTCTCTTCATTCAGGATAATGTAGGTGATCGGCTTTGTGTAGATGCCCCTAGTAAGTTTCAGTTTCTCCACAACTCTCCAATATTTGTTGTTTTGTGTTTTTTGGATCATGGCCCACCTTGCTGGGGTGAGGTGGTGTCTCATTGTACTTTTACTGTAGATTCTGGAAGGATGTGTTTTCATTCTCATTTGATTCTATAAATTTCCTTATTTCATCCTTAATTTCATCTATAACCATGGTTTCTTGAGTGTTCAATTTTCATGAGTTGGTATTTCTACCTATGTTTTTTCCTGCTTTTGAGTTTGACTTCTATGGTAATAAAAGTCAAACAAAAGGCAATAAAAATCAATAGAAGTCAAAATAAAAGGCAACAGTGTTGAGGAATTTGCCTTCTTTTCCTATTTTGCTGAGAGTTTTTAGCATGAATGGGTGTTGGACTTTGTCACCTGCCTTTCCTGCATCAATTGACAAAACCAAGTGATTCTTATCTTTTGGGTTATTTATGTGGTTGATCACATTAATTTTTTTCTGATGTCAAACAAGTATTGCATCCCTGGTATGAATCCAACTTGCTCATGACAAATTATTTTTTTGACATGTTGTTGAATTCTGTTGGCAAAGACTTTGTTAAAGATTTTTCCATCTAGTTTCATGAGTGATATTTTCCTTTTTTCTGGGATCTGTCACTGTCTTTGGTATCAGGGTTCTGCTGGCTTCATAGAATGAATCTGGGAGTAGTCCATCCCTTTCTATGCTGTGAAATAATCTCAGTAGTATTGGAGTTAAGTCTTCTCCAAAAGCTGGGTAGAATTCCGTGGTGAAGCCATCTGGGCCAGGGCTTTTTTTTGGCTGGTAGTTTTTCAGTGATTTTTTAAATTTCTTCCTGTGTGATGGTTTTATTAAGTTGTTCTACTTCTCCTTGTGATTATTTTGGTAGGTGATATGAATCTAGGAATTTGTCCATTTCCTTTAGGTTTTCAAATCTGTTAGAAGACAATCTTTCATAGTATTCTGTTATGATACCTTTGACTTCAGTTGCATGTGTTGTGAAATCCCCCACCTCCTTTCTTATTTGGGTTACTTGTTTCCTCTCCTGTTTTTCTTTTGTGAGTTAGCCAATGGTTTATCCATTCTGTTAATTTTTTTCAAAAAACCAGTTTTGGTTATGTTAATTTTTTCATTTGTTCTTCTATTCTGTAATTCATTCAGTTCTGCTCTAATGTTCATTATCTGTCTTGTTCTGGTGCCTGAGGGGTACCTCTGTTGCTCTCTTTCTATGGGTTAATTCTTCAATTGGGGTCCTTTCTTCCTTCTGGATGTGTGCATTTAGAGATAACTTGACCTCTCAGACTACTTTGGTTGTATTCCATAGGTTCTGGCAGCATGTATTTTCATTCTCATTTGATTCTATAAATTTTTTTTATTTCATCATTAGTTTCTTCTATAACCCACGGCTTTTTGAGAAAAGTGTTGTTCAATTTCCACGAGTACAGACTTCTACCTATGTTTTTTCTGCTATAGAGTTCGACTTTTGTGGCTTTATGGTCTGAGAGGATGCTTTGTAATAATTCAGTGTTTTGGATTTTGTTGAGATTTGATTTAAGGCCTAACACATGGTCTATTCTAGAAAATGTTCCATATGCTTTGGAGATCAAGGTGTACTCATCCGTTGATGGATAAAAAGTTCTATATATGTTAATGAGGTCTAGTTAATTGTCACAGTAAGATCTTCTATGTCTTTACTAAGCTTTTTTCTAGATGATCTGTCCATTACTGAAAATGGAGTGCTGAAGTCTCCAACTATTATTGTGGAGTGATCTATCTCATTTTTCAATGTAGTCAGTGTTTGTTTGACGTATTTAGATGCTCTGGTATTCTATGTATAAATATTTAATATTGTTAAGTCCTGCTTGTGTATTGAACCTTTCAGTAATAAATACGACCATACTTGTCCACAACGGTGATTTTATATTAAAATATATTTTATCTGAGATTAGTATGGCCACACCTCCTCTTCTTTGTATGTTGTTAAAACAAACAAACAAAGAAAGAAACCCTGCCATTGAGCTGGGTCCTACTCACAGTGACTGTCATGGATTGAATGTGTTCCCTAAAGAAATCTATAACAATTTGACTGTACCGTAATTCCTGGTATTGTGTGATGTTGCTCCATGTTGGAATTCCTGCCTCTATGATGTTAATAATGGTGGATGGGCTGCAGTTGTGTTGGTTAAGCAGGATTCAGTGTGTACATTTGTTTTGTGCCTTGAGGTGGTCTCGATGTATAAAGGGAAAAATCTGGCAGAGAGATTTGGGGCCATCACTACCATCCAAAAAGCAGCACCAGGAGAAGATCATGCCCTTCAGACCTGAGGTTCTTGCACCAAGATGCTTCCTGAACAAAGACTGGTGCAACACAAGGACTTTTGTCCAGAGCCAACAAGGGGGGAAAGTCTTCTCCTGGAGCAGACATCCTGAATCTGGACTTGAAAACTGCTGGATTTGTAAGAATAAACCTTTTTGTTAAAGCCATCCACTTTGTGGTATTTCTTTTATAACAGCACTAGTTGACTAAAAGAGTAACCCTAAAGTTCAGAGTAGAACTGCCCTATAGTGTTCCCAAGGAGCATCTGGAAGATTTGAACTGCTGACCTTTGAGTTAACACATAGCTCTTAGCCCACTATGCCAACCAGTGTTTCCTTGTATGTTGTTAGCTTGGCATATATATTATTCCATCCTTTAATTTTCTATTTGTTCATTTATTTCAGTCTAAGGTATGTTTCTTGTAAGCAATATATAGACAGCTAGTGTCTTTTGATCCAGGATGTCACTCGCTGTCTCTTTATTGGAGTGTTCAGTCCATTTACATTCAGCATAATTATTGATAGGTCTATGTTTAGTGCTGTCATTTTGGTGTATTTATTTTGGTGTTATGTTGCTCTTAATATTCTGTTCTGGGTCATTCTTCTTTATGGGTTGACTTTTCATCTTTTTCAGTGTTGGTTTTGTGCTTGTTTAGATTACTGTCTTATGTTTCTTGTTTGGATACATTGTACTGTTATTGTGCTTTGTCGCTATCCCTATGATCCCCTTTGATATTCTAAGTTTAAACCCAATTTTAACTTTCGCATATCTTTTTAACTTCCTCACCATCTGAAAGGACTATATAACTAGTGTAGTATATCTCCTTTTTTTTAATGTGATGGAGTCATAGTTTTTGTGATATGTTCACTGGTTCCCTTCTTTTAATACTGTAGTTTTGATTCAATCTTGTGTCTTCTCCAGCTGAGTAGGATTCTGGATGCTGTGTCCTGCATTGTCTCCTTAAATATACAGTCAATGGTTTTGTTTTCCTCAAGAAAGAGCTTTTTCAGTATTTCTCATAGTTTTGGTTTGTTTTTACAAAGTCTCTAAGCTTCTGTTTATCTGCGAATGTCTTAATTTCATCATCATATGTGAGAGACATTTTTGCAGGATATATAATTCTTGGAAGTTTTTCTCCTTAAAGGTTTTGAATATGTCATCCCACTGTGTCCTTGCCAGCATCATTTCTGCCTACAGGGCTTCCCTCTGTGTGTTAGCTTTGCATGCAGACTTACTACCTTTAGGGCCATCTGTTTATATTTCATTTTATTAAGTTTGTTTATAATATGTCTTGGTGTATTTCTCATGGAGTCTATTTTTTGTGGTGTTTGATATGCATCTTGAAAGTTTATGCTCTCTTCTTTCATGATTTCCGGGAAGTTTTCTGTCAGCAATGCAACAACAATTCTGTCTGTGTTTTCAGCTATCCCTCCCTGTTTAGGAATTCCAATTATCTGTACATCATTCCTCTTAATAGAGTCTCACATGTTTCTTAATGCTTCTTCATTTTTCTTATTTCTTTCCTCAGATTTTTCCTCATAAATGGTTGTAGCAGTTGCTTTGTCCTCAAGGTCCACAAGTCTGACTTCCTCCTCAGTTCCGCTCTTTTGGCTTTGGATTGAATTGTCTAATTCTGTCATTTTGTTATTGATCTGCTGGCTTTCACATCATTGATGTTCCATCAGTTCAAAGCTTGCTTAATTTTTCATTTTGCTCTGCTGCATTTTGTTTAATCTCTAGGAGGGCTCTCTATATAATTCTTTTGTACTCAACCTCTGATAGTTTTAGAAAAGCTCCATCATCTGGAAGTTTTTTGATTCTTTATTTTGGGAGTTTTCTAGAGCCATGGTGGACTATTTCTTTAAATGGTTAGCAAATGATTGTTACCTATATGCCATCTAGAGGCTGTTTAGTTTCTCTGGTGTTATCTCAATAGGAGCTGAGGTGTAGTTCTGAGAAGGGAGTTGGTCACCAGCAGCCTCTGGTGACTGGCCTCAGTGGACTCCCTGGGGTGGCAGTTTCCGCCTCTTGGCTGGCAAGGACAGCACCCTACTTATGGAGTCACTGAATGGCTGGCAGCCAATCCTGTGATGTAGGTCAGTGAAGGCTGGAGGAGAAGCCACTAGGCTGCTCAGCAGTTATTTCTCCAGACAGTCTTATTGTAAAAAGCTGGGAGCTATCCAATAGCTACCCAAATCAGTCAGGCCATCAGGAGTGGCAGGCCCTGCCTTCCAGCTGACAATGGAAGCCCATCTTTATCTTTTCCCAGATGCTGTGACATAGTTTAAAGTGGGGAGGGGTTACAGCCTTGCTGCCATCCTCAACCAGGACCCACCCATAAGGTAACACTGTCCTAAACACAGTCTTTCTGCTGGAAAAGCACTTTCCAGACTGGCACTGCCTCTACGCTTGGGAATTAGCCCCTGCTCAGTCCTCTGGTTGGGTGACACTGCTTCCCAGCTGACGCAGATGGCGTCGTAGCCAAGCTGCCCTTCCTACTGCACAACAGTGGAATCTATGGCAGAGCTAAGAAAAGAGAGGGTGAAGGGGCAGTGGTGCCTTTAGTCAGCAGCTGGGCTCTCAAAATGTGGCTATCCCATACACTGTCTCTCTGCTGCACTATATGCTGTTGTCTTTAGCACTGCAGTTCAGTGTATTTGCTGACTCATGCCCATATGCCACCTCCTAGATAACAAAGAAGGTGTCAGTACCTGCAGTCCACCCAAGTGGTGAGTCAGCAGGAGCAGAGCTCAATGTGCACTATCTCTTGTTAGAGAGAGGTAGTTTCCCATTTAGTGGCATGTAGTCCAATCTGACAACTGTATGCTGCATCCTAGTATTCCCTGGGTGTCCAGAGTGCTCTGTTCAATTATCATTGTTGGCTTCAGTTCTCAGATGGAATTGAGGAGACTTGTGTCTAGTCTGCCATCTTGGCCCTGCCCCCTGTTATCCTTGATTCTTATCTCCCAATTTCAATCAGTAAGTCTTGTCTATTTTCTCTCTTTCATTTTAATCAGAGAGGTTCACTTATCTACTAGAATTTCTTTTTCAAAACATCAGCATCTCTCATCTGGACCACTGTCATGCATGCCCTCTTACCTGGTCATTTTACCTTCTTTCTTGCCACTCTGCAATCTGTTCTCCATGCAGCAACCACGTGATCTGCTAAGAACCAAAACCTACCACTTTGTTACATAAAATACTTGGCATTTAAGACTATCTGATTTAGTTCCTACTTGTCTCCCTCTCTTTATTTTTGGCATAGTGTTTAAGTGCTATGTCTGCTAACCAAAGGGCAGTCCAAATCCACCAGGCTCCCTAGAAATTCTATGGGGTGGTTCTGCTCTGACCTATGGGGTTGCTATGAGTTTGAATCTACTCGATGACAGTGGCTTTGGCTTTGACTTTATTTTTTAATCTTTCTTCTTTCTCTTTCCTTCTCTCACACTATTTATGCTTCATCTGCATGGTATTTCTAGCAGTTCTCCAAACAACACGTGGAGTCAGACTTGAGCTGATGTTGCTCTCTTTATCTAGTAGTTCCCAGTAATCCTTAAAGACACAATGTGGATGCTTTCTCATTTGGGACAGTGTTTTAGTTTTCTATTGATACTGTGACAAATTACTACAAGCTTAGTAGCTTTAAGCAATACCTATTATTACCTCACAGTTCTGTAGGTCATATATCTGGGTAGGCTTTGATAGGTTCTCACAAGCCCAAATTAAGCTGTTTGCAGGGCTGAGTTCCTTTCTGGAGGCTCTGGGAAAGAATCTGCTTCCCACTTCATTTGACTTGTTGACAGAAATACTTCTTGTAGCTGCAGGACTGAGGCACTCATTTTCTTGACACGTGGCCTCTCCATCTTTAAGTCAACAATGCCACATCAAATCCTTTCCATGCTTGGAATCACTCTGACTTGCCCTTTGCACATCTCTTGCCTTTTAAGAGCTTGTGTGATTATACTGGGTCTACCTGCATAATACAGGATAATCTCATCATATTCATAGGTTCCTGGGATTAGGGCATGACCATTTTTGGGGAGACATTATTCTTCTTGCCACAGAGGCTCGCTCTTCAATCTGGGTTACGTGCCCTTCCTTTGGCACTGTTGGTGTCTAACCAACAGCTATTTCTTGCTCTCAGCTCCTTCATCTCACTCTTAGATGATGAACGTTCCAGATTTTTGCTCTCTCTTCCTTGCATTTAGGGTTTGGACATGTGACCTCTCCTGGTCTAGGTTTTCCAGGGCTGTAATCTTTATGGAAGCAGACTGCAACATCTTTCTCCTGCAGAGTAGCTAGTGGGTTTGAGTCACTGATCTTTAGGTTAGCAACTGTGTACTTTAACTGCTGTGCCTCCAGGACTGTGCCTCCAGAGCTGCGCCCCCAGAGCTGGAACTTGAACCTAGATCTCTTGATTGCTATTTTAGCCACTTCTGTTCTGTTAAGTCATAATTCCCAGAAGATTTTCATTAAAGTGATCTGCCTACCACCAGAGATAGATGGTACATTAAAACTTAAGAGTTCCCACAAGCACTTTAGAACTAATTAGCTTCTCAAAATAATTGCCCATCTCCTTGGAACATGGTTTCCAGAACCTGTAAAGGATCATCTGCTCTATTCCATGGGAGAATGGACAGGAAAAAGCAGGAGGACACATCCCATAATACACGAAAAGTCCTTTGTATAAATTAAAAGAAAGTGTCCCTTCGTCTGGGGAAATGGCTCAGTGCCCTGTTTACAGCTTGGTGAGAGTGAAACTGGGAATGCCATTTTCTTTCAAACACCAGAAAGAACTGAAGTAGGCAGTCAGGACTAACTCTTTACTTGTTTTTCTCAGAACTGACTCTTTACTTGCTTTTCTTAAAATTCCTGGCTTCCTAGCACTACCTGGCCCTGGAAATCACACATTAACTTATAGGACCCACTGAGATAAAATATTTGTAGCCTTTGCAGCTTCTTCTTTAGGAGTATCAAACAAGTAGTGGTGCCAATTCAAAAACCCCAAGCTCAGATGACAGCCAAGAGCTTCCTGGACTTCAGTTCTGATGCATATTCTGCTTGGTCTGCTCTTGGACAGATGCCCCTTCCCAACACACCTGCATGTAACCTGTCCCTTAAAAAGCCATGAGCTTTCCTGGCAGTCAGACAGGCTTTGAGGATGAGAATACCCCCTGTCTATTTGCACACTGGTTTGCAAATAAAACTTTTGATATCTTACCCAAGCACCTCTCTCAGAGATGGGCTTTTAGCAGCAAGTAGTGAGAGCCCACCAGAGCTTTGTCTGGTAATAAGAGTATGCTACATTTCAGTCTCTACCTGCCCCCTCAGCCAGGCATCCTTGTGCAGAACATAACCTGCTCAACCGTCCATAGCATCCCTGGTCAAAATGAGGGTAGTAAGTGTTTTGAGTAGAGGAAACTGGTGGGGAAAGTGGGAGGTTTCATTTTACTGTATCAAGCACTATGATAGGTGCAGGAGAAAATACATAAAAATGGTGGGCAGTTCTACTGGCCTCCAAGATCTTACAGCTTAGAGACAGATGAAGACATGGCCACAGACAGTGATGCGACAGTGCGGTAAATGTTAGAATAAGTCAGGAAAATAATTCTATGGAGTTAATAGTCAGGGTGCTTTGGGCTGCAGGCAAACCCTTCTAAAAGTGGCATGGACAGTAAGAAATAATAAGAGCAACAAAGCAAGAAGTCTAGCTGTGTTAACAAGGTGTAGAATAAGTTCATACAGCAGCTTGATGAATTCTTTCCAACTTTCTTCTCCATTGGTCTTGGTGCCTTTTGTCCTTGTATATGGCCCTCCAGGTCACAAAATCGCTGCTGAAAGTCTCAGCAGCATGAGTTCCTATAACAGTGCTTGAAGATTTGGAAGGCAGTTCTCCTCTAATGTATATACATGTTTTAATTGGGAAAGAACACATTTACCAGGAATTCCCTAGCAGGCTTGCCCTCAGTTTTGTTCTGTCCTACAGGGGTGCTTAGGAGGTTTGGGGTGGCAGGCATAAAGTTTTGTTTGTGGTTAAATTCTTGTGGGTTCTTTTTGGGTAATGGCTTATGTAAAGCCTCTCTGAAATCCAGGGACACGACAGGAGAAGATGGCTTACATTAAACCTTTCTGAAAGCTAGGGACAGAGTCCCCTCAGTTCCTCAGAAGATAGCAATGGGTTTGGAATGGTTGGGCAAGTCACCAACTTTTCTGGTCTTTGTTTCCTCATCTATAATACTCGAGGTTCTCAACTGTGCTGTGTAGAGTTCAAAAGTGTTAAGGGGGAGTTACAGGGGCTCTCACTGGTGAGTAGGTAGGTGGCTCTGAGTGAGTGGGAGGTTTCAGCCACAGCAGCTCTGCTTTCACCTACTGTACATGTAAAATGAAAAGAACCAAACCAGTTGACTCATAGCAACCTTGTGTGTTGCACAATAGAACTGAATTCCATAGTGTTTTCACAGTTGGGACCTTTTGGAAGCAGACTGTTAGGCCTTTCTTCTCAAGAACCAAGGGAACTCTGTCCCTGGCTTTCAGAAGGTTTAACATAAGCCATCTTCTCATGTCACGTCCCTGGATTTCAGAGAGGCTTTAGCATAAGCCATTAACTCAAAAAGAGCCCACAAGAATTTGACCACAAACAAAACTTTATGCCTGCCACCCCCATCCTCCTAAACAAAGTTTTGCCCTTATCAAAGACCATAAACAAACCTTCCCTCTTCCCCCTCTTGCTTTTCTGATCAACACTTCTTCCGTATCAGACCATAAATCCTCTTACCGGAATTTCTTTCTACCCACCTCCCCATCCTCTTTTTATCATTTTTCCCTTGTCAAACCATAAATCTCCTTACCTCACACCACCTCATCAGAACTTTAAAACTATAAAAAACTTGTCCTACTGGCCTGGGATGGGCTGAGCCACCTCTTGGCTCAGACCCCATTCTCTTTCTCTTGGAACAGGCTAAGCCACCTCAGCTCAAACCAAATAAACTTCACTGGACCTTCAGACTGGTGTGTCTCTGCCTCTGTTTTGTGCCATTCTTTTCCAAACAGGCACCTCTGGGTAGGTTCTAGTGACCAACATTTTAGTTAGTAGTCAGTGCTTAATAATTTGTGTCACCCAGGGACTTCTTGCTTTACATATAGGGCTTTATAAAAACTAATTTTTTTTTTTTATTTAACATAACTGAGTAAAAATGTACATTCACATGTAAATTTACATGTCCCCCTATATGTAGCTTCCACTGCTCTCCCTGTCCGGTGACTGCACACTATTCCTCTCTGCTCCATACATGTCTCAGCCTCCCAACAGTCTCCTTTCCCCTCCTCTCCGTCCACTCCCCTTCCTCCAGCCAGAGGTCAGCAAGATGATATCCTATGGATGTATAGAACCATAAAGTGCTTCCAATATATGGTTACTCTGCATTGCCAAGTCCATTCCATTCCTGTCCAAAGAGTGGACCTTTGTTATAATTTATGGGAATGGGCAGCATCAGGGCCGGGGGCCATGCTCTCAGAGGAACCCCAAAACCGCTGGACCATCAATTGAGGTCTTTTAGAGGAGATCTCATGATGCACCTCTTTTTATTTTTGTGTTGCCAGTGAGGTTCCTCTCTGTGAGCTCCGTCATGGCTATCACTGGTGGTGGCCGGGCACCATCCGGTTCTTCCGGTCCCAGGTCAATGTAGGCACCCACTCTTGTGGGTCTCTCTGTCTTCTCGGTTGTCTTTACCGCATGCCATTTTGGCCCTCAGTGAGCATCCGTTCCTGCTGAGTTGGGACCATTTGCTGTGTCCTCGGATGGCAGCTTGGCAGCTTTTAAGACCCCAGACGCCACTCACCAATGTGGGGTGCAGAGAGCTCTCTTAGCAAAACGCTGGTTGTGCCAATTGGTCTGGAATTCGCCTAAGAGCATGGTCCCCCGCCCCCCGCCCCAGCTACTCTATCCTTGCAGTATTGAGTTAAGATGGAAGGAGTACTCAAGTTATGCTGAAGTCCACTTAATGTTGTTCTTGTTCCTAATGTGTGCTGTCACCGCTTTCTCCCAACTAGATTTCTAGTAACTATCTAAACTAAACCCTCCCCCCCTCACCCTCCCTCCCTCCCCTCCCTTGCAGCTGTCAAAGAGTCTTTTCTTCTATACACAAGTCTGTTTTTGAGGTCTTATCGTAGAGGTCTCATACAGTATTTGTCCTTTTGTCGCTGACTACTCTCACTCAACATAATGTCTTCCAGTTGAAACCAGGTTAGGAGATGTTTCCTGGAATCATCATTATTCTTTATCATTGCGTAGTGCTCCATTGAGTATATGTACCACAGTTTACCTATCCATTCTTCTATTGTTGGGCATCTAGGTTGATTCCACCTTTTTGCTATTGTGGACTGTGCCACGATAAACATTCTGGTGCATGTGTCCGTTGGTGTGAAAGGCCTTGATTCTGTAGGATATATTCCAAGTAGTGGAATTACTGGGTCAAATGGTATATCGATATCCGTTTTTTTAAGGAAGCGTCAGATTGCCTTCCAAAGAGGCTGGACCATTTTGCAACCCCACCAACAGTGTAGGAGGGTTCCACTTTCTCCACAGCCTCTCCAGCATTTGTTGTTTTGTGTTTTCTGGATCATGGCCAATCTTGTTGGGGTGAGATGGTATCTCATGGTTGTCTTGATTTGAATTGCTTTAATAGCTAAAGATCGTGAACATGTCCGCATGTGTTTTTTGGCTGCCTGGATCTCCTCTTTAGTGAAGTATCTGCCCATCTCCTTTGCCCATCGCTTAATTGGATGGTTTATCTTCTTCTTATTGATATTTTGTAGTATCTTATAGATTATGGAGATCAGGCGTCGATCTGACATACAGTTGGCAAATATTTTTTCCCACTCTGTGGGTGTTCTTTTAACTCTATTAATAAAGTCTTTGGATGAGCAAAAGTGTTTGATTCTTAATAGTTCCCATTTATCTACTTTCTCTTCTGTTGATTGAGGTTTCTTTGACAGATTTTGGAGTCTGTCCTCATTGTGTATTAAAACTTCCATTGTTGTTCCTACCTTTTCTTGGATGAGCTTTATCGTTTTAGGTTTGATATTTAGATCTTTTATCCAGTTGGAGTTGGTTTTTGTATAAGGTGTAAGATATGGATCTTGATTCAGTTTATTGCAGATGGATAACCAATTTTGCCAGCACCATTTGTTGAAGATGCTGTTTTTACCCCAGTTTAATGTCTTAGGGCCTTTGTCGAATATCAACTGTTCATAGGCAGATGGTGTCATCTCTGGGGTCTCAATTCTGTTCCATTGATCAGTCTGTCTGTTCTTGTACCAGTACCAGGCTGCTTTGACCATTGTGGCAGTGTAGTATGTTCTAAGGTCGGGTAATGAGAGGCCTCCCAATGTGTTCTTCTTTAGTAGTACCTTACTTATCCGGGGCTTCTTCCCTTTCCAAACAAAATTGGTGATTTGTTTCTCCATCTCATTAAAAAATGATGCTGGAACTTGTATTGGGATTGCATTATATAAATAAATTGCTTTGGGTAAAATAGACATTTTCACAATGTTAAGTCTTCCTATCCATGAGCAGGGTAGGTTTTTCCATTTATCTAAGTCTCTCTTAGTTTCTTGTAGTAAGGGCTTGTAGTTCTCTTTGTAAAGGTCTGTTGTTTCTCTGGTTAGATTAATTCCTAGGTACTTTATCTTCTTAGGGGCTATCACAAATGGTATAGATTTGATAATTTCCTCCTTAACAGTCTCGTTGTTGGTATAAAGGAATCCTACTGATTTACTTATGTTTATCATGTATCCTGAGACTTTGCTGAACTCTTCTATCAGTTTGAGTAACTTACTTATAGATTCCTTGGGGTTCTCTGCATATACAATCATATCATCTGCGAACAGGGAGATTTTAACTTCCTCTTTGCCGATGCAGATGCCCTTTATTTGTTCGTCTTGTCTAATTGCTCTGGCTAGAACTTCTAGCACAATGTTGAATAGGAGAGGTGACAGTGGGCATCCTTGTCTAGTTCCTGATCTCAGGGGAAAGTCTTTCAGTCTCTCTCCATTCAGGATGATGTGGGCAATTGGCTTTGTATAAATGGCCCTTATTGTGTTGAGGAATTTGCCGTCTATGCCCATTTTGCTAAGAGTTTTTAGCATGAATGGGTGTTGGACTTTATCAAATGCCTTTTTGGCATCAACGGACAAAATCAGGTGATCTTTGTCTTTTGTGTTATTTATGTGGTTAATCACATTAATTGTTTTCCAGATGTTGAACCAGCCTTGCATCCCTGGTATGAATCCCACTTGGTCATGATGGATTATTTTCTTGATATGTTGTTGTATTCTGTTGGCAAGAATTTTGTTGAAGATTTTTGCATCTAAGTTCATGAGTGATATCGGTCTGTAGTTCTCTGTCTTTGTTGGATCTTTCCCGGGCTTAGGTATCAGGGTTATGCTGGCTTCATAGAATGAGTTTGGGAGTACTTCATCCCTTTCTATACTGTGAAATAGTTTCAATAGTACTGGGGATTACTCTTCTCTAAAGGCTTGGTAGAATTCTGCCGTGAAGCCATCGGGGCCCAGACTTTTTTGGGTTGGCAGTGTTTTGATGACCTTTTCAATCTCTTCCTTTGTGATGGGTTTATTAAGTTGTTCTGCTTCACATTGTGATAATTTGGGTAGGTGGTATGAGTCAAGGAATTGGTCCATTTCCCCTAGGTTTTCAAATTTGTTAGAGTACAGTCTTTCATAGTATTCTGTTATGATGTTTTTGATTTCTGTTGCATCTGTGGTGACAACTCCCTTCTCATTTCTAATTTGGGTTATTTGTTTCCTTTCCTGCTTTTCTTTAGTAAGTTTAGCCAGTGGTTTATCAATTTTGTTGATCTTTTCAAAAAACCAGCTTTTGGTCTTTTCAATTTTTTCAATTGTTTTTCTATTCTCTAATTCATTTAGCTCTGCTCTAATCTTTATGATCTCCTTTCTTCCGGTGCCCGAGGGGTTCCTCTGTTGTTCTCTTTCTATTTGTTCAAGCTGTAGAGTTAGTTCCTTGATTTGGTTTCTTTCTTCCTTCCCGATGTGTGCATTTATGGAGATAAACAGACCTCTGAGCACTGCTTTGGCTGTATCCCATAGGTTCTGGTAGGAAGTGTTTTCGTTCTCATTGGAATCCATGAATTTCTTTATTTCATCCTTGATTTCCTCTATAACCCATGTTTTTTTGAGCAAGATGTTGTTCAGTTTCCAAGAGTTCCACTTTCTATCTATGATTTTTCTGCTATTGATTTCAACTTTGATGGCTTTATGATCTGAGAAGATGCTTTGCAATAATTCAATGGTATGGATTTTGTTGAGCATTGCATTATGGCCTACCACGTGGTCAATTCTGGAGAATGTTCCATGTGCACTGGAGAAGAAGGTGTAGTTGTCTGCTGAGGGGTGGAAAGTTTTGTATATATCAATGAGGTTTAGTTGGTTAATTGTGTCAATGAGGTCTTCTGTATCTTTACTGAGCTTTTTTCTAGATGATCTGTCTAGTAATGAGAGTGGAGTGTTAAAGTCTCCCACTATTATTGTGGAGTCATCTAACTCTCTTTTGAGCATAGTCAGTGTTTCTTCGACATATTTAGGTGCTCTGACATTAGGTGCATAAATGTTTAATATAGTTAAGTCTTGCTTGAGTATTGAACCTTTCAGCAGTAAATAGTGTCCATCTTTGTCCATGATGGTGGATTTGACATTAAAGTTGATTTTGTCTGAGATTAGAATTGCCCCCCTGCTCTTCTTTGTTCATTGTTAGCTTGATATATATTCTTCCAACCTTTAATTTTCAGTTTGTTCCTGTCTTTAGGTCTCAAGTGAGTTTCTTGTAGACAACATATGGATGGGTCATGTCTTTTGATCCAAGATGACACTCGGTGTCTCTTTACTGGAGCATTCAGTCCATTCACATTCAATGTAATTATTGATAGGTATGTGTTCACTGCTGCCATTGTGATATGTTTATTTTTATGTTGATGTTTTCTCTGTTGTTCTTATTAGTCTGTTCTGAGACACTCTTTTTTGTGAGTTGATTTTTCATCTTTTTCACAGCTGGTTTTATAGTTGTTGAGACTCGTGTGTTAGATTTCTCGAAATGGTATGATAGATCTTTGTTGTGCTTTACAGCTGTCCCTATGAACCCCCTTAATAAACTATATATAAACCCAATTTTAATTACTACCATTCTGGTCATCTTCCTCTCCATCTGGAAGGACTATAATGACTGTAGTACATCCCTCTTTTATTATGATGACACCATAGTTTTCATGATGATCACTGGATTGCTTCTTTCCAAATCAAAGCTGTGATTTACTTTGGAGCCTTCCCTAAACGAGTATTGAGTAGTGTGTCGTTCTAAAATATAAAGTTAGTGGTTTCGTTCTTCTAAGCCAAAGCCAAGAACTTCTTTCAGTATTTCTTGTAGTTTTGGTTTGGTTTTTACAAAGTCTCTGAGTTTCTGTTTATCTGGAAATGTCTTAATTTCATTTTTGTGTTTGAAAGACAGTTTTGCAGGATATATAATTCTTGGTTGGAAGTTCTTCTGCTTCAAGACTTTGAATGTGTCGTGCCACTGTCTCCATGCCAGCATGGTTTCTGCTGAGAAATCTGACGAGAGCCTACAGGGTTTCCCTCTGAATGTTAGCTTTGCCTTGAGTCTTGCTGCCTTTAAGAGTTGCTGCTTATGTTTCATTTTGTTAAGCTTGATTATAATATGTCTTGGAGTCTTTCTTTTGAGATCTATATTGGGTGGCATACGATATGCATCTGAGATGTCTATATTCTCTTCCTTCATGATTTCTGGGAAGTTTTCTTTCAGCAGCTCAGCAACAATACTCTCTGTGTTCTCAGATGTCTCACCCTGTTCAGGGACTCCAATTAATCGAAGGTTGTTCCTCTTAATAGAGTCCCACATGCTTCTTAATGTTTCTTCATTTTTCTTGTTTCTTGTTTCTGATTTCTGCTCATAGACACTGGCATCAGTAGCTCTGTCTTCCAAGTGAGAAATTCTTTTTTCCATTTGTTCCATTCTGTTTTCTTGGGTTTGCATGGAAGCTTCTATGTCTTTGATTTTCTTCTTGATCTGTTGGATTTCAGAGTACTGGTGTTCCATCAGATCGAACAACTTGCTTAATTTTTCATTTTGTTCTGCTGCATTTTGTATAAGGTCTAGAAGGGCCCTGTATATAATCAATTTGTATTCACTTCCCAATGCTTTCATAAAAGTTTCTTCATCTGGAAAACTCCTTGGTTGCTTTGTTTGGGAGCCTTCTGAAGCCAAGAGTGATTGCTTGTATGCCACAATTGTCTGTTGCTTTTTGGGTCCCATGTGAGTATATAGAGGCTGGAAGAGGTACTGTGAGGATGGATTGCAAATGTTTCTCTAGGCTGTCTTCAAATGTAAAGCAAAAGGTATCTGACCAGTTCACAAGTCAGTTAGGTTTTCAGGTGTAGAGGTCCCTCTTCCCATCTGACAAAGTAAGTGCCACTGTATCCAACCCCAGATGATAACAAACTAGTTCAGAATACAGCACTGCTAGTGCCCTGTTGGCCTCTGCTGACAGGGCCTAGCCTTATCCAACACTGTGTCGAGTACCGGTTTTGTGATAGAAAAGCGCTCTCTTGTGGGCAGGCTCTGGCTCCCAAACTAAGAATTAGGTCCAGCTGTGGCCACCGTACCCAAGATGGTGTCCTCCACACAGGCAGCACACAGAGGGGCTAAAGGTGCCGAGAGGTAGTGATTCCTCTGCTTCTGTTGCAGGGCCCCCAGTGTAGGCAGCACTGTGCAAAATCACTACTTTTCTGTCAGAGAAGCGCTGTCCCGTTTGCAGGCGCTGGCTCCCAGGCTAAGAACGAGGTCCCGCTAAAATCTCGGCACCAACATGGCGTCCCGCACCCTGACCGCGGAGCTCCACACAAACCCCACTGAGGCAGCTACAAAATGAAAGGCTCAAAGTGGCTAGATTAACAGAGTCCCGAGCCTGGCTCTCAGAATATGGGAATTTCGCCTGCCTATCCCCCCAGCAGCGTGTCTGAGTCCAGCCGCCGGGAAGACCCAGCTCCGCCCGCCAGCCGAGACCGAGGAAAAAAAAGTCAAAACGGTGCGTTTACCTTCCGTCCGTGAGAGCCGGGGCTAGCCAGGAGCGGGAGTCAGCGAAAGAGGGGAGGTTTTTCACTGAATGGTATAAAGTCCCAATTAACAGCTCTGTGCCGTGTCCTGAGGCTGATTAGGTGCTCAGAAGGCTCTGTTTGATTGTCAATTCAGGTCTTGGTTTCCAGAGGGATAGAAAGAGACGTGTCCTTAGTCTGCCATCTTGACTCCGCCCCCCATAAAAGCTAATTTTTAACTACACGAGAAATATGCCACTACATTCTCCTTGTAAATACAGAACATTCCAGATAAAATTAAGCCCCTTGGACAACCATCCTCTTCAATTCTGGTATATATTGAGACTTCACCTAAGATTTCTATTTCAACAAAGGTGAACTATTGATCTGATTAATTATATCTGAACACCCTAAAATGGGCAAAAAAAAAAAAAAAAAATCAGAGATAGGGATAAGTCGGCTGGAGAATGTACTAAGAGATCAAGTGGAAAAACAGGCACTGGTTTGATGAAATAGCACATTGCTCTGGCTGCTATAATCTGGGCAAGATGTCACTGCTGCGTGCTGGCAGGTGTCCAGGAGGTGGTTAGGAGGATGTACCTTTCTGAGTTAAGACTGAAGGGCTTACGTACATGTCCAAAATCAGTCTTCACCTCCACAGGGAAGGAGAACGAGCTTGGATTCAGAACCAAGCTCTCCTTATTCTTGCACTGACTTTTGTAAAATAACCTGCAACTAGCATTTGTTTCATACTTGCTAGATGTCAAGTGCTCTTTTAATCCTCTCAGCACCCCTGGGGGGCAGTGGTATTGTTGGCATATTTGCTGTGTTGTTGGGTGCCTTCTAGCTGCTTTGGAGGTAAGGAAACCAAAGCACAGAGAGGTTAAGGAACTGCCTGGGTGCACAGATAACAAGTGGAAGAGTAGAGATTTGAACCCAAAGCCTCTAGATGGCTTAAACTATTTGCACTCAAATACTAACCTAACGTTTGGTGACTAGAATTTACCCAGCAGGGCCTGGTGATGTGCTTTCTTAAAGATTACAGTCAAGAAACCTGCATGAAGCAGCTCTATTCTGTCACTTGGGGTGGATATGTGACCCGGTCGATTCAAGTGCAACAGCATTTTTTCTTTCCTTCGTTCTAGCGCCCGGTGTACACCCTTGTGCTGTCCATCCCTTGCAGGTATTGCTTGCTCTTGCTTTTTGCTCCATTTCTCCCACATAAAAGTGTGTTGGGTGTAGGAAACAAGAGGCTGACTGGACACTGTGTTTCGCTCAAGATATACCCCTGCTACCTCTCCTTCTCCAAACCCTATAGCCACTGGCACAAGGTTGAAGTCTCCAGATTCTCCGGCACCCAGGTTTGCGAAGGCCAGGGAAGGTGCCAAGGGTGCTGAGGCGAAGGGCAGGCAATAGAGGGTCAGCGTACCTTATGAAAACGGACAGAGGAGATTAGCGAGCAGCTGCAGGGTCTTCCAGCGCGCCCCACACCGGCCCCCGCTGGTGGAGTGGCTATGCACGAGCGACGGCGGGGGGAGCGCTCCCGGAAAGGTCCCGCCACTAGAAAGCCCTGGCCGCCAGGAAGCCCACGCCTGCAGAACGCAGATGGCTTGGAGGTGACCGCTTGTCAGTCCACGGAGCGCAAGTCCCTGCAGAAAGAGGGTTTTCAGTGTGCGGGCCTGCTTTTCCTTCCTTGGGCTCCAGTGCTGATTTTGTTTTTGCATTTTATAAGCATGAGAGAGAGAATTCATTTCCTAAGTATAATACGAAGGTCTCATGCAGATACATTTTGCTCACTAGTGCTACACAGGAAGAAGGGCTCTACTGAGATAAAATGGGGATCATTAAAGTCTGCTTTATAGTTAACGTGAATTGGTAGGTTTATGCCAAATTACTACATCTAGGAAGAAGAAAAAGAAGTGAAAGCGTTCCTCCAGGAAGCTAGAAACCTTTGTAAAAAGAAATATTTAGGGGACATCTACCCTTACCTCAGCCAAGCTGTGTTGTAATATATTCCTCCGGCTTGCTGTTTTCTCTCTTGCTAGTTTGTAAAATCTCTGAAGGCTAGGAGAATTGGACACTTTGCTTCCTTATTTCTGCTGTTTTCTTTGTAAAACAAGATTCTACACGGAAGAGGAGTTTTGTTATTTATTTATTTAGTTTTAATCCTCAGCGGAACCACTTCTTTCTCCCCCAGTTTAACTTGGTTCTCAGAGACACCAGGGGCTGCTAACACTGGCTTCTTTATCTCTCCATCCACAAAAATGCACAGAGTCCAGAATTATGCCTCTTTCAGTTTGTAGGACAATAAAAATAATGACTGTGCAATAATTTTAATTAAGTACTTGCTTCCTTAAATATTACAAGCTTAGAAGTCCTGTGGGACAGTTCTCCTCTATCCTATAGGTTTATTAAGAGTTGAATTGACTTGAAGATAATGAGTTGGGTATTAAATACCTACTGTGGATCAGGTACTTTCCTAAGCTCTTCCTAAGTATTGTTTTGTTTATGCCTCACAACCACCCTATGAGGCAGGTACTGTTATTATTCCATTTTATGGATGAGAAAACTGAGGCTTGAAAAATTGAGTAATTTTCTCACAATCACAGCTTGTTGTTGTTAAGTGCCATTGACTCACCTTCATATCATAATGACCCAATGTGACTGAGCAGAGCTGCCCCATAAGCCCTTTTCTAGACTGTAATCTTCATGACAGCAGATCACCTAGTCTTCCATGGAGCTAATGGGTGTTAAACTACCAGGCACTTGTTGAGCAGCTAGCCGTGCCTTAACTGGTGTACCCCCAGGGCTCCTAAGGTCAGTAGAAAAAACTACTAATTCTTGAGTATTTACTGTGTACCAGGTACTGTGCCTATCCCCTTAAATTGATGATCTTATTTAATAGCGCCCTTAACCCTTAAGAAGGAAACTGTGGTTGCATAGTGGTTAAGTGCTGTGTCTGCTAACAAAAAGGTTAGCAGTTCGAATCCACCAGATGCTCCTTGGAACCTCTATGGGGCAGTTCTACTCTGTCCTGTAGGGTTGCTATGAGTTGGAATCAACCTGACAGCAGTGGGTTGGTTTTTTGTTAACCGTTAAGAAATGGTCTCCTGAGATTAGAATTTCAAGCACTTGGGGTCTCAGAGACCAGGAAATGTGTGAGGGCAGACTTTTTCACTTCTGTCTCCTGGGTGGCATAAACAGTTAATGTGTTCAACTGCTAACCCAAAGATTAGAGGTTCAAGTCCGCACTGAAGCACCTTGTAAGAAAGGCCTGGTGATCTACTTCCAAAAAATCAGCCACTGAAAACTCTCTGTGCCGCAGTTCTCTCCTGGCACACATGAGGTTACTATGAGTTGGAACTGATGCAACACAAATGGTTGGTTTGGTTCTTGAGAGTAGAAGACAGTGCCAGGGACAGAGCAGTAACTCAGACAATGTTTGCTGAATGCATGAAGGACCAGCAGAGGTGCTGGTCTTGTGGAGGCCACTAGCCTCCCTCCTGCTTCAGGTGAGTGTGCTGACGCTCAAGATGCTGATCAAGCCTAGCCTTGATTTCCTTCCCTGTCGCAATGAGGGTTCTTCCTAGGGTGGTGATGGATTCTGTGACAGCATTTGGCCCGTAGTCCCCCCCAGGAGATGAGGGGCAGACCCTTATGGGTGCAGCTCTTGCAAATTTCAGAAAGCCTTCAAGTTCGTGTTCTCACCTGCTCCACAGCAGCAGCCCCACCCAGCGTCTTTGGAAACTGAGTGTTCCCTGGTGTACCGACAATCATATCAGCTGTAAGGGGCAGAACTAACTTCTCTATGCCAAACTCCTGACTCCTTCTTGTACTGGCTTGGGTCCTTTTCATGAGCTGGCCAGAAGCCTTGCATAGATAGGAATGGGAATGTTTACTTCTTTTCCTATTTTAAAAACAAATAGGGGCCTATCTTTCTCATGTAACAAGAAGCCTGGAGTAAGTAGTCGCAAAGGTTGGCTCAGGTCCTGAAGATACCACTAGGGTCCCAGACTCTTTACATTTTTAGCATGAGGGCTTTTACCTTCATGTCTGGTTGCAAAGTGTCCTCTGCCCCTTCCTAAATTTTGTCTGTCAAGAGAGGAAGAAAGAAGGAGGGAGAAGGATGATGTTATCTGTGACTGTTCCTTTTATCAGGAAAATGAAAGATTTCTCCATAAACCCTGCAGAATATTTTTCCTATCTCTTTGGCCACAGAGAACTGGGTCTCAAGGCTTTGCCTTATAGCAAAGGGCCCAGGAAAGTGATGATTTAACTTTCCAACCTTTCTACCTGAAGAAAGACATTGGAAATGGGTATTGATGAGATGAGCAGGTTGTGTCAAACATCCTGCTCCGGGTCACATAGTCACCTGGTAGGCTTGCCAGGCCTGGAGCCCAGTGTCTTGGCTGCTAGCCCTTAGCTCTTTTGTTTGAACATTTCCATACATTTTGTAGTGTCTGGATTAAAACAAAGCAAAATAAACAATGAACTGTTCTGGGGACTGTAAAAAGAAAAAAACCTTGTCTTGAAGGTATTCATATTAATCAAGTGCTAAGAGGTTGGGTTACTGAAGACTTGGGCCTGGTGGAAGCCAGAGCATCTAAGTTCTCTTTGAGGCTCTGTTCCAGGCTGGCTGCAAGTTCTGGGGATGGTTCCTAGATCTCTGTACTCATGTAATGTGATTATTATTTTTTTCCTGGGTAGGGTCATTCATTACAAGCCTGTTGAGAAAGTTGATATTCTAGAGGATAGAAACTGTCTTAGTTGTTATCAATCCACTGCAAGCTGTCAAGAATAGATTCCTCACACAAGATGATATGTTTTAGTTGTTGGTAGAAGCTGACTGGAACTTCCCACTGTTCCTCTGGGTCTGAAGCAGAAGGACACAAGGATGCTAAGAGACACTTAAAATAAGGAATATAAACAAATACCCCACTTATAATTACTGTGCCATCACAAGGAAGCTGGATATGTGAACTTGAATGTTCAAGATAGCAGGGAATTGGAATCTATTCTCTAACTCTACAACTTGTTCTTCCAATGTGGAACTGTCAGACCCTGCCCATTCTTTGAGCTCCAAGTGCCCACCTTTCCTTCTCTATTGAAACTTCCTGGGTGACTTAGGTTACACGGGTGCTTCTTTCTTACCCCAGAGCACCAAATAAATTGAGCATGCTGGAAAACCTGATGGCATAATAGTTAACTGCTATGGTTGCTAACCATAAGGTCAGCAGTTTGAATCCAGCAAGCACTCCTTGGAAACTCCTATAGGCTTGTTATGAGTCAGAATCCATTCAATGGCACTGGGTTTGCTTAGCATTTAGCGTGAAGTGAACTTTTCATCAATAGTTTATCAGTAGGCACTGTTGAGGGGAGGCAATATGAGGTTTATTGGAATTCCCAAATCCCAATTATTCAGAGCCTGAATAATTACCAGAGCTGGATATCAGAGGTGATATCCATGGTTCTACCAGATTGGAGTGTTATTTCACAATGCCAGGGAGGATACTAATCCAAAAGTTGGATGGTTGAATCCACCCAGTGGCAGTACGTTAGAAAATCCTGATGATTTTGTTCTGTGAAGATTACAGCTATAAAAACCTAAAGAGGAGTTGTACTCTGTAAGACACAGGGTCGCCATGAGTTGGAATCAACTGTGTAGCAGTGGGGTTGGCATTGGCTTTGGGAAACAAGGAGAGCTGATTCCAAGATACAAGGCCAGAGAAGCAAGAGCATTCAACCCCTGGAAAGGGCACACTGCATTCAGTACCCTTGCAAAGAGTCCTCCCTGGTCAGATTACAGGGACATTTCCTGAGTTCAAGAAGACACTGACTTTGCAAACACTACACAGGGAAAGGGACCCTGGTGGAATAGTAGTCAAGTGCTACATATGCTAATCAGAATTTTGGCAATTTGAATCTGCCAGGTGTTCCTTAGAAATTCTATGGAGCGAACAATTCTACTGTGCCCTATAGGGTCGCTATGAGTTAGAATCAACTTGAGGGGCAATTGTGGTGTAGCAGTTAAGACCTTGGCTGCAAACCAAAAGGTGAGGAGTTTCAATCCACCAGCTGCTCTTTGGAAATGCTATATTGCAGTTCTCCTTTTTCCTGTAGGGTCAGTATGAGTCAGAATTGACTTGACATCAAAGGCTTTGGTTTTTGATAAACTGAGGAAGACAATCGCTGAGTCAGTAAGAAAGACCACAATAATATTGCAAAGAAGAGTTGTATTTTTGTTAGTTCAGTCTCAGAATAAATTAATAAAAACCACATATAATCACTTTACAGAAAACGCATTCCTGACTTAAAAGTAGCACCATCATCAGCCAGTCCTGTCTGATCATATTCGAACATCAGTTTTCCTCAGGGTGGCAAGTAAGGTTTATTGATCATTTTCCATGCATCCCTGTTGACTTTTTCGCTTGGCGTTAAGGAGCGGCCTGCCATTCTGACAATGTTAAGTCCTTGACCACAATGATACCTATCCTCTGTCTTGAATCATAGGATCTTTTTACTTTCTGAGGTGTCTTTGTGTTACCTTCCTGTACCTTAGAGATTGGTAGGGATGATGACAACCAGGGAGGCTGACGCTTGCTTTCAATTTAAAGTTCTTTTGTAAATTCAGGCACCCAAAGAACAAACTTCCTCAGAATCGCAAATGGCCCTTAGTCACTCTGTCTGCATCGCTTGAGGAGGGAGGTTAGTCTTCAAGGGAAAGAACATCTCCTTCTCCAGGCCCCCAGACAGGTTCATGTTTTGATGTCTATATTGCATTATCTCTTGTGTTCCCATCTATCACAAAGATGAGCCTGTGCTTACATCAGAACACTGTATTCTCACCGGCTGTCATAAAACTGATAAACTCACAGCCTCACTTGAAAAGTCGTCAGTATAAATAATACTTAAATTCACATTTTTGCATAGTAGGGCCCAAGCCTCCTGGATCAGGTCCTGAGAAACATACAGAGCTTCTTGGCACATAAATGTTAAATAACAGCAATAAATTAATAAATACATAAATTATTTAAATATTGACAAGAGCATGAAGGTTAGTGGCAACCTGAGAAGTGGTGCATTGATAAATAAGCTGGCTGACTGTTTTCAGTGGGCACTTGGTATTTAAATATAAAAACATAGCAAAGATATCATATAATCCTTTTTTTAAAAAAAAGCAAATCAGATAAACAATATTTTTTTTGTCTATTCCCTCGTATCTTTTAAGAAAAATCCTGTCTGACAGCTTCTGCTTTTCCTCTAAGATTTCTCCTGGAATTGGAACCTAAAAAAGAATAGTAAAATATGGATGAAATTTGTGGCACCAAGACCTTTCCTATTTCACACAAAACCTTATGCTAGGAAGCTGGTTTGTGGAGATTCTGTGTTGGAAGGGCCCAGTCTTTCTTTCTGTGACCTAGAATTTGAGCTGATACTGTGCTTGCCAGAGGCTCTCGTGAGTTGGCCTCTTAAAAGAATTATCTGATTGTGTCACCTCCTGGCTTAAAGTCCTTCAGTGATTCCCCAGTGTCCCCAGGACAAGTTTCTAGTTCTTGCAACCAGCTTGCAGGGCCTCCATTCTCAGATTCCTGTGCGTTTCTCTCTTTTGCTTTTGCCTTCTCCTTCAGGGACACTGGTGGCCCAGGTGGTTAAGTGTTCAGCTGGTAACTGAAAAGTTTGTGGCTTGAACCTAACCAGTGACTCTGTGGAAGAAAGATGGGGCAATCTGCTTCTGGAAAGATTACACCAAGGAAATTCTATGGGGTCATTTTACTGTGCCACTGGGACTCATCATGAGTCTAAATGGATTCAACAGTAACAACTAGGAGGAAGACCTATGCCAGTTTCATTTGCTGCTGTACCCTCATGTCCAGTCCAGTGCCTGGCACAATATGGGCATCAAATAAAACCCATTAGTAATTATGTGTTTCTGACTCTAGTGACTGCGTGCAGGGCACCGCATGTGCCCCCTGTTTTGCCGCAGCATCCCCCACCACGGCTCTGTACCTGCCATTGCTCTGTACCTGCACACTGAGCACGCAGGTCTGGCCTAGCCTTTGAGGGGCTGCTCACCTAACTGCAGGACACAGATGCCCATTCACTCCAGAAGGAGCTATAGTAGCGGTCCCG
Source organism: Heterohyrax brucei (assembly GCA_028571685.1). NCBI lineage: Eukaryota > Metazoa > Chordata > Mammalia > Hyracoidea > Procaviidae > Heterohyrax > Heterohyrax brucei. The sequence goes on from CM053141.1 coordinate 177,946,282, forward strand.
GGCTTGCACACGAATCTTGGTGTCCTTATGGCAGATAACCTTGGCTGAGGTCTTGTCCATGCAGGGTCCCTCTTTCTGCAAAGGACAGTGCAATCTGTGAGTGCCCTGTGACAACACGGTCACAAGCCAGGCCAGGAATATTTCTGCAAAGCGCATCCTCCTCAAGCAATCACACTCTGGTTGTAGGTTACCACATTTTGCAGTTCACAGGTGAGGGTGTAGAATTTCTGCCACCTACTGGCAGAAGTTCTAAACACAGATTGTGCTTTTCTATTTTCTGCCTGGGTGTTCAAGTGGTTAATGTGCCTAGCTACTGACTCAAAGGTTTAAGGTACAAGTCCATCCAGAGGGGCACTGGAAGAAAGGCCTGGTGATCTACTTCTGAAAAATCAGCCATTGAAAATCCTATGGAGCACAGTTCTACTCTGACACATGGGATCACCACGAGTTACCACCAACTAACCAGTTACTAGTTAAAAGAGAAATTGTTTCAATTAGCTTTCATTTTTTTTTATTTTAGCACATTCACCTTGCCCAAAGACCCCATGTGCAACCACCACAGTACTAGCTTGATGTTGGGACTAAGATAGATTTGCTCTCACTCTCTCCTGAATATTCAAAAATATTATGCATTTGTCTTTTCATCAGACAAACCCAAATTCAAATCCTGACATCTCTGTTTATTAGCTGGGTGACTTCAGAAAAATATGTTAAGCTATTTGTATATAATTTACCTTATTTATAAAATGGATATAATAATAATGACCATGTTATAAAGTTGTAAAAATGAAAGGCAACATTCATGTGAAACTCTTAGCAAAGTCTTCGACATGTAAAAAGTGCTCAATAAACATTGCCTATTGGTATGCCACAGGCTCTAAGTAGGCAAGGTACTTATCAAGATGTTTAAATAATGGTTAGATGAAACCCCCAACCTGCAAAAATCTCAAAGGGTAACTGATTCCCTGGAGGACAGTGGTGGTCCAATGGCAGAACTCTAGCCTTCTATTGAAGAGATCTGGGTTTGGTTCCTGGGCAAGGCACCTCTACTGATTAGCTATGTGAGTTCAGAAAAATGGTTTAGGCTCTTTGTGTCTCATTCTCTTTATTTATAAGATGGGGATAATATATAGCCATAATCCCTCTGTTAATGGACACTTGGAGCTTGCAGACTATGCTGGACTAGGAAAGACCTGGTATCTACTTCTGAAGATCAGCCAATTAAAATCTTATGGATGACAGTGATCTGATCTCATTGTGCATGGGTCACCACGAGTTGGGGGTCAATTCAACAGCAGCTACTAACAAACCGCTTCATCACTGAGTTTCTACCACATGCTAAATGCTATGCTCCACGAGACCTGTATGCAGTGATTTTAAAACGGGTCTGTAAAAGCTTTCCAAATGTGCCTGTAAGATCCTGTAAGGGGTAAAGGAATTTGCATGCTCAGAGAAGACAGTTTGAAAGCCACTGTCTTAGCCTATGTAAGTGCTAAAGTTCTATTTAAGAAAATAAGAATCTCTGGGATAGTGAGAGTCACTCATTTTAGTTGAGATATAACATGCATGTTCTATCATCAGTTGTATTCACTGAGGACTAATTCTGAGTGCGAGGATTAATGATGAACAATCTTGGAAGCAGCAGAGTGGTCAGGTGACAAGCCTTTTTGGCCTACTGTGTTTGTGTCCTGGCTCTATTACTTCCTAGCTGAGTCACCCTGGATAAATCACTTAACCTCTCTGAGCTGCAGTGTCTTCTCTTGAGAAGTGGTGATAATCATACTGCTTGCCTTCATAGGGATATTATGAGGATTAAGTGAGATGATACTCGTAAAACCCTTAGGACAGCTCTAGGCCCACAGACAGGACTGAGAAAAGTTAGCTATTATTATCATCACCCCATTCATCTTCTTTCTAACGGGGCCCTGCCTGGTCCTGATCGCAGACTATGTCGCACATGAATGATGTCTTACCTTTCCTCTGTTGTTCTTGCCCTGCACCTGGATGCAGAATGTCAAGGAGAAGTAGGAATGTGGGGTGCTCCAGGTGTCAGGGTACTCCCAGCTGACTTCCACATGCCGAGAATTCGCTAATGGCTTCAGCTGCAGGTTTTTGGGCGGGTCAGGTTTGACTGTAGAAGAAGGTAGAGAAACGTCCTTTGTTTTGTTTCCTAATGGGGCTTTGAGCAAGGCATTTCTGGCCTCTGAGTCCACTTGCACCTTTTACCAGCTGTGGGTCCATAGGACAGTGACTTAACTTCTCCGAGTACCATTTTCATCTGGAAAATTGGATTCATGGTGGTTTCCTACCCCATAAATGATTGTAAAGGTAAAATGAGATTTACTAGGTAAGTTCCTTAAATGATGTCAATGCATGCAACTCTTCTTTCTAAAACCCGAGAGATTAAGGATCCTCAGGGCTTCACTTTTGATATTTGAGACTTGAGCCTAGAAAGCAATGTCCCCTGCTTCCTCCAGACAGCCACACTTTCTTGTTCATGCTCCCCTTATCTTCATGACTGATGTCACACCTTCCACCACCTCTTGGGCCAAGTGCGTCCCTCTCACCTTCTGGCAGCACTGGAAACACCGTGGGGCCATGGGGCCCACCGTGTCTAGACCCTGAACTACTCGGACCCTACCTATCACAGGGTCAGTGAAATAAACTGAGTTGGCAAACATGAGGCACCTGGGCTGCTGGTCCTCCTGCTGCGTCCATGGAAGACATTCTCATTAGTCATCATACCCTTTGCTGAACCCAAGATAGAGGCTCAGGATCCTTCATCCCTTCATTCTGGTGGCCACCTCTCTCAACTGCATAGTCCTTGGTGCTGGAACCACCTCTTCTTGGGGCTCAGAAGATTCTTAGAGACAGCAAGATTCTCGTATCTGGGCGATGTCATTGAGGACCATCCTCTCTGTGGTCAAGCCCACTTCTCATACCAAACATGGATGAGGTGGGAGACTTCCCACTAACCGCCCTTCATATGTCTACAGTTAGCATCTTCTCTGACTTGGTCTTGTAGCAATTATAGTCAATTGTCTCTGTGTTCATTCCTTCGCTCCATAAATAATTACTGGGAACCTGTGATGTGGCAGCCACTAGACAACATATGTAGGAAACAGCAGTGAGTGTCACTCCATCCTAGTCTTACCTTTTGCTAGAGGGGGAAATGTGCTCTAGAAGGTGGTTGGAGTCACTGGACCCAATACTATTCCACACAAAGACCACGGCACCTGGCAGATGCTTTGCAAAATTCTTCCCAATATTCTCAGTGCAACTTCTTTACTTAGGTTTCAGCTCAGCTAAATCTTATCTCCTTCCTGGCCACACCTTTCCTAACCCATCAAGTGCAAGCCCTCCACAAACACTGCAGCAAGTTCCATGACTTGATCATCCTTTATTTCATAAAGCTTGGTCAATAAAGAAATGGTAAAGGGAGTGATGCACGGTAAGATCTGTATCTGCCAATTAAAAATAGATCTCCAACACAAAAGAGTTTATATCTAACAAGGAATCTCTTTTCACATGCTAGAGAGATCCTGGCTGGAAATAATTGCCATTAGTAGGGAAGCCCTGATTCTCGGTATAAATATTATGCTTGAACGGCTCCTGGATTCCTAAGGGAAGTGACCTAGGCAGCAGAAGAGACTGTAGCAAAAGCCTGCCCTTTTTTAGAGGATAGATCTGGATCTGAAACACTAGCTTTGAGACTGGGAAAAGTTGCTAAACATTCTAAGACTCAATTTCCTGTTCTTTGAAATGCACATAAACAGTATCTCCACTGTATACACACACACACACACACATATTTATATATATTTTTTCTGGTGTAGAATTAAAGAGGTAAGGCAGGTAAACCCCTTATCCCTGTGCTTGGGACATGGTGACAAACAGCCAAGGACAAGTGCCGTCGAGCATCAATCCTTATTATGTGCACATAATCATCACAAACTTACTGATATCTCTGATGAAGAAGCTGCTGGTGTAGTTTTCATACTTGAGCTTGTGAATAGCTTCCAGCACGACTTCAATCTGCATGCTCTCCTCAGCCGCTGGGCAGGCACTGTCCTCCTCACACTCCACCACGTATGTGTTATACTCCCTGTGGTCCACACTGACCTTCTCCTCAGAGAGTGTTGCCGTGCCACATGTCACCCCTTGGGGGTCAGAGGAGCTGAAATCAAAGAAATTACCTGACATTACCCATTGGCAGTAGAGTCTCTGGGTAGTGAGAACAGCTAGCTTGCTTGGCTGCTGACAGAAAGGTGACTGGTTCAAGTCCTCTCAGAGGAGCCTCCAAAGAAAAGCCTGGAGATCTACTTCTGAAAAACTAGTCACTGATAATCCTTTGGAGCACAGTTCTACTTTGACACACATGGGTTTGCCGTGAGTTGGTGTCAACTGGACCACAACTGGATACGGTTACCCATTTGTGGGTGAGTTCCTCGTGATGGCAGCCAGTGAGGCAGGTAAGATAGCTCTCTGAAGACATAACTTCCCCAGCTGGTGTGCTTTCTCCTCAGTGGTAATAAGATGTCTTCCCCTCAAGAACAAGCTTAGTTTCAGAGAGTAGTACAAATGTTTGGAAAGAACTCTGCAAACGCATGCTTCTGGTCTAAATGAATCTGGAAATTTTTAGATCTACAGCCCTTGATTAAGTCCTGATATTAAATTCTAAACTCATTGTTCTTATTTTAATTTAAAAAATTCACGGCATGCTGATTATTAAAAAAATGATAAATGATGCATATAAAGGTAAATGTGTGTATACCTGCTTTTAGCTATAATCTCATTCCCCAGATAGAAATACCATTCATAGCTTGCTGTAGCCTTCCAGACCTTTTTCAATGAATATTCAAAGTAATTGCATATGACATGTATATATTCATATTCACACAAATTTTATCTATCTCTCTATCTATATATATTTAGGTCTTCTTTTTTATGAAGTAGGTTCACATTACATGTATTGTTTTATAACCATCTTTTCCCACTCTGAACATATTATAGGAAGCTCTCTACATCAAAACATGTAGATTGGGTTATTCCTTTTAACGACTGCTACACAATATAAACCACTACACCTTGGTGGTGTAGTGGTTTAAGTGCTATGCCTACTAACCAGAAGATCGGCAGTTCGAATCCGCCAGAAGCTCCTCGGAAACTCAACGGAGTAGTTCTTTACTCTGTACTATAGGGTGACTATGAGTCAGAATCAACTTGACAGCACTGAGTTTGGTTTTGGTCTTTGGCTCACAGAGTATAGTGTACCATAACTTGCTTAAACATTCCATTGCTGATTACCAAAAATGCCCCAGTGAATACTCGCAACGATGTCATTGTGCACTTGTATAAGCATTTCTTTAGTAAATGTTATCATTTTAAAGATGGAAGAGCATGTTATGAGCTGTTTTCTAAAACTGACCATCTTATAAGGTCTCATTTGGAAGAGAGCATGCTGAGTGAAATCAATGAGTGTCAAAAGGACAAATTTTGTATGAGACCCTTGTTATAAAGACTTAACAAGAGAGTTATCCATAGAAGAAAATGACTGTGTTGGCTACATGGGTGGGTGGGGCTGAGGGTTTATCATAGATGAGTGAACTGATAGATGTTAGAAATTTTATTCTTTTATTGTAATTAATAATAAAATAGATAAATAAATATGGAAGAACAAGACCCCCAAACTTAATTTAGGGAGTAGCACAAGTGCCTTGTGATTGGCTGCTAATTTAAAGGTTTGTGGTTTTGAAGCCACCCAGTAGCTCTTCAGAAGAAAGGCCTGGTGATTTGCTTCTGTAAAATTACAGCCAAGAAAACACTTTAGAGCAGTTCTACTCTGTAGCACATGGAGTCACTGTAAGCTGGGGACTGCCAACAACAGCACAATTATTCATTTACCAAGCCAAGTGGTGGCAGAACCAGGATGATCACCGAGGATTTGCTCCATTCGCCTGCATTGCTTCAAGGACTTAGATAGTGACTGAAGAGAGTCATATAAATGGGCACATAGCTTCTCTAGCCATGGAAACTTGGCTTTTAGGGAAAGTCAAAGTGTGCTGGATGAACAGTGAGCGTTGCTCTCTTAGCTTCAGATGACTGGGATTACCAGAAGAAAAAGAAGCCGAAGTGACCATGGGAAATTTTGGGTGAGATCACAGAGTTTTAAAATTGGTCTTAGAGCTTTCATGATCTGTGTGCTAGAACTCTTGTTTCTATCTTTGACTCAAGGTGCAATCGTGGTAAATCATAAGTAGCTGCTGTTTCTCCTTTTATCCCTCCCCATGGTGCTGTGAGCCCTAATGAAGCATTCCGAGGCAATTTGGATGAGAGTTGCTTCAAACACAGTGAGGCTACTTGCAGACCTTGAGAATGTCCTGTAGGAACATGTGCATCTGTTCAGGTAATTGGTTTATGTCTCCATGCTCTTTCTTCAGGTTAGGGCAAGAGAAGGGGACTCAAAAGATTCTGTGTTTTGAGTTTGTCATGGATACAAAAAAAATCCCCCAAAGCCAAACAAACAAAAAATAAAAACAATGCTGTCTGAGTTGATTCTGACTCAGTGTGACCCTATAGGACAGAGTAGAACTGCCCCATATAGCTTCCAAAGAGCACCTGGTGGGTCACACCTGCTGACCTTCTGGTTAGCAGTTATAGCTCTTAACCACTACACCACCAGAGTTCCTTGTCACCGATAGGTCACCCTAATTTTTTTTTACTATGACTGAGTGAAAATTTACATTCCCATATAAATTTACACAGTTCTAGCAAAACGTTGAGAAGCCAGATGGTTTTCACTTACCCTCTGCTGCTTTTGACACTGAATTTCAAATCAGTACTGATTGCTGTCAGCCACCAACAGGTAAAACGTCCAGAGTAATTCTTTGCCTCACATTTTAGAAAGGTCTTATTTTTGGGTTCTGAATTTGAAGAGTAAAAAAGTCCAGTGTTTAGAAGTTTTCTTTCAGGAAGATTTTGATAATGATTAACAACAGGTCATCTAATAGCATGAGTGTTAGTTTCTTCCATTCATTTCCTCGGAAAATGAGGCTGCTCCCCTAACAGGTAGTTTAGCTAGGATTCAAAAAAACCTAACCCACTGCCATCAAGTCATTTCTGACTCATAGCAACCCCACAGGGCAGAGCAGAACTGCTTCATAGAGTTTCCAAGGAGCACCTGGTGAATTTGAACTACTGACATTTTGGTTAGCAGACATAGCACTTAACCACGACACCACTAGGGTTTCCTAGCTAGAATTGGGAGTCTCCAATAAGACGCTGATTCTGTAGGATATAATATATACCTGACACATCTCATGGAGGTATTCTTAATTTTTTCCTAAGGTTATCACTTCAGTGTTAATGCATCGCACACACTGGTTAATTTTCTTTAGTCATTCAATAGTATTACTACATTTAAAGAGAACCTTAGTGAAAACATCTAGACTGAATATAAATTTCTCCCAGTATGAGGCTTTGTTGGTTGATAACCAAAAGCTATCTAGCAAAGCAAAGGAAAATGAAGGTTCTGGGTGGTCTCAGTCAAGGACTTGATGTTAATTCATTAATTATGCCAACTAGGTCTTGCCTTTCTTTAATTTTTATTTTTGTATCACTTAGGGAGCAAAAGAGAACACCGGCATTATCCAAAGGGATAGAATTACCTTTCTGGTCTTTTAAAATATCAGTGGACCAAATCCCATCTTCCTTTTTGTGAAGCAGCAGAAGTGAATGGCTCAGAACCTCGCTTCCTTTCAGACAGGTGTATCGGCCAGCGTCTACAAATTCTTTGACTTGGATTGTCAAGGTTTTGCCAGAGCCTAAGACCTCACCACTCTGGTCCGATGTCCATGTGATACCATCTTCTTCTGAAGTGTTGCAAGAGAGCACAACCATTTCTCCAGGGGCATCAGGGTACCAGTCCAACTCTACAACATAAACTGAAGAGTGCAAAGAGTAGAGAACTAGACTGTAGCTCTATGAACTCTGAGACCGTGTCTTATGAACTATTTTGGCATCTCCATTGTCTAAGGATAGCCTGGCTCATAACAATAACAACAACAAAAAAACCAAACCTGCTAGTGTCTAGTCGATTCTGACTCATAGCAACCTTGTAGGTCAGAGTATGAAAACTGCCAGTTAAGTTAGTGAACTCGTCCTAGAAAAAGTGCTACATACCTCATTGCTGACTATTTCTACGGTCACCTTTGAAGTACTCCCCTTGGGAATCTATGCACTGATGCCAGTGTCTAGCCTATCCTTCAAAGCGATTTTGAAATCCTCTCTCTGGAATGGCCATCAGAACTGCCATTGTATCATCCTTGATGCCCTGAATGGCATCCAGATGTCTTCTTTTCAGTATTTTCTTTACCTTCCAGTAAAGAAAAAAGTCACTGGGGGCTAGATAAGGTGGGTGGGGAAGATGTTCCAATACAGTTATTTGTTTACTGGCTAAGAACTCCCTCACAGACAATTATACAATTAAGTGTGGAAACTTGCGACCTTGCCAACTTGCACAATGGCATTCCAGAAAGAGTTCCAAAATTGCTTTGAAGGGTGGACTAGGCACTGGCATCAGTGCACAGTTTCCTAAGGGGAGTACTTTGAAGGTGACCATAGTGATATTCAGCAATGAGGTATGTAGCACTTAGAACAATTAGTTCACAGACTTGTCAGATTTTGTAGAACTGCCCCATTGAGTTTTGAAGGAGCACCTTGTGGATTCAAACTGCTGATGTTTTGGCTAGCGGCTGTATTACTTAAACAGTAAGCCACCAGGGTCTCCTGTTTATACTCAGTACTTGGCAAATGTTTGCTGAGATGGTCTCAGGGCATTAGGGCCCGTTTGCAGTCTAGATCATGAAACAGAGAAGCAAAGAGTTTATACCCACTGTGGACTCATTACCTGTCAGGTTGCCTGTAATAAATTAACATTTGATTAGCTGGAAAATGGGAAAGGCCTTGATAAACTGATAAATGCAAATAGCACAGAACTGTTTGCAAAGACCTAGTAAAGATAAGAAACTTCCAGCACAATTTTACTTTGATAGGGGCTAAACCAGAGCACAGTGTTTTCCAGAATAATACAGCATTAAAAAGCACAGGTTTGGAGAAAGACTGATCAGGCCTGAATCCTGCCCCCATTCACCGGCTGGTACCAGTAAGACAAGGTACTTAATGACCATGATCCTCTGTTGCTTCATCTGTAAAATGACAGTAGTAATAATACTACCCTGTAGGTTTGCATTTAAAGATTAAATGAAAGAATAAAAACACTTAGAACAGGACTTGACATGAAGTAAACTCAATATAAATTGTTGTCATTATTCACAGACTTAGGGATCAGACAGTGGGACAGACAAACCCTTCAACAACTTTCCAGGGTGATTTAAGGATTTAGTTTCCCCAATAGGTGACTCAGCAATGGAGATTTTGTGTCGGATCTGACTTGATGGCACTTGGCTTGGCTTGTATTATTCAGCTATCTTACAGTCTTAGGAGGCACTTTAGTAGACTCAGTCTTCCTATTTTATGATGGAGGACACAGGGGTTAAGCAAGGTCACATCAAGTTAAAGGCACAATAGCTACACCTCAAGCCTTCTAACTTAAATAGGCTTTGCATTGGACTCCAGTGTCTTGATATCCAAACTGGCACTCGAGGACTGGCTTAGTAATCTAAAGATTTTGTCATATTGAAGATGCACCCCCTCATTCAGTCATTCATTTATCCATGCACTAATTATTAAATAAAATATTTTAGTTCAATGGTTCTCAAAGCACGATCACCAGACCATCATCTGTAGCATCTCCTGGACATCTATTAGAAATGCAGATCGTGAAGCCCCACTGCAACTTTACTGAATCGGAGACTCTAGAGATGGAACAGAGAGGTCTGTGTTTTAATAATTGCTCCAAATGATTTTGATGCCTGCTCAAGCTTGAATGCCATGCTGGTTAACAGCCTGGACTTGGGGTGTAGATAAGTTTGAGCTTAGATTTAGTTCTAACATTATGATCTTGGGTAACAAACCCAACTACTCTCAGCTTCAATATCATCTGCAGAATGGGGAAAATATTAGTAGTCGATTTGGAAAGTTGGGATAAGGATTACGTAAGCCAATTTGTATAACAGCTTAACTTAGTGCTCTTAAATGCAATATAAATTGTGGCTCTTATAACTGATATGTGTAAAGCACTGCAGAATATAAAGCTTTCACTTTGCATCACGTAGGATTTGTAATGCTTAATGAGTAACATGGAAACTCTGGTGGTGTAGTGGTCAAGTGCTATGGCTGTTAACCAAAAGATTGGCAGGTCAAATCCACCAGGAGCTCCTTGGAAACTCTATGGGGCAGTTCTACTCTACCTGATAGGTTTGCTATGAGTTGGCATCAACTTGACAGCACTAGGCTGTTACTGTTGTTGTTTTCAATGAGTAACATGGATAAGAGAGAAATAACATCTATGGCTTAACTCTTCGGAAATGAGTAGCTGTGCTGACATGAGGCCATGTAATATATTTGATTCTGTCTAGTTTTTCTTTGTCCTGCAGATGAATGACTAGCATGGCTATTTTCCTGTTAATACCAAGACTCAGAATGCTTAGAAGATCCTTGTCCAGGGCAGGGAAAGCAACTGGAAGAGGGAACCTGATGAGAATCATCTATAACATAGGCCTTTCTTCATTATCTTGTCACCAAAGTCACAAGGCCTCTTGGTGTTTTCACACTGATGTTCTGGAATTTTTGTGGTTTACTAAATCAGAAGTAACTCAAGGGTTAAATACGCAAGAAGCCAGGCTTCTGAGTTCACTGAAAGTCCCAGAGACCCCAGAACGGAGCTGGTATAATCATCTGGCTCATGTCTTTGCTTTTATTCAAGGCAGGGGCTAAAACTCTCTAATCGTCCTGGGTAGGTGGCCAGATTGTCGTCTTCTTGAAGCTATGAAGAATGAAGAAGCGGTCTAACATTCCTTCTGGGGACCTAGTTCAGTGCGGTACTCTCCAGACTATCCAAACATGATTTTTTGATCATCAGCTGAAATCTCTTCAGCTTTAATTTTTACCTATTTTTCTTGCTCAGAAGATCATGTCCTTGTTCTACCCTTACCAGCTATGTGACTTTGAGTAAATTATTCTTTTATTTGAATAACTTTTTTTTCCACTTCTTGCTATGGAATCAATTTCAACTGATAGTGATCCCAAATGACAGAGTAGAACTGCCCCGTAGAGTTTTCTATGCTGTAATCCTTATGGATGCAGATTGCCAGGTCTTGCAGTTAAGGAGCCACTAAGTGTGTTCTGCCTTTTGGTCAGCATCCAGGCACTTTGCCATTGTACCACCGGGCATCCTCAGTGACTTAATCTTTTAGCTTCAGTTTTCAACATCTGTGAAATGGGATGGGGTAGTTGCTCCTTCACATGGGTGTTGTGAGAATTAAATAAAATGGTCTCCTCAGTGAATAGTAACAATTATCATGGTTGTTGGTTACTATTATTACACAGTTAAAGATAGTAGTTATCAACATTATTATGCTTGCTTCAGTTGTGAACATCTGACGTTTTTCAGGAACAACCAATAATTAATGCATAGTCACTGAGCGTGAGACACTGGACGGACAGAAAGAAGCTCTTTTTCCACTAACACCTATTCTACTATCCTATTAATAATTTTTGTTTCTCTTGAGTCATCAGAGACAGTAACAATCGCTATTAGTGAACATTTGCTTTCACTTTATCTGTTGAGCTGTCTTCTCGTTCACTAACACATCTAGTCACCTGTGTGATAGGTGTCACTTTGAACTACCCACTTTATAGATGTAGAAACTCAAGCTCAGAGGTGATCCAGTTCAAAGCCAGACAGCCACTAATTGGCAGAACCAAGATTTGAACTCAAGATACTATAAGCCTAAATCCCGTGCCTTTATGCAGAGTACTCGGTGAGAGATAAGTCACTCTGTGTCAACCAAGCAAGTGGTATTGGCTGGTGGGAATGATGGAGCGTAGCTCTTACTTTGTGTAAGTACTTTCATCTTGAAATTTTACCTTACGACACTGCTGGTTTTTAGCAATAGTGGTGAAATCTATCTCTCTTTTCCTACCATGGTCCACAAAAACATCCTTGGCTGTCCAACATGAAAATCAAACAACACAGATACTCTAAAGAGATGAAAGCAGCAAGTGGGGTTTTCCATTTTGCTAGAGCAATGACTGTTGCTTGGAAGATCCCAGTGCATGGGTGGCTGCCCGTTCAGTCCGATGTCCTACCCAGGGCTGCCTGAGAGTTCTGAGTTAGCATCCTGGGACTTAATAGAGAATCAAGAGAAAGCTGCTTACCATCTTTCTCCAGTTCCCATATGGCCACGAGGGGAGATGCCAGAAAAACGAGGGCAAACCAGGAGATAACCAACTGCTGGCGGCACATCTGGAGGAGAGAGAGAGATGGGGGGGGAACAGGGAGGAAGAGGAAGAACAGAAGATGAGCAGTAGAAGGGAAGAAAAGCAGAAGAAGGGAAAAGACAGGAGAGAGAATGTCCTTCTCGTTATTCCGTTACCTTTGGGAATCATAGATAAATTCTTTGCGCACCATATTTCATCTTTATTTTGTCCTTTTTCTTTGCAATCAGGTTAACACTACCTGTGTCATAACAGCCCTACACACCAGTCTTTTTGTAAGAACATCTCCAAAAAGAGAATCATAGGCTGTCTGATGCAATTTTCTTATTTTTAAGGTGAAAAAGCTAAGGCTCAGAGAGGGAACACGACTTGTCTGGTTTAGCATTAAGCAGCTATTTATTTAGCATTTACTATGTAAAGGGTACTGAGTAGGGACAGCTGGGAGCACAGAAAATTTTAGTTGGATCCTGCCTTCTAGAAAACAATACTTTCTTTTTACAAATATTTAGTAAGTCAGTGTGGTAAAGGTTGACACTTCAGTTGGGGAGATAAGCCACATATCTGATTCCTTCTCACCAGGAAGTTTGTACAGTCACACCCAGGGCTAAAGGACTGGGAAATTCATTCAGATACACACTTTATTTAAATTTAGGCCACAATCTGTCATCTGCCTTTGTTGTAGAAATTTTGTTTCTCTCCTGTTTACAGTGCAACTGTCCCACTCTAAAAGCTTTAATCCCTTGCACATACTCTAACTCAAAAAACCCAAACCAAGTGCACTGCCTTTGAGTCAACAGAGAGTAGAACTGCCCCATAGAGTTTCCAAGGAGCTCCTGGCAGATTTGGATTCCCAACTTTCTGGTTAGCAGCTGTAGCACTGAACCACTACACCACCAGCTACATGCAACAACAACAATAAAAATTCTGAACATATACAGACCACAATGTGGTTTCTCTGCACTGTGGAGTTATGCATCATTTTAAATATTTTTCCTTTTCAGTTTTCAAACTTGAGATTGCATTGTAGTAACTTGGAAACTTGGAAGCTTTTGAAAAACACAGATTGCTGAGTCCCATGCCCAGAATTTCTGATTCAGGAAGTCTGGGGCTGGACTCTAAGAATCTGCATTTCAGAAGAGTTCCTAAGTGAGGCCTATGCTGCTGGTCCAGGAACCATGCTTTGTAAACCACTGCCTTAATTCAATGATTCTCACACATGTTCAGGATTCATAGTGACCGTATAGGACAGAGTGGAACTACCTCATAGAGTTTCCAAGGAGCACCTGATAGATTATAATTTGGTTAGTGTTTGTAGCTCTTAACCACTATGCCACTAGGGTTTCCAAAATCAAGGTATTCTTTGGGAGAAGATTATAAAACAACAATATGTAATTCTGAAAAGAAAACCCCTGGTAGTGCAGTGGTTAAGTGCTAGGAATACTAGCCAGGAAGTCAGCAGTTCAAATCCACCAGGCACTCCTTGGAAACTCTATGCAACAGTTCTACTCTGTTCTGTAGAGTCGTTATGAGTTGGAATTGGCTTGAAGGCAATGGGTTTGGTTTTTGGTTTGAATTCTGAAATAATCAAGGGTATAACCATTTGCCAAGTCGTCTACCAAGTCGTCTTGTACTGAAATGCAGTCTAAAGTTGATACGGTACATGGAAATCTTTATAGTGTGAAAATTATACTTATTAACATTTTCCTCACCTGCAAATTAGGCAAAGACAATTATTATTTAACTTCAGTTGAAACACTTCCATCTATCTTGAAGCACACTATGGTTTCCACTGGTTTAAATCATAGAAAGAATAAACACTTAGAAGTTTCAGCCAAATACCTTCAAAAACCGTTTCCCTTAGTTGGGGAGAACAAGCATGGACAGATGATGGCTGTGGGAGAACTCCTGCCAACCCTCGGGGGCCCTTACATGCACTAATCTCTTGTATTATCAAGCTCCTGAGAGACAAGAGACAGAACTGGGCTTCAGGCCTTTCTGTACACAGCCTAGTTCTCTTGTCACTTAACATGGAGCTTTCAGTGACACATTTATCAATGAGTCAAGTTATGACTGTAATAAATTATTAGCTGGCACAGAGCAACAGATGGTAAATTCCTAGGCTTGGAATGAAGAAGACACGGGCTTGAATTCTCATTTCACCATTCACTGTGTGGTGTTAGGCATGTTAGTCTCTGAGCTTCAGTTCCTCCTCTACAAAACAGACACAATATCCGTCTTAAGGTGTTGTTGGCGTATGCAGTGATATGAGGGTATCACAGAAGGCAGTCACTGTCATGTTACTTTGAACAATCTAATCAGGAAGAGATGATGGAAAATTTTGACATCTGTCTAGCTTGAACATAATCAATAGTCAAAAAAGGAAGTAAATGTTCCGTGGAGATATTAGGATGACATGGATTAAAAAACTCAGATGTCTGCAGTCTGGGAACAGAGACAGGAGATGGTGGAGATTCTTGGCGATTCCTTTACATTCTCTTGATGCTGGGAATTTCCCTTTGGCTTTGTGCCCAGCATGTCTTCTCTGGGCCTCAGGTGCATTTAATGATCTTAGGTGACTGCTCACAGTGCTAAAGAGAGTCCGGACAGGGATAGTTAAAAGAAGCAAGGTACTTCGTAGCAATCTCACCTACATTTTAAACCACAGAACACTGGTAAGCAGTGAATAGCCCTGTGAGTCACCTAATCCAAGAGAAACAAAGAGGCAGCACTGATTATTCTGTTCCTCTCTAGACATTCAGCTGACACCAGGGAGCTGTTTCCCTCAGCCTGTATTTCTTTGGCATGGTAAATTTTGAGACACTTGAGGGTTAAAAAAAAAATTTTTTTCCCCCTGAAATTTCAGCCAAGCCAGCCAATTTCAGAGGTTTTCTAAATTCTTGAAATGCTTGCATGTGGGACACAAGGTATCCCTAACAAGTCCTTCCTGTCTCCTGTGGTGGGTTACAACTCCCTCATATCAGGGCCAACATGCCAACGGGCCTTGGGTAGACATTTCTTTTCCAAGTTTTATTTTGTTGGCTTTTATACTGAGCAAATGTTATCTTCGTAATTTAGACAAGATAATTATTATGGGGGGGTGGGAAGATACAGTCACAGATGATGTGACTAACACTTGGAAAGGTCTAGACCCAGGCAGACCTGTCTTGGCATCCCAGCTCTGTCATTTATTGTGTGTTTCTGGGCAATACATTCTTTTAAGTCCTACATTCTTCATCTGTCAAATGAGCATTCTATGGTGGTGAGGTCCTAGTGGTGTAATTCCTGATGATTTGTTCCCACAGAGCTGTTCTCCCTTTCATAGGACCTGCTACATTGCAGTAGTATAGCTCTTTGTTTGATGGTCTTCCTCCCAAGAGGCTGAGCTCTTTGATGGCAAGCATCACATCAGCTTCATTTACCATTCTGTCCTCAAATGTGTGATCTGTTCACAGTCCGTGGTACAATCATTATTAGTTCACTTTTTACATTTACTCTACAGGGACGCCAATACTGTGGAATGAATGCATGTACAGAAATCAAAAAGCTCAGATCCCAGTAAAATTCATTCTAAGAAGCTACTCAAATTTTTTCTATTATCTTGAAATTCCTTATCAGAAAAAAGGGGACTGTCAGTGGGGTAGATAATCTCTTTGTTAAAATGGTATCGAAACCCGATCATGTTGTCACTGCATATAATTTTCCTGGGTAGGGTAAGATACTAGGATACAAAGATTTTCTTTTTCCTTAGGTTTTAAAGCACTTCAGGGATTAGTTTTCAACAGTATAACTTTTTCATTCTTAAAATGAGGCCAGAGTCAATTAATACCACCCCCCCCCCACAAAAGATAATCCAGCAGTCAGTCTGGTTGATACCACTGCAACTAAACCTGTCACAAATATGGAACAAATATGTTCTATAATATTCCCTTATGAGGTATAATGGCAAATTCAATTACTTGCAGGCATGCATGAAAGACCTTTTAAAGGTTTATAATGCTCAGGCAAGCCCCACTCACTTTATACAATCCTTTAACTAACGGCTATTAATATTTAGGAACATACTTTTATTTGCTTTCAACTTCCAAACAAGATCCCAAACTAAACCAAACCCACCAAGTAGATTCTGACTGACAGCATCCCCTTATGGCACAGTAGAATTGCCCCATAGAGTTTCCAAAGAGCACCTGGCAGATTCAAACTGTCAGACCTCAGGTTAGCAGACACAGTACTTAACCACTGCATCAACAGGGTTACCTCAAAACAGGACAGAGCAGGCAAATACAGACTTTTTATAAAATGTGTGATCTGTTCACAGCTCGTGGTATACAGTCATTATTAGTTCAGCTTTTACATTTTTTAAATTAGTCCCCAGAGTACTGACTTTTTACTAGTTAAGTCACCAGATACGCTTCCTGAACCCACCCACCTCATCTGCCAGGCACAGCGGGTAGCACAGACAGGGTGCTCACCCCTGCACAGCTGTAGGCTCATGGCAATGGGTGCTAGCGGCCATAGAGGTGCTTACCTTGCTTCTGGGAAGGCTGCAGGATCTGCTGGCCTGAAGCTGTGTGGCTGTTGCTGCTACCGAGCCTATTATATACCCTACTCCTACCAAGTTGCTTCATGATGAATACACCACTAGAAACTGGCTTGTTCCAAGTTGCAACACTGGAACACTGCAAAAAAAAAAAAAAAAAGACTCAGAACCTTCTGGGGAAATTTCATGCAGTTCTTGTTTTTTTCTGTATGTATCAATGATGCTGGGGCCATAGAAATTCCAGGTGAAGAACTAAGAGGAAATAACTTTTGGGTGGGGAAAAAAGAAGGCGATGGAGTTGTTGACTTCTTGAGGTTACATCACTGGCCAAGGTGTGTAGGGACAGCAGCAGCTTTTGCCCCAGCCTGAGGAAGGAGGAAGGCCAATGGGAGGCTGAGTTCATGGGAGGATGGAGAAATCAGGCAGAGAGGCTCCAATAGCAGAATCCACGCTTCTGGTGGATGGGAGGGAGGGCAAAAGGTTTACTATGTCTGGAGGGCTCTTCTCCCCCACATTATTCCTTTCACATCTGGATTTCAGAAACATACTACCACCCCTTGTGGTGACATGCACACCACAGGTGCGCACACACATAAATTTTTCTTAGCCAAGCCAAGTGCCGTCGAGTCAGATCTGACTCATGGCGACCCTTATATTTTTCTTACAGACATGATAAAAATGTGTACAGTGGGACTCGAGCGTGTGCAAAAACACAGCTTGCACTCATCATCAGATACATACCAGAGCAGAAAGTTAAATACACACAGACAGGCATTCAGACAACACGTGCCACACTCAAGGCGTTAGACCCTTGGCACTCATTTGCACACAAATCTATGGCCCTAGGAGCACTATGGAGATGAACGGAATAAGCAGAATAAAGACATTATTTCTCCGAGCAGAATTCGAAATTCCCGAGAGTCGTGCCAAAGGCGTACACAGAAGTTAGGCTCCCTGTCCCAGGACCCATCCTGTTCGTATGTCCGTGATAACATCCGTAACCAAGAGCTCAGCTGAAGGACTTAACAGTCTTCCTAAAGATTCAGAGTCTTGGAAACTGCGGAGCAATTCTGCTCTGAATTAACTGGATGGCAGTGGGGTTGGTTTGGTTCAAGACTCAGACACATGCGAGCCATACCGGGGTCTACCCATAGAGGTCGCTTCTGAGGGACAGTTCGCACCCGTACCCTGCGGCTTGACTTCCCTGGGCCCCCGGCCTTCGGCCCCATCTCCCGCGGGGGAAGTTCCTGGAGCGGAGGCTGGGCCGAGGGCGCAGGTTTCATCGTTAATTTTCGTCCCAGTCTCGAGTGGGGAAAACGGGAACCCTGGGCGAGAGTGGCGGAGCTTCCCAGCCGCACACTTCCTCTCCTTCCCTTTCGGCCCGGAAGGCCCAGCGGCTCTGCAGCCCGACTAGTGATCAGATCTGTGCTCCAGTTTGGGGCAGAGACCTTACCTCTAGCTGAGAGCGCTCTCCCCCACTTCGGCCCTCCACTCCTTCGAAAACTTCGCCTCTGCAGTTTTCACAAAAAAAAAACACCATAGAACAAGACGTCATAAGGGAACAAAGCAGGCTGTATTGTGTGCTGATCATATGATATCATTTGTATGTGTGTTTATGCTTTTATCACTGGGCATTCCCAGGGACAGCAGCCAGATCTGAGGAAGGAGCCTCTCCGTAGTTTGATCTTTTTGTCACGTAAATCACATGAACCAGCTTGGGGTCAGGGGTCTTTCTGTAAACATGTGTTCATTCTCCTCAACCATTCAAAGGCCACTGAACAGAAAGCTTAACAATATGAAATCGGTATGAAATAGAAGCATTAATTTATTTTTAGTGGACACACTACTGTAGATAAGCCCTTCTGTGCCCCATCAGTAACTGCACACAGGAAATATTTTAAAAAATTAATGTGTTAATAAAATCATCTTCCAAATTAAAAAGGAATTTGCTTTGTAACAAAATTTAAGTAAAAATAGTGCTCTAGTGATACAAAAGAAGTGTCAGCACAAGCCTCCTAGTCCTTTCCCACTCAGATTGGAGCCCCAAGGTCCTTACTGAGTGACCAATGCAGAGCCTTTGGGGCACGGAGTAGATTTTAAGAGGTGGGCTCTGGGGTTTCACCTCCTCTGCAAAGCACATAATTTCTCTAAGCCTCAGTCCCACAGACTTGTGAAAGTGGGTTAAATCTGCTGTGAGGATTCATTGACAAACAACGTGAGGCTCTTAGAGCATCCTGGCTATGTTTGTTTATTTTATCCTGCCACATCCCAGGAAGTCTTTTGGCAGCTCATGAGGGGACACTGAAAATGACAACAGGAGTGGAAGAAGATGGCACTGTTGTGACGACAACCGGAGGAGTCAGGAACAGGGCTTCTCAGAGTCCTCACGTCATGAAACCAGGTGGCTAGGGCCTCAAATTCGCCTCAGAGCATCCTGACAACCCGGATGAGAAAAAACCCGCACCTGACCCATCTCTACCCTGGGTAATAATTTTGATGACTCCAGGTCACTCACTAGAAAGTAGTTCTCAAATTTTGTCTGCATATAGTAATAATAATAATAATAATAAAATTCCAGTTCTTAGGGCTCCACAGAGATTGTAAGGCAGAAGGTCCAGGGTCCTCTGGGGTCCCAGCCTAGTAGTTAAATGCTATGGTTGCTAACCAAGTGGTGGGCAGTTCAGATCCACCAGCAGCTCCTTGGAAACGGTATGGGGCAGTTCCACCTACAGGGTCACTATGAGTCAGAATCAACTTGATGACCAAGGGTAAGTAAAATAGGTCTGGGGTGGGCCTCAGGAACCTGCATTGTGGTAAGCACAGATAGTTCTGATGTGGGGCTGCGTTTTCAGAAACGTGGTGCATAGCACTGCGCTGCCTGGGACAGACTGTATGTCTTACTCGTCTCTGGGTAGCCACAAGACCAGGCAGAACTCTGATAATGCCGGCAGAATGCCTACGGGCCTGCTTCACTCAACAGGTTGATGAGCTCGTTCCACTTCGCAATCCAGACCCCAAAGCCTGGCAAACAGGATCAGAGCTTGTGATCTGCCTGTGCGGTTCTCTTTGGGAGAGGAAGGTCGTCTGATGAGCACTGGGCCAGCTGAGCTGTGTGATCAGTTTGACTGAAGGCTGAACTATGAGACAAAGAGGATCCCCCTAGAAACTGCAAATAACTTGAAGAATTTTTTGACCACAAAAACTTTTCTTCTTCCTAGAAGCTTGCTCTCAGTTTCTAGTGCAAGATTCAAATAAAGGAGAAGCCACATGTCATTTTTAAAATTAAAATATTTTAAAAATTACATGATGTGTGCACATGTACTTTATTATAAACCCTTCAAACAATACAAATCCACATAAAGTTGAAGTCCTGATTCATGTTGCTTCCAGAGATGACCATTGTCCTTGTTTTGATGTTAGCCTTCCAGAGTCTACTCTAGATCCTTCTATGTATTTATATATATCCAGCTATCCAAATGACCAACTGAGATATTTCAAGAAATGGGTGCAGTGCTGACAGTACTCACTTGTCTCTGCCAAGAAATTTGCAAGTCAGCTTCTTGGCCAACCAGCTGGAAGATGTGTTTTTATGCCTAGTGCCAACAAAGGTAAGCCAATCAAACATGGAAATTATTGAACACTTTCATTAATATCACTCATAAGTAAAATTTTGCTGAAGATCATTCAACAGAAGTCTCAAGCAGTACATTTACAGGATCCTGACTGAAAGCAGAGAATACCAGAAAGGTATCTACCTATGTTTTATTGACTATGCCAAGGGGTGCAACTATGTGGATGATAGTGAATTTATAGATAACACTGCAGAGGATGGGAAGCTTGGAGAACTTCATTGTGCTCATGAGGAACCTTACGTAGGTCTATAGGTAGTTGGTTGAACAGAACAAGGGGATATTGTGTGGTTTAATTCATGAAAGGTGTGTGTCAGGATTGTATCCTTTCACCATATTTATTTAATCTGTATGCTGAGCAAATAATCTGGGAAGCTGGACTCTATGCAGGAGAATGCAGCATCAGGAATGGAGGAAGACTCGTGAACAACCTACGTTATGTAGATAACACAACCTTGCTTGCTGAAAGTGTAGAGGACTTGAAGCACTTACTGACGAAGCTCAAACACCACAACCTTCAGCATGGATTACACCTGAATATAAAGAAAACAAATTTCTTCACAATGGGGCCAGTAAACAACATCATGACATAAGGAGAAAAGATTGAAGTTGTCAGGGATTTCATTTTATTGGGATCCCCAATCAACACCCATGGAAACAGCAGTCAAGAAATCAAAAGATACATGGCACTGAGCAAATCTGCTGCAAAAAAGCCTTTTTAAAGTGTTGAAAAGGCAAGCTGTCACCTTGAAGACTGAGGAGTGCCTAACCCAAGCCATGGTGTTTTCAGTTACCTCATTTGCATGCTAAAGCTGAATGATGAATAAGGAAGACAGAAGGATTGATGCCTTTGAATTATGGTGCTGGTGAAGAGGACTGGCTGGCTATACCATGGACTGTCGAAAGAATGAACAACTGTCTTGGAAGAAGTGCAACCGGAATGCTCAGTGGAAGCTAGGATGGTGAGGCTACATCTCACCTACTTTGGACGTGTTATTATGAGGGATCAGTCCCTGGGGAAGGGCATCATGCTTGGTGGAGGGTCACTGAGAGTGAGGCAGACTCTCAATCAGATGAATCGACACAACGGCTGCAACAATGGGCTGAAGCGTAACAATGATTGTGAGAATGGTGCAGAATTGTGTAGTTTCCTTCTGTTGAGTACTTACCTTCTGTCATACAAGAGTCTGCGTGAGTTAGAACTGACTTGACAACACTAATAAGATGAAATTCAAGTGAGATCATGCTGTATATTTTTTAGCTATATAAAAGATATATCTATATATCTTTTTTGTCTGTGTTGTTTCTAGTGAGTTTCAGTGCACTGGTGATACAGTGGTTAAAGTGCTTGATTGCTAACTGAAAAGTTGGAAGCTCGAATCCACCAGCCACTCTGTGAGAGAAATGTGAGGGAATCTACTCCTCTAAAGATTTACAGCCTTGGAAACCCTATGGGGGAAATTCTAGTCTGTCCTATAGAGTTGCTGTGAGTCAGAAACAACTTGATGGCAGTGGGCTTGGTTTGGGTTTTGGTTTCCAGTATCTTTCTAGAGGTCCCGTGTAAGTCACATTTGAATCAGTTAGGGTGCTCTGAGCGTTGGTCTCCAGCTAGTTCTCAAATTTCTGAAATAGTTCTTCAGTGTTAGGCATCAGTTCACAGGATAAGAAAAGACTACCTTGCCCTGTATGTCTCTTCTGATATTAGTTACCACTGAGTTGGCTCTGTCTCATGGTGACCCCATACACAACAGGACAAAATGTTGCATGGCCCTGTAACATCCTCAGTGTCATTGGTATGCACGAGGCGGTTGTTGCAACCGCTTTGTAGCCTGAGTGCCTTCCAGCCTAGAGGGCTCATCTTCCTGTGCTATATGGGACAATGTTCTGTTGTGATCCACATGATTGTCATCAGAAGTAGATTGCTAGGCCTTTCTTCCTATTCTGTCTCTGCTGAAACCTGTCTACCATGGGTGACCCTGCTGGTATTTGTAGGACTAGTGAGACAGCTTCCAGCGTAATCACAACATTCAAGTTACCACATGACAACAAACTGACAGATTGGTGATCAGTGTCTCTTAGGATTGGAGAATTTTCTCCCAGAAGCCTCTGTAGCCTTCCATTCAAGACTCCCTGAAGCCAATGACTGGCAATGAAAATGGATTTACAAGGAAACTTGAAGTCACAGTAGGCTTGCTCTTGACATGGGAGAAGATCATGATCCCAGGGGAATGCCTACTGCCTATTTCAACAAGGGAGAAATCTACAGGTAGCCAAGAGTGTTGTCTGTCAGGTCTCCTTCATAGATGGGCCTCTCTTGATAGGTGAGTCCAAGTAGCTAGTGCTGCCTAGGAAGTGATGAAATATAGCAATTGCGTGGATAATGAGGATGCCGACTTCTTCACGAGAATAGTCACTACGTTTGGGAACAGGCCTAGTCTAGGAGCGTGGGTATCAGCTGCTGCCTGGCATCTCAGAGATGTGTCCTCTTAGGGAAAACAAATGACTGCAAGATTTATCACCCCAAATTTAAGTGTCTCTCTAAAAGGTATGATTGTGGATGAATTTCGTTTTCTTCTTTATAGTTTTCTAAATTTTTAAAAATCCATTACCTTCCTAATTAGGAAAACTGTTACTGGGAGAAAAGAGATGAATAAAGCACAGAGAAAGGACAGCCTAGTAGTTAGAGATTTGCATCTGAGAATCAGCCGTAGGTTAGATCATGATTCATTTTGCAAATAGTTACGAGTATGCTCATAAACTGTAATCCTTTTCTGGAAATGTAAGCTGCCAAGTCCCTGCTGAAATGCTGTACTTTTATGGGTGGTTTATGCAGAAGGCTCTGGTTAGGTGTGGTGTTTCCTGGAGGCAGAAGACTGCCTGAAGTGATCTCCCACGATTTTTCAAGTTTCTTTCAAATGCATACACGTATATATTTCTTTCAATACTTTGTAAAACCTTCCTAAAGTCAGTTTAATTCTTAAAGCGATCGGGATGTCTTCCCCAACCTCCGCTTTTTCACGGATGAGTCCAGTCACATTTCTACAACATGGTCCTCTAGTCCTGGCCCGTAGCATGCAGGGGGAGGCGTTCGATGCAGTCACCCCTGGGTTTCATCATGCTGGCGAGCATCTGCAGCCTGCTCAGCTGGACTGACTGCAGAGTAAGAGCCACGGTCCATTTGACATTGATTTTGCCATTCACTTGGGGAAATCTCTTCCTTTTCCTCTGTAAGTGCAATTTATGTTAATCCCAGTGAAAGGGAAGGCCATGTGGGCAACTAGAAGGAAGTGGGTATGTGTAAGGCTTTGAGAAGGATTGTGGAGGTGAAGGCATGCTTATGTTAGAAAGGTGTGGTTGGTCTGATCTTGCTGTTATAGGGACAGGTACAACAAGACCAGGTGGCAGTGACCTAGAGAGGGCAGGCATCTGGATGAAGCACTGTGATGTACTTCCTGATGTTCCCCTATCCATGTCAACTCAGACCGACAAACAACTATTGGATATTAGCTGGCGTCCCCGCCTTTATGGAATGATTTGTTAGAAAGAAAAACAGAAGCATCAGCAAAAACAAACCATTTGCCTTTTTATGATTCTGATTCATGGCCACCCCTGCATGCAGAGTGGAACTGCTCCATTGGGAGTTGAATGGCTGTGACCTTTTGGAAGTAAATTGCCAGGCTTTTCTTCCAGGACACCTCTGGGTGAGTTTGAATCACCAGTCCATCAATTAGTAGTTGAGTACTTAACCATTTGCACTACTTAAGGACCCTGTGAATTGCTCATCCTGGAACATATGGTGCTCTCTAGGTAAGCAGTAGTTTGATTAAAAATCAAGGCCTGCGACTAGGAGCATCCCCAATTGCGACTGTTGATTTGGGAGTCACATTCGAGGATACACTTTGTTTCTCAATACATAGTGACTCCCAGCTGATCTCCATCTGGGCATTTATTGTATCTTGGTTTAAGATACTCTAAGAGCTAAACATTGACCCATGATCTCCTGCCCTATCAATTTCTTTCCAAAGTTTGGCTTTCAAAATCCTATTAATCTGTATTTTATGGTCCATAACAAAGAAAAAGAAAAATATAATGGCACAAAAGTTATTAAAGGTGTCTTTCTTTGAGGTGCCTCTTGAGTCAGAATTGACTTGATGGCAATGGGTTCAGTTTTCTCGGCCTGAGCCCACACTGTGAAAGTATTTACACCACAGATTCAAGTCAGGCTATCCTAACAGATTTGGTAATGGTCTTGTAGTCATTTTACTTAAACCTGTGAAAACCAGATAAACGCAAATGTGATTTTATTTATGTTCTTTATGGGTAAAACTTGTTACTTTAGAACCTGGCAGACACAAAAAGTCAGAAGACTTGACCATTGCCACTAACAGGTTGTAGCTGGGTTGGGGAGACTTGACCAGGCATGAAAATTAAATAATGCCAAGGACAGAACAGGGCAAGGTAGTGGATGATTAGTCACCAAGTGAATTTGTATTTAAGGCGTTATCCAGTTTGCTGTCTAAGTGCCAATGGTGATGAAACAGTTTTCTGTAGTATTTGGAAGGCCAGAGAAATTCATCAAAAGGAAAAACAAAATCCTTGATCATGTCAGGAAGCAGCCCAGTAAACAGATTCTGAAGCTGAACAGCTTTGGGATTGGTTCCAACTCTGCTTTACTTGTTGGATGAATTTGGGTAAATAACTTCACCTTTTTGAGCCTCAGCTTCCTCATCTGTCAGGTGGGACAACCACTAAAAACCAGAGTCAATTCTGACTTACAGCAATCTCATATGTCAGAGTAGAAGTGTACTCCATTCAGTTTTCAGTGTCTCACTTTTCAGAAGAAGATCATCAGGACTTTGCTTTCAGGGTACACTTGAACTTCCAACCTTTCAGTTAGCAACCTGCACCAACTAATGATTACTAACTAAGAGTAGATATAAGGATTAAGTTACATTTCTCGTACAAGGTGGGTCAATACCTGGTAACCACTATTAAAATTATATAATACAGAAAAGGAATGTGGTTGTTTGTCAGGGCAGCTTCTGTTCTCCCAATGCAGCAAATACAGGTCTTAAAACACTGCAAAGTTTTAACAATTGTTGTGTTGCTTTAACTGATCAATTAGTTTTCACAGAATGTTTCCTGAGTACTCACTTTGTGCCAGGCGACAATGGCAGGATCGAATCTCCACGGTCTCCACCAGCAATGTGCTCACAGTGTGTGAGGGGGCAATAGAAAAACCAGGAGACAGTGACATTGCGGTGTGACGCAGCTTACAATGATGATGAGGTCACACTGTCAGGCGATGGTCAAGGAAGTCTTTCTTGGAGGAATGATGTCTCGACTGACACCTGAAGAATGAGAAGCTTATATGAAAAGCAGTAATAATAATGTATTTCATAGAAGCCCTGGTAGTACAACCATTAAGCGAAAGATTGATGGCTTCAATCCATTCAGCAGTTTCACTGGACAAAGTCCTGACAATCTGCTCCCATAAAGGTTACAGCCTAGGAAACCTTAACGGCTGGTTCTATTCTGTCACGTAGGGTTGTTATGCATTGAAATTGACTTAACGACACCTAACAACAACTTGTGCCAGGTAGTGTTTTATGCATGCTACATGTTTTTTCGCTGAGTATTCCACAACAAACCCATGAAGTAGATACTATTGTGCCCGCTTTACAGATGAGAAAACTGAGGCTCAGAGATAGAAAGTTAACTTGCCACAGAACAAGCAGTAGGTGGAGAGATCAGGGTTAAAACACATCTTGTATTTGAATCTATCAGTACTGTCAGTCTTGTAAGACTGTCTCATATTACATAGTAAAGTGAGAGCAATGCAAGCTCACAGAGAAGGAGTTATCCTTAGCTAAGCCATATAGAGGAAGCCAAAAGGATAAATGGTTTTCATGGTGTGGGTGTGTGCAAAATAGATGACATAGACAGCTCTTGAGGAGAGTGATTTGATTCAGGTGGTATGTGAAAGTGATGGATTGATGTGAGGATCAGCCTGGGAGCAGGAAGCCCAGGAAAGATGGTGTAACAGCAATCTGGGTGCCACATGGCATTTCACCCAGTGACTGTGAGCTCCCCAGGTACCACTGGGTAGGTGCATGGTGTACTGTGCTTACTTTCAAGCCTGGGACAATATGAGAGCTGATTAAAAGGGAGCAAACAAAAGTCTGCAAGGATCATACAGAGACACTTAGCTGTGCCCTTCAGCCATAGAATGGCTTGAGACT
Source organism: Heterohyrax brucei (assembly GCA_028571685.1). Lineage (NCBI taxonomy): Eukaryota > Metazoa > Chordata > Mammalia > Hyracoidea > Procaviidae > Heterohyrax > Heterohyrax brucei. Next base: position 177,973,089 of record CM053141.1, read on the forward strand.
AGACAAACAGGCAATGATCCAGCTAGTACTCTCCATTTTTATAGTCTAACTGAATAAATAATCAAGCTTCCATAATGGATTATTTTCGGTTACTAGTTTGAGTTGGGTCAGGAACACCAATGAATCTTGGACTGAGTTGTCCATGCATCACTTTTGCAGAAAGCAGGAGTCCCTCTGGCTGGTCACTCTCTGAGACAGACACTTCCTCTAAGAATAGCACATGGGTACTGACAGGGGCAGTTCTTGAACTCTGTCCTAATAATAGCAGCTAACTATTACAGAACGCTTGTTTCTTGCCTGACACCACTTAGAAGCTTTACAGCTAGTCCCTGTAACAATCCTTTAAGGCAAAGATGCTGGGCTACAGACAGAATGAGTGACTTGCCCAGCACAGGGGTTGCAGCAGCACAGAGATCCATGGTTTCAAGTATTGCATGTTGCTGCCACTACCTAGGGTGAAGCAATCACTCCAGGTGTCTATCTGATTGGCCATTTGCCAGATGAGTGTTCTGAAACGCTTTGCACATGGCAGGGTGACAGTTAAAACCTTTTGGCACGATTTAAACTGGCGTCGTTTATCCCACTGTTATTTCTTGAGTGCCCGTTATGTACCCAGGACCAGTGCTAAGTGCTGTGGATCCAGTCTTGAGAGTACGACAGACATAGATTGCTCTTATGGAGCTGAATACCTAAGCACAGAGGACAAAATACAATAAAGGAAATGAACAGTGGTAGGTTAGAAAAGTACAAAGTAACAGGGAAGACTTCACTATAATAAGTCAGAGGAGGACTTTCTGATTCTGTGTTTAAGTTGAGACCTGAAAATAAACTAGGATACAGCTGAGAAGAAGACCTTATTTTAAAGTGGGAAAGGGCTTGGTGTGTTTGAAAAACTGAGAGGTGTGAGCAGTGCGTAGACAGCCAGTGGAGAGGTGCCAAATGAGGCTATGTCAGGCACTTAGTTGCTTGGGTTAAAAGCGCCCAAGTAATGGGCACTTTTAACACTGTGAGATGGCAAGGCCGCTGAGCTGAAACAACCAGCACAACCAAAGACCAAGTGTGCTTGTAAAAAATTGAGGTCTCTGTTGTTAGCTGCTGCTGAGCTGATCCTGGCTCATGGCAGCAGGTGCAGGTCTTCAGCAGTAGGATGAGCGCGTGCAAGGTGGAACCAAGAGGAAATGAATACGCAAGATGCAACAGCTATGAGAAACCTCTGATGACGAAGTGATTACCGAAACACAGAAGACTGGGAGTTGTCAGAACCCACAGTCAAGCCAGCGAAGCCCTGGGGTGTTCTCCACTCTAATCCCAAGCACCCTACCAGAAGGCCATTAAAGAAGTCAAGAGCTGAAATGCCAAGAAGGAACTCAACACCCAACTCCATCACCACATTCCTTTGGTTGCTGTCATCTGTTTCCGTAGCTGGATGCCATTCTTGACGAGTGAGTGAAAGTGGGAAGGTTAGGTAGCAGACTTCTCTTGGAAGGTTTCAGAACCTTGAAGCAATATAAATGCCACGTGGACAAAGGCCAGCAGGATCAGCTGACTTCAAGCTCGTTTAACTTTCTCTTCATGTAGGTTTAACTTTCTCTTCATGCTAGGCTGGCTGAGATTCTGATGCAGCTAATTTCCAGGTCTCCTAAGTGGTGTCCTGGCATCATGCCTGAGATGGCTTGGCCCTGGCAATCGGGGAAAGAACCCATAGTGTCACTCAGAGATAGGCTGTGTTCTCACTGGTCAACCCGTTAGACATGAAGAAGTATACCAACGTGGGAGAGCTGGTAGGTTGGCCTAACGTCTCCTTCATGCCTTGTAGTCAATCAGAGTGAGACGTTTCCTTGGGGGAAATCTTAGGCTAGGAAATTTTGCACTTGTCATCATCAAATTGAATGATGCAAATTTTTTTTTTGTAAGATGTGACCATCTGAAGTCCTTCCTCGATTCCCTGACTTAAATGATCTGCCACGTAGAGTGTGGTTACAGTGATTAATTCATCAGCCAAAAGTGTTTGTTTGCTGGGGGTGGGTGAATGGAAGTGGAGATCAGAAACAGTGATATATTCTTTTGCATCTTAGATGATCTGAACAATATGTTGTTATTGCTGTGAGCTGTCGTTGGCTTTGGCTCATGGCAACCGTATGTATAACAGAATAAAATATTGCCTGGCCCTGTGCCATCTTCATGATTGCTTGTACATCTGCGTCCACTGTTGTGACTATAGGTACAATATACCAAACCAAACCAAACCTGTGGCCATCGAGTAGATTCCCGCTCAAAGGACCCTAGGGCACAGTTAAATGTAATTGTCTTCAATAGCCTAGATGCTGAGCTTTAATATTGCTTATTGTTTATGTCACATTGGGCAAGACCCTCACTCTAAATGTGCTGTAGTTCCTTCATGTTAAAATGGGAATGATTTTTCCAGTGTCTGCTTCATGGGGCTATGATGAAGATGGAATGCAATGTTGCCTATGGAGGATTCCCATGTTCTGTGAACAGACCCGATCACACTGAAGGCATTCAGTACATGCGAAACTGATTTTATGATTCCTTCTGTCCTTCAGGATAATGTAAACAGAAGGTAAGCTCTTTTAAGAAGCCTGTTTTGTTTTGTTTTTTCTGTCTCAGTCTCTCAGTCTTTAGGACATTGCTGAATACAGAAAATCGGTGCATAATAAATCCTATGTGGATCCATACATTGGAAAAATATTGCCCACTGGGTACTCAAGAGTTTCTGAAACCTGCAGGAACTTCTACAACTCTTGACCATAGAACTAATGCGCCAAGTTGACAGCCCTCAATTATCTGAGGCCCAGAAGCTGACACCTCACTTTATTCAATATCCACTCATGGTCGCTGTGCCTGAATTAAATATGTCTTTATTTAGACTCTCTCATTGTTTCAATGGAAATTTCTGGAGTTAAGGATTGAAGTCCTCTTATTGTGTTAAGCTTGAAGATTTGACAAAATCTGGGGACTATAGGAGCCAGGCAGGGAAACTGAAGAGTGCCCTGGCCACAATGCTGGGCAACACTGAGCCAGCCAAGTGAAGACGACACGATACTGGAGAGGTCACGTTCCATCTAGAAGTGCTCAAATACAATTTTTAAAAGCACTATTGTACACAGCATAACAAAACATGTCTGTGGGTTGAAGATATACATGCACATCTGTGAGGACTGCCAGTTAAGTTCACAATCTTATCCTAGAAGAAATGCTGCATACCTCATTGCTGAATAGCACCATGGTTACCTTCGAAATAATTCCCTTGGGAAGCGTTGTGCCGGCACCAGCACCTCATCAACCCTTCAAAGCAATTTGGGAACTCTGTTTCTGGAATGGCCATCAGAGCTGCTGTTGTACTACCCTTCACGTCCTGAATGTCATCAAAATGTCTTCCTTTCAATATTTCATTTATCTTCCGGTAAAGAAAAAAGGTGAGTCAGCAGGGTGTTCTAACACAGTTATTTGTCTGTTGGCTAAAAACTTCCTCACAGACAACTATGCAATTAAGTTTGCAAAGTTGCCACTGTGCCACCTTGTGCAATGGCTTTCCAGAAAGAGTTCCAAAATTGCCTTGAAGGGCAGAATAAGTGCTGGCATTGGTGCATAGCTTCCCAAGGGAGTACTTCAAAGGTGGTTGTAGTGATATTCAGCAATGAGGTATGAAGCAGCTACAACAATTAAGTTCGTGAACCTAATTGTCAGACTTTGTTGATGTGTACATATTTATTTTATTACAATTTTTTTTTTTTTATTTTTACACCGCATTAAAAATATTTCATTGTGCTTTCAGCTTTGGCTTAAGTGAAGCTTTAGAATTCAAGTCAGTTTTTATACAAGCCCCCTGCACACGCACTGCTCTGCAGCTCTAGCCGCTTTCCCCACCCTGTGACAGCATACTCCTCTTTATACCCTTTATTCCTCATGCCCATTCAACCAGCTTCTGTCTGCCTCCAGCCTCTCATCTTGCCTCTACTGGAGCTACTCAGTTAGCCTCATGTATATACATAAGCCAAGAGGCACACTCTTTACCAGTACCATTTTACGTCTTACAGTCTAGTCCAATGTTTGTCTGAAGAGTTGGCTTCGGTACTGGTGTCTGCTCTGGACTAACCAAGAGTCTGGGAGCCATGTCTTCAGGGAATCTTACAGTCTATCAGACCATCAAGTCTGATATTTTAGTAGCGTTCAAGTTCTGTGCACCCATTTTTCTCCCACTACATCAGGGACTGTTTACCTAATCCCTGTCAAGGGCAGTCACTGGTAGTAGCTGGGTACCATCCTGTTCTTCTGGTCTCACACTGGTGTAGTCTCTGTGTTATATTGCCCCTTCTGTCTCTTGGGATCATATTTTCCTCACGTCTTTGATGCCCTTCATTCTCCTCTGCTACAGGTAGATTGTGACCAGTTGATGGTACATATATGGCTGCTATAGGGCCACTAGGAGTTGAATCGACTTGAAGGCAGTGAGTTTTAGTTTTTTGGAGACAGCCAACTGCTAGCGTTTAAGACCCCAGATGCCACTCACCAAAGTGGGATGCAGAAAATATTCTTAAAAAAAGCTTTGTTATTCCAGTTGACCTAGATGTCCCCTGAAACCGTGGTCCCAGGACCTCTGCCACTGCTACTCTGTCCTTTGAAATGTTGAGTTATATTTAGGAAACCTCTTAGCTTTTACTATAGTACAGCTGAGCTGACCTTCCTTCTACTGCATGTTGTCACTGTCTTGTCTAGTTGTTTCCTCCTCACCCTTGTCACCATCAAAGACTGTTTTCTTTTGTGCTTAAACATTTTCTTGAGTTCTTATAACAAGGATCTCATAAAATATTTGTCCTCTTGCCGCTGACTAATTTCACTCAGCATAATATCTTCCAGATTATTCTATGTTAGGTTTCCGAAGATCATCATTGTTCTTTATCATTGTGTAGTACTCCATTGGGTGAATACCATGGTTTGTTTATCCAGTCATCGGTTTCCAGACACCTAGGTTGATTCCATCTTTTTGCTATTGTGGACATTGCTACAATAAACATTGGTGTACATATATCTATCCATGAGACAGCGCTTATTTCTCTTGGATATATTCCAAGAAGTAGGACTAATGGATCATATGCTATTTCGATTTCTAGCTTTTAAAGAAAGTGCCAAATTGATTTCCAAAGCGGTTGTACCATTTTACATTGACATCAGCAGTGTAGAAGTGTTCCAGTCGCCCTACATTCTCTCCGACTTTGATTATTTTGTGTTTTTTTTTTTAAGATTAATGCCATCCTTGTTGGTATGAGATGGCACATCATTGTAGTTTTAATGTGGATTTCTTTAATGGCTAATGATTGTGAACATTTCCTTATCTATCTATTAGCATCCTGAATGTCTTCTTTGGTGAGGTGCCTGTTCGTATCCTTTGTCCATTGTTTGATTGGGTTATTTGTCTTTTTCTCATTGAAGTTTTACAGTGTCTTATGGATTCTAGAAATTAGATGCTGCTCAGATTTCTCATATCCATTTTTTTTTCCTGCAGTCTATAGTTTGTTTTTTCACTCTTTTGGTGAAGTCCTTGGATGAGCCTAAGTATTTGATTTTTGGGAGCTCCCACTTACCCATTTTCGCTTCTGGTGTTAATGCATTGTTAGTGATGTTTTGTAGTCTGTTTGTGCTGTGTATTAGGGCACTCAGTGTTGTCCATATTTTTTCTTCCCTGATCTATACTAATTTAGATTTTGAATTTTGATCTTAACTCTATTTTAAGTTAGTTTTTGTGCGTAGTGTGAGATATAGGTCTTGTTTATTTTTTATTTTTGCAAATAGATATCCAGTTATGCCAAGACCATTTGTTAAAGAGAATGTTTTTTCCCCAGTTTGTGGGCTTTGGGCCTTTGTCAAATATTGGTTGTTCATAGGTGGATGATGTCATATAAGGATTCTGAATTCTGTTCGATTGGTCTATGTGTGTGGTTTTGTACCAGTAACAGGTTGTTCTGACTATTGTGAGGGTTAATAAGTTCTAAAGTCAGGTAGCGTGAGGCCTCTCTCTGTGAGTTGAATTTCACTTTTCTGCCTCCTTGCAACCTCTGGATAGAGTGCTTCAAGTTTGCCATGGTGTGAAACAGCTCAGTATTCTATGGTGAGAACTAGGTATACATGACTACTCTTGATGTCTCTTTGATCTTCAGGAAAATCCAATGAATGAGTAACTGTATCCTCTTCGAATTACTAGGGACAGAAACATTTTCAATACCGTGTAGATACCAAACACATTTGAGAACCAGGGACTTATTTCAAAGTGATATTAAGACAAGCACATTTATTCACCTACCCATTCAGCACACGGTATTTGGATGCCTAGTGTCTGATTTAGTTGAGGGGGAGTCCCTTTTCATGAGGACTTTAAAGGTTCACAGGGAAAGTAAGCTAAGGGTCTAGAGGCAATTAAATAGGACAGGATGAGATAACTATTCAAAGAAGTCTGAATGAAGTGCTTGGGCAAAGAGATGGTGCTTACTTGAGAAGAAGAAGGTAAATCACATGAAGCAGGAGACATTCATAGTGGGATTGAAGGATGGGGCTGTGTTGTGACAAGAAGAAGAGGGACAAATGGAGAGGGGCCATGAGGGGCAAAGGCACAGAGGGGAGCAGACGTTGAGTGCAAGTATCCGGGAGACACTAATTAGCTCTGTTGTTCTGGAGTGTAGAGTCCATGTAACGATAAGTAGGGAATAAAGCACAAAAAAAGGTGATGTGGACAGATACACAAATTACCACCAGGAATAGTTGAGTGCAGAGAGAAGTCTATTAAGATCAAAAGGATGTGAAATTCTTGCTCCTCACTAAATTTGGGCTGTTTGCTAAACCCTGCTGTGCTTTGGTTCCCTCCTCTGCAAAATGGGGATAACATTAAGAGACATCTTTAGAGTTAACCTGAGAAGCAATAATGAAAGGCCATCAAGGACAGGAGGAAAACATGAGCCCAGCAGATGGAAGGTGTCATGTAATTCAGAGACTAACATGGGACCAGAAGAAACAGATGATGCCTGACCACCACTAATGAGTGCCAGGATGGGGTGCACAGTACAGAGCCCCTGACGTAGCAAGAGAAACATAAGCGTGCAGGACTAGAACTCTACAAAATGATCACAACTGATGGTCTGTCCATCCGGAGGGTCCCCTGAAAGCATAGCCCCTGGACTGTCTCACCCCAAACTACATGCAGCACCGATGCCAGCTCTCTAGACAGACTGAACTGGCCTATAGAGGACACGCAGTGATCCTGGTGCCAAACAAACCTTTGCCCTTAAATAAATACACAGGGGCTGTCTGAGAAGTTCATTGCTGGAGGCAGGAAGATAGGGTGAGGGGGACAGGTCTTGATCAAGCAGACATGAGAACTTCTGGATGATAACAGAGAGTGCTGTCATGAGAGTGTGGGGAGGGAGAGAGGGGAGAGCAGATAGATTAGCATAGTGGTATGAGTTCCAGATGTTACACTGCAAATTGGTATGGATTGTATACGTTTACTTAAATCACAATAAAATGTATTAAAAAAAATGACAATTCATTACTGAAGAAAGATCATGTGCTTGGTACCTGGCTACATGCTTTATATGTGTTAATGTTTTCCTCTTATAACAACTTTATAAAGAGAATATATTCTAATTCCCCACAGATGTCCAAAATGAGAAACAAAAAAAAAAAGATGACTTTTTGATGTCATAGAAATAGAAAGTGGCAGAGCAGGGATAATGAGGTATGGCCTCATGTAAGGTTTGGTTGAGATAATAGATGTGAATTCTTAATCCAGTGTCTGCTACTAACAAGAACTCAATGCATGTTATCTATTATTATTGATAAGGAGTCTTAGTGGTACAGAGGTTAAGCACTCAGTTGCTAACTGAACAGTTGGTTGTTCAAAACCACCAGCCACTTTATGGGAGAAAGATGTGGCAGGCTGCTTCTGTAAAGATTACAGTGTTGGAAGTCCTGTGGGGCGATTCACTCTGTCCTATAGTGTTGCTATGTTTTGGAATCAACTCGAAGGCAACCAGTTTGTGTTTTATTATTATTGATGTTGTTGTTGTCATCAAGTCAGTTGTAACTCATGGCAACCCCACATGTGACAGAATGAAATGTTATCTGTCATGCTATACCTTCTTGATAATCACTGGTATATTTAAATATTTTATTGTAGCTAAAGTGTGTTGTAAGTGCCTTCCAACCTAGAGGGCTCATCTTCCTGCATTGTATCAGACAATGATCTGTTGGGATCCACAGGATTTTCTTTGGTTAATTTTTAGAAGTAGGTTGCCAGGCCTTTCTTCCTAGTCTACCTTAGTCTGAAAACCCCACTGAAGTCTTTCCATTATGGATGATGCTACTGGTATTTAAAATACCAGTGGCATAGTTTCTAGTGTCAAAACAACATGCAAAGTGACCAAAGTCAACAAACTGACAGGTGACTACTTGACTGGGCGGCATCACTTTAAGCAACCTGAAGGAGGTGGAATTTGCAGTCAGCCTTGAGGAGGTGTAGCCTTTGGACAGGTAGGAACAGAGAAGAAGGACATTCCAGGCTGTGGACACAACAGGAGCTACCAGTTCTGGGTAGCTTTGGAACGGAGAATAGGGAAAACCAGCTCACGAGGCTGGATCTTAGGACCCAAGGGGAGCGGAGAGAAGGGATTAAGTGACAAGACGGTAAAGTGGCCTGGTTCTCTGGCCCTAGACAGTGTGTCAGCATTCTAGGTTCCAAATCTGGGAAGTGAAGTGACGGAGACTTTGCTTAACTGCCTGTTTAAAGAGCCAAACTGCCTGCCTTGAGGCCATGCTCTCCTCCTGGGAGAGACCTTTAAATCTGAGCCCGTGCAGGCAGGTTCCAGGCTCTAGCGGAGATGCCCAGGCCAGAGGAGCTACCGAGGCTCCCAGAGATCTGGAGTCTCCTCCTGAACATCTAGCTTTCATTCTAGACCCAACCCTTGGCCAGGGTAGGCTGTCACTGGGTGCTAGTACATATTCAGAGGTGAGGGAAGAAAGAGAAACTGAATAGCAGAAGACTCTCAGGAGTCATGTGGCTTTCTGCCCGGTTGCTGCTACTTCCCCTTCACTGGTGATACTTCCTTTTAAGATGTGAACAGTCATGGCTAATTTAACCATCTCCAGGACCAGGCATGCTTGGGTAAAAATGAGGGGCTTCTTGAGAGGAAATGAAAGGGGACAAAGCTGTGGTTTTGTTGTAAGGTTTTCTAATGTGAGCCACTGAAAAGTTCATCTTGAAATAGAAAGATGGTGCTGCAAAGTATGACGTCAACACAGGCATTTGGAGTCTTGCTGGAGAGTGTGCCGAGGTGAAAAGGGCTTCTCCACTGTTACCTTGCCTGTGTATTTGGCTGGAAAGCCAGCTGTTAGAGATGAAAAGGGCACAGAATTGAAACCAGGTAACCTGAGGTCTGTTGAACACTGGGCCTCCAGAGAGCAATGCCATGCGAGATGCTTCTGGTCTAGAAGAAGTAACTCATTAGACAGTAATGGATCACAAGTGAGAACTTTTCTCCCTTGCAAAATTATTTTTCAGTTCTGATAATCTCAAGAAGAAAGTCCAAGTTTTGAGCTCCTGTGACTTTGACATCTCTCAGTCTTAGAGAGCATGCCTCAGGGTCAGTCACTAGCAAGGCAAAACGAGTTGCTTATGAGTCAGCTTTGACTCAGAGTGACCACGTGACTGTCAGAGTAGAACTGTGGGCCATAGGACTTTAAATGACTGACTTTCCAGCAGTAGATTGCCAGGTCTTTCTTCCAAGTTTCCTGTGGGTGGACTCGGACTCAAACTTCCAAATTTTTGATTAGCAGCCTACCACGACAACCATTACTACCACCCAGGGACACCCTTTAGAAGGCAATAACATCTGCTTCAGTGTTGCTCAATTTGGGGTTCACAATGCTCTCATCTGATAAGAGCATTAAAAGAAAAATACTGATTTCTGTCCCCCCACCCCTACCCCGCTCACCCCACCCAAGGATTCTGACTTAATAGGTCTGTAGTGTGGATCTGACTGGACTGCACTTGGCTTTTTGGCAGTGTGGATTGGCCACTGTGGATTGGCCACTCTCCAGGCAACAGTTTCTAATTAGAACTGTTTGTCTTCATTGAATCGACTCCATGGCACTGGACTTGGTTTTATATATTTACTTATTTTTATAATTGTATTTATTGATCTATTCCCGGTAAGTAATACTGGCTTTCTGTTTAAGACAATGAAGTAAAATGTCCTTTCAAATCCTAATGACTTAAATAAAAACAGCAACTAATTGGCCATTAAAGAAAAATAACTAAGTGGCACAGGTGGCGTTTGGATAGGGCAGAAACAAAACACACATTGAATGGAGTTTATGGATGGTACAAAGGGTCGGGAGTTCACACCCATCCAGAGGCACCTTGGAAGAAAGAGCTGGCCATCTGCTTCTGAAAGGTAATCTGTATCCAAAAGGCCACATCCTTGAAAACTTTTTGGAGTGCCATTCTACTCTGAAACACACAGTGTTAACCATGAGTTAGAATCTACTCAAGAGCAACTGATTTGGCTTTTTCTTTTGGAATGTCAGAAAATTTTCTTTTGGTCCCTGCTTAGGTCTTCAGGAAACCCTGGTGACATAGCGTTTAAGTGCTATGGCTGCTAACCAGAAGATCAGCAGTTCAAATCCTCCAGGCTCTCCTTGGAAACTCTATGGGGCAGTTCTACTCTGTCTATAGGGTCACTAAGAGTCAGACTTGACTTGATGGGGGTAGGTTTTTAGGTATGTAATTTCCGACTCTTACAAGAGGTCCAGTTTCCTCAACAGTAGATTGAGAATAATTGTCACAGGTCACCTGTTAAGAGACCGGACAGAGCAGAACAGCCCCACAGGGCTGTTTTCCAAAGAACAGATGGTGAATTCAATCTGCTGACCCTTTAGGTAGCAGCCATAGCTTTTAACCACGGACCATGAGAGCTCCAAAGTTACTGTATCCTTCCATAATTATTTATCTACTCCAGTGGCAGTAAACTAAAGACAAATTCTAAGTCTCATAAAGACCCCTGAGGCCTGCATGCATGTTAGAATACAAACTGGACACGTCTACTCTGTCCTGTAGGGTTGCTATGAGTCAGAATTGATGTGAGGGCCACAGTTTTGGGTTTGGAACAGGAGTGTAGTGTTATCTAATTGTCATTTAGACATACAATGTTGAGAATTTTTTCATATGCCTATATTTGCCAACTGTATATCTTCTTTGGTGAGGTCTCTGTTTAGATTTTTTGCCCATTTTGAAACTATTTCTTTTCTGATTGTTAAGACATATTTTGGATTCCAATCCTGTATCACATGTATGTGTTACAAGTATTTTCTCCCAGTTTGTAATTTGTCTTTTCGTTCTTTTAATGGTGTCTTTTGCAGAGCAGAAGATTTTTTATTTTAATGAAATTCAACTTATTTTTTAATTAGTATATGCTTTTTGGTGCTGTATTTATTACTTTTTTTTTTACATTTTATTTTGTAATGTTTGTGTACTTCATCTATTTTAACCACAATAATTTAAGGTAGTTGGATTTTCCACTCCAATTTCCCCTCCTTCACACAGTGCCTTATGCTAGATAGGGTTGGCATGATCATTGGAGTTTTGGGATTTGCCTAAGCCTTAAACGCTAAAGGGAAGTAGAGTTGAGAGTACGTTTTCTTTAGTTCATGGGAGATATTCATGTGACATCCAACCACTTTCATGTTCAAATACTTAGGTTTTTGCAGGCAATTTCTTGTTAAGAAGGCTCCCAGGAATGTTCCTACTGTTTCTGTTTCCCACATCAACTCATCAAATATAATCAAGTAAGATACAAAGCCAGAGATCATATTTTGATACACATGTATCCTCTGGTGCCTGGCCCTGGAAGAATATGAGTAGAAATAAGTTTTGAAATGAATGCAAGCAGATGCTGATTGATGAAAATTTCTTCTAGGTCATGAATGAAATAAGCTTGAAAGAGGTTCCCCTAAATTTGTTAACAATCCTAAAATAGTACATCATGTTTCCAGTGAGTTGTGATGCAAAATAAAAACCAAACTTTTCTAAACCAACATTAATAAAAATGAAATTCCAACTCAAATATCACTGATCAAACTGCTTTCTTTCCCCAGAAAATATTACAAAATTATTTTCATTTGAAGAAACTATCCACAAGTGTGTAGACAAAATGTAGGGAAAATACATGAATTAGATTTAATGAATAAAAATGTTATGCAACTTTTTAAACTTTCATGACGTTTGTGGCGTTTTTCAGCTTTTAAATGTTAATATGTGCTATGATTTATTTTCTTGTTTTAAGTAAACATTTAGTTTTATACCTAATTTTGTATTTTTTTTCCTTAAAGAGGATCACTAATTATATGAGCTCTAGGACCCACAAACATACTTGCATACCTGTTTTCTGTTGTATCTTCTTTCTTCAGTACTATATTGGTGAGTGTCATTTATATTGTTGCATGTAGCTGTTGTTTATTTTCATTGCTGTGTAGTTTTTCACTGTGTAGCTGTATCCATTCTTAGACTGATCGGCAGTTGGCTTTGTTCAAGCTTTTGACTATCATAATTTATATTACTGCATCATGTTTGTATTTGTCTTTTGGTGACTATATATTTGCATTTATTTTAGGTACCTTCCTAGGAATGGAATTACCAGGTCATGGGGTTATGCATATGTTGAACTCTGGTGGAAATGCCAAACTCATTCCTATAGTGAGTGTACCATATACATTCCCACCAGCAGTATAGGAGTGTTCCCTTTGCTTTCTCTCTTTGCCGAAAACACTATACAATAAAACAATGTATAGTCTTTTACATTTCAGTCATTCTGATGAGTGCATAATGGTATTTCATTTTGGTTTTAATTTGCATTTTTTGATTATTATTGCATTCAGGCATCTTGTCATATTTGCTGGTTATTTTAATATCTTCTTTTGTGCAGTCTTGTTAAATTTGTTACCCATTTCTCTATCAAGCTATCTGTGTTTTCTTATTGGTTTTTAGGAGTTCTTTATTCTGGGTTCTTTGTTAGTTGTACGTATGGCAAATATCTTTTCCCATTCATTGGCTTTCTTTGTCACTCGCCTCATGGTCTGTTCTGATAAATAGAAGTTATTAATTTTAATGCAGACTAATTTATCTGTCATTTCCTTTATGTTCAGTACTTTTTGTTAAAAAGGATGTTTTCCTACTCTGATGTCGCAAAGATATTCTCCTGTGATATCTTTCTAAGGCATTATTGTTCTGTCCTTCACATTTAGATATACAAGTTATATAGGCCTAGTTTTTATGTATGGTGTAAAATAAGTGCCAAATTTCATTTTTTCATGTCGATATACACTTAACACCATGTATTGAAATGACTGTTCTTTCTCCACTGATCTGCAGTGACATCCTCATCAAGTGCCTACATGTGCACGTATATATACATGTATACATATATACATATGTAGGCATTTGGGGTGGGTGTGTATATATATATATATATACATGCATGTGTGTATATACATGCATATATATGTATATGTGCATTACAGTACACATGCATAGGCTGTCTCCATTGATTTACAGGTCCAAATTCTGCCAGTGCCATGTTCTCTTAGTTACTGTATTTTTATAATATATATTTTAACTGAGAGAGCCATTCATCCTACATTATTGTTTTTCTTTCAGAATATCTTGATTATTGTGAACCTTTGGCATTTCCATACAGATTTTAGAATTAGCCTTTCAGTTGCCGTAAAAAATCCTGTTGGGATTTTTATTAGGATTACGTTGGGTCTATACATCAATTTGTGGAGAATTGATACTTTTATGTTACTGAGTATTCAAATTCATGAGTGTGGTATCTCCTCCAATTATTAAAGTCTTTTCAATTTTCTCTCAGTAATGCTTTATGTTTTTCGGGGCAGGGATTTTGCATACTTTTTGCCAGGTTCAATCTTAGATAACTGACTTCTTAGTGCTTTTTGTTATTAAATTTTGTTTCTAAAGGTTTGTTGCTGGTATTTAGAAATATAATTAGTTTTTTAAAATATACTTTTCCTTGATCCCATAACCTTGCTAAACTCTGTTATTAATTATAAAAATCTATCAATAAATTATTTTGGATTTTCTATGCATACAATCATGTAATTTCAAGTAACAATGGTTAATTTCTTCCTTTTCAATTTTTACATGACAGTTTCTTTCTCTTTCTTTTCTCTCTCTCCCCTTCTTTTGCCTGACTGCATTGGCTAGAATCTTCAGCATACTGTTGGATGAACAGGTGACAAGACGTCTCTTTGTCTTCTTCCCAATCCAAGAGGGAAAGTTTAAATATAAGTACAATGTTAGCTGCAGGTTTTTTATAGATAATTTATAGGTCAATTGCAGATCAAGTGGATTGTTTCTTTTTCTGGATGTTTGCAGTTTTTTTTTTTTTTTTGTCGTTTTGAGACAGGGAGCCTCAACAAAAGCTTTCCTCATCGACTTCATTAAGATCAACTCTACTTTGAGGAGGAAGCTCCTTTCCATTTGTATTTTGAGTGTCTTCTAACCTGAGGGCTCATCTTGTGCCACTATACCAGACAATATTTCACTGCTATTTATAACATTTTTGCTGGTCACCCCCTCCCCCCCACCAAGTAGACCACCATGTCCTTCTTCCTAGTCTGTTCTGGTCTGGAAGTTCTGCTGAAATCTATCCACTGTGGATGACTCTGGTGGCATTTGAAATACTGGTGACATAGCTTCCAGCATCACAATACACAAGCCACCACAGTACAACAAGCTGACAGATGTGTGGGGTCTCTCACTAGGGATTCACTTTTTATTTAATTACTCTTTGCTCTTATCATTTATTTCTACTCTTTGGGTTTAATTTGTTATTCTAGTTCTTATTTCTTGAAATGGAAGCAGTGGTCGTTGTTTTTTGCCAGCATTTCTTCTTTTCTGATACACACACTAGAAGTTATAGCCCCCAAGTCAATGAATGAGTGAATCGAAAGGTCAGTCCGCCATTCATTCATTCATTCATTCATTCAGTCAGTCAGTCAGTCAGTCAGTCAGTCAGTCTCTCTGTTCATCTCATCCAGCTATTGCTTCACTGATTATTACATCATCTTCCTTTCGAGTGCCCAATTACCCCAAGCTCAGAGTAATACAGAGATGTCTCACTTTCCTCGAGCAGCCCAAAATCTTTGCATTGGCGCCTGCGTTCCTCATGGTGTGCCTCTGCTCTTTTATTGACTTCCTTTCCTGTTACTCATGCCTGTATCCATACTGCTGTGGCCACATGGCCCCCATTTGCTGTTCTTCAAAACCAGCAAGCACACTCCTGCCTCTGGGTCGTCATAGATGCTGCCACCTCTATCTGGAATGCGGATTCCTCAAGTAGTCATGTGTCATATTCCATTTCTTCTTTCAGGTATCTGCTGCAATGCATAATTTTAGGGAGCTCTTTCACGGCTACCCTATATAAAACAGCACCCCAGCACACCCTATGTGCCCTGTATACCCCTTATCCTGATTTATTTTCTTTATTATTGCCAACTGACATAAAATAAAATTACTTGTTTGTTTATTGCTTGATGCCACCCTCTAGAATTTAAGCACCACAGAAGCAAGAATTCTCCCCACCCCCCTTATTTATTGCTGTATCTCTGAAAGCCTGAAAAGTTTCTGGTACATAATAGATAATCTGAAATGCCTACTGAACGAATGGACTCTGTAATCAGAGTCAGAAGATCTCGATTAAATAGTCTGTATCTGTCAATTATTAGCCATGTAAACTTGAGCAATGAAATTAAATTTTCTAAGCCGAATTCTTTTACTTGTGTAGTAATAATTGCCCTAGAGATATGGAATGCAAAAGTACTTCATGATATATAATGAGTCACTTTTGATATTATAGTTAGACAGCGTCTTGCATTTCATTTTGGATCGCCATTGTGTTAAAATTCATTGCTTAGGAATAAGACATTTTGCTATTTTTGACTCTAGTTAGAATATAAGTATCTCTCCTAAAAGGATAACTTGTTCACATTTCTGTAGTCATTACTGTGTCAGCAGGAACTAGCATACAAATTCACCGTCACTTAAGGCATGGGATATAGGAGAAAAGTGTTTTGGTGGAGAAAGTAGGGAGTCAAGATCTAGAATATGGGGGAAAATTCTAGAAGGGTAGTTTTAAGGTGAGCCTGAGGAAGATCACTGAGAAGTCCTCTGTTAGAGTGGTCTAGATTACGCTGTGGTCACAAACAACCACAAGTTCTCATTGACTTAACCCCGTGAAGGTTAGTGTCTTGTCCATGTGGTATCTGCTTTGAGTCCATGATACTCTCCAGGGAAGTTGTGACAAAACATAAAACATTCAGTTGGTTATAAAACTACTGAATATAGTGTATACTCAAATGGCATAGTGGTTAAATGCTACAGCTGTTAACTAAAACGCTGGTAGTAAGAATCCACCAGGTACTCCTTGGAAACTCTATGGGGCAGTTCTGCTGTTCCATAGGGTCACTGTGAGTCAGTATTGACTCAATAGCAATGGGTTTTGTTTTTGTTTTTTTGGTATACTCAAATGAGAAATTAAACACAATTGAGTGGAAGATGTATTTCATATAAACATAATGGATAGACCAGGGAGGCAGGGTTTTATAATTGGCAGTCATTATGAGAAAGCTTTCTTGGAGTAAGCGTCATTTGATATGAATCTTGAAGTACTGATTAACCTGAAAACCATGTATTTGTCTAAGGATGTTTTTAATCCCCTTGAAATAATCCTCTTTTTTTTTCCTGCCCATAATAACTCATCTTTCCTGTTGTCTCTTCTTCCAGGAAATGTACCTTCTTCTGCAGCAGTCATTTCATTTGAGTGGGAGCTGCCCTCTTCTTAGAGATCTGTCTGCTGGACAGAGTTGACTGGCTTAGAGATAGGTATCATCTAGGCCAATCATAATACGCAGCTTCACGGTCACAGATGACAATGTTTCAGATAAGAACCTGACCCAAGATTGGTCACTCGGAGCCTGTTATAGGATTTTTGAGTTTGAGACCAGAGAAAATGAATTCAGTTCCCTTGTGGGTTTATGCATTGTGAGATTAAAGCTACATGTGACCGTGTTCCCAAATGGTCTATTTTTACAGAGAATAAAGTTGACCCACAGTGTGAAAAAGTTCTTGGTGTCGTGTAAGTTTCTGGTTCTAGGTATCTTTAAGATCCACCTTTATTCATTGTTTTGGACATTCAGTCTCTGTGGGAGTAACTTCCAATAACTGCTCTCTCCACTCTTTTTTTTGCCCTTACTGAGTTTGAAATGAGCTTTTGTCATATACAACTAAAAGTGCCCTCATCAGTATTTCAACTTTCCTTCCTTTTGTAATAGGTAGAACTGGACTGTTGTTATTGTTGTTTAGATGCCGTTGAGTAAGTTCTGAATCGTGGCAGCAACAGAAGGAGAAACTGCCCAATCCTGTGCCATCCTCATAGTCATTATTGGGTTTGAGCCAGTCGTGGCAGCCACTGTCTCAACCTATCTCCTCGAGGACCTTCTTGCTTTTCAATGACTTTCCATTTTACCAAGCACGATGCCCTCCTCCAGGGACTGATCTCTCCTAATACGATGTCTAAAATGTGTGAGATGTAGTCTCGCCATGTTTGCTTCTAAGGAGTATTGTGGTTGTACTTCTTCCAAGACAGATTTGTCCATTGTTTGGCAGTCTATGATATATTCAATATTCATCACCAAAACCGTGATTCAAAAGCATCAGTTCTTTGGTCTTCCTTATTCATTGTCTGGTTTTCATATGCAGGTGAGGTGACTGAAAACACCTCAGCTTAGGTCACGTGTATTTTAGCCCTCACAGTGAATAGAGATTAGTGTATTTATTTTACAGAGGACAGAGACTCACCAAAAAAATAACATAACCAATATAGCAATAAAGTTTAGGAGTTGATCTAAAACACATTTCATTGAATGAAACACTGGCAGATGAACACAGTGTTGGGAGACACAAGAAGTTGGGTCTGGAAAATCTGCTGGTTTGGAAGACTCAGCATATGAACCACTAAAAAAACAGTTTCCCATAGCTTAGGGTATTCTGAGCATTCACATGTCAGATTTTGGTATCATTTTAGTTTTTTTCTTTTTGTCAGCCAAAACTTGGCTTTTGAGGAAAAAGGAGGAAGCCCAATTCCACCACAGCCTCCACTTCCCGTTTTACAGTAGGTCAGCGGGGTTATCCCAGGTCTGAAATCAGTCATAGCTGTCTGTTTTGTACCTCAGTATGTAATACTGAGAAGGATGGATTTTTGACTAATTTCAGAATGATAATAAATGACGGATTGCTTCTCTTTTATCAAAGCACTCTCAAATCCATATTAACCTAGGAAAAGAGAAAAATTCAGAAAGAACAGTCCCTTGAGTTTGAGGGTAACCTTTGCTTAGACTTAGACACTTGGTTAACAAAAGAAAAAAAAACTATGACAAGAAAAAACGTGTAGTCTCATTTATTAAAAAAAATTAAGTTGGCTTAAAAGAATATGAAAATACAGGAAGACAGTAAGTTAAAAGTAGAAGAGAAAGGAAAAGATAATAATGTAGTGATACTGAGTGGACTTAGGAATGAAATTAAGAAACAATGAATAGAGACACAGTTTTATATCTGTGTGACAACTGGCCCCCAGGCTGGCTGTTAGGTTCTCTTTTTGTTACTGCAAACAGGGAAACCCTATGTACCAACTACACATTTTAAAATGTTCGTGAGATAACACAAACCAAATCCTTAGGAGTATAACAGCCTCTAACACTGTGACTAGGAATAATGTTTCAGGGTTCTTACAAAGAGAATACTGTGTTATAGAACATGCAAGGCCTCAAAGGCCTCCTTCCAGGAGACCCAACTATGACATTCCCAGGCCAGGCTCTCATAGCTGAGAGCATTACTTCTCATATTTCAGTCATCTTCATGAGATTTGCCTTATCTACTTACTACTTGAAAAAAAATATTGTGCTTTAGGTGACAGCTTAAGCTATAGTTTATTTCTCATACAAAAGTTTACGCACCTATTGTTATGTGACATTATTTGCAATCCTTGTAATATAACAGCACAGTGCTCCTTTCACTCAGGTTTCTTGTGGAAAGGCAGCAAGGTATAGAAGCTGGTTAAATGGACATGAGTGTCTGCTCCAGGTCTAGGGTCATCTCAGGACAGGAGCTCCAGGTCCGAACGACTCCCTCCCTCCCAGCACCACCCTCCTACTGTCACGGGGTCTCCCTGTTTCTCTGTTTGTCTCTGTCTTTTATATCTCAAAAGAGATTAGCTTAAGACATTGTCTAATCTTGTAGGCCTCATCGGTATTACTGCTGCTGATCTATATTATTAAATCACAACGATAGAATTTACAACACTTAGGAAAATCTCATCAAATTTCAAAATGGTGGACAATCACGCAACACTGGGAATCACGGCCCAGTCAAATTGACACACACATTTTTGGGGACACAAGTCAATCCATGACAAGTATGCTATCTTTCCCTCTACCTAAGATGATTCTTGTTGACTATCTAACTAGTCAAATTTCTTTCTCTCTCCCTCCCCACCTTTGTGACCATCAGAGAATGTTTTCTTCTGTGTTTAAATCTTTTCTCGAGTTCTTCTAATAGTGGTCTCATAGAATATTTGCTCTTTTGTGACTGATTTCACTCAGCATACGCCCTCTAGATTCATCTGTGTTGTGAAATGTTTTTCAGATTCATCATTGTTCCTTATCGTTATGTACATATATCATAATTTGTATATCCATTCATCTGTTGATGGGCATTGCTACTTTAAAAAAAGCTTAAAAACTTAATATACTTATTAACATAAATTTTAAAATACGTTTCTTGTGGTGGAGTACATATAACAAGAAATCTGCCATCTTAACTATTTTTAAGAGTACAGTCCACTGATATTCTTTACATTAACCGTGTTACACAATCACCAGCACAATTCACTTCTAAATATTTTTCATCTGTCCAAACAGAAACTCAGTGCTCCCTGAGCAACAACTTCCAGTTTTTTTTCTTTACATCAGCCCCTGAGAACTGCTAATAAACTTATATCTCTATGTATTTGCTCATTCTAGGTATTTCATACAGGTGGGATCCTACAATATTTGCTTGTTTGTGACTGCCTTATTTCACTTAACATGGTATTTTCAAAGTATTGTTTTCCTAAATTTAAATTTGATTCAGTTTTAAGCTTACCCTCACCTTAGTTGCCTTGACGGCACTTGGCTTGGCCTCACCTTAGTCAAGGTAGATGAGCTTGCTATATTTTTCTAATACCCTTTAAATTGACTTTATATGAATTACCCACAGACCCACTGCCATTGAGTCGATTCCAACTCATAGTGATCCTATAGGTCAGAGTAGAACTGCCTCATTGGAGTGCCTGGGAGATTTAAACTGCTGACCACATGGTTAGCAGATGTGGTGCTTAACTACTATACCACCAGGGCTTCCATGTGAATTACAGTAAGACAAAAAACAAAACTATTGCAACCCAGAATCTTCTTACATACCACAGGTACACACACAGTGGTGCCACACCTTGAGATCTGATGTCTTAGTCAAACTATACTGTTTAAAAAAGAAAAAAAGCAACCCTAAGATTTGAATATCCGTGACCAAACTTCATCTTAATAGCTGTCTTATGAAGCATCATTATGATCATCATCAAAGATGAGGAAACTGAGGTTACAGCACTTGTGAGGGTTCCACAACACCTAAGCAGAGATGAAACTCAAGCCTTCTGAGAAAACAAGCTGTGGCTTCTAGATGAGTGTACAGAAAGGCCGTTTTCTCAAACTGAAGTTCAAATTCCCTTTGACTGTTCCTTCAAGGCTGCCTTACCCATGCTTGGTCTGTAGTGATGCTTACCTGTGGTTATTGAAACCGAATCACATGCAGCAAAGAGAGGAAGTCTGCTAGGTAGATGTGGAAGCTGAAAGAGGAACTTTATGAACTGTCATGGGCAGCTCTAGTCCTTGGTGCCCTGTAAATTTTGGGGGAAGTATTCTTGTGGCTCACTCCTTTCTTATTAGACAGGTCTACTTGTCCTTGGGTGGCCGTCTCCATTGGTGGAAAGTACAGCTGGAGATCTGGAGTAGTTGCAACTTGACATGGATTCTTGGCAGGGATTGCCACTGTGGATTGTATTATTATTATTATTATTTGACAGACTTTGAGCTGAAGTTTGCTGCTGAGGGTTGTGAGACCATCCTGAGCCATTTCTGACAGCAGCTATTGTGATAGCTTTAAAAAAATCAGTTGTGACTCTCTGTTGTTTGTGCATAGAAATACAGTCGAATTTTGTGTGTTGGCCTTGTGTCCTGCAGTTGTGCCAAACCTACTTTTAAGTTCTGGTTTACCTTAGGATTTTGCTTGTAGACCGTCTTGTCACCAACAAAGGCAGTTTCTCCTGTCTCTATGCTCCTTTACGTATTTTACTTGTCTTAATGCACTGGTTAAGAAATCTAGCATAATGTCAAATAAAACTAGTGAAAGCAGATGCTATTTCTCCCATTTTAGGAGAAAACTATTCAGTCGTTTATCACTGAGTATGATGTTAGTTGCAGGGTTTTTGTAGGTACTTGATATCAGGTTGGAAACAACCCTGAGGGCATACTAGCTAAGTGCTATGGCTCCTAATCCAAAGATCAGCAGTTCAAATCCACCAGGCACTCGTTGGAAACTCTATAGGACACTTCTACTCTGTCTGATAGGATCACTATGAGTCAGCATTGACTTGATGGCATTTTTTTTTTTTTTTAAATCAAGTTGAGGAAGTTCTTTTCTATTCCTAGGCAGCTGAGACTTTTTATCGTGAATGGGTGTGGATATCGATTTTTCTCAAATTTTTCTTCTGAATCTATTTAAGACAGCTATATGGCTTTTATATCATAGTCTGCTGGCATGATGCACCACCTTGGTTGATTTTCAAATGCTGAGCCAACACTAAATGCCTGACATAAATTCTGTTTGGTCATAGTGTATCCCCACTTCCCCACTCCTCCCCAGATTCAATTTGCTAGTATTTTATTAAGGATTTTTTGGGTCTAAGTTAATAAGGGATTTTAGTCTGCAATCTCTCTCTCTCTTTTTTTTCTCTCTCAATGTTTTCTAGCTGATTTTAACATCACAGTAACACTGACTTCACAATGAGTTGGAAAGTGTTTCCTTATTTTCTAGAAGGATTTGTATAGAATTGTTATTGTTTCTTTAAATGTTTAGCAAAATTACCTGGCAAAGCTATCTGGGCCTGATAGCTTTGTGGGAAGCTTTTTACCCACAAATCCAATTTCTTTCATTAATATAAGGCTATTCTGGTTATCTTGTTCTTCTTGAGTGAGTTTTAGAAACTGGATTTCTCAAAAAAATGGTCCCTTTAATCTAAGTCATCAAATTTATTTTTAAAGTTGTTCATATTACCTTATCCTTTTTTAAGACTAATAATCTGTAGTGATGTTTCTTTCATTTTTAGTGTTAGTAATTTGGATCTTCTCTCATTTTTTGTTCATCAATACATGTAGAGGTTTATCAATTCTATTGATCTTTTCAAGGCCCAAGCTTTTGTTTTCTTTGATTTTATTATTTTTGTTTTCTACTTCAATACTCTGCTGTTGTCCTTTTTATTGTTATTTTGCTCTGCTTACTTTGGGTTGAACTTAATCTTCTATTTTTATAAGACAGAAACTTAGTTGATTTTAGATCTTTCTTCTTTTCTAACATGAGCATTGAACGTGCCATTAATTTCTGTTTAAGCACCACTTTAGCTGGATTCTACATTTTTTTATTTCCACTTTTCATTTGGAATAAAGCATTTTCTACTTACCATTGTTATTCTTTCTTTGATTTTATTGGTTTTTCAGGAGTGTATTTTTTATTATCCAAATGGTTAAGGATGTCATGCTGTTGCTGATCTAGAGTTAAATCCCACTACAACCTGACCAAGGAATTCTGATACTGTCAAATTCAGTACCAGATTTTCAAATTCAGTACTTCCATTGTAATTGTTATAGAAATAGTATTCATCTTTGCTGAAATCTCCAATTGTTTATACATTTCTGTACTTTACTAGAGTCTTAAACATACTAATTATAAAATTTTAAGGTTCTTGTTGGATAGTTCTATTATCTGGGTCTGGTTTTGTTGCTTGTCTTATCTCTTGATGAGAGGGTTTTTTTCCCCTCTTGCTTCTTTGTGGGGTGCCCCAGTAGCACAGTGGTTAAGCTCTTGGCTGCTAACTGAAAGGTTGGCAGTTTAAACTCACCAGCCTCTCTATGAGAGATAGGTGTGACAGCCTGCTTCCATAGAGATAACAGCCTTGGAAACACTATGGGGCAGTTCTACTCTGTTGTTATAGGGTAGCCATGAGTTGGAATCAACTTGATGGCAATGGATTTGGTTTTTGCTTCTAGGTGTGTCTTGTTATCTTTGAATGCTGGACAGCTGGATATCTTGGGTAAAAGAGCACCAGAGATTGAGATAAATGGTAATTAATGTCTAGAGTGTACATACTTTTCTGTCAAGCTATCTATATGAAGAATTGAGTCAATGTAGTGAGTCACTGAGCTGAGTTTGCTTTGTTGCTGCTCCTGTAATTATCTACAGTTTATTCTAGATACTTAGTGTAAATCCTGAAAAATTTTGCTACTTTATGGCCCATACTCACCTTTCAACAGGACTGCTCTACTCTTTTGCCCTTCCTCCAGCAAAAGATTGTTTATTACTCATAGTGGAAATGGGAATGTCTTGAATCTCCCACTCCATCTCCATCTTAGTCAAGCTCTGTGCAGCTGAACCTCAGGAGGTGGGCTGTGTCAGCATTCCTGCTGGCAAGCTCTGGCCAGTGCTCTGTTCAGGGCCCAGCACAGGAGGATTTACTGACCTTCCTTTGGCAGCTGGACTCTACATTGTGGGATCTTAGGTGTGAGTAGGTGTCCTGTCCCTTTCACAGCAGCGTTTGTCTATGTCAAAGCAGGGCTAGGTCTAGGGTACAAGTGAGTCACTTGCCTCTTCAGAAGCAGATGGTTTTTCACTTCATTGCAGAGAAGTTTGTGGGGTTTGGGTGGGTTTCATGCTTATCTTCCAAGGGTAACTGATCACCATCTGGCACTCACATGAGGCCAAGAGATGGATAGGCTTCCTCAGATGCTCCTGCACCTCTCTCAAACCTTGGCACCACAAGAGGAGGTCCTCTTTGGTCTTCTTCTCTGCTCCTATTCTTTCTTGCGAGTACTTTAGATGATGATGGAAAAGAGCTGTGGAGTGGGTGTGTACTCTTCTGGCATCTGTAGCTGTCAAACCGACTGCCATCGAGTCAATTCTAACTCACAGTGACCTATAGAACATAGCAGAACTACATCCGGAGAGTTTCTAAGGTTATAAATCTTTATGGAAGCACACTGCCACATCTCTCTCCTATCTGTAGCTTCTTGGTATTCTAAGCTGTTCTATCAGCCCACACTTAGCCTTTAAGAGTTCATCAGCATCTCATGAACTCTTCTTATCTACCTTTACAGCTGCCTTCTCTTCTTTATATGCTCTGCCAAAATTAAAGTTGTCGATGTGCCCCTCAATTCACCTGGTTACACCTAGTGACCTTATCTTCATTGTGGGTTAAAAAAATATCACTTTTAGATCAGCTGGATTTTTCTCTTTGTACAGTTGATATCAACTTTCTCATGTGTCTTTTTGTATTTTAAGTAGAAGCCTGAAGTCCTTATCAGAATCAAAATCTAATGTTGTGAAATCAGTCAAGACCAAAGTTATTTTACTTAGAAATATAGTATGAATCATGCAAACATTGTATAAAGCAAATCGCAAATAAGTCAGACATTAGGAACTTGCTGTGGTTTTCTCCCACCCAAACACTTAGCTATTTTCTTAGTATTTCATGTTCTTAACGTTTGGAGGAAGTTATTGTTCAATCCAGTCTGATTGGAGACTTTTGTACTTTTAAATCCACTACTAATGTTAAGTTTCTCTGGAATTCTAATTGTAATTATCCTCTACTAATAAAGATACTAGTCTGTTCGCTGTGTTGTGGTGGCTGCTGTGTTGCTATGAAGCTAGAAGCTGTCCCAGCTTTAAGGAACACAGTTGGAATCCTATGGATTTAAATCATGCGGAAAAGAAGGCTGTGTTAAGACCTTTGTATTTGGCCTGAGCTCATGGGGCAAGTGGTTAACAAGTTTAACCGCTACTGAAAGCTCAAGGTTCAAGTACACCCAGAGGCATCTTGGGAGAAAGGACCGGCAATATAATTCCAAAAGACTAGCCACTGAAAACGGTAACTTTCTGCTCTGCCACAGATGGAGTTGCCATGAGTCAGATGTAACTAATTTTGATCAGAGGTTGTCATATGTGAGGCCCTTTGCTAACAACTTTATATGCACAGTTTTACATTTGATCCCACAAAATGAGTGTCGTTACGTTTCTTGTAAAGATGAGAAACCTGAGGCTGAGGTAATGTGTCCAAAGTTACAAGCAGTTAAGTGGCCCATCTCGGCTTCAAATTCAGAGCTGACACCAAATTTACTCTGCTTTCCTCTCTCTGACAGATCCCTTCAGTTTTCAAGACTAGAAGTATTCTAAGGAATGTTTACAGAAAGAAGATATGAACGAGGAAAAGGAAGAAGAAAAAATAATGTGGAGGAGGAGAAGGCCTAAGAGGCGGAGAGTAGTACTTACGCCAGTGACAAAGAGGAAATCAATGTAAAGTGTTATAAAGCCAAAGAACCAAATGTTAAGAAAGGAAACTCCATGGGAAATCCAAAGAAAGATATCACCATGAGGAGAGAGAGGAAGAAGAAGTAGGGGCTCAGCTGTAAGACTGTAAGACTGGTCACCAAAATGCCGAGATTACAACCAGATCAGACCTCCTGGCTTCTACTGCAATTTGATTACTTAGTCATTTAAAGCTGAGTTAATATTTATCAACAAGCAGATGGACACAGGGGACTGGCCCACGATGCAAGAGTCACACAGATGGACCTGTTCCCTGGTGCTGGGCGGTGTTTGGGGGGATTTAGCTCATGAAGCTTGTCATGTGGCTAGCTCCTGGGTGGTACCTGGCCAAGGTGTCAGAAGATTCTTTAATCCTCATTGACTAAGGTTTAAGTAGGTGCTGAAATGACCTAGCATTTTGGTCCATAAGCTGATAGTGAGCAGACACAGTACATAATACAGAAGCCAAGAATCTGGCTATGGGGTGTCTTGTTCTCAAAAAGAACAAAGTAGGGAACAGAAACTAGCAAGAAACTCATCAGCTTTGACTGGCCGTTGCCATTGGCTGGCTCACCTGTGTGGAATCTGTTGCTAAGACGACTAGCGTCAATGGCACATAGTGCCAGGTTTTGGGTATAGGTGGCAACTTGCCTCCTACTGCTGCTATCATTGGCTGTGTGAGTGACTGCTATATTGCCAGCACCTGCTTTAAGTGACAAGGGGCAGATCATTTCATCATCCTCTGCTTCAGTTCACCTCTCTGAAACACCATGGTGATATTTGTTTCTTTACCAACTTATTTGTGCAGGGGGGTGTGGTGTTACTCGGCATTTTGAGTTTTCTGGGATGGAAAGGAAAGAAACATTGACCACTGTCAATACACCAGGCCATTCATGTGCCATCTCTCCTCTGAGTCTCTGCAGAGTTCTATTTTACAGAAGAAAATTCTGGATTCAGAGAGAGAGTGTTTCCTGTCCAGTTTTTGTCTACTCCTTTTGTACCTCCTTTCTGTACCTCTGTAAACATCCATTGGTGATGCTTGTGGATGCCTGTTGATGTTAACTGCCCTTAAATTGATTTCAACTCGTGTCCCCAGAGTAGAACTGTTCCATAGGCTTTCAAGGCAATGAATTTTCTGAAGCAAATCACCGACCCTGTCTCCCAAGGTACCTCTGAGTGGGTTTGAACTGACCTTTTAGTTAGTAGTCAAGTGCCTAACCATGAGGAAGAGTCACATTAGTCAAGTGCTTAACTGTGCCATCCAAAGACTCTGTAGATGCTTAGCTCTAGCTAGAGGACACCAAACCAAACCTGCTGCTGCTGAGTCAATTCTGACTCATAGCTACCCTATAGGACAGAGTAGGACTGTCCCATAGAGTTTCCATGGGGCACCTGGCAGATGTGAACTGTCATCCTTTGGACGTACAGCTGTAGACCTTAATTACTACACCAGCGGGGTTTCCAGAGGATACTGGAATAGGTATAAAAGACTGACAGTAGTCCCAGCAGGGACACATAAGGGGTCAGGTGGGAAGAGTCACATATAGGATAACAAGGAAAGGGAGATGATTACATGACAAAATGCATATAAAGGCACTCAGATTCAATGAAAACACACCACCACACTAGTAAACAAAATAAATAACACTAGAACTTTCAGTTGACAGCTACCTGCTTAGATTACCCCATAGATCCTTTTGCACTCTAACATTTAATTATGTGCATTCCATCAGAACTAGCACATCTGTTGCACGTTCTTCTCATATTCTGCTTTCTGATGAGCAGGAGTGGCAACGAGCTAATCAGGCAAACAAATCATGCTAACGAGTAGATTAGCTAGAGTGCAATTGTTCCAAGAAGCAGTGACCTAATTGGCTAAAGTATATCCCTCTTAACCTGGAGAATTGACAAATAATGGGAATTCACTCTTGTGGAGCCAGTATCACTACACCCTAGATGCAATTTCTCAGTCTCCTCAGCTCCAGCTGCAAGGCTGGCCAGGAACCAGCAAGTGACCTAGCCTAGTTTCCTGCTAAATGTGGCATTAATAAGATGCCCAGGCCCTAATGATTGGACTAAAAATTCTTGATAAACATATAGATAGCTGTAGTTTATCAACTCAAGGTAAAGTACGTATAACTGAATTAGATGTTGTCCATTCCTGTGTCATCCTCACAATTGCCAGGATGTTCTAGTCCATCACTGTGACCACTGTGTAATCTGTCTGTTCAGAGGTCTCTTACATGCTCATTGGCCGTCT
This sequence comes from Heterohyrax brucei, assembly GCA_028571685.1. Classification (NCBI taxonomy): domain Eukaryota; kingdom Metazoa; phylum Chordata; class Mammalia; order Hyracoidea; family Procaviidae; genus Heterohyrax; species Heterohyrax brucei. Next base: position 178,001,156 of record CM053141.1, read on the forward strand.
ACTAAACATGACATTCTCCTCCACTGACTGACCCCTTCTGAAGCAGTGTCCTAAACAAGCAAGTCGGACAATGTTCTGTTGTGACCCATAGGGTTTCCACTGGCTAATTTAAAGATGTAGACTGCCAGGCCTTTCTTCTTAGTCTCTCTTAGTCTGGAAGCTCCACTGAAATCTGTCCACCGTAGGTGATCCTGCTAGTGTTTGAGATACTGATGGCAGGGCTTTGAGCATCGTAGCAAAACACAAGCCACTATAATATAACAAATTGCTAGATGGTGGAAGAAACATATACTTAAAAAAAAGAAGTCTTATAAACAATATATTTGTGCTAAAAAGAAAAAAAGAAAATGCCCCCAAATTTATAGAGTGTAAGTCCCTGTCCCCATTCTCCCAACCCCCATTCCAATCCCTAAAGAAACAAACTACAGTTAACAATTTCTTCTTAATATCTAAATCAAGAAAGATCATCTGCAGAGTTAACATTCTATCCTCAAAGAAGTCAAAACAAAGCCAATCAAAGAAAAACATGTTTTTTATCTCTTCCCACCCTTCAGTACTACAATTTATGCCAACAATGTTCTTTCTTTTTATATATTTTGTTTTTCAGACTCTTCGTTTCTCTTTCCACTTCTGAGGAGTCCCCACCCTACTAACACATTTTCCATTTCAGAGAAGGACTTTTTTTAACCAGTGGTTTACGCTTCAGTGTAGAAAGGTTTGTAATGCATATAGAATTTGGAAGCTGCAAGAAATTTTTTTTTATTATGATAGAATGAAAATGTACATTCCCATGTAAATTTTCACACTCACCTATGTGCAACTCCCACTGCTCTCCCTGCCTGGTGACAACACACTCTTCTTCTCTCCTCCATGCATGTCTTATCCTCCCAAGAATCTCCTGTCCCCTCCTCTCCACCCACTCCCCTTCCTTGTAAGAGGTCAGCAGATGACAACCTACAGATGCATAGAACCATAAAGTGCACACATGATATGGTCACTCTGTGTCACCAAGTCCAATCCATTCCTGTCTGAAGAGTTGACCTCCATTATGATTTATGGACAGGGGTAGTATAAGGACCAGGGGAACTCTGAGGCCCCTGGACCATCAATTGCAGTCCTGTAGTGGAGATCTCAAGGTGTACCCCTTTTTATTCTTGTGTTACCAGTGTGACTCAACTTTGTGAGCTCCATCACGGCTATCACTGGTGGTGGCTGGGCACCATCAGGAAATTTTTAATCATTGTGGCAGCTGAGGCCCCAGAAAACCTAATATGGCCGCTAATTCAGGTTTGCATTAGTTTTTCTGTTCTCTAGAAGGACTTCCATGTGTCATTGCACTTTATCTATTTACCAGTTTTTTTTTGTTTGGAAGCAGGGATTCCCAAACCCACTGGCATCAGGTTGGGTCAGACTCACAGTGACCCTATAGGACAGAGTAGAACTGCTCCATAGAGTTTCCAAGGAGCACCTAGCAGATTTGAACTGCTGGCGTTTCGCTTAGCACCCATTGCACTTAACCACTACGACACCAGGGTTTCTGGAAACAGAGATACCAAAAACCCATTGCCATTGAGTCAATTCTGACTCATAGCAATCCTATAACGATAGAATAGAATTGCTCCATAGAGTTTCCAAGGAGTGCTAGATGGTATTATTTCCACTGTACTGATGGAGACACTGAGGTTCCCAATGGTTGACCCTTCTGACTTCCCAGACTCCGACATACTTATTATCTCAGGGCTATAGGCATGATAAGCCTGACACATAACTGGCATTGATGGCCTTGTTGCAGGGGTTTCAGGTGTGGTGAGAGGGTGGAGAAGTCAGGTGATTCCCCAGCATTCGTCAAAATGCTGCGTGAGGGACTGCTGTTTTGCATATGTTGACAGACAGCTGTGGCTCTACTACTCTGCTGACTTCACATTCCGGGTGTGATTTGACTTCTGCTCCCTGAGTTTCCCAGCAGTTTCCACCACTGCCTGAAGCACCCAGCTAGCACTGCCCTCCCCAGACCTGTACAGGTTGGAAGCTGGGCTGAATGTTCCCGGTGCTTGTGCTTCCCACAATAAAGACAACTTCCTCCCTTCATGCCTTCCTTCATCCTTCCCTTCATTCTGTCGGGGGAATGCCTCTTTTCATAACTTTAGCTTCTTTGTCTACATCTGAGGGGAAGTAGGGTGAAAATAGCAAAAAAGTCAATGCCAACTCAGGCTGGTACACAGGGTAGAGACCCAAACAAGGCATCCAGCTCACTCTTGAAGACTTTATAGTTCAGATAGGTTGAGTGGGTAATCAGACACATAGGAAATGGCTCTGAGCTGTATTTGACTTCAAGTAACAGTGAATCAACAGTCATTTAAATAAGAAAGAGGGTTATTTTTTTTCCCTCCAAATTCTGTCAAGTTCGGAGCTGAGTGGTCCTGGGCAGGTCTTGCCTCTCTGAACCCAGGTTCCTTCTTTTCTGTTCCCACCATCTTTGGAGTGATGGATTGATGATCATAAAGTGGCTCTCAGAGATGCAAACTTCATGTCTCAGTCGGGAAGAAGAAGAAGGGGGAAAAGGTAGAAGGGTGCAGGCTAGCTGAGTGCACCCTCCTTAAATAATGTCATGAAGCTCTACCTTACCATACTGAGATATATTTCATTAGTTACTTTATCTGCAAAGGAGGCTGGGAGGCCTTTTGTTTAGATTCATTTTTATTATTTGTTGGGCATATTTCCATCTCCAACAATACAGTCTTTGTTATTATAGAAAAGAAAGAATGTGAGATAGATTTTGTTTTGATTCATTTTTATTATTTGTTGGGCATATTTCCATCTCCAACAATACAGTCTTTGTTATTATAGAAGAGAAAGAATGTGAGATAGATTAGTAGTAGTTCGGATAATTTCAGTGTATCGTGGTGTGCTGCTGGTGGAACAGGTAGAATAAGTGACTGCATCTTGATCATGACCTGTGCCATTTTGTTTTGTGATGCTGTCTCCAAGCCTGAGTCCACTGTTTCCCTTGGTTTCTCTCAAGGTTAAGGACTAGTCTACGCTCTCTGTAAAGCCCATTACTCTCAAGTCTGTTCTGACTCATAAGTAACCCCCTAGGGTAGAGTAGAACTGCTTCATAGAGTTTCCAAGAGGTACTTAGTAGATTTGAATGGCCAACGTTTTGGGGTTTCCATGAACTCTTTAGGACTGTGAAAAAACAAGTGGTAATAATTTAAAGACCATAACAGAAAAACAAAGGAATCTGCCTGGAGATTCCTCTGGGTCCAAAACAGCAATTAAGATGTCAGCACTTCTGAGATGTGACCATTATGACTACCTAAAGAAGATTAGGAAACCCTGGTGGCATAGTGGTGAAATGCTACCCCTGCTAACCAAGAAGGTGGCAGTTCAAATCCTCCAGGCTCTCCTTGGAAACTTTATGGGGTAATTCTGCTCTGAACTATAGGGTTGCTATGAGTTGGAACCAACTTGACAATACATAACAACAACAAGATTAACTGTCTACAAATTCCTAGGACTCTCCCTTCTACAAAACCTCTGGTTAGTCTCTATTTCAGGAAGGCAGATTTCGGAAGAATGATTCCCTCCGTCTCCTTGCCTGCTGGTACATAATAAATGTCTTACTTCTAATCTCACTCCATCTCAGAGATTGGCTGTTTGCAATATGCGGCATGAAATCCACTTAGTTTTGTGGTAACACTGAGTTAATTCATTAATCCTTTCTATGCTTCAATGTTTTCAAATCAGAGATAATGCCAAAGCCAAGTGCCGTCGAGTTTTTAGTAGCTAAACCGTAGGATTCTTGTGAAAGGTTGGTGAGAAAATGCATGTTAAGGGCTTGTAGCTATGAGAGTATATAGTATGTGCCCAATAAACGTTAGTTGTGACAGTGAGCACAGTGATGGTGATGACAAAAAGCATTTATACGGATCCTGAAATCAGACTGTTGGGGTTTGTGTTCTACCTCTATCACTTACTACTCAACTCTGGACACAGTACTTGTATTCAGTTTTTTCACTGATCACAAAGATGATGATAGATTCTACCTGTGAGTTGCTACCAGATTGAAATAATCTATGTAGAACGCCTAACAGAGTACAGGGTTGTCAGGATATATCAGATCCCACTTCTCACTCCTCTGCCATTTCTGTTCTAATACCACCTACACATATAACACCTCTTTCTCTGATTCTACCTTCTGGATTAGAACTAGGTCAAAGCTTCTGGCTAAAAAGTAACATGATACCCTCCCACACACAATGATGTACTTTTTTTTCTTTTCGTTGTGAATTAAGAATAATTTTATAACCTATACCATGTTGCCATATAACATCGAAAACTTTCACCTCTATTCTATTTTAGCTGCACCACCCCCTGCCCCAGCCCACATGACAACATGCTTCCCTTTTTGTTTGGAACTTTCTGTGACCTTTTGATAAAGGTCTAGCCCTCCTCACCCAATCAACTCAGCTCCAGCAAAATGTCCCTCAGACAACCCCATGTACATTTTTAAAGGTTTGTTCACTGCCAGCATCCCTCTGTGTTTTGTATGGTCCAGGTCAGTCTTTGCCTGGGAAGCTGGCCATGATGCTGGATGCGGTTTGGGGGTAGAGAGTCTGGGGAACACACTTCCAGGGGGCCCTCCATGCAGACAGACAGTGAAGTGTGCTCTTTTGGTATAGTTCTAGCTCTGCCCTCTGCTCCATCACCTGCTGTGTCCAGAGCTCCATTCTGCACACTCCATCCGGCTGTAACTGGTGGTGGCTGGGCGTCATCTAGTTCTTCTGGCCCAATGCTGAAGGAGGCTGTGCAATGATGTCTTTCACTAACAGGGAAGCCCATGGAGTTTCCTTGTCCAGAGCCTTCACTGGAGCCTGATTACATTGGCATAATTGATAGAATCATGTGTTCCTGCTCTCCTCCCTGAGGTTGGCTGATATGACACAGTCTTCTGACCCAGCCAGGGACCACCTGCGTCATCTTATTAGCATAAAACAAGTGCTGTCTGGAGTCCTCTTCGAAGACAGTTCATTCACTGGGAAAATTCCAGGAACCAAAGACAAAGGCCAAATTATTTGGGTAAAGTTCATTTAAACCCATAGGGGAGTATCACAGGCACTCAAAGAATGTAATTTTTTTCTGATACAGAAGAATGCAGAGAGGCATGTGTGTAATAGGCTCATCAGGCACTGACAACGAAGCCTTCCTGGAGTAGCGGTATCTGAGTTAGGCTTTGTGGATACCAAAGAGAAGAAACAGGCAGGTAAGGAGGTAATGGAGGGTACCATAAGCAGAATGAGTAGCCTCAGAAAGCCATGATGGTGTGAAGGCACACTGTGTGTTCTTAGAGCTGTGAGGAATTTGGTGGGTCAGGACTCAGGGGTCAGGGAGTATGTGGTACAGGTTGAAGCAGCGTTTGGAGCTTGAAGTGTTTGTGGGGCTATGTGTCATGCTCAGAAGCCAAGTCCTCAGGGAACTGGGCCCATTGCCCTGTTTTCCTGGGGCTAGTTTCAAAAGGTGTGTCCAATCATATTCAGACAAGAAATTAACTGCATTGAGCAAGGCCTGGTTTATTGGCAACTGTTAAATGCCACCTGTTAACCAAAGACCCGGGATCAATCTCTGGCCCAGTCTCATCTGGGTGTAGGCCATTAATAAGCCAATGACTTTCGCTTTGGCAGAAAGGAAATTTTAATAGCTTGAGGCTGATCTTCTAACTGGAAGAATGGAAAGGCTGGTGTCAGCTGTTGTGTGAACATAAACACAATTTGACTGTAGCATCCCAACAGGCCTTTATTATCCATTAATAGATGAACAATATTTGTTTACTAGATTTGCTGTGGAATGTTAAGGGAGCAGACAAAGTTGATTCTGCAGTGGAAAGAGAAAGTGGAGAATGAAACACGAGATTCTGGGGATACATCAAGTTAGGGAACCATGAGAAGCAAAAAGGTAACTTGTTCCTTGGCAGGAACTTAACATGAGTCCAAAGAGGTCCAAGCCTCACCTTGGTCCTAAGTTGCCAGAAACAATGTACTTAAAACAATGTTTTGTGAAACATGGATATGGACGCTTTGTGCCTGATTGGCACTGTCAAACTGTTTGAAGGTCAAATGAGAAAATGCTCATCTGCAACCACTTTCTCAGGTCTACTTCAGTAAAATTCAACCTCTGTCCCATTTTTCTGCGCTTTCTGATAGTTCACAGAAGATGTCAAGATCTCTCCTCCTTTGGAATTTACAGATGCTCTTCCTCCTGGAACATTGTTCTGCTAGCTTTTCCCGTGGCTTGGTCTGCCTCATGTCAGCTTATATATCACCTCCTCAGAAAGGCCTTCCCTGCAGATTCAGTATAATCATAATTACACACTACCACGTGAGCTAGAGGTTAAGAATCCTGGCTGTGAAGCTAAACTCTTGGGTTCAAGCCCAGCTCTGACATATATCGGGTATTTGACCTTGGCCGATTACCTAACCTCTCTATGCCTCAGTTTCCTTATAAGATGGACATAATAGTATTTACCTCATTAAGTGATTGTGAACAAATGATGAATTTAATAGATCTTAGCTGTCATTACTGTTCCTTAGAGCACTTGATTTCCTTTCTAGCACTACCCACTGTCTGTAACTAAATCATTTGATATGTGTTTATTATCTGACACCCAACTCCTTCTGGAGTGTGATTTCTGGGAGACTATGTCTTTCTCAGGTAACCCTGGTAGTGTAGTGGTTAACAGCTACACTGCAATCCAAAAGCTTGACAATTTGGATCCACCAGGTGGTCCTTGGAAACTCTGTGGGGCAGTTCCGCTCTGTCCTGTAGGGTTGTTATGAGCTCAAATAGACTCAATGGCAATGGGTTTTTTGTTGGGTTACTCATGTCTTTTTCATCCACTCTATATACCACACACATGCCTAGCACAGTGCCTGGCACACAGCAGATACTCAAGAAATAGTTGATGGATGAGAAATACACCAAATGGTTATTGCCCAGAAGTTTTAACAACCCATTCCAAGACACAAGAAGGTTGAGCTCTGAGGGTGACTGAGGTAGTTCCTGAAGCCTCTCCCAGATCAGATTAGGAGCCCTGAGATACCTTGCTTTGCATTTCATTCTACCCTGTTGTAGGGCCTGCAGTTATGGAATGAAACAACAGTGAAACCCCACAGACACCTGAGTGCTTCACCTCCATCCAGCCCAGCATTTGACCAGAAAAAGGGAAAGGAAAAACAAGAGAAAAAGTAGATCTCTGTACTGGTTGCTTCTTAGGGCAGAAAAATGAGTTGTCCTTTCCTCAAAGTCATGTGAGGACACCTCAGTAGACAGAGGGATGGTTCATAAACCTGATTGTGGTGAAGAAGACTTGGTGGTCCCAGAGCAACCAAATGGTGAAGGTGTCAGTCACCAAGGTTTTTAGTTCCATCTCTGCCCTTGACTTACCTATGCAGCCTTAGTCGAGTCGCTTTACCCTCTGGGCCTCTCTGGGGTCCCCATTTGTAAACAGAGGGCACTGGACCTGATAACTAGAGTTGTCATACAGACCTGATTTTAGCTATAGACCCAGTATAATTATTAATAATCACTGAAACTTGAACTGGTGAAGATTCTTTGGAACTTTGATCCAGTCATCACCTGGGACACTGAATTTGCTAATGTGTCTCCAAATGTAGGCAGCCTCATAGCTAAGTCTTGGCTTTCTAGGAAGATAGAATGATTGGATTCTTTTGTGGCCGTGAGTGGTGGCATGAATGAAGTGGAGGCAGGAGGAGGACATCTGATCTGCATGTCATTAGGTGCCCCTGTAGCAGCACAGAAAAAAAAAAAAAAAAAAGCCTAAAACCTCAATAAATCCCAGGTCTACATGTAATAGGCATTCTAGAAATGTTAATTGAATAAACACTAGAATTTCACATCACGTTTTATTATGAACACTTGAAACAGATGGAAAGTTGAAAGACTTGCATAGGGCAGACCTGTAACACTGGCCAGCTAGCTTCCACAACTGATGCTCCGCTCTACTTGCTTTGTCACACATGCATCCAGCCATAATTCTCCATCCATCTATTAATTCAGCTTATTTTTGAAGTATATTTCAAAGTAAACTGCAAACGTCAGTCTTCTCCTATGCACTTTAGCACATATAATGAGATTTTCTTTTTCATTGCAAAAGTAATTGAATTTAATTATAAAATATTATGACTATACAGGGCATATAAAGTGGAAAAAAAAAAGAAAATGTTTCTCCTCTACCTCCTGTCTTGTTCCCCAGGCATGGCTGCTGGTGTGCAATTCCAAACACACATACGCATGCACATGTGCGTGTGATACTATACAAAGCAATAGAATTATGGAATATTTATTGTTTTGCAAGCTGCTTTTGAAAAATCAACTGGATCTTGAAAACATCCTTTCCTGTCAATTGCAGGTCCACTTGAATTGTTTTAATGGCTAGAGAATTTTCTTATGCCTTTCTTTATGTAACCATTTCTCACTGTAGTCCATGTGGATAGATATGTTTTCTTTCTCTTTCTTTCCCTCTTTCCTTTCTCTCTCTCCCTCTTTCTTTCTGTCTTCTTTCTTTTTCTTTTTCTCTCATTCTTTCTTGCTCTCTCCCCCCTTCCTTCCTTTCTTTTTCATGCTTCCTTCCTTTCTTCCTTATTCTGGCTTCCTTCCTTCCTTCTCTCTTTCTTAATGCTAAAAAATGCTACAATAAAGATTCTTCTACATTCCTTTGTTCAATATATGTTTAATAAGTACCTACAATGTGCAAGGCAGCATTCTATGCTATGGGAATAGCAAATGAATTAGATTCATCTCTGCATGCAAATTACTTTGAGTGAGGCCAATACTGACAACTAAACATAAATTTCAGCAAGTAGTGAGGGGAAAAACCTCCAGAAGGATGTGATAGACAATGATAGAAAGTGCTGCTTTCAGTAGGTAGTTAGAGAAGGTATGTTTGAGAAGGTGACACTTGAGCGGGGCCCTGAATGCTGGCAAAAACTAGTTATGCAAAGACCAAGGGAAAATGTACAGCAAATGCAGAAGGCCTGGGGTAGAAATGTCTGAGGCATAGAAACAAGATCAGTGTGATGAAAGTCTAGCAACTAGGTTGAAAGTGAGATTGCAAAGATAGGCAGAAGCCAGATCATGTAGGGCCAAAGATTAGTATATTAGTTCTGGCACTGGATTAACCATTGGATTCATTATCACAGACTAAAACTAGCTCTATTCAGCCTGTGTAGAATGGGAATTAGACAGAAGTATTCATGGATCTGGTTAGCTGCTGCTTCACCCAGGCTTTGTGGCCTCTGGGAAAGGGAATGGGTATTGGAGGCAGAGATCAGTTTTCAAATTCCAGTTCCATCAACTTACCAGGGTTTGTTTGCTGCTGATCAGTCTCTCTGAGCCTCAGTCTCTTCATACACAAAAGGGCCACAGGAGTACTTTATAGCTGTTGTGAAGACAGACTCACATTCTACATGGTCACACTCTGCCTGTGTGGTATTTGGAATCTCCAGCTTCTGCGTCTTTTTCTGGCAGCTAAAAGCAGCTTTCAGTCAATCTTCGAGTTGCCCCTGTACCTGATACATAGCAGATGCTCAGTGAACATCTTGGTGGTTTTCAGGCTGACTGACTGAATGGACTTGTGTAGAAATGTAGAAAAGATCTAGAAGGAGCCATATGCATAGGGAGCTATATGCTAATATGTAGCAAAACTAAAAAACCTAACCCACTGCCATCAAGTTGATTCCAACTCATAGTAACCCTATACACAGAGTAGATCTGCTCCATAGGGTTTCCAAGGAGCGGCTGGTAGATTTGAATTGCTGACCTTCTGGTTAGCAGTGGTAGCACTTAACCACTATACTATTAGGGTTTTCCATAAACACTCTGTAAATACTTATGGAATAGGTGACTGACCATGCCTATGAATTGTTGTAAAACAAGCTGGTATGTCCCCAAATATATACATGTGATTTTTCTTTTCTGGTACCATAGTTGTTTAGAAAACAAACTAAGTGAAGTCCCTGCCAAATGAGTCTCATGTTAGTATCATGTAGCAGTTTAAACAACATATATGTATTATTTCCAATTCTGTAGATCAGATGTCTGCCATGGGCTCCACTGGGTTAAAATCCAGACGTCAGCTGGGTCATGTTCCTTTCCGGAGGCTCTAGGCGAGAACTCATTCCCTTGCACACACAGGTGAGGCTGTAGAATGGACGGCTCTGCGTGGCCTAAAAGGTTTGCCCTTATCTACTTACCTAAACCAAGTTGCCATTGAGTTGATTCCAAACCATAGTGACTCCATGTGTTTCAAAGCAGTATTCTGGCATAGAGTTTTTAATGCCTGTGATCTTTTGGAAGGACATTGCCTTTCTTCTGGAAATTAGAATGGTACAGAGAAGACTGGCATGGCCTCTGCTCAATAATGATATGCAAATTTTTGAAGTGTTCCATGTTCTTTGGAGTCCTTGGGTAGCGCAAATATTTGAGCACTGGACTACTAACCAAGATATTGGCAGTTCAAACCCACCAGAAGTGCTTTGGTAGTAAGACCTGCTCATCCACTTCGCAAAGGTGTTCAAAACCCATAGAGTGGTTCTGCTCTGCACATCGGATCATCATGAGTTTAAATTGACTCTATGGCAGCTAATAACAGCAATAAATTAAAGGTTGGTAGTTTGAAACCACCTAACAGCCCCATGGACGAAAGGTCTAGAGATCTGCTTCCATAAAGATCATAGCCAAGAAAACACCATGAGCAGTTCTACGCTGTAACACATATTAGGAGCAATGTGAGTTAGAATTGACTTGACAGCAACAGGTGTTGGGGGGTTGGGGGGCCAGCAAGGGGAGGTTATAAAACTGCATTCTCAGTTTCCTTGCTGGCTATCACTTAAGGGTTGTTCTCAGCTTCTAGAGACTACCCAGTTGTCCTGGCGTGGGGCCCCTTTCTTCATCTTTGAAGCCAGCTATAATGCAGCAAGACCCTCTCGTGCTTCCAAACTCTTCTTCTGGCATCTTCTCTTTCTGACCCTGCTGGGACTAGTTCTCCACTTTTAAGGACTCGTTGGGCCCACCTGGACCATCTCCTCAGGGTAATCTCTTTATTGAAAAGTTCTTAATTTTGATTACATCTGCAAATCCTTATCGTTTTGTAAAGTAACACATGAACAGATTCTGGAGATTAGGATGTGGACATATTGCAGGGGTGAGGGGGGCATTAATCTGCCAACTGCTGTGTCTTTTATCACTTTAGAATGAGTGGGTTTCTCAGGGTACATGGCTGTCTCCCAGCCTGGGGAAATGAGACCAAGGAAAGGGAATTTTCAACCAAGAGAGGTGAAATACTAGCGGTACAAGTGTTGGCGGGTCTGGGGGGGAAGGGATGCTGTAGAAGGAAGTTCCCGGCATCACGAGATGCAGGAATACAGACAGCTAATCTCCCCTGAGATCAGTTCTGCCAAGGATAAAGCAATCTCCACCTGCCATGAGTAATTACAATACCTCTCTTCATGATTTTCATTGATTGATTGATGGGTAGTTATCTGTTCATTGCTGCCTATAATGGAAGGATGTTATCTTGCTGGCCTGAAGAAGCTTCCAGGTCAGCATGTTTCAGATGTTATCAGAGCTGGTTTTCCTTTAGACTTACCCAGTGCCTGCTCACCGATAACCTGGCAGTATCTGTGTGGGTGTCATTTCATTCCTACAGCAGAGGTTCAGCCACCACCCAGGGACCCAGGTGTCTGAACGTTTTAGAGACTTCTTCAGAGAGTTTAATGAGTTATACGGCCAAGATGCCATCAGTTTCAAGCTTTTCTCTTTTTCTTTCTTGCTGTTTCTTTGTCATTCTTCTTTGTCTTTTCTTCTCTTTCTTCTCTTATTTGGTCTCTTCTCTGAGTCCCCTGGGTCATGTGAACAGACAAGCTCTCAGTGCTAAGTAGTTGGAGTTTCAAATGTACCTGGAGGCACCTTGGAAAAAATGCCTGGTGATCTGTGTCCCAAAAGTCACAGTCTTGAAAACTCTGTGGAACAATTCTACTTTGTATACATGCGGTTGCCATGAGTTAGAATTCACTTGCTGGAAACTGATCATCTTTTTCTCTTCTCTAGTTTTCTTATGCCTTCAGTTCACAATAATGAAAAAAAGTACAGGAACCATTTAAACTCAGGAAATAACCAAAAGATGTAAGAAGCCAAGTCAAACGCAGTACAAAATTCACTGCTCTGATAAAGGGAATTTAGAGCAAGGGAATGTTCTGTTTTAATCAGGCTTTAGGGAAAAATGGCATTAAGAGGCCAGAATAGCATTGTCTTGGGGGTGTGGAGGTAGGGCAGCTGATGAAAATAAAACTAAAGCCAGGGTCCTCCCTACAAGGCCAAGAGACTACACGCCACAGGGAAATTCTCCCTATTATCCTTAAGGAGGGACAGTGAGAGGGAGTCTTGCTCCTAGTTTGTTGTGAGAGAAGGGGATGTGTTAGGCTTGGTCCTTCTAGAATGCTACCACATGGGGAAGCCACACTGAGAAGCTACGTCTCAGCGTGTGCTGGAAGAGGTCACAGCTCTTGGGAACGGGAGTTGCAACACAGAGGAAACTCCCTCCTTGCCCCATCCACACCCTTGCTGTTCTTGTAGTCACACAAGTCATGCCAACAGGGGCAGCTCTGGGGAGGATATTTGGAAAGGGGTTTAAAAGGGCGAAACCACTGGTGTGGCATCACCAAGACGAGGCTACCCCTTGGGAAACCCAACAGGAAGGAGAGGTAGTTGAGCAAAGAAAAGTCACCAGACCTTTTCTTTTGGCTCCAGGCACTATACACATTAATAATCAAATTAACAGTAGTGATTCTAACACAGTTATTGAGCAATAAGGATGTACTAATCAGTTTTACATGGCTTATTGTTAGTCATTACACTAACTGTGCAAGGTAGGAGTTGTGGACATCCTATGGATGTGGAAATTAAGAATGAGAGAAATTAGAATTGTCAAAGACTATACAGCGTGTGTAATGGAGCAGAGATTCAAGTTTTGGTTCATTGATTTTGAAGCCTATTTCTTTCTTTTTCTAGTTTCTTTCTTGCTTTTCCTTCTCTTTCTGTCATGCTTGCATCATAGTTTGCTTTTTTTTAAAGAGTAAAACATCCTAGACTCTGTGGAAGTTTGTCTCTGTCCCCTAGCCTATTCTCCAGAGCAGCCTCACAATTAAAGTTGGGGAATATCATTCCTTTCCATGTTTCATGTCTTCATTACATATGTCTACAACCTTTAATGAAGCCCCCGGATGGTATAAATGGTTAAGCACTGGACTACTAGTCAAAAGGTTGGCAGTTGAAACCCACCAAGACTCACCTTGAGAGACAAGCCTCGTGGTTTGCTTCTAAAAGGACATAGCCTTGAATACTCTACACCCAAACCCAACTCACTGCTGTGGAGTCAACTCCAACTTATAGCAATGCTTTAGGACAGAGCAGAACTTCCTCATAGGGTCTACAAGTCTGTAAGTCTTTACAGAAGCAGGCTACCAACTCTTTCTCCCAGGGAGTGGCCTAGTCAGTTTGAACTGCTGACATTTTGATTTTAGCTGAGTTCTTTAGCCACTGTACCACCAAGACTCCTTGAAAATCCTACAGAGCAGTGCTATTATGACCGTACCAGGTCATCACAAATCAGAAACACCCTGACAGCAGTTAACAACAACACGGCCATAAACAATATATAGCTTTATGTATTTAAAAAATTTACATATATGCAAGAGGGCTACAGGTTTTAATTTATAGGGAAAGAAATACCGATGTTATTAAACATAAGAAAAATTCTCTACCGCATTCATAAAGAGAGCAGTGCAAGGTGAATTCACATCTAGATACTTCTGAACCTGTCAAACTGACCAATACTCAAAATTTGATAACAGCACACAGAAAAGGTTGTGGGGAAAAGAACTCAGGCTTTGATCGAGGATAGTGGGTTGTTGATATAATCTCTGTAGAGGGCAATTTGGCAATGACTTTATAAATGTAAAGGAACAAACTTACAACATAAATTCCACTTCTGGGAATTTGTCTACGTCTGTGTTTGGCCATGTTAGACTGGACATACGTTCTCCATTATACATTGTGGAATTGTTTGTAATAAAATGATCAGAGACAGTGGACTTAAGCATCAATAGGGGGTTGGCTGAGAAAATTACGGTGCACCCTGTAATAGAATTCAAAGTATTTATAAAAAAGAATGAAGGCACTCTTTCTATTAACGTGGAAACTTCAACATATACTATTTGGGAAAAGACAAGGTACACAAGCACAGTTGTATAACATGCCACCTCTTGTGTGTCAGGGATGAAAATCAGCCTGTGTGTTCATATCCATTTGCAGGGGCATAAAGAAACTTTGAAAGTTTACATACAAAGACTCGTACCAGTTTTGGCTGTGGAGGAAATGAGGAATGGAATGAGGGGTGGAAAAAGATTTTTGAATGTATTGTTTATTTATTTCTTAAATTGAACCACGGTACCTATTCCAAAAATTAAACGTTTTAACTGGTAACTTTACTACATGCAATGCTCCAACTAATTTTTTTTCCAATCAGGTTTATGTTTTTGAGGCCTGTCCATGTGGTGGTTATTCTTCTCATTACTTGTGTTGCCACAAGCTTTAAAATTTTGAGGTTGGCAGTGCCCTTAGAAGTCACCGCGTCCTTACTTTTCACTTTATGGCGTAGAAAACAAAGGAGACCTGAGGGTCTCCCAGCTGGTCAGTGGCAGAACTGAAGATTAGCCTGAGATCTCTGCACTCCGGCTGTTACTCCCTGTGCCAAAACCACTTCCCAGTTCTGCTGAGAGGTTAACTCACTTTGTGTGTTCTCTCTTCCTGGGGTCATTTGTCTTTTAAAAACAAAGATAAAGGGCAACAGCTCTCTGACCTGCCTGATCTTGGTTTCGTCAACCCCTGTAGCTGTGTGAGTCAGGAGCGTTTTAAGAAAATGGTATTACAGGCATTTTGGTCATCATTTGGTTCTTCTGGTACAGATTGGAAATTGAGGCCAAAAGAGATCTCAAACCTGGACAATGATTTTTTAAATCTGGCTGAAGAATGGGATGCTTTGAATCCTAAGCTAAGGGATCTCAGCTCTGTTGGGCAGGCCAGTAAGTTTTCAACACTTCATAATTTGACTGCTCATTAATTAGCTGACTTCCTACATCACACATAACCAGACAGCATAAAAGGAGTACCTTTGGCATCAAATTAATTCTCAACCTTTATATATCACCGTAAAATAGCACCACAGCGATGATGACAGGACTCAGCTGGAGCAGTCACCTAGTCAAAGCACCAAGGGTCTAGAAGACTTAGCTTCTCATCCAGCCATCCACTTGCTCTGAAACCCCAGAGCAAATCTGAGGTCCTCTGTGGTTTTCCCCTCGACTAAGCAAGAAACATTTGTACTTCTCATTGGGCAGAGGGCGGCCCGAAACAGAGGCAGAGAGACACCAGTCCAGGGGTCCAGTGAAGTTTATTCAAAGGGAAAGAGAATGGGGTCTGAGCCAAGAGTGGCTCAGCCCACCTTTCCCTAGTAGGGCAAGTTTTTCACAGTTCTAAAGTTTTGATGAGGTAATGTGGGGTGAAGGGGTTTATGATTTGGTAAGGAAAGGAAGAGAAGGGGGATAGCAAGAAATTCTAGTTAGGGGATTTGTGGTCTAAATAAGGAGGAAGTGTTGATTGGAAGGGGGACAGGTAAGGTTCGTTTATGGTCAAGATTTCAATAAGGGGAGAGCTTTCAATTAGGAGAGTGGGGAAGACAGGCAGAAAGTTATTTATGGTTTTATGATTACACCAGGTGAGGCATATCAGGCTGTTTTTGGTTATCCTTTTCGGCATGTATACCAGGCTGTTTTCAGCTAATGGCAAGGTCTGATTATTGGATAAGACACCTCCTTGAATTTCAGGAACAGAGTTCCCTCAATGACGTCCCTGAATTTCAGGAACAGAGTTCCCTCACTCCTGTTTCCATCAGGACCTGTGGCCTGCTCTTCTACCACTTCTCAGCTCCCTATCCCCCACCGTCAACACTGTGTGCATAAACAGAGAAAGCGGGAGTAAGACAGAGGTCCTCAGCCTTCTGAAAATTGCACTGCCTCAAGTCGTTCGCTTGGCACACCATGTAGCTTTACATTAAAATCCTCATTGACATGCCTTGTAAGTTTACATTGGAATCCTGACTTGTTTTTGGTTTAGGCACTGTTTTAGTTGGCTAGTGCTGTTCTAACAGAAATATCACAGGTGGATGGCTTTAGCAATGGAAAATTTATTCTTGTACAGTCCAGTAAGTTTTAAGTCCAAATTCAGGATGTCCCCTCCAGGAGAAGGCTTTCCCTCTTTGTCGGCTCTGGAGGAAAGTCCTTGTGTTGCTTCTGTCTGTGATCAGGGAGCATCTTGGCCCAGAAAACTCAAGTCTGAAGGACACACTCTATTCCCAGTGCTGCTTTCTTGATAGTGTGAGGTTCCCTATTTTCTGCTTGTCTGCCTTGCTTTTTATATCTCAAGAGGCTGCCCCAAGGCACAAAACAATTCCACATACTAAGGTCTGTCCCACCAACAGAACAGCAGTCACCTACGCTCATTAACATCACAGAGGCAGGAATTCCGACGTGGAGGAACACCAAATAACACTAGGAATTATAGCCTAGCCAAATTGCTACAAATTTTGGGGGAACAAAATTCTATCCAAGACAGGCTCCACATTGACATTCAGGGGAACATTTTAGGCCTTCATACATAGTAGCTTCTTTGCCACTGGGTGAACTTTAACCTCCATTTACTGAACACGTGATGCATGAAGTTGCATGTAGACCCCATTGCACCTATGTAGTATGATTAAGAATGCTGTTGCTACATATAACTTGTATGAAAGTCCTGCTTGTAAACCTCTAAAAATAAGTTCTTCTGTCCTGGATGAGCAGTCTTTGTGGCAGCAGCCCTGCCCACCTCCTTTCTTCGTGTAATGAAATAAAGGTCCCTTTCTACTTCCCCATCTTGGTCTCTTATTTATTGACTGAGATGCGTACTGCTGAGCTGAACCTGGATTTCCACCCAGCAACAAGAATGTGAGGGGCAGAGCCTTGTGTGATCCACATATTCATTTGTTTCCAACTAATTACTGAGTGCTCACCCTGTGCCAGGCACTGTGTTGGGTGCACAGGTTAAACGGTGAGTTAAGTAAGCGGTCCTCTGTCCTCATAGAGCTCATAAGCAAGTGGTGTGTAAACAACTCACAAATAATGTCAGATAGACGTAAGTACTGAGAAGGAAGTAGAACAAGGCAATGTGGTTGTCCACCACTGATGTCGGTTTGTCATACTATCGTGTTTTGCTTGTTGTTAACATGCTGGAAGCTATGCCACTGGTGTTTAAATAACAGTAGGGTCATCTATGGTGAAAAGTTTTCAGCAGAGCTTACAGACTAAGATGTACTAGGAGACTAGATGATCTACTTCCATAAAAATAGCCGGTGAAAACCTTCCGGATCATGACAGAACACTGCCCCACTTGCTTAGATTGGTCATCAGTAGGTATCAGGTGCTGGTGAGGACACCATGCTTAGTGAAGTAGTGCCACCAAAAGTGAGGGAGACCCTGAGTGAAATAGATTGGCAGAACAGCCACAGTGATGGACTTGAACATGCAGTTGATCATGAAGATGATGTAGGACTAGGCAGTATTTTTGTCCTATTGTACCTGAGGTCACCATGAGTTGGAGCTAATTCTACAGCAGCTTTCTATCTCGCTCTATCATCTATCTATTGCATATCTATCTGATGCGGTGGTGACAGAAGGAGCTCGGGAAGGAAATGAAAACCTCTGTGAAGAGAACCTTTAATGATGAGAAGGACCAAAGAGAAAATGTTTCAGGCAGAGGAAAGAGCAAAGGTGAAGGCTCTGAGTGTTGTTCTGTGCGAGAAAAACAGCAAGTAGGCCTGTGTGACTCTAGTGTGCAAGGGAGAGATGGACGGTAGACAAAGGTAGAGAGGTAGGCAACATAAGGAAGTGAACGAGTTTTCATTTATCTGGTTGATTGAGTGACTCATTATGACTTATATTTCAAAAAGTGCCTCCAGGCTGTTACATGGAGAATGGTTCCAAGGGCTTAAAAGTAGAAGTAAGATAACCTCCAAGGCAATTTGAGTAGACCACATGGGAAATAATGTTGGTCTAGATCAGACAGTAGTAGTGGAAACTGAGAGAAATGATGGGATTTGGAACATATTTTGGAAGTAGAAGAAACAGGTCTGCTGAAGGAATGGATGTGGCAGTCTGGGGAGGCGACAGTGGTCATGGCAGTGGTGCTGATGAAGGGCAAGAAGAAATCAAGGATGACTCCTAGAATTGAGATTAGATAACAAGGTAAGTTGTGATGATTTTGTTGAGACCGAAGCATAGCAGGATGAACAGTTTTGAGCGGAGGGGTTGGTGATAAATCAAGAGGTCTAATATGTGGGTAGTAAACTGATGATAAGGCACGGTGGTTAAGCACGGGGCTAAACTAAAGGTCAGTGGTTAGCACCCACCAGATGCTCCATGAGTTCCGTAAAGATTATGGCTTCAGAAACCCCACAGAGCAGTTCTACTTTGTCCTATAGTGTCACTGTGAGTTGGAATTACTTCAAGGGCAACAACAACAACAAAACTGAAGATGCCTGTGAGAAATCCAGGTAGGGAATGTGTGGTCTTCTACAAACTGTCTCCAGTCTCAAAGATCAGCATTGTCCTGTACACCCAAGTCACAATCTCCTGAGCTGTTAGTTTACTTGACTTTGTATCTTAGTTTACCAGGGCTGCCACATCAAAAAAACTGCAGCATGGGTGGCTTTAAGGAGTGGAAATTTATATTCTTACATTTCTGGAGATGAGAGATCCAAATGCAGGGCCTTTGCTAGCTCTAGAGGAAAATCCCTCCTTGTTTTTGACAGCTTCGGTAATCCCAGGCATTTCTTAGCATTCCTTGGTTGGTAGATCCTTATGTACTGTTTTTCTCCTGTAGTGACTCTCTTTTCTTGTCCTTTTTTTATCAAATGTCACTCAGAAGGAATTCGGATTAGGACCCATCCTACTCCGGTATGATTTGCTTAACTGATAACGTCTGCAAAGGAAGACTATTTCCCCAAATGAGGTCATATGGACTGGAGTAGTGGTTAGGACTTTACCTCATCTTTTGGTGGGGAGACAACACAATTCAACCCCTAACACTACACAGATTCTTTATAATACATCCTCTCCAAAGTCTCTGGGACTCCATAAAGAAGGTTATAGGTTCCATGGATTCTTCCTAACTTCTGCATTTCACCTCCATCAAACATCCTGCTCCCGTCTCTGCTCAACCCCTGGTCAATACATAACTTCCTGGGCCCACCTTGCTTGGTCCCAGCATGAAGATTCTTAAGGTAGCTGATACATACTGGAAACTGACTCTTTGCAGAGACTGTATCATCTGCCTTCCCATCAGCAATGCAGACGTGTCCATTTCTCCACATTCTCACCAATATGGGGAATACTATTTGCTACCTCAGTAGGTGATAGATGGTGACATCTTTCAACTGTGAAGATAAACTTTAATAGTGAAGTATTCCATACATGTAAATTGAAACACACAGAAATAATTCCAGTTCTCACAGCTGCATATAATTATTCAGGAATTTCAGGGTGCGCATAATAACAAGGGATAACATTTGTCGAAAGCCTGCTGCATGCTGGGTGCTGGGCACTGGGCTAATGCATTCTGCAGACACGTAGCTCTTAATTCTCAAGATGTCTTGATATTATCAGCCTGCATTTTCTAGACAGTGGAATGGAGGCAAAAAGAAAAGAAATAACTTGTCCAAGTAGCAGAGCTGGGATTCATACTCCAGGCTGAGTTCTTAATCATTGCCTTCTTTTCCTTCTGCTGCTCTTGGAGGGAGGCCAGCCCAGAGACAGTCCCTGCCCAGAATAACAGTATTAATCAAAGTCCTTCTGGGATTCCTGTCATCGCTAAACCTCCCCTTGCCACCTTCTCATTTCCTCCCTAGTGCTTTCTAGATTCAGTTAGGGGTTTACTCCTGCTGGACATCTGGTCAGTATAAACCCCTGGGGTCTTCCCTCAGCAAAAATGTCTAGGGAGTGATGAAACCACAAAACTTCCGGCAGGTTTATATGGTGTGGAGGAGACTCCCTGGTTGGTAGGTTGATTTCTCTGTCCACTATTTCTTCCTGTTGACATAATTGTGAGGTAAATCTTATTTTTGCCTGATAATAGTTGTTATGGGTTGAATTGCATCCCCCTAAAAGTTCTTTTTGTTTTGTAAGTTCATATCTAATTTTTTTAAATTGTGATTGAGTGACAGTGTTACAATCCAAGTTAAATTTGCATACCCGCCTATCTGCAGATCCTTCTGCTCTCTTTGCCCAGCGACAGCACACTCCTCCTTTCCGTTCCATACATGTCATATCTTCTTAACAATCTGCTGTCCCCTCCTCTCCACTGTCTCCACTCACTTATAGTAAGAGGCCAGTAGGATGACAAAGATGCACAGAACCACGAAGTGCACACATGGTATGGTCACTATGTATCTCCAAGTCCAATCATTTCCTGTCTGAAGAGTTGACCTCAGTAATGACTTATGATCAGAGGGCAGCACCAGGTCTAGCAGCCATGCTCTGAGGGGAACTCCCAGCCTTCAGACTATAAATTGCAGTCCTTTAGTAGAGTTCTTAGGGTGTGCCCCTCTTTCTTTCATGTTGCAGTGGGGACTCGACACTGTGAGCCCCATCATGGCTGTCACTGGTGGTGGCCAGGTGCCTTCTGGTTCTTCTGGTCACATGTTGATATAGTCACCCATTCACGTGAGTCCTTCTGTCTTCTGGGCTGTTTTACCCTTATATCATTGTTGACCTTGGTGATCCTTTATTCCAGCTGAGGTGGGACCATTTGGTGTACTTTAGATGCCAGCTTACTAGTTTTTAGGACCCCAGACCAATATGCGCTGCAGAATACTCTCTTAGCAACAGGCTAGTTGTGCCAGTTGACTCAATGTCCCCTGACAGCAGTGTAATAGGTTCTAAAGTTGGGTAGTGAGAGGCCTCTAGTGTGTTCTTCATCTTCAGCAGTGCTTTGCTTGTCCAGGGTTTCATCCCTTTCCAAAGAAAAGTTGATGATTTGTTTTTCTGTCTCATTAAAAAATGTCTCTGGAATTTGTATTGGGATTGCATTGTGTACATAGATTACTTTGGGTAAAATAGCCATTTTCACAAGGTTGAGTCTTCCTATCCATGAGCAGGGTAAGTTTCTCCATTTATGTAGATCTCTCTTAGTTTCTTGCAGTAAGTTCTTGTAGTTCTCTTTGTATAGGCCTCTTATTTCTAGTTAGATTTATTCCTAGCTACTTTATCTTCTTGGGGGCTATAGTAAATGGTATAGATTCGGTGATTTCTTCTTTAATGACCTCTTTGTTGGTATAAAAGAATCCTACTGATTTACTTATGTCCTGATGCTTTGCTGAACTCTTCTATTAGTTTGAGTAGTTTACTTACAGATTCTTTAAGATGCTCTGCACATACAATCATATCATTTGCTAGTAGGAAAGTTTTTACTTCTTCTTTCTCAATGCAGATGCCCTTTGTTTCTTTGTTTTGTCTGATTGTTCTGGCCAGAACTTTTAGTACAATGTTGAATGGAAGTGGTGAGAGTGGGCATCTTTGTCTAGTTCCCATTCTCAAGGGGAATTCTTTCAGTCTCTCCATTCAGGATGATATAGGTGGTTGGCTTTGTGTAGACGGCCCTAACTGCATTGAGGAATTTGCCTTCTATTCCTATTTTGCGGAGAGTTTTTTTAGCATGAATGGGTGTTGGACTTTGTCAAATGTTTTTTCTGCGTCAATTGACAAAATCAGGTGATTCTTATCTTTTGTGTTATTTATGTGGTTGATCACATTGTTTTCCTGAAGTTGCACCAGCCTTACATTCCTGGTGTGAATACAACTTGGTCGTGATGAATTATTGTTTTGATATGTTATTGAATTCTACTGGCAAGGATTTTGTTGAAGAGTTTTGCATATAAGTTCATGAGTAATATTGATCTGTAACTCTCCTGTTTTGTGGGGTTTTTCCTTGACTTTGGCATCAGGTTTCTGCTGGCTTCATAGAATGAATTTGGGAGTATTCCATCCCTTTCTATGCTGTGAAATAGTCTCAGTAGTATCAGAGTTAACTGTTCTCTAAAATGTTGGTAGAATTCTGCAGTGAGGCCATCTGGGCCAGGACTTTTTTGGTTGGTACTTTTGGATGACTTTTTCAATATCTTCCTTTGTAATGGATTTATTACATTGTTCTACTCCTTGTGATAACTTTGGTGGGTGATATGACTCTAGGAATTTGTCTATTTCCTCTAGGTTTTCAAATTTGTTAGAGTGCAGTGTTTTGTAATGTTCTGTTGTGATACTTTTGATTTCTGTTGGAGAAGTTGTGATATCTCTCATCCCGTTTCTTATTCTGGTTATTCGTTTCCTCTCCTCTTTTTCTTTAATAAGTTTAGCCAATGATTTGTCAATTTTGTTGATCTTTTTAAAAAAACAGCTTTTCATCTTACCAATGTTTTTCAACTCTTCTTCTATCCTCTAATTCATTTCTGCTCTAATCTTTGATCTGTTTTCCTCAAGTGCCTGAGAGTTTCCTGTGTTGCTCTTTTCCTACTTGTTCAAACTGTAGGGTTAATTCATTGGTTTCAGTCCTTTCTTCCTTCCAGATGTGTGCATTTATAGAGATAGATTGACCTCTGAGAACTGCTTTGGCTGTATCCCATAGGTTCCAGGATGATGTGTTTTCATTCTCATTTGAATCCATAAATTTATTCATTTCACTCTTGATTTCTTCTATAACCCATGGATTTTTGAACAAGGTATTGCTGTTTCCATGAGTTCTAATTTCTATCTGTTTTTTTCTGCTGTTAATTTTGAATTTTATGGCTGTGTGGTCCAGGAAGATGCTTTGCAATATTTCAGTGGTTTGGATTTTGTTGAGATTTGCTTTATATCCTAATACATGGTCTAATCTGGAAAACGTTCCATGTGCATTGGAGAAGAAGGTGTACTTATCTGTTGATGGACAGTAAGTTCTGTATATGTCAACAAGGTCTAATCGGTTAATTGTGGCAATAAGAACTTCTGTGTCTTTACTGAGCTTTTTTCTAGAAGATCCGTCCAATAGTGAAAACGGAGTGTGGAAGTCTCCAGCTATTATTGTTGAGTAATCTGTCTCATTTTTCAGTGTAGTGAGTATTTGTTCGATATATTTAGATGATCTAGTATTGGGTGCATAAATATTTAATATTGTTAAGTCCTGCTTGTGTATTGAAACTTTCAGCAATAAATAGTGATCATCCTTGTCCATGATGGTGGATTTTACATTAAAATCTATTTTATCTGAGATTAGTATTGCCACACCTGCTCTTCTTTGTATATTGTTAGCTTGGTGTATATTATTCCACCTTCAATTTTCAGTTTGCTCCTAGGTTTAAGTCTAAGGAGGGTTTCTTGTAAGCAATATGAAAACAGTGGTATCTTTTGATCCAAGATGCCATTCTTTGTCTCTTTACTGAAGAGTTCAGTCTATTTACATTCAGTATGATTATTGATAGGTATGTATTTAGTGCTGTCATTTTAATGTATTTATTTTTGTGTTGGTGTTTTCTCTGTTGCTCTTAATATTTTGTTTTTGGTCATTCTTCTTTATAGGTTGATTTTCTATCCTTTTCAGTGTTGTTTTCGTGTTTGTTGAGACTCCTGTATTGCATTTCTTGTTTTGATATTTTGCATCTTTGTTGTTCTTTGGGGCTACCCCTATGATCACCCTTAATAATCTAGGTTTAAACCCCATTTTTACTTCCACGTATCTTGTTAAATTGGTCTCCATCTGGAAGGACTATAACTACTGTAGTATATCTGTCTTTTTAATGTGATGGTATCTTAGTTTTCACGATATCATACTGGATTCCTTCTTTTAATATTATAGCTTTGATTAAGTTTTGTACCTTCCTTAACTGAGTAGGTTTCTGGATGATGTGTCCTGAATCATCTTCTTAAATATACAACTAATGGTGTTTTTCTAAGCAAAGAGCTTCTTTCAGTATGTCTTGTAGTTTTAGTTTGGTTTTTATAAACTCTAAGTTTCTGTTTATGTGCAAATGTCTTCATTTCATCTTCTTATTTGAAAGACAGTTTTGAAGGATATGTAATTCTTGGTTGGTATTGTTCTCCTTCAAGGCTATGTTGCTCTGAGTCTGGAGCCAGGCTCTCAGAATGTGTCTATTCCACCCACTAATTACTTCAGCTCTGTGGCTCAGCAGAGCTGCCAGTTAAGCCCATCCCCCGGCTGCAGGCCAACAAAAAGAAAAAAAAAGTTAAAAATGCCAGGTACCTTCAGTCCATGGGAGCTGACCATTAAACAAGAGTGGGGCTCAGCAAAAGAGAAGTTTCCTGCTCAGCGACATGTAATCCAAACTGACATCACTATGCCCTGTCCTAGGCTCACTGGGTGTCCAGAAAGCTATTTAATTATCAACTCGGGCCTTAGTTTTCAGACGGAATTAAGGAGACATGTGTGTAGTCCACTATTTTGAATCCTCTGCCCTTCCTCCCAAATTCTTGTTGACTTAGCTAGTGATACCAGTGAATGTAACCTTGTTTGGAAATAGGGTTGAGAAGAAATAGAGACACAGAAGGAAGATAGTCATGGAAGCAGATATTAGACAGATGCATCTAAAAGCCAGGGAACTCCAAGGGTTACCAGAAACCACTAGAAACCAGAGAAAGACAAAGAAAGGCTTCTCTAGATCCTTCAGAGAGAGTGTATCTCTATCCACACTCTGAATTCTGACTCCAGTCTCCAGAACTGTAAATTGTCCCTCTTCCCCCCTCTTTTTCTCATACTCTCACAATATAGTTATATATATAACTTTACGGCATGTATGACATGACTCGCCTGAAGAGACAGAAAACATACTTAAGCCATACTTAGGGCCATACTCTCCTGAAGTCTCTAGGAAAAGATCCTGTCTTATCTCTCTTAGCTACTGGTAGCCTAAGCATTCCTTGGTTTTCAGGTACAGCAGAACTCCATCATCATGTGGCTGTTTCTCCTTTGTGTGTCTGTCTCCTCCTGCTTCATAGGATGCCACTCATATTGAATTAAGACCCATCGTGCTCTGTTATGAATTCATGTCACGTTTACGGATGATGAAAACCCTGATACCATCATGGTTAACTGCCAAGGTGCTAACCAAAGTGTCGGCAGTTCGAATCTGTCAGGCACTCCTTGGAAACTCTGTGGAGCAGTTCTATTATTTCCTATAGGGTGGTTATGAATCAGAATTGACTTGATGCAGTGGTTTTGTTTTTGGTTTTTCAGATAACATCTTCAAAGACTTTATTTCCAAACAAGTTCATGTTTATGAGGGTTTGGTATGAGGGATAGGACTTCAACATTTTCTTTTGGAAGACACAACTCAATCCATGACACCTGGAAGACTTACTTGACCAGTGAATCCTTGTGCAAGATATCCTGCCATTGTTGATATAATTCATAAATTTGATGAGGCAACCCTGAACTTTGAGGTTTAAATGAAGGTGACTTAAGTGCTTTACTCTTTTTTCAGTGGGGAGTCCCATGCCCTTGCTGTGGTTTCCCCATCTTCAGGACTGACATTTTCGTGGTTGACTATAGGTTAATGAAGTTTTCCCCTGCAGGGCCCTGGGCCCACTGTGGATTCAAGGGACAGCTGGCTTCTCTTCGTTCAGTTTTAAGTTGGGTATTAGACATCTCTCCTGAAATTTCCTTTAGCCACACCACTACAGAGAATTTTTTTCCCACTGACCACTTTTCTTTGAGGATTCTAGCCTTCCACTTTGTGCCTGACTTCTCTATCCATTATGACTTTCAACTTCTCTCATTTTATTACAGAAAGCAGTTAAACTCTCCAACTCTCACAGTCCTAGCTATCCTTTCCATACTCAGAGACCTGTTAGTACTGCTCAGACTAAGGCTGTCAGTTCTGGGGTTCAATCTTTACTAATAGAAATAGTACAGACTTTCAAATTCCCGTCTTTCTTTTCTCTATCTACATCAATCTCTGTAAGTGAAGTGGAGTCTTGTGGATATTGTTGTTAGTTGCTGTAGAGTTGGTTCTGACTCATGTCAACCCGATGTGCAATATAATGAAATGCAGATAGTGTGCCATCCTCACAGTCATTGCTATTTGAGCCCATATTTGCAGCAACTGTCAGTCCATCTCCTTGAGGACCTTCCTCTTTTTCACCAAACATCTCTTTACCAAGTACGATGTCCTTCTCCTAGGATTGGTCCCTCCTGATAACTTCTCCAAAGTACATGAGACATAGTCTCACCATCCTTGCTTCTAAGGAGTATTCTGCCTATGCTTCTTCCAAGATGTATTTGTTCTTTTTTTTTCTGGTGGTCTATAATATATTCAATATTCTTTGCCAACACCATAATTCAAATGCATCAATTCTTCCTCAGTCTTCCTTATTTACTACCCAAATTTCACATGTATATGAGGTGACTGAAAATATGGCTTCAGTCAGGTGCACCTTAGTCTTCAAAGTAATATCATTGCTTTTTAACACTTTAAAAAGATCTTTTGCAGCACATTTGCTCAATGCAATATGTTGCTTGATTTCTTGACTGCTGCTTCCAAGGTTGTTGATTCAGAACCCAAGTAAAATGAAATCCTTGACAGCCTCAGTATTTCCTCCATGTGTCATGATGTTGCTTATTGGTCCAGTTGTGAAGATTTTTGTTTTATGTTGAAGTGTAATTCTTACTGATGGTTGTAATCTTTGACCTTCATCACTAAGTGCTTCAAGTCCTCTTCACTTTCAGCAAGCAAAGTTTTTTCATTTGAATATCTCAGGTTGTTAAGGAGTCTTCCTCCAAATCTATTCTTCATACAGTCAAGTTTCTTGGATTATTTGTTCAGCAACAGATCAAATAAATATGGTGAAATGATACAACCCTGCTGCACAATGCAGTATCCCCTGTTTTGTTTGAACAATTGCCTCTTAGTCTGTGTACAGGTTCCATGTGAACACAAATAATTTGGAATTTCTATTCTTTGCATTGTTATCCATAATTCATTATGATCTACTCAGTCAGATGCCTTTGCATATTCAATAAACCACAAGTAAACATCTTTCTGGTATTCCTTGCTTTCAGCCAAGATCCATCTGACATCAGCAATGATATCCCCTATTCCACGTCCTCTTCTGAATCTGTCTTGAATTTCCAGCATTTCCCTGTTGATGTAGTGCTACAACAATTTTTGAATGCTCTTCAGCAAAATTTCACTTGTATGCAACTTTAATGATATTGCTTGATAATATATCTGCGATTTTTGGATCACTTTGGAATGGAAACAAATATAGATTTCTTCCAGTTCATTAGGCAGATAGTTGTTTTCCAAATTTCTTGGCATAGACATGTGAGATCTTCTAGTGTTGCATGTGCTTTCTGAAGCATCTCAGTTGATATTCCATCAGTTCCTGGATACTTGTTTTTCACTATTACCTTCAGTGCAGCTTTGACTTCTTCCATCAGTACCACTGGTTCTTGATCACATGCTACCTCCTGAAATGGGTGAACATTGCCCAGTATTTTTTGGTACAGTCTTTGTTCCTCCCATCTTCTTTTGATGCTTCTTGCATCTTTAGCATTTTCCCTGTAGAAATCTTCAAGATCGCCACTGAACTTTTTCTTTAGTTTTCTTCTTGAAAAATGTTCTTCTAATTTTGTCTCCAAGTCTTTGCCTATTTCATTACAATACTTTGTCTTCTAGAGCTGCCCTTTAAAGTTTTCTTTTTAGCTCTTTTACATCATTATTTCTCCCATTCAGTTTAGCTACCTGATGTTCAAGAGCAACTTTACAGAATTGCTTTAGACATTCATTTTGTTTTTATCTTTCTTTACTGAATTTTTACTGACTTCACTCTTTCTTCATATATTGATGTACTTGGTGTCATCCCATATCTCATCTAGCTTTCAGTCATTAGTGTTCAATGCATCAAATCTATTAGTGATATAGTCTCTATGTTCAGGCATGATATACTGAAGGTCATGTTTTGGTTCTCTTGTAATTGCTTTAATTTTTTTCAGCTTCAGCTTGAACTTGCATAGGAACAACTGATGGTCTGTCCTGCTGTTATCCCCTAGCCTTGTTCTGAAAGATGATATTGAATTTTTCCATCATCTTTTCCACAGATGTAGTGGATTTGATTCCTGTGTATTCCATCCTCTGAGGTCTATGTGCATAATCCACTGCTTATGAATAAGTTCTCGGTTTTGCAAAACTCTATCATGGAATCTCCAGCACCATTTCTAGTACTGACGTTGTATTTTCCAGCTACTGATCCTTCTTCTTTGTTTCCAGTTTTCATATTACAAGCAGTAGTAATTATCAATTCATCTTCTTTGCATGCTTGGTCTATTTTGGATTGTAAAAGTTGGTAAAAATCTTTAGATTCTTCATCTTTGGCCTTAATGATTGGTATGTAAATTTGAATAATAGTTACGTTATGTGGTCTTCCTCATAGGCATAAAAATAGTATCCTATCATTGACAGCATTGTACTTCAGGATCATGGGATTTTATTTTTTATGATGAGTGTGATACCATTCCTCTTTAGTTCATTGTTCCTGGTATACTAAACCATTGATTGTCTGATTCAAAATATCCATTACCAGTCCACTTCAGCTAATGCCTGGGATATTGATATTTATGTATTCTATTTCATTTTTGATGACTACCAATTTTCTTAGATTCAAACTTCATACATTCTGTGTTGCAACTATTAATGAATGTTTGCAGCCCTTTCTTCTCATTCTGAGTTGTGCCACATCAGTAAACGAAGATCTCCAAAGTTTTACTCTATCATTAAGGCCAACAGTACTTCGAGGAGGCAGCTCTTTACCAGTTGTATTTTAAGTGTCTTCATGCCTGAGGGGCTCATTATCCAGCAGTATATCCAACAACATTCTGTGTCTATTCATAAGGTTTTCATAGTCCATTTCTTTTCAAACTAGGCTTCCAAGTTCTTCTCAGTCTGTCAGTCCATTCAAACCTGTCCACCATGGGTGACCTTGATGGTACTTGAATACCAGAGGCATAGTTTCTAGTATCATAGCAACATGGAACCTGTCCACTGCAGTAGGACAAACTGAGAGATGAGTAGGTGTTAGAGCCTTACGGAGATTTATTTTCACTTTAATTTAAGCAATGGATCTCCTCTTAGAAGAAAGAGGTAGCTACAATTGTAGTTTTAAATATTTTCACTTTACTGTATTATTATATTTGTGTTATGAAATATATAGTTCATGGTATATGCGTAATTTGGTATCCTATATGTTCCACTTAATACGGCTGCGTTAAAAACCATCCCAAACATAATGGGGCAAAACAATAATAATTTCTTATATTCACAGATTTTGTGGGTCACGGATTTAGAAAAAATACAGTGGATGCCTTGTCTCTCTCTATGATGTGTAAGGCCTTAGCTGAGGAAGTACAAAGACTGGAGTGACTTGGTAGTAGAGGGCTGAATTCATAGAAGACTCATTCACTCACAAATCTGGCAGTTGGTATTAGCTGGTAGCTGGCAGCGTTCACCTGGTACTCTGTGCTGGAACACCTTACTCGTGGTTTCTCCCTGTGATGACTTAGGCTTCCTCATTCAGTGGTAGCTGGTTTCCAAGAGCAACCATTTCAAAGGAACAAGGTAGAAGTACATGGCTTATTTATGAGCCAGACTTAGAAGTCACAGACTATTACTTCTTCTATACACTTAGTTGGGGTAGTTACAAAAATCTGTCTAGATTCAAGTGGAAGTGACACAGACTCCATCATTAGGTGGGAAGAGTGTAAAAGTCATATGATAATAAGAGCATGTGAGATGGGTTGTATTGTTGCAGGCATCTTAGGAAATATAATCTGTCATACTGCTCTTTTCATCCATATCATGAAACATTTTGACAGTTCTATGGATGTACTGTAATTTATTTAATCACGTCTTTATCATGGGACTTTCCTCATAATGTCTCCACAGGAGAGTAAAAAGGAGTACTTCCTTTTCCAAAAGCCAAAGGAGGGAAGTCCAAAGAGAATTATTTGAAAAGCTATAGTTCTTAGTGAAGTTTTATTCCACTAGTTTTCTCCTATACTAAGTTGGGAACTGGTTATCACTTTTCCTCTGACACTTCTGGAGCCATGGACCAGCAGAGTTCTTGATGCTGTCAGGGTATGGAGAAAGAGGCAGGATACAGGTATCTATAGCCCCTTGGATGTGACAAAGTCACATATAATTCTTCTGGGTGGAAGCACCAACTTGGAAAGTGGGGCTTGAATTGTCTTGTCATTATTCCCAAGTCTGGTTGAGATGATTCTAGCAGAAGGAGGGTGTGGGGTGATGTCATGGGTTGAATTGTGCACCACCAAATTATCTATCAACTTGGCTGGGATATCATTCTTGGTATTATGCAATTGACTGTTTACCATTTTATCAACTGATATGAGTTTTCTATTGTTGTAAATACTATCTCTATGATGTTAATGAGGTGAGATGATCAGCAGTTATATTAATGAGGCAGGACTCAATCTACAATATTACATTGCATCTTAAGCCGTCTCTTTCAAGATACAAAAGATAGAGGCAAGCAGGAAGATGTTCTACCACCAACAAACAGCAGCCAGGAGAACAGTGCCTCCTTTGAATTTGGGTCCCTGCACTAAGAAGCTCCTGTCTAGAGGGAGATTGATGATAAGGGGAATTTTCCAGAACAAACACACAGAAAGCCTTCGTTTAGAGCTAATGTCCTGAATTTGGACTTTTAGCTTGCTAGACTGTGAAAGAATAAATTTCGCTTTGTTAAATCCATTGACTTGTGGTATCTGTGTTATAACAGCAGTAGATAACTAAGGCAGGAGGCCTGACTATGACTGGGAGATCGCAGGTAAGGAAGCAGGTGGAGACCAAACCAGGTCACCTATGCAGATGCCCCACACGAACCCAGAAGAAGGCAGATACACTGGAAACCAAAAAACTAAACCCACTGCCATAGAATTGATTGCGACTCATAGTGACCCTGTAGGACAGAGCAGCATTGCTCCATAGGGTCTCCAGGGATCTGTTGGTAGAACTGAACTGTCAGCCTTTTGGTTAATCGTCCAGCTTTTAACCATTTTTGCCACCAGGGCTACTTTTCAGTTACCCCAAAACCCACCACTGTGGAGTAGATTCTGACTTATAGTGACCTTATAGGTTGGAGTAAAACTGCCTCATAGGGTTTCCAGGGAGCCCCTGGTGGATTCAAACTGCTACACTTAACCACTATGCCATTTAGCTACCCAGCACACTGCCATCAAGTTGGGTCCGACTCATTGACTGCTAAACCCTTCTTCGCTTCCTTCTCACTCTGATCACTGCAGAAGGTGGCGTGCAGAAACTTGATTTCTAAAATCATCGTATTTAGGTTATCACTCAATTCATCCACTTACAGCATAGCTGTGTCTATAGAGCAGAGGCAGGTAGGGAGAGACCATCATGCTGAAGGCGGAGAAGGAAGAGAGAATTAGAAACATGGGCCATTTGAAAACACAAACTGCCTTGAATTCTGAAGGCTGTGTCTTGGAAACAAGAAGAGGAAGGTA
Organism: Heterohyrax brucei; assembly: GCA_028571685.1. Classification (NCBI taxonomy): domain Eukaryota; kingdom Metazoa; phylum Chordata; class Mammalia; order Hyracoidea; family Procaviidae; genus Heterohyrax; species Heterohyrax brucei. Next base: position 178,032,905 of record CM053141.1, read on the forward strand.
GGCTGAGAGGGAAAGTTAGTTTTTAGCAACTACTTTAAAACCGACAGCAGAGGAAGAGAGACCAGAACCACAGACAAAGTTAACATTTTGCACTTCAGTATCATTTGATTTTTTAAAAAGTCCCGAATGGTAGGAAGGGGTTGTCCCTGGAGAAAGAGTTTTGTTCTGAAGTAGAAGAAGAGGTGGGTAAAATGTAGATGAAGCAGATGTCCCCTTCTCCAAACCACTGCCATCAGTGTCCCATGATGCTGGAAATCCCCAGGGTTAGCATTTCTTTCATTTTTGGTAGACTTACTGAGTTTATTAATGATATAATAATAATTATTATGTAACATATTGATATATCATGATAATATTTACTATAATACATGGAATGTATAATATAATTATGTATCTGCTATGTGATATATATGTGTATATGTATTAATATGTAGTATAATGATAGACTATATAGGGTCGCCATGAGTCGGATCCGACTCGACGGCACTTGGCTATATAGTCACAGTGTACTATAGCTATATAAATATAATAATGTACACTGTTATAAAAATATTTAGGTCATTTCTATCCTTCAATAAGCAAGCTGAATGCTTCTCACAATATAAATGTTTATAAAAGTTCAATATTATGTTTGAGGTTGAATGAATAGTTTTCAATAAAACCTTTTTTTCCCATTCAAAAACTACTGTGGCTGAGTGAACTGTCCAGAGATGGCCATACCAATGTCTAGCCCATCCAACATGGGGCTCTTACAGAGTGACAGCACTAACTGTGACACTCCTCCACTGGATGGTGGGGAGGTATCTTGTTCCCTTTCCCCAAATCGGGATAGGCCTTTGTAACTGCCTTGACTAACAGAATAGGGCAGAAAAGGGGTTGCAGTGTGAGATACGCAGGGCTAGAAGTGAAGGTCTACATTCTGGGGTGTTTCCTAGGAAGAACAGACACATCCTAGGAAGAGACACTGCAGCACTTTCTACTTTGTTGGTTTCAAATTATAGTCCTATTTTTTTTCCTCAAAAAACTTCATTAAGATTTTCTGTGGAAAAGAGAAAACAGACTGCATCTATTGAGCATTCCCTTGAGTTAAATCTGAGATAAAACTGAGTAGTTTCCAATTCACCTGTAGCTTCCAACTCAGGTGGAGTTCTAGTTATGTGGTGGCGGTGTGTGGAATCCCCAGGTGGTGCTGCAAGGGATTAACCCTCTCAGCTGCTCACTGAGAGTTTGGAGGTTCAAGCCCCCTTAGGCCCTCAGGAGAAAGCCCTGGAGATGTACTTGTGAGAAACCAGCCGTTGAACAAACACCCTGTGGAGCACCGCTGTGTTATGATACACGCGGAGTCTCCATGGCAACTCTCCGTGGCAACTCAGCAGCTGCCTTTTTGAGATTGTTCTTTTAGTTTGGTGGGAAGCCAATGACTTCAGAAGAAACTCTTAGAGGCCAAATATTCCTCTAGGGAAGTCAGGGTAGGACAGGGCGGGACTAAGTGTAGCCCAAGGATAAGTGGTGCTCCCTGACGCTGGGAGGGTGACGGAGCCCTGGCACCCTGAGACCAGAAGGTTGAATAACGTACTGGGGCATGAGTGGCTGAAAGGCCTACAGAGAAAGCTGACCTTTGGCCTCTCGACTTTCCCCAGGGAGCTCCAGGTTTCTGGGAAATGTCAAAAAGGTCTTAGCACAAATTTAAAAGTAATAATTACATTATATGTACAAACTGCTTTACATATTGGAGAGCAGTTTCACACATGCACTTTGAATTTCCTAGTGACTTTGTGAAGGAACGCACATCACCACCATTATCATTTTAATACTATATTACAAGAAACTGAGAGGGTAGGAACCAGCGCAAAGCTAGCAGATAGAAACACGGTGAAAGAACCCGGTTTTCTGACTTCTGGGTGACTTCCTCTTACCGCACTATAATCTTGATCTAGGGGTCCGGGGAGTAGGGATTTGGGGTACTGTGGCAGATCAAAGGCAGAGCTAACCTGAAGAAGGGGATAGCTTTTGCCCTGTGGTTCACTTCTAGCTGGAAGCTGCCTCTTTGCTGTATGGATGTGTGGATGTTACATGGGAATAAAGCAGCTACTGATAACCCTATAGTGAGTGCAGTTCTACTCTGAAACGTGGGATTACCAAGAGTCAAAATTGGCTTAGTGGCAATGATTGTGTGTGTGTGTGTGTCTGTGTCTGTGTCTGTGTGTGTGTGTTTAGGCCTATCACTTTTTGCTGCCTCTGCGTCTCACCGTGACTGCCTGTCCCAACTGGAAAACAACCCCAGTGGCTCAGTGATTAAGAGCTCGGCTGCTAAACAAATGATTGGAAACCATATGAGGCTGTTCTACTCTGTCTTGTAGGGCCTCTACGAGTCAGAATTGACTCAGCTCACTTTGGTTATTGGTCACTTACATCCTAGTGAAAGCTGAAGGACTTAGTTGTCCTCTCCTGAAGATACTTGCATTTTACTTCTTAGCTCTGTAGAAATAAAGATGAATTCTGATACTATTGAGGATATTTCACACCATAGAAAGGGATGGAATACTCCCAAATTTGTTCTATGAAGCCAGCATAACCCTGATACCAAAGCCAGGGAAAGATCCCACTAAAAAAGAAAATTACAGGCCGATATCACTCATGAACCTAGATGCAAAAATCTTCAACAAAATTCTAGCCAATAGAATTCAACAGCATATAAAAAGAATAATTCATCATGATCAAGTTAGTTTCACTCCAGGGATGCAAGGCTGGTTCAACATCAGAAAAACAATTAATGTAATCAACCACATTAATAACACAAAAGATAAGAATCACCTGATTTTGGCAATTCATGCAGAAAAGGCATTTGACATAGTTCAACACCCATTCATGCTTAAAATTCTCAAAAAAGTAGGAATAAAGGGGAAATTCCTTAATGCAATCAGTAGTACCAACTGCCTTCATCATCCTGAATGGTGAAAGACTGAAGGAATTCCCTTTAAGAATGGGAACTAGACAAGGATGCCCACTTTCACCACTTCTATTTAACATTGTGCTAGGAGTTCTAGCCAGAGCAATTAGATAAGACAAAGAAATAAAGGGCAACTATATCAGCAATGAAGAAGTAAAAATCTTCCTATTTGCAGATATTATTGCTTAGACAGAGAATCCAAAGGAATCCATAGGTAAACTATTGGACTAGTAGAGGAGTTTAGCAAAGTAAATGGATACAAGATAAACGTAAGTAAATCAGTAGGATACCTTTATACTAACAGTGAGATTATTAAAGAAGAAATCATCAAATCAATTCCATTTACTATAGCCCCCAAGAAGATAAAATACCTAGGAATAAATCTAACTAGAGAAATAAGAGATCTTTACAAAGAGAACTACTAGACCTTACTACAAGAAACTAAGAGAGACTTACATAAACGGATTAATCTACCCTGCTCATGGACAGGAAGAGTTAACATTGTGAAAATGTCTGTTTTGCTTAAAGCAATCTGCTTATATAATGCAATACCAATACAAATTACAGTGACATTTTTTAATGAGATGGAGAAACAAATCATCAACTTTGTTTGAAAAGGGAGGAAACCTCGGATAAGTAAAGCACTACTAAAGAAGAACACAATGGAAGGTCTCTCACTACCTGATTTTAGAGAATATTACACTGCCAAAGTAGTCAAAAAAGCCTGGTACTGGTACAAAAAGAGACATAGACCAATGGAACAGAGTTGAGACCCCAGAGATGCTACCATCCTCCTATGAACAGTTGGTATTTGACAAAGGCCCCAAGATTCTAAACTGGGGTAAGAACGGTTTCTTTAACAGATGGAGCTGGTAGAATTGGATACCCATCAACAAAAAAATTGAAATATGATCCATATCTCACACTTTATACAAAAACCAACTCAAAGTGGATAATATACCTAAATTTAAAATCTAAAATTACAAAGCTCATCCAAGATAAAATAGGAACAACAGAAGTTCTAATCACAATGTAGACAGACTTCAAAATCTGACAAACAGAGCATGTTCAACAGAAAATAGATAAATGGGAACTGCTAAGAATCAAACACTTTTGCTCATCCAAAGACTTCATCAAAAGCATGAAAAGACCACCTGCAGAAGGGGAAAATATATTTGACAACTATATGTCAGATGGATGTCTGATTTCCATAATCTATATTACAAAATATCAACAAGAAAAGGATAAATAATCCAATTAAGCGATGGGCAAAGAAGATAGACATTTCTCTAAAGAGGATATCCAGGCAGCTAAAAAACACATGTGGACATGCTCATGATCATTAGCTATTAAAAAAATTCAAATCAAAACTACAGTGAGATACCATCTCATCCCAATAAGGTTGGCCATGATCTAAAAAACACAAAACAACAAATGCTGGAGAGGCTGAGGAGAAATTGGAACTCTCCTACACTGTTGGTGGGATTGTAAAACGGTACAACTTCTTTGGAAAACAATCTGAAACTTCCTTAAAAAGCTGGAAATAAATGTACCATTTGATCCTGCAGTTCCACTGCTTGAAATTTATCCTTCAGAAACAAAGGTTGTCACATGAACAGACACATGTACATGAATGTTTGTTGCAGCACAGTCCGCAATAGCAAAAAGTTGGAATCAACCCAGATGCCCATCAACAGATAAATGGATGAGCAAATTATGGTACATATACTCAATGGAACACTATGCTATGATAAAAAACAACGACAATTTTAGAAAACATCTCATAACATGGTCTCATTTGGAAGAGATCATGCTGCGTGAAATCAATCAGTGTCAAAAGGGCAAATTTTGTATGAGACCCCCCCTGTTATAAAGACTTAACAAGAGAATTATCCACAGAAGAAAATGACTGTGTTGGCTACATGGGTGGGTGGAGGGTTGAGGGTTTATTATAGATGAGATAATTGATAGATGTTAGAAATTTCATTCTTTTACTCTAATTAACAAAAAGTTAAAAAGTTGAAAAGAAAAAAAAAGTTTTTGTCTTCTGGAAAAGATGTTTCCAGCATTAGTAAGTTGGTAGAAGAGGTGTTTTCTCAGGGGCAGTGTTGAAGTGACTGGGTGAAATGTTATAGATAATCTTCATCTAATTATATAATATTAGCAGATGCTAGTTACTTGAATCACAGAAACTTACCAAGTATCTGAGAGGATGAATGTCAGGCTGATGTGGTCTATGGCAGGGGTCACAATTACCTGTGGGGATAGGCAGGTAATCAGGTAATTGTAATAAGATATAGTCAGTGGTCCTAGAGATGGAAATGCTCAGGGTGCTATGGGAGCATGATGGGACCAGGGTAGGAAGTGGGGCGTAGCAGAGCTTTCCCTAGAGGAGGTGACATCATTTGGGTTAAATCTGGAAAAGCAATGGAACTGCATTATTGAATACCTTAGCCCATGTCTTATTTTCTTAGTACTACTGTAACAGAAATATCACAAGTAGGTGAATTTAATGAACAGAAATTTATTTTCTCACAGTTTAGAAGGCTAGAAGTCCCACTTCAGAGCACCAGCTCTAGCTGAAGGCTCTCTTTCTGTGGTCTCTGGAGGAAGGCCCTTGTCTCTCTTCAGCTATTCCTTGGGTCCCTGGCAGTCTTCACATCGCATGTGTCTTCCCCTCCATTTGTACTTCCTTCTCTATGTCTAGAAACCCTAGTGGCATACTGGTTAAGAGCTATATCTGCTAACCGAAAGGCTGGCAATCTAAATCCACCAGGTACTTCTTGGAAAGTTTATAGAGCAGTTCTACTCTGCCCTACAGTGTTGCTATGAGTCAGAAATGACTTGATGGCAGACAGTTTGAATTTTGGTTTTTCTCTATGTCTGATCGGCTCTTTTTCTATTTCACAGGTTATTTTGTTTAAGACACATTCTACATTGATATGGTCTCATTAACCTAACAAGGAAAGTCCTATTGATTATATCCACAGGTATAGGGGTGTAGGATTTATAACACATATTTTGTGAAGACACAGTTCAGTCTGTAACAGTTAATTTCTCCAGAAAAACAAGTCAAGGTTACATGTTCTATTCTGTTCTGTAATCTCACTATCAGTAGGAATCAACTCGACAGCAGTAGGTTTGTTTCTCTTTGGTTTTATGGAGGTTTGCAACCCTAGGGAAGCAGGAGTGAGTGAAAAGTGGAGTGAGGTAGGGATGGGGAGAGTAACTTGAAGGTGTGCATTATGACCCTGGCCCCAGCTCTGGAGCAGGCCTGAGTGATACTATACCTTGGTGAACATCCTCAGAGCAGCTTCACAGAACTCTGTCCCTTGAGGAGTAAGGGTGAAGAATTGAAGGAGAAATATCTCTTTAGGTTTTCTATTATTTCCAGGCCCCTTTGGCCAAAGTTTGCCAGTTTGAGTCTACTAAGCAGTCCCTGGAAACTCTATGAAGGAGTTCCACTGTGTTCCACAGGATCACTGTGAGTAGGAATTGACTCGACGGCAGTGGGTGGATGGCCGAAGTTCACGCTGTGGAAACTTAACTCCTATGTTTTCCTATAGTTCCAGGCAGATGGCCTGCGGCTGGCGATTTACCGGACTCTGGGAGCGATGAGGGCTGGCAGCCTCAGGGGCAAACTTCCAGGCTAGCCTCTGCCAGGCGGATAGATACCGTGAGCCTGCAGAGGAAAGGGAGGCAGCCTAGAAGAGAAGCTGGTGACACGGCTGACTGCACGGGTTGCTACATATGATGGCTGTTTATTCCTGGCAATAACCCTACTGGACTGGTATTATTGCACCCATATTTTAAGAGAAAGGGTGATATAAATGTTTAAAACTCTTGGCTGCTGATTGAAAGACTGAAGGTTCCCGTCTACACAGGGGTGCCTCAGAAAAAATGCCTGCTGTTCTGCCTCCGAAAAATCAGCCATCGGAAATCCTGCGAAGCACAATTCTAGTCTGACACGTAAAGGGTCACCGTGAGTCAAGACTGACTCCGTGGCAACTAGTTCAGGGGAGAAAAGGAAAAATAAAGTTCTTGCCCAGATTTTTACACCCAGCAAGTAGCAGAGATGGGATCTGAACGCAGCTTTTTCTACCTCAAAGCTCTACAGGATCCGCTGTGCTGTGTTGTCTCCCAGGGATGGGTGCGGGAAGTCAGACAGGCAGAGTCAAGGGTGCTCCAGGTGGAAGGGTGAGTCTGAACAAAGGCTTGAGATGTGGAAAACTGGGGATGAAGACTGCGAGTGAGACAGAGTGGTGATGAGATAGTAATTATGATGCTGATGAGAGTGACAGCCGGCAGCTACTGAGAATGTTCTGCTACCTGAGCACTCGTCTGGTCATACACTTAATCCACACAAAACCCTATGATCAGAAACTTTCATAATTCCCATATTTCAAAAAAGATATGAGGCAAGGAGAGGTTAAGTATCTTGCTTAATGTCACAAGCAGTGGGACTGAAGCCCAGGCTGCTTGCTCCGGAGCCTATGCTCTCCGTTTTGCATCCATCCTCCAGCTATTCCAATGTGTATAGAGGATCTCATCTGTGCTATATGGAGATCCTGGTAGTATAGTGGTTAAAAGCTCTAGCTGCTAAGCAGAGGACCAGCAGTTCAAATCCACCAGTTGTTCCTTGGAAACTCTATGGGGCAGTTCTACTCCATCCTATGAGGTTGTTTTGTGTCAGAATCAGTTCAGCAGCAATGGGTTTGGTTTGATGGCTTCTGGGCTAGATGCTAGGGGAGCAAAGATGACTATGCTTTGATTCCCCCTCACAAAGCACTCCCTGTCTTTCTAGTCAATCTTCGTGATGCTCCTTCATTCATGGTGCCACGTTGTATTGTTCACTGCAGTGGCCACTAGCCCCGTGTGGCTATTGAGCCATTGGAATTTGGACTGTCTGAACTGAGACAAGCAGAAAATGAAAAGTGCACCCTGAGTTTAGAAGACTAAGCACACAAAAGAATGTAAACTACCTTATTAATAATTTCTATATGCATTGCATACTGAAATATGCAGACGTATTTCATATTTATGCTGACATATTTCAGCTGTCAGGCATATCAAGGTTAAATAAAAAATATCAGCACAGGAGCCTTAGTAGTGCAATGGTTAAGTGCTTGGCTGTTAATACAAAGGTCGGCAGTTCGAACCCTCCAGTGTCTTGGCGGAAGAAAAGACCTGGCCATCTGCTCCCCAAAAAATTATAGCCTAGGAAATCGTATGGGTCTGTCACCAGTTTGACAGCATACAACAACAAAAAAATATACCATTACAGCTTGCCTCAATCATCCTGTGCTTATATAACAGAAATACCACAAGCGGATGGCTTTAACAAGGAGAAGTTTATTTTCTCGTAGTCTAATAGACTAGAAGTCTGAATTCAGGGTGTCAGACCCAGGGGAAGGCCTGCTCTCTTTGTCAGCTCTGGAGGAAGGTCCTTCTGTCAGTTTTCTCCTAGGCCAGGAGCTTCTCCTCATGGGAACTCTGGGTTTAAAGGACACACTTTGCTCCTGTCACTGCGTCCTTGTAACATGAGGCCCCAACTCTCTGCTTGCTTCCCTTTCAACTCTCATAAGATGAAAGGTGATGCAGGCTGCACCCCAGGAAATCTCCCTTTACACTGGATCGGGGACGAGACCTGAGCCAGGGTTTTATGTCACACTCTAATCGTCTTTAGCCACAGGTAGAGATTATGATTTATAACACATAGGAAAATCATAAAGTGGAGGACAGCCACACAGTACTGGAAATCAGGGCCTATCTAAGCTGACACATTTTGTGGGAACACAATTCAGTCCTACATAGTTCACTGTGCCTGTTTCTTTTTACTTTGTAAGAAGTGGCCACATGTACCACATGTGCCGTGTATACCCTAGTGGCATAATGGCTACATGCTATGGGTGCTAACTGAAAGGTTGGCAGATCGAATCCACCAGGGGCTCCTTGGAACCTCTGTGGGGCAGTTCCGTTCTGTCCTGTAGGGTCACTATGGGTAGGAGTTGACTGGACAGCAGTGGGATTTAGAGGGGAGGTATGTGCTCACATGATGGCTCCTCTGGATGGCACTGGCCTAAGAATGAGTTCCTGAATTGAAGTCAGGACCGTTTCTGTCCTGTTCTCTGTGGATCCCAGGAGACAGAACAGGGCCTGACACACACAGTCCCTCAATGCATAGTTGTTGGGTAATTGAATGAACGAATAAATGACTAACTGAACCCAATCCCCCCCGATCTGTTGATCTGTTCCCTACAAGTTGAAGGTTGTCTTTCATTTTCACCCTTGTCTCTCTGAGAAGTCATTTAGTTACTCTGAGGCTTAAAGAGGGAATAAACGCACCACAGTGCTAGGGAATTGAGAAGCTCTGTGTGTAGTGACATTTGAAAATAAATACAGTCACAGTATTTCCAACCACAATGAGTTACCCTTTACTGGATGCCAGTTCTGTGGTCAGTGAAGCTCTGGGCTTTGCATGAAGTCAGACATTTAATTCTAAGAACCTTATAACATGAGTCCCACCATCAACTCCATTCAGCAGATGAAGAAATGAAAGCTCAGGAAGATTACATCACCTCTCAGAACTGTCTTGTCACCAAGTGCTGTGTCAATTTCAACTTATAATGACCCCATGTGATAGAGTAGAACTGTTGCATGGGGTTTCCTAGGCTGTAATCTTTATGGAAACCCTGGTTGCATAGTGGCTAAGTGCTATGGTTGCTAACCAAAAAGCTGGCAGTTTGAATCCACTGGGTACTCCTTGGAAACTCAATGGGGCAGTTCTACTCAGTCCTATAGGGGCACTAGGAGCTGAATTGACTCAAAGGTAGTGGGGTTGGAACTTTTATGGAAGCAGATCAACAGGTTTTACTCCTGAAAAACTGCTGGGCGGCTTTGAATCGGCAGCCTTTCAGTTAGCAGCTAAGTGGTTAATCATGTGTGCCACCAGGGCTCTCCGGGAATATGCCACTGGTATGTGCCCAGGTCTGTCTGATATGACCCTTGTGTTCTTAGCCACCTGTCACAGAGTATAGAGAAGAGGTGACAAGAGTGATGTTGTATGAGGCCTCTCTGTTCTGAGCCCCTGAGCAGCACCAGTGAGCGGGTATTTCTCTGCTCTTTGGGATCCTGGAGAAACTACAGCCTGTATCTGTGGAGCGTTCAGCCGTGTGTTGTGTCTGTGTCTAGGCACATGCTGTCTGTGCATCTTCCTCAGCCGATGGCCAGGTGGCCAGGCTCTGTACCTGAGATGTGATACAGAGCGAGCAGCTGGGTGAGCACCCGGGAAAGAAACAACCTCTCCTGGGCCCTTTGATGAGTCGTTCCCTCTATTTTTTGGTCTCAGCTTCTGGAGTCCTAGAGAGCAGAAACTCACAGCATGGCACCCAATCACTCATTCTGGTACTAGAGCCAGGGCATGCAAATTGTCTCTAAGTGTGTACACTGTCCCTTCAGGTCAGGTAATAGGCCCTGGAAGTGCTGAACCAAGACACTGGAGTCATGTGGACAGGGGTTCAGGCCGAAACTCCACCTCTTATAGGTTGCATAATGTTGGAGAGGCCTTTTCTCAGACTATAAGTCTCAGCCTCCTTGTCAGTTACATGAGGTATAATGATGATTACTTGTGTTATTATTACTGTCTTTTGTTAAGGCACGGCTCTAGGCCAGCCTCTTCTATAAAGCCTCATCGTTGTCTTGGCTGATTTCTTTCCCTTCTAAACTTCCCTGACACTTGTGCAGATTAAACCAAGAAACCAAACCAGCTGTCACCAAATTGGTTATAACTTCCAGTGACTCTGTGTATGTCAGATTAGAACCGGATGCCACAGGGTTTTTAACATCGGTTTTTTAGAAGCAGATCACCAACCTTTCCTCCAAGGTGACTCTGGGTAGCCTTTTGACTAGCAAATGACTGTTAACCATCATACCACCTGTGCAGATTAATACTGGTTAGTTTCTCCTATCATGTGATGGTGTTTGTGAATTCAACAGATGTGTTAATCGGGATTCCTAAAGGGAACATCAAAACAAATTGCTTAGTATGTGGACTTTGCAGCCACCTAACTTAGGCTCAAGTCCTTAGCCTGTGACTTCTTACCATCTGCCATGTGAACTTGGTGAGGTGACTTCACCTCTCTGAGCACCGATTTTCTCATCTCTTAGTGGAGATAGTAATAGCTACTGCGTAGGTTGTTGCAAGGGGTCCTGTTCAGTGCCAGTGGTTGAGTACTAGATAACTGATTGAAAAGTTGGTGGTCTGAGTTCACCCACGTGCACCTTGGACGTAAGACCTGGCTAACCCGCTTCCAAAGGGCCAGCCTTGAAAAACTTAGGAGTGGTTCTATTCTGCAAACATGGAGTTGCCAGGAGCCGGAACTGACTCAATGGAAACTAAAGACAACAACAAAGGTGATTGTAAGGATTAGTGATGGAAAATGCATATTAAATAAGATCACAACTTCTGAGGGGCCTCATTGCTTCTGGCAACCCTGGCATGTGCCCCAAAGCCATCTACTTTTACACTTCCCTAGATGACTGCTTTGGACACTCTCTGCAAGAGCGTGGCTCCACCCTCTGCCTTGACCTTGCCTCGCATGTCACTGAGTGTCTCCTGCGGTCGCTCACACTCCAGCCTCACTGTCTGCCTTCCTCCCCGCTTCTGGGATGATCTGTCTGTGCTTCCATCTGGAGCAGCCCCTTCACCGTGAGCCAGGTCTGCTCTCCTCCTCAAGGACATCACTCAATCATTCTATTCTCTCTCCAGCATCCACGCTTTTCCTTTCTGCAGTGATCTCCTTCCCAATGGTAAAGATTTGTCTGAAAACTTTCCATCATAAAAAATAATCCCTCCCTTTACCCCAGACTGTCCTTCAGCTTCTGTCTCCTTTCTCTGCAATACTTGACAGCAAAAACTCTTAACAGAATTATTTCACATTTCTCTCCCTTCATTCGTCCCATTTTCTCTTGAACCCATTCCAATCAGGCATTTTTCTCAAAAGGAGCCTGTCACTGATGACCTCCATGTAGAAAACCCAAGCTTGGTTCTCAGTTCTCATCTTACCAGGAGCTCAGCAACATTCAGCACCACAGATCCTTTCCCAAACATTTTCTTCTCTCTGGGTTTTTCTACTGTCTCCTCTATCTCCTGTTTGGTCCTCTTCTTCCCTGAAGCTCTCTTGGTGCACTGGTTAAGAGATCAGCTATTAATTGAAAGGTAGGCAGTTCAAATCCACCAGCGGTGTCCTTGGAAATTCTGCGGGGGAATTCTACTCTGTCCCATAGGTCACTGTGAGTCAGAATTGACTTGACAGCAGTGGTTTCTTTGCCTTTTCTTCATCTTCCCAGTGGCCCTGGTGGTGCAAAATGGGTAAGTACTTGGCAGTTAACCACAAAGTTGGCAATGTGAACCCACTCAGCAACTCCGTGGAGAAATACCTGGCAATCTGCTCTGAACCTTATGGGGCAGTTTTGCTCTGTCATACTGGGTTACTACGAGTCAAAATCAACTTGATGGCACCCGCAGAAGGAGCAGCAATTTCATCTTCCCAGCTTCCAAGCTTTGGAGGACTCTGGTTCTCTTCTTCTCTCTAGGTGTGGTAGACTGAATAAAGGCTTCCAAAAGATATCTGAGTCCAGCCCTTGAAATCAATGAGTATTACTTCATGGGTTGAATTGTGTCCCTCACAGTAATGGATGTAGATATTTGCCTAGGCCACAATTCCTGGTGTTGTGTGATGTTTCTTATATGTTGTACATTCTGCCTCCATGATGTTAATGAGGTTGGATGGCTGGACTCAACGTGTCAGATTTTATTGTGCCTTCAGGCAATCTCTTGGGTTATAAAGGAGAGGGAAGCACACAGAGAGTTGAGGAACCTCGTGACCCCAATTAGCAGTGCTCAGAGCAGAGTATGTCCTTTGGGAAGGACCAGAGGTCCCCTGTGCCTCAGGAGCTACCAAAAGAAGATTGACAACAGGACCCTCCTCCAATGCCAGCAGAGAAAACTTACCCCTGGAGCTGATACCTGAATCTGGACTTTTCGCCTACTGGACTGTTAAAGAATAAAATTTCTCTCTACCTAGCATCACTGGATGACTAAGCCAGTTTCCTTATGTAGCAAAGACTCAGCAGATGTGAAAAAACTAAGGATTTTGAGATGGGGAGATAATCTTGGATTATCACAATGGACATGATAATCATGTGTTCTCCTAAGAGAGAGATTTTACTACAGACAGTTTCATAGAAGAGATCAAGGCAATGTAACTATGGATTCACAGAATGGAGGGATGTGATCGGAAGCTAAGAAACACTGGCAGCTACCAGATGGTGGAAGAGAAAAGTAATGGATTCTCCCCTAGAGCTGCTGGAGGGAGCAAAGCCCTGCCAAATCCTTGGTTTTGATTAGTTGAAATTGATTATAGACTTCTGTCACCAGAATTGTGAAAGAATAAATTCCTGTTGTTTTAATCCACCCAGTTTTTGGTATGTTGTTATGGCAGCTTTAGGAAACTAAGGCAGAAGGGCTACAGATGACTTTAACCACCTGTCCATCAGTGTGTCATACTGAGGCTGTTCTAACAGTATTTCAAATACCAGCAGGGTCACCTATGGTGGACAAATAGGTTTTAGCGGAGTTGCTAGACTGACACACACTAGGAAGAAAGGTCTGGTGATATACTTCTGAAAATTATCTGATGAAAACCCTATGGATCATAAGACGATGTTGTCCCGTAGAGTGCTGGCAGATAGTCTCCTGGGTTGGAAGGTGCTCAAAATACACAGTGGCTTCAACAAGGGACACAAGAATACCAGTGATGATGAAGATGGTACACAGGGGCTGACCTGTTTCACTCTGTTGTATACAGGACCACTGAGTCGCAACTGACTCAATGGAAACTAACAACAACATAGCATATTTGTGTACTCTGATTGATCACTTGATATGCAGAAGCATGAAGGTTGAGAATCTGGATTCTGGAGAGTGGACTATCCAGGATGGAATCTCAGTATTTGGGTACTAGCTCTGTGTTCGGTGGCCTTCACTTGGCTAGCTTATTCCTCTGCACTCTACTTCCTCATCTCTAAGACAGAGCCCTGGAGGTACAGTGGTTAAGAGCTATGGCTTTTAATAAAAAATTGGCAGTAAGAATATACCAGCTGCTCTTGGAAATCCTACAGGACAGTTCTACTCTGTCATATAGAGTTGCTGTAAGTTGGCACTGATTTGATAGCAATGGGTTTGGTTTTCTGGTTTCTTATTGTACACTAGGCATCATGTCAGATGCTTGAGACAGGAAAATAAGGAAGGTTCTACTTCTTCTCAAGAAGCTCTCCGTCTATTTAGAGAGGTAGGCAGATTCCTTTACACATTCTACTTTTTGCTTATTAATAAAGATTTTCTCTATCCATTCCAAGGGTGGTGCCAGAGCATTTTCTGTGAGCTGTCCTAGACTGGGTGCTGAGGATACAATGGTGAATGATGCAAATGTTTATATCACGGTCAATGATGGGGTATCTGTGGGTGGAGAGAGGCAAGTATAAAGGACAGCATAAGGACAGGTAAAGTAACGAGGTCACAGGTGGGGCATGTAACTCAACTATGTGGGTATTCAAGGAGGCTTTGGGAAAGAAGGGACATTTAATCTGAGACCTGAAACCCTGATCAACTCAATTTCAATTCATAGTGACCTTATAGAGCAGAGTAGAACTGCCTCATAGAGTTTTCAAAGGACACCTGGTGGATTTGAACTGCCAACTTTTTGGTTAGCAGTCATCACACTTAACCACTACACCACTGGGGACATGAGGACATGAAAAACATGAGGAAATTAGCATGCAAAGTAAATGATGGGATAGTATTTCAGATTGACACATGACTTGAGCAAAAGTCTGGAGGGCCAAGTAAGTGTGGCCCTTTCAAGAGAAAAAATATTTACACTGCAGAGTGTTATGTATTGAATTGTATCCTCCCAAATAGGAGTTTATGTGGCTAGGCTATGATTCCCAGTATGGCGTGACTGTCCACCGTTTTGTCATCTGATACGGTTTTCCTGTGTGCTATAAATTCTATTTCTATGATGTTAATGAACAGGACTAGGGCCATTATGTTAATGAAGCAAGACTTAATCTACAAGGTTAAGTTACACCTTCAGTCAATCTCTTTTGAGACATAAAGGAGGGACGTGAACAGAAAGAAAGGGAGACCTCATGCTACCAAGAATGAAGAACTAGGAGAAGAGTGTGTCCTTTGGACCTAGGGACCATACACCGAGAAGCTCCTAGATCAGAGGTAGATTGATGACAAGGATCTTCTGTCCAGAGCCAACAAAGAGAGAAAGCTTTCCCCTGGAGCTGGCACCCTGAATCTGGACTTCTAGCCTCTTAGACTAGAGAGAATAGATTTATTTCTTGTTACAGCCATCCACTGTGGTGTTTCTGTTAGGGCAGTGCTAGATAACATACATACAGAGAGAGAAAGAAGGATGGGAGACGAGGCTTAGGAGAAACACAGAAGTCATGAAGGGCTTTGTGAGCCCTGTTACTTTGTCCAAAGAGAATTGGAAAGCCACAGAGGGACATAAAAAAATGGAATGCGCTGTGCTGATATGCTTCTGCCAGCTCACAAGAATCAGTTGTTAATTGTTCATAAATTTTACA
Source organism: Heterohyrax brucei (assembly GCA_028571685.1). Lineage (NCBI taxonomy): Eukaryota > Metazoa > Chordata > Mammalia > Hyracoidea > Procaviidae > Heterohyrax > Heterohyrax brucei. The sequence continues at coordinate 178,048,515 of CM053141.1, forward strand.
AGTTGGTTATTAAACAGTTGTAGCTTGAAATTAGTGATAGTGGGGGTGTTTATACCATGGAAGTTAACCAGCACTGTGAATTAGCCCATCCCACCCTCCTACCAGAGAGCTGGTTGTTACATACCAGTACAGCAGTGGGCTTTTGAAAAAGGTGCTCACAGAGTGCTTGGGAAATACAGAAGATGAAGCTATTGGTGTTACTTTACTAAGTAAGCACAGGCTTCCTGAAAGAAGTGACGTTTAAGCTGAGTCCTGAAAGATTAGTAGGCATTTGCCGGAGAACAAAGGGTACCCCAGACTAAGTTGCCCACGTGAGGAAAAATAGTCTGGAATGGCAATAGAGTACATGGGGGATGGGGCGGGGAGAGGTGAAAATGTCCATGGAGAAGGAGTGAACCAAGGAATCATGCTGGAGGCAGGTGTGAGAATGTAGAGGCTGGGTGAAGGGTTTGGATTCGTTCATGAGGCCCTGGGAAGCTATGACAGGTTGTAGAGCAAGAACATGATAAGCATTACTGAATTCTATATTTTAGAAAGCCTAGTCTGGCTAGAATATGGAGAATGGATTGGAGACGGGAAGCCAGATGCTGTTCTAAAGCACTTCATTGTGTATGCTTGTGGTAAGGAGCACAAGTAGATGATTCAAGAACTGTACCTGCCTGCATGTCTTCCGTTATAGCTCTGTAGAAAGACTTGTAACATGTAGCTACCAGTAGCCCACTTTTTAGCAATTAGTTCACTACTGGTTATGAAGCATCCTGGGAATCAAGCAAAATTGCAATGATTCCTCATTATAATAGAGAGTGTAATGTACTAGAGGCTCAGAAAAAGTTCACAGTTGCCCAGGGTTATGAAGGCAGCAAGTGGCAGAGCTGGAACTTGAACCCAGGTCTACCTGACTCCAGAGCCTGTGTTCTGAATGCCTACACAGTCTTGCCTCCCAGGAAGAAGTGAGAAAAAATGAACAAGAGTGGTAAGGCGAATATGAGGGCCTACTTGATGATCGCTCACCAGTGGGTGAGAGTCCACCAGCTTATATCCTATGATGTTCAAATCTAGTGATGAGAATTTTCATTTTCATAGTCTGGAAATTCCACAGAGGGATGCCAACATCATGAGCAATGGCTTGGTCCCTGGCCACACCTACCTCCTCACTTAGCCAAGACTTTGGTTCTTCCAAGATGTCACAGCAAGATCCTAACTATGAGTAGGAGCCCGTGTCAGTGGCTCCCCCACAGGATCTTGGGGATAGTAGTTTTAGGGAGCAGTTTCTTTTTTGTGCAAAGAAAACTGTCCAGACTTCATCTCATTTCACATTTTAAAACTCTGCTACCAGGCCACACTGTCTACATATTCATGGTTGTTAGTCAGACATTGCGATAGTGCCAGAAGTGATGTTTAAAAGCCAGTACAAAAGAAGAAGAGTTGAAAAGCTAGCATATAATGAATCAGGTGATGCATAATTTTCTGACAAGCATCATCATCAACTGATGTTTGTCTTGCAAAGCTGGCCTTGGAGATACCTGAGCAGTGTTACACCAAAAATTACATTTACTGAGCATTCATTATAAATCAGGCCCCATGTTAAGTTATATAGACACATCACTTAATCTTCAAACAATGCCACAACATAGGTTTTATTACTCATGATTTAGACATGGAGCACAGTGGTTGAGAGCTCGACTGCTAATCAAAGGGTTGGCAGTTTAAATCCACCAGCTGCTCTTTGGAAAGCTTACGGGGAAGTTCTACTCCATCCTATAAGGTCCCTATGAGTCAGAATTGACTCCACAGCAACGGGTTTTTTAGTTTAAAGATGAGTAAACAGAAAGGTCAAATGATACAGTCAAGAACCAAAGTGAGATTTGAACTGGATTTGTGTCCTGTTTGCACACACTCAACACCTGTACCTCTGACTGCTTTGTGGGGAATAGACTATAGGGAAGCAAGGGCTGAAGGAGAAAGACCAGCTGGGAGGCTATTACAATAGTCCATGTAGGAAAAGATGGCTGCCTGGACTCACGTGGCTGCTTGAACTCATATGGCCTTGCGATAAGAAGCAGTGAGATTCAGGATTTAAATGAAGCAGCAGTTCTGGTTACTAGATAAGATGTGAGGCAAGTAGAATGGACGTACGCCAAGGACAAACCCAGATTTTGCAACCAGAAATAAAATCAAACCAACCCATTGCTGCTGAGTCAATTCCAACTCACAAAGATCTTATAGGAGACCTCAGAACTGCTGCACAAAGTCTTCAAGGAGTGGTTGGTGGATTCAAACTGCTAACCTTTGGGTTAGTAGCCATAGCCGTCCACCACTGTGCCATCAAATCTCCATTCACTAAAATGGAGAAGTTGAAGGCAAGGAGTGAGTTTCGGGGAATCCAGGGTTAACTTGGAGGGTCTCTTAGACAATGACATAGAGACACAGGTCAGGGGAGAGTTAGAGAGGAGGTGTAGGTTTGGTTGTCATTGGTTTATGGTTGAAATTTAAAGCAGTGGGGTGAGTTAAATAATCAAATCAAGGATTGTAAATAAAAAAATAGGCCAAGGACAGAGTCTTTGAAAGGCCAGAAAATAAAGCTTAAGCTGAGAAGAGGTATCTGGCAGAGCAGACACAGGCGGAACAAGCAGCAGGTAGGACAAACAAGCAATAATTAAAGAATATGTGTCAAGAAGAAGGGAGTGACCACCTGATCCCTGCTGCTAAAGACTAATTAAGGTGAGGAGATTTGACCACTGGCTTTGGAAAAGGGTAGTCATTGTTGGCCTTGACATTCCAGTAGTGACAAACTCTTTAGATTCCAGTCATCAAGTTGGCTTCCCCGGAACTTCTGGGTAAGGATTCTTGAGACGATAGAGCCTAGAGGAGACAGAGCTAACATTCACAGATTTGAACCTTAGATCTGCCAACAGTTGTGTGACCTTAAGCAAGTTATGAAATCTCTCTGAATTTCACTAACCTTGTCTGTAAAATGGGGGTAATAATGCTGCCTGTCTTCTAAATTATGGTGAGTCCAGGATTAAGTGAAATAATGTATACAAAGTGCCAAGGGCCTAAGAAAAATAACCAAATTCACTGCTGTCAAGTCAATTCTGACTCACAGCTGCCTTATAGGACAGAGTAGAACTGCCCCATAGTTTCCAAGGATTACCTGGCAGATTTGAACTGCTGACCTGATAAGATGATGAAAGGAAGCTGATTACCATAGCTTGGGATTTGGGAAGGATAATCACAGATAGGATGGCTTTTTCCCAACAATTGGAAATGACAAAATTAGCTTGGGGAAGGTAATCATGGAAAGGATAGTTTCTTCCTGATGGTTGCAGTAAGGACACAACAGCCTGTGACATGACCGCATGAGTGAGAAGCACAACCTGTAGATGACTTATCCCTAATTTCCATCCTATCTCCATATCATTATCACACTCTTGAGGAGGGGACCCATCATGCAGTTGCTGGCATGTGGCCCAAGTCTTGCATCCAGGAGCAAAGTGACCTGAACCAGGAACAACATCACCTTCTTCCTCCTTTGCCCATGTGTAAAGGGGATCTCCAAAATTTGTAGAGCATCTTTTCTCCCTTCTTGGAGACTGACCAATTCCCTCTTTGGAATTCACTTTCACTTAATAAAATTTTCCTTTATAAAACTTTGCTGCCAAGAAGGTGGTGTGTCTTGGGGAGGGTGAGAATTGTTTGCCACCTGTCAGGAGACCGAATTTTCTAGCCCGATCTCCAGAACCTGAACTAGGTCACTTGAGGTCTGATCCATTACAGGACCTCGACAGACCTTTTGGTTAGCATTTAACCACGACATCACCAGGATTTCTGCCAAGGACCTAGTAGCTACTTCATGTTTTTATCCTTTCTCTTCGGCTTTATCATTGACAGTTCAGGAATGATCTCTACACTTCTGAGAAAATCAGTGTTCTACTTCTGAGCAGGGCTTCATTAATGCCCCAGAATCTCGGAAATGTTTGATGATAAGTTCTTAGAGGACTGAGACATTCTTCTCTAGGTCTTGGTCACCAGAAATGCTCAGGACCTAACTGGATTTAATCTGATTACTATATTTTTATGAAAATAACTCAAACCTTCCATATTTGTTTGCCAGCCTTGCCCTCTCCAACCTCTCCCTCTCCCTGAGAGATAAGTTCGTAAGTAACGCTATGCCATTTTTTTTTACATGTTGCAGTGAAAAAAAAAATTACCACATTGCACTTATGAAAATACTTTCTGAGGGGAGGGCGTGGTTGGCAAACAGAGGTACAGGGGATGCATTCTTTGTGCAAAATATAGTAAATCCATTTCTGTGTAAACCATAGAGCAGTTTCTGTTGACTCAGTTCAAGGAGAGGACCCGTATCCGTACCTAGGCCTACCAGGGCTTTGTGGTCTGACTCCCCATCCACCTCAGCCTCACACCACACTCCCTCAGTTGCCAGATACGCTGTCTTCCTTCCAGTAACCAGGACAATGCACGTGTTGTCTCTCTCCTCTAAACTCATTCCTCTCTTATTCCCAACATTAACATCTCATCTCTCCTCTCCTAGGGTAATAATTTTCTGAGGAAGCCCTCTTTGGGCTCCTAGACTAGGTCAGTGTCTTTGTAGAAGCGGCCAGATCCCTGCTTATCTTTCCTTCAAGGCACTTACCATATTTCTGATACTGTGTTCTTGCCGTGACTCTCACTTTAACACCTGACTTTGCCTCCAGACTCTAAGGTGCCTGAGAGCAGAGCCAGACCTCTTTTGCTCTCCAGTGCATATCTTATGACTAGCTCAGGGCCTGGCACACAGTAGGAACACAATAAAAGTCATTGCTTCAGTGAATGGGCAGATGTTTAAATCAGCGAACAAATGAGCAGGTGGCTTTTCATCTGTAGAGCCATGCAAGTGTCTCCTAAAGGTTGTTCAGTAGGAAACAGAATACCAAATCTTATTCCGTTTACTTTAATTACAGTGCTCAGGGGTGGGAATAAATCTTGCCCTTGAAATGTAATAAAGTCATACTTGAAAATCCAGACTGCAGTCTCTGCTTGTTTATTTTTTAAAATAAAAATCTCCTGATAACACATAAATAATAGCACTCAAGACAGGTTCCCAACTTGGCATAGCTGCTAACTATCTGTTAATCACAGGCAAGTGACTTAACTTTCGCGGGTCACTATTTACCTCATATGGTTCTTGTAAGGCCCTGGCATGGTGGCACAAAAGCCCTTTGAAAGTAAGGTCATATATATTATCCACCATTCTCGGTCTTATTAATAACCCTAAGAAACAGGCTGCATGCCAGAGATGGTCAGGTAGATTTGCAAGGCTAGAAGAGGACTGAGGCCACAGAGAAGAATAAAAAAGAATGGGATTGCTTGAGAAATATTTAAGTGGGAAGTGCAGGAAGGAACAGACCAGAGACCATAAATGCTGGGACTTTATTTACCAGGATAACCAGAAAAAAAAAGGGGGGAGTGGGGGGTGGGCAGGGAGGTTGGTACTTTCTGAGGTAGGGAGGGCAACCTAAATAAAATCATCCTGGTAAACAAATTCTTGGAAGCCTCATGAGTGAGGAAGGAGAGAGTAAAACCTCAGTTGGCTTACTGATTGCACAGGCGAGACGCTGGTGCACCCCAGGTGACCTCGGCTGCTCGGGGCTGAGCTCTGCAGACTGGAGCTTGGAGGCTGCTCCTCGCCTGGCAGCCTCGGGAGGGCAGAGTCCTTGTCCCTGGGTTGCTCACTGGGCTCTTTCTGCTGCCCAGTACCACCTAAATCGAGCCTCTGGGAGTGGCACTGAAGCCAGGTCATACTGGACAGCAGGTGTGAAAAAAAGAGCAAAGCTGCAGGCAGAAGGGTGGGGCTTGCAGGAGGGGACTGTCCTACTTGCCGATAGATCCCTGCCATTCGTTCATACATTCAACAACTATTTATTGAGGCTTTTCTAGGTGTCAGGTCCCTGGATGCCACAAACAGTTTGAACATGACTAACCTAAAAGTTGGCTGTTTGAACTCATCCAGTGACACTGTGGACGAAAGGAGTGGTGATCTTTTCCCATAAAGATTATAACCAAGACAATCCTATGGAGTTCCACTCTGTCACATAGGGTCAGTGTGAGTCAAAAATCAACTGCCCTGCAAAGCCAAGCCAAGTGCCGTCAAGTCGGATCCGACTCATGGCAAAGGGTTTGTTCATTTTTTGTTTTCTAGGTGTCAGACACTGTGGAGTGCCACTGATTCAGTGATGAACAAAACAGAGAGTCCCCACCTTCTGGAGATTACATTCCAGTGGGGGGGGCAGACTAGCAGAAGTAAGCAAACGCAGTCAAGTGCCAGGTCCTGATCAGCACTACCAATCAAGGTAATGCCGAGTAAAGAGACAAGGACAGAGGGATCCTGGGGGCCAGAGGCAGCTGGGGGGCCAGAGGGAGCCAAGGGGAGAGGTAGCTGGGGAACCAGGAGAGACCTTTCCAACCCCAACGCCTCTCAAATGCTCAGTGGTTTAATGCAATTCCCTGGGTTTCCTTGAACTCATTCACAGGTGCTGTCAAATAGCTGAGAGGACGCTGAGGAGCAGTGGTGATAAAAAACAGTTTCCCCTCTGCCCAGTTCCAGCTAAGGGGAGCAAGTGCAAATCCTCACTGGAGAGCTAGTATTCCCGTTTGCCTGTACAGCTGGAAACAGCTGGCTGGCTGAGTCTGTGAGGAGGAAGGAGGTAGTAGACTGTAGGCTAGGGAGCAAAGAGGGCGGGAGCAGCCACCCCAGCTACAACCAGAAAGCCGCACTCAAGGGCAAAAAGACAAACACAGGACACTGTCTAATGGGGTAGGTCTCCTTGTCACCAATTGTATCTGTCCATGGACAGATCTCCTTTACTGTAATCTTGCCATCAGACAGGCACTCATCCGGAAGGTGCAACGGTGTCTCTAAATTTCTTTTCCTGGAGGGACAATCCTGGAAGATTCAATGGCTTTCCATCTCATGGAGAGACAGAGATCTCACTGTGACCAAAAAGTCCTCCTGGATATGCAGCCTGCTCCTCCCAGGGGTCCGGTGAAAAATGAAAAATCAGCTTTGCTCTGTTATTGTAATCCTCTGAGGGCAGAGTTTTCTCTTTTCTTTTGGTTTGGTGGTTGCCTAGCACCCACGAGAGGGTCACTAATTTTTATTGTTGAATAAATCCGTCTTGTTTGAGTCATGGTCTGGACATATTGATAGGGCTTCTCTTAACATCTGTTAAGCACTTCCTATATGTCAGGCATTAGGCTAAGCCAGTGGTTCTCAACCCTTGCTGCCCATGAGACTCTTTTGAAACCCTCAGTGCCTGAATTTAGGGCATGTGGTGGTGAGGGGTATCAGAACTTTTTAGACCTGCCGGGTGATTCTGAGGAGCCATGGTGGTGCAGTTGTTGAGCACTTGGATGCTAACACAAAGGTCAGTGTTTTGAACCCACCAGTGGCTCTGTAGGAGAAAAGACCTGAAGATTTGCTCCCCTCCAGATTACAGACTTGGGAACTCTATGGGGCAGTTCTACTCTGTCCTATAGGGTTGCTAATGAGTTGGAATCAACACCATGAAACCCCAAGAAGCGAGTATAACGCGTGGCCAGCTGGGCCTAGCTCTCCTGCAGTGGTCTCTAATGCTGTTATGTGCAGGAATCACCTGTGCATCTGGTTAGCCATTCAGATGCCAGATCGTTTTAAAATGCTCCAAATCAAAGAACTGCAGAAGGAACCTGTTCTATCAATAAGCTACTCAGGAGATTTTGCCTGCACTAAAGTTTGAGGACCTAAATTATCTTTCTGAATCCTGTGACCATGCCCGCTTTATAGACTAAACCCAAACCAAACCCGCTGCCGTCAAGTTGATTCTGACTCACACTCACCCTGTAGGACAGAGTAGAACTGCTCCACATAGTTTCCAAATTACGGTTTGGAAGATTTGAACCTGATAGTTTTGAGCTCCCAACCTTCTGCTCAGCAGCTGTAGCACAAGAGCGACTGCTCGAGGTTAAACAGTTCGCCCAAAGTAGCAAGGTAAATAAGTGGCAGAACCTTGATTTGAACCCAGTGTATCGGCTCACCCATGAGCTTCCCTGTCTTTTCTTTGTGATAAAAACCAACAGGTGCTAGAGGAGGGGAAAGCTGGCTATGGAAAAGAAAATAAATGTCATATTAAGGGAAGGCATGCAATGTGTATTTTGAAGATAGGCAAGTTGGTATTTCCATCTCCATAGTGAGGAAATAGAGCTGGAGGAGTGAGATGAAACACACACCCAAGGTCATTGGGCCTCTGATGAACAGAGCTGGGATTCTGACTCTAGTCTCTGAACTCGAGATGCTCCCAGACCCTCAGGTTCAGCAGGAGCAAGTGGATCATGGATTCCTGGAATCCTTGTTGCTTGTGCCTGACACATAAGACATCCTCAGCCAATGAATGACTAGGTGGAAGGTCAGGGATGAGAGAATGAATGAGAAAGTGAACTTGGTCAGGTTGGTGTTCTCATCCCACTAGTGTGTTTACCGGCTCTCTTTTCCAAGTACAGTTGTGGTCACTAGAGGGCGATATCGGACAAGGGAAAAGGGAAAGAAACAAAAACAAAAAATTTCATCACCTAGGGAGTCCAGGACTGGAGAAAGCAACTAAATTTGTGGCTGTGGATTTAAACTACAGAGTGAGGCTCTAATTCATAGAGCCGTTATTAAAGAGAGCGGTGCCTTCCCATGGGCTGGCAGGCTACTGGGAACCTTCCCTCAGGCCATGTTCATGTGTGGGGCTTTCTCTGAGCCACTCTTGACCTTTCAAGATTCTAAAACCTGCTGATGCAGGGGAGAGGACAGGAAGTCTTATCTGTCTGAAAAGTGAATGTTTATAGCTATTATGCAGTTAAAAAAATTAAAAAAGACATTTTGTAGCTTCCCAGACCTTTACCAAACTGATGGGAGTTAATGTTTCGAGAAACAATATTATGATGAAGTTGCACGCTGAATTAATTTTCCATAAATAAAACCATGCATCTCATGGATTACTTTTTCTGCCGTATCCTGGGAGTGCACGCGCTTGGTTGATGAACACTTTTCCCTTCTCTCCACTCTCATTATGAGCTGTGGAGTCAGGAAGATCCCAGCTTGATGGCACCTACAGAGCTTGCAAAACTTGCTAAGACACTTTTCCTGTTCTGGCCCTTTTGCTTGGGATCAAGGCCAAGATGGAGAGATAGCTGTGTGTCTCCTTTGTAACTCCTTCTGGGGCATTCTCTCTTCCTGTTCTCTTCTCTACTTTTCCATTAGGCGTTGCAAGTTCTCCCAGCAGTAAAAAAGATGACTGAGTCTTAAGTGAGGGTAATCAGATGGTTTTCCCCAGGGCCCTGCTAAGCTTAGGATTTGCATCTGGGGAGGCTCCTGAACAGGAGAGCACTTACAGGAATGAATTTCAAATGGCAGCCTTCCAGACTCAGTGCCTGCTTAGTGCTAATAATCGTTGTAATTATAAGAACATTTACTAAGCACCTGATGTTGTTAGGTACTGTTGAGCCTTTCTGACTCACAGTGACCCTAAAAGACAGAGTAGAATTGCCTCACAAGGTTTCCAGACAGCAACTTCTGTTCTTTTGATTAGCAGCCAAGCTCTTAACTACTGTGTCGCCAGGGCTCCACTAAGCACATACATGTGCTAAATACTTTATATGCATTATTTCCTTTATTCTCACCTCAACTCTATGAGGTGGGTGTTTTGTTATGTCCTATTCATGGGGAAAATGAGGACCAGACTATTTAAGTAACTTGGTTGAGTTAACATGGGTACTAAGTGGTAATGCTGGAGTCAAACCCCAGTGGAACTCCAAAGCTTGCCATTCAGAAAGCAGTAAGGAAGAGTTCAGCAAAGTCTCAGGATACAAAATAAACATAAGTAAATCAGTAGGATTCCTTTATACCAACAATGAGATTATTAAGCAAGAAATCAGCAAGTCAATACCATTTACTATAGCCCCTAAGAAGATAAAGTACCTAGGAATAAATCTAAACAGAGAGATAACAGACCTTTACAAAGAGAACTACAAGCCCTGACCACAAGAAACTAAGAGAAATTTACATAAATGGAGAAACCTACCCTGCTCATGGATAGGAAGACTTAACATTGTGAAAATGTCTATTTTAACCAAAGTAATCTATTCTACTCATATAGTGCAATCCCAATATAAATTCTAGTGACATTTTTTTAATGAGATGGAGAAACAAATTACCAACTTTGTCTGGAAAGGAAAGAAGCCCCGGATAAGTAAAGCACTACTAAAGAAGAAGAACACACTGGGAGGCCTCTCATAACCTGACCTGAGAACCTGTTACGCTGCCACAGTAGTCAAAACAGCCTGGTAGTGGTACAAAAACAGACAGATCAATGGAACAGAATTGAGAACCCAGAGATGACACCATCTGCCTATGAACAGTCAGTATTCGACAAAGGCCCTAAGACATTAAACTGGTCTTGGCAGAATTGGATACCCATCTGCAATAAATTGAAACAAGACTCATATCTTACACTTTATACAGAAACCAACTCAAACTGGACAACAGCCCTAAATATCACATCTAAAACGATAAAGATCATCCAAGAAAAAGTAGGAACAACAATGGAAGTTTTAATACTCAATGTAAACAGACTTTGAAACCTGTCAAACAAACCACAATCAACAGAAGAGAAAATAGATAAATGGGAACTACTGAGAATCAAACACATTTGCTCATCCAAAGACTTTATTAATAGAATTAAAAGGCCATCTACAGAATGTGAAAAAATATTTGGCAACTCTATGTCAGACTGATGCCTGATCTCCATAATCTATAAGGCACTACAAAATATCAATAAGAAAAAGATAAATCATCCGTTAAGCAATGGGAAAGGAGATGGACAGACACTTCTCTAAAGAGGAGATCCAGGCAGTCAAAAAATACATATGGACATGCTCACAATCATTAGCTATTAAAGAAATTCAAATTAAAACTACAATGAGATACCATCTCACCCCAACAAGGTTGGCTATGATCCAAAAATGCAAAACAACAAATGCTGGAGAGGTTTGGGAGATACTGGAACTCTCTTACACTGTTGGTGGGATTGCAAAATGGTGGAACCTCTTTGAAAAGCAATATGGCACTTCCTTAAAAAACTGGAAAGAGGTATACATTCAACCCAGTAATTCCACTGCTTGGAATATATCCTACAGAATCTAGGCCACTTATACCAACTGATACATACACATGAATGTTTATCACAGCACAGTCCACAGTAGTAAAAAGATAGAATCAACCCAGATGCCCAACAACAGAGGAATGGATAGGTAAACTATGGTATATATACTCAAACGAACACTATGTTATGATAAAGAACAATGATGATTTCAGGAAACGTCTCATAACCTAGTTTCAACTGGAGGACATTATGTTGAGAGAAAGTAGTCAGCGACAAAAGGACAAGTACTGTGTGAGACTCCTACGAGAAGAACTTAAAGACTTATACATAGGAGAAAAGACTTTGATGGCTGCAAGTGTGGGGAGGGAGGTGGCGGGAGGGTTTAGATTAGATAGTTGTTAGAAATTTGGTTGGGTGAAATCGACGACAGCACACATTAGAAAGAAGATCAATATTAACTGGGCTTCAACACAAGTTGAGTACTCCTCCCATCTTAACCCGATATTACAAAGACAGAGTAGCTGACGCAGGGGAGCGGTGACTGTGCTCTCAGGCAAAATCGAGGCCAATATGCACAACCAGCATTTTGCTAGTGAGGACTCTCTGCACCCCACATTGGTGAGTGGAATCTGGGGTCTTAAAAGCTGCCAAGCTGCCATCTGAGGGAACAGCAAATGGGCCCAAAACAACATGGGGGAAAGAGAACCCAGAAGACAGAGAGACCCATGTGAGTGGGTGTCTACATTGACTTGTGACAGGAAGAACCAGATGGTGCCCGGCCACCACAGTGATAGCCGCGATGGAGCTCACAAAATTGAGTCTCACTGGCAACACAAGAATAAAAAAGGTTGCATCCTGAGATCTCCACTAAAAGATCACAATTGATGGTCCAGCGGCTTCAGGGTTCCCCTGGGAGCATGGCCCCGGCCCTATGCTACCCTTGCCCATAAATCATCACGAAGGTCCACTCTTCGAACACGAATGGATTGGACTTGGCAATGCAGAGTGGCCATATATTGGATGCACTTTATGGTTCTATGCCTCTATAGGATATCATCCTGCGGACCTCTTACTGGAGGAAGGGGACTGGGTGGAGAGGAGGGGACAGGAGACTGTTGGGAGGATAGGACATGTATGGAGCAGAGAGGAAGACTGTGCTGTCACCAGACAAGGAGAGCAGTGGGAGCTGCATATAGGACAGCATGTGTCATGGATTGAATTCTGTCCCCCCCAAAATAGGTGTAGCCACATGGCTGGGCCATGATTCCCAGTATCTTGTGACTGTCCTGCATTTTGTGGTTTTTCTATGCTGTATGTTAAAGGATTAGGGTGGGGCTGTAAATCCCTTGATAGGATTACCTCCCTGCTCCACTGTAAAGGGAGTTTCCCTGGAGTATGGCTTGCCCCACCCTTAATCTTTTCATCCTACAAGAGATAAAAGGACAGAGAAGCAGGCAGAGAATTGGGAAACTCATACCACCAAGAAAGCAGCACTGGGAGAAGAGCATGTCCTTCAGACCTGAGATTCCTGCACCAAGATGCTCCCTGGATAAAGACTGATGCGATACTGGACTTTCCTCCTGAGCTGACAAGGGGAAAGCATTCCCCTGGAGCGGACACCCTGAATTTGGACTTGCAGCCTACCGGACTATGTAAGAATAAACTTTCCTTTGCTAAAGCCATCCACACTGTGGTATTTCTGTTAGAGCTGACTAAAACAGCATGCATATTTATATGGGAATGTACAGTTTCATTCAATCATAATAAAAAAAAGAAAAAAGCAGCAAGGAATAAAATACGTGCAGCAGTCATTCAACTTTCCAGGTTGATTTCCACCGTGAGCTGTAGCCTGTGGGGGAGGCTGAAAGGAAGAGGCCACATGTGACAGAGATACCCGAAGTGGTGGCATTTGAGCAAAGCCCTCAAGATGACTTAGGCAGAGATGTGGAGGGAAGAGGAGATGGCCCTAAAAACAAAGGCAAGGAGGCTGGACAGCACAACGCTTCTTTGGGGGCCACAGATGTGTCCAGTAGTGCACTCCCACGTGCCGTAGGTGCTATCTGTCCCTTGCAATTGATAGAGGAGGAAACTGAGGCACAGAGAGTATAACTAAGGTGGTCGTGTTTACGCAGCTAAACAGCACAGCTAGGATTTGAACTGCCACCTGTGTGACTCCAGAGCCTCTTGAAGGGAATCACTGACGGCACAGTCACCACTGAAGAGAAGGTGGTGGGACCTACGGCTCCTGGGAGGATCTCGGGCCTGACAATCCAGCTTTGCCGGAAGCTTGGCAAACTGATACACTCCCCCTAAATGTGGCCCAGAAATGTGTGTGGAGTGAAGGTAGTGGAGGGAGGGAGAATAATGGGAAGGAAGACAATTTTCAAATTTTTAGATGACTACCTTAAGACTGTCCCTTGTGCCACACCCATCTTTCTCCTTCTCTGGCCTTGGGATTAGGTTACTATCTTGTCTTCTTTTATATTTAATAATAATAGCTCGTTAACCCTGTGCCAGACAACTAAATAGTAATGAGACTTGAGATCGATACAGAAGCCTGCTCAGTGTCACTTAGCTAGCAAGTGGCTGCCTGTGCCTCTCAACACCATTCCATTTCCCTCTCTCTCTGTTTTCATTTTGCACAGTGTAGCATCCCTATCAGGTAGCTGGTCACATGTGACTGGCGAGGACCCTGAGGCTCGGGAAGTCTGAAAGGCTGGCCAAGGCTCGTGACTGGTGGTGCCAGTCCAAGAGGCCAGACTCCTGCCACTTGGTCCTGTGTTCTCTGCTGCTTCCTAGGCAGAGTCCTGCCACCTCTCCCTCCACTCTGTCCCTGCCGGATCCTAAGTGTTCCCAGTGTTACCACCATAGACAAGGCCTTGGCCTCAGACTCCTGGCCCCTGAGAACTTCTGCCAATGGGGGCAGGAACCCTAGTCCATGGATATCCCCAAACACCAAACCCAGTGCCGTCAAGTCGGTGCCGACTCATAGCAAACTTGTAGGACAAGGCAGAACTGTACCATCAAGTTTCCAAGGAGCAGCTGGTGTATTTGAAATGCTGACCTTTTGGTTAGCAGTTGGAGCACTTAGCCACTATACCTCCAGGGTTTCCTGGATAGATCTGTTTTTGTGCATTTAGGATCAATGGAGTCGTGCTGGTTTCATAGCTGTGACCAGACACTGCCTTGGCCCTGGAGGAGAATTTTAGGGCCAAGGGCAATACTCAGTGGCAATGGGTTTGGTTTTGGTTTAGGGCAATACCCACCTATGGACAAAGGCTAAATTTTTAGCACGCAAAACAGAAACTACATTTTGGGGAAAGATGTAAAGGTCTCCAGAGGGGATTTCTGGCTGCATATTTAAGCGAATCACTGAGGTAGCAGGGGCAGTAAATGTTGGTCTTGATGTTTTGGAGAGAGAGAGGGGTAGAAGAGGATGTGTGCAGTCACTTGCTCATTCACTCGTTTATTTGACATCTATGTATTGAGCAGCTATTATGTACCAGGAGGGCCCTGGCTGTGCAGTGGTTAAAGTGCTTAGCTGCTAACCAAGAGGTTGGGTATTTGAACCCACCAAGTATTCTACAGGTAGAAAGACGTGGTAGTTTATTTCTGTGAAGGTTAAAGCCTTGGAAATCCTATGGGGGCCATTCTACTTAGTCCTGTAGGGTTGCTGTGATTCAGACTTCACTTGATGACATCAGGTTTGGTTTTTATGATATACCAGGTAACATTTCCGGTGCTAAAGAAACAATAGTGAGCAAAACAGACAAAAGCCCTGCTCTACCGGTGATGATGGAGTGGGGATGTGGAATGAACAATAAACAAACAACTCCAACACATAGTAAGTAAGATGATGGTAACCAGTTGTCTTAGTTGCTGCTAGAATAGGAATACCACAAGTGAATGCGTTTAACAAAGAGAAATTTATTCTCTCATAGTTTAGGAGGCTAAAAGTCTGGATTCAGGGTCCCACCTTCAGAGGAAGGCTTTCTCTCTCTGTTAGTTGTAGGGGAAGATCCTTGTTATCAACCTTTCCCTAGTGGAGAAGAGTCTCAATACAGGGACCTCCAGGGTCAATGGGTGTGCTGTCCTCCTGGCGCTGCTTTCTTGGTGGTAGGAGGTCCCCCATCTCTCGGCTTGCTTCTCTCTTTTATATCTTGAAAGCCATTGATTGAAGATACAACCAGGTCTTGTAGGTTGAGTCCTATCTCATTAACACAAGAGCCAGAGCCACTGCCAGTGGGTTGATGTGACTCATAGTGACCCGCTGCTTTGGGAGAAGAGAAGCCCTTTGACTGTATAGTGATGTGATCAGGCCTGCTTTGGCTGTTCCTGCAAGGGCTGAGAATTTGCGGTGGAGATCCAAAGCACGACTATGAGCCAATCATATTGTTCTACGTTAAACATGACTCAAGTGCTTGCGCTAAATAGGCATCAGCCAGCTTTCTATGTGGACCCTATAGATGTCCCCCACTCTCACAGTCTATCTGGAGAACT
The DNA here is from genome assembly GCA_028571685.1 of Heterohyrax brucei. NCBI lineage: Eukaryota > Metazoa > Chordata > Mammalia > Hyracoidea > Procaviidae > Heterohyrax > Heterohyrax brucei. The sequence goes on from CM053141.1 coordinate 178,064,195, forward strand.
AATTTATGAAAGAATGCATCGTGGTTGGAAACTTAGACCCTCAAAAGGGGCTGTCTTTAGGATAGCACATCTGCGTTTTTTTAAATGCTAAATATAACCAATTTTGAATTATTTATAGATTTCCACTCATTCAGTTATTTATTCAAAAGGACTCATTGAATACCTTCTCAGTACCAGACACTGTCCTAGGCACAGACACGAATGAGACAGACATGACATGGTCCCTGCCTTAGCGTAGCAAACAGTACATTGCCAGGCACAGAGGAATAAACAGGAAGCTATAACAGAGGGCTAGGAGAGTGGAAGTAGGGGGTTTGGGGAATATGGTCAGAGATGGGTGGGGAGCAGTGATGAGGGATGACTTCCTAGAGGAAATAGTGTGAACACCGAAAGGAGCTAGCCGGGTGAAGAGGAGCAGGAAAAGCATTAGACCCTCATGGAACAGCAGCGTGGAGCTATGAATGGATCAGCGTGTACGCCTAGAGCGTCGTGCCCTCAGTGACCTGGGAAGGTGGAGACGAGATGCAGACGAGATCAAGCAAGGCCTTGGAACTGTGGTTAAGGTGTGTGGATCTTGTCTGGAAGGCACAGAGAGTCACTTTAGAGTTGGAAACAAGAGGGCCGAAACAAATGTTGGCATTTTATGGAGTACTACAGTAGTGAGAGGAAAGGATTGGAGAGAAATGGAGAGGCAGGTTCCAAAACTGTTGGGACAGTCTCTCAAAGAGCTCTGGCTCAGGGAGGCGTTCAGAAGGCAGAGACAACAGGATCAGTGATGGCCTCTGTGTGTGAGGTGGGATGCGGCAGCGAAGAGCTGGATTTCTGGTTTGGCCTTCTGGGCATCCATGATGCAGTTTATCAGGAGTCCTGGAGGAGGGACTGCTGTGGGAGAGGAAAACCAAACCCAAACCCATTGCTGTTCCATCAGTTCTGACTCACTGTGACCCCATAGGACAGAGCAGAACTGCTCGGGGTTTCCAGGGAGTACCTGGTGGAGTCAAACGCCAGTTTTTTGGTTAGCAGTCATAGCTCTTAACCATTAAAGGAGATAACCTGGTACGAGGCAGGCTGAGTTTGGGGGCCTTTAGGACATCTCAGAGGAGACCGGCCTCCAGCCCTAGAAAGAAATCTGGATTGGAGATGTGGGTTTGGGACTCTTTAGCCCTGGAAGGTAATTGAAGCTGTGACAAAGGATCAGGAAGGGATGTTATGTACGTGTTTGAATATTCAGAAGTGATTTGAAAACTCTTCTTATTAAAGCTGGAGACACATGTGCCCAGAATGACTAACATTCCTGCTGAGAAGGAAGCCCTGAGCTCTCAGCCTATTTAATTTTCCCATCCACAGCCTCCTGTCTGAGATGAAGAACCCTCATCGCCTGGGTGTCAGTGTCCTCCCTGAGACCCCAGGGTGTTCAATCAGCTTTCAATACTTAGTGAGTCACCAGGCACTCTCCCAGCTGAGTCAGCCAAGGTGTCCCTCCCAGGAAGGACCATTGAACAGCCCTTGCAGGCAGCCCCACCTGCCTTGTTTATCAGAAGCGATGTGTCTTAGTGTCCTGGGGCTGCCAGACCAAAATATCACTAAGTGGGTGGCTTGAAAGAGCACAGATATAGGTCTCACAGTTCCAGAGGCTGGAGTTTGAATCCAGGGCACCCGCAGGGCCATGCTGTCTTTGTGTCAGTTTTAGGGGAAGATATTTCTTCTTTCAGCTTCTAGTGGCCGCCGGCAATCTTTCATATTCCTTTGCTGCTGTAGGGGGATCCTCACATGGTTTTGAACTCCTGTGTGTGACTCTGTTTCTCTTCCTGTCCTTTTACAAGTAAAAAGGGACTAGAATTAGTATCTGTCATATTCTGGTATGATCTCATTTGATTGAATTGATATTGAAAGAAAAATCCCATTTCCCAACAAGGTCACAGCCACAGGTGCAGGAGTTAGGACCTCGACGTATCTTTTGGGGCCTGTAGCAGGAGGGGAGAAAAGGGCCAGGGTGACTTCCTAACCAGGGAGCAGAAGCACCTTGTTTGCCTGGGCATCACTGAGGATAAGTGATGTGAAGCCATTGCTGGGCTGGAGAGTGCACGATATATATTTCTGATTGTAGTAGCAGACTTGCCTTTTGAAGTTGTACTTCTTGAACTACTTTTAAAATAATAGCAGCTGACATTTATAGATGATTCACTCTATTCCAGACAGTGTGCTAAGTGTTTTGCCTGTACCATCTCAATTCATCCTCACAGACAAGCCTCAGAGTATTTCCGTCTGACTAATAAAGACACCAAGGCTTGGAGACATTGACAAAGTTGCCCAAGGCTGTGTAGCTTTGAAGCAAGGGGCTGGGATGTGATCCCAAATAAAGCTGGTTCAAGGTGCCAACCATTAATTCTGTCATGCTGCTGTGAGAATGTACTCCTCAGCCACAGCAGGGGTCTTTGCCTCGTGTGTGCCCCAGCCTCATTCCCCCTGGTTTTGTCCCCAGCTCTTTCACTGAGTTCTCTGTGTCTCAATTTCAATTCCTTCTCCTGTAAAATAGGAGACTGGTGCCTACTCCACTGTCCCTCTGCCATGTTGCTATATTGTGGTGGCTTGCGTGTTGTTGGAATGCTGGAAGCTATGTCACTGGTATGGACTACCGCAGTGTCACCTACAGTGGACAGTTTTCAGCAAAACTTCCAGACTAAGATAGATGAGGAAGAAAGGCCTGATGACCTACATCTGAAAAATTAGCCAGTGAAGTCTCCATGAATTATGACAAAATGTTGCCCAATACAGTGCTAGAAGGCAAGCACCTTAGTTCAGACGGACTCAGATTGCACAGTGGCTGCAATAATGGGCGCAAGCAGACCAACGAGCATCAGGATGGTCTAGGACTGAGCAATGTTTTGGTCCATTGCAGGTGGGGTCACCATGACTCTCACCTGACTCAGTGGGACTGCCAACAATGGTGCCTGCTAGGACAGAGTTCTTGGGGGAGTTTAATGATGATGAAATGTAATTACTATGACGAGCTTAGCTCAGTGCCAATGACCCAGTAGGTGCTTATGGCAGACTGAATTTCCTAAAGCTGGCTCTATCAGTGTATTTCCCATCTTTGTTGTGCTTCTCATCATTCGATGGTGACATTTCTCCACTGAGAGCTAGAACCAGTGTTACAGATTGAATTATGTCCTTCTAAAATGTGTGTCAGTTTGGCTAGGCCATGGTTCTCAGTATTAGGTAATGATCCTTCATTGCATGATCTGATGTAATTATCCTCCACTTTGTGGCCTGACGCAATTATTCTATGTGTTGTAAATCCTAACCACTATTATGATACCAATGAGGCAGGACTAGAGGCAGTAATGTTAATGGCGCAGGATATATTATACAGGATTAGGTCAATCTCTTTTGAGATATAAATGAGACTAAACAAGTGAGCAGAAATGAGGGGACCTCCTATCACCAAGGAAGAAGAGCTGGGACTAGAATGTATACTTTGGAACTAGAATACTTGTGCTGAGAAGCTCCTAAATCCAGCAAAGGATTGATGCCAAGACACATGGAGGTCTTCAAGGAACACTGGGCCCACAGCTGTTCAAAGATGAGAACACCCTTCCGCAAGAGCCAACAGAAAGAGAAATCCTTTCCCTAGAGTAGATGTCCTGAGTTCAGACTGCTAGCCTCTTAAACTACAAGAAAAGAGATTTCTCTGGGTTAAAGCCATCCATTTGTGGTATTTACATTATAGCAGCACTAGACAGGTAAGACAACTAGGAATCACCTTTCTAATCACCTTGGTCAATAGTACATGATGGATGCAATGTTCTGGGACTCCCGAGGCCCAGCTGTCACTCTATCTCAAAATGCGTGCCTTGGGTGCCACAAGCCAACATGTAGGAGTTCAATAACCCTATGGCCACCATCCAGGAGAGGTTTTGTAGACAGACTCTCTGAGATACCAAGAGATGCCCTAGGGGCCCCAGTGGCTCCAGTGCCAGATCTTTGAGTCTCTTCATCCCAGGCAGAGATGGTGAGACAACGAAGTTTTAGAGGGTTCCAGCCCTCACCTTTGAGCTGCAGCAAATGATGCCAAGTAGAACAGAACCAACTGTCCCCACCCAGCCCTGAACAAATTTCAGAACTGTGGAGAAGTGTTGTTTTGAGCATCTAAATTTTGGGGTTATCTACTACACAGCACTAGATAACAGAAACTAAACAAAAAAATAAATCTCTTGCTGTCAAGTTGATTCTGACTCATGTTCACCTCAGAGTAGACTGCTCCAAAAGTTTTCATTAGTTTTAATCTTACAGAAGTAAAACACCAGGCCTTTCTTCTGTGGCTTAGCCGGGTGGAGTCAAACTTCCAACCTTTTGGTTAGTAGTTGAGCACAAACTGCGTACTCAGGGATCTGTAGCCTAAGGCCTCCATAGCCTCTGATATATCATTTTAAACTTTCTCTAATGCTTTTTATCAATTATATTATGTTAGCCCCACTGTTTGCCTCTAGGATATGGTTATTCTCCGTGTTGCTGCTAGGCCAACTAAGGCACAGTGAGGCAAGATAAAAAGACTCAAGGTCGCATAGCTGGTCAGGGCTGAGCAAAGCCAGCCCACTCTCCCTGAGTTCAAACCCAAGCTCTTTTAACTTGCTAGCTGTGTCACCTTAGGCAAGACACCCTCTCTGTGCCTCAGTAGAGACACAGATGGTACTCCTTTAGAGGGTTGTGGTGAGGGTTCAACCACGTGTTTTGCGTCCCACGCTTAGGGCATTCCTGGTATGCTGGAAAAATCTAGGAAGTGGCTGGATTTAATTTTCAACTCGGGTAATCCGACCAGAAACCCCATACTAGTGAGCCCAAGTACTGGAGATACTCACCGATCCCCCAAAAGGAGGCCAGACTACTCTCCCAGGTCCCCCACTATTCCCCATAGGGTGGGGTTTTGAGTCCTCCCTGCTCTGTGCTCTGTGTCTTGAATACCTCATACCCTGCACCTTGAGTACCTCATACTCCACTCTGTGCCTTCAATATCTCATACCCAACGCAGCAGTACCACCTCCTCTTTGACCAGCACAGCCCAAGATCGTGCCGGCTTTCTTGGCAGTCACAGGACGCTGTTGACTCATCCTAAGCTGGCAGTCAAAACCCTAAGTGTTTTTATCACATGTGCTAGCATCCAGCCGCAGTCCTTCACATCCAGGACTGGTGCAGTTGGAGATTTGAAAAATCTGACTGCAGACCTTGCTAGCTTGTTAGATTTTGTTTCTTGTTTTAGATTGCCTAGAAAAGAACCTAGGCGAGCTCCCTGCTAAGCACAGGCTCGCAGAGACACTCCCTGTTTTTCAGGACATCTTTCCTGTTGGTTACTTACTGTTGCTTGCAACCAGAAAAGTAAGCCTTGGACTGACAGCTGCATGGCCTGTGAGTGTGAGGCATGGCAGCGTTGTTGTTGAAGTAGAACACAAAGAAGCCAAGAAGTGGCTGGTGCTCAGTGACCGCTCCACTCCTGAGCTGGCGGCCGACATAGCATAAAACGTGACTCCCCTCTGCCGAGTCTGGACACGGCCTCGGTTTTTAATCAACTGGCACAGAGCTGAGGACAGAGGCTGTTTTCCAAGAGGACATTGGCATAATTAATCAGGCACCTCACATACCAATTGTGAGATGGTTTCTAATGGCCCTAAAACTACTGTCACCAAATTCACATCTTTTGAGCTTGCACACAGCGTGTCATGATAAGTGTCTCATGTCTAATTTTTTGCTGAACTACATATTTTCTCAGTGCCCTCTTCACTTGCTTCTACTAGTCTAGCAATGTTGTTTTTAGGGGCTGACTCACAGCCATCCAATGTGACAGAGTAGAGCCATCATATAGCATTTTCTAGGCTGTAATCTTTATGGGAGCGGGTTGCCAGGTCTTTCTTCTGTGCAGCTTCTGGGTGGTTTTGAACTGCCACCTTCTGGTTAACAGCCAAGCATTTAGCCGTTGCACAACCTGAGTTCCTCAGTCTAGCAAAGCTATAGTGTATTAGCTTCCCAGGGCTGCTGTAACAGTTTAACACAAAGTGGATGGTTTTAAACAACTGAAATGTATTTTTCCCTCCACAGTTCTGGAGGCTGAAAGCCTGAATTTGGAACATTGGTGGGGCTGTATTCTTTCTGAAGGCTCTAGGGGAAGGTCTTTTCTCACCTCTTTTAGCTTCTTATGGCTCCAGGCATTCCTTGGTTTGTGGCAGCATGGCTCCAATCTCTGCCTCTATCTTCCCATGGTTGTCTTCCCTCTGTGTCTCTTCCTCTCTTTCCACAAGGCTACTAGTCATATAGTGATTCCACCTTAGCTAATCCCTTCTGCAAAGACCCTCTTTTCATGTAAGGTCACATTCACAGGCACTAAGAGTTAAGACCTGAGACATCTTTTGAGGGGACACAACTCCACTCTTAATACTACGTGCAGTGCTCATTCTCATGGGTGGTTTGTTGGCCCCACAGGAATGAAGTGGAGGCTGAGTGGTCTGAACACCATCCCAGGGCTCGATGGGTGCCCCTACCGCAGTCAGTGGTGAACTGGAGGAGACGGAGTCCCATCAAACACCTGCCTGCTGACTCAGGTCATATAAAGCGACCGCTCACATGGATGCCACAGGCCTCTGGCTCTGGGCATGGCTCCTGGGTGAGTCTGGCACAAGGCAGACACTCAGTATCATCAGGGTCTTGACCATCTAAGTAGCAGAAGGGTAGGAAGCAGGGGAAACAATATATGAAATTACACATCTTTCAACAAAGCAGAAGAGCAGTCCACAACTCATGGCATGAATTGGTTTCTCAATGGGTTACTTGTGTCTTCCCACTTATTCCGGTCAGGGGTAGGTAGAGAGACAGAAGGGATCTGGTGCTGTTTCTAATGGAGGCATCCAAAAATGAGCTGTTGTGTTTTTCTTCTTCAAGCAAATCCTGAGGCCAGTGGCTGAATCTGCTATTCTCTTTTCCTTTTCTGGGAAAGTTCACGGGTCTTTGGCCCTAAATAAGCTTAGTTCTCTACAGCTTCCCGCAAGGAAATTAAATTTTCAGGTCTTGAACAAATGTTTAGTTATCACTAATATAATCATTGGTGCTGTCACTGCAGGGCTGGAGAAGCAGGGTGGGAGGATGGGATTTGACAGCAAGGAAAAAACATTTCTCCTCTGCTTTCCCTCCTAGACATATGCACACATGTGTACACGCAGACACACATACCATGCACACACCAGCACAACCACACACACCCATACACCAGAGGATGGGCTTTTCCAGCAACAGTTACTAACCTGATTGACTTTAAAAAAATTCAGTCCAGCCACCGTTTATCACGTGTCTACTAGACTGAAAGGAGTTCTGATGGCACGAATGGTGACAAACTCACCCGCTAACTGAAAGGTTGGTGGCTACCCAGCAGCTCCAAGGCAGAAAGGATCTGTTTTTCTGACGTGGCAAGTAGCTCAGAGGTAGGCAATCCAGGCTGGGAGTGTTGTTTAAGGGTCTCAGCAAGGACCGTAGGCTCTGTCTCTCCTCTGTTTCTGGTGTGTGGCCGCTCTAGTCCCAGGCATGTTGAAATGGAAGGAGGAAAGTGGGAATGGGCTAAAGAAACAAGCCAGCTGTATTTGCTCCCCTTTGAAGAACTTTCCAGAAAGGCCCAACTAGGGATTTCACGTTACACCTCGGGGGCCAGAACTACACCAGATGATCAACCCAAGCTGCCAAAAAAGCTGGGCTATCATACATTTTTTAACTAGAATGCAGCACAATGGTTAAACACTCAGCTATCTGCTTCCTTAAAATTTCAGCCCAGCAAGCTCTGTGGGACAGCGATGGAACACGATGACAACAACTGGGCTGGAGAAACCCCTGGGTGGCACAAGTGGTTTAACATTGAAAGTCCTCACAGTCTGTTTCTGAAAGGTCACCTGAAAAGACCATGGAGGGCAGTTCTGTTCTGAAATACGTGGCGTTGCCATGAGTTGGAATTGACTCAGCAGTCACTGGTTTTGGTTCTGGTGTTCAGCCTGAGTCAGACACTGGGACTGCAGGGGGATGTGGGTACTGCAAGCATGACTGTGTCTTGGTTCTGCCTTCCGGGAGATTCCAGAACAATGTACTGGGGGAGAGAGATGCCTCTACCACCATCTCATAAAAGGTAACTGTGATAAGGACTGTGTGAGGGATTATAAATTGCTAAAGGCTGTGGTCTTTCTTTATTCTTAAATATGATCCTGGAATGGTTGTACAGGTTCTCACTATAATTTTGGAGTCAGCCAGTCTTGTCCTGAATTGGGCTTCATTTGAATACTAGGTTTGCTACTTCAGAGAAGTGAAGATAGTTTTGAACCCTAGCTTCCAAGACCTGTTAATACCACCTGGCACAGTAGTGAGTGCTGGCCTATTGACCCAAAAGTTCAGCAGTGGTTCAAACCTCTCAGAAGGCCTATAAGGGAAAAGATCTGGTGATCTAGTTCCTGTAAAGATGACAGCCTACAAAACCCTGTCATACAGCACTGCTAGGAGTTGGAAGCTACTCCTTGGCACACCTCAGTGATAACCATGACCTGTATGTAATCAGATGGCATTCTGCTGCAGATGCCAAAGATCCGATAGCAGTAGCCTTAACCTAACAGAAACTTGTTTTTTCTATGTAACAGGTAGCTCACGGGTAGGTAACCCAAGCTGGGATGGTTGCTCAAGAGACTCAGCAAGCACCCAGGCTCCCCTGCTCTTCTCTTTCTGGTATGTGGCCATTCCAGTCCCAGGCAAGCTAAAAGGTTAAAGGGCAACAGCTGAAGACAATACCCCAGGGAACCCTTGAGACAAAAATTGGACTAGACTATAAGACGTTCGGCTGTAGGAGCAGCTGCTCTGTGAAAGGAGGCGGGAGGGTGGGGAGGAGTACAGGGTGGAGAGGAGGAGTGTGTTGTCACAGGGTTGGGAGAGCAGCTAGAGTTGTACAGAACTCTGTAAATGGGATTTTGCACAGCAAATTCAGTTGGATTGTAAACTTTCACTCAATAGCAATAAAAGAAAACAAAGGAAAAAGGGAAAGGGCAAAATGAGAAGGGGCTAAGGAGACAAACCAGATGTATCTGCTCCCCTTTAAAGAACATTCCAGAAAGGCTCACCTAGTGAGCTCATGCTACACCTCAGGGGCTAGAACTATGCCAGATGATCAATCCCACCCACAACAGAAGCTAGGATATCAAACTTTTTAACTTAGTATGTGTCACAATGGTTAAGCACTCAGCTGCTAACCTCAAGGTGGCAATTTGAACTCACCCAGTGTCTCTGTGGAGGAAAGGACCTGGTGATTTGCTCCTGAAAAGATATTAGCCTAAGAAAGCCTTCGTGGCAGTTCTACTCTGTCTTATAGGGTTGCTTGAAGTCAGAACTGACTTGATTCTACATAATAACAGCAATATTTTTTGTTTCAAACAAAATTGAACTTCTCTAAGGAAGGAAGGGAAATCCTGGTGGCATAGTGGTTAAGTGCCACGGCTGCTAACCAGAAGGCTGGCAGTTCAAATCTGCCAGATGCTCCTTGGAAACTCTGCGGGGAGCTCTAGTCTGTCTATAGTGTAGCTAAGAGTCAAAATTTGACATGAAAGCAGTGGGTTTGGGTTTAAGGAAGGAAGAAGGGGAGACCGCAGCTGTGCCTGCCACAAAGCCTTGGGGAGCTGAGAAGATTCCCTTAGACAATTCTTATTAAACTTCTATTCTAATGCCTGACATGTGGTAACTATTATTATTAGCTGAGACTTTCCCCAACGTCTTTCCAGAGAATTGTCTGTCAAGATAGCTGACGCAGATTCAGTCCTTTCACTATTCTGGGACACCCCCACTCGCACCCCCACCCGCACCCCCACCTGCACCCCCACCCCACCTGTCTGAGTCTCACTCATTGTTCATGACTCAGGCAGTCTCATCTGCTCCACAACCTACCGTCACCTCTCTGGTCCTTAAGGGTCTCATTTGCTATTTTAAAGCCTGTAGAGTGAAATGATAGCATCACTCAAAGGTAATTTAACATCTATTTCCTGGAATGACTAAATCTGTATCTATGTATTTTTCTCCCAACCAGGTTATACATTTCTCAAGGGTGGGAGTTACATTTCACTCCTGTATCCCTGCCTCAATGCTCTTATTATCGGTTGTTACACACTGTAAATGTCCGTGTTCAATACAGTACAGAATATTCTAAGCCAGCCAAGCCAAGTGCCGTCGAGTCGGATCCGATAAGGTGACTAGTTTTTGTTTAGGCAGTTGGCAGGACTAAGGATGCAGGATGTTGCTGTTTCCAGGTGCCTTTCAGTGAATTACAACTCATGGAGACATCACATGACAGAGGAGAATTGCCCCACAGAGTTTTCAAAGCTTTAATCTTTACAGGAACTGATGGGCATGTCTTGTCCCTGTGCAGCTGCTGGATGAGTTTGAACCATCAACCTTTTGGTTAGCAGCTGAGTGCTTAACTGTCATGCTAACAGGGCTCTTTGAATGCAGTATGCCGGAGTTTACTCCCATGTGTAACCAATCGCATTCTCTTGAGCACATGCTGTTCTACGCACACTGATTTTTAAAGCTAAGGCAACCAAGGTGTGGTCAAGAAGAGACACACTGTGGTGACCCTCAGAACTTATTATTAGACACACTTGAAATGACTCTGATCCATGGTGACATTTATGTGTAACAGGATGACGTTATGTGTGACAAAACAGAACAGCATCACCGCCTTATCTTCCAGCATTGTATCTGGCAATACTCTGTTATGATCCATAGTGTTTCCATTGGCTGATTTTCAGACATAGATCTCCAGGCATTTCTTCCTCATCTTAGTTTGGAAGCTCTTCTGAAACCTGTTCACCATGGGTCACACTGCTATTTGACATAGTGATGGGGCAGTCTCCATCATCACAGCAACACACAAGCCCCCAAAGTATGCCAAACTGAGAGATGGGTGGTAGGACCCCCAGAGTGGGGACAATGAAAAGTGAAGCTTAGCAAGTAGATCTGGAATCAAGTATTTGTTTCTTCAGATGCTCATTTGTTCACTTATTCCCTCATTTCAGCGGCTGAGAGTCTGCTGTGGGCCAGGCACAGTTTTGAGTGTGACCCTCTTAAGCCTGTGTCACTTTCCACAATTCCTATCCACCTTGAGGCAAGATGAATGCCTTTGCTCAGATTTACACTCAGTTTCTCCAGGTTTGGACTCAGGGGGACTTCCCTGGGCCCATCAATTTCAAAACCGTTTCCTCAACCTGACTCAGCCACTTGCTTTCAAGTGAAGCCCTGCCAAGTCATTCAGAAAGGGGAACACAAAGCGAAGCGGCTGTGGGTGGGGAAGCCGCATTCTTACCTGCCCCTTCTCAATCCAGCTTATGTACTGGTCCTTCTGGGGTCCTCACGTGAACACCAGTACCCCCATGCTGTCTGCACAATGTGGAAAAGAAAACGCTTATCTTTAGACAGATTTGATTTTGTTGCTCAAAATGAATGAATTCAGCCAATCATTTGTGAGCTCTTGTCACGTGTCAGGTGCAAGGTTGGCATGGAAGACAAGGACACCAAGACGTTAACGGATCAATTTAGTAACCTATCAAGTATGTGATTAGACTGTGTTAACTGATGAGGCTATCTTTATCTTCATAAAATTGATGGAGCACTTTCCACTTGGCAGACTCCACGCCGGTACGTTAGATACACTTTCTCTTTGAGTCCTTTGAGGAGTCCCGTCAACACTCTGAGATGGGTCCAAGGTAGAATAAGTATCCTTTGTCATCCCCTGCCTTCCACTTTTGTCCATGAGTGGTACAAGTGATTAAGCACTGAGCTGCAAAACTAGAAGGTTGGTAGTTTGAATCACCAGTGGCAGTTAGAAAGAAAGGCCTGGCTATATACTTTCTCAAAATCAGCCATTACAAACCCTGTGAAGCACAGCCTTACTCTGACACATGGGGTGGCCATCAGGCGGGGTAGACTTGAAAACAAATGGAAACAAAACAAAAGCTCTCACTTGGTGTTGAAGCCAGGAGGAAGCAAGGAGAGTTACAGACCTAAAAACAGGACCTGAAATTCTGAGATCCGTTTTCAGAGTGTTCCATGGCAACACAGAGTGAGTTCTGGAGAACAGAAATAGTGGCATGGCCTTTCCAGGTGAACAGGACATCTCCGTGACACCTTGCCTCTGAGTGTCCCTTAGGTCCACTGAGGATGGCTGAGATCTGAAAATGGCCCCATGCCTCTTGACTAGCAAAGAAAATCCAGGTCCCTGAGCTACTGTTATGTGGTCACTGGGATGTGGTGTGAGGGAACATCACAGCAAAGTTGTCAGTATGGAGGAGCCCGAAACCTGGGGCTTAGTGAGAGAGCAACACTAGGTCACAGGAGACACAGAGCCAAAGAGCACTGAGTCGCTGGGAGGACAACGTGCATTGCCTCTGCCACTATGCTGGTTATTACATTAGTGGAAACCCTGGTGGTGTAGTGGTGAAGTGCCACATCTACTAACCAAAGAGTCCCCAGTTCCAATCTACCAGGTGCTCCTTGGAAACTCTATGAGGCAGTTCTACTCTGATCTATAGTTTCTGTGAGTTGGAATCGACTTGATGGTGGTGGGTTTGGCTTTTTGTTTTTAAAATTACACGAGTTATGGGAATTTTGAGGTAGTTGTGACTAGGTGCAAAGCCAACACCCACCCAGAAGGATCATTTACCTCAGTGGAGGAGAGTCACACCACTGACTGGTACCTAGACCAGCCAGGACAACAGGTGTTACTTGGAAAAGATGACTTTCCTGTAAGCCCACAAAGGTAGGAAGTGGCCTTTTGGGGACTTAGTGTGCCTGTTAAGGAGTCCTGATGGCACAGTGGTTAAGCCTTTAGCACCCAACCAAAAGGTTGGTGGTTCAAACCCATCCAGCAGCCCTACAGGAGAAAGATGAGAGATCTGCCCATGTAAAGATCACCACCTAGGAAACCCTAGGGAGCAGTTCTACTCTGTCAGATGGCATCACTGTGACTTGAAACTGCAGTCCTGTTAGGGTGACAGGAAGGAGAAAGGGGAGGGGAGGAACTTTTGGTTTGATTAAGTAATTACCCAAAAGAGATGGACTTTCGCCAGAGAAATGATGATGTTATCTTGAGATGGAGAGATGAAGAATTTTTCACCATTCATGGAAGCAAGGGTACAGAATCCTGCCTGTGAATTTGACATTTACAACAGGAATTTAGGTAAAAAGATCCTCAGATATTCCCACTTCTGGTTTTCTATTCTCAGACAGCCTCCTCATAATCTTAAGTGGCTGCTGGGACCAGTGTAGATATTAAACCTATGAATAATGGCTGAGGCTTCATCTTTAAATGCTATGGTTCCCCTGAGGGAGCACATACTCATATTCATCTTTTAATCAATGGAGAAACTCAGGATGACTCATCTCCTTAGAGCTGAGGAGGAAGACTTAATGCCCTTGACTAGAGTCCCTTGGTTTCTAGTCACTTCTAGGTGGTGCTGGATCAACCCGATGGGGAAGGACACACACACAAGGGAAGCAGGGCAAGAAGTGCCGGGAGGAGAGGTGACAGCTATTTGGGGTAAGGACTTCTTCCTGGCAGTGGCTTCACCTTGCTCAGACCCGGCTCCAGTTCAGAAGTTCAGCTGCCTTTTCGAATACTCACTCCCAGATTTGCATGCACACACGCAAAGCCCTCACTCACCCCACTGCTGCAAGTGATCTTGCCCAGGGGCTTTTGTCTCTTTTAAGTGCAGGAATTTCCCAAAAACCTACTGCTGTTGAGTCAATTCCAACTTATAGTAATCCTATAGACAGAAGTAAAATTGCCCCATCAAGTTTCCAAGGAGCACCTAGCAGATTTGAACTACTGACCTTCGGGTTAGCAGCCATAGCACTTAACCACTACTCTACCAGGGTTTACAAATGCAGAAAGAGGAAGAAATTATGAAAAAGTAAACAAACAACCCCCCCCGCCCCCTGTCCCCAAAAAGCACCACTTTGTAAAGACCTGTGGCGGACAACTTCATCCTTAAACCCCTTGAAGTAAAAGAAAATCCACACAATTTTTTTCACTAAATTAAGTTGCTGGGGACATTTACATGGGATGACCACATGAAGTTGGCTCCACTCAGGAAAACACAATATAACTACTTACAAACCTGATAAATGAAGAGGTAAGAATTCACTTTCCGGGTAGCTGCTTTGTTTCAGCGCTGGATTCTTTGAAGCAACAGTTCTCTGGGGCATTTAGGAATTTGCTTATAGGTTGTAAGTACTTGACAGAAGGTAGATACAACAAACCAGAGTTAGGAGACAGTGTCTGCTATAGATCCAGCAGAAATGAACAATAAAGATGCAGTGCCTTTGAAATTATGTAAACCAGCGGGGAAACAGAGTGGATTTCCTAAATCTAATTTGCACACGGCATAAAATATTAGCCTTTGAAAAGACCTAATGTTTACTACTTATGTGTTGGCAAGTGACCACTTTATTTACCTGAATGACCACAAGAACTGTCACAGGTAGAATTTATTATACTGACTTTACAGCTGAGTAAACTGAGGCCCAGAATGGGAAGAAAGTTGTCGAAGTCATGGATGATTCAAGAGCACCTTAGTCCATAAATTGACTTGTCGTAAATCCTACTGGGTCTTGGTTTTTTTTTGTATGAAGCACAGGAGTTAATCAGCATTCCTTCTTCTGTGAGAAAAAACGTTCTTTAAAAAGGAAACTGTTTTTGGATAGAGAGTGAATTAAAGAGTAAACATGAGCCTCTCTGGTAGTTTATTTTCACTGAGCACACACACTCCAACGATAATTCATCCAGAATGTGAGCTGGAACTCATTAGAAGTCACAGGCCCTGGGGGAGAAGATAAAACCACGATTAAAGACATCTGAGCCCTTTAGGACAATTTATTATCTCGGATTTCATTTTTAATAGGAGCCACTAATTCACACAAGAAGCCCCTGGGGCAAGCTAATGATGTCCTCAATTGCTGTGGGGCTTGAGAGTTTTCCCACCATTCACTGGCTCCCGGGCTGGGAGCTGTACCAGACCCGCTGGGTGATGCCAGGTCCAGGGACTCCTTGGGAACCTCTATCAGGGTGGTAGTGGAGGACAGTCTCTAAAACAGCATTTAATTGTCCTCAGTATCACATACTTCATTGCTGAACATCACTACGGTCACCTTCAAAGTACTCCCCTTGGGAAGCTGTGCACCAATGCCAGTGCCTAGTCCACCCTTCATAGCAATTTTGGAACTCTTTCTGGTATGGCCGTTGTACACGATGGCATAGAGGCAAGTTCGTGCATTTAATTGTGTAGTTCTCTGCGAGGGAGTTTTTGGCCAGTAAACAAATGACTGCATTGGAACACCTTCCCTACTCACCTAATCTGGTCCCCAATGACTTTTTTCTTTACCTGAGAATAAAGGAAATATTGTTGAAAGGAAGACATTTTGATGACATTCAGGATGGTAAGGATAATATGACAACAGCTCTGATGGCCATTCTAGATAAAGAGTTCCAAAATTGCTCGGAAAGGTAGACTAGACAGGCACCAGGGCGTAGCTTCCCAAGGGGAGTACTTTGAAGGTGATCATAGTGATATCCAACTATGCGGTATGTAGCACTTTTTCTTGGGGTGAGTTCTCAAACTTAATTGTCAGTCCTCGTATGTCAGCTATTCTTTCTCAAAGATCTCTGCACTCATCCTAACAGAGGGTGACATAACGGTCAAATCATTAATGGGGTAGGTAGCAGAATGGTACATTCCTTGGTCATGTGAACAGCTAACTTGCTTAGCTGCTAACCAAGTATTGGAGATTCTAGTCTACCCACAGGCACTTTGGAGGAAAGTTGTGACAATCTACTTCTGAAGGATCAGCCATTGAAAACCCTATGAAGTATTGTTGGACTCTGACACACACAGAGTAGCCATGAGTCAGAATGACTTGACAGTAACTGATTTAGTAGAGTGGCAGAGGTGAAAGGATAGCTGTTCTCAGTGCCCAGTTCTCTCATTCAGCTACTAAGTGTGCAACATGATGAGAGTTTTAGTCATCTAGTGCTGCTATAATAGGAATATCACAAGTGGATAACTTTAACAAACATAAATTAATTTCTCACTGTTTAGAAGGCTAAAACTGCACATTCAGGCTGCTGGCTCTAGAGGAAGTCATTCTTTCTCTAGCAGTTCTGGGAGAAGGTCCTTATCTTCTTTCAGCATCTGCGGGTCCAGCATTCCCTGGAGATCTCCATGTGTCTTTGTGTAACAGATTACAATTCAGGATCAGAAATGACTTAGGATGCCATTTGTCAGTTAGGACAGTTTCTCTGTCACACCTATAGGCAGACCTCTCTCTCAGCCCTTTGTCTCTTGGCCCCTCAGCCTGGTCTCAACTCTGCCCTGCTCAGACAACGGTAATGAAGCTTTTGAACCCCACTGATTAGCACCCAGAGGCACCCCATTCTTCCAATAAGACTTGACCCAAAGGCACTCAGCTCTGTAGCTTCACTGTTGAGATACTCGAGAGTGCACTGTCTCCTGATGCTACCACTGTCACTTCTCTGCCACTGCTTTTTGCTTTCTTGCACTGTCTCAAGTGTTACAGATCTCTGTCTCCTTGGCCTAGAATGTTCACAGGGCAGGTACCCCAGGTCCAAAGAATGTGCTCTGCTCCTAGCTCTTCTTTCTCGGTGCTGGTGAGGTCTTCTGCCTCTGATTGCTTCTCTCCCTTTTTATCTCTCGTAGGGTAAAAGATGTGCTCAAATAAAAGTTTGACTTGAGTAAGGGAGTAACTTGAGTCACGCCTTCTTGAAAGGAAGTGACTCAAGATATACCCTACCCTAATCCTAATTCAGAAACCCTGATGGCATAGTGGCTGCTAGCCAAAAGGTTGGCAGTTCAAATACTCCAGGTGCTCCTTGGAAACTCTATGTAGCAGTTCTAATCTGTTCTACAGGGTGGCTATGTGTTGGAATCTATTCAATGGCAGTGGGTTTGGTTTCTGGGTTTGGGATCCTAACTCATGAACATACAGAGGTTAGGATTTAAAACAGATCATAAATTGAGGATAATTACATAAATCACAACTTGAGGACAACCACACAATATTGGAAATCCTGGCCTAGCCAAGTTGATATGTACTTTTGGGGGACAGAATTCAATCCATAACATTCTACGTTTGGCCTCTCCAAATTCATGTGTAAAACACACTCACTGTATCACATCATTCTGCTAACCCCACCATACCCACTGCTGTCAATTCTGATTCATAGTGACCCTATAGGACAGAGTAGAACTGCCCCACAGAGTTTCCAAGGGGCATCTGGTGGATTCGAACTGCTGACCTTACAGTTAGCAGATTAGCACTTCACCACTACACCACCAGGATTTTCCTCTTATCATCAAGAATCTATAGAGATTCCTTGTAATCATTATAAAAGTTCTTTCTCCTGCATAGACTTCCCATTGGAAACTTTTAAGACCCCAGACACCACTCATCCTTATAAATAGCAACTGGGCACTACCTGGTTAAGTGGATTTCTTCACTGTGCCATATTCTAGACGCTCTGCTTCTGTGGTCTGTGGACTGATGTTCGTGTAGGAAAAGCCCACATTAAGAGGACCAGTTTAGCAGGGACCAGGAGAGTTTGCCTATGGTGTGAAATCAGTTGGATAGTAGATTGTTTTACTATTGTCACAAGCGTGAAATGTTGTATGATGAGATAGTCATTAAGTAAAGAGTAGGTGTAGATCATGAATAAAAGAGCATGGCATAGTTTCTGGGACATGGCAAGAGCTTGTTAAGTAAAACTGAGTTTGTTTAGCTTAGGGATGCTAATGAGAATAGGAGGCTTGATTATCACCTTCACATACATGAAGTATTGTTAATGAGTCACTTATGTTAAGCTCTGTAAGAGACAGACTAAATGCTTTGTACTATTCTTAAGTCTGTATCATCCAGAAAGATAATTTAATTTAAGCAGGCACAATTTAATTAGACATAAAAATAACTTGACCTTACACTGACTATAAAATTCCAGAATAAATTATTGCAATTAGCTGTGAAGGTTGTAGTCACAGTGACATTTGAAGGGCTGCTATGTATAGTGGTGCAGGTTGTATATGAAACAAAACCAGGGTCTGCCATTTACATCATAGTCTATATGAACCGTACCATCTAGAGTTGTGCAATACACAGCCAGCCTGGCCTTTTGTGACTGTCCTGACTATTTGTCTTACAGTGATTAAACTGAAGCTGGTTCCCTTTCCAGCTGTGAAAATACATGACTTTAAATACAGCTGCTGGTTGAGATGATTATCTAGGAAAGGTAGTACAAGTCACAATTGCACAATATAAGTCACACTCAGGATTCCATAGCGGTCATAGGTCGTAGACCTATGTGTTGAATCCTGAACACAACCGTTCCTGGGAATAACTACCAAAAAGTCAGATCTGCCACTTAAGCTTTTTAAAACACAGAAGCTGTTTAACACAATGATCGGTACCTAGTCTGGAGTTAGAGTGACTGGATTCATATCTGATCACTGCCATTTGTTTCACTGGCGATCTTGATGAATCAGAAAGAAAGTTTCTGTAATTAACAGAAAACAAAGTAAAAGTGTTTTTAAAAATAAGTAGAAGTTATCCTATTTTTTGATCTAAATGTTGACATATACGAGTGTGTGTGCACGCGCGTGCCACCCCTCCCACCCCATTTTACATTGTCACCGGCTCTGGTATTGGCAAAATGATGCCACTGCTCTTGCTCAACATTGCCTGTGAGTGTGCACTGAGCCTGCAGACTGGCCATCGCATCATGGGGAAAAAACCCAGAGATTCACAGTAGAGCACACTTTTAAGAAACAACTGCATCATCAATACTTTGACGTCACAGAGAATTATCGTATCTGAAAAACTTGGATATTGCTATCTATCAGCAGAAAAGTCATTCAGAAGAGTTAGGTTTTTAACATTAAGCGAAATCAGTAATAGTTGGTTTATTTCACCTATACATGTATCTATCTATGTGTGTGTGTATATATGTACATATACACACATATATGAAACAAATTGTATATGTATATATATATATACAAATATACACACACACATGCATATTATATATATGTTGATGGCACAGTAGTTATGCATCTGGCTGCTAAATAGAAGGTCAGCAGCTCAAATCCACCAGCTGCTTCACGGAAATGATATGGAGCAGTTCTGCTCTGTTCTGTAGGGTCAGTATGAGTCAGAATCAACTCAACAGTAACGTAAAGACATTACCAACAATAATGTTACATTCCATTACAACAGTATATGAAAACATAACTAAGCTTAGCTTAGTTTTGATACCTATATGTACTCACCATGAGTGGTATAAAAAAATAAGTCCGTAAGTGTTCTTTCATTAACTGTAAAAATAGTTCAGAGTGCTAAGAACCATGTTCACTTGCTGACTGTTTTCTGTCTCGGTTAAGCAGAAGGTAACGATGCGCGTTATGACATAGAGCACCCTGCATCCGAAGAACTGGAGTACGTCCTATCACGTAAAGGCCAGAGAGAGGGCAGGGCTGGGCCTGGCTCACTCGGCAGCCAACAGCATTGTTAAGGCCACGTGTTCTTGTCCCTTTCCCATGTGTCCGTCTTTAGTCCATCAGCTATTCTCTGAGGCTTGTGCCCTTCAGGGTCTTAAAGTGGCTGTGCCAGAGCTGGACATGCCACGCATATGACAATGAGTTATGGCAGAAAGCAAGTATTTCTTCTGTATCTTGCTTCCATTGGTAGGGTTCCCAGCCAACTTCCCCGCATGTCCTATTGGCCAGAAACACGCCTTACACCCATAATCACTGCCAGTGAAAATGGGGTTTCCGCTGGCTTGGGTCAGTTATGACTCACACTTCTGCGTGGAACAGGACTTGACCTCCTATGAAATACATGATCTCATGAGCGAAACCGAGGTTCTGTTAGCAAGGAAGACACAGGGGAAGAAGCTGTTGGTCAGCCACACTCAGCAAATTGTTTGTCTTATCTTTGCCAGGTATTCTCACGTGTATGTTAGTGATAATAATAACTACCCTGAAGGATTGTTTCGAGGATTAAATAAAACACATGAAATGCCGTAGTGCCTGCTAAATGATAGGGGCTCAAAAAGTACTTGCTGTTAGTGATACGGTTCTTATTATAGAATTATTATCATAATGCCACTCTTGATCTAGATAATTAAGGTCCCAATCTACTACTGGAGAGAAGGAAAATGTGGTCCTGAATTAACCTTAGATATTAGCATAGGACAAACCCTGGTGGCACAGCGGTGACAAAAAAATTCAGTCTAACCTGACTTAGTTGAAAAAAAATAGAGATCTTATAAATGAACTCACAAGTCATTCTTGTTTCATGTGTGTCTTGATCCAGGAGCTTCAAATGATGGCATTAATATTCAGTTTATTTTCTTGTCTTTCCTCTGCCTTTGTTAGTTCCTGGTTTTATTTTTAGGCTTCACGATGTGCTGTTGTTGTTGTTAGGGACCATTTAGTTTGCTTTGATTTATAGTGACACTAGGTACAACAGAACAAGACAATGCCCAGTCTTGCACCATCTTCATGACTGTTGTCATGCCTGAGTCTGTTGTTGCAGCCCCTGTGTCAATCCACTTGGTTGAGGGGCTTCTTCTTTCTCACTGAGCTTCTACTTAACTAAGCATGAGGTCCTTCTCTAGGGACTGATCCCTCCTGAGAATATTCCCAGAGTACACGAGATGTAGTGCTGTCCTCCGTACTTATAAGGAGCATTCTGGCTGTACTTGTACCAAGACAGATTGATTTGTTCTCCAGACAGTCTGTGGTATATTCAGTTTTCCTTGCAACACCATAATTCAAAGGCATCAATTCTTTGGTCTTTTTTATTCATTTCCCAGGTTTTGCACACACATGAGACAATTGAAAACACTGTGTCTTGGGTCAGGCACACCTTAGTCTTCAAGGTGATGTCGTTGCTTTTTAAAGAGATAATTTGCAACAGATTTGTACAGTGCAATTCTCATCTTTCAGGTTGAAGCCTAATGGCAAAGAATAAGTGTCTATTTGTCTCTGGTCTCACAAAAATTTCACTGATTCTGATTGGGTCACATGTCTACCCTTCAAACAGTCGGAGCTCAGGGTTGGAGCTGGGGTGGAATTCTCCTTCACTGGAGCATATGGCATAAGAGGGAAGTAGACATTCCCAGGGGAAAATCTGGGACTCTGTATCAGAAGTGGTCTGAATGAATGCTGAATCACAAAGCAACAGATGTTCACTACAAAATGCACAAGTAAATGAATGAATGAATGAGTTATACTGAACTGGGTAGTAAAAGCAAATATAAAAAGAAAAGGACTATCAATTTCAAAGGAGGAAGAGATTTTTGTTGGTGTAATCAAAAAAGGATTTTTAGAGAAGGTGAGATTTGTGGGCAGTTGTAGCATTTTATAAGCTTCAAGGAACGAAAGGCATTTCTGTTTGAGAAAAGTGCAGTGTTCGAAGATAGTGTTTTAATTATCTGGTGCTGCTTAACAGAAATACCACAACTGGATGGCTTTAAAAAGAGAAATTTTATTTTGTCACAGCCCAGTAGGCAAAAAGTCCAAATTCAGGTTATCAGTTCCAGGGGAAGGTTCTCTCTGCTGGCCTGGAGGAAGTTTCTTGTTGCCAGTCTTCCCGTGACTGGAAGCTTCTGAGGTACAGGGACCCAAGTCCTTTCCAAAGGGTATACTCAGCTCCCAGCACTGCTTCTTGGTGGCATGTGGTCCCCAGAACTGCTTGCCTCCCTTTCTTTTATATCCCAAGAGTTTGCCCCAAGCCACAGCACAATCCCACACCTCAAACCCTGCCCCACCAAATCAAATGCAGCCCATCTACTCTCACTAAACATCACAGAGGTAGGATTTACAACAGGAGAGACATCATACAGTACCAGGCATCGTGGCCTAGGTACACCACTAAGTAGACTATTTTAGGGAACACAATTCAATCCATGACAGGTAGGATGAATTGACACAAGGGGAACGTCATTGGGATTGAAGGTTTCTGTTGGAGAAAGGTATGAGATGGGAGTGGGAAGAAAGCGGTTGCCAATCTGGTATAAGGCATTTTTATTTGTCCTGGTTAGTCACAAGAAGGCAATATAGATTTTTTTAAAAAAGACTATTTGTTTAATTGAAAATATACAGGTTTCTGTATGTACATTTTTGTGACACTGATTATAGTCTTCAAGTTGTGCAACTATTCTCACCCTCCCTTTCTGAATCGTACCTCTCTCATTAAGGTTTCCTATTTAATTTTTAGAATTCCTGTTATCAGTGTAATCCCATATAGCCAGTTCTTAGAAGAGCAAAACACTTAAAGCAGATCTTTTTTCACTAGTGAAGCAAAGCTATTGTTCAGCTTTAAGAAGACTTTCGGGGTTTTTATTGATTTAAAGTTATTTCAAGATGATACTTTCAGAGGTTCATCCATCCTCCGTGGCTCCAGAAAGTCTGGAGTCCGTGGGAATTTGAAATTCTGTTCTGTGTTTTCCCACTTTTGATCAAGATTCCTCTGTGCAATCTTTGATCAAAGTGTTCAGTAATGGTAGCCGGGCACCATGCAGTTCTTCTGGTCTCATGGCAAAGGAGGTAGTTATTCATGGAGGCAACTAGCCACACGTTCAGTATCTTCCTCATTTTCCTCACTCTGCTTCTTGCGTTGCTCCAGATGAATAGGTACCAACTGTTGTGTCTCGGATGGATGCTTGCTAGCTTTTAAGACTCTAGGCACTATGCAACAAAGTAAGAGGTAGAACAGAAGCATTAAACATGTTAGTAGGCCAATAACTAGGATATCCTATGAAACCATGACCGTAAACCTCCAAAATAAGGAATCAAATCTTATGAGGCATTTGTTGTTCATAAGCAGCCTCAGAAATTTTTTTTTAAGTTGATGTTGCAAATATGTCACAAAACTTTTGCTAATTCAATAACAGCTATTACAATAATCAACTATGCAATCCTACCCTTAATTGATGTAATTTTAGGCAATATAGACTTTGGGGCAGCCTCCTATCAGGATGAAGATGGTGTCTTGGATAAATTGGGGATGAAGGCAGCCAGAGACGGGCCAAGCAGGTTGGCCAGTGTGAAAATGAAGAGCAGGCAGTTTGTCTGAAGAAATGATGGCTGGAATCTAACAAGACAGTAGAAGTGGGGGTGAAAACAAGAGAGGAAGGAGGAAGTCTAGAGGATCTTGCCTTGGGGTCATGAACCTTTTCTCTTTCACACATGCATAGCACGCAGCTAGTGAACAAAACTCCTGAAACTTAATGCAAAATTTGATTTACACAAGAGTTTCCCCAGGAAGAGAGCCCGTATTCTTTGTTTCATTTTCAAAGTGCTCTGTAACTTCAGAAGAGTAAACCACTGGTGAAAGCTCTTTTATATACTTTATTGAGGAATACTATACATACAGAAAAGTGCACCTAGGTTTATGCTCACAGTTTGCTAAGTTTTCATAAGGAGTATACCCCTAGCGGTATGGTTGTTCAGTGCTGTGGTTGCTAACCAAAGGTCAGTGGTTCAAATCCACCAGACACTCCTTGCAAACTCTATGGGCAGTTCTACTCTGAGCTATACAGTTGCTGTGAGTTGCATTCTGCTTGACAGGGGTCTTTTTTTTTTTTTTTTTTTGAAGGCGTTTGAATACCTCTGAGTTTCCAGCACCTGGGTCAAGACATAGAACCGTAGCAACACCCAGAAATCCCCTCAAGCCCTTCTTACCACTCCTCTATACCCTTCCCCCTCTATGGGTGACCAGTAGCCTGATTTCACACTCTGGTCTAAGGGATGAAACCAGTGCTGCAACCCATTTGGATCCAGAAGAGTCCAGTCACCATCTCTAGAAGAAACTATAGGCTAGAAAATCGTATAGGGTGGGCATGCCCCAGGATTTGAAGATAAAATTGGACTAGAAAGCTACTGTGACAACACCTTCCAAACATCTCCACGTTGCTTCAGTGCTGGGAAGACAATTCTATGCAGCTCCCCTCCCCCACATCCCATCTGCCAAACTTCTGACCATCTGACCTGAGGCCACTGGACTCTTTCCATGGCCTAAATCTCTGCGTTTTATTTCATTTGCTACATTAGTCATCACAATCCTGGGGGCTGGGCGGCCAGAGGAACAAAATCTAATTTGGGCATTTCGTTTTATGAGTTGATCATTATTTGATTTCCTTTCCTGGTTCAGAATCAAAGGCTGAGAACACAGGCTCTTAAGTACATAGTTACCGTGGTGTGTTTTCACACTGCAGCAAGTGGCTAAAACACATGGGAGGGTAAGAGGATTAGATGGCAAACAGCATCTGGTAAATATTAATAGGAAGTCACCCTTCGAGGTTGATATAGCGCATTCCAGCGGACCAAGGCTAGAGGACACATAGATCGGATATAACGGGGCTCAGAACCTATTTGCCTTTTCAAACAGTAGTGAAACGAGTAACGGTAACTGGACTTCAGCTTCAGTTTTTCCCCCAACATAAAACAGAAGTCTCCGTCAAAAAGAAATGAGGCGATGTTTTTCACAGCCTCACTGAGCAGAATGGATGTTGTCAGGAAAAACAAACAAACAAAAAAATCCAAAAAAGAACATTAAATTTCCTCAGGGAAACAGGGAGGGAGGAAGGGGTGAAATAATCAAACTGCTCTTGTCCCATTCCACACACGCCACCCTTTTTCCATCTGCCACGTCAAATACATCACAGGTCAGAACTCAGCACAGCTGATTTCCAAGGACTGCCCAGTTTCCTGAGTTTTGTTGAGATTTTGTGGTATTGATTTTTGTTGAGCTAA
This sequence comes from Heterohyrax brucei, assembly GCA_028571685.1. Classification (NCBI taxonomy): domain Eukaryota; kingdom Metazoa; phylum Chordata; class Mammalia; order Hyracoidea; family Procaviidae; genus Heterohyrax; species Heterohyrax brucei. The sequence continues at coordinate 178,089,073 of CM053141.1, forward strand.
GCATCTGTGGGGTTTTCAGACTCTTTTTGTTCTGGAAAGAGTTACATTATGACGGTGGTTGTTCTACCGGGCAGAGACCAGCCCTGGAAAGGACTGTGAAGGAAGTAGGATGTTTGGATGACAATTCTCTGCTCTCTCTTCCCTCCAAGGCCTTCTTAAATTCCCACTTTTCCTCACTGCTCCTCACTCTCATATTCTCACTCTTCATCCAACCCTAAATTGGTCCCACAAATCAGGGGATCCCCAGCTGTTTCCAGGCTGTAGGCTGAGTGTTAATGTAAAACTATCATGGGTACTGATTTTGCATCTAGTCTTTGTTGTGGAGGAAAATATATGGTTAAAGCTAATGAGATTCTATATTGCTGTTAAAAATGTTTATTTTTTTTCCTATGATAGGAAGTAAAAATATTTATTTTAACATAAGTACATAAAAAAATAAAGGTGCTTTATGGAACGGTTCTCCTCTAACATACGAGGTCAGCATGAGTTGGTGAGCCCATTTGATGGGAACTAGCAACAAACATAAGAATGAAAATTAGTTGCCGTCAAGTTGACTGCCACTCATGGTGACCTCGTGTGTATCACACTAGAAATGGGCTTTATAGAGCTTACAGTGGCTGATTTTTCAAAAGTAGATCACCAGGACTTTCTTCCCAGGTACATCTGGGTTAGACTTGAACTTCCAATGTTTGAAATATCAGCCAGCTGCATTAACCATTTGGAGTCCATAAGAAGTAAAAGCCCAGAAAATGTCCATTTAAATTTGGCAGAGTGAACCAATCTATTAATCCTGGATTATTCCCCAAACCTAGCTAAAGTGACAATTAAATGACGATGGTAAAAGTCATAACAGACAGAGAGAGAGAGAAAGAGGTCAACAAATGGAAAAAGAGAAGAGGAATGATAACAGTCTTTCTTATGTATTCATTTATTTTTTTAATTTTATTGTATTTTGGGTGAAAGTTTGCAGTACGTATTAGTTTTTATTAAAAATTTACATGCAGATTGTTTTGCCACATTCATAACAATCCCTGCAAAGAGTCAACACATTCTCCATCTTATTGTCTTATCCTGGCCTGGGTGCAGGTGTTGCCCATTTGGTCTCATACACTTGATTGAACTAAGACACACATTCCTAACATGTGTTATTATTTGTTTAGATGGAAGTGGACTTTAGGACTGGTTTCATTTCTGAGTTGGGGGCCATAGTCATAGTGGGTCCTTCAGTCTCTGTCACACCGGTTAGTCTGGACTTTTTAAAATTTTGTTGTGAATTTGAATTTAGTGCTGCATTTCTCTGTCTGTCTGTCTAGGACCCTGTATTGTGATCCCTGTATTGTGTCAGAGCAGTCAGTCATGGTGGCCGGGCACCGTCTAGTTCTTCCTGGCTCAAGCTGTTAGAGGCTGTGGCTCACGTAGTCCATTAGTCTTTTGGACTAATATGTTTCTTGTGTATTTGGTTTCTTTACTCTCTTTTACTTTGAACATGATGGGACCAAGAGATGTATCTTAGATGGCCACTCACAGGTTTTTAAGACCCCATCTACAGCTTACCAAGGTAGAATGTAGGACGTTTTTCTTTATGCACTCTATGGTATGCCAAGTGACCTAGAAGTTCCTTGGGACCATGGTCCCGATACTCTAATAGGGTAAGAAACTATATCCATGAGACAATAAGATGTTAAAAAATACTGAGCTTTTTAAAAGTTAAAAGTATGACACCAGAAATAAAAATAAAATTTCAAGGAACAGCTGTGTGATAAAGTTGAGAAAATCTCCCTGAAGGTACGTAGAGGAGAAAAAAGACAGAATACAAAAGATAAGAAAAATAGAGGACCTGCATACGATGTCTAATATATTCTTAAACGAAATTCAAGAAAAATAGAAGAAACTGAGAACATATTATAAAAATTTTAAATATCTCCAGTAACTGAAGGACATGAGTTTCTAGATAGTGTTCACCAAAATGATAAGGAAAAAAAGTGAGGTGAAAAAGACCTCTAAAGAGCACATCTTTGTTACATTTCAGAATGCCAGAACTAAAGAGAAGATAGTGAAGCTTCTAGAGAAAAGAAACAAAGGTCATATACAAAAAGAAATTAGAATAATGTTGGCCTTCTTAACAGCTACACTGGAAGCTAGAAATTAGTGCAGAGTGTTTTTCATGGTTGAAGGAAAATAATTTCCATTCTAGAATTTTAATCAAAGGTGAGGATGGAAAAATGACACTTGAAGATACGTAACATCTTTTAAAAATCATACATCCATGGCCATCCATCTCAGTTTGTGCTACACCAGACTGAGGGAGCAAAACAAGAAAGAGAAAACAATGAGATATAAGAAATAGGGAGTCAGCACAGGAGAGGGTGAAAGGAGTACCCAGGTTGATGGTGCAAGAGGTCTCATGATGACAGCTGTTTAGCAGGTCTAGAGAGCACCTAGTCCAGTTGTAAACTAAAGGGAGATCTCCAGGATGGATGCACTAAGAAAAAATGGAGCTGAGAAATCAGTAATAGATTTGGCTACACTGGGAGAAATCTTAGAGTCTGTGGGGGAATGTGCTGGCAAATTAGTGACAGGCATGAAGAAAACTGAGCAAACAATAATGTCAGTCGCAACTACAGATGCGTAGACACAAACAACAAGGCAAGACTTAACTCCAGGAAAAACAAGTAGTTGTACAAGAAAGAAAAATGAAGACATAATATGGTCACTGATGTAAACAATACATACATAATTACAATATTGTAAATACGACTACAGATTTAAAAAATCATGACATAAATGTTAGGAAGTGGAGACAAAAGAGTACATGGGGAGAGCCCCTGTGGGAGAAGTTTAGGACCACAGTGAGGATAGATAATGTCTAAAGTGGACAAATTAGGAAGCACTGGTTTATGAACATTGTTTTAATACATGAGATACGAGGAGAAACAACCCAAAGAGCTGAAAGTCTTTGGCCCTAGAAGGGGAATTAGGGTTACAAGGAGTGAAGAAGGGAACTCGTTTTTCTATTTTAAGGTCTGTGGTGCTATTTGAGTTTTTAACGTTTTTTTGTATGAGCTACCTTGATAAAATTACACTTAAATTTAAAGCAAAATAAAGGCATCCTCTAGTCCTACCCTACAGATATTAATCACTTAGTTAATTCTGTTATTTGTGATAATTTTATTCTATAACTTCATTGTGAACACCAAGTTAGCATATACTGAACCATTGCTCCAGCGGAAATATAGGGTTAGGTTCCTTGAAGCCTACAATTGTATTTTCACCAACTGAGAAATACATAATCAGTTTTATGTGTTTCTCTTTAAAGAGATCTTATTTAATATACATTGATTCATTAACATTGAACTTATAGCCAACCATGCTGTAACTCGTGCCTGAAGGAAACCTATCTAACAATGTGTTTTATGATGCTGGGCTTCTTAACAGCTATACTGGAAGCTACATGTTAGTGAAGAATTGTTTCTTCATTGTTAAGGGAAAATGATTTCCACTCTAGAATTTCATTTCTAGGCACCTCACAACCTTCTCGGCTTAAGAATACCAGATAACACTTAAGCATGAGGCTTTGGGGCTTTTTGAAATAGTGAAGTTACCAACAAAACACACAAAAATTACAAAAAGTATGGCACTAAATAAACCACAAGAAGGACATTTAGTACACTGTGAGAACTAAAACAAGAAGGCAGAGAGTCATCTTGTGTGACCTCAGCTAGGAGCGTGCATATCCTGTGACTCAAATGTTTTTACAGCTCTGTGCACATCAGCACGTGACTGTGAAAATACCACAAGTATGGGTTTGGGGCTTACAAATACTTTTAGCGAGCAGATGAATTACAAATGCAGAGGCTGCAAATAATGAAGATTGACTATAGTTTGGTGCTATTCTTCGGCCTTTATTTTTCCTATGTGTATAATAAAAATGTAATCCTTTATTTTCCTGTTATTGGAGTACCATGTAAATTGTCTTCTGTTTCCCTTTGCAACTGTGTCTTAGACTTTTTTTATGGTAGAGAGGAAGCAATACTGTTAAATAAATTTATATTTTATTAGTCACAATTGCAACTATATTCACTCACAAAAGAGCCCTATGGGTGCATAGGTGGAGTCCTGGGTGGTGCAGGCACATAACACTCTTGCTGCTAAGTGAAAGTTTGGAGGTTTGAATCCATCCATAGGCACCTTGGAAAGAAGGCCTGGTAATCTGATTCAGAAACATCAGTCATTGAAAAACCCTCTGGAATACAGTGTTACTTTGATGCACATGAGGTCACAAAGTGGGTCACTTTGAGTTGGAGCCAGTGCAGAGGTAACTGGTTGATTTACACGTCTGAGAACACCGAGAAGCACCACTCCCTCCATATCTTCCTGTCAGCTAGCTGGTTCACAGTTGGGTACCATTTGTCCAGACTCCTCAGGCAGTGAAGGCTTAAAAAAGTATGACTTCTCCCAGAGGTGTCTGTCATTCCATAGATAACTCCTGAAGAATGAACAATGGTAACAACAGTAGAGCATTAAGAGTGCATTATTAATAAGAAGGAAACCCTGGTGGTATACCGGTTAAGTGATACGTCTGTTAACCAAAAGATCGGCAGTTTGAGTTTGCCACATGCTCCTTGGAAATTCTATGGAGCAGTCCTACTCTTGTCCTATAGGATCTCTATGAATCAGAATCAATTAGATGGCAGAGGGTTTGAGTTTTTTTCTTTTTTTTAATGACAAGAAAATTCCAGCAGTTTTCACAAAAAGTAGACTGTTTAATTGTAGACTGTATCTGATAGAAATGTGGTATTTTTAATTTTTTTTCTCCTAAACCTGCTTCCTATTTGAGAAGGAGATAATCCATGTAGTATGAAGTACTGAAATGAGGCAGTGCCCTTCCCTTCACTCTGGAAACCTTCCTCTCTTCCCTGCCCTCAGGCAGCTGGAGTATGGGCAGGGCTCTAGGGAATCTTGAGAGAGGAACACAAAAATGAAACTACGTGATTCTTCACGGTCTGTATCTTGTTAGTAGCTGCATCCTAACTCTTCCTCCTGGCCTCTTGTCACTCCACCACGCTCTCCTCCACTGTTGCTTGCTCCTGCTGCCCCTATTCTGGTTTTGAGATGGAGTCTCTGACCTGTCTGTACATCTCTACTTTGGTGTTGAAAAGAAACATGATCCCTCAATTTTCACAGTGCCAAGAGGCACTTCTTCTGGAACTTCTAAGGAAAATATAACAATGACTGAAGGAACACCAAAGACTAATACCACATAAGATAGTACAGTCCCTAGGAGGAGGCCTGCTCTAGTGTGCTCCTGGCTTGCCTCTACATGACCTAGAGCAGCTCCTGCCCATTCAATCTTGTGTACTGCACCCTCCTGCCACCATGGAAATGTTCTAGATATCTACCAAAACCCAAATCGAATCAAACCCATTGCTCCAGAGTCAATTCTGACTCATAGCAACTCTATAGGACAGAGTGGAGCTGTCCCATATGATTTCCAAGGAGCATCTGGTGGATTTGAACTGCTGACCTTTTGGTTACTAGCTGTTGTGCTTAACCACTGTGCCACTAGAATTTCTGCTATCTACCAAAGGAATTCCAAACCCAGGGAGAACAGTTGGTGTTTACCTTTATAACTTCCAAAGATCAGCTTCTCTCAGGATGACCAACAGTGGGAATGCCATTTCTCTTCAAGTGAAACCATACCCTTCCCGAGGGCTTGTGTCAGGCGCTGTAGCCCAGACAAGAGAACACATAATAGCTTGAGATTTGTATATTTCTTAAATGCTGAGTGATCCAGTCTTACACGTGACTATCTTGTCATGCTAACTCGTGTAAGTTAACAGTACTGCTCAAGAGTGAAAGTTGAGGGTCTGTGATTTAATCCTAACTTAGTGAGCACCAACCTACAAAGCTTCCTATCCATATGAGAAGCACATTTCTAACAGCCAAGTGAGTACTAGGCGTCTGCATGGGAAAAGATCTGGTTAAAACTGGAATAGAATGCATGGCTTAGGACCCAGGTTATCTGAGGCCTCTGCTTTGCATCCTTAATTTAAATCTTGAGACTCAGCTGTGCCTACAAGGAGTAGGTGACATGGAGTGAACGTCAAGTCCATTTGCTCTGCCAGTGACATAGGCCAGGTGTCATGGTTGTAACTGTGTCCCCCCAAAAATGTGTGCAGCCACGTGGCTGGGATATGGGGACTGTCTTCCATTGTGTGGTTTTGCTAACCTGTATGTTAAAGGATTAGAGTGGGGCTGTGAATTCCTGCTGTGGGGGGAGTTTCCCTGGAGTATGGCTTGCCCCACCCTTAATGCTTTTAGCTTGCAAGGAATAAAAGGAAACAGAAACAAAGGACAATTTGAGAACCTCGCTACCATCAAGCAAGCAGCACCGGGAGCAGATCGCGTCCTTCAGACCAGAGGTTCTTGCGTGAGGACGCTCCCTGGACAAAGACTGACGCAATACCGGACTTTCCTCCAGAGCCGACAAGGGGAAAGTCTTTCCCTGGAGTGGACACCCTGAATATGGACTTGCAACCTACCGGACTGTGTAAGAATAAATCTTTCTTTGTTAAAGCCATCCACTCTGTGGTATTTCTGTTAGAGCAGCCCTAGCTGACTAAAACACCGGGAAAGCCAGAACACTAGCCAGGCCTGGCAAGGCAGCTGGGTAGCGGAGCAACAACTCTTTTGAGTCAAATGTCAAGTGATGGTCGTTCACGTTACCTCTCCTCTCCCTGGTGTAGGAGAAAGTACGGAGATGGCAGTGAGGTTCTTACTGGAGGAACAGGAGAAAAGGATTCCCCAGAACTCCTAATGCCTGCCCATGGTAGCTGTTTAAGAAATACTGCTTGAGAAACAGCAAATAATCAGAAGCTAATGCAAGACACGGGGGCAGTGATGGCTCAGTGGTAGAATCCACAATTTCCATGTAAAAGATCTGGTTTCAATTTGCAGCCAAGGGACCTCAGGTGCAGCCAGTGCCCGTCTGTCAGCAGAGGCCTTCATGTTGCTGTGATGCTGAACAGGTTTCAGCAAAGGTTCCCGTAAGAGGCTGAGAAGAAAGGCCTGGTGATGGACTTCGGAAAAAATCAGCCAACGAAAATGCTAAAGATCACAACTGACTATGCGGATGGAGCAAGATGGGACAGCGTTTTGTTCCACTGTGCTTGGGTTGCCATGAGTTGGGCTGGTTCAGTGGCAGCTCATAAGGACAAAGAGAGGCACAGGAGGGGCGGGAGTTCATTGAAGACTTCCTAAGGAGGAATAATTTACAGAGTCGTCATCTCTGTCTATCTGTGGCCTGTCTGAGTGTGAAGTACCACGGACCTGAGGGCTGGTAATTAAATTGTTTCCCTCTGCAGATAACATACATTGAGTCACACGACAGCAGGGTATAATTAGCTGTCATCACTTCAGCTGAGTGTTGACTGGAACTTTTACATCAGTTAGTGATTGTTATTGAAGTTAAACATAAGTAAATGAAATGATCTCAAAGTCTGTAAATTTCATTTCACCAAAGTCTTCTCATAAAACTAGGGCCTTCCAAGGGATTACTGACAAAAGGAAAAATAAATTTCAATAAAGCCTTCATGTACACTTGACTAACAGCTGAATCACATCATGTACCAAATGTGGATCCTCTCACCTTACCACGCGTATCAATAAATCATCCCTATAGTCAGCCGACACCCACACATGGATTTTGGGTGACAGATTCCACAATTGAAAAACCTTGGATGCCCTTAGAATCAGTGGCACAAAGCAGCAGGGACACTGAAGTGAGGAAAATTGTGTATGCAGAGAGACGGTACAAGGAATATTCTGGAGACACTGAGTATTCCTAATTGGCTGATGAGTCAGTCTACTCATTAATCACTCTGTCTCTTTGTCAAAAGGAAGCATTCGACTCTGATAGCCCAGAGAAATTGTTTTCTTATGGGGAAAAGGTTATTGAAAGAAACTTAGGGGTGTTTGGAGTCCCTGGCTGATGCAAATAGTTAATTAAAAAACAAGCAAACAAAACCCAGTACTAATGAGTTGATTTTGACTCATAGTGACCCTATAGAACAGAATAGAACTGCCCTATAGAGTTTCCAAGGAGCACCTGGCAGATTTGAACTGCTGACTTTTCAGTTTGCAGACGTAGCACTTAACCACTACACCACCACCACTGCTAACTGAAAGGTTGGTGGTTTAAGTCCACCTGGAAGTGCTTCAAAGAAAGGCCTGGTAATCTACTTCCTGGTGATCTATTAGCCGTTGAAAACATGCTATGGAGCAGAGTTTCACTCTGACACACAGGAGATTGTCATGAGTTGGAACCAACTCTACAGGAATTTTTTGGGAAGTAGGTCACTAACATTTGTAGACAACTATTCAGAGTAACTCGCATGAACAAGCTCCCAATGAATGTCCATTATGTGCCTGTGAGAATCAATGTTGGGCTTGACTAACTTAGTTCAGAGGCTCTCTGAAGGAAGCCAGCAGTTGAATCATCAAGTACATTAGCTGGCTTTGCCCCTAACTGTGCCCTTTTACCCTCCCCAGTCAACAAACCTACACCAGCAATCCAGTTAATCATGTTAACCTCACACTTTGCTTGATGGGGACACTCTGGCTTCTTTGGAATTAAAAAAGTCCTCTGGATTTGACTCAGGCCTTTGGCCACACTAGATGAAAGCCTCAAATTTGTCGACAGCACCTACTATTCCCATCTCTGTATGGAGGCCTCGTTTTCTTTGTCTGTGGATGGGCTTCTACCACGTGGCTGACTGAAAGGGACACGAGCTCAGTCAGCTCCAAGCTGATATTTACTTAGCCTAGTAGCACTGAGAGAAAGATAGACTCCTCCCAACCAATTTCAGAATACTTAGAAATCTGGATAAGACTCTGACTGTTGTGGTTTGTGTTCTTTGTTCACACTATGAACCAATCATTCTAGTTAAAAGGATGAGAAAGAGCATACACTAACTACTTCAAAGGAATAGGCAGGGAACTGGAATTGGCAGTCCCACCAGATTCTCATGGGAAGCATGGTGAGAGGGGAACAATTCTGTCAACACAGAGGTTCACGTGGGGAGGCTATTATCCAAAGAACCAAAGAAGAAAGGTACTAGGTAAACAAAAGTAGCAGATATCTCCCACAATGGATAAACCTGGGAAAAAAAAAACAAGAAACTCATAAAAACAGCAGTAAGATTTGTGGTGAAAAGAAGCAGAACTTGGAGAAGTTCTTGAGTGGAAGGCAATACCTTCATAACACTTCTTTACGATGGTGGTGGCTTTAGATGTGGATGGAGAGCAAGCTATGAAGTACTTCCGTCAGACATTGACACTGCTGGGGAGAGTCCAAAAACTAGTAACAGCTCTTTCTGTGTGAATGTAGTAGACTGCTACTGGCTAGAAGGACCAGGATACTAACCCTTGGTCGGCTCTCAGTTTTATTTTTCCTAGCTTTAAAGAGCAAAGATGCCTGGGGCTCCTTCTACCTGCTTTGGGAAGTTTCTTTCCCATTGCTGGTGGTCAGTGAACTGGTGGGCTACCAATTTAGCTGAAGGAAAAGAAAGATACAGCAGTCCACTTCTGTAAAGATTATAGCTTTCAAACCTTACAGGGGCAGTTCTATTCTGTCTGTAGGGCTGTTTTGAGTTGGAATTAGCACTTTGTTTAAGTCCTGAAGAAATCCATCACAACTAGATGCAGTCACCATGATAGAGCACCATGGATGGGAAAGATACTGAGTATTTAAAGATGCAAAAGTGAGCAAGGGATTAAGAAGGGAACCAAGATGTGAGAATAAGAAGCCCCACACTTTTGTCCTTCCATGGAGGATGAAAGCAAACAAGCAAAAGATGATGGTACCAGGCTTGTCAGAACTTTGGTTAACGAATAAAGGCTTGATGGAATGGTAGGAAGAATCTGAGATTTCTTCTCATATAGGGTTGAGCACCAGCTAGAAGTGACAGCAGCATTTGCAGCGTGGGATCTTGGTTCCTAGTTCTATGATCAGTTGACCGTACCTTATTAACAAAGTGTGGTGAAGTCCATGAGAAATCTATTAGAGCTAAGTAAATGAATTCCGCAAAGTTGTAGGGTACAAGATCAACACACAAAAATCAGTTATGTTTCTATACACTAGGAATGAGCAACTTGAAAAGTAGATGAAGAAATTCCTTCCTTTTATAACAGTATGTAATACAATAAACTATCTTGGAATAAATTTAATTAAGGAGGTAAATGATGTTTATACTAAAAACTATAAAACACTATTGATAGAAATTAAAGGATATCTAAGTTAATGGAAATATATCCCATATTCATGGATTGAAAGATTGATATTGTTAAGAAGCCAGTTCTTCCCCAAATGGCCTACAGATGCAACACAATTCCTATGAAAATTTTAATAGCCTTCTGTGCATAAATGGAAAAACTGATCCTCAAATTCATTTGGAATTGCAAGGGGCCCTAAATAGCCAAATCAGTCTTGAATGGAGGACTCACACTTTCCAGGGCATTGCAAAGCTACATTAATCAAAGCAGTCAGTTACTGTTTTAATGATATACCCACAGACCAATAAAAGAGCACTGGTGGTGCAACGATTAAGCATTCAACTGACAACTGAATGTTACTGGTTCAAATCCAGCAGCGTCTTCATGGGAGAAAGATGTGGTGGTCTGCTTCTGTAAAGATTACAGCCTTGGAAACTTTATGGGGCATTTCTACTCTGCCTATAGGGCTGCTTTGAGTTGGAATTGACTCAACAGCAATGGATTTGGTTTTGGTTTTATAGACCAGTGGAATAGAATTGAGAATCCAGAAATAACACACATCTACAGGCAAATAATTTTTGATAAAGTTACTGAATCCATTCAATGAGTAAATAATAGTCTTCAATAGGTTCTGCGACAACAGCATCTCTACATTCAGAAGAATGAAGTTGGACCTATACCACCCACTCCATACAAAAATTAATTAAAAATGGACCAGTGACTTAAATATAAAAGCTGAAACCCCCAAATCTATGAAGGAAACATAGAGGCAGAGCTTCAGAACCTTCCAATCAACAATAGATTCTTAGAACACTGAAAGCACAAGCAATAAGAGAAAAAAAAAATAGATAATTTAGAACCGATCAAAATTAAAAACGTTTACACATTAAAGGGCACTGTCAAGAAAGTAAAGACAGCTTGCAGAATGGGAGAATGTTTTTGGAAACCATATATCTGATAAGGTTTTAGTATCTGGAATATAAAAAACTCTTAAAGTCAATATTAAGGAGACTGACAATACAATTAAAAAATAGGCAACAGGCTTAAATATGACTCATAAGCACCTGTAAAGATGTTAAATGCCATTGTCAGTAGGAAATACAAATCAAAATCACAGTGGGTACCACTTCACAGTCACTTGGATGGCTGTTATAAAAACAAACAAACATGCACACGCACACCCAGAAAATAACAAGTGTTAGTGAGGATGTAGAGAAACTAGAACACTTGCACGTGGCTGGTTAGAATGCAAAATGGTATAGCCACTGTGAAACAGTTTGGCAGATTCAAGAAAAGCTTAAACATAGAATTACCATATAACTCAGAAATTCCACTCCTTGGTATATACCCCTCCAACTGAAAGTGGTAACTCAAACAGACACAGGTATATCAATGTTCATTGCAGCATTATTCACAACAGTCAAAAGGTGGAAACGACCCAAGAGATCAACAGCAGACGAATGTCTAAAAAAGTGCTATAAAACACATAAGGGAATATTATTCAGCCATAAAGAGAAATGAAGTCCTGATATGTGCCACAATGTGAATGAACCTTGAAAACATTATGCTGAGTGAAATAAGTTAGACAGAGAAAAGCAAGTATTGTACGGTACCACCTGTACAAAATATCTCAAGTAAGCAATCCAGCAAGGCAAAATAAGATTAGTCATTACCAAATGCTGGAGGTAGGTGGAAATAGGCAGTTAAAAATTACAGAAAGATATAAAACAAATATGGAAAGAAAACTCACTCAAAAATAGTTAAATAAAAAAGTTACAAAATGTATATACAGTATGATAGCATCATATACACATGCATATATATTTAACACAAAAGTATTTTTGTAAATCTATTCATACATAATAAATGCAAGCACACATATGGAATAAGGCATTGAAAAAGAAGTGAGCAAGGAAAGCACAGGTTAAGTGAGGACTGGCTGAAAGAAAATCTGTGGATGTCCTAGAAATGGCAAATAAATGAAAGTGACATTTTCCCCTGACATATCTCCAAGATAAAATTTTAGTGTGGCAATATATATTAAAATCATAAATTTATTTGCCAGGAATAGCTACTGAGGCTGAGTGATGCAGGGGGCTTGGAGTATTATGTTAATAAGGATTTTGAACAGCGCAATAACTGATGTAGAGAAGCATACAAGTGAGTGCAATGGCATGTGTCTGCCGCATTTGTCATTCTCAATGACTCAAGAATCCTATTCTTCGGAATTTATCTCAGAAAACAATTTCCACAGAAGAAAAAATGTTGTATGTGCAAAGATGTATGCTACAGTGTGATAGCAGCAATTAGTCCTACAGAAGGGCAATGATTAGTGGTCAGAATTAAATTGCTGACCATGAAGTTCAGGTAGAAATATGAGAAAAGCTGTCAAAGATTTCATTCTTCTTGGTCACTTGGCTTGGCTTGGCTGGATCGCTCATTGTCTGTTCTCTAGAGCTGCTGTAGTGGACGGCATTTACAAACAAAAATCTATTCTCACATAATCTAGGAAACTAGCAAATTGAGGATGCCAGCTCCAGGGCTGGAAATTTCTCTCTGTTGATTCTGAGGGAAGGTCTTTGTCATTGGAAGTACTCTTGTCTACAAGCTTCTCAGTACCGAGACCCTGGTCCAAAATAGTGCTCTGCTCTGGGCTCTTTCTTGGTGGTGGGAAGTTCTTCTCCTCTTGGCTTAATTTTCTCTTTTATCCCTCAAAAACGATTGACTCAGGATTCAACCTAATCCTGTAGACTGAGTCCTATCTCATTAACACAACTGCCTCTAATCCTATCTCATTAACATCATAGGGGTTAACCTTTACGTCACATAGACTGATCACATCACATTAAAATGATGTACAACCACATAACACTGGGAAATTATTCATAACTAAACTGATATACAATTCAATCCATAATACACACGGAAGGAACAGTCAAGAAATCAAACAATATATTGCATTGGCTAAATCTACTGCAAAAGACCTCTTTAAAGTGAAAAAGGAAAGATGTCACTTTGAGGACTAAGGTGTACCTGACCCAAGCCAGGGTACTTTTAATTGCCTCATATGCATTTGATAGCTGGTCAATGGAGAAGGAAGATTAAAGAAGAATTGACACAATCAAACTGTGGCATTAGTGAAGAATATTGACTATACCACACACTGACAAAAGAACAAATCTGTCTTGGAAGAGGTGTAGCTAGAATTCTCCTCAAAAGTGAGACTAATAGACTCTGTCCCACTTTGGACATGTTGTCAGGAGGTATCAGTCTCGGAAGAAGGACGTTTATTCTTGGTGAAATAGAGGATGGGCGAAAAAAAAGACAGACCGTCAATGAAGGGAATCGAGACAGTGATTGCAACAAAGGGCTCAGACATAGCAAAGATTGTAAGGGCAGAGGTCTGCTGCACAAAAGGTTGCTGTAAGGCGGAAGCAACTTGGTGATACTTAAAAACAACATATGCACACATGTAAATTATACACACACACGTGCACTAACTTAGTTACTTAGTGCTGCTATAACAGAAATACCACAAGTAGATGACTTTAACAAACAAGTCTATTCTCTCGCAGTCTAGTAGGCTAGAAGTTCAAATTCAGGGGGTCCCCTCCAAGGAAAGGCTTTCCCGGTCAGCACTGGAGGAAGTTCCTTGTCATCAATCTTTCCCTAGGCTAGGAACTTCTACACACAGGAATCCAAGGTCCAAAGGAAACATTGTGCTTCCAGCCCTGCTTTCTTGATGGTATGAAGTCTCCCCAACTCTCTGCTTGCTTCTCTCTTTTATGTCTCCAGATTGGCTCAAGACAAAATACAGTCTTGTAGATTTAGTCTTCAGTTATTAACACGACTGCCACTTATCCCAATAGAGGTAGGATTTACAACACATAGGAAAATCACATCAGGTGAAAAAATGGTGGACAATCACGTAATGCTAGGAATCATGGCCTAGCCAAACTGACACATATATTAAGACTGCCAATTAAGTTAGGAAACTCATCCTAGAAAAAGTGCTACACACCTCTTTGATGAATATTGCTATGGTCATCTTAGAAGTAGTTCCCTTGGAAAACTGATGTCGGTGACTAGTCTACCCTTGAAAGCAATTTTGGAACTCTTTTTCTAGAATGACCATCAGAGCTGTTTTGTATTACCTTTCAAGTCTTGAATGTCATCAAAATGGCTTCCTTTCAATAATTCCTTTATCCTCAGGTAAAGAAAAAAAGTCATTTGGGGACCAGATCAGGTGAGTAGGGAGGGTGTTCCAATACAGTCATTTGTTTACTGGCTAAAAACTGCCTCACAGACAGCTACACAGTTAAGTTCATAAACCTGCCACTGTGCCACTGTGCGCAATGGCTTTTCCAGAAACAGTTCTAAAATTGCTTTGAAGGGTACACTAGGGGATGGCAGTGGTGCATAGCTTTCCAAGCGGAGTACTTTGAAGGTGACCATAGTGATATTCAACAATGATCTATGTAGCACTTATAACAATTAAGTTCATGGACTTAATTGTCAGACCTCTTACTTTTGGGGAACACAATTCAATCCATAGCATGCACACACACACACACACATTGCATAAATATGCATTTGCTTGTGTGAATACGTTGTTTTGTGAGTAATATTTGTCTCTTCACTAAATGTGAGTCCCATTTCTTGTTCACAGTTTCTGTCACATAGTAGGTACTCAATAAATACTTGTTGACTATTGTACTGCTAACTTCATGCATTTTCGTAATAAAAAGAGTCCCTGAAGAAGGAGTAAAACCGAAACAAAAAACCCAAGCTGCCAAAAGTTGTTATTGGTTTTGCCCCTCTGAAGCAAAAATTTATTCTCTTTTCTCCACTCAGTCTCATCACACTGAGGTTCACTCTTGGACTTCACTGAGCATCTCCAAAGATCTAAGCTCCTATTAAATTCCCACAGACTGTCGAACTCGCCAACAGAGACTATCTCTGCTCTTTGTTTGCTTCCAGGTGCTCTCAGGCTTGGGCTTCTGGAATTCTAAAAGCACCTCTGTTTACTTTCGTACCCAAGATTGTTGAATTTGTGCCTACGGAAGTTTGTCCTGACTTTAGCATAGTGTAGTCAGTGAGGAAACCAGCTACAAGGATGGCCTGAAAAGGATTTGTAAGGCTAGTTGAAAGCTTCTGATACAATTCAAACCTCAGAACTGAAGTCTGTGAATATTGTTACTGGGAATGACTGACGGCTGAAGATGGGTACCAAAGAGATCTCAGATGTTAACAAAAACTCTGCTCATTGGAACAACCTCTGAGTAAATGAACAAGTGATCAGGTACTGTATAACTTCACCAGCTTCAGAAACTTTCTGAATATTCTTTCGTTCCTTCAAACATAATTATTCTTCCTTTCCAAACACACAATAACACTCATAAGCCCCAACTAGGAAATTAAAGTTTATTTTCAGTTTCCTTGGGCAAGGCAAAGGCACAGGTAAATTAACAGCCTGCAGCTTGTCTGGAACTAAAACAGCATTAAAAGTGTGGTGAGGAGCTACAATGTGGGAAAATCATCCAAAAACAGCGCAATATTTAGCTGATGGTAATCTCAGAAGATATACTCGGAGGCCAGCAGCAGCTGGATGAACAGGCAATATCTCTGGGAACAAAGGAAAAAATGGAGAGAAGAGACAGTTGATGCAATGATTGAGGCCAAGAAAAAAGGGATGGTTTATCTGTCTACACCAATCTAATTTACTAAACAACAAAACATCTGAGTCCAAAAGAATCAATTCACTGTCAGATGTGATTTCTCTTTGAAAAGTAGTAGTTTTTCTCTTTTGTCTTTATTTCTCACTCAAGTATCTTCTACTTTATAACATCATTTCTTTTTTATAGCATAACTTTTTCATATTATAACAAATCTCACATGTATCTATTGCACACATTGTTATTGAATTTCTACTATGAGTAGGCACTTCTCGAGGGTTAGCGTGGGTAACATAAACCAGCCAGGGAGACAAGTAATAAAGAAGCCATTACAATTCAGTGTTATGATATATATAACTGTCAGGTGTTCTCAAGGCACAAAGCCAGGGGACCCAACTGAGGTGAGAAGGAAGAGGGAAGACTTTCTGGAAGAGGTGGCTTTCGTGGTAGAAAGAGCCTTCTACATTACTTGTATTCCTTCTTCTTGGAACAAACACTAACATTTGTGAGTGTTTTCTTCTAGTATGTTCTACA
Organism: Heterohyrax brucei; assembly: GCA_028571685.1. Lineage (NCBI taxonomy): Eukaryota > Metazoa > Chordata > Mammalia > Hyracoidea > Procaviidae > Heterohyrax > Heterohyrax brucei. Next base: position 178,105,554 of record CM053141.1, read on the forward strand.
CGCAAATGTGCAAACACAGGAATAAATAGATATATAGAAGATAATCTAAAAAATGTATAGATGTACATAGATTTATAGAACTGTGTTCAAAACTTTGAGACAGACTTCAATGCTGTTTTCCCCATATTTTTAAAAAATGTGATGAAAGCAAGAATTTTGATATGTGGACAGTATTTTATTTAATAGCTGTTTCATAGTTTATTTGATCATTCTCTGTTTTTTGTTTGCAAGCCACAGAAACTTGCTGTTTGCTAGGTGCCACTGAATTGGACCTGACTCGTTATGGCCATGTGTACAACCAAATGAAACACCGAGCAGTCCTGGACTGTCCTCACAATAGTTGCTGTGTTTGAGCTCATTGTTTCAGCCACTGTGTCAGTCTATCTCATTGAAGATCTTCTTCTTCTTTGCTGACCCCTCTACTTTGCCAAGAATGATGTCCTTCTCAAGGGACTAGTTCCTTCTAATAACATGTCCAAAGAAGGTAAGACAAGGTCTCACCATTCTCATTTCTAAAGAGCGTTCTGGATGTACTTCTTCCAAGACAGATTTGCTCATTCTTCTGGCAATCTACAGTGTAGTCAATATTCTTTGCCAACACTGTAATTCACATGTGTCAAAACTTCACCTGTTTTCCTTATTCATTGTTCAGCTTTTGCATTCATATGAGACAATTGAAAATATCATAGCTTGGGGTCATGGGCATTTTAGTCACTTTAAAGAAGTCTTTTGCAGCAGACATGCAGGAAACCCTGATGGCATAGTGTTTAAGTGCTACAGCTGTTAACCACAAAGTCTGCAGTTCAAATCCACCAGGCACTCCTTGGAAACTCCATGGGACAGTTCTACTCTGTTACAGTTGACTTGATGGCAGTGGATTTGGTTTTTCTGTTTACACCCAATGCAGTATGTCATTTAATTTTTTGACTGCTGCTTCAACATACTACTGCTAACCACAAGATCGGCAGTTCAAATCCACCAGGCCCTCCTTGAATACTCTGGGGGTCAGTTCTACCCTGGCCCCTAGGGTCGCCATGAGTCAGATCCGACTCAATGTCACGTGGCTTGGCTTTGGCTGCTTCCATGAGCTTTGATTGTGGGTCCACGTAAAATCAAATCCTTGACAATTTCAATCTTTTCTCCACTTATTATGATTTTGTTGTACTGGCCTAGTTGTGAGGATTTTTGTTTTCTTTATGTGGAGTTGTAATCCATACCAAATGAACCAACCCCAGCTGAACTGAGTGAAAGAGTAATTTATTGTCGTTGGTTATTGTTAAGTTGGCTGCAGCTCATGCTGACCTCTTGTGTAATAAAACAAATGTGGCCCAATCCTGCGCCATCTTTGTGCTTGTTGGGATGCTTTGGTTCATAATTGCACCGACTGTGTAGTCCAACCTAGGAGCTAATCATCCAACACTATGTTGGACAATATTCTGTATCTGCCCATAAGATTTTCATCGGCTCATTTTCAGAAGTAGAATACTAGACTTTTCTACCTAGTCAGTCGTAGTTCGACAGCTCTACCAAAGCCTGCAACCCTACTATTATTTGAAATACAGGTGCTGTAGCTTCCAGCAACACATGTTACCACAATATGAGAAAAAAAATTACAGTGTTATTAGACAGCCCACAGAATCAACAGGAGAACTGGGTAAATAGGCTAAGAAAAAAGCACAGAAATCCAGCAGACTTACAGTGGAAAACCCAGCTAGAGCAAACCACAGAAACAGTTTGCCACTGGCACTTCTGTATTTGTTGTCTACTTTATGTTTCATTGTTCTGAGAAGGAGCATCTGGATGGCCAAGCCTAGTAATGCATCTCACTCTGCTTATAAGGGAGCTGAGTTTTTCCACTTGACTTCTGCAGCACCAAGTGGGACCCCAACTCCCACAATGGGGGTCTCCTGCAAAATAGGAGGGGTATTAGGATTTGGTGAACAGAAAAACACCAAGAATATCCACTATTGCTAGATGTTTAGGTTGTTTCCCTTTGTAGTTTGTCCTTTGTATTACTTTAAAGTAAATTCCCTAGAAGTGCAGTTTCTGGATGAAATGGTATGGACATTTTTCTAAGGCTCTTAATCCATACTGCTAAATTACTTTTCTGCAAAGTTGTGTCAATATAAGCTCTCTCTTGGGTGGCTAGGAGTCTGCCTATTTTTTTCAGCACTCATACCCATGCTGGGCATGATGGCTGTTAGAGTCTTCCTGCCTCATTTCTAGTCATAAATATGCAGACTGCATCCCACTGATATTATGATTCAAGTCACAACAACTAACAGCATAGTGAATAATTACATTGTTTATTTTCTTAAGTTTACTGGTGATAATTACCTTTATTGATTTTTCTTCCTCTGTTAATTTGATTAATTTGGGGAGGTGGGTGCTTCTTTCACTGTGCTGTAAAGAAGCTGTTTCTTTCTTCATTCTGGAATGAAAGTATTTACCAAGCAGTAAATGCATCTGATTGTCAGGTAGAGGTAGGGTAGAGGGTCAGCATAAAAGAAGACTGTCAATAAGATGAATTGACGCAATAACTACAACAATAGGTTTAAAGCACGACCGTGACCGTGGGCATGGTGCAGGACTGGGCAGTGTCTTGTTCTGTTGTATATAGGATGTCTGTGAGTAGGAACTAACCCAGCAGCACCTAACAACAACTAGCGAATCTGAAATAAGAAAATGAAATTCTGGAAAGTGGGGAGCTGACAGTGGCTCTCATCCTGTAGCATGTGACTTGCACAGAAGCTTAGTGAAAGCTTGTCGGTTATTGTCACTCGCGGGCTTTGTGGAAGCAGTGGAAAGCATATCTCCACCAGCAGATTATTTGAGAAAGTCAAACACTGACAGAAGTCCAGTAACCCTAAAGTAAGATGAAAATGAAACCAAGGAACCAAAACCAAACCCAGTGCTGTAGAGTCGATGCCAACTTATAGCAGCCAAGGAAGGTGGTGAAATATGTCATGACTTTTCTATTAGCTTGGAAGAACATCTTTTCAGTAAGAAGCTGAAAAACTAAAAAAAATGTTAGATTCTGAGCTTTCATCTAGAAAGTCTACATGGTGTCCAGGAATGACCACTGGATGAAGAGTGAAGCACAGGAAACTTTTAGGGCAGCAAAACTATTCTGTATGACACTGTATGTAATGCAGGATACATGCCACCCTAACACAAAACTGTATTACATACAATGTGAACCTTAGTGTAAGCTATGAACGTTACTTCACAACAAATGTATCACACTCACCCAAGATGCTAATACATGGGAGGAGCATCTGGTTGGCACACATGGTTAAGGTGTTGAGACCCCAACCAAAAGGATGGAGTGTTAAGTCCATTCAGAGGTGCCTCAGAAGAAAGTCCTGCTGACCTACTTTTGAATAGTCAGTCACTGAAAATGCTATGGAACATAGTTCTGCGCTGACACACACGGGATTGCCAGGAGTCAGAATGAACTGGGTGGCAGCTGGTGTTAATAGCATGGGAAACTGTGTGCAGGAGAGAGGAGAGAGGAAGTAGACAGAACTCTCTGTAGTAGTTTTCCAATTTTTCTGTAGATCTAAAGCATTTTTTAAAAGTCTATTAATTAAAACAAACTTAAAAAAAAAAGAGCTCCAAGTGTGTCTAGGAAAGGGTACTTGCTGAGGCATCTGGGCCCAGAGTTCTGGTCTGACTTTATCTTAACTGGTGGCATTGGACAAGTCACTTCAGCTCTGGACTTCACTATGGGCCAGACCACACAATCTTTAAAGTGACTTGCCTTTCTGACGGCCTAAGATCCTAAGATGACTTACTTTGAATTTGTCCCTCTGTCTGACTTCAAACAGTAGTGGTAATCAAACTAGTATGCTTCTTGTTTTGCTATCTGGTAGGAAATAACCAAACAAATAAAAGCACATCATTTCTGTTAGCCTTAGGCTAACAGGTTTCACTGCAGTCAGAAAGACCTAGACAATAGCCTGGCATAAAGCAAGCTGAATCTTTTCAAAGAAATTCCCTTCTGTTCTATTTGCAAAATTTTACTCAAATGTTCTGCCCTTGTCAAGTTGTCTCCTACTGGGAGACATATATGCTATGAGTTGTAGCTGTATTATTTTATAGTCCATCATTAACCACGAGGGAGTCACCTTTTGATTGGGTGTACAAGGAGTGTTAAGCATTCCATCCATGACAAGATTTAAGTCCTGTTTTCGGATTGCAGGCCCAAACACCTCTGCACAGCTGTTTTTGGCACATAGTGCGTCAGTGCCAAGCTCTGATTGCTTGAGTGTTCTCACGGCTATTAGGCCTCAGGTCAGGTGATGGTCAGCATTCACAGGAGGTAGACAGAGGTCACCTCTCTGCCCTGAAGGAATACAGAACTCATTGAAAAGTTTATGTAGTTCTCAGTTTTCCTTAAGTAAATATCTGGAAGTCTCAAAATTGGATCATGTCCAAGTCTGCCAAGAAAATGCCCCCAAACACATTTCCCCTGAAGGAAGACTGAAAATATATGCACATTTACATTCATCTCATGTAAGTAAATCTCATTAATGCAAATGATGCATAAAAATATGCAATGATGGAGTGGCTCATGTTCTCATGCTAACCTGGAGGGGAATTAATAAGGGTCCAGTAGAAGGTTAGCATTTACTGACCTTCTGTTCTTTCATATGAGATCTTTAGATGTGTACGACCCTAGCCAAAGACAGCATGGCGTACCTCAACGCTCCTACCCAAGCCCGGAACAAGAGTGTCTACCTGCTGAGTCCGTTAGAGGAGACTTGCAGGAAGGACTTAATTACTCTCTCTGCCCAGTGGGGTCAACCAGCTTCTCTTTATGGGAAGCCATTGTTGCTAGAGAAGGAAAGAGCTCTTGCTACTTCTAGGATGTGATAAAAGGAATAAAATCTAGTGCCTTTAAGCTTAACACTTTATCTCTCTGAACTTCTCATATGCCTATGCATCACCATTAGAAAAATGGGAAGCAACTGTTTATACAAGTTCTTTCCTCTCTTATGGAAAGCCCAGTGGCATAGTGGTTAAGTACTACATCTGCTAACTGAAAGGCTGGCAGTTCGAATCTCCCAGGCACTCCTAGAAAACTCTATGAAGCAGCTCTACTGTGTCCTATACTGTTGCTATGAGTCAGAATTAATCCAATGGCAGTGGTTTGGGTTTGGGTTTTCCTTCCTTGTGGATTAATTTAACAGGGTGTTAAATTGATATTCCCTTTATTCTTGGAGGTTTAACTGAGTCTGTGAAGCTGAAGACCAAAAACCAAACTAAACCTATTGCCATTGAGTTAGTTGTGACATGTGGTGACCCTGTATGTTACAAAGTAGAAATGAGCTCCAAGACTTTTCTTAGCTCTAATCTTTACAGCAACAGGCTTAGGTCAGGTGCATCTTCATCCTTGAGGTGATATCTTTGCTTTTTAACACCTTAATGCTTTAAAGAAGTCTTTTGCCGCAGATTTGCCCAATACAATATGGCATTTGATTTCTTGACTGTTGCTTCCAGGGCATTGATTGTGAATCCAAGTCCATTGATGTCAAGAACTTCAATCTTTTCTCCATTTATCATAATGTTGCTTATTGGTCTAATTGTGAGAACTTTTATTTATGTTGAGTTGTAAGGAAGCTCTGATTCTTAACAATCTTGTATGTAACAAAATGAAATGCTGCTCAGCTCTGTGACATTTTCTTGAGCAATGGAATAAAAGAAGCTTATTAAATATAAGGTCCAAGAGCAAGGACCTTCTTCATTTTATTCTCCACTGTATCTGGTGTTCAAAACTGAGCTAGATAGTAACAGCTACTCAGTAAAAATTTCTGCAGCCCAAAGCCCCAAGGGATAAGCTAGACCTCAATGTGTTGTGAAATTGCTCCAGTCCATGGTTAGCTTGTCAACATCAATGGTGAAAAGAATTGGAGGAGGAGAGTGTGGAACTATAGACTGGAATAACACCTTACCTGTATGAGCTTCTCTTATGCTTAATACTCAACTGCCAAGGTCACTGGCAGGCAGCTTTTCAAGGAAGTTTTTTTCCTTCCATTCAGGACTTGCCTTCTAATCTGCAAACTGTGCTGCTCCCTGGAAACTCATGTTGGCACTCACTTGGTTTTGATTGACTTGGTTGGTAGTGGAGAGGTCTGTCCTCAGTCTCAATTTGCCTTCAGGCTTGAGGGAAAGTAGAGATCCTGTCCAGATGTTTGGAAACAATCTGGAAAAGCAGAAATACATGATAGCTTTGCATTTGTTAGCAAGGTCGTGTTTTTTTCTGCACATCCTCGTAAGGAAAGTTACATGAAAATTGTTTCTCTTAAGCAAGGAGTCCCTGGCTAGCACAAGTATTCAAGTGCTTGACTGCTAGCTGGAGAGTCAGTGGTTCTAACTTACCCAGAGGTGTCTTCAAAGTCAGGCCTAGTGATCTGCTTTTGAAAGACCTCACCCAGCCTTGACAACTGTATGGAAAATTCACTCTGTAGAGTGATTTATCTTTCCCACAAGTGGAAATTAGCTTGGGGACAAGTAACCACAACAAGGGTGTGTCTTCAGTGACTGGGAGCCCAAATGAACAAATTGATCAGAGAACATGGGTAAACTAGAGTATTTTAAAAGTCCTTCAAGTCCAATGTTGTTGTTGTTAGATGCTGTCCAGTCCATTATGATTCATGGAGACCCTGTGCACAGCAGAATGAAACACTGCCTAGTCCTGCACCATGCCCACAGTTGTTCTTATGCTTAAGCCCGTGTTGCAGCCACTGTGTCAGTTTATCTTGCTGAGTCTTCTTCTTTTTCACTGACCATCTGCTTCACCAAGCATGACGTCCTCTAGGGGTTGCTCCCCACCCCTGACAACACTTCGAAAGTATGCAAGATGCAGTCTTGCCATCCTTGCTTCCAAAGAGCGCTCTGGTTCACACCCTACACTTCTGACTAAATCACCAGTGGAACCTCCACAGGCCCAGTCATCCAGTGGTGCAGGACACCACAGACCTTCCTCTTGGTAAGGCCCGGTTTTTGAAAAGTAAAAATAATTCTTACACGTGAATAGCTCTTTGTTTACCGACACTTCTCCCTGTGTTCACATTTGCTTGAGGAAAAGATAAATCATCTGGTGAACTTTAAGTGCCTCATAAAGCTGACGGTTCTTCTGGGAATTCAATAAATAAATGAATGCTTCTTTGAATGCAATGCAGAGATGCAGTCCTCATCCCATGTTCCTTTTCAAGTTAGGATAACAAGTCAGGTTGACCTTGAGTGATGGCTCACATAAAACAAACAAAAAAGTCAGTTAGGGCTATTTTGGGAATTAGTGATTCTTAACATTAAAAGGTCTACACCTAATATCTGTGGGATCCAGGTTGGGAGTGTCTACAAGCAGAGCTGCATTACCTATGTTTGAATATTTAAAGTGTGTAAATCAAATTCTGAAAAACAAAAAACTCACTGTCATCAAGTAGATTTCAACTTATAGAGATCCTATAGGTCAGAGTAGAACTGTCCCATAGAGTTTCCAAGGACCCCCTGGTGGATTTGAACTGCCAACTCTTGGTTAACAGACATAGCATTTAACCACTATCCCACCAGGGTTTGAATAAATTGGTACTGTTAAATAAATTATACTCCACCCTCCTGCCTTGACAAGTAAACCTTCATAACACCTGACAAGCACAGGTTTGAAGTGAATATTCTTCAACGTGTTGACGTTCCCTGTTGGATCACGGTAGGAAAAGGGAGTTCGCCCTGGTGTCTTTCTAGCTCCAGCATCATCTCTTGCCTCAGGGGTCCTTAGTGTGGCATGTGAGCATCCCCAAAACTTGTTGGTATTGAGTGGATTCTGACTCATAACGACCCTGTAGGACAAGCAGAACTGCAGCATAGAATTTTCAAGGAGAAGCTGGTGGACTCAGATTGCCAACTTTTTGTTCTGCAGCTGAGCTCTTAACCATTGAACCACTGGGCACTAAAAATTGAAGCTGTATTACGTGGGAACTGAACCCAGGTGTTTGGGGTGTCGGGGAAGAATTATATCACTAAGTCACCAATGATCATGGTGTACATTCCAGCCCTCCTTACATGGGTGGAGCGTCCGTAAGCGCTCAGGAAGGTGAGCCCTCCATAGCTCCCAGAAGAAACCTCAAGACCATTGAAACAGGGAAGTTCCATAAAGGCAGTGGGTGCATTTTCCAGGTGGACGTTTCCCCTTGATTCCTGCATTCCTCACTTCATGGGGAGAGATGCAGTCCAAAGAGGGAGTAACCAGGGTTCTCTAAGGTGTAGGGACCTGGGCACGACCCCTTTCGCCTCCGTGTAAGGGAGGTTCTAAGTTCAGTGATAGCTGAGATTAAACTGAGTGTTGTTAACTATACTTTCCTCTAAGTAAATATGATACAATTACAATGCAGTGAAACCTGTGTAAGCCAGAACTCAACAGGACTGTCTGATTCTCCTGGTCTCAGGAGTTTTCTGCTTTGACAGGGTGCAGACTTACAACTTTTCAACCAATTGTTCTAGTGGAAAATATTTTTGTTTCGTTCTGTGACAGGTTTCTGCCTTACACAGGGTCCAGCTTTCACAGGTTTTAGCTAGTACCTAAGGCTCGATTAAGCAGCCCTGGTTCCACTAGGGTTAAGCCCAAAAGTTGGCAGTTTGAACTTACAGAGCAGCTCACAGGAGGAAGACCTGTCTATCTGCTCCCATAGAGATTACGGCCTCTGTGGGACAGTTCTATTCTGTTACAAGGGGTCTCTATGAGTTGGAATCAATTCTACAGCCCCCAACAACAAGGCCACAATAATTGAAGCCCTACTTAAAATGAAACCTTATTTATTCTTTAAAAAATAATTTGAGACCACTTGGGATGGAGCACCCAATTGTTAAAACAAATGGACCAAAATTAGAAGCTGGAAGTAGAAGATAAAATCATACCTGCTCTCATCTAGACAGATGAATACCAAAATACAATAATCACACCATAAGAGCTTTAATCTAATCACAACACAATAGCTTTAGTTGTACAATTCCTCTTTGTTTCCAAAACCTTTTTTTTTTTTTTACTGCTACATGTATCATGGAATTCTCATGCAAATGAGCATCCATTGTTTGAACTATGAAAGATGTATATTTCAGGCAAAAATAAAGAAAACATATTTGATACAGTGAGGAGTAAATGTGTAGACTCTGTTTGGCTGGGGGTGGTGAGGACTAGAAGAGAAGTGATACAGGAGGAGGAATCAAAGACAGCAAACCGGTCTCAATTTTGGGCCATTTCTGACCTGTCCATAGTGTGCCTGCAGCTGTTGGTAGAGGTCGTGTCAGGCCAGGTCCAGACTTAATGGGAGGTAGTGAATTACAGGTAGTCCCCGGGTGACGAATGTCCAGTTTACTACTAACTTGCGCGTGCTCTTTAATGCTAGGTGGAGTTGCCTTCACTTTGAAATGACCGTATCAATCCTGGAAAATCCCCCAAACTAGACCTGTTGCCATCTTCACAATTCCAACTCACAGTAACCCTATAGAACAGGGTAGAACTGCCCCATGAAGTTTCCAAGGAGCGCCTGGCAGATTTGAACTGCCAGCCTTTTAGTTAACAGCTGTAGTGCTTAACCCCTATGCCACTAAGGTTTCTAACTAATTCCTAGTGGCAGTAAATTTTTGATTACTGTCATCTTCCATGTTTCATGTGCAACTTTTAAATATCTAAAAGGGCTTGGGAGCTTATCTTGCACTATCTCAAACCAAACTCACTGCCCTCAAGTCACTTCTGACACATAGCATCCCTACAGGGTTTCCAAGGCTGTAAACCTCTGTGGAGGCAGACTGCCATTCCTTTTCACTGTGGAGCCACTAGTGGTTTTGAACTGCTGATCTTTGGGCTAGCAGCTGATCACGTTAACCACTGTACCTTTTTTGTACTAAAGTAAGGCTAAATAAGAATCATATACACATGTTCTGACTTACCTACAAATTCAACTTAAAGACACAGAGATGGATATTATTTATAATCTAGGGATTGCTTGTCATGGTTGAATAAGTGGTATGATGCCACGTGTGCCTTGAATGTGCTGTCTCTGAACTGGAAGAATGTATGTGGCAAGCATTAAGGACAAGGGGATACATCAGGCCATCTTTCCTCTTCTGAAGTTGATAGCACGAACAACAATCAGACCAAGTTCTTAAGTACAATGCTTATGTTTTTGTATTTCTGTATTGCCTGAGCAAAAAGGATCCATTTCATGTCTATGTGGGAAAGATGATGTTTTTGACTTTATTGCAGTCCTGGTGTGGAAAAAGATTGTACAGATGCTTGCTAAGGTGTTAATTGGTGATAAGTGGATTGTTACGAGACCTAGTTTCTGTTTTCATCTCTGTTACTAACTAGCTGTGTGACCTTGAGCCAATCCCTTAACCTCTCTGGACCTCTGTTTCCTTATCTCTAAAATACGATACTATCTGAGTGATCTCTCAGAGTTTTGTAAGGCTTAAAGGAAATTGTAGCAAAGCAAGCACTTGAAATATAAAATACAGATGCAAATCATTATGGTTCCGCTGATGCATGAGCAAATTGGTCCAGTGTAACATTTCCTTGGAACATTAGTTCCACAGGATGTTAGTAGATATTATACTAAAACAATCAAATAAACAGACAAACAAAAAAAGGACTCTCTGGCTAAATGCATTTAAAAAATGCTGTGTTAAACTTAAATAGCTATTTTTACCAGTGGTATTATTAGAGCCTTTACTTTTTACTGCACACAGTAAATCTTTAAATTGGGAAATAATATGCAGGCTTCACACAATTACTTGAACACAAAACTCTTTCTTCTCCAGGTGTTAGCTTCCCAGAACACAGTTCTTTGGAAATTATTGAACAATATGCTCTCTAATGTCCCTTCCAACTCAAATGCCCACTGATTGTTTATCAACCACTATTTATAGAGCCCCTATTATGTGCCAGGTGCTGTTGTCATGAGTTTTGGAATACATTTACCAAACACACATACACATTAAAAAAAAAAAAATAAATAAAGATCCGGACTACATAGAACTTACGTTCTAATGGGGTTTGATTTCATTTCATCCAAAGGATGTTTGTGCTTAGAAAAGTCACTGTTATCTTTTGGCTCAAAGATGTGAAACTCTAAAGTAGAATTATTTTAAAAACACAGAGGAAGGTCAGTGGGAAACAAGTTTGAGGGCAGAGACAGAAGACTCTTAATTCTGCCTTTCTATCACTCAGTCTCCTGGTTGAGATTAAACACAGACGTGAAGAGGGCACTGGGAGCTCATTTATTCAACAAACGCTTGTGGGTATTGATGTTATTGTTGTTGGGGGCCGTTGAGTCGGTTCTGACTTATCGTGACCCCGTGCACAACAGAAGAAAACACTGCCTGGTCCTGAGCCATACCCACAATCATTTTTATGCTCAAGTGCATCGTTGCAGCCACTGAGTTAATCCACCTTGGTGAGTGTCTTCCTCTTTTTCACTGACCCTCCACTCTACAAAGCATGACGTCCTTCTCCAGGGACTAATTCCTCCTGACAATATGTCCTAAGTCCATGAGACACAGTTTCTCTTTCTTCACTTCCAGGGAACACGCCGACTGTACCTGTTCCAGAATAGATTTGTTTCTTCTTTTGGCAGTCTGTGGTACATTCAATATTCTTTTCCAACACCATAATTCAATTGCATCAATTCTTTTGTCTTTCCTTCTCATTGCCTGTCTTTCACATGCATATTATGTGAATGAAAATACCATGACTTGGGTCAGGCACATCTTGGTCTTCAAGGTGACATCTTTACTTTTCAGTACATTAAAGAGGCCTTTTGCAGCAAATTTTCCCAGTGTAATGCGTCTTTTGATTTCTTGACTGCTGCTTACATGGACGTTGATTGCAGAACCAAAGAAAATGAAATCCTCGACAATGTCAATCTTTTTTCCATTTATCATAATGTTGCTTATTGGTCCACTTGTGAGGATCTTTGTTTTCTTGATGTTGAGGTACAACTCACACTGAAGGCTGTGGTTTTTGATCTTCACCAGTGTTTCCAATCCTCTTCACTTCCAGCAAGTAAAGTTGTGTCATCTGGGTAATGCAGGTTGTTAAAGAGTCTCCCTCCCATCCTGATGCCCCATTCTTCTTCATATAGGCCAGTTTTTTGGATTGTTTTCTTGGCATACAGACTGAAAAAGTAGGCTGAAAAGCTAGAACCCTGATGTACACCTTCCCTAACTTTAAACCATGCAGTGTCCCCTTGTTCTGTTTGCATGACTGCCTCTAGATCCATGTACAGATTCCTCATGAGCACAGTGAAGTAGTCGGGAATTCTCATTCTCTGCAATGTTATCCATAATTTGTTATGATCCCCACAGTCGAATGCCTTTGCATAGTGAATGAAACACAAGTAAATATCTTTCTGATATTCTCTGCTTTCAGTCAGCTACGTCTGTCATCAGCAATGATATCCCTGGTTCCACATCCTCTTCTGAATCTGCCTTTAATTTCTAGGCAGTTCCCTGTCAATATATTGTTGCCATTGCTTTTGGATGATCTTGAGCAAAATTTTGCTCACCTGTGATATTAATGATGCTGTTTGATAATTTCTGCCTTTGGTTGGATCACCTTTCTTGAGAATAGACATAACTATCGGTCTCTTCCTGTTAGTCAGTTGGTCAGGGAGTTGTTCTTCAAATTTCTGGGCAGAGATGAGTGAGCATTTCCCATACTGTATGGGTACTGATGTTTGTGACGAGCCAGTCCCTTAACCTCTCTGGACCTCCATTTCCTTATCTCTAAAATAGGATGCTACCTGAGTGATCTGTCAGAGTTTTAGGAGGCTTAAAGAAAATTGTAGCAAAGCAAGCACTTGAAATATAAAATACAGATGCAAATCATTATGGTTCCACTGATGCATGAGCAAATTGGTCCAGTGTAACATTTCCTTGGAAATGTTGGGGTGCATGAGACCAAATCCGTACCACAAGAGCCAACTTGCAGGTGTCCAGCCAGATAAGGACATGATCAATTGCATTGTATATGCCATGATGAGGGAGGGATACAGGGTATTGTAGGGAAACATAGCAGAGCCACTCAAACACAGACATCAGACAAGGCATCTCATCAGAAGCGGCATTTAGAATGAATTGTTCAGAGGTTAATAGGAACTTATTTAGCCAACTGGCTTCTTGTAAGGTGGTGGTACGGGGGATGTGAGTAGAAGTGTTCAGCAGCAGGAAGAGCACATGTACAGACCTAATGGTACACCCATTGTGCTGATGGAGTGAGGCACGTACACCACTGGAGTTCAGGAGGAAAAGATAGACATTAGAGTTCTATATATGACTTTCTCTGAAAAAGGGTTCCAGTGCTGAAATAAAACTTGAAAACTGCTGGTGGGTTCCCAAAGGAAATTTACAACACCACTGCTGTCTTCATAATTCTTAGATTTTACTCTGGTATCAGTCTTCCTCTCCCAAGTACTTGCATTTTTATGGGAGAATTTTTCACAGATTGAGAATTCTTTCAGACTCAAAGGAACACATTGCTACTGGCAGATGTATTTGTTAGAACTATTTTGGGTGATAAATAGCAGAAAACTCAACACAAGATATCCTTAGCAAAATAGAGAAGTAATTATCTTGCATAACAGAAAGAAAAACCCAGAGAAAGTTTGATCCAGCAGTTGGAGATCAAGTCTCTTTCTATTGCTTAGCTCCCCTGGCCCTTAGGAAATCTTCATTCTGAGGCTCATCACGGTGGTGAGAGGTCTGCCAGCATCTTCACATCTACATAGTCCACAGTCAAGTCTAGTGAAAAAGAGGTTTGTCATCCTGAAGCTACCACATGGGTCCATGTATTTACACATCTTACATCATGTGGCCATCCCAGAAAGAATCACTGTGGCCTGACCCATTGTTGTTGAGTTGATTCTGATTCCTAGCCACTCTATAGGACAGAGTAGAAGTGCCTCATAGTTTCCAAGAAGCACTGGGTGGGTTTGAACTGCCAAACTTTTGGTTAGCAGCCATAGCACTTAACCACTACACCATCAGGCCAGGCAGATGAAATTACAATGATTGGACAGGACTGGGTCATATGAGCCAATCCTAGAGGAGGCAGTGGAGTCCCATCTGAACCATGTGTCTTAAGATGAGTGAGAGGTGGTTTCCTAAAGGAAATCTGAGGGCTCTTAGCAGAACAGAGAATAGATATTGAAGAGGCACAACGCAGAAATGTTCACTGCAGTAGGTGCTCCAATTGCAATGGTAAGGGAAGATATTTTTGGCCAGGGCTGCCCCTTCTTTTGTCACTCACATCATGCCATGGAGGAAATGGAGAATAATATGGTTTTGTATACCTTGCCTTTCAATTATTTTCAGTGGCATCAGTCACATGTTTAGTACTCTAAGGTCTCAGGTGGTCTCTTAAAACATGTGATTGATCAGCTGTTTAAAAACTCTCGGCAGCCAAAGCAGAGTTCCCAGCTGTGGGTTTAGCTCTTCTTAAGTGTCCTTAATTACCTTACAAAGCATCACAATATTCTCTATTGAATTCTCTGAAAGGTAAAACTTTTTTTTTTAAAAAAAAGGAAAGCAAAAAGAAAGGGAAGGAGTGGAGAGAGAGGGAGGGAAGAAGGAAGGAGAGAAGAAGAGACAGACGGGAGGCAGCAGGGAAAGAGGGAGGGAGGGAGGAAAGGAGGCAGGGAAAGGAAGAAAGAACTTCTACTTCCCCTTATTGTTGTTGGTAGTGCCATGGGTCAATTCTGACTCACAGCAACTGCATGTGGCAGAATAGAACTGACCCATGGGTGCTCTTTACAGAAGCAAATTGCCAGGTCTTTTTCCTGGTGAGCTGCTGGGTGGATTCCAACCACTATCCTTTTGGTTAGCAGTCAAGCACTTAACTGTTGAACCTCCAGAGCTTTTTTATTTCCCCTTAACAAACACACACAAAAATGTATCTATACCATAGAGCACTTTCTGTTTTAGAAACTGTAATGGGGTATACAGAAGCAAGAGGGAAGTCTGACAATCTAACACGGTCTAGATGTGGACGGAGTCCTCGGGTGGTGGAAACAGCTAATGTGCTCAGCTGTCAACAGTAGGGTTGAAAGTCCCAGTTTACCCAGAGACTTCGTGGAAAAAAGACTTGGCAATATTCCAAAAACTCAACCACTGACAACCCTGTGGATCACGATTCTACTCTGACACAAACAGGATCACCGTAAGTTGAAACTGACTTGATGGCATCTAGTTAGATGTGAATATTACTGTCAGTCTGCCAGTTGTCAGTCATGTACCCACTGACTTACCCACTGACTTTCAAGATACCAGAGGAATTTAGAGGTCATCAATTCCAGGGGACGATTGAATGCTTGAATCTTCCTTAGCCACGTAGCGTATAATCAATTAGCATCCTTCAATGCCTCCCAGTGACAGAAAATTCATTGTTGACTTCCCCCCACCAAATCATTACTGCTCAGTCCGTTCTAGCTCATAGAGACCCAACAGGACACAGTAGAACTGTCCCATATGGTTTCCTAGGAGCACCTGGTGGATTCAAACTACCAGTCTTTTGGTTAGCAGACACAGCTCTTATTTGCTATGCCACCAGGATTTCCTTAACCCTAACAGTCATCTTGGAAACCTTGGTGGCATAACGGTTAAGTGCTACAGCCACTGTCCAAAAGGTCAGCAGTTCAAATCTGCCAGGTGCTCCTTGGAAACTCTGTGAGGCAGTTCTACTCTGTCCTATCTGGTCACTATCCATCAGAATTGACTCAACAGCAGTGGATTTGGTTTTTGGTTTTTTAAAATAGTAATCTGAATTCTTTCTCCTTGTAATTCTCAGTTGACTTCAGTCTTCTTATGTCCATAAACAGAAAGCTTAATTCAGTGGAGGTAAATTGGTGGACTATGGCCAAATCTGGCCCTAGGTAAGATCGCTGGCCAGCATGGCGTTCTGAATACAGTTCAGGGTGGCTACCCTCGGGTGGGCTGGCACCGACCTTTTTCTCTGGCCCACAGTTCCCTGTCATATCACTCCTTAGCAGCTTCGTATGTTTACATCACCTCTCCCCTCTGGACTAAGAAGGAATTAGATTTGCAGTTCCTGTTCTAATTCTACTTTCACATGGTAGTTGCTCAGGTACTTGAAGACTGTAATGTGACCGATAAAAAAAGAGTAGAACTTATATAGCACAGTGAATTCTGTACCCTTTGAAGCATCACTTTGGGATGCTGTCTACCTACAAAGACACTTCTTTTGCTCGAAAGAATTTTTAAACTTATCATGGAATTGTTTTCAAAGCCTGAAGCTCACTCTTTGAATATCGTCAATGGTGGCTACTCCTCATTCTTTGATAGTGGTTCCAATCTTTGGAAAAAGCCAGAAATGATTGAGCCCTGAGTGGTCACGGGCAGAATGGTATTCTAACTGCCTCAACTTTTGTCTCTAGGGTAGAAAAAAGAAAAAAACTGCATGTCCCAAACAAGGTGCGATTATGCAATCTTAAGTCTTCTTTAAAATCCTTGTAAACTTAAGAAAATTTTTTTCTACTATTACTTTATTTTTTGTTTTTATTTTTATTAATTTAACAATCAATTGTCCAAATTCCAAAAGACACTAAAGAGGATACATGGCACAGAGTCCTCTTCTCATGCTTGTCCCCATAGCCAGCCAGTTTTCCTTCTAGGTTTTGTGTGTGTCCTTTCGGAGAGAAACCATGTGCATCCCTTAAATGCCTTGAAGAAGGCCCAGAGAGGCTGTAGATAAACAAGCGAAGCCTCTATGACATGCTTGATTGCTGGCCTTTTTGCAGTGACTATGTTTAAGTTTTATGCGTGTTATGGATTGAACTGTATTCCTCAAAAACGTGTGTCAACATATCTAGGCCATGATCCCGAGCATTGTGTCGTTGCCTGCCATTTTGTCTTCTGATGTGATTTTCCTATGTGTTATAAATCCTACCTCTGTGATGTTAATGAGGTAGCATTGCCAAGCCAGCATTAGAGGTAGTTTTATTAATGAGGTAGAATTCAATCTATAAGATTAGGTTGTATTTTATGTCAATCTCTTTTGAGACATAAAAGAGAGAAGTGAGCACAGAGACAGGGGACCTCCTACCACCAAGAATGAAGAACGAGGAGAGAAGCACATCCCATGGACTCTGGGACTTTGCTGAGAAGCTCCTGGACCAGAGGGAGACTGACAATAAGTATCTTCCCCAAGAGCCACCTGAGAGAGAAAGGCTTTCCCGGGGCTGGCACCCTGAATTCAGACTTGTAGCCCACTAGACTCGGAGAGAATACATTTCTCTTTGTTAAAGCCATCCACTCTTGACATTTCTGTTATAGCAACACTAGATAACTAAGACACTATGTTTATGCCCAATACCAGTTTTATTACTTTATCTTTACCTGGCCACTAGGGTCACCATGAGTCAGATATGACTCAACGGCACTTGGCTGGCCATTAGAGATAAATCTCGACCTTATAGCCACAGAACTGGTACACTAAGAAGCTCTTATAACAGGAAGCACTCTCTTGGTTCAGCTACCTTATAATTGTGTGAGAAATCTAATAAATTAGTTTATTTCTTTGGGCCACAGTTTCCTCATCTGTGAAATGGGGTCATTTATACTGCCCCCTCAGAGGTTATTGTGAGGATTAAGTGGGCTAATGCATGAAAATGTCCCAAGAACATTCCCAAAGAGGGAAAAAGTTCTTGATTTTCTTTTCTTTTTTGACTGGTAGGTGTTGGAAAGCCTAGCAGCTAGTATCGGCTCTTACACTGACCAGCTGAACAGCCGTTAGCAAGACTTCTAATGTCACTGAGCTCTGGTTTCCCTACCTGTTACAGGCCTCTCAAGGTTTGCAGAAAGACAGGCACTAACAATTTCTCAGTGTTGTGTATTTGCAAGTTACTGTTACTTTGGAACATCTTCCTTGCATGCACACATATCCCTAGGACCACTTTGGTGGTCCCCAGACCCACAGCTCTCTAGACACATCTTGCTCTCAAGCACCTAGTCTTGGCTCTGTCTCTGGCTATTAAGCCCATAGCCTGGAAATCCAACCTTGCAGCGGCGGTTGTATGTGTAGAGTGAAGCATCTCACCCCGGGGCTCCCGGGGCTCCTGTTGCTCTGCAACCACAGGTCTGGGGAAGTACAAAGAATCAGAAAGGAGGAAGTGGTGGGAGGACCTGGTAACAGCGGAGTGGATAGGGAATGGGTGGTGGGAGAGGAAGGCGATGCTGCTTCAGGAGGGGTCCCCAGAGGTCTAGGGCTGATTTACGAGGTAGCTAGGTCACAGCGGCACTGTAAATGGAAGGCTGATTGCCATGGATTAGCTGGAACCTGAAAGGAGCCTCATCAGAGCACAAAAAGACAGCGCTGAGTGTGCTGTTATTTCTCTCATCCCAGGGACAGAGCCCATCAAAGTGGAGAGGGTTGGAGGGAGCAACACTGTGAATCACCTGCCTCCTCTCACCATCACTACGCTTCAAAACACCACTTGGCCCCATTTCGACTTTTCTTCCCCCTCTGCCAGGGACTCAAGGGCGGCACTTGAGAGAAGTGAGATGTCCCCATGTCACTACCCACTCCATCCTAGTGCTCTTTATTTCATCATCCAGTCCATTCCTTTGATACAATTCATCACAAGTGGCAATTACCTGATAAATAATTACTTACCAGAACCCACTTTATCCTCTAGAGTGAGCTAACCTGCTCGCTCAGGGGTCCTAGCTCTCAACAGTGACGCATAGTAACGGCCCTGTTATGGACTGAATTGTATTCACCAAAAATATGTGTCACCTTGGCTAGGCTAAACTTGTGTGTGGTTGTCCCCCATTGTGTAATCTGATATGATTATCCTATGTGTTGTAAATCCTGATCTCTATGATGTTAATGATTAGTCAGTTAAATTAATGAGGCAAGACCCAATCTAGAGGATTAGGTGGCAGGTTTAAGAGACTGACAGACAAGCCGGGTCTCATGCCACTAAGAAAGAAGCACCAGAAGCAGAGTGTGTCCTTTGGATTGGGGTCTCTGCCCTGGGAAGTTCCAAGACCAGGGAAAGACTGATGGCAAGGACCTTCCCCTAGAACAAACGGAAAGATAGAAAGCCTTCTCCAGGTGCTGAGGTCCTGAATTTGGACTTCTAGTCTCCTAGACTGTGAAACAATAAATTCTCTTTGTGATGTTTCTGTTATAGCTGCACTATGTAACTACGGCACTTGGCATATAACTAAGACAGCACCCAAAATGCTCATGAATGAATGAGGTGGAAGAATACCACTTACCAAGAGCCCTCTCAGTGCCAAGCAAGGATCTCAAAGCTGTGCAGGCATTTCCACTTAACACAATCTTTACAAAATAGGTGTGAAAATCTTTATATTATTGATAAGAAAACTGCAACTCAGAGAAGCTAAGTAATATGTCCATGTCCACACAGCTAAAGCTGAGATTCTGATCTAGATTTGACTGTCTTCAGCGTATATACTTTTAGCCACTACCACAGGGATCAAACATGCTTGATGCGCAGTTCCAGTACCAGGTTGATTGGCAATTGCTGCCAGGAGACCTAAGCCCTGGGGTAGTAACCTACTTCAGTCAAAAGGATTACTGAGATCAGTTAGTGATGTCTGCAAGGGCAGAGTAGAGTATCTAGAAGTACATTTGCCATTTTTACATTGTATTACATTGCCTTCCAGACTAAGACACTTTGGAAAATCAGCCCATGAAAACCCTGTGGATCACAATACTCTGATCAGCAACCGATCACAGTGATGACATATGACCTGGCAAAGTTTCATTATGTTGTGCATGGAGTCTCCAGGAGCTGCAGGCCTGCTCAACAGCAGCTGACAACCAAGAAGTGCTAGGCTCCTTTTCTCTTGTGCTTACTTTTTCTTTGCAATTGAAACACGTCTAACTACTGGATTGTTTGGAAGACAGAATGCAATTGGAGGTGAGAACTGGCTGTGAAGGTTTTGTAAGCAACAGTAGTTTCCTAACCTGATGTCATGCTGTCTGGCAGACTTCCTTCCGACCAGGTATTTCTTTGGGTCTTCGACACTTGTATGTAATGATGCTGTCATATTTCTCAAAAGCCCTGTAGTAAAAAAGGAATAGGGAAGGCAGCTAGATGTTGGTAAGGTGGCCGAGTGGATTTTGGAAATTAAAGCCTAGTTGCAAGCTTTTGCAATCTACTGGTCACAGAATATCACAATGTATTTCCCCTGCCAATCTGAAACCTAGGGGGTGGTTACGACTGAGGGTCATAGAGTTTAGATCCCAGTGGTATCACGTACTGTATCACCATGGGTAAATGTCTTCACCTCTCTAAACTCTGGATTCTTCAGATAGAATTTATCTCAGAACACTTGGGAGACTTAAACAAGGAAACATATGGAAGGAAGCAGATTGGTCCTGATACACAGTGAGCACTCAATGAGTTAGTTACTGTCTGTGAGGAATCTAAAATGCATGTGGAAACTAGAAAGTCAGGCCAATGAATGGTATCTATCTGTGTTGTACCAAATCAAATAATTGGTGGTGAATTTTTTGTTTTTGCTACTTTGCATCTGGATGTTTGAACACCTAGCCTCAGTGTCTTCAGAACTGGAAAAGGAAGAACAGAGTTGCTGAGAGCTGTCTGTCTTCTTGAGATACACACCCTCCCATGTGACCTGGTCACATCTGGAAAGACGGGCCTCCCTCTAAGTAAACCCGCTCATTGCCCTTGAGTCAATTCCAACTCATAGCAACCCTGTAGGGTTTTCAAGGCTGTAAATAGGGGCAGACTACCACGTCTTTCTCCCATGGAGCTGCTGGTGGTGTCAAATCACCAGCCACTCAGTTAGCAATTGATCACCAGCCACTCAGTTAGCAATTTAACCACAGCACCACCAGGGCTCCTTTCCTCTAGCTAAACAAGGGGGCAGATTCACAGTGTGTTGAGAAACTGAGTTTTGAGAAAACAAAGTTGAGAGTTGCTCTTTGGGCCTGATGAAAGCAAATGGACCTAGGACAGACCTCTGCTCCTGGTCTTTTGTAAAAATAGGTCAGATCTCAGCTGCCCAGGGGGATGGTAGCCAAGTGTGGAGCACCAACTACATACCGGGAATTATGGATAATACTACCACTCCTATTTTGTAGTTGAGGAAATTACAGCCCCGTGAGACCAAGTTCAATTCCTAGCCAAGGTACCTCACATGCAGCTGCTGTCAGTCTTCCAGTGGAGGTTTGTGTGTTGCTCCTATACTGAACAGGTTTCAGCAAGGCTTCCAGGCTAAGATGGACAGGAAAGAAAGATCTGGAAATCTATTTTCAAAAATCAGCCGAGGAAAATGGTGTAAATCAAAAGGTCTCATCTGCCACTGATCATGAGGATGCACTGTGGACACTCATGAGCTGGGGGCTGACTCAATGGCAGCCAACAACAGCAACTGTGTTTAACTTACTTCTTCAAAGGCACACCATCAGAAAGTAGCGGAGCTGGGTTCAAATCCAGATCAGTTGTGCCTCCACATCTTCACGGAAACTGCCTAGCCACATTATCCACTGGGAATTGGCTTAATGAGGAAGTCTGTTTGACAGAGGGGATGAAATGCCTGATGTACAATGGCAGGGGCTGCAGGGACTGTGGAGAGGTCAGCGTACTGGTTCTCATGCCCAGTAGCACAGCAGAATCACCTGAGAAGCATTCGTGAAAATCAGATACCTGGGGCCCCCAAAGATTTTGCTGCAGTTGATGTAGAATGGGGTAGGAGCATCCCCAGTGATTGATAGGTTGGCAAGCTTGGGAATCACTGGGGTATAAGATGCAAGGATGGGAGGGTTTTAACAAATTTCTTATGGTTAGGAAGTTTTCCATTCCCTCTTCAGAAGGGATTCATTCAAATTTCAGGTGGCGTACCTTTATTTTGGTATCCCCATTTCCAGCATGTGGGTAGTGGAGCTTGTCAACACTGCAGGGTGCTGGGTGGATAAACAGCTTGTAAGTGTCTTTAAAGTAGGTGGCACTGGGATAAAGTATTCCTGGGATTTTGAAGTAACCCCATTTCTATTTCTGTAGGGAGTGCTCTGGGCTAAATCCTAAGCAACAATAAATTATCAACAGCCACTGGGCAGTGTAATGGTTAGGACTCCCTTACTGCTCGGGCCTGGCCGCGAGGCACCTACCTGAGCAGTCTGGAGTAATGGGGAACTCAAATTACCGTGTGCTGTGGCTCAGGAACAGTGTGAGCTGATGCGTAATTAGAATCATTAACTGGCTCTCCGTCTGAAGAAGGAGATTTGTGGCTCTCTCTCACGAAGGAAATATGAAAGAGTAAGCACACTTCCAGTCATGGATGGGGCTAAACACATCATCAGGCTGAATGCTAACGGCTACCTCCTGCTCCCTCCCAGGCTTTCGCTGTGGCGACCAGCAGGTGTCCTTTTCTTGCTCACTCTTTCATCTTCCCATAACTCTCTCCTGCTATGGCTTTTTGGGTTGATAATGGGCACATGCCTGAAATAGTAGTTATAAAGACAATTTAAAATAAAAAAGAAGAAGCAGCAAAGTGGATTGAGGCAGGCTTCCACCACTTCACACTATTTTTAGAATGTTGAAATCTCCGACACTTAGAAGAGGCTGTGTTTAAACTGCTGTGAACATCTTTACTGATCAGCTTTAACACACTGCATAGTAAACGCTGAAACTCAGTCACTAATTTGTGGCAACAGCGTAATTTAGGGCTGTGGCATAGGGGCCCGAGAATCTGACTCATTTGGGACCTTGGTGAGTAATTTACTCTCTTTGTATTTAAGATACACCATCTGTATATTGGAGATAAGAGTAACAATCACTACCTAAGAAAGCTATTTCATATATTATTGATTATGCAAAGGTGTTTGACTGGGTAGATCATAACATATCATGGATAATATAGAGAAGAATGGGAATTCCAGAACATTTAATTGTGCTCATGAGGAATCTGTATGTAGACCAGGAGACAGTCGTTCAAACAGAATAAGAGAATATCACATGGTTTGAAATCAGGACAGACGTGTGTCAGGATTGTATCCTTTCACAATACTTACTCAATCTGCATGCTGAACACAGGACTATTTGAAGAATAGGGCATTGGGATTGGAGGAAGACTTGTTAACAATGTGTATTATGCAGATGACACAACCTTGCTTGCTGAAAGTGAAGAGGACTTGAAGCACTTACTGATGAAGATGGAACACAACAGCCTTCAGTAGGAGTTGCACCTCACATAAAGAAAAGAAAAATCTTCACAACTGAACCAATAAGCAACATCATGATAAAAGGAGACAATATTAAAGTTGTCAAGAATTTCATTTTATTTGGATCCACAATCAACATCTATGGCAGCAGTAGTCAAGAAATCAAACACAACACATTGCATTGGGTCAATCTGCTGTAGATTCGTTAAAGTGTTAAAGCAAAGATGTCTCTTTGAGGACTAAGGTGCACCTGACCCATGCCAACCGTGGTGTCTTCAGTCGCCTCATATGCATGTGTAAGCTGGACAATGAATTAGGAAGACCAAAGAAGAATTGACATGTTTGAATTACAGTGTTGGCAAAGAATATTGAATATACCCTGGACTGCCAGAAGAACAGACACTTCTTGGCAGAACTGCAGCCAACATGCTCCTTAAAAACAAGAATGGTAAGACTGCTCACACACTTTGAAGATGTTATCAAGAGGGACCAGTCCCTGAAGGATGTCATGCTTGGGGAAGTAAGAGGATCAGTGAAAAACATGCGGCCCTCAGTGAGATGGACTGACGCAGCGGACGCAACAATGGACTCAAGCGCATCAACAACTGTAAGGATGGTACGGGAACAGGCAGTGTTTTGTTCTGTTGTACCTAAGGTCACCATGAGTTGGAACCAACCGGGTGGCACCTACAGCAACATTAAGAAATCTGTGTGGAGGAGGATTAATGAAAAATGGATAGAAAGCTCTATAGTGCTGGCACTTAGTAGGTGCTCAATAAATGGTAGTTATTCTGATGCTAATGCTTCACAACTTGCTGGGTGACTTTGAGCCAGTAACCCCCTAAGCTTCAAATCCTTTTCCTATAAAAGGCACATTAATAACAGTATCTGCATCATTTGTTTAAGGTATTAGGTAAGAATTAAAGGATGAAAAGCACTTGGCACAGTCCTTGGCACGTAACAAAAGCACAGAAAGTATTTGCTGAATTAATGGAAAAATATAAGTAAATGCTACGCCAGCTGAAGAAGCTCCACCATCAGACTCAAAGCATTTAAAGGGAGACAGAGAGAGAAAAGTACAAACAGACCTGGGCTTTGTCAGGCACATTGTTTTAAGCAGCCCAGGACTTTCCTTGGCTTCCTCCTTTCCTCCTTGGCACATAGGTTTCTCCCAGCCCTGATCAAGCCTGTCCTGGAAAATAGAGCCCGATGCTGATACATGTTCCCGGCATTGCAACGGGCACCAGGCAAGGTCTCAGGCTGGAAGGCCGTAGGTGACAGAGCCTGAAGCACCACTGCTTAGCCAGTGATGCCCGGCTGTGGGTCCCTTTGGTTCCCTGCCCGTTCCCTCAAGGGTCTATGTTCTCGTCGAGGGCCATGCCCCTTCCTCTCCGTCCCAGGTCTGTTCTCCAGGACGATGACTCAGATGCTGAAATTACCTCGCACTCCTCCGCCAGGCTCCTCCACCTTCCCTGTTTCCTCTTTCTAAGCTCTCCCAGGGAGAAAACAGTTTGATAAACCAGTGACTGCTTAGTCAGCTGCTCTCAGGAGGATAACTGAAAATGTCTTCTAGGTAACATTTATGGTTTTCACTTCTAATTATAAAGGTGATATGTGTTTATTTTAGAAAATTTTGATGGAGAAAACAAGCACAAAGAAGAAAGCAATCCCAAGGCCTAGGCCACATCCCAGGCCAATTAAATCAGAATTTCCGAGGGTGGGATCAGACATCAGGACTTGTTTTTTTTTTAAGGTGGTTTTGAGGTGATTCTAATGTGCAGGCAAGCTTGAACAATCAACACTGAGCTATCTGCGAAGGACATTTTAAAGTCTTTTCCTTCCTTTCTGTTTTTGTCTTCAGATTACGCTGTACAGCCTACTTGAAACCTGATTTTTTTTTTTTTTTTTTTTGCCTAAAAATATATTATGAACATCTTCTCATATCTTTTAACATCTTCTAAATCATGCTTCTGATGTCTCAGGGTGGTGCAGATGGTGACGGGCTCAGCTGCCAAACTATAGGCTGGTGGTTTGAATTCACCAAACCCACCTGGGAAGAAAGATCTGGTGATCTACTTCACCAAAACTAGCCATTGAAAACCCACAGCTCCGTTCTGACACACCTGGGGTTGCTGTGATTTGGAACAGACTCCATGGCAACTGGAAAGCAAGAAAACCATAGTTTAAACAAATAGCTATGCAGTTTGCTATATTATGGGTACACATAACTTTTGAGCCACTTATCTATTGTTAAAGTTTTATAAAATGTTACCAATTAAAATAATATTGCTACATATTTTATTCCAGTCACTGATCATTTACTTAGCTAGTACATAACATATAACTGTACATCAGACACCACTTTAAGACATTGCATATATTTCATGAAATCCTCACAACAACCATATGAGGTAGGTGCTATTACCATTACCGTTTTAGGAACCAGAAGATTGAGGTTCTGGAAGGCTACATCACATGGTTGGCATGTGATAGAGCCTGTTTGGCTCCAGAGTGCAAGTTCTGGAATTAAAATTGCTTGGTTAAAAAACACAATCATTTTCAAGGCTTTTGAAACACATTGCTGAAGGAACCCCAGAAAGGTTGTGCCAGTTTACTTGGTCAGCAAGCAGACAGGTGCAAGACATTTTAGGTTCCTTGAATTTGAGAACAATTCTTCCATCCAAAGGGAATCCATAATGGAATGGGTCTCCTTACGGCTATGAATGTGAAATAACTTTTTGGAGTGGGATTTTAAAAAACGGTATCTAATGATTGTATTGTGTAGGGGTCCTAGGGGCTCAGAGGTTAAGTGCTCACCTGCTAACCAAAAGATTGACAGTTTGAAACTACCCGCCACTGCGTGAGAGAACGATGCAGTAGTCCACTTCTGTAAAGATATACAGCCTTGGAAATCCTGCGAGGGCTGTTCTACATTATGTGGCTTTGTAGTTTGTAAGTGCTGTGCCAAGCCTAAGGCGGGCCATTATTTTTGTAGAGGTAGGGAAGGGGGCCAGATCTAGAATTTTTCAGTTTGTACTACACTGTGGCCTGCTCACTGAGCTAACTTACGACTGTTTCTGTGTATCCATCACTCTCTAATTTTCCTCCTTATTTCTACCTTCCTTTTCCTGGGAGAATGTTTTTGGAGAGACAGAGAAAAGAGACACTGTTTATACAATAGCCCATGGAGTTGGTGCTGAAAGAGGAGAGATGGCATTATCAATTAAAGAAAGCTTCGCTGTTCTTCTGGATGTTTCTTCTTTCTGAATATTTTAGTGAAGGATCTGAGCCCCTTATAGGAATCTGACTCAGCAGTCTCCAGCTGCTTGCAGTAGTGAATGGAGCTGGTCTATTGGGAAGGGAGAGGGCCAAGAGGACAAGGAAAACACAGGAGAGAGGTGGAGAATATGGATGAGGAAAGGGACTTCAGGAAGCCCCTCAGTGAAAGGCTCTGTGTGGACTGATGTGTCTCAATGGGAAAGATGCAGTGTTCTGTGCACCATGCCCTAGTTTCCGTGTAGTTGTGTATATTTATCAAATCTAATAGTTCTTTTAAGGAGCCCTGGTGGTATAATGCTGAAGCATTTCACTGTTCACCAAAGAGCCGCTTGTTCAAACCTACCAGCTATTTGGGAGAAAGACATGGCAGTCTGTTCAGTAAGGATTACAGCCTAGAAAACCCCAAGGGGCAGCTCTGCTCTGCGACAGGGGTCACTCTGAGTCTAAGTCAATTCAACAGTGCCCCACAGCAACACCAACGGTCTTTTTATAGAAGACTGTAAGTAAACAAAATTCTCCCCATCATATCCTCCTACACAAGCACATACAGAGTAGCTGATATTACTGGCAGTTCTGCGAGATTTCCTAATTACAGCAGGAAAGCAGAAGAACTTCCCATAACTTCAAATACCTTGAAGACAGAGACCCATGTCTTTTTATTAGTATCGTTGTTATTAGGTTTATTCTTGCTGACTCTGACAGGTCACAATTTTCATTTCTATTCTCAGAGCTCTCATTCTGCTGGTTAAAGTTTCAGTGAGAGTTATGTTAGTGAGCTCTATTTTGGTTACCAGCTAACAGAAACCCAGTTCAAACTCTCTTATGTTAATAATAATAATAATGATAAGGGTATAATATAGTTTAGAGAGCAGGTATGGCTGGATTCAGGGCTTTGAAGGATGTACTTCTCTCTCTCAGTCTCGCAATTCCTCTTCCTTCCCTGGACTAGCCCCATTCTCTCCTACCTCTAAATAAGCTATCTTTCTATAGCTAGAAAAAAGGACTTCTGTCAGTCCTAGGATTACATTAGCCCAATTTAACAGCCTAGCAAACAGAGAAGACTGCTTTTTCAAACATCTATATGTGAGTTCCAAAGGACTCTTTACTCAGCTTGAGTTGCATTCAGTTAACCAACTACTATGTCTAGTAGCAGATGTAGCGTGAGTGGTCAGACCATCCTTACATGTCACTGCATGTGGTCAAGACAGCATAGCCACCATCAGAGAAAATGGATAGGACAGTACTGTGTGAGGGAGATGAAACCAAGAATGGTACTGTGCATCAGACTCACACTTTACCATTTGTGTCAGTTCTTTTCTATTGGTAAATAAATTTAGTATAAGCACTCATTTTCACCAACGTCTGATTTCTAGCCCTTCCTTTTCAACTGTTGCATGTCTGTAACTTTAAAACATGCAGACATCTTCCCATTTATTGACTAACTTCTTGAATGAGTAGGTCTGCCTTTGAAGGCTCCATTCCCCTGTCAGCCAGTTTCTCTAACCCTTTGAGATGTCAATTCTAGACATTCTACCCCTCCAAAGCAGGGTCTTACAGGCCACAAATGATCCCAGAGTTGCTGAATCCATTGTTCTTTCTTGGCCACATTGCAGCATTCCAAAATGGTCAGTCTTCCTTCCTGGCATCAGCTCCATTTCAGAATCAAAGAACACCCTTTTACAGGACCCAAAAAAACTGTTGTCCTTCTTGGCACTTCTGTACTTTCGGGCTATGTGGTCTTGTTCTCTGTCTATAAATAGAAGAACAACTCACCGTTTGCCCCTCCGTCTTTCAGGTGGGCTGTATTTTGCCTTTGGCATGTGGGATGGGCTTACAAGGAGAACACAAGCTTTGGGAGCAGACGAACTTGGATTCTTGGGTTCACATCCCAGATCCACTACTTACTGCCTGTGGAATCTCAGGAGGGTTTTTTTGTTTGTTTGTTTTGTTTTTTAACATCTCTGAGGATTGGTTCACTCTGCAAAACAGAGGAAAAGAATATTGCCTGCCTCACAGGCTTACTGTATAGCTTCAAGAATGACCTAGAGGTGTAAGACCCAGTACTCAGTGAATCTTTAATACATGTGAATCCTCTCCTTCTCCCCAAAGATGTTTGATTTGCCCTCTTTCACCTTGAGTTTCATTAGATCTGCGCTAACTGACCACATCTATATATCCCATGAAAGTTGCCAGTCCCTGAAATATTTTTAAATATTCATGTTTTTCTTATCTAAAGAAGCTGTCTACTAAAAACACCCTTAAAATGATTTACTTTTTGATCAAGACATTCCTTACTTTTTTTTCATTTTTAATACTTTAATAGCTTTTTATTCTGGTGCAGTAGACATCTCTTTCTTGCCCCCTCTCTCTCCCATCTTCTTAAGCAGCCAGCCCTTTCCTCAAGGGAATGGCATACTCTCTCTTTTGAGGAATTAGTTTACTGTCACTATCATGTAGTTCTAGTGGACTAAAAAGTACCACGTGACCAAGGCCTGACCAATCATGATACCCTGTTCATCCTGCCACAGTGACTGGCTCAGTGATGGGCACGTGGCTTGAGTCTGGTTTATCACGATCTTTCCCTTGAATTTGATGTGTGGGAACCTGGAGATCTTTCTCCTTCAAAGTTGTTGACATAGGCTGGAACTGTCTATGCCATATTTCCTGCCGTGTGGTTGAAGCTCTTCTGTGTCAGCAAAGGAGTCCTTGGGTAGTGTGAATGGTTAGTGCTCTCAGCTCCTAGCAACCAGATTAGAAGTTCAAACTCACTCAGAAGGGCCTCACAAGAAAGGTACTTCTAAAAAAAATCAGCATTAAAAACCTTACAAAGTGTACAGTTCTACTCTGTTACACACAGGGCTGCTGTGAGTTGGAATGAACTTGACAGCATCTGGCTATGTTAGGAGAGAAAAGTCCAACAGACGGAGATAGCAGAGAGCTAAGATACAGGGTGAGGGAGTGAGGAAAAAGAGGGAGAAGAAAGAGAGATGGTATCATCATTTGATTTCCTGAGGACAGCTTTAGTCCTGCTCTCTCTAGATGTGAGCCAGTAAATTACAATTTTCCTTAAGCCCCGTTAGGTTAGGCTTCTGTTCCATGAAGTCAGGGTCCCACTAAATTCATCAGTTTCTTTAAAGTAACGGCTACGGTATAAATGAGAGTTGTGTATGTGTTACAGCAACATCCTGACAGCCTTTAAGTTGCTGATAAGGAACGTAGTCATGCATTAATTTCCTATTCAGGGCAAAAAGATCTTAAGTTTCAAAAGCTGTTCTACATTTGTATCACTGGCACTTAACACAGGGCCTGGCACAGAGATAGGTGCCTAGTGTGTACCTGAGGAATCAAGTAGACCATTAGAGAGAGAATCTGATTTGTTCAGTTGGTCACTTATCATCCTGTACAGAAGAGTTTTATCGACCAGGCCATCCAGTCCCTTTGGCTAATCTCTTCCACATGGGCTTTTGGTGTGTCCACAGCCTGTCGGCTGGTGAATCAGACACATCATCCATCGCTGGGTCAACTGGGCTTAGGGACCTGTGGTATGGAAAATAACCTCTTTTTCAGAGGGGATGCTGTAAATCTATGGGTATAGTAAGTGCCCTGAGTCTCATGGGGAGGGCAGAATAGCAGACAGGTGCTTTGCCTGGCTTGTCCAGACTAGCTGAGTTCTCCCATCATAGGCCCCCGTGGAGGATTTGGAGAGGCATTGTGGGAGCTCCAGGAAAAAAAGTGGGGCTCTTCCATCCTGCTGAGAGTTTCCCCTGCAGCTTCCCTTCCTGAGGACAGCTGTGACCAGAATGAAGGAGGACTTCTGGGGAACAGTGGGAGTCTGAAACAACTGTCAGAGAAGGGGCAGACTCCTGCTGGTGGGAAACCTCACCCGTGCTCTGGGGAGGCCTGCCGCAGTGTGACTTGCTGTCATGGCTAGGGATGAGAGCCTGGAAAAGCAATAACATTCCTGGGGTCAGAGCTGCACAATCCTTGTTCCCTGTGTAAGCTGACGCCGGCTGGGAGGGACCTTGTGTCTCCTCCCAGCAGGGTCAGGAGGGTCCCCAACAGCTCTGTTCTCAGATGTGAATAGCAGGCTACCAAGGCTACAGAGAGACTCTGAGGGAAAAACCTAAATCCTGCAGGCAGGGTAGGAAGGCAGGACCCTAACTTTGAGTCCACCAAGGGGATTAGCTTTGAAAGGTTAGCACTGGAAATGGACTTTAATCTCTGTGCTGTCTGCATGACAGCAGAATTAAAGAGGAGGCAGTGACCTGTAACTGTAGCGGTGCTGGACGAGCAGTCTGAAGACTTCAGGATTAGCCCCAATTCTCTAAGCAATTGTGGGATCAGGAGCAAGCCTTTAGCACCTCTGAACCTCAGTCTCCTCAAGATTAAATTGAGGCGGATTGATATGTGAAACATGGAGAAGAGAGAGAACAGGCAAATGTACAGAGATCAAAGCTTATTAGTAGTCGCCAGGGGCAGGTAAAAGGGAGAGGGATAAGGAAGACAAATGCCTAGAAGACACTGACCTTCCGTTATGGGTGATAGGAAAAATGGGGAACGGTTAACGGGGATCCTTGAACAACGTGACAGATATATTTAATGTCACTGAACTGTACATGGAAGTTTGTTGAAATGGCAGGTGTTTTGTGACTTACAGATTTACCACTATGAAGACTATTCAAAAGAAAAACTGAGGATGATTGAACCACATGACTTACAGGTTCATTCCTTTCAACTCAGGTAATCTGTAATCGCCATCAAATTATTGACCTAAATTGCCCTGCTGAGATAACAGATGTGAAAACAGGTGGGCTCAAAATTAGCTTTTTTAAAAAAAACGGGCAGTAGGGAGTGGGTGAAAAGAAACATTATTCCAAATAGAATGATAGGAGTAATAATGACAGTTTTACTTGGATCCACAATCTCTGCCCATGGAAGCAGCAATCAAGAAATCAAATGACAAATTGCGTTTGGACAAGTCTGCTACAAAAGATCTCTTTAATGTGTTAAAAGGCAAACATGTCACCTTGAAGACTAAGGTGCACCTCATCCAAGCTGTGGTGTTTTCAGTAGATTTATATGCATGCAAAAGCTGGAGAGTGAATAAGGAAGACGGAAGAAGAATCCATGCCTTTGAATTAGGGTGTTGGTGAAAAATATAAAATGCTGAATATATTATGGGCATCATTATTTCTGTTTTGGAAATAAAAATATTGAAGTTCATTGAGGTTAAGTTAGTTGCTCAACGTCTCATTGTTAAAAAGTGGCAAAGTTAGGTAATGAACTCAGTCTTCTTGGTTGTTAAACCCCATGTTACTGTTCACTCTGCTGTCGCGTGGGTGAGCAGTGTATTTCATTCTCTACTGCAAAAGCATGGATACACAGAGGCAGCAACTGCTGACTAACCAACACGTCTAGAGGACTAAGATGATTATTTCCGAACTTTAAATGTGTTATACAAAGTCCAGACCATTCCCCATCACTTCCACTGTGTTTGTGTCTGCTTAACACATTGTTTTCCTACTTGCTAGTTCTCCGGTGGAGCATTCTCTCCCAGGCCTCAGAGCCTTTGCATGTGCTGTTCCTTATTGACGAAACCCTCCTTCCTACTTGTGGCAGACTCCTGCTAGATAGGTACAGATGATATCATATTTTGGCAGATGTTTTCTGGTTTGCAAACCATTAGCCACAATCTCTTCTTGCTTCTGTCATATCATGACACATGTTCTGTAATTTACATTCATTTCATAAACAATTAGTGAACATCTCTGCATGCTTGACACTGTGCTTGGTGATTGTAAATTTCCTCCTGACCGCTTCTGCTCCCCTCCACAATTCCAACACACAATCAAACTTACAAGGTTTGATATTTTTACAGAGATATGCCTGATTTTACCCCCAAATCTGTTAATTGACAAAACGCCTGGTACAGAGAAGATAGTCCGTAGCTAGTTGATGAATGGTTGCATGACTCAGAACTTACCCTGCTTGTGAATAACAACTACATGTTTCTTCCATGCATTCCCTACTAGATTCTTAGACTCTTGTGGACAGGGCTGGGTTTTATTTGGCTTTTATTTTCACAGTGCTTGGCACAGAAAAGGGATTTAATACGTGCCTTTTGCATGACTGATCGGTGAGAAGTATGAGCTCCGGAGAGTGACTATGCTAATTCTGCAAGTGTCCATCCACCACTTCTCTGTCGGTTTATTGTAATAGGGTGACTTGCATGGTGCTGAGATGCTGGAAGCTATGCCACCAGTGTTTTAAATGCCAGCAGGACCACTGATAATATACAGGGTTCAGCAGAGCTTCTAGGTTAAGACAGACTAGGAAGAAAGGTCTGGTGATTTATTTTAAAAAATCAGCCAATGAAAACTCTATGGATGATGACAGAATGTTGTCTGGTGAAGTGCTGGAAGATGAGCCCCTAGGTTGGAAGGCATTCAAAATACACAGTGGTGGCAGCGATGACTCAGTCATACTGATGATCTCTGAAGGTGGCACAGGACCAGGCAACGTCCGTTCCTATGTGTGAAGGGTTGCCATGAGCTGGAGCTGATATTATAGCAAACAACAAGAGTTGACCTTAGACCCATGTCATGTGCACCCCTGAGGTCAGTGCACTGGTGGGCACCACGAACTGTAAATACAACATAAATCTCCTGTCCTCAAGAGAATCCAGTGGTTGGGTGTATGTCACAAAGTAAGAAGAGAGAGGTGCAAAAGAGGGAGAACTCGTCCACCAACTGGACACCGCTGTGTCCAGAATCACTCTGATCCACTAGTAAGTTCTCATCCCATTGGTGTTCTGCAGTTCCTGAAGCTCCCTTCTCTCACTAGGTTTTCTGCCCCTGGGAAGAAATGAGAAAGATCTGCCAAAAAGTCTGGAGTTCTTACAGAGAGGACCCCTCACTAAAAAAATAAATAAATGAAAGTAAAAAGATGGAGTGTGACCCTTCTTACGTGGAGTCGGTGCTCTTAGGCCTGGAAGGGGCCTCAACAGATGATCCGGTTTGATTCTAACTCTCTCTCTGCAGTAGTCATTGTCATGGGGTGGAAAGAATATTAGAGTAACTCTTGACTCCAGAATTCTCTTTGGGGGAGAAGTAGCTTGAGACCCTGACAGCAAAGTTGGCAGAAGAAAAAGTGATACACAAATAGATGTGGAATTTGAGGTGAGAAGAATTGAGGAAATAATGGAAACAGAGAAAAGGACCTAGCAAAGTGAAAAGCTGAAACTTGAGTTTGAGAAACTTTTTAAGAACAGGGATGTCTTTTTTTTTTTTTTTTTTTTTAATTATACTTTAGATGAAAGCTTACAGAACAAACTAGCTTCTCATTAAACACTATACGTATTGTTTTGTGACTTTGGTTACCAATCCCATGACATGTCAACACTCTTCTTTCTTGACCTTGGTTTCTCTATTACCAGCTTTCCTGTCCCTATCTGACTTCTAGTCCTTGGATCTAGGGTAGTGTACCCTTTAGTCTTCTTTTGTTTTACCAGCTTGTCTAATCTTTATCTTAAGGGTGAAGCTTGTGGGTGACTTCACTACTAAATGGGTGTTTAAGGGCCATACTCTTGAGGTTTTTCAGTCTCTGTCAGGTCAGTAAGGCTGGTCTTTCTTGTGAGGTAGGATGTTGTTCTGTCCAGGACCTTCTGTCGTGATCCCTGTCAGAATAGTCCTTGTGGTAGCCAGGCACCATCTGGTTGTACTGGACTCAGTTTGGTGGAAGCTGTGTAAGTATGGTCCATCAGTGTTTTTGGACTATGCTTTCTCCGTGTCTTTAGTTTTCTTCATTCTCCCTTGCTCCTGATGGGGTGGAATGTCTAATTTTTTATTGTGTGTCTTTGTGTGTATGTGCTGTAAACCTTTCTCACTCATCAGTAAACATCGTCTCCCACCCTGTCGTAGCCCACGTGATTAATGCTAAGCCGATGTCACTGGAAAGGGCTACCTCCCCAGCCTCAGAGCCCATGAGGACAGAGCCACCTTGTTTGCCTCTGTCACCAGAGACTAGGACAGTCCAGCTCCCTGCACAAGTCCAGCAAGACGGCTGAGAGCCATCTTCTTTCACAAGGGAGAAGTGGGAGGGAAGGCAGACCCGCTCTGTCTGAGATCACTGGTGCCTCACTCTGTGATCTACGAGTTGCTTTTAATTTCCTGTGCTTGGTGCTTGGCAGCCTGATGAAATGACACCGATAGCAAGCCTGCAGATCTGGCCCTGGCTGGACTGCGACTCCTGTGTTTGCAGCAGCGTCATGACCCCTGGGCGCTGACAAGCTGAGTGTCACTATCCCCCGCAAGCTGCCTTCTGGGCAAGACATGCAGGCTTGAGTCGGACTGGCCACCCTGCAGTTCACTAGTTGGGCTTGGAGTCAAAATCTGACCTCAGAGAAAGGAGGTTTGGGGAAAGTTGCCTCACTTCTCTGAACCTTAGTTTTCTCAACTGCAAATGGGGGATAATAACAGAAGTTACCTCAGAGGTCGTATGAGGATTCAGGGAGGTAGTAAATCCTATGTGGGAGGTGAGGTCCTGGGACCTGATATACGCTGAGGTGGTGGCCAGTATCACTGTGTTCTGTATTTGCTCTGTAGTTAATGAGGATTAGCTCTCAGCAAAATGGTTCATTTGGTGACTTTTGTCTTCCTTCCTCTTAATATTCCTTTCCCTCTCAGCCAGAAACCCTCGTGGCGTAGTGAGTTAAGTGCTACCGCTGCTATCCAGAAAGTTAGCAGTTCAAATCTGCCAGGTGCTCCTTGGAAACTCTATGGGGCAATTCTCTGTCCTATAGGGTCACTATGAGTTGGCATCAACTTGATGGCAGTGGACTTTTTTTTTTCCCCTCTCAGCTGGAAACTTTGGTGGTGTAGTGGTTAAACGCTATGTCTGCATGTCTGCCAACCAAAAGTTCAGCTGTTCAAATCTGCCAGGTGCTCCTTGGAAACTATAAGAGCAGTTGTATTCTGACCTATAAGGTGACTATGAGTTGGAATCGACTCAACGGCAGTGACTTTTTTTATTTAGCTGCCCTCTTGGGTACTGTGTGGTCTCAGCTTTCATCGTCTTTCCTGACATGGACAACAATGACGACTCCTTTTACTGCTCCTGTTTGAGGAGTTCTAATGGTGCAGTAGAAACCCTGGTAACACAGTGGTTAAGTGCTTTAGCTGGTAACCAGAAGGTTGGCAGTTTGAATTTGCCAGGTGCTCCTTGGAAACTCTGTGGATCAGTTCTAGTCTGTTTTGTGGAGTCACTATGAGTTGGAATTGACTTGACAGCAGTGGGTTTGGTCTTGCAGTGGTTGTGTTTGGCTGCTAACTGAAAGGTTTGCAGTTGGAATCTACCAGCTGCTCCTTGGAAACTCTACAGGACATTATTATCACTACTATCCCATTATTTCAGTGCTGACTTTGTCAGGCATTGTGTCTTTAATGTGAGTTGTGTCGTCTAAGCTTTACAGCAATCTTTATTCCCATTTTGTTATAGACTGAATTGTGTCCTCCCCCTCCCCTCCAAATGTGTATTGAGCTCCTGGCCCTCATACATAACATGTGATCCCATTTGGAATTAGAGTTTTCTTTTGTTATGTTAATGAGATCCCATGGGAGTAGGGATGGTCCTAAATCTAATCAATTCTAGGTTATAAAAAGTGGACAATAGACACAGAGACACACATGGAGAAGACAGGCACCAGGAACACCAACTATAGCCATCAGACACCAGATACACCTGAGACCCTGATTTGACCTTTCAGTCTCCAGAACTATGAGAAAATCAATTTCTGTTCCTTAAGCCCACCCTCTTGTGGTAATTTTGTTGCAGCAGAACTAGGTGGTTAAGACACACTTTCTCACTGAGAAAAGAGAGTCCTGAAGAGTCAAGGTGATGGTACTCAGATGACAGAGTGAATAATTAAAACCAGCAGCCTGAGGGTCACTCATCTCAGCTTGTGGAGACTTAATGTTGGGTTTATGTGTTCAGAGCGACCTTCCAAAACAGGTCAAAGCTCTGTTCAACGGAACTGATTACTAGTGAGGGCAAGTAGCGTCTCCTAACACGCTTATGGAAGGATTTTTTAGGGGGATAGGCATGCCCTCTTGTTGTTTTGTGCTATCGAATTGATTCCCACTCATAGCGGTTTTATAGGAAAGAGTAGAACTGCTCCATAGGGGTTTCTAAGCAGAAATCTTTACAGCTACAGGCCTTCGCTTCCATGGAGCGGCTGGTGGGCTGAAACCACCGAGCTTTCTGTTAGCTGCTGAGCTCGTGAACACTGGATCACCAGGGCTTCTTGAATGACTCCCTAATATCTTTAAAGCCATCAACAGAGGTAACTGTCCATTCCGTATGCAGTTAAGATCAGCCCTGAATGTGTGAGAGAACAGTGCAAAATTTCTTCACACTTTTTGTAAAACAGGAAACAAAGTGGACATTCTCTGGGAATTTTACCCCCTGTTGGATGGCACTGTTTATAAAACACAAACTCTACTCTTGGACTGAAGATCTGAAGAAAACCAAAGGATGAAGCACAGCCAGTGGGTGCTGAGGCTGCACCATGAGGAGTCACAGGCTTCCAACCACCTGCAGGGGTCACTGGTGGCCAGTGGCCTCCCTGTGGCTTGGCCAGAGGGGTGGATGACAGGGAGGAAAGAAAGGGAGAGGAATCAGGAGAGGAGGAACCTGACAGTGAACCTAAACGCAATGCACCCTGCAGCTCCTTGATCTCTTTAGGAGTGACCAGTCCTGTTTTTTTGTAGAGAAGAAACCCAGGAGTGGGGAAGTATCAGCGTTAGAGTCCACACCCACAGTCAGTATGCTAACTTCCCTAGAATTCAGTGCACTTGAATAGTGTCTTTGGTAGGAAGAGTGCAGGGCATTTATCTACTTCCTATTGTAGTGGTTTTATGGTTTTTTTTCTTCTTTCTCTTTCCTTCCCCCTCTCCTTTTTCCTCCCATTTCTTTCTCTTTCCTTCCTTCCTCTTCCTTCTCCCATTTGATCCTCACATTTTAAAAACAAGTAGCATTTCCAACCCTGCAATCCTGTGAGTTTCCAACTTTTCAAAGATGAGTAACTGAGGTTTAGAGAAAAAACATCACATGCCCAAAGTCATCCCAGGGTGTGTAGTGGAGGAGAGAGTAAAATGCCAGAGGCCTCCTGAATCCTTCACCCAGTTTAGCCATGGGATCGAATCCTGGCTCTGCTACTGATTAGCTGTAATCCTTGGAGAGAGTTACTTAATCTCTCTATTCCTCTGTTTCACTGTCTGTAAAACAGGACCATCATAGTTGTTATCTCCCAGGGTGGTTGTGAGAACTAACTAAAATGCTTATCACAGCCCCTGATACATAGCAAGTGCTCGGTAAATGTCACCATTATTGTCTACCTCCCAACAATCCTAAATATCATCATGTCAATCGTATGCACTTGAACTGACTTTGTGGATTGGACTTGAGATTATATTTACTTTGCAGCTTAAAAGATTTATTTTGCAATGCAAATTAGAATGTAATCTATTTTCACTTGGCAAAAACATTTTAAAAAATGATAACATGCAGTGCTGGTGGGCATGTGGGGAAATGGGGAACAGACACTGTTGTCAGGACTGCAATATTCACCCAGTGCCAGGGGTACCATTACATCCCAGGGGTCACCTAAGAGATGGACTTGGAGCTTATGCACCCCTAGGGGAGTAGAGCTTGGTGCCAGCCTTGGAAAGAAATACTTTTGTTGTCATGCACTTGATGCTTAGAATGTCCAGCTTGAGACAAAGCAGAAAGAAGCAAAGCCGTTGGTGTCTAAAGAACATAAGAAGTGACCTGTAGGGATTTAGGAGTAGCGTTAAGACAGAAAAAAGAACTAGAAAGTGACTTATTGCTGTACAGTCAAGTGGAAAGGTAGGGGTTCAGACTATGATTTTAGTATCACAGGGCAGAGTGGCCCAGTGAAAACTGGAGACCTTAAAAACAACCTGGCTACCTCACTTGAATGACGTACACACTGAACCTGTCCAAAACTGAACTCTTGATTACTAACTCCTCCATCAAACTTATCCCTTGCCCCACTGAAGCCACATTAGCAAATGGTGCCAATCTCCGAAATAAAGAACCCCATGAGGCATCACTGATTCTCCATCTTCCTCACCCCTAACCAGCTGGTCAGAAAGTCCTGTGTGTTCTGCGTCCTTGATCTGTTTCCTTTTCACCCTCCCTGCTGCTTACCTGGGGAGCCCTGCTAACTCAGCAGCTAAATGATAGATTCATGATTTGAACCAACCAGCTTTTCTGTGGAAGAAAGAGGCAACAGACTGCTTTTGTAAAGGTTAAAGGCCTGGAAACCCTATAGGATTCTATAGGGTTGCTACGAGTCAGAATCAACTCAGTGGAAATGGGTTGGGTTTGGTTTTGATGGCTGACTTTGTTACGTAGACAATTATACCTTGTG
This sequence comes from Heterohyrax brucei, assembly GCA_028571685.1. Classification (NCBI taxonomy): domain Eukaryota; kingdom Metazoa; phylum Chordata; class Mammalia; order Hyracoidea; family Procaviidae; genus Heterohyrax; species Heterohyrax brucei. Next base: position 178,144,520 of record CM053141.1, read on the forward strand.
ATCATTCTTTTTTGCTTCTCCCCTGGCCTCCAAGAATCTGTTCTCCACACAGCAGGAAGTCACTCGAGGATCTGGGCAAAGACCTGGTAAGAGCCTTTAAAAACAGAAATCAGGACAGCTCACTTCCGTGTTGAAAATATTCATCAGTAAGATGAGGATGGAAAACCCTTGTTGTGTAGTGGTTAAGACCTTTGATACTGACCAGGATGTAAGACAGTTATTCTTAGTCACTCTTCAGTCACCTGTTTTCATAGCCTTGTAGTACTGGACAAGTCCTCTATCAACCTCTAGTTTTTTTCATCTACCAAAAGGTCAGTAGTTCAAATCTACCAGCTGATCCTTGGAAACTATATAGGGCAGTTCTGCTCTGTCCTCTAGCATTGCTGAGAGTTGGAATCAACTCCATGGTAGTAGGTTTGCTTTTGGTGTTGAAAGATGAAGATGAAGTTCACATTTTCCATATAGGACTGATGTGATTAGTGAACAGAGACCTCATTTTAAAGTTTCAGCATAGTACATTCTCCTCTTACAGGAACGTGATGTTTCCTGCCTTCTGAGAACAGATTCCTTTGATTTTCCTTTGATACTGACCAGGATGTAAGACAGTTATTTTTAGTTACTCTTTAGTCACCTGTTTTCATAGCTTTGTAGTACTGGACAAGTCCTTTATTAACCTCTAGTTTTTTTCATCTGTCAAATGGGAGTAACAATGGCCTTACAAGGTTATGAGTATTAATTGAGATAGTGTATATAAAAAGCTTAGCATGATTGCTGTCATGTGGTTAAGTGCTGGCTAAATGATAGTTACGACAGTCCCTGGTTGTTGCAAATAGTTAAGTGCTTGGCTAATAACGAAAAGGTTGGTGGTTTGGATATACCCAGAGGCATACCAGAAGAAAAACCTGGCAATCCATTTCTGATAAGTCTCAGCCATTGAAAACATTATGGAATGCAGCTCTACTCTGACACACATTGGGGCACCATGAGTCAGGATTGACTTGATGGCAAACTTTCTAAAAATGAGATCCTGCTATACTTGTCACATCTTGTTGCCTTTCCGGCATGTGACAGACCTTCACCAGCCACTGTCTCTATTGCCACCCCCTGGCATTGTTGCTATAGTCCTCACCTTGCTAGGGACTAAACTCCATCTCCCTTTATTTCATATCTATTTCTCTTGGTTCCACCTTAGCTTGTTGCTATTATGTGGTGTTTATCTTTGGCAGGTGAGTCCACTGTCAGAGCAGGAATGGGATGCTAAGCACACAGTGACTTGCTCTAGGTTCTCCCCCAGTTGACTTTGGCAGAGGGCTGCAGGAGGGCTGCCAGGACTGCATTCTTCAGAGCAAACAAGGAAAGAGAAAACAGTACAGCTCTTGCCAATTTCCTTGAGCTCCAAGGGGAAGACACAGAAACAAGTAACACGAGTAACAACAAGAAAATGAGATTGGAGGTGCATTGGAATGAGCTGAAGGCCTTAGGGGCATGCTTCGGGAACAATGAACTGATCCTCTGTGGCTGCCTAGGAGATTTTTACTTTGCTAGGTGGCGTATGCTAGCTGAAGGGAAGGGGAATTTTGCTGTTGGAGGTGCACAGCCCTGGTCACAGGGCACCTGGGAGGGCGCTACTGATGGTCAATATTAGGAAGAGTTGAAAGAGAAAACAGAGATGTCTATATGAATCAGAATCAACTCAAAGGCAACAGGTTTTGGGTTTTGGTTAAAATAGACTCTAGTGAGCTCTGGTGGCTCAGTGATTAAGTACTTGGCTGCCAACCAGAAGGTCAGCAGTTTGAACCCAGCCATTCCTTGGGAGGAAGCTGTGACGGTTTGCTTCCATAAAGACTGCAGCCTTAGAAAGCCTGTAGGGTGGTTGTACTCTATCCTGTAGAGGTGCTATGAGTTGAAATGGACTTGACAGCAACAAATTTTTTATAAGAGACTACAGTTCTCCTTTGTAGCATACAGTGTAATCTCTCCATCTATGTGATGGTATCTGTGTGAATCTCCAGTGCTTCTGGCACTGGATTTGTTTCTGGGATGTAACAAAATGCTGAATATGACTTCACGGTTGACCCTGAGCAAGAACAGAGGCTTCCAAAGGCAGCCATGCACGCAATTACCGTCATCACATAAAAGTGCAGCAACTCAGTTACTGACGTAGATATCACCCTCCCACCTGAAATAAAAAGCTGGTAAACAGAGAGCTGTCAAATCATCGTATTAGTATAAACTAAGAGAAAAAAAAAAAAAAAAGATGGCATAAACATGCTCTTCTCCCACCCTTGTCCCCTAGGAAAAAGCAACATTATCTAAAGACTGATTGGATGGAGGAGAAAGGAAGCACTCATAAGTAGAAAGAGGCAGAAGTGCTGATATCTCATTCTACCTATTGCTGCTTTAAGAACCACCCTGAAACTTAGCACCTTAAAACAACAACATTTAATATATATTGTTGACAGTTTGGTCAGGGCTCGGTAGGAACAGAGTCTCTCTCCGCTTACCAGAAGCTGGGGTGGCTCAAAGTTTGGGGCTGACACTCTCTGATGGGTCACTCACATGACTGGTAGTTAATGCTGGCTGTCAGCTGGGGCCGTAAGCAGGACTGCAGGCCACAACATCTCTACATTTGCATGTGGCCTGGTCTTGCTCACAACACAGCACCTAGGTTTCAATCGTGAGCATCTTGGGAGACAGAGCCAGGCAGAAGTTATATTGCTGCCTTCTCTAACCTAGCCACAGGAGTCATACAGCATCGCCTCAGTGTTAATGTTGTTAGGTGCTGCTGAGACAGTGCTGACCTACAGCTACTCTGTGTGCAACAGAGTGAAACACTGCTGGGTCCTGTGTCATCCTCACAGTTGTTATAACACTTGAGCCCATTGTTGAGGCTACTGTGTCAATTCATCTCACTGAGGGTCTTCCTCAATTTTGTTGACCCAGGACTCTACCAAGGAAGATGTCTTTCTCAAGAGATTGGTCCCTTCTGACACAATGTCAAAAGCATGTCAGACACAGTTCTGCCATCCTTGTTTCTAAGGAACATTCTGGCTGTACTTCTTCCAAGACAAATTTGTTTGTTCTAATGGCAGTTCATAGGACAGTCAGTATTCTCCACCAACACCATAATTCAAAGGCAACAGTTCTTCTTTGCTCTGCCTTATTCATTGTCCAGTTTTCACGTGATTGTGAGGCAACTCATAATGGGCTAAAGAGGGCTGACATCTCCATCATGTAGATGAAGAGACTGGTTGGTAAAAGCCACCTGGACCTCATGCCCACATTCTCGTTTCTTAGCACACATTGGTGAATGTATTCGTAACTAGTTCTTCACTTGTTCCTCCTAAGTTGCTCTTTCTATTGTGTGCACCTTGAACCAGAGGTGATTGTTACCTGACCTTACACGGGGGGTAGAAGTGTCCCGAGATTCACTCAAGAGATTCAATCAAAAATCCTGGGCTCAAGGCCAATACTGAGCAGGCTCGTCAAGGCTAAACCAACTCTATCTTGTGGAAGATGTGCATAGCCACGCCATGAGCAGCAGTCCGTGGACTGCCAAAAGGACAAATAGATCTGTTTTAGTAGAAGTACAACCAGAGTGCTCCTTGGAAGCAAAGATGGTCAGATTGTGTCTGACATACTTTGGACATGTTGTTACAGGAGGGATCAGTCCCTGGAGAAGGACATCATACCTGGTAGCATGGAGGTTCAACGAGACAGAAAGACCCTCACAACTAGATAGGTTGATGCAGTGGCTGCAACGATGAGCTTAAACATATAAACAATTGTGAGCATGACTCAAGACTGGGCAATGTTTCATCTTGTTGTGTATAGGGACACTATGAGTTAATCTGACTTGATGGTACTTAACACAACTACACCTCATGAAAATGCATAACCTGATTAGCACAGCCCGCACATATAATCTCCTACTCTACCAGTCTAGGTGAGTCAGGGTTTTGGAGAGGCTCAGTCCTCCACTGATGTCTTTTACTTATTGCAAGTAAAATAAACTTACCAAAGTTATGACTAACTCTATCTTCCTCACGTATTCTTACTCAGGGAAAGACAAAGAGTTTTTTATGTCTACTGGAAACTGGTAACAGAAACACCATGGCTTAGGTCAGGTACATGTTAGTCTTCAAAACTACATCTTTGTTTTTTTAACACTTTAATGAGGTCTTTGGCAACAGATTTGCCCAAAGCAACACATTGCTTGATTTCTTGCCTGTTGCTTCCATGGGCATTGATAGTGAATCTAAGCAAAATTAAATCCCTGACAACTTCAATCTTTTCCCTGTTTGGAATGATGTTGCTTATTGGCCAAAACCCAACCCAAACCAAACCCCTTGCCATCCAGTCGATGCTGACTCATGGCAACTGTAGAGGACAGACTAGAACTGTCCCATACAGTTTTCAAGGAGCACCTGGTGGATTTGCACTGCTGAGCTTTTGGTTAGCAGCTGTGGCACTGAACCACTACAGCACAGATTTCCCTTATTGGTCCAGTTGTGAGGATTCTTGTTTTCTTTACGTTAAGGTATAATTCATACTGAAGGCTATCATCTTTGATCATGCCAATACATTTTGTTAATTATAAGTGGGTGTTCTAGTCAGTTACTGCTGCTCTAACAGAAATATCACAAAGTAGATGGCTTTAACAAGCCAGCCAAGTGCCATCTAGGGAGGTTTATTTTACACAGTCTGGTAGGCTACAAGCCGAAGTTCAGGATGTCTGCTCCACGGGAAGGCTTTCCCCCTTGTCAGCTCTGGAAGAAAGTCCAGTATTGTATCAGTCTTTGTCCAGGGAGCATCGTGGTGCAGGAACCTCAGGTCTGAAGGGTGTGCTCTTCTCCTGGTGCTGCCTGCTTGAGGGTGTGAGGTTCCCAGTTCTCTGCCTGCATCCCTTGCCTTTTATTTCTTGCAGGATGAAAGGATTGAGGGTGGGGCAATCCACACTCCAGGGAAATTCCCTTTACAGTGGAGCAGGAAGGTGATCTTCTGAAGGGATCGACAGTCCCACCCTAATCTTTTAACATACAGCACAGCAAAATCACAAAATTGAGGCTAATCGTAGAATACAGGGAATCATGGCGCTGCCACAGGGCTACACCTATTTTGTGGGGGACACAATTCAATCCATGATGGTTGGTTACTAAGGTTAGTCCATGTTCAAATGGAGGGGAGTTAGATCCAACTTTGGTGGGAAGAATATTAAAGAATTTGCATACACGAGACAAAAAAGCCACCCAGTGGCTACAACTAGGTAAGTGGCAGGGGAGTTTGGTAGGTCTTGTCACTGGTGGATGTCCTGTCTTCCAACCCGATCTGGCCCCCTGAAAAGGTGTGGAATCTCAGAGGTGAAACATGGCCTTCAGACTCCAGTCTCAGAAAAGACCCAAATACCCACAGGTGTGAGCAGCTGTGATGAGACATCACCCAAAGGGCTATGGTTTAAAAGATTGACATTTCAGTGGTCAGCCTTCTCTAGGTGTCTCTTCTTCCATTATCAGACCTCCAAATGAGATCCTAGATTTGTGTATGATCTTAGAGAGTGAAACGGCTCTCAAAACCACAACTGACATTCAATTTCCCACCAACCTACTGAGTGAAGGCTTAGAGTGAGATTTAATTTGAATTGAAGTAACATGGTCTTTCTTCTACTTGAGCTGTGAGGGAAAATCCCTACCCACTCCTCAGGGACCAGGCACATATGGGTTACAGGAGGACATGAACTACATAAACTTTTAACTACAAATAGACTTTCCTACTGGGGCCCCTGCCCCATCCACCCAAAACAGTATAGCAAAGGGAATTCTTAACTCACCAGTTCCTTTCTGACAACCCATCTGTGGTCCCAAACAGCAGAGGTGACTGCTGCTTTTCCCTCCTGACAGCTACAGTCATGGGCATGGTTAAAAAATTAAAATCCATGTGGCATTTTCAGAGTAGGAGTGGGTCAGGAAGTGGAGGATAGCTGTGAGGAGCTGACCCTGTGTGGGCCTGAACAGAGTGGCCACGCATGAGTACTACCCATCTCTCTTCTACCCTGCCCACAGGCATCCTTTCTCACCAAGTCTGAATGCTTCTTAACTCCCTTGTTAAGCTTCCCGAACTGCTAGCAGTAAGAGATTCAGTTAACATGACATAACCCTATGGGTTTAAGGGGTGATCAGTTGGTTCATTAATTTCATAACAGGACAGTTCGGTTGAATCAGGCACTCATTACTAACTCCTCCTTCAGTAGGGGGAGGATCTTGGTTACTACTGAGGAGAAATGGATGAGTTATATGCAACTATATATTCATATAGGAGCACAGTGGCCCCTTGGAGGAAAGAGGAAAGTATCCCAACTTAATCTCTCAGAGGTTTGGAGTTATAAAATTCGCTTGTTGGCCTGTGGTGACCTCAACAAGGTCAGACTGCAGGAGTAGTGATGAGACCTGAGGATGAGAATGCTGTATGGTGGCAAAGGAGAGTGAGTCAACTGGGGTTTGCACAAAAATGAGAAGTGAAAAGTGAATGTTGGTTCTAGATTTCCTACATTAGCCAACCTGTCGCCAGTCCTTGCAACAAGAGCTATTCAATCCACCTGCCTTCTATGCCCCCTGTTTCACCCTTGTGTCAACTCTAAGCTTCAGAGGTGACAAACTGAACAAGCAAGGACCATCTGAAGTCAATGATCTCATCACACCAAACTCCAAACACAATAAATAAATAAATTCAAGTGTATGAAAACCAAAATGTTTATGTGGAAGAAGATTCTACGAAGTGAAGAGACAAATGATAAAGCACCACAGGATGTTTTCAACACATACAACAGACAAAGAGATTATTTCCTTGTTTCACAAAAAAGCTCACACAAATCAGTAAGAATAAATATGAACTGACCAACCGAAAAATGAGCAAAGGATATGAAAGGTAGTTTATGGAAAAACAAATGCAAATAGGCAATAAATGGATGAAAAGATGTTCAGCTTTCCTCAAATTAAAGGCACGCAAATCCAAACAACAATGAAATGTCATTTTTCACCTATCAGATTGGCAGAAATTAAAAAAGTTCCTTAATATTCACTGATGATGAAACAGTCTCACTCAATGTTGATACACATCAAACTGGAGGTAAAATTTTAGCAGAGAATTTTGGCAACAATTTTAATTATACTTGTAAATGCACATAGCTTTTGATCCTTTGGCAAGACTACAGCCTACATGCACAAAGGCTCAGCAGGCTGTAGGTACAGGAATGCCCACTGCAACATTGTAAAATGGGAAAAAAATGGGAAAATGGGGGTTGGGCATCCTAATCACCACACATCCATATGATACATTGTCATGCAATCATCAAAAAGAATGTGACAAACATTTCCAAACTAGTAAAGGAAAAAAGAAAAATACAGAACTGTATACATAAAATGGTTCCATTTACACAAATAAAAAAAGAGTATATATACCAGTGTTTGCATAAAATATTTCTAGAAAATTTCACACACACACACACAGGAAATATGAATGAGGAGTCAAGAGTGGGAGAAAATAACATCTCTTTTTATTTCATGTATATTCTTTGCATTTGAGTTTTTTTCTAAATCATTTGCTTATCTTGTTGCTTTTTTTTTTTCTTTAAAGTTTTACAGAAACCTTCATGTTACTGCAGCCTCTTTACGTGTGTGTATTCCATGTGAAGGCAGTCTCTGGGTGATTCAAATCATTAAGGAGTTTGGCTGCTAGATGAAAGGGACCACCCACAAAAGCACCTCGGAAGAAAGTCTTGGCAATCTACTTCAAATAAATCAGCCTTTGAAAACTCTACAGAGCACAACCCCACCCTGATGTAGCCGGGCTCATCATGAGTCAGCACTGACATGATGGCAGTTGGTTTTTAGTTCCATGTGAGTCTGAACTTACTGGATGAGTCAGTCCTTAGCAGAAGGTGTTCCTGTGTGGAGCGGGAACAGGCTTGGGAAGCTGAGATCCTTCATGAACAAGTGGGAGCAAAAAACAGTGTAACTTGAGGGTTAGTACTGAATTTCCTCTTCCTTATAGACTAAGGTGATCTAGAAAAACTTGGGCCACAAGCATATATGTTTTCTCTCTAGCTCTCCAGCCTCTGTTTCATTTCTTGTTAAAGTTTTATGTAGTAGTATTATCTGGGGCAAAAATTAAATTATTGCATGAAAATATAATTTTGAAAACATTAATTCTTGAACAAAAGTCCACAAAGGGAAGACTGGTCTTTTGATTTTATAAATATCTTGTGATTTATTTTCCTGCTGCTGGCCTTTCCAAGGACAAGAAGTCAGAAGTTGTGACAGATGGCTCTGGGTAAGAGCGAGGCAACATCTCAGGATGAAGATACCTGACATCTCACCATCGTTCCACGCAATGAATCCCAGTAAACCTAGAATGCTGATGATCTGCATTTTCTAGTCTTAGAGCCTAAATGTTGTGGCCAAAGAAACAATATAGTAGTTTCAAATGAATCCAAACTTCTTACCTCCAATTCTCATTCACTGGGGAAACAGTACACAGTGTTACAATGACAGTTCTCATGCTTGAGTGAGTGTTAGAACTACCCAGAAGGCGTGTTAAAACAGATTGCTGGGTCCCATTCCCAGGGTATCTGATCCATAGGTCTAGTGTGGGGGCCTGAGAATTTGCATTTCTACAAGTTCCCAGGTGAAGGTAACGCTGCTGGTCGTGGGACCACGCTCTGAGAATCACTGGTTTATAGCAGTACATCGTATCCCCCCTCGTACCGCCCATCAGTAATCCTCCTATCCACCAGTTATTCATTCTCATGCTCTTTCTCCTTAAAAGTTTCTTTAGAAAAATCCCTCTTTCACAATCCCCAAATCCTAGACATCTTTTCCCCTTTCCCGTTGCCTGTACATCCACATTCTAAGATGCCCATCTGGCAGTGGCAGGGCCTCCCTGAAGGGTAGGTAAGAGAAGAAACTCAGCAGGCAAAACCTGAATCTTCTTTCACAGATAGGGAAAGATTTGTCTGAAGACAAGGATCTGGGCACAGCAGCAGGATGCTGTGGGATTGGCTTTGGTCTCTGAATCTCCCCATGGATGCCTGAATATGTCAATATAGCAGAAAAGATGATCCAGAATGTTTGTTTCGGTGGGGCCTGGCTCCCCTAAAAGCCTTAGCAGCCATATTTTCTCCTCCTCATCTTCCTTTCCAGGGCCTCCAGTCCCCTCCTCAGCTGGATGACCCTGAGGAGCTGTGTTCTCAGGGAGGCGTTAGGCCTACTCATAGGGATCACCCCAGAAAGGCCTAAGGCCCATGGGGAAATGAGCAGGGCAATTCTTTTGTTGGAAGATGATAGGGTGACCCCGATCCCAATCTCTCCATTTTGTTAGAAAAGAAGAAAGGGAGGGAAGGAGGGAGTAAGACAGGAATGAAAGAAGAGAGGATAGCAAGGGTGGAGGGAGGACGGAGTGAACAATGGAAGCAATAATCAGGTTTAGTGTGTACCTGGGCAGCATGGGCTGGACAAACCCTACTGAAAAAGTTATCCTTTGTTCTTCTCTGAATGATATTAATTTTCTAGGTAGAAGTAGTAACTCTTGTTGAAATTCCAATGTACTTTCCTAGAAAGAGGGGAGCTGTAGTCCGATAGTTAAATGATTGTTCTCACAGGACATCATTTCTTGAATGCTGATGTATGTAGGAACCCAATGTTGTGTCCCCCAAAAATATATATCAAGTTGATTAGGCCATGATTCCCAGTATTGTGGGACTGGCCACATTTTGTCATCTGATGTGATATTTCTGTGCATCGTACATCCTACTTTTGTGATTCACTGAGGCAGGATTAGAGGCAATTATCTTAATGAGGAAACATTAGATTGTGTGTTAAGACAATCTCTTCTGAGATATAAAAGAGAGGAGAGAAAAGAGAGAAAGGGAACACTCATACGACCAAGAAAGTAGAGCCAGGAGCGGAGCACTTCCACTGGACTCAGGGTCTCTATACAGAGAAGCTCCTAGACCAGGAGAAGGTAGCTGACAAAGACAGTTCTCTAGAACTGATTAAGAGGAAGCCTTACCCAGGAGCCGACATCCTCAGCACTCATCTTTTCTCCTTCTCACCCCCCTGAAGCCAATGGGCATATGCCTGCAGGGGTTCAAACCCCACTGCTGGTACCAAATTCTGTCTTAGTCATCTAGTGCTGCTATAATGAAACTACTGTAAGCTTGCTCTCTTACAATCCAGTAGGCTAGAGGTCCAAATTCAGGGTGCCAGTTCCAGGGAAATTCTGTCCCTGAAGGAAGATCCTTCTGGTGCATCAGTCCTCCCTTGGTCTGGACGCATCTCAGTGCAGGTACCTCAGGTCCAAAGGTCACACTCTGCTCCTGCCACTACTTCCTTGGTGGCATGAGGGTCCTTCTGTTTGTTGAAGCCATCCACTTGTAGTATGTCTGTTACAGCAGCACTGTATAACTCATATATCCTGGGAAGAACTGGTAAAATGCAGATTCTAATTCAGTTGGTTTGGAGTGGGACCTGAGAATCTGCATTTCCAAGAAGCTCCCTAATAATCCCATGCTGCTCATACACTTTGCACAGGAAGGTCATAGAGTACTTAGAAATAGAGGCAACCTCAGAGGCTATAAATTTGAATCAAATCATCTTGTAAATAAGAAAATCAGGGCCCTAAATGGTTCTGTGACTCCCCAGGGCCTTACAGCTACCTAATTGCAGAGCCAGGTCTAGAAATGAATCACTGTACCTCTAGTCCAGGTGCCTGTTCTACTTTCCCAGGAAAGAAACTTACTGTAGCCCTAAGACAAGGCCAGACCCAAACCAAACCCATCGCCACTGAGTAGATTCCAACTCATATTTAAAAGGAGTATGTGGACATGAGAAACCAGCATTCAAGTGTACTCTGCCAGTGGTCGCCAAACTTGGGACCCTGGACTGTGAACCTCTCCACTGACGAACAGGTCACTACCAATCAATCACCCCTAGAAGTCACTGATTTGAGAAAAGCAAACATATTGGTGTTTTCTGGATCTTGGTTGGGTCTGGTAAGTTATGATGATTGTCAGAGTTGAGCTAAAATCTTAAGTGGGTGTTTTTATGGTCAACTGGACAGTTTCCCAGGAAAACAGCTTTGTTAAAATAATGGATCCAGGGTAGGACAGCGAGCATGCTGACTAAACTGAACCCCCAGGAGAAAATCTTAAGTGGTGTACTGGAAACTGAGTCCCACCATTTCCTGATCCCTCTCATTTTTTTATATTCATATTCCTTTTTGCTTTGAAAGTAGTGCTTTGTTCAAGATGGGTGAGAATCCTGGAGAGGTAAAAGTTTGAAGGAGAGAGAATATATACTCTGCAAAACAATCTACAGTCATCCTGTGGTGAGCTGGTCTGCTACAAGAAGGCACTGGAGTTGGGTGTTGAAAGACTTTAGAAGGGTTTCAAGAAAAGTACTGTTACTCATTGATTCACTCATCCGTTTTATCAATCACCAAACATTTATAGAGCACCAATTCTTGGGCCAGAATTCAAAGATATGTTTATGCTCCCAGGGGATTCACAGACTATTACGAGAGATGGATCAGCTAATAATTATAAAATAGCTATGAGAAGTACAGAGTCATCAGAAGGTCAAGCAGTTAATACACTTGGCTATTAAATGAAAGCTGAGAAGTCAGAGTCTACCCAGAAGCACCCTGGAAAAAAGGCCTGGAAGCTACTGCCAAAAAGATAGGTCATTGAACACCCTATGCAGCACAGTTCTAGTCAGGCACACACTGAGCTGTTGTGAGTCAGAGTCGACTCCACAGCAATTTGTTGATTAGGTTAAGTTAGGTTATGAGGGATCCAGGAGCAGAAAACAGGTGCAGTGACATCAGATTGGTTAATAGGACAAGACTTCCTGGAAGATGTGAACAGTCTTTACGGAAGAGTGGGAATAGGGTGGGGACACAGAAAGAGCCTCCTAGGCCGAAAGGACAGCACATACAGGGCTTTGAAACTGCACAGATTGCTCAGGGAATTGCAACTTCTTCAATGGAGATGGCTCACATGGTCCCTGATGGTATAATGTCAGGTCACAAAGGACCTTGTGTACTGAGCTAAGGCAAGTTTCAATTAGACAAAGCTGTGAAGAGAAATTTTATGTAATTATAATCATTATAATAATCACTGCATTCACAGAGGCCTTCAGCGTCATTTAATCCTTACAACAGCCGTGCGAGGTCAGTACTGATGTTATAGCAGTTGTACAGATGTGAATGCTGAGTCTCAGAGAAGATAAAGAATACAGCAGTGCAGCTGAGGTTCCTAACAGCTGCACTCTCAACCCTACCACAGCCAAAGCACCCTTTTGTAGCAACTATTTTAAACTCCTCTTGTTGTCATTGTTAGGAATCATGGAGCAGCACTGTCCCATAGGGTCTTCTTGACAATGATCTTTATGGGAACAGACTGAGTGGTCTTTTTCTTGCAGTGTTGATGAGTGGGCTTCAACTGTCAACCTTTGGATAACAGCTGAGTGCTTAACTGTTACGTCACCAGGGCTGTTTAAACCTTTCCTATTATCCTGAAATGAAATTCAAACAGAATATAATCATGTAGACATATAATTTTACAAGAACCAATATGCTACATATCTGTAACATATATTGAACACAATAAAAATAATTGATAATAAAATAATACATGTTTCAATATGCAACTCTTCATACCTGACTACTCTCAAAGTATAATGAAATCGTCAGATGCATATACTTTTATGTAGCATCCCCTTGAATTTAAGAGCCATAGAGGCCACTGATAGCAGGATATTGAAAGTGTGAGCAGTGGTGCTCACGGAGACCCACTCTTCTGAAATAGTGAATATTTCTTGGTAAAGTTCTAAACAACAAAGTACAATACTCACTCTAGCACTGGTGGCTGAACTGGGATCTGAATCCTGATATGCTAATTTCAGCTCATTCCAGCTAATCACATCTGTACCCGGGGATGATTGTACCTCATGGAGGTCACCTTCTATCTCAGGCCACTGGGGGCAGGCTGAAGGGCCTGGAGAGATCCTTGAGAGAGCTGGCATAGTGTGGCTGAGACTCTGATGTCTTGGTTATCTAGTGTTGCCTTAACACAAATAGTACTACTGACTGACTTTAAAAAGCAGAAATTTATTTTCTCACACTTTAGAACTCTAGAAGTCTGATTTCAGGCCATGGCTCTCGGGAGAAGGTCCTTCCCTATCTATCTCGGCCCCTAGTAGATGCCAGCAATCACTGCAGATGCATCTGTCTCCATCATACGTCTTTCTCTTCTTCCCATGTCTGTATCTATCCTGTTCTTTTTCATAACTAAGAAGTAATTAGATTTAGAATCCCCTTCCTTCTACCTAGGGTGGCCATGAGTCAGATCCTACTCAACAGCACTTGGCTTGGCTTTCCTGCTAAGTGGACATGAACCAACCAATGCAACAAAAAAAGTCTCATTTCTAAATTGGATCACATCCACAGGGTCCCAGACTGTAATACATATCCCCAGGGTACACAAGTCAATGCATAATACCAGTTCTCCCCATAGAATTTTGGACAAGTTGGGCCGCCTTGCTTGCTTACCATCGTTCCCCCCAATGGTTGGGGTCCCTTCAATTCTGAGATCTTGACTGAGCCCTTTCCTCAGTTTTTCACAGGTGGCTTCCAAATGTTTTGTATAAGATGTAGCAGAACACTCAACTCATCTGGAAGTTTCCCAAGTGGAATATGCAACACTTGCTTAAAGACTTGCTTAAAGACTCGGAGAACAAAAGACTATTCATCAGTTTTACAAGTATTTGTTGAACTCTAATTTTAAAAAATTCTTGTATGTTATTGTGCTTTAGGTGGAAGTTTACAATTTAAGGCAATTTGTCATACAGAAACTCACACACACTGTTACACAAACCTAGTTGCGCTTCCCACATTGTGACAGTACACTCCTCTTTTCCACCCTGTATTTCCCATGTCCATTCAACTAACTCCTGTCCCCCTCTACCTTCTTATCTCTTCTCCAGACAGGAGTTTCCCCATTAGTCTCATGTACCTACTTAGGCCAAGAAGCACACTCTTTGTTAATATCATTTTATGTCTTATAGTCCAGTCCAATCTTTGTCTAAAGAATTGGCTTCAGGAATGGTTTCAGTTCTGGGTTAACAGATTCTGGGGACCATGTCTCCTAGGGACCCACTAGTCTGCGAGACTGTCAAGTCTGGTCTTTTTACTAGAGTTCAAGTTCTATACCCCAGTTTTCTCCCACTGTGTCAGAGATCCTTTGTTGTGTTACCTGTTAGGGCAGCCATTGGTGGTAGCCAGTGACCATCTAGCTGTTTTGGCCTCATGCTGATGCAGTCTCTGGCTTATGTGGCCCTTTCTGTCTCTTGGGCTTGTATTTTCCTTATGTCTTTGGTGTTTTTCCATTCTTCCTTGCTCCAAGTTGGTTGGGGCCAACTGATGCTTGCTAGCTTTTAAGACCCCAGACACTACTCACCAAAGAGGGATACAAAACATTTTCATTAAAAACCTTGTTATGCCAATTGACCTAAATGTCACCTAAAACCATCGTCTCCAGATCCCTGACCCTGCTACTCTGTCCCTTGATGTGTTTTGTTGTTCTCTTATTCATCTACTGCTGCCATAACAGAAATAACACCCGTCAATGGCTTTAAAAAGAAAAGTTTATACAACAAAGACACAAGGGAAAAAAGAGTCCAGGAGACAGAAGGGACCCATATGAATGGGAGACTATCAGCATGAGACCATAAAAAATAGATGGCGCCTGGCTACCACCAAAGACAGCCTTGATGGGGGACACAATGTAGAGTCCCTGAGGCAAGATGAGAAAAAGAAGTATGCAGTTCAAGAACTCTACTAAAAGACCAGAATTGACATCCAGGAGGGTCCCCTGGGAACATGGCCCCTAGAACTGCTGCTGCCCCTAATCAGAAACCAATATTGAGATCAACTCTTCAGACAAAAATGAACTGGATGCAGGAACACAGTATGCCATTTGGTGTGGGTGCTTTTTGGCTTTATACATTTATAGGAGGATGTCCTACTGGTTTCTCTATAGATGGGAGATGAGAGGGTGGAGAGGAGGTGACAGGTTCTTTTTAAGAGGATATTAGAAGTTTAGAATGAAACCAATGAATGTGCTGTCGCTAGGTGAAGACAGCAGATGGAGCTGCAGACAGATGGGCATGCAAAATTGATTTGGATTGTATACTTTCACTTAATTATAATAAAAATTAAAAATATATAAAAAGGGGAATTTATTTTGTCATAGTACATTAAGTTACAAGTCCATATTCAGGACATCAGTTCCAGGAGAAGACTTTCTCTGTTGACTCTGGAAGAAGGTCCTTGTCATCAATTTTCCCCCGGACTGGAAGATTCTGAGGTGCAGGGACCCTTGGTCCTTTCCAAAGGACTCACTCCGCTCCCAGCAGCGCTTCCCTTTACTTTATACGCCATAAGATTGCCTCAAGGCACACTACAATCTTATACCATGAGTCCTTCACAGAACAATTGCTGCCCATCATTTCTCACTAAAATCATAGAGGCAGGATTTGCAACACATAGAAACATCATACAACACCAAGAATCATGACCTAGCCAAATTGCTATACACATTTTTGGAGGACACAATTTAATCCATAACAGTTGTATTCAGGAAATTTCTCAGCTTTTGGTTTAGTTCAGCTGTGCTGACTTCTCCTGTATTGTGTGTCATCTTGCCCTTCATCTAAAATAATTATTGTCTACTCTGTAGTTAGTGAATACCCCGCTGTCTCCCTCCCCACTTTTGTAACCATAAAAGAATGTTTTCACCTGTGTTTAAAACTTTTCTTGAGTTCTTATAATAGCGGTCTCATGCAACAGTTCCCCTTTTGTAACTACTGATTTCTCTCAGCATAATTCCGTCCAGATTCCTTAAGTTATGAGACGTTTCACAAATTCATTGTTGTTGTTTATAATTGCATAGCATTCCATTGTATAAATATACCATGGTTTGTTTATCAATTCAGCCACTAATTGCCACCTATGTTGATTCCATCTTCTTCTCTCTGGACAGCACTGCAATGAACATTGGTGTACATATATCTATTTCAGAAACAGCTCTTATTTC
Organism: Heterohyrax brucei; assembly: GCA_028571685.1. Classification (NCBI taxonomy): domain Eukaryota; kingdom Metazoa; phylum Chordata; class Mammalia; order Hyracoidea; family Procaviidae; genus Heterohyrax; species Heterohyrax brucei. The sequence goes on from CM053141.1 coordinate 178,160,667, forward strand.
TCTAATATTACTCCAAACAGTGGGATTATGGGACCGTATGGTATTTCTATCTCTACCTTTTTAAGAAAGTGCCAAATCTATTTTCAAAGTGGTTGTACCATTTTACACTCCCACCAGCACTGTAGAAGAGTTCCAGTCACTCCACAGCCTCTCCAACATTTATTAGTTTGTGTGTTTTGGCTTAATGCTAGCCTTGTTGTGGTTCTGTGCTATCTCGTCATAGTTTTGATTTGTCTTTCTCTAATGGTTAACAATCGTAAGCCTTTCCTCATATCTTTTAGCTGCCTGGATGTCTTCTTTGGTGAAATGCCTGTTCATATCCTTTGCCCATTTTTAATTGGATTATTTGTCTTTTTGTTGTTGAGGCTGTACAGTATCTTGTAGACTTTAGAGATAAGATGCTGACTGGATTTCTCATATCCAATTTCTTTTCCCCAAGTCTATAGGTTTTTTTTTCTTTTTTTCTTTTTTTACTCTTTTGGTGAAGTCCTTGGATAAGCGTGTTTGATATTATCTGTATTTGGATTCCTAGCATTGTTCCTATTTTTTATTCTATCATTTTCATTGTTTTAGATTTTATATTTAGGTCTTTAATCCAATTTTAGTTAGTTTTTGTGCATGAAAAATGAGATATGGGACTTGTTTCATTTTTTGCAGACAGTTACCAGCATAATCTGTAAAAGAGACTGTCTTTTTCACAGTTCATGGATTTGGGGCCTTCGTCAAATATCAGCTGATCATAGGTGGATGATTTTACATCTGGATTCTCAGTTCAGTTCCATTAGTCTATGTAGCTGTTGTTGGATCAGTGTCAGGCTATTTTGACTACTATGGCAGAAACCCTGGTGGTATAGTGGTTAAGTGCTACATCTGCTAACCAAAAAGTTGACAGTTTGAATCTGCCAAGTACTCCTTGAAAACTCTATAGAGTAGTTCTATTCTATCCTATCAGCTTGCTAGGAATTGGAATCAACTCAGTAACTGTCAGTTTTGGGTGATATAATACTGAACCCTAACTTTTTGGCAGTAAATTGCTGTTAACCAACCACTGCAACACTTAGTGGCCTGAAAACAGCAATAATCAATTTTTTTAAATCAAGATCTGTGAATTGACTGGGAGGGTCTTCTGCTTCACGTGATGTTGGTTGGGGCACTTAGATGGCAGTTTATCAATCAGGCACCTTGCTTCTCCTTTACATGAGCTGCTGCATATGCCTACTTAGGTTTCCTCACAGCATGGCCACTAGATTTCTAAGACAAGTCTTCTAATCAGGGAAGACAGGGTGCAGATCTTTGAAGCAGAGCCTCACTAGTCATATGATGTCATTTCTTAAGTTCTCTCATGGTCAAAACAAATTGTGAGACAAGCCTAGATTCAAGGGGAGGTAAAATAGACTCCATATTTCTATGAAGAGCAGCAAAACATTTATGGCCATCTTTAGTCCATCAAAACATACTACATCCCAGTCACAGTTCTAGATGCTTGGGGATATAAGAGTGAGCAAAATGACACACACTCTCTCCTTTCATGGAGTTTACAGTCTATTGGTGGAAGAAAGCAGCTGATTACAAAAGTAAATGGATCAGTAGAAGGGCTATGATGGAAGGTGTTTGATGTCATAAGAACATAAAACAGGGAGGGACCAGGCCATAACCACAAGAGACAGAGAAGATTTACCTGATAAATTAGCACTCAAGCTGAGATCTGAAGAAACAGTTGTTATTTAAGTTATATGCTTGCATAGCATACAGTAGATACTCAACTATCTGTTGAATGAATAAATGAGTGAATGAAATACAGGTGTGTGAAAAGCCCTCCGGCAGAAAGGCTAGTGCAGCTGCATAGCAGTGGGTGAACAACTGTGGCACAAGGGAAAATGAAGACAGACTACATAGGTTGTTATTTGTATGTGTGTATGATGAAAGTTTACATAGGAAATTAAGTTTTCATTTAACAATTTATATTCGTATTGTTGGATCCTTGGCGGTACAGTGGTAAAAAACTCAGTTGCTAGCCTAAAGATTGGCAGTTCAGATTCACCAGTTGCTCCTTGGAAACCCTATACTCTGTCCTATAGGGTCATCATGAGTTGGAATCTACTCAGTAGCACCTAATAACAACAATAACATAGGTATTGTTCAGTGACAATAGCTAAATTCTTTACAATATATTAGCATCCTTGTTATTTCTATTTTGGTTGCTGTTCCATCAATCTAGCTTTTCTGTCTCCCACCCTTGCCTTCTCGTCAAGGGTAGATGTTAACCTTTTGGATTCATCTAAACAATAATTTTGAGGAGCACAGTCTCTCTGGTGGTGGTACTTATTTCATGGACCAATTTCTCATTCGGCTGAGAAGTGACCTTTGGGAGTGGTTTGAGTTGCAAGTTTAAAGGGTATCTCAGGGATATAGTCAGATGGGTTCATCTAGTCTGCACCAGCCTAGTAAGTCTGGTCTTCTTAAAGGGATTTGAGTTATATTCTACATTTCTATTGCATTCTATCCAGGACCATCTGTTGAGTCCCCAGATCATATAGATTCCTGAAGCCCCTTTGGAGACTCAGGTCTTCAACCTCAGAGACAAAAAACAAACAAAATAACAAAGAAACAACAAATGAAAACAAACAACAAAGAAACCAGTTGCCATGGAGTCAATTCCAACTCAAGGCAAGCTTGTATGTTTCGGGGTAGAATTGTGCTCCACAGGGTTTTCAGAGGTTAAGTTTTTGGAAGCAGATCATTAGGGATTCCTTTAGAGGCACTTCTTGGTGGACTTGAACTGCTAACCTTTTGGTTAGCTGCCAAGCGTGTTAACTGTACCACATTAGAGAGTCAGAACAATGAGTGTTAATCTACGGAAATTTGGTATAATAAGTTTTGAGCCCTGAGAAGTTCACCTGGACTGTAATGTGGAGAATAAAATGATTTAGAGAGATAGCTGGTGGGCAGGATTTGCAGAGGAGGAGGGAGGAGGACTATGTGTTAGGGTACTGTGTAACACTCCAGGCAAACAAAGGTGATATTGATGCCAGGTGATGGATGGACGGTGGGACAGGTTGCTAAAGAATTCTGCAAAGACTCTGGAAAAGACAGGTTCTGAATGGGTGGCCATTTCCTCTTCTGTCAGCTCCTGCTGCCCTGGGAGCCTGTGGAAATCTATAGGTTGTCTGGATTAGCTAGAGAGGGTCTGAACTCCTGGAGGCAAGTTTTGGTCCTATCAACAGAAGCCAGAGAGGGTGAGGCAAAGCTGACTCGTCACCCCCAAGAGAAGAAGTACATGCGAGGTGCCAGGCACCTCCACTGCCCTCAGGCTCTGAAGAGGAATATTGATTTCCACAGCTGAGAATATAATTTTGGCACTTGGTTTCAAGCCTCTCACCTTGCACTGCTCTTACTGCAGGGAGGAGTGAGACCACAGTGCTGAAGATCAATGACTGTGAACAGGCTTGTGGAGAGGTGAGCAGCGTTTTTTCACTCAGCTTATGCTGTTCCATGGCAGTGTACAAATGAATCCCTGTCAACTCTGAGATGCATGAGCCCACAGAGACAAGGGCCCAGCCATCTAGGCTTTACCGTCCGCAGCACTCCTCGACTTTTGTTTCAAATTTTAATGAATCCCTAGGACTCACCATCCAGGTCCAACAACGACCAGCTCATGGTCTTGCTTATTTCAAACTACACCCCCAGATTCTCTGCCTGTATTATTTCGATTTGAAGTGCCAGTCTTTTGGTTAGCAGCCATAGCACTTAACCAGTATACCGCCAGGGTTTCCAGCTAATCCTAGACAGCATATAATTTCATGTGCAGATAGTTTATTTAGTATGGTTCTCTAAAAAAGCTCTTTAAAAATCAGCGCAAAACCATTATCACACTTGAAAATAATAACATAATACTATCATGCTTAAATGATTATTATCGTGCTTAAATGATTAACAAAGATTACAAAATATCATCAAATACTCAAAACATGTTTGAGCGCTTTTTCCTAGATGACTTATAAAAAGTTGTTGTTGTTTGTTCCTTTGAAATGGGTCCCAAGCAAAGTCTATACATTGCAATTGATTGCTATGCCTCTTAATAGGTTCACACACTTTCTGTTTTTAAAAATTTTCCTTGCAAGTATTTTGTGGAAGAAACCGTGTGACTTGTCTTACATAGTTTCCCATGCATCAGTCTTGGTAATGACATCTCTGTGACAGCATTTAACAGAATCTCCTGCCTTTGTGTTTCCTATAAAGTGGTAGTTGGATGTCGACATTTGATTAAATTCCCAATCAAGTGTTTTGGCAAGACCTTTCCGGTGGCGGTGCTCTGTTCTACCTGGAGCCACACAGGAGCTGTATATCTGTCTCTCTGGTCAGGCATCATTGATCTTTGCTTAGATCCATTAACTCATTTGGGATTGCAACATGGTGCTGGATTAATTCTGTATTCTTTCTTTTATTAGCTAGACTCCTACACAGAGAAAATTTTCCTCACCAACTATTTGGTTATCTTGAGGCACAGTTCTTATAGAAAAACTTGATAAATGCTAAATGTTGTCCCTTTACTTATCAGTTTTCTAAATACTATATGCGTTTTGCAGTAATCTCTAAAGGTGACTAGTGAATGTTTTGCAAGCATTGTGGATTGAAACATACTGGAAATGTTTTGCAGGTTACTGATGCTCAAGATGTCCCATTTTTGGCCAGTGGGGACCTATTCAGGTTGGCTCCTGAGTCCTTTTGACACAGTCTTAGTACTCTTTGATAGCTTTCTTGTATAACAACAAAGGCACTAGATCGTTCTGTACATTTCCTGCCACAGACCTGAAGTCAGCTTTTTCCCCAAGGTGTCCTGGTTTCTCTGAGTGAAAAAATGGTTCTGCAAGATAACAGTCTTGGCTCAAAGATGTTCAGTGCTCTAGGCCTTTGTAGTGGACAAAATTAGAACATATGAACCATATTTATATGTATCAGGCTCATGATTTTCAATCAAATTCAAAATTACAGGGTTTGTACTTACCGTCATCTGTCTTAACATCTGTGTTTCCTTTTTATGATACTGAAATTCTCATTTTCAATGATACTAACAAAATTACTTATTTGATTTATTACACTTGACACTCGAAATAGTTTAAGGATGATAATACCAACACTATCACCACCAATACGATTACTTATATCAGGCTTGTTTATTTGTTATTCTTTTTCCTTAAGATACAACTTAGCAGGGGTGTACAGTCAAATTACTGTGCTTTAAAGTCACTTTCAATAGCTCTGCTTCACACGGTGTGTCAAAAACTAATTATGCTTTGAGTTATTTTGCTTTGTTTTAGGGAGTGCTTTGGTGGTATACTCTGGGGGTCAGTTCTACCCTGGCCCCGAGGGTTGCCATGAGTCAGATCCGACTCGATGCACTTGGCTTGGCTTGGCTTGGCTTGGTGGTCTAGCAGCTAAGTGCTATGGCAGTTCGCATACACCAGGTGCTCCTTGGAAACATTATAGGGCAATTCAACTCTGTCCTGTAGGGTTGCTATGAGTCAGAATTGACTTGATAGCAACAGGTTTGATTTGGTTTTAAAACAAGATATATTAAAAGAAGTTTCTACTCCCGCCCTCTATATGTAACCACTTAAAATTTGGGGTTTAAATCTCTACTATTTATATACATATATACTATTTTTCTGTGTGTGTACGTGAATGTGTACTTTATATCTGCTGCCTTTTCTTTCTTAGACAAATCACAGCATGCTAAAACAGTTGTTCTTGAGTGGATTCAGGCTCACAGCAATGCTGACTCATGGTGGTGTCATCGTTGTCAGAGCAGAACTGTGCAATGACTGATTTTTTCAAAAGCAAATTGTCAGGCCTTTCTTCTGAGGTTCTTCTGGGTGAACTCAAACTGCCAACCTTTCAATTAGCAGTTGAGCATGTTAACTATTTAAATAACCCATGAACTCCAAGTTGTAGCACATTATACATACACAGGATCCCTGATAGTACAGTGGTTAAGCACTCATCTGTTAGTCAGTGGTCAGTGATTTGAAATCATCACGTGGAACATGGGAGAAAGATGTGGTAGCCTGCTTCTGCGAAGATTACAGCCTTGGAAACTCTATGGGGAGGTTCTATCCTGTCATATAGGGTTGCTATGAGTTGGAATTGATGCTATGGTAATGGGTTTGTGCATACACACAAATATATATTTTACCATTTTGTTTAAGAAAATCTAATATATGCTGGATTACAAAAAACTGGATTCAATTGCCAGCTATGCCACTTACTAGGTATATGACCCTGGACATGTATCTTCATCCTTTTGAGCCTCAGTTTCCTCATCTGTCAAATGAGAGCAGTAATACTCATCTTGTAGGATTTTTGTGAAAGTTACGTGTATAAGCACTAGCACAATGAGTGGCACATAGTAGGTTCTCAGTGTATAGTAGCTCTAACAATTTCATAGGTATAACAACTAGCGATCATTTTTGTACACCTCTTTCGATGAGATTCATTTCAGTCTCCATTCAGTGTCCCATAAACAAAAACAAAAGTGTTGTCCATCAAGTCAATTCCAACTCATAGCAACTCTATAGGACACAGCAGAACAGCTTCCAAGGAGCAGCTGGTGGATTTGCACTGATGACCTTTTGATTGGCAGCAAAATGCTAAACCACTTGTAACACCAGCTATCCCAATGTCCCATACAACAACAACAAACAAATAACTCTTGCCGTCTAGTCAGTTCTGACCCATAGCAACCCTATAGGACAAAGTAGAAGTGTTCCAAATAGAACAGGCAAAGTAAAATAAGTGACTGCATCTTGAATATTACTTGTGCCATTTTGTTTCTTAGTTCTGTCTGCAAGCATGAATCCACTGTACCCCTTAATATCTCTCAAGATAAGGATTAATATATGCTCTTTTTAGGACTATAGATAAACAAGTCTTAACAATCTGAGGATCATAAAAGAAAAATAAAGGAACCTGCTGGGAGATTATGTGTTGCGTTTTTGTTATTGTTAGGTGCTGCAGAATCAGTTCCAACTCACAGTGACCCTATGAACAACAGAATGAAACACTGCCCAGTCTTGTGCCATGCCCACACTGTTTTTACGCTTAAACTCACTGTTTCAGCCAGTGTGTTAATTCCTCTTCTTGAGGATCTTCCTCTTTCTCATTGACCTTCTACTTTACCAAACATGACATCCTTCTCCAGGGACTGATCCCTTCTAATGTGTCCAACATATGTAAGATGCTGTCTTGCCATGTCTGCTTCCAAAGATTACTCTGGTTGTACTTCTTCCAAAGGCGATCTGTTTGTTGTTTTGGCAGTCCACGGTATGTTCAATATACTTCTTCAACACCACAGTTCAAAGGAATCAATTCTTCTTCTGTCTTCATTATTCATTGTCCAGATTTCTCATGCATGATGCAACTGAAAATGCCATGGCTTGAGTCCAGCACACCTTATTCTTTAAGGTGACATCTTTACTTTTCAACACCTTACCAAGGTCTTCGGTAGTACCTTTTCCCAATGCAGTGTGTCTTTTCATTTCTGGACTGGCTGCTTCCATGGGCATTGACTGTGGAATTAAGGAAAATTAAAATCTTGACAACCTCAATCCTTTCTTCATATTTATCATGATTTTGCTTACTGGTCCAGTTGTGAGTATTTTTGTTTTCTTGATGTTGAAGTGCAGCCCATACTGAAGGCTGTGGTCTTTGATCTTCATTAGTGTTTCAAATCCTCTTCACTTTCAGCAAGCAAAGTTGTGTTATCTGCATAATGCAAATTGTTAATGAGTCTTCCTCCAATCTTGATGCCTTGTTCATCTTTATATAGTCCAGCTTCTCAGATAATTTGCTCAGCCTACAGACTGAAAAGAGATGATGAAAGGATAAATCCCTGACACACACCTTTCCTGACTTTAAACCATGTGGCGTCCCCTTGTGTTCACACGACTGCCTCTTGATCCATATACAGATTCCTCATGAGCACAATTAAGTGTTCTGAAATTCCCAGTCTCTGCAACATTATCCATGATTTGTTTTGATTCATACAGTAGAATGTATTTGCATAGTCAGTGAAGCACAGGTAACCCCATAAAACCTCTAGTTTCTCTGCATTTTGGGGACACAGATTTTGGAGCAACTTATGCCCTCTGTCTGTTTGCCCACTGGTACACAATAAATTTGCTTCTCATCTCACCTCTGTCTCAAAGATTGATTGTTTGCAGCAGGTGGCACAAGCTCCACTTAGTTTTGTGGTAACACATAGAGTTTCCAAGGAGTACCTGGAGGATTCAAACTGCTGATCTTTTGATTAGCAGACATAGTACTTAACCTCCATGCACCAGGGTTTCCATAGTGAAGGTTAACAAGGGTGGATGAGGAATCTGAGAGTCATTAAATGAGGACTCAAATTACGGCACCAACACCGCCAGGAGCCCTTACAGAACTGGACAGCTATCCAGCTTATTTTACAAGAAGAGAAACAGAGATCCAAAGAGACAGAGGCACTTACCTAGTGTCCCAGACAGGATTAGAAAATCTTGCTTCCTGATGCTGAGTGTAGTTCTTTTGCAGGGATGATGGGTAGGGCAACATTTCTGTTAAGTAAAGCTCTTCATCTGAAGTTGATAAAAGTTTCTCTGCACATTCCTATGTTCTCTCCGTAAAAGGAGAAACCTGCTGAGGGTTGGGTCAGGGAAACTATGCCTTGAAGAATTTCTTCCCTCCCTTGATATGTAAACACAGTAACAAGGACTGGAGCCAATCAGTGAGCAACTAAACACCCCCCCCCCCCGCCACTCCCCACAAAACAAAAAACACATCCTTTGCAGTGGAGTGGAGTGGATTGCAACTCACAGCTGTCCCCTAGGGCGGAGTAGAACCACTCCTCAGGGTTTCCAAGGAGTGCCTGGTAGATTCTAACTGCCAACTTTTCAGTTAGCAGCCAGCCTCTTAACTGCTGCCCCACCAGGGCTCCATCACTGAGTATGGTCTCCTTGATATATCCATTGTGGTGATAAAGAAGTTCATGTCACAGCCCCTTGCCCGCCAACCCCAAACCAAACACACTGCCATCAAGTCTATTCCAACTCATAGTGACCTTATAGCCAGAGCAGGGTTTCCAAGGCTGTAATCTTTACGGAAGTAGACTGTCTTGTTTTGCTATGGTAGAGTGGCTGGTGGGTTTGAGCTTTTGTTGACCTTTTGGTTAGCAGCTGCATACTTAACTACGAGGCAATCAAGGGTCCTTCCCTTGTGCTTGGGAGCTTTAAAACAATTGAAGTAATTGCAAGCCCATTTAAAAACTAAAGATAGCTGTAAAAATGTGCATCAGGGCGTAGAGTACCTATAGATAATAATACATTTTAATGACATCTTATTTCAATAATTAGTCCTGTAAGATGACTGCTTCTTCTTCTTTTTTTTTTTTTAAGCAACGAGAAGTTTATTCTTTCACAGTCCGGTAAACTAGAAGTCCAAATTCAGGGCATCAGACCCAGGGGGAGTCTATGTTAGCTCTTGAGGCAGGTCCTTGGCTTTAGTTCTTGTTTGAACTAGGAACTTCTCTGTGAAGGAACCCTGGATCCAAAGGGTGTACTATGCTCCAGGCACTGCTTTCTCGGTGGTCTGTGCTCCCTCTGTCTCTCTGCTCACTTCCCTCTTTTATACCTCAAAAGAGATTGGTTTAAGACACTATATAATCTTGTAGATCTCAGCAACACAACTGCCACTAATCTAAGATGGGTGTTTTTATTGCTTGTTTTTTACATATAAGGACACTCAGGCTGAAGTAGATTCTGTTATTTTCCCTAAGTTGTACAGGTACTAGGCAGAGCACTTGATTTAAGTCAGGGCTGTGGGTCTCCACGTCTCCTGCTCTTAGATGCTAACAGGAATATGGTGCTTTTTTTCACTTTGACCCATTTCCCAGCTAAGCTGATATGGACAAAAAGACAATGGATATTCTAGAACAATTCACAATCATTTGATATTTACTTATTTCATTCATTTACCCATTTATTCTTCACTTACTAAGTGCTTTTAAGAATCTGAATTTTCAAGCTAGACTGCCTCAGTTTCCCAATCAGTAAAATGGAGATGATAGCACTCCCTGGTGAGTTTTGCAAATTTAATGACTTAATACATAAGAACACTTAGACCTGTGCCTGGTCCACGCGAAGAGCTGTGTAGTTGTCAGTTGCAGTGCTGCTGCAGCTCATTACCTCTGTGTTTGCTGATCTGCTTGTGTTTCATTGGAAAAACTTAAGTCTCCTGGATTCTGGTTTAGCTCTGTCCCCAGTGAATAACATCATCATGGGCAAGTTATCTGTCACCTTTGAACCTCGATTTTCAGTTCTGTAAAAGGAAGGGCTTTGCATGCAATGATCTCGCCAGCTCCATTCTTTAGTGTTTTGAGGAGTCTGCCCTCTGTTCTCACAAAATACAGAAACCAATCTTAAAAGCAGTGTTCCCAGACCAGCCACATCAAACCACTGGCTGCTAGCTAAAAATATGGATTCCTGGGCCTCAGCCCAGAGCTGCTGAGTCAGAGCTTCTGGAGGCGGGGCCCATGGTGGAGCGTCTCGGGTGATTCCTACCGCGACGATTCCTATCGCGACGTTGTTTGAGGACCACTGCAGAAGAGAATGGAGTCAGGTCCTCAACCTTGAACGTGCACATCAGTGAATTCAGGCTCTGGTTGAAACATAGGTTTAGTTTTAGGTGCTCTAGAGTAGGAGCCCAGGTTTGTATTTTTAGCGAGCTCCCAGATGATGTTGATATTGCTGGTCCAGGGACCATGCTTTGAGTAGCTAAGCTTCCTGCTTAACTCATAAGCTGCTCGGTCTTGGATAAAACACATAATTCCTCTCAGCACTAGGCTTTGATCCATTAAGAGTGATAAAAGAGTGATAAATTCCACGATGGGATTGTTGGATTAAACCAAGTAATTATACAAAGCCATTCGAGGAACACCTAGCACATCTAAACCCAGTTGCTGTTGAGTCCTGTCTGACTCATGGTGATCATGCGTATGTGAGAGTACAACTGTACTCCACAGAGTTTTCAATACCTGGTTTCTCAGAAGTGGATTGCCAGGCCTTTCTTCCATGGCAGCTCTTAGTGCACTCAAACCTCCAGTTGTGCATTGAGCAGCTAAGTGCACTGGCTGAACCACCCAAGGACTCCGTTCAGCACATGTTGTTATCGTTGGGTGCTGTACTATCCATTTGAACCTATTAGGATTCTGTGTGACAGAGTAGAACTGCTTCATAGGGTTTTCTAGGGTGTACTTTTTAGGGAAGCCAATTGCCAGTTTTGTTTTAATGATTAAGTGAAAGTATACAATCCAAGTCAATTTTGTATACCCACCTCTCTACAACTCTGTTCTCCTCACCCTGTGACAGCACACTCCTCCTTTTCACTCTTTAGTTCTAGTATCCTCTTAATGAACACCTGTCCCCTCTCTTCACCTTCTCCTCTCTCCTCTAGAAAGAAACCAGTAGGACAACCTCCTATATATGTATAAAACCATAAAGTACACACACCACATGCTCACTCTGTGTCCCCAAGTCCAGTCCATTCTCTGTCTGAAGGGTTGACCCCAGGACTGGTTTCAGGTCCTGGCCAGCAGCAAGCCTAGGGGCCATGGTCCCAAGGGACCGTCCAGGTTGCCAGACAGTCAGTTCTGGTCTTTTAATAGAGTTCTTGATTTGCACACCTCTTTTTCTCTTGCTACATTAGGACACTACTTTGTGTCCTCTATTAAGGCTGTCCCAATTAGCAGTTTTTTGTTTGTTTGCTTCCTATGAAAATGCTGGGTAGCAGCCAACCTTTCAGATAGCAGCTGAGTACTTAAGCATTGGGCCACCAGGGCTCCCCACAGACACTTATAAAAGCTACATGTGGATAAATGCTACTATAGCAAAAGTTCTGTTGACTCTGATGCCATAGAGTGAGGTGCTGAGAATCTGCATTTTTAACTATGATCTGTAGGTGACTCTTATATACCAACTGACAACCCAAAACTCTGTATCTGTCAAGGATAGGTCAATCCCCAGCACAAAGAATGTCCCCCAAATCCCTAAACCATCTGGTGTGAAAATCTTTGATGTAGAAAGTGATGTGGTGATGCCTTCAATAAAGTGTTGCTCCCCAAAAGCACAGGTAATGAGAACACTGCGAGCAGCTTTTACTGCTTTTGAAGGAAATGTACACTGGAAGGTTCCTATTTCTTCTCAGGGCATTCAGGAACAGCACAAGTCACCCAATACACAGGTATAAACATCTAACTGTCAGATCGCGGGCTGTGTACTAGGAGATGAATGGGAAAGCATATCTGGGCAGAATTCTGAGCTTTCAGCTCAGAGCCATTGATGGCAACAGCGTCCTGTGGGAGAAAGAACCATTTGCTCGACAGATCATTCCCCTTTTCATCGTGAGGCCTCTGGCTATAACCTGACCTGGATTTAGATTCTGAAGTTTTCATTTACTGTATTGGGAAATGCAGTTCAACAAGTTATTGTTGAGCATCCATCATACCCAGCACTATACTGGGTATAGGGACACAGAAACCAACAAGACAGTTTACACTCAAGGAGTGGTAGTGGCGGGTAACAGGTATGTAAACTGACAAATGATTTAAAGTGTCTTAGATTCTGACGAGGGCATAAGCAAAGAATTATATAGCACAAGGTTGTCTTTTAAAGAGGGTCAGGAAGGCCTCTTGGAGGAAGTGATCACTTAGCTGAGGCTTGAAGCATGAGCATAAACCTGCCACTCAAAGAAAGGAGAAAGAGCATCGTGGGAAGAAGGAATAGCATGTGTGAAGACTCTAAAGAGGTCACAGGCTTGGCTTGTTGGGATGACTGAAAGAAAACCTGCCTGAGTGGTGAGTGTGTGGGAGACATGAATGGGAGAGTGATCCAAAATGAGGCTGGAGAGCTGATTAATAAGGGGCTATACTTCTTGAGGACTTACAGTGTGTTAGTGGTTACTGTCAAGTTGACCCCAACTCAAAGTGACCCTGTAGAACAGAGTAGAACTGCCCCATAGAGTTTCCAAGGAGCACTTGTTAAATTTGAACTGCCAACCTTCTGCTTAGCCCCTGAACTCTTAACCACTATACCACCAGGGTTTCCTATGGTGTGTTGGCACTGTTTAATTGCTTTGCCTGTAATAATAATTCCTAATCACTGTAATCACTAATAATAATTCCTAATCTTAACAATGTCTTGAATCATACCCATTTTACAGAAAATGAGTCTGAGTTGCAGTCAAAGTCAGGGAAGATATAATCTGCTTCAAATTTGCAGTGTGAGATCAGAAAACTGAATTTGGGGTGGTATGGTGGTTAAAAGTTCAACTGCTAACCCAATTGTCGGGAGTTTGAATTGCCAGTGCTCTTTGGAATCTTGGAGTCACTATAAGACAGATAACAATTCGATGATATTGCGTTTATCCTTCCATGCCTTCCTTTTTCTCACAATTTTGGCCCCTGTCAGACAGAATATTTAAAAGGAGAAGCTAAACGGCAAAAAATTGCAGAGGCGGGGATTTCTCTACTTGTCAGACTATCATACACAGCCTATTGGTTTTATAATAATTTTTCTCTTCATTTATAAGGATATTTAATAAACATTGATTGAACACAGCATAATACAGCAGTCAGGGCAAGGAATTGGATGGAACTGGGTTGAATATGAGCTCTGTCATTAATCACATGTCTGGGAGTCTAAGAAGCAATACAAATGGAAGGTATTCCACTGAAGTCATAAAAGATGGATTGCTGGAGAAATACTACACTAAAAATGTACATCAGTTGTAAGATTATCTTTCTTCTTTTAAAATGTCCAGGGAAGCAATATGGTATTTTAGAATCAAGGTACCACAGTGTCAGTGAGATTCTTTGGTATGACAAACGGTTTGTACCCTAAAAGTTGATGGCTGAAACCCACTCAGGACCACTGCAGAAGAAATGCCTGGCAATCTCCTTCCATAAAGTTTACAGCGAAGAAAACCCTACAGGGCAGTTCTATACTGTAACACATGGGGTTACCATGGGTCAGAATCTACTCGGTTTTGTGTTTTGGAGAGATGATTTCTCTAAGCCCAAGTATTTCATCTGTGTAATGGGTGTAATAACATCCATCTCACTGGGTTACTGCAAGCAACTCTAGATTTCTGAGCACAGGCAGAACAACATGTGTTTAAGGTACCAGCAAGGAAGGCACACTGGCATGGGTTGAATTGCGTCTCCCTCAAAATGTGTGTAGCAATCCAGCTGAGCCACGATTACTGGATTGTGTGATGTTCCTCTGTATTGTAAATCTGCCTCTAGGCTGTTAACAAGGGAGGATGAGCAACAGTTGTGATAGTGGCCCAGGACTCAGTGTGTAAGATTGTATTGTGCTTTGGGGCAGTCTTTCGGGATATAAAGGAAAGAGAAGCAAGCTGAGAGTTGGGGGATCTCCTACCCTTAAGAAAACAGCGCCAGAAGCAGAGCATTCCCTTTGGAAAGGATCCAGTATACCTGTGCCTCAGAAGCTCCCAGACCAGGGGCAGGTTGACAAGGACTTCCCTCCACAGAAAACATTTCCCTGGAGCTGGTGCCCTGTTCCCCTGGAGCTGTTCCGCACAGACCCCAGCATGTAGCAAGGGCTCTGCGAACATTGTTTTCATCATTACTAACTCTTATTGGGTCTTGGATCCCACTAGAGAGACATGAAACCCATGAGTAAAGTGATCATATGATTTATCATCTAAACTAGGGCAATTCTGAGAGTGCAAGAAAGTGCTATTATTAATTAAACAGCAATGACAGGCAAAAATTGGAACTGCCCCAGGCAAGCTAGGACATGTTGTTTCCGTTAGGCACAGGACCCTGGATCTATTGTCCAGGAATTTGCCAGCTAATGAAGTGTTGTTATATGCTGTTGAGTGGATTCCAAAGCCTGCAGCCCACTGCTGCAGAATCAGGGGCAGACTTAATGAGTAAGGGTGAATACACCAGCTTGTGGTAAGCAAGATTCACATGGCTTAAATTGTGTTCACTTAGTAGGTTGTAGTGCCCTCTACAGATAGTAAACACAATTAAGCCAATGTATAGCTTGGTTATTGAGTAATTTGTCTCTGTTTCACAGTAATTTCTACTCATAGCAATCCTGTAGGACAGAGTAGAACTGGTACATGGGGTCTCCAAGGCCATAAATCTTTACAGAAGCAGAGTACCTCACCATCGCTCCTGCAGAGTGACTGATGAGTTTGAACTGCTGACATTTCAGTTAACAACTGCATGTTTAACCAAGGTGCCACCAGTGACCCAGTATGACAGAGCAGAACTGCCCCCACAGGTTTCCTAGGCTGTAATCTGTACAGGAGCAGATCGCCGGGTCTTTTGTCCCATGAAGCCACTGGTGGGTTCGAAGAGACAATCTTTTGGTTACCTGTGAACTCTTAACCACTGCCTCACCAGGGCTCCTGAAGAGCTATTAGCAAATCCCACTGGGCTCCAAGTTTCACTAAATTCAAATTTTCCCCAAGGCATGGACAATGATCTATCTATATAACACTGGGTTAATTAATTAATTAATTTTTTTGTCTGTTCATCTCTAACTAAAATCAAAGTTTCACATAACAAAACAACTTGGTTTGAACATGAAATTTCATTATAATAGAATTTTTCTTTGCAAAGCTTCAGCAAGCCAGGAAGATACTGTTCTGTGTAATGTAACAGTGAAACTCTCCCTTCTAGGAAGAGAAGACTTACATTCTAAATTACAATGCCACACAGAGAAAAGAGCCAATTAATTTCAGACTCCACTAATGTGAAATTTGTATTAACTTGGGCAGAGGCTGGGACTGATATTTCCTTTTGCATTAACTACTGGTAAATAAATTTGTAAAAAAAATTTTTTTACCCTGAACATAGACATGGGGCTCGAAGCAAGATTTACCAAGACCTATCCAGACCTGTTGCTATCAAGTTGATTCTGACCCATAGCCACGCTTTGGACAAAGTAGAATTTCTCCATAGAGTTTCCAAGGAGCAGCTAGTGGATTTAAACTGTCACCTTTTGGATTAGCAGCCAAGTTCTTAACCACTACATCAGCAGAGCTCCAGATGTGAAATTTAGAGGGTGTTAAAACTACATGATAACAATAGCCAATCTTTTTTGAATGCTCACTATGTCTTAGGGACTGGGCTAATTTACTTAATTCTTGCTTGAGCCCATGTTGTTGGTACACGTGTATTATTCCCATTTCACAGAGGATGAAACTGAGGCCTAGAGAGATTAAGTATCAGATTTGTCTAACTGATTCAGAAGAAATAAAACAACTTTTAGCTCAAATTTTACCTTCACTGTGAGGCCCACAGGTCCCTGGGTGATACAAACAGTTTGTGCTTGACAACTAAACTAAAGGTGAGCAGTTTGAAAATCCATCTGTGGCACCGTGGAAGAAGGGACTGGCAGTCTTATCTGATTAAGACTGCAGCCAAGAAAACCCTGTAGAGGAGTTCTATTCTGTAAAACATGGTTGCCATGAGTTGGAATTGACAGCAACAGGTTTGGTTTGGTTTGGGGTGTGAAGCCCACAGTACCTGTACAGTTAGCTTCTATTCTAAAGATACATTTTCACTTCCACCATCTCAATGCCCTGTAAATTCCTTGTAGTTACTGGGCAGTGTTTTATCCTCTCATACATAGCTTTGCTATGAGTTGGAGCTGACTTGATAGCACCTAATGTATTAAAAATCCATTGACAAGGAGTCAAGTTTGACTCATAATGACTGTCATGGAATGAATTGTGTTCCCCCAAATATCTGTGTAATGATTTAGCTAGCCATGATTTCTGGTATTCTGTTCTCTTCTTTCCTTTCATAAATCCTGCCTCCATGATGTTAATGAGGGAGGCTAGGGGCCAGTTGGGTTGGTCAGGCAGGACTCAGTGCGTAGGAGAAGCTAAGAAAACAAATGGTTCTAACTCCTAGTGACTCTGTGCTCAACAGAGTCCTGTACCATCTGCACCATCTGCATAATTATTGCTATGCTTGAGCTTATTGTTTCAGGCACTGTGTCAACCCATCTCATCTCTTGAGATACAAAGGAAAGATTTAGTGGCCTCATACAAAAAAGAAAGCAGTGCACATCTTTCAGACCTGAGGTTCCTGCACCTGGATTATCTCTGATCAAAGACTGATGCAACACAAGGATAAGGACCTTCCTCCAGTGCTGACAAAGAGGGAAAGCCTCCCCTGGAGCAGACATCTTGACTTTGTGTTTGTAGACTACTGGACTGTGTAAGAATAAACTCCTCCTTGTTAAAGCCATCTGCTTGGGGTATCTCTGTTAGAGCAACTCTAGCTGATTAAGACAGTAACCCCACAGAACGGAGTAGAACAGCCCCATGGAGTTTCCAAGGAATGTTTGATTAATTCAAACCACTGGTCTTTTTGGTTAGCAGCTGCAGCATTTAACTACAATACCACCAGGATTTCTAGAAAATCTGTCCTATTTGGTGTCTAACATATAGCCTGGAATGCATACCACTAGGTATTAATTTAATGATTGATTTAGCAAACATTTGTTGTGGTCATTCTGCTAAGTGCCAAGGAGGAAGCAGTGAAAAAGGTTCACGTGTTTTCTGTTTTACTGAGCTCTTTCTGTCATACTACTGACACATCATTGTTCAACGAAGAGTTGCAAGAAGGACAAACAGAACCACCAAGCTAGATGGGGGGCTTAAAGTATCTCTAATCTGCCTTATAGTCTAGGACAGGAAATAGCCTTTAGGTTGAGAGTAAGAGGAAAGAGAAGCTGTTGACTGAGCAGGTAAAACAACGGTACAGTTGTTCTCAAACTCCAACATCCATAAAAGTCACCTGCGCATTTGTGATCAATAAAGATTCCAGGTGCTGTGCCTACAGATGACGATTTAGTGGGTCTGGGACATTCCTAATATTGACCCATTCACACAACAATGGCTATGTGCCATGTGCTGTTGTAGGCCCTGGAGTTCAGCAGTTAACAAGCTAGATAGACTGTTACCCTCAAGGACTTTAGATTCAAGTGGAGAAGCTAAAAAAACAAATGGTTCTAACTCTAGTGACTCTGTGTTCAACAGAACAAAACTCGGCTTGTTCCTGCACCATCTGCATAATTATTGCTATGCTTGAGCTTATTATTTCAGGCACTATGTCAATTCCTCTCATTAAGGGTCTTCTGCTTTCTCGCTCACTCTTTAATTTATCAACATGATGTTCTTCTCCAGCGAGTGGTCCCTCCTGATGACATGTCCAAAGAATGTAAGACAAAGTCTTGATGTCCTTGCTTCTAAGGAGCATTCTGCTGTACTGTCTGAAGACAGAGTCATTTGTTTTTCTGATAGCCCATGGCATGCTTAATGTTCTTTGCCATCAGCACAACTCAAAAGCATCAATTCTTGGGTCTTCCTTATTCATCTGTGCCACTTCTGCATGCATATGAGGTGACTAAAAATGTGACGGCTTGAGTCAGGTGTACCTTAGTCCTCACAATAGCACCTTTCTCATACTCTAAAGAGGTCACTTGCAGTAAATTTTTCCAATGTGACGTGTCATTTCTTGATTGGTGCTTCCATGGGCACTGATTGTGGATTCAAATAAAAGGAAATCCTTGACAACTTCAATTTTTTCTCCATTTATCATGATGTTGCTTACTGGTCCAGCTGTGCGGATTCTTGTTTCTTTAACGTTGAAGTGTAATCCATACTGAAGGCTGCAGTCTTTGGTCTTCATTAGTAAGAACTTCAAGACCTCTCCACTTTCAGCAAACAAGGGTGTGTCATCCATCTGTGTATCACTGGTTATTAATGAGTCTTCCTCCAATCCTGTAGCTACATTCATCTTCATATAAGCAACAGATGAGTAAATAAGAGCAGAGTAAACTGAAATGAGTATTATGAAGTAGGTGAGGAGTTAATGAGTGGTCTGCAGAAGGAAGAGACCACTTTATAGGTGCCAGGGGAGGACTCCGTAAAGAGGTAAGTTGATCTTTGAGTTGCAGAATGAACCAGAAGTTCAAATAGCTGGAAAAGCGGGTTCTAGGCAAAGGTTCTGAGTGTTTGCCATGTTAATAGAATAGAAAGGAGATGAATGTTGTTGGAATGAAGTGAGCTATGAGATGAGGTCACAGAGACAGGCAGGAGCCAGAATATATAAGGCCTTATCCAAAAGCAATGTGAAGCCTTAGAAGGAATTAAAGCAGCAAAAAGCCATGATCCTTGGACTGTACTCTCAGAAACACTAACAGAATGGCCTCACTGCAAACAAATACACTCCCAAGAGTCCCACCTTCTTGCCCTCCTCCTTGATTTGTTCTCCTCAGAGCAGCCATCGGACACAGCGGCGGCCATCTTGCTCTGTTGCCGTCAATACCTGAAGGCTGAGTGGAGATGTTTGTGGGAGGAACCGGATGTGACTGCCTCCTACAATATTTGTGGCTAAGTGAGGGGCACAACACTCCTTCAGAGGCCCTGGTGTCCTGTGGAGAGAAAGAACAGCTGTTTCCTCAGCTCTCATTAAGGGCTTAAGCCTTCTTCATATTGAAGAGCTTCTATAAACAAAACTAGAGATTACTGGATGTTCCCACAAAAACTGTTTGTGTAACCGGAAGGCATCTGTATAAAGGGGAGCTCTTGGTATTGGCAAGTGGCATGAAAAACGTTCCATCCTAAAGGTTGGGGGCCAGAGGCACAGGGCAGATTCCCAAACTGCATGGGATTGCCCTTCTTGGATTCATTTTTTTTTCTGGGAGGTGAGTCCTGAGCCCTGATAACGGCTGTTTCCCGGATTTGGTTTCAGACTTCTAAAACCCTGCCGAGTTGATCGTGCACGGGCATCTTCTCTTTCAGTAGTTCTGAAACTTTCTTGAATTAAATGTATGCTTAGTTTAGCTTCCCCATCTGGAAATACACTATTCAGCCGAGATTATTCTTCTTGCCTTGATGAGGCTTCTCTGTCTGACATCCCTTAAATGCAAGATTACTGTGAATTCCTGGAATCTTCCACAGAATTCAGGTGACACTAGGTGATTCTTCCCACCAATTTCTCTGTGAACATTGTGTTGTATTCCTTTGGGGTCAGGCCAGCCTTCCGTCCTGTACTCTGCGAACCACCCTCCCCTCTGCCCGCCGTGCTTGCAGAATGTGACTCTTGCCCTCTTACACAAGGCCAATTGGATGTGGTAAGGACACGCAACTCACTGTGGGCCAATCGTATGCTCTGTGCTGAAAGTCTGAAATGCAGTTTTAGCAAAGCTAGTTAGTTAGTCCTTGTTGGCTTCAAGAATCAGGACACATGAAACCTAGATCGGTATTGTTGTATTTGGTAGCTGCTAATTGTTGGAAACCCCATAGTGGTTAAGAGCTACAGCTGCGAACCAAGAGGTCAGCGGTTGAAATCTGCAAGGCACTCCGTGGGAACTCCGCAGGGCAGTTCCACTCTGACCTATGGGGTCGCAGTGAGTCGAACCAACTCCATGGCACCTAACAACAGCAACAATGGTTGGCAACTTGAAATGCAGCCAGTACCAACTGAGATGTGCTCTAAGTGTAACTACACACTTCATTTCAAAGACTTAGAATGAAGAAAGAATTCAGAACATTGCATTTATACATTTTTGTATGAATGGTGTTTAGGATATATTGACTAAAATGTATTTAAAAATCAATTTTATTTTTTTTATTCATCTTTTTAATGTGGCTACTGGAAAACTTAACATTGACTTGGTGGCTTATATTATACAGGTAATCTCCAACTTGAGACATCGTGGAGTTACAACAAACTGCACTTACAACCAACTGCTTTTGTTTTTCTGTATCTTATCGTTAGTAAGATGTTCTACATACAATGTTGCAGCTGATGTTATCATTCTCAGTTGTTCACTCCCATACGTTAAAAAATTGGATTTATAAAAGTATTGAAAATAAAAGGCAATTGTCATGGATTGAATTGTGTCACCCCAGAATATCCATAAACTTGGCTAGGTCATGATTTCTAGTATTATATAATTACCATCTTGTCATCTGATATGATTTCCCTATCACTGTGATGTACTGAGATGAATTAGTGGCAGTTATATTGATGAGATCTACATGATTAGTGTCTTAAGTCCATCTCTTTTGAGATATAAAAGAGAGAAGCCTGCAGAGAGACAAGGGAAACCCTTACCACCAAGAAAGCAGTGCTGGGAGCAAAGCACATCTTTTCGACCTGAGGTTCCTATGCTGAGACGCTCCCAGAGCAAGGGACAACTGATGACAAGGACCTTCCTCCAGGCCGACAGAGAGAAAGCCTTATCCTGGTGTTTGCACCCTGAGTTCAGGCTTCACACCTACTAGGCTGTGATAGAATAACCACAAGCCATCCACTTGTGGTATTTCTGTTTTGTAGTACTAGGTGTCTGAAACAGCAATGGTAAATAAAGACTTTTTAAAAAATGGCAGAGTATCAGACTTACATCGGAACTGACTTCGTTTGCAGTCCTTGGAACAGAACCTTGTTGTAAGTTGGGGCCTACCTATATCCCTGTCGGAAAATGCTGCCCTAAATTTCACACGTGCCTAGGGGAAGGAAGAAGTAGATCCACAGAGACATGAGAATGAAACAAACTCTCCGGGAGAAGAAAATGAACATGTAGCTCCTTAGAAAGAGAGAGCGACAGAGAGGGAGGAGGAAGCAGGGCAGGTGGAAGGAGAAAAGGAAGTGAGTGAGGAAAGGCAAGGAGAGAGAGAGAGAGAGTCAGACAGAGCCAGGGAAAGTTACAGAGAGAGAGACTCACACAGAGACAGACAGCGGCAGAGAGCCTGGTGGTGTTCTTGATGACATTTCAGTTTGCCTTCTAATCCACTGAGAGAATTTTAATATTTCCTACTATTGGGTAACAAAAAACAATGCTGTATTCTTGTAATACATTATTTTACTTCTGGCTTAGTACACTTATGGTTGGAGCCCTGACAACAGAGGAGTTAAGAGCTTGGCTGCTATCCAAAATATCAGCAATCCAAACCCACCAGCTGCTCCTCGGAAACCCTATGGGGCAACTCTACTCTACCCTATAGGGTCACCGTGGGTCAGAATCAACTTGATGGCAATCGGTTTGGTTTTTTGTACTTGAGCTTACTTTAAAACTAAAAATATGATATCTGAGACATAGTGATCTATACTAAAAGCCAAAATCATTGCTGTCAAATCAATTCTGACTCCGAAACATAAGGATGAAGTTAAATGGTATAGACATCATAATGCAGCATGTTGTCAAAGCCGATCTCCCACAGGGAAGGTGGGAATTCAAGCACTGAACTACCAGTGCTTCCGTGATGTACTGTAAGGAACTCAAACCCATCACCGCTGAGTCATTTCAGCCTCATAGTGACCCTATAGGACAGAGTATAACTGCCCCATGTGGTTTCCAAGGCTGTAATCTTGAAGGAAGCAAATCCTACATCTTTCTCCCATGGAATAGTTGATGGATTGAAACTCCTGACCTTTCGGTTAGCAGCTGAGTAGTTCAGCACTGCACCACCAGGGCTCCGTTATATAACATAGGGTGGCAAATATCTGGCCCATATGCGGCCTCTTTCCTATTGCATGCCAGACACTGCTAATCAATCATGACCCTAGGCACTGCCTCAGACTCTTTTTCAGTGTTAAATCTCTGGTCAGCAGCCGCCAATAAACTAGAATGGCATACGAGGAAAATCTAATTTGTCATTCCTGGGGAAAATCAGGGAAGTACAAATCAGAGGAGAAATGAGTTTTCAGTCCAGTTAAAACATGAACTTGTTTTGTTCTTAGTCAAATCATTTCCTTTGTTGGAGCCTCGGTAGCCTTGTCTTGAAAGTGGCCATAACAATAATACATGCCACAGAAGTATTGCCAAAAATTGTATAGCAATACAAACAAAAGCCCTTGGGAAACATAAATTCAGATGAACGGCTGTTTGACCCAGGGCCTTGGTATTTAAGGCCCAGGAGAGTCACTCCTCTTTTGCCCTTGGCCTTAAGATAGCTTTATAGTAAAGATGCCCCTCATTAAGAGACTAGGCTTTGAAAAAAATTCCCCCAAATAACTTTACAGCAGTAACTGAAATGGGATTTGTACTGGATTGAATGTATTCTGTAAAAAAATTCTGTTTAACAATTTGGCCGAGCCATAATTGGTGGTATTGTGTGACGTTCCTCCGGGTTGGAATTCCTGCCTCTATGATGTTAATGAGGGTCGATGGGCAGCAGTTGTGTTGGTAGGGCAAGATTCCATGTGTCAGTTTGGTTTGTGCCTTGAGGTGGTCTCTTGAGCTATAAAGGTTAAAAATCTGGCAGAGAGATTTGGGAACCTCACTCCATCAAGAAAGCAGCACTGGGAGAAGAGTGTATCCTTCAGACCTGAGGTTCCTGCACCAAGATGCTCCCTGAGCAAAGACTGATAATGCACAGGAACCTTCCTCCAGAGCCAACAGAGGGAAGGCCTTCCCCTGGAGCGGACACCCTGAATTCGGACTTGTAACCTACTCAGCCAAGCCAAGTGCTGTCGAGTCGGACCTACTGGACTATGTAAAAATCAGCTCTCGTTGTTAAAGCCATCCACTTGTCATATTTCTGTTAGAGTGGCACTAGATGACTAAAACAGGGCTCTTTCTACATGCCAGCAGAACCCTAATAATAATTTTTTTTTTTTATTGTTACTCTATTTTCTGCACAAAGCAACTTGACACTAAAAGACAATATGACAAGGGTAATTTTGGAAAATGACTCATTTGGAATTTGCTAGAGGAATCTGAAATTGGTGGAACTTTGGTTTTTGAAACTAAAAAGTTGTGTGTGCATATGCGTATGTATATGTGTGTATCTGTAAGGGTGCGTGTGGATGTGCATGTATACGTATGTGTGAATATGTGTGTGTGTACATGGTGTATTTTGTGTACTTAAGTGCTATTTTCTCCCTGCAGCATACAGAAGGCTGTTCTCAGGGGGAATATAACTGGGTCTGAGTCTAATGTAATTGATGTCTCTTCTTGGGCTGGTAAAATGTTTGTTAAAGGGACAGGACTGTGGACTCAGAAAAATGAAGTCTACCAATAATTATGGCAAGAAACTAGGACAGTTTTTATTTCAAATCATCTTTCCCACTTGACTAATAAGTCTACCTAGACTTCTAAATCATATGCCCGATGTGGGGTTTTGAAAATATGGCTACCATAACCGTAATGCACTGCTTTGCTGCTTCAAGCCCCAAAGAGACTGCCCTCATGGCACTTCTGAAATATGTGCATGACCAACAGCACGTATCTGTCAAATGCTACCATCTTCTCATGTCCCTGGTTCCAAGTGCCCTTCAGCCTGAGTCAGAAAACACAGTGAATAGTTCTAATAGTGTAACAGATACATCACACTTACAATTCCCCACACCGTCCTAAGCACTTCATGCATATTCATTTAATTCTCAGAGAGGTGCAAATGAGTTTGTTGTTGTTCGGTGTCATTGAGTCAGTTCTGACTCACAGCGACCCTCTGCACAACCAAATGAAACACGGCCCAGTCTGGTACCATGCCCACAATCATTTTTATACTTAAATCCATTGTTTCAATGACTGTCAATCCACCTTGTTGGGGATCTTCCTGTTTTTCACTGACCCTCCACTTTAGCAAGCATCATGTCCTTCTCTAGGGATTGAGGAGTCCTGATAGTGTATCCAAAGTATATAAGATGCCATCTCACCATCCTTGCTTCCCAGGAGTCCTCTGGTCGTACTTCTTCCAGGACAGATCTATTTGAGGTAGCATGCATGCATGCATATTATTGGATCTATTTTACAGGTGAGGAAGCTGAGGCAATGAGAGATTAGGTTATTTGCCCAAGGTTCTACAGCTGGCAAATGGAAGAGTCCATACTTTTAATGACTACATGAGGACCTTGGCCATTAAAGCAGGCAGAAGTAAATTCCAAAGCTTTTCTGAAGGCAGGATCAGTGATACTCATCTCCAGAAGTTGTACGCAGAATATTAGAGCAGAAAAGGAAGTCAGTGGCCAGCTGCCCTCCTGGCTTATTTTAGAAACAAGAAAGATGAGATCCAGTAATATTAAATGATTTGTCTGAAGTCACAAGTGAGTTAGCAGCAGAGCCAGAAAAATGTTTCTGGACTCCTTTTCTGTTGCTAATTGATAATTACTTAAGCAAAGGTGGGCCCACAGCCTTTCCTGACCTTTGATGCCTTCTGAGCCCCTGGGTGATATAGATGGTCAATGGATTCGGCTGCTAACAGAAAGGTTGGAATTTCAAGCCCACCTAGACATTCCTCAGAAGGAAGACCAAGCAAGCTACTTTCAAAAATTCAGTCATTGGAAATCCTGTAGAGCACAATTCTACTTGGGCACACATGAAGTTTCCATGAGCTGGGGTGGACTTGACAGTGATTGGTTTGGTTTTTTTCTTTTGTTGTTGGGACGAGTGAGGAGTGCAATGTTCTCTGATCCTGTGCTTTGTCTGTTCTTTCCTCTGCGGGGGAATTGCTATACCAGTCTTGGAGTTATAGTGTCATTTCTGGCTCCCCTCTATTATCTGTGGTTGCCAGCAAAAAGCTGGCCCTTGTCACCCAAAGCCTAGTTCTTGAAATAATCTCCTATCTGGTCTTCTGATTCCAGGATTTCTCAGCCAGCCAATCCTTTACATTTCCATCATGTTGACAGTGCCCTAAGGTCACCTTCCTCACCATGCTACCTAAGAATCTGTGCCACTTCTGCTCAAAAGCCTCCTGGATTCTCCACCTCCTCCAGGATGTGGTGGTACAGGGTGATTGGTCCAGGGTAGCATATGTGACCCCAGCTCAATCAGTGACACTCAATCCTGAAACTTAGCCAAGAGGTACTCTCATTCCTACTGTGTTGCAAAGCTCAGAGGATGTAAGCCTTGTGAAACTCTGTCAGAGAACAAGCCAGCACAGTGCAACACAGTGCCAAACAGCACTGACAGCGAGAGAAGGGTGGGTTCTTGATGACTCTGAACAACCCAGGCTTCTCCATAATAGTAGGCAGTATATTCCATTTTTTGCTGATGCCAGTTTGAGTGGAATTTCTGAGAATCTACAGCTAAAATGCCATCATCACCACCACTCGCTACAATGCGATCAGCTGTCACTCTTGGTGAACCCATGTGTGTCAGAGTGAAACTGTGCTTCCAGGGTTTGGAATGACTGATGTCTTAGATTGCCAGGCCTTTCTTCTAAGGCCTTCCTGGGTGGGCTCACACTTCTAACATTTTAGTAAGCAGACAAGGGCCTTAACAGTTTGCACCACCCAGGGACTCCATAACTGAAACAGCCTTCCCAGTATTCTCTAGCTTGAACCAGCAAACATATAAATAGACTTCTTTTGATGCTTAATATAATGGCAGTTTCTAGGACACCTGTCTCAGGTGTGGAAGCTTTGAGATAATTTATTTGCCCAAAGTTCCAGGACACTTCTACTCTGCCTTCTCTCTGAGCCCTCCTCCTTCTTGCTGGCTGGTTCCATTTAGATCTCTTAGAAAAGGGTGCTGGGCCCTGAGAGATTAGGATGCAAACACTCCTTGCCCAGCACCTGGTAAATTAAAGAGCAGCAAAGATGAAGGCAACTATAAAAGTTATGCCCCTGTGAGATAGGGGAGAAACCATTCTCTACCTCCTTTGCTTGAAACAAAGCCAGGTCGTGTTTTCCTGGGATATAGCACGGCAAACCTGCCGTGGTTTTGGGGAGGGTTCAGGCTAGAGGAGCTGTGGGGGCAGGCAGTTAGGTTTGCAAACAACAGAATGAATAAGATGCTGGTGTGTTTTAATTTAGAAATTTCCATGCAAGCCATGCTTTTTTTTTTTTTTTTTTTAATTCAAACTAATGAAATATTGAAAGGAAATTAGATGTTCCTTGAGATTTAGCTAACCAATGAATAGGCTTTTTGGAATCTGACTGAAAAATTAGTCAGGGATGGCTTTCAACATTACTGAGATGAAAATACCACCTGTCTGTTGCTACAAGGTGGTGGTGCTAACTGTGAAGCTCCTGGTGGGCTATTGTAGGGGGTCCCATAATTATCTAGGACATAAGTTTAAAAACAGAATCAAACTTAACTGTAGCAAATGAGCTTCATTTGAGCTTTAGGCCAACCCACTTATGACCAGACAGTAAAGGCAGAAGACTTTTAAATTAGATTGATTCTGAAATTATTTGCATGTGTGTGTGTGGTCTGTGAGTCGGTATCCCAGTCATCTACTGCTGCTATAACAGAAACAACACAAGTGGATTCCTTTAACAAAACAAAACAAAAAAATCCAGCTTCTCACAGAAAAGTAGGCTACAAGTCCAAATTCAGGGCATCAGCTCCAGGGAAAGACTTTCTCTGTGGGCTCCGGAGGGAGGTCTTTGGTGTCAATCTTCCACCAGACTAGGAGCTTCTGAGGCACAGGGACCCTGGTCCAAAGAATGCAGTTTGCTACAGGCACTGCTTCTTTCCTGACTGTTGGAAGTCCCCAGCTCTCTGGTTCGCTTTCCTGTGTATCCCAAAAGACTGCCTCAAAGCCCAGTACAATTTTACAGATTTAGCCCTGCTCCACAGACACAACTGCCACTCATCTTCCCTCATGGGCATCATAGAGGCAGGATTTAAAACATAGAGGAAAATCACAGGAATCATGGCCCAGTTAAACAGACACACATTTTTTGGAGGGACACAAATTAATCCATGACAGTATGTATGGGTGGTATACATATATGGAAATGTCACAGAGTTGTAATAATTTGTGAACGGATAACTATGAGAAAAATGATGACTGAGTGGTTGTGATGTCTTTCATGTAGCTGAGCATCTCATCTGAAATTTTTTTCTGTCTTCAACATCTTAAAATATTTAGGGTAAAACTATGAAGCCCTGGCTATCTGGGCTTACAGTTACGTTAGTCTCTGCATGTGCAAAAGCGAAATACTGAAGTTCAGTACTCTCTTCCTTCTAGCTGATGGGTAGTTTAGTAGTTTCATATTTATACAGACAGAAAGACAGAAAGAGGCTGTGGGTTAAGTCTAATTAGTTTGGTCTGGTTGGTACCTTTCAAATATCGTTCTGGGTGCCAGGCGATCGCAACAGTTGAATGGAAAGATGAACATAGATCTATTCCTCATTACTGGAAAGCCTTACAAATAGAAGCATGTCATTCTCTGGCCACACTGAGCTTCTCTCCGTTCCTCTGCACATGCTAAGCTGTTTCTAGTTTCAGGCCCTTTGTAGGGCTCTCCCGGTTTTCTTGGCTAACTTCTCAAGTCTTAATTCAAAGGTCCTTTCTGCACAGAAGACTTCCTTAATCCTCGACACTCCTTCCCATTCCATCTAAACTATGTTCCTGCTCTGCTATACTTTATCATAGCGTGCTGCTCACTCCACCACTTAAAATTCTCTATGTGCTTATTTGGTCGGTTAATATTAAATCCTGCCGCACTGCAGGAGAAAGGAGAGTTATCTGTTCTGTTCACCGTTGCTTCCATAGCGCTTACCAGAGTGTCTGACATATGCTAGATGTTCACTAAGTGATCATCGAATAAAAAAAAATATTCTTAGGATTGCTTCACTTTAGAGATGGAAATGTCTTTGAGGTCCTGTGTAACTAATCCTTCAGGTCAATGGATCCGCGGTGATCGACAGGACTTCAGTGATTTTCATTATGTTCTATGAGTGCACAACTGTTCATTTACTTTTCAGGCAATAGGCATTTGATTTGTTTCCAGTTGTTTGCTATAATAACACAATTATAAATAGCCTTACACAAATCTCTTTGTGCACATGTTCAACAGTTTCTCTTGAGAGCATGCTTAGGAACGGAACTGCTCCGTAGTAAGACATTGTTGATTTTTTTAGGGGCCCTGAAGTCAATTCCAACTTCCAGGATGCCACGTACTACAGAATGAAATACTATCTTGTCCTGCGCCAGTCTCACAACTGTTGATGTGTTTGAACCCATTCTTGCAGCCGCTGTGTCAGTCCCTCTCGTTGAGGGCCTTTTCTTTTTCACTGACTCTGTACTTTACAGCATGATGTCCTTTCCCAGGGACTAGTCCTTCTGATAACACATCCAAGGTACGTGAAATGAAGTCTTATTATTGCAGCTTCTAAGGAGCATTCTTGTTGAACTTCTTGCAAGACAGATTTGTTTCTTCTTCTGATAGTTAACGGTAAATTCAACATTCTTTGCTAACACCATAATTCAAAGATGTCAGTTCTTCTTCCATCTCCCTTATTGATTGTCCTGCTTTCATGTGCATATGAGGTGACTGAAAATACCATGGTTGGGTCAAGGGCCTTAGTGCTCAAAGTGACACGTTAAATTTTTAACCCTATAAAGAGGTCCATTGCTGCAGATTTGCCCAGAGCAATATATCTTCTGATTTCTTGACTGCTGTTTACATGGCATTGATTATGGATCAAAATAAAAGGAAATCCTTGACAACTTCTATCTTTTCCCAATTTATCACGATGTTGCTTTATTGGCCAGTTGTGAGGAATTTTGTTAGTAATCCACACTGAAGGCTATAGTCATTGCTCTTCATCAGTTTAAGTACTTGAAGTCCTCTTGGCTTTCAGCAAGTAAAGTGGTGTCATCTGCACATCTCAGGCTACTAATAAGTCTTCCCCTAAACCTGACGCTGTATTATTAGTCATAGAATCCTACTTCTCAGATTATTTGCTTGGCATAAAGATCAGATAAGTATGGTCAAAGGATTCAACTGAGACATACAGCTTTCTTGATTTTAAACTGATGGTATCCTCTAGTTCCATTCGAATAACTGCCTCCTTGTCTAAGTACAGATTCCGCGTGACTACAATTAAGTGTTCTGGAATTCCCACTCTTCACAATGTTATTCATAATTTATTATGATTCACATAGTTGAGTGCCTTTGCTTAGTCAGTAAAATACTTAAACATCTTTGTGATGTCTTTGCTTTCAGCCCAAATCTATCTGACATCAGCAATAATGTCTCATTCCACAGCCTCTTGTGAGTCCAGTTTCAATTTCTGGCAGTTTCCTGTTGATGTACTGTTGAAACCACTTTTGAATGATCCTTGGTAAAATCTTACTTGTGGGTAATATTAAGATACTGTTTGATAATTTTTGCATTCCGTTGGATCATCTTTTTTTGGAATGGGCACAAATATGAATCTCTTCCAGTTGGTTGGTCAGGTGGTTGTCTTCTAAATTTCTGAGCATACACAAGCGAGTGTTCCCATTGTTTCATTCATTTTGATGAAACTTC
The DNA here is from genome assembly GCA_028571685.1 of Heterohyrax brucei. Taxonomy (NCBI): domain Eukaryota; kingdom Metazoa; phylum Chordata; class Mammalia; order Hyracoidea; family Procaviidae; genus Heterohyrax; species Heterohyrax brucei. Next base: position 178,190,965 of record CM053141.1, read on the forward strand.
TCAAATGGTATTTTGTTAATTCCTAAAGACTTGTTGTTCGGCAGTGCCTTCAGTGAATCTTGGACAATACCATCAATTCTCAATCACATGCTGCCTCCTGAAATGGTTCAATATCAACTAAATCTTTTTAGTATTGTAACTGTGTATTCTTCCTCTCTTTTTTCAACACTTCCTGTATCATTCAACATTTTCCCCATAGGGTCCTTCAGCATTACAACTCAAGGCTTGAATTCTTTGTTCTGTAGTTCTTCCAGCTTGAGAAATGCCGAGTGTGTTCCTCCTCTTCGGTTTTCTAGCTCCAGTTCTTTGCAAAGGACTGTAGTAAAGTAATAAAAAGAAGAAGAAAAACTCTCCTGGTTACCCTAATTAGGTGATAGGTGATAGGATAGGCTTGTCATTATCTCTATGAGATAATACCAGCTTGTTTTCCAGAGTGGCTCTTCTAATTGTCACTCCAATCAGCAGTGTATGGACATTCCTGTTGCTTTCTTCCTAGGAATAAAAAAATATCAAAAAATGTTTTTTTGGTTTTTTGGTTTTTTTAAGTTATAATTGAATGAAAATGTGCATTCTGATATAAATTTTCATGCCCACCTACTGCAGCTCCCACTGCTCTCCTTGCAAGGTGACAGCACCTCTTCCGCTCTACTCCATACGTGTCTTATCCTCCCAACAGTCCCCTATCCCCTCCTCTCCACCCACTCCCCTTCCTCTAGTAAGAGGTCCACAGGAGATTTCCTATAGATGCACAGAACCATAAAGTGCCCACAAGGTATGGTCACGCTCTGTCACCAAATCCAATCCATTGCTATCCAAAGAGTTGACCATCATTATGATTCATGGACAGAGGTGGCATCAGGGCCAGGGGACGTGCTCCCAGGGGAACCCTGAAGCCCCTGGACCATCAATTGTGGACTTTTAGTGGAGATCTCAGTGTGTACCTGTATTTACTCTTCTGTTGCCAGTGAGACTCAATTTTGTGAGCTCCACTGCAGCTATCACTTGTGGTGGTCGCCGGGCACCATCCAGTTCTTCCAGTCATAAGTTGATGTAGTCACCCATTCACACGGGTCTTTCTGTCTTCTGAGTTCTCTTTTCCTCATGTCGTTTTGGACCTGCTGAGTTGGGACCATTCGCTGTACCCTCAGATGGCAGCTTGGCAGCTTGGCAGCTTTGAAGACCCCGGATGCCACTCACCAATGTGGGGTGTAGAGAGTTGTGCCAGTTGGCTTCCGTTTCGCCTGAGAGCATGGTCCCCAGCCCCCTGCTCTAGCTACTCTGTCCTTGCAATATTGGGTTAAGATGGGAGGAGTTTTCAAGCTCTGTTGAAGTCCAGTTAGTATTGATCTTCTTTCTAATGTGTACTGTCACAGATTTCACCCAACCAAGTTGCTAACAGCTATCTAATCTAAGCCCTCCCCACCCCCACTCTTGCTCCCTCCCCACCCTTGCAGCCATCAAAGAGTCTTTTCTTCTATGCATGAGTCTGTTTTTAAGTTCATATCGTAGGGATCTGTACAATATTTGTCCTTTTGTCACTGACTACTTTCACTCAACATAATGTCCTCCAGTTGAAATCAGGTTATGAGATGTTTCCTAAAATAATTGTTGTTCTTTATCATTGCATAGTGTTCCACTGAGTATATATACCATAGTTTACCTATCCATTCCTCTATTGTTGGGCTTCTGGGTTGATTCCATCTTTTTGCTATCACGGACTGTGCTGCAATAAACATTTGTGTGCATGTATCAGTTGGCGTGAATGGCCTTGATTCTGTAGGATATATTCCAAGCAGTGGAATGAGTGGATCAAGTGGTATATCTAGATCCAGTTTTTTAAGGGAGCACCAGATTGCTGTCCAAAGAGGTTGCACCATTTTTCAATCTCACCAACAGCGTAGGAGAGTTCCAATTTCTCCACAGCCTCTCCAGCATTTGTAGTTTTGCTTTTTTCAGATCATGGCCAACCCTGTTGGGTGAGGTGGTATCTCACTGTAGTTTTGATTTGAATTTCTTTAATAGCTAATAATCATTAGCATGTCCACATGTGTTTTTTGGCTGCCTGGATCTCCTCTTTACAGATGTGACTGTCCATCTCCTTTACCCATCACTTAATTGGATGATTTATCTTTTCCTTATTGATGTTTTGTAGTACCTTGTAGATTATGGAGATCAGGCGTTGGTCTGACATACAGTTGCCAAATATTTTTTCCGATTCTGTATGTGGCCTTTTAATTCTATTAATAAAGTCTTTGGATGAGCAAAACTGTTTGATCTGTAATAGTTCCCATTTATCTACTTTCTCTTCTGTTGATAGTGGTTTGTTTGACAAATTTTGAAATCTGTCTATGTTGTGTATTAAAACTTCCATTGTTGTTCCTACTTTTTCTTGGATGAGTTTTACTGTTTTGGATTCGATATTTAGGTCTTTTATCCAGTTTGAGTTGGTTTTTCTATAAGGTGTAAGACATGGGTCTTTTTTCAATTTTTTGCAGATGGATATCCAATTTTGCCAGCACCATTTGTTGAAGATACTATTTTTATCCCAGTTTAATGTCTTAGGGCCTTTGTCAAATATCAACTATTCACAGGCAGATGGTGTCATTGATTGAATTGTGTCCCCCAAAAAATATGTGTAGCCATGTGGCTGGGCCATGATTCTCAGTATCTTGTGACTACCCTCCATTTTGTGGTTTTCCTATGCTGTATGTTAAAGGATTAAGGTGAGACTGTAAATCCCTTTATAAGATCACCTCCCTGCTCCACTGTAAAGGGAGTTTCTCTGGAGTACAGCTTACCACACCCTTAATCCTTTCATTCTGCGAGAGATAAAAGGAAAGAGAAGGGAGCAGAGATTTGGGAACCTCACACCATCAAGCAAGCAGCACCAGGAGAAGAGCGTATCCTTCAGACCTGAGGTTCCTGTGCCAAGATGCTCCCTGGACAAACACTGATACAATACCAGACTTCCCTCCAGAGCCGACAAGGGGAAAGCATTCCCTGGAGCAGACATTCTGAATTTGGACTTGTAGCCTACTGGACTGTGTAAGAATAAACCTTCCTTTGTTAAAGCCATCCACTCTGTGGTATTTCTGTTAAAGAAGCCCTAGCTGACTAAAAGAGATGGTGTCATCCCTGGGGTCTCGATTCTGTTCCATTGCTCTGTCTATTTTTCTACCAGTAACAGTCTGTTTTGACTACTGTGGCAGTGTAATAGGTTCTAAAGTTAGGTAATGAGAGGCCTCCCAGTGTGTTCATCTTCTTTAGTAGTGCTTTACTTATCAGGGGCTTCTTCCCTTTCCAGACACAGTTGGTAATTTCTTCCTCCATCTCATTAAAAAATGTCACTGGAACCTGTCTTGGAATTGCATTTTATAAGTAGATTGCTTTGGGTAAAATAGACATTTTCACAATGTTAAGTCTTCCTATCCATGAGCAGGGTAGGTTTCTCCATTTACATGTCTCTGTTAGTTTCTTGTAAGGGCTTGTAGTTCTCTTTGTAAAGGTCTGTTATTTCTCTGGTTAGACTTATTCCTAGGTACTTTATGTTCTTAAGGGCTATAGTAAATGGTATTGACTTGGTGATTTCTTCCTTAATAATCTCATTGTTGGTATAAAGGAATCCTACTGATTTACTTATGTTTATCTTGTATCCTGAGACTTTGCTGAACTCTTATCAGTTTGAGTAGTTTCCTTATGGATTCTTTGGGATTCTCTGCATATACAATCATATCATCTGCAAATAGGGAGATTTTGAGTTCTTCTTTGCCGATGCAGGTGCCCTTTATTTCTTGGTCTTGTCTAATTTCTCTGACTAGAATTTCTAGTACAATATTGAATAGAAGAGATGAGTGTGGGCATCCTTGTTTAGTTCCTATTCTCAAGGGAAACAGTTTCAGTCTCTCTCCATTCAGGATCACATAGGTGGTTAGCTTTGTATAAATGGTCCTTATTGCATTGAGGAATTGGTCATCTATTCCTATTTTGCTGAGAGTTTTCAGCATGAATGGGTGTTGGACTTTATCAAATGCCTTTTCTGTATCAATGAATGAAGTCAGGTAATTCTTATCTTCTGTGGTATTTATGTGGTTGATCACATTAATTATTTTTCTAATGTTCAACCAGCCTCACGTCCATGGTGTGAACCCAACTTGGTCATGGTAGGTTTTTTTTTTTTTTTTTGATATATTGTTGAATTCTACTGGCAAAAATTTTGTTGAAGATTTTTGCATCTAGATTCATGAGTAATATTGGTCTGTTGTTCTCCTTTTTTGTTGGGTCTTTCCTTGGCTTTGATATCAGAGTTATGCTGACTTCATAGAATGAATTTGGAAATATTCCATCCCTTTCTATACTGTGAAATAGTCTCAGTAGTATCAGAGATAACTCTTCTATAAAAGCTTGGTAGAATTCTGTAGTGAAGACATCTGGGCCCGGGTTTTTTTTGTTTGGCATTTTTTTGATGACTTTTTTGATCTCTTCCTTTTTGATGGGTTTAAGTTGTTCTGCTTCACCTTGTGATAATTTGGGTAGGTGATATGAATCAAGGAATTTGTCCATTTCCTCTAGGTTTTCAAATTTGTTACAGTACAGTCTCTCATGGTATTCTGTTATGATATTTTTGATTTCTGTTGGATCTGTTGTGACAACTCTCCTCTCATTGCTTATTTGGGTTATTTGTTTCCTTTCCTGTTTTTCTTTAGTAAGTTTAGCCAATGGTTTGTCAATTTTGTTGATTTTTTTCAAAAAATCAGCTTTTGGTCTTCTCAATTTTTTCAATTGTTCTTCTATTCTCTAATTCATTTAGTTCTGCTCTAACCTTTATGATCTGTTTTCTTCTGGTGACTGAGGGGCTCCCCTGTTGTTCTATCTCTACTTGTTCAAGCTGTGGGGTTGATTCTTTGATTTGGTTTCTTTCTTCCTTCCAAGTGTGAGCATTTATGGAGATAAACAGACCTCTGAGCACTACTTTGGCCATATCCCATAGGTTCTGGTAGGAAGTGTTTTCACTCTCATTGGAATCCATAAATTTCTTTATGTCATCCTTGATTTCTTCTATAATCCATGGTTTTTTGAGCAAGATGTTGTTCAGTTTCCATGAGTTCCACTTTCTATCTATGCTTTTTTCTGCTATTGATTTCGACTTTTATGGCTTTAAGATCTGAGAAGATGCTTTGCATTAATTCAATGGTATGGATTTTGTTGAGAATTGCTTTATGTTCTAACACATGATCTGTTCTAGAGAATGTTCCATGTGCACTGGAGAAGAGGTAGTTGTCCCCTGATGGATAGAAAGTTCTGTATATGTCGATGAGGTCTAGTTGGTTAATTGTGGCAATAAGGGCTTCTGTGTCTTTATTGAGCTTTTTTCTAGATGATCTGTACAATACTCAGAGTGGAGTGTTGAAGTCTCCTACTATTATTGTGGAGTTGTCTGTCTCCTTTTTGAGTGTAGTCAGTGTTTCTTTGATGTATTTAAGTGCTCTAGTATTGAGTACATAAATATTTAATATTGTTCAGTCCTGCTTGTGTATTGAACCTTTTAGCAATAAATAGTGTTCATCCTTGTCCACAATGGTAGATTTTACATTAAAATCGATTTTGTAAGAAATTGGAATTGCCACACCTGCTCTTCTTTGTTCATTGTTAGCTTGATATATACTCTCCCATCCTTTAATTTTCAGTTTGTTCACATCTTTAAGTCTAAGGTGAGTTTCTTGTAGGCAACATATGGATGGGTCATAACTTTTGATCTAAGATGTTACTCAATGTCTCTTTACTGGAGCATTCAGTCCATTTACATTCAATGTGATTATTGATAGATATGTGTTCAGTGCTGCTGTTGTGGTATGTTTATTTTTGTGCTGGTGTTTTCTCTGTTATTCTTATTAATCTCTTCTGAGACACTGTTCTTTGTGAGTTGATTTTTCACCTTTTCTGGGGTTGGTTTTGTAGTTGTTGAGACTCCTGTATTACATTTGTTGATATGGTATGTTGTGAATTTATCATACTTTATGGCTGTTCCTATGATCCACTTAATAAACTACGTACAAACCCAATTTTAATTACTACCAGTCTGGTCAACTTCCTCTCCATCTGGAGGGACTATAACAAATGTAGTACATCTGTCTTTTTAATATGATGATATCATAGTTTTCATGATATGATCACTGGATCATATGATTACTGGATCTTTCACTATTATAGCTTTGATTGTTTTTGGAGCCTTGTCTAACTGAGTAAGATTCTGGATGATGTGTCCTTCTAAAATATAAAGTTAGTGATTTTGTTCTTCTAAGCTAAAGCCAAGAGATTCTTTCAGTATTTCTTGTAGCTTTAATTTGGTTTTTACAAAGTCTATGAGTTTCTGTTTATCTGGAAATGTCTTAATTTCATTTTCATAGTTGAAAGATAGTTTTTCAGGATATATAATTCTTGGTTGGAAGTTCTTCTCCTTCAAGACTTTGCATGTGTCATGCCACTGTCTCTGTGCCAGCCTGGTTTCTGCTGAGAAATCTGACGAAATCCTACAGGATTTCCCTCCAAATGTTAGCTGTGTTTTGAGTCTTGCTGCCTTTAAGAGTCTGCTTATGTTTCATTTTGTTAAGCTTGATTATAATATATCTTGGAGTCTTTCTTTAGAGATCTATATTGAGTGCATTTGATATGCATCTGGGATATCTATATTCTCTTTCTTCATGATTTCTGGGAAGTTCTCTGTCAGCATCTCAGCAACAACACTCTCTGTGCTCTCAGGTGTCTCACCCTGTTCAGGGACTCCAATTAATCATAGGTTGTTCCTCTTAATAGAGTTCCACATGCTTCTTAGTGCTTCTTCATTTTTCTTATTTCTGTTTTTCTGATTTTTCCTCATAGATGCTGGAGTCAGTAGCTCCATCTTTTAAGTCAGAAAGTGTCTTTTCCATCTGTTCCCTTCTGTTTTCTTTGCTTTCAGTTGAAGTTTCTACATCTTTGACTTTGTTCTTGTTCTGTTGGATTTCAGAGTACTGGTGTTCAGATCAAATAGTTTGCTTAATTTTTCATTTTGCTCTGCTGAATTTGCTTGGCTTGGCTGCTGAATTTTGTATAAGGTCTAGGAGGGCCCCATATATAACCCTCTTGTATTCACTTTCCAATAATTTCAGAAAAGTTTCTTTGTCCAGGAAGTTATTTGGTTCTTTCATTTGGGGGCCTTCTGCAGCCATGGGTGATTTTTTTGTTATAGATTTCTCCAGAGTCTGTTGCTTTGGGGGCTTCATGTGAGTCAACAAAGACTGGGAAATATGATGTGAGGATGGACTAGAGTCATTTCTCTAAGCCTTCTTAAAATGAAAGTTAAAAGGTATCTGACCACTTCCCAGGTCAGTCAGGTTTTCAAGTGTACGGGACCTCTTCCCAACTGGCAAAGTAAGCAACTCTATATCCAACACCAGATGTTATGCACTGGTTCAAAATGCGGCAAGGCCACTGCCCTGCTAGCCTCTGCTGACAGGCCCCAGCCGTAGGTGACCTTGTGTAAACTACTGCTTTTCTGCTGGAAAAGTGCTCTCCTGCTGGCAGATGCTGCCTCCCAGGCTAAGAATTAGGTCCAGCTGAGGCTTCTGTATCCAAGATGGCATCCCATACAAGCTCACTGCCAGCCACCTCTGTACAAAGTACACTATGGCAGAGGCAGAAAGAGAGGCCAAAAATGGTGAGATGCACAGAATCCTAAGCCGGCTCCCAAAAAATTACAATTTCACCTGCCAATCCCGCCAGCAGTGTGTCTGAGACTAGCTAATTGTCGAGACCCAGCTGCGCCAGCCAGCCAAGACACAGAAAAAACAGTCAGAATGGTGAGTTACCTTCAGTCTGTGAAAGCCAGGACTGGCCAGGAGTGGGAAGAAGCTAGAGAGAGGTTTTCCATTCAGTGGTATGAAGTCCAAATTAACAGCCCTATGCTGTGTCCTAGGGCTCACTAGGTAACAAGAAGTCTCCATTTAATTATCTGTTCAGGTCTTGGTCTCCAGAGGGATTTAGGGAGACGTGTGCTTAGTCTACCATCTTGACCCCACCCCTCAAAAAATGTTTTTGGTGTTATCATTTTAATATATCTTAACATTTGTCAATCTGGTGGGTGCAAATGGAGGTTTTAATCTGCATGAATTCAATCCACTAAGGCAAGAGGTTGCAAACCAGCTGTTAATGGCTGAATAAGGCTGTAGTCTGAATATTGATTACAGATTTGTTTCATGTGGACTCAAGGGCATTTTTAAATTGAAAACTAGTTAGTTGCCAACTTTTGAAAATGGGAAGATTTCGGTTAAGAAACCGATTTTCTGTATTTTCTTGGGGAAAAAAAGATGGGAAGATGTAGCCACAGAGGGCCCACAATCACATGTAGTAACTGACAGTAGCTGGGTAGTTAAGCTGCCTCTTCTTTTCAGGCAGGTCATGTTCTCTGCAGTGGGCCATAGTCCTACAGCCAACCTGAATGTCTTCATTAGCTTAGTTTCCCAGCCTTTGCAGACTTTTAATTGTCTGCCCTGCTTTGAGCCTTCATGAAACAGAAAAAGGACTTGAAAGTGAGGTGACAGTGGATGGGTACCTCACCAACCACCCTGTTTCAGAGTCCTTTTTGCCCAGGAATCTCCCTGTATGGAAGGCACTAAATACATGGATTCCAGGGAAAGGCTGGAACAGCCACAGCCACAGAACCACTTTCTCCCTAAAACCTGCACTCCTGCCAGGCTTCTTCCTTCCTCAGATAAGATCTTCCCTACTCTGAGCTTCCTTAGTACCTTTGTCTGTATTCATCCATGCCACTTATTTCTTTTCTACCTAGTGTCATGGTTATCTGCATATATGCCCCCTTTCCTCTATTTTGCTAAAAGCTCTTTGAGGTTTGGAACTATGTATTCACATACATGGCTTTCTGTTCATTTATTTTCAGTCCTTCATGGTACTTTAGAAAGGTGACTTGTATGAAAGGGTTTTATTCCATCACTTAATGAACACTAAATGCTCACCTACCAAGTGTTGTGCTAGCCCTGAGAATATGAGATGACATCATTATCTTCACAGAACTGACCATATCTTCTCATTCATTCATTCTGTGAAACAACAAATATGTATTGAATGCACTGTGTGAAGAGGTGGGAAGCAAAAACAGATATGGACCTTGTCTCATGGTGCTTACCGACTAGTGGGGAGACAGACATTCGGCTGAGCAGGTCTTAAGAGGCTGACCTTGTCTGGGAGATGGGCTTGGGAATGCAAGGTGAAGCTTCAGCTGAGATTCGAAGGCTGAGTAGAAGCTAGCTAGATGAAGGGGGGAGGTTGCAGAGAATATTTGCTCCACATGTAGAGCAGTTATGTTGAGAGGGAGCAGACCAGCTCACAGAGCTTGAAGGAGAGTCAGTGTGGTGGGAACTTAAGAGTGTTAAATGGAGATAGCAGGAGATGAGGCTGGAGATTTGGATAAGGGCCAGATGCCAAACAAAAATATGTGAGAGCAATAATGTGTGTTAGGTGCTAAAATAAAGTGCATACAATTGAGAGACATTTATTCATTGATTGAATTAATACTTTAAAAAAAATAATTGCCATGGAGTTAATTCCAATTCATAGCAATGCTGCAGGACAGAGTAGAACTGCCCTATAGGGTTTCCAAGGAGTGGCTGATGAATTTAAATTGCCAATCCTTTGGCTAGCAGCTAAGCTCTAAACTACTATAACACCAGGACTCTAATTAATGCATAAACAAGTGAATATACAAAGCAACTTGGTGGCACATTGGTTAAATCCTTGTCTCTTCACTTAAAAGTTGGTAGTCTGAACTCACCTAGGAGCTCTGCAGGAGAAAGAATTGGAGATCTGCTCTTATAATGACTAAAGCCCAGGAAACCCAACTGGGCAGTTTTGTGCAGTCCAGCACGGTTGCTCTGATTTGGAATCAATTCAATAGGACATAATAGAAACAACCACAAGTGAACATACGGATGGCCATTCTAGAAACCAGATCCATGGGTGGCACAAATGGTTTATGCTTGACTGCTAACCTAAAAGTTAGTAGTTTGAACTTACCCAGAGGCACCGCAGAAGAAAGGCCTGGCAATGTGATTCTGAAAAGATTATAGCCAAGAAAACCCCATGGAGCACTCCTACTCTGTAATATATGGGATTTTCATGAGTTGGAATCAACTGGCACTGGGTATTCCAGACCACTTAATGTATAATAAAGAAATCAGGATGGGTATTTCCCTCACTGTCGTTGCTTCTTCAGGAAAGGGAAGAATAGATGCTTTCAGAGCTTTGCTAGCCCTGCCTTGGTCAGCACTAACTACAGTAAGAAGAATCCCCTGAGCTGGGAGATTTATTGAAAATAGATGGCTCTTCCTCCTCAAACCTGGCTGTAAAAGTAATGGCCTTTCTCAGGCTCTATTGTCCCTGAAAAGAGCAGGATTGTCACCTCTTGGGGATTAGCTGAAATAGCTCCACGATGAACCAGTCTCAAGTCACTGAAAGCACACTTCTCTTAACTATAAGGAGCAAGTCTTATTTCCTAAGCTTTTTTCCTTACTAGTGGATCTTGGGCTTCTGCAATGCACAATCCTCTCACTGAAAGCTTCTTGCCCATGAATTGATATTGTAGGCCAGGTTGATTGCAAAGCTTTCTCAGACCCACAATGGAAACCTGCAGCTTCCTTGAGGAAAGCTCCCAATTGACCCAACTCCACTCTTAAGAGTAGACAGATTTTTTTTTTTTCCCTCATGGAGTTTATTGTAGTTGATTCCTGGAAATTAGAGTTAAGAAGTGTAAGACTCTGTGACTGATCTGTGGCTATTTTTTGCAGTTGTTGTTGTTTTTTATTGTGAGTTAATCAGGTACTAAGAAAAAGAGTCTCCTATTATTAGATGCTTGGTCCGGCCTCTGGCCCTTTGCTCGCATGCTGTGTTTGCCTTGAGTGTCTTCCCTCCCTATCAGGTCTGTGTCTTCCATGAAGCTTTGACCAGTCATGCTGGACCACAGTGCTATATCTCCATTATAGACTGGATTGTGTCCCTTCAAATTATGTGTTATAATCTTAATCTTTGTATCTGTGGGTGTAATCTTGTTTGGAAATAGGGTTTTCTTTGTTACATTAACTAGGTCATATCTGAGTAGGGTGGGTTCTAAATCTAATCATTTCCAGGTAAATACAGAGGCTCTCAGAGGAAGACAGGTGCTATATGAATATCACATACAAGAAATGTCAAGGATCCAAGGAATGACAGGGACTACCAATGAGGAAAGAAGCCCTGGTAGCACAGTAGTTAAATGCTTGGCTGCTAACTGAAAGCCCAGCAGTTTGAATTTACCAGCAGATCAGAGGGAGAAAAGACCTGATGCGTTGCTCTTGCAAAGATTACATTATAGCCTAGGAAACCCTATGAGGCAGCTCTACTCTGCACTATACGGTCATTATGATTCAGAACCAATTTGGCGGCATACAACAACACTAACCAATGTAACCTGAAACTATGAATGCCAATACATTTCCATTAGACCTAAAGCTAATCCAGAGTTGCCATATTCCTTCTCCCCATGCACAGAAGGGCCAGCTATGAGCATTAGTTCATCTCCACAGAGGATGCAGTAACACATAGAATGAATCAGAAAAATCATCACCCAGACCCTATTCTGAAGTGAAAAATTCAACAAGAACCATGCCACTTCCTGTTTCCTGGTTGCCATAATTCCTGTGATATCTTCCTTCTAGAACTTCCTTTTCCCAGAACACCTCGTGATGCCATCTTGTTGCCCAAATGACATGTAAGCCCTGATTCTCCAGAGCTTGGGGATTAGATCTAAGGCATTCTCTCTAGGCTCCTTTCTCTGAGCACTGCAGTAAAGTTACTTTTTCTTTCTTAAAGGCCGGTGTCCAGATCGTTGGCAAGTCTGAGTGCACACAAGACAAGGACCCACCTTCCTGTGTTAGGCAACACCAACAAGGAAGAAATCAACGTGGCCAAGACTCTAATTTGGACTTTTAGCATCCAGAACTACGAGAAATAAATTCAGGTTCTTTAAAGTCAGCCACTTGTGGTATTTGTGTCACAGTGACACTAGGAAACTAAGACACTTTGTTCGTCCTAACCTGCCTATACTCTTACTAACTGCATTGTACATTTTGGTATTTGATTATTTAGTTTTCAAAAGTATACATATATGTCTTGAACAAGACTGGAACCTAGTAGCAGTCAGTAAGGGTTTGTTGAAATGTATTCATTAAGGACTAGTATAAATCCACCATCCTTGAATACTCTGGGGGTCAGTTCTGCCCTGGCCCCTAGGGTCGCCATGAGTCAGATCCGACTCGACTGCACTTGGCTGGCTAATATAAAACTCAAGGACAAGAACTGAATTACAGCCTTCTTTACCCACCCTACTGTACTGAACCCATTGATGGGATCATAAGCAGTATTCAATAAGTACTTTTTGAAGCAAATTCAATAAACTGAAACTGGACTAGAAAGCAGAATCACAGTGATGAAGAACAAAGAATCTGGAACCAGGCAGCTCGAGGTTACCAGTTAAGTTTTGGATAAGTTCAGTAATTTTCCCTGTGCTTCAGTTTTCCAAAGTAATATTACCTGCTTAGAATGGGATTGTTGACGATTGAGTAGCATGTGCACAAGACTAAAGGGCTGCTAATATTAGCTTCAGACTAGAATGTGAACTGTTTAATTGCACAAGAATACTGAGAGTTTGAATAGGGCTTCCAGATTGTGAAAGGAAGCAGAAATGTACAAGACACCTTTGTCGGGGCTTAGAATCAACCTGAAAACATAGATCCTCTAGGTGATAATTCTAAGTATGGGTGACAGGTAAAAGAAAAAAAATATAGTGTGAGGGAGAAGAAGAAGTAAAACAAAGCAGGGTAAGATAGGCTGGCATTTCCCAAATTGATATCCCTGATAGCAAGCCAAGGAAATTATTCCCTTTTCATTCTTTTTTAATCACCAGGTAGAAAAGCCTTAGTTTGTTGGTAGTTGTCTGCCCTTGTTCAGCCCCTCTTGAACCCCTGCTAAGTTTTTGAATTTTTTTTAAAGGGAAAGCACTCTCATCTCAGGTTCTGATCCTTTGATGATGTGGTTACTGCAGTGTTAATTGTTGTTGGCTGCTGGCAAGATGTTCTCCTGGCTCATGGTAAGTCCACACATACAGAAAAAAATGCTACCCATTCCTGTGCCGTCCTCAGGATTGGTAGCACATTAGATGTTGTGATCCACTGGGTTCATCGGCTGCTTTTCCAGTGTAGATCACCAGGCCTCTCTTCCTAGTTCTTCTTAGTCTGAAAACTCCGCTGAAACCTGCCCATCGTAGCAACACGCAAGCCTCCAGTGGTAGATGGGTCGTGGCTGCACGTGAAGTATATTGTCCAGAAATTAAACCTGGGTCTGGTCCACTGCCTCTGCCCATCACAGTCGAGTTGCTTATTACTCATAGCAACCCTATCAGACAGAATAGAACTGTCTCACGGGGTTTTGAAGGCTGTAATTTTTGTGGAAGTACACTGTCATATCTTTCTCCTTCAGTGTAGCTGGTGGGTTCAAACCACCGAGCTTATTGCTAACAGCCGAGCACTTAACCACTGCGCCACCAGGGCTCCTTTGTGTCTTGATAGAGCATTTTAGCTAGAATTCAATGTCATTGTCTTACTGTTTATTTTTATAAGCTTCTAGTTAAGTAATACTGGATTTTCCATTATTAGTTAGTGATGTTGTTTCAAAGTACACTTATTCGTAGTTAGAAAAAGTGAGATAATTAACAATTAGGTAAATAATAGTATAGACGTTAATGGTAAAATAAAATATCATGCAAGTGGAATACAAACAACTGGCTAGAAAATCCAGGTGCTGTAATCTGAGAGTAAGAGTAAGCAGGTTCTAGCCTAGTTCTGCCCTTAAGTAGTTATGCAAACTTGGGCATTAATTTCCCCTGCCTGACCTCTCATTTTCGGATTGTGAAGTCAATTGGTTGACTAACAGATCATTTCCTTGGTAACATCTAGCTTGCATGTCCTAGCATTTAGCTGGGGAAAGGCGTGAGCAAATCTTCCAAAGTGGTGGTAGTATTGGTGGTGGAGCAGGGTTGACTTGGCTTGGAAGGACTTGCTTTGCAAAGGTGTGACTAAACAGATGCACTGTGTCAGGCACACAGAGGGTGTATTCATTCCCTGGCTAGGTTTATTCATGTTCACTGGCCCCAAGTTGCCAGCCCTACTTTAGGACAGAAAATGTTTCAGACACCCACGTGTAGGGCTGGCAAGTACACTGATACAAATAATGTGGCCCATTCAGACTCTTCTTTCACTTCCTGTACGTCCTTCCTTGCAACCTTGGAAAAAACATTTTCACCCCTTAAGGAAAATGCTCTGGATTGGTCCTGTTCACTGTTTCCTATGCTCACAGCTATAATGTACACAGGTTTTAGTATGCTTCAGACACTCTGCAAAACACTTTAACAGTGTTATGTTGCTTAAATCTTGCAACAGTTTGAAGAGGGAGATATTGCTATTATCTCTGCTTTGCAATGAGGAAACTAGGATTCAAAAGGCTGAAGTGACTTGCCCAAGGTCATGTTGCTTGTAGGAGACAGAAAGGAGAATCAAATACAGATCTGTTAGGTTCCAAAGCCATGCTTTGAAACCCTAACTTATAAAATGTTAGCATTTATATATACAAGTAAGTTTACATGTAAGTACACATAGAATCTAAAATTGAGTTTTGTGCTTGTTTCAGCTGAATGCATCCAAGCTATGTTAACAGAATGGAATACTTCAGGTTATTATAAAACAGCAAGTAGGTGACGAAGTCAGTGTGTGAAAATGTTGATGTGAAATGCTATTTGTGACGAACCGGTGAAACAGGGAATGTACACACTGATTAAACTCTGCAAAATCATTCTTAATGCACATTGCCTGAGACTGTAGAAAAATGGAAGAGTGTGAACAGTTGAGAGCTGACTGTGTTTTACACTTTTGTTTCTGCAAGGTTGCTTACTTCCAAATAGGCAAATTTATATAGCAGTATAAACAATTTTTTTTTTATAAAGTGAGTCTATCAAAAGTGATTCTTAAAGGACTCCAGCTGTGGCTGGAAGACCGAGCAGTGCAGGTAACAGACCCACCTGAACTGTTTGATGAGCAGGAGATTCTTGACTGGAACCAACAGCAGAAAAAAGCTCTCCTGAGTAACCAGCCCTTTATCATCTTGAATTAACTTAATTGGATCAAACTTTGAAAAAAAGACTCCTCTTTCTAGAAGTTCAATATATTTTGAGTGAGCAGTTCCAAAAACAAACAAACAAAAGGCTCAAGTGCACATGCAGTTAATATTTTGCAAACCATTTCAGCTGACAAGGGCCCCAGGCGAAGCACTCTGCTAAGAAAATGCCCCCTGAAGTCCCAACTTGGATGATTGCGATAACATAGGGCTGAAGCCGCAAGGGTCTGGGTTTCACTGCGGGAAAGCAGAGATGTTCATCCTAACGGTGTTTTACGTTGGTGTGAAGCCTCGTGCATGGCACAAAGGGCTATTGTAACTATTTTCTCTTCACAAGCACCTTCCAGGCTGGGCTGAGCAAATGCTAGAATGACTTAGAAGTGTATATCCTGCAACCAGCTGCTGGGGTTTAAATGCCCATGGAGTTATTTATTAACTACGTAAAATTGGGCACATTACTAAATTTTTCTAAGCTTCTGTCTCTTCATCTGTGAAATGAAAGTGTTGGTTATGACAGTAGTGATGAGGAGGAGGAGGAGGACAATCCCACTGGCTAACTCACAGAGAGGCTGTGGAAGTTCAGTGACACATGTCCCGAAAGCACTCAGCACTGTGTCTGGCGTGGAGCCACCCTTAAGTAAACTCACCCGAGTGGACGCCACTGGTAAGGAGCAAGATCGAGCTTCTGTTCCAGATCATTCATGTACTTCAGGTGTACTTTAGAACCTGTTATAAATTATAATTTATTCATTCATTTCCTATTACCTACCTGTCATTTCCTATTCAGTGATTCTGTGTGATACGATGGAACTGCCCAATAGGGATTTTTTGGTCTGTAATCTTTACAGGAGCAAATGACCAGATCTTTCTCCCCCTGAGCTGCTGGATAGGTTCAAACCACCAACTTTAATAGTTGTGCCACTAAGCTGTAAACAAAAAACTAAACTTTTAGCTGCCAAGTTGATTTTTATTCATAGTGGCTCTCTAGAACAGAGTAGAACTGTCCCATTGAGTTTCCAGGGAGTAGCTAGCTGGTAGATTTAAACTGCCAGGCTTCTTGGCTAGTGTACCACCGGGGCTCTGATGTGTCTATGCGGGTGACTATACATCTGATCCCGCCCTCCCCGCCCCCCCGAGAGCACTCGCTGCTCTGACCTCAGCCAGCAATGCGGCTTCCCCCCTTACTTCTTCTTGACTTTCAGATCTTGTTCAGATATTACTTCCTAGACTATCCATAACCTCCAGACCTGACCCCTTCCCCTCCTCCCATTCTGCTGTAAATTCTCCCGTCACATTCCTTTCCTTTTTTTGTGCTTATCTTCATTTTTATGTAATGTGTGTGATTATTTCAGTCGTGTCTGTTTTCCTCACCAGATTCTAAGTGCCAAGAAAGCAGGGCCTGTCTGCTTGATGATTACATTTGTGCTTTAACTTTTGATTGTGCAAATAAATAAATTTTGTTTGGGCACAGACTAGGTGCTGGCATCTTCAACAGCTGTGTCCTTTGTCCTCACGTCAAGCTTTCAGGGTAGGTAGTTGTCTTAGTTGTCTACCGTTGCTGTAACAGAAATACCACAAGTGGGTGGCTTGAAAGAACAGAAGTTTATTTTCTCTTAGTTTAGGAGTTTAGAAGTCTGAAATCAGGACCGAGGCTCTACAGGAAGGCTTTCTCTCTTTTGGCTTCGGGTGAAGGTCCTTATTCCCTTCAGCTCCTGTATTCCTGGCATTCTTTACTTCCTTGGAGATTTTCCAAAGGAATCTATCTTTGCCTGTTTGTGCTTGCTTCTGTGTCTAATCTGCTCCTTATAATCCAGAGATGATGAGGTTTAGGACACACACTAAATTGATATGGCCCCACTAACATAACAAAGAAAATCCTATTTCGAAAGGGAATTACATCCAAGAGTATAGGGTTCCACACTCTACTACATACTTTTTGAGGACACATTTAAACCCATGACCATAACATTTTATTCACTGTACATTCCTAGAAAGTGGTTGGCCGGAGGGTATAAACAACTTGCTTAAGATTGTAGCGTACAGTTTATTAGCGAGTACCAGTGGGGACTGGGAGGCAGAAATGGGGGCTGCTGCTTAAGGGGTACCAAGTTTTACTACCCCAAAAAATCTTCTGCCTTAGAGTTGGTTCTAAACTCATAGTGACCCTATAGGACAGAGCAGAACTGCCCCATAGAGTTTCCAAGGAGCTCCTTGTGGATTCAAACTGCCAATCATTTGTTTAAGAGCTGTAGTACTTAACCACTACACCACCAGGGTTTCCACTAAGGACGATGAAAAATTTTGCAACCCAGATAGTGGTTGATTGCTGCATAACACAGTGAATTCAATTAATATCACTGCATTGTGCATGTAAAAATGATTGAAATGGCAAACATTTTTGGTATATGTATTTCATATAACTAATCCTTGGGAGGAAACCCTGGTGGCATAGTGTGTTACGTGCTACATCTGCTAACCAAAAGGTTAGCAGTTCAAATACTCCAGGGGCTCTTTGGAAACTCTATGGGGCAGTTCTACTCAGATCTCTATGGTTGCTATGAGTCAGACCTGACTCGACGGCAGTGGTTGGATTGTGAATCTTTGTCGGGGGGGGAGGGGGGGCGGGTGCTGAGTTCCTATTACTGGTAGTGAAATAATTAGGAAAAAAGATGAGGATAGAGGTTAGACAAAGAGAGTGTAATCAATGTCACTGAATTATGCATGTAGAAACTGTTGAATTAATGGATGTTTTGTTGTGTACATCTTTACCACACATAGACACACACACAATTTTTGAAAGAAAAAAAACAGATTACAGGGTAGACCAATGACCCAGCCTCATGATTTCTGGAGGCCTAGGGATCCTCAGGCGGAGACTGTTAGGGCCCTCCTTGAGCACCGAGAGGGCTGGAACCAGGATGTATGAAGTTCTCCCTCACCCCTGAGAGCAGCAGGCTGCCTGCCAGTCAATTAGAAGAGCCATCAAAGGAAATCAGGTCACCCAGACTAATCAGGAGCCTGAAATTGAGATGTCACTTACCATCTCTTTCCTCCCAGAATATCTGGATCAAAACTCCAACATGTTAAGAAATAACTTATTTTTCTAACGGAAATCAAATACTTGGGTATTTAAAACAAAAGAAAACACGTGTCATCAGGGAAAAGTTAAGTGGGTTTCAGTATTAACTTCTTAATGAATTTTGAAATATGCAGATCTTGGTGGAGCAGATGTGCCACAAATGGCTGGTTTCCAATGTCGTGTTAAAACCTAGGATGCCTCTGAGGCTATAAAAATAAAATTCAAAACACAATTTCATTCTGGCAAGGGCTGGGTAACTATCAGGGATAGGACTAAAATATCTCATGGCTCAGGCACAGAGGATCGATGCAGCTCTCCAACTGGTGAACTTCTTATGTGGAGAATAAATGGAATCGCGGGATTGTAATTAGTAGTAATTATAGAAATAGATTCTTTGGTTTTGTCTCTTTGCTGAAGCAATGGCCTGTGATGGCTTTGGAAAGATTTATTTCCGAAGTTGAGAAGGACTTTGAAAAGAAAGTTTCCCATTCAAGTGTCAACTACCCTACTCCCTTCTTAGGGCAGTAATGAGTTGCTTTTAAGAGTTACTCGTTTCAAAGGCTTTTTACTTTATTCTCCTTCAAGCTGAAGTCTCTTTGCTCTGCTGGTGTCTGGGGAAGCACTCAGACCGGCTAGAACTACTCTCCAGATTCCTCTCACAAAATGTGTAACTGAGTTGCTGAAAAAAGAAGGCTATACCCAAAGTGGGAATGCTGATAATCACCCGTCGGACTGGCTGGAGGTTCATTCCCTTGGGAAGACCAGGAATATGAGGACTGGCGAAGTTCTCAAACTCATCCTAGAAAAAGTGCTACATACCACATTCCTGAATATCACTAGGATCACCTTTGAAGTACTTCTCTTCGGAAGCTGGGCACCAACACCAGCACCTAGTCCACCATTCAAAGCAATTTTGGATCTCTTTTTCTGGAATGACCCTCGGAGCTATCATTATACCTCCTTGATGTCCTGAAGGTCATCAGTATGTCTTCCATTCAACATTTCCTTTATCTTCATATAAAGAAAAAAGTCACTGGGGACCAGATCAGATAAATAAATAGGGTGTTCCAATGCAGTTATTTGTTTACTGGCTAAAAACTCCCTCACAGACAGCTATACAATTAAGTTCACCAACTGGCTACCATGCCACCATGTGCAATAGCCATGTTCCAGAAAGAGTTCCAAAGCTGCTTTGTAAGGAGGACTAGGTGCTGAGGTCGGTGCGTGTCTTCCCCAAGGGAGTACGTAGTCGTCCCGTGTGAAAAGATGGAACTGTCCGATAGGGACTTTTTGGCCTGTAATCTTTACAGGAGCAAATGACCAGGTCTTTCTTGTAGACTTAATTTTCAGACTTTGTAAGAAACCACTGCTGTGTTGCTATGAGTCAGAATTGACTTGATCGCAGTGAGTTAGGTTTTTGATTTAGCTACATGTATGTAACTTAGCGTGTTTTCTTTTTCTAATTTGTGTGTGTGTGTGTGTGTGTGTGCTTGAGATGAAGTTTTGCAAAGCAAATTGATTTCTCATTAAACAATAAACATGCATATTATTTTGTGACACTGGTTACCACACCCACAACTCTCTCCTGTCTTGACCTTGGGTTCCCTGTTACCAACTTTCCTGTTCCCCCTGCCCCCCTCTACTCATTCTTTCCCCTGAGCTGGCATGCCCATTTAGTTTCATTTTGTTTTATGGGCCTGACTAATCCTTGCCTGAAGGCTGGACCTCAGGAATGACTTTAGTACTGAGTTAAAAGAGTGTCTGGAGCCATACTCTTGGGGTTTCTCTAGTCTCTATCTTACCAGTAAGTCTGCTCTTGCTTAGTGGGTTAGAATTTTTTCTACATTCTTCTTGAGCCCTGTCTGAGACCCTCTACTGTGAGTCCTGTCCGACAGTCAGTGCTGGTAGCTAGGCACCATCTAGTTGTACAGGACTTGGTCTGGTGGAAGCAGTGGTAGTTGTGGTCCATTAATCCTTTGAATTAACCTTTCACTTATGTGAATTAACCTTTCACTTTCTTCCTTCTAATACTAGAAAAGAAACCCGGTCACAAACTCATGCTGCCTATCACTACTAAGCCAAATGCAGAGACAGGGATTGGATCTTTAAGAGCTCCTTATTCAGATTGCTGGTGATCTGAGATAGTGGGCTAGTACCCAAAAACCATCTTAACACATTTCAGTTCAGGCCAACAAGTTGAAGGGCTTAAGGAAGGAAAGGGCGATAGGCATACAGGTGTTCAGACGTGGAGAGGGTTAGTGAAGGAATGTGGTTTCTTTGTTCTAAGATAGTTTCTCCTTGCTATCTAGAGATTGATCACATTTTTCTAGGAACTGTGTTGTTTATCTGGGTAGTGGGCTATAATTTGGTGTCATTCTGTCTGGTCAGCAGTGAAGAAGAATAGCTTTAGGGCCTGGGAAAACAATCTCAAAATCTTTATGAGTATCAGTCAGAAGGGAGGTTAGTAATTACATTTTTTCTTTATGTGTCAGTATTCCTTGAGGGAAGCGGGTTTAAGTATTAAAAAAGGAACTGTCTAAGAATTTTTCTACAGCTGTTAACCTTATCAGTTCTTCACTGCTCTAGACAGGATGAGCCAGTGGAATATCTTAGATGGTCATTCACAATCTAGCTGTGGCATCTTAACGGAAGGCTAAATAACCCCCAGAGCTATTGTGGGTGCTAGTTTTTCTCTTTGGTCTCCCATTTGATTCCCAAGTTCCATTATCTCCTTCCAGGCAATTACAGAATTCATTGGAATAAATATCCACACTTAATTCCATTTATCTCATCTTTAAAAATGCATGGAGTTAACAAGAGCCTGACTTGGCCTGTTTATGGAACATTCCAGAAACCCCTTATCCTAGTCATACATATATGGCCTTAATGTCTCACAGTATGTTTTCTCCTTCTCAGAACTAGCGATTGAGAGCTTGACATAACTAATGCCATAATGATGTTCTAAGTAATCTATAAGCATTTTTTATTGCACCAGCTGCACTGGCCTCTTTCCGAGGTGGTGCAGTGCCCTCTTAGTTCCAGCAGTCTTGGTCTCTCTTTTTTGTTGTCTTTAGAAATGGCCTTCTGCCTGTTAGATGCAGCTAGGAAGGCTGCCTGTTGCCTTTGTCCTGCAACGCTCTTCTTGCTCCTTATCTCAGCCAGAGTGAATTTGGCAGGCCATTTCCACTAGCTGAGAGATTTTTATGTTAAGTTTTTCTGGCCTGTTATAAACATACAGATTAGAGCTCAGATGTTTGACATGCATATCTTCAGTTAAATAAAGAGTTTCTTGTAATTGTTTTGGGATGTATACAACCATCTATGGGCTAGGTGCTCAAAGACATTAGATAATCCTTGCCAAAATGATAAATAAGCTCAGATACAAAAAATGTTTCAAGGGCACTGGCTGTCAGCAGTCCCCCATTGATATCACCTCGTAATAAAACTTTTTCTTTTTGACTTGAAGTACACTTCACTGGCTTGACTGCTCCCCAGCATGTGTTACAAAAGAGAACTGCTATACAACGTTTCCTTGGCTAAAATTTTTTATGGAAACAGATCACTAGGTCTTTCTTTCACAGTGCTCCTTGCTGAGTTCCGCCAACCTTTGGGTTAGTAGTGGACTGCAAACTAGTTGTACCACATGGTCACAAACAGGACCTACAACATCAGAAATTCTGGACAATAGACCTAGCAAGCTGTAATTTCACGAAGCCCCACTAATTCTGATATGCAGCAAAATGACTGGATTCAGCATCACGGCCAACACTCCACTCACCACAGTTTTCCAAAAGCAAGCTGTGACATCATGTCGGGTGTTAGGGAGCCTACCATCTCTAGCTGTACACAAGCAAAACACCTTGAGGAATAATTTGGATTTCAAGCATTTCCCAAGCTGATTTAACAATGAAATACTTTTATAATTACAAGGTACCGACAGGACGTGAATGGGAGCTGATGAAACAGAACATACAGTTGCATTATTAAATAGGTTGTATAAAATGCTCCCGACTGAAAACATTTCTGCCAAAAATGACTACAAATTGCTTTCTGTACTTTATAATGGACACATTAAAGTAATAAGATCATTTTATTCATTTCTAACTACAAATGTCGCTAACATAGACATCTCCCAAAATGTAATACCTGTGTCACAGATGGGAAAACCAGATGTTCAGATGTTGCTTCTGATCCTGGATACACTCTAGAAAACAAAACAAATCTGGGGCTTGGCAGAGCTACCCTTCATCACCCTTATTCTTTCTTCCTTGTTCCTGATGATGCTGCACTTTGTCTCCAAATTCCCTGGGACCAAGGTGCTTAGAGTCTACACCCCACTCTCCACCCTCAGTCTTCTTAATCTTCCTCAGTGCAGAATCACCCAGGCACACATGTTCAGGCTTTTCTAATCTATCACCTCCTACCAGCTCTGTGCTCTTCTCTCTCAGCATGTAAATCCACATTGATGGGATTATGGTTGCTAATGAGTCACTGGTTTATCTCTCAGGTGACCTATTTTCTTTAATTTTTTTTTAATTGTAGTAAAATATGCTTAACAACAACAGCAAAACCTTACCATGTAAAACATTTCAAGTGTATAATTCATTGGCTTTAATTCCTTTCACCATGTTGTATAACCATTACCACTGTGTTTCCCAAACTTTTTCATCCTCCAAATAGAAACTTAGTACCCATGAAGCAATTAGTAGTAACCACTAACGACTTTTTGTCTCAATGCATTTTTCTGTTCTACATATTTCAAACAAGTGGGGTCCTGTTGTAACAGACTTACTTCACTCTGCATATTTTCAAGATTCATCCATGTCATAGCCTGTATCTGAATTTTGTGGTTGAATAATATATCCCATTGTTTATCCACTCATCTGTTGATGGAGATGTAGGTTATTTCCACCTTTTGGCTGTTGTAAATAATGCTGCAGTGAACATTGTACAAATATCTGTTTGCATCCCTGCTTTCAAGTCTTTTGGACATACATCTAGGAGTGGAATTGCTGGGTCATACATAACCTATTTGCTTTTTAACTTCTAGAGTCAGTGCCGGCCTGAGGGAGAGTTTTAGAAAGCAGTCTTTCTAATAAGAGGATAATTTCTCAAGGTAGGCTCCCAATTACCTATATCAGAATTATCAAACGTTCTGTTAAAAATAAATTCTCTGCTCCTGTTCTAGATGCGTTGAATGCTGTCTCTGGAAATGAGCTCTCAAATCTGTCTCTCTACAGTGTCCCTGAGGAGTCCTGTGATCACTCAACTTTGGGAGCCACTTGTGCCCTGTCCTCCTCTAACTGCTGTACAATCATCCTTTTATGTGCGTTCAAATCCCAGGCTGATCCATCTGGTTCTTTCCAGATAGGTTTTTCTCTGGAGTTCTGTTCCTTCAATTGAAATTGAAGGTAGAACGTAACCACTGGCTTGACTTGAATTTGACACGGGCTTCGGAAGAGACAAGATGTTCTTGCTACACTCTTGTTTACTCAAGCAAAGTCCCAATCAGCTATCTCCTTGGGATTATAAACCTACTTGATTTTTTTCACAGAGAGTGGTAGGAGGCAAGATGAAGACAGGAAGACAGAATAGTTGACTGTTTTTCTCGTAACTACTGCATGAGACCCGTTGCTGGTCATTTATTGTTTCCTATATTATTTTGGCCTCTTTTACAGTGGGAATTAACATCACCTAGAGGCAGCCTGCTGGGTTCCTCTGCCATAACCTAAAAATAAACAAAGCCCAAAGGATCCATTCCTTCTTCCCATTAATATGAAGAAAGGCAGATGGTGTCCAATAACCTGATTTGAATTGCCAATAAAGCTTGTCATCTTTCTACTATACACTTGCCATTAAATCTTAATGGATGGTGTCAGGTGGGGTTGAACAGGCTCAGAGAAATGTTACTCTGGGCCTGTGCAGTGGAAGAGTGGGGAAAAGGAGTCAATCCATCTCCATACAACCTCCTTGAGAAGAACAGGATTTAGAAAGATGAGAAAGACTTGGTGAGGGCTTTAATCATAAAGAGTGCCTTATGCTGGGTTCTTCAGATAAGCAAAACCAGTGAGGCATGCATGTTTTAAGTGCCACACGTATCATCACTGAATATCACTGTAGTCACCGTCCAAGTATTCCCCATGGGAAGCTATGTGCCTATGCCAGCACCTAATCCATCTGTCAAAACAATTTTGGACCTCTTTCTGGAATGGTCGTTGCATACGGTGGCAAGGGGGCAAGTTTGCAAACTTAATTGTGTGGTTCTCTGCGAGGGTGTTTTTAACCAGTAAACAGACCACTGTGTTAGAACACCCTACCTACTCACCTGATCAGGCCCCCAATGACTTTTTTCTTTACCTGAAGATAAAGAAAATATTGAAAGGAAGACATTTTGATGACATTCAGGACATCAAGGTTAATACGATGACAGCTCTGATGGCCATTCCAGAAAAAGAGTTCCAAAATTTCTGTGAAGGGTGGGCTAGGCACGGGCATTGGTACACAGCTTCCCAAGGGGAGTACTTCAAAGATGACTGTGGTGATATTTAACAACGGGGTATGTAACACTTTTTCTAGGAAAAGTTTGCAAACATAATTGGCAGTAGTCTTATATGCCTCACTCTGTCCAGTAAGGCATATATATTATATATATATGCATATATATATAATATATATGTATGTATGTATATATACATGCCTTGTTATGAACAGGAATGGTTGCTATGAATAGGAATTGACTTGAGGGCAATGTGGAGTGAGGGGAGAGATTTATTTCAAGAAAATGGCTCAGGCAGTTGTAAAGGCAGGTTGGCAAGTCCCAAGTCTGTGGGTCAGGTGTCAGGCTGGAGGCTTCTCTTGACTCATGTAGGGGCAGGGCTGATGAATCGAAGATCAGGAGATCAGATGGCAGGCTGCTTGTTCAAAGGCTGAAGGTACCAATGATAATGAATTGGATGAAAGATCTAGAATAAGAGCATTTCTGGACCATCCATTGGTATACTGGAAGCACACTATACCCAAAGGAAACTCCCTTTTGACTGGTTGGCTGTTCATAGAAGATCTCATCATAAAGTTGATAATACCATTACATAACTGCCAAACACATTGCAAGTGCCAGACCACTGTGAATTATGGCCCAGTCAAGTTGACACACAATCTTAACCATCACAGAGGTTAAGACTGAAGACTCTAAAGTCAGAGTACCTGAATCAAATTCTGGTTCTGCTACTCACCAGCTGTGACCTTCTACTTGACTGCTTTGTGCCTCATTTTTCTAATTTGTAAGATGGGATTAATGTTGGTAATTAATTCACACCTTTTCCCGTGATGATAAATAAGACAATGAATACAAATCACAGACCATATATATGTATTTTATCACTTGTTGGTGCTTAGTTAGTTGCAGTTGACTCAAGTTTTATCATTATCATTTCATTTTTTTACAATTACAGTGAGACTATTCCCTTATGTTCCAAACCTGCCTTGGTCACATGAAATTTCCTCCTACTCTGCTTTGCCTTTATTGAGAGAGAAGGTCCCATTCGCTCTACCCTCTGCTCTTTTTTTAGGCAGAATCCCCTAAAGAGGCCCCAGGTCTGGGAATAGTGTGTTATAGGGACTTAGTTCTTGTACTAAGAGCCTACCTGCTTAAAGAAATGTCTGGAATTTCAAGATGACATTTGGAAAGTGTCAAAGCCCCAAACACTTCCTTTCTAATAGGCCCACAAAACCTCAGGGCCCGATGTGTTAAGCAATGAAGAAAGAGCTGCTGGCTTTGGGCTGTAAATCATTTAGAAGGATGTAGCTCTGTGGTCCTGCCTGCTAGATCTGCATGGGTATTGAACACTAGAAGATATGTTCACTACAACTTAAAAAAATAATAACAATAAAGTCCAGAAAACTACATCCTGAGAAATGAATTGCAGGATCAATTTGACTGAAAGGTTTGAAGAACTAAACCTAGACCAAAAAATAGAAGTCAAGCCTTACTTTCTTCATCTTTTAAATTAGAAGATAATCTTTAATGTTTCTTTTAACCTTCATTCTTTCAGGTTCTTAGATTCTGGATTCTATAATGCCATTCAAATCTCTTAGCAAGTCTCTCTATCCTCTCTGAATTTTCTGCAGTGGGAAAATGGATGGATGACATCTGCATTTTAAATCAGGCCATGTTGTCAAGCACTTGGCAAATCTGAGTGATTCTTTTCTCACTTGGAATGGGTGCAGGGTTGCATATTAATATACAATTACTGACAAACTAGACAGCAAAGTCTTCTCTTTTGTCAACAGTTGGACATACAAATCACATAATAATAAATGAACAATGAATATTTATTTCCACCTTGCCTCCTGGTACCAATCACCTTAAATGAGACTAACAAAGAAGTGACTCACACTTGGTTAGGAACCCATGTACGGACTTTCTCAGACTCGCTGTATTTTGGCCTCAGTTTGTCTCAAATTCTCTTGTGGGCGATGTAAGAGCAGCTCAGAACCACATAAGTCATCTCAAGTTTAAAATAGGTGTGAACTTTCAGTGTTTCAAAGTGACATTTGGTTCTGGCAATGTGGCAAACTAAACTCATTGGAAGGCTGAAGGGGGAAAAAAGAGGAAATAGAATAAAGAAAATAAATACTCTTACAGGAAAGAAAGAAAAAGCTTCAGGTGTGAGAAATGAAGAGAGGAAACAAAGTCAGGGAAACAGAAAGCTGGTATTTGAGCAAAATTTCCAAGCTTGATAAGAGTGGAAGGATGGGGATTTGACAGCCTCTGGGGAATAGGAGCTGTTGTCTCAAGGTCTAGCTCGGTAGAGAAACAAGAACTGAGGTTCAGCCTCAAGCTGCGAGACTTGAAAAGTTCTAGAGGCTAGAAAACTCCCGTATTTCAATCCAGAAAAGAAGTAAGAAAGTTTGTCACCCGTCTAGGCCCGTGGTCTAACAACAACAGCAACAACAACAAAAAAAAAAACAGAAAAATAATCTGCAAGAAATCAAAACTCCAGTTTGTTACCTGTCTAGGCCCATGTTCTAAGAACAATAAAAAATAAAAAAAATTCATGTACAAGAAATCAAAACTCCAGACATGTGCCACGTATGGGCGCAGTACCCACATATATACCAACAAATTCAAACCCACTGCCATCGAGTCAATTCTGACCCTACATGATCTTGTAGGACTTCTGCTCCGTAGAGTTTCCAAGGAGTGCCTAAGCTTTTGGTTAGCAGCCACAGCAGTTAACCAGTATGCTACCAGGGCTTTCACCCACGTGGATGCTACTGATAAATTGGCACAAACTCCTAGGTCTACTGAATCTTTAGGGTGTAGTAGAAGCAATTGACAAATTGCTTTGAAGAAAAACGGACATTTCCACAACCTTTGATGCAAAGAACTGACACAGGAGGAGAAAAGTTATGTACTACAGGGGAATTAACCACAGTGAGGGAGAGTAAGCAGGTGCAGAAAAGGATAACTAGTGCCTGCAAGAATTAAAAATAATAAAAGTATCTGTGTCATGGATTGAATTGTGTCCCCCCAAAAATGTATGTGTTGATTTGAATTGGTTTGGCGTTCCAACATGGTGCCCTTCCTCCCATGTGTTGTGAATCCTGCCTCTGTGATACTGATGATGAAGATTGGTTTGCAGTTGTGTTAGTGAGGCAGGACCCAAGCTACAAGCTTGTGGAATATAAGGGAGAGAAGTGAGCAGAGGAAGTTGGGAACCTCATACTACCAAGAGAGAAGCACCGAGAGCAGAGCACGTCCTTTGGACCCGAGGTTCCTGTGCTGAGATGCTCTCACTGGATGTGGACTCAGCCTACCGGACTGTGATGATCTCTCATTCTGCATGGACTTACAATTTATGAATGGATTTGCGGCTTACCGGACTGTCTCAATAAAGCTTCTCTACATGAAACCTTCCACTCGTGGTATTTTCCGTTAGAGCAGTACCAGGTGACTAGGACAATCTGTAAGAGAGAATTAAGCAAGAATGTATGAAATTATTAAAAATATAAAGGAGAGAATAGTGTGATAAAAGAACCAACATATTTGGAAAAGAAAAATACAAACAGCACTTGTACATAGGTTGACCAACTATCTGTTTGCCTGGCCTGAGAAATTTCCCAGGGAACAGGTCTTTCTGTGCCAAAACTAGGAAAGCTTCAGGCACATTAGGATGCTGGGGCATCATACTTCAACTGTGTAGCTGAAGATACTTTAATCAAGTGAATATTTACAAAATGTGATTTACAATATTTACAAATGTTTGGGAAAATTTACAAAAATTTTGGGAAAATGTTTGGGAATATTTACAAAATGTTTGGGAAAACCAGCAAGGAATGATGTAGCAAGCTGGACCTACTAACAGTGGGCAAGCATTACCAGACCTAAACCTCAGCCTGAAGAGGTAAGGAAGGGATGTTGTTCCCAATGTCCAGAGAAACAAGCTCTACTAAGTGGGCTGCCTGACAGGCACTATGGTCTTAGTGGGAAGGTAGAGGAAAGAAGCAGGTAGAATAAACACACCAATTTCACTCTTCTTAAGGAGATATCTTCCCTCTTGTCTCTTGTTGGGGCCTCCTATTGACTAAATTCAACTGGGAACCAGAGGACATGGAAGCCCTTGGACCTAGTATGGATAAGTCAGCCTCCTGTGACACACAGCAGGGAAAAGAATATTGCAGAGTGGATCTTGAGAGGAGAAGAAATTAAAAATAACTAGAACACGATCAGATTGATCATCTAAACTCCCATACTTGAAATCCCACTAACTAAATCATGTCGTACCATACCAGCATTCGGTGAAAGAATATCGGGGTGTCAGGAGAGTTAAGCTATGGTCTGACCATCATGGTATCTTTGAGAAACTTTCTTTACCTCAAACTTTGTGTCTGTTAAATAAAGGGATTTCTCTAGAACAATAGTGCCAAACAAGAGTCCTATGGGCCAAGTTTTATGGCAGATATGCTTAGTTTGGCCTCTATAGTGTTTCTGGGAATGGTGGTGGCATAGTGGTTAACTGCTAAGGCTGCTAACCAAAAGGTGGGCAGTTCGAATCCACCAGGAGCTTCTTGGAAGTGCTATGAAGCAGTGCTCGTCTGTCCTACAGGGTCGCTATGAGTTGGAATTCACTCAGTGGCAGTGGGTTTTATATTATGTTCTTATGTAAGTTTGAGTGGCCTTATAACATGTGTAAGAAATCAGGACAATTCACATAAGAATCTGAGTTTCCAGCTTTCTTTGGGTTTCCATGGGGCAACAATTGCCTAAAAGGACTCTCTTTAGTTAGTATTTGTGTTACCTATTCTGCACAGTCACGTCTGGGACTGACTTCATTCATTTTATGGTACCTGCCTGTTTCCTATAGGAATTTTAATTTATAGCCCTGAAATGATCTTTCAGCTTCAACAATCTGTGCAACTGAGGGCACCACTGAATTTTTTCTTTGCATATGCACATAGATATCTTTGAATTTGTCTAATCTAGGTGGATTGGAAAGTTGGCAGGTGGTTGTTTTCACATCTCTTCCTTTGCATCTCGAATATAGCACATGCACACTTTAACGAAGCATATGGTTTTCCATGTGCATATCTACACTTTGTTGATTTTTTCTTTTCCTAACTTCTCCAAAAGCCCAGTAGAATAAACGCAAGCTGCCACTTGAAAAACAGTTCTGAGAAAAAACTCAGCTAGGGAGAAAAATTGAGAGGATCAAAAGAGCTGCTGAGTGAATGTATTTTGGATAAAATTAGAGACAACACTTTGTCTGCTCTTGACATGGTGGTTAAGCATTTTGCTGCTAGCCAAAAGGTTGGCAGTTTGAATCCACCAGCCACTCTTTGGAAACCCTATGGGGCAGTCCTGCTCTGTCCTATAGGGTTGCTATGAGTCAAAAATGACTCCAGGACACATAACAACAACATGGAGTATAAAGAGCATGGGTGTACAGTGAGCATGGGTGTACAGTGAGCATGGGTGTACAGTGAGCATGGGTGTGGCACAGCTCAGGGGCGGGGCTGTCTTTACCTTCAGGCTATGGTAGGAAGTGGAGCAAAAGGGTGCATTGAGTCTTTCTATAGAATGAGCCAGGTTCCACTCAACACTAGTGGGTTTATTTTCCATGGGAGATGCGGTGGTGCAAATGTTAAGAAGTTGGCAGTTAACCCAAAGGTTGGCAGTTTGAATCCACCAGTCACTCCTTGGACACCTCATGGGGGCAGTTCTACTCTGTCCTACAGGGTTGCTATGGGTTGAACTCTACTCAATGGTAGTGAGTCATTTTGGTTTATGGGAGCCTAACCAGAAGTTTAGCAGTTTGAACCCACCAGCCACTTTTTAGAAACCCTTTCTCTGGGTGACAGGCCCTGTGTTTTATGTTTTCTGCCAACAGTCAAAGCAGGAACTAGTGGCAAGAAGGAGAATCTTTTCCAGGCTCAAAAGAAAAATCAGCATGAAAAGTAGTCTTTCTCCTTAAATAAGCCCTCCTTTAGAGATTCTAGCAATGAGTTTGTCAAGGCAGGGGACTGTAATATCAGCATTAATGAGAATTACACTAACTTTTGCAGAGGGACCGGGTGACTGGAGCTTTCTAGCCAGCATTTTGTATGGAGGTTCACCACTGTGGGGTCCACAGAGGTTCCCCTAGTACTGACCCATTCACTGCTTCAGCCACTTGCTTGAAGGTGGTTAGGCCAAAGGATTAAAGTGTTGAAAGTGAAGCTCTTAGTTCCTTTTCTAGAATAGACAAGGATTGAGGGCAGAAAATGAATTGTTAAAATGTATTAATCTTCTCTGGACAAGTCTTACATTAATTGCTTTTACCCCTAGGAAAAGTGAATGTTGTACTTTGGCTGTTGCAGGTGGAGGTAATGCCTGACAGAAATTGTCAAGTGAAATTTGCCTTGATATCTCTTCTCCTGTTCTCTACCTGGGGCCTCTCTTGTCACCTGCTGTTCACCCTTCTTATGCCTTCCTGCGTATCCGGCACTTCCTATTCTCCCCAGGCTCCTGCCTCACCTCTTAGCCCACCAGTCTCTCAGCCGTTCCAACTCACAGAGACACCATGAACGGCAGCGTAGAACTGTGCTCGGTAAAACCTGTTGACGTTGAGTTGATTCTGAATCACAGTAATCCTGTAGGATAGAGTAGAAACCCCTCCCTCCTCTCACAGGGTTTCAAAGGCTATAAATCTTTAAGGAAGCAGATGGCCACATCTTTTTCCTATGGAATATCTGGCAGGTTCGAACTGTCAAACTTTTGATTAGCAGCTGACAGCTTAACTACTGTGTCTCCAGGGCACCTTCCATACAGTTTTCAATGGCTAGCTTTTTTGGAAATAGATTGCCAGACCTTTTTCCAGATGTATATCTGGGTGGACTCGAACTTCCAACCTTTTGGTTAACAGACAAGTGTGTTAACTGTTACCATCACCCAGGAGCTCCACCTGCCTTCAGCCCCCACCTAAACTTATTTCTCTTCCATGCCAGTGTCAGTGAGGTTTCCTGATGGATACAGAGACCATGTAATTCAATGTCTAAACCATGACGCTACTGTGAGTAAAGATAGAATGTTGTTATTAACTATACCTGCATGACAGTATGTTTTATCCACACCAGAGACTGTATTTGTATTTCCACAGGGGGCTTATAGTGATATTTTGTCTTAACCAAAACAGCCACGAAGGTTTGTGATTCTGGCATCGTAGTAAGTAGGCCTTTTATAGCTGACTAAATTAAGCCAAGTGTCTAGGGAATCCCGTTAGGATACACATAAATCTGACTCCTGTTTCTAAAAACTTTTAATTTAGGAACTCAGGACCAACAAGGATAGAATGTGCTCCAGACAAGTTAGGAGAAGATAAGTAATGTGTGTTACATTTTACTAAAAAAAAAAAATTCAACACTCCGTCTTCATCCCTTGTTACGGGTAGCGTGGTGTCCCACCTCCAAATACGTCCTGTAAATCTTAACCTCTATACATGTAGATAAAGGAAGCCTAGGGTCACCATGAGTCGGATCCGACTTGATGGTACTTGGCTGGCTTGGCAGTGGTGCAGTGGTTAAAGTGCTCAGTCACAAACCTAAAAGTCAGTAGTTGGAACCCACCAGCCACTCCGCAGGAGAAATAAATGTCAGTTGGCTTCCAAAATGTTTCAGCTTTGGAAACTCTGTGGAACAATTCTACTCTCTCCTGTAGTGTTGTTAGGAGTCAGAAGCCACTTGATATCACACAACAATGTACATGTGGATATAAACCCATTAGGGAGCAGCGTTTTGTTATGTTAATGAGACTGAATTAGTGTAGGATGTATGATAAACCAAGCACTTTTGAGATATTAAAGGAGCATATTAGGCACAAAAGCAAGCAAGGACAAACAGGGAAAGATTGATATCAGGTGGAGATCATTAATGAACCAAAGAACAGAAATTGAAAAGAGATAAGAACTTTCCCTGAGAGATGACAGAGAGAAAAAGCCTAGAGCCAGTGCCCTGAATTTGGACTTTTAGCTATCTGTAAGAAAATGAATTCTGTTCATTAAAGCCACCCTCTTGAGGTATTTCTGTTATAGCAGCACTAGATAATGAAGACACTACTCAACAAAGAAAAAGAAAAATGAACTACTTCTTACAGAGTTTGGAATTTCTGTTCTGTGAGTACTTACTAATAACAAGAATTATTAACAAGCGCTAAGAGTGAAACAAACTGTGACAGAGGCAAGCACACTAGGATAACTTTGGGTGTAGTTAAGGAAGGCATTGTGGGGCCAGAGCGTTTATTACAGACTTCAAGACTGAGAATGGCCCAGCCTTGAGAAAGGCAGTGAGAGAGCCCCCAGGCGGAGGAGGCAGCAGCCGCAAGCCACGAGGCATGAAAAGCTGGGATGTGCTCTGAAGTCCTAAAGGAAGCCAATATGTATGAAGGGTGGGGAGGGAGCATCAGCATGGAAAGAAGTAGGTTAGAGAGGTGGGCTAGGGTCTTCAAGAACACTATAAAGGGTATGGACTTTATCCTACCTTTAGAGAAGCGCTTGACGGGCAGCCAGAGTTGACTCAGGTCAAATAAACACAACCTTGCAAGTGAGGTCTTCCCGGGAAGCTCTGTTGTGTGGTTGCCATGGAGTAGATTCCAGCTGCTGGCAGCCTAGTGTTTACAGAGAGAATGGCTCCATAGAGTTTTTGAGGCTGTGACCCTTTAGGAGCAGGTTGTCAGGTCTGTCTACCAAAGGTGACTTCCAGTGAGTTGAATCCACTAACCTTTTAGCTAGTAGTGGAGTGCTTAATCATCTGCACCATTCAGGGAACCACCCAAAAGCAAATCCTCGGCCATCAAGTTGATTTCAATTCACAGTGACCCTACAGGGAAGAGTAGAACTGTTCCATAGGATATTCAATGAGCAATGGGTGAATTTGAACTGTTGAACTTTTTGGTTAGCAACCGATCTCTAAACCACTGAGCAACCAGGGCTCCAATAGAGTCGTAAGACAGGTCAGATAATGACAGTTTTCAGGGTCTACCCGGTTGTAGGTTCTCCCTGTGACTTTGGGATGTTAGCTTTCAAGTCTGTTGCAGAACTGGAGAATGGAGGATGGGACCAGGCAGTTACACCCCACAAAGCTCATTGTTCTTACCAAGATGCAGCCTTTTTTTTTTTTTTTTCATGATTCCCAGACTGATGCAAGACTTAATTTTCAGAGGTTTGAAAAAGTTGATTCTGACAAATTTTTGCCAGTTTTCTTACTGCTTTTAGAGAGGGTAGAATTTTGAGTAGCCATTACTGTGTCTTTCTCATCATTTGATTTTAATTTGCATTTCCTTGACTAATAATGTTCAGCATCTTTTCATGTGCTTGCATGCCATTTATATAATTTCTTTGGTGAAATGCCTGCTTGAGTCTTTTTTTTCCTCTAAATAGACTATTGTTAGAGAATATTGAGAGTTCCTTTTTTATATATTCTGGGTGCAAATATTCTATTGATCTATGTTTCCCCAGTGTTTTCTCCCAGTTTCTACCATGTACTTTTCATTTTTAACAATACTTTTCAAAAATACATTTTTTTATTTTGATGAAGCACAGTTTATCTTTCCTTTTTCTTTTTAGGCTCATGCTTTGCATATCTAGTCCGTATTTCCAAGGTTTTATTCGAGGAGTCTTATAATTTTAGTTTTATGTTTAGGTTTATAATCCAGTTTGAGTTATTTTTTTTACATGGTCTGAAACGAAAGTCAAGGTTCATTTTCTTTCTTTCACTTTTTTAGTATATGTGTATCCAGTTGTTCTTGTATTATTTCTACAAGACTATCCTCTCCTCCATTGAGTTTGTCAAAATCCTGCTTACCATACATTGTGGATCTTTTTCCAAATTCTGTATTCTGTCCAGTTGTTGCATACGTCTGTGCTTGTATCATGATTAAACACTTGGATTACTGTAGTTTTACAGGAAGTCTTGAAATTGCAGTGCACCTCCTCCAACTTCCATGTTCTTCAGGTAAGCCTATATTTGACTCTATAAGAAACTGCCACGGTAGCTGTGTCACCTTATCCAAACAGCCATGTGTTAGATAGAATTACTGTTGCTCCACAAATGTGTCAATATTTGGGTTGTAGTCCCAGCAGCAAAGTGGTTAAAGCTATGGGCTGCTGACTGAAGGGTCAGTAGTTCCATACGACCAGCTGCTCCTCGGGAAAAAGGTGGCGGTCAGCTTTGCAGAGATTTGCAGCTTAGGAAACCCCATGGAAGTGCTGAGTCAGAATCAACTGAGCGGCAGTGAAGTTTTTTGAAGTTCTTTTTTATTTTAGCCATTCAATGGCCACAAAATGATACCTCATTGTAATTTTAATTAACCTTTACTTGATAAGTAATGATTTTGAGCATCTGCCCCTGACCCAAACTGTGGTATTTTCAGTTGCCTCACATGCACGTGAAAACTGAAAAATGAATAAAAAAGACTGAAGAAAGTTAATGCCTTTGAATTCTGGTTTTGGCAAAGAATAACGAATACAGTATGGACTCTTAGAAGAAGGAACAAATCTGTCTGGGAAGAAATACAGCCAGAATGCTCCTTAGAAGCAAGTATGGAAAGATTTCATCTCACGTACTTTGGATGTTACCACAAGAGACCAGGCCGTGGAGAAGGACAAAGTGCTTGTTAAAGTAGACGGTGATGGAAATAGAGGAAGAGCCTCAAAGAGATGGATTGACACAGTGGCTGCAACAATGGGCTTAAGAATAACAACAGTTCTGAAGACGATGCAGTAGCTGGCAGTGTTTCATTCTGTTGTATGTAGGGCCACTATGAGTTAGAATCCACTTGATACCACCTAACGGCAGCAGCAGCAGCAACAACATATCTTCTTTTTGGAGTTTCTTTAATTAGGATTTTTTTTCTCTTTATTATTGATTTTTACAAGGCTCATACATTCTGCATGCAAATATGTATATATGTATACATGTATACACACATGTACATTGTCTCAGTTATCTAGTGCTGCTACAACAGAAAAACCACAAGTAGATGGCTCTAACAAACAGAAGTTTATTTTCATGTAGTCTAGTAGGCTAGAAGCCTGAATTCAGGGTGTCAGCTGCATTAGAAACATTTCTGTCTGTCACTACTGGAGGGAGGTCCCTGTCATCAATTTCCCTTTGGTCTAGGAGCTTCCCAGTGCTCTACTCCTAGCTTTTCTTGATTGGTGACAACGAGACATCTCTCTTCTCTAGTCCCTTCTCTCTTTTATATCTCAAAAGAGATTGACTTAAGATATAACCTAATCTTGTAGATTGACTCGTGTCTTGTTAACATCATTGCTTCTAACTCTGCTTTATTAACATCATAGAGGTAGGATTTGTAATACATATGAAAATCACATCACATATCAAATTGGTGAACAATCACATAATACTGGGAATCATGGCCTAGCCAAGTTGATACAAATTTTAGGGGGACTCAATTCAGTCCATAGCATACGTACATAAACACACAAACACACATATGTATGAGGACTACCGATTAAGTTCTGGAACTCATCCCAGAAGAAATGCTATATATCTCGTTGCTGAATATAGCTATGATCACCTTCGAAATATGCCCCTTGGAAAGCTCTGCACTAATGCCAGCACACACTTTACCCTTCACACTGATTTTGAAACTCTTTCTGGAGTGGCCAGCAGAGCTGTTGTCATACTACCCTTGATGTCCTGAATGTCATCACAGTGTCTTTCTTTCAATATTTCCTTTATCTTCAGGTAAAGAAAAAAGTCACTGGAGGCTAGATTAGATGAGGAGAGAGGGTGTTTCAATGCAATGAGTGTTCCAATACAATGACTTGTTTACTGGCTAAAATCTCACAGACAACTAGACAATTAAGTTTGCAGACTTGTGACCATGCCATTGTGAGTAATGGCCATTCAAGAAATAGTTCCAAAATGTCTTTGAAGAGTGAACTAGGCACCAGCATCAGTGGTTAGCTTCCCAAAGAGAATACTTCAAAGGTGGCCATAATGCTATTCAGCAATGAGGTAAGTAGCACCTAGAACAGCTAAATTCATAGACTTAATTGTCAGGCCTCTATAAATGTGTACACACACACACAAGGGTTCCTGGTGGTATGGTGGTTAAGAACTCAGGTACTAATCAAAAGAGTAGCAATTCAAATCCATCAGCTCGTCCATGGAAACTCTATGGGGCAGCCCTATTCTATCCTATAGGGTCACTGTGAGTTAGAATCTACTTGACAGAAATGGATTGAGTTTTTGGCATCTATCCACCTATCCATCAATCTCTCTCTCTCTCTTTGTATCATTTTCTCCTATTCTGTGATTCGCTTTTTTAAATTTTCTTAATTGCATCTTTTGAGGATCATAATTTGAATTTTGATGAAGTAAACTTGATCTTTTTTCTTTTATATTTACTGTTTTCTGTTTTGCATGTGAGAAATTACCTTCTCCAAGGAACTGTTTTCCTCTAGAACAGTACAGTTTTATGTGTGAATCCACAATCTACCTTGAATTGTATTTTAATCACCAAAAAATAAAAATAAAAAATAAAACCCACTGCCATAGAGTCGATTCCAACTCATAGCGACTCTGTTGGATAGAGTAGAACTGCTCCATCGAGTTTCCAAGGAGAGCAGGGTGGATTTGAATTGCCAGTCTTTTGGTTAGCAACTGTAGCATTTAACCACTACACTACCAGCGTTTCCGTTTTGACCACATTGGAGTTTAATTTCTTTCTTTGTTTCTATCTTTTTTTTCTCAGATGTATATCCACTTGTTTTATTGCCAGTTGCTTTCCCTCTTTGTTCTTCCTTGGTGCTCCTTTGAAGGGCTTTAACCAGAGAAATAATGTGACATATTTGCCGATGTGAAGAAAGTGAATTGAAAGGTTTAGGGAAATCAGGAAGCCAGTGCAGCACTCCAGGCTTGATATGATAGTGCCCACAACCAAGACAGCAGCAGTGGAGACGGAGAGAAGAGGAAGTAGAACTATTTGTCTGGACTGATGGACATACTGATTTGTGTTGTGTCGATTCTTCATGCTTCCCACTTTTACCTGTTTACACAATTCCAGCACATGCAAAGGAGCAGCTTCATCCATGGATGTGAGTCAGGTATTGTGGGTTTCAGTCTGGATTCTGTCACTGAATTTAAATTAATCTTGCAAAGACTCTTTCTTATTTTAAAAATAGGTGATCAATGACATCCTCTTCTACCCTAAGTTAGGGTTCTATATTGTCCTCTGAATGCTCCAAGGAAGATGTCCAATTAATTTTTGTGTCAATACACTCTCTTTGATCTTTACCTTATTTGAGCTCTCTGTAACACTGTAAGCTTTACTAACATTTCTTTCTTTTTGAAACTTTCTCTTCCCTGGGCTTCTATGCCTACACTCTCACCCAATTCTCCACTTCTCAGGCAGCTCTCCCCCAGCCTTTTATCACTGCATGCTCTCTCTGCACAACTTCTAAATAATGGCTTCACCAATATTGCTGCAGACACCTTATTCTACATCTCTTCTTGACCACCTCATCCATAGTCACGAGTTCATGTATCTAGATTCTACTAACTCACATATTTCTATCTCAGCCAAGGTGTTTATCGCTTGAATTCTAAACTTACATCATTAATTTTTACCTAGTCATCTTCACCTGGCTGTCTTTCAAATCCAAAATGTAAATCATTAGTGTCTGTCTTAGCTATCTAGTGCTGCTGTAACAGAAAGACTGCAAATGGATGGCTTTAACAAACAGAAGTTTATTCTCTCACAGTTTCAGAGGTTAGAAGTTAGAATTCAAGGTGGGAGTTCTAGGAGAAGGCTTTCTCTTTCTATCAGCTCTGAGGACAGACCCTTGTCTCCTTTCAACCTTTGTAGGCCCAGAGTTTCGTAGAGGTCTCCATGTGTCTTGGCATCAATCATCCCCTGGATCTAGGAGGTTCTCAGAGCAGGGACCCAGGGTCCAATGTATCTCCTTCCCTTGGTAGTAGATCTTTGTCTCTCTGCCCACTTCTGTTTCCTTTTATCTATTATAAAATAATAGGTCATGTGGGCCACACCCCCAGGAAAGCTCCCCTTGCATCAGCTCAGGGCTCTGACCCGAGCAAGGGCATTGCAACTCCTCTAATTCTTTTTAACATTATGCAGTCTTTCTTCATTAAGCACAGGCAGAGATTAGGATTTACAAAACAGAGGACAATTACATCAGATTACAAAGTGGCGGACATCCATGCCATATCAGGAATCATGTCCTAGCCAATCTGATACATAATTTGGGGGAATATGGTTCAGTCAATGACAATATCCATCTCAAACTATTTCTCTTTGATGCCTTGTTTTGGTGAC
The DNA here is from genome assembly GCA_028571685.1 of Heterohyrax brucei. Taxonomy (NCBI): domain Eukaryota; kingdom Metazoa; phylum Chordata; class Mammalia; order Hyracoidea; family Procaviidae; genus Heterohyrax; species Heterohyrax brucei. The sequence continues at coordinate 178,230,129 of CM053141.1, forward strand.
TGGTACCACCACCTAGCCAGCCTACCAAGTGAGATGCCTACAGTAGCTCTAGATGTCTCTACCTCCATGACTTTCCACACTTAGTCCCCAAACTCTGCTCTTTCTTTTGTGCTTCTTTGTACTGTTGTCCACAGTGGGATACTTTTGATGAGGAGAAGTGCAATATTAGTCATTTTGGAATGTGTAGACCAGAACTGTTCTGGACAATGCTCTAGAATAGAGAAACAGAAAGAACTGCACCATGGTGATAGAACATCACATTGCTTTTGAAGAACTAAAAGAATTGTGGTCTTTTTAGTCCCTAGTGTGTCTGTGTATGTGGTTGGGTAGGGGAGTAATGAAAGATGAATACGAAAAGGTAATTGCAATGTCAAGTTCTTCAGGTATAAAAAGCATTTCTTACCTTTAGGATTAACCACAAGTGGTAGACGTTAGTTTTATCCCCAGCGCTCATTTCCCTCTACTTCCTTACAGTAGCTATCCCTCGTGTAGCCAGTTGCTTCAGGAGAAGCTGACCTTACACTCAGCTCTACTGGTGGGTCATTTCTGTCCATTTGCCAGGGATCTGCTCGTGGGGCGCATCATCCAGTTCTAGCTGGAGGGTTTCCAAGGGAAATGTCCTCATATCTAATAGAAAGCTACCAGCAGATGTTGTCATGTCTAGATGTCGTGCATGTATTGCTGCAGCCATTTGAATTCCAGGATTAAGGCTGAAGCAAACAGTGATAGTTCAGTGAAAAGATAAAAGTACAGGATCCCAAATACCTCTGTGAGTTGTTCAAACAATCAGCCCCAGAGCCGACCCTACATCTGGACTTTATCAAATATGAAATGATACTTGCTTTCTTACTTAAGTTCATTTGGGTTGGAATTTTCAATTCCTTGTAGCCAGAAACACTCTGATGCATGAAAGTTAAGAATGGCCTTGACTCTGTGAGAACCAGGAGAAGTGTGGCTTCCTGTCACTTAGTTTCAGTCTCACAGCTGCGATTTTCAACATTCTGCTGTTACTTATTATCTTTCTATGTATTTGTTTTTAATATCCCACTAGTCTGGAAACTGTTTGAATCAGGGACAAGCCTGAGCTTTACTTCTTTGCAGCCTTGTGTCCCTTTCATAATCCACATGCTTTGTAAATTATTGACCCCTCTCCTTATCCCAGTCACACAGGATGACCAAACACTATCTCTATTTAGAGGAAATAATTAGTCTCATCTTTACTGGCTTCCTCTTGAATACGGAGAGAATTACTGAATGAGTGAACAGGAACATGTTGGCCATGTGGCCTGTTGTCCCCTAGTAGTGCTTGGAGACCAGCCTGGCATGGAAATGACCAGATGTTTGAAGCTGAGCCACCGGTGAATGAAATAAATAAGTTAACTGTCACACTTCCCATCTGCATGGATGGTTTCTGCATTACAAAATCATCAGTGCCTCTAATTTCACATGGTTGCAATGATCAATTAACCCCTTCCTAAACTTGGAGATGGGAGGCCGTGGAAGGTCAAGAAGACTGTGTGAGTGGGTGTGCACAAGTGTCATCTATTCCTGAAAGTGGTGGCCTACCTCGAGTCACTGTCCAGGTACACATTGCTGCTGCTGCTCTCCTGGGCTGATGGACTCACCTGAAGAGCTTGAGGAATGGCCAGGTGACACCAATGAGAAGGGAAGTAAAGAGGCTTATTAGTCAGCTCTGAATAAGTGGATAAGAGAGAGATGGTGGTCCCCAGTGACGCAGAATGTCTCCAGAATGGATTATTCTCACAAGCTATCTAATGAGAGGAGCAGAACCTTCAGCTCTGTCAGCGTGAACTATTTTCTGAGTATACTAGCATATTGGTAGGCCGTATAGATCATATGCTCTTTGTGGAAAATTGGAGAAATGAGGAAAACAGGAAAAGTAAACAAAAACCAGTTCAACACTTTTCTTACGTTTATCTCTTAACATTTTCACATGTGTCTGCAGGCTTTTTCCTAGGCATGTGATCATTTATTTAATTAGGAACATTTCAATAAGAATTGAATGCATGCTGTATGTATCAAGCACCACACAGGGCACTGGGAATACAGCTGTGATCAACAACAGGCATAATTCTTTTTCTCACAAAACTTTGGTTTTAGCAGAAGTGACATATAAACATACAACTACACTAATAATTGTGTAATCTCAAATTTGGTAAGCCATACAAAGGACAACTACTGAGACTTTTGAGAAGATGGGAGTCCTACCTTAGTCTGGGTGCCTCAGAGAAGATGCACCTAAGGGGAGGACCCAGAGCTGGGACCAGAATGCTGAGGAATAGCTGGTCAAGGAAGGGGACTATGCACTGGGCTGAGAGGAGGGGAATTCAAGAAACGAAGGGGATGAAAGAATTGCCTTTGGAGGGAACAGCTTGCCTGAAGGTCCTGATGGGGAGGCAGTGGCTCTATAGCAAATAAAGCAGTTTTGTAAAAGTTTGAGAGGAAAATAGGGTCCAGATTCTGTAGTGCAAGGGTCTGTGAACTCCAGCCCTTGGGTCAAATTCATATCACTATTTTTGTGGAAACCCTGATAGTGCAGTGGTTAAGTGCTATGTCTGCTGACCAAAAGTGCCACAGTTCAAATCCACCAGGCATTGCTTGGAGACTCTATGCGGCAGTTCTACTCTGGCCTATAGGGTCTCTGTGAGTTGGAATCAACTTGACGGTAGAGACTTTGACTTCTTCTTCTTCTTCTTTTTTACCTGTTTTTTATAAAGTTTTTTTGGAACAGAGACACACCTATTTATTTGTGTATTGTTTATGGGTCTTTTCACCCTGAAAATGCAGAGATGAGTAGCTGTTCCAGAGACTGGATGGCTATACAAACATACTTGTTGTAGGATGGTAAGTCAGGCATAACAGGAGAGAGGGGAGCCAGGGAGGCTGTGAAAAGTAACCAGGCTTATTACATTCATTGTTCCCAGAGACCAGGAGCAGCAGGTCATGACTCAGGCTCACACCGGGAATTGCAGTGGGGACAGGGTAACAGCAAGCTAGGATTGTGGGAGAGGGCTTATGTATGGAAGCAGGGTGAGGTTACCTGGGTTTCACAGGCTTTCTGGGGACTGGGCATTTTGAATAATTCTACAGTCTTGCAGGGACAAGGGCTGTCCATAATTATTGGGTACCTGGACCTGGCGCAATTAAGACAGATGCATAGCAGCCTAGGAGTATGAGAACCTAAGGGGAGTGTCTGGAATGTGGATTTAATAAGCTGCACAGGAAGTGAAACAGAGAAACTGGCCTCCAGAGAAGACCTCAAAACTGTGTCAAGACAGCATAAAAGAAAATGACATTGCAATTGCCCACCATATTAGGGCTGTCATAATAACTTATTTCGAACTGGGTAGCTTCAAACAGTAGAAATGTATTCTCTCAGACCCACATGAGTGGGTGCCTACATAGAATCGGGACCGGAAGAACCAGATGGTGCCTGGCCACCACCAGAGATAGCCTCGAGGGAGCTCATTAAGTTGAGTCTCACTGACAACACAAGAATAAAAAGGGGTGCACCCTGAGACCTCCACTAAAAGACCACAATTGATGGTCCAGCAGCGTCAGGGTTCCCCTGGGAGGATGGCCCCTGACCCTGATGCTGCCCTTGGCCATAAATCATAGTGAAGGTCCACTCTTCGGACACGAATGGATTGGACTTGGTGATGCAGAGTGATCATGTATTGGATGCACTTTATGGTTCTATACATCTATAGGATATCATCCTGTGGACCTTTGGCTGGAGTAAGGGGTGTGGGTGGAGAGGAGGGGAAAGGAGACTGTTGGGGGATGAGACATGTATGGAGCAGAGAGGAATAGTGTGCTGTCACCGGGCAGGGAGAGCAGTGGAAGCTGCATATAGGTGGGCATGTAAATTTATATGGGAATGTACATTTTCACTCAGTCATAACTTAAAAAAAAAAGTTTAAAAATAAAATTAAAAAATTAAAAAGAAATATATTCTCTCACAGTTCAGGAGGCCAGAAGTCCACAATCAAGGAGTCAGCAGAGTAGATTCCTGCTGAAAGCTCCCCGGGAGACACCACCTCTTGCCTTTCTCCCAGATTCTGATGTTTGCCAGCAACCCTTGAGGTTCCTTGGCTGGTTGATGTGTTGCTCCAATATTGCCTCCATCTTCACGTTAGTTTTTCCTCTGCATCTGTGTCTCCTTTTCTGTCTCTTATAAGGACACTGTCACTGAATTTAGGGACCACCCTGATCCTGCAGGATCTCATCTTAGTTCTTACCTTAAATACATCTGGAAAGATCCTATTTGCAAATAAGGTCACACTCTGAGTTCCAGGTAGAGATGAATTTCGGGGAGGACACTATTCAACCTACTATATCTGAAAAGCCTAAAATACTTAGCATCTTGCTCTTTATGGAAAAATCTGCTGACCTCTGTTATAGGGTCTTGCAGCTGGGCACATGGTGAAATTGTTTTATCACAATTACAAACGGAAGGAACCTAATCAGATTTCCATTTCAAATGAGAGCTCTGTAAACAGTAAAGAGGATAGACTATAAATGGAGAATCTGTGTGGATATGAATGGGGAGCCTAAAAGTATTCAGGTGTCCCCGAATGGCACAGATGGTTAACTTGTTTGGCTGTTTACTGGAAGGTTGTAGGTTTGAGTCTACCCTGAGGAGTCTTGTAGGAAACCCTGGTAACTGACTTCTCAAAAATCAGACATTGAAAGCCCTTTGGCCACAGTTCTGCTCTGACATACCTGGCGTTCTCATGAATTGGAATTGAGAAAAACTGAATTTTTAAAGACTTCAGGAAAGAAAAGTAAGTGGTTTAAACTAGAATTGTGTCATGTGAAGGTGGGAGAAGCAAATGGAATTGAGGTCTCATTAGGAACTGTGGAAACCATGGTGGCCTACAGGAGTGATTGAGAGGTATGGCTGCTAACCGAAAGGTCAGCAAGTCGAATCCACCAGGTGCTCCTTAGAAACCCTATGGAGCAATTCTACTATGTTTTTTAGGGTGGCTATGAGTCTGAGTCAACTCCACGGTAATGCATTTGCTCTTTTTTTTTTTGGTTTTTGGTTTAGGAGTTATATGGGACAGCCTGTAGTAACTGATCAAAGAGGATGGTAAAGGGAGAGAGAGGCGTCCACAGTCCCTCCCAGGAGCACCTGGAGCACCTGGCTAGCTGAGGATGCCATTGACTGGATGGGAGTCACGGAGGACACGCAGGCTTGACAGGGAAAGTCACAAGCTTATAAAATCTGTGTAGTTTACTGAAGTAGATTAATATAGCCTGTCCCTTGTATTTGACATTTAGATTGTTTCTATTATTTTTCTTTTACAAATAATATTGTGATGAATTTATTTGTGCATCTCTGTTTCCCTAGGATACTATCCTGGAAGCAGAATGGCTGGGTAAAAGGCCACACACACAGTTTTAAGCTCTTGGCTCTGTATTACAAAATTTCCCTCCAGAAATATGATTCCAATTTATATTTCCACCAGTATGAGCTGCTGTGTTCATTTTTGGTTCAGTGGATACAATATTGCTGTAGACTTGGGTGTTAGAATCTTTCCTGTGTCTTTTTCTTTCTTTCTTTTTTTTAAAAACAAAAAACTCTCTATTACTTCCAGCTCAGGTTATTACTGCTTGAAAGATTTTCTGTTTTTGAAGGGATTTTTATGGTGCTGGCCTATAAGATGACCTTCTTATGGTAGAAAAAAGAACATTCTTCAAAACTGTGGTTGATATCCAAGGTAGGAATCTTGGCCCACAAGCCTTTCCAGTTCTACCTCTCCTTGGTGTGATCAAAGTTAGCTTATAGCCCGAGTCACATTCTACTCATAATAGATGTGACCTGGAGTTCTGGGTCACTTTTCCTCTCTGTCTCCAGAAAGACTTTTGCTTTATATGGCACATCTATCTGCTGCCACACTCAATAGACTTTCATCTAACCTGGCAATTTAAGCTGCCACCCAGTAGCAGCCAGACTAATGAAACCTTTTGGCACACAGAACAGATTGCTGGCTTCATGGACCCTTTCTGGGGATATAATATGATGGAATGGGAAGTCTGGCTTTAGAGCCAGGCAGCCCTGGATGTGAACCCTGGATCAACCTATTACTGGTTGCCCACTTCGTTAGGTCAAGACTGCTACTTAGACCTCGCTTTCTCATCCGATAAAGGAGAATGTTGGTAGCTAGCTCATAAGTTATTGTGAGAAATGATGATACGGTCTGTTAGGTGCTGAGTCGCAGTCTCTGGGACTGAATAGGTTTTGATAAACGATATTTTGCTATAAGATAAAGTGCTAGGATAGGGGATGTGGAGTTGGGGTCTTGTTGCCCTTCCACACCTTGGGTCCCTAAGCTCTGAGATACTCAAGTCCCTTAACATACTAAATTGATAAAGAGTTGTTACTTAAGATTGAAGAAAGGTGTCTGAGAAGGCAAAATGATGAGTCAGGTTAGTTTTCCAAACCCTGTTGCAGATGGCCAGCTCTCAAAGGGACACAGGACAGTTAAGGATGAGGAATGATGCAGGCCTGTCCTCCTCAGACATTTCTATCACCAGCTTGATGTACCATCTGAAATTTCTACTGCATCAGAATGGTTGTCTTTAAGATGCCCTTGTTCAAATTCAGGCATCTTCAAGGGGAAGGATATCAACACAGTCTCTAGAGTCAGATGACCCATTGCCATCCAGTTGATTCTGACTCGTAGTGACCCTATAGGACAGAGTAGAACTACCTTTAGGGTTTCCAAGGCTATAATCTTCCCAGAAGCAGACTACCACATCTTTCTCCCTTGAAGAGGTTGGTACATTCAAACTACCAATCTCTCAGTTAACTGCTGAGTATTTAACCACTGTACTGCCAGGCTCCTGGAGTCAGATGACCGGGGGCTAAATCCCAGTGCTCTTCCGCTTATTATCTGTGTGACCTTGGGGAAGTAACTTTGTGTTTCTGTTCTTCAGTGTCTTCATCTGTAAAGTGGAGATAACGTACCCACCTCCTGGGGTTTGGGGAAAAGTAGGTGGGATAACATCACTGAGTGGTAAAAGTGGTTAGCACTCTCAATTCCCAACTGGTAAGTTAGAGGTCTGAATCCACCCAGAGCTTGGAAGAAAGTCTTGGCAATCTAGTTCTAAAGAAATCACTCATTGAAAACTCTACAGAGCATGGCTTTACTTGACATACATGGGGTCACAGTGAGTCAGGGTCAACTCCAGTACACCTAGAATTGGTAGATGAGAGAATGAATGGGAAATAATTAGTGCCCAATAAATGTTAGCTATTGTTAATAGCTGTTATTAAGCCTTGAGAAGAAGGGGTGGGTATGTGGTGATATGAATCTACCAGGAATTCACTTGTTATTTCCTCTTCCACTTACATGAGTCTTCATAAGGCTTTGCAAAAGAGGTGCTATTTACCATTCTTGTTTGACAGGTGAAGACAGGTGAGTCTCAAGGAGATTAATTTGTCCTGAGTCAGGATGCAATTGAGAAGTAGGATATAACATCCCCCTGCCTTCAGTTGGCATAGTGGTTAAGTGCTATGGCTACTAATTTAAAAAAAAAAAAAAAAAAGAAGAAGAAGTCAGCAGTTCAAATCCACCTGGTGCTCCTTGGAAACTCTATGGGGCAGTTCTATTCTGTCCTGTAGGGTTGCTATGAGTCAGAGTCAACTTGATGGCGGTGGGTTTGGTTCTTTTGTTTCTTGCTTTCAATTGTGCCTTTAATAACACTCCTGACTAACTTTTCTGCCTTTCCAGGAGAAGCCTAATGGCAAAAGCCCTTTTGATCTCCTTTTGCCCTTCAACAAGACAGGCTATTTTGGAGACTTCCCAAACACCCTCCATTTCAGAGGAAAACAGAGTCCTTGATTTAGCAGGAAACTTGCGAAAGCAAGGTCAGATTCCAAAGCCAGAGGTAATATGCGTGTTATACCTCAACTCTGATGCCAATGACTTGGCATTTAGAGATGAGAAATCATCTCCGAAACAATGTAGGTGACTTATTTACAGATGACTGATCTTGTTGTGTATAATGACCAAATCCATTTCTGGCCTCATGCCTGGCGATGCGGGGAAAATATCACAGCTGCCAGTCTAGGGCACATTTCCATCTGCTGAGCAGTCTCTGGGTTCCTGAGGGAAGTGAGTCAACCATTGGTCAATACTATGGATTTAGTGTCTTGTTGTGGGTTCTGGTGTGATGGCTTTTATATACTTCACACACTCCCACCTACACCTGCCATAGTTATGATAATCAAGCCCACAAACCAGGTCCAGAGGTTCTTGCTGTCCTTCTGTTTTAGATTGCCAACTAGATAGAGAATCTTTCATTCGTTCAGTAGGTAACTAATGAATACCTACTTGGGAGCCCTATAGGTGCAGTGGTTATGTATGTGACTGCCGACCAAAATGGTCAGTAGTTTGAATCCACCAGCCACTCCTTGGAAACCTTATGGGTCAGCTCTACTCTGTCTTGCAAGATTGCTATGAATCAGAATCAACTTGACAGCAGTAAGTGTACTGTGCACCAGTATCAGAATAGAAACTTCTAGAAAATTTGTCCTAGTCTAGATAAAACTGAGCTTAGACAATAATATCTCCTATTTAGTAAATACTTAATATGTACTAATTGCCCTGCTGGAGATGTAGCTGTTTATTGTCCCCATTTGTTATCCCAATTTTATTCCTTTTTTTTCATTATTTAGTTATTGTATTTTAAGTGTACAATTCAAGTTAGTTTCTCATACAAAAACTTAGAAGCACTTTGTTGTGTGACTCCAGCTGTTCTCCTCATTCCATGACAGTACATTTATCCTCTTCACCTGTATTTCCCATATCTATTTAACCAGCTCCTGTTCCTCTCTGCCTTCTCATCTTGCCTTTGGACAGGAGTGTCCCAGCTAGTCTCCTTTATCTACTTGTGCCAAGAAGCACACTCTTCACCAATATCGTTCTGTGTTTTAGGGACCAATTTAATCTTTGATGAGTTGGCTACTAGAACGGTCTCAGTTCTGGGCTAACAGGAAATCCAGGGCTCATTTCTTCTGGAAGACCCTCCAGTCTGCCAGACCCTCAAGTCTGCTCTTCACTAGAATTCAAGTTCTGTACCCCACATTTCTCCCATTCTATCAGGGACTCTGTTGAATTCCATGTAAGGGCAGTCATTCATGGTACCTGGATACTATCTAGTTCTTCCGGACTGATGCTAATGTACTCTCTGGTTTATGTGGCCCTTTCTGTCTCTTGGGCTCATATTTTCCTTATGTCTTTGGCGTTCTTCATTCTCTTTTGCCCTAGGTGGGTTAGGACTAATTGAGCCTTCTTAGTCAGCTGCTTGCTAGATTCTAACACCCCAAACACCGCTTACCAAGATGGGATGTAGAACACTTTCTTGGTGAACTTTATTTTGCCAAATGACTTAGACATCCTCTGAACCATGGTCCCCAGACCTTGCTACTTTGCCTTTGAAGTATTTGGTTGTATTTAGGAAACTTATTTAAAATAATAATTTTCCTCTAAGTGGAAGTTTACAATCCAAGTCAATTTCTCACATAACCCCTGCCACACACACACACACACACACACACACACTGCTACTCTAGCTGCTCTCCCAATGCTGTGATAGCACACTACTTCTTTCCACTGTACTTCCCGTATTCATTCAACGAACTCCTGTCTCCCACTCTCTACCCTCCAGTCTTGCCTCTGGACAGGAGCTGCTTTGACAGCCTCATGTTTATATTTAAGCCAAGAAGCACACACTTCACTATTGCCACTATGTCTTCTACTCCAGTCCAATCTTTGTATAGAGAACTGGCTGCTATACTGATTTCAGCTCTGGGCTAGTACAGAGTCCAGAGGCCATGTCCTCAAGGGGCCTCCAGTCTGTGGGACCATCATGTCTGGTCTTCTAATAGATTTCTGGATGGGCACTTCCAATTTTCTCTTACTATATCAGGGGCTGTACACTGCATTCCCTGTCAGAGCAGACACTGGTCATGACTGGGCACTGTCCAGTTCTTTTTGTCTCGTGCTTATGTAGTCTCTCTATCACATGGTCCTTTCCGTCTCCAGAGCTCCTGTTTTCCTCATGTCTTTGATATCCTTTGTTCTCCTCTGCTCCAGGTGGAATGGGACAAATTGATGCTGCTTAGATGGCAGCTTGCTAGCTTTTAAGACCCCAGACGCCATTCACCAAGGTGGGGTGCGGAACATTTTCTTAAGAAAGAGATACAAACTTAGTTATGCCGATTGACCTTGATGTCCCTTGAAACCACAGTCTCTAGACCCCTGATCCTGATCCTCTGTCCTTGGAAGTGTTGGGTTGCATTTAGGAAACCTTTTAGCTTTTGGTGTAGTCCAGCAATATTAATCTACCTTCTAATGTGTTCTGTCACTTCTTTCACTTAACCCAATTCCTATATACTATCTAATCTATGAAAATAATCCTCTCCCACCCTCCCCTCCCTTGTAACCAGCAAAAATTATTTTCTTCTGTGCTTAACCCTTTTCTTGAGTCCTGACAAGAGTGGTCTTACACAATATTTGTCCTTTTGTGACTAATTTTCTTTAGCATAGTGTCTTCCAGAGGACTCCATGTTATCAGATGCCTCCCAAGATCATCATTGTATTCCTAGTATTCCACTGGAAGCCCTGATAGTGTAGTGGTTAAGTGCTCCCTCTGCTAACTAAAAGGTCGGCAGTTTGAATCCAGCTGGAGCTCCTTGGAAACCCTATGAAGTAGTTCTTCTCTGCTCTGTGGGGTCACTATGTGTCAGAATTGACTCCATGTTTCTGAGTTATTTTGGGGGGGTTAATATTCTATTGTGTGACTTTACCATAGTTTCTTTATCTGGTCATCTTTTGATGGTCACCTAGGTTTGCTATTGTTGACAGTGCTGCAATAAACACTGGTGGGCATGTAAAGCGTCGTCCCATAAGGATGTCCTACTTTTGACAGCACATGTTGGTGATATTCGTGAAGCTATAGACACAATATTTACCACTTTTTTTAATTAGTCTTGATTAAAGCCATAAAAAGTTACACGATTCCACAACATGTAGAAATTATTAAAGTTTATTATCAAAATGAGTGTTCAGTTTGCCAAACATTCAGTGCCGTGTGTGAAATTTATAGTGTGCATAATCTCCCATTCCACGGAGAGAACAATTTGATGTTTAATCAAAAAGTTTGAGGCAACCACTGGTCTGTTGCCAAGCAGGCAATGCCTGTGCATCAATGAACCACACATGCAATGAAAATGTTGCCAGAGAACCACGCATGCAATGAAAGTGTGATCAGAGCACACATGAGAATCCATCCCAACCAGTTTTTTCCTGAGCCCAAGAAATGGACCTTTCATCAACCACAGTTTGGCAGATTTTACACCTGGACTTGAAGCTTTACCCTTACAAAATTGTTTTAAATCAAGAACTGAAGTCCAACAGACATAGACTGTGCAATGCATTTGCTGACTGGGCTCTTGAGCAACTGGAAGTTGACCCTGCTTTTGGCCAAAAAATCATTTTCAGTGATGAGGCCCATTTTGGGATGAATAGTTTTGTTAACAAACAAAACTGTCTCATTTGGAGCGAAGAGAATCCAATGGAGATTCAAAAACATCCACCTCATCAGAAAAATAGAAGTTACTGTTTGGTGTGGATCTTGGTCCAGTGGCATCATTGGCCCTTAGTTTTTCCAAGATGAACAAGGAGAGGCTGTGACTCCTTGGCAAAATATATCAGGCTATAATAGCAAATTATTTTTGGCCCTATTTGGAAGGTGCTATGGAGCCCATTCACCTGAAGCTCTTTTCCACATGTAATACCATCAAGTGTACTTTAAAATAATAAAATGATGTCATTTACACAATTAGTTTTATTCAAGTTCAAAGATATCACATCCTTATTGGAACAACCCTTTATCCTTGTAAGAGACCTTTTTTCTCTAGGATGTGTTATGAGAAGTAGGATTGCTGGATCATATAATATTCCTATTTCTACCATTTAAAGAAAGCAACAGATTGATTTCCAAAGTGATTTTACCATTTTACATTCCCACCGGCAGTTAGAAGAATTCCGGTCTCTCCACAACCGCTCCAGTATTTATTATTTTGTCTTTTTTGCATTACTACCAGCCTTGTTGGGGTCAGATGGTATCTCATTGTAGTTTTGATTTGGATTTCTGTAGTGGTTAATGATTGTGAGTATTTTTCATGCATCAGTTTGCATCTTGGGTATCTTCTTTGGTCAAGCACCTGTTGCTATCATTTGCACATTTTTAATTGTGTTACATGTCTTTTTCTTGTTGAGATTTTGCAATACTCTATAGATTATGGAGATTAGATGATGATTAGATTCATGGTTGCCAAAATTTGTTTCCAAGTGTGTAGGTATTCTTTTCACATTTTGGTGAAGGCTTTAGATGAGCATAGGTGTTTGATTTTTTTGGAGTTCCTATTTATCTATTTTCTCTCCTGGGATTTGTGTGTTGTTTATAATATTTTGTGGTCTTTTTATGCTGTGTATTAGGGCTCCCAGAAGTGTTCCTATTTTTCTCTTCCATGATCTTTATTGTTCCAGACTTTATATTTAGGTCTTTGATCCATTCTAAGTTAGTTTTTGTGTATGGTGTTGTATATAGGTCTTGTTTCTTTCTTTCTTTTTTTTTTTTTTTGCAGATGGATATCCTGTTATGCCAACCCCATTTGCTGAAGAGATGGTTTTATTCCCAGTTCATGGACTCTGGTCCTTTGTCAAATATCAGTTGCTCATAGGTGGATGATGTTATATCTGGATTCTCTATGCAGTTCCATTTATTGTATCGGTTTTTGTACCAGTACCGGGCTGTTTTGATTATCTTGGCAGTGTAATAAGCTCTAAAGTCAGGTAATGCGAGGCCTTCTGCTTTGTGCTTCTTCAATAATGCTTTACTTATCCAGGGTTTCTTCCTTTTCCGTATGAAGTTGGTCGCTTGTTTTTCCATCTAATTAGAAAGTGCCATCAGGAATTTGCATTAGGATTGCATTTTTATCTACAGAACTGACAATTAAGTCCATAAACTTAATTTTTCTAAGTGCTACATACCTCATTGCTGAACATCACTACAGTTGGGAAGCTATGCACCGATGCCAGTGCCTAGTCCACCCTTCAAAGCAATTTTAGAACTCTTTCTGGAATGGCCATTGCACACGGTGGCATGGTGCAAGTTAGCAAACTTAATTGTGTAGTTGTCTGTGAGGGAGTTTTTAGCCAGTAAACAAATAGCTGTATTGGAACACCCTCTCTACTCACCTGACCTGGCCCCAAAGACTTTTTTCTTTACCCAAAGATAAAGGAAATAGAGAAAGGAAGACATTTTCGTGACATTCAGGACATTAAGGGTAGTATGATGACAGCTCTGATGGCCATTCCAGAAAAAAAGTTTTGAAATTTCTTTGAAGGGTGGAATAAGCACTGGCATTTGGTACATAGCTTCCCAAGAGAAGTACTTTGAAGGTGACCATAGTGATATTCAGCAATGAGGTATGTAGCACTTTTTCTAGGATGACTTGGTGAACTTAATTGTCAGAACTCACATGGGTAGCTTTGGGTAGAATAGACATTTTCATGATATTAAGTCTTCCTATCCATGAGCAAGTTAGGTTTCTCTACTTATGTATACTTGCAGTAGAGTCTTGTAATTTTTTTGTGTAAGTTTTTTCATCTCTGCTTAGATTTATTGCTACATACTTTATCTTCTTGGGGGTTGTTGTAAATGGTATTGATTTAGTGACTTCCTCTTTGATGGTCTCTTTGTTGGTGTAAAGGAATCCAACTGATTTACGTGTGTTTATCTTGTATCCTGGCATTTTGCTGAAGTCTTATATTAGTTTCAGTAGATTTTTGTGGTTTCTTGAAGGTTTTTCTGTTTATGAGATCATACCATCTGCAAGTAAAGATACTTTTACTTCTTCCTTAACAGTTTGGATGCCCTTTGTAGCTTTATCTTACCTGATTGCTCTGGCTGGAACCTCCAGCACAAGCTTGAATAAAAGTGGTAACAAAGGGTATTCTTGTTTTTTTCCCATTCTCATAGGGAATGCTTTCAGACTCTCTCCGTTCAGGATGCTGTTGGCTGTTAGCTTTGCATAGACGGCCTTATTATGTTGAAGAATTTCCTTCGTATTCCTATTCAGCTGAGGGTTTTTAACATGGATGTGTGCTGGACTTTGTCAAATGCCTTTTCTGCATCAATTGATAGAATCAAGTGCTTCTTGTGTTTTATTTATGTGACTGACTACATTTTTTTTTGATGTTGAAACACCCCTGCACCCCTGTAGGAATCTTACTTGGTCATGGTGAATTAACTTTTGGATATGTTGTTGAATTCTATTGGCTAGAATTTTGTTGAGGATTTTTGCATTTAAATTTGTGAGACATATTGGCCTGTAACCTTCCTTTCTTGTGCTATCTTTACACACTTTTGGTATCAGGGTTATGTTAATTTCATAGAGTGAATTTGGGAGAATTCCATCCTTTTCTATGCTGTGAGATACCTTTAGTAACAGTGGTGTTAACATTTCCCTAAAAGTTTGGTAGGATTTTCTAGTGCAGCCATCTGAACCAGGCCTTTTTTTTGGTTCAGAGTTTTTTTTAACTACTTCTTCAATCTATTCTTTTGTGATGGGTTTGTTAAGTTGTTCTACTTCTGTTCGTGTTAGTTTTAGTAGGTAGTATATTTCTAGAAATTTGCCCATTTCCTGTAGGTTTTCAAATTTATTAGAGTATAGTTTTTCATAATATTCTGATACTATTCCTTTAATTTCAGCTTAGTCTACTGTGATATTGCCCATCTCATTTCTCATTCGAGTTATTTGCTCTCTCTTCTGCTTTTCTTTTGTCAATTTGCCCAATGGTTTATAAATTTTGTTGATCTTTTCAAAAAAACTGTTTTGCGTCTTAACTCTTCCAGTTATTTTTCTATTCTCTAATTTGTTTAGTTCTGCTCTAATTTTTATTATCTGTTTCCTTCTAGTGCTTGAGGGCTTCTTTTGTTGCTCTTTTTCTACTTGGTCTAGTTGTAGGGTTAATTCTTTGATTGAGGCCCTTCCTTCTCTTTGGATGTGTGCATTTACTGAGATAAATTGATTTCTGAACACTGCTCTTTCTGTGTCCCATATGTTCTGGCAGGGTGTATTTTCATTCTCATTTGATTCTACACATTTCTTTATTCTGCCCTTGATTTCTTCTATAACCCAGAAGTTTTTGAGTAAGGTGCTGTTTAGTTTACATGTGGTTTATTTTTCACCCTTGCTTTTCCTGCTATTGTTTTTGATTTTTATGGCTTTATGCTCTGAAAAGATGTTTTGCAATATTTCAGTGCTCTGGATTTTGTTAAGACTTGCTTTATGGACTAATATGTGTTCTACTCTGGAGAATGTTGCATGTACATTAGAGAAGAGGCATACTTGTCTATTGTTGCATGGAGTATTCTGTGTATGTCTGTGAGGTTGAATTGGTTAATTGTGGCATTTAGATCTTCCATGCCTTTACTGTGCTTCTTTCTAGATGTGCTGTCCATAACCGAAAGTGGTTTGTTGAAGTCTCCTACTATTATTGTGGAGCTGTCTATCTTACTTTCCAATGCTGTTAGAGTTCATTTGATGTACTTAGAAGCTGCGTCACTGGGTAGTTAAATATTTAATATGTTATGTCTTCCTGATGTATTGCCCCTTGAAGCAATAGTTACCTTCCTTGTCCAGTATGGTGAATTTTACTTTAAAGTCTGTTTTATCTGAAATTACTATTACCAATCTCATTCTTTTTTGAATGTTGTTAGCTTGGTATATATTTTTCCATCCTTTGAATTTCAGTTTATTTGTCTTTTTAGGTGGAAACCCTGGTGGCTTCATGGTTAAGTGGTACATCTGCTAACCAAAAGGTCAGCAGTTCAAATCTACCAGGCCCTTTTTGGAGACTCTACGGGGCAGCTCTACTCTGTCCTATAGGGTCACTGTGAGCTGCAATCAGCTCAGGGGGACTGGGTTTGGTTTTCATTTATTTTTACTTTTATTTTTTTGTGTTTTCAGTTCTAAGGTATATCTCTTGTAGAAGCATATAGATGGATTTTTTTTATTTTTTTATTTAATATAACTGAGTGAAAATGTACATTCCCATGTAAATTTACATACCCACCTATATGCATCTTCCACTGCTCTCCCTGCCCGGTGACAGCAAACTATTCGTCTCTGCTCCATACATGTCTCATTCTCTCAACAGTCTCTTTTTCCCCTCCTCTCCACCCACTCTCCTTCCTCCAGCCAGAGGTCAGTAGGATGACATCCTATAGATGTATAGAACCATAAAGTGCATCCAATATATGGTCATTGCATCGCCAAGTCCAATCCATTCCTGTCTGAAGTATGGACATTCGTTATGATTTATGGTCAAGGGCAGCATCAGGGCAAGGGGCCATGCTCCCAGCGGAACCCTGAAACCACTGGACCATCAATTGAGGTCTTTTAGTGGGTATCTCAGGGTGCACCCCTTTTTATTCTTGTGTTGCCAGTGAGACTCAACTTAGTGAGCTCCATCACGGCTATCACTGGTTGTGGCCGGGCACCATCCGTTTCTTCCAGTCCCGAGTTGATGTAGGCACCCACTAATGTGGGTCTCTTTGTCTTCTGGGTTGTCTTTCCCTCATGTCATTTTGGTCTTCAGTGAACATCTGTTCCTGCTGAGTTGGGACCATTTGCTGTGTCCTCGGATGGCAACTTGGCAGCTTTTAAGACCCCAGATGCCACTCACCAACGTGGGGTGCAGAGAGCCCTCTCAGCAAAACACTAGTTGTGCCAATTGGCCTCACTTCCACCTAAGAGCATGGTCCCCTGCCCCCTGCCCCAGTTACTCTATCTTTGCAATATTGGGTTAAGATGGAAGGAGTACTCATGTTATGTTTAAGTCCACTTAATATTGTTCTTGTTTCTAATGTGTGCTATCACCGATTTCACCCAACCAGACACCTAGCAACTATCTAATCTAAGCCCTCCTCCCTCCCTCCCTCCTTCCCTCCCCTCCCTTGCAGCTGTCAAAGAGTCTTTTCTTCTATACACAAGTCTGTTTTTGAGATCTTCGTAGCGATCTCATACAATGTTTGTCCTTTTGTTAGATGGATTTTTTTTTAAATCCATTCTGCTATGCTTTGTCTCTTTATTGGTACATTTAGCCCATTATATTTGGTGTAATTATTGGCGGCTATGAATTTAGTGTTATCATTTTGGTCACTCTTTTTGTGTGTTGCTGACAATTTGTTGCACTTAATTTTCTGTGCTAAGTCATTTTTCTTTATGGGTTTTCTTTTCATCCTTTTCATTGTTGTTTTATATTTAATAAGACTTCTTGATTTTGTTTCTTATTTTGGTGAGTAGGATTGTTAATTTCCTTTGCAGTTATCTTAATATTTACCCCCAATGTTCTAAGTTTAAACCAGTTTTTAATTACTTTGTTTTGTTTTGACTTATTCTCTGTCCAAAACAGCTATGAATACATCAATTAATCCCTCCTTTTGGTATAATGTTGTCATCATTTACATACTGAAATCTCTCTATCCCTACTATTAAAGTTTTCTCTTTGATTTACCTTTGTTATTTCCTTATCTGTGTTGATATCTGGATGCTTTGTCCTGCACTGTATCCTTGAGTATATATGAGATGTTACTAATTTTCTAGTCAAAGAATTTTCTTCAGTGTTTCTTGTAATTTCAGTTTGGTTTTTGCAAATTCTCTAAACTTCTGTTCATTTAAGAATGTCTTAATCTTGCCATTGTATTTGAGAGACAATTTTGCAAAATATGTAATTCTTCGTTGGCCATTTTTTTTCTTTCAAGGGTTTCTATAAGTCATCCCATTGCCTTCTTGTCTGCATGTTTCTGCTGAATAATGCAAGCTCTGTCTTATTGACTCTCCCTTGTAGGATATTTTCTGTTTAAACCTAGCTGCCTTTAAAAGTCTCTCCTTGTTATAACTTATAACTTAAGTATTGTAATTTAGTTTTGATAAATTTGATTATAATAGGTCCTGGTGTCTTTCTTTGGGGATCTAGGTTATGTGGAGTTCGATTAGCATCTTGAATAAGCGTCTTCTTGTCTTTCATGACTTCAAGGAAGTTTTCTATCAACATACCTTCAGCAATTCTCTCTGTGTTTTATGTTATTTCCTCCTGTTCTGGTACTTCAATCTCTCAAAAATTATTTCTCTTGACAGAGTCTGACATAACTCTTAGCTGTTCTTCATTGAATAAGTAAAGCATTACTGAAGAAGAACACACTGGGAGGCCCAACTTTACAACCTGTTATACTGCTACAGTAGTCAAAACAGCCTGGTACTGGTTCAAAAAGAGACAGATAGATCAATGGAACACAAATGAGACCCCAGAGATGACACTACCTTACTACGAATAGCTGATATTAGACAAAGGCCCTAAGACATTAAACTGGGGAAAAAACAATCTCTTCAACAAATGATGCTGGCAAAACTGGATATGTAGCTGCAAAAAAATGAAAAAAGACCCATATCTTACACCTTATGCAAAAACCAACTCAAACTGGATAAAAGCCTTAAATATCACATCTAAAACAATAAAGCTCATTCAAGAAAAAGTAGGAACAACAATGGAAGTTTTAATACTCAGTGTAAACAGACTTCAAAATCTGTCAAACAAACCACAAACAGAAGAGCCAATAGATAAATGGGAACTGTTAAGAATCAAACACTTTTGCTCATCCAAAGACTTTGTTAATAGAATTAAAAGGCCACCTACAGAATGGGAAAAAATATTTGTCAACTATATGTCAGATCGAAGCCTGGTCTCCATAATCTGTATGGTACTACAAAATATCAATAAGGAAAAGATAAATCATCCAATTAAGTGATGGGCAAAGGAGATGGACAGATACTTCTCTAAAGAGGAGATCCAGGCAGCCAAAAAATACATGCGGACATACTCACGATCTTTAGCTATTAGAGAAATTCAAATCAAAACTACAGTGAGATACCATCTCACCCCAACAAGGTTGGCCATGATCCAAAAAACACAAAACAACAAATGCTGGAGAGGCTGTGGAGAAATTGGAACTCTCCTACACTGTTGGTGGGATTGCAAAATGGTGCAACCCCTTTGGAAAGCAATCTGGCACTCTCTTAAAAAGCTGGATCTAGATATACACCATTTGACCCAGTAATTCCACTGCTCAGAATATATCCTATAGAATCCAGGCCATTGACACCAACTGATACATGCACATGAATGTTTTTTGCAGCACAGTCCATAATAGCATAAAGATAGAATCAACCCAGATGCCCAACAACAGAGGAATGGATAGGTAAACTATAGTATATGTACTCAATGGAACACTATGCAATGATAAAGAACAACAATGATTTTAGGAAACATCTCATAACCTCGTTTCAATTGGAGGACATTATGTAGAGTGAAAGTAGTCAGCAACAAAAGGACAAATACTGTATGAGACCCCTATGATAAGAACTTAGAAACAGACTCATGCATAGAAGAAAAGACTCTTTGACGGCTGCAAGGGTAGTGAGGGAGGGAAGGCAGGGGGGAGGGTTTATATTAGATAGCTGACAGAAATTTCATTGGGCAAAATTGGTGACAGCACACATTAGAAACAAGAACAATATTAAGTGGACTTCAACATAACTTGAATACTCCTTCCATCTTAACCCAATATTGCAATGACAGAGTAGCTGGGGCAGGGGGCCAGGAACCATGTTCTCAGGGGAAATCGAGGCCAATTGGCACAACTTGCATTTTGCTAAGAGAGCCCTCTGCACCCCACATTGGTGAGTGGTGCCTGGGGTCTTAAAAGCTGCCAAGCCGCCATCTGAGGGTACAGCAAATGGTCCAAACTTAGCAGGAATGGATGATCACCAAGGACCAAAATGACATGGGGGAATGAGATCCTAGGAAACAGAGAGACCCACGAGTGGGTGGCTACATCGACTTGTGGCTGGAAGAACTGGATGGTGCCCAGCCACTACTGGTGATAGCCATGATGGAGTTCACAAAGTTGAGTGTCACTGGCAATACAAGAATAAAAGGCTGTGCATCCTGAGATCTCCATTAAAAGACTGCAGTTGATGATCCACAGGCCTTGGGGTTCTCCTGGGAGCATGACCCTTGGTTC
Organism: Heterohyrax brucei; assembly: GCA_028571685.1. NCBI lineage: Eukaryota > Metazoa > Chordata > Mammalia > Hyracoidea > Procaviidae > Heterohyrax > Heterohyrax brucei. Next base: position 178,250,319 of record CM053141.1, read on the forward strand.
TGATGCTGCCCCTATCCATAAATCATAATGGAGGTCAACTTTAGGACAGGAATGGATAGGACCTGGCAACACAGAGTGACTATATCATGTGTGCAATTTATGGTTCTATGCATCTAGGATATCGTCCTGCTGACCTCTTCCTGGAGGCAGTGGAATGGATGGAGGGTTGGGGATAGGAGATTCTTGGGAAGACAAGACACGTATGAAGGAGAGAGGAAGCGTGCATATGCTCTCACTGGGAAGGGAGAGCAGTGGGAGCTGCATATAGGTGGGTGTGCAAATTTATACGAGAATGTACATTTTCATTCAATCATAAGAAATAAGAAATAAAAAAATTCTTTCATCTGATGTTCCCCTTTATATGCTGGTGTCAATTGCTTTATCTTCAGTTTCACTAATTATGTATTCCATTGCCTCTATCCTGCTCATTTGACTTTCTATTAAGTTGTCTAGTTCTGTAACTTTATTGTTAATCTGCTGAATTTCAGATTGCTGTTGCTCAAGTATTTCTTGCAACCTGTTTAATTTTTCATTATACTCTACTGCACTTTACCTAATTTCCTTCCTGGTGTGTTGATGAGCTCCAGGCATTACTCTCTTGTATTCTACCTTCAATAATTGCAAGGCTTCTTTTTGATCTTGAAAACTTTTTTTATATTTTGTTTTGGGAGTTCTCTGAAGCCATTCAGATCCGACTGCTTCTTTAAAAGATTAGAAATTGTTTGCTATCTCTGAACCATCAGAAAGTTATAATTTATGCTTGGTTACTGTGTTCTAACACTATATGCTAGAACACAATATATTTATATTATATAAGTTACTAGCTCAAACTAACAGCCTATTCGGACACTCAAAAACCAAATATATATAGCCTGTTTTAATCATCTGGTAATGCTCTAACACAAATAACACAAGTGGGTGGTTTTAGGAAAAAGTTTTTTCTTATGCAGTCCATTAGGCTACCAGTCTGAATTCTGGGTGTCTGCTCCAGGAGAAGGCTTTCCTTCTGTTGGTTCTGGAGGAAAGTCTTTGCATTGTATCAGTCTTCGGTCATGGATCATCTTGGCATTGGAACCTCATTTCTGAAGGATGTGGTCTTCTCCTGGTGCTATTTTCTTGGTAGTATGAGGGTCCCAAGTTTCTGCTTGCTTCCCTTTCCTTTTATCTCTTGTAGGATAAAAGGATAAAAGGTTGTGTAAGCCACACTCCAGGGAAACTCTCTTAGCAAGGGTTTTATAGTCTCATTCTAATCCTTTTTTAACATAATCATCCTATCTATTAGCCACAGGCAGAGATTAGGATTTATAGCATAGGAAAATCACAAAATATTGGGGGCAATGGCCCAGCCAAATGGCTACACACATCTTTTGGGGAACACAGTTCAACCTGTGACAGAGGTTTACAAATTCCAATGCCCTGTCACTGGTTGCTAGAAATGTGAGTGTACTGAGAACAGTAGTAGGAAGTTCTGGTCTATCAGTGCTGGCATCCCTCCCTCCCTCCTCTGTTTCTGTCTCCAAGTCCCAGAGGATAGCTCAGTGCATGCTTGTAAGATGCTCCATTTCTGGCCCAGGTAGAGTATCAGAGTTTAGCACCTGATGCAGAGAACTTAAAGGAAAGTGCTGGAGACAAGGACAGAAATCAGCACATAGGGAACATTTAAATCAGCAAGAAGTTTGCAAGAACTTAGAGTATGATGTTCAAGTGACAGTCCTCTGAGATTCTGTAGGTGCAGCTATCCAAAGTTCAGCTTCCCCACTGAGAATTATGTGCTGCTCTGTTCACCTTTCATCACTGTGCCACCACTCCGTTTCAACTGTCACAAGTGGGTCCCTCTGCCAAGCTCCCGAAGAAGCTACTTTGACCAGCTGCTTCTGGAGCTGCTCTACCCTCCTTGTCACGCAGTTCAATCTTCTAGCTTTCCCCCTGGTATTCTCAGTTACTAGAACATTTTATATAATCTGCTTAATTGTTTTTCTTGTTCTTTGTTGTTGGAGGGCTCACAGGATACATGTGGCTATGATGTCATCTTTGCCCTGCCTTTCAGAAACTTTTAAATTTTGGGTTTAATCTAATTGTGCTGACTTTTCCCCTACTGTGTGTTGTTCTTCTCTTCACCTAAAATAATTCTTGTGTGCTTCGCTTGGCATTATGTAGTTAGTGAATACCTCTCTCCCTCTCCTCAACACCATCAGACCTAACCATCTCCTAACCGTCAGACTGTTTTCTTCTGTGTTTAAACCTTTTCTTGAGTCCTTATAGCCATGGTCTCATACAGTCTTCCAACAGTCCTTTTACAACTGACTAATTTCACTCAGCATAATGTCTTCCAAATTCCTCCATGTTATGTGATGTTTCCCAAGTTTATCGTGTTCTTTATTATTGCCTAATATTTCCTTGTGTGAATATATCCTAGTTTATTTATCAAGTCATCTGTTGATGGGCACTTAGGTTGATTCCATCTGTTTGCTATTAAGGACAGTGCAGCAATGAACATTGGTGTGCATGTATCCATTTCCGTGATAGCTCTTATTTCTCTAGGATATATTCCAGGGAATGGCAGTGCAGTATAGTATGCTATTTCTATTTCTAGTTTTCTAAGAAAATGCAAATCAAATTCCAAAGTGGTCATACCATTTTATATTCCCACTGGCAATGTATAAATGTTGCAGTCCCCAAAGCTTCTCCAACATTTATTATTTTGTGGTTTGGGATTAATGCCAGCCTCATTGGAGGGAGATAATATTTCATTATAGTTTTGATTTGTAATATTCTAACAACTAATGATCATGAGCATTTCCTCACATATTTGCTAGCCACCTGAATATCTTCTCTGATGAAGTACCTATTCACATCCAAAATAGAAACAGAAATTCTTAATTGGGTTATTTATCTTTTTGTTGTTGTGGTTTTGCAATATCTTTTAGACTTTAGAGCTTAGTAACTGATCAGATTTGCTCATCCAAATTTTTTTTCCCCAGTCTGTAGGTGGTCTCTTTACTCTTTATGTGAAGTCTTTGGATAAGCTTAAGTGTTTGATTTTTAGGAGTTCCTAGTTATATATTTTCTCTTCAAGTGTTTGTTCATGTCAGTAATGTTTTGTATTCTGTTTATGCTGTATCTTACTGCTCCCACCATTATCCCTATTTTGTCTTCCACGATCTTTGTCATTTTAACTTTTATATTTAGATCTTTTACCCATTCTAAGTTAGTTTTTGTGGGTGCCTTGTTTCAGTTTTTGCAGGTGGATATCAAATTACGCCAACACCATTTGTTAAAGAGACTCTCTTTTCCCCAGCTTATGGATTTTTGGCCTTTGTTAAGTACTAGCTGCTCATACATGAATTTATGTCTACATTCTCAATTCTGTGTCATTGGTCTATGAATCTGTTGTTGTGCCAATACCAGGCTGTTTTGAATTTCATGGCAGTGTAATAAGTTCTAAAGTCAGGTAGTGTGATGCTTTGCATTTTGTTCTTCTTCAGTAACGCTTTACTTGTCTGAGGATTCTACCATTTCCATATGAAGCTGAGGATTTGTTTCTCCATCTCATTAAAAAATACCATAAGAATTTGGATTGGGAGAGCACTGTATCTGTAGGTCACTTTGGGTAGCATAGACTTTTTCACATGTTGAGTCTTCCTAACTGTGAGCAAAGTATGTTTTTCTACTTCCATAGATTTCTTTTAGTTTCTTGAAGTGGTGCTTTGTAGGTTTTTGTATAGGTCTTTGTATCTCTGATTTGATTTATTTCTAAGTATTTTATTATTCTGGAGGCTATTGTAAATGGTATTGATTTGGTGACTTCCTCTTTGAGCTTCCCTTTGTTGGTGTAAAAGAATCCAACTGATTTTTTAATGTTAATCTTGTATCCTTTGCCGAACTCCTCTATTAGTTCCTATAATTTTTGTGTGTGTACATATTCTTTAGGGTTTTCTGTGTGTAAGATCATATCATCTGCAAATAGAGATACTTTTGCTACTTCCTTACCAATTAAATGCCTTTATTTCTTTTTCTAGCCTGATTGCTCTGACTGGAAACTTCAGCGCAATGTTGAATGAAAATGACGACAAAGGGCATCCTTGTCTGATTCCCTTTCTCACAGGTAATGCTTTTTGATTCTCTTACTTAGGATGATATTGGCTGTTTCGTTTTTATGAATGCCCTTTGTTATATTGAGAAATTTCCTGTCTATTCCTATTTTGCTGAGAGTTTTTAATATGAACAGGTGTTAGCTTTTTCAAATGCCCTTTCTGCATCAATTGATAAAATCAAGTTTTTATTGTCTTTTATGTGGTTAATAACATTGTTTTTGTAATGTAGAACCATCCTGTGTAACTGATGTGAATCCCACTTGGTCACATTGCATTATTTTTTTGATATGTTGTTGAATTCTACTGGTTAGAATTTTGTTGATGATTTTTGCATCTAAGTTCATGAGGGATATCAGTCTATAATTTTCTTTCCTTTTTTCTGTGCTATCTTTACCTGATTTGGGTATCAGGTTAATGCTGGCTTTATAGAATAAATTTGGAAGTATTCTATCCTTTGATATGCTCTGAAATACCTTTTGTAGTAGTATTGTTAACTCTTCTCTGAAAGATTGGTGAAAAGTCTTCAGTGAAGCCGTAAGAGCCAGGGTATTTTTGTTGTTGTTGGAAGTTTTTCTTTTTTAAAAATTACTTTTTATGGGTTATTTAGTTGTTCTACCTTTCTTTGTGTTAGTTTAGATAGTCATTTCTAGAAAGTTGCCCATTTCTCTAATTTTTCAAATGTATTAGTTTGTTTCAGTTGGGTCTGTTATAATATTGCCCATCTCATTTCTTGTCCAGGTTATTTGCTTTCTTTTCCATTTTTCTTTTGTCAGTTTGACCAACGGTTGATCAATTTTGTTGATCTTTTCAGTGAACCAGCTTTTGGTCTTGTTAACACTTTCCATCATTTTTCTGTTCTTTGATTCATTTAGTTCTGCTATAGTTTTTATTATTTGCCTTTTCTGGTGTCAAGGATGACTTTTTGCTACTCTCTTTCTACTCGTTTGAGTTGTAGGGTTAATGTTTTGATTTGGGCCCTTTGTTCTACTGTGATGTATGCATTTATAGAGATAAAGTGACCTCTGAACACTGCTTTTGCTATGTCCAAAAGGTTCTATTAGGATGTGTTTTCATTTCATTCTGTAAATTATTTTATTCCAGCCTTCATTTCTACTATAACACAATAGTTGTTGAGCAAAGTGTTATTCAGTTTCCACATGTTTGATATTTTTCCCTTGCTTTGGCTGTTGCCAAGCCAGCCAAGTGCCGTCCAGTCAGATCCGACTCGCTTTAGCTGTTACTGATTCTAATTTTATGGCTTTGTAGTATGAAAAGATGTTTTGCAATATTTTGATGTTTCAGATTTTGTTTAAGCTTACATTTTGGCCTAATATATGCTACATTCTGGAGAATGTTCCATGTACTTTAGAAAAGAAAGTATACTTGGCTGCTACTAGATGGAGTGTTCGTTATGTATGTTGAGGTCAAGTTGGTTGATTTTGGTATTTAGATTTTCCTGGTCTTTGATGAGTATTTTTTAAGCGTTCTGTCCTCCACTAAGAGTGATGTGTTGAAGACTCCTAATGTTATTGTAGAGCCATCTGTTTTGTTTTTTCAGTGCTGTTAGAATCTATTTTATGTATTTACGAGACTTATCACTGGGTGCATAAATACTTAATGTAGTTACATCCTCCTGGTGTATTGAGCTTTTAATCATTATGTAGTGTCCTTCCTTATCCACTGTGGATTTCACCTTAAAGTCTATTTTATCAAAAATGATGTTGCTATGTCTGCTCTTTTTTTTTGAAGTTTGTTTCCTTGATATATATTTTCTTCACCCTTTCAGTTTTAGTCTTTTAGTCTAAGTTGTGTGTCTTGTGGGCAGCATATAGACAGGTTGTATTCTCTTACCCATTCTGCCATTCTCTGTCTCTTTATTGGTGCACATAACCCATTTATTTTCAGCCTAAGTATTGATAGGTATAAATTTAGTGCTGTTAGTTTTATGCTTTTTTGTGCATTGTTGATCATTTCTTTTTTCCACTTAATTTTCTGTGCTAAGTCATTTTACTTTATGTATTTTCTTCCTTTTTTATTGTTGTTGGTTTTGTATTTGCTGAGACTTCATGTTTTTCTTGTTTTATATTTTGATGTGTAGGATTGTTAATTTCCTTTATGCGTGTCTTAATATTTACCTGCACTTTTCTAAATTTAAACCAATGTTTTACTTCTGTACATCACTTTGAGTTGCTCTCCATATGGAAAGATCTGTGATTACATTTTTTTAATCACTCTTTTTTTGTTACAATGTTTTATATAACAACATGTCTGTTCTCCTATTTTCTGTGTTTTAGATTTGGTTTACGTTTGTGGTTTCCCTATTTGGAGTTGCTCTGTCCTGCCTTCTAATCTTGGGTTGTTAGCTGATGTTATTGATTTTCTAAGTAAAAGACTCCCCTTAGTATTTCTTGTAATTCTGATTTGACTTTTGCAAATTGGCTCAATTTCTGTTTATCTGGAAATGTCCTAATTTCATCATCATAGTTGAGAGACAGTTTTGCTGGATTTATAATTATTCATTGGCATTTTTTTCCTTCAAGTTTTTGTATATGCCATTCTATTGCCTTCTTGCCTGCATGGCTTCTGCTGAGTGATCCAAGCTGAGTCTTTTTGACTCTCCTTTGAAGATTACTTTTTATTTATCCCTAGCTGTTTTTAAAATCATCTCATCTTTAGTTTGGGCAGGTTTGATTATAATATGTCTTAGTGTCTTTCTTTTGAGATCTAACTTACGTGGAGTTTGATAAACATCTTAGATAGATATCTTCTCATCTTTCATGGTATAAGGAAGTATTCTGTCAACAAATCTTCAACAATTCTCTCTGTAATTTCTGTTATCCCTCTCTGTCTGGTAGTCCAATCACTAATAGATTATGTCTGTTGATAGAGTCCTACATAACTCTTAGTTTTTCTTCAGTTTTTAAAATTCTTTTATCTGATATTCTCTCAAATATGTTGTTGTGAAATACTTGATTTTCAGTCTCACTAATTCTGCCTTCTATTGCCTTAATTTTGCCCCTTCAACTGTCTACTGAGTTGTCTAATTCTGTAATTTTATTATTAGTCTTCTGAATTTCTGCTTGCTTACTCTCTGTGGCTTTTGCAGGCTGTTCAATTTGTCATTATACTTGCTGTGTTTTGCCTGATGTCCTTCCTGATCTCTTGAAGAATGCTGTATAGTAATCTTTCATATTTTACCTTTGATAATTCTAGGAAGTTCTCTTAATCTGGACAGTTTCTTGGTTCTTTATGTTGGGAGCATTCTAAAGCCATTGTAATTTGCCTCTTTTTAAGTAATTTGATATTGACTGTTGTTTCTGAGTCATCAGTATGTTACCATATTTATTTAATGTTTGCTTACTGTGTGCTAGTTTCTTGTTTTGTTTTGAAATACCCCAGTAGACTGGTTGTATGAGCTAGTTTGATTATTGGTGACTTTGAGGCTCTAGCATTCTGTCACCACACAGTTAGAGCTGTTACTAGACATTTAAGCGCAGAAGTATGTTTACTTTTCTTGTGTATATTCAGTTCAGATGTCCAAGTAGTTAGCCAGCAAGTGTGTGTTCCCAGTTCTCCCCTACAGTCTTAGATGGGCAGGGGTGATTGGGGCACACACAGGTATTTGGCTGCAGGAGCTTAGAAAGGCAGGGAGCTGATAGCTATCCATTAGTGCCTGTGTGGAAAACATGTTCCTGTCACTTCAATTGCATAAGTGGGTAAGTTTTGCAACTGGACTGCCAGTGCTCAATGCTGTAGGCAGAGATGAGAGGCATTCAAAGTCTGTTGACTCATTATAGCTGCACCTCAGTAAAGGCACTGTTTCTGCCCTGAGTTCTGTTTGTTAAATTGTTCCCTCTCCAAGGCTGGGAGAATGGCTCAGGGTATATGTAAGGGGTACTACTTCCTTCCAAGGACATATGTCAGTCTCTTAAGCTAACTCAGGCACCATGCAGAGAACGAAGGGAGAAGCAGTAGTAAAAGTGAGAGAGGTTTATCATGAAGAAAAGTTTTAGATCCACACATGGTAGGTTATACATAAGGTATTTAGCTTTTGATGATCGAATGTCATTTTTTTACCAGTTCTGGAGGTGTGAGTGGGCTCTATGCTGCTCAGTCTGTCCCGCTGTGTAAGATGCTTTCCAAATGCTGTTGCTTCCCTCATCATACTTGCTACTCCTGATCCTCCAGCAAGGTGCTCATTTGCCTGAGTCAGATCTGGCCAGTCCTAGGAACTTTGGCACCTGCTCTCCCTTTTTAGTCACTTGGTCTGATTTCTCAACTTTCCCATGGATATTCAGGGCTCCTAGAATGTCATATATAATTAATTTGTTTTGGGGGGTCTTTGTTGTTGGAGAAATCATGGGGAGCATCTGACTACTCCATTTTATTTTTAATAAAAGCAAAACACAGAGGTTAATTACCTTACCCAGATTGGCACAGCTAGGCAAGTGGTAGAACTGTGTTTTGAACTCAAGTGATCTTATTTCAGAGTTCGTATTTTTCATACTCTAGACTGCTGTGGGTTGTGGCCTCTAAGACAGCTCTTAATGATCGCAACCTCCTGGAATTCATACCCTAGATAATTTCCTCTCCTTGAATAGGGGTTAGACTTAGTGACTCACTTCTAGTGAATAATAATCATGACAGTCATCTTGGACACTCTTTCTTGGTCTATTGTTTGCTCTGAGAGATGTGAGGCGTCATATTGTGAGCTACTGTCTTGGAAAAGCCTACGTGACTTGAAACTGAACCAGGTGCCTGGTCAACAACTAGAAAGGAACTAAGACCCCTAGACCAACAGGCCATGAGGAATTGAATCCCATCAACAATCCTGAGAGAGCTTGGAAGTGAATCCATTGCAGTTACAATTTTTACATGAGACTGCAATCCTGGGCAACACTTTAATACTAGCCTTGTGGGAGACTTAAACCCAGAGGCACCCAGCTAAGTCATGCACAAATTGTTGACCCTAAGAATCTATGAAATCATAAATCTTTGTTGATATAACCCATTAAGTTTTGGAATAATTTGTTATACAACAGAATATAACAAATGCAGCTGCCTTCTTGTAAGCTACCTTGCTATATTGCATGACATTATCTACTATGAGCTAGGTTCTTTATATGCTGTCTTGCACTTAACTTTCACAATGACACTGTGATATTATTGTTGTTTTGTAGATAAAAGAAATGCCCTTCAGAGAGATTGAGTGACTTGGCCAAGGTCACTCAGAGATGGAACTGATTTTTTACTTCTGGTCTGATCAGTTCCTAAACTGAGGGTAGACCTGATTTGCTAATACTGATGAGCTAAGAGTGAAATGCAGACCTTCTGATTTCAAGGGACATTTTCTTTTATAAAACTAGTTAGTCATAAAAACAACTACCAGGCCAACCAACCTACAGGCTAAAGAAAGTTGAAGTGAAACTGAAAGTATGGAAGTGAACCACAGTCAGTCAATATGTGCCATTCTCCATTCTAGTCCTCTTCTACAGGGAAGCCTTTTTGAGCCAGAAACTGCATTAGTCTTATTTCTTCCAAAGTCTCCCAGTCAGGCTGAACCTGTCAACATCATTTGTTGACCAAACACACAAGGTTGTGTAGAGGTTAAAGAGCCTGAAACTTGGAGCTGAGAGAAACCAAGAATAAGTCCCACTTCCTCATTTTATAGATGGAACCTTGAGATTCAGAAAATTAAAATGGCCTCCCCAAGGTCTTATACCTGCTTAGTAGCACATCCAGGACTAGGACTAAGTGTGTTGGCTATCAAATTTGGACTCTTTCCCTTGGCCAATCTAGAGGATGGTTATCCTGTTAAATCTTCCAATGCTCTTGGGTATATGTGGAGTCAGGTGTGTGTATGTGTATCTGTAGCGTGTGTGGGCTATCTGTATATGTTGTTAGGAGTTATGTAGCCACATCTAAGCATATGTGGGATGTTTTTTGAAGAATGTGTGGTATATGGAATGTGTATCAGAAATAGTGTATGTATAGGGTGTGTGTGAGGTGCAGGGGGTGTATAGAAAGGAGAGAGGAGTGTCTGGGGTGTAGTCAGTTTGTACGTGTCATGTGCACTCAGTGTGGAAGGTATAGAGTATGTGTGTGTGTATGTGTGTGTGTGTGTGACTGAATGTATGAATGTACTATGTGCAGAATATTTTCAGGCAAAACAAGGCAGATACCACAACTGGTACCTTTGTTGTTCTCAATACCCAGTTTCTCTTCTTGGGAACTCCTCTTCCTCTATAGTATCCCCTCTTCACAGCCCAATAGGGCAGTGATGAGCAAACTTTTTCTGAAAACTCTCAAAGAGTAAATATTTCAGGATTTGTAGACTGTAAGGCCTCTGCTGCAGCTACTCAGCTCTGCCCTTAAAGCTTAAAACAGGTAACATGTAAATGAACACATGTGGCTGTTCCAATAAAAATTTATTTACAATATAGGCAGCAGGCTGGATTTGGCCCTCAGGTGGTTGTTTGCCAGCCACTGGAACTAGCATATTCCTTTGTCCTTGACAGATATCTTCACATGAATGTATCTATTCCTGTTTTATTTCACTTCTCCACGTCGTTGGATTCTGAAGATCAAGAATCCTCATGACTCTCAGTCTTAGGCCTGTGATCAAATGGAGGGCGAGCATCATAATCTCCTAAAGTGGTGGTTAGCATGCGTGCACCTGGGGCTATAGTTAGAGAATCCGATTCAGTAGACTTTGAATGTGGCCTGGAATCTTCATTTCACCCAGCATCCCAGGTGATTCAGGCTTAGGAGCGCTGAACCTCTGAGGTCTTAATGCAAAATCCCACAAGCTTGAGTTGGTGGTTGCTTTGGAAAGTCCACCTCTGGTCTCCAACCTACGAGATAACTGAGAAGTGCCACAGCTTTTACTGACTGAGCACTGATAACAACCAGTAAGCGCTCTACTGAAGTCTGGCCCTGAGGAGGGTGAAGGGTCTGGGGTGTGTTTGTTTGGTTTTCCTTTTCTGTGTTCTCAGCCAGTTCCTGGCATGTCAGTGTATGCTCATGAGTAAATTTCCATAATTTTACCAAAAACTTTTAATATCTTGATGAGAACATGTCTAGCTCCACTGGGACTTTGTGGGGAAAGAAGGGACTTATTTGAACCTGAATCTTCAATATCCTAACCGATACCACTAAGTAAGGGTTGACTCAACTTAGCACACAAAGGGGTGACATCTATCCGAATGTAGAGGTTAATGGAGATTTTGCACATGTGGTTGTTTTTGTATCTACTTAGGTGCTTTCATCTCTCCCCCTGCAACATCACCTTACTTCACTGCAGTGTGAGAGGCAACAAGAACTCTATTTTGGAAGGTATCTGGTCCTTGTAACTAAATAACTTACTTGCTTTCTGACTAACCCCCAGTGGCCCAGCCCAGACTCATTCTTCCCAGAGATGTCCCCCTTCCCCCTGAATGAGAAATAAATGTGCCACTGCAGGTTTTGCAGATGCAATACATCATTCTGAGCTTGCTTCTGGCTCCTTGGTTTGTGTACCAGTGTGACATGAATGCTCAATTATGACCACAGGTTCTGTCTAACCAGACTTTCCACTTCATGGACTTTGTCTGTGTGGGGGTGGTAAAAAGTGAGTGATGCCATGTAGTTTTAGAAACGTACTTGTTCTGATCAAATATTTAAAGCCCAGTGTTCCAAGCCTTGTTACAATATGTCACGGGAAGAAATTGTGTATATGTGTGTTAGCAGAGAACAGATTACATTGATCTCCTAATCTGTTGGAATAACAGAAAATACTTCTCAGGAAAAGAGAAAATAGCAGTCAAGATGACCCATCTGTAGCATAGATTAGAGCGTGGTTTAGGATAGTTCATACAGTGACTTCCACCTACAATAAAATGCCAGTCCTGTGGAACACAGACACTGGAGTGAGATTACTGGGTCTGATTCCTGCCTCCATAGCCCACTGGCTCTGTGATCTTGGGAAACTTCTGTGACTTGCATTAGATGGTGATAACTGCCCTGGCAAAGCAGACAGCAAGGACGGGGGCTGGGTAACGACAGGGCTGGGAGGGTGGTTTTCCTGGTGGTGCACTGAGCTCTTTGACAATCGCAGTGCAGGGTACAAGGAGTAAATGGGAGCTCTCGCAGCTTTGTGATGGCTGGAGAAAACCAGGGGAAGAAGATAAAGGCATGACTGCTGACTGATGGTGTCAAGGTAAACAGGGTTTGAAGGTGAGGCAGGGATGGAGGTCTTCACAGGAACACATAAAATTCTGGGATCTTCCTCTTTATGCTGCTATTAAATAATGGAGGCCCAGGAAGGGCTAGTTTTATAGACCACTATTACTGTCTTTGGAAACCCTGGTCGTGTAGCATTCAAGAGCTACAGATGTTAACCAAAAGGTTAGTGGTTTGAATCCACCGGGTGCTCCTTAGAAACCCTATGAGTCACTGCTACTTTGTCCTTTAGGGTAACTATCAGTCAGAACCAACACAATGGCCGTAAGAGGTTTCCTATCTTGGGACCTGTGGATGGGTCTAAGGGGGAGTTCTTGAACCCATTAAGTTTTACACAATTACTGCTAGTATTTGCATTTCTGTGAATGAAGGATCACAGAATTCATCCCATTCTCAAAAGAATTCATGACCCAAACAGAGCGAGGACCACTTAGCTCTGTAATCCATAAGACATGACCAGATGAGACAGTGCCAGCTTATGTCCGCTGTCCTCACACCATTGTGAACTATGCTCCATTTTCTCTTTAAAGCTGACACAATGATTTTATGGCCTCCCAAACTATAAGACCCCCATCAGTTCTTCATGACGCACATCTACAACTCTAAGATGACCATCAGCCCTAAGTTGAGGAAAAGGGTCTAGAACATTCATTCAAGTGGAATAGTGAGACCACTATATTGCACCTTGCACTAACTGCCTAGCCACATATCTCCAGGTATCACCTGACTGATGAGAAAGGGACAAGGGCGTCTTTAGGAATCAGGGATGGGTTTTCAGAGGATTCCTCCTAACATGCTGGAGAGCACGTTGCACTTGTAAACATTTAAATCTCTTGTTTTTCCTTGCCCTTCATTCCCCAAACAGAAATTGTGACATTGTGCCAACTCTGGCTGTGGTAGGATAAAGCAGAAAAACAAAGTATCTGGATAACAAACAGAATAGATGATTAGAGTTGACATTCCTAATGTAGGAGAGGTAGATGGTGAAGATTTCTGTTTTTTTTTCCCCCACTGAACCAGGCTTGAGATATGTGTTTATTTGTCCAATGGGGCTATTTCAAATGTGGCTGGAATATCCCTCTCTTCCAAGTACTTAAAATGTCTAAATTTTGCTCCCTTATCAGCATAACAAATAGAGGTAAATGTCAAACTACATGAAGAATTGACAGAATTAAATACAGATTTAAAAAACCCATACCCACTGCCATCAAGTTGAAGCCAACTCATTATGACTCTAAAAAGCAGAGTAGATCTGTTCCATACAGTTTTTAAGGAGTGTCTGGTGGATTCAAACTGCTGACCTTTTGGTTAGTAGATGTAGTCTGCCACCAGGGTTTCCTAAATATAGATAATGAAATGTAGGTAGGCAACCTTAATTTAGAATGCCCACCCTCTACTTTTTCTACCTCTTCATTTGGTCTCCTTATGAGTCTACAAATTTTTCTGAGCAGGAAAGACTTTGGTTAATGACTGTGAACTCCTTTGTGTCTTCTGACCTTGGAGCAGTCAGGAGATGGAGTTGGGTTCAGGACAAATTAAGAAAAAGAAGAAAGGAGCAAGAAATGGGGATTTGGAGTGCTCCTTGAGACATGGTCCCCATTCTCAGTTCTCTTTGTTGTTTTCTTTGGGGAGGGGAGAGGAGGGAAGTGAAGTTTCTTTTTAGGTTTAGAGGTCTAAGACCTTCAACGAACCATAGAACACTCACTCCATGACTTTGATGTAATAAGTGTCAACCTGTTAGAGATAAGTTTTTCAAATTATGCATATTTATTTCAAAATTATTAAACATGGCAAAAGACTATCCAATATAAAATTATCTAATCTGTCTAAAACCTTCCTATTAAGACACACTACACAAATGCATGCACATTCCTTAGAGGTGGGGGATGGTCACAGTACCCCAGTGCTTACATAGGGTATTGCGAGGGTCTGTGTGAGTATAGATTGAAGCTGTGGGTGCTCTGTTTCCCCTGAAGCCACCAAGGCTGGCACAGAAGTTTGGATCCAGTGAGGTCCTGGAACTCCAGCCAGAGTTAGGAACTTCAAGTACCAGGAAAGCACTAGGACAGCATGAACCCCCATTGCGAGCAGCTATCATCCAGCGAAAGTCTTAGGGTTCTTGTATTTGGTGAGTCCTGCTATATCGGTCCTCAGTGTGACTAGTGCACAGGCTTCAACAATCAATGTATATATGCCAGTTGTATATACAAATCAGACAACTCTAATAAGTTGATCCTGATACCATGTAGGGGCTGTTATTGAGACAGCATTAGTTCATCAGTATAACAAAGCATCTGGGGACTCAGGGTCATAATTTAACGTATGCACTATACTCTGTAAAGCACATGAATCAAAATGAGTGTGCAGGCATGAGTTTTATTGTTGTTGTTACATTGTTTTTGCCCTCACAGTGGAGTTTTTTTGCTGGTTTGTGTTTTTGACATTCACTTAAAGTGGTAAGACAACACATAACAATCTGAATTTCTGTTTTTATTTGCTTGTTGTATTAGATCTAAGTTCCCTAGCTCCTCATTGTTACTGGCCACACACAAGCAAACATTTGTTTTCCATTTGGCCCCAGTTTCTTCCTGGCACAGTCCTCTGTCCCTTGAGGCATGTCACTCTGCAACCTTAATTTAGAAGCCAAGGCTTTCCTCCTTGGTAATCCTGATGGCTCCTCCTTTGGTCTCTGGTCCAGAATGGTGATATCCAAGGGGAAGGACCTTTCAATGACATCTGCGGCAGTAACTACCACCTGTAAGACCTTATACACAGTGGTGAGACTGTGATAGCCTCCTAAAAGCCTTTCAGATGAGGGTTCCGGTGTAAGAGCACCTCACGACTAAAGAGGTAAGGAAGCCCACCTTTTACGTCTCATTTGTCTCTTAGCAATTCTCTAGTCTAACTTCCTTATTTGGTAGATGAAGAAACACAAGCCCCAGGAAGTTTAATGGCAGGTCCAGGATGAAGGGCCTGTCTGACCCTTGGCCAGGGTTCTTTCTTGGTCCTTTTTCTCTTGCTAGCACACATGTGTTATTTTAGGATGAAACCATCACAGTGTATGTTCTCCCCCTCCCAGCAGAGGACCCTTCGTTTGTTTTCACCGTCCCTGCTGGTCAGCGGGCTTGAACTTCACAAGAACCTCCTGCATGAATTGCCTTGGGTTACATCTCCTGGCTGGAATCTAGAGCAGTCAATATTTTCCCAGATTGCTACCTCTCACCAAGACTGAGACCAATAAATGGTAAGCAAGCAATCAACAAGTATTCATTAATTCCACTCTCAAATTTGTTCAGCCTTGCAGCGTTTTTCCAAAGTCTTATTACATTTAATTCCTCCCATAACAAGGGACAGTTCCCTGTCCAGTATTTTAAGCAGAGGAAGTTTATGGCTCCCTGAATACAAGTAAGGAGTCAATATCAAGTCAAGGAAAGAGCTGGGTCACAGATGGGCCCTGGGAAACAACTGGAAGCAGAAACTCCCGCTGTATCAAGACTCTGTTTAATTCTCACATTCACTTCCCTTTAGGTGTTGGTGTTGTTCTCCAAACGTTAGAAAACTGACCCACAATGTTCCCTGTTTACTTCTTCTGCTTCAGGCACTGGAAGGAGAATTGTCTTGCTCTGTCTGTGTCCTCCAACTGGTACTACCAGTTGCCAGTGAGTTGATTCTGTCTCGTGGCAACTCCATGTGTATCAGAGTAGAATTATGCTCCATCAGAGTTTTCAATGACAGATTTTCTTGGAAGTAGATCACTAGGCTTTTCTTCTCAGGCACCTCTGAGTGGACTCAAATCCCCAACCTACCAGTTAGCAGCCAAGCAGTTTAATTATTTGCACCATCTAAGGACTCTGGTATCCTCCAAAGTCTATAGAGATTTTCTGGCTCATCTGATAAAGATTGAAATAATCAACCATGGAACAGTGGGAGCAGTGGTGGTACTTACTCAACATTGATTAAGCAGCAGTGAGTGACCCAGCATGGCTCAGACTGTACGAAGAAAAGGGCTTCTCCTGTAACCTCGTGCAGGGAGATGACGTTATAGGAGGTAGTCACAGAAAAGGAAAGGAGAAGACTTGGAAGACTAAATATTATATTTAGTATAGTTGCCCAAAAGATTTTACCATGTATAGGGCTTTAAGCCTCATATGTAGTTGGATTCCTGTGTGGATACGGGTGTCTCCAAAAGCACTGGAGATCTATACTTCCAGAGAAGTGGGTCATTTGGATCTGTTGTGAAATTTCATAGTACAACTAATATGGAGACTGGAGAACTAAAACTCCATGATATTCTTAGAGACTTTGGACCTCAGCAGTCAAATGTACCACTTAATATAACACCTGCTGATGGAAAATAGAGTGCAGAGGAAGTGACTATAAAAGGAAGTTCCTTCTGTGTGTCCAAATGTATGAATGGTTAGGTTTATATCTGTTTTGTGTTATCTATTATGCCATTAGAAAATTATATGGCACTTATTAGAAAACCAGTTGCTGTCAAGACCGCTCTGGGTCAGAGAAACACTATGTGTGTCAGAGTAGGACTGTGCTCCATAGGGGTTTTGATGGCTGATATTTTAGAAGCAGATTGCCAGACCTTTCTTCTGTGGCATTTCTGGGTGGCCTCTAGCTTCTCATTTTTCAGTTAAAATCTGAGAGTGTTAACTGTTTGTACCACCCAGGGACTCCCTGGCACATATTGAGGTGGTAGTTTTTAGTTGCTGTTGAATTGATTTGGACTTCTGGTGACCCTGTGTGTACAGACAGAGTAGCTCCACAGAGTTTTCAAAGCTGTGACCTCCCCGAAGCAGATCATCAGGACTCCTCCACAGTACTGCCAAGTAGGTTCAGACTGCTAACTTTTTAGTTATGGAGCACCTAACCATTTATGCCACCCAGGAACTGTTCATGGCATATGTGAGTGATCCTGAAGTCAGCTACATATAGAAGCAGCAGTGATTAAAACAAACAAATAAACAGAACTGAACATCACTGGTGTTTCACTGGCATTCAGAGACAGTACAAAGAAGGCTGGTTTTATCAAAAATGACACTGCGCAAGACTGGTCTCAAAATGGGCTACTGGGGCAGAAGAAGCTTGAATAGAGGCTCCCAGAAGCTTCAATTTTACTCAGAGATTCAGGAGAAGGAGTCTGCAGAAACCAACACAGGTATATATTGCAGAGAATGATGCAAAGTTGGTATGACTTTTAAGATGAAGGTACCTTTTAATAGATGAAAGAAATTGAGGCCATTTGACCTGTCTCCTCAGTTCTTCCCCCAATTATAAGTTCATACTCTGCTGCTGTTAATCAAATTTTGGTGAAGAAATTTAAAAAGCCTACAAGGCTACTGAGAGTTTTTAAACACTGCTTATCAAGAAGCTTTGTGGTTTGGGAGCACTTACCTAGGTCCTGTGAGCTAAAAGAATTTGAAACAGGGAGGAGAGGGATGAGACAGGTTATATGAGATGATTCTAGAGTTCCCTTCTGGCAATAAAAGTCTGAAAATTTTAATCTGTTTTGGTTTTGGATTTTCAGTTTGGAAAGCAGAGTTCAGTAATGGAATCACAAAGCAGATGTGACTTAATGAAACGGTTTCCAGAAGTTGAACCTCGGTTCTGCAATCTACAGACTGGCCTTATGATCTGCATATCACCTTTGGCACTTTAAGTTATGCAAATAATTAGAGCTATTTTGCTGGTTAGAGGGATTAGACTGGAGAGCACCAGGCCTCAAGCAAACAAGAAAAAAGAGTAAAAAGGGAAATGGGATTAGCTGAGATGAGGTCAATGAAGGCAAGTAGCCATTATGTAGACTCCTGAGGGGCAGGTTAGCCTTGAAAAGAAATAAGATGGGAAACAGGAGGATGATGTCCCTGGAATGAATGGCTCAGCAATAGCTACTTGTTCCAGCCTTTTTTCAACTTTTCCAATGGAAGCCGCTTCGTTCTTTTCACAGGCACACCTTTCCACTTGTGTTCTAAGTGCCTTCCTCCCTTCTTTGCCTCACATCAACTGATTTCCAGTAATTGTCACCTCTTTTCTTTATTTGGACCCCCTGGTAGCATAGTGATTAAGTGCTACAGCTGCTAACCAAAAAGCCCAACGGTTTGAATCCATCAGGTGCTCCTTAGAAGTTCTGGAGGGCAGTTCTATTCTGTCCCATAGGGTCCTATGAGTTGGGATGGACTCGATAGCAATGGGTTTGGTGCTTTCGGTTCTTGTATATTTGCAATTCCCCACGCCTGTCAGTATTTCCTATCAGCACCAAAGATGCAGAACTCCCTCCCACATTAAAAACCAGGATCAATTACTGCTGAGTTGGTTTTAATTCATGTTGATTCTAATTCATGGCAATGGCATGCGTGTTGAAGCAAAACTGCATTCCACAGGGTTTTCAATGGCTGACTTTTCACTAGCCCTCTTTTCTGAGATGTTGCTGGGTGAACTCGAACCTCCAACCTCTGGATTAACAGCTGAGGGAGTTACCTGACTAAATACCCCAGCTTGACGTCCAGCTTCATCTAAAAACCCCATGCCATCACGTCAGTTCTTACTCACACAGACTCTACATATGACAGAGTAGAGCTTCCCCCCATAGGGTTTCCAAGGCTGTATCTTTATGGAAGCAGCTGTCTTTCTCCCAGGGAGCAGCTGGTGTGTTTGAACTATCAACATTTCAGATACCAGCTGAGTGCTTAACCACTGCTCCACAGGTGTGTGTGTCCTATTTACAGTAGATTTCTTGTGTTGTCCACATTCCATCATTACTTCTTTACCTGCCACACAGTGGTCAACACATGACAATCCAGCACGCGCTCCACCGTTCAATAGAAGCCGCTCTCTCTGAGATCACCCAGGACACCCTTGTTCCTAGATGCGGTGGACATGCCCCATTCCTGAGCTCACTTGACCTCTGACAGCCCTGAGCTCCTTGGTTGCGGTCTTCCCACTCTTCTGGCATTCTTCCCTTCCATCTTTTGTCTCAGCTTGGCTCGCCTCTGCATTCTCTCCCCTGAGTCATCAGTTTTTCTCTTCACCTGGTGTCTACCAGTATTCCTCCCACAGCTTGAAAATGGGTAGCATAAACTAGACACAGCACATCCGTTTTAACTGCAGAACATTAAAGCTCTAATATAACCACAGGAGGAACCGGCACCACTTAATGAAGAGAAGCTGGCCTCCCAAAGCAGGAGCTCACAGATGCCTGAAGAGGGTTTGGTTGCTCTCTGTGGCCATTGGCAGTCGTGAGCCACTGATGGTTGTCAACTGAGCTGCATTTTATTTTATTCTGTGCTGACAATGGATGGCTGTTGGGTTGGTCCCAGACTCAAGGGGACCCGTGCACAATGAAATGTAACACTGCCCACTATCACACCGTCCCTGTGATTGGATGCGGAGCTCACCGTTGCAAGGATTTCCCCTGGCTGATTTTCAGAGGTAGATCGCCAGGTCTTTCTTCCTCATTCCTCTTAATCTGGAAGCTCCATTGAAACCTCTTCATCATCGTAGCAGTACTGTCATGGATAGAGTCATGTTCCCCAAACATCAGTAGCTGTTTGGTTGGGCCATAATTCCTAGTATTCTGTGATGTTCCTGCAGGTTGGAATTCCTGCCTCCATGATGTTAAGGAGGGCACCTGGGTGCTGTTGTGTAGGTGGGGCAACATTTAACATGTGGGACTGTTTTGTGCATTGACGCAATCTCTTGAGTTATAAGAGAAAGAATCTAGCAGAGAGATTTAGGAACATCATACCACGAAGAAAGCAACACCAAGAGCAGAGTGCCTTGTTTGGACCTGAGGTTCCTGTGCTAGGATGCTCTCATATTGAATTTGAACTCAGCCTACCGGACTGTGATGATTTCTCATATTGAATTTGGATTTGTAGCTTTCTGGACTGTGACAAAATAAAATTTCTCTTTTTAAAGCCATCCACTTGAGGTATTTCTATTAAAGCAGCACTAGATGACTGAAACAAATCCAAAGACCCTCACAGACGGGTAAGTATTGGCTGTGCCCGAGGTGCATTAACAGTGAACCTGACTCTTGGTCATGGAAGGTGAAAATTCTACCACTGAACCACCTGCCCCCACGCAGCAATGATAAAACGGTATCAAACTCCTAACCTCTTTTTCCATTGAAACAACGTTCTTGTTTGTTTTCTCTGTAAGTGGGAAGCAGTCAGGGATAGTGATTAAGAAAAAACACTGTGAATCAGACTGCTGGGGGTTGATTCCAGGCCCCATCAAGAGTGGTATAAAGTGACTTCAGCTTTCTACCTCTTCATTTGTAAAATTTGTAAAATAAGGATCATAGTCATAGTTATCCCACAAACTTGTGAGGAGTCAATGACATAATCTTATGGGGACTTAGCACAGCACCTAGCTATAAATCTACCACCATCACTATCTGTTGACATCAAGTTGATTCTAACTCATAACAACCCTGTAGGGCAGAGTAGAACTACCTCACAGAGTTTTCAAAGGGTAGCTGGTGGATTTGAACTGCCAACCTTTTGGTTAGCAGCTAAACTCTTAACCACAGCGCCACCGAGGCCCCAGCAGGTGTCTGATCAGTAGTTAACAAATGACGGATGTTACTAAAGGGCCACTTCTGTTAGGGCGAGGCTTCCTTGGAAATCAACTGCCCATGATAGCAAGACAGGCTGTGCAATGGCATTTGCTTTGACCTTTTTACTACTGGGAAAATTAAAAAATAAACTCGAGAGCCAAATTGTGATTAATTTTTATACTATTTGTGAACAGCTAGGCTTTCTCCACTTTGCTTCTCAGAGAGCAGTAAGGGTCAGTGACACAGAAAATTTGGATGCACCGCAAAATGAACATTTCCTAAAGCTTAATTTGGTTGAGATCACACAGACTGGTCTCTCTGGCAATGAACCAGGGCAGGGCTCCAGGGGTGCATGTAGTGCACTTGGCACCTTCCACACACGCCGCTCCTGAGTGATGGCAACTGGGCTTCACAGAGGCCTGGGAGAAATGCTTCTCCACTGAAGGTGCCAGGAAGATAAGCAGAACGTTCCAACACCTAACGTGTTGCCTAAATGTCAGGTTCACCTACTCTTCAGATCAATTTATTTCCTGGCTTCAAAGAACACCAGTGTGGACAGCCTTGGGTTTATGGAAAATGTGGTTGCTGAGAAAAGGGCGTTCTCTTCAGGAACTGCAAATTGATATTGGTAATAACGGTTCTGAGTTACAAGAAAGAAGTTGTTATAAGACGTATTTGGCTATTTACTTTGAAAGATCCTGCACAGTGTGTGTGTGTGTGTGTGTGTGAGAGAGAGAGAGAGAGAGAGAGAGAGAGACAGAGACAGACACAGAGTGAACGAGCAATTGTAACTTCCCAAACTGCATGAATCAGCCGTTTGAATCCTGTCTCAAATTCCACCCCTTGAAAAATAGAGTATTTTCCACACGAGTCAGGCATTTTGTTGTCTAGATCTTTTACCTTCCACCAGCCACTTCAAAATGCACTGAACTTAAGAGGCCAGGGAAGGTTATACATTTATTTTCTGTGATAGCACTGCTTGGAACTTTGCCTCCTTCAAAAAATGCATATAAGTTCTTGAGCTCACTCAGAAAAGAAACTACTAGTTTAAATGCGATCCTAGAGCAAAGATCAATATCACCCACAGGAAAAAAAAAAAAAAACAAAGGGGAACATCATAATAATCCACTTTAATGTTTTTTTTAAGAAAGCTAATAAAACATTTTACCTCTCTGAGAAACACAAATAGAGACTGTATACCACTATTTAATAAATATAGTTAAAACAAAAATAATACATCCAACAAATATGCATTGAGGGATACAGAAGAGACAGAGAGAAGAATAAGAAAGGGAGACGTGAAAGTAAAAAAAAAAAAAAAAGAGTGATGCAGAAATGCAAATATACAGTAAAGATACACATTTTCAAACGGTAGCATTACTGCCTATTAATCTTACTGAAAAGGTTTCTACATGTCTGAACTGCAGACCCAAATAGTGACATTGAGTTTGGAGAACGTGCTGTGGCCCTAATGAAACAATTAAACCCAGTCCATACACTAAGAGTTCTTCTCTGAAGGAGAATCTGATCTACCATCATATTTATCTGCTTCTTTGTATATTGTAATTATTTATTATATGTTAGATATAGTGTATAAAAGACCAGTAGGCACTGAGGTACATTATAATTGCCTCCAGAAAGGGCTCACCTTTTTTTCCGGTATGTAGCTAGTGCCAGGGACTGAGCACATCAATCTAAATAGCAGTTGAACTGAATTGGGTTTGAATTTCCAGTTGAGGTAGTTTCAGTTTACGGCTGATTTAAAACATCTTGGGAAATAGTAGGCCTCTCCCTTCAGCAGGATTTTGGGATCTAAGCACCACAAGCCTATGATTTCTGTCTTTGCTTTCCAGTCCTAATCCCAGATGTTCTGATTATTCCACTTAATAAGTAAAATTTTCACTGAGTGGGAGGGGGAATTGGTAGACAGGGCAGACTGATCCTGAGTTTGGGGCTCCTGTAGGTACTGATCTTCCATGCCATCCTATGCAGAGCCTTTAAAGACTTAGCTGAAGTCTCTTTGTTCCTACAGCAGCTGGCTTACCTCTCCCCCAGCCTCAGCAATGTCCGCTAAGGATTGGAATAGTGTCCTGCCTATGCTCACCTAAGAAAGGGATCATGGATTGAATTGTGTCCCCCCCAAAATGTATGTAGCAATTTGGCTGGGCCATGATTCCTGGAATTGTGTGATGTTCCTCCAGGTAGTAAACCCTGCCTGTACGATGTTGGTGGGGGAGGATGGGCAGCGTTGTGTCAGTTAGGCAGGACTCAGTGTGTAAGATTGTACTGTGCCTTGAGGCAGTCCCTTGGGATAGCAAGGAAAGGAAAGGAAAACAAGCAGAGAGCTGGGGACCTCATACCGTCAGGAAAGAAGCAGTGCCAGGAGCAAAGCCATCCTTTAGAAAGGACCCAGGGTCCCTGCACCTCAGAAGCTCCCAGTCCAGGGAAAGACCGACAAGAAGCTTCCTCCAGAGCCAACAGAGAAAGCCTTCCCCTGGACCTGACACCCTGAATTCAGATTTGTAGACTACTGGACTGTGACAAAATATATTTATCTTTGTTAAAGCCATACATTTGTGGTATTTCTGTTACACCAGTACTGAAACCCTGGTGGTGTAGTGGTTCAGTGCTGTGGCTGCTAACCAAAAATTTGAGTTTAAATTTCATGTGCTTCTTGGAAGCTCTAAAGGGCAGTTCTACTCTGTCCTATAGGGTTGCTATGAGTCAGAATTGATGGTTTGGGGTTTTTTTTAAGATGACTAAGACAAAAGACCTTACTACTCTATGGATTTCAGTTTACTTAGCCACAATTTATGTAGTTTCTTTAAGTCACAGTGTTCAATGACTTTAAAGAGAAGAATTGTTTTCATTTTTATGTTTTGGTATTTATGTTAAGGAAAATTATGTTATGTTACGGAAAATGATGTTTGTTCATAAAGATCTATATCCTAATTGATAATAGAACTCTTGAATTTGATTCTGACCAGTTAACAGTAAACCCTTTCAACAATCTATTTTAAGAATAAAGTGATTGATGATTCATCAGGTAATCCATTTGTAAATATTTTTTCATATCTACATTGCCGAACACCAGCTAATTGAAGAAATCTTCAAAACTCTACTACCTTGACTCCTTGAAAGGTTCAGAGAGAGATGATATGAAAGACTTAATTTACAGAAGGGAGGTGAAGGGCAATTAATATGTTCCCCAAAACTCTACTTGGCCCTTTACATGCATCACTGTATTTTTTTTTTTCTTTAATGCAAAAAATATTCACCGGGCACTTACTTTGTGGTAAAGGACACTGGGAGAGATGAAGGTTGCATGGCAATCATGGTACCAGAACAACACCCCAGAGGCTCCTAGGGAGAAGGGGAGGTTAATAGCTTAGGTGTTGAACTTGGGAACTGATTTCCTTTTTCCTTATTTGGTGTGTACAATGAACCTGGAAATGAGGCATTTATATGCCACTTGTCAACTAGGTGTTTGGTTCTCCATTCATATATAGGACCTTAGGTGCCACTAGATTGAGAATTTCAGACACAGGATAATCTTGTTACCTTGAACTTCTCACTGTATTATAGCCATTTCAGTTCATTTCTCTGTTTCATTTCGTGAGATTTTATTTGTCAGTGGAAACAATGATCCTACATGGCAGTGCCTTGAGGTGAAGCACTGGCCACCAGGTTTTGAATGCAGCACATGCAGCTGTGTGCCTCAACTGCTGAATTCATGACTAAGACACGTTATACTCTGTGGGAAACGATACGCTGTGAGTGATGGTCCCTGAGGTTGTAGTGATGCCTACTGGAAAGGAAATTGAGCAGTTTCTTTGTATCTGTAACCTGGCCCATATTGTCACTCTGTCCCGTTTCATTTGCCATGTATTTGTCTCTCCTCTCCTCCCCTGCCCTTCTCTACCCTACTATCCTCTGCCTTTCCCTCCCTTCCCTGCAGTCCCCTGTCCCCACTCCTCTCCTTTACCTTCCCCTACCCCCTTCCCCTCCTCTCCCTTTCTCTCCCCACCACTTCCCTCCCTTCCTCCCCTCCCATTTCTCTTTTTGTTTCTCTAAAATCTTAAGTCCTGTTGTTTCACTAATATGGTTTTAATTCTAACTTGGAGTGATTCATGCTTTCCTATTATTATCCTCTTATGCTTCTGTAGAGGGCATTAGTATTTTCAAAGTCCTTTCAGATATGAAGATAATAGTATTTGTGTAGGGCTTATTTTTGCTGGAAACTCTGGTGGCATAGTGCTTAAGTGCTACAGCTGCTAACCAAAAGTTCAAATCTCCCAAGCACTCCTTGGAGACTGTAGGACAATTCTGCTCTGTCCTTTAGCATCGCCATGAGTCAGGACTGACTTAATGGCAATGGGTTTGGTTTTTTTTGGTTTTACTTTTGCTGGCTTCTGTTGAGTTTTACATATGACTACTCAATAAATCCTAGCAAAATCCCTTAAAATGTGTACTATTTTATTTTCCATTGTGCAGACGAGGAAACTAACACGGAGAGAAATTAAGTAACTTACTCAAGGTCATTAAATTTACAAGAGGTAAAACTGTAATTTTTCTTTAATAACTGCACATAGTTTATTTTAGAAGTAATCCAAAGAAACAGCCATCAAGAAATGAGGAAATGAGATAGGAAAAGGAAAGCAATCAATAAAGGTACTTTAACATCAGATCATTTCTACTGTGGGAAACCAGAACTCTAACCTATTGGGGACCTCAAGGAGAGTGTAAAGTGTACCCAAGAGATGTCCCCAAAAATGAATGAGACAGTGACAGTATTTATTCACCAGTTCCCTTTCTGACATTGGTTGAGGACTGCTTCTAAGAGCATTAACTCTCCAACTTGTTTGGATTGTCCTATGTGTAGACCAAACTTGTTCTTGTGGTCAGAAAGAAAATCATTCAGTCAGAGAGTCTCTGGCATTAGCAATGAGCAGCTTGCAACACACAGAGGTGAATGCTGAGTGGAAGTATGAAGGGTACCAACAGCATTGCTATAGATACCCAGCTATAGGCAAAAAAAGTATAGAACTTTCTAACATTGACCTTGATACACCAGAGTGTGCATCACTGGTGTTGTTTAAACAAATAGTCTCTTGATTACATGATAAATTTGGTGAACTTGAGCCTAGAAACAGGGGAATCTTCAATGTAGTAGAAATTAACTATTTTTGAAGTAAAAAATATATATCGTTTATTAATTTTATTGCCATATTTTTATCTACATCATGAATTCAAAATTACATTCAGAGTAATATTGATACAAAATAAACTTGTTGGAACTTCCAAAAGTAGCAGCACTGAAAGATTTTTTAAAAAATCAATGTATGATCTATTTATTTTTTTCCATCGACTTAATAGTAAATGATGGCCCTTAGGTTAGCCCAAAAAAGTCCCCGTTGGCTCTTCTCCTTGGGCCATTCCAAATAAGTCCTCCGTGCCATGAGAGTTTTGAGCTTATGATAGTTACTAGGAAAGGAGTACTGTGAAATGGGTTCCATCAGGATGAGGATTAAGTTATAAGCAGCATCCTGAAAGAGTTTGTGGTGAGCAAAGTCAAGTTCACGATGGCACCACTCACTCTGGACGAAGTTGGGAGACAAAAGAACAATGGTCTTGTAACTTTTCTCAGTGAAGTTAATGACATTGTCAGTGATGCTCTTGCCAGGAACAAAGTTTCTTTCATGGAGGCAAATCTGTATATCTTCTCTTTCTAGGTTTGGTAATAATTCTCTCTTCACCCAGGCAGAATCATGCCCACTGTATGAAATGTGATTTTTAAACCAGGGAGTCTAGCTCCAGGGTGTGCTGTAAAGTAATATCCTAAATCAGGTCTTATTTAATTCTCATTCTAAGCCCATGAGATCTTTAAAGATGTTATTATTCTTATTTTACAAATGAAGAAACTAAGGCTAGGACTGGCTAGAATGCTCCAAAATGATGGGCTTGCATACATTCTCATAAAATTATATCTTAGCCTATAAACTCGGAATTCTTAAGTGCCTTTTTCTCTCCAAATGCTCTTATATCTTATTCATACAACCCTTTAAATTTTTCCACTGGCAGGATTTTGGAGGAGGATAAAGCACACATTGGGAGTGAGTGACCAATTAATTACTGCTTCTCAGCACAGCCTAACTTCCAGGGCCCAGCTCTCACCTGGCAGGATGGAGCTGGAGAGCATAAAGACTTCTAATAAGGGGCCCTGGAGACTTAAGACCTCAAGTCCAGCTGATCTCTACTACCAGCCTTTGCTCAGTTTCTACACCATAATCTATTAATAAATCAGCACATCTCCTGTTCAGCACCCACAGTTAAAGAACTTCTTCCCTCATTTCTGTCGATGGTAAGTACATTCTGGAAGCAGCAGCAGTGACACTGGGTGACAGGAGATTTCAAACTGTCCAGAGAGTAGGAAGAAGTTGAGTTTCTGAACTCTTTGAAGAGTGTAGCTCTTCAGCCTTAGGGGTACAGAAGCGGGAGGTGTGTGTATGTGAGGGCATGCATCTGTATGAGTTTGTGCAGGAGACGGAGCTTCTTAAGGCATGAAATATTTAGAAAGACCCGTCCCTTACATCTTTATTCTGGAGGGTATGTGTATCAGTTAAGACTCTCTTCAGCGAAAATATAGAAAACCTAACAGTGACCAAAGCCACAATCATGTTTATATTTTATTGAAAAATCACAGAAGTCTCAGATATGATTGGTAACTCAACATGGTCATCAGAATCCAGGTCTTTCCATCTGTGATCCTCAGCATTTTAGCTTTTCATTCTCAGCTTGGAGGTCTCATGATTGCAATGTGGCTGCCTCAGCTATACCCATTGCATCTCATGACTATACACAAAGACAGAAGACAAAAGCAGCCAAAGTGGTGAGCAGTTGTCTCAAATAAGAGGTCTGACAATTAAATCCATGAACTGAATTGTTCTAAGTGCTACAACCTCACTGTTGAATATCGCTACAGTCAGCTTTGAAGCACTCCCCTTGGGGAGCTATGTGCTGACACCAGCACCTATTCCACCTTTCAAAGCAATTTTCTAACTCTTTCTCATTGGCCATTGCACACGGGTGGCACAGTGGCAAGTTCACAAACTTAACTGTATAGCTGTCTGTGATGGAGTTTTTAGCCAGTAAACAAATAACTGTATTGGAACAACCACCCTAGTCACCTGATCTGGCCACCAATGACATTTTTCTGTACCCAAAGATAAAGGAAATATTGAAAGGAAGACATTTTGATGACATTCAGTACATGAAAGGTAGTACAACGACAGATCTGATGGGCATTCTAGAAAAAGAGTTTCGAATTTGCTTTAAAGGGTAAACTACGCACTGGTATCAGTTCATAACTTCCCATGGGGAGTACTTCAAAGGTGACTGCAGTGATACTCAACAATGAGGTATGTAGCACTTGGTCTAGGATGAATTCGTGAACTTAATTGGCAGTCCTCATAGTTCCACTACCAGGGAGAAAAATATTTCTCAGCAGACTTCCCTTCCATCTCTCATCAATTATGCTGCCACCTATATGACTGCGGAGAAAACCGCAAAAGTTAGAATCAGGCAATAAGGGACTGAATATTTCACAACTAAATTAATAGAGGAAACCCTGGTAGAATAGTCTTTAAGTGCTACAGCTGCTAACCAAAGGCTGAAAGTTTAATCCACCAAGCACTCTTTGGAAATTCTGCAATGCAGTTCTGCTGTGTCCTATAGGGTTACTACCAGTCACGGTCAACTTGATGGCAATGAGTTTGGCATATTCTTTTTATTAATTAATAGAAGCAAGCACTATTCATCTCAGAGGGTTGTGTACTTAGTAACCCAAACAAAATCAGGGTTCCGTTAGAGCTATATGGAATACATGGTAATTTACTTTAAAATACTTTGCTGTAAGTGGGATGACGTGTGTGTGTGCAAATTAACACTAATCAGCACTCTAGGAATGAGTCGTTAATTATTATATAAAGACTTCTTCTCTGAATCAATACTTTTCAGTTAGTTAATTAGCATAGGAATGTTAGGAATAATTTTTATTGGTGAAATCAGTTGTGTTTAAGAGTAGTTAACAAGCATGCAGTGTCAGGATGTGGACAAGGTAGAAGAAGACAGCTTGCTTAGCCCTCAGTAGAGAGGAGGAGGTTCTCGAGCTCATTGTCCCTGGTCCTCCCACTTCATGGAGGACTATTAGTGGCCTAACAATGAGGCTGATCACACTTTAAAGGAATCTGTGTCTGAGGGCACTGCCCCTACAAGGACTTTGTGAGTGTTACCTGAAGGGACAGAGAGGAGGAACCTCCCCCAAACTGCAGGTAGTTCATTTGCCTGCTTGCAAATAACATTTGTAGGCTTGGCAGAATTTGATCTGAGACTTACTTTCACTTTAACATGTCATCTCAAAGCAAGGTGTAGGAATAGGGATACATCAGCTCCTCATGTCTCTAACCATCAGGCACTACCAAAAAAGAAAAAAATAAAAATAAAAAAACAAGCCCACTTCTGTTCAGTCAATTCCAACTCATAGTGACCTTATAGGACAGAGTAGAACTGCCCCACAGAGTTTTCAAGGAGCACCTAGTGGATTTGAACTACTGACCTTCTGGTTAACAGCCATAGCACTTAACCACTACACCACCAGGGTTTACATACTCACTAAACATAACTTGATGTTTCCTAAATTAACTCACTACTAGTGCTACTTTAAGTTACTGTCTAGTTAAATTTGATGCATGGTGATCCCATCTGGGTCGTAATAGAACTGTGCTCCATAAAGTTTTCATGCCTGTGACCTTCCAGAAACATATTGCCAGACTGTCTTCTGAGGCATCTCTGGGTGGGTTTGAACCACCAGTCTTTCAATTAGCAGCCCAGTGCTTAACCATTTGTTCCACCCAGGGATTCCTTAGGTCTGTTCATTCCACTTAGCCAAGGAGGAAAGGGAATTGATTGTTTAAGAGACCATCATACTAATGGTATCACAGAATAAGATGTTTTAAATTGAATCGAAGCACTACAAAACAATAGATATAACATTTCAAAATGAAGTCATAAGCTCCAATACAGTTTTAAAAAAATTCAAGCTATTGAATGACAAATCAAAAAAAAAAAAAAAAGACTTGTTGCCATCAAGTCAATTCAGACTCAGAGTGATCCTTTAGGACAAAGTAGAACTGCTCCACAGGGTTTCCAAGGCTAGTTTAAAATCAGGAAAAGTGTGGTATCAGGGTTATATTCTTTCACCATATTATTCGGTCTGTATGCTGAGCAGATAATCTGAGAACCTGAACCATATAAAGAAGAAATGAGGCATCAGAATTGGAGAAGGACTCATTAACAAACTTTGAAACACAGATAACACAACCTTGCTTCCTGAAAGTGAAAAGGACTTAAGGCACCTGCTAACAAAGATCAAAGACTACAGCTTTCAGTGTGGATTACACCTCAACATCAAGAAACAAAAATCCTCACAGCTGGATCAATAAACAACATCATGATAAAAGATGGAAGTTGTCAAGGATTTCATGTTACTTAGATCCATAATCAAAGCCCATATAAACAGCAGTCAGGAAATCAAACAATGTATTATTGCATTGGGCATATCTGTGGCAAAAGACTCTTTAAAGCTTTAAAACACCAAGATATAACTTTCAGGACTAAGGTTCACTTGACCCAAGTCATGGTATTTTCAATGACCTCATATGCACATGAAAGTTGGATAACGAATAAGGAAGACCGGAGAAGAATTGACACCTTCGAATTATGATGTTGGCAAAGAATATTGAATATGTCATAGACTGCCAGAAAAACAAACAAATCTCTCCTAGAAGAAGTACAACCAGAAGTACAACCAGAATGACTAGACTTCATTTCAAATACCTTGGACATGTTATCAGGAGGGATCAATTCCTGGAGATAGACTCATGGTTGGTAAAGTAGAGGGTCAGCAAAAAAGACGAAGATCCTCAAGGAAATGGACTGATGCACTGGCTGCAACAATGAGCTCAAGTATAGCAACAATTGTGAGGATGGAGAAGGACTGGGTAGTATTTCGTTCTGCTGTACCTAGCTTTGCTATGAGACCGAAACAACTTGACAGCACCTAACAACTAACTTTGTGGGAACACACTGCCACATCTTCCTCCTGCAGAAAGAGAACCACTTACCCCTTGGTGAGCGCACAAATGCTTCAGCATCATGTCTTGAGCAAATTGCAAATTAAAACAACAATTAGATACTACTACATATCAAATATGTCCCTCCCCTTAAATCAAATCTGATGCTGTCAAGTCAATTCTGACTCATAATGACCCCATAGGAAAGAGTAGAACTGCCCCACGAAGTTTCCAAAGAGCATCTGAGGGGTCAAACTGCCAACCTTTTGGTTAGCAACCAAGTTCTTAACCCCAGTATCATGAGGGTTCCTTATATTAAATATATAATATATCTAACAGAATGGCTAAAATCCAGAACATTGCCCACACCAAATGCTGTTGAGGACATGAAGCAATGAGAATCTTCTTTCATTGCTGGTGGGAATGCAAAGTGATACAACTACTTTGGAAGGGAATTTGGCAGTTTCTTAAGTTACAAGCGTGCCATACAATCCAGCAGTCATGCTCCTAAATATTTACCCAAATGAATTGCAAATATATGTTCATATAAAAATCTACACATAAATGTTTATAGCAATTTATTCATAATTACTAAAAATTGGAAGCAATCAAGATTTCCTTCAATAAGGAAATGATACATCCATACAATGGAGCATACTTCGTGAAAGGAGAAAGAGATATCAAGCCACAAAAAGGAACTCTAAATACAATTCGCAAGCTTCAAATGGTCATGAGTTGATTTTGAAAAGAAAAGAAAAAAGTAATAATCTGCCTTTGGATTGATTTGCTGTTTAGCGAGCCTACACCTGACTTTCAAGTTTATGGAAACAGCTTTATCAGAAGGTCACTTGCCATGCTGATAAACAAGGATGAGTGTGAGAGACTAATGTTTGATACACATTTGAGAAACCTCAAGGATTTCTATCATAGGTCGCAAAGCCAAAAACAAACTCATTACTATCAAGTCAAAGGCTGCCATGAATTGTAGCTGAGTTGATGGCAGCTCACCGTGACAGCATTAGGCACCATAACTACCAAAATGAAACTATGTTCCTTATTTAAGATGATGGTAGAAATTTCATTATCTCAGAGTGATCTAAAAAGCCATTGTTCTGCTGGAGTTTCACTTGGGTCACTGAGCATGTTTACAAGGATAGGGCTGCATCTCAGGCAGGCACACAGGGAGTCTCTCACCTCCTAGACCCTTACATCTTTCTCTCCCTTTGCTCTTCTGCCCAGTGTTCTGTCTTCTTCATTTGTGTCAATCAGGTATTTCAGAAAAAATAGATTACCACAATAGATTATCACAGGCATCTGTGTTAGTTAGGTATTTCAGAAAAAAATAGATTACCACAAACTTAGTAACTTCAAAAGGCACGTATTTATTATCTCACAGTTCCTTTGGGTTAGGAGTTCAGGATGGTACATCTGGGTAGCTGGTTCTAAGGTCTCTGACATGGCTTCAAAGCCTCAGCAGAGACAATAGGTTCATCTAAAGGATCCACTGAGGAATGATCTGCTTCCAAGTTCATGTGATTGTTGGCAGAATTCAGTTCCTTGTGGCTGCTAGATGGAGTGCCTGTTCCTTGCTGGTCGTCAGGTAGAGGTTGAGCCAGTTCCTGTCTGGTTGTTGGCTGAAGATCAACCTTAGCTCTTTGTCTCATGTGCTTCCTGAACACAGCCACTTGCTCCTTACAAAAAAGACAGTGTTGCAAACTGCAGAAGTGACATCCTACTGCCTTTGGCATCTTCTATTGGTTGAAACTGGCCACAGATCCCACCCATCTTTAAGGGGAGGAATTATGGAAGGGCATGAAGAGCAGAAGGCAGGGAAAGTCAGAGGTCATCATAGAGAAGGTCTGCCATAGCTTCTGTCCTCTTCCTTTTGTGCCTCTCAATAGGGGATGAGGATGGGAGGAGCTACTAAAGCAGTTTCAACATGAAATGTCTGTTACACAAATACTTGATATATTGCTAAGTTCAACCAACTCATGACTCCACTAGATTATTACAATAGACAGAGTCTGCTCATTTACTTTGTTTACACCAAGTCTCCATCTGCTGTTTCAGTTTGGAGTACAGCAAGGTCAAGAAAAGCCTACTGATGTGTTGACAGCCATCCCACCACATCTACCGGTATGAAGCACACTCTACATGCCAGGTCTATGCTAAATGCTCACTGTATATTTCGAATAGTGTTGACAGCAACATCATAAGGCAGATACAGGTAGTTCCAAACTTCCAACACATTTCAACTACTAAAAACTGCACTTATGACCATTCTTTTTTGGGGGGGTACATCTTATCATTAGTAACATGTACAATGAGCCTACATTCACAGTGAGGTAGAGTCAATGCCTGGCTCCATGACAGAGTCATGCTATTGCTTGGAGGAAATGTTCCTTGATTTAAATTAAAACTTTTTCCAGTTCACCATTCTGAAAACCCCCGAGCATTTATAAATGTTGACGAAAATACATTGTTAGCCTATTACAGGAGTGCCTCTAGGGTCTCGATAGCAGTCATATTATTTGAAGACTGCCTTTTAAATCATTTCATCCCAGAAGTGCACACCTACTGCCTTGAAAAGAGTGTTCTTTTCAAGATTTTTCTGTTACTTGATAATGCCCCAGGATGTCCTCCTCATATAGATGATCCAAATCAAAATGTGACAGTGGTGCATCTACTTCCCAGTATGACAACTGTGATTCAGCCTGTGGATTAAAGTGCAGTCGCCACCTTCAAGGCACGTTACTTAAAGACATCTACTGAGGCAACAGCTGCAGCAGAAGGAGGTACAGAAACATTGCACGATTTCTGGAAGAACTGTAGTATTCTTCAGTCTATTTAGAACACCGAATCTTCCTAGAAGGAAGTTATGGGAAAATGCATGCAGGCGATATGGAAAGAAAATTGCTGAGTTCTGTGAACATTTCTCAAGCATTTGATCAGGATAATGTGATAGAAGATATCAGTGGGAAAATTTGTGCATATAGCAAGAATGTGGGATTTAGAACTTCATATCACTGATGTGAAAGAGATCACAGATCATGAAGAATGGGAATTGATAGATAAGGGCTTAATGGATTTTGAAAAGGAAAGCAATGCTGAAGAAGAAAGAAATATCAAGGAAGAGGAAAGGGAGAATTTGTCATGAAATTTTACTGTGAAAGGATTAGCTGAAGTTCTTTCTGAAGAAGATCAGGGGCTTTTAGTTGCCTGAAAATAGGGATCCAAATGGTGATTGCTTTGTGAAAGTTGATAAGCAGGTTGCAGAACAGTGAGATACTGCCGTGAAATATATGAAGAATAAAAGAACCATACGGACAACTCTCACTAATTATTTCACTAGAAATACCATCTTCATTCTCAGGAATAACCCAGATGATCCAAAGCCTATCACTAGGGGAATTAATAACACAGCTGATAAAATCTCAGTATTATCCAACCCTTCATCATCAGAGTAAATTTTTATAATTTCTATATTTTGATGTATGTATTAAAATATATCTGTAATGTTATGTATGTAATGTTTCCAACCCCCAAACAAACAAACAAACAAAAAACGAAACCCATTGTCGTCAAGTTGATTCCAACTCTGGGATCCTATAGGACAGAGTAGAATTGCCTCACAGAATTTTCAAAGAGCACCAGGTGGATTTGAATTGTAGACATTTTGGTTAGTAGCAGCACTTAACCACTATGCTACCAGGGTTTCCAAAGACACTTCCAAAATAATAGAAAGAAGTAGTCAAATTAGTTCAGAGCAGACTTACAATGGAGTCATTGAAACAGAAGTTGTAAGTCAGGGACTACCTGCACTCTTATAAGCCTCATTGTGCTAATAAACAGACAGAGGCTTACAAAGTCTAAATAATTTGCCCAAGGCAAGTGACTGAACCAGAAATTTAAATGAGGGCTGAGAAATTATAAACAATTTGTTATCCACATGTGAAACAATGAATCCAATTCTTACCTTATACCATGTGCAAATATTAACTTAAAATGGATCATAGTCATAAGTATCAGAGCTGAAAGAATAAATTAGCTGAGATTTCCTAGATATAATAACAAAAGTGTGATCCATGAAACGGTAAATTGAACGTCATAAAAATTAAGAATTTTAATGGTGTCCTTGAAAGACACCATTAAGTAAACAAAAAGACTAGGCTTGTTCCACAACACTGTAGGGTGTACCCTAAATGTAGTCACTTCTGAGTTATAAAAAGGCAGATTAGACCCCGAAGCAAATACATACAGAGGAAGACAAACTATCTGATGACGATGAAGGCAGATGAATCTGGAAGCCCAGGAACTCCATGAATTGTTGGCTACTAGAAGCTGAGATAGATGAAGATGGACCTTCCCCAGGGCCGCACACTGAATTCAGATTTCTAGCCTCCTAAACTGCAAGAAAATAATATTTTTTTGTTCTTTAAAGTCATCGATTTATGATACTTTTGTTATAGCATAACAAAGCAGCTAAGATAAAAACCTTACATTTGGTCTCAGAAAACTATACCTAGTCCTGTGTGAATGTGACCACCTTCTTCTTTTCCCTTATTCTCCTACTTTTGCATTCACTCTTACTCCTTCTCACTCTCCTTTCCCTTCTATCAAGTGAGCTGATATAGCCATTTTTGTCTTTCCACTGGGAGCAGACACATAGCAGTGCTGACCTCCAGGAACTTCTGCTTTGTTTTACCAGAAGGAGACCTCAGGGACTGTATGTGTCAACCCTTTACCCTGTCTTGTCCTGAGACCTTCCTCCCATCACTGGCCAGTCTTCACTGGCCTTCACTTCCCTGCACAATAAGGGGGGCTGGGCAGTCCATCCTCTCCTGATCTGAGAAGGGCAGCTTAAAGTTCATCCAGCAAGGAGCACCAAATGCTCCTTTCTCAGAGATGACCCAAGAAAAGCTGAGAATACTTCTTGAAGAGTAGAGAGGAAGCAAGATTCCAGGTGAAGGGGGATCACGCATGACCTGGCACTGCGGTGTTCACTGAGTCCTGCCTTTCTAAGGCTGACAGTAGGTGACACAGAACAACAAAGTATGCCTCCTCCCTTCAAAGAAGAGAGGATATGGGATAAGCTGGATTTGCTTTCAGCTCTTAACCCAACACTGAGTCCGTCTTGTCTGCCAAGCCATATGGTTTGCAGAGAGACAGACTTGGACTCTGTTCTGGCAGATGGAAGGAACTTTGCTGAAAATGACAGAGTCTAGCAACTGGGGTGGCAAGGGGGCTGGCTGGTGAGAACCTGAGGAGGGAGGCTGGCTGGAAGCAGTAGGGAAACTTAAGAGGCAGGAGACAAGGCAAAAGGAAATACCATGCGGGGAGCAGAGAAAGAAGAGAAACATTGTTTGTCTCCTAGAGAAGTGTATCTATCAGCAGGCCCTGAATAAGGACACTTCAAGGGTACTACACAGTATTTCCCAAGCTTTATTTATTTTTGTTTTGTTTTTGCCACAGTCAATGCAGTACCAATACTGCTATTTATTTGTTTTCTTTATATTGACTTTAGCAACATTTCAATAAATTATTTTTAAAAGAAGATTTCATTACTATCACACATGAAAAATGCATCATAATTGTACAGGGATCTTAAACATAAATAAAGGAAAACAATAGGTAGATATGCAATTCTAACTAGGTATCATTACCTACAGAAGATTCTGGATTTGGACCTACTCATTCATTATCAAAAAACAAGTGAAGTATTAAAGACATTGTAACATCAAACAGACTTTTTCTTTCCTCATTATGTGAATCAATATTATCTAATGCAATAGTGTATCCATGATGCATTTTTTTTTAATTAAATAAAAAATGAAAGTGTACATACTCTGTTCTTACAATATTGGGTTAAGATAGGAGAAGCACACAAGTTGTGTCAAAGTCCCATTAATATTGATCTTCTTACTAATGTGTATTGTCACCAATTTCACCCAACCAAATTTCTAACAACTATCTAATCTAAACCCTTGCCCCTCACCCTCCTGCTCTCCCACCCTCCCCACCCTTGTGGCCGTCAAAGAGTCTTTGCTGTTATGTATGAGTATGCTTTTAAGTTTTTATCGTAGGGGTTTCATATAATAGCTGTCCTTCTGTTGCTGACTAGTTTCACTCAACATTATGTCCTCCAATTGAGACCAAATTGAGAGATGTTTCCTGCTATCATTGTTGTTCTTTATCAATGCATAGTGCTCCACTGAGTGCATATACCAAAGTTTACCCATCCATTCTTCTGTTGTTGGGCATCTGGGTTGATTCCATCTTTTTGCTATCGTGGACTGTGCTGCAATGAACATTCGTGTGCATGTATCAGTTGGTGTGAATGACCGTGATTCTGTAAGATATATTCCAAACAGTGGAATTACTGGGTCAAATGGTATATCTATATCCATTATTTAAAGGTAACATCAAATTGCTTTCCAAAGAGGTTGCACCATTCTGCAATCCCACCAACAGTGTAGGAGAGTTTCAATATCTCCACAGCCTCTCCAACATTTAGTGTTTTGTGTTTTTTTGGATCATAGACAATCTTTTTGGGGTGAGATGGCATCTCATTGTCATTTTGATTTGAATTTCTTTAATAATTAATGATTACAAGCATGTCCACATGTGTTTTTGGGGTGCCTGGATCTCCTCTTTATAGAAGTGTCTGTCCATCTCCTTTGCCATCAGTTAACTAGATGATTTGTCTTTTTCTTATTGATATTGTGTATAATCTTATAAATTTACGGAAATCAGGCCTCAGTCTGACATAGAGTTGCTAAATATTTTTTCCATTCTGTAGGTACTCTTTTAATTCTTTTGATGAAGTCTTTGGATGAGCAGACGTGTTTGATTCTTATTAATTTCCATCTATCTATTTTCTCTTCTGATGAATGTGTTTTGTTTGTCAGATTTTGAAGTCTATCTATATTGTGTATTAAAACTTCCATTGTTGATCCTATTTTATGTTGGATGAGCTTTATTGTTTTAGCTTTTATATTTAGGTCTTGTATCCAATTTGAGTTGATTTTTGTATAAGGTGTGAGATATGGGTCTTGTTTCAGTTTTTTGCTGATGGATATCCAATTATTCCAACACCATTTGTTAAAGGTTACAAGATGGTAAACAGACGTCTGCTCATTTCCCTCTGAGAACTAAGACCTCAATGATATTTTTTATGGAGCGTTGAATATCTGGGGAGCCTCAGGACCTAACATATTTGACTGAGCAACAGTATTGGACTAATCTTCTCCTCTCAAAAACAATCCACCTACCATCTGACCTCTGCTTCTGCTGCTTCATTGTAACAGAGAATTGCAGCTTCCTCAAAAGACCGGTAACGGTAACATACTTTTATTATCAGGTGAAGTCTGCTGTTCACCACTGCCTATTCAGGCTAGCCTTTTGGACAGCTTCTAGCTCCCAATTCAGCACCTGGACATCTCCCTGCATAGAAGTGCAGTTTATTTTTAAGGCTGAGAGGCTTATATTTCTCCCTGAAAATTTCTCTGTTGAAAAACCTGTTTTTTCTCACTCACATTGTAAGATTGGCTGACAGCCCCCAGTTTCTCCATAAACAGAGCAGCCTCTTTGCTACTCAATAAGCAAAGTCTTCCACCCTTGAGAGTCCACCTGGGGCAAATCACTAGAGTAATAGAGACAACTGGTGACCAACAATTCTCTGAAATCCATTATTGGAGAAATCAAATAGCATCTAGATGGCATGCAGGCAGCAGAACGTAATTAATCCTTTAAAGAAACAGCCTTCAAATGCTCCAAAAAATTCCCTAAAGATTAAAAAAATTTCCCAGATAAAGAAGTCTTTCTGAATCTATTAGAGGTTGAATACAAAAGAGTTATTTATAAAACTCTCCTAGAGATTAAACAAAATCCAATAGAACAAAATGAAAAATTTGGTAAACTATTTGAAATGCTAGAACACCAACTATCTGAAATACATGAGATTAATAACAAAATTACAGAACTGGATAATTCTATCCAAAGCCAAAAGAGTAGGACTGAACAGATGGAAGTTAGAATCAGTGACCCAGAAGACAAACTAACTAACGCCAACATTTATGAGGTAAAGTCAGAGAAAAGAAATAAGAGAAATGAAGAAACATATGGCACTCCATGAAGAGGAATAATTTACGTTTAATTGGAGTTCCTGAACAAGGGAGGACTAATGACCACATAGAGAGTATTGTTGTAGAGATGCTGACAGAAAAATTTCCTAAGATTATGAACAAAGAGAACATAAGTATCCAAGATGTTTATTGAACACCACAAAAGATAGATTCAAAAAGAAAGACGTCAAAGCATGTTATAATTAAGCTTAATAAGCTAAAACACAAAGAGATGCTTCTGAAGACAGCAAGGCTCAAATCAAAACTAATATTCTGAGGGAAACTCTGTAGACTTTCATCTGACTTTTCTGCCGAAACAATGCTGGCTAGAAAACAATGGGCAGACACATTCAAAGCCCTGAATGAGAAAAACTTCCATCCTAGAATTATTTATCCTGCAAAGTTGTCTATTAAATATAATGGTGAAATTAAGACTTTTGAAAATAAAGAGAAATTTAAAACTTCATAAAAGCTAAACCAAAATTACGTGAAATATTGAAAGAAGCTCTTCCCTAAATGTACGTTTTTGGTGATATTTCAAGGTACTTCATCCAAATTTCTAATCAGCTAAGGAAGGCACAACGCTTCACCAAACCAAGCCAAAAGCTACAGTATTACAATAAGGGAATCCATGATCGTATCATGACAACTATAATACCATCACATTGAAAGACGGATACACTACAATAGTGATGCATGTTTTATTAGAACATTTTGGAAAACCCTTGAGTACAGGGCCAGAGCAAACATGGCCCTAGGAATTAGATGAGGATATGGGAAACCCTGGTGGTGTTAAGTGCTACAGCTGCTAAGCAGAAGGTTGGTAGTTCAAATCTGCCAGGAGCTTCTTGGAAACTCTATGGGCAGTCCTACTCTGCCTGTAGGGTTGCTATGAGTTGGTATTGACTTGACAGCAGTGGGATTTGGTTTTTGGTTTTCTCTGCCTTAGCTTTGCCACTGTCACTGTGTCATCTTGGACACGTTTCTTACTGTGGGTCTCAGTTTTCTCACATATTGGGAGGAATGCAGTTGAACTTCTCGAGAAATAGAGACTTGTTTTCTTTTTTTGTGCCAGTTCAGATCAATTTGGACCAGCCACTTGGAGTTCTGTATTGAAAACAATTCTGAGACTGTACCCAAGCTCAGCAAGACAGATTAATGACGTCTTCCAGTGATTCAACACTGGGAATGGTGAGTATGCATGCTGACTATTTGCCATTTCTAGATTAAAAAAATCTCCAGGGTACCCCCATTTCTGACAGCCTGTGATTATATGCCTTACCGAATCACCAAGAGTATGTTTGGCTTGCTTACTTGCTCTTAACTGAGTAAAATATGCAACAAGACAATTTTTGTAAGTGAGAGACAATTTGGTTCAGCCCAACAAACACCCATTGAGCATCTGTATCATGCCAGGACCCAAGTTAAGTCTGGGGATACGAAGATGAGTAACAGGACTTTGTCCCTGTCTGGGAGGAGCTCATAGGACTAGGATTAGCAGGGTAGCATAGGAGGGGAAGTTAGATGCTTGAAAAGATTTCACATTTCAATATGATACAGAAAGTAGTACATCAGGGGTACATGTGGTCCGCTGAGGGAGCTCAGGGTCTGGACGCCTAATCAAAATTTTCCTAGACTCATATCCTGACCTGTGGGGTGGTAAGGCCAGCACTCTGGATATTCTCAAGAGTTCATGGGAAGTGACCCTTTCTCTCATCCCTTCCTTCTACCCTATTCTGCTCCATCATAGCCTCTTTTTCTCTCCTTTTGGAATTTACTCATAAAAGAGATGACACAGGCTACCAAGATGCACACCTGTTTCTCAGATAAGAATGTGAAGAGGCTGTATTTATGAAATGTTGGCCTATGGTTTTCCTCATTCTTTGCTATAAACCACCTGCCACCTTACTACAAACTCCTTCCACCTCCCACATTTGTACAGCTAAGCAGCCAGCTGTCAGTGCTTCAGAAGCATACACAAGTCAGACTTTACCTTTAAATGCACAGGGTGAGAGGCTTTGTGATAGCAAGAAGACGGCAAAGTGGTGGCCTGTGTGAGCAACCTACCAGAGACAGGTGGGAACATGATCTTCCCATGAGGTGCCAGGTGACGGCACCAGGAGTCAGCTTTCTTGTCCCCATTCTTGCCCTGTGTAGATCCCTGAAGCCCAGTCACAATCCTGAAGTGATGCATAGAGGAGCCAGACACCAACCTAACTGAGTGCATGTCAGGTATGAGGCAGGGGGTGAACAGAGACCCAGAATACAAATGAAGTTCAATTTAGAAAACGCAAAGTGACATATTTTTACACTTCAAAGTTGAGGACAAAAATATGTAGCTGCCACAAGAATATGGCTCTTTTCTTTCCCCAGAGGGGAAATAAGATCAGACTTGGTCTGTATATTTGAGCTTTTTTAAAAAAAAATCTATTGAAGTATAACATATACTCAGAAAACCACACAAATCAAAAGTGTACAGCCCAATTAATATTCGCAAGGTAAATTCACCACCTAACCAACAGCCACAGCAACAGACCACTGTCAGCCCTCAGAAGCCCTCATGTGCTTCCTTCCAATCACTAGCTCACCTCAAAAGATAACTGCTGTTCTGACTTCAACAGATTCATTTTGACTGTTTTTAAGCTTTATATAAGTGGAATCATTCAGTATATACTCTGGTGTCTGACTTCTTTCACTCAGCATTATATTTGTAAGATCACCCATGTTGTCATGTTGCTTGTATTTCATGCTACTCTCATTGCCACTAGGCATTTCATTACATGAATATACCATGACTTACGCATCCATTCTGTTGGATCTGGGCTGCTGCCAGTTTGGGGCTATTGCATAGCGCGCTACTCTAAATATTTCTTTTGGTACATAGA
The DNA here is from genome assembly GCA_028571685.1 of Heterohyrax brucei. Taxonomy (NCBI): domain Eukaryota; kingdom Metazoa; phylum Chordata; class Mammalia; order Hyracoidea; family Procaviidae; genus Heterohyrax; species Heterohyrax brucei. The sequence continues at coordinate 178,292,340 of CM053141.1, forward strand.
GGTATGCATTTCTACTGGGAACAATGCTAAATGTAGAATTGCGGGGTCATAGAGTATGTGTGTGGTTCTGTGTTAGCAGGCACTGACAAATAGTTTTCCAATGTAGTTGTTATGATCTATGCTCCCACTATCGGAGGAAGACTAATTAACAACCTGCATTATGGCACTTGGCTTTGGATGGCATTATGCAGATCACACAACCTTGTTTGCTGGAAGTACTGAAGACTTTAAACACTTACTGATGAAGATCAAGGACCACAGTCTTCAGTGTGGATTACTTCTTAACATCAAGAAAACAAAAATCCTCACAACTGGACCAGTAAGCAACATCACTACAAATGGAGAAAGCACTGAGGTTGTCAAGGATTTTGTTTTACTTGGCTCCACAATCAATGCGCATAGAAGCAGCAGTCAAGAAATCAAAAGACTTGCACTGGGAAAATCAGCTGCAAAGGACCTCTTTAAAAGGTTAAAAAGTAAAGATATTAAGGCAGAGCCAAGATGGCAGATTAGACACACGTTTCCTCAGCTCCTTCTGAAAACTAACGCCTGGATTGATAATTAAAGGGAGCCTCCTGGACACCCAGTGAGCCCTTGGACAAAACATGGGGCTGTCGATTTGGACTACATGCCGCTGAATGGGAAACTTCTTCTCTTTTACTGACCCCTGCCCTTGTTGAATTCTTGTTTTCACTGACTGAAGGTAATGGCAGTTTTAACTCTTTTTTCTCTATCACAGTCAGCAGGCAGGGCTTGGGCTTAACTGGTAGCAAAGATCAGCTACAGTGCTGGTGGGATCAGCAGGTGGAACAGCCACATTTTGAGAGCCCAACTCTGGACTTTGTTCACCTCTGCTTCTCCACTGTATCTTTCCAAAGTTCTGCAATTGAATTGAGTATTCCACAGCAGGCAGGAGAGCTTGTGTGGGACACCCTCTTGTTTGACTGGGAGGTGGAGTTACCCAAATGAAGACCTCAGCCAGGGACTAATTCCCAGGCTGGGATGCACTGCCAGCCTGGGGAGCACGTTTCCAGCAGAAAAGCTGTGTTTAGCACAGTGTGGCCTTACGGGTGGGGCCCAGCAGCAGATGACAGCAGGGCAGTAGCCTTTCCGTACTTTGCACTAGTTTACAGCAACTGAGATTGGATATAGAGGTGCTTACTTTGCCAGCTGGGGAGAAGGGCTTGCACACCTGACAGCCTGGCTGATTTTGGAAGATGTCAGATAGCTTTTACCTTTTAATATAAGACTACAGAAATAACTGTGGTGCATCTGATGGCATCTCTTCCAGCCTTTACTGACCCACATAATAGGGTCAGTTGACGCCCCCAGTGACACCATAAATAGGGTCTTTGCCGGTCAAGAGGTGGAGCCAGCTACCCCAGAGATTCCACTGGGCCCAGTCACTGGAGTACATAGAGGTGAGTGCTGATCACCTTCCTTCTCAGACTGCACTTCAGATCCTGTTAAAGTAACACTGGAGAAACTAAACAACTTCTAGATGCCCAAAAAGCAACAAACTCTGGCCAGAAACTTAAAGAAAAATTCACCTGTGACTCCAGAAAGCCCCCAAAAGAAAGAATCAAAAAACTTCCCAGACAAAAATGCCTTTCTTAAACTACCAGAGTTGAGTACAAAATGATTACATATAGAGCCCTTCTAGACATTATACAAAGCACAGCAGAACAAAATGAAAAAAAACAAGCAATCTGTTCAAATTGGTGGAACACCAGTATTATGAAATCCAACAAAACAACAACAACAAAAATCAAAGAAATAGAAAATTCAATTGAAACACAAGAAAACAGAATTGAACAAATTCACAGACTTTCTGACTTGGAAGACAAAGCTACCGACTCCAGCATCTATAAGGAGAAAGCAGAGAAAAGAAACAAGAAAAACCAAGAAGAATTAAGAAGCATGTGTGACTCTATTAGAGTAACAATCTACGATTAATTGGAGTTCCTGAACAGGGAGGAACACCTGAAAACACAAACAGTATTGTTGTACTGCTGACAGAAAACTTCCCTGAAATTATGAAAGAAGAGAATATAGATATCCAAGATGTGTATCAAATGCCACTCAATGTAGATCCCAAAAGAAAGTCTCCAAGACATATTATAATCAAGCTTAACAAAACGAAACATAAGCAGAAACTCTTAAAGGCAGCAAGACTCAAAGCAAAGGTAACATTCAGAAGGAAACCCTGAAGGCTTTTGTATGACTTCTCAGCAGAAACAATGCTGGCACAGAGGTAATGGGGTGACACATTCAAATCACTGAAGGAGAAAAACCTCCAACCAAGAATTACGTATCCCGCAGAACTATCTTTCAAATATGAAAATGAAATCAAGACATTCACAGATAAACAGTAACTCAGAGATTTTATAAAAATGAAAGCAAAGGTACAAGAAATACTGAAAGAAGCTCTTGCCTTAGAATAACAAAACCATTAACTCTATATTTTAGGAGACTATACAGGACACATCATGCAGAAACCTACTCAGTTACGGAAGACACAAAAATCAATCAAAGCTATGATATTAAAAGAAGTGATCCAATGATCATTTCATGAAAACTATGATATCATCATGATATCATCATATTAAAAAGAGGTATGTACTAGAGTAGTTATAGTCCCACTAGATGGAGAGGAATTAATAACATATATAGAAGTTAAACTTGGGCTTAAGTATAGATTATTAAACAGAAATCACAGGAGTAGCTACAAAGCACAATAAAGATGCAACATATCAAATCAAGAAATGTAACACAGGAGTCTCAACAAACACAAAAACAACACTAGAAAGGGTAAAAAAAATCAACCCATAAAGAAGAATGTCCCAGAAAAAAATAGTAAGAACAACAGAGACAACATCAACACAAAAATAAACACATCACAATGACAGCACTAAACACATCCCTATCAATAATTACGTTGAATGTAAATGCACTGAATGCTCCAGTAAAGAGACAATGAGAGACATCTTGGATCGAAAGACACGACCTGTATATACGTTGCTTACAAGAAACTCACCTTAGATTTAAAGATATGAACAAAGTGAAAATTAAAGGATAGAAGAATATATACCAAGCTAACAATATACAAAAAAGAGCAGGCATGGCAATACTAATATTAGATAAAATAGATTTTAATGTAAAATCCACCATGGTGAACAAGGATGGACACTATTGCTGAAAGGTTCAATACACAAGCAGGACTTAACAATTTTAAATATTTATGCACTCAATACTGGAGCATCTAATTGCATTGAAGAAATGCTGAGTACATTTGAAACGGAGATTGATCACTCCGCAATAATAGTGGGAAACTTTAACACTCCACTCTCAGTATCAGAGAGATCTACCAGAAAAAAACTCAGTACAGACACAGAAGATCTTATTGCCACAATTAAACAACTAGACTTCATCAACATATATAGAACTTTCTGTCCATCAGCAAATAACTACACCTTCTTCTGTAGTGCACATAGAACGTTTTCCAGAATAGACCATGTGTTAGGACATAAAGCAAATCTCAACAAAATCTATACCATTGAATTATTACAAAGCATCTTTTCAGACCATAAAGCCATAAAAGTCAAAATCAGTTGTGGAGAAAACATAGTTAGAAATTGGAACTTGTTGAAACTGAACAACATTTTGCTCAAAAAAACCATTGGTTATAGAAGAAATCAAGGACAAAATAACGAAATTTATAGATTGAAATGAGAATGAAAACACTTCCTACCAGAACCTATGGGATACAGCCAAAGCAGTGCTCGGGGGTGAGTTTATCTCTATAAATGCACACAACCAGAAGGGAGAAATAATCCAAACCAAAGAACTAACTTTACAACTTGAACGAGTAGAAAGAGAGCAACAGAGGAATCCATCAGGCACCAGAAGAAAACAGACCATAAAGATCAGAGCAGAACGAAGCAAATTAGAGGATAGAAGAATAATTGAAAAGATTGAGAAGACCAAAAGCTGTTTTTTGAAAAGATCACTAAGATTGAAAAAACTACTGGCTAAACTTACTAAAGAAAAACAAGAAAGGAAACAAATAGCCCAAACAAGAAATGAGATGGGAGATATCACAACAGATCCAACAGAAATTAAAAATATCATAATAGAATATTATGAAAGACAAATTTGAAAACCTAGAGGAAATGGACAAATTCCTAGCTTCATATCACCCACCAAAATTATCACAAGGTGAAGCAAAACAACTTAATAAACCATCACAAAGGAAGAGATTGAAAAATACATCAAAAAACTACCAACAAAAACAGCCCTGGCCCAGATGGCTTAACCACAGAATTCTACCAAGCTTTTAAAGAAGAGTTAATTCCGATACTACTGAGACTATTTCACAGCATAGAAATGTATGGAATACTCCCAAATTGGTTCTATGAAGCCAGCATAACCCTGATACCAAAGCCAGGGAAAGACCCAACAAAAAAGGAGAACTACAGACCAATATAACTCATGAACCTGGATGCAAAAATCTTGAACAAAATACTTGCCAATAGAATTCAACAACATATCAAAGAAATAATTCATCATGATCAAGTTGGATTCATACCAGGGATCCAAAGCTGGTTCAACATCGGAAAAACAATTAATGTAATCAATCACATAAATAACTCAAAAGACAAGAATCTCCTGATTTTGTCAATTGATGCAGAAAAGGCATTTGACAGAGTCCAATATCCATTCATGCTAAAAATTCTCAGCATAATAGGGATAGACGGCAACTTCCTCAATGAAATAAGGGCCATTTATACAAAACCAAGTGCCTACATCACCCTGAATGGAGAGAGACTGAAACAATTCCCCTTGAGAATGGAAACTAGACAAGGATACCCTCTCTCACCTCTCCTATTCAACATTGTACTAGAAGTTCTAGCCAGAGCAATTAGACAAGGCTGAGAAATAACAGGTGTCTGCATCAGTAAAGAAGAGGTAAAGATCTCCCTATTTGCTGATGATATGATTGCATAAGCAGAGAATCCTAAAGAATCCATAAGAAAACTACTGATAGAAAAAAAAAACTGATAGAAGAGTTCAGTAAAGTATTAGGATGGAAGACAAACATAAGTAAATCAGAAGGATTCCTTTATACCAACAATGAGATTATTAAAGGAGAAATCACCAAATCAATACCATTTACAATAGCCCCCAAGAAGATAAAAAACCTAGGAATAAATCTAACTAGAGAAATAACAGACCTTTACAAAGAAAACTACAAGCCCTTACTACAAGAAACTAAGAGAGACTTACATAAACAGAGAAACCTACGCTGCTCGTGCATGAGAAGATTTACGATTGTGAAAACGTCTATTTTACCCAAAACAATCTACTTACATAATGCAATCCCAATAAAAATTCCTGTGACATTTTTTAATGAGATGGAAAAACAAATCATCAGCTTTGTTTGGAAAGTGAAGAAGCCCTGGATAAGTAAAACACTACTGAAGAAGAACACACTGGGAGGCCTCTCACTACCTGACTTTAGAACCTATTACACTGCCACAGAAGTAAAAACATCCTGGCACTGGTAAGGAAAGAGACATGTAGACTGATGGAACAGAGTTGAGACACAGAGACATCATGATCCTCCTATGAACAGTTGATATTCGACAAAGGCCCTAAGACTTTAAACTGGGGTAAAGGCAATCTCTTTAACAAAAGGTGCTGGCAAAACTGGATATCCATCTGCTAAAAGTGAAACAAGATCCATATATCACACCTTATACAAAAACCAACCCAAACTGGATAAAAGACCTAAATATCAAGTCTAAAACAATAAAGCTCATCCAAGAAAAAACAGGATCAACAATGGAAGTTTTAATTCACAATGTAAACAACTTCAAAATCTCACAAATCATGATCAACAGAAGAGAAAACAGATAAATGGTAACTACCATGAATCAAACACTTTTGCTCATCCAAAGACTTTATCAAAAGAATTAAAAGACCACCTACAGAATGGGAAAAAATACTTCTAACTATATGTCAGACCGACATCTGATCTTCATAGTCCATAAGGTACTACAAGATATCAATAAGAAAAAGATAAACAATCCAATTAAGCTGTGGGTGGTGGAGATGAACAGACACTTCTCTAAAGAGGATATCAAGGCAGCCAAAAGACACATGCAGATATGCTCACAATCATTAGCTATTGAAGAAATTCAAATCTAAACTATGATGGGATATCATCTCACCCTAACAAGAGTGGCTATGATCCAAAGAACACAAAAGAACAAATGCTGGAGAGGCTGTGGAGAAATTGGAACTCTCCTACACTGTTGGTGGGATTCCAAAATGGTACAACCTCTTTGGAAAGCAATTTGATGCTTTCTTAAAAAGCTGGAAATAGATATATCATTTGATCCAGTAATCCCACTGCTGGGAACATACCCTACAGAATCAAGGGCATTCATGCCTACAGCTATACGTGCACAAATGTTTATTGCAGCATAGTCCACAATAGCAAAAAGTTGGAATCAACCCAGATGCCCAACAACAGATGAATGGATAAATAAACTATGGTACATATACTCAGTGGAACACTATGCAATGATAAAGAACAATGATGATTTCAGGAAGCATCTCATAACCTGCTTTCAATTGGAAGACATTATATTGAGTGAAAGTAGTCAGCAACAAAAGGACAAATATTGTATGAGATCCCTATGATAAGATATTAAAAACAGACTCATGTATAGAAGAAAAGACTCTCTGATGGCTGCAAGGGTGGGGAGGGAGTGAGGGAGAAGATTGGTTATGGATTAGATAGTTGACAGAAATTTGTTTGGGTGAAATCAGTGACAACACACATTAGAAAAGACATCAGTTTAACTGTACTTCAATGTAACATGGATACTCCTTCAATCTTATCCCCAAATTGCAAAGACACAGTAGCAGGAGTCCAGGGACCATGCTTTCAGGGGACATTGAGGCCAACTGGCATAACTAGCGTATTGCTAAGAGAGTCTTCTGCACCCCACACTGGCGTTTGGGTCTTAAAAGCTAGCAAATTGCCATTTGAGGCACACCAATCCCAAATCAGCAGGAACAAATGATCACCAACAACCACAAAGACATGAGAGAAAGAGAACCTAGAAGACAGAGAGACCCACGTGAGTGGGTGACTACATCAATATGTTACCAGAGGAACCAGATGGTGACTAGTCACCACAAGTGATAGCCGTGATGGGGCTTACAAAGTTGGGTCTCACTGGCAACATGAGAACAAAAAGGGGTACACCCTGGGAATGCCACTAAAAGACTGCAATTGATGGTCCAGTGGCCTTGGGGTTTCCCTGGGAGCTTGGTCCCCAGTCCTGATGCTGCCATTGTCCATAAATCATTACTGAGGTCAATTGTTCAGACAGGAATGGACTGGACTCAGTGACACAGAGTAACCGTATCATGTGTGCACTTTATGCTTCTATAGGATGTTTGCCTGCTGGCTTCTTACTGGACGGGGGAGAGGTTGGAGGGGAGGGGACAGGAGATTGTTAGGAGGATATCACATGTATAGAATGGATAGGAGGAATGTGCTCTCACTGGGCAGGGAGAGCAGTGGGAGCTGCATGTAGTCAGGCATGCAAATTTATACTGGATTGTACACTTTCGCTCAATCACAATGAATAAGAACAAAAAAACAAAAGTAAAGATGTCCTTGAAGTCTAAAGTACAACTGACCCAAGCTACAGTATTTTCAGTTTCATCGTATGCATGCAAAAGTTGGACAATGAATAGGGAGGCCAGAAAAACTGATGCCTTTGAATCGTGTTGTTGGAGAGGAATGTTCAATGTACCAAGGGCTGCCAAAAGAGCAAACAGATCTGTTCCGGCAGAAATACAGGAAGAGTGCTCCTTGCCAGGAATGTGTGTCTTACATACTTTGGACATGTTGCCAGGAAGGATCAGCACCTGGAGAAGGACATCATGCTTGGTAGAGTAGAGAGTCAATGATAAAGAGGAAGACTCTAAACAAGAGACGGTTTGACACAGTGGTTACAACAACAGTCTTAAGCATAAAAACAACTGTGAACATGGCACAAGACTGGGCAGTGTGTCATTCTGTTGTGCACAGGGTCTCTGTGAGTTGGAACCAACTTGACGGCACCTAACAACAATGTGCTCCCACCAGCAAAGCAATAGAGTACCAGTCTCTACACGCCTTTGCCAGCATCTAATATTGATAGTTTTTTTTACATTCATCTTAGTTTATGTTAGAATTTTAGTGAGCTTACCAAAAAAGAAAACAAATCCATTCCTTCTAGTCAATTCTAACTAATAGCAATCCTATCAGACAGAGTAGAACTGCCCCATAGAGTTTCCAAGGAGCAGCTGGTGTATTTGAACTGCCAACCTTTCATTTAGCAGCCATGCTCTTACCCACTGTGGCACCAGGGCCACAAATACGGGTTACTGAAGAGCTAATTCCAAGTCTGCATAGCTTGGCTTTAACCATTTCCTCTTTTAGGGGGGCTCTCATCTCCTTTACTCTGTCATCTAGAAATTTGGAATATAGGGAAGAGTTACAGCTGCTAACCTTAAAGCTGGCAATTCAAATCTATCTGGCGCACCTTAAAAACTCAATGGGGCAATTCTACTCTGTCCTGTAGGGTTGCTATGAGTCAGAATCGACTTGACAGCTATGAATTTTGGTTTTTTATTTGTTTGTTGTTTTTACCACCATAGAATATTGAAATTGAAGAGGTGTATTTCAGATCATCTATCCCACTTTATTATTATATAGATGAGGAAATTAACACAGCAAGGGGAATTAAGTTTTCCAGAATGCCCCAGCCAGACAGGGCCTGAAGCAGAACCAGGGCTAACATCCCCTGGCCACAAATCCACTGCTTTTTCTGCCTTCCTGTGTTGTCCCTTAAGTATAACTTCCAAAGGTCACTGCTAACACTGATAGTTCTAGATGTTCTTTGAGGAGAGAAATCAAAACACATCAGCCTATGTCCGGACTGCTAAGCAACCCATGCAGCCTACCCCTTTGGTGCTGGATAGCTGGGGTGAGTGTGCCAAAGTAGAACAGATGAGCGGCATGACCCAGCCTCGTTGTCTGCCTGACGATTGAGGTCAGATTGTATTTGGAAGCTTCCAGAGGCCACTCTAATTCTCATTTCTCTTCATGTCTCCCTGATCTTCCTGTCTCATCAGCCTTGGAATCTGCCCACAAACTTCATGCTCCAGTTCCCAGATGGAGCCACAATATCAGGGGGGTGTGTGGTGATTGTACTGCTCTCTGTCTCATATTTTTTTTATGTTTATAAAGTGATCTCGTCACTTTGTCTTACAGAAGGGCAATACTAACACTTATTCAGTGCTTATTACATGCTAGTTATCACATTGCTTAATCATCATAACTGCTTTATGAGGCAAGTACTATTTTATCCCTACTTTACAGATGAAGTGTGGGTGTCTTATAACAGTTTTGTCCAACAACCCAACTAAAGTGGCTGACCAAGATCTTGGACCCAGACTTCAAGGCCACACTCTCAACCATGCCTCTGCAGACTCCATTAACTGTGATGAGAATAAGTAGGGAGAAAACGCTGGTTCTGGGTGTGCGTTTCTTTGAGAAAACCATATAAACGAAAATCTGAAGCTCTGAAGCAGACATGTTTCCTCACAGAAGGAACGCAGAGATGTTTAAATCCAGAGATCCACTGGGAGCAATGAAATGTTTGTTTTCAAGGAATTTACTACTTGACTTGGAGGCCTGGCAGAGCTAGAGGAAGTCAGCCCGAGTGGCAGGGAACATCTAACCTCCAGTGACCACTTGGAAATTAAGATAAAACATCTCCTCAACTGAACAGATGTTGGAGCAAACTTTTTCGTGCTATTATGGTTAGATGCCATCCAGTTGGTTTCAACACATAGCAGTGGGACTTAGAATGAAACACTACCTGGTCCTGCACCAGCCTCACAGTCATTGCTTTGTCTGAGCCCATAGTTGCAGCTACTATGTCAATCCATCTCCTTGAAGTTCTTCCTCTTTCTAGCTGACCCTCTACTAAATATGAAGTCCTCGTCCAAGGACTGGTTCCTCCTAATACCAAGTTCAAAGTACGTAAAAAGTCTCACTATCCTTACTCCTAATGAGCATTCTGGCTATACTTCTACCAAGATAGATTTGTTTGTTCTTTTAGCAGTCCATGGCATATTCAGTCTTCTTCAATACCATGATTCAAAAACATCAATTCATCTTCAGTCTCACTTATGTGTGGTCCAGCTTTTGCATGCATAGGAACTACAAATACTCATTGCCATTGAGATAGTTCCAGTTCTTAGTGACCCTATAGGACAGAACAGAACTGTCCTATAGAGTTTCCAAAGAGCATCTAGTGGAATCAAACTGCTCACCTTTTGGTTAGCAGCCACGACTCTTAACCACTGTACCGTAACAGTTTCCTTCACATGTGCCTGTACAGAGACCAAGAGGCAGTCCTTTGAACAGAACAAAGAGATGCTACACGGCTTAGAGTCACGAAAGGTGTGTCAGAGTTGTATACTTTCACCATACTTATTCAATCTGTATGCTGAGCAAATTCAATCTGTGTTTTGACAAGCTGGACTACATGAAGAACACAGCATTTAAGATTGGAGGAAGACTCATTAACAACCTGCAATATGCAAATGCCACAACATTTTTTTGCTGAAAGTGAAGAGAGTTTGAAGCACTTACTATTGAAGATGAAAGGCTACAATCTTCATTGTAGACTGCACCTCAACCTCAAGAAATCTTCACAACTAGGCCAATAAACAACATCAAGATAAATGACAAAAAAAACTGAAGCTTTCAAAGATTTCATTTTACTTAGATCCATAATCAATACACATGGAAGCAGTAGCCAAGAAATCAAACAATGTATTGCACTGGGCAAAAGCACTGCAAAAGATTCTTTCAAGGTATTCAAAGCAAGGATATCACTTTGATGACTAAGGTTTTCCTGGCCTAAACCATGGTCTTTTGAATCACCTTTCTTCTCATGCATGTGATGAAAGGCCTGCCAACAGGTTTCTGCAAGGATTACAACAAAAAACACTATGAAGTTCAGTTCTACTCTGTGACACTTGGGATCATCACGATCTGGAGTCAATTCAACAGCAACACTTTGGTTTCGTCTTTACAAAAATGGAGGTACACCTGTATTTTTTCCTCAGAGTAAAGGGGAGCCTGTGTCAGAGTTAAGGCTGGATATTCAATGGGCAGAAGTTAAAGGTACATCTGGCCCTGATACTGGAATAGAGAAATAGTTACTCTGAATAATCATAGGGTCAGTGAAAAAAGCAAAGACCCTCAGCAAGATGAATTGACACAGCGGCTGCAATGATGGGCTTAAGCATAAAGACAATTGTGGGCCCGGCACAGTACTGGGCAGTGTTTCGTTCTGTTGTGAATGGGTTCACTACAAGTCAGAACAGACTTGACAGCACCTAACAGCAACATGGAGAAGGATTTTTAGGAAACAGAGTAAAGAACACAAAAATTTGTGTGGGATCTTCGTTGAGAGTAGAGATCAGGATTAGAAATTTTGACTCTAAACATCTGCAACTCACTTCTGAATGGTCAAAAAGAGTCACTGTCCTTATTTGTCCACCTAAAATCTTCCAATAGAAAAAGACCCAAACTGCATGCTGTGGCTTCCAAGTCTCTACCTAGTCTGGTTCCTGTTTGCTTCACAATCTCTTTTGTTTTGCTAGGTCCTTTGCTGTTGTGGCCACACTGGTTTCACTTCTGCTCCTTGAACATTGTCTAGATCATCTAGTGCTGCCGTGACGGAAATGCCGCACGAGGATAGCTTTCACAAAGAGAAATTTATTCTCTCATCGTTGAATAGGCTTGAAGTCTGAATTCAGGGTGCTAGCTCCAAGGGAAGGTTTCCTGTTTCTGACAGCTCTGGGGCAAGGTCCTTGTCACCAGTTTTCCACTAGTCAGGGAGCATCTCAGTGCAGGAACCTCAGGTTCCAAAGACAAGCTCTGCTCCCAGCATTGTTTTCTTGGTCATATGAGGTACCCTTGTTTCTCGGATTGCTTCTCTCTTTTATATTCCAGAAGACACTGGTTTAAGACACTATCTAATCTTATTGATCTTCTCAATGTAACTGCCAATAGCCCATCGTATTGCAGTACACAGGAAAATCACATCAGATGACACAACTGTCGACAATCATATAGTACTGGGAATCATGACTAGCCAAGTTGACAGATATTTTCAGAAGAGACAATTCAACCTATAGCAACATACGACACTCGGTCCTTTCCAGGCCCTTTGCAGCCACCAGTTGCTCTGCCCACAGTGCTCTCCCAGGCTCTTTGCTCAGCTCAAAGATTGCTTCTCTAGGAAGTCTCACATTTACTAGGTTGTCCTAATTCCTTCATAACCCTTCCCACTGTGTTTCATTATCTTGTCCCTGTATCTATACCTGTTTATTGTCTGTTTTCACTCAATAGTCTGCAAGTTCCATGAGGGAAAGGAATATACTGTGTCTTTTAAGACTCAGTGTCATCAACACTTAGAAAGGTACTTGAACTGCTGAACACTCAGCATGAACTTGTTGAATGACAGTGAATGAGCTGCAGTCAGAACTAAATATATCACCAGCTATGCAAGGAATATTTAAGCTCCTGGTTTCTATTAATTAACACCAGTTTTAACACAAAATAGAACCAATCCTCCCTTGAAAACCAGTCTTCTCTATCTTCTGTGCTGATCAGGAATACCACTGCCGTCATTACCATTGTGTATTAACTTGGCTAGGCCATGATTCCCAGTGGTTTGGCAGTTGTGATGTAGTTCGTCAGTCATATGATGATGTGCTCACCTGCATGATGAGATCTTCTTTGAGAAGCTTGTCAGTTAAAAGGGAGTTTCCCAGGGAGTATGGCCTGCACACAGTATAGGCGAACTTTCTAGCAAGGCTTGTGGGCTTTGATTCACACTGGATCCTGCTACTGGCTGCTATTCACTTGGTTCTTGAGACTTGAGCTAGCAGCTTACCTGCTGTCTGGGCTGTCAGACTTTGGATTCAGTGATATTTTCAGCCTGTGAGTAAGAGCCCTGCTGTCTGAACTGCCAATCTTGGGTTTCTCTGTCCTTGCAGATACATGAGTCTGGAGCATCCTGTGGCTTGATTCATGAACTTGGGATATCAGACCACAACCACATGAGTCATTTCTTTAATTCCATCCTCTCTCTATATATACTTACAGGTTTCATGGCTTCGCTTCTGTAAAGAAACAAACCAGACCATGTTTCCCAGATCTACACCCATAAAAGACAAAGATTTGAAATATAGGCAATCCAATATCATTTTATGGTTAAAGAACCACCAAGTAGCATCTATGCAATTCTGCCTCCACCTCTGATTCATAGACACACCTGCGAAGGAGGTCTTGACATGTGTGTGTTTCGTGCCAGTCAGCTTGGAACTCAGCTGCTTAAGAAAGGGCTGATAGAAACAAAAGTTTTCATGAAAATTGAGGGAAAAGGCAATTAGAATACACATGTCACTTTTCACATCTAGTCTCGGCCTCAGAGAGCCATGAAGATCATAACAGAATGTAGAGGAAAATAATGTGGAGAAACACTTGAGATGTATTTTCCTAGTATTTGAAACTTTCTTGGAAGGTACAGTGTTTCTTTCCACTTATCATTGTATATGTTAAATATTCCCAGGATTTTTCAGTCAAGAATTCAAAATTGTCCAGCCATAATATGCAACATGGAAACTGTGGTGTCGTACTGCTTAAGCGTTATGGCTGCTAGCTAAAAGTTTGGCAGTTCAAATCCTCTGGGAGCTCCTGGGAAGCTCTGTGGGGCAGTTCTACTTTGTCCATAAAGTCATTGTAAGTCAAAATCAACTCAACAGCAGTAAGTTTTCTGGGTCTTAATATGCAACACTACAGTTAGAGCTTAACTAACAAGAGTTCCCAGAACAAGTGATAATAATGACCTCTCATATTGGTTTCTATCAGTGAAGACGGTTTGGCCCATAAATAATAGAATAGCAGACCAACAGTGGCTGAAACAATACAGACATCTATTACCTCACCTAACAAGAAGTTTACAGGTAGATATTTCCAGAGCTGGTTCATCAGCTCAATAAGTCATTAAAGATTCAGTATTCTTCTCTTTGTTTCGCCTTCCTTATCTATTGGCTTTGTGTCCTCACACTTGTTGCCTCACTGTCACGAAACAGAAGCCATAGTTCTAGATATCACATCTGTGTTCAAGATACGAAAAAAGAATAAAGGGTAGCGCTAATGAGTTCTCTTTATTCGTTTGTATCTTTAATTAAAAGCAAATTATTTCCCATCCGCCCAAGGGAACTTTTGCACATACATTATTGTTCAGAACTGAGTGTAATGGCCACCTGTAGATGCAAGGGAAGCTGAAAAAAAGGCTGGCTAGTAAAGGTAAAAGATGGCTAAGAGTGGCTTAAACCAGCAGTGATCCATTCCTTTAGGTGAGATAAAGTACTTCCTTGAACAAAGTGATGATTCTGTTAGCAGAGAAGCTGAGATGAGGCTCCTCACAGAATGTGCCAAAAAATGCCGTGTAATGTTCTTTTCCTTATTGAACTCCCTCTATTCTGCTTATATCAGTTTGAATGGATTTCTGTTTACCAAGAACCAGAGTCTTGATTAAGAGTGGGTCTGGATATAGTCTAATTTTCTTAATCCTTAACACAAGGTTCTTTCTTCCCCAAAACATGACAGCTTGAAGGAAAAAAGATAATGTTAGAGGTACACTAAGAAGTGGACACTACAAGGCATCTCTAACATTCCATTTTCAAGGTTCTAAAAATGGTAGCTGAAAAGGCCATCCTTATTTTTACACGATTATCCAGAAAGGGTGACTAGTGCCTGGAATTTGGGGGCTTGCTTTGTACTTTAAATTATATAGCCTTATAGAAAAGCATGAATTCTTCTCCATAAATGAAAGGCATTAACAATTAATTCAGTTTCAACACATCGGAGAGGAGACTTGTAGAGACAATTATTTACTGAAGGGACACATAACCCGGTTGGACCTGACATTTATTGTCTCTCCCTTTGAAAACAGTTAAAATTGCACAACTCATATTTTGCACTTCTAATATTTGCTTCTTGGTGATAGCCACAAAGAAATAATGATAATATTAAAAAAATTAATTCTGTCTGTTGGCTTGGAATAGACTTTGAAATTCCTCCCCCTCACACAAAAGAAAACAAACAGAAAACTTCTCTGGCTGTACAAAGGATTAAAGGACATCACCATGCAAATGTGAAGCGCTACTGTCCCCTGGAGCTGTGACAGCCTGGAGAAGCACAGGAAGTGACACAAACTGATTCTGGTCTAAACTCAGGCCTTCCTCAGGTTTGTGTTCTGTGACAGCTTCAAGGTTGGATTGGGACCAAATTCTTTCAGTGGTGTGTTTCAAGTCCAGGGTTGGTCACTTCCCTGAAGTAGGCCTACCCTCTGTTTGCTCCTTGACCTCCTCCCACGAAGCTGGGATGGTTTTCTAGAGAAATAGCTGTTACATTCCCCTACTTACTTTGTCCTTGCTTTACCCAGAAGGAATGCCAACTAACATTTACTGGCTGGATTAGGGATTGTCTGACATCGTTACTGTCCTCTATGATAGACTGTATTGTAAGAGCTTGACTAGCAACCAGCCTTTTTTTCTTTTTCTTTACCTGGTAAAACTATTCTCTCCCCCTATAAAAACAGTTTGTTTGTTTAAGTGGGGCCTATTCATCATTGTTTCTAGATGTCATAACGATTTTTCCTTTAACTGTTTTCTTTGGCAGTCTTTAATTCCGCATACTTTTCTGTATGATGATTGTGGATCCCTAGGTAGCACAAACAATTAAGCACTCAACTACTGACCTAAAGCTTAGTGTTTCTAACCCACCAAGCAGTGCCATAGAAGGAAGTTCTAGCAATCTGCTTCCATAAAGATTACAGCCAAGAAAACCCGACGGAGTACCGTTCTCCTTTAGAATGCATGGGATCTCCATGAGTCAGAATTAACTCAGTGGCAATAGGTTTGTTTTTTTTTTTGCATTTGGGGGCTAGTTGAATTGCTATTTCAACTAAATCCTTTACCATAGGCCACAGAGCTTCATGGAGCATGCAAGGCGAGCTCATGACTTGGCAAGTCTTTGCTTTCTGCTTCTGAGCCCTCTGGTGTCGGAATAAAATGTGAATAAAGAGTTTAAAACATTTTACTACCTTGCTAGGCAAACAGTAACCTCAGGTGTTAAAAACATTTCTATCAACATGAAAGAAATTTGTGCACTGACTTAAGAAAGAATGAAAAGAAAAATAGGATGAGTCCTTGGATGTAAGGCCAATAATCAGACTCAAGATTTTTGCAGCTCTTTGGAGAAAAACCTCATGCTAACGCACTCAGTATTTTTTTCTTTCAACAGCTTGTACTAGAATGTGGAAAAGCAGCAGGAAAAAGAAAGAAAAGAAAAAAACCGTGTGATGTTAATGGGCCTGCAGAGATCACTTTGAAATATTGAACATCTCCATGAGAACAAACTTAATAGCTTCCACCTGATGTCGCAGTCACTGGTTCTCATTAAGAATTCAATCACAGAAGTGAGTTTTCTTGACGTAGACTATGACTGGGCCCTTCAGGGAACAGAAGGTTGTCACTCAGTGCAAAGCTGGCCCTTTTGCTCTGTGACTTCGTCCGTAAAGCTGTGGTTTTGATTTCAGTGGTCTCTTTTTAAAGCTATGGCCACTGCAGCCGGGCAGTGACTCAAGCAGATGGCTGACTGTGTCAAGCCACTTCTGATTGGTAATAAAAATACCAGAAGCTACATTCATTGTGTGCCAATACGTGAGGCTACTGCTGATTCCTTTGTATCTCTAGATTCTATTTTGAGAGCAGGTCGATCTTTTCCATGCAGAACTCTCACGGAATGAGCAATTGCACCAGGTGTGTGTTTCAAACATCTACTTCAGTTCATTAAAGCCAGAATCAGGATTTAAAACAAAACAAAACAAAACAATCACCCTTCAGAACCTGACCCTCATGCTCCAAGGTTTCTGACGTACTTCCATAATTTAGGGGTGAGGGAAAGAAGAATTTCAGTGTTATTTTCAAAAACCCACCAGAAGTACTCTCAAACTGAAAGACTAACTCAAATTGTGTTGCCGCTCTCTTCCCTTGAGAGATGATGTTAACAAACAAAGAAATGGAAAAATGTAGAATTTGGGATAGGGTGGGAGTGGAGGCAGCTTCAAAACACTGAGTAACACATCCCCTAGGTGGGGAGTCCGTGAATAGTTAATTGAAAATTGGTCTTGAACTAGGCAATCTAAAGTGATAGCTTTGCTTAGGTTATTGCATTAATTCCTGTTATGAATTGAATTATGTCTTCCAAAATGGTATGTTGAAGATCTAACCCCTGTGAACGTGACCTTGTTTGAAAATAGTGTTTTTCTTTGCAGATGTTATCAGTTACTATGATTACACCAGAGTAAATCAAAAACCCAAACCAGTTCTTGTCACATTGATTCCAACTCACAGTAAGCCTATAGGACAGCATAGAACCACCCCGTAGAGTTTTCAGGGATTCAAACTGCCAACCTTAAGATTAGCAGCTGTAGCATTCAACCACTATGCCACCTGAGTAGGAAAGGTCTTGATCCTAATCCCTCCTGAGTAATAGAAATCATTAACCCATTGCCTCTGAGTCAATTCTGACTCACCAAGAGCTTATAGTACAGAGTAGAACTGCCCCATTGGGTTTCCAAGACTAATTTTTATGGAAGCAGACTGCCTTATCATTCTTCCTTGGAATGGCTGGTGAGTTCAAATTACTAACCTTTTGGTGAGCAGCCAGCTACTTTAATCACTTCTCCTTAATCCCTTCTGTCTTAAAAAGAGGGGAAACAGAGAGCAAAACAAAATCCCACACAGAGGAGGGACTTCATAGGAGGGTCTGTCTACAGCCAAAGAATGTCAAAAAACTCTCAGAGTAGAGGCAGATGAGATCAGGTGCATTCAGGGTGGTATGGCTAAAGATAAGAGGAAGAGCTAAGGTGGCACAGTAGTCACATGTTTGCTGTAATTCATCTTACAACACCCACCCCTCAGTAAATTAATTACGTATGACATTCTAGGCACCCTGAACATCAAAAGCAAAGTTGAGAAATAGACTGAGTGACAGGAAAGGGAGAGTAGGTCCAGTAGCACTGAAGACTGGCCAGACCTGACCTGATGAGAATGGATACCCTGCAGGCAGGTTGGCTAATGAGCCTGGTGAGGGGAATAGTGGCCTTCAGAAAGTATTTTCCATACTGGGATAGACCAAGCAGCAGGAAACCCACTCACATCTCCAGAATCAGTGAAAAAATGGCATCCAGTCATCAAAAGTTAAGCAGTTTGCATATCACGTACCTCAAGTGGATCTAAAACTTTCCTTCAAGATAAACCTCTCTCCATTTTACCTGCAGTTCCTTCTCCACACTCTACACTGTGCTTGAACTGGCTCCAGAGACTGATACATCCACAGGGAGGAAGTAAGAGCCCTTATATGTCCTGAGCTATTCTGCCAGCCTTGGAGAAGGAGCAAATGAACAAACAGGGAAAAAAATAATATGCCAGTGCTAAGCCAGGAATCCAGGACAGAAACAGTTACTTTGGTAGTCAGAGGCACAAATAAAGTTTATGGACTTTGAATGCCTTTCATCCCTGCATACAACACTGGCACACATAGTCCAGCTGCAAAACCTATCCACCCACGTGTTTTAAGTAACAGGGACATGCTTTCCTCAGAGACACTCAGAGGTAACTGCTAGCCCTGGACCTTCCTCAACATATGCAGCCTGACACCTATGCCTACACAAATCACCCTGCTGCTTTAAGACTATAGGTGAGAGCCCACAGAATGTACTTGGTGACCAACTACCTACACATCTGAACTAAATCCATGAAAGAAAAGTAGATGGACTCCTGGATTGAAATACCTAGTATTTCTAGTAACAGCTCTAACCACTCAATGACAGGACATTAGAGGTTCAAAGAAGCCAAAAATCAAACTAGCTGATATGATCAGCCTATTTAAGCACTACAAAACAAGATGCTAGAACACAGTAAGAAAACATCAAATAAGTAAATAAAACATACTGATGGTTCAGAGAAAATACTATCAAATTACATAGTGATGGCATCAGAAATCTCACAAAACAGAATCAAGAAACTTTCCAGATGAAAATAACTTCCTGGAATTGTCAGAGATAGAATGCAAAAGATTAACATGCAGAACTCTGTGAGACATCAGGAAAAAGATCAAACAAAATGCAGCAGAGCATAATGACAAACTGAACAGGTTGAAAGAAGCCATAAAGTCATAGCAATCAGAAAATCAGAAGACTAACAATAAAATTTCAGAATTAGACAACTCTATAGGAAGTTTTATAGTGACATGCATAAATAGCTGGAAATAGCAAACCAAAAGGGAAGAACATGTCCTGCATTTCTCAAACTGAAAGAACTGAAGAAAAAATTCAAGCCTCGACTTGCAGTAGTGCAGGATTCCCCAGGGAAAATGTTAAACGACTCAGGAAGCATCAGAAGAAGATGGAAAGGATACACAGAGTCAATATGTTGAAAGAATTGGTTGATGTTCTACCATTTGAAGAGGTAGCATATGATCAGGAGCCAATAGTACCGGAGCAAGAAGTTGAAGCTACATTAAAGGCAATGGCAAAAAACAAGACTCCAGGAATTGATGGAATATTTTAATAAACAGATGCAGTGCTGGAAGTGCTCACTTGTCTATGCCAGGAAATTTGGAAGACAGCTACCTGACCAAGGAACTGGAAGAAATCCATATTTATGCCTGTTCCAAAGAAAGATGGTCCAACTGAATATGGAAATTATTGAATATCATTAATATCATACAAGTAAAATTTTGCTGAAGACTATTCAAAAGCAATCACAACAGAACTGCAGGAATTCAAGCCAGATTGGGAAGAGAATGTAGAACCAGGGATATCATCACTGATGTCATATGGATCTTGGCTGAAAATAGAGTATACCAGAAAGATGTTTACCTGTGTTTCATTGACTATGCAAATGCATTCAACTGTGTGGATCATAGAAAATTATGGCTAACACTGTGGAGAATGGAAATTCCAGAACACTTTATTGTGTTCTTAAGGAATCTCTACATGGATCAAGAGACAGTCATGTAAACAGACACCTTTGAATTGTGGTGCTGGAGAAGAATACCAAAAGAACAAACAGATCTGCTCTGGAAAAAGTACTACCAGACTGCTCCTTGGAAGCACAGATGGGGAGAAAGCATGTCTTACATACTTTGGACATGCTGTCAGGAAGGATCGTACCTAGAGAAGGACTCATGCTTTAACAAAAGGTCAGTGAAAAAGAGGAAGACCATCAATGAAATGGATTGACACAGTGTCTGCAATGATGAACTTAAGCACAAAAACAATTGTGAACATGATGAAAGACAAGGCAGTGTTTTCTTCTGTTGTGCGTGCAGTCACTGTGAGTCAGAACTGACTGGACATCACTAACAACACAACAGCAACATAGGAACTCAAAGGTCAACAGTTCAAATCCCCCAGGCACTCTTTAGAAATTCTATGGAACAGTTCTCCTCTGTCTTTGGGGTCGCTATAAGTCAGAATCAAATTGATGGCAGTGAGTTTGGTTTGGTATAGAAAGTCAATAAAGGAAAATCAAAGCAGTAGAAGTCAGAATTAGTGAGACTTAAAACAAAGCTTTAGACACCCACATATTAGAGGAAAATTCAGATAACAGAGTTTTTAAAAAGGAAGAAATACTAAGAATTATGTTAGACTTTGTAGATAAATAATCTATGAGTAACTGGAACACCAGAAGAGGGGATTAAGACAAAATACAGAAAGAATTTTTGAAGATTTGTTGACAGAAAACTTCCCTGACATCATGAAAGATGAAAAGCTGTCTATTCAAGATGCTCATCAAACTCCATACAAGATAGATCCTAAAAGAGAAAAAAGGACATATTATAATTAAACTTACCAAAGCCAAAGATAAGAAGACAATTTTGAAATTATCTCTAGGGATGAATGAAAAATGATCTACAAAGGAGAGTCAATAAAACTAAATTTGGACTACTCCACAGAAACCATGCTGGCAAGAAGGCAATGGGATGACATATACAAAGCCCAGAGGAAAAAATTAGCCAGCCAAAAATTACGTATCTAACAAAACTGTTTTTCAAATATGATGATGAAGTTAGGGCATTTCCAGAAAAACAGAAGTTTAGAGACTTTGCAAAAACCAAACCAAAATTAACCAAAATTACAAGAAACACTAAAGGGAATCCTTTGGTAAGGAAATCAGTGACATCAGATCACAACCAAAAACTAGAACATAGGACAGAGCAACCATATATCAAATCAGATAGGAAAACTACAAAAATAAATCAAGGCCAAAACACTGAAAACAGGGAAACAGAGATGTCGTTATGTAAAAGATGACAACATTATAACAAAAAAGAACTAAAAAAACTGTAGTCATAGGTCATTGACATGGAGAGGAAATCAAGATGTTGCAAAGAAATTAAGGACTGGTTTAAATTTAGAATAATAGGGGTAAATATTAAGGTAACCACAAGGAAATTAATAATATTGCACATCAAAATATCAAAGAATAAAAACATGAATTCTCAGTGAATACAAAACCAACAACAATGAACAAGACAAAAACACATACAGAAAAATGTCTCAGCACAACAAATCAAGTGGATCAAAGAAACTCAGTAACACACACAAAAAAGGCATCAAAATGACAGCAATAAAGTCATACCTATTAATAATTGTGTAGAATGTAAATGGATTAAACATATCAATAAAGAGACAGAGAATGGCAGAATGGATTGAAGAAGCATGATCCATAGATAAGCTGCCTACAAGAGACACACCTTAAACTTAAAGACACAAACAAATACTTAAAGGATGGGAAGAGATATATCAAGCAAACAACGCTCATAATGAAACAGGAAGGGTGTTTTAGTCAGCTGGGGCCGCTCTAACAGAAATACCACAGAGTGGATGGCTTTAACAAAGAAAGATTTATTCTTACACAGTCCGGTAGGTTACAAGTCCTTATTCAGGGTGTCCGTTCCAGGGAAAGACTTTCCCCTTGTTGGCTCTGGGGGAAAGTCCGGTATTGCATCAGTCTTTGTCCAGCGTCCTCACGCAAGAACCTCTGGTCTGAAGGACACGCTCTGCTCCCGGTGCTGCTTGCTTGATGGTAGCGAGGTTCTCAAATTGTCCTTTGTTTCTGTTTCCTTTCATTCCTTGCAAGCTAAAAGCATTAAGAGTGGGGCAAGCCATACTCCAGGGAAACTCCCCCCACAGCAGGAATTCACAGCCCCACTCTAATCCTTTAACATACAGGTTAGCAAAACCACACAATGGAGGACAGTCCCAAGATACTGGGAACCATATCCCAGCCATGTGGCTGCACACATTTTGTGGGGACACAATTCCAACCATGACAACGGGCGACATTAATTTCTGATAAAATAGAGTTTAAAGTCCACACAGTGGATTAGGAAAGACACAATACAGTGATTAAAGAGTCAATACATCAGTAAGACATAACAATATTAAATAATTAATTCACTTAATGATAGGGCTCTTAAATTCATAAAACAAACTAAGAGCACTGAAAAGAGAAATAAACAGCTCCTCAATAGTAATAGAAGATTTCAACCCACAACCTTTGGTGAAGACAGAGCATCCGGAAAGAAGCTTATTGAAGACATATAAGATCTAAATGCCACAATCAACCAACTTGGCCATATAGACATATAAGAATACTCTGCATAACAGAAGCCAAGTATACTTTCTTTTCCAACACACATTGAACATTCTTCAAAATAAACCACAGATTAAGCCATAAAGGAAGCTTTAATAGACCACAATTGATGTTCCAAGGGCTTCAGGGTTCTCCTGGGAGCATGGCCCCTGGCCCTGATGCTGCTGCCCCTGTCATAAATCATAATGAAGTTCAACTCTTCAGACAGCAATGGATTGGAATTGGCAATGCAGACTGACTATATTTTGTGGACACTTTATGGTTCTAGGCATCTACAGGATGTCATCCTGTTGACCTCATACTGGAGGAAGGCGAGTGGGTGCAGAGGAGAAGATAGGAGACTGTTGAGAAGATAGGACGTGTATGGAGCAGAAAGGAAGGGTATGCTGTCACTTTTGCCTACTTTTTCCTTCAGCTTTTGGACAGCTCTGAATACTAGAGATTTGAATTCCCTATCAGATGGTTTTAGTGCCTTTTCTTCTACCAGAAGGTCATCTGGTGTTTTATTTTGGATGCCTACTGTACTGACACCATCCTGCCACATATATATGTATATATATGGAAAACCTGGTGGTGTAGTGGGTTAAGTGCTACAGCTGCTAACCAAAAGGTCAGCAGTCCAAACCTGTCAGATGTTCCTTGGAAACTCTATGTGACAGCTCTACTCTGACCTCTAGGGTTACTATGAGTCAGACCTGACTCAATGGCAGTGGGTTTAATTTTGGTTTTGTTGGTATATACATATAGTCTGCTGTCTTCTGGACATTCAGTAGTTATTTTCTTGTTTATTGATTGTAGTTTTTTTTTTTTGGTCCTGCTTTTTAAATTTGTTTCTGTCCGAGCAGGCAGGCTATGCATTCCTTGTTGTTTGCTTGTCTGTGGGCATGTTACTTTTCATTTCCTTGTCCACTGGAGCCAGTTGCTCAGCTATGGTGCAGGGCAGGTCCAGCCAAAGGAGAGATACTAGGATTGGTTGTTTGTGTCACATACTGGGGCTGACAGGGTGGGCTGGGGGTCAGTGCGGGGCAGGTTCCAGTAGGCCATACCTTTGCTGCTCAGCAGTGGTGTGATTCAGTGCACAATGCAGGTAAGCAGGTGAGAAGGGGGAGACTGTGCCCTGTGGAGCTAAGATGGGTATGGGAAAGATAAAAGAGTGGAGAGAGAAACAGGAACGAGAGAAACAAAAACAAGCAAACAAAAAAAGTACTGAGGGAGCTTACCATGGGAGTAGCAATATGAGAAACCAAGAAATGAAGAAAAAGAAAAAGAGAAAAAAGAACTTTTTTAAAAAAGAAAGAAAGAAAGAAATGCCCTCCCAGGATTCCCACTAGTGAATGGGGAAGTGGCTCCCAGGCCTTGTGACATGCAGTCCCTTGTGAAGGGATGGAGATGGCACACAGTGCTAAGAATTCAGGAGATAGGAAAACAGAGAGAGAGACAAGAAACTGAGAAATGAAGAAAGACAAAAAGGAAAAAGAATAAATGAATCAATAGATAAATATATACATAAATATATAAATAGATGAATGAATCAATAAATAAATAAGAAAATAAATTAATAAAAAGAAAGCCCCCAGGAATCCCACCAGTGTGGCTGTGCAGACTGAAAAAGTGGCTCCAAGGTGCACAGTATAGCCTAGCTAGAAGGGGAAGAGATAGCACACAGTACCCAGTGTTCAGGAGGCAGGAAAAGTGGATAAGGAAAAACAGACAAGAAACTGAGAAATTAAGAAAAAGAAAGAATAAAAGAAATGCCCCCAGGAATCCCATCTGTGTGGGCACATAGACCAGGAATGTGGCCCTTAAGCTGCACAGTACAGCCCAGCTTGAAGAGGATCCCAAACCATGAAAAAGAAGAAAAACAAAACAAAACAAAAAAGGCCTGGGGATCCCATCAGCATGGTAGGGCTGACCAAAGAAGTAGTTCCCCAGCTGAATGGCACTTCACAGTCTGCCAAGAAGAACGAAAGATGATGGCACATGGAGCCAGATGTTTGAGAGAAAGGAGGAGGAGAAGGTGAGAGGCAGAGAAGAAACCAAAAGAAGCTTTTGAAAAAGGCAATATTAGCAAGAACAAATTGGCACCTAAGGAGCCCATGTGAGCAGAGTAAACCCAAGCAGCATGAAGCCAGTGCCTCCCAGGCCGCAGTGATTTGGCCCATTGGGAAGTGGAGAAGGCCAAGTAGAGGACAGGAGGCTGGAGGTGGGGTGAGAAAGTGTACATCTCTGGTTACCGGATGCTCTGTCACCTGCTGGGAGCTCAGTGAAGCTGCTCTCCCATACTTCTTGCCCACCTGTCTCTAACAGGAGCCCAAGTTGGCGAATCCATGCTGCGTTAGCTAGTAGGGGGCTTTCTCTGGTATCTCTCCCAAGTTTGAGTTTCTTATTCCATTCAGTGCTGAGTCGAGTTCTTGAACTCTTATTTGACACTTCGGGGTCCAAAAATTTGATGTTTGTCTCTATTTTACCTAGTTTTTCAGGTCTTTGCAGTAGAGAAATGATGTGGTGCTTCTGCCAATAGCACCAAGTTGGCTTTGCCCCCTCAAGGCTCTGGTCCCTCTTCCCCACTGGGAGTGAAACCCTAAGGAAGAAGATATAATCTCAGTAAAGGTGTATCAGCTATCAGTGCCAGTCACTGGGCATGATATTTGGTTTGGGCCCAGAACTGGTGTCCCTCAGCCTGTGTTGTTTTCACAAGTCAGGCTGATGGGTTTTCACGGCTGTCAGTTTGATTCCAAATTCTGATTCTGAAACTCAGTAGTTCTCTCCTCTGTTCCTTCCTCACTCTGTTTTTCAACAAAGTGATAGGGTGTTTCTTCTCTCTGCACATGGAAGGTCTCTTGTCCTTGGCCTTTCATCACCTTGTTAGCAAACCCCAGAGAGCTTCAAGTAGGCCCTAATCCAAAATGGTAACCATCGACTTTCTGCTGCTTTCAACACAGTTTCTAGGTAACCGACAGGCTCTTGGGCAGGGCATGGACCAAGGAGGCCTGTTTCTCCATTTTCCAATTTCTAGTGCAACACTGGGCTCATTTCATCAGCATTCTCAAGGACAATGCTTCCCAAAAGTAATATTAACGAAAACACATTCCCTGAGAACTGTGCTTTGATGAGAGCAGGGTGTCTTCAGCCAATATTTTTAAGGGTTGTTCTGGCTTAGTTTGAAGAATTTTCTTTTCTTTTTTTAACTTTTTTATTTTAAATTGACGGGAAAAGTAAAATGGACAGTAGGTTAAAAGATAAATAGGAGCAAGGGGTGAGGAAAGGACTAATTTTAGCAGTCTCCAACAGAGAGTAGGAAATGATAGGCAGCCCAGCTGGAAAAAAAATCAAAGTCAAGTCACTAAGTGTAAGAGAATACTGGAAACTATGCTAGACTGAGGTGGCCTAGAACATAGTTACTCTTTTGTGCTATTTTGCATCTTACAGAAAAAGCTTTCAGGAATCATAGGCTGAAAACATCCTGCTCTGTATCAACATCTAGAATGGTCTGCAAACGGCAGTCCAGCTCTACATTTTTTTTTAATAAAGTTTTATTGGAACACAGCCACATCTATTCATATTGGCTATGGCTGTTTTCACCCTACAGTGACAGAGGAATCATCGTAGAGACTGTACGGCACTCCAGGCCAAAAGTATTTACTCTATGATCCTTTACAGAAAACATTTGCCCATCCCTGGTCTAGAATGCTGTATTCTCTAGAGGAACTAGTTTACAGATTCTTCTCCTTAGCCACAGATTTTTTTTTTTAAGAATATTTTAAATTTGGAAGACCAAAAGATAGATAAGCTCAGAGGTTTCTTTGTGGTGGGTGATATGAGGAAGTATGGAAGTCCTAGAGCCCACCAGCCTAGCTTCCCTTTTTGGCTTCCCTCGGAAAGGCACCTTTAAGGCCCAGGGTTCTGTGGAATATAGTTTGAAAATTTTTTCAGAGCGCATGCTTCTTGAGGACAGGGTGCGTCATTGATTTTTTTATGTGGTTGTTTCAGTGACTAACACATAAAATAGTCTCAAAACATGTGTATTAGTTTCCTGGGGGTTGTTGTAACTAATTTACACAAACTGGTGGCTTTAAACAAAAGAAATTTATTCTCTTACAAATTTAGAGTCCAAAATTTGAAATGAAAGTGTGTGTTGGTAGGGTTGGTTCTTTTTGGAGGCTATGGGGGAAAAATTGTCCCATACCTCTACTAGCTTCTGATGGTTGCTAGCAGTCTTGGTTATATCTTGGCTTGTAGACTCATCCCTCTCATCTCTGTCTCTGTCTTTACCTGGCCTTCTCCTTGTGTGTTTCAGAGTATCTTCTCTAATTTTCTCTCTCTTACAAGGACACTCATCACTGGATTTAGAGCCTACCCTAATCCAGGGTAATCTCATCTTAAAATCCTTACATTAATTACATCTGCAAAAAGCCTTTATTTAAAAGAAAGTCACACTCTAAGATTTTGGGTGGACTGGGGAGACACCACTCAAGACACTTCAACATCTATGATGGATAAAGACAGATAGCTCCTAACTTATGACATATTTAAGTTACAAGGAGCAGGACTTATGACCTTTCTTTTATTCTTTTTTGTATCTTATAGTTAGTACATCTTCTTGGCAGGAAGTAATGAGAAAAAGGTATGCAATAATACAGAAAGAATCACTCAGTTATATGAACACACTCCAAGCGTTCGATTAGAATAATATGATGGAGACCAGTGGGAGAATTGTCCATATGACGTTGCCAATGCAGGACAGCTCATAGATCATGGAGAAAAGGAACTGACAGATTTGGACTTAATAAATTTTGAAGAGGGAAAAGAAATGCTAAGGAAGAAAGAAATAAAAAGAAGATGAAGGAGAGAATTTGTCAAAAATTTTTTACAGTAAAAGGATTGCCAAAGCCAAATGCCGTCCAGTCAGATCAGACTCATGGCGACCTTAGGGGCCAGGGTGGAACTGACCCGCAGAGTATTCAAGGAGCACCTGGTGGATTTGAACAGATGTTTTTTTCCACAATAAATGAGGGGCTTAAGCTGCTTGAAAACATGGACCCAAACTCTGGTCTCTTTGTAAAGCCTGATAGGCAGACTAGGGAAACAGTGAGATGTTATCACTAGGTATATGAAGAAAAGGGCCACGCAGACTACTCTTACTAATTTTCTGAGTACAAATGCCATCCTCATTTCCACAGAAAATCCAGATCATCCAGAAATTTCCACATGTGGACTTGTTACCTCATCTGACGTATTGCCAAGATCATCTAACTCTTCTTCACCATTGGATACATTTTTATGATTTGTGCATTTTTTATGAATGTATGTATTATAGTGTATTTATATGTTTATATGTAATGTTTCTAACCCTCAAAGATCAGGTTTATAAAGATCCTAATAATAAAAGGCAATAATAATTAAAACTTAAAAAAAGAAGAAGAATAAAAGAGGGATTCAACTTAGATCAGAATCAACTTACCAGAAAATCATTGGAACAGAATCTCACCATAAGTCAGGGTATACCTGCAGTGAAATTAAGGGTCTTCCAGTCAAGATCCCAAATTCCTGTGGCTGAATCTCTCTCCAGCCTCTATAGTCCAAACTCCTCACAAGAGTTACTTATACTCACCGTCTCCTCTTTTAACATCCTACTGTTGCTGGATTCTGAATTTATTCTCATTGTTTTTCTGGAACTGTTCTCACCAAATATCCTTAACTACCACAATCTGTGGATGTTTTTCAGTTTTTAATATTCATATGCAAGGGTGGGCAGTGGTGGTTTAGTGAGACAACTTTCTTTTATTTTCCATGCAGGAGATCCGGATTCAATTCCCAGTCGATGCACCTCATGTGAAGTCACAAGTGTCTGTCATTGGAGGCTTCAATATTTCTCTGATACTGAACAGGCTTCAGTGGAGTTTACAGAATAAAGGCCTAATTATCCACTGTCAAAAATCAGCCCAGTGACAACCCGTGAATCACATGGATTTGATGACCATCTCATCATGGGTGTGGCACAGGACCAGGCGGCATTTTGTTTTACTGTGCATGGGTTTGCCATAAGTTGGGGTCAACGGGATGGCAGCTGACAACAGCAGCAGCAACAATCTTCAGGTAACATATTGAACATTTGGCAGTTCCTGAATCTGATCACCCGCTTGGCTTCTTATTAAACCATAGTGTCTTGGTTATTTTCACCTCTCTCTGATCTTTGCTTCCTTGTCCCTAACAGACTCCACTTTCTCCTATCCCTCTTCAAATGATGCTGTGCTACAAGCATTGATATTGCCTGAAATCCCCATCTAAATGTTGAGTGATCACAATTTTTCAAAAAAAATCAGCCTTCCACTTAAGTATTATACTCCTTTAACTAACCCCTACTTGGATAACTCTGCCTGGTACCCCAAACCAACTTATCCCGAACTTAACTTTCTGTGTTCCCATGAACTGTTCCTTGTTGTTGGACTCTATCTCTCTTGATGCTGTCACCACTTGGCTTAAAAAAACAAAAAATGCTGTCAAGTCAATTCCAACTCACAACAATGTTATAGAAGAGAGGACAACTCCCACACAGAGTTTTCAAGGAGCACCTGGTGCATTCGAACTGCTGACCTTTTGCTTAGCTCTTAACTACTCAAATCAAACATCAAATTTTGCTTATTTTACAATCTAAATATTTCTTGCATGGCTTAAAGTCAGGAATGGTGGGCATCAGGGTTGTATCTTTTCACTATGCCTTCAATCTGTATGCCAAGCAGTTAATCTGAGGAGCTGGGACCATATGAAGAACGAAGCATCAGGACTAGAGGAAGGCTCATTAACAACCTGTGTTATGCAAATGACAAAACCTTGCTTGCTGGAAGTGAAGAGGATTTGAAACACTTACTGAAGAAGATCCAGTACCACAGCCTTTTGTATGGATTGCACCTCAGCATGAAGAAAACAAAATCCTCACAAATGAACCAATAAGCCCCATCATGATAAATGGAGAAAGGATTGAGATTGTCAAGCGTTTCATTTTACTTGACTCCACAATCAATGCCCATAGAAGCAGCAGTCAAGAAATAAAAAAGATGTATTGTGTTAGGAAAATCTGCTGCTAGGGACCTCTTTAAAGTATTGAAACGTGAAGATGTCAGCTTGAAGAATAAGGTACTCCTGACCCAAAGCCATGCTATTTTCTATTGAATCATATGCATGCAAAAGCTGCACAATGAATAAGGAAGACAGGAGAACTGATGCCTTTGAATTGTGGTGTTGGAGAAGAATATTGAATGTACCATGGATAGCCAAAAGAACAAACAGATCTGCTCTGGAGGAAGTACTACCAGAATGCTCCTTAGAAGCACAGATGGAGAGAACGTGTGTCTTACATGCTTTGGACATGTCAGGAGGGATCAGTACCTGGAGAAGGACATCATGCTTGCTAGAGAGGAGGGTCAGCAGAAAAGAGAAAGAACTTCAACAAGATGGATTGACACAGCAGCTGCAATAATGCCACTGTGTCATGGCTCAGGACAGAACAGTATTTCATTCTGCCATGCATAGGGTGGCTATGAGTTGGAGCCAGCTTGTTGACACCTAACAACAGCAACAACAATTTTTTTATTGTGATTAAGTGAAAGTATACCATCTAAATCCGTTTCGCATGCCCACCTGTCTGCAGCTGTCTCTGCTCTCCCCACCCAGTGACAGCACTTTCCTCCTTTATATGAAGTGTCCTCTTAAGAAGCCTCTGTCCCCTGCCTCCACCCTCTTCTTTTCCATCTTGAATGAGACTAGTAGGAAAGCCTACTGTAAATGCTTAGAACCATAAAGCACACACACCACATGGTCACACTTTGTCCCCAAGTCCAGGCCATTCTTGTCTGAAGAATTGACTTATTACTTGTTTCCTGTCAGGAACAGCAGCAGGTCTAGGGGCCACATTCCCAGTGGACCCTCCAGGCTGTTGGACTGTCAATTCAGATCTTTTAGTAGAGTTTTTGGCATGTACACCTCTTTTTCTAGTGTTGCCTCAGGGACTCTACACTGTGTCTCCCATCACAGCTGTCTTTGGTGGTGGCCAGGCACCATCTGGCTCTTCTAATCTCATGGTGATACTGTCTCCCATTCATATGGGCTATCCTGTCACCTGGGCTGTTTTCCCTTGTATCTTTGTTATTCTCAGTCATCATCTGTTCTAGATGAGTTGGAACAATTTAGTGTACCTCAGATGGCAGCTTGCTAGCTTCTAAGCCTGCAGATGTCACTCACCAATATAGGGTGCAGAAGACTCTCTTAGCAGTAGACTAGTAATACCAGCTGGCTTCAATGTCCCCTGAATATACGATCCCTAGACCCCACCCCTGCTGCTCTATCCTTTGAAGTATTAGGTTGAGTTTAGAAAACCTTCCAGTTTATGGCGATCTACTTTCTACTGCATGCTGTCAGTGCTGTCACCTAACCAAATTTATATCAACTATCTAATCTATGAACAACCCTCTCCCTCCCTCCACACCCTCATACCCATCAAAGAGTCTTTTTTTCTATACATAAATCTATTTTAAATCCTTATAGCAGGGGTCTCATACAGTATTTGTCCTTTCGCCACTGACTGATTTCACTCAACATACCTTTCAGTTGAAACCAAGTTATGAGATGCTTCCTGAAGTCATCACTGTTCTTTATCATTGCATAGTGTTCCACTTAGTGTATGTACAACAGTTTGTTTACCCATTCATCTGCTGATGGGCATCTGGGCTGATTCCATCTTTTTGCTATTGTGGACAATGATGCAATAAACATTCATATGCATATATCTGTTTGTGTGACAGCCTTTATTTCTGTAGGATATATTCTAAGTAGTGGGATTACTGGGTCAAATGGTATTTCTATTTCTAGCTTTTTAAGGAAGCATCAAATTGCTTTCCAAAGAGGTTATACAGTTTTGCACTCCCACCAGCAATGAAAGAGGGTTCCAAACTCTCCACAGCCTCTCCAGTGTTTGTTGTTTTGTGTTTTTTGGATTGTGGCCAACCTTGTTGGGGTGAGATGGTATCTCATGGTAGAACAACAACAAAAATTTCTAGATGTTACTCCTTTTTTCCCCCTCTCTTCTCCTCTCTCTTGGTGTGACTACAGTGTCCTCCTAACTAACCTCCCACAGTTGATACCCTAATCCGTTCTCCTTTGTGCAGCCAGAAAGATTATGCCACTCACAGGCTTCTCAACACTCACATACTTGTGAGCTATCTATGCCTTTCCAGTGTACATGGGACAAAAGCCAAAATCCACAAACTTGGCTTACAAAGCCCTGCAAGGGTTGCTCCTTGTTTTTATGTCTGATTCCGTCTTGCATACCTCTCTTCACTTGCCGCCTCCCCACCACACTGGTCTGTCGCTCTTACTCAAACATACACCTTGCTTCTGACAGAAGAGCCTGCACCTCTCCTGTCCCTCTATCTGGCACATAGCTATTGTTGTTAGTTGATGTCAAGCCCATCCCAATGCTTGGCGACCCCATGTGTGCAGAGCAGAACTTCTCCACAGGGTTTTCAAGGCTGTCACCGTTTGGAAGCAGATCAAGTCTTTCTTTCAAGGTAATTTTGAGTGGGTTCAAACCACCAACCTTTCAATTAGCAGTTGAGCCATTAACCATTTGTGCCACCCAGGGACTCCTACCTGGCATGAATTCCCTTAAACTTACTCATCTTTTGAATCCCAGCCCAGACTCCAGTTTCTCCGGGGTGACTTCTCTGACCAGATCAAACACAGCCACCATGAGTTCATGGACACCACAAATCTTTTTCCTAGCTAGGGTTACTGCTGTAATGGTGTGTTTTGTTCATGGCTTTATTAGTTGATGTAAATGTCTACTGACTCTTCCAGGTGCTGAATATCTCGGGTTCACATTTACAGGTACAGGTAACTGCTGAGTGAGTGGAACTGCTTCCCCATCTCCCAGTCTTGTTCCCAAATCTGCTGTCAACATGTACTGCTTAAAGGACTCATCAGAACCCATCTGTGCACTGTCTTCTAGGGCTCCCACACTCTGCAGACAGCCCGGCCTTGGGCCGTACAAGCCTTTTCTAGTTTCATCTCCTGCTCTCACTGCAGGCATTTTGTGCCTAGATCTGCTGGTTCTCTTCAGCGCACACCATGCTATGTCATGCTTAGAGACCTTTGCGCCTTTATGTGCTTCGCTGGGATTCACCAACTGTTAACATTTTTGCCACATTTGCACACTCTCTCACACTTTCTTTTTCTCTCTATATATGTGTACAAGTGGGTGTGTGCATACTTGGGGGAACATTTGAGAGTGAGTTGCAACTATCATGGCACTTCACCCGTAAATATTTTGGCATCTCCTAAAAAAGAAGTCATTCTTCAAAACCACAATACAATGATCACATTTAGGAAATTTAGTATTCATGTAATACCATTATACCATATTGATATTTCCCCAATTATCCCAATAATGAACCCTAGAGCTTTGTTTTGGTTTGGGTTTGGGTTTTGATTTTCCCTCCAATAACTCATCTCATTCTCCCAGCTGTACCCCGTCTTCTGCACGTAGTTTGTCAAATCCACTTCCTGCTATCCTCTTTGATTTGGGAATAGACAGAGGTCAAGAGCTATACCCCAAAACCTACTTCCTCTTCTCCAGTAGCATGCAACTTGACTTCCTTCCTACGCCTCCCTTCATGTTGCACATGGTCAAATTCTTACAGCAGTGATGGGTACAACTTCCAGGTCAAGGTCTTTCTGAAAGGCATGGATCACTTCCACCCTATTCCCACTTCTTCCAGCTGTCAGCAGACATGAAGACAAGGCTAACCAAGATAGTATAGCCACAACCTGGAAAGAACCTCAGGTTGTCAAATCACTGGCTACGAGGGAGGTCTCATGCTAACTAGGAATAAGTGCTTTGATTGTTAGGTAACTAAAAGATAGACTTCAATTATGCTTGAGTCATCACACATTTGGGATTCTATTTGTTATAGCAGCTAGCAGAACCAAATTAGCTTGAGGATCCATCTCTGGAAAAGGGAGTTCCCTGAGTAGTGCAAATAGTTAGTTGTTGGAACCCATCTAATGATACCACAGAAGAAAGGACTGGTGATCTGTAAAGATTACAGCCAAGAAAAAGCCATATGGAGCAGTTCTGCTCTGTACCGCATGGAGCTGCCGTGAGTTGGAACCAACTCAGTGGCCATGAGGGTTAAGAAGGTTAAGAAGGACTGGATAAACTTCTCGTCCAGGATCTATCAGAAAAGAAAAAGGCAGGAGGAGCTTTGTACATCACAGATTGGGAAACAGGCACTCTCAGAAGCTGGAGCCCTGAGCCAGAGAATCAAGAATCAAAACTCACTGCCATCGAGTCAGCTCTGACTCCTAGCAGTCACTGTAAGAACTCCTGATTCGTCTGTGTGTTTGTATCTAATTCTGTTTTTGCAAAGTGAGGACCTAATTTAAACCTTAAGCAGCAACTGAGGAAGCAGCATGGAGGCTTTTTATAAATGCAGAAGAGCTAATGAAGCAAAAAGAGAAAAACCATAAAAGTTTGGTTTGACAATATGAAAGTAATATGAATAAATAATTGCAGCCATTAGGTGAACAGCTCATTTTGTCTAATTACCCTACAGCACAGTAACAAAATTTATCATTAAATATGTCAGATGTACTTTGTTGTTCCTTTATTTGATCACTATTCTAAACTTTGTTCTTGAATACACAAGCCTTCATTGTCATTGTTGATGTCACCACTCATAGTTGTGAAAAACTAGAGGGAAATTTACTCACTACCCTTCTGTCATAAAGAGCTTTATGGTTGCAAAAAGTTGGAGAACATTTCAAGGGTATCTAAGTTTTGTGGCTCTTTATCATTATTTTAATTTTCAGCTTTGTGGATTGAATTGGAAAGGTACTAAGAAGACAGAAAACCTATCAGAGCCAGAGGAGTCAAAAGTGGATGCTTCTTGCCACACCCACGGTCAATTAGCCTTGGCTGGTGTTTGCCAACCTTAGCCTGAGTTCACTTCCAAGCCCTCAATGTCTTGTACATTTAATTAGTTGGCACCGTCACATGTGAATGCCACTAAAGTGCTCAGCAGAATTACTCTGTATGAGTAGAAATGGGAAGTCTCAGACTCCACTGCCAGATGCTAATGACAGTATCTGACATTTATTGGGAATGTACAACATGCCAGACACTGTGCTGTTTTGTGTCTCACTGAGCCTTTACAATGATCCATGAAGGAGTCAGAGTGGATTCTCACTTTGTCTTGTAAACTTGGAGAAGATACAGAACAAAGCCTGCATAACAGGGGCTGATCATTAGACGAGCTCAGTAGCTTTATTTACTTCTTCCAGCTTCTCTCCAGCAATTTCTCTCTTACTATCCTGAGATAATACCAGTCCTGGTTTAGGTGGAATGTAAGGTAGGGGAAATTTGGAAGGATCCCTGGTGTCACAGTGGTTAAAGTGCTTAGCTGTGAACCAAAAGTGAATCAAAAACATCAGTGGCTCTGAGGGAGAAAGATAAATCAGTCTTCTTCTGTAAAGATGTAGAGCCTTGGAAATCCTATGTGGCAGTTTTACTCAGTCTTATAGGATCGCTATGAATCAGAATCAACTCTGCAGTAGCGGGTTTGGTTTTGGTTTTGCATTAGGGAGTCTTGGTGACACAGTGATTAAGCACTTGACCATTAGTCAAAAGTTCAATGGTTGAAATTCATCAGCCCCATGGGAGAAAAATGCGGTAGTCTGTTTCCATAAAGATTATAGCCTTGGAAACACTATGGGGCAGTTCTACTCAATCCTGTATGTTCACTGTAAGTCAAAATTGACTGATGGCCATGCATTTGATTTGATCTGGTCCCTCTGTTGCTCCTTGCAGATTTGGGGATAGGTGGGATGTGGTGAGAGGACTTTTATTGTATCTGTTTCATTTACACATCAACTACAGAATGAGAGTTTACCATGTGCTGGGTGCTGAGGACATTGCTGGTTTGCAAACAGCTTAAGTCTAGTTTAGGAAGGCAGAGTCAGCAGATGATCACAATACAGTAAAGGAAAGTGTTGTCATAAGGCAATCAGGATTTTGTGAGAATTTCTAACCCAAATTTGGGGGCAATCAGGGAAGACTTCCTGAAGGAAGAGACATCTCCACTGAGGCCTGTCAGATAGGAGGGAGTAAACTAGGAGAAGAGGGGAAGCAGGAGAGGGTTTCCTAGGCAGAAGCAAGATCAACACAGAACGACAGCGTAGTTGAGGAGAGCCAACCACTTAGTGGTCCTTTCCAGAATGTTCTCCCCTGCCTGCTATAGGGTCTGATTTTCTCAACAAATATTTTCACTGTTAAGTCATTAAGAGTGGGTAAAACAAGTATTTTCATCAATAAATTTTAAAATTTATTAAGTATTTACTAGTTGGAAAGCATAGAATGAAGCATTGAAAAGAATTCAAAGAACTCTGAGACCCTGCCTTTACCTTCAAAGAGTTTACCTACTGTGAGTTTAGAATAGCTCCAAGACAGCTTTAATAATGCAAGCTTTAAAATAGGAAGAAGAGAAATGCACAATGAAAGCTTTCAGCTCTGCAGTCAGACTTGAGTTCTACCACTTAGCTACTGTGTAAACTTGCCCCAGTTACTTACCATTTCTGAGGCTCAGTTCCCCATCTCTACATTTGGGATAATAAAGCATTTCTTTCAGGACCAGTGCAAGAGTTAAGCAGTTAACTCTGGCACAGCACTTAGCATGGTGCTCAGCAAAGATTAAGCTCTGAATAAATGTTTTAGTCATTATGATACTATCATAATTAATTCACTCCGTAAATATTGAGTGCTTGCTCTATGATCTCTTTCACACTGTTGTATCAGACCTTCTGGCTTCATGCCACACCAGACATTACCTTAGTGCCTGACTCACCTTCCGCCACTGGATTCTATTCTCCAGTCAGCGTTATTGTGCAAAAAAGCGTGATCTAGGCACCTGGGGAAGATGATTTGTCTCCTTCCATGAGCAGACTTCGAATTTTCTTGGCATCTCTCTGAATCTTCTTGAGCAGTTTGTCTCACCACATGGGAGGGACTGCTGTCTCTCCTGGCCACCTCAGTCCTTCTGTCTTCATTTACTTGGCCATTAATTGTACACCATCCAGGGACATCTTTTACTTTTTATATTCTGCCATAATATACTTTTATTTATTGCTAATTCTATTGTTGTTAACTAGTTGCCATTAAGTCAGCTCTAACTCATGCCACCCTTATGTATAGATAGATAAATAGTTGCCATCAAGTTAATACCAACACACACCCTCTGGGACAGAGTAAAACATGCCCCATAGAGTTTCCAAAGAGCAGCTGGTAGATTCAAACTGCCGACCTTTTGGTTGGCATCCAACCTCTGTACCACTGTGCCCCCAGGGCTCCATGACCTTACTGCGTATAGGGAAGAAAACATGACCTGGTACTGTGCCATCTTCACAGTCATCGCTGTGTCTGAGTCCACTGGGTAGTACCTTCTAACCTGCAGGTGCATCTTTCAGTAATGCACGTAAAAGAAGAAAAAAAAATAAAAAATAAAAAAAAAACAAAAAAAACACAGCAATCACTGCGCAGTCAACTCCAGTGCATAGCAGCCTTATGGGACTGAGTGGAACTGCCCTCTATGGTTCCCAAGGAGTGGCTGGTAGACTTGAATGGCTGAGCTTTTGGTTAGCACCCAAGCTCTTAACTGCTGTGCCACCAGGGCCCATCCGGCACTGTATCAGGCAATATTCTACTGTGATCCACTAAGTTTTCATTTGCTGGCTTTTTAAAAGTAGATTTTCAGGGCTTTCTTCCCAGTCTATCTTAGTCTGGAACTCCAGTGAAACCTGTCCCTCATGAATAAGACTACTGGTATTTGAAATACTGGTGCAAATGGGTGACAGATTATACTAGTATATAATACCTATAGTGTTGCTAGGAGTTGGAATCGAAGCAGTGGCAGGGGAGTTGGTTTTGGTTTTATGTAACATTTATTGAGTATATATGAGGTGCTGGTATGACTTGGCAATTAACTTGTCTGGGAATAGAGAATTATTAATTCAGAGTGAGACATCTAGCCGTAAACCCTTGTTTCTACGGTGTGTGCACTCAAATAAAATCAGTAACTGATAACATGTTTGTTTGTCTTTTAGACTATCTATGATTTAGTCAACTTTACTTATTAAAAGACAGGTGAGGACATGTGGAGAAGCCCTGTTGGTGCAGTGGTTGTTGTCTCAGCTGCTGACTGAACAGTCGGCTGTTCCAACCCACCAGCTGCTCCACGGGAGAAAGATGTGGCAGGCTGCTTCAGTAAAGATCACAGTCTTGGAAACCCTATGTGGCAGTTCTACTCTGTCCTGCCGGGTTGCTCTGAGTTGTGACTCGACAGTACACAACAACAATGGCAAGGACATGTTACACAATAGTTTCAAAATAACATCATCAAAAGCAACTTTTTAAGGCAGATGTTGAGGATATCTCTTACATTCCAAACCCAGTGCCTGAGAAAATTGGAACACTGTTAAGAGAAGGTGGGAACTGACAAAGCAGAGCAGGGCTGATGGAGTTGGTTGGAAGTGATAGGTTTGGAATTGTGGACAAAGTCAGAGAGCCCCAGAACAAAGAGTGTCCTGATCACCTGGACCCAGGCATTCTCCCCTCCTTCCACAACAGTCCACAGGCACTGCCAACCTCTTCGTCCCCTGTATACCTTTTGGGATTCTTCCCTCCATCCTAGAACCAAGGCACATCCTCCGTAATTGGAGGTTAGAGGGTATGACACAGTGCCTGCAACACTACCAGCATGGATCCTCTAGGCAACCAGATCTGCATGGCCAGCTCTTTTCAAAACTTTCACTGTGGAGTCTGCGCACTCCCTGGGGCATCTCTTGTTGGTTGGCTTCAGTGTGATGATGCATTACTTCAAGGCCATGGCAGGCCACGCATGTGAACATGTCTGATCCAGCTGTAGGCAACTAGACGATGGAACTAAACAGTGGGGATAGAACAGAAGTAGTTGTAGGTATCCTTCCTGGTGGATGGTCACACCTTAAATAAAAAATCTTCTGGAATCAGAAGTCTGGGTGAAGAGTCAAATCGTTTACCAGGGTGAGTAATATATCACCAGGGCTTCTTGGATTTCTCCATCTTAAATGGACAAGGTTCACTGAGGTTCAAAGAGCCTGAGGTGCAGCCCCAACTGCTTAACTTTTGTTAAATCATGGTAAAACTATAATAACAAAGCATACATAAACTGTCAGGGATTGAATTGTGTCCCCTCGAAATATCTATTAAATTGGGTGGGCTGTAATTCCTAGACCCAATCTGCAACATTAGGCTATGTTTTAAATCAATCTCTTCTGAGATGTAAGAGTAAGAAGCAAGCAAAGAAAGATGGAAACCTCATATCCACAGGCAGAACACACTTGAAGCATAGTACGTCCTTAGGGCCTGAGCTGAGATGCTCTTCAGCCAGAAGACTGATGAAAAGGACCTTCCCCGAGACACCAGCTCAGAGTCACTTACCTTTGAAGCCCCCTGTTTGATCTCAAAATATGTGAATTTTTGTTCTCCTCCACAATCTACAAATAAGATTTTAAATTACTTTTGATGATAATTGACTCTGCAAGATGACAGGCTGTGTTTAGCCTGTGTCTTCACAGAGGATAAGTTTTCCCAGGCACACCCTTATGCAAGAGAGCTCACACATTAGCTTGAAAAGCAAGACATTCCGCAAAGAATACTTTTATTTCCTTTTATGGCAAGAATTCGATCAACAGATTTCAGTTCACAAACTAGAAAAGTCTTAGAGTGAGGGGACCCTGAAAAACGGGGGCACCATGCTAGCCGTGGCTTATAGTTTTTAATCATTCAAAATAAAGGAAAAGTGGCTCCCAGTAAGTGTTAATTAGATACAGAAAGTCTGCTATTCAGGGAGATTACTGGTGTTAAGTAGGAAATGCCTGTAATATTTTAATAAGGCATAGTTCACAGTCCTTTTCTATTGCCCCTAGTAAAGTGGGATGGCTTTTCTTATACTCTTTTTAGGCCAAATGCCCTATGTAGGGAACTGAGAGTTGGGCATTGCAAGCTTCAAAAGTTTCTTCCAACTGGGAAATTTAAAAAATATAGCCTTCCAGTAATCTTCTTTAAGTTATATTTCAGATGAAGTTTTACGGAACCAACTAGCTTCTCACCAACCAGTTGGTACACATGTTTTTTTTATGACATTGATTAACAACCCCATAACAGGTCACCACTCTCCCTCCTCAACCCTGGGTTCCCTGGTACCAGCTTCCCTGTCCCTTCCACCTTCTAATCCTTGTCCCTGGATTGATGCGCCTCTTTAGTTCCATTTTGTTTCACGGGCCTGTCTAGTCCTTGGACACAAGGTGAACCTTCAGAGTGACTTCATTACGGAGCTAAAAGGGTGTCCAGGGGGCGTAGGCTCAGAGTTTATCCAGTTTCTGTCAAGCGAGTAAGTCTGTCTGTTTTTTGTTTGTTAGTTTACGTTTATTTTTATTTTTGTGTGTGAGTTAGACTTTTGTTCTGTATTTTTCTCTAGCTCTGTCTTGAACCGTCTCTTGTGATCCCTGTCGGAGTAGTCAGGGGTGGTACAGCTGAACACCAGCCAACTCCGGTGGACTTAGTGTGATGCAGGCTGTGGTGGCGAAAGCAGGAAGTAGTTGAGGTGAGGTTAGGCCTGTCAGGAAGGTCGGATTGCCTAGAATGTATTTGGTGGTGGTGACATGGGGGGGTCACCTCAGTGGGATGGTGGCATAGAGACGCCTCACTGGGCACAGCCTGTTGACCGTGGGTGGAAGGAGGGCAAGAAAGCTTAGGGCTGGGTGATAAGGGTACCGTTTGCTTTGGGGTTGTGTGAACCAGTACCTTTCAAAAGTTCTCTGCAGGGCCACCATCAGGCTGAGATTTCTCTGGGGAGCAGGAGCAGATTGCCAGAACTTTAAGCCCACAGCATATTTCACTGACAGATGGGGTGCATTCTTCTGAGACAGGGGGTGTTGTAAAAGCAGATGAGGACAAGGAGGCTGGGAGAAGGGAGGGGGATGGGGGAAGACAGCTGTCAGCTTCTATGTGGCTTCAGGACAGCTCTTGCAGAGGTGGGCAGAGCAACAACTTTCAATTCGCTGAGCCTCAGGCGAATCACAGAATCTAGGGATGGAGCATGGAGGTGCCCAATCTGGGTGGTACAGGAGGGTCCCCAGAGCCTAAGAGACCTAGACACTAGCCTTGGGATACATTCGCTTTGCATATGAAAGGAACATCCCTCCTTGTACCAAATGAAGCCAATTTGATCAAAATTTGTAATGCAGACGAGCATAATTAAATTGAAGATTTTAATTAGGCACAGTTTTGATGAAACTTAATGGGAACCTGCAGGAATACTCTTGCAGTCTATTAAACATAATCCTTCCTGCTGAAGAGCTCTGTACTTGATGATCTGTAATGACCGCCCAGCTCTCAGCTCCCTCGGGTTTGCTTGGGGGCCAGTCGGCGGGGGTGGGGGGTAGGAGGAAGGGGGGAGAGGTAGGGGAGAAGCAGAACATGTACCCATGAGGAGGCATCTCTTTCAAAGGAAAGCTGGTGCTAAACTTTCCCGGTACCCACTTCCTTGCTTGTCATCTTTCAAAGTGGAGACAGTGAAGGATTACACTGAGGGGCTGTGTTTGTAATGAGTTAGGAGAGAGAGGGCTGGGCTCCCCACCATAACAGGGGCCTCCTCAGGCCTTCTTTGGTAATTGCTTCATGCCTTTCAATTTCACTTTCACAAAACTTGAATCTTCCCTTGGCATCCCAACAGAAAAATAAACAAACAAAAAAGACCTCAGAAAACCGAGGTCGGGGAGGGCCCTTAGCCTGCAGGCCTGGGTGTTCAGGAGGGCAGGCTGAGTTGCACTGTATCCCTAAAGCGGTATCCCTACCACAATACGGCTCCACTTGCAGTCTTTTCTGACAGACAGCAACCCTACAGCAACCCTGTAGACCCACGGATAGCATTTCCAGAGCTGTTACCACGATGAAAGCAGACTGTCGCTCGTTCTCCTGTGGAGATGCTGGTAGGCTCGAACTGCTGACGTTTGGGTTAACAGCAGATCACTTAACCCCTGTGCCACAAGAGCTCCTGCAATACCCAAGGGAGACCAGTAAACACTGGGTTACTGAAAGGAGGGAGAAACGAATAAAATTGCCAGTGAGTGAGTAACCCTAGAACTCTTCTGATACAGAAAGAGTTAAAAAGTGTGGCCCAACTAGATCAAGCACTCTATTAAAAGAGCAAAATTCACAGTCTGACAGCCTAGAGGGTCCCCTGAGAATATGGCCCCTGGACTTGCTGCCTGCCCAGACCCCAAACCGGTACTGAAGCCAACACTTCAGACAAAAAATGGACTGGACTTAACGGACACAGAAGGATGCATGTGGAACGTGTATTTTAGGGTTTTATCTACATATATATGAGGCTGTCCAACTGGTTTCTTTCTAGAGGGGAGAGGAGAGACTGGAGACAGAGACAAGTGTTGGTTGAATGGATACCACAAGTGAAGAGTGAAAAAGAAGAGTGTGCTGTCACTGCATCAGGACGGCAGATACAGTTGCAGAGCGGTGGGTGTGCAAAATTGACTTGGATTGTAAACTTTCACTTAATCACAATTAAAATACAATTTTTTTTAAAATACGGCTCTTATTTTTCCTTATTTCTCTCTTTCTTCCTTTAGCCAACAAATGTTTCTTGAGGCCTCATTTACGGAAAATCCTGTATTGGGCACCAGGTAATAATAAAGACTCTGGTTCCCTGCCCTAGAGTCCCTGAGAGGTCAAAGGGTTAAGCACTTACAGTCTGAATTTGCCTAGAGGTGCCTCAGAAAAAAGGCCTGGTGATCTGATTCCTAAAGATGATAGCCTTGGAAACACTAGGGAGTATAGTTTCACCTTGAAACATGTGGGTTGTTGCGAGTTAAAATCGACTCAACAAAAGCTGGCTTGATTGTCCGCCCCCCACCTCCATGAAGCTAACAAAAAAACAGGCTGTGGATACATAGTTAAGAACAGTGAAAAACTCTGGGAAGGAATCACAGAATGGCCAAGTTTTGACACAAATCAGGGGTGGGCAAACTGTAGCCTAAAAGCCAAATCTGGGACACTGCCTGCTTTTGTTAAGAAAATTTTATTGAAACAGAGACATTTCTACTTATTTACATATTTTCTATAGCCATTTTGCCATAATGTTGAAGTTGAGTAGTTACATTACAGATTTAGTGACCCACAAAGCCTCAAATATTTATTGTCTGGCTCCTTATAGAACAAATGTGACCCCTGATTTAGATGATCAAGGAAGGTGTCTCTGAGAAGATGAGGTATAGCTCAGACCTTGAGGCAGAGTAAATTTAGGCAGGGAGCAGTTACATACACAGAGACAAACAGGAATGATGGCCATTCAATGGGGGTGAGTCTAGGGTGCAAGGATCTGGAAGAAGTTCCATTTGGTTGGAGATTGGGATGGAAGGGCCCACTGCCTGGATAAGCTGGAAGTACAGGAAGGGTCGTTTCACTCAGAGGCTTATAACTGAGATTCTGAAAGTGATTTGACTATGATTCTGAGTGCACTGGAAAAGTCTAAGCAGGAGAATGATTTTCAAAGAGGCGTCTGGTCACTCTAGTGACCTGGATTCAAGGAGTGACGGTCGATTCTCCTCTTACATAAAATAAGAGATGGTGGTGGCATAGATCAAGGTCACATCATTAGAGATGTACAGCTGTGGGAAGATGTGGGCATATTTGGAAGGTAAAATTGACAGGTGTTAGGAGTATATTGAACGTTGGAGGGGGGTGCCATGACAAAGCGGAAGGGGGTCAAGAATGACATTGTTCAGGACTTTGGCTGCAGTGACTAGGTAAATGGTGGCACAATTTGCTGAGATTAGAAAGGCTGGGGTTGGAGGAGGAGAAGGCTGACTGGATAATATAAGAGTTCAACACTTTTCATCCTCATTAAATTTCATATTCATGTGAGTCTCTAAGTAGAGGTGACAAGGAGATGGTTGGATATATGACCCTGAAGTACAGATGAGAATTTGTGAGTCATCAGCACGTAGATGGCATTTAAGCAATGAGACTCGATGAGCTTACCTAGGGTGGGAAGTAGAGAGAA
Organism: Heterohyrax brucei; assembly: GCA_028571685.1. Taxonomy (NCBI): domain Eukaryota; kingdom Metazoa; phylum Chordata; class Mammalia; order Hyracoidea; family Procaviidae; genus Heterohyrax; species Heterohyrax brucei. The sequence continues at coordinate 178,336,397 of CM053141.1, forward strand.
AAGGAAACAGGACCCACAGCTGATGACTTTCTGCTGACAGCTTCATCTCAGTTTGGCCTGTTGCGCCTTGCTATTTTTCAAAGCATCAGGCTGAGGGTAAATTACTGAAAAGACTTAATTAAGGAGTATGCCTAAAGAAATGCAATGAATTCCTCTGGAGCATATGTAGCTACTCTGAGATTGCCTCCCAAAAGTGGTATCAAGCCAGCAGAAGGCCTTGTATCTATAAATCAAGGTGTAAGTCGTATTTTCACTAATTGAATGAGGCATGAAAGCACTTTTGTACACTGCTGTTCAGGTGGACTCATGATTGAGTTGTCTAATGTGGTGGTTCCTTATCACAGCTTTCCAACAGGGTCATCTGGCCAGCTGTTTAAAACCACAGAGATTTCTTAGCTCCACTCGGAGAGATTTAGTAGGTCTGGGATAAGATCCTGAGATTCCGTGATTTTAACCAAGACCATGGCAGAGTCTGATATGGGAAACCCATTTTTGGAGTTTGGTAACCACAGTTGTCCTACATAGATCAAAGGCAACCTTGAGATCAGCCCCAACCAAAGACCAAACCTTCTAAACCGGCAAGGATCTGAACTTGTGATGGTAAAAAAATACTCAGTGCTGTCGAGTTCATTACAACTCATAGTGACCCTGTTGTGCCCATTGAGTTTCCAAGGAGTGCCTGGCAGATTCATACTGCCAACTATTCGGTTACCAGCTGTAGAACTTACTACACCACCAGGGTTTGGTGTAAGATATAAATATTATGCTTGTGTATGAGGTAGAACTATTGAGTTATTACATGCGTACTTACTTCTGACTTCCCTGCCAAGGCCTGACAGTCATTCTCCATAGAAGTCTTTCAGCCAGCCATCCTCATATGTATACACGTAATCTCTCCCCTTCTCTTTCTGTCTCTCTTCCTTTTACACATGTGTACTCACACACACGTACACACTCCTCTCTATCTTCAGTGGCACTGCCTTAGTTCAAGTCCTCATCATCTTTCACTCAGCCTACTGTAACAGATTTCTAACTGTCTTCTTTACCAGTATAGTCAATACTAGCTTAATCCATTGAAGTGGGACATTAATGTTGTGTGTGGTCTTTTTAGCCACGGTCTTGTAACTCCCACCCAGAAGATTTTCATCTGTATTTCAAATAACTGCTGGAGTTAGCTTTCATAACACAAACTTTATTCCCTCAGCTTCCTTCCCTGTGAGAAAGTCCTCTATTGGTTCCTTATTGCCTATTGGGGAAAGTTCAATCCCCTTGGCAGAGCATTCAATGACCATTTTAGTGTGACACCCACCTCTATTGACAGCAAGGTTTCCTCTATTCCCAATACCAAATATGCACACTCCTATCTGTCGATACATACCTCCACATGTTTGTCTGAAGTTCATTCACTCCTGTAACTGGTCAACTCTTAATTCATTCTTCAAGGTCCAACTCAAATGTTCTCTTAGTCATCTAGTGCCACTTTATAAGAGAAATTCCACAAGTGGATGGCTTTAAAAAGAGAAATTTTATTTCCTCACAGTCCAGTAAGCTAAAAAGTACAAATTCAGGGTGTTAGCTCCAGGTGAAGGATTTCTCTACTGGCTCTGGAGGAAGGTCCTTGTCATCAGTCTTCCCCTGGACTAAGAGCTTCTGAGGTACAGAGACCCTAATCTTTTCCAAAGGATGCACTCTGTTCCACACTGCTTTCTTGGTGGTATGAGGTCCCCAACTCTCTGCTTGGCTCCCTTTTCTTTCTAGCCCAAGAGATTGCCTCAATGCACAATTCAATCTTACACATTGGGTCCTGCCCCACCAACACAGCTGCGGCCCATCCTCATTCATTAACATCGTAGCGGTAGGATTTACAACATAGAAGAATATCACAACACTGGGAGTCATGGCCTAGTCAAATTGCAACACATATTTTTGAGAGTACACAATTCAATCTATGACATGTTCCTTTCACTCTAAAGTCTTCCTCACCTCCAAAGGCAGAGCCTGACATTTTTCACTTTGTGCTCAGTGCAGCAATTTGGACATCATTTTACTGAAACGTTTACCATGTCACATTGTCATTACTTGTCTCTTTCTCACCAATCTCAGCATCCAAATCAGACTGCAGTTACTCATCTTCCTGTCCAAAGTGCCTCACTCAAAGCCAGGCTTAGAGTTAACCACCAGTTGCCATGACGTCAGCCCTGACATAGGGACAAGATGTGTGGCAGAGTGAAACTCTGCTCCATAGGTTTGTCAAAGGCCGATGTTTTTGGAAGTACATTACCAGGCCTTTCTCCTGAGGTGCCTCTAGGTAGACTCAAAGTTCCAAACTTTTAATTAGCAACCAAGTGCACTAACAGCTTGCACCACTCAGGGTCTCCCAAGCTTAGAGTAGGCCCTCTATAAATATGTTTAGGGATTTTCTCTCTCTTTCTCTTCGTTTGCCATCAAGTCCTGAACGAAGTGAGTTCTTGAAGCCATCAGTGTGCCTATCTTCCAGTCTTTGATTTATTATTTCTAATTTGCTGGTGGCTGAGGAAACAGATAACCGCTGCACTGAGGAAACAAATAACTGTGCTTACTAGAATTTTGTGAAAAGTAAGAGTTAACAGGCCCTAGAAGGAGTAGAGTGGAGAGTGGCCCTCATTTGAGTAAAATGCACCAGCTTTAATGAATGGCTTTCCAGAAGTCACTTATCTTGCTTCCTGCTGGATTCTCAGTTCTGTTCTTGTAGTTTAGGCTGTTGCAGACTGATCTTTGAACAAAGGGTGCATATTAAGTATATACTGGATAGAGCCACATTGTTCATTGTTTTCATTCCCCAAAATTAAAATGGAGGGCAAAGAAGATGAAAGAAGGAAGGACCATGAAAATTCACAGTAGCTACCCTTAGCCCAAGTCTACAGATGAACTTTAGAAATCCATGGAGCCTCAGTATGGTGTATAAACCTGTGTGCATAGGCATGTGGCTTATTTTGGCCTAGGTTCCATAACTTTTAAAAGATCCGTTAGAATTAGAATTCACTAATTTAAAAAATAGGGCCCATCTTTAAAGTTAACACAGGACTCTTAAGATGCTTTGGGAATGTGGATGATGTCAGCGCTCTATGCTGATTCCCATGTCCTCCGATCTTCTTAAAAATCTCCAGACTGGCTTTCCTCACAGATTATTTTAGCCTACAAGCCAAGGAGACTGCAAAGCAGTATCATTTCTAATCAGCCCTGTAAATAAATTCAACTTCTGCTTCATTAGATCACTATAAAACAATTCCCTAAAGCCAAAGGGATTAAAAAATAGAAGAAAACACTTTTCACTAAGCCACGTAGATGATAGAAATATTCTTGCTATGGTAAATTACACAGATTACTCCATGACAAATTGCTTGTTTGAGCTGATCACGTTGATCACTGTGAAGATTTTCTCCTGGATTTGGAAATTTTATAAATGCATTGTGAGACCTAAGGCCTTTATTACTGACTTATCAACATGCAAATGCACTTTATGAAATGCTTGGTGATCTTAAAGCCGGAGTGAGCATGTTTTGCTTACGGAATAGTCATTTTCATTCTTCTGTGTCAAGAAGTAGAAATTGCTAGGGTTCATTTAACACCCTTTGAGCAGTGCTGTCACCAGGGTTTGCTGGAAAAAAGGACATAAGGTACCATGTAACAATGGATGGCCATGATGGCAAAAATCCTGGTCACCAGTCACGGTCCTTTCTTCATTCCCTGTTGTACCCAATCTGTTCTTCCTGGTGTGTTAAACGATACTCATTGATCTATCTGACCAAACGGGAAAGCATGGCGTGATCTTGATTCTTCTCGCTTCTCATTTACCTATTTTGAAGTCCTGTTGAGAATCATCTTCTCAAATCTGTCTTCTGCCTTTGGTTCAGGATGCCAAAATCTCTTGTCTGGATGACAACAACAGCTTCCTATTTGATTTCCCTGACCCCAGTCTTGTTCCTACTCCAGTTCAAAGCAATCTCTCAAAACACAAAACAGTTTGTGTCCCCCCACTTCCCTAGCATGTTCCCTTCCCAACTCTGCTCTGCACAGAGCTCAGCATATCCCCCAAATCAGTATTGACTAAGCACCAGTTTAAGAAGAGTCACATGGTTAGCCAGCAGGATGCCCATGCGGCTGGCCAAACTAGTTTCCACGAGCTATTCCTCTCTTTGGAAACTACTCACTTGTTTGTTGGTCTCCTTACCAATGTGTGAACTCAGGAAAAGAAGAGCTGGCTCTCACTTACAGCTTTTCTGCCAGAGGGCCTCATAGTGCACACGGTAACTAGTCACCACGTATTGAATGAATACATACACAGCATACAGCTTGAGGCGACTGGGACTACTTTTTAACAGCAACCAGGATAATGAAAATACACATTTGTTAGAACTAAAGCAATACCTACTGATGGGACAGAGATGCTGTGTGTACATCTTTTATGATATTCATTAATTCTCATGAAACTACAAACAATGGTTAGTGCAAAATGCTTTTCCTTCATTCCCAGGTAGTAGTGAGGGGCATGGGACCCACCATCTTACACTGCCATCTAGAAGAGTAAAGGGGCCAAAGCCACCGGTTGATGGCACACCCGGGATTAGAGGGAGGTTCTTCACATTCCAGAGGGAAGGTGATATTGCACAATTATCCTACTCACCAAGTGATACACACACAGCTAAGGTTATTGCAAGAGCTCAAAACATTTCTGACACAAGGCACCAGAAATTCACATCCATCAAGAGCTGAAGGAAATAAGTCAACACACCCTGGCTGCCAAATATTTCCTGCTCTTAAACTAAGGGCAAGAGAGGGCTTAAAATAGCAGACAATTTCTGCTTCATTCTTTTACTTGCAGTGCCTTTGTCCAACCTGTAACAGCTTAATTCCAGTAAACAAGCGTCTATATCCAGGTGTCCAGATGCCAAGTACTTATCTACCTAATGTTCACAGGATGGAGTGGGATCGCGTTTCACATACTGATTCATTCTGCCTCAGCTTGCATTTCATAATTCATCCTCTGCTGCAAATTACAGAACTAGAGTGATCAAGTTGAGGCCATGTCCTAAAGATCCAGTCACTGGTTTCTGTGACAGCAAGAGGTTTGGAAAACTCAATTTGAGAAAGGTCCTCTTTGGTAGCCATGGTTTTTTGATCGCTTATTCCCAATCTTATTTTTTCTTCAGGGGAAATCCTCTTTCATTCCCCATGGCTGTAATGGGGTTGTCAGTGATGAAATCTCACCCCACCGTTGGAAATAACTGGAACCCACACTGGCCAGTCCGTGCACCCCTTTTCTGGGCCCACGGTGACTGACTCAATTCTGGGCATGGAACAAACAAGGCTAACTAGAGTCATCTTAGCTAGTGCTTATTTAGCAGAAATACCACAAGTGGATGGCTTTCAAAGAAATTTTGTTTGTCATACATTCCAGTAAGCTCAAGTCCAAATTCAGGCTGTCAGCTCTACGGGCAAGCTTTCTCTGCTGGCTCTGGAGAAACATCTATGTCATTAATCTTCCCCTTGAGTGGAAGATTCTGAGGCACAGACACCCCAGGTCCTTTCCAAAGGACACAGTCAGCTCCTGGCACTCTTTCTTTCTGATGATATGAAGACCCCGATTCTCTCCGCTAGCTTCTTCCTTTTATATCACAGGAGATTGCCTCAAGGCACAATACAATCTTACACATTGAGTCCCGCCCACCAACACAACTGCCACCCATCCTTCCTCATTAACATCACAGAGGCAGGGTTTACAACATGGAAGAACAGTGCACAATTCCGGGAGTCACTCACTACCTACACACATTGTGAGGGGGATATAATTCAACCTGTGACACAGTCTCTCTGGGATTGATGATTGAACACAAAGAAAATAAAATTCTCTTTCCTTTGAGGGTGTGGGTATATGGCTGCCAGTGGGCGTTTCAACACAGTTGAGATCTTGTTTGCAAAGTGAAGTCAACCAGAACTGGACAATAATGATAGTAATTAATAGCCAAGCCAAGTGCCGTGGAGTAAAGAGCTATCATTTATTGAGTGCTGCCCCTATTCTAGAACAGTCTTAAGTACTTCGTAAGTATTAACTCACAAATCGTCATCAATCTTATCACTAGCATTATTCGCATCATTATAATTATTATTGCTATTATATAAGGTTGTTCTGATTCGGAATTGAGTTGATGGCAATGGATTTGGTTTCTTTGGGTTTATTATTATTCCTATGTCCACAGATGACAAAGCTGAGATACTAAGGGATTAAGTTACCCATGATTTAAAAAACCTATTAAGTAAGGAAAGCACTGTCTGAACCTAGGCAGCCAGGTTTCTGTGCCTGGGCTCCCAGCCATCTCGCTCTGCAGCCTCTGGCAGTACTGACCGGGGAGGAGAAGGAAGACACAGGCCCCAGGACATTGGGGGAAAAAAAAAGCCCACTGCCATCAAGTCCATCCTGACGTATAGCAACCAAATAGACAGAGTAGGACTACCCCATAGAGTTTCCAAGGAGCACCTGGTGGAATTGAACTGCCAACCTTCTGATTAGCAGCCGTAGCACTTAACCATTACACCAGCCGGGTTTCCAGGGTGTTTCTGGAGCCCTTAAATCCAGCCATGCTGGAAACCAGTCAGCCAGCCAGCCAAGTGCCGACCAGCAGTGGCTTCCTAGTTGGTTTCCCTGACTCCAGTCTTGCCCTTACTCCAGTGCAAAGAGATGTCTCAAAACACGCAAGAGTGCATGTTCCTTTCCCGATTCTGCTGTGTACAGAGTTCAGCATCTCTCCCAAATCAGTACCAATTTTAAGAAGAGCCATATTATTAGCCAGCAAGGTGCCTATGGGGCTGGCCAGACGGGTCTTCATGGGCCATTATTCTCTTTGGTAACTACCTGCTTATTTGCTGGTCTCTTTACCGGCACATGAGCCCAGGGAGAGAAGAGCTGGGCTTTGTTTACAGCTACAGCTTTTTTCTCCCAGAGGGCCTCTTCTACCAGATTCTCAGTTGAAGAACCCCATGCATTTTCTTTTTCATTCAAGCCAGCTTCACTTGGGCTCCTATCCCTTGCAACTCAACTAAAACACTCTGCCTCTCATCATCTCTCCTTCTGATTATTCCTTTTCTTACCGCTTTACCTTAAGAATAATACTTTAAACATTAGTATCAGTAGATTAGATAAATCTCGAAAATACAAACAAGACATTATAAAGTAAAATAAAACTTGCATGTGATACAACCAACTCACAATGGTAATTGTTCATATTATTACATTTTATCTAGTCTTTTTCTAATTTTATAACCAGTTGCTATTGAGTCAATCCAGAGTCACGATGATACTTTGTATGTCAGAGTAGAACTGTGTTCCACAGGGTGTTCAAGGGCTGAGTTTCGGGGAGTAGATTTTCAGACTTTACTTTGAGGAGTCTGGTTGGACTCAGACTTCCAACCATTTAGTTAACAGTCCAGGGTATTAACATTTTGTATTATCTAGGAACTCCACATGTACATCACAAAGAAAGCCCAGTTGCCTTCAAGTTGTTTCTGACGCATGGAAACCCCACTTGTGCAGGGTAAAACTGCTCTGTAGAATTTTCACTGTGACCTTTTGAAAGCAGATCACCAGGGCTTTCTTCTAAGGCATCTCTTTCTGGTTTTGAATAGCTAACTTTTTGGTTAGCAGTCAGTGTTTCACCACTTGGGCCCCCTGGGGACTCCTATGTGTACATAGAAGAATGTGCATATCTGTTTCTTGTCTTCCTCTTTTTTCACTTAACATGACGTAATAAGTATTTTTAAATATAATCTTAATGGCAGTATAATTTGTGTATATTTGTATTTATGTGTATATGTATGTGTGCCTTTCAGTCCAACCTCTATGTGTTTTCTATCGCTTGACCCCTTTCCTGATTTAGCCCTTTTTCTGGGGAACCAGGAAGGGTACCAAAGGATTTAGGGTCAGGCTTAGCATCAGCCTGCGTTTCTTGATCTCTGCCTTGTTGTTCGGGGCCCTTGTGATATACTTGTTAAGAGCTATGGCTGCTAAGCAAAAGGCTGGCAGTTCAAATCCACCAGGCACTCCTTGGGAACCATGTGGGCCAGTTCTACACAGCCCTATAGGGCCACTAGGAGTCAGAATCAATTCAACAGCAATGAGTTTATGGGCCAACCTGTGCCACCGCTCAGCCTCCCAGCCAGGAAAGTGAGTGTCAGAAGCAGAGACCTTTTTGCTGCTTCTCATCCCTCCATCCATGAATCCAGCCAGGCGAACTTGCAGCCAGTGGTTTAAGAATAAGACATGCTCTGGGAAAGGTCCAAGCCCCTGTCACAGATCGGCAAGCATAAAGCCGGAATGGCCCAGCAGCTCCCAGCATGATCTATTCTAAGTCAAGCAGAGTTGCCAGTTAGCACAGTGAGAAACCTCTTGTTCCTGTCTTTTTAACTATGCACATCAATAAAAATTTGCCTGGCAAAACCCTGGGTGCTGGACATAAATATGCAAACCACCGGGGGAAACACAAGGATAATGTTGAGAAATTAGATTTAAAATACTAAACAAATTCCTTTCACTCTATCCCTCCCAGTTAGTGCTGTAAAGAGGCTCATAGTGCTTATGAAGCACTAAGTGCCACCTAATCGACTAGTTATTGGCATGTTGATGAGGAACAAAGTACACAAAAGGAAGCAGATATCAGTTCGGTGTTTGACAAATCTCTGGATGTCACTCCAAGCCATGGGCAGTGGTGGATTAAGATGACAAGGCTTTCACCTCCACCAGGGTATCTAGGGCAAAGGCTGGAGACAGAAGGTGCAGTAGGCAGTTCATAGCCAATGAAAATAGGAAGCCAGAGGAGTCCAGAATGCCATAGCTGTTCAAAATCAAGTGCAATTCACAGCAGAAGCATCCATCTAACCACACATCCATCCACCCACCCATACATCCATCCATTCATCTATTTATATTTCATTATGTATGAGCTATACTATTGCTATTACAACTATTAATTTCTGTCATTCGCTGAGAACTAACTTTGTATCAAGTATTATGTAAAGTGTTTTACATGAATCATCTCATTTAATCTTCATAACCATTTTTTGAATTGGATGTTTTTGTCTCTACCTTTTAATGAGACAACTGTGTCCCAGCCAGCTTAAGTGACCTCTGGAAGGTCAAGTAAAGATCACTTCTCCAACCTACAGCCTCATCAGTTTAGGCTTTCTTGCCTTGCAAAGACCATGCAATGGACCCAAAGACACATCAGTCCATCCATTCTCTCCTTTGTTTTATAGCTGCTATGTTTCTGACATCTATCCAACTTTGGGTTAGGGAATGGGGCTACCAAGGAACCTCAAGCATATCCTGTAGAACGTGAATACATGGGTAAGTGAAGCTGGAATTAACCAGATAATGTCTTGGAGTCAGAAGGCTGAGGGTCCCAGTGATTGTCGTTGGGACTCCCAAAGGCAGTGACCTGACATCCAGGTCACTAATTCTGTTTAGGAGACAGGCTAGGGACAGCGGAACCCAAGGCTTAAAGAAGGAGTTGTGTGCATGAGATAGACAAGTAGTAAATATACTCCATAGGGGAGGACCAACATAAGTCAGGATAGGCAGACATGAAGGAATATGGCATACAGGAACCAAAGACCAGAAGTGGACTTGGGAACTAAAGTATCTCCTATAAGCCAGCCACAAGCTGTTTAATACAACTGAAAGAAAGAAGGTGCAAATGGATGAAGTGTCGTTGTGGAACTAATTATTACACAACTAAATCCTCTTTACCATCCCCTACTTAAAATATTCACCCCACTACCTCCAGCCCAGCACACTGTATCCCTTTGTTTGCTTTTTCGCATAACTTACCATGGAAATATTGTATTCAACTCGTTGCTTATTTATTATATATTGCTTCTCTTCCTACTAGAATGTAGGCTCCATGATAGGAAAGATTTCATCCAGCTTGTCCTCTGATTTTTCGTGAGTACTTAAAGCAATGTTTGGCTGGTACCCAAACCACACCTGTTGCCGTCAATTCAAATCTGACTCATGGCAGCCCTATAGGATGGAGGACAACTGCCCCACTGGGTTTCCAAGGAGAAGCTGGTGGATTCAAACTATGTACCTTTTGTTTAGCAGCTGAGTTCTTAACCACTGTGCCACCAGTGCTCTTGGCACTGGTATATCGTTGATATTTGTTGAATAAATAAATTAACCCAACAGAGAAAACAAGGAAGATTCCAGCACTTGTGAGAGAGGGAGCAATGGAAGTCTTGGTCACTGTCTTGGTCAGTGTCCTAGTCACTCATACGGGATTCATGATCTCCTTCTAGGTCATTTTAAGTGGCTTGGAGTAAAAATAGTGCTTCTATTTCTCTTGAATGACTTTCAGAGCTTAAGAAGCAGTAGTCCTATGCCTGTTAGCCAAGTATTTTCTGTCACCAGACTTCAAATGCTGTGAGGCAAATTGCTTGAACTTAGGTCACCACTTCCCCTTCCTATTCCCTTAGCAGACATCACAAATCAATTGTGGAAATTTCTCCTGCAGTCTTAGAATCCTTGTCAACAGCCCACTCCAGACAGACACTGCTGATCAATAGGAGGTGGCATGAGAAATGACACACACTTTCATCCTGAGTGTGAATAAAAAACTAAACAGATGTGAGAAAAGAGTACTATTTGCAGGTATATGGAAGAAAGAACAAATCCATATTACAAGGGAATATTGTAAGTTTTATGTCTTCAGATTTCCTCAATAATGACAAATAAACCATCTTCAAAGACACTGTAGTACAGTGGTTATGAATATGGGCAACAATGTGAGGCTAGCTGGGATCTAGTCCTGGTATTACCGTTCTGTAGCTGTGATCAAGTTACTTAACTGTTCTTAGTTCTTATTTATAAAATGCACACAACAGCCATATTTTAATTATTAGGTTACTGTGGGCAGTGCTTAAACCAATGCCTAAAATAACTTATTAATATATGTTAGTTCTCCATTTTGTTTTCAAAATCGACAGATTTACAAGTATAAATCAGGAACTGATCTTGAATTCCGAAATATTTTTTCTAAAATCCATCTGGAACATCCGAAATGAGACCAATTTTCACTCAACCCCAGCAAATGTTCTGTGTTCTCTTCCCAATTTTTATTCATATTTAAACTGCTATTACAAAACATTAAAGAAAATGTGTTAAACAATAAACACCCATAATCACAGTTCTCTTCCACAACTCATTTTATTTTTCATGTTTCTTTCCAGCCATCTCCCAAATGTAGCTATTTTCTAAATAATAAAAATCTTGATCTTCTTGTTTATTTTTCTATTAAGTCTCTGAGCTGGGAATTAAGTTTCTGGGTTTTTCTTTATTATTGAATCACAGGTTGAGTTCCAACATAATGTTGCCACGTGTAGTTGGGTCACTTTGGTCTGTCTTGGGCTCAATGCCCCCATCCGTCAAGTGGGAGTGTAATATATACACAGGAGAAAGATGTGGCTGTTGGCTCCTCAAAGATTGACAGCCTTGGAAACCCTATGGGACCACTCTATTCTGTCCTAGAGGGTCCCTGTGAGTTGGAATCAATGTAACAGCATGGCTTTCATTTTGCTTTTGTCTTCTGAACACTATGTGTGGGTATATACTGCTCATTGGATGGAGAGGATGAGGAAATGGATATGGTAATGTGGAGTGAAATAATACTGTCAGGGATTCAAATGTCAGCTGGCATCCCACGGGTGAGGAATCTGACAGTTCTCGCGTTAGATACATTGATTCAATTCCAAATCATGATGGTCCCACATATGCAGAGCAGAACCACTCCACAGAGTTTTCAGGGCTGTCACCTTTTGAAAGGAGATTACAAGGTTTGTTTTCCAAGGTATCTCTGAGTGTTTTGAACTGCCAGCCTTTCAGCAAGTAGTCAAGCACTTAACCATTTGCGCTACGCAGTGCTCTAAGGGGACGTACAGCAGGAGGCCGCCTGATGTGGGGAAGAGGAATCAGAACCATGGGCTCCTCCTAACCACACCATGAGCTTGATGTGGGTCTTCGTCCCCATCCTTCTCACAGAAACCTGCAGCTTAGAATCCTTGTCAATAGCTCACTCCAGACAAACACTGCTAATGCTCACGCTTAGAAGGTTGCTCGCACTTGGAAAAAGAAGAAACATCATCTATTTTAACCACTTCAGAGGAAAATTATCCAAAGGAGTAAATGAAACGGTAAGTGCGGAGGAACTTTAAAATGTTGAATGGATTTGATTAAGTGGTTATTATCTAAAGAGTAGAGACAAGAAAGAAAGTTAAAATGTAAAATTAAAGGAAATAGATCATTAAATTGCCTCACTGGTTTAGAGCTTTTTAAAAGAGATAGTAAACTTCACTCAAGTAATTCTCTCTGATGTTTATGTTAAATTGTTGGATTTTTCTTGTTTGCTTTGTTTCATTTTATTTTTACTCTCTTTTCCGCAAAGCTTTTTAGATTCGATGCCAATTTTCTCCTACCTTCATAAACAATACAATATCCTGCATGGACTTAATATTTAGAGAACATACTGAACAAAATGATCTGTAAGTTATGTGTTATATGCTATAAGTAGTAAAGAAATAAAATCAAACAGGAATCACAAACAGAAGTAGGTATGCACGCAGACATGTATGAGACCTAGACATCAACCATCGCTTCATCTTCTTGAACTTCCCCAAAGGAATCCTTCAGCACCAAACTGCTAAATTAACACAGGATCTCACAGGAAAGACGGCAGAGAGGACTTACCACACTCATCTTCGGCAAACACTTGAAATAATTTATATCAGTCAGGACAAATTAGGTTATGCTGCAATAACAATTTCCAAATTTTAAAACGTTAATACAACAAAGTGGTGGATTATTCACTCATTAAGCAATGTAAGAATGTGCTTAAGGCATCAACAAAACACAGGCACTAGTTGTCCAGACGGAAAGCCATACATGCCAACAGATGGGATACAAGGAAAAGCAAGTGCCCAGCACCACAGTGGAAGGCAATTGGTGGAGTGCTAAATGAAGCTGATAGCATTTTATACCCTTTGTATATGATAACAGTCACGTTTTACTTTTCACTTCAGACCGATCAGGTATAATCCGATATTCAATTCTCTCTTGCAGACTGCATGAGAACTCACCAGCAGTGCCATAATAATGTGACTCTTAAGCTGTTGGGTCCCGTGTAAAGTGAAACAAAGAGAGTCTTCAGACTGAGTATACCCTTATATTCGTATCATACTCTTTGCCCTCACTTTTGTCCCTGTTGGGTATCAGCAGCAGTTCAACGAATGGTGACGACATAGCATCCAAGGATGAAAAGTGCTTTTTGTCCTGAAATAATAAAGATTTTGTGCCATCTATTCCTTGCTGTTGTAAAAAAGATTAATAGTGTTGTAGAAAGAAAAACTACTTTAGAATCTGAAATTGTCATATCTGCAGAACCCATGAACAACAGAATCACAGGTCCTGATATGTGGAATAATTTTTCTACTAATGATATAAATTACTGTATCAAAAGAGGGTGAAGTGACTGTTGACATCACAGTGGACCATTGGAAAACACATGTTGAAGGTCTCTCGATGTCAAACAAACAAGGTTCTATAGCCAGAATTTATTTCTAGGATACAAAGTTCATGGTTAAAATTATAAGAGATAGTGGCTACTGTATTCTCTATCAGTTCAATCCATGTTTTATTTTGTTTGCAAACTGTTCAGTACTAAATCATTTAATTCTCAAGGTAGTGATTGGTTCAGTTGGAATATCACTGATAAACATGGAAACAGTTCAATTCACGGATATTGTATGTGTCATATTTTAAGCCAAAGATATGGTTTTGATTTATCTCATGAACTAGAAACACAAATTAATAAAGGACATCAGTAATGGAAAGCTGTTTTGCAGCATGTTGCTATCATTATAAGAACTGCTGAACTTAGACTGTATTTTAGAGGAAAGAATGAAATGTTTGGAACCCCATAAATCGGTAATTTTAGGGATTTGCTGGAACTTGTTGCTCAGTTTGATCCATTTTTGGCAGATCATATCTCAAAATATGGTAACAGAAGGAGGGACAATCCATTGCATATGTCTAATACAGCACGTGAAGGATCAATATGACAAAGTTTGATGAATTATCTTCAGTGAAATAAGTATAAACCAATATTTCAGTTTGCACGAAGTCTAAATCTAAGAAAATAGGAAACCACCAAAAATTAAATGGAATTCATAAACATTGATATCCTAGGCATTAGCAAGCTGAAATGGACTGGTATTTGTCACTATGAATGGGCAATTATGTAGCGTATTATGCCAGAAATGACAACTTGAAGAACAGCATTACAATTCATTGCCAAAAAAGAACATTCCAAGATCTATCCTGAAATACTGTACTGTCAGTGATAGGATAATATCCATAGACCTACAGGGAAGACCAGTTGATATGATTATTATTCAAATTTATGCACCAACAACTAAGGCCAAAGATGAGGATTTTCACCAACTTCTGCAGTCTGAAATTGACTGAATATTCAATCAGTATGTACTAATAATTACTGGTGACTGAAATGCAAAAGTTGGAAATGAAGAAGATTTGGTAGATGGAAAATATGGCCTTGGTGACAGAAATGATATTAGAAATCGAATGAATGAATATTGCAAATACACATGGACCTTGCCAAATGAAATACACAAGAATCAAATTGACTACACTTGTGGAAATAGATGATGGAAAAGTTCATCAGAACAAAGCCAGAGGCCAACTGTAAACCAGACCATCAATTACTCATATGTAAGTTCAAACTGAAATTGAAGAAAAATAGAACAAGTCCATGAGAGTCAAAGTATGACCTTGAGAATATCTCACCTGACTTTAGAGGCCGTCTCAAGAATAGATCTGACACCCTGAGCACTAATGACTCTTCATCAAGGATGTACGTGAAGAAAACAAGAGGTCATTAAAAAACTGGAGAGAAAGAAAAGAGCTAAATGGATGTCAGATGAGACTCTGAAACTTGCTCTTCAACACTGAGCAACTAAAGCAAAAGACAGCAATGAAGTTAAAGAGTTAAACAGAAGATTCCAAAAGGAGGCCTCAGAAGACAAAGTATTATGACATCTGCAAAGAAATAAAGATAGAAAACCAAAAGGGAAAGACATGCTTAGCATTTCTCAAGCTGAAAGAATTGAAGAAAAAAAATTCAAGCCTTGAGTTGCAATACTGGAGGATTCTATGGGTAAAACATTAAATGACATAAGAAGCATCAAAAGAAGATGGAAGGAATATACAGAGTCAGTATACCATAAAGAATTGGCCAGTGTTCAATCATTTCATGTGGTAACATATAATCAGGAACTGATGGTACTGAAAGAAGAAATCCAAGCTGCACTGAAGGAGTTGGTGAAAAACAAGACTCTGGGAATTGACAGAACACCTACTGAGATGGTTCAACAAATGGATGCAGTGCCAGAAGTGTTCACTAGTCCATGCCAAGAAATTTAAAAGACAGCTACCTGGGCAACTAACTGGAAGAGATCTATATGTATGCTTATTCTCAAGAAAGGCGATCCAGTCAAATGCAGAAATTAATGAACAATGTAGTTAATATCACATGCAAGCTGAGAACTAACTCTTCAGGGGATATCTAGGTCAACTGGCACAATAAAATTTTTTTGCATGAGTACTTTATTACATGTATATGCTTCCTGATCTCTTTATGCGTATTATATGTGTGTGCAAGTGTGTAAAAATATACATGCATTCTTCAATTAAAATTATGTCATACATATTCAGTGTAACCTACTTCTCAGTCAATATCTTCTCACAGCAACAAACTTTTTTAAGAAAATGTTCTGCATCCCACTTTGGTGAGTGGTGTCTGGTATTTTAAAAGCTAGCAAGGGGCTGTCTAAATAGCATCAGTTGGTCCCAACCCTCCTGGAGTAGAGTAGAATGAAGGGCATCAAAGACAAAAGGAAAATATGAATCTAAGATACAGAAAGGGGTACATAATCCCGAGACTACATCAACATAAGATCAGAACTAGATGACACCTGGCACCTCCAGTGACAAGAAACACAGCAAAGAATCCGATGCACAGAACTCGAACTCTATTAAAATGACCAGACCTTGATAATCCGACAGACTGGAGGATACCCTGAGGACATGGCCCTTGGACTGTCTGTTAGCCCAGAACCGAACCCATTCACAAAGCCAGCTCGTCAGACGAAGATTGGACTGGATTGTAAGACACAACAAGATACTGGTGAAGAGTGTGCATCTTGGCTTAAGTAGATACATGGAGCTAACTGGGCAGTTCCTGTACAGAGGAAAGAAGAGAGGGCAGAGGGGGACAGGACGTTGTTGAGTGGACATGGGAAATACAAGGTAGAAGGGAAGAGTGTACTGTCATGCTGTGGGGAGAGCAGCTAGAGTTACACAGCAATGTGTGTGTGTCAGTTTTTGTATGACAAATTGACTTGCTTTGTAAACTTTCCCCTAAAAGCACAAAAAGCATTTTTTAAAAACACATCACATACGAGTAAAATTTTGTTGAAAATCATTCAAAAGCTACTGCAGCAGTATATCCTCAAGGAGCTGCTAAGAATTCAAGCTGGATTTCAAAGAAGACATGGAACCAGGTCTACCATTGCTGATATCAGCTGGATCCTGGCTGAAAGCAGACAACATCAGAAAGCATAGTCTTATTGACTATGCTAAGTCATTCAACTATGTGGATCGTAACAAATCATGGATAACATCATTGAGAAAATGAATTCCAGAAAACTTAACTGTGCTCTTGAAGAATCTATACATGGATTAACAGGCAGTCATTCAGATAGAACAAGGAGATATTGCAAGGTTTAAAGTCAGGAAAGGTTTGTCTCAGGGCCATATCCTTTCACTGTACATATTCAGACTGTTTGCTGACTAAATAATCTGAGAAACTAGATTATACAAAGGAGAACAAGGCATTAGGATTGGAGGAAGAGTCATTAACAACCTGAGATAAGCAGATGACAGAGCCTTGCTTCTCTCTAATACGTGCTCCAAAGCAAATGCTGTAACAACGAGTGCAATCCTGGCATAGTTACATTTAGATTTTAGAACGCTTAAAAAAATACTGCTGTAGACCAGACACAGAAACAGTACCAAATGAGAAGCTGAAAACATTATAAACAAAGTGTAAGCATTAGAATGTGTATATTTTTAGGTTATGTGAAATAATACTTTGCTGTTGTTAGGTGCCATTGAGTTGGTTCTGACTTATAGAGATGCTATGCACAATGTTTTCATCAGACTAGTCAAGGTCTGTCCCCAAGATTCAAAAGTAAATTTAAAGACATGCACAGATCTCTACCAGTCAAGAGACAATTTTGAAAACATAACAAAACAAATACTGCCAAAAGATTGGGAAGCAGTTCACTGTCACAGAAACATTTAAAAGAGACAAACAAATGATGGAAATGTTTCAGAAGTATTACTGAATGCCAGAGATCAATTTTGTGTAACCATATTTGAATCTTGCATAAAAGAAGAGTGAAAATGTATGAAGTTCTTTCAAATACATCTTACACTTTAAACAGTGTGATTATATACTTGATTAGGACTACAAGAAGGCATCCAAGAAACTAGTACAGGCTAATTTAAATACAAATTTTTGGCGAGAAGTTACAGTTTTGTTCTTAGTTGAGAACTGTTTACAGATTCAGGAAAGACAGACTTTACTCATGTGACACATAAGATTCCAAAACAGAAGGTAAAAATGCAAAGTGGGTTTCCAGTGTTTAAACTGGTTTACTCCTAGTCCTAATTTTAATAAGCATTCGCTGTATGATAAAGCACTCATTTGGGGCCCTAAAGAGACTCAAAAATCCTCAGCGTACAATGATTCAAGAAGGACTCAAAGCATTATCCTCTTTATGTATGGATCTAGAGATTGGCAATTTAATTGCCATCAAAGCATTGAAGAACTTGTAAAAGCAGAGAATAGAAGGCAATTTTTTTAATTATAACATGTTAGAGATGAAAAGTCTGTCCAAAAATAAAAGAGAGTAATTATTTGTAACATTTGTTTTCTCAGTATTAAATTTTCCTTTGTGACATGTTTTCATTTTAATTATAGCATTTATTATGAAACAAGCATCAGAATTAAATTATGAGCTGTTTAAAGCAAAAGAGATTAAAAGAATATTACACTGTTGAAACAACTAAGTTCACTGACTCATTTTCTTGATTGCAGAACATTCTTTTTTGTAGAAAGTGTGGTGTATAGTAAAAATCTTAGTGCCACCTATCCACTAAAAACGTGGTGGTACTCTTCATTTCACTCCACTAAAATGGTATAGGCCACTTTTGCAGTCAGTTGCTGATACTATTGCTGCTGTTGTTAGGGGCAGTTGAGTTGGTTCTGACTCACAGTGACCCTGTGGGCAATGAAAAGAAATGTTGCCTGGTCCTGTGCCATCCTCACAATCATTGTTATATTTGAAAACATTCTTGCAGCCACTGTGTAAATCTATCTATTGTGGGTCTTCTTTTTTCTCCATAATTTACCACGTGTGATGTCTTTCTCCAAGGACTGATCCTTCCTGATAACAGGGCCAGAGTACGTAAGAGAAACTCTTGCCATCCTTGCTCCTAAGGAACATTCTAGCTGTACTTCTTCAAAGATAGAGCTGTTTGGTTTTTTGGCATTAAAACTTTGAATATATTCAATATTCTTCACCAAAACCATAATTCAGTTGTCAATTCGTCGTAAGTCTTCCTTAGCCATTGTCCAGCTTCACACACACATGGTAAGACTGAAAACATCACGGCTTGGGTCAGGCACAGCTTGGTCTTCAAGATGACATCTTTGCTTTTCAGTGCTCTGAAAGGGTCTTTTGCAGTGGATTCACTCAATGAAATGCATGTTTTGATTTCTTGACTGCTGCTATGGGTTTTGACTGTGGAGCCAAGTAAAATGAAATCCTTGAAGGCTTCAGTCTTTTCCCCATTTATCATGATGTAGCTTATTGATCTAGTTGTGAGGATTTTTGTTTTCTTTATGTTGAGATGTAATTTATACTGAAGGCCGCGGCTCATCAGTAAGTGCTGCAAATCTTTTTCATTTTCAGCAAGCAAGGATGTGTCGTCTTCATCTCTCAGGTTGCTAGTGAGTCGTCCTCCAGTCTTGATACCCTATTCTTCTTCATAGAGTCCAGCTTCTCAAGACTATTTGCTCAGCATACAGACTGAGTCAATTCAGTGAAAGGATACATCCCTGATGTCCATCTTTCCTAACTTTAACATGTGTACATGTGTACGAGGTCTGACAATTAAGTACGTGAATTCATCCTAGAAAAAGTGCTATATATCTCAGAGCTGAATACCATTACACTCACCTTCAAAGTACTCGCCTTGGGAAGCCATGCACTGATACCAGCCCTAGGCTACCCTTCAAAGCAATTTTGGAACTTTTTCTAGAACGGCCATCACAGCTGTCATTGTATTACCCCTGATGTCTTGAATGTCATCAAAATGTCTTTCTTTCAGTATTTCCTTTATCCTCAGGTAAAGAAAAAAGTCACTGGGGCCCAGGTCAGGTGAGTAGGTAAGGGGTTCCAATACAGTTACCTGTTTCCACTCTTAAAATTCTCTCACAAACAACTATACAATTAAGTTACCAAACTTGCCACCTTGCCACCATGCACAAAGGCCATTCCAGAAAAATTTCCAAAATTGCTTTGAATGCTGGGCTAGGGCTGGCATCGGTGCATAGCTTCCCAAGGGGAGTACTTTGAAGGTGACTGTAACGACACGCAGCAATGAGGTATGTAGCACTTAGGGCAATTAAGTTCGTGGACTTAATTGTCAGACCTTATAAACATATTAGTCAAGGTTCAATCAGCACAAAAAGCAGTCCTCTAACAAATAAGAGAAAGAACTTTGACCTGCTTAGTGAAGTGCATCATAGTTCTAATAAGAAGTATTTTTCCCCCAGTGCTGCAAGTTGTGAGGTGCACCATGGCCCTGGAATATAAATCTTCTCGGGTGAAGCAGAAACTATTTGGTTCACATCAACAGTTTGCTTAGTTTTACTTTAGAAAGAATTCAGGTGCCTACAAGAAGCGGGAGAAATGCACCCTGTCTCCCACGGGATCGTAGATGTGCTGTGCAGAGGGTGTAACCCCACTTTTTAAAACAAGTTTCTCCTGATATTTGGAAGATCTGCCTCTTTACATTTAATGTAGGACTCTGGTCTCACATCCCCCCCACCCCAGGAGCTTCCTCTGGAATGCTAAGGGACAGGGCTTCCAGGAAGCATTACATTCCTATTTTAGGAACTTCACCAAGAAAGGTCACTTTTGTTGTTTTACAAGAGCACATGTGACCAACCTAACTAATCGTTAGGACAGATTCCATCCATTTCGTAAGTTGTCACACAGCTGCCTGAAGAGGTGTTTAGAGTGCACCATGACTGGGGTTGGGAAGCAAGATGCAGAAACAACATCTGGCTCTTTTTAGTTGCCTGGAACCACCCCACTATTCTCTACCTGACCCAAGACCCTTCCTGACTTTTTCTAACAACATGATATATTTTTAGCACTCTCTTAGCTCTACAACTGAGGGTTTTTTTTCTAACAGTGTACACAGCTCTTCAATAATGAAGTTGTGCTAAGCACCTTGTATCTATTATTAGCTCATGTAATGCTCATCATGGCCCTTGGAGAGAAGTATTATTATGAGTATAACCTTGTTTTAAAAATAGTGACATCGAAGCTCCAACAAATAAGAGAGCGGTGCATGGATGTGCATGGGTGAGTCTCCAGCCCAAGTTTGGCTAGCTCCAGATGCTAACCGATCCCCAAGCATCCTGCACTTTCTTTCTTAGTGGGTAATTCTACAAATGGTGGCTGAGCTTCTGCTATGTTTTCCTACCTGTGGAGACACGACGAGAGAGGTGATACTGTTGATTGCTTCAAGAAGTTGCCAATCACCCTTTCCAGCACCAATTCGGAGGAAGTCTTTTATACTGGTGAAAGTGTGATCACGGTCAAAAGAAATGTTTCTTCTCCTGAATTGAGTCTGACACAGCTATAAAGGCAAGTAATTTAACCCCTCCGAACTCCTCTGCAATGGACATGGCTCTGATAGATACGTGGTATGCAGAACAAAGACACTGTGACGTCACTGGGCGCAGGGTCTTCAGAATCTCATTGCCTGCGCCAATCTCACCTTTGCACCGACAGTGGCTATGACTGAGTCTACACAGATATCTGGACCGAGATTTTTCAACCAGCACAAAAGAAGGCACCTATGAATCCTGAATATAATTTGGGGAAAAACAGAAAGTTCCCAATTAAAGATTGTCTTTGGGAAAGAGGGCAACGAGGAGTAACCACTTAGTGGTTACGGGGTGTCAGGGGTGATAAAAATGTTTTGGAACTAAGTAGAGGTGACAGTTCCATAACATTGTGAATGTGCTGAGTGTCACTAAATTATGTTCTTTAAAATGGTCAACTTTATGTTATGTGAATTTCACCTTAATAACGCAAACAAAATATACATACATGTATATGTGTGTCTAGTCTCTGCCAGATGCTATAGTGCTGAAAGTTCCATTCTTCAAAGGCAGAGCAATTGTCCTCTGCCACTCCCAGCTGCATCCCTGTTACTGCCTGGACCATTACACGGGACTCCTGCCTTATCAGAGGGGTAGGCAGCAACTTCCAGGACTCCTTTCCCCACTCATCTGTATCTCCCTGTCAGAAAAGCTTTGCTTTCTCAGACTGGTGAAACTGGGGAAGAAGGGCACTCTCTCCTGTCTTTGTGTCCATGGGTTTGTATTACCATTAGTTTGAATGTACGTACAAAGGGTCTCAGTCCTTTTCAGAGCTGACCAGAGCCACCTCCTTCTTCACCAGCTGTTCCTTCAGCAACTGCCCATCACAGCTCAAAGTTCCTACTCTGTCTGTGTTCTCATTTGCAGGTGTGAGTTGGCCTTGATTCTCTGGGTAACCAGTTGCCATCATGTCATCTGACGCTTTGAGATCCCACATGTTGGCATAGAACTGTGCTCTACTGGGGTTTTTAATGGCTAATTCTTTGTACGTAGACTTCCAGACCCTTCTTTTGAAAATCCTCTGAGTAGAATCAAACCTCCAACCTTTTGTCTAAAAGCTGAGACCCTTAACTGTTTGCATAATTCAGGGGACCCCTGATTGCTCTGAGTCAAATTTTTTTTTAGGTAATGTCTTATCCACTTCACCATTCACTTCTCAGTGTTTAATAACTACCACCAAAAACTTACATGAAGCTATTTTTACAGCAAAACCATATTTATCGATTTTCTTTACACCAGTTTGCATTGAAATTCAAGATAAAGGGCATTTCTTGCTGTCAATCATCAGATGTATTGGCCCCACTTGTCTTCCAGGCTGATAGACGTGTGATTACACATGGAGAAAGACAAGGAAGATGGTTCTTGTGAAATATGTCATATTTGGAAATCTGGAACTTCAAAGGAAAACAAAATGACTTCTTTATCTCCTTCCTTAGTTTGGGTTGTTTCTTCTTTAGAAGCTATTTTCTAACTGTAATCACAGGAGAAATGAGGTTTGAGCAATTAGCCTGTGAATCTGATCTGCAGAGGCAGCCTATTGAGATGCCTTTTTTCTCAGGAGCTAGAATTTTGGCCAAAAGTATCTGGCAAACTTTCCTCTTCTCCTAATTTATTCTGTCTATAGAGACCTAGTTAATAATGCCAAAAATGCTTCACATTTGTATAGGCATTTTAGATTTTTTTCTAAACTTATGTCATATCAATCATTTCACTTGTTCTTCATAAGTCTATTAGGAGGTAAGTAAACAAGGGGCTGGAATTCATACATCGCAGATCAAGGAGGAGAGTCTCAGAAATGTCAAGCATCTTGTCCCAGGTTACACAGCCAATCAATCAAAAACTGTAAGTCTAGAGAGCATATTTCCAACCACAAGCTTTAGAAGAGGATTCCCTGAGTGGTGGAAATGATTCAGCATTGCTTTACTAATCCAAAGGTTGGCAGTTCAAACCCACCAAGAGATATGTCAGACGTAAGGCCTGACAATCTGCTTCCGAAGGGTCACAGACTTGAAAACCTTCTGGAGCAGTTGTACTCTGTACACATGGGGTCAGCGTGAGTGGAAACCGACTCTAAAGCACTGACAACAACAAAAGCAAAGAGCTTTAAAAGTACAGTAGGTAGATCACAGGTAAAGAGGGCTGTGCTTCTGCTCTGCATCAAAAACCCAACTGTAAATGTCCAAAGAAGTACAATTTGATCCTTGGATGTATTTGGTCTTCTCTCCCCATTAGTATTTGACTTGGGCAGTGCAGTTGTTCTTGTGGAACTATGTTTATCATGCTGTTGATTGGTTCTCCTCACTGTCTGTTTGATGCTTGCTGAAATCAGAGGATGGAGGAGTGATTTGGGTAAATCTTCCTTTGATCTGTTTTAAATGAAATCCTATGTACAGGATATACTTCACTCCTTCTGATGTACAGCTCACTAATTAGCTCAAATCTGAGAGCAAGTTTCCTGGGAGAGAAAAGAAAAATTAATTAGCTCACTCCATCTCTAAAAGACACAGTTCTTGAACTAATTACGGCATTTGAATGATTAATCTCCTTTAAATACACTTGTGTTCAGGAGTTTTATAGTTAGGAAGAATGTATAATAATAAATGAAGATAGAAAACAAAAGCAAATGGAATTAAGGTAGCAGTTGAAAGCCAGATTTATACCTGTGAAGGGCAAGGAAAGAGCCAAAGGATTTATTATTATTATTATCCAGGTAAACTATTACTATCACAAAATGGTAAAGCAGGCAAAACTTGTTTGAACCTTCCTCTAGTCTCTCACTTTTTGTTTCTTTATCAAACTCTGGTTATCAGTGGCTTTAAGGTCAATAAAAATGAATATGGAAACTTGTTGGGGGGGAAGGAGGGCATAATTTAATTTATACTAATGTGATAATCACTGTTATCACTTTATATCTAACTTTACTCCTCCCATAATGATTTACTCTTTAAGAGGAAAATTAAATTTTATCCCAAAGAATGGTCATCTGTTAGTAGATTTTAGAAGATGGCATATAGATTTAACTTCAGATGTCTTCCTGATTAATTCAAAGTGGCAGCAAGCTACAGTCTGTACACAAAAAGTTAATGAAAAAAAAAGGCTGCAATTCATTAGTGATATCTTCTATAGGCACAGACAGACACTGAGAATGATGCTGTATAAATTGCACATGTACATCAGTTCCTGCTGTGGCTTATAAAAGAACAATATATGAGGAGGTAGGGAGAATTTTTATGGATTTATAGCTATTATTCTCTTATATAATGTTTTTGTATGTTGTTTGTTGCGTTACACGTTTTATGTTGCAGCTAAATGCCATCAAGTTGATTCTGATTCACAGCAACAGAACAAAACACTGCCTGGTCCTGTGCCATCATTACTGTCTTTATGTTTGAGCCCATCGTTGCAGCCACCGTGTCAATCCTTAAAAAATCTTGTCACTAATAATAATATCCTCATTGTTATTATTATTTACTCTTCAGTGTGTTGCCTACTTCACTCAAAGTTGACTTCCACTGTTGAATATCTGTCCAGTGGGGAAGTGCTTGTGTTCATCTTTGCGTTTACATTGTCAATCCCTTGAGAATGCACATCATTTCTTATCTCAAGGGCATGGCTCCTGTTGTTACTAGTTTCCCTCTGGAGGGCTCTGATTCACGGTGACCCCCAATACAACAGAACGAAATGTTCTCCAGTCCTATGCTATCTTCATAATCGTGTGTGTGGTTTAGGTCACTGTGTATTTTGGAGTGCCCTTCATCTTAGTGGGGCTTGTATTCCCTAGGGTTTTCACTAACTAGTTTTAAGAAGTAGATCCCCAGGCCTTTCTTTGTAGCCTTAGTCTGCGTGCTCTGCTGGAAGCTGTCCGTCACGGTTGACCCTGCTGGTACTTGGAGTATCTGTGGCACAGCTTCCAGCACCATAGAAACACGCAAGTCACCACAGCATGAGGAGGTGACAGACATGCAGTCTTAGTAGCCATACTTGCTGAAAAGAAGAAAGATAATAACTATGAAAAGGAATGAGTACTATAATAGAAGAAATAATATAAAAGCTTAAAGTTTAGTGAACCCAAAGAAAGAATATAAATATAACAGAGCCTTTGGATAAGCTGGTAACTGAAATTAAACATAGATTTTTGTTACACTCATACTGGAAGCCAATGAAACTGAGCAACATATTGGGTCATAGAGTTCTTGTTATAGAACTAAAAAGCCCATGTAAGTCCAAGGAGAAACATTTCATGTGGCTAACCAAACAAAAAAAAAAGAACAACACCTGTTGCCGTTAAGTTAATTCCAACTCATCCAACCACACAGGACAGAGTAGAACTGCCCCACAGGGGTTCCAAGGAAAGCCAAAACCAAAGCCAGTGTCATCGAGTCGATGCCAACTCACAGCACCCCTAAAGACAGAGTAGAACTGCCCCATAGAATCACCATGGAGCACTTGAAAGGTTTGAACTGCCAACCTTTTGGTTAGCAGATGCAGCGTTTAACCACTATGCCAACAGGGTTTCCAAGGAGTGCCTGGTAAATATGAATTGCTTACCTTTTGGTGAGCCACCAGGGTTTCCTTCATGTCACTGGATCCTTGCTGAGCCAATGTCTTTGAAAAGCATTTTGCAAAAGATGGACCAATATTCTTTAAAGGAGTTTCTTGAATCACTTCTCTAAGACACAGCAGAGAAAGCAGTAAACGATGACTCAGTGAAGATGAGCTTAGCCTACGCCTCACAGTGGGAGACTTGGACCTTGCACAAAAGAGAAGTCACAAGGGCACGTCTTGCAGAAAAGGCTGGAACCCACTTTGGGTAAGAGCTAGGTGGAAGTTCCTACAGTAATTCTCCTGCAGCACTATTTTGTTACACATTTTGTTAATTCCACAGGAGGAATTGCTATGAGACTCCCACCTCACCTTTACCCAGCATGGGCTCCAGTCTTGTCTCTAGAATGTGTCCTGTGGCTGCTCCTCTGTGCCAGACCCAAGTTTTCCACTGTGAGGTAGAAGCTGAATCCATCTTCATCCAAGGAACATCTTCCTCCATCTCAGCTCCCTGAAGTAAAATGAGGCCAAGGACTGTGTAACAAGTCTCCTGTCTCTGTCTCCAACTGTTGTAAGCTTGGCAAGTCATTTTCCTTCTTGGGGTTTTGTTTTTCACCTGGAAAATGCAAAGAGGTAGATTATCAAATATCTACAAACTTTATCTATAAAAGGCCTGATAAGATGTCCTAGGTGGTACAGAGGGACTGTGGTGGCACAGTGGTTAGGTGCTATGACTGCTAACCTAAAGGGCAGCAGTTCAACTCTACCAGGTTCCCCTTGGAAACTCTCTGGGGCAGTTCTACTCTTACCTATAGGGTCCCTATGAGTCAAATCGACTCAGCGGCAGTGAGTTTGGTTTGGACAGATGGTTAATCAACGGGCTACTAACCAAAAGGTTGGCAGTTCAAACCTACCCAGAGGCTCCTCAGGAGACCTGGTGATATGTTTTCAAAAGTTACAGCCTCGAAACTCTAACGAGCAGCTCTACTCAGAACATTTGTGATCAATGTGAACCAAAATCAACTCAAGAACAACTAACAGCAACAGCTTATTTTAGGCCTTGCCGACCATAGGTCTCTCTTGCAATGACTCATTTCTGCCCATGTAGCATGAAAGCACCCATGACAATATGCAAGGGAATGGATGTAGCTCTATTCCAGCATGACTCTGTTTATAAAGTAGGCCTTAGGCTGGACTTGGCCCACAGGCTATAGTTGGCTGATCTTTGGATTAAATGATCTAAAGGAAATCTGGAAACCACACATGTTAACGAAGTACATGATTTTAAATTTTCTAGTAGCCACTTAAAAACCAAAAAGTTTAAAGAAGGTAAAATTAGTCTGAATGACATATTTTATTTAACATAATATACCCTAATCTTATCATTTCAATAGGTATCCAGTATCAAAGCTTAGGTATGGGGTGTTTTCCTTTCTTTCTTGCTATTAAATACTATATCTTCAAATGTGTTATACAGATGACACGACTTCACTTGCTGAAAGTGAAGAGGACTCGAAATAGTCACTAATAGTCAAAGACCACAGCTTTCAGCATGGATTACACCTCATCATCGAGAAAACAGGAATCCTCACAACTGAACCAGTAAGCAACGTCTTCATTAATGGAGAAAGGACTGAGGTTGTTAAGGGTTTCATTTCACTTGGGTCCACAATCAACATCCACAGCAGCAGCAGTCAAGAAAAGATGCACTGTATTGGAGAAATCTGCTGCAAAAGTCCTCTTTAAAGTGTTGAAAAGTAAGAATGTTACCATGAAGACTAAGGTGGCCAAGGCCTAAGACTACCTGACCCAATCTATGGGATTTTCAGTTGCATCATATGCATGTGAAAGGTGGACAATGAATAAGAAAGATAGAAGAAGGACTGACACCTTTGAATTGTCATGTTGGAGAGGAATATTGAATATTCTGTGGACTGCCAAAAGAACAAACAGATCTTCCCTGGAAGAAGTACAACCAGAGTGCTCCTTGGAAGCAAAAATGGCAAGACTACACCTTAAATACTACAGACATGTTGTTAGGAAGGATCAAACCATGGAGAAGAACATCACGCTTGGTAATGTAGAGGATCAGTGAATAAAAGGAAGACCCTCAACAAAAAGGATAGACATAGCGGGTGTAACAATGGACTTGAGTATAACAGCAACTCAGGT
Organism: Heterohyrax brucei; assembly: GCA_028571685.1. Lineage (NCBI taxonomy): Eukaryota > Metazoa > Chordata > Mammalia > Hyracoidea > Procaviidae > Heterohyrax > Heterohyrax brucei. The sequence goes on from CM053141.1 coordinate 178,364,236, forward strand.
CACAGCACAGGCAGTATTTTGTTTCGTTGTTCATAGGGTTGCTATGAGTCAGAACTGGCTAGTAGCACCCAGCAGCAACATGTCTTCAAAATCCACTGTGTATTTTACACAAAGGGTGCATCTCAATTGAAAGTTGTAGCATTTTCAGGGCCCAATGGCCACACATGGTTAGAAACCACTCTGCTGAACAGAGCAGTTGTAAGACTGTTTTTCCTAACACTACACCTACTCTCCACATCCAAAAAACACAAAGCCAACCACTGTTGTTCTGTTTCCTCATCCCTAATAATTTAACATGTAAGTCTGCAAAAAAGTAATAATGAATGTCAGTAGGTCATTGTAGCTTCTGAGAGACTTGATTATTATCTCCACTGCATTAGTGAATAACTGATAATGTCTTTAGGCAGAGCTTCTAAAACTGCCCTCCCTGTAAGCCTTCTCCTAATGGGAAACGAGTATGGACATCTGATAGTGGAAGAGGGCGGGGGTGGGCTTTACTCAAAGAAAACCCACTGACTTCCAGTCAACTCTGACTCATAGCAACCCTAGAGGACAGAGTAGAACTGCCCCCATATGGTTTCCAAAGCTGTAAATCTTTTTTGTTGATGTTGCATTTTAGATGAAGATTTACAAAACAAACTAGTTTCTTGTTACAGTTAGTACACATTTTGTTTTGTGATATTGGTTAGCAAAGCCCACAACAAGTCACCACCCTCCATTCTCAACTTCAAGTTCTCTGTTACTGGCTTTTCTGCCCCATACTGAGGTCTAGTCCTTGCCCTCAGGCTGGTGTGCCCGTCCAGGTTTATTTTGTTTTATGGCCCTGTTCAATTTTTTGCTGAATCTTAGAGGTGGCTTCATCACTGAGCTGAAAAGGTGTCCTGAGGCACTACTCACAGGGTTTCTCCAGTCTCTGCCAGCCCAGCAAGTCTGGTCTCTATTTTTGAGTTAGAATTTTGTTCTATGTTTCTCTCCAGCTCTGTCTGAGACTATCTGCTGTGATCTCTGTCAGAGCAGTCAGCTTGCTCTGTTCTCGGTCTGCTGGAGGCCATTGCAGATGTGGTCCATTAGCCCTGTGGACTATTTTTCCCCCCCTTATATCTTTAAATTTTCATCATTCTTCCTTTCTTCTGAAAAGGTGAGACTTGCGGAGTACCCTAGATGGCTACTACCAGGCTTTTAAGATCCCAGACACCACTCACTGAAGTAGAATGTAGAATAGTTTCTTTATAAACTTTCTTTATGACAGTCAAGCTAGAAGTTCCCCAAGATCGTGTTCCGCAGAGCCTTCAGTCAAGCAATTTGCTCCCTCGAGGAGTTCGAGCATGTCTATGGAGCGTCCATGGCCTTGCCCTGTACAGTTGGTGCCGGCTTCCCCAGTACTGTGGACCGTCTTACTCCTCACCAAAGTTACTACCTATCTATTGTCTAGTTAGGGTTTTTGCAGCCCCTCTCCCCACTCTCTCTCCTCCCTTGTAATAGCGAAAGATCGTTTCCTTTTGTGTATAAACCTTTGCAGGAGACTTTACAGTAAGGTCTCACACAATGTTTGTCGTTTTGTGATGGACTTATTTCACTCAGCATAATGCCCTTCAATTTCCTGCACTTCATGAAATGCTTCATGAATTCATCGTTGGTCTTTATTGTTGCATAGTATTCCATTGCTTATATGTACTACAGTTTATCCATTCATGTGTTTATGGGCATCTGGGTTTTTCCACCTGTTTTTCTTATTGTAAACAACACTGCAGTGAACATGGGTGTGCATATGTCTATTCCTATGACAACTCTTGTTTCTCTAGGCTGTATTCCTAGGAGTGGGATTGCTCGATCATATGGCATTTCTATTTCTGGCTTTCCAAGGAAGTGCCATACTGTTTTACAAAACAGTTGTATCATTTTGCATGCTCACCAAGGCTGTAAATCTTTACGGAAGCAAACTGCCACATCTTTCTCCTGGGGAGCAGCTGGTGGGTTTGAGCCACTGACCTTTCGGTCAGAACCTGAGTGCTTAACTACTACACCACCAGGGCTTCAGCCACCATAAGATATTTCTTTGAAGTCTGACATGTTACTTTAAATGTATTCAGTTCTGCTTTCTACTCCACAATATAATCTGTTTTAGTTTTTAATTTGAATTACTTGTCAGTTCATGTCACAAAAGCCCCTACTCTTCCTACCAAATCCTGGGTGGCGCTAACAGTATATTAATACTCAAAATGTTGTTAAGTTTGAGTACATCCAGAGGCACCTCTGAACAAAGGCCTGGAGATCTGCCTCCAAATATCAGCCACTGGAAACCTTTTAGAGCACAATTCAACTCTCATACATACGGAGTTAGCATGAGTTGTTATCAGCTCAACAGCAACTGGTATTTTGGGGTCTTGGGGGTGTAGGGGGCTGCCTGTACACATCTCTCCCAACATGTACCTTCTCCACCACAAATTTACTAGTGAAATTCATACTCCAAGAAGATGCACCATGGGCCATATTTTGCTGCATGGTCTTAGATTTATGTAATGCTCTTATAGGTTTATGTAATAAGATGCTAAATGGGAAGTTTTAACAATAGATATGAAATACTAAAGTGAGCTATGAAACACCACAGTGCAGAAGTTTCCTCCGAGGCTTACTTAAGTGACCCTTAAACCAGTCACCCTCAGTGAGGGAAGGAAAGGGTAGGAAGAGAAGATTCATGGTGAGTATTTCTCTGGAGAGAGCTCTGCTCTGAATCCCATACCCCTCACCACCCTGTCTGTCACTAGGCTGGTGACAGGAACTCTAAAAAGCAGCCAACAGGTTGATTGTGTGCCTACTACTGCCCCCCACACAGACTGAGATCTAAAGGTTTGCTGCGCATGGGTGAGCTGGAGAAGTAATAGACAGGGCTGACTGACATCCTCAAATTTCCCAGGCTCAGAAGCTCCTGTGGACCAGACATGGGCTAAAAGGGACAAGGAGCAGTGGGTAGCGGGGGAGGGTGGAGAAAGAATGAAGCTGACCTCGTTCCGGCACACTCCATTCCCTAACTGGGGCAGAAGTAGGAGAAAAATCGAAGTGAAGCTTTGACTTCTTAGGACCAAATAAGATTGTACTTCCTAATTTATGGTGCCCAGAATAGCACCCCCTCCCCAACAAAGGAAAAGGGAGTAGGCGACAGAATATGAAGGTTTAATGCCGGTGTTTAAGACTCGTGGTCTTAAGAGGTTACACAACCTTGAGTAATCTGTTTACGTTAAATGAGACAACAGATAACAAGACAGTTTTGCGACTATGAGATTTACCCCAACAAGGTGGACTTCAGGCCTCATTTACCAAGCTGGTCAGGGTGCTATTTGGTGCGAGGAGTGATCTTTCTCTTCATATTATACCATGTTATGACAGTAATGGTATCTGTGATGTGTAGATAGCACGCAATCTTAGAGAAATGGCAGCCTGGTCTAGAGAACGGGATAATAATAACAACAATGATAGTCGTTTTTTGAAGGACCGTCATGTGCCGTATGCTGGACTTTTCATACAACAAAAACCTGAGGGTGACTGGTTTAAGAGTCACTTAACTAGCCTTCAGAGGAAACTTCTGCACTCACTTTAGTATTTCATATCTACTGTGAAAACTGCCTGTTTAGCCTCTTATTATATAAACTTATCTCTAAGAGCATAAAGAAAGAATGCGAGACTCAATTCAAGCAACTTCTTTCAAGTCACAAAGGTAGAAGTTGAAGGTAGTTTTTTCAACTGAATGAGTACTCTCTGTAGATCCTTTTTTAGCCCACCCATAGCCTTGGGCCCCTTATTGTCTTTTGTTCTCTGCCTTCTCTTCTTCCTTCTTTCTCCTCCCTCCCTCTCTGCTAATGGGATTCCATTTTCAGCTAAACACAAGTATCCCTTCTTTTCCCTCACCAGGGGTACATAAAATGAACAGAACTGCCAGATTTACCAATACTGAAGTAATGAACTTTGTGGACAAAGAGAGCACACCAAGAATCTTAGCCAAATTTTGAAAAATTTTGGCCAGGCAAGAGAATAGGAAGAAAAACATGTTTCTATTATTTATTATAATTAGGTCAACAGTTCTGTTGGACTGATGATAAAGAAAGGTCTGTCTCTGGGCTTTAAGCAAAAATCAGCATTGTGTTTATGGGGTGCAAGCAGGAGCCCACTGCCTCTCCTTCAGTTTTCCACCCCTACTGGCCACTCTGAGAAGGCAACTACTGCGTGTATATCACAGCCAGGAAGCTGGCCATTGGAAAATGGGTCAGCAACATGGCCTTGTTCTCTTGCTTTCTACTCTTAGGACAGTGCTGGAGCACATTCATTCAAAGTGGCAGGAACAGCCAGGTAACAATTGTTAACAACAACAAAAACAAAAAACTAGTTGTCATCAGGTTGATTTTGACTCATGGTAACCCACATTTATCATAGCAAAGCTGAGAAGCATAACATTTTCAGTGGTTCCAATGTTTCTGCAAATTGATCATGAGGCCTTTCTTCTGAGGTGGTTATGGGTGGACTTGAATTACAAACCTTTTAGTTAATAACAAAGCACACAGCCATTTGCCCCACCTAAGGATCAAACACACTCAAAAGAGCTTAACCCTGTTAGCACTGTCTATGAAGACATTATCTCTTTTTGCTCCGCCCTTATTTTGCTGAGTTATTTACTTTTTTAGGTTTCCATTGTGGAATTGTAAAAATTAGTGTTCAGTAGCTAATACAATCAATACTCCAGAAGCTCTTGTGCTAAAACAGCACCATATTCAAATGTAAGTTTCTGAAGAGGAGTATCAGATTTCAGATTTACATGGAGGTCTTCCAGGAATCAGTTCCTCAACCTGGAAGTAAGCCAGGGGAGAATTTTTGACTGAGTCCTAATGTGAATTCTGCTGTTAGATATGCATTTGAAATAGGATAATAGAAATACTTCTCTACATGGAGCAGATTTGGGCACTAAATGAAAAACATTCAACTCTGAAATTAGTAGACATCATTAGAGGGAAAAAAAAGCAATAGTTTCATTCTGCATGCTGGAGCTTCTTCACTGGAAAAAGACAAGCCCCAGAGCAGAAACAATAAGTCATTGATGAAGAAGGGCCAGACAAAAAGAACTTACAGAAAATTCTGCAAACCTCTTCATTGATACGTTGATTTAAAAAAATGTTTATTGAACATCTACTATGGTTTAAATGCTAGAATAAGTAATAACAATAACAATAACAAAAAGCCAAGTCAAAACAAAAGCAGAAACTATTTCCTGAGTGTGTAATCATGCTAAACTTTGAATAACTGTTCTATACATATTGTAATATAAGAACCTTGGGGTGGAGTCAAGATGGTGGACTAAGCACACATCTCCTTATATACCTCTGGAATCCAAGACGTGAACTGATAATGAAATGGAGCCTTGTGGTCACCTAGTGAGGCTCAGGACACAGTACAAGGCTGTTAATTTGAACTTCACACCACTGAACAAAAAACCACCTCTCTTTCACTTACTCAAGCTCCTGGCTAGCCCTGGCTCTCATGGACTAAAGGTAATGCACCACTGTGACTTTTTTTTTCCTCTGTCTTGGCCAGTGGGTAGATAGGTCTTGCCTAGTGGATAGTCTCAGGTGCACTGGAGTGGGATAGACAGGCAAAATTGCCGTATTTTGAGAACCAAGCTTAAGATGCTGTTCACCTAGCCACTTTGGACCTCTCTTTTTATCTCTGCCACAGCATGGTTTGCACGGAACCACGGGGCCTATGTGTGCAACACCATGATGGCTACGGAGACTTTAGCAGGACCTATTTCTTAGCCTGGGAGCCTGTAAACAGGACAGTGCTCCTCTAACAGAAAAGCATAGTTTACACAGTGTTGCCTATGGTGGGGGACCAGCAACAGAGGCTGAGGACTCACGACGTCTCGGCAGCTTTAGCCTCTCTATCTGCCGACCATGTGAAGGGTGAAATCTTAGATATGGTGGCTGCTGATGGATCTAATTCTTAACTCGGGAGCCACAGCCTACCCACACGAGAGCACTTTTCTACCAGAAAAGCAGTAGTTTACACAGTGTCACCTAAGGCTGGGCCCTGTCAGCAGAAGCCAACAGGGCAGTAGCACTGCTGTATTTTGAACTTGTTCGTATCATCTGGGATTGGATATAGAGGTGCTTACTTTGCCAGTTGGGAAGAGGGGCCCCTACACCTGAAAACTTGACTGACTTGGGAAGTGGTCAGATATCTTTTGTTTTACATTTTAAGACAACCTAGAGAAAAATCTGCAGCCCATCCTCACAGTATCTCTCCCAGCCTCTACTTACCCACATGAAACCCAAAAAACAACAGACACTTGTGACAAACAAGAAATCACCCATGGCTACAGAAGGCTCCCAAACAAAACAACTAAAGAGCTTTCTGGATGAAGAAACTTTTCTGAAATCATCGGAAGATGAATACAAAAGGATTATATACAGACCCCTTCTAGAACTTATACAAAATGCAGCAGAACAAAAGGAAAAATTAAGTAAGCTGTTTGATCTGATGGAACACCAGTATTCTGAAATCCAACAGATCAAGAACAAAATCAAAGACATAGAAACTTCCATTCAAAGCCAAGAAAACAGAATGGAACCAATGGAAAGAAGAATTTCTGAATTGGAAGACAGAGCTACTGATGCCAGCATCTATGAGGACAAATCAAAAAAAAGAAACAAGGAAAATAAAGAAGCATTAAGAAGCATGTGGGACTCTATTAAAAGGAACAACCTTCGATTAATTGGAGTCTCTGAACAGGATGAGACACCTGAGAACACAGAGAGTATCGTTGCTGAGCTGCTGACAGAAAACTTCCCAGAAATCATGAAGGAAGAGAATATAGATATCCCAGATGCATATCGTATGCCACCTAATATAGATCTCAATAGAAAGACTCCAAGACATATTATAATCAAGCTAACAAAGTGAAACATAAGCAGAAACTCTTAAAGGCAGCAAGACTCAAAGCAAAGTTAACATTCAGGGGGAAACCCTGTAGACTTTCATCAGTTTTCTCAGCAGAAACAATGCTGGCATGGAGACAGCGGCATCACACATTCAAAGCCTTGAAGGAGAAGAACTTCCAACCAAGAATTATATACCCTGCAAAACTATCTTTCAAATACGAAAATGAAATGAAGACATTCCCAGATAAACAGAAGCTGAGAGACTTTGTGAAAACCAAACCAAAACTACAAGAAATACTGAAAGAACTTCTTGGCTTTGGCTTAGAAAAACAAAACTACTAACTTTATATTTTAGAAGAACACGTCATCCAGAATTCTACTTAGTTATGGAAGGCTCCAAACTCAATCACAGCTTTAATACTGAAAGAAACAATCCAGTGATTACCAGGAAAACTATGGTGCCATCATATCAAAAAGAGGGATGTACTACAGTCGTTATAGTCCTTCCAGATGGAGAGGAAGATGACAAGACTTGTAGTATTTAAAATTCGGTTTACATATAGTTTATTAATGGGGATCTTTGGGGCAACCATAAAACACAACAAAGATGCAACATACCATATCAAGAAATGTAACACTGGAGTCCCAACAACTACAAAACCAGTTGTGAAAAGGTGAAAAATCAACTCACAAAAAAGAATGTCCCAGAACAAACTAATAAAAACAACAGAGACAACATCCACAGAAAAATGAACATATCAGAATGGCAGCAGTGAACACATACCTATCAATAATTACATTGAATGTGAATGGACTGAATGCTCCAGTAAAGAGACACCGAGTGACATCTTGGATCAAAAGACATGACCCATCCATATGTTGCCTACAAGACACTCACCTTAGACTTAAAGATAGGAACAACCTGAAAATGAAAGGGTGGAAGAATGTATATCAAGCTAACAATGAAAAAAACAAGAGCAGGGTGGCAATTCTAATCTCAAATAAAATCTACTTTAATGTAAAATCCACCATCATGGACAAGGTTCAGTACACAAGCAATTCTAATCTCAAATAAAATCTATTTTAATGTAAAATACACCATCATGGACAAGGTTTGGTACACAAGCAAGACTTAACTATATTAAATATTTACACAGCTAATATCACAGCACCTAAATACGTCGAAGAAACACTGACTGCATTCAGAAAAGAGTTAGATGACTCCACAATAACAGTGGGAGACTTCAACCCTCCACTCTCAATACTAGACAGATCATCTAGAAAAAAGCTCAGTAAAGATACAGAAGACCTCATTGCCACAATTAGCCAACTAAGCCTCATCAATATATACATAACTTTCTACCCATGAGCAGACAACTACACCTTCTTCTCCAGTGCACGTGGAACATTCTCCAGAATTGACCATGTGTTAGGACATAATGCAATTTTCAACAAAATCCATATCACTGAATTAATGCAAAGCACCTTCTCAGATCATAAAGCCATAAAAGTTGAAATTAATAGCAGAAAAAACATAGATAGAAAGTGGAACTCTTAGAAACTGAACAACATCTTGTTCAAAAAACCATGGGTTATAGAAGAAATCAAGGATGAAATAAAGAAATTCCAATGACAATGAAAACACTTCCTAGCATAACCCATAGGATACAGCCAAAGTAGTGCTCGGAGGTCTGTTTATCTCCATGCACACATCTGGAAGGAAGAAAGAAATCAAATCAAGGAGCTAACTCTACGGCTTGAACAAGTAGAGAGAGAACAACAGAGGAATGACTCAGGCACCAGAAGAAAACAGATCATAAAGATTAGAGAAGAATTAAATGAATTAGAGAATACAAAAACAATTGAAAAAATTGAAAAGACCAAAAGCTGTTTTTTTGAAAAGATCAACAAAGTTGACAAACTACTGGCTAAACTTACCAAAGAAAAACAGAAAAGAAACAAATAACCCAAATTAGAAACGAGAGTGGAGTGGTCACAACAGATCCAACAGAAATCAAAAATATTATAACAGAATACTGTGAAAGACTGTACTCTAACAAATTTGAAAACCTACAGGAAATAGACAAATTCCTTGATTCATATCACTTACCTGAATTATCACAACGTGAAGCAAAACAACTTAATAAGCCTATCACAAAGGTAGAGATTGAAAAAGTCATCAAAAAACTGCCAACCAAAAAAAAGCCCAGGCCCACATGGCCGCACTACAGAATTCTACCAGGCTTTTAGAGAAGAGTTATCACCAATACCACTGTGACTATTTCACGGTATAGAAAGGGATGGAGTACTCCCAAACTCATTCTATGAAGCCAGCATAACCCTGATACCAAATCGAGGGAAAGACTCAACCAAAAAGGAGAGTTACAATAGACCGATATCACTCATCAATCTAGATGCAAAAATCTTCAACAAAATTCTTACCAATAGAATACAACAACATATTAAAAAAATAATCCATCATGACCAAGTGGGGTTCATATCAGGGATGCAAGGCTGGTTCAATATCAGAAAAACAATTAATGTGATTGCCGAGCCAGCCAAGTGCCGTCGACTTGGATCCGACTCATGGCGTGATTAAACACATAAATATCACAAAAGAAAAGAATCACCTGCTTTTGTCCATTGATTCAGGAAAGATATTTGATAAAGTCCAACACCCATTCACACTAAAAACTCTTAGCAAAATAGGCACAGATGGAAAATTGCTCAGTGCAGTAAGGGCTATTTATAAAAAACCAACTGCCTACGTCATCCTGAATGGAGACTGAAGGAGTTTTCCTTGAAAACAGGAACTAGACAAGGATGCCCACTCTCACCTATCCTGTTCAACATAGTACTAGAAGTTCTAGCCATAGCAATTAGACAAGACCAAGAAATAAAGGGCGTCTGCATCAGCAAAGAAGTCAGAATCTCCCTGTTTGCTGACGATATGATTGTACATGCAGAGAATCCCAAAGAATCTATACGTAAACTACTCAAACTGATAGAAGAGTTCAGCAAAGTCTCAGGATACAAGATAAACAAGTAAATCAGTAGGATTCATTTATACCAAAAAAGAGATTACTAAAGAAGAAATCGTTAAATCAATACCATTTACTATAGTCCCCGAGAAGATAAAGTACCTAGGAATTAATCTAACTAGAGAAATAACAGACCTTCACAAAAAGAACTACCAGCCCTTAATACAAGAAACTAAGAGAGACTTAGATAAATGGAGAAACCTACCCTGTTCTTTGATAGGAAGACTATTGGCTGGCTTAACATTGTTAAAATGTCTATTTTACCCAAAGCAATCTACTTATGTAATGCAGTCCCAATACAAGTTACAGTGTCATTTTTTAATGAGATGGAAAAATGAATCACCAATTTTGTTTGGAAAGGGAAGAAACCCCAGATAAGTAAAGTACTACTAAAGAAGAAGAACACACTGGAAGGCCTCTCATTACCCAACTTCAGAAACTATTACACTGCAACAGTGGTCAAAACAGCCTGGTACTGGTACAAGAACAGACAGACAGATCAATGGAACAGAATCGAGACCTCAGAGATGACACCATCTGCCTATGAACAGTTGATATTCAACAAAAGCCCTAAAACATTCAACTGGGGTAAAAACAATCTCTTTAACAAATGGTGCTAGCAAAATTGGATATCCATCTGCAATAAACTGAAACAGGATCCATATCTTACACCTTATACAAAAACCAACTCAAATTGGATAAAGACCTAAATATCAAATCTAAAATGATAAAGCTCATCCAAGAAAAAGTAGGAACAACAATGGAAGTTTTAATACACAACGTAGACAGATTTCAAAATCTGTCAAACAAACCACAGTCAACAGAAGACAAAATAGATAAATGGAAACTATTAAGAATCAAACACTTTTGCTCATCCAAAGACTTTATCACAAGAGTTAAAAGGCCACCTACAGAATGGGAAAAAATATATGGCAACTCTATGTCAGACTGACACCTGATCTCCATAATCTGTAAGGTACTATAAAATATCAATAAGAAGATAAATCATTCAATTAAGCGATGGGCAGAGGAGATGGACAGACATTTGTCTAAAGAGGAGATCCAGGCAGCCAAAAACACATGTGGACAGGTTCACAATCTTTAGTTATTAAAGAAATTCAAATCAAAACTACAATGAGATACCATCTCACCCCAACAAGGTTGGCCATGATCCAAAACACACAAAACAACAAATGCTGGAGAGGCTGTGGAGAAAGTGGAACTCTCCTACACTGTTGGTGGGGGTTGCAAAATGGTGCAGCCTCTTTGAAAAGCAATCTGGCGCTTCCTTAAAAAAATGGATACAGATACACCATTTGACTCAGTAATTCCACTACTTGGAATATATCGTAAAGAATCAAGGCTTTTCACACCAATGGATACATGCACAAGAATGTTTATCGCAGCACAATCCACGATAGCAAAAAGATGGAATCAACCCAGATGCCCAACAACAGAGGAATGGGTAGGTAAACTATGGTATATATACTCAATGGAGCACTATTCAATGATAAAGAACAATGATGATTCCAGGAAACATCTCATAACCTGGTTTCAACTGGAAGACATTATGTAGAGTGAAGGTAGTCAGAGACTACCTTCGGTAAGAACTCAAAAACAGACTGATGCATAGAAGGAAAGACTCTTCGATGTCTTCAAGGGAGGGAAAGGAGGGAGGGTAAGGGTAGAGGGTATAGATTAGATAGTTGGTAGAAATTTGGTTGGGTGAAATTAGTGACAGCACACACTAGAAACAAGAACAATATTAAGTGGACTTCAGCATAACTTGAGTACTCCTCCCATCTTAACCCAATAATGCAAGGACACAGTAGCTGGGGTGGGGGGCAGGGGACCATGCTTTTAGGTAAAATTGAGGGCCAATTGCCACAACTAGTGTTTTGCTTAGAGGGCTCTCTGAACCCCACATTGGTGAGTGGCGTCTGGGGTCCTAAAAGCCACCATCCGAGGGCACAGCAAATGGTCCCAACTCAGCAGGAGCGGATGCTCACTGAGGACCAAAATGACAACCCAGAAGACAGAGAGACCCACATGAGTTGGTACCTACATAGATCTGGGACCGGAAGAACCGGATGGTGCCTGGCCACCACCAGTGATAGCCACGATGGAGCTCACAAAGTTGAGTTTCGCTGGCAACATAAGAATAAAAAGGGGTGCACCCTGAGATCTCCACTAAAAGACTGCAATTGATGGTCCAGCAACTTCGGGGTTCCCTTGGGAGCATGGCGCCTGGCCGTGATGCTACCCTTGCCCATGGATCATAATGAAGCTCCACTCTTCGGACAGCAAGGGATTGGACTTGGCGATTCAGAGTGACTATATACTGGGTCCACTTTATGGTTCTGTGCATCTATAGGACATCATCCTGCTGACCTCTGACTAGAGGAAGGGGAGTGGGTGGAGAGGAGGGGAAAGGACACTGTTGGGAGAATGAGACATGTATGGAGCAGAGAGGAATAGTGCACTGTCACCGGGCAGGGAGAACAGTGGAAGCTGAATATAGGTGGGCATGCAAATTTATATGAGAATATATACTTTCACTCAGTCATAATAAAAAAAAAAGAACCTTGTGACACTTAGATACTATCATCATCTTCATTTTATAAATGAAATTTTGAAGACCACTGAGGCTAACATCACACAGTTAGTACAATTCAAGCCAGGAACCCTAGCTGCGCTGTTTGCTACCATATAATTGTATCCTAAAGGAGTTAATCTAAGATAAAATATAAATCAAGGTAAAATTACAATTAAGACTTCTGTTTCCAACAGTATTTTGGACAATGGACTCTGAAAGGCTGTTGTCTCAATAATCTATTATAATCTATTGCTTCATAACACATCATCTCAAAATTTAACAGTTTAAAACAACAATGGTTTATTACTTCCATTATTTTATGGATTAGCTTTCCTCAGCTGGATAATTCTTCTTCTCCACATGGTATAACTTGTAGTGACTTATACGGCTGCATTTAACTGGGAGCTCAGCTGAATCTAGGACTTCCAAGATGATCTATCCCTCTCCCCATGTGTCCTCCCTAGAAATCTAGCCTAAATTTTTTAAAGGGTGAAGCCAGGCTTGCAAGAGAGCTAAAACAGAGAGAAGCTCCAGGTCTCATAAGGCCTAGAGGTGGAACTGGCATGGTGTAAATTCTACTGCTTTCATTTGATCAAAGCAATTCACAATACTGGCCCAGACTGAAGGGAAGCAGAAATTCAGTTCACTTCTTCATGAGACAAGTGTCATGTGTGTGTAGTGTTGGGAGGAAGTATTAGCATCCATCTCTGGATGATTCACCACAGCTCTCTGACTAGTTTACAGCTGGATCCTTATATGAGAATGGGTCCAATTAGGGGAACAGTAACTCCACAGCAAATTTCAACATAGATCACTTCATATAAGGAGTTTGTTAAACAAATACTGAAGCACAGAAAAAACATAAAGGTAACACTGCAGTAGCAAACAGTAGCAGCTACAGGACACAGGTGTCACCTGTAGAGTTGGGAGATCGCAGGGAAGAGTTAAACTTATCAGTACTTAGAAGCTTGAAGGAGATGCTACAGAACTGGGGAATCAGAACCATGAGGAGGGTGCTGCCTGGCTGTGCCTCAGAAACTTGGAGGAGGTTGATATGGAGGCTGATATGGAGATCTCAAAAGGAGTGTCATAAGACTGGTTCTAGGACTACTAAAAAAGTCCGGACAGTAAAATCAACTGCTGGAGCCAGTGTATTCTGAGGTATTGCTGATGGATTCTTATTAAGTTAACAAGAGATAACAAGTCTGTCCTTCAGTATTCCAGTCTCCCTCCAGCACCTCCTACTGGCAAAGCTTAACAGGGAGCAGCTCACAAAGCAAACGAAGTTTGAGGGTCCCTGCCCCAGCAATCACAAAAGGGGGGGGGGTGGTTGAAGTTAGGTGACAGTAGGAGCAATCAGAACAATTCTGGATAAATTGCTGCCAATGCACTTTTTAACATATTTTTTAATTAATTCTGATTCAAGGGAAACAACACAAGATAAAATAAAAGAGAGACCTGAAACTGGAGAACTGTGAGCAGCCAATGACCTCAAAGGTTAGGAATGCCCTGGATGGCAACAGTCAATAACAAAGCTAACATGAGGAAACTCAGCCTTGAGACTGCAAGGTGCGAAAGCTATTCAGGTACAACCTTAAGAAAAAGCAATAGTAATCCTAGGTCAGTAGTGTCCCCTGACTTCTTGAAGAAGCAGAGACAAAATTTCTCTGAACAAAAGCACTCTCAGTTTAGAACATCAGGATTCCCATTGATTAAGTTTAACCAAATATGAACTCATGATTGTAAAATATTCACCAAAATCACGAGGAAATAAACCACCATCAATGAAAGGCAGTAAAAACATCAAATGACACAGTTAGATCCTAAATGACTTAAACTTTAGAACTATCAGTCATACATTACAAAGCAACTATGTTTAGAATCTACCACCCATCCATCAGTTTATCACATTGTGAGGTCTTTCATGTTGTTGTGATTCCAGAAGCTATACCACTGCTATGTCAAATATCGGCAGGGTCACCCATGGTGTACAGGTTTCAGTAGAGTTTCCAGAATGACAAACCTAGAAAGAAGAGTCTGGTGATATAGTTCCAAAAATTAGTCAATGAAACCTGATGGATCACTGCAGAATGTTGTCTCACATAGTGCTAGAAGATGAGCCACTTAGACTGGAAGGCACTGTATAATTGCTACAACAGTGGACTCAAGCATACTAATTATTCCAGAGAAGATGTAAGATAAGAGGATGTAGGATCAAGCCATGCTTCCTTCTGTTGCACTTTGGTCACTACAAGTCAGAGCTAGCTCAACAGCAACTAACAACAACAGTATGTATAAAATATTTTTACAAATTGTCAAAATGAGTCAACCAATATGAAACAATTTGAAAATTTTATAAATAGTAAATATAAACATTGATATTAATCCAAGGTAAAAGTTAAATAACATAGTAAACATAACTTTTAAGAGAATAAGTCTACTGGAGGATGGAGACAAAGAAATTACCCAGAATGCAG
The DNA here is from genome assembly GCA_028571685.1 of Heterohyrax brucei. Taxonomy (NCBI): domain Eukaryota; kingdom Metazoa; phylum Chordata; class Mammalia; order Hyracoidea; family Procaviidae; genus Heterohyrax; species Heterohyrax brucei. Next base: position 178,379,273 of record CM053141.1, read on the forward strand.
CACAGAAACCACCAAAACCTGCTGTCACTGAGTCAGTTCTGACTCACAGGGACAGAAAGACAGAAACTGAAAATATAAGTGATTAAAAGTAACATAGAGTAAAATGATAAAATATCATTGTTTCCATTGTTTAATAAAGATCAAAGAGGAAAAGATTATTCGTAGATACAATGGCTGAAAATTTTTCTGAACTAACGAGTAGCCTGAATCCATGGATACAAAAAACATAGCATATATTACGTAGGAAAGATTTTAAAAAAATCTAATTGTACTATAGTGGAACAGAACAGTCAAAGTAAAGATCTTAAAAGCAGTGAGAGGGAAAATGCAAGTCACTCCCAATATAGACCATTGCTGATTTTGCAATACCTACAATAGGTATCAAATGATGGGGGAAATATCTTCAAGGTGCTAATAAAAAATAACTATGAACCTACAGTTGTGTAAAAACTATCTTTCAGATATAAGGATAAAATCTGGATAAACTGAGGGAGTTGACATCCAGCATATGCTCTTCAAAGAACTAAATGTTATATTTCTGGGGGACAAAAACAAGCCCTCTCATAAGAAAAAAATGCTAGTGTATGAGAGATAGAAAGTAAATTTCCTTAATCAAATAAAGCATATCTATTAAAAATTCTACTGTAATCTTATTCTGAGTGATGATACATTAAAAGTACCCTTTTGAAAATCAGTCCAAGCAAAGATGCTGTCTTGGGTTGTTATCCACAGGAGGCACACTCTGAGGTGGAGATTAACATTCAAGATGCTGACTAGGGAGTACTCTTGGGATCAACATATGTGGAAGGAAGAGAAAGAAAGCTGACTTGGGCAGAAGAAAATATTGATCTGGGAAATTGTCCCAGTGAAGACTTCAGTCAATCTCACGGACAGTTCCTAAGCCAGGATGAATCTTTAGAGTTGTATACAGTCGAGACAGAGGCTAGATCTTTATACCATTGTACTGATAGCCAGTGTCTATGAATTGGTCCTAGAAACAGCAAGCTTTTAATGAAAAAGCTTTCTTCAATCAAGGCTACATCAGAAAAGAAAAAACCCTATAACTAAGGACCATCTTCCAGCAGCACTCCCAGCGCCTGTGAGAATTAGTCCATCAACCCTGAAAAATCATCTAGGCAGTATGTTCACCACAAGGGACTTTTATCCCAATTTCTATTCAGCATTGGCTGACGTGTAGCCAATGCAATAAAGCAAGAAAGGAACAACATAAGAGTTATAAGACCAGAAAGAAAGTTTTCCACTATTTACAGATAATATGATTACCTAAAAATCTGAAAGTAATCTATAGAAAAATTATTACAATGGATGAAACTTGATTTAAAAGTTTCAAACAGAAGATTAAAATGGAAAACTCAATGGCATTACTAAACACTAGTTGAAAGAGATAGTGTTTATTATACAAATAGACACATACACACACATATTATTTACAAGACTCTGTGGAGAAAGTTATAAACTCTACAAAAAGACATTTAATAAAAGTAAATATATGGAAATACATTAAAGAACAACTATAGTAAATGAAAGGTATGCCATGTTAATGGGTACAATAACTATCATAAATAAGTGTCTGACCTCCAAAACTTGGTTTATCATTTCATTAGAATACAATAAAAATAAAAAGTTTTTTTGTTTGTCTTTCAAATTTTTCAAGCTGCTTTTAAGTTTTGTATGGATGAACAACAAATCAAGAAGAGCAAAAACTCACTGCGATAGAACAAAGACAATCCTAAAGAAAAAGGAGGATGTGAAAGAGGAGGAATGGAGAAGAGAAAGAAGAGGAGAACAGGAAGAATTTGTACTAGCACATAAGCAAGATTTATTTAAAACCTCTACTCATTCTGACAGTGTGGTAACATCAGAGGTACACAATTAGACTAACAGAATAGAAAACAGAGCTCTTGAACAAGAAGGGGGAAAGAAAGGAGGGAGAGACGGAGGCAGGGAAGAAAGGGATGGAGGGAGGGAGGGAGACAGACAGATAGATACACAGATAAACAGAGAGGTATACAGACAGATAGATCCATCCATACACACATACACAAAGACTCATGCATTTAGATATCTGATATAAGACAGAGTTGGCATTGCATGCCACTGAGGAAATGATACTGTGAGAAATAAATTGTACTGAGCTCAAGGAAAAGTGAAATAAGACTCCTACATAACACTATATACAAATAAGTAAGAAAAACTTCAGAACAGTAGAACCTGGGGGAAGGAGAAGAACAGAATTCAAGATGAAAATACAAGTCACTTCGATAATGGCAGTTCTTATGTCAAGTGGTGAGTTAATAGATGCTTGTTTCATAATTTCACATTAAAAGTTGCACATGCATTATGTTGTTGTTATCTACTGCCTAGTTGACTCTGATTCATGGCAACCTTCTCTACAACAGAATGAAACGTTGCCTGGTCATGCATCATGCTCACAATCACCTGTATGTTCAAGTCCATCACTGTGGCTATTATACTGATCCTTGTCACTGAGGTCCCCCCACACCCTTGCTTGCCCTCAACTTAACCAAACACGTTGTCCTCCAGCGATTGCTTGTTCTTGTTGATGTGCCCAAAGCAAGAGAGTAAAACAAACAACGTTCTGCTGTGATTCATACAGCATTCACGGGCTGATTTGGGAAGATCAGCAGGCCTTTCTTTCAGTCTGTCTTAGTCTAAAAGTTCTGCTGAAACCTGCCCACCATGACTGACCCTGCTGGTATTTGAGATGCACATGACAGTTTCCAGCATCATAGCAACACACAATCCACACCACAACACGACAAAATGATAGGTGGTGGCAAATATACTATAACCACCCCTGAAAAAAGCCCAAGCTCTTTGCTGTCGAGTTGATTCCAGCATATAGTGACCTAATAGAACAGAGGAGAACCGCTCCATAGAGTTTCCAAGGAGCACCTGGTAGATTCAAACAGCTGAGCTTTTGGTTAGCTGCTGCAGCTCTTAAACACTACATCACTAGGATTTCTACATAAATGTACTCTTTCACATATGTCAAGTATTTTGAAATTTTGAAAAACATTTTTAAAGTTTAGCATCATGAGAGGTACCAGATAAGTGAAAGGACTAGAAATGGCTTCATGGAGAAGGTAAACAGAGGCTGGCTCTAAATTACAAATGAGCTCTGAAGAGCAATGAAAGAGTGTTCTCAGGGGACGTCAGGGCACTTCCTACCACTTAGCCTAGTGATCAGACTGTACTTAGAGATTTCTGAGAGCAAAGGTCCAGCCTCTTACAAAATGAGGGGAGAAGATGCATGCTGTGGATTCAACTGTGTCTCCCTAAAAATGTGTGCAGCCTTTGTGCTAGGCCATGATTCCCAATATTTTATGATTGTCCTCCATTTTGCTATTTTCCTATACAGTATGTTAGAGGATAAGGATGTGACTTTAAACCCTTTCATAAGATCACCTCCTTGCTCCACGGTAAAGGGAGTTTCCCTGGAGCATGGCTTGCACCACCCTTTATCCTTTCATCTGACAAGAGATAAAAGGAAAGGGAAACAAAAAGAGAATGGGGAACCACACACCATCAAGAAAACAGCACTGGGAATAGAGCACATCCTTCAGACCTGAGTTTCCTGCACCAAGATAGATGCTCCCTGAACCAAGACTGATGAAACACGAAGACTTGCCTCTGAAGCTGACAAGGGGGAGGCCTTGACCTGAATTTGGACTTGTAACCTACTGGACTATGTATGAACAAAACTTCCTTTGTTAAAACCATACACTAGTGATATTTCTGTTAGAGTAGCACTAGCTGACTTAAACACTGCCTTTGCTTCTGCCTGGGAAAGCTGTGGAGACTTTGCAAAGCATTAATTAGAGATGGAGCTGGCTAGACAATGGAGAAGCTACCCATGATGACAATATTAACACAGTGGACCTGAGCCCAAGCTCAGATGCCAGGGAAAGTTCCAGGACAAATATTCCAACTGATACATTAAGCATACCCAGAGAGCTACTTCTTCAAAAATATTGTAGATATTACATCTACAAAAGTTTAGTGAGTGGACATCTATTGCTTTTGCCTGCCTGACGATAGTCATCCACTTTTTTTCAGGACACCACATTTGGATTTTTTTTGAAGAATATTTCCTCTTACCTCTTAGGCCCTATGGTTTGGCTAGAATTTTCTCCCACTAACCCCAGGGATGAATAGTTGACCTAGGCTTGATCGATCAAGTCATTTCCTTCTTGTTGATCTTAGTGATGGCTCAAGTTTGGCCACTAGATGTAATCCAGGCCAAAAGGACACAACCATTTATTCTGTTGACGAGGGAATAGGATATAAGCCTGGCACTGATGATGGCAATCTTGCCCATGAAGGGAAAGACTGTTTAGGAAGAGAGCCAAAAGTAAAGCCAACAGATGGAGAAGGGCCATTTCCTGATGATGGCTATTCTATTATTTAAACTGAAAGAGACCTGACTAATGCACTCCAGGTGGTATCTTAGACCAGGTTTTTTTAGAAACACAAAACCAGTGAAGCATACAAAGATATATACACAGATATTTGCTTCTAGGAAATGGCTCACACAATTGTAGGGAGCTATCAAGTCCCAGATCAGTGGGTCAGATAATGAACCCCAAATCTGCAGGTCAGGTGGCAGGCTAGAGGCCTCTGCTGGCTCATGGGGTTACAGAGGCTGGTAAATCCACCGTTCTCAAGTCAGGCAGCAGCATATAGTCTTCTGTAAGCTTATGACCTAAGAACCAGTGGTTGGGTGGCCAGAAGAGTTTAGGGTTCAAAAAAGAGAGTGAGCTTTGCCAGAACATCCATTTCAACAGATCAGTTGTTCACATGAACTCACACAGTGGAAGATGATTAGATAGTGTCTTCCAAATCACTGACAACCTCAGGCTAGCCAAACTGCCATAGTACATTAACCATCACCAGAAGTCTGAGGAAAACTGTGCAGTTTGGGATTGGGAGAGGCAGTGTGGCATGGTGGAATACACCACACACATCGTATGTAGACTTTGCCTTGCTATAGACGAACTGTATGAACTGTAGAAAACAATTATTTATCCCCTCCCTCTAGACCTAAATTTTCTTCTCAAAAATGGAGATTAATCATGGTACATATCTCGTATGTGGTCAGGATTCAGTGTGCTAACACCATGCTTTATACTCAGAAAGTACTTGACAAATGAGCTGTTATTCTTTCTATTAGCCTTCAGATACACCTCTTTTTTTTCAGCTTCTGTTGTTTCTGGCATTTGCCCTACTTTCCTCTCCCCATAAAAAAATGATTTATTTCATACCTGCTGGACAGATATTGAGATTGAGATTATTGATCTAGACTTCAGGATAAACAAATGCATTTTAAGGCTGAAACAAGACAAGAAAAAGTCATCTCTTGCCAAGGATGTTTCTAGCAATGACTATTTAGTGGCTACCAGCCCTGCGGGTTTTCTCTGACTTTGTGAGTCAAGCATCACTTAAACCTCATCTGATTGTTTTGACCCCCTAGAAAGCTTGCCTGGAAGTTGAGGAGGGCTAATGAAAGATGCCTGCAGTCATGTGGACACCTAACTTAACATGATGGGCGTGTCTAGTTACCCTCTAGGTTGCCTCAACTCCACCTAGTTTGTCCTAAAGAAGTCAGAGCTTTGGGGTAATAGTTTCATATGTATGTCACCATTTCCCAAAAGGGGATGTGGACTTCTAGAATTTGAAAAGCGGTGAATATTTCAATAGAGTGTCCCCAGAAAGTTTCTATCTACAAATCAGAACTCCTTTATTTTGTTTAAATTACAAACTCTTTTTATTATTTTCTTTTCTGCTTGAGTCAGGAAGATATTCGAGTCCAGGATGGCAAATAGATTTCAGCTTGCATGCCGTCTTCAGCCAATGGCTGGTGTGTGGAGAACCACTGTACTGAGAAAGACTTCAGGTCTGGCCTTAGATGAAAAGAGTGCTATAATCAGTTAGCCACATCTGTCATGGACAACAGTCTTAGAAGTGAGAGGCTTGTCTGCCACATGTTGGCTGACCTTGAATACTGGGCCAACAAGGTGATTGTAACAGTAGCAGCGGTGCACTTTTAGATTGCTTCTGGTACACCCCCTGTCCTGCTATCTAAAAAAGCCTCAGACCAAACCTATTGCTGTCAAGTTGATTCTGACTCATTGCAACTGCATACATTACCAAGTAGACCTGCTCCATAAAATTTTGAAGAGCTGTAGTCTTTATGGAGAAGCCTAGTGGTATAGTGGTTAAGGACCTGGCTGCCAGTCAAAAGGCCTGTGGTTTAAACCCACTAGCTGCTCTGTGGAAGAAAAGATCTGATAATCTGCACCCCCCCCCCAAGTTTACAGAATAGAAACCTTATGGAGCAGATGTTCTCTGTCCTGTAGGGTCACTATGATTTGGAGTCAATTTGATGGCACACAACAACAATCCTTGCAGAAGCAATTGCCAGGGCTTTCTTCCATAGCACTATGAAGTGGCTTCCAGTTGCTAACTTTTAGGTCAGCAACTGAACAAAACTTGCTTGCACCACCCAGGGAGCTTTCTGCTACCTAGCCAGGTTCTATATTTATATTTATCCCATCATGTACCCAATTTTACACAATGGCCATGGTAGCCAGAATAGCTGAGAATCATTGCTCCAGATTACTCCCCATCCTACATGAAATAAGAGGATGAACTGCAGTATCAGACAGCCAGATAACAGCTTTTTGTCTGTTCTGTCTCTCACAGGGGGTTGACCCTTTGGCCAGGCACATCTCTTACAGTGCCCGAGACCAGTCATGCTGCAGAAACCTATTATCGCCTTTACTTCGACCTGTTTAAGGTAAAGATATGACAGGCTCTGGAACAGAGCAAGGCTTCTGGGAGCGTCTAGTGAGATCTTATTTTATAAATAGGAAAACTGAGAACTAAAAGAAGAAAATGCCTTGTCTAAATGACAGAGGGAAATGAGGGCTGCTGGTCTTTCCACAATACCACATTCATTTGCTTTATTCTTTCTCCAATATTATCTTCTCAGTTATCGTGCTCAAACTTCCCATGCAGAACTGTTTCAAAGAATGTCTGATGAATTAATGGCTGTGCAACAAAAACATTGCAAGCTCAGCAGAGAAGAGGCAGTAGCAACGACATCTGAGTTAAGATCTCAGAAGTGACACTGACTAGCATATGTCTCAAAACCAAGTGACAGAAGACTGGAAAAGATGATGATAGCGTTAATCTACTAACGAGTGTCATCTTTTCCTAAGCCACATGAGAAGTCACATCGTACATTCTTTCCTCAGGCACCAGAATGCAATGCATTTCTTTATTTTCAATACCTGCTAAAGACAATACAGGAATATCATAGCTTTGAACTTTGGAAAGTACTGAAGAAAAATGTATTGTACCTTTACTCTGGGTCAAGAAAAGACCAAGAAGGGTGAAGCACAACCCCTGATTCATAAAGCTTACATTCTGGCTGAGGATGAAAATGAGCAAAAAAAATATATTGTACAATATAAGTGGGTTAAAAATGTGTGCATGCAGGTATAATAATGGCACAGACAGGACAGTGATTCACTTTGGAAGGCAGCAGAAAATCTTTACCCAGAGGCAACATCCAAACTAGTCTTTGAAGGATAATTGTGCATTTATTCATTTGATAAATTTAACAGCACATCCAAGACATTTCAGTCACTGTGTTAGGTACTGGAGGTTGAGAAATACATAAGACAGAATCCCTGACCTCCCGGAGCTCCTAGACTAGACATGAGGCAATTAAATAAGCAAAGAATTACATTACAGAGTGTTAAGAGCAATAATAAGTGAAAGAACCAAGAAATCACGAAGAAAGACTGTGTCGAAGAAGGGACTTTGTATAGTACATCGTCTTTCCTCTGTGTTTGTAGTGTTCCTTTTCAGAGAGTAATTACACTCGTTGCAATAGCCTTGGAATATCAACAGGAGAGTGACTCTTTACAAGAGATTGGTGGGCAGAAAAAGAAACTGTAAAAAAAAGATAAAAACAAGTTATCAATATCCATTTAGCAAGAATTCCCAAATGTTTGCCATGTGCTACACACCATACTAATTTGAGAGGGTATAAGACAGAGATATACCAAGGGCCCCAAAAGCAGGGAGTTAAAGGTATGAATGTTGGCATCAGCCTCTCTAGGTTCAAGTCTCAGTTTCCCAATCCCACTAGTTGTGGTTTCATAGATAAGTTATTCATCATTTCTATACTTATTTCCTCATTTGCAAAGAGAAGATCACAAACAAGGATTATTAAAAAGAAGCAGGAAAACTGCTTAACCCAGTTCCTTGTACATGGTGAGTGCTCAATAAAAAATGTTACCACTGAAGGAGTAGACAGATGATAATACTGACTTGGGAGTTCAGGGACGGTTTCCCAGGAATGACATCAGGGTTAAGATCTGAAGGGCAAGAAGAAATTAGCCAGGAAAAGGAGAAGGGACCACATGCAGGAAGGACTGAAGGTGGAGAACTTCCTACCTCTGTTGAATGTTAAAACTGGAAACCAAACCCAGTGCCACCAAGTTGATTCTGACTCATAGCATCCCTACAGGCAGAGTGGAACAGGCTCATAGAGTTTCCAAGGAGAACCAGGTGAATTTGAACTGCCGACCTTTTGATTGGCAGACTTTGCACTTAACCACTACACAATCCTGAAGGGGCAGGGGTGAGAGAGGAGGCCAGTGAAATAAACAAGTGCTGAACCTGAAGGTCTTTATAAGGAGCTTGAACTTCATCCTCTGAAGGCAACGGGGAGCTACTATAAGGTTTTAATCAAAGAAGTGACATGATCAGCTTAAATATTTTTATATGAAAAATGTAAACATACACAAAGGTAGAGAATTTGCACACACTCAGATTCTACAATTCAGATTTCATCATATTTGTTTTTTCCATTACTTTTCTCTTTGCTTAAAGATTTTATTACTATAAAACAAACCATAGAAATAAGTTCATCTTTACACACCAGAATTTGCCTCCTTTAAAAAGATGGATTTTTTTAAAATGAAACTACCGCATTACTATCATACCTAACAAAATTATCAGCAATTTCTTAGTATTATCTAGTTATCATTCCACTTTAGAATTTCTGTAGTTGTCTCAAAATGTCTTTTTATAGTTGATTGAAATCAGGGTCTAAACAATGCTCACCCCCTGGTCTCACTTCTACCCCAGAGATTAAACCAAAACCAAAGACAACTCTTTATATAAAATTGAACTGGACCGTAAGCCACGAGGCTATCAGAACAACTCCTCTATAAATATATGGGAGAGTGGAGAAGAGGGGACAGGACTAGTTTGAAGGAATATGGGAGGAACAGAGTGGAAGGGAGAAATATGCTGTCCCGGGGCTGGGGTAGCAGATGCAGTTGCATAGTGGTCTGTCTATGGTCTTGAATACAGTAAGTTGACTTCATTTGTAAACTTTCACTTAACCATAATGAAATATGGTAGGAAACAATGTTCATATATTATATTCAATTGTTATATTTCTTGATTGTTCTAAGTTGTTGTTTTGGATTTTTATTCCCCCTGTACCACAGTTCTAATGGGTGAAAAAAAAGGTTTACAGTTGTCTTTTTGCTTACTTATGATGTCACTTAACTTGATCTTCTATCTTACAGTTTTCTGTACTTTGGAGGTTAGCTCTAAGGTCTTGATTATATTTGGGTCCAGTTTCTTTTGGCAAGAATGTATCATTGCAGTGTTTCAGTCATCAGTGATTTTTACCCAAAATTTACAGTTCTCATTCAGGTGCTTGGTAAGTTAGCTCTTCCCCATTGTTGTTAAGTACTGTGCAGTCCATTTCCACTCATAGTGACTTCGTGTGACAGAGCAGAATTGACACACAGGGTGTTTTTGGCTGTAATCCTTGTAGGAGCAGATTCCATATCTTTCGCCCAAGGAGCCCCTGAATGGGTTCGAATCACTGACCAGTCAGTTAGCAACCCAGTGCTTAACCAGGCACCAACAGGGCTCCTTATCTCTCCCTTACCATCTTAAAATTAAGTGTAACTTATAGCATCACTATGAGTTGGAATCAGCTTGATGGGAATGGGTACGCAGCTTGTTTAGCACGGTTAAATACAAGTGAAAGCAGAATGTGTCAGTTCCTGGAAAGTCTCTAAAAGCCAGAACTTGGTTCTCCTTCTTGCCATGGAGATTTTTTTTTTAACTGTACTTTAAATGAAGGTTTACAATGTATACAAGTTTCTCATTGAATAATTAGAGCACATATTATTTTGTGACATTGGTTGCCAACCCTACAAAACACCAACATTCTCCCCCTCTTTGCTGGCTAAGACTGTGTGTCCGTTTGGCTGGACTATGACCTTCAATCTTTTGCCAGCTGTATCAAATGACAGGGGCGAGGCTTGTGGTAGCTCACTGCCCCCTCAGCCCTCACCTCCCCACCTCCCGCCACTTCCTTCTGCTCACGTTGCCAGCAGCCCCCACTGTGTTGTTTTCTTTATGTTTAATTCTTGGGACTTGAACTAACAGCTCTTAAGATTCATCAATGCGGGGGTGGGGTCAAGAGGCAGACTAAACGCATGTATCCCTAAATCCCTCTGGAAACCAAGACCTGAAATGATAATTAAATAGAGCCTTATGGACACCTAGTGATCCCTGGGTTGCAGCATAGGGCTGTTAATTTGGACTTCATACCACTGAATGCAAAACTTCCTCTCTTTCACTGACCCCACTCTTGGTGAGCAGAGGCTTGCACAGACTGAGGGTAACTCACCATTTTGATTTTTTTTTCCTCTGCCTTGGCCGGAGGGCAGAGCTGGGACTTGACTAGCTGCTGGTATTGGACACACTGCTGGTGGGACCAGCAAGTGTAATTACCAGGTTCTGAGATCCTGGCTTTGGACTCTACACCTTGGCTCCCCTGGCCTGTCTTTCTGCCTCTGCCTGTGTGGGATGCCATATTGATCTACTGGGAAATGGAGAAGCCCAGGCAGAGGCCCTGACGGGACTTGGTTCCTAGGCTGGGAAGTGGTGCCTTCTGGGGGTAGAGTGCTTTTCCAGCAGGGAGGTAGTGTTTTGTACAGCGTCACCTGGGGCTGGGGCCCAGTGGTGGAGGCTGTGGACTCTGGGCATTTCGGCACTCTTGGCCTCTCTTTCTGCCAGCAGCTTGGTCCCAGCCAGCTGGCAAGCTTGTGTGGGACGCCATCTTGTTTCACTAGGAGGCAGATTCATCCATATGGAAGCCTCAGCTGGACCTAATTCCTGGATTGGGAGGCAGTACCTGCCCAGAAGGGACTGCTTTTCCTGCAGAAAAGCAGAATTCTACACAGTGTCACCTACAGCTGGGTCCTGACAACAAAGGCCAGCAGGCCAGTAGCCTTTCTGTATTTTGAGCTAGTTTATAAAATCTGGGGTTCAATACAGAGGTACTTACTTTGCCAGCTGGGAAGAGGGATGTATACACCTGAAAACCTGACTGACTTTGGAAGTTGTCAAATACTTTTAAGAGAGCCTAGAGAAACAACTGTGGTCCATCTTCACAGCATCTCTCCCAGCCTCTATTGACCCACATGAAGCCCCAAAAGCAACAAACGTTGGAGAACATGGTAACCTGGAAATCGCCTGGAAATCACCCATGGCATTAAAAGGCCCCCAAAAGAAACCATCTCAGAATTTCCCAGATGGAGAAGCTTTTCTGAAACTATTAGAAGGTGAATACAAAAGGATTATATAGAGAGCCCTCCTAGACCTTATACAAAATGCAGCAGAGCAACATGAAAAATTAAGCAAGCTGTTCAATCTGATAGAACACCAGTACTCAGAAATCCAACAGACCAAGAACAAAATCAAAGACATAGAAACTTCCATTCAAAGCCAAGAAAACAGAACGGAACAAATGGAAAAGAGCATTTCTGATTTGGAAGACAGAGCTACTGACTCCAGCACATATGACGAAAAATCAGAAAAAAGAAACAACAAAAATGAAGAAGCATTAAGAAGCATGTGGGACTCTATTAAGAAGAACAACCTATCATTAATTGGAGTTCTTGAACAGGGCGAGACACCTGAGAACACAGAGAATATTGCTGCTGAGCTGCTGACAGAAAACTTCCCAGAAATCATGAAGGAAGAGAATATAGATATCCAAGATACATGTTGAACACCACTCAGTATAGATCTCAAAAGAAAGATTCCAAGACATACTATAGTCAAACTTAACAAAATGAAACACAAGCAGAAACTCTTAAAGACAGCAAGACTGAAAGCAAAGCTGACATTCAGAGGGAAACCCTGTAGGCTTTCGTCAGATTTCTCAGCAGAAACGATGCTGGCACAGAGACAGTGGCATGACACATTCAAAGCCTTGAAGGAGAAGAACTTCCAACCAAGAACTATATATCCTGCAAAACTATCTTTAAAATGTGAAAATGAAATTAATACATTCATAGATAAACAGAAACTCAGAGACTTTGTAAAAACCAAACCAAAGCTACAAGAAAAGCTGAAAGAATTTCCTGACTTGGAAGGACAAATCCTCTATTGTTATATTTTAGAAGGACACATTATCCAGAATGTTAGTTAGGGAAGGCTCCAAACACAATCAAAGCTATAATAGTGTATGATATCATCATATTAAAAAGAGAGATGTACTACAGTCATTATAGTCCTTCCAGATGGAGAGGGAATTGACAAAACCGGTAGCAATCAAAATTCGGTTTATGTAGAGTTTAGTAAGCGGGATCATAGGGGCAGCCAGAAAGCACAATAAAAAAGCAACATACCTTATCAAGAAATGTAATACAGGAGTCTCAACAACCACAAAACCAACCCTGAAAAAAGTGAAAAATCAACTCACAAAGAAGAAGGTCACAGAACAGATTAATAAGAACAACGGGAGGACATCAGGCTTAGTGAAAGTTGTCAGCGACAAAAGGACAAATATTGTATGAGACCCCTACGATAAGAACTTAAAAGCAGAGTCATGCATAGAAGAAAAGAGTCTTTGATGGCTGCAAGGGGGGGAGGAAAGGAAGGGTTTAGATTAGATAGTTAATAGCAATTTGGCTAGGTGAAATTGGTGACAACACACATTAGAGAGAAGATCAACAATAACTGGACTTCAACACAATTTGAGTACTGCTCCCATCTTAACCCAATATTGCAGGGACAGAGTAGCTGGGGTGGGGGTCCGGGGCTAGTGCTCTCAGGCAAAATTGAGGCTAATTGGCACAGCTAGCATTTTGCTAATGAGGACTCTGCACCCCTCATCAGTGAGTGGCGTCTGGGTTTCTAAAAGCTGCCATCTGAGGGTACAGCAAATGGTCCCAACTCAACAGGAACAGATGATCACTGAGGACAAGAACGACATGGGGAAAAGAGAACCCAGCAGACAGAGAGACCCATGCGAGTGGGTCTGTACATTGACTAGTGACTAGACGAACTAGATGGTGCCTGGCCACCACCAGTGATAACCACGACGGAGCTCACAAAGTTGAGTCTCAGTGGCAACAAGAGAATAAATAGGGGTGTACCCTGAGATCTCCAATAAAAGACTGCCAGTTGATGGTACAGGGGCTTTGGATTTCTCTTGGGAGCATGGCCCCTGGCCCTGATGCTTCCTCTGTCCATAAATCATAATGGAGGTCAACTTTTCTGACAACAATGGATTGGAGTTGGTGATGCAGAGTGACCGTATCTTGTGGGAATTTTATGGTTCAGTGCATCTATAGGATGTCATCCTGCTGACCTCTTGCTGGAGGAAGGGGAGTGGGTAGAGAGGAGGGGATAGGAGACTGTTGGGAGGACAGGACATGTATGGAGCAGAGAGGAGGGGTGTGCTGTCACTGGGCAGGAAGAGCACTAGGAGGTGCATATAGGTGAGCACGTGAATTTATATGGGAATGTACACTTTCATTCAATCATAATTAAAAATAAAAAAAAAGATTCATCAGTGCTTACAGCCTGTGAGTAAGAGTTCTGTTCCTTGGCCTGCTGATTCTGGGTTCATCAGCCACTGCAGCTCCGAGAATCAGCAGAAATCTCACAGTCTCACTGCCGTTTTGGAATGCTCTGACCTACACAGCTTGGGAGCAGGAACTCTTATCTCTGACCTGCCAACCTTGGGTTCAGAAGCTTCTGCAGCTGTTTGAGGCTCTTACTCTAATCCAGGACTTGGGACATGCAGCTTCTACAATTGCATGAGCTGTTTTCTTTGTATATGTCTTTCTCTACAAGTATTATTGGTGTTGCTGGGTTTGCTTCCCTAGAGAACTCAGCCTAAGATACCTTCTTGACCTTAGGTTCCCCATTATCAGCTTTTCTGTCCCCTGTTATCTTCTTGCCCTTGCCCCTGTGCCCCTTTATTCTCCTTTTGCTTTGCAGGCCTGTGTAATCTTTGAAGGATGGACCTCAGGAGTAACTTCATTACCGACCTATAAAGGTGTCCAGGTGCCATACTCTTGGGGTTTCTCCAGTATCTCTATCTTGCTGGGAGCTCTGTGAAGCTACTTTTCTGTATTCCCTGCCACCCGTCTCCAACAATAGTCCAAGATGGTGAATATGTGCCATGTTAACCCGTACAGGACCTCTGCTTTCTATCTCCTCTTTGTCTGTTTTCTGCCAATTTTTTATTCTATCCAGTGCTTGGTTGAGTTCTGTATCTCTTCATTTGACATTTAGGGTTTCTGGATTGATGTCCACCTCTGTTTTACTTAGTTTTTTTCGGTCTTTGGTCTCTCTCTCTCTCTCTCACATGCTTTTTTTTTCTGATGAGTTAGAATTTTGTTTTGCATTTTTGTACAGCTCTGTCTGAAACCCCTTATTGTGATCCCTGTTAGAGGAGTCAGTGGTGATAGCCTGGCACCATCTAGTTGTGCTAGACTCAGTCTAGAGGAGGCTATGGTAGTTGTGGTCCATTAGTGCTTAGGATTACTTTTTCCTTTATGTCTGCTTTTGTTCTTTTTCCCTTGTTCCAGATGGAGTGACACCAGTGGAGTATCTCAGATGGCCACTCACAAGCTTTTAAGACCCCGGACACTATTCCCTGGAGTAGACTGCACTATATTTTCTTAAACTACTTTATGCCAATTAAGCTAAATGTTCCCTAAGACCATGATCCCCAGAGCCCTCAGCCCAGTTGTTTGTATCTTAGGGAGTCTGTATGTGTCTACAGAGCTTCACTGACACAATGGCAATGTTTGTTTTCATTTTTTTGTGGGGTTTTCTTCTGGTTTACAGAGCTTCCATTACCTTGCCTTGGAAAAGTTGTGCAGCTTCTACAGCACTGTGTACTGTGTTACCCTTCACCAAAGTTACCACTTATGTTTTGTCTATTTAATGTTTTTCTCTCTCTTTGCTTTCTTCCCTGATAAACATCAAAAGTTGTTTCTTTTTGTGTATAAACTTTTTCATGAGTTTTTATAATAGTGTTCTCTTACAATAACTGTACTTTTGTAATTGATTTATCTCACTTAGTATACCTTCCACATTCACCCATGTTATGCGACACTTCACAGATTTATCATTGTTCTTTATTGTTGAGTAGTATTCCATTGTGTGTGTATAACATAGTTTATCTGTTCTTTTGTTGATGGGTACCTAGGTTGTTTCCGTCTTTTTGCTACTGTGAACAATGCTGCAATGAATATAGATGTGCCTGTGTCTGTTCATGTGATGGCTCTTATTTTTCTAAGATACACTGCTAGGAATGGGATTGCTGGATCATATTGTATTTCTATTCTAGCGTTCTAAGGGAGCATCATATCATTTGTCAAAATGGTTGTAACATTTTACATTCTCATAAACAGTGCAAAAAAGTTCCAGTCTCCCACAGCTTCTCCAATAGTTCTTATTTTCTGCTTTTTGATTCATGCCCATAATGTTGGAGTTAGATGATATTTCATTGTGGCCTTAATTTGCATTTCTCTAAGAGCTAGTGATCTTGAGCACTTCCTCGTTTATCTGTTGGCAGTTTGAATGTCTTCTTTGGTAAAGTGTCTGTTCATATACTGTGCCCATTTTTTAGTTGTATTATTTATCTTTTTTGTTGTAGAGGTGTTAGATTTTTCTGCAGAGTGTAGATATTAGGCCTTTGTCAGATTTGTCACGGCCAGAAATTTTTTTTCCCCCTCTGTAGATTCTCTTTTTGCTATTTTGGTGAAGTGTTCCTTTTTTGGTTGTTCTTGTTATTTATTGGTTTTATTTCTAAAATCAGACTGTGCTTGTGCTTATGGGGCCATGAACCACATTAAATAGTGGGTATTTCTGATAAACAATCCAAATCCACTTGCTAGGCTACTAAATCAGCTAGAGAAGCTTTGTGGACATGCTGGGTGTGCTTTGCTGAGCCTTCTGGAGAAGGATGGCCTCAGGGAACATCCCATTGTAGGAGACTTGGAGGTGTGCGAAGGACAAGTGAGCTTTGTCTTAGGAAATATCATGTTCAGGGAAGTCAGTAGCCAAGCCAAGTGCCGACGTTCAGAGAAGTCAGTAGATAGAAGCATAATATGCTGATCCGTGCTATCTAATTTTAATCAGAGTTTCTAGACTAATAGCTATGTTTCTGAGGAAAGCATATTTTTCCTTGGCGGTCAGAACCAGGATGAAAAATCATATGCTCCAAAGGGTTTTAACTAAGTGGTCATCTTCATCTTTCAAGATACACATACCCAGGAAGAGTACTATCAGCCTGTGGTTAGCAAAATAGACAAAGAAAATATGTATAAGCATCCTGTGACTATGATGTAAGCATCCTGTGAGTCTGTAATCACTAGTTATACTACTAGTAGTCAATAACCAATTACAGTATAATTATTATAATATTCACTAATTTTCCTGTAATTGTCCTCCCTATAGTTTGGTTCTTCTTCTACCCCATAAGAATACTTGTTTATCACAACAACTCCAAGTCTACCTGGTTCCATTTTCTTCTTCCTTTTTTTCTTTTGGTTCCTTTTGTAACCGTATGTATTTTCTAATTATGATTAAGCAAAAGTATACAATCCAAAACAAGCCCTCATGCCTGCCTGTCTGCAGCTCCATGTTCTCTCCTCACCCTATGACAGAATATTCCTCCTTTTCACTCTATACTTCTAGTATTCTCTTAATGAGCACCTCTCCCCTCCTCTCCACCCTTTTCTCTCCCATCTGGAAAGAAAATAGTAGAACAGCCTTCTATAAATGTACAAACATGAAGTAAACACACCATATGCTCACACTGTGTCCTCGAGTCCAGTCCATTCTTGTCTGAAAAGTTGACCTCAGTACTGATTTCAGGTCAGGGCCAACAGCAAGTCTAGGGACCATGTTAGTAGGGGAACTTCCAGGCTGTAGGACCATCAACTCTGGTCTTCTAGAGGAGTTGATAAGCTGCACACCTCTTTTTCTCATGTTGTCGTAGGTGCTTCCACATTGTGTCCCCCATCACCGCTGCCTTTGGTGGTGGCCAGGCACCATCTGGTTCTTCCAGTCTCATGCAGATAACAGTCTCCCATTTGTATGGATCATTCTGCCTCCTGGGCTCATTTTCTCTCATGTCTTTGATGTTCTCAGTTGTCATCTGTTCTAGATGGATGGGGACCATTTGGTGTACCTCACATGGCAGTTTGTTAGTTTTTTAAGACCTCAGATGCCACACACTGATACGGGCTGCAGAAGACTCTCTTAGCTAAAGACTAGCTGCACCAACTGACCTTGATGTCCCCTGAAAACATGGTCCACAGTCCACCATCCCTGCTACTCTTCCCCTTGAAATATTAGGTTGAGTTTAGAAAACCTTTCGGTCTATAGCGTAGTCCTGTTACACTCATTTGCTCTCTACTTGGTAGTCTTTTGATGAGCATGTTTGATTTGTAAAGATCCCAGGTATCTAGTTTATATTCTGGTATTTGTATATCATTAGTTATCATTTGTATCCCACGTCTGCTGTGTATTTAAGGCCTCTAGCATTGATCCTAGTTTTTCTTCTGTGACCTTTATGGTTTGGGATTTTAAATTTAGATCTTTTAACTATTTGGCTTTAGTTTTCATGTATGGTGTGCAGTATGGGTCCTGTTTCATATTTTTGCAGATGGGCATCCTGTTTTGCCAGCATCGTTTGTTAAAAAGACTGGTTTTTGATGGACTTTCGGCTTTTGGCAAAAATTAGGTGACCATACATGGATGGATTTATATCTGGTTTCTTGACTCTGTTCCGTTAGTCACTGTTTGTCGTGGTACCAGCACCAGGCTGTTCTGACTGCCACAGTTGTGGTCAGGAGGTGGTGCAAGTTCTCCCACTTTATTCTTCTTCTTCAAAAGTGCTTTACTTTTCCAGGGACTCTTTCCTTTCCAGATAAACCTAATGATTTGTTTTTCCACCTCTTTAAAGAATGCTGTTAATATTTGGGTTGGGATTGTGTTGCATTTACAGATTGCTTTAGGTAGACTTGACATTTTCACAACATTGAGCCTAGCTTTTCGTGACATGGTTGTTGAGCTTCAGAATGATGCCAAGATGGGTCTGTATTAGCCTGGATCCTTGTTAGACAAGCAACCACTGAGATTTGGAGTTGTTTGCTGTTTCAGCACAATTTAGTTCATTTCAACTAATACAAATGGTGTTGTGAGCCAATTTTTGCATCACATCACAAGCTATGTAACATCTGTTTGTCTCACTTTTAGTAATCTAAGATTCACTAGTTCATCCAGTGTTTTCAATTGTACATGAGACACTTTCCAGGATAAATCAGAAGTTAGTCCATAAAACAAATCTCAGTGAATTTTAAGTGTTTGACATTATACCAAGTATATTCTCCATCCATGACAGAATTAAATTAGAAATTAATAGCAAAAGGAAGTTTAGAAAATCCACAAACATTTGGAAATTAGATAATACATTTCTAGCATTCCCCTGGGTCCAAGAATAAACTAAAGAATAAATTAGAAATTATTTTGAACTGAATGTAAATGAAAGCACAATGTATCAAAATCAGAATGAAAACAGAGATATCACCAAAATTAAAAAGATTACAAGGAATATCATGAATAACTTCATGGTAACAAGAAGATGAGCTGGATGAAGTCAAAAAATCCCTAAAAGGATGTGCATTACTAAAACTAGCCCCAAAAGAAATAGAAAATCTGAATAGATCAATAGGAAGGAAAGAAGTTGAATTAGTAATTTGGTATTTTCCCACAATTATTCAGCCATAAAGAGAAATGAAGTTATGATACATGCTGTGACATGGATGAACCTTAAAGCATTATGCTGAATGGAGTAAGTGAAACACAGAAAGACAAATACTGTATCGTCTCACTATACAAAACAGCTAGAATTAGCAGACACATAGACACAAAACTTTATTAGTGGGTATCGGGGGCTGGGGGAGGGAACAGGAGCTATATCTGAGGGAGTGCTAAGTCTCTGGGGTGGCGTGAAACTTTTGGAAATGGATAGTGATGATAGCAACACAATACAGTGAATGTGATTAAGGCCATTGAATTGTACACTTCAAAATAGTTACAATGGAAAACGTGTATATATTTTTACTATAACGGAATTTAAAGATACAAACAAATGTTCCCACAAAAAATGGTTCACATCTAAATGACTTTGTTGGTAACCTCCAGCAAACATTTAAAGAAATAATAGCAATTCTTCCCAAGTTCTTCAATATAGGAGGAAAGAAGATTTCTCAACTCATTCTCTGAGACCAGTATCATTCTGATATCAAAGCCAAAGACATAACATAAAAAGAAAACTACAAACCAGTATCCCCCATGAACATAGAAACATAATATCACCCAAATATTAGCAAATCAAATCCAGTATCACATAGAAAGGGTTAGACATCATGGCTCAGTGGAATTTATTCCAGTAATGCAGGATTTGTTTAATATTCAGGGAGTAACAGCCTAATCCTTCCCTTGTAACATTCCTCATCAATCTTCCATCTAATTGATTCATCTATAGAAGGCCATTGTCTGAATCAATTATTTCATCCAGGCTTCAAGAGTGATGAATTTCTAATATGATCCTTCCTAACGTATTTATTAGCTAGAATACTTGCGGAAAAGAAAGACATTTATATCAACTAAGGCTGTTATCCTGCTCTGGAGTACAGTTTTTCCAAGAAGAGCAGAATATATATGAAATTCTTTCCCATTAAACTTGAAAAACCAAACCTGCTGTGGTTGTCAATTCCAGCTCCCAGCGACCCTGTAAAACAGAGTAGAACTACCCCATAGGGCTTCTAAGGAGTGTTGGTGGGTTGTAACTGCTGACCTTTTGGTTAGCAGCTGAGTTCTTAACCACTGCACAACCGGGTTCCTCTTCCCTGCTAAGCATCAGTTTTCAGAATAAGGTGTTAGTAACCTAGTAGTCTCCAGTGAAATGTTTTCTTTTTCATCTGCTTTCTTTCCCAATCATTTTCTTTTTTCTCTCTCTCTATTATTATTATGAATTTGTGGGTTTTATGTACTCAGCATGTTTCAGTCAATTTTAATTATCATTTTATTTGATGAATAAACTGCCCTGTCTTTGGCCAATGAGAGATGCCTCATGTCAGAACCAGTGTATTTTTAACTGAATTCCATTTATCTTTCATAACTGTCTTGCTTCCTTACACTGCAAGTTACCCCAAGCCCATCTTTATATTGTCTGATATTTCTCCAAGGATCTCTGATTCTTTTTAGTATGAAAGTATTTAGAGAACACAATATGATTCCTAGAGCTGTTCATTATTCCTGGGTTGTTGATGCATCTGGTTCTTTTTAGTGGATAGATTAGAAAATAAGTATTTTTGGAGAGGAATAAAAAAAAAAAACCTGAGTTCATACTGTTTTCCTAACTTGATTCAATCGTAAAGATTTCTATTAACTTTTAAAATGAGATAGTGTTATTTTGCTAAAAATATTTCTAACAATATTAACATAATTACTTGCTTGTTTTATAATACATGTGCAAAATATTTTTAAAATCATACCAATATTACTAGAGGTTTACAATATAATAAATTGATGTTTATAGACATTCAAAAAGTGGTCAAATATTGGCAGTCTCATATGGTTAAACTTAATATTGATAATAACACTACTGAATGAAATTTGTCTTTGCAACTGTTTTTTTTTTCCTTTGGTCCTTATATTTCACAAGACTGTAAAGTCAAACTACTAGGAACTAAGGTTACTTGGAACAATTCTTTTCTTGATGTGGTTAATGTCATCAATTTAATAGTCTTCTTAATATTTCAGTTTGTTACAATTTCTGTTTGCCGTTGTTAGGTGCCACTGAGTCAATTCCAACTCATAGAGACTCTAAGCACAGCAGTATGAAACTGCCCAGTCCTGGGCCATTCCCATTGTTTTTATGTTTCAGCCCATTGTTGGAGCCACTGTGTCAATCCATCTTGTTGAGATTCTTCCTCTTTTTCACTCACCCTCCACTTTACCAAGCATGATGTGCTTCTCTGGTTATTGATTCCTCCTGTGAGCATGTCCAAAGTATGTGAGGTGCAGTCCCACTGTATTTGCTTCTGGTGGTACTTCTTCCAGAACAGATCTGTTGTTCTTTTGGCAGTATGTTCAACATTCTTCTGCAACACCACAACTCAAAGACATCAATTCTTCTACTGTCTTTCTTATTCATTGTCCAGCCTTCACATGCATATGTTGCCATTGAAAATACCATAGCTTGTATTAGATGTACCCTAGTCTTCATTGTGACATCTATACTTTTCAACCCTGCAGTTTGCAATTGAAAACCAAACCCACTGCCATCAAGTCGATTCCAACTCATAGCAACCCTACAGGACAGAGTAGAACTGCTTCATGGAGTTTCCAACTAGAGCCCAGTAGATTCGAACTGCCTACTTTTTGGTTAGCAGCTGTATCATTTAACCTCTATACCACCAGGCATTCCTGCAATTTCTAGAAATGTCTTATTTTCTTTTATTTTTGCATAATGTTATGTTTTGAATGTGTAAACGTGTGCAAGATCCCTAAGTCAAGGTTCACAGAACATAGCCAGGGAAGTTTTACTCCCAACCTCATGCCCTCTGTTTTCTCTCCTTTCTCTTCTATTTTTGTTAGTGTCTATTTCTATTAGTTTTGGTTTATCTTTTCAGAGTTTCAATATGAAAATATAAGCAAATAGTTGATGTGTATGTGTGTACGTGGCTTCTCTTCTTTCTTGCACAAGAGTTATGTATACTCTTCAGCATCTTGCTTTTTTTCTTGTAACAGTATCAGGTTAGCATTTTGAAAAAGTCATTTCATCACCTGTATGGAAAAATATTGGAAATGGACATATCTGCTAGAAACTGGGAGGGCAAATACGGTCCCGTGGTTGTCTAGACAAGTGATTCTGGCAGTGGCTAGGACGAGGGTAGTGTAAGTGAAGGTGGAGAGAATCTGACATTTTTGTAATCAGTTTTGGAGGTGGAAGTGGCAAGACTTGGAGACTGACTGGATACACTGGATGCTTTCAGCTTTGTGCAGAAAATGCAAGCCAACCCTCAGGTCACACTGGTATTCCAAGGGAAATGGACTTTTCCACGCTATAGAAAAGTAAACTATACCTATACTACTTTTTTAAAATTTTGTTATTTTATTGGAAATAAGCATAGAAGAGTGTACTAAGCCCCAGATATCCATCGCATACATTCAACAATTATCATTTTACAGATAATCTAGTTTTATCCATACTTTCACCTCTTCACTGCTTGGCACTCCTTCCAGCGTATTTTCAAGCAAATCTTGGATGCTGTCTACATAGTATTTTCCAGACATGCCTATCCAAATCCCACTGTCACTTTCACCCATGTCTGCCAATCTGCTAATTAGCTTATTAAAGCTCATTTCTGTCTTGTAAATCTTTGATTCCTTTAAAACTCCAGGATGGTGTGTATTTCAGATATACTGCACAGTTTGACTTAAAAATAGAATCCCTCTGTTTGCAGTAAGGTAGTGGAGGAGAAAAAGTCAGGCATCATAGTAAGTTATTTATCCTCAAACTCTCCTTAGAGCTCCAGCTCCCCCAGGAAAACACGGATGTGTGGTGGGCACTTGAGGGCCACTGGCCAAGTGTGCCTTGCTTCATTTCTGCTAGTGGAGCTCCTGACTGATGGTGACCGTTTACCCCCCAGCGTCCACTTCCCACAGAGACGTGACTCAGAGATAACATCCCACTCATTGCCCACACTCTTGGGCTGCGTTGTGTCACAGCCCTATTTACTTGTTTAAGCGGAAGGCCTTTTGCCCTGCTTGGAGTCTTTCTGTCATTGTTTGCAGTCTCTAGCTGCCCTAACTTATCTCAGTGTCCCTTGCCACTGATATCTGCCTTTTTATATAAGCTGTGTCTGCTTACAGGCTGCAGTCCAGGGCCCAGATACCAGTAACTTATTTAACCTCCCTTAAGCTTCAATTTCTCCATCTCTATAGGTAGTGTGAAAACTCTGGTGGCGTAGCAGTTAAGAGCTGTATCTGCTAAATGAAAGTTGGCAGTTCAAATCCACCAGGCACTCCTTTGGAAACTCTATGGGGCAGTTCTCATGTGACTTATAGGGTTGCTATGAATCAAGATCGACTCGATGGCAGTGAGTATAGTGGAGTGGAGTGGATGGAGGTGGTGTAGTGGTTAAGTGCTACAGCTGAGTCAGCCAAGTGCTCCTTGGAAACTCTATGGGGCAGTTCTACTCCATCCTCTAGGGTTGTGACGAGTTGGAGTGGACTCGATGGCAGTGGGTTTGGGTTTTTTTTGGTTACAGGTGGTGTAGTGGTTAAGTGTTATGACTGTTAACCAAAATATCAGTAAGTTGAACCCACCAAGTTCTCCAGAGCAATTCTACTCTGTCCTATAGGATCACTATGTGTTGGAATTGACAGCAGTGGGTTTTGTTTTGTTTTTTAGTAGCAGAGTTCATGCTACTACCTGCTTCACAGCATTGGGGTAGCTAAAGACCCTGAGCTCCCTGTCTTGCATACACTGTTATTTTTGCTTTGGGCTCATTTCTCTCATGGGTACCATTTCAGCAGTCCACACTTATCCCATATTCTGGTGTCTCTTCCATCAACTTACAAGATGACTATTATTACGAGGAGGACAGTCGTTTGACAAATAGAAGATATTTAACTGTTGTACTCTTCAATATTCTCACATGTACAATAGGGATTTTAACATGTTCTACAAAATGTTCTCTTATGGAGTAAATCAAATAATGGATAACCACATGGCCATCACAAGACCTGGAACATTGTAAATGCTCAACAAAGACCTGGATAATTGTCAGAGCCTTGGCTGGGTCATTGGTGGTTGGGAGATGTCTTTGCCAAGGTCCTTCTTCACACAGTGAAAAGATTTAGGCATCACCCTTGAGTGGGCATAGAAAAACAAGAGCAGCTGCTCCTGTCAGCCTGGTAAGTCTCTTGTCATAGGATTGTGGACAATAGTTTTTCTCCTTGAGGTTTATTTGTACCTAAACCAGTGTTGTATTCAAACATAAAGTCATTTGGGTTAAATCTGAATAGTCTAATAAATGTCACAAATTTCCAGAATTGTCCACCAAAGACAGCTGTCATCAGGTCAACCTTGATTCATAATGACCTCATGTGTGTCAGAGAAGAATGATGCTCCACAGGGTTTCTGACGGTGGATTTTTTTCTCTTTTCTTTCTTTTATTGTTGTTTAGATGAAGGTTTACAGAACAAAATAGTTTCTTATTAAACAGTTAGTGTGCATATGGTTCTACAACATTGGTTAACCACCCCCCAACAGGTCAACCCTCGCCTTCTCTGCGTTGAGCCCCCCTTACTAGCTTTCCTGCCCCGTCTTGCCTTCTAGTCCTTGCGCGTGGGCCGGCATGGCCCTTTATCCTCAATTTGTTTTACGGGCCTGTCCAATCTTTGGTTGAAGGGTGAACCTCAACAGTGACTTCATTACTGAGTTTAAAGGGTGTCCAGGGGCCCCATTCTCAGGATTTCTCCAGTCTCTGTAAAGCTGGCAAGTCTGGTCTTTCTCATCGAGTTAGAATTTTGCTCTACATTTTTCTCCAGCTCTGTCCAGGACCCTCTGTTGTTATCCCAGTCAGAGAAGTCAGTGGTGGTAGCAAGGCACCATCTAGTTGTACTGGACTCAATCAGATGAAAGAAGTTGCAGACGTGGTCAAGTAGCCTTTGGACTATTCTTTCGATTGTATATTTTGTTTTCTTCATTCTGCCTTGTTCCTAAAGGAGTGAGATCAGGAAAGCATCCTAGATGGCCTCTCATAGAGTTTTAAGACCGTAGATTCTACTCATTGATGGTTGATTTTTTTAGATTGCCAAGCTTTTCTTCCAAGGCGCTTCTGAGTGGGCTTGAACCACCAATGTTTCATTAGCAGCTGAGCATGCTAACGATTTGCATCGCCCAGAGGCTCCAGAAATATAGGTATCTTAAAATGAGTGTGTTCCATTATTTATTTGTTCTCTTCATATGGCCAACTAATCATTTATCTCACTCTGGAGCTAGAAAATCAATCCATTTCAGTAGATTATGAATATAGATCTAGAACTCAGTAACCTTTGTGCAACTAAACTTGGTTGAATAGGCCCCAGGGATGCGGGAGTGGGAAGGAGACAGCACTATAGTGGAAAAAGTGGTTTTAATTTTAACTTTTATTCTATATTAACCATTTTCCCGTACTACTTTGTAAATCACAGCAAGCAAAGGCAACAAAACAACAAAAGCAAAATATATCCAAATAAAACTCCACAGTGTGGCATAGTAGTAGGTGGTGAAGCCCTTGGGGGCTTTTTTTTTTTTTTTTTTAATGCCTCATTTGCTTCTGAATTTGAAATTTCATCTGAAATCCTATTTCAATTGTTTACCAAAGTAGAAGTATGAATTTCTTTTGAATCAATCCAAAAAATGTCCCACTCCAACTCCCTTCCACCTACAGGATGCTGTTCTTATCGACCTCATACATTTTTTAACTGAAAAACGAGGAAGATATCAGCCCCTTACCTCTGAAGTTTACAGTGGGGTTGCCTTACAGACATACTGAGTTCTGAATTCAAGGTCACATTCTTGCTCAAAGAGATCTAGAAAGAATTTAGTAAATGTGGGCAATCACTGGAAACCCTAGCGACATAGTGGTACATTTGCTAACCACAAGGTTAGCAGTTTGAGTCTGCCAGGAGCTCCTTGGAAACTCTATGGAGCAGTTCTATTCTGTCCTATAGGGTTACTATGAGTTGGAATCAACTCGACAGCAGTGGGTTTCGGTTTTTTGTTCTCAGGGCAAACCCTGAGCAACTACTCACTGGTGAAGGTGGAGAATCTAACTGCGTAAGTGCTTGTCCACACTAGGTGTTAAGCATTGTGTTACAAATTTAGATAATTTATATTGTATAACCTCAAACCAGAACCACAACTCTTTATTTGGTGATCAAAGAAAGAAGCAGGCATGTCTTCCAGCCTTGTAGGGAAATGCAATGAGTTCTCAAAGGTAATTTCACCTCGGCATAATAACTTCGGAACCAAATCCCACAAGAGATGTTACTCTGCCACTTGGCAGGTGCAGGCGACAGTACTCAGAACGACTGCCAAGAACACAGAGGTTGCCACAGTGGTACAGGCAGTCCTCTATACCGTGGCTGATTGATTCTGGGACAGAGACATCTGAACCAAGCCAAGATGATCAGATTCTTCTTCCTAGGAGCCCAAAACCTCGGTGGAGAGATGCAGACAGGGACGCTTCTGAAACAGACTTATTTCAGCAGCAGCTTCAGAGATTCTGGGGCTAAAATCCCCACAGTTTCCTCGGCTTCTGCTGTTTTTCAGATCCTGATGGTTTGGCAACTTTTCTGATTCTGTGGGTTTTTTCTAATATCACCAAGTAAGTTAGCCAGAGTTGCTTTTTGTGTTTACAACAAAAGGAATCTCAATTAATACACCAAGTTATCATCTTATTAAGTTCAAAGCTTCTCAGAATTTGATCTGAACAGACATTAATAAAAGCTCTAAGGACCCAGAGGGCACCTACAGCACAATCAGCCCGGATGTCCCGGCAGAGAAAGCGAGGGTATTTCAGTGCCGTAGGCTAGTGTCTCCCAAAGTGGGTGCTTTGGAACTTAATCCAGTCTGACGGTCTCTGAAAAAAAATATTTCATTGTCAAAGAAGTCTGAGAAATGCAGCATAAGCATACTCTATTCCTCTTTGAGAAAGTCATGCAAATATATTTTTAGATGCACTTAAAAGACCTGCAGTAAATAAACATTATATTTAAACCAACATTTCCAAAACATTAAATAGCATCTAATCCTCTCCCTGCCAGAACACTTCCCTTCTTCCCTAACTCGTATTATCACATACTTCAAGAAGTATTAACAAAGACTATGGAAAGCCCTGATGGCACAATGGTTAAGAGCTCCAGCTGCTAACTAAAAGGTCGGCAGTTCAAATCCATCACTTGCTTAGAAATCCTACTAGGCAGTTCTGCTCTGTCCTAGAAGATCACTATGAATCAAAATCAATTATGGCAGTAGGTTTTTGTTTGCTTGTTTTGTTTGATGGAGAGACAACCTCTGGTAAGATGTTGCTTGGGAGCTTAGCTTTCATGCTTACACCTCTAGTCAAGAGGCTGGTCTGTCTGTCATTCATCGAGTGTTTACTGAGAACCGTCATGTGCTCAGTTCTGTCCCGGATATTGTAGCAGCGACCATGGTAAAGTGGGGACAGCCCTGTGGTGAGAATACCTGGCTGGCATTCTATCTTTGATCTATAACTCAAGCCAAATAGAGAAGTGCTGTCGAGTCGCTAGCTTTATTCCCTTGGGGAAACCTCTTCTTTTCTATTCAGTTTCCTCATCTGTTAAGCAGAGCTAGCAATATCAACCTTCCCTCATCATTATTAAAACAACATCTAAGAATGTAATGGATGTGAGGGTAGTTTATAAACAGCAATGTCATGATATAAACACCTAGAGAAGTACATGCTTGGTAAATTAGAGGGCTGAAAAAAAAGAAGAAGTCCCTCACCAGAATGGTACGACACCGTGACTGCAACAATGGGTTCAAACATGACAGTCATTGTAAAGTCACCACAGGACCAGACAGTGTTTTGTGCTGTTGTACATCGGGTTGCTATGAGTTGGCATAGACTTGATGGCATATAACAACACACAACTATTTCACTGAATAAATAAACTTGAGAATGAACTCAAGATTATGTAGCTGTGCATTACACTTACATATACACAGAGAGTGAGAGTCCTTGTGGTGAAACGATTTAGCACTTAGATGATAACTGAAAGATTGTACTCTGGAACCCATCCAGGATCTCCGAAAGAAAAAGACCTGGCAATCTGTACCCATAAAAATGCAGCCTAGAAAACCCCACAGGACAAACCTCTGTCACACAGGGTAACTATGGGTGAAATTGACATACATGCACGCTGTTCGCTGTTGTTGTTTTACATTGTTGTTAGGCGCTGCTGTCAGTTTTGACTCGTAGCAACCCACATACCGCAGAACTAAACACTGCCCAGTCCTGTGCCGTGCCCACAACTGTTTTCATTCTTGAGTCCAATGTTGCAGCCATTCTGTCAATTCTTCTTGTTGAGGGTCTTCCTCTTTTTCACTGACCCTCCACTTTACCAAGCATGATGTCTGTCTCCAGGGATTGATCCCTCCTGACAACATGTCCAAAGTAAGTAAAATGTAGTCTCATTGTCCCTGATTTTAAGTAGCATTCTGTTTGTACTTCTTTCGGGACAGATCTGTTTGTTCCTTGGGCTCCAGTATTCTTCTGTAGCACCACAACTCAAAGGATTCCATTCTTCTTCTGTCTTCCTTACTCATTCATCTGTTTTTGCATGTGTATGATGTCATTGACAATACCGTGGCTTGGGTCAGGCACACCTTAGTCTTCAAAGTGGTGTCTTTGCTCTTCAACACTTTAAAGAGGTCTTTGACAGTACATTTTCCCAGTGCAATATGTGCTATGATTTCTTGACTGCAGCTTCCATGGATGTTGATTGTGGAACGCAGTAAAACGAAATCCTTGCAACTTCAATCTTTTCTGCATTTATCATGATGTTTCTTACTGGTCCAGTAGTGAGCATTTTTGTTTTCTTAATGTTTTATAGGTGAATATAAGTATATATATGCATTGGGAAACCCTGGTGGCATAGTATGTCTGCTAACTAAAAGGTCTGTGGTTCAAAGCTACCAAGTGCTCTTTGGAAACACTGCGGGCAGTTCTGCTCTGACCTAGAGGGTTGCTAGGAGTTGGAATAGACTTGACAGCCTTAGGTTGGGCTATATATATATTGACGGAGAGAGAGAGACATAAGATGACAGCCTTACACCTTGGAATTTTTTTTAATGCAGTAAGTGATCTAACATCACAGGTGAACATTAAATGTGTCAAGGCAATTTACTAATTTACCAAAATAGAATTTTCATTTGTTCCTGTATGTGTTATTTATTTTGCATTACAAACCACCTCAAAACTCAGTAGCATGCAATAATCAATATTTGTTTCTCATTCACGTGTTTGAGGATTGGCTGCAATTCAGTTTGTCTATTCTGGGCTTGACTGGGTTTCGTTCCAAGCCAAGATTTAGTCCAGGTTTGCTCTATATGCTGCTTACCCTTCTTGGACCAGTAACTACTTGAGCACACTTGTGGTGATGGCAGAGGTACAAGAGGGCACATACCTGACTACACAAGCACATTTGAAGCCCTAACTTGCCCATGTTCCTTAACATCCCTGGACAACGAACATGGACAAAGCCCTCGTGTTCCTTAACATTACATGGTAAAGTTCACCATCACTGCAGGCTTCAAAGAAAAATCTAATGCACAGCCATCCCTGCACTTTTTCCTTCTTCTGTCTTAATAGTCAGGTCCATGAAAGATTACTACCTCACAGAGTATTTTGTGTGTTGGGGGAGAGGGATGAGGGAACAAGAATTACCTAGAAACATCAGCTCTTCCTGTTTTTCACAAAAGCCTGAAGTTTTCTGAAGAAACTACTTCGTAGTCAACTAGGAGTGAAAGGGTTCCTTGGCTGTCCAGGTGAGAAAGGAAAGGAGCTTCCAGAGCTTAAAAAGAAGTCAATATTAGACAGCAACACGATGGACCTAAACATGTGCAGGCTGTTTTGCCTCAATAAACATTTCCTGATCTTCACAGGGAGTTCAAAAGCAACACTGAGCCCCAAGCCCTGAGAACATCACTGGCCACCATGTCACCCTGCAGTCTGAAGCCCTAGCCCTGCTCTCTGGGCAGCACCTAGGGTTCCTGGATTGATACAAGCCCTGGGAAGCTGCAGGTCCCATAATGACTGAGCCTAAATTTACTACTTTCACACTCGGATGTAGAATAAGTTGTTCTTAAAAAAAAAAAAAAAATGAAGATAATATACCTTGCATGCTTGAAATCATGGCCCAAGATTTATGCTTCCTATAGGGTTGTTTTGATTCAGAATTGACTACATGGCAACGGGTTTGGGTTTTTTGTACGGGTCATTATTTCATTCTATTGTGTCTTTGTTGTTATGAATAGTGTTGAGGTCTTGTGTGTGATTTGTAGTTTGTTGCTAGATTTAGCAAATCATAATACAGGACTCCTAGTGAAATTTGAGTGTCATATAAGGATCCGAGTCGATAGCACTTGGCTGGGTGGCACAACCAAATAATAAATGTTTAACTGTATGTCCTATAGAATACTTGGGCCATACTTACACTAAAAGAAAGATTATTTTTTATTAACTTGAAATTCAATTTAACCGCATGCCTTATATTTCATCTAGCAATACTATGTAGAGCTTTACTAGCTAATAGAGCCTTTTTTTTCTTTTGGACCATCAAAGAATAATTTTTAGACGGCCTGGCCATTCCTGACCAGTTCTACAGTTATCCAACACACTCCCTAAAGACTGAGGTTACTCTAGCATCCTCATGGATGAAAGAGAAGGTAGACTTCCCACTGGAGACCCTGAAGGGTGCTGAGCTACTCTGTCTCTGGTAAAAACCGAAAACCAAATTCACTGCTGTTGAGTCAATTCTAACTCACAGTGACCCTGTAGTTCAGAGTAGAACTGCCCCCATAGCGTCTCCAAGGAGTACTAGCAGATTTGAACTGCCGACCTTGTCATTAACAGATGTCGCACTTAACCACTAAATCACTTGTCCCTGGTAGGGGACAGAAAAACTCAGAATGGGGTGCTTCCCCACAAAGACTTCCCTCTCCTCTTGGATGACAAGTCAACAGAGAACAGCAGGAATTCTCACACCCAGCCCTTTCTCCGTTGACCTTACTAATTTAAGATGGTTTCCACAATTTTGTGGACATAACTGGGTAATCTAATAAAGGTAGATTAAATTACAGCTGAGTATTTTTGGACCCAAACATGGGAAAAATGTATCCCGTTTCACAAAAATGATAAACCACCCCACACTAATTTTGTTTTTCTTTCATCTGGGAACTGGGCATTCAGAAACTATCTAGACTTGTTTTATGAGAAAGTCCTCACAGCTGTGTTGATTTTGCTAACAAAGAGGAAAAAAATTGAAAGGAAACCCTCAAATCCACAAAATTTTGTCTTGCCACATACCAAAGATATGGGAAACCTGAACTACAATTTTAGAAATGAATATTTATTTTAAGAAACAAACAAAAAAGCCTGATCTTCCACCACACACACACCCATACACATACACATACACACACACACACACACACACACACACGCACACACACACACACACCCATTTCTGAAGGCTCTTAAGTGAGAAAATGCTAGCTTAGCTAACTAATCATATGGGCAATCCTGGGAGCAGAAAAAAAGTAAATAAGGATTTGAACTATTGAAATATTAGCCCTGCTCATGTTCAGCTGGCAGTATATTTAGACACAGAGATTCTGATCTGGTTCAATAGGTTTAGAATATTAGTGTGACAGATTCTGGATTTTGGTTCACAGCAAAAGTTAAGTCCCTGGAGAGAGAGTGGTGGTCCCCTGCCTGCCTCTGCTTCCACCCCTTTGAATCTTTAAGCTAACCTTGTGCTTCCCTTTTATTTATTTATTGTTTGACAATATAAAGCTTTGCCTGGTGGTCTAACATTTAATGCACATCTCCAGGGAAGTGGGTAGTTTGTTTGTTTAAAATGTATGGGTGTTTCTATTTTTCATGAATAGAGAATGATAGGCAGGAACCAAGTCAAATCATACAGAAGAGCGTTGTCCAGAAGACTACTGAAAGCACAGTCTAATTCTGTCTTGGATACCTTCCAGGAATTTTTTTTCCCCTCCTGCCTCAACAAATAGATTTGGAGATCTCTGGAACTCAAAAGGTTATCAAAGAGTCACTCGGAGCTCCAGAAAGAACAAGAAGCATTCCTGAGTTTAAGAAGTGCAAATTCAGAATCTATTGGCTAAAGCTGACTTTTCTTTTTCAGGAATAAAGTTCTAAAAACATTTTTTTTTTCTTTTTAGGAATAAAGTGTCTAAAATCAAAGTGAGAATATGTGCAAACAAACAAACAAAAATCTTTGAAACATATAATTAAAGTACACAAAGAGCAAACTGTTTTTAGCACTGCAGAACTCCTTAAAAATACCCGTATATCTAGTATCCAGATTACAAGTAATTCTCATAAGCTTATTTTTTAAATTTTACCAGGGTCTTTAAGAAGAGACAGGTAAATCCCCTCTCACCAGTATCACTCTGCAAACATTTCCCTCACATCTAAAATGCATCAAAAAAGCAGGATGTTTATCCTTCCTGGCTCAATTATACACTCAGCCCAATATTTTAAAACCAGTATCAGTGTAGACTTATAAACTCAACCACATAGAAATTTCAAGCTATTCAGGGCCACAGTCTCCTCATGTTGTAGATGAGTAAACTGAGGCTCAGAGGGGTGAAATGATTTATCCAAGGTCACGTGACTCCTGATTTATGGAGCACGAACCAAACCTGAATTTCCTGTTCTTGGGCCGGAGCATAAAAAGAACAGATGCTCCTAAGAGTGTCCCCAAAGCCTCACAACAACTCAAATCATCTTGGAATGACTGACCTTTAGTTACACTCCAGCCCCTACTAGGCAAGAAAGAGAACTTGGACATTCTGGAAAAATGTTGAACACCCACAAGATTGAAACGAAACAATTTTCTTCTTGACCTTCATTATTCACAAAACTCCTGAAACAACACGATTTCTGTGAGCATTTATAGCTGTTTTGCATTTATTGGGGAGCTCTTGTCTTCTGTGTACTCCTCTTTTCCCTATTAAAAAAAAATGCCTGTGCTAACTCAGACTTAAGTTGCACGGTTTTCTAACCTTTCTGAAGAAGGTCTCGCACGCCTGTCTTTGGTCTTGACATTTAAGAGCCTGTGTTATTTATTAAGCATGGTAAGATGATTAATCAATAATCTGCCATCTCTATTTCCGATCCATGAGGAGAATGTCATTGTACAGTGACCATTCCTCCTTTATGTCAACTTCTACAAACACTTGGACTCTTGGTTGACAAAAAAGAAAAAATTTGTAAATATCCTGGGATTAATTACTATTGGGATGTGTCTGCCTGTCCATGCTAACAAAGTGTGAGACTTCCCTCGATTCATCATCTTTATTTCCTCAGAGACATCAGAAAACAGCCCTCCCTAACAAAGTGGAAGGAATCTAATTAAGTCCCATGCGCAGCAGCCTGAATCCTTCATCATACCATCAGCAAAAAAAAAAAAAAAGTGTCGGGGGGATAGGGTATGATGCTAAAACTGCGTAGGTGACCTTTTGTCTCCTATACACCTCTGTCACCAGCCAGGCAAACATCTGAGGCAGGGAGTGTAAGGGCCTGACACCCAGCCCTGTGTTTTTGCTGACATTAATTTCCTTTTCAGTATTTGAGGCTCCAGCAGCTGGACCTTCCTAGTAGGTCTGGCTCTTTTGCCAGGGAACCCGTGTCAGGATCTTTCTCATCTCAGAAGGGAATGTGCCGTTTCACTGGCCTGAAGCAGCCTCTTGGGGCCCCAAACACCAGGTCAGAGCCCTTAGTGTGCTGGCCATCGGCTAGTAGCAACTAGGATGGGTCAGAAGCAATGAGAAGTTGCTAGGCAGGATGCACCCTGTAACACGTCTTCCTCTTCTTTTTAAAGAAGAGAGGCCCAATTCTTGGAATATAAAGGCCAAATTCAATGAAAAGTAGTCACAAAACCTGGAAATATTAAATTCCTTAGGACCCAAGCATTCAACATGGCCTTCAAGCCCATGGATGGTTGACCTCTGTCTGACTCTCCACCTTCCTCTTCTTTCCCACCCCCTTACCCTCTGTGCTCCAAGCACACTGGCCTCATTCGGGGCCAAGCTCCCTATCTCCACAGGGCCTTTGCACAGACTTCCTCTGGAAACATCTTCTGCCCTATTCCTGCCCCATCTCCTGATTGCATCTAGCTGACTGCACTCAACACTTACTTCCAAAGTCACTAGGTCACTTCCTTGTGTGGCTTTCCTTGGACCTTCAGGCTAGTCCAGGTCTACCAATGTAAAGACTCAGGACACTTGTTTCAGGTGTGACTTTACATTTATTCATGGGTCATTTGAATAACGGCTATGCCTTTCCCCCAGTGGGTAGTAATCACAGAGAAGATAGGCTCTGTTTCTTGTTTTCATGGTGTTGGCAGTACTCAACATAAGTCACAACAGTTAGGAAACATTTGTGGAACAGATTCATTCTGGTTGTTCTAAGCAGGTATTTGGGCAGCATTTTTATGAGTGAGGAAACTAAAAGCTAAAGAGATCAAGTGTCCTGCCCAAGGACATGCAGCTGACTAATGGTGGCGCTGAGCCTACCAACCAGGTAACTTCTGTTACAGCATTCTTACCACACTTACAAATAGGTAAACGAGAAGACATGAGTTTCAGTCTTGGCTCCTCCATATTCTTGTCATATAACCTTGGCCAACTTGTATAACTTCTCTGTCTTAGTGTTCTATTGCTGCTGTAACAAGATATCACAAACTTGATGATTTAAAATAACCAAGTTATTCTCTCACAGCTCTAGAGGCTGTTGGTCTGAAATCAAGGTGGTGGTAGGACCATATTCCCTCTAGAAGCTCTAGGAGAGTCCTTCTTTGCCCCTTCCAGTTTCCGATGGCTCCAGGTGTCCCTTGACTTGTGCTAGCATTACAGTCATGTACCATGTCACATCTCTCCAGGTAATGTTCGACCTCATGTAAGTCCATGGTCCCATAAGGCTATAACACAGTTACAATGCTAACATACTTAACCCACATATTACCTCTCCAGATATGAACAGCTCCTTGGCCATTTAAGCAGTACAGGTACATTGTAGTAACCAATATACTTTTGCTAAGTAGTATCTAATACAGTGTTTGCACAAGTTCCAAATCACATAAGATCCTGTTTCACAGAGCATACTGGGTGTTAAGTGACACACAACTGTATTCCAACCTCCACCTCCATCCTCACTTGGCCTTCTTTTCTGAATCTCTCCTTCATGTCTCTTAAAAGGACATTTGTTGGATTTAGAGCCCATCTGAATAATCGAGGAGTATCTCATTTTAAGATCCTTTGCTTAACTACGGCTACAAAAACACTTTTTTCCATATAAGGTCACGTTCACAAGTTCTTAGACGTGACAGTAGTTTTTGGAGGCACCACTGTATCCACTATACTTTCTAAACTTTCTTTTGCTCATCTGCAAAATGGGATTAATAATGAACTCACAGCATACATCAATTACTTGGTAAACGTACACTGCTATTGTAATGACTATCACTTATTACTAGTCTAAGAGTGACTCAAAAATCCAGACATGATTAATTACAAACTTGTGATGATTCAGGCAAGAACGTGGCTAGTGTTAACCTCTTCCGTATCTGTGACGAACTTCAAACTCAAAAGAACTGTTGCCAGCTTATGGGAGACAAAAAAAAAACGGGAAGAGGGGAAATATTAAGAATGTAAACAGAAGCCCTTAACAATAGTTTTAAAGATGGTATGTTTAAACTGCTTTAGAAGACAAATTGTCTTTTACATTTTACAATCAGACATTTTCAGAAGGATTTTTTTGCAGACAATCCTGTTAGGATAATTATAAACAGTTCTTTTCTATTCGTCAGAGTAGGTTCCCTAAGGGTTTCTACAGTACGGTTGAGTATTTGTCTGCTCACCGTTAGTACTGGTGCTTACAAGTAATGAAAGTTCACATTCCTTAAAATATTCATAATTGATCATCTCCCTTGTTTCAGCAAGCCAGCCAGTTGCACAGTTGCCATGGAGTTAACCCTCACTCACAGCAACCTCATGTACATCAGTTTATAGTTGTGCTCTATAGATTTTGAATGGCTGATTTGGGGAAAGTCGATTTCCAGGCATTTCTTTTGAGGTTCCTCTGGGTGGACTCAAGCCTCCAAGGTTTGGGTTAACAGGAGAGTGCAAACTGTTTGCACCACTCAGGGACTCCAACTAGCCACTCTCTCCAACTCCAGTGGCGCTGTACCTGCTGTGCCTTGCACGGTGCAGGCCCCTTCCTTCCTCTGAGCCTTTGCATGTGCTGTTCACTCTTATTGCAGTCTCCTTCCTATAGGTCTTCACAGGGTAGGTTCCTTCTCTCCAGGAACCAAGGCAGGCTTGTTCCTCAGTGATTACCTTTCCAAAAGAGCCCTCTGCCCCTCACAGCACCTTACACCTCTGGATTTAAATAACCTCCCGGCTCTCACTAGGAAATTTTGGATTCATGAGGTTTTGTTTTATGTCTGTCTCTGCCTTCTGAGTTATGGAGAGTGGAGTCTTCTCTTAATAGTGCCAGGCACACTGTAAGTGCTCAGGAATTATTCAGTGAATGAAAGAAAAATGAGGTTTCTAAATTAACTCTATGGGGCTGTTCTTTCCTGTCTTATAGGGTCACCATGAGTCAGAATTGACTTGACAGCAACAGGTCTCCTGTTTTTCCCTTGTTGTTTGTTTGTTTGTTTTACATCAACTTGCTGCCTGAATTGGGAAAAGCTGATCAGAGTACTTAGTCCTGATAAAAATCAACAAAGTCCTTAAACCTCTTTAGTACGTGAAATCTTTCAGAAACTGTGTACAGTTTTTGCATTCTTCCAGTAAATCACCTGCATATTCGCAAACATCTGGTAGTCACAGAGACGAGAACTGGTTAGAGTGGTTAAGACTGATGTTTTCATGGAACGATCAATGATAAACGTCATTTTCCTTCCTCTCCCTACACCACCCACCCAGCCACAGTGTTTTTTATGAAAGCTTTCACCCAGAAGCACTTGCAACCAAATGCTTTGTTTCATGGAATTAATACTGGCTGGAAAGCGGCCATAATAATGCTGTTTATACGGTAACACAAATTCTAGGTTTAATAAATACTAAGTTAATCATCCAGGAAAGCTGATATAAACAATGTGTTGGCATTGATTAATTTATTCAAGAATTTCCATCTGATTTCCTCTCAGAGGAGCCCCATGGAAAGTTCACTATTTGATGATGAACACGTTGATGCAACTTCATATTAATAAGGAAAGTTAATGAGCCACAAAGATTATATTCCTTGTTCAAGGAAACTGAGATACCAGCTAGGGTGGAATGTAGGGGCATCAGAGAGCAGACTTCTAACCCTCCCTCTCTCTCTACCCATTCCCGTCACTTTCTCCCTTACCCTGGCTTTTCCTCTTCCTGCTTTCAAATTCTCACTCCCCTTTCATCTCTACTCCTCCTCTCCATCTCTCTCTACCTCTCCTTTCAAAATCATCTCTGTTACACTGAGCCTTGTATTTTGGGGATGGCTAAACCCTGGTGGCATAGTGGTTAAGAGTTAGGACTGCTAACCAAAGGCTTGGCAGTTCAAATCCACCAGAAACTCCTTGGAAGCTGTATGGAGCAGTACTACTCTGTCCTATAGGGTCACTATGAGTCAGAATCAGTAGGTTTTGATAAAAAGGAAGCAGTTTCACCAACTGGTGCTGAAAACAGTACATACAAGTCAAAGCTACCAAACTCAAGTGACTTATATAGGCCAGGCAGATAACGTAAGTAAGTGAAAGAGACTGATTGTCATACAACAGAGAATGGTAGGGATTGTGGCAAACTGGAGTAGCCATGTGCCCCATCTATATGGGTGGCTGACACCCAGCTCTATTCCATTTTATCCATGAATAGCTGTGAACCCAGCATGACCAGATCCTTTGAACTGGATATCTCTTTATGGGAAATTGCCCAAATTTTAAAACTGTGTGGTGCCAGAATTTAGCATTTGACTTGATTAAGACCACAGGGTGACCTCTCACGATCTCTGACATTAAATGTCTATGGTTCAATCACAGTCCCTATTAATGGCTGCATCTACTCCATCTCCTGGGAATTCTCTCTCCTTTGTAGCTCAGCCCTTTCTCTTTCTGTCTTAGTCATCCATTGCCACTATAACAGAAATACCACAAGTAGATGGCTTTAACAAAGACTTATTTCTTCTCAGTCTAGTAGGCTAAATTCCAAATTCAGGGTGTCAGGTCCAGGAGAAGATTTTCTCTATCACCTTCTCATCAGTCTTTCCACACACTAGTTCTCCACGAGGAGACCCAAAGTCCAAAGGGTTCACTCTGCTTCTGGTACTACTTTCTTGGTGGTATGAGGTTCCCCTGTCTCTCTGTTCTTTGCTTTTTTCCATATGCCAAAGATATGGTCCACGCCTGTAGACTGAGTCCTGCCTCTAACACAACTACTGCCCAGTGTCTCCCATTAACATCACAGAGGCAGGATTTACAGCCTATGGGAAAATCATGCAATACCTGAAATTATGGTCCAGCCAGATGGACACACATTTGGGGGGGTGGGGGGACAGTTCAATCCATGACACTTCCGTAACCAGCTTTTACCCCTTTTCTTTCTAAATTTCATTTCCTCTCTCTCTCCCTCATGCTCTCCCTGTCCTGTTTCTGTTTTCATCCCTTTGCCTCAGATGTTTACAGAGTTGTGTTCCCCTATGAGACAAACTCAGCAACGCAGAGTGAGTGAAGAGAAGAAAGAAGGTGCTAGCCAGGGCTCAGGTGGGGTGGGTCTGGGGTAAAAGCTGAAGGGAGGGCAGGATGGAGGGAACAAGTTTAGCTTGGTCATAGTCCCTAAGCACTTACAGAGACCCATCTTAGAAAAAATGTGAGGATCAAAGATCATAGCAAGAAGGCAGGGGCTGCCAGCAACCCCTACGCGCTTGTCTCATTTGCCTCCAAGCTTCTCCCTCATCTGTTCTCTAATCCCATGATAACACTGTTGGAAGATTCCAGAGGTCTGTCCACATGACCCATCATCTGAGAACAAGAAGTAAACAACAGTAGAAAAAGAATCTCTAGTGCCTTCCAGAGTGAAACTCTGGGCTAAGGTTGTGAGGCCGGAAGTGGCCACCAGCCCATCTCTTGTCTCAGTGGGAGACTGTCTGCCAGGCAAATCAGGGTCCAAAACGGTAACCATGAGAAGGTGACCATGATAAGGGAGCTGATAGCTGCCGCAGCTCTGTCTCTGCATTCCAAGGGACGGTTTATTGACCTGTCTTTCAGGAATGGAGAAACAGTTCCCAGTAACAGAGAGGTCACAATCTCAACATGGAAACTCTCTCGGGACTTCACCTATATTCACCCATTTCATTCTAACAACACATCTATGAGGTTGGCTTATTATTAGGTCCATTTTATAGATGAGGAAACTGAGGCAAAGAAATGTTAAGTAATTTACCCAACGTCAAACATATACCCTTTCCAAGATACCATGAAAATGGGGTGCTGGTGTTGCATGTACAGCATGAATACGTGCCAAGTACCAACAAAGCATCCATTTTAATTTAAAACTAATTTGCACAAAGCTGTTAGTAGCAGACAATATGTGAATCTACTACACTTCCCAGGGGAACTCACTCCCTCAATAAGCATTGTCTGAACATCTACTATTGCACTCTAAACTTAGGGATGCACATCAGAGTTCCTAGAATCTTTATGACTCAGTCTATGGTAGGTCATCACAGATAGACTGAGGAGGACCCCTCTCCTCAAATCATGTGGTTCTGCACCAACTTCACCACTTGGCCTTGTTCTTAAGCTGGGTCGTCCTTTCCAAAGAATACACAGTTCAGTGGGAAGCATTTTCATGGAGTCTTTGGTCTCAAGTCTTTGCAGGAGTTTGCTGAGGTTCACTGTCAAATCTATTGTCTGCCTCTTGAGTGGAAAGTCAACTCCCAGGCGCTTGTTCCACTTAACATCAACCTTGCTGCCTTTGCCTGTCTTCCACCACCCTCTGTGTCAAGACTGCCTTCACACTGCCAGTCTAGGCTTCTTGTTCACACCCCTACTCCCGTGCTCCTGACCAAGTCCACAGTAAGTCACCTTGTCATGATCACAAATGGTGCGTACAAAGACCAGCTCTAGCCGAAACTGCTTTCCTTCCCTTTTAATGGCCAAGCCTTTTTGTCCTCTTTTGGGGTATTTCTAGGACATCCAAAAAGACTGGCTTAGGTGGCGGCATGACCACGCATTGGTGAAAGAACTGGTGTTTATCAACCTGGAGAATGACTTCTTTTTCAATAGCCTCGTTTTCTCCGTTAGTGAATTGGAAATGCTGGTCAGGATGCTCTCTGAGCTTCCGTACAGTTCTCACTATCATGCTCAATAACCCTCTTAACTAAAGCGGATGTTGGGCTGCTCTAAGCTAGATCAGACCTTTTCACAAGTCAAATACAAGTCCATCTCTATGATACAATCCTAACAATGGAAAGTCTCCTACCCTTCCATGAAATCACCTCTTTTTCTCATGCCAGAAACTTCCATATTATCAACATTTTGTAAGATCAAATCCCTTTCAAAATACAGTATCATTATGGAATCTTAGCTTTAATAATTCTTAGCCCAGTAAGCAAATGCATTGTACTATTTTATAAGAAAATGTGGCCTACGGTGAGCAGCTGGCAGTTGCCAGGGGAAATAAATAAGATAGGATTTGGGGAATTAACAGGGGGAAAACATTTAGATTAAGTCTCCTGAAGGGAGAAACAGCATTTGTCTTTTTTTCAGTCCTGTATTCCTGGCATATCCACAGTCATCTCCCAGCAACAAGCCTATCTGTATTTGACAAACAAGTGAATGAACAAATCTGGTCTTTGGATACAGTGAGGTGGAGAGAAGTCCTGGGAAACACCTTACATCTTCAGCAGGGAGTGTCCCGTGATGCTGATGTTAGCCCAGACACTTAGGGACTGCGCTGAGATAAAGGCCACACTCCTGTGCCTGGAGGAGAAGGCTGGGAAAGGCTAGCATGGAAAGAACAGTGGGGCTAATCACTAGCCTGGCTTGTATACTTGTGGTGTTATTCGTATGGGTTGCTCCTGCAAAGTAAGAGAGACAGTCTAGCTTAGTGGCTATGAAGATGGGCTTTGGGATCAGAAAGACTTGGTCTTGAACGCTGATCCAGTCACATTCCAGCAGATATATGGCAGTGAAAACATGACTTAGTTTCTCTGTGTGTCAATTCCTAGTACTTAAAAGCAAGGTATTAATAGTACCTAGTCATAGAATTATACTTGTTGTTAACTGCCATTGTGTCACCCCCTCAACTGATGGCAACCTCTTGTACAACAGAATGCAACACTGACCAGTCTGCACCAACCCCATGATTGGTAGCAAGTATGATCTTTGTGCCCACAGGGTGTTAATTGGCTGGTTTGGGGAAGTAGATCACCAGGTCTTTCTTCCTAGTCTCTCTTCAGTTGAAAGCCCCACTGAAATCTGTTCAGCATCAAAGCAAAGTGCAGGCTTCCACTGACAAATGGGTGGTAGCTGCACTTGAAGTACATTGGCTGGAAACTGAACCCAGTCCCTGGCATAGAAGGTGACAATTCTACACTGAAATACACTGTTCCCATGTAGGGCTATAATACAGACAAAAGGCAATACCTTTTGTGGAGCACCGAGACCAGAACTGGCAGCCAGCAATACTCACCAAATGATGACAGTAATGCTAATGGTGGAAAAGATGACAGAGGCTGCCTGAAACCAGTTAATGTTAAGTAAATTGCTTTACAAATGTCAGAGTCACTGGCTGATGAAATTAATCACAGCAGGTGAACTGATAACCAAGAACAAGGCTATAAGCAAGTTACTGACTCTCTGTTCCTCATTTTCCACTTCTGTAAAATGGATATTATTTTTATTTGTATGCACCCCATGGGATTTGGGTGAGATTTAATTTATTCTGCAAGTATTTATGAAACAACTATCTAGTGCCACACATCATCTGTGAACAAAACAGGGAAAGATACATGTCCCGGGAGCCGATATATACACCTGGCATTTAGTAAGCCCCTAGGGGAAGGGAAATAAGAAGGTGTAAGAGAAAGAAGAGAATTATCTGCAGCCTAATAGAGCTTTGTAGAATCAAACTCCAGCTTTATCAACTCCCAGCTTAGTGGCTTTAGGCAGATATTTAGTATCTTTGGGTCTCAGCTTTCCCACCTGTAAAAAGAGGTTAAGAATTTCTTTCTGGAAGGTTGCATAAGAGCAGAAACAAAGCACCTGGCATGTGGTGGATCATCTCTGCCTGTTAGTCCCTTTCTAATCTGTCTCCTCCACTGAAGGGTTTCTCAGCAGACTTCTGGACAGACTCCAGCCAGCTCAGTGGTCAGAAGCCTTGGGAACACTACATCTGCCCTTGTTCCAGCCACATCACCTCCAGAACCAAAAAGATCATACTATCTCTTTAAATAGCTACTGCATTATCACAGTGAATGCACCAGAAGGACAGAGCCATTTGGGAATCATGTCACTTATAAAGGAGGCATGTTCGAGAGTTTCCTCAGTGAGTCCCCTACCAAGGAAGACGGCATCACTAACCTTGGGAAATGAGTCCACTCTTCCCAGAGCAGTTGGTGACTTAATTCTAAGAGGAGAGTAACTAATAACCTAAAGTGTCAGTGAGTCAATCCAGTACCCCTACTGACTATTACATCTACATTTAGGCAGAGGCTTTGTGTGGCAAGTCTTTAAATCCAGAGAAAGGCTCTAATGGTGGAAATTCCAGGCACCTTGGTGGTCCTCCTGGGGAATTCATTTGGAGACAGGCAGTTTGACCCAGTGAGCATTTCCGGAGTTACACTCACATGCAGAGCACTGATCTAAGCAGCCATACGGACTTCAATAGCAGCAAAATGTGACTTCTGCCTGCACGGGATTCTTGATGAAATAACCACACACAAATAACTGCAAAGCAAGGTAGACTGTGAGATGCATTAAGAAACAATATGAAAAACTTACATGGATGAGGGAGAAGTTAATTTTTGACAGCAAAGAGGTCAGAAAGAGTACAGAAAAACATTGTAGGAAACATATTTTAAAGGATGGATAGATAAAAGGAGGTGGGAACTGAGAGCATCCAGGTAGAAGACCCAGGACAAGCAAATCATAGAGGTCAGAAGGCAGCATGTGCTCACCACCACCACACCAACGTTGTTAAGTCAACTGTGACTCCTGGTGACCCTGTGTGTGTCAGAGTAGGAGTGTGCTCCATAGGTTTTCAAAGGTTGGTTGCTTTGGAAGTAGATTATTTTATAAACCACGTCTGGGAGGACTTGAACCCCCACCCTTACAATCAGCAGCCCATTTGCACCACTCAGTGACTCCAGAGTGTACCTAGCAACTGCATGTTATCTGGTCTGGCAGTAGGAAGGAGTTGTGAGTGCCGTGAATGGTTATGACTAGAGAACTAAACCAAATCTTCATGCTGGGGGAGGTATGGATTTTATCCTGAAGGCAAAATCTAATACCTATCGAGGCAGGAGAGCACCAGGCTTAGGAGCACAGGTTTGACAGTGTCATGTACAACCCCGGCATTGGTCCTTACATAAGTCTTTTAACTTTTCTCTGTCCCAGTCTCTTCATCCAGAAAAGGAAGGTAATGTTAGTGTCTATCCAAAGCCTCAACACAGCAATCCATGCAACTGTGTAGTGCCCAGCACAAAGTAAGCACGCATTATATAGTCACTACTATCTTACAGAGTGCCGAGTTGGTCCAGATGGTTAACCTTCTCAACTACTAATGGAAAGGTTAGCTGCTAGCAATTCAAGCTCACCCAGAGGCACCTCAGAAGAAATACCTGGCAATCTACTTCTGAAAAACCAGCCACTGAAAACCAT
Organism: Heterohyrax brucei; assembly: GCA_028571685.1. Classification (NCBI taxonomy): domain Eukaryota; kingdom Metazoa; phylum Chordata; class Mammalia; order Hyracoidea; family Procaviidae; genus Heterohyrax; species Heterohyrax brucei. The sequence continues at coordinate 178,423,439 of CM053141.1, forward strand.
ACAGAACCCAGTTCTCCTCTGCCATGGATGGAGTTGTCATGAGTCGGAGTCAACTCAGCAACAACTGGCCTTTGCTAACTTTTTTAAAAAAAAATAAACTTCATTGTGGTTTAAATGAGAGTTTACAATCTAAGTCAATTTGTCATACAAAAAGTTGCACACACACACTGCTGTGTCGTTCTACCTGCTCGCCCCATGTGTGACAACATACTCTTCCTTTTCCCCTGTATTTCTTGTGTCATTTAATAACTTTGAAGGGAAGTAACACAATATTTTGACCCCCTCAGGATGCTGGCTCTGTGGTAAGTCAGACAAGCTGTCTGAGCAGAGAGAACGGAAGCAGAGGGGCCAAGCAGCACTGCATTTGGAAGAGCGAGGGAGTATGGGGCAGACCAAGGGGAAGGACTGGGACGGGCTAGAAGCTGGAGGTGGGCCCAAATGTGAACCTGTGGGGAGTCCTGGGAACGCACAGTAGAAGGCAAGATAAACGTTGTCAATAACCAGACTTGCCACCAAAAAACCAAATCCATTGTTGTCAAGTCAAGGCAACCCTACAGGACAGAGTAGAACTGCCCCATAGAATTTCCAAGAAACACCCAGCAGATTTGAACTACTGACCTTGTGGTTAGCGGCTGTAGCACCTAACCTCTATGCCACCAGGGTTTCTGTCAACAACCAAAGGAGGAACAATTTCTTCACTTTTCTCAGAGGAAACCATTTCCCTTTCCAAGAGTAAGGAGAAAGGAGCTCACATTATCAGGAGCATCTCGGGGGAACTACTTAAGCAAAAGAGACAAAGGTCTAAGGAACAGCACAGACAAAGGCCTGGACATGGGACAGACGTACAGAATAACTGAGGAGATGGTCAGTAGATGCACTCATCTTGCAAAGTCCAGGAACTAGTACTAATGAGGTCCTAGCCATGAGGCTGGCCAGGATGTCCTCTACTTGGCTAGCTGGCACCAGAACCTACAGTGCCTTCCTCTTCTCCTCTGCTCATCCAGATTGTACTTAACCTTCACAGCCCTGCTGAAGTTTCCCACCCTCTTTGGATCTCCCACAACAACTTCAGCCTATACTGTTCTCTCGCTTCTCTGAACTCCACCTGTGCTGGAGTTTAGTACTTAGTTGTTTAGCACTCTATTAAAGCACTTCATTGTTCTTTACAAATCAAGAAGAGTAACTATTCACCAGTTTCTTGTGCAGAGTAAATGAAACAACCCTTGCAGTACACTCAGCACACTACCCAGTACCTCACTGGTGGCAATAAACATTGGCAATTTACCTCCTACTTCACATCAAAATTATTATGCTTGCTTGGATATGTATGGTGGATGGCATCCTTGAGAATGGCACACTCCTGGGGATGCAGATTCCTAGACTTTAGCTTTTATGTCAGTGCCTTCTCTCCCACTCAAGAAGACATTCTAGAGAACCACATGAATTAATACATTATTGCATTAACCTTGAATCCACTGTAATTTAGTTTTTTTTTTTTTTAAAGCACCTGCAAACATTGGTACTTCAGCTTCATGAGTCACAAATCCCTTGTGCCACTATCTCAGAATATATTGTGAGTCACCAGTGCTCTGGTGGCCCTAAAGGTGAAACCTTCTGCTCTAAATCTTAGCCTCCATTAGTTCTGCCATCTGGCTAAACTGTCACCTCCTTGAGGACAGAGATCCTGGCCAGGCTCTTTCCCTGACCACCATGGAACCCAGTACTGTGCTTGGCACATAAATTGTTGTTAAATAGCCGTGCAGTGATGAACTGATATCTAGTAGTACATGTGGAGAGGTACAGATGGCACACACACTGACATGTTCAGAGATGTATCTCCAGATCTGCCCAGTTTTCATGAAGATCTTTATGAACACTTACCATTGCCATCAATTTCAACTCAAAGTAACCTTACAGGACAGAGTAGAACTATCTCATAGAGCTTCCAAAGCTGTAATCTTCATGAGAACAGACTGTTGCATCTTTCTGTTACGGAGTGGCTGGTGAGTTTCAACCACCAGTCTTTCAGTTAGCAGCCAAACACTTAGCCTCCGCACCCCCAGGGCTTCTTCGAAAATCTTTAGGTTGGGAGAGAACCTGAATTCTTATCAGGACTTTTGGGGTTCAAATGACAGAAACCAAGCTCAAGCTTTGTTATGCAAAAATGGACAAACAAATGGTTCATATAACTGAAAAGTTCAAAGGTATACTTAAGTTCATATAAAACTGAATCAGGTACTCAAATTATATCAGCAGGGATGTCTCTCTCAGCTCTATTTTTCCTCTAAATTGTCTTTATTTTCAAGTATGCTCTACACAGCTGGTGGCAAAGACAACCTCTGACTGCTTCAGGTTTATAAGCCATCATCTTGTAAATTACAGGCAAGGTCCTATCACTTTCCTAGTTTTTTCAGCAGAAGAACTCCAGAGCTGACACTCTTAGATTCAGACTGAGTCATATTCTCATGTCTACACCAATCCCTGTGACTCAGTTTGACCAAGTATTGGTCATGTGTTCAGTTTGAAGGTAGAATAAGACAGAGTCTGCCTGTATCAACTGGTTTAAAGGTTCAGAAGGAACGATTGCCCGAAAGATCATATTGACATAACTCTTAAAGGAAAGAAAAATGATTGCTGGGCACACAAATAATTTTGACATTTGGCAAGCCTGGATGAGGGAGGGACAATGATTATGTGTAGAAGCAGAAACAACTGTTTCCATGTCAACTGCTGTCACCATGGTGAGAAAGACACCAATCCATTGTATTATCTGTAGATAGAAAGAAGCCTTTTGCAGAGAGTGTAGTGTCTTGCCTTTGGGGCCAGCATTGCAGAATCACACTTATAAGGACTCATAGACAGCTAACACATTTAGATCTAAGAGCTGTTGATAGCATCTGCTGAGCTACAGAGAGAGGGTTTTGTGTGTGAGTGAACACAATTCACAAAATCAGTACAAGGGAATATGTGAGAACAGCTGCTGGTTAGTTAGCAAGAAGGTGAATGTCCTTTGTCATCGCCTGATTGCTCTGTCTCAGGAATTAGCTTCTCACATATGTGGCCGCAGAGAAGAGAGTGACCCTGTCCCTCATTCCCACTCCCATTCTTGACCCTCTCTTGTCTCTTGTTTTCCGTTCCCTGATAATAACAGTTGACCCTGGCCAGGACAGCAGCTGCGTGCCACCTTGGAGAAATGTGCTGTCCGGACAACAAGCACTTAAATCAAAATGAAGTTCTCCTTGGCTGGTGTGCTCTTGAAGAGATGAAGATGCAACAATTAATAAACAAAGCTTGCTGCTATGATGGATAACTTTCCTCTTGTTGGGTTTTCATGCTAGAGATCTAGACTGAGTGGCACCAATGGATATTGTCACTGTTTTGCATAATTTGTTAATAAAAGGAGTGGTACGCAGAGTAAAAACAAATTGCTTGCCACTGAGCTGACTCATCATGACTCCCGTATACGCCAGAGTAGAACTGTGCACCATAGGGTTTCCAACGGCCGTTTTTTGAGAAGTAGACCATAAAACCCTAGAATAACAAAATGAGAAGTGACTTTAATAATTATTCCCACCCAATGAGTTTGTGGTTCATCAGCTGAGTCTGTCTTATTCACTGCTATATTGCCAGTGCTTAGCACGTGATATACAAGCCACTAACACCAGATCACCCGTGTTCAGGGCAGGCATCACTAATCAATCACCACACTCTCTTCCATTGATCTAGAATGTGAACTCAGAGTCCTTCTCAACACAAATTCCGAGAATTTTTGTCATCAATCAATACTGATACACAAGCCGAAACCAGTTTGCCATTCCCTCCCAGTGATGTGTTAGAAGTTTGTAGAATCTTAGTAAAAAAAAAAATGATAATAATAGTTCTCCTTTCAGCCATGTAGCTTCCATTTAGAAGAAGCTAGATATGTAAGTAGTTGTCTGTCTTCTTGAATGTTGGCTTCTTTAGGCTTTGTGGTTGCGGTAAAACTCCTCCATTCTACACCTTCTGCTTCATTTCTCAAATAAACTTTAAAAATCAAATGCTACAGACAATAGATGAACTTCTAGGGGCTGCACACACTTGCCAATGAGTTTTAACACCTTAGGATCTGCAGGTAATAATTATCAACTAAAACCCAGTCTATTTCAGTGACAGAATAAAGACCTGAGTGTTCAGAGATTACCCAGGAGTCCTTTTCTTTCCTTTGGTACCAGCCATTTAACATTTCAAATGCTGGAAAAGTGACACACTGAATGAAACACTCACTTAGGCTGAGGTGTCTTTCAGGTTTTAGCCTAAGTGGCATTAGTAACTAGGCAATTATGAACAATTTAGTTTCCTACAAATAACTGTAGAAGTTAAACTGGGTTTGACTATAACAGCAACATGACCCTTGAAGACATCTATTCAAAAGAATCTATTGTGCAGGGCCATGTATAAAGCTAGAAAGATTGTCACCAGGCTAGTTAAATTACTGTGGTAACGGGAGTAAAAAGGGGGCTGACTCACTTTGATAACTGGGCTACAGATGATCAAAAACTCTCCTGCTGAATTGAACTAATAGGCTCCAAGTTTGGCATCAGCCCCAGTGAACAAGGACTATAACCACATTTATAAGAAATAAGAGCATGCTTTTCACACTGGACAGTTTAATTCAAGACAGAAGTAAAGAAACAGTTATTTCAATCCGGGTTGACTTGAAGGTTATTATGCAAATTCAAGGAACATGTAATTAGAGTCTCTTAGTCCAGAACATCCCCAAGCATCATTGGACTTTGAGAGATAATCATACCACCTCCTGCTACTTGCTAGGAAGAAGCAAAAGCACCTAAAGTCAGTCTTTGTTCTTGGGTTTTATCAGAATGACCTACTAATAGAGGATCAGTCAGCAGCAGGGCTCAGCAGGAAGCTTTGTGGCTGGGATCAGCTGCTGCAGTTTGGGCATCTCTAACCATGAGAGTTCACTTTATGTCAGCATCAGCAACTGAAGCAATTGTGTTTATGTAAGAGGTAAGATGTAGGCAATTTATGAAAGAGGAATACACCCCTGAACTCAGCCACTTGAGCATGCTGCTCCTCCCCTGATTATGGGTTGAGGGGTAAGCATGGAGGAACCATGGAAGAGTAGTTAGCAGCTTGACTTTGGTGTCAGAGCTGGAATAATATTCTTCTTCTGCTACTTATTAGCTGTCTGGCACTGAGTAAGTTATGATCAACTCTCAGCGTTTTCTCTTTAAATCAGAGATGACAATACCATGGCTTCCTCTTTGTTAATGGTGATGGTAGTGACACTGATGCAAATGTTGCATGTGAAAAAAGGTATTTACAGTGATTATCACGTCATAAAACATTTACCAAAATAGACCATGTTCTATGATATACAACAAGTCTTAAAAAACTAAAGCTTTTGCTTTCCAGTTGATTCCTACTCACAGTGACCCACAGAACAGACTAGAACTACCGCATAGGGTTTCCAAAGAGTGACTGGTGGATTTGAACTGCTGACCTCTTAGTTAGCAGCCAAGCTCTTAACCACTGTGCCACCAAGATGCCGAAGTAAGTTTCGATATACTTAAAATATTTCAAGTCATTAAAAAAAAAAAAAAAGACCAAATTGGAATTTAATTAGACATCAATAGCAGAAAGAAAAATCTATAAATTTCTCCAATATTTGGAAACACTTCTTAATCCTTGGGTTAAAGAACAAATCAACAGGGAAAGCAGAGAGTAGAAAGTATTTTGAACCGAGTGGAAATGAAAATACAGCATATTGCCTCTCTCATTTCTGGTATTTGGTAGTTTACATCTTATCTCTTTTGTTCTTAATCAGTCTGACTAGAGGTTTATTAATTTTTATCAGAATTTATGGAGTGCTACTGAAACAGCACTTTGCAGAAAATTTATAGTACTAAATGTGCTAAAAGAGAACACAAGTTTCAAACTAATGACTTAGCTTCTACTTGAAGAAACTAGAAGAAGAGAAAATTAAAGCAAAGTAAACAGGAAATAGGAAATAATAATAATAAATAGGGATGTCAGAATACATGAATAGAAATAGAAAACTGAAAAATGGAGAAATCATTGGAATCAAAAGATGGTTCTCCGGGAACAATAGAAATTAATAAACCTCTAGCTGGACTAGAAAGAAGGAAGAAGGAATAAGACATAAACTACCAAATACCAAAAATGGGAGAAGTGACATCACTACAAAGTCTATGCATATTAAAAATTGATGAAAGACTATTATGAACAATTTGTCATCTATATGATAAATGCCTATGAATTTGGCAACATAAATAAAAGGGACACCTTTCTTAAAAGCACAATTTACCAAAGCTCACTCAAGAAGAAATACATAGGAGGTGAGGCTAAGATGGCAGAGTAGCCACACACATCCTGTGACTCCTCTAACAACAAAGAACCAGAAAAACAAGTAAATGGAATATACAGGACATTCTAGAAGCCCTGAATGTCAGAGAGAAAGCTGAGAGATCAGTCTGGGTGTCAGGGAGGGGAGAGCAGGCCCAGAAGCAAGCAGCTTACCCAGAATTTGGCTCAGTGGAAATCCATACCCTGCCAGTACAACTAATGCCAGCACCATGAGCAGAGAACCAGCAAAGCATCCCAGCAGTGGCCCAGTGAGTAGAACATTTCTGTCTCAGTGGGAAAGCTCAGCTTCAGACAGTCATGCCTACAGAACCACAGAGGACTTCTGCTTGAGCATCATAAGCTAAGTGCGTGCAAACTTGTGCAGATTTAAATCTTTCCTGCGGGCTGACCCTCTCTCCTTTTCCCCAGCAAGCTCCTCTCCATTCTATGAACCACAATGTGCAAAACTCAGATGGCCTACTTGGGCTGTAAGTGGGACCCTTTATGCTAGCGATGAGCTATTATCCAGGACTTATAGAAGGGAACAAATAGAAAAAAAAATGGTCGCAACTTGAGCTTACACTAAACACAATTACTAAATGGACTCTCAAGTTGAACATAGCCCTAACCACTCAGTGACAAGGCATTCAGATTTCTAAGGCTCCAATAATCAAATTATCTCACACAACCAGCCTATTGAGACACTTAAAAACTAAATGCAAACACACACATTAGAACACAATAACCAAGCATGAACAAATTACAACAACTTTATGATGGCTCAGAGGCAACAGCCAATTTTAGATCATTTAAAGAAATAGACCATGATGGCTTGAGAAAACTTACCCCCACCCAAAAAATTCCAGATGAAGAAGAATTCCTACAATTATTGGAGGTAGAATACAAAAGATGAATATTTAGAGCTCTTTAAGACACTAGGAAAGAGATTATGCAAAGTGCAGCAGAACATAATGAAAAATTAAACAGGCTACAAGAAGTACTTGAGCAACAATGATCTGAAATTAAGCAGATTAACAATAAAGTTACAGAATTAGACAGTTTAAAAGAACATGAAAGGAACAGAATTGAGGAAATGGAAAACAAAATCGGTGAGATTGAAGCTAAAGTAAGTGACACCAACATATTTGGTAAAAAGTCAGATAAAAGAATTTTTAAAAAATGAGGAAGCACTAAGGGTTATGTGGCACTCTATCAAGAATAATAATTTGCTAGTGATTAGAATACCAGAACGGGGGAATAACAGAAAATACAGAGAGAATGGTTGAAGATATGTTGACAGAAAACTTTCCTGATATAATGAAAGATGAGAAGGTATCTATCCAAGATGCTCATCAAACTCCGTACAAGATAGAGCCCAAAACAAAGACACCAAGACATATTGTAATCAAGCTTATCAATACTAAAGATAAGGAAATGATTTTAAAGGCAACTAGGGTTAAATGAAAAACAATCTACAAGGGAGAGTCAATAAGACTAAGCTTGGACTACTCAGCAGAAATCTTGCAGGCAAGAAGGGAATGGGAAGACATACACAAAGCCTTGAAGGAAAAAAAAAAAAAACTACTAGCCTACAAAATTGTCTCTGAAATATGATTATGAAATTAGGACATTCTCACATAAACAAAATTTAGAAAATCTGTAAAAAAAAATTTACAAGAAAAACACTGAAGGAAGTTCTTCAATTAGAAAATCAGTAATAGCAGATCTAAACTTAAGGCTACAATGCAAGATAGATCATCCAGATTCCAACACAGACTACAAACCACAAAAATTTAAAAAGTCTTAAACACTGCACATGAATGATGACATTATATCAAAGAGAGGGACTAAAGTATGTATTCCTAAATCTTTCATATGCAGAGGAAGTCAAGGCAACAAAAATAAGTTAAACACTGCTTTAAACTTAGAACATTAGGTAAATATTTAGGTAACCACAAAATAAATTAACAATCCTACACATTAAAATAAGAAACCAAATCAAGAAGTCTCAGCAAATATAAAACCAACAGCAATGAAAAGAAAACTCACAAAAAAAATGACTCAGCTCAGAAAATTTAGTAAAATAAGAAAACCATCATAACATCCAGAAAAGACATCAAAATGATAGTACTAAATTCATACTTATCAATAGGCGCTTGGCTTGGCTTGGCTTTTTATCAATAGTTACATTGAATGTTAATGGGTTAAATGTACTAATAAAGAGATAAAGAATAAAAGAATGGATTTTTTAAAATATTATCTATCTATATACTGACTACAAGAGACACACTTTAGATTTACAGACACAAACAAACTGAAACTCAAAGAACAGAAAAATACATACCAAGCTAATAATACTCAAAAAACATCAGGAGTGGCAATCTTCATTTCAGATAAAATAGACTTAAAAGTAAAATCCACCACAGTAGGGAAGGAACATCACTATAACTGATTAAAAGGTCAATACATAAAGAAAAAATAACCATACTAAACACTTATGCATCCAATGGCTTCTAAGTACATCAAAGGAACTCTAACAGCATTAAAAAGTGAGATAGACATCTCCACAAGAATAGTAAGAGACTTCAACACACCACTTTGTTTACAGACAGAACATTCAGAAAGAAGTTCAATAAAGACACGGAAGATCTGAATGCCACACTCAACTGACTTGACCTCATAGACATATACAGAACACTCCAACCAACACAGATAAGTATACCTTCTTTTCCAATGCACAGGTAACATTCTCCAGAGTAGACCACATATTAGGCTGTAAATGAAACTTCAACAAAATCCAAAGTAGTGAAATGTTGTAAAGCATTTTTTTAGACCATAAAGCCATTAAAGTCAAAATCAACGGCAGAAGAACTGAAAAAAAAAAACCAAACACATGTAAACTGAACGATACCTTGCTCAAAAACTCCTGGTTTATAGAAAAAATCAAGGACAGAATAAAGAAACCCACAGAATCAAATAAGAATGAACACACCCTACCAGACCCTACAGGACACAGCAAGAGCAGTGCACAGAGGTCAGTTTATCTTAGTGAATGCACACATCCAAAAAGAAGAAAGGGCCCAAATCAAAGAATTAAGCCTGCAACTTAAACACATAGAAAAAGAGTACAAAAAGAACCTCTTGGGCATCAGAAGAAGACATATAATAAAAATTAGAGCAGAATTAAATGAACCTTAGCTGTTGTTGTTAGGTGCCATTGAGTCAGTTCTAACTCATCAACTGATGCAGAAAAGGCACTAGACAAAGCCCAACATCCATTCATGTTAAAAGCTCTCAGCAAAATAGGACTAGAAGAGAAATTCAACATAATAAGGGGTATCTATGCAACATCAACAGTCAACATCATCCTAAACAGAGAGAGACTGAAAACACTACCATTGACAAAATTTCAGCACTATCTCAACCAAAATCTTAACAGAATTTTTGTGGAAATATGCAAGATAATTCTAGAATTTATAATGAAGTATAAAAGAGATAGTATAGCCAAAAGTAACTTTAAAAAGAAGAACAAAGTTGGAAGGCTAATACTTCATAATTTTAAGACTTAAGATTTTAAGATAACTGATTCTCAATAAAGGTATGAAAGCAGTTTAGTGGAGAAAGAATGGTCTTTTCAGCAAATTACATTAGAAGAATTGTATATTAAAATCCAAAAGAAGAAGAGAGAAAAGGGAAAGACTTCATTCAATGCAAAAATTAACTCAATATAAATCATAAAGCTAATTAAAAAAAAAAAAAACCCCACTGCCATCAAGTTAATTCCAACTCATAGCAATCCTGTAGGGCAGGGTAGACTTGCTCCATAGAGTTTCCTGTAAAACCTAAAACTATGGAACTCCTAGAAGAAAACATCAGAGAAAATATTTGTGACCTTGGGTTGGGAAAAGATTTCTTAGCTACAACATCAAAATCACAAACCATAAAAGAAAAAAGAAAAAGAAATTTGGACTACAAGTAAAACAGAATTAAGAACTTCTTCTCTGTGAATGACACTGTGTAAGACAGCAAAAAGACAAGCCACAAAACAGGGAAAAGAAAATAGCAAAGTAAATATCTGACAAAGGAATTATATTCAGAGCATATAATTCTTAAAACTTAATGAAGACACAAGCCAGCCAATAGGATAAAGGGTGAAAGATTTGAACTGGCATTTCATTAGAGAAGATACATGGATGGCAAATAAGCACGTCAAGACAATGCTCTGCATCATAATCATTAAAGAAATGTAAATTAAAACTACAGCAAGTTACAACTGAAAACTCTTTAGTAGGGGTAAAATTAAAAGGTTAACTATATCAAGTATTGACAAGAACATGAAACAATTGAATTCTCATATTCTGCTGGCAAGAATAAAAATTGGCACAACTACTTTGGAAAACAGTTTTGCAGGTTTTTTTAAAAATAACTAAACATGTACCTACCATGTGGCTGGGCCACTGGTAGGTATTTATGGAAGACAAATCAAAGTATATGTCTGTACAAAGATTTGTACATGAATGTTCACAGTAGCTATATTTGTAATAGCCCAAACCTGGCAACAACTCAAATTTCCATTTAATCGTGCACAGATCAACAAACTATGGTATATCCATCTATCGAAATACAACAAAATGTAATAAAAGCAATGAACTACTGACACGACATAGATGAGTCTCAAAATGATAATCCTCACTGAAAGAAGTCAGAGAAGAAAGGATACTCACTGTTTTGTGCAATTCCACTTACATAAAATTCTAGAAAATGGAAACTGATCTGTAGTGACAAAATACCAGTAGTTACCTGGGAATGAATGGCAGCAGGTGCAGCAAGAGGTAGAAGGGAAGAATTACAAATGGTCATGGAAAGCATTTGGTGGTGATAGACATACTCATAATGTTGATTGTGGTAAGGGTTTTGTTGTTGTTGTTAGGTGCCATCAAGTTGGTTCCAACTCATAACGACCCTATGCACAACAAAATGAAATACTGCCCTGTCCATCACCATGTCCACAACGGTTTCTACACATAAGCCCATTGTTGCAGCCGCTGTGTCAATCCATCTTGTTGAGGGTCTTTCTCTTTTTCACTGACCCTCCACTCTACGAAGCATGTTGTCCTTCTCCAGGGACTGATCACTCCTGACAACACATCCAAAGTATGTAAGACACAGTCTCGTCATCGTTGCTTCCAAGCTGCACTGTGGTTGTACTTATTTCAGAAAGATTTTAGGGTGGCTCAAAGGGCTTTGCACTCAACTACTACCTGAAACGTTGGCAGTTCCAACCCAGCCAGAAGTGCCTCAGAAGACAGGCTTGGTGATCTGTTTCTGAAACATCACACCCACCAAAACCCTGTGGAGCTGTTCTACACTCACACACACGGGGTCTCTTTGAGTTGGATTCATCTCAATGGCAGCTAACAATGGCACTTTCTAAATTGTGCCGTTTGATCACGTGTAGCTTATTGCTTTCAATTATATCACAACAAAGCTGGTTTTTAAAAGTGCTGTGCACGTGGTAAGTGCTCCACGTGGATAATGATAGTGATGCTTTCTCCAATTCTGAATGTGCCTGACCACATTCATCACGATCTGGCCTCAACTCCTTACCTGTCTCTCCCAGATCTCTCCTGTCCTGACTCTTAGCAGTACAAAGCTTTCATCCTCATGTTGTGGCACACCTGGCTTTCTCTGATTCCAGCTTTATTCTCACCAGGTGGTGAGATACAAAGAGGAACAGCAGTGACACAACACTTTGCCACATGGTTTGAGCCCTGGTCCTCAACTTCAAGTCCTGAGTCCTGCTGCAGTCAGAGGCCTCCTTGACCTCCTCACCAGAGCTGCCAGTGGGGATACCTTCAGACCACCAGGGCTCTGGGCTTATCACACTTGCTCCTCATCTTGCCTGGCTTGAAAGCCTTGGCCTTGGACCATCTTATTTCTGTATCTCACAGCCCGGCTGGTCAAGTCCATCCGCCCGAGTCTCAGCCCTATGTTTTCCAGGCATCAACAGGTTTACTACCCTTGCAGACTACGTTTTTCTGTCTTGAATATAAGAGATCTCTACTTTGCATCCAAGACAACAGTGGTTTCATGGTAGAATTCTTTCTTCGTGTGCAAAAGACTTCAGTACTATTTCCAGCCAGTGCATCTCGGGCACAGCCACCACTCATTTGTCAGTGAAGGCTTGTGTGTTGCTGTGCTGCTGACCAGGTTTCAGGGGACCTTCCAGACCCAGAGAGACTAGGAATAAAGGTCTGGCAATCAATTTTAAAGTCAGCCAGTGAAAACTGTATAGATCACATGAGCCAGGCTCAGGACCAGACAGCATTGCATTCCCTCGTGCACGGGGTCACTGTGAGTCGGGGGTCAACTCAACACCAGCCACCAACCACATACGCTTCCAATTGTCCTCTGGATCTTTTTTATTTTCCTTTACTGATGAATCTCCAAAGTGGGGATAGTTTTGATACCAGAAGATAAATAGATCTGATAGCATGGAACTAACTGACTCATTGGTAAGGCCCACTTGGAGCACTGCACTGAGAAGTGTAGGAGGAAAATAATTGCCTCCAAAGATGCCCATGTGCTAAACCCTAATCATGTGAATATGGTACCTTCCATAACAAAACTGATCTCGAGATAGGGTTAAAGATGTTGGTGCGAGGAATTTATCTTGGATTGCCTATTGGTGGGACTCATCTAATCCCATGAATCCTTAAAAGTGGAGAACTTGCTGGCTGTGGTCAGAGAGGGAACATAGTTGGGAAGGACTTGTGGCCCTGTTGCTGGTCTTAGATGCGGGGGGCTACCTGGATGGACTGACGAGAGGACTCAAAAATCTAGGAAAGGCAAGGGGACAGATTCTGTCTCCTCTTGAGTGTCCAAGCAGAAGCATAAACCAGCTGACACCTTCACTTTAACCCAATGAGGTCCGTGTTAGACATTTGACCTCAAGAACTAGACAATAACAAAGCTGGGTTGGTTGAAATCATTAAGTTTGGGGTAATTTGTTAGAGCAGCAATAGAAAACTAACATACATAGGAAAGAATGTCATGATTGATTAGTACTATCTACCTTGGAAACCCTGGTGGTATAGTGGTTAGGCAGTATGTCTGCTTACCATATGGTCAGTGGTTCAAATCCGCCAGGCACTCCTTGGAAATTCTATGGAGCAATTTTTCTCTGCCCTATATGATTGCCATAAGTCGGAATCAACTCAGTGGCAGTGGGTTTGGTGGTTTTTACCATGGATATGAGGCATGAGCGGTTCAGTGGTAGATCCCCAGCCAAGGCTCCTCATGTGCAACCACCACACATCTATCAGTGGATGCTTTTGTGTTGCTATGATAGTGAACAGGTTTCAGCAGACCTTCCAACTAAGAGAGACTGTGAAGAAAATGCTGGTGATCTACTTCCAAAAATTAGCCAATGAAAACTCAATGGATCACAGCAGAGGACTGTCTGAAATAAGGCTGGAAGATGAGCACCCTAGGTTAGGAGGTCCTCAAAGTGCACAGTGAGCCGACACACGACTGACAGAGAATCAAGCAGTGTTTCATTCTGTTCTACATGGGGTCATCAGGAGTCAAGGCCACAGGACAGCAACAAACAGCCATAGCAACTGTGCAGACACATGGCAAAGGAGCACGTGTACATCGTACCTGCCCTCTTTTTATCTCAAGGTTACAAAAAATAAAAATAAAATAAACTCATTGCTGTCCAGTCTATTCCAGCTCACAAGGACCCCAGGTGTTACAGAGCAGAACTGCTGCACGGGGCTTTCTAAGCTATCATCTTTACAGGCAGTTCCCTGGGTGGTGCAAACAGTTACGCATTCCACCACTCACCAAAAGGTGAGAGTCAAACCCACCCACAGGCACCTTGGAAGACAGGCCTGGCAATCTGCTTCTGAAAGGTCAAAACCTTGAAAGCCCTATGGGGCAGTTCTACTCTGTACACGTGCGGTTCCTGGGATAGAAACTGACTCAGTGACAACTAACAGCAACAACAATCTTTACAGAAGCAGATTGCCAAACTTTTCTTCCATGGACCTTCTGAGAATGTTCGAACTGCCAGCCTTTAGGTTAATAGCCACTTGCAAACTGCTTGTACTACCAAGGGACCTCGTGGTAGAACTATATTTACCTGATGATAGGACTGGCAGTGGGCGAAGCACAGTTGTTAATGCTGTCTGCTGTGTGCCAAGCCCTGTGCTAGGCTCTTAACACCTATTCCATCAATCATCTTCACACCAGTCCTATCAGGGAGTAAACATCTTTTCCCCCTCTCAGAGATGAAAACCACAGAAATTAAGACCTTGCATAACATCTTAACTCGATACCCAATTTGTTTGTTGTCGTTTTTTTTCCTATTCCTCCCTGCTTATGAACAAAACCAAGAGCACCTGAAAAGCCTAGGTGAGCGAGGTTTCAAGTGTTGACGAAAAGCAAGAACAAACACAGATGATGAGCCTTTGTCTTAGAACAATACTTTCTGGCCCTAAAAGTGATGCACGCGGCATTTTTAGCACAGCTGGAGAGCCTGGAAGTGCCTTGGGAGTGGGGAAGGAACAATACATTTCTAATATTTGGTAATTATCTTGAAAACTACTTGCATCTTGTTTATGCTTCAACTTCAGCACAGAGGAATGCCACTTATTTTCTCTCAGCACAATGTGTGTGACGCATCTGCCCAACTGCCTCTCCAGGCTCCAGGAATGAACAAGTCCTTCTGAGGGCAGGGACTTCTTTATGCCTCTGCTGAGGGGGCGGACTCAGACATGTATCCAGCTTGTCCTCACTCCCTCTTCCAAGAAGTCTTCAAGTCCAGGCTTTGGACAACACTGCCTTCTTAGTGAAATTGTAACATCCTGAGTTAGGGGAAGGGTAGGAGTTCTGCCACAGAGACCCATCAAAAGAGAGAAGCGAACCCAAGCTCACCAGCTCATTGTAGTTTGCATTGGGTGGAGCAAATGGTTTGTGCTGTACTACTGAAGGAGCCCTGGTGGTGCAGAGGTTAAAGGGCTCAGCTTCTAACCAAAGGGTTTGAACCCACTGGCCACTCTGTGGGAGAAATATGTGGCAGTCTGCTTCAGTAAAGATTTACAGTCTTGCAAACCCCATGAGGTGCTGTCGGTCAGAATCCATTGGAAAATCAGTGAATAACTAACCTACAGTTTGGTGGTTCAAATCCATTCAGCTACCCTGTGGGATAAAAAGCCAGCTTTCATAAAGGTTACAGCCAAGAAAACCCTATGGATTAGTTGCAGTGAGTCATCTCAACCTCAAGGTAACAGAGTTCTGTTCGTTTGCTTGCCTGCTTGTTTGTTTTAATAAGCCGGGGAAGCAGAAAGGAAACAGTGAAAGCCTGACTTCAACACTATCTAATTCCGTGACTGCAGGCAGGTAACTTAACCTCTCTGAGCCTTAGTTTTACTTGAAAAAAAGTGGAATAGTAACAGCCACTCACAGGGACACGACAGTAACTACTATTTACCGAGTATGCACTGGGAGCTAACTTCTGTGCTAAGGGCTTTCATGCAAACCTCATTTATTCCAACAGCCTTTTATAGGTGAGGATACCCACACAGAGTTACACAGCTGGCGAGGAAACTAAACAAATCTGAAGAGTCTTGGCTCCAGACTCAGAGCTGTTAACCACTATGAGCAGCCACTTACCACAGCAGCTTTCATGCTCAATAGGTGTTAGCTGGATGTATCAGTGTTAGTATTGATTTTAGTAGGAGTTCCTGAGTGGACAAAGGATTAAGTACCCAATTAGTAACTGAAAGGTTGATAGTTTGAATGCACCATGAGGTGCTCCAGAGGAAAGGCCTGGTGATCTACTTCCAAAAGATCATAACAACTGGGAACTCTGTGGAGCATGGTTCTACTCTAAGACACATGGAGGTCTCTATGAGTTGGAGTCAACTCAATGCCAACTGGCTACTGGATTGGTTTTAGTGTTATTTTGAAGTCTTGAATTTTCATTGATTCCCTTCTCTTTCTATCACCTGCTTATAAAATAAAACAGGGTTATAGAAAACCACTCAAAACTGCAGTATGGCTCTATTATAAGACAAATATACTTGCAACCATCACCAGGTCAACAAATAAAACTTTCAGGCTACTTCAGAAGCTAGACTCCATGGGCCTCATCATAGCCTGCCACCAAAAGTAGCCACAGTCTAACTTTGTTGGATTTTTCCTTATATGAATTTCCTGCCAAACATTCCTAGACACTATAGATTAAATTTTGCTCATTTTTCACATATATTTTTTGTGTCACTTTTTATGGAGAGATGTGCATCTCCACCATACCCACTCCCATTCCAACCCCCAATGCTTTATTTTGCTTATAACTTATCTGCTTGCTTGTTGAGATTTCCTGCTTCTTTCACTGCCCCTTGCTCACCTTTTAATTAGACTTCTTTTCATTGTTCCTATTGTGCTCAATTTTGATTCCACTTCCAACAGTTTCTCCCCCTGTTGGCCTCTGTTCTGGAAGGGGGAGTTCAGCTGGTCAGTTTTGGCAATTCACAGAAAGCGCATAGCTCTAACGCTTTTTTCATTTCCCAAATACCTTATACCCACCTACTACTGACTAGGACAAGACTCCTCCCAGTTTCACCTACCATTTTCACATTGGTTCACTGTGTTTTCCAGTAAGTTTCTGTTATCTGAAGAGTGTCAGAGGTGCTTAAGTTCTTGGCTGCTAAGTAGTAGCTCATTAGTTCAAACCCACCAGCCACTCAAAAGGAGAAGACTTGGCAATGCGCTTCTATAAAGGTTACATAAAGCCAATAAAACTCTATGGGCAGTTCTACTTTGTTACTCACAGTGGACTGAACAGCATCCATGAACATCTGTTATTTATTCTGCGTTTCTCCTGCTCTCAGGCCTATCACATACTCCGTTGCTTTTCTCCCCTTCCTCTTGCACAGACGCTGATACCATGGGAGTCCGGAGACTTAGTGCTGTGTCCCCATCAGCTTGTCTTTTGGGATTCATGGCAGTGTCTTCCCACTAATGTTGTTTTTCATGCTGTTGTCTAGTTGTCTTGTCTGTTTTATGTGGAGATTGAGATAGATTCAAAAATGTTGCTACTGCCATTCTCCTCTTTCAGAATCCCTTAAAACTCATGACTCCTCCATTAATCATAGGAACCTGTCCAGACCTTGGTTCTCCCTGTATTCATTGAAGACCATAAAATGTATCCCACAAGCCCCTGCCTTATGGGTTACCAAACTCCACTTTGTATCTTTCTTGAAGGAATCGATGGATGTGTCCTGGCAGAACAGGGCTGTATTTCTTTGCAACAGATTTCACCTCAGTGTAAGAGAAAATATTAGGACATTTAGCAATGAAAAGGGCTGCCAGACAGAGAAGAGGTCAGTGAATTCTGTAGTGGGAGAAAGTTGGGCTGGAGACTGAGGATCTCCTTCCATCTCTAGGGTTTTGGAGCCCCAGACAGTTCAGGAAGAACTCTTCAAACATTCCCAGTTCTTTTCATTAATTTCATCTTCAGATGGCAGACGAAGTCCCTGGGTGGGAATCATGCTTTCAAGCCTTTCATTTTGAGATTTCCAGAAGTATTCAGAACAGAACTAGACTCTTTTCTGCAATTCTCATCTTTATTAACATCCAATCCTTGCATGCAACAAGTTCCCACTTCTGTTTAACTGCCCTAGACACTTTCCAGAGTGATAAATAAAGCTCCTGCTTCTCACGATCTGGGGGGAGCAGCACAAATTGCTCTGAGCTTATATTTTTTCCATCGGATATTTTTTAAGAACTCTCCACAATAATATTTGGATCAAGGAGGAAATTGCTCATTTTTGGACATTTGTGTATCTGCATGATTGGGGAAAACTTCTGTATATTTACTTTAAAAAAGAAGGGTTGATGAAGAACAAGGTTTTCTTGCTATTCTTATGAACAAACAAGTCTTGTCAAATCTGTTTTGCAAAAATAGGGTCAAGGCTTTTAGAACATGGATGTTGGAGAGGGGAAGAGGATCTCTCTTCCAGCCTCTCTCTCACTGTCTGTCTCTCCAAGTGCCTCCTTGCCCCACTCATTTCCTATACGGAAGAGTGATCTGATGGGTTCTATTTGAGTATGCTCATTGGGCCCCACTATCAATGGGCAAGGTCATTGTGTATTAAGTGGGCAGATGCAGCCTTGTTGCTTTTCCCCTTATCTGTGATGTTGCTAGCTGCTGTTTAATCAGTCCACAACTCATGACTGGTCTTGTGCCATTCCTATGATCAGGTATGAGATGTGACCCATGGGGTTTTCATTGGCTAATTTTTTTGGAAGCAGGTCACTAGACCTTTCTTTCTAGTCTAAGTTTGGAAGCTCTACTGAAACTTATTCAGCATCATAGCACATACAAGCCTCTAGTAAGAGACAGTGGTAGCTGTGCATGAGATGCATGGGCTGGGAATCAAACCTAGGTCTCCTGAATAGAAGGCAAGAATTCTACTGTTGAACCACGAATGCCCCACTGTCCAATGTGCACGCATGCTCGTTAGCCACAATACCTGATGACAGGGAAATAAGATCCTGTGTTTTGGAACTGAGTTTAAAGGGCAAGAGAAACCAGCTTTGGTCTTGAGCCAAAGCTCAACGTCTCAGTTCAGATTGTCAAAAAATCTACACAGAAGTGTCAGGCACAACACCAGCTAATAACCAAATGGTACATGAGTTTTCCATTTAATCTAGGCCCTGGATGGAGGAGAGGTGGAGTTTCTGAGCCCCTGGACTAGCAACAGAAGCACACCTAACCACACAGTTGCTTGCCGTCTTGTCAGTGTTCAAAGAAGGTGGTTGGACACATTGGGTACATTGTGTCCTCTCCTCTCATGTGCCTCCTCCCCATGCACTGCATATTTCATATGTACTCCAAATCACTGCCTAAACTACTTTTCTGAAACACAGATAGGATCATACCTACCTTCTGCTTCTAAAGACCAAATCAGCAACAAAATGCTAATGATCCAGTTACCTAGGTCAAGTCTCATAGCACTAGCATGGTATTCAGTTCTCTTAATCAGTCCCCAAGCTACTCTTTTATCGTGATTTCCTGCCTGTTGTCACGACCTCCAGCCACCTCCATATACACTATACCAGAGCCACTCTGAGCAGCATGCTCTGCTAAAACGTGGTGGGTGCTTTCATACCTTCATGCCTTTATTCAAGTTTTGCTTTAGGCAAATCTTTTCACACAGAACTCACACGTTACGTTTTCCATGAAATCTTCCTTGGGAAGCGGGGAGGAATGGTTCTTCCTTCCCAGGAGCTCCTTTAATGAGTTTTCCCTCTATTAGGGATGTACTGCCCTTCTACCACCACCCCAAGTCTGTCTCCCCACCAGATTAGTACCTCTCTAAGGTTGACGGCTACCACCAGTCTGTCAATTTGTCCTACTATGGTGGCTTGCATGTTGTTATGATGCTGAAAACTATACCATCAGCATTTCAAATACCAGCTTAGTTACACATGAGAGACAGGTTCCAACAAATTAAGGCAGACTAGGAAGAAAAGCCTGGAAATCTACTTCAGAAAATGAGCCACTGAAAACCCCATGGATCACAGTAGAATATTGTCTGATGTAGTGCTAGAAATGACCTCCTAGGTCAAATGGTACTCAAAATATACATTGGTCGCAACAATGGACCCAAGCTTATCAATGATTGTGAAGATGGTACCGGACCAGGCAATGTCTCATCTACCGTAAACTGAAGACAATTCAGTGACAATTGTCAGCAGCAAGGTTGGTAATGATGGACATTGTTTTGAGTTCCTTAGTGATTACCAAAATACATAGAACACTACAAATGCTCCATGAAACTTCATGGAGTGACTGAGTAAGTGAATCAAGGATGTGGCTAATCGTTAGGATGAGTTGAGAAATATTTACTAACTATCAGTTGCATGCAAATCACCATGATCTCACTATAAAAAGCTGTCTGGAAAGAATAACATATTAACTGATTACTTGTAATTTCTATCTTGTTTTCTGTACTAAAGGAGGGGAAAGAACACAAAATTTGAAATCTGAGCCCCAGCCCTGTCACTTTCTTACTCTGTGGCTTTTGTTAAGTCTGAATCACAATTTTCTCACCTGTGAAATGGGGAGAAAACCATCACGGCTTCCTTATCCACCCATAGGGTTGACCTGCTGATGAAATGGCATCATGTATATGAAAGCAATCTGCGAAGTCCTTTCTTAGATTAGGTTCTGTCTGTAGTAACATCTGCAAGGTAACATAGGACAGGCAAGTTTTGATGAAGAGAAAACAATAAGATATAGGGGATCAGCAATTTTAAGTGAGGATAAAGATGCTGGGTTCCTGAGTGGTGCAAACAGCTAACACACTCAGCTGCTAACCAAAAGGTTGGGGGTTGGAGTCTACTCAGAAGCACCATGGAATAAATGCCTGGCAATCTACTTCCAAAAATTTACCCAGTGAAAACCCTGCAAAGCACAGTTATACTCTGACACACATGAAGGTGCTATGAGTCAGGGTCACTTCCACAGCAACTGGTAACTGATAAAGAATGCTGGGAAGTAGGAAAACAACATAAAGAGAAGGACCAGATAGGGAGTCAACATGGCAGACTAAGCACACGTCTCCTTATATGTATCTGGAAACCAAGACCTGAATTGATAATCAAATGGAGCCTTCTGGTCACCTAGTGAGCCCCCGGGACACAGCACAGGGCAGTTAATTTGCACTTTATTCCACTGAACAAAAACCCTACTCTCTCTAACTCCCGCTTCTGGCTAGCCCTGGCTCTCACAGACTGAAGGTAAAATGCACCATTTTGACTTTTTTTTTCTCTGTCTTGGCCAGTGGGCAGAGTTGGGTCTTGCCTAGTAGCCAGACTCAGACACACTGCTGGTGGGATAGGCAGGCAAAATTCCATATTTTGAGAGCCAGGCTGAGGATTCTGTTCATCTAGCCACTTTGGGCCTGTCTTTTTATCACTGCCACAGTGTGGTTTGTACAGACCACAATGTCTGTGTGTGGGATGCCGTGTTGGATATGGAGATTTTAGCGGGACCTAATTCTTAGCCTGGGAACCAGTGCCTGCAAACAGGACAGTGCTTCTCCAACAGAAAAGCAGCACTTTACACAGTGTCACCTAAGGCTGAGCCCTGTCAGCAGAGGCCAACAGGGCAACAGCATTGCTGTATTTTGAACTAATTCGTATCATCTGGGGTTGCATATAGAGGTGTTTACTTTGCCAGTTGGGAAGAGGGACCTCTACACTTGAAAACCTGACTGACTTGGGAAGTGGTTAGATGCCTTTTGTTTTACATTTTAAGAC
This sequence comes from Heterohyrax brucei, assembly GCA_028571685.1. Taxonomy (NCBI): domain Eukaryota; kingdom Metazoa; phylum Chordata; class Mammalia; order Hyracoidea; family Procaviidae; genus Heterohyrax; species Heterohyrax brucei. The sequence continues at coordinate 178,445,141 of CM053141.1, forward strand.
AGCCTAGAGAAATATCTGCAGTCCATCCTCACAGTATCTCTCCCAGCCTTGACTTACTTACATGAAACCCAAAAAGCAACAGACATTTGGCTTCAGAATGCTCCCAAACAAAACAACCAAGGAGTTTTCCAGATGAAGAGACTTTTCTAAAATCATCAGAAGGTGAGTACAAAAGGATTATAGCCTCTCTAGAACTTATACAAAATGCAGCAGAACAAAAGGAAAAATTAAGCAAGCTGTTAAATCTGATGGAACACCAGTACTCTGAAATCTAACAGATGAAGAACAAAATCAAAGACATAGAAACTTCCATTCAAAAGCAAGAAAACAGAATGGAACAAATGGAAAGAAGAATTTCAGACTTGGAAGACAGAGCTACTGATGCCAGTGTCTATGAGGACAAATCAGAAAAAAGAAACAAGAAAAATGAAGAAGCATTAAGAAGCATGTGGAACTCTATTAAGAGGAACAACCTTCGATTAATTGGAGTCCCTGAACAGGATGAGACACCTGAGAACACAGAGAGTATTGTTGCTGGGCTGCTGAAAGAAAACTTCCCAGAAATCATGAAGGAAGAGAATATAGATATCCCAGATGCATATCGTATGCCACCCAATATAGATCTCAAAAGAAAGACTTCAAGACATATTATAATCAAGCTGAACAAAATGAAACATAAGCAGCAACTCTTAAAGGCAGCAAGACTCAAAGCAAAGCTAACATTCAGAGGGAAACCCTGTAGGCTCTCATCAGATTTCTCAGCAGAAACCATGCTGGCATAGAGACAGTGGCATCACACATTCAAAGCCTTGAAGGAGAAGAACTTCCAACCAAGAATTATATATCCTGTGAAACTATCTTTCAAATATGAAAATGAAATGAAGACATTCCCAGATAAACAGAAATTCAGAGACTTTGTAAAAACCAAACCAAAACTACAAGAAATACTGAAAGAAGTTCTTGGCTTTGGCTTAGAAAAACAAAACCACTAACTTTATATTTTAGAAAGACACATCATCCAGAATTCTACTCAGTTAGGAAAAACTCCAAACTCAATCACAGCTTTAATACTGAAAAAAACAATCCAATGATTATCATGAAAGCTATGGTGCCATCATATTAAAAAGAGGGATGTACTACAGTCGTTATAGTTCTTCCAGATGGAGAGGAAGTCGACAAGACTGATAGTAATTAAAATTGGGTTTATATATAGTTTATTAAGGGGGATCTTTGGGGTAACCATAAAGCACAACAAAGATGCAACATACCTTATCAAGAAATGTAACACTGGAGTCCCAACAACTACAAAACCAGCTGTGAAAAAGGTGAAAAATCAACTCACAAAAAAGAATGTCCCAGAACAGACTAATAAGAACAACAGAGAAAACATCAACAGAAATATGAACGTATCACAATGGCAGCAGTGAACACATACCTATCAATAATTACATTGAATGTGAACGGACTGAATGCTCCAGTAAAGAGACACCGAGTGACATCTTGGATCAAAAGACATGACCCATCCATATGTTGCCTACAAGACACTCACCTTAGACTTAAAGATAGGAACAACCTGAAAATTAAAGGGTGGAAGAATATGTATCAAGCTAACAATGAACAAACAAGACCAGGGGTGGCAATTCTAATCTCAAATAAAATCTATTTTAATGTAAAATCCACCATCATGGACAAGGATGGACACTATTGCTGAAAGGTTCAGTAAACAAACAAGACTTAACTGTATTAAATATTTATACAGCTAATATCAGAGCACCTAAATACATTGAAGAAACACTGACTGCACTCAAAAAAGAGTCAGATCACTCCATGATAATAATGGGAGACTTCAACACTCCACTCTCAATAGTAGACAGATCGTCTAGAAAAAAGCTCAATAAAGATACAGAAGACATCATTGCCACAATTAATCAACTAAACCTCATCGATACATACAGAACTTTCTACCCATCAGTAGGCAACTACACCTTCTTCTCCAGTGCACATGGAACATTCTCCAGAATTGACCACGTGTTAAGAAATAATGCAGTTCTCAACAAAATCCATATCACTGAATTACTTCAAAGCATCTTCTCAGATCATAAAGCCATAAAAGTCAAAATCAATAGCAGAAAAAAGCATCAATATAAAGTGGAACTCTTGGAAACTAAACAACATCTAGCTCCAAAAGCCATGAGATAGGGACGAAATCAAGGGTGAAATACAGAAATTCATGGATTCCATTGAGAACAAAAACACTTCCTACCAGAACCTATGGGATACAGACAAAGCAGTGCTCAGAGGTCTGTTTATCTCCATAAATGCACACTGCTAGAAGGAAGAAAGAAATCGAATCAAGGAACTAACCCTACAGCTTGAACAAGTAGAGAGAGAAAAACAGAGGAATCCTGAGCACCAGAAGAAACCAGATCACAAAGACTACAGCAGAGCTAAATGAATTGCAGAATAGATAAACAATTGAAAAAATTGAAAAGAGCAAAAGCTGGTTTTTTGAAAAGATCAACAAAATTGATAAGCCACCCACTAAATGTGCTAAAAAAAACAGGAAAGGAAACAAATAACCCAAATTAGAAACAAGATGGGAGTTGTCACAACAGAACCAACAGAAATCAATAATATCATAACAGAACACTATGAAAGACTGTACTCTAACAGATTTGAAAACCTAGAGGAAATGGACAAATTCCTTGATTCATCTCACCTACGCAAATTATCACAAGGTGAAGCAGAACAACTTAATGAACCCATCACAAAGGAAGAGATTGAAAATGTCATCAAAAAACTGCCAACCAAAAAAAACCCCGGCCCAGATGGTTTCACTGCAGGATTCTACCAAGCTTTTAGAGAAGAGCTATCTCCAATACTACTGAGACATTTCACAGTACAGAAAGGGATGGAGTGTTCCCAAACTCATTCTATTAAGCCAGCATAACCCTGATACCAAAGCCAGGGAAAGACCTAAGAAAAAAGGAGAACTACAGACCAGTATCACTCATGAATCTAAACACAAAAATCTTCAACAAAATTATTGCCAATAGAATGCAACAACATATCAAAAAATAATCCATCATGACCAAGTTGGACTCATACCAGGCATGCAAGGCTGGTTCAACATCAGAAAAACAATTAATGTGATTAACCACATAAATATCACAAAAGACAAGAATCACTTGATTTTGTCCATTGATGCACAAAAGGCATTTGATAAAGTCCAACACCCATTCATGCTCAAAACTCTTAGCAAAATAGGCATAAATGGAAAATTCCTCAACACGATAAGGGTCATTTGTACAAAGCCAACTGCCTACGTCATCCTGAATGGAGACTGAAGAAGTTTCCCTTGAGAGCAGGAACTACACAAGGATGCCCACTCTTACCTCTCCTATTCAACACTGTACTAGAAGTTCTAGCCATAACAGTTAGACAAGTCCTAGAAATAAAGGGCTCCTGCATCAGCAAAGAAGAAGTCAAAATCTCCCTTTCTGCTGAGGATATGATTGTGTATGCATAGAATTCCAAAGAATCTCTAAGTAAACTGCTCAGACTGATAGAAGAGTTCAGCAAAGTCTCAGGATAAAAGATAAACATAAGTAAATCAGTAGGCTTCCTTGATACCAATAAGGAGACTCTTAATGAAGAAATCACCAAATCAATGCCATTTACTATAGCCCCTAAGAAAATAAAGTACCTAGGAATAATCTAACCAGAGAAATAACAGACCTTTACAAAGAGAGCTACAAGCCTTTACCACAAGAAGCTAAAACCTACCTACTCATGGATAGAAAGACTTAACATTCTGAAAATGTCTATTTTACCCAAAGCAAGCTACTTATGTAATGCAATCCCAATACAAGTTCCAGAGCCATTTTTTAATGAGATGGAGAAACAAATCATCAATTTTGTTTGGAAAAGGAAGAAGCCCCAGATAAGTAAGATACTAATAAAGAAGAAGAACACACTGGGAGGCCTCCCATTACCTGACCTTAGAACATAATAAACTGTCACAGTGGTCAAAACAGCCTGGTACTGGTACCAGAACAGACAGATCGATCAATGGAATAGAATTGAGACCCCAGAGATGTCACCATCTGCCTATGGACAGCTGATATTTGACATTAAAGGCCCTAAGACATTAAACTGGGGTAAAAACAGTATCTTCAAGAAATGGTGATGGCAAAATTGGATATCCATCTGCAATAAACTGAAACAAGATCCATATCTTACACTTTATACAAAAACTAGCTGAAACAAGACCTAAACTAGCTGATACAAGACCTAAATATCAATCTAAAACGATAAAGTTCATCCAAGAAGAGGTAAGAACAACAACAGAAGTTTTAATACACAACATAGACAGACTTCAAAATCTGTCAAACAAACCACAATCAACAGAAGAAAAAACAGATAAATGGAACTTTTAAGAATCAAACACTTTTGCTCATCCTAAGACTTTATTAATAGAATTTTTTAAAAAGACTACCTACAGAATGGGAAAAAATATTTGGCAACTATATGTCAGACTGCCACCTGATTTCCATGATCTATAAGGTACTACAAACTATCAATAAGAAGAAGATAAATCATCCAATTAGGCAATGGGCAAAAGAGATGGACAGACATTTCTCTATAGAGGAGATCCAGGCAGCGAAAAAACACATGCGGACACGTTCACGATCTTTAGTTAGTAAAGAAATTCAGATCAAAACTACAATGAGATATATCATCTCACCCCAACGAGGTTGGCCTTGATCCAAAAAACACAAAACAAATGCTGGAGAGGCTGTGGAGAAAGTGGAAATCTCCTACACTGTTGGTGAGGTTGCAGACTTGTCCAGCCTCTTTGGAAAGCAATCTGGCACTTCCTTACAAAAATGGGTACAGATATACCATTTGACCCAGTAATTCCACTACTTGGGAATCAAGGCCATTCACACCAACAGACACATGCACAAGAATGTTTATCGCAGCACAGTCCACGATAGCAAAAAGATGGATGCCCAGATGCCCAACAGCAGAGGAATGGATAGGTAAACCATGGTATATATACTCAATGGAGCACTATACAATGTTAAAGAATAATGTTGATTCCAGGAAACATCTCATAACCTGGTTTCAACTGGAAGACGTTATGCTGAGTGAAATTAGTCAGCAACAAAAGGACAAATATTGTATGAGATCCCTAAGGCAAGAACTCAAAAACAGACTTATGTATAGAAGAAAAGACTCTTTGATGGCTGCAAGGGAGGGAGTGTTTAGATTAGTTGGTAGAAATTTGGTTGGGTGAAATCAGTGATAGCACACATTAGAAACAAGAACAATATTAAGTGGACTTCAACATAACTTGAATACTCCTTCCGTCTTAACCCAATATTGCAAGGACAGAGTAGCTGGGGCAGGGGGCAGGGGACCATGCTCTTAGGCAAAATCGAGGCCAGTCGGCACAACTAGTATTTTCCTAAGAGGGCTCTCTGCACCCCCACACTGGTGAGTGATGTCTGGGGTATTAAAAGCTGCCAAGCTGCCGTCTGAGGGCACAGCAAATGGCAAAACTCAGCAGGAATGGATGCTCACTGAGGACCAAAATGACATAGGGTAAAGACAACCCAGAAGACAGAGAGACCTACATGAGTGGGTGCCTACATAGACTTGGGACCAGAAGAACCAGATGGTGCCCGGCCACCACCAGTGATAGCTGCGATGGAGCTCACTAACTTGAGTCTCACTAGCAACACAAGAATGAAAAGGGCTGCACCCTGAGATCTCCACTAAAAGACCTCAAATGATGGTCCAGAGACTTTGAGGTTTCCCTGGGAGCCTGGCACCTGGCCCTGATGCTGCCCTTGCCCATAAATCATCACAAAAGTCCACTCTTCGAATATGAATGCATTGGGCTTGGCAATGCAGAGTGACCGTATATTGGACGCACTTTATGGCTCTATGCATCTATAGGATAACATCCTGCTGACCTTTGGCTGGAGGAAGGAGAGTGGGTGGAGAGGAGGGGAAAGGAGACTGTTAGGAGGATGAGACACGTACGGAGCAGAGAGGAATAGTGTGCTGTCACCAGGCAGGGAGAGCAATGGAAGCTGTATATTAGTAGGCATGTAAGTTTATATGGGAATGTACATTTTCACTCCATCATCATCATCATAATAATAATAAAATTTAATATAAAAAAAAAAACAGAGAGAGAGAGAGAAGGACCAGTGAGCGAGAGGAGCAGAGAAGCCTGAGTGTGTCTAGAGGAGATGTTCACAGAGAATAGGTAGGTGAGGAAGGAAGAAAAGGAGAAGTCTTAGCCTTTCTTTGGGAGGGCGAAGGGGACTCACAGTCTTTCTAGGTCTAAGGAGGACATAATTTTTCAACATTTTTTCTTTCAGACTTGAACTTCAGTGCTGTTGAGTCAAATTCAACTCATAGCTACACTATAAGACAGAGTAGAACTACGCCCATGGAGTTTCCAAGGAGTGCCTGGTGGATTTGAGCTGCTAACCAGTCGGTTAGCAGCCATAGCACTTAACCATTACACCACCAGTGTTAAAATTTGCCATATAACCCTTTTTAGTTGAACAGTTTACTGCCATTCACGACATTTACAATGTTGTGCAACCATCCCCAATATTTCCCAAACTATTCCATTACCCCACAGAAACTCTATGCCCATTAAACAGTATTTCCCCCTCTTCCTTTTCCCCTAGTCCCTCATAATCTCTAATCTACCTTTTTCTCTGTACCCATTTGCCTATTCTAGATATTTCCAGTAACTGGAGTCATACAAAATTAGTCCTTTTGAGTATTTCACTTAGCATGATGTTTTCAAGGTTGATCCATGTTACAGCATGCATCAGAATGTCATTTCTCTTAATTGCTGAATAATGTTCCACTGTAGGGATATATGGAAAACCTGATGCCATGCTGGTTAAGTGCTATGTCTCCTAACCAAAAGGTTGGTGATTGGAATCCACCAAATGCTCCTTAGGAACCCCGTGGGGCAGTTCTACTCTGTCCCATAGGGTTACTAAGAGTTGGAATCAACTCAGCTGCAGTGGTTTCTCGGTATGATGTGCTACGTTTTCTTTGTCCATTCATCTGTTGGTGGATAGCTGGGTTGTTTACCTGTTGGCTATTGTGAATAGTACAATGAACATTGATGTACCAGTATCCATTTGAGTTAGGTTTCTAATTACCCTCAGATGTTTACGAATAATTTCACAGATTGAGACAGCTCTCATCCCTATACTAGTGTCTCAGATATTCAATCCTTTTCACCTCATATTTTAACACAATGCGAGAGGCACCAAGATTCAGAGTTTGGGACTAGACTGACACTGTTTAGAATCACTTGTTTCTGCCTCAAAAAAAAAAAAAAAAGACAAGAAAAGAAAAGGTAGAAAACACAGAAGAATGTATAATCTAGGATGGAGTGTGAGAGTTAATGAAATGTGAAAAAATGGACAGGGTGATTCAGTGGCTATACCCCACCATCATGTGGACAATCTACTGCATCACTGGATGGTAACACACTGCTCTGCCTTCAATCAAAAAAATTCTGGGAGCTTCTCCATGACTTGGTTTTCCTTAAGTGAAACTGGTTAGTTTTGTCCTTGTGATGAAAGTCAAATGTCAGAGGCCTAGAAAACTCTCATAGAACCTTCCTGTCGTGCTGTACAATTAGTTCTTCAACTGCATCCAGGAAACCTACCAGACCTGAAGGACACTGCAGCAGTTATTAAAAAAAATGAAATTTCATTTTAAATATATAAAAATTACTTTAAAAATCTGTAACAAGCAAACATACCTGCAAATGTGCTACATACCAAATTGTACCCTCACTTGGCTGTCAGTTTGTCATACTGTATGGACTTGCTCATTGCTGTGATGCTGGAGACTGTGCCACTAGTATTCAGATACTAGCAAGGTCACCCATGGTGGACAGGTTTCAGCTGAGTTTCCACACTAAGACAGACTAGAAAGGACCCAGAAGTCTACTTCTGAAAAAGAGTTAGCTAGCGAGAAAGAAGAGCAGAGAAGCCTGAGTGTGTCTAAAGGACATGTACTTAGAGAAAAACCTTGTGAATACCAGTGGAACTTTACTGGAAAATGAGCCCTCCAGTTTGGAAGGCAATGAAATGAGGACTAGGGAAGAGATGCCTCCTCAAAGTACAGTTGACCCTAATGACATGGATGGAGGCAATCTTTTCCAGCCTTCAGACTATTTGCTGATATGGCATGATTCAAAATGAGAAGAAACAGCTGCAAACATCCATTAATAACTGGAACGGGGAATATACAAAATATGAATCAAGGAAAATTGGAAATTGGCAAAAATGAAGTGGAACACATAAACATCAATATCCTGGGCATTAGTCAGCTGAAATGGACCCACATCGGTCATTTTGAATTGGACAATCATATTGTCTCCTATGCTGTGAATAACAACTTGAAGATTAATGATGTTGTATTCACTGTAAAAAAAAAAGTAAGATCTCTCTTGAAGTATACAGTGCTGTCAGTGATAATACCCGCACACCTACAAGGAAGGTCAGTTAATGCGACTATTACTCAAATTTACACACCAATCACTAAAGCCAAAGATGAAGAAATTGAAGATTTTTACCAGCTTCTAAACTCCGAAATTGATCAAGCATGCAATGAGGTTGCACTGATTATTATTGGTGATTGGGATGCGAAAGTTGGAAACAAAGAAGAATCAGGTTGCAAAATATGGCTGTGATGATAGAATGATGCCAGAGATTGAATGACAGAATTTTGCAAGACCAACAGCTTCTTCATTGCAAATACCTTTTTTCACCAACAGTAACTGTGCGCGTGCAGCTCACCAGATGAAATACACAGGAATCAAACTGACTACATCTGTGGAAACTGGTGATTGTAAAGCTCAGTGTCATCCGTCAGAACAAGACCAGGTGCTGATTGCTGATCAGACAATTAATTACTTATATGGAAGTTCAAAGTGAAACTGAAGAAAATTAAAACAAGTCCACAAGAGCCAAAGAGTGACCTTGAGTGTGTTCCACCTGAGATTAGAGATGATCTCAAAAATAGACTTGATGCATTGTACACTAATGACCAAGACTAGATGAGTTGTGGAATGACATCAAAGACATCATAACCTGAAGAAAGCAAGAGGTCATTAAAACGACAGTAAAGCAAAAAAAAAAAAACCAAATTGGATGTCAGAACAGATTTCGGAAACTTGTTCTTGCATATCAAGTAATTAAAGCAAAAGGAAGAAATGATGAAGTAAAAGAACTGAACTGAAGATTTCATTTGAGAAGACAAAGTATTATAAAGACATGTGCAAAGAGCTAGTTATAGAAAACTGAAAGGGAAGAACATGCTCTCTGTTTCTCAAGCTGAAATACATGAAGAAAAAATTCAAGCCTCAAGTTGCAACAGTGGTGGATTCTACAGAGAAAATATTGAAAGATTCCAGAAGCATCAAAAGAAGATGAAGGATACATACGGTCATTACACCAAAAAGAACTGGTCGACGTTCAGTCATTTTAACAGAGAACATTTGATCAGCAACTGACAGTACTGAAAGAAGAAGTCAAGCTTCATTGAAGACACTGACAAAAAACAAGGCTCCAACAATTGTTGGAATACAATGTCCAATAATTAAGTCCATGAACTTATTTGTTCCAAGTGCTACGTATCTCAGTACTGAATATCACTATGGTTGCCTTCAAAGAACTCCCCTTGGGAAGCTATGCACCTATGCTAGCACCTAGTCCGCCCTTCAAAGCAATTTAGTAACTCTTTCTGTAATGGGCATTGCACAGAGTAGTACAATGGCAAGTTCACAGACTTAATTGTATAGTTGCCTGAGGGAGTTTTTAGCCAGTAAACAAACGACTGCATTGGAACACCCTCCTTACTCACCTCCTCTGGCCACCAGTGATTTTTCTCTTTATCTGAAGGTAAAGTAAATATTGAAAGGAAACCATCTTGATCACATTCAGGACATCAAGGGTAATCTGGTGACAGCTCTGATGGCCATTCCAGAAAAAGAGTTCCAAAATTGCTTTGTAGGGTGGACTAGGCACTGGTGTCTGTGCATAGCTTCCCAAGCGGGGTACTTCAAAGGTGACTGTAGTGATATTCAGCAGTAAGGTATGTAGCACTTTTTCTAGTGTGAGTTTGCAAACTTAATTGTCAGACCTCATATGTTAGTTATCTGTACGTTTATCTATACAGTCTTCCTGCAATGGATTAATTGTATTGATGGCCTCATTTTTTTACCCCTTCATATATCCAAATCCTTTACTATGGCACCCTGACTCTGTGACTCTTCCCTTGACTATGCACCTCATTATGGCTAATATAGTGTTAGCAAATGTGAAACAGAGGCTTGGAAAACCTTCCCCTGTTAGGCTTGGTCACTCTTGTTCCTCTGCCTTTGTCTTAAGAGCATGCCCAGCCTAGCCTACTTGAAGATGAGACAGGTGAAACAGAGCAGAGTTGACCAGTTGGTCACTCTACCGGAGGCCAGCTTAGACCAGCTAATAGTTGTCCCCCCTAGACATGCGAGTTTAAACCGGAACTGCCAAGGTGAGCCCGGCCTGAAGTACCAACTTGCACACTTATGAGCTAAATCAATGCTCATTGTTTTAAGCTAGTGAGTTTTCTAGTGGATTGTTCCACATTATCATTGTGGAAAATTGTTGACACTCATTAACTGGAAGAGAAAGCCTTTTGTCTTATATCTTATCCGCCATGTGTCTTACAAATAGTAGTAAATGAACATTTGCTAATGAAGATGTGATAGACTGCCAGCTTTAGCAAAGATGTCCAATTCTGAAGTACTCCCATTTCCTTAGTCATTGAAAGGGAAAAGAGAGAAATGGAATTCCTAAGATGGTGTCAAGCCTTCCAACATTCAAGAACTCTGTGAGGCAGTGTTTATGCCGTGTGTTGTTTGATCTCCTCAGTATCTTTGGGAGGTAAAGATTATTTTTCCCATTATATAGATGAGGAAACCAAGGGTCAGAAAACTTAAAAATAAGCTACTCAAGATCACACAGCAAGAGCAGCAGAGCTGACTTCTCCTCCAGATAAGCCTCACACCAATTCTCCATTTGCGTTGCACTTGTCTGCCTTACACTCATTGCTCCAACAACCAGAACATCCCCATTGGCCCTCCTCTAGTCGTCATGTTGTTCTCCAATGACGTATTTGTTAATCTTGGATCATAAAGCCTACTGCCTTCAAGTTGATTCTGACTCACATACATTGTATAGGGCAGAGTAGAGCTGCCCCATAGGGTTCCCAAAGAGTGACTGGTAGATTCAAACTACCAACCCTCTAGTTAAGAGCCAAGCTTTTAGCTGTTGCACCACCAGGATTCTAGTCTTGGACCACAGATCTGTCTTTTTCTGCTTATTTCTTCTCTAATTATACTGGGAGATGATCTATTTTGCATTTTGTATTAGATGCTGGTTTGACACTTTAAAAACCAGAAATTGTCAGTTTTCTCAGATTTGTTCCTAGGAAACATTGTTTATAGTAAATAAGAAAGGATGGAGTAGCTCAAGAGCTCAAGAGCTCAAGAGCTCAAGAGCTCAAGAATCAAGTGTCTTGTTAACTTGACTTCGGCCCTCACTCTGGTTTCTGGCCTTGAGAGTTGAATTGTTATCCTTTCCACACCCAATACAAGTTATTTTTAAGTTGATGTTTTATTCAAAGTGCATTTTTCACAGGATACCTTATAAGGTTCTACACTTTCTCTTCAGCTCAAGAACTGACCCTCAGCCACACCCCCTTGGTGTATGAAATTTATTTTGTTCCCTATACTCTCTTCTTTCATAATTTCTGGGATGTTTTCTGTCAGTAGCTCAGCAACAATACTCTCTGTGTTCTCAGGTGTCTCGCCCTGTTCATGAACTCCAATTAATCGTAGCTTGTTCCTCTTAATAGAGTCCCACATACTTCTTAATGCTTCTTCATTTTTGTTGTTTCTTTTTTCTGATTTCTCTTCATAGATGCTGGAGTCAGTAGCTCTGTCTTCCAAATCAGAAAGTCTATTTTTCTTTTGTTCCATTCTGCTTTCTTGGCTTTGAATTGAAATTTCTATGTCTTTGATTTTGTTCTTGATCTGTTGGATTTCAGAGTACTGGTGTTCCATCACATCAAACAGCTTGCTTAATTTTTCATTTTGCTCTGCTGCATTTTGTATAAGGTCTAGGAGGGCTCTCTATATAATCTTTTTGTATTCACCTTCTGAGAGTTTCAGAAAAGCTTCTTCGTCTGGAAAGTTCTGAGGTGGTTTCTTTTGGGGGCCTTCTGATGCCATGGGTGATTTTCAGATTACCATCTTCTCCAAAGTTTGCTGCTTTGGGGGCTTCATTTGGGTCAATAGAGGCTGGGAGAGATGCTGTGAGGATGGACGACAGTTGTTTCTCTAGGCCTTCTTAAAATGAGAAGTAAAAAGTATCTGCTAACTTCCAAAGTCAGTCAGGTTTTCAGGTGTATATGTCTGTCTTCCAGCTGGCAAAGTAAGCACCTCTGTATCAAACCCCAGACACTATAAACCAGTCAAAATATAGAAAGGCTACTGGCCTGCTGCCCTCTGCTGTCGGACCCCAGCTGTAGGCAATGCTAATTAGAATTCTGCTTTTCTGCCAAAAAAGCACTCTATTTTGAGTAGGCACTGCCTCCTAGCCCAGGAATTAAGTCCAGCTGAGGCTTCTGTATGGATATACCTACCTCCCAGTGGAACAAGGTGGCATCTCACACAAGCTGGCCACCTGGCTGGGACCAGGCTACTGGAGGAAATAGAGGCCAAAAGTGCCAAGATGCCCAGAGTCCACAGCCTCCATTGCTGGACCCTGGCCTCAGGTGACATTGCGCAAAACACCACCTCTCTGTCTGAAAAGCCCTCTCCTCCTAGCAGGCACTGCCTCCAGGCCTAAGAACCAAGTCCAGCCAGGGTCTCTGCTTGGGCATAGCCGTCTCCCAATGGATCAAGATGGCATCCCGCCCAAGTTCATCACCACATCCATAGGCTACCACATGGCAGAGGTACAAAGATAGGCCAAAGGAAGTGAGATGCACAGAGTCCAAAGCCAAGCTCTCAGGAACATGGCAATTGCACATGCCGATCCCACCAGCAGTACATCTGAGACCAGTAGCTAGTCAAGTCCCAGTTCCACCCGCCAGCCAATACAAAGAAAAACAAAATCAAAATGATGAGTTACCTTCAGTCCATGCAAGCCCACACTAGCCAAGAATGGGATCAGAAAAAGAGAAGAGGTTTTGCATTCAGTGGTATGAAGTCCAAATCAACAGCCCTATGCCACGTTGTAGGGCTCACTAGGTGCTCAGAAGGCTCTGTTTAATTATGAATTCAGGTCTTGGTTTCCAGAGGGATTTAAGGAGATGTGCATTTAGTCTGCCATCTTAACTCCACACCCCTTATTTTGTTCTCTAGGAGGAGTAATATATTTTCTTTTGACTACAGTCATCAGAGTTGTTTTTTGTTTGTTTTTCTGTCCTTAATCCTATTTCCTTAAGGAAGGTTTGTCTCTATAGTGTGCCAGTGCAGTGATATGGCTCTACCATCAGTCCAGATGTGAAATAGCTACAGACTAAAGCCTGCCACCCCCGCCCTCCACTGCTCATGGCTTCATCTGGGTACCCTCTGTCTTAGTCATCTTGATTTCTTTGTTAAAACCATACTACAAGTGGATGACTTTAAGAAATTTATTTTCTGGCAGAAAAAATGGGTTCAAAGTCTAAGTTCAGGGGATTAGCTCCAGGAGAAATCTTTCTCTGTTGACTCTGAAGGAAGGTCTTTGTCATCAATCTTCCCCTAGACTGGGGACTTCTGAGGCATAGAGGCCCAGGTCCAAAGCACAGCTCTGCTCCTGGCACTGCTTCTTTCCTGATGGGATGAGATCCCCAACTCTGTGCTTGTTTCCCTTCCCTTTATATCCCAAAAGATTTCCTGAAGGTACAAAACAATCTTATAAATTGAGTCCTGCCTCACTAACACAACCACTGCCTGTCCTCTCTCGCTGGATTTACAACACATAGGAATATCATAAAATACTAGGAATCAAGACCTAGCCAAATTATTACACAGATATTCAGTAAGACACAATTCAATCCTTGACACCCCCCAGTGCAAATTGTACTCTTTCTTCCAGCCAAATTCAAAAATTGTCACTTTTTCTGAACTCTTAAAAGAGTCTGAAATATTTGACTGCTTAACTATCTTCTTGTTGTTAGATGCTGTCAAGTTGTTCCAGTGTGCGGAGAAGAACTGCTCCATTGGGTTTTTCAAGGCTGTGACCTTTCAAAAACAGATCACCAGGCTTGTCTTGAGAGATGCCTCTGAGTAAGTGTGAGCCACCGATCTTTTGGCTACTAGTCAAGTGCTTAACTGTTGCATCATAGTTAACAAGTACACACACTTGCCAGGCTCTGCCCTCAAGAATTTGCAGTTTAAGGAAATAACACAACTACAAACACATTCAAGAGTGATAGTGATAATTTTTTTTTTAGTCAGCCTAATGGGATGGAATGAATAAGGGTGTACAGAGGACTGTTTCAGACATAGAAACATAGAAGAAGATCCCTTTAATAGAAAAGATCTCTGAGAAGGTAACATTTGTGTTGAAAATATCCCAGCCTTTCCTCTGAAGGAGGAAGAATACAGGGAGGAGGTACAGCAAATGCAAATATCCTGAGGCAGAAACTAACCTTCTGTGAACAGAAAGGAAGGTACTGTGTTTAGACCAGGGAGAATGAGGGGACAGTAGTACAGGATAGGACTGGAGATGAAGGAGGGGCCTACCAAGTATGCCCAAGGAGTCAGTATGGATTTTGCAGTAAATGCAATTGAAGTATTTGTGGGTTTTAAGCACAAGAGTAATGACTTGGTAATGTTTATTAAAGATTCCTCTGGTTGCTTCAGAGAATAGCTTCATCTAGACAGATAGACAGCAGAGGAGGCTGATGGCCGAGAGTCTGGCCAAGAGGCTACTAAAGTATAAATAATCAAGTCTAGGACAGAGACAGAATCCAGTTGTCATGACAGTTCACCAGCTTTTTCCTGCATGCACTAATATCCTTCCTGTCTCTATGAAATCTACTCACTTTCAAACTTGGACTGGGTCTTGTCTTTTATTCTCTTAGCTACAAATTCACACCAGAACAGAGCCTGTGGTAGGTACTCAGATATTTGGCCGGTTAACTCTATTCAGTTTTCTTTTTTTTTGTTTGTTTTTATATTTTATTGTGATGAGTGAAAGCATACAACCCAAATTAAATTTGCATGCCCACCTATCTGCAGCTCCTTCTGCTCTCCTTGCCCGGTGACAGCACACTCCTCATTTTTGTTCTATATACGTCGTATCCTCTCAACAATCTCCTGTCACTTCCTCTCCAACCTTTCCTCTCCCTTCTAGTAAGAGGCCAGTAGGACAGCATCCCATAGAATCATAAAGTACATGCATCTTGTGGTCACATTGTGTCCCTGTGTCCATTCTACTCCTGTCTAAAGAGTTGACCTTAATAATGTTTTCTGGTCAGGGACAGCAGTGGGTCTAGGGGCCATACTCTCAAGTGGAACCCCAGGCTGCTGGACCATCAATTATGATCTTTGAGTGAAGTTTGTGAAGTGTACCCCTCTTTTGCCCATGTTGCCACTGGGACTCAACATAGTGTGCTCCATCACGGCTGTCTTTGATGGTACCCAGACACCATCTGGTTCTTCTGGTCACATGTTGATACAGTCACCCATTCATGTGAGTCTGTTTCCTGGGCTCTCTTTTCCTTGTATCTTTGCTGTTCTTGGTGATCATCTGTTCCAGATAAGTTGGGATCATTTGGTATATCTCAGATGGCAGCTTACTAGCTTTTAAGATCTCAGACGCCACTCACCAATACGGGGTACAGAAGACTCTCTTAGCAATAGGTTAGCTGAGCCAGTTGGCCTCAATGTCCCCTGAGAGCATGGTCTGTTGATACTTTCCTTGCAATATCAGGTTAAGATTAGAAGAATTTTAAGTTCATGTTGAAGTGCAGTTAAGTTGATCTTCTTTCTACTGTGTGCTGTCACTGCTTCCACCCTACCAAATTTCTATCAACTATGTAATCTATGACCAGCCCTGTACCAACCTCTCTACCCTTGCAGGCATCACAGAGTCTTTTCTTCTATATGTAAGTCTATTTTTAAGTTCTTATAGGAAGGGTCTCATATAACATTTGTCCTTTTACTGCTGACCGATTTCACTGAGCATAATGTTTTCCAGTTGAAACCTAAAATCATCATTGTTCTTTATCATTGGATAGTGTCTCACTGAGTATACGTACCATAGTTTGTTTACCTATTGGCCAGTTGTTGAGCGTCTATCCAGGTTGATTCTGTGTTTTTGCTGTTGTGGACTGTGCTACAATAAACATTTGTGTGCATGTACCTGTTCGTGTGACTGCCCTTGATTCTGTAGGATATATTCTGAGCAGTGGAATTACTAGATCAAGCAGCATACCTGTTTCCAGTTTTTAAAGGAAGAGCCAAGTTGCTTTCCATAGAAGATGTCCCATTTTGCAATCCCAGCAGCAGTGTTGGAGAATTCCAATCCTTTCACAGCCTCTCCAGTATTTATGGTTTTGTGTTTTTTGAATCATGGCCAACCTTGTTGGGGTGAGAGGGTTTCTCATTGTTTTTTTGATTTAGATTTCCCCAGTAGCTAATGACTGTATTTCCTCATGTGTCTTTTGGCTGCCTGGATGTCCTCATTGGTGAAGTGTCTGTCCATCTCCTTTGCCCATTGCTTAATTGGCTTATTTACCTTTTTCTTGTTGATACTTTACAGGACCTTGTAGATTATGGAGATCAGACTTCGGTCCGACATGTAGTTGCCAAATATTTTTTCCCATTCTGTAGACGGTCTTTCATTCCTTTTGATAAAGTCTTTGGATGAGCAAAAGTGTTTGATTCTTGGTAATTCTCATTTATCTATTTTGTCATCTGTTGTTCCTGCTTTGTTGGTCTGATTCAAAGTCTGTCTAAGTTGCATATTAAAACTTCCATTGTTGATCCTATTTTTTCTTCCAGATCTTTATCATTTTAGGTTTTATATTTAGGTCTTTTATCCAGTTCGAGTTAGTTTTTATGTAAAGTGTAAGATATTGGTCTTGTTTCAATTTTTTGCAGATGGATATCCAATTTTGCCAGCACCATTTGTTGAAGAGATTGCTTTTACCCCAGTTGAACATCTTAGCACTGTTCATAGGAGGATGGTGGCATCTCTAGGGTCTCAACTCTGTTCCATCAGTCTATGTCTCTTTTTGTATCAGTACCAGGCTGTTTTGACTACTGTGGAAGTATAATAAGTTCTAAGATTGGGTAGCAAGAGGCCTCCCACTGTGTTCCTATTCTTCAGTAGTGCATTGCTTATCCGGGTTTCTTTCATTTCCAGAAACAATTGGTGATTCATTTCTTCATCTCATTAAAAAATGTCCCTGGAATTTACGTTGGGATTGCATTGTATATGTAGATCGCTTTGGGTAAAATAGCCATTTTCAAAATGTTAAGTCTTCCTGTCCATGAGTAGGGTAGGCTTCTCCTTTTATGTAAGTCTCTCTTGGTTTCATGCAGTAAAGTCTTGTAGTTCTCTTTATATAGGTCTCTTGTTTCTCTAGTTACATTTATTTCTAGGTATTTTATCTTCTTGGGGACTATAGTAAGTGGTTTTAATTTGGTGATTTGTTCTTTAATGATCTCTGTTGGTATAAAACAAACCTACTGATTTACTTATGTTTGTCTTATATCCCGATATTTTTGCTGAACTCTTCTATTAGTTCCAGTTTACTTACAGATTCTTTAGGATTCTCTGTGTATACTATCATATCATCAGCAAACAGAGAGATTTTACTGCTTGTTTGCCAATGAAGATGCCCTTTATTTCTTTGTCTTGCCTAATTGCTCTGGCTAGAACTTCTACTGCAATGTTGATTAGAAAAGGTGAGAGTGGGAGTCCTTGTCTAGTTCTCATTCCCAAGGGCAATTCTTTCATTCTGACTCCATTCAAGATGAAATAGGTGATTGGCTTTCCATAGATACCCCTTATTGCTTTGAGGAATTTTCCTTCTATGCCTATTTTGCTGAGAGTTTTTAGCATAAATGAGTGTTGAATGTTGTGGAATGCTTTTTCTGCACCAATTGACAGAATCAGGTCATTCTTGTCTTTTGTGTTACTTGTGTGGTTGATCACATTAATTGTTTTTTGGTGTTGAACCAGGGTTGCATCCCTGGTATGAATCCACCTTGGTCATGAATTATTTTTTTGATATGTCATTAAATTCTACTGGCAAGGATTTTGTGGAAGACTTTTGCATCTAGGTTCATGAGTGATATTGGTCTGTTATTTTATTTTTTAGTGGAGCCTTTCCCTGGCTTTGGTATCAGGGTTCTGCTGGCCTCATAGAACGAATTTGGGAGTATTCTGTCCCTTTTTATGCTGTGAAATGGTCTCAATAGTATTGCAGTTAACTCTTCTCTAAAAGTTTGGTAGAATTCTATGGTGAAGCCAGCTGAGGCAGGACTTTTTTTTGTTGGTAGTTTTTCGATGACATTTTCAATCTCTTCCTTTGTGACTGGTTTATTAAGTTGTTCTACTTCCCCTTGTGATAATTTTGGTAGGTGATATGAATCTAGAAATTTGTCTATTTTCTCTAGGTTTTTAAATTTGTTAGAGTACAGTCACTTGTAGTATTCTGTTATGATACTTTTATTTCATTTGGGTCTGTTGTGACATCTCCCATTTCCTTTCTTATTCAGGTTGTTTCCACTCCTGTTATTCTCTTTTAAGTTTAGCCAGTGGTTTATCAATTTTGTTGATCTTTTCAAAAAAACAGCTTTTGGTTTTGTTAACTTTTTCAGTTGTTCTTCTATTCTCTAATTGATTTAGTTCTGCTCTAATCTTTATGACCTGTTTTCTTCTGGTGCCTGAGGGATTCCTCTGTTGCTCTCTTTCTACTTGTTAACCTGTAGGGTTAATTCTGTGGTATGGGTCCTTTCTTCTTTCCAGAAGTGTGCATTTTTAGAGATAAATTGACTTCTGTGCTCTGCTTTGGCCGTATCCCATAGGCTCTAGTAGGAAGTGTTTTTATTCTCATTTGAATCTATAAATTTCTTTATTTCATCCTTGATTTCTTCTATAACCCATGGCTTTTTGAGCAAGGTGTTGTTCAGTTTCCACGAGTTTAAATTTCTACCTATGTTTTTTCTGCTATTGATTTCAACTTTTATGACTTTATGGTCTGAGTACATGCTTTGCAATAATTCAGTGATTTGGATTTTGTTGAGACTAGCATTATGTCCTAACAGATGGTCTACTCTGGAAAATGTTCCATCTGCATTGGAGAAAAAAGTGTATTTATCTGTTGATGGGTAAAAAGTTCTGCATGTATCAATGAGGTCTAGTTGGTTAATTTTCACAATAAGATCTTCTGTGTCTTTACTGAGCTTTTTTGGATGATCTGTCCATTACTGAAAGTGGACTGTCAAAGTCTCCAATTATTATTGTCGTGAGTGATCTATCTCATTTTTCAGTGTTGTCAGTGTTTGTTCAATGTATTTAGATTCTATGGTGTTGATGCATAAATATTTAATATCGTTAAGTCCTGCTTGTGCATTGAAACTTTCATTGGGAATTAGTGACTGTCGTTGTCCACAATGGTGGATTTTACATTAAAATCTGTTTTATCTGAAGTTAGTATTGCCACACCTACTCTTCTTTGTATGTTGTTAGCTTGGTATAGATTATCCCATCCTTTAATTTTCAGTTCATTCATATCTTTGAGTCTAAGGTGTGTTTGTTGTAAGCAACATACAGATGAGTTGTGGTATCTTTTGATCCAGGGTGTCACTCATTATCTCTTTATTGGAGCATTCAGTCTGTTTACATTCAGTGTAATTATTGATATGTATGTGTTTAGTGCTGTCATTTTGATGTATTTATTTTTGTGTTGGTGTTTTCTGTGTTGCTCTTAATATTCTCTTCTGGGTCAATCATCTTTATGGGTTGACTTTTCAACTTTCTCAGTATAGGTTTTGTGTTTGTTGAGACTACTATATTATTTTTCCTGGTTTGATATGTTCCATTGCTATTGTGCTTTGTGGCTACCACTATGCCCCCCCTTAATATTCTAAGTTTAAACCCAATTTTAACTTCTGCAAATATTTTTTACTTCCTCTCAATCTGAAAGGACTGTAACTACTATAGTATATATACTTCATTTTAGTATGATGGTGTCATAGTTTTCATGATATGATTACTGGTTCCCTTCTTTTAATATTGTAGCTTTGATTGAATTTTGTGTCTTCCTTAACTGAGTAGGATTCTGGATGTTGTATCCTGCTTTGCCTCCTTAAATATACACTCAATGGCTTTATTTTTGTAAGCAAAGAGTTTCCCTCAGTATTTCTTGTAGTTTTGGTTTGGTTTCTACAAAGTCTCCAAGCTGTTTATCTGTGAACATCTTAATTTCATCTTCATATTTGAGAGACAATTTTTCAGGATATTTAATTCTTGGTTGGAAGTTTTTCTTCTTCAAGGCTTTGAATGTGTCATCCCATTATCTCCTTTCTGACATTGTTTCTGCCAAGAAGTCAGACAAAAACCCACAGTGATTCCCTTTGAACATTAACTTTGCTTTCAGCCTCACTGTTTTTAAGAGACTCTGTTTATGTTTCATTTTATTTAGCTTGATTATAATATGTTTTGGTGTCTTTCTTTTGGGATCTGTTTTTGTGGTGTTTGATACATATCATGGAAATCTATGTTCTCTTCTTTCATAATTTCAGGGAAGTTTTCTGTCAGCAACTCAATACCAATGCTTTCTGTGTTTTCAGCTGTCCCTCTCTGTTGAGGAACTCCAGTTAATTGCAGATTATTCTTTTTGATAGAGTCCCACATGTCTCTTAATGCTTCTTTTTCTTGTTTCTTTTCTCTGATTTCTCCTCATAAATGTTCCTGTCAGTTGCTCTATCTTCAAGGTCACTAAGTCTAACTTCTGTCTCCTCAGTTCTGCCCTTTTGGCTTTGGATTAAGTTATCTGGTTCTGTAGTTTTGTTACTGATCTGCTGGATTTCAGATTGCTGTTGTTACATCAGTTCAAACAGCTTGCTTAATTTTTCATTTTGCTCTGCTGCATTATAGGAAGGGTTTCTGTATAATTTTTATGTTACTCAACCTCTGATAGTTTCAGAAAGGCTTTTTCATCTGGGAAGTATTTTGGTTCTTTATTTTGGGAGTTTTCCAGAGTCACGGTGGACTGTTTCTTTAAATGGTTGGGAATGGTTTGTTGCCTTCAGGCCATCTAGAGGCTGTTTAGTTTCTCCAGTATTATCTCATCAGGAGCTCAGGCACAGTTCTGAG
Source organism: Heterohyrax brucei (assembly GCA_028571685.1). Classification (NCBI taxonomy): domain Eukaryota; kingdom Metazoa; phylum Chordata; class Mammalia; order Hyracoidea; family Procaviidae; genus Heterohyrax; species Heterohyrax brucei. The sequence continues at coordinate 178,466,572 of CM053141.1, forward strand.
AAGGGAGTTGGTCACTAGCCAACTCAGTGTACTTGTGACTGGCCCCAGTGGACTCCCTGGGGTGACAGGCTATGCCTCCCATGTAGCAAAGACGGCTCCCTACTTATGAAGTCACAGGGGGGCTGTCAACCAACCCTATGATGTGAGCCATTAAAGGCTTAAAGAGATGCTGCCAGGCCACTCAGCAGTTATTTCTCCAGGCAGTCTTATTTTAATAAGCTGGGAGCTGACCAACAGCTGCCAAAATCAGGCAGGCCATCAGATGTGTCAGGATCCGCCTTCCAGCTGACAATAGAAGCACTTCTTTGGCCACCCCCAGGTGGTATGATGTCATTCAGTTAAGGAGGGATTACAGCCTTGAGCCATCCTCATCAGGGCCACTCCTTTAAGGTAACACTGTCCTCCACAGCCTGTCTGCTGGAAAATCACTTTCTGGGCTGGTGTTGCTTCTCACCTTGGGAATTAACCCCTGCTGAGGCCTCTGGTTGGGTGAATCTCCCACCCAGCCGACCAAGACGGCATCCTGACTGAGCTGTTCTTCCCACCACAAAACCACAAAATCTATCGTGCAGCTCAGAAAAGAGATGGTGAAGGAGCAGTGGTGCCCTCATTCAGCAGCTGGGCTCTCAAAATATTGCTATCCCACATTCTGTCTCTCTTCTGCACTATTCACTCTTTATTTTAGCACCACAGTTCAGTATATTTGCCAGCTCATGTCCAACCCCCACAACCTGGATAACAAAAATAGTGTCAGTATCTGCAGTCCACCCAAGTGGCAAGTAAGCAGGAGCAGGGCTCAATGCGAACTGCCTCATCACAGATAGGTAATTTCCTGTTTAGTGGCATGTAGTCCAATCTGACAATCCTATGCTGTATACTAGGCTTCCTGGGTGTCCAGAGTGCTCCGTTCAATTATTAATTCAGGCTTTGGTTCTCAGAGGGGATTGAGGAGATGTGTTTTTATTCTGCCATCTTGGCCCCACCGACTTCAGTTTTTAGTTTTAATGTTGGATATTTAAATTGGGCACTTGGTAAGTCCCTTTAAACTAAAAGTTGAATTTTTAAAGTGAAGCATTTTGATCTAAAATTAACATAGTAACATGCCACCTAGTAAAATTTTCCACACTAAACTCTTTCCAGGCTGATCCACACTAGAATGCTTTAACGCTGATAGTATTGTGAAGCAGTTGCCTTCCTGCTTTCAGAAGCATGGCTACCTGAGAAAAATAAACCCTTGTCTTTAATACATCATTGTGATCCAGTCTTTGTTCTTTGCAGCACTCACAATCCAACTGATGTAATTGGTCAATAGAACATTGTTGAGACATGCCTCTGCCTTCTTCCAGCCTGTGAAAGAGTCAGTGACATATGGTGGATTGTTTCCATGGCTTTGCCAGACACCATCATGTGGCTTTCACACATTTACAAGACTGCCAGTGACACCTGGAAAGACTTCTGGGCATTTCCAATGCCTTCCTTCAACTATTTCTTCACTCACTGTCAGATCTCACCTCTCACCAATACATCTTATTATTCAAGATGGCTAAACTCCTCCAGGTGAAGTGAGAATATCTTGACTTTTCTCTGTGAGGTGTCACTCTTTCTGTAAGCTTAAACAGTGTCACTTATGGGTGACAAGACTATATTCCACGTGTTTCAGAGCCTATAGATTACTTAGTTGTATTTGAACAAGTCTCCTCTCTGTCCTTAGTAGCTGATCCAGCCAAAAACATTGAAGGTAAATGAGACCACTGGGGAACTTTCAGTTTCTTCCTAAGCCAGAGGATTCTAGTTTGGGGTACTGGGCTGTATGAATATTTAGTATAAAACAAAAAAATATTTTAGAGCCAGAAAGATCACTCCAAGTCATGCAGTCTTGCTTCTACCTTTTGGAGAAGCAAAAAGTAGAACAGAACATTTAATTAAATTTCCTATGACTATCCAAAAAAACAAACCCATTTCCATCGAGTTAGTTCTGGCTCACAGTGACCCCACAGGATTTCTAAGACTGTAAATCTTATTGGAAGCAGATTGCCACATTTTTCTTCCACAAAGCAGCTGGTGGGTTCAAACTATTAACCTTTGAGTTAGTAGTCAAATATTTTAACCACTGTGCCACCAGGACTCTTCACTATGGCCATAATCAAAATTAAAACCTGTTATCATCAAGATAATTTGAATTACAGCATCTCTATAGGACACAGTAAAACTGTCCCCGTAGGGTTTCCAAAAGAAGGCTTTTGGATTCCAACTTGAGGGGACTCTGTCCCTGGATTTCAGAGAGGTTTCACAAAAATTATCTTCTCCTGCCATGTCCCTGGGTTTCAGAGAGACTTTAGCATAAGCCTTCCTCCCCACCATTACGCAAAAACACCCCACAGGAATATGACTACAAACAAAACTTTATGCCTGCACCCTCCTAAGTAAAGCTCTTCCCTTATCAAATCAGGATTATAAGCAAACCTTACCCCACTCCCCCTTCCAATCAACACCTCTTCCTCATCAGACCACAAATCCCCTTACTGGAATTTTTTGCAATCCTCTCTCCTCTCTTAAATAACATTCTTCCTTATCAAACCATAAACCCCCTTGCCCCACACTATCTCATCAAAACTCTAAAAAACTTGCACTACTGGCCAGGGATGAGCTGAACCAACCCTCACCTCAGACCCCGCTCCCTTTCTCTTTGAACAAACTTCACTGGACCCTCAGACCAGTGTGTTTCTGCTCTGTTTTGTGCCATTCTCTCCCCAACACAAGTGTCAACCTTTCCATTAGCAGCCAATCTCTTAACCACTGCACCACTGTCTTAGTTACCTACTGCTGCTTTAACAGAAATATCACAACAGATGCCTTTAAAAAGATAAATTTTATTTGTCACAGTCCAGTAAGTTAAAGTCCAAATTCAGGGTGTCAGCTCCACAGGAAGGCTTGCTCTACTGGCTCTGGAGGAAGGTCCTTATTGTCAGTCTTCTGCTGGACGAGGAGCTTATGAGGCACAGGGACCTAGCTCTTTCCAAAGAACATGCTTAGCTCCTGGCACTGCTTTCTTTCTTGATGGTGTGAAGTCTCCAAACCTCAGCTTGCCACCCTTTGCTTTATATCCCAAAAGATTTTCTCAAGGCATAATACAATCCCACACACTGAGTCCTGCCCCAGCAGCACAGCTGCTGCCCATCCTCCCTGAATAACATCACAGAGACAGGGTTTACAAAACAAAAGACCTTCACTTTAGCATGTCAATCTGGGAACACATATAGCCAGCCAAATTGCTACACACATTTGTTAGGGAACACAGTTCAATCCATGACAACCATGGAAACCATAAAGCTATGTAATTTCAACATTAATACAAAGCGATCTCATACACATAAGATACTTTTTTCTATATTAGGCTTTGAGCACAAGTTAATCTTCTTTCATCCTCCCAACAATTTTAGGGAACACATACTAACATCATGTTACACATGGAAAAATTCATACACGGAAGACTAAAGTAACCTACCCAAAGTTCCAAAATCTTTAGAAGACATAATAGATTGTATTAATATTTTTAAATATTCACACGAATGGATGCATTTTATCTGTCTCTTACACATTAAAGAGCGTTTGATGCTACTATAGACTGGATGGTTAACACCGTATATTAGGTGTTAAAAAAGAATATGTAGGCACTTGGCTTGGCTTGGCTTAGCTAGTATGATGTCACTTATAAGGGCAGTTTGTCTGTGTCCTCTGTGTCCCTGTCTTAGTTACCTAGTGCGACTGTAACAGAAATGCCACAAGTGAATGGCTTTAACAAACAGAAACTGATTCTTTCACAGTCTTAGGAGACTAAAGGTGCAAATTCAGAGTGCCCGCTCCCAGGGAAAGCTTTCTGTCTCCCTTGATTCTGGGTAAAGTTCACTGTCATCAATCTTCCCCTACTCTAGGGTCTTCTCAGCACAGAGACCCCAGATCTGAAGGACACATTCCATGCTTGGTGCTTCTTTCTTGATGCTGTGAGTTCCCTCTTGTCTTACTTCACTTCCTTCTCTATATCTCAGAAGAGATTAACTCAAAATAGAATATAATCCTATAGAGGAGTCTTACATCATTAACATAACTATCTCTAATCCTGCCTCTTTAATATCTGAGAAGTTAGAATTTATAACACACAAGACTATCATATCAGATTGCAAAATGGGAAACAACCACACAATACTGCTAATTATGACCTAGCCAATTAGACACATATTTTGAAGTGACATAATTCACTCCATTACATACTCCAAATCTTAAAGCCAAACTGACTACTCTGGCTAACTGTGAAAATGTCTCTGTCATACCTTCTAGCTCCTCAAGTATGTCGCTTGAAGTTTTCAACTCGGTCAAAGAAGTCAGACTCTCACTTTGTAAAACAAAGCTGCAATGTGACAAACAGGTTTCCTTCTTGGGCCAACACCTTAATTAATTAATAATGTCTTTCTCAACTGACATATGGAGACAAATTCTATAGCCACAATCAGATTTTTAGAAAATAGTAGTGTACTGATTAGTTACATCTGCTATGGATCTGGACAATGAGCAACATTCAAATCATACTTTTGCCATCTTAGCCATGGATATTTGAATAGCTACAATCCTGAAACAGGGAGAATAAAATAACTGACTTCATCTTGAGCATAAACTGCACCATTTTGTTTGTTAATTCTGTCTCCAAGCAGGAGTCCATTGTCTCCTTTGGTTTCTCTCAAGGTTGAGGGCTAATCTATGCTCTCTTTAGGACTGTGGAAAAACAAGTGATAATAATCTAAACATCATAAAAGAAAAGAAATCTTCCTTATGACTTATATCATATCCAGACTACCTCTGGACCCAAAATACCAGTTAACATACCAACACATCTGGCAGGAGACCACCCAAAGAAAAATTAACCTTCTACAAATTCCTAGGACTCATGAAACCTTATTCCATTTTTTTCTATGAAACCTACAGATAGTCTCAATTTCAGGGAGACAGGTTTTGGAGGAATGACCCTTCTCTCTCCTTGCCTACTGATGCACCATTAATGTGTTGTGTCTCATCTCACCCCTCTCTCAAACACTGGCTGTTTGCAGCAGGCAGCACAAGCTCTGCTTAGGTTTGCATTAACAATCCTACTCCAGAACCATCAAGTAAGCTCCCAAGGTTATGCCTTTCACGTCTGTATTGTTTTCAAGTCTAAATGCATTTTCTGCCTAGATACCTAGCAGTATTTATATTTATTTAAATGATATCTCTGTTTATTATAATCTGCAGCTCTCTGATGATGAAAATTTAATTAGCATATTTAATTTAAAGAAAACCAACGGATTCTTTTTGAGCATATACTATTAGACAAAGAAGCATGAAATATAGTCTCTGTCTTCCAGGAAATCACTCTCTAGATGGAGAAGCAAGGCATGAACTCATTAAAATTTAGAGAAAATTATGTGAATTAAAATAACAATACAAAAAATGCAAACTCTATCCCAATCACTGCATGGTTAATTGTCAATCAAGTTGGAGTGATGGAAAGAGAGTGAAGATTTTGGGGACAACCTTGATCACTTCTTTCATGAGAAGTGCCTGATTGGTGAGTGTGGCTCTTTGCTAGAAAATGTAAGATGGGAAATGCACACCTTCCTGTGACATATGAGCCCCTTATCTCTAAGGCACAGACAGACAATACAGAATTTGACTTTGAGCAGTTTGTTGTTTGCTGGTAGTAATGAATGGTTTAGTTTTCTTTTTCTCTAAAGAATTCCTCAGTGGTGAATTCAGTCTTTCTAGATACCCTGGAAGCTGATGGCATTATAATTAAGTGCTACAGCTGCTTAACCAAAAGGTCAGCTGTTCAAATCCATCAGGTATTCCTTGGAAATTCTATCAAGCAGTTCTGCTCTGTCTATGTCCTCCTTGTGAGTTGTAATAGACTCCATGGCGGTGGTTTTCGTTTTGGACTGGTATCCTGGTGACATAGTAGTTAAGTGCTACAGCTGCTAACCACAAGGTTGGCAGTCTGAATCCACCAGGCACTCCCTGGAAATTGTATGAGGCAGTTCTTCTCCGCCCTATAGTGTTGCTATAAGTCAGAATTGACAGTGATGAGTTTGGGGTTGTTTGGCTCTAGTGGATACTTGAATGTTCTCACCACCCAACATCACTCTACTTCCCTTAATTTTCATATGATCATCTGTCCTTTGTTTTAACAGTCCATAAGGCTCCTCATTTCTTACTCCAGAAATAAAATATATACCCCAACCCATAGGCCTAAGCCAACTTTATTCCAGGTCCACTCTCAGCTCTCCTTTTTGTTAGTACGAGGTCCCTCCTCTCTGCTCCCGTCTCTCTTTTACAGCTCAGAAGAGATTGTTACAGATTGAATTATATCCCTGAAGTGTATATGTCAGTTTGGGTAAGCTATGATTCCCAGTATTGCGTGGTTGTCCTCCAGCTTGTGATTTTCCTATGTGTTATTAATTATAATCTTTGTCTATCATTAAAAAGTGTTAGGCTTGGATGTAACACTCCTGCTCAGGCCACATTCCTGCTGCAGTGTAAAGAGAGTATCCATGGGATCTGGCCTACACCACCTTTTATCTTACGAGAAATAAAAGGAAAAGGAAGCAAGCAGAGAGTTGGGAAGCTTGTACTACCATGAAAGCAGTTCCAGGAGCAGAGAGTGTCCTTTGAATCCAGGGCCCGTGCAGAGAAGCTCACTGTCTAGGAGAAGATCGATGACATGGACCTTTCTCCAGAGACAGAAAGCCTTCTCCTGGCTCTGACACCCTGAATTTGAACTTCCAGCCTAGCAGACTGTAAGAAAATAAATTTATCTCTGCTAAAACCATTGACTTGTGGTATTTCTGTTATAGCACTAAATAGCATCCTGCAGATTGAGTCCTGCCTAATTAACATTAGCTGCTCCAATCCCACCTCATTAACATCATCTACATTGGGATTTACATACCATAAGATAATGACGTGAAATCAAAAAATGAAATCAGATAATGACATCAAATCACTCAATGAAGTGAGTCATAGTCTAGCCAAGTAGGCACATTTGGAGGGGAAACACAATTCAATCCATAACACTAACCAAACTAACCAGGCTCAGATTTAATAATGAGACTTCACTTGCATGACCAGGAGGAAAGGTGTTCATACTGTCCCACCATACTTGAAGTGAGAGAACAAGAGGCTGTACCTGCTCCATGGATCTTGCCATCATGTGGACCCTAAAAATTAAGATGCCACACAGAGGAGAGGGTTTTTGTGTTAGACTGCATGAACTGTACTAAATCAAGAGCCAACTTTGGACTTTCCAATTACACTATACTTAGTTGATTCTGACTCAGGGTGGCCCCACATGGGCAGAGTGGAACTGCCCTATAGCGTTTTCAAGGCTGGAACCCTTGTAAGAAAATAAAAGAAAAGGGAAGCCAGGCCAGTCTTTTGGGGTGCCGATGTGTAGACTCGAACTTCCAACCTTTAGGTTCTCTACTAAAAAAAAAACTCATTGCCCCTAGAGTTTCCACAGAGTGCCTTGGATTTGAACTACCAAACTTTTGGTTAGCAGACATAGCACTTAACCCACTACACCACCAGGATTTCCAACCTTTAGGTTAGTAGTCCAGAAATTAACCATTTTTATCACTCAGAAACTGCATTTCAATTATGTACACCAATACAATCACTTTCTTTGCTTAATCCAGTATTGGCAGAGTTTCTGTCACTTATAACCAAGCAAGTTTACTGTTAAAGTCCTTAGCCTGATGTGATATTTCAGTATAACATCTCATACTACCTCCTTTAACTCCCTTAATTGTGGCCACGAGCTTCTGAAGTAGAATGGGGCAAATATTACTGGTCCCTGTTGATAGAAACCTTGACTTCAACCCAAAGAGGCTGAGATATCGAAGTCCCCAAAATTAAAACAAAATCCTTGGACTAGAGCCCAAATCTCACGATTCTTACCCCATGTGCTTTTTACCAAATCTTCCCTCCAGCTTCCACCCACATTTCAATTTTCCAATGGTCAGCTGTGCAGCATCATTCCTAGAATTGTGGTTTCTAGTTTGAGTTTAGTAGAATGGAAGCATCTTCCATGCTACAAAGCTTTACAGAGGTTGCTGCAGGACTAAAAAGATTTTGTTGATTTGGATTTTTCCACCCAGAGTTGCTGCTAATAAGAGGTAATTATGTGGAGCCCTGGTAGCACAGTGATAGGCACTTGGCTGTGAACCCACCAATCATTCCACAGGAGAAAGATGCGGCAATCTGCCTCTGTAAAGATTTACAGCCTTGGAAATCCTGTGGCGCACTTCTACTATGTCCTGCAAGGTTGCTATAGTTGAAGTTGACATGATGACAATGATCATAGGTTAAAGGATAATCATAATCCTATGCTTGTTGGAGCTTAATCTACACTTGCGATGATGATGACAGTGATGATAATCTGATAACAATTCAGCGTCAGAATGAAGAACACTCCAAAAGGATAGCAGGCTCCAAGCACCCAAGACTCAGAGGATGACCACATCTGCAACTAGCAGTACCCACCACTGACATCTCCACCCTTGGCAGCTTTCCCTCTTGGCAGTCACAACTCATGCTAAATTAAGATGTTCTGAGACTGAGTGATGGAGTATGACATTGCTGGAAATCAGACCCCCAGGTGCTGGAAGTCACTGGAGCCTGGCACAGAGACAGAGCCACTTCGTGGTACAATGTTGCCCTCAGGAAGCACACTGGAAGTGAAATAAATGAATCTGACAGCGTCTGCTATTGCTAGGCATAAAGCTGTTTCCGATCAGCAATCAAGTGCGTGACAGTATAAGAATTTGTCCTCTAGAAAAGAGGTTACCAGTGAGAAGGTCAGAACCTCCTAGGATATCTCTGGGTCTTGCAAGAAGAAGGCACCTCGGGTGCCAGACTGTAGCATCTTTCATTGGATCACACCAAGAGCTGGTCCACCTCCAAGCGAAGGGTAACTAACTTCCACCTGCCACACTCCTGCTCTTCCTCCAAGCTTTGCTGGATCCCACACAGAATGGTTAATTTGACTTTCTCTTCTGGACCTCTTGGGACTTTCAGTTCAGGATTTCCTCATTTCACTCAGGTCCTCAAAACTGTCCTCTCACATCTCTAAGCTATCCCAAATCTTCACAGAATAGTATTACTATTTGGGAAAAGATTGGTAGTCTCTAACTTATAAAAGTAACTTCATCTTTAAGTCAGTTTATGACAAATAACTTCAGATTGGCTATGAACATTTATTCATTGCTTAATCTGGGGCCCGGCACGCAGTAACATCTCATAAATGTTTATTGCATAAGTTAATAAGAAAGTTAAAAGAAATCTGACATAAGTCTAGCGATTCAAGGAGCTTACAAAAAGGCACCCTGCTGTATAAAACTTAAAAAAAAAAAAAATTCTACCCAGGTCCCTCCCCATTCTACAATTCTACAGATCTATAGTTCTAAGTCTCAATTAAATAATAATAATAACCAAAGCCACTGATGTCTAATCAATTCCAATTCATGCCAGTTCTAAAAGACAGATTAAAACTGCCCCATGACAGTTCCCAAGGCTGTAATTTTTACAAAAGCAGAATGTCACATCTTTCTTCCATGGAACAGCTGGTGGGTTCAAAACAGGAACTGCTAACCTTTTGGTTAGCAACTGAGCATTTATACACTGCATCACCAGAGCCTCTTAAGTCTTGGTTGTTGTTGTTGTCACATGCCATCGAGTCTATTCCTACTCACAGTGAACCTAAGAACAGAATGAAGCACTGCCCAGTCTTGTGCCATGTCCTCCATTGTTATCATGCTTAAGCCCATTATTGTGGCCACTGTGTCAAGCCATCACGGCCAGGGTCTTTCTCTGTTTTGCTGACCCTCCACTTTACCAAGCATGATGTCCTTCTCAAGGGACTGATCCTTCCTGACAACATGTCCAAAGAATATAAGATGCAGTCTTGCCATCTTTGCTTCCAAAGAGCACTCTGGTTGTACCTCTTCCAGAACAGATCTACTAGTTCTTTTGGTGGTCCATGAAACACTCAACACTCTTATCCAACACAGCAATTCAAAGACATCAGTTCTTCTTCTGTCTTCTTTGTTCATTGTCCAGGTTTGCATGCATATGATGATTGAAAATACCATGGCTTAGGTCAGGCACATATTAATCTTCAAGGTGGCATCTTTACTTTTGAATACTTTAAAGAGGTCTTTTGCAGCAGATGTTCCCAGTGCAATGTGTCTTCTGATTTCGTGACTGCTGCCTCCATGGACATTGATTGTGTACCCCAGTAAAATGAAAGCGTTGACAAACTCAATCTTTTCTCCATTTATGGCAATGTTTCTTACCGTCCAGTTGTGAGGATTTTTGTTTTCCTGATATTGAAGTGCAATCCATACTGAAGGCTGTGGTCCTTGATCTTCTTCAATAAGTGTCTCGAATTTTCATTTTCAGCAAGTACGTTCATGTTGTCTGTGTAACACAAGTTGTTTATGAGACGTTCTCTAATCCCAGTGCCTCATTCTTCTTAAGATAGTCAAGCTTCTCAGACTATTTGCCCGGCATACAGATTTAAAAGATACGGTGAAAGGATACAACCCTGACGCATACCTTTCCTGACTTTAAACTGTGCAGTGTTTTGTTCACAAAACTGCCTCTTGATCCATATACAGATTTCTTAAGTGCACAATTAAGTGGTCTGGAATTTCCATTGTCTGCAACATTAGCCAGAATTTAGTATGATCCATACAGCTAAATGCTTTTACATAGCCAATGAAACACAAGTAAACATCTTTGTTGTATTATTTGCTTTCAGCCAAGATCCATCTGACATCCCTGGTTTCACGACCTCTTCTGAATCCAGCTTGGATTTCTGGAAGTTCCTTGTCAATACACTGTTGCAGTAACTTTTGAATGATCTTGAGCAAAATTTTACTAGTGTGTGCTATCAACCATATTGTTCGGTAATTTCCACATTCAGTTAGGTCTCCCTTCTTTGGAATGGGCATAAATGTGGATCTCTTCCAGTCAATTGGCCAGGTGGCTGTTCTCCAAATTTCTTGGCATAGAAGAGTGAGCACTTTCAGTGCTGCATTTGTTTGTTGAAATATCTCAGTTGATATTCCATCAATTCCTGGAGCCCTGTTTTTTTACCAGCGACTTCAATGCAGCTTTGACTTCTTTCTTCGCTACCATTGGTTCCTGATCATATGCTGCCTCTTCAAATGACTGAACATCGACTAGTTCTTTCTAGTATAATGATTCTGTGTATTTCTTCCATCTTCTTTTGATGCTCCCTGAGTCATTTAATAGTTTCCCTGTAGAATCTTTCACTACTTCAACTTGAGGCACGAATTTTTTCTTCAGTTTCAGCCTGAGGAATATAGACCATGTTCGTCCCTTCTCGTTTTCCATTTCCAGGTCTTTGCACATGCAATTATAATACTTTCTTTTGTCTTCTCAAGCTGCTCTTTGAAATCTTCTGTTTAGCTCTTTTACTTAGCCATTCCTTCCTTTTGCTTTGGCTGCTCAATGTTTGAGAACAAGTTTCAGAGTCTGTTCTGACATCCAATTTGACCTTTTCTTTCTTTTCTGCCTTTTTAATAACCTCTTGCTCTCTTCATGCATGATGTCTTTGATGTCATTCCACAGTTCATCTTGTCTTTGGTCATTAGTAATCAACACATCAAATCTGTTCTTGAGATGGTCTTTAAACTCTGGAGGGACATACTCAAGGCCATACTTTGGCTCTTGTGAACTTGCCCCAATTTTCTTCAGTTTCAATTTGAATTTGCATCTGAGCAACTGATGATCTGTGCTACAGTCAGCACCTGGTCTTGTTCTGGCTGCTGATATGGAACTTTTCTATTGTCTTTTTCCACAGTTTGTTCCTGTATGTTCCATCTGGTGAGGTCCAGGTGTAGAGTCACTGCTAGTGTTGGTTAAAAAAGGTATCTGCAATGAGAAAGTCATTAGTCCTGTAAAAATCTATCATAAGATCTCCAGCATTATTTCTATCACCAAGGCATATTTTCCAACTACCAATCCTTCTTCTTTGTTTCCAACTTTTGCATTCCAGTCATCAGTAATTATCAATGTATCCCGATTGCATGTTCAATCAATTTCAGACTGCAGAAGCTGGTAAAAATCTTCAACCTCTTCTTCTTTGGCCTTAGTGGTTGGTGTGTAAATTTGAATAATAGTCATATTAACTGGCCTTCCTTGTAGGCGTATGGATATTATTCTACCACTGACAGCGTTGTACTTCGGGACAGATCTTGAAATGTTCTTTTTGGTGACGAATGTAACACCATTCCTTGTCAAGTTTTCATTCTCAGCACAGTAGACTATATGATTGCCAGATTCAAAATGGCCAAACCAGTCCATTTCAGCTCACTAATAAAAGTCTTGGTTAGAAGACATATATCCAAAGTTTAAATCAAAGATCAAGATTTGGTCCCAAGAACTATTACAATAAATAAATAAGTTACCATTGAGTCCCTTCCAGCTCATGGAGACCCAGTGTGTTATAGAGTAGGTTTCCTTGGCTATGATCTTTACAAAAGAAGATCCCTAGGCCTTTCATTAACAGCACCTCTGGATTGGTATGAAGGTCAGTTGCTGAGTCCCAACCATTTGTACCAAACAAAGCCATAAAAGAGTTAAAGGCTGAAAGTACTAGAAGTGATTAGAGGAGCATGAGATCCCTGGGTCACGGGGAAGACAGTCAGGGAAGGCTTGCAGAGGAAATGAAATTTGCACAAGTGTTGGCAGAGGTGGGATTTATTCAAACAGAACAGAAGACCTTCAGCTTTTACAGGCTCAAATGAAACAGAGCTTTCTGAGTAGAAAGAAAAGGCAACTGAAAGTGATGCAGTGTATGCAAAGCACTATTCTACTTCCTTTATCAAATATCATGTAGATTTTCAACATTATTTATTGAGCATCTAATATGTGGTAGGTACTCTCTTAGATGATAGGGACACTACAATGAAGAAATCAGAAGAATGCTGTGCACTCATGGAGGTCCCATTCTAGTATGGACACCAGACAATACACAAATAAATAAGTAAAATATCTAGGTGTGTTGGATGGTGCTAACGCTATGGAGCAAAATAAAAGATGGATGTCTGGAATTGAATGGAGTTGGTTATTTTAAATAAAATGACCATAGAATGTCTCCATGAGAACTTAGTTTTTGAGTAAAGGCCAGAAGGAAGTGAGTGACTAACTGAGTCATGCAGGATGTTTGAACTGAATTGTGTCCCTGAAAAACACATGCCAAAGTTCTAACCTGGTACCTATGGAAGTGACCTTGTTTGGAAATTCTTGAAGATGTTATTAGTTAAGAGCCCTGGTTACTCAGTGCTTAAGAGCTCAGGCAGCTAACCAAAAGGTCAGCAGTTCAAATCTATTCACTGCTCTTTGGAAACCTTATGGGACAGTGCTACCCTGACACATAGGATCACTATGAGTCAGAATCAACTAGACAGCAGTGAGTCTGGGTTGTTTGGGGTTGTTAGTTAACATAAGGCCATACTGGAGTGCGGTGGATCCTAACCAAGGATGATTGGTGTGCTTGTGAAAAAAAGAGACAAACACATGAGAAAGAAGCCACGTGATGGCAGAGGCAAACATGGAGTTCTGCTGCAGCTGCAAGAAAAGAAATGCTTGGGGCCACCAGAACCTGGGAGAGACAAGGAAGAATAAAGCTTTTGGAGAGAGCATAACCCCGCTGACACCATAAATTTGGACTTCTAGCCTCCAGAACTGTGAAACAAGAGATTGCTGTCCCGTAAGCTACTCATTTCATGCTATTTGTTAGAACAGCACTAGGAAACTAATATACAGAGCATTACTAGCATAGGAGAGGAAACAGCAAGTACAAATGCCGTGAGGCAGGAGCAGGCTTAGTGGCTGCGGAGAACAGCAAAGAGACCAGCTGGCTAGAGCAGAAGGTGAGGGGGAGGAAATACCAACAAGAGAGCCAGATAGAAGAGGGCCTTGTGGGATACCGTGATGACCTCTGACTCCCACATTGATGAGCCATGTGTCATACAAAGAAGAAGACTGAAGCTCAGAGAGCTGACGTGACTTGGCCAAGATTATACAGATAGCAGGTAGCAGAGCCAGGGCTCAAATCCAGACCAATCTGGCACCTTTTTCTACTGGACTCACTCTCCTTTCTCTCAGGACATCCATTCATGTGCATACACACAGAAGTACACAGACACAAACACACACGCACACAGTCCCACTGTTTTCAGTTCTACAACAAACCAATCCATTCATTGGTGCCTTCACTTGAACTGTTCTCTCTGACTATAATCCTCTTCCTTCTACTCTTGGTCTGATGGGTACATCTTTTGGGCCACAGTTCAATATCACGACTCAGAGAAGTTTTTCTTGACCTTCCAATGTAGACTGGCCCCACCACTATGTACTTTCTACACCCCTTTGTAATCATGTATTTATTTCTGTGTCAGTTTAACTTCTGTGCTCCCCACAAACTGGGTCTCTCTTCAGCACCTAGTCCAGTGCCTGCATTAGAAAGCACTGAACAAACATTTACTGAGTAATGAGAAGACCAAAAGAATAAAGAAGACAGAGGAAAAGAAAGTTAAAAAAAGAAAGAAAGAGAGAGAGAGTCGAACCCAAAGAACTTTCTGGTTGTTTCTATGGAACAGATTGAAGCCAATGGCTGCCACCAGAGAGGTCTGGGATTATCCACACATGGAGTTGCTTCCTCTTCTCTCTTGGAATGAGACACTGAGGCCATCTGTGTATGCTCCACAATCTAATTCATTCCTAGAGCTTCCCAAGTTCTATAACTTCTCACCCTCTTTTTTCTGAGTTTTTCATCCCACATTAACATGAGTTCTGTGCCCCTGAAGGTTTCTATCTCATCCTTTGAGTTGCTTTTATCAATTAGATCACATATAGACAGCTCTTAAATGACCAAGTTTCAAAGTTTCAGTGAATCGCTCTCTAACCTCCCATCCTTTTCTTCTCTAAGCTCCTTTATCAAGCCATTAAATGTCACCTAGCCTTTCTTGGCTTGCCCTTCTGAGGGAAAGTGGAGTTTGCTAAGGATAAAGGCGTCATTATCATCATCATCACCAGACCTTATGTATCATTATGATGTGTTCGCTTTTGTGATGTGCTCAGTGTGCTTCATTTGCATAATTACATGTCATGCCTGCTGGGATAAATGACCTAAGTTCACTCTTTGAACTTCAAAGAAAAGAACTAGAAATATAGATTTTTCTTTTTTAAAAAAATTCTATGTCACACAGTGGGAAATAAACTAATGAAACACATAACTCCAAAGGGGATGATGTAGGCAGTCACAGAAGGTTTGGGTATGTTTATGCATGACAGAGCCATAAATGGATACTGGGATACACCTAACCTTTATGGCTGACGTCAGAGAGAAGTGAGTCTCTGTTTTGTCACCAACATCAAGACGGGTACACCATGGCTATGTCTTCTGACGCCCATCCCTTGGGGCTTTTGTTGGCAGCAGAATAGCAGCCTGGGTACATCATGGATCTGTCCCAGCATGGCAATTCCTGTACTTCATGCTGTTGCAATTCTTTTAAAAATTTTTCAAACATGACTGGTTTTTGTGCTGAGCAATTGTTATAGGTTGGATCGTGTTCTGCACAAGGGATATGTTAAAGTCCTAAACCCAGGTAACTATGACTGTGACCTTGTTTGGAAACGGAGCCTTTGAAAATATTACAAGTTAAGTTGAATGAGGTCATACCTTAATCTGATCCTTACAAAAGCAGAAAAAGACAGAGGAAGAACATCATGTGATGCTACAGCTGTAAGCTAAAGAATGCCTCTAGCTACAAGAGGCTAGGAATGAAGCTTTGGACAGATTCTCCCTCCTTCAGAAGGAATCAGCTTTGCTGATACTGCAATCTTGGACTCCAAGCCTCCAAAACTGTGAACACTTTCTGCTCTTTAAAGCCAAGTACTTTGTGTTGTTTTGTTACAACTGCCTTAGAAAACTAAGACAGCCACTGACCTTTAGTCCAGTCCCTTTGATCCCTCTAGATTTTATTTTGTTGATCCAAAGATCAAGAATTTGGATTATCTTGGTCCAAACTGGTGACAATTTAATATAGCAAGTCAGAAAGGAATTGTTCTAAAATGTCAGAAAGCTTTGAGAAGCATATGGAAAGTTGTCCCACACCCCCATCCCTCCTTATATGCATTATACCCTGCGTCTGTCTTTCCTCCTTCCCTTTAAGGTATAGATGAGACAACCTAAGGGTGATCCTGTCCCTAGTGCTTTGGAACACACCCCAAACATAGACCTGATCTCACTCATGAACTCGGCCTTCTGCTCTGCCTCTTCAGTCACCCTATGGCCCTCAGATGCAACTCAACTTCTTTGTGTGTCTCTCTCTCAAAAGCCAATACCCGCCTTTGATCCCACATTATTTTTCAGCTCCTATTTCATCTCTTCTTCCCCATCAAAATCAATGATCTGAAAGATCTGTCAAGCCTTGCTGGCTCCACTTCTAATCTCCCACTCATTTCTCCCTGCAATTCAGGCTCATTATTCCTACCCAGTCTGTGAAACAGCTCTCATCAAGATTGCAAATGACCTCTTGGTGTCTGAATCCAACAGGCACTTTTGGTAATGTCTTAGATCCTTTTACTTTTCTGTGTGGAATTCCTCTTGTGGAATTTTTTTTTTTTTTGGTTTTGGAGATTTTGTGTTTACTGACACTTAGTTTTTCACCTTTACTTTCATGAGTGGGTTTGTAACACTCTCTTTGTGTTTACCTTGAAATTTACCTTTATCTTCCTAAGTTTTAACCAATCTTTTATTACTTGGTATCATCCTGCCTTCCTCTCTGTTTTCAAATTCTATAGCAACACTGCTTGTTCCTTTTTTGTTGTTCTGATGTTGTCATTGATAGATTAACCTCTCTGGTTCCCCGTCATAAATCTTTTAGTTTTGATTAATCCTTGAGAACTCATTACCTAGGTTACTATCTGGCTAATGCAGTCTTGTGTCCTAGATTCAGGCTGTAATCTAATGTTGTTTGTTCTCAAACCAAAGGACTCCTCTTAACTATTCTTGTAAGTTTGATTTTGTTTTTATACGTTCATTTAATTTCTGTTTATCTGGAAATGTCCTAATGTCACCACTACATTTGAGCAAGAAGTTTGCTAGAGATATCATTCTTGGTTTGCAGTTTTGTCTTTTTCATGTCTTTCAAGGTCATATATATGTGATCCCATTGTCTTCCTGCTATCATGGTTTCTGCCAAATAATCAGAGCTTAGGCTGATTGTTTCCCTTCTGTATGTGACTTTTCATTTTTCTCCAGCCGCTCTCAGGGTTTTTTGTCTTTGGTTTTTATCACAATTATGATATGTTGTGGTGATTTTCTTTTGGGGGCTCTGTCCTATTTGGGGTTTGTTGAGCTTCTTGGATGGTCAGTTTTTCATCTTTCATGATATTAGGGAAGTTTTCTATCAGCAATTCTTCAATGATCCTCTGTGTGTTTTCCATTTTCTCCCTCTGTTCTGAAACTCCAGTCACTTGGGCAGTTTTTTTCTATTTTTTGCTTTTAATTATATCTCACACCCTTCTTAGTATTTCTTCATTCTTTTCTTTGATTCTTCTTCAAAGTGTTATTGGAGTATTTGTCTTCAATTTTGCTGATCTTGTCTTCCATTTTTTCAAACCTGTTCCTCGCACCTTCTATGACATGTTCCATTTCTGAAATCTTATTTTTTATGTTTTGGATTTCTAATTGCTGTTTTTGTATCATTTCTAGTTTTGAATTTGACATTTGTTCCTGTATTAGTTGCCTGCATTCTTCCATTGTTTTGTTTGTCTTTTCCAAGATTTTGTCTATTTTTTTTCTCATTTTTGTTTGCTTTTTCCTTCAACTCTTAGATAGCTCTGTATACTTCTGATTTGAATTCCCTATCAGGTAATTTCTTCTATTGGAAGGTCATGTGATACTTTGTTGTTGTTGTCATTCTTGAAAGCCTACTAGAACCATCCTGCCCTGCTTTTTCATATATGTTGGTATTGACTGCTGTCTTCAAGACACACAGTGGTTATCTTCTATGTTTATAACTGTAGATTTGTTTGTTTCATCCTCCTTTTTTGTTTCATTTGGTTATGTCTGAGCAGGCTGACTGTGTTTTTTGTTGTTTCCTTGTCTGTGGTCATGATATTTCTCACCACTTTGTCTAATAATCAGGGCCAGATGTTCAGCTAAGAAGCAGAAGAGCAGGTCCAGCAGAAGGAAAGATAATGGGATGGGTTGTTTGTGGCAAGTACTGAGGCTTACAGGGCCAGGTTAGAGGTCAACGCAGGCCAGGTTCTAGTAGCCTGTGGTTGTGCTGCTCAGAGGTATGATGCTCAGTGCACAGTGCAGATAGGTAGGAGGGAAGAGGTTTGATCTGTGAAGCTAAGTGAGGGTTGGAAAGAAGACAGAGACAAGAGAGAAACCTGTGACCAAAAAAATAAAAGTCCTGAGAGATCCTGTTGATGGAGTGGTTCAGATCCAGGGAATCCATGTGTCTGTGACTTTCTAGCCAGGCAGTGAGGCATGGCCCATCAAGAAAAGACAGATGTGGCGCATTCTGCTAGGTGGGAAGGAGAAAGGAAAGGAAGGAATGGAGAAATAAAAACAAGAAACTAGATTTTTTTTTTAAAAAAAGGAGACAGAAAGTCACACATGGCTAGTAGGTCAGAAGAAAGGAATGGAAGAAATGTAGAGAGAGACAAGAAACCAAGAAAAAAAGATGCCAGGTGGTCGGGAAGAAGAAATGGAAGGGGGGTATAGCAAAACAAGAAACTGAGGGGGAGAAAACAAGAAAAAAGAAAAGAACACCTCAAGACCCCACTGGCATCTCCAGCTGAGCAGCACTGCACAGCCTATCCAGAAGGCGTGGAGATGGCACACAGCACCAGATATTCAGCAGAAGAGGAAGGAGGGTATAGAGAGAGACAAGAAACCAAGAAGCAAAGTAAAGAAAAGAAAATGCTGCAAGGTAGCCCACGAGAAACAGGTCCCCAGCCACGCAGCACTGCACAACTATCAAACAAATGGAGATGGCACTCAATGCCATGTGTTCAGTAGAAGGGGGAGGTAGGAAAAAGGAGACAAGAAATTGATTAAACAAGACAGAAAGGAAAAAATGCTCAAGGGAGCCCACTGGCATGGTGGCACAGACCTGGGAAGTGGCTCTCAAGCCATGCAGCACTGCACAGCCTGTCCAGAAGAGGCAGAGATGGCACACAGCACTAGGTATTCAAGACATAGGAAAAGGATGAAACTAGAAAGGGAAGAGAAACATAAAAATGAGGAAAATGGGGAAACAATATCCCTAGGGATCCCACTAATGTGGTGACACAAACTGGGGAAATGGTTCCTGTCTTAAGCTGGGTTCTTTAAGAAAGAAAAACCAGTAACATGTATAATATGTATAGGAAAAATTTATATAAAGAAAACAGCTCATGTAATTGTAGAAGCTGAATTTTACCAGTCCCTAGATTGGAGTAGAAGCCTGACACAGTCATGCTGGGGAGACCACAAGGTTTCTGATGATTCATAGAACTGCAGGGACTGGTGAATCCAGGACTGGCTAATCAGAGAACAGGACTCCTACATGCAGACTGTAAGGGCTGGTGAAACCCCAAATCCTGCTAGTTCAACTTCCAAGAACCAGCCATAAGAAAAGCAAGACAGAGAAAGCAGGGACCTGCTGGCAATGTGAGCAAACAGGAAGAAAATAGTGGAAGATGGAGAGATGAGAGCTGAGGGGCAGGAAGCTACCAGAGGCCCCACCCCAGCCACTTGATATAGCTGCAAAACATGGAGAATTATAGTCCAAACAAGTTGACACACAGTCTTAACCATTGTAGTCCACCCCTTGTCAACTTGGCATCTGTACACATCTCCCCTTACCATCCATAATCTCTGAAGGAATACAATTACAAAGTCATATTTATGTCTAACATGATGTAACTAATACATGTACAAGTGAAAATGCACTAGCCCCATTTATATCTTATATTTTATAAGTAAACAAAAATATCTGATACATGCATACAAAGAAATATTCATAACAATTACAGTCCTTGTTTCTGCAATTAGTCACGTGGCCATAATTGGTATTTAGAACTATGTTCTTCTACAATCCATCCAATATTCTCTTTGGCCTCAGCAAGCACCTCAGCTGGTCATGGTTCCTTTACTGGTAAGGGGACACAAACTTTCATTTCTGAAGGGTCTGGGCTATTAGCAGTCATGTTGGAATTGGGTTGCTTTAGTTTTTCCATTGATTTTAATCACACAACATGGTAGTACTAAGAGGTGTCTTGAGGGATTGCCTGCATTCCAAACATACTCTTCTTTACTTCCATTATGTAATGTCAGTCCAGTTTCATCTTGGTAATCAAGGTCAATCACACCAATAAATGTGATAAATCCCTTCTTTGTCTGTTGATCCAGAGGCACAAGGAGCAAAAAATGGCCTGTGGGAATTTATCTTCCAGCTCAATGGAATCAGTGATCTTTCTCCAGACGGCAGCATTCTTCCCTTTGGAACTAAGACATTTAGACCTGCAGAAACATAAGGTTGAGGGGACAGGAAGCAAAAATCTTGCAAGTGAGTCACTAAAGGTAATAGTGAGTGGTGCCACTCCCATTTCTATCCCTTGATTCCTGGATCCATGAATCCCGGCTATGGGAGAAGCAACACCAGACATTGGATGCTGGTTTAGAGCATATATGACCACCTGGAGAACATTTTCCCAACTCTGCAAGGTATTGCCACCTAGCTGGTGGCATAATTGTGTCTTCAGCAGGCCATTCCATCATTCTATCAAGTCAGCTGCTTCAAGACGATGGGGAAACATGGTAAGACTAGTGAATTACATGAGCATGGGCCCCCTGCTACATTTCATTTGCTGTGAAGTGAGTCTGTTGATCAGAGGCAATGTTGTGTGGTCTATCATGATAGTAGATAAGGCATTCTGTAAGCCCATGGATGGTAGTTTTGGCAGAAGTATGGCATGCCAAGAAGGCAAATTCATATCCAGAGTAAGTATCTACTCCAGTAAGGGCAAAATGCTGCCCTTTCTGTGATGAAAGTGGTCCATTGTAATCACCTTCCCATCAGGTTGCTAGCTGATCACCTTGAGGAATAGTGCCATACTGAGCACTCAGTGTTGGTCTCTGCTGCTGACAGATTGGGCACTCAGCAGTGGCTATAGACAAGTCAGCCTTGGTGAGTGGGAGTCCATGTGTCTGGCCCCACGCACAGACCCCATCCTTGCCACTATGGCCATTTCATTCACGAGCCCATTGAGCAATGAAAAGAGTGGCTGTGAAAGAGGATGACTGGTTCCCACAGAATGTATCATCTTATTCGCTTGATGGTTAAAGTCATTTTTTGCTGAGGTCACCCTGTGGTGAGCATTCACACGCGGTGCAAATGTTTTCACTTCTTTGGCCCATTCAGAGAGGTCTAGCTGTATACCTCCTCCCCATAATTCCTTGTGTCCAAGTTTTCAATCATATTCGTTCCAAGTCCCTGACCACCCAGCCAAATCGTTGCCACAGGCCACGAATCAGTATAGAATTGCACATCTAGCCATTTCTCCTTTCAAGCAAAGGGAACAAACAGGTGCACTGCTCAAAGTTCTGCCCACTGGGAGGATTTACCTTCACACTGTTCTTCAGGGAGGTCCCAGAAAAGGCTGTAGTGCTATTGTTGTCCATTTTGGAGTGGTCCTGGTATATCACACAGTGGAGTTTTTAGCATTTGCCATATAAAGAGAAACCTGAAAACTTGGTAGCACATTTCTATTTCTCTTCCTTTTCTTTCTTTTCCTCCTCCGACTTTACCACAAGAACCTGCCGAAGCTAGCCTGCTAGAGAACGAAGTATGTGGAGCAGACCTGAGTCTCCCCAGATGCACAGCCTAGGCCGTTCTTGACGAAACAATAGCCAGTGCCCAAATATGTGAGAGAATCCAGCGAGATCAGCAGGACCAACTAGATGGTCTTTAGCTGACCACAGATGTTCAAGTGAGTCTACCCAAGACCAGAATAACTGATAGATTCATGAGTTAAATGAAATTTATTGTTTTAACTCACTGACTTTTTGGAGCTTTGGGGTAGTCTGCTATGCAGAATTATTGTGGTAATAGATAACTGATAAACCTGATTTTCAAATTCAGTTAGGTGTCCCTCCTCTGTG
Organism: Heterohyrax brucei; assembly: GCA_028571685.1. Lineage (NCBI taxonomy): Eukaryota > Metazoa > Chordata > Mammalia > Hyracoidea > Procaviidae > Heterohyrax > Heterohyrax brucei. The sequence goes on from CM053141.1 coordinate 178,488,851, forward strand.
CCCGATGTCAAGCTTTGTGTACCCTTGTCATAGCTCAGCAGATACTCTACCATACTGCAGTGGTCTCTTCCCTCTCTGTCTTTCCTACTAGCACACATGATCCATGAGATCAAGAACTATGCCCTGAGACTTGCAGAGAATCAAAGTGAAGAGGACAGAGAGGATATCAACAACAATTATGGCACTTGTGTATGACGAGAACTTCACTGATTCTGGCAACACGAAGAGAGAAAGCTCCAGTGATTTCTGAAATGGAATTACCTGCCAGCTCTGAGGGCTCAGGGTTGCAGATCAAGTCAGTGATGTTTCTTGCATTCATGAGCTTATTGGCTACTGAAGTTTATGACTGCCAGACTAGATCTGTTTATATAAAGTCCTAAAACTGAGCACAGAGAAATGGTATCAGGTAGGACCAATTCAACCTTGGATTCTAATTATCTCTTGACATTAATTTTTGCAGTATCCTTGGGCGGTCCCATGAAGACGGCTCATTTTACAAATGAGGGTTTTCAAAAGATGAACTCTAAGAACTTCTCCAGTGAAACTGTGGGGAGCTGGACAGTCCCTTTAGGCTGGCTCCCTCAATACCTTCTTTAACCTCCCTCTAGTTTCTAGAAGCTTTCAGCTAAAAATTATGTTCCCAGAGCCCCTTACAGCCAGGGCTCAGATATGATTTAAGTTCTGCCAATAAAATACATTATACAAAAGACTTCGATTTGGAGCTGAATTCAGTTAAGAGAGGCAAGGTGTTATGAACTGAATGTGTCAACAGGGCTAGGTCAAGATTTCTAGTATTGTGCAGCTGTCTTCTGTTTTGTGATTGAAATAACTTTCTCACGTGTTGCAGATTCTAATATCTGTGATTAATGAGGCAAGATTAGGTTACGTTAGAGAGGATTAGAGTGTGATGTAATACCTTCACCAAAGTCATATCCCTAATCCAATGTAAATGGAGTTTCCCTAGAGTGTGGTCTACACCACCTTTTATGTTCAAGAGATAAAAGGATAGGGAAGTCAGCAGAGTGTTGGCAAACTCACCCTAGAAAGAAAGCACTACTGGGAACAGAGCTTTTCCTTGGGGTTCCAACATTGAGAAGCTCTTAGACTAGGGGAGGATTGGTAACAAGGACCTTCCTCCAGAACCTAAAGAGAAAAAAAGCCTTCCCCTGGAGCTGCCACCCTGAATTCAAACTTCTAGACTACTAGACTGTGAGAGAATCAACTTTTCTTTGTTAAAGCCATCCACCTGTGGTATTTCTGGTACAGCAACAGTAGGTAACTAAGGCACAGAGTGAGGGACACCTCTTTTGCCAGTGGATGGTAACACACGTGGCATGGCTCTAGCAGAATCACTTTTAAGTGCAGTTTTCTCATCCTCCAGCCACCTCAGAGGCACAGTTCTGGTCTGTAATTTACAGCATCGTCTTCCTGGAAACTGCTGTAGAGTCTGTCTCCTCAGCCTGCTTGACAATTTTGTTGTTGTTGCTAGGTGCCATTGAATCGGTTCCAAGACACATGAAACCTATGTTCAACAGAACAGAACACAATCCTGGGCCTATTCACCATCATTGGTATGCTTGACCCCATTGCTGCAGCCACTGTATCAGTCATCTTATTGAGGGTCTTCCTCCTTTTCACTGACTCTCTAAGTTGCCAAGCATGACTTTCCCCTACTGATAACTTGTCCAAATTACATGAGACATAGTCTCACCATCATTGCTTCTAAGGAATATTCTAGTTGTATTTCTTCCAAGAGGGGTTTATTTGTTCAGTCTTTCGGCAATCCAAGGTATATTTGATATTCTCCAAGACATCAATTCTTCTTTGGTCTTCCTTATTCATTGTCTAGCTTTCACATGCATATGAGGTGATCGAAAACACACACTTTGAGGTGACATCTTTGCTTTCTAATACTTTAAAGAGGCCTTTTCCAGCAGGATTTGCCCAATGGAATGAATTTTTTGATTTCTTGACTGCTGCTTCCAAAGGTGTGCATAGTGGAGTCATGTAAAATAAATACTTAATAACTTTAATTCTCATTTATGGTGATGTTGCTTATGGGTCCAGTTGTGAGGGTTTTTGTTTGCTTTATCTTGAAGTGTAATCCACACCGAAGGCTGTTGTCTTTGATCATCAATAGATGCTTCAAGTTCTCTTGACTTTCAACAAGCAAGGTTGTGTCAGCTGCATATCTCATGTTGTTAATGAATCTTCTTCCAATCCTGATGATCTGTTTTTCACATAGTCTGGCTTCTCAGATTATTTGTTCAACATACAGATTAAGTACAGTAAAAGAATACAATCCTGACGTACACTTTTCCTGACTTTAAACTATGCAATGTCTTTTACTGTTGGAACAACTGCCTTTTCACCTATGCACACATTCCTCAGGAGCACAACTAAGTGTTCTGGAATTCCCATTATCCACAATCTTGTCCATAATTGGTTATGATCCACACAGTTGAACGCCTTTGCAGAGTCAATAAAACACAGAAAACATCTTTCTGGTATTCTTTGCTTTCAGCCAGGATCCATCTGACTTCAACAATGATATCCTCAGTTCCATGTCTTCTTCTTAATCCATATTGTTGGTAATATATTAGTAATAATATCCCAAAAGTAACACCCATAACAGTACACATGTTTTGATCTACTTATTAATAAATCCTTTAATTTATTAAACTTAACTAGTGTAGATTACATCATCTGTAACTAAAACCTCTAACCAATACAGGGGAGGAGAAAGGAAGAATTACAAAGGAGGAGAGAAGGAGGAAAAGAAACAAGCAGGGAAGCAGCTGCCAAGGTGGAAGTTTACTTTCTCCTTATGAATTTCTTGCATAGAAAGATGTTCATGGTGTATTTTAAATTTTTTAATAATGCAATCAATGTTTGCAAAGAAAATGTATACATATACACATACAGCTATATACATGGATAGCAAAACATCTTGAAGACAATATATTAGTAACTGTTATTTCCAGATCATGAAACACAGAGGCGTTTTTTTGTTTTTTTTTTAACCCCATGGGCAGTTCTACTGCATCCTATAGGGTCCCTGTGGGTCACAGTTGACTCAGCAGCAACGGCTTTGGTTTGGTTTATATTGACCATGGAGTCCCTGGTTGGTGCGAACAGTTAAGCACTCAACTACTACCTTAGAGGTTGGTGGTTGCAGCGGTGCCTGAAAAGAAAGCCTGACAATCTGTTTATGAAAGGTCACAGCTTTAACAACCCTATGGAGCAACTCTACTCTGCTCACGTGGAGCTGCCATGATTTGGAATCAACTCAATAGCAATTAACTACATCAACAACATAAAGGGCATGGATAATAAAAATGTCTCATTTCCTGTGGGCCCAATCATATTCTCTAATCTCAGATTGCTAATGAATTTATCAGACACGGCAATCCTCTCACACGGACACTAGTCAAGATATAGACCAAATAAATAAATAAATAAAACCTAACGCATTACCACTGAATTGATTCTAACTCACAGCAACCATACACATCAGAGTAAAACAGCCCCACAGGGTTTCCAAGGAGCAACTGGTGGATTAGAACTGCTGATCTTTTGATTAGCAGGGTAGCTCTTAACCACTACATCACCAAGCTTTCCAAGACATAGACAGTATCTCTGAAAAGTATCCCTACTTTACAGAAAAGAAGTCGGAGTCTCAGGCAGATGGGGTAGGTGATCCACCTTTATCCCTTTAAACGTGTTGCCTCCCCCAGGTAACAAATGACAGTGAAGTGGTAAAAGCACTACGTTTGGAGTCAGAGTCCAGTTTCTTATCATGTGTCACTATCTAATAACTAAGTAACAACAGGAATTTCTTCATTTCTGAGAGTCTCTGTTTCTGTCACCTACAAATTGTGTATCATAAGAATAATACCTACCTCCCAAGATTGGCATGAGCATTCTATGAGATGCTGCATGTGAAAGGATTAGAACACTGCTTGATAAATCACTCTTAATAAAGGTTAACTACTGCTGCTATTACCCTGTCCTAGCTGAATTTTATTACCCACATTCCTTTAACTCTGAGAGAGATGAGAGCAAGGGCTTTTCTCTTGGGCTGTATTAGACCATGCTATCTTCGGAATCTGGGTTCTGCAAGGGTAGAGACTCTGTCCTAATCATCTTTGAATTCTTAGTACCCAGTATAACTTGATAGATAGCTGCATCAAGTTGACTCCAACTCATGCACCCTTGTTTACAACAGAAGGAAACATCGCCCTGTCCTGCATCCCGCTCACCGTCAACAGAATATTCACGGCCATCCCCACAGTTTTTGTGCCAATCCATCTCACTGAGGATGTCCTCACTGGCCCTCTACTTCCCCAAATACATTATCCTCCAAACCACTGATTCCTCTTGACCATGTATTGAAAGCAAGCAGGTCAGAAAATGTTCTGTTGTGACCACGAGGTTTTCACCAGCTAATTTTTGGAAGCAGGTCATCAGAACTTTTTTCGTGGTCTGTCTTAGCCTGCAAGCTCTGCTGAAACCTGTTCGTTATGAGTGACCCACCATCATAACACAACCAACTGACAGGGGAATGAGAAGGGAGGGAGGTGAAAGGAGGGGAGGGGAAGAATACGGGAGTCGAATCCGACTCGATGGCACTTGGCTAAGAGGGAGGCAAGGATGGGGAAGGGAGGTACAGGAAGGAAGGCATGTGGTTGGGTAGAGAGCAAACACATGGGTGAATGAAAGAGAGTCTTGAGGGACTTAGTGTCAGAAAGAATGCCAAGATGGGTGGAAAGGTGGGTGGGGGACTGGATGACAGGATGATTGGAGAGACGCAGAGATGTCTTCCTATCTGTTCTCCCCTGCGCCTCATCCCTCACTCCTACAACACCTTCGTTGGTCCCAAAGCCCGGGAAGCCCCAGACCACCAGGGCGCCCCTGAAGGGTGGGTTTCCTTGGTGCGCTCCCCTGCTCGCCACGACGGCCTGGCAGCGCTGATGACTGCGGGCGGGCACGGCGGTCAGCGGGAAGCCGGGCTCAGCGGGCGCGGGCCAAGTCCCCTCCCCCGCGCCGGGCTCGTCTGCATTGACGAAGGCGGCGGCGGCCGGGCTCTCGGGAGGCTTGGTGAACGATGATGCACACCCAGCGCTGCTAAAAAGGGGCTGTGACTCACCGCCGGCCGAGGAAACTTCCACCATCGCCGGCAGAGCCGGGGTGGCGGTGCCGGCCAGCGGCGCTGGGGACGCAGGGCTTCCGCCACGTGTGTCTCGAAAGCAAAACTGCTGCAAACCTGGTTGGGGTAGGCTTCGCCGACATCCCACCCCTGGCACCTTGTGGCTCCATCGCTGGAGGTTCGGAGCTGCCCTAATCGGCTTAGAGAGCTCTGTGTAGCAGGGGGCAAACCGGAGGACATAAGCCCACACTCCGTGTGCTCCTGTCATTTGCTTAGTGCTCTACTGTCTATGGATCTTAGTTCAAGCAGATAACATGGTTATTCCCATTTTAAAGATGGAGATACTAAGCTAAGTCTAGAGAACACAGGGATTTTCCAGCGGTGACAGAGTTGCCATTCCAGCCAAGTCACCCAATATGCTCAGTAAATAGCAGTTTGGCAGACGCTGCGGAACACAGGGCTATGCAGGTGATACAGAGCGGAATGCAAGTGGGTCCTGCTGACATGGCGCACATGGTTCAGCACTCTCCGTGCTATCTCCGGAAGCATTTACCTGGGGACCTCAATATCATCCTTGTGCAGCCCACAAATATTTTTGAAAGCCCTACTCTCTGCGGAGCACAGTGGTAGATGGGAAAAGAGTTACAAAGGTGCATAAGGTAGCCTCCGTTTGTTCATTTGCTCAGGCAGCAGTTACTTATTAAGTGACTACCATGTGCCAGGTAAGGAATCCTCATGGTGAGATGGCTAAGCAGTAGGCTGGCAGCTGGAAAGTCAGTGGTTTAAACCCACCCAGTGGTGCCTTGGAAGACAGGCCTGGCAGTAAGCTGGCAAAGGGCCATAGCTTTGGAAACCCAGTGGAGCAGCTCAACTCTGCACAAATAAGTTCACCATGAGTTGGAATTGACTCAATAGTCACAAGTTTAGTTTTTTTTGTTTGTTCGTTTGCTTTTTATGTGCCAGGTGAGCAAAGTAGCCCCGATCAACTGCTGCCCTCACAGAGCACACACTCCAGAAGGGAGGACTAGCAAACAAGGTGTGAGAAATGCTACCTGAGCTTGCTGGTGGGACCCAGAAGTGGCGCACCCAGCCTAACCTAGGCCATCCAAAGAAGGCTTCCAGAGGGAAGTAACTTTGAAGCCAAGGCCTGGAAGATAATTAGAAGTCAGCCATGTGGAAAGAAGGTAGGAAAGAGTTTCAGCTGGAAAGAACAGCGTGTGCCAAAGCTGAGAGGTCAGAGAGAACACGGTGAGTGTGAAGAACTGAAAAACCTTCAATATACCTGGAACCCTGATGACACAGGGTTAAAGCACTCAGTTGCAAACTGAAAATTCAGTGGTCCAGAACCACCAGCAGCAGCTCCAGGGGAGAAAGATGTGACAGTCTGCTTCTGTAAAGATTCCAGCCTTGAAAACCCTATGAGGTGTCTACAAATTGGAGTTGGTGTGACGACAGTGGTTTGGGCTTTGGTTTTAACCTGAAACAGAGAGTGCAAAGGAGAGAGAGAGCTGAGAAACAGGTAGGTGGGACCAGATTACAAAGGGAGCTTGTTAAAGGACTTGAGCTCAGCCAGCAATGGCCTAATAACCCAGCATTATTAGTGTTATTAGTGTGCAAATGGCCTAATAGCCCAGCACACAGACAACGGCATTTATGAAGAACAGAATGAAGTCACTTTTATTGTACCAAAGAGATCCACGCTGGTGAGAAAGGAAGATCAGAGAAAGTTTCATGGTAGAGGAGACATTTAGGTGGGGCCTAGTTGATAGAACTTCTCTTCAAAGGTGAAGGAGGGAAAGAGGACCCCAGACAGTTGCATGAGTAGTATAGAACCTCATACAGACTCTTTGAACATCCTCTTGAGAGGCCAGAAAGTTGTTTGCATAGCTAGAGCTTGCACAACATTATTTTCTAGTACCTAAGGTATGAAAAGCCTGGTGGCATAGTGGTTAAGTGCTACAGCTGTTAACCAAAAGGTTGGCAGTTCAAACCTACCAGGCACTCCTCGAAAACTCTATGGGGCAGTTCTCTTTTTTGTGATAGGGTTGCTAAGAGTAGAAATCTATTCAATGGCAATGTGTTTGGTTTTCTGGTGTGTGGAAGAAGTGACCAGTCCCATTGTAAGCACCATAGGAATAGTCCTTGAAAGTCACCAGTCCATGAGTGTAGGTAAACGGGAATCAAAATTAATTTAATTGATCAATAATATTTCTTGAGCACCTGCTGTATGCTGGATGTTGTGATAAGCCCTGGAAATCCACTGGGTTGCAAAAAACAGACAGAGTCCCTACTTTCAGCGAAATTCAGTTTGGGAAAGAAAATATGAATATAAAAAAGACCCCAATAAATGTGAAATCGCCACCTGAGAAATACCTTGAAGCAGAGGTATGTGGTGCTATGAGAAGACAAAAGAAGCTTGCTCTGTCCTGGAGAGCCTGGCAAAATTCTCTAATGGTGTGATAACTGAGCAAGGGTCCAAGAGATGAGGAGTGGGTAACAAAGCAGAGAAAGAAGGGAAGAGTGTTCCAGGCAGAGGGAACAGTATGTGGAAACTCTTCTTGTGGGAAGAAGGTTACTGTGATTGGAATGGAGAATGGAGGGGGAGGTTGGTACCAAATGAGGCTGATTGGCAAGAACATGATGCTATAATGTCTTATAAATCACCATAATGATTGAGGATTATATCTTAGGAACAGTGAGGAAGTCCTCGAAGCGTGGAATCTATGACCTGGTGCAATGTGGACATCATCATGGGCAACATTCACCAAGTGTGCAGGGAACCAGGGAGCAAGCAGAAACCCACCGTTTACTGACTCTTTGTTTATCTCATTCATTTCACCTTGAAAATGACCTTGGAAGAGTCTCACTTCTGTTTTAGTGAAAAGAAACCAGAAGCTTGGTTAAGTGATGTCCCATGGATGAGGCTAGTTATATTGCAAGAACTAAGATCCAAGCCACATTGTCTTTAACTTCAGAACCTATGGGGATGGTGTTACTCTCATAGGAGAAGGAAGGGTCAGAAATCAGTGTCAGCAGAATGTACAGTCTAGACAGAGAGAACAGAGGAGATGAGGAGACTTTACAGAACAGTGAGAAGTCATCAGGAATATTAAGACTGGACTAAGAATGGCCTAAGAGAGAATTCAAGAACTGTCTTCATGAAACATAAGGGAAAAAAAGAGGCAAGGAAATATACAAAAGGATTGCTCTTCTAGGTTTAACTCTGAAAACCCAAAACCAAACCCACTACCTTCAAGTTAGTTGGTTCCAACTTATAGTGACCCTATAGGGCAGAGTAGAACTGCCCCGTAAGGTTTCCAAAAAGTACCTGGTGGATTCGAACTGCTTACCTTTTAGTTAGAAGCCATAGCACTTAACTACTGCACCACCACGGTTTCCTTAACTCTGAAGTTTATGGGAATTTTTTTTTTTTTTTTTTGCTTGTCTGTGTTTTCTAAACTTTTAATAATGAATACATATTCCCTAGTGTTAACAGGGAAAACAATAGTAGTTACATTTTTTTAATCATGTAAGATTTTTAAGTTCTTATAGGAAGCATCCTTATTTATTTTTCCATCTTTCTGTGGAGCCCACATGATGCCCAGCACATAGTAGATGCTCAATGAAAATAAAGAACTAAGCAATTTGAGATTAAGACCGAAGTGAGGCAGGTGGTAGATGGCAAAATCTGGCATTAAATTCTTTAACAAAGTTGAGATCTGTGAATCAAAAATCAGTTAGTCTTGAAGCAAACCCATGGGACTGTGACCTCACCTGCAGTGTTGCCTTCAGTAGCATGGAGTGACCAGATCTGCACAGTATGCCACAGTTACAGCCAACTAATGCATTAGCAAGTCTTAGCTGAGCTCTTTCAATGTGCCCAGGCTAGTATAGGCTCTATTAGGGAACAAATGAAAGGGAAGTATAAATCAAGGCCCCTTGCCAGAGTAAATACTTGGGTGCCGGAAGATTTGGCTGCATCTAGGGAGGCAAGACCTGAGAACAGTCGCTTGGAGGGCTGCCTCTCCTAACCAAATGGCACAACATACTATGATGTTATAATATTAGGTTCTTAATCGTGGAAACACTGGCATCTGTTTCAGTGGAAGCTCCCTTCCAGATGGCACATCCCACTGCGGATGTCGTCTGAAACAGTGTGAGGTTTCTTAAATGGCTTTAAGCTTCCAAATCTTCTGCCGTCGTACAATGGCAGCATGTTAATTAAGTGGTCCCTTTGTGATTATGTTTGATAAATATGCGATGAGAAGTGTTTATTGAGATGTGAAGAAAAGCAAGGCAAATCGACGGGGAGAAACTCTTCTGGGTGGGAAGGCTTTTGTGTGGGCGGCATCCTGTGGGCTTCAAAGGGATCTGGGGACAGCTTTAGATGTGCACAAAGGAGAAGGCTGGGATTTGCGCAGAAAAAGCTACCTCCACTACCTGGTGGTCATCCAGCCACATGCAAATATGTGGGAGGGACTTTGTGGTGACTGCGCCTCGCCCATCTCTTTCCAAGGAGGCAGGCAGAGAAGTGGATGCCTTCCAGTCCATTCTCAGAGTTGAGTGACTCATGCCCCTCCCCCAAATGTGCAGTTGTCAGTCACACCGCCAGGCGCTGTTTTGACTCTGTTCGTCTAGATTTGGGAAGTGCGACTCCAAAAAAGGTATCTTCTTTGGAAGCTGTGTTCTCTGTGCTTGGAATAGCCAATGACTGGTGACAACAGATAATTAAATACAAACACTGGAGCCTGACAGCTTGACTTGGAAGGCTGGTGAAGTTACAGGTCTGACTCGTTAAACCAGGCCCTGTCCAAAGACCAGGCAGCTTTCTCCAGAAACAGCACTCCAGGCAATGAAAGCTAAAGAAAAGTGGAGACTTCAAATGAATAGAGATCTCTGTCTGCCAACTTCCTGCCTCCAGGCAGCAATAAATCAGCCCCAGGCTAGATAAAAGGATGTGTGATTACCTGATGACTTTGTCTTCCCAACTGGCTGCATCTTTTTTTTAATTTTTATTTTATTATGGAAAGAGTTTTATGCAACATAAAATTTTCCATTGTGACTATTTTAAGTGTATGATTCAGCGGATTAATGAATATAATTAATTATATTTATCACCACCATCCATTTCCAAAAGTTCTTCTTCACCCTAAGCAGAAACTCTACCCATGAAGCAATAACTTCCTTTCTTCTCTCTTATCGGCCTTGGTAACCTCTGATCTACCTTCTGTCTCTGTAACTCTGCCCTTTCTACGTAACAACTTGTTCTATCTTGGATCAATTATTCATGCAACAATTATTTATCAGGCATCAACTAGGAGTGAGGCACTTACGTGGGGGTGTGATGATCTCGCCTGTCTTAGTCAAGATTTTCAAGAGTGACTGGATGAGTGAGACAGAGAGAGAGAAAGAACAATTTACTTCCAAGCGTTGGCTCACACAGTTGTGGAGGCTGGCAAGTGCAGAATCCGAAGGTGAGGCGGCAGAAAGTGTAAAGATAGAGTTCTGCCAAAATAACTATTTATAGTCTGGAGGCAAAACACACCCTGAGAAAACTCTGTTTTAAACTGATTGATTATATTAGGTTGCATTATGGAAGATACTTACATTGCATTATGTTACATTACCGAACACGCATTAAACTAGTGTTTGGTCAAACCACTGGGAACCATAGCCTAGCCAAGCTGATAAATAAAATTAACCACCACATAGCCCAGGTGCCTCTTGCGCTTGAGAAGTTTCCGGTGCTGCAGCCTCATGATTGTTTGAGCAACTTAAGGATAGAGACTTTTGCTTTGACACTAGCACTGTGCCTCCTGAACAGTATGTGCTCAGTAAATGTTTGTGATCGACTGGACAAATGGATACAATTTCCCATCCCCTCTTGAAGTTAACGTTGTTCTACATCTCCTTTCATTTCTTCCTGCTGTTGTTAGTGCTTATTTTTCTAGCTTTGATGGCTACAGAGAACAGCTGTTTTTCAATTCCCGTACTCTAATGTTTTATACACTTGGAAATTGTTCATAGTTCAACTTTTGACCTTCACTCTTCCAGCTCCCTCTGGTCTTCCTCTGTTGTCAGGGGGTGTCTTAGGCTGAGTTTTCTAGGGAAGCAAAACCAGTAACATGTGTGAGTACAAGGAAAGCAAGGAAAGATTTATATATATAAGGTATAAGGAAAGATGGACGGACGGACGGACGGACGGACGGACGGGCGGACGGACGGACGGACGGACGGGCGGACGGGCGGGCGGGCGGGCGGACGGGCGGGCGGGCGGGTGGATGGATGGATGGATGGGTGGGTGGATGGGTGGGTGGATGGGTGGGTGGATGGGTGGGTGGATGGGTGGGTGGATGGGTGGACAGACGGACGGATGGATGGATATAGGAAACAGCTCACACAACTGCAGAAGCCGAACATCCCAAGTCCTGGCACTAGCCTCACGTGGCCATGGGAGCTGGTGAACCCAAGGTCAGCAGGTCACAGAACAGAGGTCTAGATCACCAGTTGTGTAGGTCAGCAGATCCGAAGCTGGCAGGGAGACGGAACTGCAGAGGCTGGCGAACCCAAGATTGGCAGGTCAGGGGATAGGACTCTCAAGCGCCAGTTGTAAGGGCTGATGAATCCAACAGCTGCGAGTTTAAGTCCAGGAACCAGACACCAGAAACAAGCAGGAGCTACTAGCTACATGAGCAGACTAGCAGTAGATGGGGAAAGGCTGAGAGATGAGAGCTGAGGGGCGGGAAGCCACCACAGGCCCTGCCCTGCCGCTTAATACATCAGCCAAACATGGAGTAGCCAAGTTGACATAATCCTGACCACCACAGGGGGTTAGGGGGCAAATCTGCTCTTGATCACCTGTAATAAGAAAAATAGTATGTTTTGGCATCTAATGATCTTTTGTAACTCGCAAAGGTTGTCATTTGTTAAAGTGAAGCATGACTTCCAGAACCACTGGAGGGCCCCCAACAAGTCCCAACGTCACCCAGGCTGCACCCATTCAAGTACTGCCCCCCTGACTGTACCCATAGCCTTAAAGTCCAATGTTAGCAGATTTAAATTTTTATCCTACCCTTAAAATAAGATTAGAGATCTCCTGTCCTTAAACTGGCATCACATTGATGTTTAATTTTTTTTCACAATATAGTGTAAATGATACCAGACCTGATGCTGCAAGTGGGTTATAACAGTGACAAAAGAAAACTGGAAAACCAAAGAAGAGTCCAGAAAAATTTTCCCCAGGCCAGACCTGCCCAGAAACTAATCTTTAACCTAGTAGAAAAGGTCAGTGGTTACTGACATCTTTTCATTATTATTATAACTACTATTCCCATTATTGTTGTTGTTTCTTTATTATAAAAACACCAGTCCAGCAAACTTCTGCTTCTCTCATGAAATGTAAGCTTGACTGTGAATTATGGTTGCACCGCGATCCACAAATGAGGCTGCTCTTTTTGTATTTATCCATTTGAAGGGTCACTAGATGTTCTTTTAAAATACAAGCGGTATCAAAGGAAAAGGTTTTGATGGCTAGTAAATTTGGTAGAACTGAGAATAAGAGAAACAATTTACTTTGAGGGTGATAAACACGAGACACAGTTCTAGTCCAGTGCATTCACTTCTTTGACTATTTTTCAACCTTTTTTATTTTTTCCCTCCTTTCCCATAATCAGTGGCCAACTTCCCGGGGGCTTTGTGGGAAGTGGGTAAGTTCTCTGCTGTGTGTTTTGATAATGAATCAGTAGCATCTTTAGCCCTGAGCACTTTCCACACACTGCCCACAGGTGGTGCAGTGGTTAAGCATTTGGCTACTACCAAAATGTCAGCAGTTCAAATCCACCAGCTGCTCCTTGGAAACTCTATGAAGCAGTTCTACTCTCTCTTAGAGGACTTTTATGATTCAGAATTGCCTCAGTAGTAGCAGGCTTCCCACAGCTGGACTTGTTATCTTCACTGCAGCCACCACCAGACCCTGGGATGACTTCTCTGTTTACCTCTGTCCACCTGTAGAAGACAGTTGTTAAGGTGCTCCTGCTTTCAACTGTCTGTTGCTCTTGTATTAACCGAGCTTCTGATCTCCTACCTTCTGAGTTGTGTGTCTTTCTTGCAACCTCACCTGTGGTCGTTTTGGACTTCTCATACCCATGGTTTGGACTTCTTGCTTCCGAGCACAGCCTGACCCTTTGCCTGATTTCCCCAGGTCTGTTTTCCTGCCCAGTCTCCACAAACCATCACAACCACAGCTCCAGCAAAACAAATACAGAAGAGACAAGGACATAACTTCCCAAACACATCAGAAATAAGCACTTTCTCAAACAATCACGGCTACACCTTGACCATTCCTTGTTTCTGACTGGCCTTCCTGGTCAGGGTGAAGGTGATGAATGGCTAATTGGCACATCCACAGAAGAAATGAAGTATTCAACTTCTCACCTTAGCCTTGGTCTTGAGGAAACATAATTTCATCCAGAAGCATGAAAAGAAATGCTGTTTCTAGTAATATTTCCTATCGGTGATGACTTCTTGATGTGCACGCATGAGCCACAACAATGTGTATGACTCAGGATGTAGGATCCATAACTAAACCAAGGCTTTCCTAACACCTTTCCCCAAACTGTTGCTCAATCATCTGCAGATAAATCACTCAAGAAGCTTATTAAAAAACATAGATTTTTGAATCACATTCCCAGAGACTCTGATTCAATAGATCCAGGAAATCACTAGGTTTGAGGAACACAGGCTTAACCTACAAAAGAAGGGAGCGATGGAAAGTTAGGGTCTCCTTGTTCGCAATGGGGAGGATCGTGTCCAATAAAGAGGTTGGAGACTGATGTCCCAAACTCATTTGATGGGGACATTTTGTTCTTCTCTGAACCTCTTGGGGAAATGACATGATGGCCAGAAGAATTGTTGGTATGCACTATCCTCTACCATTAAAAGGAGCTAAAAAAGCCCTGGGCACCAAGATGTCAACTGTTTCCTTCAGAGTAGAGTGGAGTCTCTAAAAATAGCTTTGGAAAATAAGGAGTTGTAGAGGTTCAACAAAGAAAACAAATCAGAAATAAATTTGGCACTGAGAGAGAAAGGAGCAGAAAGGCAAACTCTCACAGGCAATGGAGAGGAAGAGGCTGTTAAATTGGGTACAGAAAAGCAGGTACATTTCTCCCACCCACGGAGCTGCTGGCTAGCACTGCTACGACATAAATCAGGAAAAGATGAGTCAGAGAATCAGCTACGATAAGCCACGTTATTGCGGGGTAACAAACCACCCCCCAAATCTCAAGGGCTTGAAAGCTCAAAGTTTTATTTCTCACTCACGCTTCATGTTCCATGAGGGCTAGTGGGGGTTCTGCTCCTTGTCATCACTCAGGGGCCCAGGCTGACAGAAGCTTCATCTCTATGTCCTTTCTAGGAGCACTGTGGCAGCATGAGAGGGTACCTCACTGTCTGATACAGCAATTAAATGTATCTGCCCAGATGTTATCACCTTTACTCACATTTCATTGGCCAAAGCAAGTCACATGACTTGGCTTGTGTCCAAGTGAGACGAGAAGGTGAAATCAGAGCACATGCCTAGAAGAAGGAGAACGGAAATAGATGTGGACAGGTCTCCTGACGACTATAATCACATGCAGAAGCTGAGGGATGGGCGATGGGGAACTGCAGAGAGATGCACTTTTTGAGCCACAGTTTGCAATTTGGGTCTCATCTTTCTCCTTACCAGTCAAGAGGAATAGACCCATCTTATGTTCCTAAAGAGTATTCCGGGCTTCACTTCTGTGTAGAAAGAAAAAGAACAATGTAGTGGTGAATACTACCACCTGTCTGTCAGTTTGTCAGACTGTGGTAGCTTGTGCATTGCTGTGATGCTGAAACTTATGCCCCTACTGTTTCAAATACCTGCAGGGTCATTGATGGTAGACAGGCTGCAGCACAACTTCCAAACTAAGACAGATGAAGAAGAAAGCCCTGATAATCTGCTTCCAAAATTAATTACAACCAAATATTATCTGCTAAAGTGCCGGAAGATAAGCTCCAAGGTTGAAAGGCACTCAAAGTACACAATGGCTGCCACTATGGATTCAAGCATAGCAATGATTGTAAAGATGGCACAGGACTAGACAATGTACTGTCTAGTACACTGGGGTCTCCGTGAATCAGAGCTGGCCTCACAATGGTTAACAGCCAGCCAGGGACCTGGAGCCAGAATGCCTGTCATTGATGTCTGGAATGTACCAGTTGTATGACCTCCAGTAAATTATTTAATCTCTCCAGACCTTATTGTCCTTATAGGGTCACTGTGAGTCAGAACTGACTCGATGGCATTGACTCCATGGCAGTGGGGTTTTGTTTTCTTTTTTTTTTTTGTCTCAGACAGATGAAAATATTGCCTGCCTCGCAGGGTTGTTGGCATGTGTTGGAAGGAGATCGTGCCAGGATTAGGCCAGAGTTGCAAACACTGGGCTGTGCAGGTGAGCCACTGGGGGTCTTAGTCACCTGCACTGCTGATTCAGGTGATCTAGGGGAGGACCTAAAGTCCTGCATTTCTAACAAGCTCCCAGCTGACACTGAGGTTGTCAGTTCTTTAACCACATTTTCAAAGGGAGAATTTAGAGTGGACGTGGTACACAAACCAGGCCCAATGCCATCAGTTGATTGCAACTCACAGCCACCCTGCAGGTTGGGTAGAGCTACCTCCATGGGGTTTCCAAGCCTGTAAGTCCTTGCAGAAGTGAACTGCTGTATCTTTCTCCCACACAGTGGCTGGTAAGTTTGAATTGCCGACCTTTAGGTTAGCAGCCAAGTGCTTAGCCACTATGTCATCAAGACTCCTTCCCAGACGTGGTAGATTATATGTATTTTTAAAACTGGATTGAGAGAGCCAAAGATTCAGTGCCGCCACCTTCAGTGAATGCAAGTTGCAGTTGCTCATTGGTACGAATGGCCATGTCATCCGATGCTTTTGGAGACAAGTGCGACACGGAGGACTAGTGGATCAGAGAGCAGCTGCTAGAATCAAGAGGCCTGGGTTTGTGTTTGTGCACTACCACTTCGTAGCCACGTGGCTCAGTCCAGTCCTAGAAACTGAATTTCAGCCCCTACCTCTGCAAAGAGAGCATAGTAATATGGGCCCACAGTCCCGTATCTGCAATTCCACGATCTAGAGAATTCTGGAAACTGCAAGATTTTTATTGTCTTTGGCGTACACTGACTTGGTGACAAACCCTGACTTGTATAGACACGAGGCTGTGGATAGCCTTTCCGTACTCCTCTTTTTTGACTGCTTCACTGTGTCACCACCCAAGTGTGACTATGTCTGAAGACAAGGTGCTGCTGTAGACATCACTGAGAGGGTGAGAAAATGTATGGTACAGACACCATGTTACCTTCCTAGGAACTAAATGTCTAACTTGAGGCCTAAGGGTTTAGCAGAAGCAGGTGTGTACCTGCAGTACCTCCTTCCCCCACAGTTTGAGATTAAGGAAAAAAATACACATTAAATATCTAGCATGTAATAGAGGCTCAACAAGCAAGAGTCATTACTCAGATGGCTTTTCCAGCACGTCACAGGTACACACGGAATGAGGCAGGAGTCTCTTGAGGAGGGTAGGTTGTACCAACTATTGACATTCAACTATTACCCAAAAGTTTGGTGATTTGAATCTACCCAGAGTTGCCTCAGAGCCCTTGTGGTGCAAAGGTTAAGAGCTCACCTGCTAACCAAAAGTTTGGCAGTTCAAATCCACCAGCCACTCTTTGGAAACTCTATGGGATGGCTTTACTCTGTCTTACTTGGGTCACCATGAGAGGGAATCAGCTGAACTGGTTAGAGGCCTGGTGATTTACTTCTGAAAAGTCACAGCCTTGAAAACTCTATGGAGCAGTTCTACTCTGCACACTTGGGGTCCTCATGAATTGAAATCCACTCAACAGTAACTAGCAACAACAGGAGCTTGTTGAATCCAGTGGGGAAGGAAATGTAGGAGACAGCGCCCTCAGGTACCCTAGAGGTGGACAGGGCAAGTCCTATTCATCTTCGCCCCTTGTTTGTCTTATACTTTGTCCTTTGAAAAAGGGTGGGAAAGAACATGGAAGTGAGTGTGCACAGTAAGTGTGCAGACAAGGAGGTCTAACAAAAGTAAGCATCCCAGCAGGAATCCAGCTTCAGAGTCAGCCGAGGACAGTTCCTTCCTGGATGCCTGTTTGAATATAGTGGAAGAATCTCACAGTCTTACTTTAGCAAAAGACGCTGAGAGGGCAGGCAGGGTTTCCATTCCTTCCTTCACCTTTCATGCACTGGGGAAACTCGAAGAATTCATTCATCTCCACTGGCCTCGGGTTTTCTCATGTGAAAATGGGCAATAATGCAGTTCATTACCGCTGACAGCCTTATTGCTGGCAAAAACTGGTTGCCTTTGCCTCATCTCCAGCTCATGCCAACCCCATGTGTGGAAGGTTAGAACAGTTCTCCATAACGCTTTCAGTCATTGGTGTTTTAGAACTAGGTCACCAGGCCTTTCTTCTGAAGCACCTCTGGCTGGACTCCAACCTCCAACCTTTCAGTTAGCAGCTGAGTGGGTCAGTGGTTTGCACCACGCGAGTACCCTGCCTTATTACCTAGGGCACTTGAACAGCAATTACAGACATAAATGCATTTTGAAAGGGAAAATTTGCATGTGCAAGTCGAGTATGATTATTAATATAACTACAAGCAAGAGAGCAACATGAGGACTGACATCACACAGGGAACTGTGGTTGGCACCTTCCCTAATCACACTTGTCAACTCTGGTGGCATTGTTATTTGCACTTACCTCCCGCACCTTCACCAGAGCCATTTCTGCTCATCAATTAAGGCCAGTGATTGAGTTTTCACAAGATAGCAATTAACCAAGCGCCTCAGGCCCCACTGTCTCTTACAGACAACTAAAACCAAGGCTTTAGGGTATCATTTAGGCCAGCAATTGATAATTACTCACACCCATTGCCCTTTAGTCAATTGTAACTCACAGCCACTGTAGCTCAGAGTAGAACTGCTCCTTGGGTTTCCCAGGAGTGGCTGGTAGGTTCGAACTGCCAATCTTTTTGTTAGTAGCCAAGCTCTTAACTAAAGCACCCCAGAACTTTGATAATTACTCAAAAGAAAACAAATGTAAACAGCACGTATATTTGTGGATTTGCCCTTCCCATTTCTTATCTTTAGCTACTCCTGCAGACTTCCTGGCCAACAGTTTCTCACTGTCTTCATGTCTCATACTGAGAGCTCTGGCTTTGGGATCAGACAGGTGGGAATGAGACCCAATCCATGCTCTTCCAGTGCCTTGTTGTGTGTCCTTTGGCAAGTCACGAAACTATCTAAGCCTCAGTGTCCCCATCTTGAAAATGGGGATAACAACTACCTCACATGTAAATAGCCACGTAAATAGGATGTTGATTGTTAAATTCCTGTTGTCTCAGAAATTTAATTAAAGTCCAAATGCTCAATATGTAGTGGGAAGTAAATACCCCTATATTCTAAACAGAGGTGCTAGTTACATCAGTAGGCTTAATAAAAGATGGGATAGTAGAACCAGTCTGGCAATAATAAGCCCCACAGAAGCAATTCCAGCTATAGGTCCCTTTCCCCAGCTCTTGAAGAAGGAAAGCATAAAGCCCATAGGCAAGCGACATTCACAGAGACTGAAGTTGCCTGGAAAAAGCTGCAGCTGTCACCACACTCCCCAGCTGGGTCCCTTGGAAGGTGCAGAATTGCAGGATGCAGTACTGTTATGGGACTGCAGTCAAGAGCAGTATAGGGTTTATGGGTTGAGTGGGTTGAGGAGTGTCTTCCAAAACAATGTGTGCCCACTCAGAACTTGTGACTGTGACTGTCTTAATCATCTACTGCTGCTGTGGAATAGAGTAAGCAATTGAAACTTCAGTATAGCAACCTTCAGTTTACCAGTTGCCAAGGTGTCCAATTCTGACTCACAGAGACCCCATATGTGTCAGAGTAGAACTGTGCTCCGCAGGGTTGAATTTTTAGAAGTAAACTGCCAGGCTTTTCTTCTGAGGCACTTCTGAATGGACTAGAACTGCCAATCTTTCAGACAGTAGCCAAGTGTATTAACCATGCTCACCAACCTGGAACCCCATAGCAACCATAGACCATTTGATACCTGAAATTGAGTGTTCATAATCAAGTTGCACTTATTTTCATAACCTAAACTGAAGAGGGGACAGATCTGTCATCAAGGGACTGAAAGGGGGTCTATGGAGCACTTGGGGATGCAGTATTTGAAGGGGACAGAAATCTATTTCCTGTTTATGATGCCACCCCCACCCCTTGAGTTCAGTCCAATCAATAAATAGGTTACACACATCAAGTGCTTAACCCAGGGACTGGAGTAGAGATAAGGAGTCAAACAGTAGTGATGTTTATGACTGTTATTTTTATTGTAACTTTCATTGCAAATGGATTTAGTTCTTTTAACCAGTGTACAGAAATGCAATATACAGTAAAACCTGTAAAAGCCATAACCTGTGTAAGGTGGGGCAGAAACCTGTTAAAGAAGGAAAACTCAAAAATTTTCCACCAAAATGAGCCAATAGGAAAGTCGTAATACTGTACCCAGTCAAAGTCAGAAAAGTTGCAAGACGTGGAAAAACAAGACCGTCCCACCCAGTTCCTGCTCGCACAGGTTCCACTGTATCTAGTAAATGAGAAGATAGAGATTTCTTACCAAGCTTTCAAAGTTAAGAGCTGTTGTCTTTACAGATGAATTCAAAACCATCTTCATGATCAGACTTCCATGTGGTCTGCCAACATATTGTAACTGAGACCTGCAAAGACCCTTTCCACACCTCTGACCATCATGAGGATGTTGTGTCTGATACCAGCTGAGCCTCAGGGAGGTAGTATGTGATTATGGCTGCCGCTCTTTCTCTCCTGGATGGCTGCTTGAGATGTAATGAAAGTCAGATGCTACTGGCCCCCACTGGAAGATTCCCCAGCATGCTCAGAGCCTCCTCTTATCTCATGTTCTGGGCTCATTTTCCTTGGCTCTTTCTCTCTGCTTTTGTAGCATGTCTATTGTTGACGTACATTTGAGAATACCAAGGACCTAGACTAAGAACCTGGGAGTTTGCTCTGCCGCTTCCTCTCACGTGGTGTCAGTATTCACATCTGTATAATGGGAATGGTAGTGCTTGCCCTGTTTGTCTTTCAGAGTTATTCTAAGATTCCATTGCACCAGTGGACATGAGAGGATTTGGAAAATTTCAAAGCACCACACAAATGATTACCAAGCAGCTGATAAGTATTCTAAGCATTCCTGGGCAGCACCAACAGTTAAGTGCTTGATTACTAGCCAAAAGATTGGAGATTTGAATACACCCAGAGAAATCTTGGAGAAAAAGGATTGGCAATCTGCTTCAGAAGAATCATAGCCATAAAACTCTATGGAGCACACTTCTACTCTGAATCACATAGTGTAACCATGAGTCAAAATCAACTCAGTGGCAACTGGTTTGGTTTGGGTTTCTTTTGTTTGTTTGCTTGCTTGCTTGCTTGTTTACTGCCATTATTTACTATACCCAGGTAATGCACATGCACGTACTTTAGGGGGAGAGATTCAAGCACGATAGAATCAGTATGAAACACATTTTGACAAACCTCTATTTGTCCCATTGCTACTTAAAGGTCCGCTCCTGTGTCCGATACTAAAATCTCCACAGACTCAGTGTTTTAGTCTACTCCTGGACCTGCCCAAACTTTGCTGATTATTTTTTAAAAAATTAAAAATTACTATCAAAGTTGGAGGTCCGTCCGGAAGCTTCTGTCCTTTTCATGAAAGTGTTACCCAGGTTGGACACTAGTGCCTCTGGAACAGCAGATATTGGGCTCAGTCCAGTCCTCCTCTTACACAACAGATGGCAGTTTGTTTGGTGTCCCCACACAGGTTGCTGGCTACCTCACTCACAGGCCTGCCTGGACTCACCTGCGCAGCCCTCTGCACTGACCCAGAATCTTCTGAGGAGAGGCTTTTGTCCTTGATGCTAATAAACAGCAGAAGGACTCTCCAGCCAAGAAAAACATTTCCGTTGGCCCCCAAGTAGAAACATCCGAGTCCAGTTGTGTCTCCAGACTGAATAGAGCAATTAAATCCACATCTGCCCCTGCCCGAAACCTCAAAAATATTAACATGCTGCACGTGTCAAGAGGATTATTTATGAAACTATTTGCTTGTCAACCCCAGGAGAACATTCTGTACTTTTTTACTGGAATACTGCTTATTTATGAACCGTGGCTCAAACACTAACTTTGGCAGGAATACTTATCAGAGAAAAATTGTATCAGCCCCTCGCAACACACAGCCTGTGCTCAGTCTTGGTGGCGCGGTGGCTGGGCAGGAGCCTGGTAGAAAGCTATTCTCTGCTCTGCTGCTGTGGGGGACAAATTCCAGATGTGGGCTTCTGCAGGGAAGGGCTTCAATTACAGATAAGAACCTTGCTCGTTTTTTCTGCTTCCTTCCTTTCGTTTAACCTCTACAACTCATTCCCAGTCTAGAAGCATGCTCAAATAATTGGAACATTTAGTGCATATAGTCTACTGTCTTTTGCACTTGATGCTTTAGCATCTCCCCCACCCCCTCCCCAACCTCATACACTCCTTCAGTTTGGAGAGATTGTGTTCGGATCACCCAGTTCTAGGATGTGGTTAGCTATTCTTTAGGTCCCTGAGTGGCGCAGTTTGAGCTCAGCTGCTAATTGAAAAGCTGGTTGTTCAAATCCACCCTGCAGTGCTGTGGAAGAAAAGACCTGCCAGTCTGCTTCCTTAAAGATTACAGCCAACACAAGAATAAAGAGGTGTATCATGAGATCTCCACTAAAAGACCTCAGTTGATGGTCCAGCGGTTTTGGGGTTCCTCTGACAGCATGGCCCCCTGCCCTGATGCTGCCCTTTCCCATAAATTATAACAAAGTTCCACTCTTTGGACAGGAATGGATTGGACTTGGCAAGGCAGAGTGACCATATATTAGAAGCACTTTATGGTTCTATACATCTATAGGATATCATCTTGCTGACCTCTGGCTGGAGGAAGGGGAGTGGACGGAGAGGAGGGGAAAGGAGGCTGCTGGGAGGATGAGACATGTATGGAGCAGAGAGGAATAGTGTGCAGTCACCGGACAGGGAGAGCAGTGGAAGCTGCATATAGGGGGGCATGTAAATTTATATGTGAATGTACATTTTCACTCAGTTATGTTAAATAAAAATTAAAAAAAAAAGATTACAGCCAAGAAAACCCTCCAGAGCTCAGTTACTCTGTTACACATGGGGCTGCCATGAGTCGGTATTCTAGCAGGTGACACACAAAGCCACTTGTTTAGAGAGCAAGGGGCTTGGTGCAGTGGGGAGTTGACTCTGATCTAGGGCGGTAAAACACTCCGAGAGCTCCTGTTGATACCAGCCTTCCCCAGAAGTCCCTGTGGAGTGAACACACGGTCTGCATTTCCCTGTAGTCAGCTTCATTGACCAACATACTCCTGAGGACAAGGCGCTAGACCCGTCCATCATCACAGTGGATTTCTTGCTGTCTCATGAGCTTCGACAATGAGACTCTAATTTATTTTTCCACTTGTTCTAGGGCTGAAGTGCCCATGAAGGAAATGGTCTGTGAGTGGATGTGTGTTGTTGGTAATAGATAAAGGAAGATGGAAGCCCAGGGCCACAGAGAGATCTGCATGCTCAGAGAGGTGACAATGTTGTCTGATGCACTCCGAGGCCTTTGTAATATTTGTTTCCCCTGTGACACCTATACTTTCTTTCTTAGAGGCCTCTCTACCCTTGCTAAATGTCAAATATTTAATAATGGCAATAATGGCATTCTCGGAGATGAAGTAAAATCCCTTCAGCTAGTTTCTTACCAAGCCACACAATATTGAAAAAAAAAACTAAAACCACTGTTGTAGAGTCTATTCTGACTCATAGCAACCCTCTAGGACAGAGCAGAACTGCTCCGCTGCTCCATGAGACACATAATGGTGATATTAAATTATTATCATTATTGCCATTCATTAAATACCTGGCATTTAGCACACTCTGATTCTTAGGAAATGCCAAAATCTTATCATCCCTATCCTACAGATTTAAAAAACAGAGGCTTGGATAGGTCAAGCAGTTTTATAATGGTCACACAGTTGAATACAGTGGAGCTGACATTTGAACCAGGAAATGATGGTAGAGAGATGGTAGTTGGAGGCAGGAGAGAGGGAGGAAGCTAAAGCATTAACCAGAGCCACCAGCTTCTGGAAGTTTGTTGTTTTTCTAGAGCTGCTCTCCCAGCCTTGGCTGACCTCCCGAGGGCTGCTTGCTTCTTGAAGGACATGTCCCCACTTAGATGACTCTAGTATGTGCATTCTGGGGGGCTCTGGGGTGAGAGGTCTCCACGGGGGAGGGCTCTGTGTCATCCTTGGGATTTTTGGCAACAAAAACACCAAAGGGTTCAACAGGAGGTTATTCAGAGTCAAGTCAAGAATCTGAAAACCCTGAAATCTCAAATTGGTCACTGGAACTTGAACTCTGCTAAATGCCTCCCCTTGCCAAGGTCAGGGCACAGACTCAAACTGACTCTAATTTTTCCTCTCCTATCCTTGGCCTTAGCCCACCTCACCCCACAGTCAGTACTGGGACTGCAGGGAGCAATGCTTTCTGGGAGGGGGAGATCCTGGGACCTCAGGCCATAGTTCAGGGTCAGGAAGCTGCTGGAGGGCTCTTCCTGGGGTATGAGGGGAGGAGGGAGGAGCTATAAATCCCAGGCCAGAGCCAGCCTACTCTCTTTGGACGCAGTGACAACAGGACTAGTTAAGAGACTTCAGGCAGCTCCAGCCCTCGGCAGGGAAAGGAGAGAGGTGCCTGGAGGATTCTTTCACACAAGATTTGTTTTGTGGTGTTACTGGCATGCTATTTCAGAATCTTCACATCCTTGTGAGTCTGAGGGAAGATGTAGGAACTGATTTGTCATTGAAGATCCATCCATGAAGTACAGGTACCTAGGTTTTAATCTCTGCTCAACTTGTGTAAACTTGGACATGTTTTAGTGATTTCATCCATGTTTTAGATGTGTCTCTGGAAAAATGGGAAGAACACCATATCCCATTTACCATAGGATTTTATTTTTTTAGCTGTCATGGAGTCACACACTGGATTGTGGCAACTCCATGCACCACAGAACAAAACGCTGTGCAGTCCTGTGCCCTTCCCACAGGGTTGGTTGTAGCTTTGACAATGTTCCACTGTGACCCACAGAGTTTTCAGAACTAGATCGGCAGGCCTTTGTTCCTCATTCATCTTAGTCGGGAAGCTCTGCAGCAGCCTGCTGAGCACCATAACAACACCACAGGCCTCCTGTGACAGACCAGTGGCAGCTACACATGAGGTACGTTGGCCGGGAACCAAGCCTAGACGACACACATGCGAGGCAAGAATTCTACCATTAAATTATCCAGGTCTCATAGATGGTATGGGTCACGGGGTGGTACAAAGGGTTTGCATTCGAGTACAGTCGAATGTTGGCAGTTCAAACTCGTGCAGCAGCACCACTGAAGAAAAAGAGCTGGTATTCTGCTCCTGTTGAGATTATAGCCAAGACCAACCAACCTGTGGAGCACTACTGCCCTGTAACACGTAGGGTCACCAACAGAGAGAATCAACTGCAGTACAACGATTAGATTGGGGGTTTTGTTTTGTTTTGTTTGGGGTTAGTTGTGTATTTGAGCTCTTAGACCAGCTCCTTCATTCCAGGGCATGTGACTTTGGATGAGTTACCAAATCTTAGTTTCCTTGTCCTTAAAATGAGAATAATAATATGCCTGCTCTATGGAGGTGTTACGAGGATAAACAAGAACATGAATATGAAGAGATTTGGTTTTTGGCATGCAATTATGGCTCAATAACTGTGTTATTTTATTATTATTATTAATCAAACTCCCTGGAGACATATTAAAACAATGGAGAGGAATGTACTTGGGACACTGTGCATTAATGTAGGATGGCTAAATTAAGTTCAGAAATGTAACCAGATTGGGCCAAGTGGCATAGTCAGGCATCACTGGTTTAGGAAATGAACTCACTTCTGAGGTTATAAAAACTATACCCAGTTGACCTCATTAAAAGAAAGTTTATTTGCTGGAAGGGAGGTGCGCAGATGGAAGCTCTTAGGAAATAGAGTGATGCTTTGGATCAGGGCTGATGACAGTGTGGGGACTGCCAGAAGATGAGGAGGATGCGGCTCTGGAAGGTACCTCTGCCAGCTGCTCAATGGCCTGCCCTTGCTCAAGGCCAACATCTAAAGGAAAGGACTCCTATGAATGGGAGGAGCAGGATTTCCAGACTTGGACTGCACACCAACAGGTATGGACTACTGGGAAGAGCAACTACTTTTAAAGCAGAGACTCCCAGGTACAACTACTCTCTCAACATTTCCTTAATGACCTTGGGCAAGTTTCTTAGCATTCGTTTCCTCAGGCTATAAGGTGTAGATAATAAATGCGTGTAGTTTGGGTTTGCTATAAGGATTTTTTAAAAGTAACATAATAGATGCTTAACTCATGAGGTGCCTTACTTTTGTTGCACCTCAGTGAAACGAGCTAATAGACAGTGCTGTGAAATGAAAACCCAGATCTTTGTAATTGCCTTGACGGCTGAGCACAAGACCCCTGGAAAGGCAAGGTCAACACAGGGTCAACTTACAGTCAGGATGCAGAGGGAACTGAGGCAAGAGACTCTACCCCTCCTTAACTCTAGAAATGTCAGACTAACTATTATTTTTAATTTTTATGTATATGTATACACATGTGCACACACATGTGTATACATGGAAACCATGGTAGGTATGGTGGTTAAGAGCTATACCCATTAACCAGAAAACAGGCAGTCTGAATCTCCCATGTACTTCCTGGAAACCAGATGGGGCAATAAAGTTGGAATAAACTCAACAGCAACAGGTTTGATTGTACATTTCAATGACACTGATTACTTCTATCATGTTGAGCAATCACCAGTACCAGTTGCCAAATTTTCCATCACCATTAACAGATTCTGACTGCTTCCTATACAACAATTAGTCATTTAACACTGCTGTAACAGATATACCACAAGTAGATGGCTTTAAAAAGAGAGATCTATTTTGTCGTAGCCCAGTAGGCTACAAGTCCAAATTCAGAGCCTCAGCTCCAGGAGAAGTCTTTCTCTGTTGGCTCTAGAGAAACATCTTTGTCATCAATCTTCCCCTGAACTGGGAGCTTCTGAAGAGCTGCAACTCAAGGCCCAAAGGACAAGCACTGCTTTCTTGGTGGTTTGAGGTCCCCGACTCTCTGTTTGCTTCTCTTTCCTTTAAACCCCAAGAGATTGCCTCAAGGTACAATACACTCTTACACACTGAGTCCTGGCTGCTAACACAACTGCTGCCCATCCTCCCTCATTACTGTCAAGGAGGCGGGATTTACAACATACAGGAACATCACACAGGACTGGCAATCATGATTTAGCCAAATTGCTACACATACTTTTGGGGGGACACAATTCAATCCATGACACCTTGTTTCCCCCTCTCCTTCTCTCAAAGCCACTAATAAACTTTGTTCTCTGTATATTTGTCTCTTCTTGATATTCCATAAAAAGTCGGACAGCACAGTATCTGTCCTTTTGTGACTGACTTATTTTACTCAGCAAAATATTTTCATCCTTCATCCATGCTGTGGCATGGATCAGAACTTCATTTCACTTTATGGCTGAGTAGTATTCCCCTAATGAGCAGCAGTTAAACACTTGGCTGCTAACTGAAAGGTCAAAACAATCAAATGCACCATGGGAAAAAGATGTGGCAATCTGCTTCTCCAAAGATCTGCAGCCTTGGAAACCCTAGGGAGTAGTTCTGCTATGTCCTACAGCATCGCTATGAGTTGAAACTGACTTGATGGCAATGGATTTAGTTTGGATTTATGTATTCACTGAGCCTTGTTTTTTTATCTATAAAATGACTGACAGCAGTGCCTACCTCATAGCCAACCCTCAGTAAGTGATTGTTAACGGTTACACGAAGAAGGCAAGTAGGTGCTGGACTGGTTTCCCTTCTGTAGATCTCAGCTTGGAGCTGAACTGTCATTAGGTCAGACCCAATGAATCACCCCTTTCCCACTGTCCTCTGTATCGTTTTCCCATTCAGATATTGGAAGGGTCACGTTGAGGGTCATTCACTCATTACAGCACCACTCAGCACTAGAGATCTTTCTGGGCAACTTCTGGGTTCTCATACCCAGAAAACACTACCACGATTGCTGCTTCAAAAGCACCCCACAATTCCTGCTCATTACAGGGGCAGCCCAAATATTGGCAGCTAAAGATGTAATCAGTGTTATCAGGGGCAACAACAAGATTGGGGCCACAAATTAACCAAGTGTAAAATCACTCTCCAGTAAACAATTCTAGATAATTGCCCTGAAAAGAGAAGCTTCAATCTCCCCAGCCACTTTTCCCATTCCTTTTGAAATCTATTTTCAGAAAGAGACGTAAATATAGATTAGAGCTCAAATAAATGACAAGTGAGTCAAAATATTTAAAGGAAAGGAGTCTGATTCATGAGCCACTGATTGCAGTTTATAATTGCTCCTTTCATGCTTACTGGGCTTCCCAGGCAAGACTAGGACATGGAGAGGCCTGATACAGTAGCAGGTGTGAGGTTCTCCCTCACGCAGCTGGGCAATGCCAGTGTTTGGGCCTAATCCACAAAATGCCAGAGGCCAAAGAAGGAATCAAGGAAGTGGGAGCGTGTCAGCAGGGAGAGGTAAGATAAAGATAAGGTAAGGTAAAGCCAGGGAACAAGAAAGACAAACCAGCATGGTTGTTGAAAGACCAGATGATGAGAACAAAGAGGTATAAATCCTACCACTTGGATGGATGGAGGGAGGGAGGGAGGGAGGGAGGGAGGGAGGGAGGGAGGGAGGGAGGGAGGGAGGGAGGAAGCAAGGGAGGGGTAGGGGTGGGAGTGGGAGGATGGGGGATGGGTGAATGGATGGATGGATGGATTAATGGATGGATGGACAGACATATACATAGATGCATGGACAGACAAACAGAGAGATAGAGATGGGACAGGGGCAGAGATACAAGTAGGGATAGGGATAGGGATGGGGTAGGGATACAGCTGCTGTTGAGTCAACTCCAACTCACAGTGACCTTAGAACAAAATGTTGCATAGCCCTGCATCATCCTCGTAATTGCCAGTATGTGCAAGTCCATCTTTGTGGTTATTGAGCCAATTCATCTCACCAAGGGTCTCCCTTCCCCCGGCTGGCCCATTATTCCATCGTGCATGATGTCCTTCTCTAGCAGTTGATCCTTTCTGATAACACATCCAAAGCAGCAAGTGGGGCAATGTTCTGTTGTGAGCCATGAGTTTTTACTGGCTCATTTTCAGAAGTATCTCACCAGACCTTTCTAGTCTTAGTCAGGAAACTTCAGTGAAACCTGTCTACCATCTCTGAGCCTACTGGTATCTGAGATACCTGTTGGCACAGTGGTTAAGTTCTGTTTGCTAACCCAAAAGTCAGCAGTTCAACTCCTCCAGGCACTTCTTGAAAATGCTATGGAGCAGTTCTATATTGACCTATAGGGTCACTGTGAGGTGGAACTGACTCCGTGGCAGTGGGTTTGGTTTTGGTTTTTGTTTTTGTTTATTTTTTTTTGGTGTCATCATGTAAAGGCATTCAACTTTGTGGATCAT
The DNA here is from genome assembly GCA_028571685.1 of Heterohyrax brucei. NCBI lineage: Eukaryota > Metazoa > Chordata > Mammalia > Hyracoidea > Procaviidae > Heterohyrax > Heterohyrax brucei. The sequence goes on from CM053141.1 coordinate 178,517,760, forward strand.
AGCAAACTATGAATAACATTGCAAAGAATGGAAATTCCAGAACACTTAATTGTGCTCATGTGGAACCTGTACACAGACAAGAAGTCATTCAAATAGAGTAAGAGGATACTTCATGGCTTAAAATCAGGAAAGATGTGTGTCAGGAAAGATGTGTATCCTTTCACCATTTTTTCAGGTTTAGAGAGAAGGTAGACAGTTCCTGAATTCCCGTTTTCGGCCAAACACTACTCTGGGTGTATTAAAAATCTCTTCTCATTTATTCCTCATAACACCTCTATGATGTAAGTATTTTTGTCCCCAACCTACATAGGTGAAGAAACCAAGGCACAGACATGTTAAGCAACTGTGCAGCCACACATGGTCACCAGTTGATCAAGTCACAAACCTGGGGGTCATTGTCGGTTCCTCCCTCTCCCTGACCCTCTGTATCCAAACCTTTGCCAAATCTCACTGATGCTTTTCCTCCTTAATGTTTCTCAAATTCATCATCTCTCTCCACCTCCATCACAACTGCTATGATCCCATCTGCCTGTTGTCTTTCAGCTGAATTGCCACAATCACTTTCTATCAGGTTTCCCTGACTCTTGCACTGCCCCATCTCCAATCCATTTTCCACACAAAAGCCATCGTAATTTCCACGAAATAAATCAGATCTCATCACCAGCTTAAATGGCTTCCCTGCCCTCTTGGGATGAAACCTAAACTTTCTCTGTCTAGGCTAACAATCCTCATCCCTGCCCCAATCCCACCTCATCTTATTCTTGGTCCCTGTGCTTCAGCCGTATGTGCTTATTTTTAATTGTTCAAGTTCACCAAACTGTTCATCATCTCGTGATCTTTGGGCATGCTGGTCCTTATACTTGGAACACCGTCCACACGCACACCTGGCTGGTTCTGCTGGTTTGCCTTTGATTACTAACCAAAAACTGATGGTTCAAACCCACCCAGTGGCACTGTGAAAGAAAGACCTGGCAATCTGCTTCCATAAAGATTACAAACAAGAAAACCCTAAGAAGATCATTTCTTCTCTGTAACAGATGAGATCACTATGATTGGGAATCAGCTTGATGGGGGCTAGTTTAACTTGAATGTAGCCTTCAGTGCTCAGTCTAAATAACTCTGATCACCTTCACCTATAAATCATTTCCACCTTGTTGTTCTATGGTTGGACACCATGTACTTCTGCTTCAAAGACTCTGTTACAGTTTGTACTTAATGTTTATACTTTCCAAAAATACTTGATGAGAATGAAGATCTTCTGGTATGTTCACTATTGCATGTCCAGTGTCTAGCACACAGGGCCTGCAGTATTGCTGGTACTCAGTAAATATGAGGTCTGACAATTGAGTCCATAAACTTAACTATTCTCAGTGATACCTACCTCACTGCTGACTATCACCATGGTCACCTTCGAAGTACTCCCTTGGGAAGCTATGCACCCATGCCAGCACCTACTCCACCCTTCAATGCAATTTTGGAACTCCTTCTGAAATGGCCATTGCACACAGTGGCAAGGCAGCAAGTTTGAAAACTTAATTGTATAGTTGTCCGGGAAGGAGCTTTTAGCCAGTAAACAAATAACTGTATTAGAACACCCTCTCTACTCACCAGATTTGGCCCCCAGTTACTTTTTTCTTTACCCAAAGATAAGGGAAATGTTGAAAGGAAGATGCTTTGGTGACTTTCAGGACATCACGGATAATACAATGACATCTCTGATGACCATTCCAGAAAAAGAGTTCCAAAGTTGTTTTTAAGGGTAGACTAGGCACTGGCATCAGTGCATAGCTTCCCAAGGGGACAACTTGGAAGGTGACTACAGTGATATTCAGCAGTGAGTTACGTAGCACTTTTTCTATCATGAGTTTGCGAACTTAATTGGAAGTCCTCATACTTGTTGAATGAATTAATGAAAGGCAGCATTGGCATTCATGCTGGGTTTATATGACTGTGAAGTTCTATTCACTATACCATTCAGGCAATTGCCTCTTGAAGGTCATAATTAAAATTCACCCATGACATACCTTCTGTGTCTGACTATGATAAAGTATACTGATTCAGACCAACCTTGTAAAAACAACTATAAAGCCTGGATTAGTTATTTTTTAAGTCTCTCTGACAGCATCAGAAAGCACCTGAGGCAGCCAGGACTTGAGGACACAAGATTTTAGAGAAAGGGAACTTCAGGGGAAATGAACCTGATGTTTTGTTCCACTTTCCACCTTAAGGTGTCCGCCAACTCCTAAACTGAGTGGAGGGCCCTGGATGACACAAATGCTTTGCACTCCACTACTAACTGACACATTGCATTGGGAAAATCTGCTGCAAAGGATGTCTTTAAAGTACTGAAAAGTAAAGATGTTACCTTGAAATTAAAGTGCACCTCACCCAAGCCATGGTATTTTCAATCTCATCATATGCATGCAAAAGCTGGATGATGAACAAAGAAGACAAAAGAATTGATGCCTTTGAACTATATGTTGGAGAAGAATGTTGAATGTACCATGGACTGCCAAAAGAACAAACAGATCTGTTCTGGAAGAAATACAACCAGAATGCTCCTTGGAAGCAAAGATGGCAAAACTGTGTCTTACATACTTTGGACGTGGAGTAAGGAAAGAGCTATCCCTGGAGAAAGATATTATGCTTGGGAGTGTGGAGGGCCAGGGAAAAAGAGGAAGATCCTTGACAGGATGGATTGATACAGTGGCCACAGCAATGAGCTTAAGCATAAAAACCACTGTGGACATGGTGCAAGACTGGGTAGTGTTTTGTTCTGTTTTGCACAGGGTCACTATGAGTAGAAACTAACTTGACGGCACCTAACAGAAACAATAACACTAACAGAAGGACTGACAGTTAAAATTCACCCAGTGGCTCCACAGAAGAAAGGCCTGGTAATCTACTCCCATAAAGATTACAGCCTAGAAAAACCCTATGTAGCCCAGATCTGCTCCATAACACACGCAGACACCATAAGCTGGAATTGACTCAGTGGCAGTGGGTTTGGGGTTTTTGTATTAGTTTATATAACTGGGTAGGCATGAGAGGCCAGTAAGCAAAGAGCAACTGATCAGAAGCTAAAAGAAAAGGGAATACAAAAGCTCTCACAAAGAGACAAAAATCAGACCTGCCAGACGCTTAGAATGAGGGACCCTGGTAAAGGCAGTTCAGACCAGGAATAAGAACAAATCTGAAATACAGCAACCCTCACTAAGGTTAAATCCCAGCATAGAACCATCTCAACCTCTGGCTAGATTGGCACAATCTGCTCCTTCAGTAACTGCTGGACTGAAGAAAAACTGTTTTCTCTGGAAAACAATGACATCATCTAGAGCTTCCATAACTTTTCATGCACAATGCCCAGCATTTTCCTCTTCACAGGATGGCATCTTCAGAGAAGATGTAATGTGAATTCCACGCAAGTCTGAATCCCCCGGACAGGCCTAGGCAGAGTCTAAGGGCAGAGGACAGGGTGAGGAGAAGTATCCTGGATGGCTACACTGGGCTGGCAATTTGAAGTTGCTAATGGAGGGCTGAACTGACGGGAATCTGCCTGTGACAATAGCTGCTTTCTGTGCAGTCACATACTGACATAACAAGACCCTGTACAGAGAGCACACAAAGGAAGTGTCAGCAAGGGGCGACTTCCTTTTCGAATGGCTATGAAAATAGCTTCATATTAGAATAATCTAATGCTACAGCTAGAAGGGCCTTTAGCATCTGTCTAAGTCTAACCTCTAAAGCCTTTGCTTTCTTTGACTGAGGCCCTGTGAGAGGAAGTGGTTCTCCTACATTCATACAAAAAAGTCAGAGTTGGTTCTTGAACCCAGGAAACTGGGCTCCCTATCTAGCCAAACACCCTCCCCTACTCATGGCCTGATCGAAGCTCCAAGCTCAGATGATCTAGCCAGCAGCCCATCAATACCACAGACAGCTTCAACAAGACAATGAATGTCATGTTAGACATCAGATGATAAATGTGATTCCTCCTCCGCAAAGAGGAGCCTTAATGGAAAGAATACAACGGCAATCACATGGAGTTAAATTCTTCATCTCCCCAAAGACCCCACAACATTTTCCAGTTTATAGTGTTGTCCTAATAAATGCAAAGGAGGTCATAATTCTCTGTTATTATTTAAAATAGCTGTGAAGCCCTGGATTAAGTAATACATCAAGCAGGATGTTTTCTATCAAGTAGTAGCCAGGTCTTTACAAAACACAAGATGGGCACATTCATCTGTGTTGTTTTCTTCAAAATCACAAGGCAAAGCCTCAGAAAATAACAGCAAGCAGGGCTACAGGAGGTCTGGTTGTAGTCCTTGCTTTGGCACTTAGTTTTGGGCAAATCTCTGAAACGAGAACTAAGGTGGTGGTTTGAATCTACCCAGTAGTGCCCAGGAATAAAGGTCTGGTGATCTACTTCCAAAAGGTCACAGTGTTGAAAATTTTGAAATACATGGAGCTGTCATGAGTCACAGTTGACCTGATGGCAACAAGCTTTGCATTTTATCTTGTTTTTATTGAGCTCTGTGCTAAGAACTTGTAAGTCTCCTTTCTTATAATACTCATGACAGCCTTCTAAGGGAGAGACTGAAGAAATGGAGTCTCAGGGGGCTTCGATCCTGTTTAATGACACCATGTAACTGGTATGACAGGTGGGATCAAACTCAATTACAAAGCCTTTGGTTCTAGAACCAGAAGCTTTTTCATTTTGTCCTGTTTGTTCTTGGTTTTACCAATGTCTTATTGTTTTAATTTCCACAAGCCTGGCTGAAGCTTCCCACCTCGTGGGGTATCTAAATAACCTTGACTCAAACATCACTCCTTCCACTATTTATGGCAGAACATAAAAGTCTTCACAGGCCTGCATTATCATATGACGTGGTCTTCAACTTTGCATCTGCAAGTACTGGCCCTGTCCAATACATTCCAAAAGTCATGTCCCTAAAAAAAGTTACTATAACAAAAAGGCCATGGGTTGAGAAACCTTAAAAACCATTTATCTGAAAGTTTCATGGTGTGGGGGGTGGCAGATCCTAGTACACAGTTCAGCCTCTCCTTCCCCACCATCCCCATCTAGCTGGCTCTCCTGACTACTGTGTCTTCTCCTTGTCGCCTTCTCCTGGGGTCCCAAATGCCCTGAGTGGGACAATCTGCTCCTTTCTCACAAGCCTTGTGTTTGGCCACCCTTCACAGACTATAAGGTGTCACCTGTCCAGGCTGGCTTCAACCAAGATTTGTGACCATGTGACCAGGGCTCTCTCTAAACCAGCATCTCAGGTACTTGCCACGAAAACACTTTGTTTCCTATAGATTACATACTAATTGAAGGAGTTGAAAGACACAGAAAATTCCCAAACTGGGCTCTCTATATCCATAAGACCATGAACTGTGGTCAGTATTTCCAAAAGCTAGATAAATCCCGCTCATTGATCTGCAAGGAAGGTGCACAGAAGTATCACATGTCCTTGTTTGGAGCTAGAATTACATCAGCTCTGTGTAATGTCTGTGGTTCTCTCATGCTGATCAAAAGCTCTGATAGCTATTTATGTTTCTGGTTAGTTAAAAGAGATTCAATAAATCCCTTATTATTTAACATGTATTATTTCAGTCATTCACTAAACATTAATGGATCATTAGTTTAGATCAAGCTCAGGTATTCAGTGGTAAGCAAGATAACGCTTGACCTTCAAGGCGGTAAGCGAAAAAACGCACCAAACCCATTGCCATCCAGTTGATTCGAACTCATAAAGACCCTATAGGAAGAGGAGAACCTGCCCCATTGAGTTTCCAAAGAGAGCCTGGCAGACTCAAACTGCCAACCTTTTGGTTAGCAGCTATAGCACCTAACCACTAAGCCACCAGGATTTCCAAGGTGGTAGCAGACAGTAAATAAACAAATTTGCATAACAGTGTTTGGCAGTTGCTGTTATTGTTACATGCCATTGAGTCAGTTTTAACTCTTGTACAACCGAAGAAAATGCTGCCGGTTCCTGCAGCATTGTCACAATTGTTGCTTTGCTTGAGTACATTGTTGTACTGAAGAAGAAAAAAAAAACTGTGGGAAGGGAGGTGCTATTTTGAGTGGATGGTTCAAGGAAGGCCTTTCCGGGAAGAAGAGTTAGGACAGAGAACTGAAAGAAGTGAGTCAGCCTTATGGTTGCGGAGGAGTGGGTGGGAGGGTGGGAAGTACTTTAGTCATTAGGAATGGCAAGTGCAAAGGCCCTGACGCAGGAGTGGTATCTCTGCTTTTTGATCCCCTATAATTTCAGCTGGCACCTATGTTTGGAAGGCTTTCCAAGGTCCTGGCTCAGTGGCAGGACATCGTTTCGCCTTCACAACTCTTACTAACTAGAAAGTCCTTTCTGCATTTTTCAGTCCAAATCCCAAAGTCAGACAGTAGCCAACTGACCAGTTCTTCTTTTCATGCCAGCCAAAGTTCGGCCTGTATTTGAGTCAGATACTGCCTCTGGCTCAGTTAGCAAGAACCCTGGAAGGTATAATTCCTACTAAATACGGCAGCTAAACAGCAGGAATTTAAGCAGATGTGTCTGTGGCAGGCCTTTCAGAGCCCTGACAGGAGACCCTTATGGAACAAACCTTGGGAAATAAATAAGCTGGTGTTAGGGTGATCCAACCCATCCCAGTTTGCATGGCACTTTTCCAATTTTAAAAATCAAATTCCCATATCCTGGGACTACTTCAGTCTCAGGCGAACCAAAATGGTTGGTCCCACATAGCTAGTGTGGTCCTTCCTAGGACAAGAAGTCTTGGAATTTGGGAATCTATGCTTTGACAAGACCCCTATTCAAATCCAGTTTGAAAACTTCTGGTTAGTTTTACATGTCTTTCTACAATGTTTTTAACCCAAAATACATTCCAACTGAGGACAGAAGCCCTGATGAGATTTGGTGTCAGATCTTCATTAGACTCTAATTGTAGCAATATTTCTTTTGGGGTTGCATCGTGCTACTCGGCAAACACATAGGCAGGAGGTTAGAATGCTAGTTCAGCATCTAATTTGCATACAATATATCTTAGATCTTAATGTAGACCTGGGCACCAAAGGCTTTTCCCCAGAAAGGAAACAGGTCAGAGAAAGACTGCTCAGAAAGTGTGAAGTTTCACGCTGACTCCTCTAATCTCCAGAGTGACAATAAAGCAGGCGGTCCCTTCCCACGGCTTTCATCACCCGCAGTCAGAGATGAGCTTTCTTTAGGCGCAATCAAGTGCTTTCAAAGCCTAAAAGTCAGTGAAAGTTACTTGTCCATTTCCATTTCATTCAGAACATGCGGGAAATAAATTACTCTTTGGCAAATGGATAAGAAGGGGGACAGAGAACAAAAAAACAAAAGAGTGTCTGTATTCCAGGAGTGTCCAGGAACTGTGCGGAAATGCTAAAATATCCAGGATCATGCACAACCATTTAAGATTTCATATACCTACAGAATGTAGAGTTGGAAAGGATCTTAGAGATAAGTCCTATTCTGTGCACTGACATAAAGGGACACTGAGTCCCCAAAAGAACATGTGGTCTTTCCAAAGTCACTTAGTTGGTTGGTGGCAGAGAACTAAAACCTTGACCTTCTGCCCAGCACACTTTTTGTTACACCAGATTGTTTCCATATTTCCTCTGTTTATTTCATTTATCCTCTTCCATACTGCTTTTCTAAAAACATTTTCCAGCATGTAGAATCTTTCCCAAATATTCTCTGATTTTCAAAGACCAGTTCCTATTCCATATGCTTCAAAAAGTTATTAGTTACTCTAGGGATAATTTCTGCTTTGTTCTCTGAAACTATCACATTTTAATGTGAGTCCTCCATGTGTTTCTGTTGCTCAAATGACAAGATACAATTTAAATTGTCCTAAGTGAAAAGAGAGCACCCTGGCTGTATAGTAGTTAAGAGCTATGGCTGCTAAGCAAAATGTTAGCAGTTAGAATCTACCAGGCAAAAAGAAAAAAGGGCAATTTCTTAGCTACAAAATTGAAATCCGGGGGTAGATCTAACATAAGAGATGAAGGATCGTGGGGCTCAGACAATAGCATCAAGGCTCATCACGATTCTTTCTCTTCCTCTGGGTGGGTTCCTTTCTCAGGCCATCTCCACTTTGGCATAGAAAAATGGCTGTCAACAGTTCCACCTTGAATCTTGTTCTCTTAGCAGCATCAACTAGGCACACATTTTCTCTTTCCCAGTGATTCTACAACGTATCCCAGCAAGATACTCATTGGCTCTGATTGGGTCACCCGCCTGCTGAAGTCCTGCTGTGCTCACTTCCTCCTGGACGCTGGAGATAATCACCAGCTCAGGTCCACAGACTTGTTGCCGTTAGATGGTGACATTTCCATCTTAGGGACACTTAGCCATTATTACATTATTATGGACAATGTAGTATGATGGGCGGAAACCCTGGTGGTGTAGTGATTAAGCGCTATGCCTGCTAACCAAAATGTTGGCAGTTCCAGTGCATCAGGTGCTCCTTGGAAACTCTCCAGAGCAATTCTGCTCTGTTGTTTAGAGTTGCTATGAGTCAGAAGTGACTCGAAGGCACTGGGTTTGGGATTGGGGTTTGGTAGCATGTTGAGAGTTCTCAAATGTCAGGTTTTGCAATCATCATGCCTAATGTCACAATAGTTCAGCCCTTGGCTGTTAACTGAGGGTTGATGGTTCAAATCCATAGAGCAGCTCCATAGGAGTAAGACCTAGTAATATGCTCTCATAAAGATTATACCCTAGAAAATCGTGTGGGGTTATTTCTATAAGGAAAATGGGGTTGCTATGAGTTGAAACTGACCCAATGGTATCTAACAGCAATAACAACAGTGGAGTTTTAATATGATGCCCTTTCTGAGGCCTTGCTGTGTCCTGAAATGACCTCATGCCTGGTGAGCCAAATTCCATCATCACCAACCCAGAAGCATCCTCCTTAGGAAACTAGGGCATTTCAAGAAGCTTTAGTCACTGAACATTCTATAGCCTGCTGTTTCTTGGAATGTTTTACAGATTTCTTTTTTTTTAGCTTATCAGTGTAATCTGTAACTTCAGAAAGAGTTTTGTGTCATGGAGTGAAGTTTTGCAAGTTTCTGACTCAAACCTCTGATGACTGCTATGCCCTTGTTCAAACCAATCGCTGTAGCTGTATGAATGTGATGCTCCCATCAGTCAGGACCAAGTCACCTGGCTACCTGACCAGCTCCACATGGTCACAGGGCAGAACTAACTATACCACTGAGTCTTTTTAATAGCCTACTTTTTCTATATAATGCTGAGCAGCTCCTAAGAACATGGTGTGTGAATCGGTAATTCTACTAAGCAGAAAACCAAACTCTATTTTCACAAGAAGAGGATACAGATGTTGGACAGAGAATAAAAGTGGAGACCCGTCACAAGAAGTGTTCTCCCACTCTTTCATGCCTGTAAACCCTGCTTTTTCCAAATTCATTTTAGGCTCCTTGGGAGTGAAAACAGAGCTTGTATCTAATTGTTCCTGTTGACTAGTCACAAGCAAACATTTATTGCGCACTCACAGACACATAGAGAAGCCTTAAAGACTAGACATTACTCCAGATTTCAGGTGCCAGTTTAGCGCAACAAACATATCCTTAGTATTTACAGTGTAACCTTAGTATTTACAGTGTACCAAGCACAGAGCCAGTGCTGTGGGTACAAAATTGAATAAGATAGATCCCTACCCTTAAAAAGCCTCATTCTAAATCAGTTAAACCAGTTGTCATGTACTTATGGTGACGCCATGGGTGTGAGTAGAACTATGCTTGACATAGTTTCCAATGGCTCATTTTTCAAGAACAGATCACCAGGTCTTTCTGCTGCGACACCTCTGGGTAGATTTAAACCACTAATCATTCAGTTAGCAGCTAAGAGCTTAATCATTCGCACCACTCAGGGACTCCAGCCTCATCTTAATGGAAGTAAAAACAGCCACACCTCCATTCACTGAACATCTCCTATGGCCTATATTACATATACCTTAATCTTAAGTATTAGCCCAACAACTGCAAGGTATGATTTAGTATTTCAGGATAATTTTACTGAGATCCAAGGAATGACACTTAAAATCTGATCAGCAAACTTGGAGGCCAAATAGAGCTATCAGAATATCCAACATCGTATCGCAAGTAACTACTAGAAGTGGAGAATTATTGTTGTGCACTGGTTCAGAGTTGGTTCTAGTCATCTAGATATGTAGACATTAATTAAAATAATCTTTAAAATTCATTGCAGAAGTACTTTAGCAACATCTTTAGGCTTAAAAAACTATGAAAGGCCCTTAAGACCTCATTGAGATCACCCCACTGTCTGCACACTCACACCTTTAATTTTACTTTTGAATAAATTGCACCTGCAACCTTTTCTCTAAGAATTGCAAAGCTATTCAGTCCTTCAGAGGAGCTCAGTGCCAGATATATGTAATGTACTATAATTAACATTTTTGTCATAATTCTTTGTTTATCTTTAATGGAACACCCTCTTTGTGGCTGCTGAACACTACTTCTGGTTGATTAGGCATTTACTATTTAATAAGTTTCAAAAAGAAATGAGCAGAATTAGTATAGTATCTTGAATAATGAGCTATTAATGTATTTTTAACGACCAAGATGTTCCCACAAGAAAGAAACTTGTTGATTTTTGTCGCTTTTACATTATCAGGAAAATGATCTGCACTTCCACTGGATGTTGTTTTATTACATGAAGTGGGATTATGTTTTACTACATTCAAAGCACTCTTTTAGAAGCTGACTTGATACAGGGACATTGTTACCAAAAGAAGAATGAGCTTTGGCACCAGAATTGTTTATAAAGTACAAATTGAGACATTTTTATAGTATTCTACTTTTAAAAAAATCTTTCCCACAGAAGATCTCACTTTGTCTCCTTTGATCCTTGCTTGGTAGTGGCAATTAACCCATTTTAAAGATGGGCAAAGTTAAAAGGTTTCATAGGAAGCTTAAAGGGTAGTGAGTTTATGTTAACAAGAGAGAGATAATTCAAAAAAGGAAGATGAGAATGATTGTGTAACTCAGTGTTAGAATATAATCAATGTTACTGAATATGCAAAAATTGTTGAACTGTATGTTCTGCTGTACATATTTTCAACACCCAAAAATAAATAAATATTTTTAAAAGTTAAATAAAAGCCTGCAAGATAATAATGATAAAACATGTCCTGCTTTTATTCTCTCAACTAGAAGGATCATTTCTTCTGGGTATGATTCTCAGTACAATCATGCTGTTGACTCACTTTTTTTAAGAGGAAAAGATTATATAACCTCCCTGGATTCCAGTTTTTTCACCTTTTAAATGGAGAAAATTATAACAACTAAAGGAGATAATTCAGGCAAGGCACTAGATCTTCCCCACCTTTATGAAAGGATTGATAATTAAAAGGAGAATTCTAGACACCCAGTGAGCCCTAGAACACAGCATAAGGCTGTCAATTTGAACTACATGCCACTGAACAGGAAATGTGTTCTCTTCTACCTTTGTTGAATCCCTGCCTTCACAGACTGAAGGTAACTTGTAAATTTTTTTCTTCTGTCTTAGCTGGCAGGTGGAGTTTGGGCTTAACTGGCAGTAAAGCTCACACACACTGCTGATGGGACCAGCAGGTGGAATAGCCACAATTTGAGAGCCTGGCTCTCTGGGCATTTCGGCCCCTCCACCCTCTCTTTCCAAACCTCTGTCATAGAATCGGCTACTCCACAGCAAGTGGGAGAGCTTGTGCAAGATGCCATCTTGTCCGACTGGGAACTGGAGTTACCCAAGCAGAGGCCTCAGTAGGGGCTAATTCCCAGGCTGGGAGGGAGTGCCCATCATTTCTTTCTCTAGCTTAGTCAGCAAGTGGGGCTTGGGCTTAACTGGCAGCAAAGCTAAGCTGCACTGCTGATGAGACCAGCAGGTGGAACACCCACACTCTGAGAGCCCAGCAATGGTCTCTGTGCATCTCAGAATCTCCACTCTCTCTTTCCAAACCTCCACCATTGAATCAGCTATTCCACAGCAAGTGGGAGAGCTTGTATGGGACACCATCTTGTTCAACTGGGAGGTGAAGTTACCCAAACAGAGGCCTCTGCAGGCACTAATTCCCAGGCTAGCAGACAGTGCTAGCCCGGGGAGCACTTTTCCAGCAGAAAAGCTGTGTTTAGCACAGTGTGACCTTACGTATGGGGCCTGGCAACAGATAACAGCAGTAGCCTTTGCATATTTTGAACTAGTTTACAGCACCTGGGGTTGGATACAGAAGTACTTACTTTGCCAGCTGGGAAGAGGAGCTTGCACCCCTGACAGCCTGACTGATTTTGGAAGCTGTCAGATAGCTTTTACCTTCTAATATAAGACTACACAGAGAAGTAACTGCAGTGCATTCTCACAGCATCCCTTCCAGCTTTTACTGACCCACATTATAGGGTCAGCTGATGGCCCCCCAGTAACTCCATAAGTAGGGTCATGTCTTTGCCAATCAGGAAGTAGAGCCTACTATCCCAGAGATTCCACTGGGCCCAGTCATTGAAGTACATAGAGGTGACTGGTGATCACCTTCCTTATGAGACTGTGCTTTAGATCCTATTAAGGTAATACTGGCAAAACTAAACAACCTCCAGATGCCCAAAAAGCAACAAACTCTGGACAGAAACTTCAAGAAAAATTCACCTATGGCTCCAGAAAGCCCCCAAAAGAACAAACCAAAGAATTTCCCAGATGAAGAAGCCTTCTGAAACTATCAGAGGTTGAGTACAAAAGAATTATATATAGAGCCCTGCTAGACATTATACAAAATGTTACAGAGCCAAATGAAAAATTAACCAAGCTGTTTGAACTGGTGGAACACCAGTATTCTGAAATCCAACAGATCAATAACAAAATCAAAGAAACAGAAAATTCAACTCAAACCCCCAAAAATAGAATTGAATAAATGGAAAAGAGACTTTCCGACTTGGAAGACAGAGCTACTGACTCTAGCATCTATGAGGAGAAATCAGAGAAAAGAAAAAGAAAAATGAAGAGGCATTAAGAAGCATGTAGGATTCTATCAAGAGGAACAATCTGCGATTAACTGGAGTTCCTGAACAGGGAGGGACACTTGAAAACACAGAGAGTATTGCTGTTGAACTGCTGACAGAAAACTTCCCTGAAATTATGAAAGAAGAGAATACAGATATCCAAGACACATATTGAACACCACTCAATATAGATCCTGAAAAAAAGACTCCAAGACATATTATAGTCAAGCTTAACAAAATGAAACATAAGCAGAAATGCTTAAAGGTAACAAGACTTAAAGCAAAGCTAACATTCAGAGAGAAATCCTATAGGCTTTCATCTGATTTCTCAGCAGAAACAACGCTGGCACAGAGGCAATGGGATCACACTTTCAAAGCCCTGAAGGAGAAAAACTTCCAACCAAGAATTACATATACTGCAAAACTGACCCTCAAATACAAAAAATGAAATTAAGACATTCACAAATAAACAGAAACTCAGAGACTTTGTAAAAACCAAATGAAAGCTGCAAGAAATACTGAAAGAAGCTCTTGGCTTAGAAAGAACAAAACCATTAACTCTATATTTTAGGAGGCAATACAGGACACACCATCCAGAAACCCACTCAGTTAGGGAAGGTATAAGACTCAACCAAAGCTATAATATTAAAAGAAGGGATCCAGTGATCATATCATGAAAACTATGATAACATCATTTTAAAAAAGAGGAATGTACTACAGTAGTTACAGTCCTCCCAGATAGAGAGGAATGTAATAAGATATGTAGAAGCTAAAACTGGGTTTAAACATAGATCATTAAGGGGGATCACAGGGGTAGCCACAAAGCACAATAAAGACACAATATATCAAATAAAAAAAAATGTAATGCAGGAGTCTCAACAAACACAAAACCAACACTGAAAAGGGAGAAAAATCAACACATAAAGAAGAATGCCCCAGAACAGAATAGTAACAGCAACAGATAAAACATCAACCCCAATACAAACACGTCAAATGACAGCACTAAACACATACCTATTGATATTTACATTGAATGTAAATAGACTTAACGCTCCAATAAAGAGATGAGTGACATCATGTATCAAAAGGCATGACCTATCTATATGTTGCTTACAAGAAACTCACCTTAGACTCAAATATATGAACAAGCTGAAAATTAAAGAACAGAAGCATATATACCAAGCTAACTATATACAAAGAAGAGCAAATGTGGAAATGCTAATCTCAGATAAAATAGATTTTAATGTAAAATCCACCACCATCAACAAGGATGGTCGCTAATTACTGCTGAAAGGTTCAATACACAAGCAGGACTTAACAATATTAAATATTTAAGCACCCAATACGAAAGCCAAGCCAAGCCAAGTGCCATCAAGTTAGAGTTTAATACATCAGAGAAATACTGACTACACTCAAAAATGAGATAGATCACTCCGCAACAACAGCGAGACTTCAACATTCCACTCTCAGTATCAGACAGATCTTCTAGAAAAAAGCTCAGTAAAGACACAGAAGATCTTATTGCCACAATTAACCAACTAGACCTCATCGACATAAACAGAACTTACTATCTATCATCAAATAACTACACCTTCTTCTCCAGTGCATATGGCACATTTTCCAGAATAAAATATGTCTTAGGACATAAAGCAAATCTCAACAAAATCCATACCACTGAATTATTGCAAATCATCTTCTCAGACCATAAAGCCATAGAACTCGAAATCAATAGCAGACAAAATATAGATAGAAAGTGGAACTCATGGAAACTGAACATCTTGCCCAAAAAGCCATGGATTACAGAAGGAATCAAGGATGAAAAAAGAAATTTATGGAATCAAATGAGAATGAACATACTTCCTACCAGAACCTTTTGGATACAGCCAAAGCAGTATTCAGGAGTCAGTTTATCTCTATAAATGCACAAATCTGGAAGGAAGAAAGAGCCCAAATCAAAGAACTAATGCTACAGCTTGAACAAGTAGAAAGACAGCAACAGAGGTATCCCTCAGGCACCAGAAGAAAACAAATCACAAAGATTAGAGCACAACTAAACAAATTAGAGAATAGAAGAACAACTGAAAAAATTGAAAAGACCAAAAGCTGTTTTTTTTTAAAAGATCAACAAAATTGATAAATCTCTGGCTAAACTTACTAAAGAAAAACAGGAAAGGAAACAAATAATCCAAATAAGAAATGAGAGAGGTGATGTCACAACAGATCAAACACAAATGTCGTAACAGAATACTATGAAAGACTGTACTCTAACAAATTCAAAAACCTAGAGGAAATGGACAAATTCCTAGATTCATATCACCTACCAAAATTATCACAAGATGAAGTAGAACAACTTAATAAACTCATCACAAAGGAAAAGATTGAAAAAGTTATCCAAAAACTACCAATCAACAACAGCCCTGGCCCAGATGGCATCACCACAGAATTCTACCAAGCTTTTAGAGAAGAGTTAACTCCAATACTACTGAAACTGTTTCACAGCACAGAAACAGATAGAATACTCCCAAATTCATTCTATGAAGCCAGCATAACTCTGATACCAAAGCCAGGGATAGACCCCACAAAAAACAAGAATTACAGAACAATATCACTCATAAATGAGTAGGATCCGACTTGATGACACTTTGCTATCACTCATAAACATAGATGCAAAAAATCTTCAACAAAATACTAGCCAATAGAATTCAACAACATACCAAAAAAATAATTCATCATGACCAAGTTGGATTTATACCAAGGATGCAAGGCTGGTTCAACTTCAGAAAAAGGATTAATGCAATCAACCACATAAATAACACAAAAGATAAGAGTCACCTGATTTTGTCAACTGATGCAGAAAAGGCATTTGATAAAGTCCAACATCCATTCATGCTAAAAACTCTCAGCAAGATAGGAATAGACAGCAAATCCCTCAATGCAATAAGGGCCGTTTATACAAAGCCAACTGCCTACATCATCTTGAATGGAGACAGACTGAAACAACTCCCCCTGAGAACGGGAAATAGACAAAGATGCCCACTCTCAGCTCTCCTATTAAACATTGTACTAGAAGTTCTAGTCAGAGTAATTAGACAAGACCAAGAAATAAAGGGCATCTGCATCGGCAAAGAAGTAAAAATCTCCCTATTTGCAGATGATATGATTGTATACGCAGAGAATCCTAAAGAATCCATAAGTGAACTACTTAAACTGACAGAAGAGTTCAGCAAAGTCTCAGGATACAAGATAAATGTAAGTAAATCAGTAGGATTCATTTATACCAAAAATGAGATTACTAAAGAAGAAATCACCAAATCAATACCATTTACTATAGCCTCTAAGAAGATAAAGTACCTAGGAATAAATCTAACCAGAGAAATAACAGACCTTTACAAAGAGAACTATAAGATCTTACTACAAAAAATTAAGAGAGGCTTACATAAATGGAGAAACCTAGCCTGCTCATGGATAGGAAGACTCAACATTGTGGTAATGTCTATTCTACCCAAAGCAACCTACTTATATAATGCAATCCCAATACAAATTTCAGTGTCATTTTTTAATGAGAAAGAGAGACAAATCACCAACTTTGTTTGGAAAGGGAAGAAGCCCTGGATAAGTAAAGCACTACTGAAGAAGAAGAACACAGTGGGAGGCCTCTCACTACGCAACATTAGAACTTACAACACCGCCACAATAGTCAAAACAGCCTAGAACTGGTACAAAAAGAGACAGATCAATGGAACAGAGTTGAGACCTCAGAGATGCCTCCATCCTCCTATGAACAACTGATATGCAACAAAGGCCCTAAGATGTTCAAATGGAGTAAAAGCTATCTCTTCAACAAAGGGTGCTGGCAAAATTGGATATCCATCTGCAGTAAACTGAAACAAGACCCATACCTCATGCCTTATACAAAAAAAAACTCAAACTGGATAAAAGACCTAAATATCAAAACTAAAACGATAAAGCTCATCCAAGAAAAAATAGGATCAACAATGGAAGTTTTAATACACAATGTAGACAGACTTCAAAATCTGTCAAATAAACCACAATCAATAGAAGAGAAAATAGCTAAATGGGCACTACTAAGAATCAAACACTTTTGCTCAATCCAAAGACTTTATCAAAAGAATTAGAAGACAACCTTCATAATGCGAAAAAATATTTGGCAACTATATGTCAGACTGACGTGTGATCTTCATAGTTTATAAGGTACTACAAAGTATCAATAAGAAAAGAATAATCTAATTAAATGATGGGTGAAGGAGGTGGACAGACACTTCTCTAAAGAGGAGATCCAGGCAGCCAAAAGACAAATGCAGAAATGCTCTCAATCATTAGCTATTAAAGAAATTCAAATCAAAACTACAATGAGATATCATCTCACCCCAACGAGGTTGGCCATGATCCAAAAAACGCAAAACAACAAATGCTGGATGGGCTGTGGAGAAATTGGAACTCCCCTACACTATTCGTGGGATTGCAAAATGGTACAGCCTCTTTGGAAGGCAATCTGGTGCTTCCTTAAAAAGACGGAAATAGATATACCATTTGACCCAGCAATTCCACTGCTTGGAATATATCCTACAGAATCAAGAGGATTCATACCAACAGATACCTACACACGAATGTTTATTGCAGCACAGTCCACAATAGCAAAAAGATGGAATCAACCCAGATGCCCAACAACAAGTGAATGGATAAACTATGGTATATATACTCAATGGAACACTATGCAATGACAAAGAACAATGATGATTTTAGGAAGCATCTCATAACCTGGTTTCAACTGGAAGACATTATGTGGAGTGAAAATAGTCAGTGACAAAAGGACAAATATTATATGAGACCCCTTTGATAAGAACTTAAAAACAGACTCATGTACAGAGGAAAAGATTCTCTGACACCGGCAAGGGTACGGAGGGAGGGAGGAAGAGGGTTTGTTATAGATTAGATAGTGATAGAAATTTGGTTGGGTGAAATCAGTGACAGCACACATTAGAAAGAAAATCAATTTAACTGGACTTCAACATAACATGAATACTCCTCCAGTC
Organism: Heterohyrax brucei; assembly: GCA_028571685.1. NCBI lineage: Eukaryota > Metazoa > Chordata > Mammalia > Hyracoidea > Procaviidae > Heterohyrax > Heterohyrax brucei. The sequence continues at coordinate 178,535,841 of CM053141.1, forward strand.
TTAACCCAATATTGCAAAGACAGAGTGGCAGGGGCAGGGGTCTGGGGACCATGATCTCATGGGATATGGAGGCCAATTGGCGTAACTAACCTTTTGCTGAGAGTCGTCTACACCTCATATTGGTGAATGGTGTCTGGGGTCTTAAAAGCTAGCAAGCTTCCATCTGAGATACACTGAATGGTCCCAACTCAACAGGAACAGATGATCACCAAGGACCAAAACAACAGGGGGGAAAGAGAACCCAGAAGACAGAGAGACCCACGTGAGTGAGTGACTACATTGACATGTGACTGGAGGAACCAGATGATTCTCAGCCACCACCAAGAATAGCCACAATGGGGCTCACAAAGTTGAGTCTCAAAGGCAACACGAGAATCAAAAAGGGTGCACCTGAGATCTCCACTAAAAGACCACAATTGATGGTCCAGGGGCCTCAGGATTCCCCTGAGTGTGGCTGGTGCTATTACTTTCCATAAATCATTACTGAGGTCAACTCTTGGACAGGAATGGATTGGACTCAGCGACAAAGAGTGACCATATCTTATGTGTACTTTATGGTTCTATGCTTCTATAGGATGTTGTCCTGCTGGCCTCTTTCTGGAGGAGGTTAAAGAGGGTGGAGAGGAGGGGACAGGAGATTGTTAGGAGGATATGACATGTATAGAATGAATAGGATGCACATAGGTGGGCATGCAAATTTATACTGGATTGCACACTTTCACTCAATCACAATAAATAAAAAATAATAATAATAATAAAAAACAGACTGCATGCAATTTTACCCCCATGGGGGTAAAATTTGAGTAACCTTTAGTACCCTGTTCAGGCTGTGAGTTCCCTGAGGCCAGGGATTATATTTTACATATTTTTCTTCTAATTCCTTAAATTTAGAGCAGTGTTGGACACAGAGTGAGTTCTTAATAAAGAGTTACGAAAAGATTGCTTCCACGGTGGCTTCCAGCACTTATGTGCTCTATTTCCAACATACCTCAAGGAGATACAGAATGTATATTTGTACCTGGAGTCACCTGCTCCTCTCGTAGAATCACAGTTTGAGAAGCTCAGATATCAAGTTAAGGAACATGAAATTGGCTCATCCAATGATCATTTACTGTGGCATCAAAAGTTTGCAATCTCATTGTAATGATGAATTTAATTATAATCAATATATAGCTAGATGTCACCTTTCTAGGAAAATCTAGGTGAAAATGCTTCCCAGGGGTAAATTTGAAACATAATATTAAGTAGGACTGATCCAAGAAGAAAAGAAGGAAAGAAGTCAAATATCTAGCATAATTTCATATAGCATTTCATTTTTCTAGAGAGGTTGTGGTGGCACAGTGGTTGAGTGCTCGGCTGCTAATCAAAAGGTCAGTAGTACCAATCTACCAGCCACTTACTACAAACTCTATCAAGTCATTCTGCTCTATCCAATAGAGTCCCACTGAGTCTGAATTAACTCAACAGCAACAGGTTTGTTTCATTTTAGATGGTGATTTTTAGTATTAAAGTGTACTGGTGGTGTAGTGGTTAAGTGCCATGCCTGCTAACCAAAAGGTCAGCCTTTCAAATCTGCCAGGCCCTCCTTGGAAACTCTGTGGGACAGTTCTACTCTGTCTATAGGGTCCACATGAGTAGGAATCGACTCTGTGGCAGTGGCAGTGGGTTTAAGTGGATTGGAATGTTTAAAGTGAGGAAGGGAAAGGAAAAGAAAGAATACTGTCACCTAATAAACCAGTAACAGTAATGACAACAGTTACCACTTTCTTGAGTAATTACTTCATATAGTTTCTATGCCAAGCAGTTTATATCCGTTTTTTTTTCATCTTCGCAATATTAAGGTGTCAGTGCTAATATTATTTCCATTTTCCAGATGGCAACATATAGCAAAATCATACAGCTAAGTTAGTAAAGGCAGAATTTGACCCCCATGTAGTTACACTTAAATTTAGTCTCTTTAATTTTGCTCAGAATCATAACACACAAGGGAGCTGCAGTCAAGAAATTAAACAATACATTGCACTGGGCAAATCTGCTGCAAAAGATCTCTTTGATGTGTTGCAAAGGAAAGAGTCACTTCGAAGGCTAAGGCGCACACGACCCAAGCTGTAGTATTTTCAACCACCTCACATACATGCAGAAGCTGGGCAATGACTAACAAAGACTGAAGAACAAACGCCTTTGAATTATGGTGCTGCCAAACAATATTGAATATACCATTGTCTTAGTCATCTCGTTCACCTTTAACAGAAATAGCATAAATGGATGGCTTTAAGAAGAGAAATCTTATTTTATCACAGTCCAGTATGCTAGAAGTCCAAATTAAAGGTGTCAGCTTCAACAGAAGGCCTTCTCTGTTGGCTCTGGAGGAAGGTCCGTATCATCAATCTTTTACTTGCCTGGGAACTTCTGATGTGCATAGAGAGTGGGTCCTTTCCAGTGGACACATTCAGCTCACAACACTGCTTCTAGGTCATTTGAGGTTTCCAGATCTCTCTGCTAGCTTCTTTCTTTCGCATCCCAAAAGACTGCCTCAAGGCAGAACACAATCTTCCGCGTGGAGTCCTGTCCCACCAACACAACTGCTGCCCATCCTCCCTCATTAACATCACAGAGGCAGGATTTACAACATGGAGGAACACAACACAATACTAGGAATCATGGCCAGCCAAATTGCTACACAATTTGAGGGGAGCACAACTCAATCCGCAATGACCACAGAAGAACAAACAAATCCATCTTGGGAGAAGTCCAGTCAGAATGCCCTTTAGAAGCAAGTATGGTTAAGACTTCATCTCACATACTTGGACATGTTATCAGAAGGAACCAGTCACTGAAGAAGGACATGGTACTTGGCCAAGTAGGAGATGGGTGAAAAAGGAATTCAACGAGGTGGATTGACACAGTGGCTGCAACTACACACTGAAGCATAGCAACAATCAGGAGGATGGCACAGGACTGCACAGTGTTTTGTTCTGTTGCACACAGCGTTGCTATGAGTCAGAACCAACTGGACAGTAACTAACAACAACCACCCAATCCTTAGCTCAGTCTTGAGTTCATCCTTTCTTCTAACGCCAGCAGTAAATTATAATAATCTAATTAGGATAAAAAATACCGTTATATGTTTAGGGAATAAGAAAAACTGTATGTTATATAAACACATTTAGTAATGAAAACAACAATTTCCAAGGACTTATTGAGGGCTAATGAGGGGCTAAAAACTTCATACGATGATATTACAGATATTATCCCTCATCTACAACTCTGAGCAGAAGGCAGGAGAGTCCCATCTCACAGATAAAGAAACCAAAACTGAGTCAAGTAAAACAACCTACCCTAATTCCCAGAGGTGGCAAGTACCAACAAAGCACAGATCCTAAGTAAATACTATGTTTTTATCCTTCAATCTCTTCAGAAACAGTTTTCTACCAGGAAAACACTTCATTATGTAGAAAAAAGTGGTTGGGGACATGCTATGGAAATGACATTACAACTCAGCCTGATTTCCAAGTGCTGAGACTTACGATTTTTGTGAGTTTTAAGACACTATTCAAAAGCGTGTTTGAAATTTGAGTCAAGAATGCCAAAACATGTTTGTCCCCTGAAGAATGTTCTTCTCTGTCTATTAAAATCACTACATAATTTCAAGGGAAATTTAATCCATATGTTTTGGATTCACTTCCTTGAACTTATCACTGTGTTATCTAGATCCCATCTGATGTCCATGACTTTGGGAGTTGCTCTGAGTTATTTGTCTTGGAAGCAAAAAATTACATTTCTCATAATGGCAGGGGACTCGGTGCTCAGAGGGTAGAGATGTGTTTAGGACTCAAACTACAAGGTGCACATGGTTTTCCAGCCTGTCTGGTGTTTGCTCCCCCATCCCTCTCCTGGAAGCCTCAGCCCTGCCACCCCACTCTCAATGCACACAATCAGATTCAGTTTCTGGATAGATCTTCTATTTCTTCCAATACTCTTCAAAATTTATCCTGTTCCCTCTAATACTCTGTTTAAAATTCAGTAAAAGCATTATCATTTTTTTCAAGTTTCCTTCCAGTTCTCCTTTATGTGTATTCATACACTTACGTTATTGTCACTGGTAGTCACCAAGTCAACTCCAACTCCTAGCAATCTAATGTATAACAGAATGAAACGTTTGTTTTTACTGGCCCTCTACTTTACCAAACACTATGTCTCTTATAGATTGAATTGTGTTCCCAAAAAATGTGTGACAGCTTGACAAGGCCATGATTCTAGACATCCTGACTGAATCCATCCCAATCCAATGTAAAGGAAGTTTCCCTAAGGGTGGCTTGTACTACCTCTTATCCTACGAGAGACAGAAGGAAATGGGAGCAAGCAACGAGTTGGAGACCTCATACCACCAAGAAACCGGTGCCAGGAGCGGACTATGTCCAGCGGACCTGAAGTTCCTGCACTAATGTGCTCCCAGACCAAGGAGAGACTGATGTTTGACAAGGACTTTCCTCCAGACCTGGCGGAAAAAGAAAGCCTTTCCCTGGAGCTGATGCCTTGAATTAATTTCTCTTTGTTAAATCCATCCACTTGTGGTATTTCTGTTAAAGCAGCACTAAATGACTAAAACAAATACAATTATCTCTATGATGTTAATGAGGCAGGACTACAGAGTTATGTTAATGAGCAGGACTCAATCTACAGGTTTAAGTTATATCCTGAGTCCGTCTCTTTTGTGATATAGTATAGAGACATAAGGAACTCATTACCATCAAGCAAAAAGAGCTCAGGAGCAAAGTGCATCCTGGGACCTGGGATGTCAGCCACGAGAAAGTCCTAGATCAGGCGACTGATGACAAGGACTTTCCTCCAAAGCTAACAGAGAAAAGAAAGCTTCTCCTATAGCTGGTGTCCTGAATTCAAACCTGTAGCCTCCTAAATTGGGAGACAATAAATCTATGTTTGTTAAAGCCAGCTACTTGTAGTGTGTATATTATAGCAGCCCTAGGTAACTAAGACAATGTCCTTTCTTGGCAGTGGTCTTTCCTAGTGATACTCATATCCAAAGCACGAAAATTGAAGCCTTCCCATCCTAAGTTCTAAGGAAGATTCTGGTTGTATTTCTTCTGAAACTAATTTGTTGTACTTTTGGCAGTCCACAGTGTATTTGGTTTTCTCCGCCAACACCACAGTTCAAGTGCATCAGTTCTTCACTAATTTTTACACAGCTATAATCAAAATTGAAAACCCTGGTGTCATAGTGGTTAAGTGCTATGACTGCTAATCACGAGGTTGGCAGTTCACATCCACCAGGCACTCCTTGGAAACTCTATGGAGCAGTTCTAGTCTGTTCTAAAGGGTTGCTATGAGTCAGAATCCACTCAATGGCAGTGGGTTGGGTAATCAAAATGAGGATATATTTATCCGTCTTTCAAATTTCACTGAACAGTGCATCATAAATATGTTTCCTGATTGCTACATGGTCTTTACTGTTTTTAACATCTGCATAATACGCCATTAAGTTTATATCCCATCGTGTAAATTCAGGATTTTTATATTCTTTTGAATAGTTTGTAGTATCTTCGTAAAAGTGATAACATTTATCACTTCAAAAAAGTAATAACATTCAGAGTTCCATTTCTGGTATGCTAATATAAACTCCCAACAGACTGATGCTTCCACAGACAATAATGGTAAACTCTGGAAAACATAGTAAAAGGCAACTATCGAAGGCTCCAGAAAGTGAATATAGGCAAGCAGATTTGGAAGACGATCAAAACTTGGAAAAAAGAGACTAGTACAGAACGACTTGGCAATTTTTATAGCTTTAGATTTAGATGAGACTGACACAGTGACAAAACACAAAGCAGCTAACAGTGGAGACATTCTACCGTATTTCTGAGACTCAGAGGACAGAGAACAGGCAAGCACAGGCGCTGGGCAATGAGAAGGAAATCCCAGAGAAGAGAAAGCCAAAGAAGGGGTGCCCCTAACTACATGTATAAACCCCACCCAACTGTCTTGCTGATTACCCACACCATACATTTGCAAAGCAGACCCAAAGCATCTTTCAGGTAAGGTAAAGGATGCTTTGAACTAAGATTTGGGCTGTCACCCACCACAGGAAAGTTGTTAGTTGAGTTGATTGCTGGCTAGCACAAAACCATCAAGCCTTTTTCAGGGGGCGTAACAGAATCCAAAGTCTTTATAACATCACATTTATAACCTCTAGAATACAATTCAAATTTACTCAACAAACAAGAAAACCCACAGGGGGAAGGAAAAAAAAAAAAAACCTCAACTGTTGTCAAGCCTATTCTGATTTATAGTGACCCCGTAGGATTTCCAAGGCTATAAATCTCTACAGAAGCAGACTGCCACAACTTTCTCCTGCTGAGACGCTGATGGTTCCCCACTGCCCAGCTGTTGGTTAGCAGCCAGTCACTTTAACTACTGTGCCACCAGTGCTCCACAGTGGGATCAGAGAACTAGGTAATTTCAACATCAAGGCAAGGCAATCCTGTATGCATAAAATATCTTTTCTGTACTAGGTTTTATCCACACATTAATCTTTTCTCATCCTCTCAACAATCTTAGGAAACAATGACATCACATTACACATGGGAAAACTGATGCTTAGAAGACTGAAGCAACTTGCCAAGAGTTATAAAATCTTTTTTAAAATGTGGTAGATTTCATTAGTGTTTATAAATAGTCACTCACAAGAACCAGGAAAATGGGAATCATTTTTAGTGAAAAGACAATCAATGAAGTCTAGCCCCAAGATGACACAGATCTTGGATTTACCAAACAAAAACTTTAAAGCACATAATGTGGTTATGTTAAATGAGGTAAATGAAATACACTTACAATAAGTGGAAAGAGAAAATCTGAGCAGATAAATGGAAAAATTTTTAAACCCAATGTAAATTCCAGAATTAAAAAATACAGTATCTGAGGTTTAAAAAGACAAAACATCAGATGCATTTAATAGTAGAATGAAAACAACAGAAGTGAGTCAATAAATCTAAAGAGAGATCCACAAAAGTTAAGTAATCTGCAGAAGAGAGAAAAAGAAAAAAAATGATTTAAAATATGAACATAGCCTCAGAAAACTGTGGGATAATATCAAAAGGTCAACAAATATATAATTGGAGTCTCAGAAGGAAAAGATAAAAGGAATGAGGCAGAAAAAATATATGAAGAAATAACAATTAAAACTTTCTAAATTTGTTGAAAGCTGTAAATTTATGGATTCAACTATTCAAGAAAAAACAAACAGAAGCAACATGTAAGCATACATACACACCCCTAATTTAAATTGCTGGAAAACAAAAAGAGAAAAATGTGGAAAGAAGCCATGGAAGAATGACACATTATATACAGGGAACCAGTGACTCCAATGACCATGAACTTCTCCTCAGAAATTATGGTGGTAAGCAAGAAATTACCTCCTGATAACACTTTCTCAAGGACACAATGCACAGCTATAAATCAAGGGTTCTATTACCACTGTCAGGGAGAGATGACAATATATTTTCATGTTACCTTTATTAGTAGAAGAAAGTCAAGTGCCGTCGGGTAGAAGAAAAGAGTTCTTTAAACTAAAAATTTAGTAGGTTATTTTGTCAAGTCAACAAAGATCTTCAGGCCAACAGGACCTTAGGAGACCACCAGGTACGGCTGCTAGTATCGCTCTGAAAGGTGGTAACGCCACTCTACAAAGAGTTTTGAAGCTTTTATGGAGGCCATAACTCATTTGCTCATCCCAGTCTTCTCAGTGCCTGCAACAGTGCCTGACATATAACAGAGGCTGAATACATACTTGCTGGAGAAATATATACATGTTTCCTTCTTGTTTAACAATTTCTTGGTCTGTTCCATTAAAAGCATGAGTTAGTTTGGGGCTCAATTTGACAAGGAATGTTAGGAATCTTCTAAAGCAACTTGAAGAACAGTTTTTAGGGTACAGGAAAAGCATTGACAATCTGCTCCCAGTTAGCATAGACTCCATGTAAAACCCTGAGCAGGCTGGGCCTCCCCCCTTTAAAAATTTCTGTGGCATAGTCTTAAGCTTCTTCTCCCAAAATGCTTCCCTGATTGGCCTGTGCACATGCCTGAGATTCCACCACTGACCACTCCTTTAGGCTAATTGAAAACCCCGTTAGGATGTAAATGAGCTAATTGAGAGGTCACTGTGACACGTTCGATGACTGTTAGTTAACAAGACCTTTCTAGCAGATGAGTTGATCTGACTGCAAGCAGGAGCCTGGAAAAGAAAAACAGTGAACGGCCAGTTTTATTTTATTTTTTTCCAAATTGTGGGGAGGAGCCCAGAGCCAAGGAAGCTGCCAAAAAGAACAGTCCAAAGAAAAAGAGGAGAGGTGACATGAGCAGCCAGACCAAGAGGCAACATAAGGACACTGGCCACAAGGCGGGGAGGTGGGGGCAAAGAGAGACAAGGGGCCCTGGCCACAATGGACCTGACTTCACAGATGGCAGTAGATGCTAGAGAAATGTTTGTGGAAGGTGGCAGTGGGGTGATATTCATTTAATTCATCTGTCTACTAAACACATTGTGCCTACTATGTGCCAGGCACCACTGTAGGTGCTTAACAAGTAGTGATTCAAACCTAACAAGAACACTGACCTTGTCAGAAGTCAGAGTTTGAAAGCCAACTCCTCCGGTTTCTGGCTGAGTGACCTTGGGCCAGTGACATACACCTTCTGAGGCTCATTACAATAGAGAAACTACTGTGAGGAGCTAACAGGCTAATCTCCATAAAGGCACTTTGGAGACTGTAGAAGGTTTTCCAGATCTCTGGGAGTAGTATAAATAAATGTAGGACTCACTCAGCCTCTAAAGCAAATAATAACAGCAGACATGATTGCTACCATCTATTACATACTTTGTGGGCTAGGGAGTTGGATGACTCCTCTCAGGCCTGGACTATTAGCTGGATAACTTGAGACAAGCTGCTTTACCTTTCATTGATTCCGTATTTTCCTCTATAAAATCAGGGCAAATAATAGTATCTCCTTCAAGGAGTTACTGTGAAAACTTTTTTGAAAAGCAAAACAAAAAGAAAAGGTGATGGAAATAAAGCAGTTGGAACAATGGCCTGGAATAAATCTATTATCAATGGCATACACTTCTGGCCTTTTAAGCCTCACAATATTACAAAGTAGATATTATTGTCAGGACTATTATCCTCATTTTGCAGAAGACAAAGCAGAGAGACAGAGAGGTTAGATGACATGCCTAGTGCCACACACCCAGGAAGAAACCGAATTGGGATTCCTAGACAGGTTTGTTCAACTGGCCATTTTTGCGGGTTGCTATGAGTTGTAATTGACTTGACCGCAGTGCAATTCGTTTTTCGTTTTGATCAAAGGTTCTCGCTGTCCCTAATAACACGCCAGAAGTACCTAAGGGAATTCTTGAGCAAGAGAAAGAAGAATTACAAAGTTAGAAAAAACAATGGGAGGTGACAGGTACCTTACTTTTTCTTAAGCAGTACGTTGTTGCAAAAGGGAAGTGCAGACCTTCAAAGGCAAGCACAGCGACTTGGAGATGCTCCCGGGGCCATCTGGTCCACCTCCTGCCTGACGCAGACGTGGCAGAGCCTGGCGAAGGAGAAACCAAACGCATCTCCTCTGCTTCCCCAGCCAAGACCCAAACCTTGGAATCAGATGTGATGGCATTCCGGCCAATAGAGGGTGAGACGGAAGGATGTGCATGTCTTCCAGGCCTGGCCTGTCATCACCTTTTTCCTGTTTCGCCTGCTTGATGCAGTTTGAACACGGATACTTTGGAAGCCAGGTAGGAAGGTGACTTAGCCACAAGAAGAAAGGGGCCTGAGTCCCTGAGTCACTACATGAAGGAGAGCTGCCTCCCACTGGAAACACCCAACTGATACTCAAAATGGTTTGAGTTTGCAGTTTGGATTGGCTTGTTGCAGCAGGCAGCATGATTTTAACCAACACAAGGGAGGAGCAGTGGGGAACTCTCCGGTATCCCTAGCTTTGACCATCTAACCTCTACTTAAACACTCCGAGTGGTAGGGGATGTGTTCCCTTTTGAAGCGTTCCCTCATTTTTCTTTTGTTCCATCAACAAAAGACCAGACTGATAGACAGAAAATAAAGAAAGCAGACATAAGACTGATAGTTACAGATTTTGATAAGTACTTTGCGGGAAGATGAACTTGCCCTGTGGGATAAAGGAGTTCTTGGAAGGCTTCGTGGAGAAGGTGACTGAGAAAGGAGACACAATGGTGGTTGCCTAAGCAAGTTTGTTTTAAAAATATTATTTTTTATGCCTATATTAAGAAAATGTGTCTCCCTCAGCTTCACCTTAGTCTTGATGTTTTCTGAGGTCCCAGGGAAGCCCACTGCCTCCTTTTTCCATTAGCAGCTTCTCCAGCCTCCCATTCCGAAGACAACTCTAACCTCTCTCCCTTTGCAAACATCCCTTTTCCTCCCAGGCTCCTTCTAGCAGCCCTCACAGGTTTCGGAAGCCCAAACACTGACCGTGGGTATTAAAAACAGCTAGGACCTCGTAGCAAGAAACCAGGTAAACGAGGAGAATCTTAAACATTCCGCTTCTGGACTCTGTGGACCAGCCAAGCATCTTGGCGGGGTCGGTCCCACTGCGGCAATGCTGCTTTTTAATTACCCTCAGGCTGCTGACTAACTGATGGTTCCCATCAGGCGTTGATGCCCTGACACTGGGAAGGAGCAGGCAGGGTTAGAAGTCTCCAAGGGCTCCTGCTGGAAGCCTTCTCTCTCCCTTGAAAACAATGTAATGTTTCAGTTGTAAAACCATGTCCCTCCCTGCTGGTTTGAACACCAAAACAAACCCAGCTGTCCTCAACACTGGATGGCAACCGCAGGCATTTGGCTGAAGAGCTCCAGAGACAGCAGGAGCAGCCCCGCTTCTGGCTCCTCCAGACGCCTGCTGAAGGGGCTCCAGAGGCTGGGGGCTGCCTTCCTCAGAGGCCCAGGCTTCTCACTGAAAAGACCCAGGACAGTACCTTGAAGGTGACAAGTCTGCCTTCCTCCTGAGGGGTCACAAAGGAGGCAGAGGGCCCTGGGTTAGTTGATTCATCCTTGCGTCCCTCTCAACCAGTCGGAGAAGCTCCTGGGACCCCAAGACAGGCCTGCTGAGTCCTACACCCACCCAAGCACAGTGTTACAACTGTTTCCCTCACTTGGTTTAGAGGTAAAAACAATTGCTGCTCCTGGCATTCTCACACTGCCCACTGAGGTCACTTGGGGCAGAACAGAGCCGAGGCTGTCTGAGGGTGTGGGAGCACCAGGCAAGCCAACAGTGGAGCTATGAGCACAGCACTGGGTGCACCCTGCTCTTTCCCATGTCAGGAAGTCAGGGCCCAATCACACAACCCACAGATCTGGCCTTCAGTCATCCTCACGCTGCTTTGTCAGCTTGCTGGGGTCTTCTCCCCACCCTGACTCACACCAGGCCCTCCTCCCTCTCCCACACTCTCGTCCTGATGAGCTATTCAATGTACAATATTTAAGGAGGTGCTCTCTCAAAAAAAAAAAAAAATCCTGTTGCCCTCAAGTCAATTCTAACTCACAGCAACCCTACAGGACAGAGTAGAACTGCCCCATAGAGTTTCTAAGGAGCACCTGCCAGATTTGAACTGTTGGCCTTTTGCTTAGCAGCCACAGCATTTAACCACTATGCCATCAGCTTTCCTCTCGGGGTTATACAGAATCAGAGGTTTCTCTGAGTGTGATCATCTCTTCCAATTCTGCCGCCAAGCTGCCTCACTCACCCTTGTCCTGGCCATGCTCTTGCCATACAAACCCAGTTATCCATGCTGTACCTAGAGGAGATCTTTGATTTGTTTTCACCTCATCCCTCAACCCAAGCCGTAGGTGTAACTTTGGAAAGAATCTATAGATGGTTCCATACTTTCATGTAGAAGATGAAATCTAGCTTGGAGAGGGAGCTTATTTGGCCAGACAGAATTTCTACTTGTTTTTAATGTGTTGCTAGTATTTAAAATCCAGAAGAATTAAGATTTTTTAAAAATCTGTCTTTTTGGCTTTTCTTGGCAACTCAGAAGATATGGCTAGTATGGGATGGCACAAACTAGCAGGTGCCCTTTCAGTCCTTTGGGACATGGCCTGATGTTCTAGTTGCCCCCAGCCTCATCTGTGCCAACGCCCCATTTATTTCACCTATGCAACCGCACAGGCACTTGGGTTTGCAATCTTTGGTCTAAATACAGATGGTGTCCAAAAGGAAAGTTGTTGTTGTTGTGTTGCGCTGTTTCATTATTGTTGGCTGCTCTGGAGTCAATTCCAATTCACGAGGACCCCATGTGTACAAAACAGAACTCTGTCTGTGTGTGTTGTAAGTTCTGTTTCTCTAGAGAACCCTAGCTAAGACAGAATCTAAGGAGCTGCTGGGACAAGGGGACATACCTTGAGACGGAAGCAGCATTCACTTACGGTTGGGGAGGCCTACCTGTGTGTCCCACATCTGCCCTTATCTGCTATATGATGTTGAATATGTCACAGCTTCTCCAGGAACCTCAGATCCTCATCTATTAGTAAGGACAGTCAGCCAGATTATTTCTGAAGTGACAACTCTAGCTCCCTTGATTTATTGTTTAGTATTCTGGGATGCACTTTTTCTAATAGAAGACAGCCTGCAAACATTGTTCAGAACTAGCTAAGAAGAGCAATGGAGGGAGGATCAGAAACCACATTTCATTGATAGCATGGAATTTTGCAGCTTCTGTTAACTCGCTTATGCTTTCACAGTTTCTTTGGTTCTGCTGTGGGTATACACTTAGAGACATTCAAACAATAGCCTGACTCAACAGTCTCTCACCTCAGCAATCACTTGTCTGCTTGAGAATTTGCTAGGTGTGAAATCTGGTGAGCTAAGGACTTCATCCCACCCTGAAGATGCCTGAGGAGAAGAAAGCTCTTGTCAAAGGGGAGTAGCACCCCAAAGTGAGATCAACGTGATGGTCAGTGAGAAATATGTAGACAGCTCTCTGTACAACGTGGACTGTGAGAGCAGACCAGGATAAGGAGCCACGGGAAAAGCCCAGGCCTTGTCTTTCAAGTAGGTTATAGTAAGGCAGAGGAGGTTAACGCAATGCCAAATCCAAACACTTGATCGGGTGAGATAAAAATCTACCCAAGTTATAAAGTATTGGGGGGAGTGAAAAGAGGAAACGAATTGCATAGATGTATCATTATTAGCTACTAGCAACTTGGCTCCCATGCATAGCGAGATAAGACCATTGTGATCCATTGGATCTTCATTGGCTGATTTTTGCAAGATTACCAGGCCTTTCTTCCTAGTCTGTCTTAGTCTGGAAATACCACTGAAACTTACTCAGCATGAGAGCCTTATGCCAGCCTCTAATGGCAAATTGGTGGTGGTGGTGGTTGTGCTTGAGCACCTTAGCCAAGAATCAAAAACTAGGTCTCTTCGTGGAAAGGGAGAATTCTACCCCTGAGCTGTCACTGCTCTCCATGTCAGTGTTGTTGTTGTTAGGTACTGTTGATGTAAGGAGGCAACGTTCAGACAGGTAGCAAAGGGTGACTAGGTGTTCAGTACATGAAGATGACCAGAAAGGAACACTGACTGTCACCGTTTGTTCATCCATCCGCCAAGGAACTGTTGAAAGATTCCTACTGTCTGCCATAACCTAGGCACTATTACCTAGGAGTTAATAAGAGAAACAGAAGCCCTACTTTCATGGCACTTACTTTCTAGGGAGAGAGACAGACATCTGCTCAAATAAAATCGTTTTACACATTGCTAAGCACCATGAAGAATATTAAACAAAGTGCCTCACATAGATAATGACTATACAAGCCAGGAAAGACCTCTCTGAGGAGGTTTTGCATAAGCTGAATCACGAGAAGATCTGAAGAGGAACATTTTAGGTAGAGAAATCAACAGGCAAAAAGGTCCTGGGGCAAAAGAAAACTACGCACTAAGGTTAAAGAACAGGGAACGAGGAGAAAGTTTGGAAATGAGGTGGCCAGAGGCAGATCACGTGGGGCTTGGTAAGGGTATAAGGTTTGAATACAGTTTGGCCTCTATAATGTCTTAGTCATCTAGTGCTGCTACACAGAAATACCACCAGGAAATGGCTTTATCAAAGAGAAATTTAGTTTCTCACAGTCTAGTAAGCTACAAGTCCAAACTCACAGTGTCAACTCCAAAGGAAGGGTTTCTCTGTCAGCTTTGGAGGATGGTCCTTTTCCTCAATCTTTTCCTGGACTAGGAGCTTCTCTGTGTAGGAACCCCAGGTCCAAAGGACACATTCTGTTCCTCGGGCATCTTTCCTGGTGGTATAAAGTTCCCACTGTCTACTTGCTTCTCTCCCCTTTTATCTTTTGTAAGATGAAAGGTGGTACAGGGCACACTCCAGGGAAATTCCCTGTACATTGGATCAGGGATATGACCTTGGTAACAGTGTTGCAATCCCACCCTAATCCTCTTTAATGTAAAATTACAACCATGCCAGGAAACATGGTCTAGCCAATTTGACACATATTTTTGAAGGACACAATTGAATCCATGATACAAAGGATGCAATGGATGCAATGGATGCAAGTTAATTTTTAACTGTAAAAGATCCTTCTGGTTGTTTGGGGAGAGTGGGGGAGGATGGATTGTCAGGGGCTCTGTGGAAATAGGAATACAATAGGGAGGAAATTTGTATTCTGGCAAGACTTATCCCAGGGATCTGACAGAAGAAAACAAAAAAGAAGGAGGAGGAAGAGACACAGGAAAAGACTAAATAAATTTTACCCTAGCGAGGGCCTCACATGTCTGTGTTTATAACCTGCTTTGCCATTACATACAATCACAAGTTGTTGTTTGTCTCAGTTACTTAGTAATGTATAATAAAAATACCACAAGTAGCTGGCTTTAACAAACAAATTTCTTCTCCCACAGTCTAGGAGGCTAGAAGTCCAAATTCAGTGTGTCAGCTTCAGAGAAAGCCTTTCCTCTCTATTGGTTTTAGGGGACGGTCCTTGTGATCAATTTTCCCATGGTCTAGGTGCTTCTCAGCACAGGGACCGTGGGTCCAAAGGGCATATTCCACTGCTGCTTCTTCTTGCTTGGTGGTGTGAGGTCTCTTTCTATTCTGCTTGCTTCTCTTTTTTATATCTCAAAAGAGACTGACTCAAAATGCAGCCTAATCCTGTAGATTATGTCATGACTCATTAACGTAATTTCCATTAACCCTGACTCAGTAACTTCATGCCCAACCCGTCATAGAAGTTAGGATTTACAACACATCAGAAAATCACATCAAATCACAGAATGGAGGACAGGCATACATTACTGGGAATCACAGCCTGGGCACACATTTTTGGAGAACACACTTCAGTTCTTAACATTATTGTTAGCAGCTCTTGGCCTTGATTCACAGCAAACCCATGTGCAATCAAAGACTTCCCAGTTCTGCATCATCCCTGTGATTGCACTGTTGTGATCCACAGGGTTTTCATCAGCAGCTTTTCGAAAATTGATCGCCAGGCCTTTGTTTCTAGTGCTTCTTAATATAGAAGCTGTGCTGAAACCTGTTCAGCATCACAGAAACTCGCAAGCAGTCACAGGTAAAACGGAAGGCCACACATCACGTGTTTCTTCCTTCTAGAATCGTTAGTGTGGGTCTCCGTACTGAGTCTTATTTTCCCTTTGATAGAGAGGATACCCTAAGTTAATTCATTTAATTTCTTTCTAAGGATGAAAATTGTTATCATGATCTGGAGAAATGCAAAAAATAAAACCAGTGGCCCTAGCACAGAGGACCTGCTAGGTCCTAGTTCAGCAAACATGCTTAGGACAAGATACAGTATTACTAAACACTATACCTTCTGAAGTTTCTTGCTCTGCTTCTCCGTGAGACATGATGCTGGGCAGACTCTCCTTGTAAACTGAACATTTTGTCTCTAAAAAGCTTAGACATGAAGCTTTTCCCATTTTCCAAACTAAGGTTTGTTTTTGTATCATATGGGATATCAGACATCTAGATTTTTAAAAAAATAATGTGGCTTGTTCTAATATCTGTTACTGTGTAACAAATTATCCTACAGTTTAGTGACTTAAAGCAATCACTTTAAGTTGCTCACAGTTTTGTCAGGAATTGAGGAAGAGCGCATCTAGATCCTTCTTAGGATCAGATGTCATGTGGGGCTGCAGTCGTCTGAAGGCTCAGATGCAGTAGATGTCCAAGATGACACCCTCGCAGGAGTGTCAGCTCAGACTTGCTGATTTACCGGGAGTTGGACTTGGTCTATCAATTAGGACCCCTAAAACATGGCTCCTTCACTACGGCAGTCTTGGGGTAGTCAGTCTTCTTACAAGGTAGTTGACTTTGCCTAGCATGAATATTCCCAAGGCAAAACTAGGCAGAAGGTACATGGTTTTGTTTTTTTCTGGTCTTAAGAGTCACACGGTGTCACTTACATCGTACTGTATTGCTGAAGAGAGTCACAGCCTGTTCAGGTTCATTACCACCTCTTGATGGAAGAGTAGCGCAGTCGCACTGTGGAAAATTCCACGGGATGGGAAATATTATTGTGTCTGCATTTGGAAAATGCAGTCTACAGCACTAATAATCATAATTTTACAAAAGCCCAGGTACTTGCTGTCACATAGACTAGGATTTCCCAGACTTAGCACTTTCGCCAGTAGTGTTGAAGAACTCTTAGCCTTGTGCATTGTAGAGAGTTTGGTAACATCCCTGGCTTCCACCCACTAGTTGTCAGGGGTTTGACTGTTTCCAGATATTGTCAAATGTCCCCTGAAGGTAAAATCATCCCTAACATAGCTGATACTGTGTCTTAGACTGAGTTCTCCAGAGGAGAAAAAACAGTGAATCATAGATAAATATAGAGAGGAAGTTACTTCAAGGAAACGCTCAGAAAACTGTGAGGACTGGGAAGTCCCAAATCTGTGGGTCAGACTACAGGTTGAAGACTTCTGCTGGCTTACATGCTGACAAGGGGCTGATGAACTCCAAACCTGCAGATCAGACAGCAGGCTGGAGGCATCTGGGGCTCATGGAGTTACAAGGGTTGATAAATCCAGAACTGGACTGTCAGGTGGCAAGCCAGAGACTTCTGCAGGCTTATATCCAAAGAATCAGAGGTCAGGCAACAACAGGAGTGCATGATCAAGGAAATGAGCAAGCTTTGCCAGAACATTCATTCACACACTATATGCAGACTTCACCACAACAAAACTACCCTTCCAGCTTATTGGTTGCTTCACTGAAGGTTAAAAAAATGGAAGATGATTACACAGTGCTCCAAACCACTGACAATGATAGCCTAGGAAAGTTGGCACATAACTTTAATCATCACACACCATAAGCTGTTAAGACCAATGGAGGTCTTTCTTGACCAAAGAACTGTGAATCCAAAATACTTTTGCCTGCCAAATCAGGCCAGCAGGAAATAATCCCCGACAGAAGAGAGACAAATGCCCTCTTGAAAAATGTTGTTTCACCCCCGTATTCTGTGGCATATAAGTTTTCTTTCATAGCCCCCTGTTCTCTGCTTGAGTAAGTGAGGCAGTTAGGCATAGGATAAAGTGTAGTAGACCCCAACAGCAGGGTGGGGACATTCCACTCTAGTGCTATTTACCAGCAGAAGGAAGGCAGGGTGATAGCTCCAGTTTATCAGTTTTCATACTAGAACAAGCTTCCTTCAGTGACGACTCAACATGGTAATAGGGCATCTCATTTAAGATTGCTTAAGGTAGAAATTTCACAGTCATTTTTGCTTACGTCTTTGTTAATATTATTATTATTCTACAGGTAACAAGAAAAATGAAGTGTGATTTGACTCAATATGTAATAAGCCCCTACCATGTGATTTGATTTAATGATAGCGTGGTAAGCCTCTACTATACTAAGACTGCACCACGTCTTTCCCATTTGCCACGGACGTAAGCCAAGATTCCAGTAAATAAATAAATAAATCGTCATTCAGTTGATTCTGACTCGCAGCAACGCTGTCAGACGTGGTAAAACTGCCCCCATGGTGTTTCCAAGGAGTGCCTGGTGGATCTGACCTTTTGGTTAGCAGCTTTAGCACTTAACCATTACACCACTAGGGTTTCCACACATAGAATAAAACCCCTGAATTACAAGTCACTGGGTATGGCTAGAGTTCAAATGGGACCTAACAAGACACAGGCTGTGGAGGTTGAGTGGGTGTCAGACTCTCAAGAGTTTTGAACACCTTACAAAGAATTTTATCTCGTATGGTACAGGCAATAGTGAGCCATCCTTTTAAGGAGGGAATGACAAAAGTTTACACTGAGGGGTAGGCAGAGAATAAATACTTCCAGGTGAAAAAAGTGAAGAGTCTGAGGACTTTGTCTTCTTTTTCAGTATCTGGGCTGCAGGGTTAATATTCACCTTAAGCAGCCGACCTCCTGGCCCGGCCTGTTATCACAATGCTGTTTCCTCACCATCTGGCGCAGTTCAGCATCTGGGAGCTGGAGCGAGAGCCAGGCCTCTGTGGGGAAACAAGCACTGTGCAGCAGCTACCCCATTGCTTGTTATGGATTCTTTCCCCAAAGGGTCAGAGTTCCCACCTCTGAAGGGAATGGGAGATGAAGCTGCCTCAGTGTGGCTCAGAAAACATGTTCAAGCTTGGCAGCACTTGAAAGCGTTTTGGAAACTTCATCACTAGGTTTGGTTGTATTTGATTCACAGGCCCTTCGAGTAAGCTGCAGAAATAGCTTCTGCGAACTTGGATCCCCAGCCACTCCTCAACCTCTAAGCTGCCGAGGGCTCCTCCTGGCCAGGTTCCTGACTGGTCACCTCCAACCCCTGTCAGTGTGATCGCCTTCTGTCCAAAACTGAACCTACCTACCACAGAGAGGCCACTTTCTCTGGGTCACCTCCAGCAAAGACACAGAGGGGATTCTAGAATTCAAGGCTGCTGTTAACAAACAATACCTGTGATTTACTGAGTGCTTCCCACACACGGAACACCGAGCTAAAGGGGCGCATGTATCTTCTCCTCTGTGTATCAGAATACCCTCATGAAGTAGGTATAATTATTTCTTCGTTCATCAAATAAAATGGGACACCCTGCGGGTCTCATAGAGTGGTTGTGGAGACTGAATCCGTTCACGTGGTTGAGACCTCTGTACCCTGTGAGGCGTACACGATCAGAAGGGCTTATCATGATGATGCTCAAGTGGCTAGCAGCTTCAGGAAGCTTTCAACCCTCTTGCAAGCGGTGCGTGTAGAGAACGTCTCTGTGAATAGACACAAGCAACAGGTGTCTGCACCCTGGGCATCTTGAGGTACCTGCCAATCTGCTGGTGATGCTCACTCTTGGCTCTTTCCACAGAAACAGGTCACATCCACAGCCCTGGCAGCCTAGCAGCACTGCACAAAGAAACACCCACCCAAATGCAAGGAGAGCCAAGCACGAAAAGATCCCTGAGTTTTTTCATTAAAAGAAACAAACAAAAAGATTAGTGGAAGATTAGTGGGCCTACAAGGTCTCTTGCTTTCTACCAAGGCTAGAAGACAGAATGGAATCCAGGACCAAGAGAAGCATGGAGCATCGCCTCACAAGTCTCTGTTAAACAATAGCACTATCCACTACGGTTGCTGCAGCCTGGTTCTCTGGAGGCAGGCTGGCACCTGCTCTCTGCATTTCTCAGACTTGGTCAGACTTAAAAAGAACCTGGAAACAACCTCCTGAAGCTCATGCCCTCCTTGCACTGTGTGTCTATCAGCAGAAAAATGCCTCAAAAGATCTGGGTTTCAGCCCCAGTTCTGCCAATAACTTCTTTTGATTCCAAATTGCTTTCTTGGTGGCATAAGGTCCCCCAGCCTCTCTGACTGTTTCTCTGTTTGGTTTTTGTTTTCTCAGTGGGGAGGTTAGCCCTTGTGGGATGTACAATTCAGTGACGTTAATTACATTTACCATGTTGTACAACCATCACTTCTATTGCTTTTCAAAAAAAATTTATCACCTCAAACAGAAACAATAGCTACCCCTTCCTCCCAACTCCATGCCCCTGGTAACCACTAATAAATCTTTGTCTCTATGAGTTTGCTTATTTAGATAGTTCATGTACATGTGATCATACAATATTTGTCCTTTTGTGTCAGAATAATGTTTTCAAGTTTCGCCCATGTGGTAGCATGTATCACAACTTCATTTCTCTTTATTGCTGAATAATATTCCATTGTACATATACAGGAAATCCTGGTGGCTTAGTGGTTAAGTGCTTTGACTGCCAATCAAAAAGGTTGGCAGTTTGAATCTTCCAGGTACTCCTTGGGAACTCTATGGGGCAATTCTACTCTGTCCTATAGGGTCACTATCAGTCACAATCAACTCAATGGCAGGGGATTTGGTTTTGTGGTTTGGTATATACATACCGCATTTTGTTTATCTGTTAGCCTCTTGATGGCCATTTAGATTATTTCTATGTTTTGGCTATTGGGAATAGTGTTACAATGAACAATGGCATACAAGTCAGCCTACTTGGTTTTGATAAGTAACTTTGTCCATAGTTCTTCATCTTGCCCACAAGAGGAAAATATTAAATGAAATCATAAAAATTACCAAGTGTATTGTTTAAAGTGGCTTGGGAGATCATCCTGCACTCCCAAAGTGTGTTCAGCCAAATGCTAATCCTGTATGTTCTCTGGAGATAAAAAGATGAGCTGGTTCTGTGGGGTAGGGGAGCCACAGCACACTGTAGCTCAGTCTCAGAGATCCTCAGTGTAACTTAGCAGGCAAAGGCTCTGAGAAGTCTTTTGTTAAAGAAGCCTTTGTAGTTCCCAGCCTCTCCAAAGTTCATTTCACTACCAACCCCTATTAGTTATTCTGACAGCATTGCCTTGATCACTCTCATCATCTGGTGTTGCTGTAACAGCAGTATCACAGGTGGGAGGCTTCACAAACAGAACGCGTATTGTCTCACAGTCCAGGAGACCAGAAGGCTGAATTCAGAGTGTCGGCTCCATGGGAAGATCCTTCTCATCAGTCTTCCCGTGGACTTGGGGAAGGAACCTCAGATCCAAACTATGTACCCTGTTCCCTAATTGCTTTCTTGGCGGCCTAAGATGCCATAGCCTCTCTGACTGTTTCTCTCTTAGGATACAACTTAGTCTTCTAGACTGAATCCACCTTATTAACATAATTGCCATTAATTCTACCTCATTAACATCACAGAGGTAAGATCTACAACACAGGAAAATTGCATCAGGTGGCAGAATGTTGACAAACACACAATACCTGGAATCATAGCCTAACTAAGTTGACACATATATTGGGGGGATGCAATACAATCCAAGACAATCACTGATTCACGCTTGTAAAATGTAAATCTAGATTAACCCTTTTTATGCCGATTAGAAGACTCACACTTAGATCACCTTCTAAAAATAAAACTCATCTAAAATCTTTACTAAAATTTCACCCAAATGATCAGCTAACGTGAGATCTTTTGTTGGCACAAGGAGGTTATGCAGTTCTAGGCCCAGGACAGCACCAGTGCCCAGAATCACAGAGTTCAGCAGCACAGTCTGATGGTAGTTGTTGCTCAAGTTCTAGGAAATTCCCTTGGCTTCTTTGTGTCTCAGCTCTCACTTGCCTCTTTAAAGAGAAAGCATCTGCAGTAGAACCTGAAGATGAATAAAAGTCACGGCTATCATTTTGGGAATGCCTAATACAAGATCTACAATTAAGTTGGTGATCTTGCCACTGTGTGCTTATGTTAATGGCACTATACAAACAACTCAGTAAGTTTTCATAACCTTTGTGTATCAGTGCCTCACAGCTGTGTTCATGTTGATGTGTGGTAGTATCTTGCTGCCAGCCAAGTGACACTTATTATGGTTGTTGCATGTTTTTGTGTGCTGTCTCCAGTGTTGCAGCTTGAACTAGAGCAACAAGCAAACATTAAATTCCTTGTTAAACTGGGCAAGAGTGGAAGTGAAATCAGGGACACGTTAGTCCAAGGTTATGGGGCTAATGACATGAAGAAAATGGCAGTGTACAAATGGATTAAATGTTTTCCTGAGGGGATAGAAAGCATCACTGATCAAGAGAAGTCAGGGCAGGCAATAATGAGCAGAACTGATGAAAACATTGCAAAAATTTTTCAAATTGTGCCTCAAAATCATCAGCTGACTGTAAGAAGCACATCAATAAAGACACAATTAGGAAAATCTTAACTGAAAATCTTGGCATGAAAAGTGTGTGCAAAAATGGTCCCATTTGTGCTCACCACGAACAAAAGCAGAGGAGAGTCAAAGTTTGCCAAGACCTTCTGGAGAGGCAGGATAATGTTTTAAGCTGTGTTATCACTGGTGATGAAACATGGATGTGCCAATACAACCCTGAAACAAAGTGTCAAAGTGCACAATGGAAGTCAGCCAATGCTCCAGGACCAAAACAGTACAGTCAGTCCAAATCAAGAGTCAGCACAATGTTGCTAACCCTTTTTGGTATCAGAGGGATTGTTCACTATGAAGTTGTATCAGCTGTACCAATAGTTAACCAAGTCTGCTATTTGGAAGAGCTGAAAAAGCTGCATGAAAAAGTTTGATGAAAGCAACCTGAACTTTTCACCGGTAACTCATAGCTTTCACATCATAAGAATGCACCAGCTCACATGGCACTGTCTTAGCCAGTAAACAATAACTGCATTGAAACACCCTCCCTACTCATCTGATCTGGCCCCCAATTACTTTTTTCTTTACCCAAAGATAAAGGAAATATTCAAAGGAAGACATTTTACCTACATTCAGGACATCAAGAGTATATGACAGCTCTGATGGCCGTTCCAGAAAAAGAGTTCCAAAATTGCTTTGAAGGGTGAATGAGGTGCTAGCATTGGTACATAGCTTCCCAAAGGGAGTACTTTGAAGGTGACCATAGTGATATACAGCAATGAGGTATGTAGTGCTTTTTCTAGGATGAGTTCACAAACTTAACTGTCAGACCTCAGAGGTGCATATAATATTACATTACATGTTCTTGGTCCCTGGGAATTAATTTTCTAGCTGCCCTAAGAGGCAGGTGAGATCATTGAGGCTTAGAGAGATTAATTGACTTGCCCAAGGCCTCCCAGCTGGTAGTAGCAGCAGACCCGGAATTCAAACCAGATCCGCCTCGCCTTGGAACTTTCCATACAGCCACGACTCTGTGACTCCCTGTAGAAGGTGTTGCTGACATCAGTTGTGTTTTCTGACTTTTAGGCTCTTTCTAAATGGTCTTGATATGTATACTTTCATCCCATTTCCCCTTGCTAGAACACAGAAGACTCAAATCTCAGCCTCCTGGGGAGTTTGAATGAAGGGGTGTATTCCAGACTCAGCCATTTAGACACACTTCTGTATTTAGATACACTGTGATTCTGAAAAAAGCAAATCAAAGAAAGAGGATCTTCTGGGGATCATTTTGTTGACAAGGCTGGTGGCAAGCGGTCTTGCTTTGAGATAAGACAATATTTGTAAGGTTGGGATCCAGGCAGCACCAGCGGGGATTTCTCTAGTGCTGGGTGGGATAACAGCAGGAACGATGGCTTCCCCTTCGGTCCAGTTCAGTGGCATGGTGTTTTCACTGCTCCTGGAAGCTTAGCATCAAGCCTGGCTCTGTACCTTTCCTAACAACTCTGAGAGCTCCTGATACCCTTTTGATAAACTCTTTCTTTGCCCAGTCAGCCAGAGTCAGCTTCTGCTGCTTGCCACTAGAAACCCTGGACGATTGCACTATGCTATATCAGTGAGACAGAGACCTCTCTCTTCTCTCTGTAGAACTCCAGTGGCTTTGTGTGTCTCCAAGCCACAAAGTAATGAATAGCCTTAGTCATTCTGCGGTCAGTTTGATGAAATTTGACAACAAATTCATTTCAATGCCAAGGTCAACTCTTGGCCAGTGTTGCACAGATTGGCTTAAACCACTCCTGCCATAGTTTCCCTCAATGGCCAACTCTCCAGTTCACATTGTATTTTGTACCTGAAGTCCAGGTTTCAGGAACTGACAGGGAACTAGATTTGTATGAATGAGTGTTCTGAAAGAAATTTATTTGAAAATCATAATAATCTTTTAATTGTAATAATTTTTGGCTTCAAAACCCTTTTAACACACTTAAAAACATCAAAGACCTAAAATGCCTCAGTTTATGTGGGTTATTTTTACTGATACTTACTGTACTCAAAATGAAAACTAAGAAAAGTTTAATGTTTTTGTCAAGTTCATTTTTAAATAATAAATGCATTATATATTAAATATACATTATGAAAAATAGTTATATTTTCCAAACAACAACAAAAATTAGTGAGAAGAATGACATTGCTTTATGCTTCTGCAAAGCTTTGTAATGTGTGGCTTCATGGAAGACAGCTGAATTCTCAGATCTCCTGCTTTCAGCCTGTGTGTGTCACATGTCACGCAGCCTCTGTAAAGCGCCACTGTATGCTTGTAAAAGAATAGGAGGAAAAGGGAAAATGTCATGTTAGTATTATTATGAAAATAATTTTAACCTCACAAATGTCCTAAAAAGACCTTAGGGACTCCTAAAGACTCCAAGACCACACTCAGAGAACCACTGCTCTAATTCCTAATAGCTTTGCATGGTTTGCATTTGAGATCTAAAAGTTATGTAGGATACAACTGATTCATATCAAAGGTCCCTTTTAAATCCTAAATGTCAGCCTAATGATGTGGTCTCATCCTTCAGAGTTATTCTATTCACTGGTGTCTAGTCTTTCTGCCTTGGAGTGTAGCAGATGATATAAATCTTCGTTGGAGAAGTCAGGTAGTCTGGTTCTACCACTACCTGGCTCTGAGACCTTGGAGAGGTCACTTGACCTTGTACAGTTCAGCTTTTCCCTCTGGACTCTCGCTCCGCACTTGCTCGCTTGTATTACAAGACTACTTCAAGACCAAAATGAATAGTAGGCAAGAAAATGCTTTTGATACATTAATATAATAGAATATTATATGCCATTATTAGAAATCCTGGTGGTGTAGTGGTGAAGAGCTGTAGCTGCTAACCAAGAGATCAGCAGTTCAAACCCACCATGTGCTCCTTGGAAACTCTATGGGGCAGTTCTACTCTGACCTATAGAGTCGCTGTGAGTCAGAACTGATTCAATGGCACCTAACAACAACAACATGCTGTTATTTTAAATGACTACATTACTTAGGATACCTTAAGTTGCTAGTAACAGAAAAATCTGATTTAAACAATATCATATTTATTGGCTCATGTAACCAAGAAGTCTAAAGGTTTCATAAGTCTCAGGCACAGTTTGATCCAGAGGTTTCTGATTCTGTTTTCTGCCATACCCTGGGCTCTGCTGTAGCTTGGCTTCAACCTAAATTAGCTCTCTTCCTGCAAGAAATAATGTCCACTGAGCTTCCAGTCCTGCCTTCTTTCATCACATCACATGCAGTAACAGACGGCATCATTTCAAGAACTTCCCTTGAAAGAGAAGGAAACTTTTTGTCTCAAGTGTCTTTAACAAGTATCTCTTCATGTTTCTTTGGTCCAGACTAGATCAAGTCACATCACTGAACCAACTACAATGGCCAAAGTAATGGGTAAACTGACTAACTCAAGCTAACCAAAGCCCATCCTGGAGCTAGGGGTACAATGATACCCAAACAACCTAACTTGGAAATTCTGAGTTCTGTTAAGAAACGGGAAGACAGGAATAGATGTTTGGAAGACAACCAATGAATGTCCTAATACAACATGACACACACACACACCCAAAAAACAAAAAGCATTGCCATTGAGCCAATTCCAATTCATAACAACACTATAGGATAGAGTAGAATTGCCCCCATAGAACTTCCAGAGAGTGGCTGGTTAGCTACTGAATGCTTGTATTTGTTGACTAAGAAAGATAGTCTTAAGTACTATAGGGTAAAATATATATATATGTATATGTCAAAGAAGAGCATGTCTGCTATGATCCCCACTTCACAAAAAATATATATACAAACATATATGTAGCATATAACTATGTATTATATATGAGTCTCCTTGGTGGTGATTATTTGTTAAAAAGAAAGTGGGATTCTGGTTGAGCTTTTGTAAGTTTATTAGTCTGTTCTTTCGTTTATCTAACTTACGTCTAGGACCTGTCAGTTTGTCGTACAGTGGTCTCTGGTGGCTTGTGTCTTCCTGTGATGCTGGAAGCTTTATCAACAATATGTGCAATACCAGCAGGATCACCCATGGTGGGCAGATTTCAGTAGAGCTGCACACTAAAGTAGACCAGAAAAAAAGGCCTGGAAATCTGCTTCTGAAAATTAGCCAGTGAAAACCCATGGATGACAACAGAACATTGTTCAACTCATTTACTTTGAAAAAGTGGGATCAATGACTGGAAGAGAACACCATGTTTGCTGAAGCAGAGGGCCAGCAAAGGTGAGGAAGACCCTTGGTAAGACAAATTGCACCACTGTCCTAAAGATGGACTAGAGCATGTCAGTAATCACGAGGATGACACAGGACCAGGCAATGATTCTATCTGCTGCACATAAGGTTCTCATGATCTGGAGTCAACTAGACAGCAGTTGTTTGTATATCTATCTAATTTGTTCCGACTCGACGGCACTTGGCTTGGCTTATCTAATTTGTATATGATAAAATGTAGTACTCTTATAAAATTTTAGTAGAGGAACAAGTCTAACCAAAACCAAACCCAGTGCCATGGAGTTGATTCTGACAGATAGCAACTCTACTGGATAGAGTAGAACTGCCCCCATAGACTTTCCAAGGCATACCTGGTGGATTTGAACTGCCAACCTTTTGGTTAGTAGCCATAGCATTTAACCACTGTGCCACCAGGGTTTCCAGGAACAAGTCTAAGGTACTATAAAAATGTGAGGCATGATCACTGACCATTCCATTTCCCACTCCTAGCATTCTCTAGTCTTATATCTTAGGACCCAAAGATGACCTCACTCATCATCCTTCAAGTTACCTAATAGAACCCTAGGCAGAGGGTTGAGTCAGTCTCAAGAAACTTCTCCCCGTCAGTAGCATCATCCATGTATATTTTGTTTCAGTACCCACCCCCCAATGAATCCCAAAGCCAGGGTCTCTTACTCAGATTAGAAATCAGTCTATTTTTATTCATATACAATTCTAATTGTTTTGGTTCTTTTTCCCTCTCTTCCTCCTGACCCTTAGTCCTCTACCAGCTCCCATGACCTCATCATGATATTTAGAATAATAGTCTTTTCCCACAGGTCATGAGCTTCTAAAATAACTATATTTCCATCAACGGAAGCTGGAAAGCCTCTGAAATTATTATATGTCGGTTCAGAGTCACAAGCTCATTAAACACTGATTACTGTGCCTTCCAAAAAGGAATGGCAGCAGAAGCAGCAGAATGATTCTATTTAACTAAGAAAAGATATGCATAGACAAATTAAGGTAAGAGGCAGCCTTTGGAGGAGGCAGGTAAGACAGCTACCAAAACCAAAGCCAAACCCACTGCTGTTGAGTAGATTCTGACTCACAGTAACCCCATAGGACAAAGTAGAACTGCTCCGTAGAGTTTCCACAGCACCTGGCAGACTGAACTGCCAACCTTTCAGTTAGCAGATGTAGCACTTGACAACTACATCACCAGGGTTAGAAGGCAAAAAGGGGAGGCCAAAATGAAAAAGGGATTGAGCAGGGCGGACTTGGTAAGCATTTCACTGGCGTCTGAACTTCCCTGGAAGACACAGCTGTCAGGGAGCTTGATCTGAAGAAAAAAATACTCACGAATGGAAGTCAGGAGTTCTAGATCCACAGTACACTTTATCCCAGGCAGAATCTTGTCCACTTCTCTGGACATTGGAAGTCCAGTAAAACCCGGGCTGGTAAAAGATTGACATCGTTCCACCACTTCCTCCTTCCTCACCCACGACACCCATCACTAATCTACCCCTGCAGTCCTTCCGGGTAAGTCAAGTGGTGATCTGAGAACAAATGCCATGCTTTGAGCAGCCACTATCCATCTATGAAAGCAAACACATGAGGCTGTCTATTACTATCCTTGGGTTAAACATTTCTAAAATCCCAACGAAATTCTAACATTCTGGTTGCTGTCTGTTGATCCAGGCATAGTTCATTTGCTAAATACAATGAACAATCAAATGTGACATTATTCATATCATTTATTTAAAAAACAAAAAACTGAGATTTATTGAATACTTATGAAAGGGAGGAGGTTGAAATGGTGATGACATATGTGACTTTAAATGTTAGAGGGACTGTTATATGTAAACAACAGCTGGTGTATTCTGTGCAGCCCCAAGAGACAGGACTGGGGCCACTAAATGCGAATCACAGAAAGCTAATCATGGTGTTTTCAAGACAGTGGACTGGCCCACAGAAGAAATGTTGATCTCCTTCCATAGGTATTCTAGGTTGAGTGGGCTCAGCCACTTCCAGGGGAGGCTGTAGAACTTACTTAGGTCACAAGCCCAAAGACCTCTCACATCAGACAGGCAACATAATATGAAAGGTAGACCCAGTATAAGAAGTGCAGAGTGTGATGAGGTCTGCGGTGACCTGCAGGTGCCCACAAGTCTGAAGGGGAAACCACCTTTCAGCTGCAGGTAAATGCAACCCTGTATTTATTGGCTCCCTGCCTCCCTGGCCTCCAACTGCCTTACTATCTCTCGTGTAAACTCCTCTCCTGTCCTTTTCATATACCCAAATTCAAACACACAAAACAGTTTAGGTCATGGATAGCTAATCTATTGCCACATCCATGATGACAATGATGATGATGGTGGTGATGGCAATGTTTGCTACTGCTTGTATTTACTGACAACTTAATCCAGGTCTTACTGAGCACTTCACTACATTATCCTCAGTGCAAACACTCATAACCACAAAACCATGAGGAAAGTGAGCTTCACAGTTAAATAATGTGTCCAAGCTGATATAGTTGTCCAATGGAAGAACTAGGATTCAAAGCCAAACGTGTCTCACTCCGAATTTGTGCATGAAAACCACTGAAAGGAATTAGTTTAATATACAGATTTCCAGTCTGAGGTAGAATATAGTTGCATTTTTAACCAGCACCTAGTGTTTCTAATGTTCAGCTTGAGAAAAACTAAACCACCAAATTGGCTGCAGAGAGCAGAATAATGGGGATAGAGTACAGGAGAAGCAGATGTACCTTCTGACAGCCCTACGGGTAAAAAGCCCAAGAGAGATCAACAGAGACAGGGACAAAGACAGAAATCAAGGTAAGTTCCAGTCACCATCCATGCGAGGTTTTGCTTCCTCTCTCTGGCTGTCCTTGATTCAATGGATTTCCCCTTCACAGAGCTATTTAGGGTAGGGGTGGGGGATACGAGAGCATGCAGGGAACACTGCTGTTGGTGTTAGCTACTGTCAATCAGCTCCAACTCCTGTACCACCATGTATAACAGAACAAAACATCACCTGGTCCTGTGCCATCCTCACAATCGATGGCATGTTTGAGCCCATTGTTTCATCATGGTGCCATCCTATCTCATGGGAGGTTATGCTCATTTTCCCTGACTCTCTTCTTCACGAAGCATGATGTCCGTTTCTAGCAATCAGTCTTTCTTGATGACATGTCTAAAATAAGCAAGACAATGTCTCTCCCTCCTCATTTCTAATGAGCATTCTGGCTGTACTTCCGTGTTCTTCCGGCAGTCCACAGTCTGTTCAGCATTCTCCATCAACAGCCCACGCAAGTGCATCAATTCTCCTTCAGTCTTCTTTCTTCATCAACTTGTTTTTATTGTGCACATTACCTTGAGCCTCCTTCCCCTTGGAATGACTCGGGTGATGGCTGTCATTGAGGAGTGAAGGAGAGGAAAACCACTCCCAAAATAACAGTAAAATAGAATAGACAATTGAAAATGCCCTAGGTACCTGCTGCTGGTTCTAACAGATTAACCAATGGGACAGCTCACTTCTCTGAATCCGGATGTGGCATTCAGAGAAATTCCTCTTGGCGAACACTTAACTCTTCTTGATCTTGAAAAAGTATTAATGAACTTAGAAGTATCCAACAAGGATTCAAGAATCCTCTTCCTGGCACAATTCAGCTTAATAAGCACTTGTTTGAGCATCTACTGTGGGCCTGGGGATATACAAAGACAAGTAATACATAGTTCTAAATTTCTACTCAAAGGAGAAATTCATTTATTTAGTAAACATTTAGTAAATGACTACTCTAAGCCAAGAAATGGTCAAAAAGCTGGGAAAGAACCTCTTCAAGATGTAATTTTTGCCCCAAATCAGTGTTCAGTCTAGTGAGAGAGAAAATACCATAGCAGTTGGCATTACATTTCCTTCGTTAACAAAAACTTGACTGCTGAGCTTAACTGAGCAGGTTACAAGGAGCCTATAGGGAGGCAAGGTAAAGCTGTATAGTGGCTCGACAGTCATCAAGGACTCAAACTTCTGCTAACTTTCCCTTCTGTCTTTCACAGCCTGTGGCTTCCAAGCTCATGGATAACTGACTCCAACAGCCTGATCAAGAAGAAAGGTGAATTTTTCTTTTTTCACTTGCATGACTGTTATGTTTCCCTCAGTTGCTTCTGGACTTAGGTTTGTGGTAGGGTGCGAAGGTTATGTGTCAACCCTCTGATTCCCAAATACAAATCTTCCTCAGCTCTACTGAGTGACAGGGTTAAAGCCTAAGAATATGTCTTTTTAAAAAGTTCCCAAAGTGTTTATGATACACAATGCTAGTTAAGAATAACTTGTGGCATAAGTTCTGGGGGTTGGGGTGAGGAGCTCTGCAGTTAGAGGGAATGACATATGTAAAGACACTGGCGCAGGAAAGAACCTTATCTGAAAAAGAAACAGAAAGCAGACCAAGATAGCTGAAGAATCAATCAAGCAAAAACAATGTCTATCAAAGAATTACCCTTGACCCCCACCATAAGAATATTTCATGGCTCACAAGTGGAACAAATGTACCTGAACATATACTCTGCTAACCTTTGTTTTAAAAATTTATGTTCTAGGTGAATTAGCTTTCTCAGTATAATGTATGTACCTGTGAAGCCAAATGGTATATGTTCATGGTCAAAAGAAAGAGGCAAACAAGCTTTTGTATATATTGGAGCTGAGGGGTGGGGATGGAAAAACAGATGGTTTTCTTATTGGGAAATAAACTTTCAAGGAGAGAATATGCCCTTTAAGTTTATTTGTGAGTCTACAAAGCTCTGTCTTTTCAGCCAAGCAAAGCACACCCCCAGGAACATCCAGATACCAAATATTAGCATCTTTCAGGAATTTCCACTGGAAGAGTAGGGCTCAGTTGTAGCTTTTCAGGATGGAAGGAAAGTAAAAAATAAAACGGAAGGTCGCTGTGCTGATGAGAAGAAATGTGAAAGAGTAAAAATTTCCTGGATGTTTCTCCAAACCCAGTAGCTCATAGGACCCAGAGCAGAGAATTAAACAAAGATTTCCTTTTTGAATGCAAGCTGGTGCTCTGAAGACATCAGCTCTCAGGCCCCACGTGGCTAGGATCATCTTTGCCTTGCTTCAGATATGGAAAACTGGAACCCATCACCAAAGATTTGGACTAGGTAAGTCAAGGATAGGGCCCAAGATTTTCTTTTTTCATCAAGTCCAAGACACTGAGAAAATCTACTCCATTCAGCTTGGGCTGGGAGAGTAGGCAGTTGAGGTGAGGAAGGGTCAAGGCCAGAAGAAAGTGAAAGGCATGTCAACACTCATCAAGAAACCTACACAATTCTGAGTTGTATTTGTTTGGGGATCACTAACCAAGTCACTTGCCATGGAGTTGATGTCAACTCATAGCAACCCCATGTGTGTCAGAATAAAATTGTGCCCCTCTGGGTTTTCAGTGACTGATTTTTCAGAAATCGATCAGCAGGCTTTTCTTCTGAGGTGCCTCCAGGTGAACTCGAAACTCCAACCTTTCGGTCAGCAGCCAAGAGTGTTAGCCATTTGACCCATGTCAAGACCTGGTTCAAAACCTCACACTCCTCACATCGCCCCTTGCCCACCTCAGTTCCTTGCCCCACTCTCTGTCGTAGCCTCCTAGTAAAAACCTAAGCCCTGAATAAACCTTGTTTGACCCACCTCAAGCAGATAACTGAGACTAAGAAAGACATAGACAAGGCTGCCTGGTCTCACTTTAACTTGGGCCACAAATTGTAAATTCCCACTGCAATTGTCCTACTAAGACCAATGCCTCCGTCTGAGCAATGATGCCATTGCTTCTCTCCTACTCAAGGGCTTTGCTGGTGTGTTTATCCCCTCTGTCTCCCATCTGAACAACCTTTCCTTTATTGGAGTGTTCCTGATACCTGCATCATCTTAGTACCCGCACTTCCTCCACCCCTTACCCTCATTCCTCAGTCTCCTTTGGAGCAAACCTCCTTGAAAGAGCGGTCTCTACTTACCGTCTTCAGTCACTTCCCACATACTCTCGTTGTCACGCTCTTCAGCTGGATTCCAACCCCTCCACTCCCCAGAAACATCTCTACAGTTCTTGGGTAGTATAAATAGGTTTTGCATAACTACTAACCTAAAAAAATGGTAGTTTGAACTCATCCAGTGGCTCTGCAGAAGAAAGGGCTAGAAGCAATCAACTTCTGTAAAGATTACAGCCAAGAAAACCCTATGGAGTAACTCTGCTATGTAACACACTGGGTTGCCATGAGTTGGAGGTCAACTCAACAGCAGCTAACAACAACAAGGCCCCCAATCACCTCCATGTCACCAACCGAGTTACTGTCCAATTATTAACCCAGCAGCATTTGGCACAGTTGATTACCCCTCCTTCCTGAACCACTGTCTTCATTAGGGGTCTGGACCCCACCTCTGGTCATTTCCCTGTCAACTCTCTGGACCTCCTCAATTTTACCACCATCTCCTCCTGGTTTCTCAGTGTTGGAGAGCCCATGTGGTTCTGTCCTCTCCTCTCCAGCTTCTATCCTCACTCCTTGATGATCTCATCCAGCCAGCCCCATGGCTTTTAATACCAGCCATATGCTGACTCCCAAATTTGTATCTCCCACCCCGGCATTTCCTCTGAACTCTGTCTGGGCTTGGATTATCTAACTTTCCCACGCAGATTCTCCTCTGAACATCTTTTAGGCATTGGAGGTATAACATATCCAAAGAAATATCCTTGCTTTCTCTCTCCGACTGCCATAGAAATAACTTCTCCTCCAGTTATCCCCATCATAGAAAATGTCACTCATTCACCCTTGGCCCACCTCATGCTCTGTCCACATCCAGTCTCTCAGCAAATCCTGTCCTGATCTCAAAATGTATCCAAAAATTGGTCCACTTTCAGCCAGCTCCAGCCAACACCACAGTCCATGCTACCTTCCCTCCCCCAGAAAACTGCAACTTCCCTCTCTCAGCTTCCACTCCTGCTAAGACCCCTGCAGTCTGTTCACATAGTGGCTAGAGTGATTATTTTCCATCATTAAAGCAGATGATACCATTTCCCAGGCCAAAGCTTCTCAGTACTTTTCTATTACTTTTAGAAGGAAATCTAAAACCCTAAGCCTGGACAACAAAGCCCCACACCAGGCACAATCTGCATCACCAGCCTCATCTCCCTCTCCTCTGCTCCTTGTTCACTCTACTCCAGCACTCCACCCATTTTTCTGTCCCCCAAACAGGTCAAGCTCATAACCACTTTAGTGCCTTTGCCTGAAAGCCCTTCCTCTCTGCCTTTCCATAGCTCATTCCCTAAATTCTGGTTAAAACAAAACAAAACAAAACAAACCAATTGCTGTCAAGTTGATTCCAACTCATAGTGACCTTCTAGGACAGAGTAGAACTGCCTCATAGAGTTTCCAAGGAGCACCTGAAGGACTTGAACTGCAGACCTTTGGGCAAGCAGCTGTAGCCCTTAACCACTACACCACCAGCGTTCCAGTTCTGATCATTTCTACAAAAACGTGACCTCCACAGAGAGACTGCTCTTCCCCATCCCATTCTCTCCTTTCACCTTGCTTTATTTTGCTACATAACACCTGTGCTAAGCTGAGTAGTGGTGCCAAAGGTGTCCACATCCTAAACCCCAGAAGCTGCGAACATGTTACCTTATATGTTGTGATGGTTAGACCTATGTGACACGTTTACTCGTGTATCTAGCTATTTAATCAATCACTAATGCAGGTGCTGTTATGCAAGTATTCTGTAGGTGTCATTAACACCTTCAATCAGTTGAATTAAAGTATAGAAAATCACCCTCTAAGTGTGGGTGGGCCTCATCCAACTAGTTGAAGGCTTTCACAGGAAAAACTAAGCTTTCCAAGAGAAGAGATTCTTCTGTTTCAAGACTAGCACCAACTTCTGCCTGAGTTTCCATCCTGCCAGTCTGCTGACAGATTTCAAACTTCCCAGGCCTCATGATCACATGAACCAATTCCCTAAAAGAAATCTCTCTCTATCTCTATTTGCATCTATATATGCCTTTGGTTCTATTTCTCTGAAGAACTCAACTAATGCACATAGAAAAAGGGAGTCTTAAGTCAGGGTTAAGTTAAGGATCTGAGATAGAGAATTTACCCCCAGATTATCCAAATTAGCCCCATGTTATCACAGGGGTGCCTATAAGAAGGAGGCAGAGGGTCAGAGTCAGAGAAAGTAATGCGACAGGAGAAGATATGAAGATGGAAACAGAGGCTGGAGTGACACAAGGAGGGGAAGAGGGAAAGAATGAATGCAGGTGGCCTTCTCTGTTACCATCGAGTGGATTCCAGCTCATAGTGACCCCATACGACACAGAAGAACAGTTCCATCAAGTTTCCAAGGAGTGTCTGGTAGATTCAAACTGCTGACCTTTTGGTTAGCAGCCACAGCACTTCACTACTACACCACCAGGGTTTCCAAGTGGCCTCTAGAAGCTAGAAAAGACAAGAACACAGGCTGTTCCCTACAACCTCTAGGAGGACTGAGGCCCCGCCAACATCTTGGTTTTAGCTCAGTGAGACGCAATGCACACTTCCTCCAGAACTGTAGGATTATGAATTATTGTTGTCTTAAGCCACTAAGTTTTTGGTAACGTGTTACAGTATGAGTTAAAAAAATACACTAACTGTATGGTTACATTACATATTATTTGTTTAATATTTGTCCCTTGGCACCCTGGTGATGATACAGTGCTTGGCAGCTCGGATGCTTAAAGGAAAAGTTAGCAGTTCAAATCCACCAGCCACTCCTTGGAAACCCTACATGGCAGTGCTACTCTGTCCTATAGGATTGCTATGAGTTAGCAACAGGTTTGGTTTGGTTTTGATTTGTTTCTCCCTGCAAAACATAAACTCAGTAAAGTCAGAGAAAACTTAGTTTACGGTCTACATCTGTAGCATTTGTTGAATAAATGCATGCCCACTTAGCATTTGTTCTTTCTTTTCTGTAATAAAAGAGAAAGAAGGAGTTGGAGCTTAAAATTAGAAATGACAAAGTGCACCTCATAGCCCTCAGTGTGCAGAAGGCACTTTATGAAGTCATGTAGGCTTAGAATTCATGAGGCTTTTCTTTTTCTTCTCTTCACCTCTGGGTTTAGAGGACTCCATAATCCTTTCGCCTTCTGTCCTTATCACGTCTGAGCTAACTGAATTCCTCTGATGTCATTCCAACTTCCCACATTGTAGTTACTTTTCTTACAATCCTTGCCACCACTGTGCATAATTACCAGGGGCAGCTCTGGTTAAAGGCCTAACTATGAACTAAGAATTTTCAGTGACTTTGGCAACACCAACAATGTTGCAATCAAATGCTCTCGTCTCCTTTTACCAGTTATCCATGAGTGACATTGTAACTCAATACATGGAAAATCATAGAGTTCTAATCTAATCATGTATGCATGGTAGCTATCAAGAACTCTTGTCTGCAAGTTACAGAAAACCCCACTCAACTTGCCTTCCCACAAAGTGGAGCACACCGCTCACACAACTGATAGGTGTAGCACAGTGTTAACTTCAGGCAGTTTGATAGCCATCAGGTCCCGGTCCTGCAGGTCATGCTCGCTGTCTCCACTATCTTCCACCATGATTTCTCCATCCTTTGGTGATGTCAACAGGGCTGCTGTCTCCAGACTTATATATTTCCTGCTGCAAATCCAGGGGAGAAGAAAGTCGTTCTTCTTGCTCAGCAGCACATTTTGGCCAGAATTGGGTTAGGTGTTACCCTAAGCAATTGCTGCAGCCTGGAGGACGAGGTGCCCAGCCAGAATGTCACAGGTGCACCCCTGAAGTGGAGGGTGGAGTTCAGCATCTCATGCAAAACACATGAACTGGCAGCAGGGAATAAGGAGTTCTTAGAAGAAACGCAGGTACATAACCAAAAGAAGGAGGCATGAATGCAATGTGACAAACAAAAATCCCCATGAACATTTCAGATACATGGTTGCTCAGTCACCTCAAGGGATAGGAAACTCTGGTGGAGGCAATCCATCTCACTTTTTGTGCTAAATTGCTAGGAAAAGCTTCCTCATATCTGCCCAATGTATATTAACTTCTACAAACTACTCCTGTCTCTCTTCTCAGAGCACTGCAGGAGTATATCCAGCCACATGATAGCCTTTCAGATAAACAAGTGCAGTTTTCATCACCCTGTCAAAATTCCATTCTACAGCCAAACATCCCAGTTCCCTCAGAGGTGCTTCTGAAGGCACAGCGCCCTGTGAGCTTCAATCTGTCATCATCCCTCTCAGATCAGAGCCGATCCACACCTCCGTCGATCCTGCTGCTGTAAAGTCATACGGCACACAGAAAGAGAACTCTAAAACCAACACACAGGCAAAAATGCACTACTATCTAAATTGCCCTGAACAAAGGTGCCAGTTTGGAGAGCGGCCTTATCACCTCTCCAGAAATCCGGCACGTACAGTTTTCCTTCAATACTAGAACAGATAGATCACCTCTCTTTGCTCAATCACAAGAGCAAATTGCCTGCATTTAAGGAACCACTTTCACTTCAGCACTTGGCACTAAAATATGTATTTATAGAGTGTAGAACCAGACTTAACATAGAGAAGTACTCATACTTACAAGCAAAGGAAATGAAACCAGAGAAGGCAATAGCAGATTAACACACGCCAACACTTTATCCTGCCTGAAGTATATACCCATTTAAGAGCGCAGCAAACAAAACCCCCTGCACAACTGAAATGCTCTCTCTTCCTGCATTATACCCTGTCTGCCTCTCTCCTTTTCTTCTTTCCTCCCTCTCTCTGTCAACCTAATCCTGCTGCCCTATCCAAGTCCATAGAGTTGAACTTTGAGTAAAATGCAATGTTTTACTATATTAGTAGAATCTAAATTAGCAGTCGTTTCATATTAACGCACTTTCAACTTTTAACCAAAACTTCCAAGGTTTTTATTTTAACAGAAAGACGATTATCAAGTCAGGTCTCCCTAATACTTTATTTACGAAATTATTAGATTCTAAACACTGTAGCTGAATATTTATCCCTGAATGAATAAGCAAAATGTGGTGCGTTGATACAATTGAATACTACTCAGCCATAAAGAGACACGAAGACCTGATATATGCTACAACATGGATGAACCTTGAAAACATCACATTAAGTGAAATAACTCAGTCCCCAAAGGATAAACATTGTATGATTCCACTCATGCAAAATACATAGAAGGGACAAGTGTATACAGACCTGAGGTTACTGATGAGCAGAAAGGAAAGGGAAAGAGGAGCTCATCACTTAGGAGACACTGAGATTCTTTTCATTTGGAAATGGATAATGGTGATGGTTGCACAATGTGATGAACATTAATTAGTGTCACTAAGTTGTACATGCAAAGAATATTGGGAAGGCAAATGTTTTTTACATGCATATTTACCACAACAAAGATATATATTTACTCCATTTCCATGTCATCCTGCTGTTTTATGCTTGATTTCTACCAATGACAATAATCTGGGGATCCAGGTGCTCTCGCACCATGCATTCATTACCCTTCCCAGGTCAGCCTGAGAGACAGATCTGATGAATTATGGCTCACTCAAAATGTTGCTGAAAGCATGGACCCATTCGGAGAAGCTCTAAGTACAAAGCCCTGAGGCAAACC
Organism: Heterohyrax brucei; assembly: GCA_028571685.1. Taxonomy (NCBI): domain Eukaryota; kingdom Metazoa; phylum Chordata; class Mammalia; order Hyracoidea; family Procaviidae; genus Heterohyrax; species Heterohyrax brucei. The sequence continues at coordinate 178,573,922 of CM053141.1, forward strand.
ACTGGAGCCTTCTCACACTGATATCAATCTCTTCATTCTTACTTGTCAGACACAGTTGCTCATCCAGCAAAAACTCAGCCATCCTAGTCGATGTCTCATCTCATCCAAAAGAAATGTTACCGCCCTACTGATGGATAGGAAGACTTATGTGAAAATGTCTATTTTACCCAAAGCAATCCACTTATATAATGCAATCCCAATACAAATTCCTGTGACATTTTTTAATGAGATGGAGGAACAAATCACCAACTTTGTTTGGAAAGAGAAGAAGCCCTGGATAAGTAAAGCACTACTGAAGAAGAAGAACACACTGGGAGGCCTCTCACTACATGACTTTAGCACCTATTACTGCCACATTTGTCCAAACAGCCTGGTACTGGTACCAAAAGAGACACAGATCAATGGAACAGAGTTGAGACCGCAGAGATGTCACCATCCTCCTATGAACAGGTGATATTTGACAAAGGCCTTAAGAAGTTAAACTGGGATAAAAGCAATCTCTTCAACAAATGGTGCTGGCAAAATTAGATATCCATCTGCAAAAAATTGAAACAAGACCCATATTTCACACCTTATACAAAAACTAACTCAAACTAGATAAAAGACCTAAATATCAAGTCTAAAATGATAAAGCTCATCCAAGAAAAAAATAGGATCAACAATGGAAGCTTTAATACACAGTGTAGACAGACTTCAAAATTTGACAAAGCACGATCAACAGAAGAGAAAATAGCTAAATGGGCACTATTAAGAATCGAACACTTTTGCTCATCCAAAGACTTTGTTGAAAGAATTAAAAGGCCACCTCAGAATGGGAAAAAGTATTTGGCAACTATATGTCAGACTGATGCTTGATCTCCATAATCTGTAAGGTACTACAAAATATCAATAAGAAAAGATAAATAATCCAATTAAGTGATAGGTGAAGGAGATGGACAGACACTTCTCTACAGAGAGTATCCAGGCAACCAAAAAAACATATGCAGAAATGCTCATGATCACCAGCTGTCAAAACTACAGTGAGATACCATCTCACCCCAACAAGGTTGGCCATGATCCAAAAAATGCAAAACAACAAATGCTGGAGAGCCTGTGGAGAAACTGGCACTATCCTACACTGTTGGTGGCATTGCAAAATGGTACAACCTCTTTGGAAAGCAATCTGGTACTTCCTTAAAAATCTGGAAATAGATACACCATTTGACCCAGTAATGCCACTGCTTGAAATATATCCCACAGAATCAAGGACATTCACACCAACAGGTAAACACACATGAATGTTTATTGCAGTGCAGTCCACAACAGCAAAATGATGGAATCAACCCAAATGCCCAACAACAGAGGAATGTATAAACAAACTATGGTATATGTACTCAATGAAACACTATGCAATGATAAAGAACAATGACAATTTTAGGAAGTATCTCATAACCTGGTTTCAATTGGAAGACATTATGTTGAGTGAAAGCAGTTAGCAGCAAAAGGACAAATATTTTACAAGACCCCTACAATAAGAACTTAAAAACAGACTCATGCATAGAAGACTCTTTGATGGCTGTAAGTGTGGGGAAGAAGCAAGAGAGGGTGGGGTTAGATCAGATAGCTGATAGAAATTTGGTTGGGTGAAATCAATGACAGCACACATTAGAAAGAAGATCAATTTTAATTGAACTTCAACATAGCATGATTACTTCTCCCATCTTAACCCAATGTTTCAAGGACAGAGTAGCAGGATCAGGGGCCTAGGGACCATGCTCTCAGGGGACATCAAGGCCAATTGGCATAACTCATAGCATTTTGCCAAGATATTCTTCTGCACTCCACATTGGTGAGTGGCACTTAGGGTCTTAAAAGCTAGCAAGCTGCCACCTGAGGTACAGCAAATGGTCCCACCTCAGCAGGAACAGATGATCACCAAGGAACAAAACAATGTGGGGGAAAGAGAACCCAGAAGACAGAGAGACCCACGTGAGTGGGTGACTGCATCGACATGTGACCACAGAACAGGATGGCACCCGGCCACCACCAGTGATAGCCGTGATGGAGCCCACAAAGCTGAGTCTTACTAGCAACATGACAATAAAAATGGGTGCACACTGAGATCTCCACTAAAAGACCACAATTGATGGTCCAGGGCCTCAGGGTTTCCCTGGGAGCATGACCCCTGGCCCTGATGTTGCCCCTGTCCATAAATCATAATAGAGGTCAACTCTTCAGACAAGAATGGATTGGACTCGGTGACACAGTGTGGCCTTGTCGTGTGTGCACTTTACGGTTCTATGCATCCATAGGATGTTGTGTGGCTAACCTCTTGCCAGAGGTTGGGGAGAGGTTGGAAAGGAGAGGATCAGAGATTGTTAGGAGGATATGGCATGTATAGAACAGAGAGGAGTGTGCTATCACCGGGCAGGGAGAGCAGTGGGAGCTGCACATAGGTGGGCATGCTAATTTATACAGGATTGTACATTTTCACTAGTCCATAATAAAAAAGGAAAAAAAATGTTACCAAAGTTCTGCTAAAACCTAGACTTGCTGTGTATGTCATTCCCCAGAGCCACATCCCACAACCTCTTCAGCACAGAGTGATTATATCTGGTGTGATCTTTGGAGATTCACACTGGACTACAGTGACCGCATCTTAATCAAGCTGCTGACCACTGTCTATGTAAAGGACACCCTGGTAACGTAGTGGTTAAATGTCATGGCTATTAACCAAAATATTGGAAGCTCAAAGCTACTAGACACTCCTTGCAACTCGATGGGGAAGTTCTACTCTGCCTTACAGGGTCACTATGAGTCAATCAGAATTGACTTGACAGCAATGAGTTTGGTTTGGGTTTTTTTTTTACCCCCTGCAGCTGACACAAAAATCCATTCAAAGATGCTGCTGCCAACTGCCTATTATCTGTCTCTTTAAATTCCGTTTAAAATCAGTGTTAGAGAGTTTTCCAACCAGCTTGGATTCATACTAGGAATAGTGATGCTAGAGTTGAGGGAACTTAAGTGTCATCTAGCCTGTGATAGGTTAGCCCAATGATTCTCAGTAAAAAGATTAGATAGCTTCACCCACTGTTATGTGATTTTCCGTGTCCTCTCTGTACTTCTCTATCTTATTGATATCACACTTGGCCATCAGTCTGGCTTCAGACAATGGGATGTGAGCAGGTTCTGTTCAAAGAGAAGCTGGAAGGGCTGTTGCATAACACCGCATATTCTTGCTTTTCAGCCTGGGCCCAACAGGAAGGTTTCCAGTTGCCAAAGTAGAAAGGCAGCTGACCTGTGGCCTACATGTAACTGGAACGCAAAACAAACTTTTGTTATTCTAAGTCACTGGGATTTAAGAGTCATTTGCTGTCACAGCAATGCTGACTAATACATTCCGTCTTCAACTTCGTCTAGGAGAGGAGGTTGAAGCCCTAAAACACTAGATGACTGACTAGCTAGTTAGCATAGCTATGCAATCATCATCAGTAGGGCTTGAATTCAGTTTTTCTAATAATCTGGTTTTTAATTTATCCATTTAACAGACCATGTTATGGATTGACTTGTGTCCCCCCCAAAATATGTGTAGCCATGTGGCTGGGCCATGAGTCCCAATATCTTGTGACTGTCCTCCATTCTGTGGTTTTCCTATGCTGTATGTTAAAGGATTAGGGTGGGACTGTAAATCCCTTCATAGGATTACCTCCCTGCTCCACTGTAAAGGGAGTTTCCCTGGAGTATGGCTTGCCCCACCCTTAATCCTTTCATCCTGCAAGAGATAAAAAGAAAGGGAAGCAGGTAGAGAATAGGGAACCTTGCACCATCAAGAAAACAGCACTAGGAGAAGAACCGGTCCTTCAGACCTGAGGTTCCTGTGCCAAGATGCTCCCTGGGCAAAGACTGATGCAGTACCTGACTTTCCTCCAGAGCCAACAAGGGGAAAGCCTTCCCCTGGAGTGGACACCCTGAATATGGACTTGCAGCCTACCAGACTGTGTAAGACTAAACCTTCCTTTGTTACAGCCATCCACTCTGTGGTATTTCTGTTAGAGCAGCCCCATCTGACTAAAACAGACCATCACTAAAACCTGCTGCCATGGAGTCAGATCAGAGTCATAGTGACACTAGAGAAAAGGGTAGAGTTGAACCACAGTGTTTCGAAGGAGCACCTGGTGGATTTGAACTGCCGACCATTTGGTTAGTAGATGTAGCACTTAACCCAGGATGCCACCAGGGTTTCCATTTAACAGAGAGACTGAAATTTTATTAAAGAATGAAGGATAATGATCATGGCTAATGAGGGAACCATTCTGAGTGACATTATTATGGCTACCCTACTGACATTAACAAGGAGCTCTGGTGGGAACTGAATGACCATCATCTCTCCACCGTGGGTCCACCCCTGGGGCAGGTGCTGGATGCCCAGGCCGATGGAGACCCAGGGCCACTTTCTCCATCATCACCGGTACAGCTCAGGACCTTATTCCTGTGATCTGACTGCAGGCAGATCCGGAGGAGGACATCATGCCTGGTGAAGCAGAAAGTCAGTGAGAAAGAGGAAGATCCTCAATGAGAGAAATCGACACAGTGGCTGCAACAAGGAATTCAAGAACAGCAGCGATTACGAGGCTGGCACCGGACTGCGCAGCGTTTCATTCCGTTGTGCGTAGTGTCACCACGAGTCAGACCCACTCAACAACACCTAACAACAGCATGGTGAGATCTCAGAAATACCTATCCTGGACAGTGATTTAAAAGAGAAAACTGAAAAGTGGATACGCTGTAGGTCAATTTCCCTCTTCTCAAGGATTCAGCATGAAGTTAGCTTGAATAAATCTGTAAGACGTTCTATGACAGAAAAACCTGTCTCGCTTTGTCGAAGCTGTAGTTCCCCAACTTACCTGAGCGCGGAACCCTCCTTTTCAGTACCACCGATTTCCACGCTCCAGAACTCGTGTTCTGAGATACACAACCCAGTGCTGCTTACACCCTTTACCCCAGGCAGGCCAGTCCCAATGGGGTACCACCAAGTATCGGCCTTTTAAAACTGAGCAAACCTTGTGTCTCCTTCCTTCTTCAGGTCCCATTCTGTCATTCCAGCTTGGGATCATTACTTCACCTGGGATCCAGCGCCCTGGAAGGGAATAGCTAGTTGTACGTCTAGCTCAAGTTCTGGGTTAAGTCGATTTCGTGTTAACTAGGAAGGAGCATCCTGGAGCAGGCCAGGAGATGGGGCTATTTTTGTCCAGGCGGACGGTAAATCACAGCGCCGAGACAGCTGCCTCCTCCTCCTTCCGTCACCTCCCCTGTGAGATGTTGTCCCTCCCTGCAGCCCTGCTGCTGCTGCTCTTCTAGAATGTCAACCTAGCTCTGCGAAGTGGAAGTAAAATCACAGAACGCAACCAGTCTGCGTGATGTACCGTGTCTCACTTCCTTAGACTTTTTTTCTTTTTTTTTTGCCCAGAGTCAAAAGAATTCCAAGCGGGAGTCACGTCCAGAGGTCATCTGGCTCAAACTCTTCACTGTACGGGTGAGAAAAATGAGGCATGCAGACACTAAATGACACATGCCAAAGTCAATAATTACAGATATCAGATGTATCTATATGTACACTTATATATAAATGAATATACATTATATACGAAAACTCATCGCCATCCAGTGAATGCCAGTTTACAGGGACTCTACAGGACAGTTTCCATGGAGTTTCCAAGACTGAAAATCTTCATGGAAGCAGACTGTCACATCTTTCTCCCACAGAGCAGTTTGTGGATTCAAGCTGCTGACTGTTCAGTTAGCAGCCGAGGGCTTAACCACTGCACCACCAGGGCTCCTTATATATAGGATGTTGTTATATTACAGAATTCTTGCAAAGAGCAGTACACATGCTATGCATTTAAAAACTTCCGTGGCATGTGGACACACACATACATACTTCTAAAAATTAGGCTCATACTTACAGTTCTGCAGCTTGGTTTGGTTTTGTTTTTCTCTTAACAATGTTTGGGAACAACTTCCTTTGTGGTTACAGCTAGATCTACTGTCCTGCTTCAATCTTTGCCCCCTTATCATCCTTGTTAGCAGTCAGTATAATCTCTTTAAAATGCAGATCAGATACTTTTACCTCCCAGCTTAAAAATCTTCAATGGCTTTCTATTATTCTTAAGATAAAGGCTAAACTACCCAACCGAAGGCCTTAGGTGACCTGGCTTGTCAGCCCTGTCTGGCCTGTGCCACACAGCCACAGGAGCCTTCTTTTAATTCCTTAAAGGGGCCACACTCCAGCTTAGGACCTCCTAGAATGCGAAGTAGTTAAGTACTATAGGTGCTAACCAAAAGGTCGGCAGTTCAAATCCCCCAGGCACTCCTTGGAAACTCTGTGGGTCAGTTCTACTCAGTCCCATAGGGTCCCTGTGCATCAGAATCAACTTGACAGCTATGGGTTTGGTTGTTTTGGGGGGTTCTTTTTTTGCTTGTTTTTAGAATGGTCTAACTTTCCGTAAACTATCAGAACTGCACACAAGTACATGTACATAAATGCATGCTCACACCTACACATGTGTACATGTAGACAAGCCATATCTAGTTAGTCTTCAAAGCTCAACTCAAATACCACTTCCTGTTTTTCCTGGGCCTCTACATCCAACCCCTCTCCAGACTCTGTTGTATCTGTTACAGTTCACTCTTGCGGCAGCATCTATTTTTCTTCAAGCCTTTGTCCAGTGTTATATATGCATATATAAATATTTGTAGGATTATTTGATAAATATCAGTATCCTCCACGAGAGTGTTAACTTTGTGGCGGACAAGGGCTTGCTTGTGAATCATTGTACTCTTAGCATTTAACACAGTCCCTGACAAATACAAAAAACAACCAAACCCATTGCATCAAGTCAATAATGAAAATACCAAAAAAGGAGAAAAAAAATCCACTGCCTTTGAGTCAATTCCAACTGATAGCGACCCTATAGGACAGAGTAGAACTGTACCATAGAGTTTCCAAGGAGTGCCTGGAGGATTCCAAGTGCCAGTCTTTGGGTTAGCAGCTCTAGCAGTTAAACACGACATCACTGCGATTTCCATTCTGAAAACAATACACTCTAAAATAGCATGTATGGAACAAAACAATACATGAAAGGCCAAAGGACTAGGGGGTGTATGCAGGTTATAAAGGTAATATGATCAAAGAAAAAGATTCCTCTTTCCCAGGGTAATCTCTTCCCCTGTCAGAGTATGTACCCTGAACGCAAGAGAGTAAGTACAAATGGCAGGGCTTAACTCAAGTTTGGAAAGAGTATCACCTTCTTTGTCTTTTTGAAGTCAATGCGTGTCCTACCCTGACCTCTCATCTAGCCAGGCTGGGGTGGAGTACAGCCCATGGCAGTCCTTGTAGAAGCCCCCATCCTCTCCTTCCCACCACCTAGAATAAGGGCACAGGATAGTTGCGTGGTGCTCTGAGAACACGAAACACAGCTGTAACCTCCAGCCTATCACAGAGACCACGGAATTACAGTCTGTGACTGAAGTGGTCCCTTGAAGCATGGCAGCCCCGTCCTCCTGTGACCCAGGTCCTGCCTCTCCTTACCTCCTTCAGGAACTGGCACAGAAAGATACACAGGTGCCTGTGTGCACAGACAGCAGAAAGCACCACTGTTTAAGAACGTCCTGGAGATGCTTCTCCTGTTATCTACTTCAATCTGCCCTTGCCCCTGACCTCTCTTTCTTCTCCAATCCAAAGAAGAATCCCTAGACGCCTCCCCCTCTACTCCCAAGGACACTCAATACTATCACTTCAAAAGATTCAGACTGGGCTGCAGGTCCTGTGTGCTGGCAGGAATTCCTAGAGCAAGAAGCCCAAAAGAGCTAAGCTGCCTGTTTGAAATGGAGAGGAAGATGAAAATTGAGAGCACTCAAAGACAAATTGATATTCCAATAAATTATCTCACCTCACAAGTCACAGTGATATCTTATACACTCCCACTTCCTGCCTGAGCCAATTGCCGTTTGTAAGAGGGCTCCAAGAGCTGGGACTCAGACTTTCTCTGGGGAGGGGTGCAGTTGTCCAAGGGAGGCAGTGAAGATCAGAGGAAAGAGAGAGATTTGAAGAGAAACTAAGAGGGACTGAAAAGATAGAAAGGAAGGCACCAGCCTAGCCACACTGGTGCCACACTTTCCAAAAGCCTGCACTAGGAGATTCCTTCCTGCCTGTGTGATTTAAGATATTTTTTGAGGTCTTGATGATAGAACTGCTTACATCTCCTTTGAAATTCAGTTGGATTGAGTCTGGAAGAGACAGAAATAGGAAGTCTCAAGAACAGGACTTGTGCAAGAAGTAAAAAAAAAAACAAAACCTAACCCAGGGCTGTCCAGTCGATTTCAACTCATAGTGACCCTATAGGCCAGACTAGAACTGTTCCATAGAGTTTTTAAGGAGCACCTGATGGATTTGCACTGCTGATATTTTGTTTAGCACCGGTAGCACTTAAGCGCTATACCACCAGGGCTTCCAAAAAGCGAGTGGTGGGTGGAGCTAGCTAGCCCTTCCAGTATTGGCCTGCTAGGTAAAAAGGACCAGAGGCCAGCTGATTTACAACTAATCAACCAGGAAGACCACCCTCCGTGCCACACCCAATGCTGGCTCAAATTACACAAATGCCTCCAACAGTGTGATTATTTCAACTGAGCTGTTGTCTCTCTGCAGCTAGAAGACAAGCCAAGGGGTGGACTGTGAGACTGTGGTCTGAAGACAACAGTTAGTCACACGACCTCAAGCTTGTGCTGCCCCCTCTAAAAAGCTGCCACCTAAGCTAGCTCTCTGGCAGCTCTCAACTCTCCTAGAAAGCTGTTGCCACCTCCCACTCTGAAGCCAGCCATTCAAGTGAACCACGAGAGGCTGAGGTGACTTGTTTTCTTAGTTCTGTAGCAGCCGTTCAGCTGGCACATACATCAAAGACAGATATTTCTCCTCTAGCTACTGGCACTGGTTTCTTGCAAGAGGGACCAGGGAGCAGACAGACTCAGGCTTCCCACATGCTGTCATCTGGCACACAAGCTAGGCCTCAGGCTGGACTGATGGAGCCACTGATTACACATGACCTCAAGCTCAGTCTGCAGTGTCATCTGGTGTAGGGTACCTCCTTACCACAGCACTCTTGGGCCAGAAATCTCCCTCTGGATTCTGGTGGAGATAAACAGGATGATTGTAAATGTCTCAGCTTGTGTTGTCCTAGACAGAGATAAGAATCCCAGAAGAAAAATACCAAAGGCAGCGTTGATCTTCAGTGACCACTTGATAGGTGAATGAATAACTGAGGAAAAACAGATGACTCTTTATCAATTAACTGTGAGGAGGCCTCTAAGAGGCATTAGTGGGTCAGTGATAGAATTCTGATTCTCCATGCAGGAGACCCGGATTAGATTCCCAGCCAATGCACTTCATGCACAGCTACTGCTCACCTGTCAGTGTGTATTGTATATTGCAGTGATGCCAACTGGTGTCAGCAGAGCTTACACACTAAGGTGGATTAGGAAGAGGCCTGAAGATGTACTTCCAAAAAATCACCCACTGAAAATTCTACAAACCATGACATTCAGATCTGCAAGTGATCATGGGAATGGCCCAGGACCAGGCAGCATTTTAGTCAGCTGTGCATGTGGTTGTCACAAGTTGGAGGCCAACTTGACGGCCGCTAACCACAACTGCAACCACAACTGCAACCACAACCACATGTGGGTCCAGAACTATTTCAGCTGCTGTGGAAGACACTAAAAGTAGTTTCAAACACTCTCCTTATGGGATGACAGTCCAGGTAAAGAAATCAGACTAATGCAGTGAGCTGTATCTATTTAATAAACGTGTACTGAGCGCCTACCATGGGCTACGTACTGTGCTGGGACAACGGTGACCAAATAGGCATGGCTTACGCTCTCGTGGGCACAACAGGAGATCCAACAAGTAATTTACAGTGAAGCATGAGGAGTGTTATCGAACGCCATGTGTTACAAAAGCAGGGAGCTTCAGTTGGAGCACGTTAGTCAAGAGAAGTTTTCCTGGGGAGGTAGGAGGAAGGGAAGGGAGGAGAGGTGCCGATATTACAAAGGCTTGGACAAATGAGCTTAGAAGCTACTAATCATATTAAACCCTAGCTCTCTACTTGCTGTTATTTGATCTTGGCTGACTTCCTCATGCAGAGCCTCAGTTTCAATACCAACGATAATCGCATCTACTTTATAGGATGGTTTAAAGAATTGAATGAGTGAAAGCTCCCAGCAAAATAAGCACTCTGTGTGAAATAATAACTATTATAAGACCTCAGCTGAGGCTGAAACCAGGAAAATCATGACAAAAGGATGAGTCCAGGTCCTCTCGATGGAAGACAGTCACAGGACTTGGTAACAGTCTATGTCTACGTGACTGAGAAGAGAAACAATTGGCAGTGATTCTCTTGTCTTTGAGAAATAGTGTCAGAACTGCAGTTGTTCCTGAAGGAGGACGTGGATGATGATGTCAGGAGCCTGGACTTGACACCTGGCTCTGATATTTGGTAGCAGGTTGACCTTAGAAGATTGCTTGGGCTCTGAGCCTCAACTGATCAGCTGCTGTCAAGTTGTCCCCAACTAGAGATGACCCCCGGAGTTGAGTGCAATGAAAGGAAACACTGCTCAGTCCTGCACCGGCCCAGTGATGAGGTGTGGATCAGACCATTGTGATCCACAGGATTTTCACTGACTGATTTTTGGAAATACGCCTCCAAGCCACCCTTCCTAGTCTATCTTAGTCTAGAAACCTCCACTGAAACTTGTTCAGCATCATAGCAACACGCAAGCCTCTGCTAACAGACAGGCAGTCGCTGCACGTGAGATGCATTGGCTGCGAAACAAACCTCGTTCTCCCCCACGTAATCAAGAATTCTGCCTATATGCCACCAATGTCTAAGTCTTAGTTTACACATCTATAAATAAGAGATATCATTGGCTGCTCTGCCTACCTCCTAGAGGCCCTGTGGTTAAGTTGTTAAACGTGACAGACATGTGAATTACTGTTATCCTGAAGGTTGTAGTTTGGGAAACTCAATCTCCAGTAACGACAAGATTTCCTTGATTTTATTTGCTTTTGACAATTCTAGAGCTGTGATTCTCAAATTTGTTTGGGGGTCTTTTATAAATTTTGTTTCAATCAGTCTGCTTCGAGCCTGAGTTTCTGAATTTCAGATGAACTCACAGGAGATACTCATGCTGTTGGTCTGTGGACCACACTCTGAGTAAGAAGGTTCTAGAAGACCATGCAAATGGAGTGGTTATATTCCGCAGAGTGAGCTGCCAAGTAGTCTAAGGAGAGAGGTGGGTAAAAAGCATAGCAAGCAGGGCAGGGGGACAGAAGGGCTCTTACATCCTGATGTGAGTTCATGGGGGTGCCACATGAGGTGCAGAATGACATTCTGAAGTAGCACAAATATGAAAGGCCCCTGACTGAGGCAGCCAGGCAAGAAAGGAGAAGGCATTGCTGCTGTCAACATCTATTCCCCTGGAAATTGGACAGGAATATGCAACTTAGACACGGCCCCTGAATGGTCGTTACCCGCCCTAAGGCCCTGGTGGTAGGACCCATAAAGCGTTCGGGATCCACAGCTATCAGAATCAAACTAGCCTCCCCGCCTTCATTAACAACCACTTTTCCGTGCTTGCAGGTTCAGCACTATTCTAAACACTTGGCAAGTACTTACTGATCTGACCCACACAAAGAAGGCCATGGGTAGTACGAGTGCTCGGCTACTAGCCATGAGGTTGGCAGTTGAAACCCACTCAGAGGTGCCCTCAGGAGACAGGTCTGGCCATCTGCTACTGAAAGGTTGTGAACTTGAAAACCGTGTGGAACCCAGTTCGACTCTGCACACGTAAGATTGCCATGAGTCGGAATCAGCTTGATGGCAGCTAACAACAACATCCTTACATCTATTTCGTGTGTAAGACAACTAAGGTCCAGAGCGGTTAGATGACTTTCCCAAGGTCACACAGCACGCAGTCCTTATACCACCATCTCCAGAGCTGAACCCAGAGTGATGAATCCAGTTGCTAATGAGCTGATTCTGACTCACGGTGGCCCCAGTAGTGTTTGCAATGGTTACTTTTTCGGAAGGAGATTGCCAGACATTTCTTCCGAGGGACCTTTAGGTGGACTTAAACCTCCCACATTTTGGTTAGCAGCCGAGTGTTTGTGCACCACCCAAGGAGCTCAGAACCACTAAAACCTACTGCTGTTGAGACAATTCTGATTCATAGTGACCCACAGAGTTTCCAAGTCTGTAAGTCTTTATGGGAGCAGATTACCATATCCTTCTCTCCTGGAGTGGCTGGTAGATTCAAATTGCGAATCTTTAGGTTCCTAGCTGAGTGCTTTAACCACTGCATCACCAGGGCTCCTCTGCCTAGGACAGAGGCTGATAAAACACAGCACATTCCACGATTAGCTTACCCTCCAAACTACAGAGTAGAAAAGCTGCTGCTGATACATCATCCACTTCTGAAAGGTGGTTAAAGCTGAGTCATCTGGTGGCAATGGCCTGAACAGACAGCCCAAGATCTGCCCTGGTTCTTTCCCTTCCATCCCATGACTTGTCTGGGATCTACCCAACAAACTACTTCTTTTTGCATATCCCAAGGCTGAAATGGTTTTAAATCTTGGCTTCACCACCTACCCATTAATTAACTAATGCAAGGCTTAGTTTTCTCATCTGTAAAGCTGGAATAATGGGGTTTTGATGGTGCTGTGGTTAAGTACGTGGCTGCTAACCAAAAGGTAAGCAGTTCAAACTCACCAGCTTCTCCTTGGAAACCCTGAGGCCATTCTACGTTGCCCTATCGCATGGCTCTCTGTCAGAATCAACTTGGCCACCACAGTTTTGATGTAGGTTTGGCCCCACAGTGTGGTCAAGATGACTACTCAGGTAAAGCATTTAGCTGGATGGTCAGTGTTCTTTAACTCCTCCCAGAAAGGTTATTAAGGCAAAGATACAAACTGGACAGCAGCCTCTGCACCACGATGTCAGCTCACCATGCCATAACCATTGGACTCCCCCACCCCAGCTGCTGTGAGAAGGCCCTAGGGCAGGAGGACTTGGGTGACACTAATGAGTCCTATTGTAACAAGAAGTTCCAGGCCATCACATCTGCCAGCAGCACTTGATACAGCTTCTTTCAGAAGACGGGGAGTGTGTCACATTTATGGGGGTCCTTTATTGCACATGGCCTCTAGGGTCTCTATGAGTCGGATCCGACTCGATGGCACTTGGCTTGGCTTTATTGCACACCAGGAAAGCGCTGTGCACTAATATGTGGATCAACCTGGCCCTGACCTTGTCATTATGAGTCAGCCTCACAGCCCCAACTCAACACCACACCGGCTCCAGAGGGTTGAGGCTCCTGTCTCCATCGCTGCCTACCCCCAGCCCCTCCTCCCTCCATCCCAACCCGCTGTCATCAGCCACTTCCCCAGACTGCCCAGGAAAGCAGAGTGAAAGATAGAGATGTTGGGCAATGAGAATGACAATAGCCCATGAGTGAGAATGGCCTTCCAGGATTTGTTGACTGCTATTAAAAGATAGTCCAAGTCATTATTGTGACATTCTGGGGACGTGGGTGATTGCAGCTAATCTCAGGCTCCCTTTGTGTTCTTAATGGGGAGGAGTGGCCTCCTGTGAAAAATCCCATTTTGTGCCTTTCTTCTGAAATTTAGTTTAAGAAAAATAAATAGGGGCAAAATGTGATATTCAACCATTGAAAATGAGTATGATAAAGGTTTGAGTACAGAACAAGCGAATCACAGGACAGTACTTTTTTTAGTGAGGGGGACATTAGGGATGACAGGTGCACAGGAGGAGTTAAAGACACTGAATCACACAATGAGTCAATTGTTCCCTTTTCGATTCTTTTTCAAGCCTTCTGATACATCACTGAGGAACTCTCTTTTGCAATTATATGTCTTGAACACCCTCTGACACGAGCTAATTCTTCTTTTCAGAAAAGAGAGAAAAGACCCAGACCAACAGTCATACAGTGCAGCTTGCTCAGGTTAAAAGCTCAGTTAAGGCACACCCTTAAGCTAACAGACTTCTCTGTGGCTTAGTTCTTCATCTAAAAAATGGATTGACAACAGTCTCTCTGCGATATGTTGAATTGTGTCCCTCCCCAAAGTATGTTTTGAAGTCTTGGACCCCGCACCTGTGGATATGATCCTGTTTGGAAATAGGGTTTTCATTTGTTTTGTTAATGAGATAACACCAGAATAGGGAGGGTCATAAACCCAGTTGCTTCTTAGTTACATAAAAGAGCAGAGTGAGCATCCTGTGGACTCTTAAAAACCTTTGAGCAGCCATCTAGAATATTCCACTGGTGTCAGCCCTTAATGAACAAGGAAGAATGAAGAAAACTAAAGAAACAAGGGAAAGATTAGTCCAAAAGACTGATGGGCCACATCCGCAGTGGCCTCCATCAGACTGAGGCCAGCACACCTAGATGGTACCCAGCTGCCACCAGTGACTGCTCTGGCAGGAGGGTTCCGGACAGAGGGTTCCGGACCGAGCTGGGGAAGAACAGAGAACAAAATTCTAATGTAAAAAGAAAGACCAAACTTTCTAGCCTGATGGAGACTGGAGACACCCTGAGAGTATGGTCCCTGGACACACTTTCAGCTCCGTAATTAAGTCTCTCCTGAAGTTCACACCTCAGTCAAACGCTGGACAGGCCCACAAAACAAAACAGGACTGAGGGGCACACCAGCCCAAGAGCAAGGACTGGAGGACAGGAGGCAAAAGGAAAGCTGGTGGTAGGAAAAACAGTATGCTGTACTGTTTAATGAGAAGGTTCTGCACACCTTCAACTGAAGTACAACTAAAAAAAAAAATAGGCACAGAAACACATACAGAGGAAAGACAGATGCCATGTTAGGCACACCTACAAGCAAAGAAATGCTAAGGTCACCAGCAGTCACCAGATGATAGGAAGACCTTAGAAGGAATCAATAAGACAAAAACCCTGATTTGGATGTTTAGCCACCAGGAAGGTAAGAAAATATATTCCAGTTCCTTAAAGCCACCCATTTGCAGTAGACTTTGTTATGACAGTGCGGTGTAAATAAGACACCCTCTTTCACAGAGTCATGATGAGGATTAAACGAGCTATTTTTCTGGGAAGTAGCTTGTCCCCTAGCAAAACACTCAGTCAATGTAAACTGTTACTACTTACAGCCAACAGTACCTAACTGGATTGTAATAGATTTGTTCTCATTGTATTGTTTTCAAGGTTACCTTATACTTAAGGGACCTAGTACTGGTTTTTCATTTAGAATAGCTATATAAAATGTATTGTAGAGGTGTACTTAAAACTGGGCTACACCATAAATTGAAAGGTTTTCTAAACTTAACTCAGCATTTCAAAGGATAGAACAGTAAGGACAGAGGTCTGGGTGCCATGTTTTTAAGAGACAGCAAGGTCAATTGACATTCGTATTTTCCTGAGAGAGTCTTCTGTGCCCCATATTGGTGAGTGGCATTTGGGGTCTTAAAAGTTAGCAAGCTGTCATCTGCATCAATTGGTCCCAGTCCACCTGGAACAGGTGACAACAGAGAACATCAAAGGCATGAGTTAAAATGAGGCCAGGGGACAGCAGAACCCATATGAACAGGAGACTGCGTCAACATGAGACCAGCAGAACCAGATGGTGTCCAGTCACCACCAACAGCAGCCATCATGAGGGACACAATGTAGAGTCCCTGATGTGGCACAAGAAAAAGAGGTGTGCAATTCAAGAACTCTACTGAAAGACCAAAACTGAAGGCCCAGCAGCCTGGAGGGTCCCCTGAACTTGCTGCTGGCCCTGACCTGAAACCAGTAGTGAAGTCGACTACTCAGACAAGAATGAACTAGACTCGGGGACGCAGTGTGAACATGTGGTGTGTGCACTTTATGGTTTTATACATTTATAGGGGGCTGTCCTACTAGTTTCCTTCTAGATGGGAGAGGAGAGGGTGGAGAGGAACAGACAGGTGTTCATTAAGAGGGCAGTAAAAGTAAAGAGTGAAAAGGAGTGTGCTGTTGCAGGGTAAGGAGAGCAGATGGAGCTGCCGATAGGCAGGCATGCAAAATTGATTTGGATTGTCTACTTTCACTTAATCATAATTTAACAAAATAAAGAGATGTACTTAAGTAAAAGTCAGTCAAAAGTACTGTATGTTAATAACAGAACAATGAAGTTGTGCTGAAAATCATGAAAATGGTACCCAAATGACAAAATTTTAGGAAACTGGGTCCTGTCTAATCCGCTCACTTTATAAGTGAAGACCTGAAGTCCAGAGAAGGCAAGTGACTTCCACAACACCACACAGCAACTGGTGTCAGAGTTGTTCTAAAATGAAGAATCCTAACTCTTCACCCATTGTATTCAAGTCACTAAGTGAACACTGGAACAGTGAAAAGTTGCCCGGGAAGTAAGGGGTCAGTGTCCTCTGCAACTCTAGAAGTCAAGACTATTTTTATGGAAGTCTCCAGCAACGATGCATCACTTTACTCAAACACACACACACATACACACACAGAATATCATTTACAGTGTCTTCAAAGAATTCAGGCAGGGCGCAAAAACATCTCAGAACCAAGGATACTGTTATCTTTGGAACACGTACAAGATACGTCTTTGGGTTTCTAATTCCTTTTTTTTTTTTGGTAAAAGTATGTTCAGGCTGAAATAGAAAATGCTGTGATGATTTTTTATAAGAGCAAAAAAGGCAAGCAAGAGGGTGTTTGTCTCATTGGAGACCAAAGAATGGATGTACTTGGTCCGATGTAACCACAGCATAACGAGATTACATCATGGAGGTAAAATCATTCCCATGGCAACTAGAGAGCAAAAAATAATTTGCCCTCTCACCCTAGTCTGAGTGGTTACTGGCTTCAAAACTAAGCACCAGACTCCCAGCACTCTTTAGCCCCTCTGATTAACAGGCAGTCCTGGGGCTTCTCAGTTACCAACTTTTTAACGCGTTAGTTACCTGTAACTGCGCCACAGACCAGAGAGTGGGCTGAATTGCATTAGCTGAAATGAATACCACATCCACCTCCTCACAATAAACAGTGTGTTAAACTTCTTCACCTTCTCTGCCTTTCTTTCCCTTTGGGAAGATCAAACCCATGTCTCATGAATAGATTCTGGGGCCAAAAGGAAGAATTTGATGTGAAAACTAGACAGAAGATTTTATCATAAGAGTCCATGGGAGAAAGCCCATTTATCTACCCAGCGAGTATGATCCAGCCATCCAGGCTTCCTTCCCACCTATTACTGTATTTGAGAATCACAAAGTGAAAATTGTCTGGGGGACAGGCTGGTAATATAACTGAATGGAGCAGGTGTTCTGGGGACAATAGGACTGGGAGAGGGTATCTCTCTGCAGGAGTAGCAGCCACTTAACCCCAGTTACCTATTACCTTGTGATGTGAGCCTCCTGTTGCAAGATGTTCCCATTATTAAAGAAAAGCCAGAAGTCTAGATATGCGTATAAACTTCGCTGATCTTCAAACATTAATATCTAATTCACTTTTTTTCCAAAATTCAGTGTTGGCTCAACAAAAGCACTGGTATGCTGGATTCAGCCTGTGGCCTCTCTGCTCGAGTCACTCCAGCTAAGCAGTCTTGTTCCTTTCTGAGCTTCTCCCACCAAGCACAAGCCATGACTCTCACTGCTTGACAGCCAACAGTATCTAACTGGATTGCAATAGCTTTGTTGTCACTGCATTACCTTTAAAGTTACCTTCTATTGGAGGGACCTGATACTGGTTTTCCACTTATAATAGCATATAATAACTCCTCAGTGGGAGTTCTAGCAAGGCACTGGCCAGCCCTCTAGACCTGTCAATTCAGGCCCATCTCCTGCTTTCCTCAGACCAGCATTTAAGGCAAGATCAAAGGAGAAAGAGGTAATGAAGGACAGATAAAAGACCTAGGAGACATGGGACCCTTAATATCAGGGGTGGAGTGTGGAGAACTTAGCCAATGGCATCTAATGTGGCAGAGCAGTCAGAATGATCTCCTGCTCTTCCTTGTAGTCCCAGGTCCAAGCAGCACCTGATACACCGAACCACACAAACACACAGGCAAAACAAATCCAGCCATGGTCAAGTCATTAGTCTGTTCCAACTCCGAGAGACTCCATGCGTGTCATAGCAGAACTGCCCTCCATAGAGTTTTCAGTGGCTGGGATCTGTCAGAAGGACATCACCAGGGCTTTCTTCCAAGGTACCTCTGTGTAGAGTCAAACCACCAACCTTTACATAGTAAGCTGAGTGCTTACCTGTTTACTCCACCCAGAGACACAATGGGTGCTTAACAATGTTGTCAAGTGAATGATAAAAATAAAGGAGTAGCTCACAAGACAAATAGAGTTATAGGTCCATAAGGAATAAATACCAGGGTCTGAAGTAGTGATGAGCCATCACATTCAGGAAACGCGGAGCCTGGAATATGTAGAGTCAGAGGTCAAATTCAAGGAGAACAGAAAGTTCAAGAATTTAACCCTGGCGGTGTAGTGGTTACTTGCTATGTCTGCTCACCAGAAGGTTGGCAGCTGGAATCCACCAGGCACTCCTTGGAAACTCTATAGAGCAGTTCTACTCTGCCCTATAGGGTTGCTATGAGTCAGAATCGACCCAATGGCACTGTTCTTTGTTGTTCTGCTCTTCTTTTTTGTTTTCTTTTTGTTATCCTGAGACAAAGCTAGGATGTGTAATTTGGAGACAGAAAGCATGGATTCGAGTCGTTGCTCTGCCAGCTGCTAGTAGTAGTGTGATTTGGAGCAAATCATGAAAACTCAGTGGAACTTGGTTTCTACATCTGGAAACTGGAATCAGCGTTACCTTCCTCCTGAAGGTGATGTAGAGATCAAATGAGACAGTGACTTTAGAAATGCTTGTTAACTTAAAAATACCACAGGAGCGGGAGAAAAAATAAAATAAAAAACCGAACCCAGTGTGGTCGAGTCGATTCCAACTTATAGTGCACAGTGACCCGTTAGGTCGGAGTAGAACTGCCCCACATAGTCTCCAAGGAGTGTCTGGTGGATTTGAACTGCTGGCCTTTTGTTTACCAGCCATAGCACTTAACCACGATGCCACCAGGGTTTCTAGAAAGGACAGAGGTGAAGCAAAAGACTCCAGCCACATAGAGAAGGATGAGTCAGAAACACTGCTCAGAGCCAACATGTTTCTTGGGCCATCTGCCTCATTTAATGTGTCAAGACAGCCATTGGCTTAGCCCTTGCCTTCAGTCACCCTGGTTATCAGGTGCCTGGCCAGCAAGGACTTTGAATCTGACTAAGCTGATTGGATGACTGAGTAGAGAAGAGCTTCTTTGCTTGACCAGTAGAAACCTCAGATAGTAACCAAAAGAAAAAGCTGCCTTCCCCAACCAGCTCCAGGAAGACCAGGTCATCCATGAAACTCAGGACAGTCTGTCTCCAGGGGTGCACGTATAATTAGTCTTCCAGTGTCTCCTTCTGGATGAAGAGAGCACACCAATGAACAGGCTCATTCAGAGTGTGAATTATTTATGTTCACTGCATTCAGATTTACACAGACCCATTAACTGAAATTACATCTGGCAACTACTTCTAAACAATCACAGTCACTGGGGTTTTAAGTGGGGAGCAAGACAATAAAATACAGCAGGCGTCCACAAGCCTGTTGAATAGCTGTCCCCTGGATCTCAGCTGCTGCAAGCTGGATGAGTAGTTAAGAATGCGGGCTCTGGAGACAGATCTAATTCAGATCCCAGTTTGTCACCCTGGGCCACTTACCCTTGCTGAGTTTCAGTTTCTTCAGCTACAAAATAGAAATAATAATAGGACCTACTTCCTAGAGAGATTGCTAGGTTACCTTTGCCTTACTTGGAGAAAGCAGTCCATGAGAATAGACAACACTCTCTGATTACTTCTGCTCACCTTGGAACTCCATCTTAGATCTAGTCCCTTTCTTAGTGGGTTCTGGAGGACTCTACACTGTGGAAGATGGAAGGATCATTTAATTAAGACTGCTTAGGATAAGATTTTTTTTCATAAGATGCTCTTTGGGAGGCAAAATGGACCCAAAATTGAAAAGTCTTGGGTCTCCCATGAATTCTTCAACCTGGATGGCTCCACTCTGTTTCTCATGTTGGAGATCACTGTAGGATTTTGTTTGATGAGCGGCTTTCACTCATGAAACTAATAAACCTTTTTTTTTTATATTTTGTGGTGCTTTAAGTGAACCATGAGTCGGATCCGACTCGACGGCACTTGGCAGATGAAAGTTTACAATCTGTCAATTTTCCATACAAAACCTTGCACACACATGTTGCTATGTAACTCCAGTTGCTCTTCCCACCCTGTGACGTTTGTCCTCTTCACCCTGTATTTTCCATGTCCATTCACCAGCGCTTAGCCCACTTCACCTCACCTCTGGACAGTTGCTGCTCAGTTAGCCTCACATACCTACTTAAGTCAAGAAGCACACTCTTTGCCACTATTGTTTTACATCTTATAGTCTAATCTTTGTCTGAAGACTTGGCGTAAGGATTGCTTTCAGCTCTGGGCTAACAGAGTCCAGGAGCCACGTTTTCTGGGGACTCTCCGTCGGTGAGACCATCAAGTCTGATCTTTTCAGTGGAGTTCTACTTCTGCTCACCCATTTTTGTCCCACTGTATCAAGGGACTCTATGTGGTATTCCCTATCAGGGTAGTCACTGAAAGTGGTCAGGCATGATCTAGTTCTTCTCGTCTCATGCAGCTCTTTAGTCTCTGGATTATATGGCCCTTTCTGTCTCTTAGGCTCGTGTTTTCCCTACATCTTTGATGTCTTTGATTTTCCTCTGCCCCAGGTGGGTTGGGACCAATTGACGCTAATTAGATAGCCACTTTCTAGCTTTTAAGACCTCACTCACTGAAGTGGGATGCAGAAATTTTTCTTATTTTGTTATGCCAATTAACCCAGGTATTCCTTGAAACCACGGCCCCTAGACTCCTGTCCTTGCTACGCTGTCTTTCGAAGTGTTGGGTTATAAGTAATACACCTCTTCATTGCAAAAAGAAATAAGCAGAGACCCAGAAAGAAAGGATCGATCAACAATACCTGGTGGGTATGTAATAGAGACAACACTGCCTTTTATGTCTCTAAACATTTGCTAAATGTAAATGGTAATTACCCTAAATCATTATTAAGTAATTAACATCCTAACATAATTGCTCCGTCTTCAGTTAGGCTAAGGTTATACTCATCCCATATGCTCCTTCTCCTTTGAGATATAGGCTAAAAGGACTTCATTTCTCACCCACGGAGGTTGGGATCTCACTTTGGGCACACATGCAGTCTGACAATTAAGTCCATGAACTTAATTTTTCTAAGTGCTACATACCTCATTGCTGAATATCACTACTACCACCTTCGAAGTCATTCCTCTGGGAAGCTATACACTGATGCCAGCACCTAGTCTGCCCTTCAAAGCAACGTTGGAATTCTTTCTGGAATGGTCACTGCATACCATGGCACCATGGCAAGTTTACAAATATAATTCTATAGTTGTCTATGAGGGAGTTTTTAGCCAGTAAACAAATAACTGTATTGGAACATCCTCCCTACTCTCCTGGTCTGGCTCCCAATGACTTTTTTTTTTACCTGAAGATAAAGGAAATATTGAAAGGAAGACTTTGGATGCCATTCAGGACATCAAGGGTAATGTTCTGACAGCTCTGATGGTCATTCCAGAAAAGAGTTCCAAAATTGCTTTGAAGGGTGGACAAGACACTGGCATCAGTGCATAGCTTCCCAAGGGGAGTACATTCAAGGTGACCTTAGTGACATTTGACAATGAGGTATGTAACACATTTTCTAGGATGAGTTTGCGAACTTAATTGGCAGTCCTTGTATATGCCTCGTGCCTGTGGCCTGCAACACAGCCCAAAAAACTTCACCTCCTGTTGCTTTGTTTTGGCTTTTCTTTGCCAAATGGTTCATAAAAGAGCAAACCAAATGAATTTAGAAAAGATAAAGAGAAGATGGGGGAGGAGGGCAGGGAAGGGAGCAAAGGGAATCCATGACATCCCAAATGAGAGGGAGAAGGGCCTCAGGAAAATTATTAAAACTACCTTCATCATCTCTTCATGCCATCCTCAGAGATGGCAGCTATTGTGATTTTGAATCATGTCCTAGACCAAGGCTTTTACGGTATATTTTCTCATTTGAATCCCTCAGTGACCCTATGAGATACATATTATTATTCCCATTTCACAGACAGGGAAAGATACAGAGGAAGAATTAAGAAAGCAACACAAAAATCACACACCAGAGGCAGAGCCAGTATTCAAATTCACAGCTGAGTGTCTCTGAGACCCTCATTCTTCACTGTAAAACTATACAGTGGGCTCACCTTACAGCACAGTTAACTTGCATGAACTCAACTAGATATGTTCAAACAGAACAGCTACATCTAATAACGCCGATGATCCCACTTTTTCTTCCACTACTAACCATATTCCCCAAAGTGAGTAGGAGATGTAGTTCAATAGTCCATCCACAGCCACAGGCATTCTGAGAGTGACACTAGAGTTTAAAGACACACACTTTCGTATTTCACCTAAATGTGAGGCAGCTACTTTATCTGAGGCTTCAAAAAGAAGCATTGATCTGGGCCAATACTGTGGGGAAAAGTGGCTGTGTTTTGACTTCTTCAGTCTTTAACAAGTCCTTCTGAGAGATGTTGAAGGAAAATGTTGACTGATCTCTGTTTTCTCCTCTGTGCTCACATTAGAATCTTCTTAGAAGTTGTGTCTCCTGGCTCCTAACTGAAGGGCAGGAGGACCAGTGCAAGTCCTTACTATGTCACCCACCTGGAGTGAGATACCTATTCACCTGCAAGATAAAGAATTGGATCTTCTAACCAGTGAGGAGCCAAGTAAGAAGCCGGTGCTTGGGATTTGGGTCTAGTGTCTCAAAGCTGCGAGGAACTGCTTTACACCAAGCTGAACTCTACAAGGGGACAGTCCAATTCTGAGAGATTCCAAATCTCCCACAGGGGACTCCCACCAACCTTCTACCCCTCCCCAAAGACTCCATGTTGTTTAGTACCTAGGACAGGTCTCATTCTGCTTCTGTGAGGAAACAGAAAGGAACAGCTTCTTGGCCTGGAGGCATAGTTACAGCTGGCGTGAGGCTCTGATTTAGGCTTGAGGAAATAAACATACAAGCTGTAGGGCTGCCCATCCAAATCAGCTTCCTCCACCTCCTGCCTATCCTGGCAGTCAGCCTCGTAATAACTCATAACCTCAATGACAGAGAGGGATCCAGTGAGGCAAGAGAAGGAAAGAGATTCTTTCTAGCTAACTAGGATCTGAGCTGTTAGATCTAGAAGTTTATTTGTTAGACATGAAAACAAGAAAAAAGAGCAAGGGTGGTTATGGAGACACTACTGGCCGCTGGCTGAAAGATGAGAACTTCCTCCTTAACCAGCGGTTTTGCCTCCATCATGCCAAGCAGTTGTCCCCGTTGGCTTTGTTTCCTTTACATGAATTGACCCATTTTATTTGAACAAATGGACCAACTGTTTGAGTGCTGGGCAACATAACCTTCATGTTCTTCTTGCAGCTTCGCAAAGTTTCTCACGTAACAACTTCACACGCCTGCCCAGGCTGATGGGACATGCAATTTAATCATCTAGAGCCTTGAGCCAGTGTGAATGCCAAAGAAAAACACCACACTTAGCAGTTTATGTACAATAAAGTTCTGAGGCCCTGTGGACCTCCATGAGAAACACTTCCCATTGGAGCTGAACTCTGTTAAGGTGGTACCTAAACTCCCACGACAGTTTCATCGTGTAGACTGCAAGGTTGTGGAAACAGGCACCTCTAGACAAAACCGTTCTGCTGGTCATACTACACACTGTAGTACCATACACTGTGACTTCTGTGGACTGTTGTCAGAGAGGGTCTTCTTACCCATAACCAGCAGGGCTCTATAGTTTATTTACCTAGAGTTGAGTGAATCAAGACCCTCCCAGCACCCAAAGGCTAAGGCAAACACACGCCTGATACTGGTATGTGTATTCTCCAGATAGTTTTACAGTCGAGTATGTGCGTACGTAAAAAACCAGTTGCCTTCAAGTTGACTCCAACTCATGGAGACCCCATGTGTGTCAGAGTAGAACTGTGCTCTGTAGAATTTTGAATAATTGATTTTTTGGAAGTAGATCACCAGCTCTTTCTCCCAGGATGCCTTTGGGTGAGCTTGAACCCTCAATGTTTTGGTTAGCATCTAACAGTGTTAACCATTTGCATCACCCAGGGACTCCACAAACATATATATGTATATACATAACATAAGTATTTAGTCAGAAACACATTCATTGGTCTTTTCTTCTCTTACCAGGTTATAAACTCCCCAGGCTAGAAATGTCTCTTGTACCCTGAAATCAAGAAGTTCCTGTGAATTTTGAAAAAGAGATCTTAAGGATCCACTTTTTCATCTAGTGGTTGGCTGCCCTCCACCATAGCTTCCTATTCTAGAGCCCAGCCCACGCTCACAAGTGGCACTCGGTAAACATTTGGCAAGGAGGTTCCTTGAAAGGCTAAGCACAGCTAGCCCCAGTCAAAGGCAGCTTCAGGTCTTTGGCTGTGTTTCCTTGATTATGCTAGAGTTAGAGGGGACCTTAGTCATTGTCATGAATTAAATTGTGTCCCCCAAAAAATATGTATAGTAATTTGGCAGGACCAGTGATTCCCAGTATTGTGTGATTGCCTTCCATTGTATGATTGCTTTCCATCCTAATCTTTGCCTGGGTTAATAGACTGGATTTATGTTACAGATGATCAGAGTAGGGCACCTCCCTGCTCCAAAGTAAAAGGAATTTCCCTGGAGTGTGGCTTGCACCACCTTTTATCCTTTTATGCTGCAAGAGATCAAAGGAAAGGGAATCAAGCAGGAACTGAGAGCCTCATACCATCAAGAAAGCAGCACCAGGAGTAGAGTGTGTCCTTCAGACCTGAGGTACCTGCACCAAGATATTCCCTGACCAAAGGCTGATTCAACACAAGGACGTTCCTCCAGAAACAACAAAAAGGGAAAGCCTTCCCTTGGAGTAGACATCCTGAATTCAAATTTACAGCCTTCTAGACTGTGTAAGAACAAACTTTTCTTTGTTAGAGCCACTCATGATATTTCTGTTAGAGCAGTACCAGATGACTGAGACAATCATCATCTAATAAAGATACTGTTGACAGATGCCATAAAGACACTATGTATGACAGAATGAAACACTGCCCACCCCTCCTACAATCATTGTCATGCTAGAGCCCATTGTTGCAGCCACAATGTCACTCCTCTTTATTGAGGGACTTCCTCTTTTTTTGGTGACCCTCCACTCTACTAAGCGTGATGGGACTTGGTAGAGTGGAGGGACTGATCCCTCTTGCAACACATCCGAAGTACGTAAGTCGTAGTCGTGTCATCCCTGCTTCTAAGAAGCATTCTGGTTGTACTTCTTCCAAGACAGATGCAGTCATTCTTTTGGTAGTCCGTGGCATATTCAATGTTCTTCTCCAGCACCACGATTTAAAGGCATCAATCCTTCCTCCTCACTCATCATCTGGCTTTCACCTGCATATGATACAATTGAAAATACCATGGCTTGTGTCAGGCTAACCTTAGTCTTCAAAATGACATCTTTGCTTTTTAGCACTTGAAAGAGTTCTTTTGCAGTAGATTTTCCCAGTGCAATGCATCTTTTGATTTCTTGACTTCTACTTCCAGAGGCACTGATTGCGAATCCTAGTAAAACAAAATCCTTGACAACCTCAGTCTTCTCTCCATTTATCACGATGTTGTTTACTGGTCTAGTTGCAAGGATTTTTGTTTTCTTTATGGTGAGGTATGTTCCGTAATGAAGGCTGTGGTCTTCCCTGCATCTTTCCTCCTCCTCCCATCTGCCGCTGGGAACCAGTAATAAACTTTGGTCTCTATGCAATTGCTTATTCTAGATATTTCACATAAGTGAGATCACACAGTTATTTATCCTTTTGTGACCGAACTATTCCAGTCAGCACAGTGTTTCCATCTCACTGTAGCGTGTATCAGACTTCACTCCTCTTTACGGCTGCTATTCTGTGTATGTATCACTTTTTTTATCTGTTCATCTTTTGATGAACATTCAGACTGTTTCCACCTTTTTACTATTGTGAATAGTGACCACAGCCAAATATTTAAACCTCAGCTTGGTGCTTCTTGTCCCCTAAAACTGCCTTTCCTTATAGCACATTACACTGAGCCCTTTATGTTACCTTGTTTAATCTTCACAGTAGCCCAAAAGATGCAGATTATTATCCTCATTTTTCAGACTGAAAATTTAAGCTTAAATAGGTCATGACTTTTCAAAGGCGCACAAGCTAATACATGCCAAAGCTGTGTTTCAAGCCCAGATCTATCTTATTCCAAACATCAAGCTCTTTAAAAAAAAAAAAAAGTACTGCGAGGTGGCAGAATCAGGTTGCAAATCACTACTAACTAAAAGGTTGGGGTTTGAATCTACCCAGCAATGCCATGGAGGAAAGAGCTGGTGATCCAATTCTGCAAGATTACAGACATCGAATATCCTGTGGAGCAGAGTTCCACTCTGACACACACGGGTTGCTATAAGTTGGAATTGATCTGACAGCAAAGAGTTAGCTTTTGTGTTTTTACTTTTTAATTCGGGTTTTTTTTAGATTATTCCTTTACTATACACCAGGTACCAAGCCAAGTGCCTTATATATGTTATCTCAGACCTTTGCAGCAATGTAATGAAGTAAGTTGTTTTCTGCTGTTGAGACACCTAAGAGAAGAGGGTTAAGTGACTTGCCCAGAATCACACAGCTGGTAAAAAGCAAAGTCAAGAAACACTCCACAGGCCTAGACAGATTTATGCTGACAGTGAAAATCAACACACTGTTATGAAGCTCATTTCCTTGTTTTGCTCATAGGGCAGTGGCTTTTCAACTCTTAACTTGAAGCTTGAAATACCTGAAAATCAAACTAAACCCGTTGCTGCCAAGTCAATCCCAACTCAGAGCAACCCTATAGGACAGAGTAGAAGCACCCGCATAGAGTTTCCAATCAGCACGTGGTGGATTCAAACTGTTGACGTTTTGCTTAAGAGCTGTAGCACTTAACCACATATTATGATTCATTACTCCTTCTGTATTGGGTATTCTCTCAGCACAATCCCTTACCTGTAAGCAGTTGCTGCCCTCCCCAAATTCCTTAGATGGATTTCTGCTTAATAATCAAGTTAGCACAAAATTCTGTCAGGTACCGCCAAAATCCATATACTTGAAAAATATATCCAACATCATAACCTCCACTTAAATAAGGAGGTGAGACTTTACTGATAAATGTATATGGACTATAACACCTTGAGGCTGAATTGGGTCCCTCACTCTCCTTGAGGCAATCTAGGTGATGTGGGTTGGGGCAAGTGACTTCAGCTCTCAGGTCAACAGTTTCTTTATCTGTCTAACAATAGGTACAGCTAAATAATTCCAGGCCCTTGAAAATCCTGACATGCCATCATTGCATGATTTAAAGAAATGAACAGCCTCTTACCAATATATTTGTTCAATCATTAACCAAGCTAATCAAGCTGTTTCTGCAATCCAACTGCAAAGTTCACTTTCAGAGACAAGAGGAAGATTCCAGGATGTTTGAGCATTCTGGGACATCGCTGGGGGTCAAATCCTCAGTTGATCAGCGAGCAGCCAACAGTGAAAGGAAACCGGGGAGCCCTTGCAGAAATGAGGTGCGCTTTGGAAAGAAGAGAGCACTGCCGGTGAGTAGAAAAGTGTCAGCTGATTGAAGCCAAGATGAAATTCACTCTTCAATTTTTCTTTTTTTTTAGTTTGGCTCAATTGCTTGTTTTGCTCTATTCCTTATGTAATCTTGGGGGGATGCAGCATCAGAAAGTCATAAATCTTTCATGGTGCTCTGAGAAAATAAAAAAAATTTTACTGTGCAGAGCAGATACAACTCAAAATGAAATGGGAAAAGTTTTTGCATAAAACTCAAAACTGACATGCATATGTTTGCACAGTTTGTAGCCCATGCGAATGAGTAATTCCTGCAGTCGCTATGTGGCTCAGTCCCGTGTTCCTGGCCTCTTGATTTTAAATAAAGGGAGACTGAGGTAAAGATATAACTTGTCACAACAGCACCGTACTTTTAAAGGAGCCTTAGAAACCATGTTGTAGTCATGGCATTTGCAGGGACACTTGATGCGGGTAGATTTTATTTTCTGCTTGGTAAAACCAAGAAAGGCCCCTCTTTATCCAAAAAATCCTGCTTTCATATGCATGTCACTGCGGCCCATAATTCTTATGGGTTAATTAAATTTCCTTTTTATAAGAGAAGCACTGTTCCCCAAAACCCACACACACAAACACAAGTAGCCCCCGGCAGAGGTAACTCATAAAGCTAACTCTCAAACGTTAATGCCTTAATAAAATTGGCTTAGCTAAATTAGTTCTAGTGTGGTAGCTAGCTGTGATGCGGTTTTTAATAAACAGGCAAATCACGGGTTTTTTTAAAACCTCTTTCATATTCATTACCTCGTTCGAGCTTCACAGAGGTAGACAGTACTTGTATACGCTCCTTCTTGATTCTTGCCTACAACAAACTTTGTCGCCTCACAGACATGATAATAGCACTATTTGTCCTAGGGCCACCCACAGTGTTTGTGGTGACAGACTCTTAGAAATCATTACAGAGACACAAGCCAAAGTGAGAGTGGCTCCCCAATATTAAATGTTTTGCCCTACCTCAAACAGCTGGAAAGTACTAGAGCAAAGATTTCCTCC
Organism: Heterohyrax brucei; assembly: GCA_028571685.1. Taxonomy (NCBI): domain Eukaryota; kingdom Metazoa; phylum Chordata; class Mammalia; order Hyracoidea; family Procaviidae; genus Heterohyrax; species Heterohyrax brucei. Next base: position 178,602,793 of record CM053141.1, read on the forward strand.
TAGGTCTCCCAAGTCTGAGTTCAGAACACTCTAAAAACACGCTACAGCTCTTCCAAAATGAACAAGTTTTGGCAGAAGGAAGTAAGGAAAAGAAAGCTCCAAAGCCAAAGTTGTATCTACTCAAGGAATATAAAAATAGTTGCCACGGAGTCGATTCCAACTCATGGTGACCGCATATGTGTCAGAATAGAACTGCACACCATTGAGTGTTCAATGGCTGACTTCTTTGTAGTCAGTCATCAGCCTTTCTCCTGAATTACCCCTGAGTGGGATTGAACCCCCAACCTTTTGTCTACCAACCAAGGACATTAGCCATTTGCACCACCCAGGGAGTACATTCTAGGAATAACTCAGGTTAATTATCTTAGGAACAAGTGAGCAGCCAGCAAAACTTACAGAGGTCTTTCAGCAGAACAAATGAGAGAAGTGTCACTATAGATCAACTTCCCAATCCAGCCTAGTCAATCCTGAGATGGTGTCCAGCCTATCACAGTGCCTGGCATTAGGTTAATGTTCAAGAAATGTCTTCAGAGGGTTCGGCAGAACTCACAATAGTCATACAAATTCTTGTTTTTATGTTACCAAATGGCAGACAGTTGCCTCACTCCAAATCTTTGAGATCGCAAGGACATCACCTGGAACCCCCAGTTCCACAGGATTGGAAAGCTCAAACCATCCTCAAGATCTCACCCCTGGTGTTGAAAACCTCACAGTTTGGCTTACTCTGTACATTCTACCCCCTTGTTGCAACGTACAGCCCTTTCCCCACTTTTCATGAGAAATCTCTTTGTGCCAACCATTTGCTAAGTTTCTGAGAATTTACTGAATATCAGACGATTTTAGAGAGTGGTTGTATCATGCACAACATGACAGTTACATCATGCTCAACACAGCACAGCTGAGTCACCGTTTTGCTGGTTCTGCTACCCCATCTCTTTCCTTCTCCCTTTCTGTGACAATAAACGCCTTCTTCCAGTTTGCTCAAGTGTAGCTGTACTCTACCTCTGGAGACTCAGATTCCACAAGTGGGCTTACCAAGAGATTTTTCCCTACCAAACTGGGTCTCTCTCCAGAAAGAATTCTGAGACCAACTGTTAAGAAAATAAAAACACTCTGCTTCACATTTCATTCAAACATCAAAATCAAAAAATTTTGAACCCATCCATTGGTTTTCAGTATTTTCTTGGGCCACATGATGGAGGCTGACAGTCTCTCCCTGTTAGGACATAGTTCTTTAATGCTTTCCTTGCTCAATCTAAGGACTGCTTTACTCAGTGAGTTATATCTATCTGGTTTTGCTTCACCAGCACCACGTGCTTTCTCTACCCTAGTGTGGACTGATATCTTCTGGATCTGTGACAATAAGCAACAGAAAAGAAAACATCCATACAGATTATCAACGCCAATCCCTTCCCTTGATAAGAAGAACAAGTAACAGCCATTGTCTTCCAAGAGTTCATGAGCTCAGCTCTGGAACCAATTTACCATTCCATCTCGGGAAAATGACTCAAACTCCAACCCTCAGTATCCTCATCTTTGAAACAGTGGTGATACAAACACCTACCTCATAGAGGTCACTGTAAAGAATAAATAAACCCAAACCAAACCCAGTGCTGTCTAGTCAATTCCAACTCATAGCAACCCTGTCGATCAGAGTAGAGTTGTCACACAGTTTCCAAGGAGAACCTGTTGGATTTGAACTGCTAGTCTTTTGGTTAGCAGCCACAGCACTTAACCACTATTCAACTAGGTTTTCCAAGGAATAAATAAGGCAAGGCAAAAAACCAAAAAAGCAAGACACATGAAGAACTCAGCTTAGTACATTGTTAGCAACAATAAGAAACAATGCTCAAATAAATAAGTGAATGTTTATCCATTCATTTGTTGAAATAGGATTAAAATGCATAAATTAAATGGAATATATGGTAGATTTTGGAAGTTTTAGAGGAGAAACATAAAATAGTATGTGGGAAGAAAAGATTAATTTTCACTGAGACAACTGAGAAAGGCTACTCAGAATAGGAAGAAATTAAGCTGGGGTGGGAAAAGAGTAGGATTTAGACAGATGGTTTTGGGAAGTTCCCACAAGGCATTGATAATCTGTGTTGAGAAGTCATATCTTTCTGATAGTGTTTCAAAATTGGCTTTTCCCAATTTGGGTGAAAGGCAGTATTACTGTATTTAGAAATGATTTTGTTGCTACCTGCGCAGTCTACAGGTAGCATAGAATTATACATCTGGATGTTATGTTACCTAGAAAATCATTTAGTGCAGTTCTTCATCAGGTTATAATCAGATTAAAATCTGATTATAATCAGATGATTATAGTAAGAAAGACATAGGTTTCCAAAAAGTATCAGTTTTAGAATAAAATTTAATTTTATTGATAACTTGACTATGTAAGCCACTCAACCTCTCTGCACTTCAGAATATCTCTCAGGCTACTCATAGCTCTAATATTATAGAACTTTCACCCAAAAGCTTAAAAAAAGTAATGAAGATCAAATGACATGTTATAGAAAAAAATAACTGAAATCAAACATGCAAAACTGTCTTATAGCTTTTCTACTATAAAACAAAGATACTGTCATCATCACTATGAAATCATTCTATTTCAGCTCAACAAGCAATATATCAGACCCCTGGGATACAGAAATGAGTAACCTCCCTCTACTCCACTGTGGGCAAATCATGTCTGAAGAGTCTTGTATTCAAATACAGATACCAAAGTTTAGGGGGGATCCTGATACATTACAGTCTGGCCAGAAGCTAACAGAGAAAGAGGCTGTCATTAAATTGGAAATTATTGTCAGAGCTTTGTGTGAAGAAACAACATCCTTTTCAGTTGCTACAGGCAGAACAAATATCCACAGGTGAAAGTATCAGAGAAGTGAATTTCAGCTTCACGTAAGAAAGAACATTTCAGTAATTACTGTTAGTTGCCATGGAGTCAGCTTAATGCCCATATACAGCAGACCAGAGTGTCATAGTCCCTTCTGTTTGGCTGTTGGTTTCAATTTGATTTTTCTCTGAAACATATATACTCAGTGTTTTTTTTTTTTCACCCATCCATCTATCCATCATCCATCTAGCCCTTGACCTCAAGGAGTTTTAATACCTGTACGGGAGGCTGATAAACATCAAAGTTACCATAACCAAAGATAAATGGGGGAGGAAGAGGTCAACGTCATATAAGTTCAAAGCAGCTAGAAATTCCTCACCAATGAGGAGAGGAAGGGGATGAACTTTTCAGAAAAGGTGGCATGAAAAATCTGCCAAGGGATTCTAAGCAAAATTAATTCAGAAGACTCAAAACTTACTCAGCTTCTACTTGGGTTCTAAAATCAATGCATGAAGCTAAAAACTATGAATGAATAGATGGATAGCCAAAAACGCCCTGGAAAATCCCTTAAGTAGGTACCATGTTGGAGAGCAGTAGTCTCTTTCTCAAAAAAACGTCCCATACAGCCAGTGCTTCTGCTAGTGCTGAAATTAACTGCTGTTGCTTCAGTTGAGCCTTATGGATTTGTGAGTTTGAGTTTAGGGGCCACATCATATGAAAAATTTAAGTTCTTAAGTGCCGGACATACACATAGCCAGTACCCTGCAGGAGGTTCCGCAGAGAGGAGAGAAAGAGCAGATTCATGGCTTCACTGCCGGTATCCTTCAGCACAGCACTCATCACCTGGAAACGTAGGCAGAATTGTACCCAGCAGCTTAAACGTTAACTCTTTTTCTCTGCCCCCCTCTATCAATCTATCTCTTTTAATTTTAGCTAAGTATATGGTAATATTTGCTTGCAATGAGTATGATGAGTGTCCATTGTAACAAGCCAGAGGCTTGAGGTCAGCAAAGAGCTGGGCTGTTGAGGAAATAGCTCAGACACGTGATATGGCTGCAAGCTGGGGTTTAAGGAAAAAAATAATATAAGTAGGAGTTTTGAAGTCCAATTCTGACAGATTTTAAATGCTGATTTCAAATGAGGAAGTACCTCTCAATATATACAAGTTTGCTTTAAGATGACACAACTCCTTAAGGTCTTGGGTCTTTAAGCTCACTGCTGTCCAATCCACTACCAACAAGCAACAGAAACTCTGTAGACTGACTGGCCTCCCCCGCACCCTGTTTTCTGCCTTGCCAACTAATTCCTGCCCTTAACCTTCTTAGGTGTCAGCACAGCACCTATTATTCATATGGCTTCATTGACATTTCTTCTAAATCTCTGAAGCTGGTGGTGACTCATCCTCTGTTGTTGTGAAGGGGCATTATTGAGCTGTACACAGCATACAGAAAGAAGTTCATGTTAGCTGTTCTTGGATGCCTTTCAACAAAAGCACTTTGAAAACTTTAACTTGATCTAGAGGCAGACATGAAAATTTCTAGTTTTACAGCCTGCAGAATTAAGCAACTTACCTGGGTCATGCAGACATCAGAACTCAAGACTTGTCATCTACAGCAGAGTCCCCAGGTCCACAGGAAGTTAGTTTAGCAAACATCTAAAATCTCTGCAGTAGGCCAGGTCCTTCCTGGAGGAATCCATTTGTACTCAACCACCTACAAAAATACTTCTAACAAGGAAGAGGAATCGTTCTTCAGAGCACAACCCTTTCTGAAGACAGCCTTCCCTGAGTTTCCTACAGGATGTTTTTATTTTGCTGAAGAGAACTGAGCACTTACTGGGCTAAACGGGAACTGAGGAAGCTGTTTCCAGGCAAATTCTGTGTTTCTGCACTACTAATAAAATTGTATCTTGTTATTGGTATCTGCAATCAAGCAGGCCCCCAATTCATGGTGACCCCCATGCATAAGAGAGCAAAATGCTACCTGACCCTCTACCACAATCAGTGGTAGATCAGAGAATTGTGATCCATAGGGTTTTCTGTGGCTGATTTTTAGAAATAGGTTTCCAGATCTTTCTTCCTAGTCTGTCTTAGTCTGGAAGCTCTTACAAAATCTGTTCTGCATCCCAGGAACATACAAGCTCCCACTGACAGATAGGTGGTCACCGCACATGAGGTGCACTGGCTAGGAATCAAACCCAGATTTCCTGCATGGGAGGTAAGAAGTCACATAGAATGGCATAATTTCCCAGAAGACCTTGCATCCAACTTCTCAGCATCATGGCTGGATGGTGGGGTAGGTTCTCCCAACCCTAGTAGTAGAGACCAAACCATACTGATCCTTAGATAAGAGAGAGGGGCCTCTTGTAAATGCTACTCATGGTAAAGAGAGCAGCAGTACATCTTTCGTATAACCATATACAAGAACTATGCTAAGAGAAGGTTTATCTTCCAGGGTAAATGTTTGTTTTCTTACAGATGTTCCATCTTAACATGACAGGTCAGAGTTATGGGCTTTTTCCTCCCTCCTCCTACACTCTGAGGCTTGGTTAATACCAAGCCTCACAACCACAGCCCCATCAAACAGCAAAATCTGAAATAACCTCTGACAGGTCACACTTGAAAGCAAGTCCAAGAAGAAATGTAACTCTGGGGTTAAAGTGAGGTCACAGATTTATGACTCCCAGATTATACGATCCATAGATGTGTTTGTTAGATTCAGAGTGTTTTTTTTTTTTTTAAGTAAATGAGTGTTTAAAGAGTTTTTCCACATAAAACTCTAGTTTTCCAGTCCTCATGAAAAAATTAAAACATCTGCTAACCAAAAATTCAGCAGTTCAAATCCACCAGGCACTCCTTGGAAATGCTATGGAGCAGTTCTACTCTGCCCTTTAGGGTCCTTATGAGTCAGAATCAACTCACGGGCACTGTGTTTTGACTTTGGTTTGGTCACACAGTGGCATTCCTATGTGCCACCACCAGCTGGAGCTGAGCAGCCAGCACCAGTCCCCTCTCCCGTTGGTCTCCCTTACTTTCCCAGTTTTATTTCTCTCTCTTTGTCTATGCAGGCATCTAAGTTTGAGTCCTCTGGGTTAAGGCTGGGAATAAAAGAGATAATCAAAGGACGACAGTTTTCCCTAATGTATTAGGTAGTATGGTTTGAGATGCATGTAACTGAATATCTGACAAAAGTTTGCTTAAACAGTAAGAACTTTCATTACTTTATCTAACAGAAAGTCTACAAGTTGGCAGTTCCAAGGTTAGATCTGTGGCTTAGCAATGTCAGGGCTCTGGGTCAGGTTCTCTGCAGTGCCTTCGGCTTTCTCCTTATAGTGGCAAGATGGCTGACACAGTTTGGAGCCCACATACTCATACAATGACATACAAAAGCTTCCTGTATCTCTTATCAGCAAGAAAAATCTTTCCAGAAGATTCCAGAAGACTTCATCTCAGTTCCCATTGGCCAGAACTGAACCACATGACCATCCCTACACCAATCAATGAGAATGGAATTCCCATGTTTGCGTGAGATCAATTGTGCTCATCCCCTAAGTTTAGCCATATCTGCCCATAGAGCTCTGCTAAAACGAAGATGTGGAGAATGGTAGGTGTTAACAGATTTGTAGCACTCATGAACTTTGAAAGGTGTAGTCACATGGGGCATCCAGAGATTCTGCTAAAATGGTCTCATATCAGTTGAGATGCTAAGGAAGCATCTGAGATGAATCTTCTGAATCACCCACTGTGGTCTTTGTAGGGCTTGTAACATATGGCTTGAATACAAAATAAAGGACTATTTGTTGCTTCTTCTGGATTCCATGTTAAGATCAGCTTACAGAAAAATCATTTGGGTAGGAATCTAACTACATTCAAAAATGAGATAGGTCACTCCACAATAATAGTAGGAGACTTCAACACCCCACTTGCAGTATGGGACTGAAAAATGCTCAGTAAAGACACAGATCTCACTGCAACAATGAACCAACTAGACCTCATCGACATATATAGAACTTTCTATCCATCAGCCGATAACTACAACTTCTTCTCCAGTGCACATGGAACATTTTCCAGAATAGACTATGTATTAGGACATAAAGTAATTCACAACAAAAGCCAAACCATTGAGTTATTGCAAAGCCTCTTCTCAGACCATAAAGCCATAAAAGTCAAAATCAATTGTGGAAAAAACATTGTTAGAAATTGGAACTCATGGAAATTGAACAATATTTTGCTCAAAATAGCCATGGGTTATAGAAGAAATCAAGGATGAAATAAAGAAACTTATGGATTCAGACGAGAATGAAAACACTTCCTACCAGAACCTATGGGATACAGCCAAAGCAGTGCTCAGGGGTCAGTTTATCTCTATAAATGCACACATCTAGAAGGAGGAAAGAACCCAAACCAAAGAATTAGCCCTACAGCTTGAACAAGTAGAAAGAGAGCAACAGAGGACTCTAACTACCCCTCCTTTCTATGGTTAGGGGTCTAGTGTCGGTGTTTAAGGTTTTCACACCGCTAGCAGAAGAGCAGGTTCCTGTCCTGACTGAGGCTGAGAATTCATCTAAGCAGTGAATAAGGAGTTTCCCTTGGCAGCAGGAAACTATGGTGACGTAGTGGTTAAGAGCGTCAGTTGCTAACCGTGAAAGTCAACAGACCAAATCTACCAGGTGCTCCTTGGGAATCCTATCATGCAGTTCTACCCTGTCCCATAGAGTTGCTACGGGTTGGAACTGACTCAACAGCAACAGGGGTTCTTTCTTTCTTTTTTTATTTTTTGTTTTTTGTTTGGGGCACAGGCTTGAGGCTCAATTGTGAAGCTGGAAGGGCAGCTCATCTGGTTAGAGCTCTTTCCTAAAGGGACTGATGATGTAATTTCTGGAATGGGAGCTTTGGGTCATAAATTAGGGCTTGTAGCTTGGTCCCTTGTCACCTCCTCCTAGGCTGACTCAGTCTTGGAGCCACAGACTCTGGGAAACAGAAAACAAAGCTTTAAGTGCCTGGTCCTGTGTCTCCGTTAAAGGGAAGGAGGATAAACCACCTCGCTAAGCTGGAAGGACTGAGCAAAGGTGACATCCTTAAAAGCCCTTGGACAACAGAAAGGCTCTGTCTGAGGCCCTTACAGTGAACATCGGCTGTAGGCCAGACTGTTCTGTGAGAAACCAGACTACCATGCTCGTGCTTCACATCCAACAGCACATGAGTTGGCAAATTCAAAAATCCTCTGTGAAAACAGAGCAATAAAATGACTGTTTCAATCCTTTATGTTGACGTCAAGCTCTCCAGCCCTCTTCTGAGCACATTCAAGTCCCTTATCTCATCAAGTCTTTCCAATGACCCTGAGCAGCCACCAGGGTAGGGGTCACAAGAACTATGGAATCACAGTCATCATGTTGTTGTTGTGTGCCATCAACTCAATTTTAACTCACAGCAACCCTGAGGGATGCAGTAGAACTGCCATATAGGATTTCTAGGCTGTGATCTTTTCAGAAGGAGTTTGCCAGGTCTTTTTCCTGTGGAACTGCTGCACAGATTCCAACCACCAACCTTTCAGTTAGCAGCCAAGCACTTAACCATTGCAGCACCAGGGCCCTTTGTAGTCATCATACCCATTGCCATCCAGTCAATTCCAGTTCCTCATGACCCTCCAGGACAAGAGTAGAACTGCGCCATTGGGTTGCCAAGGTTGTAATCTTTAGGAAAGCAGTTATGTCTTTCTGCCATGGAGGGGCTGGTAGATTTGAAATGCCAACCTTTTGGTTAGCAGTCATTGTAGTACCACTCTGTTGATTGCCTTCCATGCACCAAATTGGACACTTTACTTCCATTATCTCATTTAATACTCTCACTAGCTCTATGAAGTAGGTTAAAATAAAAAAAAAAAGAAAAAGGAATGAAGAGTATTGTTGTCAAGTCAATTTCAACTCATAGTGACCCTAAAGGACAGAGTAGAACTGACCCATAGAAAGAGTACCTAGTGGATTCAAAATGCCAACCTTTTTGACTAGCAGACATAGCACTTAACCACTATACCACCAGGATTTCCATGAAGTAGGTATTTAAAAAAAAAAATACTCCATACTCTTGAGTTAATTCCAACTCATGGAAACTGCATGTGTTACAGAGTAGAACTGCTCCATAGGGTGTTTTTGGCTGTAATTTTCATAGAAGCAAATAAAAAACCTGTTGTGGTCAGATCTGACTTGACAGCACTTGGCTTGGTGCTGTTTCTGGGTCAATTCCAATTCACAGTGACCCTATAGGATAGAATAGAACCTCTCCAAGGGTTTCCAAGAAGTGTCTGGTGGATTTGTACTGCCAATCTTTTGGTTAGCAGCCAAATTCTTTACTGTACCACCAGGGTTCCAAGAAACAGATAGCTATAACTTTTTTCTGTGACACTGGTAGGCAGGTCTGAGCCATCAGCCGTTAGGTTAATATTCAGCTGCAAACCCTTCATGCCACCCAAAGACCTCAGGTACTCATGTTGACTCTATTTTACAAGCGACGACACCAAAGCTCAGAAAGATGATGCTGCTTGTCTCAGGACTGCACAGCTAGGTAGTGACAGAGCCAGATGTCAAGTTCTGGCAAAAGCCTGGGCTAATGTCATCTGCGTTACAACCTTCAGTCTAGAAAGTGGTAATTTAATGGTGGCTGGAGTAATGACTTTTTACATCCTGAGGATAAAGGGTGATTGTTATTACGAGTTGAACTGTGCTCCCCAGAAACATCATGTTGATCTCCCAGTATCTGTTAGTGTGCCCTTCCTTTAAAATAGGGTCTTTGAAGATGTTCTTGGCTACGTTTACATCAGGTCATTCTGGAGTAGCCAAAAGACCCATTGTCATCAAGTTGATTCAGACTCATGGTGACCCACGTATAAGGTCTGATAATTAAGTTCACAAACTTAATTGTTCTAAGCACTACATACCTCGTTGCTCAATATCGTTATGGTGACCTTCCAAGTACTCCTCTAGGGAAGGTATGCACTGGTGCCAGCACCTAGTCCACCCTTCAAAGCAATTTTGGAACTGTTTTTCTGGAATGGCCATTGCACACGGTGGAATGGTGACAAGTTTGTGAACTGAATTGCCTAGTTGTCTATGAGGGCGTTTTAATCAGTAGACACATAACTGTGCTGTAACACCCTCCCTACTCACCTGATCTGGCCTCCAGTGACTTTTTTCTTTACCTGAAGATAAAGGGAATGTTGAAAGGAAGACATTTTGATGATATTCAAGACATCAAGGGTAATATGATGACAGCTCCAATGGCCATTCCAGAAAGAGTTTCAAAATTGTTTTGGAGGGTGGACTAGGCACTGGCATCAGTGCACAGCTTCGCAATGGGAGTACTTTGAAAGTGACTGTACTGACTTTCAACAATGAGGTGTGTAGCATTTTTTCCAGGATGAGTTTGCTAACTTAACAGCAGTCTTCGCATGTTAGAGCAGAACTGCTGCACAGTTGTCATCCTATAATATTTACAGAAGTAGATCACCAGGCCTTTCTTCCACATGACTTGGCAACCTCAGATGGCTGCAAACTGCCAACCTTTAAGTTAGTAGGTAAGCACAAACCATGGGCTCTAATCCTATATTAACGGTGCCCTTATAAAAGAGAAGACAAGAAGCAAAGACTCAGACACGGAAGGAAAACAATCACTTGAAGACAGAGGCAGACATTAGAGTCATAAGCCTACAAACCAGGGAATGCTAAGGACTGCCAGGAACCACCAGAAACCAGGAAAAGGTAAGGAAGAATATTCCCCTAGAGCCTTCAAAGAGGGCAGCTCTGCCAAAACTTTGATTGTGGTCTTCTAGCCTCAAGAACTGTGAGAGAATAAGCTTCTGCATTTTCAGTGCACCCACTTACTGGCACCTTGTTACAACAGCCTTAGGAAACTAGTAGAGGTGTTATCCATTAAGGGGACTGGTCTCCACTTCCCCATCTTTCTTCTCTTGAGCCTTCATTCCTCTCTCTTTTGCCCTTTGACTTCCCCTGGGAATAATTTCAAAGCTCAAATGGAAGGCGTGGTGTTCCGTATCCTAAAAGATCAGGTGCAGCTCTCTTCAGCTTGGTCCTATCAGGACTGTGGGGCTGAACTAAGCCCAAGAATCAAGGATGGAAACTAACCAAGCCATTCTCAGGCACCCCTGACATGCTGGGGCAGTCAGGATGAGAAGGTGCAGAGACTCACTTGAACCAACGGAATTTAGACATAGGCAGCAGCTATTACCTAAGCCACAGTCTAGCCAGGAGCTGAGATAAGGGTCCAACGCCAAGACGAGGAGCAGCTGAGGAGCAGAACACAGGGTGTGCAGTGGAAAAATGATATCCATTCTGAGTACTCTCCTGCCTCAACTAGGAACAAAGACCCAGGCTCACGCTCAGGGGCAGATTAACTGCTAAACATGGTATGCTTACCATGCTAAGTAGTATTTACTTGCTAAGCTGTGGTAAGCAGTTTCACAAAGAGCTCCCACATCTTTGACGTTGTAGGGACAGGTGAAATTGTGCACTGCAGGTTGTGGGAAGGCACAGTTGGGCCCGTGCATTACCTTGCTTATTGGATAATCCAGCCCGGCTGACGTGCCTGAGTCAACTGAGAATAGTAGAAGCTGAGAAGAATCCACACTCAGAACAGGGATCCAGACCAATTTGGAGGACAAAAAAATAGGTTAGCCAGCTCACCCAACACAACACTTCTTGGGGGGTGGAGGCAGGGCGTGGGTTCTGCCTCCTGCCAGTTGCAATTTGATCAACTAATTCTAGTTGACTTCACTTTTTAGCTAAGGGTTGTTGCCTGATGATAACCTAGTATTTCATTTCTCCCAGGTAATACACGTCACATTCAGGCACCATCCTTGTACTATCTAATCCTTACCACAACTAAAACATAGTAGGTATCAAAGTGTCTCCATTTTACAGATGAGGAAACTGAGGCTTGGAGAGATTAGGTGACTCATTCAGGTTCTATAGATGCAGAGCCGGGATTAGAACCCAGTTTGGCCTGGCTACCTAAAAACTATTCTTTCCTGTCTTGTATGTATCTTATCAAGAAACTAGAACTGTGGGGTCTTCACATCTGGAAAACTGCAGAGTCAGTGCATATATTCATTCGCTCAGCTAACATCTGCTGAGCAATGCCATTATGTCAGGCAGTGTGCTGGGGGTCAGGGGTGTGACAGTGATAAGACACAGAGCCTACTCTCCAGAACTCACAGCCTGCCCCCATCAGCACTTTCTGGTGCCCAACAAAGAGACAGCTGCCTGCCCTCTTCCTCACCCCAGCAGAGATATGGTCATGTGTCTGGTGTTCCCTGCATTTTCCCCATGCCACTTCATCTGCATATTACAGAAACCACACCTTTGACAGAGGTAAAACAGCTGGACTGATAGATTAGATTGAATCGTTTTGCTTATAAACTGCACCCTCCATGATCAGTGGCCTCTGCTGGCCCGGAGAGGTTGCTGTTTGTTTGGGGCTGGGAGGATTTGCTCAGATTAGCATAGAGATTGCCTGCGCACTGGGGAAAGGGACCCAGCGTCTGGCTGCTGACGGAGCAGCTGGAATGCAGTCAGCCAAACTGCTCTCTGTGGAGCATAGCCTGGAGTGACACAGCACTTCTCAGGCTCTGGCAGCAACAGGCGCCTGCCTCTCCATGAGCACAAGGGTGAGAAAGACATCTTTTGGTTATCTCACCACTCTCCGTCCCAGAAGCTCTTTAGGAATGATTCAGCCACCTCTGCAGCAAACAAGACTATAAATAAATACTCCCCAAGGATGCTGAATCCTGCCCTTAGTCCCTGCTACCTCTGTGACTCATCCCATAAGGGGATTCTTCCACCATTGCCTTGATTACAAGGAGGGGTGGCAGTGATGGGCTGTGTGCATCTGAGCATGCGCATCTCCTGCTTGACGCTCGTGTGCATTGACTGAGGTGGAGTCCATGTGTGCAGGCATGGATATGCATGTCAGTGCATGTAATTATGTGTCTACCCATGTGTCTACTTGTGATTTGGTGTTTCCTCTTAAATGGGTAGAGAAGAGGCATTTCACATTCAGATTTTGGTGGGGGGACTGTTAGCTAAAGCTCCATTTGAAATCACGTCTGTTGTTGTTGTTAGCTGCCACTAAACTGGTCCTGATTCATGACGACCTTATGAAAACCAGAATAAAATTTTGCCAAGTCCCGTGCCATTCTTCATGACTCTTGGTTTGTTTGAGCCGTTGTTCCAGCTGTTGTGTCAGTGCACTGCACTGAGGATTCCTCACACTTTTGCTGACTCTCCACTTCGAACATGATGTTATATCTACAAAAGTAAAAAAAAAAAAAAACAGCCACTGACATCGATTCAACTCTCAATTGCCCAATAGGTCACAGTAGAACTGCCCCATAGAGTTTCCAAGAGCACCTGGTAAATTTGTACTGCCAACCTTTGGGTTAGCAGGCGCAGCAGTTAGCCACTATACCACCAGGGTTTCATCTCTAACAAACCAGACAACCTATTGCCACAGACTCAACTCTGACTCATAGCAACCCTGTAAGTCAGATTAGAACTGTCCCACAGAGTTCCAAGGAGTACCTGGCGGATATGAACTGCTGACCTTTTGGTTAGCAAACATAGTGCTTAAATGCTATGCCACCAGGGTTTCATGTCTATCAGTTTTTATTAATTCCTTTCTTTGTGTACAGTCCTCTGCTATGGATTTTGTTACCTAAATTAAATAAAATTCCCAAACTGGCAGCAACAACTGAGAAAGCATTTCACGACAAGGAAAGCCATATCTATAAAAGGTAGGAGTGAAGAAAATACCCATTTACTGAGTTCCTTCTAGGGGCCAGCACTAGCCAAATGCTGTGTAATTCACTCCACGTAACACACAAAAGGAAAGAATTTCTTACCCTGGTTTCACAGATGAGAAAACAGGTAATAGAGAAGTTAAATGACTTGTCCCAAATCATCTAGATCATAAGGGTCTAAGCAGAAATTTAAACCCAGAGTTTCGGACAGAATCTTAAGAGATCATCTCATCTAAACCCTCATCTGGACCTTTATCTAAGCTGCATCTACCCTATAAAACTCCTGAAAATTGACCATTTGGCAACTCTGTAGGAAAAACCCTCAAGACAGCCTTTTCCAACTTGAAAGGAAAAAAAAAATCCCATTGAGTCAAACCTGTGTGTCAGAGTAGATCTGTACTTGTTTCACAGGGTTTTCAATGGCTGTGACCTTTCAGAAGTGAATCACCAGGTAGTCTTTCTGAGGCACTGCTGGGTGAATTCAAACGACCCACCCTTCAGTTAGTAACTGAGAACTTAACTATTTGAGCTACCAAGGGACTCCTGTTCCACATTGACACAGAGTCTAAAGTTGAGGCCAGTACACCACCTTCTCATTTTTGTCCACAAACTGTCGTCTGCCCTCTGAGGTTAGAGCCAGCCAAATGCCGTCGAGTTGGATCAAGTCTAATTACTCACTCCTTGCCGCCTCCCCTCGCCTGATGACAATGACCATGCTGATTCCTCACCGAGCCAGAGCCTTCCACCATTCCACACCCGAAATCATTCTGAATCCCTTAATACCTGTGTCCTTCGTGCTTGGCACAGTGCTGGTGCTTTTAGGCTAAGGAAATATTAGTTGAGTGACTAAAGAGATGAATGTGGCATTTCAGCATAGGTGATGCCATGACTTACCCGTTAAGTCTTTGTGGTAACTAAAGCTTACCTGGTTGCCAGGAGCAGGAATCTGCTGGGCAGCTCAAGTAAAAACTCAAGTTTGATGGAAGAATCCAGGAAATTCTAAAGGAAGTTAGGTGTAGGGAGATTATACAATGTTGTAGAAGGAGAACAATACCAAAAAGTTCTCCCTCACCCTACTTCCCCTCTCTTCTGGGTTCTGTACTCTCTACCTGCTTTGTGTATTTGCTCCAGTCTCCTCCTGGCAAGCTGGCTTCCTCTACTGCCCACACCCATCATGGCAACTGTCCCTAGGTGTTTGAGGTTATCTAGTGCTGCTTTAACAGAATTACCACAAATGGATAGCTTTAAAAAGAAGAATTTTATTGGTCACAGTCCAGTAAGTTAAAAGTCCAAATTCAGGGTGTCAGCCCCAGGGGAAGGCTTTCTCTGCTGGCACTAGAGGAAGGTCCTTTTCATCAGGCTTAACCTGGACTGGAAACTTCTAGGGCACACGGAACCCAGTCTTTTCCAAATAATGTGCGAAGCTACTGGAACTGCTCTTCAGTAGTATAAGATCCCCAACTTACCTTCATTTTATCTCAAGAGACTGCCTCAAGGCACAAAACAATTTCACACGTGAAGCTCTGCCCCACCAACACCACAGCACCCATCTACATTCATTAACATCATAGAGGCAGGAATTTCCAAATTGTTACAAATTTCTTGGGGAACATAATTCAATCTCTACTCAGTTCCACGTCTGTCACGTCTAAATGGCAGGGCATCTGTGTCCCAGTAAAGAGAAATTGATTGGTCAGATTTGGGTCAAGTGACTAGTCCTTGACTGGTTACTGAGGACCGGTAGATAGGGGCCATTTGGAAAGCTGGGGAAAAATAAGCACAGCTCCTTAGGTCCCCCTTTTGTAAGAATTTGTAGTGTTTAGAAGGAAGCAAGATTCTTTGGAAAAGAGATATGACTGACATCTCGCATACATCTTTATATATCAGTGCTATAAACTAATCTAAGAGGCTCAGAATGCTTTCGGAGAAGGATACTACCTTTATAATGTCCAAATGTGAGCCATACAGGCTTTCATATTTTATGTTTCTGTGCTTCAGCTTGGGTACTATGGACCCCTGGCATGGCTGACCAGTTACCAGAGGTGGCCCAGATAGGACAGCCCTGTTCCTGCAGGAGAGCGGAATGCTGGAGTTACTAGAGGCTCCTTAACATCTCGCCCATGATCTTGGCCATCTTCAGGTACACAGAAGATCCAAGGAAATTAGTAAGTGCTGAACACGGAAACAGTTCATCATCTACTAAAGTATTTGTGTACAAAGCAGTGCAGAGTTCCATGTTAGGGAAGGGATGGAGAGGAAGGAAACTGACTTTTTTGTAAAAAAAAAAAAAAAACAAATAACCGTAGGATAGAAAGGCCTCTAGAGATCATCAACCCTGTGGTCATTAAAATGTATTCCTCAGAGAGCTAGGGCTCCCAGAAGTACCCAAAAGACCAAAAGAGGCAGTTAACAGAAAGGATGAAGATGTATGTTGCTACCAACCACAACCACCCAGCCAACCAGCATCCTTTCAGCAATCCTGCCATACTTACTTTTATCTCTTAAAATTCGGTGCATTATTTTACTTGAAGGCAAGTTTACTTTTGTAGGTAAGGAAATTGACTATTAGAAAGACTGGGTGACTTGCTCACGATCATACAGCTAGGTTGGGCTTGGGCTGTGCTCATGTAAAGCTGTGCTGACTTCCAGGACCCTCTTTCTAGTGGCACAGGTCTCACTGAAACAAGAAAGAGAACATGTTTTTGACAAAGGTCAGTATCATGAAAGTTAGCCATCTGTCCCTTCCACCTGAAGTGACACATCAGACATTCACTACTGACATGTTTCCATCTTCCAATAGTTCTAGCATACGGCTGCGCTCACATTGTTCAACAGGCAGGACAGTGATGAAGTTGATGGCTTCAGGACTCAAACTACCAAACTGCCAAACATGCTCATTGAGTCCTTGTTTATTTTGCAGTTAGTTAATTGGTGAAACGACCCTGTAGCAGGGCAATTTCATCACACTCAACAGAACCAAACTCCAGCTTGAAACCAAAAGAGAAAGAATATTGAGGAACTCTCAGAAATGACAACCCCAGATATCATAGCTGGAATGAAGAAAGGTCAGCTAGTCTTCCTAAGATCCAGCTTCCTGGAGAGGGTGACCAAGTGGATGAACTCAGGTCACATGGCCACCTCCTTGGTGGTCACCAAAGTTCTCGTTTAACGGCTAGTTCCAGGCTCTCCAAACCACCGTAGTTACTTGTGCCCTTACACCCAGTTTTGGGTAGTGTGGCTCAAGCATTCACAGACTCTTGAATTTGCAAGTAGCCTTTGCTCCTTCTCCCTTTCCCAGCTCAACTTGGTTTGTGTCATCTTTATACCAACAGTCAGAAGAGCTAACTCTTATCAGATTCTCAAATAGAGTTTCCTTCTCAGTGTCTTGAATTACTACCAGTGTTATGATTTCTTTGACTCACATGTACAGTATTTTTTATCATTCTGTCCTTTTTGGGAAGTTGGGAGAGTTTTCATACCAACTGGGATAGAGGGAAAGATGCAAAAGGTATAGTATTCAAAATTACCCTCTTTCTCTCGCAGGCCATGCATAAACTAGACCCAAACTTAGAGCTAGTTCAGTTCAAGAGTGAAGGAACAAACCTTGTCCCCCACCTTGATTCAAGAATCTCAGCCAAGGGCAGTTAACACAGTCTCTCACCGGTGCTTTCAGAAGGCTTATGTGGACTTTACACAGAAACTCTGCATCAGAATCGCAGCAACAGGGTACAAGTTAAGTCCACTCCAAGGACTTTTATGTAAAGAAAACAACTAAGCACATAACCTTCAATGCGCTTCTAGCTGTAAAAGTACGTGATTCTCTGATAAAGCAAAGGGAATTTTTATGAAGAGGGTGATGAATGTATTACTCAATGAACCATAATTCACTTCACCAGATTCCAGCAACTTCCTTGCTGATCCCTGAAAGCACTCCCACGGCACTGAATTTCTGCCACTTGCTGGGAGTCTATGACATCAGAGAGCAAGGTCTGACCTGACCCTTAGAGGGAAAAATGTTATCCAAACTGTGAGGCAATAGGCTCACATCTACTCTCGGAACCAAACACATCACATTCTGGCTGACTTAGGTCAATTGACCAGTTGATGATAGGATTCTGATGGTTGATTGAACTGAGAGCTTACAACACAAGCAAAGTGGTCCATGCCATCTGCTCAACTAGCAGTCTTCCCTGTGGCTGAAATCCAAGAAGAAACTGAAAGACAAAAACATCAGTTCAATTATGTAAGTAGAACTAAGCAAAGCTTCAGGGTGGGGAGCTAAGTAAAACTAGTTGTCTCTTGTAATTGAGGGATATCTCCCAAAGGACACATCCATTATGTTTGGGGATGTTTCTCAATAAATGGAGATGGTTTTTTTACCAAGCCGTCCATACCACCCCTTGTTAAAAAACAAAATAAAATAAAACAAAAATTTGTTTGCCACACAATCTGTGACTACAAATCACAGAGGAGCTAGTTTAACTAGCTAGAGATGATCAAATATACCACCTTTCAATCCTGAGCACAGTTTGAGGTGGGCTTGCCATCTCGAGCAGAGGAAGGATTCCTAGGCTTGCTGCTGGTGTGGGAAAAGGCAGACACTTTGGCATATAATCAATGGTACCATTAACTCACTTTTGTGTAGTTGATGCTGTTTTGTGAGTGACAGATGCTGTGATTTTGAAATTAACTTTCTTTGGCTGATTCTTAAGTAACTTGGCATACTTGCAGTTTTTGGCTATCCTACTTGAAGTATTTCAGACTGGGAAGGAAAACTGGAAGCAGAAATGATGTTATTTCAGTTGTTCTCACATCAGGAGAGAGAGGGACTAAACTTAACCCAGCCCACTCGGAGAATGCTAAGATCCCAGAGTTATCAACTCTCAGAAGAGGAAAGATACTGGGAAAGCATACAGTCCACAGTAGATCCTGATAATAATGACAAGCAGTAATATTAGAATAATAAACCACAAAAAATATATTTTTAAAATGAATGAAAGTAAGAATAACAGTGCAGACATATTAATTGTAGAGATTTTTGTCAGAGGCACAGCCAGCATCCATATTGCCTTCTTCTGTCCTTACAAACCAAAGCAAACCCACTGCTGTTGAGTCGATTCAAACCCGTAGCAGCCTTAAAGGACAGAATAGAACTGCTCCATGGGGTTTCCAAGGAGTGCATGGAGGATCTGAACTGCTGACCTTCTGGTTAGCAGACATAGCACTTAACCACGATGACACTAGGGTTTCCTCTGGGTTCTGTCCTTACAGAACCCTAAATTTTGTTCAGGTACTCAACCTCTTTCCTAGGTAGCATCAAATGAAGCTGACTGTATCCCCAACTCCAGGGAAAGTTCCATTGGTCAAATGCTTCTCACCAGTGATTAGTCAAAACAAGCAAGTAACCCAATTCTGGGTAGTGAGACAGAAACCCAAGTATCCTGGTAAAATCCAAAAACCAAAAAAAAAGAAAAAAGGAACCCACTGTTATCGAGTCGTGTCCAACTCATAGCGACACTAGAGGTCAGAGGCGAACTGCCTCATACAGTTTCCAAGGAGACCCTGGCAGATTTGAACTGCCTATCTTTTGGTTAGCAGATGTAGCGCTTAATCCACTACGTCACCAGAATTTCCAAGTATAATTCCAAAGGTTCCCAAAAGTTTACTTGTTTCACATAGAAAGCCACAGAAAAGACATCATGCTTCTTCCTCTGGATACTCACACAGCTAGATGTCTGTGAGTACTGTAGTCATTCTCTTACCAGCTTAAGGTTCAGCCAACACCCAAGATCACAAAACACAAATATAGCAAGGACTACACTGCTAATTAACCAATTCTGAAGACGTCTTCTCCCTAGACTTTTGATTGCGTGAAAAATTACACTTCTTATTTATTTTTATTTGTTTATTTATTTTTTACTTTGAGCTGGAGAATCAATTACTTGCAGCAGAAGACATTCCAACTGAGAGAGTGTTTCCTGCATGCCAGCCTCTGAGCTGGGTAGCCTACAAGCATTACTCCACTTAATGCTTCTGGCAATCTTGTGAGATGAATAGTTCTATTAATCTCATTCTAAAGTTGAGGAAACTAAGTCTTGGAGAGATTAAATAATTTTCCCAGAGTCAGCTGGTAAAAAGCAAAGGCTAGATTCTAAATTCAAGTGGTCTGACCCCGGGAACTGCACTATTAAGGATCCAAATCAAGATCCAAAGCTCTTTCTGTGACCCTGTGGATGACAATGGTTTCAGATACCAGAAGTCAGTGTAGTCAGCTCTACCACCTGTAACCAAAGCATCCCTTCTTGAGAGACCTGTACCCAAAGACAAACCCATTGTCCGACAGTCAATTCTAAATTAGAGCAACCCTATAGGACAGAGTAAAATGCCACCAGGATTTCCAGGAGACCTATTTTAAAAAAACCTAAAGCAAACCCACAGTTGTTGAGTAGATTCTGACTCATAACAACCCTACAGTACAAGATTCTACTCCATAGAGTTCCCAAAGAACACCTGGAAAATCTGAACTGCCAAACTTGTGGTTAGCAGCTGTAATACTTATTAACCACTATAGCACCAGGGTCTCTGGCTTAAATTGTTGGCCTTTCTCCCAAATTTTTGCCACATTCTCTGGTTCTCTACACTTTTGTCTCTTTACCCTCCTTCTTCCATTTCAGCCTTTTTAGATTGTTAATTGTCTCTTGCAGCAATTGAAGAATGATATGCAATCCTGGGAAATCCCCCACTGCTGGTGTGAAACCACTGCCTCTGAAGAGTTCTCACCAGCAAGGAAATTAGGCTGCTCTCTGTTAGAGTGTGGAGGATGACTTGGCAGATTTCCCATGCTAACTTGTTTAGTATTGATTCAGTGTGTCTTCCAAGCCAGGTGACAGCTCAGTGATGCTCAGCAGCCCTAGGTATAGGGGGGAGGCAAACATCTGAAGCTGCCTCAAGCTGATGATGAGCCACGGGGAGCACCACCATGGGAGTTATCCATGATAACAATCTCCCAGAACCCCAGTTTTCCCCTCTATTTTAAAAAAAGTCAGAATAGTTGTGGGAATTACTACTGTGTGCATTAAACCTGGCATATGCTGAATGTACAGTGCCTTCCAGCATAATATTAGCTGTGAAGAAGATGATGATGATAATGATGAAGAACTGAGTGGATGGAGAACATAGTCAAAGTTTCTCCTTCCTGATAACAACGCAAGACAAATTCCAGCCTCACTGAAAGACAGCCTCAACTTTGTCCCATGTTTCCATGTTTCTTCCCCCCTTAATGAAAGAAGACTTCAGTACTCTCGAACTACGCATTAACAATCAGCTGGCTCTTCTGTGGCTTGGCTACCAAGACGATTTTCTGTTGCATCAAGCTGTGTTAATAGTGAACACCCACCTCAGCACAGTAAGCCAATCAGTCAGGTCCCATAGAGAGTTGGAAAAAAGTGAACCAAGACAGGCATGGCTAAGTTCAAGACAGAAAGCTGGTTATAGAGCAACTAAGCTTTGGTATTCAAGGCCATTATAAAGATCTTTTTAGGTTCATGGTGAAGAAACTGAACGATCCTTACTGAAATATTTTCTCAGGATTCTGTTCATAATTACCATTGAGTATGGTGTTTATCTAGTTTGCCAAGTTATACATGCCTTATTTGAGATGGTTTCAGGGAAAAGCTTTACCTAAACTTCTAAATCTAGTAATAGAAGTGAAATCATGGACAGGCTATCATTTGAGCTACGTATGGCCATCTTATTAATGACCTTCGGTTCACTCGTTTGTTGGGCTTATTCGTAGCAATGGAATATATGGAAAAGGGTGTCTCGCGCAGGGTTATAACTGTGCTCCACAGAGCCCTAGAGGGTCTGTGGATGTGCCACCCAGGCTTTGGGACTGGGTAAGCTGCAGAGTTCGTGCAACTCTGGGATGCCCACCTCAATTCACCTATAGCAGCTCTATTTCTGTTCCCCGTATTGGGTTTCCATGTAATATTATATTTGAAAAAAAAGCACACAGTTTAGAAAAAAAAAAAGTTTCAAAATCACCCTTCAAATTTAATTTATTCATTCAGGAAATATAAATGACTTGCCCAGAATTGCACATCTAGCTACTTGTGTAATCTCTGGATTCAAATCTCAGGTTTCCAGATCAGCACGCTTTCCTAAGAAAGCTATTTAAAGCATTTTCTTTAAAACGTGTGTGTGTGTTATCTTCCTGACTACCGTTGTAAACATCAACAAACACTATCGTCATCTGCCTACTGTGAGTGTAGAGGATTGTATTGGGTGCCTGGAGCATAGAGAGTGGAGTGTGGGGGTAAAATCAGGGAAAACTTTCAGAATAAAATTTTGAATAGGGTGTATGAATTTTAGAAAGCCAGAAACCGGTTGCCATTGTGTCAAAAACCACTCATGGTGACCCCATGTGTGCAGGATAGAACTGCACTTTATAGCATTTTCAAGGCTGTGAACTTTCTGAACACAAGCTATTTCTTCCTAGATGCCTCTGTGGGTGTTTCAACTGCCAACTTTTCAGTTTGTAGTTCAGCACTTAACTCTATGCACCACTCAGGGATTCCTACATAGGAATTTACCAGGCAGAAAAGAGGCAAAATGGAGCACTCCAAACATTAAAACTCTCAGAGACTAAAGAACCCTATATAACATATGCTATTCTTAACAAATGATCATACGTATCAGTCAGAACACAGACAAGAACTAAGAAACATACTCAGAGGATTTAATCTAGTGGACTAGTTACAAAGTGTTAAGAACTGTTAAAGAACAGTAGAGAAAGATGAGGTGGCCCAGAGACTGGTAACTGCCGACGCCAGCTACCAGTCCTAGAGCTCAGTGAAAAAGGAAGAGAGAGTATGGTCATGCAAGGCCCAGAATCCACTGATGAGTGCCAGAAAGGGTGACAGTCAGTAGAGGACTAAAAAGAAGGGATCACCCAGGCTGGTGCTGCACTAGTACAGCTAGAGTTGGCGTTGCCAGAAATGCCGTCACATCCGGAGAGAGAGATGTCGTCTCACCTCCTCTGACCTTCCCACCTCCTACCAATGATCCCCATTAGCTGAACCTACCATAAATCAGCTGGTGAGCAGAATCCGTGGTTTGCAAGCATCTGGCCCCTGCGATACAGAGAGGAATGTGGAAGGGCAGGGATTGTGCTGAGAGAAAATAGGCAAAATAACCATGCTTTCAAAACGTAACGCACCTCCCGACAATTTCCCTATAGTTCTCAAATTCAAGGTCTGCCTTCCTTTCCATCCTCCACAAAACACATCCACACACTAACGTACCACAATAACATCCCAAGACCAGAACAACTCAGCAGTAAACTCTTAAAATGTTTTTGCCTGTTGAGCACCTGAAGCACAGTTAATTCTCCATCGTACAAACGTGAACAAGGCTCCACCCACCAGATATATCTGCTCCTAGACTTGGAATGGAATACTAGTGATCCAAAGAAATAGAGTCAGGGGGGTTCCGTCCTGGCGGAGGGGTAGCCACACCCAGGTTCCAAGAGCCATAGCAGTGGCTGAACTAGTGGCTACACCTGGGGTTTAGCAGCATCCAATGACTGTGCCCAATTACTGTGCCATTTGTGCCCTTACTGTATTACTTCTGTCATGTGATTCAGCCCTTACTCTCCAGACCTCCCACGTACTGCAAATAATCCAAATCTTTTCAATAATTTCATTTTTCACTTAAATCATCTAGAATAATTGTCAATTACTTGCAACTAAGAAACTTAACTAGCAAAAACTTCTCGCATATGTACCACGGGTCTTTTATCTTGAGTCTTGCACTTACAGTTGCCTGGAGGCTTTAGGGAGCTTCATCTCCTTCTAGATTTAAGGGAAATAGGCAATGGCAGAATGGCAAATCAGCTTCCAGAAGCCCCAAGGTGCTGTGATGTGCTGCCTACCACAAGAGTTATAAATCTAGGGGGTTGGAAGAGTGCTATTTCTAGCTATGATCATGGAGAAGGGGTACTGGTCTCAAAGGTAGAGTTCAAAGCCCATTGGCAGAGGCTGGCTCACTCTTCCTGATTCTCCCACAGGTATTCACCCTTTCCAGGAAGTTATTGGCTCTGTTATATTACCTACCCTCTCCCAGGCCATAGCTGGCCTTGAGAAGTGCTGTCACTAATTACTGAACATCCTTGTAGATTCAGAACCTCTGACGTCCTTCTAGTATGAGTTAAAGATTCTGCAAGGGGCAAGATACTTGCTCTGCTACTCCCACCCTAAAATGACATTGTCTTACTTACCTACTGCATAACAAATCACCTCAATATTTAGTGACTTAAAACAACAATAGTCATTTATTATTTCTCATAGTTTCTGTTGGCCTAGAACTCAGGATTAGAGGAAGACAACCCACAATATACGCATATGACACAACCTTGCTTCTGAAACTTGAAGCACTCATTAACAAAGATCAAAGACTGAATCCTCCAGTATGGACTTCAGCTCAACATAAAGAAAACAAAATTCCTTACGACAGAATCAATAAGCAGCATCAGGATAAACAGAGCAGTACTTGGATCCACAATCAACACCCAGGGAAGCGGCAGTCAAGAAATCAAAAGACGTGTCTGCATTGGGCAGATCTGCTGCAAAGAAGAACTTCTCTAAAATGTTAAAAGAAAAGATACCACTTTGAAGACTAAGGTGTACCTGACTCAAGCATGGTATTTTCAGTCATCTCATATGCATGCAAAACCTGGACAATGAACAAGGACAAAAGAAGAAGGATTAATGCCTATGAATTAGGGCATTGGTAAAGAGTATTGAATGGATCACCTGAAGAACAAATATATCTGTCTTGGAAGAAGTTCACTTAGAATGCCCCTTAGAAACAAGGGTGGGTGAGATTTCATCTCACCTACTTCGGGTGGGACCAGTTCTTGGAGAAAGACACCACACTTGGTAAAGTACAGGGTCAGCAAAAAGCAGGAAGATCCTCAGTGAGAAGGACTGACACAGGAGCTGCAATGGACTCAAGCACAACGAGAATCATGAGCGTGGTTCAGAACCCAGAAGTGTTTGGTTCTACTGCACAAAGTGTTGCTGTGAATCAGAACCAAAACAGCAGCACTTACCAACAACCTATTAAGCACAGCTTATCTCTGCGCCACAATGTCTGACAGACTCACAGGTTGGAAGGCAGAGTCATTCATTCACATATCTAGTGGTTCATGCCAGCTACTGGCTGGAGGCCTAGCTGGGGTCATCAATGCCCTCTCCACGTGCCTGGGCTGCCTTACATCATAGTTGCTGAGTACCCAGGGCCAGACGGAAGTTACATTGCCTTTTATGCGTTCTATTAGTCAAGGCAGATACGAAGTTCAGTCCTATTTCAAAAGAAGGCAATATAGACCTCCTCCCACTTTTCGGTGAGTGTCCCTGTCACATTGTAAGAAGAGTCTGTGGGATGGGATTTACATTGATAAGGCCATCTTTGGAAGAGTCTCCACTACAGTCACTTGTGATAATGCCTGGGTTTAAAAAGGCCTTTTTGGACTTTCTAGCCCTTGGAACGACTCATTCTGCACCTGCTTTTCGAAGTGCACTCAACTCCCACCACCTTCAAGAGAGAGGCTGCCCTCAGTGGATCCCAGGTGGTCTTCTGGCTTCTTCTGAAGAAAAAATAAAGAAACAAACACAAATGTCTTTTAGAGAGTCCTCCCTCTCTCCCTGCGACGAGTTAATCCGAAAATACTAATTTCAATAACTGCCCAAAGCCATGTACTGCTTTATTGTTCCCAGGGCATTTTTGCTGGCACAGTCTTGTTTAATCAATAAACTCCAAAATGACTTTTCTGATGAAAAGAGTAAATACATAAAACAATACAGTGTTAAGTACAAACATGACTCAAAATTGCTCACGTTTACTCTTTCCCAGCTAAGCTTCTGCATCCTTGAATTATATGCATTAAGACCCAGCCCCAGGGGGCTGACACCTCAGCATGAAATGTGTTTCGACATCAATAGCCTTGTTAAGGTGGGAAAGGAAGCCTGGTAAGAAGGTGGCTTACCCAATCAGGAAGGGAGGCTCCAGCAAGCTTGAGATAATGTTCCCCAGCTAAGGATCCTGCAGAAGCTGGATAATTTGGAGGAAGAAAGGCACCAAATCAATTGACTGTGCGTTTAGCCCTCCGGCAAAGCATCAGTAATTCATTGCTGAAAATTCTCGCAACACCCTCCTGCAGCCCTGCTTCCTCAGGTCTTAGGCAGGAGGCCAGAAATGGCTCGTAGGAAGCAGGGTCAAAGTCATGTTCAAGGAGCCAGAGGTGGATGAAAACTGCAGGCTCCTCCACCAGCATAGAGATTCCAGACCCTCTGTGTGCACTGTGGAATTGTCCCACAGTGTTTTCAAGGCTGTGTCTTTCAGAAGTAGATCTCCAGGCCTTTTGACCGGGGTGCCTCTGGGTATATTTGAACTGCTAACATTCCAGCTAGTACTCAAGCACGTAACTGTTTGCACCATGCAGGGCCTCAATTTGGAGGCAGGGGGCACCTTTTAGGTTTCTACCATAACTGTACCATAGATAGGACTAGCTTGCACCTGTGAGGAAGCCTAAGTCATCTCTGTTGAAATGTAAAAGGGGTTCGGCATGGTGATGGAAACAATTGTTATTTGTTGAAAGGACTTGGTTTATGCCACTCATTGAACTAAGAGCTTTAAAAATGTTATTAATTTTGGTTATTTAATCAAACCTTCACTACTGAGTACCTACAGCAACCTTCTAGAGTTTATATTCCCTAAGGTGGGACTTAGAAATAGCTTTGTGGAACTCCAGATCCTGACACCGTAACTGGTGAAGCCATGCAAACCCAGGTGACTACCTCCAGTTATCTGCTGTGACCTGAGGGCTTGGGGATGAATGGCCAAGAGTTCATCTGGGCTGCTAAGAGTATAATGTATCTTTGGAAATTTGTGGCAGCGATTCAAAGGAGGAAATTGGAGAGGCTTAACAGCCCAGGCTAGACAGAGAGGATGCCAGAAGGACCACTTGGAGATAGTGAGGCCTGGGTTTGAATCCCAACTCTACTACTTTGGAGCTGTGTGACCTTGGATGAGTTACTTCATCTCTCTGTAAAAAGGAGTAAAACAAATCATTGAGACAACGAGCTTAAACGCAGCAACTGGTCTGCAGTGTTTAATAAGGTCACAAAGATAAAGATGAGAATACAGTTTAGTAGGAGGGTCTCCAGCAGTCAGAGCATAGGAAGTCAGGGACGATTGTTGAGTGTGTTTCAAAGCAAAGTGGAGAACAAGAGACACACACTAACACCTCCGAGGTGGAAACTGAGGGATAGACTAAGCCAGGTAGAAGAAAGAGGGTTATAGCAAGAAAGATGCAACTCACCCTTCCAGTCACTCATCCACTCAAGCGCTCTGTAAATACTCCCAGTCCCCTGCTGCATGCAAGCTGCTCTGTCGTGTCGAGGGGAGTACAGGAGCCCATGCTTTGAGAAAGCTGGGCAGACAGGCAACCAGGGACATGTGTGTCACCAAAAGTCTTCCCAAAATACCAGCCCAGAGATTTAGGGTCTGTGCAGGTGGGTCAGGAAGCAGATCAGGATCTTGCAGGCCTCCCCTGCTGTTCATATAGCCTCACTGTCACTGAGTCTGTTACTAGGTTGTAGGAGTTTCAGAGTCACTGGATTGGGAATTTCCCTCTGGTCCCATCCAGTCTACACCATCATGAGAAAATTGAGTCACTCTTGGAAACAAGCCAGGGGTCTCAGGGGTCTCACACTAGCCCTACACATGGCCAAAATAAGTAGCCAACTACCACCACCAGAGGCCAAAAACCACAAAAAACAAACCCACTGCTGTCAAGTTAATTTCAACTCATAGGAATCCTATAGCCAGCCAAAATCAGTTCTGCCTTCTGCTTCCCCACACAACTTGCTAAACAACCAGAAACCCTCTCAGTAGGTCCGTCCACTGTGAGACACCATACAAGGACTCCACACATGTGTGCTATGCCTACCAGGTACCAGTCTTTAGTCTAAACCAAAACCAAACTCACTGTAGTCAGGTCAATTCTGATTCACAGTGACCCATAAGGACAGAGTAGAACTGCCCCATGTGGTTTCTAAAATCTTTTTGGAAACAGACTGCCATTTCAGCCTCTGGTCTAGACTTGGAAATACAGCATTAAGCATAGCAAGCTCTCTTGTGGTTTATGGTCTGGTTGAGAAAACAAGCAACTTACCTTAAGTCCATAATCCCTTATCCAAAACCTTTGTTGCCAAAGATTTTTCAGGATAGACAACTGTCCAATTTTAGAAAAGCGAAAACAGTTCAAATATCATATAATGTTACAGCCCACAGAGTTCAGGCGAATAGCTCATAATCAAACACACAAACACGTCTGTGGGCACACATATAAGTATTTACACTAAGAGAGATAACCTAATAAAGGAGAGAGTTTCACATTGATTCGAGTCAGGCTTTGCTTGAAAAGTGCAAACTTATGAGTGACAGACTTTTTTTCCATAATTTGAGTTTCTCAGCCTTTGAGAGGGGCTCTGAGTCTATCTATCTTGCCCAGGTCATAGAGGCAGCTCAAGTGGAACCGACCTTACCTCAAAGGCTCTCTGGCCCTCTGCAACTCCTAGAGCAGGTGTTTCTTCTTTACCTTCACTCGTCCACCTTCTACCCACCTTTCTCAAGGCCCAGCCCAAACATTAACTTCCCTTCTCCAAGGCTAGTCCTTCTTGAAGGAGACCTGGTAGTACAATGGTTAACAGCTCAGCTACCAGTTGAAAGGTCAGTGGTTGAAGCGCCCAGTGGCCGCGTAGGAGAAAAAAACTGGCAGTCTGTTCCCATAAAGATCATCAGCCTAGGAAATCTCATGTCACAGGGTCACTATGAGTCAAAATCAACTTAATGGTGCACAGCAGTACCTCTCTGCTTTCTCACTGCAATTTATTTTTTGCCTGCACACATTCTCAAAAATATTATAGTGACTTGTGCTGCTGAACTAGACAGCAAACACTGAGAAAACCAGTGAATTCTTACTAATCTTTGTGGCCTTCCAAGAGCCTGGCATTGTGTGCTACATGCAGGAGGCACCCAAATTAATACTGGATAGTATGGATCTCTACAGATAGACTAAAATACAATTCATCATAGAAATGAAGAGATGTGAAAGCTGAAAGAGAGTGGCTTTTTCTGGTAGAAAGAAATTTCCACACTCTCCACCCCTTCCTAACTCATTGAAAGATGCCTGAGCTTGGAAGAGGGGGAGGTGATAGGGAATGAAACAGGGAGAGAAAATTTGGGGTGCAAGACAAAGGAAAGGACATGGATGAGAAAAGTTCACAAGTCCTGAAGGTAAGACAAAAACAAACCAACAACCAAAAAAATAAAAAAACCCAGTGCCATCAAGCTGACTCCAACTCATAGAAACCCTATAGGACAGAGTAAGACTGACCCACAGAGTTTCCAAGGAGTACTTGGTAGATTAGAACCACCAACCTTTCGGTTACAAGCCGTAGCACTTAACCACTATGCCACCAGGGTTTCCTGAAGGTGAAAAGAAGGGCTTAAAATTTGGAAGTAGAGACATTTTTGTTCTTTTACCATTTTAATGGCTTTTCGAATTTCAGAATTACAGAGATGGTAAACAAGACAATTTTAGACAGTGATACAAGCAATGAAGACAATTAAAGGGAATTACATGATGGTGAGCAAAGAAGGGATAGAGAAATTTTAGGTAAGATGACCACTCATGTGAAGCGCAAGGCCAGATATTCCGCACACATACTCTCAGGTCATCTGTCTGGGCCTGTGGGGAGGTTGAAGTTGTTTCTTCTGTTCTACAAACAAAGAAATGAAGAACTGATCC
The DNA here is from genome assembly GCA_028571685.1 of Heterohyrax brucei. NCBI lineage: Eukaryota > Metazoa > Chordata > Mammalia > Hyracoidea > Procaviidae > Heterohyrax > Heterohyrax brucei. The sequence continues at coordinate 178,632,317 of CM053141.1, forward strand.
AGCAAGAACCTCATTCTAGATCATCTAGAAAGCTCCACCGAACAAGTACCACTAACAGAGTTGCCACCTTCTCTATCAATCCTTAAGCTGTCATTTTTGTTGTTAGTTTCTATTTAGTCGGCTTCCAGCTCATGGTGACCGCATGCAGGTTGGAATGCAGCACTGCCCTGTCCTGCGCCACCCCCGTGATCTGTTGCTGATCTTTCTGTCGTGACACGTAAGGGTTTCATTGACTGATTTTTGAAAGCAGACCTTCAACCTGAGTGTCTTTTATATCAAATTAGTTTCTTTAACCTGTATTGATTTGCTTTTAAAGACAGTACTATAGAACTATCAGAAATGGAAAGACAGCATCTTTGCAACACACATAGAAATACACAGCTCTTAACATGGTTTACTGTTTGCCCAGCCGTGAGAACACACTTTGACAAATGCTGACCTAGGCCGACCAGAGGACACCAGGCCTGAGCCTGATCCTGTTCCTCTTGAGGAGCACTATCCTTCTAGATGAGGACCCTGAAACAAAGACCAAGCTGTGTGTAACTAGCTCACTGCGTCTCAAATTGCTGTCAGTTCTGATTCATAGCAACCCTACATGATAGAGTAGAACTGCCCCCATACGGTTTCCAAAAGCAGCTGGTGTTTTCAAACTGCCAATGTCTTGGTTAGCAGTTGTAGCTCTTAATGACTCTGCTGCCAGGGCTCCTCACTGCATCTCAGATCCATGGAAACTTCACTGTCTAAAGAAATTGTCCTCCTTGGAACTGATTCTGAGGATTGAAGAGGAAAAATGTCAGCCTCCAGGCTCTGTGCTAAGTGTTTCCCAGAGTGCCTCATTGAGTCTTCCCAACTCTGAGGTGGATGCCATTGCTACCTTCACATTTTAGAAGAGGAAGCTAAGACTGATGTTAGGTGCCATCCAGTTTATTTTCAACTTACAGTGACCGCATGTGCTACAAAGCAGAACTGCCACATAGGGTTTCCATGACTATATTCTTTGAGTTTTCTGGTCTACAGATTACCCAGTCTTTCTCCTGCAGAGCTACTGGGTGGATTCAAAACACCAACCTTTCAGTATGCAGCCAACTGTCATGTCAGCAGAGTTCACTCAAACTAAGAAAAAAATAACCTGTTGCTGTTGAGTCAATTGTGACTTTAGAGGACAGAGTAGAGCTGCCATTGGAGTATCCATGGAGTAGCTGTTGAATTTGAACTGCCCACCTTTTGGTTAACAGCCATGTCGCCTAACCTGTGCAACCAGGGCTCCAAACTAAGACCTGTTGTTGTTCTCAGGTGCCATTAAGTCAGTTACAACCCACAGTGATAATATGTACAACAAAACAAAACACTGCCTTTTCCTGCACACGTCTACAAGCATTGTTAGGCTTGAGCCTATTTTTGCAGCCACTATGTCAATCCATCTTGTTGAAGTCTTCCTATTGTTTGCTGACCCTCTGCTTTACCAAGCATGATGTCCTTCTCCAGGGATTGATCTCTCCTAACAACATGTCCAAAGTATGTAAGATGTGCTTCTAAGGACTACTCTGGTAGTACTTCTTCTAGAACAGATCTCTTTGTTCTTTCGGCAGTCCACGGTATATTCAACATCCTTCTCCAACACCACAATTCAAAGGCATCAATTCTACTTTGGTCTCGCTTAGTCAATGTCCAGCCTTCAGAAGCGCATGATGCTATGAAAAATACCATGACTTGGATCAGGTGCACCTTAGTCGTCAAGGTGACAGCTTTACTTTTCAATACTTCAAAATGAAATCCTTGACAACCTCAGTCTTTTCTCCATTTATCACGATGTTGTTTACTGGTCCACTTGTAAGAATTTTTGTTTTCTTGATGTTGAAGTGCAATCCATACTGAAGGCTGTAGTCTTTGATCTTCATCAGTGTTTCATACTCTCTTCACTTCCAGGCAGTAGGGTTGTGTCATATGCGTAATGAAGGTTGTTAATGAGTCCTCCTCCAATCCTGATACTCCTTTCTTCTTCATGCACTCCAGCTTCTCCAATTATCTGCTCAACATACAGACTGCATGGGTATGCTGAAAGGATACAACTGTGACACACATGTCTCTTGACTTTAAACCATGCAGTGTCTCCTTGTTCTGTTTGCATGACTACCTCTTGATCCGTGTACAGATTCCTTAAAAGAACAATTAAGTGTTCTGAAATTCCCTTCTCTGCAATGATATCCATAATTTGTTATGCTTCATACAGTCAACTGCCTTTGCATAGTCAATAAAACACAAGCAAACATCTTTCTGGTATTCTCTGACATCTGCAATGATTCCCTGGTTCCACATTCTCTTCCGAGTCTGGCTTGAATTTCTGGCAGTTCTCTGTCAACGTACTTCTACAGCTGCTATTGAATGATCTTTAGCCCAATTTTACTTGTATGTGATATTAATGATATGGTTTTGTAATTTCCACATTTAGTTCGATAACCTCTCTGGGAAATGGGCATAAACATTGATGTCTTCTAGTCAGTTGGCCAGGTAGCCAAGCCAAGCCAAATGCCGTCGAGTTGGATCTCAAATTTCTTGGCCTAGATAAGTGAGCACTTCTAATGCTGCATCCATTTGTGGAAACATCTCAACTGATATTGCTTCAATTCCTGGAGCCTTGTTTTATGACAATGTCTTCAACTTCAACTTCTTCCTTCAGTACCGTTGGTTTCTGATCATATGCTACCTCTTGTAATGGCTGAAGATCAACTAATTCTTTCTGTTACAATGACTGTATTCCTTTCATCTACTTTTGCTGCTTCCCAAATCATTCAATATTTTCTCTGTAGAATCCACCACTGTTGAAACTTCAGGCTTGAATTTTTTCTTCAATTCTTCCAGCTCGAAAATTGCTGAGCATGTTCTGCCCTTTTGGTTTTCTAGCTCCAATTCTTAGCATATGTTATTATAGTACTTTATTTTGTCTTCTGGAGCCACCTTTTGAAATCTTCAGTTCTTTTACGTCGTTGTTTCCTTCCTTTGCTTTAGCAACTTGACATTCCAGAGCAAGTTTCAGAATCTCTTCTGACACTCAATATGTTCTTTTCTTGCTTCATTGTCTTTTTAATGACCTCTTGTTTTTGTCGTGTATAACGTCTTTGATGTCATTCCACACTTGTCTGGTCTTAGGTCATTATTTTTCAATGCATCAAATCTGTTCTCTAGATGGTCTCTAACCTCAGCTGGAATATACGCTAGGTTTACATGCTGGCTATGATAGACTCTAATTTTTTTCAGTTTCAGTTTGAACTTGCATATGAGCAACTGATGTACTATATCGCAGTGGGCAGCTGGCCTTGCTCAGACTGATATGGAGTTTTTCCATCATCTCTTTCTTACAGATGTAGTCTGTTTGATTCCTGTGTATTCCACCTGGCAAGGGCCATTGTATTGTCACCATTTATGTTGTTGAAAAATGCATACTTGAGTTGATCTTGAAAGATTCTGTCATGCAATCTATGGCATCATTTCTGTCACCAAGGCTGCATTTCCTAACCACCAGTTCTTCTTCATTTCCAACTTTTGCACTCCAAACACCAGTAATTATCAATGCATCCTGACTACATGTTCAATCAATTTCAGACTGCAGAAGCTGGTAAACATCTTCAGCTTCTTTACCTTTGGTGTTAATGGTTGGTGCATAAATTTGAATAATTGACATATGAACTGGTCTTCCTTGTAGGCATATGGATATTATCCCGTCCCTGACAGCGTTATACTTCAGGATGGATGTCACAATGTTCCTTCTGACAATGAATATAACACCTTTCGTCTTCAAGTTGTTGTTTCTGGCATAGTAGATCATATGATTGCTTGATTTAAAATGGCCAATACAGTCCGTTTCCGCTCACTAATGCCTAGGATATTGATGTTTATGCCTTCCATTTCATTTTTGATGACTTCCAATTTTTCTATATTCATACTTCAAACATTCTACATCCTGATTATTAATGGATGTTCCAGCTTTTCATTTCATTTTGAATTGTGCTACATCAGCAAATGAAGGTTTCAAAAGCCTGACTCCATCCACGTCATATGGTTGACTATATTTTAAGGAGGCAGCTCTTCCCCCAGTCATCTCTGGAGTGTCTTCCAATGTAGGGGCATGGGAGGCTGCTCATCATCCAGCACTATATCAGACAGCATTCCACTGCTATTCATAAGGATTTCTGAGATTAGAGGTGGTAAAATACACAAAGCTAGAAGAGGCACAGGTGAGATTCAGATTCAAGACTCTCTGCCTTTAAAGCCTGCCATCCACACTTACAGCCCCAGCCTTCCTTAGCATCATTCCCATCGTCATCCCCAGAGCACCAAGAGAGCTCTGCTATACAACTGGACGTTTGTAGCTACTGTTATGTATGTGCTTCAGCCCTCAAACTGTGAGCTCCTAGAAGGCAGGACTTTGGCTTTGTGCTCCAAACCAACTTTAAAATCCATGAAGCAGGTATCATTTCCGTGCTGTTCAACTCTGTCCTCATCACACAGTGCAGTGCCTGATACAGTCAGTGCTCGATAAACATTGGTTAAATGAATGGATGGATAGAAGCATGAGTGAGTACTCTCTCAAGCATCTTGACATTCCTGGAGCCCATCTTCAGTGCTTGGCATGTAGAAGGACCTCAATAAACATTTGTTGGATCAACAAATTACACTCCTGTTACTTAAAGATTAAGCAGAACTGCTGTTCTCGTTAGATGTCTTGAAGTCAATTTCAACTCATTATGACCTCTTGTGACAGAATACAGCTGTCCCACAGGGTTTTCTAGACTGTAATCTCTTCATGGCAAGCCGTGGTGGTACAGTGGTTAAGAGCTCAGCTGCTAACCAAAAAAGGCCAATAGTTCAAATACACCAGCTGCTCTTTGAAAATCCTATGAGGCAGCTCTACTCTGTTCTAGAGTCACTACAAGTCAGAATCAATGCAACAGCAATGATCTGCTTACGGCAGCAGATCTCCAAATCTTTCTTCTAAGAAGCTACTGAATATGTGCAAGCACCAGCCTTTCAGTTAGCAGCCAAATGCTCAACCACTGTGCCATCAGAGGCCCTTAAGCAAAGCTAAGGTTTTGTAAACTATTTCCTAGAATTTGAACACTGTGAATTTTATATAAAATTTTGTCTGCTTTTTTAAAAAGGGATCAATGGGTAGTGGAAGAAGAGAGAACACTTTCTCATTTAGTTATTCCAGATCAATTTAGACAAAATTTTAAGAGTCTTGAATTTAAAACAAAACCTGAGCCCAAGAAGAGTCACATTTGTAGCAACTCACATCCACAAGTATGGCAGCTTTTGTGTCAATTCCCCAGAGATTAAGGACACTGACTACTTTTAAGTGATTGAATTGAATATGTTCCATCAATTCTCAAGTGTTCTTCCTATTTCAGACAGAAGATGCGTGCTGAGGGGAGAGAGGAGACACTTAACGATTTGTTGGTTGGTGAATGCGGGTATGGAAAGAGTGAGGAGGAGGAATGGGGCACAGGAGCCCCTTATTTCTCAAGGCTTTGAAATCAAATGTGACATGGCACCAAATGTGGGTCAAAGATCCCATTAGGTCCTCCTGTCAAATTCATTCTTCTTTTTTGGTGTGATCATCTCAGGGTAACATACTGATAAGCCATGGAATGTCTGATGGAATGTCAAATGCAACAGACCACTTCACAAAACTCTCAAAATCAAAGAGCACTGTCCAGCACAGAGGAGAAAACACACTTTACATTTCCAAATCACCAAGACATCTGAAGGCAGCATTGTTGTACAACCCTCAGTGAAATAACATGAGATATCTCCTAACCCGGGACCCAGCTCACCAGAATACAGGAATTATTTTCCCCAAGAACCAAAGAATTAAATGTGACCAAATTCTGCTCTATTGTTGTTGTTAGGTGCTGTCATTTGATTTGATTTTGACTCATAGTGATGCATGTGTGGAGAGGGTTTTCAAGGCTATTTCCCTTCAGCAGCAGATCAGCAGGCCTTTTTTCCACGGTGTCTCTGGATGGGTTCAAACTGCCAACATTTCAGCTTAACCGTTTGTACCACCCAAGCTAAAATAAAACCAAATTCATTGCTGTTGAGTCGGTTCAGACTCTTAACAACCCTACAGCATAGAGCAAAACTGACCCATAGGGTTTTTAGCTAGTGGCTGATAGATTTGAACGGCCAAACTTTTGGTTAGCAGCTGAGGTCTTAACCACTGTGTCACCCAAAGACTCCTAAATTCTGCCCTTGTCCTTAATAATTGTTTAAATAACATGGAACTATTTGAAAATTGCCTGCACACAGTTTCTCATTTTTCCTCCCCAACAACTGTTTGAGGCCAGCTGGCAGTGATATTACTAATTCAGTACCATAGAGGAGGAAATCAAGGCTTGGATAACCAAGTTACTGGCCCAGAGTAATGAGAGGGGCAGAACTGGGATGGAAGCTTTTCGGACTCCTGGGACTGTTCCCGAGATCCTCTGCATCTCCCACTGGCTGACGTGGCTACATCTGGGACTAGCCCTACCCACAGATGACACTGGGAGCCATCTAGGTAGAGTGATTTTTTTAACTTTCCCTGTCCCCCAAAATGTCTTTTCCAATGGCCCTTCAAGGTTCCTCGAATCCATGCTCACCTCCTTTACAGCTCAGATGCTAGCTACCAATTTCCCATAGAGTTGTCCGTTTTAAGAAGGTAACCAGAGGTAAGACTCCAGGACACACCATCTGGGTCTTCAAAAGAGCCCCAACCTGTCCTTTGTGAACAACTGAGTCCAGGTTTTACTCCTGGAACCCCAGTGCCTTCATGTATAAAATGAAGAGTCTTGATCAGATGATCGCGAAAGTCTTACTTCTGGACCCTTGTCTGTCACGCTGATTTAAGCAGACATCTAGCAAGTTTGCCCAGCTCTGCTTTGTCTGCTCACAAACGGCCCAATAACATGATAAAAACAAGGCACACTGAAAAGAAAATGCTCCTACCAGAGACCTGTATGCCTAAGAGCTCAGAGTCTGGCCCAGCACCTGATTCTAGGGTTGCACAGTTCTGATAATACTCAGTCTCCCTGACTCCCTTCCTGTCACTCTCCTTTCCACTCTCCTTATCCTGCCTGGCCAACAAGAGAAACCACGAGCAGAGGAAGCCTGGACACGGCTCTTCTGTGGTATCTCTGCTGATCCTATGGGTGATTTCACTTAAAGAAACAGGTGTGCTGTTGTCTAGGGTCCTACCAAAAGTGTTTGACTGTTTCTGGAGTACTGGCAAGAGCTCTCAGACTGCTTCCTTCTGACCTTGACATCATCACTAACCCTCAAGTTCATTGGTTTCCTATGAAGACAGAGGTGAACGTGGGAGGACAAATAGGATGAGGACAGAGAGGCAGAGAAGAAAGAGAGATTTAAACATGAAATATACGTACGGCATGAGGGCAAAGAGAAATACCCTCGCTGAATTTTTAAAGCCACCAGGTCACAGAACATGATGCCCAGAAAGGCTTAAGTGTGGGTATGGGTGTGTGTGTGGGTGTGTGGGTGTGTGCATGTGTGTGGGTGTGCGATTGTGTGTGTGTGTGTGTACAAAACCTCTGACAAACATCTAATTGTCAACAACATTCAATAATTTACATCTCTGATTTGTGTTGCTAAACTAGGTACCAGACTGAGAATATAGACATAAGTGGCTGTTAGTACACCAAACATGCATTTATACAGTCCAGCAGGTGATTCTTATTTTAAAATACTCTTAATTGATCATTTGTGACAGAGACCATTTGCGACCAGTCACTGCCTGAAAGTATTATCTAATTATCATATTTAACCCTTAAAATATTCTACAAAGTTGCCATGGCAGCACTGACTGTTTTACTTGGGGCGTTTATTACCATCTGCCATACAGCGGATGAGAGCTCAGGCTGCTCCTAACCCAAAAGTTGGCAGTTCAAATTCCCCAGTCACTCCTTAGAAGTCCCAAGAGGCAGATCTACTCTGTCCTATAGGGTCTCTATGGGTCAGAATCAACTCAACAGCAATGGGTATGGGATGCTATTATCAGTGAACAGAAACTAAAGTAGAGGCTTGTGAGGGGGTGTGTTCTGAAGACAGCTTTAGCTCCTCACTTTAGAAGAAGAAGCCAGATTCATTTTAGCAGATGTGCCAGCTATAGTTGAAAACTTGTGACAACCTAGAGTATTACTTTTAGAAAGATTCTGAGGTTAAGCCTGGGCTCAGTGGGAGGGACATGATAGACTGGCAATGCATGTCATGGTGCTAAAAGAAGTACCACCACATGGACAAGTATTTGCCATCTGTGCTGCAGAATGGGTTCCAGATCCATTCTCCAGTCTGAGACTCCTGTGTATGCCCACGGAGATGTGCCCTACGCAACGCAGAGGGCACCTTCATATAGATTATGATGTAAATGGAACCACTGTAGTTGTGCAGTACACAACCTGCACAACCATACTGGAAGCCCCGCTCCCGTGATTGCTCGTGGAACTGAAGACTGTTGTAGGAGACAGTGAACTTGGCTGTACCAACAGGTCCTTAAAAGACATGCACATTGGTGCAAAGAGCTCCAAATGGGAAGTGAAGTAAAGAGCCCTTGGCCCTGCTACTAATTTGTTATGTGGTCTGGGACAAGCCCTTTCCCCTTTCTGGTCATCAGTTTTATAGCCTGTGAAATGAGCTGTTTAGACCTCATGGTACCTGAAATCCCTGCCAAATGTGTTTGTTGTCAACTTTGTTGGTTTACCTCCCAACATCTCCTCCTTCTCTTGAGGCATCGGAGCACAATTTTGTTCTCGGAAGCTGCCCTCCTCACCCTCTACTGACAAGCTTCACTCCGGGAGTGAGACATGACTGAGATAATCCCATTGGAGCATGTCATTCACACCCTCCAGCCCAGCAACTGGTTCAGAGCTGAATCCACAACCCAATCAAAGCCAGTACGTCTCAAGTCCAGGGACTTTTTTAAAATTATCATAGGAATGGGCTTCATCTTCCCACTGGACATGAACCTGGAAGGATGTAGCTTTAAGAGGTACTGAAGAAAATTCAAGGGCCAGAAACAAAACACTTACCAAAGAAGCAAAGTCAAAACCTAGAAAACCCACTTTCTGATTGTACGGTTTGAGCCCTTCAAGCTTTCGTTGAAGGCAGACATTCTCTGACATGAACCAAAGAAGTCTTTTTACTTTAGTTTGGGGTGGGTTTTCTTCTAATCCCAGCTGATAATACACGAATGTAAAGAGTGAATTTTGCACTATCTGACTCTGACAAGGAGTCCCTGGGTAGTGCAAAGAGTTAACATGCTCAGAGCTAACCAAATGATTGGCAGTTCAAGTCTACTCAGAGGCACCTTGGAAGAAAAACCCAGTGATCTGTGACAAAAAAAATTAGCCACTGAAAACCCCATGGAATTTAAGCTACATCTGTTGGTCCCATCTGGTCCCAGAGCAAAAGAAATTGAAGAAAACCAAAGTCACAGGAAAATATTTGTCCAGAGGATTAAAGGACCACATGAACAACAGCTTCCCACAAACTGAGCCCAGATGTACTAGGTAGCGCTTGACTACCACCACTGACAAGAATCACAATAAAATCCAGACAGAGCAGGAAAAAAATGTAAAACAAAATTCAAATACACGAGAAAAGACAAGGCTTACTGGTCTAGCAACTACTGGAGGAACTCCTGAGACTACGGCCCAGTGACACCGTGTTAACTCAGAACTGAATCCACTCCTAAAGCCCACTTTTCAGACTAAGATTAGGCAGACTTATAAAACAAACCGTAACGCATGTGAGGAAAGCACTTCTTGCCAGCCAGGCCAAGTGCTGTGGAGTCGAACTAGAGCCATCAAATATATAAGACCAAATGGGCAATGCCTACCCAAAGGTAACATGAAAAGGCAGGAAAGGGCAGACAACCCACACAAGTGGACAAGGGAAACTGGAGGTAGAAAGAGAGAGAGTGCTGTCACATTACTGGGAATACAACAGGTGTCACAAAATAATACATGTATCGATTTTTTGAATGAGAAACTAACTTGAACTGTAAACGTTCGCCTAAAGCGCAACATTAAAAGAAAAAAAAAGAGCAGAAAACCCTTTGAAGCGCAGCTCCACTCTGACACATATGGTATCACTGTGAGTCAGAATAAATTCAGGGACAATTGTTTATTTAACTCTGGCCAGAACTGGTTTTATGTCACTGATAACACCCCAACAGAAATGAAAAGCTGTGAGAAGATGCCCGATATACACCCAGATTCCACATAAGGGCTTGTCTCATGCGGATCACACACATACGTAGCAGGGCTGCGGAGAGGAAATGAGTTATTACCCTGCTTATGGGGCTTTTCACTTCCAAGTGAGTGCTGTCATCAAAGCAGTCACCTAGACATGGAAGCTGTGAATTGTTTTTTTATTGACTTCAAAAATGCTTCCACATTACTTTTTGAAAGCCTATGAGATTCAGTTTGCAAAACTCCCAAATAGAACAAACTACATTACAATTACTATCCAATTTTACTGAACATTTGTCTTAATTATCTAGTGTGACTGTAACAGAACTACTGTAAGTGGATGATTTCAACACAGAGACATTTATTCTCTCACAGTCTAGCAGGCTAGAAGTCCAAATTCAGGGTGGCATCTCCAAAGAAAGGCTTTCTCTCTGTTAGCTGTGGACGAAGGTCCTTGTCATCAGTCTTTCCCTGGACTAGGAGTTTCTCAGCTCAGGGACTCCAGATCCAAAGATGCTCTTCTCCTGACGCTGCTTTCTTAGTGGTGTGAGCTCTCTTGTCTCTGTGCTTGCTTCTCTTTTCTGTGTCTCAAGAGATCATCTTAAAACACAACCCAAACTTGTAGATTTTGTCCTGTCTCATTAATGTAACTGCTGCTAATACCATCTCCTTAACATCATACAGCATGCAGGAAAATCACAGCAGGTAAGAAAATGGTAGACAGCCACACAATACAGGGAATCAGGATCTAGCCAAGTTGACAGACATTGTCAGAGGACACAGTTCAGTCCATGACATCATTGCTGTTGGGACAGTTTTACTCTGTCCTATAGGGTCGTTATGAGTTTAAATCATAGCAACCTTACAAGACAGGGTAGAACTGCTTCATAGGGTTTCCAAGAAGTGACTAGTGACTTTGAACTGCTGACCTTTTGTTTCACAGCCGTAGCCCTTAATCACTGTGCCACCAGAGCTCACATTAAGTGTAAGGGGCTATTACGAGCACCAGAAGATAAACTCCTTTCCTCCACCTCCCTAAAAAAGGTTCAAGACCTAAAAGCATTTACAGTTTAGAAGAAAACAGTGAGACAAGTGTCTGACTCATCCAAATAGGGCACTCCTGCTAACCCATAAGAATAATCTCCAAATGATAAGTGGTTTTCCATGCAAACTGTGAGACTCTTCTCTCCTCCATTGCATCTGGAATCTTATGCATTCTGCATTGAACGTCTATGAGCTTATCAGACCAGCATCCCACCCCTCATCTACATGGTCACCATGGAAGACATGACTCCTTCCCCTGGCTAAGGCTGATTGGCCCATGGCTGGCAACATGCCCAGACTGAGTCAATTACAGAACCAATAGCCTAGAGACAGTCACTTGGTCCCAGTACAAGCACCTGACCCAGGCAGGTCAGGTGGAGTTTGGGGACAGGACTGATTTCTGTAGCTGCCTGCATCCCCAGATGTAAAAACTGGGAGCTTGCTGTGCTCTTGTTTCTCATCATGTGAATCAGACCAAAAGGATTTTACTCTAGGTTGAGAAGAAAGAAACAAAGATGAGTAGTGGCATGTCAGAAGGAGACTTGAGGGCCTTGGACACCTACTTCCCATTATTACAGAAGTTCAGATACATGTGAGTTTTTAAATTTTTTATTATACAGTACTCAACTTATAATTTCCATTTTTTGTTTGAGCTAGTAGGAGCTAAGTTTCTACCACCTAGAATCAAGAATCCATACAAATGAATAGCCCTTATGTGTCCAGAGATAGGTCTGGCATTTCTTGTTCTAGTTTAAAGCCCAATCCCAAGTACCCACTTATCCATTTAAGACCCCTCCTTTATTCCTTCCAACATAGTTGGGTGGTATAAATGATTTGTTCTGGGATATTAACTGAAAAGTTGGCACTTCTAATCTACCCAGAGGCACCATGGAAGAAAGGCCTGGCAATTCCATAAAACAGCCCAAAAAACCATTTGGAATGTAATTCTGTGCTGAAGCTCCTGGGGTTAGAATCAAGTCATCTACAGTTTTTCTTAATTTTTTTCCTTACTCCTGAACTTGAACCTGTGCCAATTGTCAACCTTGAGCTCCCTCCTCCACCCCAATGTAACACCTCCCATATCTCAGGTGAGGCTCCCCTATCTGATCCAACTCAGAAAATCCCACCTGGATTCCCCTGAATTGAAAGATCAATACAATACAAAGCTTATGGGGAACCATGGCATGCAGCCACGGAGACAGAGCTGTGATAGAGGCATTTTTATGGTCCTGTGGACGTGCTGAGGAGCAGTGGTCAAGTTCTGCTTCAAGTACAGCGAGTGAGTCATAGGGTCTTAGCCAAGACTTGAAAGCTGGTAGGATTTTAAAGAAGAGGATTAGGATTATTAGCAGGAAAATTGCTGGGGGTTTGGAATAATATTTCTAACAGAAGAAACGAAGTGGAGAAAATTTCTGTGGAAGAATGGATAAGTCAGCTTTAGTGGCCTCCTAAATATAATGCTTCCCTTCCTAATTCTTACGTTGTTTAGCAGACTTGGCTACAAGTAACCATGTCCTTCCAAAATAAATTTATTTGGGAAAGAAATATAGTTAATTGTATGTCCATTGGGTAAAAACAAGAAAAGAAAAACTATTATAAAATGTGGAAAATATACATTCACCTATAATCAGACATAATTCTCAACTAATATTTTTGTATATATTATTTCATTTTAAAGCATCCAACACTGATGTTTTAGTCAGCTAGGGCTGCTCTAACAGAAGTACCACAGAGTGGATGGCTTTAACAAAGGGGGTTTATTCTTACATAGTCTGGTAGGCTGCAAGTCCATATTCAGGCTGTCCGCTCCAGGGAAAGGCTTTTCCCCTTGTTGGCTCAGGAGGAAAGTCCGGTATTGCATCAGTCTCTGTCCAGGGAGCATCTTGGCGTAGGAACCTCAAGTCTCAAGGGTGCACTGTTCTACCGGTGCTGCTTTGTTGAAAGTACGAGGTTCCCAATTCTCTGCCTCCTTCTCTGTCCTTTTATCTCTCATAGGATGAAAGGATTAAGGATGGGGCAAGCCATACTCCAGGGAAACTCCATTTACAGTGGAACAGGGAGGTGATCTTATAAAGGGATTTACAGCCCCACCCTAATCCTTTAACATACAGCACAGGAAAACCACAGAATGGAGGACAGTCACACAATACTAGGAATCATGGCCCAGCCACATGGCTACACATATTTTGGGGGGGACAGAATTCAATCCATGACAACTGATATGAGTAGGTTTTAATTACGCATACAATTTGGCATTGTAACTCTTTTGTATTTACAATATTTTATGTACAGATTTCAGTGTTGTTGAATATATGTTTATGATCATAATTTTACATCTTTTTCATTTAAATGGCTGCATATTGTTGTCTAGGTGGCTATAACGTCTTCACCAGTTCCCTGTTTGGGGACATTTAGGCGACTTCCAGTTATGTGTGTGTTGTGTATGTAAGTGTGTTTGCTTTTATACCAAAGCTGTGATGTACAGGCCTTTCTACATGGCTTATTAGGGTAAATTCTAAGAAATGGGATTGCTTTTTTAAATGATGTAAGTATTTTCCAGTCTTGTGACACATATTATCAAAAATTCTTCAAAAATCTGCCAATTTACAATCTTACATGAGATGATCAATTTTGCCTCAATCTATTCAAATTCTTGATTTTATTCCTCCCTACCTGCCCAATAGGATTTAAAAATGGTATCACTGTTGTTTCATTTGCATTTATTTTATTGTTAAACAACTTTTGTGTGCTGATTGACTGGCTGTATATGTTATTTAAGAATTACCCATTCATGTCCTGTTCACATTTTTATTCAGATTTTATTCATCTTTTTGTGATTTGTAGGAACTTTACAAATGTCTGGCATATTAATTAGAACCCTGGTGGTACAGTGGTTAAAGTGCTCGGCTTTGAAGCATAAGATCAGGTGCTCAGACTCACCAAAGAAAGACATAGCAATCTGCTTGCACAGGGATTTGCTCTATGGGTCAGGTCTACCCTCTTCTGTGGGGTCGCTGTGAGGGAGAATTGACTCAAAGGCAGTTGTTTCAGGTATTTTTTTCTTTTTGGTTTTACATATCAATTATTATTAGTCATGTATGTTGAACTGATACTGAAAATATATTTTCAATATATCCTTTGTCTTTTAACTTGGCAAAGCAGAAATTTTTGTCACAAAAATTTTACATTTGTATATTCATGATTGTTTATTTTATGGTTCCTGTTTTTCTTTTTCTTTTAAGTGTTATTTGATAATGTTATTACTAAGAACTTCCCCAGTCCCAATAAGCTAAAAATGCACTAATACTTTCCTCTAGTACTTTTAGAATTTAGATGTTTACATTTGCTTCGCTAATACATCTGGAATTTATAATGATGCAAGGTGGGAAGTAACTTCATTTTTTTTCCAAATATATAAAATCCACACACTTTATGGAGAATGGAAGTGCCACTTTAATCACATATTAATTCTAATTCTTGGTTGGGTCTTTTTTAGATGGTCTATAGTATATATCTGACCTGAGTTTACAGACCATCTTCAGAATAGATTTCATGCATTGAACACTAGTGCCTGAAAACCAAGTGAATTGTGGAATTATATCAAAATCATCACATGTGAAGAAAGCAAGAGGTTATTAAAAATACAGGAACGAAGGAAGCAGGGCTAAGATGGTAGAGTAGTTAGATTCCTTTGATCCCTCTGTTGATTATGTATGACATTCTAGGAGCCCTGAACATCAAAGGGAAAGTTGAGAAACCAGACTGAGTGACAGTAAAGAGAGGGTGGTTCCAGAAGTACCTAGGACTGGCCGGACCTGATCCAACAGGAATTGGCATCCCATGGGTGGATCAGAGGCAGTTAGCATGGTGAACAGTGTAATAGCTTTCAGATAGCATTTTCCTTACCAGGAGAGACCAAGTGGTGGAAAACCCTCTCAAGCCTCCAGAATCAGTGAAAAATGGCACTGGACCATCAAAAGCTAAGAAGCTTGTGTCTAATCTACTACACAATTATCTAAAACTTTCCTTCAAGATAAACCTGTCTCCCTTTACCCACACTCCACCCTTCTCTGCCCTCTGCCCCACTAACAGAGACTGGATCAGAAGTAAGATTCCTTACACATGCTTTGAGCCATTCTCCTAGACTTGGAGAGGGAAGAATTTAACAAGCAAATCAGGGGTCGTAAAATAAAGTAAATAATCCTCCAACTCCCTTAAATCAGGAACTCAGAGCAAAAATAGTTCCTTTGCCTAGGATTAGCAATAAGAGTATATGTGTTCCTCACAGACACTCATGGACGGCTGTCATGCCTGCTTTACTCAGCACACACAGCCAGAACCTTGTGCCTACACCAGTCACCCATGCTCATCTAGGGACAGCGTGTACCACACACTTACTGATCACTACTGATCAACTACCAACTACAGAGCCAAGCCAAGCCAAGTGCTGTCGAGTCGGATCCGACTGAGGTGAATGTTCCAAGAAAAGTAAACAGACTTTTGAGCTCACATGCCTAGAGTCAGCTCTAACGACCTGGCGACAGGACATCAGAGCCCCAAAGGTATCAGTAATCAAACTAGGTCACAGTACCAGCTTCTTTGAAGATTTCATAACAAGAATCTAGAAGACAGGAAGCAAACATAAAATAGACAACTTACTGATGACTGAGAGACAACAATTAATATCAAATCACTTAAATAGGCAGAAAACAATGGCTTCAGAAAGCTCCCAAAACAAAGAATCAATAAATTTTCGAGAAGAAGAGAACTTTCTGGAATTGTCAGGAGTAGAATACCGATTAATATTCAGAACTCATGAAGAGATCAGGATGGAGATCAGGCAAAACACAGCAAGGAAAAATGACAGATTGAACAGGCTGCAAGAAGCCACAGATACATGGCATGTAGAAATTCACAAGATTGATAATAAAATTACAGAATTAGAAAACTCAATAGAAACTCAAAAGAGCAGAATTGAGGCAATAGAAGGCAGAATTAGCGAGACTGAAGATAAAGCACTGGGCACCAACGTATACAAGGAAAAGTCAAATAAAAGAATTTTTAAAAATGAAGAAATACTAAGAATTATGTGAGACTCTACCAAGAGGAATAATCTACAAGTGATTGGAATACCAAAAGAGGAGGGGACAACAGAAAATACAGAGAGAATTCTTGATGACTTGTTGGTAGAAAACTTCCCTGATATAGTGAAAGATGAGAACATATCTATCCAAGATGCTCATTGAACTCCACACGAGATAGATCCCAAAGGAAGGACATCAAGACATAATATTATCAAACTTGTCAAAACTAAAGATAAGGAGAGAATTTAAAAGTAGCTAGAAATAAGCAAAAAAGAATCTTCAAGGGAGATTCAATAAGACTAAGTTTGAACTACTCAGCAGACACCATGGAGGCAAGAAGACAATGGGATTACATGTATAAAGCCTTGAAAGACAATTGCCAGCCAAGAACTGTATACCCAGCAAAACTGTCTCTTAAAGTCTCAGCAAATACAGAAACAATAACATTGAAACAGATCAAAAGAAAAATAGCTCAGCACAGAAAATTAAGTGGAATAAACAAACTATCAACAACACACAAAAAAGACAGTAAAATGACAACACTACACTAATACCTATCAGTAATTATGCTGAATGTAAATCAGGTAAGTTCACCAATAAAGAGACACAGAGTGGCAGAATAGATTTAAAAACACAATCCATCCATCTGTTATTTACAAGAGACACAGGTTAGACATAAAGACAGAAACAAACTAAAACACAAAAGATGGAAAAAACATATCAAGCAAACAACATTCAAAAAAGAGCAGGAATGGCAATATTAATTTCTGATAAAATAGACTTAAAAGTAAAAGTGAAATCTATTCTTTTCAGAAATAGACTACCAGGTTCTTCTTCCCAGTCTGTCTTAGTCTGGAAGCTCAGCTGAAACTTGTCCAACATGGGTGACCCTGCTGGTGTCTGAAGACCAGTGGCATAGCTTCTAATGTCTCAGCAACACACAAGGCCCCACAGTATGACAAACGGACAGACAAGTGGGGAACAGAAAACTACGAACTTTAAAAATCAGATATGCTCATCTAAAGACTTCACCACAAGAGTAAAAAGATAGCCTACACACTAAGGGAAACAACTGGCTACACCTAATCCAGTTAGTGTCCAATCTCTAAAATCTATAAGATACTACAAAACCTCAACAACAAAAAGACAACTAAATTTAAAAATAGGCAAAGGATATGAATAGGTACTTCACCAAAGAAGACGTTCAGGCAAGTAACAAACACATGAGGAAATACCTAAGATCATTAGACATCAGAGAAATGAAAGTCAAAACTACAATGAGATACCATCTCACCCCAACAAGACTGCTATTAATCAAAAAACAGAATATAATAAATACTGAAGACACTGTAGAGGACAGGAACTCTTCAACACTGCTGGTGAGAATGTAAAACAGTACAACCACTTTGGAAATCGTTTTGGTGATTTTTATGAAGCTAGAAACAGAAATACCATCCAATCCAGCAATCTCACTTCTCATAATGTATCCTAGAGAGATCCAAGCTGTCACAGAAATAGATATACTCACACCAGTGTTCATGGCAGTACTGTCCACAATAGCAAACAACCTAAGTGCCCAACAACAGATGAATGGATACACAAACTATGATATATTCACATAATGGAATATTAAACAATGACAAAGAACAAAGATGAGTCTGGGAAGGATTTGGTAACATAAAAGAACCTGAAGGGCATAATGCTGAGTGAAAATAGTCATGAAAGGGCAAACATTGTATGATACCACTATTGTAAGGACTCAAGAAAAGGTTTAAACACAGAAGAAAATAGTCTTTGATGGTTACAAGGGTGGGGAGGGAGGCAAAAGGGTATTCAGTTACTAGGAGTACTCACTAGTTAGATAATAGACAAGAATTATTTTAGGTGAAACAGGGTTAGGATTAGGTTTAGGGTTAGGGTTAAGGTTAGGGTTAGGATTAGGGAAGTACAACACATGTATACAGGGAAAGTTGGCTCAACTGGACTAAACAAATCCTAAGAACTCTTCCCGAATACAATGAAACATTTCAAGGGACAGAATTTTAGGGATATTAGTCTGGGGACCATGGTTTCTGTGGACATCTAGGTCAGCTGGCATAGTGAAGACACAGAAAATGTTCTGCATCCCAATTTGCTGGGTAGTTTCCAGAGTCTTAAAAGCTAGTAAGATACCATACGTGAAGCATTTATTGGTCTCAACTCACCCAGAACAAAAGAGAATAAAGTACATCTAACTTATAATGAAAATATGAGCCCAAGAGACAAAAAGGGCCACATATACATGAGACTGTGAGAACCAAATGGTACCCAGTTACTATTAACGACTGCCCTTACAGGGAACTCAGCAAAGAGTCCCTGACAAGAGTGGGAGAAATATGGATTGCAGAACTCAAACTCTAGTAAAAAAAAAAAAATGACCAGACTTCATGACCTGACAGACTGGAGGGTTCCTGGAAAACTTGGCTCCTGCAATCTCTTGTTAGCCCAGAACTGAAACTTTTCCAGAAGCCAGCTCCTCAGGCTAAGTTTGATCTGGTTTGTAAGACATAAAAAGATACTGGTGAAGAATGAGCTTCTCAGCTTAAGTTAATACAAGAGAGTAAATGGGCAGCTCCTGTGTGGAGGTGAAATTAGAAGACAGAAGGGAAAGGGAGATCATTCAATGGACATGTGAAATTTGGAGTGGAGAGAAGAGTGTGCTGTCACAGTGTGGAGAGAGCAGCTAGGGTCACAGAACAAAGTGTGTAAGTTTTTGTACAAGAAACTGACTCAAGCTGTAAACTTTCACTTAGAACACAGTAAAAAATAAATTTAAAAAGACAGGAAAGAAAAGGCCAAAATGAATGTCAGAAGAGACTCTCAAACTTACTCTTGAACACTGAACAGATAAAGCAAAGGGAAAAATCAATGAAGTAAAAGAACTGAACAGAAGATTTCAGAGGGCAACATGAGAAGTCAAAGTATTGTAGTGACGTGCAAAGACACAGAGATAGAAAACCAAAATGGAAGAGAATGTTCAGCATTTATCAAGCTGACAGAACTGAAGAAAACTTCAACTCCAAAACTGCAATAGTGAAGGATTTTACAGGGAAAATATTAAAAGATAGAGGAAGCATCAAAAGAAGACAGAGGTGTCATATCAAAAACAATTGATCAGCATTCAACCACTTCAGGAAGGAACACACATTCAGGAACCAATGGTGCTGAGGGAAGAAGTCCAAGCTATACTGAAGACGTTGGCAAAAACCAACGCTCCAGGAATTTTGGGGCTATCAAATTAGATGTTTCAAAGAAGGGACGCAGTATCAGAAGTGCTCTCTCATCTATGCTAAGAAATTTGAGTGACAGCTATACCTGGCCAGCTAGCTGGAAGAGATTCTTATTTATGCCTGTTCCAAAAAAAGGTGATTTAGCCAAATGCAGAAATTATTGAACAATATCATTAATATCACATGCAAGTAAAATTTTGCTGAAGATCATTCAAAATCAGCTACAGCAGCATATTGACAGAGAACTGCCAGAAATTCAAGCCAGATTCAGGAGAGGACATGGAGCCAGGGATATCATTACGATGTCAGATGGCTCCAGGATGAAAACATAGGATACCAGAAGAATGTTCACCTGTGTTTTATTGACAATCCAAAGGCATTTGACTGTGCAGATCATGGCAAACTGTGGATAACATTGCAAAGGGTAGAAATTCCAGAACACTTAATCATACTCATGAAGGATCTCTACATGGATCAAGAGGTGGTTGTTCAGACACAACAAAGTGATATTGTTTGCTTGGAAGCCAGGAAAGGTGTGCATCAGGGTTTTACCCTTTCACCATACCTATACAATCTGTTTGCTGTGCAAATAATCTGAGAAACTGGATTATATGAAGATGGATGGGGCATTAGGATTGAAGAAATGCTCATTATGGCGTTTTACAGATGATACTACCTTTCTCACCAAAAGTGAAGAAGACTTGAAGCACTTACTGATGAAGATAAAAGACCAAATCATTCAGTATGGATTACACCTCAACATAAAGAAAACAAGAACCCTCACGACTAACGTACCTGCTATAAAATGTAATTCCAACACAATGATGAATGGAGAAAAGATGGAGGTTGTCAAGGATTTTGTTCTACTCGAATCCACAATCAACACCCATGGAAAGCAGCAACCAGGAAAAATCAAAAGATGCACTGACTTAGGCAAACTGGCTGCAAAAATCCTCTTTAAAGCGTAGAAAAGCAAAGATGTCACTTTGAAGACTAAGATGCACCTGACCTAAGCCATTGCATTTTTAATCGTATTATATGCATATGAAAGCTGGACAAAGAACAAGAAGATCAAAGAAGAACTGATGACTTTGATCATGGTATTGGCGAAGTGTATTGAATATATCGTGGACTGCCAGAAGAATGAACAAATCTGTCTTGGAAGTACAAAGAGAATGCTCCTTAAAAGCAAGAATGGTTAGACTAGTCTTACTTGGGATACATTGTTAAGAGGGATCAGTCCCTGGAGAAGGATATCATGCTTGGTAAATACTGGGTCTCAAAAAAGAGATGACCCTCAAGGACATGGACTGACACGGTGGCTGCAACAATGGACTCAAGTATAACAATAATTGTGAGCATGGACTGGGCAATATTTCACTCTGCTGTGCATAGTGTTGCAACCAACTGGACAGCATGTAACAACATTAGCCATTTCTTGGAAACCCTATGGGGCAGGGTGGTGCAGTAGTTAAAATGCACAGCCTCTAATCAAGAGGTCACCAGCCACTCCACAGGAGAAAAATATGGCAGACTTCTTCCATAAAGATCACAGCTTTGGAAACTACATGGCGCAATTCTGTTACATCCCATAGAGTCACTATGTGTTAGAACTGATTCTATGGTGATAGGTTTTCGGCGCTGTATTCCAATGATCAGCTAACCTAATCCTGTACCAACAGCATTCTATTTTACCTACAGTCACATGGCCTAGCATTGTACTATTCGGTAGGGCAATTCCCTCCACATAACCCTTTTTCTCTGTTTTCTTGGCTTTTCTAATACATTAATTCTGTCAGGAGTACTCTAGAATCATTTTGTGAAGTTCCCTCTAAATTCCGTTGTATTTTTTATGGAATCAAATTAAATTAACAGATGACACTGTAGGACATTGTCATCTTCACCATACTTCCAGAAGCATGATATGTGTTTCTGTTTATTTAATTTCCCTTTTATGTCCTTCAGTAAAGTTTAGTTCCTGAGTGGCACTGACAGTTAAGTGCTCGATTACTAGCTGAAAAGTTGGTAATTCAAGCTCACCCAGAGACAAGTCTGGCAATATCGTTCCAATAGGTCACAGCCTTGAAAACTCTGTGGAAGAGTTTCTGCTCTGAACACATGGGGTCAACATGTGTCAGAATCGACAACACTACAACTAACAACAATAAAATGTTGGCATTTTCTTCATGTAGGTCCTATACATTTCTTGTTAAAGTTTTTCTTGGATATTATATATTTGGTTGCTGTTGTGAATTAAATGCTTTTTTTCCTACTTCATTTTACAGCAATTTCATGTTGGTGCATAGCAACCTGCTGACTTTTTAAATACGTATTTATGCTATGGAAATTACCTGGCCAGAACAGGATCCATGAAAGTAATGAGTGCCATCAGAAAACACTCCTAGTGACAGAACCAAAAACACCATTGCCGCTGAGTCAATTACAACTCATAGTGACCCTACAGGGTGGAGCAGAACTGTTCCATAGGGTTTCCAAGGAGTGGCTGATGGACAAACTTTGTGGCCTTTTGGTTAACACTAAGCTCTTAACCACTGTATCGCCAGTCTCCAAGACAGACTCCTTTCTCTCTCCCTCCTTCATCCTGCCAGTGCCCTACCCCTGGCTAAACCCAGCTCTAAGTCAGATGACAGGGGAGTCTTGGAATAACAGCCTGGTGGTTAAGGCAGAACTCCTGCCAGCCATACGGAGCAACAGGGAGGTTCATGCGATGGGTTTGGGCAAACAGACCAAGAATCCACACAAGGTATCTTCATAAGGACTACAAGTCTCATCTATGAATAACATCTGTTTCTAAACAATGAATATTGGACTCTACCATGATGGTCACAAGAATGTGCGTTGATTCGAGAACAATATTGAAAGAGAAGAGGAAAAAAATGGCCTTAACAGGATGATTGAAATAAGCTCACAAGCTCCTGAGGTGACTCCTCTGAAGGAGAGAGCCTACATATGGATTCTTTTTTTTTTTTAAGTAGACAAATTATCTTGGAATTATTCATGACATAAAATATGTGTGTCATTTCAATAGGCTCCCAAAAAATGGAGATCAAAGACAGTTCCTTCTCTGGAAGGACACAGCACAGTCTCGTTTTCTTCCCTCCACCACTGCGCAACATGCTCACCTTCCTTGGAGGGCGAGGGGAGACAGAGCAGTGAGTAGCTTCTCAGAAGGTGCACCCTCCCTACACACACACATGGCTCCAGGACAGAACAGAAAGATGCAATGGAATCCCAAAAGGATAGGATCAATATTGTTGTTGTTGTTTTAAAACAAACAAACAAAAAGTCCCACCCCACCTGGAGTTAAGGAAAATGAAGAAAACCAAAGACACGAGGGAAATATTAGTCCAAAGGACTAATGGATCATAACTACCACGGTCTCTACCAGACTGAGAACAGCACACCTAGATGATGCCTGGCTACCACCACCAACTGCTCTGACAGGGACCACAGTAGGGTGCCCGAGACACAGTGGGACAAAAAAAAAGGGACAAAAGCTCAAACTCACAAAAGAAAACCAGACTCAGTGGTCTGACAGAGACTAAAGAAATCCTGAGAGCATGGCCGCAGACACCCTTCTAACTCAGTACTGAAACCACTCCTAAAGTTCGCCTTCAGCCAAAGATTAGACAGGCCTATAAAACAACCAGTAGCACACGTATTTCAACCTTGTACACAACAAGCTCAATGGGCACACCAGCCCAGATGAAAAGAAGGCCAGAGGGAACAGGAAAATTAGACAAAAGGAAATGGGAAACCCAAGGTCTGGAAGGGGACAGTGTTGACACATTACAGGACTGGCAACCAACATCACAAAACAATTAGCAATTTGTGTATTAATTGCTTAATGAAAAACTTAGTCTATAAACTTTCACCTAAAGCTCAATTAAAAAAAAAAAAAGACTTGCTAAATACCAGCATAAGCTAATGAACCTTCTATAAAATGTAATTCTCATTCTGTATTGTTCAAATTCCTCATAACCAACTAGATATACTGTTACTGTTAGGTACCGTCCGGCTCATAGCAACCCTGTGTACAACAGAACTAAACACTGCCTGTTCCCGCACCATCCTCACAATTGTTTTATGCTTGAGCCCACTGTTGCATCCACTGTGTCAGTGCATCTCCACGAGGGTATTTTCTTTTTCACTGATCCTGTGCTTTACCTAGCACGATGTCTTCCTCCATGGACTGGTCCCTCCCGATGACATGTTCAAAGCGTGTGTCTCACCATTCTTGCTTCTAAGGAACATTCTGGCTGTACATCTTCCAAAACAGATGTGTTTGTTCTTCTGGCAGTCCACAGTATGTTCAATATTCTTCACCAATGCCGTAATTCAAAGTCTGCTGTTCTTTTTTGGCATTCCTTATTCATTGCCCATCTTTCGAATGCATGCATGCCAGGCAGTTGGAAACACCATGGCTTTGTAATCCTTAAAGTGACATATTTGCTTTTTAATACTTCAAAGAGATCTTTTGCAGCAGATTTGCCCAATGAAATGAGTCTTTCGATTTTTGACCGCTTCTTCTGTGGGCATTATTTGTGGGTCCACATAAAATGACATCCTTGATAGCTTCGATCTGTTCTTCATTTATCCTGATGTTGCTTATTGGTCTACTTGTGAGGTTTGTTTTCTTGATGTTGGAGTGTAATCCATACTGAAGGCTATGGTCACTGATCTTCATTGGTAAGTGCTTCAAGTTCTCTTCCCTTTCAGCAAACAACGTTATGTCACCTGTATAGCACAGGTTATTAACAGTCTTCCTTCATTCCTGATGCCTTGTTCTTCTGCATGTAGTCCAACTTCTCAGATTCTTTTCTCAGTACACATGTTACCTTAAAAAAATCCCCAAAGCCTTCCTAGAAGCTTCTTCATAGATTTCTTATTTATCTCATTTCTCCTCAGTGCTTAGATGCTCAAAGAATGCTTGAAGTGAAGTGGATCTCTTCAAACTCAAATGATTGGCATATTAACTCTTGAGGTCCTCTCCCACTTCAGATTTTCACCCTGGGATACTCCCCACCCCATCCCTAACTAAGCCAATAGCACTGCTGATGACAGCATCTTCGTTTTACTCATGTTCGGTTCTCCTGCAGTAACAAACTGCCTGACACAAAGCCATTGCTAAACCAATGCCCATGGTATAAATGAAAGAGGGAATAAAAAGAGACCTCAGTTTTCTCATTTACAAAATGCAAGCCTTGAACACTTGTGTTTTTAGCAGTCTGAGTAGTGGAGAAATTCCTCCCAGTCCCTCTGTGGGACGCAAGGCGTGTGGGTTTTCCTTCCGCCTGCACTGCCACTGTGTGTCTGTTCCCTTTCCGATGAGTCATCTGGGAGCCAGACACCGTTGCTCCAGGACAGATCGTGTCAGGTAGAAGCCCGAGATCAGAAGGTCCATAAATCTGGGCTGTGTCCTCCATGGTTACCTAGGGAACATTGGAGCACAGCCAGTAGAGGGGACACTGCAGACAGAGGGCTCTGGCCAGTGTCCCAGCACATCACTTGACAACCCATCAGTAGCTCCCACAATGTCCCCTGTGAAGGACATAGATGTCCACCAGCCAAAGTCCTCACAAAGCACACTGATCCCACAGCAAATGCTCAAAGAGGCCAAAGGATGCGGTAAGCAAAATGATTGTGCCAGCAATCTGGGGAGAAAGACTTCGCCCTGCCTTTCAGTCCTTTGTTATTACTCGGTGTCGTGGATTGAATTATGTCCCCCCTAAAAAGGTGTGTATCAGTCTTGGTAGGCCATGATTCCCAGTAGTGCATGGTTGTCCTCTGTTTTGTGATCATAATCTTATGTTAAAGAGGATTGGTGTGGAACTGTAACATGCTTACTAAGGTCACGTCCTTAATCCATGTACAGGGAATTTCCCTGGAGTGTGGCCTGCACTGCCTTTCATCCTTTAAGAGATACCAACACAGGGAAACAAGCAAAAAGGAAAGGGTACTTTCATACCTCCAAGAAAGCAGCACCAGAAACCAAGTGTATCCTTTGGATTTGGGGTTCTTGCACCTGAGAAGCCCCTTGACAAGGGGAAGAGAAACCAAGAGAGAAACCTTTCCCCTGGAGCTGATGCCTTGAATTTGGGCCTTTAGCCTACTTTACTGTAAAGAATAAATTTTTCTTGGTTAAAGCCACATCTACTTGTGGTATTTCTGTTATAGCAGCGCTAGATGACTAAGACACTCAGGCAATCATAAGCAGATCTTTCATCTACTCTTTGCCTCAGTTTTCTCATCTGTCAAATGACAATTAACTAAGATAATGGACATGGAATCACAGGTCTAGAATTATATGTCAGCATTTGAGCCTAACTCCTGGCCCTGTCTCTGACTGCTGTGTGCCCTTGGAAGGCCCAAATCAAGCAACATCTCTGTTCTGTTTCCACATCTGTAAATTAGGACTTTAACCCTACTTCTCTCATTTATTGCACTTAATATCACATTTATTGATCAGGGCTGAGGCAAAGATTAAATGAGATAACATATTAAACTGTTTGGCCAAATCCTGCCATGCTGTAGTTTTAGGTGCCATCCAGTTGTTTCTAACTCATAGTAACATCAGGTGACAGAGAAGAACGGTCTCATACAATTTTTCTCCTCTATTTACAGAGGTGGGTTACCAGCTCTTTCTTCCACAGAAACACTGGATAGGTTTGAACCACCAACCTTTCAGGTAACTGTGAGCACTTAACTGTTTGTACAACAGTAAATACAGACAGCTGTTAATTTAATAATCATCACTAATGTTATGGTCCTCACTACAGTCCACTATTAGCCCATTTTACAGATGAGGACAAAGGACTTGGAGAGACTAAGGGCCTTGCTCAAAGTCTTTCACCTAAGAAGTGGATCCACTAACAGCAGCCAACTAGCCACATTGAAAGATAGGATTATTCCAGCAACTCTTGTGGGAGTGCATGGCAAAGACGGCTGGTATCACTCAGCTCCATACCAATACAGGCTCCCCACAGAGGTTGCCAGAGGGCCAGAAGCCCTCCAGACCTTGTTCTAAATCTTACATCACCTTCGCATCCCATGTTAAGAAGGTTCCTGGGTATTCACTGCTCTAATTGGGGTGTGTTCACCCCTAAAGCTGAAGGGGAGGGTCAGCCAGGATACAAGAGGTGAGGAACTCAGGGGATGGCTGCAGTTACAAAAACAGGTTGATGAAGACTGCAGGCCCAGACATATGAGACCTGACAATTAAGTTTGTGAACTCATCCTAGAAAAAATACTACATATCTCATTGCTGAATATCACTGTGGTCACCTTCAAAGTACTCCCCTTGGGAAGCTATGAACCAACACCAGTGCCTAGTTCACCCTTCCAAGCAATTTTGGAACTCTTTCTGGAATGGCCATTACCCACAGCGGCACAGTGACAGGTTCCCAAACTTAACTGTATAGTTGTCTGTGAGGGAGTTTTTAGCCAGTAAACAAATAACTGTTTTGGAACACCCTCTCTACTCACCTGGTCTGGACCCCAGTGACTTTTTTCTTTACCCAAATATAAAGGAAATATTGAAAGGAAGGCATTTGGGTGACATTCAGGACATCAAAGGTAATATGACAACAGCTCTGATGGCCATTCCAGAAAAATAGTTCCAAAATTTCTTTGAAGGGTGGACTAAGTGCTGGTTTTGGTGCATAGCTTTCAAGGGGAGTACTTTGAAGATGACCATAGTGATATTCAGCAATGAAGCATGTAGCACTTAGAACAATTAGGTTCACAGACTTAATTGTAAGACTTTATATGCTGTGTGTGTGTGTGTGTGTGCGTATGAAGTCTAGAAGACATTTTCCAGTGCATTAACAGTGATGTTCTCTCTGGACAGTAGAATGAAGGATGATTTTTCCATAGTTTTACCATAACACAATTCACTTCGATGAATTTTTAAAGCTATTTTCATTTATTTAGTGTTGAAATAATATATATTGATCTTTAGCATATTTTTTCTTAAAATTTTCAGGCTAGGAATTGGAAAGCCTTAGTATAATTCTGTTTCTGAGTGACTTTCAGCAAGTTACTTGTCTAGCCTCAGCCTCCCATCTGTGACACGAGGGAAGGAATACACAACTTCTGACGTCCCTTCCAACTTGGATTCTGAATGTGTATCTCTTTCTATGTACCTACAGCAAGTTAAAAAAGTGTGGACAACCTGTATCCTAGGGGACCTGCTTTAATGTTAAACAGGTTCCTAATTGTTTCTACATAGAAATCAGTTCTGAGGGCAAATGGGTACAGTTAGGGAGCTGCAAAAGTTTCTATACAAGTTGGATGTGTTCCCTAAAGCCTCAAAGAAAGCTCTTCCTTAGTGGAGACTAGCTAATCCACTCTACCCTAGAAAACTCTTTTCTTCCTTATAGGGAAGAAGAAGAATTAACATGACAGAATAGGCCCACTATGTGCCAGGCCCAATATAAAGTCCATTATGCACATGGTCTAATTTAAACTCATAGCACTTGTTGCCTTCATTTGTTTGGAAAGTAACTAGATAATGAAGTCTCCTGAAGTGTTAGTAAGCTGCCAAGCCATTATTGAACATGAATTCATGACTTAACACCCCATAAAGATTCTTGAGAGGAAGAAACATTTTTTATACATCTTTTTATGTCCTTCAGACCCTAACAACGGAGCTCAGTAAATGTGTGATAGTCATTTAAATCCTTCTCCTATCATCAGTGTGTTGGGGACTCCGTAGAGGGTGGTCCTTAACAGCAAGGGCTTGGCCAGCTCATTGGGAAACACATCTTCAGTTACCAAAGTAACAGACCTTAATTCAAATAAGAAAGGGGGGAATAACACCTGAGGCTATAATCCATTGGTGACAGAAATTCATCACTTTGAAGAGTTTCTAATGCTCAGCAGACTTTGAGGAAATAGGACATTAGACTGATATACTTTGACCAGGTACAGAAAAGGTCAAGATATAGGGGCTACTGGCAGCAGCATGAGAGCTTTGGGGTCATGGGGAAGGTCTAAGTTGAAAGGCAGAAAAGGTTGCATAGAGGGGAATGGATCCCCAACACAAAACTCACTTCAAAAATAGGAAGATGATTGACAGGTAGGTAGGTAGCTGATAAACAGACAGACAGACAAATAGAGACACAATCAAAACTGTCTCTTATGTGATTTTCCCTATGGGAAGCTCTGGTTTTAGAACTAGGCTGGTCATTTGGTATAAAATAGGCTAAGCCAGAAAGCAAAAGCAAAAAAAAAAAAAATCAAAAACAAAAAGCCAGCTGGAAGACAAAATCTAACAAATATTATTCCTTTCATTCATTCATTCATTTATTCAGCCAATAAACATTTACTAAGCACCTGCTGTTGTCTGATACCCTGCTTGGCCCCTGGACAAGCAAAAAGAAACACTGTCCTTGGACTCGGTTAGCCTGGAGTCTAAGGAGGAAGGCAGGTATTGATCAAATAATCACACAGACGAGCAAGTAACCACAAAGTGACATAAATGTTGTAAAGGAGAGGGACATGGTTTTCCAAGCCCAGAGAACACAGGAATCTCATCAAGACTAGAGTAAGGAGGGGACAAGACAGTCTTCTCTGAGACCATGACGCTTGAGTTAAAGTGTGAAAGGAGGGAGGCCTGGCCAAGGGTTATGTTACAGCAAGTGGAGGCCAAAGCTGTTTTTAATGGCACCAGGGTTGGCAACACTGGCAGGACTGGAAGTTAGATAACCCAGGCTAAGACCTCAATCCTGTATGAATCCTCTGTGGAAACATTCAGTCAAGTTACTCACTCTCCCAGGCCTCTGTTTGATCATCTGTAAAATGAGAATGTTGGACTAAAATTGTGTTTCTCAAAACGAAGTCTGCAGCTCTCCGCGAGAGTTACTGGGATTATTTGTGAAAAATACATATTCCAGATCCTCCCCTCAGATGTACTCAGTGAGAATACTCGATGGGCATTTTAAGCTCCATCTCAGTAACTCAGATTCAATAAAGATGACTCTCATGGGCTCAGTGGCTCCGTATTTCCTCCTTTCTGAATTGCAGGGTTCTTGATGGAACAGCATTGAGAAGGTGTAAAGTGGGCAGTTCCCTAGATTGAGTAAAGGAACATTCTCAAGATTCCAGGTGACAACAAAGAGTCAAACTTTCACATCTGTAGTTTGTCCAACTCTTTTAGGGATATGCCTCCTAGCTAGACTTGAGGGAAAACAGCTCCAGATTGAATTCTTTCTTTCTTCTCATTACTTGATTCGGCCCCTAGAATATAATTGAAAATACATATTCATTGGGCCTTGTTACCTGTCCTTCCCCTGCTCTTCATCTTCTCATGAACCCCATCCTCTCTGCAACATCAGGGATCAAGGGGCAATTCTTTTTTCCCTGCCTTTCTAGGGCCCAAATGATCTGCCTCTGGTGTGATAGACTGTGAGTCTCTTTGGTCTAATATGTAAGGAAAATTACTGTTGATACTATAAGTACCCAAGAATTACAGGCTGAGTGGCCAGTGCACTGCCCGCTGAACGAAGGTGAGTTTCTCTTTCTGTCTTTACACCAAACTCATTGGATCAATTACCCACTGCTTCCCCTTCCCTAAGCCCACCCATACCTGTACTGCTTGGTTCCCAAACTCATTAGGAGTTTTCTGTATATTTCCAGCAAGCCCCTGGGCTCTTCAGGTATGGTAGATCCAAGTTCGGAAGTTGCATCTCAGAAGCCAGATATAGTATATCTGCTACCAGATACTACCCACTTTCATGGTAAAATGAAATAAAGCCTGTAAAGCACACAACGCAGTCCTAGCACATACTAAGATCTCAATAAATTGTAGCTATTACTATTTTTATTCTTCTGGTCACTGTTTTTTCAGAGCTGTTTATATCAGGGGGAAAGAGTTACATCAATTGGCAAGTAAAAGGTTAAAAGGATCTTCAAGAGATCAATCAGGAAACTCTATAATTAATGTTTTAGATACTGATCTGTTTCTTTTTAAAATATATATATATACAAAATATCAACAATAATACTGATTGAGGGCTTTCTAGGTGCCAGCCATGGTACCATTTAATCTCCACAGCAATTCTATGTGGCAAGTACTATTAACATTTCCACATTAACAAATATGCAGACAGAAGCTAGAAGTGGCATGAGTTAGAATTTGATCTGCCCAGATAAAATCAGTCTGTTTTTAATAAGCTGCTTCCCTAGAGCTAACTGGCATCCTTCATGTTGTCTTTGGAGTCTGTATCTGTTTTCTCTCTTGAACAAAGATGGATAACCATTGACGGCCATCATGGGATCAATAATAGCATTTCCAGTCCTTAAAGACAATTATCCCATCAGGTCCTCCCAGCCTTTTTCAGAATTGAGACAGGAGCCTGATACAAGCCCTTGAGCTTACCTGAAGTTTCTAAGGAAGTATCAGGAGGAGAAATTCAGTTCTGGAATCTAACTCGAGAAGAGCCTATGTTCTCATTGAGTGGTGGCACTCACTTTAAAACAGCTTCTGCCTCCCTAGGTTCTGGACTCTGGCCCCCCGAGGTTTGACATGAGGTCTTGTAGTTTTGTTTAGAAGCAAAGCCAGCCTGCAACCGAATTTAGGGCATCTGGGCACTTGGCTGGCTTGGGAGGTGAAAAGCATCACCTACAGCATTAGACTGTCTCTGTTATAATCCTATTTCTGGGTGGTTTTAGGCAAATCAGTTAATCTCTCCTCTCCTGAGTTTCCTCGCTTGTAAATTAGAGCCAACAATATCTGCCACTAAAGTGTTGTTTGGAAGGCTAAATGAGATGATGCCTGAGAATTCATTTGGCACAAGGCCTGATATCCAACAGCACTCAGAAAGAGCTCATTCAAATAGGGCCTAAGGGAGAGGGCAATGCTTACCTCTAAACGGATAAGACTCTAAAGGCCAGATAGATACCTAGACCTCCCAGGAATTTACAGTTTATACCATGCAGCCAACTGCCCCAAGACCAGGTTGCTCCTGTCTAGAAGTTTCCACAATTTTTTTCCTTGTTTCCCACCCACAAGCATTCCCCAGGGCAGTCCTATAGAGGCAGCAAAACCAAGGAGTCTCCTTCTCCCCTCATCTTTCAGGACTCCCAAGGCAACCTTCTAAATCTGTCCATTTGGCCTTCAGTAAACAGCTGAGAAACGCTGGGCATTTCCTGTCCCAGCATTCTTCATTACCCCATAGAAATGGGCAAAGAAAACTGACTCTTTCTCAGCCTCCTCCTATTTTGCCATGCCCATGGGGCCCAGAATGATGCCATGTGCCATTTCCCAAGCACTCTCACCATCTCCCAGAGTCCTATGCAGCCTCCTCTTCTACAGACTGGAGATGAGAAAGTAAAAACCATCCTGCATCATCATATTCTTGCTTTGGTTCCCAGGAGCCTGGTCTATTCCCCGCCCAGGCTGGACTCTAACATTTTGTCTCAATACATCTTTTAGATGCCCCCAAGGAAAAGGTTCCCACCACTTCCGTTTAGAACTTTCTGAGCTTCTTGACCACTGCAAGCAAACATCCTCCAGAAGGATTGGATGGTTTGGTTCAGAGAGAATAAAAGAGGAAGGATGGGGCAATTTGAGATCCATGTCATTTATTTATGTTTCCTTCTTTGACTCACATCCCTGTTCAATGTCAGACGCAATTTTCTATGCATCCTCAAAGGTTCACTCCCGTTATTCATCTTAGACTATAAACTCCAGGAGGACAAGGAAGGCCGAAGTCAATTCACTTTATTCAGTTCAAGTTCAGCTCCATGATAAATGGGAAAAAAGTGGGTTAGTCTTGCTGCCCAAGAGCAAAAGAGGACACACCTTGAGAGACAGTTGCAGTGAGAGAGGCTCAGGAAACAGAAATAAGAGGTAACGGGATGGAGATCCATCCATCAAGGAGCCTTACAGAACTTGGTACTGAGAAAGCCCCTATAAGGAATCCAGGAAATGTTTGGGAAGGAGTGGGAGCAGTGTCTTCAGCTTTCAGCAGGTTCTTTTTTATTATGATGATGATGACTGAGTGAAAATGTATATTCCTATATAAATTCTCATGCTCACCTATATGCAGCTCCCACTGCTCTTCCTGTCCTGTGACAGCACACCCCTCTTCTCTGCTCCATGCATGTCCTATCCTCCCAACAGTCTCCTATCCCCTCCTCTCTACCCGCTCCCCTTCCTCCAGCAAGAGGTCAGCAGGATGACACCTTATAGATGCATAGAACCATAAAATCCCCACAGGATACGGTCACTCTCAGCAGATTCTTAATGAAGTGTAAGACCCAAAAAGTTGAAGAACTGCTGGTGAGAGATAGCACTTTGCTTTAAGAAATCTGGAGTTGACAAGACAAGATTAATACATACCAAGTCACAGAGGATATCCATGTAATAACAGCAGCTGCCTTGTGTTGAGTGTGTTTTATGAGCCAAGTCCTAGCCTAGACATTACATGCTGTTACTGTTGTTTGTGGTGTTTTTGTTCTTGTGATTGTCAATAACTGTTGTTAAGATGCTCCAACTCACAGCCACCTTGTGCACAGCAGGGGGAAGCACTGCTCACTCCTGTGCCATCTTCATGACCATTGGTATGTTTAGGTCCATCGTCACAGCTCTTGTGTCAGTCCATCTCATTGGAGGTTTCTCTCATTTTCGTTGGCCCGCTAACAAACACAATTTTTTTTTTTTTTTTTAGCAGTTGGTCTTTTCATGTTGAAGTTCTATGTGTTCATCACACTGTGATTGTTTGCTATGATGCTGGAAGCTATGCCACTCTTCTTTCAATACCAGCAGGGTCACCCATGGTAGACGGGTTTCAGCAGAGCTTCTGCTAAGACTAAGACAGACTAGGAGGAAAGGCCTGGCCATCTACTTTCAAGAATTAGCCAATGAAAACTCTGTGGATTACAAGCTATACTGAAAGTCATCTACAATTTATATTATATTAGTATGTCAAAAAGTAGAGAAGCATTATATCCGGGTCACGGATGAAAAAGTGAAGACAGAAAAAGCTCATGTAATTTACCCAAGGTCACACACCTGAAGTCAGGATTCAAACTCAGGTCTCTGACTTCAGAGCATGTGCTATGCCGCAGAACTAGATGGCAGCAAACAGTGACAGCAGAGCCAGGAGCACAGAGTCAGACTTCCCAGTTACCAACGTTGATTCAACCACAGACTGTTTGACCTCAGACAAATCTCTTTCCTTTTCTGGGTTTCAGTGATCCCACATGTAAAATAAGAAGGTTGGACTAGATCAGGGATCAGCAAACTCTTTCTGCAAAGGATCAGAGAGTAACCATTTCAGCCTTTGCAGGACAGATGTTCTCTGCAGAAACTACTCAACTCTGCCCAGGCAGCGCAAAACCAGCCAAGTGAGCATGGATTTGTTCCAACAATACTTTATCTGTAAAAGCAGGCATCGGGCTTTGTTTGGCCCATAGGCTGTAGTTTGCTGACCTTTGGACTAGATGACCACTAGGCCCTTCCGCTTTTCAGAAGTCCACGATTGTGACTTGAGGCGAAGGAACACAGAGCAGGAGACAGTACCTTGAAAGCAGCTGTGATGAATCTATTTCCTTAAGCTTTTTTTTTTTTCTTTCTTTAACCTTTGGTGGTTTCGATGAATGTGGATAAAAATAAATTCATGGCAGTGGCAATGTCAAGGCAGCTTGGGAGGACATTAAAAGAGTCAACTCAACTCATGGTGGTCCCAGCTACGTCAGAGTAGATCTGTGCTCCACAGAGTTTTCAGTGGTTGATTTTTCAAAGGTCAATCACCAGGCTTTTCTTCAGAGGCACCTCTGAGCTGACTCAAATTTCCAACCTTTGGGTTGCACTGAACAAGTTAACCACTTGCTTACCAAAGAACCCCTGGGAGTATGCCGACCCCAGTAAAATCTCTAACAGCTCACTACTATCCAACTTTGATTTGCACAAGTGACATCTCACTCTTGGGGAAAAAAGAAAATAACCATTGCCATCAAGTCAACTTCAGTTTGCACATCTACCTTTAAATCTTTTTAAGAGAAACTCTAGAGCCATCATGATTCCTAGGTAAAGCAATGGAGGTAAGCCCACAGCCAGAGCAGTTCAAGAAAACAGCACACTTGCTACTTTGACCTCAAATCTGAGCAACTGGGGTTGGTGCTGGCAACCTGTTTACTCCGCCCCACCAGAGTAGCTTCCTGGGGCACAGGGAGAATGAAGCAGTTCTGCAGTTCCAGAGAAGGCAGACCTTTCCGATTCCATGTTACAGAACCCGACCCCACCCACCCTGGGCCCTAAATCACGGCTTTTGGACTCTTTCCAAACATGTGACGTGAATTCAGTCCCTGGGTGACTTGGCAATTAATCTCCACCAGCCCTCACAAAGGACTGCTGCGGAGCTCTCTCTATCCTACCAGGGAATGCTTGTGATGACTAGCTTGGGGTTGCAGGGCTCCTTGCTCATCAGTGACTGGCAGGTTGTCATTACCAAAGAGAAAAGCTGTTTTGCCAAGAGTGGGCTAAAGTCCTTCATTGCTGTGGCCCTCTTACCTGCTGCCTTTGGTGGCAGAAGTGCCTCTGCTCCAGTTGGCATCCCTTACCAGGGAGAAAGGTATTCTCATCAATTCTCACTTGGGCTAAAGAAGAGGCAAAAATTCTCCTTCAACCCAAAGTACCTCATGAACCAGCCACCTCACACCTTCTGCTCTTTTCTCATTTCTTTGCCTTCTACGTGCTAGGCATATAACCTCGGGCAAGTTATTTAACCATTCTGGGCCTCAGTTTACACATCTGTAAAATGGCCATAATCCACTTCACGGAATTATTATTAGTGTTAAATGAAATAACATACACATATCACTTCGGGCACAACGGTTGGTATCTGGGGTGGACTTAGTAACTGTTGACTGATATTAGTACTATCAAACTCTGTAGGCACTTTGCCACATTCTCACATTTAATCCTCGCTGCAGCCCTCAGAGGTAGAGATTATTATCCTCTTCATTTTACAAGCAAGGAAAGTTTGGCCCTGAGTGGTTCAGTGACTTGCCCAAAGACACATAACTAATGGAATAGTGGGACTGGGCCATATGCTCAAGTCTGTTTTACACCAGAGTTCAGGCTCTGAATCATTTTGCTATCCTGTCCAAGATCACATTAAACCAAAACCAAAAACCAGACACGTTTCTGTCAAGTCAGTTCTGACTCACAGCAGCAGTGTTGTTGTTACACGCTATCAAATAAATTTCCACTCACAGAAACAAAGTAGAACTGCCTCGTAGGGTTTTATAGGCTTTAATCTTTTTTCTTTTCTTTTTTTTAAATATTTTGTTGTGCTTTAAGTGAAAGTTCACAATCCAAGTCAATTTGTCATACAAAAACTTGCACACACATTGCTATGCAATTCTAGCTGCTCTCCCCACTCTGTGACAACAGCCTCCTCCTTTCCACCCTGTATTTCCCATATCCATTCAGTCGGCTCCTGTCCTCTGCTGCTTCATCTCGCATACGGACAGGAGCTGCCCAGTTAGCTTCATGCATCTACTTAAGTCAAGAAGCACTCTTTTCACTAGTATCATTTTATGTCTTAGAGTGCAGTCCAGTTTTTGTCTGAAGAGTTCACTTCAGAAATGGTTTCAGCTCTGGGCTGAGAGTCCAGGAGCCATGTCTTCTGGGGGCCCTCCAGTCTGTCGGACCACCTGGTCTTGTCTTTTTAATAGAGTTCTCATTCTGCATATCATTTTTTCTGGCTACTTCAGGAACACTATATTGTATTCCCTGTCAGGGCAGTCATTGGTGGTGGCTGGGCACCATCTAGTTCTTCTGGTCTCATGCTGATGTAGTCTCTGAATTATATGGCCCTTTCTGTCTCTTGGGCTCATAGTTTCCTTACATCTTTGATATCTTTTACTGTTCTCTGCTCCAGGTGGGTTGGGACCAATTAATTCTACTTATAGTGCTGCTTGCTAGCATTTAAGACCCCAGATATCTAGGCTTTAATCTTGATAGGAGCAGATGGTTAGGTCTTTCACTCACATGACATTACAGTGGTTATTTGATGGAAGCAGGATTAGAACACAAGTCTCTTAACTCCTCAGCAGACCAAGTTCTGGCTGAGGAGGCAAGAAGCCCTGACATAGGAGCCACTCTACAGAACCCTCTCCGCTGGGTAGCTCTGCGTTGCCCTGACATTCCCCTCAGGGTACTGATCACAGTCTGTTTGGACTGTAATTTCCTTCAGGGCTAAGACTGAACCTTCTACTGCCCCCGTTTTTGTAATCTCAGCTTTTCTCAGGGAGAAGGACGCTTGCATTGGAAGCAGACGAAGATGCTTTGAATACCAGTGCTGCTTACTCACCCAACAAGCGGCCTTGGGCGTGTCACGGAACCTCTCTGAACCCCAGTTTCCTCTCTGTAAAAATTGGGAACTATTTCCTATCTCGTGTTGTTGTGATTATTTGAGTAGATAAACACTGAGTGC
Organism: Heterohyrax brucei; assembly: GCA_028571685.1. NCBI lineage: Eukaryota > Metazoa > Chordata > Mammalia > Hyracoidea > Procaviidae > Heterohyrax > Heterohyrax brucei. Next base: position 178,669,426 of record CM053141.1, read on the forward strand.
CTACCACAGTGCCTGGCCCCTAACAGACACTCTCTGAAAGATGTTTCCGCATTATCATCATCTCCCACAGCACCTAGCTCGGTGCTAGGTTACTGAGTGCTTAATGTAAATTCACTTTTGATTCACTCTCAGCACTAGCATGATGCCTGACACCTTGATGTTCCTGTATATGGCTGGTTGAACTGAAAACTAGAGAGAACTAGAAAGAAAGAAGGGTGCAAAGGGGTATAAGCACAGGTAAGACTTCCTCTCATAGACCCCTCTGAGTATTTTTGAGCCTCATAGCCTCAATTTCCTCACAGGTCAGACTTGGTGGCAGCTTCTCCTAGAGGGTGCACAGAAATGGGAGCTTGCAGCATCAGAGGTTTCTAACGTAATCAGATGGATAATGAAAAGATTCTTCTTCCCCAAGCCTCGAGTGAGTCAGAGTTCTGTGCTTGGCTTGGCCCCAGGGGATACCGAGAAAATGAAATATCATCTGTATCCTCACGACACCTAAACAAATGGTCAATTCCACAGGTCAGATATCAGCCAGAGGATTTGAGAGGCATCTCTAGTAACCAAAGGGGAAGACTAGCCAGGAAAGAAACCGCTGGCAAAGGTTCCTCCATGGGGAACTGGTACATGACTGCTATTTGCTAATACCTGGTTTGCTTTATGGTGGGACATTTGTTTTGTCTCTGTGAAAGACATTGTTAAATGACAACATGTCTGAAACCTGCTGAGATTTTGAAACTCTCAGTCAAGCTCAATAATCTCTTTCACATGTGTACACCTGAATTAAGATATAAATTCCCATATAGGTAACACACTATTCTCTTTGATAGAAATTATAAATCAAATCTGAGTCTCTGATTTGTTCTTTTTATTTTCTTTTTCCTGATCTTTTGCCACCTTAGAGAAATGTCTGATGGGCTGAGTTTTCACACTGCAGCTGGTTACTTTGATTATGTAGACACAGCCTCTGCAAATTCAATGGTGTGCTGCTGGCTGTTCAATAGCTGGTGAAATTAATGCTCAGGAAAGTGGGAAATGGGCCACCACCACAAAATAAGGGCTTGGAATTTGCCTTTCATCCTGCCCCGCCTTCCCCTCCCCACACCACCATCTTTGTGCCACTTGCCAGGTTTGTGCCAACTTACCAGCCTTCTCTTCCTCTGCCCAATTCCCGTTGGGAGTGAAGCAGTCCAAGAGAAGTGCCATCATCCTAGACTTGAAGATATGATGTGAACAGTGGGAAATGAGTATCTGCTACCCACTCCCCACACCCATTATGAAAGATTTGTAGGAAAGGGGATGGTGGGAATGGTGGCAGAAATGTTGCCTACAGGGGCCACTTTATCCAGCATGGGTGGCTCAACCACCTGGAGCTTGTTCCCAGTGACCCGGCACACAATGCCACAAAACACTACCCAGTCCTGTACTACGAGCCCGACGATTGGTTGCAGATCAGCTCTTTATGATCCACAAGGTCTTCAATAGCTGATTTGGGGAACTAGATTGACAGCTCTTTCTTCCTAGTCTGTCTTAGTCTGGAAGCGCCTCCTGAAACCTGGAGCTAGCTAAAGGACATTAAGAGATCATTCTGGTCCAGGCCCCTGTCTCCATCCAGGACAAAGGATAGCACCTCTTATCTTTCCTTTTTAAAAAAAAAAAAAAAACCAGCGGATGACTGCCTACATTTTTCTTGTCTCAAATCACACTGTTTTAAGAACTGGTTTCATGAGGGGCTTCTCATGCGGCAGAGGAAAGAAGACTGGTCTGTGGATCAGAGACACTGAGCCTGAAAATCTGCCCTGCACAGGGCTGGCTCTGTGACTTGCCACTGTTGTTTGCCTCCTGAGCCACCTCTGAAGGGGAAGATGGGCAAGCCCAGGCTCTGAGAACTTGTGAGGTCGTAAAGTGCTGTGAATCTGTGAAACTCTTATTTTTAAATCTTCAAATACAGCTTAATCCAGTTTAACTGAGATACCAAAACCCAAACTAAACCCATTGCTGTTGAGTTGGTTCCAACTCACAGTGACCCTGTCAATCATAGTAGAACTGTCCTGTAGTGTTTCCAAGGAATGTCTGGTCAATTCAGACTGTCTACATTTGGTTAACAGCCCGAGCTCTTTAACCACTATGTCACCATCAGTTTTCAGGGCTGTCTCTACCTTCCACAAGATTTCCTAACTTCAGAGAACTAGAAATTGTGGATTTGATGCAATTGGGAGTATGTGCATTTGGGCAGGAGAAGAGCCTCTCTCCATCAAATTTTTAAACAGATGCATGGTAATCATCTGCCTCTGCCCTGAAGAGTTTAGACCTTTTCGTTCCCCATCCCTGAATCTCAAGAGCAGCAGACAGAGTGATGGAAGACCAAAGAAGAGGCTCAGGGGCCAGAGTGGAAAGACGGACTGGGCTTTATTTCTCAATCTCCCACCGCCACTGCCCATTGCTTTGCCAAAGGTCTCTTAGCCATTTGACCTCAGGAATGTAATAACTTTCTCTGAACCACACTGTTCTCAGCTGCTGTCTGTGGAGAATGGTTATGCCTCTCTCAAAGGAGTGTGGTGAAGAAAAAAACAAATGAGTAATGCCCAGTTATCAGCAGGAGCTCAATAAACATGAGCTCACTCCTGCCACTAGTTCGGGACCCAGGATTTACTACTTGGGATATATCTCCGTCTGTAACAGTCGATCCCCTACTTTGCCCCTTGGGGGAAAAGATGGCATCTTGGATAAGTGCTCAGCGTTGGACTAGACCTGAAATTGAGTTCAGTCTTCACGTCTTCTTGATGGCTGTGTGGACTTATGCAAAGAATTAAACATCCCTATACTTTGGTGTCTTAGCTACAAAATGAGAATAATGACAATAAGAGGTCTCTGTCTCTTTGGGTCTTGAGGAAATGCAAAAGGACCTTGGCACAGTGTCTGGCATAAGAAATATTGAATAAATTCTAATTAACATAAGACTTTTCTCCACTTTGGGAGGACTACACCTTTTCTCCTAACAGTCACCGGGTAAGGGAAAAAACTTAACTCACTCACCTGCTAATGAGTAAGTCAAAGGTTTGGAAGTTCACCTTGAAGCACTCTAGAAGAAAACCCATGCAACCTGCTTTCAAAAAAATCAACTCTGTGGAGCACAGTTCCACTCTGACACACATGGTTGTCCCCAAGAGTTGGAGTTGACTGGATCGCAACTGGGCAAGTTTCTGTCCTGAGTACCATTCATCTGATTCCGGGAGTGTGTCTTTGCAGCTGAACGTGCAATCTGGATATCAGTCAGAAAAAAAAAAAAAAAAATCAATAGCCAAGATTCCCAAGCCCATTCCCCTGATGGTTAGTGGTCTCTAACCCATCCTCCACACTCACCCCCAGACAGCCAACCAACTCATTACCTCCTTCACATCTTGATTCAACTATCACTTCTATGACACCCTGAGCACCCCATTTAAAATGTCCGTTTTCCCCACACACACCACTCCATTTCCCAACCTCGAGTGATTTTCTTTGTAGCACCTATCATCATAAGACACATTTCATATTTTATTTGTTTGTTTATTGTCTGTCTCCTCCCATTAGAATGTAAGCTCTTCTAGGGCAAGTGGCGTTATTTACTTTCCCACAGTGCCTAGAACAGAACCTTTGACATCAGGTGGGCACTCCACAACAATCTGTGAACGAATAGAGAAGTTGGTGAATGAATGATTGAACTAATGAATGAATGAAAATCACAAGGCTTTATTGGGAGACCAGAAAGCTTTCAGATGGAAGAAAAAGTAGTGGGGATTGGGGTCAGCTCTGAATCAAACCCCTCTCTCCGGTCTAACCCTGAAATTCCTCTTCTTTCTTTCAGGAGCCGGAAAAATTGGGGGCTTCCTCCAGGTGCCCTCCGTTAGAGGTAAGCACCCTCACTGCCCTTTTGAAACAGAAGAGTGAGGTGACAAGGAGGGGCAATAATTCCAGCTGGCCAGTGCGGAGCGCGAAGAAGGTCTCTCCCTGCCCAGGTCCCTCGTCCACCCCTAAAGGGCTCGCCCTGGGGGTCGCGGGGCGCGGCTGGCCTCCAGCTGACCGTGACGGAGGCGTCGGGGCTGCAGCGCCTTAGCTGGACCCGCGATGCCCCCTAGTGCCGCGCGGAGTCAGGGCGCCGGGCTCCCCGCCTGATGTCACCGCCGTGCAGTCAGTCCAGAGGCGGCTCATTGAAAGCAGACCCTCCTCGGCGCCGGGCGGAGGAGGCGCCGCTGTCCGCAGAGCCGCGGCGGGCCGAGCCGGGGCCCCTCCGTGCCGCCCGCTGCTCCCCGGCGCTCCTCCGCCAGCCCGGCCGGCGCGCCTGACGTGGACCATTGAACTTGGAGCTGCCGCCTCGTCCCCTCTCTCCTCCTCCCTCCGACAGGCGAGCAGGCGAGCGAGCCGCTCGGTGCCGGCAGGAGACGTGCGGCCGGGCTGGGCTGCCCGGGGGAGATGACTTCTCGCCGGGAGGGCGCCTCTGGGAAGCAGACCACGGTGGCAGCAAAGTTTCAGGGCAGCTGAGGAGCCGTCACTGCAGCCCTTCCAGCCCAGTCACCCTGGCTATGGAGGGCGGACTCTAAAATGAATCCCAGTCTGGACACCGGCCACAATACATCAGCACCTGCCCAGTGGGGAGAGTTGAAAAATGCCAACTTCACTGGCCTCAACCAGACCTCAAGCAACTCCACGCTGCCCGAGCTGGACATCACCAGGGCCATCTCTGTGGGCCTGGTGCTGGGCGCCTTCATCCTTTTCGCCATCGTGGGCAACATCCTCGTCATCTTGTCTGTGGCCTGCAACCGGCACTTGCGGACGCCCACCAACTACTTCATCGTCAACCTGGCGATTGCCGACTTGCTGCTAAGCTTCACCGTCCTCCCCTTCTCGGCTGCCCTAGAGGTTCTTGGCTATTGGGTCCTGGGGCGGATCTTCTGTGACATCTGGGCAGCCGTGGACGTCCTGTGCTGCACAGCATCCATTCTCAGCCTGTGCGCCATCTCCATCGATCGCTACATTGGGGTGCGCTACTCTCTGCAGTACCCCACGCTGGTCACCCGCAGGAAGGCCATCTTGGCGCTCCTGAGTGTTTGGGTGTTGTCCACCGTCATCTCCATCGGGCCTCTCCTTGGATGGAAGGAGCCAGCGCCCAATGATGACAAAGAATGTGGGGTCACTGAGGAGCCCTTCTATGCCCTCTTCTCGTCCCTGGGCTCCTTCTACATTCCTCTGGCCGTCATTCTCGTCATGTACTGCCGGGTCTACATTGTGGCTAAGAGGACCACCAAGAACCTGGAAGCAGGAGTCATGAAGGAGATCTCCAACTCCAAAGAGCTGACGCTGAGGATTCACTCCAAGAACTTTCACGAGGACACCCTTAGTAGTAGCAAGGCCAAGGGCCACAACCCCAGAAGTTCCATAGCTGTCAAACTTTTTAAATTCTCCAGGGAAAAGAAAGCAGCCAAGACGTTGGGCATTGTGGTCGGTATGTTCATCTTGTGTTGGCTACCCTTCTTCATTGCTCTACCACTTGGTAAGTTGGGAAGTGGCAGAAGGATACTGGGCATTTGGGCATCTTGGGTTGACTGATGAGCTTAAAGTTTGTGTGTGTGTGGTTTCTTTTTTTTGGTTTGTTTATTTGTTAATACAGTCTGTGTTTACAGCTTGGATAATATTGGTTCTGCAAAGGCTTTGCAGATTGGGTAGCTGGCTAAGAACCAATTCAGGTGTTAGTGAAACACACTAAGGTACACTTAACCACTTGAAATAAACCCATGGGAGGAAAATCTGGTATATGGGATGACTCACTCAGCAGCCTTGGTTTAATAATTAAAGAGGACACTGGGCTTGAACGTCACGCCAGCATTCTTTCAGTAGTAATGATGCGTCTGCTAAGGCAGCGTCACTAATGCAGCACACAAAGTAGTTTGTAGTTACTGCAGACACGGCATTGGGAAAGCAGGAGGCAGCTCGTACGCAGAAAGGCGGTTTTCATTCAGCATTTCCTGGGCTCTTGCAGAGACCCACGCTTCTGGAGAGCTTCGCAGAGGCGGTGTTCTCCCCCTCCTGCCTTGACCACTTGCTCCCACCTTGATGCACGCCCTTTATTATCAGTTAATAAGAGCATTTTGCTACCACACTAGCCTTGAAGTTAACCAAAACTGGAAATTCAAAAGACAAGATGACCAGAGGGTCATGCATTCTCAATTTCACACAGAAATATTCCTAACTGATGGTTTATGGAATGCCCCAGAATTCAATTATAGTTAACCCTCCCCTTCACCTGCCACATGCAAAATGCTGGTAAGGGTGGAATGAGGACAATCTCTTCCCTCTATTAAAAAAATGAATGTGTCTATCATGTTTGGGTTGCTGGTCCTAACTGAATGGTTGGAAAGGTTCCCTGATTTCTCCTAAGGAAAGCAACATTTGGTTAGAAATAGACCTAGCAATGGATACCATGACACGCTGTCTAGTGGCTTGGGAAACCCTAGTCCCTTCTCTGAGGCAATGGTCTGCTTCGATGTCATCTCCTGTCCCTGGGGGACACCACAGAAAATGAATGGAAGAACGTGGTTGTGGCACAGTTGTGTGCCAGGATATTGGGAGAAGCAACAGCTGCCATGCGCCCTGAACCACATACACCTACAACCATACCAGGGTCTCGGTCAGAACCCAATCCCCTCGAGTAACCGGCATCTAAAGATATATTGCTTTTAAGAAAAAAAGACAAAGGAAAGAAAGCAAATATTTATCAAGAGCTTCCCTTTTAAATATATATGTGTGTCTGTATAAAAATTGTTTAACCTACTCTCTGTGTAATCTTTTCTAAGGCACGCTTACAGGCTAATGTGTTTCTGCAATTATTTGCAGTGGTATACTGTGGAAAGGCTTTGAAGTTCTACACCACCACCCCACCCCAAAGAGCGATCAAATCCCATTGCATAGAAGCTGTCTTTTCTTTCCCAAGCTTTCTGTGCCCTTCTCCAGGCTTCTTGGGGTTCAAGCAAGTGAAAGTTCACATTGTATTGGGGCTGTTACAAAGACTGGAGTTGTATACAGAATTGATTTGGCCACTTACTAACACGTGACCTTGGGCAAATGACTGCTCATTCGTGAGCCTCGGTCTCTCCATCTACAAAATGGGGCTATTTAATAATTTTCTTCATGGGATTTTTCACTGATTCATGGAAAGCAATTAGCACAGTGTCTGAAACATAGCAAATGCTCAATGAAGTTAGCTGTAAGTATAAGAAAGCAAACCCCAATCACCTGTAGGATATATCTGTGTTTTCCTCCTCCGTTAAGTTACCAATCTGACACCAATTGGAAAAGACTCAGAAGAGAACCAACTGTTGCCCATTTTTTTTCTTTCTCTCCACTCTCACTGCACCCCCACTCCCACTCTCCAGCCTACAGAGACTGTGACTAGAGTATTATCAGGAAGGACAGGGACCCAGAAGGATGCAGGGATGGATCAAAGGAGCTAACTTTCACTATAGAGGGCAGGACACACGGCTCCAAACAGGTGAGGAGGCTCCCAGCATACTGAAACAGAAAAGCAATGCTCTAGCAATCGAAAGTGTGAGTTTTCATTTTGGCTTTGCTGTCAATTATCTATGTGACCTTATGTTTGTTGCCTTACCTCTCTGGGCTTCCGATTGCATCTTTGGAGAAAAAGAAGACTGAACAACATCAAGAATTGTCAAGCTTTAATAAGTATCAGATCACAATTCACCTGTCAAATTTGAGTAAACTGTAGCTAACTGGTTCAGTTCACTGAGAATCTGATTCAGTAAACCGGATGAATGCCAAAACTCTGCATATTAATCAGCTCAGCAGGTGATAGTGAAGAGGTGGACCACAGGCCAGGCTTTAAAGATCACTGACCGGAGGATCTCTCAGTTACCCCAGGTTCCAGCATTCTGGAGGCCAGATTTTAAATACTGTGAAACTTAGACCTTCCCAGTCACAGGTGATGTGGGATGATGTGGCTTCTTTCTAAATCCTGCTCTTGCAATCATCATTGCCACCACCAGTTCCTGCTGGGTCAGCTCTGACTCGTGGCAACCCCTTAGGTGTCAGAGTGCGACTATGCTCCTCAGAGTTTTCAGTGACTAAGTTTTGGTAAGTAGATTCCCAGGCATTTCTTCTAAGGAATCATTGGATGGGCTGAAACCTCCAAACTTGCAATAAGTAGCACAAGACTTTAACTGCTGTACCACCTAAGGAGTCTTCAGGTTATCAGGCGCTCCTCATTTTCTTCCCATTCAACACTCTCAGTCGTACTCTCCCTACTCCTTCCCTCCTGTCTGTGCTAACCTTCTGAGCTCTCATCCTCCTGATATGTCAGGTCCTTGGCTTCCACACATAGAATCTGAGCTCTCTTACCCCGATGCTGTCAGAGCTTGCCTCTCCTTGCACTGAATACCTTCTGACCACCATGTGGTGGCCTCCTAGAGAACTCCCAGTGTGCTGTGCTTAGGCCAATTTCATCCATATCCTTCTTCCCTGGAAACCCAACTCTGCCAGGTGAGGAATATGAACTCCAGGCTGGTAGGACTGCCTTGGATTTGGGACGAACTCTGAAAGATTCCCAAGAGCTTTTAAACAGAGAAGGTGCATGATTAATGCTTTCTTAATAATTAACTGAGAAAAAGCATTCAAAGTGCAGATGTGAGTTTCTTCTTCCTGATTCCAAATAGCTCCCAAATACAACCAAATGGAAGTAGCACAGTGTAGAATAAGATCTCCTTTAGAAACTGAAGAAGGTTCCAAGTTCTAAGTTTTCCATGAAATAGTGTTAACTCCTAAAGGGCAAAAACCCAGTAGAGAGAGACAGTGCTTGGTAAACGGAGATGTGCTGGTAGGGTAACTTCCCGTTGGAGGTAGACTTCCAGGTGCATGGATGGCACCTGATCTCTATAGCTGTGTTTATTTTCTCCATGGGAGAGAAGGGTTGGGATTTTGCCTAGGAAGGAGGGAAAATAGCCATGCCCCAACAGGACCCTGTTCAGGACCACGTTTGTTTTCTTTCCTCCTTTGTTTTTATTTTCAGGAGTGTGGTCAGGCTTCTCAAGCAGCTGGGACTCTTGTCTCCTGCTGGGCCCTCCTCACCTGTAACACCCACCCTACCTCCTCCCACCCTTTCTCTGTGGCCTCAGAGCAAGTTGGGCCAGGGACCAGCTCACTTGGTAGCAGGGATGCACCTCTATCAAACAAGAACCTCTTTATTCCAGCCATGGAATCAGGCCAGGGAGGGACAGGAAATAATTAGAATATAATGTAGCAACATTTCTATGCAATGGGACACGGACAATATGCTCAAGAGAATCTTGAGCTGCTCAGCATTAGAATGAAGGCCTGCTCCCATCCGCCTGCCTGGGGGAGGCCTGGTCAGGGTCTCCAGAAGGACTAGGGCATTCAGAGATGTGCACTGCAGTGGAGCAAGAGGGAGAGCAGGAAGTCCTGGGCAGCCAACTGGTAGCTGGACTTAGCGAGTTGCTTAGAAAACACTGGAAACTTGCCTCACTCCAAATCTTTCTTCCGTCTTTTAAAATGCTAAAAGGCACCAGGAAGCCATTATTGAACTAACTGCTTTCCCCTCCAAATAAATGAAGGTCAATTTTCAAAGAAACGGTTGTGTTCTCTATAGTTTGGGAACCAAATAGGAACCCCTCTTGCCATTGATTTGTTTCTCCAGGCCTCTTATTCAGATTGGGGCTGATGAATTTCCACCACCCCCGGAAGAGCGCAGGGAGAGAAAGGAAAGGTCTCAAAGGTGATTCAAGACAGAGCCACCTTTACAAACATACATGCTAATCCTCCAGCTCTGAGATTTCAGAACACAAAAATTTGAGATGCCCACAAGGAAAACAGTTGGTTTGGTACTTGATTTTTGCACCCAGGGAAATCTTTCTGGAAAAGGGAAATCGTGCTGAGGAAGGAAAATAAATCCAATCCTTTATTAAATTATTAATAAATACTTTCTAAAGCACTTGTGAAATCCTGGTAGCGTAGTGGTTACATGCTATCTCTGCTAACCATAAGACTGGCAGTTAGAATCTTCCAGATGCTCCTTGGAAACTCCATGGAGTGGTTCTACTCTGTCCTATAGGGTCGCTATGAATCAGAATCACTTGACTGCAGTGGGTTTGGTTTGGGGTTTTTTTTTTTTAAGCACCTGTTGGAGTCCCTGGGTAGTATAAATGGTTAAAGCACGCGGCTGCTAACTAAAAAGTTGGAGGTTAAGGTCCTCCCAAAGGTACCTCGGGAAGGCAGGTCTGATGATCTACAAACTCAAACATTAAAAACCCTTTGGGGCACAGTTCTAGTCTGACTCATGTGAGATTTCCATAAGCTGCAATCAACTTGCTAACAGCTGGTTAAAACACCTATAATATGCTAGGGATTATACTAGATGCTGGATTTTTGAGCCAAAATCAAATGTGGCTCCTGCCTCCAGGAGGCTTACAGCCTAGTAAGATCTTATCAGTATTGAACATGTACTACAGACAATATACTCTGCCAGATCCACTACAGATATTATCTCATTAACTCTCACAAATACCCTCCCAGGGGAGAGCAATTACTTCCTCTTTATGGATGTATATGCTGAAACTCAGAGAAGTTCCATTACTTGCTCAAGCTTACACGGCCAGTAAGGGATAGAGCTTAGAGCAGAACTGATAGCTGTAAAAATAGGTTCATGCCTGTTCCACTGTACCAAAGAGATGGCTGGATGTTTGGGTATCAGATCCCAACCTTCTTTCATATCCCATATTCTGCAGGAGCCCCAGAGCCTTCCTCACAAGTTGGTTATTGCGCTTCTATTACAAAACTCTGCCTTTCTTCCCCTCCCCGTTGACCCTAATAAAGAACTCAGAATGACAAGGAGGATCATCCACATTGTAACTCAGGGTTAGAGTTTCTCCACACCTCTGCATTATAACAGGGTCCCTCAAGGTTGGACACTTCCATCAGTCACCACAGCCAAAAGGAAAAGCACTGGTTATCCTTCATCTAGGAACCTAGGGTCCCTATTTTAATCATTCATTAACTGAATGAATATGCATTTCTTGAGTGCGTATTATGCCCAAGCCTTTGCTGCGTACTGGAGAGGAGAGAGAGAAAAACAGCCATGCTGCATGTTCTCATAGAGTTTAGTCCCAGTGGGGAACACAGAGATTCTGAAAATTTGTGCACACAAATAAACATGAGTGGAAACTGTGATGAGTGACTTGAAGGAAAGCAATGATGTGCTGTGGACACTGTATATCGTAACAATCAGTACATTGTGTTTAGGCAGAATCCCAAACTGTCTGAAGGACATAATTCAGTGAAAACAGCTGGTAGAAGAAAAGGAATCTGGGCAGAAGAAAGGTCAAGCCTGACCATCCTGAGGCAAGAGGTGGCAAGGAAGTAACAGTGGCTGGTGAACAGTGCGGAGGTTGGTGCAAGTCAAGGCCAGAGGAATGGGCAAAGGCTTGGCCATGCAGGCACTTTTAGGCCACATTAAGGACTTAGGTTTTATCATTAAGCGCATTGGCCACTATGAAGGCTTTGAAGCAGATGAGAGATACTTTCTAGATTAAGTCTTTAGAAGATGACGCGGGTTGTTGTGTAGAACACAGACTAGAGATGCGACAGTTAGGAGGCCTTGCAGTCACAGTGAGAGATGGTGGTGACTTAGACCAAGGTGGTGGTAGTAGAGGTGAAAAGAAGTAGAAAACTCAATGATTTAGAGACAGATGGGTTGGCTGCGGTATAAGACAGTCAGTGAGAGAAGTGTGTCTAGAAGGACCTCCCAGTTTCTAGATGGAGCCGCTTGGGTGGGTGGAGGCAACGCTGATTGAGAACAGGAAGACTTGAGCAGGAGTTCATCCTACTGAGCGGATTCCTCTAGGCACTTTCTCAGGCCCATTCATCAGGGCTTATAAGCTGCCGTGGCAGGAATGAGTCAACAAACAATCTCATGCCTTAAACAGGCAGAGATGTCACCACTGAAAACCCAGGAGACCTGGGTACACTGAGCCGCTCATCAGCAACATCTGCAGGATGGGATGGAAAGGAGCTGATTTTAAAAACATGCATTACCTATTATATCAGAATTTCTGGTGGGGGGAGCTGAGAATCTCTATACTTATAATAACTTTTCCAAATGAGTCTTATGCGGTTGGCATAGCACCAGGCCTCTGGTGCCTGGGAATCTCGGGAGTGGATAGCCCAAGGAGAGCCCAAAAACTTGGCTAAGCTTCCCTCAATGCATTCAGAAGTATTCTTGGCCCTGTGCAGTCTTTTAGGCTAGTCCACATGGAGGAAGGGCAGACAGGCTAGCAGGAAGGAAGGTGATTTCTTTGAACTAGAGCTTCCCTGGAGAAAGCTGAGAGAAAGAGCACTTGGAAGCATCTGTACTTACTGCTCTGTGTCACTGGTCATTCTCCCAGCTCCTGTCCAAAGCAAGTGTCATCATCCCTGTCTTTACAGTAAGAGAACTAGAGCACAGAGAGGTTCAGTAACTCAGTCGAAGGCACCCATCTGGTAAATAGTAGAGGCTACCTAACTTCACATATGACACTCAGTAAACATTAGCTATATTACTCCTCCTCCTATTATAGTAGTCCTGAACGTTGGTCTAAAGTCTGGGGCTCATGTGTGACAAAGTTTTCACTGGTCCATGATAAAATGAGCAAAACAATGAAGAAAAAACCTACACTTTTTAGAAAACTCAATGTTTTCATTATAAACAGCTGTCCTTCTATTTTAAAGGCTTGTCATAAGGTTGGTTCCAACTTACAGCAGCCCTGCCTATAACAGAACAAAACACTGGCCGTTCTGATCGTCCTCACAATGATTGTTATGCTGAAGCCTATTGTTGCAGCTACTGTGCCAATCCATGTCATTGAGGGTCTTCTTTTTTGCTGACCCTCGGCTTTACCAAGCATGCAAGCATGATGTCCTTCTCCAGAGACTGTTTCTTCCTTGTAACATGTCCAAAGTATGTAAGATACAGTCTTACCATCCTTGCTTCTAAGTAGCATTATGCCTGTACTTCTTCCAAGACAGCTTGATTCATTCTTCTGGCAGTCCATGGTATATTCATCGTTCTCCTCCAGCACCTTAATTCAGAGACATCTATTCTTCTTTGGTCTTCCTTAGTCATCATCCAGTTTTTGCATGCATATGAGTGAAATTCCAATAGTGAAGAATTCTACGACTTGAATTTTTTCTTAAGTTCTTTCAACTTGAGAAATATCGAGTTTTTTTAACTCCAAGTCTATGCATTTCACGGCTTGGGTCAGGTGCACCTTTGTCTTCAAGGGGATAGCTTTGCTTTTTTAACACTTTAAAGAGGCCTTCTGTAACAGATTTGCCCAGTGCAATGCGTTGTTTTATTTCTTGACTGCCACCTCCATGAGTGTTGATTGTGGCTTGAACGAAAGGAAATCGTCTACAACTTCAACATTTTCTCCATTTATCATGATGGTGCTTGTTAGTCCGGTTGTTAGGATTTTTGTGTTCTTGATGTTGAGATGTGATCCCTACTGAAGGCTGTGTGGTCTATCAGTAAGTGCTTCATGTCTTCTTTGCTTTCTGCAAGCGAGGTTTTGTCATTTGCATATTTCAAGTTGTTAATGAGACCTCTTCCAATCCTGATCCCCCGTTCTTCTCCATATGATACAGCTTCTCTGGTTATTGCCTCTACATAGAGTTTTAATAAATATTAAAGGATACAACCCCAATCCACACTTTTCCTAATTTTAAACCACACAGCATCCCCTTGTTCTGTTTGAACAACTGCCTCTTGGTCTATGTTCAGGTTCCTCATAAGCACAATTAAATGTTCTGCAATTCCCATTCTCCCCAATATTATCCGTAATCTGTTATGATCCACATAGTCTAACTCCTTTTCATAGTCAATAAAACATAGATAAACATTTTTCTGGTATTCTCTGCTTTCAGCCAAAATCCATCTGACATCAGCAATGATATCCGCCATTCCACGTCCTCTTTTGAATCCAGCTTGAATTTCTAGTTCCTTGACAATGTGCTGTTGCGACCGCTTTCGAGTTATCTGCAGCAAGTTTGATTTGCATAGAATATTAATAATATCATTGGGTAATTTCCACATTCTATTAGACCACCTTTCTTTGGAAGGGGCACAAATATGGATCTCTTCTAGTTGGCTGACCAGGTAGCTATCTTCCAAATTCCTTGTCATAGGTGAGTGCAATTCCAGCATCGCATCCATTTGTTGAAATATCTCAGTTGATATTCTGTCAATTCCTGGAAAGCTTTTTTTGTCTGTGCCTTCAGTGCAACCTGGAGTTCTTTTTCAGTACCGTCTGTTCTTGATCATGTGCTACCTCCAGGAATGGTGAACAGTGACTGGTTCTTTTTGGTACAATGAACTCTGTGTATTTCTTCCATCTTTTGATGTTTCCTGCATCATTTAATATTTTGCCCATAGAATCCTTCACTATTGGAATTCGAAGCTTGGATTTTTTCTTCAGTTCTTTCAACTTGAGCAATACTGGGTTTTGTAAGTGCATTTCATTACAGGCTTTTACTTTGTCTTCTAGAGCTGACTTCTGAAATTTCCTGTTCAGTTCCTTTACTTCATCAATTTATCCTTTCACTTTAGCTGCGCTGTGTTCAAGAGAAAGTTTCTGAGTCTCATTTAACAAACATTTTGGTCTTTTCTTTCTGTCTGTCTTTTTATTGGCCTTTTGCTTTCTTTGCGTGTGACGTCATCCCACAACTTATCTCATCTTCCTCTGATCATTAACATTCAAGACACCAAATCTGTTCTCGAGATGGTCTCTAAATTTGTGTAGAATATACTCAAGGCCAAGTTTGGGCTCTCAAGGACTTGTTTTTGTTTTCTGTAGGCTCAGCTTGAACTTGCATATAAGCAGTTGATGGTTTGTTCCACAGTGGGCCCCTAGTCTTGTCTGACTAATGATATCTGGCTTCTCCATAGTCTTTTTGCACAGATGTAATAGGTTTTATTCCTATGTGTTCCATTCCGTGAGGTCCACATGTATAGTTACTGTTTCTATCATTGAAAAAAGGTGTTTGCAATGAATAAGTCTTCCGACTTACAAAATTCTATCATGTGATCTCTGGTGTCATTTCTTTTACCAGTGGCGTTTTTTCCAATTACTGATTTTCCTTTTCTGTTTCCAACTTTCACATTCTATTCATCAGTAATCATCCATACACATTTGATCAATTTCAGATTGCAGTTGGTAAAAAATTTCAATTTCCTCATCTCTGGCATAGTGACTGATGTATAAATTTGAATAGTCGTAATAATGATAGTGGTTTGTTTTTCTGTTTTCATGTCCTACTTATTTAAATGAAAAATTAGTAGCACTATTTAAATCTGCTCCAAAAGATTTTTTTTTTTAATCTTAGCATAAGTCTCTTAAAAAGTCTTAGAGTCAAAGATGATCATGGTATCTAGACACAGTAAATATGTACAGTAAAAAGAAGGAATGAAGGAAGCAGGCAGGCAGGCAGGGAGAGGAAGAGAGATGCAGAAGTAAGTTGGTCTCAGCTTTGCTATGAGATCCTAACAGACTGGGACAGAGGTGCAGGAAGGGGACAAAATGGTGTGTGAAGGGTTACATCTGTCAGGTACCGCAGGATGGGGGTCGGCACCCAACCCTGCTAGAGCAAGAGAGGCCGCAGAAATGCCAGAAGGTGCTTGTGTAGCTGTGAGGCCATCACAGACTGGCGTATTAAAATGTGTTATGCAGGAGATGCCCTTTACCTGAGTATGTGTGTGGCTCATAAAAATAACTGATGGCCGCCAGCCCGCACTGGGAAATTGGTTTCTTCCGTATCTGCAGGATGTTTCTGCAGCCACTGTGCTCTCTGACCATGTCTGATAATAATAATGCTAATAGCTACCATTTATTAATGTTGCTGGGTGCCAGGCTTACTGTGCTACATCATGCTGGAGGTAATCTCTATTTTCTCTACTTTCCTCCCTTCTAAAGGCTTATGCTGTGGGCTCCATTATTGCGCCCATTGTACAGATGATAAAATAGAAGATCAGAGAGTTTAGATTGCCTCAGACCACCTAGCTCATAGGTGACAGGACTTGGATTCAAATCTAAGTAGTCAATAACGCCAAAGGACTTATCACTGGGGACACCCTAGGTGTGATTCTCTGAGCCTCACCTTAAGGATAATTAAAAAGGAGCCAGAGCCTATGCTGACAAGCAGGAAAAGAAGGGCAGGTAGCTATCACTTAACAGCCAAGAGGCAGCTTATCCTGGTGAGAATATAAAAAGTATAAAGATAAGGCTATCTTTCCTCTGGTAAGACAGGCCAAAGTTTCGTGATAATTATTGATAGTTTGAAAGAGTTTTAGCTTTACTTCCTGTTGTTGGTAATGCCACATACATTTTTTAACATTTCTGTCAAATTTGGGGAAACACACAAGATGTGGAGAACTTTTCCACAGTTTAGCTTCTGGCTGCACACATTTCAGACACTGATTCTGCTCCACCACCCACATATGCAGTGCCACTGTCACTAGGCACCCTCCTGTCACTAATCAGACTCTGACCTTGCCTCTGGATGTCATGGGCCAGGTGAGTTGGCACTGTGAATGAAGAAGTGTTTCTAGAAACTTTTTTTTCTACCTTACAGTGATGCTGGCTAGACACAACCTATGTGGAGATAAAGAACTGTGAACCAGTATGTATATACCACAGAACTCAAATGAAATCTATCTTAATTTCTTCTTTACTGACACTCCAAAATGCTTTGTCTGGTTATTAGCTGTCATCAAGTTGGCCCCTCATTCACAGTGACCCCACACTTTACAAGTATAACAGCTTCATAAAGTTTTCTTGGCTGTAATCTTTACATGGGGGCTACGACAATGGGCTCAAACATAGCACCAATTGTGAGGGCAGTACAGGACAGGGCAGTGTTTCGTTCTGTTATGCGTCGGGTTACTATGAGTTAGAACCAACTCGTCGGTACCTAACAACAGCAATAATCTTTACAGAAGCCATTCACTAAGCCTTTTCTTCATGGATCCCTGGTCACGCAGTGCTTGACGGCTAACCAAAAGATTAGCAGTTAGAATACACCAGCTGCTTTGTGGGAGAAAGATGTGGCAGTCTGATTCCATAAGAAGAACAACTTGGGAAACTTTATGAAGTAGTTCTACTCTTTCCCGTAGGGTTGCTGTGATTCAGAATTGGGTTTGGGTTTTCTGGGTTTTCTTCCCTGGAGCTACTGTATGGGTTTGAACCTCCAACTATTTGGTTAGCAGCTGATTGCAAATGATTTGCATCCCCCAAGCTCCCTCAGAAGTGCCTAGAGCGCTTAGCAGCCTCACACGAGGGAAAGCATGGCAGACGAAAGGCAGAGTGGCAAAAGTCAGTGATCTTAACCAGTCGCAGTTAATATATCTTACTTGGAGAACCTTACAGAGTCTTAGGACCGTGAGAAAACACCGCAAGTCACTGCAAGGTTGGGGGAGGCCTTTCACCTACATCCAGATATTGCCATAATGTCTCTCGGTAGCACCTTTGTAACCAATCTAGTTCTCTTTCTCCTCTAAAGACAATAAACTTCTTTTAAGCAGTAACCGAATTGTTCACCTCTGTGTAATACAGGTACTTACAAAAGTTGAATGAAAAAAAATGAATAAGCAGTTCTGTGCATTCAGCAGAATTAGGAGTGTATCCTAATCAAATAAATGACTTTCCATTCCCCAGACGTAACTTGCACCGCCCTTTTACCATCCATTTGTTTACATGCTTTCCTCTGCCGGAAACTCTCCTTCAGTGCCCTCTGAATATCCAATCCCTATGTACCCCCAAACCACGGGTTTTGTTGACACCTCTCTTGTGGTCACCACTTGTTAAACAGGAGGGTTTATGGCTTTTGTCATATTTGCCCATGGGGCTAAGAGCTGATATGTGCACTTTAGCTGCAAACCCTTAGCTACCAGACTGGAAAGCCCTTAAGGGCACCATTCAGGTTGAATCGTCTTCTTGCCTCCACTGCCCAGTAATGTATGCTCCGTAAAAATAGCTCTAACAGCAGAGATTCATCTAGTATGTCCAGCTCCTCGTTTACCATCTCTAGCACCCAGCAGCCCTTGAGATGGACATTGACGTGTTGCCCATTTTATAAATAAGGAAATGGACTTATAGAAGCTTTGTGACCCATCCCATTCCTTAAAACCGCCACAAGTACATTAAAAGGAAACTGTCAGGGGCTACTCTTCTAAAACTGAAATACCAGTGTGGGCCTGGTGACGGGGTCACTGAAGAAAGACTTGAGAGGTGAATATCAGAGTTGCCTCGGATTAGGAGTTTGAAAAGAGGACAATGATTCTACTCTTTCTAAAAGATGGCCATTTTACTGGCCCCAAGGGGAGACCTGCCCTTTGCCAATTGACCCCCATTTTCTCTCACTTTACTAGCCCTGATTGTGTTCCTGTCACTTCTGAGAGGGATATGGCCAGAATTAGTTCCCACAGAAGCAGGAGAGGAGAAATGGTTCTTATTACTCTGTGGGAAGGCCAAATAAAACCTTTGAAGACCTAAAGTACTAAGAAGGGAATGCTTCCCCATCTCCAGGTATAATTTATAACCTCTTTCTCTTTGTCTCCCTCTCTCTCTCTCTTTCTCTCTGTCACACACACACACACACACACACACACAATCTAAAACAAATGTAAGGAAGGCCAACAAAATCGTGATTTTTTTTTTTCGCCATGATGGCTACTTAGTTATTTGATGCCACTATAACAGAAATATCACAAGTGAATGCCTTTAACAAACAGAAATTTATTCTATCACAGTTTGGGGGGCTACAAGTCTAAATTCAGGGTGTCAGTTCCAGGGGAAGGCTTTCTTTCTGGGTCAACTGTGGAGCAAAGTCCTTGTATCAGTCCCCGCCAGCAGAGGTGCTACTCAGCACAGAGACTCCAGGTCCAAAGTACACACTCTGTCCTTGGCACTTACTTCTTGGTGGTAGGAGGCCCTTCTCTTCTCTGCTGGATTCTCTCTTTTACACTCAGAAGAGATTGACTCAAAATGAAATAGAATCCAGTAAATTGAGTCCTGCCTCATTAATACAACTGCCTTGAATCCTGTCTCATTAACATCGCAGAGGTTATGATTTACAAAACATAGCACAATCACATCAGGTGACAAAATGGTGGGCAATCACACAATACTGGGCATCATGGCCTAGCCAAGTTGGCACCTTGTGGGGGGAGGGGAAATGCAATTTAATCCATGACAGCTACTTTGATTTTTTTTAATGTTGAATTATATATAAAAGAAGTGGAGGTGCCCCAGCTTTTCTAGTCCTCTAGTGACACACTGGGCCTGTTTGCTAAGTAATGTGGTGCGTCGCTCTATAATGGGCAACCGTAGAGCCCAGTTTGCAGGAGATAGTCCCTGTTTACATCTGTAATTATTATTATTACCAATCGGTGGCCGTCAGATCAGCTCCAACTTAAGATGAGTCCATGTGAGTCAGAGGAGAACTGAGCTCCGCAGCATTTTCAGTGGCTGAGTTTTTGCAAGTCAATTGCCAGGACTTTCTTCCAAAGTGTGTCTGGGGGACTCCAGTGTCCAGCCTTTCGGTTAGCAGCCAGGTATGTTAGCCATTTGTACCACCCATTTGCATAACCTCCTTTTATTCTCAGAAATGTCTCAATTTGAACAATAAAAGCATTTTTTACTTGAAAACCTGAAATAAAGCTTCTCATATGTTGCTAGTACCTCCATTTCCTATCAGAGCCCAGGATGGGGTAGGAGAGAGAAACAGACACCTACAGCCTTAAAGCTGGGGAAAGGTTAATTATTTAGATCAGTTTAAGGAAGGAAAGAGGCAACTTAATGCCTGAGTATTTTGTGGGAAGCAGGAGTCACTGTGAATGTCGGTTTGAGATTTGTTTAATGAGGTAGTCTTCATTTAGTTAACTTGTCCAGGTTAAACAAGTGAGTGGCTGGGCCGGGATTTGAACCCATGGCTGAATGACTGTGAATGCTCAGTGAATGAGGGAGTCAGTGAAGGAATGCATCCATTTCAGCACAAGACAGACGGCGTAATATGAATCATAGATGGTTCCAAAATTTAGAAGAGATGGAAGGAAGGGTGAGCTCAAGTAAGATTTAGAGGAAGGAAAAGGAAAGTGAGCTGTGTCTTAAGGATCTGTAAGTCTGGGATAATTAGAGGGGAAGAACACCTTTGCCCGATCCACCATGTGCCCCACCTGGTATGTCAGCCCGGGATGCATTAGGATTTATCCTTGGCCAGAAGACCTGTCGTCTCAGCCTCTGTCAACAGCACACTCTTGGCCACACCCACTGTTGGCACAACTAAGCCGCCTTTGAACACAAAGTGCTCCTTGGTGACATGGGCACAGAGACTGAGCTATAAAAGTCACACGAATGAGCAGTTCAGGCTGCACTGTCCTGAAACAGAATGTTCTAGCTCATGCGAGTAGACCATTCTTTACAGAACCCCATTTAACTTTGTCCAGGGATGTCTACCATGGCCTCTTGCTCCCCCTATGCTTTTCCACCCACTGCGATGTTTGGGGGGTTTTGCAGACTTTTTAAAATTCTTCTTCAAGATAGAAATTCCTGCCAGGCTGACATGCATGGCTTCAAGGCTGAGCTCAGCACCATGGCTGTGCTCCAAAAAGAGTTTTAAGTGGGATCAAGGGCAAGCCAGGCTCACTGTCACTGTAGGCATCTGCCCCAGAGCTCACAGCACCAGCACAGGGCCGGGCAGACATCCAGGGAGGCAGCTGGTGGGGGAGGAGAAGGTTACACCAACCGGAACAGCAAAAAATGATTTCACCCAATTCATATATTCAGGCCATCAGTCGCCCTCTGGCATCAAGAGAAAGTGGTAGGGCCCCTCTGTCTTCTTTCAAGCACACCCTTCACAGCTCATTTGTACCTGCTTGTCCCTGACCCTATAGAAGTGACCGTCACACAATGGTTTTGGACTTTTTTACTCAGTGAATCCCTTTGGCAATCTGGAAAAGCCCCTTCTCACCATAGACTCATAAAACTAAAGACATAGGGAATCAGAGAAAACCAATTACAGTGAGATACAGTTATCATAAGGTTGAAAAAAATAAATGTATTATAGAGCAATAAATGTCCTTTATTAACAAATAAACAAGATCTAACCGCAAATTGAGTCACTACTATAATTTTGAAATAGTGACAAGTAGAAGTAATATTTCAAGATCTCTGCAACAAACGGAACATGATACTACAGATCTGACTTCTGCTAGTGACAAATCCTGCTAATTCTCCTGTGGCTTGTGGCCTGCATTCCTATCAAAGGAAATGCTAACTTTCAGTAAAAGCTAGTATTTTTTAAAAAATAGCAGTAGTTTTTTCCCACCCAAGTTCATGTACTCCGTCACTCAGGTTAAGACTGCCTTAGGACATTGTAAAGGTGGGCCTCAGAATGTGCGGGCCCCAGAGGTAGAGTGGTTAAGAACTATGACTGCTAACCAAAAGATTGACAGGTAGCTCCTTGAAAAATTTATGGGACAGTTCTACTCTGTCCTCTAGGGTCACTGTGAGTTGGAGTCAACTATACAGCAGTGGGTTTAGTTTTTTGTTTTTCAGGATATGAGGTTTTCTGTACAAAAAAGATACAATCTCAGTACCATGTGGAACTTGGACTATGCCATCAGTCTATGTAACTACTTTGTGTGATTACTTGTGATAATTGTTTAATCAACTAGTTTCTTTTTTAAGGAGCTCTAGTGGTGCAATGGGTTACGTGATCAACTCTAACCAAAATGTTGGCAGTTCAAAATCACCAGGAGCTCCGTGGTAAAAAGATGTAGTGGTCAGCTTCTATAAAGATTTACAGCCTTGGAAACTCTATGGGGTTGCTATGAGTTAAAATCAGCTTGACAACAGTGGGTTTGATTTTAGTTTGGAATTTCATTACTTAAAAAAAGTAATGCATAGACTTTTATTTAAATCAGAAATAATGGAAAAGTAAATAATGAAAAAATATTTCTCTCCACATTGCACCCGAAGTTGGCCTCCATCCCAAATCCTCCATCATTTTCACCAGAAACAAACACTATTGTCATATTTTTGTGTATGCATCTGGAAATACTTATTTGTAAGCATGCATATGCATGTTTATATATTTAAATGTTTGCATGTATATAGAATATATGTGTTTTTTTTACTGTTTAACATTATCAAAAAAAAAACACTGCCACTGTGTCAGTTCCAACTGATACCACACCTATAGGTCAGAGTAGAACTGCTTTGTAGAGTTTCCAAGGAGTACCTGGCGGATTTGAAATGCCAGCCTTTTGGATAGCCACTGTAGCCCTTAACCACTATGCCAATAGGGTTTCCATTTGTCATTAACATATATTATTTATAAACACTTTAGTAAAGGTGGAAATTCTGGCAGCATAGTGCTCAAGTGCCACATCTGCTAACCAAAAGGCTGGCAGGTGCTTCTTGGAAACTCTGCTGGCAGTTCTGCTCTGTCCTGTGGGTTGCTATGAGTTGGAATCGACTCTATGGCATTGAGTTCAATTTGGTTTAGTGAAAGAGGAGCTCTGGTGGCACAGTGGTTAAGAGATTAACTGCTAACAAAATGATTGGCAGTTTGAATCCACTAAGTGTTCCTTGGAAACCCTATGTGGCGGTTCTACTCTGTCCTATACGGTCACTCCGAATTGCAATAGACTTGACAGCAGCAGGGTTCACTGGTTGGTTGGTTGGTTGATTTGTTGGTTGGTGATCAGTTTTATAGAGAAGGTTACATTTTGCACTCAACAACATATTTTGGACATTTTTCTATATCAAGTTGTATAGAGTTACTGACTTGCTTTTCGTGGCAGCATAGCAATCCGATTTAGTGAATGTCTTATTTTACTTAATCAGTTTCACATTGGATTGATAGTCAGGTTATTTGTGGTCTTTTGTTATGACAGCATTGCAATGAGTACTCTTTTTAATATATCTGTGCCCACATGTTCAGGATAAATTTCTAGAAATGGAATTGCTAGGGCAAGGAATATTGAGTATATCAGGCTTACCTTGATTATGTTTAATTTTATTAAATAAGGGATTTAAAATAAAGTATAAAGCAGTGTTAGAAAATAAGATCTGTGCCTACTGATCTGTGATTTAAGGAGGGATGTTCGTGATACTTAAATTCAAAAGGCATGTCTCAGAGTAACGTGTCATCTCACTATTGAAAGCTCTCAACTTGGTCACCTCCAGGGATAGGATCAAGTGAGAAGCAAAGTCTTACCTTTCATATATGCCTCTGTTATTAAGCAAAGACTTTATTTCTAATTAAGAAAGTTAAATTAAGAAATACGATAGAATACACACCGGATTTCAATAAGATTATAGTGGGGACTATTTCTTATTTGAAAATTCACTTTTTGTAATTTTAGGAGAAAAATTGTTCATGACTGAAAAAGGAATGAGAAAAAAAAGTTTTTCTGAATCACTTTTAATCTCATTTTACCTATTTAAAATGTGGGGTGGGTGGGTGTGGGGGGAGTGTTTTCCACTCTGTCATCTCCAACCCTTCAGCACTTAGAAATGACTTAGGTTTCTCCCTCTGTTTCTGTGTACACTCCTACTCACTCTCGCAATGCAAAAATAAGTTGTAAGGTTGCTTGTTGATTTTTATTTTTGTGGTTTTTTGCCAAAATGAGAAGAATTTTCTCTCTCAGTAGTGAAAAATAATTCAGAAACAGCAACAAGGCATAGAAAGGAAAGGAAAAGTCATCCCTTCTCCTGCCTTCTAGATACCCACATGTGATGTTATCTGGTATAACTTTCAAGGAGAAAATTCTATTTTATATTATATATTTTTGCATATAAAATATGCAAAATGAATCACCCAATGCTGCTTTCACTGAGTCAAGCATGGACCACTTGTAATTGTGTCAGTTGTCACTCATAGAAACCTGGTGGTATAGTTATTAAGAGTTTGGCTGCTAACCAAAATGTCAGCCATTTGAATCACCAGACACTCCCTGGACACTCTATGGGGCAATTCTACTCTGTCATATACGGTCACTATGAGTTGGAGTCAATTCAATGGCAATAGGTTTTTTGTTTATTTGTTTGTATGCACCTCTTACTGTACCAATAAATCTAAATTCTTTCACCTTTTTTATTTCTTTTTTCCATATTTTTGATAGTTCATTGTATCCTATAATAGAAGTTACAATAATATATTTATCCAATCCACTTATGTAAGAAACTACATTTGCTTAAATAGATAAGGTACATATAAAGTATCACATTCCCAAGGTACAAGTACAGAGTGAAAAGAAAGTCCTCTTCATTTCCCTGGCCCCAGCCATCCAATTATCCGTTCTTCCATTGCTTGTATATCCTTTCAGAGTTACATATAAAAATATATGTAGATATTCTTTTGCATGGAAATGATAGCATACTATAAACACTATTCTGTACCTTGCTTTTTTTACTGAACAATAAATAGATCTTGAAGATCTTTCCACTCCAGTACATAGTAAGTGCCTCATTCTTTTTAATAGCTACATAGTATTCAGTTGTACTGTTTTTTCCATTTAGACCTCTATGGGAGGACATTTAGGTTGCTTCCAATTTTCTATTATGACAAGAAATACTGAAGTAAATATCCTTGTACTTCCTCATTTTCCGCATGAGTAAATGCATCTGTAAGATAAAATCCTGGAAGTGGACTATTCCGAGCAAATTTTTAATTTATGTAAACATTGCCAGCCATCTTCCATAGAGATTGCATCAACTTGCATTTTCCACAGTTGACATGAGTCTTCACATACTCATTGATACGTTATCTAACTTCCTGATGTTTGCCAGTTTCATACATAAAATTTTTCTAAATGAAATTGCAGACCCTTCCATATGTTTAAGATAGCATCTCATTTTGATGTCCATTTAAGTTGTTTTTCATTTCTG
Source organism: Heterohyrax brucei (assembly GCA_028571685.1). NCBI lineage: Eukaryota > Metazoa > Chordata > Mammalia > Hyracoidea > Procaviidae > Heterohyrax > Heterohyrax brucei. The sequence continues at coordinate 178,694,406 of CM053141.1, forward strand.
CCTGCTATAGATATGCTTATGCATACATTTTCTGTTTAATAAATATTGTGTTTGCCCTTTAAGATTTCCTAAGGGTAAAGTTCACTTTGAATTGATTGGTAGATCCTAAGGTAGACACACAGGAAAGGCCTCAGACATCTTTTGTCAAATTGCCCTCTGGGCCAGGTAATTTGCGCTTGGGCTAAAGGTGTTTGAGCATGGCTGAAGAAACTGCTTTTTATGCTGACTGCCCCTCCCTAACTGGGGCTGGTGACATTTCCCATGTGGGTCCGGTAACTGCATGACAAGTTGGCTTGCCCTCGTAGGTGATAAGATGGCTTGAAAGCTTCAAATCCTTCCAGCTAATTTGGTGTCAACTTTCCAGAGTTCAGAGCTAGCAAGCTACCCTCATGGAAGACAGCACCCCATCCATCAGGAAGGGAAGCCCAAGCAAGCAGTGGCCTCAGAATGTGCATACTTTATCCAGAATCTGAGAACAAAAAGCAGTCACTCATCCCACAAGAGTGGGTGCCTACATCGACCTGGGACCGGAAGAACCAGATGGTGCCCGGCCACCACCAGTGATAGCCATGACGGAGCTCACAGAGAGGAGCCTCACTGGCAACACAAGAATAAAAAGAGGTGCATCATGAGATCTCCACTAAAAGACCTCAATTGATGGTCCAGCGGTTTTGGGGTTCCTCTGAGAGCATGGCCCCCGGCCCTGATGCTGCCCGTTCCCATAAATTATAACAAAGGTCCACTCTTTGGACAGGAATGGAATGGACTTGGCAATGCAGAGTAACCATATGTTGGAAGCACTTTATGGTTCTATACATCTATAGGATATCATCTTGCTGACCTCTGGCTGGAGGAAGGGGAGTGGACGGAGAGGAGGGGAAAGGAGACTGTTGGGAGGATGAGACATGTATGGAGCAGAGAGGAATAGTGTGCAGTCACCGGACAGGGAGAGCAGTGGGAGCTGCATATAGGGGGGCATGTAAATTTACATGTGAATGTACATTTTTACTCAGTTATGTTAAATAAAAAAAAAAAAAGCAGTCACTCATGTGGTATAAACAGATTAGATCTTTGGTCCAGCTGCTAGGCCCACTGCTTTCCATATCAGTGGTTCAAGGCCCCAGGGCTGCTGTCCCAATTTAAAACAGTAACAAAATTTAAAAAAAAAAAAAAAAAACAACTCCGTCACCCTTTGAGACCTCTCAGAGAGGATCAGTTCATAAGGAAGGATTCCGCTGGGCCTGCAGGCTCTCCCTACCTCGCTGTGGGGGCCTAAGTGGATCCAGGGCACGCAGTGAGGAGCCTATATTTAGACAAGGGCACGGCGAAGGCACCACATTCCATGTTTTATTTGCAAAATTCAAATTGGCTCTGGAAGATGCCAGCCTCACGAATTGGAAATTGCACTGAGCACCACTCAGGAAGCTGGGAGGTAGCCCGCTGAGTCTATTCAGCCCAGTAAAGACTTTTTGAGAGGGCGTCAAAGTCCCTAGTCAGTGAGGCACATCACTTGATCCTGACCTTGAACTGCTGATCTAGAAGGAGAGGCAGGGTTATTATCAGGCTATGCTAAATCTAGAGGTGTTGGAACCAACAGCTAAGACAGAGCAGGGACAGGGGTGAACTTTGACCCACTATCCCCACAGCGGCCACAGGAGAAGCAGATGCTAAGCCACAGGACTGGAGCCAGCCAATTGTTCTTAGACCCTGACCAGGAAAGCCTTTCCTGCCACCAGTCTTGGTCATCTGGGTCCCGATGAAGAAAGATGTGCACCTGGCCCTTCCCTGTCCTGGGACACCCTTGCTAGTTTTTCATGACTCCTGATTCAGTGGCTTCTTAGAGTACTAGAAAGAGTAAAGCCAAAACAAAACAAACCAGTGGCTGGCAAGTTGATTCCAACTCGTGTTAACCCCGTGTGTATCAGATGAGAACTACACTCCATGGGATTTTCAATGGCTGTGACTTCTTCGAAGTAGATTGCCAGGCCTTTCTTCGGAGGTGTTACTTGGTGGATTTGAACCATCAGCCTTTCAGTTAATAGCTGAGTGCCTAACTGTGTGGTTGGAAAGCACAAGGACGCTGGAGTCATAGCTCTGCAGCTCATCTCTCTAAGCCTCAGTAAAATGAGACTAAAGTCATCTGTATCACAGAACTGTGGTGAGGAATAAATTAGAAACTAGATGAAAATGCTCAACTCAATGCCAAACACTAGTATTTCATAAATGTCAGCTATTAATGGGTGAAGCAGAGGTGCCTTCACCAGTCAACAGGTTACTTACTGGCTTACATTAGTAAGGCATAATCAGGCTTACTTGTGTTTACTTACTGACTTGCAGTGCATAATTTTGCATGGGTTTCACCACATCAAATTGTTCACTGAAGATTAGTAAATAAACACATGTAAGTCTGTGTACGTCTTGCTTATTGGGTCCCTGGTGTGAAGCCTCTAACAATGTATCTACTTCAGAGAGATAGGAGCCCTGTTGGCACAGTGGTTAAAGCTCAGCTGCTAATCCAAAGATCAAAGGTTCAAAATCAGCAGTCTGCTCCGCAGCAGAAAGATGTGGCAGTATACTTCTGTAAAACTTAGGGCCTTAGAAACTCCATGGGGCAGTTCTGCTCTGCCTGGAGGGTAGCTGTGAGCCAGAATGATCTCAATGCCTAGGGGTTCGGGTTTCGGCCAGAGGACACAGCTAATAACTTCTCGTCGATGTTACCGTGATTATGTCTAATTCTGTGAATGGGCTTTGTCTTTAGTGGAAACACAAGTGAGGCTGATTCCTTGTCACTGAAAGGTTGGTGATCTCTCTGTTAAGAAAGATAAAAAGAGTCAAAAACTAATAGCATGTTGGCCTTGATGGTGAGATGCTAGGAAAACATCAGGAGATTGTAAATAACATTTCTGCTCATGTTTCTCTTCCTTTTTTCAAAGACTGTTTTCAAAGTCAATTACGAACTATTGCAGTCATTCCAGAAAGTACAAAACAGAACAGAGACACCCACGAACTCTCCACCTAGATTTAACGAATGTTAACATGCTGGTGAATCTGCCACAGGTCTTTCTTCTTCTAAGACGCATTACAGTTAAGAGACCCTCTCCCCCTGCATCTTTTACCTGCATCATTCTCAGATGTAAATATGTCCGTTAAGAAGCAAAGGAAATAGCGGCCAGCGGTGAGGCTCTGGATTATGCCAATCATGGGTTCAAATCTCTTTCCCATCCCTTTACTAGCTGTATTACCTTTGGCAAATTGTTCAACCTCTGTGTTCCTCCTTCCGCCTCTTTCTAAAATGGGATGTATAACACACCTACTTCACTGGGTTGTTGCGGCGATGAAATAATGCTATTCATTTTAAGCAGTGCTTCTTAATCAGGGATAATTTTATCCCTCTCCCCAGGGACACTTGGTAATGCCTGGAGGCAATTTTGATTGTCACACGTGGGGTGTGCTATGGTCGTCTAGTGGGTAGAGGCCAAGGATGCTGCTAAACATTCTACAATGAATAGGACAGCCTCTCAACAACAAAGAATTAAGCAGTCCAAAATATCAATAATTCAGCTTTGGAGAAACCTTGTTTAAGGCATGCAGTGACCTTATAAAGTTTCCATAAACATTTGCTCAGTAAGCACAGTAATTCTCATTTTTACAGTTTTATATTTGGAAGACATTGTGCTAGATTTTTCCATACATTATCCTGCCAGTCGAGGGTCACTGTGAGCCAGAAGCAACTCAAGGGCAATGGGCTTTTAGTTTGGATCCAGTGGATTGCCCCTATTTGGTAAAAAAGCACGGTAGAAAGCAAACATTGTTTCTTTAGCATGTCTAAGAATGTGTTTATCCCAGTGTGAAATTAAAGAGACAAGGAAAAAAATTTAAGTAAAAACTTCTGCTAATAGATTAATTGGGATTTGTTACAACGTAACCCTTCCTTGCTCTGTGTGAATAAATTGCATCGGCACTTTCAGCCATGAAATTGGTTCATTTAAGTCACAAATATCCCTTCAAGCTAAGCAGGCTCAATGACTGTCACGGCAAAAAAAAAAAGACATCATAATTAGAAGATTTGGGACCCTTGTTAGCATGGCCTGCCTCTGAAGAGCTGGAGAAAGCAGCAGAACAGAAAAGAGGGACTGAGCTCTGCTTCACTGATTGATCTCAGACTTGGATGGAACATTCTGCCCATGGCCATCCAAGAGATGGGTGCCCCCACCCAGGGAGCATCCACACAGGTGGCCTAATCCAATCGGTCTCCAAGTCAGGTCCCCAGCCCAGCAGCATCAACATGACACCGGAATTTGTTAGAACAGTTCTTGGGCCCCATTTCATACCTACTGAATTGGAAACCAGGAGTGTGACCTAAGAGATCTGGGGTTTGCCAGGCTGTCCAGTTGATTCTGATGCACCCTCAAATGTGAGAACCAATCCTTGGATCTTCAACGTGTGTGTATCGCTTTGCTCCAGGTGTTCCTGTCTGCTAAAGCACCAATTTAGAAGTAGAAGAACCACCACTTTCTGGCTCTTTCCTTTTGCCAGAAGCTTTGCATGTATTCTTAAGGTTTTGCATGATGAGTTTAAGAGATACTGTTATCCTTTTTTCCAGGCAAGAAAACTGAGGTTTAGAGAGTTTTAACAACTTGCCATGATCACACCTGTAGAAGAGGCTGGAACCAGAATCTGTACCTGGGTCAGTCTGATGTCAAATCCTGTTGTCTTAATGGTAACGTCACTCTGCCCCTTGATGATGTAGAGAGTCCAAACATAAACAGATGAGTCCTGTCTGGGACACACACTGATCCCTGTCAAGTTTAACACCCCTCAGTTACTTTTCCTGGCTGACCTGCCCAGCTTATCCCACAAGTGGTTAACCCTAGTGTACTAATACTTTCCCCTAGAGACCACATGCTTTTCACACAGCAGTGTTCTGAAACCCAACTAAATCCACTGCTGCCAAATCAGTTCCAACTCATAGTGGCCCTATAGGACACAGTAGAAGTCTCCAAAGAGTTTCCAAGGAGCATCTGGCAGATTCTAACTGCTGGCCTTTTGGTTAGGAGTTGTAGCACTTAACCACTGTACCACCAGAGTTTTCTTCTAGCATCACCTACTGCCCTGGGTCTTGAAACCCTAGGTCTTCCTCTTAATAGCTGTGTAACTTCAAAGCTTATGCAACTTCTATGTGCTTTTGTTTTTCATCCGTAAATCAACTGTAACAATACATGCATATCAGGATTGGTGAGAGAATTAAATGACATAATAAATGTGAGGCTATCTAGACCAATGCCCTGTGCATAGTGGAAACTAACTCTTGGTTCTCTTTTCTCCCATCTTCCTCTACAACATGCTGCATTGTTGGGTACCATCAAGTCAATTTTCAACTCATAGCAACCCATGTGACAGAGTGGAACTTCCCCTTCCAGGTTTTCTAGGCTATAATCATTACAGAAGCAGATTGCCAGGTCTTTCTCCTATGGAGCCCCTGGGCGGATTTGAACCACCAACCTTTGGTTAGCAGCCAAGCACTTAGCTATTGCACCACTAGGGCTCCTTTCTACACACTTAACAACTGCCAAAACCTACTTGATCTGGGACCAATTCTTTTCAAGTCTTGTTTATCAACTAATTAGCTAATATGAGCTAATCTTTGTTAAGCTGTTAACTCACAATAATTGTTCCCTATGGCATGTCTGCCTCTAAAATGACATTTGCATTTCAACAGGGGCCCTAGAAATTATGCAGTCATAGAGTGATTCAGGGCAGAAATGTCAGAGAATGTGGCAGACCAAAGGGGAGAAATTGTCCAGCCATGAGAGGCTTTTCCCACCTCTCCTATCATCCCAGTAAAACTCTGGTGGACAGGGAAGCACTGAGAAATGGCAAATGAGGCAAGAAAGGAAAAGAAGCCCTCAAGGCTGCACTTGGTTTTAAAGGGGGAAAACGAACTACAGGCATCTGAATCTCCAGACAGGAGGGAACCACCCATAGAGGCAAAATCGAAGACTAATGGGTCATTTGCCAACATTTAATACAATTGCTTGGGATCTGCTTAGTTAAATGTAATGAAACTTCATTAAAAGGTAGTTGTAACAACTAATAAGACCGTAATTAAATTAGCTTTCACTGGGCAAGCTGCTTACATGGCCTTAATTAGGTTACTTGCTGCCATTGGCCTTGCCTGAAAACAAAAGAAGGAAGACTCTGTTATGTTTTTAGTTATGCCTAGAAAGCTAGGGCTCTCGTCACCTGCAGGAAATGCTAAAAGACTCTTAAGTCAAGGGCATCCAGACCACGATTATTGTAGGTCTCCCAAACACATCATGTGTGGCTAGATAAAAACCTTTACTAGATCTTACTGTTCTTGAGAACCAGACAGTGTTAAAATGGAGAGGACATTTAAAGGTGGACACTTCTAGAGCTTCAGCCTACAGGTGAGAAAACTGAAGCCATGTCAGAAATGATGTGTCCAAGGTCCCTTAGCAAGGACTAGTGTCCTCACACAAAACCTGCTCTCCAGCATAGTCTAGAATAAGCTTAACACTAGGGACTGCTGAGCTGAGGGCAGTGGTGGTTCTGTGGGAGAATTCTCGCCTTCCACGTGTGAGACCCAATACACCTCAAGCAAGCCACCACACACCTATCAGTAGAGGCTTGTGTGTAGCTGTGATGTTTAACAGATTTCAGCAGAGCTTTAGACTAAGAAAGACTAGGAAGAAAGACCTGGAGATCTACTTCCAAAACCTCAGCCAAAGAAAACCTTATGGATCATAGTAGTCCAGTCTACAAGTGATCATGGCCTTGGTGAAGGACTGCACAGCAGGATTACTGTGACTCAGCAGCAAACAGTAACAGGAGCATCTGGCACAGATTTTCACTTACAAGCACTTGATGCCCAAAGACTCTACTCTTGAAGAGTTGTGTGTGTGTATGTGTGTGCATGTGTGTGTGCGTGATGCGTTGAGCATGGTCCTGCTTACCTGCTTTTACAGTGGGTTGAACTCTTTCCAAAACTGGCTCTGCATTGCTGTCGCAATGATATTCTTAAAACACAAATCCAGTTACCCAACTGAACTACCCATAGGGTGACGTCTGAACTCCCACGCTTAGCAAGAAAGTCTTCACAGTCAGGCTTTCACCTATCTTTCTAAACTCTTCTCTTAGGACTGGGCTTTGTGTTCAAGCATATTAGAATCCCTGCTCTGTCCCTCTTCTCTGTGATGCCTGTGACAACAGCAAACAAGAAGGTGGATTGCTCCCATGTCTTGCAGCTACCTTTTTGGGAACAGCGTGTTTGTTCAAGCAGGAGGTGATAAGTGCCATGCCATCTGATGCAGTAGCCACTCACCAAAAAATTACATTAATTAAAAATTAAAATTAAATTTAGCATTCAGTTCCTCAGTCATAGTAGTCACATTTCAAATGTTGAATAGCCTCATAAGTGTAGTAGCTATTGTATTAAATAACACAAATTTAGAAAATTTCTATCATCCCAGAAAGTACTATTGGACAGCACTGAGTTAGTGATTTTCAGCTCACTCCAAACATGGTTGATGATGTCTCAAAAGAATAAGTATACCCATTTGCCCCGTGAATATGCTCTTTCTTGTTTTAAAAAAATTCTGATGGCAATGTAAAATGCTACATCTGCTTTGAAAATCATATGTCCTCAAATAGTTAAACACAAAGTTACAATACAGCCCAGCAATTCCATTCCTGGGTATGTGCCCAAAAGGCCCAGCAATTCCATTCCTAGGCATATACCCAAAAGAACTGAGAAGATAAGTCACATGAAAATCTGTACATAAGTGTTGATAAGCAGCATTATTCATATTAGCCAAAAAGCAGAAATAACCCAGATGTCTACCAATTGAAGAATGGATCAACAAAATGCGGTATCCACACAGTGGAACATTAATCAGCCAATAAAAATGACAGACTGATACCTGCTACAACGTGGATGGACATTGAAAGCACTATGCTAAGTGAAAGAAGCCAAACATGAAAAGACAAATTGTATAATTTCGTTAATATAAAATGTCTAAAAGTAGCAAATATATAGGGACAGAAAGTAGATTAGAAATTGTCAGAAGCTGAATGGAGGGAGAATGGAAGTGACCACTAATGGGTTTGCATTTCTTTTGTGGATGATGGAAATGTTCTAGACTTAGATAATGATAACAGTTGCCCAACTCTATGAATATACTAAAAAACAAGGAATTAAAGACTTTAAAAGGATACATTTTATGATGATATGAATTGTTTCTCAATAAAGACACTATTCAAAACTCTTCCAGTTAGGAAAAAATCTAAATGGCTGTACCTAGACAAATGAGGAAATAAGTGCTTAACGTACCCATACAGTGAATGACAATGCATCAGAGGAAAAGAATTAATTAGATCTGCATAGCAAGAAAGATCTTCAAGACAAATTATAGAGGAGAGAAAAAAGTTTCAGAGTGTTACACACAATATGAAGTGTTAAAGTACATGACTCTCAAATACCATGTTCAAATATTGTTAAAAAATAATGTAACTCTCAAATATTGTATTCTCTAAAATACACTATAAAAGAGGGGCCCTAGTGGTCCAGTGGTTAAATGCTCTACTGCTAACTTAGAGGTCCTCAGTTGGAGGTCACCAGGTGTTCTACAGGAGAAAGATGCAGCAGTCTGACTCCATAAAGATCACAGCCTTGAAAACGCTGTGGAGCAGTTCCATCCTATCCTACATAGACACCATGAGTCAGAATTGACTGGATAGCAATAATTTTGGCTTGGCTTGGTTTGGGATGCATATGAAAGCATTAAAAATAGAAATTGAAAGATTATGCATCAAAAAGATATTAATAGTTAACTCTGAAGAAGGGGCTAGTGATCAAAAGGTATGTTCATTTATTGAGTTTATTCCTTTATTGCATGTACAAACAACAATTTTAAAAGCTTTCTGTATTAAAATGAAAACATAAATTAGATCATCTCTGTGATACGAAAAAAGAAATACAATAAAGACCAACTTTAAAAGAACCTGACTGGGGGCACAGGGCCAAGTTGTGGGCTAGTTATACATTTTCTGGATTCTCTCTGAAAACTAAAGCCTAGAAAAAGAACTGAATGGAGCAGAGTGGACATTTGGGGAGCCCCTAAATCAGGTGGACAGTTGTGAGATTGGACTGGGCAACAGGAAGGTGAAAACTACCTTTGTCAGAGTCAAGACTGCAGTGAAAAGCATCCTGCTTCTGCTCATGGACAACAGAAAAACTTACAGGTATGGACACCATCTCTGTTGACTGGGAGACTCGGACTGAGGCTGCTGAGCCTGAAAGCCTGGCTGGAGCCAACTGCCATGCTGAGCTATAGAGCCTAAGTAGACAGCATCTCTTGTAGCAGACATGCTATGCTTAAGATAATCACATCTAGAGAACCCAGCTGCAGCTGATGGCCAAGGGTTCCAGCTCCCTTCCCCCCTCTCTTTTCTGAGCTGCACCATAGATTCTGCCAGCACAGAGCAGGGGAGTTGACACAGGTAGGACATCATCTTAGTCAGCTGAGAGGCAGAGTCAGCCATGCTGGAGGGCCCCACTGGGGCTGACTGCCAAGCTGAGCAACAGCACCAGACTGGACAGTGCCTTTCCCAGCCAAAAAGCTGTTTTTAAGACAGTCACAGCTAGAGAATGCAGCAGTGGCTGGAGGCCAAGTGTGGCGGTGCACTTTCCATCTCCCTTCTCTGAGCCATGCCATAGTGTCTGCTGATGCAAAGACTCCACAATATGTGACCATATTTGCCAGCCAGGAGGCAGGGCCTACCACCCCTGAAGGCCCAGCAGGGACTAGCGGCTGCTGGACAGCATCTCTCTCAGTAGAGAGGCTGTTCTTAAGACAGCCACTCCTAGAGAACACATCAGCAGCTGATGGCTGAGTGCAGCAGTACCCTTTCCTCCTCCCTTCTCTGAGCTATGCTGTAGTGTTTTCCTTCATGACTCTGGTGAGTTGCCACAAGAAAGTCACCATCTTTGTCAGCCAAGAGGCAGGGCCTGCCACCTCTGATGGCCCAGTTGGGGCTGGCTGCCAGTATCAACTGACTGGACAGTGTCTCTCTTATCAGAGAAGCTGTACTTGAGACAGCTGCACCTAGAGAACACAGCAGTGGCTGGCAACCAAGTAAAGCAGTACACTTCCCCACTCTCTTCTCTGAGCAATGCCATAGCTTCTGCTGGTGTGACACTGGAGAAACTGAACGACTTTATGATGGTACAAAAACAATGATCACATCTAACCACTTAAAGAAGCAGACCACCACAGCTCCAGAAAATCCCAAAATAAAGAATCAAAAAACTGTCCAGATGAATAAGCCTTCCTGAGATTAGCAGAGGCAAAATACAAAAGAACTACGTACTGAGCCCTTCTAAATCTTAGAATGGAGACTAAACAAAGTGCAACAGAACAAAATGAAAAATTAAACATGCTATATGCACTGCTATAACATCAAGGATCTGAGATTTAACAGATCAGTAATAAAATTACAGTTAGACAATTCAGTGGAAAGCCAAAAGAGCAGCACTGAGGAAATAGAATACAGAATTAACAAAGTTGAGGATCAAGTAACTGACACCAGCATTTATGAGGATAAATCAGATAAAAGAGCCAAGAAAAATGAAGCATCATTAAGAACCATGTAGGACTCTATCAAGGACAATTTACATGTAATTAGAGTTCCAGAACAGGGAGGGATAGCAGAAAATACAGAGAGAATTGCTGAAGAGTTGCCTAAAGAACACTTCCCTGACATCATGAAAGAAGAGAAGATAGCTATTCAAGATGCTTGTCAAACTCCACAAAAGGTAGGCCTCAAAAGAAAGACACCAAGACATATCATAATCAAGCTTAATAAAATGAAGCACAAGGAGAAGCTTTAAAAGGCAGCTTGCCTAAACCAAAACTAATGTTCAAAGGGAAGACTTGTAGGCTGTCCTAATGGACAGTCAAAACTGTATTGGCAAGAAGGCAATGAGATCTCACCTACAAAGTCTTGAAGGAAAAAAGCTTCCAACCAAGAATTTTATATCCCACAAAACTGTCGTCTTTCAAATATGAAGGTGAAACTAGGACATACTCAGATAAACAGAAGCTTAGAAAATTTGTAAAAACCAAACCAAAATTACAAGAAATGCTGACAGAAGTTCTTCAGTTGGAAAATCAATAACATCAGATGTTATTGTATTTGTATTGTATTAAGTATTTAAGGATGCAATACGTGACACAGCATCCAGAGTCATAATTAGTTAGGGAAGTCACAAACCTCAATCATAGTAAAAATATCAAAATTAGGGAAACAGAGATCTCAACATGGAGACTGTGACAATATTATATATATTACTCTAGTCATAGTGTAATATGATATATTACATAGTGTAATATGATATATTACACTATTCATAGTGAGAGGAAGCTAAGGGGAAATAAAGAAATTAAAGACTGGTTGAAACCTAGAACATTAGGGGAAACAAGGGATTCCGCAAAGCAAGCTAACAATACTACATATCAAAATAAGACACACAATAAAGAAGTATCAGCAGACATAAAACCAACACTGAAAAGGATGAAAAGAAAACCCATAAAGAAAAGTGACCTGGTACAGGATATTAAGTGGAACATAGAAAATGTCAACAACTCAAAAATTAAGACACCAAAATGACAGCACGAAGTGCATATCTGTCAATAATTGTGCTGAATGTAAGTGGATTGAGTACTCCAATAAAGAGACAAAAAGTAACAGCTTGGATCAAAAATATAATCCATCTATATGTGACTCACAAGAAAGACACCTTAGACTCAAAGATATGAACAAATGGAAAGTCAAAGGTTGGGAAAATATATATCAAGCTAACAACATGCAAAGAAGAGCAGGAGTCACAATATTAATCTCACATAAAATAGATTTTAAAGTAAAATCTACCATCATGGATAAGAATGGTCACTATTGCTTACAGGTTCAATACGTAAGGAGGATGTAACAATATAAAATATCTATGGACCCAATATCAGAGCATCTAAATACATTGAACAAACACTGACAACATAGAAAAATGAGATAGAACACTCCAAAATAATAGTAGATTTCACCACTCCACTTTCAGTAATGGACAGATCATCCAGAAAAAAGCTCAATAAAGATACAGAAGATCTTATTGCAACAATCAACCAACTGTACCTCACAGACGCATACAGAACTTTTTACCCAACAACAGACAAGTATACCTTCTTTACCAATGCTTATGGAATATTCTCCAGAATAGACCATGTATTAGGCCATAAGGCAAGCCTCAACAAATTCCAAACCATTGAATTATTGCAAAGCATCTTCTCAGACCACAAAGCCATAAAAGTTGAAATCAATAGCAGACAAAACATGGGCAGAATTTTGAACTCATGGCAACTGACCAACACTTTGCTCTAAAATTCGTGGGTTATAGAAGAAATCAAGGATGCAATAAAGAAATTCATAGACTCAAATGAGAATGCAAACACATTCTACCAGAACATATAGGGTACAGCAAAAGCAGTGTTCAGAGGTCAGTTTATGCCTATAAATGTACATATCTGGAATGAAGAAAGGACCCAAACCAAAGAATTAACTTTACAACTTGAACAAATAAAAAGACAACAACAGAAGAACCCCTTGGGCACCAGAAGAAAACAGATAATGAAGATTAGAGCAGAACTAAATGAATTAGACAATAGAAAAACAATTGAAAGAATTAACAGAACCAAAAGCTGTTTTTTTAAAAAAAAATCAACAAAATTGATAAACTGTCAGGTAAAATCACAAAATAAAAACGAGAGGAAAAAAATAACCCAAATAAGAAATGTGAAAGGAGATGTCACAACAGACGTGACTAAAATTAAAAGTATCAACAGAATGCAATGGAAGACTATAGTATAACACATTGGAAAAGGTACCTAGAGGAAATGGACAAATTTCTAGATTCACAGCACCTACCAAAATGATCATCACAAAGAGAAGTAGAACAACTTAATAAACCTATCACAAATGAAGAGATTGAAAAAGTAATCAAAAAACTATCAGCCAAAAAGAGCCCGGGCCCAGACAGCTTCACTGGAGAATTCTACCAAACTTTTAGAGAGGAGGTAATTCCAATACTATTAAAGCTATCTCACAAAATAGAAAAGGACAGAAAATTTCCAAATTCATTCTATGAAGCCAGCATAACCCTGATACCAAAGCTGGATAAAGACCCCACAAAAAAAGAAAATTACAGACCAGTATGAGTCATGAACCTAGATGCAAAAATTTTCAACAAAATCCTAGTCAACAGAATTCAACAACATATCAAAAAAATAATTCATCATGACCAAGTAGGATTCATACCAGTGATGCAGATTTGGTTCAACATCAGAAAAACAATTAATGTGATCAACCACATAAATAGCACAAAGGATAAGAATCACTTAATTTTATCAATTGATGCAGAAAAGCCATTTGACAACATCATGTTAAAAACCCTCAGCAAAATAGGAATAGAAGGGAAATTCCTCAGCTCAATAAGGGACACCTACACAAAGCCGACTGCCAACATCATCCTGAATGGACAGAGACTGAAAGAATTCCTCATGAGAACAGGAACTAGACAAGGATGCCCACTGTAACAACTTCTGTTCAACTTTGTTTTAGAGGTTCTGGCCAGAGCAATCAGACAAGACAAAGATACAAAGATATAAAGGGCATCTGCATGGGCAAAGAAAAAGTAAAAGAATCCCTGTTTACAGAGACACATTGTGATCATATAGTACAAGAACTTTATGGTTCTGTGCATTTATAGGCTGTACTACTGGTCTCTTTCAGGATGAGAGAGAAGAGAGTGGAGAGGAGGGGACAGATGCTTGTTGAGGGGACAACAGAGGTATAGAATGGAAAGGAGAAGCATGCTGTCACCAGGTGGGGAGAGCAGAAGGAGCTGCAGATAGGCGGGCATGCAAATTTAACTTGTATTGTATACCTTCACTTAATCACAATTAAAAGAAGAAGAAGAAGAAGAAGAGTATCCCTGTTTGCTGATGATATGATCACATACACATAAAATCCTAAAGAATTCATAAATAAACTACTGGAACAAATAGAAGAACTCAGCAAAGCATCAGAATATAAGATAAACATAAATAAATCAGTAGGATTCCTTTACAAAGAGATCATCAAAAAGGAAACCACCAAGTCAGTACCAAGTACAGTAGCCCTCAAGAAGATAAAATACCTAGGAATACATCTAACAGGAGATGTAAGAGACCTATACAGAGAAAGTTACAAAACTCTACTGCAAGAAACCAAAAGAAGCATAAGTGGAGAAATCTACCTTGCACAGGGATAGGAAGACTTAACATTGTGAAAATGTCTATTCTACCCAAAGTGATTCACAAATACAACATAATCCCAATACAAATTCCAATCTCATTTTTTAATAAGATGGAAAAACAAATCACCAACTTTGTTTGGAAAGGGAAGAAACCCCTTATAAGTAAAACACCAGTGAAGAAGAAGAATATAGTGGGAGGCTTCACCCTACCTGACCTTAGAACCTATTACACTGCCATGGTAGTCGAAACAGCCTGGTACCAGTATAAAAACAGAAATATAGGCCAATGGAACACAATAGAGAATCCAGAAATGTCACCATCCTCCTGTGAACAGTTGATGTTTGTCAAAGTCCCAAAGGTTGTAAACTGGAGTAAAAACAGCCTCTTTAACAAATGGTTTTGGCAAAATTGGATATCCATCTGCCAAAAACGTAAACATGACCCATATCTCAAACATTACACAAAAGCTAAATCAAAATGGATCACAGACACAAACATCAAACCTAAAACAATAAAGATTATGGAGGAAAAATAGGGACAACAATGAACGTTCTAATACTCAACCTAAATTACAAAATCTTCCCAACAATGTACGAACAAAAGAAGAGAAAGTAGATAAATGGGAACTACTAAAAATCAAACACTTAAGCTCATCCAAAGTGTTTACCAAGAGAATTAAAAGACTACCTACAGACCAGTAAAAAATATTTGGCAACTACATATCAGATCAACATCTAATTTCCATAATTTACAGGGTACTGCAAAATATCAACAAGAAAAAGACAGCTAACCCAATTATCTGTGGGCAAAGGACATGGACAGACAATTCACCAAAGAAGACATCCAGACAGCCAAAAGACACATGAGGAAAGAAAGGCTCACAATCACTAGCTACTAGAGAAATCCAAATCAAAACTACAGTTATATGCCATCTCATGCCAATGAGGTTGGCAATAATCCAAAAAAACACAAAACAAAAATTGCTGGAGGAACTCTGGAGAGATTGGAACTCTCTGACACTGTTGGTGGGATTGCAAATGGTACAATCTCTTTAGAAAGCAATTTGACACTTTCTTAGAAAGCTAGAAGTAAAACTGTCATATGATCCAGCAATCTCACTACTGGGGATATATCCTACAGAAATAAAGGCTGCCACATGAACAGATACATGCACAAGAATGTTTATTGCAGCACAGTCCACAATAGCAGAAAGATGGAATCAACGTGGGTGCCCATCAGCAGATGAATGGATAAACAATTTTATATATACACAATGGAATACTGTGCAATGATAAAGAACGATGATGATTTTAGGAAACATCTCATAATCTGTCATCAACTAGAAGACATTATGCTGAGTGAAATCAGTCATCTTCAAACAAGTATCGTATAAGACCACTATTATAAAGACTTTATAAAAGGACTTAGGCACAGAAGAAAAGACTCTTAGATGGTTACAAAGGTGGGGAGGGAGTTAAGAGGAAGGGAGTTTCTCACAGATTACATAGTCAATGGGAATTCAGTTACGTGAAGTGTATGACAGCACTCAGTAGAAGGCAGGTCAGCATAATTGGACTACCACATAAACTAAAAGGTTTTCTAAATTCACCCCAACATTTCAAATGATAGCAGGGACAGGGGCCTGGGGACTATGTTTTCATGGCACATCGTGCTCATCTGGCATAACTAGCCTATGAGAGAGTCCTCTGCACCCCATATTGGTGAGTGGCACCTGGTCTCTAAAAGCCAGCAAGCTGCCATGTGAGGAACATCAATTGGTCCCAGTCCACCTGGAACAGAGATGAGGGAAAATGAGCCCAGAAGGCAGAAGGACCCATATCATTGGGAAACTACATCAGCGTGAGACCAAAAGAACCAGATGGTGCTCACCAAAGACAGCCTTGGGGGGGACACAATGTAGAGTCCTTGATGTGCACAAGAGAAAGAGGTGTGCAGATCAAGAACCCTACTGAAAGACCAGAATTGATGGTCCAGAGACCTGGAGGGTCCCCTGAGAATACAGTCCCTAGACTTCACACCTGAGCACCCTTCAACATCCTTTAACTTCACTTGCTGCTGCCCCAGACCTGAAACCAGTCCTGAGGTCAAAACTTCAGACAAAGAGTGGACTGGACTTTAGAATGCTGTCCTACCGATGTATTTCTAGAGGAGAGAGGAGAAGGTGAAGAGGAGGAGACAGGTGCTCCTTGGGAGGATACTAGAAGTAAAGAGTGAAAAGGAGGAGTGTGCTGTTGCAGGGTGGGGAGAGCAGGTAGAGTTGTACAGAGGCAGCTATGTAAAATTGACTTGGATTGTATACTTTCATTTAATCACAATAAAAAATTACAAAAAGAAAAGAACCTACCTAAGTATACGCATGTCCTTTATAATTGAGTTCTTTTATATTCTCCTAGAAAAACAAACTAACTTTCAGGGCATGAAAACACACCCACAAGGCTGACTCCTTACGTTTAAGGCTCTGCTGAAAGAGCTCCTGAGTCCCTGCGTGGTAAAAGCAGTTAACATGTTTGATTGCTACCCAACAGACTGGAGTTTCAAATCCATATGGACACATTGGAAGAAAGACTTAGCCATCTACTCCTGAAAAACATTCAAAGCACTGTGGAGTACAGTTCCATGCTGACACACATGGGGTGGCAACCATGAGTCAGAGTCAACTTGAGGGTAACTATTTCAACAGGAAAGAGCTTCACAACTGAGCAGCCATTAACTCCCTAGGTCCAACCTGATTAAAAGTTGTTAGCCAAGTCACATCTTCTCTCTGTCACTTGTTACCATCTCTCACTTACTGGAGCTATGTAGGTAATGCCTCAAAATTCTTTATGCCTCTGAATGCCCAGAATGAACAGGGTCCTGTTCATTCACCTAAACTTTGCCAAGTCAATGTGAACTTCCGCGTGTGACCTACTTTGGGGGACTTGTTTCCCAGGGGTTGGGGAGAGGAAGAGATTTGTCATTTAGCATTTCCCCAACTTTTTGCTTAATCTTTTCTTCTCCAGTTTATTGGGGAGGTGGGGAGGGCGGGAAGGGGGAAGTAGAATGAAAAGGAACGCACTGGAACTCTTTCACATCTTTATCTAAAATTTTGAGATGATTTTCTTCCAATTAGTGTGTTGTGCCCCAGGTGGCTGATTTAATCTACAGCTGGTTCCCTTACTCATTCATTACTCTCTCTCTCCAATTTTCATTATTCTCTCTCTCCAACTTTTATTTTTCTTCATTCTCACTTCCTTTCAGATCAATACCTCCTTTGCATCCATTAAGGTTCTTTACCCAAGAAGATTTGCCACGTTATTTAGATCAGCATTTTACCAGACACCACTTTTCCCTGAGAAGTTAGACTGTCTATGGTTCTGCTCCCTTCTGAATTCTTTCAAGCAGATTATTGTTGTTGTTGTTGTTGTTAAACAAAACTCTTTTAAAGGTGTCAATTTACTGAGGCCACCCCAGGAACAAATGGCCTTGTTTGTTATAGTGGAGAGCCCTGGCAACCTGCTTTCCCCTCTGGCCATCTTCTATTGGCCTGAACATCAGCCGCTGTGTTTTTGTTTATTGCACATCTGGCTGTGGAACAGTGTCTGTTCACTGCTCATCCTTCTAGCTACAAATTCCATCCACTGTGTCTTTTGAGGAATGATCCCGAGTAACACAAGGTCCCCGTTACTCAGTTAATTATTGTGCAACATGCAGAGAATGTCTAACACATAGCCCAAACGACTTAAGAATAATGCTGAGAAACCTAGTCTTAGATACGCTGTGTTAGCATTTTGTCAAAGTGCCCCTAACACAAGATGATTCCATGCCCAACACAAAGGAATCAGAGAGTGCCCCAGGGTGGAGTGGGGCGGGGGGAGGTTAGTGGACATGCGGAAGCTTCACAAAGCCTTGCACCTGGGAAGCACAGCCACCACTTGTACAGTGAGCCAGGCTCTGCCTTAAACCTCTCAAACATTACCTTCTTTAATCTTTACAACAAACCTTGGGCAAAGGTGCTCTTATTAATAGCCAGCATTTGCAGGTGTGGAAATTGGAGTTCAGAGATTGAGAAGTTTATGAAGATCACACAGCTGGATATCTATGAAACATCTACTATGAGTCAGGTGCTCTTCTAGGCACTGCAGGTACAAGAGTGTACAAACCAAAATCCACAGCAAACACACTGCTGTCGAGTCTGTTCTGACTCATGGTGATCTTATAGTAACCCTACACATCACAGTAGAAATGCCCCATAGTTTCTAAGGAGCACCTGGCAGATATGAACAGCCGACCTTTGGGTTATCAGAAGTACCACTTAACCACTACACCATCAGGGTTTCCCACAAGAGTGAACAAGACAGGTAAAGTCGCTGTTTTCACGAAGTTTATAATCTTGAGGGGGTGAACATGGTGTTTACATACATGTATGAATATATACGTATCAAGTGATTGCAAGTACTATGTTGGAAACCCCGGCGGTTTAATTGCTAAGTGCTACATCTGCTAACCAAAAGGTCCACAGTTTGAATCTGCCAGGTGCTCCTTGAAAACTCTAAGGAGCAGTTCTACTCTGGCCTATAGGGTCCCTGTGAGTTGGAATCGACCCAGTGGAAGCAGGTTTGGTTTTGGTTTGATGCTATTGTTATTGTTAGCTATCAGCTCCAAGACATGCAATCACACACAA
Organism: Heterohyrax brucei; assembly: GCA_028571685.1. Lineage (NCBI taxonomy): Eukaryota > Metazoa > Chordata > Mammalia > Hyracoidea > Procaviidae > Heterohyrax > Heterohyrax brucei. The sequence goes on from CM053141.1 coordinate 178,713,450, forward strand.
CAGAGCAAAACGTTAACAGTCTTGTGCTACCTTCGTGATTCCTGATCAGCCTGAGTCCACTGTTGTGCCCATGGAACATTCTGAATGCCTTCCAGCCTAGGTGACTCATCTTCCAGAACTATACTGACAGTATTCTGTTGTGATCCATAAGGTTTTCATCGGCTAATTTTCAGCAGTAGATGGCCAGGCCTTTCATTCTAGTCTGTCTCAGTGTGGAAGCTCCCTTGACACTTGTCCGCCATGGATGATCCTGCCGGTATTTGAAATACGGGTGTCATAGCTACCAGCAGCACAGCAAAATGTAAGCCACCATAGTACAACAAACTGACAGATGGTTGATGGAGTCAAATTTTACAGACATGAAGCTTAAAGTTCAGAAAGTCTTATAAAGATGGCATAGCTGGATATCTAGTTAATACCTACAACGTTCTGAGAGCCCTGATGGTTTAGTAGTTAAAGTGCTTGGTTTCCAACCAAAAGGTCAGTGGTCCAAACTCACCAGCTACTCCAACGGGAAAAGATGTGGCAATCTGCTTCCATAAAGATTTACAGCCTTACAAACCCTGTGGGGTTGGTATGAGTCAGAATCAACTCAACAGCAGTGAGTTTGTTTGTTTAATGTGTCAAGCACTCTTCTAGGAGCTGTGTACACAAGAGTAAACAAGACAGGTAAAGTCCCTGTCTTCATGACACAGCATGCTCTTCTTGTTGTTGATACTGCACCCTAGAAGAAGGGGGCCTGCCCAGCAAGTTCAGACTTGTCAGTTATCCAGACACCTGTATTTGAGAAAGAAAAAGTAGTATTATTATAATGCACAGAGCAAGACAGCTCCCTGAGCTACAGGGAAGCAGGGCTTGTATGATTTGGGCAGCAAGATGGTGGTCACACAGGCCTAATGGGGAGGCAAAATTCTAGAAAGTGCCCAGAAAACAGAAGGTGATGTGGTTCTTGTCCGAACCAGAATGGGGTCCTAGTGATGATATTCCTTCTGACTGACTCTTGTTGCTGTATCATCTGTTGAGGTCAATCAGTGGTCACAGCTGGCACTTCTGCTCATGAAGGTGGGCCAAATCTGGCTTGGGCTAGCTTGAGGCCTAATGGAAACTTTCTGCCGTTTGTAGAGTCAGGTTACAGTTAGGTGCCATTGCGTCTTTTCTGACTCGTATGTACAACAGACCCTGTGTACCACAGAACGAAACGCTGCAGGCTTCTGGGCCACCCTCACAGTTGTCATGCCTGAGCCCATGGTTGCAGCCTCTGGCAACCCATCTCCGTGACATTCTTCCTGTCTTGCACAGATCCTCTTCTCTACCAAGCATAATATCCTTTGCCAGGGACTCAACATCCTTACTTCCAAGCAGCATTCTGACTACTTCTTCCAAGGCAGATTGGTTCATTCCTCTGGCAGTCCTGGTCTATTCAATATTCTTCACCAACGCCACAATTCAAAGTCATCAATCCTTCTTTCATCCTCCTTATCCATTTTCCAGTTCTTACATGCATATGAGGTGATTGAAAGCACCTTAGGTCAGGAGCACCTTAGTCCTCAAAGTGATGGCTTTACTTTTTAACACTTGAAAGGTGTTTTTGCAGCCAATTTTCCCAATGCAGTATGTCATTTATTTCTTGACTGCTGCTTCCACAGGCACTGGTTGAGGATCCAAGTAAAATGAAATCCTTGACAACTTCAGTGTTTTCTCTAGTGAAGGTCAAGAGGCAGCAGGAGGGAGGGACTTTTTGAAAACTGAGTAATTAGAAAGAGCCAGCCATGCGGGGATTTGGGGGGAAGCATTCTAGGGAGCAGTAACAGTAAATGCAACAGTCCTAAGCGAGGAGTATACTTGGCATAGTTGAGGAAAGAAAAATGGCAGCCGTGCGATGGAGTGAGGCGGGGAGGCCGTGAGAGGTGAGAGGTACGAGCACTGACATCACGTAGGAGGGTAGCGGGAAGAACTTGTAAGGCCGTGTAGGTCATGGTAAGGAGTTTAGAATTTTAGGGTCTTGGAAGGGAAACTATTAAAATCATCTGATTTATATTTTGTTTTTGTTTTGCTTTGTTTTGTTTTTATTATGGCAAAAAATATCTCATACAACATTTGCCAGTTCCACATTTTTATCATGTACAGTTCAGTGACACTGCTTATCTTAATCATGTTGCGCAACAATCACCAGTGCTCATTGCCAAGGTTCCCATCACCATTAACAGTCCAAAACAAGGACTGTCTCTTTCCCTCCCCACCCCAGCCCTGCTAATTACTAAAAAACTTTGGTCTCTCTATATCCGTCCACCCTTGTTGTGTCAGAGTAGACACAACATGCTCCATGGGGTTTTCATTCCAGAAGCACTTTGCCAGGACTTTCTTCCAAGGCATTTCTGGATGAGTTTGAACTACCCATCTTTTAGCTGGCAGTCAAAAGCTTAACTGTTTGTGCAACCTAGGGACTTCTTTGCCTATTTTAGATATTTCATATAAGTGGGATCATATGACATTTGTCCTTTTGTGACTGTCTTACTTTACCCAGCATAATGTTTTAGAATTTAAATCAACAGAACCTTGAAAACTCACTGATTTACATTTTTAAAGAGCTCTGCTGATGTGGACAGTGGATAGCAGGAAATCCAAAGCAGAGGCAGGAAGGCTAGTTGGAAGGCTATAAGTAGTCATCCAGGAGAGGCTGATGGTGACTTGGGATTGCACTCTGCTGTCACATATAAAAACCTAGATGATACAATATGATTAACGTAATTCAGTGTAAATTGTACACATATGAAACACTGAATTGGAAAATGTTGTTTTATATATATATGTATCTAACAATTAAAACATAATTAAACAAAAAGCTGACCAAGAAATCTAGAGCATCCAGGAAAAAGTGTGATCCAGGAGACTTCCACACCTTCCTGAGTAAACTGACATGAGACATCTTCAAGCTTTGTTGCACTTCATAATGGACATGCACAAAGTCTGTGCCATGTATTCTTCTTCAGTAAACATTAAAACTGAAATGTGGTATGTATGCAGAAAAGTACGCTAATCATGAGGACACAGTTAATCATGATAATTTCTCACAAAATGAACACATCCCTGTAACCAGCACCCAAAACAAGAAAGACGGCCAACATCTGTTCATGTCCCCTTCCAGTCCACCTCTGGAATTTAAAGTATGTCTGTCATGTGTTATGCTGGAATGACATTCTATAAATCAATGTTCTCCGTCTTCTTTAACCCATGACCCCTTTTTCTAAACTGAAAGTTTAGAAAGAGCCCTCAGCAATCAGGAATTCTCTTATGCCACTAGCCAAGAAAGTTTGGTTGTATTTGTATTCTGTAATGGGTATTATGAAAGCAATAGAATTTTCACATAAAAATTATAATATGGAATATCTATTTTTAAATCTTCACATAAATTCCCTTTCCCTGATTCTCTTATGCCCTCTCTGGACCTCATGTATGTGTTGTCGTTAGCTGCTGTTGGGTCAACACTGACTCACAGTGACCTTGTACGGGACAGGACAAGGTGTTGCCAAGGTACTGTGCCAACATCATGACCGTTAGTATGTTTGAGGCCTAATGGAAACTTTCTGGCATTTGTAGAGTCAGGTTACAGTTAGGTGCCATTGAGTCATTTCTGACTCGTATGTACAACAGAGCCTATGTACAACAGAATGAAGCACTGCATGGTTTAGGAATTTCCCAAATTTTCTCTGACTCCCCCCAAAACATGATGTCCTCTTTTAGTGACTGGTCTTTGCTGATAACTTGTCTAAAGTGAGTCGAAGTCATGCTATCCCCACTTCTAAGAACATTGTGATTATTTCTTCTAGGTCTGATTTGTTCATTCTTCGGGCGGTTGACAGTGTATTTTGTATTCCTTACCAATGCCCTAGTTCAAATACATCAGTTCTCTGTTTTGCTTTTTTATTGTCCAGCTTTTGTTTGCATATGAGGTGACTGAAAAGACCATGGCTTACATCAGGTGCACCTTAGTCATCAAAGTGACATCTTTGCTTCTGAAAACTTTAAAGGTTTAGCAACAGATCTGCCTGACGCAAAGGATCATTTGATTTCTTGATTGCAGCTTTGATGGACATTGATTATTGATCTACATAGAAGGAAATTATTGCCATCTTCAGTTTCTTCTTCAGTTGTTACGATGCTGTTGAATTTCAGGAAGCCTTTAAGTTACCTTGTCTAGAAGAACAGTCTGAGAAGCAAATGGTGTAGTACTATGATTCATGAGTCTGTGATACAGAAAGGAGATATGATTTCTGAGCTTTATACAAGGACAAGACACTTTGGCAGAGAACTAACATTTGCTAAGTACTTACAATTTCCCCAGGACTGAGCTACAGGCTCCAATATGCTATCTCACTTCATCTTCACTATCCTTTGGGGATATTATAAGTCTCTCCATTGTAGAAATAAGAAAAACAAGGCTCAGAAAGGTGAGATAATTGGACCAAGTTCTCAGGGCTCATATGTGGCAGAGCTGGGCTTGGAACCCACTCAGGCTGACTCCAAATCTCACATTTGTTTTATTCGACTGAAGCAGCCTCCTCCTGCTCTTCTTCTTTTGATCTGCACTAAATAAATGAAAATCTTGGTATCGACACTTGATTGTTGCAGTAAGCCCCATTTCATCTAATGCTTTCCATTTTACATTTTTTAAAAATTCAAATAAACAGTAAAACTATCCATAAATGAAATGGAGAACATGGCTGTAACTTTGGTTCTTCCCAGAAAGCAAAGGCTCTTTCAGCCTGATGGAGTTTAATGCTAGCTGTAAATCCAGGCAAGAAATGAAAGAGCACAATTTAAATCACCCAACCAAGAGCCTGGCTGCGTGAGGGATACAGGAGCTACGCTGCGTCACCGTATTCTCCGTTACTGAGAAAGGAGCCAGCAATTAAGAGAGCAATCTAGATTAACCACATTAACATCTTTGGGAGTGCAATCCATATTCCCCATCTTTCTGGAAGCTCTTCCAAGCTCAAGCTGTCCCTGGGTTCTTTGGCTTTGCGTCATGCAGGGAATTGATTTAATCAGTTACGTTGCTGCTCCCTAATTAGTAAGCATGGCCACACTTGACCATCAGTTTCACAGAGATTAGACTTGGTATCCCGACTGCAGACCTATTTTCGTAACTGAAAATTCGCTGTACCTTTCATCTTCAATCCCTACCCTGGTTCCTGGAGTTACTCCTAACAGGCCTTTAGTACAGGGCAGGAGGCATGTTTTCAAAGTCCAGACAGCTAGAGTCATCCCGCATTGCAACATGGGGCATTTCAAGAAACCTCCTCAGATTAACAGCCCTTACTTTTCTGCTTTTCCAGTCATCACCGTTCACAAAGCATTTAGATCCTCACACTTGCATCAGAATGTCTCAGTAACTTACTTAATGGGTGAAGACGACACAACTCTCATTTTAGACACAAGAAAGGAACCTTCACAGACATGATGAGTCCAAGTCTTACAGTCTTCTCAACTAGCCATCTCAGTCTTCAGAAAATAATTTTTATCGAATTGCCTTTGTCTTATGGCAAGAAGTTACATATGTTCAGTGTAAAAAAATTAGACGATACAGAAGAACAAAAAGAAAGTAATTAAAAGCATCCCCCAACCCTGGGCATAATCACTGAAGTTGTTTAACGCATATTAGCCCAGTCATCCTTCTGTGGGAGGAGAGCATATGCACCATTTTGGAAACTGCTCTTTGTCATTTGACAGATTTTGAACGTTTTTCCAATCATATTCACTAATTTAATCTTTAATGGGTGTTGTATGGACCATTAAACCAATCACTTCTGTTGGATAGTTGAGGTTGTTTCCAATTCTTAGTTATGATAAACCATGCTGCAATGAAATCTTCATATTTAAATAGTGGCCAAGACTTATCATTTATTGTTTCTCAGACACTACACTAAATGTTTTATATGTATTATCTCACTTAATCCTCCCCAAAATCCTATGGGTAAATAAAATGATTCCCATTTTACAGGAGAGGAAACTGAAACCTAAGGGAGTTAAGTAATTTTCTCACGGTGATACATAGGTGGAAGTGACTATGCTGAAGTTTAATCCCAGACAGCCTGACTCCAGAGCTGGCACCCTAAACTACTAAGACAGATCCTTAACATTGGAATTCCAGGGTAACTAAATACATAAAGGAAATCCTGGTGGCATAGTAGGTTAAGCACAACATCATTTCCGTCATCAGAATATGAGTGTCCGTCATCCCCTGGACACCCATTGTTAGCACTGGGTGTTGGATGATGCCCACAGGCACTGTTCATCCTATTGTTCATTTGGGAAATGAAGTTCAAACATCTGAAAACTTATTTGTGCTTTTTACTGTGCACATGCAACCTGGTTCTTAACTGAAACGATGAATTCCTTTAATCAGTGCTCCTTATTCCTTTTTTTGGTACATGGGCCCCTTTGAGAATCTGATGGAAGAAAAAACACATATGCACATCCAAAAGACACAAATCGGTTGCCATAGAGTCGATTCCAACTCATGCGTGTCACAGTACAACTGTGCTCAATAGCGTTGTTAATAGCTGCAACCTTTCAGAAGCAGATTACCAAGCCTTTCTTCCAGGATACCGCTGTGTGGGCTCAAACCGCTAAACTTTCAGCTAGTAGCTGAGCGATTAACCACTTGCACCACCTAGGGACTCTAGATGCCCATCAAATGACCACTTATTCTGAGGACTCCACAGACACCATTAGGACTCCAATGCTTCCAAAGGATTGATTAACCAACCTTCAAATTGAAACTAAATGTAGGCCTAAAAAACTGTCTTTAAAGGATGGTCTTTCTAGATTGTTCTTTTTAACAATCATGCTTCTGTAAGAAGCCAGAAGAGGAGAGGCTGGCATAAAATGCCCAGTGACTGTCTTGGTGGCACTCCAACATGGGGTGAGTTCCCAGGTCTGGTCTCCCTCCTCAGGGGTACCACCCTCCACCAAACCAGCCAATCAGGAGATGAGCCAGTAGGCCTGAGGCCTGCCTCCATGCTGAATTTCAGCAGCTTCAGAAGAATGAATCCTGGATCCTCCTGCCAAAAACAGTTCTCCGTGAATGCTGATGTTTTTATTTGTCTCCCCTTGCGCCCTGCCTCTTTGGGGCTTGGAAAGCCACGTCCCAGATCAGTCAAACTTCCACTGTCCCTACCCATCTCCCTCTGTCAGGCACAGTGGATGAGGGCTAAGTGGGAAGGAGGAGGAAGGCCAGCATGGTACATGGCTGCCTGCTGTGAGTGCCACTAGGCCAGATGGGTTCTTCCTTGAGCCTTCCTTGGCCTGAGCATGTGGTTCTGCTATCCTCTGGGAGTAACAGGGCCATTTTTCATTATAATTCATCAAGGTGCAATGACGTTTCCAGAACTGGGGATAGAACATCTGGTTCCAGCCTGCGAGCAAGGGGGTAGACAGAGGAATTAGCACACTGGAGCACACAGCCCTCTGTGGTGATCCCATGGAGAATTCAGCCCCATGTGCATGGGCAGACCACTGCATGACACACACAAAGAATCCAACGGCTACTCTAACAGAGGCTGAGTGGTCCTAACCTGGCCACCTGGCCATGGCTATCTTTGGGGTCTCAGTTTACACAAGACGACCTCATCCTTGTCAGAAATGCAGGGAGGGATGGGAAAGACCGTTGCCATGGCCTTTCATTGCCCACTTAATTCTGCCTTATGACATCTATTTATTTTTCTCCATTCTATGAAAACTTACCTTCATCCTGACTTCTCACTCTTGTTCTTGGCATTGCCCATTTGTACATCAAGGAAGAATTTAGGAGTTAAACATCCGTTCTCCCTGCACTTTCTCGAGTTTCCAGGACTAATGTTCCTAAGACCAAGAGATGACAGAAGGATGACTTTTCAATTCTAAATAATTACACTTTCTCCTAGATGTGATTGAGATGAGTCATCTGACAGCTAGTTTATTCACACCCAAACACAGGTCTCTTTTTTTCCCCCCTAGCCTTTCTTTCTATCCTCCATGGAATCTTCTCCACTCTCTTAAATTTCCTTTCAGTATTCGGTTTCTTGGTTGCTTCACCTTGTTTCCCAAAGCTATAATAGCGATAGCTAGAAGAGCAGAAACTCATGGATTGTAACAGGACACTAGCACTTAATAGCTCTGTGATTCTGGACAAATCACTCAACCTCTAAGCCTCAGTTTCAACACCTTTACAAGGGAGACAGTAACTGTACCTCCCACATGGGCTTTTCTGGGGGTAATAAGATAATGCACATTAGTTAGAAAGTTAAGGGGATTAGTTACAGCAGCAGAGAAGTGGTGGCAGCAGAACTGGGAAACTGGCACAAGACAGCACAGTGAGCTAAGGACTGAGGCTACCTGATGGAGTAAGATGCCAACTGGTACTTATCAGCAGATCTAAAGAGCTATGTGTGCACTTGCCTGAGCAGGGCAGAGCCTGCACCAAGGAACCTAGGGGCTGAGACCTGAGGGCCAAAGAGAAGCCGGCCTGCATCCACAGCTGAGAAAAGGCTGTCTGATTGAAGAACTGTATCCTAAGTTGTGCCCACTCCTGAACCGTGACCAGTTACTTCCTTAGTAAAGCCCGTAATTGTGAATATCATCTGTGAGTTCTGTATGACCATTGAAATGAATTGTTGAACCCAGCAGAGAAGAGAAGAGTACCACAGGAGGGACAGCAGCTGTCAGACCTGGTTTAAAAACATGAAAGCTCAGAGGGTGGAGGTATGTCTGACTTCCACTTCATACGTATCAGCCTTGGGCTGTTGATATCGATTCTCTGCCCCACCTTGTGGAGTTAGAGGTAGTTTGACACCTCTGCCATGCCATTTTTTTACTTGGCTTGGGTGGAGTTTTTTCTTGTGGGATCATTAGCTCAACCTAGATGGAAGAGGAGGCTGTCTAGGAAAAATGAACCCCACAGTCAGGAAAGACTAGAGTGGAGATGGTTCCCTGCCCTACTCCAGGAATTGGGAGACTCCAAGGGAGGACTTTGACTTCAGGGGTATGGAAGAGGGATATTCAAGATAAATCCCCATAAGACGGAAGTTTGTTGTTGTTAGGTGCTATAGAGTCAGTTCCAATACAACAAAACAAAACATTGCATAGTCCTGGGCCATCCTCACAATCGTTAGGCCTGAGCCCATTCTTGTAGCCACTGTGTCAGCCCATCTTGCTGAAGGTCTTCCTGGTTTTTTGCTGACCCTCTGCTTCACCAAGCACAATCCTTCTCCAGGGAGTGGACCCTCCTCAACACATGTCCTGTGTACATGAGACAAAGTCTTGCCATCCTTCCTTCTAAGTAACATTCTGGCTGTACTTCTTCCAAGACAGATTTGTTCATTCTCCTGGCAGTCTATGGTATATTCAATATTATTTGCCAACACCACAATTTAAAAGCATTAGTTCTTCTCCAGTCTTCCTTATTCATTATCTAGCTTTCACATGTATATGAGACAATTGAAAAGACCGTGGCTTCAGTCAGGTGCAGCTTAGTGCTCAAAGTCACATCTTTGCTTTTCAACACTTTAAGGAGGTCTGTTGTAGTAGAATTGTCCCAAGGCATTTGATTTCTTAACTGCTGCTTTCATAGGTATTGATTAAGGATCTAAGTAAAATGAAATTCTTGATGATTTCAATATTTTTTCCTGATTATCATGATGTTGCTTACTGATTCAGTTGTGAAAATATTTGTTTTCCTGATGTTGAGGTGTAATCCAAACTGAAGGCTGTAGTCTTTGATCTTCATCAATAAGTGCTTCAAGTTCTCTTGCCTTTGAGCAAGCAAGGTTGTATCATCTGCATAATGCAGGTTGTTAATAAGTCTTCCTACAATCCTGATGCTGAGTTTTCTTCATATATAGTCCAGCTTCTCAGATTATTTGCTTATCATACATACTTATTCAGTATGTATATGTACTACACATATGTAAATGGCACAGGCAGGAATATTTGACACATTCAGTCCTTTTCCTTTGAAATGATCAGAAAACATTCTCACCTGGTAAGAACAAGCCCACCCAGTTCTCCAGGCTAAGTCTCAAAGTTTAGTAGTGAATGGTTTCCCAGGCATTTCCACCAAGAAAGTTTCCTAGCAGGGAGCCACCTTCAAGCAGGGAGAAAGAATAAGCATTTCAGGGTCAATGTAGGATATATCTGTGGGTCTAGACAGAGAAGCAAGATTTATGAGTTGAATGGAACCCTCTAAAATATGTGTTGGAATCTTATACCTGGTTCAAAATAGGATTTTCTTTGTTAGGCTAATAAGTCAGATAAACATAGCATCTAAGGAACATCATTTGGTCCCAACCCACTTGGAGCAGATGAAAACCAAGAACATCAAAGACATGAAGAAAACATGAGCCCAGGAGATAGAAGGGTCCAGATCATTGGGAGACTACACCAACATGAGACCAGAAGGACCAGCTCGTGCTCAGCTACCACCAAAGACTGCCTTCACAGGGAACACAATGTAGAGTCCCTGACGAAGCATGAGAACAAGGGAGTGCAGATCTAGAACTCTATTAATAAAGACCAGACTTGGTGATTCAACATCCTGGAGGGTCCCCTGAGAACATGGTCTCTGGATTTGCTGCTAGCCCAGAGCTGAAACCAGTACTGAAGCCAGCTCTTCAGACAAAGATTAGACTGGACTATGGGACATAGCTTGACGTAGATGGTGCCTGTACTTCTTGGCTGAATGTGTACCTGAGGCTAGCTAACTGGTTCCTCTTTAGAGGGGAGCAGGGAGGGTGGAGGGGAGGGGACAAGTTTTCATTGAGTAGATACAGGAAGTAACAGGGTGGAAAGGAGGAGTGTGCTGTCACAGGATGAGAAGAGCAGCAGGAGTTACATAGAGGCATGTGTTCAGGGTAAATTGAATTGGATTGTAAACTTTCACTTAATCACAACAAAAATGAAACTAAAAAAAAATTAAACATAGATGCAGGCACAAAGAGGAGAAGGGAGACATCACGTGAAGATTACCAAGGAGCTGAGGAATACCAGAGCTACAAAAGCTAAAAATGGCAAGAATCATCCCCCAGCCAGAGACAATCTTCCCCTAGAGCCAGTGACCTGAGTTCAGATTTCTAGCCTGCTAAACTATGAGAAAGGAGCTCTGGTTGTACAATGGTTAAATTCTTGACTGCTAACCAAAAGGGTGGTAATTTGAATTCTTCTGATGACTCTGCAGAAGAGACTTGGCAATCTATTTCTATAAAGATTATAGGCCAAGAAAACCCTATGGGGTGGTTCTACTCTGTAACACACAGCATCACTGTCAATTGGAATGGACTCAATGGTATCTAACAACAGCAAAAAGCTGTGAGAAAATAAACGTGTCTGTTCTTTAAAGCCATTCATACTTGTAGGTTTTTTTTGTTACAGCAGCACCAGGAAACTAAGATAGGATAAAACCCCACTCAGGCTAGAATCCGAAGAGAGGCAAGTTTGTAGCAGCAGCAGCAAAAATTTAAGCATTTCACTCTACAGTATCCTGATCCTGGGCAGGAGGCTCAACTCTCAGGAGACACAGAGGGTTCTGAGAATAGAAGACATGACATCCTAAAGAGGGTGGACTGCAAGAGTCAAGGAAGGTTCAATCCCAGGTGTGGCACCTCAGGGAGGAGTGCCTCCCAAATTGCGCCAGACAAATGCAGAGAAACACAGAGCCTTCCAGCAGTCCGAGGCCCAATCTAAACCTCGTGAGCCAGTTTGGATATAGGTAAAAGTCTTGATTACCACCAGCCAAAGAGAAGAACAAAGGGATGAGTCAGAAGGAGGAAAGCAGGGAAATCAGCAAAGAGTAGCCGAGAGGAAGGATGAAAGGCACTGCACGCAGCCTAATAGCCTAAGTGGCACAATCTCGCATTTTACCATCTGACTCTCCAAGGCCAATAATTGTCCCCATTCTCTGATGGAGCCTTTCATCCAAAGACTCCCCCACCAGTCAGCCAACCAGTGGGTTCCTGTGCTACCTCGGAAGGAAAGGTCAAGTGTTGTGCTGCCTGTTTTCTCTGGGCTCAAAGCTGTCCTAGCTGGAGGTATGCTTGTACCTTCTCCCCTGATGCCTACTCTGCTTCTGCAATGGGCTGAGTCAGAGAAGGAGAGGGCCTTCGAAGCTAGTGAAAGACTCATGTTTCCTTCACGAACGGTCCAGAGACGTGATGACCTGGCCTAAAGGTCTAGCAGTTGCTACCCCAATGCTCATTATTTTCCTTCCTCCTATATGATTGAGTACTAACCAAAGGGTTGTCAGTTCAAACTCTCCCAAGAGATCTGCAAAAGATCTAGCAATATGCTTCTGTAAAGATTACGACCAAGATTTGAACTATAACTGTCACTTAAAACACAATTTTAAAAAAAGATCATGTCCAAAGAAAAACCCTGTGAAGCAGAGACCACTTTGAGTTGAAATCCTCTCAACAGTACCCAACAACAACCTATTTTCAATCTCTCTCTCCCTTACCTTCTTTCCTCTGATTACAAAAGCAATACTTGTTCATTGCTTAAAAAAAAAAAAAAAAACCTTGAAAACAAAGTGAAAATGTTTCCCTAAGCCCTTCCTCAGAGGTAACTATTATGAACAGTTTGGCCTATTTTCTTTCAGATTTTTTCTGTGCGTACACTAATACACACATACAAATTGTAGTCAGACATGCATAAACACACAGAAAACATTTTGATAAAAATTAGATAAAATCAGGTAATATAAAGTGCTCTTCACTGAATTTTTTTTTTCTAATTTAATTCTGTGTTAGACATCGTTCCATGTGAACTCAGCTTACCATATTAGCACTCATATGAGGTTTCATTATGGGAAAGCTATGTGGTTTATTTCACAAGTCCCTCATTGTTAGAAATTTAGGTTATTTCCCACTTTTCCTCAACATTGCCACAGTTCTTTATACTTTTATCTCACCCCTGTTTTAAGAGCATTTCTGTAGAGTGAATTCCTAGATGTAGAATATGTAGACCATAAGCTCTGCACATTTCACTTTTTAATTTTCCTTGATAATGCCAATTTTCCACCCAAAATTTGCACTTCCACCCACAATATATGAGAATATCAGTTTTCCCTAATTGAGCGTAAGCAATGTTTTTCATCACTGCCAAATTTATAGACATAATATATTTTGCTGCTTTTTAATTTGTATTATTTGTTTTGTAAAGAAATTTTTTATCTGACAATAATGCACTGAGTGGCCATTGTACTCACTCTTGTAACTTCTTTACCCATGTGACTTGCTTAGTTTTCTGCTGCACTATTTTCTCTGATTTGAAGGAGAACTTTGTGTATTAAACTTAGATTTAACTTTGTTTTTCAAGTTTGGGAGATGTGTAGGCAAATTCAGCAATACTTCCCTTTGCAGATCCTGAACTTAACGTGTGCATTAAAAGAGCTTTCTTGTTTCAAAATTACAAAAATATTCACCTGTATCTTTTAATATTTTAATGATTCTTTTTTCATATTTAAAATCTTTCATCCAGTAGAGTTTATTTTAGTTAAGCAACAAAGCAGGAATTCAGCTGTCTTCCTTTCTAAATAGTCATCCAGTTGTCCCAACATCTAAGTATGAAATGGCATGTAAAATTCTCACGAATGTTTGGTTCTCATTCTCAAGTACATAACTCCATTGATCTATTTTGCCTTTTCCTGCACTTACAGCCCTAACGTTTGTTTCATAATTGTGATTCTATACTAGGTTTTACTATCTGTAAGAATAGGTTTACATACCTTCCCCTACATCAGTGGCATCATGGAATGAGGGGGTGTGCTGACTACACCTGGTATCACTGTCACAGAGGGTGGCACCAAAATGACTCTATAAAATTGCTTCTGTAGTTACAGAAACAAAAACATTTTGGTAAGCCCAACTGACATGTAAATGCCATAGTAACTTACTTTTTGAACCTTCTATATCCTCTGGCTAGAGCTGTCATTATTACCCAATTACAATGATGCTTCAGATCATATGATTTATTTTGCACACTCTGTAAGCAACACTGTTGTTTTCATTGCAGGTGGGTTTGGTTTTTTTTTAAAAAAAAAAAATTTGTAATTGAGTTTACAATCCAAGTCAATTTTCCATATAAAACCCCAAGTACCCCCCACTCTATAACCCTGTCTGCTCTCCTCACCTGTAACAGCACACTCTTATATTCTTTACTTCCAGTATCCACTCAAACGATACTTGTACCCTCCTGTCTACTCTCTCTTCTCGCATCTAAAAAGAAACCAGAAGGACAGCCTCATATGTATGTTAAACATGAAGTACACACACCACCTGCATCACTCTGTGTCCCCGGATCCAGTCCATTCTTTGTCTGAAGTGTTGGTGTCAGTACTAGTTTCAGCTTCAGGCTGGCAGCAAGTTTAGGGGCCATGTTCTCACCCTACCCCACCCCCCAAGAAATGCTTCTGCTGTGATTTTAATGAGTTTGTTTTAAATTCACAGATTAAGTTAGGGAGAACAGAAGGTATCTTGAACAGAAACTTCCGTACAAGAGCAAAATCGTTCTCTCCATTTACATGTGTCTTCTTTCTATGCCCCTTTATAAAGTTTTATAGCTTCCTTCACAAACTTTTGACCAATTCTTAGTCTCTAAAACTGCCCTGCAGGGAAATTGCTGTTTCCAGTGAGGGCAGAACATGAGACAAACTCAGCTTGTTGTCCAAGATGGACCATAAAGTGCTATCGGCACAACCCATCCATCTGCTCCCGGCTCTTGGTCTAAGCCTGCCAGAAGCTGAAAAAGGGCAATCAGTGGGAAATTACCAAGTGCTGTGCCCAGCCTGGCACTGGAAGTATGAGACTCAACACCTATCTTTAAGAAGTGCTCATGCTATCTAGGAAAGCCCGGTGGCACAGTGGTTAAGTGCTACATTTGCTAATGGAAAGGCTGGTGGTTCAAATCTGCCAGGCATTCCCTGGAACCTCTATGGGACAGTTCTACTCTGACCTATAGGGTTTCTGTAAGTTGGAATCCACTCCGTGGCTGTGGCTTTGGCTTTATGCCATCTAAAGAGAGATGAGGCACATCACTAAACAATGGCATTCTGTGTTAACCCATGTGCTGTGGACTCTATTTTGATGAGAAACAAAGAAGAGACCTGGAGCAGTTACAGAAGGTTTCAGAGAAGAGACTAGAGTTGAGCTGGACATTGGCACATGGTTACTATTTAGAAAATAAAAAAAGAGGAAACAATCAAAATACAAGCGAGGGCATCAGTCAGCAAGTAGTTCTTCAGCACCTACTATGAACACAATACTGGGCTAGGCATATGAGGAAAAGTACATTTGTTGAGTACATATACTCAACATTTATTAAGCATGAACTGTAAGCCAAGCTGGAAAGCCTGGTGGCATAATGGTTAAGATCCATGGCTGCTAATGAAAAAGTCAGCAGTGCGAATGCACCAGTCACACTTTGGAAACTCTCTGGGGAAGTCCTATTCTGTCCTATAGGGCTGCTATGAGTCAGAATCTATAGGGTCCCTATGAGTCAGAATCAACTTGACAGCAATGAGTTTGATTTTTTTTTGGGGGGGGGGTGGTGTAAGCCAAACTGTATGTTACTTACTAAAGAAATAAGACAAGAAAGATAGGCTTGGATCTTTGGTAGACTATTTTCAAGAAAGGCAGAACCTTAAATAAATTAATTCAGTAGCAATTACGATATCTATGGAGAGATTAGAAGAAACTCTTGCTCTGAGGAATGTGAGCTTCTTGGGTACTCGTGGATGGACGTTGAAGAGAACGGAGAGCCCCTAAAATTGTTCAGTGCTAAATTATCAGCATAACCAGCACTGTCAGATTCTCAAAAGGATCTGTGACACTCTCACCCAAAAGGTCAACAATCGCTGGGTGAAGCGATACAAAATTCTAAATCACTTTACCCCTAGGTATTTGCAATGCTACTGACCAGGTAAAATATATTTAAAGACAGCGTTATGCACAGCGTTAGTGAGCAGTTCTAGCCTCCTCCTGCCCTAGAGGCATTCTAAGAGTTCAGAGGCAATGATGAATATTGTGGAGGAGATACAGCTTTGGGTCCACACAAGCTGGGGTGTGACTTCCACTTCTACCGCTTACTAGCTATGTGACATTGAGTTAGCCACATACCCAGGAGAGCACCAGTGACCAAATCTGAAATTTAACAATTCCAGAACCCAACCCTCCACCTCACCTGGATCTCAGCAAGCCTTCCCAGCCTATCCACGCCTTCCCTCTGCTTTTACTGGTCAGCGGAGGCAGTGACAGTGGCTGTGGTAGCGATAGGAGGAGTCGGAGCCTAGAGAGGATGCAGAAGAGGAACGGGGACAAAGGGGAATCTCAGATTAGTATGAGGCGTGAATCAAGGGAAAGGGGCCAGATCACTCAACTCAGGTCGCGGAGATCACTGAATGCAGCCAACTGTGCTGAACTTAAATTGCAGCCTGAGCAGTTTCAACTATAAACTCTAGGAGCCACTGGAGGATTTATTTTCCATGAATCCCCAAGATACCCAGGAAAACAAGTTTTTTAAAAAAGCTCTAATGTGGACTAAGGCAATGCTTCTCTCCTGAAGATCGCATTTAAAAGCGGATTCTGATTCACTGGATCACTAGGATTTTCTGTTTCTAACAAGCGTCCAGGTGCTGTTGATGAACTTTATCCACAAACCTCACTTTGAGAAGCCAGAAAAAACAGCTGTCGTTATGTCTATTCTGATTCATGGTGACCCCATGAGTGTAATGAATAGAACTGTTCTGCTCTATAGGGTTTTACAGTGACTGATATTTTGGAAAAAAATCATCCAGGCCTTTTTTTCAAGGCATCTCTGAGTGGACTTGAACTTTCCACCTTTCAGTAAGCAGCTGGGTACATTAACTGTTTACATCACTCAGACATTTGGTTTTAGTATTTTTATTACTATTGTTTGTCATGCAGCACACATTGGTCCCCTGTCCACCATGTGTGTCCGGCACTGTGCTAGGCCTCAGGGATAGAGTGAAGAATCAGACATGAACTCTTACTCTAAAAGTTCAGTCTAATCTAAGGAGATGAGATATAGCTGTAGGCAACTATAATTCAAGGCAGAAAATGATAAGTGCCATATTTTAGGTTCAGATAATCTGCTTTAACAATTTAGCAGAGAGAGATTATTCCCAGTTAAGGGAAAAACTGCCTAGTGCTAAAGGAAACAAACAGGACCTTCTTCTATTATTGAGCACTGAGTAAAAACCAAAGCTACAGGGATTTTAATCCTGACTTCACTGTTTGCTCAGTATGTATCTTTGTTGACTTCTTAAATCTTAGCTTCCTAATCTGTAAAATGAGGTAAAATAATAGTAGAGCTGCTGGAAGCATTGCATGAGAGAATGTTTATAAACATACCCCCAAACCAAACCCACTGCCATCGAGTCGATTCTGACTCATAGTGACCCTACAGATCACAGTAGAACTGCCCCATAGTTCCCAAGGAATGTCTGGTGAATATGAATCAGCCACCTTTTGAGTAGCAGCCATAGCACTTAACTGCTACACCACCAGGGTTTCCATTAATAAGGGATTCCTTAAAAAAAAATAAAACCATTGCCGTCAAGTCAGTTTCAACTCACAGTGGTCTCCACATGTCACACGATAGAACTAAGATCCAGAGTTTTCTTGCGTCTGATCTTTACAGAATCAGATCACCAGGTCTTTCTTCTGTCCGTCTTCTGGGGGCATTCAGATCCTTTGGTTAGCAGTTACGTACCTCATTCACTGCGAAGGGTGGCTCTGGCAGTTATTATTGTTACCAATATTTGCTTTAAAAGTTAGAGTCTGTTGGCTCCAAAGATATTGTATTTGTTGGACAACTCTATTATTTCATTCCCAAGCTAAGAGGCAAATGAAAAGTGAAAAACCACAAAGGGAATCTTCATATCCAAGGAAACCTTTACAAAGCCGGTGCTGAGAGAGTTAGCAACTATTTTAAAATCTGTGAGTTTTTGTTCAGCCAAACTGTTTCATTTGAAGAGGCTTGACTTGGCAGAAGACGTACCAAATTCTCCAGATAAGAGCTGTATCGAAAAAGAGTTCCAGTCAATTTACAAACTGACTGAAAAACATTTCACCACCCACTGTCTCTCCTGAGGTCATCAGCTTTTCTGATGCTCACTGCGAAATAAATCAAATCAAACTTATAATCCTGGAGTCCCAGAATGTCAGACCCAGAGGGATGTTAGAAACTACCCAGCCCAATCCTGGTGTTTTATGGATAAGGTTAAAAAAAAAAAAGCCAAAGCCACTGACGTCAAGATGATTCCAGCTCACAAGGACCCTATAGCACAAATTTGAATTACCCTATAGAGTTTCCAAGAAGCATCTGGCGGATGCGAACCGCTTACCTTTTGGTTAACAGAGGTAGCACTTAACCACCCCACGAGGGTGTCCAGATAAGATAACCCACTACCGAACAAAACCCACTGCTGTCAACAATTCCAGCTCACAACGATGCCACAGAGTAGAACTGCCCAGTAGACTTTCCAAGGATTTAAACGTCCTGATGGATTTAAACGTCCTGATGGATTTAAACTGACGATCTTTTTGTTAGCAGCCATAGCACTTAACTACTACACCACCAGGGGTAAGATAAAGGAGGCTTTAAATTCCCAGTATTATCGCAGTCTCCAAGCCTGTTCATTGGTTCACTCCTTCCACTGACACTTAGTGAACACTTGTAAATGGAGTAATCTATGACGAATAAGAAGACCCACCATTTCTGCCCTGGGAATAAAGGTACATAGACATGTCAAGGGAATACCAGAGGAGGCTGCTGGTCTTAAGGATGAAAGACTGCATTTCAAACCTGTCTCTTTCCCTTACCCACGTGGAAATCTAGGACAAGTGTCTCTATCTGTATCTCTTCTCCTTAATCTATAAAATGATAATATCCCATCTTGCTGTTAGGGCCGTTGCATGGATTAAATGAATTCAAGCAGAAGAAGGTTATGCGGCATGTACCAAGGGCTCAATAAACATAGCGCCTTTGGGGTTGTTTGTTTTTGTTTTTGTTTTTGTTTTTAAGTAATATTCCTTGGGGTTTTCCTAATTACAGAAGTAATTCACAATTAAGGACTAAATTTTGGGAAACACCGAAAAGCACAGAGAAGGAAAACTTACCCATAATCCCCCCACCAAGAGATAAATACTGTTGATGTGTAGTGCATATCCTTCCAATCCTTCCAGTATTTTGTATACATAAAAAAAAAAAGCTTGCCATCAAGCTGACTCTCACACATGGCAACCCCCTATCTGTCAAAGTAGAGCTGGGCTCCATTGGGTTTTCAATGCTGATCTTTTAGAAGCAGATAGCCAGGCCCTTCTTTTCGGAGGCAAGTAGGAGGTAAGTAGTACCTCTGAGTTGGCTCAGACCTCCAGTCTTTCAGTTAGCAAGTGAGCCTACTAACTGTTTGCACCACCCAGGATCTCTTTTCTCTACATAAACCAATACCAAACCCACTGCCATTCAGTCGACTCTGACTCATAGTGACCCTAAGGGACAGAGAAAAACTATCCCATACAGCTTCTAAGGAGTGGCTGGTGAATTCGAACTGCTGCTCTTTTGGTTAGCAGCTAAACTCTTAACCACTGTGTATATGTAATTTTTTTTTCCATGAACTGTATTGTTAGTGGTTAAGACCCTCTGTCGTAGGCTGCCTGGATTCAAATTCCAGCTCCAAGACCCACTAGCTCTGTGAACTCCCAGCTTTGCTTCCTTTAGCTGTGGCAGTCAGGACCTCCAGGCCTGGGCCCACAGGCTGAACCTAGAGGCACCCCAGCATGCTGTACACTATGCCATGAATGGCACCCCCTAGAGTCATGCAGGGGCACAGTAATGCTGGGCAGCCCTGGAAACCGTAACTGTAGAAGAAATACTGGCATAGATTTAGCATAGTGCCTGGCACAGAGTAAATCTTGTTATATGGCAGCTATTAGTCTACAAGCACGCCCAGGTTTTTTGACCAGTTGAGATTCGCAGAAGGTTGAGGCATTGTATTCACCGTTGAGGTTTGCTGAACAGCACTTATAAAGGTGACCTGCCAGGACCACATCAGGCAAGAAGTGCCCCCGCTTTGCTGATCCTTCTCAGCATTAGCCTTTGATCCTAGGACTTCACAGTCCCTCTAAATCACCCTTAGGCAAGCCTTGGCTAAAAGTAAGCAAGATGGGTGAGCTCATAGCCACATCGACTTCCCTCTTGACCCCTCTTCCTGAGTCTGACCTCCTACTTGCCTCCAAAAGAAGAGTAAAATGATAGAAATACCTCACCCAAATATTGAGCTTTTTACCCTTCTAAACCCTTTTAGGGAGTCCTGATGATGCCATGGTTAACAGCTACAACTGCTAACCAAAAGGTAAGTTCAACTCTGTCGGCCACTCCTTGGAAACCCTGTAGGACACTTCTACACTGTTCTGTAGGGTTGTTATGAGTCAAAACTGACTCTGTGGGCTTGGGGTTTTTTTCTGGTTTGTTTGCTTAAGCCATTTTGGAAGTGCTGTTTAATTTGATCTGCTTAATGAGCCCAAGCAAGAAGCTGCCATCAGAGTGGTTTCCCAAGGCTGGGTCTATGCTGCTAATCAAATTCACTGTTGCTTTGGGTGGTATATGTCTTAAAGTTTCCTAGAGGTGCTACCACAGTCAGGACCTCCAGGCCTGGGCCCACAGGCTGAACCTAGAGGCACCCCAGCATGCTGTACACTATGCCATGAATGGCACCCCCTAGAGTCATGCAGGGGCACAGTAATGCTGGGCAGCCCTGGAAACTGTAACTGTAGAAGAAATACTTGCATAGATTTAGCATAACTAGATTTAGCATAACTATTTAGCATAACAGATAACTAGAGGTGAACTACCACAAGGGGGCAGGTTTAAAGAACAGAAATTTATTTTCTTGTTGTTTAGGAGGTTGGAAATCTTAATTCAAGGTACCAGCTCCAGAAGAAGGCTCTCTGTCATCTCAGGGGGAGAAGCTCTTTCTGTTGTATGTGTGTGTGTGTGTTTGTTTGTTTGTGAATTTTTTGTTTGTTGTGTTTTGTTTTTTATTGTGATTAAGTAAAAGCATACAATCCAAATTAATTTTGCATGGCCACCTGTCTGCAGCTGTTTCTGCTCTCTATGATCCATGACAGCACGTTCCTTCTTTTCCTTCTGTATTTGTATCCTCTCTCAGCTTTTCAGATCCAGTATTCCTTTTCCTTAGTGGTCTCCATGTGGCAGGTATCTTCTCCTTTTGTGCTTGCTTCTCTGTGCTTAATCTGCTCTCTTCCTATCTCAAAAGTGAATAGGTTTAAGATACACTGTACATACCTAAGGCTTTACTACCATAACAAAGAAAATCTTATTCCCACATGGCATTATGTCCACAGATACAGGAGTAAGGATGCCAACATGTATTTGGGGGGCGGGGACACAATGCAACATGTAACAATGTGCAGGATAGGTTGAGATGACATGAGAAACTTTGAGTCATATATATATTCATTCATTGAACAGATAACTTATTCAGCACCTATGCTGGGTTCTCCAGTGAGAAAAAACTATTCCTTCTTCACTTCTCTTTCAGTCTCAAAGATTTGAAGAAGGAATGTGACAAGTCTACCTACCAGATTTGATTCCATCCCTCTCACCTTAGGGCTATAATAACTCTAACACCTCTCAATCTCTGATAATGTCCCATTCTGAGGGACAACAGCCATCAGATTGCCATTATCTAGAACTCTCTGGAAGGGGCTAACGCTTTATATTCATCTTCCTTTTTTTCTTCTACCGTGAGCTTCTGTTTATACCAAATGATGAGGGTTTTAGAAAACTGATGAAAAGTTTCCTTAACAAGAGTTCAGCTGAAATACTAGAAATGAGTTGATTTCTAGAATAGTGTTAAAGAAGCAATGAACAGGTGGTAGAGTGATTGATGCTTAGGAAAATGTAGATTTGAGATGGATGAGTGTTAACACTTTAAGACTGTGATGAGAGCTACAGAATCTTTTCTTGAAAACTGTAGGAGTGTCCACTATAATTTCAGCAGGTTCAGGAACCACTAACAGCCTATCGTTGGGCCTGGGTGAGCCTGGGTCAACACAGTAGACGTCATCTTCTTCATCACCTTCCTCATTGTTATGGTAGCAGTTGTAATAACTACACTTATCAAGCATTTTCATTACGTCAGGTACTTAACGTTTAATGCACACAGAAAAGAACTGTCATGGTTCCCACTTGATAGGAAACTGAGCCTCACCGAGCTCACACAGTTTTTCTAAGTCCTGCAACTGGTCATACCAGGACCAAGACTTGAGCCCAGGTCTGTTATTGGTAGTTCAGTGGTAGAACTGTCACCTTCCATGTACAAGACCCAGATTTCATTGAACAGGTTTCAATAGAGTATACTAAGACAGACTAGGAAGAAAACTTGATGATCTACTTCCAAATAGTCAGCCAATAATACACATATGTAATAAACTACATAGGGGACACAGTTACAGACACTTCTTTTACATAACCAAATACATTGCAAGATTGGTTTTCTGGGTTTGAAGGCTTAGAACCATAGTCTTGTGGGACAACTCAGTTAAATGGCATGTTATAGATCATAAAGTGTATGTCGTGCACCCAGTGTGATAAGTAGTATCTAGGGTCTTAAAAGCTAGCAAAGCTATCTAAGATACTATTACTGGTCTCTACTCATTTAGAGGAAATCCTGGTGGTGTAGTGGCTAAATACTATGACTGTTTAACCAAGAGGTCAGCAATTCAAATTTGCAAGGTGCTCCTTGGAAACTCCATGGGGAGTTCTACTCTGTCCTATAGGATCACTATGTGTCAGAATCAACTGGACAACAGTGGGTTTTTGGTTCTGGTTTACTCATCTGCAAAAAAAGACAAAAGCAAAGACATAGCAAAGAAAGAACTCTACAAGACTAACAGCCTACATGACTATTAGCCTCATCTACTAACTAGTACCTGGCTACCACTACTAACCATTTTGCTCAGAGCCACAATGGATAGATTCTGATAGACCTCAAGAAAAATGTGGAGTAGAACTCAACTTCTTAAAAAGTCCAGACTTACTGGCACCATTGAGACTAGAGGACTTCCCACAACTGTCACCCTGAAAATACTCTTTAAACCTTCAACTTCCCCTGAGGTCACCATTTAGCTAAATAAAAGACTGGTTCATAAAATCAAGAATATCATCCATGAGTAATGGGTTTCTTTTAAAAATAATCTATAGGAGACTGCCAAAACCAATTGCCATTGAGTCGATTCCAAGTCATGGCAACCATACAGGACAGAGCAGAACTGCCCACAGAGCTTCCAAGGACCAGCTGGTGGATTCAAACTACAGCCTTTTGGTTGCCAGTCAAGCGCTTAACTACTGTACCACCAGGGCTCTGTGGCAAATCAAATGGTCAAAATTTCTCTAAAGCAGACATGGCCCCCAGACTCCTTGTTAGTCCAGAACTGAAACCATCCTGAGGCCAATAGACAAAGATTGGACTGGACTATATGATATAAAATGATCCTGGTGAGGAGTATGCTTCTTGGCTTCAGTAGATACAGGAGACTAATTTGGCAGCTCCTGTCCAAAGGCAAGATAGGAAGACAGAGGGGACAGGAGCTGGTTGAATGGTCACAGGAAATACATACAAAACAGAAAGGAGGATGTGTGCTGTCATGGCGTGGGAGAGCAGCTCTGGTCACATTAAGCACAACAAAAAAAATTTTTCTTAATCACTCTAAAACAAAGATGAGAAGGCAAGGGGCAGGACAACTAGAGTACTAGAAATGGTACGATCAGAATGTAATGAATAAAAATTATGACATTGTGAAAAACTGAATCATTTGTGTAGAAATTTTTCAGTGGCAAATCTGATTTCCTGTGTAACTTTCACTTTAAACACAATTTTTTCTTCTTTAAATCATCCAGTGAAAACTCTATAGGTGACCATGAGTCAGGAACAACCTGATGGCAGCTAATAACAACTACCCCCGTAAAGTCCAAGTATGTCCCTAACCACCTGCCTCCACTGCCTTATTAAGTGTTTGTTGAATCAAATGAATGACCTCTTTAGCAGGTGCTAGTGGCCTTCCACCACTCGCCAGCTGAGTTACCTAGAGCAAGTCGCTTCCCCTTGCTGAGCCCATGAGTTAAGTAAGGCAGGAGGCTTTTTCTGGCAAATCATGGCTCTGAACAGGGCAACGAGCACCAGGATCACGTCATGGCAAGAGAAGTGCGGCCAGGCTCAGAGACATGCACCGGGAAGCCAAAGTAATAGCGACAGCGTCAAAAAGCCCGGCACGGCCAGGACCCCCAGCACAGGGTGCTGGTCTTCCAGAATCCCAACATTTACTTCCTGTCTGTGTTTGCTCTTCTTCCCTGGCAGCCCGACCAGGCCGCAACCCTCCCCAGAGAAAGGTCTGTTTGGGTGCCCAGGAAAAAAGATCTCTGTCGCCAGTACTCTTTAATGCCAAAGAGTCTTAGCACCTTCCCTAGTTAACTACGGCTTCTTGGCTCCCGCCAGGGCAGGCCAGGGCGGCAAGTGGAGCCCCTGATCCCACAGCTACTGCGCTGCTTGAGGGGGTGGGGTGGGCAGAGCGGGGAATCTGGGGCCGCCCTGCGGGTGAATGCCTGACCCACACTGCCGCCCCGTGGTAGGTATAGAGAAGCAAGAGCAAGCACCCCCAGGATGGATGGACAAAGCTTCCAAACCTGGCTTCACAAAAACTGAATTTTAAATATAGAAAGGACCCAGCTCAGTCACTCAGTCAAAGGAGGGAACCTGGAGCCCACAAAGGAAATCAATTTACCCAAAAAGATGCATCAAGTTACTAAACACAGGTCCCAAATATGGGTTTCCTATAATCAGATTCCCAGCCCAATCAATGGATTCCAGGAATAACAATTATTACATGATAAGGTTCTATTAATGCAAGATTGACTGGTAGCAGCACCTGATACTCAGAGTAGCTAATAAGGAATATATATGTTTTATCATGTTTAAGTGTCAAGACCAATCCAGAAAGACTAGTACTATTATTTGCCCATTTTCTGGTTCAAACACCTGGTGAGAATTTATATTTCTAGAAAGGTCCCGGGCGATGCTAATGCTGCTGGTTAGGGACCAGTTTTGAGAACCACAGTAGAGCATGGTTCTCAAAATTTATCATATACAGGAATCCTAAGAATTATGGTTATTCATTGTACATAAGAATCACTTGGATTACAGCAGTATGATTCCACAGTCAATTATGGGTGGTCTAGAGCCTGGCAGCACTGTGTTCTGTTTTGTTGTATGCGGGGCAGCCACGAGCTTGGGGCCAACTTCATGTCGGCTAACAACAATGAGGACATTCTCATGGTTAGCACTTACATCCAATGATGGCTAATGTTCTTTGCAAGTTTAAAACCCTGGTAGCTGGCTTAGCACCAGCTGTCCAGTCACGATCAGTTGGTTGATAAGCGGGGAAGTAGGATTCCTGACTCTCTATAGGAATAGGCCAAACCTCAAATAACCAAGGAGGTGAAGTGCTGGAGTCAGGAAACTAGAGTACAGGGCCAAATCGATGATAGCAACTGAGGCTTCTTGAGGCAGCACCTGTATGATCTTCAGCCACTCTGCACCTGTGTCCCCATCTGTAAAAAGGGAAGGTTGAGTTTGTAAGATCCTGTGCATTCAGATAATCAACAAATACATTCTTCATTCAACAAATGCATTCCATCTACCTTCTTCTTGCAAGGCCCTGTTTGTGGAGACCATTCTGGGAGATTCAAAGATGACCATAGATCAGGTCCTTGGGAAGCTTATCCTAACAGAGGAGGTAAGACAGGAATATGAAAGCCACCTACCACAGGCAGGGAGGCAGGGCTAGGGATACTTGGCTTGAAGTTATAATATATTCTGTAAAGTACAATTCCACTTTTGTTTTAATAATTAAATATGTATACAACAATTTAATATGTATACAACAGAAAAAAAGTCTGGTAGTGTATGCACAAAATGTAGTTTCTCTCCATCGTGGAATTATGCATGCATTTTATATATATTACTTTTTGCTTTCCTATACTTTCTCATTTTTCCAGACTATTATTAAGAGGATTTTTTTAAAGAAAAAAAACAGACTTTGTAGTCAAACAGAAAGTAGTCTAAATCCCAGCTGTACTATAAACACGCTAGGTGACCTGAGACAAATCACCCAAGCTCTCCCAAGTTTTACGCTCTTACATTTGAAATGGATTTTTCTTTTTTTTAACACTGACATGAAATATTTTGTGACCTCAGATTCAGAGAGATGATATAACCATGTTCTTCTTATCATGACAATTTATCATTATTGGGAAACCCTGGTGTCATAGTCCTTAAACACTATGGCTGCTAACCAGAGAGTTGGTGATTCGAATCCACCAGGCACTCCTTGGAAACTCTATGGGACAGTTCTACTCTGTCCTATAGGGTTGCTTTGATTTCAAATCAACTTGACAGCAATGGATTTTGGCTTGGGTATCCGACTCGATGGCACTTGGCACTTGGCATCATTAATAGTCCACACCAGGCTTCTCATTCTATTGACTAGTATCCTTCTCTGACATTTCCATTCCTCTCTGCTCCACTTTTTGAAAACCATTCTGTGTTTCAGGTGTATGTTTTTCATTGGAAATGTTCATGAGAAGTGTGAGTGTTTGGTGCATTACTTACAGGCTATTACGTTATAAATCTCATTCTATTACTTTTTCACTAAGGACAATATATGTAAGGTCCTTCCTTATTGCTATGTGGGCATGTCATCTGGGGCTTCTATTGCTGCATAATCTCCATACTATGCATCCACCCCATTTCACCTTTTCATAATCCCAATGACAGACACTCAGATTTCCCCAGCTATCTATCACTGCAAACAATGTTACCATGAAATACCCCCAACATTCCCTGTGGACCTGTGTGAAAATCTGTTGAGGTCTGTGCTCTGGAGCAGAATTCTTAGGTCACAAGTTGTGTATAAGAGTCCTGGGTGATACAAACAGTTAAGTGCTTGACTATTAACCCAAAGCTTGGAGGTTCAAACTCACCCAGAGGCACCTTGAAAGAAAGTCCTGGCAATCCACTTCTGAAAGATCATAACCTTAAAAACTCTGTGAAGCAGTTAGTGCTATTTTGCACCATGGGATCACCATGAGTCAGAACTGACTCAGCAGCAACTTGTTTCTGTTTATACTGTGCATACATAATTAGATCAAATGATCCCAGAGTCTTCTCCAGAACATCTCCATAACCCATGTCCCCACCATCCATGCAGAAGACTCCCTGTGCCCCATACCCAAACACTTGCTGATATCTAGCTTCCAGATTTTTGACATTCTAACAGATGTAAATGATATCTCTTCATGGTTTTTTGCTTTGTTTTGTTTTTTAATGTGCTTTAGGTGAAAGTTTACAGCCCAATTTATTTCTCATTCAAAAATTGATATATAATATAAATTTTTTTTGTGACATTGGTTGCAGTCCCCACAACGTGACAGCACCCTTCCCCTTTCCACCCCAGTTTTGCTATTTCCCCTCCTTCCTTCTCATTCTGCTTTTGGACAAGAGCTGTCGAGTTGGTCTTGTGTGTCTGACTGAAGTAGTTCCTCGTGTTTATTATTTCTTGTTTTATTGTCCTGTCTAATCTTTGTCTGAAGAGCAGGCTTTGGAAATGGTTTCAGTTCTGGGTTAACAGAGTATCCAGATGCCATAGTTTCAGGGATTTCTCCAGTCTCTGTTAGACCACTAAGTCTGATCATTTTACGTGAATTTGAGTTTTATTATGCATTTTTCTCCTGCTCCATCTGGACCTGTCTGTTGTGTTCCCTGACGGAGGAGTCATTAGTGATAGCCAGGCACTATCTAGTCCTTCAGGTCTCAGGTTGGTGAAGTCTCTGGTTCATTTGGTTTTATAGTCCTTTGGGCTAGTATTTTCCTTGGGTCTCTGGTTTTCTTCATTCTCCTTTGCTCCAAGTTGGATGGAACCAATAGATGCATCGTAGATGGTGGCTCACAAGCTTTTAAGACCCTAAATGCTACTCAACAAAATGAGATCAAGAACATTTTTTTATATAAACTATGCTGTGCCCATCTGACCTAGGTACCCCAAAACTATGAACTCTAAGCCCCGGTCCCAGCTACTCTGTCCCTCAGAGTGTATGGGTGTATCTAGGAAGCTTCTTTGTTGCAGCTTTGGTCCAGTTATGCTGACTTCCCTTTTATTGCGTGTTACCCTTCCTCTCTTTGTGGTTTTAATTTTCACTACTGAATATTTTGAGAATTGTGTCATACAGTCATTAGCTCTTTGGAAGTTTGATTTTGTAAATTTCTTGTTCATATTCCTTACCCATTTTAGTACTATTTTTTTCTTGCTGATTTGCAGGAGATCATTATGTATTCTAGGTATTAACTTTGCTTTAGACATTGAAAATATCTTTTTCCATTTTACTATTGCCTCATCATTTATCTAAAGTATTGTTTCTACTTTACCTCTAGATCAAAAAGGTATTCCTTCACATTGTGTTCTACTTTCTTTAAAGCTCTACCTTTCACCTTTAAGGTCTTTAATACATTTTATATTTATAATGGAAACAAAGCAGTGTCTATTTCCTGGGGTCTTGAGAAGGAAAAAAATAATGCAGGTAAAGTGCTTAGCCCAGCACCTGACCGTAAAAAGATGTGCAATTACAGGCGATTGCACTGGGATAGAATGTGGTAAGCACTGTCCTAAGAAATTCGTATAAATACAACAGTCTAGGTGCTATTCAGCTAAGAGAAGTGTTTATTTTTTCTTTTTTTTATCATTGTTGAAAATATACATAGCAGACTTTACACCAATTCAACAGTTTCTAAATGTACAATTCAGTGACACTAATTACATTCAAGTTGTACAACTGTCAACCTCCTTTTCTGAAAGGTTCCTCTCCCGTTAAGGTAAATTCACTGTGGGCCACACCAAGCATCCTATCTAACCTTTCCATTTATTGTTAATTGGAACCTACATAGATCATAAAGAGAACATAATGCAAGGCAGCCATTCTTTACTAATTAAACTGTTGTTTGCTTTAAAGATAGCTTCACGGATATTTCTGGTTTAAGGTTTAAAGATTAGAGAAAGAGCAAGTTTGGAGGTTGGTCCTAAAATAAACCAAGGATCCATTTGTTCTGAAATGGGAAGGCGAAGATTCCAGGCAGAAGAGCTGCCCTGGCCAAAAGCCTGGCGACAGGAACGCTGCCTACTGACAGTGTTTAGGTGGAGCATGTGGAGGGGCCGGTGTGACTACTCACAAACTGCTGTCTTTCTGCCCTTGCCCATCCCACCCGTCCCTGCTGCAGGTTCCTTGTTCTCCACCCTGAAGCCCCCTGACGCCGTGTTCAAAGTGGTGTTCTGGCTGGGCTACTTCAATAGCTGCCTCAACCCCATCATCTACCCGTGCTCCAGCAAGGAGTTCAAGCGCGCCTTCCTGCGCATCCTCGGGTGCCAGTGTCGCGGTCGTCGCCGCCGCCGTCGCCGCCGCCGCCTAGGTGGCGGCGCCTACACCTACCGGCCGTGGACGCGCGGCTGCTCGCTGGAGCGCTCGCAGTCGCGCAAAGACTCGCTGGACGACAGCGGCAGCTGCCTGAGCGGCAGCCAGCGCACCCTGCCCTCAGCCTCGCCGAGCCCCGGCTACCTGGGTCGCGGCGCGGCGCCCCCTGTCGAGCTGTGCGCCTTCCCCGAGTGGAGGGCGCCCGGCGCCCTGCTGAGCCTGCCGGGGCCGGAGCCCCCAGGCCGCCGTGGCCGCCACGACTCGGGCCCGCTCTTCACCTTCAAGCTCTTGGCCGAATCCGAGAGCCCCGGGACCGACGGGGGCTCCAGCAACGAGGGCTGCGAGGCCACACCCGACGTGGCCAACGGGCAACCGGGCTTTAAAACCAACATGCCCCTGGCGCCTAGGCACTTTTAGGGCCCGAGCCTCGCCCTGCTTCCTTTCCCGGGGTAGGAGTCATCGTGGGGGGAGGGCGGGCAGAGGGAGGGAGGGAAGTGTCAGCGCCCTGTAGACACGGGCCCCGGGGGTAACGTGGGGGGAGGGGGGCGGGCAGAGGGGCAGCTGCTTTTCTGGCAGGGGCATGGGTGCCAGGTACAGAGCAGACAGCTGGGCCAAGCATGCTGAGAGCCTGGGGGACCCGACGCTGCTGGGATTCACAACTTTCTCTCTTTGTATATATATATGAGTCTCTCTACATGTATTTAACCATGGGTACCCGTGAGTGTCTGTGCGGTGTAAGTGTGGTCTGCATGTGTGCGTGTGCCAGGCCGCCTGCGCGGGGACAGAGCGTGTGTGTGCGCGCATGGGGGCAGCCAGGGGGAGAAGCTGCCGTCTCATGACTTTGTATTTTTCCAGCCCCTCCTTGTACTTCACTGGATAGCGGCACCTTGGGGGCTGGAAACCAAGTCAGGCATTAAAGATTATTTCTCCTGTGTGGCTTTGAGTCGTTTGTGAATGGAGTGGCAATCAGGGTCTTGAATTTTCTTCAGGTTTGTCGTGGTCCCAGGCTCCTTCGTGGCTTTCCTGTCCACCCTCCACCTCCCCATCGGAAGGCCCCTTGTTACACGGAAGCAGCAGACAGTTCAAGCAAGGATCCTCGCTTCCGTCTTGGCCTCTGTCAGCCTCATTTCCGCTTTTGCTATTCTGCTCTTGGGCAGAAAGTGCCCCCATGGACTTGTCCTGCTTGCCTACTTTGACCCTTATCAGCATTGGAAGCCTCCTGCTGCTTCTTCCTGCTGTGGGTAACATTAGTCAATGTCTTGCCATGGCTTGCTCCCTAGGACAACAATCATGCTGAGACTGCTTAACCAGCACCCTGGTAGGCCTGTCCCTTGAGAAGACATGGGACTCAGACAGGAGAATGTGTGCTTGGTTATGGATTAAACTGTGTCCCCAAAGTATGTGTTGTACATCCTAATGTCTATGCCTGTGGTTATAATCCCATTCAGGAATGGGTTGTCTTATATATTAATATATATAAATTAATATATACTAATGAGACAGGATTAGTATAGCGTGTGTTTCAAATGGATCTCTTTCGAGATGTAGAAGAGATTAGATGAAAAAGCAAAAGAAGCAGAGCAGGGAGAAGAGAGATGTCAAGCCACAGGAAGACTAGCTAGGAGGAGAAGCTCAGAAGAGATGAGGACATTCCTCCAGAGCTGACAGAGAGAGCCTGCACCTAGAGCCAGCACCCTGAATTCAGACTTCTAGACTCCTAAACAGTGATGAAATAAATTTCTGTTTATTAAAGCCACCCATTTGTGGTATTCCTGTTGTAGCAGTAGTAGGTAACCAAGTGAGGCCACTTCCCTTCCACTCTTGTGTATCCCGGGGCCAAACATTCCACTAGACTTGTAGGACCTTTTTGAACTTCTGGATTCTAGGTAAGCACTCACCTTTATTTGTTTGGGATTGTCTAAACCAGGGGTGTCATAATGCAGATGCTTTGAGAGTCAGATGAAAGCTACCAACGCTCCTTAGAGCAAACTGCACATACAAAAATTTTTTTGACAATTTCAGGTGACTCACCCCTGCTCAAGATCCCATGAACTAAGCATGATACCTCAGATCTGCAGGTTATTTCAGCTGAACTGGATTCTTAGGAATTATCTGGACCAATCCTCTCATTTTTACAGATAGGGAAACTGAGGTAAACAATTTGATCAAGTCACACCTAAAAGAAGCACCAGGTCTCCTGCCACTTTGTCCACTACTTTTCACTTCTCCTTGTGGTGCCATCCTCGGTTCATCCTCTAACAGAGAACAGGTCTCTTCTTGCCCCTATTAAGAAAAGGGGTCCCTGGGAAAAGAAGAACTTGAATCCCATTTCCCGGGAAGAAAGAAGAGCTTGTATAATCCTCCAAAAGCATTTTATTAGCAACACAAATTTTCTTTCAAAGCAACCTTACACAGAATCCTGATAGAAGAACTGCTCAGAGTGAAGTAGGGAAAGGAAAATAGAGCCTTATCCCCTGGTCATCCTCTACCACCTCCTCAGCCCCTTCCTGTGGCCAATCCCTAGCACCCTAAGCCTTCAAAGAATGAAGTTTGGAAATCACTGGTCTAGTTCAGCTGACCGGGATTTGGAGCCAGTAAGACCTGGATTCAAGTCTTGGCTCTGCATGATCTTGAGAGACTCAGCTTGCCTCTTCTGGTCTGTTTTCCCATCTACCAAATGGGCATGCTCATCACAACACACAAGGAAGCACAAACGACTCAGTAAGAACACTGTGGTACAAACACTGAAGTGCAAATCGCTGGACAGATACAAGTTATAATTTGGACCTCAGCTATTTGAAGCCACAGGCACCAAGGGCATTTCCTGAGCTGCTCACTTCTGATGACCTCAGGCATTACTGGTATTTGGAGGCCACCCAGAGAGCAGGAAGGCAGTGACCACCTGCTGCCTCTTTCCAGGAGGAATTTGGCCAAGCAGGGGCTCCTATCCCCAAAGACAGCTGGGATTCCAGAACTGCCCTGAGCCAGAACCTGCTTTCTACTGTCCTCTCTCATCCATACCGCAGACCCAGAGTTGATCAAGAGCCACCAGTATAGACAGGCTGTCTTTGTTCTGACCTTCAACTGGCAAGAAAGCAGTTCTGCTTTACACTCTCCAGCCACCCAAAAGTGCTGGTTTCCAAAGCGAAAAGCCAAAGCACGAGAAGGAGAAGGGTCATTTGTCACCGCTCGGGCATGCACAGGGATAAATCTGTCAACCAAAGTAAAGAGACAAGTGGCTTGGCAACGTGGGCCGTCAGTTAATCCTCCAGACCTGGGCTCAGATCCCACCTCTGCCACTTAGCAGACACGTGACCAACCTTGCACAACTCACTTCACAGGGCTCAACTCAGTGCCCTTAACTCTAAATTAGGGACCACGACGGTCCCTACTTCATAGGCACATTGGGAGGCTCCAGAGCAATCATGAAGGTAAAACAATTAGCCTATGCCAGGCACATGGTAGACATATGATAAACAGTAGCTCTTAGAAGAGGTATTTATTATTCAGTTCTTTGCCTTCATATGTAAGGTTTATAAAATATAACTATAGGGCCAAAAAAGAATAAAATCCCAATTTTGTTGATTGGATGTCGGGGTTTTAGGACTCAGGGGGTACCCTGAAGAAAAAAGACATAAGTTTAGGACAGAAAAAAGAACTTGCTCATGTTGCATGTAGAAAGAAACAGGGTATTCAAAGACATGATCATCTGAAACTGAATAAGTTTTTTTTTTAATTTTTTTCAGTTGTAGAAATTCAAGGGTGACAAGTAGAATGGGTAAGTGAGGAAAGCTAAAAATCTTAAAGACGGCATCTAATGGAGGAGCCCAGCACAGCAGCTATGGGCATGAACCTGAGTTCAGTCCCACCTCTACTACTACAGGAAGCCAGGTACCATACCTGGTCTGAGGGTCCATCCCCTTGCACGTAAATTGAGGGAAGAGCACCTACCTCATGCAGTTTGGATGAGGAACAAATGGTACAATGGCATAGATTAGTCTCTATTTTTATTACTGTGGGGCTTATACGGAAACCCTGGTGCCATAATGGGTAAGTGCTACGTCTGCTAACCAAAAGTCAGCAGCTCAAATCCACCAGGCACTCCCTGGAAACTCTATGGGACAGTTCTACTCTGACTTACAGTGTCACTATGAGTCAGAATCAACTCTACAGTAGTGCGTTTGGTTTGGGCTTTGGTATGGGGCTTATATACCCTCTACTCCAGCAGTTCTCAACTTTTCCTAGATCAGCACCTCCTCTGTGAGTCCGATGAAAGTTACAGGAAAATTAACATGACAGCCCAAACTTTAAAATTTATCTGCCACCCACCACCACCAGCAACAACAACAGGTCTCTCAGTGAACATACGGAGCCCAGGTTGTAAAGTTCTCAACAGATGTGAGTCCCTCAGTATACAGCAAAAGTAGTCAAATAAGTCCAGCAGGGGGAACATACAAGAGTGATGAACATGTCAGGCTCCTCGTTGAAAGCACACATATGTCTGAGAATGAATTCAAGACCCGGTCCTTAGGGGGCTCACAGCCTGGTTGCAGAGCTAAGCAGAGCACCAGGTAATCCCATTTGAGTGTGTGACAGGAGTAGAGAAATCCAAAACCATCCTCACTTGGTGAGATCCAAGTGTCAACCTCCATCCTCCATTTGTGGGGTGGGTGAGGGTGATGTGCCCTTGGCTCTTGGAAGAATGTCATCCCTGAAATTGGCTGGGCATCACACATCCAGATGAACAACAGGCCTCATCCTGGCTATTGTACCACGAGGTCCTCACTAGATGCCAAAATGTAAAGCAGCAAACATCACTCCTCAGCTCTGAATCGTGTCACCTGACTCTAGAAGCAGACAATGCCTTCATTAGCAGATGCTGATGGGCACTAACTACGCTGTCTCTTCTCATGATGTCCCTGCAGGTCCTTTTCACCAAACCTACCAGTCCATTGAAATTTTATTTACTTCTGCAGAGGTAGGGTAGGGTGTGCAGAGGCAGCACTGGTGTACAGACTGAATTGGATCCCCTCCAAAACGTGTGTCAACCTGCCTTGGATATGATTCCCAGTATTGTTTGGTTATCCACCATTTAGCGATCTGATGTGATTTTCCTATGTGTTGTAAATCTTACCTCTGTGATGTTAATGAAGTGGAATTAGTGGTAGTTACACTAATGAAAGAGGACTCTATCCAAAATGTTAGCTTGTGTTTTGAGCCAATCTCTTTTGAGCTATAAAAGAGAAAAGTGAGCAGAGAAGCTTAGGGACCTTATACTAACAAGAAACAAGGTCCAGGAGACTAATGTATCCTTTGGACCCAGAGTCCCTGCACTAAGAAACTCCTAGACCAAGGAAGACTGATGACAAAGACCTTCCCCCAAAGCTGATATAGAAAGTCTTCTCCCAAAGCAGATACCCTGGAATTTGGATTTATAGCTTCCTAGATGATGAGAGAATAAACTTCTGTTTATTAAAGCCACCCGAGTGTGGTATTTCTGTTGTAACTGCACAAGACGAGTAAGATAGCTGGGTCAGTTTGGAAGGATTTACATCCATCCAAAGTTTTCTCACCTTTTACTGGGACCTGAAAGTTAAGAGCCAAGAATTTGACACCTTTTTCTTTGGCTTGCCCAGACAGCCTTCCTGTGAGGTGAATTGCTTCCTGCTGACTTGACTGGGATCAGAGCCTTCAGCGTACAAGTTAAATCACTGACCTGTGTGTGCTGGGGAAGGTGGGGAGGGAGACATATAGGTGCGATCAGCTTCTCAGTCTTCTCTGGTAGGCTCTCCTCCCAGTTTCTCCTTCTCCTTCCATTCCAGCCACACGGGCCTCTTTGCTATTCCTTGATGTGGAAGGGAGGAGCCTGACTTGGCACTCAGGGTCTTTGCATTTGCTTTTCCCTCTGTCAAGAGCCCCCCCTTGCCACATGGCTTCTTCCTTCACCTCCTTCACATTTTGTTCAGCTGCCACCTTCTCAGTGTAGATTTCTCTGACCCTCCTACAGAAAACTGGGCTCCCCACCACCAGCACCATTCTAACACTCCCTATAGCTCACTGTGTCTTTCTCCATAGGACTTTTCCCCTTTTTTTTTTTCCAGAAGTGGATCACCAGGTCCTTCTTCCTAGTCTGTCTTAACCTGGAAGCTCCAATGAAACCTGTCCACTGTGGGTGACCCTGCTGGTACTTTTAAAACTGGTAGCATAGCTTCCAACATCACAGCAACACACAAGCCACCACAGCATGACACACGGACAGGCAGGAGGTGGGCCTTTTCACTACCTACTATTTTATGCCATTTCCTTATTTACATGTGTATTGTGTGTCTGTCTCAGCTAGAAATGTGCATTCTCTGAGATTAGAGATGTTTGTCTGTGTTGCTCACTGATGTTACCTCAGACCTAATTAGCTAAGGTATTAGGTATTACCTAAGTCAGTAGTAGGTATTAGCTTCTCAGGACTGCTATAACAAAATACTGCATAGTAGGTGGTTTATAAGAACAGTTCTGGAGGCCAGAAGCTCAAATTCAGGATATTGGCTAGGCCATCCTCTTTCTGTCTCTGTCAGCTGTAGGGGAAGATCCTTCTTTGCCTCCTTCAGCTTCTGGTAACCCCAGGCATGTCTTGGTTGCCACGCTAGATGCATCTTCACATGGCCACCCTGTCTCTTTGTGTCTTCTCCTCTTTTGTAAGGACACCAGTCATATAGGATTGGGACTCGCTCTACTCCAGTAAAACATCCTGTTAACCTAACTGATAACATCTTGAAAAACTCCATTTCCAGTGTCGCATTCACAGGTACAGCTGCTGGGGCTTCAACATACCTTTTTGAGAGATACGGTTTTATCCATAATAGTAGGTGCTCAATAAATATTTTTGAATGAGCAAGTGTTTATTAAGCTGCCAAGAGTGTGGAAATGTGACAATTTAACAGCAGAACAGGGTGCTTTGGAGGCACACGGCAGGGACCCTGATTTCTAACTTGGGGGGAGCAGCTCCAATCAGAGCCCGTAGGAAGCAACATCTATGTCATGTCAGCTGGGCCCTCACGGCTATACAACCCCAGCGCTACCATAGTTAGTGTCCCTCAGTGGACGTGGGAGTCAGCCTGCAGACCAGGCTACTGGCTCTGGCTCTGGCTCCACTCCTAAGTCCTGCCTCCCTCTAGGCCTCTGTCTACCGACCAACAAGCAAAAGAGCTGAGCTAGAGACAATCCCTAAGCTCTGCTGATCTGTGACTCTGGCTTTTGTTCTCCTCTCCCAACACACAATCCTCAGAGACAAGCTATTTTGGAGACAGCTTCATGGGGATTAGTAAGACAAACAGCTTTGGCCCTCGCTGACGGCCTCATTTAGAGAAGTGGCATCTTCATAAGAGGCTTTCAGAACTGCTTGGGAGCAGAGGAAATCTCTGAAACTCCATGACTGCCCTCACACGTTGTCTCAGCCACTACTATCAGAGGCATATTATGACTCGACCAAATGCCACCTGAAACCCAGCAGCGACTCACACCTTTGTAGTACTTTAAATATTCATTTGTTCTTTGAGTCATTCAGCTACACAAAGCTGGAAGCCAATAACATACAGGAGAAAAAGACCCAGTGTTCGCTCTCACGAAAAGTTCAGTCTGGAAGGGGAAACTGGACAAACTAATGCACAAAGTAAAAAGAGGGTCGTACAACAGAGTTAAGCACTGGGACCATGGAATCAGACTGAGAGTTCTGATTTTCTGACTTACCAGTTTTATCATCTTCAGCAACTTCCAAATCCTCTTTCAGGGCCAGTTTTCTTGATCTTTACAACAGGACTACTCACTCTTAGAAAGCTGATGTGAAGATGAGTTAGGGTAAGATATACAGTGTGTTTAGTACAGTGCAAGGAACACAGAAATTGTTCAATTAATGGCATTTATTATTACTGAGTTCCATTGGAAACAGACAAATAAAGGACTTTGAGAATTTAGGGAAGGCAGGGGTGGAATCAGAAGGGCTTCAGGGAGGAAGTGACATCTGAGCCGGCATTAAGAAGTAGCCTGAAGATATGGCTAAGTACAGATAGCAAGATGAGCGTGGAAACAGAGGAGTCTGGGAAAATATGGAAGTCAGGCTGGAAAGGAAAGCCAGAAGCAGACTGAGGCAGCACTTGGAGCCACAGTGCTACCAACAGAGACCACCGAAGGCTTTTGAGTAGAAGGAAACCATCGGAGACCACTGAAAAACAAGACAAAGAGTGGTAGAAGGAGGAATTCAAAGAAGGGGGCAGTTACGTGGCTCTGATGACAGGCTAGACATGAAGAGTTTGAAGGAGGTAAGAGGGCCAACTTTTTTGCTAGCGGCTGTAGCACTTAACTATTATGCCCCCAGAGCCTCCCAGAATCACAGAGATGGCAATAATAAATGATTTTTGTTTTTTGACACCACCAAGTTAGTGACACAGCAACAAATAAATGGAAAAGAGAAGACCTAGGATTTCTCCTTAGGTAGTATGACCCTGGATCCAGCCCTTTACAGCCCTTCTTCCTAGTACCTAACAGGTGACCAGCAAATGTTCATTCTCTCCTGACAGAGCTAATGAAATGGTAGGTAAGACACGAGGTCTGGTGCCTTCTGACTGTGACTTGCAAAGCAGACGGAGGGCACAATGGAGGAAAGTAGGAAATCAAGCCAGAAAGGGATGTATTTTGTAGGCTGGGTTGCCACCCCTCCAATCCAAATTAGGATAGGCCTCCTTGCACTCCCCAATCGCAGAGACCTCCAAAGTTTATTTAGTGTCGATATCCCAGAACCTTGGAACTAAAGCCATGTTAGAACAACACAGCAATTGAGATAGGAATTATCATTCTCCCCATTGTTCAGCTCAGAGAGGTTGGAACAATCAGTCCATGACGACGTGGCTTCTAGGTGGCAAAGCCAGGATTTGAATCACGTAGCCCACACCCTTCTCTCTGTACACTCGCAGACTGGAAAAACCTCGTCTGGGTCTGGGACGAAGCACCTCTCACCCTGCTGCTTCTCCAAGCTCCCTTTTCCTTGCCCCAACTCTGCCTTCTCTCTGATCTTGGGTTTTCAGAAAACCAGAGCCC
Source organism: Heterohyrax brucei (assembly GCA_028571685.1). Lineage (NCBI taxonomy): Eukaryota > Metazoa > Chordata > Mammalia > Hyracoidea > Procaviidae > Heterohyrax > Heterohyrax brucei. The sequence continues at coordinate 178,752,123 of CM053141.1, forward strand.
AAAAGGCTTGCAGGTTTCTTGTGCTTCCCTGTGTCCGTGCCTCAGCTGAAGGAGTGAAGCACAAGGCCTACTGCCTGCCTGTACAGAGGAGAAGGGATGAGCAGAGGGCAGAAACATAGATGACTATCACAAAATAGTGTCCAGTCACCAATCACCCAAATGTCACATTAACCTGAAGAGTACATATGAGGACTGACAATTAAGTTTGCAAACTCATCCTAGAAAAAGTGCTACATACCTCATCACTGAATGTCACTGTGGTCACCTTCGAAGTGCTCCCCTTGGGAAGCTATGCACCAACCCCAGGGCCTAGTCCACCCTTCAAAGCAATTTTGGAACTCTTTTTCTGGAATGGCCATCAGAGCTGTCCTCGTGCTACCCTTAACATCCTGAATGTCATCAAAATGTCTTCCTTTGAACATTTCCTTTGTCTTTGGGTAAAGAAAAAAGTCACTGGGGGCCAGATCAGCTGAGAAGGGAGGGTGTTCCAATACAGTTAATTGTTGACTGGCTAAAAACTCCTTCACAGAGAGCTATACAATAAGTTTGTGAACTTGCCACCATGCCACCATGCGTGATGGTCATTCCAGAAAGAGTTCCAAAATTGCTTTGCAAGGTAGACTAGGTACTGGCATTGATGCATAGCTTCCCAATGGGAGGTACTCTGAAGGTGACCACAGTGATATTCAGCAATGAGGTATGTAGCCCTTAGAACAATTAAGTTGGCAACTAATTGTCAGATGTCATGTATTTACTGAGATGCTCCACCTGTGGGCATACATACAAGAGAACACAGAGCTCTGACACAACCTGCTGTGGAGAGAATCAGTCCACACAGCTCATCCAGCTCGAGGCGGCAGCTCAGAAGCTGACGCAAACCAAGGGCTGGTGGGAAAGCAACTGCTGTAACAGTCAGGGGAGAAAGTGGCCTCCTTCCCTTCCCACCTGGCCCCAATACCAGCCCATCAGCTTTCCCATGAACGCAGTCAACTGAATCATTCTGCTGCTTCAGGGCTGTGATCTGTCCAAGGGAACAGCTTGGGCAGGCCCTCGCTCCGTCACCCGCAGGAATGTACCGGCAGGGAGATGACAGGGGGCACCGAATGCCTTCTTTCAGGATTCCCCCACTGCAAGGGTCACAGCCCAGATACTCCAGCACAGCTGAATCTCAGCATCTTTCTAAGGTACGTGAGAGACCAGTCTCTCAACACCCACTTACCACCTGTTGCTGAAGGCTCCTCTAAGCTAGCCATGCTTTCCAGCTGTTCCACCTTGGCCATAAGATGTGTCAGAGGCGCCAGCTGAGCCAAAATTGAGACTCACAGTCTGATTGTGTCTGCTGGATTGATGGCCATATGGCCCGCCCAAGCATCTGCCTACATAAAATGGCATGAACGGAGTGAAAGGTACTTGGAAGAAAGCAAATTTTGTAGGTGGGTACTGGGGCACAGAAACAAGACCTTTTTTTTTCTTGCCAGCAGGAAAAGGTCATTCTCTTTCTCCTTCCATTGACCCACACTACCTTCCAGCTGCAGGTGTTGTTTGTAGTTCCCATCCATTTGGTTCCAACTTATGGCCACCCCGTGGATGACAGAACATTACGTTGCCCAGTCTGGAGCTATATGCACAACCACTGGGATGTTCGACTCCATTGCTATGGCAACGGTGTGGTGCCTTCCAACCCAGGGGCCTCATCTTCCAGCACGACCTCAGACCATATTCTGTTGTGATCCATAGAGTTTTCACTGTCTAATATTTGGGAGTCGATCACAAAGCTTTTCTTCCTAGTCTGCCCTGGACTGGAAGCTCTGCAGCAACCTGTCCACCAGGGGTGTCCCTGCTGGTATTTGAAATACCAGTGTCACAGGTCCCTGAGTCATAGCAACAAACAAGCCACCACAAGAAAATTAAACTGAGAGACAGGTGGTGACCTTCCAGGTACCACCCTACTTCTTGGTTTCCCTTTATAAAAACACCCCTTTGAACAAATGTTTATACTTCATTCCTTCACTTGCTCTGTCTGCATTCTCTCTTCTAGCCATTGCAAACAAGCTCCATTCATTTCTACCACGCTCTGGGAAACACGCTTGTCAAGGTCATCAAGGGCTTCAGTGCTATCAATACAGGTCTCTGCTCAGTCCCCGTCTTGCAGCATTTGGCACAACTGCCCACGCTCGTTTTTCGTTTTTAATTTTAAACACTCCTTTCACCCACTGTGATCACTGAGGTTGTATGTCAGCTCTACTGAGCCGTGAGCCTCAGTGGTTTGGCAGTTAGGATGTAGTCTTGCAGTCCTACAACCATGTAGTCACTTCCATGAAGAGATTTGATATGAGGTGATCGCCTCCATGATGGGATCTCAGGTGAAAGGGAGTTCCCTAAGGAGGTGACCTGCACTCAGTACAGGGGGACTTTCTGGCCAGGCTTCTGGGCTTTTGCTTGCTCTAGATCCTGCAGCTGGCTCCCGTTCTTCTAACCTCCAGTGTCGGAGACTTGAGCCAACAGCTTACCTGCCATCTTGCCTGCCAATCTCAAGAGTCGTTGGTTGTCACAGTCTGAGCTACAGCCCTGCTGTCTGACTCACCAATTCAGGGTTTGCCAGGCCCTGCAGCTACGTGAATCAGGAGCAACTTCCAGCTTAACTCATGCCCTTGGGGTGGCCTCTCCAACCACATGAACTATTTTCTTAACATTACTATATATGCACATATGCACTTCACTAGCTTTATTTCTTTGGAGAACTCAGCCTAGAACACTCAGGTCCCAAGACACCTGTCTCCTCCTATTTCATCGATCCTTCCCGGACTCCTCGTCTTGAACTTTCCTGTCTTCCCAGCTGCTGAAAATTGTATTTCCTCAGGGCTCAGTCCTTGGGCCTTTCTCTTCTCTCCCCAGTGACTTCATCAACTCACATGGTTTTAAATACCACTCATACCGTGAAGACTGCCAAATGTATGTTGTCAGCCCAGGCCCTCCCACAGAACTCCAGCTTCACGTGGCCAAATCCCTCTTAAGACCTCTGCTTGAAGTCAAATAACCATCTCAAACTTAGCATGTTCAAGACTCTCTCGTTTCTCCCCGTAATGTCTCCCTCCAGCATCTCAGTCCCAGAAAATGTACCACGGTTTACCTAGCTGCACACACCAAAAGAACCAAAGCCTTCCCTCTGACTTATACCCCATATCAGTCCATCGAAAGGTCTGGTTCCCTCTAGTTTTAAAATGCAGTGAGAATCCAGCCGTTTCTCATGGCTTCCATTGCTACCACTGCCACCTAAACTACTACAGTCACCTCCCAATTGACCTGCCTGCTTCCGCCTTAGAAAACTGTCCCATTTTCACCCCATCCCAGCTACAAAAAGGGCCTTTTCAATACGAAGCCATAGAAACCAGTTGTCATTCCATCACTCCTGACTCACGATGACCCCATGTATGTCACAGTAGAACCGTGCTCCATGGCATTTTCAAAGGCTGATATTTTCAAATGGATCACCAGATCTTTCTTCTGAGATACTACTGCATAGGTTCAAATCTCCAAACTTCTTGTTGGTAGCCAAACATGCTAACATTTGCACCATTCCAAACCAGTTGCCATGTAGTCAATTCTGACTTGTGGCCACCCTATCTATGTCAGAGTAGAGTTTTGCTTTACAGGGTTTTCCATGGCAGATTTTCAAAAAAAATAGCCAAGTCTTGCTTCCAATGGGTCTCTGAGGGAGCTCCAACTTTTGGTTTATAACTGAGCACTTAACAGTTTGCATCATCCAGAGCGTTTAAATAAGATCATGTGCCTGTTTAACCCCCTGATGTTTCCCCATCATGCTTAGAATAAACTCCACACTCTGTGCAGTGATCTGCCCCTCACTACCTCTTCTCCCACCTCATCTCCCACCACTCCCCCTTCCCTCCTTCTGCTCCAGCCATCCAGGCCCTCTTAACAAACACACCAAGGACACTTCTTTCTCACTGTTTTTACTTTCTGCCCCCTCTGCCTGTAGGCCTTCGAGATAAGATACTGCAGGTTTCACACCCTCAGTCTTTTAGGACTCTGTTCACATGTCACCTCTTTGGAGAGGCCTTCCTTGGTCACTTGGTTTAAAATAGACCACCTGTCACTCTATATCTCCTTACCCAGCTTTACCTTTTCATACAGCACTCTTGCAGCCCGACCTACTATCTATTTATTGATAGACTGTCTCCTCCATTAGAATGTAGGCTATAGTCATGCAAGAAATGTACCCACCTCACAGAATAGTAACTACCATGTAGCAGATGCTCAATAAATATCTGTTGTACCAGCTGTGAGAGCTGATGGTGAGCATCTCCTTCTAACCCTGCATTCAATGACATCATGTTTGTATCTGGAAATGATGCAAGTATTTACACCACAGAAATTGGCAAATGCTACAAACTAGGGCTTTTCTTTTCTTTTCTTCTCTTTCCTTTTCTTTTCTCTTTTCTTTTCCAAAGAGATGGTTTACCAGCACATCACTGGGTCTGAAGAAAGACTGAAAGGAATCTCTAAAGAGATTCTTTCCTCAGAGGACACACTGGTAGCTGAAGCCATACTGCCTCTGTGCACTGATGCCATAGCCCAATCCTGCGTTGGAGATAGGAACAGTCTGCTTGGAACATATCTTTGCTTGGATACTGTGAGACCTAAATGAGAGATGGTTCCATTTGGTTCTTGAGGGCTACAAAGCTTTCAGAGGGCTGGAATATTGCTCCAAGCACAAGGAAACACAGAGCTCAAGGAGACATTGAGATCCTGGGTTGCAGTTTGTAGGAAGTAGTTATTAAGGGGACTATGGAAAAAAAGGGACCCACAAGGAGACTTTTCAGGAGGGTCTGAGGTTTGTTTGGTGGGGACTACTAGACAATAAAGATTGATTATTCATATTCTCATGACTTAATTTGTACACTCTGGTAGGTCTACAGACAGACAAGTTTGGGAGGAGATGGAAGCTCAGAGGGTGGCTCTTAGAACTAAATAACTAGCTTTTGATATCAAGAGCAGGGCCTGGGGATGTCAAATTCAAAGAACAGAAAAATTTTTCAAGGAGTGTATTTAAAATGCAGACTCACAGTCTACTACTTTTCACTTCCTCCAATTGATTTAGCAGAAAATAAGACCTAATAGATCCTGGCTGGCACAAATGGTTAAGTGCTGGGCTGCTTACTAACCAGAAGGTTAGTAGTTCAAATCCACCAAAAGATGCCTCTGAAGAAAGGCCTGGTAATATACTTCTGAAATATCACAGCCATTGAAAACCCTGTAGAACGTAGGTCACACATGGATTCACCATGAGTTGAACACAGGATGGCAACTGGTGACCAAAGAAACCAAACCCATCATCCTCCAGTTGACTCTCTTAGCAACCTTATAAATGTGCCATAAGGTTCCCATGGTGCACCTGGTGGATTTGAACTGCTGACCTTTTGATTAGCAGCCTTAGCTCTTAACTACTACGCCCTGCATTTTTAGGAAGTAATGCATGGACCACACTTCAACAAGCACTGTGGATCAGCGTGCAGTCCCTCAGGACAAAGACTAGTTTTCTCCCCTCTCTGGATCTCCTGCACCACTCACTGTCTTCCAGAACCCACTTTGCCAAATACCTAGATGGAAGAGCGGCTGCCTGTCTCTGTATCACTCTGTATGACTATGCCTACTCGAAAGGACTGGAGCATTCAATATATTCTTGCCTCAAAAGGTAAGAATATCTTGAATATGAATAATCCATCTTTGCCATCTAGCAGTCCCCACCTATCAAAGCCCACCCCGGCCAGAGAGCCCAAGTTGGCTTCAGAAGAAGTAACTTCTCATCTAACTTACCATTTCACAGGTTGCTGATAGTCACACCCTCTCCCTCCTGCGAGGCAAATGGGCGGTGTGGCGTGAAGCACAGGGAGCTCGTCTTTAGAAACCAAACACCAGTTGTTTTCATGCCTTTTAAATAACCCGGAGAGGTTTCAATTTCCCCTTTGCAGGTTGATAAATATTTACCATTCTGTTTCTATGTTTTCTGCCACCGCTAGGAGCTCTGATCTGCCCTCCCCGGGCGGGGACGCAGCGCCAGCCCGGGTCGAGGGGACTGGTGCCACGAGGTCTCCAATTACACGCAGCAGGGGCGGCAAAGCCTGCGACCCTTGTCGCCTTGAGCGGCACATTCTACCTTTTCATTGAGAAATAGTTCTTAAGACTGCTGTGAGCAAAACCGCTCGTCCAGAAGCAGGTGCCTGGGAGTGGTGTAGAGTCCTCGATGCTGCGGAACCGGGCGCCACCTGCTGTCCAAAGCGCATAAGTGTTGGAACAGCTAAGAAAAGGCTGGCTCGCAGATTTGGTGTTCTGTTTTTTGTTGTTTTATTTTTGCTCTATACGTCTTCCTGCGCCGCCGCTCCCACCCCGCCAGCGCCCCAGTGATGTTTCAGCTACAGTCACGCATTCTAAAACGCAAGGTCAAGAATCCTTAGCCTGCAGTCAGCGTTTTGGCTTCAGGTGATGTGGGAACCTCCTAAAATGTTATACACAGTTTGCCGTTGTGTATGTTTTCCCGGAAAAGAGGCGCATAATTAATATTTTTATGTTTTGTAGACCATGTGTCCAGTAATGTGCGAACCACTGGTGGTAGTGATATCCAAACAGCTATTTCTCTTCTCTTTGTGGTTAGTGCAGCCCGTGGTAGGCTGAATAACGGCTCCTCAAACATGCCTAGGTCCTAACCCCCAAAACCTGTGAAAGTTACCTTAGATGGCAAAAGGGACTTTGCAGTTGTGATCAAGCTAAAGATCTTGTGATGGGAAGATTCTCCTGGATCATCTGGGTGGGCCTGATGAAATCACAAGGTTTCCTGTAAGAGGGACTCAGGAGGAAGTATGATCAGACCGAAGGACAGAAAAAAACAGATAAGAAGATGTTATTTGGCTGGCTTTGAAGATGAAAGAGCAGGGCTGTGAGCCAAAGAATGAAAACAGCTTTTGAAGCTGGAAACAGCAAGGAAACAAATTCTCCCCAGGAGTCTCTAGAAAGAGCCAGTGTAGCTGACACCTCAACTTCAGGTCCAGTGAAATTAACTTCAGATTCCAGATCTCCAGAACACTAAGAAAATACGTGTTCCTGTCACTAGGTTCACTGGTAATTTGTTACTATAACAATAGGAAACTAATACTTTGAGGGTTCTAAAAGTGATGAGACCTCATACTTTGAGACTTTCAGAGTCTTTCACTCGCCCTGCTCCTCCAAAGAAGAAACAAGCCAAAGAGATAGGAAACGCAGCTATTGCTAAGGAAGTGGATTTCTCGAACTTTTCTCCTGTGCAAGAGAGCTAAGTTTACATCTGGGTTCCTTTCCTGGGGAGTTTTAGGATTAAGTAAGAAACCGAAGTTCAGGCTGCCTTATTTATTTTCTACCTGGGCCATACAGAGACATGCCAGGGACTCTACAAAGCTATAGGAGAAAAAAAAATGGACATCTTCTGGCACACCAGTTTTATTTGCTAAAGTGCGATTTAAGACATTAAGATGTAGAGACACTAGACATTGAAGATATAAAACAAGAATTCGTTTAGATAAAGCAGGTACGTTTTCTCTTCGTATGTTGCTGTTAGCTGCCGTCCAGGTGGCCTCCAGCTCCTGGAGACTGAAGCACTGTCCCATCCTGAGCCGTGATCAATTGCAGATCAAATTGTTGTAATCCATAGGTTTTTCCTGGCTAGTTTGCAGAAATAGATTGCCAGGACTTTCTTGCTTGTCCTTCTCAGTCTGGAAGCTTTGCTAATATCCATTCAGCATCGTCTCAACACACAAGTCACCGCTGACAGAAGGGTGGTAACTGCTGAGGAGGTACACTGGCCAGGAATCAAACCCAGCTATCTTGCATGGAAGGAGAGAACTCTATCACTAAACCAGCAATGTCCCCAGCTTCCTCCTTCTGTAACCCTTCATAGTTGTGCTTTCCAGTTATACAGTCACACTTTTGTGCCATTGGGGATCTTTTGGTGGAAAAAATCTGACAAACTCCAGATTCAATAACAAGAAACATCAGGCAAGCAATGCGATGTGCAGTTAGATAAGCATAAGTACATGGAGGCCTCCAGTAGGTTAGCAGTCTAAAAAAAAAAAAAATCTGCTGAGCTTTGGAAGCTTCTAGAACCAAGGCCATCCTACCGACCTTCATCCTCTTAAGACCTGTGTGTTACTGATAACCTACTGAGAATGTGGAGACAAGGCAAATTCATACACTGGCAGGCAGGGGTCGAGGGCAGGTTATGAGTTAATGTAGATATTTTGCAGGGCCTCTAAGGTGCAGGTGGACAGATCTGTCTTGGAAGAAGTACAGTCAGAATGCTCCTTAGATGCAAGGATGGTGGGACTACATCTTACACGCTTTGGACATGTTGTCAGTAGGACATCGTGCTTGGTAAAGTAGAGGGTCAGAGAAAAATAAGAAGATCCTTAGCAAGTTGGATTGACACAGTGGCTGTAACAACGGGCTCAAGCCCAGGCAGTGTTTAGTTCTCTCACGCATAGCATTACTACGCCTCAGAACCAACTCGACAACAGCTAACAACAACAATTTGGCATACTTAAAACATTAAGTAGTCCTTCAGCACTGCACTTCTAGACCTCTGAAGCACAAAGACGTTGCTACAGGTACACACAGATGTGCAGCATAGTCTGCTAGAGGGAAAATGCAAATGATGTAACTGTCCATCAGGGTGTCTTAGTCATTCAGTACTGCTATTACAGAAATAACAAACTGGATGAGTTTAGCAAAGAGACGTGTATTTTCTCACAGAAAAGCAAGCTAAAAGCTCAAATTCAGGCCATCATCTCCAGGAGAAGTCTTCCTCTGTTGGCTCTGGAGGAAGGTCCTTGTCATCAATCTTCCCGTGGAGTGGGGAGCTTCTGAGGTGCAGGGACCTCAGGAGTCAAAGGACACTCTTTCCTCCCAGCATCCTTCTTTCTTTATGGTGCAAAGTCCCCAACTCTCTGTTTAATTCCCTTTCCTTTATATTCCAAGAGGTTGCCACAAGGCACAATAAATTTACCGATTGAGTCCTGCCTTACTGAGGAGGGAAAATCCTAGTGGCATAAGAGCTATGGCAGCTAACCAAAAGGTCAGCAGTTCAAATCCACCAGGCACTCCTTGGAAACTCTGCAAGCAGTTCTACTCTGTCCTGTGGAGTCACTATGCGTCAGAACCAACTTGATAGCTATGGGTTTGGTGTTTTGGGTTTTACTACAGCAAGCACTGCCCATCCTCCCTCATTAACATTGTAGAAGCAGGATTTACAATGTATAGGAACATCACACAATAATCATTACCTAGCCAAATTGCTACACGTGTTTTGGGGAGGTGGAGGACACAGTTCAGTCTACGACAAGGAGGGAGCAGTTAAAGAAATTATGCACATCCGTGTTGTGGGTTACTATTTAAAACAAACAAACTCTCTTGCCATGAAGTTGATTCTGACTCACAGCAACCCTATAGGACTGAGTGGGACTGCCCCCTTAGGGTTTGCCAGACTGGAAATCTTTACAAAAGCAGGTTGCCACATCTTTCTCCCACGGAGCAGTTGAACCGCTACCCTTTCAGTTTGCAGCCAAGTATTTAACCACTTCGCCACCTGGTCTCTCTAAAAGAACAGTAGATCAGCAATAATACTGACCTGCAAAATAGGAAAGTTATTCTCTTTTCGATCCTCTTGATTATATCAAGCTGAAAGTCTCATTTTGACACTAGCAGATCCCTGACACTTCTCTGAACCAAACCGCATATATCAGAGTAGAGCTGAGCTCCATAGGATTTTAGCTTGCTGTGATCTTTCAGAAGCTGATTGCCAAGGCTTTCTTTCCAGGTGCCTCTTGGTGGGTTCAAATCACTGACCTTTCAGTTAGTAGCCAAGCATTTAATAGGTTACACCAGCCACAACTACTCCAGACCCCTGTTTAACGTTTGCTGATTTCTCTCTCTCTCTCTCTCTCTCTCTCTCTCTCTCTCTTTCTAAGGTGCTAACAGACCTCAGGCTCAGAGTTTTGAGCAGGCAACCTAAGAGCACAAATTTAGTACCACTGTTTTTGTTTGCATTTTACAGCATTTACTTTGATTGACAACTTCTCTAATTAGAGCAAATGGCACTGGTATTTCAACTACGGTGGTTACATGCAATTTTCCTTTTAAAATAAATTTTATTAAGTGAACAAGATCATGAAATTTCTGAAAACTTGGGGAGAAGGAGGGAGTGGGTATTCATAGATTAGATAGTAGATAGGAACTGGGTTAGGTAAAGGGAACAAGAGCACCCAGTAGAAGGGAGGCTAACATAACTGAACTACTCCAAAATCAACAAGGTTTTCTCAATAGAACCCAACATTTTGAAAGACAGAATAGCAGGGACAGGGGTCTGGAAGCCATGGTTGCAGGTGATATCTATGCTAATTGGAATAACTAAGTTTTTTTTAAGAAAATGTTCTGCATATCACTTTGATGAATGGAATCTGGGATCTTAATAGCTAACAAGTGGCCTTCGAAGTAGCATCAATTGGTCCCAATCCACCCAGAGCAGAGGAGAATGGAGGACATCAAAGGCATGAGGAAAACACAAGCCCAGGAGAAATAAGGTGTCAGATGATCTAGAGACAACATCAGCATGAGACCAGAGGCACTAGATCAGGCCCAGCCACCACCAATGACTGCATGGACGGGGGACACAGTGTGAAGTCCCTGATGCAGCAGGAGAAAAACAGAACTAGAACTCTTTAAAAGACCGTACTTGATAGACCTACAGACTGGAGGGTCCCTGAGGACGCGATCCTCAGATTCTCTGTTAGTCTAGAGTGAAAACAATACCAAAACCAACTCTTCAGACAAAGACTGAGCTGGGCTATAAGACACAGAGGGATGCTGGCGAAGGCTATGCTTCTTGATTTAAACATAACATGAGGTTGAGGAGCTCTTGTCCAGGGGGAAGATGAGAGGGTGAGTGGTGACAGCAGTTCATTAAATGGATATGGGGAGTACGGAGAGGAATGGAGCCGTGTGCTATCACATGGGGGGTGGGGGCAGTTAGAGTTGCACAGTGATATGTGTTTGGCACTTTATATGGCAAACTGATTTGGATAGTTGACTTTCATTTAAAACCACAATAAAATGTTTAAAAAAAAAGAAATCTCTGAAAATCCTATGTAAGTAATATAGAAAACTGCAGAAACAGCAAAAATCATGATGTGGGTAAGCTAATTACTGAAGTTTGGAAAATAGTACACTGTTTAAATGCTGATGTCATTTCTCAGGAACTACAGCCCATCAAACCTTTAGAAATTAGAGGCTGTGGACAAAGTTTTGGCTAAGACTGAGATTGTACCAGTTCCCACCCACTCCGATGCTGTCACTGTAATGGAGCAAGGGGAATGGGCCAGGGAGACCTGCAGTTTGGCAGTTAAAGGGACAAAAGCTGCTTTCTGGTCCAACAGCTTTTATGCTGACCCTGAGGGTAACTGGGGACTCTGTTGTGACTTCATCACAGAAGCCCCCAGCACAGGTAGGGGCAGCAAAAAGAACACCCAGTCAACCCACTGTCTCCCGAATCACACTTACCCACCAAAGGAAAAAGAATGTTCTAGAAACAGTTTTTCAGGGACTTTGCTCACTCTACTGGCCCTATTTATCCACCCAAGTGGATGCGACTAGCAGAATCAATTACTGTGAGAAGTGAGGTCAAAATGACCCTCAGAGCCCTTGCCATACACTCAAATGCCTTCTCATTGTTCACCCTACTCCAGGAGACAGAAATGAACACCATTTCTAAATTCAAGATCTCAAGATCCAAAGGACTGCTCATCATAAAATATTACAAAACAACTCTCTGTGCTTTACCCTGCAGAAAAACTTTCCCAGATAAAAGAATAGAGGGTTTCCAATGTCCTTCAGCTAGATGCCTCGAGAGCCCCCAGACTGTAATGTAGACAGAGTTAGATTAAACTGTGAACTAGCTGTATAGCTAGCTACCTAGAAGTGGGGAGAGGAGAATCTAGAAGAAATGTTGAAATATCACTGGATACATTAGTGGAAAAGTTCATTGGTATTATTCTCGCTACAGAAGACAGAACTTCATGGGGAATTTTTTTTTTTTTGGCTTTGTTTTGTTTTGTTTTTTTATTCATGCTTTCCTAACACAGATCTAGCTCCGAGCAATACACATGTTTGGTCCCAGCCAACACAAAGTTGATGAATCACAGAAAAGAGTCTATTTCTTCAAGCCCTAGTTCTGCCTGTGCTCAGAAACATGCTGACACCAATGTTTCTTATCCCCTTAAAAAGAAAAGTAGGCATTGAAAGAGTGTTTATATTTGGGCCTCAAATGTGTCATGAATCAAAATTAACTGTGTATGAGTTCCCAGCCAAAGGAAAATTATTGTTTTTTTAAATTTGACTCCTTAGATAAAGTAGAGATGAATAGTGAGCTGATCCTAGCCTGAAGGACAGGAGTCCCTGGGTGGTGCAAATGGTTAACAGGCTCAAGCTGCTGATGGAGAAGTTAGCGGTTCAAGTCCACTCAGAGGCATCTCAGTGAAAAAAAATAAGTCATAGCCACCTAATTCTAGAAAACTAGAATCAGTTCAACAACAACTGGCTAAGTCTGAGAGACAGAACTGGGGACTCAGGGTTGTAGGGAGTACACCACACACAGGCAGGGTTCTTACCACACACTGATAATGCTCACACATGGTATCCAAGTCATCTGTCAGCATGTGCATAGGAGAGAGGAGACCCAAGTTCTGAATCTTAATCCAACCAGAGCCATAAACTGTGGCTGAGAAATCACCATCTGGAAAATAGGTCACAGTCCATGAGGGTCTTCTGCCCTGAAGTCAGGAGAAAGAGGAGCGGAAAGACAGTTGATGTTGTTTCTCACTTTTCGTTTTCCCCTGCCCAAGCAAGTGATGAATTTCTTTTCTTCTTAAGGGCCTGGTTGTAAAGAGTGATTAATTCATGTGAACCATGTAGGTAAGCTAGAACTAAAATTATTGAAGTCAGACCCTTAGATCTATGGGTACCTCACTACCAGCTGAAATTTCAGAACCAAATAATGCACAGTGTTGGGCTATTAATGGGGAGTGGGTGATTCATTTAATTATCTTGCTTTTCTGCCCTTTAGTCTGCCTCCAGTAACCCCAGTGACATTATACTTAAGTGCTACAAATGCTAACCAAAATTGTCAGCATTTTAAATCCACCAGATGCCCTTTTGAAACTCTTCTACTTTGTCCTATAAGGTTACTACAAGTTGGAATCAACTGGACAGCAGTGAGTTTGGTTTTGGGTTTTGGTAATCCGCCTCTGGAAACCCTGGTGGTGTAGTGGTTAAGTCCTATGGCTGCTAACTAAAAGGTCCGCAAATTTGAATCCACCAGTCACTCCATGGAAACTCTATGTGGCATTTCTACTCTGTCCTACAGAGTTGCTATGAGTTGAAACTGACTCCAAGACAATGCATTTGGTTTGGGTTTAGAATCTGCCTCCTCAAAAGTTGTCTGGCTCAGAAATCACACAACAGTGCTAGAGAGAGAATAACTACATAGAACAAAAAGCAATACACTCCAGAACGGGTTTTAGAACATTAATTCTGCTCTGGTCAGTAGAAGTGGACCCTAGCTGGTAGGATACCTATGAGTCGGAGTCAACTCGATGGCAGTGGGTTTTGATTTTTAAGGGGTACAAAGAGTTACCGCACCGAGCTGTTAATCCAAAGGTTGGAGGTCTCGATTTACCACGAGCTGCCTTAGAAAAAAGACCTAACCATGAACCTCTGAAAACTCTGTAGAGCACATCTCTACTCTGATACATACGGGGCCACCATGAACCAGAATTCACTTGACTGAAATTGCTGGTGCTGTGTCTTATGTCGTAGCATCACTGTGAGTCAGAATCAGCTCCATGGCAGCAGTTTGGTTTTTTGGATAACTGGTGATTTCTACGAACTTTTGTTTAGAGAAAAAAAAAAAAAAGCAACTCTTTCTCATTCTTACCCTAAATTAAATCCAAGAGATAAAATTTGATAATATACTTTTTGGGAGAATGTGGACAATCATTTTAATGTACAGTTGATGCCTTTGAATTGTGGTGTTGGAGAAGAATACTGAATGTACTACGGCCTGCCAAAAGAACAATCAGATCTGTCCTAGAAGAAATATAACCAGACTGCTCTTTGGAAGCAATCTCACACACTTTGAACATGTTGTTGGGAGTCAATCAGTTCCTGGAGAAGGACTTCATGCTTAGTAAAGGAGCCAGCCAAGTGTCGTCGAGTCAGATCCGACTCATGGAGAGAGTCAGCAAAAAACAAGACCGTCAAGGAGGTTGGACTGACACAACGGCTGCAACAATGAGCTTAAATGTAAAGAAGACTGTGGGCATGGCACAGAAGTGGGCAGTGTTTTGTCCTGTTGTACGTAGGGCTGCTATGAGTCAGAACTGACTCAATGGCATCTAACAACAAAAACAACTTACAGAAATGAAAGTAAATAAAACCTGTTAGAAGACAGCATGTTAGTAGCCCCTGAGCTAAGGAATGGCAAAAGTTGTCCGCCTACTTGGTAACAGAAGGAAGGGGAAAACATAGAGACTAAGCACAATGTAATAATGTGATACATGATCTTACTTTGGTATCTACATAATTAAGGTCAATGGAAAATTTCTGGAAAGATACACAGGAAACCCTTGTTAATAGCATTTCAGGGAAGTGGTACTGGAGTTCCAAGTTAGTCCTATTCTGCTTGCATTTTTAAATTTTGTTTTAAAAAAGATGATGGCGCAAGAAAGATATTAATTAGAAGGGATGACAATTTTTAATATGCCCAGTGTGCCCACAGATCCAAGTAGCCCTGAGAGAAGACAGCCAAGTGCCTCAGCTCCAAGCTGCACAACCAAGGAAGCCTACTTTGGCAGACATTAACATCCTAACCGGTGCCCATCCACAGGTGCTAAGTGTCATGAAAGGAAGAAGAAGGGCCAGGTGGGAAAACAGCACCATCCTCTGACAAAATGGAAAGCCTAGTGGCATAGTGGCTAAGAATTGGATTGCTAACCAAAAAGTTGGTGGTCCAGGCCAACCCAGAGGACCCTTGGAAGAAAGGCGTGGTGATCTGCTTCCAGAAAGTCACAGCCTTGAAAACTCTATGGAGCACAGTTCTACTCTGAAACACACAGCATTGCCATCAGTCAGAACCAACTCAGGCGTAGCTGTGGGGGTTGTTTTGAGAAGACTGTAGGACAAGCATGTCATTGAGAGCCCGCACACCATATTTATCCTTTGACCCCCAACTTACTTATCTAGTGGTACTATGGCAGAAATGTAGGTGGGTAGTTTAAAAGCACAGAAATGTACTTTCTGACAGCGCATGAGACTAGAAGTTTGAATTCAGGACACTGACTCTTGGGGAAGATTCTCTGTCAGCTCTGGAGGATGATTCCTTGGAGATTTCCATGTGGCAGTTTGCTTGCTTGTCCTGTGCCTGCTCTGCTTTTTTTGTATTTCAAAAGTGGTTAGATTTAAGACATACTGTACATTGCTGTGGCCTCATTAACACAAGGAAAACCCTATTGTGAATGGGATTATATCCATAGGGATAGGTATTAGGATTCCTAGACATACTTCGTTGGTATTATTGTTGTTAGGTGTCATAGAGTCAGTTCTAATTCATAGCAACAGGAACCCTGCCTAGTCCTGAGCTGTCTCTACCGTCATTACATTTGAGCTCATTGGTGCAGCCACTGGGTCGCATGTAAGCACCTTCCAACCTGGGGAGCTCATCTTCCAGCATCATACCACACAGGGGTCTGCTGTTATTCTTAAGGTTTGCACTGCCTGATTCTTTTCAGAAGTGGACTGCCAGGTCCCTCTGCCCGGTCTTAGTCTGGAAGCTCAGTTGAAACCTGCCTGCCTTGGGTGACCACCTGTTGAATACCAGTAATACAGCTTCTAGCATGTAAGACATAAAATATAACAACATAACACGTAACAATATACAGCCTCCATAGTGTGACAAACTGACAGACGTGTGGGGGAACATATGTTTCAGAAAGACACAATTAAATCCATCAGAACCCTTTCAAAGCCTGCGGGCTTATACACTCCCCGACCCCCAGTAATTCTAGAATTTTGTATTTCAAAAGTGGTTAGGTTTAAGACATACTGTACACTGCTGTGGCCTAGCGGAGAAGGTCCAGCACTGCAGCCACTGGAGCAGAGGAGGCGCTGGAGACCTAAAGGCCCTTCACATCCTCCTCAGCCTCTACCCCACTACTCATCCGACGTTCTTCCTCCAAAGTCAGCACTGCTGACAAAAATGACATCTCAGGCCCTTATGCTGGAAATTTAAGGAATAAATGAGAAGTTGTTTTTATCCCAAGGGTTTACAGAAACCTCCTAACTGCCTCTATGTCTGTGATCCTTAGCTACTAATTATTAGTGTTTTCTGTTTTGTTTTGTTTTGTTTTTTCTCTGCCAGCATTTCCATGAACTATTCCTTTCTGTAGGATTTGGTGAACATTTAATCAAGACTGAATTTGAGGCATGTGTACCAGCGCTACAGGGAGGAGAGGTAGCTGATGGGCTTGTGTGTCAGTGTGTGTAGTTTTTAAAATGTGAGCCAATGTAGTAGAAAGAATGCTAAACTATAGCCAAGAAACAACAGTAATAACAGCTGCCTTTTTCAGGGCAGTTGGTATTGTACCTTACACTGCATTAAAGTCTCCTTATCCCTTGATCCTCGCCCCCCCCCCAAAAAAAACCCCTTAAATTGCAGTATTATAGACGAGGAACCCACAGCTCAGAGACAGTAGGTCACCCAGCCAGAAAAAAGTACATGTCAGCTAGGGGATGAGTTTGGCTACACATAATAAAACACGAAATATAGTGGCTTGAACAAGTCAGATTTTTTTTTTCTCTTACATACATACAGAAGGGCTGGTACCAAAACAAAAACCCATGGCTATTGAGTCAAGTCTGACTCACAAGCCCCGTAAGACAGAGTAGAACTGCCCCATCAGGTTTCCAAGGCTATAACCTTCATGGAAATAGACTGCCATGTTTGCCTCCTGCAGAGTGACTAGCGGGTTGGAACTACCTAGCCACTGCACAGCCTTCTGGGATGGTACAGAAATTCCAAACTCTCTTGAGAGGTCCATGTTCTTTCTAGTATTTACATCATTCTAAAGATGTGGCTGTAATATTCCTCTTCCAGGCAGGAAAAGAGACAAAGGCATATGCTGCTGAGTCTGCCCTCTCTTTAAGGAATTTTCTAGAAAGTCCCATCTATCTGCTTCTACAGTGTCACATGGTCACTGTTTTTTTTTCAGAAGATAACCACTGTATTAAGCATTTGTGTGTATATTATTACAGTTATTCTTCATAACAGCCTCGTGAGGAAGGTATTATTAATCCCTGGGTTCTAGCTTAATAGCCGCTATTAAATAACCATAGGGTCACTATGAGTCAGAATCGACTCTCAACAGCAACAGGTTTTGGTTTGGGGGTTTTGTTTTTTTAGTTATATAGCTAAGGAGCCCTGGTGGCACAGTAGTTAAAGAGCTCGATTGCTAACTGAAGGCTTAGCAGTTGGAACCCACCAGCTGCTCCACAAGGCAAAGATGTGGCAGTCTGCTTCCACAGATTATAGCCTTGGAAACGCTATGGGGCGCTTGTACTCTGTCCTGTGGTGCAGTACGAGTCGCCTTTACTTGGTGACAATGAGTTTCTTTATTATATAGCTAGGTAGCCTAGGTGGTGAAAACAGTTGTCTTAGTTATCTAGCGCTGCTATAACAGAAATACCACAAGTGAGTAGCTTTAAGAAACAGAGATTGATTTTTCTCACAGTTTGGGGGCTAGAAGTACAAATTCAGAGTGCCGGCTCAAAAGAAAGGCTTTCTTCCCTGTAGGCTCTGAAGAAACGTTCCTTGACCCTTCAGCTTCTGGTTCCTGGTTCCTGGAAGATCTTCCTGTGCCTCAGCATATCTCCTACCCCATCAGTCCTGTTTCTGTCTGCTTGTTTAATCTCCTTTATACCACAAAGGGAAACCCTGGTGGCATAGTAGCCCAGTGCTACAGCTGCTAACCAAAAGGTCTGCAGTTCAAATCTACCAGGTGCTCCTTGGAAACTATGAGGCAGTTCTGCTCAACCTGTAGGGTGGCTATGAGTCAGAAATAACTCTATGGCACTGGGTTTGGGTTTTTTTATATACATATATACCACAAAGACATTAACACAAGACATACTCTACACTTTCCTGCATCATTAACATAATAAAGACCACCCATTCCTAAATGGGATTATAAACACGGGCATAGATGTTCAGATTTACAACACATATTTTGGGGTCCACAATTTAATCCATAACCATGGTTGAATGGCCAGCTACTAACCAAAATATTGTCAGTTCAAATCCACCAAGAGATGCCTTGGAAAAAAGGCCTGGTGATCTACATAAAAGATCATAAATAATCCAAAACAACAGCAATGCACTGCTGCCCAGTCAATTCCAACTCACGGCAACCCCACAGGGCAGATTAGAACTGCCCCCATAGAGTTTCCAAGGTGCACCTGGTGGATTGAACTGCTGACCTTTCAATTAGCAGCTGTAACACTTAACCACTATGCCACCAAGGTTTCCAAAAACACTAAACACCCTGGAGGTGCTGGGGATTGAACCAAGGACCTCATACATGCAAAGCATGTATTCTCCCACTGAGTTACACCTCCCCACACAGTTAGAAGATTGTAGCCATTGAAAATCCTATGAAGCACAGTTCTACTCTGAAGCACATCAAAATCAAAAAACAATTCATTGAATGTTAAGTCAGTTCCAACTCATAACAACCCTATAGGACACAGTAAAACTGCCTCACAGAGGTTCCAAGAAGCACCTGGTGGATTTGAGCTGCCAACCTTGCAATTAGCAGTTGTAGCACTTAACCACTATGCCACTAGGGTTTCCAAAAACGCCAAGCATCCTAGAGGTGCTGGGGAATCAAACTTAGGGCCCCACACATACAAAGCATGTGCTCTACCACTGAGCTATAGCTCCATACAGTACGGAAATTGTAGCCACTGAAAACCCTATGAGGCACAATTCTACTCTGAAGCACATCAAAACCAAAAACCAATTCCACTTCCAGTGAGTCAGTTCCAACCCACAGTAACCCTAAGGGGCGAGGAGAACTGCCCCGCAGAATTTCCTAGGAATGCCTGGCAGATTGAATGCCTGACCTTTGGGTTAGCAGACGTAGCACTTAACCACCAAGCCACCAGGGTTTCTACGAAGCACAGAGTCACCACAAATCAGAATCTACTCAACAGCAAGTTACTTGTTGTTGTTGCTGTTGTTAATTACTGCTATGTACCTAGCAAACCCCGGTGGTGTAGTGGCTACGTGCTGCATTTGCTAGCCGTACAGTTGGCAATTTTTTTTAATTTGCCAGATGCTCCCTGGAAAGTCTCTGGGGCAGTTTTACACTGTTCTTTAGTGTCACTATGGGTTGGAATCAACTCAGCAGCAGTGGGGTTTTTCTCTGTTCAGTTTTGGTTATTATATAGCTGTTACTAGGTCTATCACTTTGTCTTCTCTGGCACTCAGTTTTCTCATCTGTATTATGAGGAACTGGACTATAAAAAGAGTTCTTACCTTGGTGTCTGCAGGCATCCAAACAATCCAAAAATACAACCTCCAAATAATCCAAAGATATGATTCAGGGAAACCCTCATAGCATGGTAGTTAAAAGTTCAGCTGCTAACTAAAGAGCTAGCAGTTCAAACCCACCAGTTGCTCCTTGGAAACCCTATAGTGTGGTTCTACTGATTCCTTTAGGGTCCGTGTGATCAGAATCAATGCAACAGTAATGGATTCGGGCTTGGAGAGCTTTTGTTTGTTTGTTTGTTTAATTTTTAATACCCTCTTACTGAAATTTAACTTTTCCTTCTATTACCAATGTTGACAAGAGACCACAGTAATATTAGCAGAATCTGTGACATTTTCACCAAAAGAAATCAAATATATCTTACAGTATGTTGCAGTACTTTGAGGTATCTCAAAATATTATTTATTTGAAGATCAAAGAGGCCCATAAAACAAAATGAGACTAAAAGGGCACCATCCCAGAGGCAGGGACTGGAAGGTGAGAGGAAACAGGAAATTTGGTAAAAGGGAACCCAGAGTCAAGAAGGAACAGTGTTGACATGTCATGGGGCTGTTAATTAATGTTTACAACAATATGTGTACTGCCTGTTCAATGAGAAATTACTTTGTTATGTAAACTTTCATCTGAAGTTGAAGAAAAATATATATGTATGTATACATACGTATATCATTTACGCTCATCACTACTTCAAAATCATGGTAGTTACTAGACCTGCCACTAGATCTTGTTATTTAATATCTATTACTATATTTCAAATTTGAACTTTAATAATTTGTTAATTTTATCTCAATACACGGTGAAACCTCTGAGAGCCAGAACTAGACAGGGCTGCCGTGGTTTTCCAGGTCTCACGAGTTTTCTACCTTTGACAGGGTCCAGTCTTACCACTTTTCTATCACTTTCTATTAATGGAGAAATACCTGCATTTTACTTGTCTGACAGGTTTCAGCCTCACACAGATTCCAGCTTTTGCAGATTTTACAATAATTTCTTTCTGGCATAAACCTGTGTATTTTCCGCTATTTTTCTAACCAGGGAAGCATAGGCTTCACCAGATTGCCAAAGCAGTACACACACACACAAAAGAAAAAACACTGTCGCTGAGTTGATTCTGACTCATAGTGACCCTGAAGGACAGAAAAGAACTGCCCTGTAGAGCTTCCAAGCAGCATCTGGCAGATTTGGACTGCCGACCTATTGGTTAGCAGCCATGGCACTTAGCCACTATGCCACCAGGGTTTCCAGGGAGTCTGTAGAACAAACAAAATAAAGAACTACTGGACTGGGAGATCTCTTTGCCTCTCTGGCTATAAACAAAGCTCTGCCGTTAGCTTTTGTGGCCATCCTAAAAGGTCCCTGCAACTCTCCGATTCTTCAGTTTTCCGTTTTAAACAAAAGCCCTCGAGTCATCCAGCTCATAGCAACCTTATAAGCACGGCTTCGAGTTGATGCTGACTCACAGTGACCTCACAGGACAGGGTAAAACTCTACCAAAGAGTTTCCAAGGCACATCCGGTAGATTCAAAGCACCAACCTTCTGGTTAGCAGCTGCAGTTCTTTACCACCCTATCATCACGGTTTCCTTCACCGAGTGGGATCAGCACTGTTAGGAGAACCAAAATAGCCTACTCATAAGCACACAAAAATTACACAATTACACATATTAAATTACACAGGCTCAGCATCTAAGGTATTAAGTAAATGCTACGTGTTATTAAATTTCACTTTAAAACTGTTTTCCAGAGATGCTGATGTTTCTGTCACTTCCAGATAAGTATCCGGCTTCAGCCATATATTTTTACGACAGATAGGTGTTGAATGTCTATAAAGTTTTATAAGGAAGCAGAAAGTGCATCTTAAATGAACTTGGATAGAACTACTTCAGAACGCAGGGAAAGAAAATGAGGCTTCACCAGTGAGTCATGTAGCTCCAATTTTCATAGGCTGTTTGAAAAATTCGAGGTATATACCATAGTTTAAAGAAATACTTTGGTTGTCATAGTCATTTGCTCTGCAATTGCTCTGCAATTTCTAAATGCAGGGATAATTGAACAAACTATTAAAGAGGCAGAAAAACAGGTTTGTCTCCTTCATAATCTGTGTCTTCAACTTATCTGTGAATACCCATTTTTATTCAGCCAAGAAGTCTGCTGACACTGGCATCATTAATGTTTTAAATAACAAAATAAAGATCTGCAAATGTCTTATTTGTTTGATTATTTTCTTTTATTTGATATGACTGAGTGAAAATGTACATTCCCGTATAAATTTACATGCCCACCTATATGCAGCTTCCACTGCTCTCCCTGTCCGGTGACAGCACACTATTCCTCTCTGCTCCATACATGTCTCATCCTCCCAACAGTCTCCTTTCCCCTCCTCTCTAACCACTCTCCTTACTCCAACCAGAGGTCAGCAGGCTGATATCCCATAGATGTATAGAACCATTAAGTGCATACAATATATGGTCATTCTGCATTGCCATGTCCAATCTATTCGTGTCCAAAGAGTGGACCTTCATTATGATTTATGGGCAAGGGCAGCATCAGGGCCAGGGGCCATGCTCCCAGGGGAACCCCAAAACCGCCGGACCATCAATTGAGGTCTTTTAGCGCAGATCTCAGGATGCACCCCTTTTTATTCTTGTGTTGCCAGTGACACTCAACTTAGTGAGCTCCATCACGGCTATCACTGGTGGAGGCCGGGCACCATCCAGTTCTTCCGGTCCCAAGACGATGTAGGCACCCACTCATGCGGGTCTCTCTATCATCTGGGTTATCTTTACCCTGTGTCATTTTGGTCCTCGGTGAGCATCCATTCCGGCTGAATTGGGACCATTTGCTGTGCCCTCGGATGGCAGTCTGGCAGCTTGTAAGACCTCAGATGTCACTCACCAATGTGGGGTGCAGAGAGCTCTCTTAGCAACAAGCTAGTTGTGCCAATTGGCATCGATTTCGCCTAAGAGCATGGTCCCGTGCCCCCTGCCCCAGCTACTCTATTCTTGCAATATCGAGTTGAGATGGAAGGAGTACTCAAGTTATGCTGAAGTCCAGTTAATGTTGTTCTTGTTTCTAATGTGTGCAATCACCGATTACTCCCAACCAGATTTCTAGCAACTATCTAATCTAAACCCTCCCCCCTCACACACCCTCCCTCCCCCCTCGCCCACCCTCCCTCCCCCCTCACCCACCCTCCCTCCCCTCCCTTGCAGCTGTCAAAGAGTCTTTTCTTCTATACACAAGTCTGTTTTTGAGATCTTATGGTAGAGGCCTCATACAATATTTGTCCTTTTGTCGCTGACTACTTTCACTCAACATAATGTCTTTCAGTTGAAACCAGGTTATGAGGTGTTTCCTGGAGTCATCGTTATTCTTTATCATTGCGTAGTGCTCCATTGAGTATGTTTACCATAGTTTACCTATCCATTCTTCTGTTGTTGGGCATCTGGGTTGATTCCATCTTTTTGCTATCATGGACTGTGCTGCGATAAACATTCTGGTGCATGTGTCCGTTGGTGTGAAAGGCCTTGATTCTGTAGGATATATTCCAAGTAGTGGAATTACTGGGTCAAATGGTATATCCATATCCATTTTTTTAAGGAAGCGCCAGACTGCTTCCCAAAGAGGCGGGACCATTCTGCAACCCCACCAACAGTACAGGAGGGTTCCACTTTCTGCACAGCCTCTCCAGCATTTGTTGTTTTGTGTTTTTTGGATCATGGCCAATCTTGTTGGAGTGAGATGGTATCTCATTGTCGTCTTGATTTGAATTTCTTTGATAATTAAAGATCGTGAACATGACCACCTGTGTTTTTTGGCTCCCTGGATCTCCTCTTTAGTGAAATGTCTGTCCATCTCCTTTGGCCATCATTTAATTGGATGATTTATCTTCTTCTTATTGATATTTTGTAGTATCTTATAGATTATGGAGATTAGGTGTCGGTCTGACATAGAGTTGCCAAATATTTTTTCCCATTCTGTGGGTGTTCGTTTAAGTCTATTAATAAAGTCTTTGGATGAGCAAAAGTGTTTGATTCTTAATAGTTCCCACTTATCTATTTTCTCTTCTGTTGATTGTGGTTTGTTTGATAGATTTTGGAGTCTGTCCACATTGTGTATTAAAACTTCCATTGTTGTTCCTACCTTTTCTTGGATGAGCTTTATCATTTTAGGCTTGATATTTAGGTCTTTTATCCAGTTGGAGTTGGTTTTTGTATAAGGTGTAAGATATGGATCTTGATTCACTTTATTGCAGATGGATATCCAATTTTGCCAGCACCATTTGTTGGAGACTGTTTTTACCCCAGTTTAATGTCTTAGGGCCTTTGTTGAATATCAACTGTTCATAGGCAGATGGTGTCATCTCTGGGGACTCAATTCTGTTCCATTGATCAATCTGTCTGTTCTTGTACCAGTACCAGGCTGTTTTGACCACTGTGGCAGTGTAGTATGTTCTAAGGTTGGGTAATGAGAGGCCTCCCAGTGTGTTCTTCTTCTTTAGTAGTACCTTATTTATCTGGGGCTTCTTCCCTTTCCAAACAAAATTGGTGATTTGTTTCTCCATCTCATTAAAAAATGACGCTGGAACTTGTACTGGGATTGCGTTATGTAAGTAGATTGCTTTGGGTAAAATAGACATTTTCACAATGTTAAGTCTTCCTATCCATGAGCAGGATAGGTTTTTCCATTTATCTAAGTCTCTCTTAGTTTCCTGTAGTAAGGGCTTGTAGTTCTCTTTGTAAAGATCTGTTATTTCTCTGGTTAGATTAATTCCTAGGTACTTTATCTTCTTAGGGGCTATCATAAATGGTATTGATTTGCTAATTTCTTCCTTAACAAAACCAAACCAAACCCATTGCCATCAATTCTGACCCATAGTAACTCTATAGGGCAGAGTAGAATTGCCCTACAGAGTTTCCAAAGGATCACCTGGTTGATTTGAACTGCCAAACTTTTGGTTAGTAGCCGTAGCATTTACACTATGTCTTCTTATGTTTAGGATGCTGTTGAATGTTTCACAGTCTTGAATTAAAAGACACAGGGTACTTTGAGGTTGTCTGCTTGGCCATGCAAGACTGTTCCTAAACAAGCTGGTATTTTGATCTGTTTTTCCAAAGACATATGGAAACACTCCACAATGTTTATCTTGGGGAGGATACTTGGTTTGAATCATGGAAACTCTCCTTTTTTTCCAGCTTCCGGAAAATTTCAGTTTGATGCTGTGACCTAAGTTATACAGAAAATCCAGTTAAAATTCAGGCTTGGGGAAATTTCTGTACTACTGACAAAGAAATGTTCTATATTATTGACCATTTTTGTATTTTTAAAAAAATCCTATCTTTCTTATTTGGAGATAAAAAGAGATCACTCATGCATTCATTCATCCATTTATTCAGTCATTTGTGGACAAACGCTTCTTGACTGCCTACTTGTTTGTAAGGCCCTTTGCCAGGCTCTGAAGACCCAGTTAATGTAGCCCCTGACCTCATCAAACTTAATGGCCTCTGTTAGTAACATTAAAAACTTTACAAGCCAAGCCGCATCCTCAGTGTTTTATATATGTTAATTTTTACTCTTCCAATAACCCTATGAGAAAAACTATTCCCACATTATAGTTGAGAAAACAGGCTTATTGAGGATAGGGAGCTTATGTGAAGTCATGGGACTTCACATGAGGAGCTGAGTTAGGATTCAATACTGACCAAACTGATGCCGCAATCCATGTGCTAAAACAGCAGTTGGCAAGCTATATACAAACCAAAAACCAAACCTATTGCCATCAAGTCAATTCTGTCCCTATAGGGCAGAGTAGAACTGCCCCATAGAGTTTGTAAGGAGGGCCTGGTGGATAGGAAAGCCTGGTGGTGTAGTGGTTAGGGCTGTTTTAGTCAGCTAGGGCTGCTCTAACAGAAATACCACAAAGTGGATATTCAGGGTGTCTGCTCCAGGGGAAGGGTTTCCCTTTGTCAGCTCAAGGGGAAAGTCTGGTATTGCATCAGTCTTTGTCCAGGGAGCGTCTTGGTGCGGGAACCTCAGGTCTGAAGGACACGCTCTTCTCTGGGTGCTACTTTCTTGATGGTACAAGGTTCCCAATTCTGTGCTTGCCTCTCTTTCCTTTTATCTCTTGCAGGATGAAAGGATTAAGGGTGGGGCAAGCCATACTCCAGGGAAACTCCCTTTACAGTGGAGCACGGAGGTGATCTTATGAAGAGATTTACAATCCCACCCTAATCCTTTAACATACAGCATAGGAAAACCACAAAACAGAGGACAGTCACAAGATATTGGGAATCATGACCCAGCCACATGGCTACACATATTTTTGGGGGGACAGAATTCAATCCATGACAAGGGCTATGCCTGCTAATTAAAAGGTCAGCAGTCTGAATCTGCCAGGCACTACTAGGAAACTCAATGGGGCCAGTTCTACTCCATCCTATGAGGTTGCTATAAGTCAGAGTTGACTTGACAGCAGTGGGTTGTTTTTTATTTAACCTCGTGGTTTTGGACTGCTAACCTTTTGGTTAGTAGCAATAGCACTTAAGCACTATGCCATCACTGTCACCGGGCAGAGAGTGCAGTGGAAGCTGCATATAGGTGGGCATGTAAGTTTATATGGGAATGTACATTTTCACTCAGTCATATTAAATAAAAAAAAAAAAGAATAACTTTAAAAAAAACACTATGTCACCAAAGACTCCAAAGTAAGCTGTATGTGAGGGGCTAAATCTACTCTGACTCTTGCTTTTATAAATAAAGTTTTATTGGAAATCAGCCATTCTCATTTGTTTCCATGCTGTCTACAGCTGCTTTTAGGGTCCCAACAGAACTGAACAGCTGTGACAGAAACATTAGGTACAGCAAAAGTGAAAATACTTACTATCTGGTCCTTTACCATAAAAGCTTGCCAACCTCTATCCTAAAATACTGCTATACTTTCTATCTAGTAGAAAAGATGAACAAGAGATAAGTAAACAAATAAAAAATGGAAAGAATTCTGAAATGGGGTGCTATCAAAACAAGTAACTGAACTGATGTGATCCCCCTGAAAGAAGACTTCTAATCTGAGATCCGAATTCCCAGACTGAATTTGTAGATTACTTAGATCTCCAAAAGGACTGTACCTCTGCTTTGACCTGCATAGATGGTACCTTAGGTGCCTAGTGCTGCTGTAAAAGAAATACCACAAGTTAATGGCTTTAAAGAAGAGAAATTTATTTTCTCAGGCAGAAGAGGATAGAAGTACAAATTCAGGATGTCAGGTATAGGGGAAGGCTCTGAGGAAAGATTCTTTTCACTTTTGGCATCTATAGCACATTTCCAGTTCCTTGGCAATTTCCACATGGTGCCTATCTTCCTCTGTTGTGCTTGTTTGTTCGGGTCTATGCTGCTCTTTGTATACCTCAGAAGACATTAGCTTTAGGACACGCTGTACCGACATGGTTCATAACCATAACAAAGATAACCCTATTCCTAAACAGGATCATGTCCACAGGTACAAGGTTCAGGACTCAACATATATTTTGGGGTGACACCATTCAATCTATAAATAAAACACAAACTCACTGCCATCAAGTCGGGTGTGACTCATAGCGACCCTAAACGTCAGAGTAGAACTGCCCCATAGAGTTTCCAAGGAGCGCCTGGTGGATTTAAACTGCTGACTTTTTGGTTAGCAGCCACAGCACTTAATCCACTATGCCACCACGGTTTGTCTCAGTCTGTAATAGAGAGTGACAAACCAGTGAAAAGACTTAGTTTCCCTTCAAAAGGAGACCAGGAAGATTCGGTGTAGGCAATGACAACAAAAAATACCAGCGCAGTGCTCAGCACTCGGCAGATGTACCCTGCTTCTTCCTTCTGATGACCCCTTGTCTTTGTCACCAGCTAGACCAGAATTGGCCTCCAGCCTGAACTTACCAAAATTTGGACACCGTGAACACAGCACTTGATGCTTTACAAAAGGCATTGACATTTAAGATAATAAAACAAGGTTTGGAAATGTGTCTCATACTCCGTGATAAATTGTTGGGTCCAGCTGATGAGCCTCAGGAGGAAAACTGTCCTAGCTTGGTCATTCCAATTGTGGTTTAGACACCGTGTTCCCTTTCTTGGTCTAAATGACCAAGGTTAAAGGTAAGCAGGCTGGGCCACCAGGCACAGGGGTGTTGGATACCAGCTTTGGCAGTCACACAGACGACTCCCTCCAAGACTGTCAGTCTTCCTTTCATAAGGCACCATTCAGCTGCTAAATGAAAGATTGGCAGTTGGAAGCCACCAGCCACTCAGTGTGAGAAAGATGTGACAGTTGGCTTCTGTACAGGTTTAGAGCTTTAGGAACACTAGAGGGCAGTTCTACTTCTATCCTACAGGGTTAGTATGAGTCAGAATTGACTTGACGGCAGTGAGTTTGGGTGTCCTGTCCTGTCCTGTCCTGTCCTATTCTTGTCCTCCACCAGCGGAATTAAAGCCTTGTCTTAACCAGGGTCTCAGCTGTTTACTTGACACCATAAAACTGCTGAGTTTTTCTGCATCTGTGTATTTTTTACGGATATAAATCACCTTCAAAGCCACTTCTTTCCATAGTTAAGATTATTTTATTGGTCCATTACAAGAACAGGGACTTAGTCATTATACCAGGCTTTACAGCCTTGCCCTATTCTACTAGCTGTGTGCCCTGGGGAAAACTGTTAACCTCTCTGAGCTTCAATCTTATCATTTGTAACTTGAAAAAAAAGCAGTGGCTGCACAATCAGTTCCAACTCACAGCATCACTGTTCATTACAGAGTAACACTGTGCTCTATAGGGTTTTCATGGCTGCAAGCTTTGGGAGATGCATTGCCACGCCATTCTTCCAAGGTGCCTCTGAGTGGATTCGAACTATCAACCTTTCAGTAAGTAGTTGCATACACCACCCAGGAACTCCTGAAAAACAATCCACATATACATTTTTAGATTTGCTTCATTAATTACTTGGAAACTCTGGTAGCACAGTGGTTAAGTGCTAAGTCTACTAAACAAAAGGTCAGCAGTTCACATCCTCCGGGTGCTCCTTGGAAACAATGGAGCATTTTATTCTGTCCCATCGTGTTGCTATGAGTCAGAAGTGACTCAGTGGCAATGGGTTTGGTTGGGTTTCATTAATTACGTAGGTTGAGCAGGGATGTCAGGAACAAAACAAATCAGTTGCTTTGAATTGATTCTAATTCAAGATGATCCTAGGTATGTCAGAGTAGACCTGTGCTCCACAGTGTTCTCAATGACTGATTTTTTAGAAGTGGATTCCAAGTCCTTTCTTCTGAGGTGGCTCTGGGTAGACTTGACCTGCCAAACTTAATTACTAGCCAAGCACTTAACCATTTACACCACCCTAGGAGTACTTTGTAATAATAGCACCCACCTACTTTATTCATTTATTCAACAAATATTTTTGTGCTTATTATGTGCCAAGCACTATGCTAGGCATAAGAGATTTTGTAGAAAAGAAGACCAGATCCTTCCTTATCCTTATGAATTAACAGTTTTATAAGGTGGTTAAAATAATCAAATGAATAAATGAATACTTACGACCTTAGAAAACTGTGAGTTTATGTTAATGGAGGAGGAATAACTCAGAAAAGGAAGAGTGAGAAAGATTGCACATCTCAAATAATGTAATCCATGTCACAGAATTGTGCATGAAGAAACTGTTGGGTTGGGGTACGTTTTGTTTATTTTCAATGACAAAATAAACAGAATTAAAAATAACCTTTCAGTAGAAAAACAAACTTGAGATTGTTGCAAGTGGCAAGAAGGAGAGACAGAGATTGACATAAGAGAGGGAGCTAGTTCAGTGATACTCAGGTAAACTGAAGAACCAGGAGGGAGCTGTTCAAGATAAAGGGAACACTGAGCAGAAAGATCTGGATATAGGAAAGAGATTGTTGTGTTTTAGGCATGTAGGGTAGCACAGTGTCCAAGAGGAAAAGGATACAAGGCCTGAGAGACAATTAGGGGCCAGATCATACGGGCCTTATGGGTTTATGGTATCATCGGTTGAATTATGCCTCTCCAAAAACATGTGTAGCAACTTGGCTGGGCCATGATTCCCAGTATTGCGTGATTGTCCTCCATTTAGTGATTTCCCTATGCTGTAAATTGTAACCTCTGCCTGTGGTTAATAGACTGGAATAGGTTAAAAAGGATTAGGGTGGGATTATAACACCCTCGCTCCATTGTAAAGAGAGTGTCCCTGGAGTGTTGCTTGCACCACCTTTTAACCTTTTATCCTACAAGACATGAAAGGAAAGGGAAACAAATATAAAGTAGGGGACCTCATACCATCAAGAAAACAGCACCCAGAAGAGCGTGCATCCTTTGGCTCTGAGGTTCCTATGCCAAGATGCTGTCAGACCAACGAAAGACTGATGCAACGCAGGGACTTTCCTTCAGAGCCAACCAAGAATGTGTTCATCTGGAGCCAGCACCCTGAATTCAGACTTCCACATCTACTGAACTGTGTGAGAATAAACTTTTCTTTGTTAAAGCCATCCAGTTGTGTTTTTTCTATTAGAGCAGTACCATGTGACTAAGACAGATGGGCTCGGATTTTATTCTAATGGCAGTGGGTAACCAAGGAAAATGTTTCTGAAAGATCACTCTGTGTTAAGGAGATTGTAGGTATCAAGGATTGCAGTAACGGTAGCCAGGCACAGTACATTTTTTCTGGTCTCAGGCTAATGGAAGTGGTAGTCCATGGTGATGACTAACTATGCACTCCATTTCCTTCTGCAATTCCTGGGTCTCCTTCTTCCTCTGCTGTAAGAACCACACCTTAATTATGGTTTTACATGGATTTCATTTCAAGGAATTTTTTTGGCATTCCTGAATATTCCTGTATAGTGAACACTGCTGTGGCAAGCTCATAATTCTGGTAGTACACTGGTTAAGAATTGACTGCTAATCAAAAGATCTGCAATGTGAATCCACCAGCCCTTCCTTAGTAACCCTATGGAATGGTTCCATTTGATCCTATAGGATTGCTGTGAGTTAAAATTGACTGGATGACAATGGGGTGGTTGGTTGATACCAAGCTTAGGAACCCCAACTCTGGGGAAAAACAGGAAATAGAGCCTAGGACTTAGAAGATGCCAAAGTAAAAGACTTTCCCCCTAGAACCAGGCCCAGTAAGCCTGGCAGCATTGATAGATCCACTTTGGGCACAGAAAGGACTGAGCCAGTCTAGCATAGACTTCAATCTCCAGCTCCAGCGAGTACAGATGAGTTCCCTCAAGTCTAAATGCAGTGTGTGCATAAGTCACTGGGGGAAGGAGGAAAGATTTTTCTCTGCACCTGCAGATTTTCTGCAAAGCACTTTATTTTAGGTTAAATTTTTTGAGTATTTACTACGTGCCAGGGTACTAAGTACTCTAGGTTGGTTATTTAATCCTCTTGAAACCTTAGCAGTAAATGTTCCTGTTACATCTTTAATGTAAGTCATAACATATGTTATTCAGTGTTTTCTCCAACATCAGACAGTTGCTAAGATGGGGAACAAGGATCCAAACAGGACAGTCTGACTTCAGGACCTGTATTCTTAATCACTATCAAAACCAAACTTTCTGTCATTGAATCCATTCCGACTTTTTTTAAAATTATGATTGAGTCAAAATGTACATTCTCATATAAATTTGCATGCCCACCTATATGCAGCTCCCACTGCTCTTCCTTCCCTGTGATAGCACACTCTTCCTCTTCACTCCATACATGTCTTATCCTCCCAACAGTCTCTTTTCCCCTCCTCTCTACCCACTCCCCCGCCTCCACGAAGAGGTCAGCAGGACGACATCTTCCAGATGCATAGGACCATAAAGTGCACACATAATATGGTCACTCTGTGTCACCAAGTCCAATCCATTCCTGTCCAAAGAGTTGACCTCTACCATTATGACTTATGGACAGGGGCAGCATCAGGGTGAGGGGCCACATTCCCAGGGGAACCCTGAGACCCCTGGACCATCAATTGTAGTCTTTTAGTGGAGATCTCATGGTGCACCCCTTTTTATTCTTGTGTTGCTGGTAAGATTCAACTGTGTGAGCTCCATGGCTATCACGAGTGGTGGCCGGGCACCATCTGGTTCTTCTGGTCACAAGTCAATGTAGTCACCAACTCAATGTGGGTCTCTCTGTCTTCTGGTTTCTCACTCCCCGTGTCGTTTTGCTCCTTAGTGATCATCTATTTCTGCTGAGTTGGGACAATTTGCTGTACCCTCAGATTGCAGCTTGGCAGATTTAAAGACCCCAGACACCACTCACCAATGTGGGGTGCAGAAGGCTCTCTTAGCCAAATGCTAGTGGTGCCAATTGGCCTCGATTTCCCCTGAGAGCATGACCCCCGGCCCCCCACCCCAGCTACTCCATCTTTACGATATTAGGTTAAGAGAATTCATTCCGACTTGAACTGAACTGCCCCATAGGTTTGTCGATGCTAAAAAGCAAACAAAAAAAAAGAAAACCAAGGGCACTTAACTTAATTTTGACTCACAGCAACCCTATAGACAGAATAGAACTGCCGAAGTTAGAATCTTTAAGAAATACATTGTCTCATCTTTCCCTGGTGCTACTGGTGTGGGTTCAAACAGCCAACCTCTCAAGCAGCAACCAAGCACTTAACCACTGCATCACCAGGGATCCTTCCTTAACCACCGTACTGGACAGCAATCCAGCTAGCACAGCAGTGATCCAAAGGTCTAACAGAACCCCTTCTTTAGAGTGTTGTCAGCTGCTGTCTGGTGCTCCCATGCACCACAAAACATTGCCTCATCCTGTGCCATCCTATGATCAGTTGTGAATCAGACCTTTGTGGGGTTTTTGGCTGATTTCCAGAATTAGATCTCCAAGCCTTTCTTCTTTGTCTTAGTCCAGAAGCTGCACTGAAATCTATTTAGAATCACAGCAACA
Organism: Heterohyrax brucei; assembly: GCA_028571685.1. Classification (NCBI taxonomy): domain Eukaryota; kingdom Metazoa; phylum Chordata; class Mammalia; order Hyracoidea; family Procaviidae; genus Heterohyrax; species Heterohyrax brucei. The sequence continues at coordinate 178,784,759 of CM053141.1, forward strand.
CGTAAGTAAGCCTCCACTGACAGCTGATGGCTGCACATGAGATGTAGAAATCTAACCTAGGTCTCACCTACAGAAGTTGGAAAGGCTACCACTGACTCACCAATGCTCCTCTTTGAGGATAAACATTCCTTCTATCATATCTCCCCTGAATTCTTGACACAGCCGAGATAGCCTACTTCCCTCCCCACACCTTTGAGCACAGAGTTGGTCACAGACTAACTGAGCAGCTCCTTGCTTAACAAGCAATGGGCATGCGCCATTCAGCAACCACCCAGCTGCTCTCCAGAAAGGGAAAACTGAGAAGTTTGAGTCCTTTGCTCCTCTCCTGATTTACTGCCGTACGTGTCACAGAGCCTACCATGAAGCCTAACATTCATTCACTCCTTATTCATTCACGTTCAGCATTTATTTTTATCACATACTTAGATACTTGATTGCCTGTCTGGGGGTGTCAGTGAAGGCTTCACAAATATTACCACTCTTAATAACATTATAAATAATTATTAGTAACAATTAATAAAATTTCTATCAGTGATTTAACACAATAATAGTAGTATTTGTGCAGATCTTCATTAATAACAATAATGACAACAATTTAATAGCAGACCTTTATTGAACCCATACTGTGTTCAGTGCACTTTAACATTATTTTTCTCTGTCTTGAGCACTATCTTCTCTGAGTTTTGGATTCTGTCCTAAGACATGACATCATTTAATTCTTGCAACAACTCTATAAGGTAATTCCAGAAGTCTCAACATCTATTTTCTCAACTCATCAGGGAGCTGAGCAACCTTCCCCTGGGCCTGTCTTAAGTCATCCAGTGCTACTATAACAGAGATACCACAAGTGGATGGTGTCCACAACAGAAGCTTATAGGCTAGAAATCCAAATTCAGGTGTCAGCTCCACTGGAAGGCTTTCTTTTTTGTCTCTGGATGAAGGTCCTTGTCATCAACCTTCCTCCGGGCTAGAAACTTCTCCACACAGGATCTGTGGGTCCAGTGAACACCCACTGCTCCCAGTGCTGCTTTCTTAGTGATATGAGGTTCCCCACTCTCTGCTGGCTTCCTTTTACTTTCACCTCTTATAAGATGAAAGGTGACATGGGCCACACCCTAGGGAAACTTCTCTTACTTTGGATCAGAGATGTGACCTTAGTAAGGGTGTTACATCCCACCCTAACCATATTTAACATAATCTAAAACAGGCACACATTAGGATTTACAACATATAGGAAAATGACATCAGTCACAAAATGGAAGACAACCATGCAATACTGGGACTCATGGTCTAACTAAACTGACACATATCTGGGGAAGACACAATTCAATCCATTACACTGTGTTTGATCATGAAGTCCTGAAAGAGAACCATTCACCTGTGCAATAGCAGAATGTTCCTTGAGCCCTTACACTCGTAAACAAGAACAGCCCTCTAGATGAAAAACGTTTCTTTTCCTTTTAAATGATGTTGTAAGAGATAGAACCCCTATGGCTCCAGGAACTGACTGGTGGGCTTCCATTAGTAAAATTGTCTTTGTTGCTTCCATGCTCTGTACTTCAGCAATATCCAGCTGCTTGTTCCCCAAACACCCCTTTGCAGGTGTTTGCATAATACCCTTCAGCCCCTCCTATTTCTTTTCTTTTAATGAACTTGTTTTAGTCAGCTACTGTTGCTCTAAAAGAGATACCACCAGCGGATGGCTTTAACAAAAGGGAAGTTTATTTTTACACAGTCCAGTAGGCTACAAGTCCAAATTCAGGGTGTCTGCTCCAGGGGAAGGGTCTCCCCCTCGTTGGCCCTAGAAGAAAGTCCATGTGTTGCATCAGTCTTTGTTCAGGGAGCATCTTGGCTCAGTTCTGAAGGACAAGCTCTTCCCCTGGTGCTGCTTTCTTGATGGTGTGAGGTTCCTAATTCTGTCTGCCAGATTTTTGCCATTATAGCTCAAGAGACTTCCTCAAGCTACAAAACAAATTTATACATTGAATCTTGCTCTGTCAACACAACTGCTGCCCATACACCCTCACTAACATCATAGAGGCAGGATTTCCAATATGTAGCAACATCACACAATACCAGGAATTACAGCACAGCCAAATCATTACAGATTTTTTAGGTAACACATTCAATCCAGGACAGAACTCTTATTCATCTTTCAAGGTACAGCCACGGTGGTGCAAACGACGACTACTAACCATAATGATTAGCCATTCAAACCCACCTAGAGATGCCTAAGAAGAAGGCCTGCTTTAAAAAAGTCACAGCCTTGAAAAATCTGTAGAGCACAGTTCTACTCTGCAACACATGGGCTTTCATGTAGGTTAAAAACATCACGAAGTTTAGTAAAGCATATATGGCATCCCCAAACCCAATGAATTTACAAAATAGACAAAAGTGGGAAAACAGACAAGCATGCTGCCACAGCCATGTCTGCCTGCCAACAGATGTTGCAGAATCATCTGTATATGTTAACATTACAAAATGGATAAAACCACTGAAAGCTTCACCTTTTCACAGGTTGGTTAGAAACTGTCATCTTACCTTTTGAATTGTCTTTATTGACAATCACTGGTACAAGTTTCAGTAAGGACAGTCAGAAGTCTCCTCATTGGTCCAACAAATCTATTCACTAAATGTTAATAGAGAAAGATAAGAGTAAAAAGTCTCTTGTGTTACGTTTTATTGGCTTACATGAAAGCTTCCCTAAAGACATTTTCCGAGATTATCCTATCTGTTGTCTTTATACCTCAGGGCTCAGTTTATGTGACCTTGGGAGTCCAGCTCCAGCTGAGTCACATTTTCAATGCTTAAGGACCAGGAATGATGACTCCCATATTATTTCCTGAATCAGTTACTTGAACTGAAATTGACTCCACGGTAACTGGTTTGGGGTTTTTGTTTGTTTGTTTATTCGTCTTTCAACATCCCCAACTCAGATAGCCTATTTAGTGAAGACTTACCAAGGTAGGCAATTGAATTTGGTTGCCTCTGGTAGCTCAGCACTTAACTGCTACATCTGCTTAACCAAAAGGTCTTCAGTTCAGATCTGCCAAGCACTCCTTGGCAACTATGGGACAGTTCTGCTCTGACTTATAGGTTAACTATGAGTCAGCATCGACTCGACGGCAGTGGGGTCTTTTGAGGGGGTTCGTATAAAAGAAGAATGGATCTTGTCTTCCGTTGGGCTCAGGAGCACCTTTATTCTCCTTTTCCCTCTCTTTCCCACGAGGCTATAAACTCCTGGAGATAGGGAAGAGAGGAGATTGTTTTTATCAGCCTTCTTGTTCTCAACTATTGGAACAAGACCTACCACGTAATATATTATTGCTAATATTCATTAAACACCATATGCCAAAATTTCTACTCCTTGGCTTTTATATCATTTAATTCTCCCAACAACATCATGTGGTAGGCATTATTGTTATCCACTGCAATTTTTACATATGAGATAAATTTATGTGATTAAAACTATATATATATATATATATATGGTCTCTTTTTCTCTCTCAAAAAGCGTCACTGTGAAAAAAGGGAAGGAAACAAGCATATATATATGGAAAAGAGTGTCGTTGTTTTATATTTTCGATAATCTGTCTTTATAGAAGGAGCTGGGTTCTCATATTAATGCATTAAATTCGTTGCACACTTATGCTACGCATTGCCTCTAAAAACTCCACTGTACATTCATGAGAGGTTGAATGAAGAAAAAGATTAAAAATATTTTAGTAGGATTATGAAAATGAGTTTGATCCTGCAGTGGACTCCTTGAAAAGCACACTTCGAAAACCACTAGATGGAAAACTTTAATTTTTTTTGGACAATGTTTCTGCTTCAGGATTCCTCTACACATTGCTAGTCTGATGAACGTCAAAGAGAAAAGGTAAAAAGATCACCATAGGAACAATTTTTCTCATTTCCTTGTTGTTGTTTTCTCTTCCCGACCCAAAAAACGGAGCAGCGTTGGTGGTACGGGGATGAGCACAGCTGCCCTCCCAGTAGTTGACCCGGTTGGGTTCCCGGCCAACGCAGTAGGCTGACATTTTGGAAACCTTGGTGGCCTAGTTAAAAGTGCTACGGCTGCCAGCCAAAAGCTTGCCGGTTCGAATCCGCCGCCTCCTTGGAAACCCTGTGGGGCATTTCTATTCTGTCCTACAGAGTCGGAATCAACTGGACGGCAGCGGGTTTTCTGTGTTTTTTAAAATGCTAAGGGAAACAGTCTCACCGTAACCCAAGATGGCAACCTCCACTTATAGTTCAGTCCGTACAATGACGTCACACCGCGACGGCGACACACTCCCTCACCGATAGTGCCACTACACTTCCCAGAATGCTTTGCCAGCAGTACGGTATTGGTTTCCGTGGACGGAAATGTACCTGACTGGGCGGAAGTAGGGGCTTTTAGAAGCTGGGAAGGTGAAACTGGAGAGGTTGTGAGTAGACGTGTGGCTCGGGCGGCGTGGCCGTGAGGAACTTGGCTAGGAGAAGGTCGGCTGGGAAGCGCGAGGTAGCAACTTGCTAAGCTTAGGGCCCAAACTCCTGAATCCTTTCGGTAGAGTTGGGAGGAAACAGATACTGCTGTGGAGGCGAAGTCTCCGTACCATGTCTTGCTATTTTAGTTTTTCTTGGAATCACGTAAGATGAATTTCAGCTCTTGTCACAACACAAGGGTCGTTGGCGCGATTTTGTCGCGACCAGGTCGTGAGGGTGGGGCTGCTGGTGATCTGACTCAGCTTTTAGAGCAGTTATTCTCGATTGATTTGCACCCTGGTCTAAGTCGGAAACCTTTGGGAAAAAGAATAATACAGATGTCCTGGCCTGACGCTAGACCAGTTAACTCAGGATGCGTAGCTGATAGAATCTGGGCTGTGCATTTCTTAAAACATCCCAGCGTTGTGTTTTGCAGCCAGCATTGAGAATCATTCATAGACCGTGATACTTATCCCCCACGGAGGTCATTGTTAGGACTGCTTGCGCCAAGGCATTTCTTCCACGGGAACCTGCATGGGCTCTGCCACACGCGTTTAGATTAAGGAGATGAATTTGGCAAGGACTCTGTTTTGAGCTCTACCAGAAGCGTTTTCTTTTTCTTAGCATAATGGTGCTGGAAAGACAGTTTTTAGTTACTTAGGACCACGTTATTCATGTTGAATGAAAACTAAGGCTGTTTCATTTTTATTGCCGGTGTTTTAACTTCTGCCTGTTTTTTTTTTTTTTTTTTTTTTTTTTCCTACCTGAACAAAACGTGAGCAGTGACAGATAGAAAAGTCACATTAACATCAGTCTCTTTTGTTGTTTGTCAGCTCAGGCGCCAAATTTGTCCAGGAAATGAACCTCAGTTAAAATCTTGTTTATGGGCTTATGGTGAACTTTGTTTTTTTTGTTTTTTAGTTATTAATTCCAGTGACAGGAAACTTGTGCTTTAGGCCTTGTGCACCTAGTGATCCCCAAAGGAGGTTTGTTTAGGTGTGATTCATGGGGGGGGGGGATTTTTTTACATAAGCTCCAAGACATAATGTATTTCCAACTCTTTCCAGAGCTGCAGCTTCACCTTCCCCAGCATGGGGGAGAAATCAGAGAACTGTAGTGTTCCAGAAGATCTGCTCAGTGGCTTGAAAGTTACAGATCCTCAGGAATCAGAGAGTATCAGCCGTCCACTTTCTAATTCCAAAGATGAATATTTCCAGAGCAAACTGCACAAGGATGTTCAGGCCCATCCCCAGGAGGACCAGGGGGAAGAGGAGTGCTTTCATGATTGCAGTGACTCATTTGAGAAGCAGGAGCCAGGAGTAGATAAGGTTGAAGACAAACCTGATGATGAGGATGTGAATTCCTCTGAGCTAGATGAAGAATACCTATTAGAACTGGAAAAAGATATGTCAGATGAAGAGAAACAGGTAAGTGTTTTACGTATTGTTCATGATCTGTTACTTACACTGCTTTTTCAAGTGAATGAATGCGGTTAATATAGACCACTTAGTCTGCAGGGGAGAATAGTCTTTTCCCTTTTTGTGGTTATTGCTTTAGTAGTAAGAGTCTGAGATAAAGCAGAGCACGGCAGTAAAATACTGAATGTGCCTGCACTGCTTGGAAAAAGCTTCCGTTTTGTTCCGTGAACTTGAAGTTCTTATATTCACCTTGTACTTCAGGAGTCTGAAATACTACAGTCCTTTTGCTTAAAAAGTTATATGTACACACACACACACACACACACACACACACATAGTAAACCCAGTGCCACTGAGTCAGGTCCGACTCATGGCAACCCTAGAGGCCAGAGTAGAAGTGCCCCATAGAGGGGCGCCTGGTGGATTTGAACTGCTGATCTTTTGCTTAGCAGTCGTAGCACTTAACCCACTACACTACCAGGGTCTCCCAGTATACATATATATATGCTTTTTAGCTCTGCTTTATGTCCATATTTGTGTTTGTCTGCTGAAATGCCATTTTGTCTAAGACTACTGAGGAACCTTTTATCTGAGGCTATTTAGGATTGTGGTGTGCTACCTGTATCTGATAATAGGTTACTAGCAAAAAATGACTTGTGATGTTTTGGTTACAGAGGGCAGTGCCTGAGACTTGTATCATTTATGGCATGTAACATTCTCAAGGAACAAAAGTGTGTGATAGTAACTGTTGTTTGTTGAACACCTACTGTGTGCCAGCCACTGAACTGAAAACGTTAGTCATGTTTTCACTTAAAACTCACTGTGAGACATATTGCTATCACTCTCCAGAGGAACAGAGCTAAGAGAGCTAAAGTAACTTGTCCCACATTATACATCTAATAAATAGAAGAACTCATTCTTAAACCTAAATCTCTTCAGCTTGCAAAGCCAAAGAATAATGCAAAATTCAATAACAAAAACAGCTGTCTTGCAAAGCAAGCCAAATGCCATCGAGTTGGATCTGGCTCATGGCGACCCTAGGGGCAGGGTAGAACTGACCCCCAGAATACTGAAGGAGCGCCTGGTGGATTTGAAAGCAAGCACACCAGTAAAAGGTATATACTCCTACATTTTTTTAGCCTCTGAGCCACATCTTTGACTGGGTGAGACTGCACTTTTGGAGACAAGACCGTATACGGGTCCTCGATGTGTTCTGTACTATCTGAATATGTCTGCAAAGAATTTAATGAAGTTGCTTATGCCTCTAGAGAGCTCAGTCACTGAACAGGTTAGATTGATTGGTAATGGACTCAGATAATAAAAATGTCCAGTGTAACAGCCAGGGTAACATGAGAGGAACATCTTTTCTTTATCTCTCTTCAGACAGTTTTTGTTGTCAGATATATTGGCTTTAGCCTGGATGTGCTATTTTTGTGTTATCGTGTGCCACAGAGGAAACCCTGGTGGTGTAGTGGTTAAGGGCTGTGGCGGCTAACCAAAATTGGTGGTTCATAAATACCAGGCGCTCCTTTGAAACTGTATAGGGCAGTTCTACTCAGTCCTGTAGAGTTTCTGTAAGTTGGAATCAACTCGACAGCAATAGATTTGATTTTGTTTTGGTGCCACAAGAAAAAAGGGAGAAAACCAAAACAACCAAACCCTTTAACAGTCAAGTCAGTACCAATGTATAGCAACCCTGTAGTACATAGTAGACTTGCCTCATAAGGTTTCCAAGGAGTTCCTGGTGGATTTGAGCTGTGGCTGTAGCTGGTAACTACTGCACTACCAGAGTTTTTAGAAGGACAAGAAAGGGCACAAATGAGCCAATCTTATAAACTACATCAGCAGAAGTAGCTTAGAACATTAGAGTAAGTGCTGTGTAGGGTCACTGTGAGTCAGAATCGATTCAGTGGCACTGGGTTTGGTTTTTGGTTTACTGTTCAGTAACATGATTTTCCAGAAAGTAGTTTTTTTGGTTCAGTTGTCATAATGATGCAGGCTTTTTATAAACATTGATTAAATGCCTGTGTCAAAAACTTAGCAGTGTTTGTCTGATGCCTACATGTATGTTGCCCTGAAATCCAGTAAATTTTCTACAAGGGCATCTCTGTTTGACATTCAAGTGTTTTTGTTCAAATAACCACATATTGCCTATCCCAATTTAATAAAACTTTGTCTCATGGGGCAGGAAATCACAATTTAAGTTCTTATATTGTAAGACAGTTGTTATTATTGTCTGTAGATGCAGTGTCATCTAGATAACAAAATGCTTTATTCACTTTTGTGTCCTTTTTAAAATTGAGACACAGTTTACATGTGGTGCAACAGTGTAAGTTCTAATGTGTCCAGTATAGTGGACAGATATTTATACCTGAATAACCCACACCCCATCATGATAGGAAACGTTTCCAGCAGGCCAGAAACTCCCTTTGCCATTCATTGCTTCTTCCCCACTCACCAATGCAAGAACCACTTTTGTGATTGCTTTCATGGTAGATGGGTTCTTTCTGTTCCAAGATGTCATCTAATCATACAGTAGTGTTCACTTTCAAAATATAGTCTCTACTGTTTTGTACTTTTTATGTCAATCTAAATGGTTTTACAACTTAATTTGAAATTTTAATGTCTCATAGCAATAACATTGTGTGGTGATTGCCCTCTTATTTTTTGAAAATATAAACCATTAACTTCACCACCCTGTGAGAGTGCAAACTGCTTTTATCTGATTTTGGTGTTACTCACTGCTTTTTGTACTATTTAGAAATTTCTTAGGGAAATGATTATCAAGAAGCCAGACACAAAGATGAAGAAGAACTCCTTTGCTACACAATGATGAGGTTTACAAGGTCTGAAATTACGCTTGCAAACTCATCCTAGAAAAAGTGTCACATTCTTCATTGCTGAATATCACTATAGTCACCTTCAGATTGCTCCCCTTGGGAAGCTATGCACCAACACCAGCACCTTCGAAGCAGTTTTGAAATTCTTTTTTGGAATAGCAATCAGAGCTGTCATCCTGTTACCCTTGATATCCTGAACATCATCAAAAGGTCTTCCTTTCAATATTTATCTTCAAGTAAAGAAAAAAGCTATTGGGGCCAGATCAGGTGAGTAGGGAAGGCGCTCCAATACAGTTAATTTGTTTCCTGGTTAAAAACTCCCTTACAGACAACTGTACAATTAAGTTTGCGAACTTGCCACCACACCACTGAGCACAATGGCCATTCCAGAAAAAAGAGTTCCAAAATTGCTTTGAATGGTGGACTAGGCACCAGTGTCAGTGCATAGCTTCCCAAGGGGAGTACTTCAGAAGTGACCATAGTGACCCTCAGGAATAAGGTATGTCTCACTTAAAATAGTTCAGTTCACAGATTTAATTGTTAGACCGCGTATATATTGACTTACAGGTCGTGGACAGGATAGCTTTGAGCTTGACTTTCAAAATTAACAAAAGTTGAGGTAATTCAACCAAGAAAATAAACACAAATGACCAAAAATTTGTGGAAAGACATTCAGTCCCTAATTTTTTTTTTTTAATGCAAATTAAAACATCTCAAAATAAAAGTTATATCTGGTCTGTGAGGTCAGCAGTGTTGATCTGATGTTGATAAAAGGAGGCCATAGCAATTCACACAGTAGTAGTATGAGTTTAAATAGTTAAAACATTTCTATGGGATACAAGTACCAAACCTTTATATGAACATTTCTTCAGAACAATAGATACTTCCTTGGTAGTAAGAATGCTCTGTATCTGCACTGTACAGTGCTATGATCACTAGCCACATCTGGCTTTTGAGCCCTTGCATTATGACTTACAGCTGTGGAACTGACTGGGTTTTCTTTATTTTAATTAACTTAAATTTAAGTAGTTACATGTGGTTAGTGGATGCCGTATTGGATGGTGAAGCTTTAACCCCTCAATTTTCTTCTAACTGTTTATTTTAAGGAAATTGAGACGTGCAGATACGTATACAGAGACACATGTTGCACATTCATAATTTTGAAAAACTAGAAAAAATGTTGGTAGTGATCAGAGGAAAATACCTTAAAATTTTTTACATACTTATCCCAAAAAGGCAAACATCAAAGCCACTGCCATCAGGTCAGTTCCAACTCATAGCAACCATATGGGTCAGAGTAGAAGTATCCCACAGAGTTTCTAAGGAATGCGTGGTGGATTTGAACTGCCAGCCTACTTATGTAGCCCTTAACCTCTACATCACCAGAATTTCCCACATACTTAAGTCAGTGGTGTACAATCCATTCATTAAAAAGAAAGGGAGAAATCTTAGATATTAATGCAGACAGATGCCCATAAGTTAAAAATTCTTTTGAAGTTAAAAATCTATTTGAAATTAATACTTACACATAAAAGTTTGACAGGCTGTGTACACTCATTATCTTTGGGATATGATTATTAATGAATTTTTATATTAAATGCAACTCTTTTTTATTAGATGAAATTTATAATCAGCAACAAAAGTAACAAAAAATTATTCCATTTTGAGTCTATAAAGAAGTAAAATTTGATTCTTTACAACCAGGGTAGACATTCTTCAAAAAAAAAAAACAACATAAAACTGAGCTTTGAGAATTTAGGAAGGAAATGCTGGCATAGAAGCTATGTATTACTAAGTTTCCTAAGTTTCTCTTTGGATACAACCAGGTATCAGTAGCCAAAGTCCATTTTTTACACTAACTTAACTTGCCTTGTGGCTGAGGAGATAACTTAGGCTCAGGTAGGGTTCCAGTTCTCAGAAGAACTCATAAGAGTAAAGGGAGGGGAAGACAGTTTAGGTTTGTTAAGAAGAGGCAGAATCTCTTACAGAGGACACCGTGTATGTGTGTGTTTATTTTAACAATTAAGTCTTAAGTGTTGATGAAAAGTTAAATGTAGACATGACTACCTATAAGGATGGGATTTTTGCTAATATTTGAGATATGTGAGGCAAATAAGAAATTCTCAAAGGCTTGGCTTTGGTGGACAGATCTGCCAGCAGAAGGTTTATTACTGTTATAATAGTGTCATACAAAGATGTTTACAGTATCCTGTATGCTGCAGTGTAGTGGTATTGCTCCTGTGGACAACTTGTCACAATAGTTTTCTGAGTTTTGTGCAGGCCCAGTGTAACAAATTCACTGGGTAATTGTTGTGCACACTGAAGCTTGAGGACCTCTGTCCCAGGACTTTGCATACATAGTCGTCCTTCATCAAATAGCTGTTGAATGAATGGTATGGACATCTGACGTGAGAGTCAGTAGTTGGCCTCACAGGTAGAAATTTTATCTCACGTATTTGTTCAGAAAATACTTGTATTTCTTCCACATGCCAGGCATGGTTGGAGGCCCTAAGGGTACAGGGTGAGTAGCAAAGATAGATTTCCATTCTCTCATAGGTATATTCTAGTTGGGAGGTATGAAAAAGAGTTAAATGATGTGACACAGGAGTGGGGGTTTGGAGGATGAGGAGGAGTATTTTATTGTAGATGTCTGGTCAGGAAAGCCCTCTGTTGAAAGGTAGCATTTCAGCAGACACTGGGGCCGGCGGCAGGGGATGGGTATATGTAGTGAGAAAGAGACAGACATGTAAGATCTGGGGAGAAGAGCTCTTAGCAAAAGGAACAGTTAGAAGAAAGCTTTAGCAAGGCAACAAGCTTGGTGCGTTCTTGCTGTGCTCATGGCATGGCAGGACCAGTGACTGGAGCACAGTGACCAAGCAAAGAGTGGTTCCAGTACACTAAGCCAGGGCCCAGGTACAGAATGCTTCGTAAACCGTGGAAACTGTAGTGGCAGAGTGGTGAAGAGCTGTGGCTGCTAACCAAAAGGTTGCAGTTCACATCCATCAGGCACTGCTTGGAAACTGTGGAGCAGATTTACTCAGTCCTATAAGCTGCTGTGAGTTGAAATAGACTTAACAGCAGAAGATTTGGGGGTTTTTGGTTTGTAAACCATGGTAAGAATTCTCACTTTATTGCAAGTGCTGTAGGAAATATGAATAATTTCAAGCCAGGAAAGAGACTGAAGTTATTTCCATTTTAGTAAGACTCTTCTAGTTATGCAGAGAATGGAGACTGAGAGGGAGAGGAGGGGCCCCAGTGGAACACTGAGACCAACTAGGGCCTAATGCAGTAGCCCAGGCAAAGATGATGGCAGTTTGAACTGTGGCTCTGAAGAGGTGATAACTTCAGGATATATTTTTGAGGTAAAATTGGCAAGTCCTACTGGTACATTTGGTTCTGGGGAGGATTGAAAGTGAGACGGTAGAATAATTGATTGGCTTTAGCTACTGAGTGAATGGCGCTGTCCTTTATTAATATGGAAAAGATGGAGAAACTTTGACTTCATTGATGGTTTAATTTTTGTCTTTAAATAGGAAGTTTTTAGTAGTAAGCCAGACTGCAGATTGTCATTGTGATTGGCTTGCTCCTTGTTTGTACATGGTATTCATTTACTGCTAGATGAGCAATTGATTCATTTAAGTCAGTGGGTCCAGAAGTCTGTTGCTTAGTGAACATGAATTCAGAGCACATCAATTTTCATTAGGCTCTGAAAACATGGAGGGTTTTTCTTTAAGACTGTTACCTCTTTAACTGGGGACAATTATCTGAGTGTTCTCTCTTTGAGAACTGTAGTTATATTTCAGTTTGTTCCCTGTTCCTCTCTTTTTTCTAAACTTACATTACTTAACGCCTTTTGATTTCCGTGCTTCTGCCTCATTGCATCATTTCATAATCATCTCAGTACTGTTTTAACAGTGGGCATATTTGCAGGGAACAATCTTGATTATTTCCTCACAGCTAACTTTCATTCATACCAAAATCAAACCCCACTGTTGTTGAGTCAGTTCTGACTCATAGCAACCCTGTGGACAGAGTAGAACTGCCCCATAGTTTCCAGGGAGCACCTCATGGCTTTGAACAGCCAACCTTTTGGTTAGCAGCCATAGCACTTAGCAGCTGTGCCACCAGGGTTTCCACTTCATCCACAGTGGCTTGAATATCCTTGTTAAATTTGTGAACCCTTTCCAATTTTGTTTTTTCCCTTGAATGTCTAATGGCCATTCTTTTGAACTAAGGTGGCCAATTTTGTGGATTTCTTAGTGTTACCAGCATTGAGTGTAATGAATGCTGCTGGCAAATAGCTTAAGTCTAAAGCAAAGGGACCTTAGATTTTTGACCTTGAGTTTAAGCTAGGGGAAGTAAAAAATGTTTGCTCCAAAACATGTGGGAGCTAGTGGTATGTATCTTTAGATTCTGGTGCTGGTGAATTGTTAAAATGGCATTTAGTATGTCCTGTGTTTATTAAGGATGATTACTTAGATGATTACTTAGTTCCCAAACTCAGTTGTACAGGAATTACAGACTTACTGATTAACTATGCAAACCCTTCTGACTCGATGGCACGTGGCTTGGCTTATGCAAACCCTAGAGAAGAGTGATTCCACAGAACTGTGACTCGGTGGCTGAGAACCTAGTCAGTTAGCAAGATACCCAGTTAATTTTGATATGGCTGGTCTTTCAGAAACAGAGCCATATAGATACAGATGACCCGGCTTCCAAACAGAGAGCATTGACCAAAGCAATTGACTGCCCGCATGTAACATTAGAAGAGTGGTTTACTAACAGAATGTTTTCTTTTGCTCTCCTAAAAGAAGGGAGCAAAATTAAACAATACCTAAAAATAGGAAATGTGTTTATATTAAACCAGATCATGGGAAATAGGATTTTCTGAGTTAAGAAACAAGGAACTAGTTTTGAGGTCAATTCCTCCTAGATCAATCTTCTTTCCTCAGAAGGGTAAGACTTTAATAGAGTCAGATTCTAGCTATAGCTTAGACCCAGAGATCTTCCCTTGGGATTCCCCACTTGTAGAAAGAACAAATATGTCCCTCTGTGTAAAGCATATGATGGCTGTTTTCAAAGAAAACAAAACTGAAAGTTTTTATTGTTTTATTATGATAAAGAATCCCCTCAGCCAAGACCAGTACTGAAGCCAACACTGGAGACAAAGATTGGACTGGACTGAGGGACACAGTGATGCAGGTGGCGTGCATACTTTATGGTTTAATATATATATATGAGGCTGTCCAACTGATTTCTTTAGAGGGGAGAGAAGTGGGTGGAGAGGAGGGGACAAGTGTCAGTTGAGTGGATACTAGATGGAAGGAGTGGAGGGGTTGAGTGTGCTGTCGCAGGGTGAGGAGAGCAGAGAGAGTTTCATAGCGATGGGTGCCCAGGGTTTTCTGTGGATTGTAAACTTTAAATTAATCACAATAAAAAAATTTTTTTGAGAAAAAAAAGGTAGAAAGAAAGAATCCCATCAGAATAATCTGTAGACTGGTGTTCCTAACTCTTAGTGTTTGCATTCCAAGTGTGGTTTTTCTTCCCTCCTACATAGGACTATAAAGTAGGAGGTTTTCTGACAGGTGCCTTCATTTTCCAATACTCTAGCTAGTGGGGGGGGTTTGTTTTGTTTTTTCCAACTGTTCCTTTGATCTCTGGGTACATTGTTTAAAGTTATGCCTAGGTTTCTTTTGTCGGAATTGCTTCACAGAGCTGTAGGGGGAAGCAGATAGCTGTTGATGAATTTTCAGTATGGAAATTAACTCGTTGATGTAAACCTCTTGGTTTTTTCTGTTACTTTTCTGTTAAAAACGTGTACACCACAGGATTATTTGAGAAGATATTTTTTACATGTATTTAATGCAAGTTTTTTTATTAATAGTGTTAGAAAGGATTTGCAGTTGTGAATTCCCAAATCAGCTGTGTTTATGCTACATGTGTGACTGTTGCTAGCCAGCCAGTACATTGCAGAGGGTCTCTGATAGAAAGGGGCTGTTTTAGCATTTAATAAGGGGACAGAGGAACATGTTTGCCAGGTTATGCTAGAATTGAAATTTTCATTGCTTAAAATTCTCTAAGTTCTTTATTTACTTCCATTAAAAAAAATAAAGCTCAGAATCTTTCTGTAATATTTCAAACAAGTAAGTTTATCCATGCAAAGCTGTTAGCACATTGTAAGTACTGTACACTTAGCTATTTTTATAAGTTACTGCCATGGAAGCTTCATATTTATCTAATATTTATTAAGTCTCTACTGCTGGGTGGATACTATGGTATGTGTTTTTTTATGTGTGATATGAATTATATAGCTGTGGAATCAGATTCTAATCCAGCGTCAATAATCTTAGCAAATTAGGATTGCTGTATTAGAAAAACAAGAATTTTCAAGGTTGTAGCCAAGTCATGGTTACAATAAGAGTCTTCACTTAGCAATGTTATTGCAGCATTTTTAAGTCCTTGTTTCTCAGATTTTATACTTCAGAAACAATACTTATAGTTTCCACCCCCATTCTCCTTTTCAATATTATTTAATCTCAGGCAAATAAAAGTTAACATACGTAAACCTCAGATTCAAGTAAATTCTTGAAAGTTAGTCAGGTATCTCATTCAGCAGATGTTTAGTGAGTACCCAGAAGACATAGACAAGATTGGTTTTCTTAAAGAATATGATTTCTCTCCTCAGGAAACTCAGAGCCCAGCTAGGGAGACGTGTGACTGTGCTTACATTTTCATTTTAGGTCATTTTCATGGTTTCCGAAAGTGCTCTAGTTAGCATGTAAATGTTGTCCGGTGGCATGGACAGGCGCCTTCTCCATACTTGGTGCTGTTAAATCTCCAATAGTTAGCACAATGGGGACCCGTTAGAGGCACTCCAGGAGTGTGTTGAATGGCTGTGTTATTATAGAGGAAGGAGCTTACCTCCTTAAAGGATGAAAAATGATTTCTCAGGTGTAATGACCCATTTTAACTTTTTATTTAAGTACTGACTAAGTATTTTGTAGAGTGTCTTTCAGTTGAGTTTACCTGATTTTTTTGAGTTACATTTCCGTGATGTGGTTGAAGTTAGGTATGTTGGATAAGAATATCACAGAAGTGATGATGTGCATCCTGTCAGGGTATGTGGCCTTGCTTTATCTTGTTACTGGTGATGTTAACTTTGATAGTGTTTTTGTGGTGGTATGTGTCCTCTTTCTCCACTGTAGTTACAATACATTTCACATTATAAATTAATAGAAATTTTAGGAGAGATAATTTAAGAGTTTCTTACCTTAGCTGTTTTCTTCCTTGCTCCATTTAGTGTGGCTTATGTTACTCATTTGTAATGCAGTTAGGTTCTTTGTTACAATTTGTATTCCAGTTTGCGTTCCCTTTGTGTCATCATTTAATTGTTTAGGGGCATTTATGGAAAGCCCAGTGGTATAGAGGGTAAGTGCTATAGCTCCTAACCAAAAGGTCAGCAGTTTGAATCTACCAAGTGCTGCTTGGAAACTATGGGGCAGTTCTACCCTGACCTGTAGGGTCACTACTGAGTCAGAATTGAACTCAACAGCAGTGTGTTTGGTTTTTCGGTTTGGGCAGCATATGTGTAAAAACGGTGTGGGGAAATGTCTGGCTTCCTCTAACTTCACAAAGGGAAAGGAGATTCAACATCACCAGCCCCAGACTGATTCCTGTGAGGTGTAGGTCAGACATGCCTCTCTCTCTCTACCATCTTGACTAATTCTGACTCCAGCCGTCCCTCCTGCAGCGCTGTCTGCTTCTTAGCTGGGTTTGGTAACTCATTGCAGTGACTACACAGAGCTTACCTGCAATACTCACAATAATGGTGTTTGTTAGGGAAGTAATAGGTGGTAATTCAGACTGGGAAACACTGAGGATACAGTTCTTCCATCAGGACAGCCTCTTTTCACTTGTGACTATAGGTATGTCTTTCCCTAGTCTTCTGCCTCAAGGCACTCAGGTTTCTCTCTGTGGACTGGGAAGCCTAGTGCGTGGTCCCTCCTGCGGTAGCTTCTCGCCATCTTCAGGGTTACAGTATGAAGCGTAACTGTGGTTCTAATACTCAGAACAACGTACGAAGAAGTGTCGTTCCTTCTTCATCCCTGCTGCCTCATTGCCATTCCTCCACTGTTTTTCCACCCACCTCCTGTAGGTAACCAATCTTTGCAGCTTCTGGCTTATCCCTCCTGTATTTCTTTTGCACAAAGAGCAGATACATGTATATTTCCTTGTGTTCCTTTCTTTCTTCTATGAAGAATAGTAGTGTACTACAGATACTTTTTTGTACTGTGCCCAGTTCAGTTAACAGTGTATCCTGGAAATCATTCTGTATCAGTACATAGAGAGCTTCCATGTTCTTTTTTTCAGCAGCATAGCTCTCCATTGTTTAGAGGTACCATCATTGAGTCAACCATGCCTATAGACCTTTTTTTTACTTGTGTTCAGTGTTAAGTAATTACAAACATTGCTTCAGTGGATAACTTCATGCACATGTATTTTCATATTCTTGGAGATGTATCCTGATGGAAGATTCCTAGAAATGAGATTGCCAGGTCCAAAGGGAAGGGCATGTGTAGTTTTACTTATTTATTTGTCTGCTTGCTTGCTTGCTTGTTGTATTTCTTTTTAGGAAAAACCTTTGCCACTGAGTCATTTCTGACTCATAGCAACACTTTAGGACAGGGTAGAACTGTCCTATAGGGTTTCCAGAGAGCAACTGACTAGTGGGTTTGAACGGCCAACCTTTTGGTTAGCAGCCAGACATTTCCTTTTCTGAAGACGTGTGCCAGTTTGCATTACTTCTACAGTAGGAGTGTTGTTACACTTTTTAAAGTTTGTCAGTATCATAGACAAACGATGTTTCAGTCTTACTTTTTTCTAATTATAAGTAAATTTGAATTTTTTTCATATGTTTAAGTGCCTTTTTTGTGTTCTCTTTTTTTGTAAATTTTTCTTCTCCATTTTTCTTTGAGGCTTTTGGTCTTTTACCCCCATTTTTAAAAGTTTTTTGTTTTGTTTTTTTATTAAGGGTTTAGTGCTTTGTGGTCTCTATTGTAGGTATCTTCTCCCATTTGCCAGATATTTTTTGAATTTGTTTATAGTGGTCTGTCTTGTTTTAGTTTGATTTGTTTTTGTTTTAGCCATATAATTTTTTCTTTTTTAATTTTATCAGTGAATTTTGAGTCATAGTTAGAAAGTCTTTCCCTGCTCTGAGGTTAGAGATGAATTCACTTAGTTTTCATCATGTTCTTGTTTGGCTTCACTTTTTACTGTTAGATTCCCAGTCCAGTTGAA
Source organism: Heterohyrax brucei (assembly GCA_028571685.1). Lineage (NCBI taxonomy): Eukaryota > Metazoa > Chordata > Mammalia > Hyracoidea > Procaviidae > Heterohyrax > Heterohyrax brucei. Next base: position 178,802,781 of record CM053141.1, read on the forward strand.
GGTTATTCATGTATATGCTCTGAGCTGTTGATCTGATTTTATTTTTTCGCAAATAACTACCAGTTTGTACCGGCACCTCTTTAAGAAGTCCATTTTTGCTGCAGTAACCTAGCTAAATTTTAATAGCTACTAATACAGCATTTCTATTCTTTTCCAAATATACTCACTTTTTACATCTTTGTCAGAATGTCATTTAAAACCTAGTTATAAATGATATTGCTTTATAGTGACATCACTTGCCTAAACAAAGAACTTTGTTTAAACTTAGATTGTATCATGATTCAGAAATTTGAACGGTGGTAACATTTTAAAATAACCGGAGAGATGAATAGGTCAATAGAGAAATGCTTGTTAAGGTGTCTGTTTTCAGTATTTCAAAATTCTTTGTCTTTAAGAAAATACATGTGATGTTCTGTGTTAACTCTATGATCCAAAAAAATATATATATATTTCGTGGAAAATGAGCAAGAATACATAAGTTCTCTAAAAGATTCCGAGCATTTCTGTATTTGTGAGGACACGTAAAAATTGAATTGGTCCGTCCACAAAGAGGTAGAAAGGGAGTCTGTTTTGCTAGCTCAGTGAAAATGGTTTTGGATTTACAATTTAAAAATTTTAAGACCTGTGGCCCAAGTCCCTGATTTCATTGAGGAGGAGGTTTATTTTTAACATGGATCCCAAAATGATTGTCTGTCACCTTGGGAGTCAGTAACATAATCTGGCACAGTGTTCTGTTTTGAAATGCCCTAATTCTTGGCAGGAAGTGGTGTGTTTTGTAGTTTTGTTGAAACTGGATGTTTTAAGTATTGTATTGTAGCAACTTTGGATTCTGACTTTTCTCCCAAATTATCTTTGTTGATGCTGTTTAATTGTTCACATAGTAATTTACCTGGAGTAGAGCCGTGAAATCCATTGTTCCTTCATTGTAGGGCCACTGGTCTATCTGCTCAATTCTTTTGGTTATTTTTTCCCTCATTTTTAATTTTGAACATGACTTTCTGCAAGTTGTTCTTGTTTCTGCTTACACGAGGTCAAACAATCAAGTTCTCTAACTCATCCTAGAAAAAAGTGCTACATGCCTCATTGCTGAGTATCACTACAGTCACCTTCAAAGTACTCCCGTTTGGAAGCTGTGCACCAATGCCAGTGCCTAGTGCACCCTTCACAGCAATTTTGGAACTCTTTTTCTGGAATATCCATCAGAGCTGCCATCGTATGAGGTCTGACATTTAAGTTTGCAAACTCATCTTAGAAAAAGTGCTGCATACCTCGTCGTTCAATATTGCTATGGTCAGTTTTGAAGTACTCCCCTAGGGAAGCTGTGCACTGATGCCAGCATGTAGCCCACTCTTCAAAGCATTGTTTCTTAAAACAGTTAAGGCTTCTACCTGTTGCCAGTAGAGCTGATAGTTTTCAAGTCTGCTTAAACTTTTGCTTATACTCTGCCACCTGGATCCTCTTGCTTCTCCTTTGTACATGTACACAGACTCCTGATACAACCAGAAGCAAAAAACACGTTGCCATCAAGTCAATTTTGACTCATTGTGACCCTCTAGGACAGAGTAGAACTGCCCCATAGAATTTCCAAGGAGTGCCTGGTAGATTCAAACCACCAACCTTTTGGTTAGCAGCCATAGTGTATAACCACTATGGCACCAGGGTTTTTCTAGTAGGACAAAAAGTGAATAATTTCAGCCCTCTCCAGTTTTTGCAGGCACACGCACACCATCTCCAGTTAGCTAGGAATATTTGGAGAGCTTATCAAGCACCTCTATGACTGTTTCTTTTCCTGTATCTCCTGTTAATATTTCCAGTTAATCCATGGGTTTACTGCTTGCCTTTATTAGGACTGCAACCTCAGACTGACTTTCCTGTTTGCTTGCCTCTCAGAATGGTACTTTTTAGTGATGGCACTAGTGGACTTGGGTTTCCCCTGCTGTTCCAGATCAAGTTAGCCTCCTGCAGTGAAACTGGTGGTGGTTCATCCCCTCTCTTGTGCTCATAAGAAATGCCATGTAGAGTGATTGGGGGCAGTGAGGGGCAGATTGTGTGATGTAGGAGCAGTCCCTAGCAAGTATGCCACAGATTCCCACAGTTTTGTCACAAATTTCAGTCGTGTTCCGTGAATCAGTTTTTCTTACCTTGTGGCAAATCTTAAAGTAAGAGCAGTGAGAAGGGGGTGCATAAACACAAGAATGGAGTGAAGAATAAGCCTGGTGAGATTTGAAGGTCAGTAAGGAGATCGGACTGTTTAGTATAGAAAATATGTAGTATCTTCTCCCAGTATATGTAATATTGGGAGATATGATTGAATAATGTGAAATAGAAATTTGATGTAGTGTAAAGAACAGCTGACTTATGAATCTTAATTTCTCACCTGTGAAATGGGTATTTAAATACTTCCATGCCAACATCTGAGAATTGTCTGGAGATGCAAATGAGCTAATATTGTGACAGCGTGTCTTTTGTGGTTGTTGTTGTTGTTTTAATTTTTATTGGGATTAAGTGAAAGTTTGCAGTCCAGGTACATTTGTCTTATAAAACCGGAACACACACCACACCTCTCTACAACTCTTTATCTGTTCCTCTCACCCTGTGGCAGCACATTTCTCCTTTGCATCCTGTACTTCCAGTATCCAGTTAGCTACCTCTTGTCCCTTCCTCTCCACCCTTCTCTCTTCCCTCTAAAGACGAACTAGTTGGGTAGCCTTATGTGTGTATTATGCCAAGAAGTACACACACTGTCTGCATCACTTTATGTCCCATAGTCCAACCCAATCTTTGAAGGGTTGGCTTTAGTACTGGTTTTAGCTCTGGGCTAACAGCAAGTCCAGGGACCCTCTAGGATGTTGGACTATCAAGTCTGGTCTTTTAATAGACTTCTAGATCCTCTCTTCCCTTTATCTTGTGTTATATCAGGGACTCTACATTGTGTTCCCTGTTGGGGCGGTGTTTGGTGGTGGCCCGGAACCATTTTGTTTTTGCTGGTCTCATGCTTATGTAGTCTCCCAGTCATATGGATCCTTCTGTCTCCTAGGCTCATATTTGCCTCATGCGTTTGGTATTCTTGGTTTTCGTCTGCTCCAGGTGTTTCAGGACCAATTGATGTTCCTTAAATGGCTTTTAAGACCCCAGGCATCCCTCACCAATGTGGAATGCAGAACAATTTCTTAGGGAAAAAAATTAGTTATGGCAGTTGACCTTGATGTCTCCTGAAACCTTGGTCCCCAGACTGCTGTCCATGCTACTCTGTCCTTTAAAATGTTAGGTTGTATTTAGACAATCTTTTTGCTTATCGTGTAGTCCAGTTGTTCTGACCTCCCTCTACTGCATGTGTGATAGCAATTTTTAAGCAGTAAAGTGCTGTATTGGTATGTAGTTTGCTGAACTTTGAATACCAAACTGAGAAGTTTGCAGTTCAGTGACAAACAGTTGAAATAAGCTCCACTCATCAAGGGTCCTGTCTGGGGTTTTCCTTGGCAGGTTCATGTGATGATTTATGATACAGAATAGTGTCAGTATATCCCTCTGAGTTTTCAATGATGGCAAGGAAGTAGCTTTTTTGAGTACTGAGTAACAAGTCCTATAAAATTCTTTTGGTTTCCATTCTTGTGAATATGAAATTCAAGAACAGATGTTTCCCTGTGAGGGCTCTCTGAAATGTGTTAAAAGGCAATGTAGAGGCATGTGAGGGAGCTCCTAACCACAGTAGATGTTTCCCTTTATAGCCAGAGCCGGGAAAGATTTGCACTGATACGGCTGCAGAGTGTCGGCACTACCAGTTCATTTATGTGTGAACGGTTCTGGCACTTAGCATGCTGAAGTAGGACCTGTGTGCTGTCTGTAAAATCTGTCCTTGAGTTCCAGGGACATACACAGTATATGTGCCATCCTTTGGAGCAGGAATATATTCAGGCAAGAGAATAACCCTCATCTTTGTACTGGGATCAAGTCAGTCTCTTGGCACAGCGGAGAGTGCAGCTCTCTTCTCAAAGTGCTATTTTTAGCTGTTTCCAAGGAGACGTTCAGCATGATATTGATAATTACATTAATCCTCAACTTATACAGTCTGTGGAGAGGGAAGCAGCAGCTCTTTTCTATGTTTACTGGCTAATTGGTCACTGGATTGTGATTTATCGTGAGAAAAATAAAATGTATGAGAATAATTGGCCTCAGAAATATGTTTCAGAGCCTTTCTCTTTGCTAGTTCAACTTTTAGTCCCCCTAATTACACACCCTGAGCATGTATGTGTCTAGCTTGTTCAGGCTGGCCTTAGCAGTAATTTCTTACAGGGTCAGGCTTTAGCCATTGGGAACTTGATGTTATAAATTTATCTAGAATAATTAGACTCTTCAAAAAAAAAAATTCAGAAGAGCCTGATCTGGCAGTCTGTACTTTATCTGTGTTCATACAGATGATTTTGTTCCGGAGATTATAGATCAGGAAGTAGCTTGAGATTAAAACAAAAGAAATGGAATATTCTTGAAGAATGGACATTTAAGTGCTGTTAACCTGATAAACTGCACAGCTGGCATTTGTGGTTTTTAAATAACTGTTAACTAGATTTGTTACAGGATTTTCTTGGCTATCTAGTATCTAGTCCTCCGCTCTCCTATTTGGGAAAATTCTCCACTGTGTTGAAATCTTGTTAAATAGCAGTACCCCACATCCCTCCCTCCATTCCCTGTCAGCCAAGGCTTGTTAGCTAGGCTGGCCCGTTGCATACACTCAGCTAAGACTTTGAATCTGGATTGAATGAGGCTAAGAAAAAGGACTGGTTAGAATTTATTTGGTGCCATTGCATCCCTGTCCTGGCCAGACTCTTTTTCACTAAAAGATACTTAGTTTTTTCTTCTTGACTTGCAGAGCTTACTTGAAGTCTGCGTGTTTTATAAGCTTCTGTTAATTTTGTGGACCCCCTAATATCTTTCCAGTAAGTTTTCCTTCCTTTTTCTTTTTGTTTGTTTGTGTGTTTTAAATTGGAAAGATCCTTCCGGTTGCATCCAAAGTCATGGCTAATGTAACTGACAACATTACAATCCAAGCACTTTCCTGTTAAGGTAAATCCAAAAACAAACCCCCTGCCATCAAGTTGGTTCTGACTCACAGTGACCCCGTAAGATAGAGTAGACCTGCCCCGATAGGGTTTCTGAGGCTCTAAATCTGTGCAGAAGCAGACTGACATATCCTTTTTGTGAGGAGTGACTGGTACGTTCAAACTGCCAACCTTTTCGGTTAGCTGCGCTGAACCGCCGTGCCTCCTAGGTGGAGCTCTGTAAATAGAGCCATGTTTTATGTTTGTGTGCCTCTCCCCATTTTATTTTTTCTTATGCTTTAAGAATAACCCTAAAATGTATCTTAAAATGAATTATTGCATCTGCTATGTCTCTGGCACATAGTAGATACTGTAAAAAAAATTACATTCCATTTGTGATTTCCTTTTGCTTTTTATTGAGATTTGTGAAGTGCTCTGTTTCATCCATAGAGTAACAAGGCACTTGGAAAAAACTCTAGTTTGATCAGTAAGATATTTACAAATGTCTCCAGGTATACTATCTTTTTGCTTTAGTCCTAATTTTAGGAGTGTAAACTGTTTAGGCTCCCTCTTCTCCTTGTGCGTGAAATATCCTGACAACAGTATTTCCTTTCGCTTAAGTTTTTATTTAGTTAGAATTCTTCAAAAATAAAAGGTTTGGGGGAATTCTTTGTCAAAAAAAAGCACCGTCAGAAGGTGGCAAGCAGATAGGCACTTCTCCTTGTGCCAGCCGGGTAGATAAGATGTCGGCAGCTGAAAGCACACAGGGACTCAGCACGTGTCAGCTTTGCTCTGCAAGGTGACATTCATTCTGCCTTTGAGTTGGCCATCTGTGTGAGTTTCTGAAGAAGCTAAAAAAGAGATTTGTTTATCTAGCTTTCATCACATTTTCCTACACTAGCATGCTAACAGCCCAGTGCCCTGACCCCACAGGCTAAGCTGTTACTCTATAATGCACTCTCACAATATGGTGTGTGTCTTCATGGCAAACTGTATTTGTAAGTAAATCAGTACTAAATTACTTATTTTACAGAAAAATAATAACTAACATTAAATCAAGACTTTATTTGATGCTTTGCATACATTAGAAGCTGTATTAGAAGCTTTGCATACATTATCACATTAATCTATGGAGCAACCCTGATAGAGCACTCTGGTAATACTTGGCTGCTAAAAGGTGGATGGTTCAAACCAACCCAGTACCTCTGCAAGAGAAAGGCATAGCAATCTGCTTCCATAAAGATTATAGCTTAGAAAATAAAAAACTGTGGCACAGTTCTACTCTAACATGGGGTCACCATGGGTCAAATTGACTCAGCAGCACCCTGCATCAACAAGGAGTACTGTTACACTTTATTTTTTATATAAAGAAACTAAGGCTTTTGAAAGATTCTGCATCTTGTCCAAGGTAATGCAGTTAGTAAGTAGTAAAGTCAAAATGTGAGTTTACGAGGGTGTATACACCAGTGGGGATGTTCTTTAGTTTTATATTGAGTGAGTAGAAATTGAATGAAATCTTTGTTACCCTTCGATGTAAAAGCTAAAACATAGAAAGTAAAGTACATGCGAAAAACCTAGAACTTGAGTACTAAACATCAAGAATATGATTAATAAAAGGGTGAAAGTCCATTAAATGGGGAAAAGACAGTCTTAAGAACTGATGCTGGCAAAACTGATGTCCATCTGTATTTTGTGTGTCTCTGTGTCTGTGTCTGTGTCTGTGTCTGTGTCTGTGTCTGTGTCTGTGTCTGTGTCTGTGTCTGTGTGTGTACAGGACCCATACTTCACACCATACACAAAAACTAACTCAAAATAGATTGGAGACCTAAATATAAACCCTAAAAATGATGATGGAATTATAACTCAGGACAACGCTAGGGCCCTAATGCATGGCATAAGCCAGTACCAGCCAGGACAGTGCACAAGCTTCGGGAGATAAACTGGGAGCTTCTAAACATTAAACACATATGTTCATCAAAACATTTCACCAAAAGAATAAAAAGAGAAGCCCACAGACTAGGAAAAATTGGGGGCTGTAACATAGCTGGCGAGCATTTCATCTGTAAAGTCAGTAGAATACTTCAACACCTCATTAATGAAAAGACAAATAATCTAATTAAAAAATGGGAAAGAATACAAACAGACACTTCACTAAAGACAGAACTCAGGAAGCCAACAGACACATGAGGAAATGCTTTCAGTCATTAGCTCATTAAAACAAAACCAGGCACATTGTTGTCAGTCACTTTGAGCTCATAGCAACCCCACAGAATAATGCAGATCAGAACTACTGTAAAGTACCATCCATCATGATTACTACAAGAATCAAAAAACCCAGAAAGTAACAAATGTTGGAGAGGTTGCAGGGAGATTGGAACTCTTACGCACTGCTGGTGAGAATGTGAAGTGGTACCACCATCATGGTAAACAGTGTGGTACCTCCTTAAAAAGGTAGAAGTAGACAATACCATACAACCCAGAAATCCCAATGTAGGAATATATCTTGGAGAAATAAGAGCCTTCACCCAAATAGACACGTGCACACCCATTGTCTCAGTCGTCTAATGCTGCTATAACAGAAATACCCTAAGTGGATGGCTTTAACAAAGGGAAATTTATTCTTTCACAGTCTAGTAGGCTACAGGTTCAAATTCAGGACGTCAGCTCCAGGAGAAAAAGCTTTCTCTGTTGGCTCCGGAGGAAAGTCCTTGTCACCAGTCTTCCTTTTGTCTGGGAGCATCTCAGCGCAGGAACCCCAGGTCCAAAGGAGACGCTTGCTCCTGGCACTGCTTTCTTCATGCTGTGAGGTCCCCAATTCTTGCTTGCTTCCCTTTCCTTTTATCTCCTGAACGATAAAAGGTGGTATAGGCCACACCCCAGGGAGACTCCCTTTTCATTGTATCAGGGATGTGACCTTAGTAAGGGTGTGAAAACCCCACCCTAATCCTGTTTGACGTAATCCAGTCTTGCCTCATTAAGCACAGGCAGAGTATTAGGATTTACGACGTACACAAAAATCAGTCACAAAATGGGGGACAGCCACACAATACTGCAAGTCATGGCCCAGCCACATTACCACACATGTTTTGGGAGGACATAATCCATAACACCCATATTCATTGCAGCGTTATTCACAATAGCAAAAAGATGGAAACAGTCTAAGTGCTCATCAGCAGGTGAGTGGATTAACAGATCAGGGTACATAACACGCAGTGGAATACTACACAGTAGTAAAAGAACAGTGATACATCCACAGAGCATCTCACAACGTGCATAAATCTGGAGGGCGTTATGCCGAGTGAAATGGGTCAGTCACAAAAGGACAGATATGGTGTGAGACCACTACTAGAAAAACGCAAGGTTTCGTAAAAACAGCGTTGGGGTAGTATCTGACCTCCACCTTCATGAGGGGGAAGGAGAATCAAGATCAACAGCCCAAGACTAATTCCTATGAGACAGGAGTCAGACGTACTTCTTTGCCATCTTTACCCAGTCTGACATCAGCTGTCCCTCCTACAGCACTGTGCTGGGTTCCATAACCCGTTGCTGTAGCCACATAGAACTCACAGACCATACTCACAAATACAGGATTTGTTAGGAAGTAGCCGTTACAGTTCAGGCTCAGAACACTCAAGGTACAGTTCTTCTATTAGCATAGCCTCTCCCCAGCCGTGGCTGACAGACATACCTCTCCCTGGCTCTCAGTCTCAGTCTCAGTCCAGAGGCACTCGGCTTCCTCTCTGTGTTGTGGGAAGCCTGCCACGCTGTCTTCCATGGTCTAGGAAGCCTGCCACGCTGTCTTCCGTGGTCTGGGAAGCCTGCCATGCTGTTTGCTGTAGTCTGGGAAGCCTGCCACGCTGTCTTCCGTGGTCTGGGAAGCCTGCCACGCTGTCTTCCGTGGTCTGGGAAGCCTGCCATGCTGTTTGCTGTAGTCTGGGAAGCCTGCCACGCTGTCTTCCGTGGTCTAGGAAGCCTGCCACGCTGTCTTCCGTGGTCTGGGAAGCCTGCCACGCTGTCTTCCGTGGTCTGGGAAGCCTGCCATGCTGTTTGCTGTAGTCTGGGAAGCCTGCCACGCTGTCTTCCGTGGTCTGGGAAGCCTGCCACGCTGTTTGCTGTAGTCTGGGAAGCCTGCCACGCTGTCTTCCGTGGTCTAGGAAGCCTGCCACGCTGTTTGCTGTAGTCTGGGAAGCCTTCCACACTACCTACTGCTAGCCTGTCCTTCCTTGGTGGAGGTCTCCTCTCTGCTCCAGAATTGGCTCTTTTAAGGGAAAACTGACCATTTCCTTTGGCAGGCCACAGTTACGGTGTCACACAGTCACCTGGATAAAAATTACAAGACCATGGCTAGAAAGTCCATACACAAAAATAATCCTACTGCAGGTTTATATGCAGAAAAAAAAAAATAATCTTCGGTGGTTAAAAGAGGGAATGATGGGGATGGAAAGCCACTAACTATTTAATAGACGAACACTAACTGTGGGCAAAGGAAAGATAACACACGGCATAGGGCAAGCTAGCACAGCAGGACTAAGGCAAAGTCGCATCCAGACACCTCCAGGGACTGAGCTGCTGGGGGTGAGGTTGGGGACCAAGCTGTAGGGGGACCTATAGATCAGTTGGCAGTGGCATAGTTCATAAATAGTGCTGAATAGCATCCACGGTCGTAAAAGCTTGTAAGCAGCCATCTAAAATACCTCGGTTGGTCCTATCACATTTGGAGCATAAGAGGATGAATAAAACCAAAGACGTACGGAAAATACCAGTCCAGAGGACTAATGGACCAAGTGAGCCATAACTCCACTAGCCTGAGTCAAGGAGAAATAGATAGTACCTGGCTACCACCACCAACTACTCTGACAGGGATCCCAGTAGAGGGTTCCAGACAAAGAGATAGAAAAAGAATAGTGCAAAATTCAGTTTCATTTAAAAAAAAAAAAAGATCTGACAGAGACTGGAGGAACCTTCCTGAGTATAGCCCCTGGACACCCTGCTAACCCAGAACTGAAGTCTCTTCCAAAGTCCACCTTTCAGCTAAAGATTAGACCAGCCTGTGAAACAAGGAGTAGCACATGTGAGGAAAGTGCTTCTTAGTTCAGGCAAGCTTCTAAGACCAGATGGGTAACATGTGCCAAAAAGGAAAAAGAAGACAAGGCAGAGGAAACCTAGGTAAAGGGACATGGGGAGCCAGTGGTGTGAAGGGAAAGGGGGAAAGTGCTCTCATGTTTGGGGTGTTACAACCAGTGTCACAAATGATTTGGGTATAAATTTTTAAGAAACCAGTTTGCACTGTAAACTTAAAACAAATAAAAAAATACAGTTGACGCTTAACTAGATGATCTCGTGTTTTTCCGGTGTATCCATCTGAGATCAGGTAAAAACAACCTAGTTCTTAAAAATCTTAACTGCTGTCTATTTAATAGTCTTAGGTATAAAGAAAACTCACTCTTTTAGTTGTTGTTATTCTCTTGTATTATGTAAAATTATGTAAGTCTCTGATCTCTTTCAGAAAAGAAGAGAAGAGAGCACTCTACTAAAGGAAGAGGGAAATGAACAATTTAAGAAAGGAGGTAAGATCATTGTGTGAGCACTGATGGCTGATCCTCTTGACTCCTCATTCTTTTTTAAGTTTTGTGAAGAGGCATCAAAAAGCATTTGGAAACAACCAGCATACCTACACTTCTAACAGTTCAGTGTTGTTTTCCAGCACCTTGGGATTTCATTTTTTAACTAGGTTCAAAATAATTTTAGCTGACAGTCATCAGTTAGCAGGTATTTCTTATTACAGGCGTGTTTTTTCTTTATTGTAGTCTGTTTTTTTTAGGTACAGTTAAGTGAATTCCAACTCACAGTGATCCTGTGTGCAACAGAACGAAACATGAGCCAACCCTGGGCCATTCTCACATTCATTGCTGTGTTTGAGCCCTCTGTTGGCAGCCAGTGTCTCAGTCTGTTTCATCGGAGGTCTTCCTCTTTTTTTTTTTTGCTAACCCTCTACTTTAGCAGGTACAGTGTACTTCTCCAGGAACTAGTCCCTCCTAATAACATGTCCCAAAATTACAGGTGATAGTAAGTCTTACCATCCTTGCTTCTAAGGAGCATGTGGCTTTATTCCTCCAAGACAGATTTGTTCACTCTTCTGGTGGTCCGTGGTATATTCAGTTTTCTTCACTAACACCATAATTCAAAAGTATCAAATTCTTCAGTCTTCCTTATTCATTGTCCAGCTTTTCCATACATAAGAGGTAATTGAAAATACCAGTGCTAGGTCAAGTGTACCTTAGTCCTTAATGTGACATCTTTGCTTTTTAACATTGCTACCCACACATGTATCAGTTTGTCCTACTGTGGTGGCTTGCGTGATACAGTGATACTGGAAGCTTTGCCACTGGTATTTCAAACATCAGCAGGGTCATTGTTGGTGGACAGGCTTCAGTGGAACTTGCAGGCTAAGACAGACTAGAAAGAGGACTTGGTAGCCTATTTCTGAAAAAAAATGGCTGGTGAAAACTGTATAAGTATCAGCAGAACATTGTCTGATAGAGTGCCAGAAAATGAGTCTTTCAGATTGGAAGACAGTCAGAGTACGACTAGGGAAGACCTGAAAAAAATACCATCCAGTCAGTTCTGACTCATAGCAGCCCTGTAGACACAGCAGAACTGCCCCATAGTATTTCCAAGGAGCAGCTGGCTAATTCAAAGTACTGACTTGCGGTTTAGTACCCAAAGGCTTAACACTGGAGCTGCCTTCAGAGTAGGGTCGACTTTAATGATGTAGATGTAGTGAATCGGATCCGACTGGACGGCACTTGGCTGGCTTGGCGTAGTAAAGCTTTCAGGACCTTCGTTTGCTGATCTGGCACAACTCAGAATGAGAAGAAACAACTGGAAGCATCCATTAATAATCAGAATGTGGAATGCGGTGAGTGGCGTCTGGGGTCTTAAACGCCGCCATGCTGCCATCTGAGGGTACAGCAAATGGTCCCAACTCAGCAGGAACAGATGATCACCAAGAACCAAAACGACATGGGGGAATGAGAACCCGGAAGACAGAGAGACCCATTTGAGTGGGTGACTACATCAGCTTGCGACCAGAAGAATCAGATGGTGGCTGGCCACCACCAGTGATAGCCGTGATAGAGCTCACGCAGTTGAGTCTCACTGGCAACACAAGAGTAAAAAGGGGTACACCCTGAAGTCTCCACTGAAAGACTGCAGTTGATGTTCCAGGGGCCTCAGGGTTTCCCTGGAAGCATGGCCCCTGGCCCTGATGCTGCCCCTGTCCGTAAATCATAATGGGGGTCAACTCTTCGGACAGGAATGGATTGGACTTAGCAACACAGTGAGCATATTATGTGTGCATTTTATGGTTCTGTGCATCTAGAGGATGTCATCCTGCTGACCTCTTACTGGAGGTGGAGGAGTGGGTGGAGAGGAGTGGATAGGAGATTGTTGGGAGGATAAGACATGTATGGAGAAGAAGAGTGTGCTGTCACCGGGCTGGGAGAGCAGAGGGAGCTGCATGTAGGTGGGCATGCAAATTTATGTGAGAGTGTACATTTTCACTCAATTATAATAAAAAAAAGTAAATAGTGATAATAACCAGAATGTGGAATGAACGAAGTATGAGTCTAGAAAAATTGGAAGTCAGAAATGAAATGGAACTTATAAAGAGCTATATTCTAGGCATTAGTGAGCCAAAATGAACTGATACTGGCCATTTTAAATCAGATGTTCGTGTGGTCTACTTTGCTGGAAATGACATTGAAAAGGAATGGCATCGTGTTCATCATCATAAAGTGTATTTGAAGATCTTTTCTGAAGTACAGTGCTGTCAGTGATAGGATAATATTCATATGCCTACAAGGAAGACTGGTTAATATAGCGTATCATTCAAACTTATACGGCATCCACTGATGGCAAAGATGAGAAAACTGAAGATTTTTACCAACTTGTACAGTCTGAAATTGATCAGACATGCAGTCAAGACACATTGATAATGACTGGTGAGAAGCAACAGTAGTTGGAAAATAGGCAGTATGTCAGTTATTTCTTGACCGCTGCTTCCACAGGCATTGCTTGTGAACCCAAGTAGAATGGAATCCTTGATAACTTCAGTGTTCTTATTGGTCCATTATGAGGCTTTTTGTTTTCCTTATGTTGGGGTGTAATCCGGACTGAAGGCTGCGGTCTTTGATCTTCATCAGTAAATGCTTCAAGTCCTCTTTCTGTCAGCAAGCGGGGTTGTATCATCTGCTTGTCATGGGTTGCAAAAGTCATCCTCCAATCCTGATGTCACATTCTTCTTCATATAGTCAGGCTTCTCAGATTATTTGCTTAGCATGCAGATTGAATAAGTATGCTAAAAGATACCACCACTCGTGTACCTGTTTGTCCTACTTTGGAGCCTTGTGTGTTGATGTGATGCTGGAACCTATGTCTCTAGTATCTCAAATACCAGCAGAATCACCGTGGTGGGCAGGTTACAGTGGAGCTTTCAAACTAAGACAGACCAGGAAGGAGGGGAGGGCCTGGTGAGCTAAGCTTGATGAATAGCAGCAGAATATTGTCTCAGACAGTGCTGTCAGATGAGCCCCTCCAGTTGGAAGGCCCTCAGTATGCATGTCTGGGGAAGTGGTATACCTCCACAAAGTAGAACCTATTGCCATCAGCTCAGTTTCGACTCACAGCAACCCTGTTGGATTCAAACGGCACACCTTTTGATTAGCAGCCGTAGGTCCTGGCCACTGACCAGGGCTCCATATGAGTAGAATGAGCTTTAATGATCTGGAGGGAGTAAAGCTTTCAGGACCTCCTGTAATCTCTCATCTATTAATCCAGAAATAGGAGGGTCGGTCGGGGAGCTTTGTGGCAAAACAGTTGGACTGTTATTGTGGAAAACTCCTATCTTTAATGGTAAAAGGGCATTTGCTGTGTGGCTATACAGGCTTTGGTCCTCACTTGCTCCAGGGATCTAACTCCTCCAGCGTGGCCTAGGGAAGTATTTTGTTCATGCTTAAGTTGTTTTATCATCTGTCTTTCTCCTTGGATATGTTCAGTAGACAGATGATCTTCATGTCCTTCTGCATTTTGTGTATTTGCTTAAGAATAAGTTGGTTTCACTCTAATAATCTGAGGAAGCTGTTTGATCTTAAAACAGCTTTCTGTCACGTTTCAAGGATACCCTGGTGGCATAGCAGTGAAGAGCTATAGCTGCTAACCAGAAGGACAGCAGTTGAAATCCAGCAGGCACTCCTTGGAAATCCTGTGAGTCAATTCTGCTGTGTCCTGTAGGGTTACTGTGAGGCAGCAGTGTGTGGTGGTTACATTTCAAAGTGGATGTGCTTTACAAATCTAACAGTGTTAACATTTTCCCCTAGTTATTTTTGTCTTGTTTTGTTTTGTTTTTTAATATCATAGTGTGCTTTAAATGAAAGTTTACAATTCAAGTCAGTTTGTTATACAAAAACTTAGACACTTATTGTTAAGTAACCCTAATTACTCTGCATGCTGTGACAGTGCATTCCTCCTGCCCGTATTTGTATGTTTTAAAGTATTCTGCTTATTCTGGTTTAGGAAGCCTCTTTTTTTCCCAATAAAATTGATGATTCTAATTTTTAAAGCACATTGCTTTCATTTTTAGTATTAAATATTCCAACCGTGAGAAAGGAGTGGGTGGTTATTATCTGTTAGTACTCAGATTATAATTCTGTGTTACTCCATTTAATGTCTCTCTCAACATTTTTTGGATACAGTTTAGTTTTTATTCAGGGTGACTGACAGCAGGTCTCTTAATGAAGAATTTTTCTTTTCATCTGAAACAAGGAAATCTCTTACTTTATTATGTCTAGTTCCCTAACCCCCTTTCGAATTTCCTTACTGAGCTGGTAAAGCAAGTGAAAGCTATAACCAGAGCAAACCCATTGCTGTCGAGTCGATTCAAACTTAACAGTGATCCTATAGGACAGAATAGAACTACCCCATAGAGTTTCCAAGGAATACCTGGTAGATTCAAACTATCAGCTTTTGGTTAGCAGACTGAGCACTTAACCACTACACCACCAGGGTCTTGAATGAAAGCTACATAGGCCATTATAAAGGCATCTTTAGCATTGACGGTTCTTCAGCTACAGTGGGTTGTAAATTCAGTTTATCAAGGAAGTGTCATTAGATTGCCATAAGTAAAGACTATTTCTTTAAAGAGAGAGGTAAGTAAAAAATGATTTTTTACTGCCCAAGATGTAATACACTGTGACTGTCTTTTTACTTGAAATCTTTGTCCTGTAATTGGAAAGTGGTACATTCTCAGATCCTATAGACTGTCAGCAATAAAATTATAATGACCTCTCTCCTTTTTCTTGTAATCCTCAGATTATATCGAAGCCGAAAGTTCTTACAGTCGAGCCCTGCAAGTGTGCCCATCCTCCTTCCAAAAAGACAGGTCTATTCTGTTTTCAAATAGAGCTGCTGCAAGGATGAAACAGGTATGTATGTATCTTTGACCTTTTTCTTCTATGAGAAAGATTGACTTAAGTGTTTTCATAGCATAATTTCTTTTCAAAAACAAGCTTAGAGACTCAAAGTCACTGCCTCCCTTTTCCCACCGATACATTCTTGAAGGGCATATGGATGACAGAAGAATATTTTGAAAAACTTGAGCCAGATTACCCTTAACATTCCCTGTTAAAACACTGAGTGAATACATTCAGGGAAGGAAGACTGGCCAAGTTTCCACTAAAATAGGGCAGGTTAATGAAGCAAAGAGCCAAGTAGTGCATGTCCTAGAATAGCGACAGCTGCCTATTTAGCCCCCTGGAATTCTAGGTAAAAACTCGGAGACAGAGGGAAACACTGATTAAAACTGGAATTAAAGATTCATATTTCTAAGATTCTAATTTTTCTTACTCATTTGGAACGATGAGTTGAAAAACAATAATAACACTTTTTACCTGTGGCTACTTATATCTCAAGTGTAGAAAAGAAGAAAAACCAAATTGCCATTAAGTAGAGTTCAGCTTATAGCAACCTTAAAGAAAGGAGTAGCACTCCCTAGGTTTTCCAGGTGGGTTTGAACTGTCTACCTTTTGGTTAGCAGCCATACCTCTTATCCACTGTGCAGCCAGGGTTTCCAAAGTGTTTTTTTAAAAAAACAAATCCATTGCCATCAAGTTCATTCAGACTCATAGTGACCCTATAGAACAGGGTAGAACTACCCCATAGAGTTGTCAAGGAGCAGCTGGTGAATTTGAACTGCCAGCTTGTCAGTTAACAGCTGTAGCACTTAACCACTGTGCCACTAGGGTTGCCTCCAAATTGTAAAAGGGAGGTTATTTAATATACCCTTAAGCTTCTTGAATACTCTGGGGATCAGTTCTACTCTGGCCCCTAGGGTCGCCATGAGTCGGATCCGACTTGACAGCACTTTGCTTGGCAAGCTGCCGTGAAGCAGGCTCAAGAATGGATGAAGCAGTTTTTGTGTTTGCTCATTTAGATCACCCACTTATTGTCACTTTCCTTTGGATGTTGCCTGAAATCCTTTTGGGCCACTACCTAAATCACTTTGGGTAGCCACGTTTTTTCAAAAGGGGGAAGGGGGAGGGGTTGTTTGAATGCTTGAACATACAAAATACAGGGGGAGTTGTTGTTTTAACCCTGACTTGTGTATTTTATTACTAGATTCACTCTTAAAGATGAAGGAATTTCAGAGGGATTTGTGTGGTGTGGAAGAAGAAATAATTTTATAGAGTATACAGAGATATTTTGCATCAAAGAAAATATATTTTTTATTTTAGTTTATTTTAAACAGTATTCACTAATGTAATCCACCAATAATGTAATCCACCAGCTATTTCTACCAAACAGTTATTACACCTGGCTGGAAAATTCTGGTCATTTGCATTTGCTTCTGTACCTTTCTATATTTTTCCTTGTTGCAAAATAGGATTAAAGGATACTTCTGGTATCAGAAAATACACAATATCTACTTGGCTCTTGGGACTTGGGATTCTTTGTTTCTACAAGTTGCCAAGTTATTGCTGGTGCTGGAGTTGAACTAGCATAAATGTCTTGAGTTAGTTCTAATATTTTGGCTACCAGATCTGAGGAAGAGAACTCTAAAGAGAATTGTGCTGTGAGTGGAGAGTTCAGATAGATCAGTGTTTCTCACTCTTGGAGGTAGAGATCCCTCTTAAAAATTCAATGAAAAGTTATGGATACCCTCTACCCCAGAAAAATATACATAAAATTTTTCTCTTGAAGTATGTCTGGCTACCAAAGCTTGTACATCCCTGAAGATCCTCTTTAGTTGCCACCTAATATTCCAAGGGCTCCTTTATGGATATCTGGAGCCTGGCATAATTATTTGGTTTGCAGATTTGTTTCAGGTTTCTTACTCTGGAGGAATCCCAGCCCCAGCTCTTTTTCCCTTTCATAGTGGGAAGAGAGTGTGAATGTCCTATACAGTGGCTGGGCTAATACAGTATATGTTCTAGCAAAGAAATTTGTAAGCCCATATTTGTAACCCTTGTGAAAGGAGCTTTCTTGAAAATCAGGTAATTGTCAGCTAACATTAGATTTTTTTGGAAAAATTTTTGTATTTATAAAGCCCTTCTTTAAAATGGCTTGTTCTTTGTTACCTGTCCTAACAGCATCTAGACGTGGCTATTAACAATTTTTTGTTGCTGGTCTCCTTGCTGTGCTCCTGTAGGATCCTTTTGTCTTTACACATTCATGGCATTCTTGTGGGCAACACTCTTCCATGAGCCAGACTGGCAAATAAAGGAAGGACTGTGAGTTTCGGGAAATCCCCTAAGTGAACTGGAGCTTAATTCTCTCATGAGAAAGCATACTGTCATTCTTACAGTGATTACCATAATACTGCTAATATTCTCCCTTAGCAATTAGGAAACAAGGTGCTTGTGGCAGGCAACAGGCCAAGTGACCACTGCTGGCAACAGTTGAAAACTGCTGACCTGGAGATAAGAGTAGTTGAGAGGGAGCTACACTCTTCCTATAGCTCCCCTGAGCCTGGGATGTAGGTTTGTTCTTGTGTTGTACTTTTGGGAAGAAGTGGTATAAAACTTTTACCCCCAAACCTCACTTCCTAAGACCTGTTTTTTCAGTCCCTAGGGAAATAATAACTTCAGTCAAGACAGCCATTTTTGATGGAAACATCAAGGGTTTTTTTTCTTTGTTTTCCTAGAGGTATTGGATTTTCCTATAGATTTTAGCAATTAAACCTTCATTGGATATGTCATAGCCTTTTTTTTTTTTTTCTGATCTGTAGGTTCTATTTTTACTCTTGGCGAAGTTTTTGATGCACTCAAGTATTTGATTTTTAGGAGATCCCACTTATCTAGCTTATCTTCTGGTGTTTGTAAATCGTTAATTACATTTTATATACTGTTTATGCTGTATATTATGGTCTCTAGTTTTTACTATATTTTTTCTTCCATAAACTTTATAGTTCTTGGTCTTATATTAAGGTCTCTGATCCATTTTGAAGTAGTTTTGGTGTATAGTTTGAGGTGTGAGTCCAGTTTCATTCTTTTTTTTTTTACAGATGGATATCCAGTTTTTACTAGCACCGTTTATTAAAAAGATTATCTTTTCCCCCCATTTAATGGACTGTGGGCTTTTGTCAAAGATCAGGTGGCTGTAGGTCGATGGATTTGTATCTGGGTTCTTGATTCTGTTCCATTGGTTAGTGTGTCTCTCATTGTACCAGTACCAGGCTGTTTTGACTACTGTAGCTGTATATTGGATCTGAGGTCAGGTGGTGTGAGGTCTCCTACTTTATTCTCTTTTTTGAGGGTGCCAAGAGGAGGCATAAGTGTTGGAGTTTCTTGAGGTATTAATAGGTGAGTGTCTGTCAAAGGATTCTGTAGTCAAATGCCATAATTTTGTGATCTAAATAGGCCAGTTGATGATAAGATACACTGAAACTTCATTACAGACTCTAGGGACAGGAAAAAATACCAGCACAACGTTTGTATATGTGAATTGTAAAGATGTATCCCCCTTCCAGAAACTTTAAAATATGAAAATGTGCCTTAGATTTATGGAAATCTGATAAGTTGAAAATAGTATTTACACAGAGTTATACAGATTCATCATTTTAGGAATTCTTAATGTGGCACTTAGTATGATGAACACTGGAAGAGGTACAGTAGAATTAGTGTTTCCCAGACTTGACCCTGGAGTGGCTTTTGAAATACAGTTACTTAGACATCACTTTAAAACATTCTACAAAATACTCACTTAGCATTTACTGCAGTAGAAATTATGGCAGTATTGAACACTTATTTGAACTAAATTATTTTTGTAATTTTGCAGAAAACTTCTAATTTGGGGGAAACAGGAATTTTAGAACAGAAAGACATATAGCATCCAGCCCAGCCTGCTCATGTTTTAGATAAGAAATTGAGCCCTACAGAAGGAAAGTGGTGTGGCCAAGTCAAGCAGCAGGTTGGCCTTCAGGCTGGAACTGGACTCCAATTCTTTTACCATTCAGTGTTTGCTATGCTTCTAGGCTCAGCAAATTAGTTTCATTAGCAGATACTTATTTTTGTATCTTGTATTTTGTTAGCAGATATTTTATTGTTTTGTATTTTTGTTTCAGCAGTGGTTACAAATTAACATACCTGTTTCCTGGAAGATACTACTTGGAATTTGATAGTATAACAACTAACCAAAGATGAGGATGATTAATTTAGTTATTCATAGATCAGTCATTTGCCCTAGCTAAATCATGTCTTCTGAATCAGCATTTTAATATGCCTCAGCAATGTAATAGGTTAACTACAATTTTTAGAGACATCTTACTAAAGAAGCTACTTAAATAATTTATTACCAGAAGGCTTTCAAGTCAGAGCCGCCTGTATGTAATTTTGAAAATAACATGCATGTTTTCTTATGATTTGAAGAGTATTCTGCATCTCCATAAATAGCTAATAATCGTCAGCTCATCTCACTGAGCCATTGAGCATTAAAGACAGAAGTAGGGTGATGCACACTAATGTTGTATTTCCTTTTAGGACAAGAAAGAGATGGCTATCAGTGACTGCAGCAAAGGTACAACCTTCTTTGTCATGTTGCGTGTTGACATACAAGAGCATTACTTGTCCTAGAGAAACCAGTAGAGAGGCTGTGCACCAGGTGTGCACTCACATGTATCCCCTTCCTCTGGGGCCTGTAGAGAAGAGGTTATATTCCACTGTTGTCACACATCTTGTAGGGTAGTCGTCTTGCTGTAAGTATGTTTTTGAATGCATAGTTCTCTTGTATTAGTAATATATGGGGAAAAATTCAAAGCTACTTGGGTGGCAAATACTCATGGAATTGAATTTACTTTCTGTAATCTCCAAATTACTTCCTTTGAGATTGAAATGGAAGATCTTAGCTGCTGTGTTAGGTCATCTAGATCTGCTGGGGAAGGAGGGGAATAAGGACAGTTCTGTTAGCAAAGTGGTAGCCTCCTCAGGTGGAAAAAATTCTTCCATACAACTTCCCATCATTTTCATTAATCTTTCAGGTTCTACATGCTGAATTATGCCTTTGCTATCTGATACTTGAAGTTCCATAAGGTCTTTTCATCCTACCAAAATACAAGGAGTCACTGCCCTCTGACTGTTGGATCTTTTTGTTTGTTGTTTTCAAAATTTCCTCACAGGCCAATAGTTATCTTGCCTTTCCAACCAACGTGGTATGGAGAAGACACACAATCACTTTTCCTTCTTCTCTTAACTGCCCTCAGTTTTTCCAGCTAATTACTGGGTTTTGTATTTTTTTCTATTTTTCTTCTCTGGATAGTGTCTGATAGAGTCCTAGAGCTAGAAAGGACCTTATGTGTTACCTGTGCCTCCTCTTAACCTTAAGAAGGAAGCCCGTCTTCATTTTTTTCTCTATATTAATTTAGCAGCCTTTTACTTTCTTCTTTTTTTTTTGTAGTATCTGAGTGAAACTGTTACCATACCAGAATCTAGCAAACTAATTCTGACCTGTTATCATCTTGGGCTGAAACTGGCTCTGAATGCACTGTTTTGTTTCAGAAGAAAATGTTTAACGTGCGTTGTCTGTGTGAGGCGAATGGATTTGAGGGTTTCAGTTAGGAACAGGCTGCTGATGTTCAGAGCTTCTTTCCCTGTAACCAGATGGTAAGAAAATGCATTGTGTGCTTGATTGCTGTGGATTAGGAAATAGTTGGTTTCTAGCCTAAGTTCAAGTGTAGAGAGGCCTGGCCAAGAAAATGAGGGCAAGGGGAGGACCTACAAACAAAGTGTTTTCCAAATTTGTTTCTGGATCTGGTTAAACCAATGTTGATTTGCTTAGGCATACTGGTGACAGGCAACATGCATTGTACCTGGAGGCAAAGTACATTGACATTGGTATGGCTTATTTGTGTTAGGGAACATATGTGGACATGCATCACACATGCACTCAGTTCATAAATCTTGGGAAAAGGCTTAACAGCTGATCTCTGGGGTCATGTTGGAGTCCACTGCTTGTAGTTCTATGGAACACCTTAGAGTTTTCAACCTTGGCATAAAGTTTAAATTCATATTCTTTGTATAGATTGGGAAATAGTATATTAGATTGCTCTGTTATTTTAGAATTTTTTAATGAAAATAATAATGGGGAAAATTCCTTTTCTTCAAAGATAATTGTACGTTTAGAAGCTATCTAAGACTTGGGGAAATGGGAGAATCCAAGTTCAAATGTAAATTAGAGGGTTCAGTTTTGTAAAAGATGTAATAGAGGTCTTTGGAGTGTTTTTCTAGCTGGATCTTCTAGCTGGAAGTATATAAGAGGATATGATGTACTACTGGTCCCAGAGGCATTAGCAGACAGAACCCATGAAATTGAATTGTCGGGGTTTGGGTTCTATCAGAAAACTATCTCCTGATGTCTTTCACAGTCAAGTTTACTGAAGGAATTGGCTATACCTGCCGTGCCTTGTCACTCCACTTCACTCGACTTGAACCCTGCCTGCTGTGAGGCGGGTCTTGTCATTGTCAGCAGCAGCTTCGTGCTGCCGGGTGGCTTCTCTCTCATGGTCTTACCTGATCTCTCAGAAGCATTTAGTATGTTGTATCATTCCTTCCTCCTTGAAAATGTTTTCTCTTGAATTTGGTTATACCACACACTGTTTGGGGGACTATTTTATTTATGTCCCACTTCTTTGGCAATTTCTTCTTCTCTGCTGGCTTATTCTCTTTCAACCTCAGCGTGTTAAAAGCCCCTAGATCTTTGTCCTGTATAAGGCCTTCTTCTGTCTTGTCTTTTCCTTGAATGATCTCATCTAGGTTTGAAGCTTTGAATACCATATACACGCTCACGTTTATAGCTAAAGCTCTGACTTCTACCCCGTAATGGACTCCTGTATCGTATAGCACACTTGGCTCTCTTCTTGGATAGCTGAAAAGTACTGCAGATTTCAGGTGTCCAGAACAACTGTGGGGCCACTCACTTCTTCCCTCTTGAGCCATACACACACACAGATACACAACTTGCATTTCCCTCCTTTTTTTTAAATCCATTCTAATAAATGGCAGCACAGTCCACTCACCTGTTGCAGCTAAAAGGCTTGGAGTCATCCCTGTTTGGTCTCTTTCATCCACATGGCTCGTTAATTGGAGTCCTTGTGGTTCAGTAGTTAAGAACTTGGCTGCTTTTAACCAGAAGGCTGACAGTTTGACCACTCCTTAGGAACCGTATAGGGCAGCTCAACTGTGCCCTGAAGGATCACTGCTAGTCTCAATGTACTTGACAGCAACAGGTTTCGTTTTTGGTTTCCATGGTCTATAATTCAAAGATTATATTTAATCTGACTGCTTTTCTGCATCTCCACTATCACTGGCTTAAATAAAACCAACATCATGTTTTATCTGGACAGCTAGAGTAACCTTCCAGCTGGCCTCGCTGCTTCCACTCTTGCCCCACACATGCAGCTAAAGTGAGCCTTTTAAAATGCAAGTCAGATCGTGTCTGTAGACCACTTGAAACACCTTCAGTGGGTTCTCACCAGACTCCTCTCCCTGGCCCGCAAGTCCCTGCATGAGCTGGTCTTCACCTATATCTTCACCCTCATCTGTTTTTCATCCCCAGCCTAAACACTCACAAGCAAGGTTATTCTTGCTCTAGAACCTTTACACATGTTAGTACCCCCTACAGTCCTCTTTCAAATGACTGGCCTCCCCTAAATGTTCCTTTTGGTGTTCTTTGTCTGCTCTCTAAAATTGCCTCATTTTCCCATCACTTCCAATCACATTTCTTTGTTTTATTTTTCTTCACAGCACCATTACTATCTAAAATTACTTCCCTGCATGCTGTCTACTCTTGCCTAGTGGGGTAGCACAAAGCTTCACGACTGCGTGAAGCAAGACCAGGTCTATATTGTTTACCATTATATCCCAAAAGATACACTACTTTAGATACACGTATTAGGTACTAAATAAATATTCACGACAGAATGAACAGATATAAATTAAGGTGTATCATATGAAGAGAAGAAAAGTTCTAGACTCATGGCGTTGCATTCTAACAGAGAACAACAATTCAGAAGGGATTGGTGGGAACATTATATACATTAATCAAAATATGTTCAAAGGAGTTTAAAAAGAATGGTTGTTACTGGATAAAGAAAAAGACCACTTCAGCAACCTCATAGTGTTGAAACAGTACTTGGAGGAAATGATGAGAATTTACCTAAAATCTTCAGTAGTCAGGGCCTAGAAAAAAGTATGAAAGTGGAGTTTGCTACCTTTGCATTCCCTCACTCTCTTACTGTGTTCTTGAGCATTCTGGCCTGTTCTAGGCCAAGGACAAGTAGGCAGAGGTCAGGACTTGGGGTCCAGACCAGCTGTCAGCAAGCTGTGACCCACAGGTGAGATCCAGCTGCTACGTATTTTTGTACAACCCACAAGTTAAGGATAGTTTGGGCATTTTTAAATGGGGGGAAAGAATCAAAAGGAAAGTTACATCTTGTAGTGTGAAAATAAGGTGAGATTGGAACACAGTTAAACTTATTTAGTAATGTATTGTCTGTGGCTGCTTTTATGCTACAACAGTGGAATTTAATAGTTGAGACCAAGATAATATGGCCTGCAGAGCCTGAGGACCATCTTGTCGTCTACAGAAGATGTTTGCCAACCCCAGGTGTACCAAACCAAAATCAAACCTGTAGCAGTCAGCTTTGACAAACAGGTGTTCCTTGCATACTTTGCGGGGATGGTTGATACAGTTTGTGTAGCTAAAGGTGTATGGGCTCTTCATGGTAACAATTACTGCTTTTCCTTCTACAGCAATTCAG
Source organism: Heterohyrax brucei (assembly GCA_028571685.1). Lineage (NCBI taxonomy): Eukaryota > Metazoa > Chordata > Mammalia > Hyracoidea > Procaviidae > Heterohyrax > Heterohyrax brucei. The sequence continues at coordinate 178,827,123 of CM053141.1, forward strand.
TTAAACCCCAGCTATATCAGGGCACTACTGAGGCGAGCAGAGTTGTATGAGAAGACAGACAAGCTGGATGAAGCCTTGGAAGACTATAAATCTATATTAGAAAAAGATCCATCAGTACATCAAGCAAGAGAAGCTTGTATGGTAAAGCCTAAATATATATATGTGTATGTGTGAGTGTGTGTGTGTGTGTTTCCTTCCGCTGCTGATATTGCTAATCAGTTAATTTTAAATAGTCACTTGGGACACACCTAAACTTAATATCCATTCTGTACTGAAATTACTCTCTTTAATTCCTAGGGTTGACAAAAGCCTTGTTGTTTTATACTAGGGAAATCTCCACTGGAATTATTATATAGTGAAGTCCAAAGTGATTCTTAGTGTTATAGGTAATGAACTTCTGGTTTTCTTTCCTTTTTTATTACCCAGTCTCCAGGTTTCTGTTTGTCTGTTTGTCATATGCCTAGCCCATACCCTCAGTTTCTCCCAGACTAACCTTCTTTCCTTACTTAGAATGAACCTTAAATTCTTACCATTAGCACTGCCAGTCCTTTTGCTTCTAAACCTTCTATTTATTTTTGTCTTGAGTTGTAAATTAGCAAAATGCTGTTGATTTTTTTTCCCCTTAGGAGTAGCTCCAGGTTGTCCTTTTACATTCATCACAACAGTGGGTGACTGATGCACAGATTAAGTATACTGATGGATGTGCTACAGAGAGTGTGTGTGTGTGTGTGTGCGCGCGCGTGTGCGTGTGTGCGCTAATGCCCAAAAGTCATAGGTGTTCAGATGAGCCTGAGAAATGCTTATTTTAACGAGTCAGACAGGGCTTTTGACTGCCACACTTTTCAGAGAACCATTAAGATAGAGAAGACCCATCATAAATCTTGAATATATGAAGGAGATTGCCAGCCAGAAAAAAGCTAGACAAAGGAAGGATCCAGACCCATTTATTATTTACACCAAACTGTTTTTAACAAGGGTACAACATTTTAAAATAAAGTAAGGTTTTATCGTATAAGAATCCCAGGCTGACTCCTTGAAATTGGAAGTTGGACACCCTGGGTCCTTCTTGAATTCCTGTACATCAGCATTCAGCTAGAACTCTACAGTTCCAACACTGACCTCCCCACTTCCTGTTGTCTGTACTAGCTTACTTACATTTCCTCTCCAGCGCCAGAGGACTTTTCAACCCTTCTGTACAAAATTTTCCTGTTTAATTCGTAGGACTTATCCATGGAGCAAAACAGGAAAATGTAGATTGACTTCTGTGCATTAATGCATGATTTTTCTTTCTTAAACACACTCAAGGTGAATACCTTCGATAGTAACATCTATTACTTATCTAGAAATAGCTTAATGGGAGACAGGCTGATTAGAGTAATTAAAATATGTAAGCAGTTTGGAACCAGTTTTAATCTTTTATGAGACTTTTTAACATGTCTGAATGGTGGTAGAATTAATTTAAATTTGGCATGAGAAAAGAGCAGGATTCTTAAAGTTTTGGCTGTATTCTTGGTAGCCTTTAACCTTTTCAGATTCTTTCTAAGCCTTCTATGAAAGGAGGTCATTTATGTTATATCATTACAATATGTATCATATCTACATACATTATAAACTCACAAGACAGCATTAATAATTTTTATTTTAAACAGTCATATGTCTTATAAAAGAACCTAAGAGGAAAAAGCCACCCAAGAAAGTCTTTTTTATTTACTCAGACATTTTTCTATTTCTAAAGCTCTTCATTCCTGTCTGAGAATCTGAGGTTCCATCTGGCACCATTTCCTTTCAACCCGAACAACTCTTTTTAGCATTCCTTATAGTGTGGGTGTGCTAATGGTAGATTCTCTCGGTTCCCTTCTGTTTGAAAATGACTTTTTGGAGGGGGGTGGTATGAAATACATTCCACAAAAATTTTTGCTGTTTCAGCCAGTTTTAAGTGTATAATTCAGTGATATTCACTGAGCTGTGTAGCTGTCACATATCTGGTTCCAAAAAAAAAAAAAACAAAACTAGTCACCCTGGATGCCTTCATTCGTAAAGAATGTTTTCATTTAATAGAGACTTCTGAGTTGACGTTTTCTTTCTTTTTCATCTCCAGAATATCTCCTCGGTTCTTTATATTATTCTTGCCTAGTACACTTTCTTATCTTCACTTATTGTGAGTATATTTCTTTTTATTACATTATGGATAGCTTCATAACCACTTTAAAGTCCTCACTGACTTTAACAACTCGGTCATCATGGGATTGGTATATCAGTTGATTTTCTTTTCTCTTGAGAATGGGTTCCATTTTCATCAGTCTTTGTGTTTGAGGTAATTTTGGATTGTATACTGGACATTTTAAGTGTTAAATTAGGAAAAGTCTAGATTCCATTGTTTTTCTCCAGTATTGGTTCTTCACAGGTGATTACCTTCATTGGACTTAAACTCTAATCTTTTCTCTTTAGCTGATCTGCTTTGAGTCTGTTCACGTCAGTCACACATGTGGATGGACAGAGCTCTCCTCTCTGATTCTTTTCCCTTCCAGTGTTCACTCCATGCACTCCAGTGGTCCAAGTTTCCTCAGATTCAGATTTTTGGCTCCCTAGGCTAGAAACACTGCATTTTTTTTTCCGCCAGATACCATGCCCTGTGTACAATATCCACTGTGCATGGCTGAGAACCTCAAAAATGGAAATTAACTCCATACCACTTTCCTCTGTCAAGAGTACACTATCCCCGGGCTCTGCTAGCTTCTGTTTGCTCTTCAGTGTCTTCAGGTAGCTTTTTTATCATGTCCAGATTTTATAGTTGCTTTCTACAGGGAGTCAGCATAATTGAATCCTCATCTTGATTAGCACCAGAGCCTACTTCATAATTTCTTAGCATCTTGTTTGCCCCTTTTCTCTTTTGCTACCTTTCTTTTGCCTCCTAACACCCAGAGTGTTGTCAACACTGGCCATCAGAATTGTCTCTGGGGCCAAACAATAGGAAGATGCTCAGACCACAAGTTGGTCTCTTTAGAGGATTGGAAAACCCTTCTAAGTTCTGAGTTGCCCGGTATCTCGATGTTAATAGTCACTAACAACCCTGAGACTCCTGACCATCCATCTATTCCTTCACCGTCTCCTGTCCTCAAAAAAAAAAGTGCTTAAAATTCTGTGCTAGGGCCAGTCCTGAGCTGTTTAATCCCCCCTCAATGGCAGATTATGCCACAGGAAGACCCGAGTTAGTCCTTTAGTGCCCAGATAGATTTCAGAGACTGTATTCTTGGAAAATGGACCTCCAGTACATTTTCTTTCACACGTCTCGCTACTGTGTGCATTAGGTACAGTATGGAGCACCACTCCACCACAGCTCTGCAGCTGCTTCTCTGGCTCTGAGCTCAGGGCTCATTCTAGAGCAACCGTCACTGCTCTTGAAACTGGCTGATTTGTATTCCCCAGTGAGGTTCATGAAATGGCAGCAATGCCTACAGCTGAGGTTTTTGTTCAGGTTCCTCGGGGTAAGAAAAAAAAGAAACGCGTGCAGCTGTTGGAAAACAGCAGCACATCTGGGGTTTGTCCTAGCTTGCCAGCCTTCTTACTGAAAAGACAAAAATAAAGGAGCAGATACCCAGGTGAAAAGAATGCATTGAAACTGACATTGTTGGTTTTTAGGCCAAATTCTTGTGACTTCGTTCCCTCCCTCCGCCCTACCGTCCCACTGGAATCATTTTTCCTTCTCATAGTTGAAAGTACAGATATCTAACATCATCCAGCGGTAGTTCAGCCACTGTGATTTCATAACAGTTACGCTCAGATAACTTTTATGACAGCACTAAATAATGCTACTTACTTGATCAACTTTTTGAAGAGGATTGAGACTTTGAAAAAGGCTGATTAGTTATTTTAGAAAATGCCCTTCAGTTTGGGTTTGCCTGTGTATAAAGTTTTGTGATTCTTGGCAGAAGAAAGCATGATCTATCTAATTTTTCAGTGGATTATAACTTTGGAGTTGTCTCCACAATGCTGTATCAGTATTCTTTAAACATAGTTCTTACCAGTGATACTCTGTAACTGATGGGCTTTCTTATACCAATATGCAGAAATAATTAGTGTCAAATTTTTGGTAAACAAGTGATTTCTGTAACCCCTGAGTATTTGGGGCCAATTACAGAGTCAAAAGGGGCCATAAGAGACTCTAATCTGCATCAGTGGTTCTCAAACCCGATTTTGGCTCTGGGGGATATCTGAAAATATCTGAACACATCTGGGAACCCGGTAGCACAGTGGCTGGGGGATGCAGCTTCTGAACAGAAGGTCAGCTTCTGAGTCTGCCAGTTGCTCCTTGAAAACTATGAGGGATTCTAGTTTGTCCTTATAGGGTCACCGTGGGTCACAGTGAACTCATCATCAGTAGCTTTGGGTTGTTTGGACGTGTGTTTGATTATCGCGACTGGGAGGGTACTTCTGGCATCTGGTAGGCAGAGTGGGGTGCTGCTGAGCCCTGCCATGCCCAGGACAGCCCCACAACACCGTGCTGTCCAGTCCAGCATGGAGTGTCCACAGAGCTGAGGGTCGAAGATGTTGAACCAGATGATTGCTGAGAAACATTCAAGATTGATTTAGTCCTTTCTCAACCAGCTAGAATTTGTAAAGAGCAGATTTCAAGTTAGGTAAAAATAAACAAAATGTATTAAAAAATACATATATCACCTATAAACCCCCTGCCCTAAAGATACCAGTGTAGATATTATGTTCCCTTTCCAACATTTTTTAAATATATTTTCATATTTCTTATATATATTTATATACACACCCACACCCACACACATATATATATGATTTTATTGTTAAAATATTCATCAAGGGTTTTTTTTTTTTATTTAATATGACTGAGTGAAAATGTACATTCCCGTATAAATTTACATGCCCACCTATATGCTACCTGTATGCTTCCTCTGCTACCAGAGCTTCCACTGCTCTCCCTGTCCAGTGACAACACACTATTCCTCTCTGCTCCATACATGTCTCATCCTCCGAACAGCCTCCTTTCCCCTCCTCTCTACCCACTCTCCTTCCTCCAGCCAGGGGTCAGTAGGATGATATCCTGTAGATGTATAGAACCATAAAGTGCATCCAATATATGGTCACTCTGCATTGCCAAGTACAATCCATTCCTGTCCAAAGAGTGGACCTTCGTTATAATTTATGGCTAAGGGCAGCATCAGGGCTGGGGGCCATGCTCTCAGGGGAACCCCGAAACTGCTGGACCATCAATTGAGGTCTTTTAGTGGAGATCTCAGGATGCACCGCTTTTTATTCTTGGGTTGTCAGTGAGACTCATCTCTGTGAGCTCCATCGTGGCTATCACTGGTGGTGGCCGGGCACCATCCAGTTCTTCTGGTCCCAAGTCAGTGTCGGCACCCACTGATGTGGGTCTCTCTGTCTTCTAGGTTGTCTTTACCGCATGTCATTTTGGTCCTTGGTGAGCATCTGTTCCTGCTGAGTTGGGACCATTTGCTGTGTCCTCGGATGGCAGTTTGGCAGCTTTTAAGACCCCAGACGCCACTCACCAATGTGGGGTGTGGAGAGCTCTCTTAGCAGAACACTAGTTGTGTCAATTGGACTCGATTTCGCCTAAGAGCATGGTCCCCTGCCCCCTCCATCAAGGGTTTTTTGTTGTTGTTTTTGGTTTTGGGGTTTTTTTTGAGGGCCAGCCTCCTTTCTGCTAAGTACTATCCTAAGAACTGGGAATATAACACCAAATCAACAAAATTCCTGTCTTTCTGTAGCTGAACCACAAGCATAAATGTCTGGCTTTTTCTTTACTTAGATGGGACTGTGTTTCGCTTTCTCATTATAATCTCACTTTCACATTATGCTTTTAATTTTTTTCACATTTAGAAAGAAGCCAGCGGAGGTTTTCACCAACCTTCGTTTCTCTTTTTTTTCCCTCAGAGACTGCCTAAGCAAATTGAAGAACGTAATGAGAGACTAAAGGAGGAGATGTTAGGTGAGTCTGCTTCTTATACTTTTTCTAGCTTGTAAATGTCTAGGGAGCTGCGGCTAGACGGTATCAGTATGTTTATTCACCAGAAGAACAGACAGCAGAAACTGATTCTGGCTCTTCAGTTGTGGGGAGTCATACTGTGGGCCTAGCGACTTCTTGGCCATTTTTTTCCTTAGGCTTTTTGACTCGAGTAGCACCACTGTGGTTTAGAGAAAGTATCCGCTTTTCAGAAACCAAGCTTCCGCTTTGTGTTTATTGCAAGATTTTCCTATCTTCATGAATGGCACACTTCTGTCACTGAACTGTATATGTAGAAACTGGAATCATTGTATGTTTTTGCTGTGCATGTTCTCAACAACAGTGTAAGTTGTTTTTGTTTTTAAAGAACCAAATACAGATCGTAAAAGTGAAAAATAACTGAAATTTAAAAAAATAAATAAAATCTTCACTGAATATAGTTAATAACAACAGAGTGGAGGTGACAAAGCAGCCCAGTGTAAATCTGTGGACATCTCACCAAAAAGAATATAAGAATGACCCACAAGCACATGAGAAAGCATTTAGTGTGATCAGTCATTAGGGAAGTACAGACTAAAACCGGTGAGATACCACTATACAGCTGTCAAACCACAGCTGTTAGAATGGCTAAAATTCAAAGATACTGACAGACTCCCCCTGAAGTCCAGGTGCAAAGCCACTAGAACTCCCATCCTTTTCTGGTGGGAGTGCAGAATGGTGCAGCCACTCTGGAAAGTAGTTTGGCAGTTAACGTAAACGTACACTTACCATATGACACAGTAATCCTGCTTCTGAGTATTTACCCTGGAGTAACGTCGGCAGGTTTTCCTCCACGTGGGTAGACAGTCCGTATTTTAGGCTTTGCAGGTCATCAGTTCCTGTTGTTGTCACTCAGTTCTGTTGTTACTACTTGAAAGCAACCGTATGCAGTGTATAAACAAGCTAGCAAGACTGTGCTGTAGTAAAACTGTGTATCAAAAGGGTGGTGGATTGTAACTTGCTAATCTCAGTCTGAGTGAGGGTTGTAGTGTGCTAATCACAGGCCTAAAGAAACAAAACGTATCTTCACACACACCAAAAGGCCATAGTCCAACTCCCAACGTGAGATAGTGCCAGACTCTATTTCAGATAATGAATTTCTGGAGCCTTCTCCAGTCATCATGCCGCCCTCCCACCCCTGCCACCACAAATGAAAAGGCTCTTATATATACTTATACACCCGAAAGCGTGTTTGAGCAGAAAAACTGAGAGCTACTCTTTGTTCAAAGAAGAAGGAGAAGAGTGTTTTCTCACCTGCTGTACTACTAATGATGCTGTGGGTAGCCAGAGAATTTACTTGCAGTTAGCGATGAGGCACTGCTGAGCCAGGCTGCACGATTTGGTGCAAATTGAATCTTACTGGCCGCTGTATGGAACACATGCCTGTCTGTCTTTTGCAGAATGTGTTAAAGTGGAGGTTTCCTGTCTCCACTCTTTGGGTTTTAGCTGTTTTCCCTTTATTTGAAACTTCCAAGCTCAATTTATTCCCTCACTTGCCTCTGTGTGAAGTCAGCAGATGTAAGCAGCTTGAGTTGCTTGGTGAGTGATGTGTCACATTGCTGTTGCACATCAGTCATGTGGTTGTCTAGACTCTTTCCTCTCTTAATGACCACAAGGACTGTGAATAAAACATTACCTCTTCAGGTGTGCTCAGCCCCAAGCTGGCCTGCAAGGGAATCACTCTCTGTGCGGAATGCTTAGCCCCACAAAGCTGTTTGGTGTCTTCCCTCCCTGTGCCAGATAAGGCACCATAATGAATGTGCTCTGAGATCCTTGGAGGCTAGACCCACTGAGCATGAATTAATACCACTTCCTTAGAATTTCTGAGCAAACATTTTGTAGGAAACTGCATGGCTTTTAGCACTGCTTCCTGTGGGAATGGTGGCTTCTGCTGGAGGACTAGCAGGCAAACATGAAAAACTGCTGAGCACTGGTTCCCACTGGCACCAAGGAAGTTCTGTAGTTTACAGAATGAGCTCTTACACTGTTCATTAGTCCTTGACTTGCTTTGCCTTTTCTAACTTGGTTTCCTTTTTGTTGGAGAGAAGAGCTATGTACCTCCCTCTTTAGGGACAACTCCTAGTGGGAATCATTACTCTGTAGTACTATTTTTGCTCTTCCCTTCCTCTTCTGTCACTAGCAAATACCACTACTGGAACAGGAGAAGAGCCTCCGGGCGTCACAGCCCTTGTTAATCACACGGTCAGGAGAACTTCCCGTTTCAGAAGGGGGTCCGCAGCTAGAGTGTTTTGTTTGGTCTCTTTCTCCTAGACAGTGAGCCTTGTAGCCTGTAGGCAGGTAAAGAAAGCTGTAAAGGATGGAAGTGGAATGGTGAGCGGGTGCAGGTGCCCTAGGCATAGCACCCCATAAAGCTCAGAGCTGCTTTTGAGCAGGTGATGGTGATCGATGTCCTGTTACGTTTGTTCTCATCTAGTGGCTTTCTTATTGTAAACAGGGCAACCCCTTTGTTCAAAACAAAAAAAACTTACGTGGAACCCTGCTATAGAAGAAAAAGAAGTGGTATTTTTTTTGTTAGTATAAATTTACAAATTCTGGTGTCTAGTTGATAAACAGAATAATCAAGCATGTTTGAAGAACATGAAGATCAGAATTTGGGACTGGCAGTCCTGGTTTGTTTTGATTTCACAAATGTTTAACTTTTTTTTTTTTTTTACCAAACCAGAAACCTACTGCCATCAAGTCAGTTCCAAGTCATAGCAACCCTATGGGACAGAGTAGAACTGCCTCATAGGTTTTCCAAGGAGCACCTGATGGATATGAACTGCTGACCCTTTGGTTAGCAGCCATAGTACTTAACCACTGCAGCACCAGGATTTCCATTTTTGTTCACAAAGGGCATTTATCTAGTTTTTAAAAAAATCTGAAAGTAAAACTAACCTGCTGTTTTTAGAATCCCTAAAGCTACTCTGCTCAACTGTTGGGTGCTGCAGACAAATTCTTAGCATATCTTGTGCAGTCAGTACACCTCAAGCCATGGGCTGTTGAACCATGTGGGGAGGAGTGCCTTCCTCCTCTTTGGTTTGTATCCAGAGGCTGATGAGAGGATCCCCTCATTCTTGGCAGCTACACAGGGAGGGTAAGAGGTGTGTGTACGTGGAAGCCAGATGATGAGGCTGACGTGGGTCTCTGAGCAAGAGTCAGCTTTGATTAAAGATAGAAAAGAATGTGGGATGAAGACATTTGTCCTTATTTGTAGGTGGTTTTATCGTGTATGCTTGGCCCGGCCAAGAAATAGTTCAAGCAAGTGGAATTGCTGAGAGTCTGTACGTGTATATATTGTCATCTCAGCTTGTCATCTGCTGCTTTCTCTGAAAAATAACACAGACTACGTGGGCTCCATTTTTTACTTGTCTAGGAGATATCTACAGTTGAGATTTTGTATGCGTGTGTGTATGTTTGTATGTGTGTAGTATTATTGTTAGGTCGGTTGTTTAGAATATACATGGCACACAAATCAGTGGCATAGATCACATTATTTGAATTGTGCAGTAGTTCTCACCCTCCTTTTCTGAGTTGTTCTTCCTCTCTTGACATAAACTCACTGCCCGTAAGGTTCCTGTCTGATTGTTCAATTTGCTGTTGTCAATTTGATCCCATATAGATCGATTTTAAGAGAGCATATGCTCAAAATGACATTATATTACTGGGTAAGCTAAACTGTTGTTTTGCTTTAATTAACAAGACTCCAAAGGGTATTTTTTGGTTTAAGTTTTAAAAAGATTATCTTAGGGTAGTAGTTTCAGGGATTTATCGAGCCTCCATTGCCTCCAAAAAGTCTGGATTCCAGGAGAATGTGGAATTCCATTCTGCATTTTCCCCCTTTTACAGTTAGTTTTTCAGACTCAGTCTTCTGCTGAAGATTCCCACCATAAACTGCAGAAGCAGGTTATCTGTTTTGTCTCCAAGTATTGGTACCCAGACGTGAAGCAGTAATTCTGGAGAGGGACCAGCAACCTTGACCTTTACCAAGCCCTCCAGGTGTTTATGGTGCAGCCTCAAGCTTCACAGCCACTGTTGAGAGATGTGGCATGTGGGTCGGAGGTGAGCACGAGGTGACTCAGATGGGCAGTTAAAGGGCAGGGGAGGGCAGAGGCTCCCGTGAGGAGTGACTGGAATGCAGTGGCTCTGCTCTGACAGAAGTCACCTAAGCAGAAGCAGCTGTGCCCTAAGCATCCTCTTGCCTCCTCGTGCAGCAGAAAGAAACTAGAAAGCAGCCATCATGGCGTGTGCATTCTTCTAACTTGCTTGGCTTCAGATCTCAGTCCTCTGGCAAGCCTTTCCAGCTGCTTTTTGGCCAAATTGAAAATCTGTGCGTAAAAGGAGTGGCGTTTTATTTGGGCAAGTTGCCGCTGGAGGACTGGTGTCAGCGCGCTGCAGACCTTCCTCATTAATGCTGTCTCCTGGGGTGGGCTGCCCTTCCCTCTGAACATGTGAGCTCCTGTGGTGGTGAATCCTCAGCTGGTACCGAAAGCTAGCACCTTGCGTCATTGGGACAGGCCTTTAAGTTCTCTACCTGGCCTTAACTCTTCAGCTGGCAGGCCTCAGAGTGACAAGAGCGGCTGACCAGCGAGCATAGTGGGCAGGGCGGCGCGGAACCTGACCCTCTGATGATGAGGGCCTTCTCTCCCCTTCCTCCCCATTCTCTTGTCCATTGGAAACAGGCCTGCAAGAAAGATTAAAACTGTTTAGAAGGGTTGTTTTCTGGAACAGTCCTGGTTTCATCTCATTGCCCATTCAACCTCTATATACCACTGAAATGCCCTGGAAATTTTCGTTCTTAACATACAGACTCCAAGCTGTTTTGTATCTAGAAAAGCATAAACATCCTTAGTTGCCATGTGTCTCAGTTTTAGCTGTAGAAATGAAATCCTCAAATCACCCAAGTGATTAGTAAGTAAAAATCTGAAATTTGAGAAGCAGAGAGTTGTTGATTTAAAAAAAAAAAAAAAAAAAAGCAAACCATTGCCATGGAGACAGTTCCGACTCAGCCACCCTACAGGACAGAACAGAGCTAACCCTTAGGGCTTCCAAGGGGAGGCTGACGGATTCAAACTACTGGCCTTTTGGTTAGCAGCCAAGTTCCCAACCACTGCACCACTATTAAGGTTGATGGCATCGCACACATGAACAAGATCTCCCACTTCCTAAGGAATGATGGGTTAGGTGTAGATGCCAAAGTTCTGCTTCACAGAGCAGGAGGCTTTGAGTTTGAATCCAGGCTCAGTAGAAATTTGCTGAATTAAACTCAGCAAGTGACTGCTGCAGTTTTGTAGAGAGCAGACTTGGTGGGGAAACCTCTGCCCTCATTGCTGAGCGATGAGGCACTCTGGAAGCAGTGGTTGACCGCACATTCATTCTAGAAGCCTGCGTTCATTCGTCATTCTGGTCAGCTGTGATCTCCCAGAGACAGCAGTAGGGCTCCCTGCCGTCTGACCTGTGCACACCCAGGCTCCTGGTATAGGGCACTGCAGTGAGCACACCACTGAGGGGCAAGGGACTGGGAATACCCCTAGAATATTTCATGTGTATCAGAGCAGGCATTGACTTAACCACAGAGATAACTTCTGTTTTATAATCAGATAGTAAAGCAAGATCACTGGAGTCTTCTACTTGTCTTACCCTGTATTCACTTGAGTTCCTTTTCCTTTTGAATTTCAGGTAAACTAAAAGATCTTGGGAACTTGGTTCTCCGACCTTTTGGACTATCCACAGAAAATTTCCAGATCAAACAAGATTCCTCTACTGGCTCCTACTCCATCAATTTTGTTCAAAATCCAAATAATAACAGATAGTAAGAACAAGAGCTCTACAAAGCTGGCCTAGAAATTGTGTGCCGCTTGTTATTAGCAAGGAGAAAGGCCATGCCAATGTGTAGCTCTTAATAGCATCTTATGTCAAAGAAAGGCTCTCCAGTAAGCCAGTGCTCCCTTCTCCCTCTTGTTTTACGGTCAGGGTGAAATGCACTTAAAGGCATAATGGGCCTCGTTTTATTTCCTTTTAAGGCGGTATCCTCAGCTATTATTGCCCCTGGTTCTGGCTTTTGTTTTGTCCAGGAAGAAGCCCGCTCAGCAAGACTAATGTCCAGAACCCGCCCTTTGCTCCCTGCCTCACCTGCCCCACCCCAACACACATACACAGCGCAGGCCACTGGTTCAAGTCCAGCAAGTGTCTCCTGAGACAAGCACACCTGTTGGTGAGGAGACTGTCCAGGTGTAGTTGATGGGGTTCCCACCTGCTGTCCCCTTTTCCTGGATACATGTCACATGCTGCCACAGCTGCTATGCGTGGCTCCAGCATTTTCTGAGTTCCTCTTGTGGTAATAAAGCTTTCAGTGATGGCCTGGGTTGTGAATTTTGTCTCCACCACAACGACAGCTAAAACAGAAAGGCTTCTCAGGCTTTTGGTGAGCTGTTGGTTTTAAACTATGTTACTGAGTCTAAATTCCACAAATCGTAACTGTCATCCTGGAAGATTATCTTGAAGAATTGGCCAGTCTGCCCTGTAATGGAATTCCAGAATGGTTTCCTGAGCTGCCTTGCACCTCTCCAGGTTTCTGCAGATAATTGAGAAATCAGTGTTCCTGACCAAATATTAGCCTCAATAATTTCAACTTAAAATAATTTCAAGTGAATGGTGAATGTGAACCCCGGGACAGTGCCATATTGTTTTAGAGGGCAGGAACCCGGGGGTTTCTAAGGTAGATGGTTTTTTCTCCCTAGGGTCGAGTCGGTGCTGATGAAAAGCTTTCATTTGTTCTGGTTTGAATGTCAAATGTGGTGACATGTAAATTTCCTCTGTAAGTGACGTACAGTAGTCATACTCCCATGTTAAGAGCTTTGCTGGTTCTCCCCCTCTTCCCTGAAAGTGCCCTTGAGTAGTTTGGTAAATGCAGTCTGAACTATGGTTTGATAAGCCTGTTTCCCAAACAAATGGAATTTGCAAGCGGAAAAGGAGAGGGAGAGAGTACGGCTGTTTTGGCTTGCTGTATTTCTGGTAAATCTGGCAGCTAAATTTCCCTCAAAAGGTGTGTGTGAAAACTCCCAGAAGCCTTCACTCAAAGCTGTGTGGTCTAGCAGTCACTCACTGTGGCCAGCATTAAGGTGGAACAGCACTTCCCGAAGTTAGTGATCTCTGGACCATTTTACAGACCTAAGGGGGAAAAAAAGTTAAGTTTTTAGGGGGATTTATCATATTCAAAATTAAGCTTAAAAAAGTTGATTTATTTAAAAACAACATTACATAAATAACAATATTATGAAAAAACATCTACCTTCCTTCCCTGCCCACACCCCCCCAAAAAGCCATGTGTGAGAAGAATAGTGACATTCTACATGTCTGTAAGTCTCATGTGTAGCTTGGTGGAAGACAGAGTTCTCACACTGGCCTCCACACTCAGTTTGTCACGTTATCACATGTCTTGTGGCCTCTGGGACAGTGCGTACTCAAGACTCAGTGGAAAAGGCAGATAATCTCTTGGTTATAAAAATCGTTTTGACTTCTAAAATGGCCTCAGGAGCCCTCAGGGTGCACAAGGCACCCTACGTTGTGAGAGCTGCTTTGTCACCTTAGGATTTACAAGTTCATTCGTGGAGACTGGTAAGTCTGAGATCCCAGAAGTACAGTCTCTTAAGAACAGAAATGGGCTTGTTCCCCTAGAAACAGCCGTCATCAAGGTGTCGGAGAGAAGACATCTGAGCCCTCTAACTGCTGCAGGGTATAGACGTCGTGCTTCTGGTCAGTGAGTGGGCCACAAAGTGTATCCAGACGAAGGTGGGTGATGAGTGGGTGTGGGCTTGCTTAAGCCAAAGCACTCTCATCTAGCACTGCTACTTCCCTACTCAAAATCTGGAAGAAAGGATAGATTTACACCTTTTGAAAATGACAATAGAAGAATCCTAGAAAGCCTTGAAAGAAGAAAATGTGTGTTAGGGAAGGCAGCGTGTGTCTGCCAACGGCTGCCACGGTGTACAATTTTAAAGCTCTTTGATGCTTCCCCCCGCCCCAAAAAAGAGCAGAATTTTAAGGTAATCACACTGTAGCACTGTATATACTCTTATCCCAAGAGTTTTGCAATAGATCAAAACAGTTTTGAATCTTCTTCTAGAACTGCCTTCAAGACTGGGAAATCTCAGGATGGGTAGTCTCAGGAGTCACAGCACCTACTGCTCTAGTGGAAATTTAGGTGACTCTTAAAAGGCATTCCACAAAAGGTGGTCTTGCTGTCAACAACAATCACTACCCAAATGAAAATTTTCTCTGACCTGTATTTAGTAATACCTATTTATTTCAGATTGAGTAGAAACTAATCTTCACCATAAATTTCAACACCCAGCAGGTGATTGAAATGCCAGTTTAAAAGCCGTACAGTCCAAAGATTATAGTAAGAGGCAGTGACAGGTGTCAGCTTGGTTTCACCCAATCAAAGCCACTAACTGATTTGTGATTTCTGTGTATTGCCCAGAGTGGCCTCCTCATTTCAGGGTTCCGGGTAGGCTTTCTGCGGAAGCCTTTCTGAAAGTAGCCTTACTCAGAGAAATGAGCAGTTTTGGCAGATTTGGAGGACTCAGTAAGAGTTTCACAGAAGTGGATCCAATAATTCTAGCTGTGGAGCTTAAAAAGCATTTTGTGAGAGGGTCCCTTCAGGCCACCTCATGGAGGCAAGCAGAATGTCCTCAGATGCTGAGCATTCAACCTACACGTTTGCCTCCTGGTAAGTTTTTGTTTCGGCATCTTTGGTATTTACAAGGATTTGTGTTGAGGCCTCGAAAAATCCCCAAATTGTCTTCCAATTTGAGTCTCTCCACCTGCTACCAGAAGACATTCCCACTGGACCTGGTGCTTTCTGCCTGACTTCACACCCTGCCTCAGCCACTGCCATCTCTCACCTGAGCTATTCCCCACTGGCTGGTACCAACCTCAGCAGCAGAGGGCTTACCTGGGAAATTGGGACTGCCAGTACAACAAATTCACACAATTGGATGGCCTTAACTAAGAGAAATTTATTTTCTCCCGTAAAAGTAGGCTAACAGTCCAAATTCAGGTCACTGACTCCAGGGGAAAGCTTGCTTTTCTGGCTCTGGAGGAAGGCTTTATCATCAATCTTGCCCCAGACTGGGAGCTTCTCAGGCACAGAAACCCTGCATCCTCTGCTCCTGGTGCTGCTTTCCTGCTTGCTTCCCTTTTTTCTCCAAAGAGATTGCCTGAAGACACAATACAAGCTTGTAGATTGAGTCCTGCCTCCCCAGCGCAACTGCTAGCCCTCCTCCCTCGTTAACATCGCAGAGGCAGGAAGACAACACCAGGAATCGTGCAGAGCCAAACTGAATACACGTATTTTGGGGAGGACCCAGTTCAGTCTGTGACAGTACACCCTGGATTAGTTCATTCACAGCATAGATCTGAGCTAAGGGTACGTTCACCTTCTATTTTTAAACTCCAACCTCCTTTCTAAGAACTCTGAATTTGCAGGTATGCTTCCCTTCCACCAAAAACACTACAGCTGTCTTTCTTTTACTCCTTGCCCCACTACTAGAGAATGCCATGTTTTCAGATTTTACTTATTACTGAGTTTATAAGGAATACAGAGCATCCACCACCTCATGGCAATGCGGAAGGTGGGGAGTGGCTGAGCCTACTAGCTGATGACCTTAACAAACACCACAGCACTGGGCCTGCACTTGAGCTTCATAAAATGACCAGAGCTCAGATGCTGGACCTCAGAACTGCCAAGGTAAAGTCAAAGGCATGCATGTTTGCGTAGTCGGTGAATGGCAAGCATGGTAGTTGCCAAAAAATTTTTGTGGTGTTGGAGGTAAGAGATTCCTTTTGGAAATGCTGCTGGACCGGTGATGACACCTGATGCTCCTTAAGCCTCTGAGCTAGCTTCTATGATTTCTGCTGAACAACACTTTCCATAGCTCTGAACCCAGGATCTGGACTGAATGTGGAAGGACTTTATGGAGGCATTTTGCTCTCTGAGGAGCTTCTGGGTGGTACAAACTCTCGATTACTAGCCAAGAGGTTGGGAGTTTAAACTCACCCAGAGGAACCTCAGAAGGAGGACCTGGTGGTCTTCAACTGAAAGGTCACAGCCTTTAAAAGCTTATTGGCAGTTCTACTCTCACACATGAAGGTGTCGTGACTCAGAATCAACTCAGTGGCGACTGAGTTGGTTTCGGTTTTCTTACCCTGAGAATGACTGTCGCGTGATGGCAAGCTGGCCTCAGGTGTGAAGTGTAAACTGGGTGTGGAAAGTGCATTTGCAAGGACTGTCGGGAAGCAAAGCTGCAAATCCTCACCGTGACAACCAGCTTAGCAAAGCTTGCACCTCCAAGGGGAAGGCTATGATAGGGTACCAAAAAGGGGGACTGTTGAGGCAGCTGTGTAAGCTAATCACTGCTTCAATCTCCCTGAAAAGGATGTTTAAAGCAAAGGGTACAATAGCCCTCCAAGGCCAGAGTGCAAATCTGAGGCATCACATAAACCTGTTGCCACTGAGTCAGTTCCAACTCATAGCGACCTTTCACAATAGAGTACAACTGCCCCACAGAGTTTCTAAGGAGCGCTTTGTGGCGACCTTTTGGTTAGCAGCTGTAGTTCTTAACCATTATGCTGCCAGGGTTTCTGGCGAGAAAATCTGTCCCTTCAGAGAACTTCATGGTTAAAAGGCATACAGGGAAAGGTGATCCTTTCCGACATGTCCACTGAGTGTGAGCTGCCCTGAGCCCAGCTAGAGTCCCTGCTACCAGCACCCTCCAGAGGCAGGGCTGCCACACCTGAGTCCACCACAAGGACTGCTGAAAACTCCAAGGGGTAAAAAAAAATATAGTTATTTTATGAAAACCAGTGGTGATCTTGATTTTCATATTCAAAGCATGGAAATATTTATCTTCCAGGGCATGAGCTGTTTATTGGTTTATTTCTAAATGTTTAAAATAGTGTTTAAAAAATAAAAAAACTGAAATATTCTTCTGATCTTCCAACTTCCTGAGGTTTGCATGGAAGCCAAGGTGGCACAGTCATTACGCGCTTGTCTGCTAACCAGTCAAGTGTTTGAACCCACCAGCTGCTTCAGGAGAGAAAGATGTGGCAGTCTGCTTCTGTACAGATTTATGGCTTTGGAAATCTTATGGAGCAGTTCTCCTCTGTCCTACAAGGTCGTTATGAATCAGAATTGGCCCAACACAGTGGGTTTGGTTTAGAGGTTTGCAAGGTAGGTTATACACTCCATCATGCAGAAGTTCTATCAGCAGAACTAGAGCTGGGACTCCTGACTTTGTTGTTTCTTTCCATTAACGCAGAAACTATGGAAGTTAACATTTCCCCTTAGCTAAAGCCCGGCAGTAACTGGTATCCACCAAGCTTAGCCCACAGCAGTTTGTGACAGTGATGCCATGTCAGCCAGTCTTGGAGCCTGTCACTTCCAGCTACTCCATCTGGTTTGCTGAAAATAGCCAACCAGGATGGGAACTCCTCGCAAACAATGGGGTTCAAGCCATCCTTCACTGACAAAGTGAAGGGGGCTCACCAGAAGCTATTGGTTCCACATGGGAAGAGCTAGATCTGAAGATACTACAGTCTCACTGTCCCTCTGTCGGGGGCTGAGCCAAATGCACATTCACATCAAACATCCCACCTGGACTCGAAGTGGGCAGCCACCACGGCAACCACAGGCCCACGGGCCCACTCCCAAAACACCAAGGCAGAAAGCACAGACCTGCAACTGGTCCAGCAAAGTAAGACAATCTTCATGAAGGCCAGGTGTGGGAAGTAAGGGGAGGGAGGTAGGTGGGGAGAAGAGAGCAGACCAGCTTCAAATGCTGTAGGCTTAACAGGCTGTATCTGGTACTTGACTGTCACAATACAGAGTAAGCTGCTTGCAGCTTTGCCTCCTGACATTAACTGGGACAAAAGGTCTGATGGTTTCCTAGGGCCTTGTGACACTGATTGAATTCTAGCACCAGTGAAGCTGGCATCAGACCTGGGGCTTACAGTTGGGGCTTGTGCTGCAAAGCTTTTCCAGCCTCACTTTCCACAGGTGTTGCAGAAGCCACATTCAAACATGCCAAGGACTGCAAGCATCACTGTCTTCTGTAAGGTTGCTTTTGTGCGGCTGAAGCGCCTAGCATGTTTTTCTAGGGCAGTGAATTGCCAGGCTTCCTTTTTACCTCAAGATACATCACATGGCTGACGTTATTTAAAAAAAGGGGGTGGGGCAGGGTTGCTGTCATGGCGCCCCCATGTGTGTCAGAGTAGAACTGTGTTGCCTGAGGATTTTTAATGGCTGCTTTTTCTGATTGCCAGGCATTTCTTCCAAGGAGCCCCAAGGTGGAACTGAAACCACTAACCCTCTGGTTAGCCACCAAACGTATTTACCACTTGCACCATTTAGGGACTCCATTTGCTGATAATAGTTGGCCCTATTTAGAAGTTTTGAACTGTCCAGGATCCACAGGAGGATGGCACTGAGCTTTGACGGGATTCAGAAACACTGGGTAAGGGACTACTGCACTCGATTCAGAACAAAAAAATCTGTCTCCGCAGTGTTTTCAGCCTTGGCTGGGTAGGAAGTAAAGACCTTGTAAAGTGAATATAATACACTGATTTTTCCACACCTCAGTTTGGCCCGAGGTTATTTTTCTATCAGAAAATGCAGGCCTCTCTATTCATATAAGGAAACCCTGGTGGTGTAGTGGTTAAGTGTGATGTCTGCTAACTAAAAGGACGCCAAGTTCAAATCTGCCAGGGACTCCTTGGAAACTATGGGGCAGGCAGTTCTCCTCTGACCTACAAGGTTGCTGTGAATCAGAATCAACTCAACGGCGATGGTGGTGCGTTTGGTTTTGGTTTTCTGTTTGTATAAAACAGGGCTTTGAACTGGTTCAATCCAGTCTAAACCCCTGTTGAGAATTTGCGTTTCTACCCTCCAGAAATACTAAATCAGAATCTACATTTTAACAAGGTCCCAGATGATTCTTACATACATTAAATTTTGAGAACCACTGCTCTAGTAGTGGTTCTCAGAATTGGTCCCTAACCAGCAACTTTAGGGTAACCTTGGAACTTGTTAGAAATGCAAATTGTCAGCAGGAGCTTGAACCAGAACAAACTGGTTTGAAGCCCGGATATAAAGCCATCTTCCTGTTACAATCAACAATTCAAGTTTGTCCTTTGTTCGAATCTTGCTTTTACAAACTTGCCTCCAAGGGAACAATAAAGTGGTTACATCTTGAAGTACAGTATTATTAACTCTTAATAACCCAGTAACTTCTTGTTCTTACCTTTGGCACAGAAATCCTGAGTCCCGCCGGCAGCCGTGGGTATTCATCACCCAGGGTTCATTACCTCCTGGATACCACAACAAAGGAGTCATTAAGACCATGACTTTCCATTCTAAACAAGCAAAGATTTAGTAAGACACATCTCTAGAGAAAAGTGTGCCTCCAACACACTTAGAGCCTACTTCACTGAAGGTACTATTGCTGTTAGGAGCTGCTGAGCCAGTTCAGACACGCAGTGGCCCTATGCACAACACGACAAAACACTGCCTGGCCCTGCGCCACAACCGTAATTGTTTCTATGCTTAAGCCCATTGTTGTAGCCACTGTGTCAGTCCTTCTTGTTGAGGGTCTTCCTCCTTTTCTGCTGACCCTCTACTTGACCAAACATGATTTCCTTCTCTAGGGAGTGAATGCTCCTGACAACATGTCCAAAGTATGTAAGACACAGTCTAGCCATCCTTGCTTCCAGGGAGCACTCTGGTTCCACTTCTTCCAGAACAGATCTGCTTTTTCTTTTGGCGGTCCATGGTATATTCAGTTTCTCCTCTGATACCACAATTGAAAGATGTCAATTCTTCTGTCTTCTTTATTCACTGTCCAGCTAGCACATGCATATGATGCCACTGAAAATACCATGGCTTGGATCAGATACATCTGAGTCTTCAAGGTGATACCTTTACTTTTCAACACTTGAAAGAGTTCTTTTGCAGCAGACTTCCCCAGTGCAATGCATCTTTTGATTTCTTGACTGCTGCTTCCATGGACATTGATTGTGGATCCAAGTAAAATGAAATCCTTGACAAACTCAACCCTTTCTGCACTTATCCTGATGTTGCTTACTGGTCCAGTTGTGAGGATTTTTATGTTGAGGTACAATTCATACGGAAGGCTGCGGTCTTTGATTTTTATCAGTATTCAAGTCCTCTTCACTTTCAGCGAGCAAGGTCTTGTAACCTGCATAATGCAGGTTCTTAATTGTTTTTTTTCTCCAGTCCTGACACCCTTTTCTTCTTCAGACGGTCCAGCTTCTTGGATTATTTGCTCAGCATACAGATTGAAAAGGTATGGTGAAAGGATACAACCCTGACATACACCTTGCCTGACCTTAAACCATGCAGTCCTCTTGTTCTGTTCAAATGACTGCCTCTTGATTCATGTATAGATTCCTCATGAGCACAATTAAGTGTTCTGGGATTCCCATTCTCTGCTGTGTTATCCATAACTTATTATGATCCATGCAGTCAAATGCCTTTGCATAGTCAATAAAACATGGGTAAACACCTTTCTGATATACTCTGCTTTCAGCTAGATTCACCTAATATCAGCAGTGATATCCCTGGTTTCATGTGCTCATCTGAATCTGGCTTAAATTTCTGGCAGTTCTTTGTCAATATATCAATGCAGTTGCTTTTGAATGACCTTTAGCAAAATTTTGTGTGTGACATTAATGGTATTGTTAGATATTCGGTTGGCTCACCTTTCTTAGGAATAGGCATAAATATAGACCTCTATTGGTCAGTTAGCCAGGTAGCTGGCTTTCAAATTTCTTGGCACACATGAGTGAGCATTTCGAGCACTGCATTCATTTGTTGAAACTTCTCGATTGATAATTCCATCACTTCCTGGAGCCGTTTTTTGCCAATGCCTTCAATGCACCTTCGATTACTTCCTTCAGTACCATTGGTTGCTGATCATATGCTACCTCTTCAAATGGCTGAACGTTGACTAGTTCTTTTTGGTATAACGTCTCTGTACACCCCTTTCGTCTTCTTTTGATGCTTCCTGAATCATCAAATACCTCCCCGGTACAACTTGAGGCTTGAACTTTTTCTTCAGTTCTTTCAAAGATTTCAGAAGACACTCTCATCTCTAGACGAAAGTGTGCCTCCAAAACACTGAAAGCATGCATTATTCAAGGCACCGAGGGAAGATTAATTACTTGAAAACGGGAAAATGAGATACCAAGTATAAAAGCAGGAAACCAGTTTAGCGCACTGAAGGGGAGTGTCTGCAGCAATGTTCTCAGGGAGGAACTAACCACAGGCCACACAGGGCAGAGTATCCAAGAGGCAAGGCAAGCACAGCACTTACCAGAGCATCCTAGTGAACAATTTCACATTTTTCCACATCAAATTTTGCTTCTAGATATGGCTAGCATCTGTCTAACCTTATAACACCTTCCTACAGAATCAAAGCCTTTTTTCAAATTTACAATTAGCTGACAGGGGCAAATGACCCAATAAGCATGGTTAATTAAGCACAGGCTTAATTGTGCTTAATTATTAATCTCTAATGAGCAATTTCACATGGGTTTTACATCTTTGATGTGAAACCATTTACTACAGATGACCTTGTCAGCACGTGCTTACCTCGCCTGCTGGATAATCTCCCAGAATCCACATATGACTCCAGGGCACCAATGTGAAATTACACTTCACTTAGCTAAAGACCCAGAAACCTTGGTGGCAGAGAGTGTAAGAGCTACAGCTGCTAACCAGAAGATCAGCAGTTTGAATCTACCAGGTGTGCCTTGGAAAGCATGGGGCTGTTCTACCCTGTCTTGTAGGGTCACTAACAGAATCAACTCAGTGACAATGGGTTTGGCATTTTTGGTTTAACTAAAGACCAGTATCAGAAAGATCTTGCATTTCACCCATGTAACTTGCCACCCATTCCCTGTATCTTGTAATTGTCTCTAAACACACAGACATAGGTATGCAACATGATCAGGAATGGTCCCAGGGAAGGTTTTCACACGTGGCTTTTACTTTCTCCAGTTCTCTCTAGTTCCATTTCATTCAACGGAAAACTTGAGAAGATACTGCCACAGCTAGATTGCAATGGCCTTTTTACACTCCTTTAAAATCAACTGAAATGGAAGAATGAGATATCATGTACATCCTGGAATAACACGCAGCCTTTTAAACTGGAAATGAATAAAGTATATTAAGTCTCTGGGTCACTGCTGAAAAATAACATTCTGGTAGGTTCAGGAGCCTGGTTTTGCTTGACAGCTGCATCTCTCTCGTTCTCAGGTCAAAAACCTGACCTCGTGTAGGACATGCTCAACTTTCAGAGAAGCAAACACGTATCCACAAGGCAAGACTGCCTTCAAACAAAAAGCGAACGAAAAACCGCACGGAAGTATTTGTTTATTTACATCCAACTCGGAAAGCACTATTTGTTTCCATCAGGAAACACGTAACTTCCAACTGGGAACAGTCTTTAGGCTCAGGGTCCTGATTAAACTTCCTCTACCCTTCACCCCGGAAACCCTGGTGGCATAAGGGTTAAGTGCTATGTCTGCTAACCAAAAGGAGCAGTTCCAATCTGCCAGGTGCTCCTTGGAAACCCTGTGGAGTACTTCTACTCAGTCCCTTAGCATCTCTGCAAGTCAGAATCACCCTGATGGAAGTGGTGTAGTGGCTACCCTTCACCCTTCCTCTCTCCTTGGTCGTAAAGATGTATCATGAAATCGAGCGATGAAACCTTACAGGCCATTCTCCCTAGAAAGCCCTGAATTCAAAACAGCTCCCTGCAGTACAACTAGTGGCTGAATTTTAATAGTAAAAGAAACCATAAGCTTTAAAAACTGACTCCTAAAAAGTATACAAAGTTTTCAAATGACTAAGTTTTTAAAAAATCAAAACTTTATTGGATAAATGTTACACAACATTCTTTAACATTTTACTCTGAGCATACTTAAGATGAGAAACAATGTTTGCCATTCAAGTCTACAAAATGAAATAGGCTTGTGAAGATCTGAAATATAGACAAAAGGTAGCATGAAGCAAAGCTTAAATATTAAGCAACTAAAGCAATGAACATGAAACAGCAATATGATATGTCTACATTTTAAATACCCGTGGGTTTCATTTCTTTAAAAATGACAATCTGGTTCATAACAAAACACCTTTGAGACTGTTGTGAGAAAAAAAAAAAAATTTAGATACTACGACCTGATCTCTCCCAATTCTTTTGCCTTTAAGTTATTATTTCTCGGTCATTTTCTTTCACTCTACAGAAATAAAGAATTCTAAAGCTTAATTAAAAATCTTGATCATACAATCCAAATGAAATCCCACCACAGCTTGGGAATTACTGGCTCATAAGGGAGCCTGAAAGGTCTGCTGGTGTCAGAGCTGAAAGAGCAAGGCAGTGCCTGGTGCCCAGCCCTCGGGCCACAGGACCATCCGTAGGTGCCTACCGCGGCAGTGCAGGCAGTCTTTACAAGTTCCTGCTGTGTTGGTTCCTGAGCTGACTTTTTCAGATTTGCTAAAATGTGTGCTAGGTTCATGAGATGGACTTTTCCAAAGACACTTTCAGAATGCAGTCAAAAAAATATCATGACTTGCAGTAGAGTTAGGATTCTGCATTAGGCTCAACACAAAGGAGACTGCTGATACCTTTTCTCCTTGAGTTGTCAAACAAATCTTTGTCAGGTGTACTAATCTCACCCAGAACCTCTTGTTAATCCTGAGTGTGGGATTATTAGGCAATTCTAAACCTATACAGAATTATGGAAAGCTTGAAAAACTTGAGCCAAATGCTCAGTTAGCTATTATGTTGCTTCAAATGAACTTATGGGTTGTTTTTATTTTTTGGTATTTTTTTTTTCCCTTTTTTCTGTAATAAGTAATCAATATGGACTATCTGGTTTGAAAAAATAAATCAGTATTGCCACTAAAAAACTTATTTATTATTATTATTAAAAGTGCGGCACCATCAAATATAAAAATGCCTTACAAATGTAATACGAACAGGTCCATCTCATTTTCTCATTAATGTGTTCTCCATTAAAAAGAAAAATTAAAGTTTTTCATACTATGTATTTACCACAGACAAGAAAAAAAAAAACTAATGGTCTCTATAATAAGAATTCATGCTCCATGCATGAAAAGCTGGACGCTCTCTTTCCAGGTCTGTTCCTGCCACTTGTCCCGGAGGTCAAGGCTGACCAGACACCTGGGAGAATTGCTTGCACTTAGCCAGAAGGAGGGGTTCTCTGCGGAGAGAGGTGCATGTCAAAATTCAGGTGTTGCCATCTTTTCAGAACTAGGTCAAACTGGTGAGGGTAGGGAGAATGACAAAAGCCTTCCCCGCGGAGTAGAACTAGCTCTTGGGGAAGGCACTGTCACTCCAAGGACAACACAGGCCTATCCATTTTGAGTCAGAAGTTGACAGACAAGAATGTAGCTATGACAATGTGCACAAAATGTTAAATACTGGTGGCTAATAAATACAGTTTAATATGTCCTAACAAGCAAAGTATATTCAAGATAACACAGTCCTGCTTTATTAAAAAACAAAAAGATCCCAATTTCATCTGTGGGGTTGGGCAGGTGCACTTTGCCACCCTTCCAGTAGGACACTAACCTAGTCCATTGTTTCTGCTGGCACCTGAAGGGGACACTGGCCTCAGCATCTGTAACTATTGCTATTTCAGTGGAAAGCCATTTTCGAAAGACCTTTGCTCACCTCTAAACTAACAGAAACCTTGGAGAAAGTACAAAGGTTAAGTATGAAAAATAATTCAACATTTCGGCCACCATCCGCAGCTTTTAGGCCTGTACAGACTGTACTGTTAAGAACGTCACATTTAAAAGAAGTTTCTGTCAGTGATTCTGCAGACATAAAATTCAAGTGAGCTCCTGCATGTGCATTCCATATCACGTCTCACCTCATCTCATGTGTCATTTATTACAATGATTTTGCTGTTGTTGTTGTTTTAAATAAAATACTCCCCTAATACCTTTTCTTCATTTTAATACAGCACAATTTGCCAGTGCCCCTTGACAGACTGTGTTGGTTTTAACCACTGCCCTTGACATGTACTTCTTAGTGCAGCTTTAAAAACAGGTGTCTCCAATTTCAACTCGGTCCTGATGCCCCGTTGTTCTCTGTGTCACTGTGGTACAGATCCAGGAAGCCAGCAGGCTGCTAATGTCTTTGTGCTGAAATACAGTAAAGAAAAGGAAGAAAACAGAGTTAAGCACAAGTAACCAGAGGAGAAAAAATGAAGCTCTCATCAATTTAGTTCACCCTTCAATAGACTGTAGGATCACGCCTTTTCTGTTTTAAATTAAAATCAGCTAAACTGGACCAGTGTTTGTGCAAAGGACAACTCACTGCCACTTTATACCAACAACAGCATCTGTGTTACTGCCGAAGAATGTCTCGCCAAGTTCCAACACAATCATATGATTGTCATCTCCACACAGTCAGCCTACACGAGAGTATACGTTAACAAATACTTGTGTAAGTCTAACAAAAGGGGAATTTTAATTTTGTCTTCTATGTTGCTATTTCACAGGTAAATTATGAAACATTCAGAGTAAGCTAAGCTTCTGGAGACTTCCGTGAGGCCCCAGCAGGCTATCTCTAGCACAGGCTAGGCTTGCAATCTTATGAAGCCAATAAAGATACAGAACTGAACTATGTAAAAATCACCTGCAGACCACACTGCCTATATACATACAAAGAGCAAAAAGGAGGGACGTGGAGGGTACCTCCCTAGACCCAGCATTCTGGTAGGTACCCACACACCACCTTACTACTAGAATACAGCACACATATACTGCTTCAACTGCCCACAGCATCCCTTGTTACACCAGCAAATGCGGCGACTAGCAGAGGCACCCTGCACCAGATTGCCAAAAAGAGGAGGAAAGCATTTACCAAGGGCCAGGCTCATAAAAAAGTACTGTGAAGTAACAATGACCAATTGTCCAATGCTCCCGACGCCCTGTAGTAACACAAAGTCGTGAGAAAACCCTCAGGCCCTGGTTGCACCTCTCCAATCTGGGATCATAAGCACCAATAAGAGCTTGAATTCCAAAAGAGGCTATCTGTAGAAAGAAAGAATTTGGGGAAGGTCAGGGACAGGGGACGTCAAATGTATTTTTAAACCAAAGATAGGGTATTTCCAGTGAAAAAAATAACAAAAGAAACACAGAATGCAAAAATGAAAACTACCGCCATTGTGACCAACATTCGATGTCCAAACGTCTTACAGCAGGTGTCTTTGGCATCATTTGCTAGAACACTTACTTTCAGTTTGTATGCCTTGGGTTGCCACACTTTGCTTCACTGGTTTACTGAATCAAGGCTCATAAAACAAAATCACAGGGCATTCTACCATGGTTTTTTCTCAAGCAATTAAAAACTACTTCTGGCCATAAATACTGCACACATCAGAATAGGAGGTAAATATAATCCTTGCTTCTGAAGAAAGAGAATGATGAGTGCTAACTTTGTTTTAAAATTCACCAGCATTGAACTAAGACAAGTTTTCTAATGTTCTAAAACTAAAATACTGTGCAAATATGAGTTTAATACTAACAGATTTTCAGTTATACAGAACTTGGTATCCACCAAACTGTAGAAGCAAATATTCCCATTTTATAAACTGAAAGGAAAAAAAGTGGTAAGAGCCAATCCCATGTACAATTCCGTTTCCTCCTACTGATGACTCCGTATTTGGCTTCAGCCTTGGTGAGGCCTATGCATGTTCAGTTGAAGACAGACAGTAGCAGGAAAGGCAAGGATTCAAGCAGATCTTGCTATCCCTACAAGAGTCACAGAAATCTGTATTACTTCCTCAAGAGATCACCTTAAGGGAGCCACCACCCCTACACAGCCTAAAATATCCCAACTGCCATCTCTGAACCAAAAATATGCTGTTCTGACCCAGCTTGCAAACTGCAGCTCATATGCAACCATACAGCCCAGTTACAGCTCTTCACTAGCTGTGCAAACACCAGAAGGCAAAGCAGCCTTACCCGAAGGAAGCAACAAAAGAACATGTGTAACTTCAAAAGCAGCACAGTATAAAAATCCCTAACCCTTTTCTATCCTAAGAGCCCCAGATAAGCCTTCTAGGCATTATTAAGAACTTCCTAATAAATGTGCTTAAAGAAATAGCTTACAACTACATGTTAACTTCATCTTTTACTGCCAAGTTTTGACTAGTTTTATGTAATCACAATGGTCACTAAAAATATACAGGGAAACCTCTGAGGGCTAGAACTCCATGAGACTGCCGTATTTTCCAGGTCTCACAAGTTTTCTGCCTTTGACAGGATGCAGTATTACCAGTTTCCTATGGCTTCTTTTAGTGGAAAATATTTGAGTTTTCCTGATGACATATTTCTACCTTACATGGGTTCCAGCTTTCACAGGTTTTACTGTATATATTCATGTTTGTATATATACACATACATATCTATTCTATATATACAGTATGACTGTATCTAGAAACAGTAAGTGAACATGTAAGATTGAGACAGTGAAAAGATAAATCCATTATTTGCCTTTAAATTGAGACTTAGTTGCTACTTGACATAATTACACTATGTAACACCCAGCTTATACCAACCTAGGAGAAACACGTCTCAATTTGTGGAAGTTCACAAGGATCTACACTTTTAGCAGGGCAGATAATATCAATTAAAAGTTATCTGGACTTGTTAAAACTATCACCTACATGAGGTACATCCAGCTCCCAAGGAAAAAGAAAAATAGGGAAAGGAACTACTGAGGTTTTTCATTCTAGCCTAGCCTACTTTAGGAATGATCAAGTGATGACATGATGCCCTCTTCACTTTGTGGCAGGGCTCCGAACAGACAGACCTGCCCGTTTCACTGTTAACTTCAATGCTCCCAATCTGAATCCACAGTCGTCTGTCAGACACTGTAAGGGAGCAGCAGGACTCGTCACTGTCTGATGTAATAGCTGCCATTTGTTGAGACCTATGGTAGAAAAAACCAAGTTAAGAAAAATAGAGCAGTCATTTCAGTTCTTTTTAATCCATTTTACAAAAAAAAAAAAAAATTAAAAATCAGATCAAAATTCAGTTTAATTTTCACAATGAATTTATACTTGAAAAGTTGCTGGCTTCACAGAATGCGAAGCTCTGGAGCTAAAGGGGACCAGACTCGAGAGGCGTGCGTGCACGGCAGCCGTGTCCAGGAGAGGGCACTCTCTGGCCCAAGTCGGCTCAGCAGCAGGATGCCATCGGGCACACCAGTATGCTGCCCTCTAAGCAAACTTAGAAAAGAAAGGGAAACGCTAACCCACATTTAATGCTCCTCAAAAAAATACTGTCTTCTACTAGCCTAACACAACTTACTACAGGTGGGAAACGTGTGCCGAGTACTCTTCATATTCTCAGTCCTCTCAACTATAGCTGACGTGCAGTTCCCTAGCCAGACTTCATTTTAAGGAGCTGAGAAGGCCTGTTCTGAGAACGAACACAACTGCCTGAAGCTTTTCTCGTTTCATCCCAATGATCACTCATCTATGTACATTCTTCAGAACCTCAACTTCTTACTGTGTGAGGTAACACCCGGTTGAAATAAGTTACAAGAGGAGCTTTCTCATTTAGGCTTTCAGAACACAAATACTAAGTATAATTCAAATGACTGCAATGAAACCTTATTGTTAAACATATTTGCTTGCAGTATGAAACAATTCAGCCATGGCATACCAACCAGCTAACCAGCTGCTGTCACGTCGATTGTGACTCATAGTGGCCCTATAGACCACAACAGAACTGCTCCATAGAGTTTTCAAAGAGCACCTCGTAGATTCAAACCACTGACCTTTTGGTTAGCAGCCATGACACTTAACCACTACACCACCAGGGTTTCCAGCCATAATATTAGTTAATTTGGGGATCAGTGACCTAGCTAATGATCAGTTCTTACAGTAAAATAAATACTTTTAAATGCTAGTAAATCAGAAGCAGTGTATCAGGTTTTTTAAATGGCCCTTCCAATATTAAAAAGGAGGAATTTTATATCTCTGATCTATAAAGACAATTGCTTCTAAAATTTAACTCAAAGAGGAAACCAAGTTTTTTTTTCTCAGAGGAAGCCAAAATTTTTAACGAAGTTATTTCCCCTTTGGTTAATAGGAAAACTTCCACTATTAACTATAACCCAACAAATGATTAAAAAAACAAAAGGGAATCTGACCGCACTGAAGAATTTGTCTTTTGTGGCCCTCCCTCCCAAAGTAAAAACTGTTAGGTTTCAACGATCGTTCTAAAGAATTTCCAGTTCTAGGCAAGAGGAGCCAAGATGCATCCAAGAATAAAACCTGTGGCCATTTACACCCACAAACATAATGAAAAATATTAACATGCCACTCTCAGATCCCCAAGGCCCGGACCGAGTCTTCAGTACTACTAAGATATGTTTTCCCTCACTGCATTTAGGATCTCAGGCTTTTCCCTGGAAAGTTACCAATGGTAAAGGACATAGCACAGGGGCCCTGGCTCAAAAAACAAAATTACTGCCTTCAAGTCTATTCCAACTCATAGCAACTCTATGGGACAGACTAGAGCTGCCCCACGGGTTTCCCAGGAGTGGCTGATGGATTTGAACTGCCAACCTTTTAGTTAGAAGTCATGGGACTCCAGCAGCCCTGGCTAACACAATAAATAGGACACCTCATGAAAAGGCACTAATTTTGTCAGAAAGGACTTATTTTGTCCTTTAAGAGAAAACTGAAGTGCAATGATAGCAACTATTACTAGGAAGCGGCAAAAATTTAAAGGGGCAAATAAGGACAGAGTAAGAACACATCCCATGCCCTTCTGTTCTTACTGCTGTTCCAAGCTGACAAGCCGGTTCTGTCTCACAAAGACCCTCTGTACAACAGAACGCACCACCCAGTCCCAAGCTGCTGTCTGAGCCCATCGCTGCAGGCACTGTGTCAGTCCATCTCACTGAAGGTCTTCCTGTTTCTCGTGGACCATCTACTTAACCAAGCATATCCCTTTCAGAGTGTGTGAAAGGTCACACTCTTAGAGCAAATTAAAGACTACAAATAGAAGATTATACACAGAACTTATTTTGCTGAACACTAAATATAAATTTTCTTTTAATGCAATACAGCATGATGCAATGGGAACAACCGTTAAAAGCATAAATAGTACCTTCACAATGAAAAAACAATTCTGGTTTTCCAGACTTGGTGTTATTTTCTAGGGTTTTAAACAAACAGCACACATTTCTGCCCAGCACCCCATGACCTGCACCACAGTGCATCAGTGCCAGCCAGAGACCCTAACACTAAACTGCAGGGCGATAGGTTTGTAATCAAGGACATCTCAAAAACTAACCCTGGGTAAAAACCACCATCCTCTGGAAAATACGGCCGTGACACACACTAAGGCCTTTTAATGTGAGGTACTTCACTCCTGAGTTAAGGGGACATGGCCTCCGGCTTAATCATACCAGCAAAGTAAACAAAGGGATATTCAGGTTAACGTCCACTTTTTCACCCCGACTTGGTCATAAAAACATTTACAAAAACCAAAAATGTCAGCGCCTCTGGAGAACATTGCATCTTTGTAATGAGCTAATAATAATAGCAGACAGCTTTGTGGTTCCACCCTATTTGTCAAGCTCTCCTCACAGACAACTCCACTACACTGCACCCTACAGCTCACACTTCTCATGCCCTCTGCAAGGATCTGGGATGTGCAGGGCTTCTGAGATGGTGGCCAGATATGAGGTCCTGAACCTAAATTACTCTTCAATTATTTACAAGCAGGCCATCCACTTACATGGGAACCCTGGTGGTGTAGTGGTTGAGAGGTACAGTTGCTAACCAAATGACTGTTTGAAACTCCCTGGAACCCCTATGGGGCAATGCTACTGTCCTACGAGTTGGAATTGACTTGACAGTACTGAGTTTGGGCTTGGATCCACTGACGGCGGCCACTGTGCTTGGCATCAACCTGTGGCTGTCAATTCCAACACACCAGGACCCTACAGGACAGAACAGCTCCATCAGGTTTCCAAGACAGTAGTCTTTACAGAAGCAGACCGTCACATCTTTCTCTGGTCCAACAGCTGAATGGGTTTGCACTTGCTTAAACCACTGTGCCACCAGGGCTCTTTGCTTAGCAACAGGCAGGGAAGCAACAGAGAACTTGTCTGTTGTTACTTGCTGTCAGTTGATTCCAACCCACAGCAACCCCATATGTGTCAGTCGACCTGTGCTCCACAGTTTTCAAGGCTGTGAACTTGCAGACACAGATCACCATGGCTCTATTTCAAACCCATCATTTAGGTGGGTTCCAACCACCAAGCTTTTTGTTAGTAGTCAAGTACTTGTTTGTGCGACCCAAGGACTCCTCGAAAACAATCTTTTTATAGGGCATGCTTCACATAAATAAATGCGGCAAGAGTTGAAATACTGTATTGATGCACTTTGTTCTCCCTTTACCATAATCATGACCTCCAACCCAGCTGCCCTCCATAAGTGCCTGCTGAACTAGTTGAATACACCTCTACTCCCAGATGCTTGTGAAAATCAGTTACTATGACTAATGGAATTTGCAGGCAAAAAAAACACTGCTACAATGATACGTATTTTTTTTATACTCAAGTTACAGAATAGTAGTAACCAAAAGGCACTGGAAAGAAATGAGTATGCCACACAGTGGCAGTGGTTTTATTTACCTCGGTTTTGTGCCAGGAACTTTCCTTATTGTTATATTCATTTAAATCCTCACAGTAACCATATGTTGTTGTTGTTAGGTGTCACGCCAGTTCTAACCTACAGCTACCCTACCGACAACAAAACACCGCCCAGCCCTGTATCACCACCATAACCACTGTGACACTTGAACCCATCACTGCTGCCCCTTTGTCAGTCCATCTCACCAAGGATCTACCTCTTTCACTGACCCTCTACCTGGCATGACGGCCTTCACCAGGAACTGGTCCCCTCTGATAGCATGTTCCAAGTTTTATCTAAGGAGCAACCCAGTTGTAAGTCTTCCAAAACAAGTTTGTGCATTCTTCTGGGGACTCCTGACATAGTCAATCTTCTTTGCCAGCACCATAATTCAGACATCAATTCTTCCTCGGTCTTCCTTATTCACTGCCCAGCTTTCATACACATCTGAGACAAGTGAAAATTCTATGGGTTGGGTCAGGTGCACCTTATTCCTCAGACACTGCTTAACACCATAAGGAGGTCTTTTGTGGCAGATTTGTCCAATGCAACATATCCTTTGATTTCTTGGCTACTGCTTTCTTGGGTGTTGATTTAATATAAAATCCCTGACATCGGTATGTTGCTTACTGGTCTGGTTGTGAGGATTTTTGTTCTACTTATGTTGACACATAATCCATACTGAAGCTGTAGTCCTTGATCTTCAATAAGGGCTCCCAGTGTGCTTCACTTTTAGCAAGGATGTGTCATCTGCATATTGCCGTTGTTAGCATTCTGTCCATCTTGATGCCATTCTTAATATGGTCCAGCTTCTCAAACGACTTCAGCATAAAGTATACTAAAAGGATACAAGCCTCACACACACCTTTCCTGATTTTAAACAAAGCAGTATCCCTTATTTTGCTCAAATGACTGCGTTTTGATCTACTTGTTCCTATGAGCATAATTAAGTGTTCTGGTACTTTTCCACAATGTTGTAATTGCTATGATCCACGCAGCAAATGCCTAAAAAAAAAAAAAAAGCACACATATACAAATAAACATCTTTCTGGAATCCTCTGCTTTCAACCAAGATTCATCTGACATCAGCAATGATACCCCTACTCCATGTCCTTTTCTGATTCTGCTTTCAATTTCTGGCAGGCAGTTCTGTCAACAAACTGCTGAAACCACCTTTGAATTACCCTCTTCAGCAAAACTTTACTTGCATCAAATACTATTTCCACATTCTGTTGGATCACCTTTCTTTGGAATGAGCACAAATACAGATCTCTTCCAGTTGGTTGACCAGGTAGCTGTCTTCGAAATTTCTAGGCAACTGGATACCTCTAGCACTGCGTATGTTTGGTGAATCAGCTTAACCGGTGTTTTGTCAGTTCCTGGAGACTTCCTTTTCACCAGTGTCTTCACAAACAGCTTGGACTTCTCTCAGTATCATTGGTTCTTCATCGTGTTACCCCTGAAATGGCTGAACATCCATTCTTTTTGGTGCAGTGACTGTGTTCCCTCCATCTTCTTTTGATGCTTCCTGAATCATGCAATACGTGCCCATGGAATACTTCAACAATGAAACTCATGGTTTTTATTTTTCTTCTAACTCTGGCTCTGCATATTTCATTGTAATACTTCACTCTGTCTTCTCAAGCCACCCTTTGGAGTCCTCTTCAGCCCTTGGCCATCCTCATTTCTTCCATTCTCTTTAGCTGCTCTATGTATACAAGCAATTTTGAGAGTCTATTCTGACATTCATTTCGGGTCTTTTCTCTGCTCTTTTTAACGACCTCTGACTTTACGTATGATGTCCCTGATACCATCTCGCAGCTTGTATAATCTTTATTAAAAGTCTGATGTATCAAATCTAGAGATGGTCTCTAAATTAAGGTGGCATACATTCAAGATGGTACTTCACCTTCAACTTGGACATAGCAATTAGTGATCTGCTCCTGTTAGCCCCAGCCTCACTCTAACTGATGATACTGAGCTTCTCCCTCACCTCTTTCCACAGATGTAGTCAGTTGGATTCCTGTGACTAGTAGCCATTTGTTTTCGAAAACCACCACAGTATGACAAAATAGCAGACCAGTTGATGGCAATGACTCTCTAAGGGGGGCTGTTATTTTACCAACTATACAGATGATGGTAGGAAACTTGCCAAATACTACACAGCTTGTAATGGGCAGATCTGAGTTAATATTCTGACCTACTAAATCTGACCAGAGTGTGTGCTCTCAATCATGTTCCTCCACCGTGATAGACAACAGTCACCTTTTCCTGTGTCAGGCACTACTTGTATAAAATGTTAATGAAAGCATCAACCTACCTACGTCACTTACAAGTGATGCACATGTATTAATTTCTACCACTCACACTCAATTGGATAACTTTCTTACATTTCTACAAAGACATCCAGCAAACAATTTTATTTCACCTAGGGGAAAATATTATTTTCACTCTAGGCTTTTGCTCCAGTAATTTTTTTTTTCTTTAAAGAATTAGAATCTTTGCCATAATTCTGTCTTATCAATATGTTATTACGACACTTCTATGACACGGAAACAGGAAAACGTTAAAAGTTAGTGTGAAAACCAACAAGACCTGGTAACAACTTGTGATTCTGTATCCTAATAAAATCTGGTTTATAAGATAGGAATATTGATTAAACAACTGATTTGGCTTTTAAATGACAACCAGTTAAGAACACCAAGGGCCACAAAATTATTCATAACACTAATCCCTTGCTAAAACGTGACATAGCAAGTACAAGCATTTCAGTTCATGTGAAAATGAAAAAAGTGTAATTATACCAACAGCCTAACACTTTTAGCTATGGAGTATCTGGTTTTTCTTCTAAACACTGACATACAGAAAGAAAAAAAATTTAATGAGTTTTAAATAGTTGTATCTAATTAAGACAGATTTCTAAGGTAATGAAAGGAGGTAACTGTCACATTCCTATGATACAGGGAAAACTCCATATTCAGTGACTGTTTTCAAGTTTTTAGAGATCTTACAAAAGTAAAAAGGAATTTGAAGAAGCAACATTAAATCCAAGTTGAAACAGATTTTTTAAAATAGGCTTTAAAAAACCAGCCTACTTTCAGTATCAAAATTCCATGAAATTGTTTTACAAACAGAAGTTGTGTACAATAGAAGGCCCACAAATGAGACAACAGGCACTACAGCCATCTGTTACTCAGCTGAAAAATGACAACTGGACTTAGAAACAGTATTTTGATAAATTCCAACAACTTTACGCCTCCAATTTCTTTTCTTCCGTTACACCTCCCTACAACCAACCTTTGTGTTAGTACATGAGAATCTGTATGCAAGAACTGAAGTTCAGCGATCCGTTGTTTCAGAAATCACCTAACCCAGGGCAGTCGGCGACTCCGCTCCAACTCAGGGCGACCCCGCGTGTGTCAGCAGAACCGCGCTCTACAGCATTTCAGTGACGGACTTCCCAGCAGCAGATCTCCATGCACTTCTCCTGGGGTAACTCTGGGTGCACCCAAACCTCTAAACCTTCTGTTAGGAGTCAAACACGTTAATTGTTTGTACCACCCAGGTTCTGACACCTTAAAATTTGATTCTATCTATCCAAAGACAGATTTCAAGGCATGACACAAAAATTAATTCAGTATTTCCTGCCAAAGTGTGACATACAAGATGAGCTGAGAATTTTATTTTTAAAATTACTTACTTTAATAACTTAGTAATTACTCTATGTATGGCAATACATGTTTGTTTTTCCATTAACTGCACTGACATAAAAAGTGGAAAAGTGAGTAGTTCAAAAGTGGTACATATATTACAAAAATATTGCCAGAAGTGTGGTAGTAAAGTTTTGGAAAATAATTTCTTACTAAACAATTACATAGCTTCCACATTCATCAAACTGTCACAAAAAATTGTCACTTGAAGGAACAAGTTTTAACTTAAAACCTAATCCTAAGAGATAAATGAAGTTGTACTAATTCACCTAAAATTTTTGCAAAGAGGCAGCTACAGTGCTTAAAAATGAAAGCACCATTACAGCACTGTGAGCAACAGCATTTCACCTTGTGCAAGACCACAAGAGATGGGGAAAAATTCTGGAAGCCAAGCACCGCCCGTGGCAATCCCATACACAGTGCTTACACATGAAAACATCCCCTTTAACTTATTTCCAAACACCTTCTTGAAACACACCACCACAAATTTTGAAGTTTCTGTCAAAAACAGATTACCATGCCCTACTAGCACTGCAAGGACAAAATGATTTCCATGTAGTGCCAGAACACAAGGAAAGGAAAAAGGAACAAGATTCTGTTTAAACCTCTTCAGTCAAGACTGTTACAGGAAAAAAAAAATTGTTTCTCAGTGTCAGTTCTGCATGGTTAAAAACACTAACAAATTCTAGAAAACCAAAAATGTACACACCGGCTACTATCAGTAGGACTTGAACCTTCTCATACCTTTCTTCAAAACAGCAAGATGCAGCATATCAATGGGCTAATGCTTTCATTTTTAAAATTCTGGTTATTCTTTGTTGGATGACGGAATACATACACTAAACATGAAAAAAAATTCCCTCAGCTTAGCAATTTTATCTTCTCCCCAAACTGGCAGCTAGTATGGCAATAGCCTCTTGTTCTAGTCCTAGTTTCCTGTATCAGGCATCTCAATTAAAAATTGTTTTAGCAGCTATCATATTAGTATAATCCCAAAGTGAAGACTAAACTTACTCAAACTTTCAAAATAGGTAACTCATTCATCTGGCAAATTCCCTATGGGAGGTCATCAATGGGCCCTAATTCAGGGCACAAGTCCCTCAATCACACCGTATTAGCTTTTCTAGACATTTGCTCATGGCTCTTTTCTGCTTCATTATGCGATAGTTAACAAGTGAACCAAAGCAGAAAAACATTAAAAACTGCACAATTTAAAACGGAAGATCTAGTTTTAAACTCCAATTACAGATTCCTTCAGCCATTTCTAATCCTCAATGCAGTAACTCACAAAAACCACCTTGTACTCTTTAAATGCCTATCTTTCCTCCAACATAACCAATTTTTAGAAAGGTGTAACCTGCTCAAATAGGTGTACAACTCCATTTAATGCTTTGTAGCTTGGGAACATAGAAGAGTAACCCAGATACTCAAATTCAAATACCTCTTAACACTTTCATTTTCAAAATGACAATCCCATCAAGGTTTAGTAAGATCAGGCAGGTAACTGGTCAATACAAATCCCAAATAATTGGACATATATTCCATTTAGTTGACTCTTATCAGTTCCACATTCTTTGCTGGAAGTCTTCTAGGTATCTAAATTCCTGTCTATTTTACATAGTACTAATTAACTATTTACCAATTTTCCCATTAAAACTACACAAAGACATACCATCTAGTCAATGGCTTCAGACAAGCGAATCCTCGTTTTCCTAGCTCCCTAGGCCTCTGGTTCCACATCTGTACGTGAGCTAACAACTGTCCTTCCAATGGAACAATCAGTTTTCTGTCTACAAATTCTGTTAGTAATCCTTTGTCTCAGTCACGGAAGACCACAGATTTGGCCCAAACCTGGTTTTCTCTCTCCAAGAGGGAGCAAGTACCTACTTCCTTACCTAAATACAGAGTGACTAACAGCTCCTTTTATCATTTCAAACAGATATGGAAAATAGCTACAATCATCTAGTTCAACTTATCTCCCTTTGCAGTCAACACTGGGCAAACCCAGCTGCTTAAGGAATCTCTATTTGTATCAAACATTCATCTATGTAGTATTGGACTTCAAGAGTTTACACCGTACTTTTTAACACTATGACCTGACTGTACTAACAATAGCTACTTTCAGGATCACTGTCCGAAGTCAACTGAATCGCCATGCAAAGCCTTGAAATGGTAATATTCTCAGTGACTCTCTGCTGTTGGTTTAAATCTTTGCAAAACTTTCAGAAGTATCTGAATGAACAAACTTTCTTATAATCTTCCAGTCACACTGAATTTTTTTTTTTAACCTTTATAATCAAAGATTTTTTTGTTAGTAGTTTCTGTTTGCAGGAAAGAATATGTTCTATCAAGTGAAACATCTTGGTTTTTTAATTGTGTGTTTATTATAATCAAAAAGCACTGAACAACTTCCTCAGGAATTCTACTTGCTTTTGCAGAAACTGATGCATAAATCAGACACCCACAACCTTAAGGAAGCTGATAGAAGACTGATTTTCAATCTCCATTAATTTTTCCATTATAAATCCCATAGTAACTAAGACCTTTCAAGTTGGATTTAGAAATCTAAAAAGTTGCTCTCAAACGTTGTATGTTTCCAACTGCATCAAATTTATCAAAATTATACAAATTTAAAAGTTAACTGTGTCAGACACAAAAAGTAGAAAGCCATTTAAAAAAATCTTGGGATAAATTTGCCTCCATAGGCTATCAGACATATTTTTCACTAGTCTTACAAAGCTAAATATTTAGAATAAGAAATCAAATCTTAAGGATAAAACAGACCTTGTAGAAAAGTGAGCTATGTCACCAGCCCCCAAAAGCAAAGCTACCTGAGGCAGAGGACCAAACATAGAAGAGACTGGTTGTAATTACCAAAGTGTAAAAAAGGCATGTGATAAAATATTACGGCTAAAAAATGATATCCACATTTAGGAGAAATTCACAGGAGAGGGGTATCAAATCTAGACACATACCAGACCTCTGTAATACAAAAATCCATTTTAATACATTGTTAATCACTTGTCATTTGAAATTTTACCTATACTCATACTTTAATGTGACAAATAGGAAAATAAAATTTCGCTCTTTTCCCTCTTCTAAACACTACTACAAAGAATTGTTTTCTACCATCTTGAAATTCTTTAAGCTTTTTGAGAAACACACACAAATAATTCAGATTTAGTCAATTTTATTTACAGCTTTTTGTTTTCGTTTTTGTGGTTTTTTTTACATTTCAGAGCATTATACAATTACATTTTCTCATTTTCTGACCTGCAAACAGATACCTTAAATGGAAATATTTTTAAAAACTTATCAAATCAGGTACATCGAAAATTCAATGATTACACATATGACAATTAATTCACAAAGTGTAATTTACTAGGACTTATCCTAAGAATTTAGGAACAGCCAGTCAGAAGAAATCTGACCAAACAGAGGAAATCAGCTATTTACACATCCCAAAACAAAGCTATTGAAACTCCCAAACCTGAAGTTTGAAAGTTTTATTAAATCCCCATTTGAAGATAAAAGCGATGATTCCAACCTATCCAGCCGTGAACAGCCTTAAACCCCAGCAACTGGGCTCTCCCCCCGGCCCACAACTGTACAGCAAGCATCTCAGTTCATAAACACGTAAGTTTCAAACCCTTATGCCAGGTTAAGTGTTCATTAATTTAAAATAAAAAAAAAAGTCATTAAATATCTACACTATTCACCCAGCTCACCAGCCCTTACTGCAATCCCAGGTTTATAATCCTTGTCACACAGTGACAGGTTGTATTTTATATATATGTATATATATAGTACTAGGTACAAACACCTATTAACAGTCCCTGCAAAAATTCATTTTAGCTGAGGCTATGGCTCCTATGCCTTATGATGGTTTTAGACTGTAAAACTGAAAAATACTGCTAAAATCTCACTTAAGACAAAATTTGATTGCATGTTCAGCTTATGTTTCTCAGTCAAAAAATGGCTATAAAGTTAAGTATAAAAAACTAGCCAACTGAGTGTAATTTCTCTCTCCCATTTGGCCAGGATATTTGAAGACGTTTTTCCTAAACGGACTAGAAAATCTGTGGTGGCTTCCAATTGTTCTTGCCTACCTTACTGTCCATATTCAAGTTTCAAACTGTGTCAACAAAGACCGCACTTCAGGGGTCAGCTGCTTAGCAGCTTTAGCTGCCTCTGTGATAGCCTTTCGATACAGGCCCTTTCTCTTCTTATTAAAGCGTGACT
Organism: Heterohyrax brucei; assembly: GCA_028571685.1. Classification (NCBI taxonomy): domain Eukaryota; kingdom Metazoa; phylum Chordata; class Mammalia; order Hyracoidea; family Procaviidae; genus Heterohyrax; species Heterohyrax brucei. The sequence goes on from CM053141.1 coordinate 178,866,882, forward strand.
GGAAGTTTTCTAAAAACGGGGAGAGTTGTGAAAGAGCAAGGAAAGATGTTGTAGGAGACCCAAACCATGAAATGCGGGCCTCCTGTCGGACTAAAAGGCCATTATCTTTCCGACTCACAGTTATAGTAAGAATACGGGCTGGCCACCAGGGGAAGCCATAAATCTTGGCCCAAACAATGTCCCCTACACATATGGTCCTGCCATCTGGTGTGACGCATTTAGAGACGTTTTTGGAAAAGATTTTCATTTTCAAGGAATTACTGAGCTTTTTCTCTTCCCTTGAAGAGGAGGAAGTGGAGGAGGTGGAAGGTGCGTGCATACTGCCTGGAGGAAAATCAAAGCTTTCTGAAGAACTACACTCAGAGTTGGAGGATTTCAAATCATCTGTGCTATCAATGCTACTCACTGATGCACTGGAAGAGTCAGATTTCTTTTGATTTAGGGTCATGTAAACAGAGATATTGCTTTTGTTGCCCTTTCTGCCCAGTGTCTGTGGTTCATCCTGCTCACCAGGCACATGCACTTCATTTGTGTCCTGAACCTCACTGCTGGCCTCTTGCGGGCCTTTTGAGGGACTCTGATTTTCTGAAGGGGCCTCACCTGCTGAGCGGGTAGAGGTGCAGCGAGACTGGGGCTTGGGTGCCATCTTGCCACTCCGCATTTTCTCAAGTCCTGTCTTCAGACAAGAGTCATTTTCTTCATTTCTGTACCTTTGTGGTTTTAATCGAACCCGAGGTGGAAGGGAACCTGAGCTGGGATTCTGGTATCGACGCGTAAAATGGACTTTTGAATGTGAATTTTTGGAAGTTGAAGTTTCACTTTGCTTCTTTTGTGCCTTTTCTTTGGCAATTTTCAACACTTCCCGAGCTTTTGCATGATCCATGTTCTTACTCTGGAGTACTTTTTTAGTACTTAACTGAGCTTTCGATGTGTTTGCCTGAGCAGAAACTTTAACTACTCTGCCTCTGCTGTGAGCAATATTTGAAACCCTAACCACAGCATTTCTTCTCTGGCTTTCATTTTGGTTTTTCCCATCCACTTTATGGTCAGTTTTAAGTTTTTTGTTCACAGCAGTTACACTGTCATTTCTCCGTTTTTTATCCTCATATTTGTAAGAGTCACTTGCACTACTGCCTTTCCTAATTTCCTTTTTTTCAGCAACGACACTGTTTTTACATTTGTCACACAGGACTTGCCTGGGCCGTAGTTTAATAGCATTCATTATAGAAGTGGGTTCTTCCCTGTACATTTTTCGTTTGGGTCGTTTAATTTTCCGAGGTGGCGGCTGAGGTATTGATTGGTTATATGTGTCCCTGATAAACAAAGGGGGAGGATAAGGTGCTCCTTCGTGGAAGAGAGGTGGTGGTTTGGAAGTCCACAGGCTTTCGGCCAGGCTCAGCTCAGGAGGCGGGACAGGAAGAGGGTCATGAGGAACAGCACCATTCACTTCCCGCTTGACCTCCGTTCCTTCTTGGAATGTACTCCTTTGGAGCTGCATGGCTTCAGGTTTATCCTTGTATTCCCTTTTGGGAAACACTGTCACAGGAATCCCATGGGGCCCAAACCTTTCAAAGAAATAAAAGAAAAAAGAAACCAGTAATTTAGTATCTACCACTCAATCTCTTAAAACACTTACTACTTATATGATCATTCCTGAAAATCACTTCATATTTAAAAATAATTGACTACCTCCCCTCAAAAATCTAAGTCCTTCCATTTTTTTTCCCCTAAATTTTAGGTAAAAAATACTTCTATTAGTTGCCCTAAAGCAGAATAAATGGCCTTACTTAAAACAGATCTTTTCAGTCTTGAATGGGATGTTCTATCAGGTACCGTAAAGTTAAACACCATGTGATAATACTAGACATACCGCTGGTAAATATAACTGTTACATTTTAACATACTATCTTTCTTGAGTTATAATACCTTTCAAAAGGTATACATGGAAAATTCAGTCTTAACAATAAAAAAATCTGAATCAATAAAGAAATCCCAAATTCAATGAAGTTGCTTTTACCATTAGGCTCCTTTATCCCGTCAAGCAAATAAAAACAGTAACATCCAGAACTCGGTAAATCACCCCTAAAGCAGAAACATATACTTATGTCTTTCAAATTTTTAAATCACACCCCACATTAAAAAACATTTTCATTTCCATGACACTGAACACAGGAAGTCCCTGATGTAGCAACAGAAAAATGCATGTGCAGCACCCAAACCCTGTTAAAAACGAGATGTCATGGTCTCACAGACTAGGTGGTTCCCTGAAAACACAGCAGCCAGACTCCCCGATAGCCCAGAGCTGAAACTATTCCCAAAGACAAATCTTCATATCAAGATTGGACTGGACTTAATGACATGAAACAATACTGGCCAAAAGTGTGCTTCTTGGCTTAAGTAGATACATGAGACTAACCGGGTAGCTCCTGTGAGCAGGTGAGATGAGAAGGCAGAGTCGGACAGGAGCTAGACAAATGAACACTAGACATACAGGGTGGAAAAGAGGACTATGCTGTTCGCAGTGTGGGGAGAGCAGCTAGAGTTACACTCTAGCAGTTAAGTTTTTGTATGACAAACTGACTCAGACTGTAAACTTCTACTTAAAGTACAATACTTAAAAAAAACATTTTCACATTGTAAAAACATAAATTGTACATATGTGTACATGTGTATACATATATACACTAAAGCAAAGATAACCAAATACCAAAGCCTACCTACCATATGTGATCCATAAAGTTATTTTATTCCACTCTGGTCTATTTCACTGGTTTTAATGATACTTCAAAACCAAATCCCGTTGCTGTCACGTCACTTCTGACTCACAACACAACCCTGTAAGACAGAGCAGTACTGCGCAACAGGGTTTCCCAGGAGTGGTTGGTGAATTCGAACTACAAGCTCTTATAAGTTGATTTCAACACTCCCTAATAGATCCAGACCTAGTTTGTAAAGCACTGGTTGGGACTCACATGACATGAAAGGACAGTATGGGGCATAAACTGTAACAATTCTGTTTCTAATAAAACAAAAGTCAATAACCTTGTTTCTCATACAGACTTAACAGTAACTGTGGCTTTATCTGCCTGAGCTAAATATCAAGAATCCAATATTTACACTAAACTTGCTAAGTTCAGTTTCCTTTGCATAAAAATGAAATCACTACCAAATAATTTCATCATGTATGTTAACATGCCCATCTGTAACACCATTTGATTCTGGTGGTTTAGTGGGTTAAGTGCTACCACTGCTCACCAAAAGGTCAGCAGTTCAAATCCACCAAGCGATCCTTGAATACTCTTAGGGTGTAGTTCTACTCTGGCCTCTAGGGTCACCATGAGTCAGATCCGACTCAATGGCACTGGTTTTTTTTTTTTTTTTTTTTTTTTCCGGTCTTTTTTTATATCTCTATAAAGAACTGACAGACAACCAGAATATCTACATGCCTGGTCCAGCACCTAAGTCTTTATCAGCCTGGCTACCACAAACCAACAACTTGTGGCAAATACAAACAAACCACAAAGAGGACAGCCTTTTACATAGGGTGGATAACATGGGCTTATCTGCACAGAGCAGTCCTCACTAGATCAAACTTTGCAAAATGCTGCTTCCTATGAGAGCAGAGCACCTGGTACATCCACATCTGCTACCTGACTGCTTTAGGGGAGCACCAGCACGGTACATGAGCAGTAAGGCTCCTCTTCTAATACACAGGTGCTTAATAATCACTTTTCAAAACAAATGCAGAGGTAATTATTGTTTTTAAATGATGGAGAACAGTATAAGCAGTCTGAAGAAAGACTACCACTTGTATTATTACCAATAAAATTTTGTAACTCATAAAAAACCATCATTTTGCCCCATTATACTTTCATGGGCTAGTGCTGACGGTGCAGTGGTTAAGTACAGGGCTGTTTCTTGGAAACCCTCTGGGGACACTTCTACTCTGTGCTACTGGGTCCCTACAGAGTCAGAATCAACTCACCAGTAACAGGTGAGTTGAAAAAGAGAGAAGGAATTTCCTTCTTTTTATTAAGAATAACTAAACCATAACTACCCTAAAGTGTGAGGTAAAGTTAAGCAACTAAATGTTAGCATTTTTCTTGGCTAACATACACCTTAATTCACTTCATCTAAACAATTTGATCTTATTTTTCAAACTGATAATTTGCTGAAGTTTAGGATCCCTTCCATACACTTAGTGTATCATCTCAATGTAAGAATGACCTAGTGGACAATTTTAAAACTATCTGTATCAAGTAAATCGTGTAATGCGTTATGTATACCCTTATGATATTTAATAAAATTTCATCTTTTTTTCCTTGTCTTTCTCTCTTAAGCACATAAAAGACTCAAGAATTAAGTGTTCTGAATGAATAGCATAAGGAAACACTTAGCCAAATACTGAGAAATGGAAATTAATCAACTGAAATAGGAAAAGGAAAAAGTTGCTTAACTGGGTAGTAGATGTTTGTAAACAGCAGAAAACTTTGTTTATTTTACTTGTGCTTTAGGTGGAAGTTTACAGAGGAAATGAGCTTCTCATCAAGCAGTTAATATACTTATCATTTTGGGACACTGGTTGCCAACCCCACCATGTGTCAGAGAAGTGTTATTAAATAACACAACTTCCTCACAATGCTTAGAGGACACTGAGCTTGTTAGGAATGTTGCAAACATTTAGGAATGGTTAACGATGATTGAACATAATGCACACAATTAATGCCACCAAGATGTACATGGTATGATTGTGGAAATGGTAAACGTTTCAAATATTAAAAAAAAAAAAAAAAAATTCCTTAAAGGATCACACAGATAAAAGAAGGGAAATTATCTGTCCTCATTTAATTTCAATCATCCTGCTGCCACCCTTACATGGAAAACATTTACTACCTAAGGCAGTCTTTTCAAACTGAGGGAGGAGATGGTGGTCATGCAATCAACTTCACGGTTCATGACTATTACTAAAACAAAAACCAGTGTACAAGTATACTTGTAACTGCAACAAATCTGTTTCATGCATATATGTATGTATACTTGGATCTAGATATAAAATATCTAACTACGCTTGAAAGTTTGACAGCCATCCATCTATGAAACTGTACCCTAAATCGTATTAAAAAAAAAAACCAAACTCACTGCATCAAGTCAATTCCAATGCATAGTGACCCTACAGGGCAGAGTAGAACTGCTTCCTAGTTTCCAAGTTGTGCCTAGTGGATTCACACTACAACCTTTAGATTAGATGCAGCCCTTAAACTACTGTGCCACTCAAGTTACTAATTGTAAGGACAAACATCACTGTCCCTTGTAAATTATTTTTGCGGAGTCCAGTAAAACTGTTAAACAGCTATCTTAGTCATGTAGCAGCTATCTTAGTCATGTAGTAGGTGTAATGAGTACCAAGAAAACCCTTGCGGTTTACTGGTTAAGTGCTACAGCTGCCAAACGAAAAGGTCAGCAGTTTGAATCTACCAGTTACTCTTTGGAAACTCTACGGGGCGGAGTTCTACTCTGTCCTATAGGGTCAATATGAATTGGAATTGACTTAATGGCAGCAAGTGTGGTTTTTGGTTAATGGGCACCAAAAATAAGGGGCTGGTATTCTGGGGTTTAATAATTATTTTGTGTTCAGGGAAGAGATAATCACTATGAAAAAGAATTATCCTCAGTTTCATCCAAAGGAGAAACAAATGTTAAGTGTGCAGTGCTGTCATCCAAATTCACAACGCACTATTACAAGTGTGAAAATGTTACATGCTATGTGATTCCATTTAAAGACATTTGAATTTTACTGAAGGTTCTACTGTAAGTAAATGAATACAATCTTTACTCATTTAATAAGCTCTATAAAATGATAGTATTTGTTAATGACTTCTAGCACTGCTCATCAATCCTGTACCTAAATATGCATCACTTCTTGAGAGTAAAGCTCATAACCAATCGTCCAAATTTCCTTCCGGAAAATCTCAAAACCATTATTAACAAAAGCCCATTTTTTTTCAAAAGTCAGATATAATTTATGTCTTACCTCTTATTCTGAAAAGGTTTTTTTGTTTGTTTGTTTTAATGCTGATGAAGTTTCATCAGCATTAACTTCACGGCAGCTCAATTAATCCATCCCTGACCTGGGATTATACTGTTTTCCTTCCTGTTTGTAACAGTTTAACAGTGCACAACTGATTCTCATTTTCTTCCCTCCAATTCTGGTTACCAAGCTGAAATTGGAGGAGGGAATTCTTTTTAAAATATGATACACTAAAAATAAAAAAAGCAAAAAGCAAAGGTATTCCAAACTCTAGGCAAGTGGAACTGAGGTCCTGAGGAGTTCACTGCAAATAAAAAAGTTACGCAGGGTCAGTTGATACAAAAGTCCTACTGTAGGTTACACCAAACCTTTCTCCTAGCAAACAATAGAAATATCAACAAAAGACAAAAGAAACCTTTCTCTCCCACAATTTCTTCCTCTTGGGGGGGGGGGGAACACCTACAGTTGGAAAAAATTACACGTAATTTAACCAACTGAAAAATAGTGTCCAGATTTATTTATTTCAAGCAGATGTCTTTAGAAACTACCTCTACTCACAGTGCAAAGGTGTGTTTGTAAGTTGTTAGGTGCCATCAAGCTGATCCAGACTCATAGCAACCTTATGTACAACAGAACAAAGCACTGCCCCATTTGTAAATTAACAACAGGTTAAATCATACAGAAGGGAACTTACTTTGATTCCCATTTCCCATCTCTGTGAAAATATTAGTATGTCAAAATTTAACCTCAGGACAAATGAGATTAATAACAAGCAGCTAAATGCAATACAGTTTTATAAAATAAAAATGTAGTTAAAGCTGAATGGAAAAGTTTGATGACAAGCCCTGTAGCTACAAGGTCTTAAAGGGATGATTAGTTACAAGGAAAGTAACTCTTCAAAGAAACACAGTAACATCCTGACCTGACCAGAAAAATCAAAGCAAGCATCACCAATGAGGACAGACAGGTAATCATGTTGCCTACAGATGCTGACACCCTGAGGACAACACAGCTTGTATACCTAACCTACTCATGAGCAAACACCAGACAAACCCAAATTGACAGATACTGCTTACTGCATATATTCTTTATTACATTGCAACTACATGCAATACAGGATAATGTACTAAAAGGGTTAAAAAGCTACAAAGGATGTTTTTGAGAAAACTGACATGGTTATATAACAGGGGCTGCAAAGTGAAGTATTCTATCAATGTTCCCTGACTTTACAAACTGAACTGTGGTTACGTACAGAATATCTTTGTTCTTAGAAAACACAGGACTTTAAACCAGTTCTGCCCAGTTCAGTCACGGCTGAGGATGCAAAACCTGAACAGACTTCATTTTTTTTAACTTGTAAACATTGCTTCTTCATAGTGTTTTAGGTAAAAAATTTACAATTTAAGTTTCTCATACAAAAACTTACACAGTTCCATAAGCCAAGAGGCACAACTCTTTACCAGCATCATTTTATGGCTTATATATCAGTTAATCTTTGTTTGCAGAGTTGGCTTTGGGAAGTTTCATTTCTGGGTTAACAGGCTGCAGGCCTGTCCTCCAGGGACTCTAGAGTCCGTCAGATTATCAAGTCTTAATGGTTTTTTCACTGAAGTTTGAGCTGCATTCCACATTTCTCCTGCTCCATAAGGGATTCTGTTTAATTCCCTGTACGGGCAGTCACTGGTGGTAGCTGAGCACCATCTAATTCTTCCAGTCTCATGCTGATGTGGTCTCTTGTTTATGCGGACCTTTCTGTCTCCTGAGTTCGTATTTTTCTTATGTCTTTAATATTCTTCATTCTCCTTTGCTCCAAATGGAGCTGAGACCAATTGATACTTCTTGCTAGGTTTTAAAACCCCAGGCACCACTTACCAAAGTGGGATGCAGAACATTTTCTTACTGTTATGCCAATTGACCTAGATGTTCCCTAAAGCAGTCAGATCCAAAGTTTTTAAATATGGGTGAAGCAGAACGATAAGCAGAGTATGAGAAATCACAGGTCAAGACCCTGCTATAAACTTAAATCACCCTCTTAGAAAGTTACGTAAAGTGTGTTGCTTAGCACCGAAATCTTGACCAGCAGATTTGGAAACAGCAGTGACCTGCCTGAAGGTGACAGTTGACTGTACATCTCTGAATGTGTGTTGCTCTCCAAAGTACTGGCACTAATCCAAGCTCCACATCAGGCTCCTGTTAAGAGATCACTACTACTCTTCCCAGTATCTCACTCTAGGGCTTTGATCTCTAATTCTTCCTGTTCCACTTACTGTACTGCTTCATCCATATTTTAAAACTCCCCAATCTGTTCAAATTTTGCTTTTATAGGCAGGCCCTGTCTGAACCAGATCCTATCTGTTCAAAGTCCTGGAAAACACATGCTCAAATATTAAGGGGTAAAAGAGAATGATTTATGCGATCTACTCCTGAATAATTTAGGAAAGAAAATCGTGTACATTTAGAGAATGATAAAGCAAATGTGGCAATGTGTTTGAAGTTACTCTAAATAAAGTTTAGTTTTCTGTTCAAGTTTTTGTTTCATAATCTTAAAAAATCAGTTTCTGAGTCTTAAATTCAGTTTACCTCAGTTCCACAAAAACCTCCAAGCAATTTTATATATATACAGAGTTTACTGCACTGAAGTGTAAATGCCAGCAAATGCACATCAAGTTCTGCTAAGCACCAAATCTACTCAAAAACCAGTATGCTACTTAGTGTGACAGTACAGAAGTCATTAGGATTAGTGATCAGGAAATGTACCTTGCAGGGAATGGGACTAGAAGGGCCAAGGAGACTTAAGTGAGGAAGAGTGGTAACAACTGTGGTTATCCACTTAAATGCTAGTACCAATTAAATCGGTTTTAAAACAAAGCAAAACAGACTAGGTTCAACAAAAACCACCAGATGACCAGGTACAGCAGAACAATCTAATTTTCCCCTCAATAGGATACAGGTAAGCCAAACTCACTGTCACTGAGTTTATTCCGACTCACAATGGTGACTCTATAGGACAGAGTAAAACTATCCCTATAGGGTTTCCATGTTTGTAAATCGTCAGAGAAGCAGATTGTCACATCATTGTCTGCTGGACTAGCTCACCAGCCACTGGGTTTGAACCATAAGCCTTTACGGTTAGCAGCTAAGCACTTTAGCTCTTGTATCACGCAAGGGTCCCTATGGGAGTAGATACAATTCAAAATTCACAATTATTTTTCTGTTTTAAAAATATCTGAGTACTCCATAATGAAACGTATTAATTAGTATTTCTGTAGTTAAATGAGTAAAAAAAATCATAACTTCACATCATTTCAGGTTAGACTAGGTTTTGCTACCACAAAAACAATAAAAACTTCAGTTTTGTAGAACTTACAGAATTCTGGAATTGCTGTGAAGAAATGTGATACAGCTTTTATCAAGAGTAATGAACATAAATGGCAACCATAAGGCCTGGTAGAAACCCTGGTGTAGTGGTTAAGTGCTACGTCTGCTAACCAAAAAGTCAACAATTCAGTTCTACAGGAGCTCCTTGGAAACTATGTGGCAGTTCTACTCTATCCACAGGGTTGCTATGAGTCCGAATCAACTCGATGCAGTGGACTTGGTTTTGGGGTTTACAGGGCCTGGTACACAGGCAGTAGGCACAACATATGGTAGCTATTATTACATAAAAATTAAATGTATTTAATTTTATTAACTGTAAATGACTGGATAATGTTTTTACTTAAAAAGTGTCAAGTATTATATAGCCAATCGGCAGGGACTATGAGTAACCAAATGTGTGAGGAAAAATGACTTTTGTAACATTAATAACAAAATATGCATAAATTAGGAAACAAGGATAACAGGAAATATATCTGCACTTTAACTGGCAAGAAGAAACTATATAAAAAAATCTTAGGGAATATCTCTCTACTCATAACCATTTATGCAATCTTTATTTATTTTTAAAAACTTTTTTGAAAGCTCCTTTACTATTTCAGATTTTCAGCTCCCAGGCATGCACCTCGAAACAATCCTCTGAAGAAACTCACCTAGAAAAAAAGGGTTGGAAATAAAAATGCATACAACCTACATACAAAACACATGCTTCAACTTTCTCAAAAGCAAAAAGAGTAAGAACATCTGAATATTATTCAAATTGTTTAACACCCTAATAGTCATTTTTTTTTCTTTTAAAATAACTACTAAAAAAAATAATATCCAGGCAGTGGCAAAATATTTTTTAGATAAATCTTGACTTCACTTTTGTGTGGTATCACTTATTAGCACAACATAACCTGACATTTTCCCATAAAAATCAGCACGGGTATAAACAAATCTTCTTCTTAATTATTAACACAAATACTCATCAGTGTTCAAACAGAATTCCTTCATCCTGGCTTTTAGATAACAGGGAGCTGAAATGTCCCCCTTTTCTATTTTGGTTCCATCATACTTTTAGTATTTCATTTGTATGGCATCCCGTAAGAAGCCGTGGTTACACAGTGGTTAAAGCATTCACTCAGCTGCAAACTCTTAAGGTTGGTGGCTCAAATCCACAGCTGGTATGAAGAAGAAAGATGTGGCAATTTGCAACCATCAAGATTCAGCCTTGAAAACTCTATAAAGCAATTCTACTGTCAGTCTCTATTAAGTCAGAACTGATTCAGGGGCAATGACTTTGGGTTAGTTTACAACAGGACCTTTCTAAGGTAGTTTATCCGCCTATTAGCACTCCATCATTTCTATTTTACCAAAAATGTGTGGTCCATTTCAAATTCTAGCATCCAGCACTTACTGAATGCTGACTTTGGGGGCTCTCAGGGCTTCAAACCCGACCTTTCTTGCTTCTTACCAAACAAGCCCAGTTCCCTGCGACCAGGGCCAGGCTAATCGAACTAAAATAAAATTGTATCTAATTTAAGACCAAGGGTCACATCTAAACAAGAGCCCACCTTCACACAATGCCTCAAGAATTCCCTAAACTGAACTGAAGAGCTATTAACATGTGAATAGCAAACAGTATTAGGTGAGTCAAGAAGAGTTTTCTCATTTCTCACCAGCACAAGAATTCATCATGAAAATCATAAGCTGATTATATACTATAACTAAGTATATTACTATGACAAATTAAGCAAGTTTCTTTTCAAATAGTAGAGATCATATATAATTCAAAAAGGCATCTTCAATACACCTGCTAATATCTGTCACTTATAATTTGCTTACTTATAATCTCTCTCAGCCTCAGTCCCTATCTGTGAAATGAGATTAATGGAATTTACTTCATTGGATTTTATAGAGAATTAAATGATAAATGTATACAAGGTGTATGGCATGGTGCAAGGCACAGAAATGAGAAATGCACTGTAGCTATTACTAACTGCAGAAAGTTTGCCAATCTGAGATGGTGAGAATATGTAGAATGGTGAAATTAAGATTATATGAGGAATAAATTTTAGAAGGCTAAAAGCCACTATTCTATAGTAAATGGACACTAAAATTGGTTCAAAAGGAAACTGATGGAAATTACAGATCACTTAAACTTCTAGTGGGCAACGAAATTTTAAAAACAATTTGGAAGCCTACCATGCATTCTACAATAAGAAATCTGGACCTGTCACACAAGTTGCCGGTCTCCACATGAACTACCTCTTTTGTAACTATGTCCCATTCTTACATAACCAGTAACTTTTAAAACAAGATTGACGAATTTATCTTTCTAGTATTTTGGCAAAACTACCCCCCTAAAAAAAAAAATCAGTGAAATCTCCAACTTACACCCTAAGAAGCACAAGCATCAGAACCACCTTGTCAAAATGCAGACTGGTGGAATGAGGGAAATCTGCATCCATAACAAGAGCCCAATGCACATCCTCACAAGGTCTGCCACTAGACCAAACTTCTGTTCTGCTGGTAATGTATACTTGAATTCAAAAATTGAGAGAATTGGGCCAATAAACGACAAAGAAATGATGATGCACCTAAAAGGTACAACTAACCACTATAATGGTCTTTCATTTTTAATGAATATAAAATCTGCTGTAACAACAGTAAAGATGAACACATAATACGCAAACCCTTTAAAACTGCACAGAAAAGCTGGTTTTAGGAAGATTAAACCTAGTTTTATCAGGAGCTTTTCTTTCCAACACTAAATGATGTGTGGTCTCATTTACATCTGTATGGTTGAAAATTAACTTCAGTAAAAACCTCCAGTCCAACACAACATGTCTAGTATCTAGCTTATAAAATCCAGTTACCAATATTTGATACCATAATGTTACACAATTTTTTACACTTAGATTCAAATTCTGTTTTTAATGGACAACAACTAATCACTTCTATTAAAAAACCAAAATCAGATCAGGTCAGTGTAATATGCAGTGGAAGCCCTCACTCTCAATACAATCTAGTCATGTAATAGTGGGCATCTTAAAACTGTTGGAGTCAGAAAGTGATGGGCACTCACCTCTTGGCTATTTCACAGTAGAAACCCTTTATCTACACCTTGGGATATAATCAAGAATAACCATCCCCAGAAAACATACATTTAAGAATTATAAGTACAACCCAGCATGAACAAGCACACTACTTAAAGGCCTAAATTCTCAGCCTGGACGCTTTAATAAGCTACTGATACTACTACTCACTGCTTCACCAGAATGGCTGTATATTTTTCCCACCAAAAGTAGGGCTATTGCACCATACGTTTCATGGTCTCTGTAAAGAAAAGAAATCATTGTCTTGGTTTACATTTCTTTTTTTTTAAAAAAAAAAAAACAAGTAAATTCGCTACAAATTGTTTTAAAAACTGTGAAATCTGAGGTTTTCTAAAGAAATCACTTCTTGTTAATGCAAAAGTACCACCACACACACACAAAAATCTCAATATTTGTATGAGATCAATCCTAAAATACAACTACCTACAACCTTTACGCATACCACAAAAAGTAAATGCACAAATATTTTTAAACACAAGTATTTACTGCATGATTCCATAAAGTCTAAACAGCGTATTCAGAATTTCAAGTTATTTCTTAACCAAATTTATAAGACGTACATAATACATTGCCACAGGTAGTATCAGGATTGTTGTGGAGACTAGCAATAAACATCCATTTAAATAAACCCTCTGTGTATGCAGAAACGGCTGGTCCTAGTCAATACTGCCCTTCAGGTATAAATTGAAAATGCTAAAGAACTATCTTTTCAGAAGTTTGGGCTAAAAGATTTTTTTTTCTTTGTAGATAATCTTGGCTAGTTCAACTTTTCTGTTTGTAATTGAAGTGCAGGTAAAGGATAGATCTAAAAGTTAGCAAGCACATAAGATATATGCAAAATTATTTCCACTGATCCAAAATAAGAGAAGGCTTTCAAAAGAGGCCTTGCAAGGACTGTGTTGTTGCCCCGTCAGCTCCCATGGGAAAAGAACAATTTGAAATACGGAAATGCATGGAAGGAGATGCAGTAAGAAAAAAATCAAGAATGTGAAAAACCATACAAAATAAAGTTCGTGATCTCTTTCAAAATAAGTTGGGAGAATTAAAGTGATGTCAAGAAAACTATGGCTGAAAAGAGAATCAACCAAATCCAACGTATGAACTTTATTTGCAACTAATCTGAACAAAACTTACAACACTGTTGATATTTTCCAGAGATTTGAAACAATGTGTAACACTTTAAGACATAAAATCATTTATACTATTGCTTTACGTGTAATAACATTAGTACGGTTGTTTTAAGTTCTCATCTTTTAGAGAGTTACACTAAATATTTATGGATAAAGTGTTATGTGAAGGGTTTGCTTCATAATAATCCAGTGCAGGTAAGTACATGAGGAAACAGGTTAGACTTATTAAAGTTGAGAAATACTGAAGCGATCCAAACAAGATCCATACAAGAAATACTGGGTGATCCATACATGGAGACTGAATTGCCATAATAAAACCTAAACATAATTTACAGCCACTGATTTATTCTTCTGCCTAAAATAATCATTAAGGCAGCTTAGCAACTTGAAGAAATTCTTATTAAATAAGGCTAAATGAAGAAAACCATACCTATAACAAAATTACAAAAACATATATTAAAAAAGAGGGGGGGAAAAAGGCCTGTTGTCATCCAGTTGATTCTGACTCAGAGATCTGATAGGACCCAGTAGAAGCTCCCCACAGGGTTTCCAAGGAACAGCTGGTGGACTCAAACTTTTGAACTTTCGGTTAGCAGCCAAGCTCTTTACACCACTGTGCTAAAGACAGAAAGGGAATCGGAACAACTGAATTTTTAGTCATTCTCATTTACTGGTATTAGACTGTTCTAACAGTAGTGATTATAGAACAGGTAATTTAAATTAGCTAACACAGTTGGTTATAAAACAATTATGGTAGAGTCTAGACAAAACTAAATATCCGGTCTAAAGGCATTCAATTTCAAATAAACAATTAAGCTTAACAAACTTTTTTACCCAATATGCAAATACTATTACTTTTAGGCTGATTATGTCATTTATTTGCCAAAACAAGCTACCTTTAAGAACAAGAGATAGTAATAATCAAATCAGAATGGTACAGAAAAACCAGGCCACCCGCTCACCTACTGACTTTCCATATTCTGCCCAAGGCCAACATAAAGTAAAACTAGACAAGACTGGAGCCCAAAGTCACAATGACCTGCCCAAAATTATGGTGTCAACTGGAGAGGTTGGAACTACAACCAAATATTTAAGTCCACAAACACTCTGCCCAGGTCCATCCATCATTTACTATCACTTTTTTTTTCCTTTCCTTTTTGTTTTTTTCCCCCATATGCTGTTGCTGTTTCAGTTACAAATGTATTGCTCTGTTCCTGTTTTCTACAAACAGGAAATGTGTTCTTCAAATAACCCCCAAAACAGGGACACCCCCCCCCCAAAAATCTGAAGCTCATAAAAGCACATTATTGGTCAATTCATATATACACTAAATCCTGTTTTCTAGATCAGGTGCTTTTTCCACACAGTGGCCAACTCTTCATCTTTAAAAGACACTTCTGTACCATGTCAGTCAGAATAAAATAAAATTTTTGAAAATTTAGTAATTAATTTCTTCTTGAAGACTTAAGAATTCCGCGTACACATACACTGGTAAACTTGGTAGTCTCTGGACTGTTAATTCTTTATCTCAATGGACAGGCAAGAAGATTTCAGAGCTTACTATGTTTCCCCGATTTGCAGCTAAGGATCTGGAGCAGAAGGTCCCATGGCTATTAACTGACTAAAGAATCTGCTTGACTTGAACACTCAGATCTTTTGTATTGTTCCATAAAAACCAGTCGGCATCACTTTCAATTCATGGTGAACCCACATGTATCAAGGAGAAAACTCTACTGAATACGGTTTGCAGTAGCTGGTTTTTCACAAGTAGCCTTCCTTCCACAGTCCCCCTGGGTGAATCTGAACCACTGGCACCACCCAGAGACTGTATTATCCCATATGGCCACTGGGGGAGGAAAAAAAAAAAACCCACTGCCATCGAGTTGATGCTTACGTAAAGCAACTCAACAGGGCAGGCACTAAATTTCAGAAAAATTTCTTACTGCTTTAAAAAAAAAAAAAGACAGCCTAACTACCTTTCTAATACAAAAGCAGAGTAAGGATAAATTTAGAATTAGAAAACCTGTTTGAATCCTTGTTTTGCCAATAATAAGCTACATGATTTCCCAAACTAAACAAAACTTAATTTCTTCCTATTACATAAATGTAAATTATCATGAGGTATAAACACTAAAGTAGTGCAACGTCTGGCATATTAACAGGCACCTATCAAGACGCTCTTTTTATTTTTTTTATGTAAAGATTTAATTTATGGTCAATTCAAACAGAATAAAGTTATTTTTAAAGCAGCAGATAAGTACAGAGTCATGATCCTGGTAGAGCCTTTACAAATATATTTCCTGGGTCATCAGTTAACCACAAAACTCCACAAGGCAACTTCATATTACAAAATCCATTGGCAGGTCCTGGTTTTCAAACCTTATTAAATTATGAAGAAATACTACTCAACCAGTATTCTTTACTTTAAATTACAAAATTTAAAGACATTGTTTTATTTCCTCACTTTGGAACCTTGTCACTTGCACAGTTGGTGCTGCCCAAGTAAGGTTATCTCTGGATCAAGTTATACTCGATGAATATGAATCCAAGGAGACTGTCTTTCACACAGACATGCTCAATAAATTTGTTAAGTGAGAAGTTGATATGTTTCCCTTAAAGATTTAAAAAATATTTTGATAGGACACTTTCACTAAAAACATTCAAACAAAAGAAACTGCTGTTTATAGGAAACATTAACAAAACTGACCAAAACCCCAAAACTGCAATTCTCCATCTATTTTTTTAATCAAACACCAATACAACAACCTTAAAAGAACAAAAGCACTATCCATTGTATTTTCAAAAGCTACTTACCACCTTTTTGCACCTTCCTTTTGCAGATTTGAAATCCAGATTCTCACACAATCACTGGCTTTCTGTTTGATTCAATAGCAAACACACTACTGAATGTCTCACTATTAAATGCATCATTAGAAAGCACACTGATGATCTGCTTTTTAATTATGAAAACAATGTAAAAGTCGACCCAAAATTCTTAAACAAAAATTTTAGCTTAAACGGTGTACAGAGTAACTGTAAAACCTCTCATCTTCCCTGCATACACCACACTTAGCTATAAATTTTAAATGGCTTTTCTCCCCAAGTAGGAAAGAAAGAGTTTTGTGTCTTGATGGGAGGTCAGAGTTAAAAGTGAAACATACTAATAAGCCATTTCCAAGCAGGTAAGATCCCATCAGTGTGTGTGCTGTTGCAGGAAACAGAATGGAGAGCCGTGAATGGGAGTCTCTGCACTTCATATCTGCAAAAGAGAATAAAAAGGTTAACTCTATCTAGACTTAGAAACAGATGATCTTACTTGTTTAAAGCAGTGCCCCTAAACTTTTTAAGTCAACATGATGATAACAGGCTACTCAAGGCAGAGGTCTGTAGAGAACTCAGCCTTCTTAAAATAAATTTAAACTATACGTATAGTACTAGAAATCATTTGAATACTTTTGCCACTCATCATCTGTCATTAAAAGTTGGAAAAAAAATCCAATGTCTTTCTTAGACTTAAGTCAAATGTTTCTTCCTTACTGAACAAAGTTACCTAAGGGAAATTACTTCTGTCCTACAAAGTAACAGTTAGAAGGCTCATTTGAATAAATGATCGTCCTCTTTCATGGAGTGACAGGTAACCTTATGGGAACCCCACTGCACACACCCTTTTCTCCAACTCCCCTAAAAGTTAAACGTTAATTTGAGGGCAAACAGCTCACAGGGGTAATCGCCCCCACCAGGCACTCTCTGATCACTGTAAAAATCCATCTGGCACTTTGCATTCACCCACTCTTCCCAGTGCCAGTGATGCGGCGTCTGGACGCAGAAGGGGTCGGGGGGCTTCCGAGGTGAGATTTGCAAGCCCGTAAAGCACCCGACGCCCCGATCCGTGACACACCTGCCCCCCCAGAAGTCCACCTGGGGCAGGGATTGCCCTCCCCCGGCTTCGTGCGTACGACCCACTGGGAGAGCGCGCCACGCGCAGAACCAGAAAGCGGTGCAGACGGCGGGGCTCGAGCGCGCAGGAGGCGGGAGCCAAGGGGCTGCTCCGGCTCGCTCCCTCCCTCGGGACTGCGCGAACCGGGACGCCTGGGGGCGTGATGGGGAGACGGGCGCGGTACCTTTTGGACAGATCCATAAGGACACCAGAGAAGAGCTTCTCCCCGAGGCGGAACGACACGACGAGCGCGTCCTCAATGATGTGGTCCAGCGTGACCCGCACCTCGGAGCCAGGGATCAGTTGCGACACCGCAGAGTCTCCACCCGCTGGCGGTACTAGCGCCGGGGCTGCAGACTGGGACAGTGGCGGCTCCTCGCGCTCCTCCGGAGCCAGGGGCTGCTCAGGCAGCGGTGCAGGAGAAGGTGGAGGGTCGGGCCCTTCCTGAGACGCGGCAGCCACCGGCTCCGCAAGCCGGACAGACAGCTTCTCCTCAGCCTCCAGCTCGGGCCCCGCCGCCGCCGGGCTGCAGGCGAGCTCCCCCGGCGGCGGCGGTGGCGGCGGGAGCGGCGGCTCGTCGGCCTGAGGAGCGGACTGCTGCCCGTCGGCCTCGCCATCCGGCACAGATGCTTCAGTGGCGGTGACTGGGAGAGGGTCAGTACCGGCCTCGCTGCCCGGGATGGGCTCCATCTCCGGCTCGGCCTCGCCGGCGCCCCCCTCCCCGGGGGACGCTGCCGTTGCTGCCGCCTCTGCAGCCACAGCCGCCATTTTCCTTCTGGCTTCTCCCTCCTCTAACTCAGGCAGCGGCAACGGCGGCAGCGCTGCTTGGTTCCCTGGGCCTTCCCCTCCCTCCAGTGAATTGTTTCGTCCCGCCCCCTCACTGATGCTCGTTATTGGCACCGCGCCATTGGTTCCATACTACACCCCTCCCGCCCCTGTGGCTTTCCAATGGCCAATAGGGGGTGTCTATCATCGAGTCTATCCAGCCCTCCCACACATAGTAGGAACTTCTCATTGGCCTGCGGAGTTGTCAAATGTCGAATCTCAGAGGAGGAGTGAGGAGGCAGGCTCGGAAGGGGGCGGGGCAACGCACAAAAGCCCAGCCATACACTTATCACTTTTTTCCATTGGATGGAGGGAGAGCTCCGGTCTTATGGTTGGTTTACACTACTGTCCGTTATTAACCAAAGGTTTTTCAGAGGCGGCAGAAAGGAAGGAATCACGTGGCGTGCTAGTTCTTTCAAAGGCTGCGGAGGGGAGTAGAAAGAGGATGCCCGGAGTGGGGCCGCTTCCCAAGAACCTGTGCGCGGAGGTCCTTAGAATAAATGTTATTTCTAGGCACAGACTTGCTTGCGCCCGCGTGTGGGCACAGCAGGCTTCTTTCGAAAGGACAGCTAAGTTTGAAAAATAATTCTACACTTTTGAGCCTCTGCGATGCCAGATACTATGCTGAGTCTTGGGGATAGAAAGACGGACAAGACGTCCTAAATAACCTCCTGGTAGCCCTGCCCGGCTTCATGCCAGGAGTATTTTCCTTGACTTCTCTCCGCTTTCTAGGAACAAAGCAACTATTTATTTCAAAAAAACAAAAGTGCTAATGAAGAGCAGGGAAGACATGCACGTTAGATTTAGCTGATGAATGTTCTAGACAGCAGTCCTGAGGCATTGCTGGAGTGCTTGTTAATCTCCAAATACAGTGGAAAGTGGCCGTACCTTGTTCCCTAGTTAAGCCTTTTCCTTTACCCATCTCCTGTGTTACATACAGGTACAAAAAGTCTTTCCGTTGCAGTGTCCTGATTCTCAACAGCAGGTAAACGTTTGTTGTGTTAGGAACATTCTCTCAAATTGCACCTCAGCCATCCTTTTTTCCAGAAGAGACCATAGCTACTGAGAATGCCTATAGGAGACAGAAGAAGAAGTTGACGGCCTTAAAGGCAATTTATAAAAACAAAAATAATTTCTAGGAGACATTACAGCTAATGTATTTTGAGTGCCAACTAGATAGCCACTATTCTAAATGTTTTTCTTTACAATTCTGCTAGGAAGTAAACCAAACCAACCTCACTGCCTCGGAGTTGATTCTGGCTCAAATAGCGACCCTATAGAACTGCTCTATAGAGTTTCCAATGATGTCCCAGCAGATTCGAACTGCCAGCCTTTTGGCTAGCAGATGTAGCACGTAACCACCATGCAACCAGGGTTTCCACACTAGGAAGTAGGTACTATTAATATATCCATTTTATAGATAAAGAAACTGAGAGACAAAGAGGATGTCCTATGTTACTCCTAGTAAACTGCAGAGCTAGAAATCCAGTTCTAAGTAGAAAGGACTGAAAATGTCAATAAGCAAATATCACCATATGCTCTGCCTATTTCAAGCCATTGGCTCTTGGAAAGAAGCCAGTTGGTGCCCTTGTCAGAGCAGGTTCAGAATCTTTACAGTAACAGGAGGAAATGAATTTACTGAATGTTCTCTCTTTGCCAGATATTTTTCATACACTCAGTTAACAATTCTGAAAGTGAAAACTTCTTCCTCTTTTATAGATGAGGAAACTGAGCCTTAGCCAGGCTAAAAAGTCTTAAAAGTCACCCAGGCCTGTAACCTAGGTCTTTCCAAGCACGTGATTGTTTCATTCATTCAGTCGACACTATCTACTGCGGTCCAGATACCTGCAGTAAACAGAGACGGATCCCATCTTCTGGGGTTTTCACATGTGTGCTGTGTCTATAATTCACAGTGATTGATTAATTAAATGTAACATATAATCCCATAAGTCTCCTATACCCACAATTTGTATAACCTCACAAAGGTTTTCTGACAGTCCATGGTATGTTCACCAATACAGTAATTCAAAGTCATCAGTTCCTCCTCATTCATTGTCTAGCTTTCACACGCACATGAAGTAGCTGAAAATACCAAAGCCTGAGGCAAGCACACCTTACTCCTTAAAAGGATATCTTGGCTTTTTAACAAAGAGGTTTTTCCACTGCTTAAAAATTTCTGTCAAGGTTTACACACAGAAAGGAACAATTTTTGATGGTTACTAAGGACAGCAGGGTAGAGAAAGAAAAACACTAAATACAAAACAGTTAAGTAGTAACTTTGGTGAAAGGTAAGGTAGTTTACAGTACTGGAGAAGTTAGTACAGCTTGAGCATGACAAGGCTGTGGAAGTTTCACAGACATGTCCAAACTCCCTCAGGGGCCAAATTACTGGGCTGAGAACTGGGGAGCATGGTCTTGGGGCACATTCAGCTAAATTGGCATAACATTGTTTATAAAGAAAATGTTCTACATCCTACTTTGGTGGGTAGAGTTTGGAGTCTCGAAAGCTTGTGAGGGGCCATCTAAATATTCCACTGGTCCCACCCCATTTGCAGCAAAGAGAATGAAAAAAAAAGACACAAGGGGAAAATTAGTCCAAAAGACCAGTAGACCCAACTCCCACAGCCTCCACTAGACTGAGTCCAGCTTAACTAAATGGTGCCCGAATACCACCATTGACTGTTGTGACAGTGATTACAATAGAGAGTCCTGGATAGAGCTTGAAAAGAACGTAAAACAAAATTCTAACTCACAAAAAAAGACCAGACTTACTGGTCTGACAGAAACCAGAGAAAATCTAAGAGTATGCCCCCAGACAGTCTTTTAACTCAGAACTGAAGTCACTCCTGAGGTTTACCCTTCAGCCAAAGATTAGAAAAGCCCATAAAACAAAATGAGACTCAATGGCTACACCAGCCCAGTGACAGGGATGAGAAGGAAGGAGGGGACAGGAAAGCCAGGCAACTGGGAACCCAAGGTCAAGAGGAGGAAAATGTTGACACAGTGGGGAAGTTGGCAACCAGGGTCAAAAAGTAATATGTATATTAATTGTTTAATGAGAAACTAATCTCTCTAGACTTTCATCTAAAGTATAATTTCTTTAAAAGTACAAACAAAAATAAAGAGGTCTTTGCAGCAGATTTGCCTAACACAATATGTCTTTTGATTTCTTGACTGCTATTTCTGTGGTTGTTGATTATGGATCTAAAAAAAATCGAAATCCTTGACTATTTCAATATTTTCTCCATTTATCAGGAAGTTACTTGTTGGTCCAGTTGTGAGGATTTTTGTTTCATTTACGTTGAAGTGTAATGTATACTGAAGGCTACAGTCCTTGATCTTCATCAGTAAGTGCTTCAAGTTGTCTTTGCTTTCAGTAAGTAAGATTGTATCATCTGCATGCAGGCTGTTAATGAGTCTTCCACCAATCCTGATGTCACGTTGTTCTTCATATAGTCTCTGGTTATTTGCTCAGCAGACGGTGTAAGTACGGTGAAAAGCTACAGCTCTGACACACACCCTTCCTGATTTTAAACCACACAGTGTCCCCTTGTTCTATTCAAACTACTACCTGCTGTGTTATGTACAGTTTCCACATGAAGACGATTAGGTGTCCTGCAGTCCGCTTTCTTCACACTGTGATACATAATTGGTTATGATCCATACGGTTAAATGCATAGTCAACAAAACACAGGTAAATATCCTTCTGGTGTTCTGTGCTTTCAGTCATAATACAGCTGACATTGGCCATCATATCCCTCAATTCCATCTCCTCTTCTGAATTCAGCTTGAATCTATGGCAGTTCCCTGTCAAAGGACTGCTGCAACCGCTTTTTAATGATCTTCAGCAAAATTTTGCTAGTGTGTATTAATGTCGTTGTTTGATAATTTCCAAATTCTGTTTGGAATAGGCACAAATGTGGATCTCTTCAGTCAGTTGCCCGGGTAGCTGTCTTCCAAATTTCTTGGCATCAAATCTGCTTGTTGAGACATCTCAATTGGTATTCCATCAATTCCTGGAGGCTTGCTGTGTGTTATTCCCTTCAAGGCAGCTTGGACTTCTTCATTCAGTACCGTCTGTTCTTGATCACATGCTACCTCCTGAAATGTTTGAATGTTGACCAGTTCTTTTTGGTGCAGTGGTTTTGTGTATTGCTTTCATCTTCGTTTGATGCTTCTGCATCATTCATTTTTGTTCACAGCGTCCTTCAACTTAGCAACTCAAGGCTTGAATTTTTTTCTTCAGTCTTTTCATCTTGAGAAATATCAAACCTGGTCTTTCCTTTTGGTGTTATAACTCCAAGTCTTTGCAAATTTTATTAAAATATTTTGTCTTCCTGAGCTTCTTCTATTCAGTTCTTTTAGTTCATCAGTTCTTCCATTGGCTTTAGCTACTCTGTATTCAAGGGTCAGTTTCAAAGTTTCTTCTGGTATCCATTTTGGTCCTCCCTCCCTCACCGCCTGCCTGCCTACCTGCCTTCCTGCCTCCTTTCCTCCCTTCCTCCTCCTCTTCATCTTTTCATTTCTCTTTTTTCTGAAAGACCTTTTGCTTTCTTCTCCTATAATACCCTTGATGTCGTTCCACAACTTTTTTGGTCTTTGGTCATCAGTGTTTAGTGCATCAAATCTATTCTTGAGATGGTCTCTAAATGCAGTTAGGATATACTCACAGTTGTAGTTGGACTGTAGTGGACTTGTTTTTCTTTAGATTCCACCTGAACTTACATATGAATGAGTACTTGTTAGTCTGTTTTGCAGTTGGCCACAGATCTTGTTCCGACTGATGATATTGAGCTTCCCATTATCCCTTTCCATCGATGTGCTCATTTTGACTTCTATGTATTCCATCCACCAAAGTCCAGTCACAGTTTGTGCTGTTGAAAAGAAAAAATTGCAATAACTAAGTCGTTGGTCTTGCAAACTGCTATCACGCAATCTCCAAAGTCATTTCTATCATCCAGGCCACATTCTCCAACTGCTTATCCTTCTTTGTTTCCACCTTTAGCATTCCAATTAGCAGTAATTATTCATGCACCTTGATTGCATGTTTCATCAATTTCAGACTGCAGAAACTGGTAAAATTCTTCAGTTTCTTCATCTTTGCCATTAGTAGTTATCACAGAAAAAATCTGTGTTGTCTATAATACGAAAATGATAATAATTATCTTTATCTCAGTTTCTGTGAAACTGAACACTTTGCCCTCAAGTCCATTCAAACTCATTGCAATCCTATAGGACAGAGTAGACCTGCCTCACAGCATTTCCAAGGAGCCCCTGGTGGATTCAAACTGTCAGTCTTTTTGGTTAGCAACCCTAGCACGTAACTGCTATACCACCAAGGTTTCCAGTATCTGTGAAGGCGAGATTAAAAGAGACCAGGTGTACAACGCAGTAGCTATTCTTATTATTTTTCCCAAGGGTCTCCAGGCCTGAGTGGGAGGGTGGAGGTTGCTCAGTACACCCAATGTAAATTCGGAGCCAGGTACTGTTCTTAGCATTTACTTCATAACCATTCGCTTCCAAATTTTAGTGTGTACCTCCTAGTTCTTCTCTGAACTGAACAGTTGCCTAGCCAAGTGCAAGCATAAAAACAGCTTGAATATCCCAGTCTAAGTGACTTTAATTCATTTTTTATAGCAAATTCCTACTCTGTTTCTATCTTGTGCTTGTTTTCAAAACAGCAGCGTTTTCTTGGGAAGATCTGTGCATATATATAGCTATAGTTAGAAAACAGCCTCTTGGAATGTCTGTCTTAATCTACTGCACCTCCTACTAAATGCCTGACAACACCGCAGGCCTTTGAAAAATATTTGGAGCACTCCTGAATGAAAAAACGAAGGAAGGAATGGTTGTTTCTAGGTGGTAAGTTCACAGGGAGTGGGCTTTCTTCTCTTTTAGCCCACATACGTTTTCCAATTTCCCAGTTTTCAACAACGAATATTTATTTCCTAGGGGAAATGTTTAAATTCTTCACCAAATAAATACATAAAGAAGTGGATAAATAGAGCCTAGATAGCTTCGTAGTAGGAAGATTCCAGACGTGGTGTGGGAGCTCTAGACAGAGCTGCAAAGGGGATCTGACGGGGAGGAGGGACAAGAGCCCCCATGCCAGAACCCACAGGCTCCAGCATGCAGCTTCAGCTCTCCTTTGGATAACAACACGTGGATTCCGCCTCTCCTGTGTATGTGCTGGGTGAAAAAGCAAAGCAAGTCTCAGAACAGTTTTTCAAGGACTCTGAGTGATTCATAAGGAGCTTTCCCCTTTCCACAGAAGCAGATTGGGTCTCGGGTGTATTTGTGGTGCTGCACTGGAGGTCTGGCCACCGCCACCTTGGTTCCCCCGCCCCCGGAAACCTCAGAGGCGGCCCCCTGCGGTGTGAATTGACAGCCCGTATCCAAATCTGAATTCGTTCTGGGCTAACCCACTCTAGGACTGTGGACGCTGAGGAAGAAGGGAACAGGCCATGCCAGTTTGGATGTAGTCCTCCCTTTGTTCCCTTGACCTTGAGGCACTTAACGCAGCAGTGACCGCAGTGCAGGGAGCCAGGCAGAGTTCTGGAATGAAAGGCAGGAGACCTTGGAGGGCTCTTGGAGCCAGCACTCCTTCGCTCTGCTTTGGTCACCATAGTGACTTCCTTCTGAAGCCTCAACCCTGTGGTTATTACTCCATGTTCATTCATAATAAGGCCACCCCTGAGTTTTCCACCGCTGGGGCGCCGCGCGCAGCGTGCGCTAGCTGTCACGTGGCTGATGCTGCAGGCCTTTAAGTGTGTGTAGTCGGGGAGAGAGTGCGTTGCTGTGCAGGAAAGGAATTCAGGATCCCATCTTTTCCTGCCTCCTCGGTTTAGACTTGCCTAAGGCTCCTCTGTCTTTCAGAGGGACTGTCAGGCCTGCAGGACGAGCCCCTGGCTTCTGGCCAGGTGCTCATTCCACCCTAGCACGCAGAGATGAAGAGCCCCATGGTTTCCCTCCAGATTGTCTAACTTGTAGGCCTTTTGTGCTAAGCACAGTGCTCACACTTCCTAGGATTGTCACTACAGGGTACCGCAATTTACAATAATCTGATGCTGAGTCTTTCAAGAAAGACTTATAGTAGAAAAAGATATTTCCAAATCCAGTACAGATTTGCAAGTGAATTAGTTCAGGTAATCCTCAGAATTATGCTGCAAAGTGACTGTGATTCCCTTTTAAAGTGAGAAACCTGAAGCTTCAGAGAGCAGTTACATGAATCAACGTGGGACCAAAAGTGAATTTAAGTCCCAACTCTGCAATTTACTAATTATAAAGAATGACACAGTAGCTAATGGGTAAATGCTAATCTGGCTACAGAGTCTGTGAAATCAAATCCTGCCATTTCCCTGAGATGTGACTTTGAGCAAATTACTCAAAGCTTCTATTTGGCCATCTGCAAAAACAGCATAATAATAGAATCTACTCCATAGTGTCATTGTGTAGATTAAATAAGGAAATGTGTGTAAATCACTTAGACAGTGCCTGGCACTTAATAAGTGATTTCTTTTATTCTAAGGTTGTAAAGTGCTACAACTGCTGGTCAAAAACAAAAAGAGAAAATCTACATCACACTTCCAGGCTCACCCAGAGCCCAAGGGCTTCCTTTGTGTGGGCTCAGGAACTGAGCTCTGGAAAAAAGACATTCAGAAGTCATCAAAGTGAATTTGAAAGATGTTTTTCATAACTTGATTTTGTGTTTTTAAAAGATCCAGACAAAGGAAGGGTAAGGAAGAGTTGACTTGGTGATTCTCTCAAGAAAATACCCTAGAGGGATAGCTTGGCTGTGCAATTTGATAGCCGCCAGGCACTTGTGGTTATTGAGCACAGGAAATGTACCTAGTGACACTGAAATGCACCGTGCTCTACTTACTGAATTTTGAAAATTTAGTATGAGAAAATTATTGTATGGTAGCTCTAATTTTTCTTTTTCTGTTATTTATTACCTTCTGGAATAATACTTAAAATATATTATTAAAATTAATATAACCTATTTCTTTTTTGTTTTTAATGTATCTACCAGGGAACTTTCAGCTGTATATGTGGCTCACACTGCATTTCTATAGGACAGAGCTGGTCTAGAAAAATCTGATTCCAAACTCAGCAGACCTGTGTTCGGCACCTGCCCACATTTTTCTTCTTTAATTCTCAAACAATTTTGACTGGAAGGGATTGTTATCTATACTTTATACCTGGAAGAGAATCTTAGGAATGCCAGGCCTTCATTTTGCCAGGTAAGGTCATAAAAATAAATAAAACACCTTCTTAATAACAACACAGTTAAAAATTTTAACTTTGAAAAACAGTACATTGCCTCCTACAGCTGTCTCCTATAATAAAAAAAACCAAAATACTAAACTCATCTGCTGTTGACTCACAGCGACTCTATAGGTCAGAGTAGAACTGCCCCACAGAGTTTCCAAGGAGCGCCTGGCAGATTTGAACTGCTAACCTTCTGGTTAGCAGCCATAGGACTTAACCACTACACAAGGAGGGTTTTCTGTGATAAAAGCAGCTGACCTTTCTCTCTTTCTTTCGTTTTCTTCTTATTTTTTAAATTGATCTTATTTTATTGTCACTGTTGCTAATATACACAGCCCAAAACAGCTGGCATTTCTTCAGTGCATACTACACTGCAGGCCCAGGGCTAATATATGCTTTATACAGTTCTCATAAAACCCATGAGATCAGTAATATTGTCCCCACTTGACAGATGGGTTAACAGAGGCTCTGAGAGTTTGGGTGAGTTATTCAAAGCCACTTGGCTAATAAGTGGGGGCTATAGGATTTGAGGAAACTCTGTTGACATAGTTGTTAAGTGCTACAGCTGCTAATCAAAACGTTAGCAGTTCGAATGGACCAGATGCTCCTTGGAAATTCTACGGGGGCAGTTTTACTCTGTCCTATAGGGTAACTTTGAGTCAAAAAATTGATTCGACAGCCCCGGCATTACTGGGCTGTCTTTGAAGATCCTCAAGGGTCCTTGTCAGACCCACAAGAAAGAATTAATCAGGAAGACCTGGCTTGTGCACTAGAGAAATCTTTATTGCAAAATAAAAGCACTTTGAAGTTGGACAACAGCAGAGTGTAGGGCACTCCAGCAGACTGCACCACTGAGCAAGTTCAGGTTGTGTTTTTACAGCCCATCTATGGTTCAGAGTATATAACGACCCTATATACTCTATATACTATATATAGGACAGAATAGAACTGCCCCATAGCGTTTCCAAGGAGCACCTGGCATATTTGAACTTAGCTAGCAGTCATAGCACTTAACCACTACGCCACCAGAGTTTCTAAGATCCAAAGTATAGCCAGGGAGAAATCGGTGATGGGGATCTGAAGCACTTCCTTTTTTTTGGCAGGTGGCTGTTTGTCCCTTGCTTGCACGTGCATGCAGACTTCAGGATGGTTCCTGCTGGGGAGGCTTCTGGGAGTGATAGTAGGGCTCGTTACCTGGTGTTGCACGATTACACTTTCTTGCTTTCTTGGTTCCATTTCCAGGTCCTAACTGTAGCTCTCTGGTGCC
The DNA here is from genome assembly GCA_028571685.1 of Heterohyrax brucei. NCBI lineage: Eukaryota > Metazoa > Chordata > Mammalia > Hyracoidea > Procaviidae > Heterohyrax > Heterohyrax brucei. The sequence continues at coordinate 178,894,816 of CM053141.1, forward strand.
CCCGTTGGAAGGATGTATAGTGGTCAAAGTGGGACTTTCTACACTTTCTGGTTCTTTCTGAAGAACAACTTTGAGGAAGTTTACACAATTGTTGGGGCCCCTATCTCAGTGTCCCAGGATGTAGTTAATGTTGGATTTTTATCCCTTATTGCTTGTTGGTAGTTTCAGTCACATGGTTTACAGATGCACATAGGCTCCCTGACTTGCTCCCAGTTGTTGACTCCAAAGAGGTATGGCCTTTTCCATAGGGCTTCCATTGTATGTTTCCCCGCTGACTATTCTGCCTGCCTCACTGGTGCTGTAGTGGTCAAGTGCTATGGCTGCTAACCGAAAGGCTGGCAGTTGGAATCCACGAGGAGCTCCTTGGAAACCCTATGTGGTAATTCTACTCCATCCTATAGCATTCCTATGAGTTAGAATTGACTCGCTGGAAGTGGTTTTGAGTTTGGGTGGTGCAAACAGTTAGCTCAGCTACTAACCAAAAGGTTGGATGTTCAAGTCCACCCAGAGGCGCCTCAGAGGAAAGGCCTGGGGTCTACTCGCCACAAACCAGCCACTGAAAACCCTGCAGATTACAGCTTTGCTCTGACACAGGTGGGGTCACCAAGAGTCAGAACTGACTCGACAGCAGATGATTAAAGTCGAAAACCTATTTTCCTCCGTCAGCTCTACATCCCCATAATCGTCCTGGGAGTGACGGCAGCCTGTATTTGACGATAAATTTGATGAACTTTCTCTCTCTCTCTTTTACCAATCCTGTTATAGATTCTTTTCTTACCCTCTCACACCCCAGTCTGTACTTGAATTTGGGAAAAGGTACTTCCAGTTGAAATGATATGTGTACTTAAAAGGAAATCAACACATCTGTCTTTACCTTGCATGTGTATGGAAGAGGTATTTCCATCTCACCAGCCTTCTCATGGCCTCACTGATGGAAAATGTCTGGAATCTCTGGTGGTCCAGCTGAGCACAAAAGGAAACCCAGATTATCCCTCCTCATTCAGGGGATGACAGGGCTGTAGCTGGGCTATCTTACTGCCCCACAGTTAAGACCTCTTCTGCGTCCTTCCAGGCGATGCCTGGGGCCCTGTAACATGAGGGGGCCAGGGTGGTTACCACTCTACTTACGTCCTTCTCCCACCTGACAGGGGACAGGCCCAAGTTACGGTTGATTTCTGGCTTATAGATCTCCTAGCTTCCTGAAGCCCAGCCCACAGGGAAATTGTTGCCTGACTTCTGAAGCTCAGGAAAACTTCAGCAGCATTAATTACACCTCCAGATTCAAATACTGAAGTTGCATGTTTGCAGGGTCAGGGCACTGGAGAGCTGGCATTTTCAAACCACAAACAGCACTAGAGGCAATAATAATAGTGTTTTCCAGTTTGTGATCACGCTGATGGTTATTCGTTATGTATTTTTACAAACACTGTCTCACTGAGTTCTTATGGTAGCCTTGGAGGCTGGTCTTATTTATCACAAAAATGAGAAAACTGAGGTTAACTGAAGTGACTTGCCCAAGGTCACATAGCTGGTAATAACTAAGCCAAGGTCCCAAATATAGCTTAGCACTGAGAATTCATTCAGTCAAAGTCACAGTGTAACTAGTAAGTGATAGATGTCAATTAAAACAAAACTGAGAGATCCTGCCTTCCCTGGGAGAAACTCGCAGAGATTATAAACAGTGATAAAGGAAACAGTGAAAAGGAAATCAAGGTGAGATAAGATAAACATTCTCTCAAACACACAGTGGAAACTCCTGTGGCATAGTGGTTATGAGCTATGAAGGCTAACCAAAATGTTGGCAGTTTGAATCTGCCAGGTGTACCCTGGAAATTATGGACCAGTTGTACTCTGTCCTATAGGGTCACTATGAGTCAGAATCAACTAGCTGGCAGTAGGTTTTCTCAGGTATGTGTGCCTTCGCAATTTGACATTTCCCTTTTGAAAACCAATTTGATAATGTATACAAGGTCCTTAATTGTTCAGTTATACTTTTTGAGCAGTAATTAGGAGGAGAGATTATGTATAAAGATGTTTATTGCAACATACTTTATATAACGGAGGAAAGAAAAAAGAACAGCCTAAATTTCACCAATAGGGTTGGGTTAGTAAATTATAGTACAGCCACTCCATGAAATTTTAAAAGTTATATTAGCACATATTGGCAGTAGTATGAGAATGTTTACAGTGTAAGGCTAAACCGGTGTGATTTACAACAACGTTTTAAAAAAAAAAAACTATGCACAAAAAAGTCCTGGAAATAAATTCTCTAAGTATGGCCATGTTTGAATAGCAAAAATAGGAGTCATTTAAACTTTTCTCCTTTCTATTTTTCTTTTGTTTTATTTATTTATTGTGAATGAGTGAAAGTGTACATACAATCCAGTTTAAATTCACATGCCTGCATATGTGCAGCTCCTACTGCTCTCTTGCCTGGTGACAGCACATTCCTTTCTGTTCTATATGTGTCATGTCCTGTTAACAATCTCCTTTCCCCTCTTCTCCACTCTCTCCACTCTCCTCTAGTAAAAGGCCAGTAGGACAACATCCTATAGATGCACAGAACCATAAAGTGCACGCATGATACGATCACTCTGTGTCACCGAGTCCAATCCACTCCTGTGTGAGGAGTTGACCTCAGTGATGATTTATAAACAGGGGCAGCATCAGGTCTAGAGACCATGCTCCCAGGGTGTCCCCTTGCTGGGGGCCAGCCTCAGTAGGGTCTGGGACCACAAAGAGACGGATGGCGTCGGCGAAGAAGAAATGATGAGACTCAGACAATCAGGAATCTGGAGGTCAGCAGCCTGTTAAGGCCTGTCTTTCTTTATTTTTTATATAATCAATGAGGTGATGTGATTTCATCCTGGTCTTTGACCACGTAAGCTGTTGGCTAGTGAGGAACTGATACCTCGTGGTCTCTTTTCATGTTAATCATTAGGGCCTTCTAGGTAATGGCCCCAGACAAGTATATGGTGGTTATAATCAACAGTGAAAACAAAGTTATGCCTTGAGCTCAATCAGCTCTATCTATGCCTCAAGGTCAAAAGTACAGGAAGAAGGGTGAGCTCATCTAAAGGTTATTATCTGGCTGTCTCTATTTGTTCCTCCTTTGTTCTTATTTTATCTCTTGCTGGGGGGACAGTAAGCGCCCACTGTCCCCCACCCTTAAGCTGTTCTAAGAAGAATATTTCTTTAGTATTTACTCATTTGTCATACCAATTATAATAAACTTGGGAGCCTATCTATCCATCTTCCTGATGCAGGGAGTGGGATGTCTATATCTAAGGGCTGTGGGGGGGCGGTCATCCTAGGGGAGCTTCCCAGGGCCTTCCTGCAATCTTGTATTTCACATATGGAGGGGGATGTGCAGTTGGGGGAAGCCAGCGGGGCCGGGCCGGCCTCGGCATTCCCAGGCTGGGCGTGCCGTGTCAGAATTCATTAAGCTGAGGGGGTTGTAAAGCCCTACTTAGAAGGCATCTTCCTTAATCTTTGTGCCGGGAGATGAGGGTACTTTTAAAGAAGGTTTAATTAGTATGCAAAATATTATCAGGGAGAGTACAGCCAAAAAATATGCCAAGAGTGAGATGTGTCTGCTCGCCATCATGTAGGCGTGTGGCTTTGCTTACAGAGGCTTCTGTGGGTGACGGGCCTCAGCATCCCCTAGGCCTTCGGACCATCAGTTGCAGTCTTTTTGTGGAGTTCTCAGGGTGTACTCCTTTTTAGTCTCATGTTGCCATAGGGATTCAACTTTGTGAGCCCCATCACGGCTGTCACTGGAGGTGGCCAGGCACCACCTGGTTCTTCTGGTCACTTGTTGATATGGTCACCTATTGTCATGGGTCTCTCTGTCTTCTGGGTTCTCTTTCCCTCATGTTGTTTTTGTCCTTGGTAATCATCTGTTCCTGCTGAGTTGGGACCATTTTGTGTACCTCAAATGGCAGCTTGCTAGCTTTTAAGACCCCAACACCACTCACCAACATGGGGGTGGAGAGGACTCTTACCAATAGGCTAGTTATGCCAGCTGGCCTCATTGTCCCCTGAGAATATGATCCCTGGACCCCTGCCCCTGCTACTGTGTCCTTGCTCCTTTCTATTTTTCTGTATGATTAAAAATTCCCATAATAATACTTATCTACACTAGTTCACAGTCCTGTCCCTTAGTAAATATTAATCACCATAACGAACCTTCAGAAGCATGTATTTGAGTCTCCGAAAAGCTATCCCAAGAACAGAAAACCATAATGAATAACACACACATTTTTGGAACAAGCAAAAGCAGCTCAAAGTGATTAATCTGAAGAGGACATGAAAGCTTACCAAAACTTAAATATTTCGGATTTTTAAAAAAAAGAAACTTAAATTATTATTATTATTATTATTTTTTTGCCTAATGTAACAGCTCTATACCCATACCCCACTTCTTTCTACTCTTAACCCAAACCCAAATGAAACTCACTGCCGGTAAGTTGATGCCAACTCATCGCACCCCTACGGGATAGAGTAGAACTGCCCTACGGAGTTTCCAAGGAGCATCAGCAAATTTGAAATGCCGACCTTTTGGTTGGCAATTGGAGCACTTAACCGCTATGCCACCAGGGTTTTCTTCTCTTATATGCTTTCTTTTCTCTCTCTCTCTTTTTTTTATGGTGCTTTAGCTGAAAGCTTAGACTTGAAGTTAATTTCTCATACAAAAATTTATACACCTATTGTTTTGTGCCATTCATTGCTGTTGTTTTTTTCCAAAACAGCTTTATGGAGGTGTACTTCACATACCATAAATTCCCCCATTTAAAGTGTACTGCTCTGCGTTGTTGGTTTCTTCTTCTTCTTTTTTTTTTTTTTTTGTACACTTAGAGATATGTGCCTGTCATCCCAGCCAATTGTAGAATATTTTCATCACCTTAAAAAGAAACCCCATATCTGTTAAATATCACCTCTCCTGCTCCCCCATTAATCTACTTTTGTCTCTGAAGATTTTCCCATTCTGGACTTTCATATGAATGGAATCACATAATACATAAACTTTTGTGATTGGCTTCTTTCACTGAGCATAATGTTTTCAAGATTCATCCATGTTGTAGTATGCATTAATATTTCATCCCTTTTTATAGCCAAATGATATTCTATTGCATGAATGTATCACATTTTTTTATCAATGCATTGTTGATAAACATTTCAGTTGTATCCACCTTTTGGCTACTAGGCATTTTATTCTCAGTATTGATTACTATTTGAAAAGTTCAATCTTGTTTACTCTTACATACTTGGGAGCCTGGGTGGTGGCTGTAGTTTGCAGTTGGCAGCTAACCTAAAGATTGGGGGTTTGAAAACACTCAGTGGCTCCATGCAATAAAGGCCCTGTGATTTGCTTCTGTATAGATTAAGAACTCCATTGCCATTAAGTCAGTTCTGGTTCATAGTGACCCTATAGGACAGAGTAAAACTGCCCCATAGGGTTTCCAAGGCTGTAATCTTTACGCAAGTAGAAAGCCATATCTTTCTGCTGGTGGAACAGCTATTAGGTTGGAATTGCTGAACTTTCAGTTAGCAGCCTAGAGCTTAATGACTGCTCCACCAGGGCTCCTTTCCACAGAGATTACAGGCAAGAAAACCCTATGGAGCAGTTCCGTAACACATGAACTCATCATTGGTAAGGGCTGACTTGATGACAGCTGACAAAGTATTTATTTGTTGTCTCTCCCACTTCTAGAATACCAGCTGTACAGGGGCCAATAGCCTTTCCTGCCTTGCTCTTTGCTATACCCCTGGCATCTTGACCAGTCCCTGGCACTCATTATGACTCAATAAAGATTTGAGACAGGAGTGAATTCACTTTTACTCTGACATTCCCCTAAGGGCACAATGCAGTTTTGGTAACTTAAAATCAGGAGTTCAAAGGAGAGAGACTGATAAGGGTAGGACAGGAATTTAATTTCAATACATCTCTTTTCTGCCTGACACCTGGGATAAAAAACCATTTGGCACCCTGCAATGGTTAAGTCAGGATTCCCAGAATAAATCATTTCCACTACTAACCATACCTAAATAGAACATTCCATTGTTAGGCAAAAGTGGTAATAAAGATAACTGCCGTGTTTGGAATGTTTACTGCAGGTTAGGGACTGTGTTCATGGTGTTTCTGGTATATTAATCTCATTTCATCTTCATAATAGCCTTATGGGTATTCTTAAGATTTTCATTCTGTCCAGAAAGAAATTAAGTCTCAGGGAGGTCACCCAGATGGTAGGCAATGGAACTGAGATTCAAGACAAGAATCCTTTGGTTTCGTTCCTGACTAAGTATGAGAAAACGTGGATTACCAGGCGCCATCTAAAGCCACCATCTCAGGATCTCCAGGGTGTGGGCCTGAGATGTGTTGAGAAGTCTCCCCAGATGACTTGATGCCTACCAAAGTTTGAAAACCCAGGCCAGTTCAGACTTACCCCTAGACTCACCCTTTTAACCACTCACTTGCTTTGGACTAGTACTAGTCTTACTTTGCTACTGGTGCAGAAGATTCTTGTTTGGTAAAACTATGGATGGCCTTTGTGAAGGCTTTGATCTAATGATTAGCCTTCAAGAATTTGGAGCAATGGAAACTAGCACATAGGCACAGATATTTCTAAGGGCAAGGTTCTCAAAAACCCAAATAACCTAGTATCTTTCTAACCTAAGGATCATGTCTTTCATTCAGCCTGAGACACTGTCCGCTTCTTGCTTCAGTAGCTCCTACCCACCCATCTTTCAGATCAGTTTCTTATCTAGTCATGGGAACTATGTTCCCCCCAATAGCTTTTTCTATTAATTTGTGTGATTGTTTGCTGATTGTCTTCTCCTGCATTAAACCAAAGACAGCAAGGTCCATAACTAGTTTTGCTCATCTCCAAATCCTTTCCCTTTACCTAGTGCCTAATAAACCTGTTACTGTCAAGTCGATTCCAAATCATAGTGACCCTACAGAATGGAGAAGAACTGCCCCACAGAGTTTCCAAAGAGTGCCTAGTGGATTCAAACTGCTGGCCTTTTGGTTAGCCACCATAGCATTTAACCACTATGCCACCAGGGTAACCAGTCAATTAACAGTAGTGAACCTTCCTAAACCTCCTACTATGTACCAGGGGCTGTGCCAAGTACTTCAAATAGTTGATCCTACTTACTCTTTACAACCACCTTATCCTAATTTCACAGATTAAAACAACAAGAAAACTAAAGCATAGAAGACCGTTACTTAAGTGGTTAAAGGGCTCAAATTTGCCAAGTTAGTAAGTAACAGCCCAGAGCCAAACCCAGGCAGTATAACTTCAAAGTTGAAACTCATGATTAATTCATATCAAGGTGGTTACTTGGCCTTTGGGGTAGCCAATGCACCTGCTGGAGAATAGAGTTAATGCCTGACATGGGGAGGCAAACTGGAATACACATGTAACTTGGAAGAGCACCTCCTTTCAGAAAGATGAAAGAATACCCTAGAAAGGATGGGCTTTGGGGCCAGCCTTGAGGTTACATCCCGGCTCCATCGCTTCTCTTCTCTGGTCCTGTTTTTCCATGTACTATGTGGGTTAATCAGAAACCCTGGTGGTGCAGCGGCTAAGTGCTAAGTCTGCTAACCAAAAGGTGGGAAGTGCAAATTTGCCAAGTGCTCCTTGGAGATTCTATGGGATAGTTCTACTCTGTCCTATAAGATTGCTATGAGGCAGAATCAACTCGAAGGCAATGTTTTTTTTTGTTTTTCTTTTGGTATGTGGTTAATAATTCATACCCTTGGGATTGTTATGGGGAATAGATGACCAGATGAATGCAAAACAACCTATCATGATGCTTTCTGCCAAGCAGCAAATGTTCAGTGTTTTTGTTTCCTTTCTGTAATCTTTCCCTTCCTCTACCTTTCAATATTACCTGACTTTAAAGATTGCTCTTTCTAACTTCCTCCAGTAAACATGCTCCAGCTGAGGTACAGAGGTACACAGTCAGCTGTGGCCTCTGCTCCCGTCTGCTTGCTCCTCACTGTCTTCATCATGTAGTACTGCTACGGAAAATAATAGAAATACCACAAGCAGGTGGCCTAAACAAAGAGAAGTGTATTTTCTCGTAGTTTTGGAGGCTGAAAGAACAAATTCAGAGTACCAGCTCTAAAGGAAGCCTTTTTGCTCTGTCAGCTCTGGAAGAAGGTCCTTTTCCCTTCAGCTTGTTACCTGGTTCCTTGGAGATCTCCACGTGGCATGGGATCAATCTTCTTCCACCTCTGCTTCCTTAGACTGCTTGTCTTATCTCCTTTATGTCACAAAAGAGACTGATTTAAAACACACTCTATACTAATCCTGTCTCATAAATGTATCAAAGACAACCCATGGGATTATAACCACAGAAGGAGAAATTAGGATTTACAACATGTGAATTTGAAGGGGACACAATTCAATCTACGGCACTCACCAAGATTTCCACTATTTCTAGCTTATGTCTCATCAAATGCCATCCTTTTCTCCAAAGTAGCTAGGATACAGGCTTATTAAACTTGGCCTGAATTGCTTGGTGTAGCCAAAGCAGGGTCTTGGGCAGGAGGGTAGCCAGGGAACATGAAAAGGACAGACTTCTCCTCTGAAAGCAGCTTCACAGCAACAAGATGAGCTAGGCAGACCAGAGAGCTGCGGCCAAATCTGTGAGAGAGGACCACAGGAATAGCAGCAGGAAACTAGCATTTTCTTCTGCTCCTGAGCGCAAAGCTGGGGTGTGGGCGAAGGGGCCATTTTTTCCTGCTTTCTCTCTCCCATTCTAGGTAACAGTCCGTAGTTTTTGAAGGACTGAATGATGCGGGGCTTGAATATTGACTAGGACCCATGATAAAGTAGGAAGGACAGAGTGTGGGGAGGGGTAGTTTACCGTGGGATGTTTAAATGTGAGGACAAAGTAGAATACAAAGTATTTTCCCACAGGTCTTTAGGAAGATACGTACTTCCTGGTTGGCAATATGAGCAACTGGTAGACCCTCACCTGCTTGGGCTATGAACTGCTTGACCTCTGACGTCACACTCCCCAGCAACAGCAAGAAAGGAGGAATGGCTGCGTGGAAAGAGCCCAAGCAAACATCTAAACTCAAAAGCCCCTTTTCCTTAGGCAGTCCTCCTGATTTCCTCCTTTTTTCTCTTCACAGTTGAAATTTCTTTCCTATTTAAAATGCTTTGAAGACTAGTACATGCAGGTGACAATCAACTCAGACAATTCAGAAAACCAAAAGAACCAAACCCACTGCTGGCAAGTCGATTCCGACTCATAGTTACCCTACAGGACAGGGTAGGTGGATTTGAACTACCAACCTTTCGGTTAGCAGCCATAGCACTTAACTACTACACCATCAGGGTTTCCCAGACCATTCAGAATGTACAACGAGAAGTAGGCTTTCTTCCCACCCCGGTACTACTGTCTTCATTCTCTAATACATCTTCATATAACCTCAGAGCTCCTAGTTTAAGCATTTTCCTGTCCATAAATTATTTTAATCTCTAAGTATTTGCTAAGCCTCTTCTAAGCAGCAGATACTTGGGTAGAGTGGTAAACATAAAAAGACACAGTCCCTGGTCTCAGAGAACTTACAAACCAGTGAACAAGAGAATCAATAAACAAGTGACTACATATGCATAGTAATTTATCTACAATTGTGAAAAGTGTCATAAAGGAAAAATACAAGGGACTGTGAAAGCATCTAACAGATTTGTTGATAATCCTGGACAACGACATGACTTGAAGCTTCTCCTTGCAGGATGGGAAACTCTGATGATGTAGTGGGTAAGTACTATGGCTGCGAACCCAGCAGTCAGAAGTTCGAATCTGCCAGGCACTTCTTGGGGACCGTATGGAGCAGTTCTGCTCTATCCTATACTGCCACTATGAGTCGGAATCTACTTGGTGGCAGCGGTTTGGTTTGGTGTTTTGGGCTTACAGGATGAGTTACACACACACACACACACACACACGTATACCTGTTGTCAACAAATTGACTCCAATTCCTAGAGGGCCTATGTGTGTTAGAGCAGTACTGTGTTCCCTAGTGTTTTCAGTTGCAGATTGTTTGGAAGTAGATGGCCTGATTTGTCTTCTGAGGCACCTCTGAATGGACTCAGATCTCCAGCCTTTTGGTTACCAAACACATTAATTGTTTGTATCACTCATGGCTCTGAGAAATGTGTAGGATTTAATATAATAGCAAAGAGTTTTCCTGCCAGAGGCAACAGCACATGCATAATCCTGTGTAAAGAAAACACGTGGCCAGACGGGCTGAGAAAAGCTGGTACAGCCCCACAGGGAGAAGAGGATGGAGATGAGGTGCAAGAGCAAGCAGGGAACCCAAATGTATCCAGGGTCTTCTTGATACTAAGGCCATGTGACAAGTGCTTTGGAAGAATTAAAGATCTTCCAAAAACTTACATGAAAAAAAAAAAAAAAGGAAAAACAGTGAGGCTAAGAATATTATGGAGTTAGAGTCAGATGAACAGAATAGTTCTTAGATGGTTTAGGAGCCAGAAGACCTCAGGAGCCTGGGAATGGAGGGAGTGGGAGTTGACAACCAGACATGTTTAAAGTGTGTCCCTAGGAAAATTAATTACTTCTCTTAGACTTATGTTCCTCGTATGAAGATTGGCAATTAAGTTTGCAAATTTTTTTATCCTAGAAAAAGTGCTACATACCTCATTGCTGAATACCGCTACGGTCACCTTGGATGGACTCACCTTGGGAAACCATGAACTGATGCCACTGCCTAGTCTGCCCTTCAAAGCAAGTTTGGAACTCTTTCTGGAATGGCCATCAGAGCTGTCATCGTATTACCCTTGATGTCCTGAATGTCATCCAAATGTCTTATTTTCAATATTTCCTTTATCTTTGCATACAGAAAAAAGTCCCTGGGGGCCAGATCTGGTTAATAGGGAGGGTGTTCCAATACAGTTATTTGTTTACTGGCTAAAAACTTCCTCACAACTATACAATTAAGTTTGCAAACTTGCCACTGTGCCACCATGCACAACGGCCATTCCAGAAAAAGAATTGCAAAATTGCTTGGAAAGGTGGACTAGGTGCCAATGTCAGTGCGTAGCTTCCCAAGGGGAGTCCTTTAAAGATGACCATAGTGATATTCAGCAGTGAGGCACGCAGCATTTAGAACAATTAGGTTCACGGACTTCATTGTTCCTCGTATATAATCTAAAGACAGTGAAAAGATGTAACATTGAGGAGGAGGGGCTAAACAGAACAGATTTGCTTGATTTTGTTGCTGAGAGTATACACAGCAAAACATACAGCGATTCAACAGTTTGTACATGTACCATTTAGTGACACTGATTAAAGTCTTCGAGTTGTGCAACCATTTTCATCCTCTTTTTCTGAGTTATTCCTCCCCATTAAGGGAAATTCACTGCCACATAAGGTTCCTATTTTCAAGTTGCTGTTATCACTTTGAAACCCTGATGGCATAGTGGTTGAGTGCTCCATTTACTAACCAAAAGGTCAGCAGTTCAAATCTGCCAGGTGCTCCCTGGAAACTATGTGGGGCGGTTGTACTCTGTTATATACAGCCATTATGAGTCGGAATCGACTTGAGAGCAGTGGGTTGGGTGGGTTATCGCTTTGAATTCACATAGATAGTTCTTAAAAGAGTGTAATTATCAGGACAGACTTCTTTTTTTTACTAGTTAAACTATTGTTTGGTTTCAAGAGAAATTCATGTGATGTTTTTGGTTAATGCTTAAAGATTATCTCAGGGCAATAATTTCAAAGTTCATATAAACTTCTTGGCTTCAGGAATGCCTGATTTTTTTTTTTTTAAATTGAAGTTGTTATGGAGATAATTATAGAATTCACATGCAGTTGTAAGAAATATCATATTTTTATGCCAGCAATGCACACGTTATAGTTTTTTTTTGCCAACCATGCAAACTTTCCCCTTCTTATTTTTATAAGTGAGCTATGTATCACATCATATGTATGAGCTTGTTATGTACATGGGCAAGTTATTTGGAAAAAGTATGGTAATACAAAAAGATCCCTAGCATACTTTGCTAAATTTCCTCCAGAGGTAACATGTTGTGAAACTATAGTTCAATATTGCAACCCCAATACAGGCATTGATATAATCCATTAACTTTATTTAGATTACCCTAGGTTTACTTGTACATATTTGTGCATGTGTGTGTGTTAAGTTCTGTGCAGTTTTATCACCTGTCTAGGCTTGTGTCCACCACCACAGTCAAGAGATCAGAACATTTCATCACCAACAGGTTACATTGTGTTTCATTTTTATAGCACCTACTCAACTCCTGCCTGCCTATGCCACTTTATTCCTAACCCCCCTGGTGGCATAGTGGCTAAATGCTACATCTGCTATCAACGAAGTCAGCAGTTCAAATTCACTGTTAAGGGCTTCTTGGAAACTCTATGGGGCAGTTCTACTCTGTCCTATATGGTCATTATGAGTTGGACTTGACTCAACAGCGCTAGGTTTGGTAACCACTAATTGGTTCTACATTTATTTTGTTATTTTAAGATTGTTACATAAAAGTGAATTGTACAGCATGTAATCTTTTGGGATTGGCATTTCTACTCAGCATAACTTCCTGGAAATTCTTCCAAGTTGCTGTCCATACCAACAGTTCATTCCTTTTCTGTTGCTGAGCAGTATTCTACCACACAATAGACAGGGGTTTTTTTTTGTTTTTTTTTTTTTAACAATTCACCTATGAAAGGTGTCTGAGTCAATTTCAGTTTGGGGCTGTAACAGATAAAACGGCTGTGAGGATTTGGGTATGAGTTTTTGTGTGGATGTAAGTCTTCATTTCTCTGGCATAAATGCCCATATGTGGAATAGCTGAGTCCTAAGGTAGTTTCATATTGTCTTGTGCTGGGTTCTATAGGAAAGGAAAACCAGTGAAGTGTGTATGTATAAAAACATATAATGGAAACAGCTGACACTGTCATAGAAGCTGGGAAGTCCCAAGTTGGTGAGTCAGGCTGTAGCCTTCCCCTGACTCACATAGCCACAAGTGCTAGTGAGTTTAAGATTGGAAGGTCCAATGGGAGGCCTCTGACTCACATGCTGCAAAGTCCATGCAGCTTAGAAAAGCCTCAGGAACTGGAGGTTAGTTGAATAGGAATCAGCTGCAGGACACTGAGCAAGTGAAAATCAGCCAGCCTTGCCAGAAAGTCCACCTACCTTGGTTGCAGGCTACATCCCTAAGGCAACTCTCAACTGATTTGCTGTCTGTCATGGATTGAACTGTGTCCCCCCAAAAATATGGTAGCCATGTGGCTGGGCCATGATTCCCAGTATCTTGTGACTGTCCTCCATTTTGTGGTTTTCCTAAACTGTGTATTAAAAGATTAGGGTGGGGCTGCAAATCCCTTCATAGGATTACTTCCCTGCTCCACTGTAAAGGGAGTTTCCCTGGAGTATGGCTTGCCCCACCCTTAATCCTTTCATCCTATGAGAGATAAAAGGACAGAGAAGCAGGCAGAGAATTGAGAACCTCGTGCCATCAAGAAATCTGCACCGGGAGAAGAGCACGTCCTTCAGACCTAAGGTTCCTGCACCAAGATGCTCCCTGGACAAAGACTGATGCACTACTGGACTTTCCTCCAGAGCTGACCAGGGGGAAAGCCTTTCCCTGGAGCGGACACCCTGAATACGGACTTAAAGCCTACCAGGCTATGTAAGAATAAAGCTTCCTTTATTAAAGCCATCCACTCTGTGGTATTTCTGTTAGAGCAGCCTTAGCTGACTAAAACACTATCACAACAGACCTGGTCAGAAAAGTGATCATGTTATATCAGATAGCATTATAAGTGCTTGCATCATTAAAAAGCTGCAGAACTATATCATAACTGCCAAACCACTAAGGTTCATGGCCTAGTCAAGTTGACACACAATTTTAACCATCTCACATGTTTAGTTTTTTGTTTGTTCTATTTTTTAACCACCAGATTGCTTTATAAAATAGCTGTTCCAATTTACATTTCTGACACTAATGTATGAGTGGTTTCATTTCTCCATATCCTAACCAGTGTTTGATGTTTCAGCTATGTTTTATTCTAGCTATTCTGATAAATGTGTAGTAGTGTCTCACTGTGGTTTTTTTTTTTAAATTAATACTTTATTACATTTAAGGTGTATGTTTAACAGCAAGTTAGGTTCTTGTTTACCAATTCCTACACAAATTATTCTGAGATACTGATTACATTTTTCACTATGTATAATATTCTAATTTATTCCATTCTGATTATGCCATTCCCAGTATAGGCATTCCCTGACTTAAGACAGATTCACTTTATAATGAACCACACTTAATGACTGCCAGGGTATCTGGAACATTGTATCCTTCTGGGATGAAATATGGAAAAATGCATCCAGGGAATAAGGAAAAAATTGCTGAGTTACATGAACATGCTTCAAGCATTTGATCAGAATATTGTGATAGAAGAGATCAAGTGGAAAAATCACCCATATGGCAAGAATGCTGAATTTAGAACTTGATATCACCAATGTGAAACAGCTCGTAGTTCATGAAGAAGGCAAAGTGACAGAACAGGATCTAATGGAAGTTGGTAAGGAAAAAAAATGAGAAGGAGGAAGGAGAGAAGTAGTCCAAAAAGTCCACAGTGAAAGGATTAGCTGGAGTCTTTTCTAAAGTAAATCATGAGTCTTAGTTGCTTGAAAACACGGGCCCAACAGCTGACTGTGATTTCTTTGCTGAAGTCAACAGGCAGATTATGGAAGCAGTAAGATGTTATTGTGAAATACAAAAAGAAAAATACAAAGGACCACACAGATAACTCACAATTTTCCAAACAGAAATGCCATCTAAATTCCCAGGAATAATGCAGATGACCCGGAACATTTCACAAGTGGAAATAGTACCACATCTGCCAAAATGCTAACAAAGTTCAACTCTTAATCATCCTGTCAGTTTTTATTATCTGTGTATTTTTTAATATATGTGTTAAAATATATCTGCCAGTTTAGACTTGATGGTTTGACAACCTGGAGGATCCCCTGGGAACATAACCCCTGGATGTGCTGCTAGCCCAGAGCTAAAACTAATACTGAAGCCAGCAGTTCAGACAAAGAAAGGACTAATCTTAGGGACACAGAGAAATGCATGTGGTATGTGTACTTTATGGTTTTATATATATATATGTATATATATATATATATACACGGCTTTCCTACTGGTTTCTTTTTAGTGGGGAGAGGAGAGGGTGGAGACGAGGGGACAAATGTTGGCTGAGGGCATACTGGAAGTAAAGAGTGAAAAAGAAGAGTGTGGTGTCACAGGGTGAGGAGAGCAGTTAGAGTTGCAGAGAGGTGGTTACTCAGGATTTTGTACGGAAAATTAACTTGAATTGTAAGCTTTCACTTAATCACAATAAAAAAAATTAAGAAAAAAAGTCTGTCAGTTTATACATAAAGTTTCCAAACCACAAAGACAAATAAAGAGCAGACTTATAAAGATACTGATAATAAAAGGCAATGATAATGAAAACTTAAAAAAAAAAAAAAAAAAAAAGAGCATCAGAGTGCCCTAAGAACATGGCCCTGGACTTGCCACTAGTCCAGGGCCGAAACCAGTACTGAAGCCAACTCTTCAGACAAAAATGAGACTGGTCTATAACACATAGAGTGATTCAGGTGGTGGACTTCAATGTACATATATGAGGCTGTCAGACCAGTTCCTCTCTAGAGAGGAGAGGAGAGGGGAGGGAGGAGAGGATGGGACAAATGTTGGTTGAGTGGATACTGGAGTTACAGAGTGGAAAGGAGGTGTGCTGTCACAGGGTGAGGAGAGCAGATAGACTTGCATAGAGGTGGGTGTTTGGGGTTATATATGGCTAATTGACCTGGATTGTAAACTTTCACTTAATCACAATAAAAATAATATTAAACACCTACCTCTTCCTCCTCACCTCCCCAAAAGGTACTCAGTTTACATGAGAACTGATGGAGTCAGCAGAATCCCATCACAGGTCAGGGACTGCCTGTACTCTAGGTGACCTGTTCCTTTACCTTCTTATCTTTGCTTTAAAGTAATTTTTCACCACTTTGTCTCTTATAGATGATTTTTCTTCATAAAAATCATTACTCATGGGTAGTATTCTTTATTTTATAATCAAACTTGTTATTTCACTAATAGATGATCACAAGGATAATTTCAGATTAAGACTTAAAATATATGTCAGGGTGATAATCTCAGGAAGTCCTCTAGTCTCAGCCAGTCCAATAAGCCTGGCCTTTTTAAGAATTTTCATTGTTATTTTACCTTTCTCATTCTACAAGGATCCATCTGCAGTGACCTGGGTCAGAAAGGTAGCTATCTTAGTCATTTAGTACCGCTGTAAGAAAAAATGCCACAGGAAAAAAATGCTTTCACAAGAGTATATTTATTCTCTCACAGTCTAGGAGGCTAAATGTCTGAGTTCAGGGTGCCAGCTCCAGGGAAAGGCTTTCTCTCTGTGTCAGCTCTGAGGGAAGTTCCTGGTCATCAATCTTTCCTGGTCCAGGAGCATCTCAGCGCAGGGACTCTGGGTCCAAAAGATGAATAATTCTCCTAGCTTTTGTTTCTTGGTAATATCAGGTCCCTCTGTGCCTCTCTACTGGCTTCTCTCATTATATCTCAAAAGAGATGGACTTAAAATATACCTAACCTTGTTGATTGAGTTTTGCTTCATTAACATAGCCACCTCTTAATCCTCCTCATTAATATCACAGAGGTGAGATTTATAACACATAGGAATATGCCCTCAGATGACAAAGTGGTGGATAATCCCACAATACTGGGAGTCATGGCCTAGCCAACTTGACACACATTTTTGGGGACACAATTCAATCCATAATAGTCCTGTCTAACCTTTTTACAGATGAACATCCAGTTTTACCAGCCCTGGTTTTTAAAAAGGACTGACATTTCCCCCATTTAATGGGCTTTGGTCCTTTGTCAAAGGTCAGCTGACCAGAACTGATGAATTTATAACTGAGTTTTTGAATCTGTCCTGTTGCTGTACATGTCTGTCATTGTACCAGTACTGAGACATTTTGACTACTGTAGCTGTATAGTGAGTTCTGAGATCAGGTAGTGTGCACCCTCCTACTTTATTCTTTTTTCTTCAGTAATGCTATCCTTAGCTGGGGCCTCTTTCCTTTCATATAAAGTTGGTGATTGGTTTATCCATTTTGTTAAAGAATCCTGGTGGTATTTGAATTGGGATTGTATTATATTTGTAAATCCCACTGAGTAGGAATGACATTTTCAGTGTTCTGTCTCCATAACCACCAGCATGGCATTTTTTTTTTCCACTTACATAATTCTCTTTTGGTTTCTTTCGATAGGGTTTTGTAGTTTTATTTGTATAGGTCTTTTATACCCCTAGTTAGATTTACTCCTAAGTACTTTGTCTTTTTATGGGTTATCATAAACAGCACTGTTTTCCTGATTTCCATTTTAGGATTTCTTTTGTTGCTGTATAGGAAACCAACTGATTTTGTATGCTGATCTTGTATTCTGCTACTCTGTTGAATCTTTGTACTAGTTCTAGTAGTTTTCTTGTGAAATCTGCAGGGTTCTGTATGTCATGGATTGAATTGTGCCCTCCCTCCACCAAAATGTGTGTAGCACTGTGGCTAAGCCATGATTCCTGATATTGCGTGATGTTCCTACGTGCTATGAACCCTGCTTCTATGATGTTGATGAGGGAAGACTGGCAGCAGTTGGGTTGGTGGGGCAGGACTCAATAAGCAAGACTGTACTGTGCCTTGAGGCAATCTTTGGGATATAAGGGAAACGGAAGCAAGCAGAGAGCTGGGGACCTCTTACCACAAAGAAAGAAGCAGTGCTGGGAGCAGAATATGTCCCTTGGAAAGGACCCTGGATCCTATGCTTCAAAAACTCCCATTCCAGGGGAAGATTGACAACAAGGATCTTCCTCCAGCACCAAAAGAGAAAGATTTCCCCTAAGGTGATGCCCTGAATTTGGACTTTCAGCCTGCTTTTCTGTGAGAAGATAAATTTCTCTTTGCTAAAGCCATCTACTCATGGTGTTTCTGTTATAGCAGCACTAGATGACTAAGACACCTAGGAAGCAGAACAGAGATAATAAACACATTACAAGGCTCATTAACTGGGATGGCCCATGAAATCATGACCCTAAACCTCCATACTGAGAAACCAAATCTCATGGGGTGTTTGGTCGTATATAAGCAGCCTCGGTAGCTACTCTTTTTTTTTTTCATGTGGGTGTCACTGTTGTAAATATATCTATCACACAACTTTTGCCAATTCAGCTTTTAAAGGTATAGTTTATTGACAGTAATTACAATAATCATCTGTACAACCTTACTCTTGAAACTGGAGGATGAAAACCCCCAGGTGGGGAAGGACCTAAGACCAAGGGCATGAGAGGCCTTGTTTCAGATCACCCCTACATGCCCAGGGAAAACATGACCTCCACATTCCATAAGCCCCAGGTGGTGATGCTAGGGTGGGGCTCTCAGAGTCACCTAGAGTAAACTGTAGGCTATGAATGACTCCTCTTGTCTTGATAATTGGGTTCTAACCAATGATAAAAGAACTAAGCAGGAGGCCAGGAAGGATAAGGAAGAAACTTGTGTTTGAGCATTCTTCTTGCAGACTGTGGGCCAGATGGCATCTAGTACCATTTCTTTTCCTGGGTGGCCAGTGATGACCTGCAAGATTGTGAAGCGCATGTCCTTCACCCAGTTGACATCCACTCAGTCGACCTCCACTGAGTTGACCTCTACTCAGTCAACCTCCATCCAGTTGACCCCCACACGCCCCCTGCCCAAGTGCCCAAATTGTTCCCTGCATCTGCATATTGTCTTTTCCTTTAAATACACCAACCTTGCCTGACAACCTTGCTTTGGTGGAGAAAATGCTCTCTCTTCTGCGTGTTGCTAGCACACAGAAATAAAACTTTTCATAGTTCACTCAAAAGTTCCTGTCTCTGCAATTGATTTTAGTGGCAGGTAGCCACAATCTTTGGAGCTCTGCCTGGTAACCTTAAGCAATGTTATATTTCCCTAACTCCTTCTTCCCCCTCCATGCCACTCCTGATAACCACTCAACTTTGTTTTCTATATCACTACATTTTCTCACGTTTTCACATAAGCTAGCCCATGTAATATTTATCCTTTTGTGATTGACTTACTTCACTCAGCCTGTCTTCCAGATCCATCCATTTTATAGCATGTATCAAAATTTCATTTCTCCTGATGGCTAAGTAGTATTTCATTCCAGTGTAGGTACCACATTTTGTTCATCCATTCATCTGTTGATGGGCTTTCAGGTAATTTTTACCTTTGGTTATTGTTAACAGTACTGCAATAAACATTGGTGTACAGTTTTCTGCTTTCAAATTTTTTGAGTATACAATTGGAGTGGAATTGTGGGTCACATGATAGCTTTTAGTTTCTTGGGGAGCTGCCACACTGTTTTCCACAATGGCTATACCATTTTGTGTTGCTACCAGCAATAGGTCAAAAAAAGCCAATGCCATTGAGGTGATCCTGACTCATAGCAACCCCATAGGTCAGAGTAAAACTGCTCCATAGAGTTTCCAAGGAGCATCTTGCAGACTTCAGTTGCTGACTTTCTGAGTAACAGTAGTAGGATTTAACCACTATACCACCAGGGTTCCCATTAAGTGAAACTAATTCTTATGATTCTAAAGCCTTGCTGAAAGTGAAGAGACAACCCAAGTGAGACAAGAACTAGAAGAGCCATTCTAACCACACCTTGGAACATTCCAGAGTGATAAACCAAAAAGCAAACCCAGTGTAATCAAGCCATGGCGACCCTATAGAGCACAGTAGAACTGCCTCACAGAGATTCCAAGAAGTGCCTAAAGTAGCACTTAACTACTATGCCATCAGGATTTCCTATTCCAGAGTGATAAGCAACTTATTTGAATTGTGTCTAAACTGACTTATCTGAAAAACAGCATTAAGGATAATTGAAGGAACTCATTCCCAGGTGTGAGTGATAAGATAAATTAGAGCGTGATAAGCAACTTATTTTATCACCCACACCTGGGGACAAATTCCTAAATCATTCTTAAATTGCTCTTCCGAGAAGCCACTTTAGATTCAATTCAGAAGCATGCACAGAAGAGATGGAGGTGACCACTTGCTATATGTCCTTCCAACCAGGACACCAAAGAACTACAGTCAGGACCAGGAAATTGAACCAAGGGAGCAAGAAACTGTGCATGTGCAATACCCCACTGTGAGTCCTGCTTCCGGTCCCAGAAGCCCCCATGGCAGGATCCATCTTGAAGTCTGCATGCATAGCCAAGAGATAAGCAGCTGCCTGCCAAAAAAAAGCAAATACTTCAGATCCCCGTAACTAATTTGTTGTCTCCAGCTATACCCTAGGCCTACCCAAAAACCAAATGAAACCCACTGCCATTGGGTCATGTTGGACTCATAATGACCTGACAGGTCAGAGTAGAACTGACCCATAGAGTTTCCAAAGTGCTCCCGGTGGATTTGAACTGCCAACCTTTTGGTTAGCAGACATAGCACATAACCCACTACACCACCAGGGTTTCCTCCCTGGGCCTAGATGGGCTATAAAACCCAAACCCTAGATTTACTCAGTAACACAGGTATTGGAGTGCTGCACACTGCTATTGCCACATGTTGAAGTACTTTCATTCTCCAGTAAAGATTTCTCTCATGAGTCAGCTAGTTCCCTTCAGGGACCTGTGAGAGTCTTCAGAGACCTTCAGTAACACAAACTGAGGAAAATTTTCTGCAGATCATACATCTGATAAAGAACTTATATCTAGGATATATAAAGAGCTCAAGACAAATATTATTACTAGCTGCCTTCCGGTCAGCTCTGTATTAATGGTCTTCCAACAAGCAATGAAGCAAAATTCTGCCTTCTCTAATTTTCAGCCTTTATTCTTAGTCCAATATTAATCTGGAACTCCGCTGAGACCTGTTCATCACCATAGCAGTGAATAATTCTTCAGTGACAGATGGCTATTGACAACTCATCGGATGCGTTGGCTGGGAATCAAAGCTAGGCCTCACTCTTGGAAGTGAGAATTCTACTGCTGAGCCATCCCCAAACTAATCTTTTCACAAAAAAATTATCCAAATAATGGGCAAGGGATTGAATATTTCTCCAAAGAACACATACAAATGACCAGTAAACACATGAAAAGATACCATCCTCATTATCTATCAGGAAATACAAATCGAAACCTAACCCAAAACCCAACCCATTGCCGTTGAGTCAATTGTGACTCATAGCAACCTTACATACCCACTATGAATAAATGATTGACTACAATTAAAAAAACAGATAATAACTGGTTTCAGAGAGGAGATGGAGAGATTGGAACCTTTATACACTGCTGGAGGGAATGTAAAATGGTGCAGCTATGGAAAACAGTCTAACAGTTCCTTAAAAGGTGAAATATATGAGTTACTAAATGACTCAGCCATTCCACCCCCAGGTATATATTACAGATTGAATTGTGGCTTCCTAAAAATACGTGTTAGAAGCCTCACTGGAGTAGTAGTTAAGTGCTACAGATGCTAACCAAAAGGTGAGTAGTTCAAATCCACCAGGCACTCCTTGGAAACTCTATGGGGTAGTTTTACCCCATCCTGCAGGGTCGCTATGTGTCAAAATCAACTTGATGGCAATGGGTTTGGTTTTTGTTTGAAAAATGTGTGTAGCAATTTAGCTGGGTCATGATTCCTTGTATTTTGTGACCTTCCTATATGGGGTAAATCCTGCCTCTGTGATGTTAATGAGGGAGGGTGGGCTGTGGTCATGTTAGTGAGGCAGGACTCAATCTATAAAAGTATATTGTGCCTTGAGGTAATCTCTTGGGATATAAAAGAAAGGGGAGCAAGTAGAGAATTGGAGACCTCATATCACCAAGAAGCAGTGTGAAGAGCAGATTGCTCCTTTGGAAAGGACCTCGGGTTTCTGAGCCTCAAAAGCTCCCAGTCCAGGGAAGATAGATGAAAAGGACCTTCCTCCAGACCTGAAAGAGAAAGCCTTCTGGACCTGACACCTTGAATTTGGACTTTTGTCTACTTTTCTGTGAGAAATTTCACTTTTTGAAACCATTGACTTGTGGTATTTGTGTTATAGCATCATTAGATGACTAAGACAGTATATATCTATAGAGACAGAGCTATAAGAGAAACAAAAGCATATGTCCATATAAAAACTTGTACATGAATGTTTACAACATTATTCATAATAGCCAAAAGGTGGAGACAACTCAAATGTCCATCAACTCCTGAAGGGAAAAATAAAACAGTATGTCCATATGATAGAATATTATTTGGTCAAAAAAAGGAATACCTGCTACTCACACATGCAGCAACTTGGACGAACCTTTAAAACACCAAGTGTGAGAGACCAGTCCTAAAAGTCTGCAAATGATATGATTCCATTAATACAAAGTATTCAGAATGGGAATCATGGGTTGAATTGTATCCCCCCTAAAATGTATTAATTTGGCTAGGCCTTGATATCTGGCACTGTATGATGTTCCTACATATTGTAAACCCTACCTCTATGATATCAATCAGGGAGAAGGGGTGATTGTCAGCAGCTGTGTTGGTGGCTAGAAACTCAATGCAAGAGACTGTGTTGTGCCTTGGAACAGCCTCTTGAGCCATAAAGGAAAGGGAAGCAAACATAGAGTTAAGAACTTCATACCACCAAGAAGCAGTGCTGGGAACTGAGTGTGTCCTTTGTAAAGGGATTGGGGTCAATTTGTTACCAAAAAGCCCTGGAGTTCGACCTACCTGCCACTAAGCTGATCTCTGAGACAGGTGGTTGGGTGAATTAATCAAAGTTTTATTTGCAAATCAGTATGCAAAGGGACAGGGTGGTATTCTTGTCCTCAGAGCCTGTCCAAATATCTCAGGCAAGGTCAGGGTTTTTGAAGAGAAAAGCTATGTGCTGGTATAGGGGTTCAAAGGGGGCTTGAGGAAGGGGCTGGGTTCCTTCAGTCCTTTGATCTCTCTAAGTCCTCTAGGTGATAAGGACATTACCTGCTTCACAATATTACAGGCCATCACTGTCTGTCAAGAAAAACAAAGTGGTACTAGATGCCATCTGGCAAGCAGTCTGCAAGAATGCTCAAACACAAGTTTCTTCCCTGTCCTTCCTGGCCTCCTGATTAATTCTTTTATCATTGGTTAGAGGCAAATTATCAAGACAAGAGGAGGCATTTATAGCCTATAGTTTACTAAATCTATTGTGGCACCTCTAAGAGCCCTGCCCTAGTTTCACCACCTGGGGCTTGTAGACTGTGGAAGTCATGTTTTCTGTGCAGGTTGGGGGTGGTAGATCTGATACAATGCCTCTCAGGCCTTTGGTCTTAGGTGTCCTGCCCCTTCCTACCCTCCCCCCAGCCTCTGGTTTTACCTGCGTATCAGATGCTGTCAGTCCAGAGGAAGATTCATTACAAAGACCTTCCCCTGGAGAAGATATCCTGAATCTGGACTTTTAGCCTACTAGACTGTGATAAAATTTCTCTTTTTAAAGCTGCCTACTTATGGTATTTCTGTTATAGCAGCCCTAGAAGAGTAAGACAACAGGGAATCTACAGAGACCAAAAGTGGATTAGTGACTGTCTAAGGCTGAAACAGATAGGAGTGTTGTTGTTATTCACTGCTGAGGAGTTGATTCTGACTCATGGTGACCCCATGTGTGCAAAGCAGAACTGCTCCATAGACTTTTCAAGGCTATGACTTTTGGTATTTTAGAAACAGATCGCTAGGTATACCTCCTGAGGTGTGTTGTGGTGGCTTTGAACCTCCAACCTTTTAGCTAGTAGTGGAGTGCTTAACCACTTGAGCCACCCAAGGATCCCAATGGTGAGTAGGTAGTGACTGCTAGTGGAGTCACTTCCTCTTTTGGAGGAAGGGAGTGATGAAAATGTTCAAATATTGATTTTGGTGGTTATCTTAGTTATCTAGTGCTGCTTTAACAGAAATAACAGAAGTGGATGACTTTAATAACCATAAACCTGTTTTCTCAGTCTAGGAGTCTAGAAGTCTGAATTCAAGGCACCAACTTCAGGGGAAGCCTTTTCTCTGTCAGCTCTTGGGGGAAAGTCCTTGTCATCAGTCTTCCCCTGGTCTATGAGATTCTGAGCACAGGCACCCTGGGTCCAAAATGTATACTTCTCTCTTGGTAACACAAGGTCCCTCTTGTTACCAAAAAACACAAGTTTAGGCCACCTGCTACAGAAACCCATATTGAGACAGGGGTAACATAAATGCTCAAGATGTTTATTACAAGCTATCATGTAAGGTACAGGGGTAATTTGGGTCCTCAGAACCTGTCCATCTTCTTCAGGCAAACTCAGGGTTTCTAATGAGTAGGTGGGGGTAAACATGTGGGCAACTGGGGATGTGTGGAGGTCGACCGGTTGGAGGTTGTCTCCTTCACAATCTCACAGGCCATCAAGGAAAACAAAGTGGTGCTAGATGTCATCTGGCCAGAATCTGAAAAGAAGAATGCTCAAACACCAGTTACTTCCCTGTCCTCCCCAGCCTCCTGCTTAATTCTTCTATCATTGGTTAGAGTCCAATTATTAAGACAAGGCAAGTGTCTTAGGCTGGATTTTTTAGGGAAGGAAACCCAGTAACACCTGTATATGTACAAGGAAAGATTTATACAAAGGAAACAGCTCACACAGTTGTAGAAGCTCAATGTCCCAAGTCCTGGCACAAGCCTCACATGGCCATGGGGGCTGGTCAACCCAAGGTCAGCAGGTCAGAGACCAGAGTTTAGACCACTAGCTGTGTAGGTTGGCAGATCCCAAGCCGGTGGTGAGACTTCGAGTCTCTGCTGACTCATGGAGCTGCAGGGGCTGGTGAACCCAGAATCAGCAGGTCAGGAAACAGGACTCTCATTTGCCAACTGTAAGGGTTGATGAATCCAGCAGCTAGTAGTTGAAGGCCAGGAACCAGATGCAAAAGAGAGCAGGAGCTACTTGTAATGTGAGCAGACAGGAAGTAGGTGGTAGAAGATGAAGAGATGAAAGCTGAGGGCAGGGAAGCTACCACAGACCTGCCCCTGCCACATGATATAGCAGCCAAACATGGAGTTCCCAAGTTGACACAGTCTTGACCACCACAGAGTCATTCATTGCCTATAGTTTACTGAATCTATAGTGGTGCTTCTGAGGGCCCCTGCCGGGGGCCAGCCTTGGCAGGGTCTGAGATCACGAAGAGATGGGTGGTGTCAGTGAAGAAATGACGAGACTGAGACAACCAGGAATCTAGAGATCAGCAGCCTGTTTGGGCCTGTTGTTCTTTATTTTTTTATACAATCAGTAACGTGATTTCACACCCTGCCCTTGATCAGGCAAGCTGTTGGCTAACAAGAAACTAATACCTTGTGGCCTTTTTTCATGTTAATTATTGGGGCCTACTGGATAATGGCCTGAGACAAGTGGTCTCTTTACATGTTATTCATTAGAGCCTTCTAGGTAATGGCCCAAGACAAATATATTGTGATTATAATCAACAGTGAAAACAAAGTTATACCTTGAGCTTAATCAGCTCTATCTATGCTTCAAGGTCAAGAGGTGCAGGGAGTGGGGGGTCGTCCCTGGGGAGCTTCCTGGGGCCTTCCTGCATTCTGGTTTTTCACATGTGGAGGGGGATGTGCAGTTGGGGGAAGCCAGCGGGGCTGGGCTGGCCTTGGCATTCCCTGGCTGAGTGTTCCCAGGCTGGGCGTTCTTAGAAGGCATCTTCCTTAATCCTTGTGCTGGGAGATGAGAGGGTATTTTTGAGGAAGATTTAATTAGGATGCAAAATATCATCAGGGAGAGCATGGCCAAAAATATGTCAAAGGTGAGATGTGTCTGCCCGCCATCACATAGGCATGTAGCTTTTCTCAAAGAGGCCTTTGTGGGTGACGGGCCTCGGCAGGCCCCTCCCTAGCTAGGACCCGCCCCCCAGGGCTGCTGCCTGGACTTGTGAAATATGGAGGTTATGCGGTGATCTTAAATAATGCCTCTGAGGCTCTCAATCTTAAGCACTCCTCACTCTGGAGTTGTTCAGCCTCCAGTTTCACTCTCATCTCTGTTTGCTTGTTTCTTTCATGTCTTAAAACAGATTGACTCAAGATACAACTTAATGAAGTAGATTTTGTCCTGCCTAATTACCAGAACTTCTAATTCTACCTCATTAACATCACAGAGGTAGGATTTACAACACATAGGAAACTCACAAGTCACAAAGTGGAGGACAAACATACAACAGTGGGAGTCATGGCCTGGCCAAAGTGACACACATTCTGGGGTGACACAATTCAGTTCACAAGAATGATGGCTTCACAATTCTGTAAATATACTAAATATCACTGAATTGTATACCTTAAATTGGTGAATTATATGGTATAGGAATTATATCTCAATAAATATGTTACTGTAAAACATAGCTTTAGGCCATCTCCAACAGAAGCCAATACTGAGACAGGAGTAAAGTAAATGCCCAAGAGGTTTATTATATGTCGGCATGTAAGGGACAGGGGAATTGGGGTCCTCAGCCTGTCCAACTTCTTTGGGCAAACCCTGGGATTTTTAACAGGTAGGTAGGGGTAAGCCCGTGGGGAATTGGGAGTGTGTGGGGGCTGATTGGGCAGAGGTCGACTGGGTGGAGGTCAACTGCTTCACAATCTCCCAGGCCATTACCAGCCATCACAGACCATCAAGGAAAACACAGTGGTGCTAGATATCATCTGGACAGCAATCTGAAAGTAGAATGCTCAAATGTAAGTTACTTCCCGGTCCTCTGTGGCCTCCTGCTTAATTCTTTTATCATTAGTCAGAGTTCAATTATCAGGACAAAAGGGTATCATTCATTGCCTATAGTTTACAGACTCTATAATGGTGCCTCTGAGGGCCCTACCCTAGGAGGGCCCCACCCCACCCTAGTGTTTCCATCTGGGGCTTATGGAATGTGGAGGTCATGTCTTTCCCTGTGAACTGCGGGTGATCTGAAATAGCACCTCTCAGAGAGTGGATTTTAAGCTCTGCTCATCCTAAGACTGTTTAGCCTCTGGTTTCAAATATGTAAAAAAAAAACGTTGTGCTACCACATGGCTTTTCAGAACTCAGTCTGTCAGATCACTTGGTCAATAAATATTTATTAAATTGAATCTTGCCCTGACCCGTGGGGCAAATCAACGGAGGGACGAGGGGGAGCCTGTGAAAATGAAAGTGGGGCAAGAGACGCGAAGAAATGGAGGCAAGACAAAATTCTGATCAAGCCTCGAGGGTTTATTGTAGCAGAGTAATATATATAGAAGTTGGGGAGGGGAAGGGCTTAGGATCGGAAGATAGCTGGTATGAGACAGTTGGCGTTTTATGATTGGGCAGACGGTATGCCTGTACAGTTGACGTTAGGCAGTGACGCTGGGCAGTGACGCCGGGTAATCTTCGCGCACGCACGTTTTCAGGGGCTTTCCAGACTTCCTGTTTTTGGGGGCCTGAAGTTTTTTCATGGCCCCTGACAGAATCTCTGAAGATGTTATCAGCTATGTTAACAAGAAGTCATACTGGAAAAAGTTGGGTACTAATTTTGTATTACTAAATGAGGATAAGATATACAGAGACAGGTAAGCAACCTTTTAGGATACTCTAATGGTCTCACGTGGAGCAAGAGAGAAAGAAGAAAACCAAAGACACAAGAAAAAGGTAAGTCCAAAGGGCTAAAGAACTACAACTACTAAGTCCTCCACCAGACTCAGTCCAGCACAACCAGACGGTGTCTGGCTACCACCACTGACTGCTTTGACAGGGATCACAATAGAGCGTCCTAGACAGAGATGAAGAAAAATGTATAACAAAATTCTAAATCCCATACACAAAAAGACCAAACTGATCCACCAACAAGTGGAGAAAATATAAGATCATAGCCCGGATGCCCTTCTAGCTCAGTGTGAAGTCATTCCTGAGGTTCACCCTTCAGCCAAAAATTAGACAGTCCCATAAAACAAAATGAGATTAAAGGGACATACCAGCCCAGGGACCAGGACAAGAAGGCAGGAAGGAACAACAAAGCCAGTAATGGGAATCCAAGGTCGAAAAGGGGCAGCCCTGACATGCAGTGGGGTTGACAATCTATTTCCAGAACAACATGTGTGTTAATTGTTAAACAAGAAACTTGTTTGTTCTGTAAATCTTCATCTGAAGTACAATTAAAAGATTAAAAAAAAAAAGATATACAAAGACAGTGTGACAGGGGAAGGATGCCATGTGATGATGCTACAGTTGTAAACCGAAAAATGAGGTTATCAGATGCTAAGAGAAAGGCATGGAACAATTTTGCTCTCAGAGCCCTTGGAAGAAGTCATCCTTGTTGACAAACCTGGTCTTAGACTCCCAGCCTCCAGACCTATGACAGAATAAATTTCCGTTCTTATAAGTATCTGACTTAGTGGTATTTTGTTAAGGCAGCACTAGGAAACCAATACAACATGCCTGGCATGCAGCCTTAGAACGATTCGTAACACAGCTCTTTAACTAGCTACCAACAAAGGATCAGAGCTGGTACATAGATTAGCACCTACCACTTAAGCATTTGAACTGAATCATTTCTAAGGCCCATTCAGCTTTACTCTTCTGATGAATTTTAGCTTTTATGTTTGAAATCAAAGCAGGAAGGGCATGTTGTTGTTAAATGCCATGGGGTTGCTTAAGAGTCGTAGCGATTCTATGTACAACAGAACAAAACTGCCTATTCCTGCTCCATCCTCACAATGGTTGCTATGTTTCAGCCTGTTGTTGCATTCACTGTGTCAGTCCATCTTGTTGAGGGTCTTCCTCTTTTTCACTGACCCTCTAACACACATGACACCCTTCTCCAGGGACTGGTCTCTCCTGATAACATGTCTAAAATATTTGAGAAGAAGCCATTTTCACTTCCAAGGAGTCCTCTGGCTGTACTTATTCCAAGACAGATTTGTTTGTTTTTCTGGTCATCTATGGCATAATCAATATTCTTCACCAACACTGTGACTGAAAGGCATCAATTCTTCCACCTTTCTTGTTCGTTATCTACCTTTTGCATGCATATGAAGCAACTGAAAACACCATAATATGGGTCAGGCTCACCTTACTCCTCAAATTGACATCTCTGCTTTCAAGAAGTCCAATCCCGATGCTCCTTTCTTCTTCATTTAGTCCAGCTTCTTGGATTACATGATCAGCATTCAGACTGAACCAGCATTGTGAAAGAATGTAAAACTGATGCACACTTCTCCTGATTTTAAACCATACAGTATCTCCTTGTCACCTTTTGGTCTATGTACCGGTTCCAGAGGAGCACAATTATGTGTTCCAAAATTCACATTCTTTGCAATGTTATCCATAATTTGTTATGATCCACACATCAAATGCCTTTGCAAAATCGAGAGAACACAGGTAAATATCTTTCTGATAGTCTCTGCCTTCAGCCAAGATCCACCAGGCACCAACTTTGATATACAAGGCCTGACAATTAAGTCCGTGAACTTATTGTTCTAGGTGCTACATACCTCACTGCTGAATAGCACTCTGGTCACGGTCAAAGTACTGCCTTCGGGAAGCTATGCACCAATGCCAGCATCTAGTCCACCCTCCAAAGCAATTTTGAAACACTTTCTGGAATGGCCATCATGCATGGTGGCACTGTGGCAAGTTCATGAACTTGATTGTATAGTTGTCAGTGAGGGGACTTTTAGCCAGTAAACAAATAACCTTCCCACCCACCTGATCTGGCCCCCTTTTTGCTTTACCTGGAGATGAAGGAAATGGAAGGAAGGAAATGGATGAAGGAAAGGAAGACATTTTGATGATATTCATTACCTCAAGGGTAATTTGATTACAGCTCTGATGGCCACTCCAGACAAAAAGAGTTCCAAAATTGCTTTGGTGGTGGACTAGGCACTGGCATTGGCACATAGCTTCCCAAGGGGTGTACTTCAAAGGTGACCATGATGATATTCATTAATGAGGCATGTAGCACTTTTTCTAGGATGAGTTTGCAGACTTAATTGGCAATCCTCAGGCTTCATTCCACATCTTCTTCTGAATCTAACTTGAATCTCTGGCAATTTCTCTGTCAATGTGTTGCTGCTGCAGCCACTTCTGAATGGTCATCGGCAAAATTTTTCCTAACCGGCAATATTAACGGTATTTTTGGATAATTTCAGCATTCTGTTGGGTCACCCTTCTCTGGAATGGGTACAAATATGGATCTCTTGCAGTCAGTTGGCCATGTGGCTGTCTTTCAAATTTTTTGTCACCGACAACATTGTACTTCAGGATAGATCTTGAAATAAACTTCTAGGTTTGTAATCACAGCAGGAGAGGCACAGGAGTATATTAACTTGAGTTTGGGGATCAAAATCTTTGGTTTGAATCCTAATACTGCTTCTTACTGGTTATGCAACCTTGGGTGAGTTATTTCTCTGTCAGCCTCAGTTTAGGCTTCTCAATAAAATGGATTTAGAGATCCAAACACATTAAGTTAGAGTTGTAGGGATCAAATCAAATAATACTTGTCATGTGCCTTTTCCTTACACATAGTTGCTATTGTTAGTTGCTGTTGAGTCAGCTCCAACTCATGGCAATCCTATTTATAACAGAAGGAAATGTTGGCCAGCCCTGCACTACTTTCAGAATCATTTGAGTCCATTGTTGCAACTATAGTGTGTCAGTCTGTCTCATTGAGAATATCTCTCATTTTTACAGGAGGAGAACATAAAGAGACACCAGGAAAAGTGTACGCAAAGAGACTTGTCTTCCCCCTACTGGTGCCAGCTTCTCTCATGCAGTCAAAAACCCTCCCCAAGAAACGTTTGACTTGTGATGCCTGGCGCCCCCTGCACCATGGGCTATCTCTTCTGTCACTGTCAGATTGTTCTTTGCCATTCCAAAGTTCCCTAGGACCTGCTGGCACATCATGGAACTCAGAGCAGCCTCATAGTCTTCAGAGCAAAGCAGGCAGCTCAGCAGAACCACCAGAAATAGCAAAACTGCGGACTTTGCCCTCCGGTTTTCATGCTTGGCCTCCGCTTAACAACAACAGGTACTGGAACCTGGATGCAGCTAGGAAAAACGTTCTTGAAAGGTAAGGCAGTAGCTGGCCTGTTTTGGTCTCTCAGTATAGGTACCAGGGGCCCTTGTGGGGAAAATGTGATTTAGAATGTCTCTAGGCCAAGAGTTCAAGTTCATGGTCCAAGTGTAGCTAGCCCCTTGCCCCCTTATGCTGTTTCAGGGTAAGGTTACCTGGGAAGTAGACTCTGAGACAGAGATTTGCATGAGAAAATTTTAACGTGGATGCTTTCAGGGTCAACAGGTTTGGGGAGGAAGGGAAGCAAAATGGGGCAGAGGGAGAATGTGGACTATGATGTATGACCTAGTTACAACAAGGGCCTCAGTCATCCTACAGGGAGCTCTGGAGCTAGAACGATCTGTGCCTTGTTGTCCCCACCTGGACAAGGAAGCTGAGTCTTGAGACCTCCACACTGATCACAGTAGGATGGCACTTTTCAGCCAAGTGCAAGGTCTAGAGAAGGTCTCAGCTGAGTTATTCCCAAGTGGACTCTCTGCAGGGGAAAACACCTCAGTCCTAGATTGAAAAACTAGTGACACTCTACATGCTCATGCAGTCATTGCTAATCAATTCCTTCCATCCAAGACTGGGCTTCAGAATTCTTCTCCAGACTGCTCCAGGCAGCCATTAGCTCACTTATAAAAGTGAGCGTGACATAGGAAAAGTATTTGTCCTTAACCCCTCATTTTATAGAGTCATAAATGGATGTTCAGGTAAGGAAAACATTCACCCATGGTCACACAGGTGAATTAAAGGTGGAGTCCAGATTAGAATCCAAGTCCCCCAGCTCTAGACCTATCCAGATTTAAATTTAAATAAAACAAAAAACTTCAGTTCTTCAGTTGTACGTGTCACATTTCAAGTGCTTAAGAACCACATGTGACTAGTGGCTACTAGATTGAACAGCACAGGTTAGAGAGCATTTTCGTTGTCTCAGAAAGCTCATTAAACAGCGATGCTCTCGTCCGTTTACTCCAAGCTGTTCCTTCGTTCACAACTTCAAAAGTGATGGCACTCTCCCAAACACCTTTGTTTCCCCTAGCAACCCCTCTGTCAGCCTCCCATCACCAGGATCCTGGGGCACTGACTGTGCACGGAGTGCTGATTATTCAGGGGCTTGGAGACAGAAAACCCACAAGGCCTCCCCCGGCTCAGTCCTTTGCTGGTTATGTGACCTTGTCACTCACCTGGCCTGTATCTCAGCGGAAAGAAGAATACAGCCCTGCCCTGCCATAACGTCGGGGGTTGTTATGATATGAATCATGAGGCATATGAAGGGGCTCTGCAAATGAAATGTTCATGAAATGTATACGTTAAGCCCTCCTGAAGATAGAAGGAAAGCAGAGAAGGATTATTCTCCTCTCGAGGAAGTCACTATTTGCAAAGAGGGATAAACAGTTCTTGTTTCATTCACTCAACAAATATTTGTTAGGTTCAGCTTAGAGCCAGGCACTAAGCTGGGACTAGGGCTACTGAGACGAATTAGATGTGGTCCTTGACCTCAGGACGTTCACAGTCTAGGAGGAGAGACACAAGGAACAGAGCAATGAGACAATCTAGATGGGAAACCTGAAGAACGTGCCCAATTTTTTCAGGCCATGGTGGTTAAATGTTCCTGTAGCTAGAAGGACAGGAATGAGTGGGTAAAGAATGATTTAGTTACCCAAGGAGACCTCCGACAACGCCTGGAAAAGTTTTCATGTCTTATGACTTGGGGAGGAGGTGTTCCCGACATGTTCTTGTGGGCAGAGGCCAGGGATGCTGCTGAACATCTTATAGTGTATATGACAGTCCCTTTACAACACAGAATTACCTGGTGAAAAATGCCAGTACTGCTGAGACTGGGAAACTCTGGGTTGGGAGATCTGGAAGTATGAGCTCCTGTCCAGCTGTCACAGGCAGGGGAAGTTGAGACAGACCACGAAGGAACTGACAAGTCAGCTTAGATTTTTCCTGGAGGTCCTCTGAAAGACATTAGATTTAAATAGAGATTGGCCACCTAAGATATGTCCACTGGTCTCGCCACGTCTGGAACAAGCAACAATGAAGAAAACCAAAGACACGAGGGAAAGACTAGGGCAGGGGACTGATGGGACACAACTACTACAACCTCCCCAGACCAAGTCCAGCACAGCTAGATTGGGCCCAGCTACCACCGCTGATTATTCTGACAGGGATCACAACACAAGGGCTCAAACAGAGCTGGGAAATATGTGGAACAAAATTCTAATTCACACACACAAAAAACACCAGACTTACTTACTTGCCTGATGGACTGAAGAAACCCCAAGAGTATGGCCCCCTGGACACCCTTTTAACTCAGTGCTGAAGACCCTCCTGAGTTTACTCTTCAGTCAAAGATTAGACAGACACATAAAGCAGACAATAATACATGTAGCTCCATCATATATACCAGACTAAATGGGCATATCAGTGCAGGGACAAGGATGGGAAGGCCACAGAGGAGACAAAGGCTGGATGTATGGAAATGAGGAACCCAAGTTTGAGAAGAGGAGCCTATGGACATGTCTCAGGGTTGGTAACCAATGTCACAAAGCAGTATGTGTATTAGTTGCTCAATGAGAAGATAATTCACTTTCCCTGGGAGACCACTCAGGAGGCCTCGGGTAGCTGCAGCCATGGAGATGCAGCAAAGAAGGTGGATGAGAGATGTGGGGTCGCTACAGGGCTTGATGATAGGCTGGGATAGACCTAGTGCTTGTCACAACTGTGACTGAATAGCTTTTGTGTAATTAGCTCTAAACCTTCTGCTCTCCTGGACTGTAAGTTCCAAGAAGGCCATGTCTCCAGGATCACTCACTGCCTGGCACAAAGCAGTGTTTGTTGATTGAATAAATGGTCCTGAACTTTGGACAGTGGTGCCATTTGCTAAGATGGAACCACTGAGGAAAAGCAGCCAGGGAGGGAATAAATGTATCTGGTGGCAAGAAAGCTTTGGGTCTCTGAGGTGCACAGTCAACACACCTTTTAAACTGCTTCCAGCCCATAAGGTCTTAAGCAAAAATAAACCAGTATGCAGGTAATACCAATTCCTTCCTTCTTAACTGAACAATAAGATTAAATGAAATAATCCAAATAAATCCCCTTAGGATAGCACCAGTAGTCATTATTGGGTTTACTAGACATGTAGAAGCAAGTGGCTGACTAACTCTGCCAGGGATCTGAGTCACGGACGCAGCTGAGGGAACACAGGAGGAAGATTTTGCCACAGAGTCGTTGGAGAGAAAGCTCAGGAATGCCCAAGCTCCATCTCCAGTGAGCCTGAAATCCCCCGACTGTAAATATCTAGAAGCTTCCCACAGTCTTACCACTCAATTGCAGGCAGTTCACCTGGGTGAGTCGCTCCTGGATAAGACTGTCTGTGGTCTTGCCCTTTGTTTTCACAAGGCAGGAGTTTCCTGGCCCGAAGCACTTGTATTTTGGTATCTTGACTACTGACCTCAGCGAAGCCCAGCGCCTCCTCAGAGAGCCTCTCTGTGCCCTCGGCCGTCTGACCTGATGTCACCTTCTTCCTGATACTTTTCCATGTCTGCAACTGTGGTTCCTTGTCGGTGTCACTCTCCCCCCTTCACCTGCTAGAAGGTGAAACTCGGACCTAACAATTCGGATATGTTTGTGGAATAAAGGATACTTTGGGATCAAGGCTTGTTTACTCAAATCACACAACTGTCCATATTGGACACTGTAGGTAAACTGTTTCAGTAACACTGAGAAGCTGCCAGTTTAAGAGAGATGTCTTTAGCTATATGCAGGCCCTGGAAAAGAAGAGCAAATAAAATGAAGGCTTTTTGATCCAGTACATCCTTTGCTGGAAGCCAGTACCCAGGTAAACCAGGAGAGACACCAGGGTCCCTGGGAATAGGAGTCAGAAGAACATGGGTGTCAGGTGGATAAAACGGAGAGACAGTGGGAGTAAATTGATGGACTGGCTTTCCTAGGATTAGACTCCTGACCTTCTAGGATGTTGGCATGCTGGGTTCTTCGAAACCATTTGTTGGGCCAGGATAATTTAGTGAAGCAGAGGGCTCTGAGTTCAAAACTAGCTCCACCCACTTTCCTGCTTACATGATTTGGAGTCAGGTTTATTCCTCCTGTTAAAGGGTGGGGGAGGGTGTCTCTGAAGACCCTCAAGGGTCCTTGTCAGGTCCATGAGAAAGGGTTATTCAGGCAGACTTGGCTGGCCCACTAAAGAAATCTTCATTGGAAAATGAAAGCACTTTGAAGTGGAGCACCAGCAGGACGCATAGCACTCTGGCAGGCTGCGCCACTCAGCAAGCTTAGGGTTGGGTTTTTATAGCCCGTCTAGTCATAGGGTGGCCGAGGACAACAAATGAGTGATGGTGATCTGAAGTGTTTCCTTTTGTGGCAGGCAGTCACTCGTCTTTTGGCTGCGCTTGCTGCGTGCACATTGCGGACTTCAAGTTCCTGCCACGGTGGCTTCTGGGACTGGTAGCAGTACTTATTATGGGGTGTTACACATGCACAGTTTCTTTTTCCTGTGGTTCGATTTCCCAGTTCCGATTGCAGCTCTCTGGCGTCGTAGTTGGGAGAACGCACAGTGAGCGGTCCCCTGTATCTTTTCTGCGCATGTCTCTAAATTTATTCTAAACTGGCTTCTTTGAAAAACAACTTTAGGGATAATTGAAGGAGCTCGTCCCCAGGTGTGAGTGATAAAATAAATTGCTTATCACTCTGGAATGCTCCAAGGTGTGGTTAGGCTGGCCCTTCAGGTCCCAGGCTCACTCCCTGGGCCTCTATTTGCTCATCTGTAAAATAGGATAATAATTCTAGCTCCTTTGCAAACTTCTTCGATGTTTAATGAGATCAGACACTTAAAGGTCAATAACTTGCTTAGCACGAGGGAGTGGACGAATAATTCCTAACTATATTTTCACCCAAAGGAAGCACTGGGATTCAGCATGGAGACATGGCTGTTAGTTAGCCACAGAGCCGAGGGTGGAAGCTAGTGCTCCTAAGGTCATTCTTTTTCCACTGCATGAGGCAGATGCCATTTATTGTCCCCAAGGGTCTAAGAAGGGAATCTAGATATGCAAAAAGTAAATCTCAGGGACATAAATGGGTGACAACTAGAAGTCAGCATGTGCTGCCGTAGAATAGGCCTGTGCCTTGTGATCTTCAGATAATCTACAGAAAGTAGAACATCCCCCTCTTACTCAGAATGATGGGGGGATGACTATCATTTACTGAGTGCTTATTATGTGTAAGAAGCTGGTTAAGTGCTTTAGATCCATTACCTTATTTAATCTTCAAAGTAACTCTAGAAAGTAGGAGCTATTATGATCCCCATTTGATGCATGGGGAAACATGAGGCCATAAGAAAGTTAAGTGACAAATTCAAAGTCATGAAACTAAGAAAGCCTAAACTTGGCCACTAGTAGGAATCCCAGTATTAGAGAGCCCTGCCTTTGCATCACAGCATTGCCTCCTGCAAAAACTCAGAAATATTAAGCCCCAGGGTCCCTGGAGGATGCAAACGTTAATATGCTTGGCTGCTAACTGAAAGCTGGAAGTTTAAGTCTATCCAGAGGCCAAGATCAGGCTATTTACTTCCACAAACTCAGCCACTGAAAATGCTACTGTTGTGGATTGAATTATGTCCCCCTCCAAAATATGTGTTGTAAATCCTAACCTCTGTGCCTTGTGGATCCATTCTGGAATGGTTGCCTTTATTATGTTAATGAGATGGGATTAGTGTAGGGTGTGTCTTAAATCAATCTCTTTTGAGATATAAAAGAGTCTAAACAAGCAGGCAAAAGAAGCAGGGCTGGGGGAAGGAAGATGCTAAACCATTTGCAGATCACCCAGGAGCAGACGCTCAAGGAGACAATGACCTTCCTCCAGAGCTGAGAGAGAGAGAGACTTTCCCTACTGCCGGTACCCTGAATTCAGATTTCTAGTCTCCTAAACTGTGAGAAAAGAAATTTTTGTTTGTTAAAGCCAGCCATTTATGGTGTTTCTGTTATGGTAGACTAGATAACTAAGACACCTATGGAGCTCAGCACTGGCTGAAAATCACCCACAGCTGCGCCCGTGGCCGTTGGTGAGATTCTGCACCCAGAGCCACAAAGGGCCTCAATTCGCCGCCCACTGCCTCAGTGCTGGTGGCTGAAACCCAGCCCTCAACAGGCGAAGCTGTCCCTAGGTCCCTGCGCACTTCTGCGTGGTTTAGCATCTGACCCTTTCTCTCTGCTAAGGGCAGTGATGCCTGAGCCTGCCTGGAGGGAGAGGGAGGGCTGGCTCTCCTCTTCTGTCAAATAAAGTGGTTTGTCTGTAACGGGAGAGGAAAAATAAAAGCCTCCAAACCACCACCCTATGGAACACAGTTCTAGTCTCACGCACACGAGGTCTCCATGACTCAGAGTTGACACTAGAGCAAACAGTTTATGCTAAGCCTTGCCAGTGAAGCACACATTGAAGATGCATGAATCTGTTCGTTGTAGAATCTCAAAGTTGAGAGGAACATTAGTAATATCGATAGCTAATGCTGGACCAAGTGTTGTTTTCAGTTTACTTAAGTCTTCACTTAGGAAATAATACTGGAATCATTATTCTCTGTCCTTGATCATAGGGAATGTGACCCAGCTAGAGCTGCACTCATAAGGACACACTGACTAGGGCTTGAGGTACAAAGACAATAGCTAAGATAATCTCAGAAAATACCTTTTAGAGAAGCTGTCAAATAAACCATTCAAACTGAACACAAGACTCTCACTTCTTATCTTTTTCTAGTAGCATTTGAAGAAACCCTGGCGGTGAAGTGATTAAGTGCTATGGCAGCTAAACAAAAGGTTAGCAGTTCAAATCTGCCAGGCAGTCTTTGGAAACTATGGGGCAGTTCTACCCTATTCTCTAGGGTTGTTTTGAGTCGGCACTGGGTTTGGTTTTTTAATTAGCATTTGGAAAGCCTGGTGGTATAGTGGTTAAGTGCTACAGCTGCTAACCAGAAGGTCAACAGTTCAAATCCACTAGGTGCTCCTTGGAAACTCTACGGGGCAGTCCTACTCTGTCTCTAGGGTCACTATGAATCAGAATCAACTTGATGGCTGTGGGTTTTTTTTTTTTTTTCTGGATTAGCATTTGGCATTTAGTGAAGGGAAAATTTGTTGGATCAGTGAAGACCATCTTGACTGTCAGTTTCTGAAACTTGTAACAATGACTGTTAAGAAAAAGGATTCAAAATGTAGAACCACATTTTCTGGCTGATCTGTGAAAGGGGAAACTTAAAATGGTTTTGCCCATTTGTAATGTTAGTACATGTACTGACAATCCTGTAACATTTCTTGGACTTGGGCAGATGTCGCTGTGGCAGCCTGCTTGTTGATTTTCCCACTTATTCTGTAATATTCCTTGGACTTTAGCAGTCATGGCTTGTGGCGGTGTGCTTGTCTGCTTCCCACTTTTACTTTTTTGAATATGTGTTGAACAAAACTTCCTTTTCGCTTTACAAAACTTTGTGATGTTTTTACCGCATAGCACCCTTAAAAACAAAACTATAAAACTCCTATGTTGGTACTCTTATTACCCTTGTCTTCTAGATGTGGAAACAGGCACAGAGAGGTTGACTAGCTGACTAGTTGATGTGAACCAAACCCAGACCACAGGCGATGTTGTGCTGTTAACTTTGCACTGTCCTGCCTCTTGGCCAACTACCCATTCTGTGGGTCTATAACTTTTTCTAGACTTAGGGGACCCTTTGTGAATCTGGGGGGAAAAGGTAAAAATAGATATTTATCACAGAACCTCCAAAAAAAGCCCCCCTCTACCTTATGTCTCTCTACAACATCCTCAATCTTCAGCCTTGGTGTGAGGGTCTCTGAAGGCCAGGAACTCACTTCCCAGGCAGTTCATTCTTCTAATAGCAAGATTCGTTGGAAACTTTGTACCTCTGATAAGAGGACATTTGCTTCCCTGGAACCACTGTTAGGGTCCGTGATTTTCAAGATGCGACACTGTTACTTTAAAGGTTAAATTTTATTAAAAAATATGCCCAATAGGAAAAATACTGGTGTACCAGGGATGCACCCCAAGCTACACAGAGCAGGGGGCGACAGGGAGTTTCCTCAGCGCCCAGTATTTAAGTCGTGAGATTGCAAAGTAGGGAGGGTGAACTGACCTTTACATTGATTGGTTAACTCCTATTAGTTGTAAAATGTGGTCAAGGTCTAGGGGTCACTTGCAGGCTGTCACTTGCAAGGTTGCCCCCAGGCTTGTCTTGTGACAGTGTTTTGTAAGACAAAGGTAAGATTATTCTATGATATTTTCTGCTATTAAGTTGTTTCCTGGGGCTTTCTTCAATACCTCCAATTTTTACCGGGCCCTTCCTCATTTCAACACCACTACCTTGAGTCAAGCACAAGTCAGCTCCCCTGCTACCCTCCCTCTCCCGCAGAGAGCCCTTGCTTAGGGGTTCTGGGTTCCTTCCTCCTCTCCTTCCTCACCGGCCCTCACTCTGCTGCTTGTCTCCTCTGAAAAGACTCCTTAAAGTGAGAGGTGCAGCGATGAAGGTGATACAGCTTCAGGAGGTACCCATCCCTGCAAAGCAGTTGTGAATATGGGAGAACTGAAAGTCCCCTGACTATCCAGGAAATGCAGGTGGAGATGCCCAGCCACTGCTCTGAGCCTTTCCCCTGGTTTTCTGTACAACCTTGGCCAACACACTGCAACCCTCTGGGCCCACGGTAGTTCTTCTGCAAATTAATTACAGTGGTTGGCTGCCATGGAGTCAGCCAGCACCCGACTCATGGTAACCCCAAGTGCAACAGAACGAAATGCTGTCCCATCCTTCACCACTCCCATCACCAGCTACATATGCTGTGATTCCACAAAATTAGGAGAGATTAAACATATGGAGTCACCATGAGTTGGAAGTAACTTGACAGCAACCAACAACAGCAATGACAATTGGAATGGGATCGCAAACCCAAATACTGGGGCCAGGAACATGCTAGAAACAAGTGGAAGCACTGAGTGTTTGAGAATGAAAGATCTAGCAATATTCCTTTCCTTCACAAAGAGGTAGATTCTTTACTAATTTTCTTGGAACATTTCATTTCTTAGCCTTGTATTTCCCGTTTCTGATGAAGTCATGAGAGTAGACAAAATATCTGAAGTGGTAAAAACAAAGATGTTACGGAAAACAGCACCTGGTCTTGGCGTCAGTGAGGGACATGGACCGCGGCCAGCTGGATGCCCACATCCTGTCTGCAGGGGCTCTGACTCAACATTGGCCCATTGGATCCAGGGTCATCAGATCCCAGAAATTTTCTAGAGAAGCTAGGCACGTGTGTTTTTTGTGTGAACTCGCACAATTTTTCAGTGCTGGCTTGAATTTTCTTTAAACAGTAGAAAGGCCAAAAACAACACGTCCTGGACTGTGAGACCAAGTCCACCATCTCTGGATTGGTTGTTTTTGATGCTCTGTGCTTGAACGTTCTGTGGGAAGAGAAGTGAAGGCAGGAGATCCTGGGGAGTCTCTCTGGGACCTGCAGGCTGGTTCAGTTGAGGGAGGGGGAAGAGGGACAGAAAGGCCTTTCCATTCTATCAAGTTTTGTTTAGGTTGACCTCTCCCTTTCTCTCCCTGGGAGAAATGTAAAGGCCCCAGGCCTCAGAGTATCTGAGAAGGTCTGGAAGGGAAGCTCCAGTCTGTGACTGGAGGGGCAGGGCTGCGGCTTCCGGGGTTGGTGGAGGGGGAAGGAGAGAAGAAGGGAGACACGGCATCCCTGATCAGAAGGACTCTGGGTCTCAGCCTCAGGCTGGGCTACACCCTGCTCCCTGATCTGCTTCTAGCTCCAGTGGAACCCCAGATGTCACTTCAACTGGGCCTCTGGGTCAGGAAGGGAGCAAGCATGCAGCCATAGTCGGCATGGCTGACGGACAGGCTGGCAAGTGGCCAGAACCCAGAGCTGACTGGAGATAAATGTAAACAAGGCCCCTGGTGGGCAGCCGTGACCCAGAATCTTTCAGCAGAAGAGCAGTGCGGAGGGCAGGAGAACCCCAGGAGCCCTGTCCCTATGCCTGGTCTCTCAGTCAGGTAGGATCTCTGTATCAGCCAGGGCAGGATGAATCTCCCTGAGGCACCAAGCAAGCAGTTGTCAAGCAAAGCATTGGATGAGCCCAATTTTAAGGGATCTTTCAGTCGAGCCTCTTGAAACTGTGATTCCAGATCTCTGACTCAGCATTTCTCATATAGAAGGATAGACACCATTTATATAGAGGACATCTCTGGTTTTTCTTTGCCCAGTATCCACTCTGCTACTTCTGTTAGGAGCACCCTAGTTACCCTCTGGGAACCACCTCTCCTCCACTCTCAGTCTCTACAGTCTAGGTGAAGCCAATCACGTTTTTCTACTGTCCTACCTGGTGGCCGGTAAACCCTGATGGCATAGCGATTAAGTGCTATGTCTGTTAACCAGAAAATTGGCAGTTCAGATCCACCAGGCACTCCTTGGAAACTCTGTGGGGCAGTTCTGCTCTGTCTGTGGGGTCGCCATGGAACAGAATCTACTTGAAGGCAGTAGTGTTTTTTTGTCTTTCTGTTTTTTACCTGGTGGCCATGTGAGCCAAACCTGGCCAATCACCAGATTTCTTTCTCTGCTGGGTCCAATGAGACTCAACCCCAGGAATTTTGCTGAAAGTACTAGGAAATGTAAGATTGCCAGCAATTGGCCTGGAGGTGCTGGAAACTTCTGGGAGGAGGTTGACTGAGAATGAAGCCATCACAGAGGAACACAGCATTTAAGGAGAAGGAGTTGGAGAAACAGAGAGATGAATAGAGCAGATGATTAATCTGTGGAGTCTAAGAGAACTGAGACTTGATGAAGTGGTGTGAGACCCTGGATCCAGCTTTAACTGAAGCAGATTCTAATCCCTGGACTTTTGAATTATATGTGAAAAAAATTCCCTTCCTCCACCAAAGACAGCTGTGATGGAACTCACAATGTTGAATCTGTGTGGCAAGACAAGGAAAAGTGGGGTGCAGCTCGAGAACTCTACTAAGAGACCACAACTGATGGTCTGATGGCCTGACGGGTCCACTGGGAGCATGCCCCCA
Organism: Heterohyrax brucei; assembly: GCA_028571685.1. Taxonomy (NCBI): domain Eukaryota; kingdom Metazoa; phylum Chordata; class Mammalia; order Hyracoidea; family Procaviidae; genus Heterohyrax; species Heterohyrax brucei. The sequence goes on from CM053141.1 coordinate 178,937,058, forward strand.
AGATCTGCTGCTGGCTCTGTCCAGAAAATACTACTGAGGTCAACTCTTCAGACAAAAATGGACTGGACTCGTGGATACAATGTGACCACGTGGTGTGTATACTTTGTGGTTCTATGTATTTATAGGATGGTATCCTACTGGTCTCTTTCTGGATGGGAGAGGAGAGGGTAGAGAAGAGGGAACAGGAGATTGTTAAAAGGATAGGAGAAGTATAGAAAGAAAAGGAGTGTGCTGTCTCTGGACAAGGAGAACAGAAGGAATTGGAGATAGGTGGGCATGCAAATTTAATCTGGATTGTACACTTTCACTTAACAAAAAAAAAAAAAAATCCCTTCCTCCTACCTTTTTTTTTTTCCTGAAACCAGTTTGAGCTGAATTTCTGGCACTTGTAAACCGAAAGTTCTCAACCTCACATTCTTTGGTTCTTGCACTCTGATTCTTGTATGCTACAATTCCCATACTCTGTTGTAATTTTCCATGACTCCAACATTACACACAGGTCTGTGATTTGTGCTATGATTTATCTAAGGAGTAAATTCTACTTTATTTTTGCAGACAAAAAGCCAGCAGCAACCTAAGCCCCCCCAAACCTGCCCTGCCTGCCTGGAATCCTAGGGCTTTGCCCACAAAGCCTCAATAATCCTGCCCTACATTCCTGCCCTGCCCCCACTTCAACAAACACTGAAGGCAACCTAGTCCCTGCTTGGATGCAAGGGAGATGTCACAGCCCTTAGTGGTGCGTTTATTTATCATTTGTTAGTTCAATAAGCATTTATGGACCACCAACTGTTATAAAAAGGCTCTTAAACTCAGAAATCCTGGGATTTGGTGAGGAAAGCAGAATAGTAAAAAGATTTCCGTTAGAATGTGATTAGTGCTATGTTAGAAATAAGCACAGAAGTGAGGAGCTAAGAGGTAAAGGGCTGCAGACACGTCATTGAAACATCCTGGAGGAAGTGACCCCTGACTTCATTTCAAGGGAAGAGTGGGAGTCAGCCAGGACAGTGGGTAGAAAAAGAGCTTTTCAGGCCAAAGCAACAGCATCACATACAAGCAGCGGGAGAGACCACGGCCTCTGGAGGGAACCAGCCAGGGGTGAGTGGAGAGTGCAGAGAGGTGGGACTCTACACCATGGCAAGGCCAGACAGTGAGACTTGTGGAAAATAAACCAAGAAATGCAGCCACAGCCAGGGCAGGGGAGCCCCTGAGGGAAAGGTGTGATGCTTTGTTGCCAAACCAAAAGGAAGTTTGTTCCACCTGTCACTGTAGCCAAATTCAGAAACACAGAAAAAGGTTCAAAATATTCTTTTGTCTTTTTTTTTTAATGATTGAATGAAAATATATATTCCCATATAAATTTGCATGCTCACCTATATGCACCTCCTACTGCTCTCCCTGCCCGGGGACAGCACACCCCTCCACTCTGCTGCATACATGTCCTATCCTCCCAACGGTCTCCTATCCCCTCCTTTCCACCTACTCCCCTTCCTCCAGCAAGAGGTCAGCAGGGTGACATCCTATAGATGCACAGAACCATAAAATTCCCACAAAATTCGATCACTCTGCATTGCTAAGTCCAATTCATTGCTGTTGGAAAAGCTGACCTTCATTATGATTTACGGACAGGGGCAGCATCAGGGCCAGGGGTCATGCTCCCAGGGGAACTCCAAAGCACCTGGACCATCAACCGTGGTCTTTTATTGAAGATCTCAGGGTACACCCTTGCCAGTGAGACTCCACTTTGTGAGCTCCATCGTGGCTATCACTGGTGATAGCCAGGCACCATCTGGTTCTTTTGGTCACGAGTCGATGTAGATACCAACTCACGTGAGTCTCTCTGTCTTCCTGGTTCTCTTTTCCCTGTGTCGTTGTTGTCCTCGGTGATCATCTGTTCCTGTTGAGTTGGGACCATTTGCTATACCTCAGATGGCAGTTTGGCAGCAGTGAGTTTGGCACCACTCAACGATGAGGGGTGCAGAGAGTTCTCACTAGCAAAATGCTAGCTGTGCCAATTGGCCTCAATTTTTCCTGAGAGCATGGTCCCTGGTCCCCCACCCCAGCTACTCTGTCCTTGCATTATTGGGTTAAGATGGGAGGAGTATTCAAATTGTGTTGAAGTCTAGTTATTATTGATCTTCTTTCTAATGTGTGCTGTCACCAAATTCACCCAACCAAATTTCTATTAACTATCTAATCTAAACCCTCCCCACCTCACCTTCCCTTCCTCCCCACCCTTGTAGGCTTCAGAGTCTGTTCTTCTATACATGAGTCTGTTTTTAAGTTCTTATTGTAGGGGTCTCATACAATATTTGTCCTTTTGTCACTGACTACTTTCACTCAGCATAATGTCCTCCAGTTGAAACCAGGTTAAGAGATGTTTTCTGCAACCATCGTTGTTCTGTATCATTGCATAGTGTTCGGTTGAGTATACATACCATACTTTACCTATCCATTCCTCTGTTGTTGGGCATCTGGGTTGATTCCATCTTTTTGCTATTGTAGACTGTGCTGCAATGAACATTCGTGTGCATGTATCAGTTGGTGTGAATGGCCTTGGTTCTGTAGGATATATTCCAAGCAGTGGAATTACTGGGTCAAATGGTATATCTATATCCATTTTTTTAAGGGAGTGCCAGATTGCTTTCTAAAGAGGTTACACCATTTTGCAATCCCACCAACAGTGTAGGAGAGTTTCAATTTCTTCACAGCCTCTCCAGCATTTGTTATTTAGCATTTTTTGGATCATGGCCAACTTTGTTGGGGTGAGATGGTATCTCATTGTCATTTTGATTTGAATTTCTTTAATAGCTAAATGATGGTGAGAGTGTCTGCAAGTGTTTTTTGGCTGTCTGGATCTCCTCTTTAGAGAAGTGTCTGTCCATCTCCTTTGCCCATTGCTTAATTGGATGATTTATCTTTTTCTTATTGATATTTTGTAATACTTCATGGAGATCAGGTGTTGGTCTGACATATAGTTGCCAAATATTTTTTTCCCATTCTGTAGGTGGCCTTTTAATTCTATTAATAAAGTCTTTGGATGAGCAAAAGTGATTGATTCTTGGCAGTTCCCACTTATCTATTTTTTCTTCTGATGATGTTGGTTTGTTTGACAGATTTTGAAGTCTGTTTGCATTGTGTATTAAACCTTCCATTGTTGTTTCTACTTTCTCTTGGATAAGCTTTGTCATTTTAGATTTGATATTTAGGTCTTTTATCCAGTTTGAGTTGGTTTTTGTATAAGGTGTCAGATATGGGTCTTGTTTTAATTTAGTGCAGATGGATATCCAATTTTGCCAGCACCATTTGTTGAAAAGATTGTTTTTACCCCAGTTTAATGTCTTAGGGCCTTCATCGAATATGAACTGTTCATAGGCAGATGATGTCATTTGTGGGGTCTTGATTCTGTTCTACTGATCTATCTGTCTGTTTTTGTATCAGTACCAGGCTGTTTTGACTACTGCGGTAGTTGTCATGAGTTGGATCCAACTCAACAGCGCCTGGCTTGGCTTGGCTTGGTAGTGTAATACATTCTAAGGTCAGGTAGTGAGAGGCCTTCCAGTGTGTTTTTCTTCCTTAGTAATGCTTTACTTATCCAGGGCTTCTTGCATTTCCAGACAAAGTTGGTAATTTGTTCCTCCATCTCATTAAAAAATGTCACTGGGACTTGTATTGGGATTGCATTATATAAGTAGATTGCTTTGGGTTAAATAGATATTTTCACAACATTAAGTCTTCCTGTCCATGAGCATGGTAGGTTTCTCCATTTATGTAAGTCTCTCTTAGTTTCTTGTAGTAAGTGTTTGTAGTTCTCTTTGTAAAGTTCTGTTATTTCTCCAGTTAAATCTATTCCTAGGTACTTTATCTTGTTAGGGGCTATGGTAAATGGCATTGATTTGGTGATTTCTTCCTTAATAATCTCATTGTTGGTATAAAGGAATCGTACTGATTTACTTATGTTTATCTTGTATCCTGAGACTTTGCCAAACTCTTCTGTAAGTTTGAGTAGTTTCCTTATGGATTCTTTGGGATTCTCTGCATATACAATCATATCATCAGCAAATAGGGAGATTTTTAGTTCTTCTTTGCTGATGCAGATGCCCTTTATTTCTTGGTCTTCTCTAATTGCTCTGGCTAGAATGTCTAGTACAATGCTGAACAGGAGAGGTGAGAGTGGGCATCCTTGTCTAGTTCCTGTTCTCAAGGGAAATTGTTTCAGTCTCTCTCCATTCAGGATGACATAGGCAATTGGCTTTGTATAAATCACCCTCATTGCATTGAGGAATTGGCTGTTTATTCCTATTCTGCTGAGACTTTTTAGCATGAATCGGTGTTGGACTTTATCAAATGCCTTTTCTGCATCAATAGACAAGATCAGGTGGTTCTTGTCTTTTATTGTATTTATGTGGTTGATCACATTAATTGTATTTCTGATGTTGAACCAGTCTTGTATCCCTGGTATGAATGCCACGTGGCCATAATGGATTTTTTTTCTTGATATGTTGTTGTATTATTGGCAAGAATTTTGTTGAAGATTTTTGCATCTAGATTTATGAGTGATATTGGTCTGTAATTCTCCTTTTTGGTTGGGTCTTTCACTGGTTTTGGTATCAGGGTTATGTGAAATAGTCTTAGTAGTATTGGAGATAACTCTTCTCTAAAAGCTTGGTAGAATTCTGCAGTGAAGCCACCTGGGCCTGGCTTTTTTTTGGTTGGCAGTTTTTTGATGAATTCTTCAATCTATTCCTTTGTGATGGGCTTATTAAGTTGTTCTGCTTCGCCTTGTGATAACTTTGGTAGGTAATGTAAATCAAGGAATTTGTCCATTTCCTCTGGGTTTTCAAGTTGGTTAGAATACAGTCTCATAGTATTAAGCTATGATATTTTTGATTTCTGTTGGATCTGTGGTGACAACTCCTCTCCATTTCTTATCTGGGTTATTTGTTTTCTTTCCTGTTCTTCTTTAGTAAATTTAGCCAATGGTTTGTCAATGTGGTTGATCTTTTAAAAAAAACAGCTTTTGGTCTTTTCAATTTTTTCAGTTGCTCTTCTGTTCTCTAATTCATTTAGTTCTGCTCTAATCTTTACAATCTGATTCCTTCTGGTGCCTGAGGGGTTCCTCTGTTGTTCTCTCTCTACTTGTTCAAGCTGTAGGGTCAGTTCTTTGATTTGGTTTCTTTTTCATTCCAGATGTGTGCATTTATGGAGACAAACTGATCTCTGAGCACTGCTTTGGCTGTATCCCATAGGTTCTGGTAGGAAGTGTTTTCATTCTCACTGGAATCCATAAATTTCTTTATTTCATCCTTGATTTCTTCTATGACCAATGATTTTTTGAGCTTGGTGTTGTTCAGTTTCCATGAGTTCCACTTTCTATCTATGTTTTTTCTGCTATTGATTCTGACTTTTATGGCTTTATGATCTGAGAAGAGACTTTACATTAATTCAGTGGTATGGATTTTGTTGAGAATTGCTTTATGTCCTAATACACGGTCTATTCTGGAGAATGTTCCATGGGCATTGGAGAAGAAGGTGTAGTTGTCTGCTGATGGATAGAAAGTTCTGTACATGTCGATGAGGTCTAGTTGGTTAATTGTGACAATAAGGTCTTCTGTGTCTTTACTGAGATTTTTTCTAGATGATCTGTCCAATATTGAGAGTGGAGTGTTGAAAGTCTCCTACTATTATTGTGGAGTGATCTATCTCCTTTCAAAATATTCTTTATTAACAGACAAGCATGGAAGCCTGGGGAACCGTCAGAATAGCTTCTCCAAGACTGTCCCACTTGGATTACAATTCCAGTGGCTTTTATAGCCAGGTTACAAAAGGGGTTTGCATGAGAAACAACAGGGAGTCATAAGAGTCCATTACATCTTATGAAAGAATGAAAATTACCCCAAATCATTACCTCCCTGAAGTTTCTGAAATAACCAGTTCACGACCCAGAGACAAGGAAAGGAACACAAGTCTGCTGATCTGGTTTAGCAATCTAGGTGACCGTTATGCACTAACAGCTTGACAAGTCATCTGTCTTAGTCACCTAGTGCTGCTATAACAGAAATACCGCAAATGGATGGCTTTAACAAAGAGAAATTCATTTTGTCACAGAAAAGCGGCTAAAAGTCCAAATCCAGGGCATTAGCTCCAGGGAACATTTTTCTGTGTTGACTTTGGAGGAAGTGTTACTGTAAAACATGGGTTCAGGCCTCCTGCTACAAAAAGCCAATACTGAGACATGGGTAAAATAAACGCCCAAGAGTTTTATTACATGCCAGCATGTAAGAGACAGGGGAATTTGGGTCCTCAGAGCCTGACTGCTTTCTTCCGGCAAGCTCAGGGTGGAGGTCATCTGGTGAGGAAATATGCATGAAGAACTGGTTGGTGGGCATCTGGTGAGGAGGTCGACTAGGGTGGAGGTCTACTGGTGAGGAGCTATGCATCAAGAATTTGGTGGTAGTCATCTGGTGCCTCTCTTTGATGATTCTAAGGAAAAGGCTATAAAGCTTTTATCTCAATGGGTAAAGAAATGGAATTAGTCTTGACTGCTGGAAACTACACTAGGCTTGGATAATTTTTGTTGACACTTCTGAATTATGTTTTAGAGAGGCCCTGATGCTTTGTGTCTTATTTCTAATTATAGACAGAAAAGCGGTATTGTGTTTTCAGTGGGATTCTCCCACATTTTGCTTGCCTTAACTTTTTCTTGAGAGATTTCATACTCATAATTTTTATGGGAATGTGGATGGAGGTGTCTTCTGTATCTGCTTTATACTGAAAAGGTGATGTAGACCTGCCTATCAGAGTAGGAATCTCTTGCTTGCTGTGATAATGATGATCCATTAAGGCCAGGGTGATCATTACTGGGTATTGATTAGAACCTATGAAACATCATTAATTTACTTAAAACTTTTATAACCTGCGTCGGATCTGACTCGACGGCACTTGGCTGGCTTTTATAACCTGGGAGACATGAATCTTAATTTTTATAAACTTATTGACCCCATCTATAGTAAGGTTAGGTAGAGTGATAGGATAGGATTGGTCTTTCAAGGGCGGTGTGAAGCCAGTTATCTGTAAGATCTTAAAACCTGACTCAGTAACAGAGTTGTACATATATGAAGGATATTCTGGTTCAGATACTACAATATTTTTGGTAGTTGGTATGGTAATATGTCAAAATTCTCATGTAACCAGACTGAGTATTTCTTCAGTGTATATCCTCAAACAGTATAACCAATTCTTATTTTTATGTTTGTCGAGGTTTTAAATGTACTTGTGCTCCAATTAGTAGTTTTGTTCCAGCAAATCAACAGGACTTTCAGGCGCACATAGAAAGGAGAGTCTTTTTAATTGTGACTCTGTCATGGATTGAACTGCGTTCCCCCAAAAATATGTGTAGCCATATGGCTGGGCCATAATTCCCAGTATTTTGTGATTGTCCTCCATTTTGTGATTTTCCTATGTTGTATGTTAAAGGATTAGGGTGGGACTGTAAATCCCTTCATAGCATCACCTCCCTGCTCCACTGTAAAGGGAATTGCCCTGGAGTATGGCTTGCACCACCCCTAATCCTTTCATCCTTCAAGAGATAAAAGGAAAGGGAAGCAAGCAGAGAATTGGGAACCTCACACCATCAAGAAAGCAGTACCAGGAGAAGAGCATGTCCTTCAGACCTGGGGTTCCTGTGCCAAGATGGTCCCTGGACAAAGACTGATGCAATACTGGACTCCCCTCCAGAGCTGACAAGGAGGAAAGCCTTCCTCTGGAGTGGACAACCTGAATTTGGACTTGTAGCCTACTGGACTGTGTGAGAAAAAACTTTCCTTTGTTAAAGCCATCCACTTTGTGGTATTTCTGTTAGAGCGGCATTAGCTGACTAAAACAGAATTCATCAGGCATAAGACATAAAAGTAAACTTCATAAAACATAAGAGTCATTTTTATCAGATGTAAGGGTAACCTTTGCAGAGGCCTGCTTGGACAGGGGGCCCATTAGGTAATTTAAGATAGAGAAGGTGGATTTCGTGTCTAAGACAAGTTCAGTCTCCATATTCTTCTAAGTCTGCATCAAGTGTAAGCATTAGTTTTCCCATAGAGATGATGGTTTGGCCAGGAGGTAGATGGGCCTCAGGGCCCCCCTCCCCACCCCTGTCAGTGGTCAGTTTCTTTAGACTCCTCTGCTGAGAGAGTCCAGGAGGGCCTGTCAATTTGGGTCTTTGGAGAAGTCAGCGAGGTGTCCTATTTTAGAGCACTCAAGACACTTTGCTTTCCGGTTGCCTCATTTTCAATGGCACCTGTATCAGTCATTGTCCCTACTCACTGAGTAGTGAGGTGATTCAGGTCCTGGTGTCTGGGGCCAAGTGGTTACCTGAAGGTGGACCTTGGAGCAGTGTAGCCAACAACTGGGACTTCTTTTCATTTGTTTCTCTCTGCTGCCCAATTCTCTGTTATTAAATACCTTAAAGATCTCTTCTACCAATCAGGAGAGTGGGGTCTGAGGTTTTACCTTGAGTTTTGCAGTTTTTGTCTTATATCTGATATGGGCTAGGATATAAAATTCATGGCCATAACAGCTTTCCCATTTTTATTTTCAGGTTTAGGACTGATATATTTAAGGATTTTGTGAATCTAGAGAGAGCAACACAGCCAGGAGAATGAGAGTGAGTTTTTACTCTTTTCTGATGTTAATAAGACACTTAGCTCTCAGGTTGGGGCCCTGATTAAATGAAAAGAAAAACAAAAAACACTGACGTTGAGTCAGTCATAATAACCCTGTTGACAGAACAGAACTGTCCTATAGAGTTTCCAAGGACTGCCTGGTAGATTTGAACTGCCATTCTTTGTGCAGCCACAGCACTTAACCACTACATCACCAAGGTTTCCATAGAAGGCCATAGAAGTTTGTACCTAGAGGATTCTTCTCCTTTTTCCCTTATGTTTACAAAACAGAATGCCTAGAGTAAAACAGCCTGACTATCTAGACTATCATCTGACTCAAGTGGCTTTAGGAACCAGTTTTTCCCTAAAGCTCATAGTTTAAAAAGATATCCAAAGGCATAAGTTACCTCAGTGTACACGAAAGTCATAAATTTAGCTCTTAGAAGAATGACATATATCTTTCATGGTTGTCTCTTGGATCATGATCTTACTATGGAATCTTTAATCAAAAATGCTCAAAAAATAGTAATTGAACCCCATCAGGTTTCTGAGATCTCAGGTACCATACAGAGATACAGAAATAAGAAGCAGAATAGAAACACTAACAATATCTGGCCAATTATCTGACATAACCTATGAAACTATGACCCCAAGGTCTCGAAAAGAGAAGAAAAATCTCATGAAGAAGCATTTATGTATAAGCAGCCTCAGTAACTTTTTAAATGCCTCAGCAGCAGTTGCATTTTGTAAAACCTCAGATTTCATTTTAAATATAGCAACACTTATCTGTTAAGAATCAAACTGTTTCTTGATAGAATAGGAAATCTAATGTCATTTTAATTTCTAAAATTATAGCTAAAATTTTAGACACGTCTCTGGTTATGATATTTATAGCTTTGCCAAGTTTTACCCATAGGAATTTCTAATTGGAGAATTACAATATCTAAACCTGTTAAATACTTTAGGAGAAAATAAAATGATTCCCCATATCTTCATAAAACCCATGGTGTATTTTCATTTACTCAGTTTTATGTAGTTGTTCGCTGCTTCACCTAATTCTGGATTAGCTGTAGTCTGTGAGCCTATCAGTTCTGCATAAGAGTTTTGGATATCTCAAGTCACAGTCTTTTTCACCAGTCTAAAATCTTTGTTGAGATACTCTGGTTAATTGTTTTCTGAAAATTAGCAAAAACTGTAGATGATGAAAACTTAATATGACCATAATTAATAAAAGCAAACAGTCTTAATGACAGAAGTCAATTACAAGCAGGATGTAAAAGCCAAATAAAACCCAATCCACTGAGGAAAACCTTAGACAATAAAATTTCCAAGCACAATTATTACCCGTATTTTAAAAAACTTCAGACACCATACATAACAACCTTGAGGCATAATACCACATAGTCAAGATGTACCAAGTTTATTCAGTCTCTAAATACCTATACAGTATAAAAATAAATTTATAGGCAAATAATTTGAATTCTCAAGTTAAAGCATTGGTTTTGATAATGTTAGATTAAATGAAATGATATGGTCAAGTTAGCAGTTAAAATCAAATCAAATCCACTGCTTTGGAGTTGATTTTGATTTATAGCAACCCTACAGACAGAGTAAAACTCCCCATAAAGTCTCTAAGGAGTACCTAGCAGACTTGAACTGCCATCCATGTGGGTAGCAGCTGCAGCACTCAACCACTGTTATCACCAGGGTTTCTCTAGTCAGCAAGTAAGAAATAATAATAAAATCATGACATATGGATTTGTTAGATAATATTAAGAGGAAATAGCTAATATAAATCCAACTTACATTAAAACCTTTTATCCTTTTTCTCTTAGAAAAAGCTGTCCATGGCTTTAGATACCTCTCCTTTTCTAAGTCTTGTGGCTTTGTTTTTACGTCAAGAATCTTATCCTAGTGAGATGTCAAATCTTTGCCTTTAAGAGAGATTACACAAGGAATAAATTAACTGTTTACTCAGAAATCAGAGAAAAACTTGTTAAAGATGAAAATCCCAGTTTTTCTAATGTTCTTAGAAATCTCATAAATGAAATCATAAAATTGTTAGACAAACAAAATCTTTGACCATACCTAATAAATATTTTTAATAAACCTTTAATGTATCCCTTAAACATCACAAAGTTTCCATCAACTGACTATGGAAATCATGAAGTCCCATCTCTGAATCTCCTGGTAGGGCTAAAACAACCCTCCAGACTATCTCAGATATGTCTCCGATATTCCCTGCAGCAGAGAGAACTTATCTACAGTCTTTAAGATTTGGATTCACCCAACTTCCGATAATTAAAGTAGCAATTCTTATCCACTTTCTGTCTTTAAAAGGTCTGCATCCAATTGTAAAGGTTTTTCCAAAAGCCTCCTTGGCGCTATGAATTACGAGGCTGGAAAACAGGGAGGCCTGTTCCTGTCCTGCCCTCTGTTTCTTGATGGAGGGCAAAAGATCACTGATTTCCCTTTTACTGTTCTGGAATTGTTACTTTTACTTTAAGAGAAAACTATCCCTTTGACCAAGGGCTGTAGTTAGTTTTTTAAGCCCAGTGACAGTATGTCTAGAACTACTTGAAGTCTGCCTTCCTTATCAATCTCAATTTAGCTCAATCAACACCCTCCCTGCCCTGATTAGGAGGATTTGGGCATGAAAGATCTTTTCTGACTTGGCAAGGAAGTTTGTCACAGAATTAAAACAAGAAACATCTTAAAATTAGACTGCGTGAGGAGGTCTGATACAAGTAAAGTCTACACTGGTGACAACAAGACAGGGAAGTCTGAATAAGACACAGAAAATCCAGGCACATAAGAAACTTGTAAGGGACAAAGATTGTTTTCACAAAAACAGAGATGTTGAGTAAGACAACACTGCGGGGTGGGGGGTGGAACTCCAGGGTTGACTTGGCCAAATGTGTGGCCTGAGGCCAAACTTGTAAAGTTTTGCATAGATATTAAACACTCAGCCTGCAGTAATCAGACACTTCTCACAGAAAATTACAAATCTGGGGTCCCCACAGTTAGCTTGTGTAAGTGTGGATTAGTACAACAATGAAAAAGATGTTTCCAAAACCTCACAAAGTCAAATATGAAACCACACCATAAATGTATTTTATCTAGTCAAACACACATAGGAGGCCTCACTTTATCATACACATGCAGCTTCACTTTAGCAGATACACATGAAGCTTCGCTTTAGCAGACACACATGCAGCTTTCCTTTAGCAGACACACAAGCCACCTGTCCCTTTCTTAAAGTAAGCTTAGTGAGCACTTTCCTGATTTTTACACTTGGCCCCTATTTTCCCTTGAGATGCTCCTCCAGACAACTTTTGAGCCTACCCAGTCCCACAACCTCTGCCACCAAGTCTTACAGGGACCAAACTGTTGCTAGAAATGTATCAGGACTTGAGTGGGGAGGCTGGCACGGTAGTGGAATAGTTGCCACCAAGCCAGCTCTGCCTTTCACCTAGGCAGTTTTGGGGATGCAAGCATGGATGCAAATGCCAAAGCCAGGGCAGGGACATACAGTATTCACCTCAAGCAAAGGCACATTTTCCCATACTTGCTTCAAACATGTGGTCTGCTGTATCATTCACCAAGTGCATTCACTCACCAAGATCCTAGGATGCCTAGAGTCCTTTCAGGCACTTCCTGTTCACAGAATTGGTGCTTGAGGATACCCCTGGGAAAACCTGAGGACAAAAGCCCAAGAACCATCCAGAGAAGAAGCTAGGCCTGGGAATACCTAGAGGCCAAAAAGAAAAAAAGCAAGAATCATCCAGGAAAGCAACCAACACCTCAGGCCTAGCATGTGCCCCCAAGGGGCCCCACTCCCCTGCTTGGCCTGAGAACTACAGTGGGAGGAGGTGAGGACTCAAACCAAACCTTAGAGGATTTTCTCACTACTTTAGAAGTCACTACTTTAAAAAGAAAGTATTGTTTGGGGAACAGTGGTGCCATGGCCAGCATGGGACAGACTTGATTTTTTTTTTCCCCAGAGGCAAATGGGCCACTTGCAGGACCACCAAGTCTCAAGTGGCCACAATCCCAGATGGCCCCATAAATTGTTACCATAAAACACGGATTTTGACCACCTGCCACAAAAAGCCAATACTGAGACAGGGGTAAAGAAATTACCCAAGAGGTTTATTACAAGCTGGCATGTAGGTGACAGGGGGAATTTGGGTCCTCAGAGCCTGTCCAACTTCTTCAGGCAAACTCAAGATTTTTAATGGGTAATTAGGGGTAAACATGCAGGCAATTAGGGGCATGTGGAGGTTGACTTGGTGGAGGTCACCTGGAAAGGAGATACGGATCAAGAACTTGATGGTGGTCATCTGGAGAGGAGCTACCTGTCAAGAACTGTCTGGTGTCTCTACTTGTTTGATGACTAAGAAAAATGCTGCAAAGGTTTTATCTTGGTGCTTAAAGAAATGGAGTCAGCCTTGACAGCCTACTTTATTAATGTAGGCCACTAAAAGTAGGGCTCAGCTATACTTCGCAAAGATCTTCAACCTTTTCTCCCATTCCCTGACTCTTCCTAGATTTTCCTCTCTCGTATACATGTCCTTAAAGTAAACTACTCCCAAAGCAGGTACACTTTAACACAGTGTGCTACCAGAACTGCCCAGGCAACTAGTTAGAGAGGGATTGACCAGCTGCCATAGAGTCAACTCCAGCTCTTGGCTATGTTGTGTATCAGAGGAGAACTGCGCTCCATAGGGTTTTCAATAGCTGATTTTTTTTTGGAAATAGGTAACCAGACCTTTCTTCACAGGTGCCTTTCAGAGGACTCAATTTCTGATCTTTCAGTTAGCAGCCAAGTACAATAACACTTTGTACCACCCAGGGACTCCAGAGAGGAGTTAAACCAAAAAAAGAAGAAGCCACCATTAACATTCAGTCAATTCTGACTCACAGAGATCACATAGTAGAATAGAACTGCCCCACAGGATTTCCAGAGTGGCTGGTGGATTCGAACTGCTGACATTTTGGTTAGCAGTCGAATTCTTAACCACTGCATCACCAGAGCAAGAACTAAATACTGAAGGAAAAGTGATGCAACCTATATGTTAACAATTTCAAGGGATCACTGTTAGCCCAGAAGTGGAGGGACAAAAGGAGAGGATGGTGTTACTGGAGCTCAGAAGCCATGGCCACCTGGTGCAAGTGAGCACAATGGAAAAAGCCACCCCCTGGACCCACAGAGGAGATGTCACTGCCGCTGCCAGAGACTCTGCCTAAAGCAGAGAGGGAAATAAGGTACTCCCTGACTTCTTCACCCTCTGCTGTGTGTTTCCCAACAGCCAGGTGGTAGGGAAGCCGGGAAATGTAGTTTGAGGATGTGAGCTCCCTATGACACTGAGCACAGCAGGGGAGAGGGAGGAATGGATCTGAAGGCCAATGATAAACCACCAGCACAACCATTGTGCCACACACTCTCATCACAATGTGGGGCACAATAAGGGTGAGTATGCAATAGGTGAGCACTGAGGACACACAGAGTGGGGATGAATTTAGGGCCCTAACAGTGGTTTAGTGTCATGCCCAGCAAGGAAGTAGAACTCAGCAGTTATGGTGCATCGTGTCCTGCCTGAAAAGCAGAGAAGGGGCAGAGGTACCACCTGACATGGCTTTCTTCCTTTGGCCTTTGCACATATGGAAGCTTCTACAGACAGCTCTGCTCAGCTGGATGCAGAACTATGGTAAGAAGGAAGCTCTTGCTTCTCCCTTTTGGGAGTGAGAATGGCCCAAATCACCCTCAACAACTGCTCCAGGGTTTGAGAGAAACAGGTAAAGCAATTGCTGAAAATGAGAGGCAACCAAGCAAGAGGTGAGGCATCTCCGAGTTCCCCATGTCCTCCTTTTGCAAAGGCTGTTACTTTTCTCCCTTCTGGGTCCCTTCATTCCCCTCACCTCTGAAAACCTCAGTGTGACCTTATTGCTGGAGCCAGCTGCCACCTGCTACCCTGAAAAAAGGCAGGATCCCAGAGGTGACAGTATGGTCAAGGGCAGTTGATTCCCATGAATCCTTGTCATGCAGGCAATAGGGTGGGAACAGAAGACAGGGGAAGACGTGGGGTCTGAGCCTTACCCTGCAGGACTGAATAGAGAGGATGACAAGAACCCTCCCTCTTGACTCAGCATTCTGTCTCTAGGAATTGATCACACAGACAATCTTGTGCAGATGCACAGACTTCTGAACAAAGCTAGTCACTGCAGTGTGGTTTATGGGAGGAAAATGAGTTCTCAATAGGTGGTGATTTGATTAAGCAAATTATGGTGCATTTAAACAATGAAATGCTCTGTGCTGTTACAAAAAATGAGGCTCATTTACTTGTATAAATGTACCCCAAATCATCTCTTTTGCCCCCACCAATGTGACTATACTAGACACACTGTTCTTACCTTGCATTTTTCACTTAATGATTTCTCTAAAAGACCAGTCTGCTTCAGTACAAGCAATCCTTGCTATCCAAATCTATTTGGTTTCTGAATTCATGCAATGAGGGTTTGAATAGTAACGGATGCCACATTATTGGAATCTGACTCTTGCATTTCATTTCTGATAGTAAAGAGCAAGAGTATAACAGCAGGTAGTTCATCTTTGAGGTTTTCTTTCTTACTTTCTCTCTCTTTCTTTTATTCTTTAGAAGAAGCTATACAGAACAAACTAGCTTCTCATTAAACAATCACTACACTCATTGTTTTGTGACATTGGTTACCAACTCTCTATGACATGCCAGCACTCTCCATTCTTGACCTTGGATTCTGTGTTGTCAGTGTTCCTGTCCTCTCCTGCCTTCTTGTCCCTTGTCCCTGGACTGATGTTCCCCTCTAGTCTTGCTTTGTTTTATGGGCTTTTCTAATCTTTCGCTGAAGGATGAATCTCAGGAGTGACGTCATTACTAAGCTAAAAGGCTGTCCAGGGGAAATACTCGCAGCTTATCTGCAGTCTCTGTCAGGACAGTAAATTTGGTCATTTTTGGTGAGTTAGAATTTTGTTCTAGGTTTTTCTCCAGCTGTCTGGGGACCTCTGTTATGATCCCTGTCCAAGGAGTAGCCAGGTACTATGTAATTGGGCTGGTCTCAGTGTGGTAGAGGCTGTGATAGTTGGTCCATTAGTCCTCTGGACCCAATTCTTCCCTTGTGTCTTTAGTCTTCTTTCTTCTCCCTTGCTCCTTTTGCCACTGACTACTTACACTCAACAAAAGGTCTTCCAATTGAAACCAGGTTATGAGATGCTTCCTAAAATCATCATCGTTCTTTATCATTGTATAGTGTTCCATTGAGTATATATACCACATGTACCATTCATCTGTTGTTGGGCATGTGGGTTGATTCCAGCTTTTTACTCTCTCCCTTGCTCCTGATACCACAAGGATTTCTGAATCCACTTGATTTCTGAATTGGAATAGTGAGCATTTGGGTAACCAGAATGCATAGTGAAGGATGTCTACGTAAGTTTAACTTTCACAACTCTATATGTGTGAACTCTCTGAGAAGATCCATGCTCAGCTGCTAACTGAAAGGTTTGCAGTTTGAACTTACCCAGTGTATCTGCAGAGGAAAGGCTTGGCAATCTGCTTACATAAAGATTACAGTCAAGAACACCCTATGGGACAGTTCTCCTCTGTAACATGGAGTTTCTGAGTAAAAAATGACTCCACCACAGCCAATAACAGTAAGTGGTTGCTGCTAGGGGTGGTAATTCAGCTCTGGGGAGATGTGATGGTTTTATAACACAGCTCCCCAATTCTTTGAGATGTGGAGACTAGGTCCCCTCCTGTTGAATCTGAGGGGTTTTTGCAAAGCTCAGATCAGTGCAGAATGGTGGGAGTCATACCAGGTGACTTGTAAGGATACAGCATTCTGGGTCATACACCTTCTGCCTGGTCCTTTTGAATTGCTGGCTTCGGGGACATTCTCTCTGACTCCAGCCAGGGTTCTAGAAGTCTAAGGTATGTGGAGTGGCCAAAGGTAGGCACTCTGGTCAATAGTCTCATGTGAGTTCTCAGTGGACTGTATCAGCAAGCTGTCTTAGAAACTCTGCCCCACCCAAGGATTCAGATGATGGCACCCCCTAGCTGCCATGTGACCACAGTATCATGAGCCCTAGGTAAAAACCACCCACTCGGAACCAGGTCAACTCACAGAACCACAAGAAAAAGTAATAATTTGCTGTTTTAAGTCCCTTTTATATTTTGTATCCATAGTAACTGGCAGACATATATTACTGTACATATTATTTATTCAAAAGTGAGAATCTCTTCTGTGTAAACAAATAAGGCACCATGCTAAATGTTAAATACGCAGTATCTAATTTATTTGTCACAAGGTATTGCTGTTATCTCCATTTTGTAGATGAAGAAACTGAGGCTCAGAAGGGTTTGGTTATCTGCCCAATGTCACACAGCTCATAAATGGCAGCTCTGGGATACAAACCTGGAGACCTTTCTGCTCCAGGGCACAGTACCACTCAGGAGACCCTGATCATGTTTGTTTCCCATAGTGGGCCTCGGCTTTCCCAGTGAGAGGGTTGGAACAGGTAAGGGTGAAAAGTTCAAAGCCCCCAGAGATTTGATCAGTAACACAAAGGGGTGATGAAGGTGCTGCTATCTGAGTTGCTTTAACAGATGGAAATTTGTTTACTCACAGTTTAAAAAAATTCCAAATTGCTTACTGTCAGTTCTGACTCACAGTGACCCTGTAGGGCAGGGTAGAACTGTCCCATAGAGTTTCCAAGGAGGGCCTGGTGGATTTGAACTGCCAACCTTTTGATCAGCAGCCATAGCTCTTAACCCTTACACCACCAAAGTTTCTACCCACATATGTAGGGGTAAGGATTTACAACACCTACTTTGGGGAGCACAATTTAATCTATAACAATAGGCAAGGCAGGCTCCGTCTGCAGCAGCCACAACTGAGCTCTGGGAAGGCAGTCCAGAGTTGCCAGATCTTCCAGTTTTCAAGATAATTCAAATTTTTACTTGCACATTCTTTTCCTGTTCAAACGTTGGCAACTTTTTTTTTTTTTTGGTTTGTACAGAAAGAAAGGCAAAACAAAAACAAAAGCCGAGAGCTGCCAGTTTGCCTCTCTGGACTAGCAGATCCCTAAGGGGCCTTTCGGCTCAGACAGCCTGATGCGCAGCAGACCCTCTCTGGGGAGAAAATGCAAATTCCAACCCCAAGAGGCGGCGATCAGAAAGAGGAGGCCGTGGTGAGAATGGAAATGCCCCAGCGTCTCCCCGACACCCTTTCCCGCGGCGCTGGGGAGGCCCGCGTGCTGGGAATCCAGGCCACAGGGACCCAGGCAGGGCGGGAGCAGCGCCGAGCCCTGCAGTGCATCCTGCGCCATAAGCTGCGTGCCTTCCCGGGGCGGTCGGGCTGCTTGGCGGGGCCGCGGGCGCTGGCAGGGCACCAGGGGAGCTGCGTTTCCGCTCCAGTGGGAACCACCCCGCCCACCTCTCGCCCTCACCCCACTGCCCTACCAATGGAAACCCTGCCCCTGCCCTCCCCCTAAATCGACCCTCCTGGCCTGCCTGCGCCCCCTCTCCCTCTCCAGTGACTTCGATTACCTTCGGAGCCTCTGGCCCATTTCTGTCTCAGCTGACTTGTCTTCCTCTGAGATACAGCCTGGCTGAGTGCAGCGGCGTGATTGATGAGCTAAGAAGCTCCGGCGGGCAGGCTGGCGGGCAGTCAGCCAGAAAGACGGCTCTCACGAGACAGCGGGGCCGCTCGGGGACACCCGCAGCTCCCCCAGGGGTTCCTGCACTGCCCCGGCGGATGCGCAGGAGCTGCTCTGGGCGAAGCAGATTAACCACGGGGCTTGTCTGGTACATGGGTACAGTCGCTGGCCCTGAGTTAATGAGAGTACTCCCACCTCCCCCCCCCCCCCGCCTGCTCAAAACAGAGTCCCAAGGAGATGAAGACTGAGCTGCTTAAAAAGTGAGCATGCCTATCATTCAAGCATGACAGTGCTGGCTATGGAGATCAGTTAGCTGTGATTGCTGTGGTCTTGGACAGTAGGTTGGTTGAAACCCTAGGCACCATCCCAGGACCTCAGACAAGTGATTTCACTTCTTTAGGCCTCCGTATCTCTCTCAGGGTTCTTTCAAGATTCAGTCGGATAATATACGCGTGGTGCTTAGAACTGAGCCTGGAGTATAAAAGAGATCAATACGTTCTTTCATCCAACGAATGATAACGGACAGCCTATGATATACTAGGAGTACCTAGGTGGTTCAAACAATTCATGCTATGAGCTGCTAATCAAAAGGCTGGAGGTTCAAGCCCACCCAAAGGCACCTTGGAAGAAAGTCCTGGTGATTTGCCTCTAAACTATCAGCCACTGAAAACCCTATGGAGTACAGTTCTGCTCTACTACATGGGGTCACCATGAGTCAGGGACAACTTGATGGCAACTGGTTTTTGGATTTTGTTGGGCCAGGTTCTGGAGCTACAGCTGTGTGAACCTGATGTGTTTCCTGCTCTCCTGCAATTTACCATTGAAAGAGGGGAGTCTGACATGAGCAAATAAAAAGCCTTGAACAACTGAACAAATAAGCAAGAAATTATCGACAGAGCTGAGGGCATGGATGGCAAGCAACAATGGGGAGGGTGGGTAGGCTCAAAGCACCTTTCAAGGAGGTGACATTTGAATTGAGTTTGAGTGAGTAGGCTGCAGCCACGTGAAAATCTGCAGGAGGAACATTCTGGGTGGTAGAACCAGCCTCTACAAAGATGCCGAGGCAGGGGTAAGCCTTGAAATATGTAAGGCTCTGAAAAAGAAAAGCAGTGAGAGAGACTGAGAGAGAGAAAGAGCTCTTTGTGTAGTAAAAGTGCCGAGGGAATGTGCAGGAGATACGATAGGAGAGATAGAGAGGAAGGCCAGATCACCAAGGACTTGTAGGCTGTGATAAAGATTTTATTTTAGGCACAATGAAAAGTAACTGTGTTTCTGTTCTGTTTCCCAGTCTGTGTGCTTAAAAGGAAAAGAAGAAAGGACTGGTTGCTGCCGTTTTGAGTAGGAGTGATCTGATGCAGGTAGAAGACAGAGCAGCCAAGCAGCTGTCATAGAGCCTTGGGCTCCGGTGGTGGCTGAGTGAGATGAGACAGGGGCAGACCTGCATGGCCTGAGGGGTCCAGGACGAGTCTCGGGTGTATTGAGTGCCTGCCACATGAATGGTGTTGCTGTAGACTGAGAGAGTACAGACTGGAATGCGTGTGTTTAGAGTTCTTTTCAATAGTAAATATTTTGCTTTTGCAGTAAGAGGACACAGCACTCACAGGATGCAGTCTGTGTCCTCAAGAACCCACCATCTAGTTGAAGAGTCAGAGAAATGAGCAAGCTGTGACAATCTAGAGGGACAGGTGCTGTGATAGGGAAGCAAATGGGGGTGGGGTGGGGTGGGGTGGGTATAAGCCAACCTGAGTAAGAGAGGAAGGAGCTGTGACTTCCCCAGGAAGGGCCTCCAGGCTCAGCTGTTCCTGCCTCTCTCCTCTCTCCTCTTTCCCCTTGTCTCCCCTGGTTGCTGCTTCAGCCACACTGGACTTTCCATCCTTCTAACGAGCCATTTTCTTCCTCTTCCTGCCTCTGAGCTATGCACAGCCTCTCCCAAGACTGCCCCACCCCACTTTCTATCTCAGCCCTTGTATATATTAATCTCAGTGTCAATTATTTTACATTTGTGAAATTGTTTAATTGGCTTTCTCTTTTCATAAGAATCTGGAGGCTCCAAAAGGACAGGGACCCAGTGTGCCTTTTTTTCACATCCCCTGGTACAATGTGGCACATGGTTTAAAAAACAATCAAACAAACAAACAGACCATTGCCTTTGAGTCAATTCCACCTGATAGCAACCCTATAGGACAGAGGAGAACTGCACTATACTGTTTCCAAGAAATGCCCGGTGAATCTGAACTGTTGATCTTTTGGTTAGCAGCCCCATAGCTCTTTGCCACTATGCCACCAGAGTTTCTGTGGCACATAGTGTCATGGATTGAATTGTGTTCCCCCAAAAGAGTTTATGGTGGTTTGGCTGGGCCATGACTCCTGATATTGTGTGATGTCCCTCCATGTGGTAAATCCTGCCTTTATGATGTTAATGAGGGTGGATGTGGGAACAGCACAGAAGGTTGTCTCACTCAGGCCTTCTGGCCAGGCACACACCTTCCAGATGAGAGTGATTTAGCAGCATAACATACCCTGTTATATAACCTACCTGGCTGTGAGAACTTATGTATTTGGCTGCCAGCCACCTTTGTGTAAAACTGTATATAAGACCACTGTGCTACAAGGTGACATGGCTGTTGAATGTTATACCTGCTTACCACCATTTCTCCAATAAAACTAGCATGACTGCTACACCTCCATTGCTGGATGTGCCCAAATCACATATTCATATTCCTGCCCTTGGGTACCTGCGTTACAACAGTGGATGTCATGGATTGAACTGTGCCCCTCCCCCAAAATGTGTGTAGCCATTTGGCTAGGCCATGATTCCCAATAGTTTATGATTGTCTTCCATTTTGTGATTTTCCTGTGCTGTATGTTAAAGAGGATTAGGGTGGGACTGTAAATCCCTTCCTAAGGTCACCTCCCTGCTCGACAGTAAAAGGAGTTTCACTGGAGTGTGGCTTGTATCACCCTTTATACTTTGATGTTACAAGAGATGGAAGGGAAGCAAGAAGAGAATTGGGAATCTCATACCATCAAAAAAGCAGCAGTGGGAGTAGAGCACGTCCTTCAGATCTGGGATTCTTGTGCCAAGATGCTCCCTGAACACAGACTGATGCAACACAATGACTTTCCTCCAGAACCAACAAGGCAGAAAGCCTTCTCCTGGAGTGGACATCCTGAATTTGGACTTGTAGTCTGCTGCACTGTGTAAGAATAAGCTTTTCTCCTTAAAGCCATCTGTTTGTGGTGATTCTGTTAGAGCAACACTAGTTGACTGTCTTAGGCTGGGTTTTCTAGGGAAGCAAAACCAGTAACACGTGTAGGTACAAGGAAAGATTTATAATATATAGATAGATAGATACAAATATAGGAAACAGCTCACATAATCACAGAAGCTGCATGTCCCAAGCTCTGGCACAAGCCTCACGTGGCCATGGAAGCTGAGGAACCCAAGGTCAGCAAGTCAGAGACCAGAGTTCTAGATCACTGGTTGTGTAGGTCAGTGGATCCCAAGCTGGTGGCGAGACAAGTGACAGAGGCTGGCAAAACCAGGATCAGCAGGTCAGGGAGCAGGACTCTCAAGTGCCGACTGTAAGGGTTGATGAGTCCAACAGCTGCTAGCTCAAGTCCCGGAACCAGACGCTGAAAGAAGAGAGCAGGAGCTCCTGGCCACGTGAGCGATCAGCCGCTGTAGTGAAAGGTCGCGAGATGAGAGCTGAGGGGCAGGGAGCCACCACAAACCCTGCCCTGCCACTTAATACAGCAGCCAAATATGTAGTAGCCAAGTTGACATAATCCTGACCACCACACTGACTAAAACAGTGCATTATCAGCAGTTGTGATGGTGAGGCAGGACTCAATGTGTGATATTGTATTGTGCCTTGAAGCAATCTCTTGAGATATAAAAGAATCTAACAGAGAGATCTGGAGACTTCATACCACCAAGAAGCAGTGCTGGGAGCCGGAATGTGTCCTTCAGAAAGGATTGGGGTCACTGTGCCCCAGAAACCTCCAGTCCAGGGGAAGACTGACGACAAGCCACTCCCTCCAGAGCCAATGGAGAAAGCCTTCCCTTAGAGCTGACACCCTGAATTTGTACTTCTAGCTTATTGGACTGTGACAACTATCTCTTTTTAAAGTCATTCACTTGTGGCATTTGCAGCACTAGCTGACTAGAAGACATGGGAAGTCCTTAATAAGTATGGATTCAATAAATGAATGAGTGAGGGTAAGGCCTGAAGCATATATTGAGTTAGCCAGGTAAAGGGAAGGAAGGAGGAAAAAGAGAAATGACTGTGCCTGGCATAGGTAATTGCTTGTGCAAATGCCAAGAGGCAAGGAAACATGGTCTAGTCTGAGAACTCAAAGGACTGAACTACCTCGAACTGTCCTTATTTTTCTTGGACCTAGCATATAAGAATAAGTGTGGAGGCTTCTTCTACCTTGACTTTGTAAATAGAAGACAGTAGCAGAGGGCCCCCATGTGTTTTAGTCAGCTAGGGCTGCTGTAACAGAAATACCACAGAGTGGATGGCTTTAACAAAGGAAGGTTTATTCTTACACAGTCTGGTAAGCTACAAGTCCACATTCAGGGTGTCTGCTCCAGGGGAAGAAGGCTTTCCCCTTTGTTGGCTCTGCAGGAAAGTCCAGTATCGCATCAGTCTTTGTCCAGGGAACATCTGGGTGCAGGATCCTCAGGTCTGAAGGACGTGCTCTTCTCCTGGTGCAGATTTCTTGATGATGCGAGGTTCCCCGTTCTGTGCCTGCTTCTCTGTCCTTTTATCTCTTGTAGGCTGAAAGGATTAAGGGTGGGGCAAGCCATGCTCCAGGGAAACTCCCTTTACAGTGGAGCAGGGAGGTGATCCTATGAAGAGATTTACAGATCCACCCTAATCCTTTAACATACAGCATAGGAAAACCACAGAATGGAGGACAGTCACAAGATACTGGGAATTATGGCCCAGCTACATGATTACACATGTTTTTGGGGGGACGCAATTTGATCCATGATAGGTATGAAGTCCAAATTAACGACCCTGTTCGTGTCCTGGGGCTCACTAGGTGACCAGAAGTCTCTATTTGATTATCAGTTCAGGTCTTGGTTTCCAGAGGGCTATAAGGAGACGTGTGCTTAGTGCCCCATCGTGACTCCGCCCCCGTAAATCCCTTCATAGGATCACCTTCCTGCTCCACTGTAAAGGGAGTTTCCTGAAGTATGGCTGGCCCCACTCTTAATCCTTTCAGCCAGCAAGAGATAAAAGGAAAGGAAGCAGGCAGAGAATGGGGAACCTCACACCATCAAGCAAGCAGTACCAGGAGAAGAACACGTCCTTCAGACCTGAGGTTCCTGCAAGAAGACGCTCCCTGGACAAAGACTGATGTAATATGAGACTTTCCTCCAGAGCCAACAAAGGGGAAAGCCTTCTTCCCCTGGAGCAGACACCCTGAATGTGGACTTGTAGCCTACCGGACTGTGTAAGAATAAACTTTCCTTTGTTAAAGCCATCCACTCTGTGGTATTTCTGTTACAGCAGCCCTAGCTGACTAAAACATGTATGTTAAAAGATTAGGGACACTAGCTGACTAAAACAATAACATGTATCTATTAAGGTACAAACAATTTTTTATAGAATAGGAAGTCTAATTTCAATTTGTAAAATCATAACTAAAATTTCAGACACTTGTTATGATATTTACAACTTTGCTAAGTTTACCAATAGGAATTTCTAGTTGGAGAACTACAATATCTAAACCCATTAGTTAAGAGAAAGGAAAATGATTTCCCATACCTAGAAAGTAGGACCTTAAAATGTCAGCAGTATTTCTACATAAAACCCATAGTATATTAATTTACTCAGCCTTGTGTAGTTTTTTGTTTTACCTAATTTTGGATCAGCTGCAGTCTGTGAGGCCATCAGTTCTGCATAAGAGTTTTGGATATCTGGAGTCACAGTCCTTTTCACAAGTCTAAAATCTTTGTTGAGATACTCTGATTAATTGCTTTCAGAAAATCAGCAGAAACTGTAGATGACAAAAACTTAATATGACCATGATCAATAAAAACAATAGTGACGGTG
Source organism: Heterohyrax brucei (assembly GCA_028571685.1). Taxonomy (NCBI): domain Eukaryota; kingdom Metazoa; phylum Chordata; class Mammalia; order Hyracoidea; family Procaviidae; genus Heterohyrax; species Heterohyrax brucei. The sequence continues at coordinate 178,961,477 of CM053141.1, forward strand.
TCAATTGCAAGTAAGATATAAAGGCCACAAACCCAATCTGATGGACAACCGCAGACAATAATATTTTTAAACACAATCATCACCCATATTTTTAAGGAACATCAGACATTGTACATAACAATCTTGAAGCATAGCACCACATAGTCAGATATACCAAGATTATTAAGTCTCTAAATACTTATAAAAATAAATTTATAAAAAATAGTTTGAATTCTCGAGTCAAAGTACTGGCTTTGATGATGTCAGATTAAGTAAAATAATATAGCCAAGTTAACAATTAAAACTAAATCGAACCCACTGCTGTGGTATTGGTTCTGATTTATAGTGACCCCTTAAAGAGAGTAAAACTACCCTATAGAGTCTCCAAAGGAGTGCCTGGCAGACTTGAACTGCTGGCTGTCTGGTTAGCAGCTATAGCACCCAACCACTGTGCCACCAGGGTTTCTCCAGTTTAGCAGTTAAGAAACAAATGACTTAATATCCATTTGTTAGAAAATATTAAGAGGAAATAACTAATATAAATTTTAACCCAGTGAGAATTGGGTACTTTATTCAATTCCAACCTGTGTCAAAGCCTTTTAGCGCTTTTCACTTAGAAAAGGCTATCCATGGCCTTAGCTTGGCCTCCTTTCCCAGATCTTGTGTCTTGGTTTTTGACTCAGAAATCTTATCCTAATGAGAGATCAAATTTTTGTCTTTAAGGGAAATTATACAAGGAATAACTATATATTCAGAAGTCAGGAAATTTTGTCATTCAGCAAGGAAAAACCAAATTTTTCTAACATCAATGTTCTTAAAATTTTCATAAATCAAACCATTAAATAAATATAGTATATCCCTTCAAACAGTAAAAAATGAATTCACTCATTAAGACCTGTATACATACATTTGTTTCACCAAAAAGCAAAAAGTGTATAAATTCAAATTATAGTAGATACTCACTAACTCAATCTATCATTAGTAAGTTACTCCAAAGGTCCTGGAAATCATTCTAAGCCTGTAATGTTGGTTGCTTAAACATTTCAGGTTTTCATTCAATTTACTCTGTCTCATATTTTCCCAATCCAATTTAATTCACAAAATTTCCATAAACTTGCTTTGGAAATCACAAAGTCCTACCCGTGATACAGAGATATCGCTAAACCTCCTGCCAGGGCTAAAACACCCCTATAGGCCATCTCAGATATGTCTCAGAGTTGCCTTGCAATAGAAGGAACTTACAGTCATTTCACGATCTGGGTTCACCCAATTTATTTTTTATTTTTTATTTAATATGACTGAATGAAAATGTACATTCCCATATAAATTTACATGCCCACCTATATGCAGCTTCCACTGCTCTCCCTGCCTGGTGACAACACACTATTCCTCTCTGCTCCATACATGTCTCGTCCTCCCAGCAGTCTCCTTTCCGCTCCCCTCCACCCACTCCCCTTCCTCCAGCCAGAGGTCAGCAGGATGATATCCTATAGATGTATAGAACCATAAAGTGCATCCAATATATGGTCCCTCTGTATTGCCAAGTCCAATCCATTCCTGTCCAAAGAGTGGAACTTCATTATGATTTATGGGTAAGGGCAGCATCAGGGCGGGGGGCCATGCTCTCAGGGGAACCCCGAAACTGCTGGACCATCAGTTGAGGTCTTTTAGTGGAGATCTCATGATGCACACCTTTTCATTCTTGTGTTGCCAGTGAGACTCCTCTCTGTGAGCTCCATCGTGGCTATCACTGGTGGTGGCCGGGCACGGTTCATCCAATTTTTGATTACGCTATCTGCTTTCTGTCTTAAAGATCTCCACCCAGTTGTAAAGAGTTTCTCAAAAGCCTCCCTGGGACTATGACTTTGGAGGCTGGTGAACAGGGAGGCCTAATCCTGCCCTGCTCCCTGTTTCTTAACTTGTGAAAGATACGTGTGTTTAGGTTGACCTAGGAATCCTGGAGGGAAAAAGGCCGTTAATTTCCATTTAACTCTTCTGGAATTGTTACTCTTTCTTTAAGACAACACTATCTCTTTAACTATGGAGGCTTTAACTAAAAACTTTGTTTGTTTTTTCAGCCCAATGACAGGTTGTCTGGACCTACTTGAAATTCAGCTTCTTTACCAATCCCAATTTAGCTCAAGCAAGATCCCTCAGATGAAAGACCTTTTCTAACCTGCCAAACAAATTTGTCTCAAAGGATTAAAATAAGAAATGCCTTAAAATTTGACTAGGTAGGGGGATCTGAAACCAGTAAAGCCTGTATTGGCAATGACAAAACAAGGAAGTCTGGACAAGACGTACAGATTTCAGATGCATAGAAAACACTTAACAGGCAAAAATTGTTTTACAAAAACAGAGATGTTGAATAAGACAACACTGGAAACAACAACAACAACAAAACAATTCTGAGGTTGAAATGGCCAAATGTGTGGGTCAGGAACAAACGTGCAGACTTTACGCACGCACACACACACACACACACACACACACACACACACACACACACACACACACACACACACACACACACACACACACACACACATACACACACACACACACACACACACAACAAACACTCAGCCTGCAAGAATGACACAATCTCTCAGACACTTTCCATAGAAAATTACACACCTGTGGTTCCCACATCTGAACACAGACTTTACAAAAATAATGGAAGGCTGAAAAACAGGCTGTCAGACAGATGGCCCCAAACAAAGGCACAGGTAGAAACGGGGCTGCAGCTCCCTTGGTCACATCTTAAACAGGAAGCTCCTTACAGATTTTTTTTAGTCATAGGAGAATAACCATAGGTTGGCCAATCAGCGAGAATCCACACTAGTAGATTACCAAGAATAGAGGATCTTACAGAGCTCTTTTTCTTTCACAGATGGTATACCTACCAGCTGATTCCTTGAATCGTAGTGATAGCAAAACCAGGTGTGGCACCTCACAGGACACAGTACACAGTTACCAGGCAATTCCCTGAACTGCAAAACCAGGCAGCTCCTAATGGGTCACAGTGCACAGTTACCAGGTGATTCCCTGAATTGCAGCTATTGTAAAACCGGGCAGCCCCACATGGGTTGCAGGGCACGGTTACCAGGAAGTGTTTAATTTAATCCCTCTCAATGAAAAGTGACAGCCCAAACCAACTCTTGAGCAAAAATACCTTGGCAGATACTTAGGGCAGTCAGATTTCACTAGCTGGGCCTCCATCATCCAGGCAACCAGTGGAGGTCTCCTGCAAGATTCCCAAACTTACCAAGAAATCTCTGGAGAAACCCAATGCTGTCCTGCCACGGTCACCAGATAATGCATTCAGAAAAACCAGTTGTAGCTTCATGCTGCCTGTCATGGATTGAATTGTGTTCCCCTCAAAATATGTGTAATCCTGTGGCTGGGCCATGATTCCCAATATTTTGTGATTTTCCTGTGCTATACATTAAAAGATTAGGGTGGGACTGTAAATCCCTTCATGGGATTACCTTCCTGTTCCACTGTACAGGGAGTTTCCCTGGAGTATGTCTTGCCCAACTGTTAATCCCTTCATTCTGTAAGAGATAAAAGGAAAGAGAAGCAAGCAGAGAATTGGGAACCTCACACCATCGAGAAAGCAGCACTGGGAGCAGAGCACATCCTTCAGACCTTAGTTTCTTGCATTGAGATGCTCCCTGGACAAAGACTGATGCAATACCAGACTTTCCTCCAGAACCGACAAGGGAGAAAGCCTTCCCCTGGAGTGGACATCCTGAATATGGACTTGCAGCCTATCGGAGTATATAAGAATAAACGTTCCTTTGTTAAAGCCATCCACTCTGTGGTATTTCTGTTAGAGCAGCCCTAGCCGACTAAAACACTGCCCATCACCACAAAGCCAGACGCAGAGACAGGGAGGGATTGTGCTTTATTCAGGTGGTCTGGAGACCTGAGAAGACGGTGGGTTAGTACACCAAAAAGCACCTTAACATCTCATCTCAAGCTGGAGGGTTTTATAGGAAGAAGGAGGAAGGGTTAGAGAAAAAATAGTGGATGTTATTCAGCTATGCAGAGGAGGGGCATGGGGAGAACTTGCAGCTCTCTCAGGTCCCTGGGCAAGGTCTGCAGTCACAAGGCGGGTGATGTCACTTGGGCAGTATCTTAATGTCTCATCGCAAGCTGGAGGATTCAAGTGGTCATTAGGTTGGGTCATGAAGTGAGCCACAGGGGACTGTTAGATGAACTGTGATGTCTTCTGGCTTAGTCCCCTGGGTAAGATCTGAAAAAAACCTCTCAGTCTCTAGGTTAGTCATTGTGATTTTTCTAGTCAGCCTGAGAGATCAGACAGGGATGTTTAATCAATATTTTACAATTATTAGCCCTTTCACCCAGGTGGCACAAATAGTTAAGTGCTCAGCTAATACCCAAGAGGTTGGTAGTTCAAACCCTCCCAGAGGCACCTCAGAAGAAATGCTCAGCAGTTTGAAGACCCTATGGAGCAATTCCACTCTGCACGCTTGGGGTCTTCGTGAGTTGGAATCAACTGGGCAGCAACTAATAACTACAAAGAAAGGAATAACAGGAAGGCAGAGACTGGGGCTCTTTGGGTAGGGACTGGGCCTATCCACCCACTCCAGGGCACCTGGTGTAGGCTAGCACTTAGCAGATACTGAATAGTTTCTGAACGTTAATTGGCAGTGAAAGGACATTTACCTTGCAACTGCAAACAGGACAGGATTAGATCATTCCAGAATCTTAGCTCTAGCAAGGCCATTACAGCCCAACCTGTCTCATTCCATGAATGAAGAAACTGAGGGCCGGGGCAGGGAGTGGGTTTGTGCAAGCTCACACAGCAAGTCAGTGGCAGAGTTCAGGCGTTCTGATGCTACAACTGCTGACTCAAAGTCTCTCTGACGTGTCACCATTTCAGTCAGTTCATCTTATGCCCCTCCAGCCTTCAGCCTTTCAAGATGTCAGAAATCAGCCGATTGGAGACCACAGGAAATCTCTGAGTGCATTTTACCAGGGTGGAGGTATTGTGTTACAGGGAGGGCAGATGGGGTGACCCATTAGCAGCTAATGCTGGGTTCCTGTAGGTTCCATTAGTGTCTCTGATTAACCTATTAACACCCACTAGAAACAGACCAGTGGAAGAGACCGGAAGCACAGGGAGCCTGTGTAGGGAGGGGGAGAGGGATGAGGGACAGATTATTCTACTTGGATGAGACCAAGGGAGCCAAGTGGGAGAGAAGAGTTCTTTCCTGTTTTCTTGGAAGGAGGCCTCAAAGTGGGCTCAAAAGTAGTGAGAGTGTGCCAGGCAGTGTTAAAGATGACAAAAAAGAGGCAGGGATTGAGAATCATGGCATTTTAGAGTTGGAGGGAGGCCATCGAGCTGACTCATTGTACAGATGTGAGAACTGAGCAACTGAGAGAAGAAATCACGGAGAACCAGGGTTTCTGCCCACCGCACTATGTTACAAGATTAAGTATGCTATAGAAATTACAGCTAAGAATACAGCCAAAAACTATTGCAGCACTGTGCTAACTGCAGGACCCTGGTGCAGTAGTGATTAAGAGTTCTGCTGCTAACTAAACGGGTCTGCAGTTCAAACCCATCATCTCCTCCTTGGAAACTGTATGGGGAAATTCTACTCTCTGCTATGGGGTTGCTGTGAGTCAGAAACAGGTTAATGGCAACAAGTTTGGTTTGGGGTTTTGACGCAACTTCTTAGATGCATTGGCTCATTCTCACAGCATATCTGGGAAGGAGTACTGCTACTCCAATTCAAACCTGACAAAACTAAGGCACAGAACAGTTGAGCAATTTGTCCAGAGTCACACAGCTAGTCTGTGGTAAAGCCAAAATGTGGACTCAGGTAGCCGGACCCCCAAGCCCACATCTTTGCCATCCTGTCGTCTTGATAAGGAGGAGAAACAGACACAACTACCATTTAATAAGTGCTATCTGCTAAGTCCTTCATACAGGCCGTGTTTTTTTCTTATAATCACTTGAAGAAGATAGTTTTAACTTATTTTACAGGCAGAAAACCTAAGGCACAGTGAGACCATGTAACTTGCCTAATGTAGCAGAAATCCTGTTAGAAACAAAATGCAAACCTGTTTATCTTGTTCCAAAGCCAAGGCTCTCTGCCACTCCAGAATATGATGGTACGGATCTCACGTGCCTGTGATGACATGTGCTACATGCTTAGCTCAGTGCTTGACACTCAGGATGGATGCATCTACTTGTTCGTTCACTGATTCACTCACTCAGCAGACGCAGTATTCAGTGCCTGCTCTGTGCCAGTCCCTTGCTTACAAGACTAGCAGCATCCCAGTTTCCCTGCAGCTTGCATTCCCTATATGAAACAGGAATGGTAGGGGTGAGTACTGGATATTAGGGCATGCCAGCAGAGGCTGCCTGACCTGGTCCTAAGAGCCAGAGAAGGCTGAACTGAGTCTTAAAGGGTAAGTAAGCATTGCCTGAAGTTCATGTGTAGTGTAACATGCTCAGCTGCTAACTCAGTTAGCATGCTCAGCTGCTAACCAAAAGGTTGGGGGTTCAAGTCAGCCTAGAGGGAACTCAGAAGAAAGGCCTGACAACCTACTGCTGAAAAATAAGTCATTGAAAATCCTATGGAGAAGTTCTACTCTGATAAACATTAGGGTACCATAAGTTGTCACCTACTAGGAGGTAACTGGTTTTTTAAGCCCTGTCAAGGTAAAGAAGGAGGGCCCAGCAGGAAGAGGCTTGGAGGGCTAACCAAAAAAAAATCAAAAAACCCACACCCACTGACATCAACTCAATTCTGACTCATAGTGACCCTATAGGACAGAGTAGAACTGCCCCACAGGATTTCCAAGGAGCACTTGGTGGATTCAAACTACTGACCGTGTGGTTAGGCCTGGTAGCACTTAACTACCAGGCTAAGAGAGCTCCAATTCCAGCAACAGCAGGGGCCAGAGCTTTAACTCTGTGTGGCAGGGCTGGAGGAGGGAGGTGAAACTAGAGACTCAGCAAGTAGCTGGAGCTTGGATTTCATCCTGGAACCACTGTAGAGTATCGGGCCTGTTGATCTGGGTTTAGAAAGCTGAGGTCTGGTGGGATGATTCAGTGGAGTACGTTTTGCTGGAGTTTCAAGAGATGAGAAAGATACGATGATTGATTAGATTTGAGAGTAAGGAGCAGGGGAGAGGCCACAAAGGATAGGCAAATGGCAGGGCTAGGAATGAGGAACTGTGAAAATCATCAGGACACTGTGTCTGATCTCCTCTTGGAAACCCTGGTGGTGTAGTGGGTAGGTACTATGACTGTTAATCAAAAGGTTGACTGTTTGAATGTGCTCCTTAGACACTCAGTGGGGCAGTTCTGCTCTGTCCTATAGGGTCACTATGAGTTGGAATTGACTTGATGGCAGTGGGTTTGGTTTGGGTTTGACTTGAAAAGGGTAAAGGGGAATCAGAATCAACAGCCCAAGGCTGATTCTATAAGGTGGAGGTAAGGCATGCCTTCTCTCTCTGCCATCCTCTGGACACTCTCTACTTCTCTGCTGGCTTTGATAATTCATTGCAATGGCCACACAGAATGCACATACAATACTCACAATTATGAGTTTTATTTTGGCGGCAACAGGTTATAATTCAAGTTCAGGAATACTCAAGATACAGGTCATCAACCAGGATAGTCTCTCCTTAGCCGTGTCCACAGACATACCTATCTCTGGCCTCTCAGCCTGGCCTTTGCCCTGCTCTGGCAAGTGTTACAAACTTGTTTTACCTTTGCTAGTAACTGCCCTGAGGCACCCTACCCCTTCAGCCAGGCTTCTGCCAGAAGGCACTCAGCTTTCTCTCTCCCTGGTCCTAGAAGCTCATTGGGCCCTCCCCTGCTGGTTTCTCCTGCCACATTTTCTCTGCAACCACTTCTCACTATCTTCAGTTTTACAACTTTCTGTCTCTCTCTTCTGTCTTTCCCGGTCCAGGAGCTTCTCAGCACAGGGATCCCAAGTCCAAAGGCGTGACCTTCTTTTGGCTCTTCTTCCCTGGTAGCAGTGAGACCTTCTGTCTGCTCTGGAGTGGCTCTCTTTCAAGCCTAGTGAGATGGCAAAACTGTCCACTTCATTTGGTGGGCCACGAACACTAAGTGATTACAAGTTCTTGGTCAGAAAGTCCACACAAAAGTAGTCCATCACACTGCAGTCACCACTGAAGGGAAGCTTGTGGAGGAGAGACAAGTTCCATTTCTGGCCCATTGGGCATGAGATGCCTGAAGGGCTTCCAAGGGGCATGACTGAATTTATTATAGCAGGTATCTCGCTGTTGTTATTGTCAGTTCTGACTCACAGCAACACTATGTACAACAGAACAAAACACTGTCCTGTCCTGTGCCATCTTCACAATCGTTGCGATGTTTGAGTCCATCATTGCACTACTATGTCAGTTCATCTCCTGTTGAAGGTTTTCCTCTTTTTCAGTGACCTTTCGACGGCACTTGGCTGGCTTTACTTTACCAAGCATAATGTCCTTCTCCGGGGACTGATGGCTCCTGATAACATGTCCAAGGTCTATGAGATGTAGTTTTGCTATCTTTGCTTCTAGTGAATATTCTACCTATATTTCTTCCAAGACACTTGTTTGTTCTTTTGGCAGTTTATGGTATATTCATCAAAACCATAATTTAAAGATATCGGTTCTACTTTGATATTCCTTATTCACTGCCCAACAGTCGCATGCATAAGAGGTCATTGAAAACACCATGGCTTGGGTGAGGGACACCTTAATGTTCAAGGTGACATCTTTTCTTTTTAACACTTTAAAAAGGTTTTTGCTGCAGATTTGCCCAATGCAATGCATTGTGTTGATTTCTTGACTGTTACTTCCATGGATGTTGATTGTGGATTCAAGTAAAATGAAATCCTTTACAACTTCAATGTTTTCTCCATTTATCGTGATGCTGCTTATTGGTCCAATTGTGAAGATTTTGGTTATCTTTATGTTAAGGTGTAATTTCTGTTGAAGGCTGTAGTCTTTGATCTTCATTAGCAAGTACTTCAAGTTCTTTTCAATTCAGGCAAGAAATGCCCTGTCATCTGCGTGTCTCAGGTTGTTAATGCTTCTTCCCCCAATCTTGATGCCTCATTCTTCTTAAGAGTCCAGCTTCTTGTAGTATTTGCTTAGCATATGGTTTCAGTAAGTATGGTGAAAGGATACAAAGCCAATGCACACCTTTCCTGTCTTTAAACTATCCAATTATCCCCTTGTTCTGTCCAAATGGCTGCCTCTTGATCTATGAACAGCTACCTCATGAGTATAATTAAACGTTCTTGGATTCCCATTTTTTGAAATATTATCCATAAATTGTAATGGTCCATACAGTCAAATGCCTTTGCATAGTCTGCCGGGGGGCCAGCCTCAGCAGGGTCTGGGTTCACGAAGGGATGGGTGGCGTCGGCGAAGAGAAAATGAATGAGACTCAAACAACCAGGAATCTGGAGGTCAGCAGCCTGTTAAGGCCTGTCTTTATTTTTTACATAATCAATAAGGTGACGTGATTTCTTTTTGACCACATAAGCTGTTGGCTGATACCTTGTGGTCTTTTTTCATGTTAATCATTAGGGCCTTCTAGATAATGGCCCAAGACAAGTATATGGTGGTTATAATCAACAGTGAAAACAAAGTTATGCCTTGAGCTCAATCAGCTCTATCTATGCCTCAAGGTCAAAAGTACAGGAAGAAGGGTGGGCTCATCTAAAGGTTATTATCTGGCTGTCTCTATTTGTTCCTCCTTTGTTCTTATTTTATCTCTTCCTGTGGGGACAGTAAGCGCCCACCGTCCCCCACCCTTAAGCTGTTCTAAAAGGATATTTCTTTAGTACTTACTCACTTGTCATACCAATTATAATAAACTTGGGAGCCTATCCATCTTCCTGATGCAGGGAGTGGGATGTCTATATCTAAGGGCTGTGTGTGGGGTCGACCCTGGGGAGCTTCCCAGAGCCTTCCTGCAATCTTGTATTTCACATGTGGAGGGGGATGTGCAGTTGGGGGAAGCCAGCAGGGCTGGGTCGGCCTCAGCATTCCTGGGCTGGGCATGCCGTGTCGGGATTCATTAAGCCGAGGGTGCTGTAAAGCCCTAATTAGAAGGCATCTTCCTTAATCCTTGTGCCAGAAGATGAGAGGGTACTTTTGAGGAAGGTTTGATTAGGATGCAAAATATTATCAGGGAGAGTACAGCCAAAAAATATGCCAAGGGTGAGATGTGTCTGCTCGCCATCACATAGGCGTGAGGCTTTGCTTACAGAGGCTTCTGTGGGTGACAGGCCTTGGCAATAGTCAATAACATAGGTAAACACCTTACTGGTACTCACTATTTTCAGCCAAAATCCATCTAACATCAGCAATAATATCCCTGGTTCCATGTCTTCTGAATCTGGCTTGAATTTCTGACAGTTCTCTGTCAATGTACTGCTGCAGGTGCTTTTTGAATGACCTTCAGTAAAATTTCACTTCTCAGTGATATTAAAGATATTTTTAAATTATTTCTGTGTTCGGCTAGATTACCATTCTTGAGAACAGGCATAAATACAAATCTCTTCCAGTCAGCTGGCAAAGTAGCTGTCTTCCAAATTTTTTGGCATAGAAAATTGAGAACTTTCCGCACTGCATCCATGTGCTGTAATGTTGCAATTAGTATTCCACAAATTTCTGGAGCCTTGTTTCTTACCTGTGCCTTCAGTGTGGCTTCGACCTGTTCCTTCAGCATTCTCAGTTCCTGATTGCATGTTACTTTCTGAAATGGTTGCATGTTGACCACTTCTTTTTGGTACAGTGGCTGTCCATTGCTTCCTTCTTCTTTTGATGCTTCCTCCATCATTTAATATTTCCCCTGTAGAATTCTATGTTTCAACCCAAGGCATGAATTTTTATTCAGTTCTTTCAGCTTGAGAAATGCCAAGCATACTCTTCCCTTTCGCTTTTCTATCTTTGTGCATATCATTATACTACTTTGTCTTCTTCAGCTGTGCTTTGAAATCTTTGGTTCAATGTTTTACTTCACCATTTCTTCCATTTGCTTTAGTTACTTTATATTCAAGAGCAAGTTTAAGAGTCTATTCTGACATTTATTTTGGTCTTTTCCTTCTTTCCCATCTTTTTAATGATCTCTTGCTGTCTTTATGATGTAATTCCACAGCTCTTCTGGTCTTTGGTCATTAGTGTTCAGTGTGTCAAATCTGCTCTTGAGATGGTATCTAAGGTCATATTTCAGCTCTCACGGACATGTTCTAATTTTCTTCAATTTGAACTTGTGTATGAGCAACTGACGGTCTGTTCTGCAGTCGGCCTCTGATCTTGTTCTGACTAATAGTCTCTTTCCACAGATGTAATTGATTAGATTTCTGTGCATTACATCTGACAAAGTCTACATGTATGGTTGCTGTTCATGCTGTTGAAAAAAATATATTTGCAATAAAGAAACAATTGGTCTTGCAAAATTATATCATAGTATCTCTGACATCATGTCTATCACCAAGACCATATTTTCCAACTACCGATTCTTCTTACTTGTTTCCAGCTTTTACTTTCCAATCACCAGTAATCATCAATGCATTCTGACTGCATGTTTGATCAATTTCAGACTGCAGAAATTAGGGAAAAAATCTTCAGTTTCTTCATATGTTCTATCAGTGATAGCATTGTACTTCAGGATAGATCTTGGAGTGTTCTTTTTGATGATAAATGCAATTCCATTCCTCTTCAAGTTGTTGCATGATTGCGATATTTCTGGCTGTCACACTTGGGGAGTACTATTAGCATCTACTTAGTAGAGATAAGGGATCTTGCTAAACATTCACAATGTACAGGACAGTACCCCACAACAAAGACTTTTCCAGTCCAAAATGTCAATCGTGTGGAGGTGGAAAAATCCTGATTTAGTACAGTATTTACCAAGAACCTATTGTGTCCCTATTGGAGATACACTGTATGTCCCAATTTTGTTTCCCAAGGGGAACAAAACTGTCAGGAACTTGCTGTCATGAAACTTTACATAGCAGGTAGGGGGAATTGATAGGAAATCAGAGGGTATCAAATGATGATAAGTGTTATCATAAAAATGGGGCAGATGCGGGGGTGGCTTGAGGTTGGAGGGTGCAAGCTAGAGACTGCTGTTCCGGAAAAGGCTTGGACTTTTAAACTTTAAGGAGCTAGGGGGATAGGGCTGCTAAAGCAAAGGCTACAGGGAATCTGATTTCATTTATTCTGAAAATATCTGTCAGGTTTGTAAGTGTTCCAGGTGCTGGAATTATCAGAGGGTGACACAAGCATAATTATGATCGGTGTCACTTCTGGCTCCTACAGAGCCTTTAGATTGATAAGATAAAGTACGTCATCTGGGCACTTGAGAAGGTGATATTTGAGTCCAAATGTGGGAGGTGGGGGCCTGGCAGGGGGAGCAGTCAGTGCAATGGCCTGTCGTGCGAGTTCCCATGAAGGAGGAACAGAGGAAGGCAATGCAGCCCAGGTGACCAGCAGGAGATGAAGTCAGAGAGATAACGGAGCTCAGGTCATCAGGCCTTGCCAGCCCCTGCAGGGACTCCGAGGGAGTTTCGAGCACAGGCATGACCTGACCTGACAGGGTCCCTGCGACTGCTGTGAGGAGAAAACAGCAGGGAGCTGGGTTAGGCACAGGGAGACCAGTGGAGACAGCATCATCATTGTCTAGTGGCCACTGTTAGCCAGAGGGTCAAACTTACAACGGGAGACCAAGAGAAAGGAAGCTTTAGAGATGTGTTCTGGAGTTGACAAGGACTCCTGAGGGGCTGGTAGAGGGTGGCGGAAGAAGGAGAAGAATCAAGGGTGACACCTTGTCTGGGCTTGAGCAACTTGAGGTTGGAGTAACATTCTAGGCAGTAGGAAAGACTTAGAAAGCAGGATCAGGACGATGGCGAGAGAATCTCATCAATATGAAAACATCAGATCCATGTGATGAACAGCTTCACCATGACTGTTGAGCCCGCGGCGGCAGCGCTAAACCGCCACTTTTCCTGTCTGGGCTGAGGTGCAACTGCGCAGGCCCACTGCGTGACATGGGTATCATTAGGGGATCTGTCCACCACTCCTGATGGACCCGTCCTGACCACGCCCCAAAGAAGCGCCCACCCCCACTCTGTTTCCTCCCCAAATATAACCGCCTGTGCCTGCTAGTTGAGGCACTGTCTCTGTAACCCAGGTGCTAGTGTGCGCCTTTGCTTGACTGAACAGTTAAAGGGTTTTTTTTAATTTCACTTTTGAACGACTAGTGCCTTAGTGTCGGCCCCAGCGAGACTTGGAAAGCCGGCAACACTATTTGACACCATGTGGACATGTCAAGTTAGTAGTTACACAGGAATCCAGGGTTCCGAAAAATCAGAACTGAAGGTGTACGTGTGGCCATAATTCAATTACCTGTACTAGTTTAAGTCACAGCCTAGGAAAAGATCAGCTAGGCGTGTTAACATACAAATGAAAGTGTTCCAGACCACACCTGGGGGGAGCGGCGTGACATTTTAAAGTCGGGCAATTTGAACTCGTCCGTTGGCTTCAGGGTGGTCCCGCTCTGGCAAAGATAAAAAAACCCCAAACCTACTGCGGAACCCCATGGGACAGTTCTACACTGCAAGATGGGGTCACTATGAGTTAAAATCAACTCGAGGCTACCTAATAAGAGAGAAGAACCAGTTCGAGAGTCTGAGAAGCATCCCAGTGAGGTAGGAGGAAAACAAGCACATTTTTGTGGAAGAACAAAAATGTTTCAAGAAAGCATTTCAAGCAAAAGTAACAAGCACGAAACTAATACTAGTAGGTAGTATTGGAAGGAGAACTGGGTGTCTGGGGACTGGGCTAGAACAAAACTCCATTGTGAAGAGAGTGAAAGGAAAAGGGGGGGTGTGAGCCAAAGACAACCCCCCAAACCAAACCCACTGCTGTTCAGTGGATTCCCACTCATAGGGAACCTATAGCCACCCCATAGGGCAGAGAATCCCATAGCGTTTCCAAGGGGCGCCTGGTGGGCTCAAACTACCGACCTTCTGGTAAGCAGCTATAGCACTTAACCACAACACCACAGAGTTTCTGGGTCAAAGACAGAACTTTCGGAACTGAGATCTTGGAGGAGCTGTGATGTTGGCATAGGAGACAAGGCTTGACAGTGGGAGGAAGTTTCTGAGGTGGGTGGAGGGCAAGTTCAGAGGGTGCATCAGACACAATGGCCGAGAGGTCAGTGGGCTCCTCCAGGCAGAGACTGAAAGGCTGGTGGTGGAAGCAAAGGTGCAGCCACAGTGAGCCACAAACTGCCCAACAGGAGCGCAGACCACGCAACTGGCAGGAGACAGCAACAAGCTGGACTCTGATCCGGAAAGACAGACAGTAAACAAATCCGCAGGAAGTGATGTGTTTGGCAGATGGGAGGAGAAATGGGCTGAAAGACGCCAGAGGGAGCGAGCAAGAGAGCCACGTGCCTGTACCCTTACCCAGTATCCCGCAGGCCCTGACATGAAGAGGTGTAGGAAAAGGAAAAACTACATCCCGCGAGAGAACTGACGCGGTCTTGAGGAGAAAGTTTCAGGGCAGTTAAGATGACATCTGGGAAAGAGGCTGAGGATGCAGCAGTTTTCTGCTGAGGGGCGGTGGGCTCCTGAGCTCACCATTAAAAGAGTGATTAGAGGCTTGGGTCAGATTAGTTGTACGGAAACTTGGGGAAACAAAGGCTCCTTGGACGTTGTAAGAAGCTGGGGCTTGTCGGGGGTTGGGGCGGGATTGAAGGGTTGGGCAGTTACCCTCACAGCACCTATTCTGGACGCTACCCCTAATAAATATTTGTTTTTTATTATTTTGTTTCTACTACTACTATTTCTATAGGCCACAAGAGAAGAGAGCTTTCTAAACTCTTTTGGGGCAGCCTGGCCCAGTTCACCCAGGTGGGCACAGGCTGGGGCCGGGCTCGGATTGCAGCCCCTCGGGAAGCCCTCGCAAACCTTGGGGCTGCCCTCCCCGCAGCTGCTTCTCCCGATTCCTTATCACCCTGGAGCTCAGGTTTCCAACACTGCAGGAGGATCATGTTGCTTTCAGAGCTCTAGGGAGCTGAGTGTGTCTTCTTGAGCTTTGCAAAACAGAAAGACAGGGAGGGGCGAAGGCGTTGGCAAATCCCCCAGGCCCAGGTAGTCGGCTGCGTGAGCTGGGCACCCTGCTCCCTGCCTCTGCTCCAAGGAGAAGCCAGCTCTGGGTGTTCCGCCGAGGGCGAGCGGGAAAGAGGGAGCACAAAACACAGGCGCCGCCCCTTTCCCGCAAGGGAACGACCGCCGCCGACCTCGACTGCAGCCCAGCTCCGCTCTGCGTCCTTCTGGCCCGCAGCACAGCTCTCTGAACAACAGCAGCGTCCACCGCCCGAGACCCCGGCCCTGGGCCCTGCGCGCGCCGGGACCCCAGGGCTGCAGCCGGCGTCTCCCCACCCGGAGGCGGCCACGCCCAGACCCAGGCGGTGCGCGCGGTCAGCTCTGCTTGCTCGGTCCCAGCCTCTCCGCTCGCTCGTGTTCGTGCAGCCTGGGGTAACATGTAAACAAGCGAGCGTGGCTGCATTCCAATAAAACTTTGTTTATGGACACTGGAATTTGAATTTCTTATAACTGTCCAGTGCCACAAAATAATATTCTTCTTTTGATTTCTTTTCTCCCTCTTTTAGTCAGCTAGTGCTACTCTTAACAGAAATACCACAAAGTGGATGGCTTAAAAAAGGGAAAAGTTTCTTCTTACACAGCCCAGCAGGTTACAGATCTGAATTTGGGGTGTTGCTCGGGGAGAAGGCTTTCCCTCTCTTTTAGTTCTGGAGGAAAGTCCTTGTGTCGCATCGGGGTTCAGTTAGGGAGCGTCTCGGTGCAAGAACCTCAGGTCTGAAGGACGGGCTCCACTCCCGGGGCTGCTGGCTTGCTGGTGTGAGGTTCCCACATCTCTGTTTGCTTCCCTTTCCTTTTATCTTTTGTAGGATGAAAGGATACAAGGTGGTGCAAATCACACTACAGGGAAACTCCCCCTACAATGGAGCAGGGAGGTGACTTTAGGAAGGGGTTTACAGTTCCATCCTAATCCGCTTTAACATATAGCATAGGAAAATCACAAAGTGGAGGTCAATCCTAAGATATTGGGCGTCATAGCCCAGCCAAATGGCCACACACGTTTTTGAGGGGGGCACATTCCAATCCATGACACCAACCATTTACAAAGTAAAGACGCTCCTCAGCAGTGGGAATGACGAACACACTCAGCTGCTAACGAAAAGGCTGTCGGTTGGCGTGTACCCAACGCTACCTGAGAAGAAAGGCCGGGTAATCATTCAAACGATTACTGAAGACCGGTGGAGCACAGTTCTACTCTGTGACACACCTGGGGTCGTCATCTGATTTTGTTTTTGCTTCTTTTAAAAATGTGAAAACCCTCCTTAGCTAGCAGGCTGTACAAAATCCGGTGAATTGGCCAGGAGTAGCAGTTTTTGCTAAACCCTCTTTACAGTCCAGAGTTTGAAACGTGTGATTTGGGGATGTTTCTTTTGTGTTTTTGAAGCCGTTTCCTCGTCTATAAAACTGACATGCCTCAAGGGCTGGGTGTGGAAATGAAACGAGACAACAGACGAAACCAGCAAATCAATGATTCTACTCTTCGCATTGTTGTTAGCATGTGCCCCTAACACAAGATGGGGATGTAGGGGTCAGGATGGTGTGTTGTCGGGGCTGGCAAGCCCAGATTTCTTGAGTACTTAGTCTTAGGCCAGGCACTGTGCTAGGCGCTCACCTTGTAATATCTCATTTCTTCATCTTAGGTCTCAGAGGTAGAAATGATAGACAAATTTCCACTCCACCCGTATGTAAGGAGCTTTGGGCCTGGCACCAAGATCTGACCTGGCCATTAGGTTTGTTGTAGAACGGCTCCTTACCTTTCTCCTAGTCTTCTGTTTGAAGAAACTTGGGGCTGTTTAGTCTAGCTATGTGACCTTGGATAGAACGCTATCTTTTTGGACTTCTATAACAAAAACTAATACTGCCTATGTGCAGCTGTCAAGGAGCCATTGTGGCACCAGTGTTTAGCACTCAGTTGCTAACTGAAAGGCCAGCAGTTCGAATCTACCAGCTGCTCGGTGAAAGAAAGATGTGGCAGTTGGCTTCTGTGAAGATTATAGTCTTGGAAACCCTGTGGAGCAGTTCTACTCTGCTCTGAAGAATTATTCTGGGGCAGAATCAACTTTTCAGCAGTGGGTTTTACGCGCAGCTGTCATTGCATTTCTTTGTTTCATCTTCACATCAACCTTATTTTTATTCCTGTTTTATAGAACTCTAAGACTTGAAGAGGTTAATTTAAGGACTGAAATCTGGGCCTATCTAGCCCCAAACCTAAGCTTTTTTCTGCTGAGAACAGCTTTAGAGTAACCAATTGCACAGGCCCCAAACTTAGGTGCCTTCTAGGATCCCTCCCCTCTGTTATTCCGTGTCCAGATGTTTTGGCACCTTCCTTTCGTTCACCAGCAAATATATATCTACAACCTATTCATAACGGGTCAGAGGAAGCTATGGTGTTTTTGATTTGGAAACTGTTGGGTTTTGGTGATCTTCTGAAAGCGCAAATTAGGAATGCCATACCCCTGAGTCAAACCCTGGAGAGTTTTCCAGCTGACTTAGAATAAAATCCAAAAGCATACTTTTGTCCACAGGGCACCATGCCCTCTAGCCTGTGCCCACCTCTTCACTGTGTCCCCAGACTCAAGATGCCACCTCAGGGTGTTTCTTTCTTTTCCTCTGACAACTTGCAAGGGTGCCCAACCCTCAGCCCCTGCAAGACTTCACGTGGGTGGTGGCCTCAAATGACACCTCCCTGGACAGGCTTCCCAGCCACCCTCACCCCCGTCCTCTTATCATACATTCTGTTTTATTGTCTTTATTGCCAGCGTCTTTAATAATACTTGTATTCTCGCGCGCACATTCTGTCCTCTCCACGGAATGTAAGCTGTGTCCCGGCAGGGACCCTGTTTGCTTACTCACCCTTCCAGTGCTTAGCATGTTTCTGGCCCACAGTAGGTGCTCACCAAATATCTGATGCGCAAATGACTCACAATGCTTCAATCTCTATGCTTTCTGGGGGAGATTACTGTGAACCTACAACAGACACTGAGCCTTGCCATGTGCCTGGCTCTCAGCCAAGAGGCGGGCAGCCCCTGAGAAATAGGTCCAGTCTTGGACTGAGGAACCGCTGGTCAGCCGTGCACACAATATTCACGCACAAGGAGACAGAACAAAGCAGGTGTGCCCCGCTTCTAGGGAAAGACTCTGGGTCTTGAAGAGTGAACTAGTTGACTCATGGCAACCCCATGTGTGTCAGACCAGGACAGTGCTTCATAGGTTTTCAAAGGCGACTTTTTTTTTTTAAGCAGATTGCCAGAACAGCCCCTTTGCCTAGCCATGGAACATTCTCTGTGAGTTTGCAGGTGGTCTGACCCCTCTTCATCTAGGAACTCTAGTGCCAAGCCTCAAGCTGATTCTTTATCTTCTTTTTTTTGTAAGTGGGTCCATGACATACAAGGTCCAATAAGTCCACAAGATGTGTAAGTGCTACATACCTCATTGCTGAATATCACTATGGTCGTCTTCAAAGTACTAGCCTCACGAAGCTATGTACTGACACCAGCACCTAGTCACCCTTTAAAGCAATTTTGGAACTCTTTCCAGAATGTTCATTGCACACAGTGGCAAGTTTGCAAACTTAATTGTATAGTTGTCTATGAGAGAGTTTTTTAGCTAGAAAACAAATAACTACATCGGAATACCCTCCCTACTCACCTTTTGGGGCCCCCAGTGATTTTTGCCTTTACCTGAAGATAAGGAAATATTGAAAGTAGGACATTTTGATGGCATTCAGGACATTGGGGTAACATGACACCTCTGATGGCCATTCTAGAGAAAGAGTTCTAAAATGAGGTATGTAGCACTTTTTCTAGGATGAGTTCTTGAACCTAGTGGTCAGACCTTGTGCATGCTAACACACTTCCTTCCTCCTCTTCCCCACAGGTGGCTGCAGTTACTTCGGTACCTTGTTGCTTTCCACCCTGTGGCGCCTTCAATCTGAGAGGGCTTCAGCCGGACCCCAGGCCTCTTGAGCCCGGGGATCCACTCCCTGATGGAAGGGGAAAGAGTCAGCTCTACAGGAGCAGCTGTGCTCCCTCTGTAGCTGGGCAGAGACAGAGGCCATGGAGGGGTAAATGCAGAAGGGATGCAGGCCGGGCTCATTCATCCTGGTCTGGAAGATTCTGGGTTCCAGGGCAGCTGAAGAAGCACCTGCAGAGAGAACCAACCACTCCTTCTGTCCCCTCTGTTGAGCCCCTTCTGCTCCGCTTGGCCACATTACCTGAGGTGCCAAGTGGCTTGATGAAGGGTGCCAAGAGGCCCAGGCACTCAGAAGGACCTCACTCCAGAGCAGCGGACCTGGAGAAGGGACAAGGACAACATGGGACCACTTGTCCAGTTCTCGCCCCAAATCTTCCCCTGGAGGGCTGGGAAGGTGGTAAAAGTCTCAGTTACAACCCCTTTCTGTCTAAACCGGAACCCTGGTGTCAAAGTGGTTAAATGCTTGGCTGCTAACCGAAAGGTTCTCTATGAGTCAGAAATTGACTCAATAGCAGTGGTTTAATTTTTACGCCTTTATAGTTTTAATTTTTTTATTGAAACAATAATAATCTATTGAATCCATAAAACCAATGTAGGAAACTCATATTCATTAGGCTTCTTATGAGAAAAGAGCTAGTTTCCCAGAATAAGTCTTTATATACACATACACACACACACACACACACACACACACACACACAGACACACACACACACACGTTGTGGTTTGGGTGAAAGTTTACAGAGCAAATTAGTTCCCATTTGACAATTTACACACATTTTGTTTTGTGGCATTAGTTGCTATCCCCTCAATGTGACGGCATTCTACCTACTTCCTCCTGCGTTCCCCTTTTCTATTAGCCCATATTTCCTGCCCCTTTCTGCTTTCTGAACTTTGTTTTTGGACAAATACTGCCTTTTTGGTCTTGTATGGTTGAATGTTCTGAGGAGAATGTTCCTCACAGGTATTAACTGTTCACTTTATACGCCTATTGGTTGGCTGAAAAGTAATCTCCGAGAGTGGGTTCAGTTCCAGGTTTGAAGGGTGTCTAACAGACCAGAAAGTCTGGTCCTTTTTATTAATTTGGGTTTTGGTCTACATTTGTCTCCCATTCTATCTAAGACTTTCTATTGTGATCCAGATGAAAGTGGTTCAGTAGTGGTAGCTGGCACCATCTAGTTCTTCTGTTCTCACATTAGTGGATGCTGTGGTTCCTGTGGTCCATTAGTCCTTTGAACTAATTGTTTCCTTGATATTTGATTTTTTTTTTCAGTCTTTTTTGCTCCAGATAGCAAGAGACTAATAGTTGTATCTCACATGGCTACTCACAAGCTTTTAAGACTCCAGTCACTTCTCACCAAAGTAGGATGTAGAACACTATTTTTATGGACTATATTTTGCCAACTGGCCTAGATGTCTCCTGAGACTATGGTCCTAAGCCCTCAGGCCCAGTGACTGAGTCCCTAAGGGAGTCTGGTTATGGCTAAGGAGTTTTCATACCTTTGCCCTCTGTGTGCACTATTATATACATAGATATCTTGCAGCACATACAAATACATATGTAGAAATATAGTCTGGCAAACATGTATATGCTTGTGGGTATGCTTCCATACACCATCCCATACCTGTTTAACTTACATATCTACCTATGTATCTACTGGTAACTTATTATTTGTTATGATTGTTATTGCAGGATTGCGTATATTAATAGTATTTACACACTTGACTCCTGCATACATCCCAGTGTCTTCCCTTGCCTTGGCCATGTTGTGCTGGCACCCCCCCCCCCTTACTGTGTATTATCTTTCTCTTTACTCAGGTTAATACGCATCTACCATCTAGTAAGAGATTTTACCTCTTTCTGCCCATCCCTGGTCACCATCAAAGAATGTTTCTTTCTGTGTGTAAACCTTTTCTTGACTTTTTATAGTAGTGGTCTCGTACAATATTTGTCTTCATGTGATTGACTTACTTCACTCAGTATAATACATTCCAGGTTCATCTGTGTTGTGAGATGTTACATGGATTCATTGTTATTCTTCAACATTGCATGATACTTCATTGTGTGCATGGACCATAGTTTGTGTAGCCATTCATCTGGTGGTGGGCACTTACTTATTTCTATCTTCTTGCTATCGTGAATGATGCTGCAAAGAACATGGGTGTTCCTAGATCTATTGGGGTCACAGCACTTGTTTCTCTAGGATACATACCCAGGAATAGGATGGGTGGGTGATACAGCATTTCTAACTTTTTAAGATGCACTGTACCATTTTCCAAAATGGTTGTACCATCTTACAATCCCACCAGCCGTGTATGAGAGTTTCAGTCTCTCCAACCACTCACCAGCATTTGTATCTTTCTTTCTTTCTGGTTCTTGTTGTTTTAAATCACTGGTGTTATTGCTAGGGTAAGATGGTATCTTGTTTTGATTTGCGTCTCTCTAAAGACTAAAAATAGCAAGCATATCTTCGTGTATTTGTTGGCCACCTAAGTATTTTCCTTGGTGAAGTGTCTGTTCATGTTCTTTGCTTGTTTTTTTTTTTTAATTGGATTGTTTGTCTTTTTGTTGTTGAAGTGTTGACATTTTGTATAAACATTACAGATTAGTCCTTTTTTAGGTAGATCATGGCTAAAATTTTTTCCCAGTATTCAGGTTCTCTTTGTACTCTTCTGGGGAAATCTTTTGATGCCCGTAAGTGTTTAATTTTTAGGAGGCCTCAGTTGTCAAGTTTATCTTCTGCTGTTTGTACATTTTTAATTGTATCTGATAGACTACTTATGTCATAAATTAGTGACCCTAGGTTTGTTCGTGTTTTTTTCTTCCACGATCTTTCTAGTGTTAAGTTTCATATTTAGGTCTTTGTTGAGTTCATTTTTGTATAGGTATAGGGTGTGAGTTATGGATCTTGTTTCATTTTTCTGCAAATGGATATTCGGTTTTGCCAGCACTACTTGTTAAAGAGACTGTCACTGCTCCACTTAATAAATTTCAGTCCTTTGTCAAAGATCAGCAGTCCATGTACAGATGGATTTACTTCTGGGTTCTCACTTCTGTTCCAGTGATCTATGTGTCTGTTGTTGTACCAGTACCAGACTATTTTGACAACTGTGACAAGTAATGGGTTTTTGGCTTTCAGTCCGGACACTTGAATCTGGGCACTCATAGATTAAAATGAACATCAGGAGGACTTAAAAGGGAAGCCTGATAGGACGAGGGCAGTGGGGAGAGAGGGACTCCTTCTTAGGGGATTGGTAGGAGCAAGAGCTTCAGGCCTTGGTGTTTGCTTTTTTTTCCCCAACACAAGGTCAAGAGCTTGATTTCTGAGTCACTACTGAATTGCAAGGAGTTCAGGGGGCAGCACAGTATGTGTTATATCTTAGTTAAATTTAATTTTCTGTTTTCTCTATGTCAGGGATGACAGATAAGTGACACTCACAGCCACTACCAGCTCCCCTTCCTATTCGGATCTCATTGGTTGATCATGGCACCTTGTCTGCTAAGCAGTACACATTGGTATGGGAGATGAAATGTGTTTGTCATCCTTACTCTAAAGGAAGAGTCCCTGGATGGTACAGATGGTTAATGCACTCAGCTGCAAATCCAAAGGCTGGAGGTTTGTGTTCACCCAGAGACCATTTGGGAAGAAAGGCCAAGCTATCTACTTCTGAAAACTCAGGTACTGAGAATCCAATGAAGCAGCACTTTACTCTGACAACACACAGAGTCACCGTGAGTCAGACTCTGCCCTGGTGGTGAACTGGTCAAGAGTTTGGCTGCTAACTGAAAGGTAGGCCATTCAAATTCACCAGCGGCTCCTTGGAAACCTGATGGGACAGTTCTGATATGTTCTACAGGGTTGCTATGAGATGGAATTGACTAAATAGCAATGGGTTTGTTTTTCTTTTTAGTTTAGTTAACCCTTGTTGTAGAGAAAAGATATCAAGTTTAGTAAGGCAAAAAAAGATAAAAATTTTTGTTGCTGTACTTTAGATGAAAATTTATGGGAAAAAAGTTTGTCGTTAGACACATATCATTTTATGACATTGGTTAACAACCTATTTTAGTCAGCTAATGCTGCCCTAACAGAAATAGCACAAAGTGGATGGCTCTAAAAAGAGTTTATTCTTACACAGTCCATGGGTTACAAGTCCACAATGAGAGTGTCTGCTCCGGAGGAAGGGCTTTCCTTCTCTCACCTCTGGAGGATTCTCTCACCTCTGGAGGAAAACCCTTGTGTCGCTGTCAGTCTTTGGCCTGGGAGCATCTTAGTGCAGGAACCTCAGGTCTGAAGGACGCGCTGTTCTCCTGGTGCTGCTTTCTGGATGGTGTGAGGTTCCCAACTCACTGCTTGCTTCTCTTTCCTTTTATCCCTTGTAGGATAAAATGATAAAAGGTGGTACAAGCCACACTCCAGGGAAGCTCCCTTTACAGTGAAGCAGGGAGGGGTCCTTAGGAAGGGATTTACAGTCCTACCCTAATCCTCTTTAACATACAGCATAGGAAAATCACAAAATGGAGAGCAATTACACAATACTGATAATCACAACCCAGCCAAATTTCTATACATATTTTCGAGAGGACACAATTCAATTCACGACGTAACCCCACTACATGTCAATGCCACCTTACAGTCACAAACTTGGGTTCTCTATTACCAGCTTTCCTGTCGTCTCCTGCCTTCTATTCCTTGCTCCCAGGCTGGTGTGTCCCTTTAAATTTTTTTTTTTTTATTATGACTTAGTGAAAATGTACATTCCCATATAAATTTACATGCCCACCTATATGCAGCTTCCACTGCTCTCTCTGCCCGGTGACAGCACACTATTCCTCTCTGTGCCACACATGTCTCGTCCTCCCAACAGTCTCCTTTCCCCTCCTCTCCACCCACTCTCTGTCCTCCAGCTAGAGGTCAGCAGGATGATATCCTATAGATGTATAGAATCATAAAGTGCATCCAATATATGGTCACTGCATCGCCAAGTCCAATCCATTCCTGTCTGAAGAGTGGACCTTCATTATAATTTATGGGCGAGGGCAGCATCAGGACCAGGGGCCATGCTCCCAGGGGAACCCCGAAGCCCCTGGACCATCAATTGTGGTCTTTTAGTGGAGATCTCAGGGTGCACCCCTCTTTATTCTTGTGTTGCCAGTGAGACTCAACGTAGTGAGCTCCATCGCGGCTGTCACTGGTGGTGGCTGGGCATAATTTTGTTTTGTTTTATGGGCCTGTGCAATCATTAGCTGAAGGGTGAACCTCAAGACTGACTTTATTACTGAGCTGAAAGGGTGTCCTAGAGCCATAGTCTCAGGGCTTCTCTAGTGTCTGTCAGGCTAGAAAGTCTGGTCTTATAGAAAGAAAATTTTATTTGGCATACGTTAGAAAAGGCAAAAGCAGGAAGCAGACAAAGATGCTGCTAGAGTGAATGTCTGCCCAAATTTGAGTAAGGTGACAGAATCCTTAGTATATGTGAACACATCACAGAATGGGTGGAATCACTGAAAGCTTCATTTTTTCATGGATTGGCTAGAAATTGGGATCTGACATTTTGAATCGTATTTCTTAATAATGATTGGTATAGGTGTCAGTAACAACAGTCAGTAGGCTCTTCGTTGAACTAACAATTTTCTGTTCACTAAGTCCTAATAGAAATGGCTAAGAGCGGGAAGTCTTTTGTGCTCTGTTTGATTGGCTTACATGAAAGATTCCCTAGAAAGTGTTTTTCTTCCCTGAAAAATAATTTCCAAGGCTATCCTATCTCAGGGCCCAGCTGATGTGTTTTGTGAGTCTTTGGGAGCCTAGCTGGGTAACATTCAGCTGTGCCCAAGGACAGAGAATAATGAGTCCAATATTATTTTCTTAATCACCCTAAAGGCAACTCTGCTTTTCTCCTAATGGCTTTACATAGCAACCCATGTGAATGGCATCCGCAGACCCTGTTCTGCAGCACACAACCTGGCGGTCCTGACGGAGCAGGTGGATGGCCTCGGAGGCTCCCGAGGCAGAATCGAAGGATGGAAGGGGGGGGATTTGATACCATCCTGCGCCGCTTCAACTTAATCTTATTTTTACACGGACTTCACTTGAAACAACGTGTCCCACTGCTAACAACAATGATACACTCTGGGAATATCCCTTCACCAGAGAAGGACGATTAACCACAGGCCTTTATAGTCTGAATCCCAGTTCAGACTTACACTGCCTGTGTGACCTTGGGCAAATAATAATACCTACCTCACAGAGCAGCTGAGAGGAAGAGACAATGGAATGCAGGAACACTGCCGCACACAGCTACTTCCTGGGGTGGCGGTGTGACAAGGTAGGACAGCGCAGACGGGGACATTCCCTTCCAGCTCTGACAGTAGAGTCTGGGGCAGGGCTTCCCAGTCACACACTACTGACATTTGGGGCTGGGCCGTCCTTTGTTGTGAGTCACTATCTTGTGTGTTGTGGAATTTTAGCAGCATCTCTGGACTCCATCCACTAGAAAATGCTGATAGCATCATCCTCCCAGTGATGACAACCAAAACTGTTTCCAGAGATTATCCAGTGTCCCCCCAGGCTGCAAAGTTGCCCCCAGGTGAGAACTATGGGTCTAGGGGGAAATACTGCAGAGAACCCAGAGCGTGGGCTGTGAGGAAGCTGGCCTGGAGCTGGAGCGGAGGGCTGAATGCTGCGGCCTCCTCCTCCTCAGAAAGCTCATTGTCAGCACCTCCAGCTCATCCCTGGGGACCGCTTGTCTCCGCTAGTGGCTTCCTTGTGATAGGCTGCAGTAAACTACCTCTGTGTGTATGGGGGCGGTGTGTGTGTGTGCGTGTGAGAGCTCGCGAGCGAGCAGAGAGAAGCAGGAGAGGGGAGAGAGGAGACAGAATGAAAAAGACTGCAGATGGAGGGAGACAGGAGGCTGAAAGTGCCTCTAACCTTGACTAGACTCCACGTCTCTAGTCTCTGTACACCCCCAAGATGTAACCCTGGGAACTCTTGCTGGGCAGGTGGTGGTCTAGGGTCCCATACTCCTCCTCTTAGTTACCTGAGGGAAACAACTCAGCAGGTCCCCTGTATGGGCTAGAAGTGGGAGAAGTGGAAAGGGACGGCACCAGGACTGGCCCACGGGCCACATGCCTTAGCTCCCCAGCACCCCAAACAATCACCAAGTTCTGTCCATCTTGCCTCTGCCATTAATCAGAAGTGGGACTCCTTCTCCCCACCCTGGTCCAGCTACCATCACTTTGTATCTGGAGACTTGGATGGAGTCATCGTCTCACTGGTATCTCTGTGTAAGCCTTTGCTCTTCCCAGAGTTTGTTCTCTACGAAGCAGAGGGAATGACTTACTAAATATGCAAATTGGATTATGCTGTCTTCAAATCCTCACTCTCAGAGCTCTCTGATGGCTTCCTTGGCCCTCAGAAGCAAATTAAAATCCTGGCCTTGGCCTTCAAAAGTATACGGTCATCCCTTGGCTCTCTACTCTGACACTGCCTCTTCTCACAGGTTCTGTCACCACCAAGCCCCAATACCGTTTTCTGTCCTTTACTTCCTACAATGTGCCCAATTTGTAACTCCCTCAGCCCTACCCCCGAGCTTTTAAACATACTCTACCCTTCTCCAGGAGCTCTTTGGAAACTCTACGGGGCAGTTCCACTGCTGTCCAATAGCATCACTATGAGTTGGCATTGACTCAGTGTAAGTGGGTTTGATTTTTGTAACCTTTGCTTGGAAACCATAGTGGCCTAGTGGTTAAGAGCTACCCACGTTAACCAAAAGGTTGGCCGGTCGAATCCAGCAGTAGTGCTTTGGAAACCCTCATGGGGCAGTTCTGCTTTGTCCTATAAGGTTGCTGTGAACTGGAATCCGCTCAATGGCAACATATTTTTTATTTTTTTTACCTTTGCCTCCAAGTTCTTCTTCATGAAATTGTCAATCCTGTATCTTCTACACAAATATTCCTTTAAATCTACACATACACTCCATTACGCCTTTATGTCAGACAATCCTTCCTTCCTCACAGAATCTGAAAACTATATCCTCAAGTATTCATGTCCTGTTGTACGAAATCTTCGTAGGACTTGTCACCATACACCTGTTCTAGTTTCTTTGCCTGTCTTCCTTTGTCTGGAATCTAAATTTCTTGAGCTCAGATAGCCTACCTGTCTAAATTTCTGTCTCCAGAACCCATCTATCTGGTTCATAGTGGAAAACAACAACAACAAAAACTCTTGTTGCCATCAAGTCGATTTTGACTCATAGTTACCTTGTAGGACACAGGAGAACTGCTCAGTGGAGACTGCAAGGGAGCAGGTGGTGGATTTGAACTGCTGACCTTCTGGTTAGTAGTCGAGCTCTTCGTCACAGCACCACTAGGGTTCTGCCCATAGTAGGGGTTCAGTAAATACTTGTTGAATCAACAAATGAAGAGGTAGGGGTCTCAGGAGTCCCTTTCTGCACCCCAGTTCTCCATTTTGTCTGTTCTGTGGGGCTCGGGGATGAGAACCGTGCAGAACCGGGTGCTGCCCCAGGCAGACCTGGTAAGCCTGAAATCAGCCACTTAAGGCAAAAGAAAGGATGTTCCTGGCACTGTGGGGAAGATGCTTGTTTAAAGTTTTCCCTGCGACTATAAAAATCTGCCTGTAATGTCTTTAAGGGTTCTTTTCCCTTTTTTCCGGAAACCCTGGTGGTGTAGTGGGTTAAGTGCTACCTCTGCTAACTAAGAGCTCAGCAGTTCAAGTCTGCCAGGTGCTCCTTGGAAACTCTGTGGGGCAGTTCTACTCGGACCTTTAGGGACACTGTGACTCGGAATCAACTCGATGGCAGTAGATTTCCTTTTTCAACAGTATCTTTGTGACTGTGATGGGCTCATTGTTAGTATTACCGAGCCGACTTTCGTCAAAGGAAGATCACTCCCAGGGTGGTGGCACGCCAGTCACACCTCAGGGATGACAGCGGAGGGCAGAGGGGGCGAGGACCCTCCAGAGTGCCCTGGGCCCAGCCCCTCTCCTGCCTAGCCAAGCCGAGTGTCCACCAGAGGGCGCTCCAGGGCACGGCATCCCCGCGCTGCGGTCACAGGCCAGCCAGAATCGGCTGTTGGTCTTTGCTCCTGGCCCGGGGGCTCCTCTCACTTTTTCTGTTCCTCAGTCTCCCTCTCTCTCTACCTGACTTCTCCCTCTTCCACCTCTCGCCCACTTACTCCTGCCCGTTGGCTTCCCCTCCTGCAGCGAACCCACACTGGGCCCCATTCTGAGGTTAAGTCCCGGTGTTAGGCAGAGGCAGGCACATGGACATCCTGCCAGGTGCTCACCAGGGAGTTCACAGCCTGACTTGAAACCCCAAATCCGCCTGGGAGTGACGACGAGGATTTCAGACGGGAGACTGTGGAGGAGTCAGGCCTTCCTGGAAGAAGTGGAGCTGAAGGGGGCACGAGGTCTCCTCGCCCACCTCCAGCGGGCTTCTCTCTGGCCATGCCACCCACCGGGCAGTCACAGGCTACATCTGCGGCTTCCCGAGGTGCAAACGCTGTCGGCACAGTCTCTCTGCGTTACGTCGCTAACGGGTAGTCTGAGGCTTGGGCTTAAAGTCTGGGAAACAGTGTTAGGGGATTTTGCTCCCGAGTCAGACCTGAAGTTGGTTCGAGTCCTGGCTCTGGCCCTTAATAGCTGTGTGACAGCTCGGGCAGGTTCCCTGGCTTCTCTGGGCCCAGGATGCAGAGATACCAGCCTGTAAGGGCTATTGCCGGATTATGTCAGCAAGGTGCCTGGAATGAGCTGTTAAGGTTATGAAAGCAGCCTGCCCAAAGCCGCCTTGACAAGCCCAGGTAGCCGACCTAGGTTCGAGTCTCCAACCATCATCTCTCAGGCCCCACCTCTTCCTGAGATGGTGGGCAGAGGACACAGGGCACATGTCATGTCACCTCCAGCTGGCTCCTTATTTTGTGGTGAAAGCTGTATTACGAGCTGATGCCACAGGACAGTCCTCAGTCATCTGCATGTTCCCGGTATGGTGAGTATAAATGGGAACAACCTTTATGGGTAGCTATCTTCCAATACAGAAACCCTGGTGGCGTAGTGGGTTAAGTGCTACATCTGCTAACGCAAAGGTTAGCAGTTCAAGTCTGCCAGGTGTTCCGTGGAAAGTCCATGGGGCAGTTCCGTTTCGACCTAGTAGGTCAGACCCGACTCAGTGGCAGTGGGTTTGGTTTTTTTTTTTTTTGTATCTACCAATACACATACTCTATGACGCAGGCATTCTACTTTAGATGACTTAATCTTAGAGATACATGTGTACAGATATGAAATGAAGTAATGCACAGAGTTTTCCAGTGCCACGTTGTTCTAATGAAGGATGGAAATCACATAAGTGGCTGGTTAGTAGGTGACTGGTTACTTACACTATGGCAGAGTCGTAGAACGAGATACTAGGCAGCTGCAAGAAAGAACGAGGACATCGTTAGCATCAACATGGAATCTTCTCCAAGCTACAGTAATTAAAAAAAAAAATCAGAGTGTGATAAAGAGAGGAAATACTGTGTATGTATATCAATGTCTACACATTGGTGTGTGTATCCGTAATATCTCTGAAAGAATACATACGCCTGTAGTGTGGGATTAGGTAAAGGTAGGGTTAAGGTGAAACTGAGATTTTTCTCTGTACACCCTTTTACTGGAAACCCTGGGGGCACAGTGGTTAAGTCCATGGCCAATAACCAAAAGATCAGCAGCTTGAATCTACCAGGTGCTCCTTGGAAACTCTGCAGGGCAGTTCTACTCTGTCCTATAGGGTCGCTATCAACAGCAACCAACTTGATGAAGCCAACAGGTTTGCCCTTTTGTTACTCATGAGTATTGAAATACATAGAAGTGTAGTGGGTACGTGCTACAGCTGCTAATCAGCAGGTGGGCAGTTCAAATCTGCCAGGTGCTCCTTGGAAACTCTACAGGGCAGTTGTACTCTGCCTATTGGGTCACTGTGAGTTGGAATCGACTCTCAACAGCAGTGGGTTTGGTTTTTATGAAAAATATTATCTGTTTTAAAAATTAATTTTAAGATCTCTGTTGTAATAAAAAGGAAATGTTAATGAAAGTAAATTAAAATAAAATAAATAAGTAGAATAAAATAAAATGCAGGGTGAGAGAGGACCTAGCTAGGGTTCCTTCTCTTCTCCCTTCTCCTCTCCATCTTCCTCCCTCCCTCCTTCCTCCTCCCCTCTCCCTCTCTTGCTGTCCTCTCCAGCCCCCAGGGGACTTTCTCTTGTGACTCCTGCTTCCTGGAGTCATTCAATAAAGCAATCTGGGACAGAATCAGACATTTAGGCAGTATCACCTCTACTTTCTTCTGTCTACAGGGGGGATAGATACGGTGAACGCACAATCACACACTTACACCACTGTATTGCTATAAGTGTTATAAAGGAGACGTGACAGGGCAGCAAAGAGAAGGGCGACCTGTCCTAGCCTCAAGAATCAGAAAGTTTTTTCTGTGGAAGTACCTTTTCCCCCTTCCATTTAATTATGGAACAACTTCTTTAAAAACTCTTACAAAAAACAGTCAAATATACAAAAAAGTAGAGAGAACATTACAAGGAACTCCATGGACCTGTCACCCATCGCTCACGTTATCCACATGGCCAATCCTGTTTCATGTGTGCTTACACCCCCTCCCTCACTTTACTCCCCCTCAGCCCAATTATTCTGCAGCAAATCCTGGACATCGTATTGGTTCATCTGTAAATACTTCAGCATATATCTTTTAAAGATTAGGACTCTAAGAAGAAAAATATAATCACAATAGCATGATCCCATCTAAACAAAATGATTACTTCCTTTATAGAGGAAATACACTGAAGCTGAGAGCCTGCCACGTAGGGGGCAATGGCCCAAGGTGGGGTGGGTGGATGAGGTGGGTAGCAGGAAGAGGTGTACACCAGCTTTTCAAGGAGAAAGGAAGGCTCTTGTGGCTGAAGCCAAAAGGCCAAGGGACCCCAGTGTTGGATGGTGGCCATACCGTTTCCTTATAAGCCTCACTAAGGAGTCTGGATTTTAACTTTATTCTCAGAGCAATGAATAAGCTCTGAATGGCTTTAATTGATGCTGAGAGACAATCTGAAAGCAGTAAAATAAAAATCAAAAAAAGAATCCCAGCATAATACAGGGATCTCCCATTGATCCTGAACTGTGCTTTTGTTTGGGGCAAGTCATTATTTGCCAGGTGGAGCAGTTATTTTTCTCTTGCAAATGTTTCAACATCTGCATGCCTGTTTTGCTGACCTGCACAGAACATGGGCTCTGGAATCAAGCAGAAAAAACCCCAAAACCCACTGCTGTCAGTTGGTTCTGATTCTCAGTGACCTTA
Organism: Heterohyrax brucei; assembly: GCA_028571685.1. Taxonomy (NCBI): domain Eukaryota; kingdom Metazoa; phylum Chordata; class Mammalia; order Hyracoidea; family Procaviidae; genus Heterohyrax; species Heterohyrax brucei. Next base: position 178,992,958 of record CM053141.1, read on the forward strand.
CAGGACAGAGAAAAACTGCTCCATAGTTTCTAAGGGTAGCCTGGTGCATTTGAACTGCCAACCTTTTGGTTAGCAGATTTAGTACTTAGCCACTGTGTCACAAGGGAAGCAGGCAAAATAGAGTTTAAATCCTGCCTCTGCTATTTACAATCAATGTGAGTATGGGCAAACCCCTTTCTCTCTCTGAACACCTTTTTCCTCTGTAAAAGGTGTTGTGGAGCCCTTATTGCAAAGCTCACTATGAAGAATGAGGGGAATTTCATGGATAAGCCCAGTGACTGGCTGTGGAAACTCAGTCAATGAATGGTCTTGTCTTCCCCCCACTGCCCTCCCTTATTGGGAAACCCACTACCGAGAAGAAAGTGAGGCTAAAGGCTAGAGGCCTACCTGAGGGAGGTGGCTCCTCCCTGCTAGCAGCCTTGAGCTTGGGGCTTCCTGCTGTCTCTGAAATCCAGTCTTGTGGTCTACAGCCCTTTGAGAGGGGCGTAGATGTGACAGCTCTGCATCCCCATTGGCTCTTTGGGGTCAGTGGTACCCTGAGCAGAAAACCCTAGGCTCCAAAGATTTTCAGGAAATTAAAAAAAGAAAAAAAGCCTAAGGCCTCCTCCCCACTGCCAGCACTGTGGTTTTGGTGGAGTTAAGATAAGGCTGAATCTTCTGCCTGGCTTGGGGCCCAAGGCCTTCCAGCCAAGGACAAGATTGTGATAATGATTAGATTGTTCGCTCTCTCAGCAAGCTTTCCTGGGAAGGTCCAGCTAAGGAGATCAGCTCCATCGCCACCTCCCCACTAGACATGCATTCAGGTGGGCAGACGCACCTGTGCACACGTACATGTCCCCTGGTATAGGTACACAGATTCTTCTGTCTATACCTACCCACCCTCACTTACTTAAATACACATAAATAGGTACTCACGTATGAACTGATATATGTGCACTCATATATACAGTCCATACACACATGCTCATGCTCCTTAATCCACACATACAAACAAATGTACACATACTCAGACACACCTGTGTACTCCACACACCTTTCCTATTGTTTAGTACCTACTGTGGTAATTTCCAAAGATGACAGCCCTTGATTCCTTCCTGTATTGCATTTGCATGTTTCACACATCACAAGGTGAATTCTGTTTGCCCACTCTTGAATCTTTGCGGTAGAAGTCACATTCTGCAATTTCTGAATCCAGGCTTTAGGAGACCTAGCAGCTTTTACTTCTTCCTTCACGGAAGTTGCCTGCCCTATACTAAGTCCAACCATCTTGAGGGCACCATGCTGTGAGGAAGCCCGAGTCAGGCGTGAAAAGAGAGAGGGCTGACACGGAGGAGCCCTGATATACCAGACAGGCGAGTGAAGCCTTCTTGCACCTTTCAGCCTAGCCTGTCTGCCAGCTGGATGTAGCCTAGCGAGTGACCCCAGATGATTCATGTGGGGCTGAAGACTACCCAACCACACTTATCCCTTGAAATCCTGATCCACAGAATAATGGGGTATAATAAAGCTCTGTTGTTTCAAGCCACTGTGTTTCGGGATTGCTTGTTATACACCAACAGCTATCTGAAACATCTATGCATATTATGTTTCTACAGATGCAGACTCATACACAAAGATTTAATGCACTCAACTGCTAACTGAAAGGCTGGAGATACATGTCCACCCAGAAGCACCTTGCAAGAAAGGCCTGGCAATCTATGTCTGAAAAATCTGCCATTGAAAATCCTATGGAGTACAATTCTACAAATTTGGAGTTGTCATGAGTCAGAGTCCGCATGGCGGTAGCTGGTTTTCGCACAGGTCCACACACTTTGTTAACTGTCTACCCAACATTCCTTCCTGACAGAACTCTGTCAGGTGACCACCGTTTCTCCAAGCAGTCCTGTGCTTTGAGACACTGATTTCATTCCTAGCTGTAGGTCTTATTATATCCAAGTCTACTTTGTTGCTCTCAGTCCCTCTGGTGGAGACTGGTTTTACTCTGGTCGTGTGACCAAGTTCTAGCCCATGAGACATTGGTGGAAGTCAGTCTTGGGATCCTGGAAAATTTCCGTTAGTTTTCTTGAGAGCCCCACAACCAGTTATGTGAGGTAATAGTAACTTTATTAATTTTTCCTTTTTTTACTTGTAGACTAAAGTATCCAACTGACGTCATCCTTAGGTATACAAATACTCTTACATATACACACCCATGAACTTTACACAGACTCAGAGCTATGCAGAGAAAGTCACAGCTAAGTACGTGTGCACACACTTCTGCACATCGGAACAAGCACAGAATAATACTCCCACATCCTTGCACACTGATACACATCTTATCCACAAAGAAAAGCATAATGCCCCTGCACACAGGTAATCCTTGGGTGGGAAAAATGGTTAACCACCTTGTTTAATCAAAGGGTGGGAGGCTGGAGTCCACCTAGAGACACCATGGAAGAAAGGCCTAGGTGATCTACTTCTGAAAAAAATCAGCCGTGAAAAACCCTGTGGAACACAGTTCTACTCTGAATACGTGGGGTCACTATGAGTCAGAGTTGACTAGATGGCAACCATCTGGCTTGTGTGTACAGTATAGGGACCAAGTCAAACCACACAGAATCTACTGTTATTGGATTGATTCTGACTCATACTGTAATAGGACAGAGTAGAACTGTCTCATAGTGTTTGCAATGAGTAGCTGGTAGCTTTGAACCTCCAACCTTTTGGTTAGCAGCTGAACCTTTAACCACTGCATCATGAGGGCTCCAGATACAAGGACACACATTCGTGATTTCTCACATATGCACACAATCCGTCTATACAATACCATGGACATGAATGCACATGGGCACACATGATGGTCATCTCAGTATCTACATGAATTCGCTCATTCCTGCCCATATCTGAACAACCAGAGTCCTAGGGTAGCTTGGTGATGCACAGGGTAAGAAGCCACCAGGAGTGACAGAAAGTTCTGGAGGGAGCTAGGAAAGAAAGACTTGTGGATCAAAACACAGCCCCAAACTAAAAAACCAAATACACTTCTGTGAATTTGATTTCAACTCATAGTGATCCTATAAGACAGAGTAGAACTGTCCCATAGAGTTTCCAAGGAGCACCTGGCAGATTCAAACTGCCAACTTTTTGGTTAGCAGGCATAGCTTGTAATCACTTACACCATCAGAGTTTCCAGACATAGCCCAAGAGGAGGACAATTTCAGGATTGCCTTGCACATGTATGGAAACCCTGTGATCACAGACGGTGTCTGTAACAAAGCACCAGGTTAGGCCATGATACTCTTTCTTCCATAATCCAAGGAGAAAGAAAACCTTCTCTCTCCTATCCCAGAACCTCTTTCCATATTGATCCAGTGTGTCCTCCAGGGAATTCTTAGTTACCTTGCAGGCAAATCAGGCATTGCTTAAAAGCCAGTTGTACCGTTTATGCCACTGGTCATTCCAGGTAGACTGAAAAGTATGTGCAAAGGCAAGAAGCAGCAAAATATCACAGTGAGTTTGGAGAATTCCAATGATAATGAGTCTGGAGGAGACAGTGAGGGTGCAATGAGGCTAGAGACGTGGGTGAGCAGCAGATCAGACCTCCAGCATTACTCCTACAGGCCCATGGCAGAGGTAGTCCCCTCAAGCCCTGGATCAAATGCTGTCTACATGTATGCGTTTACCTACCTTCCACTGATCTTATGACAAACACCCAAATCGAATGGACAGGCAAGAAGTTTTGGGAGACCAGGAAGAAAGAAGTGATTTTCCTTTCCAGTTTGTGTTTGCAGTAACTTGGGTTTTTTTTCTGTAAGTATTACCCCTCTTTTGTATCTTCCTGTAAAATAGAGGAGTTACCATGGATATTATTGTTAAACTGGTTTTCATTTATTGTTTGACATGTAAATTCAAGACTTTCATGTTTCCAAGTTTTAAAAAAGCAATTTGCAAAATAGTATAGATGGAATGAAAACCCAGGTCATGTAGTGGTTTAGAACTACAGCTGCTAACCAAAATTCACCAGTTCAAATCCATTAGGAGCTCCTTGGAAACTCTATGGGACAGTTCTACTCTGTCCTATAGGGTCACAGTGAGTTGGAATCAAATCTACAGCAATGGGTTTGGTTTGAGTTTTTTAAAATACATGGTATGATCTCATTTTTTATAAAATACTTGTGTGTATTTTCTTATATACGCATGTAGTAAGATCTGGAAGGATTTTTAAAAATTTTATTTATTTTGTTGTTGTTGAGAATATACACAGCAAAACATATGCCAATTCAATAGTTTCTGTATGTCCAATTTGGTGACATTGTATTGAGTTGTGCAGTCATTCTCACCCGCATTTTCTGAGCTGTTCCTCCCCATTAAAATACAGTCAGTTTCACATCTAATCTTTTAATTGATGTTGTCAACTTGATCTCATTTAGATAGTTCTTAAAAAAAGCATAATACTCAGGGCAGTCATTTTTTTTTACTAGTTGAACTAAACTTTTATTTGGTGTTTAGACTTCAGGCACTACTTTTTGATTTAAGGTTTAAAGATATCTTAGGGCAGTAGTTTAAAGGGTTTGTTTTAGTCATCCAGTATTGCTGTAACAGAAATACCAAAAGCGGGTGGCTTTCAGAAGAGAAATTTTGTTTTGTCGCAGCCTAGTAAGCTAAAAGTCCAAACTTAAGGTCTCAGCACCAGAGGAAGGCTTTCTTTGCTGGCAATGGAGGAAGGTCCTTGTCAGTCTTTCCCTGGACCACAAGCTTCTGAGGCACAGGGACTCTGGTGCTTTCCAAAGGATGTACCCAGGTCCCAGCATTGACTTTTGGTGACATGTGGTCCCCGAATGTCTCTGCTATCTCCTCTACTTTATGTCCCAAGAGACTGCCTCAAGGCACAAAAGAAGCCTACACATTGAATCTTGTTCTGTCAACACAACTGCCACCCATTCACCCTCATTAACATCACAGAAGCGGGAATTCTGATATGGAGGAACATCACACTCCACCAGGGATTATGGCCCAGTGAAATTGTGACAGATTTTTTTAAGGAACACAATTCAATCTATGACAGGGCTCATCCAGCTTTCAAGACTCTGGAAAGTCTAGATTCTGTGAGAATTCTGTTCTATATTTCCCGCCTTTTGATCAAGATTCTTCTACAGAATCTTTGATCAAAATATTCAGTAATGGTAGCCAATCATCCATTTCTTCTTGTATCATATTTATATACCAGCTATTAAAATTAGATTATTTTATCTTGACCTTCTCTAGATTTACAGCATCTTTCTGAATTTTATGCAAAAAGCATGAAAGTTACTCTTATTGCTGGAGAACATAGTTTCAAATGACAAACATACAATTCACTGGCATTTTAACTAAGAGTATAAAGCTGGTTATACAAAAGTGGGAATAAGCAGGACATTTCATGACAAGTAGGAGACAGGAAATCCACTTGTGCCCCACAGATTCCTCCAGGTGTCTTCAGGGAACCTGACAGGACCTATGCCCTCATCCTCTAGGGCAAGGCAGGTCAAAGAGGTGAACAAGGATCATAGAAAGGGCTCTAACCTCAAGGAGTGTCTGATCTAGATGGAGGTATGAGTCATACAACATGAATAGAATGCCAGGCAATAATGAGAGGTGATGAAGAAAGAGGACTGGCCTGGGATTGGTAGAAAAGTGTTCTGTCCCAGTTACAGTACCCAGTGGCCTTGAACAAGTCATTTCACCTCTCTGACCTTCAATCTCCTTATCTGTCAAAGAGCTTGGGTTACTTGCATCTAGTGTCACATAACAATATGTGTACAAATTGTTGTATGAGATATTAGCTTGAGCTATAAACTTTCATCTGAAGCACAATAAAAAGAGTTTCATTATACTACTTAGGATGTGGTGATGATCGGGTGAGATAACATATCTCTGGAGGCTTTCAGAGCTGAAAAGTGAAGTATAGGCCATTCCTGAACCTGAACACAGCCGCAGACTCTAAAGGCTCCATCCCTATGGTGGAAATTCAGAATCAAGAGGTGGACAAATGGGGTGGACTGTCTGGGAGCAGGGCTACCTTTGGATGGTTCTTAGCAATTCCGGAAGGCAGGCTGCAGCCTGTCCAGCTCTGAAGCTGAGGTCTGGGAAGGCATGCTTGCCTCAGCTCCAAGACCTACCCAGTTGGCTCCCTCTCTAGAACAGTGCATCTGAAGGAGAGAAAAGTAGAAGCAGCAGAGTCTTGGCTTTCTCAGAAAGTTCAGTCCTTTCCATGATTTAACTGCCTGCTCCGGATAATTACTTTTCTCCTGCTTATGAGCTCAGAGCAATAGTAGTTCCCAATAAGTAGAGACTTAATAAGGCTAAATTATAATGAGTGTCCTTCGGAATTAAACACTGCATTAACACCGAATGGGTTCATTAGAAATTCATTAAGAATGATTCTGGCGGAGGCCACAGAAATTAATCACGGCTAGCCAGCAGCAAGAGAAGGGGAGACGAGTAATTGCAAGGGAGGCTGGGTACAGACCTCTTGGCCTCTGACTTTGGCCTGAAGCAATATTTTTCAAGGGTCATAGGCTCTTGGGTGGTGAGTTTGGAGGTGAGGTTGCTTGGATGTCTTTGGGCTTTCCTGCTCCACCTCCTCCTTTCCAGCTATGGTCGCACTCAGCACTAGGGTTATATACATGGAGGTGGGCAACCTGGGAGTTGAGAAATCATAGCAGGCACTTGTAGGCCTTGCTTGTCCAGCGTCTGTTTCCCCTTCTTCCGTAAAAGTGAGTGCTTCTATCTTCTTGAAGAACTCTCTTCCAGACTGCACGTGGATATTTGTGGGGTTGTCAGTCAAGACCTCCACCTACTTCCCCAGCCCCCAGAGTGGATACATGTCCCTAGATAGGTCAATTGGACTTCTTTCTTGACATTTGTGTGTATATGTGGTAAACATGGAAACCCTGGTAGTGTAGTAGTTAAGTGCTACCATGACTAACCAAAAGGTCAGTAGTTCAAATCCACCAGGTGCTCCTGGGAAACCCTGTGGGGCAGTTTTATTCTGTTCTATAGGGTTGCTGTCAGTCAGAATTGACATGATGGCAAGGGGTTTGTTTTTTTATTTTTATTTTTTGTGGTAAATATATAGGTAAAAAAATCACTTGACATTTCAAAATTCTTCACATGTACAATCATCACCTGGTACTTCTGTTTTTCTGGCATTTTAAAATTGCTACTGTTGACATTAACTGCCATTGGGTCATCTGTAAATCATGGTGACAATGGGACAAAATGCTGACCTCCTGTGCCATCCCCATGATCAGTTGCAGATCAGACAATGTTCTCTGTAGGGTTTTCTTTGGTTAATTTTCAGAAATAGATCACCAGGCCTTCCTTCCTGTTACATCTTAGTCTGGATGCTTCACTGAAATGTTCAGCATCGTAGTCACAAGCAAATATTCACTGACAGACATGTGGTGGCTACACACGGGATGGATCAGCGGGGAATCAAACCCAGGTCTTCTGCATGAAAGGCAAGAATCCTACCACCAAACTAGCACTCTCCTATATTTTTAAATACCTAACACTTATTATACATTTCTCTGTGCCAGACCCCTTTCCAAGTGCCTTCCAAGTTCCATGAAAATGGTGAGCAATGGAACTGCCTTGCTTTTCCCCATTTCACAAGATTTCCTTCTTCAGCAGGATGCACTCTTACTACTTATTTTATCACTCTCAGCTGGTGGAAAATACTTGAGTTTTCCTCTTCTGACATGTTTCCATCTTACACAATTTCTGGCTTTCCAGGGTTTTTTTCTGATTAAGTTATCCAATCTTCTCAGGGCCCTAGGAGTTGGGTTTGTTAGCCCCGTGCTGCCAAGAAGGAATTCCAAGCACTGAGTGATACAGCCAGGAACTGGCTGAGCTGGGAATTTGAGTCATGAGTGGAGTCTGACATCAGGATGGATAGTGGGGGAAGGTGATTGCTGGGTAGTACTACCAGAAGGAAGTCTGTTTCTTGCTTCCTGCTCCTGGAGCTATCTTGAAGTCTGGTAGTTCAGCTTTTCCATCCCTTCTATGAGTGATCCCATAGTCTTCCAGAGTCAGTGTCTGTTACATCTGAAAGAGCACAGGTAATACCTGAGCCAACAGCAAAAAAACAGGAAAGAAAGAAAAGAAAAGAAAAGGGAAAAAAATGAAGCCCACTGCCATTGAGTCAATTCCAAATCACAGCAACCCTATATGACAAAGCAGAACTGCCCATAAGATTTCCAAATAGTGGCTGGCTAGTAGATTCAAACTGCTGGCCTTTTGGTGAGCAGCCAGAGACTTAACTGCTGATCCATGAGGGCTCTGAGTCAGCCAGAGAGCTCCTGTAAGACCTCTACTCTAAGTCCCACGCATAATTGCTATACAGGTCACACAGGGGTCTTGCCTGCTTAGGGGGGAAAAAAATAAACCAGATGCCATCAAGCATATTCCAACTACTAGTGACCCCACATTTGTCAGAACTGTGCACCCTAGGATTTTCAATGCCTGATTTTTTGGAAGCAGATTGTCAGGTGTCTCTGGGTGAATTTGAACCGCCAACATTTTGGTTAGCAATCAAGTGTGTTCACTGTTTGCACCACCCAGAGGAGAGTCTGGAAAACTGGTGACAGCACTTGAATTTTGTGCCCTTTTAAGAGGAAGACAGCCAGACAAGGCTGGGCTAGATTGGCCAGAAAAAAAGGCTTCATGGGGTGCAAGAGGATGGTACATGAGCTGGGTACAATCTTCAGAAGGAGGTTGGTGTAGTAGGCAGTTTGGGGCTGTCTCTCAGGCCACAGTCGCTTCTTCAACTGTTTCTTGCCACTTAGAGTAGCTGGTCCTGAAGGCCAAGGTGGTACATCATAACCTCATTGTAAAGCCGAGCGTCTGCAATCCTTTCTGTGTTTACAGAATTCCCACTGCCTGAATTCTGGTGGAAGGCAGGGTCTCTTCCCAGAACAAAACTGGAAAGGTCAGACACTCGTTTCCCCATCACTCCTTGGGAATGAGAATGCCTATGATGCCAAGAAGGAGGGATGAGACAATTCATTCCAGTGGTGGTCACTGTATCTAGTGCCACTGGTGACAGGGCTATAAACTTCCCATCTAGGAAGTAGTTTTTGGTGATATCTGCAGTAGCAGTTTTGGAAACTCAGGTGGTTTACTGGTTAAGAGTTATTCTGCTAACCAAAAGGTCAGTTGTTGAAATCCACCAGGTGCCCTTGGAAACCCTATAGTGAAGTTCTGCTCTGTCCTACATGGTCACTCTGAGTCAGAATCAAGTCAACGGCAATGGGTTTGGCTTGGTTTGGCAGTGGCGTCTTCGTAAGACCATTTCTGTAATGTGATTGTGGTTGTGGTTTTTGCTGCCTGTTTTCTAAGCCTGAAAACTCTATGAGATAATCCATGTCCTTTTAATAAACATAGTTTCTGCTTAAGTCATTGCTGTTTCTTGCAGTTAAGAGCCGTGATGATAGAGCACTGCCTCCTTGCCCAGAGCCGATTGGACCATGAATGAACGTGTGGCCCATGATAGGCTGGATTAGACTTCTAAGAAACTGAACTTAATTTCTTTTGGTTGCTCTGAAAGCTGTGTTGTCTGTGTGCGCATGGGTTCTCAAAGAAAGGTCCGCAGAGAGGGTGATAAACATACAATGTGTGACACTGTAGGGGAGAGAAGGAAAGTGATAGAGTTCGTGACACTTTCTAGTACCTGATTCTACTTCTTCAAGAAGCCATGTCCTGCCACTGGGTTCCCTGAGATGCCTCTGCATCCTTAGAGCGTTAGGTTGAACAATATGAAATTTTTTTTATAGGACAAAAATGTCATATATCAGCAATTATGCATGCTAATCTCACAGCCTAAGCTAGCTTAAATGGGTTTCCTCACTGGCAACTCAAAGGATTCTGCTTACAACAGTCAGACAAATGCCATTAACTCAGAAGTGGGAGGAAGACTGGGACATAAAGCAAGCAGAAAACAAGGGTTTCTCCATCTGGCAATGATTGTTTCTAGGGAGGGGGCTACCCTGCAGACTGTGGCTGCAAAACTTTCCACCTGCTCTCCCACCACGGCTCTGAGATGGTGTCTTCATCTGGTTTATGACCCTTGAGCATTCAGCAGAATTACAACCATCCTCCGCTCGTCTCAGAAACACTAATCATGTTCACACATGGTCTTGACGAGTGCTTTTGTCTTTGTTATCCTTATCTTGTGGTGTTTTCTATTCATCTGTGCAATTTTCCCTTCCTAAATCTGGCTGGTCAGCAGTAGGGGGGCTGGTTGGATAAATTATGGTATATCGACACAGTGAATTGCTATATGACCATTAAAAGTGAGGACTGGGGCTGGGGTGGGTGCATGGATGATGGGAACGATATAAAACCCAAGCCAATCTCCTCACTGGCCAGTTGATTCTGACTCACAGCAACTTATAGGATAGAGTAGAACTGTCCCACAGGGTTTCCAAAGAACAGTTGGTGGATTCAAACTGCCAACCTTTCTGTTAACAGCTATAGCTCTTAACTGCCGTGCCATCAGGGTTTCTGGAATGATACAGGAGACTTGAAAAGGCAGTGGAGATGATTTTAAACCAGTGACTACAGGGAATGGATCCACCCAGCTATGAGAGAAACCCAAAAAACTCACTGCGGTCGAGTTAATTCTGACTCTTAGTGACCCTATAGGACAGAGTAGAACTGCCCCATGGCATTTCCAAGGAGTGCCTGGCAGATGTGAACAGCTGATCCTTGTTTAGCAGCTGTAGCTCTTAACTACTAGATCACAAGGGTTTCTAGGAAGAAGGACTGCTGAACTGCCCCAAAGCCCTGCCGACAGGGGATCTTGAATGTGTGCTGTGTGGGCCCCTTTGGTGCCGTCATTTCTGGCTACAGTCAGCTGTCCCAGAGATGGCAGGTGGGAAGGCAAATCTTTCATTGCCCAAGGATGGGGCCCAGGGAGCCAGTGTGGCTGAAGGGTGTCGAGGGTCTCATCAGAGGAAGTAATGCTTCCATGGGCTGCATGGTAGAGGAAGAGAGGCTAAAAATAGGGGATGAACTGGAGACAAGCAGATGAACTGCAAGGCTGGAAGCTCCGTTCAGTGAAGTGCGGATGATTTTCCCTTCTGTTGCGTATCTCTATTCCCTAGCACAAAGGCTGGTGCTCAGTGACTGTATCTTCAGTGAGTCAATTACTGTTCTTCCCACTGTAAATTTAGCAGACAGACCTGAATTCAGCACAGACTTCATCGATGATTGGATGACTCGACCCTGGACTAGTCACCTAACTTTTCTGACCTTGGACTTCCTGTTTTGTAAATAGAAAACATGACAGCTCTTTTGGAATTTTATCACACGGGTTAAATGTAATGCCATATATGTGTTGAGTGCTTAGTACAGAGTCTGGCACTTTGGATCACTAGTAATTACTATAGGAGTAATAATGGGCTCCAAGAACCTGGTCAGTTTTGGAGGCTGTATCCAAATCGCTGCATTGAGTCAGGACACCAGTGCAAGTCCTAGAGCTGACTGGGTGGGCAGTGCTATGTATCCATGTCTGAGCGGGACATTTCTGAGCCTCAGTTTCCTCATCTACACGATTGGTGTAATACAGGAACCTACTTAACATGTGGTTCGGAGAACTGATAATACTCTGGTAAAGCATTAGTCCTGCCTGGCGTACTGCCTATGCTCAGTAGATGCTGCCCCTAGTACCTGCTTCCGTGGAGCTGGGGAAGTCCTGAGGAGGAGGGGCTTTGCTGAGGGTGGAAGGCTGGGAGCTTTGGACATGCTAAGCTTGAGATGGCAAAAGACATGAAGCGGAGCTGTGATGTAGACAGTTAAAGATACGAATCCAGGAGAGAAGCCTGGGACAGAGACACAAATTTGGGAGCCATCAGTAGTTAAAACTAGTTGCTATCAAATTAACTCTCATAGAAATGTCTCACATGTTAGAGTAGAACTGTGCTTCACAAGGCTTACAATTATTGAATTTTCTGAAGTAGATTACCAGACCTTTCTTCTGAGGCATCCCTGTGGACTCCAACCTCCAACTTTTAGGTTATCAGTGAAGCGTGTTAGCTAACTACCACCCGGATTCCATGTAGATGACATGTAAAGCCATGGGCTAGATGTGATCACCAAGGGAGGGAGTGCTCAAAGAAAGGACAAGAACAAGGACTGAACTCCAGGGCATTTGACATTTTATACTCTTATATAGTGTGTGAGGCTCTGTAAAAAATGCTTTACAAAAATTAACTCATTTAATCCCTGTAATAATCCTTTCAGAAGGTGCCATTGTTATCCTCATTTTGCAAATGAGTTCTAGAAAGATAAAGAACCTGCCCAAGGTCACAAACCAGTGAGAGGTGGAGCTGGGATTCAAGCACTGGCAGGCTGCTCCTGGAGTCCCTGTCTCTTCCATTTCTTACTTTTTAGTGCTGACTGGACTTTCCGTGGGATTGCTGAATTTCTTAGTTCCTGTCTCTTGAGAGCAGAACTAGGTGAATCATCATGGAATAAATTGCCCTCAGAGGTGCCATTTAGCCTTGACATTCTAGGATCAATCCTGATTAGCATATCAGATTTTCAGTTGAGGAAAGTTATTGATCAAGGGATCAATAACTCTAATGCAAGGCTCTGCAAAGCCTTGGCAGTGGGAAGGCCAGACGTGTGTCCTGAGCCCCCCTCACACCATGGGGTCAAGGACGTGTATCTCCACCCTGGATGTTTACTGTCAGTACCCTGATGACTGACCTGAGGTGGGAGCCAGAGTTCAGCATGAAAGGCTAGTTGGCCCAGAGGGATTAGCCTTGAGACCCTTCTTTATCTGCACTGGGGCATAATTACTGTATTGGTTCAATGGCCCCATAAAACCTCACCGTGATACTGTAATATAGAGGCAGCTGGAGTTCATTTACCTCCCCTGGAAGGTACTCAGTGAGTGGCTGAACAAACAGGTGAACCTCCTGGTGAAGAGTGAAAGTGGGGGCAGGGGTGGGAGAGGCTGCGGGTTAGAAGCACGCAAGGACAGGACTCTTCAGACTGGAGTCAAGGGGGACGGAGCACACCTGAGTCAGGAGTCCCAGGGCCAGTGTCCTCCTTCCCTTGTGCTACCACGCCCATCCTGCCTTTGACACTGACTTTGTACTAGTGGCAACTAAGTAGAAAATAGCCGTATCCAGGGCAGAAGGAAATCAATGGGAAAGGGAGTGAAACGGGGCCTGGAGAGGCCTTCTGGTCCACTCTCGCCTACGTCCACTGGCCTGGAGCTTCTCAACACTCGTGTCATTCACAATCACGAGAGAGCTTGTCAGAATGCAGTGTCCGTGGCTGGATGGGAGACCTGCTAAGTCAGAAATTCTCGGGGTCAGGGCCCAGGGATTTCCAATGCGAAGCAGCCCTTCCCTCCCTGCACTCTCAGTAGACCATGGTGAAGACCACACTGTAAGGAACACAGCTTCAGGGCCTGTTCCAGACAGGCCTGATCAAACAAAAAGAAAGCAACAGCTTCTCAGTGCCCACCAGGTACAAACACTTAAGAAAGTATACAGAACTGGCACTATCCTGGAAGGAACTGCAATCTAACTAGAGGATGAAAGACACAGTTTGTGAAGAGTTAAATTAATTCTATAATATGCAAATCGGAATTCAAAACAATAGGGAGATAGCCCCCTCCAGAAAGCCTGACTCAGGGGTACACTATAGGGCAGAATGGAACTGCCCTGTAGTGTTTCCAAGGACAGCCTAGTGGATTTAAACTGCTGACCTTCTGGTTAGCAGACGTAGCGCTTAACCCACTACACCACCAGGGCTCCAGTAGGTAGATGGTCTGGCCAAATTGCCAATGGGAGGGAATACTAGTGAACGTCATTCAGTGGGCACCTACAGAATGCTATATTCTGTGCCAGGCACTCTACCTACTCTCATTTTTTAAAATTGCGGTAAATACATACAAAAGTTTGCCATTTCAACAGTCTTCACATGTGCAGTTCAGTGACACACTCACAGGTTCAACCATCACTCTTACCTGATCCTCAATTTTTCTGTCACCTTTCACAGCAACTCAGGGGACCCTAAGCATCAAGTCTCCCTCTCCTGTGTCACTTGCCCCCGGTACCCAGTAACACACTCTGGTCTGTACACACTTGCCTCCTCCAGGTGTTTCAGAGGCGTGGGCTCCTGTAATATCCATGCTTTTTTTTTGACTGGCCTGTTTCACTTGGTGGGATGCTTCCAAGGTTTACCCACGCTCTAGCACGTATCAGCTCTGTGTTTCTCTTTATGGGGAAATAATATGCTGTTTTATGTATGCACCCCATTCTGTTAATCATGCCATCTGTTGATGGGCACTTAGGCTGTTTCTGCTGCTGTTTTGGCTCTTGTAACTAATGCTGCAACGGACATTGATGTATGAGTGTCTCTGTGTGTTCTTGCTTTTAATTCTTTATGAACATCTCATTTACCTGTCACAGTAACTCTGAAAGGTAGATATTTTCTTACCCATTTAATAGTAAGTTAAGACTTTGGCTCAGATACCAGTTCTTCACAGAACAGCCTTCTCCAAGCCCTAGGAAGCTGATCAGGGCAGTGCTTCTAGGACCCTGAATATCCTCACGTGATGGCCTTTATTACATTGATGATACTAGGTTGTAATTGTTTGTTTACTAGTCCAGGTCTCCCACAAAATTTCAGGACAGATATTTGGTATTTCCAGAGCCTGGTACATGGTAGGAGTCCCTGGACGATACAAATGGTTGACATGCTTAGCTGCTACTAGAAAGGTCAGTGGTTTGAATCCATCCACAGCAGTCTTGAAAGAATGGCTCTGCAATCTACTTCTGAAAAATCAACCACAAAAGCCCTATGGAACACACTTCTCAGAATTATGTCACACATGGGTTGCCACAAGTTGGAGTCAAATGAGTACCAGTTGTATGTCTGAAATCTTAGAGCTAATAACTGAAGGAACCAAGTGACTCCAAAGCCCACCCTCCCAGTCCCCACTCTCACTCCCGCACCGACCCCGCAGCCCCACAGCCATCTGACACTGACGGGCCACACTCTAGAGATAACTGCAGGGAAGACTCTCCAGGTTGGAGTGATCAGAGAAGGCTCCCTGGATGAGGTGAACTTGGCAGGACAATTAGAATTTGGAAAGACAGCTGAAAGGTGAGTAGGCATTTCTGGCAGGCTGAGACACGATGGTGGGGTTCTACAAAGTGCGTACTTCCTCCAAGACTAAAGGCCCCCAGGGACTCTAGGAGACTGCAACCACCCTCTAAGCTTTTCTAGCCTGCCCACTGGCTGTCACTTTATATCTAACTCACATTCCAGTTACTGCTGTTAAATTATTTTCCGTCAAAATCTCCAGGGAGATGGTGAAAGCTCGATTGGTTCCCATGCCTAGACCAGAGTGACATAATGTATTCTATTAGTGTATTTATTCATTTGGAAAATCTCTTTTAATAACGAATGAGGTATTTTTCAGTTTCTATGAAGAAATAAAATTCTGTAACATGCATGATATATCGCACAGGGAAAAAGAGTCAAGACACAGAATAGTATCTTTGGATTACATTTTCGTTAAAAAGAACAATGTCAAAAAAACAAAAGAAAAGCACAAATATCTTTGTATGCATGCATCTGGAAAAGGTCTGGAAGGTTCTCAGCAGCTGGCTCTGGAAGATGAGATGGAGCAGGATCTGGGGTGTTTTATCTTTACAGTTTTGAGCTTTTGTCTTTTAAAGTAATGAGTGTTTTCATTTTACAATTGAAAAATAGGAGCTCTCAATGGGATTTTAAGTTGTTTTTAGTCTATCTGTGTTGTCCAACCGCCCTCCCCAAGCTTTCCTGTTACCTCACTGATGTTAGTTGCCATGGAGTCAACTCATGGTGACGTGATGTATAACATAAAATGTTGCCTGGTCTTCTGCCAGCTTCAGGATTGTTGGCATGCTTGAGTTCTTCAAGGTGGCTATTGTTTTATTAACTACAGTTTCCCTTTCCATTGTTAGTGTTAGGTGCCATTGAGTCAATTTCTTTTTTTTTTTTTTTATTATGACTGAGTGAAAATCTACATTGCCATATAAATTTACATGCCCACCTGTATGCAGCTTCCTTTGCTCTCCCTGCCTGGTGACAGCACACTATTCCTCTCTGCTCCATACATGTCTCATCCTCCCAACAGTCTCCTTTCCCCTCCTTTCCACCCACTCCCCTTCCTCCAGCCAGAGGTCAGCAGGATGATATCCTATAGATGTATAGAACCATAAAGTACATCCAATATATGGTCACTCTGCATCACCAAGTCCAATCCATTCCTGTCCAAAGAGTGGACCTTCGTTATTATTTATGGGCAAAGGTAGCATCAGGGCCAGGGGCCATGTTCCCAGGGGAACCCCGAAGCCACTGGACCATCAATTGCAGTCTTTTAGTGGAGATCTCAGGGTGCACCCCTTTTTATTCTTGTGTTGCCAGTGAGACTCAACTTAGTGAGCTCCATCGCGGCTATCACCGGTGGTGGCCGGGCACCATCTGGTTCTTCTGTTCCCAAGTCTGTGTAGGCACCCACTCACGTGGGTCTCTCTGTCTCCTGGGTTGTCTTTCACCCATGTCATTTTGGTCTTTGGTGAGCATCCGTTCCTGCTGAGTTGTGACCATTTGCTGTACCCCCACTGAGTCAATTTCTAACACCCTGTGACTTTACATGACAGAGAAGAACTTCCCATTAGGTTTTCTTGGCTATAATCTTCAGGGAAGCAAGTGATCTTTAAAGATCGCTAGGTCTTTCTCTAGCTGAACAACAGGGCAGGTTCAAACCTCTAACCTTTCCATAAGCAGCCAAGTGTGTACTCTTTTGTGCCACCAGACCTCTCTTACTGTACCTACTGGGGCAATCCACTTCATTGAGGGTTACCCTTGTTTTCAGTGACCCTCTGCTTTACCAAACAGGATGTTCTTTTCTAGGGATTGTTCTTTCCTCATGACATGTTCAGAGCAATTGAGCCAAAGTCTGGCTGTCCTTATTTCTGAGGCACATTCTGATTGTATTTTTTTCTAAGACTGATCTGCTCATTCTTCTGGAAGTCCATGGTATGGATGTTCAATATCCTTCACCAGTGCCACAATTCCACTGCATCAGTTCTTCCTCTACCCTCCCCCTCCCCCAGCCCCTTGTTATCATCCAGTTGTTGCACTTAAATGAGGTAACTGAAAAGTCTGCAGCTTGGATCCGATGCATCTTGGTTATTAAATGATGTCTTTGCTCTTTAAAACACTAATGAGATCTTTGGTGGCAGGTTTTCCCGGTGCAGTATGCTGCTTGATTTCTTGTCTGCTGCTTCCATAGATGCTGATTGTTGAGCCAAGGAGAATGAAATGTTTGGCAACTTCCTGCTATAAAAGTTATTAGCAATAATAATAATAATCTTTTTTTAAAGTGGAACAACTTGAGGAGCACTGGACGTGTAGCAAACAACTGAGAGCTCGCTTGCTAACCAAAAGATCAGCAGTCTGAAGCTATCGGATGCTCCTTGGAAACCCTATGGGGCAGTTCTACTCTGTGCTACACTGTGTTAGGAATCAGAATTAACCTGATGGCAGTGATTTTTTATTTTTATTTTTGGTTTGGAACAGTGTGTGATGTCGTAGGCAGGACATTCGCGGAAAGCAGCAATGACTTTCTAAACTTGACTCCTGAGAGATCCAAGCATCGAAGAAAGCTGTGTAAATCAATTCGGTCCCAACTTGACAAAACATGTTAAGAGCTAGAAGACTGTCCCAGACTCCTTGGCTTTGTAATCTCCTCCTGAAGCTTTAGAGAAAGGAAATACTTTAAAAAATTATCCTGCATACAAAGAATCCTGTGGTAGCATTATACTTAATGGAGGTAGCTGGGATCCTCCTAAAATTTCAACAGCAAACAGCAGAGATGGTTAATATTCCCATTAATGAAATATCATGTAACAATTTCTAGCAGTGACAGCTTTATAGAGACATGAGACTGTGTTTACAAACTAATGCTAGGTGGTGAAGCATAGGATGCAATATTGCATTTACATAGTAATTACAGCTGTTATATCACTGTTACAACTGATGAAAAACAGAGAGAGAAAGGATTAAAGAGAACAGGGGAAAGAGGAAGGGAGAGAGGAGAAAAACCAAAAACAGTTATTGTGTTAGGGAGATGGAATTATGGGGGAAATTTGGAAGTTGTTTTGGTAGTAGACATGAAATATACACAGAGGTTCTGTGACTGTGGGGAAGTCAACTATTTCTCTGAACCGTTGTTTCCTGCTTTGTAAATAGGGACAATAATTGTACCTACTTCAGGGAGTAGTTCTGAGTATTAAATGAGATAATTCATGTAACACGTTTAGGAGTGTGTTCCCAGGCATAATAAGCACCCAGTAAATGTTAGCAGTTATTGTAACAACTATTTCACCATTGTTATTAACAGTGAGGGCAGTAGGAGTGTACATGCCATAACCTTTCTGAAAAGCAGTATACTAATAGATATAAAGGATTAAATACAAAAACCCTTCATTCAGGGATTTCACATTTAGGATTTCCTTCTTAGCAAATCAGCCTAGCGACGTATTTGACAAGTATACCAGGAGGTGTGAACAAGAACGTTTACCTGAAGTTTATTTATAATGAAAAAAGATCGGAAACAATCTAAACATTCAGCAGTAGTTGTGTAAATTATGAAACATACATACAATTGACTACTCTGGGGTTGTGAAAAAGGATTTACTGTAACTTACATAATGCTATGGACATAGAGAAACTCTGGTGCTATATAGCACCTCAGTCATTTCTTGGAAACTGTATGGGACAATTGTAGTCTGTCACATATGGACATGTATCTTTATAATTACATAAAAGGAGATGGCAGACAGTATAATCCCATTTATATAAGAAAGTACATGTACATTAAAAAAAAAAAACTGTTGCCATTGAGTTGATTCCAAATCACAGGGACCCTATGGGACAGAGTAGAACTGCACCCTTAGAGTTTCCAAGGAGTAGTTCATGGATTCCAACTGCCAGCCTTTTCATTAGTAGACAGACACTGAAACCACTGTGCCACCAGAGATCCTCATGTATATTAATGCATTTAAAAGTCTGAAAGGTTGGATACCTAAATGTTGTCAAGGGCCACCTCTGCTGAGATTGTCATTTGCTCTGAATTGTTTTACATTGTAATAGTTATATTTCATCATTAGGAAAATGCATGACGATTATGTATAGTGTAAGATTGTTTTGTGCCTTGAGGCAGTCTCTTGAGATATAAATGAAAGAAGCTAGCAAAAAAATTTGGGACCCTCATACAATCAAGAGCGCAGCATGGGGAGTGGCGCGTGTCCTTCAGACCTGAGGTTCCTGCACCAAGACGCTCTCTGACCAAAGACTGATGCAACACAAGGATCTTCCGCCAGAGCTGACAAAGAGGGAAAGCCTTGCTCTGGAGTCAACACTCTGACTTGGACTAGTAGCCTAGTCCAAGTGTAAGAATAAACTTTTCTTTGCTAAAGCCATCCACTTGCGGTATTGCTGTTAGAGCAGTAACAGCTGAATAAAACAAGAGCATTATACTTGTACCACAAATGTATTTGCTTCAGAGAGCAATGCCATGAGGAAGACAAGGCAAAGTGTTACCACTTTTTGCCAACCTGGTTCCAAGTATGAGGTACTGGAACTGGAAGTTGGGGTTCTGGATTCCTTGAACAAAGTACAATTACTGAAAGCTCCTAGCCCACTGCCCGACACAGAGTCGGTCTTCCCTACATCCCAGCTACTCCTCTTCCAAGTCTTCTCAGTGGGTCTCTGTGTGTTCAGGTTCATGCATTGCTGCTCCCCCTGGTTCCATTCTCCACACCCTTCTTGCACCTATTTTCCTTCATGCTGCAGCTCAGCTCAGTTTCCTTTCTTCACTGTGGCCCTTCCCACCTTCGTCACACTGCTCTCTTTCTGCAACATCCTCTGTGTTCTCTGTCTCCTTCAACTTTCCTACTTCTCTACACATGCAAATCCTCTCGGTCCTTCAATGTCAGTATCAAATACTAGCTCCTCCCCAAAGACGTCTGTCCCAAATCCCTCAGTTGGATGCCATTGCACTTCTTCCATCCTCCAGGACACATGGCTCTTTCCTGGGCTGCACCATGTTCTGCTAGCGCATGAGATCTCTGCAAGGCTTGTGGCTTTTTTCAGATGAGGGTGGAAGCTCTTTAGGGGAAGGTTTATGTCTCATTCACCTGTGTTTCTTTGGTGCCAACTGGTATGCGGTAGGTGCTTGCTGTGCTTTGACTGATCAATGAGGTGGTGAGGGGGTAAGGAAGGGATGTTGGGAGCACAGATAGGTGGCAGGAAGATGCACAGAGGGAGGATGGTTTAAGCACAATGGCTTCTCAAATGGAGTCCCAGCCCTGGCCTTGCTGGGAATAACAGTGGGATGACAGCCAGCACCGCAACAGGGTAAACGACCTCTGGGCTCTGCCCAGGTCCAGGTCCTGCCCATGTCGTAAAATTGTGAATGATTCCTTTTCTGGGGTGGGAGGGAGAAATGGGGTGATTTAGAGGTTGAGAATCAGCAGCTGGGAGAGTTTATAAGCCGGAGCAGCAGACTCTTAGGCATCAAGGTCTTCTTCATCCCTGACTCTCCGATCTCCACTCAGCAGCATGGCCTTCAGCGGCAAGTATGAGGTGGAGAGTGAAAAGAACTATGAGGAATTCGTAAAGCAGCTGGGTAAGTGAGGTCCTTCTGCACATGTCTTCCCCAGGATTGGCTTGTCACAGCGGGCTCTAGGACAGAAAGCTGGGACCCTTGGTTAGAGTAGGACAGGCCATCATTAATTAATATATTAATTAACTCACACATCTGTCGAGCGAATAGGCTCTGGGGTTAATAGGAGTGCACAGTCTTTGTCTTCTAAAAGCTCATAGAGTAAGTATTAACAGCTCCACTTGTTGATGGAAAACTTGAGGGCCAGACAAACTGAGTTCTAGTCCAAGGTAGGTAGTAATTGGTAAAGCTGACATTTCTTACTCATTCCAACATTTATTGAGTACCTGCTATATGCAAGGTCTATCTTAATGTGAAGGAGCCTTGCTGGCTCAGTGGTCAAGTACCTGACTCCTAACCAGATTGAAGGTTCAAACCGACAAGCCGCTCCAGGGGAGAAAGTTGTGGCAGTCTGCTTCTGTAGACTGTAGCCTTGAAAACCTAACAGGGCAGTTCTGCTCTGTCCTACAGGGTCTCTAGGAATTAGAATCAACTCAAAGGCCACAGGGTTTTCTTCAGTTTTAGCCCATGTTACCTATGGGTACCTCCATGTAACATGCCCAAGGTCACATTGAAAGCCAATGGTAGATGTCGCATTAGCGCCCAAGACCTTACGATGAGTGGTATTCCTACATCCCGTCTGGGCACGGTGGCCAAGGGCTTAGTGTAGATTCCAGCTTTGATAAGCCACTCACCCAGCCACTGAATGAACAGGCCTCTTACTGCGCAGGGCACTGGAGGCAGGAAGATCAGAGATCCCACCTCTTCTCTTGCTTTTCCACACCCGGCACTGGCTGTGAGGAAGCAGTGAGATGATGATGCAACAATCCTGCAGAAACTCCAACGCACTAAGCGTGAGGCTATGCAATGGCTAAGATTCAGAGGCCAGCTCCTGAAGGCTTGCAGACTACTGCACGTGGCCCCATCCTCCCCACTAGCTGGGCCAGAGAGGCCAGAGAACAGAGCCTCAGGGAAGTCAGAGCCCATGTGAGTCCATTCTTGGCAGTGGTCCCTATGAGAACAGTGACTTGACTTTGTCCACAGAAGTCTAGTGCTGTGGAACTGGAAGTGAGTCATGCTCTGTTCTACGTCTAGTTTTGTTGCTAATTTGCTCTGAGACCCTGGGAAGTCTGTTCCTGCTCTGGGTCTCAGTTTCTTTATCTGTAAAGTAAAAACATTAAAAGACAGTCTTGAAGTTCACATTTATTTTGGAGCTTATGTGTTTGGCAGGTGACTTTCAAATTTATAATACACTAACATGATATATTTTATCACAAGGGCCCAAACCAAACTCTTTGCTGTCTTGCCAATTCTAACTCAGGGAGATCCCATGTTTTACAGAGTAGAATCGAGCTCCATAGGGTGTTCTTGGTTGTAACTTTTATGGAAGCAGATCTCCAGGCCTTTCTTCCACAGTCAATGGGTAGGTTTGAGCCCACCATCACATTTAGTTTAATGCTTGCAATGGCCCTGTAAGAATGGCCTTCTCATCTACACGTTGTCAATGGGAACACTGAGGTTTGGAGACATAATGACTCAATCAAGCCAAAAATTTGAAGCCATCTCTGAGGGACCGCACTCTTAACCTCCAGGCCAGCCTGAAGGAAGGATTTTCTAGGGTTGTAAGCAGCTCTTACATGACACTCTGCCTGTCCCCCTGCCAGGGCTTCCCAAGGCTGAAATTGACAAGGGCCGGAATTTCAAGATCACCGAGGTGCATCAGGATGGGCAAAACTTCACCTGGACCCTGCACTACCCTGGGGGTCAGTCCATAACCAACAAGTTCACCATTGGCAAGGAGAGCGAGATCGAGACAATAGGGGGTGCCAAGTTCAAGGTAACGGCCAGAGGCTGCCCTCCTGCTTTCCTTAGGCCTCTCCATCTCAAACTTACCGTCCCTGCTCACCAGACTGAGGGCTCTTCCTCTGGTCTAGCCTGCAGCGCTAAAAGCTTGAGTTACTTGGTAATTGAACCATCTGGCTCCAGTCAAAAATGGTCACTACAATAATAATAAAAATATTTACAGAGCACTGAATATGTCCCCTATACTTAGTCAATATACATCTTAATGCAGTTCATCCCTTGTGGTCACCAGAACTGAACTGGTGGTTGTTAACTGCCATCAAGTCAGCTCCAACTCATGACGACCTTATGAAATGTCATCCAGTTCTGTACTATCTTCATGATCATTGCCATATTTGAGCCCATCGTTGTGGCTATTGCGTCAATCAATGTCATCGAGGATTTCCCTTGTCTTCGATGATCCTCTGCTTTACCATGCGTGATGTGTTTTTCTAGCAACTGGTCTTTCCTGATGACACGCCAAAGTCAGCGAGCTGAAGATGTGCTGTCCTGACTTCCAAGGAACATTCTGGCTGTGTTTCCTCTAGGGCTGATGTGATAGTAGTCTTTGGTAGCACTACAGTTTAGATGAATCATTCCTTCTGTCTTCCCTTTTCACAGTCCAGCTTTCACATGGGTATGAAGCCATTGAAAAGACCATGGATGAGACTCCAGTTACCATAAAACTACTATCCCAATTTCACTGATGGGGCAGATGACTCATGGGATTGAGTAGCTTGTCCTCGGTCATATAGCTGGTGAGAAGCAGGCCTCCATACCCTGGAGGCTGGCTCCAGAGGGCATAACCCCTTTTTTATGCTGCCTCCCAGTGTGGCACAGAAATAAAGTGCCCAAGTCCTGGAGTCAGAGTTAGCTGGATTTGAGTTCATGATGCTTGACCTACAACTGTGTAGCCTCCGACAAGTCACCACACCTTCCATAGTCTCAGCTCTTTAGGATGCAACATGGGATTAGATGTAGTCCCTAATCAAGAGGTGTGGTGAGGATTAAACAAGATAATGCATGGAAAGCAGGTAGCACGGTGTCTGCCAGATAGTAAATGCTTTTAAAAAAAAAAAAGGAAATCTGTTTTTGTTTTACAGGTAAAGAAACTCAGACTCCAGGAACCCAAGCAGGGTGCCTAAGCTCCTGCAGCCACCAACTGTCCAAACAGGGGTTAGGACTGGGGCTGTTTGCCTCTAATGGTGAGACTTTCTCCACCACCTGGGGCCACCGCAGTGCACATGCCACCAGCCAGGACAGAGAGCAGCAGGCTGCTGATTAACTTGGCCTGGTAGGCCCTTTCTGAAAGAAGGTCTGGATGCCTCAGTGACTCCCGGCAACACCCGTCCACAGGCAACATATGCATTTCTGATTTTCCCGGAATAGTGTGTCTTAGGCAGCAGAGAAGTGAAAAGTAGCCGTCTGCTTCTGTCCCACCCAGGCTGGCCCCTCAGGCCTTCTACTCACATTCTGGGTCCCTCTTAAGACCCCAGTTGACAGGGAATGTACTCCACTCCTTAGATGGCCAAGATGCAGAATAAGTCATCATAATGCCCACATTCTGCAAGTAGGATTAAAAAAAAGAAAAAAAAAAAAACTCTTACTGATGTGTTTACATCAGTACACATCAATTTGCTGTATTCCTTTGAATGTCTGCATTACATCCTACAGTATGGAAAGGGCATCACTTATTGAACCGCTCCTTTCTTTGATGGGTAGTTAGGTTATAGGTTATTCACTATTGGATAACCTAAGTTGGATAGTAGGCTAGTCACTGTTACAAATAGTGCTTTAAGCGATATCCTTGGATGACACCAGCAGCATCGTTGTATTGATGATGGCAATTAACATTTACAGAGTGCTTACCACGCGTAGGCACTGGGCTAAGCGCTCTATGTATACATGTAGTTTTTTTTTTCTTTTCCCCGTTTTCTCTCTTCCCCAGCCCTTGCTAACCTCTACTTTCTATCTCTATGACTTTGCCTATTCTTGATATATCACATAAGTGGAATCATATGATATTTTTCCTCTTGTGGCTGGCCGATGTCATTTAGCATAATGTTTTCCACGGCTATCTATGTCATGGCATGTTGTACAATTTCATGTCTTTTTATCGCTGAATAATATTCCATTGTGTGTTGTCAATGGCAAACGGTTTGTTGTCAGTGGTGTGTCTGTGCTGCATTTTGTTTATACCCACTCATCTGTCGATGGACACTTGGGTTGTCTTCACCTTTTGGCAATCACGAATAATGCAGTGAACACTGGTATTAAAGGATCTCTTTTGAGTCCCTGCTTTCAGTTCTTCTAGGTAGATACCTAGGAATGAAATTGCTTGTATTGGGTATCTCATTTTAAATGATTTAATCCTCACAACAACTCTATGTGAAAGTAGAGAAGAGGAAACTAAGACATAGATATTGTGACTTGCCCAAGTTACCAATGTAATTGTGTATCCACAAGGTAAATCTGTTGGAGGTCCAGCTGGCACCTTGTCCTTGAGGGCCTGGCCTGCATTGGGGGACATGCCTACTCTGATCAGTGGTATAATTCCCTTCCAGGCCACTGTGCAGCTAGAGGGCGGAAAGGTGGTGGTGAAGTTCCCCAACTATCAACAGACCTCGGAGATCGTGGGTGACAAGCTGGTGGAGGTGAGTGTCCTGCTGGCTCCTGGGATAATCAAAACGCTTTCTGCTCACAGCCACAGACATCTTGGGTGGCTCCCTCTTCCCCCATTTTGTAAGCATTTTGTAAGCATTCCTCCCGCCGCCTCCAGCCAGTCCTCAGCACCCCCTGACAAGCTATCATCACCCCTCTTCTAGACTGAGCTTTGTTTTGTCTCCCTTTACACTCCATCTTTCACACACCTCACATGCTAATTACTCATCACTGCTTTGAAACTGCTTCCTCAAGCTGGTGAATCAAGCCTAGAATCCTCAGCTTGACCTTCAAGGCCTGTGCTCCTTTCCTCTAGACTTGGTTTAAGGTGAGAAGTCAAGGAAACAAGACTGTGCTCTACCCATCCCAGCAGGCATGCTCTGCCCATCTCCTTGAACTGGCCACACTGTTCCTGAGCTGGCCCCACCCTCTCCTACCTCCCTGTCTTTGCCCACCCTCTGCTCTGAATTCCCTTTTCTCCTATTTGCTTTTCCAAATCCCACTTATTCTTCAGGATTCTTTCCAGATGTGTGTTCTTCATCCCTTCCCTGATCAGAATGGTTCCTGCCTCCTCTGGGCGCTCCCACACCTCTTGGTTGGCCCACATACTCCGCTTTCCCTGGAAGATGCTGCTTTCCTACACTGGGTATCAGAACCAACTGACAGTGAGAGTATGTCTCCATGGTCTGAGACCCAGGGCACTGCACCCAGTGGGCCTTCAACGAGCAGCATTCCCTTGCCTGCCCTTTCCCTCAACCTGAGGGTCCCTGAGTACATTGTCCATATGTGCCCATCTCATCACCAAGTACCTAAAAGGTTTCTATAAACACTGTCTGGTGCAGTGGCTGGGTGTGGCCTCTAGACCTTGGGAGGGGGACTTGGCTTCTCTCAACTCCAATTTTCTCATCTGTACAATGGAAACAACCTCAGAGGGTTGCTGGGAGGATCAAATGGGATAACCCAAGAGTAGTGCCAGGCATGGGCAAGTTGAAATGGACTGATGGAAAGTTACTTCACCAACACTCATATTACCCCTTAGAGTTAGTTAGCACTTTCACCACTTTGAGTCTATGTGGTGACTCTCAGGGCACAGATAAGGAAACTAAGACTCAGGGAAGGGATGCACCTGAGCCACAGCTTCTCAGAGCTGGGACTGTAGTTTGCCATCCTTCAGCTGTGCCTCATGGTTGCCCTGGGGTCCATGCGTCAGAACTGGGCACTGACTCCCTTTGTTCTGGCTGTTTCTTTCAGACCTCTACTGTCGGAGGTGTGTCCTACGAACGTGTGAGCAAGAGGGTAGGCTAAGCCACTAGCCTGAGGCCCATGGGGGCCTAAAAGCCACAAATAAAACTGGTATAAGAACAGACACTCTGGTCTTCCAACAGTCTCTGTTTTTGTTTTCTGGTGTCTTGGAGCAGCTTCTGGTGGGTGTGTGTGGACAAGCTATGAGGGTGGCCACACGGTCCCCATTTGGGCCTGAGTTCCCTGTGGAACCTGGGTCATGGTAGAGGGAGACCAGAAAACAGGCTGCAAGACTCCTGATCCCAGCGAGAGGCCAGAGGCAGCCTTTAAGAAGCAGGGTGGGCACAATGTTGGGGACCTATTGCACCACCCTGCCACCCACCCCTCTGTCTGAGACCACTCATCTTCAGTTCTTGGATTGAGACCACATGTTGCTTGAAGGCTCCTTTAGAGAGACACATATCACCTGGGAGGGTAAACATGCTGACTCTCTGGTGAATCTCAGGCAGGCCAGGACTCAAAGTGGGGACAGGAGGGAAAGACTCCAGTTGCCAAGCTCCAAGGCTGGGCAGACACCCGGGCCAGTGCCCCCAAGCTAAGCCAGGAAAGTGCTTCAGCTTAGATGTGGCTCAACTGTTAATCTCTTGTGGAATTTTAGGCAAGATTCAGTTTACCTACTGATAACAAAGGGGGCGAGCAGGACCAATGAAAGACTGAGGGAAATGATCTTCCCTGAGATGGCAAAGGGTCAGTGGGGGTGAAGGGAAGTACCTATCTGAGTCTCCACCTTCAATTCCTTACGGTATATACTAGGAGTGGAATTACATATATTGAATATATTTGTATTACATAATTTGATCTTCATAACTCTATCAGGCAGATACAATTACTCCCATATTAGAGGTGAGGAAACTGAGGCACAGGGACTGTATGGGATATCCTGATTTGGACTAGTGGGTTTGGATGAGGACCTGGAGCAATTTCGAGAGGTAGTGGTGGGCTAGGAAAGGAGGTTGGACTACACCGTTGGTAGGTGTCTGGAGCACTGGGTTGAGAAGGATTCTGAGGCAGCACTTGGGTTGAGCAGATACCCTGTGACTGATGTCTGTGTCTGCCCAGGGTGTGGTAGTGAGAGGGTGGCCTGCTTGCTTTCCTTGGCCTGTCAACCTCTCACTCAGAGCACTAAACATGACTCAAGCCATCCTCTTCTCTCCTTGGACACTTTGCCACATCTGCGTACCTCCTCGGCTTCTTTTTATCCAACATTTTTCTGTATAGCAATTCATTTATTTTTACTATAATGGAAACTTCAAATCACTTCAGTACATGGAAAGCCAATATCATTTGGCATAAATAGATGAAAACCATTTTTTAAAAATCCAAGTTGAGTTAAGACGGAAGGAGTACTCAAGTTATGCTGAAGTCCACTTGAGTACTCCTTCCATCTTAACTCAATACTGCAAGGATAGAGTAGCTGGGGCGGGGGGCGGGGGCCATGCCCTTAGGTGAATTACAGGCCAATTGGCACAACTAGCGTTTTGCTAAGAGAGCTCGCTACACCCCACATTGGTGAGTGGCGTCTGGGGTCTTAAAAGCTGCCAAGCTGCCATCTGAGGACACAGCAAATGGTCCCAACTCAGCAGGAACGGATGCTCACCAAGGACCAAAGTG
The DNA here is from genome assembly GCA_028571685.1 of Heterohyrax brucei. Classification (NCBI taxonomy): domain Eukaryota; kingdom Metazoa; phylum Chordata; class Mammalia; order Hyracoidea; family Procaviidae; genus Heterohyrax; species Heterohyrax brucei. The sequence continues at coordinate 179,021,135 of CM053141.1, forward strand.
ACATGCGGTAAAGACAACCGAGAAGACAGAGAGACCCACAAGAGTGGGTGCCTACATCGACTTGGGATCGGAAGAACCGGATGGTGCCCGGCCACCACCAGCGATAGCCATGATGGAGCTCACAGAGAGGAGCCTCACTGGCAACACGAGAATAAAAAGAGGTGCATCATGAGATCTCCACTAAAAGACCTCAATTGATGGTCCAGCGGTTTTGCGGTTCCTCTGAGAACATGGCCCCCTTCCCTGATGCTGCCCTTTCCCATAAATTATAACAAAGGTCCACTCTTTGGACAGGAATGGATTGGACTTGGCGATGCAGAGTGACCACATATTGGAAGCACTTTATGGTTCTATACATCTGTAGGATATCATCTTGCTGATCTCTGGCTGGAGGAAGGGGAGTGGACGGAGAGGAGGGGAAAGGAGGCTGCTGGGAGGATGAGACATGTATGGAGCAGAGAGGACTAGTGTGCAGTCACCAGACAGGGAGAGCAGTGGAAGCTGCATATAGGTGGGCATGTAAATTTATACGGGAATGTACATTTTCACTCAGTTATGTTAAATAAAAATAAAAATAAAAAATAAAATAAAATAAAATAAAAATCCAAGTTGAATGATATTGATCTTCAGCTACACTGTTGCCTGTCCAAGGTCCTGAGCCTAATGCCTCTCTCTGCGGAAAGGATGAAGGATATACAAGAGCCTCAACAGTATCCCATGGATGGATGGAGAAGACTGTCCCTACCAAGAGAGTTGGATTATCTAAGGCAGACAGTACTTGAATTATCTCTAATATCACCAGGTGTGCCACACCCACATATATGCCATAAGAAATGATGTTTTCCCAGAGTCTTAGATATCCAAAAACCCACTCGTTGCTGTCAAGTTGATTCTGACTCATAGTAACCCTATGGTACAGAGGAGAACCACCTCGTAGGATTTCCAAGGAGTTGCTGAGGGATTAGAACTGCTAAGCTTTCTGTTAGCAGCAATAGCTCTTAATCACTGTACCCCTGGGGCTCTGTCTGGTACACAGCAGGCACTTAATAAGAGCTACCTGCCCTAAGGTCCTTCCAACTCTGTGACATCTATGGCCTTTCATTCTTGTGGCCAGCTTTGGCCTGGACAAGCAGCCCAACTCACTGGCAAGGTACTCCTGGCTGCCTTTCCCATTCTGCCCTGCAATCTTGTTTATTTTTCCAAGAATAGCACTCAGCCTCTCTCCACGAACCCACCCACCAAGCTAGACCCTATTAATTCCATTGTTTTGTCAAGACTTATTGCTAATTAAGTGAACTAGGTAAGCATTAAATTAAACTAGTGGTGTTGCTGTTTCCCCTCCAGACTGAATAATTACTTATAATGAGCTTGGATAACAAGTCTCTAAATAACCAAGAGTTAACCATAATTAGGCTGAAAACTGAGAAAGAGAAGAGAGAGAAAAGCAGAGTAGTGAATGCAAGATTGTTTTTACTGTTGTAATTGATGCAAGGACAAATTCAAAGTTTTGGCAAGATAGAAATTCTTAGGCCAGTGTTGTTATTCCGGGGACTCAGGCAATTTCAGGACCTCAGAGCTCAATAGTTTAAATCCTACATTTCATAAATTTGGAGTCAAAGTTCAGAGAGGGGAAGACACTCACCTGAGGTCACACAGAAGGGAGCAAATCTCTGAGAGTCATGTGGGGCATGGCATCACTGGTTGATCAGGGCTGGAGCTTCTCAATCCAGTTTATGAGGGTCATGGATTAAGGGTATCTGGGAATCTGGGCAGGGAGCCTTCCTCAGCTCATGGAACAGACAGTGGGTAAGGGCTTCAGACTGCCAGGGCTCAAATCCCTCTTCTGCCGCTTAATAGCTGTGTCACCTTGACGTAAGTTCATCCACTTCTGGGATGAGCTCCAGTTTCATCACCTTTAAGTGGACTAACAAGTGTACCTACATAACAGAGTTGTCGTGCCACAAACGTACTAAACACTAGCTGCTGCCACCACCGGCACCAGCACCAGCACCATGGTCGTTTCACTTACCACCACCATCATTCTCCGGTCAGTGTAATTAAAGGGTCAGGAATGTCTCTGCCACCAACTTGCAAGGCCCCTGGACTTCCCTGAGCCTTAGCTTGTCCATGTGTAAGCTGTACCAAGATGCTCCTTTGGTTACAGGGCAGTTGCAATAATAAAAAGTGAGAATGTACATGAATGACTTTCTAAGTTAGAAGAGTGTTACCACTTTGTCACTCTGCTCAAGAAGTAGTAGTGACTTCTCACTCCACAGACTTACTTTTTCGTGCCCTCCACCATTCATCCAGGGCACCGTTTCTTCACTCCAGACACATCCATCTGGCAAAGGCCATGGCTGCCCAAGGTGTTGAAGGCCACCTCCAGGTGGCACTCCATCGCCTCTGCCTGCTGCCCCATGAGTGCCAAGGTGGACAGGTGGGCAATGCAATTCTGATTGGAACTTGGTTGTGGGTGAGTTTGTTTTACCTGGTGGTGACATGGTCTGGGAGGCCACATGAACTCCTTGGTCAGGCATATCTAAACTGGAAACCCTGTCCCGCCCCCACCCCCCCGCAACAAGACCCTCAGCCTTCCTGTGCCTTAGTGTCCTCATATGGAAAATGGGACTACTACTGCTAGCTCATGGTGTTGGGAGGACTGCAGAAGAGTAAGGGAATGAGGAAGCACGAGATCTCATTAAACCAACCTGTTGCCATCGAGTCACCTCTGACTCGCAGCAACCCTACAGGACAGAGTAGAGCTGCTTCGTAGTGTCTCCAGGGAGCAGCTGGTGGATCTGAACCACGATCTTTTGGTTAGCAGCCTTAACCACTTAACCACTACACCACCAGGGAAGCACGAGGCAGTGTCAAGTACAAGGTCTGATAATTAAGTTCGCGAACTCATCCTAGAAAAAGTGCTACATTATCTCTTTGCTGAGTATCACTACAGTCACCTTCAAAGTACTCGCCTTGGGAAGCTATGCACCATCGCCAGTGCCTAGTCCACCCTTCAAAGAAGTTTTGGAACTCTTTTTCTGGAATGGCCATCCGAGCTGTCATCACATCAAGCTTGATGTCCTGAATGTCATCAAAATGTCTTCCTTTCAATATTTCTTTTATCTTCAGGTAAAGAAAAAAGTCATTGGAGGCCAGGTCAAGTGAGTAGGGAGGGTGTTCCAATACAGTTATTTGTTTACTGGCTAAAAACTCCCTCACAGACAACTATATACAATTAAGTTGAAAGACCTGTCACCATGCCAAAGTGCGCAATGGCCATTATAGACAGAGTTCCAAAATTGCTTGGAAGTGTGGACTTGGCACTGGAGTTGGCGCATAGCTTCCCAAGGAGAGTACCTTGAAGGTGATCACAGAGATATTCAGCAGTAAAGGTATGCAGCACTTCAAACAACTAAGTTTGCAGATTTAATTGTTGGACTTCATACAAGGCCTGGAAGACAGAAAGGAACTGTTAATTCTAATGCTCTTCTCGGTTGTTTTCCACTGGTGAAAACAGGCACACATGGGGTCAGTGTCCGTAGAGCAGGGAGAAGTTTCCAAACCTGGCTGTCCCAAGAGGATCTTCTGGATATCCAATTAAAAGGACAGATGCCCAGACCCTGTTGGACCTGCTGAATGCTATAAAGATTCTACAAAGACTGAACTATCCTTGGGACATGCTCCCAAACTAGGCATGACCTTGGAGACTGTTCCAATCCAACATTCCCATTTTACATATGAAGAAAACAGATCTAGAAAAGGGAAGTGATCTGCCCAAGTCTATACAACCAGGGAGCACAGAAGGCCTGGGTTCCTGTATATCCTGTCTGGTGTGTGTCTGATACAGGCAGGAGCCTGAAACCCTGATCACAGCTGGCCCAAGTGCTTAGCAGCTTGAGCACCTGGATTCATCCTTCTTTAACGTCAGAGCTGAACTGGAGCCAGGCAAAACTCAGAGGCTCACCTGAGCCCCCAAAGGAAGGAGAGTCTCACCTATACGATATTTACAACAGTAACTGGCTGCTGAGATTGCTTATAGACAAGCAAACACCTCATGAGATGTGGTTTCTCGGCCTGCAGGTTTAGGGCCATGTTTTAATGGAACATTCCAGTTAACTGGGTTAACATCAAGTTTACTGCTTCTGTTCCTCAAAGAACTCAGTGCTGAACAAGGATACCACACAGTCTGTGCTGTCTTACCACAAACCTGAAGTGCAGGTCAGTTGACAGCCTTGTCGTCTTACAAATGAAGTGACAGTAGTGAGAAAAGAGGTGACTACTCTCAAGGTCTCAAGTTCACCCAGCTAAAAGCAGAAAGTCAGACTTTCCACCCCTCTGGGCCTGTTTGCCCTTGTCTACACTCTAGAAGTTGCAAGTTTCCATTTCAGCAACAGACGTATCCGCCCCCCGCACACACATATTTATCTTTTCTTAATAAGCTAAAGTCCTGGAGGAGTACAGCACTGCGCAGATTCTATGTTCAATGGCCTTAGCAGGAAGGTTGCTTCAGAATTTGGCACAGACCACGCCACTGTTTCCACGAGTGAAAGTAAGTCTCCTCAGTTTACTCCGGTTTTGTCAGGTTTGCCGCCAGGAGTCACACTGGTCTGTGTTGTACGTGTAAGCACATCCCTTGCCTAAACAGAATTCAGTTTGTTTCATCTCAGGCATAAAAAGCTTGTTGCCGTCAAGTCAGGGCTGACTCACAGCAACCCTATGAGGATGGCCCTACGGGGTTTCCAAGGTTATATTCTGTACGGAAGCAAAGGGCTACATCTCTCTCCCCTGGAGCAGCCAGTGGGTTTGAACTGCTGACCTTTGGGTTAGCAGCCTTGTGCTGTACCACTGTGCCACCCAGGCTTTTATCTAGGGCACAGACAGCATCAGTTTTAAAGAGAACAGTGTGTTCCTTCTGATTCTGGAGACTCTGTTTATAGCCAGATAAAACAGCTTCAGATCACAGCCTTCCAGACATGTTTACTGGTTTGAAAGTCCTTGTCCCAGCAGGCTGCTGTCACAGGCTCAGAGACGGTGGAAACAGCCAGGTGTATTTTTATTGGCTTTCTATTATGTTAAGATTTTTAATCTTTAGAATCACCAACATCAGTAAATTTAATAGAAAATGTAGATTTATTCTTCTCTTAAAAAAAAAAAACAACAAAAACCTGTGGGTTTGGACTCAAGAAGCTCACTTCCCTGAAAGGCAGCACTTCATTACAGCTAAGGAGAAACCACCTCCCCCACTGGGACCCTGGCTCTGCAGTCAACAGGTCCACCACCTGCTGGCCCTACACATTTGATACCTGCCCACTCCTGGAGGCCATCTGACTTAAGTATCCTGTCTGACGCTGGGCTGCCTTTCGGCTAAAATTCGAGTCACCAGGGTCTTTCTTGCGGAGCAGACCCTAGTTAATGGGGGCTGGTAAGATTCTATTTTGGCACTTGGTCCCAAGACTGCCTTAGAAATATGTAAGTGCTCCCAGGGGTGGGGGTGGGCCGTTTCCTGGGCTGTTTGACCAGTTGGATGGCTTCCAGAACGTGGAAGCCCTACTTGGGCCCAAGCCAGTGCAGAACAGGCCCTCTTCTGTTCCTGATATCCCTCTTCATAGACAAGACTGGCAGCTCTGGGGAACCCTCCCACGGAGTCCTCGGGCCAGCCTCAAAGGGCAGCTTTGCCCACAGATGGGGCGGTAAATCACGTCAGCTCTTAGCAGATGCTCAAGAAGCTATCTGCCGTTGAGCACACTCTGAGAGAATCTGCTGCCTCTCTATACACCAGGAGGATGAACACCATGCCATTCTTTTCATTTATGAACCCATGTCCTTCTTCCATTGTGATGAGGTCTTTCTCTACCAGGTGAGCAGGGCTGCCAGGGAGCCTTTTGCTCATTCATTCAAAAACTTTGACTGAATCAGCACAGGCTGGTGGTGAAGATCCAAAGAATCTGAGTTTGAACTGTGGTCTCTTCATTTACTACTGGCGTCTAGCCTCCTAAACGAACCAGCCTTCTACTCCTCAGCTTCCTGACACACGCAATACAGCCAGTAAGAGTTCCTACCTCAGATTATAAGAAATATAGAGCACAGCCATTAAGCAATTATACAAACTAACAGGATCATTTCAGGTGGTTTTAACAGCTATTCAGAGAATTAAGTGGGGGAGGACTAATAAGGCAGTAGAGGGGGCCTGGTGGCACAGTGGTTAAGGGCTCTGCCGCTACCCAAAGGGTCAGCAGTTTGAATTCACCATCCACTCCGTGGGAGAAAGACATGCAATCTGCTTCTATAAAGATTTAGGGCCTTGGAAACCCTGTAGGGCAGTTCTACTTTGTCCTACAGGGTCACTATGAGAGGAATGGATTCGATGCTAGTGACTTTGAGAATGGAGTAAGGACCTCTGGTGGAGCAAATGGTCAAGTGTTCTACTGCTCACCGAAAGTGACGGTTCAAATGCATCCAGTGCAGGCGAAAGACCTGGTGGACTGCCTCTGTAAAGATGACAGCTAAGAAAGCCCTATGAGGCAGGTCTACACTGTCACATGGAACTGCTTTGAATCACAAACAACTTGATGGCAGCTAACAAGAGAGACTGGGGTTATCACAGAGGCCTTTTTGGAAGGTGCAATGTGAGCTGAGACCTAAAGCGAAGGTTTTCCACTTCAGCATTATTCATGTTTGGGGCAATATATATATATATAATCTATAAAACCCACTGCCATAGAGTTGATTCTGACTCATAGTGACCCTATAGGACAGAGCAGGAGAGCCCCGTAGAGTTTCCAAGGAGCACCTGGTGAATCTGAACTGCTGAATTTCTGGTTAGTAGATGCAGCACCTAGCCACTAGACCACCAGGGTTTCCATATATATGTATCTATAAATCTGTATGTCTGCAGTTCAAATGCACCAGGTGCTTCTTGGAAACTCTGTGGGGCACTTCTACTGTGTCCTATAGGGTTGTTATGAGTCAGAGTAGACTTGACAAGAGTGCTTATATATATTTCTATCTTGTTGAGAATATACACAGCAAAACTTACACCACATTCAACTGTTTTACATAGATAATTCAGTGACATTCGTTATGTTCTTCCAGTTGTATATCCATTCTTTCTCAGTTTTTCACTTGTTCTTCCTCCATTAACATAAATCCACTGCCTTCTAAGGTTCCTATTTAATCTTTTAAGTTACCGTTGCCACTTTGATCCTATATAGTTCTCAAAAGCATAGTACTCAAGGGAGACTTTTTTTTTTTTAATTGAGCTAAACTATCATTTGGTTTTAGAAGACATCAGGAAATATTCTTGGTTGAAGTTTTAAAGATATCTTATGGTAGTCATTTTAGTGGTTTACCCAGCACCTGCGGTTCTAGGAAGTTTTGATTCCATGAGAATTTGAGCTTCTGTTCTCTGTTTCCCCCCTTTTGATCAGAATTCTTGTATAGACTGTAATCAAGATGTCCAGTAATGGTACCAGGGCACCATTCAGTTCTTCTGGTCTCATGGCAAAGGAGGTAGTGGTTCATGGAGGCAGACAAGAGAGCAGCTTTCGTGCCTTGGATGGATGCTTGCAAGCTTTTAAGACCCCAGGCCTTATACAACAAATTAGGTAGAACAGAAATTGTGCTAAATGTTTCTTTCTTGGAGGGGATCTCCTGTGTATTATAGGACATTTAGCATAAACCCTGGCCTCTACCTACTACATGCCAGTGACAACTTCCCTCCTCCAGGTCATGACAACACAAAGTATCTCTATACATTGCCAATTGTCCTCTGGTGTCAAAAATTGACCCAAGTTGAGAATTATTGACCTAAAAGGTGAGGACACAGCACTTAGGGGTGAAAAGGAAACATTCTAGATAAGGAAACAAATAGCTATAGAGAGAAAGACTTCAAATTTGGAGGGCATGAGGAGCTGGAACCTGACCACGGACACCCTAATCCAGGCATTCACAATGCTGAGCCCGGAAGGGGGCAGGTTGTTTTTGGGAAATGGGTCTACATGTCCCAAAACTTCCCACAGCTTGTAAATGAAATACTGTGTCATCCAGAACAAAGAAATATTACTTATAGAATAAATCTAAGCCTAAAGCGCAGATGGTTCAGGAATTCAGACTGGCATGCTCTTTCCTTACTCTCTCTTTTGAGCTTGGAAACCAGGTCTTGCATGCTCTACCACTCACTGGATCTTCTAAGAAGTGTGTGGATTGGAATCACCCAGGAGCTGGTTACAAAATGCAGATTTGGGGCTTACCTCTCCTGGTGAACTCTGAGATCATTCTGCAGCTTGCTAAGGTTGCAGAACTTCTGGGTGTGCCAGGAGATGTCAGCCTTGGAAGGGCCTTTATGGCTACCCCTGTGCTTTTTCACTCTCCTAACCTTCCTAACCAACCTCCTTCTCCTTTGCCTTGGCCACAGCATAGGGAATAATGTCCAAGTGGGAAAGAAATACAAATGGATCCCTCTGGTTGATGATAAGCAGGAGCCTAAGGCCTCAGCCCTTACCCATCAACTCAACCATGACCCTGTTAACAGATGAGAAAACTGAGGCCCCAAAAGGGAGAGATTTGTCCAAGGTGAAATGACCTTGGCAAGCCCAAGACTTGCTTTGACTCTGAGCTCAAATTCTAGAGCCCTCTACCCATGGCAGAACCCTGGTGGTGTGGCGGTTAAGAGTTATAGCTGCCAATGAAAAGGCAGGCAGTTGGAATACACCAGCTGCTTCTTGGAAACTTCATGGGGCCGTTCTACTGTGTCTTATAGAGTTGCTGTGAGTTGGAATCCACTCAATTTCAGTAGGTTTGAGATCTGGCTGCCCAGGCAGGTGTTGAGCTCTGGCTCTAGCCCTCCTGGGTCTGGACCTGAGCATCCCACCCTGAGCACATCCCCCAGGGATCCTCATCCTCACTGAAGGCATCATGCAAGTAAACACCTCTCAGCTCCAGGCTGACACCAGTTCTCTGTGGGTTAAATAACGGTAGGACATTGGGTGAGCAGAGGGTGGATCTTCCCAGGGGAACATCTCTTCAGAGCAGGGCTGGAATTTGACACGTCTTGCAATAACTAGTGCTATAATTCAGCAAAAGGGCAGCAGTTCAAATCCACCAGGTGATCCTTGGAAGCTCTCTGGGGCAGTTCTACCGTCCTAGAGGGTTGCTATGAGTTGCAGTCGACTCGATGGCGGTGGGTTACAGTCCTCAAAGGAGCACTGGTGGGTTAATGGTTAATGGGTCAGCAGCTAACTGAAAGGTTTCCATTTTGAACCCACCCAGCAGCTCTGTGCGAAAAGACCTGGCCATCCGATTCCATAAAGGTCATAGCCAAGAAATCCCTATGGAGCTATCCTATTCTGTCACCTGAGGACAATATGAGTTGGAATCTATCTGACAGTACTCAACACTATATTCCATCAATTCTAAGAGACACATGTGTTAATATTTTCTACAATAAGAAAGCGGCTTATCATCAGCTGTACATCATGGTTCAACTGGCAGCTTTCTTTTTCTTACTTGAACATAAAATAATGGTATTATCTTGCAGTGGATCATAACTGAAGAAACACTGTGACTATCTTTTTTCGTTCGTGTGTCTGGCCTTGACATGCATTATGCTATTTAATTCTCACGAGGACCTGATGAGACAAGTGCTATTATCATCTTCACAAACAGGTGGAAAGACAGTGGCTCAGAGGGGCTGGGTCAAATCCCCTCCTGACAGCTCTACGTGGTGGAGCTCGGATGTCAGTGTTTACCCACTCCTGCTCCCCAGCATCTGTGCCCTCAGGGGGGCCCAGCCCCAATGCAGAGGGCAGGACCAGCTCCAACGGGAGGCAACCTTGCAGCCACCCACCCTCTACCACCTCTTAGCATGGGCAGAGACACCCAACAGGGCTGATTTAGGAGAGGGAGGGTCAGGGGGCTGCTACAAGAAGTCCAGGAAGAGAACCAAGAGATGCAGAGAGCAGGTGATGTGTTTATTGAGGAATGCCTTTTCTAGGAGCCAGGCTGGCCATGAGGCTCTATTTGAGGGAGCTCCTCTGCAGCCCCAGCCAGAGAATAGCCAGATACAACAACTAGAAATCCAAACCAGTCACACATAAATATGAGGAGGTTGGCAAAGGAAAGACAGGAACAACAAACAAACGTGCAGTTTCCTATGCTGCTTTGACAAAGTGGCAGCACTGACTCCACACAGTCTTTTTTTCACTCTGCTTCCATGTAGAGGCTTTCATCTGCTTTGAACAACTTCATCAGGAGGCAGAAGGGACCTGTGACACCTTCAGATCCAGCTGAGTGGCGTGCGGCCACCTTCCTGGCCATCCATCTACCACTCCTCTACCTGGACTGGCCAAAAATCAAGATGAGTTGTTGTTGCTGTTTTTTAAATAACAGGCTTTTGTCATCCTTTGTACCTCTTATTTCTGATGAGTGAACAAAGTGACTCCAACCAACCAAAAGAACACACCAAACTCAAGCTCTATGTCAGAATTACAACATATTGCACATGGTTACAAGAGTCTTCCTGAGAACCCTCGAACTATAGACATCCCAACACTGGCTTTCCACCCTTCTGATCTCTGGCACATCAATGGCTGTGTTCCACACATGCCCATTCCCCAAATCCAGCTGACATTTAAGCAGTAGTCGACATTATTTTCCAAGGATGGGCTGAGCCCCAGGAACTGCAAGCAGGAGGCAAAGGTGAGGTGAACAGAGTCTGCCTTAAGCCTTTATCTACCTTTCAACAAACAATCTTTCTCCTCCAGGTGGTTATCAAAGTTCCAAGACGTGGAAATACCTGGAACTGAAAGCCTGGAAAGTGGTTCTCCCCAGCCATATGCTTTTGAAGAAGGAGCTGTGTTTGAGCCCATGGGTCAAACCATCAACCCTTGCATCGGGCAGGCAGTGTGGCAATCAAAAGACTTCTTTTTCTCCTAAGGAATTTTCAAGTATCATCAAGTCCCTGATACAGTATGTAAACAAGACGTCTTATTGAACAAAAAGCCAGGTCACTTCGGGAAGCAGCAGCATGTGAAATATCTAGAAGGCTGAGTAAGGTTTTAAGTTCAACAAGGGCAAGGTGGCCACCCACTGTGTCCAGGCAGGCAGATGCTCGGGTACACACACACACAAGAACACAAGAACACACGCACGCATGCACACACACACACGTGCGCACAAACACACACACATACATACAGAGCCCTCTGAAGGGAGCCAGGGAAAAAGCACACAGCACAGCATTCTCCAGAGGTTCTGAGATGATGCTGGGCTGCCCCTCCTCGGTCAGCGGTATAGATGCCACTGACAAAGAATAAAGAACTGGACATGCTTGTGGATTCGTGGTTGGTGTCCAGGTCCTGGTGTCCTGGCCTCCTGCCAGGCCTTTCTTGAGCAGGCCTGTTCCCTGGAGGGAGGGCCACCAAGTTGTCCCCTCATGCCCCAGTGCCCAGGGAAGACGTTCTAGAGAGGAATGCCCTCGGATGAGGTATGGCATTGACTTTTTCACTCTGGGTCAGCTGCATCTGACTAGAGCACAAATCCTCTAGGGTCAAGGTCTGTGAGGCTTTGCGGGGAAAGCTTCTCATTGCCGGGCTCCACTGAGCTCCCTTCTGCAGGGTCCTCATCTTCTCCCGGCTCTCCAAGGCCTCTTGTGTGGCCCCAAGGTGGGTGGCCCCCTATCTGTCAAAACAGCTGGTGGGGAGCACATGGCTCCCACTGAAGAAACTGCTCCCATATGTGGCAGCATGGCAATGCCTTGGCTCGGCTGTGATAGCCATTTGCATGTTGAGGGATGTCGGGAGAGGCATGGGACACATGTCTAAGGGCTGAAACGTGGGGTATGTGGTGGGCAGGGATGAGCCCGTGCCCCCCGAGAGTAGGCTCCCTGGGTGGTGGGCCTGCAGCAAGTCTCGGTAGGCCAGGCACAGGTCTTCCAAAGGGGTCTGGAATGGGGCCGCAGCTGCTGGTGGCTGGCTGAGGGTGGGGTAGGCAGGTGGCTGGAACAGCACTGGCGTCTGAGCTGGAGGTGAGCAGGGCATCATGGCCAAGGCCTGGCTCTTGACTGCGACGGCATCCTTGAGGACATTGTCATAAGCTCTGAAAGGAAAGGACCAAATGAGAGTTGGAAGTCAAAGGTCACTACCTCTGACTCTTGAGTGCACTTCATATGCACTTGCTGGGTGGGACCCAAGAAGGTGGATGTCACCCCCAGCCTGCCCAGCTAGGCTTGCTGCCCGTGGCCTTTCCCCAGCTGTCTACTGACCACACTCACACAGCAGGTCTCAGGTTGGACATGGCTTTCCCCAGCAATCCTCCAGCCCAGAGTAGCTGTCCCTGCACCTCTGTATCGTCCGTCTCAGCACTCGGCACCCCAGGGGGTAATTCCCCGGTTACTACCCAGAGCGTGCTCTGTGAGAGTGGAGTCCTGTCTAAGTGGTTTCATTGCCATCTCCAGTGCCAGGCACAGAGATGGGTGCTCACAGAGTGTGAAGAAGCACACATCTCTATCTCTGAGGTACTTTCAGGCCTGGCTCCGAATTTCCCACGACCACTTTTTTAGCTGTTAGATTCCAAGACAGGATACTCCTTGGGCATAAGTTTCTCTATCTTAAAAAGAAGGGAGGTGGAAGAGATTTTTTCCCACCCCACTAAAAGGCTTCCCATACAGCTTTCGGGAAAAACAAAACAACAGAAAGGCACACAGAGGGGTTGCAGCAGATGTGAGAAGGAGGGGGCTCTGAGAACATGACAAGGGACAGGCACCCCAAGGAAGAAGACCCAGACTAGGCATGTTCTCCGACTCCGGGTACCTTCTGAAAAACATATATCTTAAAATAAGACCTAGGGGTGGGGCCGACATTTCAGAAGGCCGTGACAGACGCAGCCACCAGCAGAGCTTCCCACATAAAGCTGAGAGGAGGCTCTGAACCCTTTGCTTCACCACTGAGCACACCGGCCAGTGAGTCCAGCAATCCAGGACGTGCTGCCCCCTGCTGAGTGGAAGAGGGACTGAGTGTAGCCACAGGAGCTCTTCTGTCCACTTACCCACTTCTAGATGATCACTGCCGACGTTTTTCACATCTGATAGCAAGTCTGTGGCACCGGGCCCATGAAGCTTTCAAGTATCTTCTTTAATACCCTGAATGTTTCTTCCCCCAGATTCTAGAGACTCCTGCAGGGAGGCTACTCTGGGCTAAGAGGTCTGCTTTGCAGCCATGTCTAAGCAAAGTAACTCACCATGAGTGTCTACCAATGTGGTTACACATAAAATCACATTGGGGCTCAGATCCCACAGCTCCGACATCCAGAAAGACATGCACACAGCCCCCTTCTCCCAGGCTCCTTCACCTCAACAATGCAACCCTAAAACCAAAACCAAATGCACTGCCATCCAGTCAATTATGACTCACAGAGACACAGGACAGAGTAGGAGTGTTCCATAGAGTTTCCAAGGAGTGCCTGATGGATTTGAACTGCCAACCTTTTGGTTAGCAGACGTGTCATTTAACCACTATGCCACCAGGGCAACCCAAAAGCCACCCAAAATTCAACTTTCCCAAACCCAGTATCAGAGGCACCACGGTCCACTTCATGTGAGACACTTCCACCAGGGAAACCACTATTAAGTCCCTCACCTCAGGCAACCACCTGTGACCTCAAGACACAGAGAACGTCCTATCTCTGACACACTTAGGGTCAGCAGAGAGACTCACACCAGCAGGATTTCGATGCACATGCTGAGATGCTCCAGGGAGTAGTGGGAGATCCTCTGCAGGTCTCGGGTCCAGTACGGAGAGAGCTGCAGGCAGATCCTGGAGGCCCCAACACAGGCTGCAGCCACCACAGATGGCTGGAACTTATAGAACACGTGGTCTAGAAGAGAGCCACAGAGGGTAGTCAGCACCAAGACTGGGATTTCTGATGTCAGCCAAGGGCAGTGAGTTTTCAGAATATTGTCCACCCTTTCCAAGGAGGCTGTGAAGGACATGCTCGTGGACCATAAACTGAATTGCAAACCATTTGTCCTTTTTTGGTGGTTGTCATGGATTGAACTGTAGCCTAAAAATGTACGCAGCAATTTGGCTAGGTCCTGATTCTTGGTACCGTGTGACGGTCCTATGCGTTGGTCCTATGTGACGGTGATGGGGATGAGCAAACATGGGCTGTGGTTGTGTTAGTCAGGCAGGACTCAACCTGTAGGATTGTACTGTGCTTCGAGGCAATCTCTTGGGCTATAAAGGGGAGGGAAGCAAGCAGAGAGCTGACCAAGACAGTTGTTATGGGTAAACGACAAGCTGTTTCAAAGGCTTCTGATTTCAGGTATGACTAAAGGTTATGATGAGGTCCCCTAAACAAAAAAGCATATGCGCTGCTGTTGAGTTGATTGCGACTCATAGGGACCCTACGGGCCAGAGCAGATTTGCTCCACAGAGTTTCCAAGGAGTGCTTGGCAGATTCAAACTGCTGACTTTTTGGTTAGGAGACGCAGCACTTAACCTCTATGCCACCAGGGTTTCTGCTAAGGTCCCCAGGTGGCACAAATGTCCCTCACTAACCAAAAGGTTGGTGGTTTGAACCCATGCAGTAGCTCTGCAGAGGAAAATGCTGGTGAACTGCTTCCTGAAAGATTACAGCCAAGAAAACCCTAGAGAGCAGCTCTTTCTATAACACATGGGGTTGCCATCAGTGAGAATCTATCTGAGAGCACTTAGCTGGGGTTGGCTGAAAAGGCTCTGATGCTGAACAGGTTTCAATGGAGCTTCTTAAGACAGAGCACGAAGAAAGGCCTGGTGATCTATTTTCCTAAATCAGCTAATGAAAGCTCTATCGATCACATTGGTCTGACATGCAACAAATATTGGGGAAGGCACAGGACCAGGTAGCGTTTTGTTCTGTTGGGTGTGAGGCTGGAAAAGTCAGGGGCTGACTTGATGGCAGCTCAAAACAACAACAAAGGCCACTTGTTACTATTAACAATACCTGATCCACAGCTGGGACTCACTAGAAATCTGCTGAATGAATGAATGAATGAATGGCTACAAGAGTCTGAGAGTTCTAAACTAAAACTGGTATTTGACTTTGGTTTACTAAGTAAACAATGTTCTAATGTTTCATAATGCAGCAAAAGTGATCTATAATTGTGCAGAAGCATAATGGAGAAGTTTCCACAATTTTTATGAATGATGCTTGGTTATCAGTGCCTTATTATGCTGTGTTGTCTGTGACTTTCAACTACTTCAACTTTCACCTTTTAAAATATCAATTGGGTAGTAAGTTATGACGTTTACAGGCACAGTCATGGAGTCAGACTCAGTCGGTTTAAATCCTTGCAACGGCCTTGGGTAAGTTATTTACCTCTTTGAGTATCAACGTCCTTATTTATAAAATGGCAATTACAGAAATTTTCACTTGGGCTTGTGCAGTTTAAATGAGAAAATGTGTGCAAAGAATGGAAGCAAGGTGCCTGGCTCACGGGAAGTGCTCAATTAAAGCTCACTATCATTATCACTGGAGCTCTGGTGGTGTACTGGTTAAGAGCTACAGCTGCTAACCAAAAGGTCAGGGAGAATACACCAGGTGCTCCTTGGAAACCCTATGGGGCAGTTCTACTCAGTCTTATCAGGTCACTATGAATCAGAGTCAACGTGATGGTAATGCGTTTGGTTTCAGTTTTGGTAACACATTGGGCAACTCTTCGCTATTTCTTTGCTCACCCCTGGTTCTTTGTCTATAGCAAAGCAAGAGTAAACTGATGGATGGCTATGGCTCACAGCATCCCCCAACCCCAGGCCATGTGCTAAACAAGGGGTGAAAGGTCCCGATGTGGTCTACCTCTCTAGTGTCCTTACCTTGCAAGGTAACTTCTAGGAAGTAGTGGGCATATTCCTTGAGGCACTCTTTGGTCTTGCGGGGGCATGTGGTGGGCCAGCTGTGGCAGTGGTGGTCCTTTTGGTTGACAGAGGCCAGGAGGTAGTAGTCCAGGAAGTGGGCAGGTGTGGGCAAGCAGAGGTTCCAGCTGAAGGCCTCCAGGAGCAGCAGCTCTGTGCTCAGCAGCTCCTTCTTGGTGACAGTGAAGTTCTCGCTGCTCAGGATCCGTGTGCTGTTTATCTGCTCTAACTTGGGTACATGGTCTTCTCTATCCTCAAATTTACCTGGGGGAGACGCACAGGTTACTGGAAGACAGCACTTGGCTGAATCCAGGAAGCTAAAGGTCCACCATGCCCAGACAGGTGTTGGCAGTGGACAGAAGGCGGAAATGCTGGGCAGCAAAGGGATTACAAGTGTACATTCTGGATCTGTCAGACCTGGACTCAAATCTTCACATCATTGTTTCTGGCTGTGTGATCAGAGGCAGATGTCTCCACCTCTCTATGTTTCAGTTGTTTATCTGCAAATGGAATAACAATGGACCTATACACCATAGGCCTTTCATTACGTTCAACAAGAAAATGCACACCAAATGCTCAGGCCAGCATCTGTAACACACAAGGTGCTCAATAACTGCTGTTACTGTCTGGTGACTAAGGTAGGTCCCTGCCTGGCCCTCAACAACCCAACCCCAGCCCATAGTCAGAATGACCCTGCAGATCTGACCCTGTCCCTCCAGATATGTAAAAGCCCTTCAGTGCCCAACCCCCCACCCCACCCCCATCCTCAGTGTTGAGTTCAGGTCTGGGTTCCCTCAGAAACAGTCTGCTCAGGAAGCGAGCCCAGGAAACATCAGGAGACGGGAAGCTGACTGGAGAGGGAACAAA
The DNA here is from genome assembly GCA_028571685.1 of Heterohyrax brucei. NCBI lineage: Eukaryota > Metazoa > Chordata > Mammalia > Hyracoidea > Procaviidae > Heterohyrax > Heterohyrax brucei. Next base: position 179,037,886 of record CM053141.1, read on the forward strand.
GTGAGTTAAGATTCCGTTATCAAGCCAGTCTCCACTGTGGCCAACTAGAATTCTGTTATATTGGGGAATTCTGAGACAGTGTAAAACATGGGCCCTGGGTTATCCCACTCAAGGGACAAAGAAACAGGTATTTACATACCACCCTCTTGTGGTCACACGGTGGACTGCTCCAGGCAGTGACGATTCCCTGGCACTTCTGGTCCACCCCAGAAAAGTAGAATGAGCTCTGGTGGTTAGACAAAGCCTCAGGACAAAGAGAAGCAGCTGCTGGGTGTCAGGCCAGGTGCACTGAGGGTCAAGGCCCAGGGCCTGTGGGGGTGGGCTGCTGGGTGCCTCACTAGCCTCAATGCTTTTCACACTAAGGAAGCTGCCTCCACCGGGCTGTGGACTTCATGACTTGCATTCTTTGGAGACAATGTGCTCTCCTTGCCTCCAGGCCTTTGTCTATGCAGGCCCTTTGGCCTTGAACACCCTTCCCTAATCCTTCTACACTCAGTTCACCTCCACTGGTCCTTTTCCTTCAAGTCACAGCCACAGCCCCTGTGTACTGTCTGACTCCACACAAGCAGTTAAGCCCTCCAGGGCCTGGCCATGGTCTGGGCACCTGAGCCTTCCAAGCCCAACCTTATGAGGTACACAGCAGCTGCTGAATGAGCGTCAGAGGAGTCAGTGGGAGCGCCTGGCTGACCTCAAAGCATGCGTCTCTGATGACTAAGGAACACATAAAGCTTCACGCACCTGCTTACAACTGCAGGTGCCTTCTGACCCAGTTCTCTCATGCCCTGAGGACAGATAAGGAAGCGACTTCCACAGGTTGTCCTTACAGTGGCTACAACCCTGTTCTGAGTAGGGCCTCAAAATATGTCACTACAAAGGAAGATACCAACTGTGTACTGTGAGGCACCCCACCTTCTCTGAGCACCTGGCAACAGGCCACTCGGTGAGCACTATCGATTGAACTGTATCCTCAAAATTAGGTGTCATAAATTCTTAACCCCTTATATTTGTGGATAGGAAACCCTAGTGGCACACTGGATAAGTGCTACGTTTTATAACTAGAAGGTTGACAGTTCAAATCCCCCAGGTGCTCCTTGGAAACTTCATGGAGCAGTTCTCCTCTCACCTATTGGTTCGCTATGAGTCAAAATTGACTCTATGGCAGTGGGTGTTTTTGCTTCTTTTTTAATCCCTGTGAATGTAATTCCATTTGGGAATAGGGTTTTCTTTGTTATGTTAATGAGGTCACAGCAGTGTAGAGTGTATCTTAAGCCAATCATTTCTGAGACATAAAACTACAGGTCAGGCACAGAAGAAAGGAACCACAGAAAGATCTCCAAGGAACTGAGGAACAGAAGCTGAAGAAACAAGGACTTTCCCCAGAGGCAACAGAGCGAAAGAAAACCTTCCCTTAGTGCCAATGCCTTGAATGCAGATTTCTACTGTCTTGGACTGAGAATACACTTCTGTTTGTTCAAGTCATCAGTTGTGGTATTTCTGTTACAGCGGCACTCAGAAACTAAGACAGTGGGTAGACATGGTGCCAGTGGGAGCTGAGCAAGTGAAAGCAAGAGAAAACGTTCATTCAACACAGTGGAGCTGGAGATGATGGCCAACTACTGGCTCACAGAGACCCCACACTCCAGTTCCTTTCACATGACACACTCTCTGCTTTTCTTATACAGATGCAGAATGTGGGCAGGAGAGCATGAGGTAAAAGCTGCCCCAGGGGACAGAGCCTCTTGCATGGCTGGAAATTCTGAGCATGAGGCCTGCCTGCCTGGCCTTGTCTGCTCTGCAGTCTCCTGCTGTCCCTGCTGCCCCAGTGCAACGATCCAGCTACATGGAACATCTACCTCCCCTGGGCGAGGAGTGCTCTTCTTCCCTTCACCCACCTTAGCCTGTGTCCTCCCAGGGTCAGTTCAGGTGCACCTAGGTGACTCCATCATCAAGGTACCTCTCACATTGCATTATGTAATACCTGTGGCTGGCACCCTGTTGGCATAGTGGTTGAGTGCTATGGGGGCTAACCAAAGGGTTGGCAGTTCAAATCCAACAAATGCTCTTTGGAAACTCAGTGGAGGCAGTTCTACTCTATTCTACAGGGTCAGTATGAGTTACAATTGATTCAACGGCAGTGAATTTGGTTTTGGGGTTTGGTGGCTGGCACTGGACTCTAAACCCCATGAGGACAGGGACTATGTCTGACCCATTCACTGCTGCATCTCCAATTCCCAGCACAGTGACTGGCCTATAGCACCAAAGTGGCTGTCACCAAGTTGTTTCCAACTCATGGTGACCCTGCGTGTGTCAGGGTAGAATCATGCTCCACAGGGCTTCCAATGGCTGATTTTTCTGGAAGTCGATTGCCAGGCCTTCTAAGTTGCTTCTTCCAAGCTGCTTCTGGGTAGACTTGAGCCTGCAACCTTTCAGTTAGCAGCTACGCACATTACCCAGATATACCCGCCAGGGACTCCTGGTCCATAGTATATGTCTGATAGGTATTTTCTGAATGAATGAATGGTTCTCTCTGGATAGTGGAATTTTAGACCCTTTGTATTTTTCTCTGGTGATCTCTGATTACCCTAATTATTTTTCAGTTATCATATATTCTTTGTGCAATTTGAAAGGAAACAGAATTTTTTTTTTTGCAAAACTATCCAGGTTTCCCTGAACCTTGTGCTGAATTGCACTTCCGTTGTTCACATGCACTCAAAAACAGGAGTTCTCTTTTCTTCTTCTGAGCGGAAGACAGCACCGCGAATGCCACAGCCTGTACTGAGGATGGCACTGAGACCCTTACAGGCACTGCTGGCAGCCACAAACCTACTCTGACATGCAAAAACTTGAAACCAAACCGAATGGTGTCAAGTCCATTCCAACTCATAGTGACCCTAGAGGACAGAGTAGAACTGCCCCATAGGGCTATAAAGATTTACAGAAGAGTACTGCCCCATCTTTCTCCCAAGGATTGGCTAGTAGGTTTGAACCACTTAGCTTCCAGTTAGCAGCTAATTGCTTTAATTGCTGACTGCCAGATGTGCTAAATCAGACTTGTTCCTCCTCCACTCTGGGCTTTTCACACTGTTCAGAACTTTGCCTTTTTCCCAGTTACCAGGCTCAAGAGGATTACTATAAAACAGAAGGGACCAAGGATTACCAGGAGTCCCCGGGTGGCACAAAGTTTATGTGCTTAACTATTAACCGAAAGGTTGGCTGTTCAAACTCACCCAGCAGTGCCTCGGAAGAAAAGCCTGGCAATCTGCATCCAAAACCCTATGAGGCAGTTCTATTCTGCACACATGGGGTGCCATGAGTCAGAACTGACTCCATGGCAACTAACAATGATCATCACTGAGGAATCTGAATTCACCTGTTCCCTCTATTCATGCTGGGGAGGCCATGCCTCCTGGGGGCCCACCACACTGTAGGCCAGAGCCCAGCAGAGCTGGGCTGTTGTGGACCCAACAGCACATCCCCCAACTCCAGAGGCTGCTGACTGGCTAACTATCTAAGTACCCACCCACGTGAAGAAGATCACTAGGCGGAAAGTACTTAGTGCAAGCCTGGCAGAGAAACTCACAGAGTCCTTATGCCAGGCACTGTGCTTGGTGCTCAACACTCCCTGGACCCTCAGAGGAACCCAAACAGCTCTGGCCCTTGGGATCCCAGCACAGGACATTTCATACTCAGGAAAGATTTTACGAGTTTCCTAGCATTGCACATGCCCTGCAGACACTTCTGTCATCCTCCCATAATCCTGCAGGAGCAGGCCTTTGTCACCAGTACCTCAGCCACCATCAGGGACTTCTCTTCTCTACTACTTCCTCCTTAATGACAGATGGCACAAACAACAGACGCCAGTCTTCAAGCAGGTCCTCAGGAGTCAGCAGGCGACACAAGTCCTTTCTAACTCAGACAAGAACCACAGACTCTCCTTGACTACTCTGAAATATTTCCCCCCCTTAAAACTTTTTATTTTTTAAAAAATATTTAAATACATAGAAAGCAGGAAAGAATAAAATATGAGGTTTCACGCAGATTCTCTGTTGACATCCAGCAATGTTTGCTCTGTTTGTGTAAGTATAAAAACACTGCTTTTGCTGAACCATTTTAAACTGAGTTGGAGACGTGCTATGTCACACCCCTAAGTACTTTTTAATACTTCAGCATCCATCTCTCTAGAATAACATCATTTTCCTACAGAATCATAATACCATTAGCAACCCTACAACCATTAATACTAATCTAGTATTTTCCACCATATGGTCCGTATCTGATTTTCCTCAGTGGCTACCCGAATGCTTCTTACAACTATTGTAGTTTTTGGATCCAGAATTCACATACTGTTTGTTATGCTGCTTTAGTCCCATCTTTCTTTCTTTTTCTTTTTTTTAAATACTAACTCTGGGAAAACGTAGGTGTGCTGTCTTATAAAATGTAAAATGCCCCACATTCTGTAATTGCTTGATGGTTTCCTCATGGCTGGGGTCCCTGAGAGCCACAGAGGGTTAATGTGTTTGACTGCTAACCAAAAGGCTGGAGGTTCAAGTCCACCCAGAGGCACCTTGAAAGAAAAGCCTGGCAATCTACTTCTGAAAAAAGCAGCCATTAGAAACCCTGTGGAGCGCACAGTCCTGTTCTGAGACACAGGGTGCTTCATGAGTCACAATCAACTCAGCCGCAACTCTTGTTTTTTTTCCTCCCCTCAGGATCAGACACATGTCTGTCAACCAGTTTGGGTAACAAAACTACCGAAGCAGTATTTTGCACTTCTTGCTGGGTCACGCCAGGGGCTACATATGTTGGCTTGTACCAGTAATGGCAGTGCCAAGTTTGATCACTTGGTTCAGGTGATGATACCAGATGTCTCCATTCTAAAGGTACCCTTTCCTCTGGAATGAACAAGCAATCTCAGAGGTGTGCTGTGAGACTGAATATCCTTTTTCCCAACAACTTTTAACTCAGCCACTTGTCATCCACTCACTGATGATGCCTTCCTGAATAGATTATCAGACTGGGGTTGAAAAAGGATTTTTAAAAATTTTACTATTCCATCTACATCTTTTTTCATATTCACACCATTCCAAATTTGAACAGCAGGGACACTGTCAGTGTATTTCTAAGATTAAAAAAAAAACAAAAAAACAAAACCTAGCCCTCTGTACACTTTGACCCTAGCATTGTGCCGTGTGTAGTGGTGATGCACAGAGAGGGTGGGAAATCTGTTCCAGTTCACACAGTCAGTAGACTGATGATGAATCTGGCCAAATGGTCTAAACTCCTAATGACAAATTGAGCAAGACACTGCTGATCCAGTGTGCAGCAGGAAGACACTCACAGACTGGCTTCTCTTCTGCCAAAGTGGACACTTGTCAAGTCACCTACTGTCCGGGCCATCAAGCCCTGAGACAGCCCCAACAGGAGCCCAGATTTTACTGAATTACAGCCAAGAGAAACAGTATTTATAATTTCACAAAAACCAAAAAACTTTGTTGTTGCTGAAATTTTTAAAACAAAAAAAAAATCAAAGAAACAATGAACTCCCATGAATGCATTATTAACAATCACTCACTGCCTTTGAAAGAATACACCAAAACAAAAAGAGAAACAACACTGAGCAGCATTCTGGAGAATGTGAGGACTGCTCCCACTCCTGAGGCCCAGGCCCGGTGGCCACCCACTCATAGCTAGACATGCTGCCATCTGTGCTGCTCCCAGATGATCCCTAACAGTCCCTCATGTCAGTGCAATGCCATTAGGCCATCAGCCCTGGGTAAGAGATGGGGCTAGGTGACTGGTCCAAAGTCCCTGGCTAAAGAGATGCAGTTTCAAATTAACAGCTGGCTACTTTTGTTCCCTAAAGAACTGTACAAACACAAAACCAATCCCAAGCCACTGAGACAATTCCAACTCACAGCGACCCTATAGGGCAGAGTAGAACCACCCCATAGAGTTTCCAAGGAGCACCTAGCAGATTTGAATTGTTGACTTTTTGGTTAGCAGCCATAGCTCTAACTACTATGAAAGAAACATAAGCAAACCAAAAAAAAAAAAAACAAAACAAAACCTGTGGCCACTGAGTCGCTTCTAGCTCACAGTGACTGGGGAACAGAGTGCAGCTGCCCTGTTGGGCTTCCAGGGCTCCTCAGAGAAACATAATGCCTCAGAAACGCGGCAAAGCTATTCTTCCCCTCAAATGGCCACCTCTGATCCTGTTTTAAAATGACCCTGCCCCGCAACACCTTCATCTCAGAAGGGGAAACAAAGTCTGGTCAGAAAGTGAGACCACCTGAGTACCCTGTATTCCCCAGCAGCCCCTGCCCTGTGCAGTGCTGTGATAAAAGCAGGCTGGAGGGACAAAGAGCCACTCTGATGGGGCCTGGCCTGGCCTTGACCTCCAGGTGGGGTCTGACACCTTCCCAGGTAGCTGTGGGAAACACTAGGCAGCGCTAGACCCAAGAGGAAAGAGAAAGCTCTGGCTGAAAGCTTTTTCCCAGCATTGCCACCCTTCCCAGAGGGAGGTAAAACGGGGTCTTTGGAGTGCAAGGGGCTGGCCCATCAGTTTCCAGGCATGCTGGGCAGACTGAAGGCCTTTCGGATGCTAATTCTTTTCTCCACAGATTCTTCCTTTCTCAGAGCAGAGAGAAGTGGCTACCAGGAGGGCCAGAGCTGGGCAATTTAAATGCAACCTGCCAGGCATTATTTACTGCTCTGCCCTGTGGAAGGTTGATGAAGACTCTGGAGCCCACGATTGGACAGCTGGGATTCCAGGGAGGTCCCGACCAGAAACAGAAAGAATGCCTTCCCAGGACCCTCAGGTTCATGCTCACCCAGTTATTACTTGCATGTCTTTGGGCAATCAGAAACCACAGCACACGGGTGGCAGGGAGGGCTCCCTAAGATATCCCAAGTAACTGGCGCAGGGCCCAGCAGGTAGGAGGCATCCATAAACATCAGCAACAGCAGCTGCTGGATAATTTACTGAACACAGTATTCTTTACACTTTGACCTGAGCTCTTACAGAGTTCTGCTAGTTGAGTAGAGGTGAACCTCCAGAGTCGGTAACTGGCACTAGAAGAAACTTTCTTACAGGCTCTGGAAAAAGAGTGAAAATAAGCCCAGTGAGCCCCCTATCCCCACCCCACACAATCCACTGGCTGGGCACAAAGAGGAGTTCTGACCTCCCAGAGTAGATGTTAGAGCCGCTCCAGCCCTCTTCCCCTGTACTGTGCCCTTGAACTCTGACCCTTCTGCTGACGTTTTAATGCTCACAGCCAGGAAGGAAGGCACACTAGAGTGTGGGGCCAAAATCTTTCCCAGATTCCCCCTTCTTCCTGGAGTGGAACTGTCCGCAGGTCACCCATCTGGTTAGCAAGGGGCCAGGAATCAATTCACTTGCCAGGACGTGAGCTCCAGGAGGGAGCATTTGTTTTCTTCAGCATCCCAGGCCTGGTGTAGCTCTTAGAGGCAGGCAGGCTCCAAGTTACCCTTCTCTTTACTGCCCAGGAAAGGGGGAGCCTCCTGGTACTGTGCTTATTGACCTTTAACAAAGGGTTCCTACTGTTAATTAATAACTCTGAGGTTGGGGGTGTTTGACACATGGAAACAGAAGCCCAGAAAGGTTAAGGGACTTGCCCCCACTACTCAGCTGATAACCCACCGTGGCTGAGTTGGTTCTGACACATAGCGACTCTATAGGACAGAGTAGAACTGCTCTATAGAGTTTCCAAGAAGTGCCTGGCAGATTCAAACTGCCAACCTTTTGATTAGCAGATACAGCACTTAACCACTATGCCACGAGGGTTTCTACTTAGCTGATAAGGGAAAAAGTAAAATAAATAAAAGATGTGGCTGTCTGTTCCCTGAGGCATGAGCTACATTTGTCTTATAGAACATCATAGATTATCTTCAACTGGCATTGCAGGGATACTCAATAGTTTCTGCTTTTTTTAAATGAATAAATAAATGGCTCCAAAGTTCATTACTTTTCATCAAGCAGATAATCTCAGATACAGTCACGAGGACCTCTGCAACCCTACAAAGTCCCCTTAAAGAGTGAATCTGTCTGGGTACAGGAATTCCCATGGATGTGGGGTCAAATTAGTTGCAATCCATCCTCCTTAACATAACCCCTTCTCTATGTCCCTCCCCTCTGCTTATTATTTTAAGTTCTTCAAAAAGACAGGATTTAAGTCAAAGGAGTGAATCTCCAACAAGATACTTTCTGTAATGAAGGAGGCTTTTCCCTTTAAAAAGCTTGGCTTTCCAACTCTTTAGAGAGAGACTGGACGGGACTATAAAATACTAAATGATGCTGGCAAAGAGTGAGCCTCTTGGCCTACAGCTAAGTAGATACACGAGGCTAACTGGGCAGCTTTGGTCCAGAGGCAAGAAGAGAGCACAGTGGGGGATAAGAGCTGGGTGAAGGACACAGAAAAATACAAGGTAGGAAGGAGAAGTGTGCTCTCACAGTGTGGGGAGAACAGCCAGCGGTGTGTGTGTAAGTTGTGGAGAGAACAGCCAGAGTTACATAGTGGTGTGTGTCTAAGTTTTTGTAAGACAAACTGACTTGGATTCTAAACTTTCACGAAAACATTTAAAAATACAAAAACAAAATCTTATTTCCAGAAAAAGAAAAAAACAAAAAACCCTCTGGCTTTTTGTAGGCAAGAGGGATGCTTCCCACACTTGCCCAAAGGAAACACTGCTCATGCATCTAGTTGGCACGAGTGTGTCCAAGGAACCAGGGCAGACAGGCTTTGAACAATGTACTGGGCAGCCGGGAAATGAGTCAGAGGACAGCAGTCTGAAAAGGCCCTACTTTGCAAAGCAGGCATGATGGGGAACAGCACACATGATGACGAACATCTGGCTTCCACAGAGGCTATGTTACTCACTGGCTGTGTTGGCCCGGGGCAAGGTGCACCCTCATGGGCCTCTGTCTCCTAGTCTGTGAAATGGGAACATTAAGTCGCCATGAGTCGGATCCAACTCAACGGCACTTGGCTTTGGCTTGGCAGAGTAGACAGAACGCACTGAGGCTGATCTGTGCTTACTAAGCTTAATGCATTGCTTGGTGATCAAGAAGCATGGGAATGTTCTCTTCCTTTTTTTAAAAAAAAACTTTGGTAAATACATATATATATATGTACATAAAACATCTGCCATTTCAGCATTTTTTACATGTACAGTTTGGTGACATTAATTACATTCATCATGCTGCTCAACTATCACACCATTCATATCTATATTTTTCTATCACCCTTAACAGAAGCTCAGAGTCACCAAAGCACTGAGTCCCCATTTTCTGTTTCCATTGCCTTCCCCTAGTAACCACTAACAACCTTGGGTCTGTATGTTGTCGTGGGCACGTGCCACTGAGTCAGTTCCAACTCACAGCGACTCGACTCTACCGTCCTCACAATTGTTTTTATGCTTGAACCCACTGTTGCAGCCACTGTGTCGATCCACCTTGTTGAGGGTCTTCCTCTTTTTCACTGACCCTCTACCAAGCCTGGTGTCCTTCTCCAGGGACTAGTTCCCACTGATAACACGTCCAGAGGATCTGAGATGAAGTCTCACCATCCTTGTTTCTAAGCAGCATCTTGGTTATACCTCTCTTCCAAGACAAATTTGTTTATGCTTCTGGCAATGATGTCCTTGTTCCAGGATGAAGCAACTGCCCAATGCCTTCTCATGGTGGCTGGCCCTGCAAATCCCTGGCTTCTCTGTGCACTGCTTTACAACCGACCCAGTGAGTCCCTCACTAACACTGTCTAGAAGCAAAGACTGCAGGCTGGGCACTGTGTTCACTACTGGCTTCTGGACCCAGGCCAAATCCCACTTGACTGCTCACTCTCTCTGCACAGAGGGAGTTTTCTCTGGAAATGGAGGCTTTGGCACCACTGCTTTGCAGATGCTCATTCTCGATGCTTCAAGGGCTGCCTCTGGACTGGCCAGATGGGCTGTGAGAAGAGCTGAGAGTGAGCCTTCCTGGGCCACAGGGCCAAATTCGCGGACCTCAGTGTCCCTGAAGCCTTTGTTTGAACCTCTGCTAGAAGCAGGGAGAAGAGCCAAAAATGGCCACTCCTCTTTCCCTGCTGACACAGTGGTTAAATGCTATAGCTGCTACTCAAAGGTGGGCAGTTTGTATCTACCAGGCAGTCTTTGGGAACTCTATGGGGCATTTTTACTCTGTCTTATAGGGTTGCTATGAATTGGAATCAATTTGATGGCAATAGGTTTTTTTGAGGTGTGGTGTTATAGTGGTTAAGTGGTATGGCTGCTAAGCAAAAAGTCTGCAGTTTGAATCTATCAGGGACTCCTTGGAAACTCTACGGGGCAGTTCTATTCTGTCTTACAGGGTTGCTATGAGTTGAAGTTGACTTGATGGCACTGAGTTTGGTTTGGTTTTCTTTATCCATGTAAGCTGCTTGGCATGTTTAGGCAAACACAGCTATTCCTGATGGGTTAGGGTCTGCCTTCCCCACCAACATTCTCATTTAAGAAAAAGAAAAGCAGTAAGATCGCTAGTGATCTTTATTTTAGTCTTTGTATTTTTACGATACCCCAATATTATGTAAGGAGCAAACATCACTTTTGCTGAAGAAAAACATTTTAAACCCTCAGAGTGCAAAATACCACTAATGGGAATTTAGAGGCCAGAAATGGCAGAGTAACTGTCAAAGAATGTTCCAGAATGTGGGCACCTTCTACCCAAGAATATCCCTGCATGAACCTTCACCACAAGTGCCCACAACTCTAGAGGTGTCAGACTTTCCTAGAGGAATCCCAGAGATCCCAAAATGCCAATGACAAAGAAGAGACATTTCCTGTCTAGACACCAAAATGCTTCCAATTAAAACTGAGACTTGGGAGGCAGAGGAGGCAGCACAGCCTCCTGGGAAGCAATCTTGAAAATACAGGCAAACAGACCAAAAATGCAAACACCCAGGAGCACACCCAGCCAGCCTATTTCCTTTGGGTTTGAAACTGGTTTTAAACCAACTGAAGTTTCCTTGCTGGCCCTATCACAAATGATAATGCTGACCAGCTGATGGGGACCCAGGGCAGGCTGCTAAGAGCAAAGATCAGTCCCCAAAGCTGAGGGAAATCTCCAAGCTACGTGAGTCCTGAGTCTTCTAACCATGGTGGTAAGAGCTACACTCTTAAAACTCTCTTTTTGGGTTCTCCGGGTTCTCCTAGGATACCAGTAGCTTCAGGAGCAAGGACACTAGAAGTCCTCCCACATGTACTTCAGCACTAAGAGGGGGCTGGTACAATGCCATCCTGGCTGTCACAGGGGTGAGTAAGGGGCTCTGAGACACAGGTATTCACTAGAGAGAGCTCAAGCTTAAAGTAAGTGAAAAGAAAACACAAATACCCAGTTCCCAGCAGTCAAACTCCAGACAACGTGCAGAGCAGATGGGGTGCCTGAAGTCAAGGTTGTGGGAATCTTCCCACTAGTCATGTGAGGCAGACTCTTCTCCTAACAGTAAGGATATCTGGATCTTAGATGGGTGACTGACTTGTTCTTGGCACATGCCTGGATGCCCGTTGGCAATGCCAGGCTTAAGGCAGCTTCTTTAGGAGAGGCCTCCAGAATGTAAGCTCCCTGAGGACAAGGACTTGATCTGGTTTGCACCCCACTGTCTGCCCAGCTCCAAGCACAGTCCCAGCATGCCGCAGGTGCACGTGCTCAGGATGAATAACCTACCACAACGGGGATGGCAGACATTGCCGCCTTTCACCACTGTCTCTCTAGCTGAACACTGTGCCTGGCCTATGTTGTCATACGTATGTGTACAGAACAGAACTGTTCTGTACCATTCTCACAAACCACGCTGGCATAGTGATTAACAGCTACAGCTGCTAACCAGATGGCTGGTAGTTCAAATCCACCAGGCACTCCTTGAAAACTCTATGGGGTACTTCTATTCTGTCCTATAGTGTCGCTGTGAGTTGGAGCTGACTTGATGGCAATGGGTTTGGTTTTGGGTTACAGCATTTTCAAGAAATGTTAGGGCCATAGTGGTTAAGTGCTACAATTGCTAACCAAAACGTCAGCCGTTCAAATCCACCAGCTATTCCCTGGAAATTCTACAAGGCGGTTCCACCCTCTCCTATAGGGTCACTATGAGTTGGAGTTTAGGATGGGGTCATAGCACTTTGAGGGCTGTGATCTTTTAGAAACTGATCGTCAGGGCTGCCTTACGAGGTGCTTCTGTGGGTAAGACCCGCCCATCTTTTAGCCAGTAATTGAGCACTCAACCATTTGCACCACGCAGGGACTACTGCCTAGAGTTAAAAAAAGGCAAAACACTCACTGCCACTGAGTTGATTCTAATTCACAGAAATTCTTTGAGAGCAGAAGTGCCCTATAGGGTTTCCAAGGCTGTAATCTTTCCAGAAGCAGACTGCCACATCTTTATCTCATAGAGTAGCCCTAAAAAAACAACCAAATCCATTGCCATCAAATAGATTCCAACTCAAAGTGACTCTAGAGGTCAAATAAGGATTTTTTAAATCACTGACTTGTGTGGGGCCAGGGGCACCTAAACACTGCATGTTAAATCCCTCCTAAAAACCACACAGAGCCAAGAAGTCCAGACCCTAGAAAACAAGACTGGGCACCAGACTTTCTAAGCCACACTATACAACAGAGGAGTTTCCAGCCCAGTCAGACACCCTCCAGGCAGTTCGCACAAAATTCCTCCCCCAAAACAACTCTAAGGCTGCCAGTGTCTGGAGATGGGAACAGGAAATGGAAAACAGCCATGTCCTCGGCTCACTCTGCTGTGACATTCGAGCCTGTGCCTGGGTTTGCTCAGTGTGGCTCTCACCAGATGGACCACCTCTCCAGTCTTTGCAGCCACCACCTGATGCCTTAGTTTCTTGTTGCTGCAATGCCACTGTTCGGAAGATGGACCATTGTTTCTGTGGCAGCTTTGGGGAGGAAGAAATACATATTGTCCCGCTAAGTGCCTATACCGATGCAAGACCTAGACTAATTTCTGAAACGTTAACACATTTTTTAAATGCCGGAAGGGAGAACTGTATTTCTCTTGGCTACTCAAGTGTGACACGCGAGAAGCTGTTAAATCACTGTCTGTGCAGGGCTGGCCACACTTTCTTACAGATTTGGATATAATCCTATAAATAAATGTCATGCTTTGTCTGAAACACAACCCTGAAAAAGGCCACCTGGCAAAGCCACCCCCTCTCTGAATCCGCTGCCTGCAACTGCAGCCCCGGGGCACCTTACAGCATTCCCTGCTTTGGGCGGAAGCGGGTGTGCACGGCTTCCCCTGGCAGGAAGGCAGCTCATTAGTTTATCCTGTCTACCAGAAGGGATTAAGGCTGCTTGCAAGGTTCTGAAGTCACAAGCAGAGGCTGACCCCATCCTTGTCGACTGTGCTGCTGTCAAAAAGAAGCTGCTTCTTAGAAGCAACAGTTGCCATGTAATCAAAGAAAGGGGACAAGTGAGGGGAGAATGGGAGGGAGGGCAGCTTAACAGGAAAGACAGACCTCTCTAGGAATGTCCTGAGACTCTGGATGCAGGTGCCAAGCAGGCAACAGTTTTTACTGGAATTTGCTCTAAGAGATGGGGCTACTGATTTCCGCCTTAAGGAGCCCCAAGAGCCACTGTTTTGTGCATACTGGACACAGCAAAGCAGGGCCCTGGAATGCAGATCCACTCCCACTAGGGACACAGAAGAGCCATACACGAACAGCAGTGACGGGCCAGGATGGAAAAGAGACATGATTCCTTTTTTGAAAGTTTGTCTTTCAGGAAGAGAAGCATAGCTTCAAGGCTTCCAGAAATTAAGTTCAATTTGAGAAGAAAAGATTCTTATTAGCTGTCAGCTGAGTTAAACCATTGCAAGGCAATTTAGTGCTACCTATCAAAGCACACAATTTTGGACAAAAACAATTCCAACTCCAGGAATTTATCTTGTTGACACACCTAGGTGTGCAAAGACATGGGGAAAAGAACAGCTGCTATCGTATTATTTACAGCAGTGAGGGGGACAAATGGATAATGTGAAAGCCCAACAATAGAGGAATCATTAAGTAAACACCAGTGCATCTATAATACGGAAGACTCCACCGTCGGTAAAAAGAATCAGGGAAATCCACATGGACTGACATGGGAAGATGCTTCCTATGGTACTAGGAAGAAAGTAAGTTTAGCATGAACTCACTCGTGCCAATTTTATTTGTATATGCGCATACGACATTTCTAGAAAAACACAGTACTTTTTTTTAGTAGCAATGATCTTTCAGAAGTAGACCTCTAGGACTTTCTTTTTGTTGCACTTTAGATGAAGATAGACAGAATAAACTAGCTTGTCACTAAACAGAGTTAGTATATATACTGTTTTATGACATTAGTTAATAACCCCACAGCAAGTCAAAACTGCCTTTTCTCAACCTTAGGTTCCCTATTACCAGCTTTCCTGTTCTCTCCTGCCTTCTAGTCCTTGCCCCTGAACTGGTGTGCCCCTTTAGTCTCATTTCATTTTATGGGTCTGTCCAATCTTTGGCTGAAGAGTGAACCTCAGGAGTGACTTCATTGTTGAGCTGAAAAAGTGCCTCGGGACCATACTCTCAGGATTTCCGCAGACTGTTAGGCCAGCAAGTTTGGCTTTTCTTTTTGAGTTAGAATTTCATTCTATATTTTTCTCCAGCTCTGTCCAGGTCAAAGACTTCCTTCTGAGGTGACCCTGGGTGGACTCAAACCATCAACCTTTGAGTTAGCATTGACTGCTTAATCGTTTGCACCACCTAAGGACTCCTGGATCCATTTTGGTGGAAGACATACGACACTGTTCCAGAAGTTACTTCTGGACAGCAGGATGGGCAGCTTTTTATTATAGTCTTTGAAATTCATTTTACAAGTGAGTAGATCATTTGTAAGAAGCCCTAATGGTGCAATGGTTAAGCACTCAGCTGCTAACCAAAAGGTTGGCAGTTCAAGTCCATCCAGTGGCTGTTTGGGACTGCTAAAGATTACAGCATAGAAAATGCTGCAAAGTGGCTCTACTTTGTCACATGGGTTGTCGTGGGTCACCAGTGACCTGATACCACTTAATGCTTCTAAAACAACAAGTAATAAAACTCTATAGTAAGGAGATGGGACTTTTTACAGGTAAGTACCTCACAACAACAGACTCATCCGGGCCAAGGCGCCCTGTCCTGCAGGGCTGGCCCCCACTGAGACACCCATGCTACTGTAGAAAGGCTGCCTGACTCCCCTGCTGCTTGACACTTACTAGTCTTGGGAGGTGGATGGGGGACTCTGAAATGAAGCCCTACATGAGGAATTGGCCTCTCCTACACATACTGGATGCCAGAACGTCACCCCAAGAAATAGAGGACTTGTCACCCCCCACTGGGTTTCAGGAAACGGTCCACTGCTTTGCATTTACCAGAAACCATCAGCCAAGGCCAGCAGCACTCAAGAGTCCACAGGAAAGCACCCGTGCAACTGCCTTCCCAGGGACGAGGTAGCTGTGGAGGTGGCACTGACAGAAAACAGAGGTTTGCAAAGAGCAAGGAGGATAGGTGGAAAAAAAGGAAGAGGAGAGAATCTGGCAAGTTTGTTTCCTAGACAGTTTATATGGGTATATTCTATAATTCGTTTCGTCTATAATGAACATATGTCCCAATTATAAAAACACGTAAGTACATATCAGCCCAGCAGGTGCACAACAAACTGTGAGAATGGGACTGTGGGTTTATGGGAAAACTTATCAGTTACTCTGTGGGAGAAAGATGTGGTAGGCTACTTCCATACAGATTACAGCCTTGGAAGCCTTCCGGAGCAGTTTACTCTGTCCTATAGGGTCACTATGAATTGGAATCTACTCTGTGACAGTGCGTTTTGTTTTCTGGTTTAGGTACTTCTGTATCTCTTAGATTTTAAAAATGAAGATATACTTCACGTGTCTTATTTCATCATGATACAATTTGTATATTCATTTTAAAAAATCTAAAAGTTAAAAAAAAAAAAAAGAAGAAAGCACATGGTATCCCATCACCCCAAAATGACTACTACCAACACGTGACTGAATGCTAGTGTGGGTGGGCAAAAGAGGGGAAAGAAGGGACCAGCGAAACCACAAGTCTCCAGTCTGTTTATGCATCCTGAAACTCCAAATCTCCACCATCAGGTCTTACATTTGGGCTGTGCTGTCCTAGCAGAAGGGAGTCTCTGGCTGGTACAAGTGGTTAAGGTGCTCAGCTGCTACCCAAAGGTTAGAGGTTCCCGTCTGTCCAGAGGTGTTGCGGAACAAAGGCCTGGTGATCTGCTTCCCTGAAAAGCCTACAAAGTGTAGTTCTATTTTGACATACACATGGTCATCATGAGTTAGAACACACTCCATGGCAACTGGTCACCCCGGCAAAAAGGTCATGGCTGCCCCTCTTGCCATTCTACCTCTCTTGTCCTCCACACTGGGACTCAGAATGCAAAAGCCCCACTCATCTCCCAGTCACACCAACTACACGAAAGCTAAACTCCAAGCTGCGTGACCTTGGCCAAGTTGCTCAGCCTCTCTGAACCTATCAAGTGGGGAGATGGCAGCAGGACCTCACACACTGGTTACACAGTTCGATGAGATGAGGGTACGGTGCTTGGCCTAGGGCTGGGGATGGAAAAAAGGGCCAGACAGGAGCAAAGCTGCAGCAGCTGTGACACTGAGAATTACACTGGTGGTAAAACTGAGGTATCTGGATGTCATGGCGTTTCTAGGTAGTCGAACCATCCTGTTAAATCAACAGCCACACCAAACGGCGACTGAAAGGAGTTGCTGTATAACAAAGCCACAAGATCAAACAACAGGCTGGCTCTAACCTAAATTTATGATTCTGCCTTGAATTAGCAAAGGAAGGCCTGGCAATCTGTGTCTGAAAATCAGCCAATGAAAAGCCAATGAAAATGAAACACCCAGAAAGAAATTCAAGAGAATGTTAATGTATTGTGAAAAACATGACAATGTCAGTGAACAGTCGGTAAAAATTGTCAAATGGGAACCTGATTTGCTGTGTAAACTTTCACCAAAAGCACAACAAAATTAAAAAACAAAATGAAACAAAATTGTGGATCACAATGGTTCAGTCCAAAACTGACCATGACCACAGGGATGGCACAGGATCAGACAGTATTTTGTCCCACTGTGCATGTAAGTCACCACAATTAATGGCCAGATCTGACAGGCAATAAACAACTTGGGTTAAGCTAAGAGATACAAAGAAGTAAACTGGTGACAGACAGAAAGCGCTGGCTCCTTCACCTGTCTACCACGCAATGACTTAGAAGCGTTTGTCTTTTTCTGCCTCCTCCTGCAGACCCAGGCCCTTGATAATCCATTTTTCATGAGAGTGAAAGTCTACTCACAGTACCTGTCATGGACTGAACTGTGTCCCCTCAAAATGCTTGTCGACTTGGCTAGGCCACAATGCTGGATATTAGGTGGTTGTCTACCGTTATGCCATCAGTTATGATGTAAATCCTACCTCTATGATGTTGACAAAGTGGAATTAGCGGCAATTATGCTAATGAGGAAGGATTCAATTTACAAGATTAGCTTGTGTCTTAAATCAATCTCTTTTGAGATATGAAAGAGAAAAGTGAGCAAAGACAGGATCTTCATACCACCAAGAAAGAACAGCAGGAGTGCACACCCTTTAAACCTGGGGACTCTGCCCTGTAAAACTCCTAGTCCAGGGGGAGACTGATGGCAAAGACCTTCCTTCAGAGCTGATGGACAGAGAAAGCCTTCCTTTGGAATCGACACCCTGAATTTGAACTTCTAGCCTACTAGATTGTGAGAGAATAAACTTGTGTTTGTTGAAGCCATCCATTTGTGGTATTTCTGTTACAGCAGCGCTAGGTGACTAAGACAGACCTTTACTGGGAAGAAGCTTTAAAAACCCAAGAACTGGCGGGCAGCGTAAGAAGAACCTGCAGCTCTTCTTATCTGGCAATAATTCAGTATTGACGTAGCAGACGAAAGGTGACCGGTGACCCCTTGCACAGTTGGCCTGCAGGGGAGCGGAGACAGGGGAGAATGGGCTTTCAGGCTGTCATGGAAACTTTTATCCCCTTGAACCTTTGAAGCATATGGCTGATGCCCTCAGCAGTGCACCCAGGCTGCCCGAGGCTGGCTGCTGCTTAGCGCAGGCGTGGGTGCATCTGCTGCCCATCTGAAGGGCCTCCCTCTGCCACAGCAGCAGCAGCACAAAGGAGTATCCAGTGTATGTGTGACATCCCAGCTTCTCAGACAGATGCTTGGGAAAAGCCCTGCAGCCCTGTGGAAATATAACTCCCCTGTCCTGAGGAGGCCCTGAGGCAGCCCACAGATCACAGACAGCAGCAGGCCAAAGGCCGTGGTGCAGGTTTCCTGGGCTGCTTGAAATGAGATGCCTGTTTTATCTTCCACTGACATAAATGCTGTGCAAGGCTCATGTCTCATCTCAAGTGTAAAAGGGGCTGTGTGTTGACTTAGAACTCTGAAATAGCAATAGGCTGGACTCCCACCAAGACGGGGTCTTCTGCGTAACACATATAATCCAACTGGCCTAAGGTAAGGAAAAGCTGCCAATCCAGAGGCTGGGATCAAAAAGAAAAAGAACAAAAAACAAACCCAGGGCCATCAAATCGATGCTGACTCACAGTGACCCTATAGGACAGAACAGAACTGTCCCATAGAGTTTCCGGACTGCCAGCTTTTTGGTTAGCAGCTGTAGCACTTAACCACTATGCCACTAGGACTTCCTAAAAGGATGACAAATGACAGTGGGCAGAAGAAGGTGCCAGGGTAGAAAACCAGACAAAAATTCTGAAAAGGCTAAAGCTGTGTTTTTGGGTTTGGGTTTAGTGCTGCTCTAACAGAAATACCACAGAGTGGATGGCTTTAACAGAGGCAAGTTTATTCTTTCACAGTCCACTAAGCTACAAGTCCGAATTCAGGATGTCCGCTTCAGGGGAAGGCTTTCCCCCTTTACGGCTCTGGAAGAAAGCCTGGTATTGCATTAGTCTTTGTCCAGGGAGCGTCTTGGCACAGGAACCTCAGGTCTGAAGGATCAGCTCTTTCCCCAGTGCTGCTTGCTTGATGGTGTGAGGTTCCCAACTCTCTGCCTGCTTCCCTTTCCTTTTGTCTCTTGTAGGATGAAAGGATTAAGGGTGGGGCAAGCCATACTTCAGGGAAACTCCCTTTCAGTGGTGCAGGGAGGTGATCGTGTGAAGGGATTTACGGTTCCACCCTAAGCCTTTAACGCACAGCATAGGACAATCACAAAGTGGAGGACAATCATAGAACACAGGGAATCCTGGCCCAGGAAAATTACTAAACATACCTGGGGCGGTGGGGACCCAACTCAACCCATGACAAGCTGTGCTTTTTGTACTGTGTAATAGTGAACCTGGGCCTTCCTGGTTGCAGGCCAAGAGGAGGCAAAACCACAGGGAGGCATCTTCTTGCAACATTAGTGGGATTCAAGGATCAAGATTAATAAAAGGAAGCAAGGACGTAGTGTGAACCCATAGCACCCCTATAGAACAGAGTGGAACTTTTCCGTGGAGCTTCCAAGGAGCGCCTGGTGGATGTGAACTGGTGACCTTTGGTTAGCAGCCCTAGAGCTTAACCAGTATACCACCAGGGTTTCCTGTACTGTGATGGAGAGTGTAAAACTTGGTTGAGTTATTCAAAACAGCAACTCAAACAGATAGTTAGAAACCCATGTTCACTGCAGCATTATTCACAACAACCCAAGGGGGAAACAACCCAAGGGCCATCAACAGATAAACTGTGGTATATTCACAGAATGCAATACTACTAAGGGACAAGGAGAGATGATGTGAAAAACAATGAAAACAATACTCATAAAACATTATGACTGAAGTAAATCAGAAATAAAAGGATAAATACTGTGATTCCACTGACAAAATATCTGGAATAGGCATAGGCATTAAAGACAAAAGTAGATGAGTGGTTACTGGATATGAGAACGGGGAGTGCTGGAGAGTTATACTTTCTCTAAAAAAAAGAATGAAATCACTATAAACAGCAACAAAAAGTAAACCCAGTGGTGTCAAGTCAATTCTGACTCATAGTGACCCTATAGAATTTCCAGGGAGTGCCTGGTGGATTTGAACTGCTGACCCAAAGGTCAGCAGACACAGCACTTAACCACTACACCATCAGGGTTTCTAAGCTTATTATAGTAATGTATTATACAAATTCTATTTTTAAAGGACCAAAATGGGAGGAAGGATTAATAAGAACAAGTGCTTCACCCATGTTCACTGCAGCACTGTCTACAATAGCAAAAACGTGGAAACAATCTAGGTTGATATCCATGAATGGATGAATAAATAAACAAATTATGGTATAGTCACACAAGGGAACACTACACAATAATAAAGAATGATAAATCTGTGAAACATCTAGTAACACGGATAAATCTGGAAGGAATTAGGCTGAATGAAATCAGTCAGTCCCTAAAGGACAAATCATGTATGAGACCACTGTTAAAAGAACTCGAGAAAAGGACTTCAACACAGAAGAAAACATTCTCTGATGGTTACGAGGGTGGTGAGGGAGAGAGAGGGGAATTCACCAACTAGATAACAGACAAGAATTATCTCAGGTGAAGGGAAGGATAACACACCATATAGGTAAAGCCAGCACAACTAAACCAAAAGCTGAGAAGTTTCCTGAATATAATCCAACATTTCAAGGGACAGACAGAGTAGCAGGGGTGGAGGTCTGAAGACGATAGTTTCAGGGGATATGTATATCAATTAGCATAACAAAGTTCATTAAGAAAATGTTCTGCATCCCAATTTGGTGAGTAGCATCTGTGGATCTTAAAAGCTAGCAAGCAACCACCTAAGATGCATCAATTGGTCTCAACCTACTTACAGTAGTAGAGGAAAATGAAGAACACCAAAGACACGAGGAAAAACATGAGCCCAAGAGACAGAAAGGGCCACATGAATCAGAGATTCCATCTACCTGAGATCAGAAGAACTAGATGGTGCCCAGCCACACTAATGACCACCCTCATGGGGAATATAACAGGGTCCCTAGTGGAGCAGGCAAAAAGTGGATTGCAGAACTCAAATTCTAACTAAAAAGATCAGACTTAATGGTATGACTGAGACTGCAGGGACCCTAGAAGACATGGCCCCTGGATTCTCTGTTAGCCTAAAACTAAAACAATTTTCCTGAAACCAACTCTTCAAACAAAGATTAGACTGGACCATAAGACCTAAAATGATACTGGTGAGGAATGTGCCTCCTAGCTCAAGTAGATACACGAGATGAACTGAGCAGCTGCTGTGCAGAGATGAGCTGAGGAGGTGGAGGTGGGAGACAGACAGGAGTGGGCCGAGTAGAAATAACGGGTACAGGGTGGAGAAGGGGTATGTGTTCTCACAAGGGAAGGGTGACTAGGATCACACAGCAACACGTGCACGGGTTTTCCCATGAGAAGCTGACTTGAACTGGGGACTTTCACTTAAGGCACAACTGAAAAAAAAATAAGTGGCTTTACTGTTGAGGGCAAGAAATGATTTCTTCCTTAATGGGTCAGGGACAACATCCTGAAGGAGGCAGCCTTTGGGATGGAAGCGAGCTAAGACAGTTCTCCAAAAGGAGGGAAGAGCATGTGCAATAGCTTAGACCCGGATTTAAAAATAAGAAGGAATCTGACAATATCTCCTGACTGGATTTGAAGGATAAAACGCTAGGTACCAGAGAAATTTCAGGACTGCAGCTGTCATCTTAAGCTCTAAGCACGTGGGAGCATTTCACGCCTCAGTACTGATGCAGAAGTCCAACTCCTAAGGACTCTTCACCTCAGTCATTTATTCCACAAGTCGTTTTTGAGATCTTACTATGCCTTAGGGCCCCCTCTCTTCCTGGAACTGTCTAGTCAGAGAGGTTGTGTTATTAAAAGTGCACGAAGCCATGGAACTATGTATTGAGGAGACATTATCTGCCCAGCAAGGTGGGGAAGGCTTTTAGGGAGATGTAGAGTCTACACAATGTTTAACTAGGATGAGGTGGGCAAGGGTAGGGAGCCAGAAACTCTCCAGCTAGTCAGACAGCAGATGCAAAATCCTGAAAGAACAGGAGGCTTGGCCAGGGTAGCTGGAGCCTAGGGAGTGACACAGAGCAAGGCATCAGGCCAAAAGCCAAAGAAACGAACATCAAGGGTGCAGTGTAGATTACATACTAATTCCAGGGCTGTTGGTTAAGTGGAAACCTTGGTGGCACAGTGGTTAAGTGCTACAGCTGCTCACGGAAACACTGGCAGTTCAAATCCGCCGAGGCGCTCCTTGGAAACTCTATGTGGCAGTTCTACTCTGACCTATAGGGTCACTATAAGTCAGACACAACTTGATAGCAGTGGGCTTGTTTTGGTTTTGGGGTTGGTAAAGTTCAGGGAGAATTTCTGTTGTTGTTGTTGTTGAAATTATACACAGTTAAAGATGTACCAACAGTTTCTACGTGTGTAATTCAGTGACACTGATTACATTCTTCAAGTTGTACAGTTATTCTTGCCCACTTTTTCCAAATTGTTTTGAACCCATTAACATCAACTCACTGCCCCTATGATTCCCACCTAATCTTTTGAGTTGCCAGTTTGATCTCATACAGATAGATCTTAAAAGAGGACAATGTTCAAGGTAGACATTCGTTACTAGTCCAACTACTGCTGGGTTTTAAGACAACTTCAGGGAAGATTTCTGGTTGAAGGTTTAGGGATTATCTTAGGGCAATAATTTCGGGGCTCATCAAGCCTCCATGGGTCCAGAAATGCTGGATTCCGCCTTTTGACTGGAATTTGTCAATGGAATCTTTGACCAAAATGTTCAGTTATGGTAGCTGGTCACCATTCAGTTCTGGTGTTGTGGCAAAAGAGGCAGTTGTTCCTGCAGGTATTCAGCCACACAGTTTGTAATTCCCCCCAATTCCTGACTTTCCATCCTTTGTTGCTCCAGGAAGATAGAGACCAGTTATCCACAAGCAGAATTTTAAGCAGCGGAGAAGCACTGTGGATCACTTGAGCAACAGAATATTAATACAGTAATCCCCACCAAGTAGACAGACAGCCAAGTGATGCCATGTTTTTCTTGAGGTCTCTTGGTAAGATGCAAATCCTAAGAGAGCTCTGCTCAGGCCTGGCCCTGCTTAGATCCAAATCAAGCAGCCCCATTTCTAAACACCCATACCTTTCTCGGCCCATTCAGAAGCCCTGTACCCAGAAGCAGGTGACATGGAGCTATGACAGAGATCTGGCATCATGGAGTCCTGGACGCAAACTGTGTCTCTGCCATGTACTTACTTGCTGGGTAACTCCAAGTAAATTTCTTAACCTCTCTGTGCCTTAGCAAAACAGGCATACTAAGAACACCTGTCTCCTTGGGTCACTGTGTGGATCAATTAAGATCCAGCTGCTAAAAATCCGTAGCACTTAGCCTGGTATATTGTAGATGCTAAGAAAGTATTGTAGTTATTAACACAGTCCACACTCAGCTGAGAGTAAACACAGATGTGTAAAAAACACTGAAATTAAAAGGATTTGAGAGAATATGGCATGCTGAAGGGAAGTGACAGCACGAAACAAGGGCTGGGTTTCCACTTACTTGCAAGCAGTAGGCAGGAGACCGCCACCATATACAGGTGCTTGGAGGTGGAGATGTTGTATCGATCCATGAAGTGGTCCAACAGGTAGACGGCCAGGTGCTGGGCGGCAGGGCACAGCTGGCAGTGGCTGCTCAGCAGGGTCAGGACATCAACAAAGAACCGGCGGCTCTTCAGGAGCGGAGAGCGGGCTCTGAAGGCTGGCAGCTTCAGTTCCTGCAGGACAGGCGGGGCAGGCGGGGGTCAGGGCTGCCTCTGGGAGGAGTCAGGTGCCCCAGGCAAACGAGGCGACGGAGCCTGCTTGCTGACTGGGCAACAAGCATCGCCTTCAAGTCCCCGGACGGCAGCCCTGCTATTTCAGGAACTCCTGGGCTGTTTCCCAGCCACCCTTACCAAGCACAGGACCCTAAAGTGATCAGGAGCTGTTGTGGTTAAACTAGGTCCTTCAAAAAGCTAGGTGGAAATCTAACCCTCTCTATCTATAAATGCCATTGTATTTGGAAACAAAATTTTTGCAGATTGTCATGGATAGAATTATGTCTTCCAAAAACTATGTGTAGCAGTTTGGCTGGGACATGATTCCCAGTATCGTGTGACTGTAATTTAAGTTTTGTGTGTGTTGTAAATCGTAATCTCTACCTATGGTTAATGGGGCAAGACTGGATTACATTAAAGAAGATTAGGGTGGGGGCTGTAACACCCTTGCTAAGGTTACACCCCTGATCCAATGTAAACGGAGTTTCCCTGGGGTGTGGCTTGCACCATTTTTATCTCTTGAGAGACAAAAGGAAAAGGAAGTGAGCAGAGAATTGGAGATCTCATACTACCAGAAAACGGTGCCAGGAGCACAGCTAGTTTATCCCTTGGACCTGAGGTTACTGCACTGAGATGCTGCCAGAACAGGAAAAGACTGAAGCATTACATGGGCCTTCCTTCAGAGCTGAGAGAGAAAGGAAGCCCTTTCCCTGGAGCCAGCACCCTGAATTTGGACTTCTAGCCTACTAGACTGTGAGAGAATAAACTTCTCCTTATTAAAGCCATCTACTTGTGGTATTTCTGTTACAGCTGCACTAGATGACTAAGACACAGATGTCATTTACTGAGTTCATACTGGACTACAGAGCCAGTGCTAAATTTAATGAAGAAGAAGAGAGACACATCGGGACGCAAAGAGAAGAACATCACATGCAGACGCAGGCAGACACTGCAGTGGTGCATCTACAAGCCAAGAAATGCTGGCAGCACTGGAAGGCAGGAGAGATGCATGGAAGAGATTTTTCTCCAGAGCCTTTGGAGAGGACAGAGTTCTGCTACCACTTTGACTCAGAACTTCTAGTCTCCAGCACCATCAGAGAACGAGCTTCTGTTGTTTGCAGCCACTCAGTTACTGGTCTGTTGTTAAGGCAGCCACAGAAGAAAACAGGGGTCTACATGATTACAGACAAAAGAATGGGGTCCAAAGAAGCCAGTTATCCACGGCTGAAAGGTTTGCTATTTGAGTTATTACCACCAGTTGCCTTTATGTTGACTGACTCATGCCAACCCATGTGTGTCAGAGCAGAGCTGTGTTCCTTAGAGTTTTCAATGGTTGATTTTTGGAAGCAGACTGCCAGGCCTTTCTTCTGAAGCACCCCTTAGTGAACTCAGACCTCCAACTTAACAGCAGAGCACACTAACCATTTCTACCACCCAGGGACGACTCCTCCTCAGTAGCTGCTAAATGAAAACCCACTGCTGCTGAGTTGATCCCAACTCAGAGAAACCCTATAGGACAGAGTAGAGTGGTCCCACAGGGTTTCCAAAGACCACCTGGTGGATCTGAACTGCTTACCTTTTGGTTAGCTGCTGTAGCACTTAACCCCTACTCTACTAGGGTTTCTGATGAAATAAAAACTGTATGCAAAGCACCCAGTACACAGCCACCTCTCAAGGTCCACGGCTTCATTCCCTCCGTGAGTGGGACTATGACCATTTTTTGAAAAAATTCAATCTAGAAAAGATTTGAATGCTAGCACAAGACACTCCCAAACACTGTTCGTCTAGGTTCACAACTAGTTACTGTGGCCTTCTCTCTCTGCACGCACACACGCTTTTTCCTTGTAAGTTGCAGACATCATGATGCTTTCCCCACAAGGAGACATTTGCTTAATAATATATACACCGCCATACTATCTGAATTTGTTTGTCTAACACCAGAAAAGCCAACAGAAAAAAACCAAGCCAACAAATATTTTAATGACGGAACACGTTTTCTTAAAGGCCTAACATATTTACAATTTAACTGGAGTAGACCAGACGCTGTTTGTTAAAGAAATGTGTCAGCCACCTTTTTTTCAAACAGGAAACTACAGAGAAGCAAAACTGAGGGAAAAACAGGAAAGGAAAAGGTGGCAGGGAAGGCACTATGAGAGCTCAGGAATCTAGCAGACTACTTGCAGGTCAGATTAAAACAAATTGGAGACTCTCCTCTGTACAACGCCTTTCCCTGAACCCTAGGGCTTTGTTTAACTAGCAACAGTTCTAGGAGCAGAAGATTTTGTTTTTCACTCATTCATTCATTTGTTCACTCGTTTAAGAGATATTAATTCATCTCATTCAGTGTAAAGTAACTTCTATATACTAGGCATTATGAGGACTGCCAATTAAGTTCATGAACTCATCCTTGAAAAAGTGTTACATACCTCATTGTTGACTATCACTATGGTCACCTTCCAAGTAGTCCCCTTGGAAAGGTGTGCACCAATGCCAGCACCCAGTCCACCCTTCTAAGCAGTTATGGAACTCTTTTCCTGGAATGGCCTTCAGAGCTATGGTTGTATTACCCTTGATGTCATGAATATCATCAAAATGTGTTTCAATATTTTCTTTATTTTGGGGGTAAAGAAAAAGGTCACTGGGGGTCAGGTATGGTGAGTAGAGAGGGTGTTCAGATACAGTTATTTGTGTACTGGCTAAAACTCCCTCACAGACAACTATACAATTAAGTTTGTGAACTTGCCACTCTGTTGTGTGCAGTGGCCATTCCACAAAGAGTTCCAGAACTGCTCTGAAGGGTGGACTAGGCACTGGCATTGGTGCATGGCTTCCCAAGGGGAGGACTTTGAAGGTGGCTGTAGTGATATTTAGCAATGAGGTATGTCACACTTAGAACAATTAAGTTTTCAGACGTAACTGTTGGACTTCATATTCCAGGGACTGGGGATACCTTGAATAAGATAGAGTTACAACTCTAAAACGCTTAGAAAATAGGCATAGATCTTTATGCCCTTGCACAAGGCAATGGTTTCTTAGATTGGACTCCCAATGTAACAGACGTAACAAAACAAAAAGCAAATTGACTTCAAAACGGAAAACTTTTATGCTCCAAAGGATACCATCAAGAAAGTGAAGACAGCCAACAAAATAAGAGAAAATATTTGAAAATCATCTATCTGATAAGAGACTTGTACTGGAATATATTTAAAAGTCTTACAACTCACCAACAAAAGGACAAACAATCAAATTAAAAAATGGGCAATAATGAATAATAATGAAAAAATGAATAATGAATAATAATAATAATGAATAAACATTCTTCAGAGGAGGTACACAAATGGCTTATAAGCACATGAAGAGACGCTCAACATTACTCGTCATTAAGAAAATACAAACCAAAAACCGCAGTGAAATAACAGCACATATCTACTACCAAAAACCAAATCAAACCTGTTGCCATCAAGAATATTTTGACTCCTAGCAAAAAAAAAAACAACCCACTGCTATCGAGTCAGTCTGGCTCATAGCGACACTAGAGGCAGAGAAGAAATGAGAACGCAAGCATGGCTAAAAACAAAAACAAGCCCCCAGACATGAACGAGTGCTGGTGAGGATGTGGAAAAATTGGAACTCTCATAAATTGCTGACAGGAAGGTAAAACAGTACAGCTTCTCTGAAAAAGTGAAAAACAGCTTGGAAATTGCCATAAAAAACAAAAAACAAAAAAACTAAATCATTGCCGTTGGGTTAGTTTCAACTCATAACAACCCTATAGAACACAGCAGAACCATCCCACAGAGTTTCCAAGAAGTTCCTGGTGGATCTGAACTTAACCACTTCAGCACTCACTATAGACATGCAGTCACTATAGACATGATCCAGAAGTTCCACTCTCTGGTATATACTGAAGAGAATGGAAACACATTAACACAAAAAGTTCTACACAAATGTTCACGGTTCTGCTACTCACAATAGCCAAATGATGGAAACAACTCCAATGTCCTTCATCAAACAGACTAAATGCAGTACAGACATACAATGGGTTACTATTCAAATATAAAATGAACGAAGTACTGATACATGGTACAACATGAAGGGACCTTGAAAACATTATATTCAGTGAAAGAAGCCAGACAACCAAGGCGACACATACATATTATTCCATTTACAGAAAATTATATGCAGAGCCATAGAAACATTAAAGCAAATTAGTAGCTGGCAAGGGCTGTAGAGAGAAGAGAATAGACAGTGACTGCTTAATGGACACCGGATTTCCAGCAGGAATGATAAAAAGTTCTGGAGCAAGACAGGGGTGACGGTGGTATGACATGGTGAATGTGCTCAATGCCACTGATTTTATACAACAAAAGTGGTTAAAAGCATAAATTTTGTTATGGCTATTCTACCACAATTCATGCTATGACAAGAATAAACTTTGACAGTATTATCCTAAATGAAAGGTGCTTAGTCAATGCCACATGATTCCATTTATATGAGATGTTCAAAACAGACAAACCCAGTATAAAGAGAAGGTGGAAGAGTGGTTACTAAGGCTGGGGAGAGAATGAGGACTGACAACTAACGGCTATGGGATTTCTTTCTGGAGGGATGAAAACGTTCTGAAATTAGACAGTGGTAATAGTTTCAAAACTCTTGGAGTACACTAAAAACAATTAAGTTGTATACTAGAAAAGGGTAAATTTTACATACGTGGATTATATCTCAATAAACCAAAAAGAAAAAAAAATCGTTGCACTTGGGTTGATTCTGACTCACAGAGACACTTAAGGGCAGAGAACTGCCCCACAGGGATTCCAAGGAGGGCTCGGTGGATTTGAAGTGCCAATCTTAGTAGCTGTAGCTCTTAACCACTATGTTACCAGGGTTTCCCTATCTCGATAAAACTTTTTTTTTAAAGACAGACACACAGGTCACCCTCATGGAGCTCACAGTAAAGTAAGAGAGAGATGGAGATCAAACAACATAACACAGAAGCCTCAAAGGTGGTCAACACCAGCAAGGAAAACTACAGGGCACTGTGAAAGTCGGCCTCTCCTCCGAGGGAAGGGAGGGCCTTCACCGTGGGAGCCAAGCGCCAGGGGAGATTCCACACTGCATGATCCTGTTTCTTGTAGTCTGTTTTCCCAAGGAGTCTCCAGGCCAGGACTCAGTTATCTTGGAAGCCCTAGAGCCTTGCTCATGGGAGGTGCTCAAAGACAGAGTACGTTATCTTTTACTCTTTATGTTTGCATATGAAGATATTGAATTTGAACAATTTTTTGTTCTGTTACACAGTGGAGGGCTATAGCTTTCCCATAAGACTGCAGGCTGCTTGGGTATTTCTTCTAACGATAGGGCTGCAAATCCAGGCTCTTAGCAAGAAGCCAGCCAAAGTCACAGATCCCTGTGTTCTGAAGCCAGCAGCTGCGGCAAATTACCCAGGTGACCTTTAGCCTCAGCCACACTGCCCTCATCAGCACAGTTCAAAGCCCCAAAAGAGAAGTCAGATATGCAAGGTCCTGACATCTCTCCCCCTTCAGCTCAGCCAAGCTCAACTCCCTCTGGATCTTCCCTCATGTACCATGCTGAATGTCTGAACTCTGTACACTTCCCAGGGAAGTGGGGCCATAGCGCCAAACAGATCCTCAAAGGAAGCCATGGATGGTGCATAAACACTAAGGGCAGTAATATCTGTAAAGGAAAAGTAAGGCTTCTGGAAAAAGGATAAACTCAAGGGTGGGGAGCATTTGTGAAAGCTGCTTGGGATGTTGTTCATCCCGATTTCTGCTCATTCCTCAGACACTTGTTTAAAAGTCACATCTCTGGGTGGTGCAAACAGTTAATATGCTTGCCTGCTAACCCAAAAGGTGGCAATTTAAGTCCACATCAGAGGCACCTCAGAAAAAATGTCTGAGATTTACTTCCAAGAAAACCAGCCACTGGAAACCCTAGAGAGCACAGTTCTACTCTGGCACACAGGGACTGTCACACATTAGAGTCAACTGGGACAGCAAGTGGTTTCCTAAGAATGGCTTTCTCTGATCCCTTGTCATTCCAAATCAAGTCCCCTTTATTCTCTTTCCTAGTACATGTTTTACTCAGCCAAATATTTATTAATTTGTCTCTTCCTGCTAGGCTCCAGAGAGTGGGGACCATGTCTATTTTGCTTACATTGTTGGCCCAGTGCCCAGTATAGTGCCTGGCACAGACACAGACGCAGAGAAAGCACCCATTGACTGAAACAGACCAACAAGTACAAGGACGTCCTCTCCTCCCCTTCCCACATGCAGCTGAGTAGCTTTGCACAGACTGTGAATCTAGGCAGTTTGGGGTTAGATTCTCATCACTATTAACCAACTTCAGGAATGAGAATTTTGAACCTCAGTATCCTCATCTGAAAAATGGGGCCATTCTGTGTAAATGTAAACAATTTGGTAACATAAAGTGCTCAACAGCAACTCTGTAAGCATCAGTCGCCTCACCATCAAGCTGGGCAACCACACTTTAAAGAGAAGGTGGGTTTACCCGCCTCTGTCAAAGGCTCTTTGTTGAGGAACCTGCCTTGAGTACCATGAGGGAAAGCTCTCTAGAGTTTAGGGCTGATGGCTGATTTTTCAGAACTGATTGCCAGGCCTTTCTTCTGAGGTGCCTCTGGGTAGCCTTAAACCTCTAACCTTTCAGTTAGCAGCTGAGTGTGTTAATCGTTTGCACTACCCAGAGACTCCATTTTGTTGCTGCTAGTTGCTCTGAGTCAACTACTAGTTGAAAGGTTGGCAGTTCAAATCTACCCAGAGATGCTTCAGGAGCCAGACCTGGTGACCTGCTTCTGAAAGGCTGTACAGCCTTGAGATCCCTATAGGGCAGTTCTACTCCACACACAGGGTGACCAACCGTCCTCCACAGACCCTCCTGAAAGAACTGGAATCAGCAGCCCTGAGCCTCAGCTTCTTTCCATCACTCACAGAAGGGCGATTTTCTGGCATATGACCATCCGTGTGGGATTCCAGCATGTTCATCCTGTTTAGTTTGAGAGTCTGGATGATCATATTCCTAACCCAACGGGGGCAGGCAAGAGGCATTTATTACAAGGGCTTTGCTCTTACGAACTGCATTCTTCCCTAAGCCCTCTTGACCCAAGTCTGCTGGAAGGCCACAGCATCCCTGGTGCCTGAAGCCAGCCCCTGCTGCTGAACGGCTGATTCCAGCAACAAAAGAGCAGCCTGCGTGGGGTGGCATGTAACGCTCTCCCTGGATTAGAGAGGCACTTGGCAGGCACTCAGCAGCCAGCGAGTAGGCAGGCACGCAGGCAGCAGGAAACCAGCCACGCAGGGTGACCTTCTCCTCAGCAGGCCTGGCAGGGCCAAAGGCAGCATCAGTGGGACCAGCAGAAAAGATGGGGCAGGGGGAGGATGGACAGACAAAGGAGAGGTGAGGGATGGGCAGACGCTCTCTGACAACTCCTCACGTCTCCCCTGACTGACCAGCTGCCAGCCCTTAACCACCTGAGCAAGACAGGGAATAAAGCACCACTGCTACAGGTATGCTTAGAAATAAGCAGACGAGCAAGCAGGAGCAGAGAGCTGATGGTGATGGAGATGAAGAAAATCCACTTTCCAAAAACCTTTTTTTGTGATCACAGTTTATTTTAATGAATAACTCTCCCGCCCCCCCAAAACAACCATTACCGTGAGTCAATCTGGACCCACAGCTACCCCGAGACACAACAGAACTGCCCCATAGGCTTTCCAAGGAGCAGTTGGTAGATTTGAACTGGCGGCTTTTTGATTAGCAGCCAAGCTCTTAACCACTGTGGCACCAGGGTGTGGAATAATTACAAGCCAGAAAAAAATGAACTAACTGCACTGTACAAAGCTGCACTACAACAGGTCCCTATCATCTCCAGAGGCTGAAAACGGTCAATACTGATTTTTTTTTATTCTCTTGACTCAAGACAGCTAACTTCATTTTCAGGATTGTTTGAAACCATTGTTTGCTGGTTTATTAAATAATGTGTGTAATCTTTGTTGCTTTCCTGATATCAAGGACTTCCGCCTGTGGTTGGTGAGAATACGTTTTGTTTTGATGTTTATATTGGCATGTTCAGACGTTGGCTTTAGTCTTCCGAGGATGAAGTTCAGTCATTTGGTATCAAACAATCCCACTAGTGTCTGTCACGTTCCACCCAAAAGTTCAGTGAGAGGTTACATGTAAGATCTGATTTGCTAGTTCTTCTTTAGAGTTATAAGTGGAAGGATTACATTATCTGACTACAAGTTTCTCCATACTACACTGAAGTCCAATTCTTCACAGTGTTACCTACAATTTGTTACAATACATACAGTCAAATGTCTTTTGCGTAGAAGATAAAACACAGGTAAACATCTTTCTGGGATCTCTGCTAAGGCCCAAATCCATCCGACATCACCAGTAATATCCCTCGTTTCACATCCTCTTGAATGAATCGGGCTGGAACTTCTGGCAGTTCCCTGTGGATCTATGGCTGGCTGCAGCTAATTTTTAAGCACTGTCAGCAACATTTTGTTAGCAGGTGGTGCTGTTTGCTAATTTTCTCAGTTTGCGTGTCATTCTTTGGAATGGGCATGAATGTAATCATTCAGAGATACCAGAAAACCAAACGCACTGCTGGTTAGTCAATTCTGACCCACAGTGACCCTATAGGACAGAGCAGAAACTGCTCTATGGAATTTCCAAGGAGCACCTGGTGGATCTGAACTGCCAACCTTTTGGTTTGCAGACATAGCACTTAGAATAAGTACTATTAATCACTGGTTAAGCCCTAGACTCCTAGCTGAAAGGCTAGTGATTCAACCCCTCCCAGAGTCCCCTTGGCAGACAGGCCTTGCAGTCTCCTTCTGAAAGGTCACAGTCTTGTAAATCCCAGGAAATGCAGTTCTATTCAGCACATGCAGGTAGTCATGAGTCACAACTGACTCAGTGGCAACAATGACAATCATCTTCACAAGGATTCTGCAGATATTTCTCGTGGAAACTTCCACAAAGAGGGAATCATAATTTCTAACTGAGGGGGAACCACCCTGTGCCCACTGAAGGCAGGGCAACATTTCTGACATCAGAGGGGCCATCATGGGTGAAAAAGACAAGCTTGGCTCCTTTGGCAAGCACCCTCTTTGCTGTCCAACACCTTTCTCTGGGGTTCTCAAGCAGAAAGAGAATCTACCGAAAAGGAGAGTGCTCTGAGAAACACCAAGGACAAATACGTCACAACCTTGAGCCTCTAGCCGAACCCATACCGGCCAGTGTGCAGCTGTGTTCACGTGAAGCCTGGAAGGCTTCTGAAGATTTTAGGCAGTGAGGGTGGGCGAGGCTGGGGGCTTATCTCCTGCTTCTTCCCTTGACCCACAGAGATGCTGAGCTTGGCACAGGTGGCAAAGTTTCCACACCTGTGCTGGGCTCAGAGGTATTGGAGAGGGTGGGCCAGGTGTACCACACAGACCTGAGCCCATGGCCAGAAGTGCTAGGCAGAGGCTGCTCAAGACCGGCCCATCTCTGCAGCAGCAGGGCAGACATGGCAAAAATCCAGTGTGTGCTCTGCACACATGCTCTGGTTGCATTCTGAGGCTAACCTCGGAGG
The DNA here is from genome assembly GCA_028571685.1 of Heterohyrax brucei. NCBI lineage: Eukaryota > Metazoa > Chordata > Mammalia > Hyracoidea > Procaviidae > Heterohyrax > Heterohyrax brucei. The sequence continues at coordinate 179,071,414 of CM053141.1, forward strand.
GGTTTGGAGGTCAGGCACACTGTAAAAGCTTTTGCTTTCAACATGGTTGGAACAGCCTGCTGCCACAGGTTTCTCATACTAGAGAGTAAAGAACTCTTCATTTTTAGCACTTGGTGTTCTGCTACTGGCTCATTCTCTAAATGTCTCTCTGTTTCACTTCTCATTAATGCACTCCTCCTTCAGCACTCTGCTTAAAAGTCATTTTCTGAGAAGTATGTTCCCTGGTCAGGTTTCTGTGAGATACTAGGACTTCCCCTTCATTTATTCATTTTTCTTTTTTTTTTTTACTGCCCTCTTCTCCCGGCCCCCAAACTCCAAATTAGAGATCCTGTTGGCATGCTATGTGCTACTTCTGCTAACCAAAGGTTGGCAGTTCAACTCTACCAGGTGTTCCTTGGGAACTCTATGGGAAAGTTCTACTCTGATCTGTAGGGGGTGCTATGAATTCAACTGACTTGATGGCAACGGTTTTTGTTTTCAGACTGTAAATTGGACAGCAAGAAGAGACTAGGTTGACCTTGTTTAGCTCTGTGACCTCCATACTTTATTACAAAAAACAACACTCAATAATTATCAGACCCCACAAATTCAGGGAATGGCATATACTTGCGCTGAAAAGGTGACCAAAAAAAGGATGGGTCCTGATTACGGGCTGGATGAGACTACCCATCATAATAAGTGATTCCAACACTCACAAAGACTGGTGGGAAAGTAAGAGAATCTGGGGGAGTTTGAACTTCAGGGGGAAGAGAAAGCTCTGCCATGTGCCTCAGTCTACCCTATAGCAACAGAGGGTTGCCAAGGAAGAACCAGGTCAGTGTTGATGAAGGATTTGAAGCAAGAAGAACAATACACTGCATCTATCAGTCCTTTCAAGGGCAATGTTTCCCAAGGTATGTAAGTAGTGTAACATTCCCAAACACTCTTTTATGACCATTGGGATAGATAGTCGCCCACCAATATTTTCTGCTTCTCATGTTTCTTGGGAAGGTGCTTCCTTGGTTTTAATGCATTCTGCCACAAGGTAGAGGTCTGTTTAAGAGCATGAAACTGAATAAGTAGGGGTTGGTACCTCGTCACTGTGTAAATGGGGATATAGCATTAGGTGTTGCATCCTGGAGGTGTGACTTTGCAAAACTTAAGCTTTTTTTTTACTGGGAGATAAGCCCTGTAAGATTTCCTGACATTTGTATGCTCCCAAGAATGTACTTTGCACAAAAATGAAGTATTCTTAGGCACTATTCATTTTTAGTCACCCTTCATTCCCAGAAGTCATTCACTGCAACCAGCTGTTACAACATCCCTGCTCAGCTGTAAGCTGGTGTCTTGCAGTCTTCCACAACTGCTCTTCATGTGTCTGAGCTGTAAGTACTAATTTAGCAATGAGGAAGAATGCATTGCAGTGGTAATTTTCAAAAGACACAAATTCCTGTAGGTTATTTTTAGGCATCATTCATTCTCAGATGCCATTCATTGTTTACATATGTAGCTGTATCCATGCTCAGCTGTGAGCTGTCCTGCACTCTTCCAGGGCTGCTCTTCATGTTTCTGAGTTGTAAGTACTACTTTGGTAATAAGGAAGGATGCACTGTACTGGTAATGTTCCTGAGACACAAATTTCATTGGTTTTATTTATTTGAGCAAGAGGCTTGAAGCAGTCATTCTGCTCCCCTGGAATATTCTCATCTTTGTTTGGAGATATGCTATAGCTGTAAGTCTAGTTTGCAGAATCAATGATTACTTTCTTTTTTTCTTTTTTTTCTGGAATAGCCCTTTGTCTTAGAAATGGGAAAGGTATTTACAAACGTTTAGAGAAATCTATGTTATTTATCTTTTCTACCCAACAACGAGGAGGAATCCGATGAGGATGGTGACAAGGATGCCTGGGAAAGGCATGCCAGTCTTGTAGAATCAGCAGCACTTCCCATGGTAGGAAGAATAACACTGACACAGTGGTAGCCACTCTACACCATGTTTCAAAATGTTTCACAAAATAAGAGAGAAAAGCAAACGATTTTTATCTTTGCCTCCTATCAGTAATATTTCCTACCACTGGTATCTGTCAGGGCATGTGTCCCACGTAGTATTATCAAAATCCACATCTCTTTACAAAAACTCACAAAGGGTCTTTGAATAAGCATGCCTTCCATTAGAGAAAACACAGACCATCAGCCAAAAAAAGAAAAAAAAAAAAAAGAAAAACTGATTTGGTCTTGAATAATTTGAAAGCTAATCATTCGCCAGATATTCTGCTAAGCATTGCCCACTCATTTTGTCCTTTCATCTTCCCATGAGATAAGAGTTGAGTATCAGCATCCCAGTACTAGAGAAAAGGGCAGCTCAGAGAGGTTAAGTAATTTGCTTAAGGTCACTAGTTAATAATTATGGATCTTAACCTGGGTCTTCTGACTCAATTGCTCACAACAGAATGTTTTTGGGGCCTCTGTGAGATAGTTTGAAATTCGTGGCAGCATAGTGGTTAAGTGCTACAGCTGATAATCAAAAGGTCATCAGTTCAAATCCACCATGTGCTCTTTGGAGACTCTACGGGGTAGTTCTACTCTGTGCTATAGGACTGTTATGTGTCAGAATTGATGTGACAGCAATGAGTTTGGTTTTCATGGGATGGTTTAGGTTTGGTTATTTTCTTCCAAAGCAACGTTTAATTTAACGGATTATAAAATACCTAATCACTGTAATAAACACTGATGAGCACAGAGGAAATGAGAACCACGGCAACCCCATCACCAGGAGATAAGTATGGCACGTATGTGTGTCGGTACATGCCTTCCAGTCTTGCTTTTCAGCACACGTGCCCCTATTTCTCTCTGTCCTCAGTTTTGGTTCTGCATACATTATCTCTGACCCAACATTTATGCTCTTAAGGTGGGTGCTCAAGTCAGCACCCAGGAAACAGGCACAGAAGAACACCTGCCCAGGGCCACACTGTAGGTGGGTGGCAAATCCAGGATTTGTAAATGGAGGAGCTGGCAGGGGCCTGAGTGTGTGCTCCTGCACCAGCTATGAAGAGAACATCACTCAGGGTCTCCACCCTTTAGCTTCTCACAGTGCTCATCCTCATTGCTGCCAACTGCTGCCTTCCCAGGGGCCCAGGGGCCCAGGCACGCAGGCACTGGGTCAACTGCTTGGGAAACAGCTAGAGAGGTCATGTCAGTCAGAGAACAGTGAAGAAATACCATGCGCAACCAAGGTGACCAACAGGAAGTGGAAACTTGTGAATTTAGAGGGAGGGGAGAGAGACGAAAGAAGGGAGGCTAGCTTCTCAGAGGTCTCAGCTGGTATATACCATCGACTAGGCAGGCCCAGCAGGGCCTAAAGATCTTCCTCTTCCAATTGCTTCACAGAGCCCCTGCAATTATTTTTGGTAAAGAATCAACATCTGTGCCTGGGACATTATTTCAACATCCCTGAAAGAGTGGCTGGGGCACTTGAAGACAATACCATTAACAATTCCCTCCTACAAAGGTCTGGCCTGCTGTCTCCTCCCTGCAGGAGGAAGGTCACCCTTTAGTCACTAGATCCCAGAAGCTCCTCTATACTCTTTGACTGCCTCCTCATCCCAAGTCCAGGATTTGCCACTAGCCTGAAGAGCCACCAACTACCCTGCATACTCTGTGCTGGGCCCCATACCAGACATGCCTGCCTGTCCCTTGCTGGTCTCCCTCCTACCCAAACCAAAGTGCCCTCCAACATACCCGTGGACAATGTTCACAGTTTTTATAAAATGTCACCAAGCTCTTTTCTTTAGCTAGCTTCCTGATGTAACCATGTCCTTCACCCCTTCTTGCCTACAGGGTGTCCTCCTTCTCCGGGGCCCTCTGTTTCATGGGGTCCCGATATACTCCCTCCTTACACGCTAGACTCTGTAACAGGGCCAGTCCTCAGCTCTCCCCTCACTCTCCTTCCTTCTCCAAATTCCCACTCCTCTGCCTTGGCCTCCAAAGCTCTTCACTTCACACTTCAAGCTCCAGCCTGATTTCCATATTCCTCCTTGGGGATTCTCCTGGGTATCTCAACCCCAGTACAGACCGAAGTGGGTTAGTAGGGTAACCTGAACCCCTAGTCTTTCCAGCTGAGACCTAGTCCCTTTTGGATCTACAGTCCAGGGTTTCTGGAATGGTGGTCAGCTGACCACATGCAGCAGAATCTTCTGGGGACAGGTGTGAAAATGGAAACTTCCTGCTTCTTTCCTGATTTACAGACTCAGAATCCCTGCGGATGAATTCTAGGCATCCAGCAACGGGTTTGGTTTTGTTATTGTTATTCGGTTTTATCCGCATTTAACAAGCACTTCCACGGAACCCAATCCTCACTATGAGCTCTGTGAGGGCAGACTACTTTGTTCTGTCCTCCACTACACATCCCCAAAGGCCAGCACAGTGTGTGGCGCGTAGTCGGCTGCGAAAAAATCTGCGATAGTTGACTGAATAACAAATGAATGACTGGCCGCTGATGTTCAGAATCACGGCCTTGGTCAGCAGGTTTTTAAACAACGAAACAAGATCACAAACATAAAGAACGTAACACTGTCTGCACATGGCAAGGGCCTACTAAACACGAACTTAGCTTACAGGATACTGGGGTAGCCTCAAAGACTATACGGAGCCCTGAGGGTGCAGTGGTTAAAGCATCTTACTGCTAACCAAAAGATCTGTGGTTCAAAACCCCCAGCAGGTCCACAGGAGAAAGCTGCGGCGGTCAACTTCAGTAGAGATTTACAGCCTTGGAGACCCTGTGGGGTATCTATGAGTCATAACCAGTTCCATGGCAGTGGATTTTCCAAAGATTACAAAGAAACAATTTCCAGAAGGAATGCTCCAAGAACAATGCTCACAGTGAAAAAAGCTGATTAGGCTCAGCAAAGGAAAATTACTTTGTTCTCAGTAGTCAGGAACTTGAAATCTTTCACTCCCTTGGTGAATGAGTGCTTTTGACCCTATCACCTAAACTCACTCAAGTCTGCCCACATCCTGTCTTGGTTCAGAGGTCACCTCTCTGGATCACTGCAACACCCATTACTAGTTTCCAAGGCCAAGTCCATTCTCCACTGTCAGTTAACATACCCCTACCTACCTCTTTCTCAGCTCTCCATTTGCCCTTGGGATAAGGTGTAAACATCTAAAAAGACACCCACCCCTCACCCCCAATGACAATGTTCCTGATCTCATCTCCCTCCTACCATCCCCACTCATTAGACCGCCCCTTGAAGGTCACTCTTGATGACTATCACAAACAAGCCTGAGCTCTGGTAGATGTCTTCCTCCACTCCTTTCTCTGTCTAGCAAATTTCTACTCATCCTTCAACCTGCTCAAACATACCTCCTTTTTGAAGCTTTCCATGACTTTCCCGGGTAAGGAAATCTCATCCGTTTGGTACACTGCTTAAGAGTGTGAGCCCTGAAACCCTGGTGTTTGGATTCAAAAATTGGTTCTGCTACCTAACAGCTGTGTGGCCCTGAGTAAGTTATCTAAAGTCTCTAAACTCTGACATCTTCATTGGGAATAGGCATACACATGGATCTCTTCTAGTTGGTTGGCTAGGTAGCTGTTTTCCAAATTTCTCGGCATACAAGAGTGTGAGTTAGCTTGGCTGCTAACTAAGTATGAGTACTTCCAGTGCTGCAGTGGTTTGCTGAAACATCTCAACTGGTATTCCATCAATTCCTAGAGCCTTGTTTTTTACTGGAAACCTTGGTGGCATAGTGGTTTAGCGCTACATTTGCTAACCAAAAAGTCAGCAGCTCAAATTTGCCAGGTGCTCCTTGGAAATTCTGTGGAGCAGTTCTGCTCTGTCCTATAGGGTCACTGTGAGTTGGAACTGACTCGACAGCAATGGGTTTAGTTTTTGGTTTGGTTTGGTTTTTCACCAATGCCTTCAGCACAGCTTGGAATTCTTCCTTCTCCCCACTGCATGCTATCTCCTGAAATGGTTGAAAGTTGACCAATTCTTTCTCTGTGTATTTCTTTCCATCTTCTTTCAATGCCTTCTGAGTTTGAGATTTTTCCTGTAGAATCCTCCAATATTGCAACTCGAGGCTTGAGTTTTTCCTTCAGTATTTTCAGCCTGAGACATGCCCAGCATGTTCTTCCCTTTGGTTTTTTATCTCCAGCTCTTGGCATGCGTCGTTTTAAAAACACTTTGTCTTTTCAAATCAACCTTTGAAATCTTCTGCTCAGCTCCTTTCCTTCATCATTTCCTCCTTTTGCTTTAGCTACCTGACATTCAAGAGCAAGTTTCAGGGTCTCTTCTGACATCCATGTTGGTCTTTTCTTTCTTTCCTGTCTTTTTAACGACTTATTGTTTTCCTCATGTAACATGTCCATAATGTCATTCCACAACTTGTCTGGTCTTCAGTCATTACTATTCAATGCACCAAATCTATCCTTGATGAGGTCTCTAAACTCAGGTGGGATAATTTGATTCTCAAGGACTTGTTCTAATTTTCTTCAGTTTCAACTTGAACTTGCACATCAACAACTGATGTCTGTTCCAGAGTCAGCCCCTGGCCTTGATCTGACTGATACTGAATTTTTCCATCACCTCTCTTTGCACAGAAGTAGCTGATTTGATTCTGGCATATTCCATCTGGTAAGGTCAACCCATATGCTAAAGCAAATAATCCCAGAAGCTAGACTGTAAGAAGAAAAATGTGGCATAATGATGGGAAGAAGCCTAATTAACCTGTGTTACGCACTTGCTTGCTTTTAAAAGTGAAAAAGCCTTGAAGTACTTGCTGATGAAGATCAAAGACCAGAGCCTTCTGGATGAATTATACCTCAGCATCAAGAAAACAAAAATCCTCACAACCGGACCAATAAACAACATCATGATAAATAGAAAAAAGACTGAGGTTACCAAGGATTTCATTTTACTTTGGTCTACTCTGGTGGCATAGTGGTTAAGAGCTTGGCTGCTAACCAAAAGGCTGGCAGTTTGAATCCACTAGGCACTCTCTGGAAATGCCACGGGGAAGTTCTACTCTGTCCTGTAGAGTTAGTAGAGTTGGAATTCACTCAATGACAAAGAGTTTGGTTCACGTTTTTTTAAATCCACAATCAATGCCCATGCAAGCAGCAGCCGAGACATTAAAAGAACAATTGCATTGGGCTAATGTGCTGCAAAAGATCCCTTTACAGTGTTAAAAACCAGAGATATCACCTTAAAGACTACAGTATGCCTGACCCAAGCCATGGTGTTTTCATTCAAATGTAGAAGCTGAACAATGAATACGGAAGAATGAAAAATGCCTCTGAACTGTGATACTGGAGAGTAATATTGAATATACCCAGGACTAGCAGAAGAACAAACAAATCCAGCTTGGGAGAAGTACAGCCACAATGGTCAATAGCAGCAGAGATGGTGAGACTTTGGACATGTCATCAGTAGGAATCAGTCCCTAGAGACAGACATCATGTTTGGTAAATAACAGGTTAGCAAAAAAGAAGAACAAGATGGATTGACATAGTGGCTGCAACAGGGGGCTCCAGCATAAGAATGACCGTGAGTATGGCAAAGCGCCAGAAGTATTCTGTTCTGCTGCACACAGGGATGCTAAGAGTCAGAAGCGACTCCACAGCACCTAACAACAATCACAACAAACTGTGACATGTCCATCTGTAAAACGGAGATAACAGTGCCTGTCAGTGGGCATTAGTGGTTTAGTGGTAGAACTGCTGCCTTACCTGCATGAGAACTGGGTCAATTCCCAGCCAACGCACACAAATCACCCGTTTGTCAGTGGAGGCCTGCATGTTGCTACGATGCTGAGCAGGTTGCTGTGGTGCTTCCAGACTAAAACAGAGTAGCAACAAAGGCCTGGAAATCTAGTTTTGCAAATCAGCCAGTGAAAACCGTATCATCCCATCTGCAACTACAAAGGATGGCACAAGATCAGGCAGCATTTCCTTCCACAGTACATGGAAGGAGTGACCGTGAGTGTGGGACCAACTGGAGTGGCAGCTAACAACTGGGTAGTCCATACTCAAGGGGGTTGCTGTGAGGAATCAGATAATGGAAGATAATGCACGCGAAGCTTTTAGCATACAGTAAGCACCCATTAAATGGGACCTTTTATTAATTTTAACTGGCTGTTATGGCAATTAACATATGGGTGTAGTTGATTTTACAGGACTCCAGACCTAGAGGTTAAGGGCCTCTATGGCAGGGGTTGGACTGTGGTTTCACTCTTGGCACAGCCTTTCCTGGGTCTGCAGGTTCTACGTGTGGCTCATTAAACTGGGATCCATAAGGACTGCTGGATGAAGAAGCCCACCTCCCTGTGCTGTCCGCCAACCAGGCCCACAGGGTGGTCCCAGGAAATCAGCCAGGGCTCTGCCCTCCCTGGACTCAGGCCTTCAAGGCCTTCCCGGGGCTGTCTGGGTTTCCCTTTCCTAACCAGGATGCTCAGCTGATGCCCTTCTTCAGATACATGCCTTCTTAGGAGGTTCCTGACACCTGGGGAAGCGTCCCTTAGTGGCTTGACAAAAGTTCCCCGCGAAGCCTCCTCACAGCCAACCTTAAAAGTAAGCGTGAGAAATAAACCCTAATGTATTTAGAGTATAACGAGGCACTGTGTCTACAACCTGGTCCATAAAACCTACAAAAAAAAAAAAAGGGCATAAAATATAGAAAAAGACAATGACAAGGCAAATATGGTAAAATGTTAAGAATTGTGCTTTAAGTGTGAAATTAATTTCAAAACAGAAAGTCCACAAAAAAGAAGACCCAAGAGAGATTTCAACTACATCAGCTTTTACCTGTGCAGCTCTGTGCCACGAACCTACCACCTCACCTCTCAGGGACTTCCCAAGGCGTCTGCGGAGCTGGAGGGGAAGTTTCTGTTACACCATAACTGGCTTCAAGGCTGCCTTGCAATCCCTCTGTGTGTGTGTGTGTGTGTGTGTGTGTGTGTGTGTGTGTGTGTGATGTACACACATTTACCTCATCTAACGTAAGACTTGGGACAGGAGATCACATGTTTTTAAGTTCCCGACTTTCCCACTAAATAGGGTGACCCAGGGCAAACTGCTAAAGCCCTGGGAGATCACCCTTCTACCAGAACGATGGGGCTGCTGGCAGTTGTGCTACTTACACCTCAAGACTGGTTCCGCACTGAGGTGCAGGAAGGTGATTTCCAGGCTGTAATGCACAGGTCTCAGATAAGGTGTTCGTAATGTGCACATACTGACTGAGGGTATCTTATGCGACAGCTACTCTGCTCGGAACTGGGAAGCCAGCTCCTGTCCCCATGGGCCTACCTTCCATGAATGAAATAACTGTATAAAGAAATGTGTAATTACAAATTGTGCTCACTGCTATGAAGGGATGGTCGAGGGTGATCTGTGAGCATGTAACCAGGGTCCTGGCCCTGGCCTGTTCTGGAAGTCACATTTGCCTGACCTTCTCTGTGGAAATCACATTTGAGCTGGAAGCTACATGACAAGTAGGTTACAGCTTGGTATAATTCCACAAGATTACAGAAGTATATAAACCAAATCATTAACCGTGGTTAACTCAAGTTAAATGACACCAGAAGGAAGTAATCAGCCAAACTAAAAAACAAAGGTCATTAACCAGGACAAATGACTTGACTTCTCCAACAAGACAATGGCATGAAAAATAAAGGTAGGGAGAGGTAGACAACCATTAGAGAACAACCAAACCAAACCCAAACCAGTTGCCGACGAGTCCATTCTGACTAACAGTGACCCAGTAGGACACAGCAGAATTGCCCCCATAGGCTTCCAAGGCCGTAAATCTCTACAGAAGCAGCCAGCCACCTCTTTCTCCCACTAAGCCGCTGGTGGGTTCCAATGACAGACCTACTAGCACTTCACTACTGCACCGCCAGGGCTTCTAAAAGAATTAAAAAATATAATGCAAGGAGCTTCTCTGGATCATCTGCACAAACCAACTATAAAAAGAAAGATTTTTGAAAAAACGAGGGAAAACCACATGGACTGGGCAATAGAAGGCAGCTATGAATTCACGTTAACTTTGACAGTTGTGATAACGGCATAGTCACTACGTTCTTCAAAAAGCCCTACCTCTTGGTGAGTATTTATGGGAGAAATGATATGATTTCTGGGGTGGGGATCAGATCAAATACATCCTGAAGGTGGGTGGAAGTTACGGTGGAGGGTATACAGTAATTCATTCTACTGTTCTCTCTACTTTGGTATGTCTTTTAAAATTTCTATAATAAAAAGTTCAGAAAAACAAAATAAGGAAAAAAACTACAGTGGTCCACTTCAACTGAATCAGATATGCCCCAAATTGTTTGGATTTTTAACAATGATCTGAACAACCCATTGTCATGAAGTGCAGCTGTCTTATCACATCATATTTAATGACACCATGGTATTTTAGTATATGGATGAGCTATACAGTGCAACCAATTCCCTACTGACCAGCATTTAAGTCCTTCCCAACTTCTCTTTATAGTAACCGAATCCATCTAATTCCTGAGCTTCTGTTCCATACGACATCTTACTCTCCCTGCACGTCCTTCCCCAACCTACCTACCCAAGTCACTGGATGACCACATGCCGACTGTCTCAGTCAGCTAGGCTGCTCTAACAGAAAAATACCACGAGTGGAAGGTTTCATCAGGAGAAGCTTTTATTGTCACAGTCCAGTATGCCACAAATCCATTCCTAAGCTACAAGTCCATTCAATATGAAAAATCATCACAGTCCAGTAGGCTGAGTCCACATCCAGCGAGAGCATCTCAGCATCCAAAGGATGTGCTCTGCTCTCGGTGCTTCTCTCTCAGTAGTATGAGGTTCCTAACTTCCTCAGCTCACTTCTCTCCCCTATATTACACAAGCTTGTAGCTTGGGTCCTGCCTCCCTAACACAACTGCAAACCATTCTCCATCATCAATATCACAGAGGCAGGATTCACAACACATGGGAGGAAGGGCACCGTACCGGAACTCCAAAGCAAGTTGAATCAACACATACATTTTGGGGGGGACACAATTCAATCCATGACACTGACTAAGCAGCTGGCAGTACGAGTGTGAATGCCCCTGTCACAAAGAACGCCCAGGCTCCTGTACCACCTGCTCCAGGAACCTGTAGCCTGTACAGGACCCAGGACCTCAGGACAATATTCACATTTTGCCTTTCATGGGTTCAGTTACAGCCACCTAGGAAGCAGGCAGCAGCTCACCCTGCAGTGACTAAGAGAGACCGCAAGGGAACACGGGAGTTTTCTGGCCATGGTGGAAGGTCATCCCAATGATGTTCTCCAGCCCTCAACATAGGTTTCAGAATGGCCCCCTGCTGTGGTTGAGATACCACAGGTCCTGGAATAGATTCTGAGAGTTCCCCACCACTCCACTTTCTGAGCCCCCGGTCCTTTAAACACAGCCAACAACACAAGACATAATTCTGGGACCTATCCAAGTAGCATCAATTTCTTTTTAAAGAGTAACATCCAAGGTTAGCAAAGCTGCTGGGAACTAGGCACTCTACGTACCACACCATGAGCGAAAATGTAAACTGGTGCAACATTCTAGAATTTAACTGGTTTGTGGATTGAATCGTGTCACCCCCAAAAGATATGTGAAGTCCTAAGCCCTGTCCCTGTAACTGTGACTGTGACCCTGTTTGAAAATAGTCTTTGAAGATATTATCAGGTTAACATGAGGTCATACAGGTGTAGGGTGAGTCCTAATCCTGTATGACTAATGTCTTCATAAAACAGAAGGCACATAAGGACAGGGAGACAGCCAAAAGATGCTCTACGATGCTGTAGCTGCAAGCCAAGGATGCCTGGAGGTCCCAGAAGCTGGAGAAGAGGCATGGAAGAAACTCTCCCTCAGAGCCTCTGAAGGAATCAACACAGCCAACATTTAGACTCCCAGCCTCCAGAACTATAAGACAACACACACTGCTGCTCTTATAAGCCACCCACTTTGTGGTACTTTCTGCAGCACCTCTGGATGCCAATACATTGATGATATGCAGAGTGCCTGAAATTCTACCCTTTGACTAGCAATTCTGTTTGAGGAATTTATTCTCCTGAGCACACTCACAGATACAAGAGTTGGATCACCTCTGTGGCACTATGTAAAATCAAATGGTATACTAGAAACAAACAAAGAGACCATCAATACGGGAATGGATAAACAAATTGCATTATATTCACACAATGGAATACTGCTAAGCAATAAAAAGAAATAAATTAGTGGATGCAACAACATGGGTGAATCTCAAAAACATTTTGCTAAGTTAAAAAAAAAAAGGCAGGCCCATAAGCCCATGCTGTTGCCTGCTGAATTGCTTCTGACTCAGAACGACCCTATAGGGCAGAATAGAGCTACCGTATGGGATTCTAAGGAGTGGCTGGTGGATTCCAACAGCTAACTTTTCGGTTAGCAGTCACAGCTCTTAATACTGTGCGACCAGGGCTCTGGAAACAAAAGAGTACACACTGTATCATTCCACTTGTGAAAAAGTCCAGAAAAGATAAATCTAATTTACAGTGGCAGAAAGGCCAATCACTGATTGCCTAGGTCAGGGCTAGGGGTGACACGGGGGTAGACTGGCTGGAAAAGAATAGGAAGGAACTTTCTAAGCCGATGGCAAAGTCCTATGATTTCACTATGGTGATAGTTACTGGAGTGTATGTTGAGTGTTGCTGAGTTGCTTCTGACTCACAGTGACCCTATGCACAACTCACAACCATTTCCAGTCATCAAAATTCACTCAGCTGTATGGCATTTCAAATCTACCAGGCGCTCCTTGAGTACTCTGAGGGTCAGTTCTACCCTGGCCCCTAGGGTCACCGTGAGTCGGATCTGACTCAACGGCACTTGGCTTTGGCTTTGTATGCACACTTAAGATTTCTCCACTGTCCTGTATATAACTTCAATTCTTTAAAAAGATGAATAACTAGCTTCACCTAACATGTAACAATGGGATAAATTAGTCCAGTTATGGTGTCAACAATAAAATATCACGTACATATTGTCGATGAGGGTTAATGACCTAAAATGTTGTTATACACAAATAAAGAAAAAATAATAAAATCACAGATTTCTACAAAGTCGCCATGAATCAGCATTGACTTGACAGCACCAGGTTTGGTTTGGTTTGGGTTTTAATACACTATGGTGGCACTTTTGTAAAAGAAAATGTACGTATCTGGATATAAAATGATCAAAAGGAATAATTCCATTCATTCAATACAAATGTACTGAGGACCCACTCACTATAGACCATTTGCCATGGACTGAGTTGTGTCCCCCCAAAATGTGGTATGTAGCAATTTGCCTGGGCTCTGATTACTGATATTGTGGATGTTCCTGTGAACTTGAAATCCTGCCCCTATGATGTTAATGAGAGAAGATGGGCAGCAGCTGTGTTGCTGGGGCAGGACTCAGCATGTCAGACTGTAACGTACCTAGAGGCAATCCCTTGGGATATAAAGGAAAGGGAAGCAAGCAGAGAGGTAGGAATCTCATATCATCAAGAAAAAAGCAGTGCTGGGAACAGAGTGTGCCCTTTGGAAAGGACCTGGGATCCCTGTACCTCAGAAGCTTCCAGTCCAGGGGAAAATTGATGACAAGGATCTTCCCCCAGAGCCAACAGATAAAGCCTTCCCTTGGAGCTGATGCCCTGAATTTGGACTTACAGCCTACTGGACTGTGACAGAATAAAATTTCTCTTTTTAAAACCATCCATTTGTGGTACTTCTGTTACAGCAGTACCAGATGACTAAATCACCATTAATGTTACAATATGCAGAGAATACGAAAGTCCCTTTTGTTCATGGAGTTTTTATTCAGTGATTTGGGCCAATTTTTTTTTAGCTATGAAAATATCAACATTATTGCTCTTTTAAAGAAGTATCTGTATGAGATCAAACTGGCAACAGCAACTTGAAAGGTTAGCTATGAAGCTTAGGGAGCAGAGAGTTTTTGTTAACAGTAAAGGAATAATTAGAAAAGGAGGGTGAGAACGGTCTAAAAACAAAAAATGTAATCAGTGTCACTGAAGAGTACACGTGGAAATTGTTGCACTGATGCACGTTCAGCTATGTATATTTTTAATAAAAATAAAATAAATTACCAGCAAATATGTCAACATTAAAAAAAATCATGATACAGGAGAGCACGTAAATTATATTGTCACTTGTGTTAAAGCAGAAACCCTCGTGACGTAGTGGATTAAGTGCTATGTCTGCTAACCAAAAGGTTGACAGTTCAAATCTGTCAGGCGCTCCTTGAAAACTCTACGGAGCACTTCTACTCTGCCCTCTAGGGTCACTATGGTCAGACCCGACTTGACAGTAGTGGGTTTTGGGCATGTTAAAACATACACACATACACACACTACAAGCTTGTTTACCAACAAAATTAGCTCTAGAAGGATTCATGAGGAACTGAAAACAGCGGTACTTTGAGGGGAGGATAACCAGCAGACAGGGAGAAAGAAAGTTTTTGCACTATCTACCCTTTTAAAAAGCTTGAGTTTTTAAAAACCGTGTTCGTATGGTATCTATTCTAAATAAATACAATTTGACTGCTTCTCATTTTTTGCTCATGTTCAGTAATTAAAACTTCAGTGGAGACAAATGACAAGAAGAGAGTCATCCAGTACACTGCAAAATGAAGTGTTCTGAGACAAGAAATTTCTTACTTTTACTAAAAAAAAGATTCAAAATAAAAACGCACAGTGATGATATATATACAGAAAAACAACATACACCAAAAATGTCAACATTATTGGATACTATTATTTTTGAGTGGTATGACTGTGAAGGAAATTGTACTTGACTCTGTTCATTTGTATTTTTTTCTTTTTCATTACTTTACATAAAGGTTTACAGAACAAACTAGCTTCTCATTAAATAATAAAACATTTTGTTTGATGACCCTGGTTAACAACCCCGGACATGTCAACACTCCCTTCTTGAGCTTAGGTTCCGTATTCCCAGCTTTCCTGTCCCTGCCTGCCTTCTGGTCCTCGCCCCTGGGCTGGTGTGCTCCTTGAGTCTCATTTTGTTTTATGGGCCCATCTAATCTTTGGCTGAAGGGTGAACCTCAAGAATGACTTCATTACTGAGCTGAAAGGGGGTCCGGGAGCCTTACATTCAGCTTCTCCAGCCTCTGGCAGGCCAGTAAGTCTGGTCTTTTTTGTGTGTGAGTCAGAATTTTGTTCCACGTTTTTCTCCAGCTCTGTCTGGGACCCGCTATTACAATCCCTGTCACAGCTGTCAGCGGTGGTGGCCAGGCCCCCTCTAGCTGTACCGGACTCAGGCTTGTGAAGACCGTGGCAGTTGTGGTCTATTAGTCCCTCGGACTAATCTCTCCTTTGCATCTTTAGTTGTCTTCATTCTCTCTTGTCGCTAACGGGGTTACACCAGCGGAGGACCTTAGATGGCTGCTCACAGGCTTTTAGGACTCCAGACACTACGCACCAAAGAAGAATGAAGAATTATTTTTTTTACAAATACATTAAACCAGTTGAGCTAGATGTTCCAGGAGACCATGGGCCCCACAGCCCTCAGCCCAGCACCTCAGTCCCTCATGGAATTCAGATGTGTCTCTGGAACTTTCATGACCTTCATTTGTATTTATTTTTGTACTTTCTTAAACAAAAGAAGCTGTGTGTGTGTGCGTGTGCGTGCGTGTGCGTGCGTGTGTGTGTGTGTGTGAGTATGACCGTATTAAAAAGGAAAAAAGCAGATGAACAATGTCACTTCTTTCTGCCAGGTGCTCAGATACACTTGAGAATTGTTGGCTGCACTCCCTCTCTACCCAAGAGGCTATGTGAGTTAGGAAGACAAAGAACATGTCTGGGGCAACGGCACAGGGCCAGCTCAAACCCTCAGATGTCCTCAGCCAATTCCCTTTCCCACCACACAATCCGGAAGCCTCAGAGGCTGACAGAGTAACTTATGCCTGTCTTCTCCCTGTGACACCTGGGACGCAGGTAAGACAAGGACTAATCTCGTTTTATAGGAGAAAGAAAGGGAGAATTGAACACAATCGCTTCTACCACAAATAAAGTACACTGGGACCAGGTCTCAGGCCCGAAGGCAAAAGCGGAAGCAGTAAGTCCCAGTTCAGTTCTGTCTCTACACTGGAGTTGGGGAGTCACAAAGCTGGCAGCCACATTGAAAGCCATCCCATCCAACCTCCTAACCCAACGTGCAGTTTTTGGTCTTTCTCAACTCATGTTCCATCCTCTGTCTGCACACACCTCCTGGTGCTGCTCAAGCCATCTCTCCATGTTAGGCTGTGAGCCTGCCTATGCTCACCTACGGGCTCGACCATGGAGACAACTGTTAGGGTCTCACCTGAGGGTTACAAGACAGTCGTGGCTCTATGTAAGAACTTCTCAAAATTTCCAGCATTAACTACACAATCCTGGAACCAAGCTGGGCAGTGATGTCCCCTTCCCAGTGTCTGGAACACTTCATTATTGGTAGCTCTGGATGTGTTTCACGCTCAGGGGACAACTGTACTTAGGGACAAGGAAACCCAAATAGGAGGGGGAGAGGCTAGAAAAAAGCAGTTGAGGGGTGGCCTAGTCAAATCGTTGATCCCTTCTGTGACCAAGGACCTGGATCATTCAATTTCTATAAGGAGACAGATTTTCAGCCCTGCAGTACAGAAATTTAAGAAATACAGAGGAAAAAAATATTAATGTTAGAAGAGAGAAATAAAAGGATATGCAATCTTTAGTAGTCACAGGAAAATGCCAAAGTTTTAACCCAGGGGCCCAGGAGAGAGCTGGAATGAGAGTTTGCCACCATCCAACTGCTAGAGTTCAGGCAAAAGAGAGAGGCCTACAGAAAGTCCCTTTCCTTGTCAAGACAGAACAGCCCATCATGTTTACCCAGAGCCAGGTAATGACAGAGGCCATACCACTTCAAGGAGAGACGCACCAGACAGGTGAGGCACCAAGCCTGGTCACCCACCTGGAACAGATAAGGGAGGCTCTGTACCTGCAAACAGAGTATGGCCCGTGCCCAAGGCTGCTAGCTTTTCAGAACAGTTTACGGAGAACTATCCCTCTGACCCCTGGTGGCACAGTGGTTAAGCACTTGGCTGCTATCTGAAAGGTTGGTGTTTTGAACCCACCCAGCAGCTCTGTGGGAGAAGGACCTGGATACCGGCTTCTATACCCGAGAAAATCCTATAGGGTCATTCTACTCTGCCACATGGGGTCACTATGATTCAAAGTCAACTCGATGGCACCTAACAACAGTCTCTTGGAAAACCACAGAAAAACTACAACACAGGAGCTACAGTGTTAGAGAATACAGCCTTGATTTTTCCTTGACTTGTACTCCATTTTCTATTAAAATGGAGTTTTTTTCCCTCAAATATACAGGAGTAACTACAATGTAGCTGCATGGACTGTGGAATCTCTCCACTTTAACTGACAGTCAAGCTCTGATACAATCAGTTAGTAGAACTGTAAGACAGTCACTGAGGCCATCTGAGCCTCAGTTTTCCTGTCTATAAAATGGGGTGAATCCCAGCACTAAGACTGATGGGAAGATGAAATGAGATAAAATGCAGGCATGCCGGGGGCAGTCCTTGAAACACAGTACCAGAAAGCAGTCAACCAATGGTGGTCACTGACATTACCACTTAAAAAAATGTCTTGCTGTTTTGGAAGACGTACATACAAATTCAGTCACAAACCAGTGAAAACGTCATTTCTTAGCCCACTGTTTCAAGAAACAGTCTCTCACAGCTATAATCCTCTGATGTGCAAATGAAGTAGGAAAAAACATTATCAGGGGTTGCTCTGCAGATCTCAAATCTGGGGTAGGAAGAGAACAGCCTAAGTCTCGTGTGATTTGGGGCCTGGGTTATTGGAAAGCTGGTAGAGAAGAAACACTCCCAGAACTCAGGAAGATAAAGCTACCAGATTTGTTAAGCAGAGCTTGTCAACATGGCTTTGGAATGGAAGGACTTTTTCTCCCAAATACTCCAAATATCACTCTATTCAGCATGTCCTCCACACACCTGGAGGCTTTGTACCACAGAAGTGAAGGTCCTTGAACATTTTCTTTGCATACTAGTAAAACCGTGTCCCCGTAATCGGAGAGTGAAGACTATGTGTAGGAGGGACATAAATCAAAGGCAGGCAAGACGCATTTCCATGTATTTTGTTGCTCATTAGGAGATAAAATTGAGGAGGAAAAATGAAACCACTTGCAAGAAGTCTGGAAGGTGCAGTCTAAATCTCTGTTATCTGGGTTTACCTTAGTTCTTTCCCTCAGATCTTTAAACTGTCCTTGGGTCCAGGCTACTAATTCTGCTCTTTTGGGCAATGATTCTTTTTCAAACCATACTATCGTCCCTGATCATTATGTGAAAGAAGTAAGTCTACAGGAAGGTGCAGAAGCACTGTCCACCTGGCCCTGCGCCTGGCACCACAGCCAGCTTCATACACTTACACACACTACCCTGGCCAGGCCAGCAGGCATCTTCTGGTAAAGACCCAAATTCTGGAATAGATTAAATGTGATGAGGACCCCTGGGAAGGTTGTACACACTCCTTCAACAGGTCAGCTCTTGAGTCCGAGTACATTTGAGCCTCGTTCTTCCATCAGTGCTCATGCTGCTACTACTGCCTGTACCAGCGGAGGCAAGGGACTCTCTGAGGCCCCTCTCGGCACCAGACACTGGACTAGGAAAGCTGAGATATAAGGCACACTGGGTGCCGGCAAGGAACACTTAGTTCAGTGGATGGGACATGTTACAGCAAATTACTAGCCAGAGTGACAAGTACTGTGAGGGAAATAAGATAAGGCTGGTGCTGTGACACACGGCAGAGGGGAGAGAGCCTTGAAGGAAAAGGAAGTCCTCAAGCTCTGACTCCATCATGTGCACCCAGATTGTGCCCAGACCTGTTAGTTGTCAGATATAAGACCCAACTAATTTCAAACTCAGGGGAACGCATCTTTCAGAGAGGAAAAAAATGTGACTCACCGTCTTTGTCTGAATATTCATGGTGACATAGTTTTGGTTACCAGAAAAACACCACTAACCACCTCATGGTCCCCAGTGGCCTAGTGAAGGCCTGCATCTCTTGCTTACCCCCTGATGCTTGATGAAATCAGTCAGGAGGCACAAGCATATCAGTAAGAAACCTGACTTCATGTGCAGGCTGGCACACCTTGACCCCAGCAGTAGGTCAGATAAGGGGGCAGCCGGAGGAAAGGGGGGCATACATCTACTTGAGCAGAACCAATGTGGCCCAGAAAGATTTTGATCAGAAGAACTTAACCTAGTCTGCTTGCCAGACTGAAAAAGGAAGAAGGAAAGATTATTCTAGTGAGCTGTGAGTGGGTGGAAGGTTCTATTCCCCCACAAGTCAGTCAGGATGGCTTTATCTTGGCTGATTCGATTTTGCTAACAGGGTCTAGCTCCCAGGTACCAAGCCCTTAGCAGATTCATGAACTTGGGCATACTGCTGCCTCTTACAGCCTCCACCCCATCATCTGTCTAGTAGGGATAGTTACGGTTTTCTTACCAGGATAACGGATCCCACTTGTGAGCTCCCTGAAGAGTGATTATAGACCGAAACCTTATCCGGAGCCCGTATCACGTGAAGGGGGCTGCCTGTCCTGGTCTCACCCACAGCAGTCATAACGGGATCCACACCTAAGAGATTACCTACCACATCTCTCACACAGCTCTCAGGTTCTCTCATTTAATCCTTGCATTCCTATCAAACATTTCTCCCCGGTTTACAGAAGAGACACTAACACAGATTGATAGAATCATTCTTTCCCCTAATCTACATATTTCATGGAGGTTCTGTTTCAGGAACCTAGACCCTAGCACTGTACTAGACAGACACAGGTTTCTTTTTGTGGAGGTCATATTCTAGTGTGTGTGAAAACAGAGTAAGCAGAAAATAATTCTAGATACCGGTAGGTGCTATAAAGAAAATGAAACAGGGTGGTTTGATAGAGTGACACTGAGAAGCAATTATTAGATGAGAGTTGAGGGAAAAAAGACTCCATGTAAAGGGAATGGCGAGTGCAAAGGTCCTGAGACACAAATGAGGTTGGCATGTTCAGGCAACAGAAGGGGGATCACTGCAGCTTGAGGATCATGAGAGTGGGGGGGCGGGCAGGACACAAGGCTGGAGTGCAAGCAAAAGCCTGATTCTGTCAGGTACTGCAGGCAGCAATAAGCCCTGGAACTTTACTGTGAGTGCTATCAGAAGATGCTAGAGGCCTTTAAGCAGGAAAGTGACGTGACCTAATTGCCAGATTTGTAAGAGGAAGGGACAACAGTGGGACAGATTTAGAGAAGTTAAAGAAAAGCTCAAGACTGTACCTCCATCTAACACTAACACTAGTTCTTCGGGTAGTGTCACCTTTTACACACTGTATAACATGATGCTATACTGGAACCTCAAATCCGACACACTGGGGCTCTCACAATCTTAAGTGATGTCAGCTGAATCTCAGCTTCTCAAGGCCTCGCCTCCCGTATCAGTCAAAGGAAGAAAAGTGTTCACCCTTCCATAATGACAGTATATATGAGGTCTGACAAGTCTGTGAACTTAGTTGTTCTCAGTGCTACATACCTCACTGCTGAATATCACTACAGTCACCTTTGAAGTACTCCCCTTGGGAAGGTATGCACCAATGCCAAAGCCTAGTCCACCATCAAAGCAATTTTGGAGATTTTTCTGGAATGGCCACTGTGCATGTTGGCATGGTGGCAAGTTTGTAAACTTAATTGTGAAGGAGTTTCTAGCCATTAAACAAATAACTGTATTGGGACACTCTCCCTACTCACTAGATGCGGCCCCCAGTGACTTTTTTCTTTACCCATAGATAAAAGAAATATTGAAAGGAAGACACTGGATGACATTCAGGACATCAAGGGTAACATCACGACAGCTCTGATGGCCATTCCAGAAAAAGAATTCCAAAATTGCTTTGAAGGGTGCAGCAGGCACTGGCATTGGCACATAGCTTCCCAAAGGAAGTGCCTGGAAGGTGACCACAGTGATATTCAGCTATGAGGTATGTAGTACTTTTTCTAGGATGACTTTGCCAACTTAATTGTCAGTTCCTATATGTCAGTGTGCCTTGTACTCATCTGGTAACATTCAATGAATAATGACTGTCTGTGTGGCAGGCACTTGTCAAGGTGTTCTACAGCATTTGAAAGTTCTTATTAGATGTTCAACAGAAAAGTATACTGTCCGGGAAAAACCAAGGCCCAGCCTTTGTTCTACAAGCAAGGCAAGGCTATCAGGTTCCCCCTCATCTTCACTTCTCTCTGTGACATCTTTATTAAGCCAAATTTTCTAAAGACACATCATCCTTGAGAAGAAACAGAGAGACAGTTAACAGCATACTGGCAAGGCAGGACATTATGACCAAAGGAACTTGAGATCTGTCACATTAAGACTGGCTTCAAGTCAGAGGTGGCCTTGCTGCACCTATTAGCCCACCTATAAAACTGGGATGAGCTTGACTTGCCTCCAACGGTGGTAGCCCAATGGCAAACTCACCTTGGGTACCTATCACTGCTGGTGGCTGTCGAGCCTACCTGTAACTCATGGCAACCCGTGGGCTATGGAATGAAACACTGACCACTCCTATGCCACCCCCTATGATCAGTTGCAAATCGGAATGCCATGAGCCACAGGGTTTCTATCAGCTAGTTTTCAGAGGGCGTTCTTCCTAGGCAGCAACCAAACCAAACCCACGACTGATGAGTTGATTTCAACTTTTAGCAATCCTATAGATCAGAGTTGAACTGCCCCATAGAATTTCCAGGGCACACCCGGCAGATATGAACTGCTGACCTTTTGGTTAGCAGATATAGCATTTAACCACTACACCACCTAGGCTAGAAGCTCTGCTGAAACCTCGTCTGCATCACAGCAACATGCAAGCCTTCACTGACAGACACACAGCAGCTGAGCACGAGGTACCTTTGCAAGGGTCAACCAACTGCCACAGAATCGATTCCGACTCACAGTGACCCTATAGGACAGAGCAGAACTGCTCCACAGAGTTTCCAAGGAGCAACTGGCAGATTCAAACTGCGAATCTTTTGGTTACCAGATGTAGCACTTCACTAGTACGACACCAGCGTTTCTCTTGCATGGAAGGTACGATTTCTAATACAAGCTAGCGAAACCCCACGGCGGGAAGAGTAAAGTACAAGTAATGGGTAACTGCTTTCCCTGTTCCTGTGAGTGCTCATATATAAAAGGCTGGGGAATCTCACGCAACCAAGCTGGCTGATTTGTGTGTGTGTGTTAAAGTCAGATTTTTTTTAACATTAAAATATTTTGTTGTATTTTTTGGTGAAAGTTTACAGAGAAAAATAGGTTCACCTTTTAACAATGTCTACACAATCTGTTCAGTGACACTGGTCATTTTTCAGTGTGTCAGACTGCTCGTTCTTTTCATTCTGTTTGTTCCCTTGCCGGTCACCTAGCTTCCCGTTCCCCTGACCTTCCAAACTGGTTGATTTCATATTGTTCTCAGAAATCTCTCCTGCTAGAAATGGGCAATTCAGGTCAAAGTCATTCCTCTAAAAGGAGCAGAAATGATGACGACTCTGAGATAATGCTAAATAAGGATGCCCCATTTCATGGCAGCTCTCAGTTATGCCATTTGGGCGGCACCCGGAGGAAAGGACCAAGCCCACACGAAACAGTCTACCCTCTACTGCTCCTGCTCTTTGACTGAACCATCCAGAGTCAGACTTCTCTGGATGCCTACCGTGAAGTCATTCTGCTTGGGGAAGATGACCAGCGAGGCAGAGATGATACAATGTGCAGCCTGGACAAAAAAATGCAAGAAAGAGATAGACTAGTAGGTACAGGAAAAGACTAAGCATTCAGTGGGTTGGAAGACAAGGAAAAAAAAAACGCATTTAATCAATGCTGACTCATGGTGACCCCACGTGTGTCAGAGCAAAACTGTATCCCATAGGGTTTTCAATGGCTGGTTTTTTGGAAGTAGATTGCCAGGCTTTTCTTCTGAGGTACCCCTGGCTGGACTGGAGACTCCAGCCTTTTCCTTCACAGTTAAGTGTGTTTACCCATTTGCACTTCAGTTGGAAGAGGAAAAAGCTAAAGAAGGAAAAAGCCCTGAGTAACCGGCTATTTTTTAATCAGAGCTCCATAGATACCCGGTATAAGTGGGCTGTGTAAGGACCCCGCTACCCCACAAAGAAGATCTTTCCCTTCCCAGTGTCACACCTGTCCGCCTCCTAGTTTCTGAGCAGGGACAAGAAGTAAGACACACAGGTCTGTGCTTCCCTGTCCACCTGGACTTTTCTATCTTCCCAAGGCCTTCTCTCTTTAGGGGGAGGAGGTGCAGGGATCACATTTCAGCTGCCCCCACCTTCTGCCACAAGAGGCAAAGTGGCAGGGGAGTTTTTGTTTTCTCCTCTCCTCCTCTCAGCTGTGCAGCCTCTCTTTCAGTCAGACTGATGCTTCTTAAATTTCAATCTTTCAGTCCTATTCTGCACTTTTTTTTTTAGTCCTATATACTCCTTGTCCTATCATTTACCTAATATTTCTTTGAGTCATTACTTTTATCTAATGAAATTTACTTTAAAAGAAAATGCTCTATATTACAATAAATGGAAAATCAGCATCACCATGCTGAAACTGATATACAGATATATTTTTAAAAAATCCACTGTGCCCGGGTCGATTCCAACTCATAGTGACTCTATAGGACCCTGCAGAACAGCCCCTGAGTGGATGTGAACTGCTGAACTTTTAGTTAGCAGACCCGTGGCTCTTAACCACTAGGTGACCATGGTTTCCAATATACACTCATTCATACATTTTTTGCATGTTAATGTAAATACGTAACAATTACTTTTTAAACGCCCACTTACGTACCACTTAAAATAGTCTCAGGTGGCGCTACAATGGGAAATACTGCCTTAGGGGCTCAGGGACTGTCACCGTTTACCTGGCCAGTAACTCTGGGCTCACTGCTAGGTAGAACCGACTTCAAGCTCTCTGGCTTCTCCTTCAGCCCAGCGTCATTCACATTCTCCCCCAGACACTCCCGGAGAGGGCAAAGGGCGACAGGAAAGAAAGACACAGGGAGTTCCGAGTTCCCACGCAGGGCGATGTGAGGACAATGACAGTACAGAGCGAAAGTGACTTTAAATACCCGGCGAGTGACAGATGTAACGAGGAACTGACCTTCTCGCGCAAGGTGCAGTGGACCTCCGTGGCGACACGTCCTTCCCACCACGGCTCATCCATCATCTCGTTTGCGGCCAGGCGAACCAAAGCTATGGGTCTCTCAGCGCGCACCCTGTAGGGTGGACACCGGTAACTTCAGCGGCCGAAGTGCGCTCCCCGGTTCCGACCGTGGTACCCCTATCTGAGCTCCTGGATGGGAGCCCCCTCTTGCCCTGCTCAGCAGGGCTGGCGGTCGCCTCCTGGGACGGGAAAGTTGCAGTACCCCCTCCCCTCTGCTTGCCGGACACAGGGCGATCGGAAGCTTTGCAGCAAGTTGCAATTTTTTTTTTTTCCTTTTTGCAAAAG
The DNA here is from genome assembly GCA_028571685.1 of Heterohyrax brucei. Lineage (NCBI taxonomy): Eukaryota > Metazoa > Chordata > Mammalia > Hyracoidea > Procaviidae > Heterohyrax > Heterohyrax brucei. The sequence continues at coordinate 179,095,975 of CM053141.1, forward strand.
TTGCCCAGAAAGTTGCCGACTCTCCTAGCCTGCCCTCCAGCTGGGGCTCCGGAGGCGGCCACCAGTGCGGGGTCCCCAGCTCCTCCCCCGCCGCCCTGCCTTTGTCCTGCTCCCACATCCTGCCCCGGAGCCGGGGCAAAACTCACGCATCCCACTCTCGGCTTGGGGGACTGCGGGGCCAGGCCCTTTCAGAGCCGAGCCGGCGGTGCCCCCGGTGTCTGCTCTTGGACGAGCCTGCTCCCTAGTCGCGTCTCGGTCTCGGTAGCGTCCGCAGCTTGACTTGCCCGGGCCCTTGCCTCGGCCCCTCAGCTGAGTGCGCCCGAGTCCCGCGGCAGCTCGCAGCCTCCGGGTCGCCGGGGACCTCCCTCCCTCGCTGAGGGAATTGGGGGCCGAGCCTTGCGCATGCGCCGCCGGCGCCCCCCGCCCCTCGTGGCTTGGAGTCTTTCTTTGGCCAGCTTTGGCTTCGTTTTATACCCACCCTCCTCCCTTCTCTCACCTTTACGAAGACTCGAGGTGGCCTCCTGGGCAACGGCGCTGCGACACTGATGGCCAAGGGAGGAAGCAGAGGGACCGCGGCGTCACCTGCGCACCCCACGTGTTCAACGCTTCGGCAGGAATGCACCCCAGAAAGTTCTGCCTCCTGGTGTACCGCTCTAGCCGCTTACGTGCAGGTCCACCTACCTGAATTTTATTAATTCTTGTTTTTTTTTTTTTAACCCATGTTATAGTGGGGTCGTGGATTTACAAACCGACAATCCCTACAAAAGCACCAGAAAAATCAGTCCCAAATTCTAAGGGAGGCTCTCTAAGTCAAGTGGGTATTTATTGTGAGGCGTGTCCCTGTTTCTGTTTGAAGGAAGAGTAGTCTTTTGGAGGGTCTAATGGATGGAAAGCATTGTCTTTTTAAATCCATTAATGGGTTTTGGAAAGACATACCCTTGAGTCAGCATCTGGCTGTCCTCTTGGCTGGTTGTGTGTCCCGCGAGTGCGTGATAGTTTTGAAAGTTCCACTGGTTTCTGTGTGTCAACTGTAAGACAGTGTTGGAGGTTCATACATCTAGAATCAAGTCCAGCAAATCCGATTTGTGCCACTTACCAGATATGGAACGTACGGCAAGTTCCTCAAACTGTCTGAACCTGAAATATCTCATATGTAAAATGGGAATGAAAGTTGCACCAGCTTGTAGCATTAAATGAGATAATGTGTGTAAAGGGTTAATCGCCAAGTCTGGTATGAAGGGAGCCTCAGTAAATTGCTGCCATCAAAGAGCGTTTAATTTCTGACTGGGTTCCTACAAGTGAAAACCCAGCTGGAGGGTGGGGTGGGGTGCTTTAAAGTCGACTTTAATAAACATCAACTGAAACTTAAAGAGCAGTTTTAATGTAAAAATAATTATGAACTCTTGTAAAAGTGGAAAATACCTAGGAACAAACTTAACAAACACACAAGCCCTTAATGCCTTAATGAAGAAATTACAAAGATTGAAACATAGTAAGAAAGTCTTGGCCCAACAGAAAGATAAAAATACCCGCTTTACTCAATAACTCCATTTAAGAACATTTAAAAAAAAAATAAAATTCTAATAGTTATGGGTAGGTGGAAGGGAGGATCATTTGACAATTTTCTAACCTTCCTGTGGAAGAAGACTGAGAAAAGCTGAAAATTTTATATTTTAAAAACAGGCAGAGGGATACACCTGCCTTATCAAATTTTAAAATATGTTGAAAAATAAACTGTGTTGTTGACACAAAAGTGGAAGGATATGCAATACTGGCATAATTGAAAATCTGGAAACATGTACAGCATACTTAAAAAGTCTGCATTATAAAGGTGACATTTCACTTTAATAGGGAAAAGGATAAATTCTGCTAAGTGAATTAGTTAACCTGGAAAAAATTAAAACTGGGAATTTATTTGCACCATCATCAAAATAAATATAAGAACCTAAAGGGCAACTAAAAAAGTCCACAAGAGAATGAGAAAAAATATCGGTGAGGCCCAAGCATGAAGGCCTAGGCAGAAAGCAAAGGCAAGGACTGATAGACATATCTGAAGAAACAGGTGGGACTTGGAATGCTTTCACAGTGTTTTCAACAAATGTGACAACTGCTGGTGAAGCTATGGAGAAATTGGAACCTTCGTCCATTGCTGGTGTTTTGGGGGAGTATAAATGCATGCCATCTTTCTGAAAGACAATATACATTAAACAAGTTTTAAAATGTATCATTTGATGCAACTACTCCACCTATAATGGAATCCCTGGTGGCTAGTGCTTAAGTGCTGTGTCTGCTAAGCAGTCAAGTCCGTCAGGTATTCCTTGGAAACTCTATGGGGCAGTTCTACTCAGACCTATAGGGCTGCTATGAGTCAGAAACCACTTGACAGTAGTGGCTTTTGGCATTACTCTGCCTTTGGAAATTTCCTCAGGGATAAATTTGATGAATAAAACGATTTATTTGCAGGGAGTTTCATCATAACAAACTGTTAGAACAACAACAACAAAACAGAACCTGTTGCTGACAAGTCAATTCTTACTCATAACAGCCCTATGGGACAGAGTAGAACTGCCCCATGGGGTTTCCAAGCAGTGGCTGGTAGATTTCAGCTGCCGACCTTCTGGTTCACAAACAAGCTCTTAGCCACTCCAGGGCTCTGACTGTTAGTTAGAACAGAGGACTAGTTAAACAATTATTCAGCTCTTAAAGACATTTTTGAAAGAATGTTTGATCACTTGGAAAAATGTTCACATTAAGTGAAAATGAAAATTAAAGTATGATCCTAATCATGCACATACTCACTCATGCAGAGATATAGGGAAGAAACTAAAGAATATTCAAGTGAGCATTAACTGTGTTGTCTGGGTTATAGGATTATGGGAAACTTGACATTTTATTCAAGTATGGCTGTATTTACTAGATTTTCTACAAGGAACATGCATTATTTTCACAATTGGATAAAAAAAAGTGGATGCTATTTTTAAAAAATCACATGATATGTTTACCAGAGTTGCCTTCCATTGAACAACTGCCTGGTGAGGCAGGTTTTTTTTTCCCATAGAGGAATGCTTCCTTTTTCGATGAGCCTTTCTATGCAGGGCATAGAGAAGAAAGGCCCACAATGTTTATGAATTTGGATTCCCCTTTTCCTAAACTTTGGCCATCAGTTATTTTGAGTTCAGATAACTAAGGAACGGAAGCAGAAACTTTGGTCTTTTCTCTGAGGGTTATTTTGAGGAACTCTAAACCTATATGCTCTCCACTGCTTTGTGTATCATTCCCAGGGGTCTCTTATTTTTCTAGACTCTGAAGAGTAAGGGCACATTTCACCATAAACAGATAGTTCATTGAGTCACTGTCCACAGGTAGAAATAGTGTCAGTGCCCTTAGCAGAGTGAGGCTTTCTGTGTGAGAGGCCAAGGAACAAAGCAGCTGAAGGCACTTCTCTTGCCCACTCAACCACCAGCTTGGCCAAGTTCTCATTTGTTACTTCACCCATTTTTTCAAAAAAGAGCTCTATCAAATGGTTACACCAGCTACTGTTGAGTCAGCTCCGACTCATGGCAACACCCTGTGTGCCAGAGAAGAACTGTGCTCTGTAGAGTTTCCAATGACTGTTTTTTCAGAAGTAGCTCACCAGGCCTGTCTTCCAAGGAGCCTTTGGGTGGACCTGAACCTCCAACCTTTCAGGTAGCAGCCTGTGTCTTAACTGTTGGCACTCCCTAAGGACTACATCAAATGCTTCCTGTGAGTCAGGCCCTGCCCTACTCCACTCCCGATCTCTGAATCTCATGGGTTGAGAACTGCAGATTCAGAGTGAGAACATCCTACCTATCTTCAACTTTCCCATGTGGAAAATGAGAAAAAATAATGTCTTTCCAATCTTTCCCAGAGGACAAATCAGTCTAATATTTCCCCTGTAATATTACTTTATTGACATCTTTATTTGTGCTAAGCTTTCCTTTCTTTTCATATGATCTAAGCTCTCACATTACAAGTGTATGGGGAAGTGTATGTGTTCTTACACTGATCCCAGGTCTCATTCTTGTATTTCCTTCCAGGTCCCTGGGTAGCAAGAATGGTTTCTGTTTGACTACTAACCTGAGGCTGGCAACTTGAACCCAACCACTGATGGGGTGGAAGAAAGGCCTGGCAATCTACTTCTGTAAAGATCACAACCAGGAAAACTCAATAAAGCAGTTCCGCTCTGTAACACATAGGGTTATCAAGAATTGGAATTAACTGAACAGCGAGTTTAGGGTTTTTTTTTTTTTTTGGTGTTTCCTTCCAGATGTGGTCTATACATTCACCAACATAGACAGTCATGCCTTTGTTTTTTCATTTAAACAAATGAAGAGCTTTTAACTGTTTCTTTCCTACTTGAACCCTTGCTGAGAATTTTCATCCAGATATACTGAATCTGAATCTACATTTTAACAAAATCCCCCAGATGATTCTTATGTATAACTCCCAGGGAACTTGTTAGAAATGCAAATCCTCAGCAGAGTTTCAAACTGGAATGAACCAAGTTTGAAGCCCTTCACGAATGGTCGCATGTTACGCACAACCTTTCATGTCTTGTTTTTTCCTCTAAGTAAATTCTAGAGATTATTTCATGTTGGGACCCATAGACCTGCACAGTATCCCATAGTATGGATCAAACATGATATATGTAACCGGGCGTTTCTTTTATTTTTTTCAGAACATTTAGTTTATTTCCAGCTTTTTCCAGCTGTGAGACATGTTGCAGGGAATAAGCTGGGCAGGTGTCAGTGGTATCAATTCCTGGAACAGTCCGCTTTTCAGGGGAAGTTGAGACATGTACTTTGAGTAGCATTTCCTTTGGCTTTGATGGTTTACATTGCTCCATTTAAGAACACACGCATGAAGGGGTGGTTTGGTTTAGGACAGAAGGAAGACATCTGGACCATAAAATTTGAGACATAAGCCTCGTTATCACTTTGGTCTTTAACCAAAACGCACACCAGCCCCCTTAACTGTTCTTCATGGTCATGAGCACATTCAACAAATCCTTTTTATGATCCCTGACTAGAAATTGCTGAGCTGTGACTTCACAGATTAGGTTTAGAAGTAGGCAGGAGAAATACAAAAGCAGGACTCTATAGAGAACTCAAAATCTAGGGCATTTGCAATGCTGACCCATATTAATTTTTTTTTTAACAGTAGAAATGTATAGAATTTAAAAAATACAAGAAGAATAAGTGAAAAATAAGTCTCCCTCCCACCTGGAACACAGGACGCTGCACTCAGAGGGTTTACTGCTCCACAGTAAACATCTTAAAATTCTTAATAATTTTATCTTTCATCGTGTGTTAGTCAAGGAAGCCCAGTGAGACAGTGTAACATACACACGAACATAACAGAGATGATCACTGTGTGTCCTCTGTTCCTTGCTGCCTCAGGGGCACATAGAGTTCTCCGTGCCCCGTGAGCACAGATTCCTTGTAGCCATACAGTACGCAAGAGTTCAGGGAGATTCAAAGCAAATACGAGATGACAGTATTAGGCCTAAAACTGAGCAGAGGGGGTAAGATGAACGCTGACAACCCCCAGAGGCCATGCTTTCTAATTGAACCAGAAATTTCTTTGAAAGCAGAGAGAAGGCAGTGGCATTGGAAGAAACACAAACAACCAAGCTATCCTATTAAATCCTTTCTTATTGATATTCAAGCCACGCCCACTGCCATCGATTCCATTCTGACTCATAGTGACCCTATGGGACAGAGTAGAGCTGTTTTACAGAGTTTCCAAGGAGCGTCTGGTGGGTTTAATCTGCTAACCTTTTGGTTAGTAGCTGTAGCTCTTAACCACTACACCACACACACACACACACACACACACACACACACACAAAACAAAAAACACCCAACTACCATGCAGTCAATGCCAATTCCAACATATAGCAACCCTGTAGGACAGAGCAGAACTTCCCCACTGAGTTTCCAAGGAGTGCCTGGCAGATCTGAACTGCTGACCTTTTGGTTAACAGATGTTGTACTTGACCATTACAGCACCAGGGTTTCCGTATGATGTTACTTTCCTGCGTTAGGCAACCGTGTGTTATGATCTAGGAGGAAAGGGAAAGATGGGGCCATACTTCCTTTTCCTTATGTCCCTTCCTTACCCATCAGTAAGCTGAAGGTAGAGAGTGTTGAATATGGGCATGTCAGCATCTGAAATAAAAAAGTTGAGTTAACTTTGTGTATTTCTGCTCTTATTATAAGAACTAATATACATGCACAGGGGTGGGTTAACCAGTAAGCAAAAAGGGTCTACGAGTGAGTTAAATGCTCTTATTTTTGCATTTAAAACTCGCCCTGCACACTAAAAAGATGAGTGGTAGAACTCATGCTGAGACTTAAAATTTTTAACTTCACTTAGAATGGCATTAAATAGCAAACAGAGCACTATGACAAGTTGAACAAGAGATGGGAAATAAAGAGAAAAGCCTTACATTTTAGTACCTTTAAAAGCATTTTCTTTGCTTTTGGAATAAAGGGCCATAAGTTTTCATTTTGCACTAGGCTTAACAAACTGTGTAGCCAGCTCTGCTCCACTTCTCTCTCCCCTGAACTACACCCCAGGGGAAATCCATTTTTGTTTCTTTCCCCAGGTATTCTTAACCTGAACTCACCCATCCCCCTCCAAGGTCCATCCTTAGGACAAAATTTCCCCATTGCTGGTGATTTATTTCTGTTAATAAATACAGAAAAAAATCTACCATGTATTGTATACTTAGCATAGGCCAAGCACATTGCCAGGATCCAAGCAGTTACTGAGAAGAGGCTCCTCAACCCCACAAACAGTTATCCATTCCCTTTCTTCCCTCTACTCCCTGCCGCCTACATCTATTCACCTTCACAAGGTGTAGGCTCCTTGACGACAGGATTCTATCGTTTTCCTCTTTGTGTTCCCAGAACCCAGCACTGTGCCTGAGATATGGAATGAAGTAACTGCACACTTAACTGAATTACTGTATAGATGACGAACATATGGATGGTGGAGCCAGCAGGGGAACAGGACTCACCTGGCTCAGACCTCATACAAGTGAGGAGTTATTGTCCTGATTTTTCAGATGATACTTGATTGTTGTGTGACCCTGGACAAGCCACAGACATTCCTCTGGTCGTGTTATTGACATGAGTAAAATGGAGGAACTTCTCTTTGGTAGCTTTCCTGTTGCTGTGATGCTGAGTGGACAGACTAGGAAGAAAGGCCTGATGATCTACTTCCAAAAATCAGCCAAGGAAAGTTTATGGACCATGACAGTCTGAACCTGTTGTGCATAGCATCACCTAAGTCAGGACCTTACCTGATGGCAGCTAACAGCAATGACAACTCTTTCCTTAAAGGACAGGTGTGACTATGGCAAGAAGAAGCAAGTAGAATCATAAGCTCCCCTCTAATATTTGTCATTAATAGCAGTAACTAAATGTGCTAGACCTTCCCATGACTTGCCTCTTTAGAACCCCGAAGCAGGGGGTTCTAGCTCTGTGTAAACCCACTGTGGGGAGTTGGGTTAGCAGCCTCCCTTCTGTAGGCCTCAATTTCTCTTCTTGTGAAAGAGATAGGTGGGATTAGATCCTGCAGGACGTAAAACCCAGGAGCCTAAGGGGACCAGGAAGACAATATAAGTGAGAGAAGCTCATTGGGTGTAAGAAAGGTCTCATAGCCCACCTAGTCTAACTTTCTCCCATTTTGAAAGGCACCCAGGAAGAGAGAAATATTCCTCAGTGGGGAAAATGCCAGTGGAGTTTGATGGTAAAAGATAACACGAGCCTCGCTGCCAGGAGAACATGGAATAGTGAGGGCTGTGGGAGTCAGAAAGCCCTTGTCACATCTGCGCTGAAGCAACCTCCTGGTGGTTCCAATGCAGGGAGCCATCAGCTGCTAACCAAAAGGTAGCGGTTCAAGCCCACCAGCTGCACTCTGTGAGAGGAAGACGTGGTAGTCTGCTTCTGTAATGATTATGGTCCTGGAAACCCAGTGGGACAGCTCTCCTCTGTCCTATAGCCACAGGGCCACTGTGAGTCAGAAACAACAGAGGACAATGAGTTTAGTTATTTTTCATATTACCAGATTATCAGATTTTTCAAGACAGAAGTGAAGATATCTCCTGATTTTAAGGTTTCAGCCCTCCTCTCCCCTCGTTTTAATGTAGTGTGGGCCCCCCACACTCTCAGCCTAGCTGGTGAACTCTGGAATAGGTGTGCCGTAAGGAGCGTCCAGCCAGACTGCAGTTCTGTGGGGGACAGTGGAGCTAGACGCTCCGAACTCCCCAGACTCCGGGAGGAGGAAATCAGCAGGAGCTGTTAACTTCAAAGTCACTGAGCCTGCCAGACCCTGTCCTCTGACAGACAGTGAACAGGAAGGAGTCTGAGACTGGACACTAAAAAGTGACCAGACGAGCCATTTGGGGCTGCTTGTGGAACCCTCAAACCTGTTACACTCCTGGAAGTGAAACCGCTGTGGTAAGGGTATGGATAGTTTAAAGCTTCTGAAACAAGGTATAAATCGATCCCTAAGAGGGCTGTACGCAAACACAGCCCAGTCAACGGGATTAGCGTTGCCTGTTTCCTGCTTCCTTGGACCCTCTCCAAGATAAACTCCATTGCTGTTGATCCAATTCCCACTCATAGGAACCCCATAGGACAAAGCAGAACTGCCCTCCCATAGGGTTTTCAAGGATCACTTGGTGCATCTGAACTGGCATCCTTTTTGATTAGCGGCCAAACTGTTAATTGCTGTACCACCAGGGCTCTTTTGAGATAGTTACCATTAAAAAAAATTAATTTTCCCCCAAATTGGTTATGAAGTTCAGTACATTGTTTTACTTTGCTATTTTTTGCTGTCTAAAGTAACTCTAGGGTTTTAAAAATGTGTCTGTCTGTAGTTTGTATTTCTCTTCCATGAACTGCCTTTACTTATTTTATTGTTGGTGTGTGAGAAAAACCAAAAAAAAAAAAAAAAACTCACCCAAATCTAGTGCCGTCGAATCAGTTGTGAGAGTTGTGAGTCATAGCAACCCTATAGAACAGAGAAGAATGGCTCTACAGAGTTTCCAAGGAGTGCCTGGTGGATTCAACCTACTGATCTTTTGGTTATAGGCGTAACACTTAACCACTAGCAGCTAACCGGAAAGCAACCAAATTCATTGTTGTCAAGTCAATTCTAACTTATAGAGACCCTACAAGACAGAGCAGAACTGCCCTACAAGGTTTCCAAGGAGCACCTGGTGGATTTGAACTGCTGACATTTTGGTTGCCAGCTGTAACTCTTAGGAAACCCTGGTGGCATAGTGGTTAAGTGCTATATCTGCTAACCAAAAAGTCAGTAGTTCAAATCTGTTAGATGCTTCTTGGAAACTCAATGGAGCAGTTCTACTCTGTCATATAGGGTCACTGGGAGTCAGAATCAACTCAACAGTACTGGGTTTGGCTTTTTTGGGGATTTTAGCTGCTTTCTTGGTGGCATGTATAAAAACAAGCAATTTTATTGAATTTGCTGCAAATGTTTTTCTAGTGATGTCTTTAAATTTTATAAGTTTTAGGCCTGACAGGACATAAGTAGTCAAAACTCTTCCCTCCTTTGTGTTAAGTGTATGTCTCCAAAGTGCTTTGACAAGCATGGTGTTCATGGGAAGCCAGGCTCCAGGCCTGCCTCTCCCTGGCTTGCTGCCCGTGCCCATAGACAGGTGACGTCTCATCACAGGTCACAGCTTTGGCACCTGTCAATGGGGGTGTAGTTGGCTAGACTTCTGCACCTCATCCCAGCTCTGTGGGTCTAGTTTTACATCTAGAAATCAGGCATCTTGGCTCTAAGTTCAGTGTTCCATTTCAAGACACCCTGTCTACTTTTTATAACAGTCTCTCCCTGTTTGGTCCTCCCTGCTCCATCCTTAATGGAGAATGCTAACATCAGCCTTGCTAAGGGTCAGTTCTGAGTATCAGCTCACAGACCTTTAAGGCCATACAGTCTCCAGACCAGACTCCCACTCTTGGTCTAACCTCATCTCCCTCCCTCTCTGGTTTTCCAGCTTCATTGCCTGCTGCTTCCTGGCAAAATGAACGACTTGTATTTCCCCAAATATTTTTGCTCTAACCACTGACTTTGCTGGGAATGCTGCCACATCCTACCTTTACATGGAAAAATCTTAAATTCTAAATGCTGACTAAGTACCACCTCCTCCATAAAGCCTTTAGTAACTATTTCCAAATCCAAAGGAGTTTTCGTCTTTTCAGAACTACAGTGCTTTACACATCATGTAAATTATACTTGTTGATATTTATATCTTATTTCCTGAACAGAAGTATTCAAACCTTTGAGGCCATATGGCAAGCCACCTAATTAGGGAGTGCAAACTGGCAGCCCTCAGTATTTCCAGAACTGAGAAATTTCACACATACAAAAAAATCCTGATTTGCATCTTCTCTTGAAAATTCTGGAGATCTGGCCTATACCCCTGTAAGGTGGGGGTCAGCAAACTGAAGCCCATCGACAAAATCATGCTGCTAGGCCAAAGTTGGCCTGTTGCCTGGTTCTCTAAATAAAGGTTTATTGGAACACGGTCACAATTATTTGTTTACATATTCTCTGTGGATGCTTTCTTCCCAAGTGCAAGAGGTGAGTAGTTGTGGCAGAGTATAAGGCCCACAAAGCCTATTTGCTATCTGGGCCTTTACCAAAAAAGTGTCTGCTGTAAGGCACCAACCTGTGAAACACAGTAGAAGCCCCCCTGGAGCTCTCTACTTTGCTCCAGGACCACCACTTACCCCAAATATTTTTCCCCATTCTGTAGGTGGTCTTTTAATTCTTTTGATGAAGTCTTTGAATGAGCAAAAGTGTTTAATTGTTAGTCGTTCCCATTGATCTATTTTCTCTTCTGTTGATCGTGCTTTGTCAGATTTTGAAGTCTGTCTGAGTTGTGTATTAAAACTTTCATTGTTGATCCTATTTTTTTCTTGCATGATCTTTATCATTTTACATTTGATATTTAGGTCTTTCACCCAATTTGAGTTGGATTTTGTGTAAGGTGTGAGATATGGGTCTTGTTTCAATTTTTTGCAGATGGACATCCAATTTTGCCCGCACCGTTTGTTAGACTGTTTTTAATCCCTTTTTACAATTTTAGGGCCTTCATCGAATATCAGCTGTTCATAGGAGGGTGGTGGCATTGTTGGAGTCTCAACTCTGTCCCATTGGACTATATGTCTCTTTTTGTGCCAATACCAGGCTGTTTTGACTATTCTGGCAGTGTAATAGGTTCTAAAGTCAGATAGTGAGAGGCCTCCCAGTGTGTTCTTCTTCAGCAGTGCTTTGTTTATCTGGGATTTCTTTCCCTTTCCAAACAAAGTTGGTGACTTGTTTCTCCAACTCATTAAAATGTCACTGGAATTTGTATTGGGATTGCCTTGTATATGTAGATTGCTTTGGGTAAAACAGACATTTTCACAATGTTGTCTTCCTATGCATGAGCAGGGTAGATTTCTCCATTTATGTAAGTCTCTCTTAGTTTCTTGCAGTAGGGTCTTGTAGTTCTCTTTGTATAGGTCTCTTATTTCTCTAATTAGATTTATTCCTAGGTATTTTATCTTCTTGGGGGCCATAGTAAATAGTATTGATTTGGTGATTTCTTCTGTAATGATCCTTTTGTTGGTATGAAGGACGCCTACTGATTTACTTATGTTTATTTTATATCCTGATACTTTGCTTTTATTAGTTTGAGTAGTTTACTTATGGATTCTTTAGGATTCTCTGCATATACAATGATATCATCTGAAAATAGGGAGATTTTTACTTCTTTGCTGATGTAGATGACCTTTATTTCTTTATCTTGTCTAATTGCTCTGGCCCAATGATGTTTCTCATCAGAAAATTAGTGATAGCTATCTATATGGTCCTTTTCTTTTTTTCCATGTGTATTTTGCCGTACTTCTCACTGCTTCCCAAATCTGCCTCTTGACTTTAACAAAGCAGTCAACATTTGGGTCCATGTTGTCAAGCAACTGAAGCCCCTGATTCAGTTCAGAAAAAACTTGAACTAATCCTTTCACTGTAAATATTTTTGATAACTTCTCTCCTTCTTCCTCATTATTTCTTTCTTCTTCAGGATGTCCTTCCTCTTCAAAATACATTGAGTCCTGATCTGTTGGTTCCCATTCTTTGTGATCTGGGAGCTGTTCCACATAGGCAATATGAAGCTCTGTATTTGGCACTTTTGCCATATGAGTGATTTTCCCACCAATCTCTTCCATCATATTATGCTGAACAAATGCTTGGAACATATTCACCAACTCAGCAAGGCTATCGATTGTGTGCACGTTGTGGTTATCCTGTGTCTTTAGAGTTGAACATACCCAATGTTCTGTTGAGTTCAACTCCTGACACTGACTGTGACTTCATCGTAGGCCAGACCATACATAGCCTGCTATCTCATAGTGTTTCACACAGTAAAACATAAAACTGAATATTATACAGTGAACATCTCAGAATGATAACATAAGCAAATCCTGCACTGCAACACTGTAGGTAATACATATTACTAATGATAAGTTATACCAAAGAAAAGATGGTCAGAAGTACAATTGGTCATAACTCAGCCAGGGACTACGTATACCCTAATGCTGAATTTGATGCTTCAGTCTAAGAATATTCTTCAGTAACCACAGCTACTGATGAAGTAGGTTCTTGTACTTAACTGCCTGGACTCTAAAATCAGATCATCTGGGCCTGAATTCCAGATGTACCACCTATGAACTAGGTGACCCCAGTAAGCAAGATACAGTCTTCGTTTCTGCATCTCAAAAATGAGGATAGTAACAATATCTATACCTAGATTGATGAAAGGATGAAGTTCATTCAGCTAATGTTTTTTGATATTTAGCATTTGTACTCGGAAGTTGGATCTGACTCGACGCCACTTGGCTTGGCTGCTTGGAAACTCTGGTGGTGTGGTGGTTAAGTTCTGTGGCTGCTAACCTAAAGGTTGGCAGTTCAGATCCATCAGGTGCTCCTTAAAAACTCCATAGGGCAGTTCTGCTCTGTCATATAGGGTCACTATGAGTTGAAATCTACTCAACAGTGGTGAATTTGGTTTGGTTTTTATTTGCACCTAAATCCTTATCCCAACCTCTGCTTTTAAGGAAACCTGAACTAGGATAGAGTATAATTAAACAAACAAAGCCAAGAAAATATAAGAGAGGAGTAAGTGTGATGCAGAGAATTAAAATAAGTGTGAACAGGAAAATGATAGACACCATATGACACGAGGGTGACGACAGATCTCAGTTTAGACTTGAGTAAGTAGAAGACTCCAGCTGTCTTAGTCATCTAGTGCTGCTATAACAGATATATCACAAGTTGATGGCTTTAAAAAGAGAAATTTTATTTTGTCACAGTCTAGCATGCTACAAGTCCAAATTCAGGGCATTAGTTCCAGGGGAAGTCTTTCTTTGTTGGCTCTGGAGGAAGGTCCTCATCGTTAATCTTTCACTAGACTGGGAGTTTCTGAGGCTCAGGGACCTTGGGTCCTTTCCAAAGGGTGCACTCTGCTCCTGGCACTGCTTCTTGGTGGTATGAGGTGCCCAAATCTCTGTGCTAGCTTCTTTCTTTTATAGCTCAAGAGATTCTGCAAGGCACCATTGAATCTTACATTGAATCCTGCCCCACTAACACAACTGCCATCTATACTTCCTCATTGACATCATACAGGGAGGGTTTAAAACATGGAGGAACATTACACAATACCTATGACCTAGTCACATTGCCACGCATATTTTTCTGGGGGACACAATTCAATCCATGACATCAGCCATGCCTGAACTGGGGAAAGGGTAAACTGGGTGGAAGGAATTGTTGATGCAAAGCCCCCATGCAGCAGTGTGCTGGGTGTGTTTAAGAAGAAAATGGTCAGTGTACCAGAAACTCAGTGGGTAGGGAAAAAAGGAAGAGAGGGAAGACAGACAATGAGGAGCAGTGTAATCCAGATAGAATGATTTGGGACTTTATTTTTAATACCATGGATGACAAGTCACTAGAAGGTTTTGAGAAAAGGACTAATATGAATTGATCTGCATTTCCACAGTATCACACCTTGAAGGTGTGGAATGGAAGCAGCATTCCCATTAAGAGGTTACTCCAGGACCGCTGACAAGGGGCATGGTGACTGGGCTGGTATGGTGACAATAGGGATGGAGAGACTAGAAGACTTGGGATCTGTTTTTTAAAGAATGGAGTACTTGGGTAGCTCAACCGCTAGCTGACGGTTTAGAGATTTGTGCCCATGCAAAGGCACTGAGAAGAAAGACCTGATGATCTATTTCTGAAAAATCAGCAACGGAAAGAGCACAGTTGTAATTTGATACACAAAGGGTTGGGTTGCTGTGAGTAAGCCCTGACTTGACAGCAACCTTTCTTTTCAAATAAAAAAACAGGTGCCCAGGATGCAGCTGCAGCTGCTCTGGAAAGCTCACCTTGAGAACCCTGTTCTCAGTCCACTCACCTGTCCCTTTTACAGGACATTATATCGCACCTTCTCTTTCTCTGCATCTACTGTTTGTCCACCATCTTCACTCTTGACTAATGAACTTGCTTCATGCTCACTAAGAAAATGGGGACAGTCAGAAGAGAACTTCTACAAGGTCCCCTCTCGCAGTCCCTTGCCTTTCTTCACCTGTGCCCGTGGAGCCGTCTTTCCTCCTGTTATTACAGATAAACTGTCTCTAGTGGATCACTCCCTCCAAAAACAAGCATGCTGTAACTTTTCCCATTTTACAGAGCTTCATATCCCCCTCTACAGTCTCTTACTTTACAACATTTCTCAAAACAGTTGTCCATAATCCCTGCCTCCAATTATTTGCCTCCTATTGTCTCTTGAACATTCTCCAGTCGTGTTTCACCCTCATTCCTTCACCAAACTACTCTTTCCAAGGTCACCTCTGAGCTCCATCTTGCTAAAGCCAGTGGTCCACTCTCAGCTGTGATCTTACTTTTCCCACCTGAAGTACTAGGTATAGTTGATTGCTTCTGCTTTTTGCAGCATTGCTTTTACTTGGCTTTCAAATACCTCAGTTCTTAATTCTCTGCTGCCACTACTTCTTAGGCTCCTTTGTTGGTTCCTCCTCATTTCCTACAGTCCAGTGTACCCAGGGCTTGTGCTCTTCTCTACATTCACTCCCCTGGAGAACGCATCAAGGAGTATGGCTTTAAATACAGTCTGTCTTGGTTTCCTAGTGCTGCTATAACGCAAATAGCACAAGTAGGTGACTTTAAAGAACAGAAATTTTTTTCCCAATGTTTTAGAGGCTACAAGTCCAAAGCAGAGTCTTAGCAGTGTGAATTCCTTCCTTGTCGGTACCCCCAGGTGTTCCTTCGTTCTTTGGTGATCCTCACATGACATCTGTCCTCTCCAGAATGTCCACGCATCTGTGTGTAGTCTGCTCTTTTTATACCTCAGAAATGATTAGGTTTAGGACACATCACACAGTTGTTACGCCTCATTAACATAACAGAAGACATACTATTTCCAAACAGGGTTACAACCACAGATATGTTGTTGTTAGGTGCCATTGAATTGGTTCTGACTCATAGTGACCCTGTGTACCACGGAACAAAGCACTGCATGGTCTCCGTCATCCCCACAATCATTTTTTATAGTTGAGCCCATTGGTGCAGTCACTGTGTCAATCCATCTCATTGAAGGTCTTCTTTTGTTTCACTGACACTCTGCAAAGCATGGTGTCCTTCTCCAGGAACTGGTGCCTCCTGATAACATGTCAAAAGTATGTAAGACAAGGTCTTTCCATCCTTATTTTAAGGAGTATTCTGGCTATACTTCTTTCAAGACAGATTGATTTATTCTTCTGGTAGTCCATAGATATTCAGTATTCTTCACCAATACCATAATAGAAATGCATCAAATTCTTTTTCAGTCATCCTTATTCACTGTCTACCTTTTGCTTCCATGTGAGGCAATTGAAAATATCATAGCTTGAGTCATGTGCACTTTAGTCCTCAAAGTAACATCTTGGCTGTTTAACACTTTAAGGAGATCTTTTATGTCAGATCGGAAACCCCAGTGGTGTAGTGGTTAAGTACTCCAGCTGCTCACCAAAAAGTCAACAGTTCAAATCCGCCAGACATATTTTGGAAACTCTGTGGAGTAGTTCTGCCCTGTCCTATAGTGTCAGTATGAATTGGAATCAACTCGATGGTAGTGGGTTTGGTTCTTATTTTGGCTGCATCAGATTTGCCCAGTACAATAAGTCATTTGATTGCTTGACTACTGCTTTCATGGGCATTGATTGTGGATCCAAATAAAATACAATCTGTAGCAGCTTCAATCTTATCTCCATTTATCGTGATTTTGCTTACTTGTCCAATTTTGAAGATTTTTGTTTTCTTCATGTTCAGGTGCACCTGTTGCTTAGAAGCTGTAGCACTTCACCACCACCAGCTGTAGCACTTGGCCCCACCAGAGTCTCCTTGGCTATCTCAGTGGATTCAAACTCCAACGGAAAGTTTCCTTATAAGAAACACAGAGAAGAGACACACAGATGGAGAGGAGCAGGCAATGTGACTGTGAAGATAGCTATTGGAGCAAAGCAGTCCCAAATTAAAAGAACATTGGAACCACCAGAAGCCTAAGTAGGCCAAGGTCACATTCTTGCCTAGAACCTTCAGAGGGAGCATGGCCGACCAAGAATTTGATTTTGACCTTTTGGCCTCCAGAACAGTTAGAGAATAAATTACTGTTGTTTTAACCACCAAGTTTGTGGTAATTTGCTATGGTAGCCCTAGAAACTAATATATTGGCCTATCAGACATCTCCAACTCATTATGTCCAAAACTAACTCTGTAATTATTCACCTCCTCTGCCCATCTGCTGACCCTTGCTCCACTCAGAGTCTTTGCCATCTCAAACAAAGGTAACTGCAGCCTTCAAGTTGCTCGGATCTAAAACCTTGGTTTCATCACTGAGCTTTCATTTTTTACCACTCCCCACATCAAACCGTTGCCACACTCTGTTGGCTCTACTCTCAAAGACAGTGAGAGTCAGATTAGTTCTTAATTTCTTTCCTGCAGCCACCTGGGTCCAAGCCACTATCATTTCTTGCTTAAATTATTGCCGTAATTCCTTATCTCCCCACTGTTGGCTTTGCCCCCTAAGTCTATTCTCAGAACGGTATCCAGAGTGATGCTGTTAAAACCAAAATCAGGCTTTGTCATCCATCTTCTCAAAACTCTATTGATTCCCCTATGTCATGTATTGAATTATGTGCTCCCTGCCCCCTCCCCCAGTATGTATACTAATTCAGCTAGGCCATGATTCCTGGTATTGTGTGTTATATGTCATACGTCTTGCCTCTATGATGTTAATACGGGAGGCTGGACAGTGCTTGTGGCAATGAAGGAGGATTTGATCTGTAGGACTGTGTTGTACCTTGAAGAAGTCTCTTGGGATAGAAAGGAAAGGGAAGCAAGCAGAGAGCTGAGGACCTCACATCATCAGGAAAGAAGCAATGCCAGGAGCAGAGTATGTCCTTTAGAACTGGCATTCTGGCACCTCAGAAGCTTCCAGTCCAGGGGAAGATTGATGGTAAAGACCTCTATCCAAAGCCAACTCAGGAAGACTTCCCTGGAGGTGATTGTCCTGAATCTGGACTGTTAGCCTACTATTCTGTAAGAAAATAAATTTCTCTTCATGGCTTTAAAGCCATCCACTGTGATCTTTCTTTCTTTCTTTTTTTAAAATTGTGATTGAGTGAAAGCGTACTATCCAAATTAAATTTTCATGGCAGCTCCTTCTGCTCTCCTTGCCCGGTGACAACACACTCCTGTCACTTTTGATATCTCTGAGGCATGGGTTTTTTTTGTCTTTCTCGTGGTAAAAATATATGTAAGATTTGCCAATCCACATTGCCAGTCCACACTAGATGACTAAAACATTCTACATGGTCTAGACAGCCTTATTGATCTCACCCTCACTCACTGGACTCCTTAAACCAACCAGACAGGTTACCAACTGGGGCAGGGAGTGACAGTATAGGGAAAGAGCTGATGGGATTGCAGACTATAATTGTGCCATTTGAGATATGAAGGTATACATTTGTGTCAGTTTGCAAAGTTGTGTGTTTTCTTTAACATTTTAACTAGGAAAGGAGAGCATTGCATTGGCTAGATTAAGGTTTTGCTAGGAAAGACTTACCGGTTGCTAGAAAAGGCCATCATGTTTAATAAAGCAGAAGGTCATTGAAAATGAGAGAAATCCTCTGTGACATTATTGATACCAGAGCTGCAACAGTGGTCTCAAATGTACCAGTGATGGTGAGTGTGGCACAGGACCCTGCAATGTTTCATTCTGTTATAAGTAAGGCTGCCAGGAATTAGAGTTGAACATCAGGAAAGAATGATGGGAATAAGGGCAAGTACATTGAGACCATTTGTGTAAGGGAGTGATTATAATGTTGAACCATGAAATCTAAACTCAGCAAGAAGGGTTTAAAGTAGGTAATGCATATAAAGCACTGACTACAGGGCCTGGCACATTGTAAAGGCTCAATAAACAGGAGCAATTATGACCACAAGCATCCATCCTAAGTAGACTAAAAGTGCTCTTAAACCTAAAACAGACCTGACAAAATTCACTGCAGGGCCACCCAGAACCCCAGCACCTGGGTTAAACACAAATTCCTATAAAAAGGATTGGCTTTGAAGACAGAAAAGTCAAATCCGATACTTAAAAAAACAAATACATATCCTAGTTAAGAATTTATAATGGCCAATGTGTGAAAATCACATCTGAACATGTCCTCTGATTTACTTACGGGCATGTCTATCCGTGAAAATATTTCAGCCTGATAATATTTCAGTTTTCTCTTAGATGGATGCTTCGTTTTACAAATCGTCGTTGATTTGTTTTCAGTTCTACATTGTTGCTGACACAGAAAGTGCTTTTTCATCTGTTACCCATATCTGCCAAGTAGCAAGCTGTGGTTGACTAATTGGAAACACACCAGCAAGGGATCAACTTTATCAGTGTGTTGTGAGTACTCAAAGCCGTGACCCATTTTCCTCAAGCTTCAATATTATACAGATTTGGCTAAGAGGAAAACGTTTTATTTTTGTGTTCATATAAATAGAGTTGGTTATGAGCAGAATGTCAAAATCACATAGATTTTAAAGATTAAAACATATCTGCCAAATGCAGGACCTAGGCCATGGAGCCAGCAATCAACAGATGGGAGTGCTGATAGGAGGCGCCATCTGTCAAGTCACGGTCGTAACTAAGGATTAAAAACACCCCTCTTGTGGCAACACTGTCAGGGAGGGAGTGACCTTCACACTGTGGAGCCGAGCCCCTTGGGGGCCAATTACTAAAGTGAGGGAATTGGGGCTGGAACCAGTGGCTGCAGGTTCAAGGCCTTGCTTTACGTATCTCACTGCAGCAGCTGCCGTTTCATTATCTGTGAAATGGATGTGATAACTCCAGATTTCCTCAGCTCTCTGAGGCATGGGTTTGTTTTCTTTTTTTTGTCTTTCTTGTGGTAGAAATATATGTAAGATTTGCCAATCCAACATTTTTCATGTGTACAATGCAGGGCTGCCAAAGACATCAATCACGCTGTGCAATCGTCGCCAATATACAGTTCATTTTGAAACATGTTTTATATTGAGAAGAGGCCCCTGGGTGGAGCAAATGATGTGCGCTGCGCTAACCCATTGCTGTCGAGTTGGTTCGGACCCCTATAACCCTATAGGACAAAGTAGAACTCCCCCATAAAATTTCCAAAGCTATAAAATCCTTTTCAAAATTACTGTACTATCAAGGTTTACAGAACAAACTAATTCCTAATTAAACAATTAGTACATATCCTGTTTTGTGACATTGGTTACTGATCACACAGCATGTCAGCACTCTCCCTTCTTGGCCTTGGGGTCCCTATTACCAGCTTTCTCGTCTCATCCTGCCTTCTAGTCCCTGCCCCTGGGCCCATGTACTCATTTATTTAGTCTTGTCTTGTTTTATGGGCGTGGCTAGTCTTTGACTGAAGGGTAAACCTCAGGAGTAACTTCAGTGCTGAGCTGTAAGGATGTCCAGGGGCCATACTCAGGGATTCTCCAGTCTCTGTCAGAGCAGTAAGTCTGGTCTCTTTGTGGGTAGGTGAGTTAGAAGTTTGTTCGGCATTTTTCTCTGGCTCTATCCAGGACCCTCTATTGTGATCCCTGTCAGGGCAGTTGGTGGCCATAGCTGGATACCATCTAGTGTGTTGCGTTCAGCTTGGTGGAGGCCGTGGTAGTTATGGTCCATTAGTCCTCTGGACTATCTTTCCCTGTGTCTTTGGTTTATCTTCATTCTCCCTTGCTTCAGAAGGTGTGAGACCAGTGGAGTATCTCAGGTGGCCACTCCGGAGCCTTTAAGACCCCGGATGCTACTCACCAAAGTAGAATGCAGAGCACTTTCTTTATAGACCATGTTATGCCAGTTGAACTAGATGTTTCCCAGAGACCATGGTAGACCTTAAGGCTGTAAATCTTTATGGGAGCAGACTGATACATCTTTTTCTGTGGAGTGGCTGGGTTTGAACTGCCCAACGTTTTAGTGAGCAGTCAGGTGCTTAACTACGGAGCCACTAGGGCTTTTCAACTAACCTAAAAGTCAGCAATTTTGAAGCTACCCAGAAGAAAGGCCCGTCAATCCACTTCTATAAAGATTACAGCCAAGAAAATCCTGTGCAACAATTCTACCCTGTAACACCTGGGGTTGCCAGGAGTCACAATCCAAATGATGACAGTGAATTTGTTGTTTTTTGGATTTTAGTTTTCACAATGTATGTGCAATGAACACATTAGAAGAGATGGTGCTTGTGTCTTAACAGAAGAAATGTAAAACTGAAGGCATTTATTTGACTCAATGTGGATTTAAATTGTAAGGAAGCACTATAGACCCGGCTCGTAAAGTTGGTGTGGTGACTCATTTAGTGTGAATGGTAGGCTGTGTGGAAAGCCCTTAAGAGGCGTCTGGTCCCAGGCAGGACCAAGGATGTGGAGGAGGCGGAGCTGCAGTCTGCGGATGTTTCACTTCCCAGCCTGGTCCACTGATAAGATTTCCATCTTCACCTCATCAGAGCTAAGACCAGGCAGAGGATGGCAGGAAGAGGAGGGGAAAAGCTTTGCTTTGCAGGATTAGTGCTTATCTATCATTTGCTGTAACTAAGTTTAAGGACGTCCCTTTCTCTGGAACAGTTTCCTACTACACTCTGCTTTATTTAGTTAATTGCTGTGAGACTAGAAAAATGCCAGATTCTGACCCACCCAGTCAGCACCTCTACATTTCCCCCCTTGTTTGTGAGTCAATCACTTACTGAAAAATTGTTCAAGACAGCTCAAGCAGCTCTCCACTCAGTGCGGAAATCGAGGTCAGGTCAAAAGCCTGTGAGGCCACATGTGGCCTTGTCCCTCTGTCACCTCTTCTTGTGTCCTCTCGCTTAGTGCCATCTACTCTCTTGGCTATCCCTTAGACACACCAGGTATCCCCTGTCTCAGGTCTTGGCATTAGAGGTTCTCTCTGAAACGCTGTCCACATGCCCTGAATGTTCTTACATAACCCTTTAAAAGGTCTTTACTTAAAGTCTGTCTTCTCAGTATTTACTCTGACCGCTCCCTAAAGTTACAGTCTACTCCCTTCCCCCCATAGCACTTATGTTACAGGCTGAAGTATGTCCTCTGAAAAGATATGCTAAAGTTTTAACCCAAGGATGACAAGTGTCCTTACTTAAAAATGTTAGCTGCCATCCAGGTGGCCATTGGCTCATGGCTACCCATGACCACTAGAACAAAACGCTGCCCAGTCCTGCACCATCTTGTGATCAGTTGTAATCAAACTGTTGTGATCCATAGGATTTTCACTGGCTGATTTTCAGAAGTAGATCGCCAGGTCTTTCTTCCTAGTCCATCTTAGTCTGGAAGCTCTGCTGAAACCTGTTTAACATCAAAGCGACACACAAGCCTGTGTTGACAGTTGTGCAGGAGGTTCATTGGCTGGGAATTGAACCTCACACTTTGGTGTGGAATGCAAGAATTCACTACCACTGAGCTACCAGTGCTTTCCATATTTGGAATAGGGTCTTTGAAAATGTTATCAGTTAGCATGAGTTTATACCAGAGTAGGGCAAACAGCAAACCAATCACAAGCCAAAAACCCTTGGTTGATTATGGCACATGGAGTCTGTATGCACCTTAGAGCAGAACTCGTCTCCATATGGTTTTCGGTGGTGTGATCTTTTGGAAGTAGATGGCCAATCCTTTCTTCTGAGGAACCTCTGGGTGAATCAAAACACAAACCTTTGGTTAGCAGCTAAGTACTTAACTGTTTGCACTACTCAGGGTCTCTGACCCACTACCCAGTGACGGGTATATAAAGGAGGAAAAGAGACTCACTGAGACAGACAGAGGAAGGATGACATATGACCCTGTAGTTGCAAGTCGAAGAATGACTGGAGCTACCAGAAGTTAGGAGAAATACATGGAGCAGAGTCTCCCTGAAAGCTTCAGAAGGATCAACACAGCTGACATCCTCAGTTCAGACCTCCAGCCTCCAAAACTCTAAGACAGTAAATTTCTGTTTTCATAAGCTATACAGTTTGTTGTATTTTGTTATGGCAGCTCTAGGAAATTAATACAGCTTATAACTATCTTACAGACTATTTTATCCATTTACCTGGTTGATTACCTCTCTTTAATAGAATGCAAGTTCCATGAAGACAGAAATCTCCATCTGCTTTGTTCACTGCCTTACTCCCAGTGCCCCAAATGGGGTCTGGCACATGTAAAGCCAAGCCAGCTGGCACATGTAGGTACTCAAAAAACCAAAATCAAATCTCTGGCTGTTGAGTTGATTTCAACTCATAGCAACTCTACAGGACAGAGTAGAACTGCCACATAGAGATTCCAAGGGGCACCTGGCAAAGTTGAACTGCTGATCTTATGGAAAGCAGCTATAGCACTTAACCACCATGTCACCAGGGTTTCCCTGGCACATAAAGGTACTCAGAAAACCAAAATCAAGTCTGTAGCTGTTGATTCCAATTCATAGTGGCCCTGTAGGACAGAGAAGAACTGCCCTATAGAGTTTCCAAGAGGTAGCTGACAGATTCCAACTGTCAACCTTTTGATTAGCAGCTGAACACTTCACCAGCAAGTCCACCAGTCTTCCAAATAGGTACTCCAAAACAAAAATAAAAACAACAAACCTGTAGTGACCATGTCAACTGTGATTCACAGCAACCCTATAGGACAAAGTAGAACTGCCCCATAGAGTTTCCAGGGAACACTTGGTTGATCTGAACAACCAGCCTTTTGGTTGGCCAGACATAGCACTTAACTACTGCATCACCAGGGTTTCCAAATAGGTACTCAGGAAGTATTTTATTCAAATACCTTGCCTTTACGTATTTATCATTTTCCTCCTACATGTGTCAACTTACTGGGCCAAAAGAATGAATATATATTCTTTTAATTTTCTTTTTTATTGTAGAAAATACATACAAAACATTTTCCATTTCAAGCATTTTTACATGTACAGTGACATTAATTACATTGACCATGGTATACAACCATCACCACCATCCATTCCCAAGTTTTTAGGATGAACATTTTTTATATTTATTCATATCTTTTGCCATATACATTTTTGTTTGTTTTATTTCACATTTGTTTTGTAATACTTTTCACGTGGCTTAAAAATGCAAAGGTACCAAAAGTGGTAAAAAAGCTCCCTTCCACTTTCACACTCAGCCACGTCATTCCTCTCTTCAGGAGAATGTACCTTTATCAGTTTCCTGATGTCTTGTTCTAAAGAGTTGATATCAAGTTACACTCTAGGGCAGGAAGAATAGGAGAAAAAGCTGTCACAAACCACTGAGTACTGAATGAAGTAGAGATAACAAATACTGTGAAAAATGAGTTTCTCAAAGGAGAGAGTGAATACTTTTGTCTGGCATAGTTTCATGGAAAGGGAAGAATACTCTAGCTTTCAGCCACCTGAGAATAATGGAGAAGAGGAATATGTTACACCTTCTGTGTGTGCACCTATGTGAGATGGTTTTTTGGTCTGTGGATTTTTAGTTTTTTATTTTGGGATAATTGTAGATTCACATGTAGTTGTAAGAAATGGTACAGAGAAATTCTGTGGATCTCAATTTTTCCCAGTGGTAACATCTTATAAAACTACAAAACAATATCATAATCAGAATATTCATGAGGATACTCCAACATTAATGGCACTAATAAAAAAAAAGAAAAGAAGAAAGGTTGGAGAGAGAGGTTGCAGGGAGATTGGAACTATTATGTACTGCTGATAAGAATGCAAAATGGCACAACCACCGTGGAATGTGATGCCTCCTCGAAAAGCTAGAAATAGAAATACCTTATGATCCAGCAATCCTACTCCTAGAAATACATCCTAGAGAAATAAAAGCTGTCATGCAAGTAGAGACATACATACACGTGTTCATTGCAGTGCTATTCATAATAGCAAAATGATGGAAACAACCCAAGTGACTACCAATAGATAAACAGTATCATGGATTGAATGTGTCCCCCCAAAGATGTATGTAACAATTTAGTTGACTGATGAATCTTGGTATTGTATGATGTTCCTATATGCTGTAAACCCTGTCTCTATGCTGTTAATGAGGGATAATGGGCAGCAGTTTCATTGGTGGGGCAGGACTCAATATGCAAGTTTGTATTGTGTCTCGAGGCAGTCTCTTGGGATATAAAGGAAGGGAAGCAAGTTTAGAGTTGGGGACTTCATACAACTAAGAAGCAGTACTGGGAGCAGAGCATGTCCTGTAGCAAGGACACGGCATCCCCATGCCTCAGAAGCTCCCAGTCAGGAGGAAGATTCATGACCAAGGGGCTTCCTCCAGAGCCAACAGAGAAAGCCTTCCCCTGGGACTGAGGCCCTGAATTTGGACTTGTAGCCTACTGGACTGTGACAGAATGAAATCTTTTCAAGCCATCCACTTGTGGCATTTCTTTAGACCAGTACCAGATGACTAAGACAAATGGATAAATAAATTATGGAACAGAAACACAACGGAATACTATGCAACAATAAAGAACAATGATGTATCTGCCAGACGTCTCACAAAAGGATGAATTTGGAAGGCATTGTGCTGAGTGAAATAAAAAAGTCACAAGAGAACAAATATTGTATGAGGCCACTATTATACAAACTCGAGAAAAGGTTTACATACAGAAAAATAATTCTGTTGTTTTGAGGATAAGGAGAGGTAGAGGAGGGAAAATCACTAACTAGTTAGACAGCTATACACTCTGATGAAGGGAAAGATATGCAATGTAGATGGAGTCAGCACAGCTTCACCAAGGCAAAGTCATAGAACTTTCCTAGACACGTTCAAAGTGCTTGAGGTACTGAGTTGCTGGGGTGTGGGGTGGGGACCATAGTCTCACGGTACATCTGGGCCAGCTGGCATAGCATAGTTCATAAAGATAGTGTACCACATCCCACTTCAGCAAGTAGCTTCTGGAGTCTTAAAAGCTTATAGGCATACATCTAAGATACAACTATTGGTTCCACCTGACCCAGACCAAAGGACAGTGAAGAAAACGGAAGATACAAGACCACTACTAGCCCAGAGGACTAAAAGGCCATGTGACAGAGCCTCCGCTGGCCTGAGCCCGGAGGTACTAGATGGTACCCCGCTGCCACCACTGACCATTCTGACAGGGATCACAACAGAGGGTCCTGGACAAAGCAGGACAAAAATGTAGACCAGAATTCAAATTCATAGACACAAAAAAGATTAGAACTTACTGGTCTGACAGAGACTGGAGGATCCACCATGACAGTGGCTCCTTTATACCTGCTAACTCAGAATTGAAGTCACTCTGGAAGCCTCCTTTTTTAACAAAGATTCCCAACCCGGTGCCGTCAAATCAATTCTGATTCACAGCAACCATATAGGACAGAGGAGGACTGCAGCATAGAGTTTCCAAGGAGCATTTGGTGGATTTGAACTACTGACCTTTTGTGTATATATGTATGCACACACACACAAACATTGTATACATATATGTGTACATATGTACACACATATACATGTACACATGTATATATGTACGTATATTTGTATAAATTTTCAATAAGAAACTCGAGCTGTTTTATTTTTCATAAAAGAAGTGATCTCTTACACATAATATTGAACATTTATGGTATTATCCAAACTCAATAGCCTTTTCTATGAATTCCTGTGTCGGTGCCATTAATCATTGTTCACAAGTGGTGTACCTCACCTGTTTCATTAAATTAGTTCCGATTTACACATCATTTCAAAGGGTGAAGAAACAGAATTCAAAACTTTTGCTTTCCATGTTAATTATGACTTATTATTCTATTTAAGTTCTAGATCAGGAACTAAAGAGTCAACTTCATTCCTTTAATTAACTTTTAAAGCCTTCTTTGCAATTGGTTTTGGACAAGCTTTTATTTTCACTGATTATCATTTAAATGATCTCTCCATAACGGATTAGAATTCAGTCCCAGTTTAGTCATGGTTATTTCTATTTTTGTTGTTGTTATTTTGGTTCCTCAAGAAATAACTTACGCCTGACCTGCACAACTAGATGGTGCCTGGCTACCAACTCCAACTGCTCTGATAAGGTCACAGTACAGGGACTTGGACATCCAAGAGCTGGAGGAAATTGTCGAACAAAATTCAAGCTCACACAAGATAGCCAGATAGAGACAGGAGAAACCCTGGGAGTATGATCCACGGAGACCCCTTTAACTGAAAATGAAGTCACTCCTCAGATCTACGTTTCAGCCCAAGGTTAGACAGACCCATAAAACAAAACAAGACTCAATGGGCACACTAACCCAGGGGCAAGGACAAGAAGGCAGGAGGGGACAAGAAAGCTGGCAATGGAGAACCCAAGGTTGAGAAAGGGAGTGTGGACACATTGTGGGTTGGCAACCAATGTCACAAAACAATATGTATATTAATTGTTTAATGAGAAACTAGTTTGCTCTATAAACTTTCATCTAAAACACAAAGAAATAATCTACCCATTATGTTAATGATGAATCTGTGAAATAGCCCAAGACATGGATGAATTCAAAAGACGTTATGCTGAGTGAAACAAGGTAATCACAAAAGGACAAATATTGCATGAGATCACTTTTTTAAAAAAAAGAAAGAAAGAAAAGATTTACACACAGAGAAAAATAAAAAACAAAACCTTTGATGGTTTCCAGGGAGGGGAAGGAGACCAAAAAAAAAGCAAAAATCAAACTCACTGCCATGAAGTCGATTCCAACTTTATAGGAAGAGTAGAACTGCCCTTTTCAGTTTCCAAAGAGCACCTGGTGGCTTTGAACTGCCAGTCTTTTGATTCACAAATGTAAGTTTCCCTTCCCACAGAAGGGAAAGAGAGAGAAGAAAAATTACTAATAATGCATGTAATCAGCATAAAGCTAAGGGTAAGACATGACTTTTGCCTTGACCAGAGTCCCTTTTTTTCTTGCTTTCTCTTTTGCACCTGAAACAGGGCACTGTTGTTGGTTGTAAATAAAAGAAACGGGGTGAAAAGCTTAATACTTGAACTGCCAGGCACTCTGGGCGATTAGAATAAAGTCAGAATAAACACCCAAACCTGAAGTTGGCTGAAGTGGTAAGCTGTTATGTGTAAAAGATTATACTAAAGATAAAATAAGACTCTTTTAAATGTCAAAGGGAAAGAGAGGCGGCTTGTCCAGTGTGGAGACTGAGCCAGAGGTGGCAAAGCTGGATCTGACCTAGGGCTGCCCCTAGCCTGGGGGAGAACCTAGGCAGACTGGGCCCACTCCACAGGGAAGTCTTGGTCGGGGTCTGAAATCTTGCAGAGTAGTTAGAAGGTGCTTGGGCAGAGGGCACTTTGGCTAATGGTACCTTTAGCCTGATTGCCAAGTGAAAATAGTGAGGAGGAGAGCCAGGTAATAATAATAGCACTGTATGTTTAAAGGCAGGCTGATTCGTTCCTGTACATGCTCACTCAGCCCAGGACACTATAATCACCAAACCAAAACCAACCACCTTGCCATTGAGTCTGTTCTTGCTCATGGTGGTCCCGTGTGTTACAGAGTAGAACTGTTCCACAAAATTTTCTTGGCTGTAGTTTCTACAAAAGCAAATTGCCAGATCTTTCTTCTGTGGTTTCACTGAGTGGGTTTGAAGTGCTAACTTTAGATTAGTAATGCAAATCATTGTAACCACAGGGGTCTTTATAAGACAGAGGAAGAGGAAGATTGAACTAAAGAAGAGGAGAAGGCGATGTGATGACGGAATCAGAGATACAGAACCAGAGATCTGAAGATGCCGCACCGCCGGCCGTGAAGATAGAGGAAGGGGCTGCAATCGTGGGATACAGGCTCCCTCTAGAAACTTGAAGGACCAGAAATGCACATCACCAGGAGTTTCCTGAAGGAACCAATCTTGCTAACACTTTGACTTTAACCCAGTAAAACCCATTTTGGACTTCTGTCCTCTGGAAGTGTAAGACAATAAGGTGTGGTAGGAAAGAGGGAGAGATGGAGGGAGGGAAGGAAGGAGGGACAGAGGGAGGAAGGAAGGAAGGAAAAACCTATCCTAGACAGAATAGGAGAAAATTATAGGACAAAACTCACGTTCTTAGAAACAAAAACACAAACACAGACTTACCAGACCACCAGAGAGTAGAGGAACACTGGGGCTATCAGCCTGAGACATCCTTTAAACTTTGAACTGAAACCACTCCCAGAGGTTACCTTTCAGCTAATTAACAGATTAAACCCACTGTCATCGAGTTGCTTCTGACTCATAGTGACCCTTTGGAATGAGTAGAATTGCTCCATAGAGTTTCCAAGGAGTGTGTGGCAGATTTGAACTGCTGTCCTTTTGGTTCACAGATGTAACACTTAACCACTAAGCTGCCAGGGTTTCTAAATAACAGATTAGTTCAAAATATAAACAACATCACCCATGAGTACTGTTCTTTTTTAAACAAACAAAGCTGTATGAGACAAAATGGTCAACATTTACTCTAAAGCAAAGATGAGAACATTGAGGGGACTGGGTGAAGCTAGACTAATGAAACTAGAACAACCGGAAAGGAAATGATGAGCATGGTGACACAATGTGGAAAATGTAACCAATGTCACTGAGCAATAAAGACGTTGTTAAGTGGGAAACTAATCTGCTGTGTGAATTTTCACCCCAAACACAATAATATGCAAAGCAATAATCATCTGGCATTTCCCCTTCTGGTCTCCTTTTTATGACTTGTATATTTGTGTGTGTGTGTTGGGGAGGCATGTAGTCTGTCTACATGTTTTGTCATCATGAAAGACTTGAGATGATAAATTACGTTTTTCGAGAGCATCAGTCACCACAAGGGGACTCCTTCACCTTCCCTCGCCTTGTCAAAATCGACCTCTCTGTGCCCACTCCTTCTGGTTCTTGTTTCTTCTCTTTCCTCAGAGACCTCACATTGCTGATTATTCTCATATTCTTATTATCTCTATCCCCACTGTGTTTTCAATAAAGCATTTATTAAATTGTAAGTTTATGTTAAGGTCCATGAAGGGTCTGAGATTTTATTGTTTTTCTCAAGCTAACACATTAGCTTGCCAGTCCCATGGATGCTGGCAGAAGACATGAGACTCCAGGGTCAGAGACAGTAGCAGTAGCCAGAGTGTTGCATTCTCTCCTACAGTTTCCCTAAGCCCCAGTACTCGCAGGTGATACCAAGAGGACCAGCTGGTGTCAGTACATGCAGTGAGTTGCCATATAGAAGAGGAATCCTGAGTTTAGGGTCCTGAATCTTTTATAATGATAAATTATAATCTTTTGTAGTGCTCCAAAGGTAGGCGTTATTTTTAAGATAAGCCAAAGCCAAAGCCAAGTGCCGTCGAAGATACTGGACAGTAAGCAAATTTGTGTTGTATTCTGAAGGCAAAGGTTATACAAACTTTCAAAATACAGCCCAGACCAAAGGCAGACAGTGCTGCTGCTTTCAAGACCAGCTTAAACAGGAGAGATCCAAGAAGAATTGCCTCTCAACAGCTTATATAAATGAAATTGTAATAATGGTTGTGTTTAACAACAAGCTCAGGAGATTTCTGAAAATTTAGCAATTGGTTCCTGCAAGCCAGTACAAGCTAACTTGTGTACATTAGTGGATTCAGAGGAAGGAAAGGGGAAAGATTCCTTCTGTGTTGATTTTAGCAGCTGGGAGTTCAGAGAGGGAGGATGAATCTTGGCCCATGGCGAAGGCTTTTTGAGATGGTTGTTTTCCAGAATACTTATGATCATAGCGGAAATTATAATAATGGTAATAAAAATAAAAATAGTAGCTACTCTTTATGGCCTGACATGCACTTTCCTGGCTTATCTCATTTAATCCTCATAAAGACCTTCCTTGTAAGGACTATTACTGTTTTCATTTAATAAATAAACCCACTCACAAAGGATAGAACAAAAGTTGGCCTGGATCACCTTAAACACAGTATTTTTTTTTAAAAAAAGAATTATCTATATGTGATTAAATGAACAGCAGTAAATCTAAAACACAAAGGAGAACTTTAAGGCGGGGAGGACAATATAGGGAGAGAGGGGAAACAGTGACATGGTGGGAAGCATGTCCCTATTGTCAGTGAACTGCATGTATAAAAGCTGTGGAATGGGTGTGTTATGGCATGAACTGTGCCATCCCCCCAACCCTACCCCCTTATACTCGTGATTGTAATCCCACTTGGAAGTGAATTTTCTTATTATATTAACAAGGCAATGTTAGCACAAGGTGTGTAGTAAATCAGTCTTGTTTGAGATAGAAAAGCAGATTAAGCAGAAGAACCAGAGACTGGAGAAGACAGATGTCAAGCCACGTGGAATCTAACAGACAGGACTTTCTCCAGAGTCCACAGCATCCACCTAGAGATGGCACCCTACATTCAGACTTCTGGCCTCCTAGAACTGTTAGCAGCAGTACCTCGACACCGAACTGCCAGAAATGCAGGCTGGATTCACAAGAGTGCATGGAATGAGGGATGTCATTGCTACTTTCCGATGGATCTTGGCTGAAAGAGATCCCAGAAAGATATTTACTTGTGTTTTTTTGACTATGCAAAGGCATTTGACTGTGTGGATTATAACAAATTATGGAAAACATTTTGAAGAACAGGAATTCCAGAACAGTTAACTGTGCTCAAGAGGCACATGTACATAGAAGAAGCAGTCCTTCAAGCAGAACAAGGGTATACTATGTGGTTTTAAGTCAGTAAAGGTGTGCATCAGGGTTGTATCCTTTCACCATACTTAGTCCATATGCTGAGTGAATAATCTGAGGAAACAGAGTATAAGAAGAACACAGCATCAGGATTGGAGGAAGACTCATTAACTGCCTGAGATAACACAGATGACACAACCTTGCTTTCTGACACTGAAGAGGACTTGAAACACTAACAAAGATCAAAGACCACAGCCTTCAGTATGGATCTTAACTGCAACACAAAGAAAACAAAAGTCCTCACAACTGTGCCAGTAAGCAATATCATAACAAATGGGAGAAAAGATTGAAGTTGTTCAAGATTTTCTTTTGCTTAGATCAACTATCAATGCCCGTGGAAGCAGTAGTCAAGAAAGCCAATGACCTGTTGCACTGGGTAAAACTGATGCAAAAGACTTCCTGAAAGTGTTAAAAAGCAAAGATGTCACTTTAAGGACAAAGGTGCACCTGACCAAGCCGTAGTGTTTTCAGTCATCTCATGTGCATGTGAAATCTAGAAAGTAAATAAGACCAGAGAAAAATTGATGACTGTGAATTTGGTGTTAGAGAAGACTACTGAATACATCATGGACTGCCAGAAGAAAGAACCAATCTGTCTTGGAAGAAGCATAGCCAGCATGCTCCTTAGAAGGGAGGATGGTAGACTTTGCATCACTTGGACATGTTATCAGGAGGGGCAGTCCTTGGAGAAGGACATCATATGAGGTAAAGTGTCAGCAAAAAAGAGGAAGACCCTCAGTGAGATGGATTGACACTGTAGCTGCAACAACGGGCCCAAGCATAGCAATGATGGTGAGGACAGGCAGGACAGGGCAGTGTGTCCTTCTGTAGTACATAAGGTTGCCGTGAGTTGGAACTTGACGGTACCCAACAGCAACACACAGCCTGCTATGAGAAAGCAAATTTCCTTGTAAAAGCAACTCACTTGTGCTTCTGTTACAGCAGCACTAGGTAACTAAGACTAGCTATGTGTTTTGTTGTGCATATTTTCACCAAAAGTTTAAAAAAAGAAAGAAAGAAAGAAAACCTGGTGGAGCACAGTTCTACTCCGACATACCTGGGGTTGCCATGAGTCAGAATCAATTCCACAGTAATTGCTTTTTTTTTCTGTGTGTAGAGGGAGGGCGTACATGGGAATTCTGTACTTTCTGCACATTCTTTTCCTTTACTGTTTTCTTTTATTATTGTACCTTAGGTGAAGGTTTACAGAGCAAGCTTCTCATTAAACAATTATTACACATATTCTGTGACATTGCTTGCCAGTCCTGTGACATGTCAATACTCTTGTCGACCTTGGGTTCCCCATAACCAGCTTCTCTGTCTCCTCCTGCCTTCTTGTCCTTGTCCCTGGGCTGGTGTGCCCCTGAGTCTAATTCTGTTTTATGGGCCTGTCTGTTCTTTGGCTGAAGGGTGAAACTCAGGAGTGACTTTGTTACTGAGCTAGAAGGGTGTCCAGGGGCTGTACTCTTGGGGTTTCTCCAGTGACTGTCAGACCAGTAAGCCTGGTCTTTCTGAGCGTGTGTATGTGAGTTAGAATTTTGCTCTACACCTTTATACAGCTCTGTCTGGGCCTTCTACTGTCATCGGCACTTGGTGGTGGTAGCCAGGTGTCCTCAGGTTGTGCTGGACTCAGTCTGGTGGAGGCTGTAGTACTTGTAGTCTGTTAGTCTTTTGGACTAATCTTTCCCTTATGTCTTTGGTTTTCTTCTTTCTCTCATGCTTCAGAGGGGATAGGACAAGTGGAGTATCTTAGATGACTGCTTACAATCCCAGACACTACTCAACAAAGTAGAATGTAGAACATTCTCTTTATAAACTGTATTATGCTGATGGAGCTAGATGCTTCCTGAGACCATGGTCACCATGTTCTTCAGTCAAGCAATTCAGTCCCTCAGAGATTCTGGAGGTGCCTATTCCATGGAAACTCTGGTGGTATAGTGGTTACTTGCTATGGCTGCTGACCAAAGAGCCAGCAGTTCAAATCTGCCATGTGCTCCTTGGAAATTCTATGGGCAGTTCTACTCTGTCCTATAGGGTCACTATGAGTCAGAATCAACTTGATGGCATGGGGTTGGGTTTTCTTTTTTTTGGTGTAGAGCATCCATGACCTTGTCTTGGACAAGTTGTACTGGTTTCCCCAGTATTGTGTGCTGTCTTCCTCTTCACCAAAGTTACCACTTGTTTATTGTCTGCTTACTATTTTTCCCTCTCACTCTTTCTGTCCTCTCCGTTGTATCCATTAGACTTTCTTCTCTTGTGTAAAGCTTTCCATGAATTTTTATAGTAGTGGTCTCATATTTGTCCTTCTGTGATTGACTTACTTCATTCAGTATAAAAATCCCAAACCAAACCCAGTGCTGTTGAGTTGATTCCGACTCACAGTGACCCTAGAGGACAGAGTAGAACTGCCCCATAGCATTTCCAACGAGAGCTTGGCAGATTAAAACTGCTGACCTTATGCTTAGCAGCCATAAGACTTGACCACGACACCACCAGGGTTTCCTCACTCAGCGTAATACCCTCCCCGTGCCTTCATCTTGTGAGATGCTTTAAAATTCACCATTATTCTTTATCAGAGCATAGTATTCCATCCTGTGAATGAACCATAGCTTGTTTACCCATTTACCTGTTGATGAACATGTAGGTTGTCTCCATCTTTTCGCTACTGTGAACAGAGCCACAGTGAACACAGCTGTGCATACGTCTACTTATGGAGCAGCTCTTCTTTCTCTAGGATTTATTTCCAGGAGCAAGATTCTGTACAATTTTTTGTAAACATGAAACTGGTAATAAAATAAAATAGTCATTTAAAATGCTTTTTTTAAAAAAAAAAAAAAAACAGGGGAAAAAAGCTGGCCTTGGATTGAGCATGTCTGGTAAGCTCTAGTGCTGAGGATTTGAGACCTCGCAGTCTCAAAAGCAACTTTATCGTTCTTATAGTCCAGAATTCATGTCACCTGAAAGCTATGTGCCATGGAGCAATGGTGGGCAAGGTTAGGAGTTCAGTCTACTGGTCTCTCTGCCCCTGAGAGTTTGCCCCTGTATGACATTGGGTTGATTTGTCTCTATACTTGGTATCCCCATCTGTAAAATGGGCTGACTATACTGTGCTACTGTCTTTAAGAGTTATTCTGAGCATCAAAGATGCATCGAAATCACCTGGGATTGTAATTACAGTCTAGTCAGTCACAAGCTGCATGGCTTTGTATGACCCATAAAATCTCAAACCACCCCAGATTTCTTATTTATATTGCAAGGTGGCCCAAGGTGGTCACCACAAGGCTGTCATATTCCATGAGTCTATTAACTGAAATAAATGAAAGCACCCTGGAAAAAGCAAAAGCATCCCACAGATACGAGGTATTAGTTTTCACTTTCTGCCACCCATCTCTTTTCAGGTTCCTATGGTTGTGTTTTTTTGCTTTTTTCTGGTAAAGGTAAAGGAAACCCTGGTTGTATAGTGGTTAAGTGTTACGCGGCTAACCAGAAGGTAAGTAGTTCAAATCTGCATCTTGCTCCTTGGAAAGTCTATGAGGGTAGTTCTACTCTGTTTATAGGGTCGCTATGAATCGACTTGGTGGCAGAAGATTTTTTTTTAATAGTGTACAGACACTGGGTCTGAGAGGGCCAGCTGAGTCTTTGCAACTTGAATCTGGCCTGCAGTAGTGATGGCAGTTCAGGGGGGTCTGGTGTCCCTGGGGTAGATGAAGCCTCACTCCAGAAGACGGGGAGGAGGCATCTGTGAGAAGCTGGGGGTTTAGTGCAGCTTGGGCTCCCTGCCTCTCCACCAGTATTTGCTCAGAGCTCCCTGGGCATTGTGTGGCAAGTGGGCAAGCCTGGGTGTCAGGCCCCAGTAGCCTGTCAGCCACCTGGCTGACCACCAGCAGGCTGCTTCCTCTTCTTGCATATCTGTTTCCTCCTCTGTGAAGCAGATGTAGAAACACTCCATTCATGAGCATGTGTATGACACTCACATGAGGAATAGATCCCTGCACAAATTCAGTGCCTGTGGGTGTTCACTACTGTGGTTAGTGGTGTCGGTGCCTTCATAAGATATTTCTTGACTGTCATAGATGGAATTGTGTTCCCCAAAATGTGTCTATCAATGTGTGTGGCAGTTTGGATAGGTGGTGTTTCCTGGTATTGTGTGAAATTCCTGCATGTTGTAAATTCTGTCTCTATGATGTTAATAAGGGAGGACAGGCTGCAGTTGTGTTGTCAGGACGTGATTCAGTGTGTAAAGTGGTATTGTGCCTTGAGGCGATGTCTTAGGATAGGAAAGAAAGAAGCTATCGGAGAGAGTTGTGGACCTCTTACCACCAAGACAGCAAGCAAGGCTGCGAGCAGGCTGGAAAGGACCTTGGGTCCCTGAGCCTCAGAAGCTCCCAGGCCTGGGGAAATTTGACAGCAAAGACCTTCCTCCAGACCCAACAGCTACCCTGGAGCTGATGACCTGACTTGGACTTGTAGCTTACCAGACTCTGACAGAATGCAGTTTCTTTTTAAAGCCACCCACTTGTTGTATTTCTGTTATAGCCGTACTAGATGGCTAAGACACTGATGTTCAAGGCAGTGCTGTCTTCATGGTAATAGTCAATAGCGTTCTGTTGCTGTTGCTGTCATCAAGTTAGCCCCGACCCGTGCCAGCTCCATGCACAACAGAGTGAAATGCTGCTTGCTTCTTTCTGATCCATCTACAGGGTCCTTCTTACCAAGGGGCTCATCTTCCAGCACTGTCTCAGACAGTATTATGTTACAATCCAAAGCATTTTCACTGGTTACTGTTTGGAAGTATATTGCCACTTTTTCCTTCCTACTTTGTTTTAGTTTGGAAGTTCTGCTAAAATCTGTCTACGTCGACTGACCAGGCTGGTATCTGAGATACCAGAGGCATAGCTTCCAGCATCCTAGTGCCCTACAGGCCTGCATGGTACAACAAACTCATAGACAAGTGATGGAGCGGTAGTAGTGTGTTTTGCAGATCATTTATAATGTTTTGCATAGGTTATCTCAGTTAATTCAGACAGCAACTTTAACTGATGGATATTTTACTCCCATTTTACAGACTGGAAAACTAAAATAGGAGTGTGTCACTTGCCTAATGTCACTCAGTTAATACTTTGTGGAGTCTGATTTCAAACCCAGCCTGCCTGACTCCAAAATTCTAGTTCATTCATAGCCAAGAGTTTGCCTGTTTTTCCATGGCACCCAAGCTACCCCAAGGGATTGGTGAGTAGGCCAATGAGTATTCGGTGTGTCCCTATTTTGTGGCATACTTCCTTCAGGCTCTGCAGTAACAATGTCCCTGCCTCAAGGAGCGTACATTCTAGTAGGAGGAGATAAAATATACATTCCAGTAAGAGGAGATAAAATATGTCCCTAAATAAATACACATTTAAAATCTATCAGGAAACCCTGGTGGTGTAGTGATTAAATGCTATGGCTGCTAACCAAAAGGTCGGCAGTTCAAATCTACCAGGTGCTCCTTGGAAACTCTATGGGGCAGTTCTACACTCTTCTCTAGAGTCACTATGAGTTGGAATCAACTCGATGGCAATGCATTTGTTTTCTTTGGGTTTTAAATCTATGAAGAGTTATGAAG
Source organism: Heterohyrax brucei (assembly GCA_028571685.1). Taxonomy (NCBI): domain Eukaryota; kingdom Metazoa; phylum Chordata; class Mammalia; order Hyracoidea; family Procaviidae; genus Heterohyrax; species Heterohyrax brucei. The sequence continues at coordinate 179,132,921 of CM053141.1, forward strand.
ACGATGAGATGGATTCTGTCCTAAAGAGTACAGGAGGATGGGGGGAGGCGGTGGGTCTTCAGAGTGAAGAGAAACACAGGCTTGAGGAGATGGGCCGTGGTCTGAGACCTGAAGAAGGAGAAAAGGACGGCTGTACAAGTGAGCCTGATGGCATAGTGGTTAAGTGCTACAGCGACTACCACAAGGTTAGTTGTTTGAATCCACCAGGTACTCCCTGGAAACACTGTGGGGCAGTTCTACTCTGCCCTATAGGGTCACTAGGAATAGGAACTGATTTGGGACAGTAGGGTTCGTTTTTGGTTTGGGTGCAGATGGCTGGGGGAAGGCATTCCCAGCTCAGGGACAGCATGTGCAAAGGAGAGGGGATGAGTCTAGCAAGTTCAAGGGACAGAAGGCTAGCAAGGATAGCATATCCAAGCAGCAGAATCCCAGGAAGCCAAGGAGTCAAGAGGAGAGAGTTGAAGATGTTTGTTTTGCATCTTTTACCACCAAGCCCCAAGGTATGGCCGCCACTGGCTTCCAGGGGGCACTTTGCCTTGGGAGGGCTGCGCCCCCTTCTGAGGCTCCAGATGCTCTCAAAGGAGTGAATTAGTTCCCAGCAACTGGGCTGACAGCCAGCTGCCCCAGGCTTTGGGAGTGCCCATCTGGGCTCTGCGTACTTTTTTTCTTCTCCTCCCCCAGCTTGTCTGCAGGCTGGGTCTGGGCCAGCTGCTGGGCTCTGTGCAGCTGCCAGGACTTAGCTCTTCCTGCTTGGCCACTAGAGCTGATGCCCTGTTACCAAGTCCCTCCATCCATCTGTTGCAGAAAGCCAGTCACCTGAGGGAAGGCTTCTGGGAGCAGGTCTGTGAATTCTAAGACTACAGGATATTCAAGCTGGAGGGAATGCAGGTCACTGAGTCCCACAGCAGAGACAGATCTCTCTTGCCACTAAGCCCCCTCAAATGTTCTCCTGTGCTTGAGGACAGTGGGTCTCATCCTGGCTGCAAAAGACACTCACCTGGGAAGTTAAAAAAGATTGCCCAATCACAGGCTGCACCGCAGACTAATTGCATCAGGATCTATGGAGGGAAGAAAAGGGCCCATGCTTTGGAAGTCTTAAAAGCTCAAGTGGTTCCAGTGTGCAACGAAGGTGGAGGAGTGGGGCAATGGTGATTGCAACCTTCTGCTGTCAGAGTGCTGCACTTATGACAAGTGGGACCCTGCGGTCAGGCAGACTTGGACTAGAACTCCAGCTGGAGCTCCAGCTCTGCAACTTCTCGCACTTGGTGACCTTACAACATTTTCTAAGCCTCTATGTCCTCATTTGTTCAAAAGTACAGCATCATAATACATCTATGGAGTCTCTGTGGCACAAATGGTCAAGTTCTCCACTACTAGCTGAAAGTTTGCAGTTCAAATCCACCCAGAGGTGCCTCTGAAAAAAGGCCTGGCAACCTACTTCCCTGAAAACCATTTCCACTGTGAAACATATGGAGTTGTCATGAACTGGAACTGACTTGACAGCAACTGGTTTGATTTGGGTTCGTAATACATCTACCTCAAAGGGTTGTTCTCAAGGCCAAATGCATTAACGCATGAAAAGCACAAAGACAGTGACTCATCACTAGTTTTTTTTTAAAAAAATGCTGCTGAGTCAATTCCAAATCATAGCAACCCTCAAGGACAGAGTAGAACTGCCTCATAGAGTTTCCGAGGAGTATCTGGTGGATTTGAACTGCCAGCTTTTTGGTTAGCAGCTGTATTTATGTTAAGATGAGTGTCCTTCTAATCAGAGTGACTGTAAAATCTAAGTCTGTTCACATCACCGCTCACTTAAAACTATTCCCCAGTTTTCCATTATTCTCAAGGTTGAGACAAAGGTGTCAGACCTACCGAGTCTCTGAGCTCTGGACTCTGCCCTCCCCATCTTGTCTTGTACCCTTTACCTCGTGATTTGTGGGATGGGAGGTTCTTAGATTACCTCCTCTTGTCTTGCTTTGTCCTACCACTGTGCCCTTCTGTATGTTCCCTCCCCTGGCATGCCTCCCTTACCCACTTTCCCCTCACTAACTCCCACTTACCCTTAAGCTCTCAGCTCCATCATCATGGTCCATGAGGATAGTTTTTTTTTTTTGACATTTCTGAGCATGACAAATCCTTACCTTGTAGATTTTCATGACATCGTGTCACAGCTAGCATTTTGTATTTGTTTGTATGGCCACTGAAACAATGCTCATTACTTGCATTAGACTCTAAACTTCATGAGGACAAAGACCATATCCATATTTGCTCCTCCCAGTATCCCCGAAGTCTAATTCAGCAGGGCCCAATCAGTATTTATTGAATGCATAAACAAGCCCAAATTGGCCTCTTGATAAAATCCACCAGTTTTTCAAGTTCTACCCTCTGGAGTACCTCCAAGCATTCTGCTCCCTCAACCCCAGGACAACATCACTCAACGGCTCGCAGAGGCCCGCAGGACTCCTAGTTTTCCCACCTCAAGGCTGTGCAATCATTGTTCCTTATAGAAGGTAGCCCTTTTAGGCCCTCCACATCCTTCTCTGGACATGCCCTGATTGTATCAGGTTTGAAAAGGGACTCAGCACTGGAGGACACAGAGTTTTTCAAGAGTGGTCTGCTCAGAGCCATCTTTAGGCCCTTTCTGAGAAATTATAAAACTCTGGTGGCATAGTGGTTAAGCGCTACAGCTGCTAACCAAAAAGTTGGCAGCTTGAATTCATTAGATGTTCCTTGGAAACTCTATGACGCAGTTCTACTGGGTCCTACAGGGTCTGAATCAACTCTGTGACAATGAGTTTTGTATTTATTTTATTTTTGGTTTTCTGTCTCTGAAAGAGAGAAAAAAGTAGCTAGGAATTTCACAGATGTCATCAGAAGCGAATAGGCAGCCACTCTCCTTTCTCTTTCCCTCAGACACTGAGGGTTTTGGAAGCCTCTGAAGTTACCTCCAAACTCACCTGCAGAGCTCCATTTCCCCATCCACCCAGACCTGAGGACAGCTGTGGCAGGGCTACCAGGAGAGGGGAAGATGAAGAAAAAGGAACATATGTGCCCTGACTACTAAAAACCACAGTCGGGGTGGACTTAGTTTTTTCTTCAGTCTGGCTCAAACCAAACCAAACCTATTTCTGTCTAGGTGATTCTGACTCACAGCAACCTACAGGACACATAGAATTGCCCTGTAGGGTTTCCAAGGAGTGCCTGGTGGATTTGAACTACTGACCTTTTGGTTAGCAGCCACAATTTGTAACCACTACACCACCCGGGTTCCCAGCCTGGCCTGGGGACTAGCAAAGCCAGCTGAAGTGCGTGTTACAGAGCCAGACTCCCAGGCTCCACCATGGAAACTGGGGGGCCAGAGGATGCACAGCCGTCTACCCAGGAGGTTCTAATTTGGAATGTCTGAGTAGGGTTGTGGTGCTAGACAGAATTCTGATTGCCAGCCTGGGTTGGGGACCACTGATGTTTTCTGGCCTTGTCACAGCGAGTGCGTGGGAGATGTCTGCTGCACTAAAATGAAACCTCTGACCAGTTGGGTAGGATCCTGCTTTGTGTAAGGCAACTACAAAGTAATTTGGACCCAAGCCCCTGCCATTTGGAAGTGCTGAGAACCAGGGGCACTTTTTCTCTGGCTCCCCACCCCAGGGGCTACACTAGAAGCAGGCGGGACCTACTGGGGCCACACCAGAGTTAACAGTGTGGTCTCTGATTCGGACAGGTCCAGTTCCATCCTATTTCATCTATCAACATTTGGCACTGTCCTAACCTTCCTCAGATTTCTCTGTCTGTAAACTGGGGATGATAATTATAGAACGTGCTCACAGGGATATTGAGAAGCTGACAAGAGATAATGGAAGCCCAGCATATGGTTAATGTTCAGTAAAAGTTGTATTGTGCCATTGAGTCAATTCAGACTCACAGCATTCCCGAGTGACAGAGAAGAACTGCCCCATAGGGTTCCCAAGGCTGTAATCTTTATGGAAGCAAACTGCCACAGATTTTTCCCCAAGCGGCTGGTGAGTTTGAACTGGCAACCTTTCAGTTAGCAGTCAAGGTCTTAACCACTGTGCCACCAGGAGCCCTCTTCACTTTACAAACGGGGATGTGGAGGGAGTGCGGGGGGGTAGCAGGTTGCTTAGGGTTCTGTCACTTCCACGACAGTGAATGCCCTTGCAAGTCTCCCATGTAGAAGTCTGATTTCAGAAGCACGGGCCTGATTCATCCAGCTGTTTTAACTTATGTCTCAGGATTTTCAGGCTCTTTTCCTAGCTCTGCTTTGAGGGCAGAGACATAAATGTTTAGTGCCAGAGTGGATGCTGAGATCCTCTGGTCCAACCCTTCATTTTACAGATGGGCAAGAAACTGAGGCCACTAGAAATTAAGTGACTTAGTCATAGCCACATACAGGGTCTGAAAACAGCAAGGACTGGAACCTGAATTCCTTGTTTCCCAAACAACCACTGTCTTATATATACACCAATGCCAGGCTGCCCTCTCTGGTTTAGACAGTACTTGAAACTGCTTGGAAATCCTGGTGACATAGTGGTTAAGTGCTACGTTTGCTAACCAAAAGGTTGGCAGTTCAAATCCACCAGGCGTTCCTTGGAAACTCCATGGAGCAATTCTACTCTGTCTATAGGGTCATCAAGACCCAGAATCGACTTGACAACAATATTTGGGGGGGGAGGTAGAAACCCCTTTAAATGGAAATGTTAGGAAGAGGTAAGGGTCTTGTGTTCTTATCCCCAGTCAGGTTCTTGGTTGCATAACACCAGAAATCTGTCTCTGTCTCTTTTTTGGCTTTGGCTCTGTAAGACAGCCAACTGAGTCTCAGGACAGGTTTGTGTGGTAGACGTTCGCCGCCTGCTGGAAGAAGTGAAGATGACAGGCAGAAAGTGAAACGGAGGTTTCCACCTATGAGACTGACTGCCCAGGAGCCCAATACTGTTGACGGCCGCCCAGGATCCCACCTGCACTTGTGCTCACCCTAGCTCTGTCAAATCCTGGAATTACTTAAAACTCCAGTATTTTGTTTATTATCACTTCTTTGCATTAATTTTGATTGCATTAAAATATTAATATTGATTACTGAGTTTTTTGGTGTCCCCTTAAATTTTGTGCCCCCAAAGAGTGCTCCATTCACCTCTCATAGTCCCAGTCCTGATTCAGAAATTGGGACTGGAAGATGGCTCTGATATATTAAATTTGCCCGTTGTTTTTCAGGTAAGCCTCTTGAGGCCCAGCGAGAGGCCGCAGTGGCCTGTTTGGGCTGTGGGTGCGGTGCTCTCTGCACTGAAATTGTCAGAGGGCAGGTGCTGCAGGTCTTTCCCTGGAGGGGAAAACTGTCTTTCAAAGTGTGTCTTAGGTGGGAAAAGACCCTGGGGCTGAGGGTGATTTTATTGCACAAAGATATACCAGGTTCTTTCTTTTCATCAATGCCTTCAGCTATGAAGACTTGAAGACAGGCCCCGGTTGCCGAGGCCCAGCAGAAGCAGTCTGAGTTAGCAAGAGGGTCTGGTGCTCAAGTGCATCTGTGAAGGCCTCCTTGGAACATCTTCCCATCTGAGCTTCGTCCCAGGTATCGTCTGTCCAGGACTTTCAGGTGGGTCAACAAGGAGGCTACTACTTCAGATGTGATGGAGGAGAAATAAAACTTACCCTTGCCATCGGTTGCCAACCAGAGTCCCTTAACCGCATCACCCCCCTACTGCCCCACTGCCACAGTCTCAGCTGTCCCACCTCACCATCTCCAGCGACTCTGGACCACATCCAAAGAGGAGACCCCACCCCTGGGTCTGCAAGGTCTCAGCCTCCATCAGGCGTATCCCTGTCAAAGTGTGCTGACTATTCTGGGAGTCCCTCACTGGGGGCCAAGGGAGCATTGGTTTAGGTCAGGTTTAGCTCCAGCCAGAAGTGATAACCACAGAGCTTTGAGGTCCTGCCCATCTTAATCAAGCTGGATTTATTACCAATTGCCTTTAAATGCCTATATCCCAGGGGAAGAGAGTGACTCAAGGTGCTCTTAAAAGCAATAACAAAGGATAATAAAATAATTGTTTCCCACAAAGATGCCTCTTAATCTCAGAAGCTCCCCCTTCCTACAAAGGTGTTAGCTCCTCCTACCCTCCACCCCCTAGTATTTCAGGTAGTTCACAAGCCCCTCCCTGGGCTGGGCCCTGTCTTCAGTTTACCCCTGTCCTAGGCTGTCCTGGGTCAATTGTATCTGCTCCCCCTCCAGTGTGTGTAGCAGTTTGTCTAAACCATGATTCCAGTGTTGTGTGATGTTCCTGTATGCTGTGAATCCTGCCTCTATGGTGTTAATGGGGAAGGTGATGGTTGTGGCGGTTGTTAGTGAGGCAGGACTCAATCCGTAAGTGTTTTGTGCCTTGGGGCAATCTCTCGGGACATAAAGGAAAGGGAAGCCGGCACAGAGTTGAGAACCTCACACCATCAGGAAAGCTGCAGTGCCTGGAGCAGAGACTGTCCTTTAGGCCTGTCTCTGAGCCTCAGAAACTCTCAGTCCAGAGGGAGGCTGATGAAAAGGACCTTCCTCCAGAACCAACAGAGGAACACTTCTCCTGGAGCTGATGCCCTGAATTTGGACTTTTGGCCCACTGGTCTATACTTGTTTGTGAGAAAATAAAATTTCTGTTTGTTAAATTCATCTACTTGTTGTATGTCTGTCATAGCAGCACTAGATGACTAAGACATAAATATACCTTTTGTGGCCCATTAGGAATGGAGTTATTTTAAATAAATTCTGTTCCTGCATATATGAAAGGGATTGCTCCTTCCAGGACCACCCCATGCAGCGCCCCCTGTTGGTGCGGGCACCCCTGGCCTCCCTTGCCTGCTGGAGGTGGGTCAAAGCAGCTGTCAGAGAGCTGGGCTCCATCAACAGGTTTCTTCCAGCTGTGGATCTGGAGGCCTTTTGGCACCATGTCCACATGTCCCATTTCCCTCAGCACCCTGCACCCTGGGAACATCTGGGAACAAACACATGTGTGAAACTCAAGCACAGTTCTCAAGCATGCATGGCAGCCTCCTAGTGATTGAAAAGCGGCCTGCAAGGGATTTGTGGCTGATAACAAAGTACTCGTGGCCATGAATGACTTGACTTTGGCACATATGAGAGGAACAGATGTAAAGCTATCCCTTTGCTAATACCACGCTCACTCTTGCATTCAGATAAGCTGTCTTGAGTGGAATGCAGCCTGTGTCATGGCCTGTGAGCTTCCAGCTTGGATCTCACACTTCACCTGGGCTCTCTGGCCTGCAGCCAGTTTCTTTCACCTGCTATGCTGTCTACTTCAAGGTCACTGCACTTGCATTTGCTTTGGCCAGACCTTGGAAAGCTCCTTCTCGTGCTTCATGTCTTCCTGATACTGACTGGAGGGGACTTAGGAGACCCTTCTGGGTCACTGGAAATATCCTGAACCTTGATTTGCATGGAAGGTACAAGGCATGTAAGTAGGTACAAATACACCAATCTGTCTAGTTAAGATGTGTAGAATTCACTGTATGTATGTAAGTAAACCTAAAAAACAAAACAAAACAATAAATAAAGACTAAAATAAATTTCAACTTCTTCCCTGTCTGCTGCCATTCGTATTACTCTCAGTTGTGGTATTACATTTATTTCCATCCTGACATCTCCCACAATCTGGAGTTATTTGTTTCTTTACTCATAAACTATCTCCCCCACTAGAACGTAAGCCCTGTGAAGGCAGTGCATAGATAAATAAATGGATGAATGAAAAATCTTAAATTTAATAATGGAGGGGTAAGGAGACAGAGGTCAGCCTGGAGACAGATGCTCCCGACTCCCAACCCTCAGCAGCCTGTTTAGGCATCTTGTTCTGTAACCATGAGTCCGGAAGCTTGTTCCCTCCTTGAGCATGCCCACCGCCAGTCCCATCTACACCTCATTGGGGTTGTCTTGGTCGGCGTAGATGAGGAAGCCTGTGAAGAGGCTGTCAGTCCAGTAAGGGTCGTAGAACAGCCCATTCTGCTCTGAGTAGAAGATCTGCAGCCAGACCTCATCACCCTGTTTGAGAGCCAGGATGGTAGAGCCAGAGGCCACATCGTGGTTGCCTGTGTTGGCATCGAAGGTCCGGATGCGGTACTGGCCGTTGTGTACCAGACCTATAGCCAGGTGCTTGTTGGCCAGCGTGATGTCGTAGGTGAAGTAGTAAATCCCTGGCACGCCACAGACAAACTTGCCACTGGATGCATTGTAATGGCCACCTTCATTCATCAGGATCTTGTCAAACTTGATGGGCAGCCGCTCCCGCGGGTAGCTCTTGGTCACTGCCACCGAGAAGGCTGACTTGGCATGGCCACTGCCACAGCTGCAGGGACCCGGGAGGCCTGGATCCCCCTTCTTGCCCTTGGGTCCCTTCTTGCCTGGTATGCCATTCTTTCCTGGGGCACCACTGACCCCCTTGGGGCCACGAGGACCGGCCCGCCCAATGGCCCCGGCTTTGCCCTTTGGTCCCGGCTTGCCCCGGTTACCTGTCCGGCCAGGTGCACCTGGAAGACAGAGCAGCTGGTGTTATGGAGGAGCTCTCAGAGGCCTAGGCAGAGGCTGCAGGCCTTGGCTTTCCATTCTTGGAGCAAGACCCCTTGGATAATGGAAAGAACAGGAAGGCTTTGGAGTCACATAGATAATGGGTTCAAAGTCTGCTGGTGTAACCAGGGCACTTCCCTCAGTATTACCTAGAAAGTGGGAATGGAAATACTTACCTTTCAGAAGAACTGTGGACCAGGGCAAAAACATTAATGTTATATAACAAGTCATGGCCTTTCCTTTTCTTGCCTTCTAAGGAAGAGTCTGGCTTGTTTAACAGTCTCATCCTTCACCAAGTTGCATTGATGATGATGAGAAGAGAACTGGAAGGAGCCTCTGACTTCAAACTACTGATCTTAGTGAAACCTCTTGTCTAGTGCACAAGGTCCTTGCCTACATGTAGGAGGGTTTTATTTTAGCATTGCCTAATAATAGGAAATCTAAAACTAAATCCACCACCACTGCCATCAAGTTGATTCTGACTCACAGTGACAGTACAGAACTGCCCCATAGTTTCTAAGGAGCTCCTAGTGGATTTGAATTGCCAGCCTTCTGGATAGCAGCTGTAGCACTTGACCCTATGAGATCAGGGTTTCCAAAACTAAATAGAACAACTAAATGCCCATGCAAAGGAAAAGGACTCAAAAAATCATGGTCTGTCTATACGGTGGAATTATGTGCAGGAGTGAAAAAAGATGTACAGATACTACACCGAACTTTATCTAAAATATACTGTGAAGAGGAAAAAGGCAGGTAGAAAAACTCATTGTATTACAAGTAAACCACAAAGCTCCTTATTATATTTCTACACCCATTTAAGCACATAGAAGAATGTCTGGTTTGTCGCAAGTACTCACTAAATGCTAACTGGCATGCCCTGCAAAACATTCCCACCAGCAATGTTTCCCAGAGAGCACCTATTGGTTTTTAATATCCATTGTTAGTAATTGAATTGTGTCCCCCGAAAGGATAAATTGAAGGCCTAACCCTGGTAGCTGTGATTGGGGCTTTGTTTGAGGATAGCATCTCTGAAGAAATTATTGGTTAACATGAGGTCATACTGGGATAGGTTGAGTCCTATTCCAATCTGAGTGATGTCCTTTAAAAAGAGGAGACAGGACACATAAAGGACAGACAGCCTTGCACAGGCAGAGGCAGAGATCTGAGTGTGATTAGAAGCCAAGTATTGTTGGCCATCACCAGTGGGCTGGGGGAGGCGTGGAACACTCTCACCAGAGCCTTCAGAAGGAATCAACATGGCCATGCCTGATTTCAAACTCCTGCTCTCCAGAACTGTGACAAAATAAATTTTTGTTCTTATAAGCCACCCAATATGTGGTGCTTTGTTACCTGGAAAGTACCAGCGGGCGTCAAAAATTAATAACCTATATTTTATAATATGTGTATTTCATCCAATATATCATTTTAGGCCAAGAATTATATAGGAAAATACTACGTTTATGTTCTTCAAATTCCATACAACATTTCAAACACAAGCTATATGGGGCAAGATGTGAGTTACATTTAAATGTGCTTGGCAAACGGCAGAATCTAGAGCAGCTGTTCTGAGAAGCCTGTCAAATGCCAGTCGCAGGGTCTGCTTCTGGAAGATGCTACGCAGCATCCCATACTGCTGTACTTGAGGCAACCGTGTGTTAGCAACCCATACAGGAAGTCACGTTTTAGGCATTTTACACCCTAGTAAGGCACTAATACGGTGAACGTGTAGGCATTTACTGTCATTCAGGGTTTGAGATGAACATGTAATACAATTTATTTTTGCCCATTTAAAATAACTGGGAAATAGATGTCTAATTACCATTTTCTCATTTAACATCTAATTTTTAGGAACAGATTGCTTGCATTAAGTGCTTGACGATGCTTGGATTGCTATAAAACCCAAACCCACTGCCGTCGAGTTGATTCTGACTCATAGCAATCCTATAGGACAGAGCAGAACTGCTCCGTAGAGTTTCCAAGGAGTGACTGGTAGATCTGAGTGTCTGACTTTCTGGTTAGCAGACATAGCACTTAACTACCTACACCACCAGGGTTTCCACATACTCTGTAAACACATGAAAAAAGGGTAGGAAGTACACACATTTATCCATTAATAGTAGTCTTAGTCATCTAGTACTGCTATTACAGAAATACCACAAGTGGATGACTTCAACAAAAAGAAGTTTATTTTCTCAAAGTCTGGTGGGCTACAAGTCCAAGTTCTCAAAGTCTGGTGGGCTACAAGCTCCAGGAGAAGGCTTCCTCTGTTAGCTCTGGAGTAAGGTTCTTACCAATGATCTTTCCCTGGACTAGGTACATCTCTACATAGGACCCCCAAGTCCAAAGGATGCTCTACGCTTCTGGACTGCTTTCTTTTGTGGTCTGAGGCCCCCACTCTCTGCTTCCTTTTCCTTTTATCTCTTGTAAGATAAAAGGTAGTGTAGGCCACACCCAGGGAAACTCCCTTTGTACTGGATCAGGGATGTAAACTTACGAAGGGTGTTACAATCCCACCCTAATCCTCCTCTTTAACATAAAATTACAACCACAAAATAGAGGACAACCACACAGTACTGGAAATCATGGCCTAGCCAAATTGAGACACATATTTTTGGGGGGACAAAATTCAATTCATTATAAGTGGTCACCTCTGGAGGGTGAGGGGAAGATGGAAAGAAGTGAACAGTTTTGTTTTCTTTGTACTGTTTGGATATATTTGTGTATTACTTGCTTAATTAAAAAGTATGGAAAAAAGAATAATATTATAAAGCTCATCCTTGAAAAATATGAAAATAAAAGCTGGGCGAAGAGGAGCAGGAATAAAGACAGAATCATGCTGGAGTGGAGCTTTCTGGGGGGAATCAAGTAGATACAGAAACATCAAAGTTCTACTGAGTGTTATGTGATGTGCTTCCTTTTTGAGAGATTCAGGAAAAGCTGACTTTACTTTTCAAGACCTTTCTAGAGATAAGTGGGTGTGCATGTTAGTAATAGTTTCAGTGTTATGATATACTCTGACAGGTCCCAGAGTGGCCAGCTTTATCTGGGTTACACACATAAGGACTGTCTCAGCACTGCCTTTCTTGGTGTGTTGGCTTAATTCTTATTGTTCAATTTTAAGAGTTTTTTTTGTATATCCTGAAAACAAATCCTTTATCAGATACATGTTTTGCAAATGTTTTTACCCAGACTGTGACCCAGTCTCTTAACAGTGTCTTTTCTAGAGCAGAAATTGTTAATTTCAATGAAGTCCAGCTCTTTTTTCTTCTTCTTTTTTAATATATTGTAGTTTTGATGTTGTATCTAGAATGCCAGTGGCAACTCAAGGCCGCCTAGATTTTCTCATGTCATCTTCTAGAGATTGTATGTTTCTATCTAAAATTTACGTCTATGATCCTTTTTAATTTTTTTGAAAGAGGTAAGCTCTATGTCTAGATTTATATTTTTGCATATGGATGTCCAGTTCTCATACCATGCATTAAAAAGGCTATTCTTCCTCAACTGCCTTTGCTCCTTGATATGGACTGAATTGTGTCCTGCAAAATATCTGTCAACTTGGCTAGGTCATGATCCCCAGTATTGTATGACTGTCTGCCATTTTGCCATCTGATGTAATTTCCCTGTGTGTTATAAATCCTATCACTATGATGCAATGAGATGGACTAGTGGCTGCTACATTGATAACATCTGTAAGATTAGATAGTACCCAAAGCCAATCTCTTTTGAGATATAAAAGAGAAAAGTGAGCAGAGAGACATGGGACCTCACACAAGACCTCACACAAGAAAACAGTGTTGACAATAGAGTACATCCTTTGGACTCAGGGTCCCTGCACCTGAAACTCCCTGAGGGGAAAATTGATGACAAGGACCTTCCTCCAGAGCCAATAGAGAGAGAAAGTCTTTCTCCAGATATGATGCCCTGAATTTGGACTCACAGCCTAATGGATTGTGAGAGAATACTCTTCACTTTGTTAGAGCTATCCACTTGTGATATTTCTGTTATAGCAGCAGTACATGACTAACAGCACCTTTATCAAAGCCCAGTTGACCATATTTACATGAAGGCTGGCTTAATTTTTAGCAGAAACTCTATGTATGACACGAAAAATGGCCAACAGCAGCCCCAGACGTACATCTTCATGGTTCTTAATCAAAGGGGAAAAGTCCACAAAGATACTCTGTCTCCCCAAGAATCGACATGGCAAATCACCGGGAAGACTCTAGCTGGCAGTGCTTGCAGCACAGGCACTAATCTAACACTAAATCTAATACGGTGGTAAAGGGAATGGGGCTCCAAAACATCCAATTCCTGGTCCCTTGTAGGACCTTCTCAATTCAAAGCCATGATCATTGTTGTTTTATGGCTGTTCTTCTGGAAGGCGGTACTTTCCGAAGATTTAGCTTGGTTTGGTGGGGAAGGTCCTGGATTTGCAGTGCACAGGCTTGGGTAACATTTACTGCATGCTTACTGGAGCCTCACATGCTATTTCATTTAACCTTTACCATCATCCTATTTTGAAGATGTGGAAACTGAGGTTTGGAGAGAGGTTAGGTAACTTCCCAGAGTTTGTATCCAGGTTTGTTTCCAAAGCTCAAGTTATTTATTTATTTTATTGTGCTTTAGATAAATGTTTATACAGCCAATTAGTTTCTCATTCAAAAATTAACACACATATTATTTTGTGACACTGGTTGCCAACCTAGTAATGTGTCAACACTCTCCCCTTCTCAACCTTGGGTTCCCTGTTTCCCTTTGTCCAGCTTTCCTGTTCCCTCCTGCCATCTCATCCGGGCCCCTGGGCTTGTGTGCCCATTTAGTCTCGCTTACATGGTTGAGCTACGTGGGCCTGTCTAAAGCCTTTGCTGAAGAGTGAACCTTAGTACTGAGTTAAAAGGGTGTCCAGGGGCCATATTCTTAGGGTTTCTCCAGTCTCTGTCAGACCAGTAAGTCTAGTCTTTTTTCGGCAAGTTTGAATTTTCTTCTACATTTTTCTCCAGCTCTGTCCAGGACTTTCTGTTGTGATCCCTGTCAAGGCAGCTGGTGAAGGTAGCTGAATACCATCTAGCTGTGCTGGACTCAATCTGCTGCAGGCTGTGGTTGTTGTGGTCCATTAGTCCTTTGGACTAATTTTTCCTTTGCGTTTTTGGTTTTCTTCATTCTCCTTTGCTCCATAGGGGGTGGGACCAGTGGAGTGTCTTAGATGGCTATTCACAAAGCAAGCTCAAGTTCTTCAAGCTATGGCATGTCATCCCCTAACTTAATCATGACTCTGAGTTTCTTCATCTGTAATATGGGAATATTAAGAGTACCTTCTTCACAGGATGGCACACATGGTTAGATAAACAGTGTGCTTTAAAATGCCTTGTCATATTAAAATGTCATACAAATAAGTTTAATTTTCCTACTGCTTAAAATGTACATCTTAAGATGCTGCTGGTACTGAAAAGCGCCTGGTAGCTGGTGTGAGAGTTCAGTGATACAAGGAATATCAAAGCCGAACAGGCCTGCAGGAGCACCCAATCTGTTTGCTGTCTATCTGTATCCCTTCCTTTTGTGGATCACCCTTCACTGCTTCACAGGGTACCACTGAGGCTGTCAATCACAGTGACCTCCTCCCTTCATTACCTGCCTACCTCCAGGAGTGGGCACATGACCCAGCCCTGGCAAACTGTAAAACTTCATCTCCAAGGTCAAAGTGATTAGTCCAGGATGGCAGACATGACCCTTCAAACCCGACAAACTCACTGCTGTCAAGCCAATTCTGACTAATGGTAACCTCATGTGTTACACAGTAGAAATGCTCCATGGGGTTTTGCTGGCTATGATCTTTAGAAAGGCAGACTGCCAGGCCTTTCTTCTGCAGTGCTTCTGGGTAGGTTAAAGAAGGTCACCTTTAGGTTAACAGCAGAGTACAAACTACTTATACCTCCTAGGGACCTTTACACATGATTGATCCAAGAAGCATCAATCATCCTGAGATTTGCTATGTGCATCAAGCTGTGAGGATATAGGCTTGAGTTCACCCTTAGCCATTTGAGAGCTTCCAGCCTTTGTGAGACCGAAATCAACAGATAAGGAGAGCCCCGACAATGGTATCTGAGCCCCTGGGCCCAGTCATTCCTGAAGCTTTGAACCTTCTAGTTACATGAGGCAATAAATTTCATTTGCAGCTATAAATTAGGTTTCTGTCACTTGCAACCATGACAGCTCTGAATAATATTTCAGGAATCTAGCCCAAAGTCACCCAGCAAATCAATAGTATAGGTGGGGCAGGTACACAGGATTTAATATCCACTATAGGGCTGCTATAAGTCGGCAATGACTGGACGGTACTGGATTTGTTTTTTGGGGGTTTTTTTCCTTTCAGAGAATGTACTGCTCCATTTATAAAAAGAAAAGTTAATCTGGTTTATAACCAAATGGGAGCCATGCTAATTTTAATAACTTCCTAAACCCCTCTGTGCCAGATGCCATCAAGCCCAGGTGGGCACAGGGGGGGCAAACACAAACACTGGACCTCTTTCTTACCTTCTTCTCCGCTGTCCCCCCGGTCCCCATCCTGGCCATCCTGGCCATCTTTTCCAGGAAAGCCCATTCTGCCCACCATTCCTGAGGGTCCTGGGGCTCCTGGAGGGCCAGGTGGGCCCTGAGGGCCAGGCAGGCTGCAGACAAGTTGAGGGGAGCCCTTCTTGAAGTCCCTGCGGGCGAAGGCACCAAGCAGTGGGTCAGTAGCACAGGGGAGGGCACAGGCCAAGAGCACCCAGGAGATCATGGTGGCTGCCTGTGGAAAGTAAGAGAGCACCGAGCAAGTGAGTCCAGCCACTGAGCTCAGCTGGCGGTCACTCGGACGGGGACCCAGGGGCAGAGGAGGAAGTAGCCAGGATAAACTCAATTGCAGTACTGCCTCTTGGTCTTTCCTGCATCACATACAAATAGCTAGACTGAATGTCACCATATTTTGTGGGCACATTAAGGTGAGCTAAGTCACATTATAGGCTTGATTAGTATGCAGCAGACATTTTGGAGGGACCTTATGAGGGGGGACAGTCATCTTCTGGAGGCAGGACCTACAGCCCAGTGATGTGACTGCTGAGTGGGAGAAGCTAGGGGTAGAAAGAAGTAATCAGTGGTTTCACTCAAATGTGCAGCACAAATGGAAAGTTACAAAGGCAGAAATACTTCAAGTTGCAGGGGATGATATGCATCAGGCTGCTTCTCCCAGGGGACTCGGGAAGCGCACCGGAGGGTGAGACAGGTGAGGGTGCAGTTACTTAGCGACAGTACACTGTTACCTGAGCAGCACTGGCAGCTCTAGCAGCTCCTCTTCCAAGAGCGTCCTGGTACCAGGCACAGGTTAAGCGCTTCCACATAGTACAGAACCCTCACAACATCCTGCGGAACAGATATAGGTGGTAAACAGAGGCTCAGGGAAGTGAGCGACCCATCCATGTCACGTACCTAGCGGGGGGCCGGGCTCAGATGGGAACCAGGTAGATTAGATCCAGAGGCTGTGCCCCTCGGGCCAGGTTACACTGTGTCCTCGAGGCTGGGGTAGCAACAGCATGGTCACACCAGAGACGATACTGTTATGCTCCGAGAGATAATCGTCTCACAGCCTCTCACTGTGCAAAACCAACAAGGTGGCCAAATGTTCCATCAGGGTATCAAGAAACCAGACTGTGATGATTGGGAGAGCTCCCTGAATACTACAAAATGTGTTACGCTTGGAAAAAAGCATGAATTAGTCACTCCAGGAACTGTACAAACTGGCCACTGATAAGATGACTTCCATTACTGTCGTTTCTTTGGAACACATTACTTAAATGAACAGGGGAAATCCATCAAAGAATTGGGTGACTATGTAATCACTTTATACAAGATGGGAGCCCCAGAATCTGGTTTGGCAAAGTATCTCTTTGACAAGCACATCCTGGGATACAGTGACAGAGAGAGCTAAGCTTTTGCCAGGCAGCTCCACAGCCACGACGGTGACTTCCGAGGTCACTGAGACAGAACACACATGTTGGGTTTACGTTTGCCTTTCTACAAATTGTACCAAAATATTCACTTAAACTCTTTCATTTGTACCATTCCTACAAGTAAAGTCATTTGGTAGCTGCCTCTCACCCACCCCAAAACTGATTCTTGCTGTAAGGAGAAGCTCAAAGGTGATAACTGGCTATGTGATCTTAGTGAAGTCTCTTCCTCTCTAGGCCTCAGTTTCCTCTCACCTACTTTCCTTTCAGAAGTAGACTGCCAGGCTTTCTTCCAAGGTATCTCTGGGTAGATTCAAACCTTCAACCTTTTGGTTAGCAGCTGATGGCTTACCTCCTTGCATCACCCAGGGACTTCTTGGAGTAGACTGGTGGTTCTCATGCTCGAGTGTGCATCAGACTCACATGGAAGGCGTGTTCAACCCCAGATTCCTGGGTCCCATTCCTAGAGTTTCTGATTCAGAAGGTCAGGGGTAGGGACGCAACCTGCATTTATTTTTTTTATTGTGATTGAGTGAAACTATACAATCCAATTTAAATTTGCATGCCCACCTATCTGCAGCTCCTTGTTTTCTCCTTGCCCGGTGACAGCACACTCCTCTTTTCCATTTTATATACATCACATGCTCTGAACAATCTCCTGTCCCCTCCTCTCCACCCTCTCCACTCCCCTCTAGTAAGAGGCTAGTAGGGCCACACCCTATAGATGCATAGAACCATAAAGTGCACACACCATATGGTCATTCTATGTCCCTGAGTCCAATCCATTCCTCTGTGAAGAGGTGACCTCAGTAATGTTTTCTGGTCAGGGGAAGCAGCAGGTCTGGGGGGCATTCTCCCAGGGGAACTCGCAGGCCTTTGGACCATCGACTGTGGTCTTCTAGTGGAGTTCTTAGGGTGCATCCCTTTTTTTCTCATGTTGCCATTGGGAATCGACCTTGTGAGCCCCATCACAGCTGTCATTGGTGGTGGTCGTGCACCACCTGGTTCTTCTGGTCACATGTTGATATAGTCACCCATTCACATGGATCCTTATGTCTTCTGGGCTCTTTTTCCCTCATGTAGCTGTTGTCCTTGGTGATCATCTGTTCTGGCTGAGCTGGGACCATTGCGTGTACCTCAGATGGAAGCTTGCTAGCTTTTAAGACTCCAGACACCAACCACCAATATGGGGTGCAGAAGACCCTCTTAGTGATAGGCTAGTTATGCCAGTTGGCTTTGATGTCTCCTGAGAGCATGGTCCCGGCCCCCTGCCCCTGCTGCTCTATCTTTGCAATATTGGGTTAAGACTGGAAGAGTTTTCAAGTTATGTTGAAGTCCAGTTAAATTGATCTTCTTTCTAATTTGTGCTGTCACTGATTTCACCCAGCCAAATTTCTATCAACTCTGTAATCTGTAACCAATCGTCTCCCTCACTCCCTCCCCTCCCTTGCAGCCACCAAAGAGTTTTCTTCTGTACACGAGTCTGTTTTTAAGTCCTTACATAGAGGTCTCATATAATATTTGTCCTTGTGACACTGACTGATTTCACTCAGCATAATGTCTTCCAGTTGAAACCAGGTTATGAAAAGCTTCCTAAAATCATTATTGTCCTTTACTATTACATAGTGTTCCATTGAGTATACATACCATAGTTTGTTTATCCATTCCTCTATTGTTGGGCATCTTGGTTGATTCCATCTTTTTGCTATTGCGGACTGTGCTGCAATAAACATTCGTACGCATGTACCTGTTTGTGCGATTGCCCCTGATTCTGTAGGATATATCCCAAGCAGTGGGAGTACTGGGTCAATGGTATATCTATTTCCAGCTTTTTAAGGAAGCACTAGATTGCTTTCTAAAGAAGTTGTACCATCTTGCTAGCTTTTAAGACTCCAGACACCAATCACCAATATGGGGTGCAGAAGACCCTCTTAGCAATAGGCTAGTTATGCCAATTGGCCTTGATGTCCCCTGACAGCATGGTCCCAGGCCCCTGCCCCTGCAGTACAGGAGAGTTCAAATTTCTCCACAGTTTCTCCAGCATTTGCTGTTTCATGTTTTTTGGATCATGGCCAACCTTGTTGGGGTGAGATGGGACCTCATTGTTGTTTTGATTTGGATTTCTTTAATACCTAATGATCATGAACATCTCCACATGTGTCATTTGGCTTTGTGAGTATCCTCTTTAGTGAAGTGTCTGTCTCTCTATTTGGCCCAATGCTTAATTGGGTTATTTATCCTTTTCTTCTTGCTATTTTGCAGTATCTTGTAGATTATGGAGATCAGATGTCAGTCAGACATACAGTTGCCAAATATTTTTTCCCAGTCTGTAGGTGAACTTTTAATTCTTTTGATAAAGTCCTTGGATGAGCAAAAGTGTTTGTTTCTTAGTAGTTCCCATTTATCTATTTTCTCTTCTGTTGATTGTGCTTTGTCAGATTTTGAAGGCTATCTAAGTCGTGTATTGGAGCTTTCACTGTTGATCCTATTTTTCTTGCATGACGTTTACTGTTTTAGGTTTGATATTTAGGTCTTTTAATCCAATTTGAGTTGGTTTTTGTGTAAGGTGTGAAATATAGGTCTTGTTTCATTTTTTTGCAGATAGATATCCAATTTTGCCAACAACATTTGTTAAAGAAACTGTTTCTACCTAAGTTTACAATGTTAGGGCCTTTGTCAAATATCAAGTGTTCATATGAGGATGGTGGCATCCCTGGGGTCTCAACTCTGTTCCATTGGTCTATATGTCTCTTTTTGTACCAGTACCAGGCTTTTTTGACTACTGTAACACTGTAATAGGTTCTAAAGTCAGTCTGTGAGAGGCCTCCCAGTGTGTTCTTCCTCAGTAGTGCTTTGCTTATCTGGGGTTTCTTCCCTTTTCAAACAAAGTTGGTGACTTGTTTCTCCAAGTCATTAAAAAATGTCACTGGAATTTGTATTGAGATTGCATTGTATATGTAGATCATTTTGGGTAAAATAGACATTTTCACAATGTTAAGCTTTCCTATCCATGAGCAGGTTTCGTTTCCCCATTTATGTAAGTCTCCCTTAGTTTCTTGCAGTAGGGTCTTGTATCTCTCTGTATAGGTCTCTTATTTATCTAGTTAGATTTATTCCTAGGTATTTTATCTTCTTGGGGGCTACAGTAAATGTATTGATTTGGTGATTTCTTCTTTAATTATCTCTTTATTGATAGAAAGGAATCCTACTGATTTACTTACATTTATTTTATATCCTGATACTCTGCTGAACTCTTCTACTAGTTTGAGTAGTTTACTTATGGATTCTTTAGGATTCTCTGTGTATACAATCGTATCATCTGCAAATAGGGAGATTTTTACTTTTTCTTTGCTGATGCAGATGCCCTTTATTTCTTTGTCTTGTCTAATTGCTCTGGCCAGAACTTCTAGTACAATGTTGACTAGGAGAAGTGAGAGTGGGCGTTGTTGTCTAGTTCCTGTTCTCAAGGGGAATTCTTTCAGTCTCTCTCCATTCAGGATGATCTAGGTGGTTGGCTTTGCCCAGGTGGCCTTTAATGCGTTCAGGAATTTGCTTTCTATTCCTATTTTGCTGAGAGTTTTTAGCATGAATGAGTGTTGCACTTTGTCAGATGCCTTTTCTGCATCAATTGACCAAATCAGGTGATGCTTATCTTTTGTGTTATTTATGTGGTTAATCACATTAATTGTTTTTCTGATGTTGAACCAGACTTGAGTCCCAGATATAAATCCAACTTGGTCACGATGAATTATTTTTTTGATATGCTGTTGAATTCTATTGGCAAGGATTTTGTTGAAGAGTTTTGCATCTAGGTTCATGAGTGATATTGGTCGGTAATTCTTCTTTTTTTGTGGGATCTTTCCCTGGCTTTGGTATCAGGGTTATGCTGAATTCATAGAATGACTTTGAGAGTATTGTGTCTCTGTGCTGTGAAATGGTCTCAGTAGTATTGGAGTTAACTCTTTTCTAAAAGCCCGATTGAATTCTGCAGGGAAGCCATCTGTGCCAGGGCTTTTTTTGGTTGGCAGTTTTTGGATGACTTTCCCCATCTCTTCCTTTGTGATGGGTTTATTCAATTTTACTTATCCTTGTGATAATTTTGGTAGGTGACATGAATCTAGGAAATGGTCTATTTCCTTTAGGTTTTCAAATCTGTTAGAGTATAGTCTTTCATAGCATTGTGTTATGATATTTTTGATTTCTGTTAGATCTGTTGAGACATCTCCCATCTCATTTCTTATTCATGTTATTTGTTTCTTCTGTTTTTCTTTAGTAAGTTTAGCCAGTGGTTTGTCAATTTTGTTGATCTTTTCATAAAAACAGCTTTTGGTCTTATCAATTTGTTCAGTTGTTCTTCTATTCTCTAATTCATTTAGTTCTGCTTTAATCTTTATAGTCTGTTTTCTTCTGGTGCTTGAGGGGTTCCTCTGTTTCTCTCTTTCTAGTTGTTCAAGCTATAGGGTTAATTCTTTGGTTTGGGTCCTATCTTCCTTCCAAATGTGTGCATTTATACAGATAAACTGACCTCTGAGCACTGCTTTGCTGTATCCCATAGGTTGTGGTAGGATGTGTTTTCATTCTCATTTGAATTCATAAGTTCCTTTATTTCATCTATAACCCAAAGCTTTTTGAGCAAGGTGTTGTTCAGTTTCCATGAGTTCTAATTTTTATTGTTTTTTCTGCTACTGATTTTTTACTTTTATGGCTTTATGGTCTGAGAAGATGCTTTGCGAGAATTCAGTGTTTTGGATTTTGTTGAGATTTATTTATGTCCTAACACATGGTCTATTCTGGAAAATGTTCCATGTGCATTGGAGAAGAAGGTGTAGCTATCTGTTCATGGATAAAAAGTTTTGTTTACGTAGATGAAGTCTCATTGGTTAATTGTGGCAATAAGATCTGTGCCTTTACTGAGCTTTTTTCTAGAAGATCTGTCCAATACTAAAAGTGGAGTGTTGAAGTCTTCCAGTATTATTGTGGAGCGATCTATCTCATTTTTCAATGCAGTCATTGTTTGTTCGATGTATTTAGATGCTTTATTACTGGGTGCATAAATATTTAATATTGTTAAGTTCTGCTTGTGTATTGAACCTTTCGGCAATAAACAGTGACCATACTTGCCCACGATCATGGATTTTACATTAAAATTGATTTTATCTGAGATCAGTATTTCCACACCTGCTCTTCCTTGTGTATTATTAGCTTAGCATATATTCTTCCATCCTTTAATTTTCAGTTTGTTCATATTTTTAAGTCTAAGGTAAGTTTCTTATAAGCATCATACAGATGTGTCATGTCTTTTGATCCACGATGTCACTCATTGTCTCTTTACTGGAGTGTTTAGTCCATTTACATTCAGTTTCATTATTGATAGGTATGTGTTTAGTGCTGTCATTTTGATGTATTTATTTTTGTGTTAGTGTTTTCTGTATTGCTGTTAATATTCTGTTCTGGGTCATTCTTTATGGGTTGACTTTTCACCCTTTTCAGTGTTGACTTTGTGTTTGTTGAGACTCCTGTATCATGTTTCTTGGTCTGATACGTTGTATCTTTATTGTGCTTTGTGACTACCTCACGATCCCCCTTAATAATCTAAATTTAAACTCAATTTAACTTCTACAGATCTTAACTTCCTTTCCATCTGTAATGAGTATAACTACTAAAGTATTTCTCTCTTTTTAATATGACAGTATCTTAGCTTTCATGATATGATCACTGGATCCTTTCTTTGAATATTATAGCTTTGATTGAGTTTTGTGCCTTCTCTAGATGAGTAGGCTTCTGGATGTTGCATCTTGCATTGCCTCCTTAAATATATACACTTAACGGTTTTGTTTTTCTAAGCCAAGAGCTTCTTTCAGTACTTCTTGTAGTTTTGGTTTGGTTTTTATAAAGTCTGTAAGTTTTTGTTTATCTGCAAATGTATTAATTTCATCTTCATATTTGAAAGACAGTTTTGCAGGATATATAATTCTTGATTGGAAGTTTTTCTCCTTCAAGGCTTTGAATGTGTCATCACACTGCCTCAGTGCCAACATTGTTTCTGTGAAGAAGCCAGATGAAAGCCTACAGAGCTTCCCTTTGAATGTTAGCTTATCTTTGAGTCTCACTGCCTTTGAGAGTTTCTGCTTATGTTTCACTTAGTTAAGTTTGATTTTAATATGTCTTGGTGTCTTTCTTTTGAGGTGTCTTTTTTGTGGCATTCGATACACATCTTGGATATCTATTTTCTCTTGTTGCATAATTTCAGGGAACTTTTTCTGTCAGCAACTCAATAAAATATTCTGTTTTCAGGTATCCCTCTCTGTTCAGGAATTCCAATTAATCATAGAGTATTCCTCTTGATAGAGTCCCACATGTTTCTTAATGGTTCTTCATTTTTCTTGTTTCTTTATTCTGATTTTTCTTCATAAATGCTTGTGTCAGTAGCTCTGTCTTCAAGGTCAATAAGTCTAGTTGTCATTTGCTCAATTCTGCTCTTTTGGCTTTGAATTGAATTGTCTAATTCTGTAATTTTGTTATTGATCTGTCAGATTTCAAAATGCTGATGTTCCCTCGGTTTGAACAGCTTCTTTAATTTTTCATTTTGTTCTGCTGCATTTTGTATAATGTCTAGGAGGGCTTTGTATATAATTCTTTTGTATTCAACCTCCAGTAGTTTCAGAAAGGCTTCTTAATCTGGAAAGTTCTTTGATCTTTTACTTTGGGAGTTTTCTGGAGCCATGCCCAGATGTTTCTTTAAATGTTTGGCTAGGGTTTGTTGCTTTCAGGAAATCTAGAGGCTGTTTAGGTTCTCTGGAGTTGCCTCAACAGGAGCCGAGGTGCAGTTCTGAGAAGGAAATTGGACACCAGCCACCTCTGCGTAGTCCAGTGACTGGGCCTGTGGACTCTCTAGGGTGGCAGGTTCCACCTCCTGGGTGGCAAATACACAACCCCACTTATGGAGTCACTGGGAGGCTGTCAGCTTACCCTATGAAGTGGGTCAGTAAAGGCTGGAAGAGATGCCGTTGAGCTGCACTGCAGTTATTTCTCGAGGCAGTCTTATTTTAAAAAGGTAAAAGCTCCTTGACAGCTTCCAAAATCGGTCAGGCCGTCAGGTGTGGTGAGCCCATCCTTCCGGCTGACAGAGGGGGCAACTCTTCCACTGTCATCTGATGATGTGATGTATTTCAAAGTAGGGATAGGTTACTGGCCTGCTGTCATCCATTGCTGGGCCCCACCCATAAGGCTACACTGTGCTAAGCACAACTTTTCTGCTGGAAAAGTGCTCCCCAAGGCTGGCACTGCCTCCATGCCTGGGAATTAGCCCCATGTTGAGGCCTCCAGTTGGTTAATTCCACCTTCCAATAGAACAAGATGGTGTTCTGGTCAAGTTGTCCCACTCACACAAAATAGCCAAATCTATGGCACAGATCTGTAAAGAGAGGGCGGAGGGGCTGTGGTGCTCTGAGTCTGGAGCCAGGCTCTCACAATGTAGCTATTACACCTGATGATCATGTCAGCACTGTGAATCAGCATAGCAGCCAGTTATGCCCATCCCCTGCCTGCTTACCCACAAAAGGGAAAAAAAGTTAAAAACACCAGTTACCTTCACTCCATGGGAGCTGGCCAATTCAACAAGAGGGGCCAGGGCTCAGCAAAAGACAAGAAGTTTCCCTTACAGTGGCATGTAGTCTGAACTGACAGCCCTATGCTGTGTCCTAGGGCTCACTGGGTGTCCAGAAAACTACGTTTGATTATCAATTCAGGCCTTGGTTTTCAGACGGAATTAAGAAGACATGTTTCTAATCTGCCATCTTGACCCCACCCCCCACCTGCATTTTTAATAAGTTTCCAGGATAGCTTTGGTGGCAGTCCAGGGACCCCACTAGAACTACTGGACTAGATTGCTTTTAAGATCCCTTCCACACTCACACTGAGCCTTTCAGACTTTGATCTGTCCTTCTTTTCCAGATACAAAGACTTCATTGTTCCCACCAGTCTTTGGCAACCTAATAAGAGCCTTCCAGCTTTGGGGATCCCTGGAAGCTGGGGTGCTGTCAGCAGGGCAGAGCCATCACACAGGTCTTGGCCCTGGGAACTCATGTTTCCTCAACTTCCCTTCCCTTCACACTCTGCTTTGGCCCCTGGCCCCAGGAGCCTGTCTAGACCTCTGGGCTGCCTCTGCTACTGCCCTGGAAGCAGGCTGGCCTGTCCTTTCCTCCTGACTACTTCACAGTCTTTAACTCTGGAAACAGATGAAAGGGACACGGTGGTGAGGGGAAGGAGAGTACTCAGGGACTCAGGGGCTATTCCAGTTCTAACTGTTCTGCTCACCAGCTCTGTGACCTTGGGCACATCACTTTCCTTCTCTGGGCCCCAGGATATTTCCAGATAAGTATCAGAGAGGTGCCAATGGTGGCACAGAGGATTTGGGCAGTAGCAGATCCTGCTTTCAATAACATTATGCCCTAAAGAAGGAGCCCTGGTGGCACAGTGGTTGAGCACTTCACTGCTACCTGAACGGTTGGTAGTTTGACTCCACTGGTAGCTCCTCAGGTGAAAGACATGAAGATCTGCTCCTGTAAAGATTACAGCCTAGAAAACCCATGGGGTGGTTCTACCCTGTCCTATAAGGTTGCTATGAGTCAGAATACACTCGATAGTAATTAATGATACCATCCTGTAGTAACAAAGTCATTTTCTTTTCAATTCCCTCAATACTAAGCAGACCCGAAATAAAACTTACTGCCTTTGAGTCAATTCCAACTTACACTGACCCTATGGAACAGAATAGAACTGCTCCATAGAGTTTCCAAGAAGCACCTGGCAGATTCAAATTGCTGACCTTTTGGTTAGCAGCTGTAGCATTTAACCACTACGTCCCCAGGCTTTACCAATACAAAGTCATGAAAAATGTCTTAGTCTGATAGCAGTTTATCTTTAACACCTCCTTTTTAATATCCCTCTTTAACAAAGAGGCAGCCATAATTGTTTGGCTGCTAACCAAAAGGTGGGCAGCTCAAATCCATCAGACACTCCTTAGAAATCCTATGGGCAGTTCTACTCTGTCCCACAGGGTGACTATGAGTGGGAATTGACTCAGTGCAGTAAGTTTGCTCTTTTCAAAAATTTTCATAGAAGCAGGCTGCCACATCTTCCTCCTACATTGCAGCTGGAGCGTTTGAACTGCCAAATTTTCAGTTAGCAGCCAAGTACTTAACCACCATACTACAAGGGCTCCTTAGACACTTCCTAAAACAACAACAAAAAAACCATAAAAAACAAAAAAAAGCCCACCAAATCCACTGCTGTTAAGTCAATTCCAACCCATAGCAACTCTATAGGATAGTGTAGAAGTGCCTTACAGAGTTTCCAAGGAGCACCTGGTAGATTCAAACTACCAACCTTTTGGTTAGCAGCCATAGCATTTAACCACTATGCCGCCAAGACCTTCCTTAGGCCCTGTAAATCTCCATTTCCTCCCCACATCTACTTCATGAGAGTCTCCAGGAATGGGATGGGGTTACTGGTAAGCTGCTGCAGCACACCTGGACCCTGGAAAACAGATTCTTAATTCCCCCAGGCTTGGGAAATGGTTTGGAAAATTGCAAACTGCAAATATTTCAGGCTAAGGAGAGCAGGAAGAAGGAAGAGGGTGGGAACAAGTCTCCAGGCTGAAGAGAATCCTGAGAATAGCTAGATGACAGGCAGGGTGGGTGAGAGGGAGGAGCAATCTGTTTCCATTCACCTCTCCCCTTTGTCTTCTGACCTCCATGCCTAACCCGACAGGCCCCTGAAAAGGGAGGAGTGCTTGCTCTCTGGCCTATGCCTGTCCTACACCAACCCCCTTAGGACACAAGGGACCTGGCACAGTGACAGCTGCCTGGAGGAGATGAGGAGGCCTCCAAAATATGCGAGGAGGAAGGATTTTCTCCAAGCTGGAGCCAGGAGGTTTCCGTAGAAGAGTCTTGGCAGCTCCAGCCAGGAACTATTTTGGAAATAAAGGCGGAGAGACTAAGTTTTGGTTCCATTCCTAGAGGGAGAGTCTCTTTGCCTCCAAATAGTCCTGCTCCCTGCCTGTGTCCCCACTATGGAGTTTTGCTTCCACCTTACCTTCCACACCAAGGTGGGGAGACAGTGCTTGGAGGTGAGCCAAGAATCCAAGTGATTCAGACAGGTTAACTTTGCCCGGACTTTTTACATATAAACCCAAGAGAGCCCCAAGAACATCTAATCTAATCTCTTGTGTTACAGATGGAGAAACTGAGGCAGAGGCAGAGTGGCTTTACTGAACACCTACAGTGTTGTAGGCACTGTGTGGAGCTCTTTACTGGAATTATTTTATTTCATATTTATAATAAACTCTGTGAAGGAGGTACATTTATTGTCCTTTCATTTTTCAAAGGAGTGTAAAGCTCTCCCCGACCTCCATCAGCTCATCCCTCACTTGGACAGTGCGACAGCCTCCTTCCTAGTCCCCTGCTTCACTCCCTTTCCCCTACCCCACCTAGTTTGTCCTACCCCACCATTTGTTCTAAGACAAATGACTTACTGAAGTCAAATAATCCACAAGCAATGCAAACAACATTCAAACAACATCCAAACAACATCTGAGTGTCTCTGAAGCCTATGTTAATCCACTAGGCTGTGCCCCGCCACCCCTGCTATTTCTTCTTGTTTTATGGACAAGGAAACTGAAGCTCAGAGAAGTTAAATAATTTGTCCGTGTTTCCACAAACAGTTAGTGGCAGAAGTTATATTTGAACTTGGGTTTGGCTGACCCTAGTGTCCAAATGTTTTCCATTATGTCAGTGTTTCTTACATTTTTCCTTCTAAATATCCCAAATTGCAGAGCAGACCTTGAAACATGTGCCAAAGCCACACACAGCAATAGAGGAATTTCTCTGATATCTTCCTTATATGTGTTTTACAGTTTATATACACACATATGCACTAACATATATACGACTTTGAAAATGAAAAAGGGATGCTTTTTATCTCCTTCAGGATGCTTGAGGTAAATCAGTGTTGCCATTTGAGAGGCCCACACAGCCCCAGTTTACTTAGCCAAGACTCTAGTGTGGGCGGAGCAGAGCACAGACTCTGGGCCCTCTCTCCCTACCACAGCTCTTTGGAGAGTCAAAGGAGGCTTTCCCAGGGGCTGAACTAAATTCTCAGGGAGTGTAAAGCTCTCCCCGACCTCCGTCAGCTCATCCCTCACTTGGACCCTGCGACAGCCTCCTTCCTAGTCCCCTGCTTCACTCCCTTTCCCCTACCCCACCTAGTACGATCTCCATGAAGGGGCCAGAGGAATAGCTTAAAAATATAAAGCAGCCACATCACTTCCTAAGACCCTCCCATGGGTGACTGCACTTAGAAAACATGGGAGCTGCTGATGTGCCACCCCCACAAAGACCAGTTGCTGCCAGTTCTGCTAACTCACGGCAACTCTAAGATTTTCAGTGCAAGTAGATTATCAGGCCTTTTTTCTGAGGCACCTCTGGGTGGACTTGACTCTCCAGTCCAGACCATTAACTGTCTGCACTACCCAGGAGCACCCATGAGGCCCTAAATGACCTGGCCCTTGCCTCTGCCCCAAACTCAGCTTCTCCCACTCTCTCCTTGCTCCTAGGGCTCAGCCACCTGGGTTCCTTCAGGTCAAGCTCCTCAAAATGCCATCCCTTCCTCACAATCCTCCCCACCCCATCTTGGGACATGTTGGCTCTTGACCTGCTGTGTTAAAGCTTGGATCTCATTTCCTCTGAGGTCTTCCCTGACATCCCCTCTCAGGAAGCTCTCCATTTTTGCCCCAGCTCCTTGTTTCTTTCCCAGCCCTTTACTAAACCTTGCAGTTATTCACCTACTTGCTGGCTGACCTGGTCACCCACTACCTATGCCATGCCTCTCCTGTTACAGCATAAGTCACATGAGGACAGGGACTCCAGCTGGCCAGCTGTTATGTCCCCAGGGCTTCTATGGTCTTGCACACAGTTGTTGTTGTTAGGTGCTGTCAAGTTGGTTCCGACTCACAGTGACCCTGTGCACAACAGAAAGAAACACTGCCTGGTCTTGTGCCATGTCCATAATCATTTTTATGCTTAAGCCCATCATTGCAGCACTGTGTCAATCTACCTCAGTGAGGGTCTGCCTCTTCTTTGCTGACCCTCCACTTTACTAAGCATGATGTCCTTCCTGACAACATGTCCAAAGTATATAAGACGCGATCTTGGCATCTTTGCTTACAAGGCACACTCTGGTTGTTCTTCCAGAACAGACCTGTTTGTTCTTTTGACAGTTCATGGTATGTTCAATATTCTTCTCCAGTACCACAGTTCAAAGGCATCAACTCCTCTGTTGTCCTTACTCATTGTCCAGCTGTCATTTGCAATATGCACACCGTAGGTGGTCAAAAAATACTTTAGTTGACGATTTTTTTTTTGAGCCAGTGGCCTAAATCCAAAAAGGCACCCAGACACTTGGATATAAATAAGTTTTCTTGCTTTTCCCAGTTTTTCTAACCCAAATTAGAACTAATAATTCCTTCCTTTTGTGCCTCCTTGAGCACAGGAACTAGATCTTTCAACTTGCAGAATACTTTGCATATAGTAGGTATTCAATAAATACTTGCTCAAGTAAGCATTGGTTCCCTCTGCCCCTCTCCCCTCAGTAGATCGTTTGATTAACTGCTTTGGTTTCTAAATTATTGTTCTTGGGAGTGAAAAGAGTGTGAGCAGAGTAGGAAAGGCTTTATTATAGTCTTCCTGCTGAGGGGAAAAAAACTTAAATTACTTAAGTCCCAGAAATGGAATCATGAGGTACTAAAGTTGGACGAAATCCTTAAGCCTGGTGTTAATTTGCTCTGTTCCCGGGCCTCTCATCTCCCAGCTAATGAATCATACATGTTCTAGGAAAACCCTAGAAACTAAAGTGATGCAGCCTGAAGTCCAGCATCAGGAGAAAAGCCTCTCCCTCCTCTCTGCCCCCATGGCTTATCCTGAAGGCACTCTGTCCAGACTATGATGTGAGAAGTGGAGCCACAAGTCTCCTGCTGACTCTCCCTAGATGTGACCTGCTAGCAGAAACTCCAGGGACACTAAGCCTGGGCCCGGCAACAATTCCTTCTTGGAGATTGTTGTTGCTGTTGTTAACGACCACTGAGTCAGCCTCTGATTCATGGTAACCCCACACACAATGGATGAAATTCTGCCTGGTCCCATGCCACCTCCATGATTGGTTGTGGACTGGACTGTCGTGACCTACAGGGTTTTCACTGAGTGATTTTTGGAAGTAGACTGTCAAGCCTTTCTTCCTAGTTTTTCTTAACAGAAGCTCTGCTGAAATCTGTTCAGCATCCTGGCAACACGCAAATGTCTGCTTCCAGAGAAAAACTGTTGTGTGTTGGCCAGTGCAAGGTGCACTATCTGGGAACTGAAACTAACCTCTTGACAGAAGGTGACAGTTCTACCAAGGAAGCACTACTGTTGAGGTCCCTCACCCCTGTGAGATTAGAAGGTACACATTATGACAACATCAATGCGATCTGTTGGTTATCAGGCTATGCCACAGTGACAGGTAGGGCTGCTGGTTAACTCAGTGGTTAAGAGCTGTGGGCAGCTCTGCCATTTATAGTTTCTTCAACTATCCAACAGGAGCAATAGCATAGCTAACTCATGAAGTCTGGATAAGTTTAAATGCACTGAATAAAAGTGCATTTAAAATTTCTAGCCAGTTGCTAACACCATGAATACTTGAGAGGTGAAGTGAACTCTGCCTAAAATGCTCACTAATTCTAAACCCTTCCTCTTGGAACCCTCAGGCTGTGTTAGTCTCAGGTCTAATACCATCCCCTCTGAGAGGCCTGCTCTGACCACATGATCTAAAACAGCCTACTCAGTGCTTTGCTAATTCTCTCAGACTAACCTGTTTGCGCTTTTTAAACTACAACTCAATTTGTGATTATATATGTATTTGTTGCTTAAGTGTCTGTCTGCCCCCTGGAATGGAAGCACCAGGAAGGCAGGGCCCTGTCTTACTCTCTGTTGTGTCACTTGAGCGGTGCCTGGAACATCGTAGCTGTTCGATATATAGATGGTGAACAGCCTTCAGTGAAAATGGTTGCTCTTATAATGAATAAACTATCAATGGAATCAAAATGATTTTAAAAAAATGTGCATTGACAAAGCCACAGTTGGCTACTGAGAGAAACTCAGTAAGATGGTTGGTTTTGGATTCAAAAGATTTGGAATCCCAGTCCTGATTCTGGAACTTACGGTCATGTGAACACGCACAAGTCATTTCATCCTATCAGAACCTCTGCTTCTACATCTGGAAAATGCAGACAATAACACTCTGTTTGTCTGCCTTACAGGGTTGTTCTGAGAATCAAATGAGACAATGGACCAGAAAACAAAACATGATACAAAAGTCAGAACCATGTTTAAAATTGTAATTGCCACCAAGTGCAGCTGAACTAAGGGAAAACAACGTGGACCTCCCACTAGGAGTCCCTGACATCCACCTTCAGAATTTCAGGTGGAGACCAGTCCCTGATGGAGGGGTGAGGTGCCTGACTCTGACCCAGGAGGCCAACCTCCTCAGGTTTGGAGTTAAAAAGGTGGTGGTTGGTTTAGGGATGGTTCTAGATTGCACTTGAAGCTTGCTATAAATTTGCTTTGATGGGAGTGAGAATTCTATAATAAAAACACCCCACACCCTCCTTGCATTCCAGGAAGCAAATTGGAAACAGCTCTCTCCAGCTTCTTTGGAATGCAGGGACACCGATTGCAGGAGAGAGGGGCTGTCACAGCTCCTCACACAGTGCTCAGAAACTGGCCCACTTTCCTGGGATCTCCAAGTTGAAGCCTTCTTGGAAATTCTCCAGCATCCAGGCTTCGTAGAATGAAAAGTCCTGAGACGCACTTGCTAGGAGGCCGAGAAATATACTGTCTGCTGCTTTCTCTTTCATTTTTGTCCCTGATATTTCCGGCTTAGACTAGAAAAGGAGGTCCAAGGACAAGCTGACCTTACCAGGTCTCAGGAGCCAGGCTCACACAGACATTTCGGAGAACACACAGGAAGCAGCCTGGTGGCCACTTTATTCAAACTAAAGAACTTTTATCTTCTGATAAACACAGTGAAGCCCTTAGAAACCAATGAACATGGTGCATGTATAAAATAGTGGAGGGTGTAGCCAGCCACTCGGGCCCAGCTGCTTCATATCTGGGGTTGGAGGGCTTCCCAGCACAACGGGGGCAAGAGCCAGGTTCAGTGGGTGGCTGCAGCCAAAGCAATCAAGCTTGGGACCTGGCTCTACTGCTATTTTCTAACATGAGGAATGGGCTGCAGTGAAGAGAGGAGCGCAGCCGATGTTAGAGATGGGAGGGAGAGGGAAGGTGGCCTGGTGGTGTTCAGACCTCCCATCAAGCTTCTCTGATGGATGCTGGGAAGTGACTTACTAGAGTGTTGGTGAAGTGGGCAAGAGCAGTGCTGCCCAATAGGAACATGATGTGAGCGACATTTGTAATTTCAAACGGTCTACCTGCCATTTGGAAACCCTGGTGACATACTGGTTAAGTACTACATCTGCTAACCAAAAAGGTCAGCAGTGTTAATCTGCCAGGTGTCACTTGGAAACTCTATGGAACAGTTTTACTCTGTCCTACAGGGCCACTATGAGTTGGAATTGACTCAGTGGCAGTAGGTTTTACTTTCCATGTTAAAAAAGCAAAAAGAAGCACATGAAATTAAGTAATCAGCACATCTAAAGCATCATTTCAGCATGGAACCAAAGTGAAGTATGAGACAGTTTGCATTCTCTCTTTCATCCTGTTGTATCTGTTAGTTGCGATAGAGTCATTCTGCCTCTTGTGACCCCATGTGCTACAGAGTAGAATTACTGTTTTGGGTTTTCTTGGCTGTAATCTTAATGGAAACAGATTGCCAGGTCTTTTCTTCCAAGGCACCAGTGGGTGGGTTCAGACCATAACCTTTAGGTTAGTAGTTGAGTGTAAACCATTTACAATGCATGGGGCCATTTTTTAGCCTAAGTCTTTGGAATCCAGTGTGGACTTTACACATACAGCAACACACAGCCACATTCCAGATGCTCCACAGTCCACTGGCTAAAAAACAAAAACAAACAAACACACAAAACCCAAAAACCATTGCCATCAAGTTGATTCTGACTCATAGTGACGCTATAGGACAGAGTAAAACTGCTCCATAGGGTTTCCAAGCAGCGTCTGGTGGATTCAAACTGCTGACCTTTTGGTTAGCAGTCAAGCTCTTAACCACTGCTGTCATCAGGGCTAGCTAGCTACTACATTATATAACCCAATGCTGAACACAACAACAAGAGTTCAAATCCCAGACCTAGTTGTGGGACACGTATACATGAAGCTTTCACCAAGAGGGCAGTACAGTGCATGTGCATGTATGTATCTTATACAAGGATGTCATTTATTGAAGTACACCAACCCAGGTGGAAGTTGTTCTCTTTCAAAGAAGATCTGGCATAGAATTCCTCTCCAAAAAAAGCTTAGCACAGAACTCGATTACAGAAAGCTGTTTTATATTGTTCATCTCACAGAGGAAAGCAAAGTTTGCTGACCTTTGATCTGAAGGAATGAGTAGGCGGAGCTGTGGATGTGCAAAGGAACTCTGCCACCTTGCGATGAACACGTTCTGGAATGGCATCAGAGGCTGAGACTGTAGGAAAGAAGGTTCAGCCATCTGAGTCCAATCGGCAGGCCAAGGCGAGAGCAGTGGCAAGAAAGTCAAGGACGGGAGGAATTTGCAGCAGGACTTTGAACCAGAATGAACCAGTATGAAGCTGAGTTACAGAGAGAAAAATAACTTCTCAGGAGACTTGGCTGAATATTTGATAGAGAGGGAGTGGTTTCAAGGACGAACCCTGGCTTGTGAGAGAAATCATACTTCATGCATACAGTGACACACTATGACGTCATTACAAAGAACGAAGTAGATCTGTGTGTGTGATACAGAAAGACAGCTAAGACACAGGGCTAAATGAAAAAAGCAAGTGGAATGTCGTGCATGGATTGTAGTGTGTAACTGTCTTTGAGTTAAAAAAAGATAGGCACAAATAAACAGAAGATGTGTACATACGTGTGGGAAGTTTCTACAAGGACACAAAATCTGGATAAAGGAGTTGGGATGTGTCATGGACTGAACTGTGGCCCCAAATAATATGTGTCAACTTGGTTTGGACATGATCCCCACTAGTGGGTGGTGCTCCTCCATTTTTTGATTGCTATAATTTCCCTGTGGGTTATAAATCTTAATGTCTGCCTGTGGCTAATGAGGCAAGATTAGATTATGTTAAAAAGGTTTAGAGTGCAATATAACATCCTTACCCAGGTCTCATCCCTGATCCAATGTAAAAGAAATTTTCCTGGGAAGTAGCTGATTAGAGATAAAAGGAAAGGGAAGCGAGCAGAAAGTTGGGGACCTCATACTACCGAGAAGGCAATGCCAGGAGAAGAACACATCCTCTGGACCTGACGATCCTGTGCAGAGCAGCTCCTAGTCTAGGGGGAGATTGATAACAAGAACCTTCCTCAAGAGCTGAGAAGAGAAAACCTTTCTCTGGAACTGATGACCTGAATTTGGGCTTATAGCCTACTAGACTGTGACAGAATAAATTTCTCTTGGTTCAAGCCATTCACTTGTGATATTTCTGTTATAGCAGCACTGGATAACTAAGACAGGATGTATGGGCTTTTACTTTTCAGTTTCCATGTTTTTGCACTGTCTGAATTTCTTAAGATGAGCACATGTAATTTTTTTTTTCAACAATTTAAAACACAAGGTAATTCTGAAGTTTAAAGATTGGAAGACACGCAAGGATGATCTCATGGTTAGGAGATGGAGAGAGGTCAGGCATCTGGGAACAAACTCTAGGGTGACTTGGATGTGTCAGAATAAAGTGCAGTGAAGACCTTCTTTGAAGTGTGGAGGGCTTGAGGAGTTGGCAGTATAAAGTAGGAGGAAATGGGTATGATTACCAGATAACAGAATATGTTAGGTAATGATGGTGTGGATGGGTGGGCAGGAATGGAGGATAAGTGAAGACAGATTTTTAACAACACTAACCGATCATCAGAGTCCCTAGATGGTGCCAATGGCTGCTAACTAAAAGGCTGGAGGTTTGAGTTCACCCAGGGATACCCTAGACAAAAGTCCTGGCAATCTACTTCCAAAAAATCAGCCATTGAAAATCCAATGAAGTACAGTTTACTCTTATACACAAGAGGTCGCCATGAGTTGGAAGCGACTAGATGACACTGGTCAGTTAGGTGAGCGTCACCTTGGGTTGATATAAGTAGAACACCACCACTGCTATTGCTGTTAGTTCAGCCTAGCAATAACACAGGGTTTATGGGGGAGATGGTCAAGTGTAGAGAGGACACCTCACCCTTAAGCGAGTAGAATCCTTGAAGGGTCCCAAGCTGGAGAAGTTTATGGTTAAGGAGCAAAGGATGATCCCACTCACTGATGATGTTAGGAGAGAGACCAGTGCTAGAAGCTATTGCCATAGTTCAGCTCAGAGACAAGATCCTGGAATAGGGCACTAGCAGTGGGGTAAAGGAATTAGAACAAAGTAAATTAAGTCTTAGAGATGAGTAGTTTGGGGAGAATGGGCATCAGAGAGAGTTGTCAAAAGCGAGGTGCAAATCTCAGCTCCCATTTATTACCTCTTGAAGCTCGGTTTACTCATCTCTGTAATATATTTCGGATCGTTGGTGGCACCGTGGTTAGGAGCTGGGCTGCTTACCAAAAGGTAACTGCTTACCAGTCGGAACCCAAGAGCCTCCACAGGAGAAAAAGGCTTGGCGATCTGCTTCAGATGAAAGTTCAGTTATACAGAGTCCCTCTGAGTCAGAATCGACTGGATGGCATACAGCAACATCGTATTTAATTAAAGAAAATTGTGAAGGACAAAGAAATGTACTTGAATGATCTGGCACAGTGCCTGAACTCCGTAAATATTAGCTGTGATTACTAGCTTGGGGTTTGGACTCAGATCCACCACGGTTCAAGTCTCTTCACCATCACTCACTAGCTTGGCAACTCAAGACAAGTTTTCAACGTCTGTGAGCCTGGTTCCCCCTCTGTGTTATCTAACCTGTTGTCTTGAACACAAAAGATTCCACGTAAAGGGCTGGCATCGCCTGTCACGAAGTAGGTGTCAGTAAATGGTAGCGCAGTTACTATCATAACAGGTAATCCTCTGAGCACAGCTTGGCACCTAATAAGCATTCAATAAATGTTAATGTAATTCATGAGGCAGACGTCCAGAGTTGGGAACTGGGGCAGGGGTTGCCGGCCAGCACCCATTGGGTGCTTGTGGTATCTCCCGCCTCAGCCTCAGCACAGCGCATCCTCCCGTTCCCGCTTTTCTGCTCGCCGGTGGTAAAAGTGCAGACCCGGCCCGCAGCGCGCGTAACACTCACCCCAGCCGACGCTGGCCACTTCCAGGGGCGTCCGGAGCAAGGAAGCTCTCAGCCGCGCTCCGCCTCTCCGCCTTCCCCGGCCGCGGCAGCGGGCCCAGCGCGGGGCCCCCCGGCGCAGTTTTCCCATCCTGTCATTGGCTGGAGCGCCTGCCTCGCAGACACGTGGTCCGCCCCGAACGCGCGGCGGCCAGGGCGCTTGATCTTTGGCTTCAGTTTGGGAAAAACTACCAGCGCCTGGGACAACCTGGGTGTGTCGCTGCATCTCTCTATGTGTAAAACGTGTCAATGTATTAGGGGGTTTACTTGCATAACAGTGATGGTATCTGTGTGTTTGCAAGGGTTGAGATGCATGTCCGTGTTTGAAGACATCTGTGTGCGCGTTTCAGTGTGGATCTGAGTGTGTGTGTGAAGACAGTTTCTAACAGAGTCCTTTTCTGTGTGTACTGAGTGAGCATTTACTGACGAGTGTTATTAATTGTCAGAAGAATGAAGAAATGTTTCTTGGAGGAAGCACAGTCCGAATGCTCGTTAGAGCAAGGATGGCATAAGGAGGGTCCAATCGTTGAAGAAGGACGTCATGCTTGGTAAAATAAAGGGTCAGCAAAAAAGAGGAAAACCCTCAATGAGATGGATCAAAGCAGTGGCTGCAACAACAGGCTCCAGCACAGCAACCATTACCGGGATGGGGCAGTGTTTCCTTCTGCTATAAGTGGGGTCTCTATGCGTCGGAGCCAAGTTGGTAGTACCTACTAATAGCACCAGCCCACGAAGTCTGCCTGCAGCTGCGCATGCGCGTGTTTAAGTGCAGAGCGGCTCATTCTCTGGATGTTTACATTCATGTGTGTCTTGACAGGGTATTATCCAGAGATGAACGTACAAGTAAATAATGGATGAAGGCCCTGTTGTCCCAGCCCTTGTTACCCTTCACCCCAGAAGGCGAGGCTTCACTGGCCTAGCTAACACTGCACAGCCTCAAGTCATTAGAGAGACGTGCCCTCCTGGAGGGTCCCAGCTCCCAGAACAGGCAAATGAGTCTGGTTAAGTAACACGCTGACACCAGAGGAAAGAACAATCATCAGAAACCTAGCTTTTGTTTCCTCTTCTGCTGCTCTTTGCCCCTGGCTATCAGCATTTTACTTTTACCTGACCGCCTAGTAAACAGCTGGTAGTAACACAAGGTTTGCAGTCAGACTTCTAAGGCTGGTTTCACCACCTTGGACAAGTTAGTTAACCCCATAGATGATGCTTCATTTTTCTGGAAAGAGGAGAGACTAAATTATCTGCACGGTCTTTTCTCCAAAGTTGGGGCACATACCCTTGGCAGTGTTCAGTAAACCATTATATGTGTAAAGAATTACTACTAATATTAAATTTTATGTGAAGATGAAAGTTAGTGAGCTCAACAGTCATTCAACAACTACTTAATAAGCATTATATGTCTGTCCCTGTGCTAGGTGCTGGAGATATAGAGAGGGAAGCCACATCGGCTTGGTGTCTACTCATGAAACTCTGGAGTCTAACGACAATGACACAAGTGGCTACAAGTACAATGAATGTTACAGAAGAGAAAGAAGAGTGAGTGTAAAACTGGGGGGTCAGGGAGGACCTCAGGAAGTGATGTCTGACTGAGTCCTGACGGACAACAGTCTGGTGAAGGGTGTAGGGGAGGTGTGAGCACTAAAGATGAAAGATGACACGTCTAACGGAGTCCAGGGTGTGGAGCCATAGATGGCTGGAAAAGGAACTTCCCTCCACCATTCCATCTGAGGGGTCCTGGTCTATGTCCAAGTATGTCAGAAATGGAAAAGATGAAGAAGGTCTCTTGGTCCTTCGGCCAGTCAGAATCAAAAAGACCCAAGAAAGCCTTTTTTCAAGGATAAAATAAGGCACAAAATTCTGGCAGTGGTAGAGGTAGTGTTATCACAGTCTAACTTCACGAGGGTGAATAAGAATTAAGATCAGCCCAAGAGGGAGTCCTGTGAGATGAAGGTCAGACACAACTTTACTCTCCAACCTTTTTGCTAATTCTGACAACCAGTCGTTCCTCCATACTTCTGGGTTTGATACTCCATTGCAACGGCAACCCAGAACCCACAGATCACACTTACAGTTAAATGGTTTATTAATGAACGAGGTATGACTAGGGATCAGGACCAACAAAGCACAACTCAGTCTCTCTACACCAGAGAGCATGTAGGCAAAGCACGCCCCCATCTTCAGAGTTAGTCTCTCAGCTCCTCTCAGCAAAAGGGTCTCCTGGTAGCTCTCTGAGGACAGGCTCCTCTCAGCCCTGCTGTCTGTCACCATGAGCTCTGCCGCTGGGCCCCTTCTGGGCTTGCTGCTACTAGCCGTGTTGCTCAGCTCCCCCCAGGCCTCTTGATGTCTTCACTATTACAGCACATGACCAGTGTCACAAATTTTTTAGGAGATTCCTTACTTTGTGTTTCTTTCAGCCCTCTTCCTTCTTTCCTTCTTGTTTCTTTCTGACTCTGAAAAACTACTGTGGACAGCTGTTTATATCTACAAATTCCTCATCAGTTTGAAGGCATGGCCCTCCTATCAAAGCTACAAACTGATCAATCCTCTCTGGATAGGCCACACTTTATTTGTGTAGTAGGTGTGGCTGGGATACAACTCACCTCATTTGTATACTCCAGTGACCAATACCTGGAAGGTACATACCAATCATAGAGCAGGCCACTGTCCAAGTCCAGATAAAGAAAATATCAATCAAGTTGTTTACAGCTTGCCCAGAATATATATGCTAAGACAAAGGTAATTCCTTAGGGCTTAGAGGGGGAAAAAAAAAAAAAAATCAAGCTGCTGTTACAAAGAATTGAGGGCAAAAGGCCACATAGAGGAAGTCCTTTTACTGCAGTAGGAATCTCTATGATAACCATGTGGCTCTCTTCAACAGACATCAAAACCATATAAAGCCTTAATCCTTGGTGAGGAAATAGTTAATAAAAGGTATAGGAAAAGGCAGTGGTACCGCAAGGGACACCAGTAAGCACTTAAATGTCTATTGAACCAGTGAACAGGGACAGATGCTTTTCCATTTTCTGAAGGAGACCTGGACCCCTGAGCTTGGTAAGCTTAGCAGAGATAGTCTTCTGGGTCCTAAACTAGGATGCTTACAGTGGTGATGATTTCAGGCAGCAGGCAATCCAAAATAATCATTAAATGACTGTTCCAAGAGCTGCAGGTATTACTCAAGCTACATAGGGTTCAAAGTCTCCTCTACATAGCCCATTTATGTCTTTTATTCCATCTACAAACACTTATTACCTATCTTGAATACTAGGAGCCCTTGTGGTACAGTGGTTAAGCACTCAGCTGCTAACCAAAATGTCAGTGGTTCAAACCCACCAGCCCCTCTGTGGGAGGAAGACATGACAGTCTGACTCTCTAAAGACTTAAGGTTTTGGAAACCCTATAGGGCAGTTCTCCACTCTCCTACAGGGTCACTGTGAGTCAGAATTGACTCAGCACTCAGTGAGTTTGGGTTTATCTTGAATGCTGGGGCAAAGATATGAACTTCTTTTTTTTTTTAATTTTTATTTAACATAACTGAGTGAAAATGTACATTCACATATAAATTTACATGCCCCCCTATATGCAGCTCCCATTGCTCTCCCTGTCCGGTGACAGCACACTATTCCTCTCTGCTCCATACATGTCTCATCCTCCCAACAGTCTCCTTTCCCCTCCTGTCCGTCCACTCCCCTTCCTCCAGCCAGAGGTCAGCAAGATGATATCCTATAGATGTATAGAACCATAAAGTGCTTCCAATACATGGTCACTCTGCCTTGCCAAGTCCAATCCATTCCTGTCCAAAGAGTGGACCTTTGTTATAATTTATGGGAAAGGGCAGCATCAGGGCAGGGGGCCATGTTCTCAGAGGAACCCCCAAACCGCTGGACCATCAACTGAGGTCTTTTAGTGGAGATCTCATGATGCACCTCTTTATTCTTGTGTTACCAGTGAGACTCCTCTCTGTGAGCTCCATCGTGGCTATCACTGGTGGTGGCCGGGCACCATCTGGTTCTTCCGGTCCCAAGTCGATGTAGGCACCCACTCTTGTGGGTCTCTCCGTCTTCTCGGTTGTCTTTACCGCATGTCATTTTGGTCCTCAGTGAGCATCCGTTCCTGTTGAGTTGGGACCATTTGCTGTGTCCTCGGATGGCAGCTTGGCAGCTTTTAAGACCCCAGACGCCACTCACCAATGTGGGGTGCAGAGAGCTCTCTTAGCAAAACGCTAGTTGTGCTAACTGGCCTGGAATTCGCCTAAGAGCATGGTCCCCCGCCCCCCGCCCCAGCTACTCTCTCCTTGCAGTATTGAGTTAAGATGGAAGGAGTACTCAAGTTATGCTGAAGTCCACTTAATGTTGTTCTTGTTCCTAATGTGTGCTGTCACCGCTTTCTCCCAACTAGATTTCAAGTAACTATCTAAACTAAACCCTTCCCCCCTCACCCTCCTTCCCTCCCCTCCCTTGCAGCTGTCAAAGAGTCTTTTCTTCTATACACAAGTCTGTTTTTGAGATCTTATCGTAGAGGTCTCATACAGTATTTGTCCTTTTGTCGCTGACTACTTTCACTCAATATAATGTCTTCCAGTTGAAACCAGGTTAGGAGATGTTTCCTGGAATCATCGTTATACTTTATCATTGCGTAGTGCTCCATTGAGTATATGTACCACAGTTTACCTATCCATTCTTCTATTGTTGGGCATCTGGGTTGATTCCATCTTTTTGCTATCGTGGACTGTGCTGTGATAAACATTCTGGTGCATGTGTCCGTTGGTGTGAAAGGCTTTGAATCTGTAGGATATATTCCATGTAGTGGAATTACTGGGTCAAATGGTATATCAATATCCATTTTTTTAAGGAAGTGCCAGATTGCCTTCCAAAGAGGCTGGACCATTTTGCAACCCCACCAACAGTGTAGGAGGGTTCCACTTTCTCCACAGCCTCTCCAGCATTTGTTGTTTTGTGTTTTCTGGATCATGGCCAATCTTGTTGGGGTGAGATGGTATCTCATTGTTGTCTTGATTTGAATTTCTTTAATAACTAAAGATAAGATATGAACTTCTGATGCAGTGGGCAGAATGAATGAGATCGAAATACAAATTACTCTTAAGAAACAAAATGTGATCAATGCAATAAGTACAATGTGTTATCAGCAGTAAGGACTTCACTTTTGCTTGATTCAGATGAATTCATTGTACATTCATGTTTAGAGAACATGTCCGGCATTGAAAAAGAGAAGATGAGAGGCATATGGCATCGATGGCCACAGAGTTTACAGTCCTGCAGGAGCAGTCATGCCAGATGTAGTAGAAGGCCTTATTCCACATCTCTTCAAATTTCTCTTGGATATGCCTGCTGTACTACAAAGGCTGGAAGGCTAAAAACCCATTTCTAAGACTCTTTGCTAAGGAGATTCCCACTGTACTTTAGGGTCTGAAAATCTTGGAAGATCTGAATTCAGAATTGAGTTAGGTGGAGAGAAGGCAACAGTCTGGGAGGAATTCCTTTTGCTGGTAGCAATCCGTAAGGAGCAATGTGGCACTAGGATTCTGGCAATAACTTTCTGGCCCCAGATTATACCTCAGGTGGCATGCTCCTGTAGTCAGAAACCAGGCCAGTGGCTTCCTGACCTCTCAGCTTCCTGACTGTAGCAGCTCCCTTAGGGGGTAAGCACTGTGGGTGTTTCTGCTCTGCAATGATTCTGTATGCACTTAATTCCTTTTATCTTATCCATGTCTGCTTAATATGCTAGAAAGGAAAGTTTTCTGTATCTTCACCGAACCCTAACTAATGCATTGTTTTGTTACAAATGATAAAAAAAAAAAATGTTTGCACCACGTCCATTCCAATTTATAGCAGCCCTAGAGACTGAGAGGCAGTTTGAATCTAGTGAACCCAACAGCAGCTCTGCAGGAAAAGATGTGAGAGTCTGCTTCCATCAAGATTTACAGCCTTGGAAACCATACGGGGCAGTTCTATACTGCCCTACAGGGTCACCTGAGTACGCGTAGATGACAGGTGCTGTGAAAGCCAGAGAAGGCCGATGAGTGTGGTGTGGGTTAGACCAGACAGGGAAGAAATCCAGAGAACTGCCTTTTCTAGTGTTGTGTTTTGTTCCTTTTTCTATTCAGTTCCCACCCTCCATTTCAGTTCTGCAGTCAACCTTCAAATTAATCAATCAGCTGATTCAGTTCTGAGCAACTGAAACGCATGAGGCACTGTGCTTGACAATGGGGTCCAATGATGAACACATATGCAAGGTCCCGCCTCCATGGGCTTACATGAGGACAGATGTTAAACCAGCACTCAAACATGTAATTTATAAAGAGGAAGCAAAGACGGAATTATGGGGAAGACTCAGAGCATGCAGTGTGTGAAATAGCTTATTTTGCTTGGGAGGTCTGGGAAGACCTCTTGAATAGGTGACATTTAAGCTGAGTCCCAAGAGAGGGATAAAATGACCAGTCACACAAAGAGAGGGAAAGTAGGCAGAAGAAGTCGAGCGAGTAAATTTGCATCTTTCTGATGGTACCCTGAGTAATAGCTGCAAGTTTAAGACTGCAACAGCCTTTACATAGTCTTGTTAACTTACAGCTCCCTGTGAGTTGATCTCTTTCCAGTTATTTCTCCTATTCTTCATGTGTGGCAGAGTTTCTCACAATTGGTGTTTGAGACTGGATAATTCTTTGGGGCTGTTCTGTACATTGTAGGATGTTCAGTACCCCTGGCTTCTACCTACTGGATGCCAGTTGTAGCCCTTCTTTTTTTGTGACAACCAAAATATTTCCTGACATTGTCAACTGTCCTTAAGGACGCAAATCTCTCTCAGTTGAAAACCACTGTCTACATCGAGTGGGGAAACCCTGGTGACGCGGTGGTTAAGTGCTATGTGTGCTAACCAAAAGGTCAGTAGTTTGAATCCACCAGGCACTCCTTGGAAACTCTGTGGAGCAGTTCTACTCTGTCCTATAGGGTCACTATGAGTTGGAATTGACGGTAGTGGATATAGGGAGTGGTTAGGGTAGTCTCTTTGCTCGTTCTTAAAAGTATTTTCAACTTTTATGTTTCTGGATCTCCACTTCTGCCAGTCTCTCCACAAAGCGTGACCTGCATGTCTCCCAGAATTCCTCTTCCCACTGGGGAAACTGAATGATTCTAATGCCTTTTGGGTGGTGGGGAGAAAGTGGTCCATACTAGTGGTCCTGCTCACCCTCTGGCTATCGTTCAGGCACAAGGACCAGGTTCCTAGTTACTAGTCCAAATAGTGGACATGTGACCCAAGCAGAGCCAATAAGAAGAGTCTTTCCACACGATCTCCATGAGAGGGCACTGCCTTCCTTCTGAATTGTAAACTGTTTGGGTTACAGTCCCGATCTACCCTGAACCATATTTCCTGACACATGGAGAATCTGCTTATAGCAGGAGATGAAACCAAAGTTCACCAGAAGCAGATTCAAGCAGAACTGCGGGTGGAGAGAGTGTTATAACTACCTTATTACTGCCCTTCATTCAGGTACTTGTGCAAAACTATTTCTCTTGTTCTCTTTTTCTTTCTTTTTTTTTTTTTTTTAGCTAATTTGTTTCCGCCATTTGCCAAGGAGTCTTAATGCAGTATCCTTCAATACCTAGTTCATATCTTTCTTCTTTCATGAAAGCATCTTAACATAGACTTGTTTGAACAAAATGCTTTCTTTGAACCCTAACTAGGAATTGCTGCTCCAAGTTTGCTGGAGCTGGCAGCCAATTCTGTGTCTATTCCCAGCTCTGAGTTCAGTGACATCATGCTGGCAGCTTAAAATTGTCACAGTGGTTACATCAATGTTTTGGTTATCTAGTGCTGCTATAACAGAAATACCACAAGTGGGTGGGTTTAACAAAGAGTTTTTCTCTCACAGTCCAGTAGCTAGCTAGATGTCCAAATTCAAGGTGCCAGCTCTAGGGGAAGGCTTTCTCTCTGTGTCGGCTCTGGAAGGAGGTCTTGGTCATCAGTCTTCTCTTGGTCTGGGAACACCTCAGCTTAAGACTCCTCAGTCCAAAGGATGCACTCTGCTCCTAGGACTGCTTTCTTGGTAGTTTGAGGTCCCCAACTCTCTACTTGCTTCTCTTTCATCTCTTGTAAGACAAAAGGTGGAACTAGCCATACCCTAGGGAATCTCCCTTTACATTGGGTCAGGGAGGTGATCTTAGTAAGGGTGTTACAGTCCCGCCCTAATTCTCATAAGTATAATCCAGTCTTGCCTCATTAACCACAGGCAGAGATTAGGATTTAGAATGAAAATCACATGAAATGGAGGACAATTGTACCATTATGGGAATTAGGACCTAACAAAGTTGACACATATTTGGGGGGACACAATTCAGTCCATGACAACCAAATAAACTAGCCAACATTGCAAACTAGGGCTTTCTTCCTCCTCCATTCTCTTGTGCCCAGCCTGTTCACCAGCACACTGATGTCTAAACTCCTTCTTTACCATAACACACATTTGGATATTGTCTTTGGCTGGCTCCTCTAGAGAACAAAAACCAATAAAGTGCATGTATATAGAGAAAGATTTATTTCACTGCAATGGCTCACACAGTTGTGGATGCTGGCAAGTCCCAAATCCATGGGTCAGGTGTCAGGCTAGAAGCTTCTCCTGACTCACGTGGTTGTCTCGGCT
This sequence comes from Heterohyrax brucei, assembly GCA_028571685.1. Classification (NCBI taxonomy): domain Eukaryota; kingdom Metazoa; phylum Chordata; class Mammalia; order Hyracoidea; family Procaviidae; genus Heterohyrax; species Heterohyrax brucei. Next base: position 179,177,618 of record CM053141.1, read on the forward strand.
AATGAACCCAGAGTCAGCAGGTCAGGCAGAAGGCTGTGGCTTCATAGCGTTTCAGGAGCTGGCGTATCCCACTATCTGTAGGTCAAGCATCAGCAGGCTGCTACCTTACTTCCCAGAGGATGATGAGTCAGATGCAGGACTGAGAAACAGCGAGCTATGCCAGAATATCCATATGTACCGGCTGCTGGTCATACCGCCAAGGAAGCTCCTCTTTCAGCGACTGGCTTCTCACATAAGATCACAAAGTGGAGGATGAATTACGTAGTATCTGCCAAATCGCTGAGAATCAGCCTAGCCAAGCTGATCCAGCCTTAACCATCATAGATACTAATCATGTACAGATTTGTGACATCTCTTGTTTTTTGAAAATGGTAAAATCAGGAAGATAAGTACCTCCAGGCCCATGCATCATCTAAAGAATCTCAAGGAGGGAAAGGTTCTGAGAAATAATTTCATCCATGGTTCTCATTTATACAGGTCTAAAGATACTTAGTGACCTGGCAGTTAACTGTGGAGACAAGATAAAGAAAGCCCAAGATCTTTAAACTTATATCCTTTATTAAATTGTAGGCCATTATGACTTTCCTCTTGCCTTTTATTCCCTGTCTTTTCCTTTCACCAATTTTGGTACAAATGAATGTTTAAAAACTATGGCTGAACTACTGCAAACATCTCATGGCCAAGACCCAAGTTGTTAGATGCTTACTTTCAACAAGGGACTTTGGGGCTGTGAAGTTCTCCAGAATGAGGTCATCCCAGATGTGGTCTCATTGATGTGGCAACACTGAGGAGAACAGCTGCTCACGGAGATGACTTACTGCCATTCCACAGATTTTTAAACCAGCAAAGCTGGGGAACTATACTCATTTGAATCCACCAGGCACTCATTGGAAACTCTATGGTGAAATTCTGTGTCCTGTACAGTTGTTACAAGCTGGAAATGACACAATGGCAATAGTTTCTTTTATGGTGCAATGTCATTTGAGGTAAAAGGCCCAAACGGCCTCAGGTTAAAAGACAACAATGAAGTGAATGTTGGCTGCTGTGTGTATTATGTCACTTAGAATGAAACAAGATGACAGCTCAACTCCAAGGAAAGCTTAATGAGCTTGCAGATTTGGCAATACATAAGAAAATTAAAAATACACAATTCATATTTTGACATAGTCTGTTTTCAGAGACTTACCCTGGAAGTATACAAAAGGGTATTCATTGAGACCTTATTTGAACTAACAAAGGCCTGGACATAACCTAAACATCTATCAATAGAGGACTGATTAAGTAAATTATTATACATAGTACTGTCTTAGGCTGACTTCTCTAGAGAAGCAAAACCAGTAAAGTGTGTAAATTCATACATAGAAATTTATATCAAGGAAATGGCTCACTCACTGGTACAGGGTGGAAAGTTCTAAGTCTCTAGGTCAGGCGAGAGGCTTCTCAGGACTCGACAGCTGCAGGGGGCTGGCAAACCCAAGACTGGCAGGCAAAACAGCAAGTAAGATGCTGGCTCAGCTCCTAAGAACTTGAGGTCGGAGGAACAGGAGCCAGCTGCAGGATTCAGAGCAAGTAAAAGCCTGCAAGCCTTGCCATAAAGTCCACTTATATTGGATGCAGGCCACATCCCCAAGGACACTCCCTCTCAGGTGACTGGCCACTGAGAGCAGATCCCATCATGGAGGTCACATTATGATCTCTCATGGAGGTGTTTACATTATCATGCAACTGCCTACCCTCTAACCATCAAATGACTGAGAATCACAGCCCAGCCAAGTTGACACATACATACAGCAGAACTGTATATACTTATATGAAATTATCTCCAAGATACATTACTCAAAAAAGCAAGGAACAGAATAGTGTGTATGATTTGCTACCATTCAAGTTAAAAAAAGAGAAAAGCATACATGAATACTCTCTAAGTTATCTAATGCTGCTATAACACAAATGAGTGGCTTTAGCAAACACAAATATATTTTCCCAGTGTAGGAGGCCAAAAGTCTGAGTTCAGGGTGCTCTGGGAGGAATTTCTCTCTGTGCTGGCTCTGTTGGGGAGGTCCCTGCCTCTTTAGCTTCTGTTTCCTTGGAGATCTCCATGCAGCTTGACATCTATCTAATATAGAGACTGAAAAATTTTCCTTCCCCCCATCCTTGCTGTTCCTACACCCGCCTAACCCCCCTTCATTTCACAGCAGCTCTCGCCAGACAAGGACACTCTCCTTTGATAAGCCCGGCACCTGCTCAGCAGGACACTTCCCGTCCCTGCCACACGTGCGTGGGAACCCGCTCCACTCGGCCCTCTTCCCATCCCTTCGATAAATCTCACACCTGCCTGGTAAAGATGATCCCCATTTCAAAGCCTCCCACCCACCTGGCAGGATGCTCCCTCCTCAGAACCCCGCCCTCTCACCCCGTTTGTCTCAATCACAACTGCACTATAACTAGCGGCTCGAAACTTGACTCGGGGCCGTTTTGTTGGAACTTGCAGAGGTCCCATTTGGCCCGTCGACGTAATAAACTGCCCTTGCCTCCTCCTGGGTGTCGTTCGCTTCGTTTTTCTATAACATATCTTCCCTTCTCTTGATTTACTTAATCCACTCTTTTTATGTTTTGTAGGAGATAGACTCATGACATAGCCTACCCTAATCCTGAATCACGGACATAACAAAGAAAGCCCATTCCCAAATGGGATTATAGCTACAGGCATAAAGGTTTGGCTTCACAGCACATACTTCTGGGCAACACAATTCAATCCATATCAAACACACACACTTGTATGGGCACAATCTATTACTAGAAGGATAAAAAAGAAATTGTCTGTGGAGAGGGTAACTGGAAAGCAGTGAGAAGAGGTAGACTTAATTTTCATTGTACATCTTTTAAAACTATCTGAATTTTAAAATCATGGAATACGTTATTTAACACCTTCTCTTCTCTGCCCTTTATCCCTCTTGCCCAGCAAAATATAAAGTGCATGCTGTGTTGAAGTTCTCGGAAATTCCTTTTTGTTACCTCTACAGAGGAGCTGAAACTTGGTGATGTGACAGAGAGTTTAAAGAGTTAATAATAATACTGTCCATACAATTAGGTACTTTATTATTATTATTTTTTAATAGAAGCTCATTCCAACTCACAAACTTGGGGCAAATATTTCTTCGTTACACAGCCAAAGAAGCTAAGGCAGAGAGGTAGCCATCTTCCCAAGGTTATAGTGGGAGTGAGGTGCCGAGCTGGAACTCAGATCTTGGCTCCCATTCATAAATTCCGTCTACTAAACCATATTCAGCTGGTCAGAGGCTTCCAAAGTAGTTTTCAGGGGAAGGAAAAGAAAAGCCAGGAAGTTCTGAGAGGCCCTTCTGGCCTAAGGCTTCAAGTGAGTTCAAGCCTGAAGCAGCTCATGTCTCCACATAAAATGAAATCAGATCAAAATAGACACTGCTTTTATTCAATGGAAAACTACCAAGAAAGGTCCAACTGGTTTCCAGATGTAGCTTGAAGGGCTTCAGCTGGAGAGGCTTCATTTTACAATCTGATGCAAAAAGCTCTTGATGAGGTTCCTCACCTGTGTGAACCAGAAGTGTATACTCATTTGATTTGAGGGAAATGGCTAAGAGGCTTCTGCTTTATAAAATCAAGCTTGTCTGTTTCGCAAAGGCAGCCAATGACTGCGTCTAGAAATGGAGGCTTTGCCTTGCTTTGCCAGCATAATTTTAGGAGAGAATATAAGAAATAAAGGGCCCATCTCACTTTTGGCTGGCTAGAAAAGCAGAAATTCCAGACTGAGGAAATATTATTAAATTGCAAAAATGGAGGAATTTTTTATTAACTGTTGTGAAGTACAGCTTAGATTTCAAAAGCCGTTATGAATTGCTTTTTAATAAAGCTCATAAGACACCTACCCTGTGTCTTCCATTTAATTCATGAGAGATGCAATAAAAATTACCAACCTTAAAGCACACAGACAAACGAAATCCTGATATTTGTTACAGCATGTACAAATCTTGAAAGTATTATGCTGAGTGAAGTTAGGCAGTCACAGAAAGACAAGTATTGTATGATTTCAATTGTATGACATATCTAGAATAGGCAACTGCATAGAGTTCAAAGTTACCAGAAGAGGGGAAAGGGGGAAGGAAGACACAATGTTTAGGAGTCACTAATCATCTGTTCAGGGTGTGGAAATTTGGGAGGAATGGTTAATGGTGGTGGTTGAACACCATAATGAATATGATTAATGTTTCTGAACTATACATGTAAAGAAATGGAAAATGTTTTATAATCTATACATGTATTTTTAAAAAAGCAAAACCTTAAAGCATACAAAAGAGTAGTGTGCTATCATCTGTATAAAAAAATTCACATACACATGTACTCATCCATGTGTAACTATCTTTTAAAAGACATGTAATCTGGTTAACAGTGGCTGCGTCTAGGGTGGGGAATCATGAAACTTGGAGATGTTACGGGAGGCACAGCTTTCACTGTACCATTCAATTTACCTTACACACGCATTATATATTAAAAACAAAACAATTCTTAAAAAAAGCTCAAAGGGAAAAATGTATCTTTATAATGGAGAGACTCTGTGGTCACTGTTTGAACCAAGTGAACAAATTTAGCATTACTAAGGGAGCAACACGCTGACACTCTGACTACAAACATGATATACTAAGTGTTTTTAAGCATAATCAAGTCTTTACAGGTAATCTCTGATTAAAAGAAAATACAAGGAGAGAGGAACAAGTTAAATGACACGCTGTTACATGCTGTCCAGTCGGTTCTGACTCAGAGTGACCCTGTGTGCAACAGACAGAAACACGGCCAGGTCCTGCGCCACCCTAACAGTCACTATGCTTGAGCGCCATGTTGTCGCCATTGTGTTGATCCATCTTGTTGAAGGTCTTCCTCTTTCTCACTGACCCTCTACCAAGCATGATGCCCTTCTCCAGGGCCTAATTCCTCTTGATAACATGTCCAAAGTATATGAGACAAATTCTTGCATCTTTGCTTCTACGGGACAATCGGTTACTACCTGTACAATGATGGTTCTGTGGTTATATGGGATAATGCCCTTTTTCTTAGGTGATGCAAGCTGAAGAAGGCCTGAATAGATATGATGCAGTGAACTCATTTTAAAATGGTTTACAGTTCAGGGAAAAATGCACACACAGAGAGAAATGTTGGTCGTTAATTTACAGTCCATCAGCTTCAAATGAACCCTTCTATATTCTACTGTGTGATGCTGGGCCTGGGACTTTGCACATCACGTTTCTCCTCTGCTAGCTGGCCTACTACTTAATCTTCGCCAAGCAGTGGCACTAGAAGGTGCCTGGAAGTCTAGAGGAGTGGCAAGGGACTTGGTCCTTTCTGTTTTGATTCCTGTTCCTGTCAGTATCACCCTAGCAACAGTTCCTTAGCCTGGCAATAACAGAACTATTTCCAGTAGGAACAGTTGGTTCAAGTTTTTTTCCCCACAATCCTAGAGCTCGCCTCCTTATACTTCAGATGTATCAGAAATGGCTGGCAGATGTCATCTCTGTCCTAGTTCCATGGGGCCTCACTGAAGCTTCCCAGTTTTAATAATCTCAAACTCTTCACATTGTTCTTCCAGCTCTAGAGATGCCAACTGCTTCCTGTGTTTACTATCTGAGTGATAATTTAGTGTTCTTTTTACTTTTAATGTTCCATGATACTTGATTAACAATTCTTTGTATTAAAATATCCATTAAAGCAACTGGTAGAGTTTGTACGGCCTGGTCGGACCTTGACTGATGCAGAAATTGGTACTGGGCGTCCCTGGAAAGTGACTTTCAAAGATGAAGTTAATGAAATGTTTGCATTTGCCTTTCAGTTTGAATGCAATGCTGAGTGACAGCACTGGGAATGAGATTTTGGTAATCAAGGCATAGAGTAAAACTACAACTCAAAACCGCTTACATTAAACTGACTCCAGCTCACAGTAACTCTACAGTGCAGAGTGGAACCGCCCCACAGGGTTTCCGAGATTGTAAATCCTTGTGGAAGCAGACGGCCCTATCTTTCTCATATGGAGCAGTTGGTAGGTTCAAATTGTCAACCTTTTAGTTACTAGCAGAGCACTCACCATTGTCCAACCAGGAATCCTTTGGCATAGAGTAGTACTGGTTAGTCAAACTGTTGGCTATAGATGATTGTGATCAAGAACCCAGTGAAGAAGGTGCCTTGGGTGACCAGGTGGTTGGACCATGGGCTGAGCTACCACCTTCTCAGTGCACTGAGTACTTACAGAAAGTCTTTAAAATCTCAAGTCAAGATCCTGTCAGAGAACCAGAGAGCTTCTACGGCAGTCCTAAAAGTATCTCACATCCAGAGGAAATTCAGACACACTATTTCATTGTGAGGGTTGTAAAATTCAATGTAAACTGAATTCACAGTCTGTATCTCTCATGTAAAAGTTAATTAAGAATGGGGAGTGTTTCCCAAGGCTTGTAGTGAGGACATATGCTTGGACTCTGATGAAGCTGAGAATCTTAACCCCTAAGTCCCTCTGAGTCTTCGTGGCCTGAAGAATTTGTATGGGAATAAATTCTAGAAGGGTCACACCAAAACGGACAGAATGTAATAGGCCAAATTTACTGATATGTGTGTACTTGCCAGAGATCCTGGATTTAATGTGTTACACTCTACAGCAGGAAGTGACTGTTAAGAATTTACTTACTTGTAAGACAGAAACTTGGACTCAACAGGGAACCACAGCTAATGAGATCAAAATGCTAGAACTTCCTTGGAATAATGTAGAGGAAGTAATCTCAAGGTTTAGGGAGTTAGAAATGTTGGGGTACCTTTATCATGTGTGAACTTGACCCTTCAAGAGGGTCCACAGCACACTGCCTTCACCACAATATCGAGCACTTCATTAATGAAGAGAGCACTGGTATCCTTCAAAATCTGTGGCAGCTCTTCTTTTATTCTAGTGTAACACTGGAAGACGCAGAGATGGGTTCCCTAATTTCTGTGGGGATTACAGTATCCGAGAGTGGCACAGGCCAAGTAGCAGTATTCAATCACTAGCTGAATGAATTCTTTTTTCGAATATTGTTTTTTTCAAATTTGTGTTATACAGTTGGAACAAGTTTACAGCCCAAATTATTTCTCATTCACAATTTATACACAAGTTGTTTTGTGACATTGGTTTCAATCCTTGCAGTGTATCAGCACTCTCCTTTCCATTCTTCCCTAGGATCCCTGTGTCCCTTCCTACCTTTTTCTCTCTGCTTTTGGGTGGTTATTGCCTATTTGGTCTCACATACATGACTGAATGAAGTATGTTCCCCATGTGTGTTACTGTTTTATAAAACAAAAATAAATAAATAAAGCTAAACCCAATGCCGTCAAATTGATTTTATATTGACTCACAGTGATCCTGTAAGACAGAGTAGAACTGTCCCACTGGGTTTCCATGACTGTAACCTTTACGGAAGCCAGCTGCCACATCTTTGTCCTGAGGAGGTAGGTTCAAACCACTGAGGCCTTAATCACTATTGGGGCTCCTTCTTTGTTGCATAGGCCTGTCTAACCTTGTTCTTAAAGGTGGACCTCAGTTCTGAGTTAGCAGTGTGTGAACGGACCATAGTCTTGTAGTTCTGCTAGTTCCTGTCAGACCAGGAAGTTTGGTCTTTTTTTTTGTGAATTTAAACATTGTGGTACATTTTTCTCCCACTCTGCCTGGGACCGTCTATTGTGGGGCTGCCAGGCACCATCTAGTTCTTCTGCGCTTGCTCAGACTGGTGGAGGCTGTGGTCATGTGATCCGCTGGTCCTTACCAGAAAAACACCAAACCTGTTGCTATTGAGTTGATTTTGACTCATAGAGACCCTACAGGACAGAGTAGAACTGCCCCACAAGGTTTTCAAGGAGTGCCTAGTGGATTCCAACTGGCAACTGTTTGGTTATTAATTGTAAGTTTTTTTTTTGTATTCTATCCATGTATGTCTGTGTTTTAATAGCACTTTAAGTGAAAGTTCACAGCTCAAATTAGTTTCCCACACAAATATCTATGCGACCCTTGCTGTTATCCCTATAATGTGACAGCACACTCCTCCTTTCCACTCTGGATTTCCTGTGTCCCGTTCTGCCTTATCAGTTTGTCTTCTGACAGGAGCTGCCCATTTAGTCTCATGTATCTGAGCTAAGAAGCACACTCTTCACAAGTATCATTTTACATCTTATACTCTAGTCTTTGAAGAGTTGGCTTCAGGCATGGTTTCAGTTCTGGGCTAACAAAGTCCAGGGGCCATGTCTTTTGGGGTCCCTTCAGTCTCAGGCAGACCATTAAGCCTGTTTTTTTTCCCCCTACTAGAATTTGAGTTTTGCAGGCGAATCTTCTCCTGTTCCATCAGGGACTCGCTCTGTTGTGTTCCCGTTAGGGTGGTCATTGGTGGTAGCCGTGCATCATCTAGATCTGCTGATCTCAGGCTGATGGAGTCTCTGGTTTATGTGGCCTTTTCTGTCTCTTGGGCTAATATTTTCCTTGTGTCTTTGGTGTTTGTCATTCTCCTTTGCTCCAGGTGGGCTGGGACCAAGTGGTGCATCTTAGATGACTGCTTGGATGCTTTTAAGTCCCCAGATACTACACACCAAACTGAGATGCAAAACATCTTCTTAATAAATTTTCTTTAAAAAGATTATTTTGACTATGTGAAAGATTACAACCCAAGTCAATTTTCCATATAAAACGCCGAGTGCTGCCTTTCTGCATCTATCTGGCAGCAGACTCCTTTTCACTCATTACTTCTAGCATCCACTCAACCAACACTTGTCTCCTCCTCTCCATCCTCCCCCCTCTCCTCTAAAAAGGAAATAGCTGGACAGTTTCATACATATATTAAGCCATAAAGTACACACATCACATGCATCACTCTGTATCCCCCAGGTCCAGTTAATTCTTTGCCTGAAGTGTTGGCTTCAATACTGGTTTCAGCTCTGGGCTAGGAGCAATTCTAGAGGCCATGTTCCCAGGGCACTTTACAGGGTGTCAGACCATCAATTCTCGTCTTTTAATAAAGAGTTCTTGATATGCACACGTCTTTTTCTCATGATACATCAGAGACTCTGCATTGTGTCCCCTTTCAGGGCTACCTTTCGTGGTGGTTGGGCACCATCTGGTCTCACGCTGATGTAGTCTTCCAATTCTATGTGTCCTTCTGTATCCTGGGCTCATTTTAGCTTGTGTCTTTGACATTCTCAGTTGTCATCTGTTCCAGGTGTGTTGGGACCAACTGATGTTCCTCAGATGGCAGCTTGTTGACTTTTAAGATCCCAGATGCCACCTACCAACATGGGGTGCAGAAGAGTCTTAGAAAAAGACTAGTTATGCCAACTGATCTTGATGTCCCTTGAAAACATGGTCCCTAGGCCCCTGTCCCTGATACTCTGTCCTTTGAAATGCTGGGTTGAATTTAGCTCACGGTGTAGTTCAGTTATGCTGACTGCCTTGTACTGCGTGCTATCACTCCCTCCACCCGACTAAATTCCTATCAACTATCTAATCTGTGAATAACCCTCTGCTTCCATCCCCATCCTTGTAGCCATCAAAGAGTAGTTTCTTCGGTGCATGAGCCCTTTCTTAGGTCCTTATAATAGTGGTCTCATACAGCATTTGTCCTTTTGCAGCTGACTGACTTCAATCAGCATAATGTCTTCCAGTTGACTCCAGGTTAGGTTTCATAAAATCACCATTGTTCTTTATCATTGCATACGATTCTTTTGTGTAAATATACCATAGTTTGTTTATCCATTCATCTGTTGATGGGCACTAGGTTGTCCATGTTTTTGCGATTGTAGACAATGCTGCAACATTCATGTGCACGTTTCTGTTCATGTGACAGCCCTTATTTCTGCAGTAAATCCCATGCAATGAGATTGCTGGATCATATGGTATTTCTATTTCTAGCTTCTTAAGAAAGTGTGAAATTGTTTTCCAAAGAGGTTGTACCATTTTACATTCTTACCAGCAGTACAGAAAAGTTCCAATCTTTCCACAACCTCTCCTACATTTGTTGTTTTGCGTTTTTTGGATTAGTGCCAACCTTATTGGGGTGCGATTTTTGATCTGGATTTCTCTAATGGCTAATGAGCATTTCCTTACGTGTATTTTTTTGTTGTTGTTGACTGCCTGGATGTTTTCTTTGGAGAAGTGTCTGTCTTTATCCTTTGTCCATTGTTTAATTGGGTTATTTGTCTTTTTCTTGTTGATATTTTGCAGAACCTTGTAGATTATGGAGATTAGACATCGATCAGATATGTGGTTGCAGATACTTTTTCCAAGTCTGTAGGCGGGCTTTTTATGCTCTTGATAAAGTCTTTGGATGAGCATAAATGCTTAATTTTTAGTAGTTCCCATTTATCTATTTTGTCTTCTGCTGTTTGTGCATTGTTAATAAGATCTTGTAGTCTGTTTAAGCCATGTATTAAAACTTCCAGTGTTGTCCTACCTTTTCTTCCATAACCTTTATCATTTTAGATTTGATATTTAGGTTTTTGATCCATCCTGAGTTACTGTTTGTGTAAGGTGTGAGATGGATATCCAATTCTGCTAACACCATTTGTTGAAGAGACATTTTATGCCAGTGCATGGCCTTTGTCAAATATCGGCTGTTCATAGGTGGATGGTGTTATTTCTGGATTATCTATTCTGTTCTGTTGGTCTATATATCTGTTTTTGTACCAGTACCAGGCTGTTCCGACTACCATGGCAGTATAATAGGTTCTGAGGTTGGGTAGGGTGAGGCCCACTGTATTCCTCTTCTTCAGTAGTATTTTACTTATCTGAGGTTTCTTCCCTTTCCAAATAAAGTTGGTGATTTTATTTCTCCATCTCATTGGAAAATGACATTGGAATCTGTATTCCAATTGCATTATATAGATAGATCGCTTTGGGTAGAACAGGCATTTTCACAACGTTAAGTCTTCCTTCCTATCCATGACCAAACTAGGTTTCTCCATGTATGTACCTTTTGGTTTCTTGTAATTTTCTTTGTATAGGTCTCTCACTTCTCCCATTAGCTTTATTATTATGCCAGTTGACACAGATATTCCCTGAAACCATGATCCCCAGACTCTCACCCCTGCTGCTCTGTTTCCTGAAATGTTTAGTCATATTCAGGAAACTCCTTAGCTTGTGGTTTACTCCAGTTATACCGACTTCCCTTATATTTTGTGCCATCCTTCCGCTGACCTCAGGTAATTCTTATCTACTGTCTAGTAGTGAGGAAACACTGGAGTGTGGTTGATAACTGCTATATATGCTAATCAAAAAGGTCTGCAGTTCAATTCATCAGGCACTCCTTTGGAAACTCTATGGAGTAATTCTACTCTGTCCTACAGGGTAGGTGTGAGTTGAAATTGACTTGACAGCAGGTTTTTTTTTTTTTTAAATCTATTAGTGAATTACTCTCTCATTCTCTCCCAACCCTCATAACCATCAAAGAATATTTTCTTCTGTTTCAGTCTTTTCTTGAGTTCTTACAATAGTATTCTCATACAATGTTTGTCCTTTTACAACCGACTGATTTCAATCAGGAAACCCTGGTAGCATAGTTATATTAAGTGCTATGGCTGATCCAAAGGTCAGCAGTTCACATCCACCAGGCTGTCCTTGGAAACTCTATAGGGCAGTTGTACCCTGTTCTATAAGGTCGCTATGAGCTGGAATTGACTTTACAACAATGTTTCTTTTTTTTTTTTCAATTTCACTTAGCATCATGCCTTCCGGATTCATCCAGATTATGTCTTGCAGATTTATTGTTGCTCTTTATCATTGCATAGCATTCCATTATGTGACTATGCTATAATTTATCCATATATCTGTTGATGGGCACCTCAGTTGTTACCATTTTTTTGCTCCTGTAAACAGTACTGAAGTGAACATGGGGTGTACATATATTTACTCAGATTACAGCTCTTAATTTTCTTATATCCCAAGGAGTGAGATTACCAGATTCTATTTCTAGCTTTTGTAGGAAGTAAAAAATGGATTTTCACAGTGGTTGTACCATTTTACAGCTCCATCAGCAGTGTGTAAATGTTCCAGTCTTTCCACAACTTCTCCAAAAATTGTTTTGTGTTTTTTAAAATTCACACTAGCCCTGTTGTGGTGAGATGGTATCTTACTGTAGCTTTGATTTGAATTTTTCTAATGGCTAATGATAGTGAGCATTTCCTCATGTGTTTGTAGCCACATGAATGCCTTCTTTGGTGAAGTGCTTGTTCAAACTCTTTGCCCAGTTTTCAATTGGCTTGTCTTTTTGTTGTTGAGGTTTTGCAGTACCTTGTAGATTTTAGATTAGACCCTGATCAGATGTCATAGCAAACCTTTTCCCCAGCATGTAGGCAGTCTTTTGATTCTTCTGGTGCATTCTTTCGATGAGGATAAGTATTTGATTAGTTGGAGCATGGCTATCTAGTTTCCCTTCTGGTGTTTGTACATTGTTACGGTTTGTATTCTGCTTATGCCATGTATTAGGGCTCCCAGAATTATGCTTATTTTTTCTTCCATGAATCTTTATAGTTTTAGAGTCCATATTTAAGTCTTTGATCCATTTTGAATTAGCTTTCATGCATATCATGAAGTATAAGTCTTGTTTCATTTTTCTGCCGATGGAGATCCAGTTATGTCAGTACTCTTGACTGCTGCTTCCATGAGTGCTGCTTGTTAGAACCAAGTAAAATGAAACCCTTGAGAACTTCAATTCTTTCTCCATTTATCCCGATGTTGCTTACTGGTCCAGCGTGAGTTTCTTCCCTTGTGTGTTAAGGAGCAATCCATACTGAAGGCTGTGGTCTCTGATCTTCATCTCTAAGTGTTTCAAATCCTCTACACTGCCAGAAAGCAAGGTTGTGTCATTTGCATAATGTAAGTTGTTAAGGAATCTTCCTCCAGTCCTGACGCCTGTTCTTTTTCATACAGTCCAGCTTCTCAGATTATGTACTCTGCCTATAGATTGAAAACGTATGTTGAAAGGATACAACCCTGATGCACATCTTTGCTGACTGTAAACCATGCAGTGTCCCCTTATTCTGTTCAAGTAAGTGCCTTTTGATACATATGCAGATTCCTCGTGAGCACAATTAAGTGTTCTGAAATTCCCATTAGCTGCAATGTTATCCATAATTTGTTATGATCCACACAGCTGAACACCTTTGCTTAGTCAATGAAACACAAGCATACATCTTTCTGGTATTCACTGCTTTCAGACAAGATCCATCTGAGATCAGCAATGATACCCCTGGTTCCATATCCTTTTCTGAATCTGGCTTGAATTTCTGGCAGTTCCCTGTCAATATTCCGTTGCAGTCCATTTTGAATGATCTTTAGCAAAATTTTACTTGTGTGTAGTATCAGTGATATTGTTTGATAATTTCCACATTTGGTTGGATCACCTTTCTTGGGAATAGGCATAAATATGGTCTCTTCCATTCAGTTGGCCAGGTGCTGTCTTTCAAATTTTCATGGCATAGATGAGCGAGCACTTCCAGCACTGAATCTGTTGAAACATCTCAACTGATAGAATATCAATTGTTGGAGCTTCTTTTTTGCCAGTGCCTTCAATGCATCTTTGACTTCTTCCTTCAGTACCATTGATTCCTGATCATATGCTACCTCTTGAAATGGCTGAACATTAAGCAGTTCTTTCAGTTATAATAACTCTGTGTATTCCTTCTATCTTCCTTTGATGCTTCTTGAGTTGTTTAGGATTTTCCCTGTAGAATGCTTCACTAGTACAACTCAAGGTATGATTTTTTTTTTTTTCTTCTCTTCAGTTCTTTCAGCTTGAGAATTGCACAGCATGTTCTTCCTTTTTGGTTTTCTATTTCCAGCTCTTTGCACATGTCATTATAATACTTCATCTTCCCAAGCCATACTTTGAAATCTTCTGTTCAGTTCTTTTGTTTCACCATTCCTTCCTTTTTGCTTTAGCAACTTGATGTTGAAGAACAAGTGTCAGTCTATTCTGACATCCAATTTGGTCTTTTGTTTTCCTTCATGTATTTTTAACGATCTCCTGCTTTCTTCATAGATGATGTCTTTGATGTCATTCTACAGCTTGTCTGGTCTTCGGTCATTAGTGTTTAGTGCATCAAATCTGTTTGAGATAGTGTTTAAACTCAGGTGAGATACACTAAAGGCCGTACTTTGGCTTCTGTGGACTTGTTCTACTTTTCTTCAGTTTCAGTTTGAACTTGCATATGAGCAATTGATGGTCTGTACCATAGTCAGCACCCGGTCTAGTTCTGACTGCTGAGTTTTCCCGTTGTCTCTTTCCACTGATGTAGTCCCCTTGATTCTTGTGTATTTCATTTGGTGAGGTTCAGGTGTATAGTTACCATTTATGTTGGTGGAAAAAGGCACTTGCAATGAAGAAATGTCAGAAAATTTCTCCGATGAACAGGGTTGAAGGTAGGGGTGACGCCGAGGATAAGAAAGAGACAAGACAAGCTAAAGTGGGATCAGGGGGCCATCACTGCTGAGAGCCCTGAACTAAGTTTTACTGAAGTATTGGTAGTGTTTATTAGAGGAGGTTAAGCTCTTTAAAGTTAAAGAATTAAAGACTTCAAGATCTGTCTAGTTTCTTATCTTAATGGGAGCAGCTTTCCACACCCTTTGTTTTCTTTGTCCCTACGTGACTTATATACTTGATCTGGAGGTACTATTAGGTCACTTCTAGGTTAAAGGACTGAAGATGTTAATATCATGTCCCCAGTACAAAAGGTTAGGCAGAGTTGTGATAAGCAACACCATGGTGGCTTAAGATGGCTGCGGTCATGTCAAGAGCATCAGTATTATTTCCTACAGAGTGTTAGTATATTTCACACAAAGAAGTCCTTGGTCTTACACAATTCTAGCATGTGATCTCCAGCATCATTTCTGTCACCAAGGCCATATTTTCCAACTACCAACCCTTCTTCTTTGTTTTCAACTTTTGCATTCCAATCACCAATAATTATCAATGTATCCTGATTGCATGTTCAGTCAATTCCAGACTGCAGCAGTTGGTAAAATCCTCATGTTTCCTTATCTTTAGACTAGTGGTTGGTGAGTAAATTTGGACAGTAGTATTAACTGGTCTTCCTTGTAGGTATATGGATAGTGTTTTATCACTGACAGCATTGTACTTCGGGACAGATCTTGCAATGCTGTTTTTGAAGATTAACGCAACTCTACTCCTCTTCAAGGTTTTATTCCTGGTACAGTAGATCATATAATTGCCTGATTCAAAATGGCCAGTACTGGTCCGTTTCAGCTCACTGCTGCCTATGATATCAATGTTTATGTATCTCATTTCATTTTTGATGATTTCTAATTTTCCCAGATTCATACTTTGTACATTTCATGTGCTGATTATTAGTGGACATTTACAGCTGTTTCTTCTCACTTTAAGTTTTCCCACATCAGCAAATGAAGGTCCCAAAAGATTTATTCCACCCACATCATTAATAGGTGGATTGTACTTTGAGGAGGCAGCTCTTCCCCAGCTGCTTTTTGAGCACCTTCCAACTTGTCAGGCCATTTTCCAGTACTATATCTGACAATGTTCTGCTACTATTGATAAGATTTTTACCGGCTAATTCTTTTCAGAAGAATGCTGGGTTTTTCTTCCTAGTCTTTCTTAGTCTGGAAGCTCAGCTGAAACCTGTCCATCATGAGTGACCCTGCTGGTATCTGAATACCAGTAACATAGCTTCCAGCATCACAGCAACATGCAAGCCCCCACAGTACAATAAACTGACAGGCAAGTGGGTGTTGCTTTTGATAGTTGTTTGCTTTATACGTATTTTTCCATCCTTTAAATTTTTCTCTGTGTCTTTAAGTCTACAGTGTTCTCTCGTAGGCAACATACAGACTGTGATTTTTAAAATCCATTCTGCCACTCATTGTTTACTGGTGCATTTAGTCTATTTATATTCAGCATAGTTATTGATAAGTATGAGTTTAGTTCTGTCATTTTTATGTCTTCTTTGTGTGTTGTTGACAGTTTCCTAGATCCACTTAATTTTCTGTGGTGAGTCATTGTTTCTATCTGTTTTCTTTTCATCATTTTCATTGTTGTTGATTCTGCATTTGCTGAGCTTTATGTTTTTCTGATTTCTTATTTTTCTGTACAAGATTTTTAGTTTCCTTTGTGGTTATATAATATTTACCCTTATTTTTCTAAGTTTAAACTGATATTTTATTTCTTTATATTGCTTTGAATTCCTCCCCATATGAAAGATCTACGACTACATTTTTTTAGTTCTCCTGTTTTATTATCATGTTTTAGACATTGACATCTGTTTCCATTTTAGCTTTTATTTTTGTGAACATCACTATCTGGTTGCTCTGTCCTGTGTCCTAGCTTTGGGTTTTTATATGATGCTACTGATTTTCTAACTGGAGGACTCCATTTAGTAATTTTTGTAATTGTGGATTGGTTTTTTGCAAAGTCCCTAAACTTTGGTTTATCTGAAAATGGCCCAATTTCACCATCACACGGGATATATAAGTCTTGGTTGGCAATTTTTCCCTCCAAAGGTCTGTATATGTCATCCCATTGCCTTGCCTGCATGGTTTCTACTGAGTAGTCCCAGCTTAGTTTTACTGACTCTCCTTTGTAGATAGCTTTTCATTTATTCCTAACTACTATTAAACTTTTTTCTTTATAATTAGTTCTGGTGAGTTCAATTACAGTATAACTACCTGACTTTCTTTTGGGCTCTACCTTGTGTGGGATTCTATGAGATTCTTGGATAGATACTTCTTGTATTTCATGATATCAGGGGAAGTTTTCTGCCAAAAAACTTCAATTCTTTCCATATTTTCTGTTAGGCCTCCTTTTCTGGTATTCCAATCACTTACAGGTTATTCCTCCCACATAACCCACATAATTCTTACAGTTTCTTTCCTTTAATTCTTTTATCTGGTTTTTCATCAAATAAGTTGGTGTCAAGTGCTTTGTCTTCAGTTGCAGTACTGCCTCAATTCCACTGCCATGACTTTCTTCTTCATGAGTTGTCTAATTCTGAAGTTTTATTGTTAATCTTGTGAATTTCTGTTTGGCGTCTGGATTCATGCAGCCTGTTAAATTTGTTATTATGCTGTTGTACAATTTTAACTTCCTCTGTTGCTTTGTCTATGTATTCCTTGGCTTGTGCATTTAGCCCTTTTCTTCCTAATCTCTTGAAGGGTTCTGTATGTTAATCTTTTGTATTCTACCTCTGGTAATGCCACAAATTTTTCTTCTCCTGAAAGATTTCTTGTTTTAGAAGCTTGCTGAAGCCTACATGATTGGCCTCTTTATGTGACTCAATATTAACTACTGTCTCCAAGCCATCAATAAGTTATTACATTTATATTTGCTTCTCGTATCCTAGATTCTTGGTTTGTTTTGCTATGTCCACATAGGTTTCTCATTTGATTACTGGTGCATGTGAATATCTCACATTCTGTTACCAGGTGGTTAGAACTGTTACTAGGCATATGAGCCCAGGAGTCTGTTTACTTTTCTTGTATGGATTCATTTCAGGGTCCAGGTAATTTGTCACCAAGTCTGTGGTGCAGGTTCTCACCTACAATCCTTGACAGGCAGTGGTGACTGTTGTAGGCACAGGTGTCTGACTGTAGCAGGCAGTCATATGCTGAGAAAGGCAGGGTGCTCACAGGTGCCCCCTAAGTTGTCTGTGAGGAAAGCTTGTTTCTGAATGTGTAGGTGAGTGGATTTTATAGCCAGTCTGTGGGCACCTAAAGTTAGTTTTAAGGACCAGGAGGCACCACTTATTCTTGAATCCCTGCAATGGGTGGCTAGGTAGTGTGGGTAGAGTCAGCAGTCCTCAGACCTCTGATGTGGGTAGGCGAGGACCTTGCTTAATAGGGAGAGGGGTGTCAAATATCACAAACTTGTCTCTACACCATACAGCTGATACAGCTGAAGTCAGACTTCAAGTACATACCTCATTGTACTATGCAACTGATGGCTTTTGCAAGTCTATGCAGGGGTGGAAAGAATTCAGAGTTCATGGACCTCTTTTGCCTGTGCCAAGGCAAAGGAGCTGTGCCTGTACTTTGTTCCAGGCTTAGGGTACCTGGTAGATTATTTTATCCTGTTTGTTAATTTATTCCCTCTCCAAAGCCAGGAGAATGGCTCAGGGTGCACAATGGGTCCTACTTTTAGCCTATGTAACATGGCACTTGCTGAAGCTGGCCAGGGACTGGTGCAGGGTGAGGAGGGAATGGGTAAATAGGAGACAGGCTATTCCCAAAGAAGGTAGTTTTTAATAATCCATTTGGTAGGTTACAGGCAAGTACTTATTTTTTGGCAACTGAACACCATTTTTCAGTAGTTCTGGAGGCTTGAGTAGACTCTGACACTCAGCCTCTCCTGATGTAGAAAACATATCCTGGAGCTGCTGTCTGCCTCACAGTGTATGCTAGCTGATCTGGCCTACAGTATGGCAGTTTCTGACTGGTCAGGTCTGGCAACTCCTTGCTGCTTCTGAACTGTTTCTCTCCCCTGTTGCAACTCAATGATTCCTCAACTTTGCCTTTGATGTTTAAGGCTTCTAGATTGTCATATGTAATTGATTCACTTGCTTCTGAACTGTTTCTCTCCCCTGTTGCAACTCAATGATTCCTCAACTTTGCCTTTGATGTTTAAGGCTTCTAGATTGTCATATGTAATTGATTCACTTGTTCTTTTGGATCTTTTTGTAACAGGGACCACAGCAAGTATCTGACTACTCTGTCATGGTGACCCCACCCGAGCCATAGCTCTTAAGCACTATGCCACCAGAGTTTTCCCATAAGTCTTAAGGATTAATATTTGTGTGTTTGGTTTTCATTTTTCCTTTACTCTGGACAGAATGGGACCAGCAGATGTATCTTTGATGATTGCTCATAAGCTTTTAAGATCCTAAATGTTACTTGGCAAGTAGGATATTGAACATATTTTTATGAACTATGTTATGCCGATTGACCTAAATGTCCTTGGAGACCATGGTTCCTAGCCCGCGGCCCTAGTGAGTTGGTTCCCTCAAAGTGTTTGAATGTATTTAGGAAACTTCCTTGACTTTCCTTTGGTCAAGCTGTACCGACTTCCCCTATATTGTGTGTTGTCTTTCCTCTCACTAGAGTTAACACATCCGCTATCTAGTTAGAGATTTTCCTCCTTATCCTTCCCCTTCTTCCTAACTATCAAAGAATGTTTTTCCATGTGTTTTAATACTAGTGGTCTCACACAATATTTGTCCTTTTGCTATTGACTTAGTTCACGCAGCAAATTAGCCTCCAGATTCAGCCATGCTGTGAGATATTTCATGGATTCAGTATTTTTATCTTTGCAATGCATTCCATTGTGTGTACATACCATAGTTTGTCTACTCATTCAATTGTTAATGGGCAGTTAGATTGTTTCCGTCTGTCTCCTACTGTGAATAATACTGCAGTGAACACAGGTGTACATATATCTATTCATCTCACAGTTCTTATTTCTCTAGGAAATACTCCTAGGAGACTGCTGGACCATATGGTATTTCTATTTCTAGCCTTTTCAGAAGGCATCATATTATTTTCAATAGTCATTGTATCATTCTACATTCTTACCAGCAGGGCATAAAGTTCCAATTTACTTGCAATCTTTCCAACACTTGTTATTTTGTTTGTTGTTTGTTGTTGTTCAATTAGTGCCGGCAATGTTAGAGATGTTATCTCATTGTATTTTTTATTTTCATTTCTTTTAATGGCTAGTGAACTTGAGCATTTCCTCATGTGTCTGTTAGTTGCCTGATGGTCTTCTCTGAAGTACCTAGTCACATATTTTGCCCATTTTCAAATTAAATTGCCCTTTTTGTTGCTGATATTGAAGTATTCTATAGATTTTTAGAGATTAGATCATTGTTATATATGCTCTATCTCCAATTTTTTTCCTAGTTTATAGGTCTTTTTACTCTTTAGGTGAAGTCTTTTGATGAGCATTAAGTATTTCATTTTTCAGAGATCCCAGTTATCTAGTTTACCCTCTAGTGCTTGTTCACTATTTGTTGTGATTTGGATTCTATGTATGTCATGTATTAGGGTCCCCAGCATTGGCACTTTTTCCACTATGAGTTTTTTTCACTGTAGGTTTAGTAATTAGATCTTGGATCTACTTTGAGTTAGTTTATAGTGTGAGGTATGGGTCCTGTTTCACTATTTTATGTGCAGACATATAGTTTTGCCAACACCCTTTGTTAAAAAGACTGTCTTTTTCCCATTTAATGGACTTTGGTCCTCTGTCAAAGATCAGCTGACCAGAGGTCAATGTATTTAAATCTAGGTTATTGATTCTGTTCCACTGGTCTATGTCTCAAGTACCACTACCATGATGTTTTTACTACCATGGCTGTGCAGTAGGTTTTGAGATTAAGCAATATGAGGCTGTTTTTTTTTTCTTTCTTTCATGAATACTTTGCTTACTCAGGGCCTCTTTGATTTCCATATAATGTTCCTAACTAATTTTCCCATCTTGTTAAAGAATGCTGTTGGTACTTGGGTCAGGATCCACTTTACCTGTAGATAGCTTTGGGAAGAATTGACATTGCACAATGTTGAGTTTTCCTAGGTATCTTTTGGTTTCTTACAATACTGTTTTGTAATTTTCTTTGTATACTGTCTTAGCCAACTAGTGCTGTGTTAACAGATTTACTACAAGTGGATGGCCTTAAAAAGACAAATTTTATTTTGTCATAGTCCAGTAAGCTAAAAGTCTAAATTCAGGGTGTCAGCTCCAAGGGAAGGCTTTCTCTGTTAGCTCTGGAGGAAGGTCCTTGTCATCAATCTTCCCCTGGATTGGAAACTTGGGATGCAGAGGGACCTTGGTCCTTTCCAAAGGACATGCTCAACTCCTGGTACTGCTTCTTGGTGGTATGAGGTCCCCTGCTGCTTGTTCTCACCGTCTGTACCTTCTTCAGTGTTAACAGCTCTCCTCAGCTCCCTCTGAGTCTTCTATTCATTCAGTTTCAAAACCACTTCCATATTTTAGGTATCTGTTACATGAGCAACCTACTTTCTTGGTACTAAATTCTTTTAGTCTTCTAGCACTGCTTTAACATAAATATCACAAGTGGATTAAATAAGAGAAATTTTATTTTGTCACAGTCCAGTATGTCAGAAGCCCAAATTCAGGGTGTCAGCTCTATAGAAAGGGCTTTCTCTGCAGGCTCTGGAGGAAGGTTCTTGTCTTCAATCTTCCCCATGACTGGGAGTTTCCGAGGCACAGGGACCCTGTTCTTTTCCAAAGGATGCACTCAGCTCCTGGCACTGCTGAGGCCCCCAAATCTCTCTGCTAACTTCTTTGCTTTATATCTCAAGAGACTGCCTCAAGGGACAATACAATGTGACATAGAGATCTTGCCTAACCAGCACAATTGCTACCCATCCTCCTTCATTAACATCATAAGGGCAGGGTTTGCAACATAAAGAAACATCACACAGTATCAGTAATCATGGCCTAGCCAAACAGCCACACACATTTTGGGGGGAACACAATTCAATCCATGACATTTATATAGGTTCTTTACATCCTTAGTTAGAGTCATTTCTATGTATTTTATCCTTTTAGAGGCTGCTATATAAATAGTACTGTTTCCCTGATTTT
The DNA here is from genome assembly GCA_028571685.1 of Heterohyrax brucei. Lineage (NCBI taxonomy): Eukaryota > Metazoa > Chordata > Mammalia > Hyracoidea > Procaviidae > Heterohyrax > Heterohyrax brucei. Next base: position 179,199,262 of record CM053141.1, read on the forward strand.
TTTTTTTTTAAGTTCTTTTGTTGGTGAATTGGAATCCACCTGGTTTTTGTATATTCACTTTGTATCTTGCTACTCTGCTAAATCTTTCTGTTAGTTCCCAGCAGTTTTCTTGTGGAATCTTTTGACTTCTCTGTGTATAAGGTAATATCATCTGGGAATAGGAATAGTTTTACTTCTTCCATTCCAATTAGGATGCCCTTTCTTTTTCTTGCCTCATTTCTCTAGCTAGGAATTCTAGCAGTAACGTTAAACAGGAGTGATGATAAAAAGCATCTTTGTCTTGTTCCCATTCTTTGTGTAATGCTTTCAGATTCTCGTCATTGATGAAAATGTTGGCTGCTGGTTCTGTATAACCCAAAAACCCACTGCTATCAAGCTGGGTCCGACTCATAGTGATCCTAGAGGACAGAGAACTGCCTCATAGTGTTTCCAAGGAGCACCTGGAGGATTTAAACTGCTCACCTTTTGGTTAGCAGATGTAGCACTTAACCCACTACACCACCAGGGTTTTGTATAGATGCCCTTTACTGAGGAATTTCCTTTCTATTCCTATTTCAATGACAGTTTTTATCACGAATAAGTGTTGAACTTTATGAAATGCCTTTTCTCCATCACCAAGATGATCATGTGATTATACTGTTCTAATAATGTGGTGGATTACATTGACTGATTTTCTAATGAACTATCCTTGCATACCTGGTACAAATACAACTTGGTCATGATGTATTATTTTTTAATATGGTGCTGAAGTCTATTGGCTAGAATTTTGGTGGGAATTTTTGCATCTATATTCATGAGAGATATTGGCCTGTAATTTTCTTGTAACACCTTTGCCTAGCTTTGGTATCACATATCATCTTCACAGAATCAATCTGGGAGTATCACTTCCTTTTCTGTTCTCTTAATTAGTTTGAGCAGTACTGGTGTGAGCTCTTCTTTGAAATGTATGGTAGACGTCTCCAGTGAAGCAGTATGGGCCAGGTTTCTTGTTGTTGGTAGAAGTTTATTACCTCTTGAATCTCTTCTCTTGTTATGGCTCTTTAGCTTTTTTATCCGTTTGTTAGCCTAGGTAGCGTGTTTCTAGAAATCTGTCCTTTTTCTCTCAAATTTGTTGGCATATAATCTTTCACAGATTGTCGTGATCCTTTTGATTCCAGACAGGTCTGTTACAATGTCTCATATTTCATGCCTTACTTGGGTTATTTGCTTCCTCTCCTGCTTTTCCCTTGTCAGTTTCGCCAATCATTCGTAAATTTTGTTGATTCTTTCAAATAACCAACTCTTAGTCTTGTTGATTCTACTTTTTACTGTTCTGTATTTCATTTATATTGTCACTAATCTTTATTATTTCCTTTCTTCTGGTGTCTGGGGGCTTCTTTAGCTGTTCTCTATTTGTTCAAGATGTAGGGCATGCATTTTGATTTTAGCCCCCCTTTTTTTGATGTGTTTATTGTTATAAAATAATCTCTTGAACATCACCTTTGCTGTATACGAAAGGTTTTTGTATGATGTGTTTTCATTCTTATGATTCTAGGAATATTTTAGATTTCCTCTTTGACTTCTTTTATTATCCAGTTATTTTTAAGCAACATGTTATTCAGTTTCTACGTATTTTTTCCCCGTGTTCTTCCTGTTACCAATTTTTACTTTTATGGTGTTGTCATCAAACAGAATGCTTTGTATTATTCTGATGTCTTGGATTTCATTGAAGATTCCTTTGTGGCTTAAAATGTAGTCTATCTTGAAGGATATTCTAAGAATTGGAAAAGAAAGTATTTTTTTGCTTCTCCTGGGTAGACAGTTCTATGTCTGTGAAGTCAAGTTGGTTGATTTTATGTATCTTTGTTGAATTTCCTTCTATATGTTCTGTCCTTTACTGAAAGTGCTGTGTGTAAGTCTCTTAGTATTATTGTGGAACTATTTTAATGAAGGGGACCCTGGTGGCATAGTGGTTAAGTGCTACATCTAACCCAAAAAGGTCGGCAGTTCAAATCTGCCAGGTGCTCCTTGGAAACTCTATGGAGCAGTTCTACTCTATTGTTTTAGTCATCTAGTGCTGTTCTAATAGAAATATTGTAAACGGATGGCTTTAGCAAAGAAAAGTTTCTTTGTAGCCTGCTCGGCCAGGTAGGTTACAAGCAGGCTACAAGTCCAGTAAGCTACAAGTCCAAACTCAAGATGTCTGCTGCAGGGGAAGGCTTTCCCCCCTGTCAGCTTTGGAGGAAAGTCCTTGTGTTGCATTAGTCTTTGGTCAGGGAGCATGTTGGCACAGGAACCTCAGGTCTTAAAGATGAGCTCTTCTCCCAGTACTACTTTCTGGATGGCATGAGGTTCCCAATTCTCTGCTTGCCTCTCTTTCCTTTTATTTCTTGTAGAATAAAATGATAAAAGGTGGTACAAGCCATATTCCAGGGAAACTTTCTTTACAGTGAAGAGAGGAGGTGATCTTAGGAAGGGATTTACAGTCCCACCCTAATCCTCCTCTTCAACACACAGTATAGAAAAATCACAAAATGGAGTTCAGTCATAAAATATTAGGAATCATGGCCCAGCCAAATGGCTAGACACAATTTTGGGGGGACACAGTTCAATCCATGGCATCTGTCCTACAGAGTTACTAGGAGTCAGGAATGGCTTGATGGCAGTGGGTTTGGCTTTTTATTTTTTTAGTTATTTTAACGGAAGGCACCGGCGGCCCTCAGGTTCCCCAAATGGTGCAGAAGGCACTGTTAGTCCTCAGGCCCCTGGTATGGGTGGCAGAGTGACTCGAAGGCACCCACAGTCCTCAGGCCCCTAGCACAGGTGGCTGAAGTAGAAAATGCTGCAAATCTATGGGACCCCAGCACAAGTGGCTGAGTGCCTCTGGTCTGTGGGCTCTCAGCTTAAGAGGTGATATGCTGGTGGGTATTAGTGAACTTCAAATGCATGCAGGGAGGGGGAATGGACAAACACAGGGGGGTGCCCCAAAGGCCTGTGGGCCTCTGAAATGGGGGACTGGGATGGGTGTCCTGGGTGGGACATGTGGACTTAACTCTCACAGGGTGGGAAGCACTCCTGCCTGGCTTTGGATGTGAGTTGCTCCACTTGGCTAAATCAGATGATAGGGTTTGGGCTGGGAATACTGCTTGCTTTGTCTCAATATAACCACACTATACAGGTTCACCTAGCAGAAAGCCAGTGATTCATAATTTTCTGTCTGTGTTTTTATATTTTCTTTTCTGCTTGACTCTCAGTCTGATTCTTCAGCCTTGTCTTTGATGCTCGGGGTGCCAAACTTGACATTTACATCTGATTCACATTGTTTTCTTGAGTCTCTGTTGTAAGAGGTATGTTATGAAGCATCTGATTACTCCACTATCTTGGACTGCCTCCTAAATGAATTTAAATGATGCACAGGAGTAATAAAATAGTAATCCTCACTTACATTCACCTGTTTGTCCAATGTAGAAGTTTGATGGTTCTGTATGATGTCTGTATAATGATGGATCTGTATGTTTGTTAATTGAATCAGGTGATTACTTCAATTGCAGCTACTGTTCCAGATGTGATCTTTTTACTAAAAACAAATAAATCAATACAATCCCTGAAACCCGGTACACTGTTCCATTCTCCCAAACCTGCCGGGGGCCAGCCCCGACACTTTACAGGGTCCCGCACGGAGGGAGGGAGAGGCGCGGCGGGAAATGAATCAAGGAGACAGAAAAGACTTTTCTGGTTTAAGGCAGCCCGACCCAGAGAGCAAGAGAGAAGGCTGTCTGTCTTTATTGTTTTTATAGTAAGAGTGACGTGATTTTTACCCTGCCCACTGACCACACAATCTATTGGCTAATTCAAAACCAAAACCTCGTGGTTGGCAAATTTGAAACCAAAATCCTCGTGGTCTTGAGGTGATGTAATTTTTTACCCTGCCACATGAGCTATTAGTTAACTGAAACCTGGTGATCCTTTTAACTGTCAAGGCTTTTTAGATAATGGCCTAAGGATGCCTCGAGCTCAATCAGTCCTACTTATACCTCAAGGTTAAAAGGTTCACGAGGAAGGGTCTAAAGTTTATGATCTCTATTTGTTCCTACTTTGCTCTTTATCTCTTCCTGCGGGGATAGTAAACATCTACCGTCCCCCACCCTATGTTCTTCTCAAGCTGTTCTAAAAAGGATAATTCCTTTCACATGGGTGGGGATGTGCAGTTGGGGGAAGTCAGCAGGGGTTGGGCCGGCCTTGCTGCTCTCAAGCTGGCTGTGTTAGAAATCATTCCTCTGAGCTCTTTCTCCAGAGATTCCTGTACAGGTTTTCCCAATATTATCTCACAGACCAAGGGGGTAGTAAAGGGCCCCTCTCAGAAGGCATCTCCCCTGATCCTTGTGCCAGGAGAGGGGGGGGTATCTTTTTGAAGAAAATTTGATTAGGAAGCCAAATAATATCAAGGACAGTAGGCTAAAAAACATGTCACAGGTGAGATGCTTCAGCCCGTCATTTGCAGGAGCTCGTGACTTTGTCTACAAGGCTGATGGCGGACCTCCGCATCTCCCCCTTTTCTGTTTTTTAGCTCCAGAGCATGTAATTTCACTTGTATGGTCCTTATGGTCTGTCCGAGCTGTCGGAGGATGACTGGGAAGAGAAAAAGCAGTATTAGAATTATGCCAGCACAGATGCCCAGATTTATCAAAAGAGAGCTCCAAGATTCTGTGGATAAGGCCTTTTTAAACATATTTATGAAGTTAGATGCAACCTCTTCGGCTGATGTTATTTGCAAGGTTGAATGACTGATAGCTTGTATTTGGGCATGTAACTGTGTTATGTTAAATGCAACTGGTGAGTCATTCCAGACTCCTTGTAGATGGGCCTGTACCTGTGGCCATGTAAGGTCTGTCTTGTTGTAAGATAATGGAGTTACACAGATCCACTTGTATTTGGTATGACAGGAAACAGACAGGCGTGTCTTTAAATTGTGTAGCTGATTGCCAATGTACATAACAGTCTCTTCTAGTGCATTAACCTTATTTTCTTACTTTCTATCTATAATTTCTTGTGTGGCTAATGTTAGTGAGACATTTCTAGCCAGATTATTAACATAATGAGCTGTATGGATTTCTTTTGAAAGAGCTATGGAGGAGGCAGTCACTGAGGTTATAACTCCAATTAAAGCAGTTATCCCTAATATTAAAGCTGCAACAAAGCGTCGAGGACGACTGAGGTAATCTGTTACTATTTGTAAAGCATGCAAACCTGAATCTTCATACCATTCTCCTGTGAGATCTACAGGCAGTAAGCATAAGGGGGTTGTCTTACAATAATAAAGGTAAGGGGTGACATGGAAGAATTTAAACAATTGCTTAATATACAATTCTTGCAGGTTACAAATACAGTATCTTTTTCAGGTACAATTGAGAGAAAGCCATTAGGACCCGTGGATATTATAGCGTAAGGAGAGGGAACACAGGCACGGACGCTGAACATCTCAGGGGTCGTCTTATGTGGATTTATGAGGGCAATAGGACCAGTAGCTGCAAACAATCTATACAGGCCTGTCTGGAGATCATTGACATTCTCTGGTTTGTATATGGGGGCCACCCATCCGGGTGAGTACCAGCGGTGTATGAGCCTTGTGTTTGGAAGGGTGGAGGCAAACCAATTAAATAATTCAGGGCTGTCAGCTTTTAGATCTAAGTAATTAAATGAGGTGTGGGAGACAGACCAGTCAAGAATATTTGTGGATCTATTGGCCTGTTTATATTTAACTCCAAATTTAGGAAAGATACAAGAAAACCAGGTGGGAAATCCTTCTCCATTCACTATTGGTTTCCAATGGTCTTTCTGTTCTAGGGCATTTTTGCAAGGTTTAAGCTGACTTGGAGGAAGAGACTGTGGGGAAGCGCTGGATTTAAAAGGGTTCCCCAACAGTCTTAAATATATGTACCATAGAAGACGAGGTACAGCCCTTTTTGTAAAGTCATGACTAGGGAAATCAGCCAGCAATCCATCATAGTATAGGGGGATACACCCCGTTATGGCTATATTGGGATGAGTACTGGCACAAATAGGGGGAGCGTGGCTGCGCCCAGAATAGTCAAAAGGGGAGGTATATTTGGCCATTATGTAGCTATCTTCTTCCCCCCCGAGGAGCGCTGTATGATTAGTGAAGACTGGGATGTCAGTGAAGTCCCATGGGACTGGGTGTAATAAGGGAGGGTCAGGAAAGAAAGTCCAATAAGGGACTGCAGCTACAGGGACAAAAAATACCTCTACAGTGAGAATAGCAGCCATTGCAATAAAAAGATGTTCTGCTGATGAAGGCGCGCCCTGTGACCATAACAGCTGCTTTGCCTTGTCAGCAAGCCACTTGATTTGTCCCCAAGTCGGCGGACGTGTTTCTCGGGTGCGGCGAGCTTGTCGGCGATGGTGTCGTGAAGAGATGGCTAGACGGGAAAAATCTTGGAAGAAAGAAGTGGTAATATCTGAAGAGAATTGATAAGGGGGTGGAGGAAACGGGGGAGCTGGTGGGCACCAATTGCATGAAGCCTCCATAGTGGCTTCCTCGTTGTTAAGTGGACTTCCCGGAGGAAGTGGTGTCTGGCTGCGTCTCCGGAACGACAGTGGGTTGAATTAACCTATCAGGAATCCAGATAGGGAAATCAGTGTCCTGGGGAAAAAACACAAACAAAGCTTCTGCTGCTGGTTAGTTTAAGTAATTGATAACAAAAAGGGCATGATTTAATCTCCTTCTTGTAATTTGGTAATTTGAATCTTTAGTGTTTGTGCGCTCTTTCAACTATGGCTTGTCCTTAAGGGTTATATGGGATGCCCGTGGTGTGTTTAATGCCAAAGGTGTTGCAAAACTTTTGAAAGCTTTTAGAGGTGTAAGCCAGAGCATTATCTGTTTTGAGATGGGAAGGAATCTGACAATATGTAAAACAATAAAAGAGGTGTTGAATTACATCTTTATAAGCTTCTCCCGTGCGGGCCGAAGCCATAATCAAATGAGAATAAGTGTCAATGCATACACGGACATAGCAGAGTTTTCCAAAGGAAGGTATGTGAGTAACATCCATCTGCCAAAGTTGTCCAGCCTTTAAACCCCGTGGGTTAATTCCCATTGGTAAGGAGGGTTGCTGAGTAGGGCAGACACTGCAACCTCTTACAATAGAATGGGCTTGTTCTCTCGTTAGTTGAAACTGAAGGCGAAGGGCTGTGGCGTTTTGATGGTGTAAAGCATGGCTGTAGGATGCCTTAATAAAAGCCGGGAGGATTTGAATTCGAGTATGAGCATCAGCCAAACGATTTCCCTCTGTAAGAGGTCCAGGCAAAGCTGTGTGTGCTCGAATGTGTCCTATAAAAAATGGAAGAGCTCTTTGATGAATTAAGTTCTGTAAAGATTGTAAAAGAACTATGACAGTACCCTTTGTAGGATATAATGTGGCAGTTTCAATGTGAGGAAATAGTCTGACAATGTATTGGGAGTCAGTGTATAGATTGAATTTTTTGTCATACAGCTTTGAAAAAACTGCACACACTGCAAGGAGTTCAGTCCTTTGTGCAGATGTTTCTGAAGTCTGAATTCTGTCAACAGTGTGATTAATAACAGTAACCGCAATCCCATTGGAAGAACCATCAGTAAAAACTAATTCTGCATCATCTAGCGGGGTAAGGCTAGTCAGCTGTGGAAAGATGAAGGAATGCATTTGAGCAAACTGCAGAAGAGGGCTCGCAGGTAAATGATATTGAATTTCTCCCCTGTATTCACAAACTGCTATTCCCCAATCTGTATGACTTTCTATAAGCCACTGCAGTTGTTCTTTAGAATAAGGTACAATAAGGCAGGGAGGCTCGAGGCCGAAGAGCTCTCTGGCTCTTCGTCTCCCCTTCATTAGGAGAGTGGCCATTAAAGATGGATAATCAGCAACTACCTTACGACTTAGTGAAGGCAGATGTAGCCACTCTAAAGGTCCATCCTGCCAAAGGCAGCCGGTGGGAGAGTGTGGTGTATGGAGTAAGATTAATGACCAGAGTCTAGTATAGTCTAAGCGGGTAATGTATTGACTGTTCAACGCCTGTTGGACCTTTTTAAGTGCCAGTTGAGCCTCAGGTGTGATTTGTCTGGGAGAAGTAGGGTTAGGATCTCCCCTAAGGATGTTAAATAAAGGGAGAAGGTCGGCAGTAGTTAATTTTAACAACGATCGTAGCCAATTAATATCGCCAAGCAGCTTCTGGAAATCATTTAAAGTTTTTAAGTGAGCAGTTCTCAAGACAAAAGGAGGATGAGTTACTGTGGTGTCATTTAACACACGGCCCAAGTAAGAAATTGGAGGCTGAGTTTGGATCTTATCTGGGGCAATTACCAAGCCTTTAGCTTCAAGGGCAGAGGTGAGTGCCATTAAGCACTCCTGTAAAAAAGAACGATCAGGGCAAGCTAACAAAATATCATTTATACAAAGAATGAAATACATCAATTTAGTAACAGCATGGTTCATTGGGATAATGCTTTAGAGGAGAGAGCTCAAATTGTAAGGCTCCCGTGATTCTATTGTTGTATTGATTGCCCTTAGGTAACAAACGCACCTGGCACAGGAGCCTCAGGGGTGAGGCTGAATGCAGAGAGAAAATGAGCTGCCTGTCCCTTTAAATTCTCTGTGCTTGCCGGCAAGTGAATAGTCTGCTCCTTTTGATTTTCCACGCTTGCCGGCAGCAATGGCTTGACAGGTTTTTTAAGCTCCAGCTCTGAGTCAGAAGTTTGCTGTACTGCATAAGCTTGTTGAGGGACCTCAGAAGGAGCCGCCTCTTTTAAAAGGATCTTAGATATTAGGAGAGGAGGCTCAGAAGAGGAATTTCCTGTACTAGGTAGGGAGCAGTATATTAAGTTCCAATAAGAAAAAGCACTTAAAGGAACGCCATCCGGCCCCTGGTCGTGGTAAATTTTTTGTATGCTATGACCAATACGTTCCCAGGCTTCCTTATTCAGTGCACCTCCAACCGGGAACCAAGGACAAGACTTTTGAACAAAATCCATGAAAACTGTTAAATCTTTAGTGGAAATCTTAATCCTTTGTTGACATAAGAGGTTCTTAATCACCTTTACAAAGAGTTTTCTTTGCTTTAACTCTTTACAGCCCATAATCTTTTGTTTGTTAACAATCTATAAAGAATCCTGGTTTTAGAACTCTTTATGGCACACAACTCTTTTTGCTAAGAAACTAGAAAAGAAGAGGTTCCCAAACGGTTTCAGGTATTGACTCTGGATTAGAATCGTCCCTTAATACCAAACAGTACAAAAAAGAGGTATCCTCCTGGAGAAACGCCTGGCAGAGGCAAGCGAGAACCCAACGAGGCTGATAGCGGAAAGAAAACAGATAGCCAGTTCCTTTAAATCCTCTAGTGGCCGCGGCAGCGGCTGCTGCTGATGTAAAAGCCTTTAGAGGCGCCTGTGAGCAGAGAAAAAAAAACCGAGCAGTTTGTTCTTTTAAATCCCCGTGGCTGCGGCAACACGGCTACTGCTACTGCTAGCGGTTATCTCAACAGGTTTTTTCAGGTATCGACCCTGTGTCTTCCCTGATTCTTAAAGGAGCCACAGCTATTTAGGAAGAGGAGAAGAGAGCAGTCAGAAAATAACAGATTAGATTCCAGTAAGAAAGATATTTACAGAGAGGTCTCTGTAAGGAGTCTTCTCTTGCTTTAGACTCCCCACGGCACAATCTTCATACTTCAATAACTATAAAGAATTCTTTTTTAGAGTTCTTTATGGCAAATAAGCTTCACTTGTTACAAAAATCTATAAAGAATCCTTTTTTTAGAACTCCTTATGGCACAGTTCTTCGCTCTCAAATAACTATAAGGAATTCTCCCCGTTGGAATTCCTTATGGCTCCTAAGCTTAACTGTAAAGAGTCTGCTTTATTCTTTAGGCTCTCTACGGCACAATTCTTCGCTCTTAAATAACTATAAAGAATTCCTTTGAACTCTTTATGGCACGTAAGCTTCGCTCCTCATAACTATAAAGAATCCTCCCTTTTTGGAATTCTTTATGGCACAAACATCTCAAGTTCTGATTACTTGTCCCGTCACTTACTCATTATAACGAATGAGGGGGCCTGCAGATCCCCAGGACAAGAGTCTAGCTACCCCGAATCCTTTTGCTTACCCTCGTTCCTGCCGAGAGATGAGTAGCGTCGACGGTTCTGTGCTTCCTACCCCGTCACTTTGGAGTAGGGTCCGCGCCTTCCCGAATGATTATCCGTCCCATCAGTTACAAGACGGAATCCTATCCACTACCCCCTTAACAGAGGTGTGGCGTCGGCGAGATTACCCTCCGTGCCCCACGTTCGGGCGCCAGATGCCGGGGGCCAGCCCCGACACTTTACAGGGTCCCGCACGGAGGGAGGGAGAGGCGCGGCGGGAAATGAATCAAGGAGACAGAAAAGACTTTTCTGGTTTAAGGCAGCCCGACCCAGAGAGCAAGAGAGAAGGCTGTCTGTCTTTATTGTTTTTATAGTAAGAGTGACGTGATTTTTACCCTGCCCACTGACCACACAATCTATTGGCTAATTCAAAACCAAAACCTCGTGGTTGGCAAATTTGAAACCAAAATCCTCGTGGTCTTGAGGTGATGTAATTTTTTACCCTGCCACATGAGCTATTAGTTAACTGAAACCTGGTGATCCTTTTAACTGTCAAGGCTTTTTAGATAATGGCCTAAGGATGCCTTGAGCTCAATCAGTCCTACTTATACCTCAAGGTTAAAAGGTTCACGAGGAAGGGTCTAAAGTTTATGATCTCTATTTGTTCCTACTTTGCTCTTTATCTCTTCCTGCGGGGATAGTAAACATCTACCGTCCCCCACCCTATGTTCTTCTCAAGCTGTTCTAAAAAGGATAATTCCTTTCACATGGGTGGGGATGTGCAGTTGGGGGAAGTCAGCAGGGGTTGGGCCGGCCTTGCTGCTCTCAAGCTGGCTGTGTTAGAAATCATTCCTCTGAGCTCTTTCTCCAGAGATTCCTGTACAGGTTTTCCCAATATTATCTCACAGACCAAGGGGGTAGTAAAGGGCCCCTCTCAGAAGGCATCTCCCCTGATCCTTGTGCCAGGAGAGGAGGGGGTATCTTTTTGAAGAAAATTTGATTAGGAAGCCAAATAATATCAAGGACAGTAGGCTAAAAAACATGTCACAGGTGAGATGCTTCAGCCCGTCATTTGCAGGAGCTCGTGACTTTGTCTACAAGGCTGATGGCGGACCTCCGCACAAACCCACTGCTGTTTAATGAATAAGGCAAATTAATTTGCCAGACCTCTTGATTCCTGGAAGTTGAGGGCTATGGATGTCACACAGCTACTAAGTAGCTCAGCCAGAACTAGAATCTGTTTTTGTATTAAAATAAGATTTACACACAAAATACAGAGCAGAAGGAATATATTGGATATTTCTTTATTCTCAGAAGATAATGTATAAAATACATTCATGGTGGTCAGGATTATGTCAACGTGGCTACTCCATACCTGGCTGCTGTATTAAGTGGCAGAGCGGGGTCTGTGGTGGCTTCCCGCCCCTCAGCTCTCATCTCTCCACCTTGCACTACTACTGCTGGTCCGCTCACATAGCCAGGAGCTCCTGCTCTCTTCTTCCAGCATCTGGTTCCTGGACTTGAACTAGCAGCTGTTGGATTCATCAATCCTTACAGCTGGTGCTTGAGAGTCCTGCTCCCTGACCTGCCAATCCTGGATTCACCAACCTCTGCAGCTCCATCTTGCTGCCCGCTTGGGACCCAGCGATCTACACAACCAGTGATCCAGAACTCTGGTCTCTGACCTGCTGACCTTGGGTTCATCAGCTCCCATGGCCATGTGAGGCTTGTGCCCAGACTTGGGACATTCAGCTACTGTAATTGCGTGATATCCGTCCGTCCGTCTGTCTGTCCACCTATCCATCTATCTTTCCTTTTCCTTTATATATATTATAAATCTTTCCTTGTACCTACACGTTATTGGTTTTGCTTCCCTAGAAAGCCCAGCCTAAGACAATTTGGTACCGACAGTAGTTCTAGGGAAACAAAATCACAAAAATGAATCCTTTCAAGTGGTTCTTGAGTCTGGCTAATAGTAACGCTGTTGCTAACTCTGCTCCTACTAGTAAAGAGTGCCATTCTAGTCCATGGGCTGAAGTGGTGGTACACATTCACAAAATAGCCCCACCAATAGATCAGATATTGGTGAAAGGTGATGCTTAAGGCGAAAACATGTGCGTTAACTTTTTAAAATTATGTGCAGATGAGAAGTGTAAGGAAGCTGGTTGGCTGGTGCTACTTGCATTAGATAAGCTGGTGAAGGAAAGACATAAGCTCAGGGCTTTGGAATCAAAGCTCTCATGTCATACGGGACCTAAAAGCTTTGACTTGTGCTTTACAAGAAAACCTCATTACCTGTAACAGTAGAGCTGATACTGGTGAAAGCCAAACCCAGATGCTTATTAGAGTGGCGGAATTGCAATGCCAACTCAATTGCCAATCTCGAGAAGTATCTGAAATTAAAGTGAGGGCATTGATTGGGAAAAAATGGGACCCTGAAACCTGGAATGGAGACATATGAGCAGATGATATGTAAGCTGGGGACACTGAGCCCCTCACTTCCAGTGAATAACTCCTGCCAGGTGAACCACACCCATGTAAAGGGATTACTTCATGTTTGTCTGCTAAACCATCCTGGCCAGTATCGCCATTATCCCCCCCACTCCAATCTGAGATTAGCTGTAGCCCAGCTGCCTCTGAGCCCCTCCCTGAGTCATTGCCTGCGGCATGGCCTAAGGCAGATGCTTTTCAAGAACAGGAAGGTTCTAAAAACACTTTCACTGCCAATTTTGGCTTCTAGATCTGTAACTAGACTTATGTCCACGCAAGCCCCAAAAGGTGAAGCACAAAGTGTGACCCAGGAGGAAACACACTATACTCCAAAGGAACTACTTGACTTTTCTAATACGTACAAACAGAAACTTAAGGAATACGTGGGGGCATGGCTGCTAAGGGTGTGGGGATAATAGTGCAAGGAACATAAATTTGAATCAGTCTGAATTTCTTGACATGGGTCCACTGAGCAGACTCTTCATTCACTGTTTCAACTCAAGAAGTTAGAAAAGGACCTAACAGTTTGTTTGGCTGGATTGCTGAAGCATGGCTGATACGGTGGCCTACACTAAATCAAGTTGAATTGACAAACTTGTCTTGTAGTGTAGGAGAGGGTATTCAAAGGCTTAGGGAAATTGGCATGCTAGAGTGGATTCATTCAGTTAGACTTTTCAAATCCACACACAGAATGTCCAGAGGGTGCAACTTTTACCATAATTGTGAGAAACAAATTTGTGAAGGGAGCTCTGGGATCCTTGTAGACTGCTGTGATTGCCATTTTGTGTAAATCAGATACGACAGTGGGAGCTGCCCTAACTGAATTAAGGCAGCTAACTACAATGAGGCTGACTGGACCCCGTGGTGGTAGGGGTCAAGTGGCTGCACTCAATGAACAAAGGCAAGTTGGGTATGCTTACAATAATGGACAGCGGAGGTAAAACAGTAATCGTAATAGTCTGACTCATATGGACATATGGAACTGGTTACTTAGTCATGGTGTCCCTAGGAGTAAAACAGATAATCAGCTTACTAAATATTTACTTGATCTGTATGAAAGGATGAACTCCAGGTCAGCTGAACAGCAGTCTAACTCAAGTCGCCAGAAGAGAGTCATGGTCCCTCAACCAATTCCCAGACTTGAGGGAGTTTAAGGACCAACAATCCCTTGAATGAAGAGGAGGCCAGGTCTCTTTGAGGAAGAATTCTAATACACTGTCAAAAATGTATATTGTTAATCTTTCTCCTGCCCTTCCCCAAAAGGCTCTATGGCCTTTTATGAGAGTGACTGTTCACCAGGGAAAAGGAAATAACCAGACTTTTCAGGGATTACTGGATACTGGCTGTGAACTGACACTAATTCCAGGAGGCCCAAAACGTCACTGTAACCCACCAGTCAGAGTGAGGGCATATGGAGGTCAGGTTATTGATGGAGTCTCGGCTCATGTTCATCTCACAGTAGGTCCAGTGGGTCCCCGAGCCCATCCTGTAGTGATCTCTCCAGTTCCAGAATGCATAACTGGAATAGATATACTCAGCAATTGGCAGAACTCCCACATTGGATCCCTGCCCAGCAGAGTGAAGGCTATCATGGTGGGAAGAGCCAAATGGAAGCTGCTTAGAACTGCCACTGCCAAGAAAATAGTGAACCAAAAGCAATATAGCATTCCTGGAGGGACTGCTGAAATAACTGCCACCATTAATGACTTGAAGGATACAGGGGTGGTGATTCCCACCACATCCCCATTCAACTCACCTATCTGGCCTGTGCAAAAAACATATGGATCTTGGAGAATGACAGTAGATTACTGCAAACTTAACAAGGTGGTAACCTCCAATTGCAGCTGCTGTTCCAGATGTAGTTTCATTGTTTAAGCAAATTAATACATCTTCTGGTGCTTGGTATGCAGCTACTGATCTAATGTTTTCTTCTCCATAACTGTTTCCAAGGACCAGCAGAAGCAGTTTGCATTCAGCTGGCAAGGCCAGCGATACACTTTCACTTGCCTGCCTCAGAGCTACATTAACTCTCCAGCCCTATGTCATACTTCAGTTTGCAGGGATCTTGATTGCTTCTCTCTTCCACAAGATGTGACACTGGTCCATTATATAGATGACATTATGCTGATTGGATCAAATAAGGAAGAAATGTCAGTGTCCCTGGACTTATTAAACATTTGCATGCTAGAGGGTGGGAAATCAATCCTACAAAAATTCAGGCACCTTCCAACTCAGTGAAATTCTTAGGGATCCAGTAGTGTGGGGCATGTCACACTATTCCTTCTAAAGTGAAGGATAAGTTACTGCACCTGGCTGCTCTGACAACTAAAAAAGAGGCACAGCGTCTAGTGGGTCTCTTTGGATTTTGGAGGCAACATATTCCTCATTTGGATGTGCTACTTCAGCCTATTTATCACGTGACTCGAAAGGCTGCTGCTTTTGAGTGGGGCCCAGAACACAAGAAGGCTCTACAACAGGTTCAGGCTGCTGTGCAGGCTGCTCTGCCACTTGGGCCATATGATGCAGCTGATCCAACTGTGCTTGAGGTGTCAGTGGCAGACAGAGATGCTGTTTGGAGTCTTTGACAGGCCCCTGTTGGTGAATCACAGCACAGAGCTTTACGATTTTGGAGCAAAGCTCTGCCATCCTCTGCAGATAACTACTCTTCTTTTGAAAAACTTTTGGCTTGTTACTGGGCCTTAGTAGAGACTGAACGCTTAACCATGGGATACCAAGTCACCATGTGTCCTGAGCTGCCTATCATGAACTGGGTATTGTCTGACCCACAGAGTCATAAAGTTGTATGAGCACAGCAGCACTCCATCATTAAATAGAAGTGGTATATATGATACTGGGCCTGTGCAGGACCCGAAGGCACGAGTAAATTGCATGAGGAAGAGGCCCAAATGCCCATGCTCTCCACTCCTGTAACATCACTAATCTTCCATTTCCCAGTTTGCACCTATGGCCTCATGGGGAGTTCCTTGTGACCAGCTGACTGAGGAAGAGAAAACTCATGTCTGGTTTACAGATGGCTCTGTGTGATATCCTGGCACCACTCAAAAGTGGACAGCCCCTTTCTGGGACCTCCCTGAAGGACAGTGGTGAAAGCAAATCCTCCCAAAGGGCAGAACTTAGTGCATCTAGTTGTTCACTTTGCTTGGAAGGAGATGGCCAGATGTGCAGCTGTATACTGATTTATGGGCTGTGGCCAACAGCTTGGCCAGTTTGTCAGGGGCTTGGAAGGAGCGTGATTGAAAGATTGGAGACAAGGATTTATGGAGGAGAGGTATGTGGATAGACCTCTCTGAACGGGCCAAAGAAGTGAAAATATTTGTGTCTCATGTGAATGCACAACAAAGAGTGACCTCAGCAGAGGATTAGTTTAACAATCAAGTGGATAGGATGACACAGTCTGTGGGAACCAATCCTCCTCTTTCCCCAGCTACCCGTCATTGCTCAATGGGCTGATGAATAAAATGGTCATGGTGGCAGGGACAGTGGTTATGCATGGGCCCAGCAACATGGGACTCCCACTCACGAAGGCTGACTTGGCTACAGCCACTGCTGAGTGCCCAATCTGCCAGCAGCAGAGACCAACACTGAGTCCTTGATATGGCACTATTCCTCGAGGTGATCAGCTGGCAACCTGGTGGCAAGCTGATTACTGGACTACTTCTGTCATCGAAAGGAAAATGTTTTGTCCATACTGGAATAAACACTTGCTCTGGATATGGATTTGCCTTCCCACTATGACATGCTTCTGCCAAAACTACCATCCACAGACTTAAAAAGAATGCCTATCCACCGTCATGAAATCCCACACAGCATTGCCTCTGATCAAGACTCACTTCACAGCAAATGAAGTGCGGCAGTGGGCCCATGCTCATGGAATTCACTGGTCTTACCATGCTCCCCATCATCCTGAAGCAGCTGGCTTGATAGAACAATGGAATGGCCTCCTGAAGATACAATTATGCTGCCATCTAGGTGGCAATACCTTGCAGGGTTGGGGACATGCTCTCCAGGAGGCTGTGTATGCTCCAAACCAGTGTCCAATATATGGTGCTCTTTCTCCTATAGCCAGGATTGATGGGTTCAGGAATCAAGGGGTGGAAATGGGAGTGGCACCACTCGCTGTTACCCCTAGTGACCCACTTTCCAAGATTTTTGCTTCTTGTCCCCATGACCTTATGCTCTGCAGAGTTAAATGTCTTAGTTCCAAAGAGAGGAATGCTGCCACCTGGAGACACATCAACGATTCCACTGAACTGGAAGCTAAAATTGCCACCAAGCCATTTTGGGCTCCTTGTTCCTCTGGATCAACAGACAAAGAAGGGAGTTACAATACTGGCTGGTGTGACTGATCCTGACTATGAAGATGAAATTGGATTGACATTATATAATGGAGGTAAAAAACAGTATGTTTGGAATGCAGGACATCCCTTAGGGTGCCTCCTAGTACTACCATGTCCTGTGATTAAGGTCAATGGAAAACTACGGCAACCCAACTCCAAAATGACTGATAACAGTCCAGACCCTTCAGGAATGAAGGTTTGGGTGACTTCACCAGGCAAGGAACCATGACCAGCTGAGGTGCTTGCTGAGGGCAAAGGGAATACAGAATGCGTTGTATCAGTTATGGCCACATGGCCAGCTGCAGAAATGAGGACTGTAACTGTTATGAGTATTACTGCTTTGTATGTGTGTGTTGGATATTTTGGTTAACTAACAAAACGTAAGATGTAAATGGGCTAATGTATTTTTCAGTTGTACATGTGTTAGTTATATCATGTTAGACATAAATACGACTTTGTAATTGTACTCCTTCAGAGACTGTGGATGGTATGGTGGGATGTGTGCAGATGCCAAGTTGACAAAGGGTGGACTGTGGTGATCAGGATGTCAACTTGGCTACTCCATATTTGGCTGCTGTATTAAATGGCAGGGCAGGGTCTGTGATGGCTTTCCGCCCCTCAGCTCTCATCTCTCCACCTTCCACTACTACTGCTGGTCTGCTCACATAGCCAGGAGCTCCTGCTCTCTTCTTCTGGTGTTTGGTTCCTGGACCTGAACTAGTAGCTGTTGGATTCATCAATCCTCACAGCTGGCGCTTGAGATTCCTGCTCCCTGACCTGCCAATCCTGGGTTCACCAGCCACTGCAGCTCCGTCTCGCCACCAGCTTGGGATCCACCGACCTACACAACCAGTGATCTAGAACTCTGGTCTCTGACCTGCTGACCTTGGGTTTATCAGCCGTGGCCACGTGAGGCTTGTGCCACGGCTTGGGACATTCAGCTTCTGTGATTGCATGAGCAGTTTCCTATATCTATTTATATATATCTTTCCTTTTCCTTTATATATATTATAAATCCTTCCTTGGACCCACATGTGTTACTGGTTTTGCTTCCCTAGAAAACCCAGCCTAACACAACACTGAATCAGATGACTACCTTAGCCTTTAAAATTAATGTAGACTTTGAAAACTTCAAATGTGTTTTCCAAATGCTTACAAAAGCAGATCATTACAATATTCTGACATAATTTAGTGCTGATAAGACTATTTACTGTAAATATCCAGAAGGTGGCTACTTGTCTGTTTTTACAGACATTTACTCACATCTCATAAAATATGGCTGATTATATTTGGTTTTCTCAATGGATTTTATGTGAAAACTCTGACTTATTTACTTACTTCAAGTAGCTTTTAGAGACTTATAAAAACAACAATGATACCCAAAACCCACATGCTCAGGTCAGTTTTATAGATAAAGCTGTTTATATCCTGTTTCCCATCTTTTACTGCCATGATTTCTTGAAATCTGGTAGGCATTGGCTCAATCAGAATTCTGCTTATTTTGAGCCAGCAGAGGCCTAGGTGAAGCACTTTTAATTTCTGCTCAACACCTTTACCGGAGACACCCAACATCAGATATTATTTAGCAAAAAATCAGTAATATGAATTAAGATTGCTTTTAACAATCTTGTACTGAGTAACATCTGCTTGTCATAAAGGTTATGTCTTTATTGTGTCTTGAATCCTTCTTGCAATGAACTAATGATCTTAATTATATAGCAAGGACATCTGGGTAGTGCAAATGGCTACGTACTTGGTTACTCATCAAAAGGTTGGCAGTTTGAATCCACCCAGAGGTGCCTCAGAAGAAAGAGCGACTGATCTACTTCCTGAAGATAAGAGCCACTGAAAATGCTATGGAGAACAGGGCTACTCGAAAACATGTCAGGTGATGATGAGTTAAAAACTCAGTGACAACCTTTTTAAAAAAATTATGTAGCAAAAAAGTATAAAATAATGATTTCCTCTTTGTGGGGGAGAAACCCAACATATATGACTTACTTGTGCCAACATACAGACCATTGTGAGAGACTTTTTAAACTCTCTCTCTCTCTCTCTCTCTCTCTCTCACACACACACACACACACACACACAATCACACACACAATCCAAGCTTCTTCATTTTAGCAGACACTACAGTCTCTTTCATCCAACCAGGGAAGCAGAGGGGAGAAGGGGGATAATAGGAGGAAACGGACTGTTGCAGTTTGGAAATGAAATAAAAACTCTACTTACCCATTTCTTCTAAAAACATCTTTTCAGGTTTTGTTTCAGAATAGAAATAAATCAATTTAGTCTAAGAGAGAATTCTAGTAGACTTAATGACAGATTAACTATTACAGGTCACTTACTTCTGGTATTACAACCTATGTACCTGACTTCATCTGTTCCTTGTTCCCACCCCCATTTCCTTCCAATCTTTACATCTGCAAAAAGCCTAAACTTTACACTCATCTAGATTTTTAAAGCAGTTTTGGAAATTTCCCCCACTGTTCTTGATGCCAGATCACAACAGGAAATTAAGGACTTAAATTCTGTAACTATTTTTTCAAATGAAAAGGCATACATATTTATTTTGAAACTTTGGTGGCGCAGTGGTTAAGTGCTATGTCTGCTAACCAGGGTTGGCAGTTCACACCCCCCAGGCACTCCTTGGAAACTCTATGTGGCAGTTCTACTGTGACCTCTAGGGTCACTATGAGTCAGACTCAACTTGATGGCAGTGGGCGGGTTTTTTAATATTTACTAGTAAAAGGATTTTGATGGAAGAGTGACAAAACAGAGTTTTGTGTAGAAAATAGAAACTTCAAATTGCAGTACTCAAGAGGTATT
This sequence comes from Heterohyrax brucei, assembly GCA_028571685.1. Taxonomy (NCBI): domain Eukaryota; kingdom Metazoa; phylum Chordata; class Mammalia; order Hyracoidea; family Procaviidae; genus Heterohyrax; species Heterohyrax brucei. Next base: position 179,219,050 of record CM053141.1, read on the forward strand.
TAAATGCAGTATTCAGGCAGGCTTCATTCACCTTCACCATCATAAGAATGCTATTAATTACTCACCTTCCCACTAAAACTTTGTGAACATCCCTGATTTTTTTTTCATTTGATAAATTCCTAGAAGAAGTCTTCAAAGTGCTATGAAAAATCAATACAACTAAGCCACAGCCAAGTGCTGTCAAGTCAGATCCGACTCATGGTGACTAAATTAGTGCTATTATAATAAAAATTAGAAAGATTGAGAGGGAAAGAGATGGATGTATTATAGATAAATTAAATCCTTATCTATTATCAAGAGAAGTAAATGTATAACTGAAAGTTGATAGATCAAGACTGGAACACGCACTTCATGTGAAGATATTTAGATATATGGGTGGAAATTACAAGAAATTAAAATAGAAATGGCTAATTGGGCAGAAAGAAGACTGTGGCTTGTCATTACAGGGCTTTTCATACTACTTGTTTTTCAGCCATGAGCATGTAGTACTTTATAAAATATTAGAATTTTGAAATAAAAAAGCAAATTTAAATTTAAAAAGTATTTTATCAATTTATTATCCAGAAAACAAAGTTATGGAGTCTCTTGAGGGCTTTTTTGATGGCCTTCAATTACTACAGTAATTTCATGTCTATATGTTTTTTTAAAATTTTTACTCTGGTCCTTCCAAAAGTTTTGCAGTACCTTAGAAAAACACATACAAGATAGGAAATAAGTGAGGAAATTGAGGTAAAGGGAAAATATGTACAGGAAAAATAAGGCAGAGGACCAAAGAATCTGTTTGAAATATTTGGGATAGTGGTTAAGAATGAAAACCCCTAACCTTATTTTACACCTGCTAAATCCAAATGTCTAGAGAAATGCTTGGGAATCTTCTTGTAGCAGCCCTGATAACTTAAAGTTATGAAGTAACTGAAAGAAGAAAAGGAACGATTAATAGTAGTAGCTACTAATGTCATGGTATTTACACCATGAGAGGTAGGGAAATGCACACTGTGAGACAATTTCAAAGAGTACATTAAAAGATACTGTTAACCGCTGTTGACTCTGTCTGATGCTGACCCCAGGTGTTGGAGTATGACTGTTTCATAGGGTTTTCTTGGCTGTAATCTTAATGGAAGCAGATCACTGGGCCTGTTTTTCACAGTACTGTTGGATGGGTTTAAATCACTAATTTTTAGGTTAGCAGTTGAACGTCAACTGTTTGTCCCACCTAGGAACCTTCACATTAAAATAACAATAAATCTTATATAAGCTAGAATCATCCCTTTGCCTACTGTATTTCCACAATTCTCTTCTGATTTCATTAACATTCCTATAACTACCCTCACAGAAATGAGGGGACTGTCCTTTTGTCCTCTGACTTTACTCTCAACTTGAAGAAGTTTGTTCTGGAAAGTTTTCTCTTTTCTCTTGGTTCAATTTCTAACCCACTATACTACTTTGCTGTACCAGGTGCTTTGGCATCTTTTTTATGTATCACATCAAAATGTTAAATAGATACTCAAAATCAGAAAATCCTATGTATCAACTAGGCAAGTGGTATTTAATCTTCTACTGCTTATATTCCTCTTATTCTCAAAACACTTTCACATGCTTCATTAAAATGTAAACTAATTTTTCAAACTTAGCATTTGATATATCATAAATATAAAAGTGATTACAGCTTAACTTTGCGATGACATTAAGAATACATTAAAATTATACATGAAAGTATACAGCTTACAGTGATTGCTGCTGTAGTTTTTGTTCAATGATATCTGAAAAACAAGGAACTTTTTTTGAAATAGCCACACGAATGTCATCACTCATATTAGAGTAGCGTCTAGATTTTGTTTTAAAATGTAGAAGTGATGAAAATCCCAAATCACAAAGGTATGTAGTTGCAAATGGCACAAGTATTGCTACAGCTGTCTTTGCCAGGTTGGGAAACACTGTGAATTGAGTACACCAGAAATCCTCAAGCTTCATCGTCTCAAATTCCATTAGGATTTGGCCACTAGCTCGTAATTCAGCAAGATCATTTTTCAGTAAATCGCCATCACTGACAAAATCCAGATTAAAAAGAAATGGATCCAGTATCCATTTACTTGCCTCATCAAGATCTCCAACAGAAAAATATCCAGGAAAGAAGTTGCTCAACTGTTGCAGATGCAGTGTTATTTCAGCTGCAATGCACGATCCTTCACTACCTGAAACAACTACTTCTTCAAGAAAAGGGAAGTTGGTAAAATTTCTCTTCTCAATTTGCTTTAGCCAAAATGGAAACTTCCTGACAAAAGCAGATAACTTCTCCCTAGCTGATACTGTGTTCATCCCAGTCCTCTGCATAGATGCACTAAGTTCATTTAGGTGTTTGAATAAATCTGCAAGGTAAGCTAGATGAATTTTAAACTCTTTATTTTCAAAGCCATCAGCTAAATTACTGCTTTGGTAGTGAAGAAACTTATTTATTTCTTCATACATTTCAAAAATATGAGTAAGTATTTGGCCTCGAGAAAGCCACCTCATTCAGTATAGAAAAGAAGGACACTGTACTCTACACCAATTTCTTCCAAAAAAGCCTGAAAGAGGCGATGATTTGGAGCTTGTCCCTTGATGAAATTTATCACCCTCACCACAGTAAACAGGGCATCCCTCAGTTCTGATGGTAACGTCTTAATAACAAGCATATGAGAGTTCAACATATAGTGTGTGATCACAATATGAGGTACCTCTTTCTTTACACAGACAGCAAATTCTGAATTTTCTCCTAGCATAGAAGAGGCACCATCAGTGCAAATGGAGCCACATACATCAAGTGCTATCTTACGTTTCAAAAAGAAGTCTCTGAAGAGATTGAACATATCTTTTCCTTTCATGGCTAAATGCAATGGTTCACAGAATAGGAATTCTTCTATGATCTCTTTTTCTTTTATATATCGTACAAAAGCCATGAGCTGACTACAGTTATCCATGTCAGTTGTCTCAGCAAGCTGAACACCCACTTTAAGACGACTGGCTTTGATATCTTCCAGAACTTGTTGTAAGATATCCTGGCTAATTTCATTAATTCTAGAATGGATCACATCATCTGATAAGGGAACCTGCTGAAGCTTCTTTTGTGCATCTGGTCCCAAAACTATCTGTGCTATTTCCAATGCACAAGGTTTCACTAGTTTTTCAGCTACTGTATGAGGATTCTTTTCCTTGGCACAGAAATACGCAAACTGATATGAGGCTTGTAATAAAGCATCCTCTTGAGACACAACTCCAAGTGCTTTTAAGGTTTCACTCTGATCCGATGGTGCTGGCATATGCTTCGGGCTGTTGACATCATGCCCAACTATACCACCATGCTGTCTATGAAAATGGTCTGACAATTTTGATGGTCTGAGATCAGCATTTGAAAATACTGAGTTACACAAAACACACTGTGGGCACTGAGTTCCATCAAACTCTGTTGTACAGGTGAACCAGTAACGAACATAGTCATCATTCCATTTGCGTTTCTTTGACATGGCACACAATAATTCTCAGGTGGTACTCCAGAGATGCTGCAGAATTTTGCTCTGGGAGTAAAATATAATCCATACATTAAAAATTAGTGGCTTACCAAATTAAGTCAAAGCCACATCACATGCCATGCTGCCATCTGTGTATGTGTCAAGAAATATCCCACAACATGTCACTTGGCCATGACAGCATGAAAGTCAATTTAAGAGTAGCAACTCATAGCTAATTTCCTGGAATAAAGGACTTGCCACCAAGTTATATATAGAAGATGTAAGTTTAGGCAAGTTGCACAGTTATATCTAAATTTGTGTTCAATGATGTATGCTCCAAACAAATACGGCACATTTTAACCCCCAGAAAGGGCACCTCACTACCATGCCCTACTTCCATCTTTCCCCAAGGATGCATGCACTCTCAGATAAGGACCACTGACTAGAGGAGGACTAATTTGCTAAATACTCTAAGGAAGGGCAGATTATGACACAGTAACTAGTTATTTCTAAGATTAAATAAGACTGTCTTGAACAGCTTTGACTCCAACTTAAGCAGAGAATTCCAAACAGATCTTTAAGTTTGATTAAGCCATCACTGATACAGAAATAGGGCAGAAATTTGGCTCAGAGCTTCCTTGCTACGTAAGTATAACACACTTATCAGTCTGTGATTCACATTACCTATGTAAGAAAAGCAAAACAAGGTGCTCCAGAGAAAAGCAGCTACTTTTATCACTGAGACTTCAGAAAAATTCCTCACAGGAGGATAACTTTTAGAAAGGAATTTCAAGATGCTTATTCATGTAGCTAATGCTCCAAACAACAGTCAAGAAATAAGGTAAACCACGGGATGGAAAAAAGTTCCCTTTGAAAGTTGGGCTCAACACAGGACAAGAAATAGAAGACAGGGTTTCTCCAGTTTAGTAAACTGAGGAAATCATCTGAGTTCCTTTCTAACAGAAGTGCAGATTCCTAGGCTCCAATCCCAGAGATTCTGATTCTTTGGCTCTGGAGAAGGACCCCAGAATTTGTATGTTAAATAAACATTTTAGGTAATTCTTATGAATAAAACTACAAGAGGGATCCTTAATAAGGGATGCCCATCGCAACTGCTGAGAATCTTTTCAAAGTACACATGTCCTTGCACTACCTCAAAACAAGCTATCTTAGTAGGGTAAAATAATCTGAAATAAAATTGTACAATGATTCTAATGCACATTCTAGTGAATAGTCACAGGAACAAAAGCATATTCCTCAGGTCACTCCCAAGATCACAGACATTCTAGGCTGCCAAGGGAACAGTCCAAACGACGTAACACACACTTAAATGTCGTGAGCTGATGACAACTTCCTATGAAAGTAGGGATATCCAAAATGAAAGTCATACCTTTTCTCTTTTTATCTCTATTTAGCAACAAGCAAAAGTATAATCTATAGGTAGGCTTAACTACTGCTTACAAAACATTCTATCTCTACAATAAGTGATTGCCAAAGTTCTATCTGACAATGTAGCTGAAGTAATTTAATAGAGACATATTTAACCCAAGTGCCCACTATCAAAATAAAAAAAAAAGTCACAAAAAAGTAAACCAAAGTATTGAAGCACTAGTTTTCTAATGGATCTGCAAACTGTACTTCTGTGTAATTAATAAGTTGACCTGCTATATAAGCCAGTTAAATACTGGGGCTATCTGTCAGTAAGGAGGATCTTAAGTTTAAAGAGTTAATCATGTCTTCTTTTATTAAGTAATATGATTTAAAATAATAAAATTACTTGCTGAGCAAAAAATAAAATAAAAATGCTTTTCTTTCTCCAGTCTATTATGTACATATTTTTGGAGGAAAAGGGGTGAAGAAAATATTCTGCTTTAGTTTCATTAGAAATCATCACAGAATCTATGGAGAGTCTATTCCTATCCATCTGAATAAGCTACTCGTTTATAATTTTGATTTAAGATTTACCTATTTTAGACAAAAACAGTTTTTTTAGGAAAATCCATTTGTAGTAATCTCTTCCATCTACCTCAAAAGAGAATAGGTAGGCAGAATTTTCTAGGTCCTCAAAGATGAACTTACCACACAGTAGGCTTGCTTGGGCTTTGAACCTCACAGTTTTCACATGCTCTATTGTGGTATTTAGCAATCACAATATCCTAGAAAATGTAAGCTGGATCCAACTTGATGGCATTTGGTCTAGAAAATGTAAACATTAAAAAAAAAGCATTATCATGGTAAGGAACTGTTACTGTAGACAGGTGTGGTAATAGCACTGTGACTGCTTCATAATAAAAAAGTCCTTATCTATTAATGCGGCAACCCTGGTGGCATAATAGGTTAAGTGCTGTGTCTGCTAACCAAGAGGTTAGCAAATCCAAAAGGTGCTCCTTTGGAAACCACGGGGCAATTCTACTCTGACTTCTAGGGTCGCTATGAGTTGGACGCGACTCGATGGCTGTGGGATTCCGATATCAGTGATCCAGACTTAACTATTTACAAGTAAAATAAAATGATTAGGATTTCCGTAATTACGCACACACACACACTGGGGTGGCGACAGATGAAATACAATAGGCCTTGTGCCTGTTAACTGTTACTGATGAAGCTGGAAAAGGTGGATCACAGTTAACTGTTGCTGATGAAGCTGGAAAAGGTGGATCACAGGATGCATCATTATACTATTTTCACTATTTTTATGTAGGTCAGAATATTTCTATACTAAAAAGTAAAATAAACAAAGTATTATCTCATTAAGCTGGAAATAATGTTTTCAGAATGGTTGTTTTAAATCTTTTGAGAGGTATCTTCAGAGGCTGAAAGATCTAACAAAGTAATATGATTTGAAGTAGAGGTAGATATGGAAAAGTAACACAATTAAGAATCACTCAAATAAAAATGGTCACATAACAGGAATATTTAGAGCATGCTAATATGTACTTCAACAGTGGTAACACCAAAGCGCAATCGTAAACCTAAATCTTCATACCGAATACAATTCAACATCTAGCTAGTTCCTGCCTACTCAAGTACATGGTACGTGAGCGTGTTTGCAGAGGTGCAGAATTCAGTCATTACGTTTAACATTTAAATCAATCAGAGAAAATGGGACAGGAATGCAGTGGAGTATGCGCTCCAGAAACGGTTATCTGGGATCCTGACCTCAGTTCCTCGAATGGAGATGACAACAATACCTACCTTATAGTGTGGATGCAGGGTTTAAGTGTGGGAATGAATGTAAAGAACAGGCAGCTCGTGACTGGTAGGAGCTGTAGGGATTAGCATTACAAGAATTCCGAAGATTCTAGAGCTGGACCGGGTTTGCTACTGCGGGCCAGCAGCGAAGCAGGAAGAGCTCCGCTCAGTGTCCACTCGCCCGTCTCGGAGCCTGAGGCGGGAAATCGAGTCAGGCAGCCCCGTTTCAACCTCCAATTTCTCTCCCCGCTCAGCCGGCGGCCCAGCCCCTGGCGCATCAGAACCAGCGAAGGTTGCGGTTCTTCAAGTTGGCAGAGCGCGGCTGCCATACCCAACCGCGCGATCACCTCTGCTTCAGCCCCGGGGCGCGTCCATCCGGGTTCTCCCAGTTGCTTTCCGCGCGAGTACCCGGCGATGCCTTTCCCGCACGCAGGCGCATTAGCAACGGGTTGAGGGACCGGCTGGCTTGAGTATGAGCATGCGCATTGGCTCTTTCCACTATTTCTAGGTTTTGTACTTGGAGCTGAAGGTTTCTGCAATTGATTGTATCAGCCAGAAACAGTGAATCAGAAAATTCTCAGGAATGGAAGGCACTGTAACGTCCACATCGTTTTCCTTTTTAACATTCAAAACAAAACCCCACAGCTGTTGAGTGGACTCCGACTCATAGTGACCCTACAAGACCAAGTAAAACTGCTCCAGTAGTGTCCAACGAGCACCTGGTGGATTTGAACTGCCGACTTTTTGGTTAGCAGACATAGCACTTAAGCGTTACACTACCATGGTTTCTCTTTTAACATCAGTGCACCGGAAATCAAAATGGATGATGGATTTCCAGCTGTTGTGTTCTCCCGCCCACCCAGGTGTCCCCACCCTTTCCCATTAAATCAGAGTCTGTGGTTGAATTTCCTGAGACTTCTCATCCATCTTGGGGAAAAAGGTGATTTTGCTTTAAAGAAACAAACCCATATTAGATCTCAAAGAAACTAAAAAAAATAAGATTGTTAAAACAAATCTAAATGCACATCTTTCCTATTTCTGGAGTAGTTTCTTCCAGAATTCCTATAGAACTAGTGAATAGCAATTTATCTATTTGGTATGGTCAAAGCTTGCTAGAAGCATTCCTATCTCAAGACTGCTAGTGGTGGGGGTAGAGGACAACAATCTGGGAAACATATATCCTTTCCAGATGTAAACATGTAAAGATTCGGATCCTGGTTAAAGTTTCTGCCAGTCAAAGAAATTACAGACCAACTATCCTGGTCCAGAAACTAACCTGTTGACTTGTTGCTGTCCAATCCATTCCAACTCATAGTGATCGTATATGAAAAAGTAGAACTGAAGCAGACTGCCCTTTCTCCAGACAAGTGGCTGGTGGATACAAATTGCCTGTCACTGTATCACCAGAGCTCCACAGTCCAGAAACAAGGAACTTAAAAATACAAAAAAAAGGCATGTGTCATGTGTGCACTGATTTTATACATTTATAGAAGACTGTCTACTGGTTTCTTTCTAGAAGGGAGGAGAGTGGGGAGAGGAGGAGACAGGTGTTTTTGGGAGGATACTATCAGTAAAGAGTAAAAAGGAGAGGTGTGCTGTCACAGGGTAGGGAAAGCAGATAAAGCTGTAGCAAAGCAGGCATGCAGAATCGACTTGGATTGTGTACTTTAACTTAATTATAAAGACATATATATATATATACATATATATATATATATACATACATACATACATACAAGAAAAGAGCAGGCATTAGAGAAGCATGGCACTTTGTTGTCAAGAATTTTGGGCTTGTTTCACCTGCATGCTTATTGCAAAATACAGGCATTATCCATTACTCACTCCATGAAACTCTTTTGATGATGAAATATCTGAGAATTTATAGCACATAGTTCTAGCACTGAAAAGGCTGCTATCTTAAGGCACCTAGTACTGCTGTAGCAGAAACACAAGTGGATGGTTTTAATAATAGAAACTTATTTCCTCACAGTAAAAAAAAACAGAAACAACAAACCTACTGCCGTTGAGTCGGGTCTAACTCATAGCGACCCTAGAAGTCAAGAGTGGAACTGCCCCCTAGTTTCCAAGGAACACCTGGTGGATTTGAACTGCTGACCTTCTGGTTAGCAGATGTAGCACTTAACCCACTAACCCACCTCACAGTAGAGTAGGCTGAAGGTTCAAATTCAGGGTGTCAGTTCCAAGTGAGGGATTTCTCTCTGGCTCTGGAGGAAGCTCTTTGTGGTCAGTCTTCCCCTGGTCATGGAGCTTCTCAGGCACAGGGACCCTGGGTCTAAAGGATGTCCTCTGCTCGTGGTGCTGCTTTCCTGGCGGTATGAAGTCCTCTACTGTTTTTGTTTCCTATTTTGAGAGATAAAAGATGACACAGGCCACACCCCAGGGGAAGTCTCTTTACACTGCTTCAGGAAAGTAACCTGGGTAAGGGCATTACAATTGCACCCTAATCCTCTTTAACATGAAATTTACAAACACAAAATGGGGGACAAGCACACAATACTGGAAACCGTGGCCTAGCCAAACTGGTAACACACATTTTTGGGTGACATGATTCAACCCATGACAGCTATTACTGAGATAATAAAACCAAAATTCAAATCAAGACTAATATTCCAGATATTATCTTTATTACAAAATTGAAACAGAAGTACAATTCTGGATATATTTGACTTCTTCCTCAAATCAAGAATAAATGAGACCTCACAGAGGAGGGCACTAAGGCCCAGAAAGGTTAGAGGACATATTTTTATTGTGGTTGTTCAAATATCATGCCATTTTCTAATAAAAACTCACAGAAGCTACCTAGACTTCCTGCCAGGCCTATAACATACTCTTCTATCAAATATTTGAAATAAAGCTACAAAACACTCAATTTTCTCAGGTACACATATCTTTACTAACCAAAGATAAATAAAACACAAAATAGACACCATATCTGGCTTTATATCTTGTCCCTGTTAAGAATATGAAAACATAAAAAAACTGACATTAAAGCAGACAAGAATGAAATTTCTGTTGTTTTAATTTCATACTAGTATGAAGTTGACATAAGCTGTTCTCACTGATTCCATTCTGTTAGTATTAGCCCACAACAGTCTTTACAGAGGTTTGAGGATTATGACAATCTCAGTTACCAACATCTGTATAATCTATCCCTGTAGTTCACTGAAGAAAACTTCAACTTCAGGCTTCGTCTTTCGCAAATTTAATACAGAAGGTGACACCTGCTGGCTATACAAGTTAAGTGCAACGAATTTTGTTACAGTCTATTCAATTTAATACTCACAGTTGTTAACATATAGGCAATCACAGTTAAAATAACAAACCCATATCCTCTACAATAAAACTAAAGATTATTATGTCTAAAATCACTTGTCCAGAATGATAAAAGACCAAGTGCTGACTGGTCACCACTGATTCAAAGATGAGGAACTAATTATTTTTCCATCGACATAATTTAAACTATGTCAGGGCTAACACATCTAGTACTGGGGAAGAAGCAAATGTATTAAAAGTTCAAGTTTTCATACTCAAGTAAAAAACGAAACATCGCTATTTCGACTGACATGGAACAAACTGTTATTCACATGTTACACAGATTTCCTTTCAGGGATTCAAAGCCCAAGGTAGAATAATTTTTTAGCTTCAATTCCTGCAGGAAAACTTCAGAAGACAAAGGTAAATATTTATGTATATAATTATTAAAAAAAAAAAGAGTTCTTTATTCTGAGAAATCTAATGTATATCAAGAAATGTGCATGTACAAATACTAAAGAGCTGTGAAATCTGATGTAAGTAGTGCTGTAAAGAGTACACTTAGTAGGTGGTGACCTGGGGACTCTTTACACATCAATTATGTAAAACTGAAAATACAATCTGAATTCCCATTTAATGTACTTTCTTTGTTTTGTTTCTTGAGCATGGAAAGAAATGCATTTACTATGGGACTTCTGGAAGCTTTATTAAAGTCAGGCAGCAAGAAAAGCAGACAAAGATTTTTCCATCTACAATTGTCAGCAAGTAGCTGGTAAGAATACATGTGCTGTGTCCATCCTGCATGCCCTGCTCTTACTATTGGCCAAGAAAAGAAGCCATGGGGTCATCTGGCCTTTGACGTTTCATTCTATAGGCCTCCATTTCCTCTTCTGTTGGTTCTCGGGTATCATAAATGCTATTATAAGGCCGCTTCCGCTCATCAGTTTGCATGATTTCTTTGACATGAAGAAGGCGAGCCTCTTCTGCATTCAGTGCCTGTAGTGAGGGGAAAAAAAATGAGAACCATGGCTCTACAGAACATCTCTTTCACTGAAAAGCAGCAGAGAACCAAAACCCTCTGAATATAAACTGCTACATCATAAACCTGGACTGCCTGAAACAGCTTGGGAGTCAGTTCTTTCACTGTTGAACTACAGCTACTGGCTGGTAATTTCCATAGAGCACAAAAGTCTCTGCTATTTTTAGTCAATGTTACATAAACTCTATTTAATAAGGAAACTGGAATGAAGTTCATTTACAGATAGAGGTCCACAGCTGATGATTTTGGTGGAGACTGTAATTCTATGTTTCCCAAGAACTTATTGAAAAACATTAGTATTATGGAGCTGGAAGGTAATTCTTTCTGGGTAACATGTCAATAACTCTAAAATTAACAACTTATAAAGCACAATTCTTCTGAGCATTAGTGACATTTATTAAATACTTCAAGAACTTAATTCCTAGACCCACAAAAATACCCATTTTATTCCACTGTTACTGGTTGCCACAGATTCGACTCTGACTCCTAAAGACATTAGAGGACAGAGTAAAACAACTGTCCCATAGATTTCCCAGGCTGCTATCTTTACAGGAGCACATCACCAGGTCTCTTCTCCCTTCGAGTGACTGGGTGGGCTCAGGCTCCAATCTTTTGGTTAGCAACCAAGAACTTAACCACTATACCACAAAGCCTCCTTATTCTAATTCTACACCTGATATAATGTGATCCAAGAAAATCACTCAGACTCTGGGCTGGTTTCTTCATTTTCAAAATCAGGGAGAAAGGATGACATGTTTCCTAAGGTCTCTTCCAAATACGGAAGACTGTTACTTGTCAGTTTTACTGTTTAGACTTCACAAAGTACCTTTTTCAATTTTTCACGTTTTTCTTCACCATCGCTATCTGAACTGCTCTTTCGATGTTTCTTCTTCTTTTTCTTCTTTTTTTCCTCTTTTAATTTTTCCTGATGCATCTAACAAGGAGCATTGAAATACACTATTGTTAATGTGAAAACAAACCTTGTTAGTGCATATTTTAAAGTTCTTTGTCCAATACTTAAAAATTCAGGACAAATGATTACAGATATACCTCCATGAGGCTTTGAGGTTTCTTCACGGACTCTTCTCCAGTTATGTCACTTGGAAGACAATCTTCTGCATTCTGTACACGACAAATTCATTTAATTTGACTTCAGTGTCATAATTTCCAATACCAAAGTAAAATTTGAAATATAAGATGTTCATCCTGAGTTTGACATAAAAGTTCTAGGCTGTTTTATAGTTAAGCAGCAGATGACAAATACTTACAGCAATCTCCTTCCCAGCTTCCCCAGTACAGTAAGAAAACTTGACAAAAGAGTGACAGCACCTGTATCCCCAACGGCCTTCTTTCCAGTAAGATCCCCAGATGTGCTGCAGAGAGAGACATTACTTTAAAAGGAAGCTGAAACAGAGTAGTTTTATATACTGTGGGTAGGAATATAAAATAAAGAAGCCCTTTTAAAAGGCAATTTGGCATAAAAATGATAGTGATAACAAGATGAACAGGGAGAAGGTGGCTGGGCCTCAAGTGTGAGAAGCAAGCATACGGTTACAATGGTCTTACATTCTATTCCCCCAAAACTATGAACACACACATACATACGTACCTGCACATACATATAATAAATGACTTCGAAAAACTGAGAAACCCTCAGTCTACATTCCCACATGGCAGTAGCTGGCTGTTGCTGAACAGCGGATACCCTCTTATACAGTCTGTCCTCTCCAGTCAGAACAACTTGCCTGGTCCACTTCATTCATATACATTACTGGGCTGGCTCTCAGAGGTCACTAAATTTTTGATCCCTGATTTACAGAGATAATTACAGCTTGAATACTTCAAGAGTAGAGCAAGTGACATGCTACGCTTTCTTACATGATGCAAAATGAAGTACCCTTTAACAACTATGAAATATTCTTATAAAAAATGCTTATATCTAATTAAGCCTTCAGACCCACATTCTCATTGATAAAAAATATGAGGGAGTTATATGATACCATAGAAAAACAGCCAAATATAGAACAAGAGACAGTCATCATGGTAGCTGACCTGATTTCTTCAATAGTCAATGCCAAGAAAAAAGGGATAAACATTTTAGAAAAAAGAGACTAGTGATGTAATATCCAAATAACAAATTAAACTTTGATTGGATCCAGACTTGAAAAAACAGCTATTAGTAAAAGCACACTCTGAGGACTATTTTGGAAAATGTGATTATGAGCCAGATATTAGATGATTTTACAGAAGTACTGTTAACTTTCTGAAGTGTGATGTTACTGTGCTTGTGTAGAATATATTTTTAGAAGGATATATGCAAGATGTTACTTATGGGTTGAGTATCATATCCGTTATTTCTAAAAATTTTATAAATACAAAAAATAAAATCTAAGAAATGTATATGTACGTATGCCCACAGTTATCTCAGCCCGTCACACACAAAACATATATGCTAAAATGTTTTAAAGAATTCTCCAAGTAGGTGGTCACTATGTAGTTAAACATAGTACTACTGTTATCTGTTTCCTATTTTTGAAAAAAATTCCTAATAAAAGTCAAAATTCTAAAAAAAACAAAACAAAAAAGCAAAGCAAAGACTAGCTAATGAGTTATAATACAGCGAAATGCTACTAAGGGCACAAGAGTGTTCTGGCTGAACACACCGTGTGATTGTTGATCTTCACATCCTCCTCGTACTTGGAGCAGGCAACGGCCCGCTCCTGTCCTTTGATGACTGTCCCATGTCTTGAGTACTCCACGTAGTCCTCTGTCTGAGCTAAAAGCAATTCAGCTGGAGGAGCATCCAGGTGTTCTTGGCCACCATACTAAAAGGACATTGGGCATTATTAAAGAAATTAAACAAAGATTTGTACTCAGATTTCTACTAAAGGAATCACTCCCCAAAAGAAAAGTTGTAGGAACAGGTTGTACTAAGTTTTGTCATACATGCAATGTGGGGAAAAAAAATGACAAAAATTTTTATAAGCAAACAATAGATGTCTCAGGTGTTACTCATCTGCTGAGTGTGGTAGGTTACAAAAATGTCACCAATTTCTCTTACCCCTGTATGTGTACCATTTGGCCAATGACTGTACTGCTCCTCCCATGAAGGGAGGGGGTATATTCTCTGCCTTAAAATCAGGATGTGGCCATGTTACCTGCTTCAGCAAACTAGAAGTTGGCAAATATTATTATCATCCAAGCAAAAGCCAGAAAACTACTTGTGCATACTGCATGTTTTCTGTTGCTATTCTCTGAGATCCCAAGACTGCCATGTAAAGGAGTAAGAGGAATTGGTCTCCTAGAGGATGACACAGGCCACATGGCACTTAAATGAACTATCAGAGACAAAGCTCTCTTTGGTAATTACCTTGCCAACTGAGAGATACCAGAGTGAGGCCATCTTAAACCATCCAGCCTCAGCTGAAAGGGTCCATCCCAAGAGACCCAGGTGACAAATCAGAATTGTGAGAAATCATAAATGTTTACTTGAAGCTACTAAGTTTGGGGGTGGTTTGTTTTTTCTGTAAAAGCTAACTGATTTAAAAAAGCACACAACTGCTGATTAGGATTAGTGGAAGGAAAAAAACATCTTCATGGAAAAAAAGGTACTCTCCCTGTATTGCATTCCAAATGTAAAATGTTTGTCTCCTAGTAATTACTCTTAAGTGTCATTTTTCTTCAGCATTTTGCCAAAATTACCTTTTCCAGGATGCTTTCTTTCTGCTGTTCTTTGAAATCTTCCTTTTTAACTTTGAATGATTTATACAACAGCTCTAGTTTTGTAGGATCTGCCTGTAGATGGACTTCAGATCCTTTGTCATAGGCTTCCCAAGCAAATACTAGAATAATCAAAAACATCCAAATGAGTGGCCAGCGACATGTTACACCCTCCTTGAAAATTAGCTTAAAACACTACTCCCAACATTTTATAAGCTGATACAAAATGTTGAAATGTACTTTTCAGTGTATATTAAATCATTCTTGAACCATGAATATAAGAGCAAACACTTACACTGTGTCTGAGCCATGGAGATAGTATCTCCTGTGTATCGGACGAAGTTATCTCCTGCATAACTAACCCTGTAAACACAAATTAAATGCAAATGTGTCAGAAAAATCAGTTTCTTTAAGGAACATTAATTCTTCTGTGACCCTATCACACATGATGTTCATTCTCATTAAGAATTAGTCTTATCTTTAAAATCTTCCTTCCCTCATCTTCAAATCTGGAAATTTAACTGGATACTTACTCATCTGGATTCTTTCCTGCATTGGCATAAGGATTCTCTCTCATTGCTCTGGTTTTGGGGTCATAATAAGCAGAATTTGGATCTAAATTCCGCAGATACTGGAAGAAAAAAAACAGTTTATAGATTGCATTAATGTTCTACTTACAGCAAGAAAAAAATTCAGTGGATTGGTAGAAGTTCATCACAAATGAAACATGTACGTGTGTATCTGGGGTACAGATGATGAGACAAAACACAATGGTACCTAGTCTTGAAATAATTCTGACTAGACTACCCATATACAATATGAGTAGACTTAATTTAGGCTGGAAAGACAAATGTTTTCAAATATGAATGTCAGATTGTCCAAGACTTACTTTTGCAATGTCTTCTCTAATCCTGAGATTCCGGACAGTAATTCGTCTCTTCGAGTCAAAATTCTGTCCTGGCATGTCAATATCATCTGCATATTTATCTTCATCCTCATCTTCACTGTTGTGTTCTTTTTCCTGAGGCAGAGAGAGGAGTGAAAACCTATTAAGAAAGATCAACATCCCATTCTCGATTTCTTTTGTTTCAACCAAACCCTTATTCACTTGTGCTAGTTGAAGCTACAGGTCAAGCTTTTATTCATATCAACCATTAGAAATTTAAAATTTTAAATGATTATCTAGGTAAAGAAAATATTTATTACCGTCTGAGAATTTGGCTCCTCCTCTCCCCACTGATGTTTTGGAGAATTCTGCATCATGAAACAAGAAAAAGAATTTGTAATCTTATCGCACTGAATTGATTGATTATTTAAATAAAGTTTAAGTAACATTAAAGATATATTTAAGATAATCTAACTGAACACATTGTCATAACTTTATTGCAATAACAGAAGTTCTGAATGCAAGTATGCCAGCCCAAATGGTTAATTTTATTAGACTGTCTAAAAAGCCAGTAAATTTCTAGAGCATTTTCATTAAGACTACAGTCACACAAAGACAACAGGAACATTAAGACAACCATAAGAAGCTCCAGTAGCACAATGGTTAAGTAACCAGCTGCTAACTGCAAGGTCAGAGGTTTGATCTCATAGCAGCTCAGTGGAAGTAAATGCCTGGTGATCTGTTCCCATAAACATTACAGTCTAGAAAACCCAATAGCATAGTTCGACTCCATTATAGAGGGCTGCTATTGGTTAGAAACAACTTGTATATGGAAGTTTTATGCTGCAGATAATGAATAAGCCAATTATGTAAAGGTATATGTATAAGAATATGATTTACAGTATTGTCTATCATAAAAATTTGGTGGGAAAAAATCAAATTTTAACACTAAAGGACAGGTAATATAATTTATGACTGACCAACCATTACACATGATCTCATCCAAGGTGCTGCAGAGTAAGTATTATTTGCTACTTTGGAAAAAAAAAATGGCAGGGAAATAAGAACACGTATTTGTATTGTTACATTTATGTTTACACAGAAATTCCAAACAGATTCACAAGGAAAATAAAAACAAAGTTATTGGGGTAGCGGCATACAGTGAGATGGAGCAGACAAGAAACAGGGCAGGGAGTATATTTTAAATCATTTTTGAACCATGCGAAATTATCTAAAATTAAGTAACATTGTGTCAAACCAAACTCACTGCCAATGAGTAGAATCAGATGCACAGCGACCCTACAGAACAGATTAGAACTGCCTCATAGGGTTTCTAAAGCTGTAAATCTTTACGGAAGCAGAATACCACATTTTTCTGTCATGGAGCAAGTGACGGATTCAAACTGCAAACCTTTCAGTTAGCAGCTGAGCGCTTTAACCACTGTACCATGAGGATGCCTTCAAATTAATGCTATAGTTATATATAGTTAATGACATAGAAATAGGTCCTCATGTATTACATATGGTTTAATTAGAAGAGCAATAATGACTTTTGTGCATAACGAGTTTTCTGAACTCTTGAAAGTTCTTTTGGATGGATAGACACAGCTAATCATTTCAATCCAAAAACAGTACATAAATAATTTATGGCATTATCCTTTCCAAAATGACTTCCTCAATTCATATTCATATTCCCATGAACAGTATTAAGAGCATCAGTTCTACTCTTCCTCTTCAACAGCACTTTTCTCTAAACTCTTTCCCAGTGAAAGAGATAAAAATCTTAACTGTTTTAATTTTTATTTTTCTGATTACTAAGATTTAATTTTTTAATTGATTGCTTTTATTACTTACAGCCTGTTCCACTAATTTTCCTGAAGCCAATTCTTCTTGTAGTTTTTGGGCTTTCAGTGTTCGTTTTGCCTAAAAAAGAAACATTTAGAATTTACTTAAAATTTACATAAAACAGAAAAACATTCAAGCGGACATTTAATTTTTGCATACTTAAAAAGGATAACTATTATTGTCAGAAAAGGCCAATAGCAAAAAGGAATCTCATTAAGATTTCTCTAGCTTCCAAACCTAAGACTGTCTCAACATTTACCCTAAAGCAGCAATGAGATGGGGAAGGAAGATTAATGGAAGAAGACAAATAGAATTGAAATGATCATAATGCCACAAACACAAACATTTATCCTAAGATCTATGAGTGTCTACAGAACAAAACATTGTAAACGTCTGTTTGGACCAAGCAGTTAATGCAGACTGAGTCAGATGGCATCAGTAGTCAACTGCAAAAAGCAAGCCTTCTGGCTAAAAGGGACAGTCACCACTTGACTGCAGATGACTTGCTCTGGCAAGATAGGCTCAGGTTGTGACATGTTTCAGTGTTCAAGAAAGGATGAAATCTGGGTTTTTAAGTGAAATCTCAAGAATTTGAAACATCGAGTCTAATTTAAAAATAATATGATGTGACTTTGGTTTTAAAGAAATAGAGGAGAGTTTGTGAAATAATAACAGAAAAAATTAGATTTAATTAAAATAAATTTCAATTCTCTGGAACAAATGCTATGTGAGACAAATAAAACAGACCCACAGGTAAGATACAGCCTGAGAATCACGAGTTTGCAAGTTCAGAAAGCCAAAAGCTTTGGACATGAAGCTGCTTTCATGTTTCCACTAACTTCTACAACTTAAGTAAGAAAATAAAGACAATCTAAGAATCAAACAAGAAGGAACTGTTGCCAAGTAGGGTTAGCACACTTTTATCTTCACTGTTCAGTTAAGTCTAATTCTACTAAAAAAACCAAACAAAACAACCCATTGTGGTCAAGTTGATTCCAACTCATAATGACCATATTGGACAGAGTACAACTGCCCAATAGATTCCAAGGCTATAAATCTTTATGGGAACAGACTACCACATCTTTTTCCCACAACTACTGCTGATGCTATAAACTAAATAACACTATTTTTATAAGGCTTTAAGCCACAAATAAAAAAAAGACTTACTAAATTAAAAATACAGTAAGAACATATATTCTTTAAGGATTGCAGGAAAACAAGGAATTTTGCTTACCAGGTCAACTTTGGCATATTCTTCTACAATTTTCATGTGTTCTTCTGGATTGTAGCCATTCCACCGATCCCTCTTCCCATCATAGTCAAACGTCAGCTGAGGCTGGACATGTTCATCTGGAGCTATATTAGTACCTGTAAATTTTGCTCCAACTCGCCTAGGCCTCTGAAAAACAGATACGATAATTTTTCCTAAGCACTGGCAACCCACAACAAAATTTCATGAAACCTTTACAGAGCACTTGGCGTGGCTTGGCTTTACAGAATTGAGTAAAAATACCATAGGTCAATTATCATTTAATCTTCAGCAGAAATTTTTTTGATGGTGCTGAACTAAGCCACTCAAATTGATTTTTACTCAACTTGTACACAAATTACTGTTGTTAGGTGCTCTTAAATCAGTTCTAATTTGTAGCAATCCTATATAAAACAGTATGAAACACTGCTCAAATACAGGTAATTAAAAAAAAAGGCATTAAGCTTTCTGACAAGGAAACAAGAAAGGAAGACTCTGGTGGCAATTTCCAAAATTCTCAAAAGTAACCTCACCTCAAAGCAGTCTTTCTTTTTGTGTGTCATGGCCCCACAGTTTTCACATGCTCCTTTGCGATACTTTGTAGTTATGGAATTCTATAAATGCAAGTAAGAAAAACAAATTATTTTATCTAAGTAAGTTAGAAATAACATTGGCTCTCATGATTACATTATCTAATGAAATGAACTAATCTTTAACAGGAAAACCAGTTAGAAGTCACCAAACATTTATAAATGAGCAAGTTTACGAACTTCAGCAATATTAAATTCATAAAAGAAAATCCAGAAGCTACAGTAGTATTGTTCATTGTTAATACCAGATAAATGGTTACATAATCTGCTGCAGCATTTTACAGTATTACATTAAGGATCTTGTGTTAAATTCTCAAAATAAAATCGCCAGTGTAAACAAGGACATATACATATGCCCACATACCTCTTTTACACCCCTCTTGTACCATTCTCCAGAGGAACTATACTGCTTTTGTTTCTCTGGCTGTGGCCTTTGGTGCTTTAATGTAGGTCTTTTTGATGGATCGATATACCATGGTACTGAAGAAATATACTGAGGGATATGAGGGTTGATGTCTCTGTGAAAAATTTAGAATACTTGAGAAAATAGCTTGAAAGTAATTAATATTAAAACTGCAAAGCTAGCATGTAAGGAAATAAAATTATGGGGCAAGAAGGAAAGGAAACAGTTGATAACTGTATGATTTCTAAAAAATTACGAAGTAATTTACATTACAGTTAAAAAACTTCCAACAAAAAACTAAGAATAGTGATATAAAGATGAGAGGTAAAACAAGATGGAACTATTTTGCTAATGAGTTGTCTTTTATCAGTTAAGAGTTGACTGACTAAAATAATAGTGTAGGAATATTGTTTAGAGATATAAAGGTGTCAAAGGAGTCTGGTAGCACAGTGATTAAAGTGCTTGGCTGCTAACCAAAGGACTGCAGGTTTAAACCCACTAGCCGCTCCATGAGAGAAAGATGTGGCAGTCAGCATCTGTAAAGACCACAGCCTTGAAAACCCTATGGGGCAGTTCTACCCTATCCTGTCCGGTATAAGTTGGAATCAGCTTGACAGAAATGGGTTTGGTTTATGGCGATTATCAATCAGAAAAGCTACAAAAAAGAAAGACATGAAATAGCCATTTCTGGAGCATGAGA
The DNA here is from genome assembly GCA_028571685.1 of Heterohyrax brucei. Lineage (NCBI taxonomy): Eukaryota > Metazoa > Chordata > Mammalia > Hyracoidea > Procaviidae > Heterohyrax > Heterohyrax brucei. The sequence continues at coordinate 179,239,432 of CM053141.1, forward strand.
TATGGAGTGAAAAGAGCTGAAAAGGACTACTGTTTTCCATTATAAGCCCTTCAGAATTATTTTATTATTAAATCTAACACATATTAGTTTAGATAAAGTAATAAAAATAAAAATGATGTAAATGGCAAAGACAGCTTCCTGCCAACTCAAAGAATGAGAAACTGATAAATTAGCAGACCTGGATTCTCAATCGAAAGAACATGCAGAAAAACTAAAATACTTACTTTCCTTCTTCATCAACTTCTGCAGGAGCATTACCCAGCTTTCGCTGTTCTTCTAGCTCCTTCTTCTTTCTCCAGTCCTCTCTGGTCATTTTCTTTGGTTCCTCCAAACTCATTTCTTTGGACCCAGTCAAGGGGGCAGCATTAACTGCCTCCACAGCTGCAGCTGACATGGTTGCCTGGTTTCCTCTAAGTGAGAGAAGAAGTAAGCTTATATAGTGGTTAGAAGGGAGGGGAAAAGCAGGGAGGAAAAAATACTAGACAATTAAAAAAAAAAAAAACAGAAAGTTTAGACTATAAACTAGGCTTTCATGAATACATCACTGTACCTATCCAAAACATATCCTAATAACACATACTGTGGGTTATATATAATGTGTCAATCACGTTTGTATTCTTTCATGGTATCCATAAAGGAATAATCTCTTTTCCCTCCTCAAAAGAAGCCTCTACATATTCCTAGAACTGTTTCTATCCTCATTCCTGATTTACCTACCATGAAAAACATACACACATGTATCTACAATTTTACATGATTTTTTCTCTCAGTATATATTCCTGATTTGCTCTGTGTATTGTGTCTCAGACTTTTCCACCTCACTAACTCTTGAGAGTAAGTAGGCTACCATCTCTATTCCCTTTCAAGGCTAAATGCCTTTAAAGAGTTACCTATACTCACTGACTTATTTCTTCATCTTCTACTTTTCCCCTCAGTCACTCTAACGTAGCATCTACCTCCTAGAATTCTACAGAAAAAGTTATCAATGATCAGTGTATTAAGGCCATTATCAACTGTTTCCTTCCTACAGTCTTATCCTTTGGCCTACCTGATACCACCCCTCCTGGTCTTCTTCTCCTGTGCTCCTCCAGTCTCCTCGGCTGGTTAACCCACTTCTACCTAGTCATTCAACACTGAATTTCTCAAAGCTCAGACCCAGGGCCTTTTTCCTCACTCTAAGCTCGACTAGTGGACAAGCTCATCCATATCCAAAGTTTCAATACTACTGATAGCTCAATTAATTTGTCGACTCCAGACCTTTTATACATTCTCATTTGTATATCCATCACCTTACTTGAGACTGCCACACAGAAGTCTCAGAGACATTGAAACTTAACAGGTCCTAGTGCAACTCACAACTTTCCCCCTGAAACTGAGTTCCCATTCACTGTTCTCTATCTTAATGAAGGACAACATCCATCTATTTACACAAATGGTCCACTCATACCGCCTATCTATTTCATTACTAAGTACTGTTACTTTCAACTCCTGAGTCACATTCATATTCATCTGCTGTTATTTTGACTCACAGTGACTCTAAAGAACAGAGTAGAGCTGTCTCACAGGGTTCCAAAGCAGTAGCTAGTGGCTTCAACATGCTAACCTTATTTGGGCTAGCAACTGTAGTTTGCCATAGCTCTTAACCAATGCACTACTATGGCTCCGTATTCATCTACTCCTCTGAATTCCCAATGCTACCACCTTTGTGTAAAGTGATACTTTAGTATTGTTTAGTTCCTTGCAATCCATTCTCCATGCAAAGCCAACTGTACAATTGTACAGTGTTATCTCATCAAACTAGACACTGAAGACTAGCCAAGTTGATGCATAAAATTAATCGTCACACGAACATTAAAACTCACTAATGTAGTGCTGCTCATATAATGTTAGTCCCAGATGAAACTGGAAGTTTTCCAGCAGACTTAGCAAAAAGGTTAAAAAAAAAAAAAGAAACAAAAAGTAATATTAAGTTTACAATCACTTAATGTATCAAAATATTATTTCAACAAGTAAGCAACATAAAAAAATCAACTGTTCCTTTAAATGTTGATGTGCATTTTTCACTATTTAGGTCTAGTAATATTTTACCTGCTCAACAGCCTCAACTGGCTAGTAGCTACCAAACTGCACAGTAAAGCTCCAACGGCTTATTATAACTTTCTTCTAACACATCATGCTCCCTTCCAGCCAAAAGAACTTGACATAGGCTCTTTCTCACTGGAATTGCTCAATGGCTGGGGAGTCCATGGGTCTACTCAAAGGGGTTCTGTGTCTAACCTACAGTAAATCTACACAATGTCCTAAGGATATTGTGAGGTGAAGACAGGTAACAACATATCTAACCATCTTCATTGCAACATACAGTAACATTACAACAGATGCATTAATTTTTAAAAAAGAAAAGAAAAAGAAACCATTGCCATCGAGTCAATTCCAACTCATCAAGACCCTACAGGACACAGCAGCATAGCCCCAATGTTTCAAGAAGCGCCTGGTGGATTCAAACTGCCTCCCTTTGGATTAGCAGCCATAGCATTTAACCACGACACCACCTTAGTAATCTCATTTACAGGTGAAGAAACGGGTGCTGAAAGGTTCCATCACTCTCCCACCGACACACGCTAGTAACAGACAGAGAAGCACTTAAACTCAACCCTGACTCCGAAGTCGGCTTTTTAAACCATATTTGTTTTATTCTCTCCACGGGGCACTGATTTCTGGGCCTAAAAGACTAAAGACTAAAGCTGCATAAAGCACACCAACATGTGCGTGGCCTAGAAGTTACCTTCTACAAATAGTAATTAACAGCTCTCATTTACTGAACACTTGCTATAAGACCTAAGACACTGTCTAGCCTTTTACATGTATTATCTGATTTAACTGTCACAGTAGTTTAGTGAAGAAGGTACTGTTGTCGTCACTTCTTGATTAGAAAACTGTAGCTCAAAGACATCCTTCTGCAGAGGAACCAAAAAGCCCGTCAATGTGGGTACTGGAGGAAGCCGATTCCGGTCTCTCCCTGTAGTCTGGGGACTGCTCAAGCTTTCCGAGGGCGTACTTAGGTTACTTCACAAAGGACAGACTCTAAGGTAGCCAGGCTCTTTCTCAGAGGGCGGAGGCTTCGGCGGCTTGGACACTGCACCATGTCTGAGACCCAGCACAGCGGTTCCTCCACCGTCCGGGAGTCCCTTCGCCCCTCACTGTGGCGTTCATCCTCCATCGCGAGGATGTAGCTAAGAATTGGAAATCTTTGACCGATTTTCGGAACTTCCTCTGCTCCAGGGTCTAGGTTTTCAGAATGTTCACTTACCCAATACAGCAGCTGCCGAGCCCCAAACCAGACAACAGAAAAAGTCAATGGCGCAATGTTTACTTCCGGCTCTACAACCTCCCAGCAGTCACTGCGGTAACTTCCGCTAGCGCCCAGTACATGCGTATTAAGAACTCTTTTGATCTCGAATGCATTTGCTTTTTTGATGTCGCGAGATCTTTAACCGTGGGTATTGTGCTGTTTTTCCAGCTAGTAAGTGAGTTTTGGTAGGTCTCTTCTTACGCTAGTGAACTTTAAAACTGATTAGATACTTTAGCTATAGGATGCTTTTAGAATCGCCGATTCTCAAGTCTCAAAGGGACGTTAAAGAAATAAGACAGTTTGATATCGAGAGTAGACAGCCGCTGATAGACTATAAACTTCGTTAGAAGAGTATGAAGTGAATGGGGAAGTTCGTGACGTATTGGCAGAAAAGTAGCTAAGATTAGTAGTATTAATTAGTTGCCAGGGACTGTATAAATTGCTGCGCGTGTGGTGAACACAAGCCTTCCTCTCTGGAATTTACACCATAGAGAAAAAGCAAGACACTAGGATAATTTTTTCAAATAATTTATTACAGTTTTCAGATGTCGCAATGAAAGGAATACCAGGTGTCGGAGCATGAGGTACGGTTTAGTAATTGTGATTTACGCGCCCTTAAGTGATCCTGTGTTAGACACAGATACTATAAAACGGTAAACGTTTTGAAAAAGAAAAAGCATCTGTGACATCCCGGTCATCCCTCTAAGATATACATGTAAAATAAAATACTGGAAAATAAACTGTTCTTTTGGTAGTTTAATATACAATGTGTCATGGATTGAATTTATGTTTTCCTAAAATGTGTGTATCAGTTTGGCTGGGCCATGATTCCCAGTATTGTATAATTGTTCACCATTTTGTCATTTGATGGAATTTTCTTTATGTTATAAATTCTATCAGTATGACTTAATAAGATTCATTAGTAGCAGTTATACTGCTGAGGTCTACAAGATTGGGTGCTATCCTAAGGCAATCTCACTTGAGAGATAAAAGAGATAGTGAGCAGAGAGACATGGGGCTCTGGTATCACCAAGAAAGCAGAGCGGGGAACTGAACACATCCTTTGGGTTCCTGTGCTGTGATGCTCACAGACTGAGGGAGGACTCATGACAAGGACCTTCCTGCAGAGCTGACAGCCAGCCTTCCCTTGGAACTGGTGGCCTGAATTCAGGCCTCATGCTGATGGACTGTGAGAGAATAAAATTATCTCTGTAAAAACTGTACAGTTGTAGCATTTTTGTTATAGCAGCACTAGATGACTGAGTGAATGTTTTTTCTTTGTGATGTCTAAACATGTTTCTAAAATAAATGTATTCTTTTTAAAAAGTAAAAAATTGAAAAACTGGTATCCCTGCCTCAAAAAAAAAGCAAAATGACAGATGAAGGAATAAAATAGTGTCAGACGAGCCTGGAAGTAGTTAGAATCTATAATCTTCCAGACTTTTTGTCTTAAGTGCCCTTGAAAGAATCCCTGAATTTCGCTTCAGAATGTTAAAACCTATTCACCCAAAATCATCAGAAACAAACCAGAAAGTACATCCCCCAGAGGCATCCTAGAAGATGCTGGACAAGAAAGTGGGAGCAGGCAGGAATGAGTCTTGCACAAGATTTGTTTCTGTGGAAGGGTGTGGAGGTAGGGGGACCAGTTTTAGAATGGTTCCTGTTTTTAATGCAGGATTAGATGAAACTAGGATTAAGCAGGGATTAGGTGCTATCACGAGGCAGAATGGCTTTACAATGGGTCTTTCCCAGTAATAGTTGAGAATAACAAAGTGAGTCTTGGGACATCTTTGGTAAGAAAATAGTGGTCACCCAGAGAGGGAATTGTTAGGAATTTACTGTATGACCTGGAGCTGTGGTGGTGCAGTGGGTAAAGCACTCAGCTGCCAAGCAAAAAGTTGGTGGTTGGAACCCAGCAGCCTCTTGGCCAGTGAAGGATGTGGCAGTCCGCTTCTGCAAAGATGTGCAATCTTGGAAACCATTTATGGAGCATGTCTGTTCTGTCCTATAGGGTCACTATGAGTTGGAATCAACTCAAAGGCAATGGTGTTGGTTTTGAGTTTGATAGGACTTTGGGAGAAACAGTGCTTCCTCTTAACATTGCAACTAGCTTTATCTGGTTCATCCTCCAGCCTGATTATGGAAGTGCTGATTTTCTCTTATTTCAGGTCAAGCTGATTTTCACACTTTGAATTCCAAACAGGGAGTTCACCTCTTTTAGAGGGGTAAAGCCCAAAGCTACTCTAATAATGAGCATTGAGTCTTGAGGAGGGGGTAGCCAGTTTGGTTTTCCTTTTGGAAAGAAGGAATAATTAACTAAAGTTAATTATTAGTAGAGGTGGTTCTTAAGGCTGACAGAGATTGGTGAAAAAAAAGGGAAGATGTATCCTAAGGAGAGAAGATAAAGCCTCAAACACATAATAGACAGCCCACACTTGGAATCTGTAATGTGTGTGTGTTTGATGTCAACAGTTAAGACATTTGTGTGCCTATAATATGGGAAACCCTGGTGGCATAGTAGTTAAGTGCTACAACTACTAACTAAAAGCTTGGCGGTTCAGATCCGCCAGGCACTCCTGGAAACTCTGGGGCAGTTCTACTCTGTAGGGTTGCTGTGAATTGGAATCAACTCGATGGCAGTGGGTATATGTATATGGATGTAATATGAACATGTAAAATGTAGAAAAAATAGAGAAAAGAGTGGGGAGGGATAAAGTGAAGAGGAGAGGGCAAGGGCAATAAAGGTAGTTGTGTAGTTTTTACTCTGCCTTTTTTCTTTCCCTTCTTTAGTTAAGATAGTTTCTTACTGGTGCCTGGAGTAGTGTCCTACATCTCCTAAACACTCAATAAATATTTGTTAAATGAAAAAATGTACTAAAGATTAAAAATTCTTATGTCCCATGTTGTCAAAATTACCATGGACATGGGGTCAGAACAATGTATTTATATAACAACAACAGAAAGTCAACTCAATTCTGACTCAGAGTTACTTTATAAGACAGAGTAGAACCACCTCCATACAATTTCCAAGGAGCACTTGGTAAATTTGAACCACCAAACTTTTGGTTAGCAGTCATAGCTCTTAATCTGTACACCACCAAGATTTCCATGTAACAGTTTACCCTAAAATACATTTTATAGACTGCAGTGATAGGCTCAAGCATAGCAACAGTTGGGAGCCTGTAGAAATAAAAATTCTCAGCAGGGTCTGAAACAGGTTTGAAGGCTGGTTTTGCATTTGTTTACTGTTTAGATGAATAATTGATTTGTTGAAGACATTGGAAGAATATTTCTATTACTTAGCCTTCCCATTTTGAGCTTTATAATCGTTTCATTTAAGCATTTAATAGCCATAGAAATGTCTGCGGAAAAAATCCTATACCTTGATACCACACTAACCATAATAAGACAGGGAGCTGGCAGAGATTCAAGCCAGATTAACAAGAGGATATGGAAGGAGGGATAGCATTGCTGATGTTCTATGGATCCTAGCTGAAAGCAGAGAATACCATCAGGATATTTACCTACTAAGGCATTTGATTGTCTGGATCATTACAAATCATGGATAACATTGTGTGTGAAGATTGGGAACAAAGGGATACTGCATGGTTTAAAATCAGGAAAGGTATGCATCAGGTTTGTATCCTTTTACCATACTTTTTCAGTCTGTATGCTGAGCAAGTAATCCAAGAATCTGGATTATAGGAACAAGAATGTGGCATCAGGATTGTAGGAAGACTCATTGATAATCTGCTGTATGCAGATGACATAACCTTGCCATTGAAAGCAAAGAGGACTTGAAGCATTTACTGAAGATCAAGCATTCAGTGTGAATTACACCTTCAGTGTGGATTACATCTCAAAGAAAACAAAAATCTTTAAATAAACACCATGATAAACGGAGAAAGTGTTGAGATTGTCGAGGACTTCATTTTACTTGGATCAGCATCAACACCTATGGAAGCAGCAGTCAACAAATCAAATGACTACTGCCTTGGACAACTCTGCTGCAAAAACCTCTTTAAATTGTTAAAAAGCAAGATGTCACTTTGATAACTAAGCTTGACTTGAGCTAACGCCATAATATTTTGAATCACTTCGTGTGGAAGTAAAAGCTGGACAGTGAATAAGGAAGATCTAAGAATTGATACCTTTCACTTATGGTGTTGGTGAAGAATAGTGAAAGAACCATGGACTGACAGAAGATAAACAAGTCTGTCTTGGAAGAAGTACAGCCAGAGTGCTCCTTGGAAGTGAGGACAGTGAGACTTCGTTTCTTGTACTTCACACATGTTATCAGGGAGGAAACATTCCCTGGAGAAGGACATCATACTTGGTAAGGTAGAGGGTTATTGAAAAAGAGGAAGACCCTCAATGGGACAGATTGACACAGTGGATGCAATAATGGTTCAAACAGCAAGAATTGTGAGGATGGTACAGTATTGGACAGCACTTTGTTCTGTTGTATGTGGGTTTGCTATGAGTTGGAAATGACTCAACAGCACCTAACAACAACAATAATAATGATTTTTCAATTCTTGGAACTGGAGACCAGATTCAATTGTCAGTCTTTCCGTTAGCAGCTAAGCACTTAACCATTGTACCACCAGGGCTCCTTATATGTATCTTAAACTATACAAAATAAATATTTTATGGCTTAAGTTTTACCATCACCAAAATCTTTGCGTAAGAAAAACTTTCTTAAAAGGCATGAGGTAAAATTTTGATACAATTTTTTTTTGCCTTGTTCATTTGTTAATGCTAACATTTATTAAGTTCTTAGAATTTACCAAATGATTATTTCAGTTTGCAAAAGTAGCTATTATTTATTATCCTTGTTTTACTGATGAGGAAACTGAAGGAAGAAGAACCTAAGTAACTGGTTGAAGTGAAGTATTCCAGATTCAAACCTCTTGTTGTTAGGTGCCGTCAAGTCAGTTCCGACTCATAGTGACCTTACAGGACAGAGTAGAACCACCCCAGAGAGTTTCCAGTGTGTCGGGAGCCGTGGGTGAGCCCCCAGGCCCTGACATACAGGAAGCTTGTAGGGCTGAAAAAGCCCGCGCGCGCCAAGTTTGAAAAAGCCCGCACCCGCGAAATTCAAAAGGCCTGCGCGTGCGAAAAACTTCCTGCCTGATGTCACTGCCTTAGTCCTATGTATATCCAATCCCCAGCCGACAACTACCTCATTCCAAATGTCACTCCATCCCTACATCACTTGATCCCTCCCTTTATTCCTACTGCTATAAATATACCTCATTTTAATAATAAAACGGAGGCTTGATCAGAATTTTGTCTTGCCTTCATTTTTCCGCCTTTCCTGCTTACTTTCACAGGCTTCCCCTCGTCCTTTCGTTGATTTGTCCCGCGGGCCGGGGCAAAACTGGCGCCTCAACGTGGGGCCCGAGGTGCGGAGCTGCTGAAAGAAACCCACCACGGAGAAGGAAGTCCTGGCCAGGCGTCCTGAGCAACTGCACCGGGTGTGAGCTTGCTCGACTAAAGTTTCCACGGGAAAAGCTGCCCGTGAGTCAAACTTGTCCTGATCACCGCGGGAGTAGCCGCCCTGCGAGTTGGTCTGAGAGGTAAGTGGTGGTTGGTAGACATGGGACAGGAATTAAGTTCGCATGACTTGTTTCTTACCGGCATTGAAAAATCATTGGATAGGCGGAAAATTAAGGCGAAAAAGAAAGACTTAGCTCAGTTTTTTATGTTCCTATCAGACATTTGTCCGTGGTTCTCACAGGAAGGCACCATCAGCCCGCAAATCTAGAAACAGGTTGGAGATTGTCTGAATGACTATTATAAAACTTTCGGACCCGAGAAGGTCCCAATCACTAGTTTTTCTTATTGGAATTTGATAAATGATGTCCTCCAGAGTTCTCATAATGCTCCTGATGTTCAACATCTCGCCCAGATGGGTGAAAAGGTTATGAAAGAACGGTCCCGTCCCCCCTCAGTTTCTCTTGATATTCCAGAAAAACCTCAAGCCTTTGGAACACACACACCCCCGCAAGGGAGTCATACTGACCCCCCCGAGGGGCTTCACCCGTCCCTGAGAGCTTTCATTGATAAACCCGATTCTAACGCATTGTCCCCTGAGGGTCAGACCACTCTTGAAGAAAATGCTGCTCATTACCATGAGAATGCCTACCCCTATACCTTTACGGCCCCTGCCTTTCAAAGACCTCCTCCTCATCCTCCGGACCCTCCTAACCTGACTGCTCCACCCCTTGGCCTGGAACCCAGCTGTCCTCCCCGATCGACTGAAAACTCCCTTGATCAGGATATATCAACGCTAGAAAAACTTGTAGCTCGCAGACACAGACAGTTAGATCTCCAAAAGGAGCTCCAAGCCCTTGAGCAAGAGCTTAACTCACTCCGCCTAGCCCAGGATCCTAAAACTCGATCCGGGAACAATGTGTCAAAAGGCGCCCCAGGCCGTCCTAGGACTCTCCTCACCTTTCCGGTAACTCGTAGCCAGCACGGGCAGATAGAGACTGAAAAAGAGAGTGAAGAAGAGCAGGAAAGCCCCGAGATAGAAGAGGAAGAAACTGAGAATCCTGATATAGATGCTGTCCAACCTGACAGCCTTAGCCCCCAGAAATATCGCCGCTTAAATGTGAAACATGTTAAAGACTTAAAAGCGGCTGTCAATAACTACGGCCCGACAGCCCCTTACAGTATAGCATTGCTTGAGAGCCTTAGTGACCGATGGCTTACACCTAATGATTGGCATTTCTTGGCTCGGGCCTGTTTATCAAGGGGAGACTTTGTTCTCTGGCGTACCGAATTTGCTGAACTGTGCCGGGAGACGGCCCAGCATAATGGAGAAAGCCGGACCTCCCGCACCTGGACGAGAGATAAACTCTTGGGGAGGGCTCCATATGACACCAATGAGAAACAGGCAAATTTTCCCCCTGGTTTATTATCACAAATACAAAACGCCGGCCTTAGAGCCTGGAAACGTCTCCCCCCCAAGGGCGCAGCCACCACCTCATTGGCTAACATCCGCCAGGGACCCGATGAGCCGTATAGTGAGTTCGTCAGCAGATTAACCGATGCTGCCGAAAGGCTAGTGGGAGAAGGTGAGACTGGCAGTGCCTTTATCAAACACCTTGCCTTTGAAAATGCTAACCCCTCTTGCCAAGAAGCCCTACGACCTCATCGCAGAGGAGATCTCTCCGATTATGTCCGACTTTGTTCGGATATTGGAGCCTCTCATGCTATCGGCGTTGCCATAGGAGCAGCGCTTAAGGGCTTGAACCCCAGCTCATTACAAAAAACTTGTTTTAATTGCAAGCAGCCTGGCCATTTTGTGCGCGAATGTTCCCTGGGAAAACAAAATCGTGGGCCTCCCACCTCAGTGTGCCCCCGATGCAAAAGAGGCAAGCATTGGGCTGTAGATTGTTATTCCAAAACTGACATCAACGGTCAGCCTCTCCCCCCGAAACAGGGAAACTCCCAGCGGGGCCAGCCCCTGGCCCCACCCTTGGAACAGAACCTAGGGGCAGTCAGGTTTGTTCCCCAAAAGCAGACACAGAGACAGGTTTCAGCTCCCTCTGTCGCGCCACCCCTGGAAGTGCAGGGTTGGACGTACGATCTGCCATCAGTGCAATACTAACCCCTGAACAGGGCATTCAGGTCATTCCTACAGAGGTCCAAGGACCATTACCCCCAGAAACGTTTGGATTGATAATAGGGCGTGGCAGTTCCTCTTTGGCCGGTCTTCAGATCCTCCCAGGAGTCATTGACAATGATTATACAGGACAGATATCTCTTTTAGCTTCTGCCCCCTCAGGGCCGGTATCCATACATGCAGGTCAAAGAATAGCTCAAATCCTGTTGCTCCCTTTATTACCTACACCCCATAGGCATTTAGTTCCCCGGCGGCCTGATGTTGCCTTCGGGTCCTCAGATGCATATTGGATACAACCAGTCACACCCAATAGACCAAAACTTACTCTCCAGTTAGATGGCAAAGCCTTTGAAGGAATAATGGACACAGGAGCTGATGCTACAGTAATTTCAGCTAAATATTGGCCTTCCAACTGGCCCTGTGAGACCTCAATAACTCATCTTGAAGGCATTGGTCAGTCTGTCAATCCTAAGCAAAGCTCAAAAATTCTTACTTGGAAGGACTCTGAGGGTAACTCAGGACAAGTTCAACCTTACATTGTTCCGAATTTGCCTGTTAATCTGTGGGGTCATGATGTCTTATCCCAGCTGGGGGTCATCATGTGTAGCCCAAATGAAATAGTTACCCAACAGATGCTTAATCTGGGCTTCCTACCGGGACAGGGATTGGGAAAGAATAATCAAGGCATGAAGCAGCCTCTTCTTATAACGCCTAAAAATAATCGTTCAGGCTTGGGAAGCGAAAATTTTTCGTAGTGGCCATTGACTCCCCTGCACCCTATGCTGATAAAATTAAGTGGAGATCTGAGTCTCCAGTGTGGGTAGATCAATGACCCTTGACTGAGCAAAAACTCGCAGCTGCCACAGAGTTAGTGCAGGAACAGCTGGCTGCTGGACATTTAGAACCAACTACCTCTCCATGGAATACTCCTATATTTGTGATAAAAAAGAAAAATGGGTCATGGCGACTCCTTCAGGGCCTCAGAGAAATTAATAAAACCATGTTTACAATGGAGGCTCTCCAACCTGGACTCCCCTCCCCCGTCGCCATTCCAGCTAATTACTTTAAAATCATTATTGATCTCAAGGATTGCTTCTTCACTATCCCTCTTCACCCACTTGATAGAGAACGCTTTGCGTTTAGCCTCCCAGTTATTAATTTTAAAGGACCAATGCAGCGCTATCAGTGGAAAGTTCTCCCTCAGGGCATGGCCAATAGTCCCACTCTGTGTCAAAAATTTGTTGCTCAGGCTGTAGACCCTCTTAGGCGTCGGTGGTCTTCCATTTATATCATTCATTACATGGATGATATTTTACTGGCGGGGGCCTCCAGCTTAGAGGTACTTAGGTGCAGTCAGGACCTAACTTGCCAACTAACTTCCCTTGGACTTCAAATTGCCCCGAACAAAATACAACTTGCTGACCCTTATTATTACCTCAGTTTCGAATTGAATAATAATCAAATCACCACTCAAAAGCTTCACTTAAAAACCTCTCATCTACACACACTTAATGATTTCCAAAAGTTCCTGGGAGATATTAATTGGCTCCGACCATACCTCAAACTTACAACTGGGGAATTAAAACCATTGTTTGATACTCTACATGGAGATGCCAGCCCCCTCTCTCCCCGCTACCTCAATCCGGAGGCAAAAAAGGCCCTTCGCATTGTTGAAGAGGCCATACAGCAACAACAGGTTACCTTCATAACTTATGAACAGCCCTTTGCCCTTATTGTCTGTGCCACACTACATACACCCACGGGGGTTTTGTGGCAGAATGGCCCTCTCCTGTGGGTACACCTATCCTCCACCCCGACTAAAGTTCTCCTCACCTATCCCTCCCTGGTGGCCAAACTTATAAGACTAGGCCGAGAAAAGAGCCGCCAGCATTTCGTCAGGGACCCTGATCAGCTTATCCTTCCTTACACCAAGGAACAAACAGACTGGCTCTCTCAGAATGATGATGACTGGGCAATTACCCTAGTCACATTCCAGGGTACTATAGATAACCATTATCCTTCACACAAACTCCTCCAGTTTGCCCAGAGGCACCCCTTCATCTTCCCCAAAATAACATCTACTCAGCCCTTGAAAGGAGCCTCCCTGGTTTTTTCAGATGGATCTTCCTCTGGTATTGCCGCGTGGGTTATAGACTCACAGGAAAACAGTGTCCAGTCTCCTTACCGGTCTGCCCAGCTTGTAGAGCTTTTCGCTATCTTACAGGTCTTCACAATACTACATGATGTTCCCTTCAATCTTTACACCGACAGTGCTTACATAGCTCTCTCAGTCCCAGTGTTGGAAACTGTTCCTTACATCAAAACATCTTCCAACGCTGTGCTTCTTTTTCAACAACTTCAGGCACTCATCCTAAAAAGACAATACCCCTTTTTTATTGGACACTTGCGTGCCCATACTGACCTTCCAGGACCCCTCTCCGAAGGCAACAACCTTGCAGATAAACAAACACACTTGGTTTTCTCAGCTACCCTAGAGCCCATTACTAAAGCCCAACAGGCTCATGCTCTTCACCACCTCAATGCTCGTACACTCCACCTTATGTTTAAGAGTACTAGAGAACAGGCGAGACAAATTGTTAAAAACTGTCCTGCATGCGTAACTCTTCTGCCTCTCCCCCACCTAGGAGTTAACCCAAGGGGCCTGCTCCCCAATGAAATCTGGCAAATGGATGTTACCCATATTCCTGAGTTTGGTAACCTCAAATATGCCCATGTGACCATTGATACCTATAGTGGGTTCCTCCATGCCACCCTCCACAGTGGTGAGGCCTCTAAAAATGTTATAGCACATGTTCTCCAATGTGTTGCCATCATGGGGAAGCCCCAACAAATCAAAACCGACAATGGACCAGGCTATACATCACAAACCTTTAAAAATTTCTGTAGTCAATTCCAGATCAAACATGTAACTGGCATTCCCTATAATCCTCAGGGACAGGGCATAATAGAGCGAGCCCACCAGACCCTTAAGTATACCATATCCAAACTTAAGACAAACACTGTTTATTCCACTAAAGGTTCCCCTCGTAACCTCCTAAATCATGCATTGTTCATCCTTAATTTCCTACAACTAGATATTAATGAAAAATCTGCGGCAGATCGTCTTTGGCATCAAGAGACTAAAAATCAATATGCCAAGGTTATGTGGAAAAATCCCATAACCCACAAATGGCACGGTCCTGATCCGGTTCTTATCTGGGGAAGAGGCCACGCATGTGTGTATGATACTGCAGAAGGGGCCCCTCGGTGGCTACCCGAACGTCTTGTTAAGCCCATCAATGATAACCCCATTTCCAGGGAAAATACCCCTGAGAAGCCTTCTCCTCTTTTGTAGGCTGTGAAGGCCACCTGTGTCCGGCATTGCTGGAGTGAAATGCTGAGAAAACTCTGCGATATGGAAGTCAATAATCCATCACAGATAAGCTTTTTAACCTTCTTGTTAATCATTTTTCCTACATATGAAGGATTTGCCCCTACCAACCCCCATGCTCCTTTTAGCCTTAAATGGGCTGTTATAAACCTAAATGATAATTCCATACTTTATAATGCTAGTGACACCAAACCCTTAAACACTTGGTGGCCTGACCTTTCCTTTTGCCTTAAAGATGTCATCCCACCCATAAAGGTATACGCCTCTAAACACGTGCGCAACTTAGGGTTTTATGTTTGCCCCAACTATAATAAAGGCGCTCACTGTGGGACAACCGATTCCTACTTCTGCGCAAAATGGAGTTGCGTTACCTCAAGTGATGGAAATTGGAAATGGTCCACACCTTCTTCAGACCTCTTAAGTTTCTCCTTTACTAAGTATTATGATAAAAATGAAAGATTTAGTTCCTCTAAACCATGTAACAAAGACAGATCATTCAGGGATCATTAAGGACACTATGACTAACCTCAGAGAGCGATTAAATCAAAGACAACGAAAATGGGGAAGCAGCTCAGGACCGCTTGACTTTAACTTTACCGGAACTTCATGGCTTACTAATCTACTTCTCAGTTTTGCTGGCCCTGTTTTAGGAATATTACTGTTCCTGACCTTCAGCCCTTGGGCATTCAGAAGAATAACAAGCTTCATCAAACAACAAATAGATGATGCACAAGCTAAACCTATTCAAGTTCACTACCATTGCCTGGCAGTTGACGAAGCCTATGCCATTGAAATGGGGTACCCTAGCTTCCTCCCCACGGGGACAGCATGAAAAGTAGAGGCATGCTTACCTCCTTACCAATCTGGCAAGAGAGGTATGGGTACTGGTGCGAGTGCGAAGCAAAGCATTGCAAGGGAAAGTTAACACTAACTCCTCTACGTTTCCCTGGGGCACACCTGGCTTGCACAGAGGTTGGTATCTATCTCGACATCAAAACGGCTCTGCCTCTCCTCCTCAAAAGATACCAAGAGCCATAAGTTCTACACGGAGGAGCCTTGGTCAATACCCCCTCGCCCAGTTAAAGCCCACCTCCCATCAATTAAAACAAAAAGGGAGGAGATGTCGGGAGCCGTGGGTGAGCCCCCAGGCCCCGACATACAGGAAGCTTGTAGGGCTGAAAAAGCCCGCGCGCGCCAAGTTTGAAAAAGCCCGCGCCCGCGAAATTCAAAAGGCCCGCGCGCGCGAAAAACTTCCTGCCTGATGTCACTGCCTTAGTCCTATGTATATCCAATCCCCAGCCGACAACTACCTCATTCCAAATGTCACTCCATCCCTACGTCACTTGATCCCTCCCTTTATTCCTACTGCTATAAATATACCTCATTTTAATAATAAAACGGAGGCTTGATCAGAATTTTGTCTTGCCTTCATTTTTCCGCCTTTCCTGCTTACTTTCACAGGCTTCCCCTCGTCCTTTCGTTGATTTGTCCCGCGGGCCGGGGCACCAGTGAGTACCCGATGGGTTTCAACTGATGACTTCTTGGTTTGCAGCAGTAGCACTTCACCACTACGCCACCAGGGTTTCCAGATTCAAACCTGGTTTAAATATCCACATACCTTTGTCATTGAGTCAACTCCAACTCATAGTGACCCTATAGGACACAGTCTAGAACTGCCCCATAGGGTTTCCAGGGCTGTAATCTTTCTCCTGTGGAGTGCCTGATGGGTTTGAACTACCGACTTTTTGGTTAGCAGCTGAGCATTTAACCATTGTGCCCGCAGGGTTCCTGTTTTTAAATAAAGTTCATGGAAACCCTAGTGGTGTAGTAGTTGATTGCTGTGGCTGCTAATCAAAATGTTGGCAGTTGAAACCTCCAGGCACTCATTAGAAACTATGGAGTAGTTCTACTCCATCCTAGGGTGTTGCTATGAGTCAGAATCAACTCCACAGCAGTGGCCTTGGTTTGTGGTTTTGTATATTTACTTTAAAACAATCTGAGTTTCTGTTTTAGTGTCTTTACTATGTAAGTCTGTTACAAACCCAATAGGTCAGAGACCCGATTTTTCCAAACTTGAGAAAATATGCTAAATCCATCTCCCCTATGGCCTGGGCCAGGATTGGAAGCTGTTTTGCTTTAATATTATTATTTTTTTCTCCAGAAGGTCAAGAGTTTCTGTAGAAAGTAAAGGGTATGAATTAAATAGCCTATTTTATCCTTTTGATTACCGTAAGTAATTACTTATATCGTAAGTAATGACTTCAAAAGGGTAAAATAGGCCTAAATCTTATGTTCTATGTAATGATGCCGCATATAACTCATTAACAATTATATGTAATTCCAATATTGCAAGATAATACTTAGTACACTTAGCCCACACATTAGTGTACGTCAGATTTACCTGGCACCTTGTCAAGTGTACGAAGACAGCCTGGCCCATTTCCCAAACCCAGTATATTAAGAGTCTCTGGGAGTGTTCTGCTGCTTTCAGTTGAGATTTAGGTGAAAGTTTACAGAGCAAATTAGTTTCTCCTTAAAAAAAAAAATTATGTACAAATTGTTTCATGGCATTGGCTGCAATCCTGCATTGTGTCTATACACTATCCCTTCCGTTTTCACTTCAAGTTCACTGTGTCCATTTGACCAGATTTCCTGTCCCCTCCTGCTTTCTTGTTTTTGTACTCAGGTAGGTGTTGGCCATTCGATCTAACAAGTGCTTTCCTCATGTGTGTTGTTTGTACTGGAAAACCAAAAACCAGATTTCTTGCCATTTAGTTGATTCTGACTCAGATACCCTATAGGACAGAATAGAACTGCCCCATAAAGTTTCTGAGGAGTGCCTGGTGAATCTGAACTGCTGGCCATCTGGTTAATAGATGTAGCAGTTGACCAGTATGCCACCAGGGTTTTCGTTTGTCTTACAGGCCTGCCTAACCTTTGGCTGAAAGGTGAACTTTGGGAATGTCTTCAAGTCTGAGTTTGAAATTTGTCTGGTGTCCGTAGTCTCTTGGGTTCCTCCAGTCTCTTTCAGCCTAGTGAATCTGGTCATTTTTGTGAATTTGGTAATTTGTTCTACATTTTTCTCCCAGTCTGTCTAGGACCCTCTTTTGAGATCCCAGTCTGAGCAGTCAATAGTAGGAGTCAGACATCAAGTAGTTTTTCTGGGCTCAAGGCCTTGTGGGCTGTGGTTCTTGTGGTCCGTTAGTCCTTTGAACTAATTACTGCCTTGGATCTTTAGGGTTTTTTTTTCTCTAGGCTAGAAGGGATTGAGAGTTCTAACTTAGATGGCTGTTCATAAACTTTTAAGATCCTAGATGCTACTCACCAGAGAAGGATTTAGAACACTTTCCTTAAGAACTATGTTGTGCCAGTTGACGTAGATGTCCATCAAGTCTGGGGTTCTTTGCCTTCAAACCTGGAACTTTGTCCCATGAGATGTTATGTCTAAGAGATTTCCCTGACAGTGCCACTTACATGCTTTATTGTCTGCATTAATGAATGAGTAGCACCCACAGCCATGTGTTTATAAATTTCCGCCTCTGTATCATCATTATTCCATTATGTGTATGTACCCACAGTTTGTTAATCTGTTGATGGGCATGTAGGTTGCTTCCACCTTTTTGTTACTGTGAATAGTTCTGCAATGAACATGGGTGTACAAATGTCTATTTGTGTCACAGCTTGTATTTGTTTAGGAGTTGTTTAGAGTTGCATTGCTGAATGCAATGGTATTTTTATTTTTAGTTTTTTGAGAAAGTGCAATGCCGTTTTCCATAGTGGTTGTACAATTTTACGTTCTCGCGAGCAGTTATGAGAGTTCCAGTCTCCCCACATGCTCACCAATTAGTGCCAGCAGTGTCAGCTAAGATAGTATCTTATCCTAGTTTTGATTTGCGTCTCTTCGATTGCTAATGGTTGTGAACATTTTGTTACGTGTTTGTATGTAAGCACCGTATTGTCTTCTTTGGTGAAGTGTCTATTCATTTCCTTTGCACATTTTTCAGTTGGGCTACCTGTATTTTTTTCTTGTTGTTGAGGAGTTGAAGTTCTCTATACATTTTAGAGATTAGATCTTGTTGGATAAAATAAGGCTTTACTTATTTAAGGTCTCTTTTCCTTCTGTATAAAATAAGTGGCTCATTTTTCCACCTTGGTGAAGAGTGCTGTTGGAATTTGGATTGGGATTACATTATATCTACATATTACTGTGGAATAGTATTAACATTTTACAATTCTAAGTCTTCTATTGAAGAGCATATGTTTTTCATTTATGTAGGTCTCTTTTTGTTTCTTGAGTAGTGTTTTGTAGTTTTTTTTGTGTCTTTTTATGTCTCTAGTTAGATTTATGCCAAGTATTTTTATTTCCTGTGGGGCTGTTGTAAATGGTACTGTTTTCCTATTCAGAGTTCTCTTTTTTGATGTGGAAGAATCCAGCTGAGTTTTTTGTAGGTTAATATTGTATTCTTTCACTTTGCTGAATTCTTCTATTAGTTCTAAAGCTTTCTTGTGGAGTCCTTAGGGTTTTCTATGTATAGAATCATATCATCTACGAATAAGGATAGTTTTATTTCTTTCATACCAATGTGGATGCTGTTTATTTCTTTTTCTTACCTTGCCATTGTTGCTAGGACTTCCAGTACAACGTAGAGTAAGGGTGGTAATAAAGAGCATCTTTGTCTAGTTCCTGTTCTCAGGGGGAATGCTTTCAGATTCTCTCCATTAAGGATAATATTGGCTGTTGATTTTGTATAAATTCCTCTTATTATGTTGAGGAATTTCTCTTCTATTCCTATTTTATTGAGACTTTTTTAAAAAATTAGGAATAGATTTTATCACATATTTCTTCTGCATTGATTGATACGATCATTTGCTTCTTTTCCTTTGTTTTATTTTCATGGTAGCTTATGTTGATTGGTATTCTAGTGTTGAACCAACCTTGCATGCCTGTATGAATTTCAGTTGGTCATGATGTATTTTTGATATACTTTTGTATTCTTTTCGCTAGGAGTTTGTCGAGAAACTTTTGCATCTATATTTGCAAGGGGTATTGGCTTGCAGTTTTATTTTTTAGTGATATCCTTGCCTGGCTTTGGAATTGAAGTTATGCTGGAGTCATAGATTAACTTGAGGAGTATTCCTTCCTTTTTTGTGTTCTGCAATATTTTGAGTAGAATTGGTGTCACTTCTTCTCCAAATGTTTTGTAGAATCCTTCAGTGAAGCTGTCTGGAACTTGGCTTTTGTTGTTGTTGGCAGTTTTTTTTTTTTAATGACCCACTCAGTTTCTTTTTGTGTTATGGGTGCATTCAAAATTTCTACCTCAGTTTGTGTTACTTTAGGTAGGTAATGTGTTTCCAGAAATTTATCCATTTCCTCTAAATTTTCAAATTTACTGGAGTATAATTTTCATAGCATTTTGATATCAGTTGATTCTGTTGTAATGCTACCCATCTCATTTCTTATGTAGGTTGTTTGCATCTTCTCCTGTTTTTCTTTTGTCAGCTTGGCCAGTGGTTTGTCAGTTTTTTTATCCTTTCAAAAAGCCAACTTTTAATCTTGTTGGTTCTTTCTATTATCTTTCTGTTCTGTGTTTATTTCTGCTTTGATTTTTTTTTCCATTTATTGCTGCTTTCTTTCTAATTGTTCCAGTTGTAAGGAAAATTTTTTTTTGTCTTTTCTTCTTTTTTGATGTATGCATTTATTGATATAAATTGATCTCTGCACACTGCTCTTGCTGTGTCCCAAAGGTTTTGGTATATTGTGTTTTCATTCTTGATTCCAGGAATTTTTAAATTTCATCTTTGATGTCTTCTATTACCAGGAGTCTTTAGCAGGGTATTACTCGGTTTCTGTTTATTAGATTTATCATATCTGACAATTAAGGTTATGAACTCATCCTAGAAAAATGCTATATACTTTGCTGTTGAATATTCTACAGTCACCTTCAAAGTACTCCCCTTGGAAAGCTGTGTACTAATGCCAGCATCTGGTCTACCCTTCAAAATAATTTTGGAACTTTGTCTGGAATGACTATCAGATCTGTCATCATATTGCCTTTGATGTCCTGAATGTCACTGAAATTTTTTCCTTTCAAAATTTCCTTTATCTTTGGGTAAAGAAAAAATCATTGTGGACCAGATCAAGTGAGTAAGGAGAGTGTTCCAACACAGTTATTTGTTTACTGGCTAAAAACTCCCTCACAGACAACTATACAGTTCAGTTCATGAACTTGCCGTCTTGCCACCATGTGCAATGGCCATTCCAGCAAAAGAGTTTTAAAACTGCTTTGAAAGGTAGACTAAGTGCTGGCGTCAGTGCATAGCTTTCCAAGGAGTGTACATCAAAGGTGACTGTAGTGATAGCAATAAGGTATGTAACACTTAGAACAATGAAGTTCATGGACTTAAGTGTCAGACCTTGTAATCTGAGATGAAGGTTTATGGGACAAATTACCTGTTCATTAAACACTACACATTGTTTTATGACATTGGTTCACAGCCCCACGACATGTCAACACTCTTTCTACTTGACCTTCGGTTCCCTATTACCAGCTTTCCTGTCCCTTCTTGCCTTCTAGTCCTTGTCCCTGGGACAGGGAGACCCTTTAGTCTCATTTTGTGTTATAGGCCTGTCTAATCTTTGCATGAAGGGTGACCCTCAGGAGTGACTTTATTACAGAGCTGAAAGGGTATCTGGGGGGCCATACTCTCAGAGTTTCTTCAGTCTCTGTCAGGCTAGAAAGTGTGTGTGGTTTTTTATTTTTATTTTTTAATGAGTTAGAATTGTGTTCTACATTTTTCTGTGGCTCTGTCTAGCCGTCTATTGTGATACGTATCAGAGCTATCAGTGCTAGTTGCTTGCTGGGCACTGTGTATTATATAGGACTCAGGCCAGTGGAGGCTGTGATAGTTGTGTTCCTTTAGCCCTTTCAACTAATTTCTGCCTTGTATTTTTATTATCCTTTCTTGGCTTGGCTTTCTCCAGAGGTCAGTAGAATATCTTAGATGGCCATTCGCAGGCTTTTAAGACCCAGATGCTACTCACCAAAGTAGAATGTACAGTATTTTCTTTATAAACTATATTATACACTTGAGCTAGATGTTTCCTGAGATCATGGTCCCACAGCCCTCAGTCCCGTAGGGTGTTTGGTTGTGACTATACAGCTTTTATCATCTTGCCTTGATCAAGCTGTGTTGGCTTCCTGAGTATTGTATACTGTCTTGCCCTTCACCACAGTTACCACTTATAAAGCAGTGATTTGTTTCTTGATATTGCCTCGATTTCCTCACCATATGGAAGTTCTAAAATTTGCCTTTTATTCCTCTTTGATGTTTTGAAGTTGTTATCAGTTAGAGATTATCATTGCAAGTTCCCTGTATTTTATCTTTTAGCTTTATTTTAGGGAATTATTTATCTTCTGTGTTGATATCTGTCTGATGTTGTCATGTGTTTTATTCTCAAGTTGTTGTCTGGTTTATTATTAGTTTTCTATTGAAAGGACTCCCGGTAATATTTTTTGTAAAGTTGGTGTATTTTTCATAAATTTCTGTTTGCGTAGAAGTATTCTTATTTCACTGTCATATTTGAGGATTAATTTTGCTGGATACATAGTTGTTGGTTGACAGTTGTTTTTCTTTGCGGGTTTTGCATGTGTTATCCAGTTGACTTCTAACCTACTTGGTTTCTAGCAAGTAATTAGACCTTAGTCTTATTGATGCTCCATTGTAGGTTATCTTTCATTTTTCCTGAGCTGCTTTTAGGATTCTTTCTTTGTCTTTGATTTTGACAAGTTTGACTGTGATCTGTCTCAGTGTTATTCTCTTGAACTGTATCCTTTATGGGGTTCATTGTACTTTTTATATGGTTATTTTCTCATCTTCCATGATATTAAGGAAATTTTCTGTAAATGTACCATTAACAATTCTCTCTGTGCTCTTTCTTCTTCCCTTCTGGAATTCCAGTCAGGCAGAAGTTATTCATCTCAGTGGTGTCCCATTTAACTCTCAAGCTTTCTTCATTCTCTTTTTATTTAATCAAATAGATTATTGTCAAGGAACACTATTTCTTCTGTTTTGCCGATCCTGTCATCCATTGTTTCAGTTCAGTTCCTAAGGCTTTCCATTGACATGTTGATTCCTGCAATTGGTTAAGCTTCTGGATTTCTGGTTACTACTTCCTTTGTGTCGTTCCAACTGTTTTGTCATTTTGTTCTTGTATTTTCTGCATTCTTCTAGTGCATTGTCTGTGCATTACTTGTTTTGTCTGTGTTTTCCCTGATTCTTTTGAGGACGCTATACATAAACCTTTTGAATGCCTTATCAGGAATCTCCATTACCTTTCCTTTCCTGAGAGGATTTCTGCCTTTCCATTGTTGCTGACTTGCTGTGACCATCTTGCCCTGCTTCTGTAAGTGGTTCACTAGTGTTTGTTGTCTCCAAGACATTAAGAGATGATTGTATTTAATTTTATTTGTATCATTGTTTGCTTGACTCTGTTTTTGTTTTGGTGATTCGTGGCTGGTGTGACTGGAGTGCTGCTCTGGCCACTGGATTGATTGTGCTGGAGCCTTCCCTATCTGCTTTTGGTTGGGTGGAGTAGTGGGTAGGTGTGAGAGCTCAGTTCTGTGTTTACTAATATTACACGGCAGCTGACAGTGGATTGGTTTGGTTTTGGTCTCCATCTTTTCTCAGTTTCATGGCTCAGAAGCAGGGTATATGCAGGTCGAGTGGCTGGTGCATGTGTTGGGTGAGTGAGGGTGTGTTCCTCTCCTTCTGGTTGTGGGAGGGGGACATTTGGGTGGGAGCCCATGGTGAGGGGACATTCACATGGTTACTCTGTCTCCACCTCCACCTGGGCAGTGGGAGGGAGGAAGGAACAGCAGACAGATGATTGGCCAGTCTCCCTACATTTGTCTATTGGTGGTGGTAAGAAGGAGGAAGATATAATAAGTGGGTGCATATCCACTCATTCTTCTGCCCGGGAGGAGGAAAGGGCCTCAGGAAGGGGTGTCTAGTGGTAGCTTCTCTGCTTCTTGCTAGGTAAAATAGAAGATGAATATGATCCTGGCAGATGCAAGTACAGTTGTGTTTTCTTATTTCAGTTGATGGGGTCGGAGGGGTAAAGGTGGAGGAAGGAGCTGCAGTGGGATGTCTGTACACGGTTCCTCTGCCCCTTCACCTTGTGCCAGACGGGAGGGAGGCAGTTATGGGCAAGCTCTTGCAGTCCTGCTGCAGCCCTCCATGAAGCCCTTATGTTGTGGGGGGGGGTAGGTAGTAGACTGGCACATGGATGGGGGCCCACCTAAACTTGCTGTTCAGGTGGGTAAGGGGGAATAGCGGACATAGTTGGTTGGGGTTGGGAGGACAGGATAGGCTCTAGTTATGGTCATCTAGTCAGGCAAGGTGGTGTATGGGACCCTTTGCTCAATGTGATCAGGAGGATGGGGTATGAAGGAGTGTCCTTGCCTATACTGCAGCAGGACCTCTGGCTGCTAGGAACTGTTTGTAGCACAGGTTCTGCTGACACTCCTTGAGTTCCCTGAGGTCAAGGGCCACCCTCCTATCTCTGGTTTTGGTCCTGGTACCTCCCTATCTCTGCTTCTTTCTCTTGTGTCTGTATAGCTTCTGTCTCCCTTTTGGAAAAGTTGTTGCCTTCCTGCTTTCTTTACTGATGTCTCTACAGGCTTAGTCTTAAATTAGCTTCAGTGGGCTGGAACAAGTAACTGAGCTCCACCATTCTGTGTTGCACCTTTTTCACTGCTTTCCTTATTCCTTCCAACTGGTAATCAGTTTAGTCTTTGGACTTCCTTTTTCGAAGTTCAGGGTTTCTGGATTGTTAATTTTCTTCTGTTTTGCTTGGGGTTTTTTTTTTTTTTTGGTTCTTATCACAGGGGAGTGTTATGGCGCTTGTGACTAAGCTGCCATTGTGGCTCCGGCTTCCAGTAACAGGTACTACAGCTGATGCTGACTCAAAATGAGAAGAAACAGTTGCAAGCAGCCATTTAATAATTGGAACACGGAATAAACAAAGTATGCATCTAGGAAAATTGGAAATTGTCAGAAATGAAATAGAACACATAAACATTGATAACCTAGGCATCACTGAGCTGAAATGGACGGATATTGGCCATTCTGAATCACGTAATTACATGGTCTACTTTGATGGGAATGACAAATTGAAGAGAAATGATGTGGCATTCACTGTCAAAAAGAACATGTCAAGATCTAAAGTAGAATACTGCCAGTGATAGAATAATATCCATGAGCCTACAAAGAAGACCAATGAATACTATTATGCTAACTTACACACCAATTACTAAGGCCAAATATGAAGAAACTGAAGTTTTTTGTTGTTGTTGTTTTGCTTTTTTACCAGCTCTGGAGTCTGCAATTGATAGTGATTGGAATGTGAAAATTGGAAACAAAGGATTGGTAGTTGGAAAATACAGCCTTGGTGATAGAAACAATGCTAGAGACGTCATGACAAAATCTTGCAAGACCAACAACTTCATTGCAGATACCTTTGCTCACCAATATAAATGGCAACTGTACAGATAGAATACATAGGAATCAAGTTGACTACATCAGTGGAAAGAGAAAGAAATGCTTAATATCATCAGTCAAAACAAGGCCATGGTCCAACTATGGAAAAGACCATTGATTGCTTATATGTAAGTTCAATTTGAAACAGAAGAAAATTAGAAAGTTAAAGAGCCAAACTATGACCTTGAGTTTATCCCACCTGAACTTAGAGACCATCGTAAGCATAGACTTGATGTGTTGAACACTAATGACTGAAGACCAGACAAATTGTGGAATGACATGGAGAACATCACACGTGAGAAGAGCAAGAGGGCATTAGACAGAGAGGAGAGAAAGGACCTAAATGGATGTCTGAAGAGACTCTAGAACTTGCTTTTGAATCTCAAGTGGCTAAAGCAAAAGGAAGAAAATGATGAAGTAAGGTAAAAGAACTGAAGATTCCAAAGGGCAGCTAGAGAAAGTCTTATAATGACATGTGAAAGGGCTGGAGATGGAAAACTAAAAAAGACAAACACACTTGGCATTTCTCACTCTGAAAGAACTAATGAAAAAAAAAATTCAAGCCCTGAGTTAGACTACTGAAGGATTCTATGAAAAACATTAAACGACACAGGAAGTATTGAAAGAAGATGGAAGGAATACACAGTCATTATACCAAAAACATGGCCAGTATTCAACCATTTCAAGAGGTAACATATAATCAGGAATTCATGATCTAAAGGAAGAATGCCAGGCTGTGTTGAAGGCAATGGCACAAAACAAGCCTCTGTGAATTGATGAAATGCAAAGTGAGATTTTTCAATAAACAGATGAAGCACTGGCGATCCTTACTTGTCTGTGCCAGGAAATTTGGAAGACAGCCGCCTGCCTGACTGACTAGAAGAGATCCATATTTATGCCTATTCCCAAGAAAGTTATCTAACAATGCAGAAATTATTGAACAATATCATTAATACCACATGCAAGTAAAATTTTGCTGATGATCATTCAAAAGTGGCCGCAGCAGTGTATTGACAGGGAACTGCCGGAAATTCAGGCCAGATTCAGAAGAGGACTTGGAGCCAGGGATACCATCACTGATGTCAGATCTTGACTGAAAGCAGAGAATACCAGAAAGATGTTCACCTGTGTTTCATTGACTATGCTAAGGCATTTGACTGGGTAAATCATAACAAATTATGGATAACATTGTGGAGAATAGGAATTTCAGAACACTTAATTGTCCTTATGAGGAATCTGTACATGGATCAAGAGGTAGTCATTCAAACAGAACAAGGGGATATAGCATGGTTTAAAGTCAGGAAAGTTGTGTGTCATTGTTGTGGATTGAACACTGTCCCCCCCAAAATGAGTGTAGGCATTTGGCTGGGCCATCATTTCCAATATTTTGTGATTTTCCTATGCTGCAAATCCTAGTCTCTGCCTGTGGCTAACAGATAAAATGGTATGTTAAAAGAGGATTCAGGTGGGACTGCAACATCCTTACTAAGAGAGTTTCCCTAGAGTGTGTCTGGCATCACCTTTTATGCTTTCATTCTGTGGGAGATAAAAAGAGAGGGAAGCAAGCAGAGAATTGGGAACATCACACCATCAAGAAAGCAGCACCAGGAGTAGAACATGTCCTTCAGATCTGAGGTTCCTGCACCAAGATAGTCCCTGACCAAAAAATGATACAACACAAGGACTTTCCTCCAGAGCCAACAGAGGGAAAGCCTTCCCCTGGAGCGGACACCCTGATTTCAGCTTGTGTAAGAATAAACTTTCCTTTGTTAAAGCCATCCACTTTTAGTCAGCATTAGCTGACTAAAACAGTCAGTGTTGTATCTTTTTACCATATCCAATCTATATGCTGAGTAAATAGTCTGAGAAACTAGACTATGTGAAGAAGAATGGGGCTTCAGGACTGGAGGAAGAGTCATTAACAACCTGCAGTATACAGATAACACACCCTTGCTTGCTGAAAGAGAACTTGAAGCACTTACTGATGAAGAGTGGAGACCACAGACTTCAGTATGGATTATACTCAAAATAAAGAAAAGAAAAATCCTTACAACTGGACCAATAAGCAAAATCATAGTAAATGGAGAAAAAAAGTGAGATTCTAAAGGATTTCATTTTACTTCAATCCACATCAATACTCACGGGAGCAGCAGTCAAGAAATCAAAAGACATGTTGCATTACATAAATCTGCTTCAAAAGATTTCTTTAAAGTGTTGAAATGCAAAGATGTTACCTTGAGCTTGACCCAGTTGTTCATATTTCAGTCACCTCATATGCCTGCAAAACCTTGACAGTACATCAGGAAGACCAGAGAAGAATTGATGCCTTTGAATTGTAGTGTTGACTATACCATGGACTGCCAAAAGAACGAGCAGCTCTATCTTAGAAGCAAGGATGACAAGACTACATCTTACAAACTTTGGACATATCAGGAGGAATCAGTCCCTGGAGAAGGACATCATGCTTGGTAAAGCAAAAAAGCAGGAAACTGAAAAAGATGGATTGACACAGTGGCTGCAGGAGTGGGCTCAAGCATAACAAAGATTGTAGTTACGGCGCAGGACCTGGCAGTGTGTTCTGTTGTACATGTGTTGCTGTGAGTCAGAACCGACTCATGGGCAGCTAACAAAAACAAAAGTTCATTCTGACTTATAAAATTTTGAAACAGCTGCCCCACTCAAAGTGCCTTTCCTGAAAAGAAATACTGTTTTGTCATTACATTTATTTCATTTGAGAGATTAAAGGAAATCTGGAAGGAAACTCTGTTTTTAAGGAAGGCAGTTGATGAAGTGAAAAGTTTGAAAGCACACCCACACAAATAAATGAAGGGGAATTTTGAAGAACTAAATGAAATGTCTCCTATATCATCTTTCACCATAATATCCCCATGTGATGCTCACTCCGTGATGAATCTTCTTATCCCTACCATACCTGTGCTAATTTTGTAATTACAAACTAATTAAACCTCTTTCCTTGAAAAAGGAATTGTATTTGATACTTTTCATAATATGCTTTTTCCTTATCTAATTGTCTATAATTGAGATTTTTGGTGATCTTCCTTTTTTATTAGGCTTATAACAACTCCTACTAAGGAAGAAATGATTTAGACCAAAGAAGCAAATACTTGATACCCAAGGCACACCTTTAATTTCAATACAAAATAAAATTTCTCTTTATTTTACCTGGGAAATGAATTCTACTTTCCATTGCACTCCCTTTTCCACCCCACTGAAAGGTGTTACTTAATAAAAAGAATTTAAAGCAATTTTGGTGACTTTCCAGCAACTTCACACCATTTTAAAAATAGCTGCATTGTCTAGTAGGAGGAGACTGGTCAAATTGTGATGCATGCATCCAACAACTTTCTTGTGACCATCAAAATATGAAAAAATACATGAAATCATGGTCATGGTGATATGGCCACAAGATCGTATTTAACTGCTTCTTAAGCTGAGAAACTATGTATACCTAATATATATAAAGAAAAATGCATATATATGCATATCCCTGGTGGTGTAGTGGTTAAGTGCTCTGCTGCTAACGGAAAGATCAGTGGCTAGGATGCCTCAGTTGCTCTTCTGGAGAATGATATGGCAGTTTACTTGCTTAAAGATTACATCCGTGGAAACCCTATGGGGAGAAGCTCTTCTCTGTCTTGTAGAGTTGTTCCATGGCAAAACATTTATTTACAGGTAGTGCCCCAAGTGCACTTAAACCACCACCATTTGTTTATTTATTTTTTCACATTGTATTACGTGTACTATATAAAAGCCCCAAACCAAACCTGTTGCCTTCGAGTTGATGGCATATGACCATATAGGACAGAAGAGAACTGCCCATAGGGTTTCCAGGGAGTTGCTGGTGGATTCAAATTACTGACCCTCTGGTTAGCAACCTGAACTCTTAACAACTTTACCAACAGGGCTCTGTGTACTACATACAGTGTTGAGATACATCCAGGGCTGTAAGTCAGTTGTTCTGGTTTCAAACTCCCTGGTAAGAATTTGTATTACAAACAACGTCACAGACAGTAATGCTAATACTATTGCTCAGGGACCAATTCTAAGAACCACTAGTAGAACAATTAAAGTTGTGTGTCACTGTTGTGTTCTTTTGCCATACCTGTTGAGTCTGCTCCAACGCTGCTGACATAGTGGTTAAGTGCTAAGTTGGCTCATGAAAAGGTTGGCTGTTCACATCCACCAGGCACTCCTTGGAAACTCTATGGGGGCAGTTCTACTCTGTCCTATAGGGTCGCTAATGAGTCAGAGCAGACTGCACAGCACTGGGTTTGGTTTTGGTTTGTTTAAGCTATGGTGAGCAAATAATCTGAGAAGCTGAACTATGTGAAGAACTGAGTATCAAGAGTCATTAACAACCTGCTATATGCAGGTGAGAAAACTTGGCTTGCTCTGGTTCTTCGAATTTATGGTATGGGAAGATCACCTATGAATCTTGCTAAACTGTATATTTGTTTCAATATATCTGGGGTGAAAATGCAAATTCCCACCAGAGGTTTGAACTGGAATGGGGCACTTCAAAGCGCTGAATATATCTGTTGGTTTATATGTAATGTTTCCAACTCCATAAGAGAAATAAAGATTGAATTTATAGACACTGATAATAAAAAGGCAATCATAATTAACAGAATGAAAATAAAAAGATATTCAATTTATTGACTTCTAAGTCATAAACCGGGGACTATATACGTGTGTTTGCGCACACGTATATATGTCAATAGAGCTCAGGTGGTCCAATGGTTAAGAGCTACATTTGCTAACCATAAGGCGTGCAGTTCGAATCCACTAGCTGCTCCTTGGAAACCCTGAGAGGCAGTTCTACTGTCTTATATAACACGGCCATGAGTTGGAATTGACTGGATGGCAAGAAGTATACACACATATGTGTACAAAAGTTAGAGGGAAATACAGCAGTATCTATGTTAACAGTGGTTATTTCTTTGAGGGGAGTTGGGCTTTCTAATTATCTGCATACTTGTCTTCAAACCTGCTAATTTCGTACAATATGTGATGTATTCATTACCCCAATCTATTTTCACTAGTTTCTTTTCAATAAATTCCACATTGTTATTTAACTAAAAAGACCTTAAGGCAAGAAAACCACATTATTGTGTCAGGCCTCCAGTCCACGAAGCTCAACATTCTGATCAGCAAAACAGACTCAGGTGTTTCAAGAACTACGCGATCCCCACTTTCCCCTTCTCCCGTCACGCCCCCCTCGGAAACCAGCGGCACACTTCCGGAAAGTTTTGAGGCGGAGCCTAGGGGATGTAGACGTCTCCCATTGGTTCTTCCTGGCGTTGGCTGACGAGCCAATGGAGTCGCGAGTTGTGGTTTAAACGCCGATCCTGGCGCGTCCGCTTGGTGGAGGCTCCGGTGACTTGGGGGCTTCGGGTTAAGGTGGGCCTCCAGAAGTTCCTTGTGCGGGGCAGCTGAGTTTCTGGGGGAGTGAGGCCATTTGGAACTGGGAGTTCCTGGAGGCGTTATTTTCGCCGAGCTGGGTTTAGCCGCCGCTGCGGACGGAGTCGGGGACTCCCGGCGGCTCTCTTCTGAGCGGTGTCTGGGCCTGCGCGGGACCTGGACCGCCCGCTTTATGAAATTGAGAGCTGTTCACTCTGGCTTGAAGAGTTAAGAGCTGACTTAAATGCTTGTTGGCTCGAATATAGCTCTTACTGTGTGGATGTTCACAGGGTGGGAAGGTTTTGTCCTGTGTTACGGGGGCGGACCAACCAGTAAGTCAGGTACGCATGGGTTTGTGTTTATTTACTAATCTGTAGTGCATACTTTCACGTGGATAACACTGATTTGATATTGGAAACCCTGGGGGCGTAGTGGTTCAGAGACAGACTGCTAAGCGAAGTGGCAGAAGTTCGAATCCGCCAGGTGCTTCTTGGGAACCCTTCTAGGGGCTATTATACTGTGCGGGCTGTTATGCAGTCCTGTAAGGCACTGTGAGTCGGAGTTGACTCGATGGCAGCGGCTTTGGTTTTTGGTACTCTAGTGCATGATTTCACTTGGGTAATCCTTCTCTTGGCACCTCAGCCTTCTCTCACATTTCTTTAATCCTCAGGGACTAACACGTATTTCTCATCCCTAGAGTAATCCAGAATGGCTACTCGGATCTTTGTCGATAAGGAAAATGGAGACGTAGGCACTCGTGTGGCTCCTAAGGATGGGCTGAAACTTGGATCTGGGCCTTGTAAGTATACAGGCTACAGCTGAAGGTACAACTGTTGTGAATTAATTGTGGATGTGGTCCAAAGCTAGGTCAGGTGTTTTTCAGAAACTGGAGTGAAGTCTATGGTGCTGTTTATTGCAAACAATTTATTATGGGTTTCTTTTTCTTTAGTATCTTAACAGGACTATTTCAGAGAGCACAGAATTGAAGTGCATTTGTACGTATAGCATACCACTATTAAAAATGGGGGCCAGGATTAGGCATGAGAATTAGGGTAAGTTGATATCACTCAGCCTTCTCAGTTACACAGCTAGTTACAGCTTGAATCATCTTATTGTTTTTATTTTCTTCAGCAATCAAAGCTTTAGATGGGAGATCTCAGGTTTCAACCCCACATGTTGGTAAAATATTTGATGCGCCATCTGCCCTACCTAAAACTGCCAGAAAGGCGTTGGGAACTGTCAACAGAGCTGCAGAGAAGTCAGTAAAGACTAATGGACCTCTTAAACAAAAGCAGTCTATCATCTCTGCCAAAAAGGTAAGTGTCGACTGTAAAAACACTGTTTAAACACTTCAGCACTTTTGTCTCTTTAAAAAATGAAATAACTGGCATCCTGCCTGGCTTTCTGCCCTGTTGCGTAGGAAAGAAAACAGGCTAGCAAGTACAGGTTAGGAGAGAATTGTATGGCTTTGTGGATCTTGAGATTGGGAATCTCAGAAGCAGCTAGTAAGTGTTTTTCTGTACCTGCCATTAACTAGTGTCTTGAAACAGATTGGCTAATAACATCTGAACTACCAAAAAAACCAAACCCACTGCCATCAGGTGGATTCCAACTAATAGCGACCCTGTAAGTAGAACTGCTCTGTAGAGTTTCCAAGTAGCACTTGATGGATTTGAACTGCTGACCTTTTGGTAACTAAGAGGGAGAGCATCTTATAAGAGGCCGCATTGTTAATAACTAATATTGTCCAGATGTGGCCACCGGTACGCACCAGCTTGTTCTGTAACAGCTTGATAGTCTGTTAACCTTGTTGTGTGTGCATGCATGTGAGCTGCACGCCAGTGTGAGGATTTTGCTGTGTAAGATGAGTTCGTTTGACATGTGGAGTGACAGTTTAATAGTTGTGTAATATGTTTAAAAAACAGCTGTTACTTTACATTGACCTTTGGATAAGGATGTCTTTAAAAATATTGAATTGACATAAGGAAATGTGTTAAATACAGTTATTACAAGGATAAATGGCCAAACAATGAGAATGTTGTAGAGAGAACTGAAGTATGGGACATACCTACCATAGGGACTTCACGTGGATATGCATGTGTGTATGAGATAAGGTAAACAAGAGTACCTAAGGTTCAGTTTTTTGTCGGGTCTATAGTAGACTGTCTGCTAATTCCAGACTAGGGATTTATCAATAGTGGACTCCGGAAGTATTGGATTGTCTTGTTTTCCAGACTCTTAATCAGTGCATGTCTTTGAGGAATACAGACTTGTTTTTAATGATAAATCTGGTGGCACAGTGGTTAAGAGCTCAGGCTGCCAACCACAGCTCAGCAGTTTGAATCTACCAGCTGCTCCTCAGTAACACTACAGGGCAGTTCTGCTGTGTCCTACAGGGTTGCTGTGAGTCAGAATTGACTCACCAGGTTTGGGGTTTTTTTCTTTGTGAGCAGATAATTAAGCTAACAGTAATGAAAAAAATCACACTTTCAAATGCCAAATGGCTTCTAGAAGTACTGCAGAATTCTCATGATCCATATCCACTTTCTCTTCTGTTTGGGGAAGTAATTGAGTTGATTAACTCTAAACTAAAGCTGTTCTGCATTTTTGAGAAGTTATACTGACAGGTGCTGATACTTCAGCATTAACTTTTGAACCATTTTACTTGCTGAATGATATTTGTATGTAATCTTGAGCTAAGGATATGGCTTTGTGGAAGCCAGCATGAAATGGGCACATTTCAAACTATGGTAGAGTAATAGTATGTTTTGACAAGGCCCTGGTCTTTATGGTATTAATTAGTTGACAAGGCTTCCTTGTTCACTAATCTGTATTTTCTTTGATTGTTTTAGATGACTGAGAAGACTGGTAAAGGAAAAAGCTCTCTTCCTGCTGTGGATGACACCTATCCAGAAATAGAAAAATTCTTTCCCTTCAATCCTCTAGGTAGTATCTTTTGATGTTGCAAAAATGATTTTGGCCTTCAGTATCTATTAGAATCCAATTCGGCTGTAATCTGAGATGGATATGGCGTATTTCCTGGAAGTGTAATGAAAAGCTGTCTAAATCTGGCTTGCGTTGAACAAGTATATTTGTTGATAGAAGATTTGCAAGGTATCTTCCCAAGTGTGGAGGGAGGAATAGGAGTAAAGATGGAGGACCTTGTTCCTATCCATTATTTTTTCTTTTTACAGGGCAAACACACTTATTAATACGTGCAATTTATTAAAATGCTGTGAAAACATGGGATGAAGGGAAGGTAAAATAATTCAAGAGGATCACTGTAGGAAAAACTCAGGTCTGGGACCTGGACACCTCTGAGAAGGGCAGTGGGAGACCAAGTTCTGAAGGGAAAGGAGTTGAGGCTTCCACTTGTCCACTTCCCCCGTCCCCCACCAGTTTCATCCCACCAGAAGCTACCAGGATGCTGGAACAAAAGCCTTCAAGTTCAGTAGTCACAGTTTCCAAATACAAGAAGTAATTGCAGTTCAACTTAACACAGACATTTGTATGCAAAGTTATGAGGAACTGAGGTATTTAGAAAGCTAGGTAAAAGGTGATTTTGTGGTTGGTTGTGTGTGTTTTAGTTTGTTTCAAGGTCATCTGAACTCAGTAAAGAGATTGTTACCTTGATGAAATATCAGCAGCCTACCCACGTGAGAAAGAAATTCTAAACGTAAAAACGGCGTAAATTCTAAAAACTAAAGAAGGTAATAGCTGAAAAACAAGCTAACAAAAAAGTCTGTTACTGCTTCATCTCTTTGTGCTTTGTTTGTTTTTTTAAACTCATTTTTCTTTTATAATCCTAAAAAGTAAAACAGCTCCTGAAAGAATTGAAATAAGCCACATGAGGTTCTGGGAAGCTGAGGGGCTGGAGGTGTGGGATGATTGTACACTAGGGGTCCTCCCCTCAGTCATGTAAGCCTCACCAAGGGACTTTACTTGATGACCAAGGGAGGAGGAGGTATTCTTTAGTCAAAAAAGAAGAGGTGGGGGCAGACAAAAAGTGAAGGTCTCATTGTTGCCTGTTTGAATCCAGAGAGAAATGGCAGGTTCTGTGTCGGAGGAAGAAGCCCCTTGGCAGGAAGGCAGTGGTAGTGAGGGGGGACTGTCCATCAGAAAAGGAGTCACTGAGCCAGCCTGTCATCAGCTGTCTTGTTGGAGCTAGGGACACGGTGGGAGGCTGGCGTCAGTCCTTGTCTAGTTCTAGGCTGGGTGTGTCCTCGAGTACCTCCTTGAAGTGTCTCTCATGCCACACCCTCAGGTCCATACTTGTGAAGTTGGGATTGTCACCCACTGTGGTGTAGTCGAAGTCCCCATCTTTTCTGTCCAGGAAGTCCTGGAAAATTCATGTAGCCAGTGAAAGAAAACGTGTTTTTGTTCCTTAAACTTGCAATGTGTATTTGAAGCATTTCCTGTTATAATGTCAGCTTTTCAAATTTTAAATTACTCAGTGTTTGAGAGGCTACTGTGTGCCAGGCATTGTCAAGCTTTGGATACAGTGGTTAATAAATTAGAGAGCTCATGGCCTGAGGGAGCTTGCCATTTGGAAGGTAAGTCAAGCACTGAAGAAATGTGAGGAAGGAGTAAAACAGGGCCTGTGAGGGGATTACTGAACCTTGTCTTGGAAGAACAGGAAGTACCTTGAAGCACTGAGTCTTGAAGTTGAAGAAATAGCTGTGAAGAGGCAAAGCAGGTTCATGGAGGTAAAAGTGTGTGCAAAGGTCCTGAGGTATAAAAAGGACTGACGTGGTTCTAGGAAACAAAGTTGGCCTGCGAGCATGAAGGACCATACAGGTTATGGGGCCAGAGCAGATCAGGCAAAGCCTTCTAGACAGCTGAGCAGTTTTTCCTGTGTCAGCCATTCTGCTAATACATGTTGAAGTTTTCCCCAGCTTTTATGTATTATAAACAATTCTGCAGTTACTATCCTCAACTGTATTGTTGGAAGTTTGTGGGTATGTCTGTAGGGTAAACCTTGAGGATTACTGAGTCAGATGGTGTATGATAAAAGTGTTGCGGTAAAATACGGAATCTCCATGCTAGTGATAACCCTTTAGTCATTAAAGAAAATGAGATAGGTGTGTGAGTATTGATCAGACAGGGGGCTGTGTGTGCTGCATTTAGGGAAAGCGATACCTCCAAGTTTCCCACCAAACTATTATTGAGTCCACACGTGGTGGATGAGTCTACACGTGGTGGACAAGGATGATTGTTTTACCGGTGGTCTCTAAGTGCATGTGTCTTAAAACCTGAACCTTTCTCTGAAGGGCAATGATACCTCAATTGTTTTGTTTTTGTGTATGTGTGAGAGCATATTCGATTATTGACTTTATACCTTTTTATCTTAGAACATCCTATTTGTGTCTTTGTCTTCCCTTAATTATGTGACCTTCTTAACTGATTTTTTTAGTGCTCTTTGTGGATAAAGGGAATTAGCCTTGTTAATGCAGCAGATTTTTTCTTTTGAAGTCTGTTACTTGTTTATAATTTCCTTCACAATTCAGTGGGTTTAACTGAAGTTGTCACACATTACTCAATTCTGTATTGACTCACGAGTTTTACCAAGCTTCTACCAAGAAGAGCAGACTAATTCTTGAGTACTTAAGACTTTAGTGAACTATCACACTTAACAAACAAGTGTATAGGAAAAAACACCACACTTGGACCTTTTGGAAACCCCAGTGGCAGGCATAGTGATTAAAAGTTCAGCTGCTAACCAAAAGGTCAGCAGTTTGAATCCACTCAGCCCTCCTTGGAAATCCTGTGGGTCATTTCTGCGTTGTCCTATAGGGTTTCTGAGTTTGAATTGACTCAGGAGCAGTGGGTTTGGGTTTTTTTTTGTTTTTCAAACTTCATGATTATTTTATTGAGATTAATACATTTTAAATTGTGCTTTAGGTGAAAGATGACAGTTCAAGTTAATTTCTCACAACAATTTGTACAGGTGTTCTGTGACCCTAGTTGCGATCTTAAAATGTAACAACAGGTCATCTGTCTTCATCCCAGGTTCCCTGTGTCCTGTTCATCCAGCTCCTGTCCCTTTATGCCTGTCTTCAGATGGGTGCTGCCCATTTAGTCTTGTGTATCTAGCTTGAACTGAGAAGCATATTGTTCACGAGTTTTTAATGTATTAATCTTTGTCTGAAGAGTTGGCTTTGGAAATGATTTTAGTTCTAGGTTAACAGTCCTGGGGCCATGTCTCCTTGGGTTTCTCTAGTCTGTCAGACCGTTAGGTCTGGCCATACAGTGAATTTGAATTCTGCGTCACACTTGTCTCCATCAGGGACTCTGTTGTGTTCCCTGAGTGGATGTGATTTTGACTTTTTGAGAAAACAGCCTCCTTGAAAAGAGGCAAATCTCAATATTAAGTTATCTTTTGTTACTGTCAAGAAAAATGGAGTGTTTTAAGTAATTTGTAAGAAATAAGGCCCTTGGATTTTAAGGAGCAGTGTTACCTAACAGTGACTCGCAAGTGTTTTGGCTTCAGGACCTCTTTGAACTCTTAAACTGACTGAAGACCCTGACGAACTTTTGTATGCGTTATCCTTATTTACTGTATTAGAAAGTAAAACTGGAAAAGTTATTTACTAATTTAAAATAGCAGAAATAACTTCTAAAATTTTGTTTTTATTGTAATTAAGAGTAGGTTTATAATCAAAGTCAATTTGTCATGTAAAACCCCCAACACACGCCCCTTTGCAACTCTGAGTGTACCCTTCTTTGCGCTCTGTACTTAGTAGTCATTCAGCCAGTACTTGTCCTTTCATCTCCACTCTCCTGTCTTCAGCTGGTCAGACAGCCTTCTATATTTCAGCTGAGAAGTGCACACACCACCTTATAGTCTAGTCTAATTTTGGTCTGAAGTGTTGGCTTCAGCACTGGGCTAGCAGCAAGTCCAGAGCTATGTTCTCAGGGGACCTACTGGGATGTGAGACCAGCAAGTCTGTTTTGTTAATACAGAGTTCTAGATCTGCACTCCCCTTTTTCTTGTTCTTCATTAGGGACTCTACATTGTGTTCCCTGTCAGGGCAGTGTTTGGTACTGGCCACGTACCATCTAATTTTTCTGGTCTCGTGCTGATGTAGCCTCCCAATCATATGGACCCTTCTGTCTCTTGGGCTCATATTTTCCTGCTGTGAGAAATAAATCTTTTAATGAAAAAGTTACTTTTCCAAAACAAATTAGTGAGAAGGGTGTGTCATGGATTGAACTATGTACCCCCAAAATATGTGTCAACTTGGTTAGATCATGATTCCCAATGTTACATGATTGTCTACCATGTTGTCATATGATTTCCCCATGTGTTGTAGATGCTATTGCTATGATGTTAAATGAGATGGATTAGCAGCAGTTGTATTGATGAGAGTTACAAGATTAGATAGTCTCTTAAGTCAGTCTCTTTTGAGATTTGAAAGAAATGGGCGTAGAGACTTGGGGGACCTCACATCACCAAGAAAGCAGTGCCAGGAGCAGAGTACGTCCTTTGGATATGAGGTTCCTGTGCTGACATGCTCCCAGACCCAAGGGAAGACTGGTGACAAGGAACTTGCTCCAGAGAGAGAAAGCATTACCCTGGAGCTAACACTGAGTAGGAACTTCTAGCCTACTACACTGTGAGAGAATAAATTTTCCTTTGTTAAAACTACTCACTTGTGGTATTTGTTATAGCAGCACTAGACAACTAAGACAGTATAGCTTTTGAAAACTCATTTGATTTGTCTTAATACAAGATAGCTGTGTTCTCATTTGATTCTTCATTCAATCTGCTGAAATCTGTTTTGATTGAAGTACCTGAAGAAAATGTGGTCTCACACAGATACGAAGTTAGAAAAGGGGGGAACATTGTATTAGCTCTTTCAGATAACTGAATGTTTTCGTTGGACACTACACGAAAACCAGGCAAGTGATTGCTTCTTAAAGTATATGGCCAGTAACATCCCTTAGTCTCTTACATTTGGAATGGGTTTTTTATCCTGGAATTTATCAAGCACTGATTTAGAATTACTGCTTCACTGAGATGTAGATCATCTAAACAGGTTAAATGCTTTATTATGCAAATGTGCATTGTTATCACCAGTGATGCAGTCAGAACGATCCTACTTACTAGGAAGCTGTCAACTCATGGCAGCAGTAAGTTTCACAAAATTCTTTTTTTTCCCTTAAAATTTTCAATTGTGTTATCTGGCAGCTGTCAGTTTTCCTTGAGATGAAAGACTTATTTCCTTCCTTTGAGAAAATATGGCAAGTACCTGAGTAACCAGTTGTTCTCAGAAAACTGATGTTGTAGAAAAAAGGCCCTTAGTTGAGCTTGCAACTCAGATAATCGTACAAATCCTTTCTCTTTGAGATGAACATCATGTTTGAGGATGCAGCACAATTAAGTACTTTCTGCATACTTTGGTTTTATCTCACAGAATATTAAAAAGATGTTCTGAAGCACTAAGGGCTAGTAAAACTAATATATTTTTATTGCATGCAATGAAGTGACTTTAAATGAAATGAACATTTATTTTTTTTTTTCTTTATGTGTTGGTGGTGAAGAAGTCAATGACTACGCATATAGTTAGTGTATTGCCACTTTCTTGATTTGTGGTGAGGCACCAGTAGCTTTATCTACCATTGGTTTTGTACCATCATTGCAAGTGACAGGATACACAATACACACTATGAAAGGTATTCATATTATTATGAAAATAGTTCTTAGTCTTATGGACCCCCTGAAAGGGTCACAGGCCCTCAGGGGACCCCACCGACCATACTGAGAACTGCTTCCCTAACAGAATTCTGTCTCTGGAACAGATTTTGAGAGCTTTGATCTGCCTGAAGAGCACCAAATTGCACAGCTCCCCTTGAATGGAGTGCCTCTCATGATCTTTGATGAAGAGAGAGAACTTGAAAAGCTCTTAGACATAGGTCCCCCCTCCCCTGTGAAGATGCCTTCTCTGACATGGGAATCAAGTAAGTGAACAAGTGCCCTTCCTTCTAGGAGGGCTGCGAGCAGTTTGTTTCATAACACTTCCATTATTGTGGGGACAAAGCTGTATGGGAGGTTAGCATGCAAGAAATTTCTCCTTTGAACCGCAGGGGTGAGGTTTCAAAATAATGAAAGCTATTCTCAAATGGGATTGTTTTTTAGTTCCCAGTGCTTGGATAAAAATAAATCATTCTGGAATCTAGACTGTCTTATAGCAAAACAAAGTTGAATTTCATGTATAGCTTCTTAGGCTATACAGTAATGTATTACAGACTTACTTGGAATGAGAATTGCAAGTTATTTATAGTCCAAGGGTAAGAGAAACAAGATGCCTGTGCAACAACATAGAAGAATAATAACCTTATTACACAAGCTAGAGGTATTGGTTTAAACTGGTAGTCAACACCATCATTAGTATGTTTTCTACTTTTCTTTCTTAGCTTTGAAGGAATACCTTGTACTGCTTTATAAATCAGATTAATGAGACTGTTAGCTCACATTAGTGAGAGTGGATCTCTAAGAACAATAGAGGTTCAGCTGTTTCTAAGACTCCTATAAAAAACACAAATCTGGGGGCCACAACCACATGCCAAGAAAAATGTGGGTAGGTGGGAGGATGGGGACCCTTTAGAGGAAAAACTGAATCTGATTGTAAGTGACAACTAATATCACTGTTGACATGGATAGACTCAAGGATTTACAGAAATGTAATAATTCTGTTTTCTAGATCTGTTGCCGTCTCCTTCAAGCATTTTGTCTACCCTGGATGTTGAATTGCCACCTGTTTGCTATGACTTAGATATTTAAGCTTCTTAGTGCCTTAAAGTTTGCATCTGTATATATGTCTTTTTTTGTATTAATAAAGCTATTCTTTATTTAATAGACTCTTCCTAGTAATTGTGGTTGGTATCTTTTTTGAATTTGTTTCCAATTGTATGAGAACTAGCTGAAATGTTTATCAGACAAGCGTCTGTAATGTAACACCAGAGGTTTTTCTCATTTGCACAGACTTAACCTTAAAACCGTTTGGTTTGTTTTACCAGCTTATTTCGGAAGCTGCCACTGTTTTCCCTGAAACATACACCCCTCAATGTGTACTTTCTTGCATTTTTGTGTCCATTAACTAGTGACAGTTTTAGAATCTTCATTAAGAACCCCTTCCATCTCATTAAGAATCTGCTGCTAGGCATTCTTTATTGTTGCTGTTGTTGAGTGTGGTCTAATGACCTGAATACTCAGTATTCAGTAACCAGAAGTTGGATAGCTCTACATCTCCTAAGAACTGAGTCTCCTTGTTATCTTTACTTAGGTACTTTGAAGATCACAAGAAATACTGATATTAAGATTTATTGATTTATATTCTGCCTCTAGAGAACTGTATTTTGTTTTTCACTCTGTGTTGGCCGTTGTTTTGAAGTCGTCCTGGTGGCATGGTAGGTAAGTGCCTGACTGGCTAACTGAAAGATCGGTGGTTTGAACCACCAGGTGCTCCACAGGAAAAAGATGGAGCTTTAGAATCCCTGTGGGGCGGTTTTACTTTGCTCTGTAGGGTCTTCATGAGTCAGGGTTGGCCGGATGACAGCGGGGGAGTGTTTTTCCGTTTGGACATTGTTGTAAGTGTTTGGTTAGCATTACTGTGTGTAATGTTTGTGACCTTGTCTTTCAGTGAAGAGAGTAAACTCTAAAGTTCATTGATTTGGCCAAGGTTTTAAAAACTAGAAAATGCTAGAGCTGGTATTTTGGTTCTAAATCTGAGATTGGGATGAAAACAGAGATTGCAGATGGTGGGCCATGGATTTCCTTTTTGGACAGAGAAGGTGAATAATATTTTTAAAAACTGAAATGTTGGCTACCAATTAAAATTTAAAAGTTTTTCATCTCTTCAGTTAAACAGTTTTCTTTTGGAAAAGCACATGAGGCAACCAGGACCTTCCTCCCAACGCTGGCTGGACTGATGATGGAGTAGCTCTCTGTCCTATAGATCTTTTGATGGCTTTAAGGGGGAACTGAAGATCTTTTACGCTTTTATCAGTCCTAGCCAGCTTAATTTACCTGCTTTAGTTGCCTGGGCGAAGTCTTTTTCCCTGAAACATCTGTAGCATCTATAGTTAGAATACAAACTCTGTCTTTACCATTGTTGTTAGAAGATACTGAAAAATATTAGAACAGTTACTGCCACTGAAACTTTACCTTTCTACCTGTAACTACCTTTAGTAGGAAGACATGCAGGAGAAACTAAGAGCATTAGGGGCATGATGGTGTAGGGGAGTAACAGGTGTAGCAAGGAGTCCTGGAGCAGTGGTTAAGCATTTGGCTACCAACTGAAAAGTTGACAGTTCAAGCCCATCAGCCACTTGGTAAGAGAAAGAGTACAGCCTTAGCAAGTTCTTCTGGGGGCAGTTCTGTTCTGTTATACAGGGTAGCAGTGAGTCGGAATCAACTCAAAGACAATGAGTTTTCTTTTTAAATGGGTCTGGATCTTCGGGTGTACTGGGACTGGTTTGAAAAGCAAAAGGTATAATTCTGAATGGCTTTCATATACTACAGTTGGAATTTAGGAACTTTGGAAAATGGTCTCCTGGTAGTCACAGAGGGCCAGAAGTTCACAGTTAGATCCTTGCATTTATTACTGTTTTCTTTGTTAGAAATGACGGTTGTACACATCTTTCTGTCAGATCCAAGTAGTAAACTGTAGAGTTGTCTTTCAGTGAGCCTGGCAGAGAGGAAGGGCAGTGACTAGTCAGGCTCTTTTACCAATTAGGTTACTCTTCCTCTGGGATAGAACCAAGCATTGAGTTGATCTTGTTTCATCTGCTGCTAATCAGATTTAATGTGCTTAATGTGTGTTGAGACTTGAACAGGGAACTTAACAAATGCTGCTCCATTAGTACATATAATTTTCCTCTTGTGGGGATTGTTGCTGTTTGTATGCAGGTGGTTTCTGGGTTACAAACTAGATCTAGATCTGTTCCTAAGTGAGCTGGAATCAGTGCATGTTGTTGTTAGACATTGTCGAGTCGGTTCTGACTTATAGGGAACTTAGTGTGACAGAACGAAATGCTGCCTAGTCCTGCACCGTCCTCACAATTGCTGGTATGCTTGAGCTTATTGTTGGAGTTACTACATCAGTCCATCTCGCTGAGGGCTTGCTCTCTTTTGTTAACTCTACCAAGATGATGTCCTGATTCCTGATAACATACCATTACACTGTCCTCCAGCACACATTAGTGAGAAGATCAGTATTAACTGGATGTTGACACAACTTGAGTATTCCTCCTGTCTTAACCAATATTGCAAGGACAGAGTAGCTGGGTTGGAGGGCTGGGGACCATGCTCTTGGAAAATCGAGGCCAATTGGCACAATTAACGTTTTGCTAACGAGGACTCTTCACACCCGACATTGGTGAGTGGCGTCTGGGGTCTTAAAAGCTGCCGAGCTGCCATCCGAGGGTACAGCAAATGGTCCCAACTCAGCAGGAATGGATGATCACCGAGGTCTGTAATGGTATGGGAGAAATAGAACCCAGAAGACAGAGAGACCCACGTGAGTGGGTGTCTACATCGACTTGTGACCGGAAGAACTAGATGGTGTCCGGCTACCACCAGTGATAGCTGTGATGGAGCTCACAAAGTTGAGCCTCACTGGCAACACAAGAATAAATAGGGGTGCACCCTGAGATCTCCACTAAAAGACTGCAACTGGTGGTCCAGGGGCTTCAGGGTTCCCCT
The DNA here is from genome assembly GCA_028571685.1 of Heterohyrax brucei. NCBI lineage: Eukaryota > Metazoa > Chordata > Mammalia > Hyracoidea > Procaviidae > Heterohyrax > Heterohyrax brucei. The sequence continues at coordinate 179,282,477 of CM053141.1, forward strand.
GGGAGCATAGCCCATGGCCCTGATGGTGCCCCTGTCCACGAATCATAATGAAGGCCAACTCTTTGGACAGCAATGGATTGGACTTGGTGATGCAGAGTGACCATATTTTGTGGGCACTTCTGTGGTTCTATGCATCTATAGGATGTCATGGTGGAGAGGAGGAGATATGAGACTTGGGAGGATAGGACATGTATGGAGCAGAGAGGAAGAGTCTGCTGTCACCATGCAGGGAGAGTAGTGGAAGCTGCATATAGGTGAGCATGCAGATTTATATGGGAATGTACATTTTCATTCAATCATAAAAAAGAATTCACTGTCCTCACTTCTAAGGAATATTCTGGCTGTGCTTCAAGAGAGACCCATTCATTCTTCTTACAGTCCATGGTATATTCAATGTTCTTTGGCAACATCATAATTCAAAGACATCATTTCTTATTTAGCATTACTTTAGTACAAGTTGAGAAAAGGGGGTTGAAAAGGCTAGAAGAAGCCTTTTCAATGATTTAAAAGCTGCATGTGAAGCAAGTACAGGTGATTATGATGAAAAATTTGTTGCAAGTAGGTATTGGTCTCGTTTCAAAGTGAAAACAAATTTGTCTAGGCAAATTTACCAACCATACTGCTACATGTTGCTGTCAAGTCAATTCTGACTCAGTGGCCCTATAAGACGAAGCAGAACTGCCCCATAGGGCTTACAAGGACTTAAGGTGCATGACATTTGTTAGCAGCTATAGCTCTTGATCACTACATAAGTTTACATAGTATTACAGGGTGGGCACAGGCTGTCCATGGGTGCAATATTGGTAATCCAAGGATTTACTGTCCAACTTCAGTGAATATGTTTGGTTTCTTTACCTCAAAAAGTTTACAAAAAGCACTTTTTAGCATTTTAGCCTGTCCAGGCTGTAATACCCTAGGGGTAAAGATTATTTCTTTCAAGTCAAAGAAACTACACTACACTGGACCCCAAGGGTACTCTTATCTATTTAAAGCTTGCCCATACATAGCTCTCTGTTGGTGTTTCTGTTTTAAACCTCACATTCCATCTAAACTTCAATGGTGAACCCAACCCACTGCCCATGAGTTGGGTCAAACTCATAGTGACCCTAGATGTCAGAGTAGAACTGCCCCATAGAGTTTCCAAGAAGTGCCTGACAGGGGTTGTATCCCCCAAACTGCAGGCTTTTAAACATTTTTATGTTAACATTTTTAGACTAATTTTGAGGGACCATGCCAAATCATGAAAAGGTTGGCATTTACAATAGACATTCCTAAAGTGATTCTTTCCACTAATCATAAATCACTTACTGAAGTCCCGTTGTGCTAAGTACAAAAGCTACAAGGCAGAATAATGGATAGTTCCTGTCCTAGTGGTCTTGTAAGAGAAAAGACAAATTGAAAAAAGTTGATTCTCTCAGTAGAGAACAAGAGAATAGACTCCCTCCTGTTATGTAAGAGTTCTTTAGATAAATTGTAAATGCTTTGTCTCATTGAAAAGTATTTAAATCTTTGAAATGTAACTTCAGGTGACCTCCCCAACCTTGTTGCCTGGAAGAACAGCAATATCTCAGGTGGCCCAGCCCCAAATCCTGGAAAATTAACGTCATTGCTATGGATTGAATTGTGTCCCTCCAAAATATCTGTCAGTTTAGCTGGGCTGTGAAGTGCCTGGAGCAGAGGGTATCCTTTGGACCTGTGGCTTCTGTGCTGAGATGTTTGCAAACCAAGGAAGACTGATGACCAAGACCTCTTTCCAAAGCTGACAGAGAAAGCCTTCCCCTGGAGCTGGCACTCTGAATTCAGGCTCTTAGCCTGCTGCTCCGTGACAGAATAAAATTCTCTTTGTTACAGCCATCCACTTGTGGTATTTCTCTTAGAGCAGTACTAAATGATTAAGATAAAATGTGGATGTGATGGGTTGTATCCCCCGAGCTATATACTGTTATTTTTTCTGTTTTTTCCATCTCTAGTGGATTACCTACGATGTGTCATCATTCTGGTTTAATGGTTATTCAGTAATAAAGCTTCTCCCCTGATTTTTGTGGAGAGGTTTTCTGGGTTGGGAGTAGACACTGTTTTTAATAATTTCCCCTCAGCAGTTCTTACCGTCTGGTGAGGGAGACAGGAAGATGGATGCAGTGATGGACGTGCCAGATGCTGGGACACCACAGAAGAGCCTTGACAATCCCTTTCATGGGAGGGGGTGAGGCCTCCTTGAGTAGTAATGTGTGAACTGAGACTTGAAGAGAAGTGTTCTGGGAGGAGGGACCACCTTTACAGATGCCAGGAATCAAGAGAGCACAGCTTGTCAAATGGAAATATGAAAATGGCCGCCTTTTTGAGGTGGTGGGGTCAGGAGTGTGGTTGTCTGGAGTCTGGGGGAGTCAGGCGGGCCCTACCAATGCGCGGACTGCAGGCATCTAACCTCTGGAGCTGTGAGACATTTCTGTTTCTCCTCAAGCAAACCAGTGTGTGATATTTTGTTATGGCAGCCCTAGAAACTAATGCACTCTAGGTTGTGATACTAAATGCCAGGAGAGAAAAAGAAAATAAGGAAAAACAAGAGAAAACGAGGTGGAGGTGGCAGCAAGCTCCTCTTGTAGCCTTGGCAGACTGCCTCTGTGCCGGGCAGTCCTCCAGCACTCATCTGGGCTAATGCTGGCCGAGAGATCCATCCGAGGTGCAAGTGCAGGATTTTCCCAGTTCTTCAGCCGCACGACAGATTTGAACAGACACAGAAATTGGTGCATAAGGTGTGTTTATGACCTGCTGTTGGAACCCAGGACTACGGTGCCAAGCTGGAAATCCGGGCTGTGGGCCAGGGCAGGGCGGGAGCATGACCTAGTAATGGAAAGTTAACTAACCTTTCCTAGTATTTTCTTGTTATCACCTCTGTTGATTCAGTGTTCAGTCACCTGCTATGACCCTCTGAGTGTTGACTAGAGTTGACAAGGCTCTGATTTTCCACTTGTTTTTTGATGTGTCCTTGGTGAGCTGGAGTCAAGATCTCCTTTGCCATCTTGGTGATGTTACCCCCTGCCCCATTTACTTTTCCAGTGATGCCCTGTTGCCGTCAAGGTCTGAATAGTTAACTGGCTCGCAGGTATTTGGGTTGATGCCCATCGACCTTCTTCTGTCTCAGCTCTCCCCAGCCCTATCATCTTGCTTCAGCTCCCACTGTAGCCAGCATCTTTCCATTCCTGACTTCCATTCCTGTGGTGTCTCTCGTGCCTCTGGGACTAGGATACCTGTTTTCTCTCCCGAAAAGCTCCTGTGATTTGCCTGGCTCATGTCTGCCCATTCTTTAGGTCTCCGTTTGAGATACTGTTATTCTTGCCAGTTATCCTTCCTGATCATCCAAGATTGGGCTCCTGTTTGGTCAGCCCCAGACCCTTAGTATTTTCATAGCACTTAGCACACTAAGTTGTGCCTGCCTGCTTGGCTGGCTGTATCTCTTGCCACACTGTGAGCTGGGGGAAGTCTGTCCTGCTCACTTGTGCATTTTCCTGCCTGGCTTGTGGTAGGTGCTCAGATTTTCACTGAAGTGAATGTGTCATCAGTCTCTGGGGACCCAGGTTCCGATAGAGCCAATGATGATTGTATTGCACCAAGGTTATCAATGTGCAGGATAAGGGCACCTTCCTTCATCAGAGCTTCTTAAAGCTTCCACAGACAGTGGTGGAGGCAGATCTCTCACCTCTCCTTCCAGCCAGCTGCTAGTCTTGTTACGTTTTACTCACAGCCCAGCCCAGCTATAACTTGCATACTGAGAAAGGCCAAATCCTTGGATGTAAACGTGAACCGGTTTTCTTTCTTCCGTAACTTGTTGCCAACTGTATTTTTTTTTTTTTTTTTTACTTTTCTTCCCTGCTGGGGATGTGTGTGATACTTAACAGTATCTCAAGAAATTACACAGCTTCCCAGTTAATTTTGGTTAGATCAAATTTTGACTTGGAATGTAAGCCTCAATCTTGTTTATTTTAAAACTTTAGTCTCAAACTTGTTGTAAGCTCTTCTTTCTTCCCTCAGCATGGCCCAGAGCTGGGACTAAACTGTGCATAGGGTGTAGTCTCTTCATACAGCTTCTTTTTGCCTTCCAGATTTTGGGACCCTTGTGGGGCCATACTCCAGCTCAATGGCAGTGAGAACAGTTAGAAAGAAGAAGAGATTCTACTGATGTGGCAATCTGCATATTGGTTATGGGGAGTGTCCTGCCTTTTCTGGTTGTTGGGTTGGAGATCTCTGTGTAGTGGTGTGTGTAGCCACATGTTCCTCTGTGATTGGGGTTGCCCTTCATTGAGAATGACAGCCAAGCCTCTCTTTCAACCCTATTTCCAGGTTGTCCCAAGGGCCATCCATGGACTCTGCTCTTCTGTCAATCTCTGAACTATATGGGGCCATCAGAAGCACTGAACTCATTTCCGCACCCTTTGAGGGCCACAGACAACTAGGGCAGGTGAAAGTTTCCCAAATGTGGCACATCAGAGATTCTTCAGGCCTTAAAGGCCTAGGCTCCTGCAGGGTAATGGGTTTCTCTTTATTACATGGCGTTTCTCGCCCTGGGTTAGTAGGTCTGCCAAGATGATTTCCTGGGCTACCATTTTGCAAAAGGATTGATTAGTCTACTGTGCAAATAAGGTGCATAACTCTCACCACGTTTGGCTGATTTCCATTCAAATTAGATGCCTGTGGCATATCGACAGAATTGGTCAGTTTTGCTGTGCTAGGCTTTAAAGAGTCAGTTTCACAGAGGTTGAGGCGGACCTCACTACCATCAAGAAGAACCTTGAGCACATCTTTTGGATTTGGGCCTCTGCACAGAGAATCTTGTGGATTCAGGAGGCAGAAAAAACTGCAACACTGAAGATAGCAAGAGACTGTGTGACAAGATTGGCAGTGTCATAAGACCACTGAGAGATGGTTGCAGTGGGATTTTCCAACCCACAGAGTAAGAGAGCTGAGCACCTTTGGGCAGAAGGCTTGCTGGTAGAGTGGGGTGCCTCCAAGCACTTGTAGGCAGAGCTAAAGAGGTGTAACGCTTGTTCCTCAGGTCAGAGACTGGTGGCAGTGGCAGCAGGAGTAGAGAGCTGTCTTGGTGGAAGTCTGTCCTGACTGAAACACTTTTTCCTGTCTCTAGAGTTGTTCCTGTTTACTTCCAAGTTGACCCTGATCCTGAGTTGTAGCCTGTTACTTCCCTAATACACCCTGTAAGCATGAGCATGACCTGTGAGTCTTGTGTGGCCATTGCAGGGAATTCTCAAACTCAGCAGAGAGTGCTATGGGAGGGATGAGTGGTGACGGAACTGGTAAAAAGGTTGGAGAGTGGAGACATGTCTGACCTCCATCTGATAGGAGTAAGCTTTTGGCTGATGCTGCTTATTCTTCCCCTTCCTAAAGTTAGAGAGTGTCATGGTTGGAATTGTGTCCCCCCAAAAATGTGTGCAGCCATGTGGCTTGGATATGGTTCCCAGTATCTTGGGACTGTCCTCCATTGTGTGGTTTTGCTAACCTGTATGTTAAAGGATTAGGGTGGGGCTGTGAATTCCTGCTGTGGGGGGAGTTTCCCTGGAGTATGGCTTGCCCCACCCTTAATGCTTTTAGCTTGCAAGGAATAAAAGGAAAAAGAACCAAGGACAATTTGAGAACCTCGCTACCATCAAGCAAGCAGCACCGGGAGCATCGTTCAGACCAGAGGTTCTTGCGTTAGGACACTCCCTGGACAATGACTGATGCAATACCGGACTTTCCTCCAGAGCCGTCAAGGGGAAAGTCTTTCCCTGGAGCGGACACCCTGAATATGGACTTGCAACCTACCGGACTGTGTAAGAATAAATCTTTCTTTGTTAAAGCCATCCACTCTGTGGTATTTCTGTTAGAGCAGTCCTAGCTGACTAAAACAGAGAGCTTCTGAGGCTATTAGCTTACAGGTGTTTTTGCAGGTCCTTCCTTGAGAAATCTCTGGACCAGGCACCCCACTTTAAGTTCAATTTAATGCCCACTATTACACCAGTCTTCCCTGGTTTGGATAACCACAGCTGTTCAGTCAATTCAGACTCATAGTGATCTCATAGGCAGAATAGAACTTCTCCATAGAGTTTCTAAGGAGTGCCTGGCAAATTTGAACTGCTGACCTTCTGGTTAGCAGTCGTAGCACTTAACCACTAGCCCCCCAGGGTTTCCTTGTCTTTGTATAGTGAGGTTGAAAAGGGCATAGACCATATTCTCAGGCTCTCACAGTGCCCTCCCAAGAGTCCATTTTCTTACCACACTTGGCACAGGCGTTGGCACCAGGTTGGGCCTACAACATACTTGGAGATGAGATGCCCTTTCCCTTCTTAGAGATGCCTCCAATCTCTGTTACTGGGCTACAGGAAGGGGTAGCACCCATCTCCCCTGTCATGTACATGCTTCTCTCTGAGGATACCCCCAAAGGCCAATGATTTCTTCCTTCCTCAGGCCTTTTTCTGAAAGAAAACCATAAACAATGGTTAACGTTCATAGGGCTGGTTCTGGTGTATCTCAGTCCTGTGTGCTAATTTTTGGGTTATGCTGCATTTAGTGCTTCGGGGGTCCTTAGTCACAGGAACTCAAGCAAGGGGAGCAGTTGGACAGCAGCCTTCTCTTCTCTTCAGTTATAGTGAATTCTTGCTACTGGTCCAGGTTGTCTTTGTAGTCTCTAGATGCAAAACCTTGCCCAGGATAAACATTCTATAGATTAATGGAATTAAATTATGGCAGGACATCTCAGAGCAAGGTGGCTCACTTTTGTCCCTGTGTGCCCTGGCTGCCAAGTATTTGTGATGAATTTGTGCCTACAGCCCTTTATAAAAGAGGCATCTTTTTTTCTGTTGGAAGAGACTGGATTGACAAATCACTTCTCTGTTGGAGCACGCAGTGAAACAGACTTGTTCTCTGGTGCCTGAGTTGTGGGAGGGAGTTTCCATGGCAATGCCACGTGTCGCTCATTTCTGTCTGTGGCCCCAGTGCAGAGGTATGAGCTGTCTGCCATTGGTATGCTGATCAGTGCCCAGTTTACAGCAGGCATCTGGCTTCTTGTACACTTGCAGGAATATAGCCTCTCGGGAGCCTCCTAACTGAGGGGGATAAGTCAGGGGTGGGATATGTAATTAAGAGCATCTTCATCTTCCTAGAACAATTAAAAGCTAGTTAAGTACAATATTGTGTATTCCTAGGTTGAAAACTTGAACATGTAATGAGAGTAGCAGAGCAAATTATGTCTTGGTTTTGCATTGTAGTTAGAGACAGACAGAAGGGTGGGGCGATAGGGAGAGATGCTGAAGGAGAAGAGAGAGGGAAAAAGAAGTAGGAACTACAAAAGCAGTGTCTGTAAGTCCACACAATGTTTGGAGCCTAGTGGTGCTGGATATTATGGAAAGATTGTATTCCTGAAGACCTTGCATAATAATTCAACATTTACATCATCTAAGGTCACTCCTGGTACTGTGGATTCTTAGTAAGCAAGCAAAACTATATGGCAATAGCATAAACACATTTCACTATTGAAAGCTTTAAAATTAAGGTATTCTTGACAAATTCCCCCCAAAATGGTAGGTGCTTTGTTCAAAAATTTATGGATAAATTACTTAGTCATCCTTTTAATTTTTATTGTTTTAAAACTGCATAATCCAATTTCTTTAATTCATGCAGAAATTATCTGTTGAGTGGTTGTTACTTGCCAGGCACTCACTGTTTTAGATTCTGAGAATAGAATGCTGAACAAAACAAAACAAAAAAAACCTCTGCTCCCTTAAGGTGTAACTAACATTCTAGCAGGGAGAAACAGACTATTTATAGAAGAGTAGTAAATAACTCCGTATGTTGGCAATTGATAGGTGCCATGGAAAAAAAGCAGTGGGTGGGTGGACGGGTGAGATGCAATTTTTAAATAGAGAAGTTACTTTAGAACAAAAATTTGAAGGAGTGGAGAGAAGATCCCCAACGACAGGTTAGGGCATTCCAGGCAGAAGAGAGAGCAAGTGCAAAGGCCCTGAGGTAAGAATGGACTTGGTCGTATTTGAAGAATTACATAAAGGTCACTGGGAACAGACAATAGTGAGATTTAGTGAGGGGATAGGAGATAATGCCAGAGAGTAAGGCAGGTGGTGTATCATGTCAGACTTAGAGTTTGGAAATGAATTTGGATTTTAAATGTAGGACCATGAGGAGGAGAAAAGAATAATAAGACTGTTGGAGGTCAGTTGTGTTGAGCTGGGAAGGAGGAAAGTGGAGTGCTTGAAGATCAGATTTTCAGGGTTTGAAATTATTGTTAGTGACCGTGTCTAAGAGATGATCATAGATGTGAATAGGCAAGACAGGCGGAGGGCAAGGTCACTGGCAAAGAATTGTCAAGAAATTGTGAGGGCAGGGTCCTGGAAGGAATAAGAAGGAGCAGTGTTGGAGAGAAAATGGTAAGATAGGTGCCACAATCTCTAAAGAAAGGAGGTACCATCATTACAGGTGTTTGCAGCCCAGCAGGCAATGGGTGGCTTAGTCTGATGATATGTACTTCTAAGACGGGGTTTTAGGGCAGGGAGAGAGAGCACAGACTGGAAGCAGCAATGAGAATCCAGGAAGACGACAATGCTGGAGAAACATAGCCCTCGGTGCAGGGAGCTGTAGGGCAGGCAGTGTTCTTGGAAGAGGGCAGGTTCTAGCTATAGCAAGAAAAGGAAAGAACTTTCAGAGGAGAAGGTGAAGGTTGATGATTGACTGTAAGTTCCTGAGGGCACAGTGGCAGGGTTTCAGGAGCTGGGGAGGGTGGGTGATGGGAGAGAAGAAGAGTGTTGGGCTGATGGTGACACGAATGAGTATGAAGAAAGGAGGTTTATATTCTCTAAAGGGGGGTTCAATGGTGAGCTGTGAGGGTTGGGGGCAGCAAAGTCCTTGTCTATCCTGGGGTGGAGGCCGGAAGAGGGTTGGTGACCAGGGAAGGTATAGCAGCATGGGAGTCAAGGTTCACTCCAGGTTTGAAACAATTGTTTTTTAGGACATGTCTGCTAGTGATTCATATTTATTTTAATGAAACATAAGTGGGAGTATCACTGGTTATAACTGGTCTTTTTTTTAAAAAAATATTTTTTAAAATTATTTTGCTGTTGGGAATATACACTGCAAAAGATACACCAATTCAACTGTTTCTACGGGTACACTTCAGTGACTTTGATTACATACACCAAGATGTGCAACCTTTCTCACCTTTTCTGAGTTGTTCCTCCCCCGTTAAAGTAAATTTGCTGCCCCCTCAGTTTCCTGTGTAATCTTTCAAGTTGCTGTTGTTACTTTGATCCCATATGGATAGTTCTTAAAAGAGCTTAATGCTCAAGTTGGACTTTTTCTTTTTTTACTAATTAAGTTAAACGACAGAGCCCTGGTGGTGCAGTGGTTAAGAGCTTGGCCCAGCAGTTTAGCCCTTAGAATCCACCAGTTGATCCTTGACAGCCACATGGGGCAGTTTTACTCTGTCCTGTAGGGTCTCTGTGAGATGGAATTAACTTGATGACAACGGTTTCAGTTTTAAGACAAACTATTGTTTGGTTTTAAGAAGACTTTAGGGGATATTTTTGGCTTAAGGCTTAAAGATGGAGCTGTGGAGGTGCAGGGATGAAGAGCTTGACCGCTAACAAAAAGATCAGCAGTTCTAATCCACCAGTCACTGCTTGGAAACCCTATGGGACAGTTCTACTCTGTCCTATAGCTTCACTATAAAGAATTCTTTTAAGAAGACTTTAGAGGAATTTTTTTTTTTTTTTTTAAGGTTTAAATATTATCGTTGGGTAATAATCAAAGGGGTTCATCCAGCTTTCATGGGTACATAAAATCTGGAGTCCATCTAGTCTGCATTTTCCCCTTTTGGTCAGGATCCCTCTATAGAATCCTCGATCACAATGTTCCTTAGTAGTAGCTAGGCATCATCCAGTTATTCTAGTCTCATGGCAAATGTGGTAGTTGTTCATGGCAATGAGCTACACATTCCATTTCCTCCTCTTCTTCTTGACTTTCTTTTGCCTGTTGCTCCAGGCAAATAAAGACCAATTATTGTGGCTTGGATAGCTGCTTGCAAGCTTTCAAGATGCGATGCACTAAGCAACAAAGTGGGAGGTAGAACAGAAGCAATAACATGTTATTTGGCCAATTAATTGGGAAATACCATGAAACCATTAACACTAAACCTCTAAGACAAGGAACAAAATCTCCCAAGGTGTTTGGTTGTATGCTAGCAGCCTCAACAGCTACTTTTGGGGGGTCATTATTGTAAATATATCTATCAAAAAACTTTTACTAATTCAGCTTTTTACAGGTGTACAAATTCTTGACAGCAGTGACAATAATCGTCTGTCCAACCTTACTCAGTGTGATTTTCCCATTCTTTCCTTTTTCTACCTCTAGAGCAAGAAAATGCTATATGGCTTAAAATCAGGAAAGTTATGTGCCAAGATTGTATCCTTTTACCATACTTATTCAATCTTAACCCAAACACCTACAGCAGTCACATCAATTCCAACTCATAGTGACCTTATACATCAGAATAGAACTGCCCCATAGAGTTTCCAAGGAGTGCCTGGTGCATTTCAACCACTGATCTTCTGGTTAGCAGATGTAGCACTTAACCACTACACTACCAGGATTTCCAATTCAATCTTAGGCTGAGCAAATCATTTGGGAGAAGCTGTACTGTATGAAGAGGAACACAGCGTCAGGATCAGAGAAAGACTCATTAACAATCTATGATGTGTAGGTGACACAATCTTGCTTGCTGAAAACAAAGAGGACTTGAAACATTGATGAAGATCAAAGACTACAGCCTTCAATATAGATTGTATCTCAACATAAAGAAAACAAAAATTCTCACAACTGAACTAATAAGCAACACCATGATAAATGGAGGAATGATTGAGGTTGTCAAGCATTTCATTTTACTTACATCCATAATCCACTACAATTCAAGCAGTGGCCAAGAACTCAAATGACTTATTGCACTGTGAAAATCTGATGCAAAGACCCCTTTGAAGTGTTAGAAAAACAAAGATGTCACTTGAAGGACTAAAGTGCACTTGACCCAAGGTGTGGTGTTTTCCAATGCCTCATGCACATGTGAAAGCTGGACAATGCATAAGGAAGACAGAAGAATTGTTGCCTTTGAATTCTAGTGTTGGCAAAGAATATCAGCTGTACCATGGACTGCTAGAAGAATGAACAAATCAGTCTTGGAAGAAGTACAGCCAGAATGCTTCTTAGACTCAAGATGTTGAGATTTTGTCTTATATACTTTGGACATGTTATCAGGAGGGGCCAGTCCCTGGAGGAGGCCATCATGCTTGGTAAAGAAGAGCATCAGCAAAGAAGAGTAGGACACTTGATGAAGTGGTTTGATGCAGTGGTTGCAACAATGGGTTTAAACCTAGCAATGACTGTGAGGATGGCACAGGACTGGGCAGTGTTTCATTCTGTTAGTACACAGGGTTGCTATGAGTTGGAACTGACTAGACAGCACCTATGGGTGACAAGAGAGACTGAAGTGACAAGAAAGACCTCTCCTAGAACCAAATCCTGAATTTGGACTTCTAACCTTCTAAACTGTGAGAAAATAATTTCTGTGTTTTTGAAACCATCCACTGTGATATTTGTGTTACAATAGTGCTGAGAAATGAAAACACAGGCGTAATGGTAGTAAACTCCGGGAAAAGTAATTCTCAGGTCAGCGTAACCCTTTGCTCTTTCGCCTTATAAATGGCATGGTATCAAGTGCAGTTCTCAACAGGTGTCTGAATGTCCCAGGGGTTCCCTGAGACCCTTTCAAGAGTATATAGAAGTAAAGTTGTTTCAATAATAATACTAAGAAATTGTTTGTCTTTTTCACTCTTCTTCTTTCCCAACTGTTCAGTGGAGTTTTCTGGAAGTTAAACAAGGTGTGATATCACAGCAGATTGAACGCAGAAGCAGATATGAGAATTCAGCTGTCTTCTTTTAAGGCAGACATTAAAGAGATTTGCAAAAGCGTGAATCAGTCTCATTCTTTTCACTAAATGTTTGCTTGGGGAAAGATGTTTTTCATAAAAACATGCTAGTTGTATTAACATATTTGTTATAATTTTTAAATGATTTAGTAAATATTATAAAATGTTTAATTTCTAATACTGTAAATAGTGTTATAATTCTTATAAACAAAAGCTCTTTGTGATCCTTAATAATTTTTAAGAATTTAAAAGAATCCCAAGACCAAACAGTTTGAGAACTGCTGGTCTAGTGGATAATAGCTCAGAGGTTAGTGTGCTTGGATTTGAATCCTTGCAAGTTATTTAAGGCTTATTTTTGTTGTCTGTAAACTAGGCTACTTCATGCAGTTATTGTGAGCAACAAATGAAATGATATATTTATAGTACTTTGCACAATGTTGGGCCCAGAGTGATCACTTCATAAATGTTGATTTTTATTTTATTGATTGACTATCCATTACATGCATAACCCTGTGCTAAATGTTGTAAAGGATGTAAAATGGCTTAAGTCACAGCCCTTGTTTTAGGCTGGAGAAAAAAAACAGTAAAACATATAAATTTATATATATAACCAAAAAACCAAACCAAACCCACTGCTGTCGAATCATGTCTGACTCACAGTGACCCTATAGGACAGTGTAGAACTGACCCATAGAGTTTCCAAGGAGTGCCTGGTGGATTCGGACTGCCGACTTTTAGGTTAGTAGACGTAGCACTTAACCCACTATTTTATATATAAAGAGAGATTTATATCAAGGAAATGACTCAGGTGGTTGTAGAGGCTGAAACATCCCAAGTCTGTGGGTCAGGATATAGGCTTTTGATTCAGATAGCCAGGGGCCACCACACCCAGGACCAACAGGTCAGAGAGTAGGACTCTTGCCCTCAGGCTGCAAAAATCGATGAATCCCAAGGCTAGCAGGCAAGGTTGCAGGTAAGTTGCTAGCTTAGGTCCCAAGAACTGGAGGTCAGAAGGACAGCAGCCAGCTTCAGGATCCAATGTGAGCAAAAAGCCCCCAAGCTTTGCCAGAAAGCCTACTTATATTCAGTGCAGGCTACACATCAAAGGAAAGTCCCTTTCAACTGATTGGCTACTCACAGCAGATCCTATCATGGGAGTGATCACGTAATGATCTTAACAGGGAAGTGATCACAAGATGACATGACTACCAGCTCTCAAGGGCTTTTTCATCCAGTGGAGGCTGTAGTTGCCACCTTTGGTTTCAACTCTCAATTCTACCCTTGACCAACAATATAACCTTGGACAGGTCATTTCTTGTCAGGTAATGTCAGTAACAAAGGCATTGATAATGTTCAGCTGAAACCAGGATTGGAGGAAGGAAGATTGTCACTGTCACCATGCCATCTACCAAGCATTTACTTTAGCTAGGACTGTGCCGTGTGTTTCCATGTTTCCTGTCATGTAATCTTTGGGCAATATTGGTGATTGCTTGTTTTTGACAGCTGGACACTTGGGCTCTCAAAGCTTAAAATATGTGGGAAGTCCAGCTTTGAAATAGTGGAGCTGGGTTCAAATTCAGGTACTCTTAAAAGATAGGGACTATTAAACAGTGATGGAAACACTGGTGGCATACTTATTAAGAGCTATGGATGTTGACCAAAAAGGTCAGCAATTCAAATCCACCAGCCTCTCCTCTCCTTGGAAGCTTGATGGGACAGTTCTCCTCTGTCCTACGGTGTCACTGTGAGTTAGAATCAACTCGATGACAACAGGTTTTTGCTGTTTTAAACAGTGATACTGGATTAAGAGCCTTCAGAGACAGGGTGGTCAGTTCTACAGAGAAGATGTGCCAGTGCTGGAGGAATAGGCTCATTGTGTGTGACAGTGTTCTCAGACGGAGGTCCTCGGAGCTGAGCCTGGTGTATTGCAGGATTTGGTCAGAAGACCAGAGTAAATTTGGTCAGGTTAGGAATGACACTTCTTAATGTGAAATTATCTTAGCTGCTCCTCCCACACAGGCTGCGAGCCCTTAAAGCACAGAGCTGTCTGTTGTATGCTCTAAGACAGTTGTTCTCAGTCTGAGACACAAAAGCTCCTTTCTGTGATAAATACAAGGTGAAATTTATAGGTAGTGTAATTTACCTAAGCATACAGTACACCGGAGACTTAAAAAGAAAGTAATAAAAATGAGTGTCAGGCTGGTCTATACCAGAAGACAAAAATTGCTGGCGCAAGTTTCCAAAATGTCCACTAGGAGGCGATATTCCTAGCTAATCTGTGACCGGCTTGCAATCCATCCGTCCGTCGTGAAATCGGTGATTTCCCCTTCCCACTGTAATCGCCACTTGTGACACTCCTCCTGAGATGGACTGTTGGTCTCCCAGAGGTCCCCTGGGTGGCAAGGGGGGCGTGAAGAGAGGAAGTCACAGAGTATGAAGCTAACTGATGTTCATGTGATAGATTTCTAGTCATGTGCAAACACCATGGGTAAAGTGATGTGCTTTAAAGTTTTAGTTACTGAGTAATTTGTTTAAAAAGTTATTGTGAAGTAATATTTGTTTTATTTTCATTGAGACTACTTTTTAATTTACTTTGTATTATAGCATATGATAGTTATTCATTTTAGGTTTTTCTTTAAATTGACTCATTTTTTGTTTCCTCTAAATACATACATTTAAATAGAAACTTTATATTAATATGTAAATGAAAAACCCATATTGTTTGATATAATTAGAAAACGCCCTGCTGTCTAGTCGATTCAGACTCATAATGTCACTAGGGGACCAAACAGAATAACCCCGTAGGGTTTCTAAGACTTTCGTCTTTACAGAAGCAGACTGACACATCTTTCTCTTAAGCAGTGGCTGATGGGTTTAAACCACTGACCTTTTGATTAGTAGCTGAGCACTTTAATCCCTGCACCACTGGGGCTCTCTAAAAGATGCACAAAGGAAACAAAACGTTATTCAATTCTTGCTGTTATTGACACTGTGGAACAAAGGTTTCCTCTCTATAAAAAATGAGGTGAACAAGTTTAACAGAGATGTTAAAGAGATTTTAGCACCCAACTGACACTAGGTTCTATTGGTTTAACAGTTTACTTGACACTTTTTTTTTTTTTTGGCTTCTGGACCTGTAGGTGGTATATTATTCTGGTTTTACTGTATTTAGTGTCAAGCTGGGTCCCCTTCGGGGTGCGTGAAGCTGGGCAGATGGGAGTTGGAGCCATGCTGTGGGTAGGTTGAGCATTCTATTCTTCCTGGCTCTGTTAGTTTCATATAGAACTGTATACATCCATCTGTCTTGGAAGAAGTACAATCAGAACAGTCTTTAGAAGAATGGTGAGACTACATCTCACATACTTTGGACATGTTACTGGGAGGAATCAGTCAGTCCCTGGAGAAGGAACTCGTGTTTGGGAAAGCAGAGAATCAGCGAAAAGGAGGAAGACCCTCAGTGAGGCAGACCGACACTGTGGCTGCAATGATGAGCTCAAGCGTAGCAACAACTGTGAAGATGGCTTAGGACCGGGCTGTGTTTCATTTTGTTGTGCGTGGGGTCTCTACGGGCCAGAACCAACTTCATGACGCTGAACAACAGCACAGATCCAGAGGCAAAAAAAGTGTCTGGTACACCACTGAACCAACAGTAACGAAAGGATTAAAGGATGGTTTCAGTTCTGTGCTAACTGCTTTCTTGTACAGCAGTGAATCCCTGGTGACACAGCGCTTAAGAGCTTGGCTGCTAACCCAAAAGGTCAACAGTTTGAATCCACCAGCTGCTCCTTGGAAACCCTATGAGGGCAGTTCTATTCTGTCCTATGGGGTCACTATGAGTTGGAATCCACTTGGTGGCAACAGGTTTTTCGTTTTAGTTTTGTGTGATAGTTAGGAAGCACTGATGGGTTTGGTTTGGTTTTTCTGTGTCGTGTTTGGAAAGCCAGAAAAACCTATGTAACTTAATTGTCATGGATTGAACTGTGTCCGCCCACAAATGTGTGTAGTCATTTGACTGGGCCATCATTTCCAATATTTTATGATTTTCCTATGCTGTACTCTTAATCTCTGCCTGTGGCTAATAGGTAGGATGATTCTGTTAAAAGAGGATTAGGGTGGGACTGCAACACCTTTGCTAAAAGGGTTTCTCTGGAGTGTGGCTTGTGCCACTCTTTATCCTTTCATCCTGTGGGAGATAAAAGGAGAGAGAAACAAGCAGAGAAGTCGAGAACCTCACACCTTCAAGAAAGCAGCAGCAGGAGAAGAGCGCATCCTGAAGACCCAAGGTTCCTGAGCCAAGATGTTCCCTGACCAGAGGTGGATGCCGCACAGTGACTTTCCTCCAGAGACGACAAGGGGGGAAGGCTTCCCCTGGAGCAGACAACCTGAATTCAGACTTGCAGCCTACTGGACTGTATAAGAATAAACTTTTCTTGGTAAAGCCATCCACTCTTGGTATTTCTGTTAGAGCAGTACTGGATGACTAAAACACTAATGGAATGGCTCCACAATAAATAACGTATTTAGTTCTTACTGGTGTGTTGTCATACCACAAATTGGTGGCACCAGAGTGCCACTCACTTTATTGGTGGCTTGTATTAACAGATCATATTTCTCAAAATCCATACTAACAACCCAAAATTTAAACACAATTAGTAAGCATGTATTCTAATACTGAAAATACATGCTGTCAAAAAGTTAAAGCAAAGCAAAAGAGGCAAAGGTTAATCAGAAGGATTAAAAGAGAAGTGAAAAGGGAATAGTTTTCTCATGTGATTCAACATTATTTCCAGCTTTATCTGCATTTCACCAGATCATCTCCCATTCAAATACCCACCACTGTGGGACACTGGTACAGTGGATGGCTTCCTGGCCTTGGAGTCAAGGGGCCGTTTGCTAGCTATGTGCCCCGCACAGGTGGCTTGGCCTCCCTGGGCTCTCTGCCACTTCCTGTAACATGAGGAGGTTGGAGGAGATCTTTAATATTCTTTTGGGTCAAATAGAAGCCTGGATTCTCACTGGAAGGAGAAACAGGATTTAAGAAAGACTCCTTTTTTGCTTCATGTTTACAACCTCTGAAAGGCTTTAAGGAAGATTGTGTATTCACAAAAATCCCAACAAGCACCCTCCTTCCTGTATTAACCTAATACAGCAGAGCAGCTAAGAGCTGGGACCCTGGAATCTGAGAGGACTGGATTGAATTCCTTGTTCTGTCATCTACAGAAACCCTGGTGGTGTAGCGGGTTAAATGCTACAGCTGATAACCAAGAGGTTAGCAGTTCAAATCCACCAGATACTCCTTGGAAACTCTATGGAGCAGTTCTTCTCTGCCCTAGAGAGTTGCTATGGGTCAAAACTGACTTGATGGCAATGGGTTGGCTGTCTACTGGTTTTGTGACCTTGAATAAACTCCTTAACCTCTGTGGTCCCAGTTTCCTTGTCTGTGAAATAGAGTCAATAAGAATATTTGCCGTTATGCAGATTAAATTACAAAATGCATGTAAAGTTCTCACCACAGTGCCAGGTCTACATGTCAGTATATTAACAGTTATTTTTTTTATTATGGTAATCTAAGTTTTATTTTATTTTTTAAAATGTAAGTGGTATCTCTTGGAAGTGGGCCACTGGGGAAACTGGTGGTCCAGTCCCTAATATTTTGAAACTAATGAAATGAATATCCCAGCTACACTTGCGCTCTTGGCAGTCATGTGAACACTGAGTGTATTTGTGTGGGCTTTAGGACTTAAAGGTTTTCTAAAGTGTATTTTGTTAATCACTGGCTGAGCAACTTGTGGCTTTCCAGCCTACAGGCTTGCCGTGTCTCTGACTGATCACTAGGTGCAGGTGCCTGCAAGTATGTCCAGGAGATGGTGGGAGGAAGGCTGGGGAAACAGGAGGAGACAGCAGAGGTGATCCCTAGTAGCCTTTGGTCTGCTCTCCTCCAAGGCAGGCCTGATCTACCTGGGCCAGGGCTCAGCGAGGCGGCTACATAGCCCTGGAAGGTAGATGTTTGGAAAACTAGCATTGTTCCTTTCAGAGATTCCTTCTTGTGAGCTCTTTGCTTCTGGTTCTGACACACTCCTGACCAGGTAGAGTTCTTTAGATGAAGATGTGTTGTTGAGGTGATAAGGTGTGTGCTTCCTTAAGCATTGCCTTAGGTGTCTAGTAATTCTCTTTCAGTTTTCTGGTGCTGTTGTAACAGCAGCACTACAAGTCCATGCTTCAACAAAGAGAAATTTATTTTCCCACTGTCTAGTAGTCCAGAAGTCTAAATTTAGGACATCAGCTCCAGGGGAAGTCTGTTTCTCTCTGCTGGATCTGGAGGAAGGTCCTTATCCTCAGTCTTCCCCTGGACTAGGAGCTTCTCAGTGCAGGAACCCCAGGTCCAAAGGACGAGCTCTGCTCTCGGCACTCCTTTCTTGGTGACAGGAGTTCCCCCACTCTCTGCTTTCTTCCCTCGCCTTTCATCCCTTGTAAGATAAAAAGCAGTGCAGGCCACACTCCAGGGCCACTCCCTTTACATTGCATCAGGGATGTGACTTTAGTTAGGGTGTTACAATCCTACTTTAATCCTCTTTAACAGAAAATTACAACCACAAAATGGACGACAACTACACAATACTGGGAACCATGGCCTAACCAAGTTGATACATATTCTAGGGGGACACAGCTGAATCCACAACAAACACATCATAAACAAAAATACCAAACCCATTACTGTTGAGTCATTTGCAATTCGTGTCAATACCTGGGGCAGCACAAATAGTTTGCACTCAACTGCCAACCTGAAGGTGGTGGTTCAAAACTACGGAAGAAAGGCATGACCATCTGCTTCTGTGATGATGACAACCAAGAAAACCCTGTGTGGCAGTTCTACTCGGTAACACTTGGGGTCGCCATGAGTCTTAAGAGACCTGCTATTTGAGTTGCAGACCTGACTTTTTATCATGACCAGACCACACATCAGCTGTGAAGCTTAGACAGGACACTGAACATCTCTGTTCTTTTCTTATGAGTCTTGTGAAAGACTGTTACACTAGTGGCTTTTCAATTTAAAATTTGTGTGTGTGTGTGTGTGTGTGAGCAAGGCAGGTAGATCGCAGATTCTTTTGACAAGCTGATAGAAATTATAGAACCTCTTCTCAGAAAAATTTATATAACATTTTGTATAAAATTGCTGGGTGTTTCAGACCCCCTTGCCACCTCCGGGTGCCAAACCATTGATACTCTGCTTTATTCAGCTTGTAAATTTTCTGCTCAGCTAAAACCAAACGAAAATTCAATTCATCTGTAAACATGTGTGAAGTATACTCTCCCTCAAACATCAGCTCAGCCATCCTCAGCCCACTAGGACCTCCCAATATAATGAACAGGTCTTTCCTTGTACAAGGCGTCTCCAGATGGTTCCCAGGCCTTTTCCTAATTTACATGAAGACGGGACATGGGCCACCTCTACATTACCTCCCCAACAGATGTGGCCTTCATAATTTCCTTGTACTTTCCATTGGCTTTCAACTCTAAGTCTGTCTCTGTTGTATGCAGCTGAGACAGGGAAAAGCAAACAGAAAGGGAACGAAGGGAGAGAGGAGGGAGCATAAGTAGGAAGAAACCCCAAAGTTGTCTTTCCCATAGATCTGCAAATTGCTAGGTGACTGTGGGCAAGCTACGTAATATTTTCAAGCATCAGAAGCAACATCAAAATCAAATTGGCTCTCACTGTGTCCTGAGGGTGAGCTAACAGTTGTAAGGATGCTCAGAAGTTCAAGGTCTTGGATGCTGCTGTTATTGCCAAGTGGAGGAGGAAGCAAGTCTGCAGATTTCTGTAGTGTCGAATGTCCTACTTCTTCACACCAGGGCATCCACCTTCACATGGAGTTTTACACAATTTTTCTTCTTCTTCTTTTTTAAGGGAGTAAAAGGAGGAAGTCAGTGCACATGACCCTGGTAGGGCTGAAAATCCCCCGTTTAGAAATCTCATACAAGAGCAAAGTCATCATTTTCAAATCGAAACGGGGCTCCACCTCATCGGTCTGACTTGGGTTTCTGTGGTGGCTTGAGCACAGGCTCCTTTCAAGGATGAGTTTGCCCCAAACTGTAGGGCAGGGGCCATGTTACCTCTGAGACAGGTCCACTGAATAATTGTTCTAAATGAAGGGCCTGTACAGCGTGGCCCCCCGTGGCCCCCGTGGTCCCACTCTGCCCTCTCCCTGCCTTTCCATCTAGCCGGATGACTCTTTAGATTCTCTAGCTCTCCCTCCTGGGGCCATCATGTTTGCTGTTTCTCCTGCTTGTGATTTTGTTTCCTGGCTCCTTGTCTGCTTGAGGAGCCCTGGTGGTACAGTGGTTAAGAATTTGGCTGCTAACGTAACATCAGAAGTTCGAATCTACCAGCTGTTCCGTGGAAACCCTGTGGGGCAGTTCTGCCCTGTACTGGAAGGTCACTACGATCTGGAATCCACTCAAGGTGATACGTTTGTCAGCTTAAATCCTACTCCTCTTTCTGTTCTCAGCTTACTAGTCACTTCTGAAGCCTCCTCTGATGTCCAGGTGTGGATTAGGTTCTCCAGTGGATATTTTCCTGTCCTAGCCCAATTTTGACTGTCTAACCAGCCTGGACTCCCAGCAGAGAGAGATCAAGGAGTGCGTTTTCTTCACTGGCAAGTTTCTGGCTCATGGCCCAGTAGTTGGCGCATAATACCAAAAAATTATTTGTCACTGAGTTACTTCCGACTTACGGCAACCCAGTGTATTTCAGAGTAGAACTGCACTCCATAGGGTTTTTCAGTGGCTGTGATCTTTCAAAAGTAGATTGCCAGGACTTTCTTCCCAGGTGCCTCTGAGTAGATTCGAATTCCCAAACTTTTGATGAGTAGCTGAAAACTGCACTGTTTGTGCCACTCAAGGACCCCACTCTACAATAAATGTTCAATAAAGATTTATTGGATGAATTAAAGAGAAGCTTGCTCAGATCCTCTGACAGTTTGGGAGTTAAAAGAGTACATTGTGTTCATATATATTATGGATATTTCTATTATACATATCCACATATTCACATTGTATGTGTACATTTCTAACCCCACCTCCCCTTCCGACTTCTGTGGAAAGCTCAGACTTATTGTCTTAACTGGATGTCTGGAGTTTGTCTTCATCTTCTTCCTCATCTCCCCAGCTAAACATCGAAGCAGTCACCAAACCCGAGGGGGTTCACACCCTGTGCCCTCCCAGATGCCATCTTTTCGTGTCTAGTCTTAATGACCATCGCCCTCGTCATCTCCTGGGCAGGTCAAGAAATCCCATTGTTCATCACCCTATGGCATCTACTTTATTCTGACCACTCCTCATCATGGCATTTGAAATCTTCCCGGGACCGGCCCACTCGTCTCCCACAAGGGAGGTCCACAGACTAGGCTATAAGCCAGATATATTTATTGCTTTGCCCTCTTAATTCATGCTAGTTCTTCAGCAAGGAATTCCCATCTCCCTCCTTGCTCCCACCTGTCCATTGCACTCCTACTTATCTTTCAAGGATTAGCTTAGATCCCTCTGCTAAGCTTCTTAAGAACAAGGATATCCCTTTTAAATTTAGGGTAAGGGTACCCTTTACTCTCTGAATCTATTCCCTTCCTGAATTCAGATTGCACATTTGGATATGAAGAAGAACAGGTCATCAAAAACTAAGTCTCCTGATTTTGAGAGAGCAGTAGCTATCATCCAGACAGAGCTATTCCTGTCACAATAATGGCACACATTTCTAAGTAGTTACTAACAACCAAGACCTGGGCCGAGCAGTTTGCTTTTTCTGTCTCTTTTATTCTTCACAACAGTGCAGTGAGGGGAACAATGGAGATATACTCTTTAAATATGCCCACTTTACAGATAAAGAAACTGAGGTTCAGGGAGGTGATCTGACTTTCCCAGTGTTACCCAGCAAGGAAGTAGCAGAGCTGCTCTTTGAATCTAGTTCACTTCCCTGCTGAGCTTGAGATGGTAACTGCTGTGCCTTCTGACAGGAAGGGGCCAGTGCGTGCAGCAGGGAACTTTGATTGAATCGATGCTCCGTCAGTCCCTGAGTGAACAAAGCCTTTCTAAATGGCACTGATACAGAATGATATTTAGTTCTCTTTTACTATTAATAGTGATAACAGTATGTTCTATAAATGTGGCTCCTTTCTTGTATTTAAATGAAAGTACATAATATACCTAGTTGGAAAAAAAAATTAAACAGTACAAGTCGATAGAAGGAAGATGCAGTTTTGTTCCCTTTTACTCCAGTTGCCTGGCCTAATCCCCCAAGGCAACTGCTACTAACAGATCTTTTTGCATCGTCTGGAAATAGTTCACCTATAAATCTGCATATGTGAAGATAGATTCCTTAAAAACAAAACCAAAACCAAAAGCAACACAGATCAGTGCCTACTCTACGTTGCTCTGTGTCTTGCTGTTTGCATTTAGAAATGTATTCTGGAGACAGTTTCACTTTGGCACACACAGATCTGCCATATTTGTTTTAAGGGCTGCCTTATATTCTTCAGTGTGGATGTGTCCGTGATTTATTTAATGAGCATTGCTGATGGACATTTAAGATTTCCCCTATTTTACAATTACAAATAATACTGCTGGAATGGTTAAGGTTATGGGTCAGCTTGGCTGGACCGTGATTCTCAGTTGTTTGGCACTTGTATGGTCACATCCATAATGAGATTTGAGCTAGTGTGGCCACTTCCATGATGGGATCTGCTAGGAACAGTCAATTAGTTGAAAGCAAGTTTTCTTGGGTGTGTGGCCTTCACTGAATGTAAGTGAGTTTCTGGCAAGGGTCAGTGGCTGTTACTCACTCAGGATTCTGCAGCTGGCTCCTGTTCATTTCACCTGTGGTTCTTGGGACTTGAGCTAATGGCTTATTGTTGGTCTTGCCTGCCAAACTTGGGACTCATTGATATTTGCAGCTTCTGAAGAAGAGCTTGGCCCTCTGACCTACTGATCTTGGGTTTGCTAGCCCCTGTGGCTACCTGAATCAGGAGAAGCCTCTCTCTTGACCCACAGATTTAGGGCACTCCAGCCTGTACAACCACATGAGCTGTTTACTTGATATAATTCGATCTCTTTCTATATTTTTAAGGTTTACTGGTTTTGCTTCTCTAAAGAACCCAGCCTAAGACAGATGCAAAGAATAGTCTCGTGCACATTTTTTCACTTCCATGGCAAGTGATCTGTATGTGTTTATGTTTAAATCTGTGGGTTTTAACCTTGTGGGTTAGCTGTGGGCAGTGGTTCCCTTTTTAAAAATGAGAAACCAAGACACAGAATTTTAGATGAATGGAGGGAAGAAAGAAGGTCAGAAGCCCTATAACTCCAAACTTTCAGGACAAGGTTAGATTTGAAGGTTATAAATACAGAAAGGCATGGTTTCCCACTTGACACCAATAAGTAATTTCATAAGTGGAACATAAGGAATTTCAACAAAATTGAGATGTTTCCCCATGGTGTCTACATGGATGCTTTTGTTGACATAGCAATAACTTTTAAAATTATTTTTTTTGGTGTACCTGAGTTTCTGGAACCCTAAGCACAGATTTACTTTGAACATGTCGTTAGAAAGACCAAGCACTAGAATAGGACATCATCGTTGGCTTAAAAAGAAAAACTAAAATCAAAACCAAAACCAAAGCCATTGCCAAAGAGTCAATTCCAACTCGGTTACTGTTTTAGTCAACTAGTCCTGCTCTAACAGAAATACCACGAGTGGATGGCTTTAACAAAGGAAAGTTTACTCTTACTCAGTCCAGTAGTTTACAAGTCCGAATTCAAGGTGTCCACTCCAGGGGAAGGCCTTCCCTCTGTCAGCTCTGAGGAAAGTCTTTGTGTCGTGTCAGTGTTTGTTCAGGGAGCATCTTGGCACAGGAATCTCAGGTCTGAAGGACATGCTTTTTTCCTGGTGCTGCTTTCTCGATGGTGTGAGGTTCCCAACTCTCTGTTTGTTTTCCTTTCCTTTTATCTCTTGTAGGATGAAAGGATAAAGGGTTGGGCAAGCCATGCTCTAGGGAAACTTCCTTTACAGTGGAACATGGAGGTAATCATATGAAGGGATTTACAGTCCCACCCTAATCCTTTAACATACAGCATAGGAAAATCACAAAATAGAGGACAATCATAAAATATTGGGAATCATGGCTCTAAATATTTTTGGGAGGATACAATTCAATCCATGACAGTGACCATATAGGACAGAGTAGAACTGTCTTATAGAGTTTCCAAGGAGCACTTAGTGGATTTGAACTGCTGACCTTTTGGTTAGTAACTGTAGCACTTAACCACTAAGCCACCAGGGTTACCATGGTTGGTAAAGTCAACTAGACTGAGGGAAACTCAAGGTGAGGTGGATTGACACAATAGCTGAGACAGTAGACTCAAATACAACAACAGCCAGGAAAATGGCACGGGACTGGGTAGCGCTTCCTTCTTCTACACATTAGGTTACTGTGAGTTAGAGCCGATTCAATGGCAACTAACAACAGCAAGCGCAGACTCAGACTGTGTCCTGGGTGAGCCAACACCGGCCAGCAGGGAGAAGCCAGGCAGCTCCAGGAAAAGTGCATCTTATGTCCCGGCAGGTGCCAGGGGCAGTGCTCAGAAGGACCCAGCCCAGATCTGCAGCTCTAGTCAAAGGTGCCCACTATACAGATGAGAAAGTCAAGACCCAAAGAGTTTAAAGATGTGACTGTCAACAACTATCTGGTAGTATGTTAATATTGGTCTTCCAAGTCTCAGGCTGGTGACCATTTTAAGTAAGTGAAACAGTCAAGAGCCCCTCATAAATAAACATAAGCCCTATTTCTTCATTTGTCTTTCACAAATGCAAACAAGTGACAAGAGACTCATAAGGCTGGTCTAGGTTGACAGCATGCTAAATGTCAGCTCTCCACATCCTGGCCTACCCCACAAGGACGCATCACCGGAGTGCGAAGTATGGTTTAGCAGGCTCTGTTAGGAGACGTGGAAGCAGCAGTGGACGGGTCTCTGGGGTATACTGTGTGCTGTCACTGCCCGTCACCGAGGCATCCCTGCAGCGGCACTGCACTGCCTCAGTAGCCTGAGGATGACCGTCAACTGCTCTCCCGTGGTGTTTCAAGCCTGGCACTGGTATTGTCTCGCACCCTGTTAATCTGCCTTGAGAGCTCCTGGCTACTGCGCTGATTAAGGGGAGCTCTGAGCTGGCAATACTTCCTGTTGATGGAACCTTGTAAATCAAAGCTTTCAGTGGAGGCGGCAGCTGGCAGCTTTGGTGGCTGGGGGTTCTTGGGGGTGATGAACCTCCTGGGGGCTCCTTGGCCTTTACATACACACAGGTACCAGTAGCTGCTGAGTCAGTTCCAACTCCTGGTGACCTCATCTGCATCAGAGTAAAGCTGTGCTCCGTGGGACCTTCAGCGGCTGATTTTTTCAGAAGCAGATCGCCAGGGCTTTCTTCTGAGGACCCTCAGCGTGGACTCAAATCTCCACCTCTTTGGTTAGCAGCCTAGCGTGTTAGCCGTTTGTACTGGACATGTACACGACCTGTTTATGTTTTCTGCACTCCGGCCCCAGTGCAGGCGGGGTAGTATCGTACTTACAGGGCTCAGGAATGAGGAGCCGCTGGGCTCGGCCGTCACACACCGCAGGACGCCCCTGAATGGCTTACTTTAGTTTCAACGCGTCGTCAGCCTGCAGCACGTTCATGTTCTGTCGATGCTGAGTGTGTGTATGTGTGAAAATAAGAAGTTAGACTCCAGTTACTTTTAAGTTGCTCTCTAGGATCTTACTTGCTTTACAAATCCACTGACAGGGATGCTGAGAGCCAGTGAAGTCTACTGGTTAAGAGCATTGTTTCTAGAGCCAGGCTGCCTGTGCCTGAGTCCCAGGCTGTGTAGTCTTGCACCTTTTAGCTGTGTGACCTTGGCTAAATCACTTTGCTGTGCTATGCCCAAGATTCCTCTACTCTAAATGGTAACAATGGTCCTTAATTCACAGATTATTGTGAGGCATGCAGGAGATGTTGGGTATGTGACACACACATCACATGAAATATGACTGTTGTTGTGTGTAAAGGTCATTTTGAAAGACAATGACTATAGTTGTAACTCCCCTACTCCCTTCTTCATATATAATATGGATTTCATTTTACCCTGTATTTTGTTAAAAATACGTGTGCAATGAAATATACTCACACACATGAAATGACAAATTTGTTCAACAAATACTTATTAAGACCTTACTATGTGCCAGTTTGAGTCCCTGGGTGGTGCAAACGGTTAATGCACTCGACTGGTAACTGAAAGGTGGAAAGTCGGAGTCCACTAAGAGGTTCCTTGGAAGAAAAGTCGGGTGATCTGCTTCTGGAAAATCAGCCACTGAAAACCCTATGGAGCACAGTTCTACTGCCACACACGGGCTCACCATGAATCAGAGTCAACTCAATAGCAACTACTTTGGTTTTCTTATGTGCTTAGTACCATGTCCTAGGCACTGACATAAATTCCTGTTCCTTTTTAGTGAGGGAAGCTGATACTTCAGGGAAAGAAGACAGACAGTAAACAATATAATAAATAAGAAAATTACAGAGTATGTTAGGTAGTAACAAATGCTATGGAAAAATGGTGCTGGGGGTGCATGGGGGAGATAGGAAATGCTGGGGTGTCTCTTGAGAAGGTGCAGTCACAGTAAAGCCTCAAGGAGCTGAAGGAGTCAGCCAAAGGGACCCTGAGAGGAGAGGGCGGGGGCTGGGGTGGTGGGAAATGGGCCCAGGTCTAAGGAGTGGGTGGGTGCTGGTTTTACTGGGCCACTTAGGCCATTGCAAGGATTTTCCAAGGCCACTGCAAGAAATGAGAGTCCTCTGGAGATTTTGAGAAAAGGAGTGACATAACCTAACATGATTTTAAAGCTCAGTGTTTTCACCATTGTTTGTTTGAGCAAAGGTTGAAAATAAGCTAGACGGCCATCAGTAAGGAGACAGTTAAATAAACCCGGCTCTGGTAGTGTAGTAGTTAAGGGCTCGGCTGCTAACCAAAGATCAGTGGTTCAAACCATATGGGGCAGCTCTCCTCGGTTCTGTAGGGTCACTGAGTCAGAACCAACTTTACAGCACCTAACAACAGCATAAAAAAAGAAAGCTCGTTTAGTGTAATAAAATATGAGACTGGGATACGTTGTTAAGTGAAAAAAATTGAAGTGCAGTGTTAGGTACCATGCATCCTCGTAAGTACAGACTGCCGTTTTTTCATAAAATATCCTCTGAAGGACACAAGAGAAACTGATAACCATGAGGAACTTAGAGCCTCTGGAGGTCAGAGTGGGCAGGACTCTCTTCAGGCACCATGTCCTTGTCCCTTTAGTTTTTGAACCATGTGACTCTATCACCTGCCCCCCAAATGATGTATAAAACAAAAATTTAAAAGAAGTTAAAAACAAACAAACAGAAACTACCAAAGTCAGATGATGCAAATCATTTATCAAGAAAAAGTTAATGATTCCCTACTCCCTCCATATTCCAGTCACTAGCCTGGGTCACTTATCTTCATTACTTGACAACATGTCTAACAAAACACCAGGGCCAGTCTCTAGGCCAAGCCAGTACATCTAACACATAATGTTGTAAATCTAATATTTACTATTTTAAAAATTGTTATTACTGTTTTTTTAGTAGCAAAGGTGTTCATTACACAGATGTCCCATAGTTTGCTTATTGACGCCCCACTGGGAGCATGTTTAGTTGTATGCAATGTCGTATACAGGCATGCACACACCACTTCTGACAGTGTTGCTATCAGCATCTTGGTTCATATATGACTTTTCACCGGCTTTCAAATACTCCTTAGTTGTTACAGGAATCCTGTGAGGTGTGGGAGGCAGCTACCTGTCTTCCCATTTGTAAAGCCTTGTAGTGGGGAAACTATTCTGAAATGGCCATGTGAGGTGCTGGGTTCTAGTGCCCAGCTCTGCCTCTAACCAACTCATGGTGTAATTTGGCCAAGACCTTCCCTCTCTCTGGGTGTTGCGCATTGAATCATGTCCCCCCAAACGTCTGTCAACTTGGCTAGGTCATGATTCCCAGTGCTGTATGATTATCCCCCGTTGTGTCATCTGATGTGATTTTCCTGTGTGTTACAAATCCTAGTTTTGAGGTTGATGATGTGGGATTAGTTGCAATTTTGTTAATGAGGCAGGACTCAATCTACAAGATTAGATGGTGATTTAAACCAATCTCTTTTAGAATATAAAACAGAAGAGAGCAGAGAGACAGGGGTACCTCAGACAACCAAGAAACAAGAGCCAGGGGGACAGGGCATCCTTTGGATCCCTTGCCCTGAGCACTTTTCCAACCAGGGCAAGATAGATGATGACAAGGACTTCCCTGGGAGCTGGCAGGGAGAGCAAGACTCCCCTGGAGCTAGCACCCCAAATCTGGACTTCTAGCCTCCTAGACTGTGAGACAATAAGTGATTCTTTGTTAAAGCCATTGAGTTGTGGTATTTCTGCTGTAGTAGTACTAAACAATTAAGACACTGGGTCTCAGTCTTTTCATCTGTCAAAGGGTGACTTAGACTAGGTGATCCTGAGAGGCTTTTCTGTTTCTAGAATCTTCATTGGATTGCAATTTCCATGAGGAGAAAGACCAGGCTTGTTTTATTCATTGGCATTTCTTGATTATTGAGTCTGGTGCCTCACAGACCTCCAACGGATATTTGTTGAATGAACAAATGAATGAATTCTTTGTCTTGTTTAAGGTCATGTAGCTTAATCATAGCAAAATGTGTGAGTTCCTATTTCTTTTTCCTCTACATCACACTGCCTGCTACCTCTGAAATATCTTTGCCCTTGACCTTTATATCAGGTAAACCACATGATCTTTTGCTCATCTCTGGTACTTATGTGATGTGTGTTGCCCTGTTAGTGTGTCTTTTATGTCTTGGTTCTAATCTTAGTACCATATTTACTGATGTGCATGGCCCTAGGCAAGTTGCCTGAACTCTCCTATCCTCTGTTTTGTCATCTATAAATAGGAATGGAAATTCAGCGATTACTGTGCAGCTGTGCTTTGAAGTGAATTATATAAGGTATTGTGTGTGAACTGCCTGGCAAAGTACCTGGTGAACAGTAGGTGCTCAATAAATGGTTGCCACTGTTGGTTGAGCAGGGTGTAGCCAAATGAAGGGATTTCAATTTCACAATTCAGAAGTGGGCATCTGTTAGACGTGAGACATCAGTCTAGGTGCTGGGGTGATTCAGTGCTGTGTGGTTATTGTGACCTGTTCCTCAGGTAGCTTATCACAAAATTGAAGAACCATCCTTTTGATTTTGAGGTGACATTTCATTAAAATGGCTAAGTATATTGTTGCAAATTGTATTTGTTGCCTTCTCCTCTTGCGTTGTTACCAGATTAGAAAACACACACATACACATACACACAGAGTTTTATGCATTAGACTTAGTTTTTATGCTTTCTTATTCCAAAATTTTTGATGATTTTTTTATGGGTTGTTGATTTCAGAAGAGACTTTGGAAATTGGGGTGGGTTGAAATAATTGAGGTAGGAGAGGGTAAGGGCAGCTGAAGGGTTATTTGCTTTAATTTCCTTTAGAGAAAATGAAAGAGAATCTAAGACTCAATTCTTCATCAAATTCTATTGCTGTAGAGAACACCAGGAACATTATCAGGGTCCGGAGGGAGAAATGCAAAAGCTTATTTAGCTGAGAAAACTGAATCAACTAGGGCTTCTTAGGCACAAGTTATGGAAGACCAAATTAGCTTAAATAAGTTCATTTATTTTAATTAAAATATTTATTAGTAGGCTGCTCTCAGGTGAAGCTTGATCCAGGCATTCCAGTAATATCACTAAGAGCTTTCCTTGGTGATGGCTTCATTGTCAGCTCTATCTTGGCACCTTCTGGCAGCTACAGACCAGCCCTTACAGTAGCAAAATGATGACAGCAGTCTCAGGCCAGATAGTCTCGTATTGCGTCATCCAGAGGAAGAGAAAGAGTCTAGTCGTTTGGCTCTGCACAAGCCCTGAAATTCCTTCTTTCTCATTGGCCTGGTCATGTCTGAGAAATCTATGGTTTCAGCCAATCAGTACAATCATAGCAAAATGTGTGAGAGCAGCATCAATTCTGACCAATATAACAGGGTTGACAGTAAGGGAGTGGTGATTTCATGAAGACTGGGATAACATTTAGGAGGAGAATGGATACCAGGCAGCTAACATATAATAGTGATCACCATAATAAATTATGGAGTAGCTAATCCTTGTCAGTAACTGTTTTAAACATTTTATATACATTAACTCATTTAATCCTAGTGAAAACCCTATGAGATACCTACTATGATTAGTGGCCGGAAGATATAGAGTAGGTCACCCGCTGGGAAGCAGAAGCAGAGGAACCGAACCCAGTAGGCGCTGACTAACCATTAAACAAGGTATGCATGGATTTACAGTAAGCAAGGCCCACAAAGGCTTCCTTGTGTGTACTTAGTATTCTGTAGTGCACTGTTTCCCATGAAAGATGTGGTGAAAAACAGATGAAACTGTGCACTACAGATAAGTCAGTAAGCACAAGTAGCCCAGCAAGTATTTTGCTTATTGAGTAGTGAGCCTTTGGTTTAGGAAGGCTGGCTCTGGAGTCCTCTGGTTGAAACACTACACCATGGTTTTATCAGATGGGGACCTAGAAGTGGGTTTTGCTGCACCAAATATTTTCCCTAATACTGTCACTACTGTAATGGAAACACTGGTTGCATAGGGGTTGAGTGCTGTGTCCACTAACCAAAAGGTCAGCAGTCAAATCCTCCAGGTGCTCCTTGGAAACTCTATGGGGGCAGTTCTACTATGCCTATAGGGTCGCTATGAGTTGCCATCTACTGGACAGCAGTGGGTTTGGTTTGGTTTTGTGGGGGCTATTACTGTAAACTGTATTTTACCTTGAGATGCTTTTTCAAGAAGGTGATGTGTCTATACTGTGCAAGATCATTCACTGAGTTCAAAACTTTTGGATAGCTCCAGGATCCCATCATGCTTTTAAGAGAACATGAGAAAGGGAAAGTCCTTTTCTTTCTGTTTCAGTTAAAATTACCCTTAGAATGCTCTTACCTTTTACCTGTCAGTATTCTCTATTTCACAGTGCAGGGGACACGTGTTCCTAGTCTTCTTGTATAAGCCTTTGCTAGCCCCACCGTTAGGGTTGCTTCCTCTCACCCTGAGCATTAAGGAGACAGAGCAGGAAGGTGTGCAGAGCTGGAAGCAACTCCATGGGGGGAAAGATGTTTACACATTGCTGCTTTCTGACACCCTTCCTTCCTTGGTCGCCTTTTCTCCTCCCTCCCTCCCTCCCTTGTTCTCTCCCTCCCTATCTTCCTTCCCTCTTTCCTTTTTTCCTCTCCCTCTGTTTCTCTGAAACTGTTTTCTCTCTAATTTTTTAAAACGTAAAAAGCACAGATGAGAAAAGTTTAGATAGATGTCAAGTAGTCCCAGCTAGCTCCTTTTAATAAATAACTACTCTTGAGTTTTGGCGTACTGCCTTCACTTTTTGTTATGTTTTTATTTTCTCACTTTGGTGGTCTACTGTGCCCTTCCTGGTAGGTAGCGCCTGCCTTTCTTTGTTTGCCTTCCTAAGAGATGGTCCTCTGTCCCGACTCACGGTGTCCTCACGGGTCGTGGGCCAGTATCCCTACATTTTCCCTCCTTCAAAGATGGGGGTGCTTTACCACCTTCCTTTGCTTTTGCTTCCAGAGATGCTTGATTTTCCACTTCCCCATTTTCAGATTCCGGCGTAGACTCAAAACGCAGGGGCATGATTGGTATCAGCGTTGTCTCCCTGACTAAGGTCTTGCTGACTGTTATCTCGTCACACACAAAATTTCAGAGTTCTCTGGTAGGCCAGCTTGAGGAATGCTCGTGCAAAAATGTCAGATATTTAATAGATGGACTTCTCACACTATCCTTCTGAGGGCCTGCTATACAGACCAGGTATTATGTTTGGTACTTTATGACTTAAAAAAAAAATCAAATCTTTAAAAGAATTCCGTCAGCTAGGTATTATGTCTGATTTTAGCAAAGAGGGGCTTAGGGAGATTACATTATTTTTTCTGAGCTGGAGTCTAAAGCTCAAGTCTTTCTATTTAACTCCCTGTTGCTTTTAAGGTGCTTAAAGCAGTAAAAGAGACCAGTTGTGCACAAGTGAAAAGTTAAGATAATCCCATGAGATGCAGATACCATAGGGTTGTGCAATAGGGTGGGGAGGGGACCTGGGGTGTGGCAGCTGCTATGAGAAGCTGGGCATAATGGCACCTGGTCACAGAAGGTGTCGCTTTGGTTATGGACAGCCCACTGGGGACCATCAGCCTTCACTTGTGGGTCATGAGTCTGGGTCCTAGCTGAACGGCACAAGTTGTGCAGGCTACCAGCCCCACCCTCAACCCGAAACCAGCGGCTGTGTGTTTGGGGATTTCCAGGTTCAAGAACCTTGAGCATCCCAAGTACTGAGGGGGCTGCAAACAGAAGCATTATCATGATCCTTGGAGCTATGTTTCATAGTCATCAATGTCATAATTTCCCAGAATGGGATCAAAGAGTTAAAGGCCAAAGAGCCTGCCAGAGGTGTCTCTGTGATACTCTGGCGAAACACTTGAGATCATTTTTCCAGTTTTACATTTTGTTCCTCTGGCCCCACACTGTGGCAAGATTGTCAAGTCCCTCGTATGTTCAATGTGAAGCATGGTACTAAGGGATTCCTTTAACACCAGAGACAGGTTAAAAAAAAAATCCGAGACTGTTCACATGATATGTGTGTTCTTCAAGTGCCTATGGCAGAAGAAACTGCTCCAGAATTAAAAAAAATGAACTACAAAATCAAAGTCAACAAATGTTTAATTAAATTATCTACCCAGCATGACCCTATAACATTGGATCGATTTATGAATTTTAGCTCAGCCCCTGTAACACTGTTACCACAGAACCATGGAAGTTGAGGACAAAGTTCTGATACACTTGCAAAAGTGAGGATTACCTATAATTAATATTTACTATAGGGGATTAGGATCAACTTGATAGCAACAGATTTGGTTATTCATTTATTTATTTTTTGTGGGTTATGGTGTATTTGAAATGTCTGATACAATGGAATGGGGGAGGGGTGATGTATTCACATGAATGGATGTGCTTAAAGTAATTTATTTGCCTGGAATTAAAGTAAAACAATGTAGGGCTGAAAAAATCTTTGTACTGATGTTATTTCTGTTGCCTCCTAAGTAACAGGGCAGAAAAGAGCTCCAATCCAGTAATCCACTTAATTTCCACATTTGTGAGTGCCTGTAAGGACGGTAGTACATTGTTCAGATCAGGCTCCAAACGAGGAGAGGCAGCATTCACCTCAGAAGGAAGCCTCATACTCCTCTAAGAGTTGCCCTTCTCCCAACTGTGCCTGACTAACTCGATGATTCCAGCAAGTCCTTTAGCTTTTCTGAGCTTCAGTCTTTTGTAGATGGTCATCTGTAAAATGGGTATAGTCATACCCATCTCATGAAGATTCAATGAGATAAAGTAGGTAACCTGTGTTGCACTTTGCCGGGCACCTAACAAAAGCTCAACAAATGGTATTTAAAACATGTCCACTTCACCTCCCAACAACAAAAAACACCAATAGTGATATATGTTGATTAAAGAATAATGAGCCTAAATTCATATATTGTCCATGGAATTGTGGCTCAAGATTTTAAAGCCAGTTCTTACTGGGACAAAAGGCAGGCAGTGGAGGTGTACTCAGCAGATGACCTACAGCTATGGAAACTCTGGGCCCAAAACATCCACTTGCCTATTTCTGGGAAACATACCAAATCAGTCTGAGGTGTTGTGAAGGAGCCCACAGGAATGCAGAAATCAAGTTAGCTCACCAGAACTAGAGTTTTGCACTTGTCAGCAGAAACCAGGCAGGCCTGGGTTGCTCCTCTTTGTCCTCCTTGACTCTACTTCCGGTTAGTGGATCCAAATGATTTTGGATTTCTTTATGCAGGATCAGCATCAACGGACATTATGCAGCCTTTAACCTTTCATGGAAGCTGGACAAACACATCATCTGCTCCTTCCTGAATATAACGTGGGATAAGAGTATTTTCCTTATCCTTCCTCCTTTCTGTTCCCCAAGTGTTTGAGCAAATGCAGATTGGTGCCTGGAGGCTGGCTCTGAGATTGTCAATGCACAGCATTCAGCCCACACTCTGAGGAGCTCTCTTCCAGTGGGAGAAAATTGTACTATAAGGAAATAGCTCCTGTATTGACATCCTGGGAGGCAGTGCATGCAATATAGTGGGTTTAGGGATTTGGGAAGAGCGAACCCCAGTTCAAACACTGTTTATGCTCATTTCTAGCTCTGTGATCTTGGGCAAATTTTTAGATTTCTCTGAGCCTCAGTTTCCCCATTTGTAACCTAGGATTATTAATAATACCTACTTTTTAGGGTTGTTGGAATCACTGAACAAGAACGTATATTCAGAGCCCAATATTTGTTTTTTTTAAAAAATCGTAAGTTTAAAGAAATCTTTTGGCAGCCAGAGAGGTTAACGAAACACCTTCTGGTCAGGGAGAGAAAAACCTTTGAGCTGGTGCTTTTCTGCTCATAGAAAAAATTTCCAACATAGGGAGATTATGATTACCTTGGCAGGGAGTCTGATTTTGCATTTATGAACTCCAAGGGCCTAGTAAGGCCTTTCCAGTTTGGGAAGAGGAAACTTGACAGGCACCCATAGAAACAGTTATTGTGTGCATTTGGGCAAGTGTTCTTAATCCCCTGAAGAGAAAATTCTCTCATCAGTAGAATGCTGGCCGTCCTAACATGACTGTTGTAGGATTAGGAAAGACCACACATATGAAACGTTTAGCCGAATACCCGGCACATAGCAAGAACCCATTAAAGCTGCACTCTTAGCTAAGACACAAGACTGCAGGGAGACGATTGGAAGAAAAGTGTTTGGGAAGAGATTTTGGGGCCTTAGGTCTCCTTCCTGGCAGCCCATAACAAGCAGAATCTTTTTTGCTCAAATGGTGAGCACATCTAGACCTCCTGTGTCTGTAGCAGGTGAAAATACTTTTTCGTCTTATCCTCATTCAAAATGCCTATTCTTTGAAAAAGGAGAGAGGAAAAAAAAAAGTGTGCACATGTTGTTTATTTGTTTTTGATTAACGTTAAATTGAGGTTTTGGCTGAAACGCTGCCTGCGCTCATTTGCGAAGCCGACAGGCTCGTGGGGCAGCCCAGAGCTCTCGGGATTTCCCCGCGGGGCTGCGGAGCGCACAGACAGGAAGCCCGGGTACCCAGCGCCTGACCAGCGCTTCCTGGGGCGGCTGGAGGGGGGCGCGAGCATCCTGCCCAGAGCGCCCCGCAGTGCCCGGGCTGAAGCCCGTCTCCGCTCCCAAGGCTGTGCTGGCAGAGGGTCTGCAGGCCCGAGCTCGGGTCTGACTCCAGCAGGCATCGGGGGCGCCTGGAGGCCTCTCCCCCACGGTCGGCTTGCAGCCTTCCATTCGGGCCGCCGCTTCCCCCCTGGCCACTCTGGGGAGGAGGGAATGAGAAGGGACTTTCCAGAGCCGGTTAGAGTGCAGGGTGTGGAAATGGAATAAAAGCGTATGCAAATAGGCCTTTCTGTGTCTTCCCCTACCGCACGGAGCAAGAGCCCTTCTCCAGAAAGATGCTGTTCCTCAAGACACTCGACGGCTCTCTTCTTCCCTTGGAGAGCAGCGGGCCATGGAGTGGAGTGGTAAAACCCGGGCAGGAAGCAGTTTCACAGGGCGGGCTGGGTGGGAAGGAGGCCGTAGTGAAATGAGGAGGGGACGGGGGGATACAGAGGCTGAATTGGTAGAAGACAAAATGAAATTTTAAGGGATGTCTAAGAATATGAGCTGAGAAAGAATCATTGTAAGCTGACTTATACTATGTCGTAGCTAAGAGGCAGCAGGCTTTTGTACAGGGGGCTATGTGTAGAGTCAGTGGGATATTGAAGATACAGTCAAGATGTTTAAGGCATACTGAATGACACTACAGTAAAGTAGGTGAAACTTTTTGTCACGATCCATAGATACAAAAATGGCAGTGGCTTGGAGATAGTTCCAGGGTTTTAGTTGAGCTGTGGCTCCATTCCCAAAAGAAAAATATTGTTTTACCTTTTGTTATTTTCAGGTGGGGTAGGCTGGGGCTAGGTGGGGTTGGGAAGCCATTTAGAAGCTATATTGTCATTGGGTACCAATGAGATTCAGACCTATAACCTGTAACAACCCGAAACCAAATCTATGGTCGTTCTAACTTAGAGTGATCCTATGGGCAGTATAGAACTGCCCCAGAGGGTTTCCAAGGCTGTAAATCTTTACAGAAGCAGACTGCCACATCTTTCTCCCTCAGAGCATCTGGTGTGTTGGTACTGCTAACCTTTAGCCAAGAGTTTAAACCACTGCACCACTGGGATTCCTTCTGTAGGTCTCAGGGTAAGCTAATCCCTGAGTTTTGGGTGTGGAGCTGAAAATGTTCTCTAGTTCCATCTCCTGGTGTGCTAAGGGAGGGTGAGGCAGTGCCTCTATTTTGGCGGGGGGCCTGTACTTTGTTTTCTGGCTTCTATTGTGAACAGCATCTTCCCAGAGGAATTGCTACCCAGATCAGCTCAGACATTAGGATAACAACAACCTAAAGTCTTACTGAAGCCCATATTTAGGCTCTAGGATGTATCAGTGCACCAATAACATCGTATCAAATTGTCAGAGACTTCCATCAACCCCTTCACACCTGATACAGAGAGGGAAGGAGTTTCCCTTCTAAATCTAAAGCTACTTAAGAGAAGTCAGCTTAAAGTCTGCCCAAAGTTCCTTCCTTTTGACTTCTACCCGAGATTCCACAGCTTTGGCTGAGAAATTTCTCCTGGAGGAAAGCTGTTAAAAAAGAAAAAATCTGATTCTTTTATTATGATAAAAATATACATAACACACCATTTGCCATTTCAACATTTTTTACATTTATCATTTGCAGCTGTCACCACTATTTCCAATTTTTTCCATCACACTTAGCAGAAAATCAGTGTCCCCAAATGCCTCCCCTTTGCCCCCTCTGTCTCACCTCTGGTGACCACTAGTGAACTTTGTTCTCTATACATATGCCTGTTTAGATGGTTCACATAGGTGGGTCATACAATATTTGTCCTTTTTTTTTTTTTGGCTACCTTATTTTGCTCAACATGTTTTCAAGGTTCATCCGTGTCAGTAGTATGTCTGATTATGTTTTAGTGAACTGGTACTCCTTTCTTCTCCAGTATGCACTGGTATTGCCAAACAGGTCTCATGTCTTTCTCTCTTTTCCTTAATGTTTTTTGTGCCTTGTTCGGAAAGATCCTTCCCAAGTGAAGATTACATAGATGCATTATATTTGGAGCCCCTGGGAGATGCAGACAGTTAACATGCTGGGCTGCTGAGAGGTTACAAGTTTGAGTTTACCCAGACACCTCAGAAGAAAGGCCTGGTGATCTAAAAAAGCAGGCAGTTCTACTCTGCACATATGAGGTTGCCTGGGTGAAGACTTTTGTTTTTCTTAGTTCTTGCATTATTTAAGTTTTTTAAACACCTTTTTTGTTATTACAGTTTTTTATTTGCATTTGGTTCTTTCATCTGTCTATAAGGTCTTTTTGTGTATGATGTGAGACAGTGATCTGACTTTTTTCCCGCTAGTATGAGAACCAAAAAAAAAAAAAAGAAAAAACCTGTTGCTGTCTAGTTTATTCAAATTCATATCAATTTTTCCTGTTTTTTTTCTTTTTAAATAAACTTCTTATTTCAGAATAGTCCCAGATTTATAGCAAAGTGGCCCAATTGGCCATTTTTGATTAGTTTTTCTACTTTGAAAGCATAATTTTACCTGGGATGAACTGCCACATGTTTACAGGTGTCTTTCTGGAATCTCACTTGTATTCTATTGCTGTATTTGCCATTTTTTGATAATACTTGTTTATTATTATTTTGAAACAGTTAATAGATTTTTACAGGGAACTTGAGGTCTGGAAGGGTTTTGGAGGTCAAGTCTAACCTCTCCAGGAAGTAAAGTGGCTTATGGATATTACTGCTGCTGTCACACAGCTAGTAAATAGGGAGGTGTGTGAGCATGGATTATAAGAGGCCTTGTGGTGCAGTGGTTAAGCACCCAGTTGCTAACCAGAAGGTTTGTGGTTTGAACTTACCAGCTGTTCCATGGGAGAAAGACATAATAGTCTGCTTCCTGAATGATTCCCAGCCTTGGAAACCCTGTAGGTTGCTGTGAGTTGGAATCAACTCTGTGGGCAGTGGGTAGTGGTAGGTGATTATGGATTCCCTATTTTAAATATAGAATGCAGAGCCCTGGTGGCTCGGTGGCTAAAAGCTTGGCTGCCAGCCATAGGGTCGGCAGTTCCAATTCACCAGACACCACTTGGAAATACCATAGAGCAGTTCTGCTCCTATAGGATTACTATGAGTTGAATTAACTGGATGGCAATGAGTTTTTATACCGAATGCCCTTTGCTATGAACTAAAGCCAAAGATGAGGCTCTGGAGCAGGGTTTCCAAGCCTCGGCACCATCGACATTGGGACTGAATTAATTCTTGGTTGTAGGGCTGTCTTGTCTTGCGCACTGTAGCGTGTTTAGCACTAGATGTCAGTAGCACACCCTGCTCACGACAATCAGAGTGTCCCCAGACATTGCCAAAGGTGTCCTGCAGGGCTAAATTGTCCCTGTTTGTGACCTGCGGCTCTGGAGTCAGGCTGCCTGTGTGTGAATGTGGCTCCAGGGCTCCGTAGTTCTGTGTCCCATTTCCTGCTGTCCAGAGTACAGAAAATAACGGTGCCTGTCTCCTCAGGGGAGGCCCTGGTAGGACAGACCCTATCTCAGTGGTAGCTATTAACATTTTAAACATTCTTTGTTTTTAGTCTCACTCCAGATCAACACACAGACTTCCTAATTTCCCTCCATCATTCCCATCCTCCCCACCATGGAGCAAGTGTGTTTAAATCATGGCAGTACTCACCAAACAATTACATGTCTTTCATAATGGAATGAACTCTATTTTCAGGTCCCCACTGTTGTTCTCAGGTGTCGTTGGGTAGTTTCCAATCTGTAGCGCCCTTATATGTCTAGCAGAACCAAACCCTACCAGTCCCGAACCACCTTCACAGTCAGGGCTGTGTTTGAGCCCAGTGTGGCAGCCAGTGTGTCAGTCCATTGCACTGGGGGCCGTCCCCTTCACTTGACCAAGCTTGAGGTCTTTGAGGTGTTGGTTTCTCCTGAGAACCAAAGTAAGTGGGATGAATCGCTCTGTCCTTGCTTCTAAGGAGGATCCTGGCTGTTCTTCTGAGACAGATTTGTTTTGGCCTCATAACTGCTAATTAATTAGCTTTCATGATAAGCTCATTGGAGCTACGTGTGAATTTGTAGCTACAAAAACAGCAGTTCTAGCTAGTTAACAGGGCTTTAAGTGACAATCCAGCTCTGTGGAGCAGCAGAAAAGCCCAGAAATGATTTTCGAAGCAAGATGGTAATGACAGTGGGAAGACAGAAATCTGGGATAAGGAGAAGACTGAGGGTTTGCTTGATTCATTAACTTGATGGCTTTGGGAACGCTGTGTTCATTTACTGTTAAAACATACCATCATCTTGCAATTCAGAGGAGACGGATGAAAGACTCCTCTGTCTCCAGCAATTCGTGTTAGTTAATCACTCAGAAGAAGAGAAACGATTTTTTTTTTTTTTGCCGTTTGTAGCAGCAGCTTCTGCGATGCTGTTATGTTTGCTGTTAAGCTTGCCCAAGAGCGCCGCTAGTGGGGATGATTATTTCTCTCACGTAAGAAGATCTGGCTGATGGTGGGTGTGGGCTGTCAGTACCCACTGGAACAGGACCTTGGTTTAAATAGAAGGCAGCAAATGCTACAGGACTTGGAAAGCTTACTAGCTTGACAACCTTTGTAAACAAACCATTCGTGACCCTGTGTATGTGAGAATAGACTTGTGCCCCGTAGGGTTTTTAATGGCTGACTTTTTGGGAAGTAGTTCTGCAGGCTTTTCTTCTGAGGTGCCTTTTGGTTAGCAGCCGAGTGTGTTTATCATTTGCACTACCCAGGGGCTTGGATGACCTTGGTAATGCATTCAGTGAGTAGAGCAGAGTAGTTAGAAGCCTTATTCTGGAGTCTGACTGATGAGGTTAAAATCCCAGGTCTCTGTCGTGCTCGTTATGTAGCCTTGGGCAAGTCACTTAACCTTTCCAGGCCTCATTTTTCCCCATTTATAAAATGATGTTGATAATAGCACTCATCTCATAGCTTTGCTGTGCATTTTAATTGAGATAATTCATTTTAAACCAGTGGTTGGCACATAACACTCAATAAATCTCAGCTGTTAGGAGAATAGCCATTATTATAATTATTCAGTGTTCAGTGAATGTCTGAATTCTTCCCATGAGCCAGACAGTGTGCTAAGGGCTGGGAGTACACTGAGGTCAAATATAACATTATCTGCCTCTGAACAGCTTACCCCTGGAAATAGAAGAGAGTAGTGTTTGGGCAGAGAAGCGCTGAGGGCCGTGGAAGTGGAAAGAGTGTAAGAGGAGCCTTTCAGGAGATGGAGACCTTCATGAAGCAACTAGTCCCCAGAGACTGGTAGCTCAGTAACCACAAAGTGGATGGAGCCTGAATACAGACAGTGCCTGAACACACAGGCAGAGGCAGTGAAGACTATAGAATCTATGTGGAATGCCATTTTTTTTTTTTTTTAACATAATGACCAAATTTGAAATGTGCCATCAGCAAGACTAGAGGAAAAGGTCTCATTTTCTCATGGTGAGTAAGTTGAGCCTTGAGATGGTTTTTACAGACCTGAAGCCTGTTTGTGTCAGCCCTTGTCTGAGTCCCTGTTCTATGGGCATCTGGAGGTGCTGGGTACCAGGAGCATGGGCTGCTGTGATCATATGTTTGGTGACCTGTGCTTCAGCAAGTCTCTCTTTTTGCAAGAACTCGCCTGGTAGTTAGAAGGGGATTTTGTTTTGCATAAAGAGCTAGTGGAGAGGTTTGTTGGCAAAGGATTAACCCTGTAGTTTCTTGCTATTGGCAAAAGTGTAGACCATTCTTTTTTTTTTTTAAATTTGTGTGCCTCTTAGGCTAAGTGAAAACCCTGGTGGCATAGTGGATAAGTGCTACATCTGTTAACCCAAAGATTGGCAGTTTGAATCTTCTAGTTGCTCCTTGGAAACCCTGTGGGGCAGTTCTTCTCTGTCCTGTAGGGTCCCTGCAAGTTGGAATTGAAGTGGCACTAGATTTATTTTTGTTTTTCTGGCTAGGCTAGGTGAAGGGATCCAAAGGAGATAATTATGCAAATTCAATAAAAAAATAAAGTGCTATGTAAAGAACACCTCTTCTGTCCTCTTCTGTCGTCTAGCTTTCGCATGCATATGAGGCCACTGAAAATGTCATGGCTTGGGTTAGGTGCACTTTAGTCCTCCAAGTGACATTTTTGCTTTTTATGATTTAAGAGGTCTTTTGTCTCAGATTTGCCCAGTGTAATATGTCATTTGACTTTCTGAGTGCTGCTGCTGTGGGCATTGATTATTGACCTAAGTAAAACAAAATCTTTGACAACCTCAATTTTTTTCAATGCACATGCATATTGAAATTCAACACATATATATTTAATATATATATATAGCAGTACTTTAGATGAAGGTTTACAGAGCAAGTTAGTTTCTTATTAAGCTAGTAACACATGTGTTGTCTTGTGACACTGGCTGCTAGATCACAACATATTAATACTTTTCCTTTCTCAGCCTTGGTTTCCCCATTACCATTCACTATTTTTTAATTTTATTTTTTATAGTGAACATACACAATAATTTGTATCTATCTCCTTTATACCTGTTGGGAGTAAACTGTTAGATCAGGATTAATTTAGCTTTGAAGGAAGTCCCCTAATATTTTTTGGGGGGCAAAATCGTATTTATAACAATGTTTGGGTTTTTATTTTTTCCTCAAATGCTGGGAACAAAGTAAAAGGAAAGGGAGTAGATTTTAGAAATAGAAACAAATAGCTCCTCTAGTGTCTTGCATTATGAACAAATTCAGTGTGGATATCTTTGAGTTTGCTTTTCATAAGACAGGTTATATAGCACTTACACAACTGGGTTTTATTTTAAAAGAGAATTTGGCTTTTTATTGATTTAATTCAGCTGCAGTTTACCTGGGCTCTGCGCTGGGAACAAGAAACCCTGGTAGCAGAGTGATTAAGTGCTGTGGCTGCTAACCAAAAGGTTGGCAGTTCGAATCTACCAGGGACTCCTTGGAAACTATGGGGCAGTTCTACTCTGTCCTAAATGGCTGCTATGAGTCAGAATTGACTTGATGGCAACAGGTTTGGTTTTTTGGTTTGGCTCTGGGGACATGCTAATAATGGAGAGAACAGTAGCACTTAGGATGTAAATAGTCAATGTGCCTTCCCATTGTTCCTTTCTTCCATGTTTTCTGACTACAAATCTTGCGACGTTGACAAAATAGCTCATAGTACAGAGTGGGAGCTGGTAAGTGGGAGGCAGTTACTTTGCTAAGTTGCTCTGTGTTTTCTCCGTTCTGGCTAAGGAATGCTACTATGTGTGCAGTTGAACTTCATTGTGACCTGGCTGTTTCAGTAGCATGGGAGTAAGCCATTGCCTCATTTGAGATGCAGGTTCTAAGGGCCTGGAGATTAGAGGATCTGTCTAGGTGACCTACTGAGTACAGTGGGTGTGGGGGACTGGGAGGGGACTGTGATAGCTAAAATGGCCCTCCATTCAGATCCTTCTGCCTTTGGTTCTAGGCTTTTGTGCCATACAGTGGCTGTTTAGGGAACTTGTAGCAAAGTTATCTGAAAGTTAACAGTGTCTTCAGAACCAGAGCATGCCAGCTGGGAAGAGGGTGGGAGAGTGACTGGCTGGAGAGGATCTTTCAGGGGGAGCAGACGATAAATTGTTAATCATAGGGCAAATCTAGAATTTGTTGTCATAAAATAATGATGTTTTCTGGTTGCCCACCGTGCAGAATGCTCTCATGGTGTGGGGAGAAAGATAAGAGGTCAAAAATGTCCCTGATTTTGAGCATTTCACTGTTTCACAATTGCTGATGGATAGAAGCCCCTGTGGGATCAAATGTTAAATTGCCTGATTAGATGACAGATTTTGTAGGGCTATTTCTTGCTTTCCTCCCAACCTGTTTCCGCACCCAGCTACAATATTTAAAAAAAATGCCAGCTGGTCATACTCCTTTGACTCCCAGTCTTGATCATACCCTTTCCTTGTTGACTCAGTCTTAGGAAGCTGTTAGGGCCTCTTTCAAAACATCCTTTTCTCTTCTCTGCCCCAGCAGATGGGTCCTGTACTGATTCGAGCTGCTCTAACAAATGATCGTAAACCATGTGGCTTAAAACAACAGAAATTTATTTTCTGGAGATAGAAACTCAAAACGAAGGTGTTGGCAGGGCTGTATTCTCTCCAAAGGCTCTAGGGGAGAAACTGTTTCTGCTTTTCTCTTAGCTTCTATTTTTGTTAGGGGTCCTTGGCATTCCTTGCCTTCTAGTACATAGAGCTTTAGTCTTTGTCATCACATGGTGTTCTCCTTGTGTGTGTCTGTATCTCTGTCTTTCTGTTTTTTTTATAAAGACATTAAATATATTGGATCAAGAGTTCACCTTGTCTTAATTACATCAGCGAAAACCCCATATCCAGGTAAGGTGCCATTCCGAGGCTCTCGATAGGATATGAGTTAGGGGCAATGCTATTCCATCTA
This sequence comes from Heterohyrax brucei, assembly GCA_028571685.1. Lineage (NCBI taxonomy): Eukaryota > Metazoa > Chordata > Mammalia > Hyracoidea > Procaviidae > Heterohyrax > Heterohyrax brucei. Next base: position 179,326,271 of record CM053141.1, read on the forward strand.
GTACAAGCCCTAGCATACCTGGACCCATCCTAGCTTAGCATTTAACGTTCTGTTTCCTCTACCTGAGACTCATTTTTGCCTGCTCTTTACCAGATGAAAACCTGCTTATACTTCAGGATTTCTCCTTAAATGTTACTTTTTCCTAATGCCCATGTGCTTCAGAGGAGTTTGTACTTTTCCGCTAGTAGCATTTATCCCATTTGGACTCACTTGTTTGTATGAGGAAACCTTGGTGATGTACTGGTTTAAGTGCTATGGAGGCTAGCCAAAAGGTCAGCAGTTCAAATCTACCAGGTGCTCCTTGGGAACCCTACGGGGCAGTTTTACTCTGTCTTACAGGATTGCTATGAGTCAAAATGACAGCTGTGAAAAAAAAAAAATATATATATTTGGTATGATTACTGATGATATCTCAGTCTGTCCTGTTATATCATGATCCCCATGAAGATATGGGCAAGAACTATGTCTGTCTTGCCCTGTGCTATATCCTCAGCACCCAGAACAGAGTCTGGCACATAGTAGGTGCTTTGTAACCAGTGTTGAATGCATGGATGTAGATGGAGAGATTACACTGGGCTGGGGAAACTCTCAAAGTACTTTGTGTCTCCTCAGACTAGGGCACTTGGTGTATAGGATTGAAATATCCTATCTGTCTACCTTTGTGAGTCCCTGAGCTTCCAGAGGGCAGAGTTTGAGCCATGCCCATGTCTTTTATATTCAGAGCCTGGGACACACAGGAACTCAATGAAGGCTTGTTGAATGAATGAAAAAGTGAGTGTACGCATGAACTGCAGGGTCCTAGTAGGGTTTTAAAGCATGCCTGAGGGTGAAATTGGAGCAGAAATGAATTTAAGCATCAGAAATAGCAGCAGGAGTTGGGATGCAATACAAAATGAGGATAAAACAAAAGTTGAAAATCTGAATTAGAAAAATTCTGGTAGTCACCACACACAGCATGACAGGATGTGCTTGTCTGCAGCTGAGAGGAGGGCTGGGGAGGGGAGGGCTGGAGTGGGGTTGTGTGGAATTTCCCCAGCTGAACTTTATGCTTCGAATGAGGTCTGTCTTTCAGTGTGAAAGAAACCAAACCAAAACCAAATCCGTTTCCGTTGAGTCTGATTCCGACTCATAGTGACCCTATGGGACAGAATAGAACCGCCTGATAGAGTTGCAAGAGGCACCTGGTAGATTTGAACTGCCAACCTTTTGGTTAGCAGCCATGGCACTTAACCACTATGCCATCAGGGTTTCCAGTGTGAGAGAAAGAGGAGTCCAATTTCAAGGGAAGATTTTAGCCTGGGCCTCTCAGTGAGGAGCGCTTCCATTTGTGGAGCGGGGGTTGACAGTGGGAGGAGCACACCTTCCCAGTGTCAGTGCACGTTGTATGTAGATTTCCATGGCAAACCCAGGTGGTGTAGTGGTTAAGAGCTACGACTGTTAACCAGAAGGTTGACTGTTTGAATCTACCAGGTGCTCATTGGAAACCCCATGGGGCAGCTCTCTGGTGTCCTGTAGCCTCCCTATGAGTGGGAATTGACTCCATGGGGGTGGGTTTGGCTTGCTAGGTTTTCTATGGCTATACATTTCTCATCTGTATACTTTGCTACCTTATTTAGTCTTTAAATTCCTTTAGGGATGAAATTTTTTTTTTTTTTTTGGTTACCTGTCTTAAGAAGTAGGCATTGGGGCAGAATGGTGAAAAGTGCTTGTTGTGTTTGTGTAAATGTTTTCACTGATTAATTGCTCATTGTTTTTTAATTTTTAAATATTTTTTTGTTTCAATGAGGATGACAGGACTATCTGCCTTCTAGGTGTTTGTGAGGGTGAAGTGAACTCTGCATGTAAAGTACCTGCTTAGGTCCGGCATGCAGGTGACACTTGGTGAAAAAAGCCAAAGCAAACCCTCCACTGTTGAGTCACTTCCGACTCATAGTGACCCTATCAGCCAGAGTAGAAGTGCCCCATAGAGTTTCCAAGGAGTGCCTGATGGATTTGAACTGCCGACCTTTTGGTTAGCAAATGTGGCACTTAACCCACTATACCACTAGGGTTTCCTGACAGCTGGTAAATGATAGTTAATGTGCTATGGTTCCCCCTTCCCATGGGATTTCTATGTTTCTGGCTTTCGTATCTCGTTGTCAGCTCAGTCAGAGCACTTTGGGGTGCAGGCTCACTTTTCCTCTTCCACATCTACATGTAAAGATGGGAGGCAAAGCTTCTTTAAGACATACAAGAGTGGAGACCCCCAAATGCTTCTATTTCCTTGGTGTTTTATGTCATATTTTAAGTATAACACACCACATGGTGTTGAGGGTGGTGGAGAAGGTACTACGTGACACCTGGGGAAGCGAGTGCCTAGTGAGACGTGCTGGGCAAGTGGAATTGATGCTGTAAGACAGAGCAATATGAGACAGTCTGTAGCAATTGCTAAACTGTCCGTATGCAACCCAAATTTAAAAATGCCCAGAGTTCTGGCTTAGGGTCATGGATGAATGAGAGCAGGAAGCCTGGCATGGCCCGGAAGGAGTGGAAGGCATAAGTGTAGCACAGTGATAGGTACGTGCCGGTGTCAGTTTAAGCAGACGTGAAAAGATGTGACAGTTGCTTGCCCTCTGCACTCATGTCCCTCTTTATTAGTCTATCACAGCATTTGTTCCTGGTTCTGATACAAAAACTAATACTTATCGAATCCTTACTGCATGCCAGACTCTGTGCTCGGCATAAGTTATGTTACTTACTCTCCACAACTCAGTGACAGAGCTCTTTTTTTTTTTTGTTGTCCCCATAGTTCCAGACTTAAAAGTTGAAGGTCAAAGAGGTCATTTACTTTCCCAGGGTCTCTCAGCTGGCTGGGTACAACAGAGCTGGGACTAGAATAAAAATCCTGGCAGCTTAACTCCAAAGGCTGTTCTCCAGTCACTTTGCCTCCAGATGTGTCTAGATGTGGTGACCTCAAAATCTTTCCACACCTGACTTTCCAGGCAGCCACTGCCATGTGACTGAATCTGTTCGAAGATAGGAAACACGTTTGTATTTTCTGAGATGCTTGTGACTTATGAGTGCCAGGACTAGATTTGATCTGGGAAGCAACTGCTTGTATCTTGCAGGACTGGGACCAGCCTGGACCTCAGGAGGTGGCTTTGTGCCATCTCTGAAAAAACCTCTGTGTATCCTCAGCTTTGAGAACTGAATTCCATGGGTCGTCTCAGTGTCAGACCTGTGGAGTTCAGTTCTTCAGCTGGGATATCTCTGTCATCATGGACCTGAGGGACACCAAGAGAACAGATCCAAAGCCTGCTGAAGAACTTGGAAGACTGGAAAGAGACGGGCAGTCTTAGGCTCTGAATGAATAAGCAGCATGGGTTGAAGGGGAAAGCACTCATTTCACTGCTAGAAGACCTAACTTCTGTGCTGAGCTAGGTTCCAGTGAGCTGAGTGAATGATCTTAGGAAGTTACTCTCTACTGCTGCTGCTACTACTAATTTACATATATTGATTGCTTATGGTGATACAGGGACTGTAATGAGTGCTGTACGTGCTGTTATAGGAGGCTCCTGGGAAAAATCACTGTAATGATGCTTAAGAGACCTCGCACTGCTCTGCAGTGATTTATTTGTCTTTTCCTTCTTCATGGGATCAGACTGAATTAGTAGAACATACACATATTCTTTATCCTGATCTGCTGAGGCTACTCGTCCTTCTTTTTTTTTCTCCCTGGGGTGGGAGTGGTGGTGGGGAAAGACAGGCCACACATCCGTGGTGAAAGAGGAGGTAAAACATGGTCCATCTATCCCTTATGGCACTTCCTCTCTGCTTTATCTGAATCTCTACTTCCTTCCCCACTGTAAGCAGTTAGGGCTAAATGTTAGTGCCTTTGTAGTCCAAACAAGGAAAAAAGGGATTGTCGTTAGAGTTCATCACCAGCCTCAGTTTCTCCCAGGGACAAGTAATACAAAGCTTTTGAACACCTCTCTTCTTTTCATAGGGAGTCCCTGAGTGGTACACACAGTGTCATGCTCAGTTGTTGACTGAAAGTTTGGAAGTTCAAGTCCACCTAGAGGTGCCTTAAAAGAAAGTTCTGGTGATCTGCTGTAGAAAATTAGCTCTTGAAAACCCGGTGAAGTACGGTTCTCCTCTGACATACATAGGGTAGCTGTGAGTTAGAGTTGACTCGATGGTGGTTGGTTTGGTTCTACTTTCTGGAATGGTTGTTTGCATCTTTTGGGGTAAAGATCTTCTGTTCTTCTTTGTCACCAAGTAAGCCAGGCCTGTTCTGAAGCTCAGCCTGCTAAGATGATGGTGGTTTCTGTCTAATTAAGGTGGAGGGCTGAGGGCAGCAAAAGTAATATGTGGACTTTATGTGGCTTTTGTTTGATAGGGAATAAAAGATGTGATTTGTGTTTTGGGAACCCATCTTTGATTCATTTCTGTCTCTTGGTGTCCTGAAATTTTAACCTCTTTTTACTGACAGTGGTGAATCTTACCTGAGCCCTATACTCCTGGAAATGAGTGATGCTTGAAGAAATCCTCCCACCTCTTTGCGTTCTGGAAAATGACTTCCTGCAAAGAACTGAGCAAGATGGTCTTCATGATCTCTTCCGATTGAATAAAAACTGGAGCCTGGCTCCTTCTTCCCTTCTCTCCCTCTCCCTCTCCCTCCCTGTGCCTCTCAGGATCCGGGTGGCCTTCTCATAGGAAAAAAACATTCTGAGTCAGTCGGCTTAAATTACAAACTTGGTAAATCACTAACCCATGCCATTGATCAACCCTCTTAGATTTTCTTCACTATTTGTCCACTAGCACACTCCAGCTTTCAAACGTTTTGTAAGCCTTTGTTTCAAAAAATTGACCTCAGACTTATGTCAGAGTCATGTGCCACTGCAATGGCCTTCCCCCGTGACATACACAATGCACTGTTCTTTGCCCCCTTACAGTAGTCCTCCTTGCAGTAATTTTTAAAATAAAGACATCTTTACCTGCTTAACATTATCTTTTTTTTCTTTGATGGTAGTCTAAAGAATGAATGTGTGTTCTGGTCCAACTAGGGGAAGCGGGCACAATGTGGGAGACCCTATAGTCCTTGCATCCTCACCTTGCCGTCTCAGTGACACTGATACTGAGTGCACACTGTGTGGCTGGCACTCTGCTGAAGGCTTTGTGCGCATGGTCACAGCACACCACCGAACCTCTAGTCACAGCACACCACCGAACCTCTAGTCACAGCACACCACCGAACCTCTAGTCACAGCACACCACCGAACCTCGTCTGGAAAAGGGAGACAAATTCGTAAGGAAACATCAGGTAAGAAAAATGCAGATGCAAATGGGTGCTTGGTTGCTACGAAACCCCCTAGCATGGGCGCGGGACATGGGTGTGTCTTTGGGGCTATACTGATCCAGTCAAGGACCTCACCAGTCCCTTTCATACTCTGCCCACCTCTGCCCTTTGCTTTCCAGATGGCATCTCACAAGTGACTCATTCCATACCTAGAACTTTGGTAAAACCTATCTGTCACCAGAGAACAGTGTGCTCAGCCCTGAACTCTTGGAGAAATCCAGTCATCGGACTAGAAGCTCCAAATGTTCTAAGCCCGGATGATCTCAGGGGTGGGCACTGATTTAGAGTCAAAACTCTGATTTACCATGGAAGGCTTATTCTTATTACAGGTGAACTATCCCTAACAGTGACCTGATAATGAAGTATTGTTAGTTGCCATTGGGTTAATTCTGACTCATGGCCACCCAGTGTGTGCAGAGTAGAATCATTCCATCAGGGTTTTCAAGACTATGACCATTTGGAACAAGGTCACCAGGCATTTCTTCCAAGGCACCTCTGAACTACCAACCTTTTGGTTAATAGTTGAGTGGTTAACCAATTGCATCATCCAGCCATCAATAATAAAATGTGGAATCATCAAAAATCAGCCCATGAAAAAATAACCTTGTGGATCCCAGAGAAACCAACCAAACCCACTGCCATTGAGATGATTCCAACTCATAGCAACTCTACAGGACAGAGTAGAACTGCCCCATAGAGTTTCTAAAGAGTATCTGGTGGATTTGTATTGCCAAACTTTTGGTTAACGGCCATCACACTTAACCACTCCACCACCAGGGTTTCCATTCTTGCTGCCGAAATCACATAAAGTCCCGTTTCCCCATAGCTTGGAGAGTTGGCTCTGAGGAACTTCTTCCTGGTTCTGTACACTGCGATAGTTACTTTCCAGATAATTGGCAAGTCTGAGTGTAATGGACAAGGACCTGTCTCAGGGTTTGGTAACAGAGAGGGAGTGAGCGAGTCTAAACAAGTTGTAACACTGAAGATGGGGAGAAATGGTGGCACAGAGACCAGCAGGATATAACACGGTGGGCTTAGGCCTATGGAGCAAGAAAGCTGACCATCTTCAGATGGGAGGCTTGCAGAAGAAGTAGGCTGCTTCTGGGCACTTGGTGGAGCTAGGTGTGTGAGACATGGAGGTTTCCAACACTCTGCTCTCCTCTCTGCGCTGAGGCTTACCGGCAGAATGGTTGCTTTGGGGGCACTTAATAGGCAGAGCTAAAAGAGCTTTGGAACACTTGCAGCACGACTGTCCTGATGGAAGAACTATTCCCTCAGCATGCAGGAACCTGAATTCTAACTTGTTGCTTCCCAAGTGAAATTTATAATGCGAGTACGTTCTTTGAGTTCCATGTGGCCATTGCAGTGAGTTACTGAGCCCAGCAGAGATGTAGAGTGTTGTGGCATGGTTGGTGTCAGAACCGATAAAATGGCAGAGAGAGTCTGCAAGGCTGAGCTTCACTTCAGAGGAATCAGCCTTGGCTATTGGTCTTGATTCTCCCTCCCCCTCAGTGAAGTTAGGTAAGGAGATCAGACATCCCTGTCACACCATTTTTACAAATATGCACACTGAAATAAAAAATTCATTTAGTCAGCAGTCAAGTGTTTAATGACCATGCTGGCAGGACTCCTTTGGAACAAGCTTTAGAATCCACGGAAGTCATCTGCAGGGCTTGTTATTTAAGTCAGTGTTTCAGTCACCTGGTGCTGGTCTAACAGAGAATACCGTGAGTGGATGGCTTCAGACACAGAAATTTTATTGTTGTAGTCTGGTAAACTACAAATCCAGTCATGTGAGATGCTATCACAGTCTGATAGACTAGGAGTCCAAGTTCAATGACAGCATCCTGGCACAGGAACCTCAGGTCCAAAGGATGTGCTCTGCTCTCAGTGCTGCTCTCTTGGTGGTATGAGGTTCCCAACACTCTGCTTACTTCCCTTTTTTATCTCTTAAGAGATTACCTCACCGTATCCAGACCTGTAGATTGAGTCCTGCCTTACCAATACACCTGCTGCCCATTCTCTCTCATTACCTTCATATAGCGGCAGCACTCACAACACAAGGGAGAAATCACACCGTACTGCGACCTGTGGCCGAGCCAAACTGATACACACATTTTTTGGGGGGGGACACAAATGCAACCATAACATTTAGGTTCCTGGGTCGCATCCTGTCCCAGTGACTCAACATCTCCAGGGATCTGCCAAGGAATTTTGTCAAGGAAGTTCTAGGAAAACAACCTGAGGAACAGCTGTAGGGGTTTAGCTTTTTCAGATTCCCTCTTTTTCTGTCCTGTGCCCTTACTTTTGTTTTTTCCATCTCATGCCTTCTCTCATTGTTGTGACTGATGGGATCTCAGAGGTAGATTCTTCATTCTTATGGCTCTGTGTTTGGGAGAAAATGGGCCAGATGCTTTTGGAGAGAGGTGCCTTGGGAGTAATAATAATAATAATAATGAAAGTATTGATTTATTATCCCTCAGATATCAGGGGAAGGTTGTGATTTATCATCTTGCGCTGATGGTGGGAAGTCGGACACAGTACTTAATAGTTGCTGCCTGTCCATGTTATGAGGCTGCCATACTTCAGTGATTTAGGGACATAGTGGCTTTCTAAGTTCTCCCAGCCAGTCAAACTTTTGTAAATTAAATGGAAGATTCATTTTTAATGTTTTTTCACTTGTAGATTCTCTTGACCTCTTTTCTGATAATGTTTCAGAGATGCAATGCTGAGTCATTAAAGAGCCTGGAACAAGGCTGGTGGCTGAGGTGGGGTAGTGGGGTGAGGGTGGGATGGGGGAGTCTGTGGGAGTAGGAAGGGAAGCAGGTGGTAGGGAAACAGGCATCTTACCCAGGTCCTTTTTATCCTCGTAGCATGAGGATGCTTTTAGGAATTGAAGTGTGTGTATATGCATATGTAACAAAATATTTGCAGTTTCAACGTTCTTCACGTATACAATTCGGCAATACCATTTATTCTGTGGTACAACCATCACCACCATCACTTTGGAATGTTTTCATCGCTCTTAACAGAAATCCCCAAACTACCAAACAGGACTGAGTCAATTATGACTCATAGAAACCCTGTAGGACAGAGTGATAGAACTGCTGCCTAGGGTTTCCAAGGAGCGGCTGGTGAATTTGAACTGCCGACTTTCCGGTTAGAAGCCAATGCTTGATCCTGGTGTGACTCAATGAGTAGTAGTTTCTCCTCCCTCTGCCATCTGCCCCCGGTAACCGTGAATCAATTTCCATTTCTATACACTTGCCTGTTGTTTTATTGTTCTGTCAAATCAGTTCCAACTCATGGCGACTATGTGTGTTACAGACTAGAACTCTCTGCAGTGTTTTCTTGGCTGTAAACTTTACAGAAGCTGATTGCCAGATCTTGTCTTCCACAACCTGGTGTGTGGGTTCAAATTGCCAGCCTTTTGGTTACCAGCCAAGTACGAACTATTTGCATTACTCAGGGAATGGTGCAATAAGTAGAATTATACAATATTTGTCCTTCTGGGAGTGACTTATTTGGCTCAGTGCGGCGTTTTCAAGGTTCATCCATGTTGTAGCGTGTATCAGGACCTCATTTCTCCTCATGGGTGAATAATATTCCATTTACTGTATAGCATCTTGCTTTTCCTTTCACCTGTTGATGGATATTTAGGGTCTTTCCATCTTTTGCCTATTGTGAATAGTGCTGCAGTGAACACTGGTGTGAAAGTACATGTTTGTGTCCTTGCTTTCAATTTTTTGAGTATGTACCTAGAAGCCAGAAACTCTGGAGGCAGAGTAGTTAAGTGCTACATTGCTGCCCCAAATGGTCAGCAGTTCGAATGTGACAGCAGCTCCTTGGAAACTCTATGGGGCCGTTCTACTCTGTCTGTAGGGTCACTACGGGTTGAAATTGACTCAATGGCAGCTAAAAGTGGAATTGCTGGATCATATGATAATTCTGTAAGCTCTAGTGGTGAAGTGGTTAAGTGTTGTAGTTGCTAACCAGAAGGCTGGTAGTTCAAGTCTGCCAGGCACTCCTTGGAAACTCTATGGGACAGTTCTACTCTGTCCTGCAGGGTTGCTATGAATCAGAATCGACTTGATGGGAGTGGGTATGGCAACTCTATAGAAAGTTCTGCTTGTATCTTCTAGGGTAACTCTTCCAGGTAGAAGAATCAACTTTGATTATCCCTGGGCAAGTACAGAAGATGTAATTCCAACTTTTCTATATTGTATGTCTACAGTGTTCCAGGTATTTTCTGTATAATGAAAAATATCATCATCTCCATCCTATACAGGAGAAAATTGAAGCTCAGGGAGGTTATCTGCCTTGCTTAAATCTCCCACACTATTGAAGTGACAGCAGGGATCGAGGATGCCTAATTAGAGCCTCTGTTCTTTGTAATCAAGTTTGTACTGGCATTTACAGTTTATAAAAGTGCTTTCACATAATCATTATATTTGTGGATTATATGACCCCCCCGGTGAAACAAATATTCTTACAGCCACAGTTTTAGAGATGAGAAAACAGTTTTTGAGAGGTTGTATAACATTTCTGTCCCCCATGCCATATAGTTAGTAACTGGTGAAACAGACTCATACTCAAAATTTTTATAATACAAAATATATTAAAAAATAACCCTGTAGGAATATACATAAACTTAGAATAATGGAAGAGGCACCTGGGTGACAAGAGTGGTTTGTGATTGGCTATGAAGCTCTAGCTTGCTGGTTCTATCCCACTGCCCAAAGGTGCCTTGGGAGAAAGTCCTGGTGATCTGCTGCCATAAAAGTTACAACCCCCAAAACTGTATGGAACAGAGCTACTCCGTCACATGCAGTCACCATAAATCAGAACTGGCTTGGTGGCAACAGGTTTGTTTTCTTTTGGCTTTAGAGTGAAGGAAAAAAATAAATTCTTAGTTTCTCCAGCGTTACTGAAAACAGAAGAATTGTACACTCAGGTCCACTCTGACTAATTCTGCTGCCTGTATGCTTGGTAAACAGGAAAGACCCCTTATGTACGAACAATTCCACCCTATGGGCACAGTCATACTTTTAAAAATATTAATTACATTATTAGTAGCTTTTAAGAAATCATACGCCCTAGTGCCCCACATCCTGTTAACTCTTAGTCAGATTCCATCTGTCTCTGGACAATAAATAGGTTTTCTTGTTTTAAAAATCCATATGTTTTTCCTATTATGTAAGAAATAATTTGTTGGCACAGAATTTGGAAAATACAGAATAGTATAGAAGATTTTTTAATTGTTAAATCAATTTTTTTAAGACATACAACCATGATGATTTTTTTTTAACAAAGAATTTAGAAAAAGTTATCCCTGATTACATAGATTATGATTTTGAGTATTTCTTTTTCATTTTCACTTTTCTTTTTTTTTAAAAAAAAACACAATTAGGGTTCACGCTGTAAAAGTCATTTTGAGCCCTTGTGTTTTGTCATCAAATGTTTCATCATAAACAATTCCGCATGTCTTTATATCGTCTTTGTATTTTAAAGGGCTGCACACATGGTTTGTGAAGTGAACGTGCCTTTGTTTACCGGGTGTCCTGCTTCCAAATCTACGTCTTGCCACTTTTCTCTTTGTTTTAAGTCTTTGCTTGTATTTATCCATTATTGTTTGTAGTGGCTTTATAAGTATAAAAACAGTCTTGGAAACCCTGGTGGCATGGTAGTGAAGAGCTAAGTCTGTTAACCGGAAGGTCAGCAGTTCAAATCCAACAGGTGATTGTTGGAAACTCTATGGGGCTGTTCTAGTCTGTCCTACAGGGTTACTATGAGTCAGAATTGACATGATGGTAGTGGAGTTTTTTTTTTTTTTTTTTTTAAGTTTGTATTTGCTGATAATTCATGTTGAGGATTCACTATGTGTGAAGCTCAATTTTCCACACTTTGAACAGATTCTCATTACAAACTCTACCTCCCACAACAGCAGTATGCACTGTTATTATTCCCACTATACAGATGAGAAAGCAGACTCACAGGGAGGTTAAGGAAAATACCAGGAGCACATTCATTTGTATATAGCAGAAAGTTCAGCTTACAATGAATTACAAAAATAGGCACTTATTTTCTCTCATCCAGTCTAGACATGGGAAGGTACTGGCACTGGTTTAGAGGCTCGGTGACATTCAGGCTGCTGTCACTGCAGTCTTCTTCTCTCAGTGCCTCCTTGATTTTAAAATGGCTACAGCAGCTCTAGACAGCACATCCCAATTCAGGGCAGGATGCGAGCAGAACTGATGGTGCTCTTCACATCTGCTCCAGGTCGTGGAAACACATGTGTTTGAACCATTGTTGTTTCCACGGTGAGTATCCAAGGAGAAAAGCTTAGAGAATGATTGTTTAACTTTTGCAGTCTCTGGAGGGGAAGCTTTCTAGGAAAGAGGGTTTGGGGAATGAGCGTTGGCTCAACCGGGTATCTGTGGCTGCCACCAGATACTTGCCAAGATGAAGTTCTGGTGTCCTTGAATCCAAGTGGTCCATGGTGCACGGCAGCCAGCAACCAGTAGCTAACAGTTAGTGATCTTTACATTTTTGACCTAGACTCTAAGCGGCCAGGAGCCTGCCAAACACCATCTAATACATGCTAACATTTTTCATCAATATTAATGTCACTGCAATTTGCCTTAAAATAGAGGTGGTTTCATAATTATTTATATACGCTGTGTCCACTGAGTCATTCTTGTGCTGGAGAGCTGTCTCCTTGGCATTTATAAACTCAGTAACAAATCCACTGCTTGCTGGCTTTCTATCTGCAGGCAGTGAGAAGAGAAGAGAGGATTCAGGAAGTGCTCGGTCTGAAACAAATGACTGCAGCTTTTCTTTTCAGCCCTGAGTTAGCTTAGTAAGTCCCTGTTTGCATGTGATCTGAACTAGGGACCGGGACAATGAAAATTCTGAAGATGACGTCTGTGCCCTAATTCATGACAAAGGATATTATCTAACTAGAGAGGGGCTGAAAAAGACCCCATCACTAACCAGGGCATCCCGACTTCAAGTATTTCTATAGCAGAAGTCTAAACTAGCAATTCACAGGAGTGTTTTATTAAGTTTCAGGACTAGGGTGAGGCAGTGAGGTACTTTTGGCACAAAATTTAAGGAGGTGCTTAGTCTCATGGTTGGCAGCACTTGTACAGCCTTGCTTTTATTTGGCCCCTACTAGTTGCTAATATTTAAACATTGATATATTTATTAGACAAGTACTTTTTGAGCACCTTCCATGTACCAAGCACTGTTGTAGCCACTGGGGATGTGGGAATGAGTAAGTTAAGCTTGATTGTCCTTATGGAAATCACATTCTAGTAAAGGGGAGATGTTATCTGTAAATATGTATTTCTGGCTTTTCTGGAAACATCAGAAGATCTGGCAACCCTGGGATGACTTTTTATTGATTTTTATTTTTTTAAGTGACAGATATCACTTGGATCTCTGGAGCTGGTTCCTAGCTTTTACGTTGGGCATGGACTCTGTAATTTCTCACAGTCTCCTGCGTTCCCTGTTGTTTCATGTGATCCACAAAGCGTCTCTATGGAGGTGAATTCTAATATTAATGCCATATTTTGTTGACAAAGAAATGGAAGCTCAAAGTGGTGAAGTAATTGATCCCAGGTCTTTTGGCTGTAGAAACAGAGTGGGATATGAACTCAGTTTTATATGACTTCAGAGGCTGAGGTTTTTGCCACTGTGCAGAGTAGTGATTCAGGATACACGAACCACAGTACTGGCACCAAAGACATTAAACCCATAGATGGTCAAATTAGAGATGTGAATCAGGAGGAAACAGATGGCACCCTCAAATTAGCATACACAAGTGGAGTTTAATAAAGAAACTATTCACAAAGGCATGGACAGAGTGAAAGGAAACGACAAGGCTCAGTGCAGGAGTACCCTGGATTAGTAATAGTGAGGCTTTATTATCACTCTTAAACATTTAGGAGTAAGATGACGGGGCTGTTACTGTGACAGGGGTACAGAGATGACTGCATAAAGAGGTCTTCTTTACTTGAGCCGAAACCTTGGACAGTGGGACGCAACCAACTTCTGAGGACTGCTGGGAGGCGGGGGAGGGGGGGGCTGGAGAATAAACCCCCCAGTCCTACTCTCCAAGTTTTCCCTACTCTTCCCATTGATCTCCTGCCAGTGTGGTACCCAGCTGGCAAGGAGCCCATTGGTACATCCAGACAGGTCAGCATCCAGGGCACATAGCAGTGTGCGGAAGAGTGTGAAGTATCTCAGGAAGGGCAAACAAAAGCCATCCAGTGTAAGAGGCAAGTTAGCACCAAGGATATCTTAGAGGACAATGTGATAATTGGTGGGGTAAGCAATAAAAACAGGATGAATTCAAGGTCCTGGGGAAGCATTTTCTCTTCCTCCTCGTTTTCTCCCTGGCTGCCATGTTTCGTTACCTCATCTAGAAAAATTATTGATTTCATATCAGAATTGTCTCAAGTTGGCAACATGAGGCTTGAAATCTTTGGCTTGGTGATTCCCGAATAAAAGACTGGTGGGACCTTCTTCCGGTTGTTCAGAGAAGTAGCACAGGACATTGAACCCCCACCTCGAGAAAGCTGTGTCTTAAAGATCCAAGGCAGGTCTGTATTGGTTTAGAGTTTTCTCCTAAAAGCTATTCAGCTTAATCCTTCCTGTCACACACTGTATACGCTGCTAAACTGAGCCATATGTTACCACCATTAAAACTCATTTGTTGCTTGCTTTTAGAATTCTGTTCCTGAAATCAGCTGGACTGCGGCTTAGAATCATTAATAACACAGATTTTAACCGGCGTATCTCAATCACTGTTACAATCACATTTCCCAGAAACCATTCTGGAGGTTTTTATGAATATCCTTGTCAGCATAAGTAACAGTAACAAATTCCCGGACACTTTAGCTGACACTTTAACAGTTCAAAAGAGCCTATAAACTTACTACACTTGGTTCAGAAATCATGTGCTTTTGAGATATACAGGGAATACAGAGATATCCAGGGGACAGAGAACTACTGGGACAGGACACTCATTAGAGGAATAAGATGTCGTAATTTAGGAAATAGTTAAGGCACCGTTGGTTCTCTACCCATGAGTCTTCCTTCCTTTTATTCTTTGTGAATGGAAGCCCACTATTGTACAAAGCGTAGGTAAGCTATGTGCCTCAAAGGAGGCTGGGCTTTTCCAGCCCCATGGAGCAAATAATTTGTCTGATGCAGACTTGGTGACTGCCTCCTTTTTACCAGCATTTGGATTAGCAGCATATGTGACACCATTCTGGCCACATAGAATATGAACAGAAGTCTACTGGGCATGCTGCTGATGAAGAGTCACACAGGAAGATAACACATTGCATCTTCTGCTCTGGTCTATGACCACTGTGATGCCTAGAGCTGTGGCAGCCTGCTAATGACCGTGATGGGAGCCAGGTCTCGTGCCAAGGATGGGAGAGTGCAGAGGCACTTTACGATGTCACTCAATCACGGAATTAACCAACTTCAGTTTTCTCTTGACTCAGGTCTTTTTTTATGTAAGACAGCGTATTTCTTATAGTCACCGTCAGTTGACACAGAAGGTCTAATAATGCACTGTATTAAAACACAAAAAAGCCAAACCCAACCCATTGTTACTGAGTCGATTCTGATGCATAGCGACCCTACAGAACAAAGTAGAGCTATCCCACAGCATGTCCAAGGAGTGACTTACTGTTGGCTATGAACTGCTTACCTCTTGGTTAGAAGCCAAATTCAACCACTGTGCCACCAGAGTTCCTTAAAATATAACACAGATGATACTTTCTAAGTATGTGGTCCATGGGTAGCTATATTCATGAATTCCCAATGTCCACCTTTTAACAAGTCTAGTAGTCACTCATAGAAACATACTGAGGGAGCAACTACATGGCACAGTGGAAGGGAAAAAGATTTGGGGTCAGGTAGACTGGGACTTGGATGTAGCCCTGTGTGCCTCAGTTGTTTCATGTTTTAAAAAGAGAGTGATAAAATCTAGCTCTAAAGGTTGCCATAAGGCAGAAATAATGTATTAAAGCAACTGCCACGGAGAATGACCCTTGACTAAATGATAGCTTTTGTGCTTGGCCAGGAGCTGCCCCCATGAAGAATTACTGCCTTTGGTTAGTGTTACTGTGGCCACCGTAGACAGATAAGCCACGTACTTGTTAGTCTAAAATGATGTCTTGAAACTGTTGTATATTTGTCCTCCTAAGGATGTAAAGTATGTCCACAGAGACAAATTGTCTAAATTTACCTTTGTATCAGTTCTGTAAAGGAGGTAACTTAAACATTTCACTCCTGTATCCATGGGCAGAAGCCTGCAGACAGATTTTACACTCTATCAAATAGACCTGAAAAAGACATCATTTATATTAAGAAAGTCTCTCTAGGCTGGAATGAAGAGCCACATTAAATAAGACAGAATTTATTACAGACAAATACAAAAGTTTACTGTTTGATTTATTTTTCTTTTTTTGACAGTACAGAGTGGGGGAACTGTGACTTAATAGCAGGAGTGATAAAGGCTTAGGGATTTTATCAGCTGAAGTTCAAGATGTAGGAAAAGTGTGATCCAGCTGTCTAAAGAAGCCAACGTAATCTCAGTCCTCATAAAGAGAAGTAGCATATTCTGAAAGAGGAAAGTGAGGATCCCACTTAGTTTGTCCTCATGAGACTACACACTCTAACATGAGGGAGGATGAGTATCTGGCATGCGGGCTGAGGCTTCCTGTTTGCATGTCCTTGGTAGATACCACTAATTAATCATGCTCTACTGAGTTTAGACAGAGCATATTACACATACAGAGAATCAAGTTTATACACATAAAATTTTGTTGGAGATCATTGAAAAGCAGTATATTGATAAGGAACTACCGGAAATTCAAGCTGAATTCAAAAGAGGATATGAAGCTGTTGTCAGATGGATCGTGGCTGAAAGCAGAGAATACCAGAAAGATGTTTACCTGTGTTTTATCTACTACGTTACAGTATCTGGCTATGTGGATTATAACAAATTATGAGTAACATTGAGAAGAATAGGAATTCCAGAGCACTTAATTATGCTCTTGAGGAACCTATAAGCAGACCAAGAGGCAGTCATTCCAGCGGAACCAGGGTATGCCACACAGTTCGAAGTTATGAAAGAAATGAGTCAGGGATGTATCCTCTCACCACACTCAGTCTGTATGCTGAGTAAATAATCCAGAACCTAGATACGAGGAAGAATGTGGCACCAGAATTAGAGGAACGTTCATTAACCACCTTCAGATATGCAGATGACACAACCTTACTTGCCGAAAGTGACGAGGACTTGAAGAATTTACTGGTGAAGATCGAAGACTGCAGCCTTCAGTATAGGTTATGCCTTAACATAAAGAAAACAAAAATCTCTACGACTGGACCAGATAGCAACATCAGTGATAAACAGAGAAAAGATAGAAGTTGTCAAGGATCTCATTTTATTTGAACCTACAATCAATGCTCATAGAAGCAACAAACAATGGATTGTGCTGTTGGGAAAATCTGTTGCAAAAGACCTCTTTAAAGTCTTGAAAAAGCAAAGATTTCACTTTGAGAACTAAGGTGTGCTGTCTTAGTCATCTAGTGCTGCTATAACAGAAATACCACAAGTGGATGACTTCAACAAAGAAAGATGTATTCTCCCACCGTCTAGTAGGCTACAAGTCCAAATTCAGAGCTCCAGCTCCAGGGAAATCTTTCTGTCTCTGTCAGCTCTGGAGGAAGTTCCTTGTGATGTATCAGTCTTTCCTTAGTCTGGGAGCACCTCAGTGCAGGAATCTCAGGTCCAAAGGATGCACTTTGCTCCTGGCTCTGCTTTCTTGATGGTGTGAGGTCCCCAACCCTCTGCTTGCTTTTCTTTCCTTTTATCTCTTGTAGGATAATAGGTGATGCAAGCCACGTCCCAGGTAAAATTCCCTTTACATTCGATGAGAGAAGTGGCCTTAGTAAGGTTGTTACAGTCCCACTCTAATCCTCTCTAATGTGATTCAATCTTGCCCTCTCAAACACAGGCAGAGATTAGGATTTACCACACAGGAAAATCACACAGTGGAGGACAACCACATGATACTGGGAATCACAGCCCAGTCAAATCGCTACACACATTTTTGAGGGGGCACAATTCAGTCCACAACGTGCATCTAACACAAGCCATGGTGCTTTCAATCACTTCATATGCATATGAAAGCTGGACAATGAATAACGGAGACCAAAGAAGAATTGATGCCTTTGAATTGTGGTGTCAGAGAAGAATATTGACCATATCATGGACTGCCAAAAGACTGAACAAATCTATCTTGGGAGAAGTACAGCCAGAATGCTCCTTAGAAGTGAGAATGGCAAGACTTCATCTCACGAACGTTTGACATCTTATCAGGAGGGACCAGTCCTTGGAGGACTCTATTTTTGGTAAAGTAAAAGGTCATAAAAAAAAAAAGAAAGAAAGAGAAAAGAGAAAGACCCTTCAGCAGATGGATTGACACAGTGAGCACTAAAATGAGTTCAAGCGTAACAGCGCCTGTGGGGGTGGCACAGGGTCAGGCAGTGTTTTTGTTCTGTTGTATACACAATGAGTCAAAACTGTGTACTGCATGAGTCAGAACCAACTTGATGTCACCTAACAACAACAACAGTATCTGAATCCCTCTCAACACAGTTTTCAAAGCTCCCAATGTTATTTCACAGGTGTTGGCATGCACGATGAAACTTACTGGTGGCCAGTGGGTTGCAGGCCGCTTCTAGGTGGTTCAACATTTACCAGTTACAACTGACCAGATAAAGATCTAAGGTCTTTCTCTGAACTGGAACAAGTTGGCCTACTTTGATTCTCTCTTTTAAGAATCTAAACTGAGAAAAAGAGTGGGAGTCAGGCAGTTGATGACTGTTCTAGAAGCCTGAAAGGTATTTCGCAGAAGCCAAGAGGGACCATATAAGGAACCATGAGAAAACAGAAGCAAGAGTGAGGAAGCTGTGATGTGGAAAAAATTTAAAAGGGCATATGGGGTAAGGGAGTTGGTTGGTGACAGCAGAAAAAGTAGAAAAAGAGGTAGTGAGAAGTGAGGATAAACACAGCCCTGTCACTGAGAAACTGACTAGAATGCCTGCCCTTTAACTAGAAACCCAGCTGTATTGCCGTCTCAGCTCTTCCCAACAGGCCTCATCAGCCTGGGGCTTAGGAGGCCTGGTCATGAACGTGAGGCTCCTCTTTTTCAGTGGCATATGACAAATCTCCCATTCCTTGAGGAATCCCAAGAGAATCTTTGTTCCTTGTGACCCAGGACTCAAGGTACTAAGTCTTGTACTGAATGCCATCTTGGCAAACTGGAAGAGATCCTGAGGAGGAAGACTTGAGTGGTAAAGAGGCTTGGGAATCCTCATTCAGGATGAGTTTTAAAAGGAATGAGGAATGTTTATCCAGAGCAGTGGTTCCCAAAGAGTGATTCCCAAGCAATAGCATCACCCAGGAATTCCTTAAACGTGTACATTCCCCCTGAGCACTCCAGACACTCTGCATGCGAAACCTCTGGGAATGGGTCCTAAAGCTCCATCCTTTAACAATCCCTCAAGATAATTCTCACGCATACTAACATTTGAGCTCCACTGGCCCAGAGAAGAGAAGAAGACCCAGGCAGAACATGGGGATGATTTCTGGTTCTTTGAAGGAATATTGGAGAAGGTGTACTGTGAGACCCCCCAGGTGGCACATCAAGGACTAAGGGCTGGAAAAAAATATAGGGAAACAGATTTTAGGACAATGGAAGACTTTGCAAGCAGTGAAGGGTGGTTTGAAAATGGGTTGGGCCTGGTGGGTAGTGATCTCCTTGTCCTTGGTGGTATTTGAGGAGGGGCTGCACGGTCACCAGTTGGTAGATACTACAGAGGACTAATAAGTACACAGAGGAGAGAAGTGGAAGCTTAAAGAGGAAATGTGCACTACAAATGTTGTGTAAATTAGGAACAGGGATTAAGGACTAGTATCCTAAATCCTTTGTTGCCATAGTAATAGTGGGGGTGGGAAGGCAACAAGCCAACTGTGTGTCTATGAGCCTGAGGTGGGGCTCCTTGCTGGGTGCCTTCCTGAGTTAGAGGTGGACCCATGATCCTGGTCTTTGATATGCAGCAAATTCCGGCTTCTAGAACCACGATCCAACTTGGGGACTTATTATCTCTCGATCTCTAGATTCTAACCAGTTAAACCAGTTCCCTTTGAGTCAACTCCAATTAATGGCAACCTTATATGTGTCAGAGTAGAACTGTGTCCCATATAGTATTCAATGGCTGTTTTTTCAGAAGTAGGACACCAGGTTTTTGTTCTGAGTTGCCTGCGGGTACACTCAAATTTCCAAACTTTCAGGTAGCAGCGAAGCCCATTAATCATTCATACCTCTTGGTCTTGAGTAAAAGTTAAGGGGAGGGACTCCAGTACTGGGGCAAACAGACGACGAAGCCTGACTCTCCACCAAACATCTTGGGACAGGAATCTACGTCTAACACAATGAGCACAATGTTAATCCTAATAAATGAAGTTTAGTGGGTACAGTGTTGGCTGTGGAGTCAGACAGCCAGATGTGTAACTACATGACCTTCAGCAAATTACGTAACATTTTTCTGCCTTATTTTCCTTGTCTGCTAAAAAAAGAAGCTTATAATAGTCACTATCTTATAGGAGGAGACCCGGTGGCCCAGTGTTTAAGAATTCAGCTGCTAATCAAAATGATCAGCAGTTTGCACCCACCAGCTGTTCCCTGGAAACCTCAGTAGGGTTGCTATGACTCGCAGTGGGGTTTTCTTATAGGATTGCTTGTGAATTGAGACAACAGCGACATGTTCAGTGTATGGTGTGGTTCATTGATTCTGACTCATGGTGACGCCACGTATGCAGAGCAGAACTACTCCAGAGGCTTTTCAAGGCTGGGACCTTTCAGAAGCAGATCACCAGGCCTGTTTCCTGAGACGTCTCTGGGTGGGTTGGAACTGCCAACCATTTAACTAGTTGTCACACACTTAGCCCTTTGTGAAATCCAGAGACTACCCTACATGAAAAGCATGAATGTATCTTAAGTATTATCGTCACTATTGTTGCTTCTATCTCATTAGCCAGAACCAAACCAGTTGCTAATTCCGAATCACAGTGACCTTAACACACGACAACCTGTGTGTTGCAGAGTACAATGGTGCTCGGTAGGGTCGTCGGTGGCTGTGACCTTTCAGAAGCAAAGCACCAGCCCTTTTTTCCTAGACAACTTTGGGTGGATTCTACTCATCATTTCTTGGTTAGTAGCCAAATGCTTAACAATTTGTGCAACTCAGGGGCTGCACTGGCCCCCCTTAAAGTACTTGTGAAGGGAGGGTAGAGTAGGTGTCTTTGAATTCTATTTTATAGCCCTAGGGACTGAGGTAAAGATGTTTAAGTCCTTGTCTGTCTTCACACTGCTTCAGGATTAGTGATAGAACTAGGACTTGGCTTTTCTGACTCCAAGTAGTCAGGGCAAAGAACAGATTCTATAGATGTGTTCTCTTAGAAAGAGGAATATTATTTCTTGAAAGAGCAATATACGCATGTGAGAAAAATTGTACAAGAAGGTGTGCAGTGAAAGATAAGTCTCTTGCCTGTCCCCATATCCACTGGTCCCCTGATGCCTTTCTACTGACAAGTTTTGTGCTTTTGTTGGGAGCTGTTTTGTGCATACACAAGCCTAGTGTGTATGTATCCCTGGGCACTTTTTCTAGACTCCCACCCCAATCCTTTTCTTGGTGTCAGAGTTGTATGTGTGTAGGTGCAGAAACTGGCTTGGAGACCCCTCACCCACTCTGAATGGAGGCAGAAGAAGTAGGTTGGGATATGAGCTTGCCGTTGGTCAGTTGGTCTTGGGTAGCAGCAGAGACTCCCCAAAGCCAACACCAGTGTTTTGGGACCGCCTCCCGCCTTCTGCAATGTTAGGGACCTTTGAGTTCCCACCTCTGTTTGGGAAGGCACACGAGAACGACCTGGTGGAATGAGTGACTGACCACTTCCCCTTCCGTGAGCCTGGCTGTTACCTTTCTCCTTAATTTCTCTGCCCACTGAAGGCAGATGGGGTGAGAAGAGTGGTAGAGTTAGGGGTCTGGGGTACAGTGGGAGTGAAGTGTGGTGGGGGTGGGAATGCTGATGGGAAACCCAAGGTCAAGCAGCTTAATTGTTGGAGTACAAGGCAGGAGTGGGAATGCAGGCCGTAGAGTTGGGGGCTGCAGGCCCAGAGACCTTCTTTTTCTTGGATCTTCCCTTCTTTCCTGGGACTTCTGGGGAAATGTTAGACTCAGCTGAACTCCAATAATCCTGCTCCTTTCCCAGCTAAGAGGAACAATCTTTGCGTGACTCTTGGTGTTTAACTCCAAGCAGCTACTTTCCTGTCACACACTGAAGGGCCTTGGCTGCCTGCCATTTTGGTCAGGAGACAAAGAACTGGGCTGGCTGAGAATACAAGTCCTTCCTGGAGGCCTGCTGGGGCAAGCAGACACAGGCAGCTGAGATAAGCCCTCTCCTGTACTAGCCATCCTCTTCTCACCAGTGTTTGTGTATTGATTCTGTGCTTCCTGGTTGGGAGACTGAGTTGCTGGTTTTCTCCTCCTTGACTCTGTGGTGTCCCTTTCCCCTGGCTTGGAAGTTTGGAAAAGTGTTGGATGAAGAACTGGGTACTCTGTGGTGGGTTGACTCTACGAGGCTCCTTCAGTAAGACCTTGCCATCTGATGCCTGAAATTATTTACAAATATCCCTTCCTGAAACTGAGTCTAAGTCTGAGGAATCCCTTAGGCCTAAACAGAAAAAAAGAAAAAGCTAATCATTTTACAAGGTCTCATTTACTGAGCATTCACCTGGGAGGGATAGGCTTTTACGTGGAATGTATCATTCTATCCTCAGATTTATACCCTGTGACACAGGAATCATTGTTATATCTACTTTACAGATGAAGAAACTGCCACTCAAAGGTTACTTCATTTGCCCTAGATCACAGACACAGAGAGGAGAACAGAATTAGAATTTGTGGCTAGGGCTGCTTGAATTGGCAGCTAATGGACTCTTAATCTCAAGTTTCTCTTTCACTTACAAATTCATGGAGGCTCCAGCTCTCAGCGTCTCCAGGCTTTTGAACATTTCTCTCAGAATCAGGTTTCTAGTGGCTTGTCTAGATCTTCAGTGAGTTTGGCTGACTGTTAGTAAGAAAGAGTGTAAATGTGGAGAAATCCATTTGTCACAAGAGCTCATGAGGTAAGGAGTGGATAGGTGACAAGGAGTTCCTAAGATCAAAACCAAATCCACTGCCATCAAGTTGATTTGAACTCATAGTGACCCTATAAAATAGAGTAAAACTGCCCTGTAGCATTTCTAAGAAGTGGCTAGTAGATTAAAACTTCCATCCTTCTGGTTAGCAGCTGGACTGCACCACTAGGTGGTGCAAATGGTTTGCACTTAGCCACTGAAGATTGGACAGACCCCCCCCCCCCCCCCCCGGGACTGGGAAGGAAAAGCCTGGGCAAGTCTACATCTCTAAAGATGTCAGCTAAGAAAACCCTAAGGAGAATTGTACTCTGGAACACTGGAGGTTGCCAGGAGTTGGAATCAACCTGAGTTTGAACTGACTTAGAGGTAATTTTTTTCCTTTGGTGATGCAAATGGTTACCACACAAGGTTGCTATGGGTGAGAACTGACCGTACGCGGGTTAAGTGCTATGCCTGCTAACCAAAAGTTTGGCATTTCAAATCTGGTGCTCCTTGGAAATTCTGTGGGGCAGTTCTACTCTGACTTCCAGGGTTGCTATGAGTCGGACCCGACTCCATGGCAGGGGTTTGGTTTTTTTTGGTATGGAAATGGTTAAGTGCTACAGTTGCTAACCTTAAACCTTAAGGTCAGCAGTTCAAATCCATCAGGCGCTCCTTGGAAACTCTGGGAGACAGATCTACTTTAGCCTGTAGGATCTGTGAGTCAGAATCGACTTGATGGCAGTGGGTGGGTATGAAGATGGAAGGGGTTAAAGTAGTTGGCTGTTAACACAGCTTAGAAGTTTGAATTCACCCAGGGGCACCTTGAAAGAAAGACTTGATGATTTCCTGAAAAATAGCCAGTGCAAACCCTGTGGAGCACAGTTCCACTGCCACACACATGAGGTTATCACAAATAGCAGTCGAATCACAGCAACTGGTTCCTTCTGTGTCTGAGCTTCCACGTTCATTCTAGGAAGAAGCTGGGGTCTGTGCTTCCTAAGCCGTATCCTCAGTGCAGAGAACAGCTTTCTGCCGGGAAAACAAGTTGGAGAAGTTTCAGTGTCCTGGGATGAGCCCAGCCGCTCTCTTTCTTTTCGCACTCTGCTTCTGTTTCTCTCCTTCCTCCACCATTTCCTGCCTGGGGCTGGTACACCCAGCAGCCTGAGCTCCTGAGCCCTGTTATTTAAAAATTCAGCTGTCACTATGGCAACCTGCATCCTGTTCCATTTTAACCAGAGATATAAAGAAGCAGTGAACTGGAAAGTTTAATATTACTTCTTTTAAAAAAAAAATTTAATTTTTTAATGAATCTCACTGATAATATCCATCTTTCTGGGAAACAGAAATGTTCCCTTTTAGTGGTGTTATCAAAATGTCATTAATTTTGTGCCCTGTGGCTTTGGGAGGGTTAAAGTCAAGGCTGCTGATGCCTATCCTCTTCTCTGTTCAGAATGGATGAGGGGTCTTTGGCAGAGAGGGTTTTGGAAAGGGTTTGGGTTTGGGCTAACTCTAGGGAGGGTTCCTGGCTTTATTCTTTCTCTGTTTTCCTGTGTCAAAATCCAGATCACATCAGGCTGTTGAAAGCTAGAGGAATCTGTAAAGGTCGCTTACTCTGCAGTGCATTTTTGCTTTTACTTGCTTAATAGCCATTGCTCCCACTTTCTGATAATGTTCCACTGATTTCCTTCTGTAGAGCACCATCATCACCGGCAGGGGGATCCAGTGGTCCAGGGTGAGCTGAGAATTCCTGCTGACCACGGCGACGGGCTCTTGCATGGTTGTGTCACTCAGTGGGATTTGTGGCTGAAACTGTCAAAAGAGAGCCGCTCTGTGTTTCTTCTGTAGGGATGAAAGCCTGATCTGCTGGAGGCCGATGGCTAACAACCTGTGCAACACCACGCACAAAGAAACAAAACGCCGCCCCGTCCCTGTGACTGGTTGGGGACCAGACAATTATATTCCATAGGGTTTTTACTGGCTACTTTTTAGGAGTATCTCTCCAGGCCTTTCTTCCTAGTCTCTCTTAGCCTGGAAGCTCCACTGAAACCTGTTCAGCATGCTAGCAACACAAAAGCCTCCACTGGCTAGCTGTGTAAGAGATGCATTGGCTGAGAATCGAACATGAGTCTCCTGAATGGAAGGCTAGAATTTTACCACTGAACCTCCACTGCCTCATCACAGAGAGGGAGCCTACCTGTGAGCACAGTGAACACAGAGGGCAAGAGAGAATGGATGATGCAGAAGAGAAGAGCAAGCTCTGATGAGTTTGCTTGGTGGCATCCTGGATCAAGATGTCCCTGAATGCACTGGTTTTTAGTTTTGTGAGGAATATATTCTCATTTCCTCCCTTAGGAATATATCCCCCTCCTTTTGTTTTTGACACCCAAGAGCTAATGACTTTGATATTACACACCCCAAATCCTTGCTTGACAAATAGGAAAACAATGACCCAGTGCAGGGAGGTACCAGCTGAGGTCACATGGTGGCAGTACTGACAGTCAGCTTCCTGGTATCCCCCAGCCTCTCATCCTGCTTGCCTGCAGTTACCAGTTCCCGAGTCGATTTCACAGACAGGGAAGGAGTGACAGCTGGACCAGTGGAGGCTGACCATCAAACAGTGTTACCGCTGTAAAGGCACCTGTCCAGCTACCTGCCCCAAGGATGGTGGTGAGCCAAGAGGGATGGTTTATCCCCCACAGAAAACTTATGTGTCTTTTCTAGTCTAGGAAGAATCTCATACATAGTAAACAAAGCATGTACTCCACAACTGCCATCCGGTCAACTCCAACTCAGGGGGACCCCTTGTGTGTCAGAGTAGAACTGTGCTCCGATGGGTTTTCAGTGACTAAATTTTAGAAAGCAGATCACCAGACCTTTCTTCTGGGGTGCCTGTGGGTGGACTCGCACCTCCAACCTTTTGGTTAGCAGCTGAGCCCATTAACCGCACTATCAAGGGACTGTACTTACCATTTGCCAATTGCCATCAAGTGGATTCTGACTCACAGCCACCTTGTAGGACAGGGTAGAACTGCCTCATAGGGTTTTCAGGGCTATAAATCTTTGCAGAAGCAGACTGGCACATCTTTTCTCCCTTTGAGCAGCTGGTAGGTTTGAACTCCTCACCTTTTGGTTAGCAGCAGAGTGCTTAACCATTGTACCACCAGCTTACCGTATAGTCAGCTCTAAATGAGCATAATTTCAGGCAGCTACACAATCTTGCATTTGCCAGATGCCAGTTCTCCTGCTTTCTCTGATGACTGTGCATTCCTTTTCATTCAACCAACACTTAAAATTTTCTTGATTTCATTGAAAAGTATTTAATGAGGCTTTTTATGTGCTAGTCACTATTTTAGGGGTGCAGACTTAATAGTAAACAAGGCAGCTGCAGCACCCGCCCTCATGATACTTACACTTTAGCGTGTGGGCATGAGCACAAGCAGAGAAATGTATAATTAAGGAGTGTGAAAAATCTTGTGATGGAGAAGTACCAGTAGTCATGAGATTGTACAGTGGGGGCTGATGTTGTCTGCTGAGTCACGAAATGTTGAGCTGAGGTTGGTGGAATGAGGAGGTCTTAACCAAGCCAAGAGAGGTGGGATGGTTTGTTCAGGGGGCATAGCTGTGCAGAGCAGGGGTTCAGGACTTTGAGTTGTTCACACCAGTGCTTGTTGAGAGATACCACATGCCAATGTCCCCCCTTTTCTCCACTGTACATCCTTCTGCTTTTTCCCCATCCGATCCTCTGATTCCCCTCATTTAATAGGGTCCTGGGTCAGTTATATAAGTGATTTTTTTCCATACACGATTCTTGGTGGCCTGGACTTATTTCTCTGCAAGTTCACATCTGCTGTGGGCTAAAATCTAGTTAATCGTGCTTTTGTGAGTGGGTTATTTTTTTTCCCATCATAGTCAGGTCTGCTTTTTTAAAAGAAGGATGTAGGTTGCGCTATTCTTTCTGGAGAGTGTCAATTCTCCCCTAGTTTTCCTTTAATTTATTGTCTGTAGGAGTGTGTCTGCAGTAAATATGTCTGACCACTAGGGGGCAGGAGCACCAAGGCTGAGACCGGGGAAATAGGACCGCTAAATCAGTTCTTCCTGTTGGTTTCTTCTGGTTGGAACACCTACTGAGAATTTGCATTTCACCCCAGATATACCGGATGAGAATCTATATCCTAACAAGACCCGCAGATGATTCTTATGTATAATAAGTCTTGAGATCCACTGCTTTCCTAGTGGTTCTCCTAACTGGTCCCTACCTGGCAGCATTAGCTTTACATGGGAACTGGTTCAAAACCCAAATTCTTGACTGGGGTTTGAAACTGAATGAACTGGGTTGAAGCCCTGAACTGCAGACACAGGTTAACGCTAAGACAATCTAACAGGGTTTGTACCTGTGTGGGATAGATATGTCACGTTCCAAAGCTTACACTCTGCTTGTCTCAATGTACCAACTCTACTTAACCAGATGCTTTTATCCTTCACCCCATAATCACTATAGGGACTAGTGACTAGTACCCGGAGAGAAATTTCAAGAAGGCATTTTTGGTGGAGAAGGTTCCTACCATCTGTAAAACAAAGGACTGGAGTCTTGGGTTGGAATTTGGCTTTTTAAGAGTCCTTCAGGGTCCCAGACCTGCTTCCCAACCAATGTGTTGTGTGACACTGTTTAAGCAAGCTGGCCCCTCTGGGCCTAAATTTCTCCTTCATGAAGGATGATGTCAGAAGCCCCTTCTGACTCAACGAACCTAAATGGTGAAGATAGTTGAGACACAAGGGCTGCCTCTTTCAAAGGTTTATTTAATTTCTAATTTAACGGGGCCCTTTCTTATTGAGGGAATTCTTATCTCCTGACTACATACATTTTTCGTTTTGGTAGATGAATATGTTTTCACACAAAGGAATGAAGAGCTAAGGGTAGAATTTTGGCCAGTGGTGAGAGGGATGTTCTTCATTCTCTAAATTCACTCCATGGTTCCCGGTCTCCTCTTAGCCACTGATGGTGACAAGATATTTGGATCTGATGTGATCAGTGAGAAGCAAGTCTCTTCCTGAAACTCAAATTAAATGGCCCTATTCTCCTGAAATCAGAGTTTGATTGAACTATCTCATGGGCCTGCCAACTTGAGAGGAACTTGGAATTGAGACTGAACTGGAAACAAGGAAGCACCTGTAAGATTCTTTTCTGCCTTGTCGTTTGTTCTAGAAATGGAATAGTTGTGGGCAGACAGGGCTGTCCCAGGAGGCTGGGCCCCACCAGTGTGGAAGCTTCTGCCTAAAACCATATCCTCATTCTAAGAAATGCCCCAGTGGACTGAGGACTTCAGCTCCATTCACTCTATGTAATGTCCACACTCCCTCTGATACCTTGGGCTGGGAAATGTGTGGTTTGGGTTATCCCTCCATGTACTCAACCTTCAGACATTATAAAGGCACAAAACCAAAATAAGCCAAACAAATGCACAAACAAGAATAAGAACAAGAATCCTATGTAATCCTTCATATTTTATGATTCTGTAAAAACTTCCCTTCCCTGCTATTTCCAGTTTCTGGGATCTACAGTCCCAGACAACTTAAAATCTTCAGACATGGAGTGGGAGCAGTCAGTAGGAGGCTCTGCTGGGCTTCCCTTTCTTCTGGATATCTTTGGAGATATCCATGCCCCTCAGTGATCATCGTCTCACATTCCATGGCTACCTGAACGACAATGACCGACTGCTTTATGCTGGAGCTGTCATTCTCACTTAGCTAGGCATCCTGCTTGGAGTTTCAATTAATATAGATTAGCACCATCAGTTCTCTTTAATTGTGAGATACATTTTAGTAGATGTTCATTTTTTTGTTGACATCTACACAGTGGTTTTTAATAATTGTGGAGTGTTCCACTTCATGATTGCCTCTGTGGTTTCCTTAACCTGTAGCTTCCTACACCACCCCTCCCATCGTACACCTTGTTGTAGACTGAGTTACTATGGTTCCCCAAAAAGATACGTTGAAGTCCTAGCCACGGGTATCTGTGAACACGTCCTGTCTGGAGATAGATTCTTTGACGATGTTATTAGTGAAGTTAGCTTGAGATGTTACCAGAATAGAGTAGGTTCTAACCCAGTTTGAATTATATCCTTATAAAAGAGGAAAAGAGACAGAGAGACAGAGGAAGGACAGCCATGTGACAGAGCAGGGAGATGCGACTGCAAGCCAAGGAACATTAAGGCTTGCTGGGAGTTTCCAGAAGCTGTGAGAGGAGCTTCTAATAGATTCGGTCTCAGAGCCCTCAGAGGGTATCAGCAGAGCCAACAATACTCTGATTCAGATTTCTAGCCTCTGGAATGGTAAGACAAGAGATTTATGTTCTCATAAGCCACCTCGTTTGCCATCTTTTGTTACAGCAACACTGAGAAACTAAAACAGTGCCTATCTAGTCGGGTGGGGAATCACAGGATGTTAGGGATCATCTTATTCAGCCCTTTCACTTTGCAGAACAGAATGGCTCATAGCAGATGGCAGACTAGGAGTAGAATTTTGGTTTTCTGAGCCTCTATCTAATGCCTTTTTTACTCCGTCAAGCTTCCTGAGGCTGGGAATGGAGGGAAGACAAAGAACTTCACACTCCTACGAGCTGAGGCAATTTATACACTGTTACATATTTTTCTATTTTCTTCAGTTATTCTCCTAACTGTCCAAAATACTGTGCTCAGCCTATTGTTTACTAAATATATTTGGTCTCACCTCCCTTCATGGACCCCAATGAAGTGCTTTTTTGGAGGATTTTACATGTTTTATATTTTTATGATCTTCTTTTGTGGTAAAATATATGTAGCAAAACATTTGCCTTTTTACGTGTATAATTAAGTGACTTAATTATGTCACTTTCTGTTCCCCAATTTTTCCTCATCTGAAACAGAAACTCTGCCCCTTCAACAATAACTCCCCCTCTCTTCTCCCATCAGCCCCTGGCAACCACTAACAAGCTTTGGTCTCTGTGCATGTGTCTATTCTAGATATTTCCTCATGCAGCATTTAAAACACCTCCTTACTCTCCCGTGTTCGGCCCCACCTCTGCATCACTCAGATTTGAATTTCCCAAGGGCAATTGCCACGCAGAGGCAACAGCCCAGTCACAAGTTGGCTAAATATAAACGGTGCAGACTGAAAATTAGCCTCCACAATCATCTGCTCCTTTGTTGAGCTCATTATCCTCCCAAGTCAAACTCCAGAGGAGGCGTGCACCGGTCCATGCTGGGCAGGACCCGTTGGGAGTTTGCGTCCAACAGGAAAAACCAAATAGGAGCTGTACTGTGAGTCGAGTCAGTCCTCTTTGCTGCTGTGCAGGGTCTGTTCTTTAGATATCACAGGTGATCCCTAGGCTTTGATTTCCAAAGCAAATCACTGCAAATCACATTGGTATTAGGAACAGACCAACAGTACGGGCAGCTGGCTGAGCACAGTTCACCCCCCTTTAAATGCGGAGCAAGGGACAAAGAGGCCCCATTGCAGGAATGTCTCTCAGCTGTGTCTACCCCTTTCTCTCCCCCTGTCTCTTCCTTTCTTAAGGGTGAATGAGGATTGGGGGACAACAACGTAGGCGGGGATTCAGGGTTCTGGGCTGCCCAGGCATCCTATGACAGGAGATGTAGAGACAGTGACTCCCAGGGAGGCATGCTTTCAGGTGGGGGCCTTCTGATTAGTGATGTCTGGGGTGAACCCAGGTTTGGTAGTATTAATACACATGCTACGTATTTGCTATCTGTGATGTACGTAACACCAGCCCAATGTGTAGGATTTCTTGGTATGATGTGAAGGGAGGAGCGGGATCGCCAAGATCCCACTCAGACTTAGCTGAAGTTCAAAGCTGTCATGTTGAAAGAGCTGTAGTGTTTGGGACTCCAAGGAGGATTTATTTTCTCAAAGGTTGGAGGTCCGCTTTGATCCTTGAATGGTAATCGAGGAGAGGAATGGGTGCTGGGAAAAGATTAGAGCTTGAGCTCTGTCATGAAAGAGCACTGATGACCTCCATTGCTTATTTAATGGGCATTTTTACAGTCTTTATCCTAAGAGAACCCTCAGCAGCACTTGATGCTGTTGGACAATTTTTCCTATTTAAAGTCCTCTCTGGCCTTGGTTAAAAACATGATCCTGCTTTTCTGTCTCTCTGCCTTCTCCACTGCCTCTCTTGAGGTTCACCTTCCTTTGCCATTAAGTATTATGGCTCCCCTAAGTTCAGTCTGGTGGTAGTGGGTTAAGTGCTCCATCTGCTAACCAAAACTTGGGAGTTCAGATCCACCAGCTGCTCTTTGGAAACACTATGGGGGAGTTCTACTCTGACCTCCTGGGTAGCTAGGAGTCAGAACCGACTTGACAGCAGTGTTTTTTTTTTAAGTTTGGTCCCAGGTCCACTTCCTTCCCACCCAGCATGTACTCTCTGAGGAGCACATGTGATGCAGTGATTAAGTGTTCAGTGAATCCAAAGATCAGCATTTTGAACCCACTGGACACCCCATGGGAGAAAGACGTGGCAGCCTGCTTCCATAAACATTACAGCCTTGGAAACCCTATGGGACAGTTCTAGTCTGTTCTGCAGGGTCACTGTGAGTCAGAATCAGCTTGAAGGCCTTGGGTTTGGTTTGGTTTGATTTGCTTCCTATGGAGTCCCTGGAAACCCTGGTAGCGTAATGGTTAAGTGCTAGAGCTGCACACCAGAAGGTTGGCAGTTCATAGCCACCAGGCACTACTTGGAAACTCCATGGAGCAGTTCTACTCTGTTCTATAGCGTTACCACGAGTTGGAATTCACCCGATGGCTGTGGGTTTTGGTATGGAGTCCCAGGGTGTTACACATAGTTAAGCAGTCAACGACTAGCTGAAAGATCAGTGGTTCAAACCCCTTCAGAGAGGCTTCATAAAGCTGGCCTGGCTACCTGCTCCCAAAAGATCACAGCCTTGAAGATGCCGCTCTGCGTCTGCAGGGTCACTGTGAATCAGAATCTACAGCATTGCTCCCTAGGTGATCTCATCCTAGCCAATGACTTCAGTTTCCACCTACATGTATGTGACTTAACATTGTTTACCCTGAGTCATGCATATTCCCTCAGCTCTCCCAGCTCATCTGACAAGTGTGCTTGGATATCACAAAGGCCCTTCAAAACCAGTATATTGGCACATGCCCTTGTGTTCTCCTTTCCATATGCCACCCATCTGGGTCTCTCACTGTGTTTCTTATTTCCCTGAAGAACACCATCGTCCAGTTAGGTAAGCCAGAATGCCATCCTGAACACTTGTCTTTCCTTCCCTCTGCCTACATTTAATCCGTTACCTAGCTGTGATGCTCTTAAAACCGGTTGCTGACTCATGGTGACACCCTGTGTGTCAGAGCAGAATTGCCCTCACAAGGTTTTCAAAGCCTAATTTTTTGGAAATAGATCTCCAGGATTTTCTCCCAAGGTGCGTCTGGGTGGACTTATGCTGTCAACCTTTGGGTTAGCAGCTGGGCATGTTAACCTCTTGCCCTGCCCAGGTATCCCCTAATAATAGTCTTACCTCATAAAAATGTTTCTTGCATCTGTTTACTTTTTCTCTCACGACCACCACTGTAACTTACAGTCATCTCTTGCTTGGACTATAAATGAGCAAAACCTAATACATTTGCTGGTTCTCAGGTAGTAAAAGATGAGAGACTGGCTCATTCCTGTCCTTCCACCTCCCTTCTGCGCTGCTCTGAAGTTTTCCTCTAGTTTACTGTGATGTGATGAGAAGACAGTTTAGTCCCAACATTTGTATTATGCTGTCCTTTTCAGAGCACTTTGGTTCACATTAACCTATTTAATTTTTCCTAGCCCGTGATTCGGCTCTTCCAAGTTCATCCAGGTGGTTTGTGAGAGAGCCCGAGGCTTCCGACTCCTCCAACTAACCTCATTTGTTTTTCTCATGGAAAGAAGGCTTTAAGTCAGACAGGTGCTCCTCAAGGCCTGCTCTAGCTCCAACAACCTGCAGCTGTGTGGTTGCCAGAGCCTAAGAAGAGGTTGCAAATGCATTTCACAATGAACTTTACAGGTGAAGTTGAGAGCGAAGGTGCAAAATAAATTTGCCTTCTGAATTTGCCTCAAAGGACTGATTAATTCTCTCCTCCTTGTGGGTGGTGGTTCTTTCTTGGCATCTCCAGTGACAGAGCAGGAGGCTGGCCTTGTAAGCTGTAGCTTGCTGGGCTACCAGAGAAGAGTTGAGGGGTTTTAATCTTGCTTGGAAAAAGACTGAGCGTGGGAGGCATAGAAATCCTCACTGTTTTTGACAAAGAGGGTAATGAGAAGTGAAAACAACTCAGTGTGAATGAATCCTGGTGACAACCTTGAACTAAAAGCAGGTACACCACAGGAATGGAGGATTTGAGGGAAGGAGTCAGAGCGGTGCAGCACCAGTGACTGCAGGTTCCCACAGGTGAGGTCTGCAGCGTCCGCCGCAGAACGCAGCCCGTGCTTCTGTAGCTGCTAGAGAGTTGCTGCATCTTGGAGCCTGTGAGTCAGGAACTTCTCAAGTTGCAGAAAGATCATGGTTTGACTACATGAACAGGAGTGACTGTGTTTGGTGACATGGCTATTGGACGGATGCCTAATTTTGATTTAATATTCTCAGTGAACTTTTCATTTAGGCTGGAAATAAAAGTACAGACGCTGTACTTTTATTATGGGCTTGAATATGACAAATGGCTAATTCATGGATCACATAGAGCAGGAATAGTAAGTATGACTCGTTTCTCAGGTTCTAGCTGCCAAGTGGTAGCTGTCTTCAATAGCTAGGATGAGAGGGATTTTAAAACCTACTGGTAGATGGGGAGATGTGTGACAATTGATTAGCAAGGTCTGTCATAACTGAGGAACGAGAGAATGGGGATGTACGTGCTGACCTGGAACACTGCTTCTCAAAGGCTGATCTCCTAAATGTTTGTTACGTGTATTAGGTACAGACATAAAGAGTAAGTATATAGAAACTTTTATATCACATTATGGCCATACTGAAGTTTATCATTTTTGTATTTTATGACAGTATTGATCTGTGATGGACAGAAGATAAACATAAAACTTAAACTCTTGCCACAGACAGCTTAAGAAGGACTAATTTAGAGGCCTGTATAGGACCTTATTAGTCCTTCTAAAAGAATTCAAAGAGCGCCGAACTTGCACAGCTTCTGTGTAAACGTGGTTGAAGTCCCATACACATCAGTATTTATGTGGAATTAACTTGAATGCAGGTGTTTGCCAGTTTTCTTTCTCTTGCTTGGTGGAAAGTTTAACGTAGTAATTACCTACAGATTGTCAGAATGCATATCTTACCTTCTCAACCCACTTCTACTTTCTATTCTTTTCCATAAAGCTTTTTGCTAACATTGATATCTTCCAGTTGAATGTTAGAGAGACCAGCAAAGGGGTTATATTTTACTGAAGACCAAGCAGAGGGAGGTCTCCAGCATCTGCTTCTGAGTTGGCCTGGGTGACCTCTAGAGTCATGTGTTACTTTATCCATTTAGGCATCCGTTCATGCACTCGCTCGTCCATTCTGTCATTCAACAACTATCTGTGGAAAGCCACCTGTGTGACCAAAGCAGACAAGCTTTTTTTTACCTGTAAGGAACTCACAGCTTAGGAAGGGAGATACTAAATAATGTATAGAAATAACAGTATAAATCCTGGTTGGTGCTCTGGTGGGGGAGATTGGTTGCTCTCAGAATATTTAGTAGGGAACCGTATCTTACCCAGGACATCTTGAAGGACCTCAAGGAAGTGACGTGTTGGTTAGTGTAGGTGATCAGAGGGCAGAGGACATTGCTTTGGATGTGCCAGAGAATTGGGCAAGGCCTGAAGGTGCAAGATCTTGCAGGCCACAGAACAGGTGTGTACTTCACCCCTTGAGAAATGGAGAGCCTAATGAGTTACAGTCTGGTGGGGAGAGACATTCCTGAAGAATTAGCTCTAATATAATGTGGCCTGTGTTACATAGATGTGTACAGACAGACAGGAAATGATAGATTTGCCCAAAGTAGAGTTGGGGCAGGTGTGAAATGATCTAACAGAGGAAATTGAATCCTGTCACACCCTTTTCTTTAAATACTGTTGTAGCAATCCATTATTCTTAGAATACAGACAGAATCTTTTTAGATGGTCTCCTGTGACATCATTGCTCCCTCAGCTCAGACTTTTCTGGGGCACTCCTGTTGTTGCTCTTTCTGTTCCCAGCCTCCTGACTGGTTGGTCTTCAGGTCTCCAGATGTCACAAACTCTCCTACTATCGTGTGGTCTTTGTCCATGATACTGCTTTGTTTGGAATGCCCTTCCTAGGCCCCTGCCCTCCCCCTGTGCAGTGCCAATTTTCTGAATTTCCAGGTCTTCGCCTACAATATTTCAGTGTGGAGTCCCTGGTGGCATAATAGTTAAGTAGTGGTTAAATATTATGTCTGCTAACCAAAGGTTGGCAGTTTGAATCCACCAGGAGGTTCTTGGAAACTCGATGGAGCAGTTCTACTCTGTCCTATACGGTTACTATGGGGTGAAATCAACTTGACAGCACCGGGGATGGGTTTTTGTTGGGGGGATTTTAGCCTCAGTGCTCCTTAGTGCCCTAAATCAGCCTGTATTTCCCTCACATTGCTTAGGACAAGTGTTGTTGTTGGTTGTGTGATTTGTCTTTTAATGTTTATATACTGGGTGCAGAAAGCACTCAATAAACATGGCAGGAAGGGGTGAATGTGTGAGAAGACAGCTCTATGGGACAGGAGGAATAAGCAGCAGATGTGAGGAGGGCAGTGGGGCTAGTGGTGTAGAAGGATCAGCGTAAGTTGGGCACAGGGTACTGACATTCTCATTCTGTTGTTTTGCTTTCTCCCAAGAAAGGCAGTGGGGCTGGTAGTATGGATGAGTGGGCACGGCTAGGCACAGAGCACGGCTATTCTCCTTCTGTTGTCTTTTCTTTTCTCCTAAGCATGTGTGAAATGAGTCATGTGATGGGACTATCTCAAAGGCCACTTTCAATGGATTATCAATGTCAGTCTTCAGCTCTTTAGGCAAAGCAAACATCTCAGGTTGTTAAACTGTGCTTAGTCCCATTTCTGCACATTATAAGAAAATCCTTCAACCTTAAAATTGCTTGGGGCATCAGGAGTTCTTTTGGCATATGTTGCTGTGTGGGGCTGGAAGACTGGTGGTTGAGATGGTCATCAGGCACAGCTGGGCATCGTCTGTATTTTCCTATGCCCTGAGTGGTTGACAATGGGACTTGTTGGCCTTAAGGTTTTAGTTAAAGGGACAGGAGGCCCAGTGTGTCTAAACATTCCTGTAGTAGCTGTCTACTGCTGCACGTTAGATTGTTCCAAATCACTGCGCTTTAAGATAATGATTATCACTTAATATCTCTCCTAGTTTCTGTTGGTCAGGAATTCAGAACACTGGGGGATGACTTGTCTGTTCCACCAGGTCTGGGGCCTCAGGGACGATAGCTTGAGGGCCGAGTGCTGGAATTACCTGAAGAGTTATTCAGTTGCATGCCAGTGACTGATGCTGCTCTTGGCTGGGGGCCTTTCAGGGTCTGCTGGCTGTTCACGACTAGGCTTCCTCACAGCATGGCAGCTGGGTTCCCAGAGCAAGAGAGGCAGCCAGGTTGAAGTTATGTCCTTTTTATAATCTATTTTGGAAGTCACACAGCATCACTTCTGCCACAGTTTGTTAGAAGGGAATCACTAAATCCTTCCCATATTCAAGGGAAAGTGAATTAGACTCCACCTTTCAAAGACAGGATTGTCAACAAGTTCACAGGCTCATTATAAAACAAGTACATTCCCTTAAACAGATGTGCAGACTGTCCTAAAATGATGGTCATGAGTTCAAGTATAAAAGAAAGGTATCCGAGGAAGAATTTACTTCTTAGACCTCGCAGTTCCCCTATGTAAGGCAGTATTTCGGCAGCTCCCCCACTTTCCAACCCCTTTAGGAATTTAGGGGGCTAAAGCCTGCTGCACATGCTTCTGAGAAACTTCTCTACACTTGTTTAAATAATTGTTTGGCAATCTAATTTAGAGAGAGAGTTGTGGTTAGTGGGCAGAGTCCCTCCTGTCATCTGTACTTCTGAAACCCTGCAGACACTCTAATGACTGTCCTGGAATATTGGGAAGATTCTCAAAGCTAAGAATAAATTTGAGATATTTTGAACCTGCCCAA
This sequence comes from Heterohyrax brucei, assembly GCA_028571685.1. NCBI lineage: Eukaryota > Metazoa > Chordata > Mammalia > Hyracoidea > Procaviidae > Heterohyrax > Heterohyrax brucei. Next base: position 179,363,076 of record CM053141.1, read on the forward strand.
AGACAAGAAAAAAATAAGTAAACCGCACTAATAGTGAGGAGTCATATTTAAGGGAAGGTTCTTTGCCCGAACCAGTTCAAATGTTAATTTTGTTACTCAAGAGGGCACTTTGGAACTCCCTGTCATTATGGAACAATTAAACTGTAGTTCCTTATTAATTTTTACTGACTTCCTAGGATAATTAGTGAAACTTAATGTGAATTGCATCCCGTTAATGAATAGATTTCGAATATGAGTGGGCAGAATCTTTTATTTGACAATCTGACAAGACATGTTCCATTGGGCAAATCTACAAAAGACCTCTTTGAAGTGTTAAAAAGCAAAGATGTCACCTTGAGGACTAAGGTGTGCCTGATCAAAACCATGGTATTTTCAGGCATCTAATATATGTAATCTATCTATGAAAGCTGTGCAATGAATAAGGAAGACTGAAGAAGAATTGATGCCTTTGAATTTTGGTGTTGGCAAAAAATATTGAATGTACCATGGACTTCCAGAAGAACAAACAAATCTGTTTTGGAAAAAAGCCAGGAAGCTCCTTAATTGTGAGGATGGTTGAGACTTCATCTCATATCCTTGGACGTGCTATCAGGAGGGACTAGTCTCTGGAGAAGGACGTTATGCTTGGTGAAGTAGAAGGTCAGCAAAAAAGAAGAAGACCTTCAGTGAGATAGACTGACACTGGGGCTGCAAAAATGGGCTTAAACACAATAAGGGTTGGGAGGACAGTGTAAGACCAGGCAGTGTTTCATTCTGTTGTACATCGGGTTGCTGTAAGTTGAAACCGGCTTGATAGCACTTAACAACAGCAACAAGACAAGGCCTATGAAAAAGGAGGGTGGGCCCTTCCAAGAGTGAATGGCCTCCATACAGCTGCCTGTCCGAGGTTAGCTCTGGCCATGCCTGACATAAGACAGAGCCATCAAAGTTTCAACAAGGTGTGATGGTTCTAGATACCCCCTTGAACTCAAAACTGAGAGTCAGAAACAGGTAGCCTTCTAGGAGTAGAAGTTTGGAAACTGGAAACAGGATATTGATATTCCTGAAATCCTAGAGATAGATTATTACTTGAGTTGGAAACAATTTGACAGCAACAGATGTTTTGGTTTTAGCTGGTCTTCTATCAGTGTTAATTCTGTCCCTCTTCAGCTCTTCTGAGGAATGCAGCTCACCAAGGACTGGAAAGTTAAAGAGGTGAATTTGTAGTGTGTTTAGAAAAGAAAGCGTTCCGAACACTTAGGGTGGGAGCAGAGGGGAGGATAGAGCAGGGAGTCCTGGGGTGGTCGGGTTATAATGTAAATAGACATACAGAGGCAAAACAAACAAAAGCCCAACAGAGAACAAGACCCCCAAATACATTGAGGGAGCAGTACCTAGGGCATACCTAGGACACACAGGGCGGAACTAATTTCTTTCTAGCTGACTATTGGCAATTTGTTGTTCACTAGTACCTCCAAGATCCTGGTGTGAGAAAGGCCTTGTTGTGTGTTGAAGGATGGCCCCCAAAGCTATGCCCATGTCAAACCATGAAACTTGTCAATGTAACCTTCTTTGGAAAAACAGCCTTTTTAGATGTGAATAAGTGAAGGATCTTGAAATGTAGTCATCCTGGATTACCCAAGTGGACCCTGCATCCAATTCCAGAGTCCCTACTACAGACACACAGACAAGAAAAAGGCCAAATGAAGACAGACACCGAGATTGGAGCGATACAGCTAGTGAGAATGTCTGGAGCCACCTGAAGCTGGAAGAGGCAAGGAAGGATTCTGCCCTAGAAACTAGAGGGAGCACAGCCCTGTTGATACTTTAATTTCCAACTTCCGGCCCCAGAACTTTGAGGGTTCCCTGTTTTAAACCATCAACTTGTGGTGACTTGTTAGGGCAGGCCTAGGAAACTAATACTTGACCAACACTAAAGAAAAGGACTGAAATGTCCCCCCAAGGATGCCAGCTATAAGTATGTATTTTTAATTATAGAGTTTCTATGTCTGTGTCTCTCAGTGTGTGTGTGCTTTGATGAAGGAATTGGGTACCTTTATGTTGCTAATATGGAGATTTGGTGTTTCAGCAGTATGTTACATGACTAACTGAAAGACTGGTGATTTGAACCCACTCAGGTGCTCTACAAAAGAAACGCCTGGTGGTCTGCTCCTGTCAAGATTGCAGCTAAGAAAACCCTATGGAAAGGTTACACTCTGTCACAAAGAGTCACTAAATCCAAAAAACTCACTGCCGTAGAGGCAGTTCTAACTTATAGCTATCCCACAGGACAGAGTACAACTGCTCCATGGAGTTTCCAAGGAGTGCCTGGCAGATTTGAACTGCTGACCTTTTGGTTTGCCGACACAGCACTTAACCAGTACGCCAGCAGAGTTTCTGTTGCTGTGTTACTATGAGTCAAAAATTAACTAGATGGCACCTAAAAACAACAACATGTTGCTGGTGGATGTATATCTTAGCAAAATACTTTAGAATGACATTTTGGCAATATAAATCTAAAAATGTTCATCTCTTTTTCTCTAGAACTTCCAGGTTTAGGAAATAATTCTAAGGAAATATAAATATGGATAGGAGTATGTACACTTATCTATGCCAAGAAATTTGGGAGATGTCTCCCACGAGTGGGAGAGATTCATACTTATGTCTATTCCAAAGGAAGGTGATCCAACAGAATGCAGAAGTTATCGAACAATATCATCAGCAGGTAAAAGTTTACTGGAGGTATTTAGAAATGGTTGCACCAGTATATGGATATGGAATGAACATCCTTGCTGATGTCAGATGGATTTTGGCTGAAAGAAGAGAATGCCAGAAAGATACTTACCTGTCTTTTATTGACAGTGCAAAGGCATTTGGCTATGTAAGTCATGACAAAATACGGGTAACATTGCTAAGAATGAGAATTCCTAGAATACTAACCATATTCATGTGGAACGTATATAGACCAGGAGACTGTTTGAAAAGAATAAAGGAATACCCAAACTGAAAACCAAACCCACTGACGTTAAGTTGGGTCCAACTCATAGTGACCCTAGAGATCAGAGCAGAACTGCCCCAAAGAGTTTCCAAGGAGCACCTGGAGGATTTGAACTGCTGACCTTTTGGGTAGCAGATGTAGCACTTAACCCCCTATGCCACCAGGGTTTTCTAAGGGGATACAGCATGGTTTAAAATCAGGAAAGGTGCACATCAGGGTATATCCTTTCATAATATTGACTTAATCTGTATGCTGAGCAACTAGTCGGAGAAGCTGGACCATGTGAAGAAAAATGAGGCATCGGGTTTGGAAGAAGCCTTAATGAGAACCTGTGTTATGCAGATGACACAGCCTTACTTGCTGCAAGTGAAGAAAACTTGAGGCAATTAAAATGAAAATCAAGATTACAGCCTGCAGTATGGATTTCATTTTAACACATAGAAACAAAAATCCTCACAACTGGACCAATAAGCAACATAATAATAAACAGAAAATACTGCAGTTGGTAAGGATTTCGTTTTTCTTCAATCCACAATCAATGCCCATGCAAGCAGCAGTGAGGTTATAAAATGACCCACTGCACTGGGCAAATCTGCTGCAAAAGATGTCTTTAAAGTGTTGAAAAGCAAAGATGTCTCCTTGAGGACTAAGGCACATCTGATCTAAGACATGACATTTAAAAATGCCTCATATGCATCTAAAAGCTGAACAATGAATAAGGAAGACCAAGGAACAATTGATGCCTATGAATTATGGTGTTCATGAAGAATACTGAGTATACCATGGATTGCCAAAAGAACAAACAAATCTCTCTTGGAAGAAGTGCAGCCAGAGTACTCCGTGGTAGTGTGGAAGGTGAGACTTTGTCTGCCGTACTTTGGACATGTTATCAGAAGGTACCGGTCCCTGGAGAAGGACATCTTGCTTGATAATCTAGAGAGTCAGAGGAAAAGAGGAAGATCGTCAAGGAGATGAATAGACACAGCAGTGGTTGTGAGGGTAGTGCAGGACCAGGAGTGTTTCCTTCTGTTGTCATAGGGTCATCATGAGAGAGAAGCCTGGCAACCTGCTTCTTAAAAAAAGCAATCATTGAAAACCCCATGGAGCATAATTCTAATGTAACATACAGGGGGTGGCTGTGAGTTTGAGTCTGTGTGATGGCAACTGTTTTTTAAATTTTTTTTACATGTACAAGAAGAAAACAAATGAAATTTACTTATTCAGTACATATGTATTGAGTACCATCTAAGGGCCAGGCTCTGGGGGCACATTAGTGGACAAACAGAAACACAAACGTCTATATTCGTTGGGTTTACAATCCAGAGGCATTCGATGGTGCAGTGGTTAAATGCTTGGCTGCTAAGTAGGTTGATGGTTTGAACACTGTGGCCACTGCAGGGGAGAAAGGTGTACAAATCCGCTTCTGTAAAGATTACAGCTTTGGAAATTCTACAGAGCATTTCTGCTCTGTCCTTACAAGGACACTGTGAATTAGAATGGACTTGATAGCAGTGGGTTTTTGGACAGTTTAGAAAGGACATCTTCAAACTTTCAAGAACTGACTGGGGGCATTGTCATGAACTGAGTTCTGTCCCCCCAAAATGTGTTGGCGGTTTGGCCGTGGATTGCCACACTATATTGTGTGACATGCCTTTATGTTGTAAACCCTGCCTGTGTGATGTTAATGAGGGAAGATGGGCAGCAGTTGTGTTGGTGGGGCAGGACTCAGTGTGTGGGATTATATTGTGCCTTGCTTGAGGCAATTTCTTGGGATATAAAGGAAAGGGAGGCAAGTAGAGGTTTGGGGATCTCCTACCACCAAGAAAGCAATGCCAGGAGCAAGGTGTGTCCTTTGGAAAGGACCAGGGTCCCTGAGCCTCAGAAGCTTACAGTCCAGGGGAAGACTGATGACAAAGACTATCCTCCAGATCCAAGGTGACCCTCAGAATTTGGATTAGTAGGCTGCTGGACTGAGACAAAACAAAATTTCTCTTTTTAAAGCCATCCACTTGTGGACTTTCTGTTATAGCAGCGCTAGATGACAAAGACAGGCGTCTTTTAAAAGTGGAGATTCTGGGGAGTCAGTCCTAGAAATCTGGATTCTGCAAGTCTGAGGTTAGAATAAGGAATCTTCCTTTTATATACATGCAGCAGGTAATTCTACTGCAAGCAATGGTATTGCTGGCTGGAAGAGTGACTTTAGGTTTTTTGTTCCTTCTGCCTTGTAAATTTTCTGCACTAAACAATAAGAATATCTTCTTTTGTAATTAGGAAAAAATAAACATTTCATATGTATCAGTAGTCTGCGGCTATGTCTATCATTCCTACCCTGCCTCCCCCTACTCCCCGTACAATCCTCATTTCTTCTGTGATAACAGAAGCATGTCACACACTCCAGATTAGAAAAGACCTCTGGGGATGGATGCTGGGGCTGTTGGTTCTCAGCGAGCTGTGGAACCACCAAGAAAAGGTGGAAAATTTCATAGCCAAATCATCTACTTTTGTTTGTACCAGTGCCAGCTGGGTGATTGTTAGGCACAGGGACCTCTTTAAAGATGCATTTCATTTGCTTGCTTTTTCCTGCAAATTCTCCTGACCTTGAGATTTTTCTGGTGGCTCTAGTAATTGGTGCAGTTTCCAGAGTCATTTGTATGGGCACTGTAATGTGGAGGTAGACGGGGAAATCTCCACAGTCATCCTGTGCTTGTATCAGGTGAATTTATATTCTATGGCTTTCAGTTGGATTGATTTCTGCAAAACACCCTAGGGTGTTTGCAAATATGTAAGTTCTTGTGGTGCAGGTTGCTTGTTTGCATTTACAGGGAAAATAAAAAGAAGAAGATAAATTTTCCCTCTTTACTGACAGACTCCATCTTCCCCAGAAGCGTGGTAGAGAAGGAGATGAAAGGCTTGCAACGGGAGAGAAAATTACAGGCAGTGAGAACAGAGATTAGGGTGAGAAGCTGCCTGGGAAGTCTGATCCACATCATAATCATTGGCAGGTGCAGGCAGCAAGTTCACAGACACTGGGCAGTTCTCATCAAAGGAACAGGTCACGATAAACAAAACTGCTATGATTAAAGTTTAAAATCCTTGAACTATAAGTGGGCTTTGTGGTCCTGATTTGAGTTCATTCAGAGTCTGAACACCGATTGTGGGCTGGTCTTTTACATTCCAGTCAACTTGGTTATATAATTTGAGAGACTTGGTTATATAATTGAATATCCCAAAATAAACCAAACCTAACAAACCAGACAAATGCACTTCTTCTATCAGTTGGTTCTTTAAAAATAATCAAAACTCAACACACTTTGAACATAAGGTCTTCTCTGAGAAATGATTTTATATGCATATAGGGAGACCATTTTTATTCCAGAAAAAGCAAATGACTTGAAGAAGTTAGGTATAATGAAGCTTATACACAGAAGGGGGGGAAAAAAAACAAATCCACTGTTGTCAAGTCGACTTCAACTCATAGCAACCCTATAGACAGAGTAGAGCTGCCCCATAGACTTTCCAAGGAACACCAGAGGATTTGAAGTGCCAGCCTTCTGGTTAGTAGCCATAGCACTTAATCTCTACACCACCAGGGTTTCCATATGTAGGAAAGGAGGGGAAATTTAGATGATCAACCGCTGGCTAATTACATCATAATTGATTGAATCCTTCCAAACCTCCTTCCTTTTACTGAAATCAACTGATATCAGGTCACAGGATGGCCTCTGGCTCTCTAGCCAGCCATTCCTTCTTTGCAATATAAATTTAGTAAGCCTAGCATCCAACAGGGAAATAAAAGATGGGTAACCTTGTGTCAAAGAGAAGCTACTGGTGGCATCGTTCCTAGTCAGGAACTTCATTACAGTGCATGTTGGGCTTCACGAGTTTTTAAAAAAAATTCCCCAAAGCAAATCAGGGTGTCTGCTATCAATCTGTCTCTAACAGTTCTGATCCTCGAAACACTCATTTTAATGTAGTTTCTTTTGGTAAAGGCAAGGAGAGTAAGTATGAAAACAGTCATAGAACTACTCACTTCTGAGCCTATGCAGGCATCACTAATCAATTATAGTACTCGCTCATGCTGAGGCCAGAAGTCAGCACTAAATCAGTTGCCCTCCCATCACTTCTGACTCAAGGAGACCTCGTGTGTTTCAGAGTAGAACTATGCTCCATAATGTTTCCATGGTTGTGCTCATTGAACCTTTTTTTTTTGGAGTACCTCTTGGTTGAGTCCAATTGCCAATTTTCGGTTAGCAGCTGTGTGCTTCACCGTTTGTGGCATCTTCCCCCTGGACTTCATGTCAACACTAGTGTCTAATAATCTCACTTTTAGAGTGGGCAACCACATTCTTCAGGAGTTGTTCTTGAGTCTGGATAGACTGGGTGGTTAACCTAATTAATGGAATTTGTAAGGCCTCCCTTCCTTCCCCCTTAAGCAACTTTGATTATGGAATATCTCATCATTATAACCATTTGTTTGGGGTAAAAGACAGTTGACAAATAGCAATATACACTCCCATGCTCACTGAATTTCCTGGTTTCCTCTTGACAGTTGCCAATAATACATCAAAGGACTCCAGATGAGCTCAGGTGGAAATTTAGAATGTTTCTCAGTACGGCTTCCGTGCTCCCCCTATCAGTAGGTGGAGATTTCCTATGAAACAGGAAGGTATTTGCCAGCCCTGTGTTATTTGAGGAGGAGAAGGTAAGGCATATAGCATTAACCCCTGTTTGTGAATTATAATACTGCCATCAGATTAGCCTCAGCCACTAAGAAATGGAGTGAATAAAGTCAAGTATAGGGGGGCATTAGTGGTTCTGGAGGTAGTATTTTACTTCCCATGTTGGAGACCTAGGTTCAGCTCCAGTCTGATGTACCTTCAGAGCAGCCACCACTCGTCTGTCAGTGGAGGCTTGTGCGTTGCTATGATGCCGAACAGGTCTCAGCTGAGCTTGCAGACTAAGACAGACTAGGATGAAAGTCCTGGAGATCAGTTTCTGAAAAATCAGCCAGCAAAAACTCTATGGACTACATCTGCCTGATACCTATGCACAACAGCTAAGAAAAATTACAAGGTCAAGTATAAACTCTCCCATGTGATATTTAAGACCTTCCAAGTTCGTTGTCAGTTTCTACTTCTAACCAAACAGCATAAATCCACAGACAAGCCTTTTCACTGTCTGCTTGCCTTGTTCCCATTTGTATTGCCCTGTCATATTTTGGGTCTCTGCTTACTCAGTTTTGTCCACCCAGGACTCTCTCCCTCCTCGCCATTCCTCCAAATCTTACCATCCTTTAAGATTTAGCTCATGGCCCATCTTTTTGTCAATACCCCCACCCCAGAACCAAAAAACACCAAAGCCACTGCTGTTGAATTGATTCCAACTCATAATGACCCTATAGGTCAGAGTAAAACTGACCCATAGAGTTTCCAAGGAGCACCTGGCAGATTTGAACTGTCAACCTTTGAACTGCTAACCTTTGGTTAGCAGACCCACCACTACGCCACCAGAATCTTTTCTAAATTTTAGAGTGATTTCTCTGTAGTCTAAATTTCCATGGCAGTTACGATTTATTCTACTCACTTGGTCTAGAATATTCTCCTGGAATGCTTGTTTCCTGTTAATGTCAATGTGTTTTGATTCTTTAACTGCTAAGCTATAAACATTGCTGGTAGAGGCTAAGCCATGCTATTTCTCGGTTGATTGGTTGGTCTTTGAAGACATAAATTGCGTGAGAGCCATTGGCCTGCCCTGGAGAAGTGGGAGGAGATGCTGATGGAGGGTGTCTTGGTTATCTAGTGCTGCAGTAACAGAAGTACCACACATAGATGGCTTTGGCAAAGAGAAGTTTACTCTGTCACCATCCAGTAGACTAAAAGTCTGAATTCAGGGTTCTGGCTCCAGGGTAAGTCTTTCATTCTATGTTGACTCTGGAGGAAGGTCCTTGTCACCAATCTTCCCATAGACTAGGAGCTTCTCCACACAGCGACCTGAGGTCCAAAGGTCACGCTATCCTCCTGGCTCTTGTTTTTTTGGTGGCATAAGTCTCCCCATGTCTCTTTGCTCTGCTTCTCTCTTTTATATCTAAAAAGAGATTGCCTTAAGACACAATCTAATCTTGTCGATGAAGTCCTTCCTCGTTAGCATGCTGTTGTTATTGTCAGGCACTGTTAAGTCGATTCTGACTCACAGTGACCCTGTGTGTGACAGAATGAATCATTGTCCTGTTCTGTGCCATGCTTGAGATCATTCTTATGCTTAAGCCCATCACTGTAGCCTGTGTGTCAATCCCTCTTGTTGAGGCTCTTCCTCTTTTTCAGTGACCCTCCACTCTACCAAGCATGGTCTCCTCCGGTCCAAAGTATGTGGTCCAGATGCGGACTGCAGCACAGACCATCAACCACTTGTATGCAAGTTCAAACTAAAACTGAGTAAAATTAGAACAACTCACGAGAGCCAAAGCATGACCTTGAGTATACCCCACCTGAGTTCAGAGACAATCTCAAGAACAGATTTGATGTGTTTAACAGTAATGACCAAAGGCCAGACCAACTGTGGGATGACATCAAAGACATGATCCATGAAGAAAGCAAGAGGTCATTAAAAAGACAGGAAAGAAGGAAAAGACCAAATTGGATGTCAAAAGAGATTCTGGTATTTGCTCTCAAATGTTGAGCAGCTAATTCAAAAGGAAGGAATGGTGAAGTGAAAGAACTGAACAGAAGATAGATAGATAGAAATATGGATAATACATAGATGAGACTTTGGAAGTTCTAGAAACAAAGGAGCTTCAATCACATTTTTAAAAATGTGTTCTTAATATCATCAGATTCATGCATAAAGAAAAACTAGTGGTCCCTATTAAAGTAGGACCTACCCATACCATTTGATAACTTTCCCTGGAGCCATCATATTTACATAGAAATCTCCTCCCCAGGGGACCATGCATTTCTAAGTCATCCTGCACCCCAGGCAGGAGAGGATGTCATAGAAGGGAGATGTCACCTGTGGTCTGGTCAATCTTGGATGAGATGAGGAAATAGAGGCCCCAAAATGTGAAGGGGCCCTTGAAAGCCACAGAATAAGAGAATGGAAGCACTGGGTTCTTTGGTTTCTCAGCGTATGTCTCAGAGCTGGTAGGGCCCTGAAGGAGACACTTTCAGCCAACAAGGACTGACCTTATACAGAGCTGAGCCCAGAATCTGTGTCCACACAGAATGCTCTAGGACAAATGTAGAATGTCAAAGGGCTTAGATACATAACTGAATGCTCCATGTTCTCCAGACCCTTCTCTCTGCATCCTTTTTTCACCTAAATGTCCCAACAGCCATGCAGCATCCTCTGCTATCTGTCTATACAGTGATACTTTAAAAAACTTTTTTATTGTGATTGTCGAAGTTTACAATCCAAGTCAATTTGCCATATAAAACCCTAGCAGCCACCTCTATGCAACTATATCTGCACTCCTCACCCTGTGACAACACACTCTTCCTTTCCACTCTTTACTTCTGGTATCCATTCAACCAGCACTTGTCTCCTCCTCTCCCCCCAGTCCTTTCCTCTCTAAAAAGAAACCACTTGAACAGCCAAGCCATGTGCCAAGTACACACACCACCCACATCTCTCTGTGTCCCTTAGTCCAGTCCAGTCTTTGTCTGAAATTTTGCCTTCAGTACTGGTTTCGGCTCCAGGCTAGCAGCAAGTCCAGGGCCCATGTTCTCAGGGGACCCTCCAGGTTGGTAGACCATTGAGTTCTAGATCTGCACACCCTTTATAAAGGGCTGTCTTTAGTGGTGACTAGGCACCATCTAGTTCTTCTGGTCTCATGCTGATGTGTTCAGATGCTTATTTTTTATTTTATTGTAAACATGTGCATAACAAAACCTACACTGCATCAACAATTTCTACAAGTACAATTCAGTGACATTGATTTCATTCTTCAAATTGTATAACCATTCTTGCTATCCTTTTCCAAATCTTTCTACCACCATTAACATAAAACTCAGTGCTCCCCAGGCAAAAGCTCCCCCATTTCCCCTTTCTCCACCTTTGGTAACCACTAATAATTTTTGGTTTCTATATATTTGCCCATTTTGTGTGAGATCATATAATATCTAACCTTTTGCAACTGACTTATTGCACTCAGCATGATGTGTTTAAAGTTCATTCCATGTGGTGGCATACATCAAGACTTTATTTTTAAGGCTGATAGAATTCCATTGTGGGTATGTATCATATTTTGTTTATCCATTCATCTGTTGATGGACGTTTCGATTGTTTTTACCTTTCGACTATTGTGAAAAGCATTGTAGTGAAACTTGTTGTCCATTTAACACTTACTAAGTGGGATTCAAAACACAGGCTAAGCTGTCTGAGGGACTTTTCCCAAGAAAATCAAATGTAGCTTTGAGAGACAACTTTAAAAGCAGGAATTAGAAGGGCTGTAGCCATAGAAACTGTAAACTTATGGTAGTGGACCAGAGCACTGAAGTGTGTCTCCCTTCACTTTGATTGTTTCTGTCCTAGTGGGAAGTGAAACTCATTGCTGTTCAGTTGATTCTGACTCCTAGTGACCTTACAGGGCAGAATAGAACTGCCCCATGGAATTTCCAAGGAGCTCCTGGTGAACTCCAACTTCTGCTCTTGTGGTTAGTAGCTGTAGCACCAGAAGTTACAGTAGGAAGTTATGAATCTATAAAATACTCAAAATCGTTTAATCCTCACTCCAGACCTTAGGAAAGAGCTATATTGGATATATACAACTAGTTTTGCTGTCACTCTGTCCTGTTCAGTGTCAGGCATCAGATAAAGCAAATAGAGCCTGTTTTGTATATTTGAAGTATTTCTTAACAAGATGCATATGTTCAATGTACAAAGAAGATGAGTAACAGAAATTAGACTTAATATTTGCTGTTTTTAAAAATATTTATTTCCAAATTATATAGTGATGTTTTATTCTTACTTTTTAAAAATAAGTGTCCACATATTTTTATTTTATTTAGAGAATAAATTAATAACACACTTCATGAAAGTATTCAATGAGAAGTTGGAATAGGAGTCTCCAAACACACAAATGATCAGTTCTCCTCATTGGAAACTGAGACGTCAGTTGTTAAGAACAAAGATTTGAGTGGAAAAACTGGAGCAGAAAGTGCAAAGGTATTGGCCCAGGCTCAGGCTTTGATGACACAACTTGAAAGCATTGGCTATAGACCTTTTTCCACATCCTATCACATTTACAGAAACCCTGGTGGCGTAGTTGGTTAAGTACTATGCCTGCTAACCAAGAGGTCAGCAGTTCAAATCCACCAGGCACTCCTTTGGAACTCTGTGGTGCAGTTCTACCCTGCATTATAGAGTCGCTATGAGTCGGAGTCGACTCGACATCAGGGGATTTATCATGTTTGCATCCTGTTTCTGTGACAAGTTGGTAAATTCCATGATGTTGGAGATTTTGTGTCTAGCTCAGGCAGTATGTTCCTGAATAACCATGTGACATTGCTGGATTTCACAGTTCTCATGTATGAGATGAAGAGAGTAGATGAGCTACGATGTTCAAATGGTGCTGTGCAGTATTCCGGGTTCTGAGCAACAGTTCTCTGTGGAGGGCCAAAGGGCAAGTCTTCATGCACTATCTGCTTCAACTAGAGTAGCTTTGGTTTAATTTTTTGTTTTGTACTGCAACTAAAATTTGATTTGGGAAAATAATGGACTAGATGATCTCTAAGTTATTGTTCAGCTTAAAAAATTTTGAATTTCATGTTGGGTTTTTATTTCAATAGAAGTTTGGTGAACTCAGAAGGACTTAGTAAGTTTTTTTTTGAGTGTAACAATAGAAGTCAGGAGAAGTTTTGTGAACAATCGTTACCATTTCCTGGCTACCTATCATGTGCTAAATGTGTTATTACACTATTCGTTTGTGACCGCAGCTCTGTGAGTTGTCTTCTGCTGTAATCCTCATTTTACAGGCAGAGAAACTGAGGCTTTATGTGATGAGAATAGGGCACATGGCTAGTGAGTGGTGAAACCGCCCTGATAATCCGTCTGTCTAGCTGTCTATCACCTATCCATCGTTGGTTTATCATCTACCTATCAATCAATCGTCTGCCTATTGTGGTAAATATATATGTAAAAATTGCTTGTCTTTTCATCCTTCTTCACCTGTACAGTTCAGTAGCATGTTTATCATATTGTTCAAGGAGTCCTGGTGGCTGAGCAGTTAAATGACTTGGCTGGTTGACAGTTCCGGTCCACTTAGGTGCTCCATGGAAGAAAGGCTTGACAATCTGCTTCTGTAAAGACAATAGCTAAGAAATCCCTCTGGGGTAGTTCTACTACGTCACATGTGGTTATTATGTGTGAAAATGAACTCTGTAGCACCCAACAACATCACGTTATTCAACCATTACTATTATCCATTTCTAAATTTTCCCATCATCCTTAACAGAAGAAGCTCATTGTTTCCTAAGCAGTCAGTCCCTTTTTCCCTTTCTTCCCACCTGCCCCTTATAACTACTGTTAAACTTTGAATTCTACACATTTGCGTACTTGTATCCTAGATATTTCACATAAATGGCAACATACAATATTTGCCCCTTTGTGAGCAATTTACCTCACTCAGCATAATGTTTCTGAAATTATATCATGTACCACACTGTAGCATGTTAGCAGTGATATCATTTTGAAACCATTTACTATGTAGTCACAGCCCAGATGACTTGGTTCCACTCTCAAAACTTGTGTGTACCCTTGTGGTGTGTCCCCTTGAGGTCCCCCTCTCCATCTAAAGATTCCTTAGTACACCTGAGTCAAAGTTTTAAACAGTTCCAGGAAGAAAATAGAAGATGACTTCCCTAGATTTGTGCTCTTGGGACACACCAATGGATGAACTGATCTCATGAGTTATTTTCCAAGTTTCTCATTCTATTTTCTCTTACAGAAATGGACAACCTGTCTATTGCACTTAGGGCTGTGTTTTTGAATTGTTTTCTATCTTATCATCCTTCACCATCTAACAGCCCCCCAGTTTTGGAAACTGGGTGATAAATTATGCTTCCAAGGTTGTTTGGGATGGGAGTGATGGAGGTAAGTGGTGAAGCTAGATTGAGTGCATTATACCTGAGTTCTTCTTCCTGTGGCAGAGCATTATTTAACCAACGTTTCCAACAAATACTCTGAAAGTGGGAAGAGGAACAGAGAGAGCATCTGTGGTTTCCAGGAAATTCGGAAAACAATCTTGCATAAGTCTTCTTATGAATCAGTATTGTAATTTCTTGGGAGCATATAGAAGGAGTAGGATTACCGAGTTGTAGGGTTGCTACATTTTAAGCATTGATGCAACACCTTTTAGAATACCCTTCTATGTATCTTGAGGGTCCTATTCCCCCATATCATCACCCCAAAATCTGATGGGTGTAAGAAGGCTGCTCATCATCATTTTAGTTTGCATTTCTCTGATAATCTTAATCAAAACATTATCTTTATCTTCTGGAAACCTATGGCATTATCATTTGTCTCCTGTCACCCAATAGGACCTTGTTAAAATCTAAAGAATTGTATGTGATTCAGATTTGTGTCAGGCTTTTCCTTGAGCTGAGGATTCAGGTGTTCCAGCAATAAGCTCTTTCTTGAAATTTCTGAAAGTTGGAAGGCTCTGCACCTAGCTAGAGTCTGCCAGGACTGAAATCGGGATAATGACTATTCATTTGTTTTCATAAAATCAGAGAACCAGCAAACTTCAAAGAATCAAAAAGAAATGGTTAACATGAGAAAGCAGCTGCTCTATAGTAAACTGTGTTTGCTCTTTTGTGTTATCCACTATAATAGATCATTTTGTCAGATTGTTTGTTGCGCACTCTAATCTGTTTGAAATTCATGTCAGGGGCAGCAATGTGAAATCACTGAGTCTTTCCCCCAACCACCCTGTTTTTAATCATGTTGGGTCCTGTGTCCCATTGAGAATCCAGTAAAAGGTACAAACGCTTTCTCCCAGAAAACTCATAAATGCACAAAACTTCACAGTCTCAATGAATATGAGCCTCTGGCAGACCTATGTAGCATTCATTCGTTTGTTTGTGTGCGTTCATTTGCTTACAAGCATACTCATTGACTCATTTGTTAGTGACTGCTATGATCCAGATGTTGTGTTAGTTACTGAGGACTGATGAACAGTTACCCCTACACTCAAGGAGCATGTAGTCTAATGGGGTAAATAGGCCATCCCCACATTCTGTGTTGGATGCTACCGGGGCATATGGAAGAAAAGCAACTAACCTGCTGCTGGTGAAGTCGTTGTGAAACTCTTCTTGTCGAGGGATTCTGGAACTCAACGTTGACAAGAAGAAGCACTTTTGATGAAGCAATGTGTTGTTTTCACATGGACATAGTTTTAAGTATGTATGAGTATTAAGAACAATAAAAGGCTTTAGAGCCTAGGGAACTGATGTCTTGAGACCCTACCCAACAGCCAATCAAACACATTAAACTGTTTCATATACATATGATTTGTACTAGAAAATTTGAAAGAATTTTAAAATTTTGCTTTGTAAATTTTTGGTTACTTGTTTTATTTATTATTAAATTATTAATTATTTCTTTTTTGGGGGCAATCACCTACAACAGTGGTTCTCATATTGAAACACACATCAGAATCTCTTGAAAAGCAAGTTAAAACAGATCAGTGGACCCCAAACTCAGAGATTCTGGTTCAGTGGGTCTGAGCAGTGATCTAAGAATTTTCATTTATAGAAAGCTGTTAGGTGATACTGACCCTGCTGTTTCATGGACCACATTTTGTAAATCCCTGATGGCATGCTTGGGAATTCTCATAGTGAGAATCAACTGTTTTCAGATGTAGTGAAAATTATATGAATACAAAATAATAAGAGATAACATCATCTTTCATAGAAAACATTTATTAGTTGCAATTATGCAGTTTTCCTTCCTTTTTTGTCATCTATATATGTGTGTATATCTATCTATCTTTCCTTCCTTCCTTCTTTCTTTTCTTTTTCTGTCTTTCCATAGACAGAATAATAGCCCCACAAAGATGGCCACATCTCAATCCCTGAAACCTGTGACTGCGTTACCTTTCGTGGTAAAAACGACATTGCACCTGTGATTAAGGACCTCGGATGGGGAAATTACCCTGGATTATTTGGATGGGCCTGATGTTATCACAGGGCCTTTTTAAAAGGGACATAGGAAGATCACAGCCAGAGAGAAGATGTAAGGACAGAGGCAGCGGTCAGAGAAGATAACCGTTCTAGGATGCTGGTTTTGAAGATAGGTGAAGAGGCCAGGAGCAAGGCATGTGGGCAGGCTCTAGACGCTGTCGCGGGCGAGGAATCGGATTCTCTCTGAGAGCCTCCAGAAGGAACGCTACCAAAAACTGGATTTAGCTCAGTGAAACTGCTTTTGGATTTCTGACTTCCAGAACTAAAAGACAATAAATACATGTTGTATTAATTTGTTACAGCAGCAATAGGAAATTAACACAAGTGTCTAATATTTTTAACCACCTGTCTGTCAGTTTGTCATGCTTGCGTTGACGTGTATGTTGCTGCGATACCGGAAGGTGCACCACTGCTATTTCAAATACTGTCAAGGTAACTGATGGTAGACAGGTTTCAGCAAACCTTCCAAACTAATACAGACTAGGAAGAAAGGTCTGGTGACTGACTTCTGAAAAATAGCCAATGGCAACCATGTGGATCACAAAGAACATTGTCTGACTCACTTGCTCGGAACACCTCACCGAGAGGGACTGCTGAGTGTTGCAGAGGAGGAAATCACGTCTGATGAAGCGGCGGTGGTGGGGGAGGCCGTTGGAGAGGCGGACTGGCACAGCAGCAGTAACAGTGAGCTTGAACATGCTGCTGATTCTGAGGATGGCACAGGAACAGACAATGTTTTGTTCTGTTGCACACTGGGTCCCCATGAGTTGGAGTTCACTTGATAACACCTATCTATCAGTTGATCGATCAGTTAGATGATAGATTGATCAACTTGCACAACACTTCTAGGTTTGTCTGATTGAAAAAAATTATGGTTGAATAACATTCCACAATGTGGATGTACCATAGTTTAATTGATCAGCCCTATCAGCACACTATGAGCTCTTTGGTCTGCAACCTCTCCCCTCTTATAAGCAAAGTTGGAAACCCTGGTGATGCAGTGATTAAGTGCAATGTCTGTTAACCAAAAGGTCAGCAGTTTGAATCTAGCAGACACTCTTTGGAAATTCTATGGAGCAGTCCTACTCTGTCCTTTAGGGTCTACTGTCAGTTGGAATTGACTCGGATGGCAGTGGGTTTGGTTTGGGTTTATAAGCAAACCTGAAGTGTGTCTCTGTCCACATCAAAGGTTCACAACCCTGCTTGTACATTAGAATGACTTACTTGTAAAACTAGTTGCCTTCAAGTGGTTTGCAAATCATGGTGAAGCCCTGTATATGAGTAGCAGAGTAGAATCGACTCACTAGGATTTTCAGTGGCTAAGGTTTTCAGAAGCAGGTCACTAGTCTTTTTGCTGAGATGCCTCTGGGTGCGCTCAAACCTCCAAGCTTTTGTTAGCAGCTGTGCATATTAAATGTTTGCACCACCCAGGAACTCCAGAGTCCCCTGTAGGGCTGTAAAACTTTTAAAATGTTCTTAGGCATGGGCCCTACTATGAGATAGTCTGATTTTAATGGTCTGAGCATTTTCTCAGCAAAAGTATTTTTTTAAGCTCTCCGTATGATTCCACTGGGCTGCTAGGGCTGACAAACCACTGTTCTACATGACCCTTTGACCACTTCTGCCATGTCTTCTGTAGTCTAGGACATTCCCTGCTATCTGACGTTAACCCAGAAGCCGACTTGTCATTATCTTTTCAACAAATGACGTTGAAAGGACCTTCCCTACATGCTATGCTCTTACTGCTCTGGCAGCGGCAGAAACTGCCCCTTCATTTTCCTCTCCTGTAAAACATGTGCACTCATGCCCTCACCCAGCAGAGATGCTTGTCTTTTAATTGCCAGGGAGGAGAGAGAAAGAACATTAAAAAGACAGGCTTTATTGAAGGGATCAGGATGGTAGCTCATTCCTAATTTTTAATAGAGTCTCTGCATTAGTTGCGTTCATTATGTAAATTCTAGCATTGAAGAGATATGCAGTGTTGAAACATTAGGACAGATTAATAAGGGAAAAGAAAAATACATGTGTCTATTTTCTATTTAATGAAGAATAATGAAAATCAATCCTAATCATTTTAATCACCAGCAGTGTTCAAGTGCAAATGTTACATTTTGAGTTTGAGAAAACAAATGACTAGCAAAGGATGTAGAGAATTTTTTGTCACTGTTATATGTCCTCAGAGTCAGACGTGACTCTATGGTCCAAGTTCGAAATGCAAGGGTGCTATTGAAGGTATTTCATGGCTTGGGTGGCATGGATACTGGTGCCAGCCAATATACCTCTCTTGTTCCTTGTGTCAATCCTACAAATACATTTGATGCAGGGTATTAAGATCCCTCTGCTCTCGTAAGGCTACTGCACTTACCTGTCCCCTTGGCTAAGATATCAGCAGATACTCCAGTAAAGGCTTTATCTTTCCTGGGAGGAAACGTGTGTATGTACATGTTACGTTAACATGTTACGTTAACTTCGTAGTTTAGAACATAAGCAAATTCCTTATTTGGTCGGTGCCCTGATAAATGGGATGTAGGATGGCAAGAGAGAAACAAAGGACTATGGGCTCCTGCCTGGGGACAACAGGCCTCCCTGTGAAGTGATACAGATAGGGATGGGACAGGGTGAAATGAGAAAAGACCTGAAGATCACTATGGCCTATTGCTGTCACTATGGCAGGTAACTAATTACCAAGAATACTGGGTTTAGCAGGAATTCTAAAACCCTGGAAACAAAAACACCTATCAGGTGCCACTGAGTCAATTTCTACTCGGAGCAAACTTATAATCAGTTGGAGTAGAATTGTGTTCCATATGGTTGTGACCTTCTGAAAGTAGACAGCTAGGTCTTCAGGTGGTTTCAAACCTCCCGTCTTGCAGTTTGTAGCTGAGTGCTTAACTGTTTGCGATTGGAAGAACTGTCATAGTCATTGATTCTACTTGTTTCCAGAGAGAGAAAGTGATTTGTCAAGGCCGCACAGCTATTTAGCTTTGCCATGTAGAAAGACCTGGAGTGTCAGAACTGGGTTGAAGGCCTGGCTCTGTTTCTGATACGATGTGGCTCTTCTGCTCTTCTTGAGACTTAGATTTCCTCAGATGCAAAATGGAGATAACTTCCCCCAAAACATCGAAGAGTAAATTAAAAAAAGAAAATGACTTTAATACAAAAAAGGAAGAATGTGCACCAAAGATTTTATTCAACTCATTAATTAACAAAGGAATCAGTAAGACAGTAGAGCCGACTCAAAACAGAATTTAAAGAGACTTACGTGGTAATTCAAAGGAATGCTGAAATGAGTTTGCTAAAATATAGAAGACAAAGTAATATTAATCATTGGGACAGAATCCGAAGTTAACATGTAATGTCACAATGTCTACTCTCTAACCAAGTAGTGAATAGCAAAATTAAACAAAGGAATCTTCTACTGGATAACGAAATGATGAGACTGATAATCAATGACATTGAAAGAGATGGCGTACATTCCTCATTTCCAAGTATGAGTATGTGATGAAAAAAAGTCTATGTAAAGTATCCCTCTAATTTCTTATTTAGGAAGAAAATGTGCTTCTGGAATTTTCTGGGCCCCTGATTCTTAAAGATGCCTGAGTGGCTCAAATGTGATTGTGCTCGACTGGTGGGTTGGTGGTTTGATCTCACCTAGTGGTACTGTGGGAGATTGACCTGGCTATCTGCTTCAGTTCAGACGACAGCCAAGACAATGCTCTGGAGCAGTTCCTCACTGTAACACTTGGGGTCATCACAGGCTGGAATCAACTTGAGGCTAACTTTTTTTCTATTCATAAGCCTCCACTGATCTGCACACCTCCCAAGTACACACTGCAGAAGGATGTTGTCCTTGGAAGGCAAAAGTCTCTCCATCCTCCAGATATCAATTAAACAAACTGTCGAGTGTGTGAAACTTAGGAGGGCCTGTTCTTTGTTCGAAGTTAGATAAACAGATTCTTGTCAGTTTAGCCAAGCAAGTGTAGAAATATATCAAAGGTTTTTGGAGATATTGAATTGGGGGTGTAGGCTGGGCAATGAGAGCTATATCCTTCTGTTTCTCAGGGAGTGGGCAAGGTACCCTAAATTATCCCACTTCTTTTCTCACTTCAGTGCTGAAATACAGCCACATACCTTGGTTGTTCTGTAACCAAGTTCAGTTCTTGGCTGTGAGATTGGGTCAGGGCTGACTCAGCCTTGGCCACGGTTCTCATGAGAAAGCCTATTTCTGAACCTGCTTCTGTTAGCATTTCAAACAGGTTAATTATTTGTTTAACAAATAGGCTATCCCCTTGATCTTAGGCTGGCAGTGACGTCACAGAAAGGGTGTTCCAGAGCACCGTGTCTATCTGTATTTCCCATGGCTCTTGCCCCTGAGCTGAACCTCTGTCTGCTCTCTTGAACACACCTGCAGAGATGGAGAAGAGATAAATTATCCTCAGCTTCTGGCAGGGCTGTCACTGGCCATATTGTGAAGTCTATCTTTGATCTCCCCAATCCCATCAAATACTCTGGCATTTGATATTTAGATCTCCCCAACCCCGTCATATAGTCAGGGTCTTCTGTCTCTACTCATTCTTCAGGACTCACACATGGTGATCAAGACTCGACTCATTCATGCCAAAGAGTAAACAGATTTTAGTTTTTTAACCATCTTAGAGATTTTGTTTTTAATAAATGTATATAAAATATATATATAACAAAAGTTCTTGCTCATTAATAAAGACTTAGGAAATACAGAAACATATTAAGAAGAAAATTTAAATCACTAGTAATACAGAGGTAACCAATGTTAAGATTTTGCTATATTTGCTTCCAGACACACATACACTTAAATGGAGATTTTACTGTGCTATTTACTTTTAAATTGAAACTGAAGCCAGAAGAGGTGTCATTTCATATAAGAATCACGGCTCGCACTTTTTTTTTTTTTTTTTTTTAAACAGGAGGGGAATAAATGGTGGTGGAAATTGGCAGTGGGAACTTATGGAGACCCATAAGCTAATACCCTAGAGGTACCGTCATCAAAAGAAAGACTCATTGGGCCACTTGCTGGGCTGGTAGAGATAGTTTCTTAGAAGATTTTTGGGGTTTCTTGATGTTACTGAGTATTCAGGGAGTGACTAAATCTTGGGTATTGTTTTTCCAGTTTAAAAATCTCTGTGTTCCATGTAACCAAACACTTCAAGGGACAGAGTAGTAGGGGTGGGAGTCTGGGGACAATGGTTTTGGCAGACATCTCAGTGAATTGGCATAACAAAGTTGCTTAAGAAAACATTCTGCATCCCACTTTGGTGTGTGGTGTCTGGGGTGTTAAAACCTCGGGAGTGGCCACCTAAGATGTATCGGTTGGTGCCAACATGCTTGAAGCAAAAAAGAATGAAGAATCCCAACGACATAAAAGGTTAGCCCAAGAAAGAAAAGGGCCACATAAACCAAGAGTCCATCAGCCTGAGACTAGAACTAGGTGATGCCAATTACTGCTCTGACAGGGCCCACAGCAAAGTCCCTGACAGAGCAGGAACCAAGTGTGGTGCAGAACTCAAAGGCTAGCAGAAGACCGTAGTTAATAGTCTGACAGAGACTAGAGGAACCTCAGGGACATGAAACCCACACTCTCTGTTAACCGCAAATTAAAAATATTCCTGAAGCCAACTCTGGAGACAAGGGTTAGACTGAACTATAAAAACATAAAAGAATACTTGTGAGGAGTGTGCTTCTTAGTTCAAGGAGACACATGAGACTAAACAGGCAGCTTCTGTCTGAGCGCAGGATAAGGAGGCAGAAAGGGATGGGAGCTGGCTGAACGGACACAGAGAATCCAGAATGGAAAGGGGGACTGTGTTGTCACATTATAGGGATTGCAACTAGGGTCATCTAACAATAGATGTATAAATTTTTGTATGAGAAATTAACTTGAGCTATAAACTTTGACCTAAAGCACACACTCATACACACACACAGAATGTGCATATTCCAGCCTTCCAAACTTTGTATGTGGCTCAAGCGCTCATCTAGTTACCAAAGGTGAAATTCGATTCTCATCTTTTCCCACCTCTTACATTCTAAAGGTTCTATCTTTAAACACATCCTGGATCTGATCACTTCTTGACATCTGCACTATCACTACCTTGATACAAGTCTTCATCATTTTCACCTGGATGAGTTCAGTTAATACTGTAGACAAAGTTTAATAGTACCCCTTTAATGAACACTCGGTACTAACTCAATAGTATGTATTATCAATGCCCCTCCCAAAGAGACACATTAAAAAAAATTGCTATTGAGTCGATTTTGACTAATAGCAATCCTGCAGTACAGAGCAGAAATGCCCCATAGCACTTCCAAGGAGCTACTGGTGGATTCAAACTGCTCACCTTTTGGTCAGTAGTCACTTAACCACTGCACTACCAGGGCTCCACAGTCTGTCCCACTTTACCTAGGGCAAACCTGAGGTTTCAGAGAGCTTAACTTGTCCAACGTCACGTAGTTGATGGGAAGAATGCAACTTCAGATTGGCTGTCTCCTCCAGAAATCACTGCCTCGGATCTTTTCCTTCAGCCACTTAGAGACTGGGGCCGCCTAGTCCTTGCCAGCATGTCAGAAGATAAGCACTTAAACTAACTTCCTTGGCAGCAGAGTTTGCATTTTGCCCCTACTATGGTGGCGTCTTTGATAAGCCAGCAGTTCAAATCTGCCAGGTGCTCCTTGGAAACTCATGGAGCAGTTCTACTCTGCCCTATAAGGTTGCTGTGAGTAAGCATCATCTCAACAGCAGTAGGTTTGGTTTGGTTTTGTTTTCGTGGTTTGATTATGTTTCCTTGGGCCACTTTCGCTTCTCAGCATACAGGTGAAGAGTAGAGAGATACGGCTTTGGTAGAGGAAGGTGTGTTGTAGCCAAGTAAAAGTGACAAAATGAGAAGAAGCAACAGGATTTGGCAAGAGGGAGTGGTTAAAGCAAGGGACTAGGGACAGCTGGACAACGCGTAAGGAAGACCGAAAAAGAACCGCCACATTTTTCTCAGTTATGGTGTAGGTGAAGATTATTGACTATATCCTGGATGGCCAACAGAAAGAACAACTCTGTCTGGGAAAAAGTAAAGCCAGAAAGCTCTTTAGAAGCAAGGATGGATAGATTACATCTCCTATAGTTTGGATTTGCTACCAAGAGGAATGAATCCCTGGAGAAGCACATTATGCTTGATAAAGTAGGGGCTCACTGAAAAAAGGAAGACCCTCGAGAGCGACTGACACCATGGCTGCAATAAGGGCTTAGGTGACGACTGTGAAGCTGGTGCAGGACAGGGCAGTGTTCTGTTTACTGTCCGTGGGACCACTGTGAGTCATCACTGGCAGCATCACTCAGACCTGGCAACCACAATGACAACAACAGAGAATCAGAGCTGGGTAAAGAAGTGAGGGCATGGAGGCAGGGAGACGATGAGGACAGTGAAAAAGGTACGTTTAGTGGGTCACAGGCCACTGTAGGATTGAAGAATTGTTAACAGTCAGGGTACTGGAAGGAGTGAGTTGGAAATATGGTAGTGATGGTTGGAGAGTGACAGTGCTTGGAACAGATTTTAGAAGGGTTTTTATTACTGGTAATGACAAAGTCTAGGGTGTGGGGTAAGAATACAATGGCTGAATAGACGCAGAAGACAAACTCGTGAGAGAGGTGAACAGGGTGTTAAAGGGATCCACCATATGGAAATTGAAATAAAAATTAAGGCAGAACTGGTATCAGAGAGAGTTGGAATAGATTCAATGGTACTTAACAACAATTAAGGCAGAACTGGTATCAGAGAGAGTTGGAATAGACTCAGTGGCACTTAACAATATTTTTGTGTTCATCCACGCATGTGTGTACAAGTGTGTGCATGTGTGTGTACATGCATGCAGTTGTACACACATGCACATACAGAGTCATGAATTGAATTGTGTCCCAGCAAAAATGTGTGCATCAATTTGGCTAGGCCATGATTCCTGATATTGAGTGATTTTCCTATATGTTGTAAATCCTGCCTGGATGATGTTACTGAGGGAAGATGGACAGCAGTTGTATTGATCAGAAGCAGGACTCAGTTTGTGATTGTACTGTGCCTTGAGGCAGCCTCTTGGGGCATAAAAGAAAGAAGCAAACAGAGAGACAGAGGGACATGATGCCACCAAGAAAGCAGTGCCAAGAGCAGAATGTGTCCTTTGGACTTGGGGTTCCTGAGCCAGAGAAGCTCTTTAACCAGGGGAAAATTAAGGACAAGGGCCTTCCTCCAGGGACAACACAGAGAGAAAGACTTCTGGAGCTGAAGACCTGAATTGGAACTTTTAGTGTACTTTCTGTGAAGAAATAAAATTCTCTTTGTTAAAGCCACCCACTTGTGGTATTTTCTGTTACAACAGCACTAGGTGATGAAGACACACACAGATGTTGTTTAAAACCAAAAATGAAGCCCATTTCTGTCATGTTGATTGCAACTCATAGTGACCTTAGAGGACAGAGTAGATAGAAGTGCCCAATCAAGAGTTTCAAGGAGTGCTGGTGGATTTGAACTGTTGATGTTTTAGTTAGCAGCCTTAGCTCTTAATCACTGTGCCACCACAGCTTTGTTCGTTGATTATACGATGTCTAATATGAAGGTGATGAGGTTGTATCATCTTAGTTGTATTGCTCCTGGATGCAACCAAACACCGAATATTTAAGCCAAGATCAAGTGGTAAGTAGCTTGCGGAAGAGAGCTAAAGACCACTAATACTTAGGAATTTCTACAGAGCCAGATTTGACTCCCAGGTTGTCACTTAGCAGTCCATGTTCCCAGACAAGTTAATTTTGCCACTCTCTTTTTATTAAAATGGGAGTTATAGTCCCTAGTGGAAGGGTGGTTTTGAAAACTAAGTGAAATCATGCAGACATGAATTTAGCGGGGTGACCATTCAGTGGTAAGTGCTCAATAAGTATTAGGTGTTATTATTACAGTGGATTAATTTAAACCTGTGTGTGCACCTACATTACTTCCTCTGTGGTTTTCTACTTTGGCTACACTTTGGAATCAACCTAGACCAGTTTAAAAAAAACTATTGCTTTCATTACACCTCTGAAGATTGCAGTGGGATTGGTCATGAATATGGATGTCCTTGGTGTGTTTACACACACCCCAAAGTGATTCTAACATGCAACCAAGATTGAGTGCTATGGATCTTGGTAAGTTGTTCTTCAAGCGTGGACCCTGAACCAGCCCCATCAACATCATGTAGAACTCCTTACAAAGTTTGACATTTTCCTACTGTATTGAATCAGAAACACTGGGGGAAAACCCCAGCAATCTTGTTTCAAAAGCTCCCCCAGTGATTCTGATGGGCACTCAAATTTCAGAACCACCCATCTAGGACTAGAAATTTAGAATGAAGACTTCTTCATATTTTGCAACTGATTCAACAGATAGTTTAGATCCCCTCTCATTTATTTTTTTCCTTAAGGGGCGATTGATTAGATACAAGGTTGAGATTTCCTTTGGTTTGTTTAATTTTGTATGCTTTGCCTTTCCTGCTAGAGGTGCACTTTCACTAGCCAAATAAAATGCCTTCACTGAATATTGGGGACATGGAGGTGATTAAGGAAGACACAGTCCCCATCCCAAGCAATGCACAGTGTAAAAAGGAAAAAAAAAAACAAAACAACAGGTAGCTGGGCTTGTGTTGGGCAGACTTGTCAAGGGGATTTTAGGTTCTGGGTTGCTCATTTCGTATCTCTCTGTTCCAGCCATCTCATTTACACTGCCCTGCCCCTGTGAAAATCTGTTCTCATACATGGAACTGACCTCAGTCATCTGTCATTTAGTCTGCGCCATTCTGAGTTGAGTCATATGTTTGCCAAGCAGGCTGTGTGCACCTGGGAGAAGGAACTATGCCTGCATTTCTTTGTATCTACACACTTCTTCCAGGTCCCTCTTCCCGTTTCAGATTCCTCTGGGAACATGTGGATTGCATTTTAAGGGGCATAGTGCTGAAGAGCACTGGCTTTAGTACTGCAGAATTGGATTCGAATGTGCAGTTATTAGCTGTGTAACCTGGGGCAAGTTATGATACCTCTTAGCACCTCCATCCCATACCTGTGAAGTGGGTTTGATAATTTTTAGCCTTGTACATTTGTTGTAGGACTATATACAAGGTATGACAATTAAGTCTACTTATTTAATTGTTCTAAGTGCTACATGCCTCATTTCTGAATATCACTATGGTCACCTTCAAAGTATTCCATTTGGGAAGCTATGCATCGATGCCAGTGCCTAGTGCACCCTTCAAAGCAATTTTGGAACTCTTTCTGGAATGGGCATTGAAGATGGTGGCATGGGGGCAAGTCTGCAAACTTAGTTGTATAGTTGTCTGTGAGGGAGTTTTTAGCCCGTAAACAAATAACTTTATTGGAACACCCTCCCTACACACCTGATCTACCCCCCAGTGGCTTTTTTCTTTACCTGAAGGTAAAGGAAATACTGAAAGGAAGACATTTTGATGACATTCAAGACATTAAGGATAATATGACAGTTCTGAAGGCTATTCCAGAAAAAGGGTTCCAAAATTTCTTTGAAGTGTAGACTATACATCAGTATCAGTGCATAGCTTTCTAAGAGGACTACTTTGAAGGTGACTGTAATAATACTCAGCAACGAGGTATGTAGCACTTTTTCTAGGATGAGTTCGTGGACTTCATTAGCAGTCCCCATAAGATAATGCATGAAAGGTGCTTAGAGCAGTGCTCCACGTAGGATGTAAAGAGTGCTCAATGAATGGTACATGTTAACGACAGTGGTTAAACTTCATTTCCTGCTACAGAAGCATAGGCTTTACCCATGGCAATAATAGTAATAAAATGAATGTCAGACTGCAAGGAACTGCTGGGAATCTGCTGGCAGAGTCTGTTTCACCTAAGGTGTGATTTCCACACTGACAGCCCCTTACCCAAGCAGCCTGGAACTCACTTCCTCCAGTGTCTCCAGAAACACTGCCAAGGCTTTCTTAGACTTTCCTATGGTTTTGTTAGTGCTGATGCTGCAGCTGACTTGAACAAGTCCTGTATCTTCTCTTTAGGGAGTTTAATACCTTGTAGAAGCCTCCAGCCTACTTTAATTGAATTACTTCATTCACTGTCAGGCTTAAAGCCCACCCTACAGGGTTCCAGCTCCATATGAATGCATTAAAAAAATAAAATAGTATAGATTACAGCATAATCCTCAAAGGAGTTATAAATAGAATCCCTTTGTTGCCTTTTCATTTCCGTATGTTATTTAACAAACGCTGTTTTATAGTGTCTGCTTTTCTTTTATCTCCCAGTGCTTTTTGGTTGTCTTAGTAAGGAAGAAAATAAAACTCAGACTGTAACAAGATGTTGGGGAAGAACTCGACAACTTGTTTCAGGACTGAGATGGATTATAGACATCTAGGTCAAACCTTCTGCCCAGTGTACCTGATGTAGGACAGAGGTGACTTGACCAGTGTCATAGAACTTTATCTGCAGACAGTTCAGCTCAAAGGGATAATTTTCTCAGTGCCTGGCAAGTATTAGGAACTGCACAAAAATGTGGCATGGTAAAGCTGAAGTGAGTAGACCAGGGCTGTGGTTAAGGGTGGTGCTCTGGGCTCAGGTTCCCTGGGACTGAATCTTTGTTTATCCTGCACATGTGCCTTTAGGCAAGTTAGTTAACATCACTGGACCTTTAGCTGGAAACCCTGATTGCATAGTGGTTAAGTGCTGTGTCTGTTAACCAAAAGTTCAGCAGTTCAAGGTGCTCCTTGGAAACTCTATGCGGCAGTTCTACTCTGTCCTATGGGGTCACTATGAGTTGGCATTGGCTTGACAACAATGGAGTTTTTTTTTTTTTTTAACTTCAGAGTGTTGTGGTGCGTCTTTAATCATAGTTCTCTTAAAAGCTTATCACACAGTATCTGACACATAGTAAGTGCTCAATAAATTTTAGCTGTTATTATTTATTATCATATTTAAAAAAGCCTCTTATTGAAATGCTAGTGGCAAAACGCCCTTTCTTAATTTTTTATAATAGCGGTGAAGTGCTCTCTGTAAAGAGGAAATTTCTAGTCTTGTAAGGAGCAAATCCCGGAGATCCTTATTTCCAAGGGCAGACGTGATGGTGCTTGAAGGCAGGAGGGCAGGTGTCAGTGGGTCAGCTCCCAACAGAGCACTGGAAGCAATCCTGTCTGATGTTTTGAGAGGACCTAACACAAAGTGAATTTAAGTGCTTAACAAATGCAGGAGCTCAACGAAAAGGATAATAAAACTAACATTACCAGGCACATTGACAGCCATTATCTCAGTTGATTGTCAAAATTGTAAATAAATATATATTCTATAGTTATAACACAGTAGGCCCTCAGTAACTCTTTGTTGAATGACCAAAGGAGTGGTTGTATCCGTGTTATCATCCAACAGCAGAGGCTCAGTTAACTGTTGCTGTGTAACAAACCACCACAAATTTTCTAGCTTAAAACAACAGTGACTCCATTTTCTCGATTCCATGAGTTAGCAAAGTGGTTTTTCTCTGCTGCTTTTTCTAGGACTCACTCATGTGGATGGATGCTGGAGAGATAGCTGGGCTGGGAGGTCACAAGTGGCCACACCTACAGTTGGCAGTTGATGCCGGATATTGGTTATAGGGCCTTGGCTCTCCTCCAGTGGCCTCTCATCCTCCAGCAGACTAGGCTGTCCTCCCTATATAGTGTCTCAGGACACCATCCAAGATGATGGACACAAAGACTGTAAAATTCTAGCACTCACTTATGTTGCTTCTGCAATGTTCTTTTTGGCAAAACAAGTCACTAGACTTCCAGATTCAATAATTGCAGAAACTTGATCGCTTGATGGAAAACGCAACAAAGAGTTTGTGGTATATTTCATCCACTAGGAGATCAGTCCTCCACTTGTCTGCCAGTTTGTTGTACTGTGGGGTCTTGCGTGTTGCTGCTATGCTGGAAGCTATGCCACTGGTGTTCAGATACCAGCAGGGTTGCCTTGGTGGACAGGTTTTAACTGAGCTTGCAAACTAAGACAGACTACGAAGAAGGACCTAACAGTCTACTTCTGAGAAGAGTCAGCCAATGAAAACCTTCTGAATAGCATTGGAACATTGTCAGATATAGTGCTGGGAAATGAGCTGCAAGGTTGGAAGGGACTCAGAAGATGACTGGGAAAGAGCTGCCTCCTCAAAGTTGAGTTAACCTTAATGATGTGGATGTAGTACAGCCTATGGGACCTTTCTTTGCTGATGTGGCAGGACTCCAAATGAAAAGAAACAGCTGCAAGTATACATCAATAAAAGGAATGTGGAATGTATGAAGGATGAATCTAGGAAAATTAGAAATAGTCAAAAGTGAAATGGAACACATAAGCATCAATATCCTAGGCATTAGTGAGCTGAAATGGACTAATGCTGGCTATTCTGAATCAGACAATCACATGGTCTACTATTTCAGGAACGAAAACTTGAAGAAAAATGTTGTTGCATTCATCATCAAAAAGAACATTTCAACATCTGTCCTGAAGTACAATGCTGTCAGTGACAGGATAATGTTCATATGCGTACAAGGAAGGCCAGCTAATACAACTATTATTCAAATTTACACACCAACCCCTAAGGCCAAAGATGAAGAAATTGAAGATTTTTTTACTAGTTTCTGCAGTCTGAAATTAACCAAACATGTAATCAGGATACACTGACAATTACTGGTGATTGGATTCAAAAAACTGGACACAAAGAAGGATTGGTAGCTGGAAAACACAGCCTGGGAGCCAGAAATGATGCTGGAGATAGCATGGCAGAGTTTTGCAAGACCAACAGCTTCATCATAGTAAACATCTTTTTCACTCACATAAATGGAAACTGTATGTGTGAACTTTGCCGACAGAATACACAGGAATCAAATCGTCAGCTTCTGTGGAAAGAGACAATGGATAAGCTCAATATCAGCAGTCAGAACATGACCAGTTGCTGACTGTGGCATAGACCATCAATTGCTCATATACAAGTTCAAATTTGAAGAAAATTAGAACAAATCCACGAGAACCCAAGTACAACCTTAAGTATATTTCACTTGAGTTTAGACACTATCTCAAGAACAGATGTGAGGTGTTGAACACCAATGATGGAAGACGAGACGAGTTGTGGAATGATATCACAGACATCCACAGAGAAAGCAAGAGGTTGTTAATAAGACAGGTAAGAAAAAAAGACCAAACTGGATGTCAGAAGAGACTCTGAAACTTGCTCTTGAACATTGAATAGCTAAAGAAAAAGTAAGGAATGATGAAAAGAACTGAACAGAAGATTTCAAAGGGTGGCTCGAGAAGACAAAGTGTTATAAAGACATGTGCAAAGAGCTGGAAATGGAAAACCAGAAAGGAAGAACACGTTCTGCATTTCTCAAACTGAAAGGACTGAAGAAAAATTTAATACTTGACTTGCAATAGGCCAAGTTAGAAAGAACTGGTCAACACTCAACAATTTCAAGAAGTAGCGTATGATCAGGAACTGATGGTACTGAAGGAAGAAGCAGTTGAAGGAACTGGCAGAAAAACAGGGCTCCAGAAATTCATGGGATATCAATCAAGGTGATTCAACAAATTGATGTAGCATTGAAAGTACTCACTTGTCTATGCCAAGAAATTTGGAGGACAGCTAACTGGCCAACCAACTGGAAGAGATCTATGTTTTTGCTTATTCCCAAGAAAGGTGATCCAACTGACTGTGGAAATTATTGAACAATATCATTAATTTCACAAGTAAGTAAAATTTTCCTCAAGATCATTCAAAAGCAACTGCAACAGTATACTGAAAGGGAATTGCTAGAAATTCAAGCTGGATTCAGAAGGGGACGTGGAACCAGATGGATCTTGGCTGAAAGCAGGGAATACCAGAAAGATTTTTACTTGTGTGACATTGTCTACGCAAAGGCATTAGCCTATGTGGATCACATCAAATTATGGCTGACATTGAGGGGAACTGGAATTTCAGAACACTTAATTGTGCTCATGAAGAATCTGTGTATGGATCAAGAGGCAGTTGTGCAAACAGAACAAGGGGACACTGCATGCTTTAAAGTCAAAAAAGGTGTGTGTCAGGGTTGTATCCTTTCACTGTACATTTTCAATCTATATGCTGAGCAAATAATCCAAGAAGCTGCAGTACATGAAGAAGAGGAAGGCATCAGGACTGGAGGAAGATCGTTA
The DNA here is from genome assembly GCA_028571685.1 of Heterohyrax brucei. Taxonomy (NCBI): domain Eukaryota; kingdom Metazoa; phylum Chordata; class Mammalia; order Hyracoidea; family Procaviidae; genus Heterohyrax; species Heterohyrax brucei. The sequence goes on from CM053141.1 coordinate 179,394,457, forward strand.
ACAACCTGTGTTATGCAGATGACACAATTGTGCTTTCTGGAAGTGAAGAGGATTTGAAACACTTATTGACAAAGACCAAGACCACAGCCTTCAGTATAGGTTGAACCTCAGCACCAGGAAAACAAAAATCTTCCCAAGTGGACCACTAAGCAACATCATGATAAACAGAGAAAACAGTAGTGAAGAAATCAAAAGATGCATTGCATAGAGAAAATCTGCTGCAAAGGACCTCTTTAAAGTGTTGAAAAATAAAGACGTCACTTTGAAGACTAAGGTAAACCTGACCCAAGCCATGGTATTTTCAGTCACATTGTGTGCATGTGAAAGCTGAACAACCAATAAGGAAGGCAGAAGAATTGATGTCTTTGAATTGTGGTGTTGGAGAAGAATGTTGAATGTACCATGGACTGCCAAAAGGACAAGTAGATCTGTTCTGGAAGAAGTACAACCAGAGTGCTTCTTGGAAGCAAAGACAGAGAGATTGTGTCTTACATACTTTGGACATGTTGTAAGGAGAGATCAGTCCCTGGAAAAGGACATCATGCTTGGCAAAGCAGATGGTCAGCAAAAAAAGAGGAAGATCCTCAACAGGATGGGTTGACACAGTGGCTGCCACTACGTGCTTAAGCATAAAAATCATTGCGGGCATGGTGCAGGACTAGGCAGTGTTCTGTTCCGTTGTGCACAGGGTTACTATGAGTCAGAACGGACTAGACGACACCCAGCTACTCCTACTGCCACTATTGCTGCTACTGCTACAACAACAACAAAAATAACAACAACAACAATGGGAGATCAATAAACGCACCACTTGGCCCAACAGCCCTTAGACTCAGAGCCATGGCTTGAATTTGAGTACTGTGACTCCAGAGCCTGTGGCCTTTCCACTGCAGCACGTCTACCTTTGCAGCGGTGGTAAAGTCAACTCAGGGATGAGGGTAGGGTTTTCTGCTCTCCGGCATCCTGGGATTTGGGGCACTTGATGTGCCTGTTGTATACTGTCATGATCTTGAGCCTCTGTGTTTGGGAGACAACATAGTATTATAAACTGTACCCCAGAATGTCCTTAATATTTTTACTTAATGTAGTCAGTTTAAAAAAGAAAAAAGCCCATTGCCATTGAGTTGATTCTGACTCACAGCAATCTACAAGACACGGTAGAACTGCCCCATAGGGTTTTTCAAGAGGTGGCTGGTGGATTCCAACTGCTGACTTTCGGGTTATCAACCGAGCTCTTTAACTGCTGCACACTAGGGCTCCATAATTCAGTTTTAGACTGAGTTAAAACAGAACCTGATGGAATGACTTTCCCTTCCAGAAGAACTAACTTACTCATCTCTGTCTTGATTTAAATTGGTTTTTATGTGTCACTGTCTTAATTTTTAGCAGAAAACAGCCCTAGGAAAATGTGCCCTTTTAAAAATGGCAAGTTTTGTGTAAAGGTCATTTGACTCCTAAGCATTTGTTGGAGGCCTGGGAGAATGAAACGAGGGAGGCCAAAAGCAAAAGAGATTAAATTTCCAGTCACCAGGAGCTCTTTAGAACCTTAGGAAGAAGAACTGAACAGTCTGCTAAACATAATACTTACGGGAGACTCTGTCCTAGCTGGTTCCCAAACTGTAGTGACCAATCTTGAAGCAGTAGGAGAAGAAAATGACGCAGGAAATGAGTCACTGATTTTCAGTGTTTCTGATGGTGGCCTTTAGAACTTTACCGTGACTTTAAATGCACTTAATGGTGCTTTTTTTTTTTTTTAAAGGGTAGAAAATACTAAAGAATAAATATTCAGGCTCCTGTCCTCGCCTTTGGTAAGGAGAAGGAGACGTGGCCACTGGCTCTGTAGCGCTGACTGGGGCTGTGGATACAGTCAAAGAATCGAGGACCTGGGAGGAGACGGAGATGCTGCAGAAGGAAGTAGGAGGACACCAGGGAGAACACCCTGAAGGGCGGAGGTGGTCGGTGCTGGGACATAGCTTAGAGATTCTGCGTGGAATCAGGAAGAGAATGGCTGTGGTCAGAGGGCAACTTTAGCGAGAGACAGTGGTGTGGCTAGGGTTGGTATCCCACATGTGGTAACTCACGGTGTTACCCACCTAATCCCATAGACCTCTTCTCTTACAGACCATACAGAATTCTTAGCAATGTCTTTTGTACTAAAGTTACTTGTAAATCATAATGCCCATATATAGCACTCCTTCTTTTCCTTTAATTACTACTTTATTCTCAAAAAACTTAATAATATAGGTTTACAAATACTAATTACCACAATACTGCAGCTAAAACACTGGTAAATTTGACAAAATCCATGACGATAAAAATACCAGCAGCAACAAAACAACAGTACGTGCTTATAATGAGTACAGATGAAACCATGTGATTTGAAGCATTATTGTAATTGAGTAATAATAACAATTCTGACTAGAGCACATTAAAAAAAGAAAAAAAATCCCACTGAACCAAACCCACTGCTGTCTAGTTGATTCCGACTCGTAACGATTCTAGAGCACAGAGTAGAACTGCTCCACAGAGTTTCCAAGGAGCACCTGGTGGGTGGATTCAAACTGCTAACCTTTTTTTTATTTTGTTAGCACTCATAGCACTTAACCACTATGCCGCTGGGGCTTCCATTACAAGGTTCAAACAGTAAGTTAGCATAGAGTTTTAGCTTTGTAGCTGTATTGATACATGTAAGCTGGGATTATGAAAAATGTTTCTACTGTTATAGCCATAGGGATATTTTAATTAAAAAAATTGTAAATTTCTGCTGAAACATTGCACAAAAAGTTGTAGACAGTCCTTTTAGTGTTACCACCTTTGATGGTGGCACCAGGGCTAACCAAATCTGCTCGGAGAGAGAAAGACCTGGTGATCGGCGACTGTACAGATTACAGCCAAGAAAAGCCCATGGGGCAGTTTTGCTCTGCCACCTGGGGTCACTATGGGTTGAAAAATCAACTTGACAGCACACAGCGACAGTTTACACCTAATCTTTTATTTTATAGGTGATTTTGACGTTAGTGGGAATTTAATAGGTCCTGCTTTCTTCCCCTCCTGTTTAGTTGTTACAGCATTTTGCTAGTAGTGAATTTGGTTGTACTCTTTCCTGGGAAGTGTTTCCTAAGCCAGTAGTGACAGCTTGAAGAGCTTGATGACCCAAGAGTTGGCCTTTTCAGCCTCTGGAGCACACTGCTTTGAGCCCTGTGTCTGAACGCTTGCTTGCTTTTCTGACCAACTTTTTACAAGGAATTTAGAGACCATGCTGATGCCTCAGATCCACCCTGACATGAAAGCCAAGACGTATTAAAGTCATGGCTATTTGTATTACTTTTAAACATGTCAGCTGTTAAAATATTACAAGACTTCCATGGAAGTTGATAAAAAGAAATTCTCTGCGTATCGAGACTAAAGTAATCACCTAACATCCTGACCAGCAGGGCCACAGCAGCATCTAGACAAGCTTTGTCACTCACATTAGGGTCAACTGTGTCTTGTTCTGTTTCCCTCATTCTGTCCTTTCATGCTCATTTTGTGGTCATGGGAGAGAGTGTTTGAGAAGAGGGATATTTGGATTATGAGAAGAAGACAACAGAGACTTCCCTGGAGCAGTAATAAAGGCCGTAACTATTAATTACCAGGTGCTGTCAAGGCAGTTCTGACTCACGGTGACCCTGGTGTGTCAGTACAACTGTATTCCATTTGCTTTCTTTTTTTTTTTTTTTTTTAAAAAGTGCTTTAGGTGAAAGTTTACAACTCAAGTTAATTCCTCATTTAAAAATTTATACACATGTTGTTTTGTGACATCAGTTGTAATCCTATAGAATTTTCAGCAGCTGATTTTCAAGAGATCACCAGATCTTTCTTTCAAGATGTCTCTGAGTGAAGTTGAACTACCGGTCTTTCAGTTAGAAGCTGAACATGTTAACTGTTTGCACCACCCTGGGGATCCTATAACGATAATAAAGACAGCTTAATATATACATGTACATATATGTGTTTGTACACACACATGTTTTATATACACACACACACGCACACACACATATACCCACTGAGTTGACTTCAACTCGTAGTGACCCTGCAGGACAGAGCAGAACCACCTCATAGCGTTTCTAAGGAGTTCCTGGCAGAGTTGAACTGTCAACCTTTTGGTTAGCAGCTGAAACACTTAAACATTATCTCACCAGAGTTGCCATCTATGCACACTCACACACCAATATGTGTACAAGTGCATAGTTTAAGTGACTCAACCAACCTGGGGAGGAGGAAGTACCTAAATTTTGTGAATTGAGCAAACAGAAGCTTATAGAAGTTAAACCATTTACCCAAGATCATACAGCTAGTAAATATCAGAGCTGGGATTTGCACTCCTGTTTCCCTGCTCCCCAAGTTCTTAACCCTTTGAACTGAGAGTAGGGTGAGTGCCAGGGTCCTAGTCATTACTGGGTGTCACCTAGGCAAGTCAGTTCCTCTCTGTAGCTCTCCGTTTTTCTGAGGTGTATGTAAAGTGAATCCTGAGTATCGTCTCTCAAATCCATTCCATCTGCGTGAGTCTGTGATTCAAGTGTTTCCTGGACAAGAGCTGGTCCTTACAGTCGGAAGAGAGGCATTCTGGGCTGAACGAGCCACAGTCTAACAAAGAGGGCAAGGATAAACAAGACTGTAATGCCCATGGCATGTAGTATACAAGTAATACCAGAAATATCCAGCAACTTGCTTGGTAATATAAAATAAAATATAATTTCACATTAAACTCTAAAATTTCTCTTATTCAGTAGACCATATATTTCTCAAGTTACTTGTCAAATGGTTTAAGTTGCAGTATATATAAGTCATCAGATCATTCTAATTTCCAACTCATTTACTGCTGTTGAGATTTTGTTGACATGCCCTTTCCTCACAGCTGCTACTGGCTGAATGATGTCTGTATTCAGGAGTGTTGTCCATGAGTGAGGAAACTGGTATATACCCAGATGCCATGAGCTCCCATATGGTGTGGGGCGATGGAGGTGCTGCCTGGTTTACGAAGATTGAACTCCTCTAGGGTAGTAGGTGGATCTCCACACACCTTGTTCTTTCCATCAGGGCTCACCACACTCAGTGACTGTATAGGGCTGTCCATACACATGTGGGTACTGATGTCACACCCTGTTACTTACCTCTGTGGCTAGGAGATGGGCAGGGTTGTTAGGGATTTTTTCCTCGCCAGCTACTCTGGAAGTGTTACAGAACTTGAACAACCGACATGGTGTGGTGGGTTGAATTACTGGTCTTAGCACTTCATTTCCTCTCTCTGACACATGATCCTGCTGTATACTTCAGAAAAAAGACCTTTTCTCTTCTACTGATATTGGCATTGGCCTTGGGACTTATTTTGACTGATGAGATGCAAGTGAAGAAGGAGTTTGCCAGGACTTTCTGAAAAGAACATTCTCCTGATCACTGTTGCCTCTTCAGCCTGAGCACCAGTGTGGACAAGTGGAGTAGACAGAGATGGACTTGTAGGCTTGCAGTCCCGTGAGCAAAAATACATAATACATTAGTGCCAGTGGATTATTTTGGAAAAGCTTGGAGTAGAGACTAAGGGAATAGCTCATACACTGTGGAAAAATATACTTAAAATAATAACACTGGTTATTTTGGGGCAATAGGAATTTGATTTTTTTCCTTCTTTGTTATCTAATTAAAACATATTAATTTATATATGCAGTCATGGTGTTTCTGTGGTATAATTCTCGATTTCCATGCAGGAGACCTGGGTTTGACTCCTGGCCCAATGCACTTCATGAGCAGTGACCACCTTTCTGTAAGAGAGGCTTGGCTTGTTGATGTCATGTGGAACAGGTTTCCGTGGAGCTTCCAGACACAGATGGACTAGGAAGAAAGCCTTGGCAAACCCCAGTGGGACAGAGGTTAAGAGCTTGGTTGCTAATCAGAAGATGAGTTGTTTGAATCTACTGGCTACACCTTGGAAACCCGGTGGGGCACTTCTGCTCTGTCCTGTAGGGTGGCATTTTTTTTTTTTTTTAAATGTGGCAGAGCTGGTACAATTCCTGGCCAGTGAGCTTCACAGGAAGTTACTGCTCATCGGTCAGTGGAGGTTTGTGCGTTGTGATGTTGAATAGGTTTCACTGGTGCTTCCAGACTAAGACAGACCAGGAAGTAAGGCCTGGCAAAGTACTTCTGAAAAGTCAGCCAGTGAACACAACAGGTCACAACAGTCCTATCCTTTCGGACTGAGTAGAACTGACCACAGCAACTAACAATAACAACATTTTAGTAGAGGCTTTACCTGAATAGAAATGAAACTTGAGGACAACTTTTTACAAATTCATTAGAATCACTGATGGGTACTTCTTAAAAATAGACTTGCCTGAGGCCTAACCTAAAACTTCACCGGTACAATTCTAAGGTGGGGGAATAGAACCTTAAGTGTGTTTATTGTGGAAAAGTGAAAACACAAAAACTTCTGTATATATGTTAGTTATCTAGTGCTGCTGTAATATAAGTACTACAAGTGGATAGCTTTAGCAAACAGAAAAATTTATTTTCTCTCAGAAAACCAAAAATTTCTGCTGTTAAGTCAATTCTGACTCATAGAGACCCTATAGGACAGAGTAGAAAGGCACCATAGAATTTCCAAGTAGAGCCTGGTGGATTTGAACTGTCAACCTTTTGGTTGGCAGACATAGCACTTAACCACTATGCCAACAAGGTTGCCTTTCTCACAGAGTAGGAGGCTAAACCAAAACAGAAACTAAACCTGTTGCTATTGCATTTATTCTGACTCATAGCAACTCTACGGGAAAGTGTAGAACTACCCCATAAGGTTTCCAAGGAGCTCCTGGTAGGTTTGAACTGCTGACCTTTCTGATAGCAAGTGTATCTTAGCATAGCCCTTAACCACTGCACCACCAAGTCTACAAGTCTGTATTGAGAGTTCTGCCTTGAAGGGAAGGCTTTCTCTGATTTCTTGGGAAGAAGGTCCTTGCCTCTTCAGCTTCTGCTTCCTGGTTCTTTGCAGATCTCTATGTGACTTGATATCAATTTTCCCCCATCTCTGCTTGCTTACTCTGTTCATTTTATATCTTGGAAAAGATCGGCTCAAGACACACTCTCCATTAATACTGCCTCATTAACACAGTAAAGACAATCCATTCCCAAATGAGATTACAACCACAGACATAGAGGTTAGGATTTATAACACATATTTTTGGGGGACACTGTGTAGTGGTTAAGCGCTATGTCTATTAACCAAAGGTCAGCAGTTTGAATCCACCAGGTGCTACTTGGAAACTGTGGAGCAGGTCTACTCTGCCCTATAGGGTCTCTATGAGGTGAAATTGACTCAGTGGCACTGGGTTTGGTTTGGTTTTACTCAATCCATATCACTATGCAATTCTGGTGTGTTACCCTCCTTTTCCCTTGCACAATCCTGTGATAAGAATAGGGATTTAGGTATTGGTTGACAGAAGAGAGATTTCCTTCCAGATACTTAAATATTTCCAGTTAGGTAAGGCTTTTGCCTGAAACTCCTCCTCCATTCACTGACTTTTGGAGAGGCTCATGTGTTCTACACATTGTTCCAGAGATTTCCATGGATTCATCCTTCTCTGGAAAGTCTGGTGGCGTAGTGGTTAAGTGCTACAGCTACTAACCAAAATGTCAGCAGTTCAAATCTGCCAGGTGCTCCTTGGAGACTCTGTGGGGCAGTTCTACTCTGGCCTATAGAATCAGTATGAGTCAGAATCCATTCGATGGTAATGGCTTTAGCTTTTCTTGTGGGGTGAGGGGAGACTGTCATCATCTTCTATACTGAGGGTAACAGCCTCTGAAAGGCACAGCATCAAACCATTGTAAGGTTGTCTCCTGTATCTGCAGCTCAGAAAAATGTAGGATGAAGTCTAGTTGGTCCATGTCAAGTATTAGTGACTAGTGGCTGTTGTGGTACTTATTCAACCATGAGTGTAAGTTACAATCAGGAAGAACAGCCAACTCTAGGGGTGAGTAAGAGAAGAAGCCTTGTCTCCCTTGGCCCATTCTCTGCCACTTCGGAATAAGTATGTAGCACATGCTGGGTACTCAGTAACTATTTGCTGACTGACTGAGTAAAGGGGAGCTCCTTCTTTCCATGTGGTAGTTGTGAAACATATGTTTTTAATGTCTTTTGAGTCACTAAAGTGTCCTCTTTCGAGAAGTATGGCCAGATTCTGAGTGTAGTTGGGATTCATCGAGCAAAGCTCCACAGGGCGTAATGTATGATAAATCACAACCCCCCTAGGTGCTCAGAATCAATTTCACACCTCATCTGTTATCATGAGCAGAATGTGTGAAAAAGTCTTCTTACTGTGGTAATACTTCAGCTCAGAAAATCAAAAATGCCTGAAGATCAGAAAAGGGAATGGGGTCATAGTCCATAGTACTTAATCAGCTACCTAGACACTGATGGATTTCAGGGGGTAGTTACATTTGAATCATTGCATTCAGAGTGTTTCAAGAAGAACCCATAGTTTATAGGTAGCACAGAAGCAATTTTAAAAAATCATTTCTCATTATCTATAGTCAGGAACTAGGTCTCTTTTTTAGAAACGGCACTAAGTAGAAAAATAAGAACTAAGGATAAAGCAATATCTAGCTCAATGAAAGTACTGAGTGATCCAAACCCTCACTGTGTCCATGGCAGACATCACTAACTGATAGTAGCACGTTTTCCTGCTGTGCTTGGTGCAGCCTCGTTCCTTCTCAGCCCAAGGCTCTCGGGAGCCATGGCAGATTAATCAGAGCTGGAATGTTGAACTGAAACCCATTGGCCATTGCTGACCTAGAGTTTATCTTTGACTATTATTTTTCTGGAGTGCCTCAAAAAAAAAAAAAATCCATTGGTGTTGAGTTGATTCTGACTCATATGGACACCTAGGACAGTGTAGAACTGCTCCACAGAGTTTCCAAGGAGTGCTTGCTGGATCTGAACTGCCAATGTTTTGGTTAGCAGATGTAGCACTTAACCACTACCCCACTAGTATTTCTCTGGAGTCCCTGGATGGAGCAAATGGTTAACACACACAGCTGCTGACTGCAAATTGGGTGGTTTGAGTCCACCCAGAGGTGTCTTCAAAGAGACCAGTGATACTCTTCTGAGAAATCAGCCATCACAAACGCTACACAGCACAGTTCTATACTGACACACATTAGGTCACCATAAGTCAGAGTCAATTCAATGGCAACTGTTTATTTTAATTAAAAATATTATCTGGGAAGCTAACATTTGTAGGTAATAAGACATGATGAAGACAAAAGGCAATGAAACCCCATGGGCTTGAATGTGGTCTTGATTAGCTTAGCTGGTTTACTCCCTTCCTCTTGGGCAGAAAATATTCAATGCAAGGAGCCCTGGTGGTGAAGTGGTTAAGCAGTTCACTGCTAATCTGAAAGTTCAGCAGTTCAAATGCACCAACCACTCTGGAGGAGAAAAATGCGTTAGTCTGCTTCTGTAAAGTTTATAGCCTTGGAAACTCTATGCGGCAGGACTACTTGGTTCTGTAGAGTTGCTATGAGTAGAAATCTAGCTGAGGGCCATAGGTTTGGCTTTCCGCAGGTTTACAGGCTAAATGATTTCCTCAGTGGCAGTGTTCCACCAAGTGAAACTTTGGAGCCAAGTGTCAGAATCACCTGGAGGAGCTCGATGATCAGATAGCTAAGTATATGTCGTTGAAGATTCACTGAACCAGAACCACCTGGTTTGAAGCCTAGGCTAAACGCATTGGAATAACTATCTTGGGTGTATCTCAAACCAACTAACCAGCTGCCAATGAGTCAATTCCAACTCAGGACAACTCTACGTATGTCAGAGCAGAACTGTATCTGTAGAGTTTCCAATGGTTGCTTTTTCAGAAATAGATGGCTAGGCTTTCCTCTGAGGTGCCTCTGTCTGAGTGGACTTGAACTTCTAACTTTTTCAGTTGTACCACTCAAGGTTTTCTGGGTGTGTCTAAAGTTGGAGAGCCACTTGTGTTCTTGTCCTAGCTCTGCTACTCACTTGCTGTGTGAACTTAGTGTCTCACTTATCTGAGCCTCAGCTTCCTTCCCTTAAGAAGGACTGATAACATCTGTGCTGTCTCTCTCCTAGGGCAGTCGTGAGGTTTATGTGAGCCAAATCACCTGACAGTGCTTTAAAAAAAAATTGCTTTAAATGTGGGTATACTGTTGTCTATGTTACACTTGATAGACTCTCAGGAACTGAAATGGGTTTCATAAAGTTTACTATAATTTTATCAGAAGTCACTAATCTACTAGAAACCCGAATGGCAAAAGAGAAAAACCAACATAATTTTGATACTACAAAAGAACTACACAAGAGCGGTGGTTATTAACTCTCATTACAAATAAGAATCATAGATAGGAGTTTTTAAATCTACTTAAGCTAGGGTTCCCTCCAAGATGGAGTTCTTTTAACTTTATCTAAAAGGTCAAGGGAGCCCTGGAGGCTCAGTGTCAAGAGCTCAGCTGGTAACCAAAAGGTTGATTGTTGGAATCCACCAGCCACTCTTGGAAATCTTATGGGGAATTTTTACTCTGTCTTATAGGATCACTGGGAGTTAGAACTGACTCCACAGCAATAGATTACAAGGTTAAGATTAAGGCAAAAGCTTTACCTTTGAATCCAGGGAGGGAAACCTGGGTTGTGGCAGCTTTTGTGAGTGAGGTCAGAGCTATTTCTGTCTTTTCTGGTTGTCTGTTTATTCTCTAAGCCTAGCAGTATCTTAGTATTCTTCCTTAACAGACACCTTCTCTTTAGTTGGTTAGCCCCCAAAGCTCAGGACTCTACTTCTTATTCCTGAGTAAGCTAGCACAGTTTCTAACACACAGGAAGATTCAACAAGTGCATGATAGTTACACAAGTGCTGAGGCTAACTGGAGCAGATTAAATCTAAATTTCCATGAAGCAAAGAGGCAAAATGCATAAATTTCCTGGCATTTACCTGCGAGTGCTCAGCAAATGGTTATGGCAGTGGTTTTGGAACACCGGAAACCCTGGCGGCTTAGTGGTTAAGTGCTGTGGCTGGTAATCAAAAGTTGGGAGTTTGAATCACCAGGGGCTCCTTGAAAACTCCATGGGACAGTTCTATGTGTCTTATAGGGTCATTATAAGCTGGAATCAACCTGATGGCAGTGGGTTTCGTTCTGGGTTTTTTTGGAGACACTAAGGTAGGTAAGACTTTAATGACTTTATGGTCTAAGACACAGGCTGGCAAACTATGGAGTACTGCCTGTTTTTGTAAATAAAGTTTTATTGGAACATAGCCATGCTCATTAATTCATGTATCATCTGTGTGTTTGTCCTGCAGTGGCATTTTAAGTAGTAGCTATAGAGAATCTATGGCCTGCGAAGCCTAAAATATTTACCGTCTGGCTTTTTACAGAAAATATGTTCTGACTCCGGTCTAAGGCTATAGATTCAACACAACATGTGTGCTGGATATTCTCACTTTTCCCATTCAGGTCAATTTCTACCTCTTACCCGCTGTTCTGAACATCTGGTGGCTGGCCACATGGTAGGGTTTAGAGTAGTAGTTCTCAAAGTGTGATCCTAAGTTCGGTACCACACCAGCGTCACCTAGAGGCCTAGGATCAGTGCCACACCAACATCTCCTGTGGTCCTAGGATCAGTGCCCCGCCAGCATCCCCTGTGGTCCTAGGATCAGTGCCCCGCCAGCATCTCCTGTGGTCCTAGGATCAGTGCCCCGCCAGCATCACCTGTGGTCCTAGGATCAGTGCCCCGCCAGCATCACCTGTGGTCCTAGGATCAGTGCCCCGCCAGCATCACCTGGAGTCCTAGGAGTAGCGTGACACCAGCATTCTCTGTGGTAAATTCTCAGGTCCTAACTCAACCTCTCAGAGGCCGAGATCTGCAGTGGGGGTCAGCATTCCTTATTTTAACAGCCCTCCTGGTGGGGCTGATGTGTCTTCAAGTTTGAACTGCCTTGCTCTTTAGCTCCTGGTTGTGTTCTGTCAATGGGGAGATGCCAGGGATTCAGGAAGGGAGGAAAGGGAGCAGGGTAGAGATGTTTATTGCCTATGGGGTTATTTTGTTTCTGACACTGTCATGGACTGACTTGTGTCCCCCCAAAAATATGTGTAGCCATGTGGCTGGGCCATGATTCCCAATATTTTGTGATTGTCCTCCATTTTGTGATTTTCCTATGCTGTATGTTAAAGGATTAGGGTGGGACTTAAATCCCTTCATAGGATCACCGCCCTGCTCCACTGTAAAGGGAGTTTCCCTAGACTAGGGCTTGCCCCACCGTTGATCCTTTCATCTCATAAGAGATAAGAGGAAAGGGAAGCAAGCAGAGAGTTGGGAAGCTCACACCATTGTGTTCTTCAGACCTGAGGTTCCTGCGCCAAGATACTCCCTTAACAAAGACTGATACAACACAAGGACTTTCTTCCAGAGCCGACAAGGGGCTTCCCCTGGAGTGGACATCCTGAGTTTGGACTTGTGACCTACTGGACTTTGTAGGAATAAAGCTTCCTTTGTTAAAGCCATCCACTCGGTGTTATTTCTCTTAGGGTAACACTAGCTGACTAAAACAAACACTGAGCATCTCAGCTTGTGTAAAGTCGTCCTCTCCACACTACCTTCTCAGTACTGGATTCCATTAACCACAACCGTTCCCTCCCCTCACCCTTTTACCAAAGTAATTAACAGAAACCTCTGCTACTGAACTTGGGGTTTGTACCAGCACCGTGGTTCTCTGTAACTTTTTCATCTGTTTGTAAGGAATTCCTTTTTTAAGTGCTTCTCAAATACTCTGATTTGAATGTATTTATTGCTAAGACCTTGACCAATGCAACACATAAAATGTTAATTTGTAATGTGCTTTGGGGAGCACAGAAAATCTCTACAGGAATTCTTTAGGGGTAATACACACCTGAAGTCCTTGGGCAGTGCAAATGATTAAAGTACTCAGCTACTAACAGAAAGGTTGGAGGGTTGAGTCCACCCAGAAGCACCTCAGAAGACAGGCCTGGTGATCTACTTCTGAAAAATCAGCCACTGAATACGCTGTAGAGCACAGTTCTACTCTACACATGTGGGGTTGCCATGAGTCAGAAGTGGCTCCATGGCAACTATTTTTAGATCTTCAACTAATGAACCCCCAAAGGAGACTAGTGATTGATCAAACGATGGCTGCCTCGTATCAGTCAGATGGCCCCTTTCTTCGAAACCTCACAACCCCCTCTCCATTCACAGTCTTGTATGAAAAGTGACAAAAAAATAACAATTCTTCTGAAAGACACCTCATCCCTGCCCCAGTATGTGTGTCCTGCTGGCCTGTTAGATTTTCCTTTGGGAATCAGAGGCCTAGTGCCAATCACTGCCGTGTGGGCTCTTTGCTGTTCAATAAATGCTAATAAACCATGATCTGCAAGCCTGGTGATCATTCTGCTGCCTGAACCAAAACGCAAGGGCAAAGACTACTTGGGTCTGAATTGGATTTGAAAAGGCTGAAGGAACAGGCTTTGAGTGCGCAGTGGAAATGCCAGTTGAATATTAATTATAGCGGCACTGCCGGCCTGTGGAAGGTGCAATGGAGAGAGGTGATGGACTCACCATGGGAATGCTTCTGCAACCAGAATTGCAAAGTGTGGCTTCAGACAGAGCCTGGGGACCCTCGGGGTGGCTTTCTGCACCTCTGCTGGTGTTCAGAGAGGCCTTTCCGGTCTTCTAATTTGCTCTTCTTATTTTCTACTGAGAATCACAAGGATGACTCAGCTAGGAGCCATCTTAGGGGCAGGTTTTAATTAGTGGCTTGGGGATTTGGAAAGAGGCAGTGAGGTAGCTAGGGGTTCCGCAACCTCTTTGCCCCACTAATTATTTCCCACATTCCAAGAAGGGAATGCTTGTGTCTCCAGTGATCCTGACATGTAATTACAGCAAGTCTGCTGGATACAGCAGGCACGTGCAATCAAACACACACAGAGCATGAGCAGCATGGCTGGGAAGAGGAGATCAGGGACAGAGCCTGGCCTGTGGACAAACTGAGCCTTTGGGCCGAAGGTGAATTCCATATATTCCAACTCCTGTCAAAGTTTAAATTATGTATACTGCATCATTTCCTATAGATCTAACTGTCCAACAGATCGTGAGACTAATTGTTTCTTTCCGCTTGAAATGGGAGCCTCTGTAGGTTGTATGTTTTGATGCAATTATGTCAGTCCCAGGCTGGGGGCCAGGGACATTTGAACCACCTGAGGAGTGTGCTAATTGTCCTGAAGTATGCTGCCTGGTGTGTGCCTCATTGCTGTAGTGGTTTTAATGAGGACTCATAATTAAAAACAAGAAGAGAGGCAGGGCTGGGTGCATTCCTCCCACATCAGGAGTTTAGGCTGAGCTCTTTGAAAACCACTTGAGCAAGTTGCCTGTGGTGGGAGCCAGCCAGCTGGGAGGAACATGCCTCTGGTTTAGTTTGTCTAGGAGGCGCGGTTCCAGCTGCTATGGGAGCTGCAATTAGAGCTAGGCCAATGTCAACATGGCTTCTGGTGTGCCAATCCTTCTCCCAGGCTCAGTGTCAGTGCTGGGAGGTGTGTCTGTAGAGAAGCTAGGGAAGGAGGGAGGCTGGAAAGTTATAACAGCTGAAAATACAGTCTGAGACCCTGAGGGAGTTTATTTGACAGACTGGACTAGGAAGACACATGCAGGTCTGTCTTCCCTGTGATTAATTATGGTGGGCTAGGAGTCTGATCTGGGTTTAGATGATGGATTTTGCCTCTTGTTAACAGCATATCCTTGGCAAGCTGCTTAACGTTTTTGAGTCTCAGTTTGTTGACCTGTAAAATGGGGATAGTAATACCACAAATAATACCAACAATACAAATACAGTGCTGAATGTGTCTTGATGGCAGCAAGGACATAAAACTCAGGAATTTCTATATCCCTTATGGACAATCAATTCTTTTTGCCTCTATGGGATCCATCATCTCATGACTGTACTTCTCTGTGCCTTGAGATTAGTACCACGAAGAACATTACCAGGATGGAGACAAAAGATAATTTATAGCTGAGCCCAGTGGCCCAAAACAGAAGACAGAAAAGGGAGCAAAGGAGAGGCTGGCCTTCTCCTGAGTCAGGGGAGTCTCAGCCTAGGTGTGCTGACTGGCATCGTGGGAGAAGGCAATGCAAGAAAGAAGAATCTAGAACATGGCTGGAAGGCTTAGTCATCAGGCCCTCAAGAACAGTTGCTATTCCTGGGACTTTGACCATTGGATCATCATCTAGACTTTGCCTCTGGGAAAGAGAAGAAAGGGAGGAGGCTTTCCTGGTATGGGGAGACGTTCCACCCCCATCTTTGCCTCCTAGACTTGGGGTCAATACTAAATATGAGAGCAATGAGACAATTCACTGCTTCCATTGGCCAAGGCATGGTGTTAGCTTTGGGAAGTCCTAGGTGGAATCATACATGACTCAGGATCCAGTGTTATAACAGGAGAGAGAAAATGCACAAGTGGCAAGAGGTGAGCTTATACTGAGTTCTGCAAGTAATGTGTGAAGAGCTTTGGGAGCCCCGGCTCTAGGGACAGCTTTATAGAGGAAGTGAGCTGAATCTGAGATTTGATCTTTCAGCAGGCATTCTAGGCAGAGGACGTGGCTCCAACAAAGGCACTGATATTAACAAGCACAAAATGTGTTCAGAATGGCAAGTAGTTTGTATGGGGTTTCTGCTAGGTCCTGTTAGAATAGTCTCCTAATGTTCCTTGTGGTACTAGGCTTTGAGCCTGGTGAGGTAGGTCAGGTTTAGGATATAGGGGCCCAGTGAAGACCTGGTTCAGGAATTGGGAGCATAAATAGAGCATACAACACTATGTGATTTGGGAATTATCTTAATATCCTTTAGTTTCCTTCTCTGCCACCTGCCTCCCCTTCCCCCTCCACAATCTATATTTGTGATTTGCTAATGCTCAGCCAGTCAGCAGGTTTCGATTGACTTACTAGTGGCTTTAATTATCTTTTTCAAGAGCTGGATCAGTCTGGCTTTTAACACATCTACTCAAAAAAAGATTTCGTATTGGAAGCTTGTGTGAAGACTTGAAGGGCATTTAAGAGTGAACTGAATACGTGATTTCACAGATGAGAATCAGGAATTTAGAGGAATTTGGAGCCTTTACAAGTTCTCCAGACCAGCCTCCTAGTTTTGCAGATGGAGAAGCAGGAGAGGGGAAGAAAAGTCTCTCAATAAGAAGTTTGCAGATTTTGGAACACTGGTCTCCTGCCTCAAAAGCCAGGCTCTTTTTTCTATACTGTGGAGAGGTAATATCTTGTTCCTGAACTAGGACATTTTCAGCTGAATCTTGGGTCATGATCACAAACTTGTCTGTTGACTTTGGGAAAAGTATCAGGCCTCGGTGTTTCCATCTATAAAATGTGACAAGAAACCAAATGGTGTTTGCAAGGAGCAAGAAAATAAGATGTATTTGTTGTTCATTCTATTTAATCAGACAGCAACTGATGCCAGTTATTTGGATAAACCAAGGATCTCTGTAAAAGGGTCTTCCAGGCAGAGGCGTCTGACTCCCCATGCTGTCCTGCCAGCCAGCCTGAAGAACTCCCATGCCTGCTTCTTCTTTAGGATGAGATACCACAAACTGTCATTAAAACAGACTAGTTACCAGGCTAGGACCTCTCATTAGGTCGTAACATTCATTAAGGCAATGAAATGAATGGTGTCCTCTGATTATTTTGAGCCAACTGACTGGAGCCAAGAGGATTGGTAGCAGGTCCTCAGGAAGCCACCAGTGGGCTGGTTTGGTGAAAACACCATTATCTCACGGAGTAGCTGTAGGTAGCACAGTGCCTTTGATTATATGACTTGGTCAAGGTTATATCCCCCTCTCTGGGCCTCTGTTTCTTGCTTTTAAAAAAGAAGGAAAGTTTGGGCAAAATCTAGCAAAGGTTAAGTTGCCCAGTATTCTAGTGCTCATTCTCAAAAGTGAACCCTCTTTGTTCCATGTAGCAATCTGTTAACAGATGTGCTTCTCTTCACATAGTTGTTTCTCACATCCATTAAAAGGTCCAGATGTTTATAATTGTGTGTGTCTGTGAGAGACAGAGAGAAAAGGGACAGTTGTATTAAAGGGAGGATTGGGGCTGCGAAGCAGCTGATGGGGTTCAGAATTCATTTCTTCTCTATAGAGGGGAGAACTCACCTGCCATGGGGCCTGGTATTTTGTCATCTTATCCTTTTGGGTTAATCTCTGCATTTTTAAAAGTCCTGAAATGGATTGCCCACTTAATCTCTGGCTGATGAGATGGTTGAATAAACCCTGTTACGGTGTGTCAGGAGACCCAGTTCTGGTCTCAGCTCTGCTTTCAATTAACTGATGAACTTGGACAGAATGGAAACCTGGTGGTGTAGTGGTTAATAGCCTCAACTGCTAACAAAAGATCAGTAGTTCGAATCTACTAGGCACTTCTTGGAAAACCTGTAGGGTAGTTGTACTTTGTCTTACGGGGTTGCTGTGAATCAGAACTGACTTGACAGCAGAGTGTTTTGGTTTTGGTCGGAAATGTCTTCTAGTTCATCCTGTGGGTACATGAGTTAGCTGGAGTAGGAAGAGATCTTGACACTGAAGAAGGCTCTTTTTAGTTTAGTCAAGTGTCTGGTTAGTTAGTCTTCCCTTGCTGCACTGGAGTGTGACCACAGAGTTTGATGTTACTTCTGTGTTCTGAGGGGTCTTGGTTCTTGTGTGGTGCCTGTGTTGCCTGGCGTAACTTTTCTCATGCCTGACTTCTAGGGCCCTGTCATCTCAAGGACTGGCCCCTCTCATTGAGACTGTTAGGGGCAGGATAGTTTCCCTGACAGTGGCAGTCTTAATATAGATGGAGGAAGGTTTTAGGAACACTCAGCTGCTAATCCAAATGTTGGTGATTCGAATCCACCGACCAGCTCTGTGGGGGAAGCCCTTGCAGTTGGTTACTTGTAAACATTATAGCCTAGAAAACCCTATGGGCAGTTCTGCTACATCACATAGAGTCCCTCTGAGTTGAAATGGACCCAACAACACCTAACAACAACAGTAACAATATGCTTGGAATCATCACTTGTCAATTTGTCATACTGTAGTGGCTTGTATGTTGCTATGATCCTGGGAACTACGTACTAGTATTTCACGTACCAGCAGGGTTGGAGGACAGATTTCAGCGGAGCTTCTAGACTTGAAAGAGTTGGCAATCTACCTCCTGTAATTCAATGTAGTAACCAAAATGGAGCACGATGATATAGAGATATTCTTGCAGCTTTATTTACATAATAAGTGACTACCACAAATTTATTGGCTGGGAGATGCTGGAGATACTGATGGAGATTATAGATGATTTAATATTCTCTTCCTCCACTCCTAAGAGCAAGCAATTGGGCACCTTGAGTGAGTCCACAGCTTGTGTCGGGGACAGAGGTGTCCTAGCTCTGGCTTCCCTCTGGCAAGCTGGAATTTGTGGCTACTCTGATCTCTTAACAGGAATTTGCGGCTCTGAATCTCTGGATATTACAGTTACCCTAGGGTCACCATGAGTCTCAGATCCGACTCAGTGGCACTTGGTTTTGGCTTGGCTACCCTCTCAGCTGCTAAGTGAAAGGTTGAAGGTTTGAATTCACCCAGAGGCACCTCAAGAGAAAGGCTTGGTGATCTCCTTTTGGAAAACAAGACATTAAAAATTCTATGGAGTGTTGCTCTCCTCTGACACTCATGGGGTTGTGATGACTTGGGTTGACTCAACGGCAACCACTTTTTTAATGTCTACTGATTTGAAAAAGAAAATCTAAGATTCTCTTAAAAGGTTTTAGGGGGTCCATTCTTCCCAAACAAGGCTGCTACTCTCCTGTTTTTGCACATTTTCCCTGAAACCAGCTCTCACCTATGATTTTCTTCAATATTAATGTAAACCCAAAATCAAACGTGTCATTGTTGATTTGATCCCGACTCATAGCGACTCTATGGTAGTCACAATATGTTGGAGCAAGACACTTAACACACCAAGTTATTCCGATGCTGTAACTGGTCTCACAGAAAAATTTCTTGAATTGGAGAACATTAGAATCAGTCCAAGACCCTCCTGGAGACTTAGGGGAAACTGCGGTTCAGTACGGTGAAGGGATTTTCCCAGAGTCACAAGAAACGGCTATTGGAGCCAGCCTTGAAATCTGCTCTCTGACTCCTAGCTGTTTTCCGCAGTGCTACTTGCCTGCTTGGAAACCCTGGTGGCACAGTGATTAAGTTAGGTCTGCTAACCAAATGGTTGGCAGTTTGAATCTGCCAGGGGCTCTTTGGAAACTCTGTGGAGTTTCCTATAAAGAGTGTCCTGTAAGGTCACTGTGAGTTGGAATCGACTCTATGGCAGAGGGTTTCTTTTTTGTTTTGGGGGGCTGCAGGGAGAACCTTAGGTGCAGCAACTCCTCCGCTGTCGCTAGGTGGCACCAGAACACTTTTGAACTAAAAAAGACTCCCTGTTTCAGCTCCTGGCCGAAAATGCCCTAATCCTTATTGCATGCATACTGAACTTCTGGCTGAGCAGAGCTTCTCTTGCAAGTGCTTGGGCCGTTGCTCAGGCTCACT
The DNA here is from genome assembly GCA_028571685.1 of Heterohyrax brucei. Classification (NCBI taxonomy): domain Eukaryota; kingdom Metazoa; phylum Chordata; class Mammalia; order Hyracoidea; family Procaviidae; genus Heterohyrax; species Heterohyrax brucei. The sequence continues at coordinate 179,414,065 of CM053141.1, forward strand.
ATCACTACTTTCTTAGTGAAATCCTGCTTGTATTCCAGTCCCTGGAGGTGTTGCTTGATGCAGTGTGCACTCCTGTGAGACTGGCTTCTCCTGGGGCCTTTCTGCACTGAATCGAAGTTCTGGCTGGGGGACCAGCTCATGGGGAGCCTTGACAGGGCAGTGCAGCCAGAAATTCTGGTTCTCCTTAAGTGCTAGTGTCTACCTTATTGGAGGCACTTGTGGTAGTTATGTGGGACTTTACCAATCCTCACCTTCTGTGCAGGAGAACCAGGTTCAATTCCCAGCCAGCATACCTCATGTGCAGCCACTACCTGTCTGTTAGTGGAGGCTTTCGAATTGCTGCGATGCTCAACAGATTTCATTGGAGCTGCCAGACTAAGATGAATTAGGAAGAAACCTATGGTGATCTATTTCCAAAATAGTCAGCCAGTGAAAATTCTGTGGGTCAGAATGGTCCAGGTTTGCCATGAGTTGTGGGATGACTTAACGGCACCTGACAACAAGAAAGACATCTTCCTTAATCGCTGAAGTCTTTGGGTGTGCAGTCTGGCTGAGGGTACATGGCGTAGTCTTCCCCCAGGTCACACTGTCAGTCTGTGTCAGAAGTGGGATGAAATTTTGACTCTTGGGCACCACAGCTGGTGCTAACCACTGCACCAACTTGCCTCTCAAGGCAACGCTCCAAAGATTAGACTCTGTCGTACAGTCTCTCCAGTCTCATCTCACAGTTGCATAGGTCTGTGGTTAAGAGTGCAGGCTTTAATTTCAGAATCCTTGGGTTTTTTTTCAAAGATATTTTACTGGCTTTAAGTGAAAGTTTGCAATCCAAGTTGATTTGCCATATAAAACCCTGCACACACTGCTATGCAACTCTAGTTGCCATTTCTACCCTGTGACAGCACACTCCTCCTTTCCACCCTGTGCTTCCCGTGTTCATTCAATCCATTTCTGTCCTCCCATCTCCATGCTCCATGTTACCTCTGACAGGAGCTGCTCCAATAGCCTCGTGTATATATTTAAGCCAAGAAGCACACACTTTACTAGCATTACTGTAAGTTTTATAATCTAACCCAATTTTTGTCTGGAGAGTTGGCTTCAGTACTAGTTTAAGTCCTGGGTTAGCAATGAGGCTGGAAGCCATGTTCTCAGGGGACCCTCAAGGAATATGGGACCATCAGGTCTTATCTTTTAATAAAGTTCTAGATCTGCACACCCATTTTTCTCCTGCTACACCAGGGGCTCTACATTGTGTAGGACAGTCATTGGTGGTGACCAAGCAACATCTAGTTCTTCTGGTCTCCTTATCACATGGCCGCTTCTGTCTCCTGGGCTCATATTTTCCTCCTTTTTTCCCTTTTGCACCAGGTGGATTGGGACCAGTTGGTGTTACTTAGGTGTCAGCTTGCTAGCTTTTAAGAACCCAGACACTGCTCATCAAAATGAGAGGCGGAACATTTTCTTAAAAAAAAAAAAAAAAGTTATACTAATTGATCTAGATGTTCCCTGAGACTATGGTCCCCCAAACCCTCCCCCTGCTACTCTGATCTTTGAAATGCTGGGTTGTATTTAAGAAACTTCTTAGCTTTTGGTGTAGTCCAGCAGTGTTAATCTTCCTTCTACTGAATGCTATCACTTAACACAATTCCCATTTAAGATGTAATCTATGAATGCCCTTCTGTCTTCCTCCCATATCTTGTAATGATCAAAGATTATTTTCTTCTGTGCTTAAATCTTTTCCTGAGTCCTTATAATAGTGGTCTCATACAATATTTGTCCTTTGTGACTGACTAATTTTACTTGGAAACCCTGGTGGTGTAGTGGTTAAGTGCTCCAGAAGGCTGACTGTTTGAATCTGCCAGGTGTTCCTTAGAAACTCTATGGAACAGTTCTACTTTGTCCTGTAGGGTTGCTATGAGTTGAAATTGACTAAGTGGCAATGGGATGGATGGGAATTTCACTCAGCATAATGTCTTCTAGATGACCCTATGTTATCAGATCTTTCCCACAATCACTGTTGTTCTTTATCATTGCATAATATTCCATTGTGTGACTATACTATAGTTTGTTTATTCATCTGTTAATAGACAACTAGGCTGATTCCATCTTTTTGCTACTGTGGACGGTGCTGCAATAAACACTGGTGTACATGTATCTATTTATGTGACAGCACTTATTTCTCTAGGATATATTCCAAGCAGTGGAATTGCTGGATCATGTGGTATTACTATTTCTAGCTTTTTAAGAATGTACCAATCGATTCCCAAAGTAGTTGTACCATTTACATTCCCATCAGCAGTGTAGAAGAGTTCCAGTCTCTCCACAACCTTTTCAACATTGATTATTTTGTGTTTTTTGGGGGTAAACATCAGTGTTATTGGGTTAAGACGGTATTTCATTTTAGTTTAGATTTGGATTTCTCTAATGGCTGATGATGGGGAGCATTTCCTCACGTACCTGTTAGCCGCCTGGATGTCTTCTTTGGTGAAGTGTCTGTTCATCTCCTTTGACCTTTTTTTAATTGGGTTATTTGTCTTTTTATTGTTGAGGTTTCACAGTACCTTGTAGATTATGGAGATTAGATGCTGATCTGATTTGTGGTTGCCAATTTTTTTTTAACTCTTTGAGTGAAGCCTTTGGGTGAGCATAAGTGTAATATTTGGTTCCCATTTGTCTATTTTCTCTTCTGATATTTGTGCATATTTAGTAATATTTTGTAGTCCGTTTGTGTCATGTGTTTGGGCTCCCAGCATTGTTCCTGTTTTTTCTTCCATGATCTTCATCATTTTAGAGTTTGTATTTAAGTCTTTGATCCATTTTTATTTAAGTTTTTATGCATGATGTGAGATATGGTTGTTTTTTTTTTTTTCAGATAGCCAGCCAAGTGCCGTCGAGTCGGATCCGACTCATGGCAACCCTAATTTTGCCAATACCATTTCTTGAAGTGAGTATTCTTTCCCCAGTTCATGGACTTTTGGACCTTTCTCAAATATCAGCTGCTCATAGGTGGATGATATTGTATCTGGATTCTCTATTCTGTTCCATTGGTATATGTATCTGTTTTGACTACTGTGGCAGTATAATAGATTCTCAAGTCTGATAGTGTAAGACCTCCCACTTTTTTTTCTTCTTCAGTAATGTTTTATTTGCCTAGGGCTTCTTCCCTTTGTATATAAAGTTGGCCATTTGTTTCTGCATCTCATTAAAAAATGATGTTGGGATATTGGGATTGCATTGTGTCTGTAGATGGCTTTAGGAAGAATGAACATTTTCATGATGTTAAGTCTTCCTATCTATGAGCAAGTTAGATTTCTCTGCTTATGTAGGTCTCTTTTAGTTTCTTGCAGTAGAGTCTTGTGACTTTCTTCGTGTAAGTCTTTTACACCTCTGGTTAGATTTATTCCCAGTTGTTTTATCTACTTAGGGGCTACTGTAAGTGGTATTGATTTGGTGATTTCCTCTTTGACGGTCTTTTTATTGGTGTAAAGATGTTCAACTGAGTTTTATATACTTATGTTATATCCTGATAGCTTTTGAAAACTCTTCTATTAGTTCCAGTATTTTTTTTTTTCTTTGTGGATTCTTTAAAGTTTTCTGTGTATAAGACCATATCATCTGTAAACACAGATATTTTGGCTCCTTCCTTACCAATTTGGATGCCTTTCTTTCTTTATCTTGTCTGATTGCCTGGCTAGAACTTCCAGCACAATATTGAATTAAAATGGTGAAAATAGGCATCTTTGTCTGGTTCCCATTTTCAAGGGAAATGCTATGAGATACTTTCCATTTAGGATGATGTTGCTATGTCCTATAGGTTCTAGTAGGATATGTTTTCAATCTCATTTGACTCTCTGAATTTCTTCATTCTTTCTTTGATTTCCAGATGTTTTTGAGTAAAGGTGTTATTCAGTTTCCACGTGTTTGATTTTTTCACTCTTGCTTCTTCTGCTGTTGATTTTGGCTTTTATGGCTTTATGGTCTGAAAAGATGCTTTGTGATATTTGATGCTTTCGAATTTTTTAAGACTTACTCTATGGCTTAATATGCCGTCTATTCTGGAAAATGTTCCATGTGCACTGGAAAAGAAAGTATATTTATCTGTCATTGGATGAAGTGTTCTGTATATGTTCATGAGGTATAGTTGGTTGATTGCAGCATTTAGATTTTGTGTAGTGTTTATTGAACTTCCTTCTGGATGTTGTGTCTGTCACTGAAAGTGGTGTGTTGAAGTCTCCAGCTGCTGTCTATCTCACTTTCCAATACTGTTAGAGTTCACTTGATACATTTAGAAGCTATGTTGTTGGGTGCATAAATATTTAATATGATTATGTCTTTCTGATGTATTGACCCTTTAAGCAATATATAGTGAACTTCGTTGTTCACACTGGTGTATTTATACTTTAAAGTTCATTTTATCTGAAATTAATGTTGCCACTCCTATTCTTTTTTGAATGCTGTTAGCTTGGTATGTATTTTTCCACCTTTTGGCTTCAGTTTGTTTGTATTTTCAAGTATAAGGTATGTCTGTTGTAGGCAGAGTATAGACAGATAAATTTTTTGGTCCATTCTGCTACTCTTTGTCTCTTTATTAGTGCATTTAACCTGTTTACATTCAATGTAATTATTGATAGGTATGAATTTAGTGCTGTCATTTTGGTGGCTTTTTTTGTGTGTTGTTGACAGTTTCTTTGTTCCAGTTAATTGTCTGTGCTGAGTTGTTTTCCTTTATGAGTTTCCTTTTATTTCTTGTTAGTTTATATTTGCTGAGACTTCTTGATTTTGTTTCTTAATTTGATGTATAGGATCATTGATTTCCTTTGCAGTTACCTTAATATTTACTTCTAATGTTCTCAGTTTAAACTGGTCTTCAAATTCTTTGTATCACCTTGACTTCCTCTCTATCTGAAAGATCTATGAATACATTAACTTGCCCCTCTTTTTGTTATAATGTTATTGTTGATTTGTTTTTGTGGTTTCCTTGTCTATATTGGTATCTGGATGCTCTATCCTGCATTGTATCTTTGAATATGTATCTAATACTATTGATTTTATAATCCGACTCAATGGCACTTGGCTTGGCTTGGCAATCTAATCTATATATCTGATATTATTGCTTTTCTAATTACAAGTGTTTCTTGTAATTGGAGTTTGTTTTTTTCCCCCCAAATTCTGTAAACTTCTAGCAGCTTTTAAAAGCATTCCTTGCCTCGGGTTTTGCTAAGTTTGATTGTAATAGGTCTTGGCATCTTTTGCAATCTACCTTTTGTGCAGTTTGATAAGCATCTTGGATGGATATCTTCTTGTCTTTCATGGTATCAGGGAAGTTTTCTGTAAAGATAACTTCAACAATTCTTTCTGTATTTTCTATTGTCATACCCAATTTTAGTGCTCCGACCACTCTTAACATTATTTCTCTTGATAGTGTCCCAATAATGCTTAGTGAGTCTTCATTTTTTAAAAGAATTGATTCTACCTGCTTTTTCCTGATATGTGCTCATGTCAGCTGCTTTATTTTCAGTCTCACTAATTCTGCATTCCATTGCCTCAGTCTTGCTCATTTGACCTTCTATTGAATTGTCTAACTCTTTAATTTTATTTTTAATTTCCTGAATTTTAGATTGTTGCTGCTCAAGTATTTCTTGCAACCTGTTTAATTTTTCATCATTTTCTGCTTCGTTTTGCCTAATCTCCTTCCTGATGTCTTGAAGAACTCTAAATATTATTCTTTTACGTTGTACCTCCAATAGTTGCAGTAGGTCTTTTGCATCTGGTAATTTTTTCTGTCTTTGTTTTGGAAGTTTTCTAAAGCCATGGTGGTCAGCTTCTTTAAATGATTAGAGATTGTTGTCTCTGAGCCACTAGAAAGTTGTAATTTGTTTGTTTAATTATTGTATTCTAACATGTCTGTCTGTCTATCTTTTTAGTTTAGCTTTCGAGTGCCCAAATAGTCTGGTTGTTTGAATTATTTTGATTATTGGAGACCTAGAAATTCCAATACCCTATCAGAGGGTGGTTAGAGCTGTGAGCCTACTGAGGAAGGTAGGAGGAGTTCCTGGCTCAGGGGAGCTGGTAGATTTTTTCCCAGGGGGTGACTTCGTTTCCCCCTCCAAGTTTGGGAGAATAGCTCAGGATATGCACATCAGGTGTGCCACTTCTGGCCCAGGTAGTGTGTCAGAGTTGAGTTCCTGCTGCAGAAAAGCAAGGGAAGGTGCTAGGGAAAGGGAGAGAAATCTGCACTAAGGAAATCAAATCTGCAATAGTGTGCAAGCACTTAGCTTATGCTGCTCTGGTGAAAGTCCTCTGCATTTCTGCAGGTGCAGCCATCTGAAACTCAGCTTCCCTACTGAGAAGGATGTGCTGGCCTTACTGTGTCACTTCTCTGTTCAGTCACTTTGCCACCATGCTGCGGTTCTGCTTGGCTTGGTGAAATGGATCCCTTTGTGGATTGCAGATTTAATTCTGGCTAAAGTAGTTGCTTCTCAATCTGCTTCCCCTGCCTTGTCATGCAGTCTGGTCTCTCAGCTTTCCTGCTGATATTCAGGGCTCCTAGAATGTCCTACATAGCCCATTCAGTTGTTTTTCTGGTTCTTTGTTGTTAGAGGGATCCTGGTATGCTTGTGGCTATGCCTCTACTTTAACCCTGACTCCAGAATCTGCATGTTTTAATGCTGCCTCATCACTTGTTAATTATGTGGCTGTGCCATGTGTAGGTAACTTCTCTTTGTCTCAGTTTCTCCCTTTGTTAATTGGGGTGGTTGCAAATGGCCTCAGATATTCTATTGCAGTTCCTCCCCTTAGAAGGAGTGGTATATTCTCCTGTTTCCTTGGAAGTAGGCTGGCCTTGCTTTGACCAATAGAATGTAGTAGTGACAGTGATCATGTGTGAGTTCTGAGCCTAGGTCTCAAGAAGCTTTGTAGCTTCTGTTCTTTTTCTCAGGTCATTGCTCCACGTGACAAATCTTCCTGGCCTCCTTGAAGATCAGAGACTGTGTGGAGAGAGGTCACTGCCTTCTCAACCAAGGCCCCAGACATAGAAATTAGTTCATTCAAAACCATGTGAAGCAGAGAGGAGATGTCTTAGCTGAGTCCATCCCAGCTTTCCCACTCACAGCATCATGAGTAAATAAGTGCTGATTTTATTCACTAAATTTCAGGGTGGTTTATTATATAGCCCAAAAGGAATGAAATAGGGGAGAATTGTAGTATCTACCTTGGTGGGTTTTTTGGAAGTTTACCCAGTGATATGATAGATTAGGCTAGTGCCTTATATATGGTAGCTGTTGGGTTGATTCCTATTCATGGCAACCCCACATGTGTCAGAGTAGAACTGTGCTATGAACAGTTTTTTTGAAGTAGATGGCCAGGCCTTCCTTCTGAGGTGCCTCTGATGGACTTACATCTCCAACATTTCAGTTAGCAACTGTTTTAATCATTTCCATGACCCAGGGCCTCCCTACCAGCACCAAGCTCACAGTAAGATAATCCTACTTGTAACACTTGCTGTGTTCTAGTCACATTGACTTCCTTTCCTGTACATGAGCATACCAAGATTTTTTCCTTTTTCAGAGTTTTCATTGTTAAGTGCTCTCTCTCCAACTGGAAAAGCCCTTCCTTGCCATCTCATTTTCATGGTTATGGTCTTAGCTGGAATGTCTCCTCCTGGAAGAGGCCTTCTCTGCTCAACCTGAGGAATTACTCCATCCCCTCCATTCCTGTTGTTTCACGTAGTGTGCAATTACACACCTATTGGTTTCCTTGCATATTGACTATCTCTCCTTCTAGATGATACGTTCAGTGAGGACAAAGCTGGCTCTGTTCCTAATTTTATCCTTGTTGCCTACTACAAGGCAGTGGACAGCAAATCCTTGAGTGATATTTATTGAATGAGTGAATGAAAACAGGTAGCTAAATCAATCTGTGGCTGAGGTTGGTGGCGCAGGGACAGAATACCCAACACGGAAGGTACTCACTGGTTTACTTGTACTTATTAATCTACAGTGTACTTCTTTGGTGAAATTGTGAACTTTAGTGAGCACAATTAATCAACAATTTTGTCAAAGATTTGGTGAAATGCATGTGAAATTGTGCACTACAGTTAGCGAGTAAATTCAATTAAACCAGTATATACCTTGCTCACTATAAGCTGGTGGCTACAATGTTTACTGGTTAATATACCCCAGGGTTGGTGTCAGGCTTTTTGGAAGACAGAGTAGCCAGGCTAATTTCAGGCACAGGAAACTGCATATGCTGCTTCTACTTCTCATAGCCTTTTTGGTTGATCCCAGTCTCATTTTTGATCAGATGTGCTCCTCATACTCTTTGCCTTGGAAGCCCAACAAGACTATGAGCTTGAATTTCTCACAGCTCGTATCACATCGACATGTACCTGTTATTGTTCTTCTGTATTGCTGAGTTGATTCTGGGTCATAGAAACCCCACAGGACAGAGTATAAATGCCTCATAGGGTTTCCTGTGCTGTAATCTTTATCAGAACAGACCATCAGGTCTTGTCTGTCATGGAGCACCATGGTGGGTTCAAAACACTGACCTTTTGGTTAGCATCTGTGTGCTTAAGTACTGTGCCACAAAGAGCTCTTTCTAGGTACCTCACAGGGGCTTAAAGAAAGTTTAATATATATGTAGATGGATGAATGAATGACTGAGAACATTGGTGGATGGATGAATAGATTGCTGAGTGCATACTCAGAACCGGTAGTTATAAAGAATAATAAAATAGAAAGAACTCCAGGTTGGCAGGCATCTGTAGAAAACCATGTTTATTTATTTTTTGCCCTCTAACATTCCTTCCTCAATTTCCATTTAACCAGCAAAAGATCATCAAAGTATAAAAATGTGCTAAGTATAATCATTAGCATGTTACAGGTAAATAGTCATTATAACTTTTTGCATTGAGGGAGATGACAAGTTAGATTTACAAAGAGGGGCAAGGATAGGTGAAAACTTCAGGTTTGCCTAGGGCCAAGGGGCTTCCCAGGATCTGGGACTTTCAGTGCTATAACTGGGAAAGACCTGGACAAACTGAGACAGTTTGTCACCCTAGCAAGAGAACAGCATCAGAGTGTTGGGCAGGGTTTGGTGTTCAAGAAGAGGGGTCAGGTATTTCCCCAGCATTTCCATCACCTGTTTCCCTTATCACTGAAATAAAAATCCCTTGTGTTCTTACCACTGAATGTTACAGCCTTCCAAGGGTTTTCACATCTCTCACATAATTTTGAATTGATCTCATGCCAAGCCTGGATGTAGGGCACTTCTAACCTAACCTGAATGTGTGACATCCTCCTTCCAGACTCCTGGCTCCTAGAGAGGACAGAGGTCAAACAAAGGCTGAATCACAGATCTCCTGATGCCAGTATTCCTCCCAGTGCTCTGGTTTTTCTTGAAACATCCCACCTGGCTCCTCATAAGTTTCAGGAAAGAGCAGGAATTATATGGGGGAAGAGAAGCCCTAAGATTCAAATTCTGGCTGTACTGCTCTACTGCTTTGGCTGGTGTGTCCACTTGCCCTTCTTTAACAATCCTCATTTAGGATTTCTCTGAATACCCACCAGGTATCTACCTGTGTCACTTTGTGGCAGAGATGATGAAAGAGATCCAGGGAATTGGCTCCCAGATGAATGACCCTGACAGTCCACCTTTGATAGATAATGCCCACAGGACCAGCTCAGCCTACCATTTGCTAAACTTTTGGTATCTTTGCTCAAGAGTTACTCAAGTAATAGGCCAGCTCATTGTTGGTTGTCATGATTCTTGAGCTCAAAGACTTGCCCCACTATCCATCCCAGTATTTTTGCCTAATATAGGCCCTGACTTACAGAGAGATGGCCCAGTAGCCCTTCCTGACTTATTTAAAAAGACTTGAGATAGGCTATCTCTGTCTACAGTAGATGCAGTGTCCCTTAAGAAGAGAAATTTCAAGAGAAATCATCCATTCTTTTATCTAATCACTGTTTTGAGCTCTTTTATCTTTTTGGCCTTTATTTTTTATCCCTAGGGAAGTCTTAAGTAATGTTTCTTTTCCTTACGAGTCTCTTTAATTTCAGCAAAGCATACACTGCAGTGTCTTACAAGTGGTGGTAACTTAGCATTAGCTGAATTAATAGGGTTTAATGCTAGCCTTACCCTTTAAGATGTCAGTGTTTGGCCTCTGAATTGCTCTATCATATGGGCCTATTCTAGGTGCAGATGTGCTTAGATCTCCTGAATTAGAGTTTTCTTGTTCTACAAGCTGAATAAGGATGGGTAATTTTATTTAAAAATAAATAAAATAAATAGCTTTAAAGAAAGAGCACTTCCCCTGTCCTCTCTGCAGATTCCCCAGTGTACGTAACATGAAGTCTGGCAGTCAAAACATAGGGTTTCTGATACACTCATATCCGTTGGCATGCTCTTTCTCCCTGCTTTTCACCCCAGCTATAACCAAACAGCCCTCCAAAGTGTCTATGGCACTGAGTTCAAATCTCGTTTTGGTCTCCAGATGTGGTTGTCTTTGGCTGAAAGACAAAAAGTAGATCCTACTCTCTGTGGTTGGAAGGGATCTTAACTTTGGCATAGGTCTCATTATAATACATTCAAGATGATACAGTTGTCTCTTGGCACTGAGAGGTACCATGATGGTTAGACAACCCAGAAACTTTCACATCTTAGACATTGCCTGGGTTGATATGCTTCTTGGAATCTTGAAAATTTATGATCCAGTTGTATTAGGGTCATCTGCAGGGCTAGCAGGATATATGTGGGCTCAAAAATCTGAGAACTGACTATAACAGAAACAGCCTCCTTGCAAAACCCATGTTGTTTGTTATCTGGCAGCAGACAAAAACTAGAAGTCAGTGGGTTTCCAGCCCTATTTTGCCCCTTATGGCCAGCACTTCTAAGGAAGTCAAGACTTGTGGGGAAAAATAGAGTAAGACCACACATTCTGACTCTGCAAAGATGAAAGTTCCTTGCTTAGTTATTGGACAGTATCTCTAAGTTTGTACAGACTTCTACAGGCCTCTCAGATGGTCAGTGTACTCTTGGATCTCCGATGGCTGCCCCTCCTTGAGGACCGGGACATATCCATCTGTCCATTTGAGTAGGCTCCGGGAGACACTGCCCAGCTGGGCCCCAGAAGGTGCTCTCCGGATGCGAATTTGGCTGAGCAGGCCCCTGAGTGTAGGTCATCCCCCATGTGATCTCTGCTGCTTCTCTCTCCGGAGAGTGCCCAATCCTCCATGTGCTTCCATTTGAGAGAGGAATTGATCTTTGGCGTGCTGGCTCTGAAGTCCTGTGCTGGGACAGGTGGCTCTGGACAGAGGGTGGGCTGAGCCCCTTCAGGGACATGGTGTGGCCTCTGTTTACTTCTCCAACTCTGAATTTCCAGGTCTCTTTTGTCCTTGGGGAGTTTGTCCAATTTCTGAGCTTTTGAGATCAGAGTCTTCCCATAGGTCCCTCGTACAGACAGGACAAAGTACCTGGTAGGAAATGACAGAATAAATACATTGTAGGATTTTTATAAATTTACAGAATTTCAGCATTGACAAAAACATTAGATCCCAACTGCACACCCAGAGCATGTTCCTCTTCATTGTACTCTTCACTAGTAGTTATCAGACCTATGCCTGGGTGCCTCTGGTATTGGAGAACTGAAGGACAGCAGCAGCAGCAACAGTAATGAAATGAAATAGTTCAATATTTATGTACCATTTTTATTATGTGGCAGACTATTCTAAGTGCTAGACATATTATTAACTAATTTTATTCTTCTAATAAATTTTTAAGGTTGTTTCTTTTCTTTTTGCTTTTCACAGGAAACTGAAGGTACCTAGAGATTCAGTGACTTGTTCTAAGCCATAGACTGGCTGAGTTGTGGTCAGAACCAAGCCCTCTGGATCCAGAAGCTTTGCCTTTGTCTCCCACACACGAGGAAGTCCATTCTGCTATAAAGCCCCTCTACTTTAGGCAAATTTACTTTGAAATGTCAACTGTTCGTGGAACTCAAGAATGTTTAAGAAGTTTCTAAGTACATACATAAGTTTTCTTGAATCCATGGCCATGTTGACTTTACAGAGTCACTGTACTGTTGTGATTTGCCATTTGAAGAAACCGAGGCCCATAGTGACGAAGGGATTTTTCCAAGGTCTTCCAAGAAGTTAACAGATCTCCTTGATGCTATGCTAAGCTAGGTTTTTTTCCCCTGGTCAGACTGCAGATAGCCTGTAGAGGACTCTGGAGTTAGGAGTCTCAACACTACATGTCGAGTCAAAGGCAGTGAGTTTGTTTTCTTTGGTTTTATGAGACCACTGGATGGTAATGGTTGTTTTTCTTGGTTTGTCTGTACACAGAATGTTTCCCTGTTCCAAGTTTGGGAAAGGGAAAGGATGACATGGTGAGTAAAACTATAGGGAAAGCATGTAACAGCTCTGCGTCACTTGGCAACTCTCTCCCCTCTCTACCCACTGCCGTTGACTTGGATCTGAGTCACAGTGACCCTAGAGGTCAGGGTAGAACTGCCCCATAGAATTTCCAAAGAGTGCCTGGTAGATTTGACTCTGGGTCTCAGTTTATTATCTAAAAAGTAATCCAATTGTTCCAGATCACATCTACGGTCTTTCTAAAACTCGTCTTTTTTTTTTCCCCCAAAGCTTTTTAAACAAAGAGGCTCCCATCTCTCCACTATGTTAAAAAGCTGAAGGCAAGGAGGCTCTGCAGACTACAGTAGCTCTCAGAGAGTCAGACGAGTGTTTCCCCATACAACTCTTTCCCACGGAGGTAATATAGGGTTTCTGCTTGCATTCAAGGGGAGATTCAACTTTTTGCTTGCAAAGTGAAATTTCCTGAGTTTAAACCTTTCCTTCAAGCTGCCACCTTCCTCAGCTATCCATTTACTCAATAAATACTTGTCAGGCCCCCATAATAGGCCCAGCCACAGGGATTAAGCTGTGAACAAGACAGACATGCTCTCGTGGAGCATGCGCATACAGTTATAAGAAGGCAGAAGAGTAAATGTCGATACCTAAGCTGGCCTGGGAGCTCTTCCCTGAGAAAGGAATGTTTGAACTGAGGACTGAGGGACACACAGGAAGTAACAAAGTAAAGGGAGTGATAACCAGAAGCCAAGCAGGGTGCCTGAAGTGCAGATTAAGGACAAGAGTGGGGACATATGGGACAGAAGGGTTGACAAGGCCAGGGCTTGCAAGGACTGGGAGTTCACCATGTTTTGGTTTTCATCCTTTCTTCTAGAGGCCTGGCAAAGCCCTTGGAAGGTTATTAACAGGAAACAAAAGCAACTTTGATGTAATGATAATGAGCAGAGTGAAAGTGTCATAGCCTATATCATGGGGATGGCTATAAAAATGAGAATAGTAGATGGAGTTCAGAAATATACAGCAAGTGGAATCAACTATCAGGACTTAGTGATAGACTAGCTATGGGCATGAGGGCACAGACAATGTGAAGAACTTTGGGGTCTTTATGATCCTGAGTCGGTAGCCTTTGCTGAAAGCAAATCTGTAAGAGATCCAGGTTTCTTGAATGGTGGTGGTGAAAGGAGTAGGAAACCATGAACTAAATCAAGATGCTTCCCAGTTACTCTCAACTTAACATGTCCAAATGAAGGTGGTGAAAATGTAGCTGGAAAGATGCATCCAGAATTCGGAAAAAAAGGCCTGGGCTGGGAATTTATGTAAGAGATTCATCTGTTAAAAAGGATAGCTGTCTCTAAAGTTTACAGAAAAATCCACCATCTTTATAACAAAAATATAATCAAATTAAAAATGGGCAAAGGATACAATCAGATACTTCACCAAAGAAGACATTCAAGCAACTAACAGATACATGAAGAAATATTTGCAATCACTAGCCAATAGGGAAACACAAATTAAAACCACCATGAGACATCATTTCACACTTACATTACTGGAATTAATAATAATAATAAAAAAAAATACAGAAAATAAGAAATGTTGAAAAGGCCGTGGGGAGACTGGAACTCTTATGCAATACTGGTGGGAATATAAAATGGCAAAATCACTTTGGAAAATGATATGATGCTTCCTTCAAAAGCCAGAAGTAGAAAAACAGTATGATTCAGTAATCCCACTCATTGGTGTATATCCTAGAGACATAAGAGCCATCACATGAATGGATATATGTGCACCTATGTTCACCACAGCACCATTCACAATAGCAAAAAGATGGGTAAACTATGAATCTGTAAAGCATCTCACTACGTAGATGAATCTGGAGGGCATTATGCTGAGTAAAATGTCAATCACAAAAGGCAAAATAATATACGAGACTGCTACTATACATACTCCTGAAAAGGTTTACATACAAAAAGAAACAATCTTTGATGATTACGAGAAAGATGGAAAAACACTAAATAGACAATGTATAAATGGTAACTTTGGTGAAGGGTTAGACAGTATACAATACTGGGGCAGCCAGCACAACTTGTGCAAGGTAAGGTCATGGAAGCTCCAGAGACACATCGAAATTCAATATGGGACTGAACTACAAGGCCAAGGGCTGTGGACCATGTTCTCAGGGAATATTTAGCTCAGTTCCCATAACATAGTTTATAATGGAAACATTCTGCATTCTATTTTGGTGAGTAGTGTCTAGGGTATCAAAAGCTTGTGAGCAGCCATCTAAGATACTCCACTGGTTCCACCTCATCTCCAGCAAGGGAGAGTGAAGTAAACCACAGACACAGGGGAAGATTAGTTCAAAGTCTAAGGGACCACTGCTACCACACCTTCACCAGACTGAGTCCGACACAACTAGATGGTGCCCAGCTACCACCACTGACTTGTCTGACAGAGATCACAGTAGAGGGTCCTGGACAGAACTGGAGGAAAAGGTAGAAGAACAAAATTCTAACTCCCATTCTCTGTCACACCAGCACACACAGACGCACAGAGATACTAGAACTGCTGGTCTGACAGACTGGAGAAAACCCTAAGGTACACAGCCCTTGGACACCCTTTTAGCTCAGTAATGATGTCACCCTTGAGGTTCACCATTCAGCCACAGATTACACAGGCCCATAAAACAAAACGAGAGTAAATGGCATACCAGCCCAGGAGCAAGGATAAGAAGGCATAAGGGGACAGATAGGCTGGTAATGGGAAACTCAAGGTCGAAAAAGGGAGTGTTGACAGGTCCCAGGGTTGGCAACAAAACAATATATATATATAGTTTATACAAATATATATACAAAACAATATATATATATAGTTTAATGAGAAGCTAGTTTGCTCTATAAACCTTCATCTAAAGTACAATAAAAAAAAGATATTTAAAGCTCTAATAGTGGTTTCCATGTCCATGGAGAAAATATAAAATTAGAAGATAACCTAGGACCAAGCCTGATGTGTACCAGATGAGTGAGCCAGTGAAGGGGACAAAGAAGGAAACACTGGAGACAAATATGTAAAACCGAGAGTGCTGGGTTCAAGGAAGGTAAGAGGAGACTGTTCAGGGACTAGCTCCTTCCATTGTAGCAAATTAGGATGCTGCATTGTATTTTAACATTAGTCTGTTGGTTATTTTTTTTTTCTGTAAGATAATTTAAATGGATCTATGTTCCTAGTTTAAAAGAAACTGTACAGTCCTTGTATAAGGGTTGAATTAATTAGACCAAGATTAGTGAGGTCACAGCTAGTGGGCTAAATAGCACAAGCCTGGTGAGTGAAATCAATCTCCATTATGGTAAACATAGTTCAGAACAAGTCATTTTAACTACTTTAACTGCACAAATATAATTTTCTATGGCAAACATTCTATCATGTAGGTTTCTGTAATCAATATTGTTTCAAAACTGTAAGTCAAGCTTTCTTGTAACTATTAAAATCTTTTTACTATCAAAAAATCTTGTTGCCTTTCTCAGTAAGGGAAACCCTGGTAGTGTAGCAATTAAGTGCTACGGCTGCTAACCAGCAGGTCAGCAGTTCAGCTCTGCCAAGTGCTCCTTGGAAGCTCTATGGGGCAGTTCTACTCTGTCCTGTAGGGTTGCTATGAGTTGGAATCGACTCGACAGCACTGGGTTTTTTTGGGGGGGGGTCTTCTTAGTTCATTAATTAGTTCTTAATTCAACTTTATGACGACAATACAGAATAAGCAAAGATTTAACTTAGGTGGCATGGTGACTGGCAAGTAAATATTTGCTAGTTTCTCCTAACCTGTTCCTCATCTGTTTAGTAAGTGGTAAAACTGAATGCCTGGGTTTTCAAAGCACTGTGTCAACAGTCTTTCCATACATTTCAAGGAGTCTCATCAAATTGCTGAGAGGCACTGGTACTTCCTAGTAACTCAGGGATAGGATTCTCACCTCCTATGAGGGAGACTGAAGTTTGATTCCCACCAATGCACCTCGTGGTCAGCCACTACCCATCCATCAGTTGAAGTATGCATGTTACTAAGACACTGAACAGGTTTCAGCCAAGGCTCCAGATTAAGACAGATTGGGAAAAAAGGCCTGGCAGTCTAGCCAGTGAAAATCTTATAGATTGCAATGGCCTGATCCACAACTGATCATGGAAATGGTACAGGACCAGGCAGCATTTCATTCCTTTGTGCATGGGGTCACAATGAGTTGGGAGCCAACTCCATGGCAGGTAACCAAAAAAGGAAGTGCCTACTTCAGCCTGGTAGCCTCTGGCTCCAAGTATGCATCCTACTTGAGGCTGAGTTAAAGATAATGGAATTTACAGTTTTTTCTTTCTCCATTCTAAGATACAGAACAGAATGGTTCAGTCCTCGGTCAGTGGTAATCACAGTCCTGTTCGGCTCCAAAAATGGTGACAAAAAATATTTAACCACACATTGGATGCCCCTTCCAATGAGGCTGTCATCCTCATGGCCTCTCGTATGGCTCCTCTCCCCAGCGATGAGGTGAAGAAAGTGTGGGATGGAAGTGTGTCTTCTGAGACCTGCTGCTTGTTCTTAGCTGCTTCTCACCCTGTACTCTCAGGATGCTCTGTTAATTCTATTCACTCTTACCTTGCATTTGGGTCAAATGTATATTGGAATTATCCACGGGACTAAAGGGTTCTTGAGAGAAGGGAACCTGTTTTATCTTTTTATTCCTTCAGCATCCATTACTCATCCATCTCTGGGTGCAGACTATGAGACAGGAATGGTGCTAGGTATTGCGGATGGGAGGATAAGTATGATCCCTTCTTCCAAGTTGTTGATGCTTGGACAGGGACAAAGAGTCACTTATAATAACTGTGGTAAGGGCAATGACAGAGACGCACCCAGGTGGTGGAGTCACACAAGAAAGAGGGACCATTTCAGCCTGAGGAGAATGGGTAAAGTCATGGAAGCCTTTGGGAATTGGTCATGCCTGAAATGGATACAAAGGGGAAGGAGGTTTTGCCTGAGACATTGATCGGAAGGGTATTCCAAGCAGAAGAAACACAGCAAAGGCAGGGAAATGAGAGGGCATGGAGTCTTGAGAGAAGTGGAAGAAGCCTGGTGATTGAGACCAATGTCTGAGGCAGGGACTGGGGAGATTAGGCTGTGGACCCTGACAGGGGCCAAGCAGGGAGGTCATATGAACTGATACATCAAACTGACATTTGCAGAATTCACTGACTCCAATAGTATTTATCACCTTGGTATCTTCAGCCTCCAATTCCATATCAGGGTCCAAGGTTCTAAGGTGTTTTAGGAGGATGAAGTAGAAACCAAATGGAGACCAATGGAGACCAAACTAGCTTAAATAACTGTCAAATTTATTAAAGGGAGCAAGGCCTGAGGATTGCTCTCTGCCTAATTCTAGGGACACAAAAAGTTCTATGTTGCTACATTCAGTATTGCTAAACTGTGTTGTTATGGGCTGTCCATGGTGGCATAGTAGTTAAAAGCAATGTCTGCTAATCAAAAGGTTGCCAGTTAAAGTCCACCAGGCACTCCTTGGAAACTCTATGGGGCAGTTCTGCTGTGTCCTATATGAGTCGGAATTGATTCAATGTCAATGGGTTTGATTTTTGGTTTTATGGCCTGTTGACTACAAATTATAGTAGTAAGGGGTTGGATTTGAATGTTCTGAATGGTGAGATCCTGGAGACCGAGAGAGGCCATTCCTCCTCTGGAGTACCTCATCATCAAGTTCATTGCTTGCTCTCACAGGAGCAGCAGTCCGGAAAACCGAACACTGGCTTCTGATTTCAGAGAAGCTAGCTCCACTGTGATTTGTGTGGCATTTCTAGACATGTCCCAGTCTGTTTGGGGACTACAGCAGTCTGATGAGCTAGTGGGACTAGACCCATAGCTTTGTTTAACTTCTAGATGATGGCAGAAACAAAAGGACAGGGTGACAGGAAAGGATGTTCTGCGAGTGAGTTCTACGGGAGGCACAGCATTATTGTGATCGCTGCTGTCATTTTCTTGGAAATGACTAAGCGGAGGATTTATGCCAGAAACAGTCCCTGAACATGGATGATTTATTTGGCTTACCCAGGTTTTTAACAAATATTAAAAAGTTGGAGATTTCATGAAAACTTGAAACCTCTGGTAAAAAAAAAAAAAGAAACTCTAGAAGGCTAGACTTCATCTTTCCTTATGGCAATGATAGTGTAAAGCTGAGAAATTCTTTCTCCCAATGTCTGCACTTTGCGTGGCTTGCTGTGGTTACTTGCTCATCTCTGTAGAAATTTGAGAGAGTCCCGAGCTTGGAAAAAAGAACCAGTGTGCTTTTCAAAATGACTCCTGATTCTCAAAACAAAATTTGTAAAGCAGGAAGGTAGAAAACATTGCTCTCATTTTACAGATATAAAAACTGAGGCCATACCAGCAATGGTGACTGTGATACTCTGTAGCTGATTTAGGACCAGAGTTCAGGTTACTTGTCTTTCAGTTTACTGTTCTTGCTGGTCTCTCACCCTATCTCTAAAACCACAGCCTCAAGGACCCTGTAGGGGAGGGGTGAGTCAAACTCTTGCCTCTCACGCTACAAGATGAAATCACAAGGAGAAATCAGTAATTCTAGGAGAAAAATAACCCCATGCTCAAACCTTGGGAGAAGAGCCACGACTGGAGCGAGGAGGCAGACGAGGTAGAAAGTGGGGTCTGAGATCTGGTCTTCCATCACCCAGTAGGGGTTGTCTGTGACGCAGATGGCGTTGTACACTAGGGTTACTACAAAGTACATCAGGAAGCTGGCGACAAGGACAAGCACGTGGATAACGGTCTGTGGAGGGAAAGAAGAAGGGATGGCTTTAGATTACAGGCATTGCAAGCACATGACTTGACTAACTTTGTTTCAACCTTTTTTTTAAAAAGGTAACAAAAATTTATGCAAGTGTGCAGTTCTGTGGATCATTAAAAAGCAAACATCCATAGTTTTGGCCACATGTTTGAACATATTTTGAACACTCAAAATTTAAACATTACCATCTTCACCGAAACTCAACCTTTTGTCCTATTCTTGGGGCCAACTGGTCTCCTGACTTTGGTGATGATAATTTCCATACTACTCTTTGTAACTGTACCATCTATGCTTCCCCGTCTAGCCTGTTTTCAAATATCAGATAACAGAACCATATTTGGTATGATTAAAAAAAAACACCAACACTTTGTTCCCTCAATACTGTATTTATAAGATAAATCTATTTTTTTCCCCATGTGGCTGAAGTTCTTTCATTTTCAGAGCAGTATATTATTCTTTTGTCAGATTGTCCTTTGATCTGCATGTTCTGTGTTTCTTTCTTGCCTTTCCATTCTTGTCTCCTTTTAAACTTATTATTTTGTATAATTTAATTTTCACCTTTTACTAGTTTGGAAATTATACACTCTATTCTTTTCTTGTAATAAATAATAACAAGCAATCTTACCACAGGCTAATGCTTATAACCAACTTTCCCTCTTCCTAAATTATACAAGGACTTTACAATACTTTAACTCAATTTTCCTCTCTCCTGACTTGCATGTTGTACACTTTAAATCTATTAGGTTTTGAATCTCATAAGTCCTTGTTACTATTATTCAATATGTCAATCTTTGTTTACACTGACATGTTTCCCACATTCTGCCTTCATTCCGTCTTGGATCTTGGATTCTTCCTTTGAGATCACTTTCCTCTTGCTGGAAGTGTGTCCTTTGTAATTTCATTGAGTGTGTGTGTGTGTGTTTATGTTGGGGGGGTCTGCTGCTGATATATTCTGTTTTAGTTTTTCTGAAAACTGTTTATTTCACTCTTATTCCTGAAAAATATTGTTGATGGACATAAAACTCTTGTTTGGAAGTTATTTTCTTTCAGAATATTTAAGATAGTATTCTGCTATCTTCTAGATTCCCTTGTTACTATGGAGTTTATCTGTTGCTTCTTAGAAGGAAATTTTTTGCTTTTATTTAAAATCTGTCTGCTTTTATGATTTCCGTTTTGTCTTTCAGGTTCTGTAGTTTTCTTATGATACGGTAAATGTGAATTTATTTTTTTTTGAGTTTTGTTGACCTTGAATCTGTAGATTGATGTCTTTATCACTTCTGCAAAATTCTCCACAAATTCTCTATTTTTTTCAAATATTGTCTTTGCCTCGTTCTCTCTTTCCTTTCCCTGTGGAACTCTGATCAAATGTGTGCTTAAACTTTTCAGATACCACTTGACTATATTTATGAATATTTCTTTCGTAATGCGTATTATTTTCCTCTCTTGTATTCAGAATACTTTATTCTGACAAATTTGCTAATTCTTGTCTCAGTTCTGTCAAATCTGCTTTTAAATCAATCATTGAATTTATAGTTGCCTTATTACTTTGTATACCTGAATGTTTTATTTTGGAAATCCTGGTGGGGTAGTGCTTAAGTGTTACAGCTGCTAACCAGAATGTCAGCAGTTCAAATCTACCAGGTGCTTCTTGAAAACTCTGTGGCGCAGTTGTACTCTGTCTATAGGGTCACTGTGTGCTGGAATCAACTTGATGGCAGTGGGTGTGGTTTTGGTTTTATTTATTCTGCCTTCAAATATGCTAGGTTGCTTTGTACAATTTACAAATCCCCAGAGATATTTTTAAGTTCATTGATTATTTTCTTAAAGTTAGCTGTCATAGCTTTTCTATGATTCATGCCTGTTCATTCCAGTATATGAACTATTAGTTTTTATTCTTATTTTTTGTATCAATTTTCATTCTTAGCTTCTTGTTTCCTTGTTAGCTTGATTATCTTTGAGTGTGTGCTGCTTAATGCCCACTGAAAAGTTATTAAGTGAGAAAATTTGGAGCTTAGGATGAAGGTACTTTGCTGTGAAGAAGGTGTGTGTGTGTGTGTGTGTGTGTTTTAAAGATGCCATTGGGCACTGCCAATCCAGAGCCACTGTAAACTGAGTTCCTTAGTAGGTGTTTGGATCACACAGGTGATATGAACCTAGGCTGCAAGTATGTGTAAGGCCAGTCCATGGTCACAGTCTCTCAGGACAGTTCCTTCATGCTGATTGCCTTTGCTCTGTTCAGCGCCCTGGAAATAATCCCTCAGTCCCTGCTGGGGGTAGACTTACCTATGGGTAAGTCTGGGAGTGGACTTACCTATGGATAAATCTACCTCTGGGTTTGCTCTGATCCTGGAGGGGTTGTCATTATTGGGGTCCAAATTTAATATGGTAAGCAGTTTGAATCCACCAGGGACTCCTTGGAAACTCTATGGGGCAGTTCTATCCTGGAATATAGGGATCACTATGAATTGAAATCTACTTGACAGCAGCTGGTAATTTAATATGGGCAGAATCTCTTGTTAGACCCCTATCTTGGAGTGTGAACTTTTGATTTATGGACATTACACTCATCTAGTCTATCAAAAGCAAATTTTATATCAGGCAGGATTATAAACATCCTAAGGAAACAGAGGTTTGGTCTCCGCTTGCCTCTTGAGGATTCCCCCTACACACACCTGAGATACAGCTCTTTATTATCTCATCAGCTATTCCATGCTTTTAAGGAGCCCTCTCTTCTCACCCCACCAGTATTTTCAGTGGGAGAGGTGGCCAAAAAACCCAGGTCCTGTTGCTGAAGGAGACAGTGGTTAGCTAACATTTTCAATTGCTTTGATGAGGGCTGTGAAAACTGACATCACTGTTGTAATTCATGTTAGATTTCTAAACAGAAGAAAAATGGCTCAACCTCTGCTTTAAGCACTTTCATAAATGGATTTCACTTTTCACCAAAATTTGAGGAGCTGACTTCTTTCCCAAGAGCACTAGAAATTACCCGTGACTTCTGGGGTACCAGGTCTATTAGCTGGATAGCAATGCTGAAAAGTGAGTGGAGAGAACAGGCCTTGTCTTTTTAAGGGAGTGAGACGCAGTGTTTTAAGAAAGTAGAGTAAATGAGCAATCAGAATGGGCACAGAATCTTTAGTTTCATCACCTATTTAATACACAATTGAAGCCTGATGATACATCATGGAGCATTTTGAAAAGTTTTAAAAAATATTGAATAACTAAGAGCCATAAACAGCAGCATTCCTTTGGGGAAATACATTGGGCTAGCCCTTTTAAAAAATGTAATTCAATTACTGTGAAATATGTAAAGTATGCAGACAGTAAATCTCATACACACAGCATACAGCTTTATCACTTTTAACCTCATGCATAATTGCCTCAGATTTTCTTAAAAAGATCTTAGAGATATAATTGAAGGACCTGTGTATCCCCCACAAAATCTATCTTTAATCCTGACATAAATCCAGTGTTTACCATTCTTATGAATGTTGTATGCATATGTTTATGTACCCACATTTATGAGTGTGTTTTTACTTTATCATGTATATCTTTCTGCAGCTTTGCTCACTCAACATTGCGCTTTGTAGTTTTATCTGTGCGATAGATGTAATTCTAGTTTATTCATTCTAGCTATTCTATTGTATGAGTATGCTGTGATTTATTTATTTTCCTGCTGATGACTAGTTAGACTATTTCCAATTTTTTTAGTATTAAATCAATATTGTAATGGACATTCTTGGTTACAAGAGTAAGAGAATTTCTATGGTATTTACTCAGCAGTGGAACTGTATCGTAGAATATGAGTATGCTTTTTCTAGCTACTTTCAAAATTCTCTCTAGAGTGGTAGTATCAGTTTAGAGTCTACTAGTAGCATATGAAAACTTCTTGGTCATTGTTATGGATTGCATTGTGTCCCCTCAAAAGACACACTGAAGTCCTAACTCCTGTATCTGAATGTGACCTTGTTTGGGGAATTTTTTTTTCTTTGTAGATATTATAAGTTAATGACATCATACCATAGCATAGCGGGTCCTATTCTTGTCTGAGTGGTGTCTTATAAAAGCAGAGCCACACAGTGAGGATCCCGCTACAAGCCAAGAACACCAAGGAACCCCCGGGGCTGCAGAAACTGAAAGATCTAAGGAAGGATTTTCCTATGTGGTGACAGAGAGAGCAGACAGTCCTGCTGATGCCTGGAGTCCATACTTTCAGCTCCCAGAACTGTGAAAAAATAAACTTTGTGTTTCTGTATGTAGACCTAGGAAATGAAGATTGTTGTTGGAAATCACTGAGTTAATTCTGACTCACAACAGCCCCATGCTTCATTGTCTTTAACCCACTGTTGACCTGACTTGCCAGCCAACATTTTATTTACCACTGTTTGCATCTGTATTTGTTAGTGATATTTGTCTGTAATATTTTTGTGCTTCCTCTTGTCTGAAACACCCCAGAACTTTTTACCAACAGCATCCATTTTTATACCTGATTGGTTCATTGTTTCAAATATGTTAGTCTTTTCATCCTTGCTAGGTGATGAGCAAATGGCAGTCAGCAATTGTACCCTCTGTACCACTTGTCTCCTGTGCAGGTAGGGGCTCAGTATGTATTTACTGGGTAGATTAATAATATGGAGTAAACATCTCAGAAATATAAATAGGGTCAATGAACAGGAACCCAACTTTTAAGCTAAAGGAGCCCTGCCATCCTCACCCAGGTCTTCATTTCCATTGCTTGGTGCAAGAGGATTGTAGCAAGGGCTATGGTGTTGATGGGTGTCCCAAAGGTGAAGACATCAATATCAGAGTCCTTGTAGGTCTACAGAGAGAAACAAACAGGTACAGTCAGCTGTGTCCATGGAGGAACTAGGCTTTGGCTTTGATAGATGATTATACAGCATCACTGAAGGCTGGTGTCAAGGGAGGGGATGGACAGTCAGGAAAGAAGGTAGTCAGCTGTCATCCATGTGGCTGTGATCCAAGAAGGAGATCAAATGAGAAGTAAGTTGACTGGACTAAATTATTTGGGAACATGGTAGCCGGAAGAAGCCAAAGATGGCTGCTCCCAAACATCATGGAATAAAGGAACAAAGAACGTACTGACCAGGTACCGTGCTAACTACTGGGTAAATGTTCACATTCACCTCCAAGGAGTTTACAGCTTATTAGTCAGGGCAGATGTGGTACAACTAAGGAGGCAAGGGCTGTAATAGGGCCAAGTATAGGGTATTCTGGAAGCACAGAAGAGGTGCGATCTCAGCTGAGACTAGAAAAAGGTGTAAATTAGTTGAAGAGGGAGAAGAAGAGCAGTCCAAGTAAGGCTCAGAACTGAAGGTGAGTGTGGTGAGTTTGTAGAACTCTGAATTGTTTTGTATGACCTCTCCGGGGCATAAGGGCAGGGGCAAAAGAGGAAGCAGGAAAGGTAAAAGAAGAAGCCTGGTCAGGAAGGGTGATGTAAACTGTGGAATTCATACAAAGCATAGATGCTTGCCTCTTCCCATTGCTATCTTGTTGCTAACTGGAAAAGAATATGTGCCCAGATGTTGGTACTTGGGGACAAGGTGGAGGGGGGCAGGGGGCAGGAACTCAGCCTTCTAACCTCACGGCAGGGGGATTGCGTGTATCCTTTCCCTATCTAAATTCTTGCCATTCAAACTGGGAAACAAATTGAGATGGTACTGGTATACCCGGCTGTCTGCAGTCTTGCTAGTTATTTCAGATGATGCAGTGTCCCTTCTACATCAGAACTTGTCTCCTACCTCTTGCTGCTTTGACTGTGGAAGCACAAATCTATATCTACACCAAGATTTATAAACTCAGCTACCTTCAGTGGTCAGCCAATGAATGAAGGACAGGTGTCAGACCTTAGAGTGAAGTGGTGGGGACTTTGCCAGGCTGGAGAGCATGTACCTCATACAAGCAGGGATTCGAGTCAACTCCAGCTTGTTGTTGCGAGCGAAGCATAACCTGGCTTAAAAATATCTCCAAGAGCACCCAGAAATTACAATGTCTGGGTGAAGTGTTCTGATGTTCCCCAGATACGTTCCACCTGTTTCGACGCTTTGCTTTCTATAAGCAGAGAAATTTTTTTTTTCTATAAGCCCAGAATTGCATATAAACAGGGCAGGTTTCACCAGTGGTTTGTGTGGTTATAGTGGGTCTGTGTGACTTACCAGATAAGGAATAAAGAAGCAGACAAGGCTCTGGTAGAATGCATCCAAAATGGAAATCCAGAAAGTCGACAGATTGTAGCACTACCGGAAAAGAACATGCCACCAGTTACCACCAACAGAGCAAGCCTCTGTTTTCTTTCTTCCTTTTCAATTGTACTTTCAGTGAAGCCTTACAGAACCAACTAGTTTTTCATTAAATGGTCAGTACACATACTGTTTTAGGACATTAGATAACAACTCCACAACAGGTCAGCACTCTTGCTTCTCATCCTTGGTTCCCTATTGCCAGCTTTCCTCTCCCCTCCTGCCTCCTACGGCTGGGGCTGGTCTGTTGCTTTAGTCTCATTTTGTTTTATGGGCCTGTCCAATCTTTGGTTGAACGGTGAACCTCAGGAGTAACTTCATTACTGAGCTGAAGAGGTGTCTGGGGGCCACACATTTCTTTTTGAGTTAGAATTTTGTTCTATACTTTTTTCCAGCTCCATCCAGAACTCTCTCTTGCAATCCCTGTCGGAGCAGTCAGTGGTGGTAACTGGGCACCATCCAGTTGTACCGGATTTAGTCTTCTGGAGCTCATTGTAAACGTGGTCCAGTGGTCGTTTGGATTCAACTTTTCTGTTTCTTTGAAAACCCTGGTGGCTTCGTGGTTAAGTGCTATGGCTGCTCACCAAAAGGTCAGCAATCAAATCCACCAGTATTCCTTGGAAACTCTATGGAGCAGTTGTACTCTCTCTTATGGGGCTGTTATGAGTCAGAATTGACTCGATGGCACTGGGTCTGTTTTTTTTTTTGGTTTAGTTTGAATCTGCCAGGTGCTTCTTGGAAACTCTATGGGGCAGTTCTACTCTGTCCTACAGGGGTGCTATGAGTTGGAATCGACTCTACAGCAGTGGGTTTGGTTTAGCTTTTGCTGTTTTAGTTTTCTTCATTCTTCCTTGCTCCTGATAGGGTAAGACCAGTGGAGTATTCTGGAGGGCTGCTCCCACAGTGTCTGTTCCAGCGAGCAACTTTCCTGTGAGAGTCAGAGGGCAGACAATACAGCATGTACAATGCTTCTTACCTTAGAGACAAAAGAGTGTTGGAGAGCAGAGGTTCAACTCCCAGCTCCACCTTGTATGATCCTATAAAAACCACTTAACTGCTCTAAAGATAGGTTTTTTCCTCCCCCAGATGTGGATAAAGATAATATTACCTGTTTCCTTGAGGTTTAAGAGCACCAAATGTAATTGGGCTATTGTACCTATGAGTACTCAGTTATTACTGCCATTAATTAACGCTATCATCAGCATTACTACAAATGCAGGAAGCTTAGGCATTTTATGGGTTGTAAATGGCATTTTCAGGGAGCGTTCAATTATGGGCCAGAGGATAGGTTCCCAAGATGCAGACCTCAAGGGATTCAGAGATAAGCCTTCTCAACTCATGCTTCTTTCTCTGTGTCTTCCCCGGGAAAACTGAAACCGTTTACACTTGGTGTTTTTTTACACTAATTTCTTTTTTAATGTTAGACATTCACATTCAAGGAATACATCATGCAGACAATATGACCACGGGTAACTTTCAAAGAGCCTATGATGTGTGTGTGCTACCCAAGCTGCTAGGGATGCTGTATTGTCTTTCTACCAGCCTTCGGGTTAGCATTGGACTTGGTCCTTTGTTAGATGTCCCTCAAAGTCAGCAGCTTTCAAACACCACATCTGGTTTTGTCTTACTTTCCCCTGGTTCAAAGACACTCTCAGTCCCTGTTGCTCCTCATTTGCGGCAGTCTGGTGCCGTCCCCGTCCCCTCCACCTAGCCGCCTTGCCTGTGCCTGTGCTCACCCAGCCACCTGCAGTGCCTACTGTCACACTCCTCCAAATCTTGGTGCGACTTCTATGCCTTCCAGGAGGCCATCCCAGTGCTTCTCAGGCCTTCTTCACTTGATAGCAGTGAGCTCACAGAGCCAAGTCTACTTCATAGGAGCAAGTTCTAGACCATGTAGAAATCTTGAGTTCTAAGTTTTGCCTTCTTGTTTATGAATGCCTTCACCGGTGGTGGGAGTTCCAGGCTGATGCAAATGATTAACACGCCTGACTGCTAACTGAAAGGCTAGAAGCTCAGATTCACCCAGAAGCACCAGGGAAGAAAGACTTGGTTATCCACTTCCAACAAATTAGTCACTGAAAACCCTATAGAGCACAGTTCTACTCTGACACAAATGGGGTTGCCGTAACAGAATTGATGGCAACTGGTTTGGTTAACCAGAGGTGAGACATTGGCTGCCAGTCCTAGTGATTCACATACTGAGTCCTGGGTTTTCTGTAGATGTGCCACACAGCCTGGAGGAAGGGGCCAGCCGAGGAAGCTGGGCTTTTTGCATCCTCCGCCCCCTTCGACAAGCACAGCCCCAAGTTAACGTGTGATGTAATTAAAAAAACAATAACAAATTAAAAATACCCGTTGGTCTGGTCTAATACCTTCAACCGCAAAGGAGAAACAGGTCAGAAATGGAAGGAGTTACTCAAGGTCTCACAGAAAGTAAGCGACAGGTAACCCCTAACCCCCAGCCCAGAGCCTTTCCTCTGCTAACTCCAGGGAGAAGGTCAGTGAGATGCCACCTCCCCTGGCTGCCCGGGCCCTTTACCTCGGAGTTCTGGCCACTCTTGTAGAGCTCAGGCAAGGCCAGTAGTGTCTCTTCAGAGATGTCTTTGTCGAGGACTCCAAAGATGAGAGGAGGCACGGAGGTGAATAAGAGGTTGAAGAATATTGTCTGCCAGTAATCGATCATGGTGGAGCCAGAGAAGCCACAGAAGAACTGGTACCAGAAGAGCAGGTTGACGTAGCACTGCGGGAGGAGAGCAACCAGTCACCGATTGCCACTTAGGAGCTCAGACAAGTCACCTATGCCAGCGTGTTAGTGTTCTCATCAGTAACATGCAAGCGTATGTACCCATTAGAGATTAACTGCCCATTGTGAAGTGCTGTTGCTGTTGCTGCTTCTGCTGATACTACTCCTTGCTGTCTAGTCGATTCTGACTCATAGTGACCCTGTAGGACAGAGTAGAACTCCTCCGTAGGCCTTCTAAGGAGCAGCTCGTGGATTCAAACTGCTGACCTTTTGGTTAGCAGCAGAATGCTTAACCTCTGGCTTGCCTAGGGCTCCGCTATTCACACCGCTACCATTAATAATGTTCTTCAGGACCTGATGAGAACTCTACCAGTCTGTTAAGGAAAACATACTGTAATGGTTAAGAGCATAGGCTTCAGAAACTGAGATGCCTGGTTTTGAATCCCTAGTTGGGTTACATACCAGTAGCGTGACCTTGAGCAAACTGCTAAACCTTTCTGAACATCACTTTGTCATCTGTCATATGGAAATGCTGGTACCTAGATCATGGCAAGAGATAAATGAGTGGCAGTAGTTACCGTTGCTAGTGCAGTAATAGAAAGACGAGTCACTGAGGAAGACTGGACTCTAGTCAGGAAACTTGCCAGGATGAGGGCTGACTGCACGAGGTGTATCTCACAGCACTTGCCCAATGGCATTTCCCAAGAGAATAATTAACTACTCTGCCTCCAAGTTGCTTTATGCTTTCTGAAGTTCTTTCCACTCAAGTTCTCCCTATCTGTGAGGTGGTCTGGCTCGCTATTACTGCCCCCAACCATTGTGATGTAGGTTGCTGACTTGCTCAAGGCCATATAAGCAGTTGGTGTGGGAGTTGGGACTTGAACTTCTCAGTTTTATGTAGCTGAGGCACAGTTACAGGATCTCACAAGAAATCTTTCAGCAGGTTAGTATTCACGGTAGAGGCTTTTTGATAATGAGCGGGCCAGTGTTATTTTGAAGAGGCTCTCTATGATTATTTTTTGTATTATATTGCTTCTGGTATTTTCTCAGGCCAAAGCTTAAATGTTTTCTTCTTGACTGGACTAAAGGTCTGCTGATTGCTATATGTTCATTGCACTTTGACCTTCCTCTATGGCAATACCAAAACCAAAAGACAAATCCATTGCTGAAGAGTTGATTCCAACTCATAGCAACCCTATAGGACAGAGTAGAACTGCCCCATAGAGTTTCCAAGGAGTGCCTGGTGGATTTGAACTCCCAGCTTTTTCGTTAGCAGGAGTAGCACTTAACGACTATACCACGAGGCTTTCCTCTATGGGGATACTCCATAGGAAATTCTTTCTTTCTTTCTTTTTTTTAAATTTCTTTTTCCTCATGCTAAATCCCAAGATCATACCCACTGCTGTTGATTTTGACTAGTAGGGACTCTATAGAACAGAGTAGAACAGTCCCACAGGGTTTCTAAGGAGCAGTTGGTGGACTTGAGCTGTTGACCTTTCGGCTAGTAGCTGATCTCTTAAATACTGCATTGCCAGGGCTCCTGCTCTTTGCTAGTGTCTGTCATGCTTTAAGACTATATGAATCACCTGGGTATCTGGTTAAAAAACAACAACAACAACAACAAAAAGAAATACAGACTCTGACTTAGGTTTGGGGCAGGGCCAGAGAATCTGCATTCCTAACAAGATTGAACGTGGTGCCAATGCTGCTGATCCAAACCACCTTTTGAATAGCAAGATTTGTCTAGATCAGGAGCGGATAAACTATGACCTAGAGGCCAAAGCCAGCTATAAATATAGTTTTGTTAAAATGTAGCCACACTGGCTTGTTTACACTTGTCTAGAGCTGTGTGCTACAATGACAGAGTTGAGTAGTTGAGACATAAGCTGTACAGCCTGCAAAGTCTAAAACATTTATTATCTGGCCTTTGCTGTGCACAGAGACTCTGATGGCATAGTGGTGAAGTGCTATGCCTGCTAACCAAAAGGCTGGCAGTTTGAATCCACCAGGTGCTCCTTGGAAACTCTATGGGGCAGGTCTACTCTGTCCTATAGGGTCACTATGAGTTGGAATCGACTCAACAGCAGCAGGTTTGGTTTTTGCTGATTTAGACTGCAAACTTCCAGAGGGCAGGGATCTCTGCTATACCCAGTGCCTAGTATTCTTCCTTCCATGAGCAGTTCAAATGGTTAGTGCTCAACTAGTACAGGAAAAGTTGGTGGTTTGAGCTACCCAATGATATTGTGGAAGAAAGGCCTGGCAATCTGCTTCCATAAAGATTACAGCCTTGGAAATGCTATGGTGCCGTTCTACTCCATCCCACATGGTCACTAGGTGTTGAAATTGACCTGAAGGCAACGGATTGGATTCTGTCTAGCTGCAGTCTCTGCACCTGAGAGCGAGTGCGCTGCACCCAGTGATGGCATCGCTGAGACCGCGTGCCTGCTCTTCCTCCCGAGAAGCTGCGGTGCTGTAGTTAATTCATTGTTCAAATTTCAGAGCAGGCAGGTCTTTAAAATCCTCTGAAATTGGTTTCAGATGTGGAAGTCATAGTTCTCCACCCTCTAATTGCAAAGGGGAGATACTGCTGCATCAGTATCACGATTTCGAGCACAGCATCAGGCTAGAAATGAATATTATTTAAGCTCTGAAAGCATGGCTGGTTGGAAACATTTCCTTTTCTATTTTGCAAATTTAATGCAGAGAAGAAGTTGTGCTTATTCAAAAGAATAGTTCCTCTGGAGGCCAAAAAAAAGAAGAAAAATTAAACGGAGGCATTTTGAATTCAAAATAAACAGTCTTTCATACTTAGCGCAGGTTTCAAATCAAATGGAGTGACTTGTTTGCAAGAGACTTGCTGAAATAATATTACCATTCAGTTTATCCAATTTAAATGATTTTTTCTCATGCTGTTTATTTACATATACATTGAACCTTGCACAGAAAGGCTCACTCCTGAGCGAGGGAGACTGTGACAGGGCCTGAAAGCAGGCCTGGAGGAATGAAGTGAGAGAAAAAGATGCAATTTTGGAGGCGCTACCTGACTAATGTGTTTTTATTCCATCACCCTGATCTTAATCTTCCCTTTTTGTTTATGCAAACAGGAAGAAGATTGTATTTTGAGGCTCTTGGGGATTATTCAAAGGTCCTTGAACTAGATAATGAAAACACAGGTATTTGCTCCACCCCCAAATACAACAACCTTCTGACTTCTCCCTGTATCCATTGTAGATCAAGGGCATTTCAGATAAGAGCCGCTAGCAATTTTAATACCTCATTTGGTAGGTGCCTGCTTTGGGCCCTTCTTAACAAGGCAGAAGCCAACACAGTTTTAGAAGACACATTAATATCTTCACATAATTCCTTGCCTAGTGCTGTGTGCTTTCCAGAGCCCTGGCACTAAACCAAACCCAACTCACTGCCATCAAGTTGATTCTGACTCATAGCAACCTATAGGACAAAGTAAAAACTACTCTATGAAGTTTTCAAGGAGCACCTGGTAGATTTGAACTGCTGACCTTTTGGTTAGCAGACATAGTATTCAACCACTATGCTGCCAGGGTTTCCTCTTGGTAATCTTCTAGTGACAATGAGAGTCAGTTGTAGCCTGTCCATATAATCTATGAGAACACTGAAGCTCAGAGAAGTTAAATGACCATTCCAAGGTCACATAGCACGGTAGAGTCAGGCAAGATCAGAGCTCAGGTCCTGCTCTACAGGAAGTCCCTGTTCTGTACTGATGTATAGGGTCTCAGATTGATGCCACAGGCTGTAGGCCCACCTTCTGTGAGGAAGTGCTTACCTTTATTCTCTAAAAGGGTGGGATATAGTCCTTGCATTGGGGTGGCTCTGTCTTACGAGAAAAATCTAATTTATGAGTTAGGTTAGTTGTTCTTCAAATGCATCATTCTTGTGACCAGGAAACAAATTTCATTCATTAAGACTCTAAGTGTAATGGTGGCAATGATGATAAAAATAATGCCTAACCATCTAGGGAGATCATTTTATATGTAAGCTTTCCTTTAACCCTCATCGTAGGGCTATTTTACAGATGACAAAACCAAGGCTCAGGGACACTACTGATTATAGGAGTCTGGATTTAAACTCAATGCATTGGACTCCAGAGTCCATTTACCTAACCACTCATGTTAACTCCTATTTGCCAGATGCTATTCAGTACAGTATTGCCAATCCTCACAATAATTTCACAAAACAGACAGTGCTAGTTTCATTTTATCAAAGAAAAACCGAATCCAGAGAATTTGTTGCTTGAGGCCACAGAGCTAGTAATGGGCAGTTTAAGACCCCAAATCCAGGTCAATCTGACTCATTCTTTTATGCTGAGACACTTCGTTCACGGCTGTGGGGAAGCCGGTGACACAGGCAGGGCTCCTGGGCTGGGTGGGAGGTCACTAGAGAGCTGCTCACCACATTCTTGTAGAAGAAGTACACCACCATCCGGGCCAGGCGTGAGTAGCACCAGTGGCCATGGACGAGCAGCAGCTTTTTGAGGTGTTTGAAGCGAGAGATAGCAAAGTCGCTGGACATGACAGCCTGAAAAGGGGACAACAGAGAAATCAGTATCCACGCACAGGCACCACTCCCTCCAGGGCCATGCATTATTCTCTGGGGTCATCTGGCCACATCTGAAACACCCCTTGTTTTTATGTGGTAAGGCAAGGAACTGGTGTTGATCTTCTTTAGATGGCTCCTTGGACGGTGGCCCCCATCCTCTCTTCCAGGAAATTCAGACATCACTAAAATCCAAGAAGGGCAGCCTGGAAGCAACCAGTGGTCCAGTCTGGTCCCTTGTGTGCGTCCATTTCTCTAACAAGCACTTTACTGAGGCCAGTGGTATTATGTGCCAGGCACTATTTTAGATGTAGTACTTAACAAGACAGTAGGAGCTTTTGCTCCATTCTTACACGAAGCGGATGGTTCGATGGCTCTTCTTTTCCATGGAGCTGAAATGTGTCTTCTGCTCTTGCCCTTGGGATTACCTAGAACTCTTTTTTTCCCCCTAAATTTTTACAGTGACTTATGTTGTGTTTACACATATAACATAAAATTCATCATCTTGACCATTTTTAAGTGCACGATTCAATATTAATTACATTCACTATGTTGTACAACTGTTACCAC
Source organism: Heterohyrax brucei (assembly GCA_028571685.1). NCBI lineage: Eukaryota > Metazoa > Chordata > Mammalia > Hyracoidea > Procaviidae > Heterohyrax > Heterohyrax brucei. Next base: position 179,447,420 of record CM053141.1, read on the forward strand.
TGTTTCAAATTTTCTCCAACACCCTAAAGAGAAACCCAGAACCCATGAGGCAATGAATCCCCATCCCCCACTCCCTATAGTACTCTTTTAAGAGTATGAGGTTTGGAGCCAGACATGTCTGGTTGTAAATCTTGGTGTGGACCTTGGTCAGGTTATTTAACTTCTCTGAGCCTCACTTTTACCATCTGGGGGAAAAAAAAATCTCTTAACGTACAGGAGTGGTGGCAATTATTACAATGAAAGGAGAAAGTCTACGCTGAGGCTCATTGCAACATTATTCACAATAGTCAAAAGGTGTAAACAATCCAAGTGTCCATCAGCAGAGAGATGGCTAAGCAAAGTCTGGTCTACCTCTTCAATGAAATATTATTCAGACACGAGGAGAAATGTAATTCGGATGTATGCTACCATGCGGACATACCTAGAAAATACTACCACGTGGGCATATACCTAGAAAACATCATGCTGAGGGAGATAATTCAGACACAGGACAAATATTATATGATTCAACTGATATAAAATATTTAGAATATGTACTTGCATAGAGACAAAACTTTACTAGTGGCTATTGGCAGTGACAGGAGGAGGGAATGAGGAGTAATTGTTGAAGAAGCACTAAGCTTTGCTGTTTGAGGTGACATAAGTCTTTGGAAACAGGTAGCAGTGATGGTCACGCAACATGGTAGGTGTAATTAATGTCACTGAATTATACACTTAGAAATGGACAAACGGCAAACTTTTTGTTATATGTGTTTTACCAAAACCAAAAGCCAGAACCAAAATAAAAACAAAAACATGAATATCAATGTGAAGTGCCTACAGAGTGCTGCCATATGGGCAGTGTTCAACAAGTAACACATAAATATTTTGTGGCTTCTGGGCCAGTGCTCTTTCATGTTCAGTGACAAATTGAGGCAACACCACATGTCTGCACTGATGGTGAGAATACAATTGTTAATGATTCAAAACCACAAAGGCGGAAAACTTGGCGGCTTACGTTAGCATGCTGTTCTAGGCTTGTTCTAGGCTACATTGTTGTTTTTAGATGCCATTAGTTACAAGTCATGGTGACCCTATGTGTGCAGTATAGAACTGTTCTATTGGGTTTTCAGAAGTGTGATCTCTCAGAAACAGTTTATCAGGCCTGTCTTCCCAGGTGCCTCTGGGTGGGTTCAAAATGCCAACTTTTTGGCTAGCAGTGGAAGGCTTAACTGTTTGTGCCACCAAATTAGAGTGTATCAGGTAATCGATGGGTCAATCTGGTTATCTGAAACCCTGGTGGCATAGTGGCTAAGAGCTATGGCTCCTGTGGGTGGAGAGGAGGGGATAGGAGAGTGTTGGGAGGATAAGACAAGTATGGAGCAGAGACGAAGAGTGCGCTGTCAGCGGGCAGGAAGAGCAGTGGGAGCTGCACGTACGTGAGCATGCAAATTTATATGGGAATGTACATTTTCACTCAATCATAAAAAAGAAAAGGGCTATGTCTACTAACCAAAAGGTCGGCAGTTTGAATCTATCAGTCACTCCTTGGAAATTCTATGGGGCATTTCTACTCTGCCCTATAGAGTCTCTAGTAAGTCAGAATCAACTAGACAGGAATAGGTTTTTCTGGTCATTAAGACTAAGATACCAGTTGAGAAATATTTTCAAATGTCCTTACATTTGTCAGTGGACACAGAGGGCATCATAACTTTGGATGTGGGTGAAGATGACAGTGAGGAAGCATGAAACCAGAGGGAGGCTATGGTTCTCTGAATGTTAGAGTACTCTTCAGTTTCAGAATACAAACTTCACTTCAGTTTGGTAAAAACTGGGCATCCTTTGATCTTCTTCAGCTTTACAAAGGTCTGGAAACAAGGAGGTGGTGATGGAGGCCAAACAGCTATGGGAGCTTCCTGAGTTTCAAATAAGTCTGTAAGGCTCGTTATGAGAAAGCTCACTGTGGGGTAATTCCGTAACTGTCAAATGAGATTTGTTGTTGTAAACTGCCACTGAGTCAGCCCTCAACTCACAGAGACTCCATGCACAATGGAGCAAAACAATGCCAGGCCCTGTGCCATCCCCAAGATCAATCACAGACTGGACCGTTTTGATCTACAGAGTTTTCATTTTCAGGAGCAGATTGCCAGTGCTTTCTTCCTAGTCTATATAAGTCTATACATTCTGCTGAAACTTATTCAGCATCATAGCAACAAGGAAACTTCCAATGACAGATGGTGGTAGCTGTAGACATGTGCCTGGAAGTTGAACCTGGGCCTCTTGCATTGAAGGTGAGAATTCTACCACAGAACTACCACTGCAATCATGCTGCTAAGGATAAAGAAGAGTAAAAAGAAACAAGAACCGTTGAAGGGAGTAATACCTGCAAGCCTTCTTGTCCTGATATCCCGACACCAATATCAGCGGCTTGAATCATGCTCACGTCATTTGCTCCATCACCTGAAAGAAGGGAGGTCATAAGATGTCTTTATTCCTGTTCCAGCTGCTCAGGGACAATAAGAATGAGCTTATACTCAGTGTCCCTAAAAGGTCTCTATTTGTACAAGACTGAATCCCTTTAATATTACTCTGAATTGTCCTGAGGAAAAATCATTGAGGCAGTATTTGGCCTCAAAGATGGCGTCTCTTCTTTGGACAAGAAGCTTTACTTCTATTTTACTTCAACAAACATTTATTGTCATATTGGGGATACAGTGCTAAACAAGAGGTTTAGGTAGTGTTTTACACTTTACAACAAAAGGGCTTCACAAGTGTTATAATGGGCTTTAGCATGAGCAAGTGGAGAATATGGAAAACTTAAGGACTTGTCAAGGGAAATTCATCTAGTGAGAGTACCCATAAAGCTGGAATTCAGATTGTTCCAATTCTTGGGCCAGTACTCTCTTCCTAACTCAGTATAACTTGACATATTGACCATATGAAGACAACTGGAACATGTGGACAGCCAAATCTCTAGAAGCTGTCAATGGAGTCCAAGGAGAGGGACAATGGTCAATTTTTTTTTCTGATTATAGGAATATGGGATTGTGTAATCTTTTTGGTTGAGGTACATTTAGTCCCACTGAGCTTTCGTTCAGTGAACTGAGTTGTTTCAGGAAACTGACAGTAAGGCCGTAGGAGTGAAGGCGCATGCAGGCACGCACACACAGATACACACGGCCTTCCTCTATACCAGCACTATCAAACAGATCTCTCTGCAATGACGGAGATGTCCTCTATTTGTACTGTTCAACACAGAAATCTCTAGACACATATGGTTATTGAAATGTGGCTACTGCAGCTGAGGAGATGAATTTAATTTTAATTAAATTTAAGTAGCCATGGAGTAGTAATGATACTGGACAGACAGTGCTCTACAGTGCTGTCTTCTCCAGAAGCCTGATACTATATCTCTATCCAGTGCTTTATCTTCTGAAACAGGAGTTGGCAAACTTTTTTCTGTAAAGGGCTAGATAGTAAATATTTTAGACTTTGTGGTTCAAGAGGTAAACCTGAGCAAAAAGTCTAGTATTGTTTTTTCATATTTCACATTAAAATATACACAGATTAGTCTTAGCACCTATAAGTACAGTGGGCTCTATTTGAACTTCTGGCTGTAGTTTGTTAACCCCTATTCTATATACTACATTATTTTCATTATCCTCTGGTCTCCCTCTTTAGACAGCAGCTTCTTATAATAAACTGCAATTAAATTTATATTGTACGTTATAGAGAATGTGGAATTAAGGAGAGAAAGCTTTAGTCCTATAATTATTTGTCAACAAATTCAATAATCTTAAAATTTTGTCCATAGAGGTAGCTGTTGTAACTTTTTTTCATAATTTTTTTTCCTTGATAACACAGAAGTGCATAATTTTAATCTTTACAGCTGAGCAAGTCCAACCTTTAACCTCTTCTGTCTGTGAGCTAGGGGAAGTAGAGGTGGGAATCATGCTATTTCTCGCCCTGCTGATTTTGTTTCTGTTGCTATGGGAGTGAAGCCAGTCTCCCACCTCAGGGAGTCACTGTAGGCTATGGCCTTGTATGTGTCTGAATTTCCAAAGAAGACAATTCAGGGTATCAGTAGGACGCTGCTGCTGAAGGTCTGCACTCTACTTTCTTTCTGACTCTTTTGTTCTGAACTGCTTTTACCTGAAGATCTAGAAGGGGAAAAAAAATACAAAAACAAACAAAACAAAAACCAAAACCCACAAACATTAATGTGGAATAGATCTCTTGTTTCAAATTCTAGAAAAGGAAATCTCTTTCCATGTGTGCAGAGGAAGGAGACAGGCTGGCATTACATGGAAGAGTGTCCTTAGGGAGATACAACGTGTACTATGTACTTGGTGTATGATGGACACGTGAAGAAGTTGTCAGTAAGACTCACATTGTCCTTGCACTCAAGGAACTTGTAGCCTACTGAGCAGGCATCATAGTATGGTCTAAGATTTTAGAGCTGTAAGTGCTGGGTACTGGGGAAGCTCCTAGAAGAAATGAAGGCTAGGGTGGAGTGAGAGGAGTATCTTGCAGAGGGAGTAGCTTGTGCAGAGAGGGTATGGCCCATGGAGAGGGGTAAGCAGTTCCATTTGACTGGGACATGGAATGCTAACTTCTGGGAGGGGAAGGTGGCAGTGGTTGAAGATAAGATTGGAGGACTGATGGAGATCAGATCGTGAAGATTCCTGTACCAGGTTTGGGGGTTTCTAGGAGATTTTAAGTAAGTATAGTTTTATTCTTCTGTCTTGACCATTATCAAAGTTGAGTCCTCTCTGAGCCATTCTTCATCAACAACTAAATCATCTCCACCCAAGCCAACCCAAGCCAACCCAACGCAACCCAACCCAACCCAACTCAACTCAACTCAAACCAGACCAGACCAGATCAGACCAAATTAAACCAAACCAGACCCATTGCCACCAGATCAATTCTGACTCATCGTGACCCTATGCCCCAAAGAGTACACAAGGCTGAAATTTTTATGGAAGTAGACTGTCACATCTTTTCTTCCCACAGAGCAGCTGGTGGGTTCTAAACTTTTGGTTAGAAGCTGAGTGGTTAACCACTGTACCCATCAACCAACTAGCCAGCATTTTATTAAATGAAGAATATACACTGTACTGGAACTTGTGTTTAAGAATGAGCACATAAAAATAAACAACTCTTAGAATCTCCCCACCAGCTGTCCACACTCAGCAGAATGCAAAATTAGCAAACATCATCTAAGCCAGAGGTTGGCAAACTTTTTCGGTACAGAGCTAGATAGTAAATGTTTTAGCTTTTGTGGGCCAAGAGGCAAAATGGAGGAACCAAATCAAGGTTTACAGTACTGGATCATGTGCTAAATGTTGAGGGGCAGATGGTCTGCTTTCCGGAACTGAGGTGACCTGATTATATACTGTCAGTGGTGTAACATTTCTGGGGCTCCCTGGATTATCTAAATTCCAGGTGCCTGTTGACCTTTCCTTCTATAGAACTTTGATTCTCTTTAGTTAGTATCTGCTTCATTTCCTGGCTGACATAACTTGATTGCCACGTTGAACTCTCTTCAAGACAATGACTATCAGTCTAAGTGCCTGGACTTTGATACCTAACCTCCCAGCTCTGCTCCAGGCCTTTGTCAAACTACAGACCACATCTTGTCATGATAAGTACCTATGGAAAGGGTCATGACATTCAACTTGTCTCGCACCAGCTTGACTATCATACTCTTTTGGAGTGGGGTGGAGCGACAACACAGGACGGAACGGCAGTACTGGGTCAATTCTAGAAATTTCTTCTCCAGCTTTCTCTGGAGTATGACATTCAATGTCTTCCCATCAATGACCAATCCAACTTTTGGCACAACAGCTACTGAGGTAGTGGATGGCATCTTGGAAGGCAGGCAGAACCCGAAGAGCTTGCGATCTGGCTTCTGTGGTCCATGAAGTTGTTTTACTTCTTCTAGTACACAGTTGAGGATGGATTCACAGGTTTCCTATTAAGAGTCATAATAATAAATACAGTATTAGTAAGTAGCACTAGAAATCTCACTTTATCCTTTAGTAAGACGGTTATAAAACTCTACCACCACAGAGATTATCTAGGACTCATTTTCCAGTTTTTACATTTCTGTGACATATTTGAAACAGCTTGAAAGGGATATGAATTTGGAACTAAGCTATGACCAAGGAAATAAAGACTGCTTGGGAACAAGAGTAGAAACAGTTCAACAAGGTGAGTATTGATGCAGGGGTTGTTGCTGTGGTTGTTAGGTGCTGTTGAGTCAGTTCTTACCCACAGCAACCTTATGTACCACAGAATGAAGCATTGCCCAATCCTGTGCCATGCCTGCAATTGTTATGCTTTTGATTCCATTGTTGGAATCACTGTGTCAATACATTTTGTTGAGGGTCTTCCTCTTTTTTGCTGACCCTCTACTTTAGCAAGCACAGTGTCCTTCTCCAGGGATTGATCCCTCCTGACAACATGTCCAAAGTGATGCAGCGTGATGTAAGATAATATAGAATACCAATGTGTGTCCTGGTGGTATGGTGTCTTCTGTTTACCTCAGGTCATTTCAGGTCTCCTTTGTTCTTCAGAACATTCTTATGTGGTAGGGTAGGTGTTACTAATCTTATTTTAGACAAGAAGAAACAGAAACAATGAAATCTTTAGTAATCCTCCCAAGATTATCCTACTTGGGAGGATAATCTTGAACTGTGGCTGCCTCAGGAAAAAAAAATCATTTAATGCCTCTGTGCTACCTCCTAGTCTGTTGCATAGTTCCTGCAGTCTTAAAAGCTTGAAAATGGCCAACCAAGGCACAACAACTTGTCTCTGTTTGTCTGGAGCAACAGAGGAAGGAGAGCCAGGAACAGAAGGAAGGTATGGAATACTTCCACAAACAATTGCCTCCTTTGCCATGACAGCAGAAGAATGTTTTTGCCTGGATACCATTACTAAACATTTTGATCAAAGATTTTATAGAAGAATCCTGATCAAAAGGGGGAAAATGAAGAACAGGATTTCAGAATCTCCTGGACTTCAGACTTTCTGGAGCCATGAAGGTTGGATATATCCCTGAAACTATTGCCCTGAGATATTCTCTAAACCTTAAACTAAATATACTCCTGGAGTCTTAAAACTAAATAACAGTTAGCTAGTTAAAAATGTCTGCCTTGATCATTAAGTTCTTTCAAGAACTATGTATATGGGATCAAATTCAAAAGAATAACTTGCAGGATTAGACAGGAATCTTAGGGGGCACTGAATTTATGTTACTAGGGAAGAACGCATGGGAAAAGGAGGATGAGAATGAGTATATGACTCAAAAAAAGGTGACCAGTGTAACTAAATAGTACATGTAGAAACTGGTGAATTGGTGTAAGTTTTGCTATGTATATCCTCACCAGTAACAAAATAAATAAAATACATTGATTGTATTTTTACCTATTAGTTGAATCTCTAGATCGTGCAAATAGTTAACATGTTCAGTGCTAATTGAAAGACTGGATGAGTGAGTCCACACAGGAGTGCTTTGGAAGAAAGGTCTCATGCTCAATTTATGAAAAAGCAGCCACTGAAACCTCTGCAGAGCACAGGTGTACTCTGACACACATGGGATTGCCACGAATCAGAATCAACTCAGCAGCAACCATGGAGGGTGCTGAGAACCATGGTCTGAATATGTTGGTTATACTGGTTAGAACTAACAACAGATGTGAAAGTTGTATTGACTGACAGAAACTTCTGATTGATTTTTCCTGATGTTAACCTTAAAACATAGAAGTTATCTCTTTTATCAATTCTTATTCAACTGTATCAAATATAAAGTCAGATTTTAGCTATAAATTTACCTTTAATACCTCCTTAGAACCTCTATGTAGCGGTTCTACTCTGTCCTATAGGACTACTATGGGTTAGAATCAACTTGATGTCAACTTGATTAAAATGTGAACATTATTTTTTAATCAAGATAGAAACAGTTATGGCAGGCAACAGTATCATCAATGTTAATAGTAATTTTTTCACTTAATCTTTATTTTAGATTATTCCTCTTAACAGAGTCCCACATGCTTCTTAATGCTTCTTCATTTTTCTTGTTTCATTTTTCTGATTTCTCCTCATAGATGCTGGAAGCAGTAGCTCTGTCTTCCAAGTCAGAAAGTCTATTTTCCATTTGTCCCCTATTGTGTTTTCTTGGCTTTGAATTAAAGTTTCTATCTCTTTGATTTTGTTCTTGATCTGTTAGATTTCAGAGTACTGGTGTTCCATCAGATTGAATAGCTTGCTTAAGTTTCCATTTTGCTCTGCTGCATTTTGTATAAAGTCTAAGAGGACTCTCTATATAATCCTTTCATATTCACCTTCTGATAGTTTCAGAAAGGTTTCTTTGTCTGGGAAGTTCTTTGTTGGTTTATTTTGGGGGGTCTTCTGAAGCCATGGGTGATTTCTTCGTTACATTTTTATCCAGAGTTTGTTGCTTTTTGGACATCATGTGAGTCACAAGAGCCTGGAAGAGATGCCGTGAGGGTGGACTGCAGCTGTTTCTCTGGAATGTCTTAAAATGAAAGGTAAAAGGTATCCAACAGCTTCCAAAGTCAGTTAGGTTTTCAGGTGTACAGTTCCCTCTTCCCAGCTGGCAAGGAATGCCCCTTTATATGCAACCCAAGATGTTATAGACTAGTTCAAAATACAGAAAGGCTACTGCCCTGCTGGCCCTGCTGTTGGGCCCCAGCTGTAGGTGACCCTGTGTAGAATACTGCTTTTCTGCTGGAAAAGTGCTCTCCTCTGGGAAGGTGCTGCCTCCCAGTCTAAGAATTAGGTCCAGCTGAGACCTCTGAATGTGAATATCCACCTCCCAGTGGAACGAGATGGCATCCAGCACAAACTCCCTGCCTGCCTTGGTATGGGCTACTCAATGGCAGAGGCAGAAAGAGGCCAAAGGTGCTGACATGCACAGAGTTCAAAGCTGGGCTCTCAAAATATGGCAGTTTCACCCGCCAATCCCACCAGCAGAGCATCTGAGATTAGCTGCTAGTCAAGTCCCACCTCCGCCTACCAGCTAAGACAGAGGAAAACAAGTTAAAATGACAAGTTACCTTCGATTCATGAAAGCCAGCACTAACCAAGAGTGGGGTCAGTGAAACAGAGGAAGTTTTCCATTCAGTGGTATGAAGTCCAAATTAACAGCCCTATTCTGTGTCCTAGGGTTCACTAGGTGTCCAGAAGGCTCTGTTTAATTATTGATTCAGGTTTTGGTTTCCAGAGGGATTTAGGGAGACGTTTGTTTAGTCCATCATCTTGACTCCACCCCCCCTTAATCTTTATTTTATAGCATTCTTTTATTTGTAGCAAGGGATGGTGGTTTTTTGTTTATTCAAGTGCTAAAAATTTCTTTTTAAGAGAAGTATTAAAAGTGAGACAATTTAAAATAAATCATTCAAGAAAGAACTGTACAGGTAATATGCTAATTTTCACAAAAACTGAAAAGATACCCAAAAAAGTAACAAATCCATTGCCATCAAGTTGATTACAATCCATGGTGGTACTACAGGACAGAGCAGAACTGCTCCATAGGATTTCTAAGGAGCGGCTCATGGATTTGAACTACCAACCTTTTGATTTAGCAGCCATATGACTAAACCACTGTACTGTACCACTAGGGATCTATGACATTATGAAGGCAGTTACAGAGTGATAGGTTTGGGGAACAGTAATCTAGAGGTTTCTAAGACTAGTTGGAATTATTTCTTCAGGAGTCAATAAAACTGCCTTTCCTTACTCCCGAGTCTTCTTTTGGGGGATGCTGAGCTGATGGTGCTAGAAGTAGAGTGTTCACAGCACCTGGAGGACCACAAGGAGTGCTTCCAGCAGTGGGTGGTAAACACCAAAGTAACTTTTCTGGGAAGATCAAGGCAATCCTTGCTGGAAGTTGGGGGTTGGCACAGTTTTATAAAAATTTCTCCAGTACATGACTGCAGCAAGTCTTTTGAAGTGTACGCACACAGAAAGTCTGAATTTACTTACTTCCAAATTTTCTAAGTAACAATGTCAATGGCCACCATTCATCTAACAGTATATTCCAGGTACTACGGTGGGCAGCCTATTAAGATGGTTATTAATGATCTCTACCTTCTGGTATGCATGCCCTTGTGTAACCTCTTGCCCTGAGTGTGGGCTGGACTTACTCTTTCCTTCCTAAAGAACAGAATTTGGCAAAAATAATGGAGGTCACTTCCAAAAGTAGGTTATAAAGATCCATGACTTCACCTGGAAGCAAGATTCTCTACCTCACTGACCCACCCAGCTGAGCCTTCAGACAAGCCTACAGTCCTGGCCAACAGCCTGACTCGAACCCAAGAGAAATCTTGAGTAGAGGCATCCAACTAAGCTGCTCCTGGACTCCTGATCCTTAGAAACTGTGAGATAATAAGTATGTGTTATTTGCAGCCTGTAAGCAACATCATCATAATGGAGAAAAAATTGAAGTTGTCAAGGATTTTGTTTTACTTGGGTCTACAATGAATGCCCATGGAAGCAGCAGTCAAGAAATCAGAAGACATACCACTAAATGGAAGACTTTCTCTCTTTTGCTGACCCCTGCTCTTGGTGAGTGCTGGCTTTCACGCACCGAAGATAACTTGCCATTTTAACTTTTTTTCCTCTGTCTTAGCCTTTAAAGTATTGAAAAGTAAAGATGTCACCTTGAAAATTAAGCTATGCCTGACCCAAGCCATGGTATTTTCAATTGTATCATATGCATGTGAAAGCTGGACAATGAACAATGAAGACAGGAGAAGATGCCTTTGAATCGTGATATTGGAAAAGATTGTTGAGCTTACCATGGAGCGCCAAAAGAGAAAACAGATGTGTTCTAGAGGAAGTACAACCCGAGTGCTCCTGGGAAGCAAAGACGGCCAGACTGCGTCTTACATACTTTGGACATGTTGTCAGGAAGGATCAGTCCCTAGAGAAAGACATCATGCTTGGTAGAGTGGAGGGTCAGTGAAGATGAGGAAGACCCTTGACAAGATGGATTGATACAGTGGCCACAACGACGGGTTTAAGCTTACAAACGATTGTGGACACGGCATGAAACTGCGAAGTGTTTTGTTCTGTTGTGCACAGGGTTGTAGCAGTTAGAACTGATTCAATGGCACCTAATGACAACAACAACAACAACATTTGCAGCCACCAAGTTTTAGGGTAATTTGTAATGCACAATAGATAAGTAAAACAGCGGTGTTAAATAACTAGTTTCCTATGGTCTTACACAATCCTCATAATCAACTATGAAGTATTTTTAATTCCTATTTTACAGACGAGGAGAATAACATTCAGTGAAGCATGGTAATTGTATTAATCCTTCAAAATAGGATTTTAGGAAGGGGCAATGGTGGTTCAGCAGTAGAATTCTTACCTTTCCTGTGGGAGACCTGGGTTTGATTCTCACCTAATGCACCTGATGAGCAGCTACCTCCTGTGGTCTGTGTGGGCTTATGCATTGCTCATGTGTGAACATGTTTCAGAATAGTTTTCAGACTAAGGCAGACTCAGGAAAAACTGGACAGCTACTTCCAAAACCCAGCCAAAGACAATTCTAGGGATCACAACAGTCTAATCTGCTAACAATCATGGGTTTGGCACAAGACCAGGTAGCATTTTGTTCCATCATGTACAGTGGGGTCACTATGAGTCAGCGGTAGCTAACAATGACAAGAGCAACAACACACCAAAAAACCCCAAATCAAACCTACTGCTGTTGAAGCAATTCCGACTCATAGCAGTGCCATAGGTAAGAGCAGAGCTTCCCCCTATAGTTTCCAAGGAGTGCTTGGTGGATTGGAACTTCTGACCTTTTGACTAACAGCTGTAGCACTCAACTACTATACTATCAGAGTATAGTAACAATAATCTTTGCTGCTATTACTTTCTTTCTAATACTATAAAGCAATAAACAAACAACAACAACAAAACAACCCTCCAAACCCCTTGTAGTTGACTCCAGCTCATAGCAACCCTACAGGACAGAATAGAACTGCCCCTAGTGTGTCCAAGGGGCAGCTGGTGGATTTGAACTGCTGACGTTTTGTTCACAGCCATAGCTCTTAACCACTGTACCTGCAGTGCTCCTTTACTATAAAACCCAAACAAAACCCGCTGCTGTCAAGTTGATTCAGACTTGTAGTGACCCTATCAGACAGAATGGAACTACCCCATAGAGTTTTCAAGGAGCACCAGATGGATTTAAACTGCTGACTTTTAGGCTAACAGCCATAGCACTTAACCACTGTGCTCCTAGAGTTTCCAGTCTAAAATTCCATGACAGACTTCCAGTGATGGGTTAGCAATCCCCTCATTTTATGGATGAGAACTCTGAGGCCTAGATAGGTCCTATAACTTGAATACAGCTTTAAGATACATAAGGAAGACACAGTGGCCCTAAATCAATTAATAGTGAATTAGGCAAACTAAAACCCTCGGAGGAGACATTCATTGAATACACAATTACATTAAACTGGGGTTTAAGTAAATCTAAGATTTAGAATGGATTACCTCATTGTTTGATTTAACATATTTATACTTAATGCTTAAAAAATCACTATGCAATTTAACTGATCCAAGGATGTGGGCAGGGCCCAGTGTTCAGGTATCATCTTGGAAGGTCCTGGGTAGCTTTAAGGGAGCCGTTCATTAGAAGCTTTTGGCTAATTAATCAATGAACCTCTTCCATTTCCTACAGGAAGGCATCACACTAAACAGAACTGAGAGAAGCCCATTTCGTTCCCATGGTGGGCTGACTCACTGGGTTTTAGGTGAGTCCCTCAGGAATCACCTGAAATGAAATGAGCACCACAAACTGCTATTCCACTTCACTTGGGACAGGTGGACATCGACACTGTTACAGAGATCAGCCACTCAAGCAAGCTACAAATTACTTTCTTACTTAAGTCAAAGATTTCCCTGAGATTATTTTCATTTTGAAAATTCATTGGGATTTAATCTAATCATAGCATAAACTGCATCTGGCAAGCAGATGGTATTTTCCAATTCATCTAAAAGACCTTAGGCACTTTTCATAGCATAAACTGCCTTTTTCTTACTTTAAAAATACGCATTTGTGGTTGTTTCATGGAATAAAAACCAAATATAAACCTCCCCAAGCTTCTATTCTGGATCCAGATCAGCTTCAGGCAAAACTGTGAAAGAGAAAAGGAACCAACTTTGATGAATATCGACTCCAGGGTCCTTCCTGCCTCCTTTTCTGTGCTGCCCTTTTCCTGTCTGACTCTTCTCGATCCTTTCCACACAGTATGTCCTAGGTCTCTAGGTACTCTTCCCGACCCTGATACGGTGGTTCCCTTGTCAGTATCCTATTTTCATCCTTGCTCCCTTTTGATGCTGTTGTTCCTTGTCATTGAGTCAATTCAGACTCACGGCGACCCCAAGTATGCAGAGTGGAACTGCTCCGTAGAATTTTCAAGGTTGTCATCTTTCTGAAGCAGATCACGCAGGTGCCTCTGGGTTGGTATGAACCACCAACTTTTCATCTAGTTTTCTGCTGCTTAGGCATAGGAGCCTACCCCAGAAATGCTTTCCATACTCACCAATCAAGACGGTGAGGCTTTACTTTTCTGCAACTTACACTGCAAGAGTAAGTTTTTCTTCTAAAACACAAAATCTTATAAAGTTAAATATGGTTCTTCAGACTACTTCACACAGCCCTCCAAATTTTGATCTCTATAGCCTGCAATCGGTTCCGATTGAAAGCTGTAGTTTTAAAACTTTACTAATCTCCTTCGGTCTCCAGTCCCATCCAAACTGACTGGTTTCCAGTATCGTTATCTCACGCGTCTACTCTTTGACAAGTCAATTTGACATACAGATTACAGCTGGATCGTATTTTATTTTTGAACTCAGAACAATTTCAATTTAATTGAGGCTTCTTTAATGGATACATTAATGCAGAACAGTGTGGAACTGACAGTTGAGGTTCTGTGAGACGTAACGAAGGGAGCACCGGCCCAGCAGGAGAACAGAGGTCTAGACCTAGCTTGTGTAGCAAAAACTAGCAGGGTGACTTGGTGTAAATCAATTACCCTAGTGGTTTTTGGTTTCCTCATCTGTAAAATGGGAAGATTGGACCAAGGGTAGGTTTTGGTAGAGGCAGAACTTTTTGTTAAACAATGCTAGAATTAATAACAAACAATCTGATCAACCATTTACAGGGTGAGATGGAGGATGGGATGACTTCTAGTGCTGACACCAATGGGGTGCTTTCTGTGTGTCCCTAAATCCCATCAATGAGCCTGTCTCCTGTTGGCCCAGGAGCAGCTCTGAATTTGTACATCTGATGCCTTGTTTGGCCTCACCTGATTCTCTGTATTAATGGTGTACACTGTGTCAGTCTGATCTAACAGTCGGCAGGAATAGGCGACATTGATTGCTGTCTCCTGTTTATCTCCAGTCAAGACCCAGATATGGATCCCAGCCTCCCGCAGAGCAGCGATTGTATCTGGAACTCCTTCCTGCAGCCGGTCTTCAATCCCTGTGGCTCCTGGAGTGATCAAAGATATCAGTGCTCACACTTAATGTCAAAGAGTACCTGCTTAATTTCCCCAAGGCCGTCTCAAGTCAGGTAATGTGTGTTAAGTATCTTTCAAGGGCAAGGCTGTGCTGAGCACAATGCAATAGACAGAGCTGGTCCCTAACCCCTCCAAGCTCAAAGGTTTTGTTGAATAAGGTATTATAACTGAACTACATGAGACAAGGTCAGGATGCTATGTGTACTTGTTGCATGAGACCTGAACTTCACCTGGAAAGTCAGGGAGGGCCTTGCTGAGGAAGTGCCATTTAAGCTCAGATCAAGTAAGAAGCAAGGTGAGGAGAACTCCAGGTAGTGGGATCAGCATGTGTGAAGGCCCAGAGGTAGAGTAGAGTGAGAGGGAGGTGAGGGCTGGATCATGCACAGTCTTGTGAGGGCATGAGGTGATTTAGATTTTATTTGGTAGCAAAGAAAGCTATTAAAGGGTATTAAGTTAGAGAGTGACAGGATCAGTTTTGAGTTTTAAGAAGATTACTCTAAAAATTAGATTGGAGATTAGAGAAGCAGGATGAGATTCCAGGTGAACAGCTAGTTAGAAGGCTGAGCTGGTCTTCAAGGAGATGCAGCCTGGGCTGACACAGTGGTAGCAGGAGGGAAGAAAAGTGGAGAGATCAAAATCTTTGCTTTTCATCTGTTCTCCAACAAATAAGGATTCATGCTTTAGGAATTAATCTTGGAGGGAGCTGAACATGCAGATTCCTTAATTTTTTGAAGCCTTTCAATCTTTGCACCAACCCTGATGAATCTATACCCAAGCATTGCGTAGATACTAAGCGATTAAGCAAAAGTGAATCTACATTTAAATTGACATTTATTTCAGACTACAGACTAATGGCTACTCATTTCACTCTGGGAAGGAGCAAGCCATTTCATCTCTTTTAATAATCCAGAGTGACAATAGGTTAGCAAAGCAGTTACGCTGGGTGCATATTAACAAGATAATCGCACAGTGAGGGACTTCTCGTGAATGTAATGTAGTTTTTAATGGCATGGCAGTTTCTTGGTGGCAAGATGAAATTTCCTTCCAGCCCCAGGCCTCTCTTTGCCAACCCACCTGGAGGGAAGAAAAATAACCTCTCTTTCCTGAAAATGTGCCTGTTTTGTATTTCAGGTCCAAACAGGCAGGTAAAGAGCCCCGTGAAAAGTAATGGCTCCATCCTCAGCTTTCCCTTGAAGGGTTAGCCTGGGAGGTGAGATTCTGAAGCTGATTTATATTAAAGTGAGGCAGAGTGAAGCAGAGAAGAGGAAAAACACATTTATTTGTGTGAAAGAGAAAATGAAACTGCGAGGTAGTGAAAGCCCTTCATAGCCAGGGGAAGCCAGCAGGTTCTGACAGGTTCTCTTTCCCGTGGAACTAGCTGACGAACACTTCTCACAGACCGAGACCAGGGTCTCTGTGCAATAAAGGCCTCCCCAGAAGAAGGCCAGGCACCCCGAATGCGATGACATCCCGGGGTCTCCTGTGGTGGATAGGACTGTCTGATCTAGCCACCTGGAGTCCTTGTTAAAATAAATCCTTGTGGTTAGCTTTACAGGGGGCCTTTATGAGGCAACCAGCAAAGGCCTTAGCAGCCAGAGCGCCAGAAACAAAGGACCAAACAAGGGGGGCAGAAAACTTTTCTTCCCCTGCTTGCCACCTGTGAAGCACTGGAGGTTCAATGGTGGAATTTTTGCCTTCCTTGTGGGAACTCCAGGTTGAATTCCCAGCCAATGCACCTCACACATAGCCACCACCCTCTGTCAGCAGAGACCTTGGTGTTGGTCTGATACTAAATACGCTTCAGTGCAGCTTCCAGTCTCAGATGAATTAGGAAGGAAAGCCTGGCAATCTACTTCTGAAGTCAGTCATGAAAATGTGATGGGTCACAGCACGGTCTGCAGCACAACCTCTCCTGAGGATAGTGTACGCTGACCACGCAGCACTTCATTCTGCCGTGCAGGGGTCACCTTGAGTTGGGGCCAACCGCTACCGATGCCAACAGCTTGCTACCTATGTTACTAAATCTCATTGCTACCTCTGATACGTAAAGGCACTGCTATCGCTTTTATAGCAGCCTTAGCTCGTTCCCCTTGTACCATCGCCTGGTCAGCTTAAACCCACTGCCGTCCAGTCGATTCTGACTTAGAGCGACCCTATAGGTCATAGTAGAACTGGCCCATAGAGTTTCAAAGAAACACCTCATGGATTTGAACTGCTGACCTTTTGGTTAGCAGACGTAGCACTTCACTATGCCACAAGGGTGTCCAACTCTGAAAGCAGTTCTGCTCTCTCCTAATAGGTTGCTATGAGGTGGCAGCAGGTGAGTTAGTTACCCTAGAGGAGTAAAATTTATCCAGAGGCCAAAGTAAAGCCCCAGGGATGTGTTTCAAGACACCCAAGAAGGTCACAACAGGGCCAGGACTTGCCCCTCATCCCCGGCTCAGCGTTGCCTCCTGACGTGAAGGAGGCTTTTTGCCAAATGGCCTCTGCATGCTCATGCTTTACCTTGATCTTGTTCCCGAGATGTGAGGAGATTAATCCTGACAAATAAAGCCTCCTCACTCCCATTTGGCAATCCTTTTCCTCCCACAGAAATACAATGGTGTCTCTTCACTGGTGGTGGTGTCTGTGCTTCTCATTTTCCCTTTTGCTTATCCATCTAGCTTCTACAGAACAGCAGCCCGAGTAACTTTTCCAAAGCACCAATCTGTCCCTGCTTTCACCCTCCTGTCCTTTTCAGGCTCTTTCATCTTATGATTTACCCAGTCCTTCCTAATCTGGAACCACGGTGACACAGTGGCTAAGAGCGCAGGCTGCTAACCAAAAGGTTCATAGTTCAAATGTACCAGTCACTCCTTGGAAACCCTATGGGGCAATTCTACTCTGGCCTATAGGGTCACTATGACTCAGAACTGACTGAAGGACAGCAGGTTTACTTTAGTTCCTAATCTCCTATACTCTGGTCCAGCCACAGCAGATCTCTTTGGGTTTTTAGCTCTTACCTCGAGGCCTTTGCCTGTGCCCTTCCCTCTTCCTTAAACACAGTCCTTTTTTGCTTGAGCAAATCTTCCTCTCCCTTTTAGTTTCTGACCTTTCTAGTACTTCCCTCTCCCTGTTCCCACCACACCTGGTACACCTTTTAGCCTGCCCCTCATCACACTATTTCAATTCCTTGATTAGTCATCCTATTTTCTTGCTAAACTCTGGGTTCTGGGACAGAAGAGGCTCTTGTTTCCTGTTGTAGCTTCAACATCTAGTATGCTACTTGGCAGACAGTAGCTGCTCAAGTATCATTTAAATGAATGAAGGCTTGGCTGTAGTTGGAGAAGCCAGCGTCATTGGCACCTGCCAGCAAGGTACACAGGAGTGCCCCCAGGGCATTCTCAGGGAGCTGTGTGACAAATCTGTGTTGGGTTTGGTGCATCCATTTGGTGCCAAATACCTCGAAGGCCACCCCAGGGAAGACTTCTAATTGAGACATATTTGCAGCAGTGTCAGAATCAGGGCCAAGAACTCCCTTTCCTACCTGCAGCATTCTCTTTTTCATTTCATGATGACTTATTTTTAGTTACCGAGCAAGGTGAGTCGATTCTCCAGATGCTGAGCCGTCTCCATAAGAAGTTCATCTCTGTTGTCAAGGGCTGCCTCTGCCTCATGTCGGAAACTGGCCCACCGCCGGAAGTCTTCTTCACTCAACACCTACAGACAGGACAAGGCTCAATCAGATCCCTGGGTGGGTTTGGAGGCAGAATCCGTCCTTCTTGTCACTCTCTGCTGGGCTTCCTACAGGCTTGTTTCAGCTTCACTACACAGTTAGATGAGCTTTGTCCTAATGCATTTTCTTTCAGAATGCATAAATTAATGAAGGATTGATTTTTGTGTTCCTTTATCTCTAGACATCTGTTGAGTCCCCTACTATGCTCTGGGCACTGGAAATACAGGAGTGATCACAACAGACAGGGTCCCTGCATGCCTGGGCTTATGTGCTATTGGAAGGTGAGAAAGGCATCATCCAAGTAAGTAATTAAAAAAGAGTCCTATCAAATAAATAAAAAGGATGCTATGACAAAGTGTGACAGAGCGGACAGCTAGCTGTGGGAGGGCTACTTTCATTTGGATGTTCAGGTCTCTTCTATGAGGTGACAGGAGGAAAAGCAAGTGCAAAGGCAGTAAAGCAGAAATGAACTTTGCTTTCTGTTTGTTTCTCAAGAAAGCCAGTAGGCTGAAGGATGGACAATAAAGTTCAGAGAGGCTGGCAATGGGGCTTGCATGATGGGCAACAGCCAGATCTTGCCTAGTCTGGTAGACCACTTCACTGGGCATGGTGCCATGCAGGCAGAAGTGCCTAGTAACTGGAAGAACCAAAGAGGCATGTCTTCCTCCTTTGCAATCCCATAGTACCTTTAGACTCCTCTGATGGCATCATATGCATACAATCTTGTAGCAAGAATGATCCTTTTGTCTAGGTATCAAATATTCATTTCATGATCTGAGTGTCTCTCTGTGTAAGGAACTATAGGGAACAGCAAGGGGACACAGGTAGGCTTTTCCCATTGAGGAATTCATTCTATCAAGAGAGGTGGAATATGCACAAATACCTGCAATGGGACACAGAAAGTGGTAGGAGTATAATTACAATTTATAGAACAGGGAGTATTCATCACTGTACATGTGTTACCTTACTTAATCTCCATGACAACTGTATGAGGTAGGGAACATTGACTTCATTGTACAGATAAGAAAATCCCAAACTTACAAAGGTGAAGAAACTTGCCCAACATCATACATCTGATTAGTGGTGAGACTTGGATTTGTACCCAGGTGGTTCTGGCTGTAAACTTCAATCTCTAGAGTGTGCTCAGCACCATAAAAGCTATGAAGATCCCTGGGGATTTATGGAGCAGAAACCACTTCTAGGTATCTAGAAATGTATGTCCATCTTAGATTCGCTACTAGATTTTAGGTATCTCATTAGATGTCCCTGATCTGTGATTCATGGCCCTCTTTGCAAGGCCCTCTTTGCAAGCCCCTCTTGCAAGAGCTGCAAAGTCTATGGCACGTAGGGCATGAGAGAGGCAATCTAAACGATTATAGCAGGGCAAAGAAATAGGGAGGGGTAAAGACTTTGGCTAGCTGCAGAACACAACAAAACTGTATTCCTTATCGGGGTTCAGGTGCTACATAGCTTGCACTGATTGTTGCTATTGAAAATAGAGGCTCAGTTTGCTATATCCTCCAAACTTTCCAAGAGAAACCAGAAATTTGAGTTTTTATGTAATCATATAAAGCCAAGGCAGCCAAGTGATGTCATACGAAAGCCTCCAAATTTTAAATATAGGCAAATAATGCAACTTAAAAAGATGTACTATGAAGGCAAAAATATAACATTACAACATCACTTTATGAGTGACGGGTTACCTAGTACACATACAATAAGAAACAAGAAATGACATGGCTATACTGATATGCAGCCTTACCACTCAAGTTTCTACCTCTGCAAAATTACAGAAGACATGGATCTGTGCTGTAACGCAAAATAGCCAGTCCTGAAGATACACCAACCAATATCAAAGGTCTTTCAAAAAGAAAACGAAAAGGCAGAAGCAGGGGTAAAGCCTCTCAGCTGTTCAGTGATACGCAAAGCATTCTTGGAGGAACCCTTTCTTACCTTCTTGGCAATGCATAGTGTGCGCAGGCCATCTCTTGCATACAAGTCCAGATGTTTCTGGGTCCTGGCTTGGGTTTTTCTCAGCTTCCTTTCCACATTACTGTCAGTCACTGTCAAATAGTCATTGTTCCCCATAAGGTCACATAGAAATGCTTAGGGACACTATTCTTAATACTCTAGAATCATTTTAGATAACTACGAATACTTTCAAGGAGAAGGAATTCCCCTATTGCCCACCCTAGAAACACAAAAAAGCTCCCCTGGCTGTCAGGATGCCCTGGAAGGTGAAGAAGAGTATAAGAGGAGTCCAAGATGACTTAGGTTGACTGCTCATGTTATCATCAAAAGCCTGGCTGATAAAAGTCCTATTTAGGGAAAGTAGGTGGACTAAGATGGTTTTAATAGGTTGAACTGTGTCCCTCCCAAAATGTGTACATCTATTTGTCTGGGCCGTGATTACTGGTACTGGATGACTTTCCTATACGTTGTGAATCCTGCCTCTCTGATGTGAATGAGGGAGGATGGGTGGCACTTATGTTAGTGTGGCAGTCTTACACTCATTGTGTGAGATTGCATTGTGCCTTGAGGCAATGTCTTGGGATCTAAAGGAAAGGAAAGCAAGCAGAGAGTTGGGGACCTCATAGCACCAGGAGCAAAGTGCATCCTCTGGACTCTGGGTCTTTACACTTGAGAAGCTCCCAGTCCAGGAGAAGACTGACAACAAGGACCTTATTGTAGACCAACACAGAAAGACTTCCCTGGGATCTGATGTCCTGAATTTGGACTGTTAGCCTACTTTTCTCTTTGTTGCGGTCATCCACTGATAGTATTTCTGTTATACCAGCACTAGATAACTAAGACAGTGGTGTTCCCAAACACCTGTGTTCATCAGAATCACCTGGGAAACTGAGATGACAGAGATTGACAGGTTGAATTCCAGCCTTGCTGAAGCTGATCCTCCAGGGCAGAGCCCAAAGTCTGGATCTTTAATGTGTTGTCTAGGAGCTTTCTATGTAGCCAGCTTAGCCCTGGCTGGCCAGTTGGCTTTGGAAACTGCTCCCTAAGTCTTGGAAATGCTGTGCATCATCCTTTCTGTCATCATCTATCTTAGACTTTGTTTTAAGTTAGATCCCCAAACATCTACAAACCTGGATCTTCTTAGCTAAGTTCTTTATTGCATTGGATTTGCTGAATTAGGTGTTTTCTGTGCAAGAAAGAGTCTCAGATTTCTTTCTTTCAGTTTTTTTTTTTTTTGTATTTCCTTATGGCACTCAAAGTCCTCTTTATGAAGTCCTAAATAGTGTCTTCTAGGAAAAAAAAATAATTGTCTTTCTCCTGAAATTCCAATATGTCTATGTATCAAGAAACCCTGGTGGTGTAGTGGTTCAGTGCTACATCTGTTCACCAAAATGCTGGCAGTTTGAACTCACCAGGAGCTCCTTGGAAACTCTATGAGGCAGTTCTACTCTGTCTGATAGGGTCACTATGAGTGGGAATCCACTTGACAGCAGTGGGTTTGGTTTCTAGGTATCAAGTAATAAGAATTTTAAGCTTGACTGGCTGGTATTTAGCAGGATTGATGCCACTCATTGCTTCTCTCACCTATGATATCACAGATAGCTATGACATCATTAATCAATCATAGCACTTTGTAAAGCTGAACTTAAAAAGGCTCTAAAATCCTTCTTAAGTAGGGACAGACTTTTGGGTCTTAAGCAATGAGCAGATTTTGTGCCCTTGCCATCCTTCCATGTAACAGAAAATCTACAATGCCATCCTCAACAATAAAGTAAGTGTTATGGATTAAATTATGTTCCCCAAAAGATATGCTAAAGTCCTTGTCTCCAGTAACTGCGAATGTGAGATTGTTTGGAAATAAGGCCTTTGCAGACACTATTAGTTAACACATTAACAAGGGTAATACTGAAGCACGGTGGTCCTAATCCAGTATGACTTGTATTAATGTAAAAGAGGAGAAAAGACACAGACATGGTGGGAAGACGGTCAAGTGAAACCAGAGGAAGAGATTAGAGTGACAAGAAATGCCCATGACTGCTGGCTGTCACTGGAAGCTAGGAGAGAGGCATGGAATAGATTCTTCCTCAGAGCCTGAAGAAGGAATCTGCGTGGCTGAAACCCTTATTTTGGACTCTAGCCTCCAGAACTATAAGATAATAAATCTCTGTCTTTACTAGCCAACCAGTTTGTGGTGCTTTGGTACAGCAGCCTTAGGAAACAAATCCAATAAATGTAAGTCCAACAAAGCTCTGATTTTTTTTCCATCACACTACTGTAACGTTGCTTTTATATAATACAGAAATTCTTTGCAATGCTATTAAGGTGCTACTGTTTTGTTGGTATCTCAAGCACAACTGTCATCTTCCCATTGGTATACTGAGCACTACTTTCAAATTTTTATTTCCAACAGCCACCAGTTCTTGAGATTAAACCTCTTGTCTTCTACTCATCAGCACTTAAGTTTACGTTTTTGCTCAGGTTGCCAGAAACCTCACAAGCTGAATGTTCAAGCCCAGTTAATACATTAAACTTGGATTATTTTTCTCTCCTTTCAAAAGTTTGTTCCTAATTCTTGTAGTATGTTCTTGATGCAGTATGTTCATTTGACTAATGTTATGTGATTGGAAGAATTTCTATTCCATTTTGGAATCTGGTAAGGGACAAATAAAGAGACATCTCTAGGGCAGCTTGGATGGCTGCTGCCCAGGGAGAGGGCCCTGGCTCCCTTGACTCAGAAGCACTGAATACACTTGCCTGCCAGAGTCTGGGGATGAAGAGGCCTAATTAGCTCCCTTCCCATTCTAAACCCTAATCAGTCCCTGCGAACTGCTTGGCCCTGATCCACAGATGATAACGCAGGAGGCACAGGGCTGCCTGCATGGTTCTAAAGCTTGGCTAGAGTCTACTGTCCTGGGAGAATCATTGCTCCATAACTGTCTTCTCCTTGTTAGCAGTCAGGAGATTGCTGCACACTAATTTATGATGCTCCCCAAATGGACACTGATATATAGGAACTTTGGAACATTTTTCTGGCTCAGCACAAGTTTATGAAAATACATTTTGAGAAGGCTGGGGAAAAGGATGAAAAGCAGGACGCTGGAGGCTTCCCAGAGCGAACTGAGCCTGGCTTAGAATTCTGGCAGCACAGAAAGGGCTCTGAATTGGGATTCAGAATAGTTGGGCCTGGGATCTGCCACTAGTTAGCTGTGTAGAGTAACTACTCTCTTTGCATCCCAGGTGGCTTCTCTCTTTCTCAAAAAAAAAAAGAAGCTCTGATCACAGTGTATTCAGAAAATAAAAAAACTAACTCAGTTGTATGGCACTAATTCTGACTCACGGCAACTCCATGTTTGTAAGAGTAAAACCATGCTCTGTAGAGTTTTCAAAGGCTAATTTTTTAGATGTGGATCTCCAGATCTTTCTTCTGAAGCACCTCTAGGTGGACTGAAGCCTCTAACCTTTTGGTTAGAATCCAAGCAGGGTAACTGTACAACCCAAGTTGCACCTAAGGTGGTGTAATGGATATCGTGCCACAAACAATTGTGTGGAGATGGCTAGCCTATGTTGACTGTAGTTTTATACCAACAATGTGTGTGTTATGCATTTTTAGCCAACTGTATTATTCCGTCATTATTTTCCAAGGCACCCTATGAACCTGAAATCCTGGTGGTGTAGTGGTTAAGTGCTGTGTCTGCTAACCAAGAGGTAGGTAGTTCGAGTGTGACAGGTACTCCTCGGACACTCCAAGGAACAGTTCTACTCTGCCCTATAAAGTCACCATGAGTCAGAATCGACTTGATGGCACTGGGTTTGGTCTGGAAACCCTGGTGGCATAGTACATAAGTGCTACGGCTTCTAACCAAAAGATCAGCCATTCAGATCTTCTACGTGCTCCTATAGGGTTGCTATAAGTTGGAATCAACTCGACGCAGTGGGTTTGGCTTTTTTGGTCTATGAACTTCATACATGTAGGCACATTATTTGTGAAAAGTATGGTAAATGAATTCGGAAAACTGGGAACTGGGGTGAATGAACAGGTTTCTCTACTTTAAGACTTCCCAGACCCTTTAACACATTAGAGTGTACTGGAGTTCTCTAAGGCAAGGAGATGTAGTATGTTCATTTGGCTATGGGACCTTCTTTGAGGAAAGCATCTTGTGGACGTGCTGACTAAGTGACGATATTACCTGAGCTCTTAATTACCATTCCACACTGCTGTTCACACTATGAGCCCTTTGTCCTTGCAATCTCATCACGAGGTGGCACTTACCACAGCCTGGGTCTTCTAGCAGGTCCATGATGACCGAGTCAGCACCCTTGGTATAGACTATGATCTCGCCGGTCAGTGGGTGCCTCACCACCACGGACATCCTTTTCCTAACAGAGTCAAAGCCCAGGGTGCAGAGGAGGTCGAAGGTGAGGCAGGTGCCCTGGGGCAGGCGCACGGTCACCTGCTCAGGTGTGCGGGATACCAGCGTGAAGCTGTAGGCATGGGCGGCATGTACCAGGGCTGCCTCGTCAGGGCTCTCAGCCTCATAACAGAGCTCAGGGCTGGTCGGGCCCAAGACAGGGGACTCCAGGACCTCCTCTAGAGGAGGCCCTTCTCCAGGCTCCATGATGTCACTCTGGTCCCATGTGCTGCTTCTGTAGCCGCCATCAGTGGAGTAGCATCCACTGCACACAGACGCATCATCTCTCTCCTCTGAGTCTGTGGTGGGCACGTTGGTCCCCAAACTCTCCCCTAGGTCTGTGTCAGAGGGTGCTGTGGATGAGAATGACTGGCTGAGGCTCAACAGCTTCAGCCTCTGGAAGAGTTGCTGAATCTTCTCCAGGGACATCCCCAGAGCCTTGCTGGAGGATGGGATGGTGACCTTGAGCCAAGGAAGAAAAGCAGGATATTATTATTAGTGTTGGAAAAAATACTAAGCTGTGTTATGGCAGAAGATGATGGTCATTTTGCAAGATTTTTTTTTTCTTGTGATTTCTGTGATTATACGTAAGTCTCTTCTACTCAGAGAACCTCACTTTGTCCATCTGTAAAATGAGGGGTCAGGCCATGTATTTCTTTGTAGTGCTTATCTTCAGGAGTTGTCAGTGTTCGTTTTTTTCATCTTTTGAGCACCTAGTCTGACCTTGGTGAAAGAGAGAAAAAGGAGAGAAATGCGAAGCACACAGTAAGAACTCAGATTCCCCAAACCTGGGCCATGGCCTTGTCTGCTTTATTTTTATGTGCAGAGTCTCATTTCATTCTCCCAGCGATGCTGTGGACTACTTTCAGGTTGTCCCAACTCATAGACAGAGAAACTGATGCACAAAGAGGTTAAGTAGATCGGTCACTGTCACACGTGTGTAAGCAGTAGAGCTGGAACTCAAATCTGGTCTGCTTGACTCCAGAGACCTGCCTGCCAGCTGAGGGTCCTGTCCCCCATGAACTTGAATATCGAGAGCTAGGTATTGTTCCTCTCCAAATGGTTTTTCCTGTCTCAAAACTACAGTTAACTTCTTAGGTAATATTTCTGCCCATAAAGCTCCCTGAAGGCTTCTGATAACTTGGCAACTTTTTAAAAAACAAAACTCACTGCTGTAGAGTTGATTTCAATTCATAGTGACCATATAGGATGGAGTAGAACTGCCCCATAGAGTTTCCAAGGAGCACCTGGAGGATTTGAACTGCTGACCTTCTAGTTAGCAGCCATAGCACTTAACCACTACATCACCAGGGTTTCCAACTCTTTAATGGCAGTAAAAGTTCAGGCTGGGTTGGGATCTGGGCCTAACAACGGGTATTTCTGATTTGGTGCCAGGGCGAATCTTTTTTTTTCGGTTTCATAGTCACAGGTTATACCACCAGTTACCCACATCAAGGACTCCCAGGGGATCTTGTGTGAAAGTGTATAATAATCAACAAATCTACTTTTAATACTGAAAAGTAATTTAAAATGTTACATTTTCTCCATTAGTGGAACATGACAAAGGTGTTATTTTTTAGCCTCTGTGGGTTAGATATGAAAGCAGATAAATGTAATTGAATTGTGCATGTAGAAATTGTTGAATTGGTGTCTGTCCTGCTATGTATAATCTCAGCAACAATAAAAATAAAATAAATTATATTTTAAAACAGAAGATGGGGACACTGGTGGTTCAGCGGTAGAATTCTTTCCTGGGTTTGATTCCCAGACAACGTACCTCGTCCACAGCCATTACCTGCCAGTCAGTGGAGGCTTGTGGTTTGCTGTGATGCTGAACAGGTCTCAGTAGAACACCCACACTAAGGTGGACTAGGAAGCAAGGCCTGGTGATCTACTTCTGAAAATTAGCCAGTGCAAACCCTTATGGGCCACAGTAAGATCATACGGATGATTCAGAACCAGGCAGTGTTTGGTTCCATTGCTGGTGGGGTCACTATGAGTTGGGGACTGACTCAACAGCAGCCAACAACAGCATGCAAAAGCCAAGGCCAACGTGCATGACACCACTATGAGCCATTAGCGAGTAATACAGTGGGTTAGCCAGGTGCTAAACACACACTTCTGTTAAGTCACTTCTGCTCTTTGAGCCACAGTTTGTTCACCTGCTAAATCCATGGACACATCTCGTAAGGTTGTTGGGTTGTGAAGATTAAATGATTATGCAGGCAAAGTGGCACGGTGCCCGACACAGAGCAAGTACCCGGGAAATATTAACTCTGCTGACAGGCTTGACACAAACTTGAAAGCCACACAGGAACCTCATGTATAATTTTATCCTACTAAAAAATGTGGAAGCTGAGGTCCAGAAAGGATCAGAAACTTGTTCAGTATTTCGCAATGACAAAATGATGACACTGGCCATGATGTAGGCGACTTGTCTCCTGTCAAGGGTTTCTCCCTTCACATTTCTCATCTCTCCCATCACCGATCCTTACCCTTTGCCTGGGCTCAGTGGTTGTGGAGACCATGACGGAGTTGCAGATGGTCAGGGCCAGGAAGAAATCGGCAATGGAGGAGGCAGTGGAGGAAGGTTTGTTAGGCCCGGTGTCTGACAAGGTCTCCAGCCACAGGGCAGCATCCCGCACCCTGGTCAGCAGGCTTTTGTCAGGGGCCACATCTTTTTCCTGGAAGAGAAGGCCTGGGTAAGGGTTTTCTCCAGAGACATTGGGAAGACAGGTCTTCTCCAGCAGGTTCCTTGTACAGACAGGGAAAAGGTGATACAGCCTTGCCTGTATATTTGCACTGAGTGCATCTTTCCCTCCTGCAAGCCTGGAACTTTGGATCCTAATTTGATTCCTCCCTGTCCCTCCACCCCTCATGCCCTTAGGTTACTAGGTCCTGGGGGTTCTTCTCTCTCAGCGTCTCCCCTCCATTCACTCCCCATTTCAGCCCAGTTTAGACCTGTGTGCCCTCAACCCTGGATTCTGCATCAGCTCCTGTCCTGATGCTGTTCTCTCTTACCTCTTTTCTTTCTAATCTTCCATATGTAATACTACCAGCCCGTTCGTCCTAAAACAACAAGCTCTGACAAGTATTACCTTGCTTCAACCTATGGAAGTTCCACCAAATGGTGGCAAGTTAAGAGAATTTAACTAGTCATTCGCTCAATGTCTATTTATCCTCTAGCCTATTAAGTACCATCAGGGCAGAGCCTGTTTGTCTACTGATGTGTTTCCAGTGCCTGGGAGACTGCAGGTGCTCAAAAATACTTGTTGACAGACTAGGAAGAAAGGCCGGGTGATCTACCGCGGAAAATTAGCAGTGAAAGACTTAGGGATCACAACGGCCATTGTTGGATTCGCTTGCTTGGCCATGTCATTAGGAAGGGTCAATCGCTGGAGGAAGACATCATGTTTGGTGATGTGGGGGGCCAGCGAGGAAGTAGGAGACCCTCGGAGAGATGGACCGACACAATAGCTGCAGTGATGGACACGAACACATCAGTGACTGAGAGGGCGACAAAGGACTGGGAAACACTTCATTCTGTTCTACCAGAAGTTGCCATGAATCGGAGTCAATCTGATGGTAGCTAACAACAACACAGCAAAGTTAAGCACTTTGCCAAGTACTTTCTTATACCTCATTTAATCAGCTTAACAATACGATTATCGTCCCATTTTAATTATAGGTAACTGTGGCTTATTGGTGTTAAGCCACTTGCCCAAGGTTATGACATTAAGACAATAGCTGTGACCTGGACTCAGTTCTGTCTGATGCTGAAGCCTGAACCCTTAAACAAGAAATCAACATTTCCCAAACTTTAATGTGTATACACACAAATCTTCTGGAGATCTTGTTAAAACGCAGACTCTTGATTCAGTAGGTCTGGACTGCGGTCTGAGTATCTGCATTTCTAACAAATTTGCAAGTGGTGCTGATGCTGCTGGTTGGAGGACTACAGTTTGAGTAGCAAGGTTCTGTGCTACATGGCTGCTTTTTTGTGTATTTGGTTAATGAAACAAGAAAGAAGGAAGAGAGGGAAGAAGGGGAAGAGGAAGAGAAGGAAGGAAAACAGAATGGAAGGAAGGGAAAGAAGGAGGGAAGGAGGAAGAAGCTAAGGCAGAGATGATAGTAAAACCCTCTACTTTTTTTCTGGAACCTGATGGTATAGTGATTAAGTGCTACTGCTGCTATCATGAAACTGGGCAGTTTAAATCTACCAGCCACTCCTTAGAAACTCTGTGGGGCAGTTGTACTCTGTCTGGTAGTGTCACTAGGGGTAGAAACTGACTTGTATATTGCATTTTCTCCAGAGAGGTGTGACACAGCACACCCACAAAAGGAAGTGGTGGTGAATTTTGGAGGGACCCACCCTGCCCAAATGCAAATTTTATGGCTAAGAACATAGTCTTTGGCCTGATGGTTACTGGAAAAGTTTTGCTAGGTGACCACACTCCACTCAATTCTTCACTGCTGACAGACCAGGGCAAAAAAAAAAAAAACAAAAAACAAAAAAACGCATTTCATTTTCCATCTGCCAGTACTGTAAGCACTGGCTCAGAACTCACCACTTTCTTAAGTATATTACTCCTGCCCTAAAGCCATAAATTTTATAGCAGGCAATTAGGAGCCAATAACCCATTCTTCCTTGTTCTTTGTAATAAAACGAAACAGGACAAACAGAACCACACTACAACCAAAAAATTACATAGTGTTTTTTGTTGTCAAGTTTTGCTTTATTTTTCGTTTGAAGAGAAGGGTCAGGAAACTAACAGCTGGCTCTTTTAGAATGTGGTGGAATGCTCTTCCATGTCCTGACATGTGGGGGTTTCAGGAGGGAGGTTCTGATGCAGTTTTCAAAGGGAAGGCAAAGAACTCTTGGGTGCCAAGAGATTAGCAGGCAATCCCAGTACCAGGCAGGCAGGTGGAGGGACACGTGGCAGGCAGGGAGAAGGTGGCGGGTAGTGATGGGACACCACAGGACTAGCCTGGGGCTGTCACAAGAGCTTTCTGGGATCAAGTCAAAGATCTGCTACTTCGGCCACAGACATTTAACTGAAAGGTTGGAAGTTCAAGTCCACGCAGAGGCACTGTGAAAGAAAAGCCTGTGATCTACTTCCGGAAACCCTATGGACCACAGTTCTATTCTGATGTATACAGGATAGCCATGAGTCAGAACCGACTTGTTAACAACTGGCTGAGCCCTTTGAGGTAACCTATATTACACCTTTCAGCAAACAAATCCCAAGCTATACAAGGTATTTATTTGAGCTCAGTGAGAGCTAATTCCTGGTCTCCTTAAAGAGGTTCTCAAATCTTATGGCTCACTAGAATCATCAGAAATGAAAAAACACAAGTACTCAGGCCTTCTCTTAAACCGAATAGGCCAGAATCTAGCATCACAGGGTTCAGGTGTTAGATATAATGAACTCCTAGTTGCCATGAGTCGGATCCGACTCGACGGCAGTTGGCTAGGTGATTTAAAGTATAACCAGGGAAAAGAACCACTGGGTCTGAGAAAGAATAAAAACTACTCACTTCCTCTTGATGCCATCAGATATGTAAACATTTGTCCAAGACAGGCAAATTTCCTTTAGAAAGATCATTCAAATATCTGTTAGTTATCCCTTTGTCTGGAACACATGATTTTAAGAGTATATTCTTAAAATCAACTCATGAAGCAAAACAACAATTCTCTTTTTTTAAACACAGAAAAATGGAGGCTTATACTTCAGTAAGCTGACCAGAGTGACCAAGCCAGTCAAGTGCCACAGAGCTAATAAATAGATAACTGATTTGGTTGGGATTAAAACATAAGGCCTTTGATCCCAAATGTGCTGAATTCATACCTGGAGGCAATCTTGCAAGTCAGCAAAACCATTATCTTATTTGATTTTTAGAACAACCTGGCAAAAACTGTAAGCAAAAGATTTGGAAGGGATAGAAACAGGTTTTACAAGTTGCTTAAGCAGAATCTGGCTAAAATGTAGATTCTAATTCAGTATATCTGGGGGTGGAAATGCAAATTCTAGCCAGGGGTTCAAATTGGAATAAACCATTTGAAAGCACTGTGCTTAGTCAAGGTTACTCAGCGAGTGAGTCCTGTTGTCGTTGAGTAGAATCTGACGCAAAGTTACACTATTGTGACCTCAGTAAAAGAGCTAAAACCAGAACTTGAATTTCCTAACTCTTAGCCCATTGCCCTCCCGGACAACTACCCAAGAACACTATTGTCCTACCAACCCCAGGTTTTCAGCAACCCAGCTGCAGGACCATGTACTTGGCAGCTCATAAAAAAAACCACACCACTGCCTTTACCTACTCAGGCAACAAAAATTGGGTCTTATCTGTGTGCCAATTTCTTTATTACTCCTGAAGGAACTTAGTTAGAACTTGTTTTTGAAAATGACGGTGAGGGGAGAAGAATGACATCCAAGATCTGTCCATCAGCTGGGGGTTTCACATTAAAGTTACATGGTTGGAACACAGCTGTGGTTTTGGGGGGCTATTGAGAGTTGTCAGGCTGAATGAGGAGAAGCGTATTTATGTGTTCCAGCTGAGAGTCACAAAAGGATCTCAGTTGGCCTGGGCCATCTGCTTCCACAAACATTTTGGTGTTGTTAGCTGATGTCAGGTCTATTCTGCCTCATGGAAACCCTGTGTGTGCAGAGTAGAACTGCTCCGTAGGGTTTTCAAGGCTGTGATCTTTCGGATGCAGCTCATCAGGCTCGTCTCCTAAGAAGCCTGTGGATGGGTTTGAATCACCAACATTTGGGCTAGTAGTTCAGTGCTTAATTATAAAGATTACAGCAAACAAAAATAAAAACCAACTCTATGGAGCAGTTCTGTAATGTGGGTGGGAGCTGATTTGACAGCAACAGGTGTGTTTTGATTTTCCGGCTGAAAGATATTCTCAGGCACATGGGTGTGCATGCCGCCTAGACCTGGAAGATCTCAAAAGATACAGGGACTGCAAGACTCAGAACCTATACCTAAAAGCATTCACTATATAAATGTTTTGGTAAAGGGTTGGAGGAAAAGTATTCCATTCAGAAGGGACAAAATTCAATAAGAGAAGCATTTGACAATGTGCATGTCTTACTGTCTCACTTGGGACAATAAAACAAATAGCAAACAAATGTCTGCTCTCATCTGTTCAAACACACTGATCTGTACTAACAGTAGTGTATTTCTGTGTATGAGACCAACAGAAGACAGATAACTTCGTACTCACCCAAAGTTAGATAAACAACAACATAAGACACACTAATTCACTGCATTTCTTCTCTGGCACAGTCAGGAAGCTCAGCCCTGGGTGAAAATACTAGGATACTAGGTAGTAACATGGAAAAATGCTTTTGGTATCATTTAAAAGCAAAATAAAAAACTATGTACCTATCTACTATGGTTGCAAAAATGTTGAATATGTATAGTAATGTGTGTGTGTGTATTAATCAGGGATATAAAGACTAAAAGAAAATTCTCTAAAAGGATCATTTTTCAAAATTTGGCTTTCTAATAATGGGATAATAGCAGATTAGGTCTCTTCTGTTAGTGTATATGTCTTATCCATCACAGCTGGGGCTCTCTTGCTTCTTCTGTACATACAGAAGATCTCAAATGATATGTTTTCATGTGCCCTGGAGAAGCAGCACAGTGCAGAGTACAGAAGAAGGAAACAGGAGTCAGATAGCCCTGGTTCTGGCCTTGATTGGGGAACAAACATTGTGTAATCCTGGGGAAGGAACTTAATCTCCTCACCTGCTACCTGCATGTTTAGTGATGGTTGTCCTAAGGAATCAAAAGTGAAGGGATAAAAGGTGCAAACTTGAATGTTTTATGGTCAGGCAAATAACCCACAGGGATGAAGTGGGTGGCAAACTTTGATGTAGACGTTCTTCACTGAATAACCATTAAAAGTATATTCTTCTATTCTTTCTTGAGACATGTAAGCTTTACAGACTTATCTCTTTGTTTTCCTACTTTGATAGAAGCATGGATGTGACAAATATTTCTCTTTTGAGTTAAGGTGGACTTAACGGGAGCTGTTTTTTTGTTTCTTAACTGTATTACTGGAAAAATTCATGTAAGGATAAGTATTGTGGTGCTCTTCTCAGTGACGTAGATTATGAGCAGGGATGGGGAAATTGAAGATTACATGCCCAGTCTAAGTGGCATTGGCTCTTTGACTTAGGCCAATTACTGACCTGAGGAAATGCTGGCTTAATGAGAAGAACTTGTCTAATTCCATTTTTAAAAATATGCTAAAAAATTCTATATTTTTATATAAAACCTCCCAATTTACAAACAAGTACATGCATTTCAAATGAAAAAGAACTATATATGCCCCCCAAATACATACAGGACCAAGGGCTGTCATGTTGAGAGCTCTTCAAGGCTTATATGGTCTTTTCTCTTCCGCATCCCAGAACCTTCTCCCAGCTCTCCCACGATGGCATGCATAAAATTCAAAAGGAAAAAGCAGAGACTTACTATGGGGCTGTTGAAGGCCACAGGAGGCTGTGAGTTTTCATAGCGCCCCATGGACCTCTGTCGAGAGTGGCCCTGGATGGGCACCTGGACGCTATGGCATCTCCTCAGAGGCTGGGCACCTCGTTGGCCTCTCAGAGTTGTTGGACACTGGGCCCATCTGGATGGGAAGGACAGGCACTGGTACTGGGTCCATTCTTCACTGTCTGAATCCAGCTCCTTTGGGGTCTCCAGTCGCTTGGCTGTAAGAAAGGAGTCTTGTCAAGAGAAAGGGATACTCTAGGCAGCCTTGTCCCGTTTGCCACGGTAATAGGGCTGCCTGTAGTATCCCCTTTTTTCTCTTTCTCTCGCCTCCCACCCAAAAGAATGAATGCTATTTCCTTGAGAGATTTTTCTCGAAGAAAGCATGTGTGTGTGTGTGTGTGTGTGTGTTTATATGTGTTTCTGAGGGATGACTGAGGGGAATCAGGTCAATTTTATATGTCACCTTCAGACTGTGCACAATGACAGTCTAGGCATTTTAACCTTTCACAGCCAGACCTCTTTAGCTGCCACTTTGCCTCATTGAAAACCCAAGAGACCAGTTAGCAAGGAAGGTACTTGCTGGGTGCATCAAACCTAGCCAGGAGCCCAGACCTCAGCTTGTTTCAACACCTCAGGTAACGTGACCTGAGAAATCCTTAAGCCTTGGCTGTGTGACAGGTACACAATTGGGGCATGTTCCTAATCCATTCCTATGGGATTAAAAAAAAAAGTCCTGTGTATAAATCACACCAGAAAAGGATCAGCAGGAGGGGGTGTCATGTATGAGATCAGCTTGAGTTACCGTAAATAAATGAAAGGCTAGAGGCAATAGGAACAACCTTGAACTGTGACAAAAAGGGACACGGCCACAGCAGGCAACTTACCAAAATGCCATGAACATCTGTGGGAAGCTGAGGTCTTATCCCCTATTCTCTAGGGACAGCAGTATATTTCCTTTTAGGAAGAAGGATGGAGAAGCCTTGGAGCCCCACTTACCATTTTCTTGGTGAGAAAACTCATTGCCCATAATGGTGCAGCGTCGGAACACCATCTTATTCTCGGTCAAGGTCCCTGTCTTGTCCGAGAAGAGGTACTGGATCTGGCCCAGGTCCTCAGTGATGTTGAGGGCGCGACACTGAATGGGCATGTCAGCCTCTTCATCATACAGGTCAAGGTCATTGTGCAGGAAGAAAACTTGCCCGAGCTTCACCAACTCAATGGACACGTATAGCGAGATGGGGATCAGCACCTGCAAGGGGACCAGTTCCCACTGTGTCAGAAGCCAGGCAGGGCTCCCTGTCACAGGACCCTAAAAATAGCTCGTAGTGAGTGAAAATCTCGGTGCATTGTTTCAGAGACATTAAAGTCAGTGGTTTTCTATCTCCCTTGGAAACTTTTTGGAATTCTTAAGGAAAACTGAAAAACAGGTATAACTTCTTCAACCAGGGGGCAAAGAAGTGTCCGGTAGGAAGGAGGCTCTCACTATTCATTTCTTTAATGTCTAAGCTGCAGGAGGGTGGGGGTGGTGTTGGTGCTGTTGGTGGTGGTGGGGATGGAGTGTTAGCCCCTCTCTCCAGAGTGCCCTGATCCCCTTGGATCTCTGTGCTGCTGAGGGCTACCACCCACTTTTAGAGACATTCAGACACATTGGTGATTCCTGGTCACTGATTCCACACATGATATTTACTGAGTGCTGGCTATAGACAGATGCTGCTCTAAGTCCTAGAAACAGCACTGAGCAGCGCAAGGTCCCCAGCCCTGACAAGATCACATTCCAGTGGGAGCATATAGGCAGGTAATAGACAGACAATTATCTGTTAGGTATGGGTAAGATTTGTGAAGAAAAATAAAGAGGGTAGATCGTAAGGGTTGAGAAGGACTCTTCTATATACCAGAACTTTGCACAGAGACTTGGAAGGACTAAGGGCAGGAGTCATGCAGCTGTCAGTGGGAGGAACAGTCCAGGCAGAGGGAGGTGCTGGGTCAGCCTGGGCAGTGGCAGTGTTCTGGGTGTTTGTGGAGGCAAGTTCAAGAAAGGAGCAGGGCGCAGACCACTTAGGACCTTGTTGACCATGTAAGGACTTTGGATTTCACTTTCAGCACTAGTGAAATCTTGACTATTAACCTAAAGATTAGAAGTTAAAAACCACTCACAAAGGCCCCGTAATATGTTTATTTAAAAATTACAGCCAAGAAAAACCTAGGGAACAATTCTACTCTGTAACACATGGGGTCACTATGAGTGGGAATTGACTTAACCACAATGGATTTGGATTTTTTTTTTTAATATACGGGAGAGATAGGATATGAGTCATATTTTAGAAAGAGTGCTACGTAAATCAATAAATGGATAAATTCATTAATGTTTAAAAATGGTTGACCAATAAGAGGACAATGAAACACTCTCAATGCTACAGGAAATCTAATGTATATAGATATTCATTAAAACAAGAAACTATCTTTATCTTTTCATAAATTGTAGCTCCTTAGAGAGCACAAAAGATTATATTTTTTGGTTCCATATCTCTTACTGCTTTGTATCTTCCAGGTGGTCTGTATGTTTTTTCCTTCTATTGTAGAGTCAGTTCTTTTCTTTTCCTCCTCAATCTATCAAATGCTAAAACACTAACCTGTGATGTCTTTCTCTCAATATTCAGGGGCTTGAGAGTTCTCTGTAGCTCTATGTACTACTTTATTGTCTTTTGTTCCCTGATTGTTACTGTTTTACCTGTTCTTTATCTGGCAAGGAAACCCTTGTGGTGTGGTGGTTATGCGCTACAGCTGCTAACCAGAAGGTTGGCAGTTCAAATCTGCCAGGTGCTCCTTGGAAACTCTATTGAGCATTTCTATTCTGTCTATAGGGTTGCTATGAGAATCAACTGGATGGCAGTGGGTTTGGTTTGAGTTTTTTATACTTGGCAAAGGGATAATCACACATGAGTCATTGTTGTAATCTTACTGTTAAACACAGATGACTACAAAATAGTTTCCTCAATATCTAGGGGGAAGGAGGACAGAGGGGCAGGGGACAGTGGACAGGGGAATAAAGGGACAGGGGGACAGGGCTAGTCCTGACATTACCCCAAATGTGAATACATTCAAAGACCTACAAGAAAACATTAAATGTTTGCCTATCTTGGTCCAATTAGTTATTTTTGGGAAGCAGTGTTAGTTTTTCCCTATTTTGAAGTTGCAGGCATATAGGTCACAGGTCTTCTTAGGCCCTTAGGTAGGGAGGGTTTCCTACCTGGAGCAGGATGATCATTGTGAGAAACATGTAGAAACCCCGAAGGGCAAGGGGAAGGAAGCCATCAGTGTCATCTGGTACATCAAAGGGAGGGTGTTCTTCAAAGGTTATGTTCCAGAGACTGTGACCTGAGAAGAGACAAAACAAGAGCAGAATCTCCACCTAAATCTAAGGCTGGTCAATTATACCAGCACTTGACCCATTCCCAGAAATAGGTGTGCTTTGGAGGAAGCCATCAGTATTTTATACAGCATGGCTCTATGCATATTCTTTTATCTCTAAAGTGGACTTCAATATACCTTAAACTTTAATTCTTTGA
The DNA here is from genome assembly GCA_028571685.1 of Heterohyrax brucei. Lineage (NCBI taxonomy): Eukaryota > Metazoa > Chordata > Mammalia > Hyracoidea > Procaviidae > Heterohyrax > Heterohyrax brucei. Next base: position 179,484,144 of record CM053141.1, read on the forward strand.
TCAGTGTTTAGTCTTTTCTATAAGAGCAGATTAGCATGGGAATCACACTGTAATGAAGTCCTGTTATACACCCAAACAAAAAAACCAAACCCTTTGCTATCGAATTTATTCTGACTCATAGCGACCCTATAGGGAATAGTACAATTGCCTCATGGGGTTCCAAGGAGTGCCTGGTGGTTTTGACCTGCCCAACTTTTGGTTAGTAGTCACAGCACTTGACCACTAGGCAACGAGTGTTTCCTCCTGTTTATATACATATATATATATATATATTCTGGATATATACATAAAAACAAACCCACTGTCATTGAGTCAATTCTGACTTGTAGTGACCCTAAAGGACAGAGTAGAACCGTCCCATAGAGTTTCCAAGGAGTGCCTGGTGGATTGAAACTGCTGACCTTAACCATCAAGCCACCAGGGTTTCCTCTGTTATATAGTGGCAGGAAAAAGAGAAAGGGACTTGTGTTCTTCTCGGTTGTGTGGTGGAAATTACATGACAGTAATCTTGACAGACTTGTTCCTTGACCACCCTTCCCTATCTATCCATCCATTCATCCATCCACCTGCTCACTCATCATCTATCATCCATCCACCCACCCACCTCTCCATTGATCCATCTATCTATCCGCCCACCCACCTCTCCATTGATCCATCCATCCATCTATGTATTTACCCAATCTATTCACCCTCTTAGCCAACATTTAGTATATTCAAAGAGCACTTAGTCCTAGGTCTTTTCCTTAAGGAACTTCTTATTGAGTCAGGGAGACACACAAGTGAAAAAGAGAAATCCTACACAGTGTGAGAGGGGGCATGCCAGAGCCTGAGATGCTGTGAGAGCCCTGGGCAACAGTGTCAGATACAGACTGAATCTTCTGTTTCCTTGTCTACAAAATAGGGATAACAACACTGAACATCTAGAGATGATATGAGATGAAGCACATCCAGCACCTGCTATAGAGATTTCTGACTCTCAGTCTCCTAGGCTGTTAATTAGTAATGCTATGTTCCACCTGAAGTTACTGTGAGAATAGAAAAACTCTCAGTCCAGTGACTGGCATGTGGTACAGGCTTGATAAACATCAGATGCTGTTCCCAGCTCCACGAACTGAACTGTGGGGAATAAAAGACATGGGGAATGCTGTCCTGCCTGGTGACCCTTTCTTACCCAGGGGCTGGAATCAACGCAATATATACAACAGAGGATAGGAGACTTACAGAAATGATACAGTTTGAAGGTAATATAACAAAGCACATGACTAAGTCCCAAACATATGGCACAGACTAAGGGTCACCGTGCTGCGTTGGATCCAGATGAGACCTTGGGAGAAGCCAGAGAAGTTGCATGAAGGAGGAGGCCTTGACACCTGGGCACGTGTTGGGTGTTAGAAAGGTCTGGGAGGACATCCCAGACAAAGAAAGAAGAAACACTACCTTTATGAAATCAATGTAAACATGTGGCAAAGAACCCTGGAATGATGTTTAAGATGCCTTCCCTTGGAGCAGTGGTTTAATCATGCACTGGCAGAGGTCTGCCAGGTACGTGTCCTTCTTAGACACGTAACAGAGTACTTCTGCCCACCCTTTCCATCACATTATTTATTATATTTGGGAATCTTCCCAGCTGATTCTGTCTTGCCTGTAGCTTATCTCATGGTGTGACCTCTCTGTTATTAACTTCCTTCCTCTGCAGACAGAATGAGATGATCTCAAATATCTTTTCCAGCTCTGACATTTCCTGAAAAGCATGTACTGAAGAAGTGCCTCTGACAGGCAGAGGTGGCTAGTGGGGGCTGTTTTCTTATGGGCCTACTTTCTCCCCTCTCCAAGTGTTCTTACAGCAGAGAGCCACCTTCATACAAAGTGTTATTAGACCCATCTGGAGAACATATTAATTAAAAACTCCAGGCAGTCCGCACAATATAATCAGACCATCTTGAGTTTGAAAAAAAAGAAAAAAACCAAACTTGTTGCTGTTGAGTCAGTTCTGACTCATTGTGACCCTGTAGGACAGGGCAGGACTGCCCCATAGAGCGTCAAAGGAGCACCTGGTAGACCAGAACTGCCAACCCTTTGGCTAGTAGCTGTAGAACTTAGCCACTATGGTTTCCAGCTTGACTATAGTGACACACAAAACCTCTCTGAGTCCCAGATGGCATTAGCCTCTCAGACACAGTCTTTCTAAAAGCAGCAGTGGGTACAACTCCTGACCAAAGCAACTGAAGAGCAAACACCACCACTGCTGCTTGGTTTGGGGCCAGCAGGAGATTCTGGACTCAGCACTTGAGTTCTTCCTCTAGAGTGTCCCTGGTTCCTTTTTGGGTCTCCTGTAGGACCCTCGGAACCATGCTTAGAGTAAAACCACAGAGGGCCAGCAGTGGGTAAGAGCTCCAGTGAGGGCCCCTTTTTGCCTACACTGTGAGGGCCAACGTAAATGCCTTCAGATCACTCCTTCTCAAACCCTTCCACAGCTTTCTCCACTTAGGCAGTTGTAGAAGCGGGCTGCCTCCTGCTTCTGATCGGAGCTCCATTCTTGGTCTTGTTCCTGCAACACCAAAGAGCGAACTGTTTTCCTGCATAAAATGCTTCTCTGTGTAAAATGTGCTTTCCCTGTGCCATTTCTTGGCTGAAGAATTGTGTCTCTCTCCTCACAGCTGTCTGTCCTGTCCTGCCTGTACCCTTGCCCCACCTCCTACCTCCTCAGGCAAACTCCTAACTGCATTTGAGAATCAGCTCCAGCACCCATCTCTGCACAGCAGACTTTCTGCTGCCCCTATAAATGCTTATGGCAGGCTGAATGATAGCCTGCTAAGATGTCCATGTCCTAATTCCTGGACCCTTTGAATATTCTACCGTAGATGACAAAAAGAACTTTGTAAATGTGATTAAGGATCTTCAGATAGAGAGTTTAGCCTGGATTATCCAGGTGGGCCCAGTGTAATCACTAGGGTCCCTCTACCTAGGAGGCTAAGAAAGATACTATTACAGAAGAGAACGTATATGAGCAGAGATTAGAGTAGTATGCTTTGAAGATGGAGGAAGGGGCCACAAGCCAAGGCATGTAGGCAGGCACCAGAAGCTGGAAGAGGTAAGGAAACATCCGATCCTTAGAACCTCTAGAAAGAACCAGCCCTGCTGACAACTTTGACCTCACACTAGTGTTACGGATTGAACTGTGTCTTCCCCAAACATGTGTTGAAGCTTGAATTCCTGTATCTGTAAATACAATCCTCTTTGAAAACCGGGTTTTCTTTTATGTTAAGTTAATGAGGTCATAGCAGCGTTGGGTGAGTCTTCCACCTAACATGTCCAAGTTACAGAAGGCACGGGATAGACGCAGAGATGTATACATGAGGTGGAAGGCCAACATTTGAAGATCTTTTAAAAGCAGAGAAATACCAAGGATTGCTTGCAGACACCAGAACTAGGAGAGAGCCTCACATGAGAAACAGACCCGGCCCAGACCCTGGTCTGATCTTTTCTCCTCCTCACCTGTGAGAAAATAAATTTTTGTTCTATCAAACCACTCATGTTGTATTTTTCTTACGGTAGCCCTAGGTAACTAAGACAGTAAAACTGATTGTGGACTTCTGACTTCCAGAATGTAAGACAATCCTTGTGGGTTGTTTTAAACCACTAAATCTGTGATAATTTGTGCAGTAGTAGGAAACTAATATAGCCCCTCTATGCAGCCCCTCATTGAGTGTGGCAGGTTGTATGATTTAACTGACCGTGTGTTAGATTCCTCTAGCTCTAAATTATGAGCTCTCTGAGCCCTGATCCTGTGATTGCTTAATCTTGTTATCCTCCCATGCTAACAGAGTGTACTAGTTCAATGAGTATCACTTGAACAGATAAATGACAGATGAGAATTTCTAATATGTAAACAGTGCATAATCCCTTTTGGAGAGTTTCACTTGTGTTTTATCTCACTGGCATCTCATTAACCTAGACATGATGGATTTTTATTAACTCTACTTAACAGATAAGGAAATCATGACTCAGAGAGCTGAAGCAACTTGCCCAAAGAAACAGCAGGCTATGGTATTGGTATTGTTTCGGGAATACTCCATACCTACAGCTCCAATGAGACACAGGAGGAAGAGGAGTCCGACGCAGGCGAAGACATCTATGTTCATGCGCCTCTCGATCTTGCTGCGTTTGTACCTTGGGCCACTGTTGTTTAGCATGGCTTTTGTCTCATGGCCTTTGAGAGAGAAAATAGGGAAATCAGTGCCAGTTTGTGCCTGGCCTGGAATGCACTTTTGGGTCTTCTCACAGGAGCTGCTGGGAGAGCTAGAGAGGCTTCACATGGTTGCTCAGCAGATGTTTATTGAGTGTCTCACGTGATACGGAGAGCTGCCACGTGCGGGGTGTAGAGATGGTGCCTCTGGCCAGCATTTGCCTCAGGCAGTGCCCCTCATATTTTGGAATGCTGCGTAAGATTTTGTTCAAGGGAGGAATAATAAAGTTTGAGACTACTGATCTCATCCAGTCATCTCCTTTTCTAGATCAGGAAACTGAAGACCAGAGTGGTGAGGGTCTTGCCCAAAGTGAGAGAATACATGAACTTCATAGGCAAAATAAGATCCAGGATTCTAAATCCCAGTCTATTTTTCCTTTTCCCAGCCCATGGGAGTATGCGTGCTCTGATTTTTGAGAAAACAAACTCATTGCCATCAAGTTGATTACAACTCATAGCCATCTTATAGGTCAGAGCAGAACAGCCCCGTGGGGTTTCCAAGGCTGAGATGTCTATGGGAGCAGACTGCCACATCTTTCTTTTGCAGAGTGGCTGGTGGGTTGCAACTACCAATCTTGCAATTATCAGATGAGTGCTTAAAAACTGCACAACCAGGGCTCCTTTGTAAGAAAATAGGTCCTTAATAATAATTTCAAACATCCCTTGAGCACGTATGTGCCAGGCCTTGTTATTAGAATTTTACATGAACTAGCTCCTTGAACCTACATATGATCCCAAGCCTTGGAGGAAGGCACTATTATTTTTCCCGTTTTAGAGGCACAGAAACAAGAACTGAGGGGTCACACAGCTGAGGTGGCAGAGACAGGATGTGAACCCAGGCAGCTTCCAGCACCCTGCTCAGAACTAATAGGCTATACCCTACATCTGGAGCAGGGCCTAATGAATATTTGTTGACTGAATGAGTGAATGTATGGTAAGAAGATTGTTTTTATTACCTCAAGAATAGCCATCCTACATCTGTTCTCATGAAAGGCTCTGCTAAAAGTCTTGCATCTCTCAGTCAGCTTCTGTCAGCCCAGGCTGAATTCTTCCTCTTCTGATGTGTTTACAGGTAGTGCCAAAGCTCAGTAAATAATGTGAAATGATGTTTCAGAGACGGAAAGAACATTTATATTCCATCTTTCTTTTTGTAGGAGTTCCCGGATGGTGCAAATAGCTTAGTAGTTGACTACTAAGAGGTTGGCAGTTTGAACCCACCTAGTGGCAACTGTGGAAATCTTGGTGGCGAAGTGGCTAAGTGCTACTGCAGCTAACCAAAAGGTCAGCAGTTTGAAACTGCCAGGTGTTCCTTTAAAACTCCGTGGAGCAGTTCTACTCTGTTTTATAGGGTTACTGTGAATCAGAATTGAGTTAATGGCAGTGGGTTTGGTTTTTTGGTTTAGTGGCATCATGGAAGAAATGCCTGCTGACTTGCTTCTGAAATATTACAGCCTTGAAAACCGTATGGATCACAGCTCTACAACACATGGGATCTCAGAGAGTTGGAATGAACACTCCAGCAACTGGTTTGGTTTTTGAGGTTTTTTTCTCTTTTTGTAAACCAGATTAGCATTCTCATTCTATTTATGAGGAATAAGTCTCTGAGAGGCTGAATCACTTGCCTAAGGCCACCCTGCAATCTAGGAGCAGAGCCAGTCTGAACAGCAACTCTTCTAATTGCCTCTCTCAGCCCTAGCTGATGAGATGATTGTCTACTTTGGTCCTCATCTTGCAAATCACTCTTCTTGCTCTGTTCTTCCTTCAAACCTTAGCTTGGCTGACACTTTCTGGTCCCCTGGGTCTCAACTAAATGTCTCTTCTGTGAAGCGATTTCCACGATCTCTTCAACTAGAGTAGCTACTATTGTCGTGAGTTCCCACAGAATCCCACACTTTCCCCTAAACCGTTGTCCATGGCTCCTGCTAGATAATGTTACTAGCCTGGGACCAGGACTGGGCATCTGCCTCCTGGTGCCAGAGTGCTTAGGACATGGTAACAAGTTACCAGTTGTCCTCGAGTCCACTCTGACTCGTGGTGGCCCCGTGTGTGTCAGAGTAGAACTGTGCTTCAGTGGGTTTTCAAAGGCTGAGTGGAAGCAGATCACTAGGACTTTCTGCTGAGGCACCTTTGGAGTATACTTGAATTTCCAGTCTTTCAATTAGCAGCCAGGTGTTTTAACCATTCACACCACTCAGGGTCTTCCAGGACATGGTGCCAAAGCCACAGGACATGGTAGGAATCCAGATATTTGTTCAATGAGTTCATGAATAGATACACATAAATCACTTCACTGTGGGGAATAAACAATAACAACAAATACTCAGCACTGAACATTGCACTAAGCCTTTTAATGAATTTTCTTCTAGAATTCTTACAAAGTTCCTATGAGCCAGGAGCTATTGTCATCCCCATTTTAAAGGTGAGGAAAGCCAGATTTAGAGATTGCACACTTCTTGCCCAAGGCCTCATGGCTCAGAGCTGAGAGCCAAACAGAGATTCTGTCTTCAGTAAGTCTGTCCTTTGGGGCTGCGGAATTTTAACTACTGTGCTGTCTCCTCAGGAGTCGAATTAGAAAATGCCAGTCACATATTTTCTCTGCAAAATTAAAGAAAACCAATACATCAGCTCCAGCAATGAATGCCTTGAATGCTGTTTAGCTGGTTGCTTCGTGGATTTAAAGTGGTAACAAAACAGTAGGAGTGAACAAGTTTCAGGCTTATTAAATTAGACTCAAGTTGCTGCAGTCCTGAGTGTGCTGTGGCCCCAGGGGCTCTTTCAGACAGTGCTGATGGGGCCTCAGCTTTTTCGCCCATGTCAGGCTCAGAACACATAAGGGCTAGTGAGGTCACCCCTTCACTCTTCTGCTCTTCACCTTCTGAGATCCCCTGTTCTTCTGGCAAGAGTTGGGCAAAGGTAGTATGCGCAGCAGTTAGAACATGGGCTCTAAAGTCAGACAGAGCTCGGCTCTGCAGATACTTGACCTTCGGTTATAGGGAGTTAATCTCTGTAGATCTGTGTCTTTGAGTGAGTTAATCTATTTGTACCTCAGTTTCCTCAACTGTAACAGGGGGATAATCGTCATCTATATATGGTGAGCGGGTGGATCAATATACAGCCAGCCAGCCAAAGCACTTATAATAGTTCTGGGTACTACATAGTAGGGGCTCAACAAACATCGACATATTTAGGATTCTCATCATCATTGTAATGGCAGCTGGGAGAAGCACACTGTATCTCTTCCTTCTAGAAATCTGTCTTTGAACATTTTGGGTCTCTGGCTAAGAGGTGCTTATATTTTGTCCAACCGTAACTCTAGACCAGTCCTTCTCAACCAACCTTGAACTTGTCCTTTTTCCCTTCCTGCCCAGGAGACATGGGCAATGGTTCAAGAAATTTTTGCTTGTCACAATGGAGGGAAAGCGAGGGGACGTTGCTCTTGGCATCTGGTAGATAGAGGTCCGGTGTGCTGCCAAAATTTCTGTAGGATGGTTCTCCACAGCAAAGAATTATCCTGACCCAAGTGCCGATAATACTGAGGCTGAAATCTCTGCTATTGATAATAACACTGACTGTCATCATTTTACTCACATTTTATTATGCTAGGCACTGTGTTAAGCCAGTTTTCCACCAAAAAACTTAATCTGAAATTTATAATTCTATGGGGTAGGAAATATTAGTCCTTTTTTGTGTTGCAAATTAGTCAACTTGCTCAGGGATACGCAGCAAGTGAGTGGATATCAGTCCCAGGGAGGCTGCGTCCTGGAGCCACAGTTAACCCGCTCCCCAAATCCACCCCTTCACGTCTCACTTCAACCATTCATTCAAGGATTCTCTGTTGTTTCTGTTTCGTCAGACCAGCAAAGCTCTAAGCCTACTTTTCTGAGGGCTAGGGGAAAGTTCACTTTTAGTGTATCTACCAGATGGCATTGAACTCCACTGCCAAAGACCCTTAATTAAATGCAGTTGCCCCAGCTGCCAAATATAGCTCCCCTCCCCCAAATTGGAGAAAGTTAACTAGATTATGTTACTTAAAAAAAAAAAAAGGAAAAAATTACTTTGAGAATCCCAAAGAATGAATTTTAGAGTACATAGATAATTCAGTGCTCTTGTATGTTCACAAAAAATGAGGTTGTACAGTGGTTAAGAGCTATGGCTGCTAACCAAAAGGTCAGCAGTTCAAATCTACCTTGGAAACTGTATGCGGGCAGTTGTACACTTCCTGCAGAGTCACTATGAGTCACAATCTACTTGATAGCAGCTTTTTTTTTTTTGTGGTTGTTGGTTATTCAGGCCCAAACATATCACTGCAACCCAAAATAAAACAAATAACAACAACTATATTCCAAGGTATCCCAAGGATATCAGTGGGCAGAAAACCTTGAGAAATGTCTTTTGGAGCATTCTACCAAAGGTAGGGAGACTCCTCCCTCTAGAGTCAGAGAAGGTTCTCAGTACTCACGTACCAACTGATATTTATTGAATACAGATATGTATGCAACACTGGGCAGTAGGTAATTGGGATACAGCAACGCCATGGATTAAACTGTGTCCCACCAAAAACGTATGGAGCCATTTGTCTGTGCTATGATTTCCAGTAGTTTACAATTGTCCTCCGTTGAAGAGGATTAGGGTGGGACTGTAAATTCCTTCCTAAGATTACCTCCCTGTTCCACTGTAAAGGGAGTTTCCCTGGAATATGGCTTGTACCACTTTGTATCCTTTTATCTTACAAGAGATAAACGGAAAGAAGAGAAGCAAGGAGAGTGGAGAACCTTACACCATCAAGAAAGTAGCACTGGGACAAGAGCACATCCTTTAGACCTGAGGTTCCTGTGCCGTGATGCTCCCTGACCAAAGACTGATGCAACATGAGCACTTGCCTCCAGCGCTGACAGAACGAAAGCCTTCCCCTGCAGTGGATGCCCTGAATTTGGACTTAGAGTCTACTGGACTGTGTAAGAATAAGCTTTTCTTTGCTAAAGTCATCCACCTTGTGGTATTTCTGATACAGCAGCACTAGCTGACTAAATTAGGCTGTCCTCAGAAACATTATATTTCCTTATAAGAGGTGCTGCTGTCTTTCTCAATCTATAGGAAAGCAAAATCAAAATGGGTAAAAGAGATGTATTATCATTATTTCAAGCCATAAAATTAATAATGATAATAATACAAATGTAAGTGCAAAAGTGACAACTAAAACTCATGATCCCCCACTTTGCTAGACTCAGCACTGGAAGCTTTATACATACTAAAAAAACTTTACATATAAAAAAATACATTTTGTTAACATATAACAAAAAGCTGTATATATTAAAAAAACCCACTGCTGTTGAGTCACTTCCAACTCATAGCAAATCTATAGGACAGAGTAGAACTGGCCTATAGAGTTTCCAGGAAGTACTTGGCAGATTTGAACTGCCAACCTTTTGGTTAGCAGCCATAGCTCTTAACCACTGTGCCACTGGAATTTACATACACTGGATCATTTAATTCTTATGAATGCTCTACAATGCAGGTGCAAATATTCTTACTGTACAGATGAGGACACTGAGGCAAAAAGCTGAAACTAAGTTTGGTGAGCTTATTCCTCAGGCTCAAGAAGGTAACTTCCATCTTATCTTTATTTAAGTGTCACAAAACCAGACAAGGTGAAGGAATGTGAATCCCTCCCCCGATCTTGTTCAGAGGAGTGACATGAACTCTGAATCTTGTTAAGTCTCTTGTGGATGGAGTGAGCCACTGAGACTCCTAGTCTTAGTTTGTTTAGCTGAGAAATGGGAAGTAACATGACATTAACTCTCAGAGCCATAGTGGGGCCTTACTGAATGAAGATAGACTTAGAGGCTGGGGGTGGGTGTGGGAAGAGAGAATGAATGACAGACAACAAAAAAAGGGACAACAGAAACTGTTCAAGGACAATGACCTGCATAGATGACAATGCCAATGGCCATCTCGGTGTTTCTGATGGTGCAGCCTCGGAGCAGAAGACTTTCACTGCCAAAACCAGTTCTAGTCTCATCAGGATGCTCCCTGAGAATGAAGAAAAACACAGGTGATTGGTGGCCTCTACACAGTCTTTGGTTAGTGTCACTAAACTGGAAGTGGACAGTGAATGAAATCCCTCTCCTTCCTACCAGAGGCAGGATACCCACTCAGAATCTAATCTCTTTCACATTCAAGCATGCTATTTATTTTTCTTAGGAGGCCTAGGTGGAGGCTGGTCTACACAAGGTAACTCTCGTCTTGGCCATCCCTGTGAAAATCATTATTTAGCTACACAAAAGGCAGAATTCGGTGCTGAAAAAAGGCTAGGCTTTCATTTCCATACTCAGAATGGTTATAAGATCAAAATGTGGGAAGGCAGCTTCCGACTGTCCTAGACTGCAGCTGTGTTCACTTTAGCTGTGTTCACATTCTCATAGTTGCTGGGAGCAGAACAAGCTGAGTGCCAGACTCCATAGAAGACCCTCTTCATAACACGAGATGGATAAAGACGGGCCACAGGGGCCTCTCATTCTGGGGTACACTGCTCATTCGATCTCCTGTACTATCCTTCCCTCATTCAGTTTCTCATAAAATAACAGACCTTGCAGGAGACAGACCCCCCAGTTTATTAGAAGTCAGCATCTTAAGGCAGAGAGTTTCTTCCTATAGCCTGAGGGAACGTTGCAGTAGAAAATCCTGAGCACAAGCAACTACAAGTTCTTACCTGCGATCTGGTTCTTATTCTACTCTAATACTATTCTTTTCAGATTTTTCAGGAATTCTTACTATAATTTCCAAAAATATTATATAAAGAATAATTTGAACCCTGAGGTTTTAATTCTCCTGAGAGTTTATGAATACTTTATTTCTCTATGTCACATTTTAAGTGCTTCACATGTATTAACTCGAACTTCATGGCAACCGTAAGGGACAGGGCATGTTATCCTAACCATTTTATTAATAGGGATGCTGAGCTAAATTTACAAAGCCAGTAATGGCAGAATGAGAATTTACATACAGGAAGTCTGATCCCAGAATGCTATATTGTTGTTCCGTATGACTTCTACTACTATTAATTTCTTACTTTATAAAGTACATTTACCTGCATCATTTAATTTGACTTTCACAGAATAGGAAAGTTAGCAGATGGTTATCTTAGATTTTTCCGAACCACATACCTAGTACACGAGGTATCCTAGGATTCAGGAATCCAAATCAGAGGCACCAAACCTACTGAAATTTCATTGCAGTAGGGTTCCCAAGGAGTCCTAGTGAAGCAGTGGTTAAAGTGCTCAGCTGTGAACCAAAAGGTTACTGTTTGAACCCACCAGCTGTGGTCCTTGGGAAAAAGATGTGGCAGTCTACTGTTGTAAAGATTTATAGCCTTTGAAACGTTATGGAGCCATTGTACTCTATCCTATGTGGTTGCTGTGAGTTAGAATCTACTTAATGACAGTAGTCACATTGCCTCCTGCCCCTGCAAGGGTTCCCAAGCTCATATCTGATTAACTTAACCTGAATCAGAATGTTCTTTCCATTTTCAATTCACGTGACTCTATCAAAGACGATGTCTCAGTTTGATGCTGGTGTATCACTAATGCTTTTCTGATACCTACTTAGCTTATTTTTTTAACACAGAATAGACACTGGCAAGCAACAGTCTGTAGCTGGAATAGAACAACACTCTTAGTGATGTATCAATTTTTACCACTACCTTCTGTGTATGGCAAATGATACTGGTTTCCCATAGGGTCGGAGATGCAATTTTCTCTTTTGGAATGAATTTAAGAAAGTCAAAAAAATGTGGTAACTAAAAATACAGATGTTTTATAAATCACAAATTGAGACAAGAATGGCTCAAGTTTAGGACATACCATCACTGCCTCTCTCCTTTAAGAATGGGGCTGGCTGCAGGTAGAATATTGGGCTAATGAATCTCAAATGCTTCCCTGCTAGTTGCTTGCGGTCAAAATGATATTTTTATGATGCTCTGAGGTGATAATATATATGATAAAGGCTTCTACCTCTTCTAGTTGCCGTGTTCCTTTTTCACTGGATGGCAGAAAGGGGTTAGCAATCTCATAGCTACTACTGTTCTATTGAGTGCTCTTTGTTTATGGGGTTGCTCTATTTAATGGCCTCTAGAGCAGCAGGTTGGAAGTTCAAATCCACCAGGCGCTCCTTGGAAACTCTATGGGGCAGTTCGACTCTGACCTCTCGGGCAGCTATGAGTCGGACCTGACTTGATGGTGATGCATATTTGCAGAACAGCATTTTTCAACTTTAGCTCTGTTAACCTTTCAGACTGGATAATCTCTTTGTTGTGGGGGCTGTTGTGAGGGCTGTACGGTGTGCTGTAGGAGGCTTAGCAGCATCATTGGCCTCTAATCCCTAGGTGTCAGATGCATCTTCCTCCCTCAGCTGCGACAACAAAAAACACCTCCAGATATTGCCAAGTATCTGTAGGGGTAAAGTGAGAGGAGGGAAAATTGTTCCTAGTTAAGAATGACTGGGAAATCTTTTTTTGTTTAAAAGTTGTGCTTTCGAATCTGCCATTCCTAATCTTTACTACCAAGCCTGACAAGCTGTTCATCTTCTTGCCAGTCTGGGAAGTCATAGGAAAAGTCCGTAATTAAGAAAGACATACAGAAATGTTAGAGGGCAAGCTGGAGGCCTCAGACCCAGTAGGTTTGCTCAGGAAGAGGGGACAGACCGTCTGTGAATGCTGGACATTCTTCTGGCTGGGCAGAGGATTCAGGACGATGCGGGAGGACTGTCTACTATCCCATGAATTGGCTACTGGGCTGACCAGCTGGCCAACGTGGGGTTTATCCAAGAGGTCCAGGCAAGTGGGAAATGACAGGTCTCTAGGGATAACAACTGGGGAAAGGGAATCCTGGATCGCATGAAACTGGAAAACTCTTTCCTGAAATATGTTTGAGATGGCTGGGACCAAACCAGGTTAAATGCTGAGAAAAGCAGGCTGCTGACATGAGCTGTTGGGGAGAAAGGGTCACAGACAGAACCTTGGTGATAAAACCGCTCTCTAAGGTAACAAGGAAAATGACTCAAGGCATGGGCGACTCTGCACAAGCCAGGCCCACAAACCTCAGCATTCCTTGACAGAACTCTTCCTCATCCAATGGCTGCAAAGAACATCTCCACTGACCCATGAGTTCATACTCTCTGCCTGTCTCCGTCTATTCTCTCTTTGTACATTTTAAAAATGATTTGCCTTTAAAAGCTACTCTTTCTCTTCTATTGTATCTTCTTCTCTCTTGTATTGTTCTTTATATCCGTATGACCTCAGAAATGTGGGTGGAAGGACAGCCCAGATGTTCACATCACAAGAAGTCTCCCTGGGCTTCATTTTCAGACTACAGGTACAGCGGTCACCACATCACGGGACCAGCTCTGGACCCTCACGGTAACGGACAGCACACTGGAGTTGGAGATGAAAGGCCCGAATTTAAGTCCTGACTTTGTCTTTTTCTTGCTGTGTGGTGACTTGGGGTGAATCTTGGAAAGTCTTAGATAGTTTCTTTCCCATAAGAAAATGGGAATTATAGTAACTCGATTCCTTGAGTTGTTGTGAAGATTAAACAAGGTTTAGCATATGTGAAATAACTTTATATACTGTTAAAGTACCACACGAGGATGGTTATTCACCTTTGTTACCATCGTTCTTATTTTGTACCAGCACTAGTGGTCTGACGTAAGAGCAGAATCTTTTTTCCACGAATGGTAGAACCAAAGTTGAGGAATAAGAATAAGCAAAACCCAAACCAATTGGTACTGCTGAGTCAATTCTGACTCCTGGTGACCCTGTACATCAGAGTAGAACTGCCCCATAGGGAGTACCTGGTGGATTTGAACTGCTGACATTTTGGTTTGCAGGCAAGCTTTTAACCACTACACCACCAGAGCTTTGGCAGTAGCCATTGTTAACTGGTACCAAGTATTGGGCTAAGTAAGGGTTTTGCATATGCTAAACAACTTAATACTGAGAAAGAAAAATCCTATGCTGTAGATATTATGATCTTTATTTTGGAAAATCAGCTGCCATCGAGTTGACTCTGACTCATGGTGACCCCATGTGTGTCTTAGTAGAACTGTTCTAAAGGGTTGCCAATGGCTAATTTTTTTTTGGTGGGGGGGATTGAGTAAAAGTGTGCAATTCAGTTTAAATTTGCAAGCCTGCCTGTCTGCGGCTCCTTCTTCTCTCCTTGCCTGGTGGCAGTACACTCCTGCTTTCCATTCTATACATGTCATATCCTCCTGTCCCCTCCTCTCTATCCTCTTCGTTTCCTTCTAGTAAAAGGCCAGTAGGACAACATCTTATAGATGTATAGAACCATAAAGTGTACACATGATATGGTCATTCTGTGTCTCCGAGCCCATTCCTTTCCTGATAGAAGAGTCGACCTCAGTAAAGATTTATGATCAGGGGCAGCATCAGGTGTAGCGGCCATGCTCTCAGGGGAACCCCCCAGGCCTTTGAATCATCAGTTGAGGTCTTTTAGCTGAGTTCTTAGGAAGTTCCCCCTTTTTTTCTCATGTTGCCACTGGGACTCAACATTGTGAGCCCTATCACAGCTGTCATTAGTGGTAGCCGGGTACCAGCTGGTTCTTCTGGTCAGATGTTGATATAGTCACCCATTCGTGTGGGTCTTTCTGTCTTCTCGGTTCTTTTTCCCTCATGTCATTGTTGTCCTTGGTGATCATCTGTTCCAGCTGAGTTGGCACTATTTGGTGTACTTCAGATGGCAGCTAGCTAGCTTTTAAGACCCCAGATGCTACTCACCAGTATGGGGTGCAGAAGACTCTTTTAGCAACAGGCTAGTTATGCCAACTGGCCCAATGTCCCTGAGAGCATGGTTCCCAGACCCCCACGCCTGCTACTCTGTCCTTGCAATATTGGGTTAAGACTGGAGGAGTTTCCAGGTTATGTTGAAGTCCTGTTAAATTGATCTTCTTTACAGTGTGTAATTCACTAATTCACTCAACCAAATTTCTGTCAGCTATTTAACCTGTAACCAATCCTCTGCTTCCCTCTCCTCCCTTGCAGCCATCAGTCTTTTCTTCTGTACATGAGTCTGTTTTTAAGTCCTCATAGTAGGCGTCTCATACAATATTTGTCCTTGTGCCATTGATTAGTTTCACTCCACACAATGTCTTCCAGTTGAAACCAGGTTGTGAGATGCTTCCTAAAATTGTCATTCTTTATCATTGCATAGTGTTCCACTGAGTACATATACCATAGTTCGTTTATCCATCCCTCTGTTGTTGGGCATCTGTGTTGATTCCATCATTTTGCTACTGTGGACTGTGCTGTGATAAACGTTCATGTGCATGTGTCTGTTCGCATGACTGCCCTTGCTTCTATAGGATATATAACCAAGCAGTGGGATTACTGGATCAAATGCTATATCAATTTCCAGCTTTTTAAGGAAGCACCAGGTTGCTTTCCAAAGAGTTTGCACCATTTTGCGTTTGCACCAGCAGTGTAGAAGAGTTCAAATCTCTCCACAGCCTCTGCAGCCTTTGTTGTTTTGTGTTTTTGGGATCATGGCCAACCTTGATGGAATGAGATGGTATCTGATTGTCATTTTGATTTGAATTTCTTTAATAGCTAATGATCATGAGCATTTCTGCAAGTGTCTTTTGGCTGTCTGGATGTCCTCTTTAGAGAAGTGTTTGTCCACCTCCTTTGCCCAATGCTTAATTGGGTTCCAATAGCTAAATTTTTAGAACTAGATTGCTGGACCTTTCTTTGGAGGTACCTCTGGGTGGACCCCAACTTCCAAATTTTCAGTTCGTAAAGTGTGTTAACCATTTGCATCACTAGGGACTCCAATCTTTATTTTACAGATATGGAAATCAAGGACCAGAGAGGTTAATTCACTTATAACAGGTTACACATCTTGTAAATGGAGAACCAGATTTGAAGCCTAGGCCTGTTAAACTCCAAAGCCTGTGTTCTTAACTATAATGCAGTATAGGCTTATTCAGGAAACTGATCTTAATTTATATTTATCTCCTTAGAAGGGAAGATGGTGAGACTTTGTATCATTTACTTTGAAAGTGTTACCAGAGGATACCAGTCCCTGGAGAAGGGCATCATGCTTGGCAAATAAAAGGGTCAGTACAAAAGAAGAATACCCTCAAAGAAATAGATTGACACAGAGGTTGCAACAATGGGCATGATCCTAGCAACAACTGTGAAGTTGGCAGTGTTTTGTTCTGTTGTACGTGCAGTCATTGTAAGTTAGAAACAACTTGATGACATCCAACAACAACAGTCTTCTTTGAATGACAGAGTGGTCTCGTTTCTGATACTCTTTCACCAGAGGGCTACGGAACCATTAGTGAGTTTAACCCTGGAAGATAATTGTCATCCCAACAAGAAAAGATAAGTTTCCTAGGTTTACTTAGATTTCTCCGGCTCTCTACAAGAAGTAAATTCCCTGAGAATCCAGATGTCTATTTCCCTATGTCAAGAAAACATGCTTTCTTGTTGCAGAGTGGACATTTACAAAACAGCCTGTGGGCATTAGATACTTACATGTAGCCCTTAAATTTGTTGAGGTCATTGTTGGGTTTCTCACACACAATGGTACTGTGGAAATGCTCCGGTTGGAACTGTGCCTCCTACGGGAGAGAGAACTCTGTGAGGTTATTCAGTCAAAGGGATACAGTTTTAATATGATCATCAGGAGAGCTAATCACTGCCGGAGCCATTGCAAATAAGGTAATCCTTGCTTTGTTATGCTGTGATAGTTGTACTGTGTTAGAAGAAAAAGTTAAATCTTCATCAAGGAGAAGAAAATACATTTAAATGAAAAATTGGATGCTAGGTGGAAAGAGGTCCCTACAGTGAATGCATTTCTACAGAAAGTCTGAGTTTGAGATTCTAGACCAGTGCTGTCCAGTAGAATTTATGATGAGGATTAAAGTGTTCTAACTCTGTGCCGTCCAGTGCAGAAATCACTAACGATGTGTAGCTACTGAACACTGGAAATGGAGGAATGAGGCATTGATTTCATAATTTAAATTTAAATTTAAATAGCTACTTGAAACAGCACGGAGAAAGATGATCAAAAGAAGGGATTATGAATCTGAATCTGGCTATGTAGAGATAGTCACTGGTAATATTCTTGTGCATATAATATTTCTGGGCTTTTAAAAAACATATCCATGCATGTATGTGTGTGTGTGTGTGTGTGCATGTGCATACATGTACACATTTATGTGTTTTAAAAGTGAGGTTTAGTGTTCATATATCTTCAGTATTTTAAAATTATTAAATTCTTCTACATCTTGACTAACTTTTGCATGGGAAGTGTATGGGGACTGCCAATTAAGTTCACAAACTCATCCTAGCTAGAAAAAGTGCTACATACTTCACTGCTGAATATCATTATGGTCACCTTCAAAGTACACCTCTTGGGAAGCTATACACCAAAGTCAGCACCTAGTCCATCCTTCGAAACAATTTTTGGCCTCCTCTTCTGGAATGGCATCAGAGCTATTGTCATTTTACTCTTAATGTCCCGAATGTCATCAAAGTGTCTTCTTTTTAATATTTCCTTTATCTTTGGGGAAAGAAAAAATTCATTGGGGGCCAGATCAGGCTAGTAGGTAGGGTGTTCCAATAGAGTTATTTGTTTGCTGGCTAAAAACTCCCCCATAGACAACTTTACAACTAAGCTCATGAACTTGCCATCGTGCCACCATGTACAATGACCATTCCAGAAAGAGTTCCAAAATTGCTTTGAAGGGTAGACTAAGCATTGGTATTGGTGCATAACTTCCCAAGAGGAGTATTTAGATGGTGACTATAGTGATATTCCGCAATGAGCTATGTATCACTTAGAACAATTAAGTCTGGGGCCTTGATTGTCAGACTGGACCTTGTATGAGTATACCACATTTCACTTCACTATTGAATATTTACATTGTTTCAATTTATCTTCTAATTGAAAAATGCTGCACATGTAAAACACCTGCCATTGGGGTCAGTTCCAACCCATGGTGACCCCATGTATGTCAGAATAGAACTGTTCTCCAGTGGCAGGTTTCTGGAAGTAGATCTCCAGGTCTTTCTCCTGAGGTACCTCTGGGTAAATTTGAACCCCTAGTCTTTCATTTATCAGCTGTGTGAGCTGTTTGCCCCACCAGGAACTCTGCTGAGAAAGCAGTAGCTAACAAAACAAAATAACTAACATTTAACTGAACTCTTACTTGTGCCAGACACTATGATGAGAACTTTACATGAGTTATTATTTTTCTCAAGCTTATAACCACTTCATAAATAGGAACTTTAATTATGGCCTCTTTAGAAATGGGAAAACTGAAGTTCAGAGAAGTTCAAAGGCTGCCCATGGCCATGCCAAGGATGGATTTGAATCCAAGTCTGACTCTACATCATTTCTTCTTTACCGGCACAGCACATTGTCCCTGGGTGAACATTTTCTAAATGTTTTAAACACACTTTGACTGTGTCTCTACTTTCTTAAATTATTTCAGCTGCACAAACTCTTACAGCCTAAATGGGTGGGGGCAACACAGCTATAGGTGGGAAAATCTTGCTTTTTAACTCTACCACTTAGTGACTAACACTGTGTTCAATTCTTTGAGCCTCAGTTTCTTTATCTGTAGAATGGGGCTAACACCACATGCTGGCCTCGTTTCATATGTGCCCCAGGAGATAAAATCTATGTGAGAAGATTTTGAGTTGTATAGAATGCTAGGTAAATAGGAGGCAGTAGTGCTAAAAGTGGAGGTGGAAAATTTCCTGGGTAGAGCTATAGTATAGGGAGTGAATTTATCTCTGAGAGCTTCAAGGTACAGCTGTTCAAAGGGACAAACTGATTCAAAGAAATGATAGCATTTTCTGGCTTCATGTAAATACGCTGTCCATCAGATCTGAGGGGGCACCAACATAAATAAACTCTCCACTCACTTGAAATAAATTACCCATCCAGGAGTTTCTAAAAATATGGCCCCTTTCCCTGTAGGTATTGATTCCTTCAGGGACAAACACTTGCCAAGCTTTGAGATGATGGCCAATCATGCTGTAATTTGTCAGCTGCTTCCATACCCCTGATTAAGCCATGAATGCCTCACTCTGGTTAGACACCACTCAGCTCATTGCGGGGTGTTTCCATGCAAATTTATTTCACAGATGAGTGGCAGTGGCTCTGATAGCTGACAGTCTCGCTGCAGTGACTGAGTCCCTCCATCTATTTAATCATGTGTTACAGGGCTGGGTGGGTCCTGGTCATGTTTGCCTCTTTTCCCTCACTGGGGGCTTCCCAGCTATCTTCTTCCTGCAGTGTCCCTTCCTTGGTCCCCTGTTCTCTTTTACTTCCTGGTACTGGCTTGGGCCCTTTGTCTGCTTTCCTATACTCATAGAGAGGTGGCTTGCTCTGTCTGTCTGTCTATTTATCTACCTTTTCCTGAGTTCCTTCCTCCTTCCCCCAGAGGAAGCTATATATGGGTAGAAAGGTGCGCTTGGGTCTGGCTGTCTACAAAGAAAACCATGCAGGAGTTTTTTACTTATTTTATTTTTGTGAGGGCTGAGCTCTCTCACAGCCTCTCTGAATTTATAGCCGGTTAATACCAAGGTGCTTGCATCTCACCCACCTCACAGCCTCCACCCCTGTGGTGGGCACTGCTGTCTTTCCTTTGTGTCCCTGCTGCTCTAAGCGGTTAAACTTACTCTTCTTACACTGCCTTACCTCACTCACTGCTTACAAAAGGCTTTTGCTGCAGCTCACCACGTCCCTGGGTGATGCAAACACACGTGCACTTCTAGCTGAAAGATTGGCAGTTCCAGGCTACTCGGGCCTGGCGATCTTCCTCTTGAAGGCCGTACCCTTGAAAATTCTACGGGGCACTTCTACTCTGCACACATGGGTTACTAGGAGTCAGAACCCACTCAGCTGCAACTAAGAGTAACAATGGCTCCAGTGAAGTGGCTAGGAGAGACCAGCAGGACCGTGGGAGCTGTGAGCTCCTACAAAGCCCTAGGAATTCTTATTTTGACCTTATTGAGTAGTTTCTGATTCCCTTTTGTGATGGGTAGAGCCCCCTTCCCCATCGCGCAGCTTTTCTCAGCTTGCAGAGGGAGCTTACCTCACCTGCTTCTCTCTTCTGGCCTTTTACATAAGGCTTTGATGATGTCTCACTAACTAGCAAAAAGGGCTGAGGGCAGCTATCAAGGCACGGGAAAAGACAAGCCTTTCCCAGAGAAGAGTACTGTCTTTGAGGTTCTCTGGGACAACACTTACCTGCATTAAGCATCTGCGATTAAGTTTTCACAGCAACTCTAAGGAATTTTCACTGATGTGGAAATAGACGAGGGAAGGTAACTGTCTTATGGTTGGCAAGTAAGTAAGTAACAGAGCCAGGATTAGAACCCTCCTCCCTGGAATTCAAAGCCTGTCACCATCATCATCATATTTATTCCTTCTCTTCTTTATTCTTCTATTATTACTATCACTACTAATATGATATTTATTGAATGCTTATTATATGCCAGACACCAAGTAAGTATTTTATATATATTACTTCCTTTGGAAACCCTGGTGGCATAGTGGTTAATTGCTACGGCTGCTAGTTAAAAGGCCGAGAGTTTGAACCTACCAGGTGCTCTTGGAAACTCTGGAGGGCAGACTCTGTCCAACAGGATCTCTATGAGTTGGAATTGACTAGACGGTGGTGGGTTTGGTTGTTTTTGGTTTTTATTTCCTTTATCTCTTACAATAACTATCACATACTTACCACTATTATCTTCATTTTGTAGATAAAGAAGCTAAGGCTTAGTTTGATCTTCCCAATGCCATACAGCTAGCAAGTTAGAAAGTGTCATGGACTGAATTGTATGTAGCAATTTGGGTGGGCCATGATTCCCGCTACTGTGTGATTGCCCTCTATTGTCTGATTCTCCTATGCTACAAATCCTCATATCTACCTATGGTTATTAGACTAGATTATGTTAAAGAGGATTAGGGTGGGAGCGTACCACCTTTTCCAAGGTTACCTTCCTGCTCAAATGTAAAGGGAGTTTCTCTGGAGTGTGGCTTGTACCACCTTTTATCCTGTAAGAGATAAAGGAAAGGGAAGCAAGCAGAAAGTGACAGCCCCATAGCATCAAGAAAACAGTACTGGGAGCAGAGGGCGTCCTCAGGCTGGAGGCTCCTGTGCCAAGATGCTCCTTGACCAAAGACTGATACACTACGAGGAACTTCCTCCAGAGCCAACAAAGACAGGAAGCCTTCCTCTAGAGTGGACACCTTGAATTAGGACTTTCAGTCTACTGGACCATGTAAGAATAAATTTTTGTTTGTTAAAGCTATCCACTCATGTTATTTCTGTTAGAGCAGTACCAGATGATTAAGACAGGAAGACAGGTTTCAGCCTAAGGACTTCTGACTGCACAGAAGCTCTTAAACCATGGTGTTATTTTGATATGCAGAGGAAAGCTTAGAGATCTACTATAGGCTCTACTCCCCTTTCCACAGTACTTTCCCACTTCCTCTTACTGAAGTTGCCGATGTAATAATACCATTCATTCCCTAATAGGTAGTAGAAAATATATAATAGTCACTACAACTAATAAACAAGGAGATGTATTACATCTCTGAACTGTATTTGTATTTTAAAGTAGGAGTTCTTTAAAAGGTAGAAGGTAAATTACTAAGTTACCTATATAAAACAAACCAATCTCATTACCACTGAGTCCATTTGAACTCATAGTGACCCAAAGGACTGAGTAGAATTACCCTATAGAGTTTCAAGGGAATGGCTGATGGATTTAAACTGCTTACCTTTCAGTTAGCATCTGAGGTCTTAACCACTGTACCACCAGCGCTCCAATTATCTATACAAGAGGGCATTTTATTTCATAATATATACATATATAGGTTTTTTTTTTTCTTTAGCGTTTAAGAATTTTTTTTTTTGGCTATCCCCTCTTTGAAATCCATCCTGATCCTGCCAAACCACATTCACCCCAGTCAATCAGAATTGTTTCTTCTTATGTGCCTGTGTACCACACTGCTTATGCCTCCACTTCAGGCTATGTATCTGGATCTAGACTTCCTCCAATAATTTGTAAGCTTCCTCTGAAGCATCTCCTATGATGCCTCACATTAACAGGCATGCTAAAATAACCTGTTAAGATTAGTATTGGAGAAGGTGATATTAGGAAGGTATATTGAAAGTTGATGGATAAGGAGATACAGAAAAGGTCTTATTATGAAGTCTACCTCACCTAATTAGAAGTTCCAGATACAATCTTAACTGTGATTCATGGGAACTGGACAGATTCACCAATGGAAATACTTCGGCTTAACTAATAAAAAATAATGCAATCAAAGTCCTAGATTCTGGACTAGTGTTCTGTTCATTCTTTGATATATTCAAGCATTTACTGAATATCCTGGGTGTGTGAGCTATGTGAAAAGTAGAGGAAAGGTAGTGTTTGTTGACACAAATCAACTATTACAGTCATAAAAACTCAAGGTTTCCAGTGTAGCTCAGGTGAGTCAATGACGGTACCTTTGAAAGCAAAGGACTGTGGACCAATTGTCAGTGTGTAATAACTTGTCTCTGGTTACTGTACTCTGCAATGACCTGAGGCCCAGCTATAATGAGTATGCCACTTCCCAGGGCCACCGGGAATCCAGGGTGAATCAGTCAGGGTAAAAAATATTCCCGGAGCTGAAACAGGTCATTTCCCTTGCACTGGAGTTTTACCTTGCCAGCTCTATTGACTACTCACCTTGTAAGGGAAACCTGATGGCATAGTGGTAAAGTGTTATAGCTGCTAACCAAAAAGTCGGCAATTTACATCTACCAGGCACTCCTTGGCAACTCTATGGGGCAGTTCTACTCTGACCTATATGACTGCTATAAGTTAGGACTGACTAGACTGCACTTAACAAAAACAACAACAACAACCCAATAGGGAGGAAACCCTGGTGGTGTAGTGGTCAAGAGCAACATCTGGTAACCAAGAGGTCCGCAGTTCAAATCCACCAGGTGCTCCTTAGAAACTCTGTGGGGTACTTCTACTGCCCTTTAAGGTCACTACGAGTCTGAATTGACTCAACGGGTACCCTATAAGTGCATTTCAAGTTCATGAACGTATATGATCAAATAAATACAGGATGATATTTGGAAATTGTTTACAGTGGCTAGTTGTTTTCTGGCTGTCCACATTCTATTTTACTCTCCTTTCATAAAAACCTTCTAACTTGCCTTTGGGAAACTGCCTCTACTTTCCAGTCATCATCTTGAAAGGGCTCTAAGTCAAGGAACCCTGCCACCTGTGGATCTTAGACTTGAATGGAATGACTTGAGGTAGGAAAAAAAAAAAAGGGGAGAGAGACTATCAAAATAATTCCTGTTACTTCTACACTGAAATTTTCCCAGTTCTTGTCCTTTCTGAGTCTAGATCTGTAAATCTTCATTCTATCTTGTGAGCCATATTATGAGCTTTCTAGGCCCACCACCTACTTTCTTACAATAATTCTATTTTGATTAAGTTAGCCAGAGTTTTCGGTCACTGGCGCACATAGTGTCCTAATCAACTCTGTGGGCTACTTAGTCCCATGGCCATATTAATATTTTCCTCCGGATTTTAAAGAAATAATGACAATTATTTAGTGTAATAACAGCTTACAAAATGTAGCACTTATTTATCTCATTTGATCTTTCCAATTCTCCTGTGTTCAGAGACTC
This sequence comes from Heterohyrax brucei, assembly GCA_028571685.1. Lineage (NCBI taxonomy): Eukaryota > Metazoa > Chordata > Mammalia > Hyracoidea > Procaviidae > Heterohyrax > Heterohyrax brucei. The sequence goes on from CM053141.1 coordinate 179,508,127, forward strand.
TATTATATAGTAGATAAAAGTGAGGATTAAAGACTCTAAGTAACTTACCCAGCATCACACAGCTCATAAGAACCAGAAGTTTTCTTATCGCTCACTGTAAGCAACAATTCTGTCTAGCCACAGAGAAGAACTTCTAGGCTTTTTTCATGCTTTCTTTTCAAGATTGCCATATTGACAATCTCCCTAAACTCTCATCTCCAAGCTCAAGGTTACCTTCTCTTAAGGACCTGTCTCTGTCCATGACAGACCATGGCATTCTGTAAAACAATAACACAGTGAGGAACTTGCTTCTTTTTTCAATCAACTGTATGGGACCAAACAGGCAGCTCTTGCTCCAAAGCAAAAATGAGAAGGCAAGAAGAGACAGGAAAACTGGATGAATGGACACAGGGAACCCAAGGTGGATAGGGGGAGAGTTCTGTTACCATTACATTGTGGGGATTACAATTAGTGTCACAAAAAAAAAGAAAAATTTTTTTTTCTGGAGCTATGAAATCTCCCCTAAAGCTCAATAAAATTATAAACAAGCCCAGCCCAGTGCCACTGAGTCAGATCCGACTCATGGGGACCCTACAAATTATAAACAAAGGAAAACAATTTTTGATGGTCAAAAAAGGGCCTTTATTAAACAAACAAGCAAACAAACAAACAAACAAACCAACAAGGACCCGTAGTTGTACTGGTAATTCAGTCATAGAATTCTCATCTTCCCTGTGACACTCCTGGCCAATGCACCTCATGTGCAACTACCATTCATCCAGTGAAGTCTTGTGTGTTGCTGTAACAATGTACAGGTTTTAGCAAACCTTCCAGACTAAGACTAGATCTAAAGGCATGGAGATCTACTTCTAAAAATCAGTCAGTAAAAAGTTTATGGATCGTAACAGTCCAACTGACAATCGTTTATGGGAATGGTATCTTTTTATTTTATTATGCACGAGGCTGCTATGAATTGGCGTTGATTTAATGACAGCTAAAAACAATAGCTCTAAGTTCCTGGAAGAGAGGAACTGTGTCCTAGACCACTTTGTAACTCTTCCATAGTCATTAACCAAAAGACCAACTCATAGTCATTGAGTTTATTGCAACTCATAGCCACTCTATGGGACAGACCAGAACTACCCAATAGAGTTTCCAACGAGTGCCTGGAGGATTCAAACTGCTGATGCTTTGGTTAGCAGCCATAGCTCCTAACCACTAGGCCACTAGGGTTCCCATGGCCTTTACGAAGTGTTATTCAAGAGTATTCTGTCAACTGATGCAAGAAAAATTGACCAAACTCTTTCCTTAAAAATGGAATGCAGAAGTGTTTGAGTATCAACAATGATCATTGCGTTTTTACTACAAGTACATTCATAAAAATGAAGAATTGAGTCAGTGATCACTTTTCTACAGCTCTCAGAATCTGTCCACATCTCAGGCAAGATGCCTACTACTTCCCCCCTTCTTACTCCTAGAGAGGAGGCAGTGGTAACTCTCAGTGGGGTGCACTCACACGAAGCTGTGCTGAGCATTAGGGGTTACAGGATAGACATCCCAGGCTAACCATGGGGCTACATTACGGGATTTATACTGCAGTCTTCGAAGAATACATTTGACAGTTTTTATTTTAGTATGTGTGCATGTGTTTTGTCTACAGGTTTGTAAAAGTGTGGAAAGCTAACTTGTTTCACGCCCCAGCTGCTGAGCTTAGTAATTGAGTTCTCCTTCCCTGCATACAAATGAAATGACCTCCTGATTTTCCACAACCTTATCTGAAAACTAATGATAGTTACCAGCACTTGATAATCTTCCTGCTTCTTAGTCTGAGTTATTTTCAAGATACCCTGCTACAGGATGACTGGCAGTTACTTTCTTCTTTGAATCTGGGCGAGGAAACTGTCTGCATATTCAATAACTCTGGCTCTCCCTTCCTACCTTCAGTGAGTCAGAAAAAGACAGACCAACTGAGCTCAAGGGCTTCATGAAGTAAGCTTTTGTCTAAAGATTTCTTATAGACTGCCTTTCCTTTGGTCAAATGGATAAGCACCGTATTATGTTTCTTACTCCGGGATGATTCTAAATTTCCTCTGAAATTCTTGCTATGACATTAGCCAACTTAGATGGCATGGGTTTGATGTACCAAGTCAATACTGGAAAAGTATAATTTCTTCTGTCACCTATAAAAGGAACTAATAATTATTTGTGTAACTGTTAACAATTTGTGTCATTCATTGTTACAGCATAAAGTCTCACCCAGAATCTCTCTTGTATACTCCTGGACCCCTAGAGCATGGTCTAGCACCTGGAACATAAAAGACAGTCAATTAATGTTTGGTGAATGAATGAATGAATGAATGAATGGTGTGATGTCTGAAACATGGTCAGCAGCTATCAGGTGGATACTAGTGCCTTCAATATTTGTTATACACACAAATATTTTTTGTATATATATTTTTTAAGTAATGAATAACTGAGATGTGGCCCGGTATCGACACTGTTGATCACTGATGATACAAGACCAGTACTAGAACATAAATACGTTATCATGGGATATAGAGGTAATAGGAAGGAGAAATAATTGATCATACTCTGTTAATACTATAGTACAATTACACATTTCACAGAACCCTGAAGAGTCTCCTAATAAAGACCTTAGGGGATAAAGAAAGGGGCAGACATTTTTCATAAGAGTTTGAAAATAATGCTAAACTTTGGAAAGAGAGGATCTTCCATGCTGTGTGTATGCATGTGCATGGTCACACACACCTCAGCATACACTTGGGAGGAGAGTCATTAAAAGGAGGTTGAAGGATGCAAAAAAATATCAAAATAGGGCTGAGTCAAGATGGTGTTGTAAACACACATCTCCCTAAATCCCTGTGGAAACCAAGACCTGAATTGATAATTAAACAAAGGCTTCTGGCCACCTAGTGAGCCCTAGGACATGGCATAGGGATGTCAATTTTGACTTCATACCAGTGAGAGGGGAGCTGCCTGTCTGTTGGTGAGCTCTGGTTTTCATGGACTGAAGGTAACTCGCCATTTTGGCTTTTTTTTCCTCTGTCTTTGCTGGCGGCCAGAGCTGGGACTTGACCAACAGCTAATTTCAGATGCACTGATGTTGGGATCAGTGGGTGAAATTGCCATACTTTGGAAGCCTGGCTTTGGACTCTGTGCATTTTGGCACCTTTGGCCTCTTTTCCACCTCTGCCACTGAGTAGCCTGTACTGAGGTAGGTGGACAGCTTGTGCGGCATGCCATCTTTTTCCACTGGGAGGTGGATATAACCATAGGGAGGCCTCAGCTGGACCTAATTCCTAGGCTAGGAGGTAGCACCTCCCCGAAGGAGAGCACTTTTCCAGCAGAAAAGCAGTATTCTGCACATGGTCACCTATGGCTGGGGCCTGATAGCAGAGGCCAGCAGGGCAGTAGCCTTTCTGAATTTTGAACTAGTTTATAACATCTGGGGTTGGATATAGAGGTTCTTACTTTACTAGCTGGGAAGAACCCCTTTCTTTCTTCTGTTCCAACAGAAATAAAAAATATCATAACAGAATACCATGGAAGACTGTACTCTAACAAATTTGAAAACCTAGAGGAAATGGACAAATTCCTTGATTCATATCACCTACCAAAATTATCACAAGCTGCATCAGAACAACTTAATAAACCCATCACAAAGGAAGATTGAAAAAGTCATAAAAAAACTGCCAACCAAAAATAGCCCAGGCCCAGATGGTTTCACTGCATAATTCTACCAAGCTTTTAGAGAACAGTTATCTCCAATACTACTAACACTATTTCACAGTATAAAAAGGGATGGCATACTCATTCTATGAAGCCAGCATAAACCTGGTACTAATGCCAGGGAAAGACCCAACAGAAAAGGAGAACTACAGATCAATATCACTTACTAACCTAGATGCAAAAATCTTCAACAAAATTCTTGCCAAAGGAATACAAAAACATATCAAAAAAATAATCCGTCATGACCAAGTTGGATTCATACCAGGGATGCAAGACTGGTTCAACATTAGAAAAACAATTAATGTGATCAACTACATAAATAACACAAAAGACAAGAATCACCTGATTTTGTCTACTGATGCGGAACAGGCATCTGATAAAGTCCAACACCCATTTGTGCTAAAAACTCTCAGCAAAATAGGAATAGATGGCAAATTCCTCAGTGCAATAATGGCCATTTATACAAAGCCAACTGCCTATGTCATCCTGAATGGAGAGAGACTGAAACAATTTCCCTTGAGAACGGGAACTAGACAAGGATGCCCACTCTCACCTCCACTACTCAACACTGTACTAGAAGTTCTAGCCAGAGCAATTAGACAAGACCAAGAAATAAAGGGCATCTGCATCAGCAAAGAAGAAGTAAACGTCTCCCTATTTGCAGATGATGTGATTGTATATGCAGAGAATCCTAAAGAATCCTTAAGTAAACTACTCAGACTGATAGAAGAGTTCAGCAAAGTCTCAGGATACAAGATAAACAGAAGTAAATCAGTAGGATTCCTTTATACCAACAATGAGATGATTAATGAAGAAATCACCAAATCAATACCATTTACTATAAGCCCCTAAGAAGATAAAGTACCTAGGAATAAATCTAACCAGAGAAATAGCAAATCTTTACAAGGAGAACTACAAGTCCTTATTTCAAGAAACTAAGAGAGACTTACATAAATGGAGAGGCCTATTGTGAAAATGTCTGTTTTACCCAAAGCAGTGTACTTATACAATGCAATCCCAATACAAATTCCAGTGACATTTTTTAATGAGATGCAGCAACAAATCACCAACTTTGTTTGGAAAGAGCAGAAGCCCTGGATAAGTAAAGCACTACTGAAGAAGAACACACTGGGAGGCCTCTCACTACCCAACTTTAGAACCCATTTCACTGCCACAGTAGTCAAAACAGTCTGGTGTTGGTACAAAAAGAGATAGATCAATGGAACAGAATTGAGAGCCCAGAGACAACACCATCTTCCTATGAACAGGTGATATTTGACAAAAAACAAAAAACAATTTCTTCAACAAGTGGTGATGGCAAAACTGGATATCCATCTGCAATAAATTGAAAGAAGACCCATAGCTCACACCTTATATGAAAACCAACTCAAACTGGATAAGAGACCTAAATATCAAATCAAAATCAATAAAGCTCATCCAAGAAAAAGTAGGAACAACAATGGAAGTTTTAATACACAACATAGACAGACTTCAAAATCCATCAAACAAACCTCAAGCAACAGAAAACAGATAAATAGGAACTACTAAGAATCAAACACTTTTGCTCATCCAAAGACTTTATTAATAGAATTAAAAGGCCACCTACAGAATGAGAAAAAAAATTTGGCCACTGTATGTGAAACTGACGCCTGATCTCTGTGATCTATAAGGTACTACAAAATATCAATGAGAAAAGATAAATCATCCAATTAAGTGATGGGCAAAGGAGATGGACAGACACTTCTCTAAAGAGGAGATGCAGGCAGCCAAAAAACACATGCGGACATGCTGATGATCATAAGCTGTTAAAGAAATTCAGATCAAAACTACAAGATACCATCTTACCCCAGCAAAGTTGGCCACGATCCCAAAAAAAACCTACAGCAACAAATGCTGGTGAGGTTGTGGGGAAACTGGAACTCTCCTACCCTGTTCGAGGGATTGCAAAATGGTGCAACCTCTTTGGAAGGCAATCTAGCACTTCCTTAAAAAGCTGGATGTAGATATACCATTTGACCCACTAATTCCACTTCTTGGAATATATCCTACAGAATCAAGGCCATCCACACCAACTGATACATGCACACCAATGTTTATCATAGCACAGCCCCCAAAAGTAAAAAGATGAAATCAATCCAGATGCCTAACAACAGAGGAATGGATAGGTAAACTATTGTATATATACTCAATGGAACACTATGCAATGATAAAGAATAATGATGATTTTAAGAAACATCTCATAACCTGATTTCAACTGGAGGATGTTGAGTGAAAGTAGTCAGCAACAAAAAGACAAATATTGTATGAGACTCCTAAGATAAGAACTTAAAAATAGATTCATACATAGAAGAAAAGACTCTTCGATGGCTGCAAGAGTGGGGATGGAGGGAGACAGGGCGAGTAGGGGAGGGTTTAGATTAGATAGTTGATAGCAATTTGTTTGGGTGAAATCTGTGACAGCACTCATTAGAAAGAAGATCAACATCAAGTGGACTTCAACATAACATGATTACTCCTCCCATCTTAACCCAATATTGCAAGGACAGAGTAGCTGTGGCCAGGGGCTGTGGACCATGCTCTCAGGAGAAATCGAGGCCATCTGGCTCAACTAGAGTTTTGCTAAGAGAGCATTCTACACCCCACATTAGTGAGTGGCATCTGGGGTCTTAAAACTTGCCAAACTGCCATGTTGAGGGTACAGCAAATGGTCCCAACTCAGCAGAATGGATGATCACCAAGGACCAAAATGACATGGGAGAAAGAGAACCCAGAAGACAGAGAGACCCACATGAGTGGGTGACTACATCAACTTGTGACTGGAAAAACTAGATGGTGCCTGGCTACCACCAGTGATAGCCATGATGGAGCTCACAAAGTTGAGTCTCACTGGCAACACAAGAATCAAAAGAGGTGCACCCTGAGATCTCCACTAGAAGACCACAACTGATGGTCTAGGGGCCTTGGAGATCCCATGAAACCATGGCCTCTGGCCCTGATGCTGTCTCTGTCCATAAATCATCATGGAGGTCAACTCTTCAGAGAGGAATTAATTGAACTTGGTGACACAGAGTGACTATATCACATGTGTACTTTACGGTTCTATGCATCTATAGGATGTCATCCTGCTGACCTCTTACTGGAGGTGGGGGAGCGGGTGGATAGGAGGGGATAGGTGATTGTTGGGAGGATAAGACATGTACGGAGCAAAGAGGAAGAGTGTGCTGTCACCAGGCAGGAAAAGCAATGGGAACTGCATATAGGTGGGCATGCAAATTTATATGGGAATGTACATTTTAATTCAATCACAAAAAAGTAACAGGTTTTTTTAAAAACAGAATTTCTTAAATCATGGTCAAATTATTATTATTGTAAATAATTACACCCTAAAACATGTTTTCCACTGCCACTGATTTAATTAGAACTCATTGTGACCCTGTAGGGCAGAGTAGAATTGCCCCATAATGTTTCCAAGAAGTAGCTGGTGTGTTCTGACAGCTGAGCCTTTGATTAGCAGCCAAACACTTATATATGTGAAAAACTACATTTATTTGAGAAACAAATACATATAAAGGGATCTAAGAAGAATTACTTAGTTGCCATTGGCTTGGTTCTGTCTCATGGTGACCCAATATATGCAGAAGCAGAACTTCTCCACTGGGTTTTTTTAGGATGTGGACTTTCAGAAGTAGGTCACCAGGACTGTTCTCAAGGTGTCTCTTGGTGAGTTAGAACCACAATCTTTTCAGCTAGTAGTCATGCACTTAACCACTTGCACCACCCAGGACACCTGAATTACTACAGCTAAATGATCAGGGTAACTTAGAACTGAGTTCTAATTCTGACTCTGCACCACTAACACTGCATTAGCTGGGTAATCTTTGACAAGATTCTAACTCTCTGAAATTAAGATTCCTCATCTCCAAGATGTTGCTAACTCTGTCTGTATCAAAGAGTGACATTGAGGGTCAACTATCAAAAGCGAGCTGTGTGGTAGCTACAGTGGCTCATGGGAGGAAAGACTTCCATAATGAAGTTGAATAAAAATCTCTTAATTTGAAGTATCAGCCCAACTCTAGATGTTTTTAATCTTTTAAAAAAAGCAAACTTAGTTCTGTCTATTTAAATGGAACAGAAACAACGATCAACTTGATAGCAATAAACACATTCAGCATGTGTTTATTGTGGTTTGCAAATACCACTTTCCATTGGAAGTAACCAGATCTATCAAAGACTAGTGAGGTCTTCCCCAACTGGGGCAATCAATAAAGACAATGGCTTCACTGAGTTGAAGCAGATCAAATATGTTTAAATCCAGGAGCTCTACCGACACCAAAAAGAAATAACAAACAATAAACAGTGTACTGGTCACCTTCAGAGGAGTTCAGGAAATAACTTGGTATTTTGAAAACTGGTGAATGAAAGGAAAGAATCAGGCACTCGTTCTGAATTTCCTATACAGAGAACATTTCAGAGTAACTGAATAGTTGATGGGGAGAAATTTGTCTTTAGAAATAAATTAGAGCATCACCATTTACAAAAATTACATCAAATAAGTGAATCTAAGCAATGATTAGCAAGGACTAGTAACCCTGAAAAAAATATTTTCACAACGTTGTCCATGCAATATGCAGATGACACACTCTTGCTTACGGAAAGTGAAAAGAACTTGACGCACTTACCAGTGAAGGTCAAAACCCACAGCCTTCAGTATGGGTTACACCTCAACATAAAGAAAAAAAAAATCTTCATAAATGAACCAATAAGCAAATCATGATAAGTAGAGAAAATATTTAAATTATAAAGAATTTCAATTTACTCAGATCCACAATCAATGCCTATGTAAGCAGCAGTTAAAAAATCAAATGACCCATTGCACTGGAGAATTCTTCTGGAAAAAAAAAAACACTCTAAAGATATCACATTAGAGACTAAGTTGTGCCTAACCTAAGCCATGGTCTTTTCAGTTACCTCGTACGCATTCAAAAGCTGGACAACTAATAAGGCAGACCTAACAAAAACTGATGCCTTTGAATTACGATGTTGGTGAAGAATCCTGAATACATCCCTGACTGCTGGAAGAAACAAGGAGTCCATCTTGGAAGAAGTACAGCTAGTATGCCCCTTAAAAGCAAGGGCAGAGAGACTTTATCTCATGCATTTTGGACATGTTATCAGGAGGGGCCACTCCCTGGAGAAGAACATCATGCTTGGTAAGGTATAGTGTCAGCAAAAAGAGGAAGGCCCTCAATAAGATGGACTGATACGGTGGCTGCAACATGGGGCTCAAACAGCAATTAGGAGGATGGCATGGGACCTGGCAGTGTTATGATGCTATGTATTGGAACTGACTCAACAGCACCTATCAACAACAACCCGGTTAGCAATTGACTGAGCTCAGAATTTTTTTCGGGACGATATATATGTATATGGAAATCCTGGTGGCATAGTGGGTCAAGTGCTATGTCTGCTAACTGAAAGGTTGGCAGTTCACACCTGCCAGGCACTTCTTGGAAACTCTATGGGGCAGTTCTACTCTGACCTACAGGTTCTCTATGAGTTGGACCCTAGTCTACAGTAGTGGCTTTTATATGTATATACTGGAAATTTTCAAATACATATAAAAGTAGGGATAATGTTGTAAATTTTACGTCCTGGTACTGCTTCGGGTGGGATGAAGTCCTCACCTCTCTGATTTTTTCCCTTTCCTTTATATCACAAGAGATTACCTCAAGCCACAATACAACCTTATTCACTGAGTCCTACTCACCAATGCCACTGCCACCAATCCTCCTCTGTTAACATCACAGGCAGGATTTACAACACACAGGAGTACCACACAAGACCAGGAATCATGGCCCAGCCAAAATGCTATGCACGTTTTTTGGACGCAATTCAAGGCATGACAGATGCTGACTCACTGTGTCGACCTTGGGTTCAACTTTACCATCTTTCTTGTCCTTCCTGCCTTTTTTGTCCTTGCTCCTGTGCTGGTGTGCCCACTTAGCCTCCTTACTTTCACTGGCCTGTCCAATCTCTGAAGGGTCAAACTCAGGAGTGACTTCCTTACTGAGCTATTAAAGGTTTCTCCAGTCTCTGTCACACCAGGAAATCTGATCTTTTTGTGTGTCTGTGTGTATGACTTAGAATTTTGTTTTACATTTTCCTCCAGCTCTCTCTGGAACTTTTATTGGGATCCCTGTCATAGCAGTTGGTGGTGGTAGCCAGGTACCAAGTAGTTGTGTTGGATTCAGTCTGGTGGAAGCTATGGTAGCTGTGGTCCATTAGTTCAAGTTGTGTTAATTTTGGTAGGTAGTATTTTTCTAGAAATCTTTCCCTTTCCTCTAGGTTTTCGTGTTTGTTGTACCATAATTTCCCATAGTATCTTGTTATAGTCCTTTTTATTTCAGTTGGATTTGTTGTAATATTCTCTATTTCATTTCTTCCTTGGGTTATTTGCATCCTCTCCTGCTTTTCTTTTGTCCATTTGGTCAATGGTTTGTTGGTTTTGTCTATCCTCTCAAAAGAAGCAAGTTTGGTTTTGTTGATTCCATTGCTTTTCTGTTCTCTATTTCATTTGTTTCTGCTCTGATCTTTTATTTCCTTTCTTCTAGTGGCTGTAGATTTCTTTTGCTGTTCTCTATCCACTTGCTGGAATTGTGTAGCTAATGTTTTAATTTTGTCCTTTCCTTCCTTTTTGATGTGTGTATCTATCCCTGTCCAGTGACTTCTGAGGACTGCCTTTGCCGTATCCCAAAGGTTTTGGTATTATGTATTTTCATGCCATTTAATTTAGATTTTTTGATTCCATCTTTGATTTCTTCTATCACCCAGTGATTTTTAAACAGGATATTGTTCAGTTTCCATGTATTTAATTTTTTTCCTTGGTCTTCCTGTTGTTAATTTCTAGTTTGATGGTGTGGTGATCAGAGAAGATAGTCTGTATTATCTCAGTGTTTTGGATTTTGTTGAAGACTGCTTTGTCAGCTAGGATGTGGTCTACTCAGGAGAATGTAGTATTTCTATTAGAAAAGAATATGTGCTTTTCAGCTGTTGGATGGAGTGCTTAATATATGCCTGCAAGGTCAAGTTGGTAGTTGTAACCTTTAGATCTCTTGTATTTTTGCTGAATTTCTTTCTAGTTCTTCTGTTCTTTTCTGAGACCAGTTTGTTGAAGTTTCCTACTGTTATTTTGGAACCATTAGTTTCTATTTTCAGTGCTTATAGAGTTTATTTTATATATTTTAGAGCCCTATCATTGGGTGTATAGGTATTTGTTACGTCATGTCTTCACAGTGGATTTTCCCTTTAATCGTTATATAATATCCTTTTTTATCTTTTAATGCGGATTTTGTTTTAAAATCTGTTTCTTCTGAGATTAGTATTGCCATGGCTGCCTTTTTTTTTTTTTTGGTAGCTGTTTGCTTGATATATATAATTATTGATTTTTAATGAATTTATGCTTTTGTTTCTCAGGTGTTTCTCTTGTAGACAGCATATTGAGAAGTCTTGTGTTAATTTTTATCCACTTTGTCTCACTTTGTCTCTTTATGAGTATATTTAAGCCATTCCCAGTGTGATTATTGATAGGTGTGACTTTATTGTCATTTTATAGTGCTTTTTTGGTGGCGCTGACATTCAGTTTGTTCCTCTTACTCTTTTATGCTGAATTCCTTTTGTTCGTGGTTTCTTTTTTTTCATTTCTTAAGATTCTGTGTTCGTGTGGACTTTATGTTTTTATTCTTTATTTTGTTAAGTAGGTTTGTTAACTTTCTTTATACTTACCTTGAAATTTACCCCTATTTTCCTAAGTTTAAACCAGTCTTTTATTACTTGATAATGCCTTGACTTCCTGTCCATTTGCAAGTTCTGTATTTATACTGTTCATTCCCTCTTCTGTTGTTCAGATGTTATTGTTATTTACAGATTGATACCTCTGGTTTCCTGCTGTAAAATTTGTAGTTTTGTTTCATCCTTGAGAGTTCATTAATTGTTTTATATTCTATTCAGTACTTAAATGAGTTCTTTATTCCTTCATCTGGTTCTTAAGTTTCTAGAACTGACGTTTGTATCCATTTTACATAATTTTTCAGGTTTTGCTGGCAAACAATGACACATTGTTCCTGTCAAGAGTGCCCATGTTGCTTCCTCCTCTGTTGAAACATCTTGTTATTCCATCAGTGATTAGAGCTGTCCCCCCCCATGCCTTCAAGTGCAGTTTGAACTTCTTCCTTCAGTACCATAGATTTTTGACCCTTTGCTACCTCCTGAAATGGTTTGCTAGAGCTGTCCTTTGAAAACTTCTGTTCATCTCTTTTACTTCATCATTTCCTCCATTTACTTTATGTCCAAGAGCAAAATTCAGAGTGTCTTCTTATATCCATTGTGTTTTTCCTTTCTTTCGTCTCTTTGTAATAATGTCTTGCTTTTTTCATATATGATGTCCTTGATGTTATACCACAACTCATCTGGTCTTAAGGGTCATTAGTGTTCAGTGCGTCAAATCTGTTCTTAAGATGGTCTCAAAATTAAGGTGGAATATTCTCAGAGTCATATTTTGGCTCCCATGGGCTTGTTTTAATTTTACACACTTTCAATTTAAACCTGCATATGTGCAATTGGTGATCCATTCTGAAGGTGACCCTTGGTGGCTTGTGTGTCACTGTGATGCTAGAAGCTATGCCACTGGTATGTCAAATACCAGCACGGTCACCCAAAGTGAACAAGTTTCCAGACTAAGACAGATTAGGAAGAAGGATTTGCTGGTCGACTTCTGAAAAAAACTGCCCAGTAAAAATCTTATGGTTAGCAGTGGGATATTGTCTGATAAGCCCTTCAGGTTGTAAAGCACTTAAAATAGGACAGGCAAAGAGCTGTCTTCTTAAAATAGGGTTGATCTTATTGACAATAAAGGAGTAAAACTTCCAGGACTTTCCTTTGCTGATGTGGCATGACTCAGAATGAGAAGTAACAGCTACAGACATCCATAATAATCACTATGTGGACTGTACAAATTATGAATTTAGGAAAATCAGAATTCATAAAAAATGAAATGAAACACAGAAGGATTTATATCCTAGGCATTGGTGAGCTGAAATAGATTGATATTGGCCATTTTGAACCAGACAATTATATAGTCTACAATGATAGGAGTGACAAATTGAAGAGAAAATGAATGTTACACTTACTGTCAAAAAGAACAATTCTAGGTCTATCTTAAAGTACAACAGTGTCAGTGACAGCATAATATCTGTATGTCTATGAAGAACCCCAGCTAATATGACCATTATTCAAATTTGCACACCAACCACTAAGGCCAAAAATGAAGGAACTGAAGATTTTTACCAACTTCTGTAACTCAAAACTGATCAAACACGCCATCAATTTGTATTGATAATTACTGGTGACTAAAAAGGGGAAGTTGGAAACAAAGAAGAAGGATTGGTAGTTGGAAAACATGGTTTTGCTGATAGAAATGACACTGGAAATCAAATGATAGAATATTCAAGACCAAGAACTTATTCATAACAAATACCTTTTTTTTTTAGCAACAAAAATGGCAACTATACACACGGACCTCATCAGATGGAAAACACAGGAATCAGAAACATTGCATCTAGTAGGGTTACTCTGGTGGCATAATGGTTAAGAGCTACACTTAGTATCAACAGGTTTGTTTGTTTTGGCTGAGAAGGGTTACTTCGGGCAAACGCTTTACCGTTTTTTTCCTTGTTTGTCAAATCAGTGTAAGTATCAACCACTTAGGGCTGTTTGTGATGAGTGAAATGGCATGATAAGTGTAGAATACTAAAAAGAATGCTTATGGCATGTAGTTAGTACTCAGTCGAATTACATTTTGCTATTATTATTGATCCTTTTAGTTATTTTTCTATGTTGTTATATAGCTTTTATATCAAAAGGATTCTAGAAATGTGATCTCTGCTGAGCACTTAAGAGGTGATCACCAGGTGCAAAGGACTACCACGGTAAAATGGAATTGGGGACAACCTGTCAGGCATGGTTTTCACTAGAAAACTCCTTAGGACAGAGAATTTTCATTGGTTCTCTGGCAGGGGAAGTGGGAAGACAGGCAGCTACCTTCTGCTTTATTCCCGCTTCCTCCTTACTGAGCGGGGATGGTGATAAATATCTCCTTGTTCTTGCTGTTAGGTGTTACCTAGTTTATTTCTACTCATAGTGACCCCATGTGGGAGAACAGAAATACACTCTAGGGATGTCTAGGCTGTAATCTTTACAGGAGCAGATTGCCAGTTCTTTCTCTCTTGGAGACCCTAAGTGCCTTCAGACTGCCTGCTTTCCAGTTAGCAGTTGAGCACTTTACCACTGCACTACCTGGGCTTCTTACATGACTGCCTATTCCATTTCAGCTCTTATCCTCAAAGTGCTCCTTCATCTAAATGTGTTAAAATCAGCACATTCTTTCACTTTGGAGGATGCAGATTGTTCCTAACCGAGCCAATGGTTCAAAAGCACTAGCTGTCAGTGGAACGCAGGATACTTAAAAGGGAGACTCATTTAAGAATCTTTAACCTGGGCAATATACAAAGCCATACAAATATTACACTGATCAATGATGTCTCAGGCCAGTGCTCTTCAAAGTTGAATGTGCACACAAGTCACCTGGGGATCTTGTTAAAAGGCAAATTCTGGTTCAGCGGGCCTGGGGTGGTGTCTCAGATTCTACATTTGTGACAGGCTCTCAGGCAATGCTGAAGCAATTGCTCCATGGCTCATAATCAGGGTTACAAATGCGTGGTTGGCTCTGGAAAATGTTCTGACACTTGTATCAGTAAGACTTTGGCTTCCACAATTTAGATAATAGATAGTCAGGAATATGTTTTATTTGAGATACTAATTGGAAGAATTCATGTCTGATTTTTTGGCTCTAGTAACTGTTCCATTTACCAAAACAGATGGCATATTCATTTCACTTATCAAATCCTTAGTGTGCATCTAGGAGACTCTTTTGAATAAGAGGCTTCAGGTATCCAAATGCCACCAAAAGAGGAAACCGTACAGTTTAGTGCCGTAGTAAAAACTTCTTATCTGCTGCTTCTTATCTAATCTAAATCTGAAATTTGGATTCTTCCTCCTTCTGCCTTCCTTTCCCAATTGGATGTAGGAATAACTACCTTAAAAACAGGATGATACTTTTATGAATACAAAGATGGCCTATCATGATACAAGCTCCAATTTAAAAATAAAAAAGTCAAAGTTAAATTCTGAGGAAAGGGTATTAAGACCAACTCTTTGGAAACCTTGAGAATGATGTGCAGTGTGACAGTAGGAATAGACATCCAGCTGCCACTGAGTTAGTTTGATTCACGGGACCTCATCTGTGTCAGAATAAAACTGTGCTCCATAGGACTTTCAATGGCTGATTTGTTGGATGGCCGGGCCTTTCTTCCGAGGCACCTTTGGGTAGACTTGAACCACCAACCTTTTGATTGGTAGTTAAACACATTAACCATTTATATATCTAGGCATAAGGAAGATCATTTAGAAAAGCACTTCCATGGTTATAATCTCATCTGAACCTAGACAAGAAGGGGAAGAAAGAGCTAAGACGTGAGGAATGTAACTTCTCTGTCACTCCTCACCTGTTGTTACTATGTCTATACTGTAATTCCAGTTAATATATTCAAATACACTCCATAAAAAAAAGAAACCATGCTGATTATCATCAAGTCAACTGTGACTCACAGCAACCTTATAGGACAGAGTAGAACTGCCCCATGCAGTTTCCAAGGAGTGTCTGGTGAATTCAAACTGCCAACTCTTTGTTAGCAGCAGTAGCATTTAGCCCCTATGCTTCCAGGGCTTCTAATACATTCCCTAGGAATGTTGAAAAGTTATTTGTGCTGAAAAATGATTCTGAGGTTAAATAAAGTTTTGTGAGCATGTATATGGACTACGGATTTTTTCAGAGACTTATTGTGTTGATGTACTTTCAAGAGGGTTCTGTGAGGCACGGGCTCCTTGAGTGATTTGACCACGGGCCATGTTTTTCAAGAACTGTCTCTCGGGCTAAGAGTTAGTCAGACTCAGTCTTGAGAAATGCCCATCTTGGGGAGCTGGACCAGCGCATGCCATGCTGACACTGAACTGACAGAATACAGTTCTCTCTCATCATCCACAAGCTGGTGGGAATGGGTTTGAGCATATGTAGGGAGTCTCTGAAAAATCGGCATGGTTGGTTAGTTAAAAAAATTTTTCAGTAAGATAAAGATCTTAAAGAATATAAGAATGAATAATAAAGAAATCCACTAATATGCATTATTTAAGACACGAAATTTCCAAATAAACCAGATTGGTTGGTGTTCGAAATCTTCTGTGGGACTATTGGCAAGATTTGCCTTCTCTGTGCCTCAGATTTCTCATCTGTAAAATGGGGCTAGTAATCCCCACCTTGTAGCCTGGGTGTGAGAGGACTGAAAGAGAGAATGCATGTAAAAGCATTGGGGCATAGTAAGAAGCATGTGGATGGTGGTTTTGTTCTCACTGTTGTTATAGCAAGCACTTTTTTTTTTGCAAGTATTTATAGATAGTACTTTGTTATATAGATTCTTGAGGAGGTGGTGATAAGTTCATATCAGGATCATCTGGGGTAACATTTTCAAAATACGTATGCCGTCTCCTCAATCTTGGTAAACCATAATTTAGTTGTGGTAGTAGGAAGGGATAAATGTATAGTTTTAAAGCTTTTCATGTGATTACAGCATATCCTAAACTTTTGTCATATATTTGTTGCAAATCCCAAAGGGGTGGTACCCCCATTTGTTCCTGCAGTAGTCCTGGGATATGTTACTTGGAATAAAAGTTCTTTGTCATTAAATATGAAGTCCCTGGGTGTTGCAAACACCTAGTTAGAGGTACAAGTGTGTGCAAGGGTACTTCCAAAGAAAGGCTTGGTAATCTACTTCCAAAGAAATCAGCCACTGAAAACCCTACGGAGTAGAGTTTTACTGTGACACACATTGGGTCACCATGAGTTGGAGTCAACTTGTGGACAACTGCTTAACTGGTGGTTAAAGGTTTAGAAATGCTACCTACTTTTACTTGCCCCCTCCTTTGGAATTCACAATGTACATGGGCTTTGGAATACACAGTGTACATAGGCTTATTAAAATATTTGATCATATATCGGTAGTGCATACCTTTGAAAAGCTTGCAACCTACAGTCTTCTGGTCTTATTTGATCCTGGAATACTTATTTTTCTTGCTACTCTCATAAACATCTTTGTGCAACCCCATTTGGGAAATAAAGATTGCATAGAGTTAGCCAGAAGTGAGTTCTAGCCATACACAGCAGTCTATTTGCACTGAGGACATAAGGGAGCAGCAAGGTAGCAAAGAGCAGCCGAAACTCCTTCTCCCTGGTAGTGGACTGAACTTACTTTTATTCTTCCTGCCACCTGCTACTTACACATGGAAAGAATACTGAAAATGATAAATAAATGTGTATTTTCAAAAACACATCTTTGGGTAAACTCAAGGCAACAAAGGGCAGGAGTCTAGTCTGGCTTCAGTGTTTTGCTTCCTGGTTTCATGACTGTGGACAAGTTACTGATCTGTTTCCTTGCCTCAGTTTTCCTCCATGCAAAATGGGGACAGAGATAGTGCCTGTCTCACTGGGTTGTTGTGAGGATAAATGAAAGGATCATGCAAAACCCTTAATAAGGGCGCAATAAAAGTTCATTATTATTATTATGCAGATGGAAAAAAGCACTTGAGCAAGATGGGTGGGTGTGTAGGAAGAATCAGGAGCTGAAACAGAATAGAGAACCCTGGAAACCTTCAAGTTCAAATAAATCTCCTTCCCTTTGTGTATGAGTCCTCCTCTGTCCCCCCCTTTTTTTAATGAATCATCTCACCAAGTACCCTGTGAGAATTTCGGGTTAGCATTTGAGAGAGGCTGTTAAACTGGCTGGTCCATAGCACTGAAGTGTGAATGACCTTTTCACTTGGCTCTTCATTTTAGCCAAATACTAGACTATCGTACTAATTAATATACAAGAAATGACTCAGCAGCTGCTGCCAAAGACTGAAAGAAAGGCAGCATGTTGAAACTCAACGGTGCTGAAAGAACCACCCAGGAGACAGCAAAAAAGACTGAAGATTGTGACGAAGACACTTGGGATGGGGAGCTAAAGGTGAGATTTATAAGCAAACACAAGTTTCAGGGCTCCCAGGACTTTTTAAAAGTCTATGAAATAGAACAGACTAGAAGGTCTCAGAGTGCTTTGTGTGTAAGAAGGCTAAGACTTCAGTTTTATGAAGTCACACATATTCACAGGCACATATGGGTGCAGGTGTGTGTATGCGATATGTTTCTTAAGGTGAATTATGGTAAAAAATCAAGTCTCTGCTCAAGAGGGCAGGTCGCAGGGCTCTGAGTCCAGAATACCTTGTTATTGCTGGTCTAGAATGATTATGTGAACTCTGACCAGAGCCTGCCCCGCCTTTTTCAAACACTCAGATCATCGGGTGAATGTGGCAAGGACAGCAAAGGAGACAAACCTCAGAGACTCAAACCCCATTTAGGAACTCTCAGGCCTTCGGCAAATTGCTTAAATTTTCTTAGCCTCAGTCATCTCATCTGTGATATGGAGATTATATCAATCTCAGGGTGCTCCTGGAAAGACTAAATACATCCAAAACCCAAACTAAACCAAACCCTTTGCCATCGAGTCGAATCTGACTCATAACAACTCTATAGGACAGAGTAGAACCACCCCTGTACAGTTTCCAAGGAGTGTCTGGTGGATTCAAACTGCTGACCTTTTGGTTAGTAGCTGTAGCTCTTAACCATGACACCACCAGTTTTCCAAATGTATCTAAAGTGATTGGGAAAAGGAGCCATCCACTACTTCCTCTCCCGGTTAAGCTCAATTTTCCAGCAGAGATAGCTTTCTCCTTCCCTTGTCCTTAACACTGAAGACCTTAGAGTCTTACCTGTTGGGAGAAGCCCTTCACGACACGCCTTTGTTTAAGGTTTGTCTCTCCATCCAAGTTGGCAGTTTCCAGGTGGCAGATACCGCTGGGGTCAGAGGAAAAGAGGAGGAGGATGTCTGCTGGGATGATCTCATTGCATCGCATTTGGATGAAGTCTCCGACGTGTACATCCTTCCAGCGCTTCTGCACGTAGCTCTGCTCTTTTCTTGGACAAGAGAAGGACAGGGGTCAGAGTGGGCTTTAAGGTTCCTCGGAAAATCAATGGATGAATTGGGGGAGGGCTACCTTGCACCTAAATATCTCCCAAGTCAATGTGTCAGAAGACTTCTCTGTACTCTCCCTTTCTCTAAATGACCACCAAAGTATCTTTTCAGAGAAGCTAGACATGATCCATGTTGTTGTAAGCTGTTCTGGAGTCGACTCAAGGCTAACTCATGTACAACAGGATTAGACTGTTGCAATCCAGAGGGGTTGCATTGGCTGATTTTTTAGAAGTACACTACTAACTCTTTCTTCCTAGACATGATTTATACAAAAAAAAAAAAAAAAAAAAAAAAACACACCCAAACTCACTGCCACTGATTTGATTCTGACTCATAGTGACCCTAAAGGACAGAGTAGAACTGCCCCACAGAGTTTCCAAGGAGTGCTTGGCAGCTTTGAACTGCTGACTTTTTCCTTAGCAGATGTAGCACTCAAACACTATGCCACCAGGGTTTCCAGACATGATTTGTAGAATCCTGCTATTAATAGGTTTATCTTCATTGTCATTTAGGATTTTAATTGGCTGTTAGCTGTTGACAGGTGCAGTGCTCAGAACTTACTTCCTAGCAAAATAAGTTCAATGGAGAAGGTAACTATACTTTTCATATTAATAACCAGTTGCTGTGGAGTCACCTCTGACTCATGGTGACCCAATAATGTATGTCAGAAAAGAGCTGTGCTCCACAGAGTTTTCAATGTCTGATTTTTCAGAAGTAGTTTGCCAGGCCTTTCTTCCACAGTATCTCTGGTGGACTTGAACCCGCGACCATCTTCAACACCCAAGGACACTGTCATATTAATACAGTACCCTTAGTATACATAATTTACCAGAATAGCCAGTTATCACCAGAGAAAAGAGAGTTGACAAGAAGGGAGACACAGGAAAGTTTGTTTGCAATCATGGGGAAGAGAGTGGCAGTAGGAAAGACCATTGTCTAGCATGATCGGGAGCTGCGGTGAAATGGAAATGCAGTCAGGAAATACAGGAAGAAAGCACCAGAAACTTTGATAGTTGGGCCCCACAGTAATTATGCAGCCAGACAACTGAAGAAATTAGAGGAAATTATTTCACTTTGGCTTGGCCTATCTGACTATTCTATTCATCAAGCTCAGTTAATAACAGTGGCAGCAACAAAAATAAATCTAGCATTTCTAACTTGCCCAGTGCTAGTATTAATATTTCATTTACTTGCATAGTAACCTGGTGGAATAGATATTATCATATCCACTTCACAAATGAGGAAACTGAGGGTCGAAGAAGACTTCCTCAAGGTCTCACCAAAACAGAGCTCAACCTTGAGCCCAGGTCATTTGGATCCTGATTTCAAAGCTCACAGTTTTCACTCCTCTGCCACCCTGTCTGCTCTAAAACAACCCTCCTGTCAGGTGGTAGGTACCACAACCTCGGTTTCTCTAGCTCCAGGAAGGAACCCATGACTTCTCAAGACAATACATTCCATTTTCCAAGAGCTCCTGTTTCACAAGTCTCCTTTCTGCTCTGCCAAATATTTCACTGGTTCTTTAGGCAAATCTGATCAATTCCATCTTCCACTATTCTTTCAATATTTTAAGGTATTCATCAAGTTTCCCATGAAACTTTCAGACTCTCCAAGTCAAATTTAACTTTTCAGGCATTAGTGATTCCTTGTCTCAGACAGCCTCAGATACTTTCCCTGGAGGTGTGGGCTTTTCTGTCTAAAACAGCATTTGGAAATGTCCTTCTTGACATGCAGGATCTGGAACCAAACCAATATTGCACGTTTGGTCCTTGCTAACTGAGCTGCTGGCCTCTGAGCCCAGCCAGGCCTAGAAGGGCAGGCTCACTTTGTTGTTTTTCTCCACTGCTGCTGAGTCCCCGAGGGCGTGTTCTTGTTGCTGTTTGTGTTGCAGTCTCTGCTTGCTGCCTGAGCACCACAAGTCTACTCTTCCACAGAGAAAGAGACGTGACTAGAATTCCATTTTTCTCCTTTGACCTTCAGTGCCTGGATAGGATGAGAAGTCTGGTCTCTTCTCCCCTCCCTTGAGGCTTTCTGGAGAAGCCCAGACAAGCCTTCCTCAGACTCCCTACTTCTGGCCACCAAAGATCCCCTGGAGGGCTCCCCCAGCCCCCTTCCATTTCGGAAGACTAAGAAAAAATCTGATCAGTATCTATAATCAGGGACATTAGAATTGTGGAAATACTGGTGTTGTAATGGTTAAGTGTTATGGCTGCTAACCAAAAGGTTGGGAGTTCAAATCCATAGGCACTCCTTGGAAACTCTACGGGGGCAGTTCTACTCTGACCTATAGGGTTGCTAAGAGTCCAAATCTACTGGAAGACAGTAGGTTTTGGTTTAGAATTCAGAAACAGCTATGTAAATCAAAAGAACCATGGTGCTATGGAAGTGCCAGTGGCCTTATGGAGTGAATGCAGCAGCTACTGGGTCAATTAGTTCATGGGAAAGATCATCAGCTTGGCTACTGAGGCCACTTCTGAGTATTTTGAGAGCCAACACATCTGTAACAATTTAGAAATCATTCTTCCTTACTTGGAAAAGCATACAGCAAGTTTCAGAGTGCTTTTTCAATCCACTGCCTCATTCTGTCCTTCAGCTCTGCCCAATGTCATTTCGTAAACACATTTATCTGTTTGCTTATTCATGTGTGTAGTGAGGTTTACTCCACCAGGAGTGTGGCTTTTACTGCCAGACTCTTTGTAGTCTCTCTGATGACTAGAGGAAGATTCATTTTGTTTCTTTAGGGCAGTCCTGGGAACTTCTGTTAAATGTCCAGTTATAAGGAGGTGACCTAAAGGATTTGGAATGATCTTTTCTCTCTATGGGAGAAGGAATCACACACAACAAAAGAGAACTGGCTTTCCCTGTTGCTTTTTTTCCCCTTTCCCTTCCTTTTTTGAAATGGGGCTTAAATAAAAAGGACTCTTAAATACTACAACAAAATTGTTCCGAGGAACAAAATCTGTCACTCTACTTGTCTGTAGTCTTTCGTCCTTTGACTTCTATGTTCTAGTGGACAACAACCTTTGGGGTGACGAGGTATTGGTTAGCATCTTAGCATTCCATCTGGCATTTGAAATTTGGTGAGGGGAAGCTCCTTTAGCCCTGAGAAACATCCTGATAGCTACCATGTGCAGAGCAGACTGATTCAGAAGGAGGTTTGTGAACGCTAGTTGACATGCTACACACACAGACATAACAGAGGTACCACTGATGCACTTGTACTCATGACTGCTGACTTCCAGTTTTCTTCTTTCTCATAAAGAATCTTCCTGCTTATTATGGGATGTGGATTATTAAGCTGATGGAAGAAGGAGAGTGGTGGAGATGAGTTTTTATGACATGTATTTTTCTTTCTTGTTTTATTGTGATAAAGTAAACGTATACAATCCAAATTAATTTTTCTTGCCCACCTATCTGCAGCTCCTTATGTTCTCCTTGCCGGTGACAGCATACTCCTCCTTTTCTTTCCCCCCTCTTCTCTCCCGTCTAGAAAGAGACCGGTAGGATGCATACTGTAGAAGCATAGAACCATAAAGGACACGCATCACATGGTCACATTGCGTCCCTGAGTCCAGTCCATTTTTTTCTGAGGAGTTGACCACAGTAGTGTTTTCTGGACAGGGGCAGCAGCAGGTCTAGAGGCCATGCTCCTTGGGGATCCCCCAGGCAGCCAGACTCTCAGTTGTGGTCTTTTGGGAGAGTTCTTGAGCTGCACCCCTCTTTTTCTCATGTTGCCACAGGGACTCAACACTGTGTGCCCCATCACGGCTGTCTTTGGTGGTGGCCGGGCACCATCTGGTTCTTCTGGGCACATGCTGATACATTCTGTCTTTCACATGGGTCCTTCTGTCTCCTGGACTCTTTTTACATTATGTCTTTTTTGTTCTCAGTCATCATCTGTCCTGGAAGATTTGGGACCATTTGGTGTACCTCAGGTGGCAGCTTGCTAGCTTCTAAGACCCCAGGCACTACTCACCAATATGGGGTGCAGAAGACTCTTAGCAATAGGCTAATTATGTCAATGGGCCTCAATGTCCCCCAAGAGCGTGGTCCCCAGACCCCACCCCTGCTACTCTATCCTTGAAATATTGGATTGGGATTAGAAGAGCTTTCAGTTTACGGTGAAGTCCAGTTAAGTTGACCTGCTTTCTACAGTGTGCTGTCACTGCTTTCACCGAAACAAATTTCTGTCAACTATCTAATCTACGACCAACCCTTGCCCTCCCTCCTCACCCTTGTAGCTGTCAAAGAGTTTTGTCTTGTATCTAAGTCTATTTTTAAGTCCTTATGGAATGGGTGTGATACAATATCTGTCCTTTTGACACTGACTGATTTCACTCTACATGTCTTCCAATTGAAACCAGGTTATGAGCTGTTTCCTAAAATCATTGTTGTTCTTTATCATTGCACGGTATTCTATTAAGTATATGCTCCATAGTTTGTTTATCCATTCATCTGCTGATGGCATCTAGGTTGAGTCCATCTTTTGCTGTTGTGGACTATTCTGCAACAAACCTTTGTGTGCACGTGTCTGTTCATGTGATAGCCTTTGCTTCTGTAGGATAAATTCAGAGCAGTGGGATTACTGAATCAAATGGTATATCTATTTCTAGCTTTTTAAGGAAACAAAGATTGGCCTCTCCTGATATTATATTTTCTTAACAAAAATCAAACTAGCTGTCATACAGTTGATTTTGATTCATATCTGAGTTAACTGTACTCCATAGAGTTTTCAGTAGCTGATTTTTGAGAAGTAGATCACCAGACCTTTCTTCTATGGCATCTTTGGGTGGATACGAGTTCTAAACTTTCAGGGAGCAGGAAAGCACATTCATTATTTGTACCACCCAGAGATTCACTCATTTAGTTCCGAGATCTTCACAAGGTGGGTAATTTTGTCCATTGTGATATTCGGCTATACCTGAAGACACTTTTGGTTGTCATGCCAGCAGGAAGAGGTCTACTAGCATCTGTGGGTAAGGGTCAGGATACTACTAAACATCCTGAAATGCACAGATGCCTCTCTACAACAAAAAATTTTTATCTGGCCCCAAATGTTAATAATAGCATAGTTGAGATGTCTTGTGCAAACATTCACATTATTAAGCACACACACGCACACAGGAAAAAAAAGAGCATTGCCATCAAGTTGGTTACAACTCACAGTTATTCTATAGGACAAAGTAGAGCTGCAGCATAGAGTTTCCAAGGAGCACCTAGTGAATCCAACCTGCCAAACTTTTGGTTAGCAGTCATAGCACTTAACCAGTACGCCACCAGGGTTTCCATTAAGCACAAAATGGTCATATTATTAAGAAAACCAAAAAGCCAAACCCATTGCCATCAAATCAATACAGACTCACAGCAACATTAAAGGACAGAGTTCATTTGCCCCACAGAATTTGGCTATACAATATTTAGGACACATACTTTTCTGAACAGTCACTGTTGGCTGGAGTGTTGCCTTCTCAGCTCCCCTCATAATCATGGGCATCACAACATCAGTGAAGCCACCCAAGAAGCTAAAGTCCGACCAGTCTGTCTTCTTTGTAGAATTCCCTAGATCCCAGGAGACATTAGTCGTACAAGTAAAAATTGTCTCTGTCTTTTTCTTAGGAGTAATTTTTTATGTGGTAGTGAAAGAACATTCCCAGCCGTGGATATAGGTGTAGCCTTCCCATAACAAAGCTTGTCCACCCCTGGGGGGTGGGAGAGGGGCGGACGTTGAGCTTCTCAGACAAAGGCTCATCTACTATTGGGATGTCTTGTTGCTTGCACAAGGTAACAAACGTATGGGACCAGCATGGTTTCGTAGTGTTATTTCTACAACGAGATTTCTTTTGGAGGGGATGGTATGGTGTAGGAGTGTAACTGGTGCATAACCAGAAGGCTCCTTAGAAGCAAGAATGAAAATACTTCGGCTTGCTTACTTTGGACATATAACCAGGAAAGGCCAATCTTCAGAAAAGGACATCAAGGCTGATAAAGTAGGGGGTCAACAAAAACAAATGAATCTCTCAGTGAGATGGATTGACACAATAGCTATAACAATGAACTTGACCACACCAGTGGTGATAAAGATGGTGCAGAGCTGGGCAACACTTTCTTTTGCTGTATGTGGGGTCACCATGAGTTGGAACTAACTTGAGGGCCTCTAACAACAACAATTTGAAGAATTATATTTATTTTAACCCAAACATAGTTGTGTGATCAGAGGCAAATGTTCTAGAATTTTAAGGATGAGCAAATGTGACATCAGGGGCAATTCCTTCTTACACAGGACCACTCTCTGCTAGTTCCTGAATATTTGGGGCACACTTTGCCTTCCCAGTTATCAGGAGCACATCTGTGGAAAGTCAGGCCACATAGCCCGAGGGGGTCCAGCTGGCGAGGTGACGAGTGGCCTAATCCAGCTGAAGTGGAAAAGTGATATGTGCCTTCCACTGAGTGACACCCAGATGTGGTCGGCAGCTGGCCCAGAGCTGCTTGTGGAAGTCATTCCCTCATTAACCCAGCACTTTTGAAACAGCTGCCCCAGGTGGGCGCATCCACATGCTCCCGATCATCCCCCTGCTCAGTGGGTCCACACTTGGGAATTGACTGCTATTTTAATTCCACGCAGTGCTCAGTGCCATTTAAAAATAAGACAAATCAACATGGCTGGGGACTAAGACTCCATCTGGCAGATTCTGCCTTGAAGAGAAATTAAGTGATGCAGCGCTAAATGGCTTTCCGAGAGGAGATAGCGCTTATTAAGTGGTAAATAAACAGCAAGAAAATGTTTGTAACCAACTGGCTGCTGTGGTGAAGCAGGTGAAAGGGGGAAATAGAGGCGCAGAGGATGCTTACTGAAAAACCAGAACCCCTTACCATTGTGCTGATTCTGACTACATAGCGACCCCATAGGACCGAGTAGAATTGCCCCATAGAGTTTTCAAGGAGTACCTGGTGGTTTTGAACTGCTAACCTTTTGGTTACCGGCTGTAGCACTTAACGACTAAACCAACAGGGTTTCCAGAGGATTCTCAGGTTCCATTTCTCAAATTTCTCGTTTCATCGAAAGCTTTTAGGAAGGTGGATTCAAAGGGATTTTCCAGGGGGATTTGTTGTGTTTTAGGACTTCTTATTAAAAATAAAATAATGAACTGAACTGGGCTGTCCTTCAGGAAGTGCAGTATTAGGCTCATGGTAAAAGGGGAAGGCTAGAAAGAACAAACGTGGAGACGAATCCCAGCTTCACCAATTCGTGCTACCTCTGTTACTTGACCTCTTGAACCCCGTGTTTCTTCACCCGTCTGTTGGAGATACTATTCGCATTTGTGTCAGAAACTCAGTTCAGGGCTTTGCATACTAAGAATTCAATAAATGTAAGCTGCTTTTATGATGTTGATGAAGACCTTGATGATGATGATTGTTATAGTGAGCGCTAACTATACAGAGCCCAGTTTTTTGCTGTTGTTGTGGTTTTTCATGTTTTCATGCCATGATTATAATCCTTGGCTTGGGTCCAGGCACAGAACACTTTACAAACAGAAGAGATTCTAAAAAATCCAAACATTTTTCTTAAGTTCAGTAAACAGGGACCCAGGCTCAGTATATTGGTAACATAGGGCTCTGGAGCCTGGCTGCTGGGAGAAACTCCTTTCGTAACACCCAAGTTGGAGGGGATTAGATAGATCTCAGTTTTTAGGTGAGGAAACTGAGGCTCAGAGAAGGCGAGGGACCCGACTGAGGTGGACCCTCTGTTATTTCCACAGCTCCAAGGAGGACAGCCCAGGGCCCCTGGCTGGTTTGGACAGACTTGTGACACTCAAACATTTGGGCAATAGTGTGAAAGGTTAGAGGTCTGAGTATACCCAGAGGTACTTTGAAAGAAAACTCTGGTAATTTCCTTCTGAGAAATCAGCCTCTGATAACTGTATGGAGCACAGTTTTAGTCTGACTCATATGAGATTTCTGGGAGTCAGAATCAACTCTATGACACTGTTTTTGTTTCTTTTGTTCTTTACACTGAGGTAGAAGCTGCATCATACAGTGGTTGAGGCCTTGGAGTCAGGCGAACAGTTTTTAAAGCCTGAAGCTATGTCTTACCTTACTTAAATGTGCTGCTTAACCTCTTCAACCCTCAGTTTTTTCATTTGTCCAGTGGGGCAAATAAAATCTATTCTACAGTTTGTAGTGAGAGCTAGAGGAGATAACATAGGTAAAGTGCTTAGTAACCTTACAGCAAATGGTCTTTGCTGCTGTTGCTATTATTATTGTAGTTACTATGAGCTTCAGCCAAACAGGATTACTGCCTTGTAGAGATTATGGACTGCAGACTACCAGAGCTGTCTGGTAGGAATGATGTGTGAGGTGTTCTTGACTAAAGGAGGAACCTGGCAAGAAGAAGGAGGAGTTTCAAAGGGAGAAAGGACTCTATGCTCTCAGTTCCCAACCTGACTACAGAACATGGAGCAGAAGAAGATTTACAGTAAGACAGCCCAGGCCAGAGGCAAAGTGCAATGAGTGCCCTGTGTTCTCTGCACCTGGTTATTGATGTTCCCTTGCATCCTTCTGTCCCCTGCAGATTACAGTGGGACTGGGACACAGTCAGCTTTACACATGGAGGACTCAGGGAAACATCATAGGGCACAGCTGAGGTCAGAGGAGCAGGAGACCAAGAGGCATTGCTTGGCAGGAAATACTGGGGGATAAGAGTGACAGTCACCGTACCTGAGGAGGACCAGGTACCTAGGGGCCTTGGGGGCTAGGGTAGAAGGACTGAAGTCTCAGATCAGAAGTTACGCTAAGGGCCACTGCTGTTGGGGCATTTGTGCTAGTATGACTTCAACAGTACCCAGAGGCCAGGAAGACCTGGAATATTTGGGTCACATTTGTGTAGTATAATCCTTCAGGAGGTAGGAAGGATGCTGAAACCCCAGCTCTGCTGCTTACCCACTCACTGACCTCTGAGACTTTGGTTGTCATGTGCAGGAAGCAGAATTGAGCATAGAATTGGCCCCAAGTAGTGACAGCTATACAAACACCAGACTTCAAGGGCACAGGAGTCACAGGTGCAGAAGGGCAAGGTCACGGTCATAGTTACGGAGAGAAAGTTTAGGGGCATTTGAGGGCATGGCATGTGAAAGGATTCCCTCCCTCCAGCCTCTGCAGATCCACATCCTGCCTTTCTCTTTTCACTTCTGGGGCACTGAGCACCAATGGTGCTTCTCTTGTTGCCATGGTCCCTTGCTTACTGTGGCCCTATTCCCTAATTATTTCACGTGTCTTCTATTTTGAACTAGAAGCTTGTTGAGAGTTGTGTCTTATACTTCTCTACTCCTATGCCACATGAGGAATGTTCAGTAAATATTTACTAACTCATTATAGATTTGTTTGGAATGTGAAGTGGTGGAAGGGAAGCTTTTCCTAACCTCTAGCTATTTTAACATCTAACTAGCTTTTTGTTATAGACTTCCCAGTAGAAACTTTTAATAATAATGTGATATCATATCATCTGCAAGGAGCCCTGGGTGGTTCAAATGTTAACATTCTTGACTGTTAGCTGAGAGATTGGCAGTTTGAGTCTACCCAGAGGCACCTCTGAAGAAAAGCTTGGTAATCAGCTTCTGAAAATCTTAGGATGCAGAGAAACTCAGTGGCAAGAAGTTATTATATTGCTAGCTTATATTTTATTAAGTGTTACAGTAATCCTAGCACATTTCCTGTATTATGTACCATTAACGTACCATTAATCTCTAATAATGAGATACTTTTCATTATTAGTATAATTTGGATTTGAGAGATGAGGAAACTGAGGCCCCAAAGATTATGTAACTTACATGATGTCACATAGGTAATTCTGGCCATTTGTCTCTTAGGTAATGTGTGAATGTGAGTGTGAATGTGAGCATGAGTGTGAGTGTGAGTGTGTGTGTGTGTGTATGCATGCTAGGATGTATGAGGAACAGCCAAGAATACTTTATGGTGATGTCCTCTCTTGGTTTTACCTGGGAGTAAGGTGCAAAAACAGTAGTAGCCTCCAAAGTTGGCAGAATAAACATAACAGAGACTTGTTAAGAACAAGAGCCTCACCTTTTGGAATTGTGAGTACCTTAAAGGCAAAACAGAGGCTGTAAATCCTTACCCACTGACATACAAATCATGGCTGTTGACAGTGAGACCAGAGCTTTAGGGACACCTGAATTCTTGTTTTATGAATCTTCTACCCACGGAGTTTTGGGGAGGACCTAATGCCTTCGTTCATGAAATGACAGCCTGAATTGGCCCAAATGGTTTATGGCCTTCTGTGAACCCAGGGCAAGGCAGGGGGAGGAGGGAGGGTACTTGCAGAATTTATGCTTCAAAGAGGAGCCTGGTTTGCAGAGGCAAATGCAGAGCCAAGGCCTGAGGGCTGGACAGAATGTTCTACTGGTCCAGAAATTCTATCCAGGGGCATATTTCATAGTCATGCTCTAAGTAACACTGGATGTTTCTCTGTTGTCGACATTTTTTCAGATTCTTCCCTCAGGTCCATTTTTGCCACGTTATTAGAGCCTGGAGCCAGATTCTACAGCTAGAGAATTTTGTCTTCTTTTACGCAGTTCCAAATTCCAGACAAATGGTCTTTCTTTCTTTCTCCATTTGGGTTAAGCTCTTGAGACACTTGGCTGTCAAGGTCGTAAAATTCTCCTTTGCAATATTTTAACCAATATGTTCTGACTCTTTACCAAATGCCAGGCAGGTTCTAAGCATTTCACACATATTATTTCATTTAAAAGACGCTTTAGTGGCACAGCGGTGAAGCTGCTAACCAAAACGTTGGCAGTTTGAACCCACCTAGTAGCTCTGCAGAAGAAAGATTTGGCAATCTGATCCTGGAAAGATAACAGCCTAGAAAACCCTATGGGGTGATTCAACTCAGTCACATGAGATTCCTATGAGTAAAAAATCGACTTAATAGTACTCAGCAATATTTTATTAACACCTGCAGCAATACTGGGATGTAGTTTTTGGGTCAGGATGGGTTTTTGACAACCCTTTCATGTTAGAGTAGCCCTGGCGAAGCCTTAATTTGGCCCTGTATATCACCTCACTTCCTGTGGATTTCCCAGAACACTGTTATTCAGGGGGAATGACAGTCGAATGGGGACCAAGTAGCCACTTTATTCATCTCCGCGTAAGTATAATATTCTAATGTGCACACTATGCTAGAAATTAAGTTTGACAAAGTGGCTTCGACTCTGGGCTGGATGAGGCCACCTACATCTCCTCCCAGAATCTAAGTCTTGTTATCGGTGTGCTCAGCTTTGCTGCGGGAAAGGAGGGGGAGAAAGAAGGCCAAACATGAGAGGATTTCCCAAATAGAGATTTAAAAGTTTTGCCAATAGAATGAAAAATGACAGTGAGTGTGAGAAAGCAAGCAGAGGTTTCTGCTTCTAAAACACTGTTACCCTGTCCACTGGGCAAAATGTAGCCCAGTGACTCTTCTTAGTTTTTACCAATTTGAATTAGCAAGATCTCTCTTGTATCTGTGGGCAACACAGCCAGAAAGATAAATGCTCATTCGGGGCCTGGCATGAGTTCAGGTGGTTAAGGTTTGGTAATTTGGAGCTAAAGTGACCACAGTTAAAAAAAAAAAAAAAAATTAAGTGCTGCTTATATTACAGACACTGAACTCAGCAGCTTATGAAGATAATGTCATTCAAGCTACGTGATCCTGAGAGATAGGTGATAGTGTTGTCCCATTGTGCAGATGTTGCAATGGAGGCTCATGTGATCAAGCAACTGAGACTGTCCACACATTTAGTAAGTAGCAGCTCTGAGACACTTCCAGGTCTGATGACAAAGCTCTTGATACGAAACCCTCAGTAAGATACCCGATTTTAAATAGTGTTGTAGAGGCTGCTGTGCTCACCCTTCTTTGGCATTGTACTCTAATGGATTGTTTCTATGCTGCCTTTTTTTTTTTTCAAAGTTCTTTTATATTTTGTCTTCACAACTTTTCACAAATTATGCCCTGAAGAAACTATGTTCAGTATACAATGATGACAGAAACAAGATCCTTGAAGTCACGTGGGAAACTAGGACTCTAGTTTCCTCATTCTCCGGGGTAGTGAGCTCCATACCATAATCAAAACCCATTGCCATCAAGTTGATTCTGACTCATATTGACTGTGTAGGACAAATTAGAGCTGCCCCATACAGTTACGAAAAAGTGCCTGGTGGATTTGAACTGCTGATTTTTTTGGTTAGCAGTCAAACTCTTAACCACTACACTACCAGGCTTTCTAGTGGGTTGTATTAAAAACAAACAAAAAAATTCATTGTTGTCAAGTTGATTCTGACTCATACTGACCCTGTAGGACAAAGCAGAACTGTGCTGTAGATTTGTCAAATCCTGGTGAATTTGAACTGCTGACCCCTTGGTTAGAAGGCCTAGCTTTTAACCATTAATGTCACCTAAGTTCTAAGCCCCAAAATCTTTGATGGCAATCTTAGGTGGAAAAAGTGTTTTTGAAGATTTTATTAAGTTAAGGTTCTCAAGATGAGATCATTTTAGATTCAGGGTAGATCCTAAAGCCAGTGACAAACGTTCTTCCAAGAGAAGGGAGAGAAATTTGAAACCAAGGCATACAAAGGAGAATGTCATGCGGAGACAGAGCAGAAGTTGGATTGGCATAGCTACATTTCAGTCAACAGCAAGGACTGCTGGAGGCCACCAGAAGCTAAGAGACAGGCATGGATGATTTTCCTTCAGTGCCTGCCTATACCTTGATCCTGAATCTTTGCCCTCCAGAACTTCGAAAGAATTGCATTCTGTTGATTTAAGTCACCTAGTTAGTGGTAATTTGTTATAACAACTCTAAGAAACTAATACAGCAGGCTTTGCAAAGGAAATGTTGGTATGAAAGGCAACTGAGATGCAAATGAAAACAGGTTGTAGCCTAGGCATACTTCCTCTGCAGAGCTTTCCACTGCCAAGAGACAAAGACTTCCGGGCCATGCTGTCAGAAGACCAGTCCCTCTCCTAAAACAACTGGAATTACTTTTGTGTTCCAGCAGACACCTGGCTCACAGAAGGGAGATTCTCCCAAGTCTTGGTCAAGAAGTGTCAGATATCCAAAATTTCTAATTGGTGCCATTCTTCTTCTAGATTTCAGAACTTTCCTGTTCCTGATCTTTCTGATACCCACATAAGTCATACGTACAACCTCTAAGTTGACACATGAATGGGTTGTGAGCTCAAACATGTTCCTTCTGTCTGGCCAGATGCTGCTGATCCTTCAAGGCCCTCCTGACATGTTGCTTCTTCCAGAAAGGCTTCCTAGAGCCTCAGTGTTTCTTGTAAAACATGAGTCACCGCATACTCTACACAGCCACCTCCCCTGGTACACAGGCTACCAAGGTCCACGAGGCTTTGTAGCTGTTTATGAGCTCTTTGTGATCTCTGGACAGAGAGCCCCTAAAGGTCATACAGGGACTGCCAGAGCGGTACACACACATTACATCCCAAATTAATATTTTTCTGCACAGATAAAGAAGCAAGTGACTGATTGTTGAAACTCTAGAAGGCTTTTGCTTCATTACAATGTAGGGGAAAATGTCATCCCAGGTCCCTTCAGCTCTCCCTCTCCTTTCTTCCTATTTGTTTTCTGAATACAAATAAATAGTTCCTAGGCTAGGCAGAAGAATACAAATACACCACTGGCCATCGTTTCTACATTCATTAAACTGAGTCCTGGGAGAAAGTAAGCTAATACAATTCTGAAGCTAATCTCTCCTTGAAGTCGTTCCATAAATCTGATTAATGGGTCACCTTTAGACCACAAGCACAGTTGCCATATTAAAACAAAATGCTCTAACAGGATTGTAATTCTGTTAACAAGGCTTCTGCTGCTAGCAAAAAGGCAAGCTCCTACAACATAAATAAATCTAGGTGGATGATGCATGATATTAGGTTATGAGCAAAATTCTAAGGACCTGGGTGTTCAATCACACAAAAATGAAAAAAGCAAGAGTATTAGTTTCACAAACATGTGAATCCAAGACAAAAGGGATAGAGACAGGGCTGGAGATAAAAGGTTTTATATTGCTTCTTGGAAGCAAGAACTGTCTTCTCAGATCTTGTATTTTTGGCCTAACATCCCATCATGTATTATCAATATGTGGAAAAAAGAAACACCCCTTGGCATTTGTCAGTTGAGATAATAACTAACACTTATCTAGCACTGCTAGCTTCCCATTCTAGGGGGATCTTTTATAGAATGAATCCACTTTAGAGTTGGAAGGACTTTAAGGACAGTCCCGAAGCGAATATGTTCCCATAAATACGTAGAAAGCAATTTATAAAGAGTCTAGGCTCAAAAATATTTTAAAGTGGTAATGTTGAAGACATGGAAGCGGTCTCCTCAATCTCTGTTCTCTCTTCTCTAGGTAACCATTTCAATTTTCATTTGAGTTTTACTGCATGCTTAGCTCCGTAGGTGAGACTTATGGCTCAGATATAACCTAAGGAGCACAATCTCATTTTCTGTCCTGCTCATATGGATTGGTTCAGAGATGGGTATGCAGCCCATAATGGGCCAATGGGATGTGAGGAAGTCTGAGAGTAAGTTTCCTTGACTTTCCAAGGGGGCCTCTAGATGTGTCTTTCTTTCTCCTTTGGGGGTTACCACATATTGATATGAGGTCTGGTGCTGCTGCAGCCATCTCATTGTCATGAGGAAAAGCTCACTTAAGGATTAACGGCACAAAGGGGAAATGAATGAATAGGATCATTGTAAGTTAAATCTAGCAGACAGATTTAACCAGATCTGATCATCTGCCCACCTCAGAATATTTTTAGTAACTCAAGGCAACAAAGTTCCTTTATTTAAATCTGTTTGAGTTGAGGTTTCTGCTGCTTGCACAGAGAGTATTCCATCTGACACAGCTGAGTTAAACAAAATTGAATAGGCTACTCACATTGCGTCATTCCAGAACCTTACTATATTAATACACATTGTTAGCTAAGAGAAGCATCGAGTATGTAATATTTCCCAGATTCATGGGGCTGTGTTCTGTTTTTCATAATACATCTCACAGGACATAGCCTAGCTCAACTGCCAAGTTTTCCAAAGTAGAAATTGAGATTGTGAGATTCAAATGACATTTCCAAGCCATTACTAGTTAGTTGCTGATCTGTACTTAGAGAATATCTTCCAGGCCTGCCTTCTCACCTGAAGGTTACACTTCCTCTCTGCCCAAAGAGGTTCCTTTACTGAGGACAGATCTCCAAAGGAGAACCTAATCATCCTTTTTTTCAGAGACTCCAGATTCCTAGATACTGTAAAACAAAGCACACAAAGTGGGGACCCCAAGGCAAGATAAGAGCTTTAGGTCAAATGAAGTAGATGGTAACTATTTGAAAAAACCATGTCAGGTTATTTCACACGAAAACATATATCTCTAGCCCTCCTAATAAAAGTCAGACAGTCTGGCAATGCTAGGCCTGTATTTCCACATGACAACGAAAAGCTGGAGCCGAGTGGCCAAATCAGCCACCTGCTGTGAAGGCAAAAGTTCCTCAGTTGTCCACAGTCCCCCCCATGCCCTATTGTACTCAACACTGATGCCAAGTGTTGATAGCCACTTGTTAGTGGACAAATAATGCTTTTCTTTTTTAATTCAGCCATTTCATTCAATTATTTGCCTGATTTTTATGTTTATGCTTCAAAAAGTAAAATTCCCCAAACAAAATGTTAATAAGCATTAAAAAATATTCCCAAAGTCCAGTAAGCTCTCAGTAACACTGAGTTAATCAGTGTTGAGAAGTTGCTATGTACCCTCATTTAGTCCTTCACATGTTATGGGTCAGGAGAGCCAGCATATGTATTTTGGCTATTAATCCCCATTTTAATTTTTTTCCCCAGAGACCAACTCTTTGTCATGAACGTCCTGGATGGCATAAATGGTTTGTGCTTGACTTCCAACCGAAAGTCTGGCAGTTCTAGTCAAGCCAATGGTGTTGTGGAAGAAAGGCCTGGCAATCTATTTTTGTACAATTATATCCACTGAAAATCCTGTGGAGTTCAGCTCTACTGTGACACACAAGAGATCATCTTGACAGCAATGGGTTTGGCGGTTTGGCTTGTCTCCTTAAATACACTTTGGGAAATGCTGTCATAAAGTCCCCCTGTGTTGCTTCTTACTATGGAGCTGGTAAAGTAATGTGTCCTTTGGGTAAAATCATTACCTTGGTTTTCAGATGTACCCAGCAAGCTATTTGAGAACAGAACAACAGTCTGGTCTGCTAGATGAGGCCAGCACCCAGCACAGGTGAGTCTGCTCTGACCAATTCTGCGGCTATTCCCCAAGAATTAAAACCATTATTCAGGGGTGCTTGGGGCTGAGGATTTCTGACAGGTGAGGAGAGCAGGACCAGACTTGTGTTAGCCCATGTTCATTCCTCCTCGGGGAACCAGCTTCCTGGGTCACCACTGTGCATCTTCTATGGAGAAAAAACTAAAAAATGGAAAACAGAAAGTGGTAGGGTGGATTGATCTCAAAGGAAAAACACTGCTTTTGTAAAAACAGCCTCTTCAGAGAAAGACTTCACAACTCAACATTTCTTTTTGTGTCTGTAATTTTCTCACCAATGGCGAGGGGTGGCTAAGTCTCACCTCTCGGTCTAGTGTGCATGCAACAGTTAAAACAACGACCAGCTGCTGATTCATGGTGACCCACGTGTGCTGGAGTAGAACTGGCACCCCCCAGGGTTTTCAACAGCTGTTTTTTTTGAAGTAGATCACCAGGTCTTTCCTTCACAGCACCTCTGAGTAGACTTGAATGCCAGTCTTTTGGTTAGCAGCCAAGCACACTAGATATTGGCACCACCAAGGGACAACTAGATCTAGCTAAAAAGTGAACAAATAAGACCCTCCAAGCAAAACAAAAGAAAGCAAACCAAACCACCAAACCAAAACAAACAACCCTTATTCTTTCAACTGCACAATATTTGCCCTCCAAGCAAAGAGGCCAGAAGCCCATCTGAAGGCAAGGATCCACATGGAATTTAACACAGGAGTTCTCTGGAGGAAAATCTCTTGTGTTAAACAGTCCCCTTAGAAACTTCCTTTGGCTACAACCTTCTAAGTGGACTTTGGATCATAAACTCTCTAGTTGGCCAGTTTGGAGCTGTTTCTTTTTTATTTCCCGGAGGAACAAAACTGCTCCTTAGAAGCAAAAATCGATTGTCATTGAGTCAACTTCGACTCATGGTGACCTCAAGTGTGTCAGAGTAGAGCTGTACCCATAGGGTTTTTAATAGCTGATTTTTCAAAGGTAGATTGTTGGTGCTTGCTTCTGAGGTGCCGCTGAGGGGACTTGAACCTCCAACCTTTATGTAGTCATCAAGCACACTAGCTCTGCATCTCCTAGTGACTGCCCTTTGAAGTAACCCACTGTTGTCATCCTGTCAGTTCCGACTCACAGTGACCTGAGAGGACAGAGTAGAATGTCCCATAGGATTTCCAAGGAGCAGCTGGTAGATTTGAACTGCTAGCTTTTTGGTTAGCAGCCAACCTCTTAATCACTCCGCCACCAGAACACCTGCTTAAAAGTAAGCAGTCCCTAAGCAGCTATTGTGTACGACACAAAGCAAGTCCCTTTCATTCAATGACCAGAGCACCTGTGTGCACTGTGGTGGATAAAGCCAAGGGGGATGAGACAGGCCTGTGGTGCTCTACGGGAGAGACGAACATTTCCTTATCAGCAAGGAGTCGAGCCCTTATTACTATGAGTCAGTCATCTACAGCTGCTAACCGCTAGCCCAGAAAACCAGTTTTGTCATTCTAATCTCTTTTGGAAAGCCAGACTCAGCTCTCAGGCTTCTTTTGGGACCACATGACTTATCACAATATTGACACACACTATAACT
Source organism: Heterohyrax brucei (assembly GCA_028571685.1). Lineage (NCBI taxonomy): Eukaryota > Metazoa > Chordata > Mammalia > Hyracoidea > Procaviidae > Heterohyrax > Heterohyrax brucei. The sequence goes on from CM053141.1 coordinate 179,544,994, forward strand.
CTCAGTCATTTACTGACCCAAAGCAAGACTTTCCTCTAATAACCTATTTTGGTCATCTGTTCCATGGTTTCATAAAACAGTAGCTATACAATGGTACTGAAAAATGTGGCAAGGCCAGCTGTACACAGACTTCACTTTGGTGGGCTCACATCAGAGACGAAACGCCAGGATAGGTTGGATGATAGAGTTAATGGGAGTCTTAGTTTGTAAAAGAAAAAGTTGTCATTGAATGGATCCTGACTCACGGTGACCTCCTGGATAGAGTTCAAAAACCCTGGTGGCATAGTGGTTAAATGCTACATCTGTTAACCAAAAGGTTAGTAGTTCGAATCCACCAGGTGCTCCCCAGAAACCATGGAGCAGTTCTACTCCATCCTATAGGATTGCTATGAGTTGGAGTCAACACAGTGGTGCTGGATTTTGGGGATAGAGTTCTAAATGGCTGATTTTTAGGAAGCAGTAGATCACCAGGCCTTTCTTTCAATTTCAAGGTGCCTCGGGTGAACTGGAACCCCTATTGTTTCACTTAGCAGCTAAGTGGTAACTGCACTGCATAGGGACTCAGTAACTTGCATTTACTCAGAACTTACACTGGCAGGCAGAGTACTAAATCCTTTCAGTGGATTATCTCATCCAATTCTCACGACTACTGAGGAAGCATTCCAGCTTGACAAATGACAAAATGAGGCTCAGAGAGGTTAGATCACTTGCTCAAGATCAGGTAGTTAACTAAGATTTGGAGATGAGATTCAACCCAGGCCGAGCGCCTCCAGTGCTGGCTCTGCTAACTCAGTGCTCTGCTGCTCCCGTGAACAACAGCGATGACCTTCCTTCTGAGGGTGCCAGGCACTTGCAAACGTGCTCATGGCCACCCTGGACCGAGAGATGAGAATTTACGAACAGTTCTTAAATGCTGAATGAATTTTAACTAGCAGAGAAAATGCCACATCACAAAAATCTCCTAAATTTAAATGACTGACACAATCATCCTTTTAATTATAGCCCTCATGGGTGGGTGGGTGGATGGGGGGCTGGAACGGAATAGTTTCACAAAGGTAAAACAGTGAACCTTCTTACCCCTTCCCACCCATTAACAGTAGCACACGGCCACAGAAAAATCTAAGCTGGGCCAGCAAAACCTCCCGGCTTTTACTATAATTTTTACTTTACCTGCTGTAGACGAAGCACTCTCGGTTATTGACCACCTTGTCAAATTTGAACCTCCGGAGGTCTTCCCAACCATCTTTGAGAGCAGTTACTGCCAAAATGACAACGATTGGGATCGTGCTCACCTCGGGCTGGAATGCACTGAGCACCGGGACGAAATTCAGAGCCACAAGGCCCAAAAAGTAGAGATTGGCAAAGCGGTGGAGCTGCTCAAAGATGTTCTTGGGTAGGAAGGACAACACAGTGTATTTGCTGGTCTTAATCCGATTCCCACGATAATTCTTGTTGGGATTTTTCTTGTAAGGCCATCCTTCAAAGGGGAGGTTGGAAACCACCACTCGTTTCTTGTCTTCTTTCCTCTTTCTCTTTTTCCTCCCTTCCTTTCTCATTTTCGCGCAGTCCTTTCTCTTTAATTCTCATAGCCTGGCCCTTCCCACTAAAGGAGAATTTTCCCTGATCAGTTCCGTTGCTCAGCTGTCACTAAGCACGTTCCTTCACATCTCTCACTTGTCTTCTCTGCTGAACGTTCTTGTTCTTCTTTTAAAAGGAAAATTAAAAACAGAAAGCTGGGGAACAAACACCAAGGGAGTAATACAGTGAGAGAGCTTACAGAAAACAGGTGTGCGCTCTATCGGGCCACTTCCTGCTACTTGTCGCAGAACTCCACCTGTTGGAATGTAGACGTCATTCACAGGTATCTTCCTTTTTCAGCCGGCAGCCAAGAACAGATGAGATAACTCTGGGTCCTAAAACCCACCCGATTAAGTTCTAACAGGAAGGGTTTTAAGCCACGAAGCTCCCTCGGGTTCTTGAAACACGTTATGTATTTTCTTGTTTTGGAGACGTTGCCTGAGGCCCTCTGAGACTTACTCTTGAATTTAATCTCTTGAGATGATGCAGTCAATCACTGAGTTTAATTCTTAATACTGTATCCCCACTCTTAATAATATGAGGTTGAGGTGACTCAGTGGTTAAGAGCTCTACTGCTAAACAAAAGGTTGGCAGTTCAATCCACTAGCCTCATGCTGGAAATTCTAGAGGAAAGATGTACTCTGTCCCTTAATGCTGCTGTGAGTCTATATTGATTTGTTGGCAATGGGTTTGGCTTTTTGGTTTTCTTAGTAATATGACCATTTTGTGCTTAACGGAAACCCTGGTGGCGTAGTGGTTAAGTGCTATGACTGCTAATCAGAAGTTTGGCAGGTTGGATTCACTAGGTGCTCCTTGGAAACTCTATGCTGCAGCTCTACTTTGTCCTATAGAATCACTGAGTTGTAAGCAACTTGATGGCAATGCTTTTTTCTTTTTCCTGTGTGCATGTGTGTGCTTAATAATGTGAGTGTTTGCACAAGACATCTCAACTATGCTATTATTAACATTTGGGGCCAGATAATTCTTGGTTGTAGGGAGGGATCTGTGCATTTCAGGATGTTTAGTAGTATCCTGACCCTTACCCACAGATGCTAGTAGACCTCTTCCTGCTGACATGACAACCCAAAATGTCTTCAGGTATAGTCGAATATCACAACGGACAAAATTACCCACCTTGTGAGGATCTCAGAACTAAATGAATGAGTCTCTGGGTAGTACAAATAGTGAATGTGCTTTCCTGCTCCCTGAAAGTTTAGAACTCGTATCCACCCAAAGATGCCATAGAAGAAAGGCCTGGTGATCTACTTCTCAAAAATCAGCTACTCTATGGAGTACAGTTAACTCAGATATGAATCAAAATCAACTGTATGACAGCTAGTTTGATTTTTGTTAAGAAAATATAATATCAGGAGAGGCCAATCCTGTTTCCTTAAAAAGCTAGAAATAGATATACCATTTGATTCAGTAATCCCACTGCTCTGAATTTATCCTACAGAAGCAAAGGCTATCACATGAACAGACACGTGCACACAAAGGTTTGTTGCAGAACAGTCCACAACAGCAAAAGATGGACTCAACCTAGATGCCCATCAGCAGAAAGATGGATAAACAAACTATGGAGCATACACTTAATAGAACACCATGCAATGACAAAGAACAACGATGATTTTAGGAAACATCTCATAACCTGGTTTCAATTGGAAGACATGTAGAGTGAAATCAGTCAGTGTCAAAAGGACAGATATTGTATCAGACCCATTCCATAAGGAATTAAAAATAGACTTAGATACAAGACAAAACTCTTTGACAGCTACAAGGGTGAGGAGGGAGGGCAAGGGTTGATCATAGGTTAGATAGTTGATAGAAATTTGTTTCGGTGAAAGCAGTGACAGCACACAGTAGAAATTAGATCAACTTAACTGGACTTCACTGTAAACTGAAAGCTCTTCTAATCCCAACCCAATATTTCAAGGATAGAGTAGCAGGGGTGGGGTCTGGGGACCACGCTCTTGGGGGACATCGAGGCCCATTGACATAATTAGCCTATTGCTAAGAGTTTTCTGCACCCCTTATTGGTGAGTAGTGCCTGGGGTCTTAGAAGCTAGCAAGCTGCCACCTGAGGTACACCAAATGGTCCCAAATCTTCCAGGACAGATGATGACTAAGAACAAAAAAGACATAATGTAAAAAGAGTCCAGGAGACAGAAGGACCCATGTGAATGAGAGACTGTATCAACATGTACCTGGAAGAACCAGATGGTGCCCGGCACCACCAAAGGCAGCTGTGATGGGGCACACAGTGTTGAGTCCCTGTGGCAACATGAGAAAAAGAGGGGTGCAGCTCAAGAACTCTCCCAAAAGACCACAACTGAGGGTCTGGCTGCCTGGGGAATCCCCAAGGAGCATGGCCTCTAGACCTGCTGCTTCCCCTGTCTAGAAAACACTGCTGAGGTCAACCCTTCTGACAAAAATGGACTGGACTCAGGGACATAATGTAATCATACGGTATGCATACTTTATAATTCTATGCATTTATAGGAAGATATTGTACTGGTGTCTTTCTAGATGGGAGAGAGGAGGATAGGGGGGCAGGAGCTTGTTAAGAGAATATGACAAATACAAAATGAAAAAGAAGGAATGTGCTGTACGGAGCAAGGACAGCAGAAAGAGTGGCAGATAGGCAGTCACGCAGTATTTATTTGGATTGTATACTTTCACTTAATCCCCCCACCCCTCCAAAAAAAAAAAAAGAAGAAGAAGAGAGGCCAATCCTTTGAAAATACAGGTGAGTTTGTATATCTGATTTGCATAGGAGAAAACAGAGTTATGATCTTCCTTACCTTTCATATATTTTGGTGTTGGAGCAGTTTATCTCTCTATCAACGAGGTATCTCTTGAAGTCCTCTACACCATCCTTGACCATGATGATGAACAAGACAATGGCCAGTGGTAACATAGTGATTTCCCTGTGGAAGACTTCTATGGAAGGCACCCAGTTCAGAATCACCAGGAATAGGAAATAGAGGTTAGCCCATCTGGAAAGGGAAAGCCAAGTGTGAGCAAGTGAGCCAAGTGTGAGCGAGTGAGAATAAAAACATACTTACCACTGTATTCCTTTCTTAATGTTGGCGCTTACCCACAAAAGTGACAATGTTACTTAGAACATTATGTCAAAAGCATTGAAGTCAAACTAACTTAGATTCAAACCCTGACCCTAGTGTTTACTAGTTGCATGACTTACCTAAGCTTCCATTTCTTCTTGCATAAAATAGAGATAGTAATGCAGACTTTAAAGAGCTCATAAATTCTTCCTAAGACTAACATTTGTAAGGTGCACAGCAAGAACATAGAAGTTGCTGAGTAAATGTCAAAACCGAGAATGATATCAACTATATACAATCTGCTTTAAAGTCATAAAATTATTTTCCATATAGTACCTCAAGAGAGTGGCTTGTGTTTTCAAGTTTTCCAAGTCCATCTTGTTTCTTCTTGCACATGCAGGTCTGCCTGTAGGAATAGTCTCCTGATCCCTTCTATGATTTCTTCCTGCCTCTCGTTACACAGTAAGTATGCTTTTATTCTTAAGACTACTCTATAATCACCTCTTTTTCAGGGAAGTTGCCCCTGACTTCCTTAACTAGACCAGATTTCCATATTATTCTGTCTAGCAGCACCATCACCCCTCCTTGGAACTATCTGTCTGAGTTATAATTTTACATCAATTCATATATTTTTTAAAATTAACATCTCTCTTTCGCTAGAGAACAAGGTCAGTTGTCCCTCTCTTCTCTTTTTCTCTCATGTATCTATAGCACTCAGAATATGATCTGATTTAGCGTAGAACCCAGTAACTATTTGTTGATTGATGAGTGAATGAATGGCACAGACTTCTCCAGGCACAAGGGTGGGCACACACAGTATTTCATTTGGATGTGAAAGCCAAGGTGGCCCCAGAGGACAGACCTCCAAGTTTGTCTCAGTGGCAGGTAAATTAACTTGTTTATAGTGTTTGGCTTAATTGGTTGTATACCTGTGAAACTGTTCAAAAAGATTCTGAGGCAAGAAGGTGAGAAGGGTATATTTGGTTGTGCAGATTCTGTTGCCAGAGTATCTCCTGGAGACATTTTGCCAATCCTGGTAGAATATTCTGTTGTTGGGAAACACGACTCGTTGCTGTTTGAGGTTGTAGCTCTGCTTCTGCCTCGCTGGAGAAAGCAGCGGTGTAATTTCTGATGCAGACCATGGGAAGCCAGCTTTGAAGCGCCACTGCCACCGATACCAAGACGAGTCCACTGACAGAGCCATTTCTGGCACAGGCTAAGGTAAGACAACAAAACCATTCAGTGGGTACAGTTGGGAGAACAGTGTAGTCTATTGGGCTATATACTTGGTCACCCATCGAACTAGCATAAACAATGGCATACAATCTTAATTCCTATACTCCATATGTTTTAGGGTGAAAGACATTAAACAAATTGTTGTACCAATAACATACAACTAAAACTGGGGTGAGTCCCTGACAGCCCTTATTGGGGGTGGGGGTATTGATGACCTGGTTGGGGCTATCAGGAAAAGCAAAAGGTTGGTCGGGTTAGCTACAATCACTGAGATTTAAATTCTAGCTCTATTTTATTGCTGTGCTGAGCTGTTCCTTCAGCCTGCTGATCTCTAGTTTCTTTGTCATAAGGCAAAGAAAGCCGCTTTTTTTAAAAAAATAAAATAAATTTTTTGTGAGAAAATTAGTCGGACAGTATGTAAAATTATATTGAGGAAATATCTATTCTTTAGATTTTCTCTAGCTCTGAAATTTTCTGAACACATTGAGGGAAATTCATTTGTGGTTAGAATCTCAAGTGAGAGGGACAGGTTGACTAGAAAGACAGGCTCTTTTGTAGCTTGTTTGGGTCATAGGTGACTGTAGTGTTCTGATTCCACTCCATGAAACATCAGCTGACATGTTTTATGAGCTGGTTGGCTGGAAGAGGCTCACTCCTCTCTACATAGTCTGTTTGGTGATTTCTAAAACTGAGCCCTTAGTCAAACAGATGATCTCCCTAGATCACTAAAGGTTGTTGTTCTATGAAAAGCTACGACATTGGAGTTTCTGTGCTCCTGTAATGGAAAATGCAAGCAAAGTGCTCAGGCTCATTCTGGTCAAATTTTGTTAAAATCTCAAAAGAATATTATTGAACAATCTCTACAGAAAAGTTAGAAATTGTAGATAATGGTGTTTCTCACTTAGTAGGCTCATAGAATTATTTTATTTTGAATAAATGGATGAGTGATCTCACTATTACTAATATTACAAAAAACAACCCAACCTATCGTTGTGAATATGATCCGCTTAGAAAAAGAGCTCCATTTCTAGTATAAATGCTAATAGTACTTTACCTTCCTGGTGCCCATACATCCTGACCCTCATCATAATTCTCCTCCATCGCTTTAATCAATCCAAATAATTTTCAGTCCACAAACCCCAAAGCTGCAGGATGCTCTCCAAAGCCTCAAGTGAGCCCTTGTAGCAAGCGTGAAAAAATATGTGCAATTACTCATGCCCGTCATAATATGACCAAAAGCAATATTACGACATTTGGGAAGTAAGAAATAATACTGTATATCTTCTTTCTCATTATGAAAAATATGCACCTTTCATAGATTGTTTTGTACTGCAAAAGAAAAAAGGAAATGAGAGGATAATTGATGAATAGATTTGCAAATGCAATTGAGAGATCTTTCCTCTTTCAGACTTATCTGACTTTTTATCAGACTTCTTTCAATCTCAGATGATAAGGTCTTCATAAATGATGAGACAGGATTGATAACGGAGAGGCAGGTGCTTTAGGTGGTATTGTTTAAAGAATCCATTCATCATAACTATATATATTTTCTTTTTTTAGAGCAATGTAAAATAAACTTCCTTAAAAATGAAGCTGATGTAAAATGGATGGTAAATTAATGGGTGCAAGATTGAAGACGAACTGGATATTTTCAGGGAGACAAAATATCCTTATTCAAAATTATTAATTACAATGGCAAAATGAATCAGTTTGTAGTGGAAAAACTTAGCAGACAGCAACCTACTCAAAAGACAGAAGCATATGTCGCCAGTTTTGGAGCATGTAGATGTCTTGTAGCTATTGAGACAATGTACTAAGCAGGACATGACATTATTTATACTTCTAGAAACATTAAAAAAGTTAAATTGAGGGCTAGTCTACAAATAAATGGTCTGTGTTTTTCAAAGATCAAAGAACAGCCAAGGAACTATTTCTGACTAAAGGAAGCTAAAAATATATAACAATAAATGTAATAGGTGCTCCTAGATTGCATTGTGTACTAGGTATAAAGCACATTTTTAGACTATTGATGAAATTTAGATATGAACTATGGCTTAGATAATAGTACTTCATTAATATTATTTTTTTATGATTATATGATGGATATGTAAGATAATTTTCTTGTTCTTAAGAAATTTGTCCTAAAGGTTTTAGAGGAAAAGGGGAAGGTATTTCTAACTTATTCTCAATGGTCAGAAGAAAACAAAAAATATATGTTTATGCATATTTATGTGTGTGTGTGTGTGTGAACCAAACTAAATCTGTTGACATGGAGTGATACCGACTCGTGGTGCTGCTGAACTAAAGCAAGTTTGTTCCTCCTGTCACTGTAGCTGAAAATTCAGAGACAGTGTAGAGTTCAAGGAATATTTATTTACAGATTTGCCAGCAGCCTTGGGGACAGCGAGCCCCAAACTGTCCCATTTGGGTTACATTTTCAGTGGTTTTTATAGCTAGAATTCAAAGGGGTAGGTGTTTGTCACAGAATAATAGTCAGGAGTCACAAGATTTCATTACATTGTAAGGTTTCACTACATCTATCAGACAGTGTGAATTACCCAAAATTTCATTATTTCTCTCTGAGGTCTTAATTTTACTTCCTCAGAAATGGGGAGAGGAATGCCGACCTTCTAATCTGGTCTGAGGGTAACATTTGGGGCAGAGGATGAATGCAGCTTAATAACCTAACTGACCTTTGTTAGATTCTTACATTTGCCAGTGGCAGCCCCGTATGTTACAGAGTAGAACTGCTCCTTAAGTTTTCTTGGCTAAGATCTTTATCTTTGCTGTAATATTATTCGATGTTGCAGATTACAGCCTCTTTCTGGTGGCTCTACGGTAGATTTGCACCCCAACTTTTAAGTTAGTAGGTGTACCACTCAGCGAGGGACCGTTATGTGTATGTATGCCTGTGTATATATGGCCCCCTGCCCACCATACACACTGTGGCAGAGTGGGGGAAGGTTTCCTGTTTAAACAGCAGGAGAAACAACAGATAGCTAGGTTGTGGAAGGGTGTTCCAGGCAGAGGAGCTAGTTCTAGAAACAGAGACATGTTCACAGAGGTGTCACACAGGGTGTATGGAAGTGAGGGCAAGACTGGCAAAAGCTGAGGTGGGAGCAACAGACTGGAGTCAGGCAGCTACATCATGTCTGTCCTGTATCCTGTTAAGGCTGTTATGTTGGGGGTGAGAGGGAGTCATGAAGAGTGTAGGCGGTTTAGACATGGTAAGAGCTATGGATTCAAGCACTATTTGTTTTATTTCATACAATATTTTCCTTTAAGCAAACTCATCTTTTAAGAACTTAGCTATTTATTTTGGCTTTGTGTTAAAGCACTGACATCTGAAATTAGGCAGTTGAGTGCTTTTGTTATTTTTTAAAATAAGTATTAAAAGAACTACTTTTATAAAAATAAAAAGTGTTGATTCGTTTTTATGCTGTTGTCTTATACCTCATGTGTCTCTATCTGCTGTGCTGACAACCTAGATTCAGAAATGTTGACAATCACCCAGAAAGCATCAATCATTTTCATTATTTAAGGCTTATCTACTAATGAAGGAAAGACTGTTAACATGTTTTACAAGTTGTTTTGATTTTTTACCTCACCAAAGGGTCAGAACAACAAGAACAACAGCAAAACATTCTACCTCAACTCTAGCTTAAACGGAAATTTTAGATAGCCAAATTCCTTTTCATCCTCAGTCATTCCACTAGATCAAGGAAAGATTTGCAACAAAAAATTTTAGTTTCAACTTCTTATTTGTTCACTTTCTACTTTAATTAGATTTACTTGAAGAAATGAACATGACTTTTATGTAGTCTGGGTAGACATATCACCTGTACACATTTTACAGATAAAGAAATGAAAATGAGAGGAATACAGTAATTTCTCTCTAGCACTTGTGAGTTTCCTTCTACTTCCTTTCAGGATAAACTATATTTGTTAGAACCCAAAATGCACTTTTTTCTTTCATGTTTTAATGTTTTGAAACTAGGATTCAAATTAATATGGTAGTAAAACTGGAGGCTGAAAAAGCCTCCATGTTAGGGGTGCTCAAAACTAAGGGGACGTGAGAGGCATTGTTTCAGATCACCCCCAACATGCAAGGAAAGACAAGACCTCCACACAGCACAAGCCCTAGGCGGGGATGCTGGAGTGGGGCCTTCAGGAGGCTCCCCTGCAGATTCAGTGCACTACAGACAATGAAAGACTTCTTTTGTCTTGATAAAATGAATGATAGAAGAATCAAGCAGGGGGCTGAGGTGGGTTGAGAAGTAACTTGTATTTGAGCATTATTCTTGGAGGTTACCAGCCATGGCTAACAGCACTTTGTTTTCCTTGGTGGCTGTTGATGGCCTGTGAAGCAGACCTCTACCCAGTCAACCTCCACTCACTCAACCCTCTTCACCCAGTCAGCACCCACCCAGTTGACTTCCACTTGGTTGACAACCACGTGCCCCCAACTGCCCACATTATTCCCTACATCTACGTATGGTCTTTTCCTATAAACACTCAGACTTTGCCTGACCTGTTTGGGCAGGCTTTGAGGATGAGAATATCACCCTGTCCCTTTGCAATGCCAGCTTGCAAATGAAACCTTTGAACTCACCCCAAAGCTCCTGTTCAGTGAACTGGCTTTTTGTGGCAGGTAGCCAAACTCACGTGCTTTTCCAGAAACAGTTGTATGTTTTTTTTACACCCTTGCAAAGTGTTATTCAATTGATGGTGTTTTAGATTTGAAGAGATATGTTTAGTTGAATGACACAAATCAGAAGTTCCAAATTAAAATATCTTCTCTAAGTTTTCTAGTTTGGGGACCTGTCCAAGAAAGTTCAGTCTGGCTTTCTTGGGAAGAAATGAACAAAAGGAAGATCTGCCTCTACTGGCAGTTTAAGTTGGCCAGAAGCTTTGGGGAAGGCTAAACTTCAGAATCCTTATTTGTATTGTATGCAGTGATAGGGCTCTTTGTATAGCTGCTTATGTGCAATCAGTTACTGTAAACTCCAGAAAGTGTTCTGTGCCCCCCCACCCCCAGGAGGAGGAAGAGCAAGATTGGTGATTGTGCCTCATTCACAGACTACAAAATATGTCCTATAATTAGGATGCCAGTTGCTGACTTCCTCTAGAAAGGAAGCACTGTTGAATAAGAAATGAGTTGACTCTCCAGGCTCTTTCAAAGGGTGAGAAGAGGCTTGTCTTTGGTGCTAGGGAGAGTAGAGATCAGGGGTAAGGGAAAGGAAGATCAAGACATGAATAAATTAATGAAAAGATGTAATTTTGTAGAAGATAATTAATGTACATGATGGATGAAATCCTGTAGGGTGGGCCTTTGTGGAAAAGAATGCTCAAAAGAGAGAATTTCACACAACTCAGTCATTGTTAATCAGTATGGCAGGCTTAAAAACCTCCATCACTAATTTTACAGTTAATGCTTTTTACTTTGAATGGTGTTTTAGTCATCCAGCACTGCTTTAGCAGAAATACCACAAATGGATGGCTTTGAAAAGAGAAATTTTATTTGTTATAGTTTGGTAAGCTGAAAGTCCAAATTCAAGGTATTCTTAGCTCCAGCGGAAGGCTTTCTCTGCTGGCACTGGAGGAAGGTCCTTGTCATCAATCTTCCCCTGCACTGGGAGTTTTTGAGGTTTGGGAACTCTGGTCCTTTTCAAAGGAGGAGCTCAGCTTCAGGCACTGCTTTCTTCTTTGATGGTATAAGGTCCCTCAAGTCTCAGCTTACCTCTCTTTCTTTTTATATCTCAAGAGTTTGCCTCAAGTCATAAAGCAATTTCACACATTAAGCCCTGCCCCACCAACACAACAGCACCCTCTACTCACATTAACATCATAGAGGTGGGAATCCCAGCATGGAGGAACATCACACAATACTGGGAATTGTGGTCTAGTCAAATTGTTACAGAGTTTTTGTAGAACACAATTCAGTCATGCCAGATTGGTTTTCTCTTAGATTCTCAGTCTATAAGAGCCATTCTCAACAGATTTTCAAGGACAAACACTTTTTAAAAGCCAGTAAGATATTTTTGTAGTCTGTCACATTACGTCTTATAACCCCCTCAATCTCATTAGCGTTTAGGCCATCACCATAACCTAGCGAGCTGCTCACATTTGGTGTGTTTGGAGGTAGGATCTTTCTTAGCAGCTTAAGACTAGTATATCTAACTACCTAGTTGCCATCTCCACTTGTTTCCCAGGAATTTCAACTTCAACATTTCTAAAACATCTTGGACTTCTCTCCAAAATTCACTTTGGTTCCAGCAGTCCCTACTTCTAAGAATAAAATCTCCATTTATTTATATGGAGATGACCTTGGGAGTTATCTTTGACCTTTCCTTCTTTTGCTATGGTCAGTCTGTCTTTAAGTGCTATCCATTTTTGCCTTCTAAATATGTTTTTTGGATCTGTCTACTTCTTACCATTTCTATTGCTCCCAGTCTAATAAAAGACACTATCTCCTCCTGCCTGGACCACTGAACTTGTCCCTGCAACTTCTCTTGCTCTCTTTCCAAATCAGTCCCTATATAGAGAAGTTATTTTTCTGGTATAAGCTCTCAAACACTTTGACTGCCTTTGTATAAAACACAGGCATCTTATTACGACTTAGGCTAGGCACGGCTGTATTGTGAAATCAATCTCTAAATCTCAGTGGCTTAACACAACTCATGAAGAGTTCTAGCTACAGGTCCAGGTGACTTGCCTCCATCCAGTGACGCAGGGATCCAGGCCCCCTCTACCTCATGATTTCAAGATATTGCTTTGACTGTATCTATGACAGGAACCCAAAAATGAACTAGCAAACTTTGTTCATCATCTACTGGTCTGAATCCGTCATATGACCCCATACCAACTTCAACAGAGGCTTGGCTCTATAAGAAGTACATAGAAATTTGGTGAGCACCAATTGTCTTTTCCAGGTCTTAGATTAAATGACATTTTTTCAAAAAGACAGTTTTAAGATTAAGCCAGTGACAACTACTGGAGAAATGTAGTGGCAGTGGCAGTAAAATGAGGTCAAGTCTGCTATTACTGCCTTTGTTAGGGAGAGAAAGAAATTCCACAATTTCCAAACCTATGACATCTTTACTTGGGTGTCTTGCTCTAATTTTGAGGTAACAGAAGCCAAACCAAACTTATTGCCATCAAGTTGGTATGAACTCACAGTGACTCAATAGGACTGGGTAGAACTGCCTCACAGGTTTTCCACAGAGCAGACAGTAGATTTGAATGGTCAACATTTTGGTTAACAGACTGAGCTCTTAACCACTGTGCTACTAGTGCTCCTAATTCTGGACCTTAAGCACTGCTTGGGGTGAGCTGTTGATTACAAGATGTCACAGAATTCATACGTACCTCCACAGAGTTTTTAGAGTCAACACATAATATGCCTCATATGTGAGCCACCATTTTTAAGTGTAGCATATGGTGCTGAGATTAATACATTACAAACTTAGTTAAAAGCATCACTGATTTCATGGTAAGATTTTGCTATATTTTCTCAATCCACTATTACTAAAATTGTAACTACTTTTAGATGAAAGTGGAAGGATAACAAAAGAGATCTATAAGCTATGAGAGGTTGGAATCACTGGTATAGTAGTAGAGAGAGACTCGGATTGAAAGCAGGGTACTTGGCTACATGTAGAGGGAAATTCAATGATGCATAGTTCCTGACATCAAAAAGTAGTTGGAGAGATGACCTATATACACATGAAAAAATAGCTGGGTAGGCTGCCAACAGGGTCTTGAATAAATGCTAGATAGATAGTACCGGAAGTTGTCAAAGATAGGAGAAAACATGAATGGATGGTTTGGGAAAAGCAAGCTTCCTGGAGTTCTCCATTATTGAACAAGTGGTCTTAGGTAGCCAGAAGCAGGCATTTGAGTCCAGAAGGCACAAAAACAGGCAAGTAAAAACTCCACCTCTTCTACCCATCTCTCAGACCCACTGAATCAGATGCTTTGAGGATTAAAAAAAACCCAACCAAATCCATTGTTACTGAGTCAATTCTGACTAGTAGTGAGCCTATAGAACAGAGTAGAACTGCCCATTAGGGTTTCCAAGCAGTGGCTGGTGGATTTGTACTGCCAACCTTTTGGTTAGTAGCCAAGTTCTTAACAATTGCACCACCAGGGTTCCTTTAATGAGGAACCAGGTCATTCAAAAGCAGAGGTCTCCTAAAGTCAAACTGGGGAAACATTGCCTTAAACCCTCATATAGGTGCTCTCCATTAAAAAACTACTTTTTAGGGGGGTGGAGGCAAGATGGCACACTAGACATGTTTCCTCAATTCCCTCTGAGAATTAAAGCCTAGACTGATAATTGAATGGAGCTCTCTGGACACACAGGAGCCCTAGGATACAGCAAGGAGTTGTCAGATTGGAGTATGCACCACTAAATGGGAAACTTCCTCTATCTGGTATGAGCCAGCACACACTGAGCCCCATTCCTGCTGAATCACTGCTTGGGCAGACTGCAGGTAATGATGCTTTTATTTATTTATTTTGTCACCTGGGGTGTGTGTTATGGTCATGAACCAGCAAATAAACTGAACTGCAGTGCTAAAGTAAACAGCGTATGGTGTGGCAGAGAGACAGTGCATGGGATAGCCACATTTTGAGAGCCTGGCTCCTGACTGAGGACACAAATGCCCTTCTACCCTCTCTTTTCTGAGCTCCATCATAGATTCTGCTGTTTCACAGCAGGAAGGGAAGCTCAGCCAGCATGCCATCTTTGTTGGCTGGGAGGTGGAGTCACCCAACTGGGGGTCTCAGTAGGAACTAATTCCCAAGCTGAGAATCAGCACCAGTCTAGAAAGCACTTTTCCAGCAGAATGGCTATGTTTAGCACAGTGTTACCTTAGAAGTAGGGCCTGGCTAAGAATGGTAGCAAGGCTGAAACCCCTCCCTACCTTGAACTACATCATAGTATCTGGGGACAGTCGAAGATGTGCTTCTGTTGTCAGCTGGAAGGCAGGGTCTGCCACACCTGACAGTTTGATTTTGGCAGCTTTTTGACAGGTCTCAGCTTTTTAAAATCAGACAGCCTCGAGGAATAACTGCTGAGTGGCCTGGCAGCATCTCCTCCAACTTTCACTGATCCACATCATAGTGTTGGCTGACAGCTCCCCAGTGACTTCATAAGTAGGGCACCATCGTTGCCAGCCACGACAGAGTCCACTGGGGCCAGTCACTACAGTAAACAGAGGCAGCTGATAACCAACTCCCTTCTCAGAACTACACCTCAGCTCCTGTTGAGTTAACACTAGAGAAACTGAAGTCTCTAGATGGAGGAGAAGGCAACAAACCATCACTAACCATTTACAGAAACAGTCTAAATGGCTCTGGAAACTCCCCAAATCAAAAAATTTCCCATTCCTGTCTGAAGAGTTTACCTCCATTATGGATTGGACTTGGCGACACAGAGTGACCATACTGTGTGTGCACTTTATGGTTTCGTGCATCTACAGGATGTCATCCTGCTGACCTCTTACTGGAGGAGGGGGAGAGAGTTGAGAGGAGGGGATAGGAGTTTGTTAGGAGGATATGACATGTATAGCGTGGAGAGGAGGAATGTGCTGTCACCACGCAGGGAGAGCAGGGTGGGGGCTACACATAGGCAGGCATGCAAATTTATACAGGATTGTACATTTTCACTTAGTCATAATAAAGAAAAAATTTAATTAAAATAAAAAAATTTCCCAGATGAAGAAGGCTTTCTGAAACTGTCAGATGTCAAGTACAAAAGAATTATATATAGAGTCCTCCTAGAGATTAAACAAAATGCAGCAGAGCAAAATGAAAAATGAAGCAAGCTATTTGAACTGATGGAATATCAACAATCTCAAATCCAGCAGGTCAGTAACAATATTACAGAATTAGACAATTCAATCCAAAGCCAAAAGAGCAGAATTAGGGATATGGTAGTCATACTTACTGACCTTGAGGACAGAGCAACTGACACCAGCATTTATGAGGAGAAAGCTGAGAAAAGACATAAGAAAAATGAAGAAGCATTAAGAAACATTTGACACTCTACTAAGAGGACTAATCTATGATTATTCTGTGAAAACACAGAGAATATTGTTTTTGAGTTGCTGATAGAGAACTTCCCTTAAATTATCCACAGATATCAAAGATGTGTATTGAACACCATGAAATCCAGACCCCCAAAGAAAGACACAAACACATATTATAATCAAGCTTAATAAAATGAAACATCAACAGATGGTCTCAATGGCAGCAAGGCTCAAAACCAAACTAACACTCAGAGGGAAAGCATGTAGGCTTTCATCTGACTTCTTGGCAGAAACCATGTTGGCAAGGAGGCAGTGAGAAAACACATTCAAAGTCTTGAAGGAGAAAAATTTCCAGCAAAGAATTATATATCCTGAAAAACTGTCTCTCAAATATGAAGATGAAATTAAGACATTTGCAGATAAACAGAAGCTTAGAGGCTTTGTAAAAACCAAACCTAAACTACAAGAAATACTGACAGAAGCTCTTCGCTTAGGAAAAAAGAAACCATTAAGTGTATATTTAAGGAAACAATGCAGGACACAGCATCCAGAAACCTACTCAGTTAGGGAAGTCACAAAACTCAATCAAAGCTACAATGTTAAAAGAAGGGAACCAGTGATCATATCATGAAAACTATGACACCATCACTGTAAAAAGAAGGATATACTACAGTAGTTATAGTCCTTTCAGATGGAGAGGAAGTTAAAAGAATATGCAGAAGGTAAAATTGGGTTTAAAGTTAGAATATTAAGGGGGATCATAAGGGTAGCAGCAAGGCACAATAACAATGCAGCATATCAAAACAAGAAATGTAATACAGGAGTCTCTACAGACACAAAAGTAGCACTGAAAAGGATGAAAAGTCAACCCATAAAGAAGAATAACCCAGAATAGAATACTAACAGCAACAGAGAAAGCATCACCACAAAAATAAATACATCAAAATGACAGCACTAAACACATACCTATCAATAATCACACTGAATGTAAATGGACTGAATGTTCCAATAAAGACAACAAGTAATATCCTGGATCAAAAGACACAACCCATCTATATTTTGCTTACAAGAAACACACAACACAAGAAACACCAACCACAAAAGAGAATTACCAACCACAAAAAGTCCTGGCCCACATGACTTCACTGGAAAATTCTACCAAACTTTTAGAGAAGAGTTAACTTCAGTACTGCTATTTCATAGCATATCACAGTTTAACTGTATAAATGTATACATTAAGAAGGAAGAAAGGACACAAATGAAAGAATGAACCCTGTGGTTTGAAGAAGTAGAAAGACAGCAACAGAGGAACCCTTCTGGCACCAGGACTAAACGAATTAGAGAATAGAAAAACAATTGAAAACATTGAAAAGATAAAGATATGAACAAATTGAAAACTAAAGGATGGGATAATATATTCCAAGTTAACAACATACCAAGAAGAGCAGGGGTGGCAATACTAATCCCAGATAAAATAGATTTTAATGTAAAATCCACCATTGTGGACAAGGATTGTCATTATTTATTACTGAAAGTTTCGATATACAAACAGAACTTAACAATATTAAATGTTTATGCACCCATTACCAGAGCATGTAAATACATCAAACAAACACTGACTCCATTAACAATTGAGATAGATCACTCCACAATAGTAGTTGGAGACTTCAACACTCCACTTTCAGTAATGGAAGATCATCTAGAAAAAAGCTCAGTAAAGATACAGAAGATCTTATTGCTACAGTTAACCAACTAGACCTCATCAATGTATAAAGAACTTTTTATCCATCAACAGATAAGCACACCTTCTTTTCCAAAGCACATGGAACATTTTCCACCACAGACCATGTGTTAGCACAAAACACAAATCTCAACAAAAGCCAAACCACTGAATTATTGCAAAGCATCTTCTCAGACAATAAAGCCATAAAAGCTGAAATCAATTGCAGAAAAAACATAGATAGAAAGTGGAACTCATGGAAACTGAACATCTCATTCAAAAGGCCATGGGTTATAGAAGAAATCAAAGATGAAACAAAAATGTATGGAATCAAATGAGAATGAAAACACATCCTATCAGAACCTATGGGGTACTGCAAAAGCAGCATTCAGATGTCAATTTATCTGTATAAATGTATACATTCAGAAGGAAGAAAGGACACAAATGAAAGAATGAACCCTATGGCTTGAAGAAGTAGAAAGACAGCAACAGAGGAATCCCTCTGGCACCAGGACTAAACAAATTAGAGAACAGAAGAACAATTGAAAACATTGAAAAGACCAAAAGCTGGTTTTCGAAAAGATTAATAAAATTGATAAACTACTGTCTAAAAGAAAAACAGGAAACGAAACAAATAATCCAATAAGAAATGAGATGGGAGATGTCACAACAGACCCAACTGAAATAAAAAGTATCATAACAGAATACTATGAAAGACTGTACTCTAACAGATTTGAAAACCTAGAGGAAATAGATGAATTTCTAGATTCATTTCACCTACCAAATTTTTCACAAGGAGATGGAGAACAACTTAGTAAACCCATCACAAAGGAATAGATTGAAAAGGTCATCAAAAAATTACCAACCGCAAAAAGTCCTGGCCCACATGGCTTCACTGGAAAATTCTACCAAACTTTTAGAGAAGAGTTAACTCCAGTACTGCTATTTCACAGCATAGAAACAGATGGAATACTCCCAGATTCATTCTATGAAGCCACCATAACCCTGATACAGAAGCCAGGGAAAGATCCCAGAAAAAAAGACAATTACAGACCAATATTACTCATAAACCTAGATGCAAAACTCAATAAAATCCTTGCAATAGAATTCAACAATTTATCAAAAAAATAATTCATCATGATCAAGTTGGGTTTATAGCAGATATCATGGATTGAATTATGTCCCCCCAAAAATATGTGTAGCAATATGGCTGGACCATGATTCCTGGTATTTTGTGACTGTCCACAATTTGGTATTTTTCTATGCTGTATGTTAGAGGATTAGGGTGGGACTGTAAACCCCTTCATAAGATCATCTTCCTGCTCCACTGTAAAGAGAGTTTCCTTGGAGTATGGCATGCATCACCCTTAATCCTTTCATTGTAGAAGAGATGAAAGGACAGGGAAGCAAGCAGAAAATTGGGAACCTCACACCATCAAGAAAACTGCCCTGGGAGAAAAGTATACCCTTTAGACCTGAGATTTCTGTGCCAAGATGCTCCCTGGACAAGGACTGATGCAACACAAGAGCTTTCCTCTCCAGAGCTGACAAGTGGAAAGCCTTCCCCTGCAGAGGACACCTTGAGTCTGGACTTGTAGCCTACCAGACTGTATAAGAATAAACTGTCCTTGTTAAAGTCATGGTATTTCTGCTAGAGCAGTACTAGCTGACTAAAACACCAGGGATGCAAGGCTGCTTCAACTCAGAAAAACAATTAATGTGATCAAGCACATAAATAACACAAAAGATAAGAATCACCTGATCTTGTCAGTTGATGCAGAAAAGGTGATTGCTCCTGCTGAAACTCTCAGCAAAATAGGAATAGAAGGGAAATTCCTCAACTCAGTAAGGAGCACCTATGCAAAGCCAACTGCCTACATCATCCTGAATGGAAAGAAACTGAAAGAACTCTCCTTGAGAATAGGAACTAGACAAAGATACCCACTTTCACCACTTCTATTCAACATTGTACTAGAATTTCTGGCCAGAACAATTAGATAAGACAGAAAAATAAAGGATATTTGCACTAACAAAGAAGTAAAAATCTCTCTACTTGCAGATTGTATGATTGTTCACACATAGAATCTTAAAAAATCCATAAGTAAACACTGGAACTAATAGAGGAGTTCAGCAAAGTATCAGGATATAAGATAAACATAAGTAAAACAGTAGGATTTCTTTATATCAAGAAAGAGATTATCAAAGAAGACATCACCAAATCAGTATCATTTACTATAGCCCCCAAGAAGATAAAATGCCTAGGAATCAATCTAACTAGAGAAATAAGAGAACTATACAAAGAGAACTACAAGACTTGACTGCGAGAAACTAAGAGAGAGACTTACATAAATGGAGAAACCTACCCTGCTCATGGATAGGAAGAATTAACATAGTGAAAATGCCTATTTTACCCAAAGGAATCGACATATACAATTTCCAGCACAAATTCCAGTGCCATTTTCTAATGGGATGGAGAAACAAATCACCAACATTGTTTGGAAAGGGAACAAACCCCAGATAAGCAAAGCACTACTGAAGAAGAGGAATACAGTGGCAGGCCTCACACTACCTGACCTTAGAACTTATTACACTGGCACAGTAGTCAAAACAGCTTGACACTGGTACAAAAAGAGATATATAGAACAATGGAACACAGTTGAGACTGCAGAGATGCCATCATCCTCTTGTGAACAGCTGATATTTGACAAAGGCCCTAAGATTGTAAACTGGGGTGGAAACAGTCTCTTAAATGATGTTGGCAAAATCAGATATCCATCTGCAAAAAAATTGAAATAAGACCCGTATCTCACATCTTATACAAGAGCTAACTCAAATTGAATAAAAAAACCTAAGTATCAAATCTAAAATGATAAAGATCATGGAAGAAACACTATGGTTAACAACAGATGTTTTAATATACAGCTTAGACAGACTTCAAGATCTGACAAAGTACGATCAACGGAAGAGAACATAGATAAATGGGAAATACCAAGAATCAAACATTGTTGTTCATCCAAAGTCTTTATCAAAATAATTAAAAGACCACCTACAGAATGGGAAAAATATTTGGCAACTACCTGTCTGACTGATATCTGATTTCCATTATCTGCAACATACTTCAAAATATCAACAAGAGAATAGTAAATAACTCAGTTAAGAGATGGGCAAAGGAGATGTACATACACTTCACCAAAGAGGACATCCAGGCAGGCAAAAGACACATGCGAAAATGCTCGTGATCACTAGCTATTAGAGAAATCCAAATGAAAACTATCATGAGATGCCATCTCACCCCTACAAGGTTGGCCATGTGCCCCCAAACAAGGAAACAAACACTGGAGAGGTTGTGGAGAGACTGGAACTCTCCTGCATTGCTGGTGGGATTGCAAATAGTACAACCTGGGGCTTCCTTAAAAAGCTGGAAATACATATACGATTTGGCCAAGTAGCCCACTGCTTGGAATATATCCCATAGACTCAAGAGCAGTCACATGAACAGATATATGAACTGGAATGTTTACTGCAGCACAGTCCACACTAGCAAAAAGGTAGAATCAACCCAGATGCCCAACAAACAGATTAATGAATAAACCAACTATGGTACATATACTCAATGGAACACTACGCAATGATAAAGAACAATGTTGATTTTAGGAAGCATCTCATAACCTGGTTTCAACTGGAAGACATTATGCTGAGTGAAATAAGCCAGTGCACAAGGACAAATATTATATGAGACCCCTAGTATAAGGATTTAAAAATAGACTTATGTACAGAAGAAAAGACTCTTTGACAGCTGCAAGGGAGGGTAGGGAGGGAGATGGCTGGTCATAGATTAGGTAGTTGCAAGAAATTTGATTAGGTGAAAGCAGTGACAGTACACAGTAGAAAGTAGATCAACTTAAACGGATTTTAACATAAACTTAAAACTCTTCTAATCTTAACCCAATATTGCAAGGATAGAGTAGCAGCGGTGGGGGTCTGGGAACGTCAAGCCCAACTGGCATAACTAGCTTTTTGGTAAGAGAGTCTTCCGCACCCCACATTGGTGAGTGGTATCTGAGGTCTTAAAAGCTAGCAAGCTGTCATCTGATGTACATCAAATGATCCCAACTCATCCAGAACAGATAATCACAAAGAACAATAAAGACATGAGGTTAAAAAGAGCCCAGGAGACAGAAGGACCCATGTGAATGGGTGACTGTATCAACATGTGACCAGAAGAATCAGATGGTGCCCAGCCACCAACAAAGACAGGTGAGATGGGGCACACAATGTTGAGCTCAAGTGGCAACGTGAGAAAAAGAGGAGTGCACCTCAAGAACTCCACTAAAAGACCACAATTGATGATCCAGAGGCCTGGGGTTCCCCTGGAAGCATGACCACTAGACCTGCAGATGCCCTTGACCATAAAACATTACTGAGGTTAACTGTTTGGACAGGAATGGACTCGGGGACACAATGTGACCATATGGTGTGTGTACTTTATGTTTCTCTGCATCTATAGGATGCTGTCCTATTGGCCTCTTACCAGAGGGGAGAGAAGAGGGTGGAGAGGAGAAGACAGGAGATTGTTAACAGCACATGACATATATAGAACGAAAAGGAGGAGTGTGCTGTCACTGGGAAGGAAAGCAGAAGTTGCTGCAGATAGGTGGGCATGCAAATTTAATTTGGATTGCAGACTTTCACTTAATGAGATACACACACACACAAAACTACATTTACCCCCATTTTCTCTTTGCCATCCCCAACTTGCTTTCCTAGGTGTCTTCCTGATGAAAAGGGAAAGGATCCTAGGGTCAAAAAAGACAGTGTGGCCCATCATTTCTTTGTAGGCAGGTGAAATGAGATGCATAATTTCATTTTTAATATCCCTCCAGGCAGAAATGTGATCTCACTTAAAAGTTGTTTTATAGATTCTTTTGGTTTGTTTTACTGACAAAATAATTAACTTGGGTCTAATTACAAGTGAATAAATTGCTCACAGAAGCTGAATAAATCAGAGCTGAATTGAAGGGTGAAGAAAGTTGCTCAAAGTCTGCAGGGCTGAAAGCAATTAAAAGAAAATATCGCACACTGAATGGCTCAATTCACCTCATCCAAAACATGTGCAGGCTTAGGTGTGGGTTACATGCAAACTAATATACCCAAGGAAGACTGAAGCGGGACAGCAGGTCTGGGAAATTTGGGAGGGGCTTTCTCAAGGTCGTATGGAATAGACGCCTGGCTTAATACAAAGAGCGTGGAACCAGCATTGTGAAGTGGGGAGAGAAAAAAAAAAAACAGTCAAAGAATTCCAGATCTTTTAGTAGCTGCCTCCAGAGTTCCCTTGGTGGTTGTTGTAGGGCCACCTCCTACTCATGGCAACTGTATGTTTGCCAGAATAGAACTGTGTTCCGAGGAGTTTTCAGTGGCTGATTTTCCAGAAGTAGATCACTGGGCCTTTCTTACGAGGTGACTCTAAGGGAAATCACACCACCTGCGTTTGTTTAGCAGCTGAACAGTTTAATGATTTGATCACTAGGGACTATTTGATTTCCCTTAGGGAAGGAATATACTCTGATTGGTACATGGGGTGAGAGAACAAGGGATGGGAATTAAAGGGAGGAGGAAAAAAGGAAGAGGAAGTGGGAGTTAGTTGGCAAGAGCATGAGAAATTGAGATTAAGATGGTAGCAGGTTGGTACATGTGTTGGCAGAAAACATCAGAGATTCTTTTTAAGAAAACAAAGAAGTTAAATATCGGTTATATATATACACGATATTGTAATATGATATAATATCTTTCCATGTTACTCTGAAATTGTTAATAAAAATTAATAACCTATAGTTGTCCTGTCTGTCGACTGCAATAAAGATGGAGAAGTCAATAAAAAGGGGGTGTTCTCACATTTGGCTCAATGTCGGGGGAGACTATAAAATAAAAGCCTAGAGAAAGATTGGAGAATGAGGAGTCTAGCAAATGCTAGATATCAGGACAAGCAGTGGCTGGGAGAAACACTAGTCCCATAGGAATTCACAGAAGTTAAAGGCGGGTAGGAGGTAACGGAACTCGATTTCTCTTAGGATATAGGATGATGTTTCATGCTGATTTCACCTAAAACTTGAAGGGTAGGATAAGGCAAGCTGACATTTGGTTTATTCACACAGCTATTATGGTACAATGACTTGTTTTTATATAGCTTTTATAATCCCAGTCTTAATAACTCACAAAACAATTGGCTGGGAGTATGCAAATCAAGTGTGTAAAATCCTTGTAGGAACTGGATAGTTTACTATGACAATGCAAATAAGATGACTGTAGCCTACCAAGGGGATTGGTTGGTTTTGCCATTCCTCTAGACTTTAAAGGGCTAATCCCACAGAAGTTCAGTGGGTGTCACTACCATCAAAAAGACGAGCCTGAAGCAGAGTAGTCTGTTGGACCAAGGACCTGGGGTTCCTGTGCCAAGAACTTCCCAGACCCAGAAGAGTGAGCCAGTACTGAAGGTGACAAGATAACAGTGGTGAGCCTGCTCAGTCTGCAGGGTGAGACCAGAGTGACTTGGGGCACGAGCCTCTTGGGAGAAGCTAAAAGAGCTGTAACACTTGCTTGTGCAGGGCAGAGGCCTGAATATGTCTCATGTAAGGGTAGTCTCAGAAGACCCTGCGTGTGGGTCTTCCTATAGCAGGGCAGGACTTGTCTCCTCGGGGCAGGAGGCTTGCCAGTAGAGCTGAAAGAGCTGTAACACTTGCTTGTGCAGGGCAAGAGAGGCCTGAGTGTGCTACATCCAGAGATTTTGTGTGTCCCACTGTGGGTAGCATGGTGGGACTAGAGAACTCTATAGGCCTGGGTAGTGCTGTCAGGGCCAGCAGCAGGGCCTTAGAAGGGCCCAGTGGCAGAGGTGCAGAAAATCCCGTGCAGGGTCTTCAGTACCAGCAAGACCTGGAGAGTCTCAGCAGCAGAGCAGAAGCCTCAGGAGATGTGCAGCCCACCAAGCAGCATGGTGACAGCTGTAGTCACTGTTGACACAAACACAGCATCAGACCTGAACAGTGGCACGCTTGACCAGTAGCATAAAAATGGACATGGATAATCTGGAGAAGAGCAAGCAGTTCTCCTCTGAGAATCTGTTCGGTGTTTACTTTCTACAAGCAATAATAATGGCTTTCAGTTTGCCAACACTTTATAAGTGTCTCATGTGTCTGGTTTGACACAGATAAAGGTAGTTGCCACAGAATGGTTGATAACAGTGGGTGTATGTGTATCATTCCTAGCAATCTAATAAAAAAAGTTAAAACCAAACCCACTGGCATCCAGTTGCTTTGGACTCATAGTAACCCTATAGGCCAGAGCAGCACTGTACCGTGGAGTTTCCAAGAAGCACCTGGTAGATTGCAACCGCTGACCTTTTGGTTAGCAGCAGTAGCGGTTAACCATTGTGTCACCAGGCTTACCTAAGTCTAACGGCAGCCTGGAAATTGAAGAAGCCTGTCTGTATGTACAATGCAGATAGACAGACATGGTTGTGTGACAACTGGCAAGTCATTTACTCTTTCTGGGTCTTTGTTTCGTCTATAAAATGTGAATATTAGACTAGATAATCACTAAAGCCCATGTACAGCTCTAACACTACTCCTGAATTTAGTTCTCACCCTGACTCATCCCAAGTCAAGAAGCCTGATGAGAGGTCTTCCCACGGGAAGATTCTTTCTCTCCGGATGACAGCGTGGACTCTTCACAAGAGCTAAGTGATCTCACACTGAGTAATAACTTAGCAGCTGAAGCTTTCTCTTGTTGAAAACAGAGCCTTTTATCCACTGGTCTCAGTTGAGTTACTTTCTCATACTTGTTTTGGGTTGAACATTCTCACACTTCCAAAGAAATAGTGAAAACTTCTCATCTTTACTATTTCCCCTCATTTATTAGATTAATATAATAATACCAGAGTTTTCAAAAGGCCTCCATATGTCCCAGACTTCTGGCTCCATAGCAGGGAGAAATTTTAAGAAAGATCTAACAGTCTGTTGGACAGCACCATCTATACATCTCTGAGAAATATCAGTCTCTGCATCCAAACAGACTTGTTCCTTTTAGCCCTGCATCCGTGATTCTCCCATTTCCTGTCACATAAAATGGCAATGTTATCCTTCCAGTTGCTCAAGCCTTTGATTCCTGTCTCCCCCAACATACCCTGTCAATTACTAGGTCCTGTGGATTCTAACCCTAACTGTTCTGTCCTCTCTTCCCAGTGCATTGCCACCACACTAGTCCAGGCCACTCCAATCTTGATCACTTGAACAGTTTCATAATTCATCCCCATTTCCAATTTTGCTTCCCTCTAATTTCTTTCTCACAGTGAAATCAGAAGGATCCTACCAAATGTAAATCAATTTCACGTCATTAACTTGTTTAAAACCGTTTCCAGCTTTCAGCGTCCCTCAGAAAGGTTAACACATAGAACTTTATCTTAATTGACAAACTTTTTGCTGCAAGACCTAGATACAGCCAGTTTTCCAGTCTTGTCTTTGTTAGTCTCTCCTCCACATACTATTCAAATTGTAAGAAAATTACTTTGTTTCCTGTTGTGGCAGTCTTTCTCTGTCACAACTGTCACCCCTAGAATCCCTCTCACCTCTTCCCTCATACCAGCCTAGATAATGTTGTTTGTTCTTTGGGATTTAGATGCTATATCCTCCTGATAGCCTTCCCGGATTCCTGAAAGTGTGATTTGGAGGTTGCTCATGTACCTTTCTTTATTCTGTATTTATTCCATTTTAGCTTCTAACTCTGTTGACTGAGCCCACATACTTGTCTGCATTGAGGGCCTCTATTCAGCATTTTACCTCATCTTTCTGGGAGGAGTCATCTCTCTAGCCCCTGGTGCTACCAAGAACAGTCACCAATCTAAATAACCCCCAACCCCAGTGCCTCCTGGGAGCAGACATAACTCTACCTCCCAGTGTCTCCTGAGAGTAGGTACCACACTGTACTTCTAGTGTCTCCTGAGAGCAGTGACTACACTTGGCCCTGCAGTGTGTTAAGAGAGTAGCTACCACACTCTACCCCCAGTGTCTCCTGGGAGCAGTCACCACTCTACTCAAATGTGTCATGGGAACAGTGATCCTCACACTTCTTCCTCACATGCAATGACTGGCACCAAGGAGTATTTAATATTTGTTTGATGAATTAAAGTAATAACAAATTATAATTGTTTAAAATTATTTTTTAAAACAGTAAAAAAAATCTTTATTCCTATAATTCTATTTCACCCCCCCCAAAATCATTTGAAGTAGGTTGAGTCTGAGTTATAAGTGGTTCCTCCTCGCTGTAAGAGTGAAATTCCTCAGCATTCCTATCTACTGGATTTTGTGGTGAAGGAACTTGAGATCTTATAGCACAAGTTCTTTCTTCTTGGGACCAAGTTTTGGGAGTAAAAAGAAAAATACTTCCAACAAAAAAATCCATGTAACATTCTAAATAATGCCAGTATAGGTGACCTTTGCCATTAAGCAGTAAGTACAACACAATTTCACTTGAGGTATGTTTCCTAGAACTTTTTGATCCCTGTCTCTCCTGACAGAAGAACTAGAAATTCATTCTGTTTGTAGCTAACATCTGTTAAGAAGTATTAAAATGAAATCACTAGGGTTTTATAACTGAGGGCTTCTCAGATCTCAGAGACTCTGAGTTTTTGAGATGGGCAAACTACTGGGGAGGTGTTTGTGAAACTCTTCTCCCAGTGCTCAGGATTTCGTATCCTTACCTCTGCTCAGGACGATTCCCGGCCCAAGTCCTTATAGCCGGATGCTCACACCTCTTGGCAAAGGCTCTCCCAGCAGACACAGAGGGCAGGCTAAGATCAGAGCTTGCTTGTTTTTAGCATTCCTTGTCTTTCTTACCAACTTGTACTTCCAATATGCTCTCTTTATTTATTCCTAACTCTAGTTCTCTCTTTTCTTAGAAGCGACTTGCTATTTGCATCCATGGGCTGAAATTCTCCTGGTGACTGTCATGGGCTGAATTGTGTCCCTACCAAAGTATGTGTAGCCATGCGGTTGGGCCGTGATTCCCTGTGTTCTACATCTGTCCTGCATTTTGTCCTTTGCTGTCCCAGCCAACCAAGCGCCGTTAAAGGACTAGGGTGGGAGTGTAAATTCATTCACAGGATCACCTCCCTGCTCCATTGTAAAGGGAGTTTCTCTGGAGCATGGCTTGCATCACCCTTAATCCTTTCATCCAGCAAGAGATAAAAGGAAAGCGAAGCAAACAGAGAATCGGGAACCTTGTATCATCAAGCAAGCAGTACGCCCTTCAGGCCTGAGGTTCCTGCACCAAGATACTCCCTGGACAAAGACTGATGCAATTCCAGACTTTCCTCCAGAACCGACAAGGTAGAAAGCTTTCCCCTGGGGCAGACATCCTGAATTTGGACTTGTAGCCTGCCAGACTGTGTAAGAATGAACCTAGCTTTGTTAAAGACATCGACTCTGTGGTATTTCTGTTAGAGCAGCACTAGCTGACTAAAACAGTGACCATAAACATCTGTGGAAATAAATAGGCTGATACTGAAATTTTGTGTTTGGAAAAACTGTGGTTCGGGGCTGGAAATCCTGGTGGGATAGTGGTTAAAAGCCATGGCTCCTAACCAAAAGGTCAGCAGTTCAAATCCACCAGGCACTTCTTAGAAGCTTTATGCAGCAGTTCTACTCTGCCTGATAAGGTCATTATGAGTTGGAAATGACTCAGTGGCAGTAGGGTTAGTTTTGGTGGTAGTTTAGAAGATATGCCTGTAGAAAATTATGATTTTTTAAGATATTTTGTAGGTGAATCTGAGTGATAGTCTTTTCCTTTGGAATAACATATAAAATGAAGAAAGGTGAGGTAACTTGCTTAAGGCCACAGAGATAGCAGTAGTGGAGGTTATCTTATTTCCCTAATTCACAGCTCTGGCACTTCGGCTCCTGGTTTTTCTTTTTCACTTTGAGCTAGCATTCCATTTATCTTTATAGCCATAGCTTTATATATTTGTGACTTCCCTGGTTTATTCCATTTAAAAACAAAACAAAAAAAACTTTTTTTTTTTTCTGGAATAATACCAGTTTTAGAGCAACATTGCAAAGATAATTCAGAAAAGTCCTGTACACCCTTCAGCTGAGATTCTCCTAGTGTTAACTCTTACTTAACCAAGATAAATTTGTTAAAATTCAGAAATCAGTATTGTCACAATAATTAACAACTATTGTAACTGCAGGCGTATGTCTGGATTTCATCTGAGTGATTAAACAATATTTTTCCCCTTGAATTACAAGTCGTTTCAAATTAGAGACAAGTACTGAGTCTCACTCCAGTGTCACAATGGCAAATGGATGGTTTAAGGTACCTGCTGAGTCTCTGTTCAGTTCAAGATTGGTTTGCTGTTTGTTTTAACATTCCTTTATTTTTATCCGAGGGAGTCCCTAGGTGGCACAAGTGGTAAAGCACTCAGCTGCTAGCCAAAATGTGGGCAGTTTGGACCTACCCAGAAACTCCATGGAGAGAAGGCTTGTGATCTGCTTCTAAAATATTAGTCACTGAAAACCCTATGGAGCGCAGTTCTAGTTTGCAACACTTGGAGTCACCAAGAGTCGAAATCAACTTGATACTAACTGATGTTCTATTTGAAAGTGACTTTCTGATGTAATCCACATTACTTCTAGGTCTCTCACTATGACTCTGGGACTCTGGTGAGATGCCCGAGTCCAGCATGTCTGAGCTGGTATCAGTGGCAGGGGTGTGGTTCTATAGCGCAAGAGCCCTTGGCTGTAAATCCCAACTTTCTCATCTCACTGGAGACTCTGATAGGGCTCCCTGGTTACTGTAACACTCATTAAACTGCAAGCCGGCACACCTCTGGACAGAAAGTTTCCACAGGCATGTGACAGCATCACTTTTTCTTTGATGGCAGTGTGCACATTTTATCTTCTGGAAACGGGCTCACAGATCCCAGTGTGGATTACTGAGGAATAACAGACCACAATGGTTAACCTATTTCCTATAGAAAAAAAAAGTGTGTGTGTTTGTGCGTGTGTGTGTATATGTATAGCTATATGTAAAACTATCATGTACTACTATTACATCTTACTATGAAATGAGGGGAAGGGCGTCATGGATTGAATTGTATTCTCCCAAAAACGTGTGTGGCAGTTCGGCTGGGCCCCGATTTCTGGTCCAGGGCGATGTTCCTCCATGATGTAAACCCTGCCTCTGTGATGTTAATGAGGGTGGACAGCAGTATGTTAGTGGGGAAGAACTCAACGTGTAAGACAGTCCTGGGCCTTGAGGTACAAAAGAAGGAAATTAGTAGAGAGATGATTTGGGCACCTACCTCATACCAACAGAAAGAAGCAGTACTGAACACCGAGCATATCCTTTGGAAAGGACTGAGGTCTCTGAGCCTCAGAAGCTCCCAGTCCAGGGGAAGACAACGACAAAGATCTTCTTTCAGAGCCAACAGGGAAAGGTATCTATTGGAGCTGATGTCCTGAATTTGGACTTATAGCTTACTGGACTGTGCCAAAATAAAATTTCTCTTTTTAAATCCACTCACTGGTATTCTTGTTAAAACAGCCCTAGCTGACTAAGGCAAAGGGGTTCTACACAACTGCAAAGGAGAATATGATTGATGCCCTCTTATTCAACGATTGCTGTTGAGTCAGTTCTGACTTACAGAGACCCCATACATATCAGGGTAGAATTGTGCTACAGAAGATTTTCATTGACTAAATTTTTGGAATTGATAGCTAGGTCTTTCTTCTTAGTTGCTTCAAGGTAGATTCAAACCTCCAATCTTTTGGTAGCAACCAAGCACATTTGAACCACTCAGGGATCCAGGTTTCCTATGTGAAAAACACAGACTCAGAGACAGAAATGAGATAAAAAGGAAATGGATAAAAGAGGAGAAACAGGTTCTACTACTACACCACTGCTCTGGTGTAAATACCCAAAGTCCATGGATATATGGATAAGAAACACAGTGGCAAATCTATCAGTCACCATTGCTTGAAGGAGAAAGAGAAAGTGATGCTCCCTGGCTGGCCTGCCTGATGGCAGGTGGGGACCCCACTGTGGCTTTAGAAATCTACTCCTGCAAGACTCTGTCCCTGAGGCTCAATTCTTCCCTGTTCATTAACCCTCAATCACTGGTGAGAGAGCCTGGATGTTTAGAGAAACCACTAGGCATTGCTTTTTATGTTCCTGTCTGATTGAATTCTGATTGAAGCCTCTGAGGCAGATCCACTGACATTTCCTGGTGCCCAGGGGAGCTGGCAGCCAGTGAAACATTTGTAGGGTATTGCTGGAATTTTGTTGCCTGATTTCTAAAACAAAATTAGCATTCTCTCTGGGGTACTTAGGCTTACTATTCTGGTACAGAAAATTGAGATGAAAGCAAATTAACACTTGCAGGGAGCTACACTTGATCTGACCAACTCCGCAGTTTGCCTCTGACCGTTTCACTTGTCCTTTCACAAAAGACCCAAGGAGAAAATTCCTCATCTGGCTAGTGGATAATTTATTTCCAGTTTTCTCAGTCTATTCAGAGATGTGCTGGTGGGTATTTGCTGATGTTTTACATTTCCAGTGCAACGGTCTGTATCACCCAAAACCAAACCCACTGCCATCAGGTCGATACCAATCATAGCGACTCACAGGACAGAATAGAACTGCTCCACAGGGTTTCCAAGGAGTGCCTGGCAGATTCAAATTGCCGATCTTCTGGTTAGCAGTTGTAGTACTTAACCACTATGCAACCAGGTCGTAACTATTGTATCTAGGGTACTTTCTTTTCTTCTGGAATGTAATTAAGATAAATGGTTCTGCTGTCTTGCAGTGGGGAGCTTACTGTTGAGCACAGCACCATGTAGAGCAGACTCCAATGGTGGCAGAATAAGTGTACGGGGTTTGGTGTCTGAGACACCACAGGCACATCTTAAGAAGAGACATAAAAAAGGCAAGTTTGAGCTGAATCTATTCTGCCCTTCAGCTATGTTCCTCTGGCACCAAGACTAAACTGCATAGGCTGGAATAACTGAACAGGAGCAAAGCCATCCAGACTACATTTGAATTTATCTGCATCACGCCAACAAACCAAGATTCTAAATTATCTCATGGATTAAGAATCCCTTAGAGACTATGATTCAGCCTGTAGGTATTGGCAGAAGGATTTCAAATTGTCAAACAATAGGAGACAACCAAGAAACAGCCCAGTGCACATATGAGGATTTGAACCAGTAAATATATGGTATTATAAATCAACAGGGACAGCCTGACCACACAATAAATTATACTGAGATTATTAACAACCCATATATATATATTTGTATGTGTATATATACATGTACACATATATGTATATATGTACACATACATATATATACATGTGTACATATATTTATGTATATATGTACATATATATATAACATACACACAAAAAACAAATCCCTACTTCACATCACATGCAAAAAATAAATTTCAGGTTCATTAAAGACCTATACGAGGAGGGGACACTTAAAACAAAATGTAGGAAAGTATCCTAGTGGTGATGAGATATGGGACGATTTCTTGAGGCATATGGCATAACCCATTATGACAAAAATTCATAAATTCAACTACATGTAAAACTTTGTGTGGCCCAAACAAGTGGAAAGCCAAGTCATAGTTTGGAAGCAGATTTCTGCAACATTATTATATATATAAATCCAAAACGGAAATGACAAACAACCCAGGAGAAATATAAGAAATGATGTGAATAGGTTGTTTACAGAAGAGGAAACCTTCATGGTCAAAGAAAATGATACAAAAGTACTCCCAGCCTCATCAGCATCAGGCAAGCACAGATTTAAAAAATGATGCAATATCTTGTTATATCATTAGACTGGCAAAAATTAAAAAAAAAAAAAAACCCACAAAAACTGATAAATAAAAAGTTCAACTAAACAGCAATTTAACAAAGATGCAAAGCAATGGGCACTTTCATGTGTAAACTGTATGAACACTTTGAAAAGCAAATTCACTTTGTCAAACCAGGTTGAAGATGCACATCCCTTAGAAGGCATTTTCACTTCTAGGTAAGTACCCTGGTGTCTTAGATATCTAGTGTTACTATAACAGAAATGCCACTAATGGGTCATTTTAACAAACAGAGATCTATTCTCTCATAGTCTCGTTGGCTACATGTCCAAATTCAGGGCACCATCTCCAGCGGATGACTTTCTGTCTCTGCTGTTTCTGGAGGAAGGTCCTTATCACCAGTCTTCCTCTGGTCTCTGTGCTTCCCTGAACAGGAAACCTGGGTCCAAAGGACAGGCTGTGCTCCCAGCTTTACCTTCTTAGTAGCACTAGGTCCCTGTGTCTTTCTGCTTGCTTCTTTCTTTTGTAGTCAAAAGAGATTGGTTTAAAACACAACTTAATCTTGTAGATTGAGTCCTGCTTTACTAATGTAACTGCCACTAATCCTGCTTTGTTAACATTACAGAGGTAGGATTTACCACACATAGGAACATCACATCAGATGACAAAATGGTGAGCAATCACACAATAATGGAAATCATGGCCTAGGCAAGTTGACACATACTTTTAAGGGACGTGATTCAATTCACAATACCAAGAGAAACTTGTACACATGTGCATAATGATACATATTCATAAATATTCACTGTACTGTCATTTAGTAAAAATTAAAAGCTAGAAACAAATGTCTACAAACAGCAGAATGAGAAATGAACCATGGCATGTTCATAAAATAGAATAGTATTCAGCAGTTAAAATGTAACTATACCATCATGGATGAATAACAGAATAATAATTATTAAATCCCAACAAGGGCTACTGATAGTTCTGCTGGACTTATCATTCTAATTATTGTTCATGTGAACATTGGCTCTTTTAAGTCTTATGCTACAGCACTACCATCCCCATTTGATAGAAAACAAAATTCTCGGATGGCACCGATGATTAAGTACTTGGCTACTAACCTAAGGGTTGGCTGTTCAAATCCACTAGAGGCATGTCTGGAGAAAGGCCTGGAAGAGTATAGCTATCGAAAACTCAATGGAGCAATTCTACTCCACAACACATAGAGTCAGCATGACTTGGGTTGTCTAAATGGCAACTTTTTTTTTAATAGATGAGCAAATGAAGATACAAAGAAATTTAAGAAATTATTCAAAGGCTTATAGGAGTCAGCAGCAGAATAGGCTGTGAGCACTTAGTCTAGTTCTAGAACTGATGTTTAAACACCATAGCCGCCTTATAAAACAAAGAGAATGCTGAGCAAGAAAAATATGCCAAGTGAAAAATTCAGTTTGGAAGAGGACACAGCCAATATTATCCTCTACTATGCGGGGTTAGGCTCAACTGCATTTAACAACAACAAAGGTCATTTAAAAAGCAGAGATTTCTTTTTCACCTACAACAAATCTAGGAGTTGGCAGTCCACGGCTGCTATGGAGCCTCCAAGCTCATGAGGGATCTAGGTCTTTGCTTCACCATTATTAGTACTGGGCTCCAACCTCAGGGTGACATCACAAACAAACCAGCAACTGGAGGTTCAGCCATCACTGTTGGGTTCTAAGTAGGAGGAAGACAAGGCAAGGAAAACTGAAGGTACACCTACCAGGTGAGTTGGGTCCCATTATTTCCCAGATCAGTAATGCCGGTTGCTATTGAGTCAGTTCTGACTCATGGCAACTTCAAGCATGTCAGCGGAGAACTATGAACCAGAGAGTTTTCAATGACTGATTTTTTTTTTAAAGTAGATCACCAGAGCTTTCTTCTGAGGTGCTACTGAGTAGACTCAAACCTCCAACCTTTAGCTAGCAGCCTAGTGTAATAATTGTTTGCACCCAGGAACTCTGTTTTTACAGAAACCCTGATCAACAGCTTTTGCTTTTGTCTTCTTGGCTGTTCTAGAGCTGCAAGGGAAGGTGAGAAATGTAGTCCTTTAGCTGGGTCCATCATTACCACGAGTAAATCATGTGTCTGTAATGAAGAAAAGGTAACTGAATAGAAAACTAAGAGCTTCTGTCATAATTAAAGATCTCTTTTATAAGTACAGGGCCCTGATGGCACAGTAGTTAAGAGCTTGGCAGTTTGAATCCATCAGGTGGTCTTTGGAAACCCTGTGGGAATTCCACTCTGTCCTATGGGTCATTATGAGTCAGAATTGACTAGACGGCAACTGGCCATTTTTTTTGTTTGTTTTTGGTCATAACTACTATTTATGTAAGGTTTAAGATGTAAAATAATGCTACCTATTTATTTACGGATTTTGCATATACTTGGTATAAAAAGTAAAGCCAGGGTGCTGGATTTACTGTGTGCCTAGGGGTATAGTGGTTAAGTGCTGTAGCTGCTAATCAAAAGCTCAGGAGTTCAAATCCACCAGATAATCCCTGGAAAATCTATAGGGATCTCTACTGTGTCCACTAGGGTCTCTATGAGTCAGGATTGGCTAAATAACAATGGGTTTGGTTTGGTTTTGGTTTAGTATAAAAATATGCATGAGAATAATTTAACAACAAATTTGGGATGATAATCATATGGAGACTATGAGAAGTGAATTGGTGAGGGATCCACGAAAGACTTCAATTGTATTTGCTAACATTTTTCATTAAAAAAAATCTAAAACAAAAATGACACATTGTTAAGATTTGGTGAAGTTGGTCAGGCACAGCACGTCTTTTAGGGTGTATGTGTCGTGTGTGTCTCTTTAGGAAGCCCTGTTGGCGTAGTGGGTTAAGTGCCACATCTGCTAACCAAAAAAGTTGGCAGTTCAAATCCGCCAGGTGCTCCTTGAAAACTCTGTGGGGCAATTCCACTCTGACCTCTAGTGTTGCTATGAGTCGGACCTGACTTGACAGTAGTGGTTTTTTGGTTTTTCAGTGGTGTCTCTTTAACCATCTCCTACTTTTGTGTACTTCACTCACTCTTTCAGACTCTTCATTTTCCTTTCTTCCTGCAGAAAAGGGTTTGACTGTCCAGGAGCTGCCTCCCCTGCTGAAAGCTTGAGCTCTCTCTGAACTCAGGACACGCATCTCCGAAGCGCAAAGGGCTCTTTTTGGAGAGCACCTGCTTTCACAGGAGTCAGTTGGTTGAGAGCGGATCAAATGTCAAACGTTGACCTAAAGCCTTTGTAGCCTTGGCTTATGAACCTCACAAGAGGCCTGGGAGTCAAGAACTATTGTTATTGCTTTAGTTACAGAAGGTAAAATGAAGACTTAGAGAGGCAAAATATCTTCCCCAAGGTGCCACAGTTCACAGGGGGCACAGTTCAGACTGGAAACCAAACCTGTCCAATTACAAGCTCATTTGAAGCCTCGTCACGCACCCTGTCCCATCTCCTACCAGAACTTCTAGAAAGGGCTCTCTGGTTTATATCCAGAACAAGACAGGAGGGACAAGGTAGGGTGCTGGCTTTACTGTATGACTGCTGGAGTTCGCTTTGGTTGGGCCACATAGAGCTGAGGTGAAGGGGTAAGAAAACTAGCAAGTGTCTAATTACTCAGAGAACTTAAACCCAGAAATAAGGAGAGCATCTTCTTTTTGTTCAGATAATTGAATTTTTACTTAACAATCTATAGTAGCTCGCTTACCATGTACTTATAGGTCTCTGACTCTTTAGTGTTAAAATATATGTAATAAGCTACTTGCCACCACAACCATTTTTAAATGTATAATTCAGTGACATTCACTACATTCGTTGTTGTGTAACCATCACCATTGTCCATTTCCAAGTGTTTTTCACAACCTTCAACGGACACTCGGTACCCCTTAAGCAATAACCCCCACTTCCGTCTCCCTCTTGTCCCTGTTGCTGTTAGGATTCACAGGGTCAGCTCTGGCCCATTGCACTATATGCACAACAGAAGTACACACGGCTTCACCGCTGTTTCTGCACTGTCCTCGCAACTGTTTCTATGTTTGAGTTCATTGTTGCAGTGATTGTGTCAGGACACGTGGTTCAGATTCTGTTTTTTTTTTTTTTTTTTGCTGACCCTCTCTCCCTTACCAAGTATGATGTATTTCTCTAGAAACGGGTCCCTCATGATAACATATCTAAGGTACATGAAATGAAGTCTCACCATCCTTGCTTTAAAGAGTGTTCCATCTGTGCTTCTCCCAAGACAGATTTGTTGGTTCTTCTGGCCATCTATGCTGTATTCAAAATCTCCTGCTCTTAGTCGTCATTTATCT
Organism: Heterohyrax brucei; assembly: GCA_028571685.1. Lineage (NCBI taxonomy): Eukaryota > Metazoa > Chordata > Mammalia > Hyracoidea > Procaviidae > Heterohyrax > Heterohyrax brucei. Next base: position 179,581,839 of record CM053141.1, read on the forward strand.
GTTTTTGTTTCTACACACTTACTTATTCTAGATATTTCATGTAAGTAGGATCATACAATATTTACCCATCTGTGCCTAATTTCACTCACATATTTCCAAGATTCATCCATGCTGTGGCATATATCAGAACTTCAAGTCACTTTATGGCTGAATAATCAGGAAGACTTCTTAAGGCTTCTATTACTCACTTATGTCTTATATTATTCTATTATTCCATGAGGAAGGAAGCACAAGACATTCAAAGTGGAAGCCCTGGCCAGAAGGTGTGTGCATACATTGGCATCTCTACTGTCATTTACTCTGAAACCTAAACTAGGGCAGTACCAGGGCACAGCCATACCATGGCGTTCTCATTACCTTTCCACTTTATTTCACCTCTAGGAAACTCTTTGAGGACAAGGACTACAGTTAGCCCAAGATTCACTATAGTGCTAGCACATAAACTGGAAATCAAACCTATTGCTGTTGAGTGGATTCTGACTCAGAGTGATACTGCAGGCAGAATAGAACTGCCCCCCCTAGAGTTTCCTAGGCTGTAGTATCTTGAAAGGAGCAGTCTGTTTCATCTTCCTCCTGCAAAGTGGCTGGTGAGTTTGAACCTCAGAACTTTAGGTCAACTGCTGAGTGCTTAACCACTGTACCACCACAGCTCATTGCTGATGCATAGCAGGACCTTCAGTGCTTGCCTAATAAACAACTGAGAAAATAAATGAAAAAACAAACTCAATAAGATTGAGGATCCAAGGACTGCATCTGTACATGAAGCACTATAAATAGAAAATTAGATTAACCTCCTTGATAGCAAACATCAACCCATTATTCATGTTTGTATGCCTTGCCCGTAGCCCTTTTTCCACAACAGCGCTTGCTGAATAGCAGGTGGAGACCCTGGTGGCATAGTGGTTAAGAGCTGTAGCTGTTAACCAGAATGTCAGTGGTGCTGGGCCCTTCTTGGAAACTCTGTCTTATAGGGCCACTATGAGTAGGAATAAACTTGACAGCAGTCGGTTTTCTTTGAATAGTAGGCTAACAACACCATCATATTCCAGGCATTTAGAGATACTGTTCTCTTTCTTTCTTTTTTAATTTAATATGACTGAGTGAAAATGTATATTCCCGTATAAATTTACATGTCTACTGTTCTAATACTTCTCAAGACAGATGTTATTACCACTAGTTCACAATTGAAAAGACCCAGTCCCTGAAGGTAAACTGACTTGATAAAGTTCCAGTGGACCACATACGCCCCAGTTAGGATTTAAATACAGATCTTAAGCTCCAAAGTCTATAATTTTGTCAAGTTTCCGAAAAACAAACAGAGCTACTGTGGTGGCTGGATTTTTTTCGTCCTATATACAGTCATACTTAATGTTCACAAAAGGGTCTGTGAAATAAGATGTCATGTGAATCAGATGTTGTGTGAACACCGTATTATATACAGGTATTTCACAGACTATAAATGGGTACTGTTCCCAAGTATGCTTTTAAATCGATCTGTGTCAATCAGGTTTGTATCTATTGTCAGTTAGTTAAATGTTTGTCTAGTAGTGTGTAGTGGACTTAGCTATGCTTAAAAGCATTAAAGAAACACTTGCAGATACAGTAAAGCATCTTCAACATCATAATATACTACTATTACTACTACTACTACTGTTTTCATGTCCATCATGAAGTATCACCCATTTGTTATGAACCATTGTATGTACCTGGAATTTTTAATATAATAGACTTTACAGGGGTTGGGAACACAGACATATATGTGGCTGGACATTGCTCGAATGTACATTATGCAGTGTATGTGTATGACTGTATTGCATTCTAGCTGCACCAAAAGATAATAATAAAGTTACATTTCTCCTCGAGGAAAGATTCTGGAATATCTTATAACTTCCTCCAGGCCGTTGGTGATCTTATGGCCATACAGAGTATAATTCATCTGCAACTCTCAATCTAATTGTTTTCTGCTGGCCAATCCAGTTGACCAAATGTAAGCCTTTATTTCCCATAGGTGTGATATCATGAATTGGTATTACTCTTACTGATACCCTTTGTATACCCTAAAAATACTAACGCTTATCATAAAAGTAAATGAAGGAAAAAAGAAACCCTGAATACGTACTTTTGCGAACATTTATAATGAAAAATAAAATACCAAATATAAAGGCTACATTTTTTTTTTTCCTTTCTTTTAAAAAGGTTTTAAAAAAAATCTAAGGGCAGTGATGTTTGAAGTGAAAATGCTGGCTTCCTTCCCTGAGAAATCTCTCTCTTACAAGGTTCGTAAGTACTCGTCTTTGCTGCAGCCTCCTCTGAATGGAATTTGAATTAAAGTCAACTTTTAAACTTAAGAGTCAAGATCCATAAAAGCAGGCTTTGACCAGGAAATCTTAATCCTTGGTTTGAGACTTAAAATTTTCCTGGCAATTAATAATTTCTTATTTCCATATTTTCAGTTCAGTTCTCTGGGAGATTCTTCACTTACCTTGTTTCTGCACTTGCAGTTGACCCCAGAGATTATAGCCCTCTCTTCCTGAAGAACTCAAACTATCCTTTACTCATACCAATAACTCCTTCCTCCACGTTTTACCATAGCTAGTCAGAGCTTTACACAGAGTGATGTTGCCTGGGTCTAAATTGTAGCTCCCCTAGAGAGGTATATGATTTGCATGTCCATTCATAAGGCTGTGCAATAAAAAATTATTGCACCTTGCATCTCAGCCCACTGAGTTTTCTTTCCTCTTTTTTAATTTTTACTTTTATTATGACTGAGTGAAAATACACATTCTCATATAAATTTGCATGCCCACCTATGTGCAGCTTCCACTGCTCTCCCTGCCTGGCGACAGCACACTATTCTTCTCTTCCCCACACGTATCTCATCCTCCCAATAGCCTCCTTTCCCCTCCTCTCCACCTACTCCCCTTCCTCCAGTCAGAGGTCAGCAGGATGATATCCTACAGATGCACAGAACCACAAAGTGCACTCAATGTATAGTCACTCTGTGTTGCCAAGTCCAATCGCTTGCTGTCTGAAGAGTGGACCTTTGTTATGATCCATGGGCAAGGGCAGCATCAGGGCCAGGGGCCATGCTCCCAGGAGAACCCTGAAGCCACTGGACCATCAATTGCAGTCTTGTAGTGGAGATCTCAGGGTGCACACTTTTTTATTCTTATGTTGCCAGTGAGACTCAACTTTGTGAGCTCCATCGTGGCTATCACTGGTGGTGGCCAGGCACCATCCGGTTCTCTGGTCCCAAGTCGATGCAGGTACCCATTCATATGGGTCTCTCTGTTTTCTGGGTTGTCATTTTGGTCCTCGGTGAGCATCTGCTCCTGCTGAGTTGGGACCATTTGCTGTGTCCTCGGATGGCAGCTCGGCAGCTTTTAAGACCCCGGAAGCCACTCACCAATGGTGGGTGCAGAGAGCCCTCTTAGCAAAATGCTTGTTGTGCCAGTTGGCCTTGATTTTGCCTAAAAGCATGGTCCACTGCCCCCCACCCCAGCTACTCTGCCCTTGCATTATGAGTTTTCTTATTACTGTTACTCGCATTGGCCTGGTGCCAACTGACTCAGCACATAATTGGCATGAGAGTACACGTTGCTTATAGTAAGTAGGCTAGTTGAAAATACAAGTTGTGGTTGTTCAGAAATGTGTGTGTGTGTGTGTTATTTATGATAAACACAGTTTAAATGTGGAAAATTGCTGGTAGACCTTCATAGGTTGGGAGCTGCACACACACATTTTCCTTTTTGAACTTGGGACAGGATGCTTCAGAGCACCCAGGGATTCACGGACAGTAAAGCTCTGTCCTTATGAAACATCAGCCTTCCGGAGCAATGAGTATCTATGGGAAACTACAGTGAGGCTGACCTGATTTCTAAGATTAGTTTTCTCAAACGGGAAAATGTCATTTCAAAATTGTTGTTGTTAGCTGCTGTGAAGTCACCCGGCTCCTGGTGAAACCAAGCACAATAAAATAAAAAGCTCATGGTCGTATACCATTCCCATGATCAGATGAGGATCAGACTACTGTGATCCATAGGGTTTACATTGGCTGATTCTTGGAAATAAGTTGCTAGGCCTTCTTTTCTCAGGCTGTCTCAGCTTAGGAGTGCTGCTGAAACCTATTTAGCAACATAGCAACATGCAAGCCTACACTGACAGAAGTGGTGGGTGAGTTTTGCTAGCTCACTCTTGTCTTCTTTGTGTCTGGCTCCACTGCCCTGGGTCTTATGATCATATTGGAAGGAATATGGAATAGGAAGTTCTGAATACTGTGTGACAGGTTTACAACACCAAATTTCTAATTTCTGAAAATTAAACTTATAAATCTGTCCATTTAGGATAGTCGTGACTGGGAGAAACAGATAATTAGTTGCAGGAAGGTAAGACGCTGAGGCTACTGTTGTTAGGTGCTGTCATGGATTGAACTGTGGTGCCGCAAAAATATGTATAGAAATTTGGCTGGGCTGTGATTACCAGTATTGTGTGATTGCCCTCCATTTCGTGATTTTCCTGTGCTATATGTTAAAGTGTAAACCCTGGTGGTGTAGTGGGTTAAGAGCTATGTCTGCTAACCAAAAGATTGGCAGTTCAAATGTGCTATGTGCTCCTAGGAAACTCTATGGGGCAATTCTACTCTGGCCTCTAGGGTTGCTAGGAGTCAGACTTGACTCAATGGCGGTGGATTTGGTTTTGGTTCTTTCTTTCTTTTTTTTTTTTTAAATATGATACAGAGGATTAGGGTAGGATTGTAAATCCCTTCCTAGGGTCACCTCTCCGCTCCAGTGTAAAGGAAGTTTCCCTGGAGTGTAGCTTATACCATGTTTTATCCTACAAGAGATGAAAGTAAAGCAAACAGAGAGGGGGGACACTTACACCAGCAAGAAGGGGACACCAGGAGTAGAGCAGGTCCTTAGATCTGAGCTTCCTGTGCCAAGAAGCTCTGTCACCAAAGACTGATGCAACACAAGGACCTTCCTCCAGAGCAGACAAAGAGGGAAAGCCTTCCCCTGGAGCAGACACCCTGAATTTGGACTTGTAGCCTACTGGACTGTGCAAGAATAAACTTTCCTTTGTTAAAGCCACACACTCATGGTATTTCTGTTAGAGCAGTGCTAGCTGACTAAAGCAGGGGCCATCAAGCCAGTTCTAACTCACAGCAACCCTATGTACAACAGAACGAAACACAGCCTGCTCCTTCACCACGCCGGAACTGGCTTTTATGCTTAAGCGCATCGTTGCCGCCACTGTGCCAATCCATCTCCTTAAGGGTCTTCTTCTTTCTCCTTAACCCTCTACCAAGGATGATGTCCTTCTTCAGGAGTGGATCCCTCCTGACATCATATAATGGACTGAATTGTGTTCCCGCCAAAATGTGTATGGTAGTTTGGCTGGACCATGATACCTCGTATTGTGTGATATTCTTCCAAGTTGTAAATTCTGTTCTATAATGTGAACAGTTATAGACTGTGGATAGACTCAGTTGAGATGGTGTGGCAAGACTCAGTAAGACTATTCTGTGCCTTTAGGCAGTCTCTTGAGATACTAAAGGAAAGAAGCCAGCAGAGAGAATTGGAAACTTCATACATCAAGAAAACAGCACTGGGAGTACTGTGTGTCTTTCAGATCTGAGATACCTGTCCCAAGATGCTCCCTGACCAAAGACTGATACAACACAAAGAGGAAAGCTTTCCCCTGGTGTGGACACTCTGAATTCAGACTGTTAGCTTATTGGACTAGGACAAAATACAGTTTCTCTTTTCAAGGCAATCCACTTGGGAAATTTCTGTTAAAGTAGCACTAGACAACTAAAACACAGCATGTCCAAAGTATGTAAGATTCAGTCTCTCCATCCATACTTCCAAGGAGCGCTCTGGTTGTATTTCTTCCAGAACAGGTCTGCTTGTTCTTTTGGTAGTCCCTGGTATGTTCAGTGTTCTTCTCCGACATCATAACTCAAAGGCTTCAGTTCTCCTGTCTTTTCATTCACTGTCCAGCTTTCGCATGCTTATGATGCTATTGAATATACCATGGCTTGGGTCAAGTGCACCTTAGTCTTTAAGGTGGCATCTTTAATTTTCAACACTTTAAAGAGGTCTTTTGTGGAAGATTTTCACAATGAAAGGTCTTCCAAATTTCTTGGCATAGATGAGTGAGCACTTGTAGCAGTGTTTCCATTTGTTGAAACATCTCAACTGATACTCCGTTAATTCCTTGAGCCATGTTTTCACCAATGCCTTCAGTGCAGCTTTGACTTCTTCCTTAAGTACCATAGGTTTCTGATCATATGCCAGCTATTGAAACAGTTGAGCATCAACCAGTTCTTTCAGCGTAATGATTCTGTGTATTTCTTCCATCTTCCTTTATGCTTCCTGAGTCTTAGTATTTTTCCTGTGGAATCCTTTACTGTTGCAACTCAAGGCATGATTTTTTCTCTTCAGTTCTTTCAGCTTGAAAAGTGCAGAACGTGTTCTTCCCTTTTGGTTATCTATTTCCAGCTCTTTTCACATGTCACTATAATACTTTGTCTTCTCAAGCCACCCTCTGAAATCTTCTGTTCAGTTCTTTCACTTCATCATGTCTTCCTTTTGCTTCAGTGACCTGACATTCATTAGCAAGTTTCAGAGTATCTTCTGACATCTAATTTAGCCTTTTCTTTCTTTCCTGTCTTTTTAATGACCTCTTGGTTTCTTGGATGATGTCTGATGTCATTCCACAACTAGTCTGGTCTTTGATCGTTAGTGGTCAACTCATCAAATCTATTCTTCAGATGATTTCTAAACTCAGGTGGGATATACTCAAGGTTGTGCTCTGGCTCTCAGGGACTTGGAGACTTGTTTCTATTTTCTTCAGTGTCAGTTTGAACTTGCATATGAGCTGTTGGTGGTCTATACTGCAGTCAGCACCTCATCTTGTTCTGACTGATGATATTGAGCTTTTCCATCATCTCTTTGCACAGATGTACACAATTTGATCTCTGTGTACTCAGTCTGGAAAGGTCCATGTGTATAGTTACTGTTTATGTTGCAGTGAAGAAGTCATTGTTCTTGTGAAGTTCTATCACACAATCTCCAGCATCATTTCTGTCACCAAGGTTGTGTTTTCCAACTCCTGATTCTCCTTCACTGTTTCTAGCTTTTGCATTCCAATCACCAGTAATTATCCATTATCAAGGCTACTTAGTGGTCAGTAATGATAGGCCATTTTCAGGCTCATGACTAGTTTCAGTCTGGTCTGGTAGAGAAAACAAACAAGAGCAAAAAGACCAGATAAATGGTTGTATAGGCTCTCAGTGTCTTTACATTCCCTGGTTCCCATCTCCCATGACATCAGGTGTCTCCTTTGCCCTTGGGATCTATGAGATATTCCTGACTCTTTTTACTAGAACTTCCTTTATAAAACAAAACTAAGAAATAACTCCACATCCAGGCTCTCTCCTCTGTTTATTGTGACATTTTGTATACAGGTGGATGTGAAATAAACCAGTTGCCGTGGACTTGATTCTGACTCATGGCAATCTCATGTATCTGACAGTAGAACTGCACTCCATGGGATTTTTGGTGGCTAATTTTTCAGAATTAGATCACCAGGGCTTTCTTCCAAGGTACCTCTAGGTGGACTCTAACATCCAATCTTTCAGTTAGCAGCTGAGTGCTTTAGCTGTTTGCATCACACAGAGTCTGGGTCCAGACTACTTGAGTACAAATTCTAGCTCTGCCACTTATTAGTTACGAGTCTTGACTTCTCAATTTCCTTATCTAGGTAAGGGTAATAACAATATATACCTTCTAGGCTCATGAGGAGCCAGTTCTTAGACCAAGAGGCAGTTGTTCAAATAAAACAAGGAGATACCATGTGGTTAAAAGTCAGGAAAGGCATGCATCATAGTTGTATTCTTTCACCATACTTATTCTATGCTGCGCAAATAAACTGAGAAGCTAGACTACATGAAGAAGCTTAGCGCATCAGGATTGGAAGAAGACTCACTGACAACCTGAGCCGTGCAGATGGCACAACCTTTTTTGCTGCAAGTAAAGAGGACTTACAGCACATAGTGATGATGATCAAAGATAATATCCTGAGACAGCCCGTGGCTGCAACAATAAGGTCAAATATAGCAGTGATTATAAGGATGGCACAGGGCCTGCTAGTGTTTCGTTTTGGTATGTATAGGGTCACTGTGGGTTGTGACAAACTCAACCACCTAACAACCGGGTTGTGAGGATTAAATGAAAAAATGTTTCTAGAAATTAGAACAATGACTGCCACATAGGGCGTGCTTTCCTTATAAGAGGTTAACACAATAAAGCAAACATATTTCAGGCTGTTTATAGATTCTTAAGAGTCCATTGCCCTGGGTTAAATATCCCTTGACTTAGATTGAAATTTATGTTAAGACTCAGAATGGATCATTATTTACTTAAAGATTATATTTGGTGGATTATAATCTACACAAAGACTAAGTTTACTCAGACCAACAATGTAACGGCTAAATAATAGAACTGAAATAAACACCCTCCCTCTTTCCCCAGTTAAAATTAGGGGAAATAAATTTTGAAGCTTCATCTGCCTGACATTCATCCTGGTATGCATTCATTCATTCTTCACAGCATTTGTTCTGTTTTGCTTTAGTCCCTTAGGTTGTTTCAGTGCTGTATAAACCAACCAACAATGCCCTCACTGAAACTGTCTAACTGTTGGTTGCTACTTCAGCTGCTCCCAGGATATGAAATGTTCATTCTAGACCAGAAGGCTTTTCTGCTGGTAGTGCGTGTTATCAAAACACAGGGAAAAAGACTCACGGATTATAAAAAAAAAGTCACAGAGAACAGGACTTGCTGTACCAAATGGAGCAAATCTTATTTACAAATGCCCTCTAACCACTGAGATCAGCCCAAATAAAGAAGCATCTGTCATCTTTGGGAACACACAATACTCTTCCCCTGACAAGGGGCCTCCAAAGACCAGATTCCCCTTCAATCTAATTGGCTCTGTGCCCTTTCCCTGCCTGCCTCCAGCCTTGTACAGCAAGCTCAAGCATCCTGGGATGGAAAGCCAGCCCGGAGATGTGCGCCACCTTGACAGCTGAACCAGGGGTGGAGGCTGGGTAACAGTTCTGCTAATTAGAGAACAAGCAGGGCACTGATATCAGCTTTAGAAGGAGCAGGCATGGACCAAAAGGTTGGGAATCTCAGTGTGTCTGCATTTTGGTAGAACGTTTCCCTTCGTTAAGACATAGCATAGAGGAAGGAACGTATTCTGAGTGGCTTTCTGTTCTATCCACCTCTGAAAAGCTCCTATGGTGCATCTCCTCTAGTTGCTGTGGAGTCAGTTCTGACTTATCAAGACTGGATGTGTGTTTGAGTAGAACCATGCTCCATAGGGTTTTTGGTGGCTAATTTTTTCAGAAGTAGATCTCCAAGTCTTTCTTCCAAGGCACTTCTGTTGTTGTTGTTAGGTACCACTGAGTTGATTCCAACCCATAGTGACCCCATGAACAACAGAACGAAACACTGCCTGGTCTTGCACCATGTCCACAATCATTTTTGTGCTTAAGCCCACTGTTGCGGACACTGTGTCAATCCATCTTGTTGAGGATTTTCCTCTTTTTCTCTGCCCCTCCACTCTACCAAGCATGATGTCTTTCTCCAGGGACTGATCTTTCCTGATAACATGTCCAAAGTATGTAAGATGCAGTCTTGCCATCTTTACTTCCAAGGAGCACTCTGGTTGTGCTTCTTCGAGAACTGGCACATTCTGAGTATAAACAGGCACTTCAAGGTGGACTCAAAGCCCCAGCCTTTTGGTTAGCAGCAAAGCACATTAACTGTTTGCACCACCTGGGGATTCCTTCTTAAGACCAGTATCCAAACTTTCCAAGCCGCAAAGGGACATGTATGTGTGAAATATCAAACGCATTTCAAGCAGAAATGTCATGGAAAATCCAGGCTGTCTGGGTGTTTATACCCTTTTACCTTTCTACTAGTAAATATTGTTTTAGTCAGCTAGTGCTGCTCTAACAGAAATACCACAAAGTGGACGGCTTTAAAAAGAAAAGTTTATTCTTACATAGTTCAGTGGATTCCAAGTCCAAATTCAGGATGTCCACTCCAGAGGAAGACTTTTGCCCTTGGTGGCCCTGGAGGAAGATCCTTGTGTGGCATCAGTCTTTGTTCCGGGAGCATTTTGATGCAAGAACCTCAGGTCTAAAGGATGAAGTCTATTCTCAGTGCTGCTTTCTTGATGCTATGAGGTTGCCAACTCTCTGCTTGCTTCCCTACCCTTTTGTCTCTTGTAGGATGAAAGGATAAAGAGTGGTATAAGCTACACTCCAGGGAAATTACAGTGGAGCAGGGAGGTGATGTTAGGAAAGGATTTACAGTCCTACCCTAATTCTCTTTAACATACAGAATAGGAAAATAACAAAATAGAGGACAATCATAAAATATTGGGAATCATGGCCCAACCAAATGGCTACACACATTTTTGGGGAGAAACATTTCACTCCATGACACTGATCAAGTATGTACTGTGCTTTGCAACACTATTAGAGATACTGGTGGTGTAGTAATGAACTTGATAGATAGGATCCTTGCTCTCACGAAGCTTACAATTTAGTTGGGAGACAGATGAGGAAGAACTGGTGTCAGTTTTCTGAAAAAATAAAGGAAGGAGAGGAGGAGGATGATGGTGATGACATTTATTTTTTATGCACCAGGCGTTTTAAATTAATCTACTCATTTAACTTCCACAACGACATTATCAAATCAATTCTTTTCCCCTTTTTGTAGACACGGAGCCTCTGGAAGAAATAGATTAAACATGATTTGTTTTCAATTGCTTTGAAGGGTGGACTAGGCCCTGGCATTGGTACATAGCTTTCAAAGGGGAGTACTTTGAAGGTGACCACAGTGATATTCAGCAATGAAGTATGCAGTGTTTAGAACAATTAAGTTTGCAGACTTAATTGTCAGAGTTTGTATATCTTTCTGGTCTTTATTTATTTCTGCTTGCAGCATTTCAGGCATTGGCCAGAATCTTGGTGTCATTTCTACTTCTCCCTTTCTTTCTGCTATATCTGATCAATCAGCAAATGCCATGTTCTCCACCTCAATACAGAAGAAGCCCCCGTGGCACAATGATTAAAGTGCTGGCTCTAACTGATAGGTCAGTGGTTTGAGACTACCAGCTGCTCCGTGGCAAAAAGAAGTGATGATCTGTTTCCATAAAGATTTACAGCATTGGAAGCCCTGTGGGGCAGTTCTACCCTATCCTATAGAGTTGCCAGGACTTGCAATCAGCTCAGTGACACTGGATTTGGCTTGGGGTTATGTCAGTATAGTTTGATTACTTCCTGTCGCCTCTCAACTGTCTTATTGAAATAGGCTCCCTGTTGATCCTGCTTCTACCCTTGCTTCCCCAGAGACTGTTCTTAAAACTCTCCAATGGCTTCCTATATGCATGGAGTAAAATTCAGCATTATTACAATTCCTTCATATCTGGATCCCTTGGTTACTCTGCAGGTGACCCTGTATTCTGGGTGCTCTTCCCTTTACTGATCACCTTTCCAAGTCCCTTCTCCCTGGCTCACTCTACTCCAGCCTCTCTGGCATGCTTCTTGTTCTTAGGGCACTAGGCACATGCCATCTCTCATCCTCAGGCCCTGCACTTAGTTCTGTCTTTAAAGCCCACAGAGGTCCTTGTGTCACCAGCTCGGGTGACACCTTGCTCCAATGTTACATTTTTCCTGAGGACTTTCCTGACCCTCTATTTGAAATAGTAAGCCCTGTCTGTCCCAACACGCTCTGTTTTTTCCTTCAAAGCATTTATCACCATCAAATACACTCTATGAGGTTTGCCAATTAAGTTTGCAAACTCATCCTAGAAAAGTGCTGCCTACCTCATTGATAGATATCACTATGGTCACCTCTGAAGCATTCTCCTTGGGAAGATATGCTCTGACACCAGTGTCTACTCCACCCTTCAAAGCAATTTTGGAATTCTTTTTCTGGAATGGCCATCTGAGCTGTTGTCCTATTATCCTTGATGTCCTGAATGTCATCCAAATGTCTTCATTTTAATATTTCATATATCTTCAGGTAAAGAAAAAGGTCATTGAGGAACAGATCAGGTGAGTGTTCCAATACAGTTATTTGTTTACTGCTAAAAACTCCTTCACGTACAACTATATAATTAAGTTTGCCAATTTACCACTGTGCCACAGTATGCAATGGGAATTCCAGAAAGAATCCCAAAATTGCTTTGTGGGTGGACTAGGCCCTGGAATTGGTACATAGCTTTCAAATGGGAGTACTTTGAAGGTGACCACAGTGATATTCAGCAATGAGGTATGTAGTGCTTAGAACAATTAAGTTTGCAGGCTTAATTGTCAGAGTTTGTATACCTTTCTGGTCTTCATTTTCTTCCTCTTGCTTCCCTCTACAAGAACAGAAACTGCATGTGGGGTAGGGATTCCTGTCTGTTTTGTTCATTGCTTTTTCCCAGAGTGCCTTGCTTGTAGGAAGCATGTAATAAACATCCACTTAGTTAATAGGTTAAGGAAGTGGATCCATCCTTCTGTCCCAAAATAAAGAAAATTAAGATTGAAAAAGATGCAGTGGCTTGGACTAGAACAGGAAGAGGAGGAGCAATGACTAAAGAGAAGATGAAAGAAGGAAGGAATATTCTCAGAAGAAGCGTAATCTGAATCTAAAAATGAGGGGGCAAAACATACAGAAATCTATGGGACATGCAGATACACAGAAAGCAAAATACTTGATTTTTGATCACTTCGTTCAGCTTCTGTTGATTACCCTGCATTAGTCTTCTATTCTGCTCACTAAGAAAGCCTGTGACCCTGAGAAATGACTTTCTCTGACTACCTCACAGGTAAAATTTGGGCAGTGCAGTGATATTTAACGATCTTGCCACTGTGTTGTCAGATGCCATCAAGGGATCCCTGATTCAGGCACAACTGTCCTCAGGATAGTTTGTGGTTTAAACCACTTTTGATCCACTGGGTTTCATTGGCTGATTTCTGGAAGTAGATCATCAGGCCTTTCTCCCTGGCAGTCTGAGTTTGGAAGTTCCTCCGAAATCTGTTCAGCATCACAGCAACACACAAGCATCCAGGGACAGATGAGTGGTGGCTGTGTTTGAGGTAGATTGGCCAGGAATCGATCTCAGGTCTCCTACACAGAAGGTGAGAATTCCACTACTGAACCACCACTGCCCTCATTTAATGTTCTTGTTCATTTCTAATTGCCTGGGACTATATTACAGGCTTATTATGGGATCCCAGGCAGAAAATGAACAGGCCTATCATCGTAGCCTTTTCCAAATGTCGCATTTATGGGAAGCAGAGAGGGGACGAAAATAGCAAAACTTTTGACTCGGATCTTTAACACTCTAGGAACTGAAGCCTGGAACACAATCTTTTTTTATTTTTTATTTTAGTTTTTAGCTTTGTGAAGAGTAAGATGGATAATCAGATAAGGAGTATGAGAAAGAAGGCAGTTTGGGGGAAAAATGGACATGGAAGGCTGATCTTAATCAGGGAATATGGGTTAGAGGGAGGTTTGCCTTTTCTCAAACCACAGAGCAATTCTGGGAGTAGCAGGGGAGCAGCTGATGGATGCGCCCCTGGATCAGCCCGTTCAGTGGTCTCATGACCACAGACAGTGTTACTCAGGGCGTGGAGGAGGATGTCCAGAGGCTGCTGCCAGAATTTGCCATTGGGCGCTGTAGATGCCTTCTCTGTGCAGTGGGTGGACTGTTAGGTAACCCAGTGAGGAGTGCAGTGCTTGTCTTAAGAAAGTTTTCTGGCCCAGGAACCCAGCTATGTTGGGAGCCTGAAGAGAACCTCAGACAGGCCTACTATCCCACCAAAGGTGAAAAACAGGCCCAGACATCATCAGCAGCTGGGTATTTTTGGAAAACACATTTCCATCTTCAATTTACACCAGGCCTGGAGTGGAGCTAAGTCATTACAAAGTGTGAGACCCCATTCATCCCAGGCCCTGAAGGCTGGCTTTTGTAAACAGATACTGGCAAGTCCATCTCCTGGGCTCCAAGATGGGAGAATGGGCCAAGGCTGCTGCAAGAATTTGCCATTTCCTTATTCATATTTAACTGAAGTGATAACTTTCCATCCTGAGAAAAGAAAGGGATGTTGGAAAAGAAAATAGAGTCAGCAAACAAGAGAGATACAGGGGAGGGAGAGAGAAAGAAACAAAGTTGAAGAATAGGAGAAGGCTAGTAATAACCCCCAAACTGGTTGCTGTCGAGTTGATTCTGACTCATGGCAACCCTATAGGACACAGCAGAACTGCCCCCATAGGGTTTCCAAGGCTGTACATCTTTCCAGCAGCAGACTGCCACGTCTTTCTCCCTGAGATCAGGTGCAGTTGAGTGCTTAACTAACATGCGCTCATTTACCGGGTACTATTGCGAGTTGGAAACCAGAGTGGTTAACTGCTGCAGTGGCTAACCAAAAGGCTGCTGTAAAAAGCCACCAGACGCTCCCTGGCAACACTACGGGGCGGTTCTACTCTGTCTTACAGGGTCGCGGTAAGTTGGAGTTGACTCAACAGAAACAATTTTACAGCACATCAGTACTATATTAAGTACTTATTATGGATAGAATTATGTCTCCTGAAATACGTGTTAGAATCCCAGCCCCCAAACCTGTGGATGTAATCCTATTGGGGAATAGGCTTTTCTTTGTTATGCTAATGAAACCATATCGGTGTAGGGTGTGTCCTAAACCTAGTCACTTCTGAGTTACAAAAAGAGCCAATGGGTCACTAGCAAGGGAGCAAGGATGCTGATGCCATATGAAGATTATTATATAACTGAGGAATATTAGATCTGCAATAGCTAAGGACAAGGCTCATACCCTAGAGCTGACAGAGAAAAAGCCTTCCCCTATAGCTAGTGCCGTGAATTCGGACTTCTAGCTTGTTGAATTGTGAGAAAATAAATTTCTTTTCATTAAAACTACCCATTTAAGGTATTTTTGTGGCCGCAGCAGTAAGAAACTTAAGCAATACATTAAAAGCATTGCATCTGATCCTTATAAACACCATGAGGGATAAACATCTCTATGTCTACTTTCCAAAGGAGTAAATTGAAGCTGAGAGACATGACTGACTTGCTGAGATCACATAAATGCAAGTGGCAGAGGCTGCACAGGCCTGTCTGACCCCAAAGCTCACACATTTCTCCATATGCTTTGATGAAATGAGGGTAAAAGGTCAGAATGTATCTGCACTGGACTCTGCTTGGTAAACAGTTTAACATTGTCCAAAAAGAGATCTTGTCTTTGCCCTTGGATTCTACAAGGTACTTTCTAAGTCCAGGCACTGAAGTATCCGGGTGGTGCAGTGTGCATTTAACTAAAAGTTAGTAGTTCAAATCTACCCAGCAGCACCACATAAAAAAAGACCTGGTTGTCTGCTTCCAAAAATATTACAGCAAGAAAACCCTACGGAGCTGAGTTATACTCTATGTTACATGGGGTCTTCTTGAGTCAAAGTCAGCTTGTCAGCAGCAGGTCTAGGTTTTGATTTGGGGGACATTGAGTCCCACCTGATAGTCTAGGGTAGAAAACTGCCAAGAATAAAGTCACAGAGACTTGAGGTACAGAATGTGCTTGGGAGAAGTACATGTGAAGTGGCAGAACAAGAGAGACAGAGAGAGAGAAATGAGATTGGAAAGTCAGCAGTCAGAGCACAGATAGCCTTGTCTGTCAAGTCTAGGCTTTTTTTTTTTTTTTTTTTTTGCTTGACAGCAATGGAAAGTCATTTAAGGAAGGCAGAAGTATATAACCATACATTGAAGCATTGAAGCTGGTCTTCATTCTTATTCCAAATTCTGGTTCTTTGAATTTGTGCTAGTGCTGATCATTTTAGTAAAGGTAAAAATAATAACAAAACCATAATGTGCATCCATAGAATATTTTCCATTTTTCAAAGCAACATTGCTTATAAATTTTCACCATAGTACCCTTCTATACTGCTAAGCCCAATGCACAGTGCTTTCTAGAAATCACTGAATCTCGACAGTCTGTAATAGGCATGCCTGTCCTTGGTTTATAGTTGCAGAAAGTGCAGTTCAGAGAAGGCGAGGGCTATGAAGGGTCTCACAGCTGGCAGACAGCAGGACCACGGTTCGACCCCCCTGTTCTAAATCAAGTTTGTGCTCTTGGCTTCTGCAACCACCACCTGTCATCTCACTTCATTCTTGTCCAGCTGGGAGAAATATTACTCTTCCCGTTTTATAGATGAGGAATCTGAGGCCAAGAAAGACTAAGTAATAAGCCCAGGGTCATACAACTGGGATAGAAATTCTTTGGCTTCCTAACGTGCTTTCTCTAACTAGACAGGAGTTAAAACCACGCGTACTTGATGCAGCGTGCACAGCTGTTGCACATGGTTAAGGCCAAATGAGTTGCTGAGAAAAGCCAACAGTTTTTGCTGTTAGACTGGGTAACTGAGCACACCGCTTTTTTCTTTCCTTTTTTTTTTTTGCATGTGTATGTTGCCCATAGAATCCCTTGTGGTGTAGTGGTTAAGTGCTACGTCTGCTAACCAAAAGGTTGGCAGTACAAATCAACCAGCCACTTCTTGGACATTCTACGGGACAGTTCTGCTCTGTCCTATAGGGTGTCTATGAGTCAAAATTTCCTTGATGGCAGTGGATTTGGTTTGGTTTTTATGTTGCCCATAAAGCAGATCCTCCTAAATTGTCCTTCTATTCCTCTAATGCCCACTCTTGCCCTCTTATGTGTTCCACACATCCTTTGGGTATGTCATTCTCTCTTCTGGAAACTGTACCCCTCCTACCACTTACACCATTGTTCTATGTGACCTACCCCTTGGCCAGTTGATTGGTCCAGGCTGCATACTTAAACTTGACCCATTGAATTCTCTCCTGATTTGGAGTTGACGAGGAGTCACTCTGATGGCAGAACACTGGTGGGAAGAGCCTGGGCCTCTGACACTGAGGTCATGACACTGAGGAACCTACCCTTCCTGACACCTGTGTTCAGTCACTGTTTGGATTCTACATGAGACTCTAGCAATATTTCCATAAATGCTTACCACCCCACCCCGTTTCTTTTCTCTTGTTAGAAGTAAAAGGAGCTCCAATGGTGAAGCAGTTAAGCATTTGGCTGCTAACTGAGAGATCAGTGGCTCAAACCCACTAGCTGCCCTGCAGGAGAAAGATGTAGCCATCTGCTGCTGTAAGAGTTCAGCATTGGAAACCCTATGGGGCAGTTTCTCTCTGTCATACGGGATCACTATGAGTAGTAACCAGACTGCAATAGGTCTTTTTCTTTCTTTCTTTTTTGAGTTCCAAGTATGCAAACCAAAGAAACTTCACCAAGAAAACAGTTCACTTTGAACACAGAACATAGGCAAGATGTAGAAACTGCTTTTTTATTCAATAGCATTTCTTTTCATTATTTTTAGTTCATTTTATATATGAAAAGTCACATACCCAAGACACCCAGCAAAAAGAGTGAGCTTTGTGTGTAATTTGTGGGTCCCAGGAAAACAGAGGAAATCAGAATGCTTCTGATGTTTATGTTCAGAGCAGCCCTGTTGTCCTGGTCCAGCCTCTATCATCATGACCAGCAGACCATACCTGGGTAATCCTTTGGGCCTAGGGGATGCTATCTGACAAGTGACAAGGACTTTTTCCTGACACCTTTACAAGTGTCTGACCTGGAGTATGGTTACATCAAAGGAGTTTTTTGCTGGCATGGTACTATAACTTTCTGCATCCTGGGTACCTAATATCTGGGCAGGGAATCTGGTAAAGCAGTTAGTAGTTGAGATCCATGTTAAGGAAAAGATGATGAGCATGTTCTTTGGACCCAGGATTCCTGCACTAAGAAGCTTCTAGACCAGGGAAAGATGGATGACAAGCACATTCCCTGAAAGTTGAGAGAGAAAGCCTTCCCTCAGAGCTGGCACCCTGAATTAGGACTTCTAGCCTACTAGACTATGAGAGAAAAATTTCTGTTAATGTTACCTATTTACCATATTTCTATCATGCTAGATAACAAAGAAACACTTCAAGAAACTACATAATATTTCGTCTTCACAATTATTGTTAATGCTAGAGCTCACTGTTGCAGCTAGTATGTCAATTCATCTTGTTAAGGGTCTTCCTCTTTTTCACTGACCATCCACTTGACCAAGCATGATGTCCTTCTACAGGTATTGATTCTGCCTGATAACATGTCCAAAGTATGCAAGACATAGTCTCGCCATCCCTGTTTCTAAGCAGCATTCTGGTTGTACGTCTTTTAAAACAGAGTTGTTCATACTTCTTTTGAGCCTGATGAGAAACCAAATTATAGAGGTAGAGACAGTTGTCGAAGATGAACTTAGCAATTCGGGGTAGATCTGAGGTTTCAGGCAGGTTAGGTCTCCTAATTGCTAGTGCAGGGTTTTTTTCATATGCTATTCTGCAGCCTCATTGATCATAAGCATCATCCAAGCAATCATTATTTGCTGAGCAGTTATTAAGTGTCAAGCTTCAGGCTGAGTGCTGCTTCACAAATGTTATTCACAAACTGAAGTACTAGAGCATCATACACAAAAGATATAAAGAGAGGAAAATCAAGGCTGAAAACTGTCAAATGACTTGTCTGAGTTGTCATTCTCAGATCCTTGAAGACCTGATGTGTAATCCTGAGCAACCTCCTTAAGTTCTCTGAGGCCCAGTTTCCTCTCTGACTCAGTAGAACCAGATATCTGCTCCTGGTTTCCCCAAAGGGGTAGGAACCACCTGCTCTGATGGATAAGAGAACAACTGGAAATATGTGGGGTGGCAAGCAGTGAGTGGTAGCTAGTAAATAGTGGAGTTTTGATTTAAATTTGGATGCCTGCATTGCCAGACCAAGTGGGAAAGCATTATGTTACATGGAATACTGATGACATCCCCAAAACCCTAGTACCCAGGTCCCTCAATGTTTACACCTGCACGTGAAAAATAGGATTCTGCAGTAAGCACTTGTTTTTTTCACTGATTCAATTAAACACAAACAAACTAAAATAAAGGCTAGCAAGTCTTCTGAACCTTTCTTAAATCGCATAGACGTGTTCTCTTCATGCTGGACACAAAGGGTGCCAAGAGTTAACTCGGGGTGGTGGGAAAGTCAGTAGCTACTTGGGCTGTACCTGAGACTCCCTGGAAATCTTTGTTTTTCACCTGCTGAGCAAATAAGTATCACCAAGGAAACAAGATCTTTCTCCCCTGCTATTCTGGACTCAAGTATTAAAAAAAAAAAAAATTCTAAACCCATTGCTATCAAGTTGGCTCATAGCAACTACCGGAAATTCTAGGGGCATAGCAGTTAAAAGCTATAGCTGCTAACCAAAAGGTTGGAAATTTGAATCCACTAGGTGCTCCCTGTAAATTCTGTGAGATATTTCTACTTGCCCTATTGAGTCATTATGACTCAAGTGTAGGCATTTTAGATGATGGTGACTATAACTTTTGGAAAAAGAAAAATAGATGGATTCGGGGTGGGGCTATGGATGCCTAAGACAAAAATGAAAACAACAAAATGAGAAGGGTAATTTTGGGGATGTTTGAGAGAGTTTGGGGGACTTCCTGGCTTTTGGCTCTGATTCAGTTAATATTCTATGGTGGACATCGTTTCTGGTGATATCTGAGAGAGATTGGAAGGTTTCAATTTTTTTTTAAATGCTTATTGATACATAAGCTCCAAAAGAAACCTTCTTTTTGGCTGCCTGATGTCATTACCTCCAGATATTTCTAGCTGAAATGAGAGGAAAGGGAATAAAGTGCTAACCAAAAACAATCGTAATGGTCATAACCACAGCAGTAATAAAATGCCCTGAAGGCTGAACACAAGCGCAACCCTTTGCTAAACACTTGACATCAGTATTTTATTAAATCCTCACAATTACCTTTTGGGACTGGTACGACTATTACCCCAAAACCAAACTCCTTGTTGTTGATTTTGACTCACAGTGACCCTATAGGGCAGAACAGAACTGCCTCATAGAGTTTCCAAGGAGGGCCTGGTGGATTTAAACTGCTGGTGTTCTGGTTAGTAGCTGCAGCACTTAACTGCTATGCCACCAGGGTTTCCTGGTAATACTATTGGTAAATAAGAAAACTGACGACAATGAAAACTGAAGCCAAGTGTTTCTGGGATTTGCCTATTATCTTGAAACTAGTGGATAAACAGATGAGCCAAGATTTACGCAGAATGTGATTTAATTATGGAGCTCAGACTTTTAATCCTCATGTTTACCCAGAGGGTATGGTTTAAGCAATTATCTGAGAAGGTTGATGGGAAAAAGACAATCTAAAAGTATAAAGAAAAAAAAACGATACCTCTTGATAAGAGAAAGCTTGTCTTAGTGATTTACGTTTCCTAAGCCTAGGCACTCAATGTTTATTTTCATTTTTCTTCCTGTTTCATATTTGTAGCATGAGGAGGGGATATCAGAGAAGGGAGCTGGGAAGCAGTAGGGTCAGTTAGTGAAGGGTGAATAAGCTGGTTTTTCTAGCAACTGACTTGAGGTCAAGTAGCCAAGAGCGATAGGAGTGATGGTGAACGACTTGACCTCAACTTACAAACCAGGGCATTCAGCAAAAGGGAAAGTTTAGAAGGAAAATATAGTGAGCTAAACTTTTTATTTAAAAGTTCTCTAAAATGTCACTGGGATCAGAGGACTACTGATAAATGGTGTCTTTGAAATCATCTGGTTGAGTGTTCTCACTTGGGGTTGACTTTACCCCACACCCCGGGTGACATTTTGCAATGTTTAGAGACATTTTCTGTTGTCACCCTTGGGATGGGGGTGCTGGCATGTAGAGAGCAGAGGCCAGGGGGTGCTGCTAAACATCCTACCATGCACAGGACAGCTCCCATGACAGAGAATTATTTAGCTCAAAAAGTCAATAGTGCTAAGGTTAAGAAACATTCTGTTTGAACTCTGTAAAAGCTTAATGTTTAAGTTTAGTGATTTATTTAAAAGGTGTATTTTATCATTAAAGTATGAAAAAGATTTAGAGAAGTTTGATTTATTATTATTTGTACTATTAGCCCCAGACCAACCCTGCAAGTGAAATATTCAGGCTTAGTCCTAGACAAACCAACTACCTGAAGTTCCTTGGGAAATATGAAGTGAGTCATTACCAATGTTTCAGAGGATGCTGGAAAAGTCTCTGGGCTCAGGGTCAGGGCCCCGAGATTGCTGCGTCCCCTTGTTATAGATTGATTTGTGTCCCTCCGAAAGATATGCTGAAGTCTTATCTCCTGGTTTCTGGGAATGTGGCCTTGTTTGAAATCATGGTCATTGAAGATATTGTCAGTTAGTCAATGTGCTGTTGTTGTTAGGTGCTGTCGAGTTGGTTCTGTCTCATTGTGACCCTATGTACAACAAAACAAAACACTGCCCAGTCCTGCACCATGCCCACAACCAGTTGAATGCTTAAACCCGTTGTTGCAGCCACTGTGTCAGTTCATCTTGTTAAAGATTTTTCTTTTTCGCTAACCCTCTACCTTATCAAGCATGATGTCCTTCTCCAGGGACTGATCTCTCTCAACAATATGTCCAAAGTGTGTAACACACACTGCAAGTCTTGCTATCCTCATTTCCAAGGGGAACTCTGGTTGTACTTCTTCCAATACAGATCTGTTTGTCTTTTGGCAGTTCATGGTACAGTTAATGTACTTCTCCAGCACTACACTTCAAAGACATCAATTCTTCTGTCTTTGTTATTCATTGTCCAGCTTTTGCATGCATGTGATGCTGTTGAAAATACTATGGCTTGGGTCAGGTGCACCTTAGTCTTCAAGATGACATCTTTAATTTTCAACACTTAAAGAGATCTTGTGGGAGATTTTCCTAATGCAAGGTGTCTTTTGATTTCTGGACTGTTGCTTCCATGGGCATTGGTTATGGAACACAGTAAAATGAAATCCTTGACAACCTCAATCCTTTCTTCACTTATCATGATGTTTACTGGTTCAGTTGTAAGAATCTTTGTTTTTTTTGATGTTGAAGTGCAATTCATATGGAAGACTCTGGTCTTTGATTTTTATCAGTAAGTGTTTCAAATCCTCTTCACTTTGAGCAAGCAAGGTTGTGTCACATGCCAATCCTGATTCCTGCTCCTTCTTCATATAGTCTAGCTTCTATTTGCTCAGCATACAGATTGAAAAGGTATAGTGAAAGGATACAGCCCAGAAGCACACCTTTCCTGACTTTAAGCCATGCAATGTCCCCCTTGGTTCTGTTCAAACAACTGCCCCTTGATCCGCGTACAGATTCCTCTTGAGCACAATTAAGTATTCTGGAATTCCTGTTCTCTGCAATATCATCCATAGTTTGTTGTGATTCACACAGTTGAATGCCTTTGCATAGTAAACATCTTTTTAGTATTCTCTGCTTTCGGCTGAGATCCACCTGACCTTAGCAATGATTGAAATCCCTGGTTCTACAGTCTCTTCTGAATTTGGCTTGCATTTCTAACAGTTCTCTGTCAATATACTGCTGCAGTTGCTTTTGAATGATCTTTAGCAACATGTTACTTGCATGTGACATTAATGATGTTGTTTGATAATTTCCACATTCAGTTGGATCACCTTTCTTGGGTATAGGCATATACGGATCTCTTCCAGTCAGTTGGCTAGGTAGCTATCCTCCTATTTTCTCGCCATAGGTGAGTAAGCACTCCCAGCACTGCATCCTTTTGTCAAAGCATCTCAACTGATATTTCATCAATTCTCGGATCCCTGTTTTTCATCAGTGCTTTCAGTGGAGCTTTGACTCCTTACTTCGGTACCATTGGTTCCTGATTGTATGTTAACCTCTTTAAATGGTGGAACATCAACCAATTCTTTCCGGTATAATGGCTCTGTAGTTTTTTCATCTTCCTTTAATGTTTCCTGAGTCATATAATATTTTCCTTGTAGAATCCTGCACTACTGCACCTTGAGGCTTCAACTTTTTCTTCAGTTCTTTCAGCTTGAGAAATGCAAAGCACATCTTTCCTTTTTGGTTTTCTATCTCCAGCTCTTTGCACATGTCATTACAATACTCTGTGTTCTTGAGCCCTTCTTTGAAATCTTCTGTTCAGGCTTTTTATTTCATCATTTCTTTCTTTTGCTTTAGTGACTTGACATACAAGAGCAAGTTTCAGCATCTCTTCTGATTTCCCATGTGGTCTTTTCTTTCTTTTCTATCTATAATGCCTCTTGCTTTCTTCACGCCTGATGTCTTTGACGTCAGCCACAACTTGTCTGGTCTTCAGTCACCAGTGTTCAGTGCACCAAATCTACTCTTGCGATGGTCTCTAAATGCGGGTGGGATATATTCAAGCTTATGCTTTGGCTCTCGTGGACTTGTTCTAATTTTCCTCAATTTCAATTTGAACTTGCATGTGAGCAACTGATGGTCTATTCCACAGTCAGTAGCTGGTTTTGTCCTGATTGCTGATAATGAGCTTTTCAATAATCTCTTTCAACAGTTGTAGTCAATATAAGTTGTATGCATCCAATCTGGTGAGGTCCATGTGTCACCATTTATGTTGGTGACAAAATGTATTTGCAATGGAGAAGTCATTGGTCTGGCAAAATTCTGTCATGCAATCTCCAGCTTCATTTGTATCATCAGGGACATATTTTCTAGCTACCGATCCTTCTTGTTTCCAACTATTTATCGGTGCATCCTGATTGCACGTTCCATCGGTTTTTGACTGCAGAAGCTGGTAAAAATCCTGAATTTCTTCATCTTTGGCCTTAGTGGTTGGTGTATAAATTTGTATAATAGTCATATTAACTGGCCTTAGTTGTAGGTATGTGGATATTATCCCATCACTGACAGCTTTAGACTTCAGAACAGATCTTGAAATTTTTTTTTTTTTACGATGAATGTAATACCATTCCTCTTCGAGTTATTGTTCCTAGCATAGTAGACAATCTGACTGTATGATTCTAAACGGCCTGTACCAGTCCGTTTCAGCTCACTAATGGCTAGGATACTGAGGTTCATGTGTTTCTTTTTACTTTTCACAATTGCAGCTGTTTCTTCTCATTTTAAGTTGTGCCACATCAGTAAATAAAGGTCCCAAAAGCTTGACTCCATCCGTATCACAAAGGTTGACTCTACTTTTGAGTGCCTTTCAACCCGGGGGGCTCATTTTCTGTCACTATATCTGACAGTGGTCCACTGCCACTTATCAGGTTGTCACTGGTTAATTCTTTTCAGAAGTCGACTGCTGGGTTCTTCTTCCTCAACTGTTTTAGTCTGAAAGATCAGCTGAAACCTGTCCCCCGTGGGTGACCCTGGCTGCTGCTTGTGAATTACCAGTGGCACTGCATCACAGCAACACACAGCCCGCATAGTACAACAAACTGATTACCAACCGGAGTATGGTTGGTCCTAATCCAATCCAAGTGGTGTCCTATAAAAGAGACGTGATGGGAGAGACAGGTAGAAGGAAGAAAGCCACTTCACAGCAAAGTGACACTGCTGCTGCAATCCAGGGAAAATCTGGGGCTATCAGAAGTCAGAAGTGACAAGAAAGAATCTTCCTTTAGAGCATTTGGGGATAGAACGTGGCACTGCTGACACCATGAATTCAGTCTCGTATCTCCATACCTCTGAGACAATACATTTCTGTTTTTCTAAGCTACACACATTTGTGATTTTTTTGTTACTGCAGCTCTAGGAAGCCAACACACTCTCCAACCTGCTTATCCTCTACCTCAAAACGTTGCAATTTCTCCCTGGACCCAGCATACAACTTTCTCTTTCCTAGGGAGACCAGGCAAGTGTGTTTCTACCTGGCTAGAGAGATGGCTGTCATACCAGATTTCCAGAGTCCTAGGACCACTGAGGGCACCCACAGTGCTGCTAAGAGGTAGCCCAGCAGGTGGTGGGCTTGGAGCCCCATCTGCTTTGGTCATCTCAGTGCTGCTTTTGTCTATATCACTTTAATGAATTCGAGGCCTGTCTATTCCTAATCATATTAAAGGCTGGTCAGGTTTCCATCCAATGTGGACAGCAATGTGTAGGACATTCTAGCCTGTAACTGAAGCCCTGAAGCTGCCAGGACTTTCACTCTGAAAAACCCCATAAAGTAAAGCATCTCAAAGACAGAGTAGCTAAGACTTAGGTACAACTACAGATCCACGCAAAGGAGAGAGATATTTCACATGAGTTAAGTTTCTGTGGTTATAATGTAAAATAAAATGTGGCCCCAAATCAAAATCTAGAAAGGCTCAGCCTCTGTATTTCTGGCTCCCCTTTGCAGTGGGCTGCTTCTTGCCTGGCCACCTTTCCAGTACGCTATGGTGAGAAGCTAAGCAGTGGAAGAGGAAAGGTCATGGATCTCTGAGCCAGCCTTCCTGACTCCCACTCTTAGCTCTGTGACCTTGAAGAAAGCATATAACATTTCTGTGCATCAGTTTCCTCACGGGTTGTTGAAAGGCATAAAAGAGTCACCCTGCATAAAGTCTTAGATTAGTGCCTGTCACACAGCAAGTCCTCAGCAGGGATTAAATTATTGCTGTTGAGTTGATTCTGATTCAAAGCGACACTATGGGAAAGAGTAGAACTGCTTTGCTGAATTCCCAAGAGCAACTGGTGAATTTGAACTGGAGGCCTTTTTGTTAGCAATCAAAGTCCTTGACCACTACATCACCAGAGTTTCTTCCAGCAAAGATTGGCTGCCACTATTATCACTAAGGAAACCCTGGTGGTTAAATGCTATGGCTGCTAGCCAAATGGCCAGCTGGTCACATCTGCCAGGTGCTCCTTGAAAACTCTATGGGGCAGTTCTATTCTGACCTACAGGGTTGCTATGAGTTGGAACTAACCAGACAGTACTGGGTTTGGTTTGGTTGGTATTATCACTATTATTATTATGCTTTAGTTAGAGACAATGGACACCAGCTAATTCTGCTTTGTAGGTTGGCACATTCTATATAAGGTTCCATTCTTCTTAAAAAGGTTGTGTTACTAAAAATAAACACAAAAAAAGCCCTGGGCTGCTTCATTCTCACATCAAGAGCTTTTAAGACTAAATGACAGCCCATATTGAAGTCAAATTCGTCTTACTCTGAGGCATGCATCAAAACTGTCACATGATCAAAAAAAAAGCTTAATAATGCAGTCTTAGCATCTTAGGTCAATGGTTGCAGCTCTGCCTTCTTCTCTCTTCAAAGAAATCTATGCAGTCCTGATCCCGGGCTGGCACAAATGGTTGGTGCTTGATGACTGACCTAAAAACTGATGTTTTGAACCCACCCGGCAGGACCACAGAAGAAAGCCCTGAAGATCTGCTTCCATAAAGATTGTAGCTAGGAAAACCATACAGACCAGTTCTTCGTTGCAACTCAAAGGGTCTCCAAGAGTCAGAATCGACTCTGTGATAGCGGGTCTGCAATTCTACAGACATATACTTTTATTCTGTCTTTCACGTGAGTTTGTTAAAGATATTAGCTAATACAAGTGTGCCAGGATCAATCTTATGGCTCACTTAGATTTAGCAACTGGATTTTGAAAGATATGAGAACTGTAGTCCAAAACAAACAAAAAACAAACAAACAATTAACCAAGCCCATTGCCATCAAGTGGATTCCAACCCATAATGACCCTCTAGGACAGAATAAAACTGCCCATATGGTTTCCAAGGAGCAGGTAATAGATTTGAACTGCCAAACTTTGGCCTAATAGCTATACCTCTTAACCACTGCACCACCAGGGCTATTGCACAGTGATTAAATTTAATGACCTGGGCTGCCTAAATTCAAATCTTTACAACTCTGTGATGTTAGCAAGTACACTAATTTCCCAGGTCTGCCATAACCAATTACCCATAAACTGAGTGGCTTAAAAAAGAGAGAAATTTATTATTTCATAGTTTGGGAGACTAGAAATCTGAAATCAAGGTGTTAGCAGGGCCGTATTCCCTCTGAAGGATCTAGGGAAGATTCTTTCCTTGCACCTTTCCTAACGTCTGGTGACTCTTGGGAATCCTTGGTGTTACTTTACTGGTAGCTGCATCTCTCCAGCCTCTGCTCCCATCCTCACATGACTGTCTTAACTCTGTGTGGGTGGCTCTGTGATTCCAAATCTCCCTTTTCTTATAAGGACCACCGTTATTGGATTGAGGCCCATTCCTGATCCAGTCTGAGATCATTTTAACTTAATCACAACTGAAAAGACCCTATATCCAAATCAGGTGACAGAGTTCTCAGATGGACATGGAATTTGGGGGGACATGATTCTACTCAGTACAGCAGGTTATTTAAGATCTCAGGAATGGCCTGGAAGGATACATGACTCAGAAAATGGAAAAGCTATGAATGAAACCCAAGGCTCTTGATCATAAACTGAAAAATGACTGTTCATGGGCTGTGCCCAGCTTGTAGATTGGGCTGAATTTAGACTGCCTAATGTCTTTAAAAATATTTGATTTAGCTGCCACAGGTTAGAAGAATGATTTTACCTAAAGCTCTGGAATTCTAACTTATTTCCTCATTAATAAAATGGAGACTATTATAATAGCTACCTCACAGAATTGGCTTAAGGATTAATTGCAGATAATACTTGAAAGTGCTTAGTACAGTGCCTGGCATGTGGAACGTGCACAGGAGCATTAGTGATTAGCTGTTGGCACTAGTAGCGTTACAGTCTAGACTCAAACTTTCTGTCTCTCCTCCATGACTGCCTTTGCTACCCACTCAGTCATGGCACAATGTCTGCCTGGTGGCACAGTGGTTAAGAGCTGTGGCTGCCAACCAAAAGGTTGGCAGCTTGAATCCATCAGCTGCTTCTCAGAAGCCCTGAGAAGCAGTTTCGCTCTGTCTTACAGGGTCTTTTTTTTAAAGCATGTATGTAGAGTCCCTGCGTGACTTACATGGTTTTGCTCTTGATTACTAACCAGCTGAAGGTCAGCAGTTTGAACCCACCCAGAGGCACCTCACACGAAAGGGTTGGTGACCTGCTTCTGAAAGGTCACAGGCTTGAAAACACTATGGAGCAATTCTGCTCTGCAGGCATGGAATTGCTAGGAGTTGGCCTTGACTCAATGACCACTAGTTTGTTTTATTTTAAACATGTCTGCAATCCAAGTTCATAGTGATGGTCAGCTACTGTGCCAATGGCCAAAAGGGAATGAGCCTGAGTAGAGAAATTACTTGGCATTCAGCTGGGCAGACACTTTGTAGCTGTTTTAAATTGACCCTCTTACATAACCTTCAGAACAACTTTATCTGGTCGTTCAAGTTTTCTGATATGCAAATCTATTCCTCACATCAATCTGTAAAGCCTCCAGCGCGGGTGCCTGGCATTCCTGACCTGTGAATGTTCACCACTGTCACTACCATTGACACGGTATGGTCAAGGCTGTCCCATTTCCAGCTAGGGAATTGTGGCCCAGGGGTGGGAGACGTATTGGCCAAGGTCAAACAGCAAGTGGCAAGCCCTAGGCTTGAATCTAAGGCTCTTTACCATTGGCAAACTGACTGTCTGTGGCTGTGCCTAGCTGTAGGTAGGCTTTGTTTAGCCTACATAATGCCTCTTTTTTTTTTTTTTTTAAATAGGATTAGCTATCAAAGTGTTTTTTCTTTTAAAGAAAGCTCTATTTTAAGCTCAAATCTGGCTTCCTGGCCTCTGGTTAGATTCAGCCTCCCTGGGCCTCAGCCCTGCAAGAGTACGGTGGCTAGAACCGAGGAGCCTTTGCTCCTTGTCCCCAGACTGAGGAAGAAGCACCTTTTTCTATCATGTTATCTGTCTGGCTTCTCCATGAATTTGAATTTGTGATCCAATTGCTGACTAGTACTTTGCCATCTACCCCAGCACTTTCTATTTTGCTAAAGTCAATTAACCAGACCAGCAGTCCTCAAAACTACCCTGTAATAATTGTTTTTTATTTTTTGTTCTCATCACTTTTTAAATCTTTGTCTTCTCTTCTTTCTCCTCTTGTCTCTCTCATCATTTATTTTCTGGTGTGTTTTTGCATCATCCCTCATCACTGAGGCCCCCCAAGGATGCTTAGCCAGATTGAGGGCTCCCAGAATGAAAAGGCAGCTGGGCTTGTCTCAACATCTGGCAAATGAAGAAGGAGTGAGTAACCAGAGGCTGATGTAGCTTGCAGCTGGGGATACAGTTGGTTGCCAGGCTGCCAGAAACAGCTGTAGGAACTGAAACATGCTGTGAGGATCAGTGCTGTACCACCTCTGGAAGCTGCCAGAACAAGCTTCCCCGAGACTTTGTGTGAATTGGCTCAGACACTTCCTCTCCCTCCCCAGCATCTTGAAATCAACTCTAGCAGCTTCTTAGCATTCAGTACAGCCCTTGCTGGTGAAGCTTCGACAGGTCGTTCGCTCCCTACAAAGTGAGGCTCTGGCAGCTTTTTTTTCTTTTCCCTTCCTCATTGCTTAGTCTGTCCAATTCCTGATACTAATGGATTTTTAAATGAGCCTGGGACAATTGATAGCATTTCCCAATTAAAACTGAATGCCCTTCATCCACCCTTCATACCACCACTGAGTACAGAGAAGTACTGAGGAACCTGGGCTCAGCTAGGTCTTTCTCTCCAGCCTCCTAACCTCTATGCTGCCGAGATGTCCACTGTTCTTAGTGGACCTGCCTCCTGCAAAGGGGCTCAGAGATGCAGTGGCTTCTAGACACAGATGGAAGCAATGCTGCCTGCTATGGTACAGCACTTAGAGACAAAGTTTTTCCCAGTCTTCTCTGATAATAAGCACTGAATTCAGACACTTGACTCAGGACTGGGGAGGTCATCACACAACCATACTGACTCATAGCAAGGTTGAGAGGAGTGCACTGAGGGTCTTGTTTTATATCATACAATTATTAGAAATAAAATAACAGAGCCACGGCTGACTGAGTGGCTCCTGTGCTGGGCTCTGTACTCGATCATTTACATCAGTGGTCTCCAATCCTTACAACAACGTTTAGGAAAAGTTAGCTCTCTTTTACACACAAGAAAATGGATACTTCACGGGTAAAATAAATTATCTGAACCCACGTATCTTGTAAACGGCAGAGCTGAACCCAGGCAGTCTCGATTCCAGACTGCTGCTCTGGGAGTGACTTACTGCTCGTTACTGAAGGCAGTGTAAATGAACTAACCACGTCTGGGGACAGTGCCCAAGGCTGCCTTAGAGGAGGGCTTCAAGTGCATGAGGGAGAAAAAGATGGTTTATTCACTCTCTGCCTCCTCCATGTGGAAGTCTAGGGTGGAAGCTCCATTACATATATATGAGATCTGACAATTAAGTCCGCGAACTTAATTGTTCTAAGTACTACATATCTTATTGTGGAAAATCACTGCAGTCGCTTTTGAAGTAGTCCCCCTGGGAGGCTATGCACTGCTGCCAGTGCCTAGTCCACACTTCAAAGCAATTTTGGAACTCTTTCTGGAATGGCCATTGTGCACAGTGTCAAGGTGGGAAATTTGTAAACTTTATTGTATAGCTGTCTCTGAGGGAGTTTTTAGCCAGTAAACAAATAACTGTATTGGAACGCTCTCCTTAGTCACCTGATCTGGACCATGATGACTTTTTCTCTACCCAAAGACAAAGAAACATTGATCAGAAGTCACTCTGATGACATTCAGGACATCAAGATCAATACAACGACAGACAGCTCTAATGGCCATTCCATAAAAGGGTTCCAGACTTGCTTTGAAGGATGGACTAGGTAATGGCATTGGTGAATAGCTTTCCAAGGTGGAGTACTTCAAAAGTGACCATAGTGATATTCAGAAATGAGGTACGTAGCACTTTTTCTAGGA
Organism: Heterohyrax brucei; assembly: GCA_028571685.1. NCBI lineage: Eukaryota > Metazoa > Chordata > Mammalia > Hyracoidea > Procaviidae > Heterohyrax > Heterohyrax brucei. The sequence continues at coordinate 179,612,670 of CM053141.1, forward strand.
TGAGTCCGTGAACTTAACTGGCAGTCATCATAGGTGTCCATCTGCTTATACCTTGCTATCCTCCTATGGAGAGAGAGTTCAAGGTCACCCTGAGGGAATGTCTCCCAAAGAAGCCAAAGCATGCACAGTAGGGCAGTAGGAAGAAGGTGCTGGAATGTTCTCTCATGTTTCTACTAACCAGTCATGCTTTCCAGCCTAAAGTAAGTCCCATGCTTGTTTCAGTTTCCTCACCTCTTATCTAATCCTGTTTCACTTATTCTTTATTACCTTCTGGTGGCATAAGGCTTATTCTTATGTCTCCAGTACAGACAGGGAAGCTCTCTGAGAATTTGAGCAATTTGCTCAAGAATAACCCTTCATTTAGTGATGGAGACAAGTCTTATAACAACACCCTCTGACTTTGTGTGCCATACCATGCATTTAAAATGGCAGAAGTCAGGATCTTGTTTGGCTATAGGTATGAACGTGTTCAGCTTTTGGGGAAAATCTGTGCATTAACAGAAGAAGATGAGGAGTTCAGCACTGGATTTACTGTAAAAGAGAAGAAAAAATAAGTAAACATATCTGAAGGTCATGGACAGTAGCCTTTAGCCAGCTAGGTGTTAATCATCACCAGAAACAAAATATATAAGCCACATCTTATCTTCAGTTCAAATTCAACCAAATTCATTATGTTAAGTTGATTCTGGCTTATAGCAACCCTACAGGACAGAGTAGAACTGCCCCACAGAGTTTCCAAGGAGCACCTGGTAGACTTGAACTGCTATCTTTTGGTTGATAGCAGAATCCACAGTAAACTCCATCATATCCCACTTTTTGCACTCTCACTAAAAATTTCCCCAAGCCTGACTGACAATCTTGGGATCTACAAGTGTTAAGTCCCTGGATATTGGTGTAAACAGCAATAGCAGAATTAAATTCCCTTCTTCCTCCAAGGCTAAACACAACCTCCAATGTCTCATGTATAGGTAACAGTAACGAAAAACATGGAAGGAGTGTAGGTTGTACTTAAGATGGTGTACAAGGAAATGCTCTGAATTGTTTTGCTGTGGCTATGTATCCAGTGGTGAGGTCTATGTATGATCTTTCTCTGGACTTCCTCTCATGTCCTAAGCTCAACATGTCCTATTCTTGCAGCATTCAGCAAGGCCTATTTCAAATGCTGAGCATAGCTGTGCACAGTTTTACACAAAAGCCAGACAGGGGCTTTTCTAGAGGTATGATACGGCTCAACCTACCTGGCTTCTTTAAAACCATCAGAATGCCCCCCTCCCAACTTGCTCCTTCATCACTGATCCAGTAAAGAAACGGCCTTTCCATTAACTCAGTTACTATAATGAGTTAAATTGCCCCCCTCAAATGTGTGTAGCAATTAGGCTGGCCATGATTCTCAGTATTGTATGATTCTCCACCATTTGATGAGATTTTCCTATGTGTTGTAAATTCTGTCACTATGATTCAATAAGATAGATTAGCAGCAGTTATATTAATGAGGTGTATACAACTGGATAGTGTCTTAAGCCAATCTCTTTTGAAATATAGAAAAGAGAAGCAAGCAGAGAGACATAGGGGCCTCATACCACCAAGAAAGCAGCTCCAGGAGCAGAGTACATCCTTTGGACCTGAGGTTCCCGTGCTGAGATGCTCCCAGACGCAAGGGAAGACTGAAACATCACAAAGACTTTCCTCCAGAACCAACACACACAGAAACCCTTTCCATGTAGCTGGTGCCCTGAATTCAGACATGTAGCCTGCTGGACTGTGAGAGGATAAACGTCTCTTTGTTAAAGCTATCCACTTGTGGTATTTCTGTTATGGCAGTTCTAGATGGCCAAAACAGTTGACTAAGCCAGAAACTTGGGCTTTGTTTTTCACATTCCTCTCTCTGTCATGCCAAGTAATGACTGTTTATTTTTCTTAAAACTGCTAGAATCCGTCATCTCTCTCCATCTGCACTGCCATCGGCCTTGTCTAATCTATCGCTTGTACTGTAGCTTAGAGTACCTCCCTTAGTACCCCCAACATTACTGTCCGGCTCCACAAGCACCCTCTGCTCTGTGGCTGGCATGACTTTCATTATATCACACCTTTGCAGCTCCTAAGTCAGTGTAAATGCTAACATTATTATGGATTGAATTGTGCTCCCCCAAAATATATGTTGTGAATCCTAATACTATACTTGTGGGCATCTCAGGATTTTCTTTGTTATTTTAACAAGACCATATCATTATAGGGTGTGTTGAAAGGCAATCATTTTTGAGACATAAAAGATTAGGAGCAAAGAAGCACAGATGGGGAAGATAGATGTCATGCCATATGAAGATTGCCAAGGAACTACAGGATGGAAGCTGGAGACAGGTACCATTCCTTAGAGCTGGTGCCCAGAATTCAGACTTCTGGCCTCCCAAATTGGGAGAACATACACCAGCCTGTAAGTAGCATGTATTACAAACTACTCCACAATTTAGCCCCTGCTAACTTTTCTAGTGTCACCTTTATCCTAATCCCTTCACATCCACTCCAGTCACCTTGAATTTCCTGCCCTTCCTCAAGACCTGGATTTCTGTCTTCAAGACCACACCACATTTCATTCCCTCTATCAGGATTCTCCTAGGTCCTCTCCATCTGGTCTCCCCCACTCATTCTTCAGATCATAGTGTAGATAGTTCCTGTAGGAAATCTCCACTTCCCCTCCAAAATGTGTCAGAACCACTCCCCTATATTACCATGTACCCTGTCTTTATGCTCTGGCAAACCTTGCCCTCTGTGTCTAAATCACGTGTTGACTCATCTTTCCCTTCCAGCCAGAAAGCTCAGAGAAGTTGCAGACTATTCATTATTAAGTATAGCTCTGGGCATGTGGTGGGCACTCAATAAATACTTAGTGTTGTTTGCTTTTCCTTGTCTCTCAGTTTCATTGGCATTGGCCACATCAGCTACAGTTAGTTCCTGAACACGTCCCCCGTGTATCCAGGCTCTCTGCTCCTCCACTGTCTCCTTCTCAAATTCTCCTCTCCTTTTCTCTCAGAAAAAGTTGTTTGAGGCTCATGCCACGGAATGTCACCTCAAAATATTTGACAAAAAGCAGAGGGAGGCTTAGTGCTGCTTTTCTCTTTAAGTCTTCTGTAGTGACAGCAGGAACTGAGAATGTAGTGGATCTGTGTTGCCATGGTAACCGATAACGGTCTAGTCCTTTCGTTTTGTTTGGAGGAGGAGAACATATCCCTTTTCCTACAATTAGTATGCGATGGAGGTTTATCCATCCTACCTTCTGCAAGATACGTAATAGTCCAAAGGACTCATTGTAAATTACCTATTGCTTTATTACCATTCTGGAAACTTACTGCTGCTGGTCAAAACGGCCCGTTGGAACTGACACATATCACTGGGTCCATTCCATTGGTCATCACTCTGGAGTCTCAGAGAATTCTAAAATTTTTGACACAAAGGCTCTGGAGGCAGGCATGTGTATGTGTGTATATGCGTGTGCATGTGTGCACGCTTGGATCTGTTTATGGTGGGGGGACAGGAAAGAAGAGCAATCCATTTTACATTTTTGCCCGCTCTGAACTAGGACACTAACTGTAACAACTCGGGAGCTCTCTGAACACAGGATCATTACTGAAAAGACCAGGAGCAGATTCTCTGAGGCCCGGGAACAGCGTGCATCCTCCTAATTGGCTATTTGAGTGGGAGTTGAAGTTGGCTGCTCACAGACATTTTTGACTCTAAGTAGGGCAGCCACATTTCTAATTCTTAAGTCTGAAAAAAAAGAAATCTTGACATAGAAAGGTATATGTGTGTGTAAGAGAATAAGGGTGGGCAAGAGCTAATGCAAACCCCAGGGAGCAGGTTATACCCCTTTGCATCTTCACATACTTTTTGCTCTAAGGGAAAACAAACAAACAAACAAAAACCCCTTCGACTTGTTGATCCTTTGTCTTCCCTTGAGCAGTTGCTCACTTAGGTCATCTAGTGATACGGAAACCCTGGTGGCATAGTGGTTAAGTGCTACAACTGCTAACCATAAAGGTCGGCAGTTCAAACCCTTCAGGAACTCTGTGGAAACTCTATGGATCAGTTCTACTCTGTCTGTAGTGACCTCCAGGTTGCTATGAGTCGGAACTGACTCAACAGCAATGGGTTTGGTTGGGTTTTGGTCAGGGCTTTGAGGTGGGCATGGTGGCTTACCTTGAAGCCCAGAGAGGCTAATTGCTTTTGTAAGGTCACAAAGCAAGCTCATGGCAGATTAGATGTGTTTACTTCTGTGTCTAATCCGCTGTTTTTAAAACTAGGAAGTGATTAGGCTTAGGACAAATCCTATGAAGATATGGCCCATTAGCATAACAAAGTTTGTGACAGGAGTACAAACTAGTAGTCCAGTGACTATCAAAGGCGCCATCCAAGGGAACCCTCTCGGTAGCTATGTCCTTTGCTGTCTGTCTCCACTGGCCACAACATAAACGCTCTTTCGAGACAAACACTTTTGGGCCAAGTCATGCAAGTGCCAGGAGGGAGGTAGTTTGCCAGAAACACTTTTCCTTTCTAGAATCTGTACCCATGTCATGAATTAAATGTGTTGCTATTGCTGTTGCTATAGTCTCATTTATTTCTCACAGCAACTTGTTGTGGTCAGTAATAATGCGATTCCCATTTTAAAAATGAAGAGTCTCAGAAAGGTTTAGTTTCTTGCTCAAGGTCAAGGAACTAATAACTTGTAGACCCAAACAGGCAGAGAAAGGGAAAAGAAAGAAGAGAAGAAAGGAAAATGCTTCTTGGTTAAGTATTATTCTGCCCACCACATTCTGTGCCCTGTGCTAGACACTTGTATATGCAATACCTGATTTAATGTCACAGTACCCACACACAAGACCTGACAATTAACTCTGTGAACTTAGTTGTTCTAAGTGCTACATATGTCACTGCTGAATATCACTACAGTTACTTTCAAAGTACTCTCCTTTCGAAGCTACGTACCTATGCCACTGTCTAGTCCACACTTCAAAGCAATTTTGGAACTCTTTCTGGAATGGCCATTGTACATGGTGGCAAGTTGGCAAGTTAGTGAACTTAATTGCATAGTTGTGCATAGTTTCCCAAGGAGAGTACTTTGAAGGTGACCATAATGATATTCAGCAATGAGGTATGTGGCACTTAGAACAATTAAGTTTGCAGACTTAATTGTTGGACCAAGTATGCTACCTCTAAGGTAGCATACTGAATGGATTATCAACTGACGCCTTTTGGTAAAATGGCTTTGCATATTGTTCCCATCTTCTTTTGATGCTTCCTGCATCAGTCAACATTTTGCTCCCCAAAGCCTTCAGTATGGAAATTTGAGACTTGACTTTTATCTTGACTTTTGTGCAGCTTGAGAAATGCTGAGCAGTTCTTCCCAAAGAATAGACATTTATTTCCTCACAGTTCAGAGGCTAGAAGTCTGAATTCAGGGTGTCTGCTCTAGGAGAAGGATCTCTCAGTGCTGTTTCTGGGGAAAGATTTTTGTCTCTTTCACTTTCCATAACCCTGGCATTCCTTGGTTCTTTGGTGATCTTTATCATAACATGCCATCTATCTGCACCCTCTTTGTGTATACTTCTATGTCTAATCTGTTTATATAATTCAGAAGGGATTAAGTTTAGGACAAACTTTACAGAGATATGGCACATTAACATAACAAATAAGACTCTATCCCTAAATGGGATTATAACTGTTAGGATTCTAACACATGTTTTTGAAGGAACCAGATAAATCCATAACACAGGGTAAACAGAATTCTGGAGACCACGCAGCAAATAAATAACAAAGTAGGAACACTAACCCAATTCAATCCCATCAGGCAAAGTCTGTGTTCTTAGACTTTATACCATACTACTTCCACATGCAGCATTAGCGACTTCAGTATTAAAAAGCTGCAGGAGAACAAATACTGTACAGCAGCTTTGGGCTGAAGGAAGACTGGGAGCTCTTAGTTTTCTATATGTGGGTGTGGAAGGTCAGGATTGGAATTCTTGCACAGGAATCAGTGTTCTAGCACATTCAGTGTAACGTGCTGTCAAATTAGTGAAAGGGTGCAAACATCCACCCCTTATTAGCTGTGTCACACTGGGCAGACTGTCTACCCCCTGGGCTTCTGTTTTGCCATATGTGAAGTACAGTGATTGGGCTAGATTCACATTCCCCAGTCTTTCACCAGTTGCTGTTGCGTATATGACAACCGGCAACCTCATGTGTGTCAGAGGAGAACAGTGTTCCATGTGATTTTCTATGGATGAGTTTTTGAAAGCAGATTGCTAAGCCTTTCTTCCAAGGTGCCTCTTGCTCAAATTTTTTTTTAGCAGCCAAGTATATTAACCGTGTGCACCACCCAGCACCTCCTTGGACTAGATTAGGATTGGCAAATAGACTCCAAATCATATGCCAATGCTGATGAATTAATTATAGCAATGGTCTCATACAACATTCGCCCTTTTGTGGCTGCCTAGAACTCTGCATTGTACAGGACTTGAGACTACACATATGCCATGATCAACTGGTGGTCTTTACCTTGGGCATTGGAGGTGGCAGTGGTGGCACACATGGTATTGATGTGCCATCCTAAACCTGGATGAAGTGTGAACACTTAGAGGTTTATCATCCTGCTTAGCCTTTTGCAAAGCAATGTTTTCATTTAGTCTATATTTGCTGCAGTAATAAATTCTCATACTCCACATGGATCTTGATTTTCAGGGTGCAAGGAAGAACACTCCTAGATTCATTTGTCAAAAATTTTCTGAACAAATACATCTTTCTCCTCCCAGTCCTAGGATAATGGACTTCAATCATTTCAAAGTTTTGCTTGTATCATTCCAGATTAAAAAAATTCAGTCTATTTTCTCTTTCTTAATCATTGCAATAGAATAATGGATGTTAGGGTAAGAAGAATGTTTTTTGATTTCTCGAAAAATTCATAATTTTTCACTTTGAAAAGAAGACTAGCTAAAGTCAATGTAATTGAAATCTATGGATTTGCAACCAATAAAGTCAAAGGGATATGGGGTTTCTAGTGAAATACCCCGTGTTGAAGGTGCTTCTTTGGAAAACTGAGTGAAGATCAGTACTTACGGAAGATACTTTCACATTACAATCTGAAGAACATTTGGAGTTTCCTGCAAGTAGTTCATGGTGGCTGCAGAGACTACAAGTGGGGGCATGTTGGTTGGGTAAATTCCTTTCACACTTTGCACTCATCTTTTCATATTTTCTACTTTATTAATAAAGTTTCCCTGTAAGATTTGGTGTGAAGAATAATTTTGAAAACCATGTATTTAGATAACGGAAAGTACTGCTTTGCATAACAGCCAATTGAATTACCAAATCCATTATACTAAAGAGTGCTTCAGAGAACTGTTAAAGAAAGAAAATTATTGATTCAAAAAGTTATGGCCATTTTCTGAAGGATAAGCCAAAGACAGCTATCAGAGGAGCTCTATTACCATGAGAAAAACTTCCACCCTCTTCTGGATCCACACTGTGGTGGAACTCAGTATGGTAAGTCTAGATTACTAGCCTCGAAATTGCCCTTGTCTAGATGGCACTCTGCTTAGTCCTAAAATAATCTTTCTAGAAGCATCCTTGTTATTTACACAGAAAATAGTATGTTTGCTTCTGAGGTAGTACGAGCATTGAAGATGTAGCAACTGCTCGGAATCAATGAGCTTTGATTTACAAAGCAGCATCACTGATACATGATAATTAAAATCTCACATTAGTTATTATTCTATTTGCTTTGCTGAGTAACGTGCACACATGTGCAGACAGACACACAGCAAGGTATCACTCTTATTCTCAATGAATTTTAAGAACTTTCTTGTTTCACATCAAAGTAAAGGTAGTTTTGAAAACCAAAAGAGACAGAGGGTTTTAAATGAGCAATGACTACCATTTATATAACCTGTATTATGAGGTAGATATCACGAGAAATAACTACAATAATAATACTAACAACAGCTAACACTTACTAGTCCTCATCTTGTGCCAGGTACTGTTAAGCTTTATGTGTGTTAATTAATTTAACCTGTTGCCAACTGCACTCTTATTATCTTTATTTTACAGATGAAGAAACTGAGGCACAGATTCTATAAGGAGAGGTGAAATTAGGATATGAATGTAGACAGCCTGTTTCAGATTCCATGATCTGAACCACTGTTTCATAGTTTCTTATTGTTCAAAGTTATTTACAGAAAATATCTTATTAAACCATTGCAATAATGATCTTACTCTACAGAAATTGAGGTTCATAGATGTGAAGAAAATTGCCCAAGGTCATACAGCTAGGAAGTTATTCAAGCAGGTTGTGAATCCAGGTTTGAGCTCAAATTTTGTACTAATTTCTACTGCAACAGGCAGCTTCACATGTATAATATAAATTATAGCCACTTTCCATAATTTATACAGATGTAGAGAAAATTGATGGTAAGATGACAAAAAGTCTGTCAAAGAGTACCACAATCATCTTTCCAAACACCAATCATGTAAATTACTGACTCTCAAACCCATGTTTAATCTACACCAAAGAAGAAGGTTTTCTTGCTGGGTAAATGAATCTGTCATGATGAATTGCAGTCTTCACACAGTTCAAGATTTTATTGTTTTTTGTTGAGGAAAAAGACATTGGAGAGTCAAAACAAATAAGCTTCTAAAGACATGTAATCAGGGTACAAGTGTCCATGTGAAATGAAACTCAAGGATGATGGCTTTGGAGATTCAGGGGATGGTAAAGATGCACTCAGACACTATCTCTTAAAAGATGGTGACTGGCATGACCTCTGAGCTATGCCTTTGACTCTGAAATGATTGGTGTAACTCCATCCTGACTTAATGATGAAGATTATCCTAGACAGGGCCACCAGTGTCATGAGTGTGCAATTTCTGAACAATCATTGCCTTTTCAGTTACTTGTGAATGGGCCCTGACTGCTGACCGATGACACAAGTAGCATGTTCCTAAAGATGACAGAAGTTAGGGGGTCTCCCTGGCTGGCATGAAAGGAGGCAGGCACTCTAGTGGCCGCCGTAGTCAACAAAGAGCAATAAAAAATGATGCTATCCTCTGTATGGCAGCTCATCAAACAGGGAAAGGGAGCTAAAGGACACAGACTTGTAATTTGGGACACAGAAAGACTATCTTTTCATTTAATTTATGTTATTTTCTACAGTTTTGTTGATGTGTAATAAGCTACACATATTTAAAATGTGTAACTTGATGAATTTTTTATAGATGTAGTGGTTAAATCCTACATCTGCTAACCAAAGGTTAGCAGTTCAAGTCTGCCAGGTGTTCCTTGGAAACTCTACGGGGCAGTTCTATTCTGATGCATAGGGTTGCTATGAGTCATAATCGACTCAACAGCAGTGGCTTTGGCTTTGGCTGTATTCATGAAATCATCACTGCAATCAAGGTAATGATCAAATCCATCATCCCAAGAAGTTTTCTTATATTCTTATTTTCTCTTATAATCCTCACCCCACAGCTTAGTTTGTGTTTTCTAAAATACATAAGTTAAATCATACCACACATAGTCTTCTTTTGATATGGCTTGTCTGGCTTCTTTTACTCAGTATAATTATTTTGAAATTTATCCAGTATGATTCTGTGTGTCAGTGATATGCTCCTTTTTACTGTCTGGATATATCACAGTTTGTTTACCTATTCCCCTGTTGATGGGCATATGGATTGTTTCCAGTTATGAGCCATTACAAAGAAAGCTGCTCTATACATTTGTATGTAAGCTTTTGTGTGGATTAATGTTTCTCTTTTCTTGGAGTAAATATTTAGGAGAGGAATGGCTAGGTCAAATGAAGGGCACATGTTTAACTTTTCAAGGAAGTATTGAACTGTTTTGCAAAGCTATTTTATCATTTTGTATCCCCACCAGCCCACTGTAAAGATTTCATTTGCTCTATATTCTCAATAACAACTTTGTATGCTTAGTCTTTGTAATTTTTAGCCAGTCTAAGTAGATTTATACTGGTATCTCATTGTAGTTTTAATTTTTATTTCTTTAATAACTAAAGATGTGGCTCATCTTTTTTTATTTGCTCTGTGTGTATAAAACTAAGAAGGAACCTGTTGCTCTCAGTTCTGACTCATAGTGACCCGCAGTGACCCTACAGAACAGAGTAGAGCTGCCTGGCAATGGAGTTTCCAAGGAGCTGGTGATGGAGTCAAGCTGCAGACTGTCTGATTTGCAGCTGAATGCTGAACCACTGTCCCACTGGGGCTCCGTATATACATATTACATGTGTGTGTACAGATGTGTATATGTGTGTGTGTATGTGTGTGTGCAGTATCTGTTCAAATATTTTCCTATTTTTTAAGTGGGTTGTTTTCAGTATTCAGCTACAAGTTCTTTATATACTTTACATAAAAGTCCTTTGTTGGATACATGTTGAACAAATATTTTCTCTCAGTTTATAGCTTTTTTAAAAAATTTGATAACAGTGTCTTTCGCAATGCAAACTATTTTGATTTTATGAAGTCCAAATTACTGATTTATTTCTTTTACAGTCTACGCTTTCATGTCATATTAAGAAATCTATGCCAAGCCTGTGGTCACTGTGATTTTCTCCTAGAAATTTTGTAAATTTAGGTCTAATATTTAGGTTATGACCCATTTTGAGTGAATTTTTGTTTATGGTGTGAAACAGGGTCAAGGTTTGTTTTTTTGCTCGTGTCTATCCATTGAACTTGTTGTACCCTTTGTCAAAATTAATGGTCTATATGCATGTGAGTCTATTTCTGGACTTTTAACTCTGTTCTGTTGATGGATATGCAGACTCATATTTGGTATGAAAACAGTCAGCTTTCCTGGAAGACATTGATCATAGGAATCTTTATTGGCTTTAAAAGCAGATGTCACCAAATTAAATGACAATGGAAGTGATACTTGATACATGGATAGAAAATACGTTAGATTGATGTAAAAGTTCATTAGAATATAAACATTGTGAGACTAGAGATATTGGATTATTCATCCTTCATCCCAATTAATGAATTGAAAAATTAGACATGATGTAGTTAGAAAATAAATCAGGCATTCTAAAATCTAGTTGCATTCTAAATTCTAGTGTTGCTCACTAGAATTTGAGTGAGGGATACAGTTAGTCTTCTGAATTTTTGGTTTTAAGAAAGGGAATTATTAAAACAGATAGGTATACAAACACTGGAAAGTAAGACTGGTAAGGATAGGGGAGTATATAGGCTATAAAGGTTAGACACGTGGCTACAACCTCTTTACCGATATTTTGGGCTGTTTTATTTTGCAAATTTCTTGGCATAGGTAAGTGAGTGCTTTCTGCTTTGATCCATTGGTCAAAACATGTCAATCTGTATTCCATGAATCCTGGTGCCTTGTTTTTCAACAATGTGCATTTGGACCTTTTCCTACAATACTCTCAGTTCTTGTTCATCTACTATCTCCTGAAATAATTGAATGTCGACCAGTCATTTTTAGTACAATGATTCTATTTGCTCCTTATATCTTCTTTTGATGCTTCCTGTGTCTTTCAGTATTTTCCTATAGAATCATTCAATATTGCAATTCAAAGCTTAGAATTCTTCAGTTCTTCCAGCTTAAGAAATGACAAATGCGTTCTTCACTTTTGGTTTTCTGACTCCAAGCCTTTGCATCTTTCATTATAATACTTTACTTCGTCTTCTAGAGTAATCTTTTAAATATGCTGGTCAACTCTTTAACTTCATTATTTTTTTCATTTGCTTTAGTTACTCTGCAATCAAGAGGAAGTCTCAGAGTTTCTTTTGACACTCATTTTGAGCTTTTTCTTCTTTCTTGTCTTTTTAATAAACTTTCTTTCTGTATGCTGTACTTGATGCCATTCCATAACTTGTCTGGTATTTCATCATTGGGGTTCAATGTGTCATATCAGTTATTGAGACAGTCGCCAAATTCATGTGGGATATATAGAAACCGCAAAAACCAAACCCATGGTCAGTGAGTCAATCCTGACTCATAGTAATCCTGTAGAACAGAGTAGAACTGCCCTAGGGAGTTTCCAAGGAGCACCTAGAGGATTTGAATTGCCAACCTTTTGGTTAGTAGCTGTAGCACTTAACCACTATACCACTCAAGACCATGCTTTGGTTGCCTTGGACTTGTTTTAATTTTCTTCTGCTTCAACTTGAACTTGCACATGAGGAATTATTAGTCTGTTTCACAGTTTGCTCTGGCCTTGTTCTGACTGGTGATACTGAGCCTCTCTGTCATCTTTTTTTCCACAGATGTGCTAGATTCGATTCTTGTATCTTCTGTCTGGCAGGGTCCATGTCTTTAGTTGACGTTTATTTTGTTGAAAAAAATGCGTTTGCAATGATAATGTCATTGGTCTTGCAAAATTTTATTATATGATTTCTAGCATTATTTCTATCATGAAAAACCAAAACCCAAACCAAAACAAACAATAATAAATCAAAACCAACTGTTGTCTAGTCCACTCCAACTCATAGCAACCCTATATTTTTCAACTACTGATCCTTCTTTGTTTCCATTTTTTGCATCCAGCCTTAGAGATTATCAATGCATGTTGATTGCATGTTTGATCATATTTAGATTACAGAAGTTGTCAAAATAATCTTTAATTTCTTCATCTTTGGCATTAGTGGGTGGTATGTAAATTTGAATAATAGCTGTAGGGACTGGTCTTTGTAAATGTTTAAATATTGTCTTATCATTGACAGCATTGTACTTCAGGATAGAAGTTGAAATTTTCTTTTTTGACAATATATGCCATGTTGTTCCTTAATTTGCCATTTCTGGCATATTACACTAGCAGTTGTCTGGTTCAAAATGCCTAATAGCAGTACATTTCAGTTCACTACTGTCTAATATACCAATCTCTATGCATTCCATTTCATTTCTGACAATTTCCAGTTTTCCTATATTTGTACTTTATAATTCTAATTACTAACAGATGTTTGCAGCTGTTTTTTCATGTTCTGAGTTGTACTGTACCATCAGACAATGGTCCTGAAAGCTTTACTCTATTCACATCATTAAGGTTGACTCCCATTTTGAAGAGGCAACTCTTTCCCAGTTGTATCTTGAATGCCTTCCAACCTAAGGGGCTCACCTTCTGGCACTATATCAGACAGTGTTCCCCTGTTATCTATAAGGTTTCACTGACTAATTATTTTCAGAAGTAGATTGTCAGTTCCTTCTTTCTAACCTGTCTTTGGAAGACAGCTTCCTGGCCAACTGAATGAAAAGATCCTTATTTGTGCCCATTCCAAAGACAGGGAATCCAACAGAATGTGGAAATTATTGAATAATGTCATAATATTACAAGCAAGTAAAATTTTTCTGAAGATAATTTAAAAATGGATGCAAAACTATGTCAACAGTGAACCACCAGAAATTCAAGCCAGATTCATAAGAGGACATAGAACAAGGGATATTGTTGCTAATGTCAGACACGTCTTGGCTGAAAGCAGAGAGTACTAGAGAGATGTTTACCTGTGTTTCATTGACTATGCAAAACATTTGACCATGCAAATCATCAAAAATTATGGATAAAATTGTGAAGAATGGAAGTTCCAGAACAGTTAATTGTACTCATGAGGAACCTGTGCATAGGCCAAGAGGCAGTCATTCAAAAAGAACAGGGGATACTGTGTGGCTTAAAGTTAAAAAATGTGTATGGCAGGGTTGTATCCTTTCACTGTACTTATTCAATCTGTATGTTTAGCAAATAATCTGGAATGTGGACTATAAGGATGTGGCATCAGGGTTAGAGGAAAACTCATTAACAACCTGTGATATCCAGATAACACAACTGTGCTAGCTGAAAGTAAAGAAGACATGAAATACTTACTGATAAAGCTCAAAGACAACAGCCTTCAGGGTGGATTACACCTCAGCCTACGGAGAACAAAAATCCTCACAAATCACCCAGTAAGTAACATCATGATAAATGGAGGAAAGACTGAAGTTGTCACTTTACCTGGATACACAATCAACACTCATGGAAGTAGCTGTCTAGAAATCAAACACACTGCACTGGGCAAATCTGCAAAAGACCTTTATAAAGTATTAAAAAGCAAAGACATCATTTTGAGGACTAAGGTGTGTCCGACCCATGCCATGGTATTTTCAATCACCTTGAATGCATGAAGAGCCCTAGTGGCTCAGCTGTTAACAAAAGTCTGGTAGTTCAAATCCATCAGTGGCTCCTTGGAAACCTCTGAGGCAATTCTACTCTGCCCTTAAGGTGCACAGTGAGTTGCAATAGATTTGGTGGCAATTAAAAAAAAAAATTTAACAAATGCATGTGAAAGCTGGAGAATGTATAATGAATATCAAAGAAGACTTGATCCATTTGAATTATGGTATTGGTGAAGAATACTGAATATGCAATGGACTATCACAAGAACAAACAAATCTGTCTCGGAATAAGTACGACCAGAATGCTCCTTATAAAGGAGGATGGTGAGACTTTGTCTCAGGTACTTTAGACATTTTATCAGAAGAGACCAGCCTCTGGACATCACACTTGGTAAAACAGAGGGTCAGGGAAAAGAGGAAGCCTCTCAGCAGAATAGGTTGTCACAGTAACAATGGACTCAAACATAGCAATGATTGTGAGGATGACAGAAGACGAGGCAGTGTTTTGTTTTGTTGTGCATAGGGTTGCTATGAACTGGAATTGGCTGGATGGCACCCAACAACAGCAATAAGAAGAGTTCTTTACTGTATGGGGCTGTCCTCAGCGGTGCAGTATATTTAGCAGTATCCTCATCTTCTGTCTGCCAGATGTTAACAGCACCCCTTTCACAGGTTGTGGCAACCAAAAATTTCTCTACAAGTTGTTAAATGTCTTCTGGGAGACAGAATTCATGTGGTTGAGAACACTGCTGCAGTGGGAACAGTATTATTCACCATAGTATGCTATAGAGGGACAACAATTTCAATAGCAAGAAGAACTTCATTTAACAGTCAGAATCACCAACAAATGAACCCAGCTGTCTAGGGTAGGGGTTAAAGTGAATTTTCAATTATTATATATATCAACAGTAGGCAAAACGCCTACTCTTCACTTATGAACTATCTTGTTATCTGACATTTCACAGTGATGACAATAAATGGAAAAAAGCTTCTGACTTTTTTGCATTAACAGAGGATGTATGACAGTAACAAATGCCCAAGTGCAAGTTGAGAGTAACACTGGGGTTATGATGGTTAATGTTAGATGTCAATTTGTGGTGTCAGTTTGGCTAGTCCATGATTCTCAGGTGTTTGATACTTACGTAATGATATACCTTGCCAGTTATGTAATGGTGTAATTTGTCAGTTATGTAATGATGTAATCATCTTCCACTTCATGATCTACTATGATCATCCTCCATTTTTTGCATAATGTTGATTATTCCATAACAACCTGGTCTTTGAAACTTAACCACGCCAATAAGTGAGGAATAGGTATGTTTTAAACACTGACAGCTGAAGCTGAATGTAGAAGCCTCAATTATCTGTAACTGGGGTATAGTAATGTCAGTTCCATAGTTTTCTGTGAAGACCAAATGAGATAATGTACATGAAGCCCCATTACCAGCACCTAAAACAAGACAAAGCAAACAAACAAACAAAAAATCAAATCATATTGGTTTCAACTAGATTTCTAACCCATGGTCACCTATGAGTTTCAGAGGAAACCTGTTCCTTAGGGTGTTTAATGCTTGTAACCTTTCAGAAACAGATCACCAAGTCTTTCTTTTGAGGTACCTCTGGATAATTTTAAACTGTCAAGCTTTTGATGGGCAGCTGAATGTTTAATCACTTGTACTTTTGGACAACACCTAACACACAGTCTATATGCATGTTGGATATGGTTTTGTTATTACTGTAAAGCAGAAGCACTTGCAATTTATATACTAGGAAGCTTCCAGCACTTCCCATTTTCTTCCCAGTTCTTTTGTAAGGGAAGAGAAGATGCTTTTTTGATGAAAACGTTGACAGAGAAGGTGATGATTACTAGTGATCAGGGACATGGTACCTTGAAAAGCTTCAGTCCCCTTTTTGTGATTCTGTCTTTCTGTCTCCAAATAGTAAACAGGTGTAGGCAAACCAGGTTAGGTGTTACTAGCACTCGTCTCACAGGTTGTAGGGGAAAACCTTCTAGTTCTAGTTTCTCCCTTTTTTATCTAATTCAGTATACCTGAGTTAGGTGAGTGCACATAGAGGTCCTCGTGGACCTGGTCATATCTCTTTTCACAGGGCTGTTTCTCTGTACTGGGGCCACAATTTAGATGTGGAATAAAGAGAGAAAGGAACCCTTGTGGTGTAGTGGTTAACTGCTACAGCTGCTGATCAAAAGGTTGGTGGTTTGAATCCCCCAGGTGCTCCTTGAAAAGTCAATGGGGGAAGTTCTACTCTGTTCTACGGGGTTGCTATAAGTCAGAATCAACTTGACAGCAATGAGTTTGGGTTTTGGGTGAGAGGGTGAGAGAGAGAGAGAGAGAGAGCAGTTAGCAAGTGCATGTAATTTGTGATCTAACCTAACCTTTTTTTTTTCAGCTGACATTTCCGTAGTCTTAGTTTTCTAGGGCTCCCCTAACAAAGCCACAAAGTGGGTGGCTTTGAAGAACAGGAATTTATTTTCTCAGCATTCTGGAGGCTAGAACTCTGATCTTAGGGAACCAGCAAGGCTATGCTCTCTGTCAACTCTGGGGGAAGGTCCTCCCTGGTCTCTTACAGCTTCTGGCACCTCTGGGCACTCCTTTGTCAAGGGATCCTCACCTGTTGTCTTCCTGCCCCTGGTGTTGGTCAGCTTCGACTGGTGTTTCGGAGCAGGATTAGGACATCCTACTCTGGTAAGATTTTCTTAACTCAACAGATAACAACTATAAAGACAAACTCTATTTCTCTAAACAAGGTGTAAGTGTTAGGACTTGAATATACCTTTTGGGGGGAATACAATTCAATCCATCTAACAGCAGCTGTCAATAACATAGTCCATGCATTCCTTTTTGTTGTTAACCATTATATATGATTTTTTTTGAAAAACGCATAACATGCTAGAAAGATTGGAGAGGTAGATTTCAGCCTCTTAGGGTCCCATACTCAATATCCACAACCCAAACCAAAACTCTCCGCTAATGAATTGAGTCTGACTCATAGTGACTCTATAGGATGGAGTAGAAAAGCTCCATAGAGTTTCCAAGAAGTGCCTGGTGAATTCAAAATGCTGATCCTTTGGTTAGCAGACATAGCCCTTAACCACTACACCAGCAGACTTTACTTATAACCACAAAATTACTGTTAAATCATCAACTCAATTCATAATAATTATCATTTGATCTTTAGAGCTCTTTTCACTTACAAAAATTTATGATTCAAGAATCTGGAAAAGAAGTTTGGTGTTGTCTTGCAGGGTCATTTTAAGCTCTGTTTTCTCCAGGTTTGTCTTACTATTTGAGTTAAACAAATTCTAGGCACACACACTATTAAATATTTGTGACCTTTGTGATAAGGAAAGCCCTCCCTGGAATTTGTCTGGTGGATCTACCTGTCTGTATATATTTCCAAATTTTTTAATGACAGCTCATATTTTGAATAACATCTTAAAAGGAATCACAGGTAAGTGTTAGAAGATATGTCAAAGCTTTAAACCTGTTAACAAGAGAATAACTTTGTCACTCATGAATGATGTGCCCCTAATTATCTTTTACTGAATGCCGAATGTACAAAAAGAAAATAAGACAGTAAGTTTTTTTTCCCCCTTCAAAGGTTTTTTTATCCATATGTTTTACTGAACACAATAAGGGATGGGTGAATATCTAGGTCTTTTTAAATCTGATCTTTTCAAGCTGCCAAGCTCAAATCTTATGGACATTTACAGCTATAGAGGAAACCCCGGTGGCTTAGTGGTTAAGTGCTATATCTGCTAACCCAAAAGTTCGAATCCCTTGATGGCAGTGGGTTTGGGATTTTTTTTTTTTTTTTAAACAGCTATACAGGAAAACCCTGGTGGCATAATGGTTAAGTGCTACATCTGCTAACCAAAAGGTTGGCCATTCAAACCTATTAACTGCTCCTTGGAAACTACGAGGCAGTTCTGCTCTATACTATAGGGTTGCTATGAGTCCGAATTGACTCAGCAGCACTTTTTTCTTTCTTTTTTTGTAGTTATAGTGGAGTCCCTCAGTAGTGCAAATGCTTATTCACTCTACTACTAACTGAAAGGTTGGTAGTTCAAAGCCCCCTAGAGAAAGTGCCTAAGAGGAAATGCCTAGTGATATGCTTCTGAAAGGTCATAGTCTTGAGAATCCTACAGACTGTGGTCCTATTTTGACACCTATGGGTTTGCCATGAGTCAGAATCAACTCAATGGCATTGGATTTATTTTTTGCTTTTACAGCAATAGCTTGTGCAAAAGCAGCCAACTGTCTGCAACTAAAGGGAAATCCATCTGTCTGCTTTCTCCTGCTCTGTATCTTACTTCCCCATTTTCGTCATCTCCAGGCAAACATTTTATTCTCCACCTCCCATCATCACCAACACAACTGTTTTGTACTCAGAAATACTTTCTTCTAGAGATCACAAATCTGTGATGACAAATTACCAACAAATCTGATGATTGCATTTATTTCCTTGTTTGTTTTTAATAAAGTAACTTTTCATTCCTCATTTTTGTTCTGACTTTGCTCCATAATTTGCTTGTTAGTAAGAATGCTGGAGTCTCTCAAGTCCAATGGCAGGGGCAATAACTAGACTGTGCTCAGAGGGCCTGGCTCACACTCTCAGAATTGTCTACCTTGGTAATAGAGGAAGTACCAGCAGTTTTAGAAATATGGCTCCTAAATTCTAGACATCAAGAGAGGGATCAATTTCCATTCTTATTCTTGAGAAATCTAGCCATCTGAGTACCTTACTGCCCACAGAACACGAGTTAACAGCTCTATTTATTTACTGCAAATAGGCCCTTCACAAACACAACAGTGCTGCTAATATTTCAGTGAAAGAAAGTGTGACTGGGTTTTAAATTGTGTGCTTGCAGCTGGAAATAAGCAATAACTGAGCAGGTCAGAATCCATCTACCCAAATCTTACTTTCTGTGTATTCCCAAATACACAGGAATTAAACAATACCTGCCAATTGACCCAAATGCCCCAGTCAATAAAACTAGGCTTCTTAAACTAGGGTGCTAGAGTTTTGCTACCATAAAGTTTCCAGAGAAGTTTGGGAGCTGACTGATGATGGCCAATATCAAAAAACAAAGCAAAAAAACAAAAAAACCCAAACTGAAACCCAAACCAAAAATCAAACCCATTGCCTTCAATTCTGACTCACAACAATGCTACAGGACACAGTAGAACTGTTCCATAGAGTTTCCAAGGAGAGCCTGGTAGGTTTCAACTACCCATTTTTTTTTTTGGTTAGCAGCAGAGCTCTTAACCCTATGCCACCACGCCTTCTGATTTTCCAATAAAGATCATTAAAAAGAAAATAAACAACAAACTGCCTTGACCAAGACTTTTAAAAATTTTGTTAATAAGATAGGAAGAATGTGACCTTAGAATAGATAATCATTTCTTTATGTGAAACAGGATGTGCCTCGGTAGTGCAAATGGTTTGTACTCGACTACTAATCTAACAGGAGGTTTGAACTCATCCTGCAGTGCCATGGAAGAAAGGTCTGGTGATCTACTTTCACAGAGATTACAGTCAAGAGAACCTTATGGAGCTGTTCCACTCTGACACATATGGGTTGCCATGAGTCAGAACTAACTTTATGGCCATTTTTTTTTTTTATTTCTTTCTACATGAAATAAATTTAGCTTTATAAAAATGTATTACAGTGTCTTTATTTTTCTCATTTGGCTGAAGTCTGACTCTAGGACGCCAACCTTGCTACACCATACCCTCAGACACATTCATCCAGCACATTGTAAAAAGCCCTGGAGTGCAACACCTGCCCCAACTCAGGCTCTGGGTTATTTTCCAAACTTAGTGGAGGAGTTCCAGGATCTCAAGTCCATCTGGGTCAATATTTCACCCCTTCTCATCCCTGAGGCACAAGGGCAATCTGAAGAAGCACTGTTCTGGATGGTATGGCAAAACCAGTTTTCTTTGGCTAAATACTCTCAGTGGGTCAGTTCCTATGCGTAATGCTTACTGTAACAAGAAATAGGGTAGGTGTTTTTATTTCCTTTTTACAAATGAAGAAACTGTGCTTTAAAGAGGTTATATAATTTGCCTGTGTTCACAATGCCATATACTGGTAATTCTGGGATTTAAACCCATGCTTATCTGCCTCCAAAATTTTCAATTTGGAATTAAAAAATTCTGTGGCTATGAAATAGATTATAGCTATGACTTCAGCACAAGCAAACATTGATACTTTACTTCCAACAGTAGGGAAACACACAAACCAACAAACAAAACAAACTAAATCCTGAGAAAACCCCAAAAGTAACAGATCTCCCTGACATATCTAGTCCCCCAAGTATGAGGAGTGACAATTAAGTTTGTGAACTCATCCTAGAAAAAGTGCTAGATATTTTATTGCTGAATATCACTACACTCACCTTCGAAGTACTCCCCTTGGGAAGCTTTGTACTGACACTACCCTTCAAAGTAATTTTGGGTTTCTGTTTCTGGAATGGCCATCAGACCTGTTTTTCTATTATCCTTGATATCCTGAATGTCATCAAAATGACTTCCTTTCAATATTTCCTTTGTCTTTAGGCAAAGAAAAAAATCATTGGGGGCCAGATCAGGTCAGTAGGGAGGGTGTTCCAAAATACGGTTATTTATTTATTGTTTACAAAATCCCTCACAGACAAGTAGACAGTTAAGTTTGTGAACTTGCCACTGTGCCACTATGTACAATGGCCATTCCAGAAAGAGTTCCAAAATGGCTTTGAAGGGTAGGCTAGGCACTGGTGTCAGCGCATAGCTTCCCAAGGGGAGTACTTGAAGGTGTCCGTAGTGATATTCAGCAATGTGGTATGTAGCACTTAGAATACTTAAGTTTGTGGACTTAATTCAGACCTTGTATTAGGACATTAAAACCTCGATGATTTCATATGAACCTTGATTCTCTATAAAAGCAGTTTAATCTTGAATATTTGCTATGCTGATGTCTGTGGATATGCCCTGACCTTTGTGAATATGATAATCATGTGAGAACGTTGCCCTTATTCTATCATGAGCAGACAAACATAAACTTGGTATCCTTGGAAATTTTGTTTTTATCATCTTAAATACTTGAGTTTTGCATTTGGTGAAACTGACCTTCTGAAGTGCGACTCCTTTGTACTTCTTACAAGTAAACGGCTCCTTTTCTTTCCTGTTTCTGTCTCTCAATAGTTAGTTATCACTTCACAGTCTTCCGGGAGATCCTGGTGGCTTAGTGGTTAAGTGCTATAACTGCTAACCAAGAGGCTGGACGTCCAAATCTGTCAGGTGCTCGTTGGAAACTCTATGGGGCAGTTCTACTCTGTCTATAGCGTAGTTATGAGTTAGAATTGACTCAATGGTAATGCATTTGGGTTTTTTTTTTTCCTTTTTCACCATCTTCCAGGTTTTCTTGACTCTGTTTCCAAACCCTAATGAATATTGGTTCTTAAAACTCCTTGT
Organism: Heterohyrax brucei; assembly: GCA_028571685.1. Taxonomy (NCBI): domain Eukaryota; kingdom Metazoa; phylum Chordata; class Mammalia; order Hyracoidea; family Procaviidae; genus Heterohyrax; species Heterohyrax brucei. Next base: position 179,634,304 of record CM053141.1, read on the forward strand.
ACAAGTGCATGAGTCTTTTGTCTTTCTTGCAGTTAGGCCAGCCTTATACTTTGCTTCCTGTTCATTGTTGTCGCTGTAATTATCAGACCCTCCTTTCCTTTTATGTTCTTCCTTTTCTTTCTCTTTAAGGCTATTATGCAATTACTGTATGCCTTCCTTACCCACCTGTCAGTTTATGATGGTATTGTTGTGGCTTGCATGTTACTGAGATGCTGGAAGTTCTCCAACTGGTATTTCAAATGCCAGCAGGGTCATATATGATGGACAGGTTTAAGCAGAGTGTCCAGACTAAGACAAGGAAAACAGTCTTGGTGATCTACTTCTGAAAATTAGCTGAGGAAAACCCTATGGATGAAAAAAGACCATTATCCAATACAGTGTCTAACTTGAAGATACTCAAAATACACAGTGGCTGCAACAGTGGGCCCAAACATGCCAAGCACTGTAAAGATGATACAGGACCAAGCAATGTTTCTGGGGTACAAGGGGTCACCTTGAGTTGAAGCCTACTCAATGGCAACAAACAACAGCTAATAACAGCATGCCTGGAATTTTGCTCAATTCTTTACACATCAATATGTCTAATTGTTTCTGGAACATATGTGACAATAGTTACTTTTTTTTTTTTTTTTAAGATAACTAAGGTTTAGACAGATAATACTGTTCACCTAAACTCGAATGGCCCATAAGTGGTGGAACCGGGAATGTAACTCAGGTCTGTCCATAATCTTTGTTGTTAACTTCTTCATACTTCCCTTTCTGTTTATCCCACAATTTCTTTGACTACTCATTCCCCGAGACCTGGAGTAAAGGCCTTTAGCCTTGTTTTCCTGGTCCACAGGGAAGTCTCTGAACTTATCTAACATTTAATCAGTGCCATCATATTAGGAGTTATCCTGTTTTGTTTCATTTGCCACTCATCTTTTAAGTGCCCCTTCTTGTTTGCTAAAATGGTTAGCTAACTGGGAACCCTCAGGCAAGCTAGAGCTAACTGGGAAACAATATATGCCAACTAAGAGCATTCTAGTTTTACAGCTAATGAATATACATACAGGTAGAACTTCCAAGAAGTTACCCAGGGTGGGTCCGCACCTTTGAGAACACCCAAAAGGATCTGTTCAGGAAGCTAATAGGTCTCAGTGGCCTAGCAACATGACCTCAGCTAACTTGTTCTTCATTCTTTCTTTCCACAAATGCTTAGTGAGTATGCAAGCTATGCCAGGTATGCTGGGAGATACTGGTTTAACAGTAAAAGACAACCCCAATTCTGATTCATAATGACCTCATGTGTATTGCAGTGTAGCTGGGCTCCACAGGGCTTTCAATGGTTGATTTTTGAAAGTTGATCCCCAGACCTTTCTTCTGAGGTGCTTCTGGTGGACTCAAATCTCCAAATTTGGGGTCCTATTGGGGATGCAGTGATAAATAAAAGATTACAGGTAAGGCTCTATGAAACAGGTATCTCAGCCTTGAGTTGGCCTCCTCGTAAAAGGAAAGAAAGAGATCTTCCCCAGTGGAAACAGAGGTGCTTATGAGGTCACTCTGACCATCTCCCATCAAATTTGTATCCTTCTCTGTAAGTGCCAGATTTTTATCTCTTTCTGGCCTAGTTATTAAGTGCTGCAGCTGCTAACCAAAATGTTGGCAGTTCAAATCCACTGGCACTTCCTGGAAACTCTATGGAGCAGTTCTACTGGGTTCTATGGGGTTGCTGCGAATCGGAACCAACTCTACAACGGTGGGCTCCGTTTTGTTTTCTGAGCATTCAGAGGCAGAAGCTGGAGCAGTACAGGGCGCATTTGTTCAACGGAGGCGAGAAGATGGCCATTTGAATCCTTAACAAATTATCCTAATAGCTCCAATCCCATCCCTCTCCCCTGCAAAATTTCCCAGACTGCCCTGCTTCTCTTCTGATGGGCTGTGGTGGTGATGAAGACTGACGGCAGAGCGGAAATGTGTGTTACATAAAGAATAGATTTGTACCTGGATTCAAGAAGCAGGTATTTCTCAATTGCTGAGCATTTCTACAAGGCCCGCACAATCGCTCTATTAAATTAAATGACTGCTGACTCCATCTGCACCAGAATCCCCAGACAGGTTGGGCTCCTTTACAGCCAATAGCGTGCAGGTGTGCAAATAAGCGCTCGCAGTCCTCACCAGATGTCAAGGTCTAATTAAAATATAGAATGAGAGTGCTCTTCCCTGGCTGCTCAGCAGCCGGAGCTGCTGTGCTTCTTGGGACAGGCAGTGGCAAAGGCAGAACATGTAATTCTCGTTGTAGAAGCAAATGGCTGCAGGTAATCCACCTCCTGAGAACCACTTAGCAAGGAGTGGAAAGTCAGAAAGAAATGCTGGAATCATCTTATTCCTTGTTGGACATCGTTTTGAGTTGGTTACCATACTACAATTAGTATTTCTATGTTTTTTTTTTCTCCAACTAAGTACATAGACTCGGAGTTAAGGATCCCAACTTGATTCTCACATCCTGCCATCACATGCTGCCTTGATTCCTGAGCACATTGTGTGGTTTATGATGTCATAGCGGACAGCTGTGTCACTCTGATTCCCAGGGGAGATTTAAAGGCTTAAGAGAAAAGAGCAGCTGAAGAGCTGTCAATAAGCTACACAACACACAAAGAGAAGTGCTGGGGGTAACTACATTGTAAGGCCCATAGGAACTCATGTATGCTGTGATAAGAACCGTCCACAGTCAGTTAAAAGTTTACCGAATCATGTAGAATATATTGAATCTTTCTTCTTTCATAATGTATTTTCTCTCTCTTTGCCTTTCCCTTGCAATATAATCACTGCCACTGAGTTGAGTCTGACTCATAATGACCCCAGAGGTCAGAGTAGAACTGCCCCATAGAGTTTCCAAGGAGCACTTGGCAGATTTGAACTACCACCCTTTTGGTTCACAGATGTAGCACTTAGCCCTCCACACCACCAGAGTTTCCCTTTCCACTATGGATGCCTAGTTGTTTGCCATTCAGTCTTCCTCTGCCTTTCCTTTTTGACTTTTCAGCTGTCCTTCCCAACTCCCTGTTCTCTTTTCTATAGCCTTCATTCTTTATAGCGATGTGAACAGCATGGGCCTTCGAAAGATCTGCGTATGACTTCTAGCTCTGACATATTTTCATTTTGTTTTAACTAAATACCTTTTTCCCCCTCCTATTCCTTAGCTTTAGTTTGAAAGTTAGGTAAATTCAATTCTGAGACATGCTGTCAAAAACAAAATTAAGCTGTTTAAATCTGTGTAGTTCTCAACTATTTTCTTCAGGGACTAATGTAGAACTCTCACTTAAAAGAGGCCTTTCCACACTCTTACTGCAGCATGTTCTAATGGGTGGCATTTTGATTTCTGGTGGTACACATGGCAATCTTGATGAGTACACTTTTATTTTGATAGTTCTGTGTATATTTTATGTGGTCTTAGGGAGAAAAGGAAATGAGCCCGTCAAATTTGTGATTTCATAGATTACAAAAAGCTATTTAAAGAATACTAAGTAAGACATTATAAATAGCATGTAGGTATGGCGTGAAGGTAGTACTTGAATGATTATTCGCAGAGAAAATGAGTATTTCTAGAAGGTCTATATTTGCATATTTCCTATCTGAATCTGTTGTTTGCCATAGAATTGATTCTGACTCTCGGTCAACCCATGTGGGAAAGAGTAGAACTGCTCCATAGGGTTTTCTTCACTATGATCATTGCAGAAGCAGATCACCAGGACGTTCTTCCGTGGTGCTGCTGGTTAGTTTTGAACTACTAGCCTTTAGGTTAGCAATGAGCACAAGCTTCAAACACACTTTATCCAGACTCAAGTTGTCACTCATCACCTACCATTATTGTCAATATTACCCAAAGTTTACCAAGGCTCCAAGTGGGTAAGAAATTTGCTGAAAAAGATGGAACAAATCTGGGCTCAGTCCTGAAGCCATGTGCCTTTGATTATATCATAATGTCTGCACGTGGTAAGCTTACAAGGGAAAACAGATGTTCATTATCATTGCCATTGATGTGAAACATATTCTTAAAATTTCACATCGGCAAATGGTTACCGCTCCCTTTCATAGGTGATGAAATAGACATAGAAAGGTTAAGTGATTTACAGCTGGTACTGAGGAGTATTTGGGATTCTTACATGGTCTCTAATCACAAAGTAACATTAACACTGTTAACCCTCATTCCTGCTGAGTACTAGTCAGGGGTCTGGGGCATCCCACACATGAGGTAGGGTTACATAGCAATGAGAATATTTTTTTAAGATTAATTTTACAAGCCACACATGAAAAAAAAAATCATTATTTTATTGTCACATCTCATTTTCACCCAAGCTAGCAGTGATCATAAAATGTATTGGTGGTAGCTAGAATTGTAAGACAGTCCCCAAGATTCCAAACACCTGGCATATGCATATGTTTTCACAGTTAACAGTTATTCAATCAAATACTAGTCTAAGTACTGCTGGGAAGCAAATTTTGCAGATGTAATTAAGGTCCCAAATCAGTTGACCTAAGAGAGAAAGATTGGAGTGGGTGAGCCTGACCAATTCCACAGGGCTTTAACTGAGACTGGGCTCTTCTTTGGCAAGAGAGATTTGAAGCAGGAAAAGGATTCATTGGGAGAGAGTTTTTCCACTGCTGGCTTTGAAGATAGACAGGCAAGGCCACATGACCAGGAATGCAGGTGGCCTCTTGATGCTGAGAATGGCTATAACTCTGACAATAAACAAGGAGAAGGGGACCTCAATGCTACAGGGGTGAGAAATTAAATTTAGTCAATAATGGAATAAGCTCGGAAGTAGATTCTTGCCCAGTACTTGCAAGAAGGAATACAACTCAGCTGCTAACTTGCTTTCAGTCTTTTAAGACTCTGAATAGAGAACTCTGAACTTCTGACTTACAGAAACTGAGACAATAAATGGGTTTTGTTTTAAGTAACCGTGCTTTGGTAATTTGTTACAAAGCAATAAAAAGCTAATTTAGTACCTAACAGAATCCATAATTATATAAATATACATACGTGCACGTATACACACACACATACATTCAGCTGAATCATTTGCTGCAATTTCAAACTAGATCTGAGTAAATTTTACTGCTTATTAAAACCAAATCCACCTTCTAATAGTAATTATAACAATATTGAACATTTATGGGAGAATTACTGTGCATTCATTATGCTAAGTGCTTTGTATCTATTAAATTATTTAGTTTTCACAATCTTAGAAAGTGGGTAGTGTATGAATCCTTGTTTTACAATCAAAGAAAGTGGAGCATAGCGAAATACTGAGGGCAACAAACATTCTGTCATTTAAAGGAAAAGTCATTATTGACAGTTACAGGCTGTATTCAAAGCAAAGTTTTGAAGAATCTTTAGTAAAGGTAAGATTCTTCTACCTATCTTTTTTATAGCCTTTATGCTCATTTCATATTTCAGGAGTAGCACAAAGCATTAAGCATTCAGCTCTTAACTGAAAGGTTGGTGGTTTGAGTTCATCTCGAGATGCCTAGTAAGAAAGGTCTATTCTTCTACTTCTGAGAGTTCACAGGCATGAAAACCCTATGGGGAGGCAGTTCTACTCTGCACACAGGGGGTCACCATGAGTTGGAGTTGACTTGACTGCAACTTGTACTATTATGTTCATCTCAGGCCTGTGTCCTGTACCCCCAGGGTTACATTTCATTGTCCTTACAATGAGGAGAGATGCCTAGTTCTGCAGTGGTTAGAACAGGTTGACAGTTCAGACTCCGATGGAAGAAAGATGTGGCCACCAGCCTTCACCAAGATTAACAGCCATGGAAAACCAAGTGGGATGATTCTACCACGTCCTGTAGGGTACTTATGAGTCAGCATCAACTTCATAGCAGTTTTTTTTAACTTTTTAAAATTTACAGTGGTGATAAATAAAACTAAGTGATAACGCACTCTTAATTCAGTTTTGATGCCACTCCCGTGGCTCACCCTTTAACTAAAGATTAAACAGGTCTATGGGGCGAATAATAACACATGTGAAGAACGTGCTCGTTGCTCAGTCCTGTAGAGGCAATGAAATGCCCGCATGCACCAGCCTGAAAGCATAGATAAGGAGGCTGGAAGGGACGGGAAAGGTGGACGAATGGAAACAGTGTACGTGGGGTGGAAAATGGGAAGGTGCTGACACACCGTGGAGCTGGAAACCAGGGTCACGAAACAACTGGTTTATTAATAGTTTAATGAGAAACTCTGTAAACTTTCGCCTAAAGCATAATTAAAAAAAGAAAAAAGGATAGGCCTGATTTATTCTTCAGAACTTGAATTGAAACTACCCCTGAAGTCATCTTTAAATTAAGTAATAGTTTAGCTCTACTAGTACAGATTGTTACCCTTGAATGTTGCATTAAAAAAGAAATTCTATATGAGACCAACAGATCAACAGCAATTTTAAAGCATGAATAAGCAGGTTAGAGTGCAGAGAGTTTAAGTAAATGGAAGTGAAACAACTGGAGCTGAAATGGAGAGAATGCTGATGCAATGTCAAGAACACCACTACAAACTGGAGAATGAGAGCAGACTTTGCTGTGTCTATTTTCACCAAAAATAAAATCAAATCTTTAAAAAAGGTAGGTGATAAGCAACAATAAAAGGATAAACAGTAGTACTGTACGTTTAGGTCTGCTGAAGGAAGTCATGGCAATACTTAGTTTTTGCTATGCACTCAGCTTCAAGGAAAAGTAGCTCTTAATACAGGCTCTATGACGCTGGCCACCATCTATGAGTCTGTGTGTGTGTGCAGGGTGGTTTGCTCTTTCAAAGTGCTCCATTCTTCTGGGGCACCACTCTTTCAGATAGCTGCTGGAAGCTATGTCTGTGGGATGGAGCTGGAATAACTGGATTCTCGTCTTGTGCTCTGAAAAGCCAATTGTCCTTCAGGAAATTAGCAATGCTTTGACCCTCAGATTCTCAAATGTCCCTGGGACTACTGTTCTAAACTGAAATCTACAGTGTAAGTCCTTGGGGAGAAATCTGTTGATGGCTTTCCACAGTTGCTAACTCACGGTAGATGTGGGCCACAAGGAATACATTTGAGGAAATTAACTCTGAAGACTGTTCCAGTGTTTCCTTAGTTTGCATTCATTTGGTGCAAAGGTCATTAGACCAGAAACTAGAAAAAAGAATTGGATTGATTCATTGATGCTAATTAGTTCTGTGGTTCTGTGACTGTTGGGAGTTTCCTTAGTCTCTCTAGGCCTTAGGTCAGGAGGCCCTGGTTGGTGCAAATGATTAAGCGCTTGACTACTAGAAAACAGATTGGTGGTTCCAGCCTAGCAAGTGTGGCTTCAGGGGACAGGCCTGGAGATCTGCTTTCTGAAAGGTCACACCTTTGAAAACGCTATGGAGGGTGGTTATTATGGAGCAGTTCTACTCTGCACACCTGGGATTGTTACACATCCAAATCAGCTTGACAACAACTAACAACAGAGGCTTAGATCAGTGGTTCCCAAGAGCGTTTTAAGGATTCATGCTAATCTGGTTACTTAAGAAACATCTGAGGAACTTTGAAAACTACAGAAGCCCAGACCTTCCTTTAACAAATAGCTGTTGTCTTGACTAATGGAAGCACAGGTACATTTATCCTAGAGGGACTCTGCATTGTACATCAAGGGAACAGATAAGTCCCTAAAGTGACACAGACTGAGGGCAGATGGCACAGGCTAGGGATGTCTGGGGCATGGACTCATGCATTTAGAAAACTCCTCATGTGATACAGATGCGCAACAGAGATTGGGAACTTAAGTGAGGTAATTTCTGGGGTCATTTCCACCTCCAATGGAATATTACTACTAATGCTAGGATTTCTCATTTATTCAACTGAATGTTTTATGTACTACTGTTATTATATACAAAAACAGCTCCATCTGATAGATGAGCCATTGAAGACTCAGAGCAATGGTTTTTTCCTATGCTCAAATAGCTAGGAAGTTGCAGATCTAGACTTGAACTCTGGCCTCTCTGAGGAGTTCAAATGCCAGCTCCACCATTTTCTGGCTGCATGATCTTGACAAGTCATTCTGTCTTCTGCAAGGCTCACGTTTCTAATCTGTAGAATGGGGATATTAATAGTAGCTGCCACATAGGGCTGCTGGGAAAATTAAATGATGACTGAATAAACCAGTGATAATGTAGATAACTGAGACTGAAAAATTTTCCTCCCCTTTCCCCTCCTTGCTGTTCTTGCTTCTGCCGGGCAGAACCCTGCCCGCACACCCCATTTGTCTCAACCATGACATCCTCAAACGGCACGATATCTACCCTCCGGAAACTGCACTCGGGGCCAACTGTTGGAACCTGGGAAGGTCCCGTTGGCCCGCCGGTGCAATAAACAGCTTCTTGCCTCTTCCTGGGTGTCTTTTGCTTCCTCATTTTCTGTAACAGCAACTGCAGCATCAAGTCCAACTCATAATATCCCCAGGTGTGTCAGAGTTTTTGATGGCTGCTTTCTTTTCTACTCCTCAGGGGTCGATTGCCAAGGCTTTTCTTTCCAGGAGTTTCTGAATGAAATTGAACCTCCAAACTTTCAGTTAGCAGCTGAGTACATTAAGTGTTTGTACCACCCAGGGCCTCCTGGGCACCAAATAGCATCCCATAAACATTAGCTATTCCAGTTACTGTCAGGAGCACTTAAATGGCATTGGCACTAGGTGCTGTGGGGTAGCGTTATAAGGAGAAGGGATGGTTTCAGTATGTCAAGGATCCAAGTTGCATCTTATTGGACTGTCACCTCAGTGACAGTCAGGATTATGCTGTGCTTACTTGTTGTTATGTTCCCAGGGCTTAGAACATAGGAGGCACCCAGTAAATATCTGAAGAATTAATAAGGCACACAGACATAAGTTTAAATCCTAGTTACATTCCTTTTGCTTGTGGGAAAGTTATTTATTCTTCTTTACTTTTCAGCTTCCACAGTTATGAAATAGAGAAAACAATCTTGCAGGTACAGCTACAACACGGGTCCCCTGCATGGAGGGTGGGAATTCTACCACTGAACCACCAATGTCCTCAATAATCTGTTTTGTAGATGATATAATTGATGTTCAGAGAGGTCAAGGAGTGTGCCAGATAACAAAGTTCAAGAAAATGTTCTTTACTGGACTTTGGTGAATGGCATCCAGGGTATGAAAAATAGCAACCAGCTATCTAAGAATCATCAGTTGGTCAAGACCAACTGGTGGAGCAGAAGAGAATGAAGAACCTCAAAGACAAGGAAAATATGAGTCCAAAAGACAGACAAGGCTGCATAAACCAGCGACTACATTAACATGAGGCCTGGAAGAACTAAATGGTGCCTAGCTACCACCAGTGACTGTCCTTACAGGGAACTCAACAAAGAGTCCCTGAAGAAGCAGGAGAAATGTGTGGGTGCAGAACTCAAACTCTAGTGAAAAGACCAGACATGATGGTCTGACAGACCAGAGGCATTCCCAGAAGACATGACCCCAAACTTTCTGTTATCCCCAGAACTGAAACCATTCCTGAAGCCAACTTCTCAGACAAAGATTGAACTGGTATCATAAGACATAAAACAATACTGGTGAAGAGTGTGCATCTTGGCTTGGTTAGATACATGAGACTAACTGGGCAGCTCCCATCTGTAGGTGAGGTGAGAAGACAGAGGGGGACAGGAGCTAGTTGAATGGACATGGAAAACATGGGATTGAAGGAGAGATATGTCCTATCATGGTGTGGGGAGAGCAGCTAGGGTCACATAACAAAGTATATGTAAGTTTCTGTGTGAGAAACTGACTGGAATTGCAAACTTTCACTTAAAATGTAATAAAAAATAAATAATAAAAAAAGAAAAAAAGAAATAAACCTGTCAGAATAATACAGCTATGAGTAGGGATGGAGCTGAGTTTTCATACCACTTAGACTGACTCCAGGACCCATACTGTTAGTCACAATGCTCTATTGTCTTACACAGACTCAGGGATACAATAGAAACTCAGATAGTAGCTTCTTTTGCTTCTGTTATCATTAAGAACTTTTTTCCCCCTGTAACACTTGGTGTAAGCGGAAGGTTAGTTAGCTTAGTTATTGGTATGCTCCTAACAAGATGCGTACACTTGAAAAATCTTGCCCTGGCAGAACTCCAAGGCAGGATGAGAGCAAACATGTGTCTTCAGAAGGCATTTCAGTTGAGCAACTATTAATAATTACTATACACAGGTATCAGGAGAAAGAGTGCCATATCTGGTGAGGTCTAAGTGATTTGAGAAGATGGGGATCTAGCAAAATAAAGGCAGATGGGAGAGCCAGGCCCTTCAACACCTGTCCACATTCATGACAGGAAATCACAGTCTGGGGAAAGTGTGGCACAAATGGGACCTTGGAGATCATTCAGTTCTGATGAGGATAGCACACCAGAGGTGAGGAGACTCAAGATGCTGAAATCTCCCTGAGTGGGCATCTTGTCTGGTCAGCACCCATTCCTCCACTTTTTTATAACAGTATCTCTGTTGGGGACCACTCACAAAGTTCAAATGTACTGATGTGAAAGCTGGTGCTCCCCCATCATACCCTGCTGCCACTGTTGAAGGCTACCCAGGCCATCTGAATGAAACCTGTTGACCAAGGTCTCATAGCTATTTCATAGCTGAGTTCTTCCTCTTGCTTCCCAGAAGTGGATTGGGAAATTCAAAGACGGTAAATGAAGATTTAGTTTCTCTAGCCTTCCAGGAAAGTCACATAATGCTGTTCTTGGTGGTATTACAGGGCTCATCCAGCTCAAACACCAAGTGTTGCGTTTCCTTGTCAGAGAATTAATAGGAGGCATAGAAAGGGTGACTGTATCTCCACGTTGTTCAGTGATGCTCGCCCTAACCTTATCCAGCAATGGCTACATGATTCTTAAATGGTCAGAAAACCAGCTACTAGGCACTAACAGTGAAAGTCAAGTGCTTTCTCAAACACTTCTCTAAAGGATATTGTTTATTGTAGCACTGCTTATGAGACCAAAAGATTGGGATCAACCTCAATATTCATCTACAGTTGAAACCAAACCAAGCCTACTGCTATCAAGTTGATTCTGCCTCATGGGAAGGGTTACGTTAATTTTGATGTGTTCAAATGATAGAATATTATGTGACCACTTAAAAGAATGCAAAAGCATAGAGTATGCTATATAAAACCAACTCTAAGAAATACTAAGTGAAAAAAACAAAGGTGTAGAACAATGTGCGTGCCATTTGGGTCACAAAAAAATAGAAAGGGAGACATCTAGACGTGTGCAGACATCACACGTATACAAAGTGGTTGATTTACAGGAGGCCAAAGGAGGAGTTCAAGACGGGACCTGCAGAAAGCTCATTTTTCACTAAATATCCACAGTGCATTGAAATGCTTTCACCATGTGAGTAAATTACCTGTTTAAAATAAATACCTAGATAATTTTAAGATACTAATAAATAGCTCCTTGTTAAGTATAGAACGTGACTGTGAAACTGCAACTGAACTTTCTTCTATCCTTGAAACTGGACCACAGTGGGACTTGAAGGCCTATTTTCCTCTCATAGTGAAGTCCAACAGCTCCCACACTAGGAGGAATATTCTACAATCTTCCAGTCCTACAATATCCTTCCTTAAGTGACTTGATAATATAAAGTGACAGGAAAGAGCTCCCCAAACTCCTGCTTGTTCGGTATCACTGCTAGCACCTACACTGGGGTGAAGAGAAGGAGACTGAACATCAATTCTTCCCCCCACTCCCTCATTTTAAGTGACAGCAACTGAACTCTCTGGCTGTGTTTCCTATCTTGATTGTCCATCAGAGATTAAAGGATTATGTGATGCCACAGCAGAAGTGCCCACAGTGAGGGTGAACTTAGGGGTGGGCAAAACAATCGATTATGATGTGTGTAGAAAACTTGTATTCATAGTTGCTTTTAACCAAAAAGGTAAGTTTTTGTCATATTTAGTTAGAGATGGAGATAGACTTTACAAATACATATACCCATAAAGTATATGTCTAAACCTTAAATGATACGACAGAAAACATCTTTGAAACTAGAAAAGGCAAGTAAATACCATTTATAGAAAGAGAAATATCTTTCTGGCATGTTTTGGAGGAAATCGAACTGGCATGTTACAGAATCCATTCATTTTGCAATGGATAAAATATAGAATAAAGTCACATCTCTAAGCACATTCTTACCTCAATTTTCATACTCTCATAGAAGCTCATACTGTTTAGAATGAGAAATTAAATATAAAAATAAGTCAAATGTTGGTCATAAAAATAGGCTGACCCTAAGGCCAGAGGCTGAGTGAATTACATCAGAAATAAACTCTTGACAGGCAGGAATGACCCAGTTACTGCAAGCTGCTCCTTCTATGGTATTTCTTGAGTCGGAATCATTTTTTGCTCCAGATAGTATAGCGACACCTCAAATTGTGTGATTGTATATTTCCATTTTTGTGGGATAAAGAAATACATACTGGGGGTAGGGTGAGAAGAGAATAGAGTCCCTAGAGACTCAACAACTTCTCTCCAAATCTCTTTCCTCCATGAAAGGTTTTCCACATACCACATTTATTCTTTCACTCCCAAATTAAATATACACAGTAATGTAAAGATGTTCAGTATGTGCTGTGTAATGGTAAAGAAGGAAAACAGACTTGGCTGCTGCCCACAGGCATCTTCCAATCTAGACAGGGGACAGGCAGATATTACTTACATATATGGAGAAACAAATATAATGGTAACTTGTAATAACAGCAATTTTCTTACTGTTTTGTGATAGCTCAATAAAAATGTGGCATGGCAAAATTCACTTTCAGCTCATTGTCATCGTTTTCTTTCCTCCTCTTATTTAGACTCTGTAGGAGCCAAAGTCTTTGCAGGAATGTCCAGAGCCCCAGAAGGGCCATTCTGGTAGCCCATGGCCACTGTCAGAATGCCAGCCCATTTAGGGCTCTCATCTTACCCCAGCTGGATGATCTCTCCCTGACCCAGTAATCACGCTTCTAGGCATTGACAAAAGATACAGAACCTCATGTGTGGAGAAAGATCGCTGTGTACAGGAATGTTTGGTACACTATAAGTACTGTTTAAAAAAATGACAAATATTCCTTAACAGAGAATTGATTAAACAAATTACCATTCATTCCTGAGAAGCAGTAGTGATCAACAGTAAAAAACGGTGATGCACACACACAAATGTACACACACACACACTCTGCAATGGAACTATGTCTATAACGCATTGTTGAGTTTAAAAATCAGGTTGCAGAATTGTTTGTATAAAAAGAATTCACATAAGTAACGTGTGTTTTCTATGTGTATGTACAATGTGTATCTTCATTGTAAACAGGTGCACACTCATGCATGTATGTAATATGTAATATAACTCCAGGAGGACTTCTCTCTATGTATAAACAAATACATATCCTGTGTCCCACCTGTCATTGGGGTTAACCAGTAAACTTAACTGAGATACATGATAATAAATTAATATTACACCATGGCCAGGTAACGTATTTGCACAGTAGCTGTGATGTTCAAATATCAAGTCTGGAATTAGTGTGGACATTTTAAGAAGATCAGTAGGGGAAAGATTTGGAGGAGGGAAATATTTCTATAAACTACTTATAAATGTCCAACTTATAAGATCACCTACGGTATGCAAGTGACTCTTAAAACCAAATGAAGGTATTTGAAGAAATAACTATCTTCATTTGTTTGCAAAAAGCAACTGTCTATACTTTTAAATGATGGCATCAATGAACAGAATAATGAATTTAAGTTATTTTAATACAATCAATTCCTACTAGTAATTTCTAGGCATCAATCAAAATTCTTTAGCTAGGAAAACTGGTTTTTAAGTTTCCTTTTCCTGTTGATTTCCTTTCAGACAGGTGGAAAGTTTTAAGCACTTCAGTATCTGTGGAGCTGTGCACTTTGTGTGAAGATCCAGACAAATTAGAAAGTCAAATTAGTAATGCATATTTAACACTGCTTTGTAGTTGTGTTTTTTTTTCTTCTTTTTTTGAAATTGGCAGTGATGTTTACTCTTTGAGGGGCAGTTTATAATTATGCAAATTGGAGAAACAGTCTGCATATGATATAATGATAATGCTTTGGGTTTTGAATCCATGGCCTCAGGAAGATTAGCAAAGGTTTGGTTTCTACTTTTTCTGCCGTGGGTGATGGAATACATGGTGTCTTGGAGCCTGGGTACCTGTATATGTTTTCATCTTAGAGGAAGTGCTGCTGAGACTTAAATAGCATATGGCTTTATAGTAGATGCTGTTGATTGCTTTTCCAGTAAAATCCATTTTTCCTTTTTCCTTTCAAGAAAGGCTTCAATTTTTTTTTCAGATATTCACCTTCTTCTATACCACTTTGTGCATCAAATGACATGGATCTCATCCCTAGCTCCAGGAGGTGACTAGTGATTTGTTAAACTGATCATGGTGTCTCCATCTCCTGTGCCAGGGGCTAGTTTAGGCAAGGGCATGTGACACGATTCTGGCCAGTGGGATGTGAAGGCTTCTGACACTTTCTGGAAAGGCTTTCCTTGCTGATAAAAAGACATACATGGGAAGACGTCTGTCACACATTGTGACACAACTGAGCTGTTCATTAAAAAGCCATGAAGCACCACCTACAGAAAGGGACAAAAAAATTGGCAACCACATCTGATCCTCATAATCTGCAAGGTACTGCAAAACAGCAACAAAAAAAGGTAAATGACCCAATTAAGTGATGGGCAAAGGAGATGGATCAATACTTCACCAAAGACAACATCCAGGCAGCTAAAAGACACATGAGGAAATGCTCACAATCATTAGCTATTAGAGAAATCCAAATCAGAACTACAATGAGATATCATCTCACCCCAATAAGGTTGGCCATAATCCAAAAAACACAAAACAACAAATGCTGGAGAGGCTGTGGAGAGATTGGAACTCTCCTACACTGCTGATGGGATTGCAAAATGATATAACCTCTTTAGAAAGCAAACTGGTACTTCCTTAACAAGTTGGAAATAGATATACCATTTGATCCAGTAATTCTTCTGCTCAGAATATATCCTACAGAAACAAAGGCTGTCACTGAACAGATACATGCACATGAATGTTTATTGCAGCATAGTCCACAACAACAAAAAGATAGAATCAACCTAGATTCCCAACAACAGATGAATGGATAAACTATGGTACATATACTCAGTGGAACATTGTGCAATGATAAAGAGCAATGATGATTTTAGGAAGCATCTTATAACCTGGTTTCAACTGGAAGACATTATGCTGAGTGAAATCAGTCAGCTACAAAAGGACAAATGTTGTATGAGACCCCTGCTATAAGGACTTAAAAATAGACACATGTACAGAGAAAAAGTCTCTTTGACAGCTACAGGGGTGGGAGGGAGGAAGAGAGTTGGTCATATACCAGATAGTTGATAGAGATTTGGTTGGGTGAAAGCAGTGACAGCACACAGTTGGACTTCACCATAAACTGAAAGCTCTTCTAATCTCAACCCAATATTACGAGGATACAGTAGCAGGGGTTGGGGTCTGGGGACCATGCTCTCAGGGGACATCGAGCCCAGTTGGCATAACTAGCCTATTGCTAAGAGAGTCTTCTGCACCCCATATTGGTGAGTAGCATATAGGGTCTTAAAACCTACCAAGCTGCCATCTGAGGTACACCAAATTGTCACAACTCATGTGAAACAGATTATCACCAAGAACAACAAAGACAGGAGAAAAAAAGGGCCCAGGAGACAAGTACCCACGTGAATGGGAGACTGTATCAACATTTGACTGGAAGAACCAGATAGTGCCTGTACACCATCAAAGATAGCTGTGATGGGGCACATAATGTTGAGTTCCTGTGGCAACAGGAGACAAAGAGAGGCGCAGCTCAAGAACTCTACTAAAAGACAGCATTTGATGGTCTGACGGCCTGGAGGACAGCCTGGAGGACCCTCCGGGAGCTAGCTCCTAGACCTGCTGCTGCCCCTGCCCAGAAAACACTACCGAGGCCAACTCCTCGGGCAAAAGCGGACTGGACTCGGGGAGAAAATGTGACTATATGGTGCATGTGCTTTATGGTTCCGTGCATCTGCAGGATGCTATCCTACTGGTTTCTTTCTAGATAAGAGAGAAGAGCGTAGCTTGGAGGGGACAGCAGTTGTTGAGAGGATACTGAAAGTATACTGTGAAAAGGAAGAGCGTGCTGTCACTGGGCAAGGAGAACAGAGGGAGCTGCAGATAGGCTGAAGTGGAAAATTGGTTTGGATTATATACTTTCACTTAATTACAATTAAAAAAAAAAGAAAAGCCATGAAGCTGCCCTTCCTTGGAACTTCTTGCTATGATAAATTTTTTTTTCTACATTTTTAAAGATAACTTGGACCTGTGCTTCATGTTACTTGCAGCTAAGAAAATGTCTTAAGTGACACGCACCTTGGTAATCCCTGTGTTGTTTTGGGGAACACAAAATGGAGAAAACTTAAGACATATACTTGCCATCAGATATATCAATAAGGACATTTGATATTTATTTTAGTGGGTTAGAATAAGGAATGCTGGTTTAATACATATACTTTAATGGCTAGATATGGACCAGAAAGGAGTCCATATCCTGGAGCCAATAAATAACAGGAAAAGTACTTACTCTCTACGCTGCTGCTTTCATTGAAACAAATGTCACCGGCTAGTCCTGATCTTGTCTTCAAAGCAAACCTTCAAGACACAGGAAGAGAAAACAAATACAAAATGTACAATCTCATTTTAACACCATGCAATAATCGAGTACCTTGCCATTTTCTCTCCAACTAAATGTCTCCAGTGTTAAACAAACTTCACATATCAGGTTGGACATTTTCCCAGGAAGTCATTTCCTTAGGAACAGTTTATAGGGCTGGTGAGTCGGTTCTCCTACTTTATCTGCCACCCTCCAGAATGCAAATCCCTTTCTCATAGAACCTAGTTAAATTCTTAATGCTCTATGAAATGCATCTGGTCTGACCCGATCACTGTGTTTCATACTTTTTGCCACACTGACTGACTGTAGAACCAAGGACCCAGTTTAGGCCATTGAAGGTCAGTCTTGAAATCTGTGTAGAAAACATAGGAGTTTTCAATACAGGTGTCTTCCTATTGCACTTGGAAAGGCAGGGATGTCTGGCTGGCAGCCAGCCTGGGAAATCAGGATTGGTGTTTTCAAGGATCCAGCTGCTATTGACACATGCTTGAATTTTTCAGTCGTATGAACCATATTGTTGTTAGCTGCCAGCATGAAACATTTCCCAGCCCTGTGCTATCCTGACAACCGCTGCCATGTTTGAACCCATTGTTGCTACCATTGTGCCAATCCATCTTTTGAGGGCCTTTCTCTTTTTCACTGACCCTCTACTTTACCAAGCATGATGTCCTTCTCCAGGGACTCATTCCTCCTAATAACATGTCCAAAGTAGGTGAGGCACAGTCATGCCATCCTTACTCCTAAGGAGCATTCTGGCTGTACTTCTTCCAGAACAGATTTGTTCATTCTTCTGATAGTCCAATGCATGTATATTCAGCATTCTTCACCAACACTATAATTCAAAGGCATTAATTTTTCTTCAGTCTTCCTTATTCATTATCCAGCTTTTGTATGCATATGAAGCAACTGAAAATATCTCAGGTGTACCTGAGTCCGTAAAGTGACACCTTTGCTTTCCAGCACTTCAAAGAAGTCTTTTGCAGAAGATTTGCCCAATGCAATGTATCTTTTGATTTCTTCACTGTTCCTTGTATACCAAAGTAAAATGAAATCCTTGAAAATTTCAATCTGTTCTGTGTTTATCATGATATTACTTATTGGTCCAGTCGTGAAGGCTTTTGTTATATGTTGAGGTGAGGTCTAATCCATACTGAAGGCTACTGTCTTTGATCTTCATCACTAAGTGTTTCAATTTCTCTTATGAACTAGTACATCCCATTTATTTGTAAACTGATACATACCATTTTTCTAAGCCAATTTGAGTTGGATATTCTGTTTCTTCTGGCCAAAAGTTATTACTGATACAGGAAGATGAGTGAGTGTCATAATTCTCTTCTCATCATGAAACAGAGGCTTAGAGATAGATTAAGGGCCTTGGACAAGGCTTGCCCCATTCCTATCTACTGTCTTCTGATTCAGTGATCAATGTACCGACATGGGGGGTGGTGGAGAATTGACACACTCATTGCCTATCTTTATTGACTTAAAGCATTTCTGCTTTGGAGAACATAGTCTTTCATAGAGTTACCAATGAGGTTATCTGAATGATTTTTAGCAAACCAAAGATTATGGGCTCTTTCACACATTCTCAATACAATGTAAAAGATCACATTAGGGCCTTTCGATTTGGGTAGAATATCTTTTCCCCAAGATATGTGCAGACTGAAAGGGTGGTTTAGGTGAAGTTCTTTCTCATCTAGGAGTCTGCTGTTCTAAGTCAATTCATGACCTTTGCTTCCTTAGTTTCATACTGTTGGCCTTGTCACCTTCATGCCAACCATCTCTGCTGGTCTCTGAACTAATTACATACATACTCTCTGTGCCACTGTTGACTGCTCTGACCAATATTTTGGTCTAATCACGAGTGAGTAGCTCAGCAGAGGCTGCAAATAGGAGGTCTTGGGGAGCTCTGGTTGTCTAGTGGTTAAAAACTTGGCTGATAAGTAGGTCAGCAGTTCAAATCCATCACCTGCTCCTTGGAAGTCCTATGTGGCAGTTCTACTCTGTCTTATAGGATTGCTATGAGTTGGAATTAACTCAACAGCAATGTTTTTTTTCTTTTTTTGATGTACTTTGTATGACTCTTCTTTTGCATTATGTTTAAACATTTAAAAAGTTTACATAAAAGTTTAGATTGTAGGCTTCTTTTGGAAAATATCCAAAGGACTTCCAGCACTGTGCTGCATTCCCACACGACAGGGCCTGAGTCTGAGCAATGTCTGCATCCTTCAGATACCATGTTTGCTTCCTTTACTTGTTCTCCATCTGGACTTCTCTGCCTCTGTAAGTGTATGCAATTTCAACCCCTGTCCTAACTTTCCTACCAACTATTTGGTGCTGCTCTGAACTCAACTGAGAAATCACCTTTCCCTCCAGTGAGTTGTGTGTGGAAGCAGCTCATTTCTATCCAGTATCCCACCCCAGCCTCTGGATCCCCCATCTATAAAATGGTGCCAGTGTGTGGTTTTGTTTTATTTTTTCCATTTATTTACTTTATCTTTCAAATCCTCTATAATACTGATTTAAGTAGAAATGTCCATAACTGCTCTTGTGAAAACAAAACACTCTATGTGCTTCAGGGGCAGAGATTTGAGGGACTCTATGTGGTGTGATTAACCAAGCACTGAACAAGGAGTCAGACTTGGTCACGATGTTACCTTTTAGAAGAGATTTCCTTCTTTGCACCTCAGTTTCCCTGTGTATCAAGAGAGGAAATGGAGCTAGATTGGACACTGTAAAGTCAATAGATGGTAATCAATAGATGGTAACTCTTTTTTTCCATTAGGTTAAAATGAAAGACATCTTAAATAAGAAACCAGACTATAGTCTTCTAGAAAAAACACCATCTAACAACACTCAGCAACAGACCAGCATCATTGTGCAGCAAGGATGGTTAGATGGGGCATAAGGTTCTATGTTCACCCCCAGGGGTGAACGACTTCTTAAGCAGACCCACATGCAACTGCCTCAGCCTGCATTATTCATATATGTTCCTGCCCTGCTTTCCTAGGCATTTGCTCTTGTAACCCTTCAATACAAAGACTTCCAGGGACTCTTCCTCAGCCCTCATTCCATGAGTGGAGGTTGGCATTCTTGGAGTTAGAGAGGGTCAGCAGAAGAGGAAAATGTTTTGAGCAAAAAGACCATACTGGATCTATTTTACCCAAAGTGATCTACATATACAAAGCAATCCCGACACAAATTCCAGTGACCTTTTTTAATGAGATGGAGAAACAAATCACCAACATTGTTTAGAAATGGAAGAAAACCTGGATAAGCAAAGCATTACTGAAGAAGAGGAATGCAGCGGGGGCCTTCACACTACCCTACCTTAGAGTCCATTACACTGTCACAGTAATTAAAACAGCCTGGTACTTGTACAAAAAGAGACATATAGACCAATGGAACAGAGTTGAGACCCTAGAGATGCCATCATTTCCCTATGAACAGCTGATAGTCAACAAAGGCCCTACGATTGTAAACTGGTGTGAAAATAGTCTCTTTAACAAATGGTGCTGGCAAAATTGGATATCCATCTGCAAAAAATTGAAACAAACCCCCTATCTCACACCTTACACAAAAACTAACTCAAATTGGATGAAAAACCTAAATAGCAAAGCTAAAACAATAAAGATAATGCAAGAAAAAATAGTATCGACAATTGAAGTTTTAGTACACAGCTTAGACAGACCTCAAAATCTGATAAACAAAGCATGATCAACAGAAAATAGATAAATGGGAACTACTAAAAACTAAACACTTTTGCTCATCCAAAGATCTTATTGAAGGAATTAAAAGACCACTCACAGAACATGAAAAAATATTTGGCAACTATGTCAGATTCACACCTGATCTCCATAATCTACAAGGTACTGCAAAACATTAATAAGAAAAAGACAAATGACACAATTAAGTGATGGGCAAAGGAGGTCGACAGACACTTCACCAAAGAGGATGTCCAGGCAGCCAAAGATACATGAGGAATTTGCTCACGATCATTAGGTATTAGAGAAATCCAAATCAAAACTACAATGAGATACCTTCTCACCCCAATAAGGTTGGCCACTATGATCCAAAAACACAAGACAACAAATGTTGGTGAGGCTGTGGAGAGATTGGAACTCTCCTACACTGCTGGTGGGAATGCAAAATGGTACAACCTGTTTAGAAAGCAATCTGGTATTTCCTTAAAAAGCTGGAAATAGATATACCATTTGATTCAGTAATCCCACTGCTTGGAATCAAGGCCAGTCACATGAACAGATACATACACATGAATGTTTATGGCAGCACATTCCACAAAAGCAAAAAGATGGAATCAACTCATATGCACAACAACAGATGAATGGGTAAACAAACTATGGTACATATACTCAATGGAATGCTATGAAATCATAAAGAATAACGATGATTTTAGGAGGCATCTCCTAACCTAGTTTCAACTGGAAGACATGCTGAGTGATCAGTTAACAACACAAGGACAAATATTATATGAGACTGCTACTATAAGGACTTAAAAATAGACTCCTGTACAGAAGAAGAGATTCTTTGATGGCTGCAAGGGAGGGAAGGGAAGGAAAGGGCTGGTTATACATTAGATAGTTCATAGAATTTGGATTAGGTGAAAGCAGTGACAGTACACAGTAGAAAGAAGATCAACTTAACTGGACTTCAACATGAACTGAAAGCTCTTCTACTCTTAACCCAATATTGCAAGGATTGAGTAAGAAGGAAAGGGTCTGGGGACCACACTCTCAGTAGACATAAAGGCCAGTTGGTGTAACTTGCCTATTGCTGAGAGACTCTTCCGCACCTCATATTGGTGAGTGGCATCAGAGGTCTTAAAAGCTAGCAAGCTGCCATCTGAAGTGCAACAAATGGTCCCAACTCAGCCAGAACAGATGATCAGTAAGAACAACAAAGATGTGAGGGAAAAAGTGAGCAGAAGACAGAAGGACTCATGTGAATGGGTGACTGTATGAGCATGTGACCAGAAGAACCAGGTGGTTCCCTGCCACTATCAAGGACAGCTGTGATGGGGCACACAGTGTCGAGTCCCAGTGGCAACACAAGAAAATGGGGGATGCACCTCAAGAACTCCACTAAATGAGTGCAACTGATGGTCTGAAGGCCTGAGTGTTCCCCTCGAAGCATGACTCCTAGCCCTGCTGCTGCCCTTAACCAGAAAACATTACTGAGGTCAACTCTTCAGAAAATCGATTGGACTTGGGGACACTGTGTGACCATATGGTGTGTGTACTTTATGGTTCTGTGAGTCCACAGGATGCTGTCCTACTGGCCTTTTACCAGAAGGGAGAGAAGAGAGTGGAGAGGACAGAAGATTGTTAAGAGGATATGACATGTATAGAATAGAGAGGAAGAGTGTGCTGTCACTAGGCAAGGAGAGCAGAAGGAGCTGCAGGAGCTGCAGATAGATGGGCAGGTCAATTTAATTTAGATTTTATACATTCACTCAATCAACAAAAACAAAACAAAACAAAAAACAAACAAACAAACCCCCCCCCAATACTGGAGCATTCAAGTAAACCTTACTGAATCACTCTTCCTCCCCATATGGCCAAGAGTTGAACAGCAAGATGACCAGGCCTTTGTGACGGTCCCACTACATGGTTAAACCTGAAAAGGCAACAGCCGGATTTGAAAGCAGCAGAAATATTCTTCCGTTGGGGTTGCTAGCTGATTTGCTAAGTAATTTGCAATTCAAGTGTCTCTTTGTTTTGTATGAAAATTTGCTGCTATTTGGAAAGTGGGGAAGAGCTAAATTGCATCCTGCTGGTTTTACTTTGACTGTATCAAAAAAGAAACTGTTAATCTGGTTCCATAATTAACTTTCCTGTTCTAAAAAGGCCCTGGGAGAGAGTCCAGGGAGTGGTTGTCGACTGCCTGCTTCCCCACTCAATAACTCCTTTCAGCAGAGTGCCCTGGAAGGAAAATGAAGCCAGGTGGGGATTGGTCTTGATTTTCTTTGTCTGATTTTGCTCCTTTTTTTTTTTTTATCCCTGACAAACATCATTTGCTGAATCTCTACTATGAGTAGGGCATGGTACTGACCCATGGGACTATTCCAGTGGCCATCAAGTAGACTGTGATTCATGGTGGCCTCACGCATATCAGAGGAGAGGTACTCTTCACTGAGTTTTCTATGGCTACTTTTTCAGAAGTGTATAGCCAGGCCTCATGGTGAGCCTAGACATGAGTTGGAGCTGACTCGATGGCACTTGGGTGGCATAGCTAGGCCTTTCTTTCAAAGCACCTCTGGGTGGATTTGAACTTCTGACATTTTGGGTAACAGTCTAGTGTGTTAACCATTTGCACCACACATAGACATCAATAGATAATCAATTCTTGTGGAGGTATCAAAGAACACAAACCAGCTATTTTTTCTCATTGGTCCACCCATCCATTTAAAGTATATTAGTGTTCTAGATGATATACTAGACACTGGTATTGATAAATGCAAAAGTGACAATCAACATCCAAGAATTTGCAAATAGATAATGTCTAACTACTGTTAGGTGTCATCGAGTTGGTTTTGACTCATAATGACCCATGTGATATTGACTCACAGCCATCCCATGTGACAGAGTAGAACTACCCCACATGGTTTTCTAGGCTATAATTCATGTGAGAGCAGATTACCAGGTCTTTTCTCCCATGGAGCTGCTAGATGGGTTCCAACTGCCAGCCATCAGTTAGCTGCTGAGAGTTTAACCATTGTACCACCAGGTTCCTTGACTTCAAACTAGAGCCATGGTGTGGCGGTCAGGATTATGTTAACTTGGCTACTCCATATTTGGTTGCTGTATTAAGTGGCAGGGCGGGGTTTGTGGTGGCTTCTTGCCCCTCGGCTCTCATCTCTCGACCTTCCACAACTACTGCTGGTCTGCTCATATAACCAGGAGCTCCTGCTCTCTTCTTCCAGCATCTGGTTCCTGGACTTGAACTAGCAGCTGTTGGATTCATCAATCATTACAGTGGGCACCTGAGAGTCCTGCTCCCTGACCTGCCCATCCTGGGTTTGCCAGCCTCTGTCACTCCATCTCGCCACCAGCTTGGGATCCACCGACCTACACAAACGGTGATCTGGAACTCTGGTCTCTGACCTGCTGACATTGGGTTCCTCAGCTTCGATGGCTACGTGAGGCTTGTGCCAGAACTTGGGACATTCACAATCACATTCTGTGATTGCGTGAGCTGTTTCTTATATCTATCTATCTATATTGTAAATCTTTCCTTGTACCTACACATGTTACTGCTTTTGCTTCCCTAGAAAACCCAGCCTAAGACACACGGTAACTGGAGAAATAGCACTTACATTAGTTTTGACCCCTGGGATATTTGTGCATATGTGTATGTATGTGTATGTGCATGCAATCACATATATGTGCAAAATGCTGAAGAGACAGGCCAATTGACACAAGTAGAGGCATGCAGGCTGGTAATTAAGGTTGAGGATTAAGGGAAGATTATCATAGGAAGGGAGGATTTGAAAGACCATCAACAGCTGATGCTCATCCACCACTGGGCACTGCACTAAGTGCTTTTCATCTGTTATCTTCATGGACTATCACAAAGCCATCATTGTCGGCTACAGGTCGCAGACAAGACATAGAATCAGATCTAGATTCTCGAGGAATACATTAACAGAACAACTGATAGAGGTGAGACTTAGATCTGCATCCGACTTCAGAGCATACACTTCCTACTAACTAGCAGGCAATACTTTCCAAGGGGAAAAAGACCAGACAAGGACTTGAGCATCAATAATCGACCATTTATTCATGCAAACATGTATTTGTTGAATATTCTGTGCTAAATAATAGTCTGAGAGCTGGGCATAATGAAAAAAGGATAGATGAGGTCTTGGTCCTCTTGGAGATTACATCCCAGTGACCTTCCACTGCCATCCCCAAAGTGCATGAAGGAGAAAAAGTATTAAGTGCAGTTGGTCTGCAAGGAGAACACTACATGACATTTCCCACCAAGTAAGTGGTTGGGTAAATTATCTGCCTCATCTTTTTTGAGGAGCATTTATTACCTTTTTTTCTTCTTCTGTATCTGAGATTACACTGAAATTCATGCCTTGGGTAAGATATACCTAACTTCCGATCTAACCTGAAACTGTAAGGAACTTGCCCTTTGCAACTCACTTTCAAACAAACCATTACAATTGAGTTGTTTCAAACTCACATTAGTCCTAGTCACTGTCAATAGACTTCAGTAATTTTTAGAGTTGCCTAGGCTCTCTGAGCCTCTGGCTTAGAGTATAGTTAAAGGGAAATCCTAGTTTTAGCCCTGATTCCCACTGCACATTTATCAGAGAAAGCTTCCAGCATTTATCAAAACTTGACTTGAAACCAGGCTCCTTAAATGTCTATTAGATTTTTTTCTGAAGAGTTGATGCTTACTCCTAATACATTTGAGGGATCAAGTAAAGACTATTATTCCTAAGAACTAGTAGAGGGTGGGATTCCTGACATGTTTGGGGTGTAGAAGACCCTGAGCATACAGAGTATATTGCTCTGTGGGTTATTGCAGCTGTAAATGAAGAACACCAATGTGAAATCTTAAAATGATAGGAGAATAAGGTGCAGGGGTACCTCATATACTCTGATGATGTTTAATAGAATGAGATGCCATATCATAATCTTTGGAAACTGTGTATACGTTATTTTTCAAGGAACTTTGTTGTTGTGTGCTGTTGAGTTGATTCCAACTGAGAGCAACTCCATATGACAGAGCAGAACTGTGCCTCATAGGGTTTTCTTGGCTATAATCTTTACGGAAGCAGAGCACTAGGACTTTTTTTTCCCGTGGAGGGCTTTGGTAAGCTCAAACCACGGATCTTTCAGTTAGTAGTCAAGCATTTAACCACTGTGCCACCAAGACTCAAAGGGATTATTCCGGATTAGCTATATAGGCCCAATGAAATAAGCCAAACCCACTGCTGTTGAGTCAATTCTGACTCATAGTGACTTTTTAGAACACAGTAGAACTGTCCCATAGAGTTTTTAAGGAGTGCCTGTTGGATTTGAATTGCCAACCTTTCGGTTAGCAGCTCTGGCACTTCACTACTATGCCACCAGGGTTTCTGACAATGTAATCACATGGGACCTTAAAAGTGGAAGAAGAAAGTAAAGAGATTGATCAGGGAGATGTAATGTAGAAGAAGAGTCAAGAGAGGTCTGAAGTGTGATAGGGACTTGATCCTCTATTGCTGGTCTGAAGATGGAGAAAGGAGGCAATGAGCCAACAAATGTGAGTGGGCTGTAAAAGCTGGGAACAGGCCTCAGCTAACAGGTGCAAGAAAATGAAAGGGAGGGCTTTTAGTCCTACAGCTGCAAGGAACAAAGCCTGGCCAACAGCCAGAATGAGTGAGGAAACAGCTTTTCCCCTAGAAGCTCTAGAGTGAGCCATATGAACACCCTGATTTTAGCCTGGTAACGGGCCTGTTGGATTTCTGACTTACAAAAAGGTAAGGTAATAAGGTTGTGTTATTTTAAGCAACTAAATTTGTGGTGATCTGTTACAGGAGCAATAAGAATCTATTACACTGGTGGTTGGTTTAACTGAATCCACTATTAAGTTTTACTTAATATCAGCTGGGGCCTGAAGAAAAGAGCCCTGGTCATACAGTGGTTAAGCCCTTGGCTGCTAACCAAAAGTCTGGCAGTTTGAACCCACGAACTACTCAGAGAGAAATTTGAGGCGGTCTGCTTCCATAAAGATTTACAATCTTGGAAACCCTATGGTCTAGTTCTACTTTGTCCTATAATTTTGCTGTGGGTTGGAATTCACCTGAAAGCATTGGATTTATTTATTTTTGTTTTGGGACTTGAAAGTTGCCTGTGCTGGTTACTACTGGTGTGACAGTATATGAGAGAAAACACTAAATTCCAGGGACTTCAATACCTAATGTCTTCTTTTGTTGTAAAGAAGTCTGGAGGCATGAATAAACCATATCGTGGGACAACATGTGTACTGTTTAATGAGAGAATAATTTCCTCTGTAAACCTTTATCTAAAGTACAATAATAATAATAAAGAATAACAGTTTCTTATTTAGAACCACTGATAAAATATACCACAGATAGAGAAACTGTTGTTCTCAGCCAGAGATGAAGTTACCTTTTTGGACAGACGAACTGGGGAATACAGAACAGTGTAGGGGCTCTGATAGAAGTATTGCTTGATGATCATTTACATACTACTAAATATATACAGGAAGTGTTGGGACTAAAATTCCCACACTTCGACTAGATAGAAAAAATCAGGGGTGCTATCCTTCCTTTTGGCGCTTCTCTCAGTGTAGCTCCAAGCTGTCATCTTGTAGTTTGTTTTTATCGTTATTCACGGCAATTTGTGTAATGCCTGTGCAGATGAGAATGATCACACATAGGCAACCTACAGATGTGCAAAGGAAAAGTTCCATAATCAAGATATAAAGTAGCCAAAATTCTAAGTGGGGGAAAAAAATCTAGAGTTATACAGTACAGGCTTTTCACTTAGGAGAGGAACTGAAGGCATGAGGGAGTCATCAGGGACCTAGGCTGATTTCAGGCCTCTTCTGGGGCTGACTTTCGGGGCTGACTCTCTGATGCAGAACGGCTGTCCAAGTACTAACTGTAAATTCTGAACTCTAGGCATCAGGAAAGAGGAAGTGTCCAACCACAGCTCTTTTGTTAAGAATACTTCTCAATAGTTGCCGCCAGTCCCTCTGCTCATAGCCCATTGGCTAAAACTTGGTCATGTGATCACACATAGCTCTATATAAGGCTAAGAAAGATAAAATACTCAAGTAAATATCTGAATTCTAATCAATTAAGGAAAGAGAGAATAGGTTTGGGGGGATAACAAGCAGTGTCTGCCTACATATGCTCATTTCTTTGAGTTTGCTGGATGGATCTCAAAGGGGCAAAAGTTATGAAAATAACTGGATAGTATGCAAACTCTTCCATCTGTACCGACTAAAGGCTGTTTTCTCTCCCTTCTAAGTTCTTTCTTTGAAATTTCATTTCCACTATTTACTAATCGTTATCTAGTCTTGAGGGCTAATTTCACATCTATTTCTAAAACTCTTTCCGAAATTATCTTCCTCTCATATACTTTCATAATACTGGATTTTTATTTACTGTTCGTCACACTCCACTTTATGCATGTGTAAGAGTGCATATTGAAACATGGGAAGCAGTCCATTATCTTACAGTGGTATTTCCCATAATACTTCATATGTGGAATGAACTCAAAACATACATAATACAGTGGAAACTGATGTTCTGCCCCCTGGTACACATATTATCAGGAGAACTCATGGCACAACGGTTAAGTGCTTAGATGCTAACCAGGTCAGTCGTTCGAAGCTACCAGTGGCTCCATGAGAGAAAGATGTGCCAGTCTGCTTCCACAAAGCCTTATAGGAAAGGCTTCCACAAAGCCTATATATGGAAACTCTATTGGGCAATTCTACTCTGTCATACAGGGCTGTGGAGTGGGAATCAACTTGAAATAAGTAAGTCTGGTTTTGGCTTATCTTAATCTCCTTTTCACTTTAGAAATATCCCACTGCCTTTTTCCTAAATGTTTCTTGGGCACATGCCTGTTCATCCAGGGATTTCAGTGCTGTCTCACCTTGTGGTCATGTGTGACTAATTTAGGATCAAAGGAATATGAGTAGTTCATCTCCTTTAGGACAAATCTATGTATCAGGTCCCACGCCCTTACAGTTAAGTGGAAGACAGAACAAGCAGTCACCTTGGACAGAGAGATGAAAGCTACATGTTGACGGTAGCAGAGTTAACTGGTCAGCATGTGACTTAGTATGACTTTGTGGAGAATCCTGGTTGTCCTAGATGCCCTTACTCTTCCAAACTTCTAAGCTGCTGTACTTTAGTTTCCATGACAGCATGAATCTTAACTTACTAGTTAATGGAATTGGTTAGTCTTGAGCGGAAAGGTCATTCTGGCTTCCTTTCCATTTGTCTTATCTCAGGAGGGCAGTACCTAACCTGAAACAAAACAACCAACAGCACTTCACCGAATATACACATATCGTGTTAAAAAAAGGCCAAGGACACTCGGTGGAGCTATGGGCTCGGGTTCTTTCTTCATTCACCAGGAGAGGTAAACAAACAAGTTAGTGCCTAGCATTTTGTTATATCTGTTGGAGTTGCTCTTGAAAAATGTCTTTAATCATGAGTATGTCCAGACTTCCTAAATAGTATTTTGCACCAACATTCATAGATGATTCATTCTTTTCAAACCCATCATTTTAGAAAATTGTCTTTTGCTGCCTAAGTATTTTGTGCCAGTTGAAACTTTTTCTACAAACTTCCATTTTTTGCCATAGCCCTTGAAGAGACTTGTTACATAATTCTGCTGAACATTCATTTCCTAGCAACAAAATGCCTTGTATTTGTATGTAGTTAAATACTGTTTTAGTCAGTTAGTGTTGCTCTAACAGAAATACCACAGAGTGGATGGCTTTAACAGAGGAAGGTTTATCCTTACACGGTCCAATGGGCTACAAGTCCAAATTCAGGATGTCCACTCCAGGAGAAGGCTTTCCCGCTTGTTGGCTCTGGAGGAAAAGTCCAATATTGCATCCATCTTTGTCCAGCAAGCATCTTGGCACAGGAACCTCAGGTCTGAAGGACATGCTTTTCTCTCAGTGTTGCTTTCTTGACCGTGTGAGGTTCCCAATTCTCTGCTTGTTTCCCTTTCCTTTTATCTCTCGTAAAATGAAAGGATTAAGGGTGGGGCAAGCCATTTTTCAGGGAAACTCCCTTTGCAGGGAGTAGGGAGGTGATCTTATAAAGGGATTTACAGTGCCACCCTAATCTTTTAACATCAGTGTAGGAAAATCACAAAATGGAGGATAATCATAAATTATTGGGAATCATGGCCCAGTCACATGGCTATTTTTGGGGGGACACAATTTAATCCACGACAAATACTTTTCAAAGTCTTTTCACAAACTAATGTCATTTGTCAGAGAAGACTTGCAAATTATGTAGCTCAGGTATTAGTATTTCCGTTCTGCAGATCAATAGTCCTCAACAATAGTGTAGTACAAGTAGCATTTGGTTATCCATTGTGAAATGTATCACAAATAGATTTTTAAAATAATAATAAACATCACTTTCAATTCATTCTAGCAATCCTCTAGTTTTTGGGGAATTCATATGTCTGCAGCATGGGTGACACAGTGCTAAAGGCAATGTTGCTTCTCTTCAGGAGTTGGTGGGCATTGATGAGTCATGGCATTTTGAGCAAGATGGTGGATATCTACTGTCTTGTACGTTCTCCATCATCCCATTCCCCTGGAAAATGGCCTTACTGCTGCTAAAGCCATGTTATTCTGATGAGTCTGCTACTTACAGAGGAAGGCAGGAAATTATGGCCTGGCTTTCCTGTGTACCCCATTCCTCTGGCCACAGTGATTGATCCAAGGGTGTCACATGACCAAAAATTCAGCCAATCAAAATCTTGTCCTGAGATTCATAATTCAAGAAACAGAAAGAAATAGAAATTCTTCTCTGAATTGTCATGCCTGGGCTGGGATAATGTAAGCTTGGAGTCAGCTGTGGCAGTCTCTTTTCACTGTATGGAGAAGACTTTTTGGAAAAGGAAAGTAGATGATAGAGAGATGGAAAAACAGGCACTAAGGAACAGGAAACCACAGCAATCCAGAAGGAGAGAGACTAGTTGGATCAGATACCTGAACACTGAACAGCATTTAGCAGATGCTCATTACTTGTTTGTTAGAATCAAAATAAATAAAGAAGCAGACACATCTTTTGAGCCCCTTACTTTGTGAGTCCCCATCACCTAGTACAATTTCTTGAGCAGACAAGATAGTGAATACGTATTTCTTGGATGAATGGATGATATTATTGACTGTGTCTTCAGGTAGGTTTGTTGTTATCAAGTGCTGATGAGTCAGTTTTGACTCATAGGGACCCTGTGCACAACAGAACAAAACACTACCTGGTTCTGAGCCATGTCCACAATAGTTTTTATACTTAAGGGCATTGTTGCAGCCACTGTGTCAATCCTTCTTGCTGAAGCTCTTCCTCTTTTTCACAGACCCTCTACTTTACCAAGCACAATGTCCTTCTCTGGGGATTGATCTCACCTGACAACACGTCCAAGTATGAAAGATACAGTCTTGTCGTCCTTGCTTCCAAGGAGCACTCTGTTTGTATTTCTTCCAGAACAGTCCTGATTGTTCTTTTGGCAGTCCATGGTATATTTACTATTCTTCTGCAACACAACAATTCCAAGGCATCAATTCTTCTTCTGTCTTACTTATACATTGTCCAATTTTCACATGCATAAGATAGGATTGAGAATACCATGGGTTGGGTCAGGTGTGGTCAGGTACACCTTAATTTTTAAGGTGACATCTTTAATTTCAACACTTTAAAGAGGTCTTTTGTAGCAGATTTGCCTGATATAATATGTCTTTTGCTTTCTTGACTATTCCTTCCATAGGCGTTGATTTTGGAAACAAAGTGAAATCCTTGACAATCTTAATCTTTTCTCCATTTATGACAATGTTGCTTACTGGTCCAGTTGTGAGGATTTTTGTTTTCTTGATGTTGAGGTGCAATCCACAATGAAGGCCATGGTCTTTAATCTTCAACACTGTTTCAAGTCCTCTTCACTTTCAACAAGCCAGCTAAGCCAAGTGCCATAGAGTCAGATCCGACTGTTAGTAAGTCTTCCTCTAATCTTGATGCCCTATTCTTCTTCATACAGTCCAGCTTCTCAGATTCTTTGCTCAGCATACAGATTGAAAACTTAGTGAAAGGATACAGCCATGACACACACCTTTCCTGACTTTAAACCATACAGTGTCTCCTTGTTCTGTTCAAATGACTGCCTCTTGATTGATGTACAGAATCCTCATAAGCAAAATTAAGTGCTCTGGAATTCCCATTCTCTGCAATGTTATCCATAAATTGTTATGATCCACAGAGTTGAATGCATTTGCAATAGTTAATAAAACATAGGTAAACATCTTTCTGTTGTTTCTGCTTTCAGCCAAGATCCAGATGACATCAGCAATGATATCTATTCCCTGTTCCACATCCTCTTCTGAACATGGCTTGAATTTCTGGCATTTCATTGTGGATATGCTGCAGCTGTTTTTTAATGATCTTTAGCAAAAGTTTACTTGTGTGTGATGTTAATGATATTGTTTGATAATTTCTGCATTTGGTTGGATGACCCTTCTTGGAAACAGGCATAAATATGGATCTTTTCCAGTTGGTTTACCAGGTAGCCATCTTCCAAATTTCTTGGTATAGATCAGTGAGCCTTTCCATCTCTGCCTCCATTTGTTGAAACGTCTCAAAATGAAAATAAACAGCTACAAACAGCTTTGATAACTGGAACATGGAATGCATGAAGGATGAATCTAGGAAAATTTGAAATTGTCAAAAATGAAATGGAAGGCGTAAACATTGATGTCTTAGGCATTAGTGAGCTGAAATAGGCATTTTGAATCAGACAATCATATGATCTACTATGGTGGAAACAAAAACTTGAAGAATGGTGTTGTATTCATCATTAAAAAGAACATTTCAAAATCTATCCTGAAGTACAATTCTCTCAGTGATAGAATTACTATAGTATCCATATGTCTACAAGGAAGGTCAGTTAATAGATTGCTATTCAAATTTACACACCAACCACTAAGGCCAAAGACGATGAAATTAAAGATTTTTACCAGCTTCTGTAGTTTGAAATTTTTCAAATATGCAATCAGGATACACTAATAGTTACTGGGGATGGGAATGTAGCAGTTGGAAACAAAGAAGTATCATTAGGTAGAAAATATGGCATTAGTGGTAGAAATGATGCCAGAGATTGCATGACAAAATTTTCAAGATCAACAACTTCTTCCTTGTAAATACCTTTTTGTCACCAACATAAATGTTGACTATACCCGTGGACTTTGCCAGATGGAATAAGAATCAAATTGCATGCATCCATGGAAACAGATGATGAGAAAGCTCAATATCATCAGAACAAGATCAGGTGCTGGTTGCAGAACAGCTCATCAATTGCTCATATACAAGTTCAAAATGAAACTGAAGAAGATAAGAACAAGTCTGTGAGAGCCAAAGTGTGAACTTGAGTATATTCCACCTGAGTTTAGAGACCATCTCAAGAACAGATTTGAGGCTTTGAACACTAATGACTGAAGACCAGATGAGCTGTGGAATGACGTCAAAGACATCATCCATGAAGACAGAAAGAGGTCATTAAAAAGACAGGAAATAAAGAAAAGAACAAATTGGATGTCAGAAGAGACTCTGAATCCTGCTCTTGAATGTTGAGTAGCTAAAGCAAAAAAAAAGAAATGATGAAGTAAAAGAACTGAAGATTTCAAAGGCAGCTTGAGAAGACAAAGCAAAAAAGTAAAGGATTTTAATGACATGTTTAAAGAGCTGGAGCTAGAAAACCAAAAGGGAAGAACACAGTCTGCATTTCTCACACTGAAAGAATCTCAGAAAAAATCAAGCTGCAATCGTCAAGGATTCTACAGGGAAAACGTTAAATAACTTAGGAAGCATCAAAAGATGATGGAAGGAATTCACAGGGTCATTATAACCAAAAGAATTGGTTGACCTTGAGCCATTTCAGGAGATAGCATAATGATCGGGAACCAACTATACTGGAGGAAGAAGTCAAAGCTGCACTGAAGGCACTGACAAAAAACAGGGCTCTAGGAACTGACTGCTTATCAGGTTGGTATAGAGGGGTTTAAAACCAAAAATAGTCCCATGAATTTATTAAGCATAAGCCTTATCCATTTTCTCAAAGTTCTTTGAAGCTGTATGGTAGCGAGGAGAAAGGATTGGACTTGGCAGCAACCAGCTGTATGATACAGAAAATAGTTAGCACGCCCTCATCCCCCTCACATGTGTTTTTGATGAGGGTATATATAATAAAGTAAGTGTAAAGCTTTAAATAGGAAGCTAACAGACAGTGAAGAACTCTAATGCTAACTTTGTTAATTAAACCAGTTTTTTATTGAATGAGTGTCTTCTAGGTGCTGGACACTGTCTTGGCCTTGAGGATACAGATGATGAGACAGATGAAGGCCTTGTCGTTAAGTAGCTTCTGTTCTAGTGGAAAGAAGTAGACACTAAATAAAAAACAAATAAACGAGTCTAGAATGTAATACAGCCCATGAAAATGATAAAGTAGGATAATGGGATAGAATCAGTGGGGAACTCCACTAGGCTTAGGTGATTAGGGGAGGCCTCTTTGAGAAGGTGACCTTGCATTGAAGTCTGAATCCAAGGAGCCAGCCACACGAAGATATGGAGAAAGGGAACTCCAGGCAGACGGAACTGTAAGTTCAAAAGCCCTGAGGTAAGAATAAATTTGGAGTACTTGGGAAACCGGAAGAGGGCTGGGTAACAGAGTATGAGTGACTGGTAGCATGGTAGGAAAACTCAGAGACAGAGGCCTAATTTTCTAGTCACTGGGACTGACTGACACATACTATGAGGTAAGTACCACGTTATTGTCAGGTGCCATCGAGGTGGTTCTAACTCATAATGACCCTATGTGCAAACACTGCCCAGTCTAGTCTAGTGCCATCCGCACAATTGTTGTTTTGCTTGAGCCCATTGTTGAATACTCGGGGGTCAGTTCTATCCTGGCCCCCAGGAATGCCATGAGTCAGACCCAACTCAACGGCACTTGGCTGGCTGGCTATTGCTGCAGCCACAGTGCCAGTCTTATCTTATTGAAGTTTTCCTCTTTTTCACTGACACTTTACCAAGCATGGTGTTAGACACCATCTTAGGAAACAAGAATAAGCATAAGAAGACAAAAACCACCTTAAGAAGTTCCCAGCTTATCTGTTGTTATTATTAGTTGCCAGTGAGTTGATTCTGACTCATACGACCACATGTGTACAGAGCAGAATTGCTCCATTGGATTCTCAAGGCTGTGATTTTGGAAGCAGATCACTAAGCTTGTTTTCTGAGGTGCTTTTGATAGGATTTAATCACCAACATTCTGGCTATTAGTGGAGTGCTTAACCCATTTTGTGCCACATAGGGACTCCCTAATCTATCAAGTCTCACTGTATTTGGTTAAAGGAAGTGTCAAGTGAGCTAAATTTTAATTACATTTTGACCATCTCTGTCGTCTACTGATATTGATGCCTTTGTCAGTCTAAATGGATTTGAGGCAGGGGATAGTTTTGTGCCAGGCTTTCTTCACTGAACAAGCAAGTGGCAGTTAAATATCAAGTTGGCTTGCCCATAGGAAAGAAATCAGTGTATTTAGCATAATTACACCTCATCAAGTACAAATACAATCTGTATCTATGTGAACCCATGCAATATTTAAAAGAGAAGAAGTGAGAGCAATGCCATGAGAACTCCAAGTGGCCAAACTTGCTTCTAATAATGTATTACACTAAAAGTCATGCCCAAGCACTGTATTGTACTGCCTGTCCTTGGGCATTTTCTAATTTCTCAGTGTAAAGTAATTTTTCATGTATTGCTATATTTTATTCACATGAATTTTGAGCCTGAACTGTAACTGTTACTTCCCTAATAAGCCCAAAAATGTGAGCATGGTCTGTGAGTTCCTTGTGTTCATTGCAATCAATTATTGAGTCCAGTAGAGAGTGCTGTGGGAGAGATGGTTGATGTCAGAATTGATAGAGATGGTGGAGAGAAGACGTGTGTCTCACCTCCATCTCATAGGCATCAGTCTTGGGCTATTGATCTTGATTCTCCTTCCTCCTTGTGGGATTACAGGAGATCAGACACTGCCTCTGAGTCATTTTTATAGGCTCCTACTGTACCAAGCACTTCTTATGCCTTACTTCTTTCAACATCCGAACACAGTGACTGTAAATGAATTCTTTCACAAATGCATTCAGGGTGCCAGCTTACATCATCAGGCCTCCTAAGTACCATTGCCTTTCTTTATGTTGATATGCGTCTTTGGAAAGATCTTCTTTCAGGGTGTTGTTTTTAGTTGCTGTCGAGTTGGTTCCAACTCATGGTGACTCCATGTACAACAGAATGAAAGGTTGCCCAGCTGTGTACCATCTTGATGATGCTTGATATGTTTGAGTTCACTGTCGCAACTACTGTATCGACGCATCTCATCAAAGGTTTCCTTTTCCTTGCTGGACCTCCACTTTACCAAATAATTCTCCAGCAGTCAGTCCTTCCTTATAACGTGTCCAAAGTAATAGAGTTGAAGTCTTGGACAATACTCTATTATCCATGGAGTTATCATTGCCTAATTTTCAAAAATAGGCAGCCTGACTGTGGGAATATGGAAGGTTGCTCTGCCTAGGCCTTCCAGCTGAGAGTGACACAGTAGCCAAGGCCTTCTGGCCAGGAATGATTTAGCTGGTTC
This sequence comes from Heterohyrax brucei, assembly GCA_028571685.1. Taxonomy (NCBI): domain Eukaryota; kingdom Metazoa; phylum Chordata; class Mammalia; order Hyracoidea; family Procaviidae; genus Heterohyrax; species Heterohyrax brucei. The sequence goes on from CM053141.1 coordinate 179,670,488, forward strand.
AGCAATAGTTACATAATTTGTTTATAAGTTTGAAACTCATGTATCTGACTGCAAGTCACCTTTGTTTATACCTATATATAAGGCCACTGAGCCACAAGGTAGATGGAACTGTTGAAGCTGTACCTGCCTGCTACCGTTGCACCAATAAAGCTGGTATGACTATACCTATTGTGCCTCTGTTGCTGAGTCTGCCCAAATCACACTTCAATATTCCTGGCCCTGGGTACTTGCAGAACAAAACTGACCTTTCTTCTTTGTCTTAGTCTATAAGTTCTACTGAAACCTCTCTACTGTGGGTGACCCTGTTAGTATTTGAAACACTGGTGGCCTAGCTTCCAGCATCATAGTAACATACAAGCCACCATGGTATAACAAAGCGAAAGATGAGTGGTAGTTCCTCTAGTATGGCATTTGATTCTAGACAGCAAATTGTAAGGAAAGCTTCACAATTTATCCTCTAACATTTTGATTATTGCACTTATAGGAAGTGAGGATCGTGAGAGTAAACACTTCACTTAAATACTCTCCAGCTGTGCCAGGAGGACCTGAAGGGCATCCAGAAAGACTAGGAGAAAAGCCAGACCAGGAGGTTCTCCTAAGCCAGCTGCTTCTTGCAGAGAAATGTTGAGTACAGTTCGCCCCAGGAACATCAGAGTTTGATTTAACAAATATATGATATCTGTGGGGAGAAACTGAAGGAAATGGCAGAAAGCAGAAACCTAAAGAAAATTGCTGTGCAGAACCAGCCCCAGCTGCCAGGGGCCTAGGAAGGTAGTCAGTGAAAATTCCACCTGAGTTGACAGTGGGTGTCAGAACTCATTAAACACATATGGCTTGGAACACTCTGGAGCCCCAGGGACAAGGTCAAAAGAACCCCTGGCTGGGAAGGGTGGTTTATCAGCTTCATCTCCCTCCTAATTTCCTTGCCAGCAGCAGCAGCTGGGCTTAGATACCCATTCCACATGGCACCCCCAAGTCTGGCCTACAGAGGCACCAAATGCTCTCGAGATTACCCATGGTTGATTGCATGCACAATGAATTACTCCCGCTTTTTGCATCAATACCAGCTCCCTTTTGCTCTGTTAGCAATTTTCCAAGTCTTCTCTCACCTGTGACCCTCCATCCTCTGCCAGCTGTGCTCAATTGCTTGCTCTGAATTGCTCCTGGGGCATGTTTTTAGTCCCTCTCTGCTTGAATCTAATATACCATACCTTCAAATTATTTGTGTCTACTCCTGATTTTGATGTGTGCCTAAGTTCTTTGAGGGCAGGGGCATATTTCACACATTGTACGTCTCCCAAGTGCCCAGCACTAGGCTGTCAATATAATAGACAGTTATTCACACAGTGTATAATGTGTGATGGGGGAAATCCTGGGGGTGTAGTGGTTAAGTGTTAAGGTGTGTAGTTCGAATTGGCCAGGTGCTCCTTGGAAACTCTACAGAGCCGTTCTACTGTGTCCTATAGAGTCTCTGTGAGTCAGAATTGACAAGACAGCAATAGGTTTGGTTTGGTCTGACGTGATAAGGACAATGTTGGGTGCTGGGTTAGCAAGGTTGGAACAAACAAACTGATCACGGAACTGCTGGAGATTAAATACGTAGTTTAGTGAGGAAGCTAAGACAATATAATAAACAAACCAACAGTCGATAAACAAGCGGTGATGTGGTACTAAGTACTATAAGAAATACAGAGACAGGTGAAGAGATGATGGGGTCAGGGAGCTTAGGCTGAGCAAGGGAAGGTGTCTTTGGGGTGGTGATACTTAGGTTTACACCTGAGAAGTAAGAGTCAGCTGGGCCAAGAGCAAGGAGTGGGCTGGGGGAATACATTTCTAGAAAGACAGAACTTGAAAGTTCAAAAAGTTGAAGGGAGAGACAGTTTGACATGTTTAGAAAATTGTGAGGGGACCTCTGTGGCTGCAGCCCAGTGATTGAAGGTGGAGAGTAGGAAGGGAGCAAGGAATAGACTGGACTTTACTGTTAATGAAGTGGAAACTCTCCAAAGGGTGTCATAAAGAAACCAAGTCAGACTGTCAAGTCAGATCTGACTCATAGCAACCCCGTAAGTTTCCAAGGAGCACCTGAAAGATTTGAACTGCTGACCTTTTCGTTAGCAGACATAGCTCTTAACTCACTACACCACCAGGGTTTGCAAGGGTGTCACAGACAGATAGTAATAGGAACTGATCAGTGAGTGTGCATGTGTGTATATGTGTGTGTGTTTATAAACTGTCTAATGGGGTAGTCCTACTCTCTTCTATAGCATCACTGTGGGTTGGAATAGACTCAACTGGAATCAATGAGAGAGATAGACCATTCTGGTGGTGCAGTGGTTAAGGGGTTGTCTGCTGATCAGAAAGCCAGCTATTTGAACCTACTAGCCACTCCTTGGGAGAAAGATGTTGCAGCCTGCTTCCATAAAGATTTGCAGTTGTGAAAACCCTGGAGGCAGTTTTACTCTGTCCTGTAGGGTCACTATTAATCAGAATCAACTCTATGGTAGTGGTATGGCTTACATATGTATTGATGTACATTTATAACATATATTAATATTTATTAGTGTACATTTTCTACACCTTAATCAGAACTATCCGTCCATCCTTTTGCATCCATCCATCCATCCATGCATCCACCCAGACAGTTCTAGTTAAGTTTTAAAAAGATGCATCAATGAAAGAAAAAAATCCTCGTGTTTGGAACACCTATCCACATCTTCTTTAAGACCAAACAGCCTATGCTGTTTAGTGTCCTCAGCATTGTAACTGCTCACTGGTCATTTATAGCGCAGCACTCTGGGAGATTTGTCATTTGAATTTGCTGTCTCCAGTGTGAATCACTTGAGGTTTCTAAACATTTTCCTTCTATTTTTAAGCAAACAGGGGTCTATTTCTGCATTTCTGAATTTAGTCCCTTTTCTCCCCTAGGCATGTGATGACACATGTTGTCCTTTACCTTCTTCTCTGTGGCCCCCTCCAGAACATTCACAGTCTAAAGTCACTGTTAATTAATGCTGATCGTTGCTTTGCTGATACTGCTGTAAAAATGCTTATTTAAGGAAAGAAGGGCACATTACTTCTAATTCATACAACTTCCTGTATGAGTCTAAAAATCAATGGTTGACTAGTTTCAGGTGCTGAATTACAGCTCGAGTTAGGCCATTTATGAACGTTAACTGATGCTTGAAGAAAAACACATAACTCAGGAGAAAGAATGGCCAAATTTGGAGATGGAGCAGAAGCCGAAATGTTCTAGAACACATAGCTCTGTGTAGCCTGGTAAGATTTGGACTTTTCAGCTTCTTAGAGTCCTAAAGAAAGTCATTTTTGTCTTCCTTACAACTATCTGGTGTTTTATCTATAGTTCTCCATTTAAGGTGCACAGTTTCCTAATTAGGAAGTTGAACTTCACTCTTGTAAATTGTAAAAAGGGCTTTTGAATTGGAGCACTAACAATGTGATAGGTACTAAAACAAACATATACTCCGTATCTCACTTAAGGAGGAAACTGGATACCATTAATGTTGTTGTTGTTAGGTGCTACTGGGTCTGTTTCAACTCATAGTGACTTTATATACAACAGAATAAAACACTGTCCAGTGCTGTGCTATGCTTATAGTCGTGATGCTTGATCTCATGCCTTCAGCCATTGTGTCATTCCACCTTGTTGAGGATCCTCCTCTTTTTTGCTGACCCTCTCCTATCATGATGTCCTTCTCCAAGGATTTCTCCCTTTTGACAACCTACCCAGAGTATGTAAGATGTAGTCTCGCCATCCTTGTTTCTAAGGAGTGCTCTAGTTGCACTTCTTCCAAGACAGATCTGTTCATTCTTTTGGCAGTCCAAGGCATATTCAACGTTCTTCTCCAACACCACAATTCAAAGGCATCCACTCTTCTTCCTTATTCATTGTCCACCTTTCATACACATGTGATGTGATTGAAAATACAATAGTTTGGGTCAGACGCACCTTAGTCTTCAAGGTAGCATCTTGGCTTTTCAACACTTTAAAGGGTCTTTTGCAGCAGATATACCCAGCACAACGAGTGTTTTGATTTCTTGACTGCTGCTTCCATGGGTGTTGATTGTGGACCCAAGTAAACTGAAATCTTTAACAACCTCAAAATTTTCTCCATTTATCACGATGTTGCTTATTGGTTCATGTTTTAGTCAGCTAGTGCTGTGCCAACACACATACTGTGAGTGGATGGCTTTAACAAAGCAAAGTTTATTCTTACACATCCTGGTAGGCTACGTGTCTGAATTCAGGGTGTCCACTCCCGGGGAAGGCTTTCCTTCTGTCCGCTCTGGTGGAGTGTCCTTGTGTTGTGTCAGTCTTTGGCTAAGGAGCATCTTGGCACAGGAACCTCAGGGCTGAAGGACATGCTCTACTCCTGGTGCTGCTTTCTTGATGGTGTGAGGTTCCCAATTCTCTGCTTGCTTCCCTTTCCTCTTATCTCCTGTAAGACGATATGATAAAAGGTGGTGCAAGGCACACTTCAGGGAAACTCCCTTTACAGTGGAGCAGGGAGGTGATCTTATGGAGGGATTTATACTCCCACTCTAATCCTCTCTAACATAATCCACTCTGTTAACCACAAGCAGAGATTAGGATTTACATGGAGAGCAATCACAGAATACAGGGAATCATGGCCCAGCCAAATAATGCACATGTTTTCGGAGGGAGACAATTCAATCCATGAGTGTTTAGCTGTAAGGATTTTTGTTTTCTTGATGTTAAGGTACAATCCATGTTTAAGGCTGTGGTCTTTGATCTTTATCAATAAGTGTTTCAAGTCCTCTGTACTTTCAACAGGCAAGGTTGTTAGTAAGTCTTCCTTTAATCTGGGTGCCCCATTCTTCTTCATATAGTACAGCTTCTCAGATTATTTGCTCAGCAAACAGACTGAATAGATACGGTAAAAGGATACAACCCTGGTGTACATGTTTCTTGGCTTTAAAACAGGCGTTGTCCCCTAGTTCTGTTCCAATGACCAACTCTTAAGCCACATACAGGTTCCTCACAAACGTAATTACATATTCTGGAATTCCCATTCTCTGCTTATGATAATTATAATAGCTGTTATTTGGTAAGTACCAACATTTTGACTGGTACTTTACACACATTATTTCCTCTCATTGTGGGATAGTAGTTAAAAATATGAACTCTGGAGCCAAGTATTAATGGTTTAAATCTGGATTCTGTAACCTGGTCATGAAGTGACTTTGGCTAGTTGTATACCTTTCCTAGGCTTTGCTTTCCTCACCTGTAGAATGGAAATAATCAAAGTGTCTGTAAGTTTGTTGTGAGGATTAAATGAAATCCTGTCTATGTCCTGGTCCATACTAATGGTGATAAAAATTCAAATAATAACAATGGCAACATTCATATACCATTTACCACATGCTAGGCAGTCTTCTAAACACTTGACACATAGAAAGCATTATTATTCCTATTTTACAGATAAGAAAATTGAAGTGTAGTGAGGTTAAGAAGCTTTCCCATCACTATACATGTAGGTGGTAAGGGAGCTGAGTTTTGATCCATTGATGTTAGCCATTGTTAATGTTGTTGTCTACTGTTATTACATGATATACAAATATTTGGATTGATAAATTTGGACAGTACATTTCTGTAAGACAATTTACACATTAGCCTTGATCTCCTGACTCTAGGCATTGGCCACACTCTCTGGATTCTGAATGGAAACTCCTAGTCCTGTACTACAACTCTGCCTTCTAGGCCCACTTAGACAGTAACTTTGCCCCCTCAGCTTTAGGTGCACCCTAAGCCCAAGGCTTGGCTAAGCCCAAATGAGTGGCGATTCCACCCTTACAAATACAGGAAGCCCTGGTTCCACCCATCAACCCCCTGAGGTCATGACAATACCTTCTGAAACTGAGGCAGCTCAGCTTCTCGTGCAGTTTGTCTTTTCAGCTTCTGCTTCCTATGGGCTGATGGCCCAAGCCCCAGGTCCACATCTACCATGCTGGGGCAAGTGTTTCAAAGCTCTGGAACTCTACCAATTTAAGGACCTAGAGCCACCCCACTCTGCCAGGAAGCCTCCTGCCATAGGCACTCAGCTGCTTTGTTCTGCAAGCCTAGTTCGACAGATTCTAGTGCCTGCAGGCACCCTGCTCCCCCTGTGTACAGGCATGTAGCTTTCTTGCTCTGTGGGTTGGCTCCAGCACTGTCTCATGCTGATCTGGTTTTGCTCCTATTGTTTCTAACCTTCCTTGGTGTTAATAATTCTCCTCAGTTCCTTCTGAGTCTTCTATCCATTCAGTTTCAAAGCCACTCCCACATTTTGGGTATTTGTTAGAGCAGCATCTCACTCTGTCAGTACCAAATTTTTGTCAGCTAGTACTGCTTTAACAAATACCACAAGTGGATGGCTTTAGCAAAGAATAAGTTTATTATTACAGAGTCCAATAGGCTACAAGCCCAAATTCAGGGTGTCCATTCCAGGGGAAGGGCTTTCCCTCTGTCTTCTCTGGAGGAAAGTCCTTACGCTGCATCAGAGGCCCCACAGTCTAGACCTGTATTGCAGTTGCTGACTTTTCACCCCACCTACATGCTATGAAACCATCCTCAGTCCTTGGACTCATCTAGAATTGCTTCCAGATGTTTTGAGGGTAGTTTCACAAGAGCTGGTACAACTCTGTATTCCTCTTTGATTTCTGCAGCCCCAGATCCACTGGCAGTGAACCTTACTACCACCCCAGACACCAGGGTTCTGTTTGTGAACACTAATTTCTGCGCAGGGAGCTTCCAAAGCCACAAACCCCACTGGAAACTAATGTGTTACTGTTTTACCTATAGAAGCGTGGATACCACCCCTCTCTGTAACTTGCATTTCACTTAGTTTCCTTGATCTTGGTTTTGCTTCAGTTTGTATCTCAAAACCTTTCATGTTCAAAATCTCCTTTAGTCTCTGCTTATAAAACCCCTGATGGTGTGGTTAAGAGCAGCAGCTGATAACCGTAATGTGGGCAATGGTTTAATATTTTTTGTGTCTTTTTATATGTGGCTTAAAACAACAATAATTTATTGTATCACAGTTCTGGGGACTAGAAATTGGAATTCAGGGAATCAACAGTGCCATATTTTCTTTGAAGTCTCTAAAATAAGAGACTTCCTTGCCTCTTCTAGCCTCTGGGAGCCTCAGGCACTCGGTGACTGGTGGCAGCGTAACTCCAGCCTGGGCCTCTGTTGTTGGATGGAGACTTGTCCTGTATATCTGCCTCTCTGAGTCTCCCCCACCTTTCTTAAGGACACCAGTCAGATTAGGGCTCACCTGAACCCTGTGTTAACTAATTACATCTGCAAGGATGCTATTTCCAAGGGTTGTATTCACAAGTACTGAAGGATAGGACTTTAACATATACTTTTGTGGAACACAGTTTAATCCACAACATTTGATAAATCCTATAAGGAAATGGAATGAATATGGTTTGTTCACCAGCTCATATTCAGGACAGCACAATCTGGAATATAGTAGAGTAGTGCTCAGTAAATATGGATTAAGTGACTGACTAAATGAATGAATATTCTGTTCTCAGCCTACACTCCTCCAAACCAGGAAGGAGGCTATAAATTCTAATTCAAGTGAACGCAGGTAGAGCACAATCACCCTCTCAGCCACACTGGGCACTACATATCCCAGGTTCACCTTGGACAGAGTCCAAATCTGATTTCAATTTTAGGTACTGAACTTAGTTAAAAGATTTATAGACCACATGGTCCTTCCAGATGGCTTGAAATCTTTGGAGTTGGGAGTAAAGCCGTCTTCATTATTGTACACTCCATTCATCTAGCACAAAGTCTAGCGCAGAGTGCATAGAAGATCTGCCCTAGAAACCACGTGTTGGACACAAGCAAGCACGATGGTTAGGAAGAACATTTGTCAGTTCTTCAGAGTCTCATCCATCTGTTGCTGCCTTCCAGCCATATCTGTGGAGGTGGCAGTTGATGCATGGAAGACACTTTGACCACAATTTTTCCATTTAGTTTACCTCTTTAGACACAGTTCATACCACCTTGTATCAGGTGTTGAGAGGCTATTTCTTAAAAAATATAGGTGGGATATAGAAAGCTTAAAATAAGCTGAGGAGGATGACTGCCTCATGATTGCCTTCTCTGACATCAGACAAGGGGATAAGTCTAGTGCTTCCAGATTTGCCCCAATTTTCAAAGATCTAGCCTGAAGTACATAGTCCAGTGGTGCAGGCCTTTTCCCTCAGGTGATGTCTGGCCTCCAAATGAAAGCTGGGAACATACCTAATCCATATCCATGGTCTGTTGCCAAATCAGCCTATACCATATCAACCTCAGCTGGGAGAATTTTTGCCCCCACTAGGGAATATTGTGTCATGTTTTGATTGTCTCTGCAGGCAGGGAGGAGAGGGTAGTGATACTGGCATGTTGGCAGAAGCCAGGGATGCTGCTAAACATCCTATAGTGCACATGAAAACTCCCCACAACAAAGAATTGTCCTGCCTATACAGCTAAAAGTGCTGAGGTTGAGAAACCCTGGTCCTCACAAGTCCAAAAGACAGGGCAAGGAACAATGCTGAGTTCATACAGAGAGCTCTGTTCTTCTTTGAAATCTCGTCAAAAAAAGGTGTGGTGCTTATCATTTAAGGAACTTGTGTTTTTTTCCATTTTCTCCTGCCTAAATGTTAATTCCTAAGGGTCACTGCATCACGTTCCCTCAGATGCAGCCTCTTGAATGTACAGAGTGTGCATTAGGGGTGGAAGGTTCGTAGTTTGAATCTGCCAGGTGCTCCTTGGAAACTCTATGGAGCAGTTCTGCTCTGTCCTATAGTGTTGCTATGAGTCAGAATCAACTTGATAGCAGTGGATTTGGTTTGGGGTCAGAATTCCAGCCCCACTGCTATGGCAGGAGCTGAATCCAGATTGGCAGCGAGGCCTGTGTCAGCAGCTGCTGAGCTCAGGGGAGAGGACTCCTTTTCTCTCTAGTCCCACAGCTCTTCACTGCAGAAAAAGACAAAAGATGAAACAACTGGGTGCAGCGACAGAGGGCGGGGGTCAACATAAACTGTGTTCCGCTGCTTGCTTAGATGAAGAAGTTATTTTATAAAGTGACCTTACTTTCAGGTGGATACTCATTGAACAGCTCTTTTCTTGAATGGCTCACCTGGCATGGTGGGGGCTTTGGAACCGGTTCACCTGGGTGGGTCTGGCTATCTGTCTACAACCTTCCACAGGTTACTTCATCTCTCTTTATTAGTGTCTTGTACGTACTAATACATATTAAGTTTTATTCTCTTCCTTCAGAGAAAGAAGGCCACTTGAGATGCTACTTTTAGGTGCTATTGAGTCTATTTTTGACTCATAGCGACCCCATGTGGCAGAGTAAAATGCTCCATACAATTTCCTAGATTATAATATTTATAGGAGCAAAGCACCAGGTCTTCCTTCTGTGGAGCCACTTGGGTGAGTTCCAACCTTTGGGTCAGTCCCTGAGCTCTTCACAATCACATAGTCAGGCCTCCTCATCTTGTTACCTCATGCATTATATTTCATGTTCTGCTCATTATATATCATAATTTAATAAGAAATATTGAAATGTAATAGCTAATAATTAAAATCATTTAATAGTAATTAATACAGTTTCTGTCTTCTACATGGCAGCTCTGCACCTCTTTTCCACCTCAGCTTTTCCTTTTCTACAAAATGAGGATGCTGTGAGAAATCATTGTGATTTTGGATTAAACAACCTCTCCATCACCCTCCATTGGCCAGTACCTCACTTAACAATGAACAAGTGTCTACTATGTGCCAGGAACAATGCTAAGTACTTTATAAATTATCTGATTTTATCCTCATTACAACCCATTTTTCATATTAGTAAAGCACAGCGTAGAAAGAGGTTACTTGCTCAAGGACACAGTGAGTGTAGGAGGTGGAGTGATTTAAACCTTGTAATCCAACCACTGTACTCTGCTTTCATGATACACGTCAAAGAGTTCAGGTTAACGTCATATGTGGGCACATACAATGCACCAGGCACTATTCTAACCACTTTACCAGTAACACAATAAATCCTGAAACAACACTATGAGTTAACACTGTTGCTATCTTTATTTTATACTGAAGTAAACTGAAGCACAGAGTGGCTAGGTAACTCCATGGTCAAACAGGTAGCAAGGGACAGAGCCAAGACTTGAACCCAAAGCAAGTGAATCTGGAGATTCTATACAAATGCCGGATTCTTTTCCCCATGCTGTATCTTGTTCTTCATTCATTTGATTGATATTTATTGAGCACCTTAGTGTGCCAGAGACCACGTTGGGGAAGGTTGCCGCTGATGTTTACTCAGTCTATTCCTGAAGGATTCATGGGGAAGCAGAGATGGAATCGCTGACACCACCCTGATGAAGTCTATCTGGCATGGATGGCCTCCTGAGTTCAAATACACACATCTACAATAAACAAATATCAGATAAATGCCCTAGTCCTGAGCCCATGCAGAGAGGCAGGCAGATTTGTTTGGCCAGCCAGTCATATCTATAAGGGATGAAGGCTAGGTGTATTCATCTCTTCTTTAGAGAAGTCTTTTTTTGTCTTTGTCAAAATTTCCCTTTCTAGAATCTCATAGTGGTCTGTACTTCTCCTTCCCAGCACTTGCCCATTCACAATTATACACTTATTTGTATTTGATGAGAGAATGAACTATGCTGGACTGTTTTTGCTTATCACTTCATCTCCAGTGTGGTGCAAACAGTTAACATAAACTCAGCTGATCATCAAAAGGTTGGAAGTTTAAGTGTACCCAGAGACATCTTGGAAGAAAAGCTTGATGATCTATCTGAAAAATAATCAACCAGAGAAAACCCTGTGGAGCATAATTCTACTCCGATATATATGGGTTGACACAGGAGGTTGCCATGAATTGGAATCAACTCAACAGCAACAATTTTTTCTGATGTCTAGCACAGGACTGGTACATAGAGAATGGTCTATAAATATTTGCCCAGCAAATGGACTTGAGTTCCTATTACATGCCAGTTTGTCTGCATACATTATCTTACCATGAGAGCATGCATCAGTACTGATATTTTCCAATGAGAAAACATGGTTATTAAGCTCACCAGCACATAGCTAGTGGTAAAGTCAGGATCCTAGCCTAGGTTCTTCTGGATACAAGTTTTATGTCCTTTCAAAATTTTATTGGAGTTTGAAAACTAGACATTTGCAAATCTGTAGTTACTTGGGAGACATGATTAGTGGTTAAGAATGTAGGCTCCAAATTCAGTTGACTTGGGTTCAAGTCTTGGTTTCATCACACGCTAGCTGTTTGACCATACACTAAAGGTAAAAACAGGACTACCTTACAGTAATGTTGCAGGATTAATTGGGTTACTTGTAAAGTGTTTAGAATAGCGCCTGGCACATAACATGTGCCCGTATATTGCACATGTTTGCTTTTGTTCTTCTTGGGAGACAGAAGGGCTTTTAAGACTGTATGCCATTGCTTATATATTTTATTTAGGATTCTGCTCACTGATTATCTTAATTTAATAATAAATATTGAAATTTAATAGCTAATGATTAAGATTACTTCACAGTAATTAATACTAATGTGCATCTTCTACATGGCAGCTCTTTGGCAAACGCATATTAAACAATCAACTGGTATTTAACAACATGTTGTTAAATTTAACTGTCTTGTTAAATCTGAATTAAGTATATCTTGGAGAAACCATTTGGATCATCATTGAGGTTTAAGCTTCCTGCTCATTTTGGATGTTAAACCATAGCTGCCCACAAAGCTGTTGATTCAGAGCTTGGCAAGCACTTGTGAGCATTTATGGGTGACCACACTAACTGAGTCATACCCACCTAGCACAGCCACCTGGGACTGACTGACTCACATCTTCCAGAGCCAGAAACCTGCCTTCTTGGTTGCCCAGACCCCAAGGACAGTGAAATATAAGGCACTTAAATGCATTTACCCAATGCTTGCCGTGAACCGAGTGCCCCCAGGGATGTTACTGCCTCCTCTGCCTTGGCAGCTGTGTCTATGATCAGATGGCTTGGAATGGGAGAATTTTGTGTGAAGATAGTTGCAAGTCAAATTGCATTTCCCTGACACAGACTGAGGTCAACTGTTCCCCCAGCCACTCAAGTTAGGATCTGAAAACAAGCTACCAGTCAGAGTTTTAGGGGGCAACTGGGCACTGCCATCTTTCCTTAATAGGAACACACACACAAGCAACCACGTATACATGCATACATATATGTATAGGCACACACACTCAAAGATCTCTCCCAGATTAACGCTGCTGTTTCTCAGCTGACTTGTCCAGTTGGTTCTAGCCCATCCCTTTCATTGCAGAGGAGAAGGTGTCAAGAGACAGAAATGCAAGCTGAGTGTGGGGGCTTCTCTTCACTGCTGCTTGTCTCTGTCTCAGGGCGTTGCCTAAGAGGTCTTGGGAGATCTCCACTTCTGAAGGGGCGGATAACAACAGTAATGATGACTAACCCTGGCTGAACTCTGTGTGCTAGGCATTTGACAAGCATGTCAGCTAATCTCCCCAGTAACCCAATATTTACCCTGTATAAGTTCCACTTTAAAGCTGAGGACATTGAAGAAATACAGAGAGTATGAGTCATTTGCCCAAGGTCATGTAGCCGTAAGTTGGCAGGGTCCACCATTTGATCATGGGTGACCTGTCCTTAAGCCTCTGCTTGTAACCACTATACTATATTCTTTTCAGAATCCATGCACAGCAACTTTTGCAGGTGTTTTTGGCAACAGAGCTGTTTGCCATGCTCAGTTAGTGCAGGGAAGTTATTTTCCTTACTTCTTTCAGGAGTTCAACGAGGAGAAAGTAGAATCAGCTCCATTGTCAAGGGCTCCAGAGAGAAGAGAAGATGAATGAGGAAAAGTTACGAAGGCAGGGTTTGGTACAAGGAAAACAAAAAAATTGAGTAAACTACTTGAATTGTATTAAGAAACTATGTAAATAGTTGTTAAATAAAAATGAAACAGTTCTCCCCACACCAATGTGAAACTCCAAGAGAAAAAAAGCAAGGAGCAGAGCAGGTGTATAGTTGTTTGTATTGTGCTGCGAAATTAAAATATAAATGCATATGTATAAATGTGTGGTCTTTGCTAGTGATCCTGGTTGCCCCTGGTAAAACTATTTAAAAGGGGACAAACAATGAAAGAGGCTGGATTTTCAGTGTAAACAGTTTTTGATATTTGGATTTTTATTACGAGTCCGTATTACTTACTCAAAAAGGTGTTTTTTTAAGCTAAAACTGTGAAACAATGGTCTGTGTTGCATGGTAGTGAGTTTAGTGCCACAGTGCCAGTAGACACCGAAGATATCAGGGATGGTATAAAGATTACTTTGGAAGGAAGACTGGGCCTGAGGCCTTTCGAATGACTCTATGATTTTGTTATTCTAATATTCCTAGAAATGGTGATTGTACCATATTCTCTTAAAGAAGAAATTGAAGTTGTCAATGATTTCATTTTATTTGGATCAACAATCCATATCCGTGGAAACAACTGAACAAGTGCTTTAAAATCTGAGGCTCTGGCTAATCTAGTGTTAAAGGCTGAATTTTTTTTCTTTCTTTCTCTGTCTTGACATAGCAGATATTGACTTTTGTGTTGACCCAACCATGTGCCTCAGAAAATGCTTGAAACTGAAGGTAATTGCAAGTTTTTGTGTAAGATATGTACAGGAAAAGTGCTGCACCAAATAATTTAAACTTTATGAGCTGTTTTTGGACAATAACACTATCTAACCATCTTGTGACTGTCAGGTAATTACCTCACAACCACCCAATAAGCAAGTACCCCTTAAACCTGTGTCTTGTACCCAACACTAAACTCCTGCATGTGACTTTGTAATCAATTCCTGCTAAGCCCCAACTGTAAGATAGCCCATCTCCAACTCCCCTGATAGTCTTTCAGCCAATCCTAATACAGTAACCTTCCTTAGTTCTTGGTGTAGCCCTATAAGGATGGTTGTTTCTTTGTTGCTGCTTGGAATGGCCATATTTAATTTGTGATTTGGATCTTTTCTACCCAAAGTTACCTTGAGAGGAAGTCATGGTGATCTACTTCTGAAAAACCAGCCACTGAAAATTCTGTGGTGCACAGTTCTATTCTAACACACATGGGGTCCCATGAGTCTTATTGACTTGATGGCAGTTGGCTGGAAGCAATAATCTATGGACAGATGATATGCTGGAAAACAGACTTTCTGGAGGAGAAAAGAAAAGAAGAAGAAAAAGAAGGCCTGATTTGTAGCATTTGCTAATTTCAAGCTCCCAGCAATTTAACAACCAAACCCACAGTCATCAAGTTGATTCTGACTCATAGTAACCCTATAGGACAGGGTAGAGCAGCCCCATAGAGTTTTCAAGGAGTGTCTGGTGGATTCAAACTGCTCACCTTCGAATTAGCAGCTGTATCATTTAGCCTTTCTATTACCAGGACCACCTGGGTCACCAGGGTTTAATAACAGTTTTTGAAATTCCTGAGTGTCTAGCAATAAGTTCTGCAAGTAAGTACAAGCTGCTCCATCCTGTCACTGGATGAATAGCTCACTAAAAGAGAATAACCAAAAAGCCCCAAACCTACTACTGTTGGGTCATAGTAACCCTATTCTGCAGAGTAGAACTGCCCCGTAGAGTTTTCAAGGAACACCTGGTGGATTCGAACTGCTGCCCTTTCGGTTAGCAGCTGTAACACTTATCTACAATACCACCAGGATTTCCAAAAGAGATTAGGGAGCCCAGAAAGTGGCCCCCACATGAATACAGAAACTAGACACAAGACAGAGCATCAGGAATGGAAAGATTATGCCCCAAATGGAGTTGGGTAATGGGTTATAGAAAAATTAAATAAAGTTAGATCTCTATCTCACATCCTTTACAAAATTTGATTCAGCTTGAATTAAAGACTTAAATATGAAAATGCAGTGCTTTAAACAGCTTAAAGAGAAACACGGAAGACTATACTTATGACCTTGAAGAAGAAAAAGCTTTCTTAAACAGATCTAAAATGAATAAAGCATAAAGGAATAGATTGATAAAATTCTACACCGAAATTAACAAATTTTGTATAAGAAAAAGCATCTCAAATAAAGGTTAAAAAGAAGTCGCAGACTTGGAGAAAGTATTTACAATTCATGTAATCAGCCAAGCATTATTATGTAGAGTTTTAATTAAAAAAGCCTACAAATCAACATCAACTGAAAAAGTCAAACTAATAGAAATGAGGGAAAAATTGTATTATAATATGGTGAGCATTCAGCTGATGGTAGGAAGGAAACAGACATGATTCTCCCCACAGGAAGCTCCTAGCCCAGTGAAGGAGAAAAGAAATAATAAACAAGCAACTAGGGTCATATAACAGCATATGTGTAAGTAATTGCTTGACAAGCTAACTTGAAATGTAAATTTTCACTTAAAGTACAATAAAAAGATTATCTTCAAAAATAATAAACAGGTATTCAAATACATGTGTACTGTCAAATCCAATGTATTTCTTCAAACATAATAAATGTGGAAATGTATAAGTGAATGATGGAAGAGCTGCCTAAAGTGGTCAAAGAAAATCTCTCTGAGAGTATCTCACACTGAGTTGGGGGCAGAACCTTCCAAGAAGAGGAATAATGTGGCCAAAGGATGAAGACAAGGAGAACAGTTGATTGGAAGGGAACACAATAAAGGAGAAAATTGATGATACAGTGTAAGTTCTTAGGCTTTTGAAGGATAAATGATTACCAAAAACTCAGAACATCCATATCAAGTTTATGCTCATACTTGTGGGATTTACTGAGCCCATGCTCATTACATTGGATCTTTTGACAATCCTGAGACAGAGACAAGTAGCCGTGCTCTAAGTATTACCTTTTTAGGGAATGTGGTTGCTGTTATTAGTTGCCATCTGACTCGTGGCAACCTTGTGTATAACAGAAAGAACTGTTGCCTGGTCCTGGGCTACCTTCCTGATTATTGCAAGTCTGAGACCATTGTTGCACCTATTATGCCAATCCGTCTTATTAAGGGTTTCCCATTTTCTCTGACCCTCAAACTTATCCAACATGATGTTCTTTTCTAGTAACTGATTTTTCCGGACATATCCAATGTAAGGGAGTTGAAGTCCTGCCATCCTTCCTTCTAAGTGGTGTTCTGTTGTGTTTCTTCTAAGACTAATTTCTTTCTTTTTATTGTGATTGAGTGAAAGTATACAATCCAAATTAAATTTGCATGCCTGCCTATCTGCAGCTCCTTCTGCTCTCCTTGCCCAGTGACAGCACACTCCTCTTTTCCACTCTATACATGTCACATCCTCTTACCACTCTCCTGTCCTCTCTTCTCCACCCTCTTCTTTCTTATCTAGTAAGAGGCCAGCAGGACAGCTAAGACTGATTTCTTTATTACTGCATATAGTCAATATTCTTCACCAGCATTAGTTCAAATTCAAATGCATTAGTTCCTCAGATTTTCTTTTTTATTGTCCAGCTTTCACATGCATATGAGATGACTGCAAAGACTCTGGCTTGGGTCAGGTGCACCTTAGTCATCAAAGTGAAATCTTCACTTTCTAAAACGCTAAAGAGATTTTTATTTATTTATTTATTTTTTGCAGCAGATTTACCCACTGCAATAGACCATGTGAGTTTGTGATTTCTGTGTTCTAGAGCTTTCTAGTTTTAACATCCTGAACACAGGAGTTTTATGGTTTTAGTTTAACCTAAGAATCATGAAACAAATTTCTCCAAATTCATTTGTCAAGATTCGTTTATTCCCCCAAACGGACAGCCAGTTGTTCCAGCACTATTTCTTGAAAAGGGTATCTTCTTTGTGTTGAATTACTTGAGTGATTTTGTAAATTTGTGTTGACTGCCTTTATGTGTATCTATTTCTGGAATCTTTACTCTGTTCCATTAATTTGTGTGTCCACATATGTCAATACTACACTATTTTTATTATAATAATTTTATTGTAAGTCAAAATCAGGCAGTGCAAATTCTCCGCTTTCGAAATTTCTTTGGCTATGTTAATTTCTTTGGATTTCCATATAGATTTTAGAATCAGCATTGTAAATTCTAGAACAAAGCCTACCTAGGTTTTGGTTGACATTGCTTGGAGTCCATGGATTATTTTCAGTGTAATTAATGTCTTAATGACGTTCAATTTTCCACTTCATGAACTTAAAGTGTCTTAATTTAGGTCTTCTTTGCTTATTTTCATCAGTGTGTTTTAGGTGACATTTAGTTAAGTTTTAAAATATTTTAATTAGTATTTTCAATTCAATTTCCAATTATTTTTGCTAGTTTATAAAAATACAAAAGGTTTTTGTGTATTTATCTGGTTATTCTGCTAAACTCACTTAATAGTTCTAGTGTTTTTTTAAATTTTTTTTAATATATATTACAATGTTTTCTGTGAATAATTAATAATTCTTTTCTTTGTTCCTCTCTAGGCAATGTATCTTTTTTACTCCTTTTACTTTTAAGATATTTTTTGTTTCTTCAGTGATTTTTCAGAACTTAATTATAACGTGTGATGATGTAGTTTTTTTTTTTTTTATATATTTACCTTGCTTGGAGACTTTGGAGCTTTTTGAAAATGTAAATCTATAATTGTCATCAATTTTGAAAAGTTTTCAGCTGTTATTACTTCAAGAAATATTTTTCCTGGCTATTCTTCCTCCTAGGAGCATAATTTATACCTAATTAAGTCATTGTTTATTGTCTCATAGGTCACTGAGTCTCTGTTTTTTTCCTTATTATTTTGTTTTTGTCCTTGCTTTAGTTTGAATAGTTTTTACTGCTTTGTTTTTAAGATCACTATCTTGTCTTCTACAGTATCTAGTCTATTGTTAATCCCATGTAGTTAATTTTAAGTTTAAATAGAATGTACTTTTCAGTTCTAGATGGTCCATTTGGTTCTTTTGTGTGTCTTGTATTCCACTTCTTAAAATGTTTATGTTTTCCTTTAAATCACTGAGAATATTTATAATAGCTTTTTTTTAAAAAAAAAAAATGATTCTTGTCGTCTCATTCCATCTTTGCCATTTCTGGATCTGTTTTTACTGACTAATTTTTCTCCTGATACGTGTCTCATTTTCCTGCTTCATTGCAAGTCTAGTAGTATTTGATTGGATGCTGGACATTGTGAATTTTACATTGTCAAGTATCTGAGTTTTGTTGTTTTCCTTTAAAAAAATGTTGCACTTTGTTCTGACAGTCAGCTGGATTATTTATAGATTATATTAATCTTTTGATGCTTCTTTTTAAGATTCTTTAGAATTGGTCTAAAGTATCTTTTACTCTGGGACTAATTTAGCTCCAGCACTAAGATGTGATTCATATGGGTGGGTATTGAGTATCCTCTGTGTTTCATGGACACCCTCCTACCTGCTGGTTAGAATGCAAATATCTCCCAACCTTGTGTGAGCTCTGCCAGTTCTGCAGCTCACAGTTCCAGGGCTTTACTTTAGCTGACTTTATGGAGTTTTATCCTTTACATGTATAGCTGAGTGTTCACTAACAGAATCAAAGCTATCCTGATGCAATTTTGGAGAGTTCCTTTTCTGTGTAGCACCCTTTTCTCGGGCATAGTGTCCTATAAGTTCTGTCTGTCTTAGCCCTTTGAAGCCTTTATTTCTATCTTCCTCTCAGATCATTGAGTCTGCTGTTATGTTCCTTTTGTTCTGTCTCCCAGCACCATGATCTGGAACGTGCACACAGGCAGAAAGTTAGGACATCTATGGCCTCTCCTCCTTAACTTCCTTTCTTTTAGAGATCACAGTCTTACACTGCTCTTGTTTAATGTTTGAAAAAATTTATTTGCCAATTTTTCTAATCACGGTGAGAGAGCAAGCTAGTTTCAGTCATTCCATCATGGCCAAGCCAGAAACAGGTATTCCCAGGACCATTTTTATGCGACATTTATAGCTTTATAATTCCTGGACAAAGCAGATGGTATAAAAATCAAACTGCAAACATAAGACTATGAAGACACACTGAATATGAATTTTCAGTGGAGGTTTCTTTATATCTTTCTTTGAGCTCAGGACACAATATATAAACTTCCAATGTTCCTTTGGAAATGTTGGTAGCACAGTGGTTAAGAGCTACATCTGTTAAACAAAAGGTCAGCAGTTCAAATCCCAGGCACTCCTTGGAAACTCTATGGGGAAGTTCTACTTTGACCTGCAAGGGTCACTATGAGTCAAGATCAACTTCATGGCAACAGGTTTGAGAATGTTCCTCTGCTAAAAGATAGTCCCCCTCCTGATCCAACCCCATCTCTACTGTTTTACTGAAGTTGTAGCCCTCTGAAGTTTCTGGGTTTTTGTAGGTAGTTTAATTTTTTTAAATAATCAAGGCAAAGATATTGACTCTGGTACAATAAGAAACCAGTTGCCATCGAGTCAACTATGACATATGGCAATTCCACCTGTGTCAAAGTAGAACTGCGCCACATAGGGTCTTCATTGGTTGACTTCAGAAGGGGATTGTCAGACCTTTCTTTTGAGGCACCTCTGTGTAGACTAGAACTTTAAACTTTTGGTTGGCCACTGGCATATTAATTATTTAGCTGAACACATTAACTGTTTGTATTACCCAAGAACTCCCTTGCACACTAAATCAAAAATAAAACAAAAAACAAACAATCCTTTATATTAGGAATCTAAAGGTATTCTCTGCAATCCCAGCACTAGTTCATTTCAGGCACGCAAATTAGTAATATTCGCTTTTCTCTTTTGTTTTTGATTTCTTAGAATTTTTTCTTTTTTTTCTTGGTTGCTTAGCTAGCAGTTAGTAGGACATTTGCTGTTTTCATTTCTAGGTGATTTTTAGAACACCCAAGCAAATTGTCTTGCAAGATACTTATTTTATCTAAATTTCCATAATGTCATATATAGTGGTGCTATGGATTGAACTGTTTCACACACAAATGTGTGTCTAATTAGCTAGGTCATTGTTCCCAATATTACGTAGTTGTCCACTAGTTTGTGGTTTGATATAATTTTACTATGTGTTGTAAATCCTAATCTCTTCCAGTTAATGAGGCAAGTTTAAGTTATGTTAAAGAAGATGAGGGTGGGATGCAATACTCTTACATAGTTCACAGCTCTGATAGATATAAGAAGATTTTCCATGGAGTATGGCCTGCATAATCTTTTATAAAAGATAACAGGAGAGAGGTGTCAGCAGAGAGAAAGGAACCTCATGCTACAGTGAAAGAAAAAAGGGAGCAGAGCTTGTCCTTTAGACACAGGGTCCCTGCACTGGGAAGCTCATTGACCCGGGGAAGACTGATGACAAGGAATTTTCTCAGGAGCTGGCACCCTGGATTTGGACTTCTCACCTCTTAGACTGTGAGAGAATAAATTTCTGTTTGTCAAAGCCATTCACTCGTATTTCTCTTCTAGCAGCACTAGGTAACTAGGACATATAGGAATAAACATTATGTTTTACAACTTCTTTAATGTAACTATGCAGCTATTGGACCTCTGTTGGCATAGTGGTTAAGAACTTAGCTGCTAACCAAAAGGTTGGCAGTTCAGATCCATCAGCTGATCCTTGGAAACCAATGGGGGCAGTACTACTCTGACTCATAGGGTCACTATGAGTTAGAATCAACTCAGTGGCAATGGAGATATAGCTACTGGAGTCCCTGATGGCAACTTCTATCCTAAACATTGCAATGTCAAGCCTACCCAGAGACACTTCGGAAGACAGTCCTTGTGATCTGATTCCGAAAGGTCACAGCCTTGAAGACTGTATGAAGCAGTTCTACTCTGCACACCTGGGGTCGCCATAGTTGGGAATGACTAGCTGGCAACTCATAACAATGATAGAGCTATTCATTAGTATTTTAATGGCTTTATGATGTTCCCCAAATTAATTTATTTTACTTAACCTGTTTCTACTGTTTAACAGTTCAACCATTTACTAATTTAAGGTGTTTGCACAATTTGTATTATTATTACCAATTCTCTTACATGTAAACAATACACTTTTTATTTATTTTGAGTACTGTCCCTTAAACTCTAAAGAAGAGGATATTTGAGACTTAAATCAGTGTTCATGTTTAACACTCCCTGCCCCCGTCTAGTTTCTCGAAAGCTTTCTTGCCTTTGTAGCTCAGTAGTCTAATGAATAAAGAGGAAAGAGGATCCAGACTGAATAGAAGCTGGATATTGGTTTTCCAGTTTTCATTATTTTATGAATGCTAAAGGGAGTTAAACTAATTCCTGGAAAAGATACTAGCTCTAGTGGCCTCGAAATATATATAACATAAGCAAGCAGAAATACCCGAGGTGTTTACTTCTGTTCCTGTGATTCCAGGAAGTGGTGTGGGAGTGGGGGAAGGTTGTAAATAGGCTTTTCAATAAACAGCAGCAGCTCCTACTTTACTGAGATGGTTCAAAGTAAAATAGTTCATACACAAAAATCATAATATATCTTACCCTATTTTGTAATGACAATGTTTATTTTAAACTGTTCATATTTTTCTTTGATTGCTGGCAGGTATTGGGGTATGCTTACAAGGGTTTCTCCCGGCATAAGAAGCTCAGGAGTAGAAAATTAGTGGTCACAGCTGCTTCCCAGCTGAGAAGTGTGCCAGAACGGGCCACAAGTCTTTTCTGAATGTCTCTAACAAAGGGTTCTCAAGTGTGTGTAGCAAGTGGATACTAGCCTGCTGTCAGAGCTTCTCCTAGTCCCACCCTGTGATTTGCTAGCTTTAGGTAAGCCTCTTTATCTTTTCACGCCAAGGTTCCTCTTTGGAAAAATATTGCAGTGTCCCATGATAGTTGACATTTTGTCTAAACGGTTAATTTCTATCAAATTCATTCCAGCTCCCATGGCTCCATGTGTATAGAGTAGAACTGCTCCACAGGGTTTTCAAGGTTGTGACCTTCTGGAAGCTGATTGTTGGGCCTGTCTTCCGAGGGCCACTAACATGGACACTAGCCTTTTGGCTAGTAGGTGAACACTTAACCATCTGGGCCATCCAGGGCCTCATGTTGTCTAACATTAACCAAAAAACCAAAACAAAAACAGTGCAGCTGAGTCAATCTCGACTCACAGGGACCCTATAGGATAGAGTAGAACTGCTCTCACAAAGTTTCCAAGGAGTGCCTGGTGGATTCGAACTTTTGACCTTTTGATTGGTAAACATCACACCACTAGGGTTCCCATTGTCTAAAATTACCAGAGGTTAAATACAACACCATGTGGCCAACTTGCTTTCTGTATTTGCACAAAGACAAACTAGTTCTCTAGGGCTTTTTTTCACCGTTTTGTTTGTTATGCTACTGTATTGCCTAATGAAGTTCTTGAGGGGTTCTGAAAGTTAACATGCTTGGCTGCTAAAGGAAATACTGGAGGGTCAAGTCTACCCAGATGCCCTTGAAAGAAAGGCATGGTGATCTACATCTGAAAAACGAGCTATTGAAAGCCCTGTGGGGCACAGTTCTACCCTCACATGTGGCACGGCCGTTAGCCAGGACTGACTCAACAACTGGTTTTGGTATATTCATGTAATAAACTGTGTAGTGGTTATCCTTTTCATATCTGTCTTCTTCACTTAGCTCTGAGTTGTTTGAGGTCAGAGACTGTCGTATGTGACCCCTGCATTCCTGGGACCTAGCACATGTCCAGCAATCTGTTTCTGAAAGGTCAAAGCCCTGAAAACCCTACAGTAGAGCATGCAGTTGTCCTCTGACACAGATGGCATTGCCATGAGTCAGAATCAACTTGACGGCAACTAACCAAAACAAGAGGACACGTTTGGCATATAATAGTTGCTCAGCAAATATTTATTGACTTGATGTAAGACTTCTAGTATAAAATTCATTTTACCAATGCCACTTAGATTCTTTCTTGGTAACGTTTCTTTCCATGGCTGAAGTTAGTAGTATGCATTTTTATAATCTCCAGTGCACTCAAGCAGTTCCCTCCTTAATTTTTTCTAATCACTGTGTGTTTGTACAGGTAATGCAACAATCAGCAAGGTGCCTTGGAAATGAAGTATTCAGTGCATGTTTGCTAGTAAGTTGTGTTTTCTGCATGTGACAAATTGGAATCATGATTCCAGATCAAATAGACCTAAAAATTTTTGAGCTTTGAAAACCTGTGCTTTGCTTTCTCAAGTGTATTTCCAGCCACAGATCAATCTAAGCCTTTCTTTGTACTCCTACTGATTGGTCATCCTCAGAGAAAACTGTTGACTTCATGTAATCCACACTCATTGGGACTGAGCTGAACTTCTGTATGTGAAACCCTCTGGGCTGGGGTTTCTTAGTCCAGAGATGCTCTACAGTCCCTTTATCTGTAGTGCAGGTTTCTACTGCATATATTCTGCAACTGATGTTGGTGGAAGCTCCAGAGCAGGACTGAAGCCAGAGTGTAGAATGGGATCTATAAAAAGAACTAGATGTTTATTTTGTGTGATTCTGTATCATCTACATTTCTGGCAGATGGGAGAAGTGTTTTGAAAAAAATAATGATCTTAAAAACACATTTTCAGAAGTTTCCATATAAAATGGTCTAAGTATAACTTAGGAGAGGAAGTATACTTTAGAAGAAAACTTCAGTGCTGTGGAAAATCTTTGTTATAAATCTCTGCATGTGCTGGGGTTTCCTGGAAATAGTGTTTTTGACCTACTTGGATGTAGCCATGCAACAAAGCTCACCAGACAGATATCTAAGTATTAAAACATTATGATACCAATAGTACTTCTAAAAGCTCAAGTGCAGGAGATGAACTTTTCAATCCTAGAAGTGTGGGTCTGGGAAAAATAACTTTCCCTCGGAGAGGGGCATAAGTAATCTTTCTTCTGGGTATAGACTACTTTCACATTTATGATTTCAAGGAATAGCAGCAGACACTATGCTGGTGGAGAACAATGGGCATCTTGTCACAGGTGGCCAAGTTCAGTCTTGAACTAGATGTGGGAGAAACCAATAAATGTTGAGTTTTAAAATATAGTTGTTGAATCTACACAAAAGTATGTTACCTTTTCAATGTCCACACCCATTGTAAAATTACAGCATTGGAGGTAAACAAGAATGGAACTCAAGAAAGTAGAGAGAGAGATCAACAGGGTAAGCCATTTTTAAAATGTACTGAAATAAAACATTAGTTAACCAAGAACTCAAGAGATGGTGTATCATCTCAGTTTACAACTCATGCACACATTTACCTCAGGCAAAAAACAAAAACAAAAACACATAGAAACCCCTTTGATCACAATTCAGGTGGTATATGGTTTAGAAAATTTTTCCATGTTTTCAAATCCTATCATACAGTAGAGTCCTTGGATGGCTGAAATGGTTAAATGCTAGACTACTAGCTGAAAGGTTCACAGTTTAAACACACCCAGAGGTGCCTTGGAAGACACCCCATGATCTGCTTCTGAAAGGTCATAGCCTGGAAAACCCTGTCGAGAAGTTCTCCCCGAACACACAGGGTTGCTACGAGTTGGAATCACCTGCACAGCAACTAACAATAACAACAGCGTGGTATGCAATAGGAACCATAACGGATTCTTTCTCTGAGGACTGGAACACCATCAGTTCCTCTCCCCAGTGGTCATGCCCAGAACATGATTAGTCTGCATGCATCCCAGTGTATTCCTGGGTGAGATGTTTGTGGCCACCTCACCCACTACTCCTACCCTCCTGGTTCCTTACAAAAGTTTATTTTGTGAGAGTTTATTATCTGCCCCTAGAAACTGAGAATCAAGATTTTCCTCAAACAGCAAGTGACAGCTGAGGTACACGTTACTGATGAGGCCAAAAGGTTCTCTGAACACATGCTCAGTGGGAGAATGTCCAACAGACATGCAGAGTGGATCGAGAGGTAACTCCTCAGTGAGATTTGTATGTTTTGTGAGAGCCCTGTTTCTCACATCCTGAATTAAGACAAGAATAAAATAATTTGCTATTGAGAGAATGGGGAACAAAAATGTAGAGTTAAACAGTTATTTCAAGTTCCAGCTGACAGTGGTTCAGAAATAAATGGTATTTGATGAAGAATAGGCTGAAATTTATAGACTGTGTTTTCTTATGAGAAGAACTGTTAAGCTTTTGCTTATCAGTCACCTGCAGGGGGAAGACAAGTGGAAAATGACACGTAGAAATGGCAAGAGGAACATATGGTCAGCTCTCTCTGCTGCCCAGGGTTTTACAGAACATGCTGTTCTGTGGGACCTCCAACCTACATCAGGAACAAGCTCATGTGCTACCTTTGGATCTGGACCCACTGGCACGAATCCAGCTGATTTCTCTCCTCTGAGGGTAAGGATGAAGGCAAAGCTCAGGGTACATACAACGCTGTGAAGCTATGTGTTACAACACTATTTCCAACCAGAATCTTCTACTGATTCTAAATCACTGTCTTTTAAGCAGCTTTTGCTTATACATGTTTGTATAATGTCTAAAAGTCAAGTAGGGCATTAGTTAAAGGTGTCAGTCTCCTAGGTAGGGATTTTCCTTCATGTGTTAGAAACATATAAAAAAGAATCTGATGCATCTCAGGCTTCCTGATTGGTGGAGTAGCCAGGCTTGATATCTGATCAAATTGTGAACTTTCTGGTTTCCTAAATATAATTTCAATCTCAGTGGAAGCAAACCAGTCAGACCAACAGGGAGATATAACTGAGAGCCAAGATGGATTGTTAGTTTTCATGTAATTTTAAATCTTTTGAATGGCTCAGTTTCTGCATTGTTCCTGATGGCCGATTAAACTGGTAGTGGAACGCAAACTGTTTTAAAACAGTTGGGTAACTGACCCTTGGATGATGTTTTTAGTCATCTGGTGTGCTGCTAAAACAGAAATACCACAGATGATGACTCTAACAAAGAGAAGTTTATTTTCTCACAGAAAAGCAGGCTAAAAGTCCAAATTCAGGGCATCAGTATCAGAGGAAGTCTTTCTGTGTTGGCTCTGAAGGAAGGTTCTTGTCTCTATCTTTCCCTGGACTGAGAAATTCTAAGGCACTGGAACTCCAAGTGCTTTCCAAAGGACAACCTCTGCTCCTGGCACTGCTTCTTTCTTAATGGTAGGAGGTCCCCAACTCTTCCTTGCTTCCCTTTCCTTTATGTCCCAAAAGATTGTCTCAAGACAGAATACAACCTCACACACTGAGTCCCACACTAGCAACACAACTGTTACCCATTCTCCCTTGTTAACATCATAGAGGCAGGATTTACAACACATAGAAACTTCATACATTACCGGGAATCACCAAATGGCTACATACAATTTTTGAGGGAGCCATAATTCAGTCTGACAGATGGCATTTCAAATCTTGTAACTTAATGACAAATCAATAAAGATCTTAAATTGTTTCTTGGAAACAAGGTAAAATTTTTCCATTTATGTAGTGCCTGCAGATGCTTCCATATATGGACACACTATAATCATGGACTGAGTGAATGAAATATTTGTGGAACACCTGTCATGGCTCATCAATATGCCATTTATGATAGCAGACAAAATTATATGAGTCTTTGTGCTTATAATTTCTGTTCTAGACTACTGTTATGGACTGAATGTGTCTCCCCAAAATATGTGTTGTAAATACTTATTTCTATACTTTTAGGAACAGTCTTTTTTTTTTTTTTTACATTAATGACAAATCAGTGTAGGGTGTATCTTAACCTCAATTACTTTTGAGATCTGAAGAGAGTAGATTAAGCACAGAGGCAAGAGCAAAATGGGGAAAAATAGATGCTGCTTGAAGATTTCCAAGGAATGACAAGAAGAATGCCAGAGAAGCTGGGACAAGGACTTTTCCCTGGAATAGAGACTTCCCTTAGTGCCAGTGCAATGGATTTGGACATTTAGCCTCTTGAGGTGTGAGAACATATATTTCTGTTTGTTAGAGCTGTCTACTTGTGGTGTTTGTTAAAGCAGCACTGAGAAACTAAGACAGCCACTGGCCCTCATACTCTGCTAACTCTACCTACCCTTTACAATGTTGCTCCAGAGTTACTGCTCTAATGTTCTGATTTCATTTTCTGGTTCTTTACATCCTAATTTTTCCTACTGCTTATTGAGTAAAGTCCATATTAACATTGTCGCCATGAGTCGGATCTGACTCAACGGCACTTGGTGGCCCAGCTAGTTGCAAATTGTCTTTGCTTTCTCAATTCTTACCAACCCCTGCAAGATTCTTAGCAAGTTCAGGGTTCCATTTGTTTGCTCACTTTGGTTCTTCTTCAGTCATTCTTTCTGGAGGACTCCATCCAGCTGTGTCCTTCAAAGTTGAGATTAAATACCACATCTTCCAAGCATCCTTTCTTTGTACCCTGTCTCCATCTGTCATTTTCTATTTCTCCTTGTATTCCACAGTGCCATCATTCTGGGAAGCTTTTCTCTGAACCAGGAGGTTACATTACTATTTCTTTTCCTGGAATTATCAAATGTTCTCTTGCTGAAGCTGAAACTGCCTATCTTTGATGTCTTTCCTTTATTTTTTTATTATTATTAAGTATTTTACAGTACAACAAACCTTTATAGAAATCATCGTTTGGTTTCCAGTCCTAGGGATTCACTGTCGCATCACATATCCAGGCAATCAGAAGTCTTTTCATCTCATCAGTCAGTGCATCGTGTTTTCTCATCATTGTGGATTACATTCGTAATATAATGCTACAAGTTGTTTGGCTGCTCTAAGATAGAGTTTTGTAGGGTTTGCTTTTTTCCTACTAGAAAGATCCCCAAGGCAAGGAGAAAAATATCAGCTGCAATAAATGTGAGTGGTGTGGGTCATCTCCATACTGCTACTAACCTTATTTGGCATCATGTTTGGCTATTCACAAAATCATAAATGCCTTGAGATCAGGAGTTATATTTTATTCCTATTTATATGCCCTCAAAACATAGCACAGTACCACAAACAGAGTTTGTGAAGCATTTGTTGTGTTGAATCACTTTTGAAAGAGAAATTTAGGTTAGTATTTTTTTCCCAAACTGTTGTCACCATTTTATCTTGATAAAGACCCAACAGAGGGTCTAAGACAAGATTGAGGTCTGTTTACCAAGATCTGTTTTGGTAGTGAAACCATAGCAAAAGTAACACATTTTTCTGCTAGCCATTAAAATATCATTTGATGATAGCTTTTTCCTACTCAAGTTAATAATCCTTAGCAAATAAGTCATCCGGCAGAAGTACAAACACTGCCTTTGTAGCAGCAATGTAAATAGCCAAAGCTTGTCCTCCCAATTTTTCAAATAGAGTACCATTTGGTTTGTCCCCTAGCCTGGAGCACCATTTTCAGAATTATTTCCCCAAGATTCATTCTCTACCCCAATCTTGCCTGGGGGATATTCCTGTGCTCATCACTAGCTCACCAAGACACGTTAACCTTTGCTGTTCATAAATGTATCTATAGCCCTAGAAGTTAAAGCAAAGAGTTAGAGCCAACTTCTTCCACACCAGGATTCTGCAATGTAGTCAGAGATCTCAGGTGCCACTTGGGATTGGGCTATCTATCACTTGCAAATTATTGTCAGAATTATAAGATTAAGCAGATACTTACAAAGCACATTTCAGTTACTTGCTCATGTGGCACAAATTTGAAAGCTCCAGGTCACTGAATCATACTTCATCAATTCCCGATGCCCCTCTTCTTGTTTTATGCATGGGCAAATTGCATGAAACAGCTGGTGCTAGGCTTATATCCTGGGAGTTTCTCACTTTTTATAGATTTTACTCGTGGGTTCAGGGTGGATCCTTATCCTAGATTCCTTTTAGAATGAGCCACCAAACACAGGAAAACAGACCTGTATATACCACCAGAATAAGGAGTGGATGTAACTTTCACAATGTGTTGTAGAAAGAGCTAGAGCAAAACTTCAGCAGTAAGTGCTGTCAACAGGTGGTCTGTCATCTGCATCTTCAATGCCAGGTAACATTCCAGTTCTGTTCTTGATTTGAGAGCCTCAATAAATTTATTCCAGGCTTTGAAGTTTTAAAATTCCAGCTGGACAGTACTTTAAAGATGCCAAGAAACCAGTGAAAATGTGTTCCTTAGTTGAGGGGACCATTCGAAGTTTTCCCTGACTTTCAGAATCTACCTACGATTTACATTAATGTTGTCAAGTAATGGAAAATGTCTTGAAGAAAAAAATCGGCCAAGATCAGAAGATGCTCTTTTAAGGAAGGGTGGTCAGGAACTCTCTTCATGAAATGACATTTGAGCAGAGACCTGAATGAAGTGAGGAGTGTATCTTCTAAAAATCTTAGGGAAGGGTTTCCAGACAAGAATCATGAGTGCAAGGCCCTGAGATGGGAAGGTGCTTGAGGAAGACCAAGAGAGTCACGTTGCTGGAGCTCAGTGAGTGAGTGGAGAGTGGAGCGTGGCAGTGTTACGGACTGAGTTACGTCCTAGCAACAAGAGATGGTGAAGTACTAATCTGGCGCCAGTGAACGGGACCTTGTTTGAGGAAGTAGAGTTTTCCTTTGCAGAGGTTATCAGTTAAATTAATGCAGTCATACTGCAAAAGGGTAGATCTTAATCTGACCCCTTCTGAATAGCATTTTATAAAAGAGGAGGAAAGATAAAGAAACAGTCACACACAGGTGAAAACAGTACGTGAGGATGTGTGTATATGACAAGAAATGCCACGACAGGCCCCAGGCTTCCAGAAGCTGAGTCCCCTGGGTGACATTAATATTGGTGCGTAATTTCTAACCTCAAAGTGTTCGAACCCACCCAGCGATGTCACAGAAGAAAGTCTTGGTCATCTGCTTTTGTAGAGATTACAGTCAAGAAAACCCTTTGGAGCAATTCTACTTTGTAATGCACAGGGTGGCCATGAACTGGAATTGACTCAGTAGCAACAGGTTTTGGCTTAATTTTGGTCAGAAGCTGAAAGAGATTAGGAAGGATTTTCCCCGAGAGCCTGAAGAAAGAGAGAGAGAGAGAGACAGAGACAGCACTGTCAGTGGCCTGAATTTAGCCCCCAAAACTGTTAGAAAATGAACTTCCGTTCTTTAAAGCCACCCACTTTGTGGCACCTTGTTATGAGAGCCCTGGGAAATGAAGGCAGGTAGTAAAGGGCTTTAGAGAAACAGACAGCAGCTTGGTCATGAAGGGCCTCATATGCTATTGCAAAGATGTTGGATTTTATTTTGAGTTTAGGAACTGAAAGCCTTGAGAAGTGAAAAGGTAAACAAGACAAAAGGGAATCAGGGACACTATAAAGATGCAAAACTAAGCACTAAGCACTAAAATACACAAAATTTCATAAATCCCCAAAAGAAAAAGGCAAAGATAATAAATCAAAGAAAGAAATTCAGTAAATATAGTGCTCCTGGTAATTAAACGTAAGATGATGGACTTCAGACTAAACATACCAGTCATATCAACATATGTGAATGAGTTTATCTCATCTGTTAAAGTTTTTTAAGTTGTCCCACTACTTAAAACCCAAGAGACATACCTAAAATGCAGTGATTCCAAGAGGCTAAAAGTCTAGGAACACAAAGATTTATAAGAGAAGTGAAAACAGTAAGAGCATGGGAACCGAAGTCTTCATATAGGACAAAGTGGAAGTCAAAACAGAAACATAAAATAAGGCAAAGAAGTTCATAATGCCAAACCATTCTACATTTTCCCAATAAAAATGTCAAAAAAAACCCTCAATAGCTTTCATAGACTATTGGAACAGGAAATTCTACCTTACTAACAAAAAAGATAAAATACTTAGTTATAAAGTTAACAAGAAAAGTTCAAAACTCATATGAAGAAAACTGTGAATCTTCCTGAAAGTCATAAAAGTAGATTGGAAGAAGTCCGAAACCAGCCCTTTTCTTGGTTAGGATGTGCAACATAATCACTGTGTCAGCTTTCCCTAACTTATAAATGTAATATAACCCAAACAAAAATATTGGTACACTTTATTAGCAAGCTAGATATATTGCTGCTATAGTTTACATGGAAAAATAAATACACAATAACAGGTGGTAATACAGTGAAGAAGAAAAGCTGAGGATGTTACTTAGTTCTGCAGATACTAACAATGAAAATCCTCTTTAATTAAAACAGTGTGATACTCTCAAGCTGACAGAGACTGACCAATGGAATAGAAATCTGCAGAAATTTACTATAATACTGTATTTCAAATAATATGGGAAAAGATTTTTTTAAAAGAAAGGGTAGAGTTGGATCTGCATGTCACATCCAAGAAAAAACTAAACAGATAAAAAATCTAAATGTAATAGATGACACTTCACCAGTACTAGAAGAAAATATGGGTGAATTCCTTTGTAACCTGGGTCTAGTGAAATATTTTTTTAACCATGACTAAGAAATTCCAGAAGGAATGAAAGACAGTTTGATACATTGACTACTTAAAACAAAATCTTCTTTTCCTTATGGAAAAAAACACCACAAGCAAAAAGTGAAAAACTTGATGAAAATATTTCTAACATGTAGAAAAATGGCCAATATCCCTAATACACACACACACACAAATAACATTTAATGAAAATAATACTAATAATCCAATGTAAAAAGAGGCAATATACATCAATAAGAAATTTACAAAAATTTGTAAAAATAGTCCTTAAAACATATGAAAAGATATTCAGCTTCACTTATTTAACATAAGTGTAAGTTAAAACCCATTGAGATTCTATTTTTGACTCATCAAACTGGCAAAAATTTAAAGGGTTATATGACTGTTGGGAAATAGTCACTATCTTATATTTCTGGTAGGAATGCAAACGGTACAATCCTTATTGAGGGTATTTGACATCAGCTGATAAGACTATGGGAGTCTCCATGTGTCATAAATGACTACTTGACTGCTAATGAAAAGTTTGGCAGTTCAAACCTACTTGGAGGTGTTTTGAAAGATCAAAGGCTTGGAAGCCCTATGGAGTACAGTTCTACACTGCACACATGGGGTCACCACAAGTCAGCAGAGACTTGACTGAAACCAGTATGAAGATTTTTTTTTTTTTTGGAATCTCAGAGAATATAATTCTTTGACCTAGCAATCCCACTTCTAGGAACTTATTCTAAAGATATACATTATATATATATATGTATGTGTGTATGTATATATATATATATGTAAAGCTACTTATTACAAGATTATTTTTTGGAAATTACCTAAAAGCCTAAGAACAGGAGATTGTTGTATAAAATACGGTAAATACATTTAACAGAGTACTATACAGCCATAAATTAAGAATGAAGGAGAGCTCTATGAATGGATGTGGAGTCATCTCTGGGAAATGTTAAATGAAAAAGGCAAACTGAAAATGTGCCTGTATGCCACCTGTGTGAACAGAGGAAATAAGAGAATATATGTGTATCTGCTCATCTTTACAGCAAGAAACATGGAAAGAATAAGCCTAGGGGCAATGAAGGTGATTATCTACAGGGGGTAAAGGGGAATGAGGTGGAAAGGATGTGAGAGGCAGTGACATGTTTTTGAGTACACCTTTTTTAATAGTTTTGATCTTTAGAGTTATGCCAGTGCTCTATATGTTCATAAAATAAAATTAAATCAACAAAGACGTGGAGGAAAATTTCACACAGAAATCAAATTTAAAGCAAATAAATCCAGCTGTATTGCCCATAACAACCTTATCACACTAAAAGAGAACAGTGAAAAAGAACTAACCCAATAAATTTATTAACACAGCGTTTGACTATATGCCTTTAGACTTGCTCAGGAAAGAGATACCAAAAAAACCAAACCTACTGCTGCTGAGTTGATTCCAACTCAGTAGTGACCCTATAGGATAAAGCAGAACTTCCCCACACAGTTCCCAAGGAGCACCTGGTAGACTTGAACTGCTGACGTTTTGGTTAGCAGCTGTAGCACTTAACCACTACACCTCCAGGGTTTCTAGGATGGAGATGGTGAAGTATAAATCCTGAGTTCTTTACTTTTTTTTAAAAGAGTACTTGAGGCATAATTGAGATAAAATTAACTGCAGAGACATAGCGAAGATATTTAGAGATCAAAGGACATGATGCATGCAAATTACTTTCAAGTGGGTCACTGAATACAAATTTAATTAAGTGGATCATTCACCAAAAAATTAAAAATCCTAAATCCAATGCCTGCACATGCACACGCATGTGTGCACAGATGCACACACTTGCACACGATACAAATGATAAAGCAAATGGGGCAAAAATGCCAGCAATAGGGAAATCTGAGTAAAACATTTATGATTTTTTTTGGTACTATTTTTATTCTTGCAACTTTTCTGTACGCGTGAAATTTTTCCCTAACAAAAAGTTAAAAAGTTGATGACAGTGAGGAAAGTTTTTAGGCAAAGACACATCAAAATTGAATACTGTTAGGCTTAACACTAAAAGAGACATCAAAGGAAGCTCTTCAGGCAAAAGCAAAACGAAGTGTAGAGATGCGGATGGAAAGGTAAATGTTGAGGTAAATTTAATCGAATATTCACCGTAAGTAACAACAATAACAAAGCTTTGTGGGGTCTGAGATACACACGGAACTAACAGACCCAGGGAAACGCGGTGGTGCAGCGGTAAAGAGCTACGGCCGCTAAGCAAAGCGCAGTGGTGGGAATCTACCGGACACTCCTTGGAAATTCTGAGCCAGTTCTGCTCTATCCTATGGGGTCACTCTTGGAATCAACTCTACAGCAATTAAAAAAAAAAAAAAATTGTTTTGGTTTTTACAAAAGGGTTGGAGTAAGTGTCTAACTTCCTCCAGTCTCACAATAGGGAAAGAGAACTGAGATCAACAGTGAACAGCTGGCTCTCACGAGGTGGAGGCCAGAGAAGCCTCCTCTCTCTGCCGTCTTTACTAACTGACACCACCCATGCCTCCCACAGCGCTCTCTACTGGGCTTGATAATTTACTGTAATGACCATGGAGAATTCACAGACAATACTTACAATTATGGACTTTATTAGGGAAGTAACAGTTATAGTTCAGGTTCAGGAACACTCTAGATAGAGTTCTTCCATCAGGATAGCCTCTCCCCTGTTCTGCTTGCAGGCAAGCTCTCCCTTGTCCTCTCTTACTGCCTAAAGGCACTCAGCTTTCTCTCTCAACGCTCTGGGAAGACCACCGTAGCATCTACTGCTTCTAGGTCTCTGATGCTGGTATCTCCTTCTTTGGTGATGATAGACTCCTCCCATCTGCTCTGGAATTGCCCCTCTTTTTAGGTAAAACTGGCCAGTCACTTTGACTTCTCCTATCACATAGTCCAGCTCAGTCAATTGGATAGCAGTTACAAGACCATGGCTAGAAGAGGCATACAAAAGTAATCCATCAGTCACCTATCATATCAAAATGGGAAAGTGGCATATTGAAACCAAGTGCTCTAAATTCTTTAAATTGTCCAGAAAGTATATTACTTTAATAAGTCAAAGGAGCCCTGGTGGCCCAGGAGTTAAGAGCTCAGCTACTAATCAAAGAGTCAGTGGTTTGAATACATCAGTTGCTGCTTGGAGATCCTATGGGCAGTTATATTATGTCCTACAGTATTCTATGAGTCAGGATAAACTCAACGACAATAGATTTTTTTTTTTAATTTAGCAAGTCAAAGGTTGAAGTTTTAATCTCTAAGAAAACCACTCAAATAATAATACAAGGATGTATAACAGGCTTAGAGAGAGAAAAACGAAATTAAGAATTACTTAATACAAACCAAAGAAAGACAAAAAGGGATTTGAAAAAAAAAATCACAGAAATAAGATAAATAGGAAATAAAAAGTCAGATGATAGATTTAAACTTATATATGTTAGAATTACTTTGACCACAAATGGACTTAAAGCTTCATTTAAAAGAAAACAATTTTCAGATTAGAAAATATATATAAAACACAGCTATATGCTGCTTATACTTTAAATGAGAGGAAACAATATTGCAAGCAGAAAAATAAAAAGGTATGCCATTCAAACACCAACCAAAAGAGAGCAGATGTAGCTATATATGTATTAGACCAATCTGATTTTAAGGCAAAAGATAGTGATATTTCATAACAAAAGATGTCAGTATACCTGAAAGAGATAACATTTATAATTTATGTATACTTTATAATTGACTTCAAAATATAGAAGGCAAAAATTTACAGAACTAAAAGGAGAAACGCTTTTAACATGACTTACTTAGTAACTGGTTGAATAGGGAGACAAAAATATTCATCAAAAATACAGAATATTTGAGCAGAATCTTTAATACATACACCAAACTTAGTAAATATGTGTGTATGTCTATATGTTGGTGGGTATACCCAACCAAAGCAGAATGCAATTTCTTTTCCAGAAATGCTCAATGGGAATCTTTAGCAAAACAGACCACATGCTGGTCACAAAGCAAGTCTCAACACATTTCAAAGGACTGAAATCTAAGAGAGGGTATTCTTGGAACACAATGGATATAAGCTAGAAATAAGTAACAGAAAAACAACTGGAAAATATTTGCTTCAAAATGTGTAGGCTTAGTAATACATTTGTAAATAACTCATTGGTCAAACAGAAATCATAATGAGGAATATAGGAAACATTTTGAACTGAATGCTAATGAAGATATTGCAGATCCAAATTAGTGGAATGTGGGTCAAACTGAGTGGAAGCTGACAATACATTTTCTTTGGCATTAGTGAGATATTTTATGTGGTTTGTGGTCACCTTTAGACACAGTTATTTAGTTGTGAGCTCCTAGTGAAGAATGGCTTCTAGGTATACTCCTACCACCTGCTGTATTGCTTTAGATGGCACCGCAATAAATTAAAGGAAATATACAAAACTTACATATGACTGTCTGTAACCAGGACATGGATGACAAATAGTTAATGAATATCCTCAATTCAAACAGTATTTAAGACTACTTATCGTACAGCTTAAAATGTCTTAAAAATTTGAAGTTCATTTTAAAAAATCTGATATTTTTCCTAACTTGATAAATTGTGAATTTGAAGAAACTTTTTTAAACTATAACTTAAGAAAAAAAGAAATTTTTGACCCAACATTCTAGAAGAAAGAATTATGTAGTATCTCTATAGAAAATGATAATACAAAATTGTTGGCCACATAAGAGGAAACCTAAGAGTATGCAGCTAAAAAATACAGAAAAGAAATATTGTAGGGATATGACAGGTAGCAAATCACTAAGATTTTTCTCAACTTTTAAAAAATTTTGAGATATTTGGGATTACTTTTCAGTATTAACATTTTATAATTTACTGTGATTTATTTCTTATTTCCACTAACTTTTCATTCTTAAACTTTTTTGTACTTTATTTTTCTTAAGTGTTCTTGTTGTTAGGAACTGTTGTACACACCAACCCTAGACAGAAAGAAACACTACCTAGTCCTACACCATCCTCACCATCACTGCTGTTCTTGAGCCCGTTGTTGCAGCTACTATGGTCAATCCATCTAGTTGAGGGTAGTCTCCCTTTTTGCTGACCTTCTACTTTACCAAGCTTGATGTCCTTCTCCAGCAGACTGGTCCTTCCTGATTACACACCCATTGTTACTTCTAGGGAGTATTCTCACTACACTTCTCCTAAGACAGTGAACCTTCAAAACTGAATTAAGCTTCAGCTGGTTAATCAGTCTCTATGGAGTCTATCCTACTCATGGTGACCCCATAAATGTCAGAGCAGGACTTTTCATATAAGTTCTTTCTACCAGGGTGCCTCTAGGTGGGCTTGACCTTCCAACCTTTTGGTGCTGAGCTTGGTAACCATTTGCAACGTGCAGAGACTCCTAAATTAAGCTTTAATCAGCACAAAATCTGAACCCCTCTGTGCCCACTTGAATGGCTAATATTAAAATGACTAAAAATTTTAAGTGTTAATAAGGATGTGGAACAACTGATATTTTCATACAATACCAGTAGAAATATAAATTGTAATGACCACTTTTGAAACCTGTTTGGCAGTACCTACCGAAGCTGAAATGTACATATCTTAAACAACTCAACAATAAAACAAAAATAAACAACAACAAAAAAGCCCACAGCTGTCCAGTCAATTCTGACTCATAGCAACCCTACTGAAGTCAGTAGAACTATTCCATAGTTTCCAAAAAGTGCCTGGTGGATTCAAACTGACATTTAGTAGCTGTAGTGCTTAACCAATTAGTCACCAGGGTTCCAGCTCAGCAATACCAGTCTTAAATAGATACCCCACAGAAATATCAGGTCGGACAACTAAGTTCACAAACTTAGTTGTTCCGAGTTCTACATACCTCACTGCTGGATATCATTATGGTCACTTTCGAAGTACTTCTCTTGGGAATTTTGCACCAATGCCAGCACCTAGTCCACCCTTCAAAGTAATTTTGGAGCTCTTTCTGGAATGGTCATTATGCAAGGTGGCAAGTTCCTGAACTTAATTATATAGCTGTGAAGGAGTTTTTAGCCAGTAAACAACAAACTGTGTTGTAATACCCTCCATACTCACCTGATCTGCCCATCAGTGACTTTTTTCTTTACCCAAAGATAAAGGAAATATTGAAAGAAACACGTTTTGATGACCTTCAGGACATCAAAGGTAATACAATGACAGCTCTAATGGCCATTCAGGAAGAAGAGTACCAAAATTGCCTTGAAGGGTGGACTAGGAGCAGGCATTGGTGTATAGCTTCCCAGGGGCAGTACTTCAAAGGTGACCATAGTGACACTCAGTGATGAGGTACATAGCTATTTTTCTAGCATGAGTTCGCAAATTTAATTGGTAGTCCTCATACATACATGTGTGTACTAAAAGATATACTCAAAATTATTCACAGGAGTGTTATTCATAATAAACTCCAGTTGGGAATTACCCGAATTCCAGTCAACAGTAGAACACGTAAATAAATCGCATTTCCTTAGCGGTGCAATGGTTAAGACCTCAGCTATCAACAGAAAGGTTAGCAGTTTGAATCTACTAGTTGCTCCTTGGAAAACCTATGGGGCAGTTCTGTTCTGTCCTATAAGTTCACCATGATTTAGAATCAACTCTGTGGTGATGGGTTTTTAGTCACAAAATGGAAACTAAAAAAAAAAAACCAAAAACAAATGGCTATTACATACCACGTGGATGAGTTTCATAGCCCAGTGTACTCCATACTGTCTCAGTTCCTTTAGTGTCTCAGGAATTTTTTCATAACATCGTATGCCAAAGAAATACCTAACACTTCTGTAAAAGCAGTAGGTTTCAACAACTTAATGAATATTTACATCCTAACACCTTAGCAGTTATCTAAAAAATTCACATAAATCGAAAAAAAGAAACTAATGTTTTTATTTCACTCCTAAGTAACCACAGTAGCTTACTAATGAGATACAGTCACCTGTTGCACAGTATCCCACCCACTGTCATGAAGTCAACATATAGTGACCCATGAGTTGACTCACAGCAATCCTACAGGACAGAGCAGAACTGTTGCATAGGGTCTCAAAGGCTGTAATCTTTACAGAAGCAGACTGCCACATTTTGCTCCTGTGGAAAAGCTGTAGATTGGCTGACAACTGTTTAACCATCATACCACCAGGGATCCTCTCTGGGCAGTGCACAACTTCTCAGATCATGCAGACAGGGTACTGGCACCCTTATTTTCTGTTCCCTATTGATTTCTGCACACATGCTTTATATCACAGTTGTCTTTCAAAACCTGCAGCCGTAATGGTATGGCACCAGCAAAATGAATGTAGTGCAATCTAATGTTGAAACTGTGGACTATCATGAACTATTAGTTTGCTCAGTGATTTATGTATGTTTAGTACTGCTATGTTTCTTCAGAAATTTAAAGCATCTTGGAGTTTATTGCAGCACCCTGGGTACTTTGGTACTAAATTTGGGAACTACAAAAATAGATATTACATTGAGCAAAAAATCCAGACACAGAGGAATATATTAGTATGATTCCATTCAGACAGAATTTTAAGAACCCACAAATTCATGGTGTTAAAAGTCAGGATCTTGATTTCATTTGGTCAAGCATGAGAAGATAATGATTGGGAAGCAGCACATCACAGCCTCTGAAAGACTGGTGATATTTTCCTTCTTGATCTAAGTGGTGGCTACATGGGCTTGTTCACTGCAGTAATTCATCAGGCTGTATGCTCAAGATTAGTTCAGTGTGTGTGTATAAATTATAGGTCAATAAAAAGGTTTATTAGTAAACCCTTCTAAACAACAAACCCAAAAGGCAAACCAGTTGCCACTGAATAGATTCTGACTCATAATGCTGACCCCATATATATCACAATGGAACAGTACCCGTAAGGTTTTCAAGATAATGACCTTTCAGGAGTAGATCTCCAGGCCTTTCTTTTGAGACATCTCTGGGTAGATTTGAATCACCAGTCCTTCAGTTAGTAGCTGAGTGCTTAACCTTTTGTACTACCCAGGCGGCTTCCTGAACAACAAGGTATCACGAATTTCTCTGATACACAAGTCCAGTTAGAGAATTCTTCCTTTGGCTTCTTTCAGGGCCTTACAAACTTGCACATCAATGTTTCTGGCTAGACTGTGAACTTTCAGGGGATAGGGACCCTGTCTTATTTATCTCAGATTTCCTAATGCTTCACACATGATAACATTTTGTTATTGTGAGGTGCTAGTGAGTCAGTTGTAACTTATAGTGACCGTATGTACAGCGGAACGAAACACTGCCTGACTCTGCGTGATTCTTGTAATTGTCGCTACACTTGAGCCCATTGTTGTAGCCACTGTGTCAAGCCATCTTGCTGAGGGTCTTCCTCTTTTTAATTGACCCTCTACTTTACCAAGCTTAGTATCTTCTACGGACTGATTTCTCCTGACAGCATGTTCAAAATAGGTGAGATGTGGTCTTACCATCCTTGCTTCTAAGAAGCATCCTGGCTGTACTTCTTTAAGATAGATTTGTTCGTTCTTTTGGCAGGCCATGGGATATTCGGTATTCTTGGCCAACATCATAATTTAAAGGCATCAGTTCTTCTTTGGTCTTTCTTACTCATTGCAGCTTTAACAATCATGTGAGGTTATTAAACATATCACGGCTTGTGTCCGGTGCTCCTTAGTCTTCAAGGTGACGTCTTTGCTTCTTAACACTTTGAAGAGGCTTTTTGTAGTAGATTTGCCTGATGCAGTAGTAACAAAGAAGGTGCTCAATTATTGCTTTAAATAAAAACAGTTTTTTAAATTGTGTTTTAGGTGCAAGTTTATACAGCAAATTAAGTAAAAGCAAAATTTTAAGTAAATGTTCCAACGGCCCATGTTACACTTTGCTTTCTTTTCTCTATCTCGCCCAAATGCCCTGGTTAATACTGTTTTGTATCATACATCTGTGGAATTAATTTTTTTTAATTTTCTACTGTTTTATAGGTATTCATCTCTAATGGCCAAGGAGAACATATTTTTGAAAAAGAAGGAAACATACATACATTTACTTTCTTTAAAGAATTTACGTCTAGCATAGAATTCGAAAGCATAGTCCATGGACCACTCACATTGTGTGAACTGTTTACTAACAGAAGAAGTTAGATACAAAAAAATGAAAATGTGTGTTCATAAACAGATACTTCAATCTGACCCTACCATAACATTCTGGCATGTGATCAGTAGTAAACTTGCCTTGCTGAGCAAGTTTTGCACCAACTTGGATGTTGTCAGATGTATGGTGAGCTCTGAATGGCATTAGTGCATACTACTTATGCATGGTAGAACTAGATATTGATCAAAGATGGACTGATCTTTCTCCACAGGTAATTTTAAAAGCTCTGCTACTGACTATCAGTACTAGAATAGACCAATCCCATAATCCCATACTATACCACAAGGGAAACAGAGACCTAGAGCTCACTCTGGTCCCGACCGCCAAACTAGTGGTCTTTGTATTACGATGCTACATGTATTCTTTACATCACTAAGTGAACTTCAAGATAAAAATCAACATTATTGTTGTTATTACTGCTAGTGGTAGCAGCTATACTATTAACATGTATTCAGTTGTCATTAGATAGAATCACATGAAATTTCCTCTTTTATAAGTCAAGCATGCTAAAATATCTATAATTTCACATGGTTCAGCTCTTACAAAATGGCAAGAACAATGTTGTTACAGGCTGAATTGTGTTCCTCCTACGGTTATATGGAAGTATCTGTGGTTGTGATCTTATTTGGAAACAGGGACTTTTGTTGATTCGATCAGTTAACATGAGTTCACACTGGAAAATTTGATGGTGTAATGGTTAAGAGCTACAGATGCTAACCAAAATGTTGGTGGTTCCAGCTCACGAGGTGCTCCTTGAAAACCCTAAGATGCAGTTCTATTCCATCCTCTAGGGTCAGTCTAAGTTGGAAATTATGGCAATGGATTTTTCAGTAGTTCATACTAGTGTAGGCTGGACCTTAATTCTGTAAGACTGGTGTCGTCATAAAAAGAGAAGACACACATTCAGGGAGATGGCCATTGAAGATAAAAGTATATTGTATTTTCACAAATAACATGCCCAAATAAATAATGAGTGTTATCTGTAAAAGAATATGATTTATTGGAATTATGCTACCACAAGCAAAGCAACAACTGAGACCATCAGAAGCTAGGATACACAGCAAAGTTTCCTTTCCTAGAGTCTTCAGAAAGAGCATAGTTCTCTTAACATCTTAATATTTTTATTTCTAGCCTCTAGAATCACAAGAAAATACACTTCTGTTGCTTTAAGCCACGTAGTTTGTGTCACTTTTTTATGGCAGTCCTGGGAAGCTAACCTAAATGTCAAGTGCTCTTAAGACTTACTGAAGAGGCATATGAAAGCAGACTACTTTGGTTCCAAATTGGGTCCTGCTGCTTCTGGCCATATGATATTGTCAAGTTAGTTAAGTTTTCTGCGGTCAATTTCTACATTTACAACATGGATAATAATAGTACCCACCACAATGATTTACTGAGTTGTACGTGACCTTGGGTGCGTACAGCCTTGAACCAGCACCTGGCAGGTAGTTAAGTGTTCAGTAAATGCTCACTTTGTCTTCATTTTATAAATGAGGAAATTAGAGTGCAATGAGATAATAACATAAACACTTGTCTGTCAGGCTCTAAGTAATCTCCTTGCACCTTGCTTAAATTTCAGAATCCCTGGTTGGCACAAATGGTTAATGCAACCAGCTGTTAACACAAAGACTGGTGTATGAGTCAATCCCATTGCATGTCAGAGGAAAGGCTCAATGATTTACATCGGGAAAGTCAGCCATTAAATTCCCTAGGGAGCCCGTTTTACTCTGATACATATGGAGTCTCCATAAGTTGGAATTAACTCAATGGCAACTAATTAGGTAGTTTTCACTTAATGTTCCATTATGTGTCCACTGAATCAAGTCAAATAGCCCAACTGGAGTGTTTTACCAGAACTGACAGTATTTGAGAGGCTCTAGATTCTGGGATATTTTAATAGCTAGTCACGCAAAAAACAATGCTAGTTGTTTTTTTTTTTTTCCTTCAGATTAAAAGAATTTGATTTCAGCATTTTGTTTGTTTTTTGGAATCTCCAGACTGACAAGAGTACCTTAAGCAGTAAGCAAAGTGATGGTTATGAGCTTTGCTGTCTTAGCAGTGCAGGCTTGTAGTAACTCCTTGGGCACTGCTTTTACATCCACCAGCTGGAATGGTGAGAAGAGAAGACTTGGTGTGTTATTGCCGACGAAGACTCACACTGCTAAATGTGGTCAGTGTTTTGTACAAGACTAAAGAAAAACTCTCTTTTCTTTTTCTCTTTAAAAAGAGTAAATAGTCGTGAAACACCCTGGAGAAGCAGCAAGATCTCACTGACTTTTTCAGAGTTTTCTATTATTCTATCAACTTTGCTTGACAGCAAAGGACAAACTGTCTTTCAAATGCTATAAGCTAATGCATCAGCAATTCAGAGGGAAAAATGAGGGTTATTAAGTAGGAACAAGTCTCTCTGAATATATTTACACCAACTCATGGAAACCATTGTCCTCAGAAAACTTCATGACAATCTGTTTTCTAGTCTCAGTATTGCTTTAAATTTGACAGATGATAATAAAACACAATGAAATTACCTTTGAGCTCTGAAATGTACATCAGCTCCCACATTCCTCATAAATTTATATAAAAAAGCTCATCTGCTTTTAATAATATTCCTGAGCACTCAAGTTTTAGTCTGGGGAATAGAGCTACTTATGCCTAGGCCATATTTATGTAAAGATAGGAGATACAGACTATACTACATATGTAAATGTATACTATATTGTATATGTATGTATGTGTGTGTGTGTGTGTGTGTGTGTGTGCATGCACGTGCATGCACGCATATGTATCTAATGGCCAAAAATGAAGACGACTTTAATATTGATGAATCTCAAAAACTACAGCCTTTGGTATGCATTATACCCGAGCATGAAGAAAACAAAAATCCTCACAATTGGACTCATAAGCAACATCATGATAAATGTAGAACAAACTGAAGTTGTTACGGATTTCATTCTACTTGGAACAATAATCAGTGCTTGTGGAAGCAGCAGTCAAGAAACTGACATCAGAAAAATTTGTTGAAAAAGAACTCTTCAAAGTTTTAAAAAGCAAAAATGTCACTTTAATGACTCAAGTGTGCCTGATTCAAGTCATGGTCTTTTCAGTTGCCTCACATACACGTAAATGATTGACAGTGAAAAAAGAAGACCAAAGAAGAATTGATGTATTCAAGTTACAGTGTTGGTGAGGAACAGTGAATATGCTATGGACTGCCAAAAAGTGAACAAATCAGTCTTGGGGGAAATACAACCAGACTGCTCCTTAGAAACAAGGATGATGAAATTTTGACTTGTTTCCTTTGAATGTGTCATCAGGAAAGACTAATTGCTAGAAAAGGACATCATGTTTGGTAAAGCAGAGGGCCAATGAAAATAAAGGAAACCCTCAGTGAGATGGATCGACACAAGAGCTGCAACAACGGAGTCAAACGTATCGATGATCACAATGATGGTGCAGGACCTAGAAGGGTTTGTTCTGTTTTTCCTAAGGTTGCCAAGAGGCAGAGCCAACTTGACAGCAACTAACGGTGATGAGAGCTAACAAAGGCCTTCGGGGTCATCAGATCTCCCTTGTCTTCATTTTAACATCTTAACAAATGAGGAATCTGAAATCTAGACAGAAATGCTTTGCTAAAGGCTACACAGCAAACTTGCTCCAGTATAAGACTCGAGGGAATCATAATAAAGCAAGTATCTATATCCTGAGGATTGTAGCAGGCATTTCCCACATGACAGTTTTTCTACCATTTCTGTGATGTTGGAAGTACTATTCCCATTCAATAGATGAGAACATTAAGGCCAAGAAAAGTATCACAAGTAATAAACAGCACAA
This sequence comes from Heterohyrax brucei, assembly GCA_028571685.1. NCBI lineage: Eukaryota > Metazoa > Chordata > Mammalia > Hyracoidea > Procaviidae > Heterohyrax > Heterohyrax brucei. Next base: position 179,714,826 of record CM053141.1, read on the forward strand.
ATGGAATTAAAGTGCTGATGTAATTAATTTCTGTCTGCTATACAGGCATTTCTCTGCATGTACTCACTCCCATAATAGTGACATAAACTTACTTATCCACACCTATTAGTTGTATTATGATTTTAACTATTTCCTTAAACTGATAATTGTAAACATTTACAAAAGAAACTTCTTATCACTACTTAAATAGAAAACATGTATAAAGTGCTGTAAATAGAAAGTAGCTGTAAAAACAAATACAAAGACCCTAAGACATTGATAAATTCTAGCTAGACCTTGGTGCCTGAAGACACTGAGTTTGCATCCTGCTCTCTTTCTTGAAAATTAGGGAGATTAGTAATGGTTAGAGAGGTATTAAAGACCTCTTAACATCGAACCAAGACTCTAGGATTGAGAGAATTAAAAGAAGGAAATTTTCACGGTGCAGCTCAGCTACTAGACACCACCTCTGAGGGTCACTTAGAGCCATCTCTGTGCTAACTAGGATCATTCTGAATCCTCTCCGTCACTTTGAGAAACACTGCAATACGTGAAGTAGCTGGGCAGATTCTCCAAGTCAAGATTTCTAACTCCAATGAGAAACTATATCACCTGGAGGTTTGTTAAAACCACAGATTTTTGAATTGTCTCCTGGAGTTTCTGACTCACCATTATCTAGGAAAGGGTTAGAAAATGTGGATTTGCATGTTTCTGCTTAATGCTAATTCTTCTGCTTTAGTAACCTTATTTCAAGAACCGCTCCTCCGGGTTGAACTTGGGAAGGAGGCAGATAAGATGCTATACCATGTATATGAAAACTGAGTGATTGCAGAGATGTGAAATATTCTTTTAACGGAGCTGATGAGGCAACCTACCCACTGCCATCGAGTCGATTCCGACTCAGAGTGACTCCTACAGGCAGGGAACTGTCCCGTAGAGTTTCCCAGGAGAGCCTGGTGGATTTGAACAGCTAGCTTGGGGTTAGCAGCCATAGCACGTAACCACTATGGCACCAGGGTTTTCTGATAAGGCAAAGACACCCTTAAGGTATCCTTGCATTCCTATGTTGTTTCTCCACTAGCCGTTCAGACTGAAGCCACGCAACTGTAGTCCGCCAAAACCTTGGCTTAGGCAGACAAATAACACCATTTCCTTGTAGGCTGCTAACTATCTGCAAGGCTCACTGCATAGGCAATGGCAGCCAATGATCAGTAATGCCAAAAGCGGATAATGAGATTTTCTTTTTCGTACACAAAAACACCTATAAAAATTCGTAGTGATGATTAAATTCTTAAGTGCCTCCTGTGAGTCAGTCATCGCATTGTGCTAGATGATTAGACACAGTCACCTACCCACATACAAATTTTCTGCATATGAGGATCTGAGAGGCTAAGTAATTTACTCAAAGTCACACAATTACTAAGAAGTAGAACTAGGATTCAAATTCCAGTTTGATTTCACAGCCCATGTGTTTACTATTGCACCACATGATGCTATTGTCACAACCCAATTTACAGAATTTCTTAATAGAAGTGAAGTATATAGAGAACTTACAGATGAGAAGGAATAAGGGCTCCAGGGGCTTCAGCTTCTTAGGGTGAAGAATTTTAAAACAATGTCATCAGAAAAAAAGAAATTGATATTTCATCAGCAATGAGGATAGTGTTCCCTAAGTTTAAACTAAGTTCAAATCTACTGGTGTTCCTTGGATAGTACAGGGCAGTTCTGCTCTGTCCAACAGGGTCACTGTGAGTTGGAATCAACTTGACAACAGTGGTTTTTTTTTTTTTTTTTTTTTACCTTGATTCAGAATTACATAGCAGATTCAGTGGGCAAACAAGTTCCATCAGGTACATAGACTCCTGTAAGTGAAACAAGTAGTCCTCGGACGGTGCAAACAATTAAGCATTTGACTACTAGCTGAGAAATTGGTGGTTCCAATCTAGCAAGAGATGCCTCCGAAGACAGGCTGGGTGATCCATTTCTGCCAGCTCACAGCCTTGAAAACCTTATGGAGAAGCCCTAGTCTGTACACTAGGGTCGCTGTGATTTGGAAGCAACAGTAACTAAAAGCAGTGGCTAAACAGCCAATTGCTCAGTGTGATAATATGTATATTATATAAAATTATAATATGTATGTATATATACATACTAAGTTTAAATAACTTTCTGGCTACATTTTGCGTTCATGAGAGTAGGCACGCCAGTAGAAGCAGTCTCAGAAATCTTGCCTGTTTTAGTGTACTCCTGAGTCAAGAATGTGATGTTTATTCTCTTCTGAGATGACAGGGACCACTTGGAGAATAAACATGGTAGAAGAACCGACACTGGATCAAGGGCCATGAGTCTTAGATTCTTCCCCTTGTTCTGTCCCAGTAACTCAGATTTCATTTCTTTGGGTCTCATTTTCACCATCAGTAAGCTAGGAAGCTGGACGAAGCCCGCAACTTAGCTCTGCGTTTGAGAAAGAGCCTCCTCAACTGGATTTATTAGCACTGTATGTCTCAAAAGACAACACCTGTGTTTTAGCATAAGGAAAATATGGGTTCATCACCAACTCGGCAAGCAGATTTCAATTTTCAGTCTCCCAAGAGGCTATTAATCCATCTCTATACAAGGTTCTCTTGTTACAATACAGTCTTTGGGAAATATAAGATGATAACCTAAAGAGAGACCTCGAACCCTCCGAAATTTTGATGTTTGTATTTGCAGTCTGTACAGAGTTCTAAGAAATGAATTACCGGATACATTTTTTCAAGTCATCAACGGCAATGAAATGGCATATTCAGTAGGTGTTATTAACAGTAATTATACTAACGACTGAAAAGAAAACAACATCTGTGGTTTGCTTGATTAATAGCTTAATGTAACAGTGCATCTGCTAATGGAAATAACACTCCTAGCACTCTGACTACACTTTTGTTAAGACCTGGGAGCAGAAAAGTTCCTGTTGGAGAAGAAAAGCACAGGGTGCCCAACTGGATATTGGAAATTAAACTTCTTCCCAGAGGTTTTGAATGTCTTCTGGAAACTCTGGTGGTGTAATGGTTAAGTGCTGTATCTGCTAATCAATGGGTCAGCAGTTCAAATCTACTGGTGTTCCTTGGATACCACAGGGCAGTTCTGCTCTGTCCAACAGGATCACTGTGAGTTGGAATCAACTTGACAACAGTGGTTTTTTTTTTTTCTTTTATCTTGATTCAGAATTACATAGCAGATTCAGTGAACAAACAAGTTCCACCAGGTATCTAGACTCCTGTAAGTGAAACAAGTAGTCCTCGGATGGTGCAAACAATTAAGCATTTGACTACTAGCTGAGAAATTGGTGGTTCCAATCTAGCAAGAGATGTCTCCGAAGACAGGCCGGCTGATCCATTTTTGCAAGCACATAGCCTTGAAAACCTTATGGAGAAGTCCTAGTCTGTACACTAGAGTCGCTGTGGATTGGAAGCAACAGCTACTAAAAGCAGTGGCTAAACAGCCAATTGCTCAGTGTGATAATATGTATATTATATAAAATTATAATATGTATGTATATATGCACATATATTTTTCCCTCTTTGCATCTTGTGCTTAAAGAAGGCGTTATCCCACCCCTAATCAGAGGACCAAAGTAGAATTTTGCTCAACTGTGTTCATCATAGACTGAGCCACACTTACAGAGCTTTTTCTGGAAGGAGCAGCTAATACTCTGAGAGTAAACAAACACATTTTTCTTTAAGCAACAGTTTCTCCTTTGAGTTCAAAGGAAAATTCAAATTTCTACCTATAGTTGAAAGCTACTGCAAGGGGCCAGTTTCAGAGTTTTATCAAGGTGAAACTGGAAAGTCATATTTTCATCTCACTCTCTTCTTCAAAGTTGTAATTCCTTTTTAGGAACAAGGCACAGCCTCCATCTGCTTCCTCAGGCTGCTCTGGGTAGATGCAGAACATTCTATTTATCATGGAATGTGTTCAGGCACATTCAGCCTGCAAGCTCTTTGGTATTAGGAAATAACGTTTGCTATTAGCCTATCATAATGAAATCAACTGAAGAGAAATACAACACTCTGTCAGAAAAGGAACATGGTTCTCACACCCGGCAAGCCAAATGAAATTTCTGAGGCAATATAAAGTAATTATCTCTCAGGCCTGACTCAAACCTCAGAGTCAGTAATCATAGGAGGAGACCACTCCCGGGTTTAAGGGAAGGACAGGTTGTTTTACTTACCCTGCAAAAGCTGACGTTTCTACTGAGCAGACGCCATTGAAAGCCACAGAGAACAGTGCTTCAAAGTGGCAAAATTTCTCATGTACAGCTCAGCTAAAATACCATTTATCTTTCCTGTGACATTTTTCATTTCTCTGATTACGTCTGATGATATCAAGGCGAGGCCTTAAGCTAACACTCTCCTGGAAACTCAGAGAAGAAGATGAGGTTGGAGTGAAACAACTGTGACCAATAAAGAGAAAGGGGAAAGAAAAAAAAAAATGTCACCAAGAGTGAAGAGAATAGCAAGCCTGTGAGTGCAGGGCCCAATCTGAGAACACTGAAGGCAGTGTTCTCAGGCTGTGCTCTGTGTCACAGCTCCATCACTGTTTCCCGTGGCTCCTGCCTGCATTTCTACCCTGTGAATCGATGAACCAGCAAGAGCAAAATTCATAAGCAATTTTCTTCTCTATACATGGTACAAAAATGGCTTTGTCCACTTACCTTTTGTAATTCATGTAATTAAGTGGGAGACAATTATAATCTGTAGCTCTCTTTGGGGATCTGGAATATAATTTAGTAGCTGAGTTTCAAGGGCACTTAAGAAAGAAAGAAAAGAGTCTCTTCAGTGACTTTTATGGGCATACTGTTTATTAATTTGCCCTCAGAGCTTCAGAAGTCTCATTTCACTGTAGTTGCAGTTCTTATTGATTACTGTTTGATTATACAAAATACAGAAAGTGAGGCCAACAGATCATGCTTACTGATTATAGAAAAGCATCACACATACATACATCAGAGTTATTTGTGAGCTTACTGGCAGCTTCAATTCATGCCCTAAAATAAAATTTCCATGTATTATCCTCCTACTGAGTTGCCTGTAACTCAGCTAACTGGCACAAATGTGATGATCCAGTTGCCATATTGATGGATAGTTATTGGTGGGTTCATAAATTAAAGAGAAAGTAGAACAAGCAACAAGCTTGTAGAAAGGGGAGAATGTTACCAAGCTCGGAAGTACAAAGAAGTGAGCATAATACTCAAACTAATGAAAGTCTTTGTGTAAGATCTTGGTTGGTTGCTAGGGTAATTGTGAATCTCATGTGCACTTTAGGATTCTATCAGACATGGACTTAGGAAAATTTTTAAAAGAGGGGGAAAAAAACCCACAAAGTCTAAAACTGCATAACTATAGCTGTTGGCTAGAAACTAGTAATTATTAAGAACATGAAATTTGCTTAATATTTTGGACAGTCTGGACTTCTTTAGAAAAAAAAAACAGTGTTTCACAGTTTTCCATCTCCTAAAGAGAAGTTTCCATTCCTTTTTCTTCCCTTCTGCCAAAGTTCCATGGTTTTTTGGGACAAATATGACCTAGGGTCACAGACTGGGGTAATCACAAAATACTAGCTCCAGAAGATAATTACAGGTCATTTAGTGCTGTCTCCTTGTGCCACGGGTAAAGACATTGAAGCCAGAGAAGGCAGTATGTCTACTCAAAGCCATGTAGGAAGTTGGCGGCAGATATCGGTCTACAAATTGTATCTCTCTACCTTTATAACTTGTGCTTTTTCCCCTTTTCTCACCCCAAATAGAGGAAAAAATAATTGCCATAGAGTCCATTCTGACTCATAGTAAGCCTATAGGACAGGGTATAACTGCCCCACTCAAACTGATGACTTTTTGGTTAGCAGCCGAGTGCTTAACCATAGTGCCACTAGGGCTCCTAGTAAAGAGAGAGACATAGGCAATGTCAGAACGAGAGGGACTAGAGCATCTCTCAAGGGTGTGTTGACCATTTCCAAGCTACTTAAATATTACAAGGTCTGACAATTAATTCCAAAAACATAATTGTTTTAAGCACTATGTATCTCACTGCTGAATATCACTACAGTCACCTTTGAAGTATTCCTCTTGGGAAGCTACATACTGAGGCCAGTGCCTAGTCTACACTTCAAAGCAATCTTGGAACTCTTTCTGGAATGGCCATTGTGCATGGTGCAAGGTGGCAAGTTCACAAACTTAATTGTTAGTGAGGGAGTTTTTAGCCAGTAAACAATTAACTGTATTGGAATACACTCCCTACTCACTTGATCTGGCCCACAGTGATTTTATCTTTATGCAAAGATAACTGAAATATTGAAAGGAAGACATTTTGATGACATTTAGGACATCAAGGATAATATAACCATAGCTCTGAAGGTCATTCCAGATAGATTTCCAAAATTTCTTTCAAGGGTGAACTAGGCACTTGCATTGGTGCATAGCTTCCCAAGTGGGAGTACTTTGGAGGTGACTGTAGTGATGATCAGCAATCAGGATGAATTCATGGTTTTAATAGGCTGTCCTCTTATAAATACTAACAGTGTTGGAACTAAATGCTAATTCATGTATTTTAATTTTAATCTGCTCAGCTGCTAACCAAAAGGCTAGAGGCTTTGAGCCTAGGCCAGAGGCATCTCAGAAGAAAGACTTGGCAATTTACTTCCTAAGAATGATCCGTTAAAAAACTCGTGGAGTGCTGTTAAACACATGAGGTTGCCATGAGTTGTAGTCCAGTGGATGGCAACTGTTATTTCCTTTAATTTTAAAAATGTTTTTGATTGTGATTAAATAAAAGTATACAATCCAAATTAAGTTTACTTGTCTACCTATCTGCAGCTCCTTCTGTTCTCTTTGCCCAGTGATAGTGCACACTTCCTTTTTGTTCTATATATATATATATGTATATAGATATCTCTCTATATAAAACCTCTTAACAATTTCCTGTCCCCTCCTTTCCACCCTCTCTTCTACCTTCTAATAAGAGGCCATTAGGACAGCATGCTATAGATGAATAGAACCATAAAACACACACACCATATGGTCACATTTTGTTCCCAAGTCCAGTCAATTCCTATCGGAAGAGTTGACCTCAGTAATGTTTCCTCATCAGTGGCAGCAGCAGGTCTAGGGGCCATGCTCCCAGGGAAACCCCCAGGATGCCAGACCATCAGTTGTGATCTTCTAGTGGGGTTCTGGTGTGAACCCCTCTTTTTCTTATATTGTCACCGGGACTCAACATTGTGTGTACCATTGCAGCTGTCGTTGGTGGACGCTGGGCACCATCTGGTTCTTCTGGTCATATGTTGATAAAGTTACCCATTCACATGGGTCTTTTTGTCTCCTGGGCTCTTTTTGTCTTGTGTCTTTGGCTGGCTGGCTTGTTGTTCTTGATGATCATCTGTTCCAGATGCACTGGGACAATTTGCTGTACCTTAGATAGCAGCTTGCTAGCTTTTAAGACCCCAGAAGCTACTCAGCAATATGGGGTGCAGAAGATTACCTTATTAATAGGCTAGTTATGCCAATTGAACTCAATGTCCCCTGAGAGCATGGTCTCCAGAACCCTGCCCCTGCTACTCTATCCTACAATACTAAAAGAATGGAACCAATGATCATATCATGAAAACTATGCTTGCAATAGAAAGAGGGATATACTAGAGTAGTGATAGTCCTTTCAGATGGAGAGGAAGTTAAAAAGATATGCAGAAGTTAAAATTGTGTTTAAATGTAGAGTATTAAGGGGGATCATAGGGGTAGCTACAAAGCACAACAACAATACAACAAATCAAAACAAGAAACTTAATACAGGAATTTTAGCAAACACAAAACCAACACTGAAAAACATGAGAAGTCAACCTATAAAAAAGAAAGACCCAGAACAAAATATTAAGAGAAACACAGAAGACACCAACAAAAAAATAAACACATCAAAATGACACCACTAAACACATACCTATCAATAATTTACACTGAATGTAAACAGACTAAACACTCCAATACAGAGACAACAAGTCTCTGTATATCCTGGGTCAAAAGACATAACCTGTCTATATGCTTCTTATAAGAAACACATCTTAGATTCAAAGATATGAATGAACTGAACCTTGAAGGATGGAATGATATATACCAAACTAACCTTATATAAAGAAGAACATGAGTGGCAATACTAATCTCAGATCAAATAGATTTTAATGTAAAATCCACCATTGTGGACAAGGGTGGTCACTATTTACTGCTGAAAGGTTCAATACACAAGCAGGACCTAACAATACTAAATATCTATGCACCCAATACTAGAGCATCTAAATACATTGAATAAACACTAAAAGCGTTGAAAAATGAAACAGATCACTTCACAAAAACAGTTGGAGACTTCAACATTCCAGATCATCAAGAAAAAAGCTCAGTCAAGACACAGAAGATCTTACTGCAACAACTGAAAAACTAGACCATCAACATATACAGAACTTTTTATCCACCAACAGATAAGTACAACTTCTTCTCCAATGTACATTGAGCATTTTCCCGAATAGATCATGTGTTAGGATATAAAGCAAGTCTCAACAAAATCCGAACCATTGAATTATTGCAAAACGTCTTCTCGGACCATAAAGCAATAAAAGTTGAAATCAACAGCAGAAAAAACATAGATAGAAATTGGAACTCATGGAAACTGAACAATACCTTGCTAAAAAGCCACGGGTTATACCACATTGGTGAGTGGCGTCTGGGGTCTTAAAAGCTGCCAAGCTGCCATCCGAGGACACAGCAAATGGTCCCAACTCAGCAGGAACGGATGCTCACTGAGGGCCAAAATGGCATGCGGTAAAGACAACCGAGAAGACAGAGAGACCCACAAGAGTGGGTGCCTACATCAACCTGGGACCGAAAGAACCGGATGGTGCCCAGCCACCACCAGTGATAGCCATGATGGAGCTCACAGAGAGGAGCCTCACTGGCAACACAAGAATAAAAAGAGGTGCATCATGAGATCTCCACTAAAAGACCTCAATTGATGGTCCAGCGGTTTTGGGGTTCCTCTGAGAGCATGGCCCCCAGCCCTGATGCTGCCCGTTCCCATAAATTATAACAAAGGTCCACTCTTTGGGCAGGAATGGAATGGACTTGGCAATGCAGAGTAACCATATATTGGAAGCACTTTATGGTTCTATACATCTACAGGATATCATCTTGCTGACCTCTGGCTGGAGGAAGGGGAGTGGACGGAGAGGAGGGGAAAGGAGGTTGTTGGGAGGATGAGACATGTATGGAGCAGAGAGGAATAGTGTGCAGTCACCGGACAGGGAGAGTAGTGGAAGCTGCATATAGGGGGGCATGTAAATTTACATGTGAATGTACATTTTCACTCAGTTATGTTAAATTAAAAAAAAAAAAGTGGTTGAGATGAAAACTCAAAAAAAAAAAAAAAAGCCATGGGTTATAGAAGAAATCAAGGATGAAATAAAGAGATTTATGGATTCAAATGACAATGAAAACACTTCTAACCAGAATCTATGGGATACAGCCAAACTAGTGCTCAGAGGTCAATTTGTCTCTATACATACACACATCTGGAAGGAAGAAAGGACCCAAAGAATTAACACTACTGCTTGAACAAGTGGAAAGAGAACAACAGAGGAACCCCTCAGGCACCAGGAAAAAACAGATAATAAAGATTATAGTAGAACTAAATGAATTAGAGACTAGAAGAACAATTGAAAAAATTGAAAAGACCAAAAGCTGGTTTTTCGAAAAGATCAACAAAATTGATAAACCATTGGCTACACGTATAAAACAATACCAGAAACCACCAAAACTAAGAGGCAGAGTAGGATTCTTCCCCCAAATCTGAAGAGAAGCACGGCCCTGCCAAGACCTCGATTTCAGACTTCTAGTCTCTAGGAGTGCGGTAAGATAAATTTCTGCCGTTTTAAGCCACCCAATGGTAGCAATCTGTGGTGGCAGCTCAAGGAAATTGGCATCACTACAGTTTCCAGTTATTCAAACAAACACTACTTTAGGTTTTGTTGTGAAGGTATTTTGTAGATTTGATTAAAGTCCATAATCAGTTGTGTGGGACTAATTAAACAAGCTGAAAAACCTCATGAGCAGATCCTTGGTTTCCTTGAAGAATTTCTACCTCTGGGCAACAGCTTCAGTTTGTGCTTGAGAATTCCAGCCTGCACTTCAGTTCTACTCTGTAGGGTTGCTGTGAGTCAGAATCAACTGGATGGCAACAGGTTTTTTTTTTTTTGGTTTTTCTGGTATAAAGTATTTACAGAGCTGGCAAATGGCGGCTATTCACACTCCATCTGTTAATATCTGGTTCCACTGGAGGCAAATTCAAATGATCAGAGGCAATTATAACTGGAACCAACTGGAAGAACTCACATTACTATGCATTCCACTGGTCTTGTTTATGTTTGTATTTCATAAGACATAATGACATCTTTTAAATTTCAAGCAAACCCTTGGCCTAACTGTGAAGCTTAATTTTTATTTTAGAACCCATATTTAACTGAGACTCTTCTTGAAACAGTTGATGCATAACAGAATGTCAGTAGGCAGAATCCCAGGTTTTTCCATCACTGTATAATTTTAATAATCTGTAAATACTTAAATCCAGAAGGCATTGGTATCTCCATGCATAATATTTTTGCCTTAATTCAGAAGGATAAATGTCAAGTACTACAGAACACAACAAAATCATGATACGTCATTGTTAGGTGCTATCTAGTTCGTTCCCACTCACCGGACCCTATGTGCAACAGAATGAAACACTGTCCCATCCTCCACCACGCCCACAGTTGTTTTTATGTTTAAGCCCATTGTTGCAGCCATTGTGTCAACCCATTTTTTTTACGGCTCTTCCTCTTTTTTGCCGACAATCTACTTTGCCAAGCATGATGATCGTCTTCAGGGAATGATCCCAACTGACAGTATGTCCAAAGTACGTGAGACACAGTCTCGTTGTCCTTGATTCTAAGGAACACTCTGGTTGTACTTATCCCAGAACAGATCTATTTTTTCTTTTAGCAGTCCAGAGTACATTCAATACTCTTCTATAACACTGCAATTTAAAGGCATCAATTCTCCGTCTGTCTTCCTTATTTACTGTCCAGCTTTCACACACCTATGTCGTGATTGAAAATATCATGGCTTGGATCAGGTGCACCTTAGTTTTCAGGGTGCCATCTTTACTTTTTAGCACTTTAAAGAAGTCCTTTACAGCAGATTTTCCCAGTGCAATACATCTTTTGAATTCTTGGTTGCTGCTTTCCGTGGATGTTGTCTGTAGCCAAGCAAAAGAAAATCCTTGATCACGTTAATCCTTTCTATCATGATGTTGCTTACCGGTCCAGTTGTGAGGATTTTTTGTTTTCTTGATGTTAAGGTGCAATCCATATTGAAAGCTCTGCATCATAATTCTGATATAGAATTATCAGTTTAAAAAGGAATGTCTAGTCATAGACTCTATTGGCAGGTATGTGTTTATGTGTATCTTCCTTTCAAATGAATTAGGGGTTTAAACTGTATAGCTGAGCGGAAACCATTGATTGGATTAAGTGTTACAAGAATCTATGGAAAAGAAATGAAGATATTAAATAGTGGCTTTTGTACCTGATTTCCTATTCAAGGATGGCAAGTACTCAGGTAAGGTGGGAAGGATGTATTTTCTCAGAGTGGAATATGAGTTGTTATGCAGGTCTTGTGGGTGTCTAACAGAATAGATTTCCAGGGTAGCTACTTGGGCCAGAAGTGGAGCAAGACTTCGGGACAGAGAGATGTAACCGTCATTTAGCAATAAAAGCCACGTTCTAGGTAGATAAGCAGTGTGTATAGCTCACCATTCTATACAGCTTGTAGGTGAGAGATAACTAGGAATTAATAAAGGAAAGCAATGCAACATGGACTACAAAGAGAAAATGAAATAGGGCCTCAGAGTTTATTTTATCCAATATTAGCATATCACTGATAATGGAGACAGGAGACCCAGAAAAATGAACTAGTCTGAATTCACAAGTCAATGTCATATCCAAAGTATCTTGTACATACATTAACTCTCTCCTTAGGTGCTTTGTACCCGCTTTCCCACGTGGCAGGCCAAAGGCCTTTAGAAACTCCAGACATACATTCCAACTCAGTCTGGAAGCTGCAGTAGAAAGTTGTTCCTGATAAATTTTATTTTTCCCAAATCCCTGGGAATACCCTGATTGGCTCACTTTAGGTTGGGTGTGCATTGCTGACCAATCATCATTCCACGGGATGAATACTCTGGTTCACCAGCTCATGGCTAGGCCTCAGTGGCAAAGTCGTACCTTTTATGTTCATGGAGTCTGCTCTTCACAGGAAAAAGGAGTTTCCTAGTAGAAGGAGATCAAGAATTCCAGATAAACACAAGCAACAAATATGCATTACATTTATATTATAAAATGCAAACACACGGAAGGAAATACCTAAGAACAGAAACTTACCAAACACTGAATGCCAGCAAGGGAAATGGTGCTGCTTTTCTTCTCCTAAATAATATATGTCAGAATCTGTAATGACAAAAATAAAGAAAAATCTGATTTCTGCACATGGAAGAAAAGAATGATTTGCTATGGTTCATAACAGCATAATTTATTTCATACATGTTTTTAATATATAAAATACTTTGTTCTTAGAAAACTGTCTGGTATTTAATAATGCTACTAGTTCTCTTCCTCTGTGTAGAAAGTTAACTCACATATAATTGCTCATCTGATTTGTGCTGAGGCTACTATGATCACCTTTGTTGCCATAGTCTATGAAGACCTCTTGGGGATTAATCCTATGGTATTTATGTCATAGTGTCTCAGTTACAAGAACAAGTACTAGAAACTGTTTCCTATTTTTGGTTTTCAATGTTAAAGCTTTTTTTTTAATGTCGCAGCTCCCCAAATGGCACACCATACAATTTCACAGCACATAGTTGCCACTGCCATGGGGCTTGCTTTTTTTCTGATTTTCTTTCTAATTCCCAATTACATAGCTTTGGTTAATTTGACTTCAATAATTTCGTACTATAGCTGGAGATGCTGTGTAATTTGGCAAAATTAGCTTACTTTTGAGGAAAACTGAAGACTCACATGCGGTGAAAAATCTCATTTGGGAAATTATCACTTGTATAACTTTAGAAAGAATGGAAATTCCAGAGCATTAATTGTGCTTATGAGGAATCTGTATATGGATCAAGAACCAGGCTTGCAAACAGAAAAAGGAGACTCTGCATGGTTTAAAGTCAAGAAAGGTGTGTGTCAGGGTTGTGTCCTTTCACCATACCTTTTCATACCATATGCCGAGCAAATAAGCCAAGAAGCTGGGCTGTGTGAAGAATGAGACATCAGGATTGGAAGAAGGCTCTCTAACAACCTGTGTTATATGGATGATACAACCCTACTCGCTGGAAGTAAAGAGGACTTGAAACACTTACTGATGAAGATCAAGGACCACAGCCTTCAGTATGGATTGTACCTCAATGTCAAGAAAACAAAGATCCTCATGACTGGACCAGTCAGCAACACCATGATAAATGGAGAAAGGATTGAGGTTGTCAAGGATTTCATTTTACTTGGTTCCACAATCAATGCCTATGGAAGCAGCAGTCAAGAAAGCAAAAGACCCATTGTGTTAGGAAAAGCTGCTGCAAAGGACATCTTTAAAGTGTTGAAAAGTAAAGGTGTCACCTTGAAGACCAAGAGGCATCTGACCCAAGCTGTGGTATTTTCAATTGCATCATATGCATGCAAAAGCTGGTCAGTGAACAATGAAAATGAAAGAAGAACTGATCTCTTTGAATTGTGGTATTGGAGACGAATGTTGAACATACCATGGGCTGCTAAAGGAACCAATAGATCTGTTCTGGGAGAAGTACAACCAGTGTTCTCCTTGGAAGCAAAGCTAGTGAGACTGTCTCTCACATACTTTGAACATGTTGTCAGGAGGGATCAATCCCTGGAGAATGACATCATGCTAGGTACAGTGGAGGCTCAGCGAAACAGAGGCAGACTCTTAAGAAAATGGGTTGACACAGTGGTTGCAATGACGGTCTTAAGCATAAAAATGATTGTGCTCATGGTGCAAGACTGGGCAGTGTTTTGTTCGGTTCTGCACACAGTCAGTGTGAGTCAGAAATGACTTGGCGGCACCTAACAACAACATCATAACTTCAGAAAGATTATAAAGAGAGCCATCAGTGACTCTGTGGGCTTGTTAACTCTCATAAAAACCAAAGAGGTAATATATGCTTATGGTTAAGGAAACTTTTAAGGTAATCAGTACTGGGATCAAATCCTTATTACTAGCTGTGTGAGTGGCCTAAAGCAAGTTACTCCACCTCTATAAAACTCATCTGTAATATGGGGACATAGTCACTACTAAAGTCATAGGTTGTACCTTTGTTACTCTGCTCTTGGTAAACTGTGGACTCTAATGAAAGATTAGCCATTGTTATGATTGTCATAATAAAATAATATATGGATGAGTGATGAAATAAGGTGAAAAGAGAGTATATAAACTCCCTCTTAGAGTTGTGGTTCAAAAGCAGCAGGTTCTGAGTGCCAGACTATGACCTTTTTCATAGACTCAAGCATTGGACTCATCCAGTAGCATGCATCTGTGGTGTTTTTCCTGAGCAATGTGGTGGAGGCAGTGGTATCAGGTGTGAGGGCATCTTAGCTTGTACCTACCCTGTAAGAACAGCCCAGGAACCACATATTGTCTACAAGCACTCTTACATACTCAAAACCTTGTCACACATCTCTAGAACTTCTCTCCAGTCTACCACTCCTCAATAGTCAGCAGCCCCCATTGCTTCCTGCCACTGCACTGCTTCTTCCCCTTGTGCAGGATCTGCCCTGACCTTTGGTGACTGCTCAGGGCATGAATCCCAGCTCTGCCATTGTATTAATGACATTTTAGAGGTTCCCCAGCTGTATGTCCATTAACGACCCTTCCCATCGTTCCATGTAGCAACTGACTTTGAATTGAGTCAAAGACTACAGGAAGACAGGCCTGTGTTTGGTATTCCATCTACGTCAGCAGCAGTTAATATTATACTATCTTTGATTTTTTTTTTAATTTTCTGGGAAACTCTGTGGGAAGAATGCTTTCAAATTAGTTTCATAAGACTCAAAGGTTATATTACCACATACTCTCACTTTCTCACATACTAATGTTTCTGAAATTGTGATGTATCTTATAGCTCTTGTGTACCTTCAATGAGCTAATTTTAATCCCCAAAGTCGATTATGTTAAGTCCACAATACATGGACAACTGATCTTAGAACTCAAGGTAAATGATAATGTTATACCTTATGTTAGAGGTCCTCAAGTGTATTTTATGGCTTTGGCTTCAGGTTTTGCTGCATAAATGTCATGTAACCAAGCTATGAGGTGGTAGGTCACTGGGTGATGTAAATGGTTTGTGTTTGGCTGCTAACTGAAAGGTTGGCAGTTTGAACCTACGCAAAGGAAGGAAAGGCCTGTGGTTCTAGTTCCATAAAGATTATAGGCAAGATAACCCTGTGGAGCAGTTATACTTTGTAACACATGGGTAGTCATGAGTCCAAATGAACTCAATGGTAGACAACAAGAACAGGAAGGGTCATATCCCCAAGGGGTATGGCATGCTAGCTTCACAGCATCACAAGGCTAGGGCAGTATGAAGCCTGGACAGCACAGTTCTGTCAGACTGACCCTCTGGAGTGTGTATACAAAGCTAAAATCCTTTCCTCCTCAAGAGAGGCTGTTAGAGCACCGTGACGCATAAGGCTGCTGCAGGCAGTAGTGCTAGCTGGTGCTAAATTGATTTAGATTCCAAGAGTTCATGTGACACAGCAGAACTGCCCCATGGGATTTTCTGGGCTGTAGTCATTATGGAAGCAGATCACCAGGTCTTTCAGGATAGCTGCTGCACAGGTTCAAACTACCACCTTTCGCAGCACTGCCAAGCACTTAACTGGTACACTCCCATGGCTCTCTTCACAGGTGGTGCAGTAGTGGGTAATTTTGAAAAAAAAATAAAAAAGGTTATTGCTGTTTGACATTTTGCCCAGGTTTTTTCATCTTCCTGATCAATACAAACATGTTAAACGGTTGGTTATTATCTCAGGGAGAGAATACAGTTCCCATGAACTCATTTGCTCTTTGTTTCTCACTTAAATCGACAAGTAAACATTACCACAGGGTTCACACTGAGGCTTTAGTCAAATTTTCCCATCTGCACTCAACATTTTATTTGCTGAAACCACTGCTGTGGGGGTGGGGGGGTGGGAAGGAAACAAACAAAAATAAAATTTTGTATATTTTTCAACAAGAACCTCATTTCTAAAGGCAACACTTATAACCCCAAATAAATTGATATTCCCATATAAAAACACAAGGTTGTAAAAATTTATTACTTACCTATTACAAAAATAAAAGGTATAACTATATCTCTGACCTAAAATTCAGACTTTGCATATCGTAAACTCTTGGAGAAAAGTGTTTTCTCTCAGCACTTGGCTGGTTCTCACCACATCAGCTACACAACACAACACTACCCTAAGCTCTCAGAAGGTCAATAACGTTCTCTAAAACCCACAAACTGAGTGGTGTTTGGGGTCTTAAAAGCTAGCAGGCTGCCACCTGAGGTACACCAAATGGTCCCAACTAAGCTGGAACAGATGTTACCAAGGACAACAGTGACATGAGGGAAAAAGGACCCAAAAGACAGAAAGTCACATGTGAATGAGTGACTGTATCAACATGTGACTGGAAGAACCAGATGGTGCTTGGCTACCACCAATGACAGCTGTGATGGGGCTTACGATGCTGAGCCCCAGTGGCAACATGAGAAAGAAAAGAGGTGCACCCTAAAAATTCCACTAAAAGACCACTACTGTTGATCCTAAGTCCTGGGGGTTACCCTGGGAGCATCTCTTCTAGACCTGATGCTGACCTTGATCATAAGTCATTACTGAGGTCAAGTCTTCGGACAGGAATGGATTGGACTCGAGTACACAGAGTGACCACATTGTGTGCACACTTTATGGTACTATGCATCTATAGGATGTCATCTTACTGACCTCTTACTAGAGGGAACTGGAGAGTGTGAAGAGGAGGGGACAGGAGATTGTTAAGAGGATATGACATGCATAGAATGGAAAGGAGGAGTGTGCTGTCACCAAGCAAGTAGAGCAGAAGGAGCTGCAGATAGGTGGGCATGAAAATTTAAATTGAAATATTTATCTTTTTCTTATTGATATTTTGTAATACCTTGTAGATTATGGAGATCAGATGTCAGTCTGACATACAGTTGCCAAATATTTTTTCCCATTCTGTAGGTGGTCTTCTAATTCTTTTGATGAAGTCTTTGGATGAACAAAAGTAGTTCTCATTTATCTATTTTCTCTTCTGTTGATCTTGCTTTGTCAGAATCTGAAGTCTGTCTGCACCATGTATTAAAACTTCCATTGTTGATTCTATTTTATCTTAAAGCCATGCCAAGTGCAGTCGAGTCAGATGAGCTTTATCGTTTTAGATTTTATATTTAGGTCTTTTATTCAATTTGAGTTGGTTTTTGTATAAGGTCTGAGATACGGGTCTTGTTTCAATTTTTTGCAGATGGATATCCAATTTTGCCAGCAACATTTGTTAAAGAGGCCATTTTTACCTCAGTCTAAAATCTTGGGGCCTTGGTTGAATATCAACTGTTCATAGGAGGATGGTGGCATCTCTGAGGTCTCAACTTTATTCCATTGGTCTATGTGTCTCTCTTTGTGCCAATACTAGGCTATTTTGATAAATGTGGCAGAGTAATAGGTTCTAAAGTGGGGTAGTGAGAGGCCTCCCAGTGTGTTCTTCTTCTTCAGTAGTGCTTTATTTATCCAATGTTTCTTTCCTTTCCAAACAAAGTTGGTGATTTGTTTCTCCATCTCATTAAAAAATGTCGCTGGAGTTTGTATTGGGATTGCATTATATAAGTGGATTGCTTTGGGTAAAATAGGCATTTTCACAATGTTGAGTCTTCCTATCCACAAGCAGGGTGAATTACCCTATTTATATAAGTTTCTCTTAGTTTCTTGTAGTCAGGTCTTATAGTTCTCTTTGTAAAGGTCTCTTGTTTCTCTAGCTAGATTTACTCCTAGGTATTTTATCTTCTTGGGGGCTATAGTAAATGGAATTGACTTAGTGATTTCTTCTTTAATTATCCCATTGTCGATATAAAGGAATCCTACTGATTTACTTACGTTTATCTTGTATCCCTTCACTTTGCTAAACTCCTCTATTAGTTCCAATAGTTTAGTTATGGACTCCTTTGGATTCTCTGCATATACAATCATATCATCTGCAAATGGGGAGATTTTTACTTCTTCATTGCCAGCAGGGATGCCCTTTATTGCTTTGTCTTGTCTAATTGCTCTGGCTAGAACTTCTAGCACAGTGTTGAATAGGAGTGGTGAGAGTGGGCATCCTTGTTTAGTTCCCGTTCTCACAGGGAATTCTTTCACTCTTCCACCATTCAGGACTATTAAGGCAGTCGGTTTTGCATAGATGCTACTGATTGTGTTGAGGAGTTTCCTCTCTATTCCTATTTTTTTGAGAGTTTTTAGAATAAATATGTGTTGAACTTTGTCAAACACCTTTTTTGCATCAATGGACAAAACTGACAAAAGGTGATTCTTATCTTTTATGTGACTAATGTTGTTGATTGCATTAATTGTTTTTCTGATGTTGAATCAGCCTTGCATACCTTGAATGAAATCAACTTGATCATGATGAATTATTTTTTTATATGCTGTTGAATTCTATTGGCTATAATTTTGTTGAAGATTTTAGAATCTAGGTTCATGAGTGATATTAGTCTGCAATTTTCTTTTTTTGTGGGATCTTTCCCTGGCTTTGGTATCAGGGTTACGCTGGGCAAAGGAGATTGACAGACATTTCTCTAAAGAGGACATCCAGGCAGACAAAAGACACATGCAGAATTGTTCACGATCATTAGCTATTAAAGAAATTAAAAATAAAACTACGATGAGATACCATCTCACCCCAACAAGGTTGGCCATCATCCAAAAAACAAAACAACAAATGCTGGAGAGGATGTGGAGAAACTGGAACTCTCCTATACTGCTGGTGGGATTGCAAGATGGTACAACCTCTTTAGAAAGCAATCTGGTGCTTCCTTAAAAAGCTGGGAATAGATATACCATTTGATCCTGTAATTCCACTGCTTGAAATTTATCCTTCAGAAACAAAGGTTGTCACATGAACAGACACATGTAAGCAAATGCTTATTGCAGTACAGTCTACAGTAGCAAAAAAAGATGGAATCAACCCTGATGCCCATCAACAGATGAATGGATAAACAAACTATGGTACATATACTCAGTGGAACACTATGTTTTGACAAAAACAATGATGACTTTAGAGTGAAATCAATCAGTGTCAAAAGTACAAATTTTGTATGAGGTCCCAGTTATAAGGACTTAACAAGAGAATTATCCACAGAAGAAAATGGCTACATGGGTGGGTGGGGGGCTGAAGGTTTAGCATAGATAAGATAATTGATAGATGTTAGAAATTTTATCCTTTACTGTAATTAATAAAAATAAAATTAAAAAATAAAAACAGAAATGTCTGATTTTAAATCATCAAAAAGAGGTGAATTAACTTTTTGATATGTAAAAAAAAGAAATTTAAATTGGCTTATACACTTTCACTCAATCACAATAAAAAAAAAACTCCATAAACTGGTGAGGACGGGGATTTATTGAGTGAGGTTGCACAAATATCCATGGTTTTGAATTCCAAGAAATATTTGATGAGAAAGAGCACAGAATCCATGACACTATACCCATATAGATGAAGAAAATTGTGATTTCGAGCCTTTAATGGTAGGTGACATCAGAGATGTACTGTCCTTACTAACTTGCCATCAAGTAGATTCTGACTACAGTGACACTATAAGACAGAATATAATTGTCCCATAGGGTTTTCAAGGAGGTAATCTTTGTTAAAGCAGACTGCCTTGTCCTTCTCCTTCTGAGTGCCTAATGAGTCCAAACCATCAGCCTTTCTGTTAGTAACCAAATACTTAACCCTATGAAACTAGGGCTCCTTAGAGACATACTACAACTATTCAAATATCTGCATTAAACAGGGAAATTAAATAATTTTTATGATGGATAAATTTTTACCAGTAACACTTTAGGCAGAAAGCTACTTGACCTCTCAGTCGTAATTTTCAATCTGCATAGTAAGCATAATAATATCTACTTTATATGATTCTTTTAAGTTTTTTTATGTGTGCACATACATAATACGTCAGATATTACATATAAGTGTGAGCTTGTGTGTATATATATGCACATACATATAGATGTATACACACACACACACACACACACACACACACACACACATTTCTTCTGGCATAACACCAGAAAACCAAGCTTGTAGTCACTGAGCCTATTCCAAGTTGTACTGCTATAGAACAGAATCAGAATTTCCAAGACTAAATCTTTACCAAAACAGACTGCCACATCTTTCTCCTGCAGAATGGCTGGTGAATTCTAACCACTGACTGTCTAGTAGGCAGCTTAGTGCTTTAACCACTGTGCCACCAGGGAGCCTTTTTGTCTGGCATAAGAAGTACTCAAACTATAGCTGCTGTTATTATTATGCTCAGTCCAATCCAAGTGTAAGCTCAGAAGCATTACATCTTCTGGCGTCCATGTTTTCCCCATCAGTATGAGAACTGGATAATGTAGTTTATTTCCTCGGTAACTACCATTTATTGCCTCAACTCCTACTCCCTGTTTGGTTAACAAAAGCTAAGGGAAAGGGTAAACATAAAAATCATGCAAAAGCCCAGTTTCTAGGAAATGATTCCCGTGGGTCAGGAAATAGTCCTCTAACTGCTATTTCTGTGGTTTGGGGAAAGAAAAGGCTAACAAACTCACTCAAACCCTCCATTTAAAATTCTCTTTGGAGCCTTCTCCACAAAAACCTCCTGCAAACGATTGGTTTAGAAACAAGGAACCTTATTCAAAATGCATAATTACAAAGGAAAAGTCATAAAAGGATAGAAAGATGCTGTGAAGACAACAGCAGAGATGAAGCAGTAAAAAGAAGGCTGGAGGTGGGAAGGGGCCCTTTTGGGTTCCATGCAAAGTCAGCCTCAAGGAGTTAGCACTGAGGAAGGAGGAAATCAGCTGTCTCTGGACATTGCAGTGTCAATCTCTCCTAAAAAATAAAACCAAATCCATTTCCATTGATTCAATTCCAGCTCACAGTGACCTTATAGGACAGAGCAGAACTGCCCATACAGTTTCCAAGGAGTGCCTGGTGGGTTCAAACTGCTAACCTTAAAGCCCAGAGGGTCTTGGAACAGGAACTGTATTGACAAGACCAACATTACCTCTTCTTTCAAGATGTTTTTATGATGAAGTAATCCAAAGAGGAAACCCTGGTGGTATAGTGGGGTAAGTGTTACACCTGCTAACCAAAAGGCTGGCAGTTCAGATTCACCAGACACCCCTTGGGAACTCTATGGGGGAGTTCTACTTCTACCTATGGTGTTGCTATAAGTTTGAATTGACTTGACAACAGTGGGCTTGGTTTTTTGGTTAGTCCAAAGATTGGAGTCTCTGGCTGGCACAAACAGGTAAGGCCATAGCTACTAACTGAAAGGTTAGCAGTTTGCACTTATCCAGAGCTGTCTGATAAGAATGGCCTAATGAAATATCACAGCCATGAAAATCTTCTGTGCTGCAACACGTGGGGTGACCTGGAGTCAGAGTCAACATGACGGCAGCTGGGTAATACTGTTAGTGGTAGGATTTGCTGCTGTTAGACATTCAAAATCTCCTCTGAACTATGACCCCCTCACAAAGGCACACATACACACAGACACAGACACAGACATACAGACAGAGACACAAACACAGACACAGACAAGCACAGACACAAACTAAGATACAGACACAGACACAGACACACACTGTTCTGGGGCCAACTTTATTGCAGTAGTCCCTTTTTTTTTAACAAGGAAACTCTGGTGACATAGTGCTTAAGTGCTATGGCTGCTAAACCAAAAGGTTGGCAGTTCGAATCCACCAGGTTCTCCTTGGAAACTCTACGGAGCAATTCTGTTCTGTCCTACGGGGCCCTATGAGTTGGAATTGACTTGACAGCAATAGTTTTTTTTCTTTCTTTTTCCCTTTACAGAGGAAAGAAGTGACTGTGTTTTGACGTTGCTCATATTGAAACAAACTCTGTGTGTAAGAATAAAAGAACTTTCCTGTTTTCTAGGAGGAAGGAAACACTATCCAATGAATTTCAGCTTCAATTAATTGATCTGTGTTTCCCACTGTTAGGGTCTGGCATGCGAAAGGATTTTTAGCAGGATGTGATGATTTAAGATGGTACTTAAAATTGGTAATATGTCCCTAATGACTACAAGAAGTATTTTCTTTTTTAACTTCTTTTTGTATTGAACTAATACAAAAAAAAAGAGAATTGGTACCTTGGTGCAGCACTGGCAGGATTTTAATGCCTAACATGTCCTACTCTCCTTTGTACAGTAAGCGAAGGTACTGCAGTCAGAGCTTTTGGCAGACACTGTTGTTTACTTGGAACGCAGTAACTTAAAATTTTATTTTATTTTTGCTCTTAATTTCTAGTTACGGCAATTGATGTCAGTTTCCCAGTTATTCAAGTGATAATTAAAAAAAATTAAGTAAACTACTAATTGAAAGAAAAGTATAAAATAACATCATGCAGTTAATGTGACATGCAAATAACTAAAATGTGGGGACCAGAGATATCTTTCTTCATTTATTCCAAAAATATTTGGAATAAATATCTACTGGATGAACAATAAATGTGTAGGTCTGCAGGGGAAGTTACATTCTGCACACAAATGGGCATGTCTTGGTTGGACAAAAAGTAAAAACTCAGAAATCTTTACTTGGATAGAGCCAGGGACAAATTTGGATCACCTTGGAGCTGGTGCTAACCCTTCCTCTCTGTTCTTATCCATAGGTAGCCTGTTTTGCATTATGTTTGATTGCAAAAGCCACCTCTCACCCTTTTGGGAATAGACAGAGTATATAAAAAAGGGAGGTGATTAATCAGTATTTGTTGAATAAATGAATGTGTAAGTGAGTGAATATGTAAACAGAGAAAACAGATGGGCTGTGAGAGAGAGCTGCAGCCGTACCTGACTGTTCTCAGCTCTCCTGTTTTAATAAAGAAGGCTGATGCAAGGTGCACAGTGTGATCTTCACAAGGAAGGTAGCACCCTGCTTGGCCTGCATGGAGACCAGGAGCCTGAACCAGCAGGAAATTAGAGAAAACACAGTTCCTTACTGAACGTTTGTCTTCTCTCCAGATGTGTTTGAAAGGCTGGCTGATAACTTCTTGTAAACAATAGACCCAGAAATGACTTTTCAGGCAAATCAGAGGAAGTTGGAGCTTACAGATACCTTGACTAGATCTCAGAATCAAGCATATTCATTCCTAGTTTACAGCAATTTTTAAAATAAAAACTCCGGTTGTTGGTGGAAAGGCAAGTTATAAAATGTCATTAGGAGTGAAAATCCCACCCAAATTAATAAGAGACTGACACAAACACGACATGGAATGAGCCTGTCTTTGTTCTCTGTCCAGAAAGGGCACACTGTGACACTGAAAACTCCTACAGGGATAATAAAAAGTCCCTCACGGCCTTTGTGAAAGTTGTTTTCATTCTAGCTGATGGGGTGATTCACTGACATTGGAGAAAATGTCAGTGGCAGAAGCGGAGAGAAACACTGGAGTGATTCTAACTGATTGTTCTTGACTTTCTAGCTTTTAGCATTTTTTGCTGTTTATTGCAGCAGTTTATGTAAATATCCTCTCTCTCCTTGTAAATCAGACTCTCTCAGAAGGCAAGATCTACTTCTTGAATTTATTTCTATGTTCTCTATAGTACTCACCTTTGAGAAACAATAGGTGCTCAGTGTACCGATAACCAAACCCACTGCCATCTAGTCGATGCTCAGTATAGACTGGTTGAATGTATGAATGAAAGCAGGCATTTGTAAGTTGCTACAGCTGACGTACACATTCTCTCCTGTAAGTGTTTGAATACCACTATGAAGCAGACATTACTTATGGTCACTGTGGGATATTGAAACAGGAGAGCCATTAGCCTTGTTTTCAAGATTTTTATGAACCGATCACTAGGATAGCCATGAGCGCAACTGCTATACAGCTGCAAATATGAGAAACAAAGTTAAGGGGGGAGTTAGGCAAAGGGATCTGGGTACACAGAGAAAATGGAATCAGATTTTAGTCTTGGGGCTTGGCTAGAATGGGGATCAGGGAAGGAGTTTTAGACAAATACCTTGAAGGATGAAACTCAATAGGTACAGACAAGTGCTAGGCATGAACATTTCAGGGAAAAATTAGACCATGGACAAAATCTGGAGATGGGGGGGCAAAACAGAGAATGATTTTAAGCACTGGATACTTCAAGCAAGCCCCCCTCCCCCCAAGCCAGTTATTGTGTAGTTGATTCTCACTCATGGCAAGCCCAGATGTTTCACAGTAGAATTGCATTCCACAGAGTTTTCAGAAATAGATCACCAAGCCTTTCTTCCAAAGTACCTCTGGGTGGCTTTGAACTACCAACGTTTCAGTTAGTAGTTGAACACTTAGCTGTTTTTGTTACCTAGGGACTCCCCCTGGGTAGTTTAAACCACCAGTTCAAACCTGTTGTCATTGAGTCAAACTACTCCATAGGGTTTTCTTCGCTGTAATCTTTATGCAAGTACATTGCCAGGCCTTTCTTCTGTGGCTCTGCTGAGTGGTTCTAGCTGCCATCATGTAGGTGAGTACCAAAAAACCAAACCATTGACCCTGAATCAATTATGACTCATAATGACCGCACAGATCAGAGTAGACCTACCCCATAGAAGTTCCCAGCAGTACTTACTAGATTCAAACCACCAACTTTTTGATTAGCAACAGCAGCACCTAACCACTATGACAGCAGGGTCAGTAGTCAAGCACAAACCATTTGTGCTATCCAGGGAATTCAACAGCAGCGGGTTTGGTTTGGAGCATTCAGCTGTTAACCAAAAAGTCAGCAGTTCAAATCTACCAGCTACTCCTTGAAAGCCCAATGGGACAGTTCCTGTCTGTCCTATGTAGCTGCTATGACTCAGAGTCACCTCAGTGGCAATGAGTTTGGTTTGGTATAATAATGTCTCAAGTATTAAGTGTGAAGGGAGCAGGGGAAGAATCAAGGAGCTAAAGGTCATTTCAGGCAGATTATACACGGGCTAGTAAGGCCCATCTGGAAGTAAAAGGAAGCTGTGGAGTAGGAGAGTGACACCACCGCACATCTGCTCCTCGAGATCTGGAGACAATGTCCAACTCATCCAATCAACAAACCTGAGAACATCCTGCCTCCATATCCTTGCCTACCCTTCAGGTACCACGAGTGCCTGGTTCAAACGAAGTGTCAAAAATAGGAGAGGTAACTCAGAGGAATGGCTTACAAGCTAGGATTTGATCCTAAGTAAACCCTGACATTGCAGGGGTTAAGTGCTCAGCTGCCAGCCCAATGATTACTAGTTTGAACCCCAGCTTGGTCAGCAGTGTGAACCCCAGGTTCACGGGAGAAAGATGTGGTAATCTACTTTGGTAAAGATTAAAAACCCTAACTTCCTGCCCAATGAATGAATTCTGACTCGTAGCATTTCTACAGGACAGAGAACTACTCCCATATGGTTTCTAAGGTGGAAGCAGACTGCTGTATCTTTCTTTCAGAGTGCAGCTTGGTTTGAGCCACTAAACTGTTACTACTACACTAGGGATCCCCCATAGAGATTACAGCCTTGGAAAGTCTATGGGGGTGGTTCTACTCTGCTCTACAGGATCACTGTGAGTTGGACTCACCATAAAGGCAGTTTTTTTTTTTTTTTTTTTTTTTTTTTAATAAGAAAGGATTTACAATAGGGGATGGTAAACTTGCCCCTCTGAAGTGCAGGTGCATCAGTTTCTATGTGAGGTGACTTTAAAGAATATGCTTTCCTTGAAAATTTGCAATGAGATGGAATGACCATCTCATTTTACTCTCATTTTCTAGCAGGAAATGTATTTATGCATAATCAAATACCCAAAGCAGCTCTACTTTACCAAGGAAAGCCAGCTAATAAATGTAGAATGAGTGACAGAACTAGAAAAAAAGAATTTTTCAAACCGTAATACCGTTGATACGGGCATGAATTTTCAACTGGTGTTAAAACTATTAAGTAGAAAAATAAACATAAAATGAGTAAAAAGTGAGTCAGACCTCATCTCTTCACTAATCAGCATTCAGCATTGACCCACATTTCATACTAAGTCTAAGTCCTTACAAAACCAAACCAAACCCACTGCCAATGTCGATTCTGACTCATAGTGACTTTATATGACAGAGTAGGACTGCCCCCATAGACTTTCCAAGGAGCACCTGGTAGACTTGAACTGCACACCCTTTGGGTTGCAGAGGTAGCACTTAATCACACAATCTCCCCTCGTTGTTTCTCTGTCCTCAGCCTGGCTACATCCCCGTCATTGATGTAGCTCTAGCCACCTTGATTCCCTTATTATGCCTTGAATAGAACAGTCATACGTCTTCCTAAGGGTCTCTCACTCGCTGTCCTCACTACCTGGATATTCTTCCTCTTCTGTCTGCAACGATAACTCAAACAAGTCACTGTTAAGGTGTTAGTTATCTAGTGCTGTCATAACTGAAAGACCACAAATGGATGACTTTAAGAAACCAAACTTTCTGCTCTCATAGCCTAGGAGCCAGAAGCCCAAATTCAGCGTGTCACCCCTAGGGGAATGTTTGCTTTCTCTCTTGGCTCTGGAGGAAGATCCTTGTCATCGCTCTTCTCTTGGACCAGGATCTTTGCAGCACAGGGACCTCGGGCTCAAAGGAAACACTCTTCCTCTGGCATGACTTTCTTTAAGAGGCTCTCATGTCTCTGTTCACTTCTCTCTTTCACATCTCAAAGGAGACTGATATAAAACATAATCTAATCTTGTAGATTGAGTCCTGCTTCATTAATTTAACCAGTTTTAATCTTGCCTAATTAATATCATAGAGGTAAGATTTACAACACACAGAAAAAACCACAGCCATGGCAAAATGGTGAACAACGACACAGTGCTAGGAAACACAACCTAGCCAAGTTGACACATATTTTGTGAGGGAGACATTTCAATCCATGACATAAAGTTTACCTTCTTACCACACTACTTACACTCAGAGTTCCTGGGTAGTGCAAATGATTAATATAGTTAACATGCTTGGCTGCTAATCAAAAGATTAAATGTTCAAGTCCACCGTGGGGCACCTCAGAAGAAAATCTGGGCAATCTACTGGAAAAGTCAGCCATCGAAAACCCTTTGGAGTGCAGTTATACTCAGACACACACGGGGTCACCATGAGTCGGAGTTGATGTCAAGAGGTTACTACAGTTGTCTGTAATCATGCCTCACCCCATTGCCATCCTGTGGTGCTCCCAATCTCTTTTCCCGTGCTCATTTCTTTTTTCTACTAGGCACTTACCAGCTTCTAACCTGTAACATAATTCACTTAGGCAGGGAGGCTGAGAGTTTTGCCTTTTGTTCCCTGAGTAAATCCCAGGCATCTAGAACAGCACCTGGAAATGCAGTGGATGCTCAAATATTTGCTTGAATGTATTCCATGAAAGGCTTATAGTTAGAGTTATCTTTCATGAATCTGACTTAGTAAGTGGCTCCTGTGTGCCTGTGTGCAGGCCTTTGCCTGGGGTTGGAGCACTGGGTAGAATGACTTCATGCACAGAGGTGCAATCTTGCCCAAGGGTACAATCACCACTGTAAGCATGTGAGAAGTGACGCCTAATTCATCCTTGGGCAATTAGGGTTGCTATGATCAGAATCAGCTTGATGGCACTGGATTTGGTTTGGTTGTTTTTGGTGCCTAATTAGAGGAGAAATGCATTAATACCAAGAAATTAATGCACTTGAGGCAAAGAGAATCAGTGCCTTTGACAAAGAAAAACAAGCGTGGGGAAAAAAAAATGCAGCAGAGAACAAGAGAGAGAGCAGTACCAATTTCCAGAATTTGGGCTTTTTCAGAAGAGATTCTAGAAGTAGCTTCTGAAAAACGTCTCTGAGCAGCCAGCAGAGTTCTCTCAAAGTCCAGGCAGCTTCTCCGAACCTTCTTTATTCTGTTACCCAGCCTAGAAGCCATCCTGGAATCTATATTCCAGCATAAGATGCTTCCCTAGCTCTAAGAATAAGATGATCTAGTTTTTTACTAAAGGAGAGGTAGGGTGGGGATTCTTTCTCCTGGTGCAGCGGGAAGTCAGTTAATAATACCGTCTGGAATCAGAAAGCAGGGGGTAGGAGGCAGAACTAAGCAGCTCCATCTTAAAGAGGTCTGTGAAGATGTTTCCTTCTCTTTCCTGCTATTGGTTTTGTTTTTGTCTCTGTCTAGGATCTTTTGAGTTTTCCATTCCAGCAGTTTGTAATTCATGAGGGCAAGAAACAGGCATCAGGGGCCTGCAAATCCATGAGCACTAGACATTATCTCCAGACTGAATAAACATCAG
This sequence comes from Heterohyrax brucei, assembly GCA_028571685.1. NCBI lineage: Eukaryota > Metazoa > Chordata > Mammalia > Hyracoidea > Procaviidae > Heterohyrax > Heterohyrax brucei. The sequence continues at coordinate 179,743,467 of CM053141.1, forward strand.
GTTTTACATATACCTATACACTATTTTTGAAATGTGGCTAGGTGTTACTGTGGATAGCGAAATATGAATCTCATTAATAGTGTTGCTGAATTCATCATATGGTTTGTCATAACACAGCAATGTCTTGTCATAAGGCAGCCAAACAAACACAATGTGCTATTATCGTAATAAACCAAAAACCATACCTGTTGCCATTAAGTTGATTCCAATTCATAGCAACCCTATAGGATAGAGTAGAATTGACCCATAGAGTTTTCAAAAGGTGCTTAGTGTACTCGAACCACCAACCTTTTGGTTAGCAGCCATAGCACTTAGTTTAGACAAAAACCTTTTGTGGAGAGGAAAAGGCTGGGAATACATCTTCTAGGACAAGTCCATCAATTACTTCCTTAACATGACGGAGAGCCAGAGAGATGGAGGGACACGAATTGACAGAGGACTGAGGTGGAATCTAGGTCTCCAGATGTCTAGCCTGGAGCTCTTTCAAAACCAGCTCTAAATGGCCAGCCAGCTCCAGCCTTCCAACATGCCTTACTGAGTAGATGAGTCCTCACCCTTTGATCTCTGATAGTTTAACTTATGGTAAGGCAGTCTGCAAGAGGTCCTGGTTGCACAAGGGTTAAAGCACTTGGTCTGCTTCTCTGAAGATTTGCAGCTGTGGAAATCCCGTGGGGCAGTTCTACTCTGTCCTATAGGGTCACTATGAATCAACTGATTTGGCAGCACACAATAAACACACACACATAAGGCAGTGAGCATCAAAGGACTGTAGACCTCAGCTGAGAAGGTATGTTCCTCTTCGAAGTAAGATTTGCTTATTGCTAAGAACCAGCTGCTGCCTATTCTCCGCCCAGGGGAGCCCATGCAGGGACTCTCCGTAGTCCAGACCCCATCTCTCCCTTCTACTGCTGAATCCACCAGCTGGCCACCTTCCCTCACCTCTAACCCCAATCTTCTTCATACTTTAGCCTAAGTAATGTTTTCAAAACAGAAATCCATGAACTTATTCAAAAAATATTTGGCCCCCTATTTACTTTCTGTACACTGAGGAATCGGCAGTGTAAAAAGAAAGTTTCCATCCCTGTGGAGACTATGAAAAAGCAGTGGGAGACGAGTCTGTTCTGACTCACAGTAACCCCATGTACAAAGAAACAATGCTTGCTCCTGAACCATCCTCACAGTCTTGGCCATGCTCAAGCCCACTGTTGCAGTCACTGTGTCAATCCACCTCACTGAAGGTCTTCCTCTTTTTCACTGACTCTGCTTTACCAAGCATGATGTCCTTCTCTAGGGACTGATCCTTCCTGAGAATATGTGAGATGTAGTCTCAACATCCTGTGTTCTAAGGAACACACTAGTTGTACTTTTTCCAAGGAACAAAGACTGTAGGGTGTGGTAAGAGCTGTGGGGACAGGAAATGCACTGCATGGAATAGAGAGGGTGTTCCCTACTGTCCTGAGGACTAGGAGCAAAATCCTAAATGTGGCCTACATAATTCTGCATGATCTCAAACAGGTTGCCCGTCCAACTTCATAGCCACAACCAGTCATGCATACTTTATTTCAGATCCTGAATTCTACCAGAAAATCTGCCACTGGGCCTTTGCACATATTGTTCCCTCTTCCTGGAACACTGTTCGTTTTCTTCCTCAGTTCCACTACTCTACACCCTTTCTTCCCTTAGTCAGTTCAACGACCGCTTCATTAGGGAACCTTCCTTGATGACTTCATGTCACTGTGATATTTTTCCTTCAGAACACTCTTCACAACATAATTTGCATTCCTTTGGTTATTTAACTCATGTTTGCCTTCTCCAGTAGAAAGTAAACTTTATGAAGACAGAGACTACATATTATTTTTCTTAGTCTTATAGTCCTAACACTAAATGTTATAAGTGTTTAATAGATATACACTGAATAAGTAATAAAAAAGAAAGTGATCTAAAGATTCTCTTTATGGTCAATTAAGGTCTCCTCAGCTGAGATTTGTGACTGCTTCTCACGATCCTGCTGGCTATAGTGTATAAAGAAAAGACACCTGTATTTTTGTGGGTGTTGAGGCTCACTCTTGTTTGGCAAATGTTTGATAGTGCCAGAACTGTTCTGTTTCCATGGCAACTGGCTGCTGTATTACTTTACTGGGTGGTAGAGCAACCACATACATATTCTGTACGACCCAATGATGGCACTCTGTCCATTGTCCCAGAGTGCCACACACACATGTCTTGCACCCCAGGTGATTTCCATTGCTTCTTCCTTTCAGTACATGACATGTTTTCTTTCTAAAAGCCAGTGGCCCTTATGGACACTAGGACACAGGTTTTAAGTGTGCCCTTGTAGCACAAACAACCAGGCCCTCCTGGGAAATTATGGAGCAGTTCTACTCTGTCCTATAGAGTAGCTATCAGTTGGACTCAACTGGATGGCAGTGGGTTTGGTTTGGGTTTTGGTTTTGTAGCAAAAAGTTGTAGAGGATTTTGATAGAAACAGGGATTTTTCTGGCACTATTAATTTACTTAGCTAAACTACTGAAGTTGTGTAATCTTGGGAAAATTATTCAAGATTTGAGTTACTTTCCTCATCTGTAAAGTAGGAAGAAAACTGTTTTGCAGAGGTAACTGAGAAACAGATAAAATGCCTGAAGGTGTACCAGGCAGATAACAGGGTTTAGTGTGAAACAGCTATATTTGTTATTTTTCTCCGAAAGAAGATACCGTAGCATAGAGAGAATTTTGCATTCATAATTTTTGTTTTAATCAGAAAATTAACATTTTCTGTGTTTATGTCCATGTTAGTAAGAAGCCACAACCTTTAACAAATCAGATTATTCCATATTGTCTGATTAAAACCTTCCTGTGTCAGTTTGATGTACTGAGGTAGCTTGCATGTTGCTATGATACTGGAAGCTATGCCAGCAGTATTTCAAATACTAGCAGGGTCATCCATGGTGGTTGAGTTTCAGTAGAGCTTCCAGAGTATGGAAGATTAAGAAGAAAGGCCTGGCAACCTCCTTCTGAAAATTAGCCAGGGAAAACCTTATGAATCAGAATAGAACTTTGACTGGGCTCAAACACACGATGATCCTGAAGATGGTGAAGGACCGGTTGCTCAGGTCTGAGCTGACAGATGGCAGCTAACAACAGCAACGGCTTCTTGTTGGCTTTAGAATACAACTCAAACTCCTTCCAAGTCCTTCATGGACTCGTGTGGTCTGAGCCCTGCCAACCCCTCCAACTCCACCTCAGGCCTCTCATTTTCTTGCGTGCTTCAGCCATGTTCTTGCTGTTTCCTTGAATCTCTGATTTCTTTCCTGCACCAAGCCTGTAGCATTTGCTAAGATCCCACTCCAGGCATTCTTTTCCCAGGCTCCCCCAAGCTTTTGATAATTAAAGGGTTAGAAGGAATCTGCTTTCAACTCAATTAACTCTTTTCATTCAGACTTAAGGCCTAACATTTAAAACAAAAACAAACATTCAATTCTTTGTTGCTGCATTTTTTTTGTTTCTGTCATAAATAATGACTTGTTTACTTGGCTGGCATCTGCCCCCCTTTCTACACGGTGAGTTTTGTAAGGACTTTGTTTTGCCTTCTCCTGCACACATAAAGCCACCTATACAGCAGACTTTCTTTGTTGAATGAATGAAACTATAGTATTGCTTCTATCTTGGTACCCAAATCATCTTCACTAAACCACTTCCAGTTCCATGTTCTTAGGTGCTGTCCATCAATTCTGCCTCATAGTGACCCATGAGGACAGTGTAGAACTGCTCCATAGTAGAACTGCTCCCAAGAAGCAGTGAGAAGATTTGAACTATTGATCTTTCGCTTAGCAGCTGAGCTCTTAAGCACTGCAGCATCAGAAAAAGACAAACCAAACCTATTGTGGCTGAGTTGATTCTGACTCGTAATGACCCCATAGGACAGAGTAGAACTGCCCCATGGAGTTTCCAAGGAGTTCCTGGTAGATTCAAACTACCAACCTTTTGGTTAGCAGCCATAGCACTTAACCATTAGGGAAATCAAGCACAATAACAAGAATTGATATAAAAACATTAACATTTGCAGTAGTACCTTTATAGAAGCTGCTTAGAACTAGGGGAGGGATGCCACAGTTTTTAGCAGGATGTGGTGAAAAATATGGTTAGCCTTCTCTCCCCTCAACAAAGAAACCGTATGGACACAGTAATATCGACTTGTCTAATCTTTTTTAAAAATAAGAATCTTGAAAAGGAAGATAAATGCAGTGATGTAGAGAACAGACCGGGGACAGAGGATCCAGGTGGGTGGAACTACTAAGGGGCATGATTTTTAGAGGTGATGTATATGTTCATTACCGTGATTGTGGTGATGTTTTCGCAGCTGTACGCATATGTCAGTACTCAAATTATATGCTTTAAGTATGCTGTTTACTGTATGGTGATTATACCTCAATAAAGCTCATCAAAACAATGAAGTGTTAAATGAGAGACAACAACAACAGCAAAACAGCAGTCATGGCTTTCGTCTGGCTGGTGAGCTCAGAGTCTAAGTTTCTGTGGGTGGAGATGACGCATCTCACTTATTCTGGGGATTCTAGAAGGAGACACAAGGGAGGTCAGAACAGAGCCACCCGCGGAGGGCAGCTGCTGTCCTCCACTTTTCAGGTCCCCCGCAAGGGGGCGCCCCCCTGAGGAGCAGAGAGGAGAACCGGGGTTGTGCTCGGTACTCGCAGCTGGACGCCTCCAGCGCGCACAAGAACACTCGGAGCACAAGTTTTCTGTTGTTGTGCTTTTCCTGAAAGCACTGAGGAGGAGACCAGCAGTGTTCAGACACAGATCAACAGCTGCTGTAGAAAAGCAACCCTTTTTAATGCGGTAACAGTAGCCTCCTCTCCCGGGTTTCCTGTCATCTCCTAACTTTACATCAGTTACAGAACAACACGGTTTATAGTTGTCTCTTTCCCCCCTGCTTTCTTTCTTTTTCTTCTCTTCTTGTCCGTTACTTGCATTTCTTTCTCCTTTTTTCTTGTTTGATCTCTCCTTTAAATGTGAAAATAATTAAACATTTTTGGGCAGTGTGGGGCCAAGGGAAACCCTGTTGGCATAGTGGTTAAGAGTCTTGCTGTTAACCCAAAGGTCAGCAGTTTGAATCTACCAGACGTTCCTTGGACAGTCTGTGGGGCAGCACTACTCTGTCCTGCAGTGTCTCTGTGAGGGGGAATTGACTCGATGGCAATGGTTTGGGGTGGGGCTAAGATTTCAATTGATAAATTTAATACTCAAAACCTCCACAGGAATCAGTTGCCATCACTATTTGTATTTTACAGATGAAAACGCCACTCAGCCAAGCTCAGAGGCTTGCTTCAGGTCTTCAATTACTAAACGCAGAGCAAGGATTTGAATCTAGGAGCCCTCCAAGGTCTGAGCACTTACCTTCCAGATACAGCCCTTTTATGATTTCCCCGCATATGCCCTCTTTAGTTTCCCTTTACATATTATTAATGTGTGTGATACAACCAGTAAATGAAATATTGTATGTTGAAAAAAATAATAATGTGATGGTGGTTGTTGTTAGGTGCTATTGAGTAATTCCGACTCAGAGAGACCGCCTAAGCACTATCTGGTCTTGTGCCATCCTCACAGTCATTGTAGTGCTTGGATCTGGTGCTGCAGCCCCTGGCCAGTCCAGCTCATTCAGGGTCTTCATCTTTTCTGCTCACGCTCTACTTTATCAAGCATGTTATCCTTCTCCAGAGATTTGTCCTTCCTGATAACATGCTCAAAGTTATCTTTGCTTTTAATGAGCATTCTGGCTGTACTTCTTCCAAGACAGATTGTTTGTTCTTCTGGAATACCATGATATCTTCAATACTCTGTTGACACTACAGTTCAAAAAGCCAAAGCCACTGCCATTGAGTTGATTCCAACTTTGTAGTGACCGTATAGGTCAGAGTAAAACTGCCCTATAAAGTCTCCAAGGAGTGCCTGGCAGATTTGAACTGCTGAACTTTTGGTTTTCAGCAGTAGCGCTTAACCACTATGCCACCAGGGTTTTCCCACATTTCAAAGGCATCCTTATTCATTCATTGTCCAGCTTTTACATGTATATGAGGCAACTGAAAACAGCATGGTTTAGGTCTAGTCACCTTAGTCCTTAAAATGGCTAAGCACTTTTTGACACTTCAAAGAGATCTCTCACGGTGGATTTGCCCAACACAAAGCATCTTTTAATTCCTGACTTTTGTGTCCATGGGCATTGACTGCATCCAAGTAAAATGAGTTTCTGGACCACTTCAATGTTTTCTCCATTTATCATAACATTGCTTATTGGTTCAGCTGTGAGGATTTTTGTTTTCTTTGTGTTGATATGTAATCCATACTGAAGGCTGTGGTCTTTGATCCTGTCAGTGCTTGAAGTCCTCTTCACTTTCAATAAGCAAGGCTATATCATCTGCATAATGTAGGTTATTAATTCATCTTCCAGCTTTGATGCCTCAGTCTTCTTCAGCGTAGTTTCTTAGCGTATTTGCTCAGCATACATACTGATTAAGTATGGTGCAAGGATACAACCCTTATACATTTTTCCTTACTTTAAGCCTGGTAGTATCCCTTCGATCTGATTAAACAACTGCCTCTTGATCTGTGTACAGGTTTCTCAGGAGCACAATTAAGTGTTTCGGAATTTACATTCTTTGCAATGTTATCCATAATTTGTTGTGATCCACACAGTTGAATGCCTTTGCATAGTTAATAAAACACAGGTAAACATCTTTCTGGTATTCTCTGCTTTCACGTAGAATCCATTTGACATCAGGAATAATGTCCTGGGTTCTATATGCTTTTCTGAATCTGGCTTATATTTCTGGTGGTACCCTGTCAATGTACCACTGCACTGTTCTTGAGTAATCTTCAGCAAGTTTCACTTGCATGTCACATTAATGATATTGTTCAATAATTTCACATTTCATTGGGTCACCTTTATTGGGAGTAAGAATGAACATGGATTGTCGGGAGCCATGGGTAAGCCCCCAGGCCCCAACATACAGGAAGCTTGAAGGGGTGAAAAAGCCCGCACCCGCGAAATTCAAAAGGCCCGCGCGCGCGAAAACTTCCTGCCTGATGTCACTGCCTTAGTCTTATGTATACCCAATCCCCAGCCGACAACTACCTCACTCCAAATGTCACTCAATCCCTACGTCACTTGATCCCTCCCTCCATTCCCGCTGCTATATATACCGCACTGTAACAATAAAACCTTGAGGCTTGATCAGAATCTTGTCTTGCCTCCATTTCTTCGCCTCTTTCTTGCCCCACCTTTATTTTCACAGGCTCCCCCTCGTCCCTCCTTTGATTCGCCCCGCGGGCCGGGGCAATGGATCTCTTTCAGTCAGTTGGGCAGGCATTTGTCTTCCAGATTACTTGGCATGAATAAGTGAGCACTTTCAGTGCTGCATCTGTTTGTCAAAACATTTCAATAGATAGTATGTCAATCCCAGGATCCTTGTTTTTAGCCAATGACTTCAGTGAGGTTTGGACTTCTTCTTTTGGTATGATTGGTTCCTGATCACACATTACCTCCTGAAATGGTTGAAAATTGACCAATTCTTTTTGGTGTAATAACTGCATATTTCTGATATTTTCTTTTGATACTTCCTGTATTAATATTTTACCCCCATAGAGTCCTTCAATATTACAGCTTGAGGAAATAATTTTTTTCCCTTGGATTTTCTATTTCCAGCTCTTTGCACATGTCAGTACGATGCTTTACTTTTTGCTTCTCTAACTGCTCTAGGAAATGTTTCTTGTACTCACCTCTTTCACTTCATTTCTTCCCTTTGCTTTAGCTATTTTATGTTCAAAGCAAGTTTCAGAGTCTCTTCTGACATCCATTTTTGCCTTTTATTTCTCTCTTGTCTTTTTCATGACCTCTTTCTTTCTTCATGTATGATGTCCTTCATGTTATTCCATAACTCATCTGGTCTTCATTCTTTAGTATCCAACATACCAACTCTGTTCTTGAGATGGTCTCTAAATCCAAGTAGTATATACTCAAGGTCATGCTTTGCCTTTCATGGGCTTGTTCTGATTTTCATCTGTTTCAATTTGAACCTGCATATGAGCAATTGATGGTCTGTGCCACAGTTAGTCCCTGGCCTTGTTCTAACTGATGTTATTGAGCTTTTCCATCATCTTTTTCTGCATATATAGTCATCTATACATGTATGTGAGTCACTATTTATATTGGTAAAAGCAGGTATGTGCAAAGAAGAAGTCCTTGGGCTTGCAAAATTCTATCATGCAATCTACAGTATTGTTTCTATCACCAAAGCCATATTTTCCAACTATTGATCCTTTTTCTCTGTTTCCAACTTTTGCATTCTAATCACCAGTAATTATCAATGCTTCCTGACTGCATGTTTGATCAATTTCAGTCTGCAGAAGTTGGTAAAATCTCCAGTTTTTTCATCTTTCTCATTGATGCTTGGTGTATAAATTTGAGTAATAGTTGTATTAAATGGTCTTCTTTGTAGACATATGTATATTATTCTTTCACTGACAATGGTGTTTTTCAGGATAGGTCTTGAAATGTTCTTTTTGACTGCCATTCCTCTTCAAGTTGTCATTGCTGGTATAGTATACTATATGATTATCTGATTTATAATGGCCAATACCAGTTTATTTCAGTTCACTGATGCCTGGGATATCAATGTTTATGCATTCTATTTCATTTTTGACAATTACTAACTTTCCCAGACTCATATTGTGTACATTCCAGGTTTCAATTACAATAAATGTTTGTAGCTGTTTGTTTTCATTTTGAGTAGTGCCTCATCAGGATATGAATGTCCCCAAAGCTTAACTCAACCCAAATCATTCAAGTTGATTCTGCTTTGAGGGTTAGTTCTTCTCTGGTCATTTTTTGAATGCCTTCTAAACTGCAGGAGCTCACCTTCCAGCACTTTATCAGTCAAAGTTCCTCTGCTATATACAAGGTTTTCACTGCCTAATTCTTTTCAGAAGCTGACCACCAGAAGCTCCTTGGACAGTTTGAATCCACCAGCAGCTCCTTGGAAGCTCTACTCTGTCCTATAGGGTCACTATTAGTCAGAATCAACTTGATGGCAACAGGTTTGGTATTTTATGCATACATGATCTAATACTTTCACTCCTTCAGGTAATAGTAGAAGGTGCATTTTGAAGCCTATCCAACAGATGTGAATTTTTATATTGGTTCTGTTACCTACCAGTCGTTGGATTGTGGGCAAGTTATTTTCACTGAACTTCCTTCTTCCTAGTCTGTCTCAGTCTGGGAGCTCAGGTGAAACCTGCTGGTATTTGAATATCAGTGGCATGGCTTCAAGCATCACAGCAACATGAAGTCTCCACAGCATGACAAGCTGACAGACACACAGAAGGCAATAAATGTCTTGAAAGAAATGCACAAGGCAGTGTGATGCTGTTGAGTGAGGAGACCAATGTTAGATACAGTGGTCAGGGAACCTATCTGTAGAGGCATTATTAGAATTGAGACTTGGAAAGATGGGGGTTGGGTAATAAAAATCTACTAGGTATACATCAAATACTTGCTTTATGAATGAATGGAAGAATGACAAGAGAGAAGGCTGGGTCAGCAACCAATTCTACTGCAGTACCCCCAGTAGTACTTTGTACGTAGCAAAAGATCAATGAATTGTTGATTTGGACAACAGGTTGTTGAGCTTCAGTTGTCTACTAAACACTGTTTTATGGGCTATACCTCCTTTAATCTTCCCAACAACTACATGAAAAAAAAAAAACCACCCACTGCTGTTGAGTCGAGTCTCAATTCACAGCGACCCTAGAGCTCAGAGTAGAACTGCCCTACAGTTTCCAAGGAGTTCCTGGCAGATTTGAACTACTGACCTTTTGTTTTTATTTTTCCATGTTCTATTGATGAAGAAAATGAAGTTCAGTGATGGTAACTTTCCCAAGGTCACATAACTGATAAGTAACAGAACCAAAATAAAAACTCACATCTACTGGGCAGATTACAAAATGTACCTTCTACCATCCCACGGAGGAGTGAAAGTATGAGATCATGTACCCATTAAAATGCCACACCTGTTGCCATCAATTTTGAATCATAGTGATCCTATGGTACAGAGTAGAGTTTTTAAGTAGCTTCTGATAGATTCAAACTGCCCAAGGAGCCTCTGGTAGACTCAAACTGCTGAGATTTTGCTTAGCAGCTAGACTGTTAACCACTATTTTATCAGGAATCCAAGATCATGTGCAGAAAGGGCTTAATGAGAGAACAAATTAGAAATGATCACATTGTTGTTTATGTAATGAAAATTCAAAATCAAGAATAATTTAATAGAAACAGTTTGCCTCTTTTAACTGTGAGGTATAATTCTACAAAAATGACCCCATTTTTTTTATAAGATAAAAAGAAAGTAAGCCTCATTTTTAGATGCTGAAAAATAGGTGCTAAGACTTCCCAAAAGTATTCTTGTGGGCAGGAGGGGTGAAAGAAACTTATCGAGAGAAAGGGATCCTATTTGTTTTAGGATTGGCCTTAGAGTTGATTTGCTGGGGGACCTTGTAGAAGCAAATTCACTACTCTTGGCTTCAGGGACCTTAATGCAGCACTTAAACACTGTGCCACCAGAATTTCCTAGCACAAATTAGGTGCTTAATAACCAACTACTTAAAAGATGGAACATTCTAGAGAGATGGCAAAGGACATTGTTATTGCAAAGGCATGTTGAATGACAAGTAATGGAAAAATAAGGGCACAAAATCAGAGATGACTAAAGGGATCTGACATGTAAGTGTCAGGACACTGGTACTGGAAATTAGCATGGATGTAGGTCTTAGCCACTGAGGGTTGCTGCCATAACAGAAATACCACATGTGGGTAGCATTAAAGAACAAAAATTTATTTTCTCACAGTTTTGGAGGCTAGAAGTCCAATCAGAGCATTGGATCTAGGGAAAGATCATTGTCGCTTATAGTTTCTGGTAGCTTCTGTGTCAGTCCCGTGCTTGTAGATTCATCTACCCCAACTTCTTCATGTGGCATCCTACACCCCTGAGTGCTTCTGTGTCTATTCTTTTTTTTTTTTTTTTTTTTTGAATAAGACATTACTGAGCAGTGATTGGGCTCAGGACCCATCCTACCCATATTTACATATAGGGAATTCAATGCATATTTGTAGAGGACACAGTTCAATCCATAACAACATGCTTCTTGGACTGGTGTATACATGAGGATAGGGGTGGGTGGATAAGTCTATTTCAATGATTGCATGTGAGTCTATACAGTTCATGAGTCAGATGAAGAAGCACTTGGAGCTGAGCACCTAGTAGATAAAGTACTGAGCCTCAAAAACTAATAACAACTGTTAACTATTAAACAGCAGCTATGAATGACTGAGGGTTTATTATTTGCCACGTGACACACTAAAGAAGGAGTGTTAGAGATCTTTTAATGTAACCATTATATCTTAAATAGACAAGGAGACAAAGGCTTGGAAAGGTCAACTTGCCCAGGGTTATTGTCATGAATTGCATTGTGTCCCTTGCAAAAATGTGTGTATCGATTTGGCTTGGCTGTGCGTCCCAGTACTGTGTGATTTTTTTCCCACGTGTTGTGAATGCTGCCTCTATTATGTTAATAAGGGAGAATGGGCATCAGCTGTATTAGTGAGGCAGGACTCAATCTACAAGCTTGGATTGTGCTGAGGTCATCTCTTGAGAGATGAAAGGAATGGGAACGGAGCAGAGATTTGGGAACCTCACATCACCAAGAAATCAGCACCAGGAGTATAGGGCATCTTTCAGACCTGACCTGTGCCAAGATGCTCCCTGACAAAGACTGATGCAAGGACTTTCATCCAGAGCCCAAAAGGAGGGAAAGCCTTACCCTGGAGCAGACACGCTAAATTTGAACTTGTGTAAGAGTAAACTTTTCTTTGCTAAAGCCATCCACTCATGGTTTTTCTTTTATGGCAGCACTAGATGACTAAGACAGTTAAGTAGATGCATTGTATCAGACCAACACAAGAACCTGGTCTTCTGACTCAAAGTGTAGTGATCCTTGGAAGTCTTTCAAGGCAGATTCTGAGAGAAGCCTGTCTTTGTTAACAGAGGGTCTGAGGAGGCCAGTGGCTTGAAGGCTTTCACCTTCAATGCTTAGGTCGTTGTCTCTAATGCACAGAGAGAAGCATTTCTACAGGAAAAGTAGCAGTTGCTCATAGGCCAGGCTCACCATTTCACAGGCAGCAGATAGCTGGTGGTCATGCTGAGGGCTTGCTGGTAGGGGTCATCCTAGGTGGGCATGTGAGTTCCAGTGTACTGTAGCACACTGAGCCTTGGTGCACAGGCTCTCATAAGCCCAAACACACGTCATCATCTGAGCTGGGGGTGGATTTTACAACATCATTGAGCAACGAGAACTGTAGCATCTTGTCAATGAATGGAAAACTTACAAAACCACGAATCTTGTTCTTTTTTGTTGTTCAATGTTCTCAATACATATCCATTTGGTGTTTCACTCACATGAAATATTATAGAAGCCTTGATGTAATTTTAACATCTTTTTTTCATTCCCTTTAGCTTACTGCAGAACAACCCCAATCAATAGTTAAGAAGTCTCTGTCATACACTTCACAAGGTTTCAGCTCGATTGTTTTCTGCAGGTATTAAACACAGAACAGAAAGGAGAGCTTGGTCTCCTGGTGCCCACTCGCCCACTCATCATCCTGTTTCCCTTCTTACAGGAAGGACCTCAGGTGTGCTGAGTGACTATAAGCTGTGTCTCTGTTTGATGCTAGTTCAACAAGGGTTGGGATTTGATTTAGAGGGGCAACACTCTGGACCAAGAGTTCAACCCTGACTAGTAGTCCAGGTTGGCCTCTGCCTACAGTGACAAGGTGGAACATATGGGAGATCAGATATATCCACAAGACAGCCTTGCCTTGCAGCTTCTGTCACCACAGACATGAGTTGTTTCTGTTAGTTGCTGTTCAGTCAGTTCCAACTCGTAGCAGCCCTGTGCACAACAGAATGAAACACTCCCTTGTCCTGCACCACGTCCACAATCGTTTTATGCTTAAGCTCATTATTGCAGCCACTGTGTCAGTTCATCTTGTTGAAAGTCTTCCTCTTTTTTACCGATCCCTCTGCTAAGCACGATGCCCTGCTCCAGGGGTTGATCTTTCCTGGCAACACATCTAAAGTCAGAGTTGAGTTGAGAGTGCTTTAGGGCTTCCACATCCCTATAGTGGGGAGAGGAGAGGGCTTCAGGATGAGAACCACCCCAGTGTCTTCCCCTAGAAAAGGTGCTAGAGACAAGGAAGGAGTCCAACACATTTTCTACACTTCAGGAAACTGGATATGGCTTTCTACTTTTTAAAAAGTGCTTTGAATTAAAAAATCCCCAGAATGTTCTAAGAGTACTGGTTAATAGTATAGAGGAGCCAGATTGCTAGGATTCCCACTTACTAGCTGGGCAAGCTACTTAATCTCTTTGAGCCTTGTATCTTCAGCTATAAAATAGCCCTATTACTAGTACTTACACTATAAGGCTACTGAGAGGAGTTGATGAAACAGCCCATGTGAAGTGCTTACAGCAGCAGGTGGGACATAGGATCTGTTCCATACATGTTGGCTATTCCTATCTTGGGTCTGCACAATTTAGACAGGGATGCGTGAAGGACAGAAAGTTCTGACTAGGTATCACATTAGTAGGTGTGTGTGTGTGTGTGTGTGTGTACCCATTAGCTGCACTGATGTTTTCCTGAAGTTATACCTTGTCAAGACTATCTGCCTAACTTGCAATGTATATTTTAGGCAAAATGGATTTTTTGCCAGTGTCAGCAACAAAAAATGAAAGGCATGAACAGATTTTGGAATTCACTATGGGAATGTATCTATAATGTTCAAAAGAACTGTTAGCACACAGCAAGTGCTGTACAAATGATAGCTATCAGAATGATAATAGTTTGCGTGCTGTTGGGACTCCTGTCTCCAACATTAACCATGTGTTTATTTTCACAGAGGCCTTCTGCTTTTCTTACAGGTGCCAGCATGGGAAAGCATGGTTGCGCTTGGTGCCTGACTGAAGTGTGAGGGCTGGGGAGCGGCAGCTGGGAAGGCACACGGGTTATTGAGACAATCCCCCTTCTACTTCACAAACGGGTGAACTGAGGCTCAGACCAGAAGGGGATTCATAAGGTTATATAATGAGTTTTAAAAAAAAAATGTATGAAATGCAAACTGGAAGAAAAACAACAGTAAAACTGGACCAGGTATTATACCACGTCCTGAGAGCAAATATATGAAGTAGGTCCTACTGTTTTTTCCATTTTACAGGTAAGGAAAACCTCCCTGAGGTTTAATTGGTTAGTTTGATTCCAGTCTATGTTGCTTACCATTCTATGAGGTTCATGAATTAAGTCTGTGAATTTAATTGTTCTAAGTGCTACATACCTCGCTGCTAAATATCACTATGGTCACCTTTGAAGTAGTCCCCTTGGGAAGCTATGCACTGATGCCAGTGCCTAGTCCACCCTTCAAGGGAATTTTGGAGCTCTTTCTGGAATGGCCATTGTGCATGGTGGCTAGGTGGCAAGTTCGTGAACTTAACTATATAGCTGTCTGTGAGGGAGTTCCAAAATTGCTTTGAAGTGTGGACTAGGCTCTGGCATTGATGGATAGCTTCCAGCTTCAAAGGGGAGTACTTCAAAGGTGACTGTAGTGGTAATTCAGCAATAAAGTATGTGGCACTTTTTCTAGAATGAGTTTGCAAACTTAAATGGCAGTCCTCATATTACACTATGTATGTAACTCTTGAAAGTGGAGTTATAGACAAGAAATGAAGCACTAGATATGTTCAGCATTGGGTCAGTAGCGTCATGGGAATAATTAGTTTGTATTTAAAATTTAACTGGGCCTGCGTTCATTCCCAGATCTGAAGTTAATACCTCTGCTCTTGGCATTGGGCAAGTTACCAACTTCACTGAGTCATGGCTTCCTCAGTTCTAATGTGAGACAGTCTATGCCCTACAGAGCTGCTGCACATGTCTGACTCAGGGCTCTACCTTGTAAACTATGATATTTGACATATTTTATAATTTTATATTTGTATATTTGCTTAAATCCTCAAAGTCCTCATTTGGAAAACGAGTTAAATAACAGATATTTACACCGTGGGGCTATTATGAGGAGTGGAGAAGACCCTTTATGTGAAGTACTCAGCACAGCCTGGGGCTCAACGAGCACCTCCTAAATGAATGTTACCATGATAGATATAAAACTGAACAAGTAGTATGTGGAATGTTGCAGACATACAGTACATCTTATCAAATGGGCAATAAAATGACTTATTTTGTAAAATAATTAAAAGCATACATGTTTTTGCATTAGAAGTCTGTCACAAGCCAACCTGGTTTTACTGATGTAAAAAGAATGTGTCAGGGGTAGAGGCAGAACAGTTGCTGGGACAGAGTTAAGAAATAGGGCAATTTTAACCTGGTGCCATAGTAGTTAAGAGCTGCCACTGCTAACCCAAAGGTCAGCAGTCTGAATTCATCAGGTGCTCTTTGGAAACTCTAGGGGGCAGGTCTACTCTTGTCCTGTAGGATTGCTATGAGTCTGAAGAAACTATATGGCAATGAGCTTCATTTTTGCTTTTTTAATTGATTTTACTTAAGGATGTACAGTTGTTCATGGACACTTAAACTTTGCCCCTCCCCACTACCTTTGCCTCTCTCTCTTTTTTAAAAATCCAAACCCATCACTGTCGAGTCAATGCCAACTCATAGCAACTGTCTAGGATGGAGCACAGTTGCTCTACAGAGTTTCCATGGAGCAGCTGGTGGATTTGAACTGCTCAGCTCTTGGTTAGCAGCTTTAGCACTCAACCACTACGCCACCAGGATCCCTTCTTTTGTTTTGGTGGCTATTACATGTAGAAACCTGCCTCATGGGGGATCAGTATCTCGTTTTTGGCTTTTGAACATCTGGAAGTGGGGAACAGATAGGTTTCAAGGGAACTTAAAAATACTACCATTTATAGAGAACTTGGAATATATTGGACATTATACACAGTATGTGAACATTTAAAATTATTCTCCTCCAGACTTTCTTGTCAACATATTACTGTGGAAGTGGATAGCACTAGGACCTTTGAGGCATTTCACTATACAGGGAGATTTAGCCACTGAGCTGCATTCAGAAACAGCCTCTGGAAAAAGATCTATCAACTTCTTTCCTCTCTGTTGTATGTGCTATTCAGGTTCTTCTTGGCCAGCAAAGCTTCTGCTATTCACAAGGAATAATTTTCATACACATCCAGCTTTCGTAATCATCTTAGAAAGAAGAGATAGTGGAAGGAATTCTCTCCTTCCTTTACCAAGACATTAGTTTATTAATACTAATGTAAACTATGGACATTTGGTGGACACTGCAGAATAGTAGATCCATACCCCATATTTATCTTCTTCTTAGCCCTGGAAGTTCAACAGTTAAGAGCTGTGGCTGCAGCCCAAAAGTCAGCAGTTGGAATCCACCAGCAGCTCCTTGGAAATGCTTTGTAGCATTTCTGCTTTTGGAAATCCTGGTGGCTACTGGTGAAGTGTTACAGTTGCTACCCAAAGGTCAGGAGTTCAAATCCACCAGGGACTCCTTGGAAACTCTATGGAGCAGGTTTGCTCTCACGTATAGGGTCGTTATGAGTTGGAATCAACTCCACGGCAGTGGGTTTGATTTTGTTGTTTTTATAGCTTCACTATGATTTCAACAGCAATAGGCTTGGGTTTGGTTTCTTGCTTAAATCTACTAAAGGCTATTTAGAAAACTAAGAGAGTTTCCAAGGTTCCCTTGGAACTATGAGTAGTCACTGAGATATAATAAGGGTCTATTAATACCACTTCTCCTTCTCCTCCTGCTGGATGTGCAACTGCCATACTGTGACCATAAAGTACAGACATGAGAAGCCAATATGCTAAGGATGGCAGAGAGCCTAGGTCCCTGAGGGTATCATCGAGACGCTGTACCAACCCTGTACTGTTTCCTTCTGTAGTTGTTTAAGCCACTATAATGGGGTTTTACTTTATTTGCATATGACTTATCCCTAGCCAATACAGTCAATGGACATTTGTTTTATGGCCATTCTCTCTTCTAGCAATAGAACCCAAATTTCCTTTAGAAGAACTACCTTGTCCCTGCATGTAGTCCGGGAGACAATGAAACTGTCCACCCCTGTATTTGCCAGCAGGCCAATGCATGGCCAAATGGCACCCATTAAGAGTTCCCTAGGCCACTTGGCATGGACAGTTTTGTCTTTAACAACTTCATGCTTCAATCTGCACTTAGATTCTGTAAATAATTGCATATCCTTCCAATATAGTTCAGATTTTCTTGAGCTAGTTTGAGTCTACATAATCCTTACACATCTCCTTGTAATAGGAATTGTTAGGTTCATTTCAAAGTTGAAACAGGCTCAGAGCTTAAGTGTTGTATAGCAAAAAAGCGGGTGTAGCAGAGACAGTTTATGCTTATCAAATATCCATGTGCTAGTCTTTGTCTCCCAGCCTCCAGTGGGTTCATCAAGTACTGCCCAATAAAATATGAGGGGCAGTCACATAAGTCGTTACCAGGCTGAGGCATTAAGAGCTGGTGTGTCTCCTGCTTCAGCGACCTTTGAGACCTTGGAGGGTGGCTTGGCTCTAGGTTGCATAATGGACTTCTAATTCACAGTAGCTGAGACAGAAAGGAGAAGTAAACTTTCATATGTTAAGACGTAGAGATTTCAGGTTTTGTGCACTCACAGAGTTTGAAGTTACTGCTGGCTTACTCTACTGTGCTCCATCAAAACAAATAAATAAATGCAGAAATATAAAAAAGGAAATGAAAAATAATGCCTACTGAAAAAGATTCTTTTTAAGTTCTCTGGTCCTAGCTTGAGCAACTCTAGAAACCATTTCCTTTCCCTTCTCCTGCTTTAGGACACCTACCTACAGAGTTCCTTATAGTGTAATAATGGTGATCATCATGTAAGATAATAATCAGTAGTATTAGAACAGCTACCTATACTGTACACTGAGTATTTACTTACCTGTGGTCGTTGAACAGAAATCCTGGTGGTGCAGTGGTTAAGTGCTACAGCTGCTAACCAAGAGGTCAATAGTTTGAATTAAGCAGGCATTCCTTGGAAACTCTATGGGGCAGTGCTACTCTCTCCTACAGGGTTGCTGTGAGTGGGAATCAACTTTTCAGCAGTAGATTTGGTTTGGTTGGTTTGATCATTGGACCATTAAATGGAAGTATGGATTCAAAGTATGTACTATCTGATTTCAAAACACCTATTCAGAACCCAAATCCTGGTGCTTCCAGGTTAAGGTGTTTCAGCTGCTTCTGTGGGACTAGGATCAGCAGATGCAGCTCATTTCCTCACCCCTCTCTCCATCCCTCCCTCCCCTCTCCCACAAAGCTCTCATCTCTAAGAGGAGCCTGAGCCAGCAGGACTTGAGCATCACTCACTCCATCCTCGGGAAAGCAAGGGATTGGGTCTGAAAGGCATGGTGGCTAGGTGCCCAGCAAAGCCCTGGTTCCCTCCCAGCATCCTGCAGGAGGCGGTTATTGTAATCATAAGGCTAACAGATTTGCTAATTTTATTCCATTCATCCCCATGGCTGTGCTGAGAGATGAGCTTGCAATATAGTTCAGTACTTATTATCCCCTTGTTGCACTGGCCAGACCTCCTTCCACTCCTGATCAAGTCCAGCCTCCTGTCAGGTTCAATGCCTCCATATTCTGACCTCAGCTTCATTAATTACCACTCGCTTGGTCTGCTGTAGGTTAAGTGCTTGGTTGCTAACTAAAAGATTGGTAGCTCAGACTCACAAAGCAACTCTGAGGGACACAGATCTGGTGATCTCCCATGAAGGTTACAGCTTAGAAAACCCTACAGGGCAGTTGCACTCTGTCACATGGGGTTGCTATGAGTCAAAATTGAATTGATGACACCTAACAACAATAACAGGTAACCCTGGTGGCATAATGATTAAGTGCTACAGCTGCTAACCAAAGGGCTGGCAGTTCGAATCCACCAAGTGCTCCTTGAAAACTCTATGGGCAGTTTTCTACTTTGTCCTATAGCGTTGCTATCAGTTGGAATCTACTTAATGGCAGTGAGTTTTTGGAACAACAATAATAACACCTCCTGCTCTAGGAAATCTGATCTCAGTTTTTCTCAATATATTAAATATTAATGAAATATCCACTATGTACCAGATACTATGTCAAACTCTGGGGTTTGAAGGGTGTACATGACAGCCGTGGTGCTCACTCATCTCAGATGGCCTGTGGTCTCTGTGGGTTGGTTACAGACAGGCAGTGGCAACAGAAATTGATGACGGCTCTGCCGGGGGAAGCAGAGGTGCTCTGGGGACCTTAGGAGAGGCTTTGTAGCGTGGGATGCCAGGAAGGGCATTTTCTTCCAGCACTATGAGAACCTATTTATTTGGCCCAAATTAAAATAATAATATGAATGAAGAGATGAATAGTATTAGATGCAGCAAATAGTGATTTTTTTTTCTGAACTCCTAGTTCTGAACAGGACCTGGCAGCTTCCGGTGACTCGTTTGCACATATACTGTGGCTATTTTCCAGATGGTATTCACTTTCTGGAAGAAGAACTCTGGAACTTAGGTAGAAGTGTCAGGCTTTCCTGATTGTTCAACTTGGTGGTGATAAGGCCACATTCTCATCATGGGGAGAAAGCAAAGTTTGTATGCTGATGTTCCCGCAAACCTTGTCTGATTCCAGCTTCTAAAAGACCCTGTCCACTTCAAGACACCTAACCCAGGTTGGGCAGGAGTTATCTTCTTCCCGTCCCCTCCCCTTTTAGTGACACCCCTAGCCTGGAAGGCACTACCTCTCCTCTTTGTCTGTCCTAGTCCCACCCAGGATACCATAAACATCACCTTTTCCATCATCATTCCAGCTTGACTCCCTCTTTCCTTAATCTCTTCCTCCCAAGAAACTATGTTTCAGCATTTGGAGGGACAGAGTTTTAAAGAACATTCTAACTGGAGATTGTCTTTGTAGCAAAAGTTCAACCATTGTTAGGCAGAAACTGTCTTATTACACTTCTTGTAGATTTCGTAATACCTGGTTTAATGGATAGTCCTTAGCAGACATAACCTAAGTGTTCATTAGCTGGGTATGCCTGGTAGAGTTCAAGGCTTTCAGTCTGTGTTCATTAAATGGTTTTTGGAGCAGTTTGTTATAGGTGGAGCAGAATAAAGCATGTTGATCAACCCAATTCTGAGAGATGTTATAGGAAGGGAAGGGAAACTATTTTGACAGTTATTTTGTCAGATAGTGCATACATTATCTTGTTAGTTATAATAATAACCCTCTGAAGTAAATACTATTAACTTAATAGATAAACGAAACAGAACATGGCATTGGAGAATGATTCAAATTCAAATCCAACAGTGGTTCCCCCATCAGGTATGCCAAGGATGGTGCCAGGACCAGATTCCACAGGGATGAAATGAGGAACAGAGGCTACAAATAGCATTCCTGGACCACCTCTTGATCCAGCCAGTGGCAGAAATCAAGGAAGGTGGGTCCCGTGAAAGACAGTGTGTGATTCCACTGAAGCCTGAGTACACCGCAGCGGACAGCCATAGCGAAATCTCAGAGGAGATGGTTTACAGACCCACTCATGGGTTTCATTTCCACCTTGACTCAGAATTTATGTAACTAGTATTGGCTTAAATGGCTCAGAATCCTTTCTCTCTCTGTAGTTTATAAAACACCTGAGTGATGAGAATACATTCATCTCTAATTAGGAGGAAGATAATGTATTGGGGAAAGAGCTTGGGAAACATCAGAATTGCAGAGTGCCTCTCAGGAGGAGTCTCAGATTCCATCTCCAAGCTGCTGTTTGCAAGCAGCCCAGGGAAGCAAAACAAGAACTGTCACAAAGCGAGGAGATCTAATTTCCAAAGCCACAGAGTGTTTCAGTCGTCTTGAAAAAAGTCATTTCACCTTTGGGTTTTGTTCCTGAATTTGTTAAAGGCAGAGGTTGTCTAAGTAAAAACTCCAACTCCTTTCCGTGGTCTAAGAGGCCCTGTATGATCTGGCTTGTGCTCATTTCTCTCATTATCTTGCATCTCCCTTCTCCTCGTCTACCACGTTCTAGCCAGTCTTTCCTTCTGACCCTTGACAGGCCTTCTTTAGGGTCTTTGTATCTGCTCTTATCACTGCCTGAAATAACTTTCCACTCCCTTCTGCCCATCCCGTTCCCTACAAGATTTTCTCAGGCCTGATGTCTTTTTGACTTTGAGACAGGGTTTTTGTGACTCTCTTAGCTAAAATGATTCCACCCAGGTACTATGCCATTGCCTTGTTTTATTTTATTCAGGTATTCATCATTTTCTGAAATTTTCTCTGTTTATATACTCTTCTCTTTTCTGTGTCTTCCTGCATGAACGAAACTCAATGAGAGCAGGGATTTTGTCCACCTCGTTCAATGTTCCAGCCCCTATTCTTTTTTCTTTATTGTGATTACGTGAACGTATACAATCCAAATTAAATTTGCATGCGTGCCTATCTACAGATCCTTCTGCTCTTCTTGCTCAGTGACAGCAAACCCCTCTTTTTTGTTCTGTGTCTGTCATATCCTCTTAACAATCCCCTGTCCCCTCCTCTCTACCCTCTCCTCACCCTTCTAGTAAGAGGCCGGTAGGACAGAATCCTATAACTGCATAGAACCATAAGGTACGCAGAACATATGGTCACACTGGGTCCCTAAGTCCAGTCTGTTCCTGTCTGAAGAGTAGAACTCAGTATTGTTTTCCGGTCAGGGGCAGCAGCAGGTCTAGGAGACATGCTCCCAGGGGAAACCTCAGGCCACTGGACTAAGAGCTGCAGTCTTCAAGTGGAGTTCTTCAGGTGCTCCCCCGTTTGTCTTGTGTTACCACTGAGACTCAACACTGTGTGTCCCATCGTGGCTGTCTTTGGTGGTGGCCAGGTTCCATCTGGTTCTTCTGGTCATATGTTGACACAGTCACCCATTCACCTGGGTCCTTCTGTTTCCTGAGCTCTTTTTTCCTTGTGCCTTTGTTATCCTTTGTAATCATCTGTCCTGACTGAGTTGGGACCATTTAGTGTACCTCAGATGGCAGCTTGCTAGCTTTTAAGACCTCAGACACCACTCATCAATATGGGGTGCAGAAGACTCTCAGCAATAGGCTAGTTATGTCAGTGGGCCTCAATGTCCCCCAAGAGCATGGTCCCCAAACCCTCACCACTGCTACTCAATTCTTGCAACAGTGGGTTAAAGTTAAAGGAGTTTTCAGTTTATGTTGAAGTCCAGTTAAGTTGATGTACTATCTATCGTACGTTGTCACTGCTTTCACCCAACCAAATTTCTATCAACTATCTAGTCTGTGACCAGCTCTGTCCCTCCCTCCCCACCCTTGCAGCTATCAGAGTCTCCTGTACATAAGTCTATTTTTACATCCTTATAGTACGGGTCTCATACAATATTTGTCCTTTAGCCACTGACTGATTTCACTCAGCATAATGTCTTTCAGTTGAAACCAGGATATGAGATGCTTCCTAAAATCATCATTGTTCTTTTTCATTGCATAGTGTTTCATTGAGTGTGTGTACCATAGTTTGTTTATCCATTCATCTGCTGATGGGCATCTAGGTTGATTCCACGTTTTTGCTATTGTGGATTGTGCTGCAATAAACACTTGTGTGCATGTATCTGTTCATGTGACAACCTTTGATTCTGTAGGATATATTCCAAGAAGCTGGATTACTAGATCAAATGGTATATCTATTTCCAGCGTTTTAAGGAAGCACAAAATTGCTTCCCAAAGAGGTTGTTCCATTTTGCAGTCCCACCATCAGGGTAGGAAAGTTCTAATCGCTCCACAGCCTCTCTAGCATTTGCTGTTTTGTGTTTTCTGGATCATGGCCAACCTTGTTTGGGTGAGATGGTATCTCACTGTAGTTTTGATTTGGATTTCTCAAAAAGCTAATGATTGTGAGCATTTCCTCATGTATCTTTTAGCTGCCTGGATGTCCTCTTTGGTGAAGTGTCTGTCCGTCTCCTTTGCCCACTGCTTGAGTTATTTACCTTTTTCTTGTAGATATTTCGCAGTTCCTTGTAGATTATGGAGATCAGACGTTGTTCCAACATATAGTTGCCAAATAGTTTCTCACATTCTGTAGGTGGTCTTTTAACTCTTTTGATAAAGTACTCAGGTGAGAAAAAGTGTTTAATTTTTAGAAGTTCCCATTTATCTATTTTCTCTTCTATTGATTGTGCTTTTTTGTCAGATTTTGAAGTCTAAGTTGTTGACCCGATTTTTTCTTGCATGATCTTTATCGTGTTAGGTTTGATACTTATGTCTTTTATCCAGTTTGAGTTAGTTTTTGTGTAAGGTGTGAGATTTGTGTCTTGTTTCAATTTTTTGCAGATGAATATCGAATTTTACCAGCACCATTTGTTAAAGAGACTGTTTTTACCCCAGTTTACAATCTTAGGGCCTTTGTATAATATCAGCTGTTCATAAGAGAATGGAAGTATCTCTGTGGTCTCAACTCTGTTTCATTAGTTTATATGTCTCTTTTTGTGCCAGTATCAGGCTGTTTTCACTACTGTGGCAGTGCATTAGGTTCTAAGGTCGGGTAGTGTGATGCTTCCTACTGTATTGCTCCTCTTCAGTAGTGCTTTATTATTGAGGATTTCTTCTCTTTCTAAACAAAGTTAGTGATTTGTTTCTCCATCTCATTAAAAAATGATGCTGTATTTGTATTGGGATTTCATTTTATATGTAGATTGCTTTAGGTGAAATAGACATTTTCACAATCTTAATTCTTCCTATTCATGAGCAGGGTAGGTTTCTCCATTTATGTAAGTCTCTTTTGGTTTCTTGTAGGTCTCTCTGTATAGTTTTCTTATTTCTCTAGTTAAATTTATTGCTAGGTATTTTATCTTCTGGGTGACTATAGTAAATCGTATTGATTTGGTGATTTGTTCTTTGATGATCTCTTTGTTGGTATAAAGGAATCCTACTGATTTACTTATGTTTAGTGTACATTCTGATAATTTACTGAACTCTTCTATTAGTTTGAATAGTTTAGTTATGGATTCTTTAGGATTCTCTGCATATACAATCATATCATCTGCATATAGGGAGAGTTTTACTTCTTTGCTGATGCAGATGCCCTTTGTTTCTGTATCTTCTGTAAATGCTCTGACTAGAACCTCTAGTACAATGTTGAACAGAAGTGGTGAAAGTGGGTATCCTTGTCTAGCTCCCGTTCTCAAGGGGAGTTCTTTCAGTCTCTCTCTATTCAGGATGATGTAGGCTGTTGGCTTTGCAAAGATGCCCCTTATTGGTGGGCATATAGAGGAATTTCCCCTCTATTCCTTGTCTAGTTCCCGTTCTCAAGGGGAATTCTTTCAGTCTCTCTCTATTCAGGATAATGTAGGCTGTTGGCTTTGCGTAGATGCCCCTTATTGGTGGGCAATAGAGGAATTTGCCACGTACTCCTGTTTTGCTGAGAGTTTTTAGCATGAATGGGTGTTGGACTTTGTCAAATGCTTTTTCTGCGTCAATAGACAAAATCAGATGATTCTTACCTTTTGTGCTATTTATGCAGTTGATCACGTTAATTGATTTTCTGATGTTGAAGCAGCCCTGCATCTCTGGTATGAATCCCACTTGGTCATGTCGAATTCTATTGGCTGGAATTTTGTTGAAGATTTTTGCATCTAGGTTCATGAGTGATATTGGTCTGTAATTTTCCTTTTTTTTGTGAGATCTTTCCCTGTCTTTGGTATCAGTGTTACACTGGCTTCACAGAAGGAATTTGAGAGTGTTCCATCCCTTTCCATGCTGTGAATAGTCTCTATAGTATTGGAGTTGACTCTTCCCTAAAAGTTTGGCCGGATTCAGTGGTGATGCCATCTGCACCAGGACATTTTTTAGTTGGTAGTTTTTTTTTTTTTTTTAATGACTTTTTCAATCTCTTCCTTTGTGATGGGTTTACTAAGTTGTTCTATTTCGCCTTGTGATAATTTTGGTAGATGATATGAATCTAGAAATGCATCCATTTCCTCTAGGCTTTCAAATTTGTTAGGGTATAGTCTTTCGTAATATTCTGTTATAATAGTTTTGATTTCAGTTGGATCTGTTGTGACATCTCCCACTTCATTTCTTATTTGGGTTATTTGTTTCTTCTCCTGTTTTTCTTATGTAAATGTAGCCAATGGTTTATTAATTTTGTTGTTCTTTAAAAAAAAAAACACCAGGTGTTTAAAAAATTTTTTTCAATTGTTCTTCTATTCTCTAATTCATTTAGTTCTGCTCTAATCTTTATGATCTGTTTTCTTCTGGTGCCTGAGGGGTTCTTCTGTTATTCTTTCTACTTGTCCAAGCTATAGTGTTAATTCTTTGGTTTTGGCCCTTTCTTCCTTACAGGTGTGGGAATTTATAGGGATAAATTGACCTCTGAGCACTGCTTTCGCTGTATCCCATAGATTCTGGTAGGGTGTGTTTTCATTCTCATTTGATTCCATGAATTTCTTTACTGCGTCTTTGATTTCTTCTGCAACTCATGAATTTTTGAGCAAGGTGTTATTCAGTTTCTATGAGTTTAAATTTCTACTCATGATTTTTCTGCTGTTGATTTCAACTTTTATGGCTCTATGGTCCGAGAGGATGCTTTGCTTCATTCAGTGGTCTATTCTGGAAAATATTCGTGTGCATTGGAGAAGAAGATGTACTTATCTATTGATGGATAAGAAGTTCTGTATATGCTGATGGGGTCTAGTTGGTTAATTATCACCGTGAGATCTTCTGTGTCTTTACTGAGTTTTTTTCTGGATGATCTGTCTATTACTGAAAGTGGAGTGCTGAAGTTTCCAACTATAATTGTGGAGTGACCAATCTTATTTTTCAGTGTACTCAACATTTCTTTAATGTATCTAGATGCTCTGGTATTGGGTGCACAAATATTTAATATTGTTATGTCCTGCTTATATATTGAAGCTTTCAGCAATAGTGACTGTCCTTGTCCACAATGGTGGGTTTTAAATTAAAATGTATTTTATCTGAGATTAGTATTGCCACACCTGCTCTTCTTTGTATGTTGTCAGCTTGGTATATATTCTTCCATCCTTTAATTTTTCAGTTTGTTCATATCTTTGAGTCTAAGGTGTGTTTCTTATAAACAACATATAGGCAGGTTGTTTCTTTTGATTCAGGATGTCACATGCTGTCTTTTATTGGAGCATTCAGTCTGTTTACATTCAGTGTAATTATTGGTAGGTATGTGTTTAGTGCTGTCATTTTGATACATCTATTTTTGTGTTGATGTTTTTGTATGATGTTGCTCTTAGCATTCTGTTCTGAGTCCTTCTTAATGGGTTGACTTTTCATCTTTTTCAGTGTTGGTTTTGTGTTTGTTGAGACTCTTGTATTACGTTTTTTTTTTGATATGTTGTATTATCATTATGCTTTTCGGTTACTCCTGTAACTCCATTTAGTATTATAAGTTTAAACCCAATGTTAACTTCTGCATAGCTTTTTAAAAATTTCCCCTCCATTTGAAAGGACTATAACTACTGTAATATATCTGTCTTTTTAGTGTGATGGTATCATATGTTTCATGATATGATCATTGATTCCCTGCTTTTAATATTGTAGATTTGATTGAACTTTGTGACTTCCCTAACTGAGCAGGATTCTGGATGCTGTGTCCTGCATTACCTCCATAAACATACACTTAATGGTTTTGTTTTTCAAAGCAAAGAGCTTCTTTCAGTATTTCATGTAGTTTGGGTCTGGTTTTTATAAAGTCTCTAAACTTCTGTTTTTCTGGCAGTGTCTTAATTTCATCTTAATATCTGAGAGATAGTTTTGCAGAATATATAATACTTGGTTGGGAGTGTTTCTCCTTTAAGGCTTTGAATATGTTTTTTCCACTGCCTCCTTGCCAGCATCATTTCTGCCGAGAAGTCAGATGAAAGCCTACAGGGCTTCCCTCTGAATCTTAGCCTTGCTTTGAGCCTCACTGCCTTTAAAAGAATCTGTTTATGTTTCATTTTATGAAGCTTGATTATAGTATGACTTGGTATCTTTCTTTTGGGGCCACTTTTTGTAGTGTTCGATACATATCTTGGAACTCTGTTCTCTTGTAATTTCAGGAAAGTTTTCTGTCAGCAACTCAACAACAACACTCTCTGTGTTTTCAGCTATCCCTCCCTGTTCAGGAACCCCAATTAATCATAGGTTATTCCCCTTGATAGAGTCCCACATGTTTCTTAATGCTTCTTTGTTTTTCTTATTTCTTTTCTCTGATTTCTCTTCATAAATGCTGGTGTCAGTTGCTCCACCCTCAAGGTCACTAAGTCTGACTTCCATCCCCTTAATTCTGCTCTTTTGCCTTTGGAATGAATTGTCTAATTCTGTAATTTTGTTATTGATCTGCTGGATTTCAGATCATTGATGTTCCATCAGTACAAATAGCTTGTTTAATTTTTCATTTTGCTCTGCTGCATTTTTTTTTTTAATTTCTAGGAGAGTTATATGTATAATTCTCTTTACTCGACCACAGATAGTTTCAGAAAGGCTTCTTCATCTGGGCAGTTTTTTGATTCTTTATTTTGGAAGTTTTCTGGAGCCATGGTGGATTGTTTCTTTAAATAATTGGTATTCTTTGTTTCCCTTTCACCATCTAGAGGCTGTTCAGTTTCTCTGGTGTTACCCCAACAGGAGCTGAGGCATAGTTCTGAGAGGGGAGTTGGTCACCAGCCACCTCTGTGTACTCTAGTGACTGGCACCAGTGGACTCTCTGGGGTGGCAGGCTCCACTTCCTGGCTGGCAAAAATGGTCCCCTACTTATGGAGTTACTGGGGGCTGTCAGCCAACCCTATGATGTGGGTAAGTAAAGGGTGGGGAAAATGCCACTGGGTACTTAGCAGTTATTTTTCTAGGCTGTGTTATTTTAAAAAGACACTTTACTGTTAAGTGTGGAGCTGTTCAACAGTTGCTGAAATCAGTCAGACTCTCCAGTGTGGAAGACCCTGCCTTCTGGCTGGTAATGGAAGCACCTTTTCAGCCATCCTCATGTGTTATGATGTAGTTCAAAGTAGGCAGGGGTTATGACCTTGCTGCCATCCTCATCCAGGCCCCACCCGTAAGTCAACACTGTCCTAAACCCAGCTTTTGTGCTGGAGAAGTGCTTTCCAGATAGGCAACGCTTCTGAGTTTGGAATTAGCCCCTGCTTAGACCGCCAGTTGGGTAACTCTGCCTCCCAGCTGACCAAGATGGTGTCTCACCGAAGCTGCCCTTCCCTCCACAAAACAGCTGATCTATTGTGAAGCTCAGAAAAGAGAGGGTAGAGGTGCAGTAGTGCCCTCAGTCTTCAGGCAGGCTCTCAAAATCTGGCTAACCCAAGTATAGTCTCTCTGCTGTGCTGTACACTGTTTCCTATAGCACTACAATTCAGTGTATTTGCTGGCTTATGCCAAGCCCCCACATCCCAGATAACAAAGAAGGAAGCAGTACCTGCTGTCCTCCCAAACAGTGAGGTGGCTGAAGCAGGACTCAGTGTGTGCTGCCTCATGCTAGAGAGTGATAATTTTCTGTTTAGTGGCACGTAGTCCAATCTGACAACCCTATACCATATCCTAGGGCTCCCTGTATGTCCAGAAAGCTTCATTCAATTGTCATTCCAGGCCTTACTTCTCAGAGGGAATTGAGGAAATGTGTGTCTAGTCTGCCATCTTGGCCCCGCCTCCTTCCTACCCCCTATTCTGAGAACAAAATCTGATGCCAAATATGGAATATATGCTCTATAAATACCAGGTAACTAATTGAATAACATAGCAGTAAGTATCCCCTCCCACCTTGTCATGCAGAAGACCAGGGTTCAGTTTCCCAACAGGGAGCCAGGTGTTCTCGTGGCACAATGTTTAAGGTCTAGGCTGTTAACAAAAAGATCTCCAGTTGGAATCCACCAGAGGCTGTGCATTAGAAAAGACCTTGTGATCTGTTTTCATAAAGATTGCAGCCTAGGAATACCTATAGGGTGGTTTTCCTCTGTCATATAGGGTCTCTGTGAGTCAAAATTGATTCAAAGGCATACAGCATTAACAGCGATTGAATAATAATAACAACAACAAGTCCCTGGGAGAGTTCTCTGTCCTGTAGGTTTACCCTCTATGAGTGTGAATCCATCTGATGGCAATAGGTTAGTTAAGGTAGTTAGCAATGCCATAGAAGAAAGGCCTGGAAATCTACTTTCATATATATTACAAACAAGAAAACACTGTGGACCTCCATTCTACTCGGGAAACATGTGGGGATGCTATGAGTCTGAATTGACTGGAAAGCCAGTGGGTTTCATTTCGGGTTAATAGGCTTCTAAGAGAGTGATGGCTAAACACTGATAGAATTTAAAAATCCTGAAGGTTCTGTGTCCTTTATGCATTCTTTATGCTCTTGTACCTTTTATGGGGCTGAAAGCCTTGTACTGGTACCAATGAGTTATTCAGGACATGTGCTGTTACTGGGCCTGGGTGTAATGTAAATGGAATTACTTGCTGTAGAAATACCCAGTCCAATCTCTTAACAAATTGCAATTCCTGAAACTAGGTCCCTTTGGAATATGGGCAAATAAATGTATACATTGTATGGGAGGTTTGCAGCAATTTAATAAAAATATTAGACTCTAATATAAAAATGATTAACTCTGTTCTGTTTGTCATAAAATTTAATTAACAATCATCTGTCAGAATCTGTTAATTGCCAGATTGTTCATTGTGTGACAGGAAAATAGGCTGAATTGCCAAAATACTTCTTCAAAAAATCCAACCCCTTGTCCTCTTAAGTATGTAAATGTGTGTGTGTGTGCGTGTGTGTGTGTGTGTGTGTACATATGTATATGTTTATTTATTTACGGAAGAAAATTAAGTGGGCTTTTGTGGTTTGTCACATTAGGTAAGCACATGTTAAATTTTCTTCTATGCTCAAACTTCTGCTAGACCTATTTGCAAAAGAAGCTATAAAATCTCAACATATTCTCAAGAAACTTGACAAATCTAATCAGAGAGTCAAAGCTCATAAACTTGAACCAACTAGATGGAAAATGCAAGGCTGTATGTAGCCAAGAAATCCCCAGGCAGTGCAAATGATAAAGGCACTTTGTCACTAATTTCTCAGAAGTGTCTCAGAAAAGATACCTGGTGTTCCTCTTCCAAAAGATCACAGCCATTGAAAATGCTATGGACCACAGTTCTGTTCTGATACACAAGAGGTCACCTGGAGTCAGGGTTGACTTGGCCGTGAATAGCTTTTGGTATATGAGGTCTGACAATTAAGTCTGATAAATTAATTGTTCTAAGTGCTACACGCACCATTGCTGAACATCACTGTGATCACCTTCGATGTACTCCCCCTTAGGAAGCTGTACAGCAATGGCAGCACCTAGTCTACCCTTCAGAGCAATTTTGGAACTTTTTCTGGAATGGCTATTGGGCATGGTGACAAGTTTGTAAACTTAATTTTATAGTTGTCTGTGAGGGAGTTTTTAGCCAGTAGACAAATAACTGTATTGGAACACCCTTCCTACTCACCTGATCTGGCCCACAGTGACTTTTTTCTTACCTGAAGATAAAGGAATTATTGAAAGGAAGACACTTTCGTGACATTCAGGACATAGAGAGTAATACAACATCTCTGATGACCATTCCAGAAAAAGAGTTCCAAAGTTGTTTTGAAAGGTGGACTAGGTGCTGGCATCAGGGCATAGCTTCCCCAGAGGAGTACTTCACAGGTGATTGTAATAGTGATATTCAGCAATGAGTTATGTAGCACTTTTTCTAGGATGAGTTCCTGGATATAATTAGCAGTCCTCATAGAAATTGATACAATGGGGTAGCTCAACAAGTACTGAGCACCTGCTTTCTGCTCCCATTGAAGTGGGAGCTTTACAACAACCCAAGAGGTATGTTAGTTATCTAGTGCTGCTATAACAAAATGCCACAACTGGATGGCTTTAACAAACAAATTTATTTTTGCATATTTTAGGAGGCTAGGAGTTTAAATTCAAGACACCAGCATTAGGGGAAGACTTTCTTTCTCTGTTGGCTATGGAGGAAGTTCCTTGTCATCAAACCTCCCCTGGTCTACAGGCTTCTCAGTGGAGGATCTCTGGGTACAAACAATATGCTGCATTCCTAGCTCTTCTTGGTTGGTAGTAATGAGGCCACTCTTCTTTCTACTGGATTCTCTCTTTTATATTTCAAAAGACATTGATTCAAGAAACAACCTAATCATGTAGATTGAGTTCTATCTCATTAACATAATTGCCTCTAATCCTGCCTGATTGATATCATACTGTTAATTTGGTTCTGACTCTCAATAATCCTGTATACAACAGAATGAAACACTGTCCAGTCCTGGACCACCCTTAAAATCACTGTTACGCTTGAGCTCACTGTTGTAGTCACTCTGTCAATCCATCTCATTGAAGGTCTCTCTCTCTTTTTACTGACCCTCTACTTTACCAAGCATGCTGTCCTTCTCTAGGGACTCACCAACCTGATAACGTGTCGAAAACATGTGAGCTAAAGTCTCATCATTTTCGCTTCTAAGGAGCATTCTGGCTGTACTTCTTCCAAGACAGACTTGTTCATTTTTCTGGTAGTCCATGGTATATTCAGTATTCTTCACCAACACAAAAGAGTAAATTCTTTGGTCTTTCTTATTCATTGTCTGATTTTCACATGCATGTGAGGCAACTGAAAAATACCATGGCTTGGGTCATGCATACTTTAAGGTGACATATTTGATTTTTAACACTTTAAAGAGGTATTTTGCAGAAGATTCTCTGGTATTATCTGCTTTAAGCCTAATGTATTGCATTGTTTAATTTTTTGACAGCTGCTTCCATGGGCATTGATTATGGGTCCAAGTAACATGAAAGCATTGACAACTTCAAGGTTTTCTCCATTGATCATGATGTTACTTATTGGTCCAGTTGTGAGCTATTTTATTTTCTTTCATTGAGATAGAATTCATACTGAAAGCTCTAGTCTTTGCTCTTCTTCAGTAATTACTTGAGGTTGTCTTCTCTCTCAGCAAGCCAAGTTGTGTTGTCTGCATATTATAGATGTTTAATGAGTCTTCCTCCAATCCTGCTTATGTGTTCTTTCTCACGTGGTCTAGCTTCTCAGATTATTCACTCAGCACACGGTTTGAGTAAGTATGGTGAAAGAATGTAATCCTGTTGCATATCTTTTTAAAAACTTTAAACCACCCTTGTTCTGTTTGAATGACTGTCTCTTGGTCTAAGTAAAAGATTCCTCATGAGCCTAATTAATTGTTCTGGAATTCCCATTCTTTGCAATGTTATCCATAATTGGTTATGATCCACACAGTAGAATGCCTTTACATAGTCAATAAAACACAGTTAAACATTTTTCTGGTACTTTCTGCTTTCAGCCGTGATCCATCTAATGTCAGCAATGATATCACTGGTCCTTCATCCTCTCCTGACTTAAATTTCTGGCAAGTCCCTGTCAATGTATTGCTGCAACCACTTTTGAATGATCTTCAGCAAAATTTTACTTGTGTTTTATATTAATGATACATTTGATAATTTTCTCATTCTGTTGAATCACCTTTCTTTGGAAAGGGCACAATAATGGATCTCTCCAGTCTGTTGGCCAGGTTGCTATCTGCCAATTTACTTGGCAGAGGTGAGTGAGGACTTTTGGGGCTGCATCTGTTTGTTGAAACATTTCAGTTGGTATTCTGTCAATTCCTGGAACCTTGTTTCTTGCCAGTGATTTCAGTATGGCTTAGGTCTTTTCTTTAAGTACAGCTAGTTCTTAAACATGTGTTACTTCCTGAAATGGTTGAATATCAGCCAGTTCTTTTTGATATAGTGACTTTGTGTATTCCTGTGTCTTCTTTGGATGCTCCCTATGTTGGCTAATACTTTGCCCATAGAATCATTCACTATTGCAACTCAAGGCTTAAATTTTTTCTTCAGGTTCTTTAAACTTTGCTGAGTGTGTTTGTCCCTTTTGATTGTCTAACTCCAAGTCTTTGCACATTTCATTATAATACTTTACTTTGTCTTCTTGAACCACCCTTTGAAATTTTCTACTCGGCACTTTGACTTCATTATTTCTTCTTTTTGTTTTAGCTGCTTGTTTTAGTCATCTAGTGCTACTCTAACAGAAATATCACAAAGTAGCTGGCTTTAATAAAGGAAAGTTTATTCTTACACAGTCTGGTAGGCTACAAGTCCAAATTCAGGGTGCCAACTCCAGGGTAAGGCTTTCCCCCTGTCAGCTCTAGAGAAAAGTCTTGTGTTATATCAGTCTTTAGTAGGGGAGCATCTTGGCGCAGGAACCTCAGGTGTGAAAGGCACACTCTACTCCTGGTGCAACTTTCTTGATGGTATGAAGTTGCCAATTCTCTGTCTCTTTCCCTTTCCTTTTATCACTTGTAGGATGTAAAGACAAAGGGTGGTGCAAGCCATGCTCCAGGGAAACTCTTTACACTGGAACAGGAAGGTGATCTTATGAAGGGATTTGCAGTATTACCCTAATTCTCTTTAATATACACCATAGGAAAATCACAAAATGGAGACCAATCATAAAATATTGTGAAATCATGGCCCAGCCAAATGGTCACACACATTTTTGGGGGATACAGTTCACTCTATGCCATCCCACTGTTTGGCCCCCCCAAAATTGTATCTTTCGAACATGTAACACATTCATCTCATCATGGCAAAAGTCATCAAAAACATGTCCATCTCATATGATACCAAAAATCTTAAATCAATGCCAAGTTCAAAATACAAACATTTTTCTACATTTGTGAAATCAGGAATGCAAGTTACCTGCCTCCAAATTACAATAGTAGAGCAAGCAGGCACAAACTATATATTTCCATTAAAAACGGGAGAATTGCAGGCAAAAAAGTCATTATTAGGCAACAAGCAAGTCAGCAGAACACAATACAAGAGCCCTCAAAGCTTTGAAAATGATCTTCCATTTTCTGAGACATTCTACATGATGACCCTGCCCTGCAAACTCCAGGTATTGGCCACACTCTCTGGATTCAGAGTGGAGACCCCTGGCCCTGTGCTACAACTTTGCATTCCAGGCCCACTTGGACAGCAACTCTGCCCCCTTAGCTGGTGCACCCTAAGCCCAACTGAGTGGCAATTCCACTGTTAGAAACACAGCAAGTCGTGGATCCACCCTTTCAAATTCCTGAAGTCATGGCCATAACTTTTGAGACTGAGGCAACTCAGCTTCACATGCTGTTTGTTTCTTCAGTGTCTGCTTCCTGTGGCCTGGACCTCAGACCTGCATCTGCCCTGAAGAGGCAAGTGTTCCAAAACTGTAGCTCCACTGATTTATGTGCCTGGAGGCACCCAACTCTGCCAGGAAGCTTCCTGCACACAAGCACTCAGCTCTCTTGCTCTGTGGGTCAGCAAGCTTAGCTCCACCAATTCAAGTCCCTGTAGGTACTGCCCTCTGCCAGAAAACCTCTGAGCATAGGCTCTCAGTTCTCTTGCTCTATGGGTCGGTTTCAGCACTGCCTCATGCTGGTCTTCTGTTCTGCTGCTGCTGCTGGAGGTCCTCTGCTGCTTGTTTCTCACCATCTGCAGCTTTTTCAGTGTTAACAATCCTCCTTGGTTCTGTCTGAGTCTTCTCCCTATTCACAGTTTCAATACCACTTCCACATTTTAGATATTTGTTAGAGCAGATCCCACTCCCTTTGTACCAAATTCTCTTTTCAACACCTGGTATCACTCTAACAGAAATACCACAAAGTAGATGGCTTTAACAAAGGAAAGTTTATTCTTCCATAGTCCAGTAGGCTACAGGTCCAAATTCAGGGTGTCCACTCCTAGGGTAGGCTTTCCCTCTGTCAGCTCTGGAGGAATGTCCTTGTGTTGTATCAGTATTTGGTGCAGTAGGACGTTGGTGCAGGAAACTCAGGTGTGATGGATGTGCTCTACTCCCAGTACTGTTTTCTTGATGGTATGAGGTTCCCAATTCTCTGCTTGCTTTGCTTTCCTTTTATCCCTTGTAGGATGAAAGAGCAAAGAGTGGTACAAACTACACTCTAGGAAACTCTTTATGCTGGAACAGAAAGTGATCTTACAAAGAGATTTACAGTCCTACCCCAATCCTCTTTAACACACAGCGTAGGACATTCACAAAATGGGGGCGAATCATAAAATACTGGGAATCATGGCCTAGCCAAATGGCCACACGCATTTTTGGTAGGACACATTCTGTCCACGACAGTACTCAACACTCAAGAACAACTTTCAGAAACTTTTCTAACATCCACTTTGGTCTTTTCTTTCCTGCAATTTTACTGACCTCTTACTTTCCTCATGTGTGATTTCTTGATGTCATTCCACAACTCATCTGGTCTTCAGTCTTCAGGGTTTAATGCATCAACTCTATTCTTGAGAAGGTCTTTAAACTCAGATGGGGTAGAAGCAATGTTGTACTTTGGCTTTTGTGGGCTTGTTCTAATTTTCTTCAGTTTCATCTTTAACTTGCATGTGAGTTATTGATGGTTTGTTCCACAGTTTGTACCTGAATGTTCTGACTGACAATAGAGTTTTCTGTCTTCTCTTTCCATAGATGTAATTAATTTGATTCTTGTGTATCCTATCTGGCAGTATCCTTGTGTACAGCTGCTGTTCATATTCTTGAAAAAGGGTATTTGCAGTGAAGACGGTGTTCATCTTATGAAATTCTGTCATGTGGTCTCCAGCATCATTTCTGTAAATGAGGGTGTATTTTCCAGCTACCATTTCTTCTTCGTTTTCAACTTTCACATTTCCATTACCAGTAATTATCAGTGTATAATGTGACCCTATAGATGCCAGTAAATTTTAATCAGTCCTTAAACTAGCCCATGCTGGATTTAACCCACTCCACATGCACAGAAGAGACATTGTCACTGCTAATTGACCTTAACAGTGCATACAGAAAGAAGAGGTACAAATCAGAAGGAAAGTCATCACCTAGATCCTATTCTGAAGTGAGAAGCCTGATAAGAACCATGTCAATTCCTATTTTTGGATTGCCTTCTAAAATTTTCTCTCCCCAGAATACTTGCATGGCCATCACCTTGCTGCCCAAATCACATATAAGCCCTGCTTCCTTGTAGCTTGCCATGAGTCAGATCCGACTCGACGGCATTTGGCTTGGCTTTGGCTCCTTGTAGCCTGAGGAATCTGATCTGAAGAACTTCCTCCTGGCTCCATGTTCTACACATTGCAGTGAAGTCATTTTCTCTTTCTCAAAAGCTGGTGTCCAATTTACTGGCAAGTCTGAACATGCCAGCTATGACTCACCTTGTAGGGTTCAGTAACAAGTGCATCTTGATTGCATGTTTGATCAATTTCAGACACAAAAAGTTGTAAAAATCTTCAATTTCTTTATCTTTGGCCTTGAATAATAGTTGCATTAACTGGTATTCATTGTAAGGGTATGAGTATTATCCTACCACTGAAAGCATTGTACTTCAGGATCTATCTTGAGATGTTCTTTTTTGAGCATGAACATGATCCCACTCATCTTCAGTTGTCATTCCAAGCACACGATTATCTGTTTCAAAATGGCCAATATCAGTCCATGTTAGCTCACTAACACCTAGGATATCAATGTTTATGCTTTTCATCTCATTTTTCTTATAGTCATACCTTGTACATACCAAATTCTGATTATTGATGTATGATTGCCACTGTTTCTTCTGATTTTGAGTTGTGCCACATTAGCAGATGAAGGTCTTTAAAGCTTGATTCCATTCACATCAGTAAGGTAGATTCTACTTTGAGGAAGCAGCTCTTCCCCAGTCATATTTTGAGTATCTACATCCTGAGGGGCTCATCATCTGGCACTATTTCAGACAACGTTCTGCTACATTCAAAAGGTTTTCACTTGCCAATATTTATCAGAAGTAGAACTCTAGGTCCTTCTTCCTAGTTTGCTTAGCCTAGAAGCTCCTCTGAAACCTGTCTACCAAGGGTGATCTTTCTGATATTTGAAATACTGGTGGCAAAGTTTCCAGTATCACAGAAACATCTAAGCTACCAGAAGAGTAAACTGACAGACATGTAGTGACATTAACAGAAAAAACCAAAACCAAACTATTACTTTCAAGTCAATCCTGACTCATGATGACTCTATAGAGTAAAGTAGTACTGTCCCATTCATAGGGTTTCTAAGGAGCAGCTTGTGATTTCGAACTGCTAACTTTTTTTAGCAGTCCAGCTTTTAACCACTGCACCACCAGGGCTAAGGATTTAGAACACATACTATAATCACATCAGATCACAAAATGGAGCACAATGACGCAGTAGTGGGAATCATGGCCTAGTCATGCTATCTTAGTCATCTAGTGCTGCTGTAACAGAAACACTATAAGTAGATGGCTCTAACAAGGAGAAGTTTATTTCCTCACATTAATGTAAGCTAAAAGTCCATTTTTAGAGCATCAGCTCCAGGGGAAAGCTTCTCTGTCATCCTTCTCATCAATCTTCTCCCAGACTAAGAGCTTCTCTGTGCAGGGGCCAGAGGTCCCCAAAACACATTCTGCTTCCAGCACTCCTTTCTTGGGGGTATTAGTTTCCTCTTTCTGTTTACTTCCCTTTACCTTTATCTCTTGTAAGATAAAACATGCACATCACACTACACCACACCACAAGAGAAACTTCCTTTATATTTAATCAAGGATATGACCTTAGTAAAGGTGCTGCAGGCCCACTCTAACCTTTTTAAAATAAAATTACAATCACAAAATGGAGGACAACCACACAATACTCTGAATTCAGCCTAAATGAGTTGGCATATATTTTTAGGGGATACAGTTCAATCCATAACACAGGTGGATACACATTTTGGGGGGACACAATTCAATTTATAGTATACATTATATTTCCGTCTTACAGGAAAGGAAACTGAGGCTCACTTAGATTCAGAAACTTGTCTAAAACCATACAACTAGTAAATAGAAGAGCAGAGATGGAATCAAAGTCTATAAGACCATTTGACCATATGTGTATGTTTGCAGATGAATAGAGGAGTAAGTATTGAAAAGAATGTCAGACTGGGAACTGGGAAGCCTGGGCTTAATTCTTGTTTTGATACTGTTTTATTGAATTATCTTGGACAAATTTGTTCCTTGTTCTGGGCCATAATTTTCCCACTGAATATACTGGGACATCTTCTTCCTGAACTGAATGCAAAATGTGTTTTGATGTGTAGTTTTCCAGAGGAAGGGTCTATAACTTAAATAGATTTACAGAGGGATCCATGATACTCCAAAATGTTAAGCACAACTAAATAGTGCTAGGAATAAAATTATGACTGCTTGTTGTGTTTGTATTGTTCTAAGCATTTTACACATTTAACTTATGTATTCCTCAAAATGACTCTAGGAGGCAAGCATTCCTTTATCTTGATTTTAGTGATGAGGAAGTAAAAGAAGAGAGGAAAAAACCCACTGATATTGAGTCTGGTCTGACTCACAGTGATCTTAGAGGTCAGAGTAGAACTGCCCCATAGAACTTACAAGGAGTGCCTGACGGATTTGAACTGCTGATTTTTTGATTAGCAGATGTAGCACTTACCCCACTATGCCACCATGGTTTCTGAAAGAACTGAGAGGTTAAGAAATTCTCCTGGAGGTGGGGACAAGTTGGCAGACTAGTCACATGTTTTCTTGATCCCCTCTGAGAACTAAGCCTAGAAAAATAGTTGAACAGAGCAGTGTGTACATTCTGGGAAGCCCCAAGGTCAGCGACAGTGTTGTGAGGCTGGACTGGGCCACAGGAAGGGAAAAAATACCTTTGCTGGAGGTGAGATAGCAGTGCAGTGAGTCTTGCTTCTGCTGCTGCAGTGGCTGAGAGGCTTACAGGTACAGATGCCTTCTTTGTTAACCAGAAGACTTAGACAGGGACTGCTGAGCCTGAGAACCTTGCAGGGGCTGGCTACTATGCTGAGCTGCAGTGCCTAGGTAAATAGAGCCCCCTGCAGTAGAGAGGCTGTGCTTGGGGCAGCCACATCTACAGAATCCAGCAGCTGGTGACCAAGGGTGCCAGTGCCCCTCCCCGCTCTCTGAGCTGTGCCATAGATTCTCCTGCTCAGCACGGGAGAAGCAACTCAGGCGGGATGCCATCTTGGTCAGATGAGAGGCTGAGTTAGCCATGCCTGAGGGCTTAGCTGGGGCTAGCTCCCACACTGAACAACAGTGCCTGTCTGGACAGTGCTCCATCCAGCAGAAAAGTTGGGGTTTTTTTGTACCTAGAGAACACAGTGGTGGTTGATGGCCAAGTGTGGGGGTTCCCTAATCTCTCCCTTCTTTGAGTCACACCATAGTGTTTACTGACAGCCTCTGGGAGACTATATAAGGAGGTCACCATCTTTGTCAGCTGCCCCTGAGGGCTCAGCTGCTATCGGCTGCTGCTGGATAGCACCCTTCTCAGCAGAAAAGAAGTTTTTAACATAAGCACATCTAGAGAATGTAGTGGTCCCTGGAAGCCAAGTGTGGTGGCATCTTTCTCTTCTCCCTTCCTTGAGTTATGCCATACTATTGACTGGTGTGGTGCCAGAGAGTTGACACAGGTAAGCTGCTATCTTTATCAGCTGGGAGGAAGGGGCTGCCACCCCTGAGGACCCAGCTAGGGCCAACTGCCAAGTGGAGCCGCATTGTAGGTCAGGCTTGACAGTGTCTCTATTACCAGAGAAACTGTGCATAAGTCAGCTGCACCTTGAGAACACAGTGGTGGCTGGCAGCCAAGTCTGGAAGTATCCTTACTCAGTCTCTTCTTAGAGCTACATCACAGCTCCCATTGGCGTAATACCAGAGAAGCTGCAAAACTTTTTGATGGTTTGAAGACAACAATCAGTACATAACCATTTAAAGAAGCAGACTACCATGGCTCCAGAAAACTTCCAAAGTAAAGAATCAAAAACTTCCCAGATGAAGAAGACTTTCTGAAATTATCAGCAGTATAAAACAAAAGAATTATGTATAGATCCTTTCTAGAGATTAAACAAAGTGTATCAGAACACAATGAAAACTTAAGCAAGCTATATGAACTGCTAGAACATCAACAATCTGAAATCCAGCAGATCAATAATAAAATCACAGAGTTAGACCATACAAAACCAAAAAAAGCAGGATGGAGGAAATGGAATGTAGAATTACTGAGACTGAAGATTATGCAGCTGACACCAGTATTTATGAGGAGAAATCAGATGAGAAATATGTGGGACTTGATCAAGAGAAATAATCCATGAATAATTGGAGTTCCTGAACAGGGAGGAATAGCAGAAAACACAGAGAGAATTACTGAAGAGTTGCTGACAGAAAACTTCCCTGACATCATGAAAGAAGAAAATATAGATATTCAAGATGCTTATCAATCCCACTCATTGGAACGCAAAAAGTTAGAAGCAACCTAAATGCCCATCAACAGACAAATGGTTAAGCAAACTGTGGTATAGTCATACAATGGAATACTATGCAATGATAAGAAACAACAATGGCCTAGAGAATTACTTGTCAATATGGAAACAACTAGAGGAAATTAGGTTGAGTGAATATAGCCAGACACCAAAGGACAAATTTTGTATGAGACTATTATTATAAAGACACAAAAAATCATTTAAGCACAGAAGAAATTAATATCTGATGGTTACAAGGGTGGGGAGGGAAGGAGGAAGGTGAATTTTTTACAAAATAGATAGTAGTTGAGATTAGAATTGGGTATAGGATGTGTCAGCACACACTAGAAGTGGGCTACCCACAATTACTCAACTTCAAATCTAATTTGTCCCCTTAATACAGACTACCACTTTGGAAAGACAGAGAAACGTGGCCTGGGATCAGGGAACCACACTCTCAGGGGTCATCCAGACTAACTGGCATATCCGAGGTTTTTCACTGCCCCTCTTTCAAGATATAGCTTCACATACCACCTTGGTGACTGTTGGTGACTGGGGTCTTAAAAGCTAGCAAGCTGACATCTAAATAACACCAAATGGTCCCAGTCCACATGGACCTGAGGCAAATGGTGGACATCAAGGACAGGAGAAAAATATGTGCCCACTAGATTGAAGGGGCCATACAAGCCATAGCTTGCTTCAGCATTGGGACCAGAACTAGATGGTGCCTGGCCACCACCTATCACAACTCAGATAGGGTATGTGGAATGGAGTTTCCAACACAGTGAGTGATGGAGTGGAGGGCAGAATTAGAACTCTACCGAAATGACCACACTTGATGATTCTTCTGAACAGAAAGCCCCCTGGAAGCATGGCTCCTTACTCCCTAACCCCAAACTGCATCCAGCACCAGCTTCCCAAAGACTGACTTGGGCTATACAAAACATAGGGTGATATTGGAAGCAAACAAACCCTTAAACAGCTACACAGGGTTGTTTGATAGACTTCGCTGGAGCTGAGTTGATTGGATCAGTAGGTCCAGACCTTGATCAGAAGGTTGTGGGAAGTGCTGAACAAAAGAGGAAACATGCTGTCATGTGGGAGTGGGGCAGCTAGAATAGCATAGTGATGAAAATTTTGGGTGTTATATGGCAACATGATATACACTGTAAAATTGTTCTTAGTTCACAATAAAATTGTTTTAAAAAGATGCTTATCAAACACCACAAAACTACGCCCCAAGAGAAAGACACGAAGACATATTATACTCAAGCTTAATAAAATGGAACATAAAGAGAGGCCCTTAAAAGCAGCAAGCTTAAAGCAAAACCAGCGTACAAAGGGAAGCCCTGTAGGCTTTCGTGTGACTTCCAGGCAGAAACAACATTGACAAGAAGACAATGGGATTGCACATACAAAGCCTTGAAAGAGGAAAACTTTCAACCAAGTATTATACATCCTGCAAAACTGTCTCACAAATATGATGGTGAAATTAAGACATTCTCAGATAAACAGAAGCTTAGAGATTTTGGAAAAACCAAACCACAACTACAAGAAATACTGAAAGAAGCTCTATGTTTAGAAAAAACAATAACAGCAACTGTATACTTAAGTATGCAGTGCAGGAGACAGTATCCAGAGGCCTACTTGGTTAGGGGAATCACTAAGCTTAATCAAAGCTAAAACATTAAAAGTAGGTAATCAGTGATCTTAATAGGAAAACTATGACATTGTCACAATATAAAGAGGGATATATCACAGTAGATATAACCGTTTCAGATGGAGAGGAAATTGAGAAGATACACAGAAGTTAAAGACTGGTTTAAACTTAGAATAATAAGGGAGATCAAAGGGGTAGCTGTAAAACAAGTGAACAACCAATGAGGCACATCAAAACAAGAAACATAACACAGGAGTCTCAACAGACACAAAACCAACACTGAAATGGAGGAAAAGAAAATCTATAGAGAAAAATGACCCAGAACAGAATATTAAGTAGAATGGAGAAAACACTGCAAAAATAAAGGCAACAAAGTGACAGCACTAAACATATACATATAAATAATTACTCTGAAAGTAAATAGATTGAGAGCTCCAATAAAGAGGCAGGGAATAACAGCTTGGATAAAGGAACACTATATGTCTACATGCTGTTTACAAGAAACACACTTTAGACTCAAAGATATGAACCAACTGAAAATTAAAGGATGGAAAAATATATACCAAGTAACAACATGCAAAGAACAACAGGAGTGGCAATGTTAATTTGAGATAAAATAGATTTTAATGTAAAATCTACCATAGTGGACAAGGATGGTCACTATTTATTGCTGAAATGTTCAATATATAAGCTGGATATAAAAATGTTCAATACCTATGCATCCAACAACAAAGCACCTAAATATATTGAATAAACACTGACAACACTGAAAATTGAGATAGATCACTCCACAATAATAGTAGAAGGTTTCAACACTCCACTTTCACAAGTGGACAGATCATCCACAAAAAAGCTTAATAAAGTTGCCAAAGATCCTGTTGTGACAATCAACCACCTAGACGTCATTGACATATACAGAACTTTTTACCCAACAACAGATAAGTACACCTTCTTTTGCAATGCACACAGAACATTCTCCCAAATAGACCATGTATTAGGTCATAAATGAAGTCTCAACAAAATCCAAACAACTGAATTGTTGCAAAGCATCTTCTCAGGCCATGAAGCCATAAAAGTTGAAATCAATAGCAGAAAAAACATACGCAGAAATTTGAACTCATAGAAACTGAACAACACCTTGCTCAAAAATTTATGGGTTATCGAAGAAATCAAAAATGTAATAAAGGAGTTCACAGAATCAAATGAGAATGAAAATATATCCTACCAGAACCTTCCAGCAAAAGCAGAGCTCGCAGGTCAGTTTATCTCTATTAAGGCATACCTCCAGAATGAACAAAGTGCCCAAACCAAATAATTAATCCAACAACTTGAACAAGTAGAAAGAGAAAAACAAAAGAACCCCTCAGGTAACAGAGGAAAACAGATAATATAAATTAGAGCAGAAATAAACAAATTAGAGAGTAGAAAAACAACTGAAAGAATTAACAAAACCAAAAGCTAGCTCTTTGAAAAAATCAACAAAATTTATAAACCATTTGCCAAAATTACAAAAGAAAAACAGAAGAGGAAACAACCCAGATAAGAAATTAGACGATTGTGTAAAAGAGATGGACAGACACTTCTCTAAAGAGGATATCCAGGCAGCCAAAAGCCACATGCGGAAATGCTCACGATCATTGGCTGTTGAAGAAATTCAAGTCAAAATGACAATGAGATACCGTCTCACCCCAACAAGGTTGGCCATGATCCAAACAACACAAAACAACAAATGCTGGAGAAGCTGTGGAGAGATTGGAAGTCTCCTACACTGCTGGTGGGGTTACAAAATGGTACAACCTCTTTGGAAAGCAATCTAGTGCTTCCTTAAAAAGCTGGAAAGAGATAAACCATTTGACCCAGTAATTCCCCTGCTTGGAATATATCCTACAGAAGCAAGGGGTGTCACATGAATAGATATGTGCACACAAATGTTTATGACAGCACAGTACACAACAGCAGAAAGATGGACTCAACCCAGAAGCCTAA
This sequence comes from Heterohyrax brucei, assembly GCA_028571685.1. Taxonomy (NCBI): domain Eukaryota; kingdom Metazoa; phylum Chordata; class Mammalia; order Hyracoidea; family Procaviidae; genus Heterohyrax; species Heterohyrax brucei. The sequence continues at coordinate 179,787,623 of CM053141.1, forward strand.
TAGCAGATGAATGGACAAATAAACTGTGGTATATATACTCAATGGGACACTATGAAATGATAAAGAACAATGATGATTTTCATAACCTGGTTTCAACTGTAAGAAATTATGTTGAGTGAAATTAGTCAGCCACAAAGACAAATATGGTATGAGACCCCTCCAAGCCGACCCCTACTGTAATTAAAAACAGACTCATGTTGGCTTGGCTGGCATGTATGAAATAAAAGACCCTTTGATGGCTGCAAGGGAGGGGGAGGGAGGAAGGAGAAAGGTTGGTTATAGATTCCATAGTTGATAGAAATTTGGTTGGGTGAAATCAGTGACAGCACACATTAGAAAGATGATCAATTTAACTAGACTTCAATGTAATTTGAAAACTCTTCCAATCTTAACCCAATATTGCAAGGACAGAATAGCAGGGACAGGAGTCCAGGGCCATGCTCTCAGGGGAGATCCAGGCCAACTGGCATAACTAGCCAATTGCTAAGAGAGTCTTCTGCACCCTCTATCGGTGAGTGGCATCTGGTGTCTTAAAAGCTAGCAAGCTGCCATCTGACCTCAAATGATCCCAACTCAGTTGGAAGAGATGATCACCAAGGTCAACAATGGCATAGGAGAAAGAGAACCCAGAAGACAGATCCACGTGAATGAGTGACTACATCAACATGTGACCAGAAGAATCAGATGGTGCCCTGTCACCACCAGTGGCAGTCATGATGGGGCTCACAATGTTGAGTTGCAGTGGCAACACGAGAAAAAAAAGGGGTACACCCTGAGAACTCCACTAAAAGACCACAATTGATGGTTGGAAAGCCTGCACGTTCCCCTGGGAGGATGGCCCCTAGACTGATGATGCCCCTGATCATAAATCATTACCAAGGTCAACTCTTTGGACAGGAATGGATTGGACTGGAGGACACGGAGTGATCATATTGTTCATGCCCTTTACAGTTCTATGCATCTACACGATGTCATCCTATTGGTCTCTTACTAGAGGGGAGTAGAAAGGATGGAGAGGAGGGGACAGGAGATTGTTAAAAGGGTATGACACATATAGGACAGAAAGGAGGAGTGTGTTGTCACCAGGCAAGGAGAGCAGAAGGAGCTGCAGATGGGGGGCATGCAAATTTAAACTAGATTGTCCACTTTCACTCTATTGCTATAAAAAAAATTAAGGAACGAGATGGGAGATACCACAACAGACCCAACCGAAATTAAAACTATCATAACAGAATACTATGAAAAACTGTACTCTAACAGATCTGAAAACCTAGAGGAAATGGACAGATTTCTGGAGTCACATCAGCTACCAAAATTATCACAGGGAGAAGCAGAACAACCTAGTAAACCCGTCACAAAATAAGAGATTGAAAAAAATAATAATTAAAAAACAAAAACAAAAACCTACCAATCAAAAAAAGTCTGGCCTAAACAGCTTCACTGGAGAATTCCACTGAACTTTTAGAGAGGAGTTGATTCCAATACTACTGAGGCTATTTCACAACATGGAAAAAGATGGAGCAGGTATGCAAAATTGATTTGGATTATGTACTTTCACTTAATCATTAAAAAAAAAAACCCAGAAAATTTCGTTAAGGAAGTAAGCAAATTGTATATTGTACTAGCTAATTGTACATTACAGCAAGTAAGTAAGCTGTAAATTAGAGCCAGTAAATTGTAGAAGCCAGATTTAATCCCAGGCAGTCTGCTCAGAATTCATTGTCTTTAACTACTTCACTCTTACACCTTTTAATAGACATCCAGACGTGGATTGTGCATCCCACTTTTGCAGCTGACATCTCAAGGGGCTGGTACAGCTTTGAGATCATCTTGTACAATGGTTTGAAACAACCTTTTCATATGCCATTGGATTCAATTTTCTTATCACCTACAGAACTCTGTATCCTCTACAGTGTGCTGGTTTATAAAACAGATGAAAGCTTCTCTACAAGAAGTGTGTGTGTAAGAATGTGTGTGTTTGCATGTAGTGCATGCGCATGAGGTGTAGGGTAAGTGTGCAGAATGAGTGCCTCAATGGCTCCTTTGCCCACTTAGCCAATTCTTCAGATGGCATCAGCGGACACTGACTTGTGCGACTAATGTGTAGAAGTGCTGCTGCTGGAAGGATCATTTCTTTATTCACCAAGAAACATTATTCTCTCTTGTGTTAGAGTAGAGTTGTGCTGCAAAGTGTTTCCAGTGGCTGATTTTTCAGAAGTAACTTGCCAGGGCTTTTTTTAGAGGCACCTCTGAAATCATCAATCTTTTTGTTAGTAGCTGAGCATGTTAACTGTCTCTACCATCCAGAGACTCTGTTGTCCACCATAGTGGCTCTAATTTATCTTTTCCTAATCCTACAGCTCCAGAGAACACAATGTGAAAATCCTGGCTATAGTCCTGCCCCTTATTTCACAAAAGGGTAAACTGAAGCACAGAGATGGCTTGCAGTATCTCAGCATTAGACTTGCATGGTCCGGGCTCTGACCCCGGTGTACTCTCTCTCTCTGCCTGATCTTGCTGTTAGTAGGCGACTGCCTAATTCAAGGTCAAGGGGCTTTCTTTTATTAGTCAAGAACAAGCATGCTTGCATACATGATTTCCAAAAGTCCTTTCCTGTGCTGCCTGGATGTTTGAATACTTCTAACCTGGAACTCGCTGGAGACAGCTTACAGAAGGCTTTCTAGGACAGGACAAATGGAAGGAAAGCTCTGAAGTGGTCTGGCAATGCAGGAATACCAAGGTCCTGTCAATGTCAGCCAGCAGGGCACGTACAGGATCCTTACACTTCTTAAGTCAAATCACATCATTTATCTGCTTAGAATGGGGCAGCAGGAGTGGAGGAGGAGCTAGCCACTCTCACCCTGCCAGCCCCCAGAATCTGATAAAGCTTATTCTTCCTGACACAATGTGTCTGGGGATGTCAGCCCTACTTACTAGCCACACTTCTTTGCTGTCCTCCCTGCCACCTGCCTTCCTTGCTGGCTTTGCATCATGCTGCCTTGGCAGTTAGAAGCTGGACTGGCTTAAGTTTTCCAAGGAACCAGCTCTTAGAGGAATGTGGCCTGGTTTAAGCAGAGAAAAAAGCCCTGAGGATGAGGGTGGAGACCAGTCACCTCACGTCTTCCTGGCAAGTTCCTGCCTTGCCATCAGACTGGGCATAGGTCCACAGGGAGGAAGGTAAGCTGGGTGTTTCCATCCTACCTTCTCTCTCGTTTCACACTCAGGGTCTTAATTAGTGTGGCAGATGATGAAATACCCAGTTCCCTGAGCAACAGCTGGGTGCCTGGCATTGGGCTATAATTGTTGTTAGCTGCCACTGAGTGAGCGCCTGACTCACGGCAATCCCGTGCACACAGGAACGACACACCATAGGGGCTTGCACCATTCCCACAGTAAGTTACAGCCCTACCTGTAGTGATCCATAGCGTTTTGCTTTTTCATGGGGAAATGGAGATAAAATCAGTCCTCATGAAGTTTCTAGTCTATAAGGGAAGATAAGCTGGACTCAAATAAGCATCCAGTTTATAATTAGAAGTGGCAATAAGCCACATAAAGGAAACATAAGGGGCTAACAGATCATATAGCAGGAGGCTTGATGGAGTTCAGAGGGTGGCGCAGGGAAGACTCCTCGGGGAGTGGTGTATTGGAGCTAAGGTCTGATATATGGTCAAAGTAACCGAGGGAAGGGGTGGGAAGAGCACTGAGCTGGAGGGAGCAGCACGTGCAGAAGTACTGAGGCTGGAAGGATAACTGCTTTGCTCACCATGAAACATCACTCTTTCTCTTGAAATTGACTCAATGGCAATGCGTTTTCCTTTTCTCTGACACTCACATGCATACACACACATACAGATCCTATTTACTGATTACCTACCATTTCACACACATTTTACATCTACGTGTTTCTTCTTTTTCAAAGTGCTGGAGAGGCCTGCATACACAGGACACAAACCTGGAACATAGCTGAGTGGAATGAGATTTGTACGGAGCATAATGGGGAGAGAGGGAGGGCCATAAGAATGTAGATAATTGGTGGGCTACGGAGAGGTTCTTGGAGGACATAGTCTTGTACAGAAGTTAAGACTTCCTAGATGAAGTGAATGAGGAATAAGAAGACCATCTTAGGCAAGGATAGAGCCCAAGCAAATGCTTGGAGCTAGAAAACAGCTTAGTATGTACACTGGCAGCTAATGGCATCTGGGTGCTACTGGGAGATAGACTGAAAAGCAGAGAGTGGCAAATTAGGTAGGAAAACCTCATATGACATTCTACATGCATTTATTCTTCAATGAGTTTATTAAGCATATTTTATGTACTAGGTGCTAGGGATATGATACTGTACAAAGCAGACCTGGTCTGTCATCTTGAGGACCAGAACTCACATTAAGTAAGTACTCAGTCAAGTGAGCAAGAAAACCAAACAATCACACAAATGGGAGTCTTGGAGATGAGGTGGAAAGAGAAACTTGAAGACACACAGTATAGACCTTGTTAAGACTGCTGGTCTTCAATGTCAAAGTAGTGAGAAGCTCTTTCAGGGTTTTAGTCAGGAATTTAAACAAGTTCAAGGAGTCCCTGGGTAGTGCAAACAGTTACATTCTTGACTGTTAACTGAACATTTGGAAGTTCAAGCCCTCACAGGGGCACCTCAGTAAAGATCTTGGTGATCTAATTCCAAAAAACAAACTATGGAAAACCCTGTGGAGCACAGCTCTACTGTGAAATTTGTGGGATCATCATGAGTAGGAACTGGTGCAACTGGTAACTGATTAAACATGTTCAGATTTGTATCTTGGAAATATCATTCTGGCTTCTGTAGGGGAACATATCTACTCTCTGACTTGGACATCCTCTCCCCGCTGATAGCTGTCATGGTAATGAAGTGAAGCAAGAAAGCCATCTAAGTGCCATCTATCCACGCAGAAACCCCAGCAGCTTCCACAGCCCTTGGCGAGCTAGCAGCCATCTCAGATTGCTAACAACGACGCCCTCCCAACCGCCTTTGAGGCCAACTCTGATGTCTTGGCAACAATTACATTAATATCAGGGCTTGGAATGAGCTGATGGAAAGCTGTTCATCCATGTAATGAGGTTTCAGTTATATTTTAGAAATGTGTCAGGTAATTTGGTAAGAGAGAGTAAAGTTTTTTTCTCCCCTGTTTCTCAAGCGATGGAGGAGGCAAAGCTTGAGTTTCTTGGCTTGAATTACAATGTGAGAAATGTCTTCTGTTCATGAGCTGTTCAAGGCAGAATAAGCAAGTGAGAAGGGAACAGTGACAGAAAGATGTGCCCAGGACTAGTTGTGTGTGGGAGTGGAAAGTGGACAGAACCACCATAATTATCACTTACAGAGAGTGGGCCCTTACAGTGGATCACACATAACCAGTATCATCTCATTTAGACAGCCATATTGACATGGGGCTCAGAGAAGTGAATTCATATCCAAGTTTTTCTACCTTCAAAGTCTGATTTTACAATTATCCGGGTTTTATGATCTCTGGATAAAACAGCCCTTAATTCATAATTTAGTGTAGGATTATAAAGTCTATTTTATAAAAAAAAGAAAAATATGCTCAAAGCCAGTGAATAAAAGCATCATTCCTACCAGATTCAGATAAATTGCATGTTGTGCAGTATCCATGAGATCTGAGATAGTCATCCTAGCCAGTGGTTCCAGAATTGGCACATGCAATGATTTTAAGGGGCACATAGACCCCTTGCCCCCCGATGATTAACATTAAATCCTATGGTAACATAGTCGTTTCTATTTTCCCATTATTCTAAGTTAGTGGTTCACAGCCTTGGATCCCTGGTGAAATCATTTGTTGTTGTTACTGTTAGGTGCCGTTGAGTCAGTGCTGACTCATAGTGACCCTATGAGCAATAAAATAAAACACTGCCCAGTCTTGCACCACGTCCACAATTGTTTTTATGCTTGAGCCTATTGTTGCAGCCACAGTGTCAATCCATCTCATCAATGGTCTTCCTCTTTTCCGCCGACTCTGTGCTCTACCAAGCGTGATGTCCTTCTCTACGGACTGAGCTTTCCTGACAGCGTGTCAGGAAGGGGAGCTTAATAAACAGTGATGCCTAGACCCACTGCCAGAGATTCTGACTTAATTAATTCTGTGTAGTGATTCTTATATTAGAAAGATTCTTATATTAGCAAGCCACTTGGGAAACTTGGAAAAATGCAGGTTCTGATTCTGCAGGTCTTGGGTGGAATGTGAAACTGCTTTGTTTACTAGCTCCCAAGGGATGCTGATGCTGCTTGCCTGGGGTCTTCACTTTAAGTAGCCTGCGGTCTAGGGTATCGCTGAGGTTGAGAATCACTGCTTTAAAAAGATGATCAAAGATAAACTAAATATTGTTGTCAAATCAGACTCTGACAGAGTAGAAGTATCTCATAGAATTTCCAAGGATGTACTCTTTATAGAAGCTGAATGCCATATCTTTTTTCTGTGGAGCAGTTAGTGGGTTGATCTTTCTGTTAGCAGGTGAGTGTTTAACTGGTGTGCTGCCAATCAAAAACACCAAACCCATTAGGCACTGAGTTGATTTGGGCTCCTAGTGGGCTTTCAGGGCTGTAAGTCTCTACAGAAGCACCGTCACATCTTTCTTCCATGGAGCAGCTGGTGGGTTCAGACTGCCAGCTTTTCAGTTACCTGCTGACTGCTTAACCACTGCACCACAAATACTCCTTAATGTACCACCAAAACCCCCAAAACCAAATCTGTTACTCTTGAGTTGATTCTGACTCAAACTCTCCCTTTTCATGAAGCAAGGACCTGTCTAGCAGGCAGAGGGTTTCGTGGACCGCAGTGTCTGGCTAGAGTTTACTCCTGTTGTCCTGCATTCCTTGTATTTAATTTCACAATTAATCTCTGTTTGTGATTGGAAATGTTAAATTTCCAGTTAAAGTATTCCCTTGTTTTAAAACAAAGTTCCATTATAGTCACCATGCTGGGTGAATACAAATGAAGGCTGTCCCAGCTGGGTCACACATGCTGTGAGTTACACATGAGTAACAAAAGCACAGGATGGTCCTCCGGGCCCACCATTCTGAACTCTCAGCTGACCTTTATCTCCACACTCTAGGCAGTTAAAAATGACTTCCCCTTCAGTGCTTCATGATTTGTACTTGAAGGCATCTTTTTCTGAGGGCTTGACAATTCCCTGCATGTGAGAGCCCACAGCAGCCTCTTCTCTCTCAGCCTTGATTAACAGCATGAGGGGTAAAAATGAAGGCCTGGGAATGTTACATGATTTTGTGTCCCCTTCAAGAGACAGCTCTGGTGGTATAAGGTTAAGAGCACAGGCTTCTGACCAAAAGCTTGGCAGTTTTAATCCAACGTGTGCTTCTTGGAAATCCTATGGGGTGGTTCCATACTATCTTATAGGGTTGCTATGAACTAGAGTCAACTTGAAAGCAGTGTTTTTCTTTTGCAAGAGACAAGAAGAAAAGAACACACTGGGAGGCCTTTCGTTACCCAACTTTAGAACCTATTACACTGCTGCAGCAGTCAAAACAGTCTGGTACTGGTACAAAAATAGACAGACAGATCAATGGAACAGAATTGACACCCCAGAGATAACACCATCATCCTATGAACAGTTGATATTCAACAAAGGCCCTAAGACATTAAACTGGGGTAAAAACAATCTCTTCAACTAATGGTGCTGTCAGAATTGGATATCCATTGGCAATAAATAGAAACAAGACCCATATCTTATACCTTACACAGAAACCAACTCAAAATGGATAAAAGACCTAAATGTAAAATCTAAAATGATAAAGCTCATCCAAGAAAAAGTAGGAACAACAATGGAAGTTTTAATACACAGCATAGACAGACTTCAAAATCCATCTAACAAACCACAAACAACAGAAAACAGATAAATGGAAACTACTCAGAATCAAACACTTTTGCTCACCAAAAGACTTTATTAGTAGAATTAAAATGTCACATACAGAATGGGAAAAAATATTTGGCAACTCGATGTCAGACTGACTCCTGATCTCCATAATCTATCAGGTACTACAAAATATCAATAAGAAAAACATAAATCACCCAATTAAGTGATGGGCAAAAGAGATGTACAGACATTTCTCTAAAGAGGAGATCCAGGCAGCCAAAATACACATGCTGACATGCTCACGGTCATTAGCTATTAAAGAAACTCAAATCAAAACCACAATGAGATACCATCTCACCCCAGCAAGTTTGGCTATGATCCAAAAAATGCAAAACAAAAACTGTTGGAGAGGCTGTGGGGAAATTAAAAGTCTCCTATACTGTTGGTGGGATGGAAATACGGTGCAACCTATTTGGAAAGCAATCTGGCGCTTCTTTAAAAAGCTGGATATAGAGATACCATTTGACCCAGTAATTCCACTGCTCGGAATATATCCTACAGAATCAAGGCCATTTCACACCAATTGATACATGCACATAAATGTTTATCGCAGCACAGTCCATAACAGCAAAAAGATGAAATCAACTCAGATGTCCAACAACAGAGGAATGGATAGGTAAAATATGGTATATATATTCAATAGAACACTATGAAGTGATAAAGAACAATGATGATTTTAGGGAACATCTCATAACCTGGTTTCAATTGGAGGACACTAAGTTGAGTGAAAGCAATCAGTGACAAAATGACAAATATGAGACCCCTACAACAGGAACTTAAAAACAGACTCATGCATAGAAGAAAAGACTCTTTGACTTCTGCAAGGATGGGGAGGGAGGGAGGGCTTGGAGGGTAGGATCTAGATTAGATAGTCAATAGAAATTTGGTTGGGTGAAATCTGTGACAGTACACATTAGAAAGAAGATCAATATTAACTGGACTTACACGTAACATGAGTACTCCGCCCATCTTAACCCAATATTGCAAGGACAGGGTAGCTGGGCCAGAGGGCCAGGTAGCATGCTCTTAGGGGAAATCAAGGCCAATTGGCACAACTAGTGTTTTGCTAAGAGAGCCCTCTGCACCCCACATTGGTGAATGGCATCTAGGGTCTTAAAAACTGCCAAGCTGTTATCTGAGGGTACAGCAAATGGTCCCAACTCAGCAGGAATGGATGATCACAAAGGACCAAAACAACATGCAGGATAGAGAACCCAGAAGACAGAGAGACCCATATGAGTGGGTGTCTATATCACCTAGTGACCGGGAGAACCAGATGGTGCCTGGCTACCACCAGTTGTAGCCATGATGGAGCTCACAAAGTTGAGTCTCACTGGTAACACAGGAATAAAAAGAGGTGCACCCTGATATCTCCACTAAAAGACCACAATCAATGGTCCAGGGGCTTTGGTGTTCTCCTGGGAGCATGGCCCCTGGCCATGATGCTATTCCTGTCTATAAATCATCATGAAAGTCAACTTTTCAGACAGAAATGGATTGGACTTGGCGACACAGAGTGACTGTATCATGCATGCACTTTATGGTTTCATGCATGTATAGGATGTCGTGCTGCTGACTGGAGGAAGGGGAGTGGATGGAGAGGTGGAGATAGGAGATTGTTGGGAGGATAGGACATGTATGGAGTAGAGATGAAGGGTGTGGGGACACGGGGCAGGGAGAACAGTGGGAGCTGCATAGAGGTGGGCATGCGAATTTATACGGGAATGTATATTTTTCATTCAATCATAATAAAAAAAAGAAAAAAGCAAGGAAAAATAGACTCCAATCACCTAGGTTAGGGTTGGAAGGACCTGGAAAACAGGTGGGGCAGGTTTTTCTACCTCCCTTGTGGGGTGGCCCTGCAGGACAGGTTTTTCCAAAGCTAATCAGTAATGTGTTATCAATCCATCTCCGAAGAGTGATCCAGCAAGTGGAGTTTGAGCAGCTGAGCTCAGAGGTGAGGAACATGTGTTTACTCATACTGTCTTGGGTTTCTGTTCTGGCAGTGTCACTTTCAGCTGAGTGACCCTTTCCATGTCTGTAAGTTCCCTGAATTTTAGCTCCTTCTTCTGTAAAATAGGGAGGATGGTATGAGAGAACCTATTTAGAGTTGAGTGTTAGGATTATATGAAGTAGTTACGTAAAATTATGAGTAGTCAATTTTCAATAAAAGGAAGCTATTATTAATTATTAATTACTGTTGTTATTGGAGGCATCTTAGAGGTCACATGCTCAGCACAGTGGGCAGTACTACAGGGCTGCTTTCTTCAGGCCACAGGGACTTACATTGCTTGCTAGGGTTATAGCAGAAACAAGTTCCTGCCCAGAGGCAGAGTGAGTCAGAAAAATGACTCTAGTATCACTTGGGTACCAGCCCAACCATCACTCATCTGTCAGTGGAAGCTGGAATGTTTCTAACATGCTGCACAGGTTTCAGTGAAGCTTTCAGACTAAAATGGACTAGAAAGAAAGGAAAATCCTATAGATAATGACACTTCAACCTACAACTGATCATGGGGATGAATAGGCAACATTTTGTTGTGTAGTGCATGTGGTCACCGTGAGTCTGGGACCAACTTGTTCCCAGGTAACAACAACAACAATTAATGTCAGGAAAGCACAAAGATTAGCAACTGCCTTTGACCAGCCCAGGACAGTCTCTGGACAATTTCTTCTTGCCACTTACCCCCTAGTTGGTGCTAACTCAAGAGACTTTATACCTACAGATATAAACAAGCACAGGACAAAGTCATCAGAGAACTGAAAGAAACCCCTAAATTCCCCAAAATTATCAGGTCCAGTGTTCACTCTTGAGGAACAGCAGGTCCACTGACTCCTTAATGTGCTAACTTATTTCCCCAAGGCCAATGTAGTTGCCTGACCATGGAGAGAAAAATGAATAGATGAGTAAGTTCTGGCTATTTTAGTATATCCTAGAGGTACAACTCAAGTCCTTGTCAGCACTCACCCACTAGGACAACAAGGCGTATCAGAGGCTGTATGTCCTAGGAGGTACATTCATGGAACACAATTAGATCTAGTTTTGTAAACTCTATAGAAGTACTTGAGTTTCATTGAGAGTTATTGAGGCATTGTCACACAGATGAGGGCAGGCTCTAGAATAAAACAATACCAGTTCAAACCTGCATTCTAACTGGGCGACCTATCAGTTTCTCTACTTAAAGGAACCCTGGTGGCTTAGTGGCTAAGAACTGAGGCTGCTAACTAAAAGCTTGGTAGTTTGAATCCCCCAGCTACTCCTTGGAAACCACATGGGGCAGTCCTACTCTGTCCTATAGGGTTGCTATGAGTTGGAACTGGCTGGACAACAATAGAGACACTTAGAATATATTTGCTGATCTCAGATGGAACATAACCAAAAGCAGATACTACCAGAAAGATATTTACCTAAGTTTTATTGCCTATATGACTGTGAAGATCATAATAAATTATTCATCGCATTGAGAAGAATGAGAATTCCAGAACATTTAATTATGCTCATCTGGAACCTGTGCATAGATCAAGAGGCAGTCATTTGAACAGAACAAGAGGACGCTGAGTGATCTGAAATCGGAAAATACGTGCATTAGGGTTGTATCCTTTCATCATACTGCTCGGTCTGTATGCTGAACAAGTCATATGGGAAGCCAGACTACATGAAGAAGAAGGTGGCCTAAGGATTGGATGAAAACTCTGTAACAACAGATAACACAATCTTACTTGCTGAAAATGGAGAGAATTTGAAGCATTTACTGAAGAACATCAAAGACTACAGCCTTCGGTATGGATTACACCTCAACATAAGTAAAGCAAAGCTCTTCAAAACTGGACCAATAAGTAGCATCAGGACAAATGGAGAAAAGATTGAAGTTTTCCAGGATTTCATTTCACTTTGCTTCACCATCAACACCTTGGGGAAGAAGCCATGAGACATGTATGGAGTAGAGAGGAATAGTGTGCTGTCACCGGGCAGGGAGAGCAGCAGAAGGTGCATGTAGGTGGGCATGTAAATTTGTATGGGAATGTACATTTTCACTAGTCATAATAAAAATAAATAAATAAATAAAATGACATGCAGAAAGACTCCTTCAAAGGAGACAGAATTTCAACTTGTGTAGCTTCTGAGGGATAAGAACACAGGCTCCTGAGTCAACCAGCACTCTGTGGCTTATCTGGGGTATTGCACTGGCTCTGGGTGTGAGGCATGATCAAGCAGTTTCTGTTAACCCTGTACAGCCCAACATACTTCTTAAAGCATGCATACACACACACATACACACAAAACTCACTGCCATCAAGTTGATTTTAACTCATAACAACCTCATGGGACACAGCAGAACAGCCCCACAGAGATTCCCAGGAGCAGTTGGTGGATTCGAACTACTGACCTTAATCACTCTGCAACAAGAGTTTCCTCTTAAAGAACAGTAAAGTGTTAATTAAAAGGGGAATGAGCTTGATATTTTTGAGCTGATATTCTGGTATAGTCATCTTAAAAAGGAATGTCAGGTGTTTGGACAGGGGCACAATTCCAGCGCTTGCTACAGGTATCATTTCCACAGGTTAGCAGAAACTGTTTAGTGGTGGCACGTGTTCAGGGCTGGTGCATCACCTGCCATACCTGCCATATCCTGATTTCACCTCTGCCTGAATGGTTCAGATGTGAGTTCTGGCACTTATCTTCTGGTGACCCTATACCCTCTAAGTGTCACTTTCCCTATTTTTGAAACAGAGATAGTCAGCATGAAGGCCAGTTAAGATGAGCCAAGGGAGGCTTCAACACTCAGCAAGTACTCAGTAAAAGTTCACTACTGAATTTGTTCTTAACACGAGAAGTATGGCTAGGATTCAAACCCAGATCTCCAGATGTTTAATGTAATTCTCTTCCCACAGTAAAGCAATGCTCACATGCACTTCCTCCCTTGAAAGTCACTAGGACTCCGGCTTGGTGAAAAAACACCTTCTCTGAAAAAAAGAGAAGATTTTCCTAAAATCTGCAAATGAGGAATAACACAAAGCAGTAAATAGAACAAGGTAAAGTATGACTAGCAGATTACAGAGATAACTGATGAGTATTTTAAAATCAGGTGTCTTTTAAATCACATGGAGACAGAACCAGGGCTTATGTCAGGAAGGTTTAACACCTATTACAATAATGACTGCATAAGTGTAAGAAGGGACCCATAAAAATGACTAGACCATGAGATATTGCCCAATGCCATGTGGTTGCCAAGGAGGAACCGTCACTAGGCTAGATCTTAATGCTCATCTCTGCAAAGCAAATAGGCTGGTTGTTAATTAAAGTGTGTAAATCGATTCTTGAGGTAGCTTCTGGGAAAAGGAATCCCGCAGAGACGTTTCTTCCTCTAATAGGTTTCTATTGCAATTGTGAGTTTTCTAAAAGTGAAGTTTTCTTAAAACACACTCTTCGTGTATTTTCTGTTCCCCGCTGCTGGTGGGGCTTTGTGACTGTGAACAAGAGATAGGGAGAATCAATTCCTACATCACAGTCACACTGTGTGCTCTGGAAAGGTACACACCACACCTGAATGTCAGAACAACCTCACATGCTAGGAAGGGGAGAGGTTATCATTCCATTACACGGAAGAGAAACATGAGAAGTGAGAGCATTAGGGACCTGCCCACTGCTGCAGACAGGGGTATAGCCCACAGACACGACTAAGATGTTGATCTTAAATATGAACCTCTTCTCATCCTGTAAATTAATGACACCTGAAACAGCAAACTGTATGTGAGTGGCTTAACGATGCAAGGGTGAAAGTGAGAATTCACAGCGTTCTGAGATTATATTGGCACGACAGGTACCCCAGGCATGGCTCAAGTCAACACAAGCGGAAGAGCAAGTGGAAGACATTCACAGGTGGTAGTGTTGTTTATGACGACAAGTCGGTACACCCCCGCCCACCTTGTTTTCACTGGCTTCCATCAAGTCTCCCCCTGACTTATGGAGACCCCGTGTATACTAGGATCAGACTTTTGTGATCCATAGGGTTTTTGTTGCCTGATTTTTGGAATTAGATCATGAGGCTTTTCTTCCTAGTCCATCTTTGTATGGAAGCTCCACTGAAATCTGTTTAGCATGACCAGAAATTGAACCCAGATCTCCTCCATAGATGGTGGGCATTCGGCTGCTGGACCACCACAGCCCTCAATCTTATTTTACTTTGCAATATACCTTGCTATTCCTCCGGAAAATAAACATTCTTAATAGTAGGTCGGCAGTTCAAATCCACCAGGCGCTCCTTGAATACTCTGGGGGTCAGTTCTGCCCTGGCCCCTAGGGTCGCCATGAGTCGGCTCCGACTCGATGGCACTTGGCTGGCTTGGCTAATGACCTTACACTTTTTTGCCCATATTAACTCATGAATGAAATCAGTTGCCCTTTGAACACCTGACAACTCAGGCTCTGCTGCAATTTCCAGCTCAAGATGTTTGTTTTTTCAAGGGCAATTGAGTAGAAGTATCTGGTGAGAAGGCAGCAAACTGGGGACCATCTGATTACTTGTGCTCTTGCTATTATTCATTACAAAACAAATATTAGCTGAGTATTTGCTATTTTTAGGAGCTCAGCTAAGCACTGAGGATCCATTAATATCCAGTAGTCAGGACAGACAGAAGGTCCCTAACTTCATGAAACTTACCTTCTAGTTAGAGAGACAATAAACAAGAAGAATTTCAGACTGTGACAAATTTTATGGAGATCTATAAACAGTGTGAGGAAAAGTAGTTGATGAACTACCTTAGATACTGTGGTCTAGAAAGTCCTCTTTGAAGAAGCGACATCTGAGCTGAAATCTGATTGAAAATAAGAACTAAATACAGGAAAAGCCAAGGGGAAGTTGTTGCAGGCAGAGGGAAGACCAGGAGCCAAGATACCGAGGAAGGAAAGAACAGAGGGAGCCAGAGTGCTGCTCATGAGCTGGAGGACACAATTAGGTAAAGTTAGGAGGAGGAAAGAGTTGCAGTCATAAGGGACTTGGTATACCATGCACTGGAATTTGGATTTAATTCTAAGTGGTCACAGTACGCTAGCTTGGTGTTCAGCTCTCAAACACATTTCTTTCCCTAGTTTCAAAGACTAGCTTTGTTTCTCCACTGTATTATCTTCAATTCCTTAAGAGCATAGACAATGTGGATTACATATTGCCAACAGGGGGCATTCCATAGTCTCCAAATTCACAAGAAGGGCCACTGATGTCTCAAAAGTAGAGACCAAACTCTCAACTCATCTCTGAGCATGGCAGCAGCAGAAGAAGCTGCCCTCTTTACTCCTAATGGAGAAAGCTTCTAGGACCTCTACAGTCAGCAAACCCTAGTTTGGTTTAGTTGACCTCCCTGAACCTCAGCGTCTTCTTTAGTCATCACAGATAACAGCAACACCTGCCTCTAGGGCTGTGATAGTACAAGTAAAGTGCTTTACAGCCATGCTTTTCATTAGAGACCAATAAACTGTCACTATGTCACAATGATTAAGAACTCAGTTGCTAATCGAAAGTTTGTCAGTTCAAATCTACTAGCTGCTCCTTGGAAACCGTAAGGAAACTCTTTGCAAACTTATAGAAAGAGACTCTGAAATAGCATAAATAATGGTCACTGTCTGGTATATCACAGGTATTCCATTGAGGGAATTCAGTTCCAAAGAGTAGGCATCAGGTGGCTGCCTGGTGGGGCAGTTGTACTCTGTCTCACGGCATCTCTGTGAGTTAGAGTCCACTCAGTGTCAAAAGTTTTTGTTGTTGTTATCACCATTTTTAGGCATCCTGGTAGTGCAGCAGTTAAATGCTCAATTGCTAACCAAAAGGTCAACAGTTTGCACCCACCAGCCTCTCCGCAGGAGAAAGATGAAGCAGGCTGCTTCCATAAAGATTGTAGCTTTGCAGACCCCATGGGGCAGTTCTGCTCTGTCCAGTAGGGTCACTGTGAGTCTGAATCAACTCAACAGCAAGTTGGCATTACTATTTTTACTACTGGCCGTCATCAAAACCCTGGTACTCTGTCTCAGTCACTCTCTCTCCTCCACATACATTTACTTCCTTCAAAATAGGCATGATGGTTTTGTAAACATTTAGAAAGAGATTCTGAAATAGTGCAAATAATAGACACCACCTGGCATATCATAGGCACTCCATATGGAGAATTCATTTCCAAACAGTAGGCATCAAAGATTGAGGCTACTTGTGTGTGGGCTGCCTGTTCACTGGTGTGCAGAAGGAGCCAGGATCATATGAAGTGATCATCATTTCTGTGCAAAAGTTCCCTTAACCCTCACAAAAGGAAGCATCCCCCTATCAACTGTAATTTACAGTTAAGACAAAAACAAACTAAACCAATTGCTATGGAGTTGATTCTCATGGCAACCCCATGCCCAAACAAATTGCTTGCTGTCAAGTAAATACTGACTCATGGCAAAGTCATGTATTACAGAGAAACACATAGAGTTCTCTTGGTTGCAGTCTTTCTAGAAGTAGATCACCAGGCCTTTCTTCCAAGTCACCACTGGGTGGGTTTGAACTGTCAATCTTTAGATTGGTAGTCAAGCATAAACCTGCTGTGCCACCTTGGAACCTCCTGAGCCTCCATTATAAAACAAAAACAAACAAATGAGAAAAACCTGGACCTATTGCTGTCAAGATGATCCCGACTCATAGCAACATTATAGGACAGAGTAGAACCGCTGTAGAGTTTCCAAGGTGGATTTGAACTGTTGAGATTTTGGTAGCAGCCAAATATTTAACCATTGTGCTACCATGGTTTCCTAGAGCTCTCCATAGGGGGAGGAATGAGAGTCCTTGGAAGCCACTAGTGGTGGACTCAACTGCAGCCCCCAGGACCCGGGGGCTAGGGCTGGAGTGATTATGCCAGACTTGACAGTTCCCTTTCAAAGTAGCATTCATGCCCCCGGCCAGCAAGTAACAGGAAGAGCCGAGGAGAAAAAAATCATCCCCTAGACTTGGCAGCAAGCAAGTCACTTACCTCTGTCTTCCATGGTGCAGGCACAGGATGTACAGCTATGACAAGGGAAGTCAGCATTCTTCAGATGTTTTTATTCTGGTGGTGCAGGAGACAGGGAGGGCTGCTACCACCCGCACTTACCCACTAAGGGGAGTGGTAGTCAGAAAGCTTCCTTTTCCCTTCCTGACTGCTGCAGGTACCCCAGTAGAGGTGTGTCTGGTGGAGGGCAGCCCTACTCCCTCTAGAAGTCAGCCCTTGGTGCCACACTTCTGAACACAATTCTTGAATCCTGATTTCTTTCTCTTCCTGCTCTGCCACTGAATCCTGTTTAGCCCCACCCACCTTTCACTCTGGGCCTTCCCTCCCATCCCCCAAACTCTGCATCTCCACCCTTCTCCTTTTATTTTGGTTCTGGCAGGGCTGGCCTAACAGGCTTTCTTGCCCAGTGCCACCCCAAAGAGGCTGGCTTGGTGCTGATAAGCAGGGGATGGTTGTCCTGATCCGGTCCCCACTGGTCCCAGCCCTGTCCCTCCCAATTTATTTTGAGAGGGAGCCCTTGAATTATTCAGAGCCAGAATTTGAAACCTTGGCCTGGTTCTTGGGAAAGTGGAAGATGTCCATTTTCTAGTGCTTAAAAAATATTTAACACACCCAGCCGTTAATTGAAAAGTTAGAAATTTGATTTTACCCAAAGAGACTTCAAAAGTAAGGCCTGGCCATCAACCTTGAAAATTTGTCAATGAAAACCTTACAGAGCACAGCTCTACACATATGGGGTCACTGCGAGTTGGAGTTGACTCTATGGCAACTCATTTGGGGGAAAAAGCACAAGAATTTACAGGGCAAACAGCCAAAAGGAAGTATGTGTCTACCTGTTGTCACAGGGTAACTACATTCCAGTCCAATGAGGCTCTTGCTAGCGTCGGAGAATTGGCTACGTGGCATCCTTACCACGGGGACCCCAGCTTGCCTCACAGCAAAACTGGCAGTTGTCATTCTTCTTAGCAGTAAGGCAAGGAAGACAGTATTAGTGCCAGGCCGAGATCTGCCCACCAGGTCAAAAAGAGATTCCATCCTTTTCCTCCATTCAATACTAGGGAGATAAGGAAGGAAACTTTAGCAGTGTACTCATGTCTGTTATTAAAAAGCAGTTAGTCACCCATATTAATAGTTGTTCTACTCATGACAAGCATAATCCCAAAGGTAATGGATTGTATTATCCTGGAAAAAGGATAGTCATTATTTAGATTCCAAATACTACAAATTTGAGATTTTATTTTCCTACTCTGGCAAGTCAGTTTTGTCTTCTTGCATCAAGAACTTCATTTTTACTGGTCCACAATCAACACTTAAGGAAGCAGTAATCAAGAAGTCAAATGACTACTATGTTGGGGAAATCTGCTGCAGAAGACTTCTTTAAAGTGTTAAAAAATAATCTAAGATGTCATTTTGCAGACTAAGGTACACCTGACCCAAGCCACAATACTTTCAATAGCCTCAGATATATGGAAAAGCTGGACCACAGATAAGAAAGATTGAACAAGAATTTATGCATCTGAATTATGAACATTGTTGGCAAAGAATGTCATACGTACCATGGATTGCCAGAAGAATAAATAGTCTGTTTTAGGGGAAGTGTAGCCAGAGTGCCTCTTAAAGGAGGATAGCAACATTCTGTCTTGTGTACTTTGGACATTATTAGGAGAGACCAGTCCCAGGAGAAGGACATCATGCTTGGTAGGGTAGAGGGTGAGCGAAAAAGAGGAACAGCCTCAGTGAGACGGATTGATACAGTGGCGACAGCAGCGGCCTTGGACACGGCAACTATTGTGAGAACAGCACAGGCCCAGGCTGTGTTTCATTCTGTTACACATGGATTGGTACGAGTCTGAAGCAACTGAATGGCATGTAACAACACCAGCTCAAGTAGTTAGCGTTATCTCCCTGCATGAGAGATTTGTAGATTTTTGGAATTCATACGAGCCACATGGGGCATTAAAAATGTAGATTTCTGCATTGATCATTCAGATTCCAGGAGGACTCAAAAATGTGCATTCAAAAAAAGAAATCTCCTAGCTGATTCTGATGTGGGCAATCTTGCATGTGCACTTCAAGGAACACTGCCCTAGAATTGACCTAAATTCTCTAGTTCCCAGACTGGCATTTCTTTGTGTTTGAGGCTTAGTTGGTAACTAGCTATTCTTGATTGCTTCCAACTCATTCTTCTACCTCCGGACTCAGGAATTTTCCAGCTAATTCCAGAATCTTCCTCCTCCTTTAAACTCACAAATGAGCTCTGTCTGAGGTGTGTTTTAGACTTTCAGGATATTCCAACTGTATTCAAAGGGAGTAATTTTAGAAAAACATTTCAGCAGAAGGAACCCTGGTGGTGCAGTTATTAAGCACTTAATTGATAACCAAAAGTTCAGTGGTTTGAACTAACCAGCAGCTCTGTGGGAGAACAATGTGGTGGTCAGCTCTATGAAGATTTACAACCTTGGAAACTTACTGGGGGCAGTTCTACTCTGTCCTATAGGACAGTGGTTGAGCTGAAATCAATTTGGATGGCAACATGTTTAGTCTTGGTTTTTAAGAGGCCTGAGAAATGTAGTTAAACCTTTTCGTATTACTCTATTGAAAACTGATCCCCAGGCCTGTCCTGTCCTCCACCTGAGACCTGGATCTTACTCTGCTGCCATCTCCAGGTGATCTATAGATCTTTCAGATTTTTGTGTCTTAAACTCAGCTCACCATGTGCCATCTCATCTCCAGTCTCATTCTCTCTGGTTTTCAATCTGCTTCTGGAGAAGAATTCAGCTGTGACACCCTGCAGATAATTCTTTCCTGCTCCATGGCTAAGGCAATCTGTGTTCAACTACCTTGTTTTTTGAATCTGGTTTAGTTTCAGAACGAGATTCTCATGCCCCACCTGATCCACCTAAATAGAGTTATGATAGCAACTGGATCTCATGTGACTGTTGACCCTTTGTTTAATTGTAAGGTGAGAACTATAGGTCCCACTTGGCTGACATCACATTGACTAAGCACTTAATATGTACCGGGTATTGTGCTGGGCACAGCAAGGGATGTAAAGAGGACCAGAAAGTGTTAATGCTGTTGTTATTATTGCCATTGTTTTGCCAGTCAAAAGGGACTTTGGATAGGAATTCAATGGTGGGAAAGACACGGAAGAATGTGTTTTCCTTATTTCCCCAGAGGACAAATGTCCCCTTGGAACTACCACCTCACTCCATTAGTAGCTCAAGTGTTAAAATAGGGAAACTTAAAAATAAATGTTTCCTTTCTTCA
Organism: Heterohyrax brucei; assembly: GCA_028571685.1. NCBI lineage: Eukaryota > Metazoa > Chordata > Mammalia > Hyracoidea > Procaviidae > Heterohyrax > Heterohyrax brucei. The sequence goes on from CM053141.1 coordinate 179,807,822, forward strand.
TGTGTGCATTTGTACAACACCTTCCTGATACTGATAACCTAGTCATGAGCGAAAAGGACCATCAATAATGTCTAATGATTGCAAACATGGACTTTGGTACCAGGTAGATTGGCTCACAGCTGGATGGTCTATGCTAAGTGCTGACCTTACCTGGGGGAATGATGATGTTACTACGTCTCATAGGGTGATTATAAGAAGAGCTGAGCTCTATGCATAGTAAGTGCATTTAATAGTAAAAATAAGTGCTTAAATGTTATTGTTATTCAGGAAAACTTGGACACTGTTAAACACATGTCTATTTTTTGCAAGAAGGATTGCAAACATTTTTTCATCTAAGGATGATTAATGGCTTACAAATGTTTGTGCCATTGATTCATTCTTCTGAACCCTATGTTAACATTTTTCGTCAGTATATTCATGCTTCCCTTCATGTACTCATTGAAATCTTCTTTACTGGTGATGTGCTATATTCCAGAACTGTGCTGAGTGCTGGGGACACAGTGATGAGAAACAATCACTCTTTCTGTGCTTCTGAAATAATGGAATGTCAACCACTTCTTTTCAGCATAGTAGCCCTGTGTATTCCTTCTCATCTTCTTTTGGTGCTTCCTGTGTTGTTGTGCAGTGTTTTGTTTGTAGAATTCTTCAGTATTGCAACTTGGGGCTTCAGTTTCTTTCTTCAGTTCTTTCAGCTTGAGAAATGTTGAGGATGCTCTTCCTTTTTAGTTTCCTTACTCCAGGTCTTTACATATGTCGTTATATTACTTTGTCTTCTGAGTCACCCTTTGGAATGTTCCGTTCAGCTCTTTTACTTCATTATTTCTTCTATTTGCTTTAGTTACTTGATGTTCAAGAGCAAGTTTCGTAGTCTCTTTTGACATGCATTTCGGATTTTCTTTCCTTCCTGTGTTTTCAGTGACCTCTTGCTTTCTTCATGTATGATGGCCTTGATGTCATTCCACATTTCATCTAGTCTTAGGTCAAGAGGGTTGAGCACCTCAAATCTATTCTTAAGACAGTTTCTACCTTCTGGTGAGATATAGTTAAGTTTGTATGTTGGCTTTTATGGGCTTCTTCTAATTTGCTTCAGCTTCAGCTTGAACTTGCATATTAGCAACTGATAGTCTGTGCCACAGTCAGTTCCTGGTCTTATTCTGACTGATGATATTGAGCTTTTCCATAGTCTTTTTCCAAAGATATAGTTGATTTGATTCCTGTATATTCCATCTGGTGAAGTTCACGCATATAGTTGCCATTTATATTGCTGAAAAAAGGTATTTGCAACGAAGAAGTTCTTGGTTTTGCAAAATTCTATCTTGTGAGCTGCAGCACAATTTGTATCACCAGGGCTACATTTTCCAACTGCTGATCCTTCTTCTGTCTCCAACTTTCCCATTCCAATCACCAGTAATTATCAGTGATTCCTGATTGCATATTTGGTCAATTTCAGACTGCACAAGTTGGCAAAAATCTTCAATTTCTTTATTTGGCCTTAGTGGTTGGTGCTAAAATTGAATAATAGTTATATTGACTAATCTTCCTTGTACAGCACTGTACTTCAGGATAGGTCTTGAAATGTTCTTTTTAACAGTGAGTACAATGTCATTCTTCAAGTTGTCACTCCCTGCAGAGTAGACCATGACTGTCTGATTGAAATCAGTTGTTCCTAGTCCATTTCAGATCACTAACGCCTAGGATACTGATGATTATGTGTTCCATTTTGGTTTTGATGATTTTCAATTTTCCTAAATTCATATGAGGACTTCCTATTAAGTTCATGAACTCTTCCTAGAAAAAGTGCTACATACCTCATTGCTGAATATCGCTACAGTCACCTTAGAAGTACTCCTCTTGGGACACTCTACACTGATGCTGGTGCCTAGGATACCCTTCAAAGCAATTTTGGAACTCTTTTGCCATCAGAGCTGTTGTCACACTACCCTTGATGTTCTGAATGTCATCACAGTGTCTTCCTTTCAATATTTCCTTTATCTTCAGATAAAGACAAAAGTCACTGGGGGCCAGATCAGGTGAGGAGGGAGTACAGTTATTTATTTGCTGGCTAAAAACTTCCTCACAGACAGCTATGTAATTAAGTTCACAAACTTGTCACCTTGCCACCATTCACAATGGCCATTCCAGAAAGAGCACCAAAATTGTTTTGAAGAGTGGACTAAGTGCTGGCATTCAATCCATAGCTTCTCAAGGTGAGTACTTCAAAGGTGACCACAGTGATATTCAGCAATGAGGTATGTAGCACTCAGAACAATTAAGTTCGTGGACTTAATTAATAGGCCTCGTACTTTACATATTCCACATTCTGATTATTAATGAATGCTTGTAGCTGTTTCTTCTCATTTTGAGTATTTTCACTTTAGCAAATAAAGGTCCAGCAAGTCTGACTCTGTCTGTGTCATTAACATCAACTATACTTTAAGGAGGTAACTTGTCATGGGCTGAACTGTCTTCCTCAAGAAATGTCCGTAACAATTTGACTGGGCCATGTTCCCAGCGTTGTGTAATTGCCCTCCGTTTTCTGATTTTCCTTTGATGTAAATCCTAATCTCTGCCTGTGGTTAATAGATCCAAAATAAAATAAAATAAACAAAACCCACTGCCATTCTTTGGCTAACAGGATTATGTTAAAGGAGGGTTAGGGTGGGACTGCAACACTCTTACTACAGGAGTTTCCCTGGAGTGTGGCTTGCACTGCCTTTTATCCTCCAAGAGATAGAAGGAAAGGGAAGGAAGCAGAGAACTGGGGGCCTCATACTAACGCAAAAGCAGCACAAAGAGCGAAACATTTCCTTCAGACTTGAGTTTCCTGTACTGAGATACTTTCAGAGCAATGAAAGACTAATGTAACACAAGGAACTTCCTTCAGTGCCCAGAGAGAAAGTACATTCCCCTAGATCTGGCTCCCTGAATCCAGACTTCCAGCCTACTTGACTGTATGAGAATAAACTTCTTTTTTTAAAGACGTCTCCTCGTGGTATTTCTGTTAGAGCGGGACTAGGTGACTAAAACACAGCTCTTTGTCATTTGTTGATTGTCTTCCAACCAGAAGGATCTGTCTTCTAGCGCTGCATGAGATGATGTTCTACTGCTACTCATAAGGTTTTTACTGTCTAATGTTTTTCAGAAGTAGATTACCAGGTTATTCTTCTTAGGCTTAGTGAGAAGCTCTGCTGAAACCCTTCTGCCATGGGTGACCCTGGTGGTATTTGAATACTGGTGGCATAGCTTCCAGCATCACAGCAATATGCAAGCCCCTACAACAAGACAACCTGACAGACGTGTGTGTGGAGGTTATCAAAAAGAATTGTTTGATGTTCAGTCATTTCAGGAGACAGTACATGATGAGAACTAATCATACTGAAGGAAGACATAAAGCTGCACTGATGATATCAGTGAAAGACAAGGCTGCAGGGATTGATGAAATATCAAGTGAGATATTTCAGTGAATGGATGCTGCAAGTCTTCATTCGTCTATGCTAAGAAATTTGGAAGATAGCTATCTGGTCACCTGATGGGAAGAGATCCACGTTTATGTCTATTCCCAAGAAAAATGATTCAACTAAATGCAGAAAATGTGGAACAATATCATTAATACCACATGCAAGTAAAATGTTGCTGAAGACCAGCCAAAAGCATCTGCAACAGTATGCTGACAGACTACTGTCAGAAATTCAAGTCAGATTCAGAAGAGGATGTAGAAAGAAGGATTTCATTGCAGATGTCAGGTGGATCCTAGCTGAAAGTAGAAAATACCAGAAAGACATTTACCTATGTTTTAATGACTATGCAAAGGCATTTGACTGTATGGATCATAACAAATTATGGATGACATTGGAAACTATAGGAATTCCAGAACATTTAATTGTACTCATGATGAACCTATACTTAGACCAAGAGACAGTTGTTGGAAAACAACAAGAGAATACTGTGTAGCTTAGAGTCAGGAAAGGTATGCCTCAAGGTTATGTCCTTTCACTGTATTTACTCCATATGGTGAGCAAATAATCTGAGAAGGTGGATTATATGAACAAGAAAGGTGCATCACAATTAGAGGCAGACTCCTTAAGCACCTACATTATGCAGATGATCCAATCTTGCTTGATGAAAGTGAAGAGGGTTTGAAGCACTTACTGATAAAGATTAAAGGTCACAGTCTTCGGTATGGAGTATACTTCCACATAAAGGAAATAAAAATCCTCACACTAAGCAAAGTCATAATAAATGGAGAAAATACTGAAGTTGTCAAAGATTTCATTTCACTTGGATTCATAATCAATGGCTGTAGAAGCAGCAGTCAAGAAATCAATGTGTTGCATTGGGTAAATCTGCTATGAAAGACCCCTTGAGTGTGTTAAAAAGCAAAGATACCACTTAGAGAACTAAAGTGTGCCTGACCCAAGCCATGATATTTTCAATCACCTCATATAATGTTTTGAATCTGTGTTCTCCTCAAAATATGTATGGAAATGTGCACTGCAGTTTGACTAGGCTGTGATTCCCTGCACTGTGTAAGCTTTCTTGCCTGAAGGTTCCTGTGTCCCGTAAACCCTGCCTCAGTGATGTTAATAAGAGAGAATGGGCAGCAGTTGTGTTGGTAGAACAGGACTGTAAGTGTAAGATTATTTTGTGTTTTGAGGCAATCTGTTGAGATAAAGTAAACAAACTAGCAGAGAAATTTGGGAAACGTATACCATCAAGAAAGTAGCACCAGAGTAGAGAACATCCTTCAGACCTGAAGTTCTTGTGTCAAGATGCTCTGTGATCAAAGATTGATGCAACACAAAGACCTTCCTCCAGAGCCGACAAAGAAGGGACATCTTCCCCTGGAGAGGACATCTTTCACCTTACTGGACTGTGACAGGATGCATTTTTTCTTTTTAAAGCCATCTGCTTGTGGTATGTCTGTTATAGCAGCGCAAGATGACTAAGACAGCACATATGCTTATGTAAGCTGAACAGTGAGTGAACAAGGCAAAAGAAAATGCAATGCTTTTGTATTATGGTGTTTAAGAAGAATATTGAATATACATAGACTTCCAGAAGAACAAACAAGTCTATCTTGGCAGAAGTACAGTCAGAATGTTCTTCACATCAAAGATGGTGAGACCTCATCTCACGTTCTTTCGACATGTTACCATGAGGGATCAGTCCTTGGAGAAGGACATCACGTTTGCTAAAGAGGAGAACCAGTGTGAAAAGAGGAGGCCCCTCAATGAGGTGGACAGGTACAGTGGTTGCAACAATGGACTAAAGCAGAAAAACGGTTGTTGTGACGGCATATAACAACAACAATGGTGGCAATGAGGTTGGCCATCTTTTTGTGTGTTTCTCGGCCACTTGAGTACACTCTTTGGAGAATTGTTCATTTTTTTTGTTCATGTTTTAATACAGTTTTTGTCTTTTTGTGAAGTTACACAGTTTTATATAATTTTTGGATAGTAGATCTTTACCTCATATATGCTGTTTTAGTTACCTGGTACTGCTCTAACAGAATACCGCAAGTAGATGACTTTAAAAGGAGAAATTTTGTTTGCCACAGTCCAGTAAGTTAAAAGTCTAAATTCAGGGTGTCAGTTCCGGGAGAAGGCTTTCTCTGCTGGCATTGGAGGAAGGTTCTTGTCATCAATATTCCCCTGGACTGGAAGCTTCTGAGGCACAGGGACTCTGGTCCTTTCCAAACGATGCGATCTGCTCCTGGAGTTGCTCTTTGGTGGTAGGAGGTCCCCAGATGCCTCTGCTAGCTCCACTCCTTTATCTCTCAAAAGACAACTTCAAGGCAAAAAGCAAACTTACACATTGAATCTGGCTCTACTAACACAACTGCGCCCATCCACCCTCATTAACATCATAGAGGCAGGAATTCCAACACAGATGAACATCACACAATACTAGAAATTATGACATAGCCAAATTGTTACAGACTTTTTACGGGATATGACTCAATCCGTGACATATGGCTTCCAAAATTTTTCTTCCAATGTGTAGGATGTCTTTTTTTTTTTTAATTTTTATTTTTATTTAACATAACTGAGTGAAAATGTACATTCACATATAAATTTACATGCCCACCTATATGCAGCTTCCACTGCTCTCCCTGTCCGGTGACTGCACACTATTCCTCTCTGCTCCATACATGTCTCATCCTCCCAACAGTCTCCTTTCCCCTCCTCTCCGTCCACTCCCCTTCCTCCAACCAGAGGTCAGCAGGCTGATATCCTATAGATGTATAGAACCAGAAAGTGCTTCCAATATACGGTCACTCTGCATTGCCAAGTCCAATCCATTCCTCTCCAAAGAGTGGACCTTAGTTATAATTTATGGGAAAGGGCAGCATCAGGGCTGGGGGCCATGCTCTCAGAGGAACCCCAAAACCGCTGGACCATCAATTGAGGTCTTTTAGTGGAGATCTCGTAATGCACCCCTTTTTATTCTTGTGTTGCCAGTGAGACTCCTCTCTGTGCACTACATTGTGGCTATCGCTGGTGGTGGCTGGGCACCATCCAGTTCTTCTGGTCCCAAATCGATGTAGGCACCCACTCTTGTGGGTCTCTCTGTCTTCTCGGTTGTCTTTACCGCATGTCATTTTGGTCCTCGGTGAGCATCCGTTCCTACTGAGTTGGGACCATTTGCTGTGTCCTCAGATGGCAGCTTGGCAACTTTTAAGACCCCAGACGCCACTTACCAATGTGGGGTGCAGAGAGCTCTCTTAGCAAAACGCTAGTTGTGCCACTTGGCCTGGAATTCGCCTAAGAGCAAGGTCCCCTGCCCCCCGCCCCAGCTACTTTATCCTTGCAGTATTGAGTTAAGATGGAAGGAGTACTCAAGTTATGCTGAAGTCCTCTTAATGTTGTTCTTGTTTCTAATGTGTGCTGTCACCGCTTTCTCCCAACTAGATTTCTAGTAACTATATAAACTAAGCCCCCCCTCCCCTCCCTTGCAGCTGTCAAAGAGTCTTTTCTTCTATATACAAGTCTGTTTTTGAGATCTTATGTAGAGGTCTCATACAGTATTTGTCCTTTTGTCGCTGACTACTTTCACTCAACATAATGTCTTCCAGTTGAAACCAGGTTAGGAGATGTTTCCTGGAATCATCGTTATTCCTTATCATTGCATAGTGCTCCATTGAGTATATATACCATAGTTTACCTATCCATTCTTCTATTGTTGGGCATCTGGGTTGATTCCATCTTTTTGCTATCGTGGACTGTGCTGCGATAAGCATTCTGGTGCATGGGTCCGTTGGTGTGAAAGGCCTTGATTCTATAGGATATATTCCAAGTAGTGGAATTCCTGGGTCAAATGGTATATGAGTATCCATTTTTTTAAGGAAGCACCAGATTGACTTCCAAAGAGGCTGGACCATTTTGCAACCCCACCAACAGTGTAGGAGGGTTCCACTTTCTCCACAGCCTCTCCAGCATTTGTTGTTTTGTGTTTTCTGGATCATGGCCAATCTTGTTGGGGTGAGATGGTATCTCATTGTTGTCTTGATTTGAATTTCTTTAATAACTAAAGATCATGAACATGTCTGCATGTGTTTTTTGGCTGCCTGGATCTCCTCTTTAGTGAAGTGTGGATGACCTTTTATTTTAATAATAAAATCCTTTGATGTACAAAAATGTTGAACTTTATGAGGCCTAATTTATCAATTTTATCTTTTGCTGCTTGACCTTAGCTATTGTATCTGATAATATATCTTATAGATCCCACTTCCTTACCTCCACAATTTCTGCTAAGAATTTAGTTTTCACATTTAGGTTATTGATCCATTTTAAACTTTTCTTGTTTGCAGTGTGAGGTTTGGATCCTGAATCATCAATCTGCCTATGGAAACCTAGATTTCCTGACATTTTCTTGGTAATTTTTTTCAAAGATTTAAGAAAAATAATTCCTTCTTTGAGCATGTACACAGCAAAAGATAAACCAGCTCAGCTGTTACTGTATGTGCAAGCCAGTGATATTGATTATACTCTTTAAGTTGTGCAGTCATTCTTACCCTTGTTTTCTGTCACCATTAACATGAACACACTACCCCCTGTAGTTTCTTTGTAATCTTTTGAGTTTCTGTTGTCCCTTTTATTCTATATGCCAGACAACCCCATTGCTGTTGAGTCAATTTTGACTCAGCCACCCTATAGGACAAAGTAGAACTGCCCCACAGAGAGTCCAGGGAGCACCTGGCAGATTTGAACCACAGACTTTATGGTTAGCAACTGTAGCACTTAATCACTACACCACCAGTGTTTCCTTTATTCCTTACAGATAGTTCTTAAAATAGGGTAACACTCAAGAAAAACATTTTTTACTAGTAAAGTAAAACTATTGTTTGGTGTTAAGGAAACTTCTGGGCATGTTTTTGGTTTAAAGGTTAAAGACTACCACATGGCAGAAGTTTTATGGTTTCACTGGCTTCTGTGGAAACCCTGGTTGCATAGTGGGATAAGTGCTACGTCTGTTAGCCAAAAGGTCGGCAGTCAAATCTGCCAGATGCTCCTTGGAAACTCTATGGGGCAGTTCTACTCTAACCTCTAGGGTCGCTATAAGTCAGACCTGACTTGACCACAGTGGGTTTGGTTTTTCTTGGCTCTGTGGTTCCAAAAAGCATGGATACCTTGAGAATTTGAAATTCTGTTTGCATTTTCTCCCTTATACTCAGGATTCTTCTGCAGAAGTTTTGATCAAAATGTTCAGTAATGTTAGCCAGGTACCATGCATTTCTTCTTGTCTCATGTTGAAGAAGGCAGTTGTTCACAGAACTAATTAGCCAAACATTCCATATCCTATTCTGTTCTTTCTCTTCCTTTGTTGTTCCAGGTGAACAAAGACCAGCTGCTGTGACTTGTGTGGCTGCATATAAGCTTTAGACACCAGACACTACAAAACAGATTAGCGGGCTGAATGAAAGCACGGAACACGTTTTTAGTCCAGTTCACTAGAATGTCTGATGAATTTATGACCCTAAACCTCCAAAGCGACAACCAAATCCTATGAGATGTTTGGTTGTACATAAGTAGACTCAACAGATGCTCTTTTTTTTTTTTTTTTTCACCATTGTAAATTGTATCTATTGGAAAACTTATACCAATTCTACTTTTTAATGATGTACAATTTATTGAAAGAAATTACAATAATTGGCTGTGCAACCCTACAATGCAAGTTTTCTATTGCCTTTAACCTTTCGCTTCCTTTTTTCTCCTCCTTTCTATCCCAGGTAACCACAGATAAACCTTGGTCGTCTTACATTTTCCTTTTCTTGTCTTTTTGCGTAACTTAAGTTACACAATGTTTGTTCATTTGTGATTGACTGATTTCACTCAGCATAATGTCCTAGAGCTCCAACCATACTGTAACATGTACCAAACTTCATTTCTCCTACTGATTGAGTGGTACTCCATTGCATGGATGTACTAACATGTTTTTCCCTATTGATGGGCATTTAGGTTGCTTCCATCTTTTGAATAATGTATTCACATTACTACAATTCACAGTACTACAGTGAACATTGCTATACAAGCCTGTTTTTAAGTTCTTTTGGGTATATACCTAGGAGTGGAAATGCTGGGTCATATGGTGGTACTGTTGTGTGAGCAATAGGCTGCTAACCAAAAGGTTAGTGGTTGGAAGTCACCAGTTTCTACTTAGAAATCCTATGGGGGTAGTTCTACTCCGTAATATAGGGTTGCTATGAGTCACAATTGACTAGAAGGCATTTTTTGTTGTTGTTCCTGCTGTAGAATGATATTTCATTGGTGGCTTTGGTATTAATCCCTCTAACAGTTAATGACAGTAAACATCTTTTCACGTGCTTGGTAGTCATTTGAATGTCTTCTTTAGTGTAATGTCTATTCAGGTCCTTTCTTAGTTCTATGATTGGCTTATTCTTCTGTTTCCTGTTAAGTTTTAGATACATTTTAGTTAGTTTCTTTTTTGATAAATAGCTTCATAGAACATTATCTCAGTTGACAGTTTGTCTTTTCACTTTTTTGGCAAAGTATTTTGATGAGCAAAAGTTTTTAATCTTCATAAGGTTTCATTTATTTATTTTGCTTTTTGTCATTTGTACTTGTGGTATTATATTAGTAGATAGTCCAATGTTAAAAGCTATGCCTGACAGCATTGTCCCTGAAATTTTCTAAGAATTGTATGGTTTTAGTTTTCATATTTAGTCCCTTAATCCATTTTGAGTTTACTTTTGTGTATGGTGTGAAGCATGTATCCTGTTTCATATATCTGAATGTGGAAATCCAGTGTTTCCAATACCATTTATTGAAGAGACTTTTCTTTTCCCACTGAATGGACTTAGCACCCTTGTCAAAAATCACCTAAGCATAGATGTATGACTTTATTTCTGGACTCTCAATTCTATTCCCTTGGTCTATATAGGTAGTTCCCAATTTATGATGCACTTTGGTTATGATAAACCATGTCTGTGTTGTTTTTTTGGTACATCTTTAGTAATATGTATCACATACAGTGTTGCAAAGTGCTATTTGCTGTTGGTATCATTCTCATGCCAACCACCAAAGACAAAGTTTGGATATATAAAGATATTGATGATAAAAGACAATAATAATGAAAACTAAAAAGAAAAAAGGTACCGATTTATGTCAGGATTGACTTATGATGGTGTCATTAGATTAAAACCCCATTGTAAACAGAGGATTAACCTGTATATCTATTGTTATGCCAGTACAAGGATTTTTAGGTTAATATAGTTACGTAGTATGTTTTAAAATCAGGAAACATGAGTCTTCCTGCTTTGTTCTTCTCTATCAACATTGTTTTAGCAATGTGGGGCTGCTTTCCATCCCATATAAAGTTGAGGATATATATATATTTTTTCCATTTCTGTAAAGAAGATGTTTCCTTAGTTCTTTAAAGAATACTTTTCTTGCTTTTCTGGTTTCTAAAGTAATACAAGGTTTGACAATCAAGTTCACGAACTTGCCACTGTGCACTTATGTCGGCAGCTCTGTGCAAACAACTCAGCAAGGTTTCATAACCTTGGTATATTAGTATCTCACGGCTGTGTTCGTGTTGACATGTGGTGATGTCTCGTTGAATGTCATTCATTATTGTTGTGAGTTTTGTGTGCCATCATGAGAATTTAGGAGCTTGAATTCGAGCAATGAGCAAACATAAAATTTCTTGTTAAAGTTGGCAAGAGTGGGAATGAAATCAGGGACATGTTAATCCAAGTTTATGGGGATAATGTTATGAAGAAAACGGCAGTGTACAAATGGATTAAACGTTTTTCTGAAGGGAGAGAATGTCATCGGTAAAAAGAGGTCAGGGCAGCCAGTAAAGAGCAGAACTGACAAAAACATTGCAAAAATTATCAAATTGTATGTCAAAATCATCTCCTGACTATGAGAAACATAGCAGACCAAGTAAACATTGATAGAGAAACAGGAAAATAAAAATCATAACCAAAGATCTTGCCATGAGAAAGGTGTATGAAAAATGGTCCTGAAAAAGCTCACTGATGAACAAAAGCTTGCTAAGACCTTTTGGAGAGGCAAGACGATGGTCTGGGCCACGTTATCACTGGTGATGAAACATGAGTGTACCAATATGACCCTGAAACGAAGTGTCAAAATGCACGATGGAAGTCACCCAATTCTCTAGGACCAAAAAAAGTCATGTCAGTCCAAATCAAAAGTCACAACGGTGTTGCTAACCTTTTTTGATATCAGAAGGATTGTTCATCATGAATTTGTACCAAGTAGGCAAACATTAACCAAGTTTACTATTTGAAAGTGCTGAAAAGGCTGAGTGAAAAAGTTAGGTGAAAATGACCCAAACTTTTCACCAACAACTTATGGATCTTGCATGATGACAATGCACCAGCTCAGACGGCACTGTCTATGAGGGAGTTTTTAACCAGTAAACAAATGACTGCATTGAAACACCCTCCCTATTCATTTGTTCTGGCTCCCAATGACTTTTATCTCTGTCCAGAGATGAAGGAAATGTTGAAAGAAAGACATTTTGGTGACATTCAGGACCTCAAGAGTAATACAGCAACAGCTCTGATGAAGACTGGAAAGAGTTCCAAAACTGCTGCGAAGGGTGGAGTAGGCGATCCTGTGGGTGTATAGCTTCCCAAAGGGAGTACTTCGAAGGTGATGGTAGTGACGTTCAGCAATGATGTATGTAGCACTTTTTCTAGGATGAGTTCATGAACATAGATTGTTAGACCTTGCACATATTCATTATGGATAATTTGGAAAGAGACAAATAAAAAGAAGCGAATATAAATCATTCTTAGTTTTACAACCATAGAGAGCATTGTTAACTGACATTTTGGTGAATATGTTTCTAGATTTGTAAATGATTTCCAGTGTACAAGAAGTATTTCTTTTTAAACCCAACTGGGTCATAATCTTCATCAGTTCCTTGGAATATTTCATGTTATTAAATATTATCCCTGTTAACATATCTCTGTCATACAGCACAGTTTAATTCCCAACTAGTGAACATATAGATTTTTGTATTTTTCCATTGTTAAAAATAGCCTGCAGTGAAGTCATTCTTATGTAACAACATCCCTGTCATTTCCTTAGAATAAATTCCTAGAAGAGGCATTGCTACCTCAAAGAGTATGACAAATTTTAAGACCATTGATACACATGGCCAGGTCTCCCTCAAGAAAGTTGTAGCAAATCATACATGGTCCCTGAGTGTGATCTACTGACTCTGATTGTGTGTGTGTGTCCACACACAGCCAATTTTGTCAGTGGAAGATACAGCCTTATTCTTGTTTTGCATTTATTTGATAACTAGGGACATTCCTTGTTTTCTATCATTCCCCTTGCTTTTATCAGCAACAGATGATTCAATTCAAAATCTGGGCCCTTGGACCTATTGCTCAGAACCCACATCCACTTTGTCTTCAGCCAGTGATGACTGTCCTCACCCTGTGACTCATCGTAGGACTTGCTTCTGCTTCCTACAAGAAGCTGTCTCTGGTTCCTTCTACCTCTGATCACCTCCTTGCTGGGGGAGCTTCCAGGAAGAATGTGGACAGTTGGCTACACATAAATAGCAGGATAACATGTACCTTGTCTTGCCGAATGAAGAAGCTGCCCTCCTGTGATTAACTTTGGTGCCCTCTGTCTCACCCTGTACTCTGCATGTGGGAGAGGTCTGTGATACTTGTGAGTAAATGCTAAGAGAGGAAATAAGGGCACTTTGGGGACCACTATTCTTTGACTGCATAGATGGCTTAATTGTGGAGACCTGTACATGGCTATATTAATAAAAGACCATGAACCAAAAGTCACTGTGAATGCCACCCGGGATTTCTTTTCAGACTGTGTGTCTGACAGAGTTTTCAGCTTTCATAGCATAGCTCAGAAACATAAGGCATTCTGATTTGACAGATTCCCAATGACTTTATCTCTCTCTGATAATTTTTTTCTCCTACTCAGAGCCAAGGAGCTTCTATTACTTGAAATATGTTGTGGTTTCCAGTTAATATTTATTAAAAATGGAGTAGTGTTTATTTTGTCTTTTTTCCTGTTTTATATTGTGCTAGAGTTCCTGGGTAGTACAAACGGTTAATGCCTTTGGCTGCTAACCAAAATGTTGGAGGTCAAAGTCCACATAGATGCTCCCTGGAATAAAGGCTTGGTGATTTACTTCTGGAAAACCATCCACTGAAAATCCCATGAAACAGTTTTACTCTGACGTACAGGGAGTCACTAAGATTCACAGTCAAATTGATGGCAAATGATATAGATTGTGCTAATTCAAGACCAAACCAAACCCACTACTGCAGAGTTGATTCTGACTCATAGCAACTGTAAAGGACAGAGTATAACAGATCTATAGAGCTTCTAAGGAGTGCCCAGTGGGTTCAAACTGCTGAACTTTTGGTTAGTAGATGTAGCACTTAACCACTATCCCACCAGCATTTCCATTGTCAAGACAGGCAGTACAAATTGTACTTTCATGCTTTCTTTTTGAAATTATGGGAGGGAGCACAAATGTTACGTCATGAGGAGTCCCTTAAGAAAGTATGTGACTATATCAGTGGAGAAAGGGCAGCTCTTGTTGACATTGTCTTACTTTCAGTGGTTATAGATTTAATGCTTCCAGTGTCTCGAAGGCCTCTAGTGGATTGGATTTATAACGACTTCTGTCTATATAGCCATTGTTGTAAAACCGGCTCTGCTTTCTCTGGGACCTGTCACTTGCCTTCTGGCTTTGCAGGAGCAGGAACTAAAGACTGCCAAGCACTTATTTGTGTCACACATTCTACGCTGAGCCCGGAAGTTATTTTAACATTGTTATTATTACTTAGCTCCACTCAGCCACTACCAGTGTCTAAAGTAGTTCCATGAGATAAGACCTGTTTGTTTTCCCCACTTGTGTTAATATTATTAAATGGAGATTGAATCTACATGCAGTCTGTGATGGTTAATTTCATGTGTCAATTTAGCTAGGCTGTGACGCCTAGTTCTTTGATCAGGCCTCAGTCCATACCCTGTTATGAAGTCATCACATGTGATAACTCAGTTGGCTTTAAGTGAAAGTAAAGCAGGTTACCCTCCGTAGTGCGGGTGGACCTCATTCAATCTGCTGAAGTCCTTAAAAGCAAAAAGGGATCTTCCTCCAGGACGTATTCTGCTTCCGGACTATGAATAGTCATTCTGCCAAAACTACCTCATTCTTCACTACTCCTGTCACTTGACCTAAAGATGTTGTGTCATAAGCCAGCAGGAATCGTCACCCTGCCATTTGACCCACAGATTTTGCATTTTACAGCCACCACAATTATGTGAGCTAATCCTTTAAAATAAATTCTCTCTTTTTATCATCTACTCTCAGTCATCTATCTATCTCACTCGTTCTGTTTCTGCAGAGTACCTTGGCTAAGACACAGTGTAACATATGTTCTCCTTCCCCATATGACAATTATTATCTATGCCTTCAAACAAATAAATGCCCTTACTCTTCCAGGAATAGTAAGATTTTTGTTTGTAACCATTGCTTTTCAAATAAAACCAAGGCATCTTGAGCAGGTGTTCTCTCCATGAAATAATTAAAACAGCTCCCTGGAGGTCTTTTAAATACCAGAGGAAAAAAATGAGGCATAGAGATTTAATTTGGAGTAACTTACTTATTAAAATAGAGGGAAACATAATCTGGCCACTTCAATTTATGAGGCTGCACAAAAATCCACTAGCAAAGAATGATAGTCTTTAATAGTGTTTCCTGAGGGTGGTATGGAGACTGCTTACATCAGGATTTTGGAGAACTTGTGAAAACTTTCAAATTCTTGCCTCTACCCCACACTTACTGAGGTCTCTGAGAGTGGAGCCTGGGGTATACTTCTACTGACCATTCAGATCATGCCTATGCACACTAAAGTTTGCGGAACTATGCAGAGATTGATGATACTCTGGAGAGAATCTGAATGTGATATTGTCTTTTTAAAACTCTGTGTCATTGTCCAAGACCTGCCTCCCCTTCTAAAATGAAAGCTCTATAAGCATAGGGACTAAGGAAGAGCTCACCCTTTACCCAGGGTCCAGCATAATGTCTGACACATAGAAGGCTTTTGGTAATAATGTGAAAGAACCAATGAGTGAATCAAGTCAACTCAATTTCCAGTGCTGCAGGAATCTCTCTAAATCCAATAATGTCTTAGCAGAAAAGTTATAGAAAGTATGTTTCCTTAAGAAGGAAGAATCAGACTCTTCGGAGAAATGAGGTAGACACCCTGTTCTAATTCTAAAGTAGAGTTTTTCAGACATTCTCAGAAGTGTCCAAATAGTAGAAATGAACATCTTGGTCAGAAAGAATGAAGACTGAGATCCAAAGTTCAACCCAATTCTCATTTCTTTCTTTGTTGGTTCTGGTAATGAAGTTGTTCTGAGACATGAGGTGTGCCGTGCTCTGGGGTCTTCCTCCTGTCCCTCCCCAAAGCCTAACCAGCACAGGCTGAGAGAGTTTTTAATTTATAACTCTGATCCCTTTTCAGGTCTTTGTTCTCACCATTCTCTTCTTTGTGTTTTCTATGGAAGCAGAGGCAGGGACCCCTTCCCTTTGGGTAAAATTGTATCAGCTTGAAATTAGTCACTAAGTGGGCTCTCTGTTTTCAGTTCTGTCAGATAAGTAATTGCAATTCTGTGTCATTTTGCTCTTCAAATTTTTGAAAAGATGGGTTATTCTTCTTAAAAATGTAAGATGTTGGAACATTGTCAGAGCTAAGCCCAAATAGAAGAAAAATAAACTTTTAATTCAAAAGAGAAGAATGCGTTTTTAGAGATTATGAGCCAGTGGATAATTTGGAGGCTCTGAAGTATTCAGCATATGCTGTGTGTTGAAGATTATGGTGGGACCATAAATCCCTTCATAGGATCACCTCCCTGCTCCACAGTAAAGGGAGTTTCCCTGGAGTATGGCTTGTACCACCCTTAGTCTTTTCATCCTACAAGAGATAAAAGGAAAGGGAAGAAAGCAGAGAATTGGGAACCTCACAACATGAAGAAAGCAGCACCAGCAGAAGAGCATGACCTTCAGAGCTGAGGTTCCTGCACCAAGATGAAAAAAGACTGATGTAACACAAGGATTTTCTTCCAGAACCAACAAAGGGGAAAGTCTTCTCCTAGAGCAGAAATCCTGATTGCTGGACTGTGTAAGAATAAACTTACCTTTGTTAAAGCCGTCCATTTTGTGGTATTTCTGTTAGAGCAGCACTAGCTGACTAAAATAAGACTTAACAATTGTACAGGGATTCAGATGAGGAGTGGGCAAGGAGAATGGTATGGTGGAGGGGGAAAGGTTTCTCCCCAGATAGAAGAATATGTAGGACATATACTCCAGAGAGTCAAGTGACGCTGGCCTTGTAACTGTACCTCAACCTATAGCTGTCCTTGGGTGAGATACTTGATGTATGTGTCTTAGTTTTGTCATCCTTAGAATAGGCTATGAGAGAAGGTAGCTGAGCTATACGAAATCTACAAAGTGCTACATAAATGACAAAGTAGTGCTGTGACTGAGAACAGGGACTTTAGGATGGGATTAACTGACGTAGTTTTAGTTTTGACTGTGCCGCTTGTATGACCTTGATCAAATTATTTAACAGCTCAGAGTCCTAGCTCCTCTTCTGTGAAAAGACAATAGCAAAATACTCAACTTGAAGAATGGGGTGTGGGAAGACTCTGAAATGGGGCACATGAAGCACCTAGAACAGTGTACAGGAAAATGAGAAATACTCGGTGAGCGTTTGCAGTGATTATATCTATACTCCATGTCTGTGCTCAAATTCTATGGGCCACAGAAAGGCATGCTGAAAAACTGACTTCTGATTGCAGGACCACACTTGTGTCTTTTATTGTTTTCTTGTCTTATTGTTCTTATTTCCTCACTGTGATTTCAGATAAACTACTTGTACCCAAACCGTAAGAGCCCTGGTGGTACAGTGACTAAGTGTTTGACCGTTAACTGAAAGGTTGGCAGTTGGAACCCCCTAGCTGCTCCACTGGAGAAAGCTGTGGCAATCTGCTTCCATAAAGATTATAGCCTTGGAAATTCTGTAGGACAGCGCTGCTCTGTACTATAGGGTTCCTATGAGTTGGAAATGATCCTGAGGACAATAAGATTCTAGTTTTACTGAACACCTTATCTTAGGGTCCACTTTTAGAGGAACCCAAACCAAGAGAGATACAGCATTATGAATTTAGTCCAGGCATTCAAAGTCTTAACATTCTCTTTATTGGTCACCATCCTTTTTGTCATCACCAATGTTGCTTCATTATTGCTAGAGCCAATAAGATTGCAGGTTATACTAAAATAACTAAAAGCTCCAAACAGGGGAAAAGGAGAATCTTGTTCCCTTCTTCTGAGGTTAGATGTATCTGGGGTTCACTTTTTATGGCCTCACTTAAAGCAGACTCTATTGATAAACTGCTGTATATATGGGCAGAAAATGGAAGCCTCTCATGTAAGAAACATAGAAAAGAACTAGAAGGCTTAGGAGAGGCATAAGAGCTGTCTTTCAGTTTTCAAATGCTATTATTGAGAGAGGGATTCCCTAATATCCAACTTGAGGTCCTGTCTCTAGTGAAACGCTCATGTTATTATTGTTACCTGTCATAGAGCTGACCTCAGCTCATGGCAACTCCATGTATTACAGAGCAGAAATATTCCCTTGAGTTTCCTTGGCTGTAATCTTTACAGAAGCTGGTTTCTGGGCCTTTTCTTCAGTATAGTGTTTGAGTGAGTTTGAACTGCCAACCTTTGGGTTAGCAACCTATCACAAACCACTTGCACACAAACATTCTCAACACTCTTTAAACTATAAGCTTCACTGGGACAAGCACCAAGTTTGTCTGGCTTATTATTTCTTCCTCATTGTCTAGCATGCTGCTGGGTAAATTTTAGGCACTCAATAGATATTAACTGGTTGGATCAGTGAATGAATGGGACTAAGGCAGTCTCATACTGTCCAAGCATGGACCACTAACTTGAAATTCATCCTCCGAAATGGAGGATACTGAAAGAACAAAAAAGAGGTAGACAACTTCAGTGTGGTGGCAAAGGAGTTTATTAGAGACATTTATATGCGAGGCAGTTCCTGGTGGCCACATCCTTTAGAGGGGTAGCAGACAGTAGTGGCCTACATACCAGGGACTTAAGTAAGAATAATTTGGCAAACTGTAGTGAACTAGTAGACCACATAAGAATGCTCATGTTTGACCTTGCAAAACTTGTTCCCCTTCAGACCACCCCTTGAGGTTGGCTCTTACAATATGACACATCTTCAATCTTGTGCTATAGTACAAAAGACACAGTTCCCTTCCCCCTGAGAACAGATGTACAAGTGGTATGGGTGAGACACTGTACGGTGCCCATGCATGTGAAAGACAGAAGAATTTACTGTATACCCAGAACAGGGGGAGGTCTTCTCTAACAAGGAGAAGGAACTGGAAGAAGGTGACTCAGTTCTCTGATCCCTTATCAGAGAATGTTCTGGGCCTAATACTTTTACTTAAGTAGCCTGGATGGGAGGTGTAGAGGCTGGCTATGCCAACACATGCCAATTTGTAAGCTTATCCAAGTTCTGTTTTATCCCCATTATTTCAGAGTCTTATTGAACTTCCTCTCAAGTAGAAATTTATCCCTGCTTGAAAGATCAAAGCATATCACATCATTGTGGCTGATTTCCATGGTTGATGGTCTATCTCTAGGAAAATCATTTTTAGAAAAATTTATCTGAAAATAAGATGCAAAGTTTAGTGGTTCAGTAGCATAGCTTGGAGTCTATTTTTCAGAATATGCTTTATGGGTCAGAAACCAAAATATAAAATTGGAATCAATAATGAAAAAGTGCTACCACATTTTTCAGATCCAAAGATCTGGAAATTGAATCCTCAGCCTAATCTATTGCTAAGTACCCTGAGATAGTGTGGGGAAGGAAGGGGTATGAGTGAAAATTTTGATCAGAAGGATTATACATCCAAAGGATCCCACATAGTTTTCTGGTCTCTAGAGCATTCAATGTGGAAAGAGACTTTGGAGATCATTTGATCTAATACTTTCATCTTTAATATGGAGCTATTTGGGCCCCAAAAGTAAAGTACCTGGTTCCCACTAATGCATTTTGTTAGTGTCAGGACAGGTGTCCCTACTCTATAACTTCTTTTGTCACCATGCATTGTGCTTAGTTAAGAATGCTTCTTCCTCTAGAAATCAAAGATGAGCTAAAGGTGTTAAACTGCCTTTCTTCAATTTCTTCCACCTAGAAAGAACCCTCTCCTCCACAGTCATTCTGGCCAGTAGCAGATGTTCCTTCCCACTTATCTCCCCATTTATGTTTTCTCTTTAGTCCAAACTATCTCTATTTAACTTGTAATGAACATTTACATCTCGGCATTCTGACAGCTTCTAGCAAAATAACAACCAGGAAAATCAAGTGGAGGAGGGCATCCTGGAATTTCAAAGACTAAGGAAATACCCAGATTCATTGATCTCTTGCTCATATTTCTACGATTAATGCACTTAAACATGTAAAATACAAGGCTAATCTCAAGCAGCTGTTCCTTTTTGAGGCCTTTGGTATCAGCTGCCTTGACTTGACTTTTTGAAAGTCTACTGATTGATGGCTCTCTTTAATCTCATTTTTTTTTTTTGCATTCATTGTGTGTTCCTAACTAGATCTTTAAGGCTGAGTGATTTGAAGGACACTAGAAAGCTTTTCCATCTTGAATTATGTTTCCTTCACTTATTAAACAAATTAGAATTAGGCATATCATTCTCTACATAAAGGCATTATGGCCCCAGGACTCTCCTATAAAAGACACATAACTAGCACAGATCTAAACTTTAAACCTTGGATAAGTTTAATAGAAAAGCAAGTTTTTATCTCAAAAATCTGAAAATATGGTTTATTCACGAATGTGAAGCAAGACAGGACAGTTTTGACAGACTAAGGTTTAAAATATATGCTATGAGTTCAGTAAAGGAAATGGACAATATGAGACAAAAGTAGGAAGAGTGAGTAGTAAATAGGCAGCTATTATTGTACTTGATTAAAACTTATCCCTATTTCTTACTCTGCACAGGGTCAGACTTGATTAAAAAGATGAGATTTTGGAAGTATAACTTCCTTTTCTTCCTCAGCAAACACTTTATGAAATATTATGAGTAGCATTTAGAAGGAAAGGTGGGGAAAGAAGAAAGAGAGAGACGCAATGTTTGGTTTCCATTCTAAGAAATTCATAGTATAAACATGGGGAAACACATAATTAAATAAGGCAGAATTAAATGTAGTCTACAATAGAGGGGCAGAAAATCAGAAAAAAAGAACATAGAAAAATGCAGAAACCCTGAGAATGATGCAGGATATAACAAAAAGCAAAAAATAGTGAGTGATCAGAGCTCTAGAACAAGGGAGAAAAATAGAAAAGAAACAGAGGATTACTGAACAACCCCTGACAGAAAAATTCCTTAATATCATGAAAGATGAAAAGCTACTATCTGAGAAACTCAAAGAACCCAATATATGGTAGACCTCAAAAGAAAATCACCAAGGCATGTTATAATCACGTGCTCTAAAACCAAAGACAAAGAAAGAATCCCGAGAGGAGCTCAAGAAAATCATATGCATAAGGGAAATGATAAGTCTAAGCTCTGATTACTCAGCAAAATCCATGCAGGCAAGGAGACAATGCAGTGGGATGGCATATATAAAACCTTGAAAGAAGAAGGAAAAAAAAAAAAAAAAAAAAAACCCTGCCAATCTAGAATAATATATCCTGCAAAACTCTCAATCAAATATGATAGTGCTATTAGGACCTTTCCAGATTAACAGACTGTAGGGAAATATGTAAACACCAAACCAAACTTACAAGAATTTTTAAGGGGAGTCCTTCAGTTTGAGAACAAACTACATGAGGTGACAGCCTGAATGTAGGTCACAAGACTACACCAACCAGATACCAAATTAGGAAGCAAACTCTCAAGGGTTAATCAAAACTGAAAGATTTACAATTGGGAATCAGAAAGATTAATCAATAAAAAGAGGGAAAATTTACAATAAAAGAGGGAATAAATGGTGTAGTTATAGAACTTTCTAATGGAGAGAAAGGTAAGGTGATACAAAGTAGCAAAAAACTGATTCAAACTTGCAAGGTGAGGGTAAATTTCAAGGTAACTACAAAGAAGTTAACAAGGCCACTCATCAAAATGAAGAAGAAAAATATTAAGTCTCCATAAACACAAGATCTACAAAAAGAAATGAAAAGAAAATCCATAAACAAAAGCAATTCACCACAGAAAAGTAACAGAAACAAAGAAAGCATCAGCAGTACAAGGAAAAAAAAAACACTAGCATTAATAAACTCATACCTATTAATAATTACACCAGACATAAACAGCCTATATGTTGCCATGAAGAGACAGAGAGCAACAGAATGAATCAAAAAAGCCAGAATCCATCAATATGCTGTCTACAAGAGACATACCTCAGAAACAAAGATGTAAATTTATTAATGGTCAAAGGATATAAAAAATAACATCAAGTAAACCCCTACCAAAAAAATAGAAGTGACTTCAAAGCAAAATCCACCATAAAAGACAAAAAAAGCCATTATATAATGATTAACAAGATAATCCATCATGAAGACATAACCATAATAAATATCTGTGCACACAATGACAGAGTTCTAAAACACATAAATTCCAACAGGCACTGAAAAGAAAATTGACAGTTTCACACGAATAGCATGAGATTTCAACATACCACTCTTAGTAGAGAACATCTAGACTGAAACTCATCCAAAATATAGATCTAAAGGCTACAATGAGCCAATCTGACCTCACAGACATATATAGAACACTAACCAGCAACTGCAAATACACATAGAGCACAACTTAGGCCACAAAGTTACTCTCAATATAATAGAGGAGCAGAATCCCTGGGGAGTCACAAACGGTTAACACTTTTGGCTACTAATCGAAAGGATGGAGTTTCAGGTTTACCCAGAGGCTCTGCATAAGAAAATTCTGGTGACCTCTTCCAAAAAATCAGCCATTTAAAACCTTATGGATCACAGTTCTACTGTGACAGCAACTAGTTTATAACAGATAGTATGCTAATAAAGAGGACAGTTTGGGGAGGAAATGGTAAATTCTGGTAGACTGGTATGCCAATTCTGCTTCAGTGTCATCTCTGTGTCACCTCCCTTCATCCATAGGGAGAAGGATGGACTTCCTTTAGTGATAAGGCACACTGAGAGGCCATTTGCCTTCAAACCATGTTCTGGGTTGAGGACAAATGGCTGTTCTGCCTTGGCCATGCTACCATAGGTCCTTTACTGAATGTGAAAGCATCTTTGATTCCTCCTGTCTGCACTACCCCATTAGCTAATACCTGGAAAGTAGACATTGCTATCTTCACCTTTCCTATTTCCTTAATCGTTCTGTCTGTAGATTTCAATGTATTGATAGAGAGGGAAACTATTACTTTTCTATGTTAGCCCCAAATGCAGACAGTGGGTAAATCCACAAATGCTGATACAACTCAAGGTAATCAAATTCCAGAATTTAAGTTTTTAATTGCTTCATTATACTTGTCTCCCAAGAAAATTCCAGATGGAGACTCCTGTTGTCGGACATCCTCGGCTGAATTTTAAGGAACGACAACCTCTCCTGGAGAAAACAAACAACAAACAAATAAACAAACAAACAAAACACCAGCCCTCTTAAACCTTCTCCATTAATCTTTACCTTAATCCATGGATTTGCCTTTATTTTAGTTAACTTGAGTTCTTGGTCCAATCATGCAAATATCCCAACTGTACTGAGTTGGGAAGCTGTCTCTATCTTAGCTTCTGAGGTCTGGTATTTATAAGAGACTTCATACAGTTTGAAGATTCTCTGGAAAAGACTATCTCTAAGACAGTTGTCACCATAAGTTATGACACTGTGAGTTGTAAGAGTATAAGCACTGTCTCCGTTGACTAATTCTTAGCAGCTCCTACTGTTCTGTTCTTTCAGGTTGTCTTTGGTCTTCTCATTTTGATCTTAGTTTTCTTTTTCTTTTTGTCCATGTCTATCTAAGGAATTAGGTTGAGGGTTTTTAAGGGTTTGGTTTCTTGCCTCACAGTTGTTGTTAGGTACTGCCAAGTTGGTCCCAACTCATAGCAACCCTATGCACAACAGAACAGGATACTTCCTGATCTTGTGCTACTGTTCACAATCATTTTTATGCTTAAGTCCATCATTGCAATCGCTATGTGAATCCATTTCATTGAGAGTCTTCCTCTTTTTCACTGACCCTCCACTCTACAAAGCATGATGTCCTTCTCTGGGGTCTGGTCCCTCCTGACAACATGTCCAAAGTATCTAAGACACAGTCTTACCATCTTTACTTCCAAGGAGAACTTGGGTTCTTCCAGAATCAATCTGTTTGTTTTTTTTGGCAATCCATAGTATATTCAACACTCTCCTCTAATCCCGCAAGGTATCAGTTCTTCTTCTGTCTTCCTTATTCATTGTCTGGCTTTCACAGGCATTATGACACAATGGAAAATACCATGGCTTGGGTCAGACACTCCTTAGACTTCAAAGTGACAACTTTACTTTTCAACACTTTAAAAAGATCCTTTGCAGCAGATTTTCCCAATGCAATGTGTCTTCTGGTTTCTTGACTGCTGCTTCCATGAGAGTTGATTGTGGAACCAAGTGAAATGAAATCTTTGATAACCTCAGTCATTTCTAAATGAAATCCTTGACAAACTCAATCATTTCCCCATTTTTCATGATGTTGCTTACTGGTCAAATTATGAGAATTTTTGTTTTCTTGATGTTTAGGTGCAATCCATACTGAAGGCTGTGGTTTTTGATCTTCATCAGTAAATGTTTCAAATCCTCTGTACTTCCAGCAAGCAAGGTTGTGTCATCTGCTTAACAGGTTGTTGATGAGTCTTTCTCCAATCCTGACGTGTCATTCTTCTTCATGTCATCCAGCTTCTCAGATTATTTGCTTGGAATACAGATTGAAAAGGTATGGTGAAAATATACAACCCTGATGCACACCTTTCCTGACTTTAAACCTTTCAAGGTCTCCTAGTTCTGTTTTCACAACTGACTCTTGATTTACATATAGAGTACAATTAAGTGTTCTGGAATTCCTGTTCTCCACAGTGTTAGCCGTAATTTGTTATAATCCGCACAGTCGAATGTCTTTGTGTAGTCAATGAAACATAGGTAGACATCTTTCCATTATTCTCTGCTTTTAGCCAGGATCGATCTGATATCAGCAGTGATATCCCTGGTTCCACATCCTCTTCTGAATTCAGCTTGAATTTCTGCCTCATTGACGATCCCAGATATCACAACTGGAAATTAACACATGATCACTATTTTACTCATTAGTGGAAAATATGTTTCAGGTTAGGAGAAGAGAACTTTAATTTTGGTGACTCTAAGGACCAGGATTATAAGTAGAAGCTCCTATCAGTGCTGTTATACTCTTTGAAAACTGAGACATGAAAATAAATCTTGCCGTATTCCCATGGAAGAGCTTCACCCTCATATTTACTTTGTATTAGAATCACACTTTGATTTGAAACCTATTCAACTTTGCTGTTTGTACATATTAACATTGTACTCACAATTGCCTGCAAACCACAAACCGTGCTAGTAAACACCCGTGGACTGTGCTCTCCTGCTTACTAAGAAAGGAAGAGAACAGAAAATACGAGGGGTCAGAGTTTAGGGCATGACAAAAGGGGGACAACATAGAGTATCAGCAGAGTTAGGCTGGCTATAAATTTGGGTTTGCATTTGTGGAAATTAGTTATTAAAAAAAAAAAACCCTCAAGCATTTTTAGAGATACTAGGAAAAGGTGAAGCCAAAATTTCTGGCCCCAGTTCAAGCACACACGGGCTAAGAAGTTGGAGAACGGACAGCAGATGACACCTTGCTATTGCACAGTGAATTGCATTCCCCTAAAAGTTTTGTGGAAGTCCTAATTCCTGTACCTGAGACTGTGACCCTGTTTGAAAATAGGGGTTTTCTTTTGCTATGTGAGTGAGGTCACAGTATAGTAGAGTGAGTCCTGCATTTAATCCCTAATGAGTGGTGTCTTATATAAAGGGTTGAATAGACACAGACACACAGGAGACTCCACGTGACACTAGAGGCTGATGCACCTATAAAAGCCTCAAAGGCATGTCAAAGATTGCTGCTGTCACCCAAAACTAGGAGAGCCACAGAAAGAATCATTATAGCCAATGCCCTGATCTGGATTTTTAGACTCCAGAATTGTGAGATAAATTTCTGTTATTTAAAGCCATCTACTTATATTTGTTACAGCAGCACTAAGAAACTAAGACACTTGCTTTGCACATTGCCGAATGGTTTAGAAAGTATCCATTACTTTCACATATTTTCTACCTGATTTTGTAAGATTATTGACCCAGGTGTTACCACTATCTCTAAGGTAAGGAGACTGATGTCTTTTGTTTTTTAATGCTTGTCTATATTTATAAGCTAATAACTTGAAGAACAGGGCATGGATGTTAGTTCCTTTGACTTGTCATTTCAATTTAGCTTCAGATACCTCCTCTCCCTCTGGATTTTCTTTTTACCTTAGTTTGGACTATTGAAACTTTTACGGGTTCTAAAATACCCTATAGAAACCTAGCCCTCATGACATTATGATATGATGGGTTGTTTCCTTGACTCGGTCTTCTGCTGAACTGTGCCATGAGAGAAGTACCCAGTTTGCCAAGGTAACACCTGGGGCCTTACACTTGTTCTGAAGGTATTTGCCGAAGTGGACAGAACTCCAATGCTTTGCTTGTTTTGCCAAAGCCGACAGGATGGAAAAATGCCCAGCATTTACACTGACAGGCTCTATGTCTGGATAGAATAGGCATTTCCAAAGAAGAGCAAGTTACTGGCACTGTCATCTTGAAAAACTCATTATAGATGCTCAAGAAGGATTCACAAGTTTTCCCTAACACAGATCATCACTCTGTTTTTGGAACTGATTTTATCTTGGCTGAGAGGCATTTCTGCCCAGTTGTTAATTCAGGCTGGTGAAGGAATGAGTGATCTGAGGCCTCTGAGCCCACAGAACTTATCCTGTAGCTCTCTCGCCAATGCCCGCAACTATTCAGGAGAGGAGACACGTGTGTCTGTTCCCAAAGCCTGCCGTCCTCTGCCAGGTGGATAATTGTGGTGGTGAAGCTGGCAGAAGGGCCAGATGATGTCTCGTTACCCCAGATGGAAAAGGAGTGCACATTAAGCGAAGATAAACGATGAAAAGGTCCATTTAAAACCCATAACCTGGGTGATTCAAAATTGGAAGTGGATCATAGAGCCTCACTCTCCTTTGGATGATTGTAAATTCCATCCCATTTCTGTGAGATTCTCCAGCATGGCCAGCACAGCCAGAGTCAGCGGGACTCCCAGGTGCAATGCAGAGTCCATCTGTTTGGTCACTCTGTCTGGTGTGAGCTTGGAGAATGACTTGTGTGGGTCGTACACAATCCAATTTGGATTTCCCGAAGACACTGAAGATGTGATTGTGAGTCCTGAATTTGATGAGTCCTAAGAGTTAGAGATTCATTGAGTTCCTCCTGACATCTTCAGTCCCTAAACAGCAGTGGTTGGAGGAATACACCCTGCTGCAAGGCTGAAAAATCTGGTTTAGTGCAGTGCTTGGCTTAGATCTATTGCTGTCCAGTCATATTCTGACTCATACTGATCCTATGCTGGACAGAGTAAAACTGTGTCAGAGGATTTCCAAGACTGTAATTTTTACAGAAGCAGACTGCAGCATCTTTCTCCCACAGAATAACTGGTGGGCTCCAACAGCCAACCTTCCATTAGCAGTGAGGAACTTAGCCACGGCACTACGGGGGCTCCTTTGCCTGGCTTAGAGTAAATATACAATAAATAAATGGTTAATAGTAAGAGTAAACAAACAACAACAAAACCCCCAAGAAACAAAAAGTCCAAACGCATTGCCACTGAGTCAATTCCAACTCATAGCAACACTATAGGATAGAATAGAATTGACCCATAGAATTTCCAAAGAGCACCTGGTAGATCTGAAATGCTGACACTGTGGTTAGCAGATGTAGCAGTTAACACTACCCCACTAGTGTTTCCAATAGCACCAGTAGTAGTACTCAGTCTTTATATTAGCATCTCTACGAACCAGGTGGTATTCTAAGTATTTCTGTTTTCCTCTTCCTTTTTTTCCTTCTTTTCCTCCCTCATTCCTTTCTACCTGCGTGTATGCATTGCTCTTCATGTATCGGGCACTTGTCTGGGAGCTTGGACTATAGCAGTAAACAAGTGATCTTATGCACCTTAAATTCTAGTTAAAATTAATCAGAGCGGAAAGAAAACCTATACTGTCAAGATAGTTCCCACTTACGGTGATTTTTTTTTTCCCCCTACTGAGTGGCTGCTCTGTAAGGTTTTCTTGGCTGTGATCTTAAGGAATCAGATCATCAAGCTTTACTTCTGTGGTACTGCTTGACGAGTTTAAGTTTCCAGTCTTTTGGTAGGTAGTTGAGTATAAAAGATTTGCATCACCCTGGAGCTTTGAAAGGGATATTAAAAATAAAGAATGTAATAGCAAATAGAGATAAGTACTGTGAAAATAAATATAATAACTGTAAATACAACTGGATAATATAATACTAATGGGGATGGGGAGATTCTATTGGGTACGTAGGAAACACTTGTTTATGGGAGAAACTTTTGAACTGAGACTTTCATGAGTAAGAAAGAATTTACCATGCAAAGGTCCTGGGGAAAGTCTTTCAGGCACAGGAGAATTCCAAGGTAAAAGTATCAAATATGTTAGAGTTTGTGGAATAAAAGGATGGTGGTATCTCTGGAGGCACATGAACCATGGAAAACAGTGATGCAGACACGAGGTTAGAAAGATAAGCAGATGGTGGACCATGTAGAGATATTGCAGACAAAAGAGGATGTAACATTAATGCATTATCTTCTTTAACGAACACAGTAATCCCATGATTTAAGTCCTGTTTACCTCATCATTTGTAGACGACAAAAAGTAGAACTTAGAGAGACGAGTAGCTAAAGTAACATTGCAAGTAAGTGGCAACATCCAGAGTCAAACCCAGTGAGTTTGACTCCAGAGCCTGCCCATTTAATTCCAACGTAAGTTCAGGATCATCTATGAGAACATCTTGGAATCATTTTTCTTTTTCATACCTCCAGTCACCCATCAATCCATCTTCCTTTCCCCCTACAAAATGCTGGTTAAGGGCAAGGATGAGGGAGTCAGAGTTAAAAAAGTCTCAGTTAAAACCTTACAGAATTCTATCGCGTGATCTCCAGCATCATGTCTATCACCAACGTTTTATTTTTCCAACTACCAATCGCTCTTCTTAGTTTCCAACTTTTGCATTCCAACCCCAGTAATTATCAATGCATCCTGATTGCATGTTCAATCAATTTCAGACTGGAGAAGCAGGTAAAAATCTTCAATTCCTTCATCTTTGGTCTCAGTGGTTGGTGTGTAAATTTGAATAAGAGTTGTATTAACTGGCTATTCTTCAAATTTATGCATCAACCACTAAAGCCAAAGATGAAGAAATTGAAGATTTTTGCCAGCGTCTGCAGTCTGAAATTGATCGAATATTCAATCAGGATGCATTGATAATGACTGGTGATCGCCTTGTAGGCATATGGATATAATCCTATCACTGACGTCATCCTATTCAAGCAAGGTCTTGAAATGTTCTCTTTGACAATGAATGCAACATTGTTTGTCTTCAAGTTTTCATTCCCAGCATTGTAGATCATAAGATGGTTCAACTCAAAATGAGTCCATTTCAGCTCATTAATGCCTAGGATATCAATGTTTATGCATTTCATTTTTGATGATTTCCAATTTTCTCAGATTTATGCTTATGTGTAGTCCATATCCCATTATTAATGGATGTTTACAGCTGTTTCTTCTCATTTTAAGTCATGCCACATCAGCAAATGAAAGTCCCAAAGGCTTTATTCCATCCATGCATTAAGGTCGACTCTGCTTTGAGGAGGCATCTCTTCTCCAGTCATCTTCTGAGTTCTTTCCAACCCCCAGCCTCATTTTCTTGCATGACATCTGACAATCTTCAGCTGCTACTCGTAACACTTTAATTGGTTGATTCTTTTCAGAACTAGATTTCTGGGTTCTTCTCCCTGGTCTGCCTTAGTCATGTAGCCGCTAGACAGTAGATAAGGAAGGCAGAAGAAGAATTGATGCCTTTGAATTATGGTGTTGGAGAAGAAAATTGAATATATCATGGACTGCCAAAAGAACAAACAGATCTATTCTTGAAGAAGTACAATAAAAGGTATCAATCTCTGGAGAAGGACATCATGCATGGTAAAGCAGAGGGTCAGCCTAAAAGAGGAAGATCCTCAGTGAGATAGACTGACACAGTGACTGCAACAATAGGCTTCAGCGTAAAAATGACTGTGGGTACAGCCCAGGACTGGAGAAGTGTTTCGTTCTGTTGTGCATAGGGTTGCTATGAGTTGGAACCAACTCAAGGGCGTCTAAAAACAAGATAAAAACATAGCTCTGTCTTGATTACATACGTGTTCTGGGAGAACACATCTCATTCCCTAGGGCCTCAGTTTTCTCATCTGTAAAATGACATTAGTAACAGTATTTTCCTTCTAATTCTTAGGATGTTGTCAGAATAAAGGCAGATCACATCTACATGTGGCAAATTCTCTATGAAGTCATAGCTGCCAACCAAACCAAGTGCCATGTCATGTACTCTTATATGTGCAGCCTACTTGTTGCTTCCTTTCTTTCCCTGCCATCACCTGGGTCACAGACCATCCTGTTGCCTCCAACACCTCTTGAGTTAGACTGTCTGGGGATAGAACTCTGGAAGCCACATTTTGATATACTTCTCTAGTAATTCTCATGCAATTCAGAGTTTAAAGACCACCGAAGTAAATCACAAACCAAGACACAAAAGGATCGCTATAGCTGTTAGCATCAGCCTTGAAAATTATAAATATGTTTGAAAGCATACCACAGTTTTAGAGCTACATGGGATTTTGATTTTCATTTGAATTCTCTTTTGATGATGTGCCAGTCCAAATTTCTGTAGAACCAGAAGCTCACCTGGTTTGCAGGCATCCTCATGTTTCTCTGCCTTCACAATGGGGTGGTATGCGTTGCATGCAGGGAATGATGGCTAATGGAGTCTATTCTCGACAAAACTAGAAGATACTTTAGAAATCTAAGTCAAATCAAGACACCTGTGGTAGGTTGAACAATTGCTCCACAAACAGGTCTACGTATTGGTCCTCAGGACTTATAAATGTTACCTTACAGGACAAAAGGGACTTTAGACTTTTGATTAAGGCTCTTGAGATGGGAACATTATCCTAGGTATCTCTGTTGAACACAATGGTCCATATAAGGTGGAAGGAAGAAGAGTCAGCCTCAGAGGAGTAGGTGATGTGATAACAGAAGAGATTGAAACCCTGCATTTTGAAGAATGAGGTGGGGCCATGGGCCAAGGAAAACAGATGGTGACTAAAAGCTGAAAAGGGAAAGGAAATGCTTTTCCCTTCAAAGCCTGCAAAAGCAGCAACCTTTACCTCCATCCTGACTTTAGCTCACTGAAACTGGTTTTGCGCCTCTGACCACCAGAATGGCAACCACTAGGATGGTAAGAGAATAAATTTGTGGTCTTTTAAGCCACAGAGTTTGCAGTAGTTTTTTACAACAGGAATAAAAAATCGAAACAGCATCCATTTATTTCCTTTTACCTGAGTTATCACAATGACTTCCGAGGTCTCATGAAATCTGTTGCCTGTCCTTTATCTCATAACCCTGACCTCCTTCCCTATTGCTTTCTCCTCTGCTCACTCTATTCTGGTATCTCCTTGCTGCTCCTCAGACACCTTTAACATGTTGCCTGCTCTTTGCACTTGCTCCTTTCCATACTCAAAGTATTTCTCTCTCAATCTTTAGTTTCTCAGATCTTGCTTGTCAGCTTCATGGTGAGGACTTTCCCAATCACCCTTCTCAAAAATCACAACATAATTCCTTTTCATTCCTTTGTTCTCCATTCAACTTGCCTGCCTTATTTTATCCACCTGAAAGACTAGTTTTTACTTAGATGTTTACTAGACTATAAGGAGCCTCTTTATGATGCAAATGATTAATATGTTTGGCTGCTAACAGAAAGATTAAAGGCATAAATGTACCTAGAGGTGCCTTGGAGGAAAGCCCTAAGGTCTACCCTTGAAAAATCAGTCACTGAAAATCACATGAGCATATTTCTACTGTGACACAATGGAGTTTCTGTGAGTTGAAATGAGCTGCACAATGACTTTTTTTGTTTGTTTTTTAAAGATCTACTTTATTTGACGCACTGCTGCATCCCTAATACCTACATCAGTGCCTGGCATGTGGTAGATGCCCACAATATTTTTTGTTAATCAGAAGGATGAGTGAACAAGACACTAACTCAGTGGGCAAAGAAAGTGATGGAAAGGCTCCAGAGAGAATCCTGGCTCAGCTAAGTGAGTGTTTTATGAAGTTTAAGAACCAAAGAGGCAGCTGACAAGTTCTGCCAAGGCCAAGTGCTGATTTGACTTACTAACCTGTCTGCATGCAGACATGGGGAAGGCATGGAGAGAAGAGCAAAAGATGTTTACAGCCTTTAAAGCAGTGGCCCCATCCGTTAATATTCATGACACAATAAATTCTCAATCTCTGAATATTAACTATTCTCCCTCATGGACAGAAAAATGCAGACATGTGGAGAAAGAGTTAACATTTCTTCACTCTGTACTGGATTGCCTGTAAATGCTTCAGAAAGTATCAAGGAAATTGATGGCAAACCCATACTTTTCCAGACCGTCCTTCAATAACTTAATGATGATCCATGAACGAAGTTTGACTTCTTTTTTCCAGTGTAAGGTTGTGCTGTATACAACATTAAAAGCTCCTCAGCAGCCATCTATTAGCGATAGCATGATTTTACACACACACACACACACACACACACACACACACACTCCGTATTGTGCAAATGCAAAGGACATTGACACCTTTGGCACACAAGCCACAGATAGGACTTTAAGAAAAAGGCCGAGCGTGGTGCACTGCAGGGACAGTGAACAGTCTCAGCGCATTGTTCAGTTCTAAAGTAGCTGCCTGAAGTTCTGAGACCCCTTCTGGAGGCAAGGGAAAGTCCCATTGTGCTGAATTGGTGTTACCGGCCTTGGGCATGGAGTTTTGGGGTATGCAGATGGTTACAGAGTTCATCTGCTAACCGAAAGGTTGAAGGTTCGAGTTCATCCAGAGGCCCCTCAGAAGAAAGGCCTGATAACCCACTTCAGAAAAATCAGCCACTGAAAAGCCTGTGGAGCACAGCTCTACTCTGGCAAACAATGGGTTACCATGAGTCAAAATCTACTCAACAGCAACTGGCAGCTTTGGACGTAGGAAAGTCACATGTGTTGCAATCTTTCTCTCTTTGAGTAAGAGACAATGTTTTAGAGATTAAAGTTAGTAAAATGAACTCTAATGGGAAGCCACAGCAAACGGAGCTTGCATTCTTTGTTCTTTCGTGAATTGCCACTGTTATCTAACATCCCACTTTAAAACGGAGAGAGAGACAGAGAGAAAGAGGATAAAAGATCTGACTGATTTTGCACAGTGAATGTATGAAACTGCAGAAAGTCCCGAGGTTCACAGCAACTGAAGTGGCCATGCATGGCATATCTAAGTACAGGTACTTATGGAACAGTGTTTAGATGTGTGGCAATTTACGTGGGTGAATAAAAGCCTATTTTCCTTATCCTAGGCTACCATTTCTTATCACACAGGCTATTTACCAGAGAATTGGCTCTCTAGTCACCAAATGGCAACCCCAGGTGTCAAGAGGAGAACTGTTCCATATGGTTTTCAAGGCCATGTTCTTTCAGCAACAGATCACCAGGTCTGTCTCCTGAGACACTTCTAGGTGGGTTTGCACTGCCAGCCTTTAGGCTAGTAGTCAAATGCTTAACTCTGTGCACCACCCAGGGAGTCAGAATTGACTCTATGGTAACTAACTAACAACAACAAGTCACCAAATACAAGAGGGGGATTGATACAGTAAGAAGAAAAAAAAAAACTGAAAGAAAAAAGATTCAAACTCTGCCCCTAATTTTCTCCATCACTGGAAAAGGCTGCCCAATCTGCTCTGCTCTTGACATTGGCTTTGTACTTTACTTCCTTTAGAGACCTGCTGATCATGTTACAAATATGGATTTGACATGTAGCAGCTGAAGCTTTTTCAAAACACATGTACAGGGAAGAGGGGGCCAGAGCTTAAGTGACACTTATTAGCATAAGGTCTTGACCTGGCTCAGATCCCAGGGACATGGGAAGTGAGGTTCCCTGGAAGGTTCCATAAATAAACCTAGTAATAACCTTTCATCCATCATCAGCCTCCAGGTTTTCTGAGGTCCCTTACCATGAGAGCTCTTCTCCAGTATTCTTACGATCTGTCTGGATTTTGGCATCTCCTGGCCTTCTCAGGTATTTTGATATCATTCTCCCCCACTGTCTTTCTCCTTAGAAACTATCTTGTGGATAATTCTAGCAGCTGGTGCCACACTATGTTGCTGCTGGTGGTTGCAGAGCTTTTGATGGTAGAATCCTTTCCCGTAGCTTTTATGCGTGATGCTGGAGAGAGAGTATGCCAGGTAACTCCAGGCAGAACAGATGGCCTCATTCTTTGCCTGGTTCCTATTTAAAGTCAGGTTCTTCTCCTGTCATTATAAGTGTATGTCCAAAGCCACTCCTCTTTGGCAATAATCTTTACTTACAGTTTTTTATTACTGGATTCAGATATTCTCTAGATGAAAAATTAGTCTAACAAAAAGATCATATTTATTTGATATATTTTTTTAAAAATGCACACTGTATAATCAAATCTAACTGTACAAGAAGCCACAAATTAAAAAGTAAAACTCTCTTCTTTTTCTTCCTTTCATACTGTCTTACTCCTGAAAGGTAGACAACATTGATACACTATCTTACATCTCCATCCAGAAATACATCTCACCTTTGACAGACTATATGACTATATGGTTAAAGAGCTCATCTGCTAACCAAAGGGTTCAAGGTTCGAGTTTGCCCAGTCACCTCTCACTTTTATAATTCCGTAATTTGGATTGCCCTATGCATGCTGTCCTACAACTAGTTTTTTTTTTTTTTTTAATTTAACTAATAATTAATGATAATTTTAGCTTCATGGGTTGCTTTTCATCCCTCCTGAGCACGCCAAACTGTTGCCATCTCAAAGTCTTTCATGACGGACCTCTCGTTGACTATACTGCTGCCCCCTTCAGCTTTTTCAGGTTTCGACTTCAATCTTCAACACAGCTTCCCTAACAGCACTGGCTGAAGTAACTCCACCCCAGTTTTCAGTAACTTTCTGTCTCATGTTTCATTTTAATCTTCTTCTAGTATTATCACCATATAGTATTTTGTGGATTTACTTATTTGATTTAGTCTCCCCTGAACAGAAGGTAAAATCCTTGAGGGTGGGACCTTTGTTCAGTATTTTATCCCGAGCACTTAAAATAGCATCTAGCTGATTCAGTACTTACTAGCAACAATACCACAGGCTGGTCTTTTAACCCTGTGCCCAGAACGCTTTCATGCCATGCTATCATGTATAAAGATTGTGAATTCTCCCCCCCAAAAAACCCACTGCGGTCAAGTTGAGTCTGAAGACATCAAAAAAAAAAAAAAAAAAAAAAAAAAGATGTCAGAGCAGGGATATTGGTTTAAAGACAGAAAAGAAGGTGCGCATGTGCTTAAGAAGAAACCCTGGTGGTTAACAGTTGACAGCTGCTGGCCAAAAGAAGCTGGCAGTTGGAATCCACCAGGCACTCCTTGGAAACTCTTATGAGACAGTTCTACTCTGTCCTACAGGGTTACTATGAGTTGGAATCGACTCATCAGCAATAAGTATATGCTTAAGAACTTTTGCTTAAGTATTTAAAATGTTGTCACATGGGAGAGGAGCTTAGCACGGCTTTGAGGTTATGTTACTTCAGCAGGGCGACACGTAGGACTTAAGGAAACTTTGACCGCCTAGAAAAGAACATGTTGGCATTGAGTGAATTCTGACACACAGCAGCCCTATAGGACAGAGTAGAACTGTCCCATAGGGTTTTTAAGGAGCAGCTGGTGCTGTCAAACTGCCCTCTGGGCTTCACTTACAAGACAGTCCTGAAGTTGCTGCATTGGTTTCTCCATGTTCTAAAAGAGATGATTCTTTCTTGCTAAGTCAATCTATATAATAAAGGACTGGAAAAGAGGAGCAATGGAGAGGAGAAGGAAGCAAAGCTGTTTTGGTGGGAGCAAGGAAAAATTTTTAAAGAGAGGAGTTAGTTGCCCATTAGAGAAAAAGATGAGAGAAGAAAAGAGATTTTGATAACTATTGCTGTGGACCTTTTATGTGGATTCTTTCAGTGTCATTTGGGTGGAGAATGGAGTTCCTTTCTTGTTATTTGTGGATATTGACTGTACTTTTTGAACCTGAAACCCCTTTGAGACTGAGCAACTTGTGTGTGTCCCTGCATGATAATGGTTACAACATTTAAAACAAACAGATAAACAAACAACTTTTAAAGTAATTGAAGAGAAATGGCAGAAAACTGTCTGATAAAGAAGTATCTTATTTAAAATTTAAAGAAAGGCTCAAAGGCAATTTGCTGGAGACCAAGGAGCAGAGTAACTTCTAAGATCTGCTCTAATTCTCACCAGGGTAGAGTTCTTGTCTATTATAAGAACTCAGAGGAAAGAGCTCATAGGTGTTGAGCTGAAGAGACCATTACGTTTGTTCATGGATGGCTGCTTGGATCAAAGTTAGCCAGTTTGGATTTGGAAATGGATACAGTACTGGGATAGGATTTGTTTCTGTGTCCCGTCTAGAATTTCATGCTGAAATCCTTTCACGATGAAGAGAATGATGGCTTTCTGAGACTGTGGAGAGATGAGGAGGGCAGTGTCAATTTTAGCCTGAGTTGACTGCATGATCTTGGGCCAAGCTGTACTTTGACTCTTGTCTCATGAGAATAGAGGAAGGATATTTTCTGTATATAGAGAAAAGACGACCTTGTGTGGTGATGGATCACGTGCAGTGAAAGGAGGAGATGAACACTGGACTGGCAGTCTGACTGTGTGACCTTGGGAGAGTCTCTTTCCCTCTCTGGGCCTCATGCTACTTTTATGTCAACTAAGGGGACTAGGTGAATTGCTCTGAAAACTTCCCTCATTCTGATTTTCTGCTGAACCAAGTTGAGGTCAGTATGTTTTTGCTATTGCCAGAATCTATGGAAAGTTAAGGTTTAGAATAAAATTGGAGTACAAAAATAAGGCAGAGATGATATCAGGAAGGTAATAGAGATTTGGGTCAGAAAGGTGATATTCAGAGTGTGGAAAATCAGAAATGGATTGCTAACATGTGCCTTCGGGTGAGTTCAAACCATTGACACTTTTTCTAATAGTAGAAGACTTATGATACGAAGAACATGACACCAGAATTGGAGGAAAACTCATTAACAACTTGCAATATGAAGACGACACAACCTTGCTTGCTGAACATGAAGAGGACTTGAAGTACCTACTGATGAAAATCAAAGACTACACAACCTTCAGTATGTATGCCTCAACATAAAACAGAACTCCTTACAACTGGTCCAATAAGCAGCATCATAATAAACCAAGAAAAGACTGAAGTTCTTGAGGATTTCATTTTTCTTGGATCCATAATCAACCTCTATGGAAACAGCAGTCAAGAAATCAGATGATGCATTGCGCTGTACAGATCTGCTACAAAAGATCTCTTCATAGTGTTAAAAAGCAAAGATGTCATTTTGAGCACTGAAGCCTTGGTATTTTCAGTTGCTTCGTATGCATGCAAAATCTGAACAATGAATAAAGAAGTTGGATCCGACTCGACGGCACTTGGCTTGGCTTGCTGTAGAAGAACTGAGCCTTTGAATTGTGGTGTTAGCGAAGAATATTGAATACACCATGGACTATCAGAAGAATGGAAGCCATGGTAGAATAGTGGTTAAGAACTACAGCTGCTAACCAAAAGGTTGCCTGTTTGAATCTACCAAGTGCTCCTTGGAAACTCTGTGGGGGAGTTCTACTCTGTCCTATAGAGTTGCTATGGTTTGGAATTGATTCAACTGCATTTTTTTTTTCTTTTCTTTGTTGTTAACAAAAGAATTCAAGAATCTGTCTTAGAAGAAGTACAGGAAGAATTTCCTTAGAAGCAAGGATGGTGAGACTTCATCTCATGTACTTTGGACATGTAGTCAGGAGGGGCCAGTCCCTGGAGAAGAACATCATGCTCAGTAAATCAAAGCAACAAAGCAGAAGACCCTCAATGAGATAGATGACACAGTGGCTGCAACTTTGGCTTCAAACATAACCATCATTGTGAGGATGTCACAGGACCAGACAGTACTTTTTTCTCTTGTACATAAGGTCATTATGAGGTTTAACAATTAAGTCTGCAAACTTACTTGTTCTAAGTGCTACATACCTCATTGCAGAATATTGCTATGGTTACCTTCAAAGTATTTCCCTTAGGAAGCTATACACCGACTTAGCCCACCCTTCAAAGCAATTGTGGAACTATTTCTGGAATGGCCATTGAGCACTGCGGCATGATGGCAAGTTTGCAAATAGTTGTATAGTCGCCGGTGAAGGTATTTTTAGCTAGTGAACAAATAAGTGTGTCAGAGCAGCCTCCCTACTCACCTGTTCTTGCCCCCTGAAGACAAAGTAAATATTGGAAGGAAGACATTTTCATGACAATCAGGAGATCAAGTGTAATATCAAGACAGCTTTGATGGCCATTCCAGAAAAAGAGTTCCAAAATTGCTTTGAAGGTTGGACTAGGTGCTGGCGTTGGCGCATCACTTCCCAGGGAGAGTATTTGGAAGGTGATCATAGTGATATTCAACAATTAGGTATGTAGCTCTTAGAACAACTAAGTTCACAAATTTAATTGTCAGACTTCGTGTCTATTCCTGTGAGAGCTCTTATTTTTCTAGGATATACTCCACACAGTGATATGGCTGAATTAGATGATATTTCTGTTTCTAGCTTTCTAAGAAAGTGCCAAACTGATTTCCAAAGTGGTCATACCATTCTACATTCCCACCAGCAGTATGTAAGTGATCCAGTCTCTCCACAGCCTCTCCTGCATTTATTATTCTGTATTCTTTAGATTAATGCCAGCCTTTCGGGGGTGAGATGGAATGTCATTGCATTTTTGATTTGTGTTTCTTGAATGGCTAATGATCATGAGCATTTCCTCATGTATCTGTTAACTGACTGAAAGTTTTGTTTGGTGAAATGTCCTCTCATCTCCTTTGTCCATTTTTTAATTGAGTTATTTGTCTTTTTGTTTTTGAAGTTTTGCAGTGTCTTTAGATTTTAGAGATTAGACATGGATTGGGTATGTCATAGCCGAAAAAATTTTCTCGCCCTACAGGTAGTCTCCTCACTCTTTGGTGATGTCTTTGGATGAGCATAGATGTGTAATTTTTTTTTTAGGAGTTCCCAGTTATCGCCATGAGTCAGATCTGACTTGATGGCACTTGGCTGGCTTGGCAGTTATCTATTTTCTCTTCTTGTGTTTGTGCATTGTTAGTAATGTTTTGTTAGGGATAATAGTGTTTTCTCTATTTTTCCTTCCACAATCTTTTTGATAGATTGAATTATGTCCATCAAAAAAATATGTGTATCATTTTGCCTGGGCCATGATTTCCAGTTTTGTGTGACTTTTCCTGTATATTGTAAATTCTGCCGCTATGATGTTAATGAAGGAGAACAGGAAGCAGCCGTGTTAGTGAGGCGGAATTCAATCTACATGCTTGGATTGTACTGAGGTGGTCTCTTGGGATATAAAGGAAAAAAGTGAGCAGATATACAGGTTAACTTCATCTCATGTAGGCAGTGCCAAGAGCAGAGTGTGTCCTTTGTACTGGGAGTTCCTGCATGAAGAAGGTCCTACTTCAGGGGAAGAAGGCTGACTGAGAAAGAATTTGCCTGAAGCTGAAGCCCTGAATTTGGACTTTAAGCCTACTTAACTATAAAGAAATAAATTCCTCTTTGTTAAAGCCTTCCATGTGGTATTTCTGTTACCACCATTATCAAGTCGAGTCAACTCATAGCGACCGTAGAGGTCAGAGCAGAACCACCCCATAGAGTTTCCAAGGAGCACCTGGCAGATTTGAACTGCTGGCCTTTTGGGTAGCAGATGTAGCACTGAACTCGCTATGCCACCAGGGTTTCCATTTCTGTTACAGTAGCTCTTTATCATTTTAGATTTAATATTTAGGTATTTGATTCTTTTTCAGTTAGTTTTGTACATTGGTGTGACGTATGAGTCTTGCTTCACCTTTTTGCAGATGGATGTCTACACTATTTACTAAAGGGACTGTCTTTTTCTTCACTACCTACTGGAGCTTGGGCTTTTGTCAGTTATCAGCTGCTCACAGGTGGAGGATTTTATGTCCGGTTTCTTAATTCTGTTGCATTGGTCTACATGTCTGTTCTAACAGTAAGAGGCTATTTTAACTACTGCGGCAGCATAATAGGTTCTAAAGTCAGGTAGTGTGAGGCTCTCACTAGGTTCTTCTTCAGTAATGCATTACTTATTGGGGAACTGCTTCCTTTCCATATATAGTTGGTGATTTGTTTCTCCACCTCACTAAAAAAAAAAAATTCCATAGCAACTTGCGTCGGCATTGTATTACATCTATAGATCATCTTGGGTAGAATTCAAATTTTCACAATATTGATGCTTCCTATCCATGATAAAGGTATGTTTCTCTAGTTGAAGTCTCTTTTGGTTCCTTGCAGTAGTGCCTTGTGTAGGGCTTTTACATCTCTTGTTAGTCGTATTCTTAAGTATCTTGTCTTTTGGAGGTCTTTTCAAAATAATATTAATTCAGTGATTTTTACCTTTGATATTTTCTCAGTATAAAATAATCCAACTGATTTTTGTGTGTTTATCTTGTATCCTGATACTTTGCTGAATTCTTTTTTCAGTTGTTCTTCTATTCTCCAGTTCATTTCTTTATGCTCTAATCTTTGTGATCTGTTTTCTTCTGGTGCCTGAGGGGTTCCTCTGTTGCTCCTTCTCTACTTGTTCAAGATGTAGGGTTCTGTCTTTGGTTTGGGTTCTTTCTTGTTTCCAGATGTGTGCATTTATAGAGATAAACTCATCTCTGAGCATTGCTTTGGCTGTATCACATAAGTTCTGTTAAGAAGTGTTTTCATTCTTGTTGGAATCTATAAATTTCTTTATTTCAT
Source organism: Heterohyrax brucei (assembly GCA_028571685.1). NCBI lineage: Eukaryota > Metazoa > Chordata > Mammalia > Hyracoidea > Procaviidae > Heterohyrax > Heterohyrax brucei. Next base: position 179,848,720 of record CM053141.1, read on the forward strand.
CCTGATTTCTTTTATAACCCATGGCTTTTTGAGCAAGATGCTGTTTAGTTTCCATGTGTTCCACTTTCTGTCTATGTTTTCTCTGCTATTGATTATAGGTTTAATGGCTTTGTGGTCTGAGAAGATGCTTTGCAATAATTCAGTGGTATGGATTTTGTTGAGATTTGCTTTATGTCCTAACACATGGTCTATTCTGGAAAATGTTCCATATGCACTGGAGAAGAAGGTGTGGTTGTCTGCTGATGTATAGAAAGTTCTGTATATGTCAGTGACGTCTAGTTGGTTAATTGTGGCAATAAAATCTTCTGTATCTTTACTGAGCTTTTTCCTAGATGATCTGTCCAATATTGAGAGTGGAGTGTTGACGTTTCTCACTATTATTGTGGAGTGATCTATCATGCTTTTGAGTGCAGTCAGCGTTTCTTTGACGTATTTAGATGCTCTAGTACTGAGTACATAAATATTTAATATTGTTAAGTCCTGCTTCTGTATTGAACCTTTTAGCAATAAATAGTGTCCATCCTTGTCCACGATGGTAGATTTTACATTAAAATCTATTTTATCTGATTGGTATTGCCACACCTGCTCTTCTTTGTGTGTTGTTAGCTTGGCATATATTCTTCCATCCTTTAATTTTCAGTTTGTTTGCATATTTAAGTCTAAGGTGAGTTTCTTATAAGTAACATATGGATGGGTGGTGTCTTTTGATCCAAGATGCCACTCACTGTCTCCTTACTGGAGTGTTCAATCCATTCACTGTCAGTGTAATTATTAATAGGCATGTGTTTAGTGCTGTCATTGTCATATGTTTATTTTTGTGTTGATTTTTCCTCTGTTGTTCTTATTATTCTGTTCTGGGACAGTCTACTTTATGAGTTGATTTTTCACCTTTTTCAGTGTTGGTTTTGTGGTTGTTGAGACTCCTCTATTACATTTCTTTATTCAACATGCTGCATCGTTATTTTGCTTGTGGCTGCCACTGTGATCCTCCTTAATAGTCTATGCTGAAACCTAATTATAACTACTAGAAGCCTTATTAACTTCCTCTCTGTCTGGAAGGACTGCAATGACTGCAGTACATCCCTCTTTTTAATGTGATGACATCATAGTTTTCATGACATGATCACTGGATTACTTCAATTTACAGCTATGAGTTTGGAGCCTTCCCTAACTGAGTAGGTTTCTGGATGATGTGTACTGTATTCCCTCTTAAATATAAAATTAATGGTTTTATTCTTCTAAGCCAAGTGCTTTTTTTCAGCATTTCTTGTAACTTTGGTTTGGTTTTTACAAGGTCTCTGAGTTTCTGTTTATCTGCAATTGTCTTGATTTCCTTTCCATATTTGAAAGATAGTTTTTCAGGATATATAATTCTTGGTTGGACATTCTTCTCCTTCAAGGCTTTGAAGGTGTCATCCCATTGTCTCTGTGCCAGTACCACGTCTGCCGAGAAATTGGACGAAAGCCTACAGGGTTTCCCTCTGAATGTTAGCTTTGCTTTGAGTCTTGCTGCCTTTAAGAGTTCTTGCTTGTGTTTCATTTTGTTAAGCTTGATTGTAATATGTCTTGGAGTCTGTCTTTTGGGATCTATATTGAGTGGCATTCGATATGCATCTTAGATATCTATATTCTCTTCTTTCATAATTTGTGGGAAGTTTTCTGTCAGCAGCTCAGCCACAATACTCTCTGTGTTCTCAGGTGTCCCATGCTGTTCAGGAACTCCAATTAATCATAGACTGTTGCTCTTAATAGAGTCTCACATGCTTCTTAATGCTTCTTTATTTTTCTTGTTTCTTTTTTTCTGATTTTTCCTCATAGATTCTAGAGTCAGTAGCTCTGTCCTCCAAGTCAGAAAGTCTATTTTCCATTTGTTCCATTCTGTTTTCTTGGCTTTGAACTGAACTTTCTATCTCTTTGATTTTGTTATTGATCTGTTGGACTTCAGAGAACTGGTGTTCCATCAGATCAAACAGCTTGCTTAATTTTTCATTTTGCTCTGCTGCATTTTGTATAATGTCTAGGAGGGTTCTTGGTATAATCCTTTTGTACTCATCATGTGATAGTTTCAGAAAGGTTTCTTCATCTGGGAAGTTCTTTGGTTCTTTCCTTGGGGGGGGTCTTCTGGAGCCATATGTGAATTTTTCCTTACATTTCTGTCCAAAGTTTTCGGCTTACAGGGCATCTGGAATTTGTTTTGTTTCTCTAGTGTTACCTTAAGGGGATCTAAAGCTCAGTCTGAAAACGAAGTTGATCACCAGACACCCCTATGTACTCCAGCAAATGGGCTCAGTGGAATCTCTGGGGTAGCAGGCTCCATCTCCTGATTGGCAAAGACACAGCCCCACTTACAGAGTTACTAGGGAGCTGTCAGCTGACTTTATAATGTGACAGTAAAGACTGAAAGAGAAGTTGTCCGGATGCACTGTAGGTTTTTCTCTGTTGTAAGGTGAAAAGTATCTGACCACTTCCAAAATCAGTCAGGCTTTCTGCTGTGCCAGTCCCTCTTCCCAGCAGGCAAAGTAAGCACCTCTATATCAAAGACTGCTTTACTGCCAGAAAAGCACTCTCCAGGCCCAGCCTGAGAATTAGGTCCAGCTGAGTCCTCTGTATAGGAAATTCTGCCTCCCATTGAATCAAGATGGTGTCCCACACATGCTCCCCTGCACACCTCGGTAAAGGCCATTCAATGGCAGGGATTAGGAGATTCCCAGAGGGAGAGGTCAGAGCTGCTGAGCCGCACAGATTCTAAGGCCAAGCTCTCAAAATGTGGTGACTCTGCTAGCCGATCTCACCAGCAGTGTGTCTGAGCCTTGCTGCCAAACTTCAGCTCCTCTGGCTGGATAAGGCAGAGAGGAAAAAAAAAAAATTAAAGTGGCAATTTACCTTTAGTCTGTGAGAGCCGACACTCATCAAGGGCTGGGGTCAGTGAAAATGAAGAGGTTTCCTGCTCAGTGGTATGTAGACCAAATAGATAGCCCGATACCATGTCCTAGGGCCTACTAGATGCCCAGAAGACTCTGTTTAATTATCAATTCAGGCTTTGGTTTCCAGAAGGATTTAGAGAGACATGTGTTTAGTCTACCATCTTGACTCCACCTTTCTTTCTTGAATTCTTTTATTCATTCCAGTAGTTCCTTTGTAGATTCTTTTGTGCTTCCTGTGTATAAAATCATATCATCTGTAACTAGAGATACTTTTACTTCTTCTTTAACATTTTTTTTTTAAATTGTGATTGAGCAAAAGTGTACAATCCAGTTTAAATTTGCATACCCGCCTATCTGCAGCTTCTTCCTCTCTCCTTGCCTGGTGACAGCACACTCTTTTCTGTTCTATTCGTGTCATATCCTCTTAACAATCTCCTGTCCCCTTCTCTCCACCCTCTCTTCTCCCTTCTAGTAAGAGGTCAGTAGGATGACATCCTATAGATGCATAGAACCATAAAGTGCACACATGCTATGGTCACTCTGTGTTGCCAAGTGCAATCCTTTCCTGTCTGAAGAGCTGACCTCAGTAATGATTTATTATCAGGGGTAGCACCAGGCCTAGGGCCCATGCTCCCAGGGGGATCCCCAGGCCTTTGGACCATCAGCTGTGGTCTTTTAGTGGAGTTCTCAGGGTTCATTCCTTTTTTTTTTCATGTTGCTACTGGGACTCAACATTGTGAGCCACATCACAGCTGTCATTGGTCATGGCTGGCCACCATCTTGTTCTGCTGGCCTCATGTTGGTGAAGTCACCCATTCACATGAGTCTTTCTGTCTTCTGGGTTCTCTTTCTCCCAGGTCATTGTTGTCTTTGGTCATCATCTGTTCCAGCTGTGTTGGGACCATTTGGTGTACCTTAGATGGCAGCTTGCTTGCTTTTAAGACCCCAGATGCCACTCATCAATATGCGGTACAGAAGACTCTCTTAGCAATAGACTAGTTATGCTAACTGGCCTTGAAGTTCCCTGAGAGCATGGTCCCTGGATCTCCACCCCTGGTACTTTGTCCTTGCGATATTGGGTTAAGATTGCAAGAATTTTCAGGTTATGTTGAAGTCCAGTTAAATTGATCTTCCTTCTAATGTGTGCTATCACTGAATTTGTCCAATCACATTTCTATCAGCTATCTAATCTATAACCAACCTTTTCCCTCCCTCCCCTCCCTTGCAGCCATCAAAGAGTCTTTTCTTCTGTACATGAATCCTTGTATTAGGAATCTCATACCATATTTGTCTTTGTGTTGCTGACTAATTTCACTTAACATAATGTTTTCCGTCTGAAACCAGGTTATGAGACACTTCTTGAAATCACCATTGTTCTTTATCATTGTATAGTGTTCCATTCAGTAGATATATCATAGTTTATTTATGCATCTGAATTGATTCCATCTTTTTGCTATTGTGGACTGTGCTGCTACAAACATTCATGTACACATATCTGTTCATGTGACTGCCCTTGCATCTGTAAGATATATTCCAAGCAGTGGGATTGCTGGGTCAAATTGTACATCTATTTCCAGCTTTTTAAGGAAATGCCATATTGCTTTCCAAAGAGGTTGTACCATTTTGCAGTCCCACCAGCAGTATAGGAGAGTTCTAATTTCTCCACAGCCTCTCCAGAATTTGTCGTTTTGTGTTTCTTGGATCATGGCCAACCTTGTTGTGTTTCTTACTATTTTGAATTCCTTTTAGTTCCTTATCTTGCTTGATTACTCTGGCTAGTTTTCCAGCACAACGCTGAATAAAAGTAGTGAAAAAAGGCATTGTTGTTTAATTCCTGTTCTTAAAGAGAATGCTTTCAGACTCTCCATTTAGAATGATTTGTATGTTGGCTTCATATAAATGCCATTTATTATGTTGAGGCATTTCTTTTCTGTTCCTGTTTTGCTGAGACTTTTTATCATGAATGAGGATTGGACTTTGTCTAATGCCTTTTCTGTATCAATTGATAAAATCAAGTGGTTCTTGTTTGTTTTATTTATGTGGTTGATTATGTTGATTAAGTTTCTAATGTTGAACTATCCCTGCATGCCTGGTATGATTCCTGTCTGGTTATGATGAATTATTTTTCTTCATATGTTGTTGAATTCTATTGGATAAACCTTTGTTGAGGATTTCCACATCTCAGTTCATGATTGATATTGGTCTGTAATTTTCTTTTTTGATGGTGTCTTCACCTGGTTTTGGTATCAGCGTTATCCTGGCTTCCTAGAATGAGTTTGGGAGTATTCTGTCCTTTCCTATGCTATGAAATATCTTTAGTACTAATAGTGTTAACTCGTCTCTAAAAGTTTTGTAGAATCCTCCAGTGAAGCAGTCCAGGCCAGGACATTTTTGTGGTTGTTGTTGAGAGTTTTTAAATTACCTTTTCAGTCTTTTATTTTATTGTAGGTTTATTTAGTTGTTCTACCTAAGTTTGTGTTAGTTTAGGTAAGTAGTTTGTTCCTAGAAATTTGTCCATTTCCTCTAGGTTTTCAGTTATTTTAGAGTACAATTTTTCTTAGTATTCTGTTATGATTTTTTAAAATTCAGTTGGATCTATTTTAATATCTATTATCTTGTGTCTTATTTGGGTTATTTGTTTCCTCTCTTGTTTTACTTTTGTCACTTTGGCCAGTGGTTTTCTGATATTGTTAACTCTTTTAAAGAACCACCTTTTGGTCTTGCTAACTCTTTCATTTAATTGTGTTGAGATTAATATTACTTAATTTTCTCTGGTCCCCAAGAGTTTCTTTGGCTACTCTCTTTTTATTTATTCAGCTTGTAGGATTAATGCTTTCATTTGGGCCCTCCTTATTGGATGTGTGCATTTATTGCTATAAATTGACCTTTGAGCATTGCTTTTGCTGTGTCCCAAACGTTCTGGCAGGATGTGTTTCATTCTCATTTGATTCTGTAAATTTCTTTATTCCATCCTTTAATTTTCTATAGCCCAGTAGTTTTTGACGAAGGTGTTGCTCAGCTTCTATGTGTTTGATTTGTTTCCATGCTTTTTCTGTTATTGCTTTGTACTTTCATGAATTTATGGTCAGACAAAAAATGCTTTGCTATATTTAGATGCTTTGGATTATATTAAGGCTTACTTTATCACCTACTATGTAGTCTGTACTGGAGAATATCCCTTGTGTGTTGGAAAAGAAGCTCTACTTGGATACTGTTGGAGAGAGTGTTCTGTATATGGCTATGAGTTCAAATTGGTTGATAGTGGCATTTAGATCTGCATGTCTTTATTGAGCTTCTTTCTGGATGTTCTGTCCTTCACCAAAAGCGGCATGTTGAAATCTCCTCTATTATCATGAAGCTGTTTTGCTTTTCAGTACTGTTAGAGCTTGTTTTATGTATTTAGAAGCCCTGTCATTGAATGCATATATACTTAATATGGCTTCCTGGTGTATTGACCCTTTAATCATTATATAGTGTCCTTCCTTATCCATTGTAGTGCTATTTTATCAGAAATTAATATTGCCACTCTTACTCGTTTTTGAGTGTTGTTTGCTTGATATGTTTTTTCCTTTTTTTTCCATTCTTTGAGTTTTAGTTTGTTTGTATCTTTATGTTTTAGATACGTCTCTTGGAGGCAGCATATAAATGGATCATTTTTCTTTATTAAAAAAATTCTGCCACTGTGTCTTTATTGGTGAATATAATCTACTTACATTTAGTGTAATTATTGATAGGCATGAGTTAAGTTCTGTTATTTTGATGCCTCTTTTTTTTGTGCATTGTTGACAGTTACTTTGCTCCACTTAATTTTCTAGGCTGAGTTATTTTTCTTTATGTATTTTCTTTTTTCTATTGGTGATTTTGTATTTGCTAAGTTTTGTGTTTTCTTGATTTTATTTGATGTCTATGATTGTAAATTTCTTTTGCCATTAGCTTAATATTTACTAATGTTTTTCTAGGTTTACACTAGCATTTAATTTCTTTATACTACTTTGAATCCTCTCATTATGAGACATCTATGGCTACACTACTTAATCCCTCTTTTTTGCTATAATGTTATCATGTTTTACATAATACCATCTCTGTTTCCCTATTTTTAATGTGTTTGCTTTGATTTATTTTTGTGCTTGCTTTATCTGGGTTGATATCTGTTGCTGTGTCCTAAATTCTAGTCTTGTGTTGTTACCTGATGTTGTTGACTTTCTGACCAGAAGACATCTTTTGTTATTTTGACTTGGTTTTTGAAAATTCCCTAAACATCTGGTTAGCTGGAAATGTCCTGATTTCACCATCACATGAGAGAGAGTTTTCCTGGATGTATGATTTTGGGCTTGCAATTTTTTTTTTTTCCTTCAAGGCTTTATATATGTCAACCTACTACCTTCTTGGTTTCTGCTGAATAGTTGAAACTTATCTGATTGACTCCGATTTGTTGATAATTTTTGTTTATCCCAACTTTTGTTAAAATTCGTAGTTATGGATAGTTTGATTATAATGCATCTTGGAGAGTTTCTTTTGGGATCTACCTTGTGTGGGGTTCAATGTGCTTCTTGGATAGATATCTCCTCATCCTTCACAGTATCAGTAAGGTTTTCTGCCAACAAATCTTCAACCATTCTCTCTATATTTTCTGCTTGCCCTTGTTGGGTGGCACTCCAATCACTCATAGGTTATTCTTCTTGATAGAGTCTCACAAAATTCTTAGAGTTTCTTCATTTTTTAAAATTCTTTTATCTGATATTTTATCATCAAATTTGTTGGTGTCAAGTCCTTATCTTCATTCTCACTCATTCTGAATTACATTACCTCAATTCTGTTCCTATAGCTTTCTACTGAGTTGTCTAATTCAGAAATTTTATAGTCAGTCTTCTGGATTTCTGTTTACTCTCTCTCTATGAATTCTTGCATCCTGTTAAATCTATCATTATACTCTTTAATCTTTTTGAGTCCTTGATTGTTGTGTCTCTGTGTTTGTTGGCTTAGTCTATGTTTTACCTGATTTCTTAAAGAGTTGTGTATATTAATCATTTGTATTCTGCCTTTGGTAATTTCAGTACATTCTTTTCTGGAAGATATTTTGACTCTTTGTTTTGGGAGCTTTCTGAAACTATTGTGATCTGTCTTTTTATGTTATTTGATATTAACTGTTGTCTCTGAGCCATCAATAAGTTACTGTGTTTATCTATCCTGTGTTTGCTGATTGTGTTCTACCTTCTTGCTTTTTGTTTTGATATCCCCAGATAAGGCTGGTTGTGTGAGCTACTTTGAGTATGGTGCTTCTGAAGCTCTAACCTCCTGTTACCAGGTAGTTAGAGCTGTCACTAGGCATCAACCCAGGAGTTTGTTTTCTTTCCCCATATGGGTTCTTTCCTTGTATGGATCCTTTTCAGGTATATTGATAATTGGCCACTAAGTGTGTGGTACAGGGTCTTATCTCCAGTTCTAGATGGGCAGGGATGACTGGTGTAGGCACAGGTATGTGCATGTAGTAGAAAGTCACATTACCTCTCCTGGGTAGTCCATCTTCTACTCCTAATCAGCAGATGCCATGGATTGAATTGGGTCCCCCCAAAAATATGTGTAACCAGTGGCTGGGCCAGGATTCACTGTATTCTGTGATTGTCCTCCATTTTGTCATTTTCCTATACTGTATGTTAAACAATTAGAGTGTGACTATAAATCCCTTCAGAAAATCATTCCCTGCTCCACTGCAAAGGAGTTTCCCTGGAGTATGGCTTGTCCCATCCTTAATCCTTTCATCCTACCAAAGATAAAAGGAAAGGGAAGCAAACAGAGAATTGGGAACCTCACACCACCAACCAAGCAGCACTGGGAGAAGAACATGTCCTTCAGATCTGAGGTTCCTGCATCAAGATGCTTCCTGGACAAAGAGTGGTGTAATAGCAGATTTCCTCCAGAGCTGACAAGGGGGAAAGCCTTCCCCTGGAGCAGATACCCTGAATGTGGACTTGTAGCCTGCCAGACTGTGTAAGAATAAACCTTTCATTGTTGAAGCCATGCAGTCTATGGTATTTCTGTTACAGCAGCACTAGCTGGCTAAAACAGCAGGCAAACACATGTGCCTGTCAAAGGAGAAGTGTACTCCACAGGGTTCTCAGTGGCAGAGTTTTAAAATTGATTTCTAGGCCTTTCTTCTAAGGTGCCTCTGGATAGACTTGAACCTCTAACTTTCTGGTTAGCTGCTGAGTACACTCTGAATTGTCTCAGAAGTAACTGGTTACAAGTTGGTCATCAGACATGTAAAAGTCTGGCTGTTTTGTCTCAAGGTAGGGCAACTCTGAAAGTTCATCCCAGTTCCAAACTCCCCTTGGAGTCTGCACAGGGCTTTCTGCTTTTCTTAATTCAGCATTGCCCTCTGCCCGTTCCTTTTTCTTCATTCCTTCACAAGGATAGATCCTGAGGGCACTTCCCAGTAACCATCTGATTACATCTAAATCTTCCTCTGTTTCTGTTTCCCAGGGAAATCAACCCAAGAGAAAGATTCTTAAATCTTCTACACTTCAGCACAGCTCCTTTAAATATTATATCTCCATATTCAGGCTTCTGTGACAGGTTAAAAAAAGCTAATACCACCACCACCACCAACAGCAACAACAGTACAGTCAATGAGGGACAAGAAACTCCTCTTTTCATGTTCGCAACTTTTGACTTTGAGAGTTTCTTCTGCTGAGTTGAAATTGGCCTTCCTGGTACTGTGGTCTCGGTTTTTCCTAGGGACCTTTTTAGATCAGCAATTCATCCTTCTGCAGTGGCTGTTTACATTATTACTTGGGCTGAGTCTTTAAACTGGTTTGGTGAGGAAATAACTACAGATACCTGGATCAAACAACACTTTACATGTTTCCTAATCTTAAGGTTTTCAGATTCCAGGAAAAGCTTTTGCTTGTAGGTCATTCATGGCAAAAAGTTCTCCTTTTTCACCTTATACTCCAAACCATAGAAAGGTAGTAGTACATCACATTTACTTCTAATTCTGTTTCTTTTTTTTCTTCCATTGTGTGAGTGAAGATTTAAGGCACTTTCTTGTTGGTAGCTGCCACTGAGTTGACCCCTGACTCATGGATACAAGCTGCCCAGAACTGTACCATACTCATGACTGGTGGCAGATGGAGCCACTGTGAACCACAGGGTTTTCACTGACTGATTTTCAGAAGTAGATCATCAGGCCTTTTTTCTAGTCCATCTTAGTCTAGAAGTTCAAATGAAAACTGTTTAGCATCATATCAACACCCAAGACTCCTCTGACAGATGGGTAATTACTACACATGAAGTGCATTAATTGGGAATCAAGCTTGGGGCTCCTGCATAGAAAGTGGAAATTCTACCACTGAAGTACTCATGAATCTCTTTAATGCTCCCTAGCCCATGGTTTTCTGCTTGACTCCAGACACCTTCTTTCTTGTGAACTACTTTATTTTTGTACAATCTCATCTTCCTTGCGGTGCTCTGGAAGTAGGACAATTTTCAGTGTTATTTTTAATCATGTTGCTCTCAGGGAGATAATGATATTGATTAAAATGTGAGATAAGAAAGTTATTTCTCTTTGAGAGAAACACATAAGAGAAGTGTGTTTTGCTTCTAAGCTCTACTAGGTGTCATTTTATCAAAGCAATACTGCTATCCTGGTTATCAGAATTGCTCAAGCTATTATTCTTAAAGGAACAGTACTAAGCTCCTTGAAAATATAAATGTCCATATTTCTGTGATGATTATTTCAAGAATTCTAAAATAAAAGCTTGTCGTGTTTTTCAAAACATAGTACCTGATTCATGCCTGTCAAATTCCGCTTAGCCTAAAAAGAGAAGAGAGATGTGAAGTAAGATTTCTCACTTGGGCTCCACACTAGTTTATTCTTTGACCTTGGGCAAGTCATTCCCTTCTCTGGATTAATCTCTTCTTTGAAATGGAGTGAGCAGACTAGATGATGTCTAAGGCTTTTTTTTTTTTTTTAAGTTCTGTCTCATACTTCTAATGTCATAGATTGTTTGCCCCCCAAAAAATGTGTGTAGCAATTTTGCTAAGCCACGATTCCCAATATTGCATGATGTTCCCATATGCTATAAGTTCTGCCTCTATGATATTATTGAGGGAGGATGGGTGTAAGATTACATTGTACCTTGAGGTAATCTGTTGGCATATAAAGGAAAGGGGAGCAAGTAGAGAGTTGGGGACCTCATTCCATCTGGAAGGAGCCATGCTGGGAGCGGAACCTGTATTTTGTACCCAGGGTCCCTGTGCCTCAGAAGCTGTCAGTCCAAGGGAATTTTGACAAGAAGGACATTCGTCTAGATCCAATACAGAAAGACTTCACCTGGAGCTGATAACCAAATTTGGAATCCTGGACTACTTTCTTGTGAGACAATAAATTTCTTTATTCAAGCCATCAACATGTGCTATTTCTGTTACATTACCACTAGATGGTTAAGACACTCATGTATTAATACATAAAACTGTGTGTAGAAGTTTTCTAATACCCTCATCATTCGAGTTATAATAGTGTAAAATTTAACTACTGATTTATTTATAAATGTTTCATAGGAAACATTACTTGCCCCGACCCGCCGGGCGAATCAACGGAGGGACGAGGGGGAGCCTGTGAAAATGAAAGTGGAGCAAGAGACGCGAAGAAACGGAGGCAAGACAAAATTCTGATCAAGCCTCGAGGTTTTATTGTAGCAGAGTAATATATATAGAAGTTGGGGAGGGGAAGGGCTTAGGATTGGAAGATAGCTGGTATGAGACAGTTGGCGTTCTATGATTGGGCAGACAGTATGCCTGTACAGTTGACATTAGGCAGTGACGCGGGGGGTGGTCTGAGAACGCGCGTGCGTTCTCAGGGACTATCCAGACTTCCTGTTTGTTAGGGGCCTGAGGCTTCCTCATGGCCCCTGACAATTACTGTCATTTTAAAGGATTCTAATTTTTATTGTTGAGTAGCACTTGTAAGAGGTGTTGCCTCTCATATTGAGTTTCCAAGTCTTTTCTTTCAAGCCAGCCAACTTTAGCAGCCAACAACCTCTTTTCTATTCTTTAAAGCTGTTGTGGAACGAATTTCTTTGAAAACTAGAGAAACTCATCTCAGGGAGCAAGAGAGGTCTGCACAGATAATTATCAGCATTAGACAGGTGAAGACCACCTAACTTTCTTGTTCAGTTCTGCAAAAGAATCCTCTTTAAAATGTCCATTTTCTAGATTGCTTTTACCTGAAGTACAAAAAGCCCTGCTGAACAGAGGCTTATGAAACTTTACAATGTCGTGGAGTTCGTTTCCATCTTTCTGTCTCTAAAGCTTAATAAGACAGGAAGAAAAGTCCCTTCTGAGACCACGGTCTTCTGGGGCAGTGAATTTGGATTCATGAGAAGGCAGGTTAACTCTGAGAGACTGAGAGAATGACTGTTCTCCTTGGAAAGTTGAATGAGGCTGCTAAGGTCCTGTGACTCAGATGCTGCCCTCTCCCCAAACCTCCATCACCAACCTCATGGTGAAGTTATAGAACCTAGTTCTGTTGAGAGGCCCTGCTGGTTTGGTGATAGAATTTTCACCTTCCATGAGGAGACTAGGTTTAGAATCCCATCCGATGTACTGGAAATGCAGCCAACACCTATCTGTTAGTGGAGACTTGTTTGTTACTATGATTCTGATGAAGTTTCAGTGGGATTTCCAGATGAAGACAAACTATAAAGGCCTTTCAAACTGCTTCTTCAGTTAGCCATTGAAAAGTCTACAGATTACAGTGATGAGACACCAAGCTTGTCATGGAGATGGCACAGGACCATGCAGCATTTCAGTCCCTTGTGCATGGGCTGGCGGGATTTAGAAACAACTTGGTGGCAGCTAATAACATCGGTGTAGAAATCACAGAGGGCTTTGCTAGACACCTGCCTCCATGTTCTTCAGAGGATATTTCAGGAAATAAGATCCACCAAAGAAAATAAATAGTTTTTGCATCAAAAAAGTTTCAACAAGGTACAAAGGGTACTCCTCAAATAGTCACAATACACATTACCATTGAATTCACACAGTAAGAGAGTCTACATGCATAGTCTATTGTTTCTTAAGTTTATGGGATGTTTTGGTAAAGAGGATTATAATTTAATATCATAGATTGAACTGTATCTCCACAAAAATGTGCTTAAGCATTTGGCTGGGCCGTGATTCCTGGTATTTTGTGATTGTCCTCCATGTTGTTTTCTTATGTTATAACTCCTAATCTCTGCCTGTGGTTAATAGAGTGGATTACGTTGGAGATGATTAGGGTGGGACTGTAATACCCTTCCTAGGGTGACTTCCCAACTCCAATGTAGGGAGAATTTCTCTGAAGTGTGGCTTGCACTACCTTTAATCCTTTTGTCCTACAAGAGATAAAAAGAAAGCGTAGCAAGCAGAGAATTGGGAACCTCGTACTATCAAGAGAGCTATAGTGGGAGTAGAGCGAATCCTTCAGACTTGAGCTTCCTGTGCCAAGATGCTCCCTGACCAAAGAAATACTGAAGCAACACAAGGGTCTTCCTCCAGAGCTGACAAAGAGTGAAAGCCTTTCCATGGAGCAGACACTCTGAATTTAGATTTGTAGCTTACTGGACTATGTAGGAAAAAAACTTTTCTTTGTTAAAGCCATCAACTTTGTAGTATTTCTACTAGAGCAGCACCAAATGACCAAAACACTTAATTCCTTCATTTTATAGCTAATCAAGAAATTTCATTTTAGTCAAGTAAAGCAAGTTACCTAAGATAACAAATAACAAAACAAAAAACAAAAGCAAAAGGGTCAAAACTGGACTTATCTCCTGACTTTGAATCTTTTCTTCTTTTTCATGCATTCTGACTGAAGATCTAAGTCATACTGTACAAGTTTTCAAAATTTAGTATGAATTATTTTAATTTTAAAACAAAAATGAACTTAAATGATGTGATTTAGATGATACCATTTTACTAAAATCAGTGAAGTAAGACTTAAGGAGATCTTACTTCTCAATAGTATGTTACTAACCTGGTAGCTAGCAGTTAGGTCATCGGTTCAGTCCACTAAGTGCTCCTTGGAAATCCTATGGAGCAGTTCTACTCTGTCTTGTAAGGTCACTGCGAGTCAGAATTGACTCAGCAGCAATGGATATGGGTCAAGTAGTATCAAAGAGTTGTGGTAGAACAGTAGTTAGGAGTTTGGTTGCTGATCACAAGGCCAGCAGTTCAAATTCCCCAGCTGCTCCTTGGAAACTCTATGGGGCAGTTCTACTCTGTCTTACAGGGTTGCTATGGGTCAGAATTGATTTGATAACAATGGTACATAATTTACAGCAGAACCAGAGTTTAAGAGTTGAATTTTTTTGAACATCTGTTCCTGTGTTGTACCTCTACATCTTGTCATCTAAGTCATTTAATCCACAATTTTCAGTAAACAGTAAAGAAAGATCATGTCTAAGTCATTCTGTATATTATAACTGTATCATCCATTGACAGTTTGGCTGAACAGCAGCACCTTTTTTGCCTTAGTGGAGCAATGTGACAATAGGACAGGCAAGTTTTCGTGACACTATTGTGACAAGGAAGAACCAGTAAAAAAAAGGCTCAGATTCAAAAATGTCAAGTACATAACTTTGAGAATAAACTTCTTCTTCTTTAAAGTATGACTTAGACTAGTTAGTGAGAAATTGCATAATTAATAATTAATAGATTTTTTTTAAAAAAATGTGATTTCAGCTCTGGGTAGCAGAGACCAACAGTCCAAATATTAAAGTTAATGGTAATTACAGAAGTAAACAAGATAATATTTACTAACATAATTAATATACACTGCTGGACAGTGTAAGCTGAAGACTGAAATGGGTTTTTTTCCTTTAACCTTTTCTAAAGCCTGTGAGATAGTTATCCATCATATTGTTGATGGAGCTGAGGCTCAGAAAGGCTAAGAAACTTTACAAAGGCTATATAATTGCAAGGGGTAGAACGAAGACTTGAACCCAGGAAGTTAGATTCTACAATGACTGTTTTTAATATTAAAGAAACACCACTTTGAAAATAAAATTAAAAAATACTATACATTTGTCTTTGTTATCCTTAAGGATTGATTCCAGGACCCCAGAGGATACCAAAATCCATGGCTACTCAAGTTGGCTATATAAAATCTCATAGGAATTTGCATATAACCTACACACATCCTCCTGCATACTTTTAATCTTCCCTAGATTACTTATAATACCTAATACAGTATGTTATGTTAATAAATGGTTGTTAAAACCAAGGAACAACAGTGAAAAAAAATCTTTTTTTTTTATCCCAGTCATATTCAATCCAAGGTTGGTTAAATCCATGAAAGTGCCCTTTCCCAGCAGAAAGCATGAAGTCTTCTTTTTTTCACCCACTGAGTCAGTGAGTCTCTCTCTGTTCACTCCCCATGTAAAGCTATACTGCCTATGATCTGTGGACTCTTAAAAAATGAACAGAAACACTGCTAGTTCCACATGTACTGGAATTAGATGGCTGGGAGTCCTTTTCCACTGGAATGTGGGCTGCAGCCAGCCTTCAGTGCTCTGAGAAGAAAGATTTGCTGAAGAAACTAATAGTGGGAATAAGAATGCTTTTTAGATATAGCCTGCATGAGAGTTCTGGTTTAAAGCAATTTGGCAGCTTTCAAAAAAAAAAAAAAAAGTGCTCATTTTGAAGATGCCTGCCCATCTGAGCGTAACTCCCATTTGCTTCCTCTTATATTCGAGGTGCTAGTAGTAGCATTCTTGAGAAGAAAACAACCTTGATTGATTGCTCGATTACATACATCCAAGAAGGCTAAAGCTTCACCAAGATTTCTTGGAGTTCTCTGAGGCTTGCTTCCTTCTAATACTTTCTGTCTCTAGCTGCTGCAGTTTGTACCTTCTCCTGTTTCAAGAGGAAATAAAATTTGTCTCATTGTGTGAGCTGGATCACTTTACTGAAGACATAAGAGGTCAAGAAGAGAGGTCACTTTGCTTCCTGCAAAGTTTTCTGCTTCCTTCTGTCCCTTTCATGCCTGCCCTCCATTCACCACCTTTTTTTTTTATTTTCTCCTTTTTGTCTTACAAACAAGTTCTCCTCCCTGCGGCCACCAAGGTGTTTTGCCTTTCCCTGAAGGCTTGGTTTAAACCCCTTCTACACAATGACTTAATGACTCCTAGAGAGATTCTTGGCATTCATCCAAGATATATGATTTGCTGCTTAAGAAGACTTCCGTAATGTGGTGCTCAAAAAATTTTTTTTTCTTCTTGTTACAACTCAAAATAACAAGCCTGGATTTCTTCTTTCAAACTCTGTGCTTTGAAATTCTCACCAAGGCAGTCACACTATCTTTCTGGTTATTTGCTACTTATGCTTTACAAAGACAAGTTTCTACCTTCTGAAAGCGTGATATCTCTACTGTCGTCTGCTACCTCACATCTCTTTGCCTCAGTTGCCCAGGAAACGTAGGGAGGATGTTGTTAATTTTCTTAAAAACTGAATGTAATCGAGCTTTAGGAAAATGAAATGACTAGACAAAAGTTAACCTGACCCTTGTCTGTCTTCCATTTGGTCCTATGTATTAACATCATTTCCTGGGTGGTACCAATGTTTAATGTGCTTGGTGGCTAACCAAGCCACCAAGAGAAAGGCCTGGTGATCTTCTGAAAAATAAGCCACTGAAAACCCACAAGCATAGTTCTACTCTGACACAATATGGGATCACTATGAGTCAGAGTCAACAGCAATTGGTTTATTTGGTTATTGATTTTGATATTAACATTATATATAACAGCTATAACAAATGGTAGTTGTCTATTTGCTTTTTTTATTTATTAATTACAGTAGAAGAATAAAATTTCTAGCATCTATCAATTATCTATGATAAACCCTCACCCCCACCCACCCACCCTTGTAACCAACACAGTCATTTTCTTCTATAGATAACTCTCTTTTTAAGTCCTTATCACAGAGGTCTAATATAATATTTGTCCTTTGACACTGGTTGATTTTACTCAGCATGATCTCTTCCAAATGAGACTCTGGTGACATAGCAATTAAGCACTATGTCTAGTAACCAGAGGGTTGGTGGTTCAAATCTGCCAAGTAGTCCTTGGATACATTCTATGAAACAGTTTACTCTGTCCTACAGAGTCACTGTGAGTCAGAATTGATTTGTTGATAGGTAGTACTTAATATAGTTCCTAGAACATAGTAGGTTTTTAATATATCGTGTCAAATGAACAACTGAATAAATAGATGAGCAAAGAAACATGGAAGAATGCTGTTTCTTTTCTGCTTCTGCTTAGCTTATTGATCTGTCCATCAGTGGTTTCTGTTGGGTCTCAAATCCTTGTCTTGGTACTTAGGGGATCCAGAAGTCAATCTGCTATGAGCCCTGCCATCTGGACACTTGCATCAAGTAGGGTGCTGTCTGGGAGGCCGTTTTAGAGCATAGTAACAGAGCATGAACTCTGTCTTTACCATGCCCTCTTATCTACAACCTTACAGAATCTTCTTAAGGTTGCCCAACACGCTCTGCATCTAATACATCATGATGACATTTTAAGCCGGAGGGTCAGCTGTATTAAAATGAATGTGGCTGCTTGCTTCTGCGGCAGTCACAGTGATTTCTAGGCTGTGGCTTTGCAATTTCTGAAAGAAATACAAGGACTCTTGGGATTAGTAGCTGAATTTAATCTGGTTGTTTATCATGAACTGAGAACACTAGCTATGTCCTCCAAAAAGGAAAACATTTTTAAATTATACATGTTAGAATGCTTACCCAGTTCTTCCCAAATATCAGAGCCCTCACAACCATCTTGTTTCAGAACCTGACCTGTTGCTAATTTTCCAGATACATTCTCTCTATTTTGTCACGTAATCACATAAGTAACATGTGCATATGAGTGTGTATTCTGTCTCCCTAAGAAGTTCCTTGAGAACAGGAACATGTACATTTGACAGGGTCAGAACATGTGCAGTCTGACCCCATGGAAATTAAAAAAATAGAAATTCTTTACAACAAAGACAGTATTTCTTCAATCAAGATAGCTGTCACTTTGTTTTGCCTTTTTTAAAAAAATTGTGATTAAGTGAACATACACAATCCAAATCAATTTTGCATGCTCACCTATCTACAGCTCTTCTGCTTTACTTGCCCCATGACAGCGCACTCCTCCTTTCATTTTATACTTGTTCTGTCCTCTTATCAAGCTCCTGCCCCTCCTCCCCACCTTCTTCTCTCACATCTAGAAAGAGACCAGTAGGATAGCCTCTTATAAATGCACAGAACCTTAGAGTACAGACACCATATAGTCATATTGTGTCCCTGAGTCTAACCCATTTTTCTCTGAAGAGTTGACCTCAGAAGTATTTTCTAGGCAGGGGCAGCAGTAGATCTATGGGCCATGTTCCCAGGAGATCCCCCAGGCCATTAGACAATCAATTGTGGTCTTTTAGTAGAGTAGTTGAGCTGTACTCCCTTTCTTCTTCTAATGTCACAGGGACTCAACATTGTGTGCTCCATCACAGCTGTCTTTGGTGGTGGCTAAGCACCATCTGGTTCCTCTGGTCACATGTTGATACAGTCTTCCATTCACATGGATCTTTCTGTCTTCTGGGCTCTTTTTTCCTCTTGTTTTTGTTGTTCTTGGCGATTGTCTGCTGTAGCTGAGTTGGGATCATGTGGTGTACCTCAACAGAAGCCTGCTAGCTTTTAAGATCCCAGAGGTCACTCATCAATATAGGGTGCAGAAGACTCTCTTAGCAAAAGGCTAATTATGCCAATTGACCTCGATGTCCCCTGAGAGCATGGTCCCCAGACCTCACCCCTGCTACTTTCTACTGTGTGCTGTCACTGCTTTCACCTAATCAAATTTCTAACAACAATCTAATCTGTAACCAATCCTCGACCCGCTTCCCTGCCATTGTAGCCGTCAAAGAGTCTTATCTTCTGTACATAAGTCTGTTTTTAAGTCCTTATAGCAAGGGTGTTATACAATTTTTATCCTGCTGCTGCTGACTGATTTCACTTAGCATAATGTCTTCTAATTGAAAACAAGCTATGAGATGCTTCCTAAAATCATCACTGTTCTTTGTTATTGCATAGTGTTTCACTGAGTATATGTACCACAGTTTGTTTATCCATTCATCTGTCAATGGACATCTAGGTTGATTCCATCTTTTTGCTATTGTGGACAGTGCTGCAATAAACATTCGTGTGTATGTGTCCTTTTGTGTGACAGCCTTTGTTTCCACAGGATCAATTCCAAGCAGTGGGATTATTGGATCAAACAGTATATCTATTTCCAGCTTTTTAAGGAAATGCTAAAGTGCTTTCCAAAAAGGTTGTACCATTTTGTAATCCCACTAGCAGTATAGGAAAGTTCCAATATCTCCACAGCCTCTCTAGCATTTGTTGTTTTGTGTTTTTTGGATCATGGGCAACCTTGTTGGGGTGAGATGGTTTCTCATTGTAGTATTGATTTGAATTTCTCTGATAGCTAATGATCATGAGCATAATCTCATGTGTCTTTTGGCTGCCTGGATATCCTCTCTAGTGAAGTGTCTGCCCATCTACTTTGCCCATCACTTAATTAGATTATTTACCTTTTTCTTATTGATATTTTGCAGTACCTTGTAGATGATGGAGATCAGACATTGGTCCAACACGTAGTTGCCAAATATTTTTTCCCATTCTGTAGGTAGTCTTCTAACTCTTTGATAAAGTCTTTGGGTGAGCAAAAGTGTTTGATTCTTAGTAGTTCACATTTATCCATTTTCTTTTCTGTTAATCATGCTCTGTTAGATTTTGAAGTCTGTCTAAGTTGTGTATTAAAACATCCATTGTTGATCCTATTTTTTCTTGCATGATCTTGACTGTTTTATGTCTGATAATAGGTCTTTGATCTACTTAGCATTAGTTTTTGTGTAACGTGTGAGATATGGGTCTTGTTTCGGTTTTTCACAGGTAGATATCCAATTTTACCAGCACCATTTGCTAAAGAGACTCTTTTTAGTCTAGTTTACAATCTTAGGACCTTTGTCAAATATCAACTGTTCATAAGTTGATAAGTGTTCATAAGTGGCATCTCTGGAGTCTCCGTTGTATTCCGTTCGTCTACATGTCTCTTTTGTATCAGTACCAGGCTGTTTTGACTACTACAGCAGCATGATAGCTTCCAAGGTCAGGTAGTGTGAGGCCTCCTGCTGTGTTCCTCTTCTTCAGTAGTGCTTTGCTTATCCCAGGTTTCTTCCTTTTCTCAACAAAGTTGGTGATACGCTTCTCCATCTCATTAAAAAATGACACTGGAATTTGTATTGGGATTATATTGTACATGTAGATCACTTTGGGTAAAATAGACGTTTTCACAAAGTTAAGTCTTCCTATCGATGAGCAGGGTCAGTTTCTCCATTTGTGTAAGTCTTTCTTGGTTTCTTGCACTAAGGTCCTGTAGCTCTCTCTGTATAGGTCTTTTATTTCTGTCATTAGGTTAATGGCTAGGTATTTTATCTTCCTGGGGGCTATAGTAAATGGTATTGATTTGGTGATTTCTGCTTTGATGATCTCTTTTTTGATATAAAGGAATCCTACTGATTTACTTACATTTATCTTATATCATGATACTTTGCTGAACTCCTCTATTAGTTCCAGTAGTTTACTTATGGATTATTTAGAATTCTCTGTATATACAATCATATCATCTGCATATAGGGAGATTTTTAATTCTTCTTTGCTGATGTTGATGCCCTTTATTTCTTTGTCTTGTCTAATTGCTCTGGCTAGAAACTCTAGTACAATGTTGATAGAAATGGTGAGAGTGAGCACCCTGGTCTAGTTCCCATTCTCAAAGTGAATTCTTTCAGTTTCTCTCTATTCAGGATGATGTAGGCTATTGGCCTTACACTGATGCCCCTTGTTGTGTTGAGGGATTTCCCCTCTATTCCTATTTTGCTGAGAGTTTTTAGCATGAATGGGTGTTGGACTTTGTTAAATGCCTTTTCTGTATCAATGTACAAAATCAGGTAGTTCTTAACCTTTGTGCTGTTTATGTAGTTGATCACAATTATTGTTTTTCTGATATTGAAGCAGTCTTGCATCCCTGGTGTGAATCCAGCTTGGTTACGATGAATTATTTTTTTGATATATTGTTGAGTTCTGTTGGCTAGGATTTTGTTGAAGATTTTTGCATACAGGTTCATGAGTGATATCAGTCTGTAATTTTCTTTTTTAGTGGGGTCTTTCTCTGGCTTTGGTCTCAGGGTTATGCTGGCTTCATAGAGTGAACTTGAGAGTATTCCATCCCTTTCCATGGTGTGAAATAGCCTCAGTAGTACTGGAGTTAACTCTTCTTTAAAAGTTTGGTAAAATTCTCTGGTGGAGCCTTCTGAGCCAGGACTGTTTTTGGTTGGTAGTTTTTTGATGACTTTTTCAATCTCTTCCTTTGAGATGGATTTATTAAGTTGTTCTACTTCTCCTTGTGATAATTTTGTTAGGTGATATGTATCTAGAAATTTGTCCTTTGCCTCTAGGTTTTCACATCTGTCAGAGTACCATCTTTCTTAGTATTCTGTTATGATACTTTAATTTCAGTTGGGTCTGTTGTGGCATCTGCCATCTCATTTCTTATTCAGGTTATTTGTTTCCTCTCCTGCTTTTGTTCTCTAAGTTTAGCCAATGGTTTACCACTTTTGTTGATCTTTTCAAAAAAACCAGCTTTTGGTTTTATTAATGTTTTCAGTTGTTCTTCTGTTCTTTAATTCATGTAGTTCTGTTCTGATCTTTATTATCTGTTTATTTCTGGTGCCTGAGGGTTTCTTCTGTTACTCCCTTTCTAGTTGTTCAAGCTGTAGGGTTAATTCCTTGGTTTGGGCCCTTTTTCCTTCTGAATGTGTGCACTTATGGAGATAAATTGACCTCTTGGCACTGCTTTTGCTGTATTCCATAGGTTCTAGTAGGAAGTATTTTTATTTTCATTTGATTCCATAAATTTCTTTATTTCATCCTTGATTTCTTCTGTAAACCATGGCTTTTTGAGCAAGATATGTCACTCATTGTCTCTTTATTGTAGCATTCAGCCTGTTTGCATTTAGTGTAATTATTGATAGGTATGTGTTTAGTGCTGTCATTTTGATACATTCGTTTTTGTGTTGATGTTTTCTATGTTTTTCTTAATATTCTATTCTGGGTCATTCTACTTTATGGGTTGATGTCATCTTTTTCAGTGTTGGTTTTGTGTTTGTTGAGATTCCTGTATTATGTTTCTTGTTTTGCTACACTGCATTGCTATTTTGTTTTGTGGCTACCCCTATGATCTCTCTTAGTATTCTAAGTTTAAACCAGACTTTAACTGTTGCATATCTTTTTAGTTTCCTCTCCATCTTAGAAAGTTATAATTACTGTAATATACCCCTTAACTTTCATGATATCATAGCTTTTGTGTTATGATGACTGGTTCCCTTCTTTTAATAGCATAGTCGTTACTGAGCTTAAGGACTTCTCTAAATGAGTACTTTTGTATACATTTAGTGGTTTTGTTTTTTTGAATCAAAAATCTTGTTTTAGTATTTCTTATAGTTTTGGTTTTTATTTTATAAAGTCTCTAAACTTCTGTTTATCTGTCAATGTCTTAATTTCATCTTCCTATTTGAAAGAAAATTTTTCAGGTTATGTAATTCTTGGCTGGAAGTTTTTCTCCTTCAAGGCTTTGAATGTGTCATCCCACTGCTTTCTTGCCAACACCATTTCTGTGGAGAAGTAAGACCAAAGACTAGAGGGCTTCCCTCTGAATGTTAGCTTTGCTTTGAGCCTCGCTGCCTTTAAGAGAATCTGTTTATGCTTCATTTTATTAAGCTTGATGATAATATGTCTTGGTGTCTTTCTTTTGGGGTCTATTTTTTGTGGCATTTGATACGTGTCTTGGATACTATCTTCTCTTCTTTCATAATTTCAGGGAAGTTTTCTGTCAGCAAGTCTACAGCAGTACTGTCTGTGTTGCCATCTATCCCTCCCTGTTCAGGGAGTTCAATTATTTGTAGATCATTCCTCTTAGTAGAAGTCCACATGCTTCTTAATTTTTCTTATTTATTTTCTCTGATTTCTTCTCATAAATGTGTGTCAGTTGCTGTATCCTCGAGGTCGCTGAGTCTGACTTCCATGTCCTCAATTCTGCTCTTTTGGTTTTGGATTGAATTGTCTAATTCTATAATTTTGCAATTGATCTGCTGGATTTCAGATCATTGATGTTTTATCAGTTCACATAGTTTACTTAATTTTCATTTTGTTCTGCTGCATTTTGTTTAATCTATAGGGCAGATCTATATATAATTCTTTTATACTCAACCGCTGATAGTTTCAGAAAGGCTTCTTCATCTGGGAAGTTTTTTGATTCTTTATTTTGGGAGTTTTCTGGAACCATGGTAGACTGCTTCTTTAAATGGTTAGCTATGAACTGTTGTCTGCATGCCATCTAGAAGCTTTTTGATTTCTCTGGCGTTACCTCAACAGGAGCTAAGGTGTAATTCTAAGAGGGCATTTGGTCACTAGCTGTCTCTACGTATCTGGTGACTAACCCAAGGTAGACTCTCTGGGGTGGCAGGCTCTGCTTCCCAGCTGTCAATGATGGGCCCTACTTTTGGAGTCACTAGGAAGCTGTCAGCTGACCATATGATGTGAATCAGTGAGGAGTGTGGGAGATTCCATGGGTTGTCTCAGCAGTCAGTTCTCCAGGTGGTCTTATTTAAAAGGCTACTTTAATTCTGAATGGAGAGCTTTTCAATAGCTGCTGAAAACAGTCAGGGCCTCACCTGTGGCAGGCCTCACCTTCCAGCTAACAATGAAAGTAACTCATAGGCTGTCCCCAGATGCTATGATGTGTTTCAAAGTAGGGAGAGGTTAGGTCCTTCCTGCTGTCCTCTGCCAGGCTGCACCCATAAATTTAGACATGAATTGTCTCAAATGCTGCTTTTGTTCAGGAGAAGCACTTGCCAGGTGAGTTGTTGCTCCACTTGAGAATTAGCAGCAGCTAAGGCCCTTGGCTGGGTGGCTCCACTTCCCAGCCAACCAACATTGTGTCCTGGCCAAGCTGCCCTTCCTGTTGTGAAACATCGGCATCTATGGTGAAGCTCAGAAAAGAGAGGGTGGAGGGGAAGTGGTACACTATCAGCAGCTGGGCTCTCAATATGTGGCTGTCCAATGTACTATCTTTCTGCTGCTCTTTACACTGTTTACTTAAGTGCCACAGTTCAGCATATTTGCTGACTTGTGCCCAGTCTTGCATGTCAGTAACTGCATTCCTCCCAAATGTTGTGTCAGCAATAGCAGGGGTCAGTGGCTGCTGGCTGGTCTTTGAGAGGGGTAGTTTAGTCTGTTACTGGTGCCCAGTTTAATCTGACAACACTATGCCAGATTCTAGGGCTCCCTGAGTGTCCACTGCTCCATTCAGTTACCATTCCAGGCCTTAGTTCTCAGAGGGAATTGAGGAGACATGTGTCTACTCTGCCATCTTGACCTCACCTCCTGACATATCTATTATTTTTAAAAATTTATGCTGATAAGCTCCTTTAAGTTTCCAGAGTCACAAAGGTCAGGCCCCAAGGCTTCAGAGGGTGAAAAGCTATTCTGCATAGCTATAGCAGCATGAAGAATTCCAGATCCCCAAGAAGGTGATGGAGCCCAGTGCTTAAGGATTTGGCTGCTACTCAAAAGGTCAGCAGTTTAAATCCACCAGTCACTACTTCAAAACCATATGGGGAAGTTTTACTCTGTACTATAGGGTCTTTACGAGTTGGAATCAACTTGGCAGCAGTGTATTTTGGTTTGGTTAGCAAGTGAATGAGACGGATGAGTTAGACTGTCATAACAGTTAGGAAACACCCCTGCCCCCATTGTGACTAGGCATAACTTGGCTAAAGAAGGCTTAAAAACTCCATTTGTTGTCTTGCGGATCCCAAATCATGGCAGCTCCATGTGTTATGGAGTAAAACTCCACTACAGAGCTTTCTTGGCTGCAAATTTTTGTGAAGCAGATTGATAAGCTTTTCCTCCATGGTGCTACTGAGTGCATTCAGACTTTAAACCATTAAGTTACAGGTCAAGCTTAAAGTACTTACGAACCTGGTGACCTAAAGGCCTTTACAAGAACACAAAAGACTGATTAGTGTTTAAAAAAAAAAAAAAAAAAAAAAGCTGCATGAAATAGACATCTTCCGGAATCTTCCTCACAAGAACGTTTGTAAAAATAACATTACTCATGAGGACACTTGTGTGAGTGAACTCTTCAGTGGACCTTACAAGATTTTGGGATCTGCATATACATAAGTACTTTGTGATTTTAGAGATAGCCAGTGAGATAATGGATCCCAGGACAAGGGGTCAACTGAAAACTGGGTTTCATTTTCCCTTAAAATGATCCCTTGAATGAAACAATGGTGACTGTGAGAGCTTAAGTAACTCAGTGAAGGTCATACAACAAATAATGACAAACATTGGCATTATGACAAGATAGGTTCCAGAGCCTGAATTTTTTTTTCTTTGACCCCAAGCTGTTATTATGAGGAAGTCAGCAGACATATCCAAACAAAAAATATATATGTATGCTAATATTTTATTCCTCCCTTAGACTCCTAATTTTAGTTTCTTTGACCTGAGCAGAAGCAGCTAAATGGAAAGTGAAAACCACAAATCAGAATCCTGCTGAATGACTGTGTATATAAGGAGAGGGAGCTCTGATCCCATCCATTGCAAATTTCCACTCCTCATGAATGACAGAAAGCGATGAATACTAAAGTTGCAGCTGTTGGAGGATGCAAGGAGCCAGGGACTTTTCAGCCTCAGAGCTGAGATACCATACACCATGACCCCTAAAAATTGGACATCCTGTTTCTTCCATGACAGTTACTGCAAAGCAGTCTTGAAATTTAATTCCAGAGAGATCTGAGTGTTACTTCAAGATGCAATCACCTAACCATCCAAACAACAGCAATGTCTATATAAAAAGAAACTGAAAACACAAGTGCTTACTATCAGTGTTACACCAAAAACCCAACCAGAGATACTCACATTTCATTTCATGGAAACAGGTATACCTGACAACGGGGTTTGCCAACCTAGATATCCTCATTTAACCCTAAAATGGAAGAGTAGAATGAACTGACCAACTCAGGTAGAAGTTCTTTGCATTTACTCTGTACTAAGCTCTGCTCCTGGGGCTGGTGACACAATGGAGGATAAGATGGATCTTGCTTTGACAGAAATAGTAAACTTTTGGACAAGACAGATAGAAAGATCTGGAATACAAGATAGGGAGAAAAAGAACTTCTCAAACTCAGGACACAAGTACCTCTCAGTTATTTAAAGTAAGCTTAAGGAGGCTGTGGAGACAAGAAATGAACCTAAATTCAATTATTAGAACTAATATTTCTTTCTTGGCCCATAATTCGGGAGCTAGAGCAGAGTAAAAATACTAGGATAGAGCCCAGATGAGCCATACTGCCCCTACCTTGTCCACTATTATAGTCATGAAGAGTGGAAGTGGAGTCTTGGGGCATCTAGTGACTTTTTTCACCACACCATTCACGGAGACTTCCCCACGAAATGTGTGCCTTTTATTGATGGCTCCTATCCCCTTGAAGGAAACCCTGGTGAGATAGTGGCTGAGTGCTAACCAAAAGGTCAGCAGTTTGAGTCCACCAGGTGCTCCTTGGAAACTCTATGGAGCAATTCTACTCTGTCCTATATGGCTGCTATGCATCAGAATCAACTCAATGGCAATGGTTTGGATTTTGGGATCCCTTTAAAAATGTCTTTGTCAGCAGTTGTTATGATCAGTCCATCAATGTCTTTGTCCCAGGTGACATGAACATGAGAAAATATTCAGTGCCTTTGGCCACTTGGCCTTAACGGGCACACTAGGAGTCAAACCCCAGAAGCAGTACACAAGTGGGAGAAGATGTAAGACCCACCTGTAGTACATGAGCTGAAGGATTCCCTGCCTGTCATAGCTCTACCTGGTTCATGATGATCAAAAGACTACAGTTTTGAAAAGATGAGGACTTTCCCATTCCTTCCAACCATTTGGTTGTTACTTTTTAATATATTTATGGATGTCCTAATTTCTTTTTATTGATCATTTCCAATTTAATTCCATTGTGAGAATATAATCTGCATGATATCGACATTTCAAAATTTGTGACACTGTTTTATGGTTTAGCACATGGTTTACATTAGAGAATGATCCATGTGAACTTGAAAAGAATATACATTTTTCTATTATTGATGGATTGTGTCAACTGTCAATTAGGTCACGTTAGCTGATAGCGTTTAAGTCTTCTATATTGTTTCAGATATTTTGTTTAGCTTTTCTATCAATTTTTGAGAAAAAGGTATTAAACTCTAAATTTGCTGTTCAATTATCTATTGTTGACCTGGAGCAACACTAACGTCAGGTCAGTTTGTATGTACATCATATATTTGGGAGTTTTGTTGTTCATGTGCATTTATGTTTGTTATAATTGTACCTTTATAATTAACTATTTTATTATTAACTGTCAAGTATATATTTTTGGCTCTAATAACACTTGATTTCTTTAAGTTTCTTTTGTCTGATAATAGTATAGCTTTCCCAGCTCTCTCACTGCTACTGTTTGAACAGTATGTCTTTCTGCATCCTTTTACATTCAGCTTATTTGTGTCTTTACAGCTCAAAGACAGGTAGCATATTTTGGGGTACTGATGTTTTTTAAAATACTCTGAAAACTTTTGCCTTTTATTTTCAGTGTTTAATCCATTTATATTAAACTATTTACACAGTTGGATTTATTTCTCCCATTTTGATAATTGTTTCTTATGTGCATTATGGCTGTCTTCTTTGTCCCTGTGTTCCTTCTTTGTTGATATTTCTGTTAAACGAATTTGTCTAGCCATTTAAAGTCTTTTGTTGATACTTTACATTCAAGAAGGTATTTTCTTAGTGATTGCTTTAGGGATTCCAATATGGATCTTAAATTAACATACTTCAGATTTTTACAAACAAATCCAGTAAACAAAATATACAAACTTTGGTTCCACATAGTTCTTTCTTTTCCTTTGGACTTTTATCATTATATGTCTCACTTATTTATATCTGATAAACCCAGTAACTCAATTAACTGTTTTTTTTTTTTTTTTTTTTTAGTGTGGTTGTCTTTTCTCCTTTCTGCTTCTTTTTTTTTTTTTTTAGTGTTCTTTAGATTAAGGTTTGTGGAACAAACAAACTAGATCCCATTAAACAATTATTACACATTATTCTATGACGTTGGCTGCCAACCCCATGACATGTCAATACTCTCCCTCTCTCAACTTTGAATTTCTTATTACTAGCTTTCCTGTCTCCTTTCGCCTTCTTGTCCTTGTCCCCAGGCTGGTGTGGCCTTTTAATGTTTTGTTTTATGGGCTTTGTCTAATTTTTGACTGAAGGGTAAACCTCAGGAAAGACTTCATTACTGAGCTAAAAGGTAATCCAGAGCAGTTGGTGGTGGTAGTTGGGCACCATCTAACTGTGCTGTAATCAGCCTGGTGCAGGCTGTAGTCTTTGTGGTCCATTAGTTCTTTGGACCAATCATTCCTTTTCTTCACTGTCCCTTGCTCCAGATGTGATTAG
This sequence comes from Heterohyrax brucei, assembly GCA_028571685.1. Lineage (NCBI taxonomy): Eukaryota > Metazoa > Chordata > Mammalia > Hyracoidea > Procaviidae > Heterohyrax > Heterohyrax brucei. Next base: position 179,877,269 of record CM053141.1, read on the forward strand.
ACCAGTGGAGTATCTTAGATGTCCCTTATAAGTTTTTAACACCTTAGATGCTACTTGCCTAAGTAGAATGCAGAAAATTTTCATTATAAAGTGTATTATGTCAATTGAACTAGATGTTCCCCAAGATTATGATCTCTACAGCCTTCAGCAGAGCAATTCCATCCCTCAGCGAATTTGGATATGTCTATGACACTTCCATGACTTTGCCTTGGACAAGTTGTACGGGTTTCTCTAGCATTGTGTACAGTCTTATGCTTCACCCAAATTACACTTTATTTATTGCTTATTTCCTATGGGGTCGCTATGAGTTGGAATCAATTTGATGGCATTGAGTTTGGTTTGTTTTGGTGTTTTCTATTCAGTGTTTCCCCATCCTCAACCCTCCCCTCCCTTGTCACCACCAAAGTTTTTTTTTTTTTCCCTCTATGAAATGTTATTCTTGTTAGAAGACAAAGCAGGAGGTTTGAAGACTGAACTGTCTGGTTTTGAATGCCACTTCTCACTCTTCCTAGGTTACAGACTTTGGGCAATTTAACTACCTTCTCAAAACTCTAGCTTCGTTATCTGTAAAATAGAGGTAATGAATCAAACTTGGAGGGCAATTGTGAAGAATAAAGTTGAGAAAGCATCTTGGGTGCCCAGTCCAATAACACTTCATGCTTTCAACTTGACTACAAGAAATGGTACAAATGCCAGCCAAGGGATACTACAAAACAGAGCTTTAAACAAGTTGAACCCCTAGGTATACCAAGTCAGTACCTACATTTTAACAAGACCCTCAGATGATTTTTACATTCATAACTTGCTTTCCGTAAACCCATGCGTACTTTGCTTATTGGTTAATCCTCTCCTCTCTAGAGTGCCTCTGTCTTTTCACATTCATCTTCTGATTTGTCTAATAATCATGAAACATCTTTCTCTATCAGTTTCCTTCTCTTCTATATTATGGAGTAAAGATCTGAATTCTCAGTGTGTTCAATTAAAGATTTTTTAAAAACAGATGCAAAAATTTTTTTTGTTGTTGTTCTTGAACCTTACATTAGTTTTTATAGTAGTGGCCTTGTATGTTAATTGTTCTTTTGTGATTGACTTTTAATGCCCTTCATATTAATCCATGTTGTGAGATGCTTCACAGATTCATTGTTGTTCTTTATTTTTGTGTAGTATTCATTATGCATATATATACCATAGTTAATTTATCCCATTTCCCTGCTGATGGGCATCTAGGTTGTTTCCAGCTTTTTGCTGCTGTTAACAATGCTGCAATGAACATGAGTGTGCATATGTCTATTCATGTGATGGCTGTTACTTCTTTAAGACATATTCCTAGCAGTAGGATTGCTGGATCACATGGTATTTCTATGTCTAGCTTTTTAAGGAAACATCATACTGTTTTCCAAAATGTTTGCACCGTTTTGTGTTCCCAAGAGCAGAGCATAAGGGTTCCAGTCTTCCAACAGCCTCTCCAGCATTTGTTATTTTCTGGTTTATTATTGTTATTTGTGCCAGTAATGTCCAGGTGAGATGGCATGTCATTGTAGTTTTGATTTGTATTTCTCTAATGACTGTCTTGAGCAGTTCCTCATATGTCCATTGGCTGCTTGAATATCTTCTTTGGTGTAGGGTTTGTTCATATGGTTTACACATTTTATAATTTGATTTTTTTTCTATAAGGTGTTGGATTGTCTTATAGATTTTAAAGAGTAGACTTTTGTCAGATTTATCATTGTATGTAGGTTCTGACACTTCTAGTGAAGTCTTTTGATGAGCATAAGTGTTTAATATTTAAAAGGTCCCAGTTATCAAGCTTATCTTTTGGAGTCTGTGTGTTTTTAGTTACAATTTATATCCTATTAATGTCAGGTATTAGGGCTTCCACAGTTGATCTTATTCTTTCTTCTATGATCTTTATAACTTTTTGGTTTCAATTAGTTGTACATATGGGGTGAGGTATGGGTCTTCTTTCTTTCTTTTTGACAGCTGGATATTCAGTTTTGCCACCGCCATTTGTTAACAAGACTGTCTTCCCGCCATTCATGAACTTGGGCCCTTTGTCAAAGATCATGTGTCCTTTAAGGATACTGACTTACATTTGGGTCATCAATTCTGTTCCCTTGGTCAGTGTATCTCTTGTTGTACCAGCACTAGGCTCTTTTGACTACTCTAGTTGTAGAGCTGGTTCTGAGATCATGAAGTGTCAGTCCTTCTACTTTATTCTTCTTTGACAGTGCTTCACTTATCCAGGGCCTCTTCCCTTTCCATGTACAGTTACTGGTTAGTTTTCCAATCTCTATAAAGAATGTTGTTGGGTTTTGGATCAGGCCTGCATCGTATTTGTAGATTGCTTTGGGTAGAACTGACACTTTCACGTTGAGTCTACTTATCTATGACCATGGTATGTTTTTCCATTTAGTGTTTTACAGTTTTATTCATGTAAGTCTTTTATATTCCTGCTTAGATTTATTCCTATTTTATTTTTTAGGGGCTGTTATAAATCATAATGTTTTTCTGATTTCATTTTTTCATTCACTTTTTTGTTGTATAGGAAGCAGTGTGATTCTTGTATGTTTATCTTATAATTAAAATGCAGTTGTCTTTTAAACCAGTTAAGAGAAGAAAGAAGTGATTCTATGGCAACTAACAAGAGTAACAAGACAAGAAATGTCAAAAATGTTTTATATTCTCTGCTATACTTCCCTGTAAGTACATGCCTTTTGGAAATATTTGTTTCTCTGTGTTTGAGTTAGCATAGGATGTCAGCCTGAGGATTTCCTCTGGGAGTTCTTTTAAGGTAGCTTCTCTGGAATAAACATTTCTCATCTTTGTTTGTCTAGAAAAGTCTTTGTTTCTCTTTCATTTTTGAAGGGTCGTTTTGTTGGATATAGAATTATCAGTCAGTATTTGTCTTTCAGCATGTTAATTATGCTACCCTACCCCTTACAGCTTCTACTGTTTCTGATAAGAATTAAACTGTTGTGATTTCTTTCAAGATTTTCTCTTTGTCTGAGAATTTTAACAGCTTAGACATGATGTATTTAGATGTGAATCTGTCTTTTTCATATTTGGTGTTAATGCTTTGTAGGTGCATAGGTTAATGCTTTCCATTAGGTTTAAAAATTCTCACATTTGTTTCTCAAATATTTTTTCTGCTCCTTTCTATCTCTCCCTGTTCTTTTTTTATCTCCTTCCTCTCTGTCTCTGGAACTCCCATTAAACATATGTTGCTATTCTTGAATTTGTTCCACAAGTCTCTGAGACACAAGTTTTTCTTTTTCCTCAGTTTTACAGTTTGGTTAATATTTACTGATTGATTCCAAGTATGCTGATTCTTCTGCAAGCTCAGATCTACTACAATAATAATAATAAGCTCCATAGAGACATCAGTGGTCACATACTACAAGTGAGACAGACCATAGAATTAGCCTATCCAGATCAGTAAACAAATAAACATGAAATCAAAACAGCAATGATATTTTTTAAATTCCAGTTACTGTAACTTCAACTCCAGAATTTCCATTTGATTCTTTATTTATATTTTTTTCTTTACCGGTGTCCTTCGTTAAGTGTCCTTTACATTTTCAAAACTTGGTCTACTAAACCCAAGATCTGGATCTCCTCAGATAATTCGTTTTGATGCCGTTTATCTGTGTTGATCATGTTCATATTTCTTCACATTTTTCACATTTTTTGAAAACTCAGCATTTTAGATGATGTACTATGGTACTCTGAATTCTTATTTCTCCACTTCCAGGGAGATAATATTGTTGTTATTTCCATTTCAATTGCTTATTCAATAGACAAAATCTATCTCTCCTTTTGTGTGTGACCACTGATGTCTCTGCTGAGTTTATTATTGTTAAGATCAACTTCTTTTCAGTTGGTGCGAGGTCAGCATAGCTGTGTGGCCAGTCAAAGACTGGTCATAGGTTCTGCTTAACCACCTTAAGACTTCCACTTTTCATGATGGGCCTCAAATTTAGGCAGTTTTCAAATATGCCAGATTTACTTTCTGCCTTTGCAAGGGCTCACATTTAGCCAGGAATGATTAGATAGCTGGGACCTTCTATTATCTCTCCTGATCATGTTGATAGCCTTCCAGGCCACCAGAAACATCTGGGATCTTATGAAGACCTACTGTACCTGTCTAGTTCCTTAGCTCTCCTTATGACATTTAACTAAGCTGTTTCTCAGTATAGTAAATATCACAGCCTCCAACAGCTGTGGTATTTGCCTCGACAAAGAGATTGCTATCATTTTGTACAATTCTCCCTGATGACTGGATTGTACCCATTCCATTTCGAATTAAACTAGGCCTCTATAATCATAGAGCTGCCTATTGTCATATCCTATTTAGCCCTATTATAATGAGCATGTCACAGAGGTGCATTGTGGTAATGGGAGCTTCCTGCTGCTAAAACCACACCGAATCCCCTATACTTATAGGTGTTTAGTAGTTTGTTTTGTGCAAACACTTCTCAGTTTACTGTATGCATTTAATTCATTTAGAAAGTCCTATGGTGTTCCCTTTTACCATTTTGTCCAGTTTTAGCATTACTCTTTGAGAACAGGTCTTGCAAAAACTCTTCTCTGACACTTCATGGTCATTTATCTAAACATGTACATTTGATAAATCAAATTATATTATATATCTAAGCACTATAATTTAACACCCAAATCATAATGAGGTACTTACTGTCCAGGATCTCACAGTACTCTTTAACTAAATTTTAGTCTCTTCCTTGCTTCTTCTGACATTTCATTACAACATTTTTATTTTAATAATCTCGAGATCCAAATACATAAAACAAAACAAGAAATATTCTTTTCTTTGATTAGCAGTAACAAGTGAGAGGAGAAGCCTGGGGCTTACCCTATTCCCAGTGTAACATTATTCCTAATGTGAGGATTTGAGAAGCCAGAAGGAATAGGATGGATCTAAATGTCACTTTATCAACTCTTTTGTTTTACAGATGAGCAAAGTGAGGCCCAGTATGATTAGCTGTACAAGTAGATTTGGGGTTTTTATTCTTTAGAGACCCAGTTATTAGTTTTTAGCCACTTCAGACTGAACTGGAGGAGTTGAAAAACTGTGTAAAGACTGATAATGGCTGTTTAGCAGGATAAAAGCTCTACCAGTAATCCCTTCTCCTCTTTTCTGAAGAAAAAGAATATGCTTTGTTGTGACAGCAAAAACCGCTCTCTATAGGAAAAGAAAAATCAATTTCCACAGATGCCAGCACTACATTCTGCAGCATTGTGGTTAGAAACATGAAACTGGAATATAATGGTGAGGAATCTCCTTTCAGATTCGCTGGGGGATTTGGGCTGTCAAAAGTACGTGAGGAGCTCACCTTGTGTTCCTTCTACATGTGTGGGTTAGAACTTGGATGTTTTAATTTGGGGTCAGTTTGGGTCACTGATAATTGAAGCGCAAAGAACCACCATCCCTTAGCCTCTCTCAAAAGTGATAGAAAACAGGATATTTCTTCCCATAATGGGATAGGTGAGCAGCCGATGTCTTCTGAAGAGGTAGCTATTTCCTGTGGCTTGCCCAAAGTTTTTAGTCGTCTTCTATTCATCAAGGAGGTGACTTGTACTTAATGGCTTCTCTACTGTGTTAATACATTCTGCTTGGATTTTGATACATTTGAGGCTTCTTTTGCAGTTTCTTCACAAAATATGGGCATTGTCATATATAGGTATACCCTCTGTAGTCACAGAGACGCATTATGCACCAGACACCAGAAGAGAATTTTCAACCAAGATAACAAGTAACATTTTTAGGACACTAGTAGAAAGGGAGCTTAGGAAGTGATATTTCTAGGTCCTCCACTGTTAAGATTAAAAACGTCTGATAATGATGCTGAGTAGCACAGACTTGGAAGTCAGAACTGTTTTCATATAGGGATAAATCGCATTGCTTTGACATAACTCTGGCCACAAGCCATGAAATTAGAAAAGACCAATGTTGTGAAGTGGAAGAAAGAGGAATCAGTAAGAAGAACAGAGGACAGAAAAGAGGAGAAAAGAAAGGGAACCAGGAGGATAGTAGTTGTTGTATGCTGTTGAGTTCATTCCCGTTCGTAATAACCTGTACAACAGAATAAAATTTCCCATAGACTTTTCTTGGCTGCAATCCTTACGGGAGTAGATAGTCAGGTCTTATCTCTCACAGAGCCACTGGTGGGTTCAAACTGCCAACTTGTCAGTTAGCATATGAGGACTTAACCATCGTGCCACCAGGGCTTTCTGGAAAAGGAAAGAAAATCAGAGAAACAAAAGAAACAATACAGAAAGAGCCAGAAGAAAACCAAGGAAACTCTACCACTTATCACAGGACCTGGATACTGATCTACTTATGACCCATCTACTAACTTCTCTGGGCTTGTATTTTTCCATCTGTTGAATAAATGGGCTACAGTAGATAATTGCTTTGATTCTTGCAAGCTTAATATCCTAGACTGCTTTTCAAAACGCTTCTACCTGTATGATGTCATTTGAATCCACCACCCTTAGGTTCACTCTGCTCAGCCACACAAGACTTCTTCCTGGTTCTTTTAATAAGTAGAGTTCACTTCTTACCCTCTGGCTCCCACCTAGGCTTTTTGCATTGCCATTCCCTCTTTCTGATGCATTTTTTCCCCAACAGTTTGGTTTCTCCTCAAACATAGTTTCCTTGGAGAGACTTTCACCTGCCTTTCTATGTAATAGGAGATCTTAGTAGCACATTTCCCTCCCTACTTTATGCGATCTCCTACTTGTACTTATTTGATTTATAGTGTAACATAACATAAATGTGTATGTTTCCAGGTTTGTTGTCTGTCTTCCTATACGGCAGAGATTTGATCTTGTTCTCTGGCGTATACTTAGCACCAAGGACAGTATCCAGCACACAGATAGTCCCATTTATTTGTAGAAGAAACTTCATACCTGGCTGAGGTACTAGACTAGGCAGCTTTTAATATTCCCCTTTCATAGATCAGGACATCACAGTATAAAATTCTGAATCAGCTTAACACATCCTGTGATTTAGTGGTTATTTTTGTCTTGCTTCCTTGTCACAGGGTGCACTTGCTGTGCATTTTTACTAGACTGCAGTACTCCCCCCCCCCAAACTCTATAACATCCTGCTCTGATTAATAAATTGCAATCAATTGCAATGCCTAATTATCTCTTTAGGAGGTCTGCAAAGAATGTAACGGGTAGAACATACTTACCTTGTAGCTTGGGAGGTGAGGTATGGCTGTGTAATGAGAAAAAGGTTTCAAGGAGAAAGAAAACAATAATAGAGAAAATGAAAAATTTTTCTAGGTAGAAAGAACTGAAATATTTTTGCTACTTCCAGATATCAAGTTCAATAACAGTTGTTTGCTTTGATGTCTGGAGTGCTTAAAGATTATATTTCCAAGTGTTATCAGTAGATCACCTGATCTAGATATACACAAAATGCTTGATAAAAATAAAAATGTCAAGGGAGATCCTAGACTGATGGATTCAGAATTCCTGAAAGTATAGTCCAGAAATCTGCTTTTTCACTAAGTTCTTTGTAATGTTTTTAATGCACACTGGGATTTGGAGTAACACTGGCTGAAAAGTCTTCTGTTGCTTTTTAAAGAACAGTATACTTTAAAACAGGCATTCTTTCACTTATTTGTGAACAACCATTTACTGAATGTGTACTCTGTGAGTAATACTGTACTGGGTTCTTTCATACAGAAATGGATGAGGGGTGATGTTTGTTATAAAGATCTCGTGTCTTTTTATCAATGAAGATCTTCTATATCAATGGGCTCTGCATGGGAAAGCTGCAGTCAGGAGCTCTGATGGGCTGTCGTGTGGAAGGAGCAGAAACCATGTTCTGTGCAACTCAGAACATAGAAGTAAAAACATTGGATAGCTGTTTCAGAACAATTGTTTTGAGTTCCATAGGAAGAGGAATTTTCCTGCCATCTGAGCTGTCCAGTTGGGAAGCAAGTGGTCCAGAAACTGGTCTGATCCAAGTGGGGATCAGAAGACCATCATCTAGGGATTCATAAACAGGGATTCCTGATCCCTGTGGGAGATGGAGCTCCATCGCCTCTAACTTTCTTCTGACTCTGACAGTTGCGGATCCACCAAAAATGATGTATTAATTTATGCTCCACAACAACTTATGGACTAAAATTTTGTTCACCTCAACTCTGAAATGAGTATAAGAGATTCAAGACAGGCCCAACATTTTTAGCGAAGGAAAAGGCAGGTCCTGAGAGTGAGAAACAGCATTTCTCGCATGCTTTCTGTGTCATAGACGTTATGTTAAGCACCTTCTGTGCGTTCCTCGCTCTGTACTCAGGGCAGCACTATGAAATGCTTACAATTATTATCTCCATTTTCCCAGTGGACCCAACGAGACTTTAACCCATGGTCCTCCCAGATAGTGGAGTACCATTCTAGAATACTGACTTTGCAGATTTTGAAATGTTAACAGACAATTCTCGTGTTATTCTGACACTGTATGACAAATGTCTACTCTACTATCCATCTTGCCTTAATTATAACTTCTCGCAACAATCTTTTCAAACTCCCCTAATGAAGACAGGTCTCCTGATCCGATGGTACTCTGCAATTCTCCTTCTTAGCTTATTGTTTAGTTGTCATGAACTATTGCAAGGATAAATAATAGCTGGAACTCTATGAAAGAGTTTCACCTTATTTAGTCAAAACTGTACTGCAGGCTATAATCTAGTGGCATCATAATTACTTAGCCCTAAAAGCCCCTGGGGGCTTGCTCATCCTGGAAGAGAAAGGCGTGATTTGATTTTTAGTATAATTTTGTTCTGTCACAGGAGACTCTCAAAGATTTCTGGGCCCCAAATCAGCGGCTCTAACTTTGTACACAGGTGCTCACTGGCCACCACTCTCCGCCGGCTCTTCTCCCTCCCTTCCCAGTCCTGCTCTCCATATCCTAAGTGCCAAATGTGCCGAATGATTTCCGGTTCCCTTGTGAGCCTTGCTATTTCTTATCCCCATTATTTTGCTCAGCGTTGCCTCCGCCTGTCATTCTTATACGCTGTCTCTCTTTTGGGGCACCTTTTAAGACCTCGTCTTTTCTGCAAAGTTATCTACCTATCCCTCCACTACAACCATTTCTTATACATTGCTCATAGAATACTATATCACCTGCAACACTGATTTCACTTAGACATTGTTCGAATAGGTTTAGGGTTGATAAACATTTTTTAAAGGTCCAGACAGTACATTTTTTTTTTTTTTTTGGCTACACAATCTATCACAACTATTCAACTATTGCCACTGTAGCTTAAAAACAGAAACAGACAATGAAGTCAGTATGGAAGTATTGGAAAACAATGTGATATACCAAAATAGTCAATGGGCTCAATTTGGTCCACAGGCCATAGTCTGCCAATAACTGTTCTAGATTACTGACAACTTTACAGTACCAACCGTGTTTTACCCATCTTGCTGTTCCAGGTCCTAGCCTGATACCTAGCACAGGATAAGTGTTCAGAAAATTTTTGTTGATTGAACATAAGATTCTATTTCTGACATAGACAATGTGACCTAAGATAATTTCTCTTTCAACTCTAATATTTTAACACCCTAATGTACTTTATGGGGCTTTGGTTGTACAGTGGTTAAGTGTTTGGATGCTAATGGAAAGGCCAGCAGTTCAGATTCACCAGCAGCTCTTTGGAAACCCTCTGGGTAAGTTCTGCTCTGTTCTATATGGTTGCTATGAATTGAAATTGACTTGATGGCAATAATTTTGGCTTTGGTTGGGTTAATGCTCTTTATATCTTAAAATTCAATTTTATCACCTGACCAATGCGGAAATAGCCATCACCTTGCATAAGCCACAAGGTCCCTGGATGGAAGTTTACCGTCAGCTCTTCACCAAAAGTTGGTGATTTGAACTTACCCTGGGACACTGACGTAAAAAGACCTGGTGATTTGTTGTAACAGTTACAGCCAAAACAATCCTATGGAGCAATTCTATTCTACAACATATGGGTGCTCCCCCCAAACTGCAACTGACCCTACAGCAATGGGTTTGGTTGTGTAGACTTGCATAAATCATGGGGTTTTGAAGAGGACTGAAAGAGACAATAACTTGGATGTTGACACCCAGTAAGCAAAGCGTGCATGCGAGGGACTTAATTTTCTATTACGTGCTCCTGGACCTGCAGCCAGTGAGGTCTTTATGAAAATGAAGTGGACAAAGAAATAGTCAAATGTGAGTCCGGCTTGGTAAGTGAAACTGAGAAGAACATACCGAGGAATTGTCAGTGAAAGATCCAAAGACCGTTTAAACCAACAGAGGCACCAGGGATATTCATATCCAGCAGCTGTGCTTTCCTGCGTGGACTGAATCCCTACTAGTGCCTTGAAGCTACTCTACTGGCTCATTACTACTTTATTTGGCTGTCAGCCCTAAGTGACAAACCCATTTCCCCCCAAGCACCCGTACTGCCTGCTCCTCAGGGCCTGCCTAGAGAGCACTGCTGAAGCTACTGAGCCTGTGTGCAGCCTCAGTGAGGAGTTCTACATAACATCAAGGGGAACTATGTCGATTTAGAGTAGTGCAAATGGTAAACATGCTGTGCTGCTAACTGAAAGGCTGGAGGTTCAAATCTACGCAGAGATGCCCTGGAAAGAAGGCTTGATAATCTAATATCAAAAAAACCAACCACTGAAAACCATATGGAGCAGAGTTCTGCTCTGACAAACATGGGGTTACCGTGAACTAGAGTCAACTCAGTGGTAGCTGGTTTTTATTTCACATGTCAAGTTGTGTTGAAACATGGCTGAGTCTCCTATGGGAGGAGTGAAAGAAAATGAGCAGACCATAGTAGGCACTGGGGAAAAGAGATGTAAGATAATTTAAAAGGTGTGGTGAAAAGATGCCAAAATCTAACCAGGATAATTTCAAAATGTTGGTAAGAGTCAGCTCAGGAATGATAGGGGAATCTGACCTCTCTCCTTTGTCTTTCACCCTGAAAAACTCAGTTGTAATCTAGTATTACTGGTACAATAGATTGCCTATAGTATTGGTCAATTATGCCCTAATAGACTATTCTGGATGCCTTTCTCCACTTTAAAACATTGCTTTTAACAATAAGTTAATTCCAAGCTATACTTCATTGAATTGTAAACATATGAACACACTTAAGCCTGTTTTATGCTGTTTGACTTCTGTCTGCTTGATTGGTGGTTCTGTTTCCTTTCTCATTCTGGACCCTCTGAATGCTCTTCAAACCTGCACAGCAGGCATCTTCCTGCCTCTGCCTCTGACCTTTCTCTAGCTGTGATACCTGGGTAATAGCAGAGCAGTGGTTGTTAACCTTGGCTGTACAAAGAACCACCAGGGGAGCTTTTAAGATGGTCTGGTGCCTGGGACACTGCTGGCAAGCGTTCTAAATTAATTACTGTGGTATGTTGTTGTTGTTGTTAGGTGTCATTGTGTCACTTTCCACTCATATTGACCCTATGTACAGTCGAATGAAACACTGCCCAGTTTTTCTCCACGTCCACAACTGCTACTCTTAAGCCCATCATTGCAGCCACTGTGTCAATCCATCTCTTTGAGGGCCTTCCTCTGTTTTTGCTGACCCTCAATTCTACCAGGCATGATGTCCATCTTCAGAGATGGAACCCTCCTGACTACATGTCCGAAGTAAGTAAGACCCAGTTTTGCCTTCTTTGCTTCCAAGGAAAACTCTTGTTGTACTTACAGGACAGATTTGTTTGTTTTTTGCGCAGTCCATGGTACGTTCAACATTCTTCTCCAACACCACAATTCAAAGGCATCAGTTCCTCTGTTTTCCTTGCTCATTGTCCAGCTTTTACAAATGTATGACGTGTTCAGATATAGGTGTCTTCTATTGCGTCAGTGAGCCCATACTGGAGTAGAATAGGTCCTTAAGGTTATACCTTCTCAGTGGTATTTTATAAAAGAGAAGAATAGGTGCAGACAGGCACAGAGGGGAGACAGATGCTGTTTGCAGATTCATCTCCGAGCCCAGAAACACCAAACTTTGGTAGCAGTTACTAGAAACAGAAAAAGACAAAAAAGGACTTTCCTTAGGGCTGATACCTTGAATTCAGACTCTAACCTCCAGAACATGAGACAGTAAATTCTGTTCTTTAAAGCCAGCCATGTGTGGAATTTTTTTTTTTTTTTTGTTCTTACAGCAGGACTAGGTACCTAAGCCAGATGGGAACACAATTTTCTTGGTCTTTATATCTTTCAAAATGGTCCTTAGGGGAGGTGAAGAAGAATTAAAGTAGTAACGGCAGAAAAGTGGCCAATTAAAAAGGTGAATGAAAATTCCAGTTAATAACAGTCAGAAAACTGCTAAAAAAGAGGAAAAAATGTCATGCCCTTGGGAATCCAAATAATAAATGAAACTGGAATGCTGTGAACACCTTCCATACTGCAAGTCTCTGTAACATTAAAGAAGAACCTGGTTGTTGGATTAAGGTTATATCTTTAAATTAAAATTACCTTTAATTAAATGTAGTGAGATTGGCCTGGCTGGACCATGCTTGTCCCTTCCCTCAGTCCTCAGAAGTGCCATGTTTGAGACTGCAAAGCTGGAGCTGATTTTCAGGGTCAGGAGACAAGCCCACAGAGGGAGTGGGAGGGTGGCTCATGCTGCTCCTCTGCTCACCAGTCAGCATCTGTCCTCCCACCCAGGCCTTGCTCCTCTGCCTGTCAAATTCTTTAGAGAGCCCTAATCTTGAGAACAAGGAGTCAAAATTTACTGTAGCTCTGTTGACAAATAGCTGATGCATTGATTAGATGGAATTAAGTGATAGAAGCAAAGCTATTGTTGTTGGGAGTGTTGTAAGAAGTGCAACTGTTGACCTTTTGTTTAGCAAACACACTTAACCACTGAATCACCAGGGCCCATGGGTGAAGCAGGGTGAGATAAAACTGGGTAGGGGAAACAAGGGCAAGCGAACCAGAAAGCAAGAGAAAGAATTAATTTTCAGGCAATTACTCTTTCCTGAAATAGGGACCTTGAGTTGCCAGATCTGATTTTCTAAGCAATGCCAGATATGAGCATATTGTGTGTAAATTAGCACCCTTTGAAACAATGTTGGTGAGTTCCGTGCACTTGCCTTTTAGGAGTCTGCAAACTCTGTCCTACAGGACTGCAATGACATGGTGCTGGGGATACTGCCTTGCAGTTAAATACCTGGACTTGAATGCCTGTAACCAGGAGGTTACTATTAATTGACTTGAAATTTCCTAATCAACAAGATGGGGTAATAACACTTATCTCATAGATGGAAGTGGCCTAACACATTCAGAAAGAGCATTGGTGGTACAGTGGTTAAAGTGCTCTTGCTCAGAGGGAGAAAGATGTGGGAGTCTGCCTTCATAGTGATTAAAAAGCAACCCATCAAGGAGGTGGAGTCAAGATGTAGGACTAAACACACGTCTCCATAGTTCTACTGGAAACCAAGGTCTGCATTGATAACTAAACGGAGGCTTCTGGACTCCTAGTGAGCCATAAGACACGGCACAGGGCTTTGAATTTGGACTACATACCACTGAACTGGAATCTTCTTCTCTTTCGCCTACTCCTGAGGTGGTTGAGTGATGGCCCTCACAGTATGAAGGTAATGCTACATTTTAACTTTTTGTTCTCTGTTTTAGCCAGTGGGAGGGGCTGAGGCTTTACTGGCAGCAAAGCTCACACACGTGCTGATGAGGTCGGCAGGCGGAATGGCCACATTTTGAGAGCCCAGCTTTGAACTCTGCGCACCTCGACACTTCTGAACTTTTACCATGGAATCACCTATTCCCAAGCAGGCAGTAGAGCCTGTGTGGGATGCCATCTTGTTAGACTGGGAGGTGGAATTACCCAAACACCAGCAAGTGGACCTCAGGCTTTACTGGCAGAAAAGCTCTGACACAGTGCTGATGGGATTCAGCAGACAATACAGCCACATTTTGAGACCCTGGCTCTGGACTCTGTGCACACAGGCCACTTTACCACATCCTTCTGAACCTCCGTCATTGAATCACCTATCCTGCAGCGGGCGGGAGAGCTTGTGTGGGACACCATCTTGTTGACTGGGAGGTGGAGTTACCCAAATGGAGGCCCCTGCAGGACCTACTTCCCAGGCTGGGAGTCAGTTCCTGCCTGGGGAGTGCTTTTCCAGCAGAAAAGCAGTGTTTTTCACAGTGTGGCCTTATGGGTGGGGCCAGAAGCAGATGACAGCAGAGCACTAGCCATTCCATATTTTGAACTAGTTTACAGCATCTGCAGTTGGATATATAGGTGTTTACTTTGCTATTTGGGAAGAGGAACTTGCACACCTGAAAGCCTGACTGTTTTTGGAAGCTGTCAGATGCCTTTTACCTTTCAATAAAAGACATCCTGGAGAAATACCTGTGGTGTATCTGAATGGCCCTTATTGACTCACATCATAGGGTCAGCTGATAGCTCCCCATTGACTCTATAAGTAGGGCCATGTCTTTGCCAATCAGGAAGTGGAGACTTCTACTCAAGAGATTCCACTGGACCCAGTCACTGGAGTACATAGAGGTAACTGGTGATCACCCTCCTTTTCAGACTGATGTTTAGATCCCCTTAAGGTAACACTGGAGAAGCAAAACAACCTCTAGATGCCCCAAAAGCAACAAGCTTTGGACAGAAGCACAAAGAAAAAATTCACATATGACTTCAGAAGGCCCCCCAAAGAATGAAATGAAGAACTTACCAGATGAAGAAGTCTTTCTGAAACTATCAGAGGGCAAGTAGAAAGGAGTATATCGATAACCCTCCTAGACATCATACAAAATGCAGCAGAGCAAAATGAAAAATTAAGCAAGCTGTTTGATCTGATGGAACACCAGTACTCTGAATTCCAACAGATCACTAACAAAATCAAAGAAATAGAAAATTCAATTCAAAGCCAAGAAAACAGAGTGGAACAAATGGAAAATAGACTTTCTGACATGGAAGGAAGAGCTACTGACTCCAGCATCTGTGAGGAGAAATCAGAAAAAAGAAACAAGAAAAATGGAGAAGCATTAGGAAGCATGTGGGACTCTATTAAGAGGAACAATCTATGATTAATTAGAATTCTTGAATAGGGAGGGACACCTGAAAACACAGAGTATTGTTGCTGAGCTGCTGACAGAAAATTTCCCTGAAATTATGAAAGAAGAAAATATAGATATCCAAGATGTATCTCTAACACCACTCAATATAGATTCCAAAAGAAAGACTCCAAGACATATTATAATCAGCTTGACAAAATGAAACATAAGCAGAAACTCTTAAAGACAGTGAGACTCAAAGCAAAGCTAACATTCAAAGGGAAGTCCTGTAGGCTTTCATCTGATTTCTCAACAGAAACGACACTGGCACAGAGGCAATGGAATGACACATTCAAAGCCTTGAAGGAAAAAAAACTTCCAACCAATAATTATACATCTGGTAAAACTATTTTTCAAACATGAAAATGAAATTAAGACATTGACAGATAAGTAGAAACTCAGAGACTTTGTAAAAACCAAACCAAAACTATAAGAAATACTGAAAGAAGCTCTTGGCTTAGAAGAACAAAACTACTAACTCTGTATTTTAGGAGGAAATACAGGACACATCATGCTGAAACCAGCTCAGTTAGGGAAGACTCTAAATTCAATGAAAGCTATAATATTAAAAGAAGTGATCCAGTGATCATATCATGAAAATTATGATACCATTGCATTAAAAAGAGGGATGTACTACAGTCATTATAGTCCTTCCAGATGGAGAGGATGTTTATAAGACTTGTAATCGTTATAAATGGGTTTAAACATAGATTATTAAAGGTGACCACAAGGGTAGTCACAAAGCACAATAAAGACACAACATATCAAATCAAGAAGTATAATACTGGAGTCTCAACAACCACAAGACCAAGGAGAAAAGGAGAAAAAGGAGAACAATCAATTCATAAAGAAGAATGTTCCAGAATAGAATAGTAACAACAGAGAAAACATCAACACAAAAATAAACACATCACAATGACAGCACTATACACGTACCTATCAATAATTATGTTGAATGTAAATACACTGAACACTCCAGTAAAGAGACAACAAGTGACATCTTGGATCAAAAGACATGACCCTTCTATATGTTGCTTACAAGAAACTCACCTTAGACTTAAAGATATGAATGAACTGAAAATTAAAGGATGGAAGAATATATAACAAGCTAACAATACACAAAGAACAGCAGATGTGGCAAAACTAATCTCAGATAAAATAGATTTTAATGTAAAATCCACCATCATGGACAAGGATGGACACTATTGCTGGAAGGTTCAATACACAAGCAAGACTTAACAACATTAAATATTTATGCACCTAATATTAGAGCATCTAAATACATCAAAGGAACACTGACTACACTCAAAAATTAAATAGAGTAGGATCCGACTCGACGGCACTTGGCTGGCTCGGCCCCAATAATAGTGGGAGACTTCAACACTACACTGTCAGTGTTGGACAGGTCTTCTAGAAAAAAGCTCAGTAAAGACACATAAGATCTTATTGCCATGATTAACCAACTAGGCCTCATTAACATATACAGAACTTTCTATCCATCAGCAGACAACCACACCTTCTCCAGTGTACGTGGAACATTTTCTAGAATAGACCATGTGTTAGGACATAAAGCAAATCTCAGCAAAATCCATACCACTGAAATATTGCAAAGCATCTTCTCAGACCATAAAGCCACAAAAGTCAAAATCAATAGCAGAAAAAAACATAGATGGAAACTGAAACTCATGGAAACTGAACAACATCTTCCTCAAAAAGCCCTGAGTTATAGAACAAATCAAGGATGAAATAAAGGAATTTATGGATTCCAATGAGCATGAGAACACTTCCTACCAGTACCTATGGGATACAGCCAAAGCAGTGCTCAGGGGTCAGTTTATTTCTCTAAATGCACACATCTGGAAGGAAGAAAGAACCAAATCAAATAACTAACCCTACAGCTTGAACAAGTAGAGAGACAGCAACAGAGGAACGCTTCAAGCACCAGACTAAAACAGATCATAAAGATTAGAGCAGAACTAAACAAATTAGAGAGTAGAAGAACAATTGAAAAAAAGGAAAAGACCAAAAGCTGGTTTTTTGAAAAGATCAACAAAATTGACAAACCATTGTCTAAACTTACTAAAGAAAAACAGGAAAGGAAACAAATAACTCACTAAGAAATCAGATGGAAGGTGTCACAGCAGATCCAACAGAAATAAAAAATATCACAAGAGAATACTATGAAAGACTGTACTCCAACAAATTTGAAAATCTAGAGGAATAGACAAATTCCTAGATTCAAATCACCTACCAAAATTATCACAAGGTGAAGTAGAATAACTTAATAAACCCATCACAAAGGAAGAGATTGAAAAAGTCTTCCAAAAACTACCAACCAAAAAAAGCCCTGGCCAAATGGCTTCACTGCAGAATTCTACCAAGCTTTTAGGGAAGAGTTATCTTCAATACTACTGAGACTATCTCACAGTATAGAAAGGGGTGGAATACTCCCAAATTCATTCTATGAAGCCAGCATAACCCTGATACCAAAGCCAGGGAAAGACCCAACAAAAAAGGAGAACTGCAGACCAATATCATTCATGAACCTAGATGCAAAAATCCTCAACAAATCCTTATCAATAGAATTCAACAGCATATCAAAAATCTATTGATTACGACCAAATTGAATTCATACCAGGGATGCAAGGCTGGTTCAACATCAGAAAAACAATTAACTGATCAACCACATGAGTTTGTCTATTGATGCAGGAAAGGAGTTTGATAAAGTCCAACACCCATTCACAATAAAACCTCTCTGCAAAATAGGAATAGACAGCAAATTCCTCAGTGCAATAAGAGCCATTTATACACATCCAACTGCCTACATCATCCTGAGCAGAGAAAGACTGAAACAATTCCCCTTGAGAACAGGAACTAGACAACGATGCCCACTTTCCCTCTCCTATTCAATATTGTACTAGAAGTTCTAGCCACAGCAGTTAGACAAGACCAAGAAATAAAGGGCACCTGCGTTAGAAAAAAGGAACTAAAAATCTCGCTATTTGCAGATGATACGATTGTATATGCAGAGAATCCTAAAGAATCCATAAGTAAACTACTCAAAATGATAGAAGGATTCAGCAAAGTCTCAGGACACAAGATAAACATAAGAAATCAGTAGGATTCCTTTACATCAACAATGAGATTATTAAAGAAGAAATCACCAAGTCAATACCATTTACTTTAGCCCCCAAGAAGATCAAATATCTAGGAATAAATCTAACCAGAAAAATAATAGACCTTTACAAAGAGAACTATAAGACCTTATTACAAGAAACTAAAAGAGATTTACGTAAAGAAAACTGCCCTGCTTGTGGATAGGAAGACTTAACATTGTGAAACTTCCTATTTTACCAAAGAAGTCTACATATATAATGCAATCCCAGTATAAATTTCTGTGACTTTTTTAATGAGATAGAGAAACAGATGAACGTTGTCTAGAAAGGGAAGAAACCCTGAATAATTAAAGCACTACTGAAGAAGAACACCACACTGGGAGGCCTCTCACTACCTGATTTTATGACCTATTACACTGCCACAGTTGTCATAACAGCCTGGTACTGGTACAAAAAGAGACAGATAGATCAATGGAACAAAGTAGAGACCTCAGAGATGCCACCATTCTCCTATGAACAGTTGATATTCAACAAAGGCCCTAAGATGTTAAACCAGGGTAAGTAAAAGCAATCTCTTCAACAAATGGCACTTGCAAAATTGGATATCATCTGCAAAAAATTGGAAAAAGACCACCTCACACTTTATACAAAACTCAACTCAAACTGGATAAAAGAACTACATATCAAATCTAAAATGATAAAGCTCATCCAAGAAAAAAATAGGATCAACAATGGAAGTTTTAAAACACAATGTACACAGACTTCAGAATCTGACAAACAAAGCATAATCAACAGAAGAGAATATAGACAAATTAGAACTACTAAGAATTAAACAGTTTTGCTTATCCAAGGACTTTATCAAAAGAATTAAAAGACCCCCTACAGAATGGGAAAAAATATTTGGCAACTATATGTCAGACTGACAGCTGACTTCCATAATCTATAAGATACTACAAAATATCAATAAGAAAATGATAAATAATCTAAGTAAGTGATGGGTGAAAGAGACAGACAGGCACTTCTTTAAAGAGGAGACACAGGAAGCCAAAAAACACCTGAGGAGATGCTTACAATCACTAGCTACTAAAGAAATTCAAATCAAAACTACAATGAGATACCATCTCACCCCAACTAGTTTGCTAATGTTCCAGAAAACACAAAACAACAAATGCTGGAGAAGCTGTGGAGAAATCAGAACTCTCCTACACTGTTGGTAGGGTTGCAAAATGGTACAACCTCTTTGTAAAGCAATCTGGCACTTCCTCAAAAGCTGGAAATAGATGTACCATTTGACCCAGTAATTCCACTACTTGGAATATATCCTGAAGAATCAAGGTCATTCATACCAACCGAAACATGTACACAAATGTTTGTTGCAGCACAGTCCACAATAGCAAAAAGATGGAATCAACCCAGATGCCCAACAACAGAGGAATGGATAGGTAAAATATGGTATATATACTCAATGGAGCACTATGCAGTGATAAAGAACAATGATGATTTTAGGAAACATCTTATAATCTGGTTTCAATTAGAGGGCATTATGGTGAGTGAAAGCAGTCAGTGGCAAAAGGACAAATCTTGTATGAGACCCCTACAATAAGAACTTAAAACAGACTCATGCATAGAAGAAAAGACTCTTTGACAGCTAGAAGGGTGGGGAGGGAGAGAAAGTAAGAGTAGGGTATAGATTAGATAGTTGATAGAAATTTGGTTGGGTGAAATCAGTGACAGCACACATTAGAAAGAAGATCAGTATTAACTGGACTTCAACATAGCATGATTGCTCCTCCCATCTTAACCCAATCTTGCAAGGACAGAGTAGCTGGGGCTGGGGTTTGAGGACCATGCTCTCAGGGGACATCAAGGACAATTGGCATATCTAGCGTTTTGCTAACAGAGTCTTCTGCACCCAACATTGGTGTGGTGTCTGGGGTCTTGAAAGCTGCCAAGCTGCCATCTGTCTTATACCAAACGGTCCCAACTCCGCAGGAACGGATGACCACCAAGGACCAAAACAATGTGGGGGAAAGAGAACCCAGACGGCAGAGAGATGCACATGAGTGCGTGACTACATCAACATGTGACCAGAAGACTGGATGGTGCTTGGTCACCACTAGTGATAGCCATGATGGGGCTCACAAAGTTGAGTGTCACTGGCAGCATGAGAATAAAAAGGGTTACACTGTGAGATCTCCACTAAAAGACCACATTTGATAGTGCAGGAGCCTTGGGGTCCCCTGGGAGCATGGCCCCTGGCCCTGATGCTGTCCCTGTCCATAAGTCATAATGGAGGTCAACTCTTCAGACAGAAATGGATTGAACTTGGTGACACAGAGTGACCATATCGTGTGTGCACTTTATGATTTCGTGCATCTATAGGATGTCTTCCTGCTGACCTCTTACTCAAGGCAGGGCACAAGGTAGAGAGAAGGGGATAAGAGATTATTAGGAGGATATGACACGTATAGAACAGAGAAGAGGAATGTGCTGTCACCAGGCAGGGAGAGGAGTGGGAGCTGCACACAGGCAGGCATGAAAATTTATACAGGATTGTACATTTTCACTCAATCATAAAAAAAAAGCAATGAACCTAACAAAAACTGTTGCCATTGAGTCAATTCTGACTCATAGCGAACCTATAGGTCAGAATAGAAACAGCTCATAGGATTGTCAGGGAGTGGTTGGTGGATTTGAACTGACCTTTTATTAGCAACTGAGCTTTTAACCACTGCCTTGGAAACTCTATGGGGTAGTTTTATTCTGTCCTGTATGGTTACTATGACTTCATTCTTCTACATGACAACAGGTGTGGGTAACACAGTCAAAGTTGCAGCAAGAGACAGCTAGCAGTCCACCAACATTTTGTTACTCTTCCTTTGCATAGAGACATTTCTGGGAAGTGGCTTTCAGCCAGTGACTATCCTCCACCCACCACACCCAGGTGTAGAATACGTAGTTCTCAATAGTGAGGTGAAAGTGGAAGGGATGTATGTGTCTTTTGGACCATGGCTCTTCAAAAGCATGGCTGCCTTTTTTTTAATCCTCTCTTTATGACAATGATTGTGACTAAGCCACAAAATGGAAAAAGCCTGGGTTTCTGAATCACTGTTCGAGGGAAAGCTAGTTGTCAAGAAGCATCCACTTGAAGGAGAGACAAGGTTCCATCTTGTTTGAGCCAGTACACACTTTAGAATCAGCCAGGCCCAGTCTTTATTATAAAAGTCATGGCACACGGCTATGGCCGTGTGAATGTGAATCCCCTTCCTTTGAATTATGCTCACAGTTATCTTTCTTTTATATCTATTATGTGTGCTGCACTCTTCTAGGGTCTTTGCCTGCATTTTCCATTCCATTTAACAGTCCTGCAAGGTAGATACCTTCACTTTCATCTTATAGATGTAGCAAGAGCGAGAGATGAAGTTATACGTCCAAGGTTACCCAGATGGTACACAGTAGAGATTCACCTTGGACCAATTTGTCTTACTGAACCCCCAAGTTTTTTCTCAGAAACCTTACTTCCTTCCTGTCCTAGAGCTGGAGGTCATTAGTGTACAATGTGAAGATGACCACAAATGACCCTAAATTTTATGCTAGGAAGTTTTTGTCTCTTTTCTTTCTTTACCAAAGAGCATAGACACTTCAGAGACCTTTTCAATAATTTAGAACAATTTGTTTCCTTCCTTGCTGGAATCTAAAGAGCAGTTTTGCTTATCCAAATTGGATAAAGGATGTGATTTGCTAAAGAAACTTCGCACCAAATTATTCTATGAAAATAGTATCAGACTGGACTTGTTCAGCGCATTTGCAGTAAGTGATCTGAAATGACTTCTCAATGTACAAGAGGCAATATAATCTAATTTCAAGTTGGTCTTTGTGTCCCTGGGGCCTACAAAGTTCCAAGCATATAATTGACACTCAATTATGGTTTGAAAGGAGAGAAGGAAGGATAGAAGAGAGGTGATGAGAGCAGGGGAAAAGTTAGAAGGTAGAGGACAAAAATAAAAGAAAGGATGGAAGAAGTGAGGAAGGGAAAAGGGAGAAGGGGCACTCTATTCCCAGTTTATTTCGCTTTTGGCTGAAGTTTCAAAGGTTGCAGCAACTAGCTTCATAAACTCCTAGTATATAGTTGGAATTGAAAGTCACCTTGTGTATCTTGTCTTAGACCTTTATTTGAGGATAAGGAATTTGAGATTTCAACGTTAGACAAACTTTCCAAAGTCTCTCTCTTAGACTGGCTTCTTTAGAGAAACAAAACCAGTGATACATACATATATGTACATGTGTGTAGGTTTACTACCAAGAAATAGCTCACATAGTTGTAGAGGCTGGCAAGTCCCAAGTTTGTGGCTCAGGCTCAGGCTCAGGATGAAGGTTTATCCTGACTTCCACAGCTGCAGGGACTGAAAAACCCAAGATCAGTAGATCAGACTGTAGGCCACTCTTCCAGGTTGCAGAGGTTAACAAATCTCAGGATTGCCAGGTAAGCTGCTAGCTCATGTCCCAAGAACCAGAAGTCAGATGACAACGAGCTACATGCAGGATCTAGTGTAGGCACCTGGAAGGGACATCCACTTAAGTACTAAAGGTAGGCCATACCCCCAAGAAGACATCTTTTCAACTGATTGGTTGATCATAGCCAATCTCATCATGGCGTTGACTACCTCATTGTGTAACTGCCAGACTACCTTGTAACTACCAAACCACTAGAATTGTGGTCCACCCAAGTTGGTATATAACCATAATCATCACAGTCTTTTAACTAGTTAATTGTAAAACTAGGATTAAAACACAGGTCTCTTGACTAGCATCTAGGTACCCTACTCTTAAATGTTTTTCACTGTATGACTGCAGGTATAATGAATGTGGTTGGAATGTAATCACAGAGGCTCTCTGGCAGTAAGATCAGTATAACTCATGAAAACCAAACCAAAACAAACAAAAAAAGCCTGTTGCCATCAAGTCAATTCTGACTCATGGTGACCACACAGTTCTACAGAGTAGAACTGTGTTCCATTCTAGGTATTTTTTTTTTTTTTTAAGGAACCATATTGCTAGACCAGTCTTCTGTTACACGACTGGGTAGGTTCAAACCACTAGCCTTTATTTAGATTAGCAGCCAAGTGCAAATCAATCTCCTTACCCAAGGACCTTTCATGATAATAACCAACCAGCCTAAATTTCACAGATAAGTTCAATTATGTCCCAACAAACATTTAATTTAAATTTAATTTTGGCAAACTCCAGGAGCTAAGTAAAGATAGGAAATGGAAGAAGGAAGGGAAACATTTAAATAATGCAGGTGATCTTACCCGCCAAGCCATTGCAGCATATGCCTGAGGCAGCCTGACATGGGAGCTGTGATGTGTTGTCTCTCCCCTGGTAGTACGTTCTTCCCCTTTTCCCACAGCGTGAGAGTCTAACTGTGCAGAGTGAGTGTCTAACTGTGCAGAGTGTTTAGTGTTTAAAGATACATATTTTTCATACAACATTGCCCCTGAATGCAAGCCAACTCACCACTTCATCTGCTGCTCAACTGAAGAAAGAGCAATCTGTTCCAAAATTGGAGCAAATATCGTCTGTGTTGGACAGGCTGTGTTGAGGAGTTAGTATGAGATATGATGTGGAAGTTTCTGGGGGCTCTTGAAGCATGATTATTGGCATTTCGTGGTTCTTGCTTTAGAAGCCAACTTGAGAACTTAACCTCATGTCGAGATGTGACACTCTGGATGGATCACTACAGTGCAAGTTCAGTGTCCTGTCTGCTCGCTTCTCTGTTACCAATATGGTCAATCATCACACACTTTACCTGCAGTTAGTATCTTTGTAATCTTGACTGAAACTCTGTTATCATAACAATACATGTCTGGGCGATGGATAATAGTTAAGATTCATGTAATACTGGGACCATTAATACAAAGCCTGTGGTTTTTGTTTTGTTTTTTAATGGCAATATTGAGCAATCCTGTAATAACAAGGACCAATAATAAGTGCAGGCAGTCCTTGGGTTATGAATAGTTCCATTCCTCAGTCTGTCTGTCAGTTAAATTTTTATGTAACAAGAATCGGTACAGTTCACATCTAACATCAGTTGGCTAAATGTATGTCTTGGTATATAATATGTGGTGTACTTTCCTATTCTTAAAAATATTAAAGAAATGTTTCCAGATACTCTAAAACATATTTAACATAATAATACAGTAATAATAATAACATTTTGATGAATGTCATGAAGTAGTCCCTGTTTGTTTTTACAAACTGTTACGTGTACTTCAAATTTTTAATATAATAAGATTTATAGGGGTTGGTTGATAATTATGGGCTGTATGTAAGTTGAGTGTTGGTAATCTGGGAATTGTCTGCATTCCTCCAAACCCATGGAGTGTGGTAGATGTCAAACAACCGTGGATGAGAGATCTAAGGTCTGAAGTGGGAACCGTAGCTTTGCCACTCACTGATCATGTCATTTTACTATCTGAGACTTGACTTCTTCACTTAAAACTTGTGCAGGTAGTAATAATGATGTCAAAAGTCGCTTTCACATTTTATACTGTTTCAGCCTACTATCATTGTCATTCTTGACTAGGAAGTGAAGAAAATAGGTCTCTAGCGTCTGGTTCAGGAGCTCTGGTGGCACAGCAGTTAAACACTCAGTTGCTACCTGAAAGTTTGGCAGCTCCAACCCCCCCAGCGGCTCTGTGGGCAAAAGAAAGGGCCATTATTCCCGTAAAGATCGCAGCCTAGAAAACCCTATGGCACAGTTCTACTCTGTCACACTGGGTCGCTGTGAGTCAGAATTGACTCATCCAACACCAACAGGAGTCTATGTATCCACCTACCACATGGTAGATAATAAAGCCAGAACCAAATTGGGACTATAATTTGGCTATTCCCAAATTAGAAGTTTGATGCTGTCGTACTTTTCCCTATAGATTATTATTATTATTATTATTATTTTTGCTGTAGCAGGTGCAGGCACTGGCTGTATTCAGCGTTGGTTTTTATGTCCAGAGTTTAAAATGAAAGAAAAATCCAGTATGTGTCTCGTTTTCCTTCCACAGTAGCTTCGTTTCAGTGAACCTGTGTCCTGCAGGGAGCTCTGCTGGGCTATGGCTCTCAGGCAGCTAATGCTGTAACCTGCTACCTGCTACCTGGGAGACCCCGCCAAGTACTCCTTGGTTTGTCTAAAAATCTCTGGCCAACCTCTGACAAAAGAATGTGCTATGATCTGGAGCTTAACTCCCCCCCACCCCCCAACTAAGACCAGCAATACAAAACTCCTGTCTCAAACGAAGGGAAATTCAGCTTCACATCATTTTTTTTTCTTTTGATTTCAACTATGAAAGAATTAACAATGACCCAGACATGAAAGAAGAAGGAAGAAAAATAAAAAAAAAAACTGTCACAATTGAGAGCTTTTTAAAGGCGATTAGAGCTTCAGATAAATGACATGACCTTTCATATTTTAGAGGTCTGGTAAAGGAAATAATTGCAAATATAGCAAGGAATGGATAATTTTCCTTGGCCGACAAAATGAGGAAAACCCCCCATGAAATAGATGAACATAATATCTGCAACTCTGGGTTCAAGCACGCCAGCAGGGATGAAGACAGCCCCGGAATTGGCAGCATTTGGTTCTGTTGCTCCTAAAGTTGCCATGATTTGGAGCTAACTCAATGACAACTAACAGCACCAACAATTTCAGGATGAATTCACAGGTCTTCGGATCTTCTCTGAGCCACGAATACAGTGACTCCTTTCTCTCACGGCCAAGACATAGAGTGCCTAATTATAAGACAGATGAGTGGGTTTTTTATGTGCCTATTTGTGAGGACGTTAAACGCTGAGAGACGCAATTAATACACGTTTTCCTTTATTAAAACTCTTCTGGTACATTTCTGCTGTCACTCTTATTATCGTCATGACAAAGTCTCTGTTTTAGCTTCTGCCATGCAGGCACAGAGAACTGGTGGGAGAGAAAGTGATGTTTAAGGCTCCTGCCTTCTAGCAACGTATAATCATAGGAATGATTTCTAAGAAGAAAGTCCTACACAGGCACGTGTGAGGATGACTGGGGAGGCTGAGCAAACAGAAAACAGAATGACACCAAGTCAGACTATAATCAGGCTCTAAGCACAATGAGAATTCTGAGAAAAGGATGCTGAATGTGGGCTGAGCCTCACTGGGAATCAGCTGCCAGAGTCATGTTTAGAAAAGAACACTCCACATAATTGTCTAATTGAATTTGTAGTGTGGGCAGCTGGGGACACTTCTTATGTTTGCATGGTCCTTTCACTTTCTAACAGAGCCCCAGATCCGCTCCCATCGTGTCAATTCTGACTCACAGCGACCTTATAGGACAGAGTATAACGGTTTCACAGTTTCCAGGGAGCAAAAGAGGGTCCGAATCTCCTGCATCCAGTAGGGGGAGCCATGCTGCCTCAGCACACAGTTTCTGCCCTTCGTTCGCGCAATACTGAAGCAAAAAGGCTAGCTGTTTGGAGAATGAGCTATTACCTGGCTGCATTTAAAAGTCCTGGTACTCCACAGCAACTAGCTTCGTAGACTGTACCTCTGTTGCTTGCTTTATAACAGTCAAGTGTAATAGTCTAGGCATGGGATAGGAGTACGGGGATAAAAGAATAATAATGAAAGAATACTTAGTTGACTCAATTAAAAAGAAAAAATGCTCTTGAAAGACTGAGATGATGGATACAGTTAGCACTTACTCTTTTCATGTATCTGAATTTAGGCCCCTAAAGCCCTTCTGGAACGGTGGTTAGGTGCTCCGGCTGCTACCGAAAATCTCTGCATTTACACTGTTGGCACAGTGGTTAAGTGCTAGAGCTAAACAAAAGATCAACAGTTCAAATCCAGCAGGGGCTCCTTGGAAACTCTGTGGGCCAGTTTTATTCTGACCTATAGGGTCACTAGGAGTCAGAATCTACTGGACGGCAGTGAATTTGGTTTTCTGGTTTTAGGTGCTCCTTAAAAACTCTGTAGGGCAGTTCTAGTCTGTTCTATAGGGTCACTATGAGTCAGCGTTGACTCACACAGTGGATTTGCTTTGGTTTTAGGAGAAGGCAAAGGAGGATTTTGATGACGTTTGCTCTGAGCCAGGCATTTTGCTAAACCCTTTGTGTTGCTTGTCTCTATCCACATGACAATAATATATCTCCTGGACTATTACTGGCTCTGGGTGGCACAAATGGCTTGTACTTGATGACTAGCCTAAAGGCTGGTGGTTCAAACTGACCTAGCACTGGTGTGCAAGAAATGCCTGATGACCTGCTTCTATAAAGATCACCACCAGGATAACCCTATGGGCCAGCCTTACTCTGTGACATACAGGGTTGCCATGAGCTGGAATCAGTTTGATGGCAATAATTTTGGTGTTTAGTTTTACATATTGGGAGAGCCTAACAAAACAAAGCTGTGTAACACGGTTAACAAGAGCAAGGGAAAACACAAACTCGGTCAGTTTTTAGGCTCACGTATTTAGCTAGTATATAGTGAGAACTATGTTTGATTGGAGTAGCTATTCTGATGAATGCTTTTAAACTCTACTGCATTAAAAAATCCTACCCCACTCCCCCCAATATCTAGGTCAATTGGTATAAGTTTTTTAAGAAAATGGTCTGCATCGCGCTTTGGTAAATAGTGTCTGGGGTCTTAAAAGCTAGCAAGTGGCCATTTAAGTATCAACTGGTCCCAACTCACCTGGAGCAGAGAAAAATGAAGGAAATAAAAGACACAAGGATACTATGAGCCCACGATGCAGAAAGAGCCACTTAATTCAGAGACTACATCAGAATGAGACCAGAAGAACTGGATAGTACCAAGTCATCATCAATCACTGCCTTGACAGGAACTACAGTGTACAGTCCCTGACTTAGCAGGAAAAAAAAATGGATGTGCAGAACTTAAACTCTATTAGAAAGACCAGACTTGGTGGTCTGATAGACTGGAGGGTCCCAAGAAGACATAGCCCCCAGACTCTCTTTTAGCCAGAACTAACACCGTTCCCAAGGCCAACTCTTCAGACAAAGATTGGACTGGACTATAAGACACAAAATGATATTGGCAAAGAATGTGCTTCTTGACTTAAGTAGATACACGAGACTAACCGAGCAGCTCCTGTACAGAGGCAAGAGGGGGACAGGAGTTGGCTGAATGCACATGGACATGGAAAATACAGGGTGGGAAGGAAGGATGTTACTTATGTTGGAGAGAGTAGCAGTATGTGTACAAGTTTGTGCATGGCAAATTGGCTTGGATTGTAAACTTTCACTTAAAGCACAATACAATATGTTACCAATGAACAAACTAAAAACATCCCCCACAAAATGAAAGCTGAGGGAAGTTAAATTACTTGCCTAATTTTACATAACTAGTGTGCTATGTCTGTTAACCAAAAGCTTGGCAGTTCAAATCCACTGGGCGCTCCTTGGAAACTCTATGGAGTAGTTCTACTCTGACCTTTAGGGTTGCTATGAGTCAGACCCAACTCAGTGACAATGACTTTGGTGTTTTTGTTTTTGTTTTTTTGGTTTGTTAAGTAGCTGAGATAAGAGGATAAGAGGATAAGAGTCTGTTTATTTCAAAGCTACATTTATCTTTTGACTTAGGAAATTAGAGAAT
Source organism: Heterohyrax brucei (assembly GCA_028571685.1). Classification (NCBI taxonomy): domain Eukaryota; kingdom Metazoa; phylum Chordata; class Mammalia; order Hyracoidea; family Procaviidae; genus Heterohyrax; species Heterohyrax brucei. The sequence continues at coordinate 179,906,144 of CM053141.1, forward strand.
ATGAATAAAAGTAGATTTTGGTTTCCTTTCCATGGAACTTCGTATACCTTCTCCTCAACTACTTACCAATACCAGCCAAAAGCATGTTATGCAAAATTGGCTTTATGAAAGCATCTAGAATGAACACCTCAGATTACAAAATGGAGGCTGAGGGCATCACTACGTAACTGCCAAACCACTGAGAATCATGGCCCTGCCAAGTAGACATATAACTTTAACCATCAAAGCTCGCATTACTCTCACCTCACACCTTGCTTTTCATTACTAGCAGATGTTGTCATTAATTTTGAAAAATGTTTGTAATTGTTATAAATTTGGAATTCTGAATAGTGAGGTAGTCAATAAATGAGAAGAAGGTGTAGTCTCATTACAAAAAACAAAATAAATAAAGGCCCCAAGAGACAGAGAAAAAACAATATGGAATTAAAAGTTAGTCCCAAAGTATGAGGTTTAGAAGTTGACTGTTCTAAGCCAGAAGGACTAGGGGACAGCAATAGGGCTGTTGTGGTCTGAAGAGGGCATTTAGGGAAGTGGGTTCGTTCTGGAATTTGCAGAAAGACAAGTTGCTCTTCCATTTTAATCATTTCCCCATCTATCTGTTTCTCTTCTGTGGATCTTGAAATAAACCTCTTGTCTATTTTCAGCTGAATGATGCCATGGAGATGGGCCTGATGTCCAGGAAGCAGAGATCTGAGCAATTTGTCCTGAAGTGCCTCATGACTCCTGATCCAGGGCCAGGTGCAGAGCTGTCTCTGGGACATGACCCCCACCTCTGCAGTTTGGGCAGTGGCTGTGTGTCTGTGTGGGCCACAGAGGAGGGTCTAGATGGTATAGTCAAAAGTAAAGATAAAAGTTGCCAATCACTGACACTGCACCTGGGCAGGGTTTTTTCAATAAACATTTGTAGAGAAATTGAGTCAGTGCAGTCTTGTGTAGAAAGGTGAACCAAGGAGATTGATAAGACACAGGGAAAACACATGCATAGTATATAAAATCAATTGATGGTGAGTCGATTTTTGACTCATGGAGACCCTATATGTGTCAAAGTAGACCTGTGCTACATAGGATTTTTGATGGCTATGTTTTTGGTAGTAGACCACGAAGATTTTCTTCTGAGGTGACTTTGGGTGGACTTGAACTTCCAACTTTTTGGTTAGCAGCCAAACACATTAAAAATTTGCACCATGTATAGTATATGTTTTCACATAAATTTTATTTTTATGGAGAAAACACAGATAGTTACCTGGGTTTTGTGTCAGAAGCTCTGCATACTTGATCTCTATTTAAAGGAATTCCTATTTTATAAGAGGGTAGAAGTAGAGTTTAAGGAAATTAGTACAAAATTTCACAGCCTTGAGATCAGGTTGGTTTACATTCAAAGCCTATACTTTTGACTCAAAGCTCTACTGATCTGCAAGTACCCACAGAATTCATGCCATGGATATGTCATGGTTCCAGACTTTCCTCTCACATCCAGGAGCAAAACTGATTTGTAGTTTGTATATTTCTTTGTGACAAACAAGCAGCAAAGAGATGGTAGCTATACACCTTGAGACTGGATCTTCCTGGAAATGCGATGGTGGTGTTTGTTTCTTCTTGGGCAGCTGAAGCAAAAATTCTATTTTTTGTCCAAGTGTGGAGTGACATTCGCATTGGAGTTACCATGGAATATTCCATGAGGTGATTGGATATTTCTCCTAACTTTTTTTTCCCCTAATTAAATAACATCCAAGCATAATTCCCAGGAATTATGTGAACTGCCTTTTGAGTCAGTTGCACAAACAGAACAAGGGGACACTGCATGGTTTAAAGTCAAGAAAGGTGTGCATCAGGGTTACATCCTTTCACCATACATTTTTAAGCTACATACAGGGCAAATAGTCTGAGAAGCTGGATTGTATGAAGAAGAACGAGGCATCAGGACTGGAGGACCACTCATTAACAAACTGTGTTACACAAATGACGCCACCTTACTTGCTGAAAGTGAAAAAGATTTGAGACACTTGCTGATGAAGATCAAGGACCACACCCTTTAGTATGGCTTGCCCCTCAACATCAGGAAAATAAAGATCCTCACAACTGGACCAGGAAACAACATTGTCGTATGTGAAGAAAAGATAAAAGTTCTCAAGGATTTCATTTTACTTGGGTCCACAGTCAACACCCATGGAAGTGGCAGTTAAGAAATCAAAAGAAGAAGAGAAAGTAGATAAATGGGAACTAAGAATCAAACACTTCTGCTTATCCAAAGACTTTATCAATAGAATTAAGACACCTACAGAACAGGAAAAAATACTTGGCAACTATATGTCAGACTGATGCCTGCTCTTCATAATCTATAAGGTACTACAAAATGTAAATAAGAAAAGGTAAATCATCCAATTAAGTGATGGACAAAGGAGATGGACAAACACATCTCTAAAGAGGAGATCCAGGCAGCCAGAAAACAAATGTGGACATGCTCACAATCATTAGCTATCAAAGAAATTCAAATCAAAACTACTCACCCCAACAAGGTTGGCCATGATCCAAAAAATGCAAAACAACAAATGCTGGAGAGGTTGTGGAGAAATTGGAAGTCTCCTACAATGTTGGTGGGATCGCAGAATGGTGCAAACTCTTTGGAAAGCAATCTGGTGCTTCCTTAGAAAGATGGAAATAGATATACCATTTGACCCAGTAATTCCACCGCTTGGAATATATCCTACAGAGTGAAGGCCATTCACACCAACTGATACATGCACACGAATGTTTATTGCAGCACTGTCCACAATAGAAAAAAGATGGAACCAACCCAGATGCGCAACAACAGAGGAATGGATAGGTAAACTATGGTATATATACTCGTGGAACACTACTCAGTGATAAAGAACGATGATGATTTTAGGAAACATAACCTGGTTTCAACTGAAGGACATTACGTTGAGTGAAAGTAGTCAGTGGCAAAAGGACAAATATTGTATGAGACCCCTATGATAAGAACTTAAAAACCGACTCACGCATAAAAGAAAAGACTCTTTGATGGCTGCAAGGGTGGGGAGGGAAGAAGGGAGAGAGTGGGGCATAGATTAGATAGTTGATAGAAATGTGGTTGGGTGAAGTCAGTAACAGCACACATTAGAAAGAAGATTAGTTTTAACTGGACTTCAACATAGCATGATTACCCCTCTCATCTTAACCCAATATTGCAAGGACAGAGTAGCTGGGGCGGGGCACTGGGGACCATGCTGTCATGGGAAATTGAGGCTAACTGGCACAACTAGCATTTGGTAAGAGAGTCTTCTGCACCCCACATTGGCGAGTGGCGTCTAGGATCTTAAAACCTGCCAAGCTGCCATCTGAGGTATACCAAATTGTCCCCACTCAGCAGGATGATCTCCAGGGACCAAAACTACATAGGGCAAAAAGAAACCAGAAGACAGAGAGACCCATGTGAGTGGGTGACTACATCAACATGTGACTGGGAGAACCGAATGGTGCCCGGCCATCACCAGTGATAGCCGCGATGGGGCTCACAAAGTTGAGTCTCACAAGCAACACAAAAATAAAAATGGGTGCACGTGAGATCTCCACTAAAAGACCACAATTGATGGCCCAGGGTTCTCAGGGTTCTCCTGGGAGCATGGCTCCTGGCTGTGATGCTGCCCCTGTCCATAAATCATAATGGAGTTCAACTTTTCCGACAGAAGTGGATTCGACTTGGTGACACAGATCAACCATATCCTGTGTGCACTTCATGGTTCTATGCATCTGTAGGATGTCATTCTGATGACCTCTTACTGGATGCAGGGGAGAGGGTGGAGAGGAGGGGATAGGAGATTGTTAGGAGGATATGACATGTATGGAACAGAGAAGAGGAGTGTGCTGTCACTGGGCAGGGAATGCAGTGGGAGCCACTGATCGGTGGGTATGCAGATTTATATGGAAGTGTATATTCTCACTCAATCATAAATAAATAAACAAATAAAAGATACCCCCCGGCCCCAAGAAATCAAAAGATGCACTGCACTGGGAAAATCTGCCTCAAAGGACCTCTTTAAAGTATTCAAAAGTAAAGGTGTCAACTTGAAGACTAAAGTGCACCTGACCCAAGCCATAGTATTTTCAATCACATCATATGTATGTGAAAGCTGAACAATGAACAAAGACAGAAGAATTGATGTCTTTGAATTGTGGTGTTGGTGAACAATGGTGAATGTACTGTGGACCACAAAAACAGCCAGCAGATCTGTTCTGGAAGAAGGATAACCAGAGTGCTCCTTGGAAGCAAAGATGGCAAGACTGCATCTTACATACTTTGGACGTGTTGTCAGGAAAGATAAGTCCCTGGAGAAGGACATCATGCTTCGCAGAGTGGAGGGTCACAGAAAAAGAGGAAGGCCCTCGGTGAGATAGACACACACAGTGACAGCAACAATGGGTTTAAGCCTAAAAACGATTGTAGACATGGCGCAAGACTGGGCAGTGTTTCTTTTTGTTGTGCATAGGGTTGCTATGAGTTGGAGCTGACTCGACAGCACCTAACAACTATGACATGTGAACTTGTAATAAATCGTTTTCTGTTTACATCAAGCATACTAGATCTTAAGATTTGCAAAAATTCCTATGACTAATATTACTGTGTTGGACAAATGAGGGAGACTGAGGCACAGAGATGACATGACTTGCCTAAGCACCCCTTCCTCTGTCACGTTCCTTTTTGGGCACAGGCAAACAGATTTTTATCATAAAACTCCTCTATGGATGAGGTTTATCTACAAGACACAGGGTAGCCTGTTTAAGCGTCTTTTACCCTCAGTGGTTTTTGTTATGTGATATCATCTCAGGTAACATAAGGACTTCTCTTTTTCCCTTAACTTTAAAACAGTTGACTTCTCAACAACTACACATCAACAGGCATTGCACAGTTCACTAAAATGAAAGCCATATAAATATGTGTTGCTTTTGCCTACTCAGCAGCCCTCTCGCATTTAATAGCATCTCACTTTTCTTTTAGGGAATGGTTATTTTACCCTTAAAGTCATTCTGATGGGGCTGGATCAAGAAAACCCCCTCACTAAGGGCCAGTCCAAAGATCCGTAGGACTTTTCTTGGCTAATTTTTGGATTGCCAGGGCTTTCTTCGTAGACTGTCCTAGTCTCATAGGTGCACTATAGACTGTCCATTCATTGTGAGTGATCCTGATGGTGTTTGAAATACCGGTAGCATAGCTTCTGACATCATAGCAAAATCAAAGCTGCCTCAGTGTGAAAAACCGAGAAACTGGTCTTGAAAAGTCGATGTAAGAATTGAGCGTTTCTTGTTTCATCTTGTTCACTTGGCAAGCTCTGTGACTTCTCTCAAGCTCAGATACCTCAATTTTCTCATCTTAAAAAAAGCAGTGATGATACCTGTTTTAACCGTTTCCCATGTTGCAATGAGGTTATGAACATGGCTCTAAAAGTAAAAAAAATAATAATAATACTCCACAGATATGTGGATGTTATCAAGAACATCTACTCTGAATAATGCCATTTTAGGACTTGCTTACCCTTTTTTAAAATTCGTTTTCATTGGACAAGACTAGAGAAAAAGCCAATCCACACTATAGATGTTTTTTGAGGTAACAGAAAACGGGCTATTAAAAGGTGTCAAACATTTGGGAAGCTGATGTATCTAATGGGAAGGAATTGCTTTGAACAGAGATGATTGCTACTTTTAAAGACATCTTGAGGAAATGACCCAGAAAATTATCATGATCACCTGCTGCAAAGTGCTTTTCTTCATTTGCTTTCAGATAAAAAGAAAACAGGGGGAAGTACATATAATTCTGATCTTTTAAATCCATTTTGTTAAACCATTGGTTAAAAAAGAGAAAAGCATTTCTCTGACTTACCCTCATGTCTCTTGGCTGGGAGATGTTTTGTTTGTGTGTTGTTTCTTTCATGCTTTCCTTTAGCAGCTATATTTTGTAACCATTTTCATGGCAGAGGGATAATAGCCAGGTAGTAATTGTTAGGGATTGAATTTTTCTTCCCAAAAAACATATTTGAGTCCTAACCTCTGCACTGGTGAATACAACCTTGTTTGAGAAATAGATGTTTTCTTTGCAGATGTTATTAGTTAACAGTGTCACACCAGAGTAGCCAGCCAAGCCAAGCGCCGTCGAGTCGGAGGTTTGTTTTAAAAATACACCATGGAATGCCAGAGACAGACGTGTCTTTAAGCAGCAAAGGAATGCCAAGGATTGTCTGTAGTCAGTGGAATGGAGAAGAGAAACAGGCCACAATTTCTCTCTCAGAGTCTCCGGAAGGAAGGACACGGCCAAGACCCTGATTTGGACTTCAGCCTCCAAAACTGTGAGATAGTAATTTTAATGTTCTTTAAAACCACCTACATTGTGGTATTTTGTTGAGACAGCTCTAGGAACCTAATACAGTAACAAACCTGTTACTGTGGCATTGATTCCAACTCACAGCGGCCCTATAGGGTGGAGTAGAACTGCCCCATAGGGTTTCCAAGGAGCACCTGGTGGATTTGAATTGCCAACTTTTTAGTTAGCAGCTGTACTGTTTAACCGTTACATCACCAGGATTTCCAGCAGTTAGGATCAATAGGATAGTCTCCTAAAAGGGAGCTGAAATCTTCTGGAGGTGCTCCTCTGAAAAATATTAACATTTTGTGAGACCACTATTATAAGAACTCCAGAAGTGGTTGAAACACAAAAGAAGATATTCTTTGGTGGTCATCAGGGTGGGAAGGGAAGGACAGGGGAACTGTCGTAGGTGAAAGGAAGGACAATACACAATGTAGGGGAAGTTAGAACAACTAAACCAAGAGCTACGAAGTTTCCTGAACACATCAAACATTTTGAAGGACAGAGTAGCAGGGGCTGGTGTATGGGGGGCATGGCTTCATAGGCTATCTAGGTCAACTGACATAATACAGTTTATTAAAAAAGTGTCCTGTATCCCACTTTGGTGAGTGCCATCTAGAAGCTTAAAAGCTTATGAGGTGCCATCTAAGATGCATCCATTAGTCCCAGTCCACCTGGAGTAGAGGAGAACATAGAATATCAAAGACATAAGGAAAATGTTAGCCCAAGATCTAAAGGGCCACATAAACCAGAGACTCTGTATCAGCCTGAGCATGGAACTAGATGATGCCCAGCTACCACCAAAGAGCACCCTGATAGGGAACATGCCAGAGAGTTCTTGACAGGTCAGGAGAAAAATGTGGTACAGAATTCAAATTTACATTAAAAGCAGACTCAGTGGTCCACCTGAGACTAGAGGAACCCTGGCCTCCAGATGCTCAGTTAACCTAGAACTAAAACCATTCCCAAAGCCAACTCTTCAAGTGAAGATTAGACTAGACTCTGAAATGCAGAATTTAATACTTACAAAGATTGTGCTTCTTAGTTTAAGCAGATACATGAGACTAAATGGGTGACTCCTGTCTAGAGGCAGAATGACAATGCAAAAAGAGCAAAGAGACACGAGCTGTTTGGAGGGACACAGAAAATCCAGGGGTAGAAAGGGGTAGTGCCTTGTCCTAGGAATTGCATCAAGTGTTACATAATAAAATGCGTATAAATTTCTATATGAGAAGTTAACTTGAGCCTAAAACACAGTAAAAAAGGATTAGTATAAAGAGAAAACTAATACGTCGCTTGGGTGAGGGACACTGTAATAGAGGTTTGACATCCTTTGTTTCTTGTAATGCACATGGGACTTTGAACCACATTTTATGTGTAAGGAAGCTAGGGCATAGAAAATTGAGATGAAAGGCGTTGTCTTACTGGTACTATCTATACCAGTTGCCATCAAATCAATTCCAACTTAGGACGACTTCATGTATGTCAGAGGAGAGCTACACTCCACAGACTTTTCAATGGCTTATTTTTAAGAGAGGAGACGTGTCTGACATCTCCCTCATATGAATCAGCCTGGGGCTATTGATCTTGTTTCTCTTTACGCTTTGTGGTGTTAGAGGAGGTCAGATCTCACCCCCCAACCCCCAACCCCTCCATGCCATTTTTACAGGCTTTTCTTCCAAGGGGTCTCTGGGTGGACTGGAACCTCCAACCTTTAAGTTAGCAGTTGAAAGTATTAACCATTTGCATCACCTAGAAGTTTTACATCATCTAAATGTTTGTTTGAAGAAAACATATTCTTGGACCTAAACTTCAGAGATTCTGTTTTAGGAGCTTGCAAGCAGGTCACAGACTTCTGTGGGTTAAGCAGAACAATTTTGATGGGAGAATACACACAATGTGTTCAGTAATTTGGCCAAAATTGTACCACTAGTTGAATGGGGTTGGTGCTTAAGTCTGTCTGAATCCAAATCCCATATTGTTACACCACCTTTCAAGAAAATTTTTCATAAAATAACTACAGATATCCTTTATATTGTTCTGTATGCTGAAAAAATTTCATCAAGAGAAATGAAATCACAAATCCTATTGAGCTGACACTTCTGCCCAAACAGGGAGGAAAATATTTTCTTTCTAGTGATGGCTTTGTCCTTTAGACCTAATATAGGGCTAATTAAATGCTTACTGCCCTCTGCTGGGTTTGGCAAGTGATGTTGGATTGGTTATTGGCTTGCCAGTGAAATAAAGAGAACAAAACACATTCACTAGAGTGTGGAAGGTCAACTCTTAATAAAAGCTTTGCAGCTATGTGAAATTGGAAAAGAAATGATGTATTCTAAAGCCATTTTCATTCCATTAACTTAACTCTAGAAGAATAAAGGCAAATGCAGTTTCAAAGATTGGCTTCCAAATCTGACCTGCGTTAAAAGGACGTACTTGATTTTCTTCTACCAACTCTACTTTCCTCGTTTCCACTCTGCGTGGAAACCTTGGACCTGGAACACACATGTATTCTGAGAGTTGATATGTGCTTTTTGTATGTAAAAATGGCATGCTGGGTTAGGGGGGTGGGATCTGACCTCCTCTAACATCGCTAAGGGGAAAGAGAAACAAGAGCAATAGCCCCAGGCTGATTCCTATGAGGGAGATGTCGGACATGTCTCCTCGCTTGTATGTCACCCCATTCCCTTCTTGCCTATATAATTTCTGCTGAGTGGTTCAAGCTTAGTCTTACTGACTCTCCTTTATAGATTATTTATCATTTATCCCTAGCCACTCTTAAAATTTTTCTTTATCTCTGGTTTTGGTAAGTTTGATAATAATATCTTGATGTCTTTGTTTTGGGATCTCCCTTGTGTGGATTTTGATTAACATCTTGGATAGATACCTTCTCTCTCATGTTATCAGTGAAGTTCCCTGTCAACAAATCTACAACAATTCTTTCTGTATTTTTTGTTACCCCTCACATCCTCCAACACACCAGTGTTTTGGTACTCAAAGCACTTATAGGTTATTCCTCTTGATAGAGTCCCACATAATTCTTCAGACTGCTTCATTTTTTTAACATTCTTTTATGCAATTTTCCCTCAAATATGTTGGTGTCAAGCACTTTACCTTCTTTACTAATTCTTACTTCCATTGTCTGAATTCTGCTCCTTTGACTTTCTATTGAGTTGCCTTATTCTGAAATTTAATTGTTAGTCTTCTGAATTTCTGTTTGTTGTTTTGCTATGGTTTTGTGCAGCCTGTTTGGTTTTCCATCATGCTCTGCTGCATTTTGCCTGATCTCCTTCCTGATGCCTTGATCAGTTCTGTGTATTTATCTTCTGTTTTCTATCTCTGAGAATTCTAAGAGGTTCTCTTCATTTGAAAGACATGTTGAGTCTTCATTTTGGGAGCTGTCTGAAGCCATTATGATCTGTTTGTTTATGTGATTTCTTACTGACTGTTGTCTCAAAATCAGTAAGTTACTGTATTTATTTGTTTTATGTTTGATAACTGTGTTCTAGCTTCTTGATTTGATTTGTTTTGTTTTGAAATGCCCCAATAGGCTGGTCATGTGAGCCAGTGTGATTACTGGCACCTTTAAAGCTCTAAATTTCTGTTACCAGGTGATCAGAGCTGTTACGAGATATGTAAACCCAGTAGTCTGTTTAACTTTCTTGTATGAATTCAACTCAGGTATCTAGGTAGTTGGTCATGAATTGTGTGATAAGAGTTCTCCTGTAGAGTCTTAGATGGGCAGCCATGATTGGTATCTGTTTGCATATGCTCAATGTCTGTGAGAAAGTATGTACCTGTTCCTTAACACGCATTGGGTGAGTAGGTTTTCCAGCCAGACTATAGGGTCCCAGTGCTGTTGGCTGTAAGAAATGAGAGGCACCACTTATTCTTGGACTCCTGCTGTAGGTGGCTAGGTGGCATGGGTGGAGTCACCAGTCCTCAGACCCCTCCTATGAGTACTGCCTAGCAAGTACAGCAGTATCAAATGTCAGAAACCTACCTTTCCACCATATAGCTGATACAGTAAAATTAAGGTTCAGGTATGTACCCCATTGTATTATGCTAATGAAGCCTTACACTACTGAAGTAGGCTCACGTAAGTCTATACAGGAGAAAAAGGCATTCAAAGTCTACAGACCTGTTATGCCTGAACCTAGGCAAAGGATCCTAGGTTTAGGGAATCTGGCAGATTATTTTTTCCCTGGTCATTAATTTGTTCCCTGTCTAAGGCTTGGACAGTGGTTCAGGGTATTTAAAGGGTCCTTCTTCTGGGTATACATCAGTTTCTGGAGCTGTCTTGGGACCAGTGTAAAGCTGGCAGGGGGTGGGGGAACAGGTAAAAGGAAGAGAGGTTTATCCCCAAGGAAAGGTTTTGGTCTGCTAGTGGTTGGAGGCACAATCTACATAAGTTTTGATGATAGAATGCAATTTGTCACTGATTCTGGAGGCATGAGTAGACTCTCTGCTGCTTGTTCTCTCCCAGTGTGAAAAACTTGTTCTGATTGTCACTGATCACTTCACTATGCTCACTCCAGTTGAACTGCCTGCATGGTGACAATTCCCACCAGGTCAGGTCTGGCTACTCCTCAGTGCTTCTGGATTTTCTTTCCCTATCCTGTCACTAAGTCCAATTTCTCAACTTTGCCTTTGCTATTCAGGGATCCTAGAATGTCATACATAGTTGATTCAATTTTTGGAGGAGGGAAGTTGTTGTTATAAGAGGGATTACAGGACATGTCTGTCTACTCTGCCATCTTAGCCCCACATCTTCAAACTGCCAATCTTTTTGATTAGCACCAAAATGCTTAAACACTCTGCCACCAGGGCTACGACAGGACATGTATTTCCTGAGTTCAGGGTCTACAAATTGATCAGTAAAGAAGGGATAAATTCTAGTTTCTTTCTTAAGGTTTGATATCCCCTACACATTCTGCCTACATCAGGATAGAAGACAACTAAATACATGAGCATGATGCCGTGTAACATTCAGCTCAGGACTGGGAACAAATTTTCTTTAATCCAGAGTAGTTAGGTTTCTTCAGGATGTCTGTGTTATGGTTTGGAACATTCTTTCCTAGCAGTTTTGGCTTTTGAATGTACCAGGGTAGCGTACCAAAGACATGGAAACTCCAACTAGAGAAAGCAAAGTGATGCCTCAGACTCTTCTCAAAAGAGTACAGATAGTTTCTAGTTTGTATGTAGATGTTGTTAGCAGCTGTCAAGTTGATGCCAACTGGTGGCAACCTTACATATAACAGAAAAGTAACACTGCATGGTCCTATATCATCCTCATAATCACAAAATGTTTGAGTCTATCATATCTCATTCAGGGTCTTCTTCACCCTCGCTGGCCCTCTGACTACCCAAGCATGATGTCCTACTCTGATGACTAATCACTTCAGATGACATGTCCAAAGCAAGCAAGCTGGACAGCAAGCTGCTGTGACCCATAAAGTTTCACTTGTTAACTTTCAGAAGTGGATTGCCAGGACTTTATTCCTCGTCTGTTTTAGTATGAAAGCTCCTGTAAAACTTGTCTAGCATGAGTAAACCTTCTGGTATACATGTATATATATATATATGTATATATATATTTAAATAATTTATTTCCTTTTTGTTGTTGTTTTGGAGAATACACGAGGACTGCCAGTTAAATTTGTGAACTCATCCCAGAAAAAGTGCTGCATGCCTTATTGCTGGATATCACTATGGTCATTAAATCATTGTATTATCCTTGATGTCTTGAATGTCATGAAAATGTCTTCCTTTCAATATTTCCTTTACCTTCAGGAGAAGAAAAAAGTCATTAGGGGCCATATCAAGTGAGTAGTTTAGCCAGTTTACTGGCTAAAACATTCTCCACAGACAGCAATACAATTAAGCTTGTGAACCTGCCACTGTGCCACCATGTGCAATGGCCATTCCAGAAAAAGTTCCAAAATTGCTTTGAAGTGTGGACTAGGTGCTAGCATAGGTGCATATCTTCCCAAGGGTAGTACTTTAAAGATGACTGTAGTGATATCCAGCAATCCAGCAATGAGGTGCACGGCACCTACAAGTTTTCAGACTTGTCAGACCTCATACACAACAGAACATACACCAATTCAATAAATTCTACATGCACAATTCAGTGACACGAGTGCAACTGTCTCACTTTCTTTTTCCAAATTGTTCCTCCTCCATTAATATAAATTCACTCCTCCCTAGTTTACTGTCAAAACTTTCAGGTTACTCTTGCCAATTTGATCCCATACAGATAGATCTCAAAGGAGCACAATAAGCAGGGCAGACATTCTTTTTTTATTTTTAATTTTATTTATTTTTGTCATTGAATGAAAGTGTGCAATCCACTTTAAATTTGCATGCCTGCCTATGTGCAGCTCCTTCTGCTCTCCTTGCCCAGTGACGGCACACGCCTCCTTTCTGTTTTACACATGTCATATCCTCTTAATCTCTTGTCCCCTACTCTCCACCTTCTCCACTCACCTCTAGTAAGAAAGCAGTAGGACTATCAGTTGCAGTCTTTTAGTGGAGCTCCCAGGGTGTACCCCTTTTTATTCTTGAGTTGCCACTGGGACTCAACTTTCTGAGCCCCATCATGGCTGTCACTGATGGTGGTCAGGTACCATCCAGTTCTTCTGGTCCCATGTTGATGTAGTCACCCATGGATCTTTCTGTCTTCTGGATTCTCTTTCCCCCATGTTGTTTTGTCCTTGGTGATCATCTGTTCCTGCTGAGCTGGGACCATTTGGTATTCCTCAGATGGCAGGTTGTTAACTTTGAAGACCCCAGATACTACTCACCAATGTGAGGTGCAGAAGACTCTCTTAGCAATAGGCTAGTTATGCCAGTTGGCCTCAATGTCCCTGAGAGAATGGGCACTGGACCCCCACCCCTGCTACACTATCCTTGAAATATTGAGTTAGGATTGGAAGAGTTTTCAAGTTATGTTGAATTCCAGTTAAAATGATCTTCTTTCTTTTTTTTAAATTTTTTTTTTTATTTAATATGACTGAGTAAAAATGTACATTCCCATATAAATTTACATGCCCACCTATATGCAGCTTCCACTGCTCTCCCTGTCCGGTGATCTTCTTTCTAATGTGTGCTATCACTGATTTCACCTAACCAAATTTCTATCAACTGTCTAATCTATAACCAGCCCTTTCCCTCCCTCTATTCCCTCCCTTGCAGCTGTAAAAGAATCTTGTCTTCTGTACATGAGTCTGTTTTTAAATCCTTGTAGTAGAGGTCTCATACAATATTTGCCCTTGTGCCACTGACTAGTTTCACTCCATAAAATCTTCCAGTTGAAACCAAGTTATGAGGTGGTTCCTAAAACCATCATTGTTCTTTATCATTGCATAATGTTCCCTTGAGTAGATATACCATAGTTTATTTATCCACTCATCTATTGTTGGGCATCTGAGTTGACTCCATCTTTTTGCTATTGTGGACTGTGCTATAATAAACATCCATGTGCATGTATCTGTTAGTGTGACTGCTTTTGCTTCTGTATATTCCAAGCAGTGGGATTACTGAGTCAAACAGTATATCTATTTTCAGCTTTTTAAAAATTATGACTGAGTGAAAATATACATTCCCATGTAAATTTGCATACCCACCTATGTGCAGCTCCCACTGCTCTCCCAGCCCTGTGACAGCACACTCTTCTTCTCCATTCTATGCATGTCATATCCTCCTAACAATCTCTTATCCCTGCCTCTCAAGCTGTCCCCACCTTCAGTAAGAGGTCAGTGGGACGACACCCTACAGATGCATAGAACCGTAAAGTACACACACGTTATGGTCACTCTGTGCTGCCGAGTCCAATCCATTCTTGTCTGAAGAATTGACCTCCATTACGATTTATGGACAGGGACAGCATCTGGGCTAGGGGCCATACTCCCAGAGGAAACCCAAGGTCCCTGGATAATCAGCTGCAGTCCTTTACTGGAGATCACAGGGTGCACCCCTTTTTATTGTTGTGTTGACAGTGAGACTTACTCTTGTGAGTCCGTCATGGCTATCACTGGTGGTGGCTGGGCACCATCTGGTTCTTCTGGTCACAAGTCGATATAGTCACCTGCTCATGTGGGTCTTTCTGTATTCTGGATTCTCTTTCCTCCATGTCATTTTGGTCCTTGGTGATCATCTGTTCCTGCTGAGTTAAGATCATTTGGGTATCTCAGATGGCAGCTTGGCAGTTTTTAAAGACCCCAGATGCCACTCAGCAATGTGGAGTGCAGAAGACTCATAGCAAAATGCTAGTTGTGTCAACTGGCCTCCATTTCCTGTGACAGCATGGTCCCCAGTGCCCTGCCCCAGCTATTCTGTCCTTGCAATATTGGGTTAAGATGGGAGGAGTATTCATGTTATATTGAAGTCCAGTTAAAACTGATCTTCTTTCTAATGTGTACTGTCATCTATTTAACCCAACCAAATTTCTATCAGCTATCTAATCTATATTCCACCCTTTCCCGCCCTCCCTCCCTCCCCACTCTTGCTGCTGTCAAAGAGTCTTGTCTTCTATGCATGACTCTGTTTTGAAGTTCATATGGTAGGGGTCTCATATAATATTTGTCCTTTTGCCATTGACTACTTTCGCTCAACATAATGTCCTCCAATGGAAACCAGGTTATGAGATATTTCCTAAAATCATCATTATTCTTTGTCACTGCATAGTGTTCCATTGAGTATATATACCATAGTTTACCTATCCATTCCTCTGTTGTTGGGCATCTGGGTTGATTTCATCTTTTTGCTATTGTGGATTGTGCTGCGATAAACATTCACATGCATGTATCAGTTGGTGTGAATGACCTTGATTCTGCAGGATATATTCCAAGCAGTGGAATTACTGGATCAAGTGGTATATCTGTTTCAAGCTTTTTAAGGAAGTGCCAGATTGATTTGCAAAGAAGTTGCACTATTTTGAAATCACACCAACAGTGTAGGAGAGTTCCAATTTCTCCACAGCCTCTCCAGCATTTTTTGTTTTGCATTTTTGGATCATGGCCAACCTTGTTGGAGAGATGGTATCTCATCATAGTTTTGATTTGAATTTCCTTAGTAGCTTATGATTGTGAACATGTCCTCAAGGATCTCCTCTTTAGAGAAGTGTCTGTCCATCTCCTTTGCCCATCACTTGACTGGATTACTTATCTTTTTCTTATTGATATTTTGTAGATGGCACTGGGTATAGATTATGGAGGTCAGATGTCGGTCTGACATATACTTGCCAAATATTTTTTCCCATTCTGTAGGTGGTCTTTTAATTCTTTTGATAGTCTTTGGATGAGCAAAAGTGTTTGATTCTTAGTAGTTCCCATTTATCTATTTTCTCTCCTATTGCTTGTCATATTTTTTGGTCTGTCTGTGTTGTGTATTAAAACTTCCATTGTTGTTCCTTCTTTTTCTTGGATGAGTTTTGTTTTTTTAGATTTGAAATTTAGGTCTTTTATACAGTTTAAGTTGGTTTCTGTATAAGGTGTAAGATACAGGTCTTGGTTCAATTTATTGCAGATGGATATCCCATTCTGCCAGCACCATTTGTTGAAGAGATTGTTTTTTCCCCAGTTTAATGTCTTAGGGCCTTTGTCGAATATCATCTATTCACAGGAAGATGGTGTCATCTCTGGGGTCTCATTTCTGTTCCATTGATCTATCTCTTTTTGTAAAGTACCAGGCTGTTTTGACTACTGGGGCAGTGGAACATGTTCTAAAGTCAGGTAGTGAGAGGCCTCACAGTGTGTTTTTCTGCCTCATTAGTACTTTACTTATGTGGGGCTTATTCGCTTTCCAAGCAAAGTTGGCAATTTGTTTCTCCATCTTGTTAAAAAATGTCATTGGCATTTGTATCGGGATTTCATTATATAAGTAGATTACTTCGGGCAGAATAGACATTTTCACTATGTTAAATCTACCTATCCACCAGCAGGGTAGATTTCTCCATTTATGTAAGTCTCTTTAGTTTCATGTACTATGGACTTGTAGTTCTCTTTGCAAAGGTCTGTTATTTCTCTGGTTAGATTTATTCCTAGGTACTTTATCTTTTTAGGGGTTATAATTTGGTGATTTCTTCCTTAATAATCTCATTGTTGCTATAAAGGAATCCTACTGATTTACTTATGTTTTTCTTGTATTTCGAGACTTTGCTGAATTCCTCTATCAGACTGAGTAGTTTACTTATGGATTCTTTAGGATTCTCTGTGTATACAATCATATCGTCTGCAAATAGGTAGATTTTTACTTTTTCTTTGCCAATGCAGATGCCCTTTATTTCTTGGTCGGATCCGACTCAACGGTACTTGGCTTTGGCTGGCTTGTCTAATTGCTCTGGCTAGAACTTCCAGTATGATATTCAATAGGAAAGGTGAGAGTGGGCATCTTTATCTAGCTTCTGTTCTCAGTGGAAACTGTTTCAGTCTCTCTCCATTCAGAATGATGTAGGCAGTTGGCTTGGTATAAGTGGCCCTTATTGCATTGAGGAATTTGCCATCTATTCCTATTTTGCTGAGAGTTCTTAGCATGAATGGGTGTTTGAGTTTATCAAATGCCTTTTCTGCATCAATAGACAAGATCAGGTGATTCTTGTCTTCTGTGGTATTTATCTGGTTGATTACATTAATTGTTTTTCTGATGTTGAACCAGCCTTGTATCCTTGGTAGGAACCCAACTTGGTCATGAAGGATTATTTTTTGGATATGTTGTTGTACTCTATTGGCAAGAATTTTGTTGAAGATTTTTGCATCTATATTCATGAGTGATATCAGTCTGTAGTTCTCTTTTTTTGTTGGGTATTTCCCTGGCTGTGGTATCAGGGTTATGCTGGCTTCATAGAATGAATTTAGGAGTACTCCATCCTTTTCTTTACTGTGAAATAGTCTCAGTAGTATTGAAGATAACTCTTTTCTAAAGGCTTGGTAGAATTCTGTGGTGAAGCCATCTGGGTCAGGGCTTTTTTACAGTTGGTAGTTTTTTGATGACTTTTTCAATCTCTTCCTTTGTGATGGCTTTATTAAGTTACTCGGCTTCACCTTGTGATAATTTTGGTAGGTCATATGAATCAAGGAATTTGTCCATTTCCTCTAAGTTTTCCAATTTGTTAGAGTACAATCTTTCATAGTATTCTGTTACGATATTTTTTATTTCTGTTGGATCTGTTGTGACAACTCCCGTCTTGTTTCTTATTTGGGTTATTTGTTTCCTTTCCTCTTTTCCTTTAGTAAGTTTAGCCAAGAGTTTGTCAGTTTTGTTGATCTTTTCAAAAAACCAGCTTTTGGTCTTGTCAATTTTTTCAATTGTTCTTCTATTCTCTGATTCGTTTAGTTCCGCTCTTTATGATCTGTTTTCTTCTGGTATCTGAGGGGTTTCCCTGTTTTTCTCTCTCTACTTGTTCAAGCTGTAGGGTTAGTTCTTTAATTTGGTTTCTTTCTTCCTTCCAGATGTCTGCATTTATGGAGATAAACAGACCTCTGAGCACTGCTTTGGCTGTATCCCGTAGATTCAGGTAGGAAGTGCTTTCATTCTCATTGGAATCCATAAATTTCATCCTTGATTTCTTCTATATCTCATGGCTTTTTGAGCAAGATGTTGTTCAGTTTCCATGAGTTCTACTTTCTATCTGTTTTGTCTGCTTTTATTTTGACTTATGGTTTATGGTTTGAGAGGATGGTTAGCGATAATTGAACAGTATGAATTTTATTGAGTTTTGTTTTATGTCATAACACATAATCTATTCTGGAAAAACGTTCCCACATGCGTTGGAGAAGCAGGTGTAGTTGTTTGCTGATGGATAGAAAATTCTATATATTTCGATGAGGTCTAGCTGGTTAATTGTGGCAATAAGATCTTTTGTGTCTCTATTAAGCTTTTTCCTAGATGATCTGTCCAATACTGAGAGTGGAGTGTTGAAGTCTCCTACTATTATTGTGGAGTTATCTATCTCAGTTTTGAATGTAGTCAGTGTTTTTTGATGTATTTAGATGCTCTAATATTGGGTGCATAAATATTTAATATTGTTAAGTCTGCTTGTATACGGAACCTTTCATCAATATTGTCCATCCTTGTCTATGATGGTGGATTCTACATTAAAATATATTTTATCTGAGGTTGGTATTGCCACACCTGCTCTTCTTTGTGTACTGTTAGCTTTGTATATATTCTTCCATCCTTTAATTTACAGTTAATTCATATCTTTAAGTTTCTTGTTACCAACATAAAGATGAGTCATGTCTTTTGATACAGGATGTCCCTCATTGTCTCTGTACTGTTCAGTCCATTTACATTCAGAGGAATTACTGATACATATGTGGTTAGTGCTGTCAGTTTGATGTATTTAATTTTGTGTTGCTATTTTCTGTGTTGCTCTTAATATTCTCTTCTGGGTCATTCTTTATGTATTGATTTTTCTCTTTTTGCAGTGCTGGTTTTGTGTTTGTTGAGACTTCTCTATTATGTTTCTTGTTTCGATATGCTGCATCCTTATTGTGCTTTGCAGCTACCATTATGATCCCCCTTAACAATCTATGTTTAAACCCAGTTTCAACTTCTGAATATCTTATTAACATCCTCTCTATCTGAAAGTACTATAACTACTTAAGTATATCCCTCTGTTTAATGTCATGGTGTCAGTTTTCATGATGTGATTACTGGGTCCCTTCTTTTAACATTACAGCTTTGATTGAGTTTTTTTTTGTCTTTCCTAATTGAATAGGTTTCTGGATGATGTGTCCTGTATTGTCTCCTAAAATATACAGTTAATGGTTTGTTTTTATAAGCCAAGAGCTACTGTCACTGTTTCCTATAGCCTTGGTTTGGTTTTTACAAAGTGTCTGAGTTTCTTTCTGTAAATGTCTTAATTTCACCTTCCTATTTGAAAGACAGTTTTGCAGGATATATAATTCTTGGTTGGAAGTTCTTCTCTTTCAAGGCTTTGAATGTGTCATCCCACTGCCTCCACGCCAGCATCATTTCTGCTGAGAAGTCACACGAACGCTTACAGGGCTTCCCTCTGAATGTTAGTTCTGCTTTGAGTCTTGCTGCCTTTAAGAGTTTCTGCTTATGTTTCATTCAGTTGAGCTTGTTTATAATATGTCTTGGTGTCTTTATTTTGGTGTCTATATTGTGGGGCATTTGATATGCATCCTGGATGTCTATATTCTCTTCTCTCATAATTTCAGGGAAGTTTTCTGTCAACAACTCAGCAACAATACTGTCTGTGATTTCAGGTGTCTCTTCCTGTTCAGGAATTCCAATTAATTGTAGATTGTTCCTTTTGATAGAGTCCTACATGTTTCTTAATGCTTCTTCATTTCTCTTGTTCTTTTCTCTGATTTCTACTCATAAATGCTGGTGACAGTAGCTCTGTCTTCAAGGTTAGGAAGTCTATTTTCCAGATGTTCAATTCTGTTCTCTTAGCTGTGAAGTGAATTGTCTATTTCTTTAATTTTGTTATTGATCTGTCAGATTTCAGAATGCTGATGTTCCATCAGTTTGAGCAGCTTGCTTAATTTTTCATTTTGTTCAGCTGCATTTTGTATAATGTCTAGGAAGTCTTTGTATATACTTCTTTTGTACTTGACCTCTCATAGTTTCAAAAAGGCTTCTTCGTATGAGAAGTTCTTTGGTTCTTTCTTTAGGGAGTTTTCTGGAGCAATGGATGACTTTTTCTCTAAGTGTCTGGCCAGGGTTTCTTGCTTTGGGGGCATCTAGAGGCTGTATAGTTTCTCTGGTGTTGTCTTAATGGGAGCTCAGGTAGTTAGTTGATCACCAGTCACCTGTGTGTACTCCAGTGAGTACATTAGTCCCAGTGCAATCTCTGGGGTATCAGGCTCCACCTGCTGGCTGGCAGAGTCACAGCCCTACTTATGGAGTCACCCTGTGATGTGGATCAGTGCCATGTCTGACATCCCAGCAGCTAGTGCTGGGCAGGATCCGAGGCTGAAGGGGACAGGCAAAGGGATGGGAAATTTCACTCATACTATGACATGTCACACAAGAAAAAACAACACACACAAGATAAGTTGAGGCCAGGTACAACCAAGGTCTCTGATGTAGAACAATGAACCCCAGTCCATGTTTACAAGCTTTATTTATATGCTTAACAGGTAGGAAGTCAACAGGGCAGGACATTGTCAAAAATGTTCATGATCTTTGTTACAGAGCCCATGGAAGTTGTCTTCAAACAAAGGACAGGAACATCCAAATAGTTTTAACCTGAGCTATTAACCTGTAAACAGTTTCAAGGAGATAGTTCTAGCTTTGGGCTTACTATACTGCAAATAGCCTGGTCTCAGTCATTATACTGCAAATAGTTTCAAGGCATCAAGTAGAGAAGTAAAAAGCGTGGGGGGTGGGGAGGGAGAGGGAGAAGACGAGAGGGCCAGAACACAATAGTTTCTAGCCCGCAGCAGATCAGTAAAGTCTGGAAGAGATGCTGTCAGGCTGCACCAGTTATTTCTCTAGGTAGTCTTATTTTGAAAGGTAAAAGCTATTTCACAGCTTCCAAAATCAGTCAGGCTGTCAGATGTGCAAGCCCCTCTTTCCAGCTGACAATGGAGACACCTCTGTATCTGTCCCCAGATGCTGTGATCTAGTTCAAAGTATGGACACTCTACTGCCCTTCTGTCATCTGTTGCTGGGCCCCACCCATAAGGCTACACTGCTAAACACAGCTTTTCTGCTGGGAAAGTGTTCCCCAGGCTGACACTGCCTCACAGGCTGGGAATTAGCCCCTGCTGAGGCCTCATTTTGGGTAACTCCACCTCCCAGTTGAACAATGAGGTGTCCCTCACAAGCTGTCCCACCTACTGTGAAATAGCAGAATCTATTGTTGAGGTTAGGAAAGAGAGGGTCAAGGGGCCGTGGTGCTCTGAGTCCAGAGCCAGGCTCTCAAAAATGTGTCTATTTGCCCACTGATCATGTCAGCAGTGCAGCTGAGCTTTGCTGCCAGTTAAGCTCACCCCTCACCTGGCAGCTAAGACAAAATACAAAAAAGTTCAAAATGCCAGTTACTGTCAGTCTATGTGAGCTGGCCATTCAACATAGGTGAGGGTCAGCAAATGAGAAAAAGTTTCCTGGTCAGTGGCATGTAGTCCAAATTGACAGTTGTATGCTGTGTCCTAGGGCTCACTGAGTATCCAGAAGGCTCTGTTTAATTATCAGTCAAGGGCTTAGTTTTCAGAAGGAAGGAGATGTGTGTCTAGTCTGCCATTTTGACTCTGCCCCCCCCCCAGAAAACCTCAGACATTCTTTACTAGTTAATCTAAACTGTTGTTTGGTTTTAAGAAGATTTCAGAGGATACATTTGATTTAGTATAAGCTTTAAAGATTATATCTGAGCATTAGTTTCAAGTGTTCATCTAGTCTTTGTGGATCCAGAAATTCTGTTCTGTACATTGCCCCTTTTGAGTGTGATTCTTCTATAGAATCTTTGATAAAAGTATTCAGCAATGGTAGTTTAGCACCATCAGTTATTCTGTCTCATGGCAAAGGAGGCAGTTGCTCATGGTGGCAATTAGCCACTCTTTTCATTTCTTCCTCTCATTCCTGACTTGCCCTTTTTCTCTGTTGCTCTAGGTAAATAGAGAGCAACTGTTATACTTCAGTTGGCCACTTGCAAACTTCTAAGACCTGAGGTGCTATGCAATGAACTAGAAGGTAGAACAGAAGCATTAAAGAGTTACTAGGCTGTTAACTTTCTTGCCCTATGAAGCCCAAATCTTAAAACTCCAAACTAATAAACCAAGTTCCTTGAGGTGTTTATTTGTATAAAAGCAATCTCAGAAACTACTCTTTTTTGTTATCATGGTTGTAAATATCTGTAAACAACTTTTGCCAGTTCAGCTGTACAGGTGTACAACTTGACAGCAATTATATTAAATGACTGTAACACTGACCTTAATGAGATTACCCATCATTGTAAACTAAAAATTGGAAACTCTGATGTGCTACAGCTGTTAACCAAAAGAAAAAGTCAGTACTCTTTTTTTCCCCCTTTAACTTATTTCTTTCCTTACACTGCTCTGGATCTGCTACTTTAACTTCAAGATCAAACTATCCTTTTTCTTCAAGTAAAACACACTTCATGTAACATCTAGCTTAAGTTATGTAGAAAGATTTTCCTCCTAAGATTGACATACAGAATACAAAGATCTTGATTTACAGGCCAATTTATATCATAACTTCTCCAAGTAGCTACAAGAAGTCTAAACCATAAGATGGACACAAGATGAATTTTCTCAGATAAGTTCTGAGGTTCTAAGATAGCCTTATTAAAAACAGCAATTCACAGCCATAGCTAGCAATCTAGTATAAGACAACAATGTATACACAATGCTGTAGATCAAAAACAAGCTCTTAGAACAAAAGGAACAGAAAGACTGTATAAACCAATTCAACAATGACACAACACAAGGATATGGAGATTGTATTTTCCTAAAGTATATACAGCAACATCCCATCCTTTCCACACCCTCCCCACCCCCTCTGGAAACCACTTAAGCTTTGGTCTCTATATATTTGCCTGTTCTTGTCTTGTTTTGCAAGTGAGATCTCACAATATTTGTGATTGACTTCACACAGTGTAATATTTTATTTTCCATCTGCACTCCTTCCCTTCCTGGTAACCATCAAAATTGTTTCTCTCTATGTGTAAGCTTTTTCAAAGCAGTGGTCTCACATTTATCCCTTTGTGAATGAATCATTTCACTCAGCATAATACCATCCAGTTTGCTTGGTGATATGAAATGGCATCATGGTTTGCCAGCACCATCTGATAAAAAGACTCTTTTTCCCATTTTATGGGCTTTGGGCCTTCATTGAAGATCAAGTGAGCTTAGATGGATGGATTTACATATGGGTTCTCAATTCTGTTTCATTGGTCATTGTGTCTGTTTCCAAGGTATATCTCTTGTAAACAGCATATTATTGTTGTCATTTTGTGGTGCTTTTTTTAAATTTTTTTTTTTGTGGTGCTGACATTTTCTTTGTTCCTCTTGTGCTGTATTGCTTTGCTTTGTGGATTTCTTTTTCACTTCTTTTGTTTTTGTGGATTTTGTTTTATCGAGACTTTATGCTTTCCTTCTTTTGATGAGTAGAGTTATTAGCTTTCTGAGATTACCTTCAAATTTACCTCATTTTCCTAGGTTTGAACCAGTCTACTGTTACTTGGCAGAACCTTGCCTTCTATTCCATTACAAGGTTCTCCATCTATGCCTATTATTCCCTTTTCTATTGTTCTGATGTTGTTATTGTTTACAGATAACCTCTGTCATTTCCTGTTGTAATTCTTTTGGTTTTGGATAGTCTATAACAGTTCTTTTTTTCTAGATTGGTCTCTGGCTTAATTTCTGTTTATCTGAAATGTCCTAATTGCACATCATATTTGAACAAGAGTTTTTCAGGATATATTATTCTTGGTTGGCAATTTTTTCATTCAAGGTTTTAAATATATCCTCTTATTGCCTTCTTGTCTGTATGGTTTCTGCTGAGTAATCAGGGCTTAGTCTTATTTTTCTCCTCTGTATGTGACTCAGTGGCACTTGGCATGTGACTTTTTGTTTTTTTCAAGCTGCTGTCAGAATTTTTTCTCTGTCTTTGGTTTTAACAACTGTAATTATGATATGCCTTGTTTATTTTTCTTTTAGAGTCGATCTTTTATGGGACTTGTAGCTTTTCATCTTCCATGACATTAGGGATGTTTAGTGTCAGCAATTCTTCAGTAATCCTCTCTGTGTTTTCTCTCCCTTTTCCAATCACTCCAGTCACTGAGTGATTTTTGCTGTTGATTGAATCCCACATAATTCTCAAGAGTTCTTCATTTTTCCTTGCTCATTTTTTTTTATTTTTCCTCAGAGATATATCTAAGTGTTTATGTCAATTTCACTGATCTGTGTTCTATTATTTCATATCTGCTCCTCAGCTCTTTTATGATGCTGTCCATTTCTGAAATTTCATTGTTTACCTTTTGGATTTGTAATTGTTGCTTTTGTATGATTTCTAGTAGTGAACATATTCGGGCATTTTGTTCTTTTCTCCTTTTCATGAATATGTCTATTTTTCTCATTTTTGTCTGCTTCATGCTGCAATTCTTGTATGGCTCTTAATATATTTTGAAGTCTGTATCAGGTAACTTTAGTGCCTTCTCCTCCATTGGAAAATCATCTGGGATGTTGTTTTGAACACCTACTAGAATCTTCTTATCCTGTTTTTTAATATTTTTTTAAATATTATCTACTGTCTTTGGATGATTCAGTAGTTATTTTCTTTGTTTATTGATTCCAGATCTGTTTATATTGTCCTATTTCTTTGTTTTATTTTGTTGTGTCAGAGCCAGCAGGCTATGCATCCTTTGTTGTTTGCTCATCCATGGTCTCTTTATTTTTCACCTCTTTGTCCAACAGACAGGGCCAGCCACTCAGCTGTGGTATAGCAGGGCAGGTTCAGTAGGTGATCTATGTCCTGCTTGGAGCTCCAGTAGTTGCTTTTGCATATTCCCAGTCTGGTGATCTCTGATGTGAGTATGACAAATCCAAGCAGCATGGATGTTGCACTTCCTAGACAGCTGAGCCAATGCAACTAGCCAGGAGGAATTGGAGGTACAGCAGCGAGGAGAAATGGAGGTAGGAAAGTGTGCATTGCTTGCGACCAGGTAGTTTGTCCTATGTGGATATCTCCTTAGATCTGTTTTCCCATGCTCACTGTCTGCTGATCTCTGACATGTATCCAAGATGATGAATCCATGCTGAGTTAGCTTATAGGGAACAGTCTCTCGTATCTCATCTCACTCAATGTTTTCTGTCAGTTTGTTATTCTATTTTATTTTTGGCTGAGATCTTTACTTTTCATTTGACACATCATGTTCCAGGATTGATGTTTGTCTTTGTTTTACTTAGTTTTCTGGGTATTCACTGTGGAAGGGTGGCATGGAGTTTCTATGATATCATGTTGGCCAGAAGTCCACATAATGTTTAAGTTCTGTCCATATTGTAGAACATATCAAAACCTCATTTCTCTTACTGGCTAAGTAGTATTCCATTGTATGTATGTATCGCATTTTGTTTATTTGTTCATTTTTTGATGGACATTACATTCTTTCCACCGTTTAGCTACCGTGATTTGTACTGTAAAGAATATTGGTGTACAAGTATCTGTTTAAGTCTCTGCTTTCTAGACTTGTGGAATTTCTGGGTTATATGGTAGTTCCATTTTTGAATTTTTGAGGAACTGCCAACTGTTTCCCACAGTGGCTATACCATTTTGCATTCCTGCTAGAAATAGCTAAGTGTTCTCATTTCCCCACATTCTCACCAGTACTTGTTATTCTCTTTCTCTGTCTCTTTAATCTTAGGTGTCCTAGTGAGAGTGAAATTGTGATTCTTTTATTTGCATCTGTTTGATGGCTAATGAGTATTTTTTCATGTGTTTGGTGGTCATTTCAATGTACTCTCTGGTGAAATGTGTATTCAAGTCATTTGCTCACTTTATGATTGGGTCATCTTTTTGTTGTTAAGTTGAAGATTTAGGTATAGTTTGGTTATTAGATTCTTATCAGTTATAGTATTTCTGAAGCTATCCTCCCACTTGGTAGTTTGTCTTTTGACAAAAGTGTTTCATTTTTACAAGGTTCCATTTATTTATTTATTTATTGCTTATTTGTTTTACTTTTATTATGTTAAATAATTCCTTGTTAAAACTAGGCCTGATAGCATTGCCTCTGCATAGTCTTCTAGTAATCTTAAGGGTTTAGCTAGTACTTTGATATATTCAATCCATTTTGCATTTGTTTTTGTGTATGATGTGAGTCATGTACAGTATTTCATTTTCCTACGTGTGGCAATCTAATTTTCCCAACACCATTTGTTGAAGACTCTTCTTTTCCCACTGAATGGACTTACTATCCTTTTCAAAAATCAGTTGACCATAGATGTGAGGGCTATTCCATTGGTCTCTGTGTCTACTGTTCCATACCACAAGTCTCAGTGTTTATTGTTCTATTTGATTGGTCTAGGTGTCTCTTGTTATGTCAAGTGCTAGGCTGTTTTGACTACTATAGCTGTATGCTTTACAATCAAGTATTATGAGTATTCCTACTTTGTTCTTTAACATTGTTTTTAACTATTCAGGATCTCTTGTTATTCCATATAAGGTTGAGGATTGAGGATTGGTTTTTCTATTTCTGTAAAGAAGGCTACTGGAGATCAGCACTGAGTTGCATCTATTGATCACACCGGGTAATGCCTTAGTCATCTCGTGCTGCTATAATAGAGACACCACATGTGGATGGCTTTAACAAAGAAAAATGTATTTTCTCACAGAAAATCAGGCTAACAATCCAAATTCTAGACATCAGACCCAGAGAAAATCTTTCTCTGTTGGTATTGGAGGAAGGTCCTTGTTGTCAGTCTTCCCCTGGAGTTGGAGCTTCTGAGGTGCAGACATCCTAGATCTTTTCCAAAGGATGTACTCTGCTCCTAGTACTGATTCTTGGTGGTATGAAATCCCCAACTCTGTGCTTGCTTCCCTCTCCTTTGTATCTCAAGTGATTGCCCCAAGGCACAACACAGTTTTGCAAACTAAGTCGTGCCCCCAAACAACTACAGCCCGTCTTCTCTCATTAATATAATAGAGGCAGTGTTTACAGCATACAGGCACATCACATAATACCAGGAATCATGGCTTAGACAAACTGCCATGTACATTTTTGAGGAGACACGGTTCAATCCATGACCCCAGCGAAGCCAAGTGCCATCACAGGTAGTATTTATGTCTTCACAACAGGAAATATTCCAATCCACGAACATGAATCATCTTTCTATGTATTTAAGTTTTCTTTAATCTCTGTCAGCAGTGTTTTATAATTTTTGTTATGTAAATATTTCACATCTCTGGTTAAATATATTCCTAGGCATTTTATTCACTTAGATGCTATTATAAACAGAATTGTTTCTCTAATTTCCCTTTCAGATTTCTTATTGCTGATGTTTAAGAACCCAGGTCATGTTTGTCCATTGATCGTGTACCTTGTGATGTTGCTAAATTCCTCTGTTAGCTCTAGAAGCTTTCTTGGAGACCCTTGAGAATTTTTTGAGAATTTTTTATATATGAGATCTTCTCTACACAAATAGAGAAACTTTAATTCTTCTTTCCAGTTTGGATATGTTTTCTTTCTTTCTTTTTTTTTTTTTGTCTTATTGCTCTCGCTGGGAAGTTGACACAGTATTGAAGAGTAATAGTGAGAATGGGCACACTTGTCTTCTTGCCTATTTAAAGGTGAAAACTCAATCTTTTTCCATTAAGTATCATTGGCTGCTGTGTTTTCATATATGTTTTGAAACATATTGAGAAACTTCCTTTCTATTCCCTTTTCTTGATGGTTTTCATCATGAAAGTATGTTGGATTTTGTAAAATGCTTCTTCTGCTTCCATACAGATGATCATATGGTTATTTTTCTTTTGTTCTGTTGATATAAGGTACTACATTGACTGATTTTTTTAATATTGAACCATCCCTGAATTCCTGGTATAAATCCTAGTTGGTTGTGTTTTATGATTCCTTTCATGTTCTGTTGGATTCTGTTCACTAGTATTTTGTTGAGGATTTTTCCTTCTATATTGGCATGCAGTTTTTCTTGTGGTATCTTTGTCTTGTTTGTGTATTAGGCTAAATTTGCTTCATAGAATGAGTTAGGGAGTATTCACTGCTTTTCTATCTTTTGGAAGAGTTTAAAAATGATCAATTTTTATCCTTTTATAAACTTTGAGACCTTGATGGTGTTGAAGTACCACTGAAATAGCTTCCAATATCACAGCAAAACACAAGTCACCACACCATAACAAACTTATAGGTATTGGTCTGGCTTATATAAACCATGGAAATATTTTTCACTCCAAGGTAAAATAGAAGGACAAGGGGGAGGGTGATTATCTTTTCTAGAGTGATATATACATACTTTACATACATCATATATATACATAACCTTTATGATATTCACAATAAACAGCTCTTCAAGATTTTTAGGCATCCCCAATATGTTAATGAAGATTAACATTTCACTTTTAAACATTCTAGCTTGTCTTAGTTTTGAGACCAGAAGTGAGTCTGTGTCTCCAATAAGAGTCATAGAAAGAGGTAAAATGGTATATAGGATTAACAGGTATACAATGAAAAATTATACAGAGCAGATTTAGAGCCATTTTCCTGTAACTATCAAACACGTAGTGTTAGATGAGCTGTGTGTATGGGATGAGTGCAGTATTACAAAGTATGTGGTTTGCTTGGATGAATTGTTTCAGCCTGTTTTAATAGAACGTGTTTGTTATTTCAAAATGTGTGAACAGTCTTGTGGAGACAAACTCAAAGATATTTCTGCTACAAAGCTGTGTTTTTAAGCCAGCCCAGCCAATCTACCCTCCCTTCCATGAAGTCTGAACTCCATAGAAATGAACTCTCCAGTAATTAGTTAGTGTCATTAAAACTCTTCACTGCCATGTGTTTCTTTGGTTTTACACTTTGGTCCTGAAACGACCAGGTGCCCACCCCTCATGAATGTGGGAGGTCCAGCTATGATTACTCCATCACCTATCTTTCAGTGATGGTTTGTGTGTTGCTTTGATGCTGGGCATGTTTCAGCAAAACTTTTAGACTCTGATAGACTAGGAATAAAGGCCTATTGATCTACTTCTGAATATTAGGCCTCATAAAGCCTGTGGATCATAATATTTTGATCCTGAACAGATCATGGGGACGGTTCAGAACCAAATAGTGTTTCAGTTCATTATGAATGGGATCACCATGAGTTTTGAGCAACCTGATGGCAACAACAAGTTAGGCTAAGTAGCTTTACCCAGGTAACACCTGTTTTCCGCACACCCGTGCTTGAACTCTGACTTTTCCCACAGTAAGACTGTTCTAGGAAACCATTCAGTTGAGTTCAATCCAGGCACACCTTGCTGAGGTTTTTGTGAGAGGCATCACTTAGTTCCATTTTCTACCAGAAAACCAGACTACAGATTTCAAACTCCACTTGATTATTGTGCATTGTAGCAAGTGACTTTTAGAAAATAATGTGAAGTAAAACTTAGCAGTGGTAGATCTCTGGTGGTGAAATGGTTGAAATCTCAAAACACGAAACCACGACCAGATGTGTCAAATAACCCTGTTACCCCTCCACCCTCACTTTGCCTTAACCCCCACACCCAATACTCCTTAGGCAATACTTACTCTTTGCCATTATTTTTCAGGCTCTAGTTCAAATCTCTTTGTATGTTACATACTAGCTGCATTACACCGAGATGAATGTGACCTTCTAAGCTATTTTTTATCTAGATTAGCGCCTGGCATAAGTGCACCCTTCAATATCACCCCCATTTCCTGTTTAGCTTTCTAATTTGACAGAACGAAGTTTTTGAAAGGAAGATTGAGCTCTCTCTAACAGTGCAGGATCAAAAAGGGAAAAAGTTCAACAGAGAGGCTCCCAATTTAGTTCAATTTATAATCTGTCTCCTCTACTCTATATTTAAACTGTATTAGAGAACCTCATCTTCCTCAGTAGTGAAGTGAGGTAAGGAGTCTGTGTGTGTGAAGTGCTCTCCCTTGGAGCTAAAATTGATAGTTAACAATAGCTTTGAGGGTATATGGCAAAAAAAAAAAAAAAAAATAGAGCTCTAAATGGAGGGTATGGGAAAACAAGCATTCTCAAACGCTGTCAGCTGGAGGGTGAGTCAATGGAGAATAATCTGTTAATATTTATCAATCATCATAAAAATGTACATTCTTTCCTTTATGAATATCTTAAAGAAATAATAGGAAATGTAGGAAAGAATTGTGCATAATGATCTCAATCTCAGCACTATTTGTACCAACAGAAGAACTCAGGGACAAGATATATATGTTATGAAATATCTACACAATGAGATTTTGCTGTTAAAAGTAGTTTCTAAGGAATTTTTAATGATCAGAAAAGAATTAAACTAAGTGAAAAGAATGAAAACAAAATCTTGCATATGTAATGCTAGTTCTGCCAAAAATGAAATATAGAAAAAGACTGCACAGAAATGTTAATTGACTTTTTGGTGGGGATTTTTTTCTTCATTATATTTTCTGTATTTAAACACATATATGCACAGATACACACACCTCCCAAACAATACAATTAGGGAGGAAAAGAAAGAGAAACATACCTTAGGAGTTGACTTGAGAAAATGATAGCAACTCTTCAGTGTCAAGTGTACATGGGAGATTCTGAGTTGCAAACAACAACAACAAAATGTCTGAACCCAACAAACTTAAGCAGAAAGAGATTCATTAGAAAAATGTCTGGGCTATATAGAACCAACAAGAACCCTCAGATAAGACTGGAGAAGGGCAGGCAGGCTAACCCTAACGTTTGTGGGATCAGGGAAAGAGCGGAAATGGAGGCTAGGTACTGTGTATTTAAATATTTACAAGTTATAATCAAACTAAAAAGCTAGTTAATAAAATATGTTCTACCCTTTGTCCTGGATAAATACATCTTCATAACAACAACAAAAATACATGCAAAGCAGCAGTTCTATCCAAATAACTGTCAGTAGTGTGCAAATGCACACTACTTTTCTGTTAGTTTGTTGCACTGTAGAAGCTTCAATATTGCTGTGATGCCAACAGTATTTCAAATACCAGCAGGGCAACCAGGTGGACAGGTTTCAGCCAAGCTTCCAGGCTAAGACAGACTAAGAATAAAGACCTGGTGATCTCCTTCCAAACAAAATGGCTTGTGAAAACCTTTTGGGTAACCATGTAACTTTATCCAATACAGTGTCAGAAGGCACTTAAAATACAACTGGGATAGAGCCGCCTTCTCAAAGTATATTAGACCTTGATGTCACAGGTAGAATAAAGCTTTTGAGACTTTCATTACATCATGTAGCATGACTCAAAGTGACAAGAAACAGCTTAAAACATCCATTAACAATCGGAACATAGTATATGTAAAATATGAATCTGGGAAATTGCAAGTTGTCAAAAGTGAAACACTTGAAGATAAATGTCCTAGGCATTAGTGAGTTGAAATCAACTGCTATTGTTGTTAGGTACCATCAAGTTGGTTCCCACTCACAGCAACCCTGTGCACAACAGCATGAAACACAGCTGGTCCTGAGCCATGCCCACATCATTATTGCAGACACAATTATCAATCCATCTTGTTGAAAGTCTTCTTCTTTTTCACTGACCCTCTACCTTACCAAGCATGATGCCCTTCTCCAGGGATCGATCCCTCCTGACAACATGTCTGAAGTGTGTAAGGCATAGTATTGCCATCCCTGCTTCTAAGGAGCACTCAGTTTGTACTTCTTCCAAAACCAAGTTTGTTTGTTCTTCTGTCAGTCCATGACATGTTCAAAGTTCTTCTCCAACACCAAACTCAAAGGTGTCAAGATTTTTTTGTCATCCTTACTCATTGTCCAGCTTTCACGTGTATGTAATGTGACTGAAAGTGTCATGGCTTAGGTCAGCCATCCTTTAGTCTTCATGGTGACATCTTTACTTTTCAACACTTCGCAGAAGACTTTTGCAACTGATTTTCCCAATGTAATGGGCTTTTTGATTTCTTGACTGCTGCTTCTATGGTTGTTGACTGTGGAACCAATTACAGTGAAATCCTTAACAATCTCCATCCTTTCTCAATTTGTCATGATATTGCTTACTGTCCCAGTTGTGAAGATTTTTGTTTTCTTGATTTTGAGATGCAACCTATACTGAAGCCTGCAGTCTTTGATCTTCATCAGTGTTTCAAATCCTCTTTATTTTCTGCAAGCAAGGTTGTATTATCTGCATAATGAAGATTGTTAATGAATCTTCCTCCAGTCCTGACACCTTGTTCTTTTTCATATAGTCTAGGTTCTCAGATTATTTGTCTGACATGTATATTGAAAAGATATGGTGAAAAGATACAGCCATGACACAAACCTTTCTTGACTTTAAGCCATGCAGTGTCCCCTTGTTCTGGTTATACAACTGCATCTTGATCCATGTACAGATTCTTCATGAGCACAGCTAACTGTTCTGGAATTCCCATTATATGCAACGTTATCCACAATTATGGTCTACACAGTTATGGTCTACACAGCCAAATGCCTTTGCACAGTCAAGAAACCAGGTAAATATCTTTCCAATATTCTCTGCTTTCAGCCAAGATCCATCTGACATCAACAATGATGGTCTTGGTTCCATGTCCTCCTCCGAGTCTGGCTTGAATTTCTGGCAGTTCTCTGTAAATACACTGCTGCACTTGCTTTTGAATGATCTTAAGCAAAATTTTACTTGCCTGTGATATTAATGATATTGTTTGATAATTCCTACATTTAGTTGGATGACCTTTCTTAGGAATAGGCATAAAACTGGATCTCTTCCAGTCAGTTGGCCAGGTAGCTATCTTCCAAATTTCTTGGCATAGATGAACAAGCACTTCCAGTGCTGCTACATCCATTTGCTGAAACGTCTTAATTGATATTCCATCAATTCCTGGAGCCTTGCTCTTCAACAATCCTTTCAATGCAGCTTTGACTTCTTCTTTCGATGGTCAGTTCTTGATCATACACTACCTCTTGAAATGGTTGCACATCAACTAATTCTTTCTGGTGTAATGACTGTATACATTTTTTTTCATCTTCTTTTGGTGTTTCCTGAATCCTTTAATATTTTCTCTGTAGAATCCCTCACTATTGAAGCTCGAGGCTTGAATTTTTCCTTCTGTTATTTCAGCTGGAGAAATAGAGAACATGTTCTTCCCTTTGGGTGTTCTATCTCCAGCTCTTTACATGTGTCATTATAGTACTTTGTTTTCCTGAGGCACCCTTTAAAGTCTTCCGTTCAGTTTTTTTTTTTCTTCATCATTCCTTCCTTTTCTTTAGCTACTCAGTGTTTAAGAGCAAGTTTCAGAGCCTCTTCGGACATCCAATTTGGCCTTTTCTTTCTTTCCTGTCTTTTTCATGAACTTTGATTTTTCTTCATTTATGATGTCTTTGATGTTATTCCACAACTCATCTGGTCATTGGTCATAAGTATTAATCACATCAAATCTGTTCTTGAGATGGTCTGCAAATTCAGGAGGGATATACTGAAGGTCACATTTTGGCTCTTGTGGACTTGTTCTAATTTTCTTCAGTTTCAGTTTGAACTTGTATATGAGCAGCTGATGGTCTCTTCCACAGTCAGCACCTGATCTTATTCTGACTGATGAAATTAAGCTTTTCCTCTTTTGTTTCCAGAGATGTAGCTGATTTGATTCCCCTTCCATCTGGCAAGGTCCATGTGTGTGGTCACCATTTAGGTTGGTGAAAAAAGGTATTTACATTGAAGAAGTCTTTGATCTTGCACAATTCTATCATGCGATCCCTGGCATCATTTCTATCACCAATGCTGTGTTTTCCATCTGCCGATGCTTCTTTGTTTTTAACTTTTGCATTTTAATCACCAGTAATTGTCAATGCAGCCTGACTGCATGTTCAGTTTCAGACTGCAGAAGCTGGTAAAATCTTCAAATTTTTGGCCTTAGTGGCTGGTGCATAAACTTGAATAATAGTTGTATTAACTGGCCTCCCCTGTGGGTGTATGGATATTATCCTATCACTGGCAACAGTGCACCTCAGGACAGATATTGAAATGCTCTTTTTTCACAATGAATGTTACACTGTTATAGGAAATCAACTGACACCCAAGGAGACAAGAAGTAGCCATTTATTGGAGTAAC
This sequence comes from Heterohyrax brucei, assembly GCA_028571685.1. Taxonomy (NCBI): domain Eukaryota; kingdom Metazoa; phylum Chordata; class Mammalia; order Hyracoidea; family Procaviidae; genus Heterohyrax; species Heterohyrax brucei. Next base: position 179,940,239 of record CM053141.1, read on the forward strand.
GCTAGAGGGCCAGCGGGGGCTTACAGACCTCCAACGACTGGCCCCCATGGGGAAGTGGAGCAGGCTTTTATAGAGATGGTGTGCAAAACAGGGGGTCCTGGGCAGAGCGGGCCGGATAAGATAAGGGGACGGGCTTGTGGGCGGATGGTGTTGTGGACGGAACAGGCAGGATAAGGGGATGTTTCTTTTAGGAGTTTTTTCCTTCACATTCCCCACTTTGATATCCCACCCCCTTTAAGGACGTAAGGGGAGGAATATCACACAAGCTGTTCCAGGTATAGGCGTAGGTATCCCCGCAGGGCTAAGATCGCTCCACGGTCGGGGATAAGAAACAGAACCTGCAGAGTCCAAAACTGGCAGGCAGGAAGATGATTGGAATCAGTCCCAGGAGCAGCAGCTGCTACGGGAGCCATGAGGCCATTGTTGTCCATCCCGAAAAAGCAAGCTCTCTCCTCTCTGTTCTATGCGACTTCTCAGTTCTAGGACCTTAGAAGTAACTATGTTGGAATAACAACATGGGTCCTGATATGTCTCTCCCCGATCAGCCAGCAAGAGACCTAGGACTCTACGGTTCTGGAGGGTTACTGAGGGTAGGGAGGTGGTTAATACCAAGAGAGTGTTTAGTGTTTCAGAGAGTTTATGACATGATACTGCCAGGGCTCCTGTGCCTGTAGTTAATCCTTGAAGCTACTGAGCCTCCAGGTTAATTTCAGCATGAGAGATCAGGCAAGGATTTTCAATCAAAATTTTACAATTATTAGCACTTTCATTTCTCGTAGAAGTAATTGCCCTAGTCATGAGTATGTTTTTATTATAACCCTTCTGAGAGATTTCATACTCAAAATCTTCATGGGAAAATGGGTGGAGGTCTCTTCTTCTGTATCTGCTTCTTGCTGAGTAGGGGCATAGGCCTGCCTATCTGAGTTGAAATCTCTCCTTGACAGTGTCAATCATTTATAATGGCCAGGATAACAATTACCAAGCATCATTCAGGGCTCATGAACATTATTTTATTTGAAACTGCTGCAATCTGAGAGAGAAATTTGTCCCCCAAACCCAGAATGGAGTTACCTAGTTTTTATATCTTTCTCACTTTGTCTACCATTTCTTTACCTTCACTCACTTTCTTAGTCTTTTTTCTTTTCTATTTCTTTTATTTTTCCTATACTTTCTTAGTCTTTCTTTCTTTTTTTCTTACATGGCAATGTCTCAACAACTATGACCACATTAGACACAAAAGCAACTTTATATTTCAGATTTTTAGTCTAAGCCTATAATTATACAGTCCCTCTTGGAGAGTAGACCCATTTGGTAAATTAAGATAGAGAAAGTGGCTATCGTATCTAAGACAAATTGAATTTTCTTACCTTCTGTGTTGAGTGTAACCGTTAGCTCTTTGATGTGGCCAGGAGGCCAGCAGGCTTTCTGGTTCCCATTAGTGGTCAGTTTTTCAGACTTCTCTTCTGAGCTAGTCTAGGAGGGTCTGTCTATCTGTGCCTTACAGAGGTCTGTGAACATCCTGTTGTAGAATATTCAGGACACTCTGCCTTAAAGTGGCCTCGTTTTTGACAGTACCTGTAATACCGGGGTCCATATTCACTGACCAGTGAAGTAGTTTAAGTCTTGAACACCAACTGGGTTACCTGAGGTGGCAGCCAATAAAAACCTTTATTTTTTTATTTTTTTTCTTGCCACCAAATCTCTGGTCAAACACCTTAAGGGTCTCCTCTACCAATGGGAGAGTAGGGTCTAAGATTTTGTCTCAAGCTTTGTAATCTTTGTTTTATGTCTGATGTGGACCAGGATACACATATGTGGTCATAATGGCCTCTTATTACATTTAAAATTGGCACCAAATTTTTTTTTTTTTTTAAGGCTTGGTGAGTCTGTCAGGGTAAAACCTCAGAGTAAACTGCTGCCTCTTTCCCTCCAGGCCCCCAGCTGAGAACTGGTCCTTTATCTATCCCAGTGTAAATCTCTCAGGCCTCCTCTTGGATATCTCAAGTGACAGTCCTTCTCATAAGTCTAAATGCTTCATTGAAACACTCCAGTCAAATGTTTTTAGAGAAATCGGCAAAAACTGTAGATGACAAAAATTATTAAGATTCAGATTAATAAAAATAAGTAAAACATAAGGGTCAAATAAAATTTAATCAGTCAGAAAACTTTATATAATAATTTTAAATATGACTATTATCCATATCATTAAGAACTTCAGATACCATACATATAATCTCGAGGCATAATATCACACAGTCAGGACATACTGAAATTATTAACTCTCTAAACATTTATATAGTATAAAATAGATTTTATAAGTAAATAATTTGAATTCCCCAGTCAAAGTGTTAGCTTTGATGATGTTAGATAAATTTGTAATCAAGTTAGCAATTAAAACTGAACAAAACCAAGTGTTACGGAGTTAATCTTGAATCACAGCAATTCTATCAGGCAGAACAGAACTGTTTTACAGAGCTCCAACTGTTGACCTCTGGATAACAGACACAGCACTTAACCAGAGTTTTTCCAGATAGTGATTTTAAAAAATTATGATAAAATTCTGACTTAATATTATGTATTTGTTAGACAATATTAGGCAAAAAGCACAAGAGGAGATAACCAACATAAATTTTAATCCAGTGAGAACTGGGCACCTGATTTTAACCCATGTCATATAATACATCAAATAAGACTCCTTTTACTTTCTTCCCTCAGAAAAAGATGCTCGTGGCTTTTCATGAAGTTTTAGAACTGTCAGAAGTTTGTTGTAGGTCAACAATAAATAATATTAAAGTTGCTTAAGTATTTAAAAGAAAACTTTAGCTTCTCTGTATTAAGTCTTGTGGCATGATTTGCTGACTCAGGGAATCTTATTTTAATAAGAGATCAAACCTTTGCTTTTAAAAGAGATTATACAAGGAACAAGTAACTGTTTACTCAGAAATCAGAGAAAATTGTTATTTAGCAGTGAACAAGTCAATTTCTTCTAATATTAATGTTCTCAAAGAATTTTTTTTTTCTCAAAAGTTTCCCTGCAGCTATGACTTGAGGGCAGTTTCTGTCCTGCTGTCTGCTTTTTCTGAAGGACAAAAGGTCATCAGCTTCCCTTTTACTCTTTTGGAATTGTTACTGTCTCTTTACGACAAAGCCATCTAGCCCAGCCAACATGCCTAGATTTATTTGGAATTTGGCTCTTTATCAACCTTAATTTAGTTCAAATAAGACTCTTATAATCAGGTACATTGGCAAAGACAAAAGACACTTTTTCACCGAAAATATAAACAGCTTGTGCAATGACAAAAATATTTTCAAAATTCTGCAAAGGCAAATCAAAAGCACACCACAAACACATTTCTTATCAAACATACACATCGGACCTCACAGTTTATCACACACACATATCCAGCTTCACCAGTACATACACAGACTGTTCTTTTAACTAAAGAATGAGCTTATGAGCACTTTGACTAAAAATGAGCTCATGAGCATGTTAAGATAACTTTATGGATCCATTTAATTGTTCCAGTACTTTGCCCTTGCCATATTATTACAAGTGTGTAGCCACACTGCCAATAAACACTTGAACAGATATGGTACTGAGATTTACAACTTCCAGGGGTTTTTATCAAAGGGAAGAAAGTTTGTCACAGAAGTTACCTTTGTTAGGCCATTGCACCCACCATGATTATTTTAACCCAACAGGAACCAGGCAGCCTTTTGATGAACTTTCCTGCAAACTCTTCAAGTTAGCCCTGGTTACTTCTCTGGCCATTTCAGTCTTTGTGGGGAATGCTTCTGCCCATCAAGCCAGCCAAGTGCCATCGAGTTGGATCCAACTCATGGTGACCCTAAAGGCCAGAGTAGAACTGCTCTCTAGAGTATTCAAGGAGCACCTGGTGGATTTGAACTCCCAACCCTGTGGTTAGCAGTGGTAGCACTTAACCCACTACACCACCAGGGTTTCTGCCCATCCAGAGTAAGTGCAAATAATTACTAGCAAACACCGGTATCCCCTGGTGGGGGGGGACTCAGTTATGTTCAGGTGCCTTTGGGTTAAAGGGTGTTCTCATTCTGTAGCACTCACACAGTCTTTCTTCATCCCGTGTGGGCTGGTGGGTGGTTTCCATGAGTTCAATGATGGCCTGGGGCTCTCTGAATAGGAGGGTGTGCAGTGTTTCCATCTGAGCAAATCTACAGTTGTAAAGAGTTGCTAATAATCATGTGGGCTGGACCTTGGGTCTCTCTAAGGGTATTTGTAATATCACCTGAGACGTTCTAGTCTGTGGTCTGTGGGATGTTTCCATCTTGAGGGCCCTTGCTCTGACTCTGGGGGTGTGGGCGAGACTGAAGGCAGAGGGATTTCAGGTACAGTGGGTCCTCCTGGTACTGGGGCTGTGGGTTTCAGTGAAATGTATAGAGGGGGATCCTCTTCTGAGATTCCTTGAAACACTGGTGGGTGTTGTTCTTGCTTCTTTGTGGCTGTGTTCAGCAGGATTCTGCTTTTTCCTACCTTATTTTTGCAGAACTGCACCCAAAGGGGAAGGATTGGGGCTATTTCTAACCACTGGTCAATGTATGGAAACTGGTCTGGGTGCCCAGGGGTACTGGTGGCTACCTTTCACACAGCATTGACCCTGGTCACATCTAGGGTACCCTCAGGGAGGCCAATCTACTTTGAAGGAGGGCCATTCTACTTTACATAGAGTTTTTACTGGAACTTAGCTTAACTCCATAGTTGCAACTGTACCCCTTCTTGAAATTATTCAACATGCAATCATACAGTGGGCTTAGATTCTGACTCTCCTGTTATAATCTACAAGCTTATAGCTTGAGACCTGCCTCACTAACACAACTGTTTCCCATTCTCCATCATCAATCTCACAGAGGCAGGATTCACAACACATGGGAGGAATAATGTCACCATATTTGGACTCATAGCCAAGTCACACAAAATTCAATCCATGAAATCCCACCCTTGGCACCCCCAAAATAACATAGCAACAGTTTTTGCACACTAACAAAGGACTTTGTCACTCAGGCTCTCAGCTGGCAACCCTTCTTGCGAAAGTTTAAGGCACTATCTCGGCTGAAGTTGTCCCCATATAAACCCTGGGGTGGAGGGACAGAGCGCCTACACTGTTAATGCCTTTTGACAGCACCATGGAACCACAGTTACAAGCCCACTCAAGCTCCGTGAATTCAGTGGCTGGAGTATCACAGAGACATACACAGACATAAGGAATAGAGGCCTTATTTCCCACATTACAGGGTGTCAATCAGACAGAATTCACCCCAATGGGCTCTCTTCTTAAGTGGGACAGACGTTCCTCTTACCAGACAGACGGTACCAAGACAGACAGGAGCTCCAACCTGGTGAGAACTTGAGTTCTCTGCACGTAAACAGAATCTCACAACAGACTTCCTTCAGAATGGGATATCCTTATTCTGAGATCCAACTGAATCTAGGAGGAAATCAGTCTCCTACCTGTAGGGGTAGGCCTGACTGGGTTTAGGGTCCCAGGACCTTACCTGACAGTGTTTTCTTACTGGGTTTTCAGTCTGGTTCATTTCTCCTGCTGGGTTCTGTCATTCCTGCGCTTGGGGTTCCATCTTTCCCACGCTTGGGAGCACCCAGGGTCAGAGAGGCAGAAGGACTGGCAAAAGGGGACAGGTGGTGCCATCCTGTTGGCTCTAACTGGGCCCAGATGCAGCCAAGCTGGGGAGAGCAGATGGCTCAAGGGGCTGGCATGGTTGGCTTCCCGGTCAGGGAACCGAATGTTATAAGAAATCAACTGACACCCAATGAGACAAGAAGCAACTGTTTATTGGAGTAACGCTAGCGGGCCAGCAGGGGCTTACAGGCCTTCAACAACTGGCCCCAATGGGGAAGTGGAGCAGTCTTTTATAGAGATGGGGTCCTGGGCAAAACGGGCCAGCAAAGATAAGAGGATGGGGTTGTGGGTGGATGGGGTTGTGGGTGGATGGGGTTGTGGGTAGAATGGGCCGGATAAGATCAGGGGACAGGGTTATGGGCAGAGCCGTACAGGATAAGGGGAAGTTTCTTTCAGCGAGCTTTTCCTTCATAACACCATTCGTCTTCAGGTTGTCATTCCAGGCACAGTAGATCATATAATTATCCAAATCAAAATGGGCAATCTCAAGCTCACTAATACCTAAGATATCAACTTTTATGTGTTGCAATTATTTTTTGATGATTTCCAGTATTCATACTTTGTACATTCCATTTAGCATTGGGTATTCACAGCTATTTCTTCTCATTTTGAGTCATGCCGCATAAGCTAATGAAGCTCCCAAAGCTTGACTCCATCCATGTCAATAAGGCTGACTTCACTTTGAGGAGGCAGCTCTTCCGCAGTCATCTTCTGAGTACCTTCCAACCTGGTAGGCTCATTTCCTGATGCTATGTTTGATAATATTCTGCTGCTGTTCATAAGGTTTTCACTGGCTAATTCTTTTGAGAAGTAGATTGCCAGGTCCTTCTTCCTAGTATGTGTTAGCCTAGAAGCTCAGTTGAAACCTTTCTGCCATGGGTGACACTGCTGGTATCTAACATTGGTGGCATAGATTCTAACATCACAGCAACACCCAAGCACCCCCAGTATGACAAACTGACAGACGAATGGGGAGACTGGTATTAATCTCCTTGAATTGAATTATGTGATCTACTATGCCAGGAAAGGTAAAATGAAGAGGAAGTTTCATGATGCATTCATCATCAAAAGGAGCATTTCAAGATCTATCCTAAAATACAACGCTGTCAGTAATAGGATAATATCCCTATGTCTACAGGAAAAAAAAAAAAGACTTAATATGACTATTTTTACGATTTATACACTAACAACTAATGCCATAGAGGAGAAAAATTGAATTTTTAAAATCAGTTTTCTGCGTGTGAAGTTAATCAAACATGTAATCAAGATTCGTTGATAATTACTAGTGACTGGGATGTGAAAACTGAAAAATAAGGATGGAGTCTACAGAAATCAAATTGACTGCACATGTAAAGAAAGAAGGAAAAGCTCAATATCATCAGTTAGAACAGTGCCAAGGAACAGACTATCAACTGCTTATATGGAAGTTCAAGTTGAAGCTGAAACATGTCCAAAAACATGTCCAAGGGAGCCAAAGTACACCCTTGAGTATATTCACTGTGAATTTAGAGACCATCTCAAGAATAGATTTGATGCATTGGAAACTAGTAACTGAAGACCAGAGGAGTTGTATGACATCAAGAAGAAAGCTTAAGTTCATTAAAAGGACAGGAAAGAAAGATCAATATTGTGGGCAACGTGACCACAGCTAGTGCTGCAGGCAACTTGGCCATGGTTAGGGCAAATATTGCAGCCTGGGTGCGGGACTTGTGAGTCTGGGATGAATGAACACAGAAGCAAATGCTGGAATGTATGACATCAGACTCTTACAAACGATGGGTCTGGCCTGCTGAATGTGACCTTGGTATCCACACCCAGGCCTAAGTACTTTACCTCCTAGAGAGGTGAATTTACCTGAGGAAGTGGCCTTTGTTACCTTAGGTAGACAGGAAGACACCCATTTACTTTGTGGGGAACTATCCATACCCTATTCAAATTAATGCCTGCTTTACAGCACATATCTGTTTTGTTCACTAAACGAAAGGGAGCTGCATGATGCCCAAGAGTTGTAGTTGGGACGTCAGAGATACCAGCTTCCTTCCTCACCACGAGTGCTTCTTTGTGTGGCATTCTTCATGGAACCAATCAGTCATGGGCAATACAGACCTGTGGAACTCAAGAATTATGGATATCAGAGGAGACTCTGAAAGTTGCTCTTGAACATAGAGTAGCTAAAGCAAATTACAGAAATAACGATTTAAAGGAATGAATGAAAGATTTCAAAAGAGCTCAAGAAAAGATTTTCAAAAGTCTACTATTATACCAAAATGTACAAGGACCTGGAGTTAACAACAACAACAAAAAAATAGGTATTTCTCAAGTTAAGTCCTTCCTTCAGCCTCCAAATTAGTTTCCCAAGGTTGTTGTTACAAAACAGAAAAAAGTGGATGGATTAAAACAACAGAAATTCATTGTCTGAGAGGTCTGGAGGCTGTTGCTGTTAGCTGATCCTTAGCTCCATCCTCCCTCTGAAAACAAGGTGTCTATAACGCCATGATCCCTCTGATGACTGTAGGGGAGAATCTCTTCCAAGCATTTCCCAGGTTCTTAGGGGTTCCTGGTGATTCTTGTCCTTCCTTGGCTTGTAGATGCAGCACTCCAATTTCTGCTTCCATTTTTATGTGACTTACTTCCCTCTGGGTCTCTCTCTCTCTTCTTTCTCATCCTTTTCCTTCTTTTCCTCCTCCTTCTTTTATGAAGACATCACTTTTATGAGATTACATGATGTGTAGGTGGCATAATGTAAAGCTTGGTGAATCAAACCCATTCAGTGGCATTACAGAAGAAAGGCCTGGAGATATGCTATAGTAAAGATAACAGTCAAGAAAATTCTAGGGCAGTTCTCTATCACATATGGGTCATCAAGAGTCAGAATTGGTTTTATGGAAATGGATTTTTTCACTCTGATAGGATCCATAATAATCCATTGTGACTGAATGTTAACTGATAACATCCTCAAAAGACACTATTGCCAAATAAGGCCATGTTCACAGGTATGAGGGTAGGAAGTTAGGACTTCAACATATCATCTTTGGGCACACAGTTTTACTCATGCCAGCCAGCCAACTTTTACCCATACTGGTCTCTTATTCTAGTGGGTCAGGAAATCCACAAGGTAAACTATGATTTTTTCTTAGTTTTTTGAGGTGCAATAGAGTTTTCCTTTAAACTCTCATAAATTGCTTGACTTCTCATGTGCTGATCTCCCACCTTGCATTCTAGTGACTTTAGTTGACGTAAGCTTTTTCCTTATCCTACCCAGTTCAGACTTGGCATCTTCTGCACACAAATTGCCTCTAGCCCATGTGGGCTTTGTACATCAAAATTTCTCAAAAGAACGTCTATTCTCTGCTCTTCTCTTCACACTCACCGTTGGTTCAGACCTAGTAAAGGCCTTACCAATGCATGATGCACACCCTAGGCCAAGGTTATCTATTTCCTACCACCTCCTTGCAATAACCTATCCTTGTTTAAACCTGTGAAGAAGAAATTCCTGGAGGTCCAAAAAGAAAGAAGCAGCAAATCAAACCCAGGTCATAGGAAGAACATAGTCAGGCAGCATCTGCCATTGTTGCTGCTATCTCTGCTATTGGCCAAAACCGAAACCCATTCCCTTTGAGTCAACTCCAATTTGTAGTGATCCACGTAGGACAAAGTAGAAATGCCCCATAGCGTTTCCAAGTAGCAGCAAGTGAATTTGAACTGCTGATGTTTTGGTTAGCAGTTGAGCTCTTAACATTGTGCCACAAGTGCTCCTTGCTCTTGGCAGTAGTTCAAAATTCAAGCTCCTGGGAGATGTCATCTGACAGGCCATGTTTGGGTGTCCTGATAGTGCCTAAACAAGCAAACAAACAAAAAAAACCACAAAAACCAAACCTATTGCTGTCAAGTCACTTCTAACTCATAGCAACCTCATAGCCCCTAGCTGTGCTAACAGGTAGAAGAAATATTATGCTACTGTAGTTGGAGAGAAATTCTCCTTTTGTTAAGGTAATATATAGTATAAGAAGAAATTTCCCAGTGTATATAAGCAAGCTACAAGAAAGGAAAGGATGTGAGAAGTTACCTTGGAAAGAACAAGATAATTTATCTATAAAATAACCTATTTGAGCAAGAGAGAGACAGAAATACACCTATTTTCCAAGCAGATTAATTCGGTAACAGTGCATAAGATTAATTAAAGATGTAGATGACTCAGGAACCCTCTATACCTTGGAATGAATGTTAGTGGTCACCTCTGGGATCATTGTTCATATAAGGCAATGATCCTTTGATTTTAAACATTAGCTTAGACTCCAGGTAATTCCTCTTAACCCTCAGTGGGTTATGACTGTTCCTGCCAGTCTGCTTAGAAAGTATGTGGTGTTGGGGGAAGGAGGCAATTCTCTGTCTGCCGCATCTGTATGCTCCATTTGGAGACAAAGAGACAGGCAGGTAATGTGTCAGAAAGAGGTACCCCTGTTTGAGGTAGTCACACTGAGTCTACACTGTGTCTCAGAGCACTCACCTGTGAAGGATTAAATTGGTCTTTCTAGGAATATTTGTTACACACACACACACACACACACACACACACACACACACACACACACACACACACACACACACACACAGTGCTTCTGAGAGGGCCTGGTAATAGTAACTGCAGTAGCGAAGTTTTGCATCAGAGCCTGTTCTATTTTCCTGTTCCCTAGTTTTGTGTCAACTGATCTCAGAATGTCTATGCAAAGAATACACAGGGGAGGATGCTGGGAGAAGGATCCTTGGTTTCATACCTCCATCTGTGAGTTTAATGTCTAGTTTCTGGTTAATGGGTTTCTGAAAATCACAACAGTCTCTGGGATTTGAGTTTATAAATGGTCTCCCACACGACCCATTACTTAAAAAGCTCTAATTCAAGTGTGTAAATGCTTGTGCTTCTGGGATGATTGATTTATTGCCTCCAGTATATTTTTTTTTCTCTGAAGGTTGAAGCAATGGTGATGTCTTATACTTTATTAACTCTTCTGTCCTCTCTCTTTGTCCTTCCATGGAAGTGTTCTCTCTTTCCTTCCCTCCAGCTACCCTTTTGCTCCAACTTAGCTCTCTTCAGAAGACTTTGCCATTTTTTGTTGATAGAGCAGTTATTGTTCATCTTATTCAGAACTGAGACCTGGCTGTCATCATCATCTTCTCTTTTCTCCTCACACGCTATCAGCCACAGTTTCTGTTAGACCTGTCAGGTTTGCCTGTATGACAGCTCCCAAACCGACCTTCATTGGCTTTCCACTGTTACCATCTAGCTTCCATTCTCACTCATCTTCTATCTATATTATGGCCAGAGACAGCCTCTCTTTGCTGAGTCTCTCTCCCTTTACTTAGTCCTGTACACTGTTACAAGATTAATATACTGTGACTAAACGTACATAAAAAGGAACTTGCTAACATTAAATATGAATTATAAATTTCTGAATTTGACGTTTAAACCTCTCACACCGTTGGGTACCTGCCTTTTGTCTACATTCACCTCCCACATTTGTCACACCTGCACTAAGTCATTAAAGTTTCCCGAATACTTCAAACACATTTCACGTGGATATCTGTGCTCCAGGTGTTCTGCCTCCCTGAAATTTCCTCCCCTCTTTTCTATCGTTGCCTAACACTAGCAAACCCTTTAAAGCCCTTTCAAAGCTAACCTCCACTTTAGAACTCTTTTTGATCATCCAATTTTTAGTGTTTTACCTGTAGAAATTGCTTCTGTGCCATTTTATGATTTTAATTGAATGGTATCTTGCAATGTTATTTCTCTCTTGATACGGATAACTCGTCTTCCCAGCTGTGTTGTATATTTCTTGAGTGTATTCTCTTTCTCTTTTGTTTCTTTGACTTGAAACTCTAAAAACAACATCAAACAAAAAACCATACTGTAGCCTCCCCTCACCCGCTGCCTTGCTTTCTGTAGTTTTAGTTACCTGCAGTCACATGATGAATCTCACTCCATCCTACCTGGGACTAAATTTACATAACATTTATTACAGCATATTGTTATAATTATTCTACTTTATTACTAGTTATTGTAATCTCTTACAGTAATCTCTTACTGTACCATAAGTATGTATGTGTAGGATAAAATATAGTATATGTCACACTTAGTACTATCAGTAGTTTCAGGTATGCATGAGAGGTCTTGGAACATACACCCCATGGATAAGGGGGTACTACTGTAATGACAACATTTCCTGGGTGCTTACTATGTGTGAAAAATTGTACTGAGAGTTTTGTGTGTATGATCTCATTTGACTTCTCAAACTACTGAATGATGTAGACAGTGTTCCTAGTTTCATTTTGCAGCTAAGAAAACTAACAGTTAAAGAAAGCAGAGAGGTGGAACCAACATGGCACACTAGACAGATATATGATTGTTCTCTAGCAAAGACCTGAAAAACTTAAGTAAAATAGAAAAACCATCTATCTTGGAATCATAAACATCAAATGAAGGGATAAAGAACTAGGTCAAACACTGAATGGAAGAAGTAACTGAAGGAAAACAGAATGAAAAGAGACATAGAGTGGAACTTTCCTGCCAACTAACATGTCTCAGTACTGCTATCTCAGAGCACAGTCAGTAACAATGCTGGACAAGCGATATGGGAAGACAACGTCATGGAGCTCCCAACAGGAGATAGAAAACCCAGTAACTAGAGAAACATGCTTTCCGACCTCTTGTCCTTCTGCCTGGTACATCAACTTCACCCCACCCTGACTGGCCATGCCATGCTGACTTGGCTCGAGGGCTACCTGTCTGCAGTCAACCTGCCCCCAGCAACCCCCATCCACTAGCTCCTGCCGTACTATTTTTTCCCCTTTCATCCTTTTTCTCTCTTCTTTGCACCTATGTCCCTAACCCACCTCTTCCTCTTCATCCAGACCTCAGTGCACAGCCATGAATAGAGAGTTATTGGCCCATCATCAATCTGGGTAAACCTTCCCCTACTAACAGGCTCCAACCACATCATATTTTTTACTCTTTTCTTTCTTCCACCTGGCCCAATATACTACCTCTTCCCCTTCCTGCTGGGCCACGCTGCGCCATCATATGTAGAGAGCCACTGTGCATTAGCTGTCCAGGTATGTCCCACCTCCCCTTTTCCTGCAGGATTCTGCTGTGCAGCCATGGCTAGAAAGCCACCAGTGTAGTGACATACATTTCCCTGGATCTACCTTGCCTTCCCTTGTGGTTCCCACCATGCCACCATGTTTTTCTCTTTCTCTTTTTATTTTCTTTTTTCCTTTTCTAACTTTTTGTTGTCCCTCCCAGCTAGCCCCGTGCACTACTTCCCCACTTCTTGCCACTGCCATTGTGCTTCCATGGATAGAGTGTCACTGACACATGATCCAGCCTTTGTCCCAGGCCCACCATACTCCCACCTACTATGCCAGTACCCATCATGCCACCATTAATTTTATTTTTTCTCTTTTCTTTTTACCTCCCACCTAGCTCAGTATACCACCTCCCCTACCTTCCTACTGCCCCCCAGGTCTGCCTCCCTTTACACACAGGCTACTTTTTTTCTCTTTCTCTTTTCTTTCTTCTCCTCACTTAAACCTGTATGCTATCCTCCCCTTCCCAGTTGCCCTCACTGTACCTTCATTGCTGGGGTGTCCTTGACTCCAGTCTGCTACCACATTGGGTCTGCACTGTCCTTCCCTTTCTGCCACTCAAACAGCTGCTGAATGGAGAAAATAGAGCCCATACCACTCCTTGTAAGAATCCCTGACTATCTGTTCAGGATCTGTGAATACTTTGTACATCTGGACCAACATCAGGAGCTGGACAACACCATTCCAGTCCACTCTCAGCCACTTCACCAGACCAGTACACAGCAAAGTGGGTTCACCCGTCCTGCTGCTGGCCTGTCCACTTGGAGAGTAGTGAGAGCAATAGTTCTCTCAGACAAACAAGCAGGAAAGCTTGACTGACCTGCATGCCCTGACATATTAAAACAAAACAAAGAAGCAGAAAGAAGCAAATGAACATGCAGTCAATTAAAAAATAATAATAACTTAATGTCTTAGAGACAACAGAAAATAATAAAACATATTAAAGAAGGACTAGATTGCTCCATCAAGTGACCAAAAGAAAAAAATCATAATGACTTTCCAATAAAAGAAAAGGTGGTAGAACTCTTGATATTGCTATAGAATACAAAAGACTAATATTTAGGGCCATCCAGGGTATTAGGAAAGATATTAAGGAAAAAATAGACAAAACCAAAGAAAAATAGACAAAATAATTAAAAACACAGACAGAACCAATGAAAACAGTGAAAACCAAGGAAGGCACAGACAAAGTAATAGAAGAATTCAGGAAAACAATACAATACCATAACACCAAAATAAATAAACAATTAGAACCCATACAAAAACAGCAGCCAGAAATTCAACAACAAAATTTCAGCAATGGATAATTCACTAGAAGGTTTTAGGAAAGAATTTCAAACAATGATAAATAGAATCAGTGAGATGGAGGACAAATACATAGATGCCACTCTGGGAAATATATAAGAGAAAAGAATGAAGAAAAATGAAGTAAACTAAGAATTATGTGGACACAATCAAAACAAAACTTGGTACATCAGAATTCTAGAAAAGGGAGAGAAAATGGGAAATACGAACAAGATTATTGAAGATTCTCTGGCTGAAAACTTCCAAAATATCACAAAAGACAAAAAGCTGACCTGAGTGCATCCCATATAGGATACAATTCAAAAGAAAATCACCAAGACATATAAACACACATGCCAAAACCAAAGACAAAGATATTCTGAGAGCAGTTCAAGAAAAACAAAAAGTCAAATATAAAGGGGAAACAGCAATACTAAACTGTGACTACTATGTAGAAAATATGCAAGAAAAAAGACAATGAGATAATGTTTCTTTCTTTGAAAGACAGTAAAACTTGCCAACCAAGAACAGTAATATATTCTGCAAAACTCTTTTTCAATTACAATGCTAAAATTAAGGTACTTCCAGATAAATAGAAATTAAGAAAATTTATAAATACCAAACCAGAATTATAAGAAATATTAAAGGGAGTGCTTTGGTTACAGAACAAACAAACCAGACAATAACTTATGTCAAGGACATAGGAATGGATAACACTGAGGAGAATGGGAATTCCAGAACACTTACTTGTGCTCTTAAAGAATCTGTATATGCGATCAAGGGGCAGTCCTGTGAACAGAACAGTGGGACACTGCATGATTTAAAGTCAGGACAGGTGAGCTTCAGGGCTGTATGCTTTCACCACACCAGTTCAATCTATATGCAGAACAAATAATCCAAGAAGGTGGACTATATGAAGAAGAATGAAACACCAGGATTAGAGGAAGACTCATTAGCAACCTGTGTTATACATATGACACCGCTGTACTTGCTAGAAGGGAAGAGGATTTGAACTTATTGATGAAGACCAAAGACCATAACCTTCAATATGGATTGCACCTCAACATCAAAAAAACAAAAATCCTCACAAATGGACCAGTAAGCAACATAGTGACAGAAGGAGAAATGATAGAGGTTGTCAAGAGTTTCATTTTACTTAGTTGCACAATCAATGCCCATGGAAGCAACAGTCAAGAAATCAAAAGACACAGTGCACTGGCAAAATCTGCTGCAAAGAACTTCTTTAAAGTATTCAAAAGTAAAGATGTCATCTTGAAGACTAAGGTGTACCTGACCCAAGGCATGGTATTTTCAATTATGTCATATGTATATAAAAGCTGGACAATGAATAAGGAAGACAGAAGAAGAATTGATGTCTTTGAATTGTGATGTTGGAGAAAAATATCAAATGTACCATGGACTGAAAAAGAACAAACAGATCTGTTCTGGAAGAAACACAACCACAGTGTTCCTTAGAAGCAAAGATGGCAAGACTGAGTCTCACGTACTTTGGATACGCTGTCAGAAGGAATCAGTCACTGGAGGAGGACATCATGCTTAGTAGAGTGGAGGGTCAGTGGAAAAAGAAGACCCTCAACAAGATGTATTGATACAGTGGCTGCAGCAATGGGCTTATGCATAAAAATGACTGTGGACATGGCACAGGGCCAGGTAGTGTTTCATTGTATTGTGCATAGGGTTGCTATGCATCAGAAGTGAGTCAACAGAATCTAACAACAGCAGAACACATGACAGCATCAACCAGATACCAATGAAGGTAAAGAACTCTCAATAATAAAACAAAGCTAAAGATTTTACATATGAAAGTGAAGATGTAAATCTGTAAATGACAACGATGTCAAAAAGTGAAAGGTGGAATAAATGATTTAGGTGTAGAACTTTCAAATGGAGAGGAGGTCAAGGTGGTATCAAGTATTATAAAACTTGTTTGAACTTAGGAAGATAAGAGTAAATTTCAAGATAACTGCAGAGAGAGTGAACAAATCTCATCAGAATGAAAAAGAAGAAAAACATAAAGTCTGACTAAATACAGAATCTATTGTCTTAGTCATCTGGTACTGCTCAGACAGCAACACCACAAGTGGATGGCTTTAACAAAGAAAAGTTGATTCTCACACACTCCAGTAGGCTAGAAGTTCAAATTCAGGGTTCTGGCTTCAGCAGAACACAATCTCTCTCTGTTGGCTTTGAAGAAAGGTCCTTGTGTTGCATCAGTCATTCCTTGGTCTGAGAGCATCTTGGCACAGGAACCTCAGGTCTGAAGGATGTGCTCTCCTCTTAGTGCTGCTTTCTTGATGGTATGAGGTCTACAGCTCTCTGTTTGCTTCCCTTTCCTTTTATCTCTTGTAGGTTAAAAGGTGGTGCAAATCACACTCCAGGGAAACTCCTTTTATATTGGAGCAGGGAAGTGACATCAGGAAGGGTGCTATAGTTCTACCCTAATATTCTTAAGCATAATCCAGTCTGTTAACTACAGGTAAAGATTAGGATTTATAGCAGAAAAATCACAAAATGGAGGGCAATCACACAGTAGTGGGAATCATGGTCCACTAAATGTTTACACACATTTTTTCATGGGGAAACAATTTAATCCACAACATCTGTAATAAGGAAAGAAAAGAAAAATCCACAAACAAAGAAACTCAACACAGGAAAGTAAGAGGGAAAAAGAAAACATTGGCACCACAAAATAAAGCACAACAATAGGACAGAAGAAAACTCATATCTATTGATAAACTCACTGAAGGTAAATGGCTGCAGTGCACCTGTAAACAGAGAATAGCAGAATAGATAAAAAAGCACAACTTATCAATATATGTTGTCTATAAGAGATATGTCTTAAATACAAATACCTGTATATATTAAAAGTCAAAGAATGGAAAAATATATCAAGCAAACAGTAACCAAAAGAGTGCATGAGTAGCAACATTATCTTGGAGAAAATAGTCTTTAAAACAAAATTAACCACAAAAGACAAGTAAGTATAATATATAATGATTAAAGGGACAATCCACCTAGAAGAGACAACCTTGATAAATATCTATACACTCAACTACAAAGCTGTAAAGTACATAGAACAAACTCTAAAAGCACTAAATAAACAGATAATTCCACAATAATAGTAACAGACTTCAGTAGAATACTCTCAGTAAAGAAGAGAATATCTAGAAAAAAACTCAACAAAGATATGGATGATCTAAAGGCCAGAATCAACCAATTTGACCTCATACATGTGTATATAATACTCCATCCAACAGCAAAAAGTATACATGGCTTTCCAACTCACATGGGACATTTTCCAAAATAGGTTACATTTTAGGACACTAAGAAACTCTCTGTAAAACTCAAAACATTGAAATAATGCAAAATATTCTTTGATCACAATGTTTTAAAAGCAGAAATCAATAACAGGAAAAGAAAGAAAAACAATCAAGTACATGAAACTGAGTAACAGTCTTAAACTGGGTTCTCTAGAGAAGTAAAACCAGTAAAGCATACATATATGCACCATGCAAATATATATAGAGACAGATTTATATCAAGACGACAGCTCACACAATTGTAGAGGCTGGAACATGGCATCAAGTTTGTGGATCAGGATAGAGGCTTCTCTTGATTCACATAGCCACAGGGGCTGGCAAATCCAAAATCAGCAGGTCAGAGAACAGAGCTCTTGCTCACAATCAGTGAAGACTGAGAATCCCAAGATTGGCAGGCAAGACTGCAAGGCGTCTCCTGATTCACGCAGCTGTAGGGGTTGGCAAATCCAAGACTGGTAGGTCAGAGAGCAAGGCTCCAGTTCAGAGGCTGAGAAGATCAACAAATTCCAAAATTGGCAGAGAAGCTAATAGGCCAAGTCCCAAGAACCAAAAGTCAGATTAACAGGAGGCAGCCACAGGACCCAGAGCAAGTTAAATAAAAAGTTGGAATATCTGCTTCTATTCAGATACAGGCTACACCTCCAAGGAAACTCCCTTTCAGTTGATTGTCTACTCACAGCAGATTCCATCATGGGAATGATCATGTATAAACACTGAGAATCATGGCTTAGCCAAGTTGACACATAATCTTAACCATCATAAACACTTTGCTTGAAAACAACTGGGTAATAGGAAAAAAATTAAAAGGATAATTTAAAAAATCAGAGAATCAAATGAGAATGACAAAACATCATATCAAAACCTCTGGGACAGAGCAAAGGCAGTGTTCAGAGGTCAGTTTACAGCATTAAGTATATATATCAAAAGAGAAGAATAGGCCAAAATCAAAGCATTAGAAATAGAAAGAGAATAGCAGAAGGAGCACAGTCACCAGAAGAAAAAAAAAATTATATATGTATATATATGTATATATATATATTAAAGATTAGAGCATAAGAGTGATACAAAGATATTAAACACTGGTTTAAAATTAGAATATTAGGGGTTAATAATAAGGTAACTTCAGAGAAAATTAACAATTCTACACATCAAAAGAAGCACAAATCAAGAAGTCTCAGCAGTTATAAGTACAACAATAATGGGAAGAATGAAAAGAAAACCCATAAAGAAAAATGACTCAGCCCAGAAAATTAAGTGGAAGAAACTGTCGACAACATCCACCAAAAAGGCATCAAGAGGACAACACTAAATTCATACCAATCAATAATTACATTGAATATAAATAAAGTGGACAAATACACAGACAAAGAGTAACAGAGTGGATTAAAAAAAAAAAAAGATTCATCTATATGCTTCCTACAAGAGATACACTCAAGGATGGAATAGAGAAATCCATAAAATCAAATGAAAATGAAAACACATCCTACTAGAACCTATGGGACATACCAAAAGTGATACTCAGAGGTCAATTTTTCTCAATAAATACACACATCCAAAAAAAGAAAGAGCAGAATCAAAGCATTAGCCCTACCACTCAAACAAGTAGAAACAGAAGAATCCCTGAAGCACCAGAATATAAGAAATAATAAAAATTAGAGCAGAACTGAATGAATTAGAGAATAGAAAAACAACTGATAGAATTAGCAGGAGCAAAAGCTGGTTTATTGAAATGATCAACAAAATCAGTAAGTTATTGGCCAAACTGATAAAAACAAAAGAGGAAGCAAATAATTTTAACAGGAGACGAGATGGATGTTATCACAACAAACCCAACTGAAATTAACAAAATCATAACAATACTGTGAAAAACTGGAACAAATTTCAAAACCTAGAGGAAATGGGCAAATTTCTAGAAACACACTACCTACCCAAACTAACAGAACTGGAAATTAATAAGCCAATCCACCAGTGATTTCCCTGAAAGGGAACACAATGTAGAGAGTCTCTGATGTAGTGGGACAAAAAATGGGGTACAGATGTAGCCAAGCCAAGTGCGAGCTCTATTAAAAAAGCAGACTTGATGATCTGACTTAGCAGACTTGATGGTGTGACTTACTGTAATGTCCTCTGAAAGCATGGCCCCTGGAATCTCTACTAGCACAGAGCTGAAACCAGTACAAAAGCCAATTTTCCAGCTAAAAATTAGACTTGACTGTGATGCTGGTGAAGTGTGTACTTCCTGGCTTAAATACATACATGAAGCTGTCTGGGCAACAACTGTTAGAGGCAAGACAGGAATGTGAAGAGGGGTGGCAAGAGTTGCTTTAATGAAAACCAGAAGTACAGGGTAGAAAGGAGAAATGTGCTGTCACAGGGTGAGAAGAGCATCTAGAATTTCATAGTGGTATGTGTGCAAGGTTTTATATGACAAATTAGCCTGGATTGCAAACTTTCATTTACAGCAGAAAAGTTGTACTTGGGCTGCCTTGAACTTATTTTAGTTTGTTTCGGATTCAACTAGAACTTACATATGAACAATTGAAAGTCTGTTCCACAGCTGGCCCTGGCCTTATTCTGATGCATGATATCAATCTTCTCCATCCTTTCTCTATAGATGCAATCAAATTGAATTCCTGTGTATTTCATATGGTGAGGTCCATGTGCATAGTTCCTTTATACTGTTAAAAAAAATTATTTGCAACGAAGAAGTCATTGGTCATGTAAAATTCTATCGTGTGATCTCCAGTATCATGCTTTCTAGCAACCAATCTTTATTGTTTGTTTTCAGTATTCCCATTCCAATCACCAGTGATTAGCAATGCATCTTGATTGCGTGCATGTTTTGGTAAAAATCTTCAATTTCTTCATCTTTGGTCTCAGTGGTTGGTGTATAAATAAATATTAACTGGTCTTCCCTGTAGGTGTGTGTACATTTTCCTATCACTGATGGCACTGTACTTTGGGCTGAGTTTTAAAAAAAATGTTTACTTATTTTTAGATGAAGGTTTACAAAGCAAATTAATTTCTTGTAAAACAATTATCACGCATTGTTTTGTGACACTGGTTACCAACCCCATGACATGTCAATGATTTCTCCTTCTTGTCTTTGGGTTCCCCTTTACCAGCTCACCAGTCCCCTCCGGTCTTCGTTTCTCTTGGGCAGATGTGCCTATTTAATATTTTGCTGAAATGTGTTTCAGTACTGAGTTTAAAGAATGTTGGGTACCGTACTCTCAGGTTTTTCTCCTGTTTCTCTATCTGACCAATAAATGTGGTCATTTTTTTGGTTAGAACTGTGTTCTAGATATTTCTCTAGGTCTGTCCCAGATCCTCCATTATGATCCCTGCCAGAGAAGTTGGTGGTAGCAACTGTGTACCATCTAGTCATGCTGAACTCAGTCTGGTGGAGGTTGTGGCAGTCATGGTCCTCTAGTCCTTTGGGTAATCTTTCCCTGATGTCTTCAGTTTTCTTCATTCACTCTTGTTTCAGATGGGATGAGAGCAGTGGAATATCTTAGACACCTGTACACAAGCTTTTGGCACCCCAGACCCTGCTCATGAAGATAGGATGTAGGACATTTGCTCTATAAATTGTTGTTAGGTGCTATCAAGTCAGTTCTGACTCATAGCAACCCTATGAACAACAGAACAAAACATTGCCTGGTCTTGTGCCATGTCCACAATTGTTTTTATGCTTAAGCACATTGTTGCAGCCTCTGTGTCAGTCCATCTCATCAAGGGCTTCCTCTTTTTCGCTGACCCTCCACTCTACCAAGCATGATGTCCTTCTCCAGGGACTGATCTTTCCTGACAACATGTCCAAAGTATGTAAGATGCCGTTTTGCCGTCTTTGCTTCCAAGGAGCACTCTGGTTGTCCTTCTAGAATAGATCTGTTTGTTCTTTTGGCAGTCCATGGTACATTCAACATTCTTCTCCAACACCACAATTCAAAGGCATCAATTCTTCTTCTGTCTTCTTTGTTCATTGCCCAGCTTTTGCATGCATGCGGTGTGATTGAAAATACCATAGCTTGAAAATACCCTGGCAGTGTTTTGTTCTGTTGTGCAAAGTGTCACTGTGAGTTGGAGCCAACTCGACAGCACCTAACGACAACACAATATTAGTTAATCTTATCACAGCTTCAGAGCCCTTAGCAAACACCAGTACTGAAAACAAATAACAACAAATGAACAACAACAATACCATTACCATCAAGTTGAATAGTGCTTGCCAAAGCCAGGACTAAGTAATATGGATCTATTTTCACTGTATTTATTTTTCACTTACTATATGACAATTTACACTGGTTTTCCCTTTGTGCTAGTGACAGCTTTTAAAGAAATGCATGTATAACTAAAATAGAGATTTTTTTTTCCAAAAAATAAGCATTAACATCAATAGTATATAGAAATGACTCCAAATCCTGAAGGTCACAGCCAGCCAAGCCAAGTGTCGTTGAGTCGGAGAGTGACTAAAGTCTGGGAAATGCTGCATAACATTTCACTATGCTAACCACAATACTACTCTGCTCTGGGATCAGCATTTCCAATGACTGTGTCTGGAGAGATTGTTTAACTACTGGACAAAGAGTGAAGAGGCTGACCGTGCCTGGGGGTGCCAATTTCCTGTGCTTCTCAAAGAACTCCTGGAGGACACCGAACATTAGAGGCTACTCAAGAAATCAATATTGTGCTAATGAGCGTGTGAAACCTCCTAGGAGTCTAATAGACTCACAGGTTAGAAGCAGAGGACAGAGTTATTTGAAGACCAGGAAATAAGGAGAACAAGCCCTTAAGTGAAGAATAGCTGAGCAATTCTATAAAAACTGCTTCATTTTCAAACTCAAGGCATGGTTGTGGATGGTATAAACCATATATATATTTTATATAGACATTCATTCTTAGCTATAGCTTTTTGAAGCAGGGATTAAAAAATGATTTAAACTGGGCCCCACAAAGGTTCTCCCAGTGGAAAATTAGAATTGAAACAAGAGATGCTATTCAATTTCCATCATGTCTTGGTCTAGAAGGATGTATAAGGTAGGGAGTTGTGATATGACAAATATCTGCTGTGCTATTGTTAGGTGGCATTGAGTTGATTCTGACTCATGTCAGAGACCCAATGTACAACAGAACAAAACACATCCCATTCCCACACTGTTCCCAGACACTGGGTCAGTCCATTTCCTTGAAGGTCTTCCTCTTTATTACTGACCCTCTTGGTTATAAAGAATGATGTCTTTTTCCAGGGACTGAATTCTTCTGATAATATGTCCAACATATATGAGATGAGGTCTCACCCATCCTTACTTCTGATGAGGATTTTGACTGTACTTCTTTCAAGACAGATCTGTTTGCTTTTCTGGTAGTCCATAGTTGCTATGAGTCAGAATCGACTCAATAGCAGCAGGTTTTTAGGTTTTATGGTTGTCATGAATTGAACTATTTCTCCCCCAAATATCTGTCAACCAGGCCATGAGTCCTAGTATTGTCCAACATTTTATGTGATTTCCCCATGCACTGTAAATCCTATCACTGAAGAAAACGAGATGGATGAGTGGCAACTATGTTGATGAGCTACATAAGATTAGATACCATCTTAAGGCAATCTATTTGAGACATAAAAGAAAGAAGTGAGCTGAGAGACATCGGAATCTCATACCACCAAGAGAGCAGTGCTGGGATTAGAGCACATCCTTTGGACCTGAGGTTCCTGCACTGAGAAGCGCCAAGACCAAGGGAAGACTGATGTACCACAACGACTTTTCTCCAGTGTTAAGAGTGAAAGCCTTCCACTGGAGCTGGTGCCCTGAATTCAACCTTCTAGGCTTTGGACTGCAAGAGAATAAATGTCTCTGTGTTAAAGTCATCTACCTGTGGTATTTCTATTACAGTAGAACTAGATGATTAAAACAACAGCATATTCAATATGCTTTGCCAACACCATAATTCAAAGGCTCAATTCTTCACTGGTCCATTTCAGCTCACTAATGCCTAGGATATTGATGTTTACGTGTTCCATTTCTTTTTTGATGATTTCCAATTTTCCTAGATGCGTACTTTGTACTTTCCATGCTCTAATTATTAATGGATGTTTGAAACTGTTTCTTCTCATTTTGAATTGTGCCACATCAGTGAATGAAGATTCCTGAAGGCCTTACTCCATCCGTGTCATTAAGGTCCACTCTATTTTGAGGAGGCAGCTCTTCCCCAGTCATCTTCCAAGGGCCTTCCACCCTCGGGGACTCTCTTTCTGGCACTATATCTGACAGTGTTCCAGTGTTTCCCTGGCTAATTATTTTCAGAAGTAGACTGCTGGGTTCTTCTTCCTAGTCTGTATTAGTCTGGAAACTCAGCTGAAATCTGTCTACCATGGTTGACCCTGCTGGTACCTAAATACCAGTGGCATAGCTTCCAGTATCACAGCAACAAGCAAACCTCCACTGACAGACAAGGGGAGGCTGCTTACTCTTTTATCTAATATTATACAGTTGCTAAATCCACACTACCATCAAAACAAGACCGTCTCAATCAAGAAACCAGAGGAAAGGAAGAGAATACGAAAAACAATACTTGTGTCACTGTATTATTTAATGCTATGCCTTTATATGCCTCATGTATAGCTAATATGCACATCTCACATTTTAAGAGTGGCTGAAGTAAGTTTCTAAAGAGTGTCTGGGTTCAAATACCTGTTGTTCACACTTACTAGGGTGTATGACCTTGGGAACATTATTTCTATTCTCTGAACTTTGCTGTGCTAAAGGGGGAAATAATAATAAAATAATAAACTTTATCTTATAGTTTACCCATGTAAACAATTCAAGATACCCTGGAATTTGGCACAGTTCTTGGCTCCTTAGACAAAACTCTTAGCATGAATTTTTCTGTCATGATGTGCTACACCGTGATCACCTAGAACAAAGAAAGAGAGGGAGATTATTTTCCCATTCTGAAATATTTGATTGTCAATTTCAGGCATGTAGCAAGTGGCTGCCCACCAAGAGGATGACTTTTTCAAACTCACCCAATGGTTCCTTGGTAGAAAGAACTGGTGATTTGCTTCTGTGAAGATTATAGCCAAGCAAACTCTTTGGAGCAGTGTCACATGGGATCAGTAGGAGTTGAAATCAATTTGTGGGCACGCAACAACAACAATGACATGATTTTCATTTCTAGTAGTGTAACACAATCATCTCAAAAGCATCAAGAAAAAGTACACATTCTTCAGCCCCTCCTAGAATTAATAAATCAAAAATTCCTTGGGTGAGGTCCAAGCACGTACTCTCACAAAATGCTTCCCATGTGATTTTGATGTCTATCCATCATTGGGAACCATTGCTTCAGACCTGTATCAGGGCTGCTGTATAACAGGGATAATTACCACCACCTTATATTTATTTAACATTTACACATATCATATCACTTTACCTAGGAGAAAGATATTCTCTTATCTCCATTTTATAAGTGACAAAACTGAGATGTGGTTCAAAGAATGTACTAATTTGAGCTGAGGCTGAGTTTGGAACTCAGGATTCTAGACCTCATTACTCCCCAGAATGACTCACAGAGACCATGGAACTTTCAGAGGTCAGCGTTGTCTACTGGTGATCTACTTCCAAGTTTATGAAGATAAGGATGGATTATTTCCAGTATATCAGCTGATAAGAAAATGAGGTGGAAAGGGCCCTGGAATGGAAGACTGGGTTCTTCTCGTCTCTACCAATAACATACTTGTTTCTTCAGCCCAGAGGCAGAGACACAGATGTTATGGAATCTGTACCCCAGCTTCAATAAAAGCAGTTTGTTTTAAGTTGTTTTTTTATATTGAGGTTATTCCTAGGATTTCATTTAGGAAAAGTTTGTACTGCTAAAAAAATGTTTTTAAATAACTGAGATACTGTGTTAGCAGAGAGTGAGAACACATGTTCACGGCTCTTCACATGCAACTTGACATGTGAACTGTTCTCTCAAGCTCCATCTATGCTTAAAAAGTAGCATCAGTTATCTGTCTTCAATCTCATGCAGAATTGACGTCACTACACATAGCCCCTTAAAGTTATCTGCTGACTGTTCTGTTCAGGAGAGTGAGTCCTTATCCTTAGGCAAGGCTGTGATCTTGTAGAAAAAAACTTTAACTAAACATGCTACTAACATGAGTGACCTTTCTCGTGCAGTAAAGAGTGTCAAACATGTTATATATATGTAAAAGTAGACCATGAGAGTTAGTTGGTGTTTACTAGAGACTTTCCGTGTACAAAGAGAAACAGTGCTCACATTTCCAGAGGTTAAGGATCTTCCCTCTTCTTCCCCCAAAGGCACAATGACTAAAGGATGGTCTTCAGTGTATTCATTTTCCTCTCCCTTTTCCACAGGGAGAAGAATAACTTGTCTGGTCATATCCAGGAAGTGCTGATCACTGGTCAGCACTTAGCACTGACCACTTAGCACTTAGCACGTCTCTCACCCAGGTCACTGCCCACTGCACATGCATGCTGTCTCTGCTTTTCCTGTGGTAAGCATGCTGAGAGGGCAATGCTCCTGAGTGGGAGGCTCACTGGAGCCTGGCTGCTGTATTCTGAGTGGCTAGGAAAGTTCAGTTCAGCAGAGAATAGAGATGACATCGATTTAAACCTTGGATCAAAGCCCCATGCTCCAATAGAGCTTCTATCTATGGGACAGAGATTTTTTTTTTTTTTTAAACTAATAGTTGTATGCCTATCTGCCTCTTGTGGCATAATGGTTAAGTGCAATGGCTGCTAACCAAGAGATAGGCAGTTCAAATCCACTAAGCGCTCCTTGGAAACTCTATGGGGGCAGTTCTGCTCTGTTCTATAGGGTCACCATGAGTCAGAAACTGACTTGATGGCAACGGGGTCCGCCTCTTGCAGCTCTGGTGGTTCAGTGGTTAAGAGCTCAGATGTTAACCAAAAGCTTCATGGTTCAAATACACTAGCAGCTCCTTGGAAACATTTTGGGGCAGTTCTGTTCTGTCTTATGGAATGGTTATGAATTGAAATTGGCTCCGTGGTAACAATTTTCATTTGTGTATGTGTGTGTCCATGTGTGTATTTGCCTCTTATGTCTATTTCTCCATCAGTTTAAAACTTGGAAGGTAGAGGAATTGCTTTATCACATTTAAAACCACAACGTGATGTCTAACAGTTCAGAAGCAACAAAAATAACTGAAATAATGTCTGCTCATAAGACAGTCAAAATGTCTGGGCAGATATTAAAATACAACATCAATAATAATACGATAAATTTCAAATTGTGTTTTGAATTAGTCCAAAGGAAATAATTCCTACTCAATGGATATTAGAGTCTGAAAGAATCTCAGAAATAATCTGATGTGAACCCTTATTTGACACAGGAGGTAACTAAGGTCTAAAGATGGAGATCCTTTTATTTAAATCCACCCAAGAAGATGCAAGTGTAACAAGAATTCCAAAATCCTTGCTCTTGCTGGCTCACTACTTTTTCATTGCTCCCAAGTGTGTCCATGCTGGTTTTCAGTGGTAGCTGGTAATGAAGTAACAGATAACTACTTAAGACCTACCCAATGTGTCATGGGCACAACAGGCAATTCATACATACTATGTCATCTGATCATGGATGCTATGAGACATGTACTCTTGGAAACATAACTATTTTGAACCCAATAATTCTGAGTTATTTAAGCTGAGAGACTCTAGATTCCTTGGCCAAGGTTGCAGCTTTGTAGGTACTAGGAGTCAAGATTTGACAATACATGTGGCTGATTACAAATCTGTGCTTCAATATTTAATTGTACTTCCTTTTTGTAGTAATTTCACAATTAATTCATTCCTTGATTTAAGTCTCAGAGACAAATAAGAACATAATCAGTGCTGAAGCTTCTCCTTGGAGTACCTACTTAGAGATGCATAATGAAACAGACTGGAATCATAGACTTCTGGAGGCCTCATTTTTCATTCCAGGAAGAATTGATGTAGTGACTTCTTCCTGGTACAGTGCTGTTCACGTCATCCTTCAGGTAAAGAGAGTAGTAGTGGGGCTTTGGGCTATGACTAGGTGAAAAGGTTAACAAACCTTCTCCCCAAAAGTAATTGTAAAACTGGACAAAATTGACAAAAACACCCATCCCATTTTTGGAACTGACTAAAGGTGTGCAACAATCTGAGAAGCACTTAAACTTGAAAATCTGGTGGTATTTTTTTGCCTGGGGAGTTTCTCATTCCTTTGCCCAGTGCTACCGACATGGAGGTTCCATCGGCATAGGGCAGGCTTCACGGTCACAATTAAAAGGTGCTCACTAGACTTGGAGGGATAACAGATTTCAGCAGTGCTTTTGGTGGAAATGACAGGTGATGGACAGCTAATGGAGCTAAGTTGTAGCTGTAGTTGCATAAAACACATTCCTGTCTAAAACAGCGTGCATGTGAAACAGAGAATTGAAAAGACCCAGGAGAAAGTAAAAGCTGGAGCTGCTTTTAAATGGTGTGAATTTTTAAAGCACTCTCATATTACACAGATACATCAGCAGAAAATGAATCCTTACTGGCTAAAGGTGTTCGACTACAGCCTCTTTTTAGTCGTTGGCTGCTACTAAATTATCCAGGCCTAGGGGTAACCCACAAGAAGCCAGATTTAGAAGAGAAACTTGACTTATTTTTTAAAGAGAAAACAAACAAACAAAAACTGAAAAAATCCTGAACAGAGACATCAGAGGTTGTATATCATGGGAAAGATAAACTTTTTGGACATTTTGCCCACCCAAGTAAACAAGCAATGATCAAAAAACAGTAGCAAAATGAAAATCATAATCCAGAAATGATACAACATAATATCTAAAAATGTTCTGTTTTCAATAAAAAGTTATGAGACACAAAAAAAGAAAGTATGACCCATAATTGGAAAAAAAAAAACAGTGAACAGAAACGGCCTTTGTAAGTCTCTGTATTTCGGGTTTAGGTAATAATAACTTCAAAATAGCTACATTTACTTTTCTTGCATGATTCTGCTCAGGTGTCCAGGTTGTACATCACCAAGTATGTGTGCAGACTCTCACACCATATTTTGGATTTAGGAAATAATAACTTCAAAACAGTCACATAAATATATTTATAGAACTAAAGGAAATCAGGTTTTAGAAATGAAAGTATGACAATAACGAATAAAACTAGGGGCTTTTCAATGAGGAAATGAAATTATAAAAAAGAACCAAATGGAAATACTGGGTTTAAAAAGAAAAATATCTGAAATGAAAAATTCGCTCGAGAAATCAACAGAATGTTTGAGCTGGCAGAATTAGTAAGCTTGAAGACAGACTAATAGAAATTATCTGATCTAAAGAAAAGAGGAAAAAGATTAAAGACAAAATGAACAGAGTCTCAGATATCTATGGGAGAATATCGAGAGTACTAACACATATGGAAGGGAAGTTCCAGAAGGAAAATAAAGAAGAAAGAATATTTGAAAAAATAATGAGAGAAGTTTTCCAAAGTTTATGGGAATATTAATCAGTAGACCTGAGATGTTCAATCAATGTCAATTAGGGTAATTACGAGAGAGTCGCACTTGGGTACTCCATAGTCAAACGGTAAAAGACAAAGATAAACAGAAAAGAGGCCATAGTTCTTGAAAGTCTCCCAATCTTTGGAGCAAAATTGTGACAAACACAACATCTCTGTTTTCTGCCTCATTAGTAGACATGCATTTAAGTATCTATGGTGACATAGAGTTTGGATGGTACTAATGATTCTCTTGCCCAGACAACTTGTGCCCATTGAAATCTATTCAGGTTTGTTGCTAATAAAAAAACCACTTGCTATCAAATCAGTTCAAACTCACGGCAACCTCACAATTGCAAAAGAAGAACTGTACTCCACAGGACTTTTTAACGGATGATTTTTCCAAAAATAAAACATCAGACCTCTCTTCTGAAGTACAGCTGGTTGAATTTGAACTGCCAACCTTCTGGTTAGGAGCTGAGTGAGTTAACTGTACCACCCAGGGATTCCTTACTGCTTGTAGATGGTGTTTTCGTCTCTATCTGTGGAACAGAGTAATAATAATTTGCAAGTAAAAGTTTAAAGGTCAAATGTACACAACCTGGCAATGCTCAGAGCAGCTATTCTAGGTAGGACCTGAAAAATTATGTCTGGAAGATGAAAATATCAGTCATCTCTTGGAATTTCAGCCCTATTATATTCCCCAGAGAAGGTGATGAGGATTTCCCACCTATTCTAAAAATGGATGCAGCAGTCCTCACACTGAGGAACCACACATGAGTGTATTCCCAAACAGACTTGTAACTAGCAAACGCTTACAAAAGCCTGGTACTGATACCTAGTTTCTTTATCGCTAAACTCTACAAATGTTCACGCTTTCTCCTCAAAGTGTTAGTCAAGTCAGACTGATTTCTTCATGTAGGAATTCCTAATAGCATCTTCTAGAAGTAAAGTTCAGATCAGAGCCTGAAAGGGCTCAGGAATAATCCAACTCCAGCTTCATTGTCATTCATTATCTCATTTCTCTGATTTCTTGGGACAGTATATATTCTTTCTTGGTGAATTTGCAGCCCAGATGACAATCTTTTACAAAGTACAAAGCCTCACAGCAGCTTGTCAGCCAATATCTCATCAACAGTGGGCCTTGCTGTGCCTGAAATAGGTCATAAGCTGGGCAGATAGAGACAGTTGAAGAATTTCCTTCTCTAATCTTCTTACTTCCTTTATCCTCAAAGGATATTGCATTAGCAGGGTTCAAAGAGGGCTTCCTGCTGTTGACAACACTCTGGGAGTTAGAAAGAAGGAAAAAAAAAAAAAAAAGGAAAAAATGAAAGAAATCAAGCCTGAGACCAAACTCTCAGCTCATGAGAGAAATATAAAGAAGTATTTCTAGCAGTAACATTGCAACGTCTTTAGTAGCTTAACAAGTTACTTAGGGGCAGAGGTCTAATAGTATTTACCTTGAATCTTTTAACAACAGCATCTAGGAGGTACTCAGCTGCACTATGCTTATAGAACATCTGTTTTGAAAAGTTTAATTGGAACAATTTTTATTCAGCCTGTTATTCAAACCAATTAACTGGTCTCTGGGTTGCTGCTAGAAAACTGTCCAATCCTGTGCTGTCCTTACAATTATTGTTCTGTCTGGGCCACTTTTACAGCTACTATGTCAGTTAGTTTCATTGAGGTCTTCCTCTTTTTCACTAATTTTTACTTTACCAACTATAATGTTCTTCTTCAGAGACTGATCCCTCCTGAAAACACATCCAGTGTACATAAGATAAATTATCACCATGCTTATTGTGAGATAAGCAGGTAGATTATTAATATTCCCATCACAAAAGAAAAAATTATAATTAAGGAATGATAACTGAAAAAAAAAAGGAGAAAAAAAGTGGTAATTATGATGGACTCCACTCTATAACATTGTTTGTCTCACATTTCTTTCTTTACTATGGCTTTGCTTCTTATCTTCAAAAAAAGAAAAACTCTGTTGTCACTGAGTTAGCCCCTGACTCATGGCAAAACTGTATTTTTGTGCCATAGGGCTGCTTGTCTATAATCTTTATGGAAGCAGATGGCCAGGCATTTCTTCCACGGCTCCACTGGGCAGGTTTGAATCACTAACCTTTCAGTTGGTAGCCACTAGAAAACTGTGCCAGGGAAATTCCTTTTTCATCTTTAAGGAACATATTACTATTTTTAAAGCTTCAATTATACCTACTTCATAATGCTCAGTAATGAAGTCTCACTTGAGATTCACCTTTCCAGCGAAGACTAGGCATGCCCATAAAACCAAACAAAATTAAAGTAGCATACCACCGCAGAGTCAAGGACCAGGAGGCACGAAGGGACAGGAAAGCTGGTAATAGGGAACCCAAGGTTGAGAAGGGAAAATATTGGCGTGTTGTGGGCTTGGTCACCATTGTCGTGAAGCAATATGTTTACTAACTGTTTAATGAGAAGTTAGTTTGTTCTGTAAGACTTCATCTGAAGTACAGTAATAATAAAAGTGCTTGTAACAAAAAGAAAATCAGTATGTCCAGTAAATTAATGAATAATTCACAAAAGAAATTTAATTTTTTGTAGATAAAAGTATAGAAAGTACTCAACGATCTCCTTGTTTGTCAACCAGGTATTTGGAAATCAAAACAAAACAAAACAAAAAACAGATTAAGGCTATTGAAGCCCATTGATCAGAGTCCACTAAGAATACCAATAAAAAAAACTAAGCTTATTTAGCCTGTTGCCGCAGGGAGAACACTTTCTTCAGAAACTCTGGCCCACTTAATTATGGGGAAAAGCATTTTAAAGCAGGATTTTGGCTTAAGGTGGATAACTGTGATAGGAAATTAAAGAAGTAGGGTCTGATTCTTGCCTGGAAACTCTCAAGAAGCAGGGGCAATTCAGTGACTGAGATCTCAATGCATTTTCTTCTAGGGAGTGAGAAGATTACAAGTAGCTAGAGTTGCAGCACACATGGTTTGTCCTCAAGTAGGTTAGCAGTTCAAACCTACCCAATGGTGGACCTGGCAATCTGCTTCTGTTACAATTACTGCAAAGAAAACCCGATGCAGCAATTTTCCTCTGTAACACAAGGAGTTGTTATGAGTTAAAATGGACTTTATGGCAACCACCACCAGCACCAACAGAGTTGTCATTGGTAAAGAACCAACAATTGCTTCTGTTAGTTAAAAGTGGAAGTGAGTAGTCATTTTGCGGTTATAAAGGTGTCTTGTCTCTGTCTTGCTTCTTACCTGATCAAAGTATTGCCTTGTCTAAGCTTTATTCATATTCTGTGACATCTCACAGTCTATTCCAATATGAATATTTCTTCATATCTTCAAAGTGTTCCTTTGAATACTTTTAAGCTCCAATAGTTATAATTATGGCTGACAATTATAAAACATTAAGGTTATGTAATTTGTTCAAGAATAATTAGTTAAGAAATAATAGTGACACAAACATAAAAGAAAGGAACAAGAAAACAAAGGAATAAATATTTCTGTGTTATTAGTGCTGGACCCTGAAAGTAAATGCAGGAGTGATTCCCTTTGATAGTGGATTGTAAAATATTACTATTATTATTGACCACAAAAATAATCATTTGTAAACATATATATGTATATAAACCAAACCTATTGCTGTTGAGTAGATTCCCACTGATAGCAACCCTACAGGAAGAGCAGAACTGCCCCATAGCGTTTCCATGGAATGCCTGGTGTATTTGAACTGCTCACCTTTGGGTTAGCAGCCGTAGCCCTTACCCATTATGCCACTAGGTTTCTATATAAGTGTAGAAAATACCCAGATTTACTCTATTTATAAAGCTATGAAATTTACAAAGACACATATTGGTATTTCCGCTTAAGTTTTATATTATTTTGGTAGCTGGGAGGTATTTTGTTCTGTTAATTTTAGATTCTAAGCTAAGTAGTCACGGTAAAAATTTAACGGTTAAAGAATCAGAACAGAAAGCATAAAAAGCAAACAAAATATGATGGTTGAAATCAGCTCAAATATATGAATGATCACAATTAGAAAAGAACTACATTAAATATAAGACATAGACTGTCAAATAAAGTTTTAAAAATCTTAGCTTTTAGTATTTAAGATATATCCATTTAAAACATAAGAACATGGGAAGACTGAAAGATGATGGAAATAGTTACATCAGTCAAATACTAAAAGAAAGCTTAATTATGGGATACATTAGACTTATAAGATAAAGAGTAGCAATAAAGAAAGGTTACTGTCACAGATTGAGTTGTGTTCCCCCCAAAAGTGTGTAGCAGTTTGGTTTGGCCATTATGCCTCGGATTGTGTAATGTTCCTCCATGCTGTAAACCCTGCCTCTATGGTGTTAATAAGGGAGGACTCAGTGTATAAGATTGTGTTGTGCCTTGAGGCAATCTTTGGGGATATAAAAGAAAGAAGCTAGCTAAGAGATTTAGGGACATCATACCACCGAGAACCAGTACTGGAAGCAGAGCATGTCCTTTGGAAAAGACCTAGGGGAAAAGACCTCAGAAGCTTCCAGTTCAGGGGAACAGTGATGACAAGGACCTTCCCCCAGAGCCAAAAGAGAAAGACTTCCCCTGGAGCTGATGCCCTGAATTTAGACTTGGAGCCTCCAGGACTGTAATAAAATAAAATCTGTCTTTTCTAAAAACCATCTGCTTGTGGTATTTCTGTTAAAGCAGAACTAGGGGACTAAAACAGTTACTGTTAAATGATAACGGGTGCAACTCATCAGAAAGATTTAACAATTCAAAAATCATAAACATTTAATACATAAATAAAATGCATACGATCGTGCATCTAAATATATGTATATAATTGATTGAGCTATATGGAAACATTGGTAGACTTATAATCATAAAAGTTTTAGTATAACTTTCTCAAGTTAAAGTCAAGCAGATGAAAAATTAGTAGGATACAAAAACTTGAACGCACACATAACAAGCTTGCTGCAGTAGATATGGAACCCTGGCGGTACGGTGCTTAAGAGATTAGATGCTAACCAAAAGGTCAGCAGTTGAAATCCACCAGCTTCTCCCTGGAAATCCCATGGGGCAGTTCTACTTTGTCCTATAGCATTGTTAGAGTTGGAACTGACGGCACTGGGTTAACGGGGATAGTATATAAACAGAGAATGTGACAAGCGACAAATTTGATATGATAGATTTACAGAGAAGCAACTAGAGAATCTTTTTTAAACACACATGGAGCATTTACAAGATCAACAAACTACTACGCCATAAAGTAAATCTCACTGATTTCAGAAAGTCGTTACTATCAGAACTCATTATCTTGTCACAATGCATTTATAAACAACTTTAAAAAAATAAATTTAAAGAAAAAAGAACACTAATGGAAACTTTAAAAACACTTTTAGATATCTCTTAAGACAAAAAAAGAAATCACAGTGAAAATACAAAACACATCTGAATAATAAAAGTATTGAATATAGTGTGTTCTATTTATATACACATAATATACAATAATGAAAATTAATAAATTATTGCTATGTACAGCCCTATGAATGAATGTCACCAATGTAATATTAAAAAAATAAAAACCTTCACAGAGCTAACAATTCAATGTTTATTAATTTCCAACAAGAGACAAAGTTAATATGTGACAAATAAATGTCAGAGTAGAAATTTGGGGGGAGCATAGTGATTGGGTAGGGGATGATGGTAAATTCTTAGGTTCTGATAATGTTCTATGTGTTGATCTGTGTAGTGGTTACATGGGGAAGGTATCTCTGCTACTATTACTGCTACTATATACTGTAACTGCCACCGTTTCTGTAAAGAGCCAGAATGTAAATAAATTTTGTCTTTGCTGTGTGTCCATAAAGTCTCTATTAAAACTGCACATCTAGGTCACTGTAGTATTAAAGCAGCTAAGACAACAGATGAATGAATGCACATGACTGTGTTTCGGTAAACCTTTATTTACAAAAACAGGCACTGGACTGGATTTGGTCTGTGGGCCACAATCTGCTAATCAGTGTTCTTCTTAGAAAACTGGTTCATGGATGTTCTCTGTGGTTTTTAAACTTCGTAATTTGCATTTGCATTATGTATGATTTCACACATTTCAGGTAACGTTCTCTCACCAAACTTATGTGCATATTCTGAGAAAATCCAGTGTGACAATATTTTTACCATGTAGTTGACCAGTTTACGTTTCAGTTTTATATATGATGAAAATACGTTAGTGTTACTATTGTTTCTCAACTAATTGTCCTTCAACAGATTATGTAACCTTTATGTTTCCTCACCTATAAAATGAGGATAAAGGTAGTGTGTCTTTTACCTAGATGTTTGTGCAAAATGAAATACTTCAGACGAATTGCCTGGCACTGTGTCTCGTTTATAATGGGCACTCAGTGCTGCTGCCACCGCTGCTATGGCTATTGCTGTGGCCACTGCTACCCCTACTTCTATGACTTCACTATTGCTACCATTCTACTATTACTACTGCTGCAACTGTACTGCTGTTAACAGATAGGGCCATAGCATCCCTTTGTGTAGAATGAAGGAGACTGACTAGAAAAATTCTACAGATACTTCTGGCTTGGCAACATAGACCTACAGGAACTGAATTAAACTGACACACTTGCCCAACTGAAGATGGAACTGGGAAACAGAGTGGGAAGTATTTTGTTAAATGTCAAGAGTAGGACTTTGTGCTCATGGTACAAGAGGCCCTGTTTTTTTAGTTCATCAAATTGTCTTTTTCTATTGCTTGGTAATTCAGGACTACACTTCAGAAAACAGAGTGGAAAATAGAGCAGCAGACAGGGATTGGGAGACTGGATTGTAAATTCTCAGGCTGAGCTGAGATTTGAACCAGGTAAATTTGATTCCAGAGTCTAAAATCCTTAAATACAATCACCACTACGGGGTGACCTTGGGCAAGTTGCTTAAGCTCCTGGGGGTAAAGTAAAGATTAAATATATTTGAGCAAGTTGACTTAGGAAATAACATTGGAGTCATTGTTCCCTATCCTTGAGCACATGAATGTGATTCAGCTGGAGCTTGACTCACAAGGACCCACAAGATATCAGCTGTGCCTTGAGGTATAAATACAACAAGTAGGATAATCTTGGGCAATAAGTTTTAGGGAACAGTGATTGCTAGAATTGTGTGCCAGCTTGACTGGGTCAAGAGTCTTAACGTTTATTTGTAATCACTCCAATGACTGCATCTGTTGTGAGTAGTCAGTTACTTTAAAAGGGGTTTCCTTGGCAGTATGCATATACAAGCAGATGTTCTGGATATTTGCTTGTCCTGATGTGGCTCTTGGGACTTGAGCTGTCAGCTTATCTAATAGATCTTAAAATTAATAGATCTTCACAACCTGAGAGCAAGAGCCCTGCTCTCTGACCTGCCAACCTCTGTGGCTATGTGAACTGAGAGAAGACTCCATGCTGAGCCATAGGCTCAGGATATTTCAGCCTCTACAATCACAGGAGCCATTTCCTTAACATAAATCTCTCTATATATGTATTTATACAGTTTATTTTCTAGGGAACCCAGCCTAAAACATAAATCTTTCATACAAGCCAATCAACCAAAAGATTTCTTTTATTATTAGCATTTAGTGAACAGAAAATTTGTTGGACTAATGAAGACCCTCCTGATTGTCGTTACTAAAGTCTGTATCAAATATTGCTAGGAAAGACAACTCAAAATGTAGGATCACAGTTTTCTAGACAGTCTGTGAACAGGTGAAGCTTTCAACAGTTTTGCCACCTGTAATGTTAATACATGAGGTTTGACAATTAAGTCTGTGAACATAATTGTTATAAGTGCCACATACCTCATCGGTGAATGTCACTATAATCACCTTCAGCATCCTCCCACTGGGAAGCTATGTACCAACAATGTAAGCACCTAATCCACCTTCAAAGCAATTTTGGAACTCTTTCTGGAATGGCCATTGCATACAGTGGCACAGTGGTAGGTTTGCAAACTTAATTGTATAGCTGTCTGTGAGGGAGTTCTTAGCCAGGAAACAAACAACTACATCGGAACACACTCCCTACTCACTTTATATAGCCCTCGGTAACTTTTTTTTTACCTGAAGATAAAGGAAATATTGAAAGGAAGACTTATTTTTTTTTTATTAGGATTAAGTAAAAGTATACAATTCAATTCTGTGTATCCTCTAAAACTCTATCTGCTCTCCCCACCCTGTGACAGCACACTCCTACTTTTCACTTTTTACCTTCTAGTATTCTCCCAGTGAACACCTGCTCCCTCCTCTCTACCATCTCCTCTCACCTCCAGAAAGAAACCTGTAGGACAGCCGTCTATAGATGTATGAAACCATCAAGTACACACACCACGTGCTCACTCTATGTCCTGGAGTCCAGTCCATTCTTTGAAGTATTGACCTCAGTACTGGTTTCAGGTCTGGAGCATCAAGAAATCTAGGGGCCTTGTTCACAGGAGAATCTGAGATTGTCAGATCATCAGTTGAAAGAAAGACATTTTGATGATATTCAGGACATCAAGGATGATACAGTGACAGCTTTGATGGCCTTCCCAGAAAGAGTTCCAAAATTGTTTTGATGGTCATTCTGTTAGGGAAAAATTTGTTGTAAGGAAAAGATCTTTTTACAACTTTCCTCTAGTTACCCCCCCCCCCCCCCCCGAGCACTCAGCCCATACATTCCTGACTGTTGAACGAAAACAGGAAGGGCCACTTCCCTAACCACAAGAACTAGTTTTGGAAACAACAGGACAATATAGAACCAACCCCCCTTCAGAGTTCCAGGAACTTACCCAAAAAGGCTGGTTTTGGGAATAACAAGAAGGAACTTACCCAAAAAGGCTAGTTTCAGAAATACCAGGAAGTAAATGCACCCGAAATATCCGCCTTAGCCCTGAGCTAATACAAACCAACCCCACGCGGAACCTTCCCCAACCCCACCTCCCCCAAGAATGTAAGACCCTGCCTTTATATACTCTGTACTTTTCTTGTTCGGGGCTCATTCCCTCTACTCTGACAAGAGTATGGATTGAGCCCCAGCGCGCTGGAATAAAAGCCTCTTGCTGTTGCATCAAGCTGCAGACTTCGTGACTGATTGGGGTTACGCCTTCACCTGTGACTTGAGGAGGGGTCTCCCCTATTGGGGGTCCTTTCAATTCCAGAAAAATAATTTTAAAATTGCTCTGAGGTGTGGTCTTGGTGCTGGAATCTGTGCGTAGCTTCCCAAAGGCAGTACTTAGATGACTGTGGTGATATTCGGAAATGAAGTATGTAGCATCTTTTGTAGGATAAGGTGGTGAAAGTCATTGACAGTCCTCATATACTGATGTTTCTGCAGTGTCCCTCAGGGTCAGGCAGACATGGCTCTAATAGCATGATTGTTCATTTTCCCATTGTTGCCTTTTCTGTAATATTGCCTTGGACTTGGGCAGACAAGGCTGTGGCAGCATGCTTGTCCATTTTTCTCACTTTTACTTCTTCTGTAACATTTGGACTCTGGAAGACATGATTTTAATGGCATGCTTGTCCAATTTCTCACTTTTGCATGTTTGAATATATGCTAAAGAAAAATTTCCTTTAGTAAACTTTGTGATTTTTTTTTTTTTTTACCTTACAACAAGCTGATGTTTTTGGCATCTGATGCATGGTAAGAACTGCATAAGTGCTCATTAGTTTATTTTTACAGCATAATACATAGCAGAGGAATGGGAATAGATGAGAGTGGACATTTCCACTCCCTTTCACCAATTTAATCCAGACTAAGACCTGTCTTGCTTCATTTGAAGGTGCCCTTGATTACAGGGTCACTGTAGGGTCGCTATGAGTCGGAATCAACTCGATGACAGTGGGGTTTGATTCTGCTTCATTTGAAGGTGCCCTTGATTTCTCCTCATTCGCTCTGAAAAGCAAAGGGTGCAGTGAGGAAGGCAGGCAGGGCCCTCTTCAGATGCATCTCCACAATTCACTCCCCTGAAGGGGAATCTTCATTGTGCAGCCTGCTCTGCAGACCAGGTGTTCCAAGCACCAAGTCTTTTGCAGGTATTTAGCAAATCAAAGATGACAGCAGGAGGCTGTCAGCGTGACATATGATAAACACCCTCTGCAATTTAGCACTCTAACATAGGGAGGGTGTTAACAAGATGAGATAATTGCTGAGCTTTCACCCAAGCTGATGTTTCCTTCGTTGAGCACCCTGCAAGCCAGCTGGGAACCATCTGAGAACCTGGGGGGCTCTTGGGAGAAGGAAGCTTTTCAGGCAGGGAAAGAGAAATGGGGTGGGGGCACGGGCAAGAAGGGGGAATGAGTGGCAGTAACATAAAATATACTAACCAACTCTTGAAAATATGAGTATTTATCTACCAAACCTGTTGCCATCAAAAGGATTTCAATTTATAGAAACCCCAAAAGACACAGTGTAACTGCCCTACGGGGTTTCCAAGGAGTAGCTGTTGGATTCCAATTGCTGACCTTTTGGTTAGCAGTCAAGCTCTGAACATCTGCAGTACTAGGGCTCCTTATCTATCTACAAGAAAACAGAGAGAATACAGCCACTATCAGAAGGAGCCCTTAGAAATAACGAGATAAAAATGTTTCATTTTACAAAAATAGAAGCTGAGGCCAAGAGTGAGGCAAAGTTGAGGACAAAGAATGTACTAAAGGCTGCAAAGTTAATCAGCGACATAGCCAAGAGTAGAATGTGGATCTTTTGGGACTGGATTCAGTATTCTTATAATCAAAAAGTTTGTGCTTTTAAAATTTTCCTCTGGTCCCTTGAGAACATGACCCCTGAACTGTCTGTTAGCCCAGAGCTGAAACTAGTACTAAAGCCAACTCTTCAGACAAAGACTGGACTGAACTGTAAGACACAGAGTGATTCTAGCAAAGAGTGTGCTTGAAAGAGAACAGAAGCTTTAAAGATCCCATTTTTTTAAAAAAAGAAAGTTAAAATAGATAGCTAGGATGTAAATCTTTTTGAAAAATTGGCTTGTCTTTTCTCCTGTCTTAAAAAATCCTGGTTTCTTTCACCTAGGCCTTGGCAGGAAGTCATGCATTAACTGACAGGAACTATGGAAGGAATGTCTTTACAGTTTTCACAGTGTTTTTCAGAAAGACCAAAACAGGTAAGAAACCAATGGAAGACACCAGGCACCAGTCAGGACCCCTGCTTCAGATGACAACCTAAAGCAGTCTGGATCCCTGCTCCTGATGCGTATCTTCAAAGGACCCTTTAGGCCCTCAAATGGATACTCTTCTTTATCTTTAATCAATCGTATTGTTTCCCTGGTGCCAGCACCTATACCTGTGTCTGCATTTGCATGTAATTCTTCCCCCTCATATACCTCAACCTCACCTGGGGGTTTTCAAACAAGTTTTTGATGGAGAGATTCCTCCCTGTTCCCTGTGTCTGCTAGCACACAGTAATAAACATTTTGATCACTCACCCAAATACCTGTCTCAGAGATTGGCTTTGTCGGGCAGGTGACAAGAATCTGGAATTTTGTTCAAGAACAACTTGCTTCTTGACTTTAATGTATGTATGAGGCTGTCTGAACAGCTCTTCTCCAGAGGTGAGGTGAGAGGGTGGACAGGAATAGGAGTTGGTTGAGTGGTAGGGGAAGTACAGGGTGGAAAGGAGGCCTGTGCTGTCACAGGGTTGGGAGAGCAGCGAGAGATGCATAGCAGTATGGGTGTAGCGTTTTATATGGCAAATTGACTTGGATTATAAACTTCCACTTAAAACACAATAAGATATTTTTTTTAAAAATACCTTTTTTATCCTCTAAAGTTCAAAATGGACAGCACAGGATAGACTCTGGCACATCTTGGCTTGCCCAGTTACTAATTCTGAATTCTCAGGCAAATTATTTACCCTTTCTGTCTCTTACTTTCTTCTCCCTTTTGTTGTTGCATGCCACCAAGTTGATTCCTACTTACAGTGACCCTAAAGGACAGATGAAAACTGCCTAGGAAGGTTTCTCAGGCTATAATCTTATGGGAGCAGATCACCTGGTCTTTTCTTCCACTGAGCAACTGGTGGGTTCTAGTTGCCCACCTTTCAGTTGGACGCCTGTTGGCATACAGGTTAGGAGCTTGGCTGCAAATGAAAAAGTTGGTAGTTGCAATCCAACAGCTGCTCCTTGGAAACCATATAGGGGAATTTTACTCTGTGCTATTGGGTAGCTATGTGTTGAAACCTACTTGATGACAATGGTTGATTTGGTTTTACCTTTTTAGTTAGAGCACTTAACCATTTCATCACCAGAGCTCTTCCTCATCTCTGAAGCGAAGTAATACTATTATCTATTCCAAAGCTTGAAATGAGATAACACATGTTAAAGATTAGAAACATTGTAAAACCCTAAGTAAACCTTATCTAATGTTAATCTGGAAACCCTGGTGGCATAACGGTTAAATGCCACAGCTGCTAACCAAAAGGTCAGCTGTTTGAATCTGCCAGTTGCTCCTTGAGAACTCTATGGGGCAGTTCTTCTCTGTCTATAGGGTCACTACGAGTTGGAACAGACTTGACAGTACTGGGTTTGGTTTTGGTTTTTTAATATTAATATTGTCATTATAAACTCCAGATTATTGCCTTCAAATTACTGGGTGATGGATTGGCTGGGACTTTAGTAAAGACTGAGGATATGGTAGAAGCACCAACTCTCTGAGCCTTGCCACGAAAGTCGTCTCTTGTTTTTTTTTTTAAACACACACGAGAGAGTAAAGCTATAAAGAGGAAAGCCACCCTCAGCCAGTATTACTGAATTCGGTTCTGGTCTCAGCCATGGATGAATTGTTGGATCAAGATCCGACTTGATGGCACTTGGCTGGCTAGAGAGACAGTTTACTTGACTCTATTGAGCTTCCTTTTCCTTATCTGTAAAAGGGATAATAATCTGATGTATTGTGTTGTAGGGATCAAATCAGATAATGCATGTGGAGTACTTTGTAAAATCCATGTAAATACAATATAAAATTTATATTTGTTTAAAGCAAAAGTTTGGATAGTTTTTTCTCCCTCATTTGTCTTATTTGTCTCACCTCCAAACTGTGTTGATTCTACCTTTAAAATATATCTCAAATCCAACCAGTTATCCAACTCTACTGCTAGCATCTTAATCCAAGCCACCACTGTTTTTCACAGGAACAATTTCAATAGCCTCTTAATACATCTTTTTATGTTCAATCTTTCTGTCTTCCAACTTATTCTCAATGGAGGAAACTAGCACACCCTTGCTGGAAAGCATTCAATGGATATAATCCAAAACACACACACACACACACACACACACACACACATTTCCCTTGAGTCTATTTCAACTCATAGCAGCCCTACAGGACAGAGTAAAACTACCCCATAAAGTTTTTAAGGAGTACCTGATGGACTCCAACGGCTGACCTTTTTGTTGACAGTCTTAGCCCTTTACTGCTACACCATAAGGGTTTCTATGATCTTATAATCTGGACCCTGACTCCCATGTTAGCCTGATTTAGTGACATACTCCTTTCACTCATGACCTAATGCTATCAAACAGAACTTTTTTTCCTTTTTCCTTTTAGGCTTTTATGAATAATATTTCTTTTTACAAGGATAATATTGTCCCCTTCCTTCTAGACTATTTTCTTTTCATATTTAAGGTCTACTTTTAGCTGTTACCTTCACCATGAAATCTAAATCTGTGACCCCTTGCTATATTTATTTATTTA
Organism: Heterohyrax brucei; assembly: GCA_028571685.1. Classification (NCBI taxonomy): domain Eukaryota; kingdom Metazoa; phylum Chordata; class Mammalia; order Hyracoidea; family Procaviidae; genus Heterohyrax; species Heterohyrax brucei. The sequence continues at coordinate 179,982,887 of CM053141.1, forward strand.
GCTTAACTTTTCCTTTGTATCATTTAACTCTTAATTGTATGCTGATTTTATTTAAATATCTAGTTTTCCCAGTCAGCTTTAAGTTTTACAGTGACAGGGACTGTGTATATATTGTACATGCTTGTGTATCCAGAACCTAGTGCAGCACTTGGTGTTTAACAGGTACTCAGTGAGTGTTAGTTGAATAAATGACTGAAAAAAATTTGAGCATTTAAAGACAGAAGACCTGGCAAGGAGAAGCAAGGGGAGCTACAGGAAAATTTTTCATTTCAGGTTTTTGTGGGACTTCTGCTTCCATGTAGGTTGAAATAATCAGTGACAAGCAACTGTTCCTGTGCAACAACCAGACATAAAAAAAAAAATAAGCATTTGGAAATATTATTTTAGATGCATTGAAAATGGATGGAATCAGAGAGAGATGAACTAAAATTCCTGAAAGACAAAAGTCCTTTCTTAGTGAGATAACATTTGTGTCCTTTTCTCTCCCTGGAGGTATTCGCCAAGTCTGAGAGCAGGTTGCCAGCCTGGCTTCCCAATGTCAGAGGGGAATTTTTGGGAGAAACAGGAGCCCAGGGAATTTTTATGTCCATTGGGAAAAGCTATGATAATCTGAAATCTAGACTATTGCATGACTGGTTTTCCACCGAAGGACAATTGTAGCAGACTGGTGTGGTGAGCTAAGCACTAGGGCTGCTAACCAAGGGTTCAGCAGTTTGAATCCACCAGGGGCTCCTTGGAAACCCTATGGGGCAGTTCTACTCTGACTTCCAGGGTCACTATTAGTTGAACCTGACCCGATGGCAGTGGGTTTTTCGGGGGTCATGGAGGCATTGAGTTGCACTGAAGGTTTCTACAGGAAAAATACTAAATGACATGGGAAGCATTAAAAGAAGATGGAAGGAAGACACAGTCACTGTATCAGGAAGTACTGGTCGACAGACGTAGCATAAGATCAGGATCAGATGGTGATAAAAGAAGAAGTCAAAGCTGCGCTGAAGGTATCAGAAAAAAAACAAAGCTCAGGAAATTGACACAACACTAATTAAGACAGTACGATAAATAATACAGTGCTCGAAGTGCTTGCTTGTCTATGCCAAGAAATTTGGAAGACAGCTATTTGGTCAACTGACTGCAACAGATCCATTTTTATGTCTATTCCTAAGGAAGTTCATCCAACAGAACGTAGAGATTATTGTACAATATCATTAATATCACGAGCAGATACTATATTCTGAAGATCATTTGAAAGTGACTGCAGCAATGTACCAAGGGGGAACTGCCAGGAATTCAGGCCAGATTCAGAAGAGGATGCGGAGCAAAGGATACAATTGCTGATGTCAGATAGAACCTGGCTGAAAGCAGAGAATACTGGAAAAATGTTTACCTGTGCTTTATCGAGTATGCAAAGGCATTTGACTGTGTCGATTATAACAAATTATGGCTAACATTTCAAAGAATGGGAAATCCAGAACCCTTAATTGGGCTTGAGAGGAATCTGTATATAGATCAAAAGGCATCCATTCAAATCGTAGAAAGTAATACAGTGTAGTTCAAAGTAAGGAATGGTGTGCATTAGGGTTGTATCTTTTCACCATACTTAGGCAATCCCTATACTGAATACACAATGTGAGAAGCTGGACTATATGAAGAAGAATGGGGGCATTAAGATAAGACGAAGACTCATTAATAACTCATCAACACAACCTTGCTACTGAAAATGAAGATTTGAAGCCCTTACTGATGAAGACCGAAAACCATAGTGTTCTGTATGAATTGCACCTCCGCATCAAGAAAACAAAATTTCTCACAACTAGACCAATAAGCAACATCATGGTAAATGAAGAAAAGGTTGAAATTGTCAAGGATTTCACTTTATTTGGATCCACAATCAAGACCTATGCAGACAGCAGTCAAGAAATCAAAAGATGCATTGTATTGGGCAAATTGGCTGTAAAAGACCTCTTTAAAAGAAAACTATGAGACACTATCACCAGAAACCAATATAGAACTACATAGATGGAGAAATTCACCTTGCTCATGGATAGGAAGACTCGACATTGTGAAAATGTCTCTTCAAGCCCAAATCGTCTGTAGATACTATGTAATCCTGTTCCAAACTCCAGTAGCAATTTTTTTTTTAACGAGATGGAGAAACAGATTACCAACTTCACATGGAATGGGAAGAGCCCCTAGATAAGTAAAGCATTACTGAAGAAGAAGAACAAAACTGGAAAGCCTCACATTGTCTGAGTTTAGCAACTACTAGATTGCCATTGTAGTCCAAACAGCCTGGTACTGGTACAACAGCAGATACACAGACCAGTGGAACAGAACTGAGAATCTAAGCATAAAACCATCCACTTAGGGGCAGTTGATGTCTGCCTTTGCCCAAAGTCCATTAATTGGGTAAAAGGCTGTCTTTTTAACAACTGGTGTACACATACCTGGCTATCCATCTGCAAAAAAATGAAACAAAACATATACCTAACACCATGCACAAAAAGTAAGTCAAAGTGGGTCAAAAACCTAAGTATAAAATCTAAAGTGATAAAGATTGCAGAAGAGAAAACAGGAACAGTGCTAGTAGCCCTAATACATGGCCTAAAAAGAATACAGAAGATTACTAACAACACACAAACTTCAGAAGAGAAAACACATAAATGGGAACTCCTAAAAATCAAACACTCTACCAAAAGAGTGTGACGACAACCTGCAGACTGGGAGAAAAAGTTTGGCTCTGAAAAATCTGATCAGTATTTAATAACTAAAATCTATAAGGTACTATAAAACATCAATAACAAAAGGCAAAGAACCCAAGTAAAAAATAGGCAAAAGATATGAGCAGGCACTTCACCAAAACGGTTGAACTACTTTGGAAATTGATTTAGTGCTTCCTAAAAATCTGAAAATAGAGATACTATATGATCCATCAATCTCACTCCTTGAAATATATCCTAGAGACATAACAACTATCACATGAATAGACGTATGTCTACTAGTGTACGTTGCAGCGCTATCCATAGTAGCAAGTAGATGGAAACAACCTATATGTCCATCAAAAAATGAATGGTTAAACAAATTATGGTATATTCACATGATGGAATACTACACAAAGGTAAAGAACAGTGATAAATTTATGAATATCACGTACCATGGAGGTATCTGGAAGGCATTATGTTGCGTGGAATTAGTTGCAAAGGGACAAACACTGTATAAGACCACTATTGTAAGAACTCCAGGAAAAGTTTAAACACAGAAAACAACATTATTTTACGGTTGTGAGGGTGGGGAAGGAAGAGGGGGGTATTCATTAACTAGAGAATAGAGAAGAATTATTTTAGGTACAGGGAAGGATAACACAAAATAGAGGAGAAGTCAGCACAACTGGTCTAACCAAAAGCTAAGGAGTTTCTTGAATACAACTGAACACTTTGAGGGACAGACAGGGGACTGGGGACTATGGTTTCAGGGAACATCTAGGTCAGTTGGCAGAACAAAGTCTATTAAGAAAGTGTTCGCCATCATACTTTGGTAGGTAGCATCTGGGGTCTTAAAAAGCTAGCAAGTGGCCATCTAAGAAACATCAATTGACCCCAACCCACCTAGTCCAAAGGAGGATGAAGAACACCAAAAACATCAGGAAAATATGAGCCCAAGAGACAGAAATGGTCACTTAAACTAGAGACTCATTCAGCGTGAGACTAGAAGAACTAGATGATGGCTAGCTATTACCAATAACTACCCTGACAGAGAACATAACAAAGAATGCCCAATGCAGTGGGAGAAAAATGGGGTTCAGAACTTGAACTCTTTTACAAAGACCAGACATAATGATCTGAAATCCTGGTGCATCCCTAGAATACATGGCCTCTGGAGTGTTAGCCCAGAACTAAAACCATTCTGGAAGACAACTCAGACAAAGACTGGACTGGACTGTAAGACAGAAATGATACCGGTAAAGAGAGTGCTTCTTGACTTCAGTAGATACAGGAGATTAACTGTGCAGCTCCTGTGTGGAGGCAAGATGGGGAAGGCAGAGGGGGAATGGACACAGGCAACACAGGGTGGAGAAAAGCTGTGTGAAGTCACAGTGTGGGGAGAGGAGCTAGAGTTACAACACATACATAAGTTTTTGAATGACAAACTGACTGGAATTTCAAACTTTTACATTACACACGATAAAATATATTAAAAAACAGGAACTGTAAAAAAGTAAATAAATAAAAGAAAGACTACTTTAAAACCTTGAAAAACAAAGGCATCACTCCAAGGATTAAAGTACACCTGACCCAAGCCATGGTGTTTCCAATTGCATGTGAAAGCTGAATGATTAAATACGGAAGACCAAATTCACTTGATACATCTGAACTATGGTGTTGGAGAAGAATATTGAATATACTACAGACTGCCAGAAGAATGAACAAATCTGACTTGGAAGGAGTACAACCAGAATGTTCCTTAGGAGCAAGGATGGTAAGACTACATTTATATATTTTGGACGTGTTATCAGGAGGACTCAGTCCTGGGAGAAGAATTACTGTGCTTGGTATAAAAGAGTAAGATGCTCCACAAGATGGATTTTCACAGTGGCTACAGCAAAGGGCTTGGCCTGTCCCCACTACTCTGTATGGGAGACAAAGAATGAAAAGAAAGCTCTTGGAAAAACATATAGGTTCACAAATTGTCCCCTTAATGTGAACCATCTCTTTGGAAAGACAGAGAAACAAGGTCTGGGATCGGGGACCATGCTTTCAGGGGACATCCAGGCTAACTGGTATACCCAAGATTTTTCTCTCTGTCTCTTAAGATAATGCTCTGCAGTCCATCTGGGTGAGTGGCATCTGGGGTCTTAAAAGCTAGCAAGCTGCCGTCTAAATAGCACCAAATGATCCCAATCCACCTGGACCAGAGGTAAATGGTGGACATTGCCGATGGGAGGAAAACATGAGCCCACCAGATGGAAGGGACCATATGAGCCATAGTCTGTTTCAGCATGTCACCAGAACTGGATGATGCCTGGCCACCACCAATGCCAGCTCTGATGAGATACACGGAATGGATCCAGGACATAGTGGGTGATGAAATATAGGGCCGAGTTAGAACTCCCCCAAAACACCACATCTGATGGTCCTTCTGAATGGAGGGCCCCCTGGGAGCATGGCCTCTGGACGCTCTGACCCCAAACTTCATCCAACACCAGGACCAGCTCCCCAGACAAAGACTGAACTGGGCTATACAAAACATAGAGTGATACTAGAGATGAACAAACCTTTAAACATGTACACGAGTTTGTCAGGAAGGCTCTTCACTGGAGCCAAGATGATTGGGTGAGGAGGGCCAACTGTAGTCTGAAGGTCACGAGAAGTTCCAAACAAAAGGGGAAGCATGCTGTCATGGAGCAGGAGGGATAGGGGGCAGCCAGAATAGAGTAGCCCTGAAAGTTCTGTGTGCTGTACAACAGCATAATACAGACTGTAAAATTGTTCTCAATTCACAATAATAAAAAAAAAGTTAAAAAAGAAATAAAAACATTGGTTCAGAGAAACAAACAAAAAAATCTTAGAAAAGGGCTATTATCAGTAGCTTGAATACTACAGAGTGGCCACAATCATAGTTCCAACCACTAACATTCATTGCATGCCTATTACTAGGGTTTTCTTAATGAAATGAAAGAATCACACCATACCTTGAAGACTCCTGAAAAAAAAAACAAGTATTTAATACATGTTACATAGTGTTATTACTCCTGAGATTGTGTTGTTGGTTCTGGCAGGAAGGGACAAGCAGTGGCTCAGGAGCTGAATTGTTTAAAATCTAGCTGTTTACAAATGTGTGATGCCGCTTTACCATGTTTCAAGAAGTGTAATGGCAAATGGAGGTTAGAAGAGGTCTGCTAAACTTGTAATAGACAGTATTGGTTGTCATGGTGAATAAAGCCTTGGAGTGAGCAGAGCATGTTTCATTTTATTTTAACTCGTATCCAGATGTCTATGAAAGTCTTTTCTCATTTGGAAAAAAATACAAGTAAGCTACAAAAAATTGATTTCTCACCAACAGAACACTTGACAGATATGATGAAAATACATGCAAGCAAGAAGGGAAGAACTGGCTTTAAGTTCAGTTTTAGATGCGGATAAAAGGAGGCAGGATGGACTCATACCATGGAAAAAAGGCCTGGCATTGTCTCTACCACCTTTCTATTTCAAGAGAGTATGGTGGCAATGGGTTTTGTTTGGTTTTACCCTCTAGATAGTAAGAATCTCCCTATATTCAGAGCCTGCTGCATGCTAACTACTGTTAATCTTCTTCCTCCTCCCCAAAATCCACTGAAATAGGAACCTGAGTCTCACAGAGGTTGTGTGACTTGCCAAGTTCACATATGCGTACATGCATAAATTTAAATATACATTCTCGTATGCTGGACTGATAGCTCACTGCCTTTCTGCTACAGAAGTGCGTGTTTACTCAGCGGTTGTTGGGATAAGCAAAGACAGTGCTCATCAATGATGCACTACTTCTCTTCCTTTGCTCCTAATTTTTTCTGGGCTGCCCTTCCGTACAGTGTGCTTTCATGTATCAAAATGCCTCTGTGTTCTTTGAGGTCAGTGAACTCCAATGCTAAATTCTCTATCAAATCTTTCCCGACCCCTAGTGTCTCCCTTCTCCTAGAGCACCATGTGTTTTCACTGCAGCATGGACTCAGCTGTCTTACAAGTTCTCCAGAGAATAAGCTGGTTGGAGAGAGTGATCTCTTTAGCACCACTTCTTGAAAAATAGTTTTGCCTCACTAAGCATTTGTTTTGGTTGAGCAAGAGTCCCTGGGCAGTGCAAATGGCTTATGCTCTTGGCTCTTAACTGAAAAATTGGAGGTTGGAGTCCATCCAGTGGCCCCTTGGAAGAAAGGTCTGACAATCTACTTCTGAAAAGTCAGCCACTGAAAATGCTATGGAGCATAATTCTACTCTGACATGCCTGGGCTCAGCAGGCAACTATTAGTTTAGTAACTTTGTGATGGAATTTGTCCATTTCCTCTAGGTTTTGGAATTTGTTAGAGTACAGTCTTTCATAGTATTCTGTTATCATGTTTTTGATTTCTGTTGGATCTGCGGTGACAACTCCCCTCTCATTTCTAATTTGGGTTATTTGTTTCCTTTCCTGCTTTTCTTTAGTAAGTTTAGTCAGTGGTTTGTCAATTTTGTTGATCTTTTCAAAAAACCAGCTTTTAGTTTTTTCAATTTTTTCAGTTGTTTTTCTATTCTCTAATTCATTTAGCTCTGCTCTAATCTTTATGATCTGGTTTCTTCTGGTGCCTGAGGGGTTCCTCTGTTGTTCTCTCTCTACTTGTTTAAGCTGTAGGGTTAGTTCCTTGATTTGGTTTCTTTCTTCCTTCCAGATATGTGCATTTATAGAGATAAACAGACCTCTGAGCACTGCTTTGGCTAGAGGAAATGGACAAATTCCCTGACTCATACCACCTACCCAAATTATCACAATGTGAAGCAGAACAACTTAATAAACCCATCATAAAGGAAGAGAGTGAAAATGTTGTCAACACACTGCCAACCAAAAAAAGCCCAGGACTGGATGGCTTCACTGCAGAATTCTACCAAGCACTTAGACAAGAGTTATCTCCAATACTACTGAGACTATTTCACAGTATAGAAAGGGATGGAGTACTCCCAAACTCATTTTATGAAGCCAGCATAACCCTGATACCAAAACCAGGGAAAGACCCAACAAAGAAGGAGAACTGCAGACCTATATCTCTCATGAATCTAGATGCAAAAATCTTCAACAAAATTCTTGCCAATAGAATACAACAACATATCAAGAAAATAATCCATCATGACCAAGTTCGATTCATACAAGGGATGCAAGGCTGGTTCAACATCAGAAAAACAATTAATGTGATGAACCACATAAATAACACAAAAGACAAAAATCACCTGATTTTGTCCATTGATGCAGAAAAGGCATTTGATAAAGTCCAACACCTATTCATGCTAAAAACTCTTAGCAAAATAGGCATAGGCCAAAAATTCCTCCACAAAATAAGGGCCATTTATACAAAGCCAATTGCCCACATAATCCTGAATGGAGAGAGACTGAAAGACTTTCCCTTGAGAACAGGAACTAGATAGGGATGATCACTCTCACCTCTCCTATTCAACATTGTACTAGAAGTTCTAGCCAGTCAATTAGACAAGACCAAGAAATAAAGGGCATCTGTATTGGCAAAAAAGAAGGAAAAATCTCCCTGTTTGCTGACGATATGATTGTATATGCAGAGAATCCTAAAGAATCTATAAGTAAACTATTCAAACTGATAGAAGAGTTCAGCAAAGTCTCAGGATATAAGATAAACATAAGTAAATCAGTAGGATTCCTTTATACCAACAACGAGATTGTTAATGAAGAAATCATCAAAACAATACCATTTACTATAGCCCACAAGAAGATAAAGTACATAGGAATTAATCTAACCAGAGAAATAACAGACCTTTACAAAGAGAACTACAAGCCCTTACTACAAGAAACTAAGAGAGACTTAGATAAATGGAAAAACCTACTCTGCTCATGGATAGGAAGGCTTAACATTGTGAAAATATCTGTTTTACCCAAAGCAATCTACTTATATAATGCAATCCCAATACAAGTTCCAGAGTGATTTTTTAATGAGATGGAGAAACAAATCACCAATTTTGTTTGGAAAGGGAAGAAGCCCTGGATAAGTAAGGTACTACTAAAGAAGAAGAACACACTGGGAGGACTCTCATTACCTGACTTTAGAACATACTACACTGCCACAGTGGTCAAAACAGCCTGGTATTGGTACAAGAACAGACAGATCAATCAATGGAACAGAATTGAGACCCCAGAGATGACACCATCAGCCTATGAACAGTTGATATTCAACAAAGGCCCTAAGACATTAAACTGGGGCAAAAACAATCTCTTCAACAAATGGTGCTGGCAAAATTGGATATCCATTTGCCATAAATTGAAACAAGATCCATATCTAACACCTTATACAAAAACCAACTCCAACTGGATAAAAGACCTAAATATCAAACCTAAAACAATAAAGCTCATCCAAGAAAAGGTAGGAACAACAATGGAAGTTTTAATACACAATATGGACAGACTCCAAAATCTTTCAAACAAACCACAATCAACAGAAGAGAAAATAGATAAATGGGAACTATTAAGAACCAAACACTTTCGCTCATCCAAAGACTTTATTAATAGAATTAAAAGACCACCTACAGAATGGGAAAAATATTTGGCAACTCTATGTCAGACTGACGCCTGATCTCCATAATCTATAAGATACTACAAAATATCAATAAGAAAAAGATAAATCATCCGATTCAGTGATGGGCAAAGGAGATGGACAGACATGTCACTAAAGAGGAGATCCAGGCAGCCAAAAAACACATGAGGACATGTTCACGATCTTTAGTTATTAAAGAAATTCAAATCAAGACAACAGTCAGATACCATCTCACCCCAACAAGGTTGGCCATGATCCAAAAAAACACAAAACAACAAATGCTGGAGAGGCTGTGGAGAAAGTGGAACCCTCCTACGCTGTTGGTGGGGTTGCAAAATGGTCCAGCCTCTTTGCAGAGCAATCTGATGCTTCTTTGAAAAACATGAATATTGATATACCATTTGACCCAGTAATTCCACTACTTGGATTATATCCTACACAATCAAGGCCTTTCACACCAACGGACACATGCACAAGAATGTTTATCATAACACAGTCCACGATAGCAAAAAGGTGGAATCAACCCAGATGCCCAACAACAGAAGAATGGATAGGTAAACTATGGTACATATACTCAATGGAGCACTACGCAATGATAAAGAATAACGATGATTCCAGGAAACATCTCATAACCTGGTTTCAACTGAAGACGTTATGCTGAGTGAAAGTACTCAGCAACAAAAGGACAACTATTGTATGAGACATCTATGATAAGATCTCAAAAACAGACTTGTGTATAGAAGAAAAGACTCTTTAACAGCTGCGAGGAAAGGGAGGGAGGGAGGGTGAGAGGGAGAGGGTTTAGATTAGATAGTTGCTAGAAATCTGGTTGGGTGAAATTGGTGATAGCACACATTAGAAACAAGAACAACATTAAGTGGACTTCAGCATAACTTGAGTACTCCTTCCATCTTAACCCAATATTGTAAGGATAGAGTAGTTGGGGCAGGAGGCAGGGGACCATGGTCCTAGGCACAATTGAGGCCAATTGGCACAACTAACGTATTGCTAAGAGCACTCTCTGCACCCCACATTGATGAGCAGCTTCTGAGGTCTTAAAACCTGCCAAGCTGCCATCTGAGAGCACAGTAAATGGTTGCAACTCAGCAGGAACGGATGCTCCCTGAGGAAAAAAATGACATGGGGTAAAGACAACCCAGAAGATAGAGAGACCCACATGAGTGGGTGCCGACATCGACTTGGGACGGGAAGAACTGAATGGTGCCTGGCCACCACCAGTGATAGTGACGATGGAGTTCACTAGTTGAGTCTCACTGGCAACACAAGAATAAAAAGGGGTGCATCCTGAGATCTCCACTAAAAGACCTCAGTTGATGGTCCAGCATTTTTGGGGTTCCCCTGGGAGCATGGCCCCTGGCCCTGACAATGCCCTTGCCCATAAATCATAATGAAAGTCCACTCTTTGGATACAAACGGATTGGACTTGGCAATGCAGAGTGACCATATATTGGATGCACTTTATGGTTCTGTACATCTATAGGATATCATCCTGCTGACCTCTGGCTGGAGGAAGGAGAGTGGGTGGAGAGGAGGGGAAAGGAGACTGTTGGGAGCATGAGACATGTATGGAGCAGAGAGGAATAGTGTGCTGTCACCGGACAGGGAGAGCAGGGTAAGCTGCATATAGGTGGGCATTTAAATTTATACACGAATGTACATTTTCACTGAGTCATGTTAAATAAAAAATAAAAAAATAAATTTGTGATGCATATACTGCACACATTTCCTAAATATTTCCTACAAGTATTTATAATGGATATTGAGAAGAAAGGAAGTGACAACTTAGATGCCAGAGCGGGAGTTAGGAAGTTTGGATTCTAGTTACTGGACCTTGTATAAATCCCTAAACTAACATCTAGGGTTTTTTTCTTCCCCCCATAGATAATCCAAACAGCACTTATTATACTAAAATTTGCTCTTAGGGTTGTCAAATTTTAGAAATAAAAAGAGGTCAGCATGAAAACCTCCCAATCTTAGCTAAAAAGCCTCAGGAAAGAGCTTTCCAAATGCCTCAGATTGTGTTTGTGGAATTCTTAACCTCTTATACTGCGATTTATTTGGAAAATCAATAACTATTTTTATCATTTTATGTTTGTGAAGTTCTTCAGAGAAGCTGTGGAACTTGTCTAAAGCTGAACAGTTGCTAAACATCCTGTCATAAAAGGTGCTTGTGGAAGATACACTTCCTGTTAGGAGCAGGGGTTGTTTATGAGCCCCAGATCCAGTGTATGGTATTAAAAAAAAAAAAAGACTATGACTTCAGAGAAAACTGGTTTCATATTTCTTTTGCTAATTATGTATCAACTTAACTCAGAGGCGGGGTTTCCAACTGGGGCTTCAGCAATGGCTAAAGATGTTCACGTAAAATAATTTATGAAATCATTAAAAATCAGAACATCTATGTGGTCTAACTTTGTGTAACTTCGCCAATTTTTGTAACTTCAGAGTCGAGATTCCTTTTCCCACTGAAGGAATATCTAAACTGCATAATCAGAAAGGTTTCATTATGAAAAGGTTGCAAATGAAGATGAAAGTCACATGAGAACCAAGGTCAAACTCAAATGAAGGAGGGTAGGCGAATGAAGAAAATAACCAAGATTCTCAGAACTTAAGGAATTTCTAGTATAAAGGTTGTATTTCATATATGGGGACACGGAGGTACGTGACATGGCATTTGTACACCATTGTTATTGAGTCAACTATAGCATACAGTAACCGTAGCGGACAAAGTAGAACTGCCCCGTAGCATTTCCAAGGAGAAGCTGATGGATTTGAACTGCTGAACTTTTGGTTAGCAACCTGACCCACTGTGCCACCAAGGCACCACCTGGCCTAAAATCATTCTTTTATTAAATGCTGGAATTGTATAGCCTAGTCAGCATATAGACAAGACCAGAGCTTTGTTTGATACCATGGTCTCCAACATTTAATCCATCATATTTTGATATTGCAGTTGGGAGAAAAGACTTCAGAATGAGGTGTAACAGGTTGGAATCTTGACTCACCTTTACCCTGAATGAGTTATACAATTCATTTAAGACTCTTTACTCATAAGAAAAAGAAAATAATATAAATATCTACCTCATAGGTATGTGAGAATACAGTAAAACGATGTTCATCAACTGTTCAGCAAAGAGCCATCTGCCATCAACAACATTATTGTTATTTTCCATTGTGTTTATTACCATGCTACACTTTCTTACCATTTCCTCTTTTTTTTTCTCAACACTGAATACAACCTAAAAAGTTCGTAGGAATGTTTCCTCAACTTCTACAGTGATAAGAATCACTCTCTATACTTGTTAAATATGTAGCTCTTTGGTCCCTCAGTTCCTTTGGAGATTCTCACTGAGTGAATCGGGGTTTGAAACCAGGTGCCTGTTTTTAATGAATGGCCTAAGTGATTTGTTAGAAACAGAAAAGCGTTTCATTATGCTTCCTGACAATTCCACAACCAAATACAAAAGAAGAAAAAAACAGGAGAGTAACATAAGGAGAGTATCATTTTTCTCTTTCTCCCTTTTAAAAGAAATACGAGTGGGTTTTATTCCACTGAAAATTAGTGGAGATTGGATTAGTGGAGCCGTAATAGATCAGACACTCTTCAGAACAAAAACTCATGTAAGTTTTTCCAACAATTCTTTGATGTGGATGTTCTTATCCCATAGACGTGGAAACCCAAAAACCATGACAGTCATTTGTCTAACAAGATAAAACACACATACCCTAAGTTTGCAAACTTTGAGAGTCAATATTTGAACTTGACTGCTGTGAAGTTCTTTCTACCATTTTTTGAAACTCTCTGGAAAGCAATGAAAATCTAGAGATAAAAAAGTTATGAGATTGTTTGTTTAAAGCAGGGGTTATATATTAGACTGTATTATATCTCGTGCTGTATGATATCTAGCTTAGGATAGGTGCTTGATAAACATTTGTTGAATGAATGGTGAACTTTGTAATTTAAAAAGTGAAGCAATGTACTACAGTTTGTTCAAGGAACACTGTAAAATGAGTGGCACTATTGGTACTCTCATGCTTTTCTTCTATTCACCCTTCACTTTTAGTTGTCTAGTGTTCTTGGGCTTGTCCTACTCAGACCACGACCACTCAGAGAGAGCCTCATGTTATCAGATCTTCTCAAAAGTTATACTGATTTGATGATTGCCTTTTACACAGAAAATTGATTTCAAAATAGAAAATGGTAGACCCCCAAATCACTTGATTTGAGAAACCCATTGAGAGGGGTTTGACAAAGCATGGGGGATATTTTTAGGGTAGTGAAACTGTTCTGTGTGATACTGTATTTGTAGATGCATGGAACTATGAATTTGTTAAATGAGCAGACAAGTCTGTAAGACTAAGGGCAAGTAATAATAATAACAACAATAATAAAGCACTTAAGAACTACATTCTAGTTGACAAAGTTGTTTTCCATAAGGGTATGGTTTAACAATGCTGAAATCATAATGCGTGTATATTAAAATTGAGCAATTAAGTAAATGAATTACTGCAGAAGCCAGATTTCTTACTGTTAAAGTTGGGAGTTACAGATAAGCACGATGAGAAGTCTAGAATGATTCATGTGATAATGACTTAGATTTACAGTCATCAGCATGTAGTCATATTTAACTTAATAAAGATGTAGATGTTTACATATAGAAACATTTATAGAGATTAACCTTTTGACTACTAATTGAAAGTTTGCCATTCAAATCTACCCAGAGACACATCAGAGGATAGGCCTGCCAATGTGCTTCTAAAAGGTCACAGCTTTGAAAACCATATAGAGCCATTCTACTCTGCATAAGTGTGGTCACCATGAGTTGGAACTGACTCAATGGCATCCAACAACAACAACAATATAAACACTTTAATATACAGACATATGTTTCTTTGTTTTATGAATTGAGAGAAGCAAGAGCATCTCACTAGTGATGAGTATACCTAGAGCTTAAGTATTGATTTCTAATACCATTCTCTAATGAAAAGAACTAGAGTTCCTAAGAGAAACAATGGATTTTAGAATTGGAAAAATAAGTGTATAAGACAGATATAGAGCACCTTGTAATTCTGGGAAGTTATAAAAAAAAACCCATAGTGTGGGCTTCTAAAGTTTAACAGCAACCAACTGAAAAGCTCTGAATGGCTAAAATTAGAGCAAAAATGAATAAAGAAATGAGTATAACTCAAAATACAATATTAAAAAAGCTTATTTAAATATTTATGGGTTCATACTAATCTAAACAAATGATTGTATAAATAAATAAATGGGGAAGAAGAAACAAATTTCCAGTGTAGAAGAGTTCTAAATTATTATATACTCTCTCCTTGAGGAGGTGGAACATAAACTCCTTAGTCACTAAATAAAGGCTGTGATAGTGACTTCTTTCTGAAGAGTATGGTGTAGAAATGCGTGGGGCTTGGGAGAGGGTATAACTTTACCACGGAGAAAGCTGACAAATCTGACCTTACCCAGATGATCAAGTTAACATCCACAAGTTAATAACAGTTACTCCTAGCATACTGTGATAAGAATAGCACTTCATCTCCATGGTCTTCCTCCCCTGTTTTAGTCAGCTAGTGTTGCTGTAACAGAAAACCACAGTCAGTGGCTTTAACTAAGGAAGGTTTATTCTTACATAGTCTGGTGGGCTACAAGTCCAAATTCAGGATGTCCACTGCAGGCGAAGTCTTTCCCCCTTGACAGCTCTGGAGGAAAGTCTGGTATTGCATCAGTCTTTGTCCAGGGAGTGTCTTGGTGCAGGAACCTCTGTTCTGAAGGATGCACTCTTCTCCTGGTGCTGCTTTCTTGATGGTATGAGGTTCCCAATTCTCTGCTTGTTTCTCTTTCCTTGTAGGATGAAAGTATTAATGGTGGTGCAAACCATACTCCAGGGAAGTACAGTTGTGCAGAGAAGTGATCACATGTAAGGATTTACAGCCCCACCCTAACCCTTTAACATACAACATAGAAAGAACACAGAATGGAAGACAATCATAAAATAATGGGAATCGAGACCCAGCCACATGGCTACACATATTTTTTAGTGGACACAGTTCAATCCATGACATCCCCAAAACCCATGATCCTGACATAATTGTGAGGAATACTTTAGACAAATCCTAGTTAAGAACTTTCTACAAAATATCTAAGCAATATTCAGCAAGACTGCCCAGGTAGTCAAAAACAAGGAAACCGTCATAGCTAAGAAGTACAAAAGAACCCGCAAGTACTAAATGTAACAATATTCATGACAGCATCCTGGAACAGGAGGAAATAAAAGGAGAGAGCAAGCTAGAAACTAAGAGAGTATGAATAAAGTATATTGTTGTTAGGTATCATCAAGCTGATCTTCAGCTCATAGTGACCCCATATGACAGAGCTGAATTGCCCCAGACCATGGACTTTCTACAGCAGAGTCACCGAGTGGGTTCAAACCACCAATCTTTAGGTTAGCAGCTGAGTGTTTAACTGTTGTGCCATCAGGGCTCCTGAATCAAGTGTATGCTTCAGTTAATAATGATGTTTTAGTATTGACTCATTACTATGACAAATACACCATGTACCATCACTGTGACAAATGTAAGATGTTAATAATAGGAGAAACTGGGTGTGAGTGTATAGATTCTCTCTGTACTATCTTCACAATTTCTATGTAAATCTGAAACTACTGTAACATAAAACATTTATTTAAAAAATAATGAAAAAAACATTTTTCTAACTCACGTGGAATTTTGTTTTGTAATGCCCTTAGTCTAGATACATTAGTAAATACATTACTTTAGATACATTAGATACATTACATTTGAAATGCCCTTAGTCTAGATATATTTAGATTTCAATTTTCAGACATCCTTTTTCTGACAAGTAGGTACTTCTAGCATAGCCTGCCTTGAACAAAATGTATGCTGTGATAAAATGCCTTTGCATTTCACACTTTCCTTGGCTAGGGTTAGCCTCTGTTGTTGGCCACTCTGGCTTTTACAATGATAGGATCATCAGCTCCCCCAATTAGAGGATGCTTTATTTCGTAAGGCAAGAAAAATGGAAGAAGATATTACTTGCTACCTATAATAGCTGTCAGAATTGCTATCTACTTAGATTTTTGTAATGATTTGTATTAAAGATACAAGTTCTGAAGAGAGGAGACAAAGATTCAGTGGCATCATGAGCTATTTCCTTATTTATTTATTACTCTTTTTGTCTATGTCTTCATTATCTTACCAGAGTTCATAATTATTGGAGAAGGAATGAGTCAACTGAATCAGCTGAAAAAACTGTATTTAGAGACTTGATAATGTCCTTTTGGTACCTGACTGATGCAAATGGTTCAACACTTGATTGCTAACCAAAAGTTTGGTGGTTCAAATCCATACAGAGGCACCTAGGAAGAAAGGCCTAGTAATCTGCTTAGTCAAGGTCACAATCTTCAAAACCTTATAACCATTTCTACTCTGCAACACCTAGATTCTCCATGAGTCAGAGTAGAGTTGATGGCAATTAGTTGTATTTTGCTTTTTTGTAGTCCTTTTCATATGAAATGTATAGAGAAAGACAACCTCCATCAATCCGTTGGCCTGTGATTTTTGTTTGTATACAAGAATACTTTATATATCTCCAAAATTTAACCTTGAAATGGCCCCATTTCTAATACTCTTATCAAAAATATCTGTTAAATAATGCTTCAACATGTTATTGAGGGGCTGAGAACTGGAGCTTCAAAAAAAGAACCGTAGATTAATACATGATTCTTTGGGAAGTTACCTTCCTGATTAACTAATATTGTAAAATATTGATTGAGTTAATTAGTAAATTAACTATTAGCATTAGTGTATCAGTGTGTGCATTTAAATAGGTAAATTATGTTTTAAAATAACTGTTTAGCTTATCAAGATTCTTTGATTTAAAATTTATGATTTCCCTCACAAATTTAGAAAATTTAAACACTGTTTTACAGTGTTTTTCTCTTTTACTTTAAATGAAAGGGTGGGCTGAGAAAGCCTGATGTAAAAAATTTAGATTTTACCTGTATTTTTCCCTCAGCTTAGATTTCCCTGTCTTATTTTTGGAAGACAAAATCCACTCCCCATTCCATTCTTTTTTAAATGTTTTATTGTGCTATGAGTGAAAATTAGCAATTCAAGTCAATTAACATATAAAAACTTATACACACTGCTATGTAACTTTAGCTGCTCTTCTCGTGCTACTGGGCATTTCCTATGTCCATTTAACCAGCTCCTGTGCCCATCTGGTACGATTCTGCCCTTCTGTTCAGCATAATTCCTTCCAGATTCCCCCATGTTATGTTTCCGAAATTCATCCTTTCATAGTATTCTTTATCCTTTCACAGTATTCCATTGTATGAGTATAACATAGTTTGTTTATCCATATATCTATTTAAGCCAAAAAACACATTCTTTGTCAGTATCATCTTATGTCTTAAAATCCAAACAAAATTTTGTCTGAAGTGCTGGCTTCGAGAAGGAATGGTTTCAGTTCCGGGCTAACTGAGATTCCGGGATCCAGGTCTTCCAAGGACCCTATAGTCTGTCAGACCATCAGGTCCAGTCTTTTTAATAGAGTTTGCACCACGTTTTCTCTCCTGTTACACCAGGGACTCTGTTGTGTTTCTGGTCATGGCAGTCATTGGTGGTGGCTAGGTACCGTCTATTTCTTGGAGTCTCATGCTGACTTAGTCTCTACATTATGAAGCCCTTTCTGTCTCTTGAAATTATATTTTCCTTTTGTCTTTGATATCCTTCATTCTCCTACGATCCAGGGTAGGTTATGACCAATCAGTGTTTCTTAGATGGATGATTGCTGGCTTTTAAGGTCCACACTCCACTCACGGAAGTGGAAAGCTGAACATTTCCTTAAAAAACTGCTATGCTGATTGACCTATATGTCCTCTGAAACCGTAGTTCCCAGACCCCTCCCCCTATTTCTTTGTTCTTGGTTATATTTAGAAAACTGCTTTTAGTGTAGTCTAGTTGTGCTGACTTCTCCTCTACTGTGTGCTGTCCCTCCCTTCAGTTAACATAATTCTTGTCTGCTATCTAATTAATGGGAAACCGTGGTGGTGTAGTGGTTAGGTGCTACAGCTGCTAACCAGAAGATCAGCAGTTCCAATCTGCCAGGCGCTCCTTGGGAACTCTATGGTGCAGTTGTAGTCTGATTATAGGATTGCTCTGAGTCAGAATTGACTCAATGGCAGTAGGTTTCTAATTAATGAACACCCTTGCCCCTCCCTCCTCACCCTTGTAACTATCAAAGACTTCTGTGTGTAAACCTCTCCTTGAGTTCATATAATAGTGGTCCCATATGATATTTATTCTTTTGCAACTGACTAATTTGACTCAGCATAATTCCTTCCAGGTTCTTCCATATTGTATCTTCCAAATTCATCGCTGTTCTTTATCATTGCATAGTATTATACTGTGTGAATATACCATAGTTTGTTTATCCATTCATCTAGGTTGAGTCCATCTTTTTGCTGTTGTGGAGGGTGCTGCAATGAACATTGGCATGGACATGTCCATTTGTGTGACAGCCCTTATTTTTCTAGGATGTATTCCAAAGAGTAGAATTCTTGGATCATATGGTATTTGTGTTTCCATCTTTTTAAGGGAGTGACAAATCGATTTTTGAAATAGTTTAACTATTTTACATTCTAACCATTATATAAGTAGTTCAGCCTTTGTACAATCTCTCTGACATTTATTATTTTGTCTTTTTGACTAATGCCACCCTTGTTGGGGCAGGATGGTATCTCATTATACTTTTGATTTGAATTTCTCTATGAGCTAATCATAGTATTTCCTCACATACCTGTTAGCCACCTGTATGTGTTCTTGCCTGCTCATGTCCTTTGACCATTTTTTAAATTGGGTTATTTGTCCTTTTGTTGTTGAAGTTTTGCAGTATCTTGAAGATTCTGGAGATTAGACACTGATTAGATTTCTTATAATCTAAAGTTTTTCCTAGTCTGCAGGTTTTCTTTTCACTCATTTGGTGGAGTCTTTGGATGGATGTGTTTGATTCTTTAGGAGTTTACACTTATCTTTCTTTCTAATGTTATACATTGTTTCAGTGCTTTATATTCTGATCATGCCATGTATTAGAGCTCGCAGGGTTGTTCTTATTTTTTTTCTGTGATCTTCATAATTATAGATTTTATATGTAGGTCTTTGGTCCATTTTGAGCTAGTTTTTGTTCACAGAATGAAATAAGTGGATCTTGTTTGTTTTGCAGATGGATATCCAGCTATGCCTGAAGTTTTGTTAGAGTCTGTCTTTTCTACAATTAATGAACTTTGGCTTTTGTCAAATATCAGCTGCTCATAGGTAAGTGGTTTTACATCTGGGTTCTCTACTCTGTGCTATTGTTCTATATGTCTGTTGTTATGCCAGTACCAGGTTGTTCTGACTACCGCAGTGGTATAACAGTTTCTAAAGTCAGGTAGCATGAAGCTTCCCACTTTGTTCTTTTTCTTCAGTAATGCTTTACTTATCTGGGGCTTCTTTTTCCATATGAATTGGTGATTTGTTTTCCCACCTCATTAAAAAATGCCATTAAATTTGTATTGGGATTGCACTGTATGTGTAGATTGGTTGGAGTAGAATAGATGTTTTCACGAAGTTAAGTCTTCCTACCCATGATCAATTTTCCTTTTTTCTGCTGTCTTTACCTGGTTTTTGTATTAGGGTTATTCAGGCTTCATAGAATGAGCTTGGCAGTATTCCATCCTTCCTTTTCTATGCTCTGAAATACCTTTAGTAATAGTGGTGTTAATTCGTCTCTGAATGTTTGGTAGAATTCTCCAATGAAGCCAGCAGGGCCACTGCTTTTTATTGTTGTTGGGAGTTTTCAAATTACTTCTTCAATCTCTTCTTTAGTTATGAGTTTATTTAGTTGTTCTACCTTTGTTCGTGTTAGTTTAGGAGGGTAGTGTGTTTCTAGAAATTTGGCCATTTCCTCTAGGTTTTAAAATTTGAGTACAATTTTTCACAGTATTATTATTTTTATAATTTTGGTTGTATCTGTTGTGATATTGACCACCTTATTTTTTATTTGGGTTATTTGTTTCCTGTCATGTTTCTCTTTCATCAGTTTGCCCAATTGTTTGTCAATTGTGTTAATGTTTTCAAAAAACTAGAATTTTGTTTTATTAACGTTTGATAGTTTGTCTATTTGCCAAATCATTTTGTTCTGTTCTGATTTTAATATTTCCTTTCTGGTTACTGAGGGCTTCTTTTGCTACTTTCTTTCTACTTGTTTGATTTGTAGCATTAATGTTTTGATTTCTTCTCTTTCTTTTTGGATATGTGCACTTATTGAAATAAATTTCCTCTGAAAACTGCTTTTGCTTTGTTCCAAAGGTTCCGGCAGGATGAATTTTCATTCTTATTTCATTCTGTGAATTTCATTATTGCATCCTTGATTTCTTCTGTAACTCAGTCATCATTGAGCAAACTGTTGTTTCATTTCCATATGTGTGATTTTTTTCCCTTGTTTTCTGTGTTATTGATTTCCACTTTTATGGTTTTATGTCTGAAAAGATGCTTTGAATTTTGTTAAGGCTTGCTTTAAGGCCTAATATATGATCTATTCTGGAGAATGTTTCATGTGCATTGGAGAAGAAAGTATACTTGGCTGTTATTGAGTGGAGTGTTCTGTATATGTCTATAAGGTCAAGCTGGTTGATTGTGGCATTTAGATCTTGAGTGTTTTTGTTGAGCATCTCTCTGGATATTCTGTTCTCAATTGAAAGTGGTGTGTTGAAATCTCCCACTACTATTGTGGAGCTGTCTATTTCTGTTTTCAATGCAGTGCAAGTTTGTGTTTTGTATTTTGGAGCCCTATCGTTGGATATGTAAGTATTTAACATGGTTGTTTTCTCTTGGAGTACTGACCCCTAAGTCATTATATAGTATCCTTTCTTAACCAGTGTGGCTAACTTAACTTTAAAGTCTGTTTTATCAGAAATTAGTATTGCCACTCTTGCTCTTTTTTTTAATTATGATTGAGTGAAAATGTACATTCCCATATAAATTTACATGCTCACCTATGTGCCACTTCCACTGCTCTCCCTGCCCAGTAACAGCACATTATTCCTATCTGCTCCATACATGTCTCATTCTCCCAACAGTCTCCTTTCCCCTCCTCTTCACCCACACCCCTTACTCCAGTCAGAGGTCCACAGGGTGATATCTTATAGATGCACAGAACCCTAAAGTGCATCCAGTATGTGGTCTCTTTGCATCGCCAAGTCCAATCCATTCATGTTTGAAGGGTGGAACTTCACAATGATTTATGGGCAAGGGCAGCATCAGGGCCAGGGGCCATGCTCCTAGGGGAACTCTGAAGCCGCTGGACCATCAATTGTGGTCTTTTAGTGGAGATCTCAGGTGCACCCCTTTTCATTCTTGTGTTGCCAGTGAGACTCAACTTTGTGAGCTCCATCGTGGCTGTCACAGGTGGTGGCTGGGTACCATCTGGTTCTTCTGGTCCTAAGTTGATGTAGGCACTCACACATGTGGGTCTCTCTGTCTTCTCAGTTGTCTTTCCCCCATGTCGTTTTGGTCCTCAGAGAGCATCCATTCTTGCTGAGCTGGGACCATTTGCTGTGCCCTCGGATGGCAACTAGGCAGCTTTTAAGACCCCAGACGCCACTCGCCAATGTGGGGTGCAGAGACCCCACTTGGCAAAATGCTAGTTGTGCCAATTGGCCTCGATTTCACCTGAGAGCATGGTCCCCTGCCCCCTGCCCCAGCTACTCTGTCCTTGCAATATTGGGTTAAGATGGAAGGAATATTCAAGTTATGTTGAAGTCCACTTAATATTGTTCTTGTTTCTAATGTGTGCTATCATCGATTTCACCCAACCAAATTTCTACGAGCTATCTAATCTAAACCCTCCCCTTCCCCCTCTGTCCCTCCCCTCCCTTGCAGCTGTCAAAGAGTCTTTCCTTCAATGCATAAGTCTTTTTTTTGAGTTTTTATCGTAGGGGTCTCATACAATATTTGTCTTTTTGTTGCTGATTGCTTTCACTCAACATAATGTCTTCCAGTTGTAACCAGGTTATGAGAGGTTTCCTGGAGTCATCATTGTTCTTTATCATTGCATAGTCCTCCATTGAGTATATATACCATAGTTTACTTATCCATTCCTCTATTGTTGGGCATCTGGATTGATTCCATCTTTTTTCTATTGAGGACTGTGCTGCGACAAACATTCTTGTGCATGTGTCCATTGGTGTGAATGGCCTTGATTCTGTAGGATATATTCCAAGTAGTGGAATTACTGGGTCAAATGGTATATCTATATCTATTTCTTTAAGGAAGACCCAGATTGCTTTCCAAAGAGTCTGGACCATTTTGCAGCCCCACGGAGAGTTCCACTTTTTCCACAGCCTCTCCAGCATTTGTTGTTTTGTGTTTTTTGGATCATGGCCAACCTTGTTGGGGTGAGGTGGTATCTCATTGTAGTTTTGATTTGAATTTCTTTAGTAACTAAAGATCATGAACATGTCCTCATGTGTTTTTAGGCTGCCTGGATCTCCTCTTTAGAGAAATGTCTATCCATCTCCTTTGCCCATTGCTTAATTGGATGATTTATCTTCTTCTTATTGATATTTTGTAGTACCTTGTAGATTATGGAGATCAGGCATCAGTCTGATATAGAATTGCCAAATATTTTTCCCATTCTGTAGGTGGTCTTTTAAATCTTGTAATAAAGTCTTTGAATGAGCAAAAGTGTTTGATTCTTAGTAGTTCCCATTTATCTATTTTCTCTTCTGTTGATTGTGGTTTGTCTGACAGATTTTGAAGTCTGTCTACATTGTGTATTAAAACTTCCATTGTGGTTCCTACTTTTTCTTGGATGAGCTTTATCGTTTTAGATTTGATATTTAGGTCTCTTATCCAGTTTGAGTTGGTTTTTGTATAAGGTGTAAGATATGCATCTCGTTTCAGTTTATTGCAGATGGATATCCAATTTTACCAGCACCATTTGTTGAAGATACTGTTTTTGCCCCAGTTTAATGTCTTAGGGCCTTTGTCGAATATCAACTGTTCATAGGCTGGTGGTGTCATCTCTGGGGTCTCAATTCTGTTCCATTGGTCGATCTGTCTATTCTTGTACCAGTACCAGGCTGTTTTGACCACTGTGGCAGTGTAATAGGTTCTGAAGTCAGGTAATAAGAGGCTTCCCAGTGTGTTCTTCTTGTTTAGTAGTACTTTACTTATCCAGGTTTCTTCCCTTTCCAAACAAAATTGGTGATTTGTTTCTCCATCTCATTAAAAAATGACACTGGAACTTGTATTGGGATTGCATTATATAAGTAGATTGCTTTGGGTAAAACAGACATTTTCACAATGTTTAGTCTTCCTATCCATGAGCAGAGTAGGTTTCTCCATTTATGTAGGTCTCTCTTAGTTTCTTGTAGTAAGGGCTTGTAGTTCTCTTTGTAAAGGTCTGTTATTTCTCTGGTTAGATTAATTCCTATGTACTTTATCTTCTTAGGGGCTATAGTAATTGGTATTATTTTGATAATTTCTTCATTAGCAGTCTCATTGTTGGTATAAAGGAATCCTACTGATTTACTTATGTTTATCTTGTATCCTGAGACTTTGCTGAACTCTTCCATGAGTTTGTGTAGTTTCCTCATGCATTCTTTGGGATTCTCTCCATATACAATCATATCGTCAGCAAACAGGGAGATTTTTGACTTCTTCTTTGCCAATACAGATGCCCTTTATTTCTTGGTCTTGTCTAATTGTTCTGGCTAGAACTTCTAGTACAGTGTTGAATAGGAGAAGTGAGAGTGGGCATCCTTGTCTAGTTCCTGTTCTTAAGGGAAACTCCTTCAGTCTCTCTCCATTCAGGATGACGTAGGCAGTTGGTTTTGTATAAATGGCCCTTATTGCGTTGAGAAATTTTCCGTCTATGCCTATTTTGCTAAGAGTTTTTAGCATGAATGGGTGTTGGACTTTGTCAAATGCCTTTTCTGCATCAATGGACAAAATCAGGTGATTCTTGTCTTTTGTGCTATTTATGTGGTTAATCACATTAATTGTTTTTCTGATGTTGAACCAGCCTCACATCCCTCATATGACTCCCACTTAGTCATGATGGATTATATTCTTGATATGTTGTTGTAGTCTATTGGCAAGAATTTTGTTGAAAATTTTTGCATCTAGATTCATGAGTGATATCGGTCTGTAATTCTCCTTGTTTGGTGGGTCTTTCCCTGGCTTTGGTATCAGGGTTCTGCTGGCTTCATAGAATGAGTTTGGGAGTACTCCATCCCCTTCTATACTGTGAAATAGTCTCAGTAGTATTGAAGATAACTCTTCTCTAAAAGCTTGGTAGAATTCTGCGGTGAAGGCATCTGGACCCATGCTTTTTTTTTGGTTGGCAGTTTTTTGATGACTTTTTGAATCTCATCCTTTGTGATGGGTTTATTAAGTTGTTCTGCTTCATGTTGTGATAAATTGGGTAGGTGACATGAATCAAGGAATTTGTCCGCTTCCTCTAGGTTTTCAAATTTGTTAGAGTACAGTTTTTCATAGTATTGTTGTTGTGATATTTTTAATTTCTGTTGGATCTGTTGTGACCACTCCCCTCTCATTTCTAATTTGGGTTGTTTCCTTTCCTGTTTTTCTTTAGTAAGTTTAGACAATAATGGTTTGTCAATTTTGTTGATCTTTTCAAAAAACCAGCTTTTGGTCTTTTCAATTGTTCTTCTATAATTCGTTTAGTTCTGCTCTAATCTTTCTGATCTGGTTTCTTCTGTTGCCTGAGGTGTTCCTCTGTTCTCTTTTTACTTGTTCAAGCTGCAAGTTTAGTTCCTTTATTTGGTTTCATTTTTCCTTCCAGATGTGTGCATTTATGGAGATAAACAGACCTCTGAGGACTGCTTTGGCTGTATCCCATAGGTTCTGGTAGGAAGTGTTTTCATTCTCATTGGAATTCTTTATTTCTTCTGTAACCCATGTTTTTTTGAGGAAGATGTTGTTCAGTTTCCAAGAGTTCCACTTTCTATCTGTGTTCTTTCTGTTATTGATTTTGAGTTTTATGGCTTTATGATCTGAGAAGATACTTTGCATTAATTCAGTGGTATAGATTTTGTTGAGAATTACATTATGTCCTAACACATGGTCAATTCTGGAGCATGTTGCATGTGTACTGGAGAAGAAGGTGTAGTTGTCTGCTGATGGGTAGAAAGTCCTGTATACATCAATGCGGTTTAGTTCGTTAACTGTGGCAATGAGGTCTTCTGCATCTTTACTAAGCTTTTTTCTAGATGATCTGTCCAGTATTGAGAGTAGAGTGTTGAAGTTCCCAGTATTATTGTGGAGCGATCTAACTCTTTTTTGAGTGCAGTCAGTGTTTCTTTGACATATTTAGGTGTTTTGATATTAGGTGCATAAGTATTTAATATAGTTAAGTCTTCATTGTGTACTGAACCTTTCAGCAGTAAATAGTGTCTATGTTTTTCCACGATGGTGGATTTTACATTAAAATTGATTTTGTCTGAGATTAGAATTGCCATACCTGCTCTTCTTTGTTCACTGTTAGCTTGATATATACTCTTCCATCATTGAATTTTCAGTTTGTTCCTATCTTTAGGTCTCAAGTGAGTTTCTTGTAGACAACATATGGATGGGTCATGTCTTTTGATCGAAGATGTCACTTGATGTTTCTTTACTGGGGCATTCAGTCCATTCACATTCAATGCAATTATTGATAGGTATGTGTTCACTGCTGCCACTGTGATATGTTTGTTTTTGTGTTGGTGTTATCTCTGTTGTTCTTATTAATCTGTCCTGGGACATTCTTTTTTGTGAGTTGATTTTTCACCATTTTCAGAGCTGGTTTTGTAGTTGCTGAGACTCCTGTGTTACATTTCTTGCTATCGTATGTTACATCTTTGTTGTGCTTTACAACTGCCCCTATGATCTCTCTTAATAAACTATATATAAACCCCATTTTAATTACTACCAGTCTTGTCAACTTCTTCTCCATCCGGAAGGACTATAACAACTGTAGTACATCCCTCTTTTTAATATGATGACACCATGGTTTTCATGATACTCACTGGATTGTTTATTTTGGTACTAAAGCTGTGATTGAGTTTGGAGGCTTCCCTAACTGAGTAGAATTCTGGATGATGTGTCCTTCTAAAATATAAAGTTAGTAGTTTTGTTCTTCTAAGCCAAAGCCAAGAACTTCTTTCAGTATTTCTTGTAGTTTTGATTTGGTTTTTACAAAGTGTCTGAGTTTCTGTTTATCTGCCAAGTAAGCCCATCTGGGAATGTCTTAATTTCATTTTCATATTTGAAAGATAGTTTTGCAGGGTATATAATTTTTGGTGGGAAGTTCTTCTCCTTCAAGGCTTTGAATGTGTCATGCCACTGTCTCTGTGTCAACATGGTTTCCGCTGAGAAATCTGACGAAAGCCTACAGGGTTTCCCTCTGAATGTTAGCTTTGCTTTGAGTCTTGCTGCCTTTGAAAGTTGCTGCTTATGTTTCATTTTGTTAAGCTTGATTATAATATGTCTTGGAGTCTTTCTTTTGAGATCTATATTGAGTGGTGTACGATAAGCATCTGGGATATCTATCTTCTCTTCCTTCATGATTTCTGGGAAGTTTTCTGTCAGCAGCTCAGCAATGATACTCTGTGTTCTCACGTATCTCATGCTTTTCAGGGACTCCAATTAATCGAAGGTTGTTCCACTTAATAGAGTCCCACATGCCTCTCTTAGTCCTTCTTCATTTTTCTTGTTTCTTTTTTGTGATTTATCGTCATAGATGCTGGCATCAGTAGTTCTGTCTTCCAAGTCAGAAATTCTTTTTTCCATTTGTTCCATTCTGTTTTCTTGGCTTTGAATGGAAGTTTCTATGTCTTTTATTTAATTCTTGATCTGTTGGACTTCAGAGTACTGGTGTTCAGATCAAACAGCTTGCTTAATTTTTCATTTTGTTGTGCTGTGTTTTGTATAAGGTATAGAAGGTCTCTGTATATTATCCTTTTACAGTCATCTTCCGATGATTTCAGAAAATTTTCTTCATCTGGAAAACTCCTTGGTTGTTTTGTTTGTGAGCCTTCTGAAGCCATGGGTGATTTCTTGTTTGCCACAAACGTCTATTGCTTCTCGGGTCCCACATGAGTAAGTAGAGGCTGGCAGAGATACTGTGAGGATGGACTGCTGATATTTCTCTAGGCTGTCTTAAAATGTAAAACAAAAGATATCTGACTACTTCCCACGTTTGTCAGGTTTTCAGGTGTAGAGGTCTCTGTTCCCAACTGGCAAGGTAAGCGCCTCTATATCCAACCCCAGATGATACGAACTAATTCAAAATATAGCAATACTACTGCTCTGTTGTGTCGGAAATCAGAGAATTCTCCGATGAACGTCGTGGGTGGAGGAGAGCGATGCTGAGACTAAGAACGGATAGACATGAAACAGTTTGGGATCAGGGGGCTAACAGCAATCGCCAGCTGACAGCCCAGAGCAAAGGTTTAACTCTTTTGGTAACTTAGAATACAAGGAACTGAAACATACAGTAACTAAGTAAGCTGTTTATAGTTTCGGTCATGCATTGTTCTACATGTTCGGACCAAGGGCTAGGAAGTATTCGCAGATCACCTCCTCTAGGTTACAGTACACAAACGCACAGGAGGTTACACAGAGTTGAAGTAACAGTTCAGCATCCAAGATGGCTTCACTTATGTCAAGAGTG
Organism: Heterohyrax brucei; assembly: GCA_028571685.1. Lineage (NCBI taxonomy): Eukaryota > Metazoa > Chordata > Mammalia > Hyracoidea > Procaviidae > Heterohyrax > Heterohyrax brucei. The sequence goes on from CM053141.1 coordinate 180,010,930, forward strand.
TTTAACATGATTTCCCACATTTCCCCCTTTTTTATTAAATAAAAAGGGGGAGACGTTTACCCGACATTTACCCCCCCTATTCTCCGACACCATTGGCCTCTGCTGCCGGGACCAGCCTTACACGACACTGTGTAAACTACTGCTTTTCTGGTAGAAAAGCACTCTCCTGTGGTCAGGCTCTGTATCCCAATCTAAGATTTAGGTCCATCTGCGGCTACCACATCTAAGAAGGCACCCTCCATACAGTTGGCCGATAGAGGTGCTGAAGATGCTGAGAGGTAGTGAGTCCTCCGCCTCTGTTGCCGGGCTGCCACCATAGGTGACACTGCATAAAATACTGCTTTTCTGTTGGAGAAGCACTGTCCTATTTGCAGGCACTGAGTCCCAGGCTAAGAATTATGCCCCTCTAAAATCTCTGTATCCAACATGGCATCCCGCACACAGGCACTGTGGTTCCATATGAGCTGCGCCGTGGCAGAGATAAAAAGACAGGCCCAAAGTGGCTAGATGAACAGAGTCCAAAGCCTGGTTCTCAAAATACGGGAATTTCACCTGCCTATCCCCCCAGCAGTGCGTCTGAGTCTAGCCACTAGGTAAGACCCATCTCCACCCACTGGCCAAGACAGAGGAAAAAACCAATCAGAATGGTTCATTTACCTTCAGTCTGTGAAAGCTAGGGCTAGCCAGGAGCAGGAGTCAGCAAAAGAGAGGAGGTTTTTCATTCAGTGTTATGAAGTCCAATTTAACAGCCCTGTGATGTGTCCTGGGGGTTCACTAGGTGACCAGAAGGTTCTGTTTGATTATCAGTTCAGGTCTTGGTTTCCAGAGGGATATAAAGAGATGTGTACTTAGTCTGCCATCTTGACTCCACCTCCTTGCTCTTTTTTAAATGTTGTTTTCTTGATAATTTTTTTGCATTCTTTGCATTTAAGTTTATTTGTGTCTGTAAATCTAAGATTTGTCTCCTGTAGGCAGCATATGGAAGGATTTTTTTTTTTTAAATCTAATCTGCCACTCTGTTTATTAGTGCATTTAATCCATTTATGTTCATTGTAACTATTGACAGGTATGGGTTTAGTGCTGTCATTGTAATGCCTTTTTTGTGTATTGTTGACAATTTGTTCTATTTACTTTTCTGTGCTGAGTCATTTCTCCTAAAGTGTTTTCTTTTCATCTTTTTCGTTGTTGATTTTCTGTTCATTGAGACTTCATGTTTTTTATTTTGATGTGTAAGATTGTTAATTTCCTTTGTGGCTACCTTAATATTTACCCTTATTTTTCTAAATTTAAACCAGTCTTTCATTTCTTTGTATTGCTTTGATTTGCCTTCCATATGAAAGATCTATGACTACATTTTTTTTAAGTCCCTCTTTTTTTGCTGTAGTGTTGTCATCTTTCACCTAGTAACATATCTGTTTCCTGATTTTCAGTGATTTTACCTTTGATTTATTTTTGTGATCTCCATATCTGGGCTTATATCTAGTTGTCTTTTTTGTGTTCTAGACTTGGTTTGTTATCTGCTGTTATTGATTTTCTAACTAAAAGATTACTTTCAGTATTTCTTGTAATTTGTTTGGTTTTTGCAAATATTCTAGAAATGTTCTATTTTACCATATTTGAGAGACAATTTAGTGGCTATATAATTCTTGACTGGCAATTTTTTTTCCTTTAAGGCTCTGTATATGTGATCTTATTGCCTTCTTACCTGCATGGTGTCTACTGAGCATCTGAGCTTGTTATAGACTTGATTTTGTGGATTAATTTTTGTTTATCCCTAGCCACTTTTAAAATTGTCTCCTTATCTTTGTTTTGGCAGGTTTGGTTATCTTACCTTGGTACCTGTCTTTTGTGATTTACCTTGTGTGGAATTCAGTGAACATCTTGGATAGACGTCTTCTCATCTTTCATATCAGGGAATTTTTGTGTTGACAAATCTTTGACAATTCTCTCTGTATTATCTGTTATATTCCCCATCCCCTTTACGTCAATCACATGTAGATTATTATTCCTGATAGAGTACTACATAACTCATGTTTTCTTACATTATTTTTTCTGATTTTTCCTCAAATATGTTGATGTCATGTGCTTTATCATCAATCTCACTTATTCAGCCTTTGTTACTTCGATACTGCTCATTTCACTTTCTGCTGAGTTGTCTAATTCTATAATTTTATCATTGATATTTTTAATTTTTACTTCCTGTCTTTGTATGCTTTTTTGTAGCCTCTTCAATTTGTCTTTATGCTCTGCTGCATTTGTCCTCATCTCCGTCCTGATATCTTGAAGAGTTCTAGATATCAATCGTCTCTATTCTACCTCTAGTAATTCGCGGAAATTCTCTTCCTCTGTAATATTTCTTGATTCTTTGGTTTGGGAAGCCATTGTGGCCCTGTCTCTAAGTGACTTGATATTAACTGTTGTCTCTGAGGAAACCCTTGTGGCATAGTGGTTAAGTGCTCTGGCTGCTTACTAGAAGTTCAATTCCTCCAGGTGCTCATTGGCTCTGTGGGGCAGTTCTACTCTGACTATAGGGTGGCTATGAGTCAGAATCCACTCAACGGCCATGAGTTGTTTTTCTCTTGTTGCTGTTATTGCCTCTGAGCCATCAGGAAGTTGTTGAATTTATTTAATGTTTGCTTACTGTGTTCTAGCTTCTCGTTTTTATTTTTATTTCTTATAATGTCCAAATAGGCTGGTTGTATGTTCTAGTTGGTTATTGCTGCCTTTGATGCTCTAACTTCCTATCACTAGGTTGTTAGAACTTTTACTAGACATGCAAGAACAGGAATGCACTTACTTTTTTTGTATGGATTCAGCTTAGTTGTGCAGGTAGTCATTCACCAAGTGTCTGTTGTAGAGTCTTCCCTACAGTCCCACATGGGCAGGGGTGATTGGTGTAGACACAGGTATCTGGCTGCACATTCTAAGAAAAGCAATGGATGACAGTCATCCCTGAGTGTCTGTGAGGAAAGCTTGTCCCCTTATGCCTAAGTCTAAGTGAAGGAAATATTTCTGCATTTCTGCCCTGAGTTCCTGGCTCAGGGGAGTAGGTAATATATATATATATATATATATATATATATGTATGTATGTGTGTATATTTCTTTCCCGGTGTGTATTAAGTTGTTCTCTCTACAAGTCTAGGCCAGCCAGACCAAGTGCCATCGAGTTGGATCCAACTCACAGAGAGTGGCTCAAAGTGTGCATAAGGGAGCCTACTTCTGGCCCAAGAATGAATCAGTCTATGGAAATAGGTGCAGTGCAGAGAAGGGAAGGGGAAGTGCACAGCAGTTTAGATGAAAGCCACTTAGATTTTTATGATCAAATTGTCATTTTTTATTAGTTCTGAAGGCGTAAGCAGGCTCTCTGCTCACTGCTCAGTGTCGTCTACTGAGAGGGAAAGGATGACTACCACTGTTCCATTCACCATGCTGGATATAGCTATTTCACAGTTGGGTCGGGTCTGGCCAGTCCTAGGTACTTCTGGATCTCCTCTCCCTTCTCCATTGTTTGTTCTGATTTCTCATCTTTCCTTTTGATGTACAGGGCTCCTAGAATGTCATATATAATCAATTCATTTGTTCTTTCAAGTCTTTGTTGTTAGCGGAATCATAGGAACCATCTGAGTACTCTGCCATTGTGACCCTTCCTCTCCTATTTAATGTCCAGTGTATTAACTATACCTTTTTTTCCTTAAATAATATTTTATTGAGCCTCTGGTAGAAATTTACACAGCACATTTGGTTTCCATTTCACAAGTTCTGCAAAAATTGTTCAGTGACATTTGTTACATTTATCATGATGTATCAATGTTCTCTTAAATTGTGTTCTGTGTTTTTTTTTTTCTTTTTTGCATTTCCAGTACTCTAGTTTCCCTACCCTTGTGTCTCTCATCTTTTCTTGTAAGTTGTTGTTGACTTGTGGTTTCATACTGTTAGCTTTTAAGTAGAGTACTGATCTTATAGGTAACAATCTTTATTTTGTATGGCCATTCTGTTATTTTACTGAAATATAAGCTTAGGGAAAGGCTTACATCTAGGTTTAAATAGTGTTTCACAGTGACAGTCTCTCATCATTCTTTATTCCCTAATGTTCCAGGTTTTCTTTTCTTTTTTTTTTTTTTTTTAAGAATTTCAGTTTTACTCCACATTTTTCTCCCATTCTACCCAGGACCCTCTACTGTGACCAGAGTCAGATGGTCAGCTGTAATACCTGTGTACCATTTACTTTCCTGGCTTCAGAGTAGATGAGGTTTGCCCCATGTAGACTTGTTTCTCTTCTGAAATTTTGGCTACTAACTTAGTGTTTAATTCTGGAGGCATAGTTGTATCTTAGATGGCTGGTCACAAGCTCTTAAGACCCCAGACACTACTCACTTCATGAAGATGCGGATCATCACTATTGTGAACAATCTTATTCTGTTTGACTGAACTGTTCTGTGAGACCATGATCCAATTCTTTCAAACCCAGAAAACTAATCTTGGAAGGTGTTTGGCTATGTCTGAAGAGAATTTGCTTTTGTGTCTTCAGTGGATATATGTGCCTACAATCACACAGTTGTATTTACACACACCTATAGCTACTTTGGAAACCCTGGTGGTGTAGTTGTTAAGTGCTATGTCTGTTAACTCAAAGGTCAGCAGTTCAAATCTACCAGGTGCTCCTTGGAAGCTCTATGGAGCAGTTCAACTCTGTACTATGTGGTTGCTATGATTCAGAATCAACTTGGTGGCATTGAGTTTTTTTTAATTTATTTTGATTCTTTTATAGCTACTTCAACAGAAATCCTAGTAGTGTAGTGATTAAGTGCTATGTCTGCTAACCAAAAGGTTGGTGGTTTCAATCCTGCAGACACTCCCTGGAAACTCTATGGAGTAGTTCTACTCTTTCCTATAGTGTCACTGTAAGTTGAGCTTGACTCAGTGGAAGTGGGTTTAGTTTTTTGGGTTATAGCTACTTCTACCTGTTCCTACCAGTATACAAACTGGCTTCTACTCGTAATCCAAATCACCTATACTCAGCCATACATTCCCCACATGTCTATCAGTTTCTTTCCCAAGAAAAGTGATGTAATGAAATGTGGAAATAATCAAAAAATATCATTACTGTCATGTGTAAGTAAAATCTTCCTCAATATTATTCAAAAGAGGCTGAAGAAGTATACCAACAGGGGACTGCCAAAAATCCAAGTTAGATTCAGATGAGAATGTCTAATCAGGGATATCATTGCTGATGTTATATCATCTGGGCTGAAAACAGAGATTACCAGAAAGATATTCACCTGTGTTTTACTGACTATGCAAAGGCATTAAACTAACTATGTGGATCATAACAACTTATGGATCAAAAATGTGAAGAATGGGAATTCCAGAACACTTAACTCTGCTCATGATGAAACTGCACACAGATCAAGAAGTAGTCATTCAAACAGAACAAAGGGATACTTGTCAGGAAAGATGTGTCTTAGGGTTGTATCATCTCCATATTTACTCAGTCTGTATGCTGAGCAAATAACCCAAGAAGCTGGATGATGTGAAGAACTCAGCATCAGAACTGGAGGAAGTTTCATTAAAAACCTGAGTCATGCAGATGATAAAACGTTGCTTGCTGAAAGTGAAGAGAACTTAAAGTACTTTGATGATGGTGAAAGATCACAATCTTCACTATATGTTACATTTCTTCATCAAGAAAACAGAATCCTGACAACTGGACAAGTAAGCAACATCTTGATAAATGAAGAAAAGATTGAAGTAGTCAAGGATTTCATTTTACTTGGATTCACAATCAACAGTCATTGAAGCAGCAGTCAAAAGGTCAAAAGATACATTGCATCAGATAAATCTGCTGCAAATAAACCTTTTAAAGTTTTAGAAAGCAAAGATGTCACCTTGAAGACTGAGTTTCACCTGACCCAAGCCATGGTGTTTTCAATTATCTCATGTGTAACCTGGACAGCGAATAAGGAAGACTGAAGAAAAATTTATGGTTTTGAATTGTGGTGAAGAATATCGAATATACCATGGACTATCAAAAAAAAAATGAAAAAATGTGTGTGGGAAGAAGTAGAGCCAGAATGTTCCTTAGCAGCAAAGATGGCAGGTCTATGTCTTATATACTTTGGACATGTTGTAAGGAGAGATCAACCGCTGGGGAAAGACATCATGCTTGGTAGAGTGGAAGGTCAGTGAAAAAGAAGAGGACCCTCAACAAGGTATATTACCATAGTGACTGCAACAACAGACTCAAGTATAACAAGGATTGTGGGGATGGCACAGGACTGGGTAGAATTTTATTCTGCTGTTCCTACTCCAGGGCACCTAACAACAACAATATTCATACATGTTCACTCTTTTACATTTGGTTTTCTCTGCTTGCAATATCTACATTTGGTGCCACTTTTACCATCAACAAAAATAGTTTCTGTGGTCTATAGTGTACTATTTCCTCCCTTCTTGTCATGAATTAAATTGTGTCTCCCTCAAAGTATCTGTCATCTTAGGCCATTATTCTCAGTATCGTGTGGTTATGCTCTATTTTCCCCCCTTAATTTTATTTTTTATTAATTAGAGTAAAACAATAAAATTTCTAGCATCTATCAATTATCTCATCTATGATAAACTCTCAGCATCCCGATGACCCGTGTAGCCAACACAGTCATTTTCTTCTGTGGATAATTCTTTTTTTAAGTCCTTATAGTAGGTGTCTAGGTGTCTTATACAAAATTTGTTCTTTTGACACCGACTGATTTTACTCAGTGTCATGGGTTGAATTGTGTCCCCCCCCAAAATATGTGTAGCGTGTGGCTGGGATATGATTCCCAGTATCTTGGGACTGTCCTCCATTTTATGGTTTCACTAAACTGTATGTCGAAGGATTCGGGTCGGGATGTAAATTCCTGTATAGGATTACTTCCCTGCTCTGCTGTAAAGGGAGTTTCTCTGGAGTATGGCTTGCCCCACCCTTAATCCTTTCAGCCTGCAAGAGATAAAAGGAAAGAGAAACAAGGAGAATTGGGAACCTCGCACTATCAAGAAATCTGCACCGGGAGAAAAGCGCGTCCTTCAGACCTGAGGTTGCTGCGCCAAGATGCTCCCTGGACAAAGACTGATGCAATACCAGACTTTCCTCCAGAGCCAACAAGGGGAAAGCCTTTCCCTGGAGCAGACACCCTGAATATGGACTTGCAACCTACTGGACTGTGTAAGAATAAACCTTCCTTTGTTAAAGCCATCCACTCTGTGGTACTTCTGTTAGAGCAGCCCTAGCTGACTAAAACACTCAGTATGATCTCTTCCAAGTGAGACTGTGTTATGAGATGTTTTCTAAGATTGTCATTGTTTTTTATCATAGCATAGTGTTCCATTGAGTGTATATACCACAGTTTCTTTATCCATTCATCTGTTGATGGGCATTGGGGTTGATTCTATCCTTTTGCTATCATGGACTGTGCTGCAACAAACATTCGTGTACTTGTGTCTGTTTGTGGGACAACCTATGTTTTTGAGGGATAAATTCCAAGCAGTGGAATTACATGATCAGATGGTGTATCTATCTCCAGATTTTTAAGGAAGCACCAGATTGTTTTCCAAAGAGATTGTAACATTTTGCAATCCCATCAGCAGTGTAGGAGAATTCCAGTTTTTCCACAGCCTCTCCATCATTTGTTGTTTTGTGTTTTTTGGATCATCACCAATGTTGTTGGGGTGAGATGGTATCTCACCATAGTTTTGATTTGAATTTCTTTAATACCTAATCATTGTGAGCAGTTCTGCGTGTCTTTCTGCTGCCTGGATATCCTCTTTAGAGAAATGTCTGTCCATGTCCTTTGCCCATTGCTTGATTGGATTATTTGTCTTTTTTTTGTTGATATTTTGCAGTACCTTGTAGATTATGGAGATAAGATGTCAGTCTGACATATAATTGCCAAATATTTCTTTCCATTCTGTAGGTGGTCTTTTAATTCTCTTATGAAGTCTTTGGATGAGTGAATGTGTTTGATTCTTAGTAGTTTCCATTTATTTTCTCTATTGTTGACCGTGTTTTGTGTCAGATTTTGAAGTCTGTCTACATTGTGTACTAAAACTTCCATCGTTGATCCTATTTTATCTTGGATGAGCTTTATCATTTTAGATTTTATATTTAAGTCTTTTATCCAATTTGAGTTGGTTTCGTGTAAGGTGTGAGATATGGATCTTGTTTTAATTTTTTACAGATGGATATCCAGTTTTGCCAGCACTGTTTGTTAAAGAGACCGTTTTTACCCCAGTTTAAAATCTTGGGGCCTTTATTGAATATCAACTGTTCATAAGAGGATGGTGGCATCTCTGGGGTCTTAATTCTGTTCCATTGGCCTATATGTCTGTTTTTGTACCAGTACCAGGCTGTTTTGACTCCTGTGGCAGTGTAACAGTTTCTAAAGTCGGGTAGTGAGAAGCCTCCCACTGTTTTGTTCTTCTTCAGTAGTGCTTTACTTATCTGAGGTTTCTTCCCTTTCCAAACAAAGTTGGTGATTTGTTTCTCCATCTCATTAAAAAATGTCACTGGAATTTGTATTGGGATTGCATTATATAAGTAGATTGCCTTGGATAAAATAGTCATTTTCCTATCCATGAGGAGGGTAAGTTTCTCCATTTATGTGAGTCTCTCTTAGTTTCTTATAGTAAGGTTTTGTAGTTCTCTTTGTAAAAGTCTCTTATTTCTCTGGTTAGATTTATTCCTATGTATTTGATCTGGCCTTTTATCTTCTTGGAGGTTATAGAAAATGGACTTCATTTGGTGATTTCTTCTTTAATAATCTCACTGTTGGTATAAAGGAATCCTACTGGTTTACTTATATCTATCTTGTATCCTGATACTTTGCTAAACTTCTCTATTAGTTCCAGTAGCTTACTTATGGATTCCTTTGCATTCTCTGTATATATATAATCCTTTCATCTGCAAATAGGGAGATTGTTAAGTCTTCGTAGCTAACTCAGATGCTCTTTTTGGTCTTGTCTAATTGCTCTGGCTAGAACTTCTAGCACAATGTTGCATAGAAGTGGTCAGAGTTGGCATCCTTGTCTAGTTCCCATTCTCAAGGGGAATTTTTTCAGTCTTTCACCATTCAGGATGATGAAGGCTGTTGGCTTTTGTAAATGCTACTGATTTTGTTGAAGAATTTCCCCTCTATACCTATTTTTCTGAGAGTTTTAAGCATGAAGGGTGTTGAACTTTGTCAAATGCCTTTTCTGCATCAATTGACAAAATCAGGTGATTCTTATCCTTTGTGTTATTAATGTGGTGATTACATTAATTGTTTTCCTGATGTTGAACCAGCGCTGTGTACTTGGAATGAAACCAACTTGATCATGATGAATTATTATTTTTTATATGCTGTTGAATTCTATTGGCTAGAATTTTATTGAAGATTTTTTATGTCTATGTTCATGAACAATATTGTTCTGTGATTTTCTTTTTTTGTGGGGCCTTTTCCTGGGTTTGGTGTTAGGGTTATGCTGGCTTCATAGAATGAATTTGGGAGTATTCCATTCCTTTCTACGGTGTGAAATAGCCTTGATAGTATAGGAGTTAACACTTCTGTAAAAGTTTGGTTGAATTCTATGGTGGATTCATCTGGTCCAGGACTGTTTTTGATTGGTAGATTTTTGATGACTTTTTCGATCTCTTCCTTTGTGATAGATTTATTAAGTTGATCTACTTCTCCTTGTGATAATCTTGGTGAGTGTTATGAATTTATACATTTGCCTGCTTCCTCTAGGTTTTCAAAACTGTTAGAGTATAGCCTTTCATAGTATTCTGTTATGATATTTTTGATTTCGGCTTGTTCTGTTGTAACATCTCTTATCTCATTTCTAGAGTATTAAACACAGCTGGTGACCAACAATTCTCTTTGATCCAATACCAGAGAAATCAAACAGTGTCTCGATGGCACTCAGGCAGCAGACTATAATTAATCACTTAAATAAGCAGCCTCAAGTGCTCCAGAAAACTCCCCCCCCCCGAAAATTTCCCAGATGAAGAAGCCTTTCTGAATCTATCAGAGGTCGAGTACAAAAGAATTATCTATAGAACCCTCCTAGAGATTAAACACAATGCAGCAGAACAAAATGAAAAATTTAGTAAGCTATTTGAACTGATGGAACTTCAATGATCTGAAATACAACAGATGAATAACAAAATTACAAAATTAGAAAATTCAATCTAAAGCCAAAAGAGTGGGATTGAACAGATAGAAGTTAAACTCAGTGACCTTGAAGCCAAAGCAAATGACAGTAGCATTTACAAGGAGAAATCAGAGAAAAGAAATAGGAAAAAAATGAGGAAGAATTAAGAAACATGTGGGACTCTTTAAGAAGAATAATTTACATTTAATTGGCATTCCAAAACAAGGGAGGATAAATGCAAATATAGAGAGTATTGCTGTAGTGATGCTTACAGACAACTTTACTGAGACTGTGAGCAAAGAAAACACAGGTATCTGAGATGTTTCTTGAACACCATAAAAGCTAGAACCCAAAAGAAAGACACCAAAACATATTATAATCAAGCTTAATAAGATGAAACATAAACAGATGCTTCTGAAGGCAGCAAGGCTCAAAGCAAAGCTAACACTCTGAGGAAAACTCTATAGGCTTTCATCTGACTGCAGAAACAATGCTGGCTGGAAGACAGTGTGCTGACACATTCAAAGCCCTGATGGAGAAAAACTTCCAACCCAGAATTATTTATTTTGCAAAGTTATCTGTCAAATGTGATGGTCAAATTCAGACTTTTTCAGATAAAGAGAAGCTTGGAGACTTCATAAAAAACTAACGAAATATTGAAAGAAGCTCTTCCACAGAAAAACAAAACCATTAAATGTGTATTTAAAGTGACAGTGCAGGACACATTATCCAAGATTCTAATCAGTTAGGGGAATCACAAAAGTTAATCAAAGCTACAATATTAAAATGAGGGAATCTGGGATCATGTTGTGACAACTCTAACATCATCACATTATAAAAGGGATACACTACAGTAGTTATAGTCATTTCAGATGGAGAGGAAGTTAAAGAGTTCTGTAGTAGTTAAAATTGGTTTTAATCTTAGTATGTTAAGGGGGATGACAGATGTAGCCATAAAGGAAATTAACAATGCATTGTATCAAAATAAGAAACTCAATACAAGAGTCTCAACAAACACAAAACCAACTGAAAAAACAACCCATAAAGAAGAATGGCCGAGAACAGAACATTAAGAGCAATACAGAAAACACCAACATAAAAATAATTATATGAAAATGGTGGCACCAAGCACATAGCTATGAATAATTACACTGAATGTAAATGTACTGAATGCTCCAGTAAAGAGACAACGAGTGACATTCTGGGTCAAAAGACATGACCCATCTATATATTGCTTATAAGAAGCACATCTTACACTTAAAGATATGAACAAATTGAAAATTAAAGAATAGAATAATATACACCCAGCTACAAATAAGAGCAGGTGTGGCAATACTAATCTCAGATAAAATAGATTTTAATGTAAAATCCACTATTGTGGACAAGGATGGTCACTATTCATTGCTGAAAGTTTCAATACTCAAGCAGGACTAACAACATTAAATATGCACCCAATAACAGAATACCTAAATACATTGAACAAATACTGACAACACTGAAAAATGAGATAAATTACTCCACAGTAATAGTTGGAGACTTCAACAGTCCCCTTTCGGTTATGGATAGACCATCCAGATAAAAGCTCAGTAAAGATGTGGAAGATATTGCAACAATCAACCAACTTGACTTTACCAACATATACAGATCTTTTCACCCATCAACAGATAAATACACCTTCTTCTCCAATGCCCATGGAATATTCTCCAGAATAGACCATGTGTTAGGTCATAAAGCAGTTCTCTATAAAATCCAAACCACTGATTTACTGCAAAGTATCTTGGTGGACCATAGAGCTATAAAAGTTGAAATCAATAACAGAAAAATCATAGGTAGAAACTCCAATTTATGGAAACTGAGCAACCCTTTGCTCAGAAAGCCTTGGGTTATAGAAGAAATCAAGGACAAAATAAGAAATTTATGGACTCAATTGAGAATGCAGACACATCATACCAAATCTACAGGATACAGCAAAAGCAGTTCTTAGAGGTCAGTTTATCTCTGTATCTGCATACATCTGGAAAGAAGAAAGGGACCAAATTAAAGAATTAACCTTACAGTTTGAGCAAGTAGAAAGAGAGCAACAGAAGAACCCCTCAGGCACTGGAAGAAAACAGATTATAAGGATTAGAGCAGAACTAAATGAATTAGAGAATAGAAAAACAATCAAAACAATTAACAGAACCAAAAGTTGGTTCTTTGAAAAGATCAACAAAATAGGTAAATCACTGGCTAAACTTACAAAAGAAAAACAGCAAAAGAGACAAGTAACCCGATTAAGAAATGAAATGGTTATGCCCATTCTGTGGTTGTAATTTTATGTTAAAGAGGATTAGGGTCCCTTACTAAGGTCACATCCTTCATCCAATGTAAGGAGAGTTTCCCTGAGATATAGTCTGCAGCACCCTTTATCTTACAAAATATCAAAAGAGAAAGGAGCAGAGAGTTTGTAGCCTCATACCACCAAGAAAGCAGCACCAGGAGGAGAACATGTTCTTTGAACCTGAAGTTGCTGCTGTGAGAAGCTCCTGTTCCAGAGGAATTTCTATGAGAGAGATCTTCTTCCAGAGCCAATATGGACAGAAAAACTTCCCCTGGAGTAGACACCCTGAATTTGGACCTTTCGCTTACTGAGAGGCAATACTTTCTCTTTGTTCAAGTCATCCATTTGTGGTATTTCTATTATAGTAGCACTAGATAACTAAGACATCTTTTCTGTCCGTGGTAACCACCAATGAAATTAATTTTTCTCTGCATGTGTATCATTGTCTTCCTATAAAACAAGGGATATGTAATATTTTTCCTTATATGCTTGACTTATTTCACTTAGCATTGCCCTCCACGTCCATCCATGTTATAACATGTTTTGTAGACTCATCATTATTCTTCACTTTGGGGTTGTATTCCACTTTGTGTATGTACCATAATTTGTGTATCCATTCATCATTTGATAGACACATTTTTTTTCCCCATCATTTTGCTATTTTGAATAAAGCAACAGTGAATGTTTATATGCCTGTTCATGTCTTTATCGGACCCGACTAGAAAGCAATGGGTTGTTGTTGTTGTTAAGCCTGGCAGTGTGGAAACCCTGGTAGTATAGTGGGTTTAGTGCTACAAAAGATTGGCAGTTCAAGTACACCAGGCATTCCTTGGAAACTCTATGGGGCAGTTCCACACTGACCTCTAGGGTTGCTATGAATCTGACCTGGTTTGATGGCAGTGGGCACGGTTTTTCGCTTAAGCCTGGTGGCACAGTAATGAAGTGCTGCACCTGCTAACTAAAAGACCAGTAGTTTGAATCTACCAGATGTTCCTTGGAACAGTTCTATCCTGTCCTATAGGATCACTATGTTTCCTCTCATGTTTGGAAGAAAACTTTGTTAGGTAAGAAATTCTTAGTAGGCTAATGTTTTTGTTCAGTCTTTTGTATATGCTACTCCATTATCTTCTGGCCTCTAAAATTTCTGGAGAGAAATCTGCAGTAATTTTTACGAAAGACTCTTGGTATATTATGTTGTGTTATTCTCTTACTGCTTTTAGAATTCACCTCACGCCTTTGGTTTTTCAAGACTGTTATTAGGATGTGGTATAGAGGATAAAGGACAGATCTGGCCTCGGTGTGTTTCAAGAACAGTCTCCTGCAGCACCATGATCTCCCTTTGCCCGTTCCCAATTCCATGCCCGTGAACTCCCGTGAGCATTTTATTCCACTTTGAGAACTGGACTACATATTCCTTTGATTAGCCCCTTTTCTGGATTTCCTGTTTAGAGTATTGCCCAGTCCCGTCCCAAAACGGCTGCAGTGAACGAATGCTCCTGATGTTAACAGTTGAGTTTTCACAGAGTCTTTCAGTTCTCACTCCACTGCATCCCCATTTCTGGGCTCACTCCAAATCTCCAACAACTCGGCAGCCACTCAGAGTTCTGATATCTCAGTCTATGCTGGGTTTTATTCATTGTTTTGTGGGTTAGTTGCTGCGGGGGGTGGGGGGTGGTAAATGGGAGCATCTACTGACTTTGCCATCTTGGTCCTACCCTTGAAATGTCTTCTCTTAAAGGTTTTATATTGCGCCATGAGCCAGATCCGACTCGACGGCATTTGGCTTGGCTTATTGCCCCTGATAATGTAAAGTCTCCTTCTTTAGAAGTCTCATTAACTTCTCTGAAAAACTAATAAAAAATACATAAAAAGGCATATCTAGCTATCCTCAAGGGAAGAAACTCCAGAGAATACCAATTCAAAGATTTGTGTGTGTGTGTGTGTGTGTGTGGAGACAAACAGGAAGCAATGTAAATGAATGCCTAGTTAAAGACTGCAAGGAAAAGTCATAGGGCTGATTACCTCTTGTGTTGTTTTTAAATATATGGGTTGACACTATTAAATAATACTGACAGAGCAAGTGGGTAGCTTCACATTTGGAGGTTATTAATCTCATTAAAAGATATCAGATAAGTTTTTAGGCATTTTATCAGGAACTCCAGTTGTGTCCCAAGATGAGTTACAAATTAATCATGCAAAAAAGTTCTAGCCCAAACAAGGTTAAGGAAAATTTTCCTTTTCCTGAATGACTCATCCAGAACAGGTTTTGGTAGTAGATGGCATAGCCCAGGAAGCTGAACACTAGACGGTATTCCAGCTTTACAGAAGGATTTGAAGAGAAACATTTTTTTTTTCTCTTTTAAATCTGCCACAGACAAGTAAATCAACAATATTTCTCTTTCTGTCACTAACTGATTTCATATTTTCACTCTTAGGCTTTATGAAAGCCCAAAGAACACAACCAGAGGATTTTATGCTTGTATGTTTTAAAAATATTATGGTGTTTGTGCTACACTGAATCAAAGTGAAGGAGCTCCTAATTCTGATCATAAAACAGCATACCAGTATTACTCACCAGCTTCAGTAGGTGAGCAAAGACTGCTGTTTTAAAAAGTGTCTTTGCGACCTCAGGAAACTCTAGTGGCTTGGTGGTTATAGTGCCAGGGCTGCTAACCAAAAGGTTATCAGTTTGATTCCACTTGGAACTTCTTTGAAACTTTATGGGGTGGTTCAACTGAGTCAGAATCAGAATTGTCTCGATGGCATTAGGTTTTTTTTTGGTTTGTAGCTTTAGATATTCTGGTCTTTTTTTCTTTCCAATTCTGACTACACATACAAAAAGAACAAGCTTCCACACACCAATTCAACTTCCTGTATATACATTCAAATTCATAAGTAAGGAGCTTTACAGAGTTACATTTCCCATGAAACCTAAGACTCTCCAAATATCTAGGTATTGAGATTTTCAGTTTTTTCTTCCTTTATCTAAAGTCAAGATAATTTCACTTGAGATAATAAACAGACTGTTGACTAAAATAGAATATTTGAAGCACATTTTTAAAACCTTTCATTGTTCAAAAAACAATAGTAAAATTGACACATCTCTACTGAAACTATCCAAACGGGGAAAAGTGATCAAGATAGCAAGAGTGAGACTGAGAGAGAGAAGAAATAAATTTGTAAAATAGAAAATGAGGAAAAAGAGATGTAATTACAGACCCCATAAATGTTAAACAAAAATTATGCAAGGGCTATACAGTTTCGTTAGTGAATTAGAAAATGAATAAAGGCTTAGAAAGACATAACTTTATCAAACTGACTACAGAAGAGAATAATTGCTTAGTCTTGTAACCACGAAATAGTTAAAAATCTTCCTGCCAAAACTGCACAACCAGAAGAGAAGGAATGTGAAAGATGACACATTGTGAAAAATGTAACCAATATCACTGAACAATTTATGTAGAAATTGTTAAAAGGGAATCCAATTTCATGTGTAAACTTGAACTTTAAACACAATAAAATGCTATTAAAAAAATCTTCCCATCCATCATAAATCTCAGAATCCAGTGATTTTTTTTCAATATGGTGCTATTTGAAGAAACAGATGATTACGATCTCACACAACTAATTCCAGATAATAGCAAAAGAAGGATATAAATTCCAACAACATTTATATAAAGCGAGGTGCAATAAATGTAATACTAGAATCTGATGAGAATGTAAAATAACAGGAATTTTCAGTCTAGTCTTACTCATGAGCATAGATACAAAAGTCCTGAAGTAAATATTAGCAAACGAAATTTAACACTGAACAGAGAAGTTGATACACCATAAACAAATTAAGTTCAAGTAAAATATGCAAGATTGGTTTAATATTTTAAAACTAAATAATTAACCATATGACTATATTAAAAAGACATCATCCGAAATAATAAAGAAAATATATTCAATAAAATTCAACATTCATGGGTGATAAAAATATAGCAACTAACAAAATAACTTTTTAATCTGATTAATAAAAAAACATATAGTAAATCTTATTCATAATAATGAGACATCAAAAACATTTCTTTACGATCAAAGAAAAGGTCAAAGACTACAAATTTCTGAACTCAATATCATGTTGGTAATTCAGGCTGCAACAACAAGGTGAGAAAAAAAATTGAAACGGAAGGAAAACTTCTATCATTGACTGCCGATGACAAAATTATCAGTGTGTAAAACTCCAGTGAAGGACAGATGTATTATTAGAATTAATAAGGGAATTAGGAAGGTCACTGAATTAAAAAAAAAATAATGTACAAATTCCAATTAAATTTTCTTACATCTGAAACAAAAAAAGCATATAATTAAAAAATATGTAACACTTGGGTGTAAAATCAAACTCATTGTCATTGACTTGCTTCTCACTGAGAGCAACCCTATAGGACAGAGTAGAATGCCTACCCGCCAGAAGCTTGGAGGCAAAATGCAAAGGCAAACGACAGGGAAGTCCTATTTTATACCCATCAGGTAGATATAAAGGGAAAACTTGGACAATAATGAGTTGATATGGACATACAGCAATGGGAACTCTCAAACTCTGAAGGCATTAATATAAATCGATATAAGTACTTTAGAAAACAGTTTGGCAGTGCTTTGTGAAACTGAAATGTGTATTCCTCATAGGTTAGTAATTTTATAAGAAATTTTACATATTTTTTAAGAGTTATACACAACTACATACATTGTGACAGCAAACTATTTGGAACCACACAAATGTTCACTTGAAAGCATGTAGAAAAACGAAGTGGAATGTGTTAATGTAACACTAGACAGAACTGAAAAGGTATGAACTCTAAAGCAGTATCCACCAACACTGATGGATGTCAGAAAGAAATATATTACGAGAAGGAAACAAGTTATCAAAGAATTCCTACAGTATAATTCCATTAGCCTCAATTTCAAAAACATGAAAGAACTAAATAGGCTGTTACTGGCAATGTATTTTAAAACTGTAACATTCAGGACAATGGTTAACTCAGGTCATCATTCAGATGGATTCTGGAGAATAACTGGTGCATACAAATTTTCAAACTTTTGGTTAGCAATTGAGGTCTTAACCACTGCGCCATCATGGCTTCATATATTTATTATTTTATACATATTATTATATATGTATAACCAAACCAGACCCACTGCCATGCAGTCAGGTCCGATTCAAAGCAACCATAGAAGTCAGAGTGGGACTGCCCCACAGAGTTTTCAAGGAGCACCCACTCGGTGGATTTGAACCTCTGACCTTTTGGTTAGCAGATGTAGAACTTAATCCACTATTCCACCAGGGTTTCCATTATATATGTATAGTCTATGTATACTTATATAACGCATACACATATATATACACCATGTATATATATACACACAACATATATATATGTGTGTGTGTATACATTTATACATGTATGCACATATATTCCTATACATATATGTGTGTATATTAATTAGCAGAAAACTTGATCATGGTTGCTAAGCTTCCTGAGTTAGCAGACTTACCTGATTTTTCCTCTGATTATTTCAGTGTATATAATGGCTACTCTGGAATGGTTCAAGCTTTTATTTTGAAGACAATTATTTTAGAAAAAATTGTAAAGAAAAAGGAACATGCCATCAAAGCCCTCACCTTTACTCTGTTATTTGGTGCATTATCCAGCAGACCAGGCTCGTCAAAATAAACAAACTCAGAGATTAAATTTGTTTTCCTGCATTAGGAGAGAATTAAAATGGATCAGGATACATAGAGGAAGAAACTAGAATGAATAAAAATAATCTATCATTCTGTTTAACAATCAGAAGAAACTTATAGATTTACTGTACTTTCTGAGGCTGCATAGATTTAATCAATAATTGCAAAGCAAAAACAGTGAATGTTTTTAATATGCATTTGAAAAGCTTTTTGCAACATCAAACAAGTTTGAGTGGAGGGAGAAGCAAACTGACCATGGAAACTATGGGTCATTTGAAACTCTTGATTCGATAAAAATACGTTAGCCATGAAATAAAAGTTATCAATAACCTTTCTTCTTTCTGTCTTCTGTGCACACGTTCACAGATGAAAATCCTTTTGTGGCTGTTACGCTGTAGTCTCATTACCCTTGATGTCTTGAATGTTGTCAAAATGTCTTCCTTTTGACATTGCCTTTATCCTTGGGTAAAAAAAATAGTCTTTGGGGGCCATATCAGGTGAGTAGGAGGGTGTTCCAGCACAGTTATTTGTTTACTAGTTAATCACATCCTCACAGACAACTATAAAATTAAGCTTGAAAACCTGCCACCTTGCCACTGTGCGCAATGGCTGTTTCAGAAAGAGTTCCAAAACTGCTTTGAAGGGTGAACTAGGTGCTGGCATTGGTGTGTAACTTCCCAAGAGGAGTACTTTGAAGGTTACCATACTGTTATTCAGCAATGAGGTATGTAGCACTTAGAGCAATTAAGTTTGCAGACTTAATTGTCATACCTCATATGTCAAGAAATTTGGAAGACAGCTACCTGGCTCACCTACTGAAAGAGATCTGTATTTATTTCTGTTCCCAAGAAATGTGTTACAACGAAGTGTAGAAATTATTGAACAATATCGTTAATGCCACATGCAAGTGAAATTTGCTGAAGATCACTCAAAAGCAGCTTAGCAGTACATCAGCAGGGAACTGTCAGAAATTCAAGCCAAATTTAGAAGAGGATGTGGAACCAGAGATATTATTGGTTGTGTCAGATGGATCCTGTCTAAAAGCAGAAACTACCAGAAAAATGTTTATCTGCGTTTCATTGACAATGCAAAGGCATTCAACTGTATAGCTGATAGTAAATTATGGATAGCATAAAAATAGGAATTCCAGAATACTTAACTGTACTCATATATAGCATATACATAGATCAAGAAGCAGTCTTTGAAACAGAACAAGTGGATACTGAATGGTTTAAGTAAGGAAAGGTATGTGTCAGTGTTGTAGCCTTTCACCATGCCTATTCAATCTGTATGCTGAGCAAATAATCCAAGAACGTGGGCTATGTGAAGAAGAATGGGGCATCAGGATTGGAGGAAGACTCATTAACCACCTGCAATACGCATATAACATAACCTTCCTTGCTGAAAGTGAAGAGGACTTGAAGTGCTCTTTGATGAAAATCGAAGACTACCACCTCCAGTGTGTATTACAACTCAACACAAAACACAACAACAACAACAACAAAACCCTCACAATTGAATCAATAAGTAACACATGCTAAGTGGAGAAAGACTGAAATTTTCAAGGATTTCATTTTACTTGAATGCCATGGATATAGCAGTCCAGGAATCAAAAAGACTCAGAACATTGGGCAAATCTGCTACAAAAGGCCACTGTAAAGCAAAAGTGTCACTTCAAAGGCTAAGGAGCACCTACCTGAAGCCATGGTGTTTTCAGTCATTTAGCGCATGAGAAAGCTGGATAATGAATAAGGAAGACCAAAGAAGAACTGATGTCTTTGAGTTGTCTGCTAGCGAAGACTACTGAACGTATATCACTGACTACCAAAAGAATGAACAATTTTGTCTTGGAAGAAGTAAAGCCAGAATGTCTCTTAGAAGAACAAAGTGATGAGACTTTGTCTCATATACTTCAGGGGTGTTATCAGAAGAAATCAGTCCATAGAAAAAGACAATACACTTGGTAAAGGAGAGCGCTAGCAGAAACAGAGGAAGAACCTCAGTAACAGGGATGACACTGTGGGTCCTTCAACGATGGGCTCAAGCACAGCAAGGACTGTGTGGATGACTCAGGCAGTGTTTCCTTCCTTAGTACACAGTTGCTATGAATCAGAACTGATTTGACAGTACCTACAAACAACAGTAGTTACAGGTTAAGCTCTGAAAAATGAATAGAACTTTATTTACTCATTTAATAAATAGCTCATCTGTTCTCCTCATCTATTTCATACCTGTGAAAGGCCCAGGGAAGGGAAGGGAGCTCAAATCTTAGGATTTCTGATATAATCCTTGACTTATTTTTCAGTTCTACTTATACACACACACACACACACACACACACATTCAAACACAGAGAGAGAACAAGAATCTCATATAGGCAGAAATAAGAGAGCAAAATAAACAAAACCTTCAGCATCTTTGGAGAGCCAATAACTTGAACAATGATGGGAGAAAGTAGTCAGGATAAAATTAGATGGACATCATTCTGATTCTTTACTCTTTGCACATATCCAGTCAGTCTGAATGTCAGCTCAAGGAGAATTTATTTGTTACTAGATGCTCAGACATGGTTCTCTCCAGTGCTGGAACCCGTCATGACATTACCCATTCCTATGATTTATAGTGCCTAGGTAGTGCAGATAGTCATAGTCTAGACAGAGAAAAAGAAATGAATATTTTAAATCATTATAGTTCTTACTGATTCCCTTCTGAGTTACCTATAGGAGATACCCACTTGATGTATATTTAGTTCCAATAATTTCCAAAAACTGGGATACAAATCATTTAGAAGAAGTTCTAGAAACACAGCAGCAAGCATCTTCTTTCCAAAGCTACTGTTAGTGACTCTAGTTAACAATACACAATATCAGCTACCACCTCACTCACAGGGCAGGAGTAACCCAACTATAGAATCAAAATGATAATAAAGTGCTCTTTAGACCATGGCAGCTTCTCAGTTGTTCTAGATTCACTGAAATGAATGAGTGGGAAATCTCCCATGTGGAAACTGCTGCTGCTGCCATGGATATATTGGCAATAGATTTAAGAATATGCTAAAGTAAACAGAATCATATCAGAGAGAAAGCTGCCTAGCTACAAGCTAATTTTTTATTCTGGTGAGTTTCATGAATTATTAAAATGATGAATTATGAATATTTTAAACTTTACATAATATAAATAAGATTTTTTAAAAAAATCTAAGACACCAGGGATTCTACATGATTCTATAGCTAGTCTATTAATGCATTTAATAGCATTTTATCAATGCTTAGATGAATCCTTAAGAATAATATTTAGTTTCAAAAGACAAGTGCTTTTTTAAAAAACAGGGCATTAGTAATGAATATCTTTGTAAAGATATTTCATTTTAATTTATTATTGAATTGTAACAGATTATATGATAATTTATTATCTGGATACTAAAGGGATGATCTTTTGCTGTCTTCATGGTAGATATATTAAGATCCTATTTGAAGGGTTCACTTTTGGTGACAGACTGTCAGGTTGATAAATGCATCCATTCAATGTTGTTTTTCAAGTTTCTGATTTGTAACAATGAGGTTGTGTGAAGATCTTCTGAATCCTCTTGGAACACTGCATCATAAAATTATTGCAGGAAGGACAGACCTAGTAAAGCTAAAATGATCATGTGACTTTGAGTGACAACTATTACGGGAGGTGAGAGCACTTCAAGGTTGACTAAAGTTCTCTAGAGCCAAGTGAGCCAAGTGCCGTTGTTCTCTAAGACGTGTTTTAAGCTTGCAACCAAAATTTTATTTCATTAGGAGGTTACATGTGGCATTTTTGGTTAGTAGTTATGTACTTTCTTACATTTTTATAGCACTTTATATACCCCTTGTGTTGTACACTAACTTGTATTGATTTAACCTGTTTGCCAAAATAAAAACAAACAAATAAGTAGTTCATTTTCTCTTCATTCAGTAAGTACATGTTCCAGAGTGATTAGGAGAAGAGAAAAATGCATTTGTTCTTCTTTCTATAGATTCTATGTACCCCTCTGTATTTAAGCTCTCACCTCATTGTGTAAGCCTGCATTTTTCATGCAATCAGCTCTCAAGCCAACATTCTCCATCTCATTCTCAAGTGAAGAAATCAGAGGTCTGTCAAAACTGGAGGAAATGCTGACTGTGCTGAACAGTCAGCTGAGATGTGACCATGCTGGTACTCTCATTGTGTGTAAGGGATGCTATGAATTAGAGGTGCAGAAAAAATAAGGGATGGCAAGTTAACTTTGAATTTCAGGGAAACAAGACAGATATTTTTTTATTGTAAATATGTTTTTAATTGCTGTATTTGGCAACACTACTATGAATTCTGTATTTCAAGGAAGATATAAATGATATTTTAAAATGGTAATTTTGACTCTACTTGATTTTCACTATATGTACTTACTTTTCTAGTGCTGCTGTAAAAACACCACAGGTAGATAGCTTTAAAAAGAGAAAATTTATTCTGTCATAGTCCAGTAGGCTACAAATCCAAACTTAGGGCATCAACTCTAGGGAATATCTTCTTAGGCTAGCTCTTGAGGGAGGTCCTTGTTGTCAATCTTCCCTTGGACTGGCAGTTTCTGAGGCATAGGAACACTGGGTCCAATGGACATGCTCTGCTCATGGCACTGCTCATTTCCTGACAGTATGAGGTCTCCATGTCTGCTTGCTTTCCTTTCCTTTCCTTTATATACCAAGAGATTCCCTCAAGGCACAATACAATCTTACACACTGAGTCCTGTCCCAGGAACACAACTGCTGGCACACCCAACCTCATTAGCATTATAGAGACAGATTTTATAGCATACAGGGACTTCGCACAATGCCTGATCAAATTGCTAAACACATTTTTTGGAGGACACAATTCAACCAACAACAGTGATGATTTCCTGTCCAAAAAATCGTATAAGATAAGGCCATCTCTATGTTTATACAGTTCATCCTGGTCATTGTTCCACTTGATCTTCACAGCTGCTGTCCTGGGTGAGAAAAAGTCTTTTTTATATATCCCCATTCTAAAAATGGTAATGGATGGTGGGGATTAGATGGTAGACTAAACACATGTCTTCTCAATTCCCTCTGAGAACTACGGCCTAGAATAGTAAGTAAGTGGAGCAGTGTGGACACTCTGGGAGTCTTAGGATCTGTTGGAGGGTTGTAAGATTGGACTGGATGACAGGAAAGGGGAAACTACCTCAGTCAGAGGTGAGGCAGTGGCACACTGAGTCCTGCTTCTGCTGACATAATTTGAGAGGAATACAGGTAAGGATGTCTTCTTTGTTATCTGGGAGGTGGGGACTGGGTCTACGACACCTGTGAGCCTGGAACAAGCCAGTTATACATTGAATTGCAGTGCTTAAGTCAATAGCATATACTGCAGCTGAAAGACTGTTACTTGGGACAGCCACATCTTGAGAACCAAGCTGCTGACTGACAGTGGCAATAAAGCTTCCCCTCTCTTTTCTGAGCTGTGCCATAGATTCTGCTGACTCATTGCAGGAAAGGTGGCTAAGGCAAGACAGCATCTTGGTCAGCTGAGAGGCAGAATCAGCCATGCCTAAGGTCTCAGCTGGGGTTAATTCTCATGCAGAGCAACAAGGCCCATCTGGATGGTGCTTCTCCAGCAGAAAAGCAGTTTATTTAAGACTGTCCTACCTAGGGATCATCATGGGGTCTGGTGACCAAGAGTGGCAGTGCCCTAATCCCTTCCTTCTTTGAGCCACATCACAGAGTCTGGGAGTAGCCCACAAGGTGATGTCATTGTCAGCCAGGAGGGGGGCCTGTCATCCCTGAGTGCCAGGCTGCTTTTGGCAGCTTCTGAACAGTGCCTCTAAGCCTCTAAGCTTGAAGGCAATTTTAAAGTTAAATGCATCTAGACAGTGCAGTGATCCTGGGCACACGAGTGTGGTGGCATCCTCCTCTCCTCCCTTCCATGAGCTACAGAATAGTGAGCTACTGACATAATGACAGAGAGTCACCACAAGTAACTCACCACCTTTAGCAGACAGGAGGTGGGGCTTGCCACTCCTGAGAAGCCAGCTGGAGCCAACCACTAGAGAACACAGAGGTTACTGGTGACAAAATCTAGTAGTGCCCTAATTCCACTCTTAGAACTATGTCACAACATCCACTGATATAACACAAGAGAAACTCAGTAGCTTCTTGATGGTGCGAAGACAACAATCAATATTTAACCGTTTAAACAAGTGGACCACTGTGGCTCTGGAAAACCCTCAAAATAAAGAATCAGAAAACTTCCCAGAAGAAGCCTTTCTGAAATTATTGGAGGTAGAATACAAAAGAATTATGTAGAGAGCCCTCCTAGAGATTAAACAAAATGCAGCAGAATGGAGTCAAAAATTATGTACCCTATATGAACTACTGACCCCCAGACTATTCAAGGAGCACCTGATCAGTTCTACCCTGGCCCCTAGGGTTGCCATGAGTTGGATCCAACCCGACGGCACTTGGCTGGCTTGGCATATGAACTGCTAGAACATCAACAATCTGAAATATAGCAGATCAGTAATAAAATTACAGATTTACACAATTCAATGCCAAGCTGAAAGAGCAGGGTTGAGGAATCGGAAGGCAGAATTAGTGAGCTGGAAGATAAAGCAATTGCCACCAGCATTTATGAGGAGGAATCAGAGAAAAGAAATAAGAAAAATGAAGAAGCATTAAGATACATGTTGGATTCTATCAAGAGGAAAAATCTATGAATAATTGGAGTTGCTGAACAGGAGGTATAGCTGAAAATACAGGGAGAATTATTGAAGACTTGCTGACAGAAAACTTCCCAGACATCGTGAAAGAAGATAGCAGAGATATCCAAAATGCTTACAGAATGGCACAAAAACTAGACCTGAAAAGAAAAATACCAAGACATATTATAATCAAGCTTACTAAAATGATACGCAAAGAGAGACTCTTAAAGGCAGTAAGACTTAAAACAAATCTAATGTACGAAATGAAGCTCTGTAGCCTTTCATCTGACTTCTTGGCAGAAATTATGTTGGCAAGAAGGCAGTGGGATGGCACATACACAGCCTTGAAGCAGTAAAACTTCCAACCAAAATTTATATATCCTGCAAAGCTGTCTTTCAAGTATGAAGGTGAAATAAAGACATTCACAGATAAATGGAAGTTTAGAGACTTTGCAAAAACCAAACCAAAACTACAAGAAATCCTGAAAGAAGCTCTTTGTTTAGAAAAACAAAAACAACAAATGTGTAACTAAGGATGCAAAACAGGACACAGCATCTACAACTCTATTCAGCTAGAGAAGTCACAGATTTCAATCAAAGCTAAAATATTAAAAGAAGGGAACCAGTGATCTTAACTCGAAAACTATGATATCATCACACAATAAAGAAGGATACAGTGGTTACAACCCTTTCAGACAGAGAGGAAATTAAAAAGACATACAGAAGCTAAAGATTGGCTTAAACTTAGAAAACTAAGGGGAATCAAAAGGGTAGCCTCAAAGCAAACAAACAATGCAACATATCAAAATAAGAAACAATAGAGGAGTCTCAACAAACTCAAAACCAACACTGAAAAAGATGAAAAGTCAACCCATGTATGGAGCAGAGTGGAATGGTGTGCTGTCACCAAACAGGGAGAGCAGTGGAGGCTGCATAGAGGTGGGCATGTAAATTTATACGGGAATGTACATTTTCACTCAGTCATATCAAATTAAAAAAGTTAAAAAAAAAAGAAAAATGACCCAGAACAGAACATTAAGAAAAACAAAGAAAACATCAACAACACAAATGTAAAGGCATTAAAAGGACAGCACTACACACATGTCTATTAATAATTACACTAAATGTAAACATACTGAATGCTCCAATAAAGAGGCAGAGAGTGACAGCCTGGATAAAAAGATACGATCTGTCTGTATGTTGCTTACAAGACACACTTGAGACTCAGATATGGACAAACTGAAAATTAAAGGATGGAAAAATAGATACTAAAAGAAGAGTAGGAGTGGCAATGCTAACCTCAGATAAAATAGATTTTAATGTAAAATCCTTCATTGTGGACAAGGATGGTCACTCTTTATTACTGAAAGGTTCAATTCGTAAGCTGGATATAACAATATTAAACACTAATGCACCTAATACTAGCACATCTCAATACATTGAACAAACACTGATAGTGTTGAAAAATGAGATAGGTCACTCCATAATAATAGTAGGAGACTTCGACACTCCACTTTCAGTAATGGACAGATCGTAAGACAAAAGCTCCGTAAAGATACAGAAGATCTAATTGTGACAATCAACCAACTAGACTTCATAGACTTCTATACCTTTGCATTTGTGAGTGAACTCATTCTCAGTATTCTTTATGCCTGTCAAGGTCGGCTCATCCAACCCATTTTCAGTTAAACACTGAGTGCCTTTTCTAGTAGATAATATTCTCT
This sequence comes from Heterohyrax brucei, assembly GCA_028571685.1. Classification (NCBI taxonomy): domain Eukaryota; kingdom Metazoa; phylum Chordata; class Mammalia; order Hyracoidea; family Procaviidae; genus Heterohyrax; species Heterohyrax brucei. The sequence continues at coordinate 180,037,580 of CM053141.1, forward strand.
CTTCTTCACTGGGGGTAGATGAGAACTTACAGGTACAGACTTACATGAAGCAAAACTTCTAGGACTACAGAGATAGAAAAACCACCAAGAGAATAGAAGCCAGGGAAGAAAGCAGCCAAACTGAAGCAGAGAATTCTTATGACGGAAGAATAGGAATTGGGACTTTAAATTTTTTGATAGTAGAAAAATGTGACCTTCACTGATCAAAAGAAGAAAATTTTACACATTCTTTGGACATCAAATATTGTATTGAAATCTGATACTTCAATGAGGGAGAAACGTGCTGCTTAAAGTTCTTCTGAAATCCACACTGGACATAAAACTCGAGTCTAAAAATATTCTTAGTATAAATAAATTTACAGGCTCTCAGCTCTGGAAGAACTTTCAAACAGATCAAAACACAACCCTACATCACCCCAGTTTTCCCTCTTCTGTGTTACTGGCATAGAAAAGAAATTTTCATTTTTTTTACTTAAAGAAAGAAACAGAGGCTAAGAAGAATTACTGAGCACAGATTCAAATGAACAGAGCTGATGAAGTGGAAATGAATGTGCTTGAATTAATCATAATGCTTTAATCAGGGTTTTCTAATGCTGGTTAATTGCATCCACAAAATACAGCACCAAATGAATTTGGTGAATTGTTCAGGAGAGTTACAGACCCCAGATAGGACTCTGTTTTGAATAAGGGTGATGTGCAAAAATTGACCAGTTGCTGCTGAAGCTGCTGTTTGCCCAAGTGACTGAATTATCTTGGTTATCAGTCAACACAATTTAATTATAAGCAGAAATTAAACTTATATCACGAAGCTACCATAGTCAATTTCATTTGTTTTCCTAAGTAATTCCTTTCCCAAGAGATGCTAGACAAGTCCCATGATTGAAAGTAAATTATCCTTTTTCAGCATGGTTTCCATTAATTTCATTCTACTGCATGTCAGTTATGACAGTTCATCCCCCGTGACATTGGGATGTCTATTTGTTTGCTGTGATTTGGGTCTTCAACATAATAGTAGGGGGAGTTAAGTACATCCCTCATTCAGAAACATCACTCTGGCCATTGGACAGACCCTAAAATTTCTATCACTAGTTCTTTGCTCTGGCTAAGCATGTAAGAGAGTCCTATTTTATCCTGCTGGTATGATATAAAGGGTTATGTTCTAATCACTGAATTTATTATTGACAACAAACCATTTTATCAACTGAAACCAAATAATAATTTTTTTCTCAACAAAATATTCATTTAATTCCACAGTAAAGACCCTCTGGTGAAAACACATGTTGTTAACATTTATAAACTACTGTGGTCTCTATAAACCTCCCCAGATTAAGTTGTTTCAGCATCTAAGTTCATGAGAGCCAGCTCATTTTGAAAAATTCTGACTCTTATTCAGGACATGAGACTTTTATCAACAAAAGTCTAATCTTCTGAATTCTTTAAAAGCCTTGAGTTTTCAGATCTTTGAGACTGATAGCTGTTGTTGTTAGCTGTCCTGAAATCTACTCTGATACACAATGACCCTATGTAAAACAGAACAAAGCACTGCCTGATCATTGGTATGGTGAGTTCATCATTGTAGCTATTGTGTAGTTTTGTCCAACCTAAACCAATAAAAACAAATCCACTACTGTCAAGCTGATTCTGACTCATGGCAACCCTATAAGAAGGAATAGAGCTGCCTCATAGAGTTTCCCTTGAGGGTTTGGTAGATTCAAACTGCCAAAGCCAAGTGCCATGGAGTAACTGCCTACCTTTTAATTACTGGTGGTAACACTTAACCATTACACTACCAGAGTTTGTTCCTCCAACCTAAGGGGCTCATACTGCAGTGCTATATAGGTAAATATATTTTGTAATTTAGTTTTTTCTCAGAATTACAGATTTATTTAAATGTCTCTCTTATTTTCCATTTTGCACAAACATTAACTGAAAAAAAATATTGAATTGTGTAGTCTTCAAAAATTACTAGGTTGTTTTATATTATTTTTCCATTAAAAATGTACAATATCATTTTTTAAAGTTGTCTATGGTTTTCACTGCTTCATTTTTAGAAGTAGATCACCAAGATTTTCTCTCTGGTCTGTCTTATTATGGAAGCTCTGTAAGCTGGTTACCATGGGTGACCTGGTATTTAAAATACAAATGGCATAGATTCTAGCATCATAGCAACATGTAAGCTACCAAAGTAAGACAAACTGACAGATGGGGATGACTGACACTGATCCCGATGACATTATACCCTGAAATTCTAGTATATATTACTTTGTACTTCTTTGAGTCTCCAAGGAGTGACAAAATATGTAGACTGGTAGAGTTCTTCTCTGTTGTAGTATGGTGAATGACCTCAATCCGTCAGCCTGAATAGTCAAAAAAGTTAACGCACTGTGGAGGCAGGGGTGTGGTGGGGAAAGCATGGCAGGTGGAGACAGAAGAAGTGGAAATTTATGGAGCAATTGTATAAGCCAAGGGCATCCTAAGGTCTGTCATTTAAAACATAATCATCTGACCTATCTAAAAATAACTTGAATAGCTTTGTTTATTAGTTTGTTCTTAAAGTCTATTGTTTGTTTGCATCATCTTTTCAGAGTCAAGACACCAGAAGACAAGCGTCTGTCAATTGCCTGTATTCAGTGTTGTTCAATTAGTTTGGCTATGTTACATCAAAGCATTCATTTTGGTCTGCAAAAGCCTAGGTATTGGGTTATAATACAAGTCTGGTTTTGTCCCAATCAATAACGCTTTATTCTGTAAAATAGGATTCCTTCTATACATAACATGATATGGGTAGACTATTTTATTGATCACCAATGTAGCCTTACTTTCTAGTTTCTTCAACATCTTTTTTTGGTCACCTCAATCCTGTTAAGTAACAAAGAATTTCTCACTATGATGTTCAACAGTTTAGGGCTGAGTTCTTTGAAGGGGTGTTTTCTACGAACTGACAGACAGTAGTAAGAAGTGAATTTCAATTTCCTCATCTGTCAGCTAACGCCTAACCTGTATCTTCACAGAAAAGTCATAGGATCAAAACAATGTCTTCTCGTAATACATAAGAAAGAACAGACCAAGCCAAACATTCTTTTCTGTTTCATTTATTTATTTATCGTGTTATTAAAAACCATAGGTAATGTTGGTGTGCCAGCTACTGAGGTAGATTGTTTTCAAACATGGCTAAATTATTTCTTCCATACTTTACAGTGTGTCTTTGAAGCTCTTACCTTTAAGAAGTGGAGTCTTGTTTTTACAACCCTTAACACAAGTTGACCTTGTGATTGGCTTTGACCAATAGAATGTGGTAGATGCAACATCCCATATCTGAGTTCCAAAGCCAGGCCTAATGAAGATGTGCAACATTTTTTTTACCCCCTTGGGAATGCTGTCTTGGTATCATCATACCTTGAAGGGGACTGGAATGCAAGACCATGTGGAGAAGGAGACTCACACTCTCCCAGCTATCCTCTCTTAGTCCAGCCCTCAGCTGATTCTTCAGCTGCATACATCTTCCCAGTGAGCTCAGGCAAGATGAGAACTGTCCAGGAAATACACAGAATCTTGAGAAATAATAAATTTGTTGTTTGAAGCTAGCAAACTTTAGGATAACTGATTTTGCAGCAGTAGATAATTGACAACCATTGTGATGAGCATTAGCAGTGAAAGACAAAGAAAATACCTGTTTTGTTGGTCTGTATTTCCATTTCAAATATTATAAATTTGTTTTGCAACTAAAACATAGCCTATGTGCATTCCTTTATGTTAAATAAAAGAATGACAGGTAAAAACATTAATAATTTGCTGGTGGTTATCCCTGATACTTGGTAGGGAATGTACTTCATTTTGTGGCTAAAATTTTGAACACTTACTGTTACAAAAGGTACAGATATGTTTACGTGTATTAGGCTATTTAACAAGCACAACACTCCTATGCAATATGTATCATTATTCTTTTCACTTTGCATAAGAGCAAACTGAAGTGCAGAGGTAATGATAGTTTTATCCAAGATCACACAGCTAGGAAGCAGTGGGGTTGAAATTCCAACTCAGTCACTCATGTTCCTAAGATTATACCCTCAACTTCTGCATTAGAATGGAACAAGACAACAAATGTAATTAAATAGAAAGTGCCTAACTCAATGTCCTTGGGTGATTTGGGAAACATTCATTTTTACTATGAAGTTTGAGATGAGAAGCAAGTTTGAATAAACCAGTAAATCCTTAAATACCCCCATTCCATTTTCCCAAAAGTGAATATAGAAATTTTCTAGTTTTTTCATAACTCAGACTTTATGTCAAGGTAACCTATCCAACAGATATAACTATTACTTCACTAGAGATTCAGTTATTCCAGAGACCAAGCTACATTTTATGTTCTAGAGTAAAATATACTTATTTTGCCCACTAGTAATCAGAGAACCTACAAAATATACGATACTTGATTACCTACATTGTAGTTTATTTGTTTTTTTTTATCAGAACAGTATTTAATTTTATCTCGAAGTGTGAGTTTTTTGGAACTTAGCTTCACTGCATTTTTTTTTTTCTTTTAAGATATATGTTTTACAAAGACTTTAACAAAGAGCAGCCCCCTTTTCATCTTGGCTGATGATTCACACATATCAACCTGAGGGCTGGCTGCTAAACCTTGCAATCTCCTGTGATCCTCACCAGAAAACACATGTGCGTGCATATAAGCATATACATACACACACATACACATTCCAAAGCCCCCAAAATATTTGCTGAATCATAATCTTCAGACGCGAGTATCAGAGATATTGAATATGCTCTTTAGATAATTCTGAAGATCAATCAAATATGGGATACCTGACCTAGGCCTTGATACTGTCAACTGATCTTGCACATTCTGAGGTTATACTAGATCTGACAATTAAGTTTGCAAACTTGCCATCATGTGCTTACGTTGGCAACACTGTACAAAAAACTTGGTGAGGTTTCGTAACCTCCATATATCAGTGTCTGATAGCTGTGTTTGTGTCAATGTGTGGTGGTGTCTTGTTGATTGGCATTTGTCATTGTTGCTGCCCATTTTTAAGTGCCATCATGAGAATGTTGAACTTAAATTAGAGCAATGAACAAACTTTAAATTTTTTGTTAAACTTGACAAGAGTGCGAGTGAAATCAGCGACATGTTAGTTCAATTTTGTAAGAATGATGCCATGAAGAAAACCTCAGTGCAGAAAAGGATTAAATGTTTTTCTGAGGAAAAAGGAAGCATCACTAATGAAGTGAGGTCAGATGGCCAGTAAGAAGCAGAACTGATGAAAATATTGCAAAAATTTGTTCAACTGTGTGTCAAAATTATCAGCTGCCTCTGAGAAACATAGCCGACAAGTTAACATCAATAGAGAAATGGGAAAATCTTAACTGAAAATCTTGGCAGAGAAAGGTAGATGCAAAAATAGTCCCAAAAGAGCTCACCAATGAGCAAAAGCAAAGGAGAATCAAAGTTGGCCAAGACCTTTTGCAGAGGTGAGATGATATTTTGGAGCATGTTATCACTGGTAATAAAACATAGACATAACAACAGGACCCTGAATCACAGCATCAAAATGCACAATGGAAGTCAGCTACTTCTCCATGAGCAAAAGAGTTCTGCCTGTCCAAGTAAAAAGTCACAATAATGCCGCTAATCTTTTTTGATATCAGAGGAATTGTTCATTATGAATGTGTACCAACTGGACAGTTAACCAACTTTACTTTTTGGAAGTGTTGAAAAGGCTCCGTGAAAACAACCTGAACTTTTCGCCAGCAACTCATGGCTCTTGCATCATGACAATGCAACAGCCCATACAGCATTGCCTGTGAGGAACTTTTTTAGTCAGTAAACAACTGGATTGGAATACCTTCCCTACTCACCTGATCTGGCCCTCAGTGACTTTTTTTTTTTTACCAAAAGGTAAAGGAAATATGGAAAGGAAGGCTTAGATGACATTCAGGACACCAAGGGTAATACGATGACTGCTCTGACGGTCATTCCAGAAGAATTCCAAAACTGCTTTGAAGGGTGGACTAGACTTTGGTGTCAGTACATGGCTTCCCAAGGGGAGTACTTTGATGGTGACCTTAATTATATTCACCAATGAGGTATATAGCACTTTTTCTAGGATGAGTTTGCCAGCTTAATTGTCAGGCCTCCTACTGAGAGGTTGTTGGAGATATCTATTCTTTATTTGAAATAAAAGTACTTAAGAAAATTGATTTCCTGAGGTTCATATTTGAAGTTATTCTTTTTTGAATATCTCTTTTTCTTATCCCAGAGACTTGGCATCTCTCGCTGTGACAACCTGCTCCTGAATATGTTAAAATGAGCAACTGATGAACTACTGATACAAATGGCAATTGATAGGAGCGAATTACAATGTATGTGTACGTGCATGTATGCATAAGTATATGCATATATAAACATATGTATGTGTATGTGTGCGTGGGTATTACACATATAAACATATATAATCAATGTTCTCCAACCTAGTAAATAATCAGATAAATATAGATTTTAAAAGTAAGGTAGACACATGCATACGTATTTGTAATTCATTATACTCATGAAAAGTCTGAGCCGTCTAGTGTTGGCAAAAAATGAAAGAAAATGAGCATTCTTGGATACTTCTGTGGGTATGACCAACTGATATTCCGTTATTCCATATCCATTCCCTACCGCTTTATTCCTTGCCTGAGTCAATTTTAGAGACTTAAAAAGCAAATACTTGTTTTTCTCAGCCTTCTTTGAAGCTGTGGTGGTCATGTAACACACTTATAATCAATAATATATATAGATAAAAAAGTCTGCTGTGGAGGCACGTGGGAGAGTGAGTATTCATTGACAAAGGAGAGTTGTAGAGGGTGCCTTTATTTTTGGCTTCAGTCTGTTTTGAATACAAACATGATGCCTGAAACAATGACTGTCATTTTGCCATAATCAAGAAATGGCCAAGGAACTCACTGACATGCATCAGTGGCACTCATAAGCTGTTGAAAAAAGTATTATAAGCTGCCCACCATCAGACTTACTCTTTTGTGAGGGAAACAAACCCTTATTTATGTAGCTTGTTTTTAATCAGGAATTTTTGTTTAGTGCAAAATTTCTATCAGCCACAGTGAGATTTTGAATTGCTAAAGTGTGTTTGGCACAAAATTTTTCAGAACATATCAAGTTTTTAATGCACTAAATATTATTAATGAAATTTCATATCTCAGTTGTAAAAAATTATCCTAAAAAAAGATATGTATATAAAAGACATGCATAAAATAATATGTATTTTGGCATTGTTTGAAATATTAAATAATTGGAAGTTACTTGTATGTTAACCAATAAATTGTAGTGAGGTGCTTTAAGTTGGTTCTGACTCAGCAACTCTCTTTATAGTAGAATGAATCACTGCTACTCTCACAATCATTGCTATGTTTGAGGCCACTGTTGCAGCCACTGTGTCAATACTAACTTACCAGCCATGATGTCCTTCTCCAGGAAATGATCTCTTCTGATAAGGTATCTAAAATACATAAAATGGGGTCTTGCTATCCTTGCTTCTAAGAATATTCAGGCTGTACTTCTTTCAAGGAAGACTTGTGTGTCCTTCTGACAATCTGTGCTATATTCAATGTCCTTCACCAACATCATAATTTAAAAGCATCAATTCTTCATCAGTCCTCTTTGTTCATTGTCCTAACCAGTAGTATTCATGGTTTATTTAATCACCAATAAGGCAAGTAGTTAAATAAAACATTAATACTATACAGCATTAAAAAAAGAAAGGGTGATTCTATGCACACAAACATAGACAGACCTTCAAAATACATTACTAGGTGAAAAAAAGTATGATTAAGAACAATATTATAATATGGCCTCATTTACGTGTGTGTGTGTGTGTGTGTGTGTTTGAGCTCATATGCATATTTGGATACAATGCTTGGGTTTTCTTTTGTAGAGGGTCATAGTGAGATTTTCAGTTGAGTTTTCCATTTTTCAATATTGCTTGAATTTTGATCAAATGAGAATAGAATCACCTATAAATGTTCTAATAAATTCATTTGTCTAAAAATATAAACACATGGTAACAGTTTAAATGTTTACCTTTCCCATGAGAATCTGAGTTGCAAACAATAACCAAAGGGCTTGAGTGGAAATCCAGGTACAAAGTTAGACATGTGATGTGTGGAATCTCTTCGGCTTCTAAAAATTGTACATAAGTGGATACCTCCTTTGTAATCTCTCTAATTCATGGTTTGGTATTAAAAGATAGATCTTTAGGGAGAAAAAAGGTAGAATTTACTAACATAATAATATACCTATTGTGAAAGTAATTCTGATCTATGAATGAAATGAGTTATTACTTTAAAAGCACAAGTGAATAGTGTATCTTCCAAAAGGTCAGCAGTTTGAGTTCATCAAATGTTCCTTGGAAACTTGGGCATCTGCACTGGCAAAGAAGAAGTAAAAATCTCCATACTTGCAGATAATATGATTGTATATGCAGAGAATCCTAAAGAATCCATAAGTAAACTACTCAGACTGATAGAAGAGTTCAGCAAAGTCTCAGGATACAGGATAAACAAAAGTAAATCAGTAGGATTCCTTTATACCAACAACGAGATTATTAATGAAGAAATCACCAAACCAATACCATTTAGCATAGCCCTAAGAAGATAAAGTACCTAGGAATAAATTTATCCAGAGAAGTAACAGATCTTTACAAAGAGAACTACAAGCCCTTACTACAAGAAATTAAGAGAGACTTACATAAATGGGGAAACCTACCCTGCTCACGGATAGGAAGACTTAACATTGTGAAAATGTCAATTTTACCCAAAGCAATCTACTTATATAATGCAATCCTAATACAAATTCCAGTGGCATTTTCTTAATGAGATGGAGAAAGAAATTACCAACTTTGTTTGGAAAGGAAGAAGCCCCAGATAAGTAAAGAACTACTGAAGATCAAAAACACACTGGGAGGTCTCTTACTACCCAACTTTAGAACCTATTACACTGCTACGGTAGTCAAAACAGCCTCGTACTGGTACAAAAAGAGGCAGATAGATCAATGGAACAGAGTTGAGACCCCAGAGATGACACCATCTTCCTATGCACAGTTGATATTCGATAAAGGTCCTAAGACCTTAAACAGGGGAAAAAACAATCTCTTCAACAAATGGTGCTGGCAAAATTGGATATCCATCAGCAAAAATTGGAACAAGACCCATATCTTACACCTTGTACAAAAATCAACTCAAACTGCACAGTCAGCCAAGCCAAGTGCGGTTGAGTCAGATCTTCAGATCTATCCTGGCCCCTAGGGTCAACTGGATAAAAGACCTAAATATCAAATCTAAAATGATGAAGCTCATCCAGGACAAAGTAGGAACAACAAGGGAAGTTTTAATACACAACTCAGACAGACTTCAAAATCTGTCCAACCACAATGAACAGAAGAGAAAATTGATAAATGGGAACTATTAAGAATCAAATACTTTTGCTCATCCAAAGACCTTATTAATAGAATTAAAAGGCCACCTACAGAATCGAAAAAATATTCGGCAACTACATGTCGGACCAACATCTGATCTCCATAATCTATAAGGTACTATAAAATATCAATAAGAAAAAGATAAATAATACAATTAAGTGATGGGCAAAGGAGATGGACAGATATTTCTCTAAAGAGGAGATCTAGGCAGCCAAAAAAACACATGCAGACATGCTCACGATCATTAGCTGTTAAATAAATTAAAATCAAAACTACAATGAGATACCATCTCACCCCTAAAAGGTTGGCCATGATCCAAAAAACACAAAACAAAAATTGCTGGAGAGGCTGTGGAAAAAGTGGAACTCTCCTACACTGTTGGTGGGATTTCAAAATGGTGCAACCTCTTTGGAAAGCAATCTCATGCTTCCTTAAAAAGCTGGATATAGATATACTGTTTGACCCAGTAATTCCACTGCTCAGAATATATCCTACAGAATCAAGGCCATTCACACCAACTGATGCATGCATACGAATGTCTATCACAGCACAGTCCACAACAGCCAAAAGATGGACTCAACCGAGATGCCTAACAACAGAGGAATGGATAGATAAACTATGGTATGTATTCTCAATGCAACACTACACAATGGTAAAGAATAGTGATGATTTTAGAAAACATCTCATAACCTGGTTTCAATTGGAAGACATTGTGTTGAATTAAAGTAGTTAGTGACAAAAGGACAAGTATTGTACGAGACCCCTATGATAAGAACTTAAAAACAGACTCATGCATAGAAGAAAAGACTCTTTGACAGCTGCAAGCATGGGGAGGGAAGGGGGTGAGGTGGAGAGAGTCTAGATTAGATAGTTGATAGAAATTTGGTTGGGTGAAATCTGTGACAGCTCACATTAGAAACAAAATTAGTATTAACTGGACTTCAATATGACATGATTACTCCTTTCTTAATCCAATATTACAAGGACAGAGTAGCTGGGGTGGTGTCGGGGGGTGGAGACCATGCTTCCAGGGGAAACTAAGGCCAACTGGCACAACTAGCGTTTTGCTAAGAGAGCCTTCTGCACTCCACATGGGTGAGTGATGTCTAGGGTCTCAAAAGCTGCCAAACTGCCATCTGAGGGTACAGCAAATCATCCCAACTTAGCCAGAAAGGATGATCACCAAGAACCAAAATGACACGGGGGAAAGAGAACCCAGATGACAGAGAGATCCACGTGAGTGGGTGACTTCATTGACTTATGACGGGAAGAACCAGATGGTGCCCGGCCACCACCAGTGATATCCGTGATGGAGCTCACAAAGTTGAGTCTCGCTGGCAACACAAGAATAAAAAGGTATGCACTCTGAGATCTCCACTAAAAGACCTCAACTTATGGTCCACGGGCCTCAGAGTTCCTCTGGGAGCACGGCCCCTGGCCCTGATGCTACCCTGTCCATAAATCATAATGGAGGTCAACTCTTGGAAAGGAATCGATTGGACTTGGTGACACAGAGTGACCCTATCATGTGCACACTTTTTGTGGTTCTATGCATCTATAGGATGTCATCCTGCTCACCTCTTACTGGAGGAAACGGAGTGGGTGGAGAGGAGGGGATAGGCGTTTGTTGGGGAGATTAGAAATCCATGGAGCAGAGAGGAAGAGTGTGCTGTCACCGGGCAGGGAGAGCAGTGGGAGCTACATATAGGTGGGCATGCAAATTTATATGGCAATGTACATTTTCATTCAATCATAATAAGAAAAGAGTTCCTTGGAAACTCTACACAACAGTTCTCTTCTGTCTGATAGGATTTCTATGAGTTGGAACTGACTCAGTGACATTGTTTTTTTCTTTTTTTTGGTTCATATCTTTATAGTTAGTATGACTTTTGTCAGAACTATAATATCCAACATTTGTTAGGCACCTGTGATGTTCCTGGCTTGATGATAAACATGCTAAGTTCATTATCTCATTTAATCCTCACAATAGAATACGAGATAGATATTACTCTGCTACATGAACTTTCTACTCCACACAAATGGATTTACTTGCCTGTATTCTAAACTGTGGAGTTCCTGCGTAGCACCAATGCTTAATGCAGCCAGCTGCAAATGAGGAGTTTGGAGGTTCACCACCCAGAGGTACCTTAGAAGGCCTGGTGATATACTTCAAAGAAGTAAAGAATAGAATTTCAAGTGCTCGTGGACTTCAAACTTTCTGGGTCATGGAGGCTGGGATGAAGCCTCGAAACTATTGTACTGAAATAATCTTTAAACTTTGAATCAAAAATGTCCTGTGCAATTATCTTAAACCAAACAATAGTTTATCTTAACTAGTTAAGAATTTCTGCTTTGGGCATTGTGTCTTTTTAAGAACTATCTATGTGGAATCAAACTGAGAACAACAACTCAAAAGGTTATGTAGAAAACTTAGGTGTGGAGAGTTTATCTTAATGGGGAAGTATAATGCAGAAAAGGAGGGTGAGAAAGGTTGCACAATTTAAAGAATGTCACTGAAACGTGAATGTTGCAATTGCTGAATATGTGTGTGTTCTGCTGTGTATACCATCAATAACAACCATGAGGGTAACAAATTAAATAAGTTGTTTAAAAACAAAAGAACTGACAAAAACTCAAATACGATAGCATTAAAAAAGTCCTTGAAAACCCTGTGGAACGTAGTTGTCCTCCCACACACCTGGGGTCACCAGGAGTCAAAACTGTCTCAGGGCAGTTGGCTTGGTATATTCTCAGATATGCTTCAAAGTATAACATTAACATCTAATATTTCTCAAACACGTACTATGTTATCAAGGTAGATAGCCTGTTATGTGCTTTACATAGATGATCTCATTTAGCCGTCTGACTCTGTGAGATAAATACTCTCTTATAGATAGAGATATTGAGGTGTATGGAGAAGATGTATAGAGATGAAGTGGTCTGTAGAAGACATCACCATTTTTAGTGATAAACTGATTTAAGTTCAAATTCACATTACCTTTACCTCTCTCTCTAAAAATTGAGTGATGTAGATCTTTAGTTTCATTCTTTGGCCAACATACAGGACCTCATTCACAATCAAAAGTGAGACTTCAGAATTACTAATTAAAAAGCTAGTAGAATGTCCCTCTTATTCTACCTTAAGAAGTTGGAAGATACTTAAGTATCACAGGAGCTCAGCTCATTCACACATTCAGATAATGTTTAGGGAGTGTCTTTTAAGTGTAGGCACTGTTTTAGGCATTGTGGACACAGTAGGAAAAAATACAAACAAACAAAGCATTGCCTTTAAGAAATTTATATTCTACTATGTTCTCTTCTTGTTAGTTGCTACAAAATCAGCACCAACTCGTGGTGACCCCACATACAACAGAGAGAAACACTGCCCGCTTCTGTGCCCTCTTCCAGTAGTATGCTTGGGGCCATTATTGTAGCTGTGACATCCTGCATGCCTTTCAGTCTAAGGGCCTTGTCTTCTAGGACTACATCAGGCAACATTCTGCTGTGATTCACAGGGTTTTCAATGCTGGAGTTTTGAAAGTAATCTGCCATGCCTTTCTTCCTAGTCTGTCTTAATCTAGAAGCTCTGATAACACCTGTCTACCATGAGCTGTTGGTGGTATTTGAAATGCCCGTAACATAGTTTCCAGCAGCACAGCCGCACACAAGACATCACAGTACAACTGACAGATGGATAGTGGAGTGCATTCTAGTTGCTTTGTTATTAAAAGGGAACAGAGGCTGATATAGAAACCCGTATGTCACTGTCTAAGGATGAGGAGAGACATAGCTGACTCTCTTATTTCTTGGGTCACACAAAGAAACCTGTGGTTGCTGGAGAAAAGCAAGTCTTATTAATCAAGCATTACCAGACTTACACATTACAGGGGCCAGCCAGATAATATAACAGAAAGTGGGCCAGCAGGAAACTGTGATACATTAATTAAAGAATATTTATCCAATCTAAAAAAGCAGCCCCTTCTTAGCTCTCATGGACTGTTACCAGACTGGAATGTGGCCAGTGCAGAAAAGCTACCAGTTTTTCAAGATTTTGAAATCTCAATTATTATCTGAACTATTCAGTTTTTAAATGCTGGAAAATTACGGAAAGTAAAGCAAAATAAAATAAAACCAAAATCGTTGTGCCAATTAAAGCACACACACACATACAACATGTGTAAGAGTACACCCATAAATTGGCAATTGTGTTTTGTCCTCTGTGTGTGTGTGTGTTTGAATATTTGTACATGTTCAGTAGGTGGAGAAGGGTGATTAGAAACATTCTAGCAGTTAGCACTTGATTTCACTGGAGGAACACATCACCTGAGATCTTTACTACAAATCTAGTAGGATACAGAATGAAGGAGGTGAGAAACTTTGCAACAAAATCCTGTAAAGAAAACCAAACCTGTTTTGGTCAAGTCATTTCTGATTTACGGCAACCCTCTGTGTATCAGAGTAAAATGTGTACTATAGATTTTCAGTGGTTGGTTTTTTAGAAGTAGATCACCAGGCCTTTTTTCCTAGGCACTTCTGAGTGGACTCAAATATCCAATGTTTGCAATAGCAGCTGAGTCCATTAACTACTTTCATTACTCAGAACTCCCTGCAAATGAAAGGAGAAATTAAATCACTAACCACGCAAGACAGAAGGTGACGTTGACAAAAGAATCAGGAGCAATGTTAGAATCAGCGTGTATCTTTCTGCAAAAGCACCATTTAAAGTTTATTTCAACCAATGTTACATTCCTCTGGGCTATATGCAGCCTGCTGACTTGCTCTGAGAATGGCAGGTCATTTCTTCCTTTTGCTATAGGCTTGGTAGGAAGAAAATTTTCTTTGAAATTTCTGAGGCAGGGATAAAAAAAGCCTGAGCTTCCCAGAGGAGTTTCTTTCACAGTAGATGAAGTTGTACCCCATTGGTGAGTTGGCACTCTTTTAAGATCTGAGTATTCTTATTCTCTGGGCATGTTTTGACTCATTTTCTTAGCCACAAAAATCATTGGTGAATCTGAATCCAATTGCAGAAAACTCAAGTTCTAGAATCATTTAGTAGGACACTTCATCAAGCAATAAAAAGGAAATAAATTAAAAATATTCCTGTGACTTTGAATGACTTTGCAAGTACAGAAGAAAACTGAAAAAAGAAAAATGAATTCTCTTACAGGATCTTTGAGCTTCCCTAATAATACGAGAAAGAAAATAATGTGATAAGCCTGAAGTATCTGACATACGGCAAGTACTCGATACCCATCAATAATATTTGTCATCATTACTTAGTTCAATAAATATATGTCCTCTATGGCAATGAAACCCTGGTGGTGCAGTGGCTAAGAAACTGGTTGCTAAATGAAAGATTGGCAGTTCGAATCTACTAGCCACTACTTGGAAACCCTGTGAGGCAGTTCTACTCTATCTATTCTACTTCATGGTAATGGATTCAGTTTGGTTTTACAGTAATGAAATAACATAAGTTTTGTTCATTAACCTAAGTGAAATATTTTTCCTAAAAACTTCAACAACTTCCCTCATATTATGTTTGTATTTGGGCTGAAAAAAATTATGTTTATAAAAATACATTGACAAAGGAAATATCTTTGAGCTTCATGAAGTGTGAATGATTGGTCTTGTATGGTCTTTCCTGCTTTGTCTTATAACTCATACTCAAGTGACTGGATTGTTGTTGTTAGGTGCAGTTGAGTTGATTCCAATGCATAATGACCCTATGAACAACAGAACAAAACACTGCCCAGTCTTGCATCGTGTCCACAATCATTTTTATGTTTAAATCCATTGTTGCAGCCACTGTGTCAATCCATCTCATCGAGGGTCTTCCTCTTTTTCTCTGACCCTCCACTCTACTGAGCATATGTCCTTCTCCAGGGGCTGATCCTTCCTGATAACATATCCAAAGTATGTAAGATGTAGCCTTGTGATTTTTGCTTCCAAGGAATGCTCTGGTTGTACTTCTTCCAGAGCAGATCTATTGGTTCTTTTGGCAGTGCATGGTACACTCAACATTCTTCTCCAACACCACAATTCAAAGGCATCAATTCGTCTTCTGTCTTCTTTGTTCATGGTCCAGCTTTCACGTGCATATGATGAGATTGAAAGTACTGTGGCTTGGGTCAGGTGCATTTTAGTCTTCAAGGTGGCATCCTTGCTTTTGAATACTTTAAAGAGATACTTTGTGGCAGATTTTCCAAGTGCAGTGCATCTTTTCATTTCTTGACTGCTGCTTCCGTGGGCGTTGATTGTGGACCTAAGTAAAAGGAAAACCTTGATGACCTCAGTCCTTTCTCCATTTATGAAAATGTTGCTTACTGGTTCAGTTTTGAGGGTTTTTATTTTCCTGTTGTTGAAGTGCAAGCCATACTGAAGGCTGTGGTCCTGGATCTTTATCTGTAAACATCTCAAATCTTCTTCATTTCCAGCAAGTAAGGTGGTGTCGTCTGTGTGACACAGGTTGTTAATGAGTCGTCCTCCAATCCTGATGCCTCGTTCTTCTTTGTATAATCCAGCTTCTTGGATTATTTGCTCAGCATACAGATTAAAAAGGTATGGTGAAAGGATATAACCTTCATGCACACCTTTCCTGACTTTAAACCATGCAATATCCCCTTGTTCTGTTCGCACAACTGCCTCTTGATCCATGTACAGGTTCCTTAAGAGCACAATTATGTGTTCCACATCCTTTTCTGAGTCTAGCTTGAATTTCTGGCAGTTCCTTGGCAATATACTGTTGTAGTTGCTTTTAAATAATCTTGAGAAAATTTTACTTGTGTGTGATATCAACAATATTGTTCAGTAATTTCCACATTTGGTTGGATTACCTTTCTTTAGAATGGGCATAAATATTGCTGTCTTACAGTCAGTTGACCAGGTAGCTGTCCTTCAAATTTCTTAGCATAGACGATTGAGCACTTCCAGCACTGCATCTGTTTGGTGAAATATCTCAGTTGATATTCTATCAGTTCCTGGAGCCTAGTTTTTTGCCAATGCCTTCAATGCGGCTTCGACTTCTTCCTTCAGTACCATTGGCTCCTGATCAAAGGGCTGAGCATCAACCAGTTCTTTTTGGTATAACGACTCTGTGTATTCCTTCCATCTTGTTTTGATGCTGTCTTAGTCATTTAATCATTTCCCTGTAGAATGCTTCACTATTGCAACTCGAGACTTGAATTTTTTCTTCAGTCCTTTCTGCTTGAGAAATGCAGAACATGTTTTTCCTTTCTGGTTTTTTATTTCCAGCTCTTTGTACATATCATAATTCTTTTTGTCTTCTCTAGCTTGGCTTGGCTTCTCTAGCTGCTCTTTGAAATCTTCTCTTTAGATCTTTTACTTTGCCACTCCTTCCTTTTGCTTCAGCTACTTGACCTTCAAGAGCAAATTTCAGAGTTTCTTCTGACGTTCAATTTGGTCTTTTCTTTCTTCCCTACCTTTTTAATGACCTCTTGCTCTCTTTGTGGATGATGTCTTTGATGTCATTCCACAATTCGTCTGGTCTTGGGTTAATAGTATATAAATAAGTTATTTGTGGACCATCAAGGGGAGTGGATAGCTAGCTAATAATGTAAATAAAATTCATGGCACCTATGTGAGTGTAGGGTCATGCAAATGAAGTCTGTGGAACCCTAATGAATAGATTGTTCAGTTTTACCATCTTGCTAGGCTTAAAATGTGCCCTTCCATAAGCAGGAAAGAGAGGATGTCACCATGACCACCAAGGAAGAAGAGCTAGGCCTTTCTGTTGCCATGGTTACTGTATGTTTATACTAAGTGAGAACATCTTCATATGGACTGTGATGTAAATTGATGTCTGCTCTAGTTTTGTCTGAACAGTCCTCATCACTAATTTGCCTCATGATGCTTACTTGTACAATTTACCAGGTTTTTGGTTCCAGTTTAAGGCTACCAGTGGCCACCTCACAATTGCCAGGAAGAATTGTCAAGTTTGCATTACAAACTGCCAGAATGAACTGTCGGTGTGTGGCAGAGATCAGGTTCCCCAACTAACCTTGTCAAGTAGATTCAGGAAACAGTGCGATGCTACTGTGAAATATATGAAGAAAAAAGAAAAGGATCATACAAAAGAATTCTCATTAACTTTCTGACTAAAAACACTATCTCTATTCCCATGGATAATCCAAGCTATCCAGCACCTTCCTTAAGCATAGGTATTACCACAACTGACAAAATGCTAGTGTCCAACTCCTCTTCATTGTTGGAAAAATTATTTATGATTTGTGTATTTTTTAATGTATGCATATGCTAAAATATATCTGTAATTATGTGTAATGTTTCCAACCCCAAAGATAATAAGGATCAGATGTATAAATATACTGATAATCAAAGGCAATAATAACAAAAACTAAAAAAAATGAGATATTAGACTTAGAACTGACTTACTATGGAGTCATCAGAACAGAACACCGTCATAAGTTGGTGACTACTTGTACTATGTTGGATACCTCTGTGCTCTTCCTCACATGTCTTCTGCTCCAACCTCAAAAACCCAAGCTCGTTGCTGTGAAGTCAATTCTGACTCATAGCCATTGTGTAGACAGAGTAGAACCGCCCCACAGAGTTTCCAAGGAGGGTCTGGTGGATATGAACTGCCGACCTTTTGGTTAGCAGCTCTCTTTTATTACAGCCACTTAATATAAAGCAGTCCCATAGTAGCTCAGTCACCTCACCACAGCTGTGCTGTGTGATGCTCGCCTTCTGAGCCTGGACTTTCTATGTGGCTGAATTGAGGGATATGTATGGAAATCTCCTTGGTGCTGGTGCATGTGCAGACTTGGAAAAATGTGAGAGAGCTAACATCTTACTTAGGGGTGCTTACTCAGTGAATGATGAAAACTGGTGGACATCCTAGTTGCATTTACAAAGCTCTTCAATGGGTCTTTGCAGGAATGAGTTTCAGATGTCCACAGTGGTGATCAGCTCTGTAACACACCCTTGATTTTCCCTCATACCCTGTTTCATTCTTCCCAGTTCCCAATTGCTGCTTCCTGAGATCCTCCTAAACTACCTGCATATAAATACTTGTCTCTAACTTTGCTTTTGATGGAATAAAGAATATTATAACTTGTAGCTATAAGCCTCAGTGAAGTAAATAAATTGTCTTTTACTTTATATTGCCTAAACAATCATATTGAGATATTTTTATTATATGTTAAGAAAACTGTTACAATAGATCTTGAAGGTTATTTGCACCAGTCCATTGAATCCTTCTAGACCTCTATTTAATGACCTTATTAAGTGATAGTGTAGCTCACTGGTCTGCAGTTGTATTCTGTAAAGGCAAGAAAAAGATATTTTAGGCTTTGCAGGTCAGGTGATCTCTGTTGCAACTCCCCAAATGTACAATTGTAGTGCAAAAACTGTCATAGACAGCAATCACATAAACATTCCAGAGTACAACATATGGGGTAGCCGTGAGTAGGAATTGATTTAGTAACAAAGGGTTTGGTGTTTCAATAAATCTTTGTTTTGAAAAAGGAGTGGCTGATTAAGGATTGCGATATATGTTTGATCAGCTTTTTTTCAGACAGATCTGTTAAAAAGTTAAATTCTAATTTGCATGCATAATTGCATTTCTCACATTTACTTTACAACTACCAAACACACCTCCAAGCAATCTTCATGCACGTGAACAATGTTAACTTTAGAAAGGACTTGAGACGAATATGTGGGGACTTAAGGGTTAATAACAGCATCTATTGGTGCCTGTTATGCCCCATCTTGCACTAAGTGTTTTTCCTGCGTGAGTTCATTTAATTCCAAGGCTATCTGAAGTTAGGGAGGCAAGCTAACTTGCCTACATCATAACAGTAAGTAAGTACAGCAGAAGTGAGATTTGAAACCAAACCCATCGCCAGTGTGCATCTTCTTAGCACCACAAAATAGTCTGTAGTATATTTGTAAAAGTAGCTGTTCCCTTCTCTGGCATAATACAAAGATGCCAAACTTACGGTGGAGAAAACACTAGTTTGATTTTAAGAAGACTGTATCTACCATTGCCTGTCAAATATTTAACATGTCTATGGGGTAAATGATCAATTCCACAACTTTTAAAAAATATCTGAAATGTGTTGATGCTGTCATGTAAAACAGTTATGTTATAACCATTTTTAAAACTGGATTTATTTTCGTCCAAGAATGAAACAGAGCATGAAACTTCATTTAGAGGCATTTAAATCATTTATATCCATGCTAAGAATATATTTACTGTAGTTGACAACTGTTCCTGAGACAGCAGCTAATTGAAAGTAGAAAAAATAAAGAACAAGCCACAGATCTGCATTATGATTTAAAATGGTGAGCTTCATATGCAAGTCGAAATGCCTCTGTACGTTTTTAGAGTGGTATAAAAGATATATATTTTTTTCAACTAAGCAACAAGAAGCTATTGTTCTTGCAGTAAATGACAGGAAACTTCAAGCATTATCTGACTAAAAAAAAGGTAGAAATAAAGATGAAGGATCACAAATCTAAGCATATAAACCATTAATATTGGGTTTCTAATAGATAATGCCTTTAATTCATGTAGAATTCCTTTACCACTGGACTTTCATATGTAACTGTGATGGGAACCCTTGTTATTTCTAGATTAACACTGAATTCTTACACATCAGAATAGGAAGGCAAACATAGAACAAAGCAGAATACAACTTCCACTAGACTTTTGATCTTTGAGGTGGAAGGAGGAATAAAGCTAATAAATAAATGGCACTTGAGATTTGATAGGAGCTGAGAGTTTAAACAAATTACACATTTCAGAGTAAAAGCCGAATTAATGAGTGACAGGATATAGTCACATTATAATCAGAACAGAAGAAACATTTGAAACATTTGAAACACAAGATCTGTCCATTAGCAGGACTGGAGATCAAGAGGAAATACACTGGTTTGGAAGAATGTGGATACCTTTTCTTAGAATTAGAAAAATCTTTCTATAATGCTTATACCTCCTGGAAATTATTCAAGAAAAAATAATATTCACCATTTGTAGGTTGCATTTTAAGATTTACTTTTGGGGAATCAGGCCCAAGTTGCTGTAATAGACAGGCGTTTCCTGTGGTCCCTCTAACAACAATGACCTAAAAGAAAAAATGAATCCAGTACATATGACGTCCTATGAGCCCTGAACATCAAAAGGAAAGTTGAGAAATTGGAATGAGCAATGGGGAAGGGAGAGTTGTACTGGAAGACTGTAGGATTCCACAGTAGTGACCTGCCAGGAAATGGCTGCAACCACTGTGTGGTGCGCTGAGAATGGTGGTTGGTGGGTGCCCTCCTCAGCAGGACTGGTTGTCTGGAGAGTTCATTCATGCCTTTGGAACCAGTGACAGCTGGCATCAGACTGTTGAAAGCTAAGTCTTTGTGAGTATCCTGCAGCATAGGGACCTGAATTTTTTCTAGATGATGGCCCTGCCTCCTTCTCCTGTGCTACGTGCTACAGTCTGACACCATTAACTAAGCCAGAAGTAGAATTCCTCAAGCTCTCCCTGAGCCATTCTGCCACTCTTTTCTCTGTACCTGCTCCTTGCTCTGGAGTCTGATGCCATGAACTGAGCTGAAAGTAGGACTCCTTAAGCCTACCCTGAAGTATTCTCCAAAACTCAGAAGGGGAACAATTTAACAAATTTGGGGAAGGTAGGGAGAAGAGAGGAAAAAAATTTTTACTGACTCCACTAAGCTGAAAAATCAAGACAAAAGCTGTTCCTTCACCTAGATTCAGACATAAGGGATATACGATCCTCACAGACACACAGGGTTGGCTGTCAGCCAAACCTCTGACTCCTCTAACAACAAGTCTTTGTCAGTGGCTTCAACCAGACACCTGTGCAGATATCAATAACCCCTGCCCATCTAGGACAGTAGGTGGGAAACCAACCACCAGGATATCTGAGCTAAATCCATCTAAGAAAAGAAAACTACACGTTTCAAAACAAGAAGCTAGAGCACAGAAGGCAAACATTAAATAAATGCAATTTACTTCAACTTACTTATGCCTCAGAAACAGCAGTCTACATCAAAGTACTTGAGGAGTCAGACTGTAATCTCTTCAGAAACCTCCCAAAACAAAGAATCGAATTTTCCAGAGGAAGAAAACCTTCTGGAATTATCAGAGGGAGAATACAAAAGATTAATGTTTAGAACTCTTCAGGAGACGAGGAAGGAAATAAAGCAAAATGCACCAGAGCATGGTGACAAATTGAACAAGTTTCAAGGACACAAAAAGTGACAGGAATAAGAAATCCATAAAATTAAATAATAAAATTACAAAATTAGACAACTCAAAAGAAAGTCAATTAGTGAGACTGAAAATAAAGCACATAACATCAACATATTTAAGGAAAATCAGATAAAATAATTTAGAAAATGAAGAAATGCTGAGAATTACGTGGGACTCTATGAAGATTATTACCTGTGAGTGATTGGAATAACAGGACAGGGAGTGATAACAGAAAATACAAAGGGAATTGATGAAGATTTAATGACAGAAAACTTCCCTGAGATCTTGAAAGATGAAAAGATACCTATTCAGGATGCTCATCAAACTCCACGCAAGGTATATCCCACAAGAAAGACACTGAAGCATGTCATAATCAAACTTGTCAAAACTAAAGAAAAGGAGACACTTTTAAAAGTGGAGAGGAATAAAACAAAAGTAGCCTATAAAGGAGAATCAATAAGACTAAGCTTGAACTACTTAGTAGAAACCATGCAATCTAGAAACAATGGAATGACATATATAAACCCGTGACAGAAAATAATTGCCAGCCAGGAATTATGGCAAAATTGTCTCTCAAGTATGATGGTGTAATTAGGACATTTCCAGATAAAAAGAAATCTAGAGAATTTGAAAAAAATCAGCTCAAAAGTTTAGGAAATACTAAAGGAAGTCCTTTGGTTAGAAAATCAGTAGCATCAGGTAACAATCCAAGACAAGAGCACAGAACAGAGCAACTAGATATCAACCCAAATAGGAGAATCACAGCAACAAATCATAGATAAAACACTGAAAATAAGGAAACAGAGATGTCATCAGCTAAACATTATAACAAAGAAGAGACTCTAAACGCGATGTAGTCACAGTTTTTTCATATGTGGAGGAAGTTAAGGTGCTATAAAGAAATTAAAGACTGGTTTAATTCAGAACAAATTCAGGTAAATATTAAGAAACTATCAGTCCTGTGAATCAAAATAAAAAATGAGAAAAACATGAAGCCTTATCAAATAAAAAATTGCCAACATTGGAAAAGATGAAAAGAAAACACATAAAGAAAAAACACAGCAAATAAAATTAAATGAAACAAAGGGGTTGTCTATAGAACATACAAAAGATGTAAAAATGACAGGACTAAGCTCATACTTATCAATAATCATGCTGAATGCAAATGGACTAAATGCACCAGTAAAGACATGGAGCATGGCAGGTTGGATAAAAATAACACTACTTATCTATATGCTGCCTGTAAGAGACAGTCCTTAGCCTCAAAGACACAAGTAGTAACTCAAAAAATGGAAGAAAGTATATTAAGCTAATGACATTCAAAAAAGAGCGGGAGTGACAAAATTAATCCCTGATAAAATAGACTTTGAAGTAAAATCAACCATATTGGGTAAAGAAGAAATTATATAATGATTAAAGGATCAATACTCCAGAAGGACATAATCATAATAAATATATATGCACCCAATGATAGGTCTCCAAAATACACAAAACAATCTCTAACTGCATTGAAAACAGAAATAGACAGCTTCACAATAATAGTGGATTTCAACATACAACTCTCAGTGAAGGACAGAAAAAAGCTCAGTAAAGACATGGAAGATCTAAGTGCCACAATCAAACAACCTGACCTCGTAGACATATACAGAACACTGTACCCAAGAGCAGCCAAATATACTTTCTTTTCAAATGCACATGGAATATTCTGCAGAATAGACCACATATTAGGCAACAAAGCAATCCTTAATGAAATTGAAAGCATGAGAATATTACAAAGCATCTTTTAGATCAGCCAGCCAAGTGTCATCGAGTTGGATCCATTCATGGCGACCCTAGGGGCCAGGATAGAACTGACTCCCAGAATATTCAAGGAGTGCCTGGACCATAAAGCCGTAAAAGTAGACATCAGTAACAGAAAAAAGAAACAAAGAAACAAACACATGAAAACTGAAGAACAACTTGCTGAAAAACAATTGTGTTATAGAAGAAATCAAAGATGGAATAAAGAAATTCATAGAATCAAATAAGAATGAAAATGCGTCCTACCAAAATGTATGAAACACAGCAAAAGCAGCACTCAGAGGTCAATTTATCTCAACAAATCCACACATCCAAAGAGAAGAAAAGATGCAAATCAAATAATTGACTCTACAACTCAAACAAGTAGAGAGCAGGAAGAGAACCCCTTGGATACTAGAAGAAAGCAAATAATAAAAATTCAAACCATACTAAATGAAATGGAGAATATGAAGTCTGAAAATTAAATTTGTGAATGTGCCACCATGTGTTTACAATGGCAGCACTGTACAAGCAACTAGGTAAAGTTTCATAACCTTGATATATCAGTGCCTCACTGTGGGTTTGTATCAATGTATGATGATGTTTTACAGCGTGGCATTCGTTATTGCTGTTGTGTGTTTTTGTGTATCATTTTGAAAATATCAGAGCTTGAACTCAAGCAATGAACAAACCTTAAATTTCTTGTTAAACTTGGCAAGAGTGGAAATGAAATCAGGGACATGTTGTCTAAGTTTACAGGGGTGATACCACGAAGAAAACAACAATGCACAAATGGATTAAACTTTTTTCTGTGGAAGAGAGTCACTGATGAAGAGGGGTCCGGGTGGCTAGTAAGGAGCAGAACTGAGGAAAAACTCTTCGAGTTGTATGTCAAAATAGTCGACTGACTGTGAGAAGAATAGCAGACCAAGTAAATATCAATAGAAAAACAGGACAATCTTAACTGAAAATCTTGGCATGAGAAAGATGTGTGCAAAAATAGCCTCGAAGAAGCTCACCAATGACCAAAAGCAAAGGAGAATCGAAGGTTGCCAAGACCTTTTGGAAAGGCAAGACAATGTTTTGGGCCGTGTTATCACTGGTGATGAAACAAACATATACCACTATGACTCTGAAACAAAGTATCAAAGTGCACAATGGAAGTCAGCCAATTCTCCAGGAACAAAAAAGTTCCATCAGTCCAAATCAAGAGTCAAAACAATGTTGCTAATCTTTTTCAATGTGGGAGAAATTGTTGGTGATGAGTTTGTACCAGCTGACAAACAGTTAACCAAGTTTACTATTTGAAGTACCTGAAAAGGCTGTGTGAAAAAGTTAGACTAAAATGACCTGAGCTTTTTGCCAACAACTCATGGCTCGTGCATCATAACTATGCACCCAGCTCACACGGCGCTGTCTGTGAGGGAGTCTTTAGCCAGTAAACAAACAATTGTATTGGAACACCCTACTTACTCATCTGGTGTGGCCCCCAGTGACAGTTTTCATTACCTGAAGATAAAGGAAATATTAAAAGGAAGACCGTTTGATGACATTCAGGACGTCAAGGGTAATATGATGACAGCTCTGAGGGCCATTCCAGAAAAAAGAGTTCCAACGTGCTTTGAAGGGTGGACTAGACATTGGTGTCAGTGCATAGCTTCCCAAGAGGAGTACTTCGAAGGTGACTGTACTGATACGCAGCAGTGAGATATGCAGCACTTTATCTAGGATGAATTTGTGAACTTAATTGCAGACCTCATAGAAAAACTACTGAAATGGTTAACAAGATCAAAAGCTGTCATTTTGAAAAGATCAACAAAATTGATAAATGAATGGCCAAATTGACAAAGAAAAAGTAGGAGGAGAACCAAGTAACTTTAATAAGAAATGGGATGGGTGGTTTCACAACAGACCCAACTGAAATGAAAGGAATCATAACAGAATACTATGAAAAATTGTACTCTAATAAATTAAAAAACCTATAGGCAATGGGACAATTTTCTAGAAACACATCACCTACCAAAATTAGCACAAACAGAAGTAGAAAACCAAGCAAACACATCACAAAAGAAGAGATTGAAGGGGTAATTAAAAAATTTCATAACTAAAAAGTACTGGCCCTGATGACTTCACTGGAGAATTCTACAAAACTTTTAGAGAAGTGTTAATACTACTTTTACTAAAGATATTGCAGAGCCTGAAAAAGGATGGAATATTCCCAAACTGATTCTATGAAGGCAGAATAACCCTGATACCAAAATCAGGTAAAGACACCACAAAAAAGGAAAATTACAGACAAATATCTCTCATGAACTTAGGTGCAAAAATCCTCAGCAAAATTCTAGTCAATAGAATTCAACAACATATCAAAAAAAAAAAAGAAGCAAAAATTCACCGTGACTAAGTGAGATTCATGTCAGGGATGCCGGAGTAGTTCAGCATTATAAAAACAATTAACACAATTAATCATACAAATAGAGCAAGAAAAGAACCACTTGATGTTATTAATTGATGCAGAAAAGTCATTTGACAAGGTCCAATACCAATCATGTTAAAAACTCTCAGCAAAATAGGAACAGAAGGGAAATTCCTCACCTTATTAAAGGGCATCTATATCAAACCAACATTCAACATTGCTCTGAATGGAGGTGCTCTGAAAGCATTTCTCTTGAGAATGGGAACCAGACTGTCACCATTCTCATTCACCGTTGTCTTGGAGGTTCTAGCCAGAGCGTCCAAACAAGAGAAAAAAACAAAGAGCATCCAAATTGGTAAGGGGGAAGTCAAAGTATCTTTATTTGTAGATGACATGGTCTTATATACAGACAACCCTAAAGAATGCACAAAAGAAATACTGAGCTAATAGAAGAGTTCAGGAAAGCATTAAGTTACAACACAAACATATGTAAATCGGTTAGATTTCTTTGCATAAACAGAGAGACCATCAGTGAGGAAGTCACCAAATCATTACCATTACCATTGCCATTACCATTTATTACTATATTTAGGAATAAATCTAACCAGAGATGTAGAACTATACAAAGAAAATCACAAGACTCTAACATTATAAACCTATTAAAACAGACATATGTAAGTGGAGAAACCTACCTTGCTCATGGATAGGAAGACTTAAGATCATGAAAATGTCTTTACCCAAAGTGATCTGTAGGTACAATACAACCCCAATACAAATTTCAATAGCATTTTCTTTGATGAGATGGAGAAAAAAAATCACCAACTTCATACAGAAAGGGAAGAAGCCCCAGTTAAGTAAAGCATTACTGAAGAAGAAAAAGAAAGTGTAGGCCTCACATTCCTAACCTGAGGACCTATCACATTGTCATGGTAGTCAAAATGACTGATACTGGTACAAAATCAAATACATGGATCAATGGACTAGAACTTAGAATCCAGATATAGCACAATTCACCTTTGAGCTACTGATATTTGATAGAGATCTGTGGTCGAGAATCTGGGGAAAAGACAGTCTTGTAAACAACTGATACTGGCCTAATTGCATATCCATCTGGAAAGAAAATTAAACAAGACCCATATCTTACACCACACACAAAAAACAACCCCAAATGAATCAGAGACCTAAATACAAAATCTAAAATTATAGAGATCATGTAAGAAAAAATAAGGACAATAGTGGGAGCCCCAAGACACGGCATAAACAGATTACAGAATATGACTAACAATGTACAAGTACCAGAAGAGGAAATGGATAACTGTAAACTCCTAAAAATCAAACACTTAGCTCATCCAAAGACTTTACCAAAAGAATAAAAAGACTATCTACAGGGTGGGAAAAAAAGGTCAGCCATGAATGTGATCAGTGTCTAATCTCCATAATTTACAAGGTACTGCAAAACCTCAGGCAGAAAAAGACAAATAACCCAATTAAAACATGGGCAAAGTATATAAACAGGCACTTTACCAAAGAAGACATCCAGGACACCATGAGATACATGAGGAAAAGCTCACAGTCATTAGCTGTTAGAGAACTCCATATCAAAACTACAGTGACATACCATCTCACCCCAACTAAGCTGGCATTAATTAAACAAACACCAAATAATAAACATTAGAGAGGTTGTGGAGAGAGTGGAACTCTTCTACACTGCTGGTGGGAATGTAAAATGGTACAACTTGCTAGGAAATTGATTCAGTGCTTTCTTAAAAAGTTAGAAGTAGAAATGCTATATGATCCAGCAAATTCCACTTCTTGGAAAATTTCCTAGAAAAATAAGGGCTGTTACACAAACGGATACACACACAACTATGTTATTGTAGCACTGTCCATGAGAGCAAAAAGATGGAATCAACCTAGGTGTTCATCAGTAGATGAATGAATAAACAAACTGTGGTATGGTCACACAAAGGAATACTTTGCAATGTTGAAGAAAAATGATGATCTGAGGAAACATAACAAGCAGTCATACAGAAGACATAATGCTGAGTGGGATTCATCAGTTGCAAATGTACAAATACTATAAGGACTTAAGAAAAGGCTTAAGTACAGAAGAATACAATCTTTGATGGTTACAAGTGGGGAGAGTGAGGACGAGGAATATTCACAGATTAAACAGTAGGTAGGAATTGGATTAGGTGAAGAGAGTGATAGCAAAAGGGAAGTTAGCACAACGTGACTACATCAAAAGCTAAAAGGTTTTTTAAATACAACCCAACATTTTAAAGGACAGAGTAGCAGGGATAGGGTTTTTGGAACCATAGTTCCAAAGGGCACCTAGACTAAGTGGCATAACTAAGATTTTTTTAAAGAAAATCTTCTGTGTACTACTTTGGTGAGTGCCATCTGGGAGTCTTAAAAGTTATCAAGCTGGTATCTATGTAGCATCAATTTGTCCTAGTCCACCTGGAGCAAAGGAGAACAAAGGATGTCAAAGACAGCAGGGAAATACTAGCCCAGCAGACAGAAGGTGGCATATGATCCGGAGACTATATCAGCCAGGATCAGACGAACTAGACAGTGCCCAGCCACCACCAATGACTACTCCGGCAGAGAACACAACATAAAGTTCATGATGTAGTTGGAGAAAAATGGGTGTGTAGAACTAGAATTTTACTAAAATATCACACTTTATGGTCCATCAGATTGTCGGGTCTACTGATAACATGGCCACCAAACTCTCTGTTAGTCCAGAAATGAAACCAGTACCAAAGCCAAGTCTTCAGGTAAAGATTTTGTTTGGACTATAAGATATAGAGTGATGCTGGTGAAATATATACAGCACTTAAATATATACATGAGGCTGTCTGAGCAGCTCTTGTGTAGAGGTGAGATGAGAATGTGGGAGAGAACAGGAGCTGGCTGAATGGAATTGGGAAGTACAGGGTAGAAAGGAGGGATATGCTGTCAAAGGGGTGTGGTGGGGAGAGCAGTTAGGGTTGCAGAGTGGTGTGGGTGTGGCGTTTCATATGGTAAATTGATTTGGGTTGTAAATTGTCACTTAAAGCACAATTAAATATATGTATTTTAAAAGACTTGATGGTGTTTTAAGTCTTCTAAAGTCAATGCCAAGCCAAGTGCCCTCGAGTTGGATCTGACTCATGGCGACCCTAGGGGCCAGGGTAGCACTGACCCCCAGAGTATTCCAGGAGACAAATTCCATTTTCCCTTCATTTATTCAACAACTAGAAATATTTAGTTTTATGCCCTCTACTTACTGGCACAATTTTAAAATTTTTCTTTAGTACACATGCCCTTTTTGGTACACATAGCCAGGTGCTTTAGGTGAGCTCTGCTAACACCTGTAGACTTCAAGAATGGTTTGTTTTAGTTTAAAGCAATCAACACAGACCATCTTCCTGTACACACAATAGCCAATTAAAATCAAAGCTACTGGGCCTCTTGGGAATAGACGTTTCCTCTCTCTTCCATTGGAACAAGTAGAAGAGATCCTGTCTTTCTCCCCTGGGTGGTGTGCTATGAGGATATAGAACAGGAAATACAGAAGCTGTTTCCAAAGGAAGACAGCTGGACCCTTGATGGTGTTCTTTCAAACCTTCCTTGAAGTCAAACATGTTTTGAATTTTTTTGGTTTTCTGAGTTTATTGTTTAAGCCATGCTTTTAGTGCATTCAGAAACCCTGTTAGCCTAATGCTTAAGTGCTATAGCTTCTAACCAAAAGGTTGGCGGCTTGAATACACCAGGAGCTCCTCGGAAACTCTATAGGGCAGTTCTACCCTGTCCTACGGGGTTGCTATGAGTTAGAATCCATGACAATGGTTTTGGTTTGGGGGTTTTTAAGCGAAATTACAGAGTGTAGGTGCTGGGCATTGTTACTGGTTCTAAGAAGCCAGAGACAAAACTGGGCTCAGCTATGGGGAGATGATGACACAATTTCGGAGAGTTAGATCTGTGAAGACCTAGCTACCACAGATAATGGAACAGAGCAGGATCAGATACAGAAACAGACACCAAAAGTGCCACTTACAGACACAGGATGAAGAAAAAACCAAAAGATCATCCAAACATGTGTAAAATTAATTTATATGCAAGTCAAATCACTTTCAATGGAAAATACTTAAATATCTTGAAGGTTTGATGTGCAGAACAGAGGAGCTTTGAGGAGCGCCCAAAGTCTTTGAGAGCAAGGAGCATGCTCTTTTCTGTTACAAATAACTGGGAACAAGATCTCTGTCTGGAATTAATCAGACTGGAGCCAAGGACGAGTTACAAAGCCAACAGCATCTAAGAGATAAACTATGTTATCTTTCTTCCTAAGAACAATTTAAGCCATTACAAATAGCAGATTGATTGCATTTTGAACTTGTAGCTATATTCAGTCACATCCTCCGTCACGGGAAAAGTGGCCAAGATATCTAACTTTTTCAAAAGAGTAACAACAGCCCTCTGGCATGATGAGGAATGGTTCTTTTTAACTTAATATGGAGTTTTATGGTGCTGTGTTATATAATGGGAAAATAAACATGATTCTCTTTGGCTATAAAGGGTGATCTTTTATGTATTTAAGCTGTGGACTTGTATATAAAGAAAAGGAAAATATAGTAGAGAGCAGTGAGATGGAACCACTAGTACATGTGTAAGGCACCTAGGAATCTTGTTAAAATGAAGACTCAAAATCAGTAGATCTGGGATGCAATTGGCACTTCTTCCAAACTCCCAGGTGGTGCTCATGTTGTCAGGTCCACAGATCACACTTTGAGAAACAAGGGTATAAAGAGTTGACACAGGTAGGGCTCAAGAGATTAGGTCTAGCTCCGCCTCTGTTATTAATCAGATGAGAGACTGCTGGTGTTACTAGATTCTCATCCATAAAATTATAGAATTGGATTTAGTTATCTCAAATTCCCAACAAATTGAACAGATTAAAGAAGCTTTATGTACTACACATGGTGGCTTGAATCCTCTATACACACTCTTCCTTTTTCCTTCTCTTTATAAAGTGATCATCATCTACCAAGCTAACAACATAAACACTGTCCTTGATTCCTCCTTCTTCATCACCTGTTGGCATCCAGTCAATCACTAAGTCTTAGCCAGTTAAATTCTAAGTAACTCAAGGTTCTTTTTTATGTATTTGTTTGCTTACTTGCTTTTTTTCTGCACACACTGTTACAACTACAGTTCAAGTGACAACCACCTCCTCCTTGACCACATAGTAACAGCCTACTGAAAGGTCTCTGAAGTCCCTGGGGTACAAATGTTTAACACACTCAGCTGTTAACTGCAAGACTGGAGGTTGAAGTCCACTCCATAGCCTCAGCAGAAAGGTCTGGTCATCTACTTCTGGAACATTTTGCACTGAGAATCTGTGAGCAGTTCTAACCCACACAGGGTCACCAGCAATTAAAGTTGACTCAATGGCAAATAGATTAAAAGGCTTCTACCTCCTCTTCATCTTTCGAATCCACCATTCATTTGTTTATTCAGGAAATAAATATTTTTAACATGATGTCTAGCTTTTTTTCTCTGCCTTCTTCTGGGCGCAGTATTTCAATGCATTCTCGAACATCCTTCCTCCTGTTCTGTCAGCCATGTGCGTTGGATGGGTTCCATCTATCTTCACATTCTAACATTGAATTTATATTGAAATATTTCTTGCCCCCATATAAATTTCTTTAGACTTCCACTTTCTTTTTCCTGTTTTTAAGAGTACGCACTATAATCTTTACCAAGACTTAAAGTCATACATGATCTCACCCTCTCTTTCCCTGAGCTTCTGCATTCTAGTCATGCTGGACTCCTTCATGTTCGTAGGAAGCACCCTGCTTTTTCCCATCTCAGGCCCTTTGCACCTATTGTTCTCTTAGCCTGATGCATTCATTTTTACCCTCCCCAGTCCACGTCCACTGGTGAATTATTTTTCAGGTTTCAGTTGGAATGTCACACCCCAAATTAGATAGGTTAGGACTCTGTTAAATGTGCAAGAAGTATTTTCCACCTGACCTCCATAATATTGAGTAACACATTTTTAAGACTTTGTTTAATATTTATCTCCTTTAACAGAGTCTATACTCAGTGAGGACGGGTATTCCATCATCCAAAGTTTGGGGATATTCTTGCAAATATTTGTTGAATTCAAAAGGAAAAATAATGAGTACTAGTTTGGCTGTCCTCATCTTTCATTTTTGGGTTGCATAGAATATCAGGCAATTCTTAAGCACTGTGATACCTTGGCCTCTTATCTCTTTATGCGTCAATATTTACTTCTCACTGATTCCAAAATGAAACCAACCCCATTGCCATCGAGTCAATTCCAACTCATTGTAACTGTGTAGGACAAAGTGGAACTGTTTTATAGGATTTCCAAGGAGCAGCTGGTAGATTCAGAGTGATATTTTGGTTAGCAGCCAAGCTCTTAATCACTGGGCTACCAGTGATCCTTACTTCACACTACCAGCAGTTATTTCAATACATAGCCCCAATTATCTTAGTCATCTGTTCAAAAATCTGTTTGTGCTTCCTCATTGCTTTTAAGAGTAAACCCAAATGTTACAGACTGCATTCAAGTTGGAGTTCTTCTGTAATCTGTCCTAAATGATCTTGGGTCACAATGCATTGCACAGACAAGTGTCTTAAAATTCAACCAAGAGGTGTGATTAGCTGGATCCTAACCCTCTCTTACCTTTCTAGGTTCCATGCCTGGAAGCTGGTTCCATGCTTTTGGTATAATTTTGTCCTGGAATACTCTGTATTTATAACTCAATATAAATGCTATTTCATTGTTAGTTTATTTCATGAACCCTGGATTAAAGATTGTCTTCTTCCTGTGCTACATATTCTTTTAGTAGTTTAAGTATACCTTTAAGAAGTCTAATCACCCTTGTCCTTTTGTACCAATTCTAGCCAGTTATATAGGTGCCAGAAGCCAAAAGGGGTAATTAATAAACCAGGCTCAAAGGCTCACTAAGGACAAGTCTTTCTGGACTGTTAAATGTAGTTTAAACCTCAGACTTCCCTGCTTCTCTGCCTCTTCCCAAATCTACATTTGACATGGGAGAAGTTGAGTCTGTTGAGAAGAAGCTAATCATAAAATTGTAGTTTTCTTCACAAACTCAGTCAGGACAATACCTTGGAGTAGCACTTTCCAATAGAAATATAACATAAGCCACATATATAATTTTAAATTTTCCAGTGGTCAAATGAAACAAATTATGGGCAATCTTAATAAGTTAATAAGTTAATTAATTAAACTCAGTAGACCCCAAACAGTATAATTTAACCAGGTAATCAATATCAAAATGATTAATGAGCTTTTTGCATTCTTTTAGTCATATTAAATCTATCTGTTATGTATTTTACATTCGCAGCACATCTCAGGTGCTCAGTAGCTACATACAGCTAGTGGCTATTGTACTGGACAACAAAACCTTAGAGAAATATAGAGAACACCATTGCCTTTTTAAAACTTTTAAATAATTATCAACTCACAGGAAACTGCAGAAAGAAATATACAGTCAAATTCTGTGAACTCTTCACCCCATCTTTGCCAATGTTAATATCTTGTCTATCTATGGTACAAGAAGGAAAAGAGCATTACACCACCTAGGTGTTTTTTTTTTTTTTTTTTTTTTTTTTTTTTTATTGCGGTAGGTAGTAAATGTAACAGAACATTTCACATTTTAGCAGTCTTCCTACATGTAGGTCAGTGACTTAATTATGTTCATCATGTTGTTCAACTATCAGCTCAGTCTCTCCTAAGAACTGCATTCTCCTTTCCCCCTTTCTCCTGACTGTCCTTGGTAACTGTGCATTTGCCTATTCTAGACATTCTATGTAAATGAGATCATACAGTGTCTGTCCTTTTATGCCTGACTTGTCTCATTGAGCATGATGCTTTCAAGGTTCATCCATCTCATAGCACATCTCAGGCTTTCATTCCACCATAGCCTTTTAAAAGCAGCGGTCTTTTTGTTCTTATGTGCATAGGTTTCTCTGAGATAACCATTGGATAACTTCCTCCAAATGAAGAGAAATGCACAATAAGGGACACGGTCTAAAGTTGTTAATTCCAATATTGCCTTGCCCTAGCAAGTGGCATAGATGTCACTGTCTATGATAAAGGTAGACCTCTTCCTTCCAACCAGCTCATTATATCACATGCTGCCTTGTTTTAGAGTTAATTATATCTAGTAGTAGCTACTTTTGCGGAAGCAGTCATAAGATCCCAGGGCATAGAGAAACTAACTTGTTTCTGCACATTCCACACATACCTTGCTTTGCACAGAGAATCTACTCAAAGAGGATTTACTGAGGCGAATTCTTGAAATAATTCAATTGTTATGTGAAACACATGCTTTATTCACATTTTCAAGCTATTCAATTGTTGCACGCCTAAAAGGAAAGTGACATAACCTTTGAGTAAGTTTGACAGATGGTTTTTCTTAGGCAAGAAAGATTGTTCTTTGATTTGCAGGGCATACAGTAAATTAGCCAGTAAGAAACATTCTGTCCATCTAGATATGTAAGTCTTGTATTCATTTTAACTCGAATTAACTATTTGAGGGCTTGTCATCTATGCTGTGGGTAGTGTTTATTG
Source organism: Heterohyrax brucei (assembly GCA_028571685.1). Classification (NCBI taxonomy): domain Eukaryota; kingdom Metazoa; phylum Chordata; class Mammalia; order Hyracoidea; family Procaviidae; genus Heterohyrax; species Heterohyrax brucei. Next base: position 180,072,118 of record CM053141.1, read on the forward strand.
AGTGTAACACCTCCAAACTCTAGAAAAGAGAAAAACAGAGGAATAAAGACCTCCCAGGCAAAATAGCCTATATAATTATTCAGATAATAGTTGGCCTTTTTTTCCCTGTACAATTTCTGTAACCAAATGTGTTGAATCAGCTCCGAGAGCTACTGACATCAAAAAGATTAAGCCCTGAACATACCTTCAGCATCCAGCACAGGGTCTAGCCCATGGCAGAGATCAATAAATGCATGCTGCATAAACGAATGAGAGATTGAACAATGTACTCGTTCACTGTCGCTTTTGTGCTTAGGATCTAAAGATAAATAGTCTGGGTTGAAAGGCTATAGTGTATCTTATGGGGCACCTTCTAGGCAGACACTCGTCAAATGTCACCCAATGTATAATATCATCTGGTTAAGGCACTGCAGAGACCTCTGGAAAAAAACAAAACAAAGAACCAAAACAGCATATCTTAGAGCCACTGACCATCAGTTTCCTCTTTTCTTGAGGATTACCTCTGTGTCAGAGCTTGGGTTCTGTCACCAGTGTGCTCGAGGACCGCTTACCATTTGTCTAGATGCATTCTCCCTTTGACAGCCAAGTCCACTTTTAGGCTCTGCTAGAAACCATGGTATCACTCTTTCACTCTTCATTTTCCGTTTTAATTATCTTACTACCCTCTCCAAACCCAATTTAATGCCAAATTCTATCAACTCTGGCTGTAAAAATCTGTGGAATAAATTTCTCATTCATGGGACCACTGCCCAGCTCTAACTTGGAAAACAGTCTTCTGGGAGGCCCACACGTCCACTCTTGCAGCTGTCTGTTCCAAGTAAGGGTACAAATGTGAACATGTTACTTGTTTGCTTCAAACCCTTCAGTTTGGTATTTATGGGCTACATCTTTAATATGACTTCAAAGGCTCCAAATGACTCTGCCCCAGCTGGCCGCTTAGGCTCTTCTCTGCCACTCTTCCCTCTGACCCTCTGCCACGCTTCCCTCCTGTGCTGTACTTCTAGCCACACTGAATGTCCTTCAGATCTCCGAAAGTAACTGATTTTTTTCCTCCTCCCTTTAAACATATTATTTCCTCTGACTGAAATGCCTGCCATCCTTTACCCCATTATTCTCTCTGATTAGCTAATTCTTACTCACCTGTCAAATTTCGGTTTAAATGTCACTTCCTTTAGGAAGCCTTGTTAGTTGCTGTTGAGTAAGTTCCTACTCATGGTGGCCTCATGTATAACAGAACAAAACTGTGCCCGGTCCTGCTCTATCTTCATCAAATCACTGCCACCTCAGTGCTTAGTACAGTGCCTGGTAGATGCTAGAAGTTTAATAGTTATTTATCAAATAATAAAGTGTACGCTTTCATGACTTCAGTTCCTTCCCTGCTTTCTTCCTTCCTCCCTTTCCCTTTTCCTCTGTCCCTTCCCTTTTTCCTCCCTCTCTCCCACCCTCCCTTTCTTCCTTTCTTTTTCAGTCTTTCTGAAAGCTATAATTTGCTTCATCCCACAGTCTTTCTAAAAGCTATAATTTGCTTCATCCCGCAGTCTTTCTACCTTGGTCAGTAACTTACCACTGATCACTATCCCCCAAGTGGGGGTACAAAGGAAAACATGCCACTGCCAGAAGCTGAAGGCCTCACCTGGGTGGATGCCACAAGTATCTTTTGTAGTGAAAAAGTTGCTGAAGGGGAAGTTTAGATCTGAGTTTTAACAGCAGGGCCTTCCTTAAGTAGATGTATACACTTCGGCTAGTTATTTTCTTCTGCAGGTCTTAAGTTACCTTTTGGCAAGCTGGAAGAGTGAAACTTTAAAAGACTACTCACACAGTTAATGTTCTATTTCAGAGCACTTCCCAAGAGAAAACTGTAATAGCTGATCCTTCAGCTATAAAAAAAGTGGATGCCACAAAAGCTTTTTGAAATAATGTGTAACTGAATGTTAGAAAATCTAAGAAAAGTGTTGAACTTCTTCCCAGAAAAATGCTTGTGTATGCAAGCAAGACATTTACAGTTTTGCTTAGAATTCTAGGTTAAGAGGCATCGCTTCAAATCAAAGTTATAAATATTTTTAAGGCCATCTCTAGACAAGTTTTTGAAGCAGCTGAAGTTTGATTTTTATTTCTCTTCACCCTTCTCTTTGCTTTCTCTTAGCTCAGTCCCTTGAAGGCAGGTAGGACTTCTGTCCTTGTTCTCATGTAAGAGCTCTCAAAGTAGTTTGAGTCACCATAAGTTATAACTTATCCAGTAAATACAAAATTCCAAAATAAATTCAAAAGACTAATAACAGTGTCGCTAATTATATTTTAGCATAAATATTATTGCTAATGACAGAATAGTTAAGTGGATACTGTCGCCTACTGCTGCTTTGGTTATAAAGTGGAGTAGCCAATTAGAAAGAAATTTCACAACACATTCTAAGAGTACTGAAGTAATCACATTCTTTGGCTCACTAATCCCACTTCTGATAATCTATTTTAAAAATACAATCAGCTGTTATGGTAAAGGACTTATGAATAAATAATTATATAATGAAAGAATTGGAAACAACTTTAATGTTTTTATGTATGGACCATTGATTTTTGACAAAGACATCAATATAGTTCAATAGCAAAAGGAACGTCTTTGCAATAAATGGTGCTAGAGAAACTAGATATGGATATAAAATAAAATAAACCTCAATATGAGATGAATCATTGACTCAGAAGTGGAAACTACAGCTATAAAATGTTTTTGGAACAAAACTTAAGAGAATATATTGATGAATCTTGGCTAGGCAAAAATTGCTTAGATAGACAACAAACAACACTCAAATAAAAGAAAAACACGAATTGGACTTTATCAAAATGTGAATCTTTTGCTCATTAAAAACATTAAAAAAGTAAAAAGACAAGCTGCAGGGAGTTGAGAAATATTTATAATACATATGTATAATTAAAAAACTTCTATTCAGAATATATGAAGGATTTCTACAAATAAATATTAAAAGATAAATTATCTCACAATTTTCATGTGCATAATAAGCAAACAGTATGACTGCTTTAACAAATATGTGGCAGTTTCTAATACAGTTAAACAGAAAGTGATCCAACAACCAAGAAATTTCACTTCAATGCATATCCCAAAGACAAGCCAATGCATGTGGCTGTAAGATCACTACTGTCAGAATGTTCAAAACAATTTAATCATCCTAACCCCAATGGAGAGTAACTCAAAAGTCCAAGTGGCCATCAACCATGTACATCATGAAAAATACTCATACAATACAATACATTTCAGCAATACAAAATATAAAATGAATGCTTCATAGAACAGTATGGATACATCTCAAAAACACTATACTGAGTTTAAAAAAACAGCCAAAAATAAGAGTACACTGCACATTCACTATGAAATAATTTACATAAAGTTCACCATACATATCTGTTCTGATAGAAGTAAGAAGACTTACGGTCTTGCTGGGGGGAATTGATAGAAAAAGGCAAAAAGGAGCTTACTGTGATGGCCGTGTCCTACATGTTGGCCTTGGTGGTTACACAGGATGTTTGAATTTACTCTGATTAGTTACCTCTCTAAAAAGTACTCTTAATGTAAAAAAGAAATAAGGTCACTTAAACCAGGGGAATGGTTCAAGTTTGGTGATAGTTACTCATATTAAAACGCACTAAAGTTTTGCTTTCAATGAACCTCTGATGGTATGGGAAATGCTTATGATACAATGCTATGTGGGATAAAGGAAAATTCACATCTTTTTAATCCCATGAGCTTTCTTTCTGTAGCACAAAGAGAATATAAGTTTATGTGTATACACTTGGCTGGCTTGGCATACACATATGAATATGTGTATACTAACATACTCTGTAATGAAAGAAAGACTACAAGAAAATACAAAATTAATGGTGCTCATACCTAAGAGACTTACCTTAAAATTTGTCATCTTTTTATGATTTTTGGCATAGTTTTACAAAATACTAGAGAATTAGCTTCATAATCAGAAGGAAACATAAGCCAGCCAAGGGCCTTCGAGTCAGAAACATAAGCATTATTATTATTTGTTTAATAAAACTTGAGTATCCATTTCCTCAGAATCACCTTAGGGCTTACAGTGGACTACTATCAGCGTGGTATGCCATTTATCAAGGTCACCGGTGTGAACAGAATACTTCAGTATCTCAAGCTGAAGAATTTTACATACAGCTTAGTTCAGTCTCAGTATGACCCCTAATATTGAGACTGCCCTTATATTCAGAACCTGTCAATTTGTTCATTTTTATGCTGAAAATGTCTTTGTAGATATAATTAAGGCTCTAAAGATGAGGAGATAGGTTATCCTGAAATATCAGTGTGGACCCAATGCAATCTAGTAAGGGTCCTTCCAAGAAGGAGGCAGTATAGTCAGGGTCAAAAGGAAGGTAATAATAGATGGTGTAAATGGAGGGAAATTTGAAGATATTATGTTTCTGGCTTTGAAGATGGAGAAAGGGGTAATGGACTAAGCAAAATAGAGGACCTAAGGAAGCCGAAGAAAACCATGGTGTTATAGTAGTGAAGTGCTTTGGCTGTTAACCAAAAAAAAAAAAAAAGCTGGCTGTTCAAATCTATCAAATCCATCAGGTGCTCTTTGGAAACCCTATGAGGCAGTTCTGCTTGGTCAGATAGGATAGCTGAATCAGGGCTGATTCAATGGCAATGGGTTTAAGGAAGATGGAAAAGGTGAAAAATTTTCTGGACCCTACGGAAAGAATCAACCCTGCCAACATCTTGTGACACTTGACACCTAGTGAGACTAATTTTAGACTTTAGAACTGGAAGACACTAGCTTGTATTTTTTAAGTCACTACATTTGCGGTAATTTCTTACAGCAACAATAGGCAACTAATTCTGCTCTTCGGAGTCTGGGAAGTATGTCACTGCTCAAAATGTGTTTATACACGACCGTCTACGCTGGGTAATAATGCAAGAAGTCTGATAAGTGTGTGAAGAATCAAGAAATGATTACATTCTTTTAATGATATCTCTGGCTTATCCTTCTGCAACAGTGAAGATCATCAAAGTGGCTTGTGTTTACATTCCCAACTCTTCAACAGATGAATGTTGGTCCACAGGGCCCCATATGCTATCTGGAGTGGACATGATCCCCCTCTGTAGAACTAGGGGTGCTTAATGTTGAGGAGTATTGACTGCTCCACTGAAAATCATATAAAGGCCTGCCAAGACAATGGTGTACTCACAGAGTTTTACACATAATTTCCAGCAATTTGGAGAGTTCCCTGAAGCAAAGCCAAAGGAGCATAGATGTTTCTGAATCTCAGTTTAGGGATCGCTGCTTTAATGGCAAAAATAACCTCTTTCTTATTTAGGTGGTCATACCATAGAGCTGCCACTTGAAACATGATCCTAGCAAACCTGATGATAGCAACAGCCTGAGATGCAGCTGCAACTTCAAGGCCTGTACCCAGAATCCACATTTGAAGGACCAGGAGCTAGGTGCAAGTGTGATGCCAGGAGGAGGTGTGATTCAGCCAAGAGCATGGTTTGGAGTAGAAATAATCACTTGGAGATTCTTATATAAAATATGTGACAGCATATTTTAAATAATGGTATGTGCTTTCCAGTTGGATTCTACATGCCACTGAGTCTTGCTACATCATTGCGTTGCTACAGATTCCTTGTTCTTCAGGAATATTATCCAGCTTCACATTGCTTCCCAGGAGAAGCAAAAGCTTTCTAGATATGGCCATAATCTACCTTCTCATTTTTATTTTCTTTGTCCTCTTTTGAATAGCTTCTTCTTCAGCCAAACTTATTTTATTTCTTAAACATTCATGCATATTGCTACATCTGAACTTTTCCTTCTTTTTTTTTCTTAATTTTCCCCAGCTTATCTATTAGACAACTGATTTTTTTCTTTTGTCATCTGACAAAAATTTATTGAGCACCTTTCAGGTACTGGAGTATACATGACAGACACTGCATTCAGCAAAACAGATTCTGCCTTTAAGGAACTTAAAGTCCAATGAGTGAGGCAAATGTTAATCATATAATCAGGCAAATACAAAAGGAAAAACTGTGATCAGTGTGCTTATGAGAAAAATTAAATAGAAAATAGATCTTGTCTTGAAAGTTATGGAAGATTTCCCACAGAAAAAACTATCTGGATTGAGGGGTAGAGGATAAGTAAAAATGGATGAAGCTAGGTGTGAAATCATGTGTGCATATGTGTTACTGTGTGTGCTTACATGTGTGAATCTGAATGTTTATTTTTTTGAGTGTACGTGTATGTGTTTTCTGTCTGTGTGTGTGTGGAGGAGGTAGAAGTGGCATTCACACAATGGTGGGAAGGAAAATGTCTTTTCTGAGAAAGTGAAAGAGAACCATTGAGGCTGGTACATAAAGAACACGGCAGTGAGGTGTGCTAGAGCAGGCTGTGTCGAGAGACCAGGCAGGGCTTTTCAGGACACACTAGGAATTTTAAATTACATTTTACAAGCCATAAGAAACCGTCTCAGGGTTGTAAACAGGTTGGTGACAAGACCAGATTTCCTGTTTTAAACAACTAGACCAATTGACTTGTAGAGAATAGTCGATGGTGGCAAACAGGACACAGAGGCTTTGGAGAGCCTTTTCTTGTATTCCAAGAAAGATAGCATTGCAGTTTGACTATGCAAGGCTCAAAACTGTTATGAACTAGTTTAGCCATGGCTGACAAACTGGAACCAGAACAAATTTGAATTTTTAAAATTTGAGTGATTTAGAAATGTGAACGGAATGAGAGAAATTACAGGTTGAAATCCTAGACTTGGAAGATACACGGTGAGTTCTTTCAGGAGCCTGGTGCATGAGCCTGGATTACACCTTTTTCTGATTTGTTAACTATCTCATTACCTGACATTTCTCCTTTATGACAACTGTAAGAAAATCTATTTTGTGTATTAATGAAGTATATCTGGCACTAACAAATGCTGAGGTACAAGCTGAGAGCAACACTGGCTTCGAAGGTTAAGGTTATGTATCAGCTTGGCTAGGCTAGAATTCTTGGTGGTTTGGCAGTTATGTAATAATGTAACTTGGGCCTCGTGCAATGCTATAACTTGGTAGTTACATAATGACGTGATTTGGCAGTTATATAATGGTGTAGTCATCCTTCTTTTTATGATTTGATAGGATCATCCTCCATTTCCATACCATACCAGTTTTACATAATGGCCTGGTCTTTAGAAACTAACTGTCTCAGGCTGAATTCTCCAGAAGAAGTAAAGCCAGTAAGGCATATAAATATATGTATAACACTACAACCTGTTGCTGTCCATTTGATTTTGACTGACAGTGGCCCTATAGGATAGAGTAGAACTGTCCCATAGGATTTCCAAGGAGTACCTGGTGGATTTGAACAGCCGACTGTTTGGTTAGTAGCCATACCCCTTAATCACTACACCACCAGAGTTTCCATAAGTATACATACAGAAAGAGATTTATATTAAAAAAAAAATGGTTCACAAGACTGTAGAGGCTGTGATGTTCCAAGCCTATGGATTATGATAGAAGTTTTTTTTGATTTATGTAACTGCAGGGGCTGGTAAACCCAGGATTGGCAGGTCAGAAAACAGGGTTCATGCTCACAGTCTGTGAATATTGACAGACGCCAAGACTGGCAGGTGAGACTGCAAAACTTCACTTGCAGGGGCTGATGAACACAAGATGAACAGGTCGGAGAGCAGAGTTCCACTCACAGCCTCTGAAGATCGACAGCTCTCAAGAGCAGTAGATAAATTAGTAACTCAAGTCCAAAGAGCTGAGGTCAGAAGAACAGGAGGCAGTTGCAGGATCTAGAGTGAACAAAAGCCAGAAAGTCTGCTTATATTTGTATGTAGGCCATATCCCGAAGGAAATTCTCTTTCACCTAATAGGTTACTCACCGCAGATCCCATCATGGGAGTGATCAGGTATAAACACTGACAATCATGGGCCAATCAAATTGACATATGCTCTTTGCTATCACCTTAACTATGTCAGTAAGTGAAGAGATGATGTACTGGTAGGACTGAAGAGGAGGACACATACTGAAAGTCATGTGATCAGCCACCATCTTTGAACTTGACACCCTCCCCTTCCCTCCCCTTCCCTCCCCTCCCCTCTCCTCCCTTCTTCTCCCCTCCCCTCCTCTTCCTTTCCTTTCTCTTCCTTCTTTCTTTCTTTTTTTCTCCACCAGTGTATCACTGATACTTATCACAGTGCCTGACATATTGGAAGAAACCGATAAACATTAGTTGAAGTACTGAAGAATACAATTATACAGACCCTCTAGTAACCCTATCTAGTAGGAATAAACAATGAATAAGACCATATGATGTTACTGTCAGAAAGTATTTTTCAAGATTTTTCTAGTTGATTTCTCTCTCTCACAATATATATATGTGTATATACTTACATTATACTTATTAGGTGCCACGAAGTTGGTTCTGACCAATAGCAAGACTATGTACCATTAAACAAAAACACTGCACAGTCCTGTCCTATTCTCAAAGCCTATTGTTGCAACCACTGTGTCATTCCACCCTGTCGAAAGTCTTCCTTTTCTGTGCTGACGCTCTACTTTACTGAGGGTGTTGTGATTCTCCAGGAACCAATTCCTCCTGATAACTTGTCCAAAGTATATGAGATGAAGTCTCACCATCTTCACTTCCAGTAAGCATTCTGGATGCACTTCTTCCAAGACTGAGTTGTTCGTTCTTCCGGCGGTCCAACGGTATATTCAATATTCTTTATGAATATCATAATTCAAAGTCATCTATTTACCTATCTTCTCCCTGCTTCATTGTTCAGTTTTCACAGATCTATGATTCAAGTGAAAACACCGTGTCTTGGGTCAGGTGCACCTTAGTCCTTAAAGTGACATTTTTATCTCTTAACTCTTTAAAGAGATCATTGTCCAGTAGAAAGTATCTTTTTATGTCTTTACTCTCACTTCATGAGTGTTGATTGTAAATCCAAGTAAAATGAAATCCTGTGTAACCTCAAACTTTTTTCCATTTACCTTAGCGTTGCTTGCTGTGCAGCCGTGAGGAATTTTGTTTTCTTTATTTTGAGATGCCATCCATAGTGAAAGCTGAGGTCTTTGATTTTTGTCTGTAAGTAAAGTCCTCTTTCAGCAATCTAGGCTGTATCACTTCTATAACACAGGTTGCTAATGAGTCCTCCTCCAAACTTGATGTCACATTCTTCCTCACATAGTCCAATGTCTCAGAATGTGTTCTCAATATGTTACTTGGTGATCAGCCACCATCTTTGAACTCTGAGTCACCAGGGACTTGTGTGAGATCTTGGTCTTTGTCATGAATTGAATTGTTCCCCTCCTCCCTCCCAAAATGTGTGTTGCTGTGTGGCTGGGCCAATATTCTCAGTGTTCTATGATTGTCCTCCATTTTGTGATTTTCCTGTGCTGTATGCTAGAGAATTAGGGTGAAACTGTAAATCTCTTAGTAAGGTCACCTCCCTGCCCCACCGTAAAGGGAGTTTCCCTGGAGTATGGCTTGCACCACCCTTTATCCTTTCATCCTACAAGAGAGAAAAGGAAAGGGGTGCAAACCAACACTTGGGAACCTTACACCATCAAGAAAGCAGCACTGGGAGTAGAGTGCATCCTTCACACCTGAGATTCTTGTGCCCAGATGCTCCCTGAACAAAGACTGATGCCACACAAGGACCTTCCTGGGGAGCTAACAAGGGGGAATTTGAACTTCTAGCCTACTGGACTGTGTAAGAATAAACAGTTCTCTTCTAATGCCATCTACTTTGTGGTATTTCTGTTAGAGCAGCACTAGCTGACTAAACACCCCTCAATGATCAAGAACGAACAGGTAAGGTGCAAGGAATCTTTCCCCACAAACAAAGCTTTATGAAAGAGGCTGTCAAACAGGGACAGGGAGGACCTGAGCAGTGCTTTCTCCTGCCTCCCTGAAGAGGTTTTCTCAGGGCTTACAAAGATTTTGGGAAGGAAGGTTCTCACGTGTTATTCATACTGAGGGTGGAGACTTCATGGAAGTGGTGGGCTGGGGAAATTAGGTTGCACATGCCCCTTTGTACAAAATGGAGTTGTTAGCAAAGAATTCTGGGAGGCGCTGGCAGAATTTATTACGGGAACTTGAGTGTGTGCCATCCTTTGAGATCTCAGTTCAAGCCCCCAGCTTTATGTTCTTGTGTGCTTCTGCTGGAAGGTCACTTAATTCTTAATTCTGGCACCACTGTGCATGCTCCTCACGTTAACACATGCTGATTTATCCTGAAAATCAACTTGAAGAAGTTCTTGCTCTTTTGATATCTGTGCTATGTTAATCAGTATTTCTGATAGGAGCACCCTCATCCCATTTATGACACAATTATCCCTGAGAGTGTCTAAACTACAAAGTGGCGTCATGTGCTTTTCCTATCTCAAGCGTATAGGTTGAATGAATATTGTAAAAGGATACAACCTTGTTAAAAACCTTTCTTGACTTCAACCCATGCAGTGTCCTCTTGTGCTGTTTAAATAATTACCTCTTGTTCTAAGTGTGGGTTCCTCCTGAGCACAACTCTTCAGTGCTCTGGAATTCCCATTCTTCACAGTGTTATTCATCATTTGTTATGGTCTAGACAGTGGAATGCCTTTGCACAGTCAATAAAACATAGGTAAATGTCTTCTTGTATTCTCTGCTTTCAACCGTTATTCATCTAACATCAGAAACTACATCTTGCTCTACATCGTCTTCTGAACCTGGCTTGAAATTCTGGCAATTTCCTGCCAATATACTGATGCAACTGTTTTTGAACAATTTTCAGCAAAATTTTACTCATGGATGACATTGTTCAATGACCTACACCTTCTATTGGATCATCTTTTTTGAAATGGGTACAAATATGAACGTCTTTTAGTTGATTGGCCAGGTAGCTATCTGCCAAATTTCTTGGTGTAGATGAGTGAACAATTTCAATACTGCATCTGTTTGTTGAAACGTCTCAGCTAGGATTCTGTCAACCCCTGTAGCCTTGTTTTTTGCCAGATCTTTCAGTGAAGTTTGGACTTCTTCCTACAATATCGTGGATTCTTGATCACATGCTTGAAAAGAACCAAAGTCAATGAGTTCTTTCGGGTATAGTGACTATCCGCGTTCCGTCCCTGCTCTTTTGATGCTCCTGCATCTTTTAGTATGTTTTCTTCAATATTGCAACTCAAGGCCTGAAAATTTTCTTCAATTCTTTCAGCTTGAGAAATGTTGAGCATGTTTTTCCTTTTTGGTTTTGTATCTCCAGGTCTTTACATATTTTATTATATTACTTTGTCTTTTTGAGTCACCCTTTGAAATCTTCTGGTCAGCTTTTTCACTTTATCACATTTTCCTTTTACTTAGCTATTCTGCACTCTATAGCATCATTCAGAGTCTCTTCTGTCATCCACTTTTGTTTTTTCTTTCTTTCCTGTCTTTTTAATGACCTCTTGCTTATATATACATATGTAAACAAATTGAAGTATGACTAACTATTTTGAACAAAGGTCGCATACGTTTATGAAGTGACTGGAAAAGCCTGCAGTGATGCTAATTTTCTGTTTCTAAATACCCAAACTTAAGAAAATGTATTTAACAATGTAGTCACAGTGAACCTAATGGGATCATTTTTTTTTCTGCCCCCATCTCCATCCCTGCAAACTACTGCAGTTTTTCTGGATCCTTGTTGGGCGTACTAATTCTCCTGCAGAGATGTCCCAGTTAATAAAGGGCGAGACTTTTTTAGAATGTCTGATGACTGAGAATTTTACTTTCTTCTTTGGGTCGGCAAAAAAAAAATACTGCTCATTTGAGATGTAGGCATCCGAGTTAACAGATTAAATAGGTAATAATATTTATTTTAATTTTACACTTACTTTGTGCCAACACTTTTCAAAGTACTTTATGTCAATTAGCTCATGCAATCCTCATGGCCACCCTGCAGGGCAGGTTATATTATTATCATCTTAGCTTTGCAGATGAGGAGTGTTTTAGTCAGGTAGTGCTGCTCTAACAGAAATACCACAAAGTGGATGACTTTAACAAAGGAAATTTTATTCTTACACAGTCCAGTAGGCTACACGTCCAAATTCAGGGGAAGGCTTTCCCCTTTGTGAGCTTTGGAGCAAAGTCCTGTATGCTTCAGTATTTTCTCAGGGAGCATCTCGGGGCAGGAACCTCAGGTCTGAAGGACTGGCTCCTCTCCCAGTGCTGCATTCTTGATGGTGTGAGGTTCCCAATTCTCCACCTGCTTCCCTTTCCTTTTGTCTCTTTTAGGATGAAAGGATTAAAGGTGGGGCAAACCATACTCCAGGGAAACTCCATTTACAGCACAGCAGGGAGGTGATCTTCTAAAGGGATCTACAGTCCCACCCTAATCCTTTAACATACAGCACAGCAAAATCACAAAATAGAGGGCAATTGTAGAATACAGGGAATCATGTCCCAAGCAAATGGCTACACATATTTTTGGGGGTACACAATTCAATCCGTGACAAGGCAAAAGAAAGGTTAAGTAACTTCTCTAAGATTATACAACTAGCTAGTGGCAGAGTCAGAATTTGAAACCCGTAGCAGAGTATTTAAAGATGATGGAGAAGGCAAAGTATTTTCCATCTAGATGAAAGCTATGTCTGGCTTCCTTCCCCAGTTTTTCACAATGTGAGTTGTCCTTCTCATGCCCCAGGATATACCTTTGACTCTTGAGTTACATTATGCTATAAGTTTTGTTTTGTAACTAAGTCTGTTGGAGCTCCCAGTTATCACTGACTGGTACAGTTTTCTTGTGATTAAATGAGACAATGTACACATGGAGGGCTGTAACATATCTGGTACTCATCAAGCATTCAATAACTAGTATCCAAAATTATTCCAACCATAGCAGTCTATGGTTATCAGTGTTTTTGTCTTTGTGAAGGTTAAGATTGTGTGTCAAGATGGGTAGGCCATTATTCTGCATTTACAGGTGATTATTCCCATTAATGGCATCTACTGTGAGTAGCCACTCAGTCAAAAGGGAGTTTCCTCGAGTGTGTGGCCTGCATCTGAATATAAGAGGATATTCTGACTTTTGCCTGCTCTGGATCCTGTAGCTGCTTCCTGTTTGTCTGACCTCCAGTTCTTGGTCCTTGAGCTAGCAGCTTGTCTACTGATCGTGGGATTCCTCAATCTTAGAAGCCTGTAAGCAAGAGCCCCGCTCTACAACCCTTAAATCTTGGGTTCAGCTCTGTCCTATAGGGTCTCTGAGTCAGAATCAACTTGACAGCAGTGGGTACATACTTTTACACTGTACTGGTTTTGCTTTTCTAGAGAACCCAGCCTAAGACAGTCTTCATTCTTACCTCAAGTTTCTGCTCAATTCTTACTCCTTCCAAAGCCCTCTTGGCCTATTGAAATCTTACCTACGTCTTACAGGTCACTTCACATTCTCTTTCTCCAGTGCCTTTGTCCAGATGCCTGGTCATTGTCTCCACCTAGCCTGGGTGAGACTCAGGACCTCTTCTTTTTTGTCCACACAGCACTCTCTTTTTCTACCACTGAGCACATGACATTGGTTCTTTGTCTCCTTACTCTTTGAAAACACAAGCTGTGCTTTCTCTGAGTATGCTCCCTTCCAAAACAAAAAAGCCTAACCCTTTCTGGTCAAGTCAATTCTGACTCATGACGACTCTGTGTTACAGAGCAGAACTGCTCCATAGGCTTTTCTTGGCTGTACTCTTTATGTAAGCAGATTGCCAGGCTTTCCTTCCACAACATTGCTGGGTGGATTCAAACCACTATCCTTTAGGTGAGACAAATAGTATGTGTTAATAAGTTCATAACTGATCAAATGAGTGGATTTTATTAACTCATCTCAGTAATGATTCCCATAATGAGAGAATGGGATGAACTTAAGAAAGTCTCCCTGATATGGCAGAATCACATTAAAAATTTATCACCAATAAGCAGAGAAACAACAAACCAGACATTGTTTTCCCAGCTACATGCTACTGAAAACAGAGGCTGTTCATCAGCCGGGTAATACTAAAATGTATAATCACTGACTCTTTGATAATAGTTTGTAAATATCTCTAATCTTTAGTTGTCAGAAAAATATTTCTTCATCTTTTCATCCTAAAGTATCATATTAAAAATTCATTTCTGGAATATTGCCTAACTGAAAACCAAACTAGAGTCTTTCAAGCCACCCATGGAGTCTTTTAGCTTATCATTTCTTTCAGTGATCAGCAGAGTGGCTTGACGTTTTATTAAGAATAAGAGGAGGAGGAATTCATTACTTTGGCTGCATCAGTGGAGAAAACATTAGGTCAGGTTTTTCTTTTGAATCCGCAAGTTGAAAGCAATCTCCACATTCTGTGAAAGAACTACAGATACGATTGAAGTGAGGGTACAGTGACGAGAAGATAGCTCCTGAAACAGCTGCCCAAGGAGACTGATGAGTTCTCTTGTATTGTTCAAGAAGAAAAAAGCGAACAGAGAGGTGTTTGATGCAGAACTTGAGCAGGGTCTCTCTGGGATCAAAAATGCTTCTATCCATCTATTCTGGCTCTTGAGGTCAACTTCAAAATTTTGTTTCCTGACAGAGAAGCTCAAGGAAAAAAAGATGTTCTCCTTCAAGTCCTTAGGAGATGCTGGCAGCCTAGAGTTAGCTTTATTCACTGAATAAAAGTATTGTCTGCACTGACTAGCAGTCAGGGATAAGAAGCAAGAACAATGCCCCTATGTAAGCCCAAAGAGCACAAGAAGGTCATGAAATATAAGTATTTCAGATCTACATAAAAATAAAATAAAGTTTAACCATTACTCATTGTCTCTCAGTCTTGGCAGCCGAGAGCACTAACTACTGCACTACTAGGCTTCCTTTCTCTATACTTATTTTTTTTGTTAGGTGCTGTCAAGTTGTCTCTGACTCATTGCACAACAGAAGGAAACACTGCCTAGTCCTGTAACAGGCTCACAATTGTTAAGTTTGAGCCCATGGTTACAGCCACCGTGTCAATCCACATCATTTAGGGCCTTCCTCTTTTTGCTGATCCTCTACATTAATAAGCATGATGTCCTTCTCCAGGGATTGATAATTTCTGGCAACATGTATTAAGTACATGAGGGAAAGTCTCACTGTTCTTGCTACTTCTTGTAAAACAGACTTGTTCATTCTTTTGGCAGTCCACGGTATATTCAATATTCTTCTTCAACACCGTAATTCCAATGCACCAGTTCTGTTTTGGTTTTCTTTATTCATTGTCCAGCTTTTGCATACACATGAGAAGACTTAAAATGCCATGGCTTGGGTGGGGCATACCCTCAGTCCCCAAGATGATATTTTGCTTTTTAATTCTTTAAAGAGGTTTTTTAAATCAGATTTGCCCAATGTAGTGTATCTTTTGATTTTTGACTGCTGCTTCCACAGGTGTTAATCATGAATGCAAGGAAAATAAAATGAAAACTTCAGTATTTTATTCCTTTGTCATGATATTGTTTGTTGGTCCAGGTGTTAGGATTTTTGTTTTTTTAATGTTGAAATACAATTTATACTGTACCGTAGACTGTATTTCTAAGGGTTTCAAACACTCTTTTCTTTCAACAAGCAATGTTTTGTTATCTGCATATCTTAGGTAGTTAATAAGTCTTCCTCCAAACTTGATGCTGCATATACGTAGTCCACCTTTTGAGATTATTCGCTCAGCATACAGACTGAATAAGTATGGTGAAAGTCTACAACTCTGACACACAGTTTTCCTCATTTTAAACCACACTAAAACAAAACCAAAAGTGTTTCCATTGATTCAATTTTAACTCATAGTAACCTTACAGGCCAGAGTAGAACTGCATTACATTGTTTCCAAAGAGCAGCTGGTGGATTTGAACTGACAAACTTTTGGTTAGCAGTCATAGCACGTAACTACTACACCAACATGGCTTCCAAAATAATATCCCCTCGTTCAGTTTAAATGACTACCTCTTGAGCTATAAGTAAGTTCATCATGAGCACAATTAAGTGTTCTGGAGTTCTCATTCTTTGCAATATTATCCATAATTTGTTATGATCCACTCAAATGAATGCCTTTACGTAGTCAATAATATACAGGTAAGCATCTTCCTGGAATTCTGTGCTCTCAGCAAGATCTACCTGACATTAGCAAGATGGAAAAACTAGTGACTATATGGAAAGGAAAGATGCCCCAGAGGAGTAAAACACTATTGAAGAAGAATAAAGCAGGAAGACTTGCACTACCTGACCTGAAAACCTACCGTACGGCTATAGTAGTCAAAACAGCTTGGCACTGAAATAACAAAAACAAAATAAAATTTTTGACAACCTCAATCTTTTCTCCACTTATCATGTTGCTTATTGGCCCACTTGTGAGGAATTCTGTTTTCTTTATGATGAGGCATAATCCCTACTGAAGGCTGTGGTCTTTGATCTTCATCAGTAAGTGCTTCAAGTTCTCTTCGCTTTAAGTGAGCAAGGTTGTCTTGTCTATATAACGTAAATTGTTAGTGAGTCTTTCTCTAGTCCTGGTGCCTCATTCTTCTTTATATGGTCCAGTTTCTAAGATTTTATTCTTAGCATACAGGCTGATACAACATTGATGTACACCATTTCTGGCTTTAAAGCATGTAGTATCCCTTTGTTCTGTTGGAACTACTGCCTCTTGATCCATATACAGATCCCTCACGAGCACAATTAAGCATTCTGGAATTCCCATTTTCCACAATGTTATCCATAATTTCTTTTTATGCACACAGTCAAATGCCTTTGCACAATCAATAAAACACAGGTAAACATCTCTCCGTTATTCTCTGCTTTTAGCCAAGACCAACCTGATATCAGCAATGATATCCCTGGTTCTGTGTTCTCTTCTGAATGTGGCTTGAATTGCTGGCAGTTCACTGCTTATATGCCGCTGCAGGTGCTTTTGACTGCAGCCTTATTTTTTGCTTACATAAGATATTAATAGTATTGTCCTATAATTTCTGCATTCGGTTGGATCACCTTTCTTGGGAATAGGCACAAATATGAATGCCTTCCACCTGGTTGGCCAGGTAGCTGTCTTCTACATTTCTTGTCGTAGCGAAACGAGTACTTCCAGGGTTGCATCTGTTTGTCAGTTGGTATCCTATTAATTCATGGAGCCTTAGGTTTCACCAATACCTTCACTGCAGCTTATATTTCTTCCTCATTAGTTCCTCATTATATGGTACCTCCTGAAGTGGTTGATCATTACTATTCCTAGCATGATGCAAAAAACAGACAGACAAACAAACAAACAAACAGAAAATAACATATGCTAGAGAGGCTGTGGTGAGACCAGAACTCTTATGTAGTGCTGGTGGAAATGCAAAATAGTACAACTATCCTGGAGAATAATATGATGCTTCCCTAGAGCCCCAGAGGAAGTTTTGCTAACAACTTACATAATGCAGACAAGACAACCTTGCTTGCAAAAGCAAAGAAAACTTGAAGCACTTACTGATGATGATCAAAGATCACAGCCTTCAGTACAGATTATGCCTCATTGTAAAGAAAACAGAATTCTTCACTACTGGGCCACATTCTTCACTACGAGCAACATCATAATAAATAAAGAAAAGAATGAGGTTGTCAAAAATATCATTTTATTTTTTGCTACATCAGTGCTAAGCTGTTTTGACTATTGTAGTTGCATTGTAGATTTTGAGGTCAGGTAGTACATAGGTCTGGCAGTTAAGTCCACAAATTTATTGTTCTAAATATTATATACCTCGTTGCTGAATGTCACTACAGTCACCTTCGAAGTACTCCCCTTGGGAAGCTATGCACTGATGTCAGCACCTAATCCACCCTTCAAAGCAATTTTGGAACTCTTTCTGGAATGGCCATTGTGCACAGTGGCATGATGGCAAGTTTATGAACTTAATTGCATAGTTCTCTGTGAGGAAGTTTTTAGCCAGTAAACAAAGAACTGTGTTGGAACACCCTCCCTACTCACTTGATCTGGCCCCCTATAACTTTTCTTTTTATCTGAAGATAAAGGAAATACTGAAAGGGAAACTTTTAGATGACATTCAGAACATCAAGCATTTTACAATGACAGCTCTGATGGCCAATGCAGTAAAAGAGTTCCAAAATTGCTTTGGAGGGTGAACTAGGCACTGGAACTGGTACATAGCTTTCCAAAAGGAATACTTTGAAGGTGACTGTAGTGATATTCACCAGTGAGGTATGTAGTGCTTTTTCTAGGATGAGTTCTTGAACTTAATTGACAAACTTCATATCAAGTTCATTGCAACATTATTCCTAATAGCAAAAAGACCGAAGCAACCTAAGTGCTCATCAGCAGATAAATGGGTAAACCAACTTTAGTATATACACATAATGTAATACTACCCAGTGATTAAGAACAATAATGAATCTGTGTATCATCTCACAGCATGGAAGAATATGGACAGTGTGATGCTGAGTGAAATAAGTGAATCACAAAAGGACCAATACTGCATGAAATCACTATTACAAAAACTCATGTAAAAATTTACAAACAGAAACTATCTTTGATGCTTATAAATAAGGAGAGGAAATGGGTGAGGAGGGAAAAAAACTAAATAAACAATAGATACATAGTAATTTTGGTGAAAGATAAAACTTTACAAAATATTGGGGAGACTGCATAACTTGATATGGCAAAGCCATGGAAACTTCATAGACACATGCTAACTCCCTGAGTGACTATTACTGACTGAAAGCTAGGGACCATGGTCTTGTACCTAAGGTCTTAAAAGTTTGTGAGCAGCCATCTAAGATACTGTAGTGGTCTGACTCTTCTGGAACAAAGACTGATGAAGAGAACCAATGTCATGAGAGGAAGGTTGGTCCAAAGGACTAATGGACTTCAACTATCACTGCCTCCAACAGACTAAGTCTAACACAGATTGGTGACACATGGCTGCCACCACCCACTGTTCTGACAGGTATCAGAATAAAGGGTCCTAGGCAGAGCTGGAAAAAAGTGTAGAACAAAGTTCCAACTCAAACACATGAGAAGACTTACTGGTGTGACAGAGACTGGAAAAACACTGAAAGTATGACCCTGGATGACTTTTTCACTCAGAATTGAAGTCACTCCTGAGATTCACTTTTCAGTTCAAGATTAGACTTGCCTATAAAACAAGGTAAGACCAAATGGGCACGCCAGATCAGGGGCAAGGATGAGAAGACAAGAGGGGACAGGAAAACTGGTAATGGGGAACACAGGGTGGAGAAAGGGAGAGTGTTGCCATGCTCAGTGTCACCAAATGACACAGCATTAAGTGTTTGATGAGAAAGCAATTTGTTCCTAAAGCCTTCATACAAAGTGTGCATGAGTGAGTCTGTGCATGCGCTAATGTCATCTGACATTAGCAATGATATCTATTGCTCCATATGCTCTTCTGGGTTTGGCTTAAATTTCTTTTAGTTTCTTGTTGATATAACCGTTTTTTAAACCATCTTTAGCAAAATTTTATTGTGTGTGATATTAGTGCTACTGTTTGATAATTTCTGCATTCTGTTGGTCATCTTTATTTGGAATGGGCATACATGCAGATCTTTTCCAGGAAGTTAACCAAGTAGCTGTCTTCCAGATTTCTTGGCATAGATGAGTGAATAGTTTCAGTGTTGCCTCCATTTGTGGAAAAAGTTCAGTTGGTATTCTGTCAATTTCTGGAGCCTCGTTTTTTGCCAATACCTTCATTGCAGCTTGGGCTAGGTCCCTCAGTATCATCAGTTCTTGGTCATGTGCTGCCTCCTGAAGTGGTTGAACACTGCCAGTTCTTTTTGGTACAATAACTGTACATTCCTTCCATCTTCTTTTGATGCTTCCTGTGTCATTGAATTTTTGTTCATAGAATTCTTCAATATTACAACTGGAGGTCTGAATTTTTTTTCTACAGTTTTAGTAGGGGTATGTGTGTATGTGTGTATATATGTGTGTGTGTGTGTGTGTGTATATGTACATATCTTGTCTGTAATTTTGTCAGTTTGTTGTACTGTGGGGCTTGCAATGCTGGAAGCTATGCCACCTGTATTTAGGTACCACTAAGGTCACCCATGGTGGACAGGTTTCAGCTGAGCTTCCAGGCTAAGACAGACTATAAGGAAGGACCCCACAGTCTATTTCTGAAAGGAATTACCAAGTGAAAACCTTCTGAATAGCAGCGGAACATTGTGAGATACAGTGCTGGAAAATGAGCCTTCCAAATTGGAAGGCACTCGAAGGACGACTGGGGAAGAGTTGCCTCCTCAAAGTGGAGTCAATCTTAATGACATGAATGCTATAAAGCCTTTGGGATTTTCATTTGCTGATGTGGCGTGACTCAAAATGAAAAGAAATAGCTGCAAATATCCATTAATAATTGGAACATGGCATATATGAAGTACGAATCTAGGAAGATTAGACATGATTGGAAATGAAAAGGAACACATAAACGCCAATACCCTAAACATCAGTGAGCTGAAATAGACCAGAACTGGCCATCGTGAATCTGACAGTGATGCGGTCTACTACACTGGGAATGAAATCTTGACGAGGAACGGCGCTGTGTTCCTCACCGAAAAGAACATTACAAAATCTGTCACGAAGTGCAATGCTGTCAGGATAATATCACACACCTACAAGGAAAGCCAGTTAATGCAACTATTATTCAAATTTATGCACCAACCATTGAGGCCAAAGACGAAGAAATTGAAGATTTTTACTAGCTTCTGCAGTCTGAAATTGATCAAACATGCAATGACGATTCCTCGATAATTCCTGATGATTGGAATGCACAAGTTGGAAACAAAGAAGAATCGGTAGTTGGAAAATACAGCCTTGTTGATAGAAATGATGCCAAAGATTGCATTATAGACTTTTGCAAGACCAATGACTTCTTCATTGCAAGTATCTTTTTTTCATCAACACAGACAGCACCTATGCACATAGACTTCACCAGATGGAATACACAGGAATCAAACTGACTACATCTGTGAAAAAAAGCATTGGAAAGTCTCCATATCAGCAGGCAAAACAATACCAAGTGCTGACTATGACACAGACCATCAATTGCTCATATGAAAGTTAAAACTGAAACTGAAGAAAGTTAGAGCAAGTCCATGAGAGTCAAAGTATGACCTCAAGTATACCCTTCCTGAGTTTAGAAACCATCTCAAGATCAGATTTGATGTGCTGAATAGTAATGACTGAAGACCAGACAAATTATGGAATGACATCACTGTCATCATCTATGAAGAATGCAATAAGTCATTAAAACAGACAGGAAAGAAAGAAAAGACCAAATTGGATGTCAGAAGAGACTCTGAAACTTGCTCTCGAACATTGAGCAGCTAAAGCAAACGGAAGAAGAACCGAACAGAAGATTTCAAAGGGCAGCACAAGAAGATAAAAGAAAGTATTATAATGACATGTGCAAAGAGCTGGAAATAGAAAACCAAAAGAGAAAGACACGTTCTACATTTCTCTAGCTAAAAGAACTGAAGAAAAAATGCAAACCTCAAGTGGTAATAGTGGAGGATTTTACAGGGAAAATATTAAATGATTCAGGGATATCAAAAGAAGATGGAAGGAATACGCAGTCATCATACCAGATAGAACTGGTCAATGTTCAGCCATTTGAAGTGGTAGCATATGATCAGGAACCCACGGCACTGAAAGAAGAAGTGAAAGCTGCTTTGAAGGCATTGGCAAAAAATAAGGCTCCAGGAAATGATAGACTATCACCTGAAATATTTCAGCAAATGGATGCAGCACTGGGGTGCTAACTTATCTATGTCAAGAAATTTGGAGAACAGCTACCTGGACAACTGATTGGAAGAGATCCGTACATATTCCTATTCCAAAGAAAGGTGATCCAACTGAATGCAGAAATTATCCAACAATACTGCTTACATCACATGCAAGTAAAACTTTGTTCAAGATTGTTCAAAAGTGACTGCAATAGCATATTGACGAGGAACATCCAGAAATTCAAGCTGGATTCAGAAGAGGCTGGGAATCAATAGCATTGCTTATGTCAGATAGATGGGTTGAAAGCACAGAATACCAGAAAATGTGTATTTGTGTTTCATTGACTGTGCAAAGACATTTGACTGTATGGATCATAGCAAATTGTGGCTAGCATTGCAAAAATGAGAATTCCAGAACTTTTAATTGTGATCTTAAAGAATCCACACATGGATCAAGAGGCAGTTGTACAAACAAAACAAGAGGAACACTGCATAGTTTAAAGTTAGAAAAGTGTGCATCACCATACCCCTTCAATCTGTATGTGGAGCAAATAATCAGAGAAAATGGACTGTATGAAGAATGAGTCACCAGGATTGGAGGAAGACTCATTCACAACCTGTGTTATACAGATGACACCACCTTATTTGTTGGAAATGAATAAGATGTGAAACACTTACCGATAAAGATCCAAGACCACAGCTGTCAATGTGGGTTGCACCTTAACATCAAGAAAACAAAAATCCTGAAAACTGGACCAATAAGCAACATCATTATAAGTGGAGAAAGGATTGAAGTTATCAAGGATTTCATTTTATTTGTTTCCACCAGCAGTGTCCATGGAAACATCAGTCAAGAAATCAAAAGACATTGAGAAAATCTGCCACAAGTGATCTCTTTAAGTATTGAAAAGGAAAGATGTCACCTTGAAGACTAAAGTGCACCTGACATAAGCTGTGATATTTTCAATCACATCACACACATGCAAAAGCTGGACAATGAATAAGGAAGACAGAAGAAGAATTGATGCCTTTGAATTGTGTGTTGGAGAAGAATATTGAATGTACCATGGACTGCCAAAGACTAACAGATCTGTTCCGGAAAAAGTAAAACCAGAGTGTTCTTTGGAAGCCAAGACTGTGAGACTGCATCTTAAATACTCTGGACGTGCTGTTAGGAGGGTTGAGTCCCTAGAGAAGGATATCGTGCTTAGTACAGTGGATGGTCAGTGAAAAGGAAGACCTTTGAGGAGATAGATTGACACAGTGGCCACAACAATGGGCTTAAGCATAAACACGATTGTGGATACAGCGCTAGACCGGGCAGCATTTCATTCTGCTGTGCATAGGGTGGACATGAGTCAGAACTGACGTTATGGCACCTAACAACAACAATAACAACAACACACACACACACCATACACCTACTAAATTCTCAACTTATGACCTATTCATCTAGACTAGGGTTTGGATTTTGACCCCAGTTCTTGATAGCTAATGGCCTATTAGAACTACCCCCTTAGTGTTTCCAAGGAGAGGCTGGTGAATTCTAACTCATTTAAAAGGACCCAGCTGCTGTGTGTGGTATGCAAATAGCTTGTAGAAGCTTGCCCTTTTCAAAATACTTGCCAGAGATCAGTGGGAGCCATATTGCTAGAGACGCCTGGGAAGTTTTGCCCATACCGCTTCACCACAGATTATATTGCTAGAGACTATTTGATATAGAGGAATCAAACTTGGTCCCCTTGCCTCAAGGTGGCACGTTTCTGTAGTGCCATTGACGTTGTAGAGTTTCCTGTGGGATCAGCCTGAGTCTTTGCCTAGCTCCTCTTTCCACTGTCCTTGCTCAAACTCTATGTGTACTTTATCTTATTTAAACTCAAACAAGTCTAAGAGGTAGTTCAATATTCTTATCCTTGTTTTATAGATGAGCAAACCAAAGCACAGCAAGGTTAAGTGATCTGCCCAGAGGCTAAAAGTTTAAAAAGTTTGTATGTACCAAAAGAAGGACTAAAACCCAGTTTAATTAACAAGATTCTACTTATGCTTGCAGTTTTCTTTCAAGACTAATTTAATTTTTTTTTAAGAAAAGGAATAATTCTTTTTTACATTGCTTATTTTCTCTCAAAACCAAAATCCTAACAGTAAGTTAAGAGAAAAATTGGTGGAGTAATTCTATTTAGGACCCTCTGCTTATCTGAAATGCAAGGTTTTCAGCAATGTGATTTCTAAATCCAACATGCATGGTTTCAAAGAGATCTCGTGATTTGGAATAATTTTATAATATTACCATAGCGACTTATGTGATTGTGCAGCTATTGAGAATATATATCCACACAGATATTATTAGGAAGGAAAAATTTAACACGTAAATACTTAGAATTAAATAAAAATGGAATTGAAATTTTGAATGGTGGTGATGTAGAAAGAGTTAAAAAATCTAACTTTTTTTAGTATAAGAAATTCTTTAAGGGGAATTGAATTTAATGTGGTGGGTATATAAAAAAAAGATTCTGAAGAAATAGCAGTGTAAGATCAAGGACTGTGGGAAATCTGTACGTATTGACACCACGTTGAAAAGCACTAAATAAGCACAGCTGGTAATAACACGACTTTCAGATCATTTGCTTCCTGAGTGCAATGTGTCCAGTCTGTAAGTTTCAAAGCCAGGGAACTAAAGACCATTAGAACAGAAAAGCCTTGAACCCACTGCTGTCAAGTAGACTGCAACTATAGGACAGAGAGAACTGCTCCATAGCGTTTCCGAGGAGGAGATGGTGGCTTTAACTGCTGACCTTTTGATTAGCAGCCATAGGTCTTAGCCACTTCACCACCATAACGCTTGACTCTCCCTGCAAATTTTTCAGCAAATGAATATGTCAATGTATACACAGAGGTAGATACTGGTTATTTTGCCTATTCCTCCTTTGTATGGTAAAGTATTCTATAATTTTCTTCGGGAAACTACTCTTATGACTCCGTCCTTATGATTAATTGGGGCTGAGTCCACACTGTCCTAGGGCTGCAGGTGAAGATATCAGTTGACCCAGTTACTGTCTAGTCTGTTCTGGCTCATACAGATCATGTGTGTGTCGTAGTAGATCTGTGCTGCACAGGATTTTCAATGGTTGAGTTACTGATAACAGATTTCCAGGATTTTCTTCTGAGGTGCCCCTTTGTGATTTCAGCCTCCAATCTTTCAGTCAGCTGATGAACATGTTAATCATTTTTACCACAACGAGGCTCCCAGGGGAGAATGCATGACCCAGCTCATCAGAGTATAGCATCTTTCTGGCCAGGGTAATGGGATCAAATCTGATCAAATCTGATCAAGGGCTAACGTTCAGCAGATAAGAGCTTCCTCAAAGACATTTGCCATAAATCTTGGGAAACAGGGGCTTCCTTTCCACTGAATTTGTGAGCTAGTAGAATGTTCATCAGGAGAAGCAGGTGGCCATCTTGACACAAACAAGGTTGATCCCATCAGACAACAGGGAAATATAGAGAAATATGACTGCAAATTTTAAGCCCTTGGCAATGCCTGGCAAATTTAATATATTTTCCTGGTCAATCCACTCTCTCTTTCTCTAAGAAGTCCACTTCAAATCTTTTTCTCTCTTCAAGCTTTTTGATACTTTTTCTGAACTTGTAGCTGATAATTTATTTCTCATTTCCCTGAGAAAACAGAAGCTATCCATCGAAAACTTTCTTAAGTTCCTCTGTAAAATCTAGCAATCTCCAAACTTCTGTAAACATATATTTCACCTCCTTTCCTTACAGTAGTGAGCTGACCCTGCCCCTTTCTACTGTCAACTCCTTCCGTTGTGCAGTGGATCCCAAACCTTACTTAGCATTTTCTTCTCAGAGAGATGACTCCTGCTTTTACACCTTGCTCTCTTTCTTTGTCAATGTTCTCCTCCATACTGTGTCATTCCCATCAATTTATAAACTTGCTGTGATGTTTCCCAACAGAAGAAAAAGAAACTCAAACAACAAAACAAAACAATAAACCATTTTTGCCTTTAATTCTCACCTGGCCCTTCAAGTTCTGCCCTAGTTCTCTATTACATTTTACAGTGAACTTGAAAGTACTGTCTTCCCTGTCTCCTTCTTCCTCCCATATCCTTTTTCATGCTTACCAATTAGATTATGATTCTGTCATTTCAATGAAATTTCTTTATTTTTTGTTTTTGGAAAATGTCGAAATTTAATGGAAAATATCAATTGACAAGCCAATAAAGCCCAGGCCTTCCTTAACTAAGTAGGATTCTGGATAATGCGTCCTTCTAAAATATAAAGTTAATGGTTTTGTTCTTCTTAGCTGTGAAATTCTTTCAGTATTTCTTGTAGCTTTGGTTTGGTTTTTACAAAGTCTCTGAGTTTCTGTTTATCTGTGAATGTCTTAATTTCATTTTCATATTTGAAAGATAGTTTTGCGGGATATATAACTCTTGGAAGTTCTTCTCTTTCAGCGCTTTGAATGTGTCATGCCACTGTCTCCATGTCAGCATTGTTTCTGCTGAGAAATCTAATGAAAGCCTACAAGTTTTCACTCTGAATGTCAGCTTTGCTTTGAGTCTTGCTGCCTTTAAGAGTTTCTGCTTTTGTTTCATTTTGTTAAGCTTGATTATAATATGTCTTGGAGTCTTTCTATTGAGATCTATTTTGAGTGGTGTTTGATATGTATCTTGGATACCTATATTCTCTTCTTCCATAATTTCTGGGAAGTTTTCTGTCGGCAGCTCAGCAACAATACTCTCTGTGTTCTCAGGTGTCTCACCCTGTTCAGGAACTCCAATTAATTGCAGGTTGGTCTTCTTAATAGAGTCCCACATGCTTCTTAATGCTTCTTCATTTTTCTTGGTTCTTTTCTGATTTTTCCTCATAGATGCTGGAGTCAGTAGCTCTGTCTTCCAAATCAGAAATTCTCTTTTCCATTTGTTCCATCCTGTTTTCTTGGCTTTGAGTTGAAGTTTCTATGTCTTTGATTTTGTTCTTGATCTGTAGGATTTCTGAGAACTGATGTTCTGTCAGATCGAATAGCTTGCTTAGTTTTTTGTTTTGCTCTGCTGCATTTTGTATAACATCTAGGAGGCCTCTGTATATAATCCATTTGTATTCACTTTCTGATAGTTTCAGAAAAGCTTCATCTGGGAAGTTCTGAGGTGGTTTCTTTTGGGGGCCTTCTGATGCCATAGGTGATTTCCGGGTTACTGTCTTCTCCAATGTTTGCTGCTCTGGGGGCTTCATGTGGGTCATTAGAGGCTGGGAGAGATGCTGTGATAATAAACCACAGTTGTTGCTCTAGGCTGTCTCAAAATGAGAAGTAAAAAGTATTTGATGACTTCCAAAGTCAGTCAGGTTTTCAGGTGTATACGTCTGTCTTCCCAGCTGGCAAAGTAAGCACCTGTATATCGAACCCCAGATGTTATAAACTAGTTCAAAATACAGAAAGGCTACTGGTCTGCTGGCCTCTGCTGTTGGGCCCCAGCTGTAGGTGATACTGTGTAGAATTTTGCTTTTTGCTGGAAAAGTGGTCATTTCTGGGTAGGCACTGCCTCCCAGCCCAGGAATTAGGTCCAGCTGAGGCTTCTGTATGGATGACTCTGCCTCCTAGCAAAACAAGATGATGTTCCCCACAAACTTGCCAGCCGGCCAGGCCCAGGCTCCCAGCAGAAAGAGAGGCCAAGAGTGCCAAAATGCCCCAGAGTCCACAGCCTTCAGTGCTGGGCCCCTGCCCCAGGTGACACTGTGCAAAACACCACCTCCCTGCTGGAAAAGCACTCTTCCCCTGGGAGGTGCCACCTCCCAGCCTAGGAACCAAGTCTGGCTGGGGCCTCTGCCTGGGCTTCTCTGTTTCCCAGTAGATCAAGATGGCATTCCACCAACTGCATCTGTGTGGCTGCCAAAAAGGGGTGGGGGGCAGAAAGACTGCCAAGGAAGCCGAGGTGTATAGACTCCAAAGCCAGGATCTCAGAACCTGGTAATTATGCTTGCCAGTCCCACCAGCAGTGCCTCCAAGACCAGCAGATAGTCAAGTCCCAGCTCTGCCCACCAGCCAAGAAAGAAGAAAAAAAAAATCAAAGTGGTGAGTTGCCTTTGGTCTGTGCAAGCCTCTGCTGGTGGAGAATGGGGTCGGTGACAGAGAGGAGATTTTGCATTCAGTGGTATAAAGTCCAAATTAACAGCCTTATGCTGCATCCCAGGGCCTACTAGGTGTCCAGAAGGCTGCATTTAATTATCATTTCAGGTCTTGGTTTCCAGAGGGATTTAGAGAGACATGTGTTTAGTCCAACATCTTGACTCTGCCCCCATGCAATGAAATTTCTTGTGATGTTCTCATCTCATTCATTGTTTCAGCAGTATTTGGCATTGTTAACCTCTGTTGCCTTCTTGACCCATTGACTTTTGGACATTGCTTTTTTTCGACTTGTCATTTTTTCCTTGATCATCTCCATATCTTAATCCAGTAATGCCTGAATGTAGTCTTTTTCCTCAATTTCTGGTTTAAACAGCCAATACATTTTCAGTTTTTTCCTTATATCTGTGTTCAGTTTCTCACAACTTGCAGCTGAAGAAATTTTTACTATTTCCAGCACTGTGATTGAACTGGTTTGCACCAGCTCCTGAGAACTGACTTACTCATTTCTTTCTGATTCTACCTTTATAATGTCAGCATGAAGCTGAGCATGAAGGCAGTATTTATAACACGGGAGTCATCAAACTCAACAAATCAGCCTCCAATTCTGTTTTAGCTGGCTAGGGCCGCTCTAACAGAAATACCATGGAGTGGATGGCTTTAACAAAGGAAGGTTTATTCTTACCCAGTCCAGTAGGCTACAAGTCTGCATTTGAGATGTCCACTGCAGGGGAAGGCTTTCCCCCTTGTCAGCTCTGGAGGAAAGTCCAGTATTGCATCAGTTTTTATCCAGGGAACATCTTGGAGCAGGAACCTCAGGTCTGAAGGATGCTCTCTTCTCTGGGTGCTGCTTGCTGGATGGTGTGAGGTTGCTAGTTCTCAGTCTGCTTCCTTTTCCTTTTGCCTCTTCTAGGATGAAAGGATTAGGAGTGGGGCAAGCCATAGTCTAGGGAAACTCCCTTTACAGTGGAGCTGGGAGGTGATCCTATGAAGGGATTTACAGCCCCATCCTAATGTTTTAACATACAGCATAGGAAAACCACAGAATGGAGGACAGTCAGAAGATAATGGGAATCATGGCCCAGCCTCATGGCTACGTAGTTTTTGGGGGACACAAGTCAATCTATGACACCTTTCCTCTTCCGTTTTTCCCTGGACAGTTCATTGTTAAGCATTTACCAGAACATCCCTACCTGTCTACAAATATTCTTTTAACTAGTTACAGTAATCTGGCTCTCCCTGACGTCTAGGTCTATGTGGCAGTTGTTACCATTACAAGTACTAGGTAAGACTGTAGTTTCTAAGACCTCTCTCCTGAAGTGTTTCACCTTTTAGTCTTAATTCTGCTCTCTGAAGCAACACAGCTAGTCTAATTACTCTTCTATATGATTAAACCATCAGTATCTGGAGAAAACTCTTAATCATTCTTTCTCTTATTTCCCATTTCTATGCAATTTCTAGGCTAACAAATTCAAAATATCTCTATTTGTCTACCTCCAAACTTTAAAACAAGTACTATTATTTTTATATACCATTAAACAATTTCTACATATAGGCATTTAACTAATGTTTGATGTTATCTTATATAAACTTTACAAGATACAATCTCTTGCTCATAAAATTAAAAATAGCTGATATTGATGTATATTTAGTACTTACATAAATTCACAGTTAAAAATCCATTTTGTATCTTATTTAAGAAGGTTTGAGACAGGCAACACTTATAACGTTCCAACTCATCATTTGCTATGTCAAATATTTTTTAAGGCTAAGAGTTATTAAAACACTTGGTGACTGGTATTGACTAGCAAAATCCTATCTTTTAACTTTAATCCCAGCTTTTTATTTTATTGATACTTAGACATCTCTTTTTTTAAGAAATATTGTTTTTATCTACCATGGAAACAGCGATTCTTCTGTGTTATTAAATCATTATTTTCCATCTGTTAGGTCTTACTAAGAGACTAGTAGTGTGATTCTAGTTAGCAGCCTTGACCACTCTGCCTTCATTTGTCCTACTGGCAAATCTAGAGAGTATTACAGAGTACCAAGACTAAGAATCTTTTAGTATTTTTTCTTGTTTGAAGTGTGAAGATGTACAAATTTTAACAATGAATATCAATGATTATTACTATTTTTTAATCTTCTAGGTGCAATTACATCTTCAAATATCTACTGAGGATCTTTTACTCCACCGATGGTCTTCTGGATTCTCAGGGTGCAGGGTTGAGAAAGCTCTTTATAGTCCCTGACCTCATGGAGCTCTAGTTTTAGTAAAAAATTGGAGGAAACAGGCAATTAAGAAGTAATAAATGTACTTATAGATAGTGGCAAGTTGTTTATGAAAAGGAAAATCAGTCTGTGTGAAAGGGGTGACTCTAGGTGTGGCTTCACTAAAGAGCAGCAGACTTTGGAAAACAGGCATCAGTGTTGAGAAGGACATGCTATGCAAAACATTGGAGACACAGCATTCTAATAAGAGGAAGCAATGATGGCAAAGGCCCTAACTTACGGGTGAGATTGACCTGTGAGAAGAAGAGAAAGAAGATCACTATGGCCAATATGATACAAAATAATTCAGCATCCAGATCATGGGCTTTGTGAGGTATAAGGAAGTCTTAATTACATTCTAAGGCAATGGTTTGATTTAGGTTTTAACGACATTATCCTTATTACTATGTGGAAAACAGACTTTTGGGATCTAGAATGGAGGCTGGGAGACCAATTGGAAATCATCCAAGAAAGAGATGTGGTTCCATGTCATCAGTAGAACAAAAACTTGTTGCTGTCAAGTCAACTCCAACTCGTAGCAACTGTATAGGACAGAGTAGGACTTCCCAATAGAGCTTCTAAAGAGAGGCTTGTGGTTTTGAACTGCTGACCTTTTTGTTCACAGCTGTAGAACTCAACCACTATGCGACCAGGGTTTCCTATCATCAGTAGAGGTGGCTATTATCTTGAAGGGTGCATTTTGAAAGAGGAGGCAATAGGTCTCAAAGATGGATTAAGTGAAAGTACTCAAGAAAACAGAAATTAAGAATGATTCCTTAGTTGCAGATACATGCAACTAAGTGGATGGTTATGACATTGATCAAGATGAAAAATAATGGGGTGAAGCGAAATTAAGGCCTGGGGTGCTACTGTTGGAGAAGTGGAATAGTAAATTCTTTCACATCATTTAAGTAGGAGTGAAAAAGCAATCTACCAGGTGTTAAGAAAACAGATTGCTACTTCTAGGTCTCTTGCAGATGATATTCACGATTCTGGGTACACACATCTATCCCCCAAAGACATCTCAGATTTTTATTCTTTATGTGAGAAGACTAGTCTAGGTTGTATCTAAGTTTCTTCCAAGCTCCTCTCATTTCTTATTTCCAGCAGTACTGACTTTTCCACAACCCTTCAGTCATAGTCTCCTGTTCCCCCATGAAGTAGAGAAGTCATTGTTCCCAAAGCCAGAGCTGGACATGCTCTTCCCTGCCTCCTCACTGTGACTGCCTTATTTTGCACTTCCTGCCTTTGACAGGCAGCAGACCAAATAACAATTTATATGTACTTACCCCATAGCTTTTCAAGCTGCTCATCTCTTTGAAATATAGACTTGAAATAGTTTGCTTTGTTTAAACCGGCTCTGTAAACGGAAGATACATTATCAGAGGTCTGTACAGAATCAACTTGATGACAATTTTTTGTTGTCATTTATTTGTTTTGGGTTTATGTATGACGAGTGCTCAACTCCTAACCAAAAAGTCAGCAGTTGGAATCCACTACCCATTCGGAGGGAGAATGATATGACAGTTTGCTTTAGTGAGGATCACAGCCTTGGAAACCCTGGGGAAGCAGTTCTCTTCTGTTCTACAGGGTCACTATAAGTTGGAATCGAGCCAACAGCAGTGGGTTTGTTTGTTTGTTTGTTTTTTGGTGTCTATGCGTGAGGGAATCTCATATACTTTTTAGCACGGTTCTTTCTCTAGTGGTTAAATTGTCAAAACAAAAGACATTCCGGAAATGGTATAAGTAATCATTTATAGGGAAAAAAAGTAATAGTAAACAAAGTAAGGAAGATTAATACACCCACCTTTAGGAGTAATGTGCTGCCTGCCTGAAAAAGAACGAAGTGCTGTTTCCAATAATGCCTTCATTAATCAAATCCTTGGACTAACTGCATAATGAGTCAAAGAAGCTAATAGATATTAGCATATTTCTGTGCTTTCTCCTCTGCTGGTATAAGGGGCAAGGTCAGGGTCTGTATTTGTATCATTCTTTTTATCCTAAAATATTATAGCCGATAGACAAGAACAACCACTTTAGCAACTCCCAAACAAGATTTTGCAGACACTGACCAGCACTGAAAGATGCTTCACAGAAGATAAAAATGTTTCTCTGTTACTAAATATAGGAAAAAACAACCAAAAACCCCAAACCAAAAACCTATTGCTGTTGAGTTGTTTCCAACTATAGCAAACCCTAGTTGTGTAATGGTTAAGTGCTATGCCGCTAACCAAAAGGTCTGCAGTTCAGTTCTGCCAGCTGTCCTTGGAAACTTTGTGGAGTGGTTCTACTCTGTCCTATAGTGTTGCTATCAGTCAGAATTGACTCAGTGTAAGTGGGATTGATTTGACTGACTTACAGTGACCCTGTGGAGGAAAACAGAACTGGCCCACAGGGTTTCCAAGGACTGCCTGGTGAATCTGAACTGCCAAGTTTTTGGATAGTAGCTGTAGCTATTAAAACGAAAGCCATCAGGATTTCCACACATATGGCACACCTTGCATATTCTCTATTCTTCTTAGAGACTGACAGAACAAACGAACTCACAGTAAAGAGATCTGTTTACTCTTAATTTAATGCAAAGTTTCTGAAATTACTTTGTTTCTATTTTTTAGCTTTTTACCTATATACCCATCTAGAATATACTTTGAGAAAGGTAGACTGATTCTGCTTGCAGAATCTCAGCAGGCTTCTGTGATTAGGGCTCCATAAGACTTGTGTAGCAAGGTGTTTATGCCATCTTTATCTGGGCACAGTTTCTGGCACAAAACTTGTCTCAGGTTAGTCTCCAGAAATATTAACTCCATTTTAATTCATGAATTCTTACAATCTGCATGTGTATGAGATGTGTAAGCCTTCTCAG
Organism: Heterohyrax brucei; assembly: GCA_028571685.1. Classification (NCBI taxonomy): domain Eukaryota; kingdom Metazoa; phylum Chordata; class Mammalia; order Hyracoidea; family Procaviidae; genus Heterohyrax; species Heterohyrax brucei. Next base: position 180,105,136 of record CM053141.1, read on the forward strand.
TTTTAGGCAGTAAGCCATTTGCCCAGACAGTCTAACTGATCCCCACATTTGAGGTTTGTCTGCTGCAACACATTTTTGAGCTTATTTGGTAGCTCCAAACAACAACAAAAAACTCCTCTGCTGTTGAGTCAATTCTAACTCGTAGTAACCCTGTAGGCTCAGCTTCAAGCGAATTCAATATGTTTATTTCTTGGCTTAAAACCCCAAATTATTTGAAATTGTTTAAAATCTACCGCTTTTAAGCTTCATGGAATTACCTCTGGTCTTAATTATTATCAAGCATTCATTTAGTTTAGAAGAAAAGCTGCCATTTTAAACTTTCCAAGCACTTCATTGAGGGTGGCCCACCTTGGAGCAGTTTTCGTTGGTCCTAGAAGAATCACTTGCCAGATGTAGACGTCCACCGGACTTGTGGAGACTGTGTGATCCTGATGAGCTGCTAGCTGGGGAGGCAGCTGGTGGATTGCTATGGCTCCAATGAGCCTTTTGAGAAGAAAGGGATGGAAAGCAACACCTGTGCTTTTACAGAAGTTATTAGAAATTCTCTGACAAGTTAAAACGATTCCACAAGAGGTTTGCAATCAGAAACAGAGTCTCAAAAAGAGATGTTTTTTGTTTATGGTGATTGAAAATTCGGCAATGTTGGTAATGGTTACGTGGTTGCAAAACTGGTGTCATTGAATTATACACGTCGAAACTGTTTCACAGGCAAGTGGTGAGTTATCTGTATTTTTACAGCAGTAATAATAATAATAATAATAACAGGATAGAACTCATCCCGTGGACAGGGTACTATTGCCTGGTGAGGAATAGGGAAATCATGTAGGTGGCCATGCAACCCAGCATGCCAGCTCCTGGGAAATAATGGCTAAACTTGTGGATATAATCTATAGTGCTCACACGGGTTCTGAAGCTGCAGGAATATCAGAACAGCACAAACATGGGTGTATTATACTATGTGACAGTGTCACAGACTGAACTGTGTCTTCTCCCCACCCCGCCACCCCAAATGTGTGTAGCCATGTGACTGGGCCGTGGTTCCCAATATTTTGTAATTGTCTTCCATCCATTTTGTGATTTTCCTATGCTGTATGTTAAAGGATTAGGATGGGACTGTAAACCTCCTTGTAACTGCTCCACTATAAACACAGTTTCCTGGCATCATGGCTCGCACCACCCTTGATCCGTTCACCTTACAAGAGATAAAAGGCAAGGGAAGCAAGCAGAGAACTGGGAACCTCACACCATCAAGAAGGCAGCACCGGGAGAAGAACACGTCCTTCAGACATGAGACTCCTGCACTAAGATGCTCCCTGGACAAAGGCTGATGCAGTACTGGACTTTTCTCCAGAGCTGACAAGGGTTGGAAAGCCTTCCCCTGGAGAGGACGTCCTGAATTTGGACTTGTAGCCTACCAGACTGTGTAAGAATAAATCTTCCTTTGTTAAAGCCATCCACTCTGTGGTATTTCTGTTAGAACAGCACTAGCTGGCTAAAACAGGCTGTATGTGGCAGTAATAGACATCTGTGAGTCAAACTCCAGAAACTTTAGTAGAAAAATAAAATTTTCTAATTCTGTCTAGAAACAGACTGACTCATTTGGCTTAAATAAACCCCTAGGGACCTGTGAATTTTTGTTGGGGACTTGAATGATTAGTATGCTATCGATAAGACTTGTGATATGATTTAATATTTGCTCATATTTTGTTTGCAAGGCCATCACAGTTTTCAGAGATCATACCCTCCTCAGCCTTTGACCTTATAGCTTCAGCAGTCTATTTGTCTCTTATCTATAAACCCTGGCCTTTTCCTTGGACAGTTTTAGATACCATGTTTTCTATGAACATAGTTGTCTTTTTTATTATGATGAGCCAATTGATGAATTGGAAGACTTCACAGAGGAAGATAACCCTTTCACTGGAATTTTCTCTTATCTGGTAACAAATACAGATAATTTCTAAATTCCTTTCTGGGTTATTTAATGTAAAAGCTTTCTTACATATCCAAGTAAGAAATGCTTCCTTGACATTTTCTTCAACATCTAGAAAAAACTCTGTATATTAATAACCAGAAAACCAAATTCATTGCCAGTAAGTCAGTTCCAACTCACAGACAGCCTCTTAGAATTTACAAGGGGCATCTGGTGAATTTCAAGAACCAATGTTTCAGTTATACTCCACCCAAGCTCCCCTACATAGAGAAGGTAAAGACAAGCAAGTGGGTACAAGATGGATGGGAGGCATGGAGGCGCATTCATCCATGTAGTTTTACTTTGTGTCACGTACTCTGCTAAGTGTTTTCTTCATGTCCTTTTCCACAAATTCTCACAGAAAAGCTGATACAACTGTGGTACCAGTACATACACGAAGTATTTTACACAATAGTGAAGTTGTATGGGTACAAAGTAGTGGGACTAAGAATTTGAACACCAACAAACAAAACGCAACCAAACATGTTACCTCTGAGTTGATTTTCAGTCATAGTAACCCTATAGGACAGAGTAGAACTGCCTCATAGAATTTGAAATGGTTGTTGGTAGATTAGCAGCCAATCTCTTAACTGCTGTGCCACTGGCCATTAAAATTCAGAACTCAAGCTCTCATACAATTTATGGTGTCTTTGTAATACATCACTTATACAAATTGGGATCGTTTCATCATATCTCATGGAATTGTCTAAATAAAATCGCTTTAAGAAATTTATATATGTAAATATCAAAATTTATACACATAGGTATAAATATCAATTTAAAAAAATCAAATGATCAAATTTATATGTACAGTAGTAAATTATATATCTACCTTCTCTCTTATGAATCTGGAAGATGTCTTTATGACACTGATGGTAGATGATATTGATTTTCTGTATTCTTTCTAGGACAAGGAACAGCCAAGCCAAGTTGCCAAGTTGCCAGAGTTGAGAAAAGTGCAAATAGTTAGCTAAGTCTATCAGCACTATTTGAACATGGCTTTTTTTTTTTCCTCTCCAAAAACAAGTTGACGTTTCTTCTAAGGGGCAAATGGTCATGTTATTCTTTGACTGCTAGTGGGCTGTCTCAAGACCGTGATGACTCTAGCCTCTGATTTTGACACCTCACGTAAACCATCAAATCTTTAACAGCTAATTCTTTCTTTTCGTACCATGAGGGCTGAAACTAAATTCTGAAATATCACCTAGAACTGAAATTTTGAAGTCCTAGACTAAGCAGATATTTAAGGGATCTATAACTAGCTAATTTCTGGACAGGTTTTCCTGCTAACATGACATGATAAGTTCTAAATAAAGAACAAGTCATTAGATGAAGATGTTGGTATTAGAAACTTGTTGATGTCTACTTAATCTCATTATTGTCAATGAACATACTTTGAATGATTTCAAGTTTTTAAAAAAATGTTGAGGGTTTTACGGACAAAAATGTGGTCTGTGCGTATAAAAAAACATGAAGTCTGATTCTGTTGATAGAGCTCTATAAACATCAATTAGGTTGAATTAGTTGAGAATTGTTCAAATCATCTATATCTTTATTAATTTTTTTATCTTATTCTAATAACTACTCAGAAAGTAGTGTTGAAGCCTCTGACTACAGTATCAACTTGTCTGGTACCAAACTCCTTTTAGTTTGATCAATTTTTTCTTGTCTTTTGAAGAATTGTTAGGTGTGTAAAATTTAGGAAAGTGATATCTTCTCAGTAAAGTCACCCCTTTGTTATGATGTAATGTCCTCTTCAATTTCGGTTAGTATTTCTATTTCTGAAATCTACTTTGTCTGATATTAAGATAGGTATTTCCTATTTGTTTTCATTGATGTTTACATAGTATATACTTTTCCATCTTTTTTATAACTCAGCCAGTCTTTACAAATTGTTTTTCCTCTAGACATGATATAGCTGTAGTAATCAAAAAGTTGATTTGTTGTACTTACATTTATATATTTGTTGTTGTGGACTTAATGTTTACAATATGTATCTTTAGTTATCATATTGTGTCTTTAGATGATATTATAAGACTTCACATACAGTACAATAACCTTAAAAGGGTACATTTCCTGTTTTACAATTTCATCTTCTTCTGTTTTTGTTGTCATACATTTGACTTTTACATATGTTATAAACTCAGAAGACAATGAGCTGTTGTGTGCTGCACAAATGGGATTAAATGGGGTTGTCGGGAGTCAGAATTGACTTAATGACAATGAATAACAGCAACATAGAACTCTGCATGTCGTTTTTTATTCAGTACTTTAAAAACATCATTCCATTGTTTTCTGGCTTGTCTTGTTGCTGACAAGAAGTCTGCTAAATTTCTTTGCTGTTTTCAATGTTTTTTTATTTTTTACCCGATACCTCCCTCCAATTGTTTTCAACAGTTTTAATTCCATCTTTTTCTTTCTTTCTTTTTTTTTTGGTGCTTGGAGTTTTCTGTGCTTTGATGCCTTTCATTACTTTAGAAAACTCTTGCCATTATATCTTCAAACATTTCTTCTACTCTATTCTCAAGCTATTTTCACCTTTTTAGATTCTAACTACATGCATGCTGAACAAAGGTCTATTCCATGGACCTTAGATGCTTTATTTGATGTTTTTGCAGCTATTTTTCTTTCTTTATGTTTCAAATTGGGTAAATTCTATTGATCTATCGTCCTGTTAAATTTTTTTTCCTTCACACTGTGCTGAATCTTTTACTGAACCAGTTTATTCATGTTTCTATCTCTGCGACCTTGTGTAATAATTTAGTATTGTTGCTGAAACAGATTATTACAACTTAGTATCTTCAAATGGCACAGAATTATCATCTACTCTTCTGGAGAATAGAAATCTAAGCCTGGTCAACAGGGCTGTGTTCTTTCTGGAGATTCTGAGTAATAATAGGTTTCCTTTACTTTTCTAGTTTCTTTATGTTGCCTACTTAAGATCCTCTCATTTCAAATGCATCAGCATTAGCATGTTCAAATCTCTCTCTCCAACCTCAGCTTCTGTCACCATAATTTCTTTTATGACTCTGACCTTCCTATCTATCTTGGCCCATGTGTATAGATCAAAATAATCTCCCCCTTACAGGATCCCCAATTTAGTTGCATTTGCAAAGTCCTCTGTTCCAAGTAAGGTAACATATTTAGAAGTTTGGGGATTAGAACTCAATTTTGCAGGGTCATTATTCTTCTTATCACATGATGTTGGATATCTAGCATTTGCATTTAACTTTTTCTTTTACATCTTGTTTCTTTGCTAGAACTGCCCACCTGTTCATGTACATTTCTACCATTTCCATTAAAACATTTAATAAATTAATTCTCCTTATTTTAAAATCCGTGTCTGAAAATTACAATATATATATTATCTCTTAGTCTGGTTCTTTTGATTGTTTTGCATTTTGTTTTTTTCCTTGCTTCTTTTCATGTCTCATTATTTTTGTTTGAATGTTAGGCATCTTGTGTAGACTATAAAACACTTAGTTGAATAGCATTTATACCTGGAAATGAATATGGTTCTCATGCAGTAAGTGTGGGAGATTAAGCCAATTTGGTCAGACTTTCAGGGTCTAAATCTGTGCAGCATCCTCTCAGTGAGTCTTACACATCCTGGGTTTACCATAGAGCAGTTGGTGGTGCATATGGTTCAGTGCTTGATTACTAGCCAAAAGATTGGTGGTTTGAACCCACACAGAGGAGCCTTGGAAGATAAGCCTCGCAAACTGACCTTCAAAAATGTTACAACCTTGAAAATTCTATGGAGTATTTTTAATCTGCATATGTGGGTCACCCTGCATTGGAATAGATTGGACAGTAACTGACAGCAACAATGATGATGATATTTTCATACACTGAGCAGAATGATCTTTCTAATATGTTAATCTTAAGTCTTATTACTTACTTGCTAAAACCCTTCAGTGGCTCCTCCTGCCTAAGGAAATTGGGAAGGACTATTAAGGGGCATTCTAGTTCCTATTGTGGCGTAACAAACCACTGCAAAATTAAGTGATATAAAGCAATCATTTTACTATTTATAGATCTGTAATTTAAGAGTTAGAAAAGACAAGTACAGTAGAAGTAACCTGCCTCTGTTCCATAATGTCTGGGATTTCATTTGGGAGGTTTCAAGGCTAAGAGTAACCTGATGGCTAAAGACTGGTATCTGGAAAAGAATTCACTTACATGTCTAATAATTAATGCTGATTGTTGACTGGGTATCAATCCATGATTAGCCAGAACACCTGTATTTGGCCTCTCTTTGAGGTTTCTTTGCATGAGAGAGTTAGGACTTCCTCAATGTGGTAGCTGGGTTCCAAAAGCAATGCCATCAGAGTGCAAGGCACAAGTGCATAACATTTTTATAATCTAGTCTCAGACACCAGAAATATCTACCCACGTTAAAGGGGAAGGAGCATGAACTCCATCATTTGATAGGAGAAATACCAAGGTCACATTTCTGAAAGCAAGTGGGATAGGAGATATATTTTCAGTCGTCTCTGGAAAGTATAATCTGCTGCAAGTTGCCTAAAGCCTTTTGTGACTTGATCCCTACTTGTGTCTGATGCCACTGCCACCACCTGCCTTGACATTGGCTCTCCAAATAGATAAAACTTTTAATTTCCCCTAAATCTACCATAGTTGATTTTCTTTCCCATTACATCCTACCTTCCCTCACCATATCCTGTTTCAGTCCTTCTTAGATGCTTTTCCTTATTTTTTACCCTTCCTCCAAGTCTAGGTTGTATGCCACTTTTGTCATTTCCAGATTACCCAAAATGGTGCTTAGTATGTGGTAACAGTCTTTGTTGAATGAATGATGGGTGTACAAACATAGGGACTTATTGACCTCCTCTGTTCACCACAGTCTCTCTTGTGGCTAGAACGGCACTGGCACGAGAAGGTACTTGAAAGTATTTGCTGAAAGAATAAATGACTGCACTTTCTTGATAAACTATTGAGGTTTGGTAGGAGAATTGAGGGGCTAAGTGGAGCGCTTTGGGAAATCTCCTTTGTAGACCTTTATATGTTAATGGTTTCTAACAGAACTCTCCAAAGCTAATTCCTGAGTCTTCTGTGCTGGCATACCAAGACTTTTGCAAACTGATTCTCTCCATCTGGATTCAATCAATATGGTCTCTGCTCAAAGCAAAAAAAAATTAGATTGGCCTTATAAAAACTTGCCAAACAATGCACATCCAAAAATTGCTGCCAAAACTTCTCAAAAGGGGTAATAGAGCTATGTGAGCTTCTTATAAACATTGCTATGGTAACTGAAAGGTAATTAGCTGTTTATCACACATACACACATATTCTCACTAAGTTTTGACTTGGAGTTCTCTTGTTACAACAGCCTGTAAACATAAGGAAAGGAAATCAATATGCAGACTGTTCTTTAAATTGCATATTTGGAGTCTTTGCATTGCCTATCTTCTGGGAAAACAAAATACTTATGGTATGGAAAGGCATTACTGAGAATGACCATAGCTTCAACTGTCCTTTGAACATTCTTCTTTTATTCTTCCTTTAAAATCAGAATCTGGCTTCAGAGATTTATCTTGAAGTTTGAGCTAAGGCATTGACAGAGAGGTTTACTGTAAAGCGATAGAGATAATAAAAGCCACATAAATGGTAAACTTATCTTTAAGGAAATACTCAGAGAAACCAAATTTTCTTTCGGCCAGAGATCATAATGACTTCTGTTCTCTGACATACTCCTCAACTCTAATCTAAAAAAGAAGCGGACAAGGCAGATGCTAAAAGAGAACAAATTGTTTATTTTGGTCCTAATCTATATTATTTTGTGAGAAGAATACTAAAGCCTGCTGTGTGTTTTATTCAATGATTTTTGAACGTATTTGTATATAATAACCTTTCACCCCTGTGTAATTATGCCTCATTTATGCATAATCAAGAGACAGCTAGGAAAAAACAAGTTCATAAAAAGATCTGCAATTGAGATTAAGGCAGGTCTAATTTATATTTTTAAGAAAAAATGAAGTCTTCTCAATACATACTTTATAATTATGTCAATGAAGTTTCTGATGCAAAACTTTATTTTAAAAACAAAACAAAAAACTGAAACAATTGCACAATTAGCAGAATATCTGTTTTGTCTGTTTAAAGGAGCTTAAGAACAGATGTTTCTAATGAAGGCAGAACCTAAGCTAGCCCAATATTTATTAAATGATAACACATATCATATATCAAATGAGTTTAAAGAGCATATTTTAGAAATTGTGCTAATGTGTTTCTCAGCAAGGGCTCCAAGCTCCTTGATCACTTCTCACCAGGAAGCCAAGCTTGGTGTCATACATCAGCAGGGAGTGGATTTGAAGAAGACAAGCCTTCATGACATAGACGGGAAAGCTACTTAGTAAACTCTTCAAAGGAGTCATGATTGGAAATCTGAATGTCTAATATTCCTCTCAGCAAAGTCTAGCAGTCTAAATTGTTACAGATTGCCCACAGCCGTCTTAAACAAAAAACAGTCAAAGGGTTTGGCTATTTCCTTCTGAGGGTGACACTTGACCACTTTCTGTGGTAACAGTAAGGCAGGAAGGTGACTACCTCCCTTTCCATTCTTTTACCTCTAGACTTTCCAGTTCCAGACTTTGCCACCAGTGAAGTGAGACTGCTTATTTGGACTGTCTGGATTCAATCATCTGTGGGGAAAGAAAATAATGGGAACCTATAGCAACTCTGGATGATGCAAACAGTTAAGAGCATGTTTACTAGCCAAAAGGGCTGGCAGTTCACACCAACCCAGAGGCACCTAGAAGGAAAGTTCCGGCCATCTACTTCCAAAGCTCACTGACACACAAATTCTTGAGCACAGTTCTGCTCCGCAACAAATTAAGCTGCTATGAGTCAGAATTCACTCAGCATTAATGTTTGTTTTGAGGTTTTGGCAGCAACTCTGGTGGCTTATGGTTTGGTAGGAAGAATACACACATACACGTGTACAAACTCAGAGAGAGAGAGAGTTAAGTTTAAGTTGATTTAGTTAGAACAGGGCATAATTCTCATTAGAAAGAGCAAGCACAGCATAACTCAGTTTCGTTTCTCTTGGGCTTCAAATTTACTAATGAAACTTCAGCCGACAGTGACACCCTCTATCCATAAGGGAGCTTGTTGCATCTGAAACTCCTGTCTTGCCACATCGCTGCCCCTTTATACTTAGGGATCCATCAAACAAAAAAGCCAAAGCTGCTGCTGTTGAGTTGATTCTAACTCACAGCAGCCCTATAGGGCAGGGTAGAACTGCCCCATTGGAATATCCAAAGTATGCCTGGCAGATTTGAACAGCTGACTTTTTAGTTAGCAGATGTGGTCTCAATCACTACTCTGCCAGGGATTCCAGTCTATCAGGAGTTGTGCTAATAGTCCTCATACTGTGGATTAAGAAAATGTTTACAAATATACTATGGTCCTTGTTTTTAGGATCAATGTTATGATAAACTCAGTCAGGGTGGAGATGGGGGTATGGGGAGAGAAAGCAAGGTCAGTGTCCAGGGACCCTAGAAAAATATCTCTGCCTCCAGTTTTCTCAACTCCATGAAAAAAAAAAAACATTTATTATTAACTGTATGTGCAGTGGCTAAAGTAATCAATTGCTAACTGAAAGGTCAGTGGTTAGAAATTACCAGACTACCAGTGACTCTGTGGCAGAAAGATGTGGCAATTTGCTTCCGTAGAGATTTACAAGCTTGGAAATCTTATGGAGCTTCTGTGAGTCTGAATCAACTCAATGGCAGTGGGTTTAGTATTCCCTCTGGGCAATTCTCAACTTCCCAGTATGATAGCTTAAAATAAGGATTTTTTTTAAAATCCTTCTTATTATATAATAATTCTGTCAGCAGTATGCAGTATTATATGCCTATTCTTCCAGAAGAGATATCAGAGGAACTCAGTCACTTGTCCAAATCACAGTTTCAGATTCTAAACTTGAACCCAGGTCTTCTGACTAACTTCAAAGTCTAAGACTGTGATTCTAGTATAATAAACTCATTCAGAATATGAAAGTAACCCAATAAATGGGTGTAGATTCATGGATTAACTACAAACTTAGCAAAATTTTTCTCTCAGGCAATTTGATGCTTCAATCTTAAACATTATTTAGCTATAGAGATCTTCTCAAATTGGGAAGTAAGGTTTTGGCTTTTGTAATTAAATTTTTAAGAAATCTTTTCTGCTAGAGAAAAGAGTCAACAACTAATTGTCAAGTTTATTGTTTTTTACAAATCTACTGAAAAGATTCAGAAGACAAAATACCACTTTCAAGAACTGGTACACTGAAGTGAAAAACAATAGGTGTGGTTAGAGTGCTAGGATTATGAGTATGTTTTTCTTCATTTTTCATGTTTCTGTAATGCTACTAAATTCCATTCATGATAAAAAATACACCAGTGTTTACTGAGAATTTATTAAGTTCTAAATACTTAGTGTATCATTAGCTCATTTAATCCTTATGAAAAACTTGTGAGCTAATTACTATTATTACCTTTGTTTTACAAGAAAACCGAGGCTGTGAGTGGTTAAATGGGAATAAGTGGGAGAGGCAGAATTTTAAAGCTAGTCAGTTTCTTTCAAGCCTGAAGACTGAACTCTTACAATATGCTGGGTTTTTTTCCTTCTCCACCTCCCCCCCCCTTTTTTTTGCCTGCATGAATCCAGTGGAAAGGAAAATTTCAGAAAGGCTAGAAGTCTAAAATAGCCAAGGGTAGGAAAGAAGTAGGAGAGGAGAGCCAAGAAGCTGGACAAAGACCTTAAATGCCTAAGGAGGAATCACCTCTGGTCTAACAGTGGTGGCAGAAAGAGCTTTGCTTTGTGGCAGTCCTCTTTCTGAAGCTAACTTATCATGCTAAATTGATTCCCAGTCCTAAAATAAACGAGTGGTTTTACGTCCTTGTAGCATCCAACATAATAATCATTTCCACACTTTATTTCACTTAGAACACCTCATCACAAATGAAAAGGTAAATGCTTTTAATGGGTATGCTCTATCCTCATCATTAGCTGCTATGCATGATAAAGTATTTATGAAGTAGTACCCTGTAGAAAGGACAACAGCTGAAGTATATGGTGATTTGTAATTGATGGAAACAAAATATATTGTCCAGAAGCCAGGGAAATAAATATCCAGGTCAAGCAAAATGAGTTACTGATGTTTTGTACTACCCTATCCCCCCTTCAAAAACTGACGATATATATAACAGTTAGATTCAATGTGTAATAGCAAAAAATAATGCAAATCATTTTGGAAGAACAAATACCCATTTATTGTGTATTCTGGTGGTTTCATCTCTGGTAATAAATTTAGCCATATTGAGAGCTGTTTCAAAATGTTACTAATTGGAATGACTGTAAAGCAAAAGAAAGCAATTTCATTCATGTATTTACTCAATCATTTATCCAACTTTCTATTTCATGCTCCCATTTATTCATCCTACCATCCATTCATATACCCTCCTCCACTCACCAATCTAATGAGTATTTGTTGAGCAGCTACTCTCAACTCTAACTGAATCAGGAACTGCTCCTTTGTTACTGTAAATCTCTAGCGGGCACTTTCTCTTTTTTACTCCTAGTCCATTTTTTGTTCCTCCCTAACCATGGTCCATGGACTACTTGCCTCAAAATCTCCTAGAGATCTTGTTACTAATAGATATTCTAAAGACTGTCCATTTGTCATACCATGGGGGCTTGAGTGTTGTAATGCTGGAAGCTCTGAGACCAGTATTCAGATACCAGCAGAGTCATCCAAAGTAGACAGGGTTCAGCTCAGCTTACAAACTAAGACAGACTAGAAAGAAGTACCAAGAAGTCAACTTCTGAAAACAATTAACCAGTGAAAACCTTATGAAGGGCATGAGAACATTGTTTGAGATAGTGCTGGAAGATGAGCACCCTAGGTTAGAAAGCAAAAGAGCTGTCTCTCAAAGTAGAGTCAATCTTAATGACATGAATGGCATTAAACTTTTGGGATCTTCATTTGCTGATGTGCCATGACTCAAAATGAGAAGAAACAGCTGAAAAATCCATTAATAATTAGAATATGGAATCTATGAAGTATGAATCTCAGAAAATTGGAAATCATAAAAAAATGAAATAGAAAACATAAAAATTGATGTATTAGGCATTAGTGAGCTGAAATATGCTGGTATTGGCCATTTTGAGTCGGAAAACCTGACTCGATGGCACTTGGCTTGGCTTGGCAACGATATAGTCTACTTTGCAGGGAATGACAATTTGAACAGGAATCATCTTGCATACATTGCCAAAAAGAATATTTCAAGATCTGTTTTAAAGTCAAATGCTGTCACTGATAGGATAATATCCATACATTACAGAGAAGATGAGTTAGTATGACTATTATTTCAATTTACACATGAATCACTAAGGTCAAAGATAAAGAAAGTGAAGATTTTTACCAACTTCTGAAGATTTTTACCAACAGTCTGAAATTTCTTGAACACATACTTAGGATGCATTGATAACTACTGGTGATTGGAATTCAAAAACTGGAAACAAAGAAGAAGGATCAGTAGTTAGAAAACATGGCCTTGATTATAGGAATGATGCCAGACATCCCATGACAGAATTTTACGAGACCAACAACTTCATGATTATAAATACTTTTTTCACTAACATAAATGGCAGCTATATACATTGACCTCACTAGAAGACATACGCAGAGATCAAATTGACTACATCTGTAGAAAATGATGACAGAAAAGCTCAATATCTTCAGTGAGAAAAGGCCAAGGGCTGACTATAGAACAGACCATCAATTGCTCAAAGCCAAGTACAAATTGAAACTGAAGAAAATTTGAAAAACTCTACAAGAGCCAAAGTATGACCTTGAGTATATTTCACCTAAGTTTAAAGACCATTTCAAGAGTAGGTTTGATGCATTGAACACTAATGACCAAAAACCAAATACATTATGTATAGAGTGATACTGAGGATATCATACACAAAGAAAGCAAGACGTCATTAAAAAATGACAAGAAAAATGAAAGCACAGAAGTGGATACCAGAAGACTCTGAAACTTGCTCCTGAATGTTGAAAGGCTAAAACAAAGGAAGAAATGATAAAGTAAAGGAATTGAACAGACAACTTCAAAAGGCTGCTTTAGAAGATAAAATGAAGTACAACAACCTGTGCAAAGAGCTGGAGACAGAACACCAAAAGAGAAGAATGTATTCTGCATTCCTCAAGCTTAAAGAAATAAAGGAAAAAAAAAAATCAAGTTTCTAGTTGCAATAGTGAAGGTTTCTATGGACAAAATATTAAATGACACAGGAAGCATCAAAAAACTATGGAAGGGGACAGCCAAGATGGTGGACTAGATACACATGTCTCCTTAATTTCCTCCGAGAACTAAGGCCTGGATTGCTAACTGAATGGAGCTTTCTGGACACCTAGTGAGCCTTAGGACACAGCATAAGGCTGTCCATTTGGAGTACATGCCACTAAGTGGGAAACCTCCTTTGTTACACTGAGCTCTGCTTATGTTGAGTGGACCAAAGGTACCGGCATTTTCAACTTTTTTTTTCTTTTTGTTGGCACGTAGGTGAGGAGTGTACATGAGTAGACAACTACGCTGAGCTGGAGTTCTCAAGTGAACAGTGTGTGCTGCAATGAAAAAGCAGTGCATGGAATAAGCACAATTTGAGAGCCCAGTGGCTGACCGGGGTCATCACAATCCCTCCACCCTCCCTTTTCAGAGCTCTGCCATAGATTTGGCTCTGTCCGGCATGATAGGTAGTTTCACTGGAACTCTATCTTGTTTGGCTGGGAGGTGGAGTTACCCAACTGGAGGCCTCAGAAGGGGCTGATTCCCAGGCTCTGAGGCAGTGCCAGTCTGGGGAGCATTTTTGCAGCAAAAAGGCTGTGTTCAGTACAGTGTTGCCTTACTAGTAGACCCTGGCAGGTGAAGATAGCAGCACAGCGGCCTCTCCCTACTTTGAAACACGTCATAGCATCTGGGGATGGCTGAAGTGGTATCTCTGCTGTCAGCTGTAAGGAGAAGCCTACCATACCTAATGCTCTGACTGACTCTGGAAGCAGTCAGGTAGCTTTTAGCTTTTTAAAGTAAGACTCCCTAGAGAAATAACTGCTGTGAAGCCTGACCACATCTCTTCCAGCCTTTACTGACCTACATCATAGGGTCCGTTGATGGCCCCAGAGTGACTCCATAAGTACGGTGATATCTTTGACAGCCAGAAAGTAGAGTATGCCACCCCACAGAGTCCACTGGGGCCAGTCACTAGAATACACAGAGGTGGCTAGTGTTCAACTCCTGTCTCAGAACTATGCCTCAGGTCTTGTTGAGACAACACCAGAGAAGCTAAGCATTTTCTAGATGTCCTGTAAGCAAGAAACCATAGCCAAGCATTTAAAGAAACACCCAACCAGAAAACTCCCAAATAAAGCAGCAAAAAACTTCCCAGATGAAGCAGCCTTTCTGAAACTACTGGAGGTCAAGTAAAAAAGAATTATATATAGTGTTGTCCTAGAGATTAAACAATATGCAGCAGAACAAAATGAAAAATTAAGCAAGCTATTCAAACTGATGGAACATCAACATTCTGAAATCTCAGAGATCAATAGCAAAATTACATAAGTAGACAACATAATTCAAAGCAAACAGAGCAGAATTGATGAATTGAAAATTAGACTGAGTGACCTTGAAGGTGGAGCTACTGACATCAGTATTTATGAGGAGAAATCAGAGAAAAGAAATAAGAAAAATAAAGAAACATGTGGGATTCTATCAAGAAAAATAATCTACAGTTAATTGGAGTTCTTGAACAGGGAGGGATAGCTGAAAACACAGAGACTGTTGTTGTTGAGTTGTTGACAGAAAACATCCCAGAAATTATGACAAAAGAGAATGTAGATACCCAAGACATGTATTGAATGACCCAAAAAGTAGACCCCCAAATAAAGACACCAAGGCATACTATAATCAAGCTTAGCAAAATGAAACATAAGCAGAAACTCTTAAAGGCAGTGAGACTCAAAGCAAAGCTGACATTCAGAAGAAACCCTCTAGGCTTTTGTTTGACTTCTCAGCAGAAATGGTGTTGGCATGGAAGCAGTGGGAATAATACATTTGAAGCCTTGAAGGAGAAAAACTCCCAACCAAGATGTGCAAAACTGTCTCTCAAATATGAGGGTGAAATTAAGACATTTGCAAATAAACAGAAACTTAAAGCCTTTGTAAAAAAACAAAGCAAAACCACAAGAAATAAAAAGAAGCTCTTTGCTTAGGAAAACAGAACCATTAACTCTATATTTAAGGAGGCAATGCAGGACACAACGTAAAAAGTCTTCTCAGTTAGATAAGGCATAAAATTCAATCATAGCTACAAAATTAAAAGAAGAGAACCAGTGACTGTTTTCAGGAAAACTAAGATACCATCGCACTAAAAAGAGGGATGTACTGCAGTAGTTATAGTCCTTCCAGATGTGGAGCAAGTTAATGAGATATGAAGAAGTTAAAATTAGATTTAAACTCAGAATATTAAGGGGGACCATAGGGGTAACAGCAAAGCACAATAACAATTCAACACATCAAAATAAGAAATGTAATGCAGAAGTCTCAAAAAACATAAAACCAACACTGAAAAATATGAAAAGGCAAAGTGTGAAGAAGAATGACCCAGAACAGAATATTAAGAGCAACATATAAAACATCACACAAAAATAAAGACATCAAAATGACAGGAATAAACATATATCTATCAATAATTACATTGAATGTAAAATGGTTAGAATGCTCCAACAAAGAGACAATGACAGCTTGGATCAAAAGACATGATCTATCTATATGTTGCTTGCAAAAAACACACCTTAGGTTTAAAGATATGAACAAACTGAAAATTAAAGGATGGAATAACATATCAAGATAACAATATACAAAGAAGAGCCAGTGGCAATACTAATCCCAAATAACATAGATTTTATTGTAAAATACACCATCAGGGACAAGGATGGACACTATTTGTTCCTGAAAGTTTCAATACTGAAGAAGAACTTAACAATATTGAATATTTATGCACCCAATACCAGAGCATCTAAATACATCAAACAGATACTGACTACATTGAAAAATGAAATAGAACTCTCCATAATAATAGTTGGAGATGTCAACACTCCACTTTCACTAACAGACAGATCATCTAGAAAAAAAGTTCAGTAAAGACACAGAAGATCTTGTTGCCACAATTAATCAATTAGACCTCATTGACATATACAGAACTTTTTAACCACCAACAGTTAAGTACACCTTATTCTTCAGTGCACATGGAACATTTTCCAGAATAGACTATGTGTTAGGGCATATAGCAAATCTCAAGAAAATCCAAACCAAAACATCTTATCAGACCATAAAGTCATAAAAGTCAAAATCAAAAGCAGAAAAAACATTGATAGGAATTAGAACTCATGGAAACTGAATAACACTTTGCTGAAAAAAAAAGCCACGGGTTGTAGAAGAAATCAAGGATGAAATAAAGAAATTCATAGATTCAAATTAGAATGAAAACATTTCCTACCAGAATCTATGGGATACAGCCAAAGCAGTTCTCAGATGTCAGTTTATCTCTGTAAATACACACATCTGGAAGGAAGAAAGGACCTAGACCTAAAATTAACACTACAGCTTGAACAAGTAGAAAGAGAGCGACAGAAGAACACCTCAGGCACCAGAAGAAAACAGATCATAAAGAGTAGAGCAGATCCTGCTGACCTCTGGCTGGAGGGAGGAGAGTGGGTGGAGAGGGGGGGAAAGAAGACTGATGGGAGGATGAGACATGTATGGAGCAGAGAGTATTAGTGTACTGTCACTGGGCAGGGAGAGCAGTGGAAGCTGCATATAGGTGGGCATGGAAATTTATATGGGAATGTACATTTTCACTCAGTCATAAAAAGAAAGATTAGAGCAGAACTAAATGAATTAGACAATAGAAGAACAATTGCAAAAACTGATAACCAAAAGCTGTTTTTTTTAAGAACATCAACAAAATTGACAAACCATTGGCTAAACTTGCTAAAGAAAAACAGGAAAGGAAACAAATAACTGAAATAAGAAATAAGAAGGGAGATGTCACAACGGGTCAAACCGAAATCAAAAGTATAAAAGAATATTATGAAAGAAGGTACTCTAACAGATTTGAAAACCTAGAGGAAATGGACAAATTCCGGGATTCATATCACCTACCAAAATTATAACAAGGAGAAATAGAACAACTTAATAAATCAATCACAAAGGAAGAGTTTGAAAAAGTCAGAAAAAATCACCAACCAAAAAAAGCCCTGGACCAGATGGCTTCACTGCAATATTCTACCAAGCTTTTAGAGAAGAGTTAACTCCAAGACTACTGAGACTATTTCATAGTATAGAAAGGAGTAGAATACTCCCAAATTCATTCTATGAAGCTAGAATAACCTTGATACCAGAGCCAGGGAACCCACAAAAAAGGAGAATTACAGACCAATATAACTCATGAACCTAAATGCAACAACCTTCAGCAAAATCATTGCCAGCAGAATTTAACAACGTATCGAAAACATAATTCACATGACCTAGTTGAATATTTGGGATGTAAGGATGTTTCAGCATCAGAAAAACAATTAGTGTGATCAATCACATAAATAACACAAAAGATAAAAATCACTAAATTTTGGAAAGTGAAGCAGAGAAGACATTTGATAAAGCCTGATATCCATTCATGCTAAAAACTTTCAGCAAAATAATAGAAAGCAAATTCGTCAATGCAATAAGGACCATACAAAGCGAACTTCCTACATCATCCTGAATGGAGAAAGACTGAAAGAATTCCCCTTGAGAATGGGAACTAGACAAGGATGCTCATTTTCACCACTTCTGTTCAGCATTTTGCTAGAATTTCTGGCTAGAGCAATTAGACAGGACTAAGATATAAAAGGCATCTGTATCAGCAAAGATGAACTAAAAATCTCCCTAGCTGCAGATGATGTACTTGTATATGCAGAGAATGCTAAAGAACTACTCAAGCTAATAAAAGAGTTCAGTAAAGTATCAAGATATACGACAAACATAAGTAGATTAGCAGGATTCCTTTATACCAACAAAGAAACCATTAAAGAAGAAACCACCAAATCAATACCATTTACTACAGTCCCCAAGAAGATAAATACCTAGGAATAAATCTAACTAGAGAAATATGAGACCTGTACAAAGAGAACTCTTACTGCGAGAAACTAAGAGAGACTTACATAAATGGAGAAACCTACCCTGATCATTGAAAGGAAGACTTAATATTGTGGAAATGTCTGTTTTACCCAAAGCAATCTACATATACAGTGCAATCCCAACACAAATTCCAGTGACATTTTTGAATGAGATGGAGAAACAAATCACCAACTTTGTTTAGGAAGGGAAGAAACCCTGGATGTGTAAAGCACTACTGAAGAAGAAGAGTACATGGGAGGCCTCTCATTACCTGACTTTAGAATCTATTATAGTGCCACAGTTGTCAAAACAGCCTCATACTTGTACAAAAAGAGACACATAGACCAATGTAATACGGTTGAGCCCCCAGAGATGTCACCATCTTACTGTGGACAGTTGATATGCAACAAAGGCCCTAAAATTCTAAACCAGGGTAAAAACAATCTACTGAATAAATAGTGTTGGCAAAACTGGATATCCATCAGTAAAAAACTGAAACAAGACCCATATCTAACACCTACACAAAAACCAACTCAACTTGGATAAAAGATCTAAATATAAAACCTAAAATAATAAAGATCATGCAAGAAAAAAAATAGAGTCAACCATGGAAGTTTTAATACACAACTTAGACTTCAAAATCTGACAAATGAAGCTCAATCAACAGAGTATAAATAAATGGAGACTACTAAGAATGAAACACTTTTGCTCATCCAAGACTTTATCAAAAGAATTAAAAGACCACACACTGAATGCAAAAAAATATTTGGCAACCCTATGTCAGATCAACATCTGATCTCCATAATCTACAAGATACTGCAAAATATCAAGAAGAGAAAGGTAAATAACCCAATTAAGCGCTAGGCGAAGAAGATGATCAGACACTTCACTAAAGAGGACATCCAGGCAACCAACACACACATGAGAAAATGCTCATGATCATTAGCTGTTAAAGAAATCCGGATCAAAACTACAATGGGATACAATCTCACCCCAACGAAGTTGGCCATGATTAAAAAACAAAACAAAACTACAAATGCTGGGCAGGTTGTGGAGAAATTGGAACTTTCCTATACTGCTGATGGGACTGCAAAATGGTACGACCTCTTTGGAAAGCAATGTGGCACTTTCTTAAAAAGCTAAAAATAGATATATCATTTGACCTAGTAATCCCACTGCTTGGAATATATCCTACAGAATCAAGGTCAGTCACATAGAGATATGCACTCGAATGTGTGTTGCAGCACGGTCCACAGTTGCAAAAAGATGCCCAACAACAACTGAATCCATAAACCAAATATGGTACATATACTCAATGGAACATTATGCAATGAGAAAGAACAGTGATGATTTTAAGAAACATCTCATAACTTGGTTTCAACTGGAAGACATTACACTGAGTGAACTCAGTCAGTGGCACATGGATAAATATTGTATGAGAGCTCTACTATAAGGACTTAAAAACAGACTCGTGTACTGAAGAAAAGACTCTTTGATGGCTACCAGGGAGTGGAGGGAAGGATGGAGATGCTGATTTAGATTAGATAGTCGACAGAAATTTGGTTGGGTGAAATCAGCAACAATACACATTAGAAAGAAGATCAACTTAACTGAACTTCAATATAAATTGAAGACACTTTTAATCTTAAACCAATATTGCAACAATAGAGCAGCAGGGACAGGGGTCTGGGGACCACGCCCTCAGGGGACATTGAGGCCAACTGGCATAACTAGCCTATCGCTAAGAGAATCTTCTGCACTCCATATTGGTGGGTCTCAAAAGCTAGCAAGCTGCCATCTGGGTACACCCAATGGTTTCAACTCACCCGGATCAGATGAACACTAAGGACAACAACGACAGGTGGGAAAAGAGCCCAGAAGAGAAAAGGACCCAGGTGTATGGATGACTATATCAACAAGTAACCAGAAAAACCAGATGGTTCCCGGCCACCACCAATGGCAGCTGTGATGGGGCACACAATGTCGTGTCCCAGTGGCAGCACAAGAAAAAGAGGGGTGCACCTCAAAAACTCCAGTAAAAGACTGCGATTGATGTCTGACTGCCCAGGAGTTCTCTTGGGAGCGTGGCCCCGAGATCTGCTGCTGCCCCTGATCATCAATTATTACTGAGGTCAACTCTGTGGGCAGGAATGGTTAGGACTTGGGGACACAAAGTGATCATATGGTGAGTCCACTCTATGCATCTACAGGATGCTGTCCTATGGGCGTCTTACTAGAAGGGAGAGAAGAGGGTGGTGAGGAGGGGACAAGAGACTGTTAAGACAAAATGACACGTACAGAACGGAAAGGAAGATTATGCTGTCACGGGGCAAGGAGAGCAGAAGAAGCGGCAGACAGGTGGGGATGCCAACTTAACTTGGGTTGTATACCTTCACTCCATCACAAAAAGAAGAAGAAGAAGATGGAAGGAACACACACAGTCATTATACCAAAAGAACTGGTCAGCGTTCAATCATGTCAAGATATAGCATACGTAGGATCAGGAACCAACGGTGCTGAAGGAAGACATTCAAGCTACACTGAAGACACTGGCAAAAAACAAGACCCTGGGAGTTGATAGAATGTTAACTGAGATATTTCAGGAAACAGATGTAGCGCTGAAAGTGATCACTTGCCCATGACAAGAAATTCTGAAGACAGCTACATGGACAAGTGACTGGAAAAGATCCATATTTGTAGCTATTCCCAAGAAAGGTGATCCAACCAAATATGAAAATTATCAAACAATATGATTAATATCACATGCAAGTAAAATTTTACGGAAGAGCACCCAAAAGTGGCTGCAGCAGTATATTGACATGAAACTGTCAGAAATTCTGTGAGGATTCAGTAGAAGATGTGGAACCAGGGATATCATTGCTGATGTCAAGTTCAGTGGGATCTTGGCTAAAGGCAGAGAATACCAGAAAGATGTTTACCTGTGTTTTACTGACTATGCAAAGATGTTGAACTGTGTGGGTCATAACAAACTGTGGATAATATTTTGAAGAATGAGAATTCTAGAATGCCTAACTGTGCTCATGGCAGACATGTATATAAAATAAGAGTCAGTTAAGCAAATAGAACAAGTGAATACTGTATGTTTTAAAGTCTGAAAATGCATGTCTGGGCTTTATAGTTGCTCAGTCTGTATGCTTAGCAAATAATCAAAGAACTTCGACTACATGAAAAGGAATGCAGCATCAGGGTTGGAGGAAGACTCATTAACAAGCAGTATTATGGAGGTGATACAACCTTATTTGCTAAAAGTGAAAAGGAATTGAAGCACTTACTGATGAAGATCAAAGACCACAACCTTTAGTATGGATTGCATCTCGACATAATAAAACAAAAATCCTCAAAACTGGACAGAGAAAAGATTGAGGTCGAGGATTTCATTTTATTTGTTTTCACAATTCATGCCCATGGAAACAGTAGTGAAGAAATTAAAAGACACATTGCGTTGCTGCAAAAGACCTCTTTAAAGTGTTGAAAAGCAAAGATGTTACCTCAAGGACTAAGGTACACCTAGCCCAAGACATGGTATTTTCAGTTGCATCATATGCATGTGAAAGCTGAACAATGAATAAGGAAGACAAAAGAATTGACCTGTTTGAATTGAGATATTGGAGAAGAATATTGAATATACCAAGAACTGCCAAGAGAACAAATGAGTAAGTCTTGGGCGAAGTGCAACTAGAGTATGCCTTAGAAGCAAAGATGATGAGGCAATATTTTACATATTTTGGACATGTTGCCAGGAGGGATCAATCCCTGGAGAAGGACGTGATGCTTGGTAAACTAGAGGGCCAGTAAAAAAGGAGACCCTCAAAAAGATGGATTGACACAGTGGCTACAACAATGGACACAAATATAAGAGATTGTGGGTATAGAGCAGGGCCTGGCAGTGTTTTGTTTTGTTGTGCATAGGGATACTATGAGTTGGAATTGACTCAGTAGCACCTCACAGCAACGACAAGGGACCTATCAGACCTGCTGCTGTTGAGTCAATTCCAGTTCAAAGAGATCCCAAATGTTACAGATTAGAACTGCTCTATAGAGTTTTCTAGAAACGCTGGTGACGTTTAAGTGCTATGTCTGCTAACTAGAAATACTGGTGGTTCGAATCATTCTTGGAAACTCTATGGAGCAGTTCTACTCTGCCCTATTGGGTTTCTATAAGTTGGAATCGACTCAATGGCACTGGTTTTGGGCTTTTTTTGTTGTTGTTGTTACAGGATTTTCTTGGATGTAATCTTTGGAAACCATGGAGGTATAGTGGTTAGGTGCTATAGCTGCTAATTGAAAGGTCAGCAGCTTAAATCTGCTAGGTACTCCTTGGAAACTCTGTGGGGCAGTTTATTCTGTCCCACAGGGTCTCAAGAGTTGGAATTGTCTCAATGGCAGTAGTTTTTTTTTTTTTTTTTTTTTTCCTTCCTTTTGGAATCTTTAAGGGAGCAGGTCAATCTTTCACCATGACACTGTACGGTTTGGAACCACCAGAAACTTCAGGTTAGCACTTGGATGCAAAGCATTTGTAACACCCAATCAACCCAGACATCTATCACGTTGTTGTTAGGTACCCTTGATTAATGGTTCAGACTCAGCCACCCTAGGTACAATGGAATGAAACACCGCCCATTCTTGTGCCATCCTCACAATGGCTGCTATGTTTGAACCCGTTGTTGCAGCTACTGTGTCAACCTGTCTCTTTAAGTGTCTTCCTCTGTTGTGCTGATCCTCTACAAGCATGATATCCACTTTTGTGTACTTGGTCCTCTTGATAACATATCCAAAGTATGTGAGACAAAGTCTTGACCATCTTTGCTTCTAAGGAACATTCTGGTTACACTTGTTCCAAGATAGATTTGTTTGTTCTTCTGGAAGTCCATGGTATGTTTACTATTCTTCTTCAACAACATAATTGAAAGGCATCATTTTTTTTCTTCGGGCTTCCTTATTCATTGCCCAGCTTTCTGATGCATTAGAGGCTATGGAAAACATCTTGGCCTGGGCCAGGTGCACCTTAGTTCTCACGGTGGTATCTTACTTTTTAAGGAGGTCTTTTTCATCAGACTTGCCCAGTGCAATACATCATTTGATTTCTTGACTGCTACCCCCTTATGTGTTGATTATGGACTCTAGTAAAATGAAATCCTTGCCCATTTCAGTATTTTCTCTATCAGTCTTGATGTTGCTTATTGATCCATTTGTATTTTTTTTTTTTTTAATATTAAGGTGTAGTTAGCACTAAAGGCTGTAGTAAATGCTTCAAGTCCTGTTTGTTTTCAGCAAGCAAGGCTGTGTCGTTTACATATGGCGGGTTGTTAATGAGGCTCCCTCTAATCCTCATGCTGCACTTGTCTTCATGCAGCCTATCTTTTCAGAGTATTTGCTCAACATACAAACTGAATAAACATGGTGAAAGGATACAACCTTGAAGCACACTTTTCCTAATTTTAAATAAAGAGATGCACCATAGGCCTATTTTATTAGAAGTACAGAGAGAGATCTTCATTTTCTGAAGTTCTGTGAGTCAATGGAATCCACTACAGTTTAGGATGTGCTTACCTGGACCAGTTATGGTTCTCTTAAAAAAAACTTCAAAGAACAGAAATAGCTACAGTCATACATTCCAATTATATATATTATTCTAGATGAAAGGAGTTGATTTTCTAGAAATAGAGTAGTGTGATCAGGTTGCTGAAAACACTGAAGGGACATTTGTAAGAACTGATTTTACTTAGGCTGAACTCCAGTGGTAATAGCCTAGATTAAAAGGGATAAAAATCAAGGACTTCAAAGTAGTTTCAGAATTCTCAGGTAACCTTGGGTGTCTATTCATTTCGCTCTGATGACCTCTGGCCTCCACTACATACCGTTTACACTAGAAGCCTTTATGTTCTACTCTCTCTGGTTTTGAAATCAGTATCCCAGATTATTTGTATGATGAGACAGTTTGCCTAACTTTTCTTATCATTAGGTTCTTTATCTTCAAAATGGGAAAGATTACACCATGAGATTCTCAGGCCTTTTTACAACAAATGTTGATTATTATCTTTCTTGGAGTTCTCTTGATGTGCTGCCTGCTGAATTATACTGTGAATGGTAGTACTCAGCTAATCCGAGCTCCCAGTCATGCTGTACCTGTTCATTATTTATTCCATCTCTATAGGGTCTCTGTTCTCTCTAACCATCTCCTCCTTGTAGCCCAAACCGCTCCTTTACACTAAAATTTATTGCACTAGAGAGTGTGATAGAGTTGGTTATCCATACACCTGTGTGCTACGAGTCCAGCTGCTCCCAGAAAGTGTATTTTCAAGAATTCATTACAGGATTTCCTCCCACATATATTACAAGACAGTGACGTGCCAAATCAATGTTCTTTTGTAACACCACAACAAACAAATGAATTAGCTAACTAACAAAAAACTTGTTGAGTTTATTCTGACACAAAGCAACCTTTTAGGGAAGACGAAAATCATCCCAGGTGTTTTCAAGGAGCAGCTGATAGACTTGAATTGCTGACCTTTTGGTTAGTAGCAGAGTTCTTAACCACTGTGAAACCAGGGCTCCTATGAATTTTCCACTGCATGACATTACAAAAAACAAAAACAAAACAAAAAGGGAAGCAACAGCAAAATTAGTAAATGTCAACAGTTAATTCCAGAAATGCTTTTGTCTCAGATTTCTAGTGTTGCTGTAATACAAGTATTACAAGTGGCTGGTTTTGAAGAACACAAACACATTTTCTCATAGTTCTGGAGGCTAAAAATCCAAAACAAGGTCTTAGCAAGGTTGACTTCTTCCTTGTGAGAAGTCACACGTGTTCCTTAGTTCCTTGGCATATCTTGACTTGTAGTGATTCTCATATGGCATCTGACTTACCCTGGGTGTGTCTGTGTCCATTTTGTTGTATTTATAGCTCAGAAGTGATTATATTCAGAAGTCAGACCTACTCAGGAATGACATAATTCACATAACAAATAAAATGCTATTTTGAAAGGATCATATTTATAGATAAGTGAAACAAAATAAAAAATAAACAATCTCATTTCCTTGGAGTCAATTCTGACTCACAGCAACCCTACAGAACAGAGTAGAATTGCCTCATAGGGTTTACAAGGTAGTTATTTTTAGAGAGGAAACCCTGGTGGTGTAATGACTAAGTGCTACGTCTACTTACCCAAAGTTCGGCAGTTCGAATCTGCCAGGTGGTCCTTAGAAACTCAATGGAGCAGTGCTACTCTGCCTTACAGAGTCCCTATGAGTCAGAATAAACTCAATGGTACTGAGTTTGGGTTTTTTTTAATATTTAATAAGCAGACTGCCACACCTTTCTCCTGAGGAGCAGCGGGTGGGTGTGAGTTGGCGACCTTTCAGTTAGTTCTTAACTACTTTACCACTAGGGCTTATTTATAGGTATAAGTGCCAATATTTCAATGCATATATTTGGGGGGGACACAATTTAATCAACAATAGCTTCTATAAAAATATCATCATCAAATCATCTGGAGGTATTTATTCATTCACTTATTAATTTATTTATTGAGTCTTAATATGTCAGAAGAATGAATAAATGTATGTGACAGCAATAAACAAAAGAGTTAGGGCTCCTACTGGTATAGAGC
The DNA here is from genome assembly GCA_028571685.1 of Heterohyrax brucei. NCBI lineage: Eukaryota > Metazoa > Chordata > Mammalia > Hyracoidea > Procaviidae > Heterohyrax > Heterohyrax brucei. The sequence continues at coordinate 180,130,959 of CM053141.1, forward strand.
TTATAGTCTATAGGGAAATAGAACAATGATTATTTTATAGGTATGAACCAAAGGACAGAAGAGGCCCTTGAGAATGAAGGTTAGTTGTGCTGTAGTAAGTCCGCTTTTTCTGTGCCTGAGATTAAACTTGAGTCACTGTGCAGATCTGTGGGACATGCAAAATGGATAGGGCAGAGAAAAAATGTCTTGTAAAGAGAAGTTTGTATTTTCATGAGAGATAGGAAAAGTCCCTTTATGACTCTGTCACTATTCTCTAGATCTACAATGATTACCTTTTATGGAGTTAGAAGTGTCAGTGACTGTGTCCAAAATATCTCCACTGAGGTAGTTTTTTAAAAATTTTATTTTGTTGTTGTTGTTGACAATATACACAGCAAAAAGACACTGATTCAACCATTTCTACATGTACAATTCAGTAGCATGTATTACATTCTTTGAGCTGTGTAACCATTCTCACTCTCTTTTTCTGAGTTTCTTCTCCCTTATTAATGCCAACTCACTTCCCCCTAAGGTTCCTATCCAACTGAGTTGCTGTTGTCACTTTCATCCCGTATCTGAGAAATAAAAATTAAAAAAAAATAAAACTCATTGCCATTGAGTTGACTCTAACTTACAGATACCCTAGATAATTTGAAATGAGCATAACACTCAAGGTAGACAAATTTTACTAGTAAAGCAAAACTATTGTTTGGTTTTAAGAAGGAATTTTTGGGGGAGGCCAAGATGATGGAGCAACAGGTGCTTCCTGTGATCCCTCTAACAGCAAAGACGCAAAAGAACAAATGAATTGATTACATATGATACCCTTGGAGCCCTGAATATTAAAAGAAAAATTGAGAAATTGAACTGAGCAATGGGGAAGGTAGTGTAGGTCAAAAAGTACCTAGAACTGCCCAGACCTGATCCCATGGGACTCAGTTGTGGCAAGTGGGGTGAGCAGAGCAGCAGCATTTAGAACATGCCTTCCTCAGCAGGAGAAGCTGACCAGAGAATCTACTCCTGCCTCCAGAATCAGTGAAACACAGAACTAGATCATCAAAAGCTACCAGGTTTGTGTCTAACTGATCAAGTATGGTTCTAAATCTTTCCTTCAGGATAAAACTTTCTCCTTTTTCCCAGATATTTCCCTCCATTCTCTGCACTGTCCAGCTCTGCAGTCTGATGCCATTAACTGCGACTGAAGTATGACTTCTTAAGACTACCTTGAGCTGTTCTCTGAGACTCAGAGAAGGAAAAAATTGGCAAACTGGAAGAAGAGAAGGGGGGAATAAAGCAAAACTGCTGACTTTCTTATGCCAGAAATTCAGGGCAGAAACAGTTTCCTCACCTAGATTCAGACATAAGGATATATGCCATGCTCACAGACACTTAGGGATAACTATTAGCCCCATGACTTTCTCGGCACCTGTAGCCAGTTACCCCTGCCTAAACCAATCACCCCTGTCCTTCTAGGACAGTAGCAAGAGCCTGAACCACATGATGACTAACCACCTGGACACCTGAGCTGAATCCATGCAAGAAAAGTAAATGGACTCTTGGGCATGTCTGTTAACAGCTCTAATCATCTGGTGACAGGACATTAGAGCTTCAGAGTTACCGAAAACCAAACCAGCACATATGACCAGCCTATTTGGACATTTTGAAACCAAATAAAACAACAAGCTAGACATAGTAGCCAAGTATAAAATAAATAAATAAATACATCTTACTTGTGGCTGAGAGACAACAGTCAATATTGAATCACTTAAAGGGATAGATCATGATTACTTCAGAAGGCTCCTAAAACAAAAAGTAAAGAAATTTTCCATATAAATAGAACTTGCTGGAATTACTTGAGTTAGAATATAGAATATTAATATTTAGAATTCTTCAACAGACATGAGGCAAAATGTAGCAGAGTGTGATGACAAATTGAACAGGCTGCAAGAATGCATACAGAGACAATTAATAAAATTAAAGAATTAGACAATTCAACAGAAACTCAGTGGAGCACAACTGAGGTAATGGAAGGTCAAATTAGTGAGACTGAAGATAAAGCATGTGACTCCAATGTATTGAAGGGAAAAACAGATAAAGAAATTCAAACAAAAGAAAAAGAAAAAAATCAAGAATTATGTGGAACTCAATCAAAAAGAATAATCTACAAGTGATTGTAGTACCAGAATGGGAGGGGCTGTCTAACAGAAAATACACAGAAAATAGTCAAAAATTTGTTGACAGAAAACTTCCCTGATACCATGAAAGATGAGAAGATATACAAGATGGTCACTGAACTCCACACAAGGCAAATCTCCACCAAGGCAAGTGAGAGTCAAACTCACAAAAATAAAAGATGACAGAATTTTAAAGCTGGTTATGGATAAATAAAAAATAATCTACAAAGGATAGTCACTAACACTAAACTTGTACTATTCAGCGGAACCCATGCAGGCAAGAAGACAATGGGATAACATATACAAACCCTTGAAGGAAAATAATTACCAAGTATTACATATCCAGCAAAATTGTCTCTTAAATTTGATGCTGAAATCAGGACATTTCCAGATAAACAGAAATTTAGGGAATTTGCAAAAACCAAGCCAAAAGTACTAGAATATTAAAGAGAGTCTTTTGGTTAGAAAATCCATAATATCTGATAACAACTCAAGGCTAGAATGCAAAACAGAGAACTTGATATCAAACCAAACAGGGCAATCCCAAAAATAAATCAGTCAAAACAATGAAAATAGGAGAATAGAGATATGATTATGTAAATTTTATAACAGAAAAAGGTGCCTTAAAAACATAGTCATAGATCTTTCACGTGGACAGGCTGTCGAGATGATGTACCACAACTTAAGTCTGGTTTAAATTTAGAAAAATAAATATTAAGGCAACCTTAAAGGAAATTATCAATTCTAAGCATAAAAACAAAAATAAAAACATGAAGACTCAGCAAATACGAAAACCACCAACAATGAAAAAGGTAGAAAAATAAATAAATAAAAAAAAACAACTTAGCACAGAAAATTATATGCAACAAACTATCAACAATGCACAAAAAAAGGGCATCAAAATGACAGGACTAAATTCATAGCTATGAATAATTATGCTGAGTGTAAATGGACTAAATGTACTAATAAAGACATGGAGAATGGTAGACTGAATTGTCAAAAAACTGATCCATTTATATGCTGCCTACAGGAGATACATCTTAGGCTTAAAGATGTGAACAAACTAAAACTTAAGGATGAAAAAAATATATCAAGTAAACAACATTCAAAAAAGAATAGGAGTGACAATATTAATTTCTGATAAAATAGACTCCAAAGTAAAACCCACCGCATCAAATAAGGGAAGACATTATATAACGATTAAATGGTCAATACTTCAGGAGACTATAAACATATTAAATACTTACATACCCAATGAATTGGATCCGATGGCACTTGGCTTGGCATACCCAATGTTAGAAATCCAAAATACATAAAACAATCTTTAACTACAGTGAAAACAGAGACAGAAAACTTCACAACATTAGGAAACTTCAACACATGACTTTTATGAAAGATCGAACATCCAGAAAAAAGTAAAGACCCAGAAGCTCTAAATGCCACAATCAACCAACTTGACCTCATAGGCATATGAGGACTGCTAGTTAAGTTTGGGAACTCATTCTAGAAAAAGTGCTACATACCTCATTGCTGACTATCACTACTGTCACCTTCAAAGTACTCTCCTTTGGAAGCTATGCACCAACACCAACACCTAGTCCACCCTTCAAAGCAATTTTAGAACTCCTTTTCTGGAATGGCCATCAGAGCTGTTGTTGTATTACCCTTGATGTCCAGAATGTCATCAAAATGTCTTCCTTTCAATATTTGCTTTATCTTTGGATTAAAAAAAAAGGTCATTTGGGGGCCAGATCAGGTAAGTAGGGAGGGTGTTCCAATACAGTTTTTTGTTTACTGACTAAAAACTCCCTCACAGACAACTATATGATTAAGTTTGCTAACCTCCTACCTTGCCACTGTGTGCAATGGCTATTCCAGAGAGAGTTCTAAAATTGCTTTGAAGGGTGGACTAGCAGTGGAATCAGTGCATAGCTTCCTAGGGGGAGTACTGCAGAGGTGATCACTGTGATATTCAGCTGTGAAGTATCTAGCACTCAAAACAATTAAGTTCATGGGCTTAATTGTCAAACCTCCTATACAGAAAAGGCCACACAACAGCAGTCAAAATACACTTTATTTTCCAGTAGACATGGAACATTCTCCAGAATAGATGACATAATAGGCCATAAAGTGAGCCTTAATGCATCAAATTATTACAAAGCATCTTTCATACCATAAAGCCAAAAAAATAGAAATCAATGACAGAAAAAAGAAGGAAAAAAAAATCAAAACTCAGCAACACCTTGCTCAGAAACTACTGCACTATGGGAAAAAAAATCAAGAATGGAATAAAGAAATTCACAGAAACAAATGAGAACAAAAACACTTCCTACCAGAACCTTTAAGACACAGCAAAAACAGTAGTGAGGTCAATTATCTCAGTACATTCACACATACAAATAGAAGAAAGGGCCTAAATTAAAGCATTAACACTACAACCTGAACAATTTAGAAAGAGAAGCAGAAGAACATATTGGGCACCAGAGGAATGAAAATAATAAAAAAAATTAGGCCAGAACTAAATGAATTAGAAAATGAAAAAGTGACTGAAAGAGCTAATAAAACCTAAAGCTTATTCTTTGAAAAGATCAACAAATAAATAAGAAATGGGAGGTATCACAACTGTCCCAACCAAAATTTAAAAAGTCATAACAGAACACTGTACTCTAACAAAATTTGAAAACCTAGAGTAAATGCACAAATTTTTAGAAACACACTACATGCTTAAACTAACACAAATTGAAAAGGTAGTTAAAAACTCCCAACTAAAGAATGCTCTGGCCCTGATAACTTGACCAGAAAGTTCTACCAAACTTTCAGAGAAGAATTAAAGACACTTTCACTAAAGGTATTTCACAGCATAGAGAAGGATGGCGTGCTCTCATATTTATTCTATGAAGCCAGTGTAACCTTGATACCAAAATCAGGTAAAGAAAGCACAAAAAAAGGGAAAATTACCAACCAATGTCTGTCATCAACTTAGATGCAAAAATCCTCAACAAAATTCTAGCAAATAAAATTCAACAACATATCAAAAAAAAAAAAAAACTTCACCGTGATCAAGTGAGATTCATACCAGTGGTATAAGGATGATTCAACATTAGAAAAACAATTGATGTAATCAACCACATAAATAAAATACAAGAACCACTTGATTCAATTAATTGATGTAGAAAAGCCATTTGACAAGGTCCAATACATATTCAAGTTAAAAAAAAATCAGCAAAATAGGAATAGAAAGGAAATTCCTCAATATAATAAAGGACATTTATACAAAGCCAACAGCCAACATCTTCCTAAATGGAGAGAATCTGAAAGTATTTCCCTAGAGAATAGAAACCAGACAATGATGAGCATTTCCACTTCTATTCAATATTTTGCTGAACATTCTAGACAGAACTATCAAGTAAGATAAGGAAATAAAGGGCATCAAATTCATAAGGAAGAAGTAAACTTTTCTCTACTTGCAGATGATATGATCTTATGCACAAAAAACCATAAAGAACCTCCTCCCCCCCAAACAAACAAATGGAACAGAAGTGTTCAGCAAAGTATCAGGAAATAAGATGAACATAAAATAATCAACTGTGTTCTTTTACACCAACAAAGACAGCATTAAAGAGGAAATAACTGAATCAATATAATTCACAATACCCCCCAAGAAGATAAAATACTTATGAATAAATCTAACCAGAGATGTAAAATACCTATACAAAAAAAATTTTGAGACACTACTGTAAGAAAACAAAAGATACCTAAGTGGAAAAATTTACTTTGATCATGTAGAGGAAGACTCAACATTGTGAAAATGTCTATTCTACCCAAAGTGGTGTATAGATAGAAGGCAATCTCAATAAAAATTCCAATAGCATTTTTTTTAATGAGAAAGAGAAGCAAATCACGAACTTCACATGGAAAGAGAAAAAGCTCTAGACATGCAAAACCCTACTGAAAAAGAAGAACAAAATGGGAAACCTCACACTACCTGACCTTAGAACCTATTATACTGCCATAGTAGTCAGCATAGCTTGGTACTGGTACAGTAACAGATACATAGACCAGTGGAACATAACTGAGAATCCAGGCATAAAATCATCCACCTATGAGCAGCCTATATTCGACAAAAGACCAAAGTCCATAAGTTGGGGAAAAGACAATCTCTTTAGATGAATGATGTTGACGTAACTGGACAGCCATCAAAAAAAAGAAAAGAAACAAGGCTCGTATTTCATGGCATGCACATAAATAAGTCAAAAAAATGGATCGAAGACCTAAATAAAATCTAAAATGATAAAGGTCATGGAAGAACAAATAAGGACACCACTGGGAGCCCTAAAGCATGGCAAAAACAGACTGTGAAATGTTACTAACAGTGTACAAACACCACAAGAGAAAACAGATGACTGAAAGCTTCCAAAACTCAAACACCTATATCCAAAGACTTCACCAAGAGAGTGAAAAGACAACCTACAGACTAAGAAAAAAAATTTTGGCTGCTACAAATCTGGTCAATGTCTAATCTCCATAACCTATAAGACATTGCAAAACTTCAACAGGAAAAAGACAACTCACTTGAAAAACTGGGCAAAGGATATGAACAGGCACTTCACCAAAGAAAACATCAAGGAGGCTAAAAGATACATGAAGAAATGCTCACAATCATTACCCAGTAGAGAAATTCAAATAAAAACTACAATGAGATATCATTTTACCACAGGAAGGGTTGCATTAATCTAAAAACTACAAAATAACAAATGTTGGGAGGCTACGGAGAGACTGGAACACTTACAAGTTCTAACAATTAAGTTCATCAACTCATCCTAGAAAAAGTGCTACATATCTCACTGCTGATTATCAGTATAGTCACCTTCAAAGTTCTCCCCTTGGAAAGCTATGCACTGATACCAGCACCTAGTCCATCCTTCAAAGCAATTTTGGAACTTGTGTCTGGAATGGCCATCAGAGCTGTTGTTGTACTACCCTTGATATCCAGGTGGCATCAAAATGTCTTCCTTTCAATATTTCCTTTATCTTTGGATAAAAAAAGTCATTTGGGGACCCAGATCAATACAGTTATTTGATTACTGGCTAAATTCTCTCACAGACAGTGTTGTGTGAGCTGGGGCATTGTCATGATGCAAGAGCCGTGAGTTGTTGCCAAAAATTTCAGATCATTTTTGTCTAGCTTTTTCATATATCCTTTTCCACACTTCCAAATAATACAGTTGGTTAGCTGTTTGTTCACTTGGTACAAATTTATCATGAACAATTCCTCTGATATCAAAAAAAGGCTAGCAACATCATTTTGACTCTTGATTTGTACTGATGGAAATTTTTTGGGTGTTGAGAATTAACTGACTGCCATTGTGCACTCTGATAGTTTGTTTCAGGGTCATATTAGTACACTCATGTTTCATCACCACTGATAAAATTGCCCAAGACATCATCCTGTTTCTCTAAAAAGTCTTGGCAAACTTTAACTCTTCTTTGCTTTTGTCCACCAGTGAGCTCCTATGGGACCATTTTTGCGCAAACCTTTCTAGTGCCAAAATTTTCAGTTAAAATTTCCCTGTTTTTCTGTTGACGTTTACTTGGTCTGCTATGCTTCTTTATCGTTAGCCAATGATTTTGACACATCATTTGATAATTTTTTGCAATGTTTCTGTCAGTTCTACTTCTCGGTGATCTCCCTGACCTCTTTTCACCAGTGATGCTTTCTCTTCCCCCCCGCCAAAATGTAATCCATTTGTATACTGCTGTTTTCTTCATGGAATTATCCCCATAAAGTTGGACTAACATGTCCTTGGTTTCATTTCCACTCTTGCCAAGTTTAATTCAAGCTCCAACATTCTTATGATGGAACACAAAAACACACAATGACAATAATGAATGCCACTCAGCAAGACACCTCCACATGTTGACATGAACACAGTTGTGAGACACTGATATACCAAGATTATTAAACCTTATCAAGTTGTTTGTACAGTGCTGCCAATGTAAGTGCACTTTGTGGTAAGTGGCAAGTTTGTGAACCTAATTTGCAGACCTTGTGTACACTGTTGGTGGGAGTATAAAATTGTACAACCACTTTAGAAATGAATTTGGCACTTTCTGAAAAAGCTAGAAATAGCAATACCATAGGATTTAATCAACCCACTTCTTGAACTTACGAGGTCTGCCAGTTAAATTCACAAAATCATCCTAGAAAAGGTGCTACATACCTCATTGTTGAATATCACTACAAAGCCAAGTGCTATCGAGTAGCTACAGTCGCCTTCTAAGTGCACCCCTTGAGAAGATATGCACCGATGCCAGCACCTAGTCCACCCTTCAAAGCAATTTTGGAAGTCTTTTTTTGGAATGGCCATCAGAGCTGTCATCTTATTACCCTTGATGATTTGAATGTCATCAAAATGTCTTCCTTTCAATATTTCCTTTATCTGGAGAAAGAAAAAAGTCCCTTGGGGCCAGGTTAGGTGAGTAGGGAGGGTGTTGCAATATAGTTACTTGTTTAGTGGCTAAAAACTCCCTCACAGACAAGAATATGATTAAGTTTGTCACTGTGCCACCATGAGCAGTGGCCTTTCCAGAAAGAGTTCCAAAATTGTTCTGAGGTGTGGACTAGGTGCTGGCATCGGTGTATCGCTCCTTGAAGGGAGTATTTTGAAACTGATTGTAGAGATATTCAACAATGAGGTATGTAATACTCAGAAAATTAAGTTCACGGACTTAATTGTCAGACCTTGTACATCCTAGAGAAACAAGGGCTATCACACAAATAGATATATGCACACCACTGCTTATTGCATCACTGTCCACAATAGCAAAAAGAAGGAATTAACCTAGGTGCCCGTAAAGAGAGGAATGTGTAAACAAACCTCAGTATTTTCATACACTGGAACATTACGCGATGACAAAGAACAAGGATGATTTGGGGCAGTATCTCATAACACGGAGGTATCTGGAAGACATTGTGCTGAGTGAAATTAGTTGCAAAAGAGCAAACAGTATATAAGACCAGTTTTAAACACAGAAGAACACAGTCTTTGACGGTTACAAGGTTGAAGAGGGAGGGAGAGAGATATTCATTGATTAGATAGTAGACAGGAATTAGACTAGGTAAAGGGTGGGGCAGCAAGCTGTCGCTAAACCAGCCAAGTGCCGTCGAGGTGCTCCTTGAATACTCTTGGGCAGTCGCTAAGAGGTTTCCTAAATATAATCCAACACTTCAACTGAGGGATTAGCAGGGGCAGGGACCTGGGAATTGTGATTTCAGAGGACATATAATTCAACTAGAATAACTTTTTTTTTTAAAGGAAATATGCTGCATACCACTTTGATGCGTGGTGTCTGGGGTCTAAAAAACAAACAAGTGGCCTGTAAGTAGCATCATCTGGTGGCAAACTACCTGGAACAGAGGAGAATGAAAGACATCAAAGACAAAAGGAAAATAGAGCCCAGAAAACAGAAAGGGCCATACAATCCAGACTACATGAGCATGGGACCAAAGGAGCTGGATTGTGTCCAGTCCCCACCAACAACTGCCTTGACAGCGAATATAACATGGAGTCCCTGACACTGGGAGATAAATGAGTGGGCAGAACTAGAACTCTATTAAAGAGACCAGACCTGATGGTCTGACAGACTGGAGGTCCATAGAAGACATGGGCTCTGAATTATCTGTTAGCCCAGAACTGAAATCAAAGCAAACTCTCAGACAAAGGTTGGACTGTATTATAAGACATTAAAGGATACTGACAAAGAGTGTGCTTGTTGGGTTAAATATATACAAGAGGCTAACAGGGTAGCTCCTGTTCAGAAGCAAAATGAGAGGGCAGAAGGGGATAGGAGCTTGTTGTATGGACAAGGAAGATATGAGGTAGAAGGCAAGAATGTGCTGTCATGGGATGGGTAGACAACTAGAGTTACACAGCACTGTGTGTGCGTGTTACTGTATGACAAAGTGATTTGGAAAGTAAACTTTCACTTAAAGTAAAAAAAAATAAATAAAAGAGATTTTTGTTTTAAGGCGTAAAGATTACCTCAGAACAATAGTTTCAGGGGTTCATCTTGCCTTCTGGGGTCCTGAAAGTGCGGAGTCCATGTGAATTTGAAATTCTATTCTTCGTTTTCCCTCTTTTGATTGGGATGCCTCTATAGAGTATTTGATCAAAATGTTTTGCAGTGGTAGCTGGGTATCATCCACTTCTGGTCTCATGGCAAATAAAGCCATTTTTCATGGAGACAGTGACATATTCTGTTCCTTCTGTCCTATTCTTGACTCTCTTTTCTCTGTTGTTTCGGGCAAATAGAAACCATTTGTCTGCCTTAGATAGCTATTTGCAAGCTTTTAAGATCCCGGGCACTACACAATGAACTAAAAGGTAGAACAGAAGCACTTAATGCTGAATGCATTATTAGAGCAATTAACTGGAATGTTCTATGAAATCATGACCCTATACCTCCAAATCAAAGAACTAAATCTCATGAGGTTTTTGGATGGCACAAGCAACATCAACAGCTACTGTCTTTGTTGTTGTTGTTGCTGTTGTATGTCTATTACTCAACTTTTGAAAAATTCAACTCACACGTGTGCAACTTGCTGACAGCAATCACAATAATCAGCTGTGCAACCATACCCTCAGTCACTGTGATTTTTCCATCACTATTAGCCCTTCTTTTCCACCTCACTCCTGTCTCTGGTAACCACTAATAAAGTTTGGTCTCCATACAATTTTCTTTTTCTTGTCTTTTTACATAAATGAAGCCATATAATATGTCTTTGTCACTGACTGATTTCACTCATCACAGTGTCTTCCAGCTCCATCTGTACTGTAGCATGTATCAAGACTTTATCTTTCTTGCTACATGTTACAGTCATAGCTAAGTAATGCTAACATTGCATGTATGTACCAAGCCAAAACCAAATCTGTTACTGTCAATTCTGACCTCACAGAAATCCTGTAGAACAGAGTAGATCTGCCCCATAGACTTTCAAGTAGCACCTGGTGGATTTGAACTGGTGATATTTTGGTTAGCAGCCATTGAATTTAACCATTATATCACATTTTGTTTATCCATCCAGCTGGTGATGGTGATAAGTGAATATTTTTGTCACAAGTATTGCTGTACAACTCTGTCAGGTACAAGTGATATGTCATCTCACAGTGGTTTTTGTTGTTTGTACATATGTATAGGTATTCATGCGTGTGTGTGTGCACGTGCTAGCTAGCTATTTGCAAGCTTTGAAGATCCCAGGCACTACACAATGAACTAAAAGGTAGAACAGAAGCACTTAATGCTGAACGCATTATTAGACCAATTAACTGGAAAGGACTAACCCATGAACTAGGGCTAAAACTACCGATCTGTAGTTAAATGACAAACAATCCAGTACAAAAGTAGAGGGAGGTGAAAAGGGCAAAAAAACAAACCAACAACAACAGAAAAAAAAGACACACATCAAAGCTAGCTCTAGTCATAAATCAGTATTTAAACCAGTGGCTGTTGAGTCAATTCCAATTCATGGTAACCCCATGAAGGTCAGAGCAGAGCTATTCTTCCCAGTGTTTTCAACGATTTTGGGGAGTAGAATTTTAGAAGTAGATCACCAGGCCTTTTATCCAAGTCAACTGTGTGAACTCAAACCACCAACCTTTTGGTTAGAAGCTGAGTGCATTAACCATTAGTATCACCCAGGAACTTCAAAGTCACATCTAAAACCAGACAAATCTCTGCTGTTCCCAATGGTTAAGCAGTAGCCTGCTAATCGAACAGTCTGTGGCTTGAATTCACTAGCTGCTCCAGGGAGAAAAGTCCTGACAATCTGCTTCTGTAATGATTACAGTCTTGGAAACCTTATGGACCAGTGTTACTAGTCAGATAGGGTCACTGTGGTTAGGAATCAACACAACAGCACACAAAACAACAAATCTTTACTTAGTATCAGAGCTAACTTTCAGGTGTTGGGCTAATCCCCAGAAGCAGTGGAGTATACAGAACTGTCAAAGATCAGTTTCAAGATCTTCTAGTTCTTACATCGAGAACAGGTAATTGACTTACTCAAGGTCACACAAGTTAACCAGGGAACCAAGGTGAGGTGCAGGTCTCCCAAATTCCAGTCTAGAGTTCTTTCTACCACATCTCACTGCCTCTTTGGATAGGAGACTCATACTGTGCCTGAGAGACCACTCATGCCTTGGATCTCCCTCTACTTACAACTAAGGGACAACCCATTTTTCACTATGTAACCTACAATGGGACTCACATGATCCTGTGGCTTTGCAATCAGCATATGGGCCAATGTCTCTATTTCATGATGAAGATGTACTGCCAAGACAGAGACACTCTAAATATGGGGCTCCAGCTCACATCAGAAAAGACTCCAAAGACTTTGTGTCATGAAACTGACACCTGTTATTCTCATTACAGTTTCTAGAGACAACATCACCAGCATCACCCACAAAACTAAGATTAATGTTTGCCAGATACTTCACATGGTGAAGAACTCAAGCTGTGTAACAGCATACACATATGTGTTGCTGTCGTTAGGTGGCACTGAGTTAGTTCTGACTCATAGCAACCCTATGTACAACAGAACGAAACACTGCCCAGTCTTGTGCCATCCCTGCAACTGTTATGCTTGAATCCTTTGTTGTGGCACTGTGGCAGTACATCTCATTGAGGACCTCCCTCTTTTTTGCTGACCCTTTACTTAATAAAGCATGATATCCTTTTCCAAGGACTTATCTTTCCTGAAAACTTGTCCAAAGTACACGAGGTGTAGTCTCACTATCTTGGTTCTAAGGAATAACCTTTTTGTACTTCTTCCAATACAGATTTGGTTTTTCTTTGGGCAGTCCATGGTATATTCAATATTCTCCTCCAGTACAACAACTCAGTGAGGTTCTTCTTTATTTGTGGTCCTTCTTCTTTATTTGTGGTCCAGCTTTTGCAAGCATATGATGTGGTGAGAAGCATCAAAGCTTAGGGCAAGCGCACCTTAGTCTTCAAGGTGACATTTTTTATTTCAACACTTCTAAGGAGGCCTTTTACAGCAGATATGCCTAATGTAATGTGTCATTTGATTTCCTGACTGCTACTTCCCTGGGCAGTGATTGAGGATCCTTCCTTGACAACACTAATATGTATGACATTGCTTATTGGTCCAATTTTAATGTTTTTTGTTTTCTTTATGTTGAGGTGTAATCCATACTGAAGATTATAGTCTTTGATCTTTATCAGTAAGTGCTTCAAGTTCTCTTCACTTTCACCAAGCAAGATTGTGTTGTCTGCTTAACACTGGTTGTTAATGGGTCTTTCTCTAATCCTGGTGCCTACTCTTTGTATAGTCCAGATTCTCTGATTATTTGCTCAGCATAGAGACTGAACAGTTATGATGAAAGGATACAACTCAGACACACACTTCCTGACTTTTAAACATGCAGTATCCCCTTATTTTGTTTAGATGACTGCCTTTTTCTCTATATACGTGTTCTTCATGAGCACAATTAAATGTTCTGGAATTCCCATTCTTTGCAATATTATTCACAATTTGTTATGATTCACACATTTGAATGACTTTATAGGCATGAATTTCACTCTATACTGCTGTCCCTTGCCCAAACTTTGAAAAAAAAAAGAAAACCCATAAGAAGATACAGAAGAGAAAAAAGTACACCAAATAATACTGGTAATTTTGCCCACTTAGCCCCAAATGTCTTTCTTATTTGGTAGAAAAATGACTAACATTAACCAATAAATTCTTCTCTTCAGATAATATTTTTGGCAAATTCCACGTTATCTGGCATGAGGGAGAGATAATTTGAGTACTGGCTTCATGTCAGGTATACTCTGAAAACTGCTCATGTATATCGTCCAATTCACTTTCAGCAGAAGTCTTACAAGCCAACAGATCAGCTGAATAGCAAAGATCTTGAAATCACCAAGCAAAGAAAAGATTTATCTGAAAAGTCGACTTTTATTTGTGCCAGAAATCTGCATCTGTAATATTACTAACTTCATTATTTTACAATAGAGGGAATAGTATAAATAGTAGTTGTGTTTCCAACAAACACTTTCCTTTTTGTGAATATCTCCTTAACCCTTGCGCACGATCTTGGTGAAGTTGTCCATTATGGTGCTTGTGAACTGTTACCTCATGCTACTATCAGTCTAACATGCAGATGGAACATGTTATCAGCCTGAATTCTCAAATTCACATCTTCCTAGTTCCTTAGGTTTTGATATACAGACCTAGGAAAGAAAAAGAAGTCTTTTTTTTCTTTTGGATAGTTAATTGTAAGTCTAATGGCTTGAAGATATCACTGACCATATTTCCTACCAAATTAGTGACAGTCAATACGAGAAGGTCTAGTTAAAAAAGGTTAGACTTTGGTCTACATTGAAGAAAGGAAGGTTGAGAGATGGAAAGGAATAGAACGTCAGGCATTGAATTATGTCCCCTAAAAAATGTGTTTATCAGTTTGCCTGGACCATAATCCACAGTATTATGTGGTGGTTCTCCATTTTGTGAGTGAAATTTTATGTTAGAAAAGTAGTGAGGGATTCTAACACTCTTCCTGAGGTCACCTTCCTGATCAAATGCAAAGGGAGTTTTCCTAAGGTATGGCCTCCACCACCTCTTATCACCAAGAAAACAGAGCCAGGAGCAACCCTGTCCTTTGGACATGGGTTCCCTATACTTGAGAAGCTCCTCAGCCAGGGGAAGGCTGAAAACAAGTACTTTCCTCCAGGGCTGATAGGGAGAGAAAGCTTTCCCCTGGAACTGATATCCTGAATTTAGACTTTCACCCTACTTTACTGTGAGAAGCTAAATTTCTCTTTGTTAAAGACATCCACTTGAGGTATTTCTTTTATAGAAGCACTAGATGACTAAGACACAGAACT
Organism: Heterohyrax brucei; assembly: GCA_028571685.1. Lineage (NCBI taxonomy): Eukaryota > Metazoa > Chordata > Mammalia > Hyracoidea > Procaviidae > Heterohyrax > Heterohyrax brucei. The sequence goes on from CM053141.1 coordinate 180,146,021, forward strand.
TGTTTGTTATTGATAAATCCTTGAATACAGCAATGCCTGAAGCCTTTACCTCCCTGGAACTTCAATTATATAGGCCAATTTATTTGTTCTCCCTCTCTCCCTCCTCTACCTCCCTGCCTGCCTTCTTTTCTTTTTTTAATATCTTAAGCTGCTTTGATCTGGGTATATTTCAACCAAAGGAATCATGACTAATGCACTTACAGAACAAGGACCAGATCAGAATCCTGTCGTTTCCTGATGTTTAGTCCCATGTTCTTTCTCCAGAGCCATGAAAACTCCAGGGAACTCTTAAGCATGAGAAATCATCCAGTGTGGTATATTCAGATGGAATAAGAGAGTTGCAAATATTCTGTGTTAAGGGAAGAGGAAGAAAAACAGTGTGGAACTGACTGCTCAAGTGGGAAAAGGCAAAATGAAAACAGAAGTGAGCACAATGAGCAGGAGTACAGTTCTCTTCCTAAATATGCCAGGAGTTACCCCTAAAAATCATACTCAAGTGCTACCCACTGCTAACTCAAGCAAGGATCCTTGTCAAGGAAGTCACAACTTCATTACTGAGGCACACTAACTAAAATGGTATTGGTTTCATCTTTCTTTCCATCTTTACCAGTGTTTTCTACCTCCCAGTCCTTTGGACCTGCTTAGAATATGCTAATTTACAGAGTATAGTCATTTCCCTTATCAGTCCCTCCAGGCAGTAGGCAAGAAGTATTTTCAGCTACAGACCTTGCAATCAGCTACTCGACCTCCTGGCTTCCTGTGCCCTGACAAATAGAGCTAATTAGCACTCAGCAGCTTTTATGCATTATCTCCAATCCCAGAACATCTCCATAAAGAGGGGCAGATTTGCCTTCACCCCTAAGGGACAAGATGAAAAGCTTCAGAAATTTTAAGGTTAAATAACTTTCTAGAAGTTCCTTTCTCTACTTGCATTGCACTTGTCTTTCGGTGGTCAGCTCATGCCCCATTTATTCTCAGCAGCCTTAAAGGACTATGTTGACCTGTTTATGGCATTTTCTTTGACACAGAAACCTGTATATCATTTTCCCACCACACCATCCCGATATAGGATGCAACAACTGGTGGCATAATCCTTATCCATCCACCAGTTCACAAATTTATCCATCCATCTGTCCATCTGTCTGTCCATCCATCCATCCATTTATCCAGTTAATCAGCACTTATTAAGCCCTACTGTGGGTCAAGGGGAACCCTGGTGTGTTAGTGGTTAAGTGCTATGTCTGCTAATCAAAAGGTTGGAATTTCAAATTCACCAGGCTCTCCTTGGAAACTCTATGGAGGAATTCTACTCTGACCTGTAGGATCATTATGAGTTGGAATAGACTCAATGGCAGTGGGATAAATCAAGGAATAGGTGGTGCAAATGGCTAAGGTGCTTGATTTGCCACTGTAAAGATGGAAGTTTGAATCCACCCAGAGACATCTAAGAAGAAAAGTTTGATGATTAACTCCTCAAATATAGACCTTTGAAAGCCATACGGGAGTTTTTCACGATCTAGGGTCACCTCAACAACAGCTACTACTGGTATGCTATGTGTACGGGTTCATGGATTTAATGATCAATGCTTTTGTTAGATCTAAGAAATCCCAATGCCCCATGGTATGATAATTTTAGTATTTTGGAAGTACCCACTTGGGTGCACTCTAAGTATGATGTGTAGCAAGGAGGCATGTAACGTCCTCATTCTATTTCATCCAGGAATATTCAGTAACTCTTGTGAAATGTTTGTCTAGTGGCTAAGCATATGAAACATATGATTCTCCAGGGAACTATGATTCAGAAGCAGTTCTTATGATAAATAGATCCAGAAATATTTTTTCCAAATACTACTGTATTTTCAAGATAATATATATACTATAGGAATATTTGAAAATTTGGAATTTCTGAAGGTCCACAGATATGATTCTCAGAAAATGAACACCCAAAGTGTTGTTATATTCCATTAAGTCAGTTTCAACTCATATCGACCCTACAGGACAGAATAGAACTGCCTCATAGAGTTTTCTGGATTGTGTTTCTTTACCGGAGCAGCTTGCCAGGTTTTTCTCCTGTAGAGACACTGGTAGATTCGTATGTCAGACTGAGCCCTTGTGCCACAATGGCTTATAGAATGAAGATTTAGGAATAGTTGTCACCAGACCCCTTCAGTGAAGCTGCCAGACTTTGTATTTTCAATCTCACTTCTCAACGTTTACATATGAAAACCTAAGTTTGATTGCAGAATTCTATGGCTGTGAACTCTACACTGAAATTAAATAAATTAAGCCACCAAAACTTTTGTAACTGGCTTCAAATCTAGAAGAAAGATCTTGTTGTTGTTGTTAAGTGCCACAGAGTTGGTTCTGACTCATAGCAACCCTATGGGCAACAGAACAAAACAATTCCCAGTTTTGTGCCATCCACACAATCATTGTTATGCTTAAGCCTATTGTTGCACCCACTGTGTCAATTCATCTAGTTGAGGGGCCTCTTTTTTGGCTGACCCTTTACCATACATGATGTCCTTGTCTGGATTTATTCCTTCTGACAACTTGTCCAACGTATGTAAGGTGTAGTCTTTCTATTTTTGCTTCTAAGAAGCACTCTGGTTGTACTTCTTCCAGGATAAATTTGCTTATTCTTTTGGCAGTCCACAGTATCTTCAAAAGATCTTAGTAACATTAAAATATGGGGAAGACTTTTTGGTAAAAGGAAGAATGGCAAATTGCAAGGAGGCCCCATCCTTAGATGTTTTTGAGTGGAAAGAAATGTTTTTCTTGGCTTTTCAAGAATTCTCATTTCTACGATTTCACTGGAATTGATGCTGGGTGGGTCATGGACTGAATTGCATCTACCTAAAAATATGTGCAGCAATTTGACTAGACCATGATTCCTGGTGCTGTGTAGTATTCCTAGATGTTGTAAATCCTGCTCCTATGAAGTTAATGAGGGAGAATGTGCAGCAGTTGTGTTTGGAGGGCAAGACTCAACATGTAAGACTGTATTTTGCCTTCAAGTGATCTATTGGGGTATAAAGGAAAGGCAAGGAACCAGTAAGTTGGGGACCTCTTACCACAGGGAAAGAAGCAGTGCTGGAAGTTGAGTATATTCTTTGGAAAGGGCCTGAGGTCCCTGTGTGTCAGAGGCTTCCAATCCAGGGGAAGACTGATGACAAGAGCTTTCCTCTAGAGCCAAGAGAGAAAGAATTCCTTTGGAGCCGATGCCCTGAATTTAGACTTGTAGCCTACTGGACCAGACAGAATAAAATTTTTCTTTTTAAAGCCATCTACTTGTGGTATTTCTGTTATAGCGGCACTAAAATATTGGGGGAATCAACAAAATTCACTTTGTCTCCAGCACTAGGAGCTAAAACAAAAACCTCACTGCTATTGAGTTGATTCTGACTTATAGTGACCCTACAGGACAGAATATATCTGTCCCATAGGATTTCCAAGGAGCAGCTCGTGAATTAAAATTGCTATCCTTTTCAGTAGCAGCCTGAGCTCTTAACCACTGCACCACCCAGGCTTCTTAAGTTGGAGAGAGTACTACTCCACCACTGTACCCTTTATACTTGTTAACACTTCTCCTCCCACTAGAACCTACCTTCCTTACATTTCTTACTGTTTGGAAGGTAAAGGATCATCTGTTTATACTCTCATTGTCTTAGGCTGGGTTAACTCTCTCTCTCTCTCTTTACACACACACACACACACGCACACACACGTGTGTATGTGTAGAGATCAAGCTAGAGATTTATCTCAAGCAAATGGCTCCTGTGGATTTAGAGGTTGGCAAGTGCAAAATCCATGCATCCACATTAGGGTGGAGGCTTTTCCTGACTCACATGGTTGCAAGGGCTGAGAAATCCACAATCAGCAGCTGAGATGATAGACTATTGACTTGGGGGCTACAAAAACTGGTAAATGCTACAATCGGTACGTCAGATGACAGGCTGCTAGTTCAACTTCTCAGAACAGTGAGGTTGGATAAAAATGAGCCAGTTACAGGATCCAGAAAAACAGAGAGCTTTGCTAGAACATTCGCTATATGTTGGATCTATCCGTATTCTCAAGAGAACTCCCCTAGCATCAGATGAAGGTGATGACTTGAGTGAAAATGAGACTTGAATAAAGATACTACCCTTGTAAGTGTTTGACTCAAGATACACTTATCCTAATCCTACTTTATTAGGATTTACAACACAAGAAGTGAGCCAAAGCCAAGTGCCGTCAAGTCGGATCCGCAAGAAGTGAAGGATAGTTAAATAATACTGCAAAAATGGAAGATACTTACATAGTTCTGGCCTAGCCAAGTTGACACATGACTTTAACCATTACAGTCTGTACCTTTTCACTTTGGCACCTGTACACATCTCCTTAAGCCATGAATAATCTCTAAATAAAGACAATTATAAGATCATACTTGTGCCTAACATAACTAACCTGTGTACAACCCAGATACACTAGCCCTGTTTACAACTTGTGTTTTATAAGTAATGCAGTAAAGGAAGAAGAAAATGAAAATAGTTGCTACATGTGTGTATATATACATATATATATATATACACCTACTCCTCACTTACCAACTATTTCATTATCTGATGTTTCATACTTATAACAATAGTGAAAACCCTACTAGTCACTATTTTGTGTATTACCAATGTATATCTGGCAGTAACTGGCTGTGATGGTTCGGGTCAGCTTGGGTAAGCTGTGATTCTCAGTGGTTTGGCACTTACATACTGATATATTAATCCTCCATTTTGTGATCTGATGTCATTTTTTATTTTTGCATAACATCAGTTTTTCACGTGACAACTTGGTCTTTGGAGTCAAACCATGTAGATATATGAGGAGTGAGTGTGTACATTTATATATACATACAAATGCACATATAAAAAACAAGGAAAAATACTCATGACAATTACAGTCCTTGTTTCTTCAACTGGTCACATAGTCATAACCAATATTTAAAACTAACTTCTTCCATCACACTTTCTGTACTCCCTTTACCTCAGCAAGCATCTTGGTCGATTGTGATTATTTGTTTGGTAAGGTAACCCAAACCTTCATTCTTGAAGGGCCTGGGCCATTAGTAGTCTTATCAGAATCCAGTTGCCATGGTTTTCTGTTGACTTTAATCACAGGACATGGCAGTCCTAAGGGATGCCCTAAGGGATCCCCTTCATTCCAGACATACTCTTCTTTACCTCTGTTAAATGACAGCAATCCAATTTCCCCTTGGTTATCAGGGTAAGTCATGGTAAATCAAGCCAATGGTAACTCCTTTCTTAGCCAGTTAACCCAGTGGCATGAGGAGCCCAAAGTGGCCAAGTGACATTGTTAGCTTTCAGATCTATGGAACTGACATGTTTCAAGGTAGAAATATTCCTTGCTTTGGAACTAGGATATCTAGGCAGCATAGGATCACCAAAACAGGAAGCAAAACTTTTGTAATTAGGTCACCGGGGTTAGTAACCAGTGATATGACTTCCATCTCCACTCCTTGATTTCTGGACCCATGAATCCTAGCTATAGGAGAATAAGCACCATAAATTGGATGATGGTTTAGAGCATATACAGCTTCTAGGGTAAAACTGTCCCGAATCTGCAATGTACTACCACCTAGCTGGTGCCATAATGGTGTCTTTGGAAGGCCATTCCACTATTTAAAGACTGCTGATTCAGGGTCATAGGAAACATTATAAGACTACTGAATCCCATAAGCATGGGCCAATTGCCACATTTCATTTCTGTAAAGTGAGTACCTTGATCTGATACAATATTGTCTGGGATAATATGATGTTGACTGAGATAGTCTGTGAGTCCACAAATGGCAGAAACATTACATTCAGGGAAGGCAAATCTGTGTCAAGAGTTAACTGTCTAGTAAGAATGAAGTGATGCATGATGGAAGCAGTCCAGTGTAATCAACTTGCTACCAGGTTGCTGGCTGATTACCTCAAATAATAGCACCATCTTGGGGATTCAGTGTCGGTCTCAGCTGCTGGCAGATTGAACACTAAGCAGTAGTTGTAGCCAAGTTGGTCTTGGTGAGTGGAAGTCTTTGTTACTTAGCCTATGCACAACCTTCTCTGCTGCCATGGCCACATTGTTCATGAGCCCATTGGGCAAAGATAAAAGTGGCTGAGGATAGCTGGTTTGCACAGGACACGTCATCTAATCCACTTGATTGTTAAAGTCCTCCTCTGCTGTCTTCATCTTTTGGTGAGCAGTCACATAAGACACAAACATCTTCACTTCGGCAGCCCATTCAGAGAGATCTATACAGGTGCAGGGGATACGAGACTTCTGCTCCGAAATCCTGAGTCTGCCAAAGACTCCAAACAGAATTTCTATCTTCCACTGACATTCCAAACACATGAGAGCATCTGGATCATACAGCTGAAGCGGCAGAACAGCTTGCACAGCAGGCTGAACTTGTTGCACAGCTTATTCCTGTTCTGGGTCCCACTCAAAACTAGTAGCTTTTTAAGTCCCTTGATAAGTAAAGCACAGTAGCATACCCAAATTAAGGATATGTTGCCTCCAAAATCTGAAGATTTTGCTGTGCTCCCTTTTTAGTTGTAGTAGGGGCCATATATAACATCTTATTCTTTGCTTTAGAAGGAATAGCTTCACATACTCCATAATACTGGGCCCCTAGAAATTTCACTGAGGTGGAAGGCACCTAAATTTTTGCCAGTTTTCCACCCACTTGTATGAAAATTGCTGTGAGCTGGAATTGACTTGACAGCAATGAGTCTGATTTTTGGTTATAGCATGTAAGTGTTTTACTAATAAGTCTAGAGTCACTGATATCTCTTTGTTACTAAGTTCAATCAGTATATAGCATAAATTTAATTGTCCAGTGTGATATCTTGTGGAAGGGAAAGGCAATCAAAATCTATCCAGACTAAATTATGATGATGATACAGAGTTGATATTTTTCTGAAGTAGGACAATGAAGGTCTATTGCTGGTCTTGTCAGCTAAAGGCAAACCACTTAAGGTATTTCTTTGAAATAGGTGTGGAGAAAAAGGCAATAGTCATATTTATAGCTGCTTGTCAGGTGTCAGGAGATGTATTAATTTGCTGAAGCAATGAAAACACGTGTAGAATAGTAGCTGCAATTGGCATCACCACCTAGTTAGTCCATAATAATCTACTTTCATTCTCCAAGATCCATCTGTTAATTGTATAGGCCAAGTAGACTAACTGAATGGGGTTATGATGCTATGTCTGCTAACCAAAAGGTTGGCAGTTCAAATCCACCAGGTGCTACTTGGAAACTCTATAGGGCATTTCTACTCTGATGTCTAGGGTTGCTGTGAGTCAGACCCGACTTGATGACAGCGGGTGGTGGTTGTTGTTAGGTGCCATCAAATCGGCTCCAACTCATACTGACCCTATGAACAATGGAACCAAAGACTCCCCAGTCTTAAGCCATGTCCACAATCATTTTTACGCTTAACCCCATTGTTGTGGCCACTGCATCAGTTCATCCCGTTGAGAGTATTCCTCTGTTTCACTGACTCTCCATTCTACCAAGCATGATGTCCTCCAGGTGCTGGTCCCTCCTGACAACATGTCCAAAGTAAGACATAGTCTTGTCATCTTTGCTTCCAAGGAGCACTCTGGTTGTACTTTTTCCAGAATAGATCTGTTGATTCTTTTAGCTGTCCACAGTACACTCAACAATCTTCTTGAACACCACAACTCAAAGACATCAATTCTTCTGTCTTCTTTGTTCATGGTCCAGCTTTCACATACATATGATGAGACTGAAAATACCATGACTTGGGTCAGGTGTATTTAGTCTTCAAGGTGATATCTTTACTTTCAAATACTTTAAAGAGGTCCTTTGCAGCAGATTTTCCCAATGCAATGAGTCTTTTGATTTCTTGACTGCTGCTCTTCATGGGCATTTATTGTGGACACAAGTAAAATGAAATCCTTGACAACCTCTCTCTTTTCTCCATTTAAGGCAATGTTGTTTACTGATCCAGTTGTGAGAATTTTTATTTTCCTAATGTTGAGGTGCAATCCATATTGAAGGCTGTGGTCCATGATCTTCATCACTAAGTGTCTCAAATCTTCTTCATTCCTAGCAAATAAGGTGGTGTCATGTGTGTAACGCAGGTTATTAATCAATCATCCTCAAATCTTGATGACTCATCCTCCTTTGTATAATCCATCTTGTCTTATTATTTGCTTGGTGTACTGCTTTAAAAGTTATAGTGAAAGGATACAACACTGGCACACACATTTCCTGACTTTAAAGCATGCAGTGTCCCCTTGTTCTGTTGGCACAACTGCCTCTTGATGCACATGCGGATTCCTTAAGAGCACAGTTATGTGTTCTGGAATTCACATTCTCCACAACATTAGACATAATTTAGTATCATTCATACAGGCAAATGCTTTTGCATGGTCAATGAAACACAAGTAAACATCTTGCTGGTATTCTTTGCTTTCAGCCAAGATCCATCTGACATCAATGATGATATCTCTGGGTTCCATGGCCTCTTCTAAATCCAGCTTGAATTTCTAGCAGTTCCTTGTCAATATACTGTTGCAGTCAGTTTTGAATGATTTTGAGCAAAATTTTTCTTGCATGTAATATCAACGATACTGTTCCGTAATTTCCACATTCAGTTTGAATGTGGAATGTGCATAAATATGAATCTTTATTTGGAATGGTCATAAATATGGATCTCTTCCAGTCAGGTGACCAGGTAGCAATCCTCCAAATTTTTTAGCATAGATGAGGGAGCACTTCCAGTGTAGCATCTATTTGGTGAAATGTCTCAGTTGATATTCCATCAATTCCTGCAGCCTTGTTCTTTGTCAATGCTTTTGATGCAACTTCAACTTCTTCCCTGAATACCATTGGTTCCTGATCATATGCTACCTCTTCAGATGGCTGAACATCAACTAGTTCTGACTAGTTTTGACTCTGTTGTATTTGTCCTCTCTTCTTTTGATGCTCCCTGAGTCTTTTAATAGCTTCCTTGTAGAATCCTTCACTATTGCAACTCAAGCCTTGAATTTTTTCTTCAGTTCTTTCAGCTTGAGAAAAGCAGAACTTGTTCTTTCCTTCTGGTTTTCCATTTTCAGCTCTTTGCACATGTAATTATAATATTTCATTTTGTCTTCTTGAGCTGCTCTTTAAGTCTTTCACTTTGCCATTCTTTCCTTCTGCTTTAGCTATTCTACATTCAAGAGCAAGTTTCATAGTCTCTTCTGACATCCAATTTGGTCTTTTCTTTCTTTCCTGTCTTTTTAATACCTCTTGATCTCTTCATAAATGATGTTTTGGTTGTCACTCCACAATTCATCTGATGTTCGGTCACTGGTGACCAACACATCAAATCTGCTCTTGGGATGGACTTTAAACTCAGGAGGGATACATTCAAGGTCATACTTTGGCTCTCGTGGACATGTTCTACTTTTCATCAGGTTCAATTTGATTTTACATATGAGCAATTGATGATCTGTGCCACAGTCAGCACCTGGTCTTGTTCTGACTGCTGATATGGAGCTTTTCCATCACCTTTTTCCACAGATGTAGTCAGTTTGTTTCCTGTGTATTCCATCTTCCAGTGACAGACAAGTGGGGAGGGGCTGCTCTGTTGGGTGGTTCGGTGGTGGAAATTACCACACCTGCATCCTTCCTCCAGGAGTACGATATTGCTTTTGGTTCACTATTTGCCAAGACACAGGCAGTTTTAATAGCTTCCACTTGGCTTTTAATACTACGATAGCCTTCATACCACATATGAGGGATTCGATGTGGCTGTTATTCCATTTGTTAAGTATGCCTATTCCAGTTATGCATTCTGAAACTGGAGAAATCACTTCAATATGGATTTGGGAGGGCCTCGTAACCCCTAACGTCACCTCAAATTCTGATTATTTCCTTTTCCCCAGTGAACAATCACTTGTAGAAGATCATATATCTCTCTGGGGAAGGCTAAGATAAAGGCTAATAGTATAAATTTTTGACACTGCAGTGGTTTCCTTCCTCAAAGGGACCTAGTCTACCCTTCGTTCAAGAGGTTGTGTGCCTACAAACGGACTTGAGTCTAGAAAAAGATTGAGGGGCCATGACTCTATTCTGGCAAATGAAGTTAAACTACTACTAAATAGACCTAGAATTCTGGAAACACTGGTGGTATGGTAGTTAATTGCTACGGCTGCTAACCAAAAGGTTGGGAGTTCGAATCCACCAGGTACTCCTTGGAAACTCAGTAGGGTAGTTCTACTCTGTCCTGTAGGGTCTCTATGAGTCAGAATTGACTTGACAGCAGTGGGTTTCAGAATTCCACTGCTTGTACAGTTAAAATGGATAATCGATTTCTTACCTATTTCACTCTTATGGAAACCGTGAGTAGGTAGCCAATGCTTAAGTACTTACGAATCAGACTATTCTTATTACTGCTGCTTTGAGTATCTTTTCCCTTATGGTAACCACACCCACTTTGTCTTTGTTAATGAAATGCTGCCATTTGGCTCCTAGCACCGTGGGGTCCAATCAGTACTGATACTATAGAAGTGCCATGTAGGAATGGCTTTAACAAACATAAATTTATTAGTTCTCAGTCTAGAAGACCAGATGCCTGAATTTGGGGCATCAACCCCCAGGGGAAGATTTTCTCCATTAGTTCAGGTAGAAGATCTTTGTCACCAATCTTCCCCCAGGGTCTAGGAGGTTTTCAGAGCAGGCACCCTGGATTAAAGGTGTATGCATTCCACTCCTGACTCTTCGTTCTTGGTGGTATCAAATCTCTCCTCTTTGCTTGATTCTCTCTCTTGTATCTCAAAAGAGATTGACTCAAAATCCAACAATCTTATAGATTGAGTCTTGTTTTATTAACATAACTTGATGACACTGGGTTTGGTTTGGGTATGGCCTCTAACCCTGCTATTAACACCATAGAGGCTGGGATTTACAACACAGTATAATCACATCAGGTCACAAAATGGTGAACAGCTGCATAATACTTTCCACCAATGTGACTAGACCCTGTATTCCAGTCATTCCCACATAAAAGACGGGTTGACCTGGCTTCTCAAACCCACTATTCCACATGCTTCTGGACATGCTGCCTGATGCCTTTGAATTATCCTTTTCTTGGATGTGTCTACCAAATTGCACAGAAATCCACTCATGTCACTCAGTGTACTATTAGATTGTATACTTTAACCGAGATCCACAGAGTTCTTAAGGTTGACAGAGGGTCACTGGCCAAAATGTTTTCTTTGGCAAGCTTTGTTTCCAGCAGCAAATTCTTTAATTTGAGAACCAGACAGAGAAATAAGAGCTTTTAATAGCATCTTCCTTTCCCTCTTATTATTCCATGCATGGCTCCTTTCTGGAACACTTGCAAATAAATAGAAATTTAATAGGATCAGAAAAGCTCAAGCTGGAACAGTTTCAGACCAACATGCTAGAAAAAAGAGGGGTGGTAATGGAGGAAGGAAGAGAGAATTGTATGAGGCTATAAAAGCATTCAGTGGTGGCACAGTGACTGAAATACTTCACTGCTAAGCGAAAGGTTGGTGGTTCAAACCTACCAGATGTGATGTGGGAGAAAGCTGTGATAGTCTGTTTCCACAAGGATCACACCCTTGGAAACCGTATGGGACAGTTCTACTCTGTCCTATGGTGTTCCTTCTGGGTGACAACTGGTCGGAGGTGAATCAGTGGTAGTGGGTTTGGTATTTGGTTTGGAGCACTGCAAAAGCTATAAAACCAAGTAGAAAGAAATTGGGAGGGAAGGAGGGAGAGAGAACGAGACAAGGCAGAATGGGACTAGTGAAAGTGTGCCAGTACCCAGGGAGACTGCTGAGGGGTTCCAACCTGCAGATCCATCTGTCTCCTCAAATTCTAGGGCAAACCTCATTAGTGTGAGTTGGCACCCCGTGGCTCAGTCCCTACCCCAGGCACCTCAGATCCCCATCTGGCAAACTGAAGGAATAAGAGCGTTTACTCTGCCATGAGGTTTGGACTCTCTTGTTCAGTCTTTTCCTGATAAGAAAAATATATCTCTCCCACTATTTATTAGCTTTCATGGGGTGTATCATGCTATGATATTCTTGCTTTAAGAGTGACACTAAATGCATTTTAAGTTGCTTGTTGAAGAATGCCAATTACTTAACTCTTTGTGCAGTTGAACCCTGCAGTCCTAATTCTGACCCTGCAGGAGCTCAGAAACATCCACCAAGCTTCCTAACGGTGGTTCCTTGGATGCAGGCCAGATGCTACAGGGCTGAGGTTTTTCATAGGGCTAAAGGTTCAGGTGGGGGATGGCATGGTCTATTTCTTCCTGCAAGGAAAAATGGTACACTTATGGGGCCACTGCAAATCTAGAAATTTACATTTTTAGAGATGAAAAATGCCATATACAAGGGTCCAAAAACAAAGTCTGAACAATTTAATTGAAACATATTCAAGGAGCATCCCTGCACGTAACCAAGGCTTACTGGGTGATAATATAAAGCTCTCATGGGAAAACCTTCCTCTGCCAACCAAAGTAGCAAATTCATTCTTGTTAGATTTTTATTGGCTTGGAACTGTGTTTTTTTGATCTACTTATTTTTTAACAGATATATTGCAGGTTCTTCTTACTCAGTGTCAGTATTGTTTAGGTATTGGGGCTACAGTTATATAAAAGACAGATGCTTTTCTTGTCCTCGTGAAGCTTACAATTTCCTAATATAATTGAGCTTGGAAAAGAGAAGGGTAAATTGTTAACTACATTTTCAGGATACGTAAATGTCCCTCCTCTTCTTTGAGCTAATTGCAGACATCACTCTTAGATCCTCCTTGTCCTCCCCTCACTTGAGAGTGGAGCAAAGAAAGAAGATGGAATAGGAAGAGAATACCTGTCTTTAACTCCCACCTCTTCTACTTATTTGCTGCCTGATCTTGGACAGGAAGCCATCGGCATAGTGTTTAAATGCTATGTCTGCCAACTACAAGGCCAACAGTTTGAATCTACCAGGTGCTCCTGGAAACTCTATGGAGCAGTTCTACTCTGTTCTATAGTGTTACTATGATTCGGACTGAATTTGATGACAACGGGTTTGGTTTTGTTCAGTTTGATCTTGGACATGCCATGTAACCTTGATGAGCCTCCTTTGCCCTTAAAATTCAACCTGCCAGATGTATCTCATAAAAATTCTGTGCAGTTAAGATAAACTTAGATACAAGAAGTACTTTGCAAGTTGCAAGATATTGCACAAATGTAGTGTTCTTTTCTGCCTGTCTTTTCTTAGCTTTGGTGTCAGGACAAAGAGTAATCAAATCTCCACCCTGCCACATTCTTCTGCATGTCTCAGGTGTGCTTGTGTGACCTTTTGGTCCCCAGTTTCCTCATCTGTGAAGTGTGTGTTACCACATTAGTAGATGTGATTTCACATTTTTAAAAGATAGCAATGTAAAGAGTCCCTGTGCTAAGAAGAAATTGCTTTTCTTCTTTCTTCTTGTTCTGCCCTCTTTCACTGTTTCACTTTGCCCTGAAAACAATTAAGAAAGCAAGATCAAGGTTGATGCGGGTGAAAGGGAAACTGGATAGGTTCAGCTTTTCCTCTCGCTAGCAATTCTTAGGACTCTTCTCTGGCAAAGCAATAAACCCAAACAAGCAAACCTACTGCTATCAAGTCTGTTCCATTTCATAGCCACCCTATAGGGCTGAGTAGAAATGCTGCATAGGGTATCCACAGAGCTCCTGGTGGGTTTGAACTCCCAACCTCTTGGTTAGGAGCTGTAGCACTCATCCGCTATGCCATCAAGTTTTCTAGGTAAAGCAATAGTCACTTCTAAATAGTCAATAATAGGTGAGATGATAACAATAGCTAATAACAATTAGTGTTTATTATGAGATGACCCTGAGTTGGATCTGACTTGGTGGCATTTATCTTGGCTTGGTAAACAAGTCATAAAAATATTTCATTTAATCCTCCACTTTCTGAACTAGAAACTGTTAGTGCTCACACTTTGCAGATGAGAAAAATGAGTCTTAAAGATGCTAAAAAAATTAAGAGAGGTCACATTATGAGAATCAGGTAGGCTGATATCAAACTCTCTGGGTTGTGCAAACAGTTAACATGCTTTGTTGCTAACCAAAACAGAGTTGGACACATTCAGAGGCACTTACAAGAAAGGCCTCAAGATCTGCTTCCAAAAAATCAATCATTAAAGGCTTGTGGAACTCAGTTGCACTCTGACATGCACGGGGAGGCCATGCATCAGAACTGACTGAATGGCAACTGGTAGTGTGATACAAGTGCCTGTGCTCTCAACCACTTGGTGTTCTGTGCTGATCAAGGAAAATTGATAGTGTTTTTAGATTTATTATTTAGGATCTGCAACCACAGTATTTATTAAGAACTAAATATAAATATTGGATGAATGCGTGGTCAGATGCATGGATGGATAGATGCCTGGGTGTATGGATGCACAGATGGATGGATGTGTGGGTGGATGGATGGATGAATACATAGGTGAGTCCCTGAGAAATTCAAATCGTGTGTGGTATTTCCAGGCTCCGAGTGATTTTCAGCTTTCTCAGTAATATGTCATGTCCTAATATTCCTTTTCACTTACTCTTTTTTGTTTCCTAATTTTTTTTTTATTTCAAAGATAAACTATATTACATTCAACATCGCTTCTCTTTATAAGAAAACCACTTGATGCTGCTATTGCAGCTTCAGCTGTTATTCTCAATGCTTTCTTCAGTTCCTCAGATCCAGTTAGGTCAAGTACTCCAAATCAGTATCGCCTTGTTGTTCGATTCTAATTTCTGATTGAAATCACACAGAGGCTCTGTAGACAATCAGTTTGTTATTAATATAATTGACAATTATCTGAGAGCCTTTTGAAAGTCTGACACACATTGTAACAGCTGCTTTATCTTTTTCTACATTTTGTCTTCTTGATGTTCCTTCTAGGTATTATTGTGTCCATTCTACAGATGAGGGCATCAAGTTTAGTTATCATGGCCACAGGAAATATATACTGCAATTGGGCCCTAAATTCAAGTGTCTTAGTTATCTAGTGCTGCTGTATTACAAATACTGCAAGAGGGTGGGTTCAAGAAACAGAAGTTTATTCTTTCACAGTCTAGGTTCAGGGCATCAGCTACAGGGGAAGGTTTTCTCTGTTGGTTCTGGAGGAAGGTCATTTTTATCAATCTACCCCGAACCAGGGGCTTCTCAAAGCAAGAACAACAGGTGCGAACAGATGTACTCTGCCCTGGTGCTGCTTTTCCCAGCAATACGAAGTCTCTGTCTCTTTGCTCACTTGTCTCTTTCGTATCTCAGAAGAGTGTGGCTTGGGATGTAACCTAGTTTTGCAGGTTGAGTTCTGCCTCATGAACATAACTGCATCTAATCCTGCCTCATTAACATTATAGAGATAGGGTTTACAACACATAGGGTAATCGTGTCAGATGACAAGAGGGTGAACAATCACACAGCACTGGGAATAATGGCCTAGTCGAGTTGAGATGTGTTTTAGGGAGACACAGTTCTATCTGTAACACTAGATCAGTGCTCTGTCTTCTGTACTAAACAAGTTCCAACTGCCCCACAAGCTTCAACTTGATTAGTAAATGATTAAATAATTATCTCATTTTTGAGCTCAATGTTGTTCTCTTGAAGGGGTGAAAAGTTACTTTTATCTGTTTCTATTCTCAAAATATTGCTTCATTTATTACAATAGGAAAAGGGCCACCTCTTAATTCCGACATTCTTTTTATGCCAGTGACACCTGAGAGATTCGCCTCAATCTTGCATTTTTGTTCATATATCTTTTACTGTTACATAATGCTTACATACCTATTTCAGTGTAGGAAATGAAAAAGAAGCATAAAATTCTCTTCTTTACCATGAATGATGTGTTGTGACAATAAGGCTCTAAATAACTTGAATTTATTCCAAGTGCCTCATCTATTTCAGCAAATACCTGTTGTGAATGTTTATTATAAATGCTGGAATACTGATCTCATCTCTCTGCTGGGCAGAAAAATCTGGGACAAGAGATGTGACCTTTACTTTGACAATTACAGCATATAGGCACTACAGGCTTGGACACTATTGTCTTGTACTTCTTGGGAAAAGGACATGTGTGTGAAAAAACAACAAAATACTGCTTCTCATAACATCAGGCAAAAATGATGCTTTATTTTTTTTTTACAAAGGAGCTCCAGTGGCACAAAGATTAGGAGCTCAGCTGATAACTGAATAGGTGATGGTTTGAACTGACTCAGTGGTTTCGTGGGAGAAAGACCAGGCAATCTGCTCTGTAAAGATTCCAGACTAGGAAAACTTATGGATCAGTTCTACTCTGTCACATTAAACTGCTATGAGTCGGAATTGACTCAGGGTTACCCAGCAACAACATTTGGTGTCTTCTTCCTGTCTGGTAAATCAAAGGTATCTGTGGAAAGCTATTAAGGATGGCAGGCTTGGCCTTGTCTTTGGAATAGGAGCTGGTTTAGTTGGATCCCCTGGGAAGCAGATGCATGTACAGTTGTGAGGTTACAGGTACAAGGGGTTTATTTGGTCGAGGAAGATGAAAAGGAAAGAAGCAACGACGGGGCTAGGAAAGCTTCCAAATACAGCACAGATAAGAAAACGTCTTTGTCAACCCCATGGGGGATATCCGAAACGAAGATTTCCCATTCTAGTTGCTTTGAGTTGGGCAGAAATGTCCATGCTCATCTATTTCCGCTTTGCCAGTCTTTGGTTGAAATTGACCTGGAACAGCAAGGCCTCTGCTTGAAAACGATCCTTACAACAGAACATCAAGTTCTTTCTTGAGGGAGATCTAAATGGTGTACTTCGGTTGTGACACAACAGTCCGTTAGAGGTCCTTTGATTCTATTCTCACATGTCACTGCCTAGCCCCCAAATCCCCTAAAGAGTTCTTCAGGATCCTGCATTCTCTTAAACATCTTTTTTTAGTTACACTTCATTGCTTTTTTTCAAAGTGGTAGACTTGTGGATAAAAATAGACATCTTTAACTCTTCACATTCTCCTTAGAGATAAAGTAGTACCTCTCCACACGATATACAGAAACTTCGTAATCTTGTACCTCCATGTACTTCATCCTTTATATTACACTTAAAATACACATTATATTTATAAGTTATAAATCCCACCAGACAATATTATGATTTTGTGTTAAGCTGTTATTTAATTAATAAGAAAATTAGGAGAAAAAAGCCAAAATACAGTCTTTTGAATTTACCCAAATGTTTAGCTTTTGTGATACTCCTCAGTTTTGTTTGAGGATCTGACCTTCCATCATTTCTGTTTAGTGTGTAGAATATCCTTCAGCATTTCTTGCAGTGAGTGAGCATTTGTGAAAAGTTCCCTCATACCAGAAGTACAGGGTAGAAAGGAAGAGTGTGCTGTCACAGGGTGAGGAGAGCAGCTAGAGTTACACAGAGGTGGGTGCTTGGGATTTTACATGGCAAATTGACTTGGAAGATAAACTTTCACTTAATCACAATAAAAATAAAATAAATTTCGTAGTCTTCTCTTGTCAGAATTTGACTATTATTTTACCTTAAAAAGAAAAGGAAAATGTATTTTCTCTGTATATAGAATTTGAGCATGACTTTTATTTTGTTTTCAAAACTTAAAACATTTTTATTGTGCTTTTTTCTGGCCTCTCAGCTTCCAGTGGGGAATCAGCTGTAAATTGGGTTATTAGTCCCTCTATGTGTCATTTTTCATTTGCTGCTTTCAAGATTTGCTCATTTTTTGTTGTTGTGTGTGCTTTTTTTTTTTACTGTTTAACTGTAAAATGTGTTTCAGTGTGTGGAGCTCTTCATGCTTATTCTGCTTTCTGTTCATTGGTGGTCTAGTATCTAGAAATATCTCAAATTTGGGAAATTTTTGACTATTATTTTTCAAACAGTTTTCTTCCAATTTTGATATTCCAATTTAACATATATTAAACTGTTTGATATTATTTAGTAGGTCCCCTAAGCTCTGTGAGTCGGATCTGACTTGACAGCCACTTGGCTTGGCTTGGCAAGTTCCACTCATTTTTTTAAAGCATTTTATTGTGCTTTAAGTGAAAGTTTACAATCCTAATCAATTTGTCATACAAACACTTCCACATACACACTGCTGTGTAACTCAAGCTGCTCTCCCTACTGTGTGACAGCACAATCCTCCTTCCTGTCCTTTATTCCCATGCTGATTCAAACAGCTCCCATCCCCCCTACCCTCTCATTTGGCCTCAGGACAGGAGTTACCCAGTTAGCCTCACGTATCTACTTAAGCCAAGAAAGGACATTCTTGTCTAGCATCATTTTGTGTCTAGTCCGGTCTTTGTCTGAAGTGTTGGCTTTGGGAATGGTTTCAGCTCCGGGCTAATGGAGAGTCCGGGGGCTATGTCTTTCAGGGACTCTCCAGTCTGTTGGACCATAAAGTCTGGTCTTTTCAATAGAGTTTTAGTTCTGCAAACCCATTTTTCTCCTATTATATCAGGGACTCTAGGTTGTATTTTCTGTCAGGGCAGTCACTGGTGATGGCTGGAAGACTTCTAGTTCTTTTGGTCTCATGCTGATGTTATCTCTGGATTATAGGACTCTTTCTGTATCTTGGGCTCATATTTTTCTTATGTCTTTGATGTCTTTTATTCTCCTCTGCTCCAGTTGAGTTGGGACCAATTGATGCTACTTAGATGTCTGCTCTGTAGTGTTCACAATAACTGATTTATTTATTAGTAAATTGCCAAGTATTTCTTTCAAGATGCCTCTGGATGGACTTGGAATTCCAACCTTTCTGTCAGTAGCAGAGTACATGAACTATTTTTACCACCCAGGGGCTTTATACCACCAATTAGCAATAGCTAATGTACAGGGCTGTCATGATATTTTTTTTTAATTATGATTGAGTGAAAACATACATTCCCATATAAATTTGCCTGCCCATCTATGTACAGCTCCCACTGCTCTCCCTGTCTCAAGACAACATGTTCTTCCCCTCCCTTTTATACACGTCATATCTTTCTAATAATCTCCTATCCCCTCCTCTCAATGCTCTCTCCTGCCTCCAGTAAGAGGTCAGCAGGATGACATCCTATAGATATATAGAACCATAAAGTGCACACACGATATGGTCAGTCCGTGTTGCCAAGTGCAATCCATTTGTGTCTGAAGAGTTGACCGTCATTATGTTTGTGGACAGAGGTAGCATCAGGATCAGGGGCCATGTTCCCAGGGGAACCCTGGGGCCTCTGGACTATCGATTGTAGTCTTTTAGTGGAGATCTCAGGGTGCACATCTTTTTATTCTTGTGTTGCCAGTGAAACTCAACTTTGTGAGCCCCATCACTGCTGTCACTGGTGGTGGCTTGGCACCATCCAGTTCTTCCGGTCACAGATCGATGTAGTCAGCCACTCACATGGGTCTTTCTGTCTTCTGGGTTCTCTTTCAGCCATGTCATTTTGGTCCTTGGTGATCATCCATTCCTGCTGAGTTGAGACAGTTTGGTGTACCTCAGATGGCAGCTTGGCAGCTTTTAAGACCCCAGACACCACTCACCAATGCAGGGTGCAGGAGGCTCTCTTAGCAAAACACTAGCTGTGCCAATTGGCCTTGATTTCCCCGAGAGCATGGTCCCCTGCGCCCTGCCCTAGCTACTCTGCCCTTGCAATATTGGGTTAAGATGTGAGGAGTACTCAAATTGTGTTGAAGTCCAGTTATTATTGATCTTCTTATATGTGCTGTCACTGATTTCACCCAACCAAATTTCTATGAACTATCTAATCTATACCCCATCCTCTCGCTCCCTCCCTCCCTACCCTTGAAGCTGTCAAAGAGAATTTTCTTATATGCATGAGTCTGTTTTTAAGATCTTATCGTAGGGTTCTTATACAATATTTGTCCTTTTGTCACTGACTGCTTGAACTCAACATAATGTCCTCCAGTTGAAGCCAGGTTATGAGATGTTTCCTAAAATTATCATTGCATGTGAGTCCAACTCGACGGCACTTGGCTTAATGTTCCCTTGAATATATATACCGTAGTTTATCTATCCAGTCCTCTGTTGCTGGGCATCTGGGTTGATTCCATCTTTTTGCTATTGTGGACTGTGTTGCAATAAACATTCGTGTGCATGTAACAGTTGGTGTGAATGGTCTTGATTTTGTAGGATATATTCCAAGCAGTGGAATTACTAAGTCAAATGGTGTATCTATTTTGAGTTTTTTAAGGAAGAGCCAGATTGCATCATTTTTCTCTTCTTTCTTTTTTAAAGTTTTTTTTTTTAGTTATGATTGAATGAAAATGTACATTCCCATATAAATTTTCATGCCCACCTATACACAGCTTCCACTGCTCTCCCTGTCTGGTGACAGTACACCCTTCCTGTGTGCTTCATACACATCCTATCCTCCCAACAGTCTCCTTTCCCCTCCTCTCCACCCACTCCCCTTCTTCCAGTAAGAGGTCAGTAGGATGATATCCTACAGATGCATGGACCCATAAAGTATACCCAAGATATGGTCGCTCTGCGTCGCCAAGTCCAATCCATTCCTGTGTGAAGAGTGGAACTTCATTATGATTTATGGGCAGGGACAGCATCAGGGCCAGGGGCCGTGCTCCCAGGGGAACCCGGAGGCCCCTGGGCAATCAATTGTGGTCTTTTAGTGGAGACTTCAGGGTGCACCCCTTTTTATTCTTGTGGTGCCAGTGAGACTCAACTTTGTGAGCTCCTTTGTGGCTATCACTGGTGGTGGCCAGGCACCATCTGGTTCTTCCTGTCACGAGTCGATGTAGACACCCATTCATGTGTGTCTCTGTGTCCTCTGGGTTCTCTTTCCCCTCATGTTGCTTTAGTCCTCAGTGATCATCCGTTACTGTTGAGTTGGGACCATTTACTGTACCCTCAGATGGCTGCGTGGTAGCTTTTAAGACCCTAGACACCACTCACCAATGTGGGATACAGAGAGCTCTCTTAGCAAAATGCTAGTTGTGCCAATTGGCCTTGATTCACCATTTTTCAATCCCACCAGCAGTGCAGGAGAGTTCCGATTTCTCCACAGGCTTTCCAGCATTTGTTGTTTTGCATTTTTTGGGTCATGACCACCCTTGTTTGGGTGAGATGGTATCTCATTCTAGTTTTGATTTGAATATCCTTAATAGCTAATGATTGTGAGAATGTCCACATGTGTTTTTCGACTGCCTGGATCTCCTCTTTAGAGATGTGTTTGTCCATCTCCCCGCCTCCTTTGCTCATCACTTAATTGAGCTATTTATCTTTTTCTTGTTGATATTTTGCAGTACCTTACAGATTATGGAGATCAGGTGTTGGTCTGTCATACAGTTGCCAAATACTTTTTCCCAATCTGTGGGTGGTGTTTTAATTCTCCTGTTAAAGTCTTTGGATGAATGAAAGTGTTTGATTCTTAGTAGTTCCCATTTATCTGTTTTCTCTTCTGTTGATTGTGCTTTGTCAGATTTTGAAGTCTGTCTGCATTGTTTATTAAAACTTCCATTGTTAATTCTATTTTTTCTTGGATGAACTTTATCATTTTAGATTTGATATTTAGGTCTTTTATCCAGTTTGAGTTCGTTTTTGTATAAGGTGTGAGAAATGGGTCTTGTTTAAATTTATTGCACGTGGATAGCCAATTTAGCCAGCACCATTGGTTGAAGAGATTGTTTTTACCCAAGTTTAATGTCTTAGGGCTTTGTCAAATATCAACCATTGATAGGAGGATGGTGTCATCTCTGGGGTCTCAACTCTGTTCTGTTGATCTATATGTCTCTTTTTGTACCAATACCAGGCTGTTTTGACTACTGTGGCAGTGTAGCAGGTTCTAAAGTTGGGTAGCGAGAGGCCTCCCAGTGTGTTCTTCTTCTTAGGTGGTGCTATACTTATCCGGGGCTTCTTCTCTTTCCAAACAAAGTGGATGATTTGTTTCTCCATCTCATTAAAACATGCCACAGGAATTTGTGTTGGGATTGCATTATATAAGTAGATTGCTTTGGATAAAATAGACATTTTCACAATGTTAAGTCTTCCTATCCTTGAGCAGGGTAGGTTTCTCTATTTAGGTAAGTCTCTCTTAGTTTCTTGTAGTAAGATTTTGTAGTTCTCTTTGAAAAGGTGTGTTATTTCTCTAGTTAGATTTATTCCTAGGTATTTTATCTTCTTGGGGGCTGTAGAAAATAGTACTGATTTGGTGATTTCTTCTTTAATAACTTCATTGTTGGTATAAAGGAATCCTACTGATTTACTTATGTTTATCTTGTATCCTGAGACTTTGCTGAACTCTTTTATCAGTTTGAGTAGTTCACTTATGGATTCTTTAGGATTCTATGGGTATACAACCATATCATCTGCAAATAGGGAGATTTCTACTTCTTATTTGCCAGCGCAGATGCCCCTTATTTTTTGGTCTTGTCTAATTGCTCTGGCTAGAACTTCTAATACAATGTTGAATAGGAGAGGTGAGAGTGGACATCGTTGTCTAGCTCCTGTCCTCAGGGTGAATTGTTTCAGTCTCTCTCCATTCAGGATGATGTAGCAGGATGGCTTTGTATAAATGGCTCTTATTGCATTGAGGAATTTACTGTTTATTCCTATTTTACTGACAGTTTTTAGCATGAATGCTGTTGGACTTTACCAAATGCCTTTTCTACATCAATGGACAAGATCAGGCAATTCTTGTCTTTTGTGTTATTTATGTGGTTGATCATATTAATTGTTTTTCTGATGCTGAACCAGCCTTGCATCCCTGGTATGAATTCAACTTTATTGTGATGAATTATTTTTTTGATATGCTGTTGTGTTCTATTGGTAAGCATTTTGTTGAAGATTTTTGCATCTAGATTCATGAGTGATACTGGTCTGTAGTTCTCCTAGTTCTCCTTTTTTGTTGGGTGTTTCCCTGGCTTTGGCATTAGGGCTATTCTGGCTTCATAGAACGAATTTGGGAGTATTCTATCCCTTTCTATGCTGTGAAATAGTCTCCGTAGTATTGGAGATAACTCTTCTCTAAAATCTTGGTAGATTCTGTGGTGAAGCCATCTGGGCCGAGGCTTTTATTAGTTGGTAGTTTTTTATGACTTTTTCAATTTCTTCCTTTGGGATAGGTTTGTTAAGTTGTTCTACTTCACCTTGTGATAATTTTGGTAGATGATATGAATCAAGAAATTTGCCCATTTTCTCTATGTTTTCAAATTTGTTAGAGGACTGTCTGCTGTAATATTCTGTTATGACATTTCTGTTTTCTGTTGGATCTGTGGTGACAACTCCCTTATTTCTTATTTGGGTTATTTATTTCCTTTCTTGTTTTTCTTTAGTAAGTTTAGCCAATGGTTTGTCAATTTTGTTGAACTTTTTAAAAAAACAGCTTTTGGTCTTTTCAATTTTTTCCATTGTTCTTATATTCTCTAATTAATTTAATTCTGCGCTAATCTTTATGGTCTGTTTTCTTCGGGTGCCTGTGGAGTTTCTTTGTTGCACGCTCTCTACTTGTTCAAGCTGCATGGTTACTTGGTTACTTCTTTGGTTTGGTTTCTTTCTTCCTTCCAGATGTGTGCATTTATAGAGATAAACTGACCCCTGAACACTGTTTTGGCTGTATCCCATAGGTTCTGGTGTTTTCATTCTCATTGAAATCTATAAATTTCTTTATTTCATCCTTGATTTCTTTATAACCTGTGGTTTTTTGAGCAAAATGTTATTCAGTTTCCATGGGTTCCACTTTCTGTGTTTTTTCTGCTCGTGATTTTGGCTTTTATGGCTTTATGGTCTGAGAAGATGCTTTGCAATAATTCAGTGGTATGGGTTTTCTTGAGATTTGCTTTATGTCCTAACATATGATCTATTCTGGAAAATGTTCCCAAGTGCACTGGAGAAGAAGGTGTGGTTGTCTGCTGATGGATATAAAGTTCTGTATATATTGACGATGTGTAGTTGGATAATTGTGGCAATAAGACCTTTTGTGTCTTTATTAAGTTTTTTTGTAGTCAGTGTGTCTAATATTGAGAGTGGAATGTTGAAGTGTCCCACTATTATTGTGGAGTGATCTATCTCGTTTTTGAATATGGTTAGTGTTTCTTTGATATATTTAGATGCTCTGGCATTGGATACATGACTATTTAATATTGTTAAGACCTCCTTGTATACTGCAAATTTTAGCAATAGTGTCCCTCTTTGTGCATGATGGTAGATTTTGCATTAAAATCTATTTTACCTGGGACTAGAATTGCCACACCTGCTCTTCTTTGTATATTGTTAGTTTTGTACGTGTTCTTCCATCCTTTAATTTTCAGTTTGTTTGTATCTTTAAGTTTCAGGTGAGTTTCTTGTAAGCAACATATAGACGGGTTGTGTCTTTGGATCCAAGATGTTACCTGGTGTCTCTTCACTGAAGCATACAGTCTATTCACATACAATGCAACTATTGATAGGTACGTGTTTAGTGCCGTTATTGTGATGTATTTATTTTTGTGTTGATGCTTTCTCTGTTGTTGCTACTATTCTGTTCTGGAATATTCTTCTTTATGAGTTGATTTTTCACCTTTTTCAGGTTTGGTTCTGTGGTTGTTGAGATCCCTGTTTTACGTTTCTTGATTTGATATGTTGCATCTTTATTGTGCTTTGTGGCTACCCTTGTGATCCCCTTCAATAACCCATGTTTAAACCCAATTTTAAATATGGCAAGTCTTATTAACTTCTTCTCCATCTGGAAGGACTATAACAACTGTAGTGTATCCCTCTTTTTAACATGATGACATCATAGTTTTCATGATATGATCACTAGATCACTTCTGTTAATATTATAACTTTGATTGGGTTTGGAGCCTTCCCTAAATGAGTAGGTTTCTTGGTGATGTGTCCTGTATTTCCTCTTAAAATACAGAGTTAATGACTTTGTTCTTCTAAGCCAAGAGCTTCTTTCAGTATTTCTTGTCGCTTTGGTTTGGTTTTTACAGTCTGAGTTTCTGTTTGTCTGCGAATGTCTTAATTTCAATTTCATATTTGAAAAATAGTTTTATAGGATATATAATTCCTGGTTGGAAGTTTTTCTCCTTCAAGGCTTTGAATGTGTCATCCCATTGTTTCTGTGCCGGCATCGTTTCTGCTGAGCAGTCACACAAAAGCCTATAGAATTTCCCTCTGAATGTTAGCTTTGCTTTGAGTCTTGCTGCCTTTAACAGTTTTTGTTTATGCTTCATTTTGTTAAGCTTGATTATTATGTCTTGGAGTCTTTCTTTTGAGTTCCATATTGAGTGGCATTCAATATGCATCTTGGTTGTCTATTTTCTCTTCTTTCATAATTTCGGGGATGTTTTCTGTCAGCAGCTCAGCAACAATACTTTCTGTTTTCTTGGATGTCCCGCCCTGTTCAAGAACTCCAGTTAATCATAGATTGTTCCTCTTAATAGAGTCCTGTATGCTTCTTAATGCTTTTTCATTTTTCTTGTTTGTTTTTTCTGATTTCTTCTCATAGATGATGGAGTCAGTAGCTCTGTCTTCAAAGTCAGAAAGTCAATTTTCCATTTGTTCATTTCTATTTTTTTGGCTTTGAATTGAAATTTCTATCTCTTTGATTTTGTTCTTGATCTGTTGTATTTCAGAATACCTGTGTTCCATCAGATCAAATAGCTTGCTTAACTTTTTGTTTTGCTCTGCTCATTTTGTATAACGTCTAGGAAGGCTTTCTATATAATCCTTTTGTACTCATCTTGTGATAGTTTCAGAAAGGCTTCTTCACCTGGGAAGTTCTTTGGTTCTTTCTTTTTAGGAACTTCTGGAGCCATAGGTGAAATTTTCTTTACATTTTTGTCCAAAGTTGGTTGCTTTTTGGGCATCTGGAGCTTGTTTTGTTTCACTGGTGTTAACTTAATGGGATCTAAAGCTCAATCTATAAAGGAAATTGATCACCAGACTCTATGTACTCCAGTGACTGGGCTCAGTGGAACCTCTAGGACAGCAGGCTACACCTCATGATTGACAGCCCTACCTGTACAGTCATTGGGGAGCTGTCTGCTGACCTCATAGTATGAGTCAATAAAGTCTGAAAGAGATGCCATCAGGATGCATCGTGGTTATTTCTCTAGGCAGTCTTATATTGAAAGGTAAAAGTTATCTGACAGCTTCCAAAGTTATTCAGGCTTTCAGGTGTACAAGTCCTTCTTCCTAGCTGGCAAAGTCAGAACCTCTATATCCAACCCCAGATGCCATAAACTAGTTCATCCAGAAGACTACTGCCCTGCTATCATCTGCTGCCTTCCACCCACCCCAGCATAGGCCACACTGTGCAAAATGCTGCTTTTCTGTCAGAAAAGCACTCTCCTCTAGTCAGGCACTGCCTCCCAGCCTGGGAATTATGTCCAGCTGAAGCCTCCTATGAGTATGTCTGCCTCCCAGCCAGACAAGATGGCATCCCGCAAGAGCTCTCTTTCCTACCTTGGAACACACTACTCGATGGTGGAGGCTTAAAGGGCGAGGCCACAGGTATTGAGGTGCACAGAGTCCAAAGCCGGGCTCACAAAATGTGGCAATTCCGCCTGCCAATCCCACCAGCAGTGCATCTGAGCTTAGATGCTAATCAAGCCTCAGCCCCACATGTGGGCTAAGACAGAGAAAAAAAAGTTATAATGGGAAATTACCTTCAGTCTGTGAGAGCTGGCACTCAACAAGGGCAAGGGTTGGCACAAGAGGAGAAGTTTCCCATTCAGTGGTAGTATTTCAAATTGAAAGCCCTATACTCTGCCCTAGGGCTCACTAGGAGTCTAGAAGCCTCTGTTTACTTATCAATTCAGGTTTTGTTTTCCAGGAAGATTTAGGGAGATGTGTCATTAGTCCATCATCTTCACTCCTCCCCTCTGTTCATTTTTACTTTTTCTTTTCACCTCTTCTTCAAATTAAGTAATTTCTACTAAACTATCTTCAAGGTAGTTTACATTTATGCTTTCCATTTCTATATTTTTAGGTCTATCGACTAACATATTTTTAATTTTAGTTTTTTTTTCAGTTTTAGTTTTATTTTTAATAATTTCTATTCGGATCCAACTCGGCGGCATTTGGCTTGGCTATTCTTCTGAGATTTGCTCTTTTAATTCATTGGGAACGCAGTTTGTATTTTTTGACTGAGGATATGTAAACTTAAAAAAAAAAAACACTGCCACTGAGTGAATTCTAACTCGTAGTGGCCCAATAGGACAGAGCAGAACAGCCACATAGAGTTTCCAAAGAGCACCTCATGGGCTTGAACTGCTAACCTTTTGGTTAGCAGCCATAGCACCATGCCACCAGGGTTTCTACATGTATATATACTAGAGCTGTTTTAAAATCTTTGTTAGGTCTATCATGTGATACACTTCACAGTCAAACCCAGTTCATTTTCTTCTTTCATTCATTTTTTTTTTTTATTGTGATTGAGTGAAAGTTTACAATCCAGTTTAAATTTGCATGCCTGCCTATCTGCAGCTCCTTCCACTTTCCTTACCTGGTAACAGTACACTCCTCCTTTCCATTATATGTGTGTCATATCCTCTTAACAGTCTCCTGTCTCCACTTTTCCATGCTCTCCACTCCCCTCTAGTAAGAGGCCAGTAGGACTACATGCTATAGATGCATAGAACCATAAAGTGGACACACGATATGGTCACTCTGTGTCTCTGAGTCCAATCCATTCCTGTCTGAAGAGTTGACCTCAGTAGTGATTTATGATCAGGATCAGGAACAAGTCTAGGGGTCATGCTCCTAGGGGAACCCCAAGGCCTTTGGACCATCAACTGAGGTCTTTTAATGGACTTCTTAGAGTGCACCCCTTTTTTCATTTTGCCACTGGGACTCAACATTGTGAGCCCCATCATGGCTGCCTTTGGTGGTGTCAGGCACCATCTGGTTCTTCTGGTCACATGTTGATGTAATCACCCATTCACGTGGGTATTTCTGTCTTCTGGCTTCTCTTTCCCTGGTGTTGTTGTTGTCCTTGGTGATCATCTGTTCTAGCTGATTTTGAACCATTTGGTATACCTCAGATGGCAGCTTGTTAGCTTTGAAGACCCCAGATGCCACTCACCAATATGGGGTACAGAAGACTCACTTAGCAATAGGCCAGTTATGTCAACTGGCCTCGATGTTCCCTGAGACCACAGTCCCTGGACTCCCACCCCTGCTACTCTGTCCTTGCAATATTGGGTTAAGATTGGAAGAGTTTTCAGGTTAAGTTGAAGTCCAGTTAAATCTGTCTTCTTTCTAATTTGTACTGTCACTGATTTCACCCAACCAAATTTCTATCAACTATCTAATCTATAACAACCCTCTCCCTTTTTCCCTCCTCTCCCTTGCAGCCATCAAAGAGTCTTTTCTACCATATATGAATTTGCTTTGATTTTCTTATTTCTTGAGACTATGTTACACTTTCTTGGTTCTTCATATGTCAGGTAATAATGGGATTGGATCCTGGACATTATAAATGTTAAGTTGTATTATTTTTCTCTAATGAATGTTACATATTTTGTCTCAGCAGGTGATTCTTGGGCTGATCTTGAACTGAAATCTCTGTTTCTTTGTTGGCAATCTGGATCTTTTTTCTTCAGTTGACTTTCTTTGTCTGTAGTCATCCATGTGTGGTTCAAGAGTCCATGGAAGATGTCAGTAGAAAGAATTTAGGGATACCTTCTTTTTCTCTTTTGGAATGCCTTCATTTTCTTTAATTGCCACAGTTCCTTAATTTTTTTTTATTCCTGCAAGAACCTCTCACATGAGTCAAATGCATTTAAACCTAGATTAGAAGCTATGAAAATGGAAATTTATTTTGCAGCTCTTCTCCACCTCTGCCTCTATGTTTATTTCACACCAGAATTTGTTTCTGTTCATTCTCCAGAGCAGTCAGGTGATTTTTTGTAAAGGAGTTATCTGCTTTTTGTAAAGGAGTTATCTGATAGGTTCTTACTTCACCATTACCAAATGTTGCCAACCAAAGGCTTTTTAGAACACCCCAGCTATCATTGCTCTGCTACTCCTTATTGAAAACTTTGGTAGCGTAGTGGTGAAATGCTAAGGCTGCTAACTAGGAGGTTGGCAGTTCAAATCCACCAGGCATGCATTGGAAACTCTATGGGGCAGTTCTACTCTGACCTATAGTGTTGCTATGAGTCTGAATTGACTCAAAGACAGCTAACAACAACACAACATGTCTTCTTTAGTTTTGTTCCCTGAACCCACTGCCACTGATTGGATCTGACTCAGAGCAACTCTAGAGATCAGAGTAGAACTACCCCATAGAATTTCCAAGGATCACCTGGCAGATTTGAACTGCTGACCTTTTGGTTAGCAGACGTAGCACTTAATCCACTACACCACCAAGATGTTCTCTGAATACCTCTCAAATCTGGTTGCATCTCTCCAGCTTGACAGCCACTACACTGGTCTCCATCACCATCACCTCTGTTCTGTTCTATTGGGTTTTAAATCCACTGTAACTTGAAGACTCTCAACTCTAAATAATTTACCTTGCAAGTGGCAAATAAACATCATTGTTGTACAAATTTATTTTAATCTCCTATTTAAAATGTTTCAATCTCCACTACTTTCACAATCAAAGTTAAAATCTTTAAAGAAACAGGACCCTGTCTAGCATGATCTTGTCTATTTCTCTTGGCTCAACCCAGTCTACAATTCTGCATACTTTGTGAGTACAGTCAAATGGTATTCTTCCTTTTCTGTGACATTGACTTTCCTCCTCCTAGTCTTTCATAGATGAGTCTTTTTAGACAGCAATATTCTTCTTTTGTTCTTTATGGACTAGCTCTCTTTTCTCTTTGAGATCTCAGTTCAAATTCAGCCTCTTCAGGAAGGATTTCTAGGGCTCCATATTAGGAAAAGACCCTTCTGACAGAGTCTCAAAGCCCATAATTTCTTACTACCACCAGAATATTTTCCCCAGCTTTTTCCATTTGAAACTATCACCTCCCAATAGTAGATCATTTAGTTTTCTATGCTTAGAATTTTGAGCCAAAGTTATTTCAGTGTGGATTTGAAGCCCTTTTCAGTTTTTATAGATTAAGAATATCTTTTTTGGGGATGCAGTCTTGTTAGGTGTTGTTGAATCAGTTCTGACTCGTAATAACCCTATGCAGAACAGAACAAAACACTGCTCAGTCTTGCACCATGTCCACAATCGTTTGTATGCTGAAGCCTATCATTGCAGGCACTATGTCAATCCATCTCTTTGAGAATCTTCCTCTTTTTCGTTCACCCTCCACTCCACCAAGCATGATGTCATTCTCCAGGGACTGATCTCTCCTGACAAGATGTCAGAAGTATATCAGATGCAGTATCATCACCCTTGCTTCCTTCTAAGGAACAGTCTGCTTATACTTCTTCCAGAACAAATTCGTCTGTTCTTAGGCAGTCCATTTGATATTCTTCTCCAGCACCATGATTCAAAGGCATCAGTTCTTCTGTCTTCCTTCTTCATTATCCAGTTTTCACATGCATATCATGGAATTGAAAATACCATGGCTTGAGTCCAGTGTTCTTTAATCTTTAAGGTGGCATTTTTACTTTTCAATACTTTAAAGAGGTCCTTTGCAGCAGATTTTTCCAATGAAATGCATCTTTTGATTTCTTGACTGCTACTTTTGTTGACTGTGGAACCAAGTAAAATGAGTCCTTGATAACCTCAATGCTTTCTCCATTTATGATGATGATGCTTACTTATCCAGTTGTGAGGATTTTTGTTTTCTTGATATTGAGTGCAATCCATACTGAAGGCTGTGATCTTTGATCTTCATGAGTACAAGTTTCAAATCCTCTTCATTTTCAGCAAGTAAGGGGGTGTCATCTTAGTAATGCAAGTTGATAATAAGTTGTCCTCCAATCCTGATGTCACATTTTTCTTTATGTAATCCAGTTTCTCGAATTACTCACTCAGCATACAGACTGAAAAGATATAATAAAAGGACACAAACTTGATGCACACATTTCCTAACTTTAAACAGTGCAATGTCTCTTTGTTCTGTTCACACGACTGCCTCTTGATCCACATACAGATTCCCTAAGAGTACAATTAAATGTTCTGGAATTCCCATTCTCCATAATTTTAGCCATAATTTGTTGTGATCCAAACAAATGCTTTTACATAGTCAATGAAATGCAGGTAAACATCTTTCTGGTGTTCTCTACTTTCAGCTAAGATCCATTTGACATCTCTGATGCTATGCCTGGTTCTACATCCTTTTCTGTATCCAACTTGAATTTCTGGCAGTTCCCTGTCAATATACTGTTGAAATCTCTTTTGAATTATCTTGAGCAAAATTTTACTTGTGTATGATATTAATGATATTGTTTCGTAATTTCCAAATTTGGTTTGATTAGCTTTCTGTCAGCAGCTCAGCAACAATACTCTCTGTGTTCTCAGTGCCTCTCCCTGCTCAGGAACACCAATTAATTGTAGATTGTTCTTCTTAATAGAGTTCCACATTTGTCTTTATGCTTCTTCATTTTTCTTGTATCTTTTTTCTCATTTCTCCTCATAGATGCTGGAGTCAGTAGCTCTGTCTTCTAAATCAGAAATTCTCTTTTCCATTTGTTCCATTCTGTCTTTTTGGTTTTGAATTGAAATTTCTATGTCTTTGATTTTGTTCTTGATCTGATGGATTTCTGAGTCCTGATGTCCTATCAGATCAAACAGCTTGCTTAATGTTTCGTCTAGAATAGCTCTCTACGTAATCTTTTTGAACTCACTTTTTGATAGTTTCAGAAAAGCTTCTTCATCTCAGAAGTTCTGAGATGGTTTCTTTTGGGGCCTTCTGATGCGATGGATGATTTCCAGGTTACCGTCTTCTCCAACGTTTGTTGCTTTTAGGGCTTCATGTGGGTCAATAGAGGCTGGGAGAGATGCTGTGAGGATGGATCACAGTTGTTTCTCTAGGCTGTCTCAAAGTGACAAGTAAAAAGCATTTGACGACTTCCAAAGTCAGTGGTTTTCAGGTGTATACATCCCTCTTACCATCTGGGAAAGTAAGCACCTCTATATTGAACCCCAGATGTTATAAACTAACTCAAAATACAGAAGGCTACTGGCCTGCTGGCCTCTGCTGTTGGGCCCCAGCTGTAGACAATACTCTGTAGAATTCTGCATTTTTGCTGGAAAGTGGTCTCTTATGAGTAGGAACCGCCTCTTAGCCCAGGAATTAGGTCCAGCCAAGGCTTCCATATGGATGACTCTGCCTCCTAGCAAAACAAGATGATGTCCCCCACAAGCTTGCCAGCTGGCCAGGCCCAAGCTCCCAACAGAAAGAGAGGCCAAGACTGCCAAAAAACCCAGAGTCCACAGCCTCCACTGCTGGGCCCTGGCCCCAGGTGACACAGTGCAAAATACCACCTCCCTGCTGGAAAAGCACTCTCCCCCTGGCAGGCTCCACCTCCCAGCCTAGGAACCAAGTGGGCCGGGGCCTCTGCCTGGGCTTCTCTGTTTCCCAGTGGATCAAGGTGGTGTTCTGCACAAGTTCATCTGTACGGCTACCACACGGGGAGGCAGAAAGATAGGCAAGGGAAGCTGGGATGTATAGAGTTCAAAGCCAGGATCTCAGAATGTGATAACTATGCTTGTCGGTCCCACCAGCAGTGTGTCTGAGAACTGCAGTTAATCAAGTCCCAACTTGGCCTGCCATCCAAGAAAGAGGAAAAAAAAAATCAAAATAGTAAGTTACCTTTGGTCTGTGCAAGCTTCTGCTCATGGAGAGTAGGGAAAGAGAGGAGGTTTTGATTCAGTGGTATGAAGGCCAAATTAACAGCCCTATGCTGCATCCTGGGGCTTAGTAGGTGTCCAGAAGGCTCTGTTTAGTTATTACTTCAGATCTTGGTTT
This sequence comes from Heterohyrax brucei, assembly GCA_028571685.1. NCBI lineage: Eukaryota > Metazoa > Chordata > Mammalia > Hyracoidea > Procaviidae > Heterohyrax > Heterohyrax brucei. The sequence continues at coordinate 180,178,895 of CM053141.1, forward strand.
CCAGAGGGATTTAGGGAGACGTGTGTTTAGTCTGCCATCTTGATTCCCTCTCCCTTGATTGTCTTTCTTTGGAATGGGAATAAATATGAATCTCTTCCAGTCAGTTGGCCAAGTAGCAGTCCTCCAAATTTTGTGGCATAGATCAGTGTGCACGTCCAGTGCTGCATCTTTTTGTTGAAATATCTCAATTGATATCCATCAATTCCTGGAGCCTTGTTTTTGCCAATGCCTTCAATGCAGCTTTGACTTATTCCTTCAGAACCATTGGTTCCTAATCATATGCTGCTTCTTCAGATGGCTGAACATCGGCCAGTTCTTTCTGGTATAATGACCTGGTGTATTCTTTCCATCTTCTTATGATGCTCCCTGAGTCATTTTATATTTTCCCTGCAGAATCTCCCACTATTGCTAACTAGAGGCTTGAATTTTTCCTTCAGTTTTTTCAGCTTGAGAAAAGCAGAGCATGTTCTTCCCTTGTGGTTTTCTCTTTCCAGCTCTTTGTACATGTCATTGTAATACTTTATTTTGTCTTCTTGCATTGCCCATTGAAGTCATCTGTTCAGTTCTTTTTACTTTGTCATTCCTCCCTTTTTCTTTCTGCTTGACACCCAAGAGTAAGTTTCAAAGTCTCTTCTAACATCCAACTTGGTCTTTTCTTTCTTTCCTGTCTTTTTAGTGACTTTCTACTTTCTTCATATATAATGCCTTTGAAGTCATTTCATAGTTTGCCTTGTCTTTGGTCATTAGTGTTCAACACATCAAATCTGTCCTTGAGATGGTCTCTAATCTCAGGTGGGGTTACATTCAAAGTCATACTTTGGCTCTCACAGACTTATTCTAAAGTTTTTCAGTTTCAAAGTGAATTTGCACATGAGCAATTGATGGTCTGTGCCATAACCAGCACCTTGTCTTGTTCTGACTGTTGATATAGATCTTTTCCATCATTTATTTCCACAGATGTAGTTGATTTGATTCCTGTGCATTCCATCTGGTGAGGGCCTTGTGTACAGTCACTATTTGTGTTGGTTAAAAGATAATTGCAATGACTTGGGTGTCAATTTGTCATACAGTAGGAATTTGTGTGTTGCTGTGATGCTGACAGCTATGCCATTGTTATTTAGATACCAGCAGGGTCACCCATGGTAGACAGGTTTCTCTGGAGCTTACAGACTAAGACAGACTAGGAAGAAGGACCGGAAGTCTACAGCTGAAAAGAACTAGCTAGTGAAAACCTTATGAATAGCAGCAAAACACTGCCAGATGCAGTGTCAGAAAATGAGCCCCCCAGGTTGGAAGGCACTCAGAAAATGACTGGGGCAGAGCTGCCTCCTGAAAGTAGAGTCGACCTGAATGACGTGGTTGGAATCTTCATTTGCTGATGTGGTATGATTCAAAGTCAGAAGAAACAGCAGCAAGCTGTTTGGAACATGGAATGTAAGAAGTATGAACCCAGAAAAATTGCAAATTGTCAATAATGAAGTGGAATGCATAAACACAGATATCCTAGGTATTAGTAAGCTGAAATGGACCAGTATTGGCCACCCGAATCGGACAGTCATGTGAGTTACTATGCTGAGAATGAACACTTGAAGAGGAATAGTGTTGTAGTCATTGTCAAAAAGAATGTTTAATATATGTCCTACCATACAATTTTGTCAGTGATAGGATAATATCCATATACCTACAAAGAAGGCCAGTTAATATGGCTATCATTTAAATTTGTGCAGCAACCGCTAAGGGCAAAGATGAAGAAAGCGATGATTGTTACCCACTTCTGCAGTCCTAAATTGATCAAGCATGGAATCAGTATGCATTGGTTATTACTGGAGATTGGAATGCAAAAGTTGGAAACAAAGAAGGACAAGTAGTTAGAAAATATGGCCTTGGTGGTGATAGAAATGATGCCAGAGAGTGCATGATATAATTTTGCAAAACTAACAAATTCTTCATTGCAAGTAACTTTAAAACAACACTAATGGCAACTATACACAGGACCTCACAACATGGAATACATAGGAATCAAATTTACTGTATCTCTGGGATGCAGTCTTACTGAAGAGTTAATAGAATCATACGTTATCGTTATTAGAGAGTTGAAAATCTCTAGCTTGCAGGTTATGAAAGTATACTAACAATTAAAATTGCTCACATCTGAAGTTTAGACCCCTGGCCTTGCTCATTAATTCTTTACAGCTTTCAAATGTGATTATCATTTGAGTCTTGGTGACTCTGAGTGTGTGGTGCAGTGAATTACCTAATATGGCCCTTCTAGCTATGGTCTTCTTAACTTTCACCAAATGACTCACTGGACTTATGTAAATGAGGTGATTGTGGTCCACCAAGAGAATTGGATGTCTTTCTGATAATGTAAATAAAGCATGGAACTCTTGCAGGAATGGGACCAAATATAGTGGATGAGACCCTAACAAGGAAGTTGGTAATTTTTGCCATTCTGCTAAGCATGAAGAGAGATTGCACTAGAGCAAAAAGAAGATCTCAGCACTACCAAGAAAGAAGAATCAGGAGTGAACCATGTCCATTACACCCTAGGTTCTTGCACTGGGTACTTCTTTGAGCCAGGAGACAGAAAGAGCTCTAACGCTGGAAACTGTGAGAGATAGCAAGAAATAAGGACTGGAAAATGGTTGCAGTGGAGACAGAACAAGGAGAATGCTGGAAAAGAGTGGGAGATAGTACCAGCCCACAGATGGAGAAAACTGAGCCTCTTCAAGCAGGAGTTTTGGTGGCAGAGTAAGATGCCTCTAGGCCTTTCGTAGAGCTAGGTTTGTTGACCCATGGAGCTAGAGCTGAGTATCTTCTGGTCGAGGCTTAGTGGTGGACTGGGTTGCTTTGGGGTACTTACTGGAAGAACTAAAAGAGCTTTGCAACACTTGCTGAAGCAATACAGAGATGAAGTCAAGGGGCCAAGGACCAGAGGCATTCCTACCTGCCAGCATGGCTGACAAAAAAGTCCTGATTGAAAAATATATCTTGAGCTTTCTTGAACCGGAATTGTAACCTGTTACTTCTTTAATAACTCTCTATGATTCCCTTTAATATTCTAAGTGTAATCCTAATTTTAATTTCTACAAGTCTTTTTAACTTTCTCTCCATCTGAAAGGACTATAACTACTATGGGATACCCCTCTTTATATTGTGATGGTTTCGTAGTTTTCATGATATGATCACTGGTTTTCTTCTTTTAAAACTGTAGCTTTGATTGAATTTTGTGACTTCCCTAAATGAGTAGGATTCTGGATGCTGTGTCTTGCATTGCTTCCTTGAATATACACTTAATGGTTTTGCTTTTCTAAGCAAAGAGCTTCCTTCTGTATTTCTTGTAGTTTTGGTTTGGCTTTTGAAAAGTCTCTAAGCTTCTGTTTATCTGAAAATATCTTAATTTCACCTTCATATTTGAAAGACAGTTTTGCAGGATATATAATTCCTAGTTGGAAGTTTTTCTCCTTCAGGGCTTTGAATGTGTTATCCCGCTGCCTCCTTGCCAATATTGTTTTTGCCAAGAAGTCAGATGAAAGCCTACAAAGGTTCCCTCTGAAGGTTAGCTTTGCTTTGACCTCACTGCCTTTAAGACAATCTCTTTTTTCATTTTATTAAGCTTGATTGTAATATGTCTTGGTGTCTTTCTTTTGGGGTCTCATTTTTGTAACATTCAATGCACGTCTTGGATATCTACATTCGCTTCATAATTTCAGGGAAGTTTTCTGTCAGCAACTCAACAATACTCTCTGTGTTTTGAGCTATTCTCTCCCTGTTCAAGAATTCCAATTAATCATACATTATTCCTTTTAATAGAGTCCCACATGTTTCTTAAGGCTTCTTCATTTTTCTTATTTCTTTTTTCTGATTTCTCCTCATAAGTGCTGGTGTCAGTTGCTCTGCCCTCAAGATCACTAAGTCTGACTTCTGTCTCCTAACTTCTGTTCTTTGGCTTTGTACTGAATTGTCTATTTGTGTCATTTTGTTATTGATCTGCTGGATTTCAGATCATTGATGTTCTGTCTGAATAGCTTGCTTAATTTTTCATTTTGCTCTGCTGTATTTTGTTTGATCTCTAGGAGGGCTTTTTATACAATTCCTTTATATTTGACTTCCGATATCTTCAGAAAGATTCTTGATCTGGGAAGCTTTTTAATTCTTTGTTTTGGAAGTTTTCTGTAGCCCTAGTGGACTGTTTCTTTAAATGATTAGGAGTGGTTTGTTGCCTTTGGACCATCTAGAGGCTGTTTAGTTCCTCTGGTGTTAGCTCAACTTCTATTGTGCTGAGGTGTAGTTCTGAGAAAGGAGATGGTCAACAGCAGCCTCTGTGTATGCTAGTGACTGGCTCTGGTGGACTCTCTAGGGTGGCAGGCCCTGCCTCCTGGCTGGTAAAGATGGTACTTTACTAAGAAGGCACTGGGTGGCTGTCAAGTGATCCTATGACGTGGGTCAGTAAAGGCTAAAAGAGATGCCCTTGGGCCACTAAGTAGTTATTTCTCCAGGCAGTCTTATTTTAGTAAGCTGGGGGCTGTCTGAAAGCTAATGAAATCAGTAAGGCCATGTGGTGTGGTAGGCCCTGCCCACCTTTCAGCAGTCCCCAGATTCTATGATTTAGTTCAAAGTATGGATGGATTACAGCTTTGCTGCCATCTTCTGCCGGGCCCCACCCATAAGATAACATGGTACTAAACACAGCCTTTCTGCTGGAAAAGTGCTATCCAGACAAGCACTGCTTCTCAGTTTGGGAATTAGCTCCTCATAAGGCCCCTTGTTGGGTGATTGTCTTCCAGCCAATGAAGATGGCACTGCAGTTGAGCTGTCTTTCCCTCCATAAAAACAGCAGAACCTATGGTAGGGCTCAGAAATGAGAGAGTGAAGTGGCGGTAGTGTCTTCGATCAGGAGCTGGGCTCTCAAAATGTGAAAATGCCATGCACTGTCTCTCAGTTGCTCTATACACTGTTTACTTTAGCACTATAGCTCAGAATATTTGCTGGCTTATGCCCATCCCCTGCTTCCTGGATAACAAAGAAAGTGTCGGTACTTGCAGTCTGCCCAAATGGTGAGTCAGTAGGAGCAGGGGTCATGGTGTGCTGCCTTGTGTTAGAGAGAAGTAGATTCCCTTTTAGTGATGCATAGTGCAATCTGACAACCCTATGCCATATCTTAGGGCTCCCTGGTTGTCCAGAGAGCTCTATTCAGTCCAGGCCTCAGTTCTTGTTTTAGTAAGCTAGTGCTGCTTTAACAGAAATATCACAGAGTGGATGGCTTTAACAAAGGAAGCTTTATTCTTACACACTCTGGTAAGCTATAAGTCCAAATTCAGGATGTCTGCTCCTTGTGAGCTCTGGAGGAAAGTCCAGTACTGCATGAGTCTTTGTCCAGGGAGCATCTTGGCACAGGAACCTTGGGTCTTAAGGATGTGCTCTTCTCTCAGTGCTTCTTTCTTGATGGTATGAGGCTCCCAATTCTCAGCCTGCTTCCCTTTCATTTTATCTCTTGCAGGATGAAAAGATTAAGGGTGTGGCAAGCCATATTCCAGGGAAACTCCCTTTACAGTGGAGCAGGGAGGTGGTCTTAGAAAGGGATTTACAGTCCTACTCTAGTCCTTTAACAATCAGCAAAGGAAAACCACAAAATGGAGGACAGTACAAGATACTGGGAATCATGGCCCAGTCACATGTCTACACCTGTATTTGGAGGGATGCAATTCAGTCCATGACAGTTCTCAAAGGGAATTGCAGAGACATGTGTTTAGCCCTCCATCTTGGCCCTCCCTATAGTATTTGAATTTTTTAAAAGGAATGAAAGCATCTTGCAATTCAGAAACTTTAAGAAGATCTCAGTTTGCAAATTCAGAATTGTGTATGCATAAATCTCTGTGGATTAAAGCCACCTGAATATATAAGTGAGACAGGAGAAATGAGTTTCCCTTCCAATAACAGATCTGTTGAAAGATGGTATCTCTCCTCTCCACACTAAAGGAAAGTATCTTTATACATACTGTAAAAAAATGAATTGAAGAACTCAGTTAACAACCTTACAAATGGCTTTCATTACACCTTTGGGATTCCTTAGGAAGACTGTAAGGATTTCATTTTACTTGGGTTCACAATCAACTTCCATGAAAGCAGCAGACAAGAAATCAAAACATGCATTGCATTGGGAAAATCTGTTGCCAAGGACCTCTTTCAGGTATTGAAAGGTAAAGATTTCACCTTGTAGACTAAGCTGTGCCTGACCCAAGCCGTGGTATTTTTAGTGGCATCATATGCATGCGAAAGCTGGACTATGAACAAAGACAAGAAGAACTGATGCCTTTGAATTGTGATGTTGGAGAATAATGTTGAATGTACCATGGACTGTACCAAGAATGTACATGAATGTACCAAGAACAAACACATCCATTCTGGAAGAAGTACAGCTAGAGTGCACCTTTCAAGCAAACATTGCAAGACTGACTGTTACACACTTTGGGCATGTTGTCAGGAAGGATCAGTCCCTGGAGAAGGACATCTTGCTTGGTAGAGTAGAGTGTCAGCGAAAAAGAGGAAGACCTTCAACGAGATTGATTGACACAGTGGTTGTCACAAAGCAGTTAAACATAAAAATGATTGTGGACATTGTGCAAGACTGGACAGTGTTTCATTTTGTTGTTCATAGGATTGCTATGAGTCGGAATGAACTCAATGGTTTCAACTCAACAAAAACAACAGGAGGGCTGAAGAAATGTCAATATTCCAGATCCATTAATTTGGGGTACATTTGCTTAATACGTGTAAGACAATATAGTCAAATGTGGGCTAATTCATTCTTGCCCTCTTGTACTTCAATACCTGAGTTCTTATAAGCATTGCTTTGCTTTGGGAAATAAGATGTATTTTTTTTTACTTACATTCTTTGCTTTTGGGAACCAATATAATCTTGATGTTGTATTTGTTAGAATAGGTATTGGCATTCTTTAATATACTGCACTGTTCTTTTGTGCTACCACCTATTATTTCCATTTTGAAACGGTGGCTTTTCCTGAAAAAGAAAAGTTATCAATATTAATAACTCCACATTTGTCATTTTGATTCCTAAATTTTATTAAATGTCAAAATATGTTCTTATAACATCTACCATGAATGTTAGGCTGTTATAGAACACCTTATGATAGTTCCAGGAAGTAAAATTAGTCTTTGACACCTTTAGTATAGTGAATATCTAGTATTTTTGTTTTCTTTATCAGTTCTTAAACATTATTCTGAAATTAACATTTCAGAATAATGCATTATGCTTTATGTAATACAGAATTTCTGCTTAATTCCATTTATTGTAAGACAAAATGGGCCATTTTTAAAGCTCCATGCTAAGCACAAATAAGTGCTTATTTAATTTATATTTTATGAAATATTTCAATGATAACATTAAGTGTAGGGAAGAACTAGCTGAAAACACATGAAAATTTCTTTTCCACCAACACCTAAAGTTTTTAAAAATTATTATTATTGTAAAGATATATACAATACAAACTTTTACAACTCAAAGCTTTTTAAGAATATAACTTAGCAATGGCCAAGCCAAGTGCCGTCTCACTGTGAATAGAAATTCTCTGTTTCTTTACAATGACTCTCCCTTTGCTACCTCCTCCTGCCTTTGTTGCAGTTATTGTTGTCAGGTGCTGCTGAGTTGGTTCTGTCCCATAGTGATCCTATGCACAACAGAATGAAACACTCTCTGGTCTTGCAACGTGTCCACCATCATATTGATGTGTAATCCCATCTTTGCAGCCACTGTGACAATCCATCTCTTTGAAGGTTTTCCTCTTTTTCGTTGACTTTCCACTTTACTAAGCATGATGTCCTTTTCCAGGGACTGATCACTCCTGACAACACATCCAAAGCATGTAAGACACAATCTTGCCATCTTGCTTCTAAGGAGCACTCTGGTTGTACTTATTCCAGAATAGATCTGTTTTTTCTTTTGGCAATCCGTGATACATTCAATATTCTTCTCCAATACCACAATTCAAAGCCATCAGTTCTTTTTCTGTCTTGTCTGTTCATCCTCCTCCTGTCTTTGGTAACCAACGAATAAAACTTTGGTCTCTATACCTTTACTTATTCTATATATTTCACATAAATAAGATCACCTGTATGTACTTCTAAAACTAATTTTTCTGCATTTATTTCCATTTTTGGTAGTATAGTTGACTAGATGTCTTATCAAAATCTTTTCCTGTATAATATGGATGTGTGCACACAACTATACGTATATAACCGCATATAAACATAATATATGCAAATATATGTAAATACATACTTGGGAACATCTGTGAATATACATATATCCACACAAGCACACAATAACAAAGAAGTAAAAATTAATCAGGCAAACCTCTAAGTCAGAGGTAGGCAAACTGCAACCTTGAGGCCAAATATAGCCTGCTGCCTTCTTAAAATATGGTTGCAAGCTAAGAGTATTTTTATATTATATTTTTAAATTATTGGGGGAAAAAAGCATAACACAAAAATTATACAAAATTCAGATTTTAATCGCCATCCATAAAATTTTAGTAGAATACATTCATGGTAATTTTTCTACCTGTTGTCCATGATTGCTTTCATTCTGCAATGACAGTGCTAAGTAGGAACAGAGAATCCCACGGCTTTAATCAAAGTTTAAAATGTTTGCTATTTGCTCCTTACAGAAAACACTTGTTGACCTCTTTAAGTGAAGGTGAGGACCCAGGGGGGTAAATCGCAGTACTGAGATTGCCTTTGACCTGAGGACAAGTTGAAACCAATGAATTTGGGCTTCAATTTTTATAGAACTTCTGAGAAATATTTGGCTTTGGCTTTAAGAAATATTGAAATGGGGAGATTTAACAGGAGACTTTCACTGTATGTATCTGGTAACCCAAAGGGCAATACTTTTTGTGTCGGTCATGAACTAAACAAAAAAACAGATCTCTCCACCTCTCCAAACCAAATTTGTTCTGTCAAACAAATTCCAACTCATAGCAACTCTATATGGGACAGAGTAGAAGTGTCCCATTGGGTTTCCAAGGACTGCCTGGTGGGATTTGAACTGCTGAACTTTTGGTTAGCAGCCAAGCTAACAGTGTCACCAGGGCTTCAGCACCTAAGGATTGTAACAAATACTACCTTGCTGCCAGCTATATTTTGGGGATATGGTTGCACAGCAATTAAAAGCTTGACTGTTAACCAAAAGGTCAGTAATTCAAAACTACCAGCTGCTCCTCAGAAATCCTATAAGGCAATTCTGTTCTGTCCTACAGGATCACTGAGTCAGAATACGCTGGACGGCAACAAGTTTGTTTTTTTTTTGGTTAAGTCGATCTATAAATTCATGGCGACCCTAGGGGCCAGGGTAGAACTGACCCCCAGAGTATTCAAGGAGCGCCTGGTGGATTTAAACTGCCAACCTTGTGGTTAGCAGTGGTAGCACGTAACCCACTACACTTAAGGGTCGCCATGAGTCGGATCCGACTCGAGGGCACTTGGCTTGGCTAGATCTCTAAATCATTTTGACCTTGAGCCTTCCTTACAGAGATTTTAAAGCACGGATTGATAGTACTTGGGCAGTCCAAAAAAATCTCTAACAATTTATTTTAAAGGAATCCTTGAGAACATCTATGGACCTGGCAAAAGCATTTCAATATATAAATCATGTACTTCTATTAGAATATCATTTTCTTCATTTAACAAGCAAATAAAAAGAAGGAATTTAGAAAAGTTTTTTTCTTTGTTGGTTTTCGTATTTGTTTTCTATTTATAATTTTATAATTTTTATATTTTTATGTATTTTTTTGCTTTTATTCATTAGGATTTAATATGTTTTTCTAGATAAAAATTTAGATCATTGATTTTAAACATTCTTATTTTCTAAAATAAGCATTTTAAGCTATAATTTTCATTTAAGCAGTGCTTTAGGACCATTTTCCCCCAGTATTTTATTTTTTTAATTACAGTAAAAATAAAATTTCTGACATTTATCAATTATCTTATCTATGATAAACCCTCAGCCCTCCCCCTCACCCACATAGCCAATGCAGTAATTTTCTTCTGTGGATAATTCTCTTTTTAAGTCCTTATAACAGGGGTTTTATAGAAAAATTTGTCCTTTTGACACTGATTCAGTGATTGATTTCACTTAGCATGACCTCTTCCAAATGAGACCATGTGATGAGATGTTTTAGAAAATTGTCATTGTTTTTTATCATAGCATAGTGTTCCACTGAGTATATGTACCATAGTTTGCTTATCCATTTATCCTTTGATGGGCATCAGGGGTTGATTCCAACTTTTTGTTACTGTGGACTGCACTGCAACAAACTTTCGTGCACATGTGTCTGTTCGTGTGACAACCTTTGTTTCTGAAGGATAAATTCCAAGCAGTGGAATTACAGGATCAAACGGTTTATCTGTTTTCAGCTTTTTAAGGAAGCACCAGGTTGTTTCCCCAAAAGACTGTACCATTTTGCAATCCCACCAGCACTGTAGAAGAGTTCCCGTTTTTCCACAGTCTCTCCAGCATTTGTTGTTTCATGTTTTTTGGATCATGGCCAACCTTGTTGGGGTGAGATGGTATCTCTTCGTAGTTTTGATTTGAATTTCTTTAATAGCTAATGACTGTGAGCAATTCTGCATGTCTTTCGTCTACCTGGTTATCCTCTTTAGAGAAATGTCTGTCCATCTCCTTCGCCCATCGCTTAATTGGATTATTTATCCTTTTTTTGTTAATATTTTATAATACAGATTATGGAGATCAGATGTCTGTCTGACATAGAGTTGTTAAATATTTTTTTCCCATTCTGTAGGTGGTCCTTTAATTCTTTTGATGAAGTCTTTGTAGTTCCCATTTATTCATTTTCTATTCTGTTTATTGTGCTTTGCTATATTTTGAAATCTGTCTACATTGTGTATTAAAACTTCCATTGTTGATCCTATTTTTTTCTTGGATGAGCGTTATTATCTTAAATTTTATATTTAGGTCTTTTATCCAATTTGAGTTGGCTTTCGGATCTGACTTGACAGCACTTGGCTGGCTTTGTATAAGGTGCGACATATTGGTCATGTTTCAATTTTTTGCAGGCAGATATCCAATTTTGCCAGCACTGTTTGTTAAAGAGAGCATTCTTACCCCAGTTTGAAACCTTTGGGCCTTTGTCAAATATCAATTGTTCATAGGAGGATGGTGGCATCTCTGGGGTCTCAGTTCTGTTCCATTGGTCTGTGTGTCTCTTTTTGTACTGGTACCAGGCTGTTTTAACTACTGTGGCAGTGTAATAGGTTCTAAAATCTGGTCGAGAGAGGCCTCCCAGTGTGTTCTTCTTTTTCAGTAGTGCTTTACTTATCTAAGGTTTCTTCCCTTTCCAAATAAAGTTGGTGATTTGTTTCTCCATCTCATTAAAAACTGTCACTGGAATTTGCATTCAGATTGCATTGTATAAGTAGGTTGCTTTGGGCAAAACAGACATTTTCACATGTTGAGATTTCCTATCCAAGAGCAGGGCAGATTGCTCCATTTACATAAGTTTGTCTTGGTTTGGTGTAATAAAATCTTGTAGTTCTCGTTGTAAAGCTCTCTTATTTCTCTAGTTAGATTTATTCCTACGTATTTTATCTTCTCGGGGTCTACAGTAAATGGAATGGATTTTGTGATTTCTTCTTTAACAATCTCACTATTACTATAAAGGAATCCTACTGATTTACTTACATTTATGTTGTATCCCATTATTTTGCTAAACTCCTCTATTAGTTCCAGTAGTTTACTTATGGATTCCTTTGGATTCTCTGTATAAAAAATCATATCATCTGCAAATAGGGAGATTTCTACTTCTTATTTGCCAGTGAAGATGCCCTTTATTTCTTGGTCTTGTCTAATTGCTCTGGCTAGAACTTCTAGTACAACGTTAAATAAGAGAGGTGAGAGTGGGCATCCTTGTCTAGTTCCTGTTCTCAAGGGGAATTGTTTCAGTCTCCATTCAGGATGACGTAGGCAGCTGGCTTTGTATAAATAGCCTTTATTGCATTGAGGAATTTGCCATCTATTTCTATTTTGCTGAGAGTTTTTAGCATGAATAGGTGTTCTCCATCAATAGACAATCTCAGGTGATTCTTACCTTTTGTGTTATTTATGTGGTTGATCACTTTGTTTTTCTGATGTTGAACCAGTCTTGCATCCCTATTATGAATCTCACTTGGTCATGATGGAGTGTTTTTTTTAATATGTTGTATTCTGCTGGCAAGAATTTTGTTGAAGATTTTTGCTTCTAGATTCATAAGTGATATTGGTCTGTAGTTCCTTTTTGGTCGGATCTGATGGACAGAAAGTTCTGTATGTGTCAATGAGGTCTAGTTGACTAATTGTAGCTATAAAGTCTTCTGTGTCTTTATTGAGCTTTTTTCTAGATGATCTGTCCAATATTGAGAGTGGAGTGTTGAAGTCTGCCACTATTATTGTGGAGTGAACGATCTCATTTTTGAGGATAGTAAGTGTTTTTTTGATGTATTTAGGTCCTCTAGTATTAGGTGCATAAATATTTAATGTTGTTAAGCCCTGCTTGTGGGTTGAACTTTTCAGCAGTAAATAGTGTCCATCCTTGTCCACATCAGTGGATTTTACATTAAAATCTACTTTCTCTGAGATTAGAATTGCCACACCTGCTCTTCTTTGTGTATTGTTAGCCTGATATATATTCTTCCATTCTTTAATTTTCAGTTTGTTCATATCTTTAAGTCTAAGGTGAATTTCTTACAGGCAACATATGGATGGGTTGTGTCTTTTGATCTAAGATGTCACTCGATGTCTCTTTACTGGAGAGTTCAGTCCATTCACATTCAATGTAATTACTGATAAATTGATAGGTATGTTTATAGTGCTGTCATTATGCTGTGTTTATTTTTGTTTGGATGTTTTCTCTGTTGTTCTTATTAATGTGTTCTGAGACTTTCTTCTTTGTGAGTTCATTTTTCACATTTTCAGGGTTGGTTTTGTGGTTGTTGAGACTCCTGTATTACATTTCTGGATTTGACATGTTGCATCTTTATTGTGCTTATGGCTGCTCCTATGATCCCCCTTAATAAATTATGTACAACCCTAATTTTAATTACTACCAGTCTTATTAACATCATCTTGATCTGGAAGGACTATAATGACCATAGTACATACCTCTTTTTAATACGATGCCATCACAGTTTTCATGATATAATCACTGGATCATTTCTTTCACTAGTACAGCTTAATTGAGTTTGGAGCCTTCTCTAACTGAGTAGGTTCCTGAGTGATGTGTCCTGAATTTGCTTGTGAAATATAGAGTTAGTGATTTTGTTCTTCTAAGCTAAGAGATTCTTTCAGTATTTCTTGTAGCTTTGGTTTGGTTTGTACAAAGTCTCTGGGTTTCTGTTTATCTGCAAACGTCTTCATTTCATTTTCATATTTGAAAGATAGTTTTGCAAGATATGTATTTCTTGGTTGGCAGTTCTTTTCCTTCAAGGCTTTGAATGTGTCATTCTACCATCTCCGCACCAGCACTGTTTCTGCTGAGAGGTCTGACAAAAGCCTATAGGGGTTCCCTCTGAATGTTCGCTTTGCTTAGAGTCTTGCTCCCTTTAAGAGTTTCTGTTTCATTCTGTTAATCTTGATTATAATATGAGTTGGAGTCTTTCTTTGGAGATCTATATTGAGTGACATTCAATATGCATCTTGGATATCTATATTCTTTTCTTTCTTAATTTCTAGGAAGTTTTCTGTCAGCAGCTGAGCCATAAAACTCTGTGTTCTCAGGTGTCTCACATTGTTCAGGAACTCCAATTATTCGTAGATTGTTCCTATTAATAGAATTCCACATACTTCTTAATGCTTCTTCATTTTTCTTGTTTCTTTTTTCTGATCTCCTCATACATACTGGAGTCAGTAGCTTTGTTTTCCGTTTGTTCCATTCTGTTTTCTTGGCTTTCAATTGAAGTTTCTACTTCTTTGATTTTGTTCTTTATCTATTGGATTTCAGAGTACTGATGTTCCATCAGACCAAACAGCTTGCTTAATTTTTCATTTTGATTTGCTGCATTTTGTATAAGGTCTAGGAGGGCTCTCTATATAGTCCTTTCGTGTTCATCTTCTGATAGTTTCAGAAAGGTTTCTTTGCTTGGGAAATTCTTTGGTTGTTTCTTTTGGGGGCCTTCTCAAGCCATGAGTGATTTGTTCATTGTGGTTTTCTCCAGAGTTTGTTGCTTTTGGGGCATCATGTGAGTCAATAAAGGCTGGGAGAGATGCTGTAAGGATGGACCGCAGTTGTTACTCTAGGCTGTCTTAAAATGAAAGGTAATAAGATATCTGGCAACTTCTAGTGTCAGTCATGTTTTCAGGTGCACAGCCCCCCCCCTTTCCAGCTGGCAAAGTAAGCAACTCTATATCCAACCCCAGATGCTGACCTCTGTTGCCGGTCCCAGCCATAGGCAAATTGTGTGAAATATGGCTTTTCTGCCAGAAAAGTGCTCTCCTCCGTGCAGGTGCTGCTCCCAGCCTAGGAATTAAGTCTAGCTGAGGCTTCCATATGGGTGAAATATGTTCTCCTATTCTATAGATAGTCTTCTAACTCTTTTGATAAAGTCTTTGAATGAGACTAAGTGTTTAGTAGTTCCCATTTATGTATTTTTCTCTTCTGTTGTTTGTGCATTGTTTATCAGATTTTGTAGTCTGTCTAAGCAGTGTATTAAAACTTCCATTGTTGACTATTTTTTCTTGCATGATCTTTATTGTTTCAGGTTTCATATTTAAGGTTTTGATTCATTTTGAGGTAGTTTTTGTATAAGGTGTGAGATGCAGATCTTGTTTCACTTTTTTTGCAGATGGCTATCCAATTTTGCCAACATTTGTTAGAGGACTGTTTTTACCCCAGTTTACAATCTTAGGACCTTTGTAGAATTTCAACTGTTTATAAGAGAATGGTGGCATTTCTGAGGTCTTTCTTCTGTTCCATTGATCTATATGTCTCTTTTTGTACCAGTACCACGCTATTTTGATAACTGTTGCAGTGTAATAGGTTCTAAGGTCTGGTAGTGTGAAGCCTCCTACTGTGTTCCTCTTCTTCAGTAGTGCTTTTTTATCTGGGGTTTCTTCCTTGTCCAAAGTGAGTTATTTGTTTCTCCATCTCATTAAAAAATGTCGCTGGAATTTGTGTTGATACTGCATTGCACATGCAGATTGCTTTGGGTAAAATAGCCTTTTTCACAATATTAAGTCTTCCTATGCATGAGTAGGGTAGGTTTCTCCAGCTACGTAAATCTCTTTTGGTTTCTTGCAGTAGAGTGTTATAATTTTCTCTATATAAGTCTCTTACTTCTCTGGTTAGATTTATTCCTAGGTATGTTATCTTCTTGGGGGCTATAGTAAATGATATTGATTTGGTGATTTCCTCTTTGATGATCTGTTTGTTGGCATAAAGGAATCCTACTGATGGACTCATGTTTATCTTTTGTCCTAATACTCTACTGAACCCTTCTTTTAGTTCCAGTAGTTTATTTATGAATTCCTTAGGGTTTTCCATGTATACCATCATATCATCTGCAAATAGGGATATTTTTACTTCTTTGCAGATGAGTCAGATCTGACTAGACAGCGCTTGGCTGGCTTTGCTGATGTGGATGCCCTTTATTTCTTTGTATTGTCTGATGGCTCTGGACAGAACCTCTAGCACAATGTTTAATAGAAGAGGTGATAGTGGACATCCTTGTCTAGTTCCCATTCTCTTGTTTTCTTCTTTGTGATTCATTCAGATCATAAAATGTTATCTCCAAGATAGGAGGGATTTCTTCTGCCTTGTTCACTACTGCAGCTTAAGTGCTTGTAACAGTGCCTGCCTGATACATAGTGGGATCTAATTAATATTTAATTAATGAATGCATTTAATCATCACAATGAAACCAAGGCTGATTGTGAATATTCAATTTTTACAATGACCAACTTATCACCTTAGAAAGGCAGCCAGTTACTTGGAATTACTAGGTAAAACAGTTGTTCTTCTGATTCTGCAAAAATCAGACCACCAGAATACAACCACTGAATACTAAAAATAGCTAAGGGTCAAACCAAGTTGTTTTATTGCTGTTTTGCTATTCTTGTAGTAGATTTTATACATAAAAATGGGAACCATTAAAGTTAATGCTGTCTTGTAGCCTGGCCACACTGATTCTTCTCCACAGTTGATTTCATTCATTCTGACCATTTACTGTTTCCTGGATATCCATTTAGGGGCAGGCATTGAACTCTATATTCAATGGGGACTTTTCATTGTTTGTCTTTTAAACTACTGTTCCAACCACACCCAAATGAATATTTTCAGTAACTTTTATTGTAGGACATGCCATTTCTTCAAATGATCATTCATTTATAAGCAAGATACAAGTGTACAGCACCAATTGATCATTTATGCTACTTATTATGCAATTGTATGTGGAGATAGTATGAGAAGACACGTTTACCTACAAGGCTTTAGTAGTGTTATGCAGGGATCAAGACAAGCACAAATTTAACTATGACTTCACTGACTTCTTCTAGTCCATTGGCATGTCTTTTAGCTCGTGGATTACATATCATTAACACACTCAACAGCTGAGAAGGTGGAAGTTTAATCCACCCAGAGTTACCTAGGAGGAAAGGCCTAGAAATCCACTTCCAAAAAAAATCACCTATTGAAAACTCTGTGGAGCACAGCTCTACTCTGACACGCTTGGAGCATCGTAAATCACAACTGACTCAACAACAACTGGTGATGATGGTACGGTGGTGGCCTCCAGAGTGTTACCTTCTTTTCACGGATTTCAGAAAGTCACAGAGGGTCTTGCTCTGGCTTCCTTCTAGGAAGTATCATATCTCTGCCTCTTCCCATCCTCTGGGTACCACAGCAGATGATACATGTTTGCTACCTCCTCAGGGCACTACCATATGTTGTTGCTATCCCCACTGTCACTCCTGCTTACTAACAGTTCCACTGACTGCCAGAGTCCTATAGGTGGAAGAGCCATGCTGTTTCAGGCAGAAGCACAAAGGACTGACTCTCTGTTTTGGCACCTTACTTTGCCACATGGCCTCTTCCCAAAAGCCCCATACGTTACAAAGGTTTCTGGGGAGTTAGCTGCTTCTGATTCCACTCAGGATTCCTTCATCCAAATTTTTGAATAAATTCAGACTGTAAGTTACAAATTTGTAATAATTGTACTTCCCTGGTGACTGAGTCCTTATTACTGAATCAAGCATATCTGCCTGACTCACTAACAGCTACTAACAAACCCTGGCAGTGTAAGAGATTAAGAGTTATGGCTGCTAACCAAAAAGTCAGCAGTTTGAATCCACCAGGCGTGCCTTGGAAACCCTATGGGGCAGTTCTACTCTGTCATACAGGTTTGCTAGGAGTTTGAATTGACTCCACGGCAGTGGATTTGTTTTGTTTTTTTGCCATGTGCTCGGCACCATGCTAAGTGCTCTATACTTTTAAACCCATAGTTAAAATCCTGTATGGCAGGTAATTGTTATCATTTCCCAGAGGGCAAGTCTTTTTGTGTCTTTTGTTCCTAGCTATTTCCCCGAGCATCTAGAACAGTGTCTGGAACAGAGTAAATAATAAATGAGTATTTTTTGGGTGAATCTTCATTTCATTAATAGGCCATCGAGGTTTAGCAAGGTTAAATAAATTACTTAGGAACACACAGAGCCAGGATTTGAAATCAGACCTATCTGAACGGTTCATCCAGAAGCACTGAGGATTCCTTGGTTTCTTAGGCAAAGGGATTTCTGCCAGATCCTATCTCCTTTACTCACCCATGTCTAAATCTCAACATGGAAGGTGGACCTGGTTTCAACAACGATGTGACTGTACTCAATCTATTAGGAAAATTGACACGTGAACTTAGAGTTGAATATTTTTAATAAAAGTAAACTATTGAAACTTAATGGTAGAAAACTAATCCTGACAATTTCCAACTCATTCTCTTTCCCTTCCCAGTTTAATTTCCTGTGCTGCTTCAGCCTGGCCTTGAAAAATATCACTGTTTCTGTTACTCTCACACCTCTCCTTCCTCTTTCTCCAAATTCTTCCCATCATCAAGAGTCAACTGAAAAAAGATTTGGCCAGCGCATATTTGAATTCCTCAGTCAGAAGTTAACTGCCTTTTTAAAACTGTATTTATTGTCAAAGGTATTGTGAAAAAACTGAAAAAATGATGTATTAATCAAGAAAATTGAGTCAGATTTATCATTGGACTTTTTAGTGAATTGCATCTTAACCTGGAATTCACTTCTGCTCATCTCCTTTTCTCAATCAAATCTCAAGAATCTTCAGGACAGAGTTTCTCACTGTTTTGCTTTATTCTGCACAGAGTAGAGACTCGTTAGCATTCACTCAACAATGACTTTTTGTTAGTGACTATAACTGACTGGCAGATATGCTGATCACAACTGCACAGGGTCTTGGCATTAGGAAATTAGGTTTTCATGTTATCTTGTTTATCTTAACATACATCCTTGAGATTCCTTAAGTCTATGTAAATCAGCCCAGAAAATAAGGTCCCCAGTTAGGGAGTTTTGAATGTAAATTGTTTCATTCATCCAAACTTGAATTTACCATGATGATTTTAGTTATTGGTAGGCTTTACAAAATACCTAAATGGGTCGGCAATGGATGTGGTTAGGCTTTTTGGAGAGCAGAAAATATGTAGGCAGAGATTTCATCCAAGGAGGCCAGGACACAGATTCTGCTTTCCTTCCCATGATGATCTCACCTTCCTTGGTTGAATGTGGCTCAAGAGTAAGATGACTCTATAGCTCTGATAGGTAAGCACGTAACTGTAAACCAAAAGGTAGACAGTATGAAACCACTCAGTGACTCTGTAGGAGCAATCTGCTCTCAGAAACATTACAGCCTAGAAAATGCTATGTAACATTTTAAATCTACTCTGTAAAATCACTGTGAGTTAAATTGACTTGAGGGCACCGAACAACAACAAAAGCAGAATATGTCACCACTTGTATTTCAGTTTGTTTCACTGGTGAATGTGTGTTTCTGTTATGCTGTGAACTATGCCATGAGTATTTCAAATACCAGCAGGGTCAATCACAGTGAGCAGGTTCAACAGAACTTTCAGATTAAGGTAGACTATAAAAAAGGACCTGGCAATCTACTTTTAGAAAGTAGCCAATGAAAACATGGATTACAACAGAAGCTCACACTGGGTAGTACTGGAAGGTGAGCCTTGGTAGAGAGGCACTGCCTAATAGCAGCAACAATGGACTCAAGCATGCCAGCAATCACGAAGATGGTGCAATTACAGACCATGTTTCTTTCTGTTATACAAAATGTCAACATGAATCAGAGACAACTAGAAAAGAATTTTGGTCCTGGCACATGACTGAATCTCAGATTGCATCATTTTAAGACATCACAAAAGGCTGCCATCTAATATATGACAGTCCCCTGAAATGACAAACTTGGAAGCAAACAAAGACGTGTTATCCTGAGCAGTCCACTCAGGTATGACCTAGAGGAGAAAATGCAGATTAAGAAATAAATGACAAACACAAAAGAACACAAATATGTTTTAAAAAAAAAGTGTATCTTCAACCTTTGACAGAAGGACACTGGATACTCAGATTTCTAAGGCCATCTAAACCCTAGCCACCTTACGAATAAAATACATGGAGCTTAAACCAAACGAACTGCTGTTGGGTGATACCCAACTCATGGGAGATAGTGACCCCACACATATCAGAGTAGGACTATACTTCAGAGTCTTTTTGGTGCCCTATATTTCAAAAGTAGAACATCAGACCTTTCTCCTGAAATGCTGCTAAGTGGTTAGTAGCTGAACATGTTAACCATTTGGACCACACAGGAACTCCTACATGGAGCTCTCTGTCTGTGTATTACTGTCATGGATTAAATTGTGTCCCCCTGCAAAGTACATGTAGCCATGTGGCTGGGACGTGATTCCAAGTATCTTGTGACTGTCCTCCATTCTGTGGTTTTCCTATGCTGTATGTTAAAGATTGGGGTGGAACTGTAAATCCCTTCATAGGATTACCTCTCTGCTCTACTGAAACAAAGCTGAAAAACCACATGGCAGAACATTGCAAGACTGTAAACTTCTTCAGCGCAAATACCTTTTTTCAATAACATAAACAACGACTACGCACATGAATCACATCAGATGGAATACACAGGAATTGAATTGAATACATTGTGGAAAGAAAGATAGAAAAGGTCAATAGCATCAGTCAGAACAAGGCCATGGGCTGACTGTGAAACAAACCACCAATTGCTCACTTGCTAGTTCAAGTTGAAATTTTAAAAAATTAGAACAAGTCCACAAGAAGGAAAGTATCACCTTGAATATTCTTACCCGAGTTTAGAGACTATCTCAAGAATAGATTTTCATGCTGATTGCTAATCACTGAAGACAAGATGAGTTGTGGAGTGGCATCAAGGACATCATACATAAAGGAAACAAGAGGTCCTTAAAAGGACAAGAAAGAAAGATAAGACAAAAATAAATGTCAGAAGAGACTCAAACTTGCTCTTGAATGTTGACTAGCTAAATCAAACAGAAGGAATGATGACCTAAAATAGATAAACAGAAGATTTCAAAGAGTAGTTGTAGAAGACAATGAAAAGTATAATATGACATGTATAAAGATTCGGAGTTAGAAAACCGAAGGGAAAGACACACTCAGCATGTCTCAAGCTGAGAGAACTGAAGAAAAAAATCAAGCCTTGAGTTGCAATAGTGAAGGAATCTAAAAAAATGTTAAGTGATCCAAGAAGCGTCAAAGGAAGATGGAAGAAACACAGAGTCACTATACCAAAAAGAATTGGTCAAACTCCAGTCATTTCAGATGGTTTCATATGATCAAGAGCTAATGGGTCTGAAGGAAAAAGTCCAGGCTGCACTGAAGGCGTTGGTGAAAAATAAGCTCCATGAACTGACGGAGTACCAGTTGAGGCATTTCAGTAAAACAGCTGCAGGTTTGAATGTGCTCAATTATCTATGTCAAGGAGTTTGGAAGACATTTACCTGGCCAACTGACTGTAAGAGGTTCATGTTTATGCCTATTCCAATAAAAGGTGATCTCACTGAATGGAGAAATTATTGAATGATATTATACACAAGTAAAATTTTGGTGAAGATCATTCAAAAGTGGCTGCAGTAGGACATTGACAGAGAACTCCCAGGAATTCAAGCCAGCTTTAGAAGAGGATGGGGAACCAGAGATATCACTGTGAATGTGAGATGGATCCTGGCTAAAAGCAGAGATGGCCAGAAATATGTTTACCTGTGTTTTATTGACTATGTTAAGGCTTTTGACTGCGTGGTTCATAACAAACTGTGGATAACACTGTAAAGAATAGGAATTCCAGAACACTTAACTATGATCGTGAAGAATCTGTACATGCATCAAGGGGCAGTCATTCACACAGAATAAGGGGATACCGCACACCTTAAAGTCAAGAAAGGTGTGTGTTGGGTTGTCTCCTTTCATCCTACTTGTTCAGTCTGTATGCTGAGCAAACAGTTCTAGGAGCTGGACCATAGGAAGAAGAATGAGGCTTCAGAATTAAAGGGAAACTCAGTAACAACTTCCATTATGCAGATGAAACAACTTTGCTTGTTGAAAGCGGAGATTTACTGATGAAGATAAAAAACTATAGCCTTTTTTATGCATTACACCTCAATGTAAGGAAAATAAAAATCCTTACAATTGAACCAATAAGCTATAGCATATAGATAAAGAAGATATTGAAATTGTCAAAGATTTCATTTTACATGGATCTACAATCAATATTCATGCAAGCAGCAGTCAAGTAATCAAATGACACATTGCACTAGGAAAATCTGCTGCAGAAGATCTCTTTAAGGTGTGAAAGAGCAAATATGTAACTTTGAAGACTAAGGTGCACCTAATCCAAACCGTGGTGTACTCAGTTGCCTCATGTGCACGAATAAGGAAAACTGAAGAAGAATTGAGTCCTTACGGTGTCTAGGAAAAATATCGAATATACCACGGACTTCCAAAAGTATGAACACATCTGTCTTGGAAAAAGTATAGCCAGAGTTTTCCTTAGAAGCATGGACAACAAGAGTTTTTCTCACATACCTTGGACATGGTACAACGAGAGATCAGTCCCTAGAGAACATCATGCTTGGTAAGCTAGGTCACTGAAAAAGAGGAAGATTCTCAATGAGATGGATTTTTGTAACACTGTTTGCAACAGTGCACTCAAGTATAACAATAATTGTGAGGATGGTGTAGGACTGAGCAGTTTTCACTCTGTTTAGTATAGGATTGCTGTGAGTCAGAACAAACTAAACGGTACCTAGCAACAACAAAAACAATTCTGTAAAGCTGTCAGTATTACATCTGTGTGAAGAGATAGAAAAGGACACATGGAGAACTGAGCATTGAAAATGCATATGTGTTGTGACTGCTAGATACTCCTTCTATCTACAAAGTGAGGTCAAATTGCCTGTTAGCGTTTGCTCGAGTTTTCTTATCTCTCACCTGAGGCCAACAAGACCTACACACCTGATTATTGTAAGAAACAAATGAGTTAAGGTATACACAGTGCTTACTTAGCACAATACCTGGCATGAAGTATGTGACCTGCTACTACTGACCCTCTCAAGGCTGCTAAGCTAATAATCACAGAGTTGGGCACAGATGTCCATCCTTACCAAGGAGTAAATAGTCCAGATGTTGAGACTCAGTGTCTGAGTGTCTGTCCATTGACCCTTGACAACTGAAATTTAGGCCAGTGACCTTCCACCAGAGCAGCACCACAGTGGGAGTTTTGCATTTGACATTTTCATAAGGGATCCCAGTGGATGATTCCATTTTTCCTCACAGTAATCACTCATAGTCAGGTTAGAGCATATATCCACTTTCTAGACAGATTAGGGCATTAAAATCTAGCTGCACCAGAGTTTTTTTTTTTTTTTTTTTTTTGGTCCAAAGTACTCAGTGGCTCCAACAGTAGAACTGGTTGATTCTGTGTGCCATTATGGAAATCCTGGTGGTGTAGTGGGTTAAGTGCTACATCTGCTAACTGAAAGGTTGGCAGTTCAAATCTGGAAACTCTAGGGGGCAGTTCTACTCTGATCTATGGGGTGGCTATGAGTCAGACATGACTCGATGGCAGTGGGTTTGGTTTTGGTTGGTAGGCCATTAAGGCTTTTTCCTTAGCCAGCCAAGCCAAGTGCCGTCTAATCGGATCCGACTCATTAGCCTCTTCAAATTTGAGATTGAGTTGAATGGACTACTTTTTTTCTCATCTCATTCTTTCTTGAAAGTACATCTTTAGATTATGATTTTAAAACGAAGCCTAAAACCAAACCCAGTGCCATGGAGACAGTTCTGACTCATAGCGACCCTATAGACATAGTAGAATTGCCCCATAGGGTTTCCAAGGACAGCCTGGTGGATTTGAAGTGCTGATGTTTTGGTTAGCAGCTGTAGCACTTAACCAACTGTGCCACCACAGGTTTTGCTTTTTAAAGGAATTTTAAATCTGCCTCATCATTTAATTCAGGTTAGAAACTTGGATCAAGTCATAATTCTTCCCTGGGTTCCTGCAATAGTTATCTAAGTGGACTTGTTGGTTTGGTAGGCCATTTGCCACACTGCAGCCCAAATGACCACATCTAAAGCTAAGTCACATCATGTCTGTCTCCTTCAGAGGCATAAATCCTTCCTCAGTGTGGCCTTGAATGATAGCCTGGCGTGTTTTGATCCTCGTTACCCTTCCCTTTATCTCAAAGCACTCTCTGCTGTACTCATCAGCCTCTAGCAACATTGGCCAACTTTCACTTTCTTGAACTCAGCAAGCCACTTCCTATCTCAGAGCCTTTACAAATGATGTTTCCTCTCTTTAAATTCCTATTCTCTCAGTCCTACCCCTTTGCCTTTATTACTATGGCTGATTCTTCCCAATCTTTCAGTCTTGGCATAAATGTCATTTTCCATGTGACTGTTCCTGACTCCCCTGACCAAAATGGGTCTCACATTGTTGCTCTTTCACACTGTATCCTTAGCATTTGCCGTAATTCACGGTATCTTATTTGTGTTGACTGTTTGTTATCACGGCTCCGTGACCGGACTGAAAATTCCTCGAGAACAGAGACTAGCTTTAACTCATTGTGTATTTCCTGTAGGTGAAGCAGTACCTGTGATGGAAAATTTTATGCGTCAATTTGTCTAAGCTATGACATCCAGTTGTTTAATCCAATACTACTCTATGCATTACACAGGAGGTATTTTGCAGCTGTGGTTAAAAACTGCAATCAATTATCCCTCAATAATTTGGGTGGGCCTCATCCAATCAGTTGAAAGTCTTGAGAGTGAAAACAGAGATTTTAAAAAGAAGAAGGATTTCTGCCTCTAGACTGACACCTTAGCTTCTGCCTGAGTTCCCGGCTGGCTGGCCTGAACTACAAATTTCTGACTTCCAGCTCCCACAATTGCATGAGTCTAGATGATTCCTTAAAATAAATATCTTTACACACAGACACAGACACAGGCACAGACACATAGACACACACACAGATGCAGACACACAGACACACACACATACATACACACACCCATCCTATTGATTCTGTTTCTCAGCAGAACTCTTGTTGCTGTTATATCTTTTACTATAGATATTCAAATCACGTTTTTGAATGAATTAATTAATCAACACACAATTGTGTGTTGAGCCACGCATTCTCAGGGCCTGAAAAGGACCTAGAGGTCCAGTAGTGGTTTCCTTGATTCTGTGTGTCTTATGGCAGTGCTGATTCTAAATGTTATTGGATGCTATTGAGTTGATTTCAACTCATAACAAGCCCATGTTATACAGCTGAACTGCACCACAGGGTTTTCTAGAATGTAATCTTTATAGAAGCAGATTGCCAGGTGTTTCTTCTCTGGAGTCACTGAGTAGTTTCAAACTGACAACCTTTTGGTTAACAGCCAAGTACTAAACTGCTGTGCCACCAGGGCTCCTTGAGTTCCTACTATTGTGTCATAAATTGGCCCAAGAAGTGCCCAAATCATCACCTCTCCACTGGAGTGGCCTTGGCAGAAACTCCAGGCTAGTAGCTTTAAAGTATTCTATTAGCAGCCGCTCCATGTGCTTCTGTGACTACACAGATACTAAAAATTTCTATGAGTGCCTGGAGGGTCTGGTTTAGGTTGACAGTGGGGAAGACTGTGAGTAGATATATTGGAAATAAAGTGATCTCCTTTCCACCTTCAATTGTTCCCAGTGTTCATCCTGAGAACTAGACCATTTATCCTCTTATCAACTTTATAAACTGGAGATTCTGAATAGATTTTATTGCATTTCTTAAAAATCTAGTACAAAAGACTCTGTTCCTTAAAATAAATCATGAAAGAAGTAGTATTCAGTGGGTCTTATTTCACATATATGGAAATTGAGAGAAGTTATCTTCTGTTCTGGCCTATTATTTATTTTCTCCCAAAAATACATTGTAAGGCAGTGGTTTTCTATGTATAAAACTAGATAATAGAGTATGCTGATGACATATATGTTTAGTTTTATGAGCCAGAACAAAGCCAGCAACCTACTGCAAAATAGGCTGTCAATTGCTTACATGCAAATTCAAGTTGAAGCTGAAGAAAATTAGAACAAGTCCACAAATGCCAAAGTATGACCTTGAATGTATCCCACCTGAGTTTAGAGATTATCTCAAGAACAGGTTTGATGCATTGAACAGCAATGATCAAAGATCAGACACCTTGTGGAATGATATCAAAGATATCGTAGACATAGAAAGCAAAAAATTATTAAGAAAGAAAGGACCAAAACCAGTGTCAGAGAGACTCTGAAATGTATTGTTGAACACAGAGTAGCTAAAGCAAATGGAGAAAGGATGAAGTAAAAGAACTGAACAGAAGACTTCAAAGGACAGCTCTGAAAGACAAACTGAGTATTATAAAAAAATGTACAAAGACCTCAGGTTAGAAAGCCAGAAAAGAAGACACACTCAGCATTTCTCAAGCTGAAAGAACTGAAGTAAAAATCCAATCTTTGAATTGCGATATTGAAGGATTCTATGGGAAACCCTGGTGGTGTAGCAGTTAGATGCTACAGCTGCTGACCAAAAGGTCAACAGTTCAAATCCACTAAGCGCTCCTTGTAAACTCGATGGGTTAGTTTTACTCTGTCTTATGGGGTCACTATGCTTCAGAATTGACTTACCAGCAGTGAATTTTTGGATGGGGGAAATATTGAATGACAAAGAAAACATCAAAACAAGACGGAAGAAATGCAGAGAGTATATCAAGCGGAACAGGTTAGTGTTCACCTGTTTCAGGGAGCGAGCATATGATCAAAAAAAAGTTGGTACTGAAGGCTGGAGTCTAAGCTACACCGAAAGCATGGGTAGAAAACATCCTGGAGGAAATGATGGACTCTTAAGTAGGTTGTTTCAACAAACAATGCAATGCTAGAAGTGCTCACTCATCTATTCCAAGAAATCTGGAAGACAGATAATTGGCCAACAGCATGAAAGAGATCCATCTTTGTGCCCTTTTCAAAGAAGGGTGGTCCATGAGAATGCAGAAATTAGTGAACAATATCATTAATATTACATGCAAATGAAATTTTGCTGAAGATCATTAAAAATTAGTTTCAGGAAGGGGAGTGGACAGAGAGGAGGGGAAAGGACGCTGTTGGGAGGATGAGACATGTATGGAGCAGAGAGGAATAGTGTGCAGTCACTGGACAGGGAGAGCAGTGGAAGCTGCATTTAGGGGGGCATGTAAATTTATACGTGAATGTACATTTTCACTCAGTTATGTTAAATAAAAATAAAAATTAAAAAAAAAAAGAAAATTAAATGAAAAACAAATCAGTTGCAGAGTACATTGACAGAGCACTGCTGGAAATTCAAACTGGAATCAGAAGAGGACTTGGAATGAGGGATACCATTGCTGGTGTCAGATAGCTCTTATTTGGAAGCAGAGACTAACAGAAAGATGTTCACTTGTGTTATGTTATTGGCTATACTTTAAGGCATTTGACTGTGTGGAGCATAACAAATTGTGAATAATATTTTGAAGAATAGAAATTACAGAACACTTAACTGTGTTCCTGAGGAATCTGTGCATAGCCTAAGAGGCAGTTGTTTAAAAAGAGCAAGGTGATGCCGCATGGTTTCCGACTCTTAGTGACCACAGTAGGTTTCCAATGCTGTAAATGTCTACGGAGCAGAGTACTACATCTTTCTCTCATGGAGCTTTTGGTGATTTTGAACTACAAACTTCTTGGTTTGCAGTCAATTGCTTTACTCATTGTGATACCATGACTGCTAGAAGGATGAAAAAAATCCGTCCCAAACCAAAAAAACCAAACCCAGCACTGCTGAGTTGATTCTGACTCATGGCAAGAGCAGGCAAAATGCTCCTTAGAAGAAAGGATGGTGAGGCTTGGTCTCAAGTACTTTGATATGGTATCAGGAGGGACCAGTTCCTGGAGAAGGACATGGTGCTTGGTGAAGTACAGCGTTTGTGAGAAAAAATAAGAACCTTAGTAAAATAGATTGAAACAGTGGCTGCAACAATGGGCTCAAGTGTAATAATGATTGTGAGGGTGCCATAGGACCAGGCAATCCCTTCTGTTTGACAGAGGGTCTTTGTGTCAGAGCCAGCACAATGGCATCTAACAACAGAATTGGCGGGGGTCTTTTAAAATTCCACAACCTGAGACTAAAATAACCTGAGACTAAATAAGCTGAGACTAGATAGAGATTGAGTTAAATCTGTAGATCAGTTTGGGGAGTATTACTCTTTTAGCAACATTAAATATCCAATCATGAACACGGTATATCTTTACACATTTTTAGGTCTTCTTTAATTTCATTCAATGATGTTTTATAAATTTCAGTGCACATCTTTTCTCCAATTTATTACTTTTTAATTATTTTTGATGCTATAGTAAATGGTAGGCTTTTATAATTTATTTTCAAAATGTGTATGTATAGAAATACGATTGATTTTTATACAATGATGGTACAGTCATGTCAAGTGTATTAATGTGGTTTTGCAGAATAATGTTGAATGTACCATTGACTGTTAAAAGAACAAAGAGATCTGCTCTGGAAGAAGTACAAACAGAGTGCTCCTTGGAAGCAAAGACAGCTAGACTGTGTCTCATATTCCTTGCACATGTTGTCAGGAAGGATCAGTCACTGGAGAAGGCATCATGCTTGGTAGAGTGGAGGGTCAGCGAAAAAGAGGAAGACCCTCAACAAAGTAGGTTGACACAGTGGCTCTAATTATGGTCTTAAGCATAAAAATGATTGTGGGCATGGCACAGTACTGGACAGTTTTTCATTGTACACAGAGTCTCTATGAGTTGGAACTGACTCGACGGCACCTGACAACACAACATTAAGGTTGAACCAGATCAAAGAATTCTCCTAATTTGTTAATTTGTTGATATCCTGACTCGTTCCCTAATTTTGAGATTCTTGTTAGGAAAGTGCTAGAAATGCTATACGCATTATGCCCCTTCCTCTCAGCATCAAGAAAAGTCTTACTAATTCTCTGGTGAAGTAGAAGATTCCACTGGAGTCAAAGACTGGGAAGAGAAAGGGAATGTTAGTACAGTTAGTACAGTTAGTACAGATAATGTATAGAGAAACATTTACAGACATTCTAAAATCAATTATCATTATTACTCTTCAGGGTTCAGTGTTAAATGAAAAATGTAAGAAGTGGAGACAGCAATTGTTAAGTTGTTTAACATCATTTAACTATGCTCACTGCCTGGATGCATATAAAGGCAAGCATACATTTAAGTATACCAAAAAATATATTAAACCAATACATCAACAAAGGAGCAACAATTCAGTTATGTTACCTTGTACCATGATGCATCACTAGAGAGACACAGTTAGAACCAGTGAGGAAATGTTTCCTTGAAATTGGAACTATTTTATTCCAAATTACATGTTGTATGTATGGACACTAAATTCTTCTTGTGGAATTAAACCAGGATTTGGAGGTAAAAGTCTTGTGGTTACTTGAATCCCACTTTCTCCCTTTTAAGCAGGAACAATCTCTGCACGTGTCCTGCTTCTTTCCCCCTCATTTTTTGCCTCTTCTTTCCTAGCTGGTCAGGAAAAAGAGGGTGGCTGTCAGCAGTCTTTTAACAACAATTGGGCTGGCTGGCTACCCACAAGATTCCATTTAACTTCTCCTTTGTATAAGCAGGTTATTTTGAAGGCCATGCTACACAATGAGAATGCATATTCCTGGCTTTTGTTATTTAGATGAGAAGTGGACACCTCATTTAGATGGGTCACAGACTCTTTCACCAGAATGCGGGATGAGGTAAGGGGAAGGGAAGGCAAGAAGGAAGGGTGGAAGAAAAGGGAAGGACAGTGTAGTGGCTTCTTCTCAGAATTCTAGTCTCCTCTCAAATCTCATTCTCCTGTAAAAGCCTTTCCTGACCAACCAAGCAAAAATAATATCCCTTAGTCACTCTATATAACATCCCCTTGCGTTACTTCCTTTGTGTCACTTAATAACATGTGAGATATTCTGTTTCATTACCTGTCTCTCCTCTCTGATGATCACCAAGAGGGCAAAAAATTGATTTGCCTGGGTCACTGAAACTTCAAGGTCTACAACAATGTCTGGCACATACAGACTCTCGGATGCTGAGTGAGTTCATGAAAATGATATCAGACATCTGATTTACTGAGTAATGTCAGAAGCTGCAGACTAATATTTTATTGTCCAGTCAGGATACTTCTCCCTGATGTCTAACTCAGTTAAAAATGTCAAGAATTAAATTCTTCATAAGGCCTTCTTCAAAGAGCACTGGCACACAATAGCTAAGCAGCACTCGGCTGATAGGTTGGTGTTGCTGCTGAAAAGAACTGGTGGTCTGCTTGCATAAAGACTACAGCCTAGGAACCCCTCGGGGCAGTTTACTTTGTCCTATGAGGTTGCTGTGAGTTGGAATAGACTTAACAGCACACAACAACAAGGTATTCTGATAAATCAAGCTTCCCTCCTTTATTATCTCATTCGGGTGAAAGATATCAGTCAATGTATAAAAAACATTTGGTAGAATAGTTGAACTCTGGACTCTAATGATTGAAAGCACCTCTTTCTTCCAGCTTTCTTCCCAAATTATAGTCAAGGGTAAATGTGATTTAATTGGCCTATTTGGGTCAAGGAGAGGAGTATAGGAAAGAAAAAAATTAGTCACTTCAATTGAAGCTCTGCAAAAACTTGTTCTCTCTTACTAAGTAGTTTTGAGTTTTAAAGTGATTATCCTTTCCTCTGTTATACCAATTACCAGCAGAGAGGACTAGTTCACTCATCATTTAAGCTAGCCTTTTTTTTGAGACAGCAAACTATTCCATGTAGGATATTCTGAAGAGAACAAAGACGTGTTTTCCCTTCAGGATATGATGATGTAATCATACATTACAGTCACAAAAAATAGATGCAAAAGAACACAGGATGAAATGCATGGGAAATATCCCATACATAGAAGAAGCTATGGAGATTCAAGGTGCAAGAGCTCACATTCGGAGAGAAAGATAGCAGATACTTACTTGTATGCCAAATACTTCGATGGCACAGTCTCAGGCAGTGTTTCCTTCTGAGGTATACACGGTCGCTGCAAGTTGAAATGAACCGTATGGCACTTAACAACAACAGCAACATTGCATGCTAATTTCTGAATGGATAAAACTGAACTGGTTTCATAGAACTTTTTATTGAATAGAGGGGATTATCTGGGACTCAGTTTTTTCCCGAAAAATATATTTGAAGTTCTGACATTTCGTCCTAGGAAATGTGACCTTGTTTTAAATAGAGTCTCTAAAGATGTTATGAATTACGTTAACAGGAAGTCACATTGGAGATGGTGGATTCTAATCTCAATTTAGTGGTGTCCTGTAAGGGAGAGAAGAAACAGGACAGGAAAAATGGACGTGAGCCAATGGAGTGAAGCTGTTATCGGTAAGCCGGGAATGCCTGGGGCTACCAGAAGCTGGGAGAGACAAGAAAGGATCTGCTAGAGCTGCTTTCAGAGACAACACGTCCCTGAATGTAGACGCTCGGTCTTCAGAACTGAGAGAATAAACCTGTGCTGTTTAAAGCCACCCATCTTGTACTTTATTACAACAGCCTAAGGAAATTAGCACCGGTTGTGACAAATGCCAGCCAAGTGCCGTCGAGTCTTGAGATCAATAATTACAAATTGTAGTAAGTACTTTGGTAGAAAAGAAGAGAGTAATGTGAGGAAGTATCTTAGGGCACTTAAAAATTATATGGGAAGGTGGGGTAAACGGGTCTTAAAAGACCCATATGAGGAGATGGTATTTAAGCTTAGACCCAAATCTGTTTCCACTGAGTTGATTCTGACTCACTGTAACCCTGTAGGACAGAGTTGAACTGCCCCATAGGGTTTCCAAGGCTGTAAATCATTACCGCAGCAGATCGCCACGTGTGTGGCTGCTGATTCTGATCTAAGAACTTTTCAGCTAGCAGCTAACCACTGTGCCACCAGCCTCCTTTAAACTTAGAGCTAGAGAAAGGGAATGGTGTGGTCAAGAAAGGGGTGGGAAGGAAGCAGACAGAAGACACACGTGTGAAAGTCCCGAGGAACTAATCACGTCCGCATGATGGAGAAAATGGAACAGAGGAGTGGGTGGTGCAAGACAGCAGAATGGCCCTAGATGAATTTGGCAATGTAGCTTGATTGGCTAAAGTCCTGTAGGACGTTGTAGGGAATTTGCTTCACTGAGTAAGACTGGAGACTGGCAGGGTTTGTCATAGCTTCTTGTGCGCTTAAATCTCAATCCATTAATAATTCATTGACTAGGAACAGTGCTGTGCATTGCTCCACAGAGAGCTGAAGTGATCGTGAGTACTACGGATAAGGGAGTCTTAGCATCTGACCAAGTGTTTGCCTTCACTCTCAAGCTATCTACTTACCTGTGGTCTCATTAAAAGCTTTCAAAGGTGTAAATAGCCAAGTATTCTCCCTGAGTCGGATCCAACTCGACGGCACTTGGCTTGGCATCTATTCTCTACACATCGTTAGCAAGAGGAAGTTACAAAAACGGGAAAAACGCCTTTATCAGAAGAAACATCTTTCATCTAGTTCATATTAGATAATATTTTACATGTGCTTCTGAGGCATCCCAAAGGGAGTCCTTTTTTTATTAGCATTGCTGGAGTTCTGCTAAGTCTGTTTATGCCAAATGCTTTGGAAAATCCCACTGACAGCCAGAGCTGTTGTGACGTTTGAAAACTACGAGCTGTGATAAGATGTCGAGAGTGCCACCTGCTCCAGCAGGTTGGAGGAGGCTAAAATAGTACTTTCAAGGTAATAAGTGTGAAGAAGAACATGAAGATTTTCCCTGGTGCTGTAGCAGAGGGAAGGGAAAAGTCAAAACATTTCTATAGCCAGCCGTTTTCCTCTTTGGCCTGTGATTTAAAATTTTTTTCCACTCTGCTGGAGCATTTGCAGAGTTTTTCCAGCTTTGACATACATGTGACTCATCTGGGAATCTTGATAGGATGCAGATTCTTCTTCAAGAATCTTTGAGTGAGACCTGAAAATTTGCATTTCTAAAGAGATCCCATGATCATAGCAGGTACTGTTTTATGGGCTGCAGTTCACAGGAGCTACACAAGCTATGGAAACACTGAGAGCATAGAGATTCAGTGGTAGTGATTCAGTGGTAAGGCTGTTAACCAAAAGATTGGCAGTTTGAATCTGTCAGGTGCTCCTCGGAAACCTGTCAGGGCAGTTCTATTTTTACCTATAGGGTCACTGCGAGTCAAAATCAACTCTAAGGATTTTTTTTTTTCTTTTTTAAATACAAACTATACTAGAAGTAGGAAGCCCTGGTGGTGTAGTAGTTAAATGCTACATCTGCTAAGCAAAAGGTTGGCAGTTTGAATCTGGGAATGCTCTAGAGCAGTTCTACTCTGTCCTATAGTGTCACTATGAGTTGGAATTGATGTAACAGCATTGTTTTTTTTTTTTTGGTATACTAGAAGTAAGCCCATGCAGAGTTGACAAGAGACGGTAGGAAGATATCTTTGTTTCTAAATACCTTTTAGAGAGTCAGAACCTGAAATTCTCCTAATAAATGATTTTTTCCTGTGCATTTTATCTCTTTTCTTGACTTTCAAAATGCAAGCAACTTATGAGTAGAAATACGTACATCAAAGTTCACGAAATTCTGTTGAATCTACTTCCTCGTATCTCTATCACAACCTCTTAATTTTCCATGCATTTATCTTTTTTTTTTTTAATCTACAAATAACTTCAACAACCTATTAACCAGACACTAAGCTTCTGGTCTCCTTTACGGTTTTGCATCAACAAGCAGAGTTATTTTTTTCTAAAATTCAAATTCTGTCATGCACCATCCTAATATTCTTCAGTGGCTCTTTAATGCCTTCAGGGTAATATTTAACAAGATTTTGAGGAGATTTTTTCTTTTTATTCTGAAATTATGACTAAGATCCAAGACATTCAGTTTCTACATCCTAAGCACAGGCATCTACTAGGAGATCTTAATGAGAATTTATATAAATAGAGGAATAGATAGGTAGACAGACAGACAGATAGACAGAGAAAAAGAAAGTGATTTGTTACAGGGAATTGACCTTAAGCAATTATGGTAGCTGGTTAAGCAGTCTCTGTAAGGCTGTGTCTCTCTATGTGGTGGTTGCAAGTGCAATTGACAGGGTCAACAGTCAAGAAAGGAGGATAGATGTTAAATGCAGAAAAAGGCAAACCGGAAATTATCAATTGGTGCTGCAAAACTATGAGGACAGGATAAAATAATCAGTTCTTGATGTCTCCGACTTTAGCAGTGGGGATATCCTGGAAAAACCCAGACCCTTCATTACAAAACTAAACACAATAGCCCAAATCTCAGAAAAGATGATGATCCAGGAGAAGGCATCAAAGTGCAATTCCAGCTGCTGCTCCCAGTAGACACAGTGAGTCAGTAGATCAGCAGGTAGGAGTATGAGTTAAATAAAGGCTGCTGCCTCCCTCACCAGACTTCCCAAGTGTCCTCCCTGGGGCGCACCTTAAATGGAAACATTCAAGAAAGTGGATTCCGGAAAATATAATTCAGGCTGCTCAAATTGATCTCTGAGTTGGAATTGGCTCCACAGCAATGGGCTTTTTTTTTTTTTAAAGGTTGATACATTATTAAGTCATCACATAGGTTAATTTTTAATAGTTTCCTAAAATTATAGGTTTTTTTTTTTTTTTCCCCAGAGAGCTTTGACAAGTGTTTTTCCTTCACTAGTCAAGGAGCTATATTCAGGTACTGAATGGTGTTGTTCCCCATTGTATCTTAATGACATAGAATGCTTCATGTTTGCAGGCACTTATATTTGGTGAAGAATGGATGGATAAATGCACAAATGAATATGAGGCAGAAAACCTGTAGACATAAAAAAATAAATTGATGTGCATGAGGATTCTGAAATAGGTAGGCACTTCTCGCATGGCATGTTTCAAATATAAAGAAAGAGCCCTTTTGTGGTTCTAATTCTAGCTAGTATATAATAACAGGGTCCATATTTAATGTCCTAGCTAAAATCACTGGTGGCATAAGTGCTGCATCTCCTAACCTAAATGTCAGCAGTTCATATCTGCCTGGTGCTCCTTGGAAACTCTATGGGGCACTTCTACTCTGACCTCTAGGGTTGCTATGAGTCGGACCCGACTCAATGGCAGTGGGTATACCTAAAACCATCAAAAATAATAACACAAAATACATAAGACAATAGTTTCCAAGACACTGAACATCAGACAACAAAAAACAGTAATCCTTAAGGGACAAGAAATAAATGAGGTAAAGCCTTTGTTTGCCTCAGCTTATTGCCTTGAGAGTTTTCAAGTTAACAGCCAAGTTTTTAACTGCTGTTCCACCAGTGATTTGATGAAGGTATGCCAAGCCAAATTTTTAAATAGGAAAATATAGTGAAATTTTCCTTCTTGGAGGTTGAACTAATTTACCATTTTGTTAACCAAAGAAGACTATGCTTGCTAATTCATGCTCTTACCAACACAGTGATTGATTAAGCTCTGATCGTTCTTGACGTGACAAATGAAAGTGGTAACTTAGAGTTTTAATGTCTTTTTTTTTAATTGTATGGGTCATAGATTGAATGGTGTTCCCCCCTAGATATCTGTCAAATTGGATAGGTCATGATTTCCAGTATTGTATAACTGTCTATGATTTGCCATCTGATGTGATTTCCCTACTTACTGTAAATCCTATTGCTATGATGCAACAAGATCAGTTGTACTGATGAGATCTAAAGCTTAGACAGCATCTAAAGTCAGTTTGTTTGAGATAAAAACAGAAGCTAGCGGAGAGGCCTAGGGACCTCATACAGCCAAGAAAGCAGTGCCAAGGGCAGAGCATAACATCTGGGCCTAAGATTTCTGTGCTGAGATGCTCCCAGATCAAGGGAAGATGACGCATCACAAGGACCTTCTTCTGGAGCTTACAGAAAGAGTAAGTCTTTCCCTGGAGCTGGTAGTCTGAATCTGGACTTGTTGCCTACTAGACTGTGAGAAAACAAAACAAAACAAAACAAAATTTCTCTTTGTTAAAGTCATCCATTTATGCTATTTTTGTTATAGCAGCAATAGATGACTAAAGACAGACAAAAAGATC
Source organism: Heterohyrax brucei (assembly GCA_028571685.1). Taxonomy (NCBI): domain Eukaryota; kingdom Metazoa; phylum Chordata; class Mammalia; order Hyracoidea; family Procaviidae; genus Heterohyrax; species Heterohyrax brucei. Next base: position 180,214,643 of record CM053141.1, read on the forward strand.
GAAAATCTTTTCAGCTTTTAAGACCCCAGACACCACTCATCAATGTGGGGTGCAGAGAACCCTCTTAGGAAAATGCTAGTTGTGCCAATTGGCCTCGATTTCACCTAAGAGCATGGTCCCCTGCCGCCTGCCCCAGCTACTCTGTCCTTGCAATATTGGGTTAAGATACAAGCAGTATTCAAGTTATGCTGAAGTCCACTTAATATTGTTCTTGTTTCTAATGTGTGCTATCACTGATTTCACCCAACCAGATAGCTGCAATGGAGCTCACTAAGTTGAATCTCGCTGGTAACACAAGAATGAAAAGGGATGCACCCTGAGATCTCCACTGGGATACCTCAATTGATGGGCCAGTGGTTTTGGGGTTCCCCTGGGAGCATGGCCCCTGGCCCTGATGCTGCCCTTGCCCATAAATCATAACGAAGTTTTACTCTTTGGACACGAATGGATTGGACTTGGTGATGCAGGGTGACCGTATATTGGATCCACTTTATGGTTCTATGCATCTATAGGATATCATCCTGCTGACTTCAGGCTAGAGGAAGGAGAGTGGGTGGAAAGGAGGGGAAAGGAGACTGTTGGGAGGATGAGACATGTATGGAGCAGAGAGGAATAGTGTGCTGTCACCGGACAGGGAGAGCAGTGGAAGCTGCATACAGGTGGGCATTTAAGTTTATATGGGAATGTACATTTTCACTCAGTCATAATAAAAAAAGAAAAAAAAAGAAAATCTTTTCAGCTATTCAACTTATGATTTTTTTCTGTGAACTGTATGAGTCTCATTTACTCATTTTTCTACTAGAATTTTCATGTTTTTTCCTGTTGATCTGGAGGAGTTATTGTATATTTAGGAAATGAGTGCTTTGTGATATTCAAGAAAAAATTATTTTCCCAGTTTTCCCAGTGGGTCTTAGCTTTGTTTACTGATACGTACCTCTGTATATCTATTTCTCCTACAAAGTAATGATTTTCTTTTGTGTTTGTCAATCACAACATGTTCTTGGCATATGAGCCAGACTTAGAAATGTCTCCTGCTTTGTTATTACTGAGAAAGAATGTAATAAGAAAGCTGAGTTATAGCCATGCTACATCCCTTTTGTTGACTTGTTGTTTTTGCCATCACTCCAGTAAGATACACACTGAAAAAAAAAAAAAAAACCTAAGTATTTCTATTCATGAAAATGTATAGGAACACTGAGATCCTCTATATAAGCTGCTCTATGTTACCACATTGTCATGGATTGTACTGTGTCCCTCTAAAAATGTATGTAGCTGTATGGCTGGGCTATGATTCCCAACATTTTATGATTATCCTCCATTTTGTGATTTTTCTATGCTGTATGTTAGAGGATTAGGATGAGATTGTAAATCCCTTCATAAGATCACCTCTCTGCTCCACTGTAAAGGGAGTTTCTCTGGAGTATGGCTCATATAATCCTTTATCCTTTCATACCACGAGAAATAAAAGGAAAGGGAAGCAAGCAGAGAACTGAAAACCTGACATCATCAAGAAAAAAGCACCAGGAGAAGAGCTCATCCTTCAGACCTGAGGTTCCCGTGCCAAGATGCTCTTCAACCGGCCATTAATGCAACACAAGGAATTTCCTCCAGAGCTGAGAGAGAAAAGCCTTTCCCCTGGAGAAAACACCCTGAGTTTGGACTTGTAACCTCCTGGACTGGTAAGAATCAACTTTTCTTTGCTAAAGCCATCTACTTGTGGCATTTCAGTTAGAGTAGTACTAGCTGACCAAACCACCTAGGGTAGCACTGTCCAGGTGTTTCTGAACAATATTTCAGTAAAGGAAAACCTCCAGTGTTTAATTTTTCTAAAAGGTCTATTGCACTTAAGTTGTCCATTTCTGTCTATATAATGCCAAGTGCCATCAAGTCAGATCCAATCTGCCAGGCACTCCTTGAATACTCTGGGAGTCAGTTCTGCCCTGGCCCCTAGGGTCTATATAATAACTAACAATATATCTTACCTAATTATTTAAAATGCCTCTGTAACAAAGACAAAATTTCCTTGGTATTGGAGACTCATTTCTGGACTCTTCTAATTCATTTAGTTTTTGCCCAGTCCTGGATGGATATCACACTGCTTTAGTTCTGGTAACTTGTTGTTCTGTTTTCGTCTCTGGTGACACAGTAGTTAAGGCTCAGTTGCTAACCAGAAGGTCAGCAGTTTAAATCCACTAGCTTGGAAACCCTATGCAGGGGACATTTCTACTATGTCCTATAGGACCGCTATGAGTTGGAATTCACTTGATGGTAACTTTTTTTTTTTTTAATGAAGGTTATTTTCTCTCCTTGATCTTATTTTCTTCATAGGCTACATAACTTTTTTTTTTTCCATGTAGACTGAATATTCTATTTCTACATTCCAGACACTGAAATTGAAGAACAAAGACATAAAATGTTTCACTCTAGGTCATATGCTGATGTATATCAGAGTGAGGACTCAGATGTTGCTAATGCCAAAAATCCTGTTCTTAGATCTGAAAACTGCTTGTTGTAAGTCTATTTATTTGTGTTTTGTATGTATTTTTAACAGCTTTATCAAGGTATAATTGATATACAATGAATTAAACCTCAAACCAAACCCATTTTTGTTGAATCAGTTCCAACTCACAGTGACCCTATAGACAGAGTAGAACTGCCCCATAGGTTATCCAAGAAGTGCCTAGAGGATCTGAACTGCCAACATTTTGGTTAACAGATGTAGCACCTAACCACTATGCAACCAGGGTTTCCATATGATGAACTACAGATAAGACCTTAGCCATTACAGATAACGGCTTATTCTAAACATGCTTTGGTTGATTTTCTTTCACAGCTTTTGTTGTTGTTGTTGTTGTTCTGTACCTTGAAACAGGACTGGACTCTGATGCACAGTCTGGCATCTTGGAGAAGTTAGAAGACACTGGAGACATTTTAGTGTTCACTTTCTGGGACCCCAGAGGCTGGCTAGCTGACTCAGTTTTCCAGACCTAAACTGTCTTGTTTTTGTGCTGATTTTTTAAGCACTGACTATTTTTCTTCCTTGTTTGTGGTATATTCCTTTGGGTTTGATTTGTTTTACGCTTCAGGGCTCTTGCAAATGATGCAGGAGTGGAAGAATGAGAAGATTCTTGCCGTTGATAACGTCCCCCTCATGAGAATATGGAACACTGTTAGTTGTTCAACTAAGATCTGGTTCATTGTCCACCTTCTGGTACCAATAACAGAAAATTGGAAAGTCTTCATGTTCGTGACCTCAGCTTCTATTGTGAACTCACTGCTGTTGAGTCAAACTTTTATTGTAAGAAACTAGAAAAAGAAGAGAAAAATAAATCCAACACAAGTAAATGGAAAGAAAGAATAAAGATTAAAAATCTTGATTCATCTCTATTCAAAATTGAAGGTTCAAGAATCAATATCAATAAAATTGAATTTTAGGAATAAATGGAAAAAATACCCTAATTAACTGTATTACTAAGGAGACAGGTGATATCATTACAGATTCTACTAATAATTATTAATAAAGAAATATTGCAAATGACTTTTCACTTACAAATTTAACAACTTGGAATAAATGAACAAGGTTCCTGAAAGACACAAACTGTCAAAGATCATTCATGAAAAGAGATATCATTAACACTGTGTTTATTTATACACACACAAAAGGAGACAACTCTAGCCAAAATTATTTCACTGGCAAATTCTGCTAGATATTTCAAGTAAGAACAACAAACATTAATTCCATACAAAATCTTTCAGAAAATTGAACTGGAGGGAATAATTTCCTGCTTGTTCTATGATACCAGTTATGAAAACCAAAGACATCATAGGTAAATATATCCATAGATCAGCATCCCTCATAAACGTAAATGCAAGTGTTCTAAACAAAATTTTAGCAACATGAACTCAAAGTTATAAAAGCATAAAGCATCATGACCAACTGGAGCTTATCTCAAGAATACGAGGTTGGTTTACCATACAGAAATGAATCAATACAATTCCTCATGTTGACTAAGTATAAAAGAAAAAAAAAAACATTGATCACCTAAAAGGGAAAAAAATCTAACAAAATCTCATATTCATTTCTGATAAAAGGTATCCACAAAAGAGAAACAAAAAGGGAATTCTCAACATGAAAAAGAACAAGTACAAGAAGCTTAAAGTTAATGTTGTGTGACAGACAGCATACTTTCTTTGTAAGTTCAGCAACAAGAGAAGGCTGTCTACTCTCACTATTTTGAGTAAGTGTTATACTGAAGATTCTATCCAGTGCAATCGAGTAAGAAAAGATATAAAAGGTATCAAGATTGGAAAGAAAGGAGTGAAACTATGTTCATATGACACTGGCATGGCAGCCTATGTAAAAACTCTAACAAAATTTGTAAGAAAACTACTAAGGCTAATAAATGTGTTCAGCCAGTCTTCGGGAGAAAAAAAAATCAATGCACAAGAATCAGCAGGATTTATATACAACCAATGAAAAATCCAAAACTGAAATGAAGAAAGCAACACAATTTACAACAAGATTAAAATACTTAGAGACGAATTGGAGGATATAAAGATGGGAATGCCCTGTTCTGCTGAAAACTACAAAACACTTTTGAGAAAAATTAAAGAAGTCCTAAATCAATAACAACATAGATGGTCTTCAGAGAGGTCAGAAGAGACAATACAATTACGATGTTAGTTCTCACCAAACCAGTCTATAGATTCAACACAGAACCAGTAAAAAATGAAGCAGGCTTTGTTTCTAGAAATTAACAAATGAATTCTAAAATCACTATGGAAATAAAAAGTTCTAGATAGAAAACTTTGAAAAAAAAAGTTGGAGAACTAACATTACTTGATAGCCAAGTTTACTTCAAAACTGCAGTAATTACAAAGCTTTTTGGTCACAAAGACTGACAAATACATGGAACAGAATGCAGACTCTAAAAATGAACTCATATGTGTATGAATCAATTGACTTTTTAACTATGGTGGAGAAATTACAGTTTTCTATCAAACAGTGCTTGAAAAACTCTATATTCACAAGCAAAATAAAAATCTAACTTATGCTATGAGTAAAAATTTAACTTAAAATGGTCCATAGAACTAAATGTAAAACCTAAAATAATAAAAAACTTAGAAGACATAATAACCCCTTGAGTTAAACAAACAACAACCAAAAAATTGTTTAAAAACTCTCAGAGGTAACCACACCAACCAAAACACCCAAATTGTTATCTTTACAGAAACAGACTAGCACATCTTTCTCCCATGGTGTGACTGGTGGCTTTGAACCACTAACATCTCAGTTAGCAGCTGAATGTTAACCACTAGACTCCCAGTGAACTTGTAATTCTATCCACACAATACAACAAAAGTAAATGTATAAATTAGACTTAGTCAAAATCAAAAGCCTTTGTTCTTTAAAAGGGTTAAAAGAATGATGAGAAGAGCCTTAGGCTATGAGAAAATTTTGGAAAGCATATGTTGGATAAAAGACTTGTAATTGGAATATAATAAAAATCAATTAGAAAACAAATAACCCAACATTAAAAAGTGGGCCAGAAAAATTGGACCAGAAACTAACTCAGGAGAAGTCTTCAAAATCAGGAGTCATTAAAAAACCAAAACCAAGCCCAAAGCCAAGTGAATGAACTCATTGCAATCAAGTCAATTCTGACTCATACTGACCCTCTAGAACAGAGTAGAACTGCCCCAATAGGGTTTCCAAGGACAGCCTGGTGGATTCAAGTCACCCATCTTTTGGTTAGCAGCTATAACACTTAACCACTACATGCCAGAGTTTCTTAGCAGTGGTTATTAGGGAAATGCAAATTAGAACCACAGTGGAAAGCCAACATATAGACTACAGAACTCTTAAATTGAAAAAAAACTAAGCATACTAGGTGTTGGCAAGGATGTGAAAGAACTCAAATTCTAATTCACTGCTGCTGGTATTATAAATGAACATAGTTGATACTTTCCTAAAATTTCAAACATAAGAGGTGGAAACAAGATGGCAGACTAGACACACATCTTGTCAATTCCCTCTGAGAACTAAAGCCTAGAAAAACAGCTGAATGGAGCAATGTGGACATTCTGGGAGCCCCAAGATCCAGCATAATGTTGTGAGATTAGACTGTGTGACAGGAAGGTGGAAACTATTTCTGTCAAAGGCAAGGCAGTGGCACACTGCATCCTGCTTTGGCTGGTTCATAGTTTGAAAGGATTATGGGTACAGATGCCTTCTTTATTAACTGGGAAGCTGAGACTACTGAGCTTGGGAGCCTGGCACGAGCTGGCTCCTAAGTTGAACTGCAGTGCTTAAGTAAACAGCTTAAGCAGCAGACAGACTGTGCTTGGGACAGCCACATCTGAAGAACCCCGCTATGGCTGCTGACCAAGGGCACCAATGCCCCTCCCAACTCTCTTCTATGAGCTGCACCATAGATACTGCTGGTTCATTGCAGGAAAGATGGCTTGGGTAGGATGCCATCTTGGTCAGCTGAGAGGTAGTGTTAGTCATTCCTGAGGTTTCACCTGGGGCTAATTCCCACAGTGAGCAACAGTGCTTGTCTGGATAGTGTTTCTCCCATCAGAAAAGCTGGTTTTAAGACAATTGTACCTAGGGGTCATAGTGGGAGCTGGTGGCTCAGTGTGGCAGTGCCCTAACTCCTCACCTCCTTGAGCTACCTCATACTGTCTGGGGTGGCCTATGAGGTGCCATCTCTGTCAGCTAAGAGGCTGGGCCTGCTACCACTGATAGCCTGGCTGCTTTCAGCTGCTGCTGGCCGATACCTCTCTCAGTAGAAAGGCATGTTTTACATTAAGTGTAGCTTGAGAATGCAGCAGTAACTGGTACCTGAGTGTGGTGGTGCCATTTCTACCACCCTTCACTGAGCCACATCATATTGTCAACTGATGGCCCCCAAGACACCATAAGTAGGGTGCTGTCTTTACCAGCTAGGAGGTGGGGTCTGTCGCTCTGAATAGAAAATCAGTTTTTAAGACAAATGCATCTAAAGAATGTAGCCGTCTCTGGTAGCCAAATGTGGTGGCATCCTTCTCTCCTACCTTCCCTGAGTGACACCATGGTCTCAGTTGGCATGGTGAATACAGATACTTAAGGAGATTATTGAACATCACAAAAACTAGACCCCATAGGAAAGACACCAAGACATGTTATAATCAGGCTTAAGAAAATGAAACACAGAGAGGTTCTCAAAGGCAGCAAGGCTTAAAGCAAAACTAACATAAAGGGAAGCTCTGTCGGTTTTTGCCTGACTTCTCAGCAGAAACCATGTTGGCAAGAAAGCAGTGGGATGACAAAGCCTTGAAGGAGAAAAATTCCAACAAGGAGTTATATATACTGCAAAATTACCTCTCAAATTTGGTGGTGAAATTAAGACATTTGTAGATAAACAAAAGCATGGAAAATTTGCAAAAAAACAAATAAAAGACTGCAAGAAATGCTGAAAGAAACTCTCTGTTTAGAAAAACAGTAACATCAGAAGCACACTTAAGGATGCAATGCGGGACACAGCATCCAGAGGCCTACTCAGTTAGAGAAGTCTCTAAGCTTAATCAAAGCTAAATTATTAAAAGTAGGGAAACAGTGATGTTAACATGGAAACTATGACATCATCACACTATAAACAGGGTTATATTATAGTAGATATAACCCTTCCAGATGGAGAGGAAACTAAGATGATATACAGAAGTTAAAGACTGGTTTAAACTTAACATTAAGTGGAATTAAAATGGAACCCTCAAAGCAAACTAACAATGAGACATATTAAAACAAGAAACATACTACAGAAGTCTCAACAAACACAAAACCAACACAGGAAAAGGTGAAAAGGTAACCCATAAAGAAAATGGCCCACAAGAAAATATTAAGAGGAACAAAGAAAACATCAACAGCACAAAAATAAAGGCACCAAAGTGACAGCACTAAACACATGCCTATCAATAATAACACTGAATATAAATGGAGTGAATGTTCCATTAAAGTGGCAGAAACTAACAGCTTCGATCAAAAACCATGATCTATTTATATGTTGCTTACAAGAAACACACCTTAGACTCAAAGATATGAACAAATTGAAAATCAAAGATGGAAAAATATATACCAAGCTAACAACATGCAAAGAAAAGCAGGAGTGGTATTACTAATCTCAAATAAAATAGATTGTAATGTAAAATCCACCATCTTGAATAAGGATGGTGACTACTACTGAAAAGTTTAATGTATAAGCAGGGTAGAATAATATTAAATATTTATGCACCCAATATTAAAGCATCTACATGCACTGAACAAACACTAACAATGTTGAAAAAATGAGATACATCACTCCACAATAATAGTAGGAGACTTCGACACTCCACTTTCAGTAATGGACAGATCATCCAGTAAAAATCTCAGGGAAGATACAGAATGTCTTATTGAGACAATCAACCAACTAGGCCTTATCAAAATTGACAGAACTTTTTACCCAACAACAAATAAGTGCCCCCTTCTTTTCCAATGCAAATGGAACATTCTACAGAACAGATCACACATTAGGTCATACAGCAGTGTCAAAAAAATCCATACCACTGAGTTATTGCAAAGCATCTTCTCAGACCATAAAGCTATAAATGTTGACATCAAGAGAAGAAAAAACAGAGACAGAAATCTGACCTCATGGAAACTGAACAACACCTTGCTCAAAAATCCATGGATTATAGAAGAAATCAGAGACTCAGTAAAGAAATTTATGGAATCAAATGAGAATGAAAACCCATCCAAGCAAAACCTATGGAATACAGCAAAAGCAGTGCTCAGAGGTCAGTTTATCTCTATAAATGCACACATCTGGGAAGAAGAAAGGGTCCAGACCAAAGAATTAACAATACAACTTGAACAAGCAGAAAGAGCAGAAAAAGAACCCCTCAGGCGCAAAAAGAAAGTAGATAATAAAGATTAGAGTAGAACTAAATGAATTAGAGAATAAAAAAAAACTATTGAAAGAATTAACAAAACTAAAAGCTGTTTTTTTGAACAAGTCAACAAAGTTGATAAACCACTGGCTAATCTTACAAAAGAAAAACAGGAGAGGAAGCATTCTGAATAAGAAAAGAGATGGAGGATGTCACAATGGACCCAATTGAAATCAAAAGTATCATAACAGAGAACTATAAAAAGAGACTGTACTCTAACAAATTTGAAAACCTAGAGGAAATGGATAAATTTCTAGATTCACATAACCTACCACAATAATCACAAAGAGAAGTAGAACAACTTAATAAATCCATCACATTGAATCCATCACATTTTCACATTGAAAAAGTCAGCAAGAAACTACCAATCAAAAAAGTCCTGGTCCAGATGGCTTCACCAGAAAATTCTACATAACTTTTAGAGAGGAGTTATTTTCAATACTAGTGAGGCTATTTCACAGCATAGAAAAAGACAGGATACTCCTAAATTCATTCTATGAAGCCAGAATAACCCTTATACCAAAGCCAGGGAAAGAATCCACTAAAAAAGAAAATTACAGACCAGTACCACTCATGAACTTAGAAGCAAAGATCATCAACAAAATCCTAGCCTGTAGAATTCAGCCAGCCAAGCCAGAATTCAGCAACATATCAAAAATAATTCATCATGACCAAACTGGATTCATACTGGAGATGCAAGGCTAGTTCAACATCAGAAAAACAACGTGATCAACCACATAAATAACACAAATGATAAGAATCACCTGATTTTCTCAATTGTTGCAGAAACAGCATTTGACAAAGTCCAACACCATTCGTGTTAACAACTCTCAGCCAAATAGGAGTAGAAGGGAAATTACTCAATGCAATAAAGGGCATCTACAAAAAGCAACTGCCTACACCATCCTGAATGAAGAGATACTGAAAGACTTTCCCCTGAGAATGGGAATCAGACAAGGATGCCCACTGTCACCAATTTTATTCAACATTGTGCTAAAGATTCTAGTCAGAGCAGTTAGACAAGATGAAGAAATAAAAGATATCCACATCAGCAAAGAAGTAAAAATATCCCTATTTGCAGATGAAACGATCATACACATAGAGAACCCTTAACACTCCATAGGTGAACTACTGGAACTAATAGAAAAGTTCAGTAAAGTATCAGGATACAAAATAACCATAAGTAAATCAGTAGGATTCATTTATACCAACAAAGAGGTAGTCAAAAAGGTAATCATCAAATCAACATAATTTACTATAGCCCCCAAGAGGATACAATATCTAGGAATAAATCTAACCAGAGGCATAAGAGACCTATACAGAGAAAATTATCAGACCTTACTTCAAGAAACCAAAAGAAACTTTCGTAAGTGGAGAAACTGACTTCGTTCATGAATAGGAAGACTTAACATTGTGAAAATATGAATTTTACCTAATGTGATCTACTTATAAAATGTAATACCAATTCCAGAGTTTTTTTTTTTTTTAGTAAGATGGAGAAACAAATCAACAAATTTGTTTAGAAATGGAAGAAACCCTGGATAAGCAAAGCACGACTGAAGAAGAGGAATGCCGTGGGGGCCTTCACACTACCCCACCTTAGAACCTATTACACTGCCATGGTAATTAAAACAGCCTAGTACTGGTACAAAAAGAGACATATAGACCAATGGAACAGAGTTGAGACACTAGAGATGACACCATTTCCATACGAACAGTTGATATTCCACAAATGCCCAAAGGTTGTAAACTGGGGTGAAAACAGTCTCTTTAACAAATAGAGCTGGCAAAATTAGATAGCCATCTGCAATGAAACAAGACCTATATTGCACACCTTACACAAAAACTGACTCAGAATGGATCAAAGACCTAAATATCAAACCTAAAATGATAAAGAACATGCAAGAAATAATCAGGCCAACAGTGTAAGATCTAATATACGGCTCAGACCACAAAATCTGACAAACAATGCACAAACAACAAAAGAAAAAATAGGTAAATGGGAACTACTAAAACTCCAACACTCATCAAACACCAAATATTTATCAAGAGAGTTAAAAGAGTACCTACAGAATGGGAAAAAATATTTGGCAACTACATGTTGGACTGACATCTGATTTCAATAATCTACAAGTTACTGCAAAATGTCAACAAGAAAAAGATGAACAATGCAATTAAGTGATGGGCAAAGGCAATGGACAGATACTTCACCAAAGACATCTGGGAAACTAAAAGACACATTAGGAAATTTTCACAATCTTTAGCTGTTAGAGAAATCCAAACCCAAACCAGAATGAGATGCCATTTCACCCCAATGAGTTTGGCAATAATTTAAAAAATGAAAAAGAAAAAATGCTGGAGAGGCTGTGGATAGATTAGAACTCTCCTATACTTCTGGTGGGAATGCAAAATGGTACAACCTCTTTGGAAAGCAATTACATACTTCCTTAAAAAAAATTATAAATAGAAATACCATAAGATCTAGCAATCTCACCGCTCAGAATATATTCTACGCAAATAAACACTGTGACAAGAACAGATACTTGCACAAGAATGTTTACTGCAGCATTGTCAGCAATAGCAAAAAATATGGAATCATCCTAAGCACCCATCGACAGACGAGTGGATAAACAATCTATGGTGCATATGCTCCATGGAACAGTACACAATGTTGAAGAACAATGATAATTTTAAGAAGCACCTCAGAACGTGGTTTCAACTAGAGGACATTATGCTGAGTGAAATCGGTCAGCAGAGAAAGGACACATATTGTATCAGACCCCTGCTATAAGGACTTAAAAATAGACTTACACACAGAAGAAGAAACTCTATAGAAGCTACAAGGGTGGAGAGGGAAGAAGAGCTTTGGTCATAGCTTAGATAGTAGATAGGAATTTGGTTAGATGAAAGCAGTGATAGCATGCTGTGGAGAGCAGATCAACATAATTTGACTACACCATAAACTCAAAGGTTTTGTAAACTCAATCCAATACTTCAAAGTATAGAGTAACAAGGATGAGGGTCTGTGGACCATGTTTTCTGGGGATGTTGAGGTCAGTTGGCAGAGCTAGTCTTTTCTAAGAGGGTCTTTTGCACTCAATATTGGTGAGTAGCATCTGGGGTCTTAAAAGCTAGCAAGCTGCCATCTGAGGTATACCAAATAGTCTCAACTCATCTGGAACAGATGATGACTAAGATCAGCAAAGACATAAGGAGAAAAGAGCCCAGGAGAGAAAAGAACTCACGTGAATGGGAAACTGTATCAACATGAGGCTAGAAGAACCAGATGACGCCCGGCCACCACCAAAGGCAGCCGTCAGGCAGGACACATATAGAGTCCCTGAGGCAAGATGAGAAAAAGAGAGACGCAGCCCCAGAACTCTACTAAAAGACTGTAATTGATGATCTGATGACCTGGATAGTCCCCTGAGAGCGTGACCCCTAGACCTGCTGCTGGCCCTGACTGGGGGCTAGTACTGAGGTCAGCTCTTCTGACAAGAATGAACTGGACTCAGAGACACAGTGTGGCCACATGGTGTGTGTGCTTTATAGTTCTATACATTTATAGGAGGCTGTACTACTGGATTCTTTCTAAATGGCAGAGAAGAGGGAGGAGAGGAGGAGACACGTGCTCATTAAGAGGATACCAGAAATTTAGAGTGAAAAAGAGTAGATAGGCAGGCATGCAAAATTGATTTGGATGGTATACTTTCACTTAATTGCAATTTTAAAAAAAGAAAGAAAAAATGTTGAACATATTCCTATCATACAGTCCAGACACTACACTCTAAGGTATTTACTCCCCAGAAATCACATCACATATTCCTATGAAGACAGTGAGATTCCTAACAGCTATATGTGTAATACCCTCAAAACTGGAAACACAGGTGAATGAACAACTTGTGGAATTACAATAAATTCCACTAACAATACAAGCAAATGGACTATTAATAACCACCACACTGTAAATGAACCTAAAGATAAATTATTCTGGGTGAAGAAAGACAAGCACATAAAGAGTAAATATTATCTGACTCTTTATATAAATTTTTTGGAAAAGAATGTGAATGCATAGCCACAGAAAAACAGATTGGATGTTGCCTGGCAACAGGACCAAGAATGCAGGGAGGGGTGGAAATAAAGGATTACAGAGGGTATAAGGAAAATTTTGTGGGTAATTGAAGTATGCATTATTTTTATTGTAGTGGTGATTTCAGAGTTTTATAATCAGTTTCTATCGAGTCAATTTTGACTTGCGGTCACAGGTTTATAGGTACGTCCAGACTTATCACACTGCACACCATAAACGTGTGCAGTTTATTCTTTGTCAATTAAATGTTAATAAAGTTTTTTTTAAAAAATCTTTTTAATTTTCTAAGAGTCTGTTTTATCCTCTCAGGTACCACAACTTCTGAATGAGCTTAACTTTGTCATTTGATTGAGTCATAAAACTTTGAAATCAGCATTGGGATAGCAGACAGAAAGCTCAAATTCTCATTACTTCTCATTGCCTTCTGCCTAGAGAATCCAGTAAAGCAGCTTCCCACACATCTAGTCAGCTCCTCTTAGAACTTTAACATACAGTTAAATTATTTTTCTTTTCCACTGAAGTGAGGAGTAAACACTGGCAAGGATTTAAAAAGTTATCAAAAGTATTTCTGTGTCTTTGTTTTCAGTCTTCATGCCTATATGAAATTCTTTCCCAATTTAAACTAAAATCAAAGTTTTCAATATCAAATTTTGCACAACACCTATTAGCTAATCACATGCTATTATTTTAATGACTGGAGCATTATGAATATCATTAAAATAATGGAACAGCTATTACAGCATCACTGAACAAGATTTGTATTTATATATATTTCAAGTTTGGGAAATTTGTATTGAAGCTCTGTGAGTTAAAAGGTACATATATAACAAAAATAAAAATAAGCCAAAATGTTTCTCTTTTCTGCAACGGTACATGTTTAGCACAAAAATGAATTTGTTGTTCCTTACAGGTACAGCTGTGATGGTGCCATTAGTCAATGTTCTAGCCTTTTAGTTGATCTATGTTTATTACTTCCATTCCTAGTCAAAATGATTTATTGTACAATCCTCCCTTTTTATTATCTTGTCTCATACATTTTTCAGTAAGAGGCTAACCATAAATCCTTACAGTTGTACTAACAATAAAAGAAGGCTATTAGGTTGGCTTTCTCCAGGGACCATTTAAAGTTTATAATACCTGGATAACAAGTGATTTGTGTATTGCAAGTTATAAAGGAAATCTTACAGAAAAGTTTCAATTAGAAATTGCAGATGCACGTGATGGTGTATTGTCATTCCAGCTAATTCAATGGGTCTTTGCAACAGAAATTTAAAATGTTAGAAGTAAAGTGAGAAAGTCCTGTTTGAAGTTATTTAAATTTAAAGTTTATCTATCATATCATTTTTGTTGTTGTTAATTGTTGTTGAGTTGATTGCAACTCTTGGTAAAACAGTATGTGCAGAGCAGAACTGGTCCAGTGGGTTTTCAAGGCTGTGACATTTTGAAAGTAGATGGCTGGGCTTGTCTTTCAAGGCAACTCTAGAAGGTTTGAACTTCCAACCTTTTGTTAGTAGTGAATGTCTTAAACATTTGTTTTACCCGGGAACTCCTTTTATCTATAACATGTACCTATATATAAAGTGGAATCTTTTGTGGCATAGTGGTTAGGATCTATGACTTAAAGAATACCTCAGCAGTTGGAATGCACCAGGCGACCCTTGCAAACTCTATGGGACACTTCTATGTGGTCCTATAGGGTGACTGTCAGTCTGAAATGACTCCGTGGCAGTGGGTATAGTACAAGTAACATAAATGAGAAATTAAACAATTCCTTTGCTGTTATAATTTCGTAGTATTAATTCATTCATTTAACAAATATTAAAACAATACTTACATAAATAAATAAAATAACATCCCTACCATTAGGGACCTCATTGACTGCACTGATAAAGAAATGATCAATATCCTGTACAGAAAGATTCCTCGAGTATTACTGGCTTGGAGGCTATTCAGAGGGTTATAGAAAAGTATGTTTTTCAACATCTATCATTTATTTGTATCTCCAAGGTCGAACTGACCACACAGCAACAAGTTTTGGATTTCTTTAAATATCTATCTATCTATTCATTTGCTGAAAAATATTGAGAATCTCTTCTGAGCTCCCATTCCTTATCAGGGTATTATTAATATTATTTCTACCCTGGCCCCTAGGGTCGCCATGAGTCAGATTCGACTCCACGGCACTTGGCTTTGGCATAATGCTGTTTTAGTCAGCTAGTGCTGCTCTAACAGAAATACCACAGAGTGCAGGCTTTTAACAAGATAAGTTTATTCTTCGACAGTCTGGTAGGCTACAAGTCCAAATTCAAAATCTCTACTCCAGGGGAAGGCTTTTCCCCTTGTCGGCTCTGCAGGGAAGTCCGGTATTGCATCAGTCTTTGTCCAGGGAGCTTCTTGGCGCAGGAACCTCAGGTCTGAAGGATGCACTCTGCTTGCTCAGCAGTTGGAATCTATCAGATGGTGCTTGCAAACTTCTACTCTGACCTAAAGTGTCACTATGAGTCCAAAATGACTCCATTGCAGTGGGTATAGTACAAGTAACATAAATGAAAAATTTAACAATTCCTTTGCTGGCACAATTTCATAATATTAGTTTATTCATTTAGCCAAGTGCCGTCGAGTGGGATCTGACTCATTATTCATTTAACAAATATTAAAAAATACATTATGCTAAGTGCTATGCACATAGCAACAAACAATAAGCAAGTTCTGCTTGCTTGTAAGCTTTCCTCCCCTATCATCCATCTGTATCTACAAGGTTGCTATGAGTTGGAACTGACCAACAGCAACAAGTTTGGGATTTTTTAAAACGTTTGTCTGTCTGTCTATCTATTCATTTGCCAAAAAATATTGAGAATCTCTTCTCAGTTCACCTTCCCAAGTAGGGAATTATTATTATTATTATTATGCCAGTAAAAAGGAGAACTCATCACTTTCTGTGAGCCTGTCAATAGTTCCTGGGATCTGTAAGACAGAAAGTTGAAATGTCACCAGAGTAAGTTATTCCTGGGAAAGAAGAAATTACTGATAAGGGACTTTGAAGAACACTTAGATGGGGGGGAAAAAAATCAAATAAACAAAACATATTCACCGTTTACGTGATGAAGACTTACCTAAATTTTGAATAATGTCATGAATGAATGGAATAACACAGAACTGAATTCTAGTATCGAGTTGGCCCATGTAACCATTCCAAAGCATTCTACCTCTTCAAATGAAAAACCATGGGTAAGTGCTTAATCTCTTAGAGCCTTGGATTTATGTTCTCTAATTTCACAGAATTGTGAGTATTAGGTGAAACGGTCCATGGAATGTGCTAAACACTGAGCCTTACACATGACAAGAATCAATAAATATTTACTGAATGAATGATCACTGTTTGATAGGATGAGCACACATACACAAAATAAATACAGTTAGAGAAGATTTGAACACTAGTACATTTGATTCTCTTTATAAGTGTAACTGTATTTATATATAAACTTTACATACAGTAAGTGCAAAATATATACTCCTCTCAAGTACACATGAGACGTTTGTAAAAATTAACCCTATAGTGGGGAACAAAACAAATCACAATACATTTTTGAGGATTAAAATCATTTCAATTAACACAATGACGTTTTGCTAGATGACTAGAAAATATAACTTGAACATTCATTCACATGCTTCTAAATAGCCTATGGGCAAAATATGAAATTTTAATGAAAATTAGAAAGTATTTTAAACTGCAATGTGTTACTAAATCATCATTTAAAGGGAAATTTGAGTTTCAGTTCACATGAGAAAAAAGAAATAAGGCTGAAAATTAAGGAGACAAGGCACCCACCTAAAGAATTTGTTAAACTAAAGTCAAACTAAATGTAAAAAAAAAAAAAAATTAGAAAGAACAGCTTCATAGAGATATTAGCAGAAATTCCAGAAACAAAAAACAAACCATGTAACAAAGAGTCAACAAAGCCAAAAGGTGGTTCTTTGAAAAGATTATGAGATTGATAAGCCATTATGTAAGACTAACGAGAGAGAGATACGCACACATGCACAAAATAACCATTAGGAACAAAAACGGGACTTCATTACAGACTGTACAAATACTAAAAAGTAAAAAGCTAAGAAGAGCAAATTATAAAAAAGTTGAAAATTTAAATGGAATAAAAATTCTTAAAATATCAAAATTACAAAAACAGACATGAGGAAAAAAAATGGAATGGATAGAAGGAAGACAAGCACATAAACATGCTGCATGGCCCTCACTAGTAACATAATCAAGAATTCCTGGGTCCACATAGGTTAAACTCTGGATTCTAAGACTTAAGGTTGGCAGTTCAAATCCACCCAGATGTGCTTCTGAAGAAGGCCTTGATAATCAGGTTCTGAAAGATCACAGTTTTGAAAATGCTATAGAGCAGCTCCATTTAGGCTTGCATGGAAGCCCTCAAGAGTTTTGAGTCCGAATCAACTGGATAGCAATTATTTTTGTTTGTTGTTCCCTTTTTACTTAAGGATCAAAATATTTGCTATATTTTGAAATCTCAGATGATGGCAGTTCTACTTTGGCACACACAGGGTTGCTGAAGTTGAAATTGATTTGGTAGCAACTGTTTGCTTTCTCTTTCTTTTTTAGAAAATTAATCACCATATTTTATATATATTAAAATTGCAAACAATGGTACAGGTCATGATGATTTTTTTTTTTAATTCAAAGAAGCAGTATCTTTTTTCAATTTTATTTG
The DNA here is from genome assembly GCA_028571685.1 of Heterohyrax brucei. Classification (NCBI taxonomy): domain Eukaryota; kingdom Metazoa; phylum Chordata; class Mammalia; order Hyracoidea; family Procaviidae; genus Heterohyrax; species Heterohyrax brucei. Next base: position 180,232,433 of record CM053141.1, read on the forward strand.
CTTTATTGTTGTTAACAATATACACAGGAAAGTGTACACCAATTCAACAGTTTTTACATACACCATTCAGTGACATTGAGTATATTTTTTGAGTTGTACGACCATTCTTACCCTCCTTTTCTGAGTTAATCCTCCCCTATTAACATAAATTCACTGTCCTTAAAGTTCCTATCTAATCTTTTGAGTTACTATTATCAATTTGATTCTGTATGGAAATTCTTAAAAGAGCATAATGCTTCAGGCAACCATTTTTTTTAACTAGCTGAGCTAAACTATGGTTTGACTTAAGAAGACTTCAGGGGATATTTGTGGTTTAAGATTTAAAGATTGTCTCAGGGAAATAATTTCAGGAGTTCATCTAAACTTCAAGGATTCAGAAAGTTTGGAGTCCATTAAAATTTAAAATTCTGTTCTATATTTTCCCTCTTTTGATCAGAATTCTATGACATCTTTGATCAAAATATTCAGTAATAGTAGCTGGACACTATCTAGTTCTTTTGATCTCATGGCAAAGGAGGAAGTTGCTGAAGGAAGCAGTTAGCAAATTCTATATACTCCTCTTCTTCCTGACTCTCCTTCTTTCTTTGTTACTGCAAAAGAATTGAGGCCAGTGGTCATTTCTTCAATGACTGCTTGTAAGCTTTTAAGACCATAGGCAGTATGCAATGCTTGATAACATTAAGTTATGTGTCATGAAAGTAATTTATAATGGATTTTTTTATGAGGCAAAATGAAAAACACATGGTGCTGTACAAGCTTTCTGCTGTAACAGATTTATAAGCACAAAGGTTAAATGATTGAAGGGAAGATGCTTGTGTCATGTGAGGTGAGCAGGTGGCAATAAATATCAAAATCTTACTTTTTTACTAATAACTTCATATTTCTTTTTTGCAATTCATTGCTTATGGAAACTGAAGCTGATGGAGTTCAGAAATCTTGCTGAAGGTCATTTAAATAGTATATGTTAGGGACTGCTTCTCAAGCAGGTTTATTTGCTTATAAAACCAGTGTTTTTGCTTTAAATAGAAATCCTTTCAACTCATTTTTATACAGTTATGGTCCTTATGTTGGTTTACAACTAGGGAATTCAGTGACATTGGTTTGTGTTTATGAGATTCATATTACATAATTTTTCTCTCAATTTCACATTTTGAAACAATATACAGATTTATATATATGTCCTATTCAAGGCCAATTTTCATAATTTATGATTTAACTTTCAGATTTTTTTTAATTCTCGAGAAAGAGAGTCATCCTTAGTGACACCAATCGAAACAAGAACTAATCTTAGTTTCCTTGTAGCTAGCACAGGAGTGATGAGAACGTTAACAAACAGAGATGTGACTTGTTTAAAACTTATTTCCAGGCCTAAGGACCCAATAATTATTTACCCTTCCTCCCTCCCTTCTTCCTTCCCCCCTTCCCTCTCTCCCCACCATTAGTCTCTCTAACTGCTCACATTTATGATTTTTAAAATTCGTTTTTAAAATAGAAGGCATTCTACTTGTTAACATTCAAGGTGACTTACGGGAATAAAAGACACCCTCAGCTCGGTGTTAAGGTATTCAGGAAAGAAGCATTGTATTCAAACATAATGTGGTAAGGAATAGGAAAAGTACCCATCATGGAATGGGAAAGAGAGAAAGGATGATTAAGCAGGCCTAACCCTTCCATTAAAAAAAAAGAGAATGATTTTTCAAAAAGATGAGTGTAAACAACTCAGCCAGTAACTTAAGAGTGGGTTTACATGAGACCAAAGCAATCTTTTTCACTCAACCATTTGTTTAGCAGTTATTGGGAGTCCAATATTGATTTCACCATTGGGAGTTCAGAAGTGCCCAAAACTTGTTTGTGAAATTTGTATTTTTAATGAAAGAGTCAAACAAGAAACCATTAGACACATAAATACGTATGTTATTGTTGTTAGTTGCTGCTGAGTCAGCTCCCAACTCATGGGGACTTTCTGTATCACAGAAGGACATGCTGCCTGGTGCTGTGTCATGTTTATGTTTGTTGTCCTGTTTGAATCTGTTGTTACAGATATTCTGTCAATCTACCTCATTCTTTTGGTTTCTCTGACCCTCCACTGGGTACATGCATGCATGTGTGTGTGTGTGTGAGTGCATGTGTGTGTATAGTTAGCAGACACAGCTCTTAACCAGTATACCACTAGTGCTCCACTGATAGACACAGATCTAGATGTAAACAAAACCCACTGCCATCAAGTCAGTTCTGACTCATAGTGACCCAGGAGGGAAGAGTAGAACTGCATGCATTATATAGCTTAGAGGGCTGTGAATCTTCTCTAAAGCAGACTGGTGCATCTTTCTCCTACAGAGCAGTAAATTCGAACAACAGACCTGTGGTTAGCGGTCAAACATTTAATCACTATGCCACCAGGGCTCCAGTGCTTTAAGATTAAGGCATATGATATAATTTGATTCAATTTACCATTTCAACAAGTATTTAGGATGCTAGTTTCTTTGAGGGTACAAAATTGGCCAAAAACATACACGGCCCCTGATGTTTTAGTGTTTCACAGTACACTTAACATTATTAAAGTGGGCCCTGTATTTGCAAGGAAAACCACTGTGGTATAGTGGGTTAAGTGCTATATCTGCTAACCAAAAGGTCAGCAGTACAAATTTGCCAGGCACTCCTTGAAAACTCTATGGGGCAGTTCTACTCTGACCTATAATAGGGTCGCTATGAGTCCCACCTAACTTGACAGCAGTGGATTTTGTATTTGCAAGAGGAATAAAGATATTTGAAGATGTTACTAGAATAATGAAATTTGAATCACATTAGAGTCAAAAGATTTGTGTTCAATACCAATTTCCATCACTTATTAAATGCGTATGACTGAACAGTTCATTTATCCTCTCAGGTATCTAATCTCTAAAATGAAGTTATCAATAACTCCTAAGTTTATTTCACAAGGCACTGGAAGCATTGTTACAGCAGTAGAATAATGTTAAGTACTTAGAAATAATAAAGCTTGTTAATGAGATAAACTCATTACTGTTAGGTTGATTATGATTCATAGAAACCCTATAGGAAAGAGCTGAACCGCCCCATAGAGTTTTCAAGGAGCACCTAGTAGATTCAAACTGTCAACCTTTTGATTGGCAGCCATGCACCTTACCACTACAGCACCAGGGTTTCTGAAGAAGTACAATCGTAACATCAATGACAATACTTATATTAATAGAAACAGTAGAATATGGCAAGTAAAAATAAACTAGAAAACTTATTGCTTTCACGTTGATTCCAACTCGTAGTGACCCTATAGAACAGAGTAGAACTGCTCCTTAGGATTTCCAAGGAGCAGCTGGTCGATTAGAATTGCTAGCCTTTGAGTTAGGAGTCTGAGCTCGGAGGTGCGACTGCATCATCAGGGATTATGAGTTCAAATCCCTGTTTGGCTAAATTCCTTAGCTTCTCAAATTTTAGTTTTGTCAAAAGTGAAATGAAGATAATTATGGTAGCTACCTTTCAGAACTGTTGAAAGACCATTTTTTCTGAAAGACGTATATCAGTTAATGCCCATAAAGTGTTTAGAAGAGTATCTGGCAAGCATTAAATGCTAGGGAAACTTTTGCTGTTAATTATGATTAAGATAATGATGACGATAACACTATTCATGAGTCATAACTGCAAACAACACAAACCACGCTTTACTGATATAGTCTAAAAAATAATTTATTGCAGCAGTAAGAATACAGGGTAAACGACTGCAAAATCAAGCTCTGAAAACAGGTATGAATAATTGAAATCTGGACAACTAACACTGTAGCCAAAATTACTCTACAGAACCAGATAATGAGGATAGCAGTTAAGTCACAGTGTCATGGCTTCCAGTGTAGCCACTAGCTGGAGAAAGCAGAGGTAATCGTCATTTTGCCCTGATATTACCAAAAATTTGTCACTGCTAGTGATTTTTTGTCCCCATTCTTTGAGTAACTAGTTGCTATTTGAAAGTTCACTGTTGATGCTGTTAATAAGCCTGCACTGGGTCGTATGTCAGTGTCTAAGTTGAAGGAAGATGGGAGAAACTTCATCTGGAGCTTGCTTCTCCTTCAGAGGTTCATAAGATGGAAATTTTCCTCCAGCACAAGAAACAGCGTTGAGTTCTGGGAAGGTTAAAAAAAAAAAAGATCCACTAAAGTGTCAGATCCGACTCGAAGGCACTTGGCTTGGCTAAAGTGTTGAAGGTACAAATAGTTCAGATAATATATCCCTGTGTCCCTGTGGTATTTAGAGACAGCCCTAAAGGGCAGCAAAAAGGAACCCCTGTTTGAATCTTGCGTGCTTTTATTTTTGCCTGGCTAATACTTCTTGCTTCCGCTTTTCTCAGGACCATGCTTGAAGTATTTATCAGACAGCTTCTTGGATACTTTGCAACCCCATGGCACTGCCTTGTGGGCAGTAGACGGAATGGGATCCTCTATATAAATCATAGTTTATGAAGAGTGTTTTTGTTTGACGGAGTGCAGGAAAGGAAGACCAAGTAGCGCATCTCTGTTTCCTAGCTAATAAACACAGGAGGTGATTTTCAACAAAAACCCACTGTCATTGAGTCAATTCAAACTCAAAGTGACCCTACAGGACAGAGTAGAACTGTTCTACACAGTTTTCAAGGAGCGCCTGGCAAATTCAAACCGCTGATGTTTTGTTAGTAGTTTTAACACTTAACTACGACACCACTAGGTCTTCCTTGATTTAAAAAAAAAAAAAAATGAAATAACTCAGTACGACTTTAACACAGTCTACAGTTACAATTTGTACAGTTTTGGGTAAATTATTACCTTCCTCATAAATTTCTGCTCCGGAACCTGGAGCCTGACACATACATAAATACTCATTTTGTGTTTGCCTGCAGTATTTCCAGTCTTCAACTTCCAGCTCCTGCAAGAGCAATACACAGCAGGTACCTCGTCATTACTATTCGGGAGTCTCCATGGAGACCTCTTACTTTCTGAGTAAATGATCAACAACTGAAGTCCTTCCGTCAGTAAACAAACAACAAAAACTGGCATCATGTTCTTACCTTTGGTGGCCTCTAAATCCTGACACTAATGGAAAGAGCTGCATTACTTGTATGGAAGGAGAAAGTGAACCACAATCCAACTTACCAAATGTAACCTAAAGCAAAGCATGTGCACCCCAGGTATATATGTATGCTTTAGTGATTAAAATAACTTGAAAAGTGCTATTTTACTTGGGTTACATTCCTTGCTGCTGTTGCATTTCCTTGATTAACCGGTGCAAGAAGAGTGTGTCACTAGCCAATGCTTCCACTCAGATTCTCAAAAAGAGTAGTGGAGGCTTCCTTCCTCTGCATTACATTAGGTAATAAGTTTCTGCTTTGCATTTTTCCGTTTATCCAGTTACTCAAACTCTTTTTAAAAAATATTGCCAGAAACATTTTCAGGCATTGGAGATAAAGGCAGTGAATAAGACAAACAATATTCCTGCCACCTTATGAGTTTAAAATTTAGTAGAGGAGACAGTATACTGATAGGTCATTAGAATGTTCTGAGCAGGGAGATGACATAATCTGTTCGACATTTTAAAAAGCACGCTTACTACAATGTAAACAGTCTCTAGATGAGTAAGAGGAGAAGAAGGAATATACATTATTAGATTACTGAGGTTGTTACAGCTTTGGGTGACTAACTACAGAGGTCATGAAAAATGGACAATCTGGAGACATATTTTTAATATAAAGTAAACTGAGATTTAAAAAAGTTTTTTACAGTTGGTGATGTAGACGAAAGGAGAAAAACTAGGGCGATCTCAGTGTTTGCACAAACAGTGACTTAACTAATGAAGAACATCAGTTTCCTAAACCAATAAAGAACACCAAGCTGTAGAAAAGGATGAAGGTCCTGGAATATTTCTAGCTGGATAAATAAAAATAAACTCACACCTAGACATTTTATAGTCTTTAAAACTAGAGAAAAACAGGAAATCCTAAGAACAACCAGAAAACTGTCTTCAAGAGAGTAGCAATAGAAGCTGACTTTTCAACAGAAGTAGTGTATGTCAGAAGTTAACTGAAGTAAAAAAAAAATTTTAAAATAATGAATCCAGAATTTGATATTAAGCAAAAGAGTATTATTCAAAAATAGAGGTCAAATTAAAAGATTTTCATATGTGCAAATATTAGAGGAATTTTTCACCAGTTGGTCTATACTAACGGAAATATATAAAAAAGATTCCATAAGAAAAACAGAGATAACAGATAAGAATGAAGAACATATAAAAGGTAAAAACATATAAAGAACATATAAAACGTATAAACAAGTACTGACTGTACATGCAGTGTTAATAATGTCTTTTGGGGTTTAAAACACACATAGCCAAAGCCATAGAACACATGACAATGCCATATAAATCAGATGAGAAGTATATAGGATCCAAGTATTCTTAGGTCCTTCATTGTCCAGAAAGAAGATAAACATAATTACTAACATTAGACTTCAGTAAGTCCAGAAAGAAGACAAAACCTTTAGAGACAACACTAGAAGTGTAGTAGCAGATTACAGTATCCCTCAGACTAGTAGAAGAAAAAGAGTCACTGCTTGCAGACTGAGGTGGAGGAATTGATTGATTATGAACATTTGTTATCTCGATTAAGATGATAGTTAAACAAGTGTGCACATATTTCAAAGCTGACAAAAACCTGCTGCTATTGAGTCAATTTCAACTTGTCATGGCTTTATAGGAAACCCATAGAATTTCCAAGGAGCACTTGGTGAATTCAAACTGCCAAGCTTTTGGTTAGCAGTCATAACACTTAACTACCATGATACCGATGTTGTCAATAGACATAAAATACAATGAATACATATTCATTTTCCAAATGAAGAACATTTCAAAAATACACTTAGCCAAAAAAACAAATCTTAACAATGTTTCTAGGCATTGAAATCTTTACTGTTTTATGCCCATACCAAAATTCAAAATCATGCAATTGTAAATTAAGCAATATACTTCTTAATAACATCAAATGTCAAAGAAGAAATGAAAATAGAAATTAAAGTATATTGTGCACTAAATTAGAATGAATACAGTGTATATGAAAAGTTGAGGATACATCTGAAGGTATGCTTCTAAAAAATTAGACTTTGAGTGGATAAGGGAGCCGACTATTAAGTCCGGGAACGTAATTGTTCTAAGCACTACATACCTCACTGCTGCCTATCAGTGTGGTCACCTCAGAAGTACTCCCCTTGGGAAGCTATGCACCATTGCCAGCGCTTAGTCCACCTTTCAAAGCAATTTTGGAACTCTCTCTGGAATGCCAGGCAGACAGTGGCACTGTGGCAAGTTTGCAAACTTAGGTGTATAGTTCTCTGTGAGGGAGCTTTTAGCCAGAAACAAAGAACTGTGTTGGAGCATCCTCCCTACTCATCTGATTTGGACCCCAGTGACTTCTTTTCTTTACCTGAAGATCAAGGAAATATTGAAAGCAAGACATCTTGATGACATTCAGGACATCAAGGGTGTTAACGACTTCAGCTCTGTTGGCCATTCTAGAAGGAGTTGCAAAATTACTTTGAAGGATGGAGTAGGTACTGGCATTGGTGCATAGCTTCCCCAGGGGTGTACTTTAAAGGTGACCATAGTGATACTCAGCAACGAGGTAAGTAGCACCTTTTCTAGGATGAGTTCATGTACTTAACTGTCAGTTCTTGTGTATTAGTATATGATTATAGAGTAAAATGAATAAGCTAAATGTGTAGCTCAAGGGAAAAAAAAGACCCGTTAATTTAAGAAAAATAAGTTTAAAAAAGATAAATATAAGAATATAAATTAGTAAAAAAGAAAACTCATAAAATAGACTGTATGAACAGTTAAAATTTGATTTTTTGAAGAGGTTAACAATATTGGTAAATTCTAAACTAGATAAAATAAAAAAAAAAGAAAGAAAAAGAGAAATCTTGAAATATCATTTTGGATTTCCGCTTTGACCCAGGAGTGTTTTGATAAATATAATTGCTTAATTTTTTCTTTTCTTTTTCACATATAGATGAGAGAGCCTTTCAGATTTGCTTGTTTGCTTTTAACCCTATCATTAATTTCTAGAAGCACAAGTGGCGCAGTGATTAAGTGTTCAGGCCACTAATCAAAAGGCCCACAGTTCAAACTTACCAGCTGTTCCTCAGAAACCCTATGGGGCAGTTCTACTCTTTATTACATTGTGATCATAGAAAATCTTTTCTTTAGATTACATTTTGGCTTAATACGTCATCAGTTTTCATGAATATTGCAGACTCAGTTGCAGAAATATAATCTCTTTTATCACAGTCCATGTTTTTATTTAAGTCTACTGCTCTTCTCTTATCGATTATGCTGTTTAGGTCTTCTATATTCTTAATGATATTTATTAGTTGCTTTGTCTGTTTCTCTTTGTGCTGTCTACAATTTCTTCATTATACATTTGTAGCTATAAGATGTAGTACATATATATTAATAACTATATTCTCTTCACCATGGTTCACAATAAGACATACTTCTTATACACAATACTGGGAACTGTGTTGTCATTAGATGCTTTGAGTTGGTTATGACTGAAAGTGGTTTTACACACAATGGAGCAAAACACTGATCGTCAGTATTGTAAAATATTGTTTCTTGCTTCATTTAGTATTTTGGCCTGTTTTTTTTTCCCTTTTTTGATGGCAAAATATTTACTTCTGCTTTCTTTTAAAAGGAATTTAACTAGCATATATTTGGTCTCCTTTTATTTTTATCCTTTGAGATTCTCTTTAAGTGGTTTGCTTTTGACTTTGTGATTTTAAAACTTATTTATTGAGAGTACTTAGAAACTTCTTCACTCTAGTCTATTTTCCTTTTTCAAAAATTTCCTTTAGTGTTTAGGAAAGTTTGAATTCTTATTTTCATTTCCTTAATTTCTCTTTTATTTTAAAGATTTCCAAAATTTTCCAAACTGAAGCATAAAGCAGTTAATTAGTATCCTGTTCTTCTCTCTAGCTAAAGATAAGATTGTTTGAGCTTTACAAAGAATGGTGACAAAAGATTGTTTTTGTAACTAATCTGTGGAAAGTGTACGCTACAAACAAAACACACACTGCAAACAAAATAACAAAGAAAGGAAAGACAGAAAGGAGAATCCCAAAATTTAAGAGACTTAGCAGATATATCAAACAATTACACAGTATAGATCTCATTGCTGTCTTGACTGGAACCAAATGTTAACTCACACTAACACAGAGACAACTTTCCTGATCTTCTTGTCTAAAGCTGCGTTATTCCTTTTTTCTCTATCAAGGCATCGTATTCTTTCTTCTCTTAACACTTCTCTCTGTTGACTATTATGAATACATTTACTTGATAATTATTTACTTTCTGCCTCTCTCATTGACCTGGAAGTTTCATGAAGGGATAGCCACGTCTATGCTGAACAAATATTCCAGGAAGCTGGACTACATGAAGAGGAATCAGGAATCAGGATTGGAAAGACTCATTAATAACCTACGATATGCAGATGACACAACCTTGCTTGGTGAAGAGGACTTGAAGCACTTACTGATGAAGATCAAAGAGCACAGCATTCAGAATGGATTACAACTCTACATATGTAAGGAAAGCAAAAATCCCCACAACTGGACTAATAAGCAACATCATGATAAATGGAGAAAGGATTGAGATTGCCAAAGGATTTCACTTCACTTGGATACACAATCAACACTTACAGAAGCAGAAATCAAGAAATCAAAAGACACATCACATCGGGCAAATCAACTACAAAAGACCTCTTTAAATTGTTGAAACGCAAAGATGTCCCTTTGGGAACTAAGATGCGCCTGACTTAAGCCTTGTTGTTGTTAGGTGCTGCTGAGTCAGTTCTGACTCATAGCGACCCTATAGGTGAGAGTAAAATTGCTCCAATGATTTTCCAAAGAGCACCTGGTGAGTTTAGTGTTTTCAATCACCTCATATACAAGTGAAAGCTGAACAATGAATAAGGAAGACTGTGAAAGAATTTATGACTTTGAATTGTGGTATTGGAGAATATTGAATATACCATGGGCTGCTGAAAGAACAAAGGGATCTGACCTGGAAGAGGGACCACCGGAGTGCTCCTTAGAAGGAAGGATGGTGAGATGGTGTCTTACATACTTTAGACATGTTATCAGGTGGGACTGGTCCCTGGAGAAGGACATCAGGCTTGGTATAGTTGAGTGTCAGTGAAAAAGAGAAAAAGCCTCAGTGAGATGGACTGATACAGTGGTTGTAATAGTGAACTGAAGTGTAGCAACAATTGTGAGGAGGAAGCAGGACCAGTCAGTGTTGCTCTCTGTTATGAAAGGGTCATGGTGACCTGGAACCATCTCGATGGCAGCTAACAACAAAAGAGGCTGTGTTGATTTTGTTTTGTCTAATAATGACATTGTGGTTATGCATGAAATGTCATTTTTGAGATGGATATTAAGTTAACTAGTAGATAAATGATACTGGTATAGATTATAGCTGAGAAAACCCATAGAGCAGTTCTACTCTGTAACATACATGGTCATCAGGAGTTGGAATGAATTCAGTGGTGACTAACAACAGTTTCTATAATAAACAGTGTAAAAAAAATGACCAAAATACAAAGCCTGTCTTGTATGATATAGAAACAAACCCTGATAGATGACTGATATAAAATCAGTCTATAACACTTTGTTAATGAAGCCATTACTCCTCACACCCATCTCCTGAAAGACACATGCACATGCACATACAGACAAACCAGGACAGCATGTTCTCTTTTGGAGATATTTATCACTTCCAATTATACTGGCTCACAGAAGTTGAGAAGGAGCATAAATCACAATTGCCCTATGGCAAGTAGATTGAAACTTGACACTTGGTGATAAAGAATAGGCATGGAGTCTGAAAATGTATGTTCTCAAGGACTTGTGGGTTTTTCCTTCTCTAAATAAACCCTAACCATGCAATCAAAAACAAAAAGAAATTGTTCAGTGACCTAAAATATAGAAGCGAAAATAAGCACAAGAATATACAGAGTATATACAACCTACATAATGTCTTCCTAAGGCAATTGTTCTTTTGCATTGAAATCAAGTTCAAATAATAAGTTGACAAGATCCTTGTATTTCTTTTTATTTATTTTCAAAATAGTAGGACTTTTTTGTTGTTCTCCTAGTAGAATTCTGTACGTCACAGAATAATGTAGACAGAGTTAGGACTCTTGAGTCAGAAATCGTGAGTCTGAACTATTTTTGCCTTTTATTAGCTGGGTAAGCCTTAAATGCTTCATCCCTAAAATGGGTATAATGATAACTACTTCATAAGATAATGATTAAAGGGCTAAGTAATTACCCTAGAATATATTTGGGGCAGCACCTGACACATCCTTAATCATCAATGACAAAGAGCTCTGTTAACTTCTTCAGCAGACATCTCTTGATTTTGTCTGTTTTAGATACATTTCTCTTTTCTCTGGTAACAGCTTTCTGATTTTCCTTTGAAAATGTTCTCATTCTTCTTGCACTTTCAGTGCTTTTGTTGTCTTCTTCCATTCTGGGAAAGACAGGAGTTCCTGGTTTGGATAACCAGTCTTCCTTTACTTTTATTATGGCAGAGTTTTTCAATCTTGTCACTATGAAATTTGGAGTTGGATGATTCTTTTTGGTGGGGGAGAGGGATGGTAGAGACTGAGCTGTGCATTGCAGGGTACTGAGCAGCGTCCTTCATCTCTACACACTATATGCCTGTAGCACATCCGAGTGGTAAAAATCAAAGAAGATTTCTGACTGCCCAACAGCCCTAGAGAGTACAATACCTTGCCTGAGGTCCCTGGTGACTGTGATTGGTGTTGGGATAGAGCATGTGACTCAAGTTGGTCCAATCAGAGTCAGTTATTGGAATTGCTGGGTAGAAGATTCACTCCATTGGATTTGCCCAGCTGTGGAGCTGTAAAATCGAAGCTGGAGGAGATTTCTTGGCACTGTGGAAAAAGCATTTCCTGAAACTGAAAAAAAGGAAAGGAAAGGAAAGGAAAGGAATGGAAGGAGAGGAAACCAAGAAACAAAATTAGTCTTGGTTTCATTGTTTAAAAGCTTACATGCAACCATTTCTGAGGAATACTATCCCTGGAATTTTGCATCACAAGAGTCAATAATCTGCCTATACCTCATGCGCATCTAGTACCTATCAGTGGAGGTTTGTGTGTTGTTCTGACGCTGAAGAACTTTCGCTGGAACTTGCAGAAGAAGACAGACTGGGTAAAATAGTTTTGTGATCTACTTCTAAAAAATCAGCCAACAGAAACGCTACAGATCGCAATGGTCCACTACCCAACTGAGGATAGCGGTGGTGAAGAACCAGGTAGCTTTTCATTCTTTTGTGCATGGGGACGTTATGAATCACAGGGTTGCTACGTGTTGCAGCTGCCAAATTGACAGCAGCTAACAAATTCGTAAGTTAACTAGAACTGGGTTTGCAGCAGTTGCAAAGCAGAGGCAAGCTGTGAAACAACTGCAGACTAGTACGAACTAAGAGTATTTTGTGAGACAACTTCAGTTCAGCATTTCTTAACATTTTTACTGTATGAATCTGTACTAAATTTTGAGAAAAGTTTTGTAGGCTTTTTTCCTAAGACGTGAAGTTCAGAATATAATTTTATACTTAATTTCATAGGTCTCAGGTACAGCTCCCCGGAGCCCTGAAGAGTCTTAATTTCAGGTATGAATTAGAGTTTTCCATTCTGAAACACGCTCTGATGCCAGCACTCGGCCTAATAGGTTCAGACAAATTTAACTGTGCTTGCAATATTTCTTTCTTAGATACAAAAGGAGAGCACAAAATCATCTTGTGTAGTCCCTAGACTCCCCATTGTTATTGTCAAAGCCAAAATATGATCAGGATGAAGAAGGTAGACCATACGCTTCCCCTGTGTTAAAGAAGAGCAACAGTCCTATGTCTGGCCGTGGTAATTAGTACTTTAACAATCCTTGGGAACTGTGCTGAACAGTTCTCTGGGATGCTGGCAGACAGATCGCACTGCGTGATCCCTTGATGTTGGGACAAGTGCGCAAGAGTAAATACAGCTGTCTGCTAGCAGTACGCAGTGTGCCCTATTGCAGCTCGCCTTGAGCAGTGATGGAGCTGGAGGGTTTTTTGTGATTTTTTTTTTTTTTTTGGCCTAAGAATTAGAGCATCAAATAGGAGGCCCTGGCATCCAGTTTTGGAAATCTGGGAATTGCTAAACAGCTTCACAGTAACCTTCCGCATCGCCTTTGAAACGCCCTCATCCTTGTGGTAGGCTCCAGCAGATAACTCTACCCTCTCGTTTTTTTTTATTTTTTTTAGTTTCAAGTACAGGCTGCTTTGAGCACCGCGTTTGTGAATCCTCTACTGCCACAGACGTATTTCTGTTATGTGGCTTACGTGGTGGGTCAGGAACATCTATTTCAATCGCTAGCTCCCTCATGACATCCTATGTTACCTCTGGGCCTCAGTTTTCCCATCTGTACAGTGAGTTGTTTGGATCGGTAACCTCTCGCAAGTCTCCTACAGCGCAGCGCCTGGGGTAAAGAGCCAAAGCCAAGTGCCCTCGAGTCGCTCTAAATTGGCCAGCACTTCCGATCAGTGCTCCATGTGCATTGTAGATTGAATTGTGTTCCCTTCCAAATAAGTGTTAGAATTCTAGCTGCTAGACCTGTGAATAAAATAAACAAAGAAGGATTTCCCCTTGCAGAATACTCCAAATTGGGACTTATAGCTTTCTTAGGTGTGCGAAAATACGTTTCTGTTGTTTTGAAGCCACCTGCTTGTTTTATTTCTAATAGAGCAACTTGAAACTCACACACAGACACGCGCGCACACACACACCCCACTGTCTTCCATCAAGTCGATTTGGACTCATAGTGACCCTGTAAAATCGCTGCCATCGAGTCGGGTCCCACTGGGTTTTCAAGGCTGGAAATCTTCAGGAAACTAGACTGCCACATGCTTTCTCTCATGGAGCAACTGGTGAGTTCCAAGAGCTGACCTTTTATTTGTAGCCCGATTCTTAACCGCTGCACCACCAGGGCTCTGTGAGTCTCCAACACACATTTGAGCCTTACTACTACACTAAATGTTAATTTTGTTAGCCCTATTTCAGAGGAAACTGAGGCGCAGAAATTGCAAGTAATCTATTTGCAGCTATATAATGGTGTGATGGTGAGCCACATTTCTAACTAGGCCTCAAACACCACTTTTGTACCCTCTTTGCAGTATCACCTGCTTGAATCCAGATCCTGTCCTTTTTTCCAGACACATGTTTGCGACAACTGTCTTTAAGGTTGATATGCAAATAATGTTCCTTTTAGTGAACCTCTTCAGCTATTCACTCTAGTTAATGTTCTGTGTAGATCCCAGACGTCAGGAAGACTAAAATCTTTCAGTCGGTGGAGCTTATTTTGATGCAGTGCTTTTAAAATATGTTCTGAACCTCAGGTTTGGTGGGAAGGTCAGCATTCTCCTCTCTGTCTCTGTGGTTTCTTGTGAGGATCGCACTTGTGGTTATCTCCTACTCTGAATCTCTGCTTCCCTTGATCTCTGCCTAGTACCTCTTCTTGGGGATACCCCCTTGTTTTGTAATTCTCATTAAGTAAATGTAAAGCGTAATCTTTTTCTTTAATTTTCCATATACACTTATATAAAGTAAGTTTCTGTGACCACTTTTTGTCTGCTTGGTTTTAAGATTCACGCTAAAGATGAGGGAATTGATAACACAACATATCAAACACCTGAAAGTTGGATATTAGACATTGAATCACAGGATTGCTACATGTTGCAGTGGCCTACTTGATGGCAGCTAACAAATTTGTAAGTTGTGCAAAAAAGGTGCATAGTTGGCACAAACAGTTTTTGCTCGGCTACTCACTGAAAGGTTAGCAATTGGAACTTGCCTAGGAGTGTTGCAGAAAAAAGGCCTAATTATCCATTTTCCTAAGATGAACAGGCAAGAAAATCCTATGGAAGAGTTCTACTCTGTAAAACATGTGGTCACTGTGAGTTGGAATCTACCCAACAGCAGCAGGCTTGTTGGTTTCTGTTGTTGGAATTTCCTTGGTTGGTGCTGTACTGGAAATCCTGGTGGCATGGTGGTTAAATGCTACTTCTGCTAAACAAAAGGTCAGTAGTTGAGATACACCAGATGCTCCTTGGAAACTCTGCAGGGCAGTTCTACTCTGTCCTATAGGGTCGCTATGAGTCGGAATCAACTCAGATGATGAGTCTTTGTTGTTGGTGGTGGTAGTTTGGTCCTCTACTGTGACTACTCCTTTTGCTACATGCCTCCAGGCTTCTGCTGTTGTGCTGAGCCCTCTCTCCTCCTTGATAAGCTCACTGACTTCAAAGACTGTGTTACTGGGCCTTTCCCCCTCCCTGTCAAGTTGTCTCTCTCTCCCAACTCTAGGGACTTCTTACTTGAATTTTCAGGGAAATCCAATCTCTTTGCACCTTTCCTTGTATATTCTAAGTGTGTCCTGAGAGCAAATAGTCCATCAACCACATGGTCCATCAAAATATTTTGCCAGGTAAAAGATGACTCTTTCACTGAGGAATTCTGTCACTTACTTTACATATCATATTTTCTTTTCTCCTTTCTAACTTTAAAAATAAAAGGTTTAGAAAGAAGTAAAGGTGATACTTAAGGACATTGTGGGTTAAGTGGTAGATTTCTTGTCTCACGCCAGGGAGACCCAGGTTCAGCTCCACTTCGTGCATACCCACCACCTATCTCTCAGTGGAAGCTTGCAGGTTACTATGATGCTGAACACATTTCATCAGAGGTTCCAGATTAAAACAGACTAGCAACAAAGTTCAAGAGATCTACTTTAGAAAACTAGCCAGTGAAAACTCTATGGATCATCATGGTTTAAGCCAACCCATGAGTGCAGATAACAGTAAGAAGTAGGACTCAGTATGCTCTGTTCAGCACGAAAAAACGTACAGCAGGAAACAAGATTTTTTTTTACATGTTATTATATTTTTAATTGCATTTTAAGTGAAAGTTTACAATTTGAGTCAGTTTCTAATAAAAAAGTTACACTTTGTCTTGTGACCCTAGCTGCTCTTTCCACACTGTGACAACACACTCTTCCCCTCCACCCGGTATTTCTTAAGTCAATTTAACCAATACCTATCACCCTCTAGCTTCTCGTCTCCCCGCTGGAGGTGAGCTACCCAGTTAGTCTCCTGTATATACTTAAGCCAGGAAGCGCACTCCTTCCTAGAATCATTTAATGTCTTACATAGCTGTTCAGTCTTTGTCTGAGGAGTTAGCTTCCAGAATGGTTTCAGATTTAGTGTAACAGAGAGTCTGGGGACTATGTATTTCGGGGACCCTCTAATTTGCCACACTGTCAAGGCCAGTCTTTTTTCTAGAGTTTGAATTCTGCAGCCCTCACTTCTCCTGATCTATCAGGGACTCTTTGCTGACTTCCCTGAATGGGCAGTCTTTGGTGGTGGCTGGGTACCATCAAGAGCTTCTGGTCTTGTACTGAGGAAGTCTCTGGTTTATGCAACCCTTTCTTTCTCTTGGGCTCGCACTTTCCTTGTGTCTTTGATGCTATTCTTTCTCCTTTGCTCTGGGTGTGTTGTGACCAGTTGATGTTTCTTAGATGGCCACTTTCTAGCCTTTAAGACCCCAAACGCCATTCATTGTAGGTTTGATTTACATTTCTTTAACGGCTAATAATCTGACCATTTCCTCATGTATCACTCAGCCTTCTGAATGTCTTCTTTGGTGAAGTGTCTGTTCATATCCTTTTCCCATTTTCTAATTGGATAACTTGCATTTTTGTTGTTGAGCTTTTGTAGTATCTTAAAGATTTTAGAGATTAGATTTTGATTGGATTTGTCATAATCATTTTTTCCCCTGTCTGTTGGTTGTCTTTTTCCTCTTTTAATTATGTCTTTTGGTGAGTGGATGTGTTTGATTTTTAGGAGCTCCCAGTTACCTACTTTTTGTTCTGGTGTTTGTGCGTTGTTAGCAGTATTTTGTATTTTAGCTATGCATGGTATCAAGAATCCCAGCATTGTCCTTATTTTTTCTTCTGTGACCTTTATCATTCTACATTTAATACTTAAGTCTTTGAATCAACTTGAGTTAGATTTGTGCATGGTGAGAGACATGGGTCTTGTTCCTTTTTTTTTGCTGATGAATATCTGTTTATGTCAACACATTTATTAAAAAGACTGTCTTTTTCCCAGTTTATGGAATTTGGGCTTTTGTTGAGTACCAGGTATTCATAGGTGGAAGATTCTATGTCTGGATTTCTCAGTTGTGTTCCTTTGGTCTACGTGTTTGTTGTTACCAGTTCCGGAGTATTTTTACTACTGTGGCAATATAGTAGGTTCTAAAGTCAGGCCATGTGAGATCTCCCATTTTATTCTTTAGCAGTATTTTATTTATTGGGGGCTTCTTCCCTTTCCATATGCAGTTGGTGATTTATTTCTCCATCTCATTAAACAAAATGCCATTAGAAACAGAATAGAAAAATCCAGAAATAACACCATCCACAAATGATCAGCTGATATGTGACGAAGTTGCAAAGGCTCTGAAGTGGAGAAAAAGTCTTTTCAACAAACGGTGTTGGCAAAACTGGATATCCATCTGCAAAAAACTGAAACAAGACCCATATCTCACACCTTACACAAAAACTAACTCAAATGGATCAAAGACCTAAATATAAAATCTAAAATGATAAAGATTATGGAAGAAAAAACAGGGAAGACACTGGAAGCTGTAATACATGGCTTAAACAGACTACAAAACATTACTAACAAAGCACAAAGAGCAGAAGAGAAAGTAGATAAATGGGAACTACTAAAAATCAAACCCTTATGTTCATCCAAAGACTATCAAGAGAGTAAAAAGACTGCCTACAGACTGGGAAAAAATATATGGCAGCCATGAATCTGATCAATATCTAATTTCCATAATTTACAAGATACTGGAAAGTATCATAAGAAAAACACAAATAACCCAGTTAAACAATGGGCCGAAAATATGGACAGATAAATCTCATAAGAAGACATCCAGGTAGCCAAAATACATGTGAGGAAATGCTCAGGGTTATTAGCAATTAGAGAAATCCAAACCAAAACTCCAAAGAGATATTACCTCACCCCGAGAAGGCTGGCACTAACCCATAACAAATGTTTGAGAGGTTGTGAAGAGACTGGAACTCTTCTACACTGCTGGTAGGAATATAAAATGGTGCAACATCTCTGGAAAGCAATTTGTCACTTTCTTGAAAAGCTAGAAATATCATATAATCTAGCAATCTCACTGCTTGGAATATATCCTAGAGAAATAAGGGCTGTCACACAAACAGATACATGCACATTAATGCTTATGCAGCACTGTACACACTAGCCAGAAGATAAAATGAACCTAGGTGTCTATCAACAGATGAATGGATAAACACACTATGGTGTATTTATTTACACAATGGAACACTACGCAATGATAAAGAGCAATGATGATTTTATGAAACATCTCATAACTTGAAATCAACTGGAAGACTATGCTGAGTGCAATCAGTCATCTACAAAAGAATAAATATTATATGAAACCACTATTACAAGGACTTACGAAAAGGCTTATGCACAGAAGAAATACTCTTTGATAGCTATAAGGGTAGGGAGGGATAAAGAGGGTTATTCATAGATTAGACAGTTGATAGGATTTCAGTGAGATGAAAGGAGTGACAGCATACAATAGAAAGCAGACCAGCACAACTGGACTACATCATAAGCTAAAAGGTTTTCTAAATACAACCCAACATTTTAAAGAAAAGAGTAGCAGGGACAGAGGTATGGGCACCATGGTTTCAGGGCACCTACAGGTTAAATGACATTTCTAGTTTTTTTCTAAGAAATTGTTTGACATTCCGTATTGGTGAATGGCAGCTTGGGTCTTAAAGGCCAGAAAGCTACCATCTAAAAACATCAATTGATCCCAACTCATCTGGAGCAGATGAAAACCAACAACATCAAAGACATGAGGAAAATAGGAGTCCAAGAAACAGAAGAGTCCATATGTTTGGGAGACTACATCAGCATGAGACCAGAAGAACTAGATGGTGCCCAGCCACCACCAAAGACAGCTCTGTCAGGGAATACAACATATAGTTCCTGATGTGGCACCAGTAAAAAAGGTATGCAGATCAAGAACTCTATTAAAAGTTAACATTTGATGGTCACTAGCCTAGAGGATCCCCTGAGAACAGGCCACTGGACTTGCTGCTAGCCCAGAGCTGAGACCAGTATGGAAGCCAACACTTCAGACAAAGATTGGGCTGGATTAACGGACACAGAGTGATGCAGGTGGTGTGTGTATTTTATGGTTTAATATGGACAGCATGTGAGGCTGTCCAACTCTTCTCTTAGAAGGGAGAGGAGAGATTGGTGAGGAGGCGACAGGGGTCATCTGAGTGGATACTGGATGAGTGGAGAGGATGAATGTGCTGTTACAGGGTTAGGAGAGCAAACAGAGTTGCATAGAGGTGAGTGGTCGGGTTTGATTATGGCAAATTGTAAACTTTCACTTAATCACAATAAAAAACTTTTAAAAAGATGCCATTAGAATTTGGCATTGGCAGTACATTGTATCCATAGGTTGTTTTGGATACGATAGACATTTCCACAATGTTGAGTCCTCTTATTGATGACCAAAGTAGGTTTTTCCACTTACACAGATCTGTTTAGATTTATCACTAAGTATTCATCTTACTGGGACTATTAGAAATTATATTGATTCAGTGATTTCCTCTTTGACATTCTGTTTGTTGGTGTAGAAGAATCTGACAGATTTTTGCATGTTTGTCTTTTAAGCTGATAGTGTGCAGAATTCTTCTATTTGCGTGTGTGTGTGTGTGTGTGTGAATTCTTTTGGGTTTTCTGTGTGTAAGAACCATACTGTCATGTGCGCATAGAGATACATTTACTACTTCCTTACCCGTTTGGATAACCTTTATCTCTTTGTCTAGTCTCGTTGCTCTGGCTAGAAATTCTAGCACAATCCTAAATAAAAGTAGCAACAAAAGATAACCTTGTCTGGTTCCTATTCTCAAGGGGAATGTTTTTAGATTCTCTCTAGTTAAGATGGTGTTGGCTGTTAGCTTTGTCTAAATGCCCCTTTTTATGTTGTGCTATTCCTATTTTGCTGAGAGCTTTTAAAATGAATAGGTGTGGGACTCTGTCTAATGCCCCCCTCCTTTTTTGCAGCAGCAGCAGCAGTTGATAAAATCAAGTAGTTATTGTCTTTCATTTTATTTTTGTGATGAATTGCATTGTTTTTCCAGTGTTGAACACCCTCCTGAATCACTGGTGTGAATGTTGCTTAATCATGGTGAATTAGTTTTTTTGATGTGCTGTTGAATTCTATTGGCTAGAATTTTGTTGAGAATTTTTGCATTAAGTTCATGAGAGGTATTTTGTGGTGTATCTACCTGGTTTTGGTATCAGGGTTATTCTGGTTTAATATAATGAGGTTGGAAGTATTCCATTCTTTTCAAGGCTCTGAAACATCTTTATTATAGTGATATTAACACTCTCTGAAAGTTTGTTTGAATTCTCCAGTGTAGCTACCCAGGACAGGGCTTTTTATTGGGATGGAAAAGAGGTTTTTAAATTACCTCTCAATCTTTTCTTTTCTTTTTTTCTTTTATGGGTTTGTTTAGTTGTACTGGCTTTGTTCATGCTAGTTAGGTAAATAGTGTGTTTCCAGAATGTTGTCCATTTCCTCTAGCTTTTCAAATTTGTTAAGAGTACAAATTTTCTTAGTATTCTGTAATGAACTTTAAATTTCAGTTGTGTTTGTTGTCACCATATAATTTCTTCTTTGGATTATTTGATTCCTCTCCTGTTTTTTTTTTTTTTTTTTTTTTTTTTTTTTTTTTTTTTTTTTTTTGCCATTTTGGCCAGTGGTTTGTTGATCCTTCTGAAGAACCAGGTTTTGGCCTTGCCAACTCTTTCAATAGTTTTTCTATTCTCTAATTCACTTAGTTCTGCTCTAATTTTATTCCTTGTTTTCTTTGGGTGCCTGAGAGGTTCTTTTACACTCTTTTTCTGCTTGTTCAAGTTTTAGGGGTAATGTGTTGATTTGGGCCATTTCTTCTTTTTGGATGTGTGAATTTATTGAAATAAACTGACCTCTGAGCACTGCTTTTGCCATGCCCCAAAGATTCTGGCAGGATATGCTTTCATTCTCATTTGTTTTTGTGACTGTTTTTAATCTGTCTTTGATTTCTTTTATAACCCAGTAGTTTTGAGCAAGGTTTTTCCATTTTCATTTTTTTCCTTGCTTGTTATTAATTTAGACTTTTATGGATTTATGATCTGAATAGATGATTTTAAATATTTTGATGCTTTGAATTTTCCTAAAGATAGCTTTATGGTCTAATATGTAGTCTGTTTTGATGAACGTTCTATGTGCACTGGGCACGCAAGTACATTTGGTTGCTGTTGGGTGGAGTGTTCAGCATACACCTATGAAATCAAGTTGGTTAATTGTGGCATTTAGATCTTCCATGTCCTTACTGAGCTTCTTTCAGTTCTGTCCTTCAAAACCGGTGTGTAGAAATCTCCTACTGTTATCATGGAGCTGTCTATTTCTCTTTTCAGTGCTACTGGGTTTTTTGTTTGTTTTAGTTTTTTTTTTTTTTAAGTGTACCTAGGTGCCCTATCATTGGGTTGGTAAATAGTTAACATTTAATTTAATATTTAATATTTGTCCCTATTTCTGTCACCCAGCTGTGTTGGCCCATTACTTGTTACGTAGTGTTCTTCCCTGTTCTTTGTGGTGGATTTTGCTTTAAAGTATATTTTACTGGATATTAATACTTCTACTCCTGCTCTTTTGTAAAGGGTGTTTTCTTGATATATATTGGATCCCACTTGATGGCACTTGGCTTGGCTAGCATCCTTTGAGTTTTTGTTTGTGTCTTTAAGCCTAAAGTGTGTCTCTTGTAGGCATCATACAGATTGATAGTATTTCTTTATCCATTCTCCCATTCTCTGTCTCCTTATTGGTGTATTTGCGCTATTTACATTCATTGTCATTGTTAATAAGTGTGTTAGTCACCTAGTGGTGCTGTTTTAGAAATAGCACAAGTCAATGGTTTTAGTAAAGAGAAAGTTATTTTCTCATAGAAAAGTAGGCCAGAAGTCCAAATTCAGGGCATTAGCTCCACAGGATGTCTTTCTCCGTGGCTCTGGAGAAGGTCCTTGTCAATCTTCACCTGAACTGGGATCTTCTGAGGTGTAGTGACCCTGGGTCCAGAGAATATGCTGTGCTTTCAGCACTGCTTCTTTCCTGATGGTATGAGGTTCCCAACTCTCTGCTTAGTTCTCATTGCTTTATATCCCAAAAGATTTCTTCAAGGTATGGTACAATCTTACACATTGATTCCTGCCTCACCAACACAACTGCCATCCATCCTCCCATATTAACATTATAAAGGCAGAACTTACAATATATGGGAACTTTAACAGGAATCAATATATAGTCACTAAGTCACCAAGTCCAATCCCCTGCTGCCCGAAGAGTGGACCTTCATTATGATCCATAGGCAAGGGCAGCATCAGGGCCAGCAACCATGCTACCAGGGGAACCCCGAAGCCGCTAGACCATCAGCTGTAGTCTTTTAGTGGAGATCTCAGGGTGCACCCCTTTTTATTCTTGTGTTGCCAGTGAGACTCAACTTGATGTGCTCCATCATGGCTATCACTGGTGGTGGCTGGGCACCATCAGGTTCTTCCAGTCTCAAGTCGATGCAGGCACCTACTCATGTGGGTCTCTCTGTCTTCTGGGTTGTCATTTTGGTTCTTGGTGAGCATCTGGTCATGTTGAGTTGGGACCATTTGCTGCACCCTCAGATGGCAGCTTGGCAGCTTTTAAGACCCCAGACGCCACTGACCAATGTGGGTGCAGAGAGCCCTCTTGGTAAAATGCTAGTTGTGCCAATTGGTCTTGATTTTACCTAAGAGCATGATCTCCTGCCTCCTGCTCCAGCTACTCTGTCTTTGCATTATTGGATTAAGGTGGGAGGAGTACTCAAGTTATGTTGAAGTCCACTTGATATTGTTCTTGTTTCTAATGTGTGCTGTCACCGATTTCACCCAACCAAATTTCTATCAACTATCTAATCTAAACCCTTCCCCCCTTGGCCCTCCCTGATCCCCTCCTTTGCACCCATTAAAGAGTCTTTTCTTCTATGCATAAGTCTGTTTTTGAGTTCTTATCGTAGGGTCTCATACAGTATTTGTCCTTTTGTCTCTGACTACTTTCACTCAACATAATGTCTTCCAGTTGAAACCAGGTTGTGAGAGGTTTCCTGGAATCATCATTGTTCTTTATCATTGCATAGTGCTCCATTGAGTATATATACCATAGCTTACCTATCCATTCCTCTGTTGTTGTGCATCTAGGTTGATTCCATCTTTTTGTTATCGTGGACTGTGCTGCGCTAAACATTCTTGCGCATGTGTCCTTTGATGTGAATGGCCTTGATTCTGTAGGATATATTCAAAGTAGTGGAATTACTGGGTCAAATGGTACATCTATATACATTTTTTTAAGGAAGTGCTGGATTGCTTTCTAAAGAGGCTGGACCATTTTGCAACCCCACCAACAGTGTAGGAGAGTTCCACTTTCTCCACAACCTCTCCAGCATTTGTTGCTTTGCATTTTTGAATCATGGCCAACTTTGTTGGGGTGATATGGTGTCTCATTGTAGTTTTGATTTGAATTTCTTTAATAACTAAAGATCGTGAACATGTCCGGATGTGTTTTTTGGCTGCCTGGGTCTCCTCTTTAGAGAAACATGAGTCCATCTCCTTTGCACATTGCTTAATTGGATGATTTATCTTCTTCTTATTGATATTTTGTGGTACCTTATAGATTATGGAGATCAGGCATCAGTCTGACATAGAGTTGCCAAATAATTTTTCCCATTCTGTAAGTGGCCTTTTAATTCTATTAATGAAGTCTTTGGATGAGCAAAAGTGTTTGATTCTTAGTAGTTCCCATTTATCTATTTTCTCTTCTGTTGATTGTGGTTTGTTTGACAGATTTTGAAGTCTGTCTACATTGTGTATTAAAACTTCCATTGTTGTTCCTACCTTTTCTCAGATGAGCTTTATCGCTTTACATTTGATATTTAGGTCTTTTATCCAGTTTGAGTTGGTTTTCTGTAAAAGGTGTAAGATATGGATCTTGTTTCAATTTATGGCAGGTGGGTATCCAATTTTGCCAGCACCATTTGTTGAAGATACTGTTTTTACTCCAGTTTAATGTCTTAGGGCCTTTGTTGAATATCAACTGTTCATAGGCAGATGGTGTCATCTCTGGGGTCTCAATTCTGTTCCATTGATCAATCTGTCTGTTCTTGTACCAGTACTAGGTTGTTTTGACCACTGTGGCAGTGTAATATGTTCTAAGGTTGGGTAATGAGAGGCCTCCCAGTGTGTTCTTCTTCTTTAGTAGTACCTTACTTATCCGGGGCTTCTTCCCTTTCCAAACAAAATTGATGATTTGTTTCTCCATCTCATTAAAAAAAAGCTGCAACTTGTATTGGGATTACATTATATAAGTAGATTGCTTTGGGTAAAATAGACATTTTCACAATGTTAAGTCTTCCTATCCATGAGCAGGGTAGGTTTCTCCATTTATCTAAGTCTCTCTTAGTTTCTCGTAGTAAAGGCTTGTAGTTCTCCTTGTAAAGGTCTGTTATTTCTCTGGTTAGATTAATTCCTAGGTTAGATTAATCCCTATCTTCTTAGGGACTGCAGTAAATGGCATTGATTTGATAATTTCTTTATTAAGTCGTGTTGTTGATATAAAGGAATCCTACTGATTTACTTATGTTTATCTTGTATCCTGAGACTTTGCTGAACTCTTCTGTTTGAACAGTTTACTTATAGGTTCTTTGGGATTCTCTGCATATACAATATACAATCATATCACCAGCAAACAGGGAGATTTTGACTTCTTTGCCGATGCAGATGCCCATTATTTCTTGGTCTTGTCTAATTGCTCTGGCTAGAACTTCTAGTACAATGTTGAATGGGAGAGGTGAGTGTGGGCATCCTTGTCTAGTTCCTGTTCTCAAGGGAAACTCTTTCAGTCTCTCTCCATTCAGGATGACGTAGGCAGTTGGCTTTACATAAATGGCCTTTATTGTGTTGAGGAATTTTCCTTCTATGCCTATTTTGCTAAGAGTTTTTAGCATGAATGGGCATTGGACTTTATCAAATGCCTTTTCTGCATCAATGGGCAAAATCAGGTGATTCTTGACTTTTGTGCTATTTATGTGGTTAATCACATTAGTTGTTTTTTGGGTGTTGAACCAGCCTTGCATCCCTGGTATGAATTCAACTTGATCATGATGGGCTATTTTTTTGATATGTTGTTGTATTCTATTGGCAAGAATTTTGAAGATTTTTGCATCTAGATTCATGAGTGATATCAGTCTGTAGTTCTCCTTTTTGGTTGGGTCTTTCCCTGTTTTTGGTATCAGGGTTATGCTGGCTTCATAGAATGAGTTTAGGAGGACTCCATCCCTTTCTATACTATGAAATACTCTCAGTAGTATTGGAGACAACTCTTCTCTAAAAGCTTGGTAGAATTCTTTGGTGAAGCCATCTGGGCCTGGGCTTTTTTTGGTTGGCAGTTTTTTGATGACATTTTCAGTCTCTGCCTTTGTGATGGGTTTATTGTATATAATTTTTTTGATCTTTATTTTTAGAGGAATCACAGAAAGTGTCTTACTACTCTGCCATCTTATTCCAGCTTCTGCATTAGATCTTTTATAGGTTTTAAAGCACAAATGAAGAGGTTCAGATGAGAACATACATAAAAGCAATCCCCAATAGGAGAACTACTCTTTAGTGTCCTCTCTGTATCTGGTACTACACAGTCTTATGCAGAGGTGCTAGACAAAAGGGATAACCAAATAGATGTGGCTGTCCCTTCATGGAACTCCCAGGCCAGTGAGAGAGGCAGAAAGTAAATAATTATCAAGTAAACATATTCATAATAGTCAACAGAAAGAAATGTTAAGAGAGGAAAGAATAAGATGCCTTGATGGAGAAAAAAGGTATAACCCAGCTTTAGACAAGAAGATCAGAGAAGTTGTCCCTAAGGGTATAATGTGTAAACTAAAACATAAAAGATACAAAGAATGCAAGGAGTAAAAAGGGCACATATGAAGTCTGATGGAGGGTAGAGCTTGGCTTGTTCCAGGAGTTGAAAGAGTTCAGTGATGCAGGAGTATAAGGGGAAAGACATCAAATGATGTTTAAGAGGGAGCTGGAGTTAGACGAGGTAAAAAACAAAACATTGCCTTAGAGTTGGTTCTGACTCATGACAACTCTATGTGTTACGGATTGGAACTATTCTGTAGGATATTCAGTTAATCACTCAGCTGCTAATCAAAAGGTTACTGGTTCAAAATCACACAATGGCTCTACAGGAGAAAGAACCAGTGATCTTCTTATTTAAGGAGAAAACTTTATCGAGCAGTTCTATTCAGTCACATGGGTTGCTATGAGTTGAAATTAACTTGACCACACCAACGACAGCCTCTGTGAAAGCAAATCATCAGGCTTTTCTTCCATGGAGCTAAGGGGTGGATTTCCATTTCCTACCATTAGGTGAGTAGCTGAGTACAAATTGCTTGCATCACCCAGGGACCACCATGGAAAATAGTTTTTTCAGTGTCACTGTATTCACAAGTTCTTGGTGAAAGATGATTTGTGGCAGAGCCCCGACCTAGCATTTCTAAGGGCATGATCAAAAGATGTTTATTACTTATAGAATAAACAGGATGATAATGAGTGGAACAGCACACATCATCATCAGTACTCGTTACTGAAATTAGACTTCTAATTTCAGTCTCATCCAAGAACAACCCAGTTCACATTTTGGGAAGAGAATACTTAAGTTCCTCTCAGGATTAAATACTAATCAGATGGCCATGTCTATATGCCACATACCGCGTGCAGGACACAGGAAGGAAAAAGGGCAATAAAAAGGGACAATAAAAGGTAAAAGGTAGTAATAAAAGTAGAAAGCCCCCGGAGGATAATGGACATTATTTATTGCCCTTGTTCAGAGCTCTCTAGATTTACTGATGCCAAAGAACAGCTCTTCTTCCTTTACAATTCCTTTAAAACAGCTTATCAGAGTTCTGGGTTTCTTCAGAGGGCAGTCACCTCCCCCTAAAGCACATACTTTATGTTGTCGCCATTAGCAGCTATTACGCCAATTAGCAGCTAGGGAGACAGTGAGGATGGCAATTGTAATATAGTAAATATGTGCGTTCAGCACTTTGGCAATTAGGAAACAGGTGGGTTTTTAAGGAGAGAATGAATGAAGTGTCTCTGGACAGAGGGCGTATATTTGTATACACACTCACATATATGTATATATAAAATATTAAAGACACCCTAGGAAGTAGTTCAGGTGGGTATTGTTTTTTGGCACCATGAAGTCAGTTCCAATTCATTGTGTTTGTATAACAGAACAAAACACTACCTGCTCCTGTGCCATCCTCAAAATTCTCACCATGGTTAAGCCCATTGTTACAGCCAATGTGTCAGTCCATCCTGTCAAGAATTTTCCTCTTTTTATCTGACATTCTATTTTATAATGAATGACAACTTTCTCAAGGATTTGATCCTTCCTGATAACACATCCAAAGTGTGTGAGATGAACTCATGCTGCATTTGCTTCCAAGGAGGACTCTGACTGTACTTCTTCTAGGACTGGTTTGCTAGTTCTTCCAGCAGCCCATGGTTATGTTCAATGTTGTTCACCAACACCAAAATTCAAAGGCATCGTTTCTTTATTTTTCTTCATTCACTGTTTAGCTTTCCTATACATATGAAGTAATTGAAAATATGGCTTGGTCAAGTATACCTTAGTAGTATCTTAGCTTTACAACAATTTAAAGAAATCAGTTGTAGCAGATTTGCCTATCTCAGTACATTATTTGATTTCTTGACTGCTCTTTCCCTGGGTGTTGACTGTGGTTGCAAGTGCAATGAAATTCTTAACAACTTTGACATTTTTGCCACTTCTCATGATTTTTTTATTGTTCCAGTTGTGAGGATTCTTATTTTCTTTATGTTCAGATGTAATCTATACTGAAGGCTGTGGTTTTTGACTTTCATCAGTATGAGTTCAAGTCGTCTTTACTTTCAGCAAGCAAGATTGTGTCATGTGCTTACTGCACATTATTAATGAGTCTCCTTCCAATCCTGATGCCCTGTTCTTCTTTTTCATATAGTCCAGCTTCTCGGATTATTTGTTCAGCATGCAGATTGAATAAGTAGGCAAAAGAATACAATCCTGATGCACACCCTTCCTAGTTTTAAACTACACAGTATTCCTTTGCTCTGTTTGAACAACTACCTCTTAATCTATGTACAGTTTCCTCATAAGCACAGTTAAATGTTTTAGAATTCCCACTGTTCACAGAGTTATCCATAATTTGTTATGATGCACACATTTGAATGCCTTTGTTTTATTTCCACTGTATCAGTTAGAAAATTGAGACAAATAAAGGCTAAGTGATTTGCCCAAATTTGCTGCTGCTAGGTGACAGAGCCAGAAGTTCAAATTTGGGCTTTTGACTTAAATCCAATGGAGTTACTTATACCAATTCTTATACGCATTTCAAACTCTGATCCTGGGCAGCCTGTCAACCACAAGTGAAGCTTTTCAAGTTATACAGGTAGCTGGGTCATCCCCGGATGTTAAGGATCAGAACTCCCAGGAACTCTTTCAAGGGTGTGTACTTTTTGAAAAGCTCCTCTGTGGAGTTCTGATGGAAATTCTGAAAAATTTGCTCCCAGATCCCATGCAACAAAAGTCTGATTTAGTAGCTTTTAAGAGGAGTCTAAGAATTAGATGATCATTGTCCCAGGTGTTTCTGATACAGATACTTTACATTCTGCGGATCTGGCATTTAGAAATTCGAAAGATCTTGTACTCTTCCTTCTAGTCACTGATCTTTGTTATTATTAGTGGCTGTTAAGTTGATTCTCACTCAAGGGCAACTCCATGTGTGCAGAGTTGTTCAATAGTGTTTTCAGAAACAGATCACAAACCCTGTGTTCTCAAAGGTAGGTTCAAGCCACCAACCTTTCAGCTAGTAGTTGACTACTTAGCCATCAGTCAGTCACTGACCCAGGGGGGATAAAACAATGTACCACAAAATATGGGTCACTTTGTGGGTATGATGGGAAGGAAGCTACTAATTATAACTATGCAGAGAAGATGGGTGTAAACAGGGCCTGGCCAGAAGAAACAGGGAGCTATACTTACAGTGTCAATAGATTTGAGCTTGGTAACCCTTACCTTAGTTTCCTAGTGTTGCCGTAACAACAATGGCACAAATGTTATTGTTGGGTGTCATAAAGTCTGTTCTGTCTCACAGTGACTTTATACACAACAGAATGCAACACTGCCTAGTTCAGTGCCATGCCCACAATCATTTTTATGCTTAAGATCACTGTTGCAGCCAGTGTATCAATCCATGTATTTGAAGGTCTTCCTGTTTTTTGCTGACCCATCACTTTACCAAGCACAGTGTTCTTCTCCAGGGACTGATGCCTCCTGACAATATATCCAAAATACGAAAGATGCAGTCTCATCATCTTTGCTTTCAAGGAGCACTCTGGTTATACTTCTTCCAGAACAGGTCTGTTTGTTCTTTTGGCAGTCCATGATACATTCAATATTCTTCTCCAACACATTTCAAAGGTGTCAGTTCCTTGGCTGTTTTCCTTATTCATTGTCTAGGTTCCGCATGGGTATGATGTGACTGAAAATATCATGGCTTTGGTCAGACACGTCTTAGTCCTCAACGTGACATATTTATTTTTCGATCTGTTAAAGAGGTCTTTTGCAGCAGATTTTCCCAGTGCAATGCGTATTTTGATTTCTTGACTGCTACTTCCATAGGCATTGATTTTGAGACAAAGTAAAATGAAATGCTTGACAACCTCAATCCTTTCTTCATTTATCAAGATGTCACTTTCTGGTGCAGTGATGAGGATTTTTGTTTCCCTGATGTTGAGTTGCAATCTATACTGAAAGCTGTGGTCCTTGATCTTCATCAGAAAGTGTTTCAAATCATTTTCTCTTTCATCAAGCAGGTTTGTGTCATCTGCATAACACAGGCTGTTAATGAGCCTTCCTCCAATCCTGGTGCCTGGTCCTTTTTTGTACAGTCCAGCCTCTCAGATTATAATTTTGGAATACAGACTGAAAAGGCACAGTGAAAAGATACAACTCTGTTACACACCTTTCCTAACTTTACATTATGCAGTGTCCCATGGTCCTGTTTACATGACTGCCTCTTGGTACACATACAGATTCTTTAAGAGAACAATAAAGTGTTTTGAAATTCCCATTCTCTGCAATGCTAGCCCATTCTCTGCAATGATTTGCTATGTTCCACACAGTGGAACACATTTGAACAGCCAATAAAACGTACATAAACACGTTACTGGCATTCTATGCTTTCAGCCAAGATCCATCTGACATTGGCGTTGATATCCCTGGTTCCAAGTCATCTTCTGAATCTGGCTTGAATTTCTGGCAGTTTCCTATCAATATACTGCTAAAATTTCTTTTGTAGGATCTTCAGCAAAATGCTACTCATGTGCAATATGAATGATATTGTTTGATAATTTCCACATTAGGTTGGTCACCTATCTTGGGAATAGGCATGAATACGGATTTCTTCCAGTTGGTTGGCCAGGAAGTTGTCTTCCAAATTTCTTTGCATAGATAAGTGTGCACTTGCAGCACTGCCTCTGTATACTGAAATATCTCTATGGATATTCAATCAATTCCCGGAAGCTTGCTTTTGGCCAATACCCTCAGTGCACCTTCAACTTCTTCCTTCAGTCCCTGATCATACGCTACCTCTTGAAATGGTTGAACACTGACCAGTTCAAGTGGGTGGCTTTAAAAAATAATTTTTTTTCATCCTTGTGGAGGTTAAAAGTCCAAGTCAGGGTCTTGGTCATTACAGTTCCTTCTATGAGCCTCTCTCTTATCTTCTGGTGCCAGATGGAAATCTTTGGTATTCCTTTGCTCATGGGCAATACTCACATTGTCTCTGTGTCTATTTTTCAAATCCTTAGTGCTGCAGTAGATAAGAGGTGGGCTGTGAATCAAGAGGTCAGCACTATGATTCACCAGCCGTTCCTCGGAAACCCTCTGGGGCAGTTCTACTCAGTCCTACAGGGTCACAGTGAGTTGACATTAACTTGATGGCAAAAGGTTTTTTGTTTGTTTTGTTTTGTTTTATAAATCTACAGGTATTTGAAAATAAAAAGTTAAACAATAACAAAAATATTCATCCTGTCATGTCAACTCCAAAACCCCAAACTTTGGAAGACTTTTCATTCTTTTTAGGTAAATTTCAGACATGCATCGCTAAATATAGCCTGAAAGCCTCCAGGTGGTCTTTTCCTTGACCTTTCATCCTGGGTCTCTCCTCTCTCCACCTCTCCAGCTATACCTGACTGCTCCAGGCACTGATTCTACCATGCCTCTCCCTATCAGCATTTTCACAATATGAAAAATAATACTGAAAGGTTCTGTGTACCCATCATCCAGTTTCACCCAATAGTTGCATTTTGTGTAACTATGTAGATATATAATTTTTGAAGAGAAAGCTAAGGCTGTAGAAAACAATAAAGTGTTGTATGTAACTGCCTTAAACGTGGAGATACTATGGGTCAGAGCCAACTCTGTAGTAATTGATTACAAAATGGAACTAACTGTATTCATTTGAACTATTATTAGGGGGTCAACTTGAAACAACAGATACAACAGACCTGGTATGTAGAGTAGACTTCAAAACTATCAAACAAACTAGAAGTTGTAGCATCCTATAAATTCTTCAGTCTCCTGTTTTAAGTGGAATGATTTGGCAGGAAAAGGGTTATTTCTAAAAGTGATACACATCCTATAAAATTGGCATGGGTAACTTGACATGTAAGCGCCTTGTTATTTACATATGCTCTGCCAAACCACAAAATAAATTAATAAACACAAAGCTAGTTATGTCTACACTTGCCTATTCAAAAGGATTTTTTTTTTCCTAATTACTTAAACTGTCTCTACCTATTTCAGTATTCTGGTCAAGGATTTTTGTGGAATACCTGGGAGTGGATATGGAACTGAGTGCAGTAGATAAAAGCTACTGATTTTTCTCTTGGGTAACACTGATTTTGAATAATGAATTTTAGGAATTCTGATGGGAAAAATGCAAGGCATCAGTCTATATTTGGAAGTTACTGTCTCTTTCTTAAACGTCTAACCTACTAAAAATATACAGCCCTTTTTATTGTTCAGAGCCCTGGTGGCATAGTTGTTGAGAACTACCATGAGCTATAGCTACTCACTCAAACATCGACAATTTAAATTCATCAGTCACTCCTTGGACATCCATAGGGCAGTTCTGCTCTGTCCTGTAGGGTCACTGCGAGTTGAAATTGACTTGACGGCAACTTTGTAAAAATATATATATATTGGTTACTTCGTCAAATTTGCATCTCGTCAATTCAATCTATGCTGCTTTAGTTATATAAAGTATAAGGGGTAAATGACAAATTGCATGTACGTGGGGGTAGCTATTAGCTGGCATTCTGTACAAAGACTCTTGACTGTTGAGTCAATTTCAGCTCAGGATGAGTCCATGTATGTCAGGGTAAAACTGTGTGTCAGGTATTTTAGTGGCTGATCTTTGGAAGTATATCACCAAGCCTTTCTCCAAAGGCCAATTTGTATAGATTTAAGCCTCCAGAGTTTGGTTAACAGCTGAATGTGTTAACTGTTTGTACCACTCAAAGGCTTTTATTTTGGTCAAGGTTTCTGGAGTACCAGACTGTGGCTCCAGCTACAGCCTACCTCCCTCTCTGTTAGATTCCCAAAAAAGCTACAACAGACTCA
The DNA here is from genome assembly GCA_028571685.1 of Heterohyrax brucei. Classification (NCBI taxonomy): domain Eukaryota; kingdom Metazoa; phylum Chordata; class Mammalia; order Hyracoidea; family Procaviidae; genus Heterohyrax; species Heterohyrax brucei. The sequence goes on from CM053141.1 coordinate 180,265,449, forward strand.
AACAATGTCCAAGTGTCCCTTTGAGATTGTGAGGAAACTATAGAAGAAGAGCTTTCTGGTAAGTTTTCAGTTTCACCCCAACTGGTCTGTGGGAGCTTTAAATGGTCTGTCAGCTGTGGTGTGAACATATGAAATTCACACAGGATGACCAGAAGACAGATAGGATTTATTGTTCAAAGGTCCCTGCAGGAAACAAGCACAGCTTGAGGTAGGGTGCCACCATGAGATGGACTCAACTCTATAGCACTGGGTGGGGTGAGGTAGGGTACATTGGATTGTACCTAAGGAAAAGACGACAACACACTGGAATTGTAGGAGACAATTTATGTATAACAGCAGCTAAGTTTTAAAGACTTCCTGGGGATTGCACATTTTGAGTAATTCTACAGCTCAGCGAGCATAGATCTTAACCCTAGTTCTTGGATACCTGGCTCCTGGGCATTTAACGCAGGTTCATGGTGTCACATGAGTGTGAGAACCCAATAAGCAGAGTGGTTAAAATTAGCTGTTCAAGAATGCAGTGAACTTTCCTCCAATCAGAGCCTAAAACCTACATCAAGACAGCATTCAAAGTAAAGAGTATTGCATAAACTATAGCCAGGGCTTTGAACTTTTTCAGTCATGGCTGACAAAGTGAAGTCAGAATAGCCCCCCCCCCTTTTTTTTTAATTCGGTGGCATGAAGTGGTGTGATAACCAGAATAGGAAAAATTACAGGGGGAAGTCTGCAATGGGAGACTTGGAAGAGGCCTAGTGAGCCTTTCCACAGCCTGATGTGGGAGAGTAGATTATTGCCAGAACCGCAGAGTGTGACATACATTTAAAGCAGTGCAATCAGCTGCCACCTTCTGGCTTGGCCTTTCTGTTTCCAACTCTGCTAGTCAAGAGATTTGGTCAATATGCAATATGCATGCTGTCCTTATTTTCTAAGAAGGAAATTAAGTTTCCAGCAGGGTATCAACCTGTAATTCTTCTTATTTCAGTTACTGTGCTGGTTCTCCAACATTTTACAAATTCAGCTCCATTCTGGTTTTACTTCATTGGCTGTGACTGAACTAGGAAGAACTGATTAACAGTCCTGACTATAGCTCCTCACTTAGGCCAAAGGTGCAGGAACCAGTCCTTTCTCCTGCCCTCAAGTCGTCATCTCAAATAACTCCCTGCCCTCCTGTCCCAGTCAGTTACTGCTGCTTTAACAGAAATACCACACATGGACAACTTTAACAAAGAGAAATTTTATTTCGCTACATTCCAGTAGGCTAAAAGTCCACAATCAAGGCATCAGTTCTGGGAGAAGGCTTTCTCTGTTTGCTCTAGAAGAAGAAAATCCTTGTCTTCAGTCTTTCCCTAAACTGGAAGCTCCCGAGGTACAGGTGCCCCAGTCCTTTCTAAAGGATGCACTCCATTCTGTCACTGCTTTTTTGGTGACATGAGATCCCCAAATCTCTCTGCTAGCTTCTTTACTTTGTATCTCAAGAGAGTTCCTCAAGGCAAAAACAATCTTATATACCACCGACACAACTGCTGCTCATCATCCCTCAGTATTTACAACATAAAGGAATATCACACAACGCTGGGCATCAGGGCCCAGTCAAATAGCCACACACAGTTTTGGTGAGAACACAGTTTAATCTGTGACACCACTAGTATCCAAAATACAAGTAATCAGAGACTGAAGAAAATATGTATCATATGTACTGCCCTTTCAATGTAGTGACCCTATGACTCCAGAAATGAAGCCCAACAAATGTTCCAGAATGTTTCCAATCAAGCGGACTATTGTTTTGGGGTTAGAAAAGCAGACAGTGAAAAAGGCTTCCCCTGAGATAGCAAGAAGTGGAAAATACTTCCAAGCCTGGCTCCTAAACTCTGCTACTGCTCCCACTTCTAACTTTCATAACAAAAAGAAACATATGTGTGAGATCAGATAAATACATTTGAATTTATCCTCATCATATTGTTTTCCAGTCACATTTTCTATCAGTAAAAAAAAAAAAGTTGATAAGAATGCCACTAATGCAAAACATATTAGACAGTAAGATACATGTTTTGAAATATCTTACATAATATGTAAGCAGCGAGGAATAATTTCTCATACTGTATTTTAATATTAATGTACTTTGAAAAGCTGTGAAAAAGCCACTATCTGGGAGGCAATGCTATTTTGAGGTTCCATTCTTAATATTGCTTGTAATTAATAAGCACAAAGAAATTCAATTCAAACAAAGTGCTTTGCATATTAAAACCAAGCCCATACATATACCATGGAAATGAGTTCTAAATGAGACAATTACTATCAACCAAGTTTGTAAATGAATTATTATCACCAGTTTAGAGCTTTTTAAAAAGCTTTCAGTGTTAGGTTCCTTGGTTTTAAAAGGTATATTAAGGATGTAAAAATATGTTCAACCAACATAGCATGACCAAAAGATGCTATTTAATTTCACTTCTCCTTCATGCATACATTCACAGAAGAAAAATTTGATTAACAAGCTGGCCCAGGGAAGAGAAAAGAAACCAAATCAAACCCAGTGATGCAGAGTCGGTTCCAATTCATAGGAAACCCTGGTGGTGTAGTGGTTAAATACTACATCTGCTAACCAAAAGATCGGCAGTTCAAATTCACCAAGTGCTCCTTGAAACCCCATAGGGAAGTTCTACTCTATCCGGTAGAGTTGCTGTGAGTCAAGCAAGAGAAATGGAAGTGGGACAAAATTAATTTTGAGCAGCCTTCCACTATGACTTTATGAACTTTTTGCCCTCTTTTGTGGCATTGAGCTATCTTCTTTCTGCTGATCACAATGTGCCCTTGGGAAAATTATAAAGTAAATCATTTTTAGGGATTCTAGTATGGATTGAACTGTGTCCCTCCAAAATGTGTGTGAATTAGTTTGACCATGATTCCCAGAACTGTATGGTTGTCCTCTACTTTGTGACCTCATATAACTATTCTGTGCGTTGTAAGGAAATTCTGGTAGCAGAATGGTTAAGTGCTATGGCTGCTAACCAGAAGGCTGGCAGTTAAAATGCAGTACGAGCTCCTTGGAAACTTTATGGGTCAGTTCTACTCTGTGCATAGGATTGCGATGATTGAGAATCGACATGATAGCTGTGGGTTTGTGTTTATGTGTTGTAAATGCTAACCTCTAAGAACTTAATGAGGTGGGATTAGAGGCAGTTATGTTAATGAGACAGGACACAATTTGCATGATTATGTTGTGTCTTGAGTCAGTCTGTTCTGAGATACAAAAGAATGCAGTGCACAGACAGGAGAGGGGCCTCCCAACAACCAAGAAAGAACAGCCAAGAGTGAAGTGTGTCTTTTGGATTCAGGGTCTCTGCACTGAGAAACTCCTAGACCCAGGGAAAGATTGATGACATGGATCTTCACTCAGAGTCAGCAGAAAGAGACAACCTTCCTCTGGAGCTGGAATCCTGAATTCAGACTTTAAAAGAATAAATTTATGTAAAAGCCGTCCACTTGTGGCATTTTAGTTGTAGCATCACTAGATAACTAAGACACCCACTCAAGGGCTATTTTAATGTCTTTTGACACTCTGGCTTTGTATGTTTTTAGACAACTTTAAGTACTGTAGGCAAATGGAGGAGACTTTCTTAAACAGAAGGATCTTACTATCCAAGATATTAAAATGAAAGACAGGTGATATTCACCTCACCTATTTTTAACTCTGTTGGGATAATCAAGAATTTTCATGTTTTAGCTCAAAACAGCAGCACATTACCTCAGAGTGGGAAGGTATTATCTTCTCACTTTACATCCTTTTTGAAAAAATAAATAGAAGCAAACTAAAACCAAACTGACTTGCCATTGAGTTGACTCCAATTATAAGAATTCTACAGGGCAGAGTAGAGCTGCTCCATAGAATTTCCAAGAGCAGCTGCTGGATTCAAACTGCAAACCTTTTGGTTTACCAAGAAACAAGAAGTCCATCAAATCCTAACTGACCATTCTTTCAATGGCATTGTACGTTTACTCTTAAACAAGTCTGGCAAGTTATTTTATTTAGAGTTCTGAGGGGTTGAGTGACAGAAGGGGACTCACTGCCACAATACAAAATATGAATGAGTCCAACCATAACCCATCTTCTTGCTCCTGACAAGATGGACCCCCACAAAAAGACTGTTAGACCAAGAGCAGGAATAAATCTGTATAATTTTACTTTGATAAGGATTTGAGTCATCCTCAGCCATCATGAATACAGTCAGAAACAAAAACTTTTTTTATTAGTATGATTGAATGAAAATATATATTCCCATATAAATTTTCATGCCTACCTATAAGCAGCTCCCGCTGCACTCCCTGCCTGGTGACAGTACACTCTTCCTCTCTGTTCCATACATGTCTTATCCTCCCAGCAATCTCCTATCCCCTCTTCTCCACCCACTCCACTTCCTCCAGTAAGGGATCAGAAATACAACATCCTATAGACACATAGAATCACAAAGTGCACACATGATACGGCCACTCTGTGTCACCAAGTCCAATCCATTCCTGTTGGAAGAGTTGACCTTCATTATGATTTGTGCACAGGAGCAGCCTCAGGGCCAGGAACCATTCTCCCAGGGGAACTCTGAGGCCCATGGACCATCAATTGTGGTCTTTTAGTGGAGATCTCTCAGGATGCACTCCTTTTTATTCTAGAAACAAAAACTTATTTTCTCGACATTTGCAAAATTCAAATTTATATTTAATCTCCTACATTGGACAGCATTAGATGATAAAGAATTTTTTGTACTTATTAAATGAAGACCAAATAATTTATGTGTCCTGCGTACAGTTGTTAGAAATGATCCTAATCAATGAAACCGATAAATCAGCAAATAGGTTGTCATGTATAAGCAAGCAGGCATTGTCAGTACCCCACTGTTTTAGTCAGCTAAGACTGCTCTAACAGAAACACCACAGAGTGGATGGCTTTAACAAAGGAAAGTTTATTGTTACACAGTCCAGTAGGCTACAAGTCCAAATCCAGGGGAAGGCTTTCTCCCTAGCTGGCTCTGGAGGAAAGTCCCTAGTCAGCTCTGGAGGGAAGTCCAGTATTGCATCAGTCTTTGTCCAGAGAGCATCTTGGCACAGGAACCTCAGGTCTAAAGGACACGCTCTTTTCCCGGTGCTGCTTTCTTGATGGTACAAAATTCCCAATTCTCAGCCTGTCTCCCTTTCCTTTTCTCTCTCGCAGGATGAAAGGATTAAGTGTAGGGGTAAGCCATACTCCAGGGAAACTCCCTTTACCATGGAGCAGGGAGGTGATTTTATAAAGGGATTTCCAGTCCCACCCTAATCCTTTAACATACAGCATAGGAAAACCACAAAATGGAGAACAGTCACAAGATACTGGGAATCATGGCCCAGCCACATGGCTACACATATTTTTTGGGGAGACACACTTCAATCCATGACACTCCACCGGGCATATCATATTTGCTGTGGTATTGAGTTCCTACAAGAGAAAAATCAAAAACAAAATAAAATAATACCATCTGAATGAAGCCAAATGCTAAGAACTCAAGGCTTGAGAAATATATTACAAATGCTTCGGGAAATCAGTTTCCAATATGGTGTCCCCATTATGATGGTCCTAGAGGCAACACACAGGAGGCATTATATGGTTTGACTGATGATCTGTGGTTAAGAGTATATGCTTTAGGACCAGAGATGCTTTGTCCCCTTTAGTAATTAGCTGTCTGTATTTATTAGACTAACACTGTTTAAACAAATAACCTCCAAGTCTCAGTGGTTTAGTACAACAGATATATATTTTTCCCTTATGAAAAGACCAAAACAGTGCTACCAGTTGGTTAGTGGCTGTCCTTCAAGTGGTGATTCAAAGCTTCACCCATCTTGCAATTTTGCCAATGTCAAAGATGCCCGGGTGGCACAGTAGTTAAGTGCTTGGCTGCCAACTGAAAGGCTGGTGATTTGAATCTACCAGCTGCTCCATGGAAGAAAGATGTGGTGGTCTACTCCTTGAAAGGTAGTTTACAGCCTTGAAAACCTTATGGGACTTCTAAAGTTTATGGTCACCACCAGTTGACATTGAGTTGACTTTGCCTCATAGTAATCCCATGTGTGCCATAGTAGAAGTCTGGTTTTCAGTGGCTGAGTTTTTGGAAGTAGATCACCAGGTCTTTCTTCTAAGATGCTCTGGGTATATTTAAACCTTGAACTTTTCGGTTAGTAACCGGGCTCATTAACCATTTACACCACCCAGGGACTCTGAAGTTTGTAGGAGAAGAAGGAAAAGAATACGGAAGACTAAATATGAAATGATATTACTTCTCAGATCCAGAGGGGCCACTTGTGACTCCTCTCACAGTGTATTGTCTAGACTCAGCATAGCCACACTCAGCTGAAAAGGGAGGCTGGGGCATCTAGTCAGAACACTTCCAGGAAGAAGACAAAATAGATTGGATGAAGAGGTAACTGTGCTCTGCTACTATGTGTGACTTGTACAATACTTAATCTCTTTCTGAATGATTTTCCTCATTTATAAATGGAGTTAAAAGTGTGGATCCCACAGAATTATTGTGAGGAGCTTATCACAGTGTTCCCAAAAGAGCAGTAGGGACTACTGTAACTAATAATAACAACCCACTGAGCATTTTTTTCTGTGTTGGGAAGCCAAGCCAGCCAAGTGCTGTCGAGAAAGATTTTATTAATTCTCTTTCCCATCCCCCTCCCTCAGCTACTCAACATCAAACATTTATTCACAATTCAAAATGTGTTATTAGAATGAGTGAATCCTCCTCTTCCATTTTAGCTGGAATTAAGAAAAATGAGAATTATGAAGTTGATGGAGCAACAAAAGGCATAGAATTCATGCATGCTCTACTCATACACAGCAGAGGGGAGAAGTGTTTTGAGATTGATTCAAGTAGTAACCTTTTCTGTGAATCTAGGGAGAAAAAATACTTGAGAAATTTTTGTGGAAAACTTCTATTAGCTCCTTATAATAGGCATTGTGAAGATGCTGTCTAAAGAAAATCATAATACATTTATCAGATTTTCTTCTTCCACATCTAACTTGCTTTCCGTTTAGGGGAAATTTGACATTCCTAGTTGAACTCAAGGTGACTAAAGTACTATATATTTCCCGACAAATTTACAAACAACCCTAGTTAATTCAGCCATTTAGAGCGTATGCTCTAATTGGAATTTTGATGGTTCAAAAGCAGCTCTGTAGTATCAAGCTTTGAATGAAAACCAGTGCTTTAGAGGGCTTCACGTCAACGCAGTTTGTGAATCCTGAGGGGACATAAATACAATATCCTCTTCACTAGGACAAAACTCTACATGATGGCTGTGTTTTCTTTGGGCGATACTCTTGACTGGTTTGTATGATGATTTACATTGGCCCTGGGGACAGAACATTCAGTAAAAGTGACATAGTCACAAGTTAGCAATACTTTACTAACCTAAAATAAGTATGACGTAAAAAACCAAAAACCAAACCCAGTGCCACTGAGTTGATTATGACTTGTAGCAAACTGATAGAACAGAGTAGAACAGATCCATAGAGTTTACGAGGACTGCCTGGTGGATTCAAACTGCTGACTTTTTGGTTAGCAGATATAACACCTAACCATTACACCACCAGGGTTTGCAGTATGACAGAGCCAAGAAAAACTTGGTTATCCCAATGGATAAAGAATGGAAAACACTAGAATAAAACCAGATTTTTTGTTTTTTTGAGAGGAGGATATGGAGAGACCAAGGCAAATTGGAATTGCTAGGCAAATTTGGTAACGTAACTATCAAGATTCAGGGACAGCTTTGTAAAATATGCCTATGATCTAAATTCCCAACTCAAATTACCCAGAATGTGATTAGACCAAACCAAACCAAACCTACTGCCATTGAATTGATTCTAACTTAGTGACCCTATAGGATCGAGTAGAACTGCTCCATAGAGTTTACAAGGAACTCCTGCCAATCAAATGGGATTAGGAACCAGTAAATGAAGTGTGTAGAATCATGTCAGTTAAACCCCAAAGCCCATCGCCATTGAGTCAGTTCTGACTCAGAGCAACTCTACATGTCATGTTAGTTGGCTTACTGTTATAAATCTTAGTAGAGCGTACTAGGTAATTTGTAATATGATTGCTACTTATTTTTTTAGCTTTATCTTTCTCCTCTCCCTCTACAAACTCTAAGTTACTGTTGCTGTTGTTGAATTGATTCTGACTCGTGGCAACTCCACGTGTGAAGAGTAAAACTGCTCCCTAAAGTTGTCAGTATTATGATATTTTGGAATATTTTGCCAGACTCATTTTCCAAGGTGCTTCTGGGTGGGTTTGAACCATCAACTTTCATCTAGTAATCAATCTCTTAACAGCGCAAACCACCCAGAGATTCCCAAGTTTCTGCTAGACTGAAGTATTTGTGGCTTCAGAGTTTTCACTTATTTCTAATATAATTGCATTTGATAGACCTCTAAGCATAAACATATTCCCTCCTGATTCTCCCAGCCAGGAAACCCTGGTGGCATGGTGGTTAAGTACTACATATGCCAACCATAATGTCTGCAGTTCAAGTTCACCAGGCTCTGCTTGGAAATTCTATGGAGTAGTTCTACTACATCCTGTAAGTTCTCTGTAAGGTGGAATTAACTCAATGGTAAGGGGTTTGGTTTAACTTTTCTCCCAGCCAACTTCTATTCATCCTTCAGGTCTTGGCTTAGCCAGTACTTCCTCCAGGTAGTCTTCCCTGAGCCTTTAAGAGTGTATTACATGTTCATTTTGTCTGTCTCAGATATTTATTGACTAACTTTATCATAGCATTTATGATCTGTCTGTATATTTTTATTAGTTTTTATGTTTCTTGCATTTAGGAAATAGGTCTAACTTATCATTATGTTCCTCCAGATTCTAGTGAAGTGCCATAGTATATACTTAGTAATTTTGCTGAATGAATGAGAAAAGGATGTGACCTATTTGTCTTTGAGGTGTGTCATAGTTGCTAGGCATTGCTGAGGCTATAATATGGCTCAGATCTATCACCTTTGTAGATTAGCCTACATAAAGCCTATTGTTGCTGGTTGTTGTTAGGTGCTACTGAGTAAATTCTAACTCACAGTTATCCCATGTACAGTAGAATGAAACACTGTCTAGTCCTGCATCATTCTCACAATCTTCTCTATGCTTGAGCCCATTGTTGAAGCCACTGTTTGACAATCTACTTTCTTATGAGCCTTCCTCTTTTTTGCTTACCCTCCACTTTGCCAAGCATGGTTGCTTTCTCCTGGGACTGGTCCATCCTGATAATGTATCCAAAGCACATGAGACAAAAGCTTGCTATCCTTGCTTCTAAGAAGCATTATAGCTATACTTCTTTCAAAACAGATTTGTTTATTCTTCTGGCAGTCTGTGATAAATTCAATATTCTTCACCAATGCCATAATTCACAGACATAAATTCTTCAGTCTTCCGTATTCATTGCCCAGTGTTTGCATGCAGGTGAGGCAATAGGAAATACCACGTCTTATGTCAGGCACACCTTAGTCCTCAAATTGACATCCTCACTTTCCAATACTTTAAAGAGCTTTTTGGCCCCTGATTTGTCATAAAATTTCTTAACGGCTGCTTCCATGGTCTTTGATTGTGGATCCAAGTACAAGAAATTCCTTGACAGCCTCAAACTTTTCTCTTTTTATCATGATTTTGTTTACTGACCCAATTGTGAGGATTTTTATTATCTTTATGTCAAGATGTAATCCATATGGAAGACTGTAAGCCTTTGTTCTTTGTCAGTAAGTTCTTTGAGCTCTCTTCACTTTCAGCAAGCAAGGTCATGTCATCCGCATATCACAGACTGCTCACGTCATGCTCTTCTTCATATAGTCTAGTTTCTCAGATTATTTGCTCGGCATACAGACAGAATAAGTATGGTGAAATGATACAATCCTGATGTATACTTCTCTGACTGTAAACTACGCAGTATCTTGCTGTTCTGTTCAAACAAACACATCTTGTTCTATGTAGAGGTTCCTGTGATTGCAATTAAGTGTTCTGGAATTCCCATTCTGCATTAAACCTAGTCTATTTCAAATCAAATTTAGACTCTTTTACAAACTTCCTAAAGGTAAAAGATAAATTAGTCTGAAATATCAAGAACAATCTTCTGATTTGATTATCACTTGACCTAAGGAAAAGGGTCATGCTCTGCCTTGTTCTTTGCCTATAAGATACTTGGCTCTATTTAGATGATGTACTACTCATTTCTCAAGAGAGCTATTCCTTTTTGTTTTAATCATGTAGAAGTTAAGTACATTAGGCTTTTAAAAATATACTGTAATCTAGAGATGAAAACTGCTATGTAAATGATAGCTCTGAACTATTATCTTCAGCCACCTTTGGAAGGTTTGCATCTGAAAAACATTGGTTTTAAAATAAAATTATGCTCCATTCTAGATTCCTAACACATAATTAAAAAAAGATCTTTGAACCAGTAGGTTTACCACTAATGCCACACTTGTGTACCAGACACCGTCTTGTGCTGCTGTCTAAATAATTCTTTGTAGGGAGGAAAGATTGATTACCAACTGTTCTAATGGTTTGTTGTTATTAATTTAAATGCTGCATTTGTTTCAGTCATGATTGGTATGATTTTATGTTACAAAAACTGCCATTAACCTAGTAAAAAAAATGCAGTACCTCCATAAAATAAGCTTTCTAAAAGTCCAAACAAGGGAGGAAAAAAAGAAAAAAATCCCTTTGGTAAACCCTCTGAATAGAAAGTTTCCTACAGTTTTTGAACGTTAATTATTTCATGTTGGGATAGAATTAGTAAGATTAAACATTCAGTCCCATTACCTTACATTTTCATTATAAAAACATCATGTACATTCAAGTTTCACATTTACAACTCAAAAAAAATATTGATACAGAGGTTAAGTGATTATTTAGATATACCCAGTGAATAAAACTCAAAGACAGGGTATTAAATTAAGTCTCCTAAGTCTTTGTTGTGTATCTTATCCCATCAAGAACATACATCTACGTACATGCACTCATGGTGTTTTAATAATGAAAATGCAAGCTAATGGACTTGTGCACTTTCACACATGCACACACGCACACAAATACATGCATTAAGAGAGAAGGAGATTGTAAAGCAAATCATGTAGAAATAATAAGTTTTTGGTCATTATCAAAATAGATAAACTTGGAGAGAAACTTTTGGGAAACTGCTCCTTGAAAAATTTCTCATCATTTTTTTAATTGGAAGAAAACTGTAATCAACTATGAAAGACTCTATGAGATTCCATATGGGAACTTTGTGAAAAACAGATAGAAGCTCTAAGAGACCTTGAAAATCCACTGGTTTTAAATACCAAGCTGTGGCATTTTAGGATCCGAGACTTTTTTTTTTCTGACAATGCCTCTAAAATTTGTAATCAGGATATGTAACTAAAATCTATTTAAATACACTCACCATCTGAAGTCTTAGTCTTAAATTCCCTCCCTTTATTGTTAGATTTGTTAAGAATAAAGCTTAGTTAAAATGCACTGTTTAATAGTTAGACGAATGTGTGGCTTATTTAAACACTTTGTGTCCTATAAACAAATTGTAAAAAATCATGTTTATTATAGGGTTTTTGAAGAGTTCAAATGAAATATCCATGAAGCCCACTGCACACATTTAGCACACAATAAACGCTACAGAGATGGTAGTTTCTGTTGATAACATTAACAGTAACCCTACTCCTCACTTACTACCTCATTATCTGACATTTCACATTTATGACAGCTGTGGAAAAATTTTCACGTGGTGTCTAGAAAGGTCCAGGCCCCACACACATGGAACTTCAGCCAGGCCTAAGTATCCTTTGTGGTCACCCTGAAAAATAACCAGAAGCCCTAGTAATGAGTTGGCCTCAAGAGGGACAGCAGCTGACCCACCACAGGATGTTTCTCATGACTATCCTCTAGCTCAGTCCAGCACAGAGGGTGTAGAGAGATGACGGGACGATGCAAGGTGGTGGGCAGGTGGGGAGAGGCCAGATGGGGCTCTGAAGGTGCCAGAGTGGTCAGTGAGTGGAGGAGACAAGGGGGAGGAAAGGGTGCCACTTAGGGTGGACAGACAAGTGTGCCCTACAGAAATTCAAAGGGAACTATGTGTATTAAAAGGGTAACTATGAAGTGTTAGCTTTACTTTATTTCCTCTTTCAGCTTATTGCATAGATACATTCAAATACAACTTTCTTAAAGGTAGTCACATTAGGCACTTGTTCCAGTGAAGCTGCTATTACTTAAAATGTTTCTGGAAAACATCAGTGGGACCAGGCTACTGGTCTAACTAATAAGCGGAGTGAAAATGTATGTCTCGTTATTTCCTATCTACACCGTTTTATATTCACATGATATGGAATTTATTTCTGAGGGTACAAGTATCTTCTAGCCTCACTTATTGTAAACCATTTTGTTCTCAAATGGCTTTAGAAGACAGAACACAGTTTTGTGAACTAGAAGTGACAAGAATTAAGTTGGCACAGGACTGGGCAGTGTTTTATTTTGTTATATAGAGGCAGCCATGCATTGGTGCTGACCTGACAACTAATAACACCAACAAGCCGGGAGAACAGCATATATGGATGTGGGTAACGAGTATCTCTCTCAGTAATATAAGAAGTAAATAGTAAAAGATTTGGGTATTCTATACAATTTAGAGTATTCCTGGTCTCTTGTTAACTTCTCTATGACAATTTAGAGAAATAGATACCAAACCAGGTAGACTGGGTGCCTTTGTTTTTGTTCTCTCATTCATCCCTGCTGCTCTCCTGTGTCTCTTTCTTTCTTTCCTGTTGGCAGACTTTGCTTCCTTCTCTTGCCCAAGATACTGAATGGCTGTCATTGAGTCCTCTACCTTACAGCTCTTCAATTCAAGCAAGCAGAGAAGACCACCAGCAAATGTCAACGCCAACTTCTTGGAAAATGGAATTAAACTTGGGTCAGTGCTTCCATCTGGGAGGAAGGGTTTGTTTAACATGAGAGAAAATTTAGCATCTTCTGTACCCTTGCCTTGACCCTGTCAGGAAAGGGCACAAGTTTCGAAAAGCGTAAAGCATGATGTGGACTGGGAAGACAACTTGTATGATATCTACAGTCTTGTTCTCCATTTTGAAAAGATAGTTGCTGACATATAGTCTTCTCAAATATTTTTCCCATACTTATTACTGTGGGGAATGTGAAGTCAAAAACTTTTGCAGAGCAATGCCAATACCACCTACATTTTCCAAAGGAAATGAAGACGCTATGGTTTCTCTGACAAGTATCTTTCTCAGCTAGATGATGTCCAACAAATGAATCAATTTGGGCAAAACAAAGCCTTCCATGGCATCTTATAGTAGTGCTAAACCACCCCTTGACTGTCTTCCTCTTTTAGACACTTGCTCTCCTGTCATGGAATAGTCATGTACTCATCCCACTCAACACCAGCTCTCTCTCCACACACAGACTATTTTTTTTAAGTGATAGAACTTTGATTGTTAGCTAACATTTGTCATACTAGCTAATGACCACTGGACATTACTATAGTCTACAATTCATGCAGTTGTTAATAAATACTATTTTGAGATTCTGCTGGTGCCAGACATTGAGCCTGGCCCTGATGATCCCAGAGTGCTCAAAGTCTGATCCTCACCATTAGAAAGGTCAAAATTTAATGGATGAGAAAGTTAAGTAAACAAGTTATGAAGAAGTAGGAGATGAGTTTTAGGACAGGAGCAGGACAAGGTGCTTTGGAAGAATAAGACCTGAAGAATGTTGGGTTGAAAGTAAAGAGGAAAGCATAAATGAGGAAAAACACTGAATTGGGGGAACACATTGATTAAATAAATAGCTATGCATCAGGCTTTGTGCTGCACACTGGAGATTCACATAATCTATGAATTTCATTGAGTGGGAAGGTCCAGAGTACCCAAGTATCAGACGTATTTACAAAAGGGGTTAAGTGTCATGAAGGAGCAGTTGAGAGCAAAACGACCTAGTCAGAAGATGGGACAACTTATTTATTTACTTAGTTTAGCTGAAGAGGGAATAGACCCAACAGGCTAAGTGAGAGGGAGAAGAGGCGTTCAAGAAGGTCAGAGTGAGTGGAAAAGGTAGATCCAGGGGAGTGGGCACAAGGGGAAGTGGATAGGTGGGCATGGCCTGGTGGGTCAGGTTCAATATATTAGATCTACATAAAAGCAATAAAGTTCTAGCAGTAGCTTAGGCAGAATAGAGATGTGACTGCATCTGGTTTCTGAAAAGATCACCTTGGCTCTGTGGAGAGTGTATTGGTGGTTGAGAGTGTGGAAGGTAAGGATGTGGATTTAGGAACTAAATTCCCTTTGATAGAAGTCAAGAATTGTGTGAGTGTGCTAAGGTATAAGAGGCTAGAGATGTAAACAGAGGCCAGATCATAGAGCATATTTTAACAATATGGTAAGAGTAGTCTATGGTTAAAGCAATGGGTGATTCAGTGGTAGAATTTTCTTTTTGCATGCTGAAGATTCAGTTCTATTCCCAGTCAATGCACATTACGAGCAGTCATAAAGGGGGTTTGTACATTGCTGTAATACTGGCTTCAGCTAAACTTCTAGACTAGGAAGAAAGCCCTGGGAGTATATTTCTGAAAAATAAGCCAATGAAAATCCTGTAGATCACTGTGTTCCAATCCCTGAAGTAATCAGGGGAAAGGCATAGGACTGGGCAGCATTTTGTTCCACTGTGCATGAAATCACCATGAACTGGAAGCCACTTCTAAGATAGCTGACAACACTATATGACCAGGAGTGTATGATGCCACTCATTTCTTCTATATTTCCCAAATGCTTTTTGTATAAGACCAGGGCTTTGACTACATTTAATATCTTCTTTCCACCAAACCAGTTCCTCCAAGCAAATATGGCCTTATAAAAAACGAGAACTTAAAGAGTGTGTCTTTGATTATACATCTCATGAAATAGCTAATCCTAAGTGATTTGGATGGAGCCTACTAGGAAACAAAAATTATGAAGAGACTTTTCATCCTCCTCTTTTAATGCCAAGACTTGTCATTGTAATTATGATTCATTTCATAAGATAAACCTTTCCAGAAACTAATATCACATTAGCATTTGCATTAATTATTCTGATTACACGTTATCTTGAAAACACTCAACTGAAATGTTTGAGCCTTTCCTCCCCTTTATCTCAGCTTGTTTGTCAGGAATCCAGAGATGGTGCCAAATGAATGTCATTTCTCAACTCAAACGAATTATTTAGGCATTTTGCTATCTATGCTTTACCAGGGCAGAAATGCAAGCTCAGTGCAAGAATTTTCAAAAAATGGCAAGTTCCACATTTCTGAGAATGATTAAGCAGAGCCTGGGAGATGACCTGGGAGCATGAGGGTGAAGTAGATGTGCTGGAATGAATGTCCCTAAAAAAGTCCCTCCTAACCATTCCTTTCCATGATTTATTGTTGTGCTACAACACCCAAAGCTCTATCTCTAGATCTATCTTTATTTTAGTTCATAAATCTCTAGGAACTGAAACCTATTTATTTATTTCTTTCTCACTTGTGGTTATTTATTTTCTTTTGCAGAGTCTTACATGGCTCTTGTGCTTATCTTACTTATCTGGTTTATTTGGAGTGCATTTTTGTTTACCGGGAATTAGATGACGTTAATTCTGAGCTATTACAATGTGTGCTTTGCCCAGGCAGATGTTAGAGGGTGTCAAGATTCTGTTTCCACAAAATCAAGTTTCTGGGTAGGACCTCAATCCCTTTATTTTAAGCAAGAGAAATCTCAGAGTCTTCAGTCTTCGGGAAAAACAGTAAACGGTGTAACTGTTATCCATCCTAGAGACATACCTTACTGTAACGTGCAGAAAGTGAATAGATTTTAGAGATATACAGGCAAGCGTTGAAATTCCCACTTTACCTCTCAACATGTAGCTTTGGGTTACTCAACCTTCCTGTCTCTAATTCTTTATCTCTAAAATGAAAAGGTAGTATTTAACTTGTTACCAGTAGTATATACTTTTCAAGAACAATGTTTGGCACATGGTAGGCATGCAGAATGGGATCCACTATCGTTAATAATGGAAAACCTGGTAGCCTAGTGGCTAAGTGCTACAGCCACTAACCAAAAAGTCAGGAGTTCAAATCTGCCAGGTGCTCCTTGGAACTCTATGGAGCAGTGCTGCTCTGTCCCATAGAGCCACTACAAGTTGGAATCAACTCGATGGCAGTTTCTTTTTTAGTATTATTTTATTATTAACAACAATCTTCATGCCCATGACAGCAATCTCTGTCATATCTCCATTTCTTCTTCCTGTCCTTCTCTCTCCACCTCGTGTTGCCTGGAGTCATCTTTTTGAACTTTGTCTCTGATTGTCGTCTTGTCTCAACTACTGCTAGGGGAAGATCTGCAGGCCAAAACTGGGACTCATGGTAGAAAAGAGAAAGCTGCCTTTCTTTGGATTTACTCCTGAAGTTGGGGAAGGCACTGGTCTCTTCCTCGTCATGTTCTTCCCTAGAACCTTAGCCATAGTATGTATGGCAAATGTCTGAGAGTCTGAAAACCAATATGTGTCAGTGCACATGGGTGAGCCATGTGCCATCCCTTGTGGATAAAGACTTTGTACTGAGTGGTGATTCTTAAGAGATTAAGAATAAAATAAATAAAATTTTACAAGTAAAATTTTACAGTGTCAGCAGCAAAGGCAACATATAAACACCCCCTCCTTGAACTCCAAACTCAGTTTTTCACCATATCATACACACACTCCATTTGTACTGACAATAACATCTTGCTCATTCAACATAGCTGGAAGCAGACTGGGCTAGAATTAGACATAGACAGGCAACAGTTTAAATCTCCACTCCACCACTTAATGTGTAGTCCTGGGTTACTTAATCTTTCTGAGTCTTTAATTCTTTATCTCTAAAATGAAAATGTAGTATTTAGCTTGTTACCAGTGTCACAGTCCATAGCTTTTTTAACTGAGTTCTTACTTGCTTAAAGATAGCCTCAAATAGAATTTGAATCAACTGCTTTTTTTCCCGTAACTTAAATACATTCAACACCCAATTTCGTGCACTAATGGAGAGAATAATTCATAGTTGATGCTGGAATACATTGTATAATGGGTGTTAGTTTTCTGTAGATATACTTTTCTAATTATAGTGTGCTGAAGGCAGTGCAGCATTATAGAATGGGCAGCAGCTTAGGGATCAAGATGTCCAAGGTATTATTTTGTGTACACTGTCTACAGCATCTGCTGTTTGATATTGAGACGACAATTTGTCTTGTTAGAATTTTCCTGTTTGGGTGCATTCACATATATTTAGAGAAATATATCATATTAGGAAGAATGACTTCTAATGTCAGGATACACTGTATACACTTAACCTAAGGATCTTCAGCACGTGTCACAGAACCTGGAGTATAGTAAATGTTCAATTAGTGTTCATTGAACGAACGATGTGCCTTTGTCTCTGCTACTGAGTAGTTGTGCAACTTGTAGTAACTGACCCCACTTCTGTTTCTTATTTTCTTCCTCTCTCAAATAAAGTTTAAGTATCTCCCATAAGTAATAACAAGAGCAGTGATGACAATAATAATAATAATGGCAACAGTAATCATAGAAGCCGTTAACACATATTGCACATACTTTGTTAGGCATAAATCTATGCACTTTCTTGTTTCATTTCATTTCTTCCACACAACTTTATGCAGTAGACATTGTATCTGCTCAGTTTTGCAGATAGGGAAATGGAGGTCAGACTGATTTAAATAAGTTGCCCCTTCTTGAGACTTATTGTATAAGGAGTTTTGACTTCTCTCTTCATATCTGGGGTATATTAACCTGGCTTTTCATTCTCAGAGCACATCACCACTGACAAGAGTTGGAAGACGATTATGAACTGGCTGAGTGCAATCCAGAGCTCTGCAGAAGGAAAATATCATCAGGAAATTGTAAGTTCTAATGCAGATAACTGGGTATTGTCTCCCAACTTAGCTACTCAGGGTAGGCAGAGATATATCAAATAAAAAAAAGATATTCCTTGGATGAGAAAGGCATATGCCTAGGAATAACAGAAAAGAGAGGTAAGAGGAAACTGTAGATGGGGAGAAAGCATAACAGGAAACAGAAAGCTTAGGGCCCTATTGATTAGTAGTGCAAGCTGTGTGTGCATCTATATCCTTTACTGTATTACCTATGACCTTGAACAAATTCCTGAACCTTTATGAACCTCAGGTTTCTCATTTGTGAAATGGGGATAATAATAACCCTGATCTCCCTCTGTGGTTATAGGCAGGGATGTATGAAGCAGGTAAAATACTTAGCATTAGACTGGAGATTTAATATGTGCAGGGCAAATGTTAGCTGGAGACAGTATTAGTTCAGTGGGAGAATTCTTGTCTTTCATGCAGAAGATATGGATTTGATTTCAAGCCAATGCACTTCAGGCACAGACACCACTAACTTGTAAGTGAAGACTTACATGTCACTGTAATGCTGAGTACATTTCAAAAGAGTTTACAGACTAAAATAGACAGAGGCCTGGTGATTTAATTCTAGAAATTAGCCAGGGAAAGCACTATGGATTGCAATGGTCTAATCCACAACTTATGATAGAGAAAATGCTCATTACTCATGAAGGTTTACCAGCTTCCATGTCTCCAAAAGTTCTGGATTCCATGACAATTTGAAATTCTGTTCTGCATATTTTGCCTTTTGATCAGGATACTTCTATAGCATCTTCGATCAAATTATTCAGTCATGGTAGCAGGGCATCATCCAGTTCTTCTGGTCTCATGATAAAGGCAACAGTTATTCATGGAGACAATTAACCACATGTTCCATTTCCTCTTCTTATTCCTGACTCTCTTTCTTCTTTTGTGGCTCCAATTGATGGACATCACTGAAATAAAGACGATGGCAATCTGTCTCCTTCCAAGCAATCCCTAATAGGGTGCAGGGATTTTCCCATACAAGACTAAAACTGTGCAACACTGCCTTTCTTTTCCTGGGAAGGAATAATGCAGCCCAAATAAAAAATCATGAGAACACATTAAGTAGAGCACTCAGTCACTCTTTCCTGATATCATTAGTTCCTTCGTGGAGGTTTGAGGAACAGAGATCCAAACTGTATTTCAGCTTTCTCACACAAAACTCAGAGCTAAATGTTGCTGTGTCTTTTGTGTAGATGACATTTAACTTATTTTTATCTAGTATCTCTTATACAAAGTGTCTCAAATATTTTACAGTGAAAGAGATAAGAAATACAGTCAAGGTGGTTAACACATTGAGGGCAGTTACTGCAGGCAAAAAAATGGCAAAGCAATTTATAGAGAATGATACATGGCCGTGAATAATGGGCTGATTGGAATGCTATGCTGGTATACGCTTTGTTCATACAATATTTTGGGGTGGTAAAAAGGAAAATGTTCATAAATTTTGGGGAAAACACTTACAATGCATACATGGTCCTAGTAGATTGAGAATGATTAGATGATGACTTTGCAAAATACAGTAGAGTAAAAGGTGATAAGAGAAAGGTAATAGTTTAGTAGGAAAAAAAATATGCTCATATGAGTGACTATATTTCATTATTACATTTCTTTCTCCTTAACTTTTTTTTTTTTTTTTTTTTGATGGCATGCCCTTTCAATACTGAAATGCATGCTTGCTAATTAAGTGTGTTTCCATTTTTGGTTGGAAAAATATGGATTTTGAGAAACATAATTCAATAATACAAGTATCAATGAGGCAAATGGCTTTATGGCACCATTGATCTGCTATGGCAACATATCAATGATATACATACATACATACGTGTATGCATGTGTGTATGTATGTATGATTTATTGTGAACACTTTTCCACTAAGTTACGTGGAGAACCTGTAGTTTTCTAAAGACGACACAGAAAAATCAAAACGAACCCTTTAGGTCTCCCTAACTATCACATCAGAAAACTATAATTACATTTGTAATCCTTATCTCACATAAATAGGGAAAAAAACAAAAGTTTACAAAAGTAACCCATCTGGGAAACATCACCTAGTAACATGCCCAACCTGCAAATCAATGAGGCTGCAACTCTGGTATACTGAGCTCATCCATTTCAAGTGGGACCCATCTTGACACCAATACATTAAAACCTTAATAACATCTTACCTCTGAGATCCAGAGGTGTAGAAAGTGGCTGATATACCATTAACCCATTAGCAACAGAAGTGAAACAGTCGATGAGAATGCCCAGTGAACAGTAAGTGTTAGTCAGGACTAGAGTTCCTACTTTATCATTCTGGACAGAAATTCATCTGATCAAAGTCAGACCATGGCCAATAAACAGAAGAAGAGATTAGAAATTTCTGTCACGTATTCAGCCAGGAGTCAAAAAATGAGAAGTTTCAAGACTTGCTCTCCCTTACTTTGGACATGTCATCAAGAAAGACCAGTGGCTGGAAAAGAGAATCATGGTTGGTGTCATGGATTTAACTGTGTTTCGCCAGAAAATCTGTGTAGCAATTTGGCTGGGCTGTAGTTCCTGGTATTCTGTGAGGATCTGTGAATTCCTACCTCTATGACGTTAATGAGGTTAGATTGACAGAAGTTGTGTTGGTGGGACAGGACTCAAGCTTATGTTGGTTTGTTTTGAGGAAGTCTCTTAAGACAGAAAGGAGAGAAGCTAGCAGAGACATTTGGTGATCTCATACCACCAAAAGACAGTGCTGGGAGCTGATTGTGTCTTCTTGAAAGGACTGAGGTCCCTGTGCCTCAGAAGCTCCAGTCCAGGGGAAGATTGATGACAAGGACCTTCCTCCACAGTCAGCAGAGAAAGCATTTCCCTGGAGCTTTTTTTGAACTTTTAGCCTACCGGATTATGACAAAATAAAATTTATCTTTTTAAGGCTATCTACTATGGTAATTCTGTTAAAGCAGAACTAGATAACTAAAATAAAATTTGGTACCAAGGAAGTGGGATGCTGCTGTAACAGATACCAAAGATAGGAAAGTGTTTTTTTTTTTTTTTTTTTTTAATTTGTTTATTTAGTATGACTGAGAGAAAATGTACATTCCCGTATAAATTTACATGCCCACCTATATGCAGCTTCCACTGCTCTCCTTGTCCGGTGACAGCACACTATTCCTTTCTGCTCCGTACATGTCTCATTCTCCTCTTTTCCCCTCCTCTCTACCCACTCTCCTTCCTCCCGCCAGAGGTCAGCAGGATGACATCCTATAGATGTATAGAACCATAAAGTGCATCCAATATATAGTCACTCTGCATTGCCAAGTCCAATCCATTCCTGTCTGAAGAGTGGACCTTCGTTATGATTTATGGACAAGGGCAGCATCAGGGCCAGGGGCCATGCTCCCAGGGGAATCCTGAAACCACCGGACCATCAACTGAGGTCTTTTAGTGGGGATCTCAGGGTGTGCCCCTTTTTATTCTTGTGTTACCAGTGAGACTCAACTTAGTGAGCTCCCTCGCGGCTATCACTGGTGGTGGCTGGGCACCATCCAGTTCGTCCGGTCCCAAGTCAATGTAGGCACCCACTCATGTGGGTCTCTCTATCTTCTGGGTTGTCTTTACCCTATGTCATTTTGGTCCTCTGTGAGCATCCGTTCCTGCTCAGTTGAGACCATTTGCTGTGTCCTCGGATGGCAGCTTGGCAGCTTTTAAGACCCCAGATGCCACTCACCAATGTGGGGTGCAGACAGTCGTCTTAGCAAAACGCTAATTGTGCCAACTGGCCTCACTTTCACCTAAGAGCATGGTTCCCTGCCCCCTGCCCCAGCTACTCTAGCCTTGCAATATTGAGTTAAGATGGAAGGAGTACTCAACTTATGTTGAAGTCCACTTAATACTGTTCTTGTTTCTAATGTGTGCTATCACCGATTTCACCCAACCAGATTTCGAGCAACTATCTGATCTAAACCCTTCCCCCCCTTCCCTCCCTCCCTCCCCTCCCTTGCAGCTGTCAAAGAGTCTTTTCTTCTATACATAAGTCTGTTTTTGAGATCTTATAGTAGAGGTCTCATACAATATTTGTCCTTTTGTCACTGACTACTTTCACTCAATATAATGTCTTCCAGTTGAAACCAGGTCATGAGATATTTCCTAGAGTCATCATTATTCTTCATCATTGTGTAGTGTTCCATTGAGTATACATACCATAGTTTACCTATCCATTCTTCTATTGTTGGGCATCTGGGTTGATTCCATCTTTTTGCAATCGTGGACTGTGCTGTGATAAACATTCTGGTGCATGTGGCCATTGGTGTGAAAAGCCTTGATTCTGTAGGATATATTCCAAGTAGTGGAATTACTGGGCCAAATGGTATATAAATATCCATTTTTTTAAGGAAGCGCCAGATTGCTTTCCAAAGAGGCTGGACCGTTTTGCAACCCCACCAACAGTGTAGGAGAGTTCCACTTTCTCCACAGCCTCTCCAGCATTTGTTGTTTTGTGTTTTTTGGATCATGGCCAACCTTGTTGGAGTGAGATGGTATCTCATTGTAGTCTTGATTTGAATTTCTTTAATAACTAAAGATTGTTAATGTGTCCACATGTGCTTTTTTGGCTGCCTGGATCTCCTCTTTAGAGAAATATCTGTCCATCTCCTTTGCTCATCACTTAATTGGATGATTTATCTTCTTCTTGTCAATATTTTGTAGTATCTTATAGATTATGGAGATCAGGCATCCGTCTGACATAGAGTTGCCAAATATTTTTTCCCATTCTGTAGGTGTTCTTTTAATTCTATTAATAAAGTCTTTGGAGGAGCAAAGCTGTTTGATTCTTAATAGTTCCCATTTATCTATTTTCTCTTCTGATGACTGTGGTTTGTTTGACAGATTTTGAAGTCTGTCCACTTTGTGTATTAAAACTTCCATTGTTGTTCCTACCTTTTCTTGGATGAGCTTTATCATTTTAGGTTTGATATTTAGGTCTTTTATCCAGTTGGAGTTGGTTTTTGTATAAGGTGTTTCAGTTTCTTGCAGATGGATATACAATTTTGCCAGCACCATTTGTTGGATACTGTTTTTACCCCCAGTTTAATGTCTTAGGGCCTTTGTCAAATATCAGTTGTTCATAGGCAGATGGTGTCATCTCTGTGGTCTCAATTCTGTTCCACTGATAGATCTGTCTGTTCTTATACCAGAACCAGGCTGTTTTGACCACTGTGGCAGTGTAATACATTCTAAGGTCGGGTAATGAGAGGCCTCCCAGTGTGTTCTTCTTCTTTAGTAGTACCTTACTTACCCGGAACTTTTTCCCTTTCCAAACAAAATTGGTGATTTGTTTTTCCATCTCATTAAAAAAAGATGCTGGAATCTGTATTGGGATTGCATTACATAAGTAGATTGCTTTAGGTAAAATAGACATTTTCACAATGTTAAGTCTTCGTATCCATGAGCAGGGTAGGTTTTTCCATTTATCTGAGTCTCTCTTAGTTTGTCGTAGTAAAGGCTTGTACTTCTCCTTGTAAAGGTCTGTCATTTCTCTGGTTAGATTAATTCCTAGGTACTTTATCTTCTCAGGGATTGTAGTAAATGGCATTGATTTGATGATTTCTTCATTGACAGTCTCATTGTTGATATAAAGAAATCCTACTGATTTACTTATGTTTATCATGTATCCTGAGACTGCCAAACTCTTCTATCAGTTTGAATAGTTTACTTATAGATTCTTTGCGATTCTCTGCATATACAACCATATCACCTGCAACAGGGAGATTCTGAGTTCTTTGCCGATGCAGATGCCCTTTATTTCTTGGTCTTGTCTGATTGCTCTGGCTAGAACTTCTAGTATAACGTAGAATGGGAGAGGTGAGAGTGGTCATCCTTGTCTAGTTCCTGTTCTCAAGGGAAAGTCTTTCAGTCTCTCTCCATTCAGTATGACATGGGCAATTGGCTTTGTATTAATGGCCCTTATTGTGTTGAGGAATTCGTCGTCTATGCCTATTTTGCTAAGAGTTAGCAAGAATGCGTGTTGGACTTTATCAAATGCCTTTTCTGCATCAATGGACAAAATCAGGTGATTCTTGTCTTTTGTGTTATTTATGTGGTTCATCACATTAATTGTTTTTCTGATGTTGAACCAACCTTGCATCCCTGGTATGAATCCCACTTGGTCGTGATGGATTATTTTCTTGATATGTTGTTGTATTCTATTGGCAAGAATTTTGAAGATTTTTGCATCTAGATTCATGAGTGATATCGGTCTGTAGTTCTCCTTCTTTGCTGGATCTTTCCCTGGCTTGGGTATCAGGGTTATGCTGGCTTCATAGAATGAGTTTGGGAGTACTCCATCCCTTTGTATACTGTGAAATAGTCTCAGTAGTATTGGAGATAACTCTTCTCTAAATGCTTGGTAAAATTCTTTGGTGAAGCCATCTGGGCCTGGACTTTTTTCATTTGGCAGTGTTTTGATGACCTTTTCAATCTCTTCCTTTGTGATGGGTTTATTAAGTTGTTCTGCTTCATGTTGTGATAATTTGGGTAGGTGGCATGAGTCAAGGAATTTGTCTATTTCCTCTAGGTTTCCAAATTTGTTAGAGTACAGTCTGTCATAGTATTCTGTTATGATATTTTTTATTTCTGTTGCGTCTGTGATGACAACTCCCCTCTCATTTCTGATTTGGGTTATTTCCTGCTTTTCTTTAGTAAGTTTAGCCAGTGGTTTGTCAATTTTGTTGATCTTTTCAAAAAACCAGCTTTTGTTCTTTTCAATTTTTTCAATTGTTTTTCTGTTCTCTAATTCATTTAGCTCTGCTCTAATCTTTATGATTTGGTTTCTTCTGGTGCCTGAGTGGTTCCTATGTTGTTCTCTCTCTACTGGTTCAAGCTGTAGTTCCTTGATTTGGTTTCTTTCTTCCTTCCAGATGTATATATTTATGGAGATAAACTCACCTCTGATCACTGGTTTGGCTGTATCCCATAGGTTCTGGTAGGAAGTGTTTTCGTTCTTATTGGAATCCATGAATTTCTTTATCTCATCCTTGATTGCAGCTATAACCTGTGTTTTTTTGAGCAAGATGTTGTTTAGTTTCCAAGAGTTCCACTTTCTATCTCTGTTTTTTCTGCTATTGATTTCAACTTTTATGGCTTTATAATCCGAGAAGATGCTTTGCAGTAATTCAATGGTATGGGTTTTGTTGAGAACTGCATTATGTCCCCACACATGGTAATTCTGGAGAATGTTGCATGTGCACTGGAGAAGAAGGTGTGGTTGTCTGCTGATGGGTAGAAAGTTCTGTATATATCAATGAGGCTTAGTTGGTTAATTGTGGCAATGAGGTCTTCTGTATCTTTATTGAGCTTTTTTCTACATGATCTGTCCAGTATTGAGAGTAGAGTGTTGAAGTCTCCCACTATTATTATTGAGTCATCTAATTCTTTTTTGAGTATAGTCAGTGTTTTTTGATGTACTTAGGTGCTTTGATATTAGGTGCATAAGTATTTAATATAGTTAAGTCTTAACTGTGTACTGAACCTTTCAGCAATAAATAGTGTCCATCTTTTTCCACCATGGTGGTTTTTACATTAAAATTGATTTTGTCTGAGATTAGAATTGCCATACCTGCTCTTCTCTGTTCATTGTTAGCTTGATATATATTCTTCCATCCTTTAATTTTCAGATTGTTCCTATCTTTAGGTCTCAAGTGAGTTTCTTGCACACTTCATATGGATGGGTCATGTCTTTTGATCCAAGATGTCATTCGATGTCTGTTTACTGGAGCATTCAGTCCATTCACATTCAATGTAATTATTGGCAGGTATGTGTTCATGACTGCCATTGGGATATGTTTATTTTTGTGTTGATGTTTTCTCTGTTGTTCTTATTAGTCTGTTCTGGGACTTTTTTTTTGTGAGTTGATTTTTCACCTTTTTCAGAGCTGGTTTTGTAGTTGTTGAGACTCCTGTGTTATGTTTCTTGAAATGGTATGATATGTCTTTATTGTGCTTTACAGCTGCCCCTATGCCCCTTAATAAACCATATATAAACCCAATTTTACTTACTACCAGTCTTGTCATCTTCCTCTCCATCTGGAAGTACTATAATGACTGCAGTATATCCCTCTTTTTAATATGATGGCACCATAGTTTTCACGATGATCACTGGATTGCTTCTTTCCTTATCAAAGCTGTGAATGACTTTGGAGCCTTCCCTGAGTAGAGTTTTGAGTAGTGTG
The DNA here is from genome assembly GCA_028571685.1 of Heterohyrax brucei. Classification (NCBI taxonomy): domain Eukaryota; kingdom Metazoa; phylum Chordata; class Mammalia; order Hyracoidea; family Procaviidae; genus Heterohyrax; species Heterohyrax brucei. The sequence goes on from CM053141.1 coordinate 180,291,657, forward strand.
TCATTCTAAAATATAAAGTTAGTGGTTTCATTCTTCTAAGCCAGAGTCAAGAACTTCTTTCACTATTTCTTGTAGTTTGGGTTTGGTTTTTACAAAGTCTCTGAGTTTCTGTTTATCTGGGAATGTCTTAATTTCACTTTCATATTTAAAAGATAGTTTTGCAAGTTATATAATTCTTGGTTGGAAGTTATTCTCCTTCAAGGGTTTGAATGTGTCATGCCACTGTCTCCATGCCAGCATGGTTTCTGCTGAGAAATTTGAAGACAGCCTGCAGGGTTACCCTCTGAATATTAGCTTTGCTTTGAGTCTTGTTGCCTTTAAGAGTTGCTGCTTTTGTTTCATTTTGTTAAGCTTGATTATAATATGTCTTGGAGTCTTTATTTTGAGATCTATATTGGGTGGTGTACGATATGCATCTGAGATGTCTATATTCTCTTCCTTCATGATTTCTGGGAAGTTTTCTTTCAGCAGCTCAGCAACGATATTCTCTGTGTTCTCAGATGTCTCACCCTGTTCAGAGACTCCAATTGATCGAAGGTTGTTCCTCTTAATAGAGTCCCACATGCTTCTTAATGCTTCTTCATTTTTCTTATTTCTTTTTTCTGATTTCTGCTTGTAGACGCTGGTGCCAGTAGCTGTGTTTTCCAAGTCAGAAATTATTTATTTCATTTGTTCCATTCTGTTTTCTTGGCTTTGCATGGAAGTTTCTATGTCTTTGATTTTGTTCTTGATCTGCTGGATTTCAGAGTATTGGTGTTCCATCAGATCAAACAGCTTGTTTAATGTCTCCTTTTGTTCTGCAGCATTTTGTATAAGGTCTAGAAGGGCTTTGTATATAATCATTTTGTATTCACTTTCTGATGCTTTCATAAAAGTCTCTTCATTTGGAAAACCCCTTGGTTGCTTTGTTTGGGAGCCTTCTGAAGCCATGTGTGATTTCTTGTATGCCACCAGTGTCTGTTGCTTTTTGGGTCCCATGTGAGTAAGTAGAGGCTTCAGTCCGTGAGATCCAGGGCTAGCCAGGAGTGGGAGTCAGCGAAAGAGCGGAGATTTTCCGCTTAGTGGTATGAAGTCCAAATTAACAGCCTTGTGCCGTGTCCTCAGGCTGATTAGGTGACCATAAGGCTCCTTTTGATTGTTGATTCATGTCTTGGTTTCCTGAGGGGTATAGGGAGACATGTCCTTAGTCTGCCATCTTAACTCCGCCTCCAATCTGGAAGTGATTTTAAAGCTGTGAATGGATAGAAGACTCAGAAGGAACTGAGGAGAACCCTTAATGCCAAAGAAGGTGTAGATGATGAGAAACAGCAGAGCACCAGAGGCAGCGGCAACAGTAAAACCAGAACAGAGTGAGAAAGGCCTGGAGGTGACTCATGGAGTGAGAGAGCTGAGTGCCTCTGCAAACAGGTTGCCTGGTAGAGTGGGGTGCCTTGGGCACCTGAATTTTTGGAGCTAGGCTTACTGACTTACGGAGAGACAGAACTAAGTGCCTGTGTGCAAGAGGCTACCTGGCAGAGTGAGGTGCCTCTGGGTACTCGAATTATTGAAGCTATAGAATTTTGGAGCACTTGCCCCAGTGGGGCAGATGTGGGTTTGAGGTCCAGACCATGAGGACTTAGGAAGCAGAAGTTGAAAAGTCAGACAGCATGAGAAGCAGAGCCACATCAGTCTCATAGGTATAACCATGACCTCAGGGGTTTGAAAGGGTGGAGCCACAGCCTCTGATGTTTCTAATTATGGAGTTGCCACTCATGTGAACTTGGAAAACTGTGTTAATGAATCTGAAGGAGCAAGAGTTGCTGTCCTAGTGGGCCTGGAAGGCAGAGCTGTAAGACAGGGACAGGAGTGTTCCAATCATAATTGGGAAAGTGTGGCCAATACCTGGAGTCTGGAGGGCAAAGTCTACTGTGTAAAATGTTTCAGATAATGGAAGATTATTTTCAAAGCTTTGAGGGGTCTTCTGATGTGTTTTATTGATTTGCTTGTTGTCAGTTTTCTCCCATTTGTAATGGAAGTGTCTAACTTGCACCAACCTGTTCTACCACTGTGTTGTAGAAGTAAATAACTTGTGTTCTAGATTTCACAGATAAAGAGGAATTTCTGGATTTTGGACTTGTACTTTTGCCAAAATGGGGTGAATAAGTTGTGTGTGCTATAAAGATATGATTTTTTAGAGAATAAAGGGTGCAACGTCATGGATTGAATTGTGCTTCCCCCAAACATCTATGTAGCAATTTGGCTGAGCCGCAGTTGCTGGTATTAGGTGATAGTCCTCCATGTTGGAATTTCTGCCTTTATTATGTTAATGAGGGTGGATGGAGAGCAGTTGTATTGGAGGGACAGGATTCAATGTATAAGTTCGTTTTGTGCCTGGGAGCAGTCTCTTGAGACATAAAGGAGAGAAGCTAGCAGAGACATTTGGGGACCCCATACATCAAGGAAGAAAACAGTGCTGGGAGCTGAGCATGTTCTTTGGAAAGGACCAGGGTTCCTGCATCTCAGAAGTTCCTAGTCCAGGGAAAGATTGACAACAAGGACATTTCTCCAGTACTGGCAGAGAAAGCCTTCCCCTGGAGCTGACACCCAGAATTTAGACTATAAGCTTACCGTACTGTGACAAATAAAATTTCTCTTTCTAAAGCAATCTACTCTGTAGTATTTCTGTTAAAGCAGTACCAGATGATTAAAACAGCTGGTAAAGTAGATAGCAAAAAATGAGGGAAACCCACAATAAGATGGATTGACAGAAATTCCACAACAATGGATTCAAACACACCAGTGATCATCCAGATGGCGTAGGACAGGGCAATGCTTTGTTCTGCTATATATAAGGTCACCATGGTTTGGAGTCTATTCAATTTTAACCAATAGCAGCAGCATGAGAGAAACATGGCTAAGACGGAGCCCAAAAGGTAACACAATCTATCCCACAGCTCCAATAGAGAGGAGGTACAAAACTCACAATACGTACACACCTATTAGGCAGAGAAGCAGTGTTTTGTGAAGACCTTAAGCACTCACTTGCTCTCTCAACCAGTCTACCTGCTTGATGATTAGTTGGGGCATAGAAGGACGAAGACACTATTGGACTGTCCCTAAAGCCGATAGATTTTGATGCCTTCACTGTTTCCCGTCTTCTTCACCTAGAAAGAGCAATGCTATATTGTTATGGAGTCTATAGCATACAACTTGTATATGATAGGTTTTTTAAATTTATTATCTCTAATAATCATCACCCCACAGGTGTTTATTCTGTTCTCCACATGAATTCTTAGAGTCTGAGAGAATAAATAGCTACCCAAATGCACATATGGTAGTGACTGGTGGAACTAGAAACAATGAAGTCATTATTGGAGGGCTGGGTTAACAGTTCTGACAAATAAGATTCCAGGAGTTCCTTTAGTCAACTGTAATGTGGTTGTAAAACTTATCTTCACTTTACAAAACATTCTCTGGGAAGTGCAGGAGTGCAAAAGTCAAAGATTTGAGGTCCGATGACGTTATTGTCCCGTATGATTTATTAGGTCATAGAGAAGTTAACGTTTTAAGCTTCCCCTTGTTTGTCTGTAAAATGTATTGTGTTTACATAGGATTATATATGGAGGTTGTATTGTCTGTGAAAGTCCTTTGACTATGATTACGAGTTGTATGTGTAATTATTTTTAATTACAGAGTCTTGGTCAATATTACATCTCTTTTCTTCTTTTGTTCACATGAATCTCCAATTAAATATAATGCATCTTATTCAAGATGCAGAAATCAAAATGCTTAATCTAACAAAAGCACAAAATAGAAACTTGCTCACGCTAACATAATAGATGAAGACTTACTGTAAGGATAGTGAGTTTCTTGCAAAGCTTAGAGGTAAGCTGTTATTAGAACAGCAACCAAGAACCTGGGCATGTTCTCTCCTTTTGTCCTTTTCCTTCAGCATCTCTGTCTTTCAGACAGCTCCTTAATTCTTTTTGTTTATAGACCAATGTCTCTGTCCTTTTATGCATATGAGTGTGCTGTCCAGGTGACAACTGTAGCTCGTAAAACCTACTTGACCTTCCATTTTGGCTGTCATAGAATAACAGCATCCATCTCTGTATTTCATTGCCAAATTCACAAGAGATACTGGATGATGGGCTCAGATTAGTTTAGTTGTTAATCTCTGTGTTCAATCACTGATAGATAAATGCTCAGTCTCCAAGGTGCATAAGGCTGCCTTTTCTTGGGCTATGATGGGATATTTTTCAAAAGATAAAATTTTGAATAGGAAGAAGAGAATTGTCATCTCTTCTTGAGATGTGCTCTTTACGGTACATTTAATGAGAGAAACACAAAATTGCCACTCTATACAGAAATTCTTTTTCTTTTGAAACTAAAGAAATAAAGATTAAAAAAAGTAAGTGACTTTTATCAATATTATCCATTGTGGTCAAGTCAATTTTGACTCATTGCGACTCTGTAGGACAGAGCAGAACTGTCCCTTAGAGCTTCCCAGGCTACAATCTTTATAGAAGCTGACTGTCACAACTTTCTCCTACACAGTAGCTAGTGGGTTCAAATTATGAACCTTTTGGTTATCAGCTGAGTGCTTAATGCCTGAGCTACCAGGGCTCCTTTTATCAATATTATTCAGGCATAAATGCATCTAATCACATCACTGTTATGAGTCCTAATGTCATTAGGGAGCCATAGTAAGATATTTTGAGCAACAGACATTATTATTTAACTGAGCAGTCCATACCGACTTCATACCTCAAAATCACAACCTCCCGGGGAACTTCCATAGTTCTAACATTCTCTGATGTTGAAAACATCACTCTTGGGATATTAGGCCTCCATAGACCAGTGAGCTCAAAAGATATGAATGTGATGTTCCTATTCATTCAGACACCTGTAGAGAAATCACTGCAAAGAGTATTAAACCATTCGCATTTAAAATACATAAATGAATGATTCTTTAAGGATCATAAAATTCCTTTCTCTCTATTGGCAAATCCATTATTAAAAGTAGGACAGTTGCCACAGTTTTTAGAAGCTGAGTTCTGCTCCAGGATATGGGCTCCTTGCCAGGGCTAAGCAAAGGGCAGTAACTTAGAAAAGGCTAATAACTGTGAAATGTTATTACATTATTTGGACACTTCTCTGGGAGAAACTAATAGCAGTAACTTTAATGTGTGAACTGTCGGGTTACAGAAGTGAACAGAAGTGGATTTCTGTCTATTAGTAACTCCATGGGTAGCAATTGCCCTGTGTCAGGAACCTATCACAGTCTGTAGGTTCTCGGGTTACCCCTAAAAACTGCCACCAGCTCTTTTCCATCTCACTGCATTTCCTGTCAGATCTATGTGAGTATAAGTGAATTTGTAAGCGTTGAGGCTGAGGCCCTTGGGATTGATTTTTGAAATTTTTAGAAAAGTTTGAACCTCTGTCATGAAAAAGAAGTTGAGAGTGAGAAATAGTCATGAAGTCCTTGGATGGCACAAATAATTAATATGCTCACCTGATGACTGAAAGGTTGGAGGTTCAAGCTTGCCCAGAGGCCCCTCAGAAGAAAGGCCAAGAGATCCACTTCCAAAAGATCAGCCATCGAGCATTTTCTCAAGCACAGTTCGATTCTGGCCCACATGAAGCAACCTTGAGTGAGAGTTCCCTCTATGGTAACTGGTTTATGTTAGTATATACCCTGTGAGGCAGCATCTCAATTCTGGAAACCCTGCAGGTAAGTGGTTAAGAGTTCAGCTGCTAACCAAAAAGTCAGAGTACAATTCTGCTAGGTGCTCCTTGAAAAACCTATGGGGAAGTTCTACACCATCATACAGAGTTGCTATGAGTCAAAATTGACTCATTGGCAATAGGTTTGGTTTTGGTTTATCTCAGTTCTATTTTCACTGAATATTGTTAGAAGTGGCTTCCTGGTCAAATCTACCTGGAGGAGGAGCAAACACCTGACCAAAATAGTTCATCATGTTCTATCTGGAAAGCATTTCCAAAGATGTTTCTTAGTGATCTACATAGACAATGCAATCCCAATACAAATTCCAGTGTGATTTTTTAATGAGGTGGAGAAACAAACCACTAATTTTGGAAAGGGAAGAAACTCTGGATAAGTTAAGCACTACAGAAGAAGGTGAACATTGTGGGAGGCCTCAAACCACTTGACCTTAGAACCTATCACACTGCCAAAGTAGACAAAACAACCTGGTACTGGTGCAAAAAGAGACATATAGACCAACAGAACAGAATTAAGACCCTAGAAATATCACCATCATCTTATGAACAGTTGGTATTTGACAATGGCCCAAAGGTTGCAAACTGGGGTAAAAATAGTCTCTTTAACAAACGGTGTTGGCAAAACTGGATAGCCATCTGCAAAAGAACTGAAACAAGACCCACACAAAAATTATCTCAAAATGGATCAAAGACGTAAAATCAGACCAACAATGCAAGTTCTAATACACGGCTTAGACACACTACAAAATCTGACCAACAATGCACCAACAAAAGAAGAGAAAATAGATAAATGGGGACTACTAAGAATCAAACAATTATACTCATCCAAAGATTTATTAAGAGAGTTAAAACACTAACTACAGAATGGGAAAAAAATACTTGGCAGCTACATGTTGGATTGACATTTGATTTCCATAATCTACAAGGTACTGCAAAATATCAGCAAGAAAAAGGTAAATAACCCAGTTAAGTGATGGGCAAAGGAGGTGAACAGACACTTCACCAAGGGAGACATCCGGGCAGCCAAAAGACACAGGAGGAAATACGATTGTTAGCTATTAGAGAAATCCAAGTCAAAACTGCAGTAAGATACCATCTCACCCCAGTAAGGTTGGCATTATTACAAAACAGACAATAAATACAGGAGAGACTGAGTGGATAGATTGAAACTCTTCTACGCTGCTTGTGGGATGGCAAAATGGTACAACTTTTTTGGAAAGCAATTTGGTACATCCTTAAAAAATTACAAGTAGAAATACTATATGATCCAGAAATCCCACTGCCTGGAATATATCCTACAGTCACATGAACAGATATATGCACACAAATGTTTATTGCAGGCACTGTTAACGATAGCAAAAAGATGAAATCAACCTAGGTGCCCATCAACAGATGAATGGATAAACAAGCTATGATTCATATACTCCATGGAACAATATGCAATAATAAAGAACAATGATGATTTTAAGGAAACGTCTCATAATCTGGTTTCAACTAGAAGACACGCTGAGTGAAATCAGTCAGCAGAAAAAGGACAAGCATTGTATGAGACCTCTGCTATAAGGACTTAAAAATAAACAGGTACAGAAGAAAAGACTCTTTGATGGCTACAGGGATGGTTAAGGAGGGAGAAGGTTGATCACAGATTAGATAGTAGATAGGAATTTGATTAGGTGAAAGCAGTGACAGTATGCAGTAGAGAGCAGATCAGCGTAACTGGACTACATCATAAACTGAAAGTTTTCTAAACTCAATTCAATATTTCAAAGGATAAAAGAGCAACCATGTGGATCTAGGGAGCGTGTTTTCAAGGGACATTGAGGCCAGCTGGCACAACTAGTCTTTTGTGAAGAGAGCCTTCTGCATCCCATATTGGTGAGTGGCATCTGGAGCCTTAAAAGCTACCAAGTTGCCTATAAGGCACATCAAATGGTACCAAGTCATCTGTAACAAATGATGACTGAGAACAACAAAGACATGAGTTAAAAAGAGCCCACAAGACAGAAGAACCCATGTGAATGGGTGACTGTATGAGCATGAGACCAGGAGAATCAGACGGTCCCTGGCCATCACCAAAGGCAGCCACGATGGGGCACACAAGATATAGTCCTTGAGGCAATATGAGAAAAAGAGAAGTGCAGCTCAAGCACGCTACTAAAAGTCCACAATTGGTGGTCTGCAGCCTCGAGAGTCCCCTGGGAACTTGGTCCCTAGACCTGCTGCTGGCCCTGACCAGAAATCAGTACTTATGTCAACTCTTTGGACAAGAATGGACTGGACTCAGGGACACATTGTGACCATATGATGTGTGTGCTTTATGGTTCCATTCATTTATAAAAGGCTGTCCTACTGGTTTATTTCTAGATGGGAGAGGAGAGGGTGAAGAGGAGGGGACAGGTGCTCATTAAGAGATGTTAGAGATACAGAGTGAATAGGAGGATTATGCTGTCACTGGGTGAGGAGAGCAGATGGAGCTGAAGATAGGTGGGCATGAAAAATTGATTTGGACTGTATAGTTTCACTTAATCACAAAAAAGAGAGAAGAGTTTAAAAAGAAGAAAGATGTTTGTTAGGTTGTTTTAATATTTTAAATTGAGGACATTTAACTTTGAGAGCTGCACAGGGGTCCTTTTTCATCATGTTCACAGAGCTGTAGAAAATGTGAGAAACAGAGAGGGAAGAATGAAACAGATGTACAGGAAAGGAGGCAAAGAAATCAGTTTATTATGCTCCCAAAAAGAGAGTGCAAGTTGGAGGGCAAGCCTACTCCCTGATGATTTTCCAGGTTCTAACTCCTTGTAAAGCATTTTCCTCCTTCAGGTGCTGGGAGATAATCTTGAAATATTCCAAAAAAAAAAAAAAAAATGCATAGCAAACAAAAGTAAAACAAATAAACAAAACCTCAAATTATTCAAATGTGAATTCTAGTGGGTTTCTGTTACTTTTGACCAGAAAAGCATTTGATAAGACAAGTGAGAATTATAAACAAATGAGAATGAATGAAAATTAACTGAAGAGGCTTGTTATAAGATTTCAAGACTTCATGCTTATATTTAATTTGTTCTTCAAGGAAAAGCTTTGAACTTTTCATGTTAAAGGCATAGAAAGTTGAAAGAGAATTTTTTGAGTTCCTTTTCACCAACATAGCACTAATCACAATCTTAATTTGGGGGTAAAAATTACCAAACTGACTTGAAAAAAGTGTTGCAAAGTTAATACTTGAATTGAGCAGACCAGTAGAGTTTTTTCCTCCTTAGCAGTCATGTAAGTCAAATGAGAGAAACTATCTCAAAACAGAGCCCAATCTCTTAACCACAGAAATCATGGTCCTGGGAAGGAATTTGTTTCATGCAGGGTGACTGCTTATGATCCTAATCATTCATGAGTCAGTCTGAAGAGAACTTTCAGCAAACTCACTGTCCTGGGTGGAATTCTGTCCCCCCCCCAAATATGTGTATCCATGTGGCTGGGCTATGGTTCCCAGTATCTTGTGACTGTCCCCCATTTTGTGAGTTTCCTATGCTGTATGTTAAAGGATTAGAGTGGGACTGTAAATCCCTTCATGGGATTGCCTCCCTGCTCCACTGTAATGGGAATTTTCCCTAGAGTATGGCTTGCCCCACCCTGAATCCTTTCATCCTGCGAGAGATGAAAGGAAAAGGAAGCAAGCTGAGAACTGGGAACCTTGCACCATCAAGCAAGCAGCACCAAGAGAAGAGCACGTCCTTCAGACCTGAGGTTCCTGCGCCAAGATGCCCCCTGGACAAAGATTGATGCAGTACTGGACTTTCTTCCAGAGCCGACAAGGGGGAGAACCTTCCCCTGGAGCAGACATCCTGAATTTGGACTCATAGCCTACTAGACTGTGTAAGAATAAACCTTCCATTGTTAAAGCTGTCCACTCTGTGATATTTCTGTTAGAGCAGCCCTAGCTGACCGAAACACTCACTATTTACCAAGAAGGAACACAAACTGTTGGGGTAGGTGTATTTGATGTTACAACTATTTATCCTGAGATATAAAAGGAAGAATCACAGTCAACTGGCTTAATTTTTCATGTAAAATCAGTGTGGTGATCAAGAGCCAAAAGGCTGTTAGTAGTATAATGGGGAAGAAGTTTAATGGGGGAAGGCATGTTTTCTACATGAAAAGCCAGAAACAGTTCCTAGAGGAGAAAAATGATGTCTTTGATATGGGTTCAGCTCTATAGCCTATGAGAAAGATTATTACTAATTTTCATGAGCAGTGATTGTTAAGCAGAACCAGACTAACCAAGTCTAACCAGTGGAGATTTGATTTGGCATGGGGGACCCACAATTATCATCCTTTGTGATTCTAGGCACCCCCCTACCATGCTGAAGGAGCAGAAGAATATCCTGAGAACATTCTCCTAAAATCTAAAGTATTGTTTGCCCTTGCAAAATGAAAGAAAAGAGAAAAACAAGGAGCAAATCTCCAAGGAAAGAGGTAAAATCAATAGCTTCAGGAGGCAGTGGAAATGAAACCATGGACTGTGGAGACAGAAGCCAAGAGTGAATGGTGCTGTTTGCTTGTGGCATCAGAGGAAGGAGAGTCAGAAATAGACGAAATGAAATCTGTAGCTAATTTCCTCCATGAAAACTACCTCTTTTTCTATGACACTAGAAGAGTGGGATGGTGTCTGGCTACAATTACTGAGCATTTTGATCAAAGAACCAGTGGAAGATTTTTTATCAAAAGGGGAAACATGCAGAAAAACATTTCAAATTCTTACAAAAATTCAGATTTTATGGAACAATAGAGGCTAGATTAACTCTAAAAACTATTGCCCTGAGATAATCTTTAAAATTTAAAAGCAAAAATATCCCCAGAACTGTCCTTTAAGCCCAAGAATAGGGTACCTTGGTTAGTAAAGGTTTATCTTGAGCATTAGACTCTTTTTAAGGAACGTCTACATGGTAACAAATTAACAACAATTCAAGAATTAAGAGAGAAAACTTAAGGAAAAGTACAAAGCAATGCTACTGTCATATACAGCCACTTCTAATGGAATTAGCTTTGCTATTCCCCAAAGCATTCTGGTGATTACTGCGAGCTGAACTCAGCCTGAATTACAAGGCTAGGAGCTTTGTGGCTGGGCTGGAGACAAAGGCCAAAGAACACTTTGTCAACAACAAGAGGACTATTTGGGACTGGATGTGCAGGCCCTGGTAATGCTAGCTTTGGAAGACTTAAGAAAAAAAGCAATGAATCTTAGCTACAGCAATATATGAGCTTGTGCCCCTTCCTAGGTACTAATGAAGTGCTACTTGAGTGTAGACTCCACCCTATCCCACCACCCTGTACATAAGTCTGCTGCAATAAAGTCATGTATCTTGATCTCTAGTTCCAGAGTCTGTCTTTGCTTTCTTAGCACCACAGAGGACCTTGGAACCAGACACCTTACTTAACAGAAAATAAGTGTATGTTAATGGAATAGGAATAACTCAGAAACAGGGGATGAGAATGGTTGTACAACTTGAAGAATGAATTAAACGTGTAGAAATTGTTGAATTGGTGTAAGTTTTCAGCAAAAGTAACAATAAGAAGAGGAGGGACGGTATTTAGCCACTAGCTGCTGCAAAAGCCTAGTTCTGGGAGCACCACCTTGCCACTCCTTTGTGAGTCAATAGACCAGCTAAGAAAGTTACCATAATACCTTTCTGAGATTTTCTTATTCCATAAATAAATTGTTCATTGTATTCTGTGGAATAAATTGATAGGGACAGGCTTCGTTTGATCAGCTCTATTTCCTGTAAATCAGTAACTCTTAAACTTTAATGTATGTACAAATTATCTGGGAATCTTAGCAAAACATAAATTGTGATTCAGTAGATCTAGCAAGGGATCTGATGTTTTGCCCCAGGAATGCTGATGCATTAACTTTAGAAAGTTAAGACTTTCCAGCTGGTGACTGACAGAGTGTCAGAGTGACAGAGGGCTTGGAGGAAGAATTGTCTTTCCTTACTCTTGAGGCTGAAACTTCCACACTGTGGAAGGAGGGAGAAGAGTCAAGATGCTGGGGAATGTGTGACTGAATTTGGAATCGCCCACGGAGTTGCGGAGTATCGTCTTTTCAGAACCAGAAAAAGAAGCGGCCTTCTACACCAGAGTAACCTTGTCATTTGTCGGAGGTTGTGATGATTGTTAAAACAGGCTTGATTTGAAAGAAACCATCTTTAAGTCTCAAAAAGTGGAAGCCTACTCACACACAATTCTGTGTTCCCTTTCTGAATCATGAACTCTCTTCGAATAGTACAGAGAATGTCTCTGTCAGACATAAAGTGGGGATCTTGCATCACTGCTCAAAAAGTCACAAAAAAAAAAAAAAAAAAAAAAAAACACTAAGGATGAGTACAGGTCCTGAAACCAGGTGGATTTTTTTTTTTTTTTTTAATACTCAGAGAAGACCCTGACATGAGGGGAAAATGTCTTCAGAATAGCCACAGTTCTCCAAAGAAAGAGCTTATTTATATTCCTCCTTGACTGTGCTGTGGAAACACTGGTGTCATAGTGATTAAATGCTGCAGCTACTAACCAAAAGGTCAGCAGTTCAAATCTACCAGGTACTCCTATGAAACTCGATGGAGCAGTTCTACTCTGTCTTGTAGAGTTTTTATAACTCAGAATTGACTCAAAAGTACTGGGTTCGGTTGACTATGCTGGAAATTATGGATTGGCCATAATCGTCTGCATTCAGGAGATGATTCAATATTAGTTACAAAAAGTTTTTTTTTTCTTTTTTATGTGGAACAAAATAAAATAAAAATATGGATGTTGTCTTATTTTGTAAAAGGTAAGCAGCATAATAAAGATAATAGTGGTAATAGGTGATTATATGTGTTAGGTTTGTGCTAACCTGTTTCCATGGAGAATTTTATTTAAACCGTATAGTAGCTCTTAGGAAGAGGTATTAGTATTATTATTACCTATTTTAGAGAGGAAGAAACCAAGGAATAATGGGCATGAGCTTTCCAAAATCACAACACAGAGTCTGATTGCAGTCTGCACCACTAATGGTTATACTCTGTTTTCCTATACAAGAGTGATTAAGTCGTAAGTGGGGTCTTAATCTTTATTTCCAAGATAACTGTGTTTTCTCACACATATACATCAATCCACCTGATGCTATACTCCTTTTAGGTTTTAAATCACATGGTATATGAACAAAACAATTTTCTGCACATTTGGGTTGGGAGAGTTCCTAGAATGTTTAGGGCAATATGTTAGGCATTTTACACAAATGGAGGCTAAAGTATTCCCTCCCAGTTTTAGTTTTAAAATAACAATATTTATATTTCTATTGAGTATTAATGTAGTCATTAGTGTGTCCCAACTAGGTAAGTGCTTAATGCACCTAAAACATGAGTAGTAAAACGATAAAATATTAATGGTGATGATTTTCAGGTGATATAGCTATTGGGTAGTGAACATTTTCCTCTTTATATACCTGTGTATAACTTTTTTTCAAAGTAAGTACAAATTTCTTGCATTTGAACTTAAATATATACAGATCAGTAATTATAAAAAAGGGTTAGTGGGCTTACAGTGTATAAATACTGTAATCTGTGTAACAATAATAACACCCAAAAAGAGAAAGAATAGAGCTGAGTAGGACCCACTGATTACTAAGGAGGGTACTGTTGAATTTCCAGAGCCTTTGTAGCTTCTAAATTTCTTCCTGTTATTGATTTTGAATTTCACTCTATTGTGGCCAAAAACATATTTCATATGATTTCAATCCTTGCCAATTTATGATCAAACATGGTCTTTCCTGAAGAACTCTCCACGTGCACTGAGAAAAATGTGTACTTTGTTGTTGGAGCATTGTGCAGAGTTCTGTTAGGTCCAGTTTGCTTCCGGTTTCATTCAGTTTTCTATTTCTGTGCTAATCCTTTTACTATAATGTGTTCGTGCCTTTGAATCTAAGGAGTGTCTTTTGTCTCAGTATAGAATCAAATCCTGCCCTTTTATCTATTATGCCAATCTCTGCCTTTATAGGAGATCATTGAGTCTGTTGAATTTTTGTTGTATTTAATGTAATTACTCATATGGAGTGTCTGTTTTGTTTTCTATATTTCCTTCCCTTTTTTTTTGGTTCCTCTATTTCTGCATTTCATCTTTCTTTTGTGTTAAAGAGATATTTTCTAGTGTACTACTTTATTTTCCTTGTTTCTTTAACAACATTTTTGGGGTTACTTTCTGAATGGTTGCTCAAGGGATTAAAATTAACATATTAATCTACACCAATCTAGTTAAGATTAATACAAATTTAATTTCAGTGAGGTGAGGGCAGAGAGTAACTTCCTCTACTGTTGTAGTTAGGTACATTGGGTCAGTTGTGACTCACAGTGGCCCCCTGTACAACTGAAAGAAACACGGCCTGATCCTGCGGGATCCTCACAGTTGTTGCTATGTTTGAGGTCATTGTTACATTCACTGCATCAAGCCATTTCCTTTAGGGTCTTCTCCTTATTCACTGACCCTCACTTTGCCAACCATAATGTTCTTCTCCAGAGGCTGGTCCCTCCTAATAATGTGCCCAAAGTATGTGAGACGAAATCTCGTCGTTCTGGGGTCTCTTGGCTGTCCTCTATTGTAGAGGAGCTCTATCTTGTGCAAGCCAAGGTTTCATTCCAGGTGGAAACTGTAAGTAAATCCCTGGTAGTTCTCCTGCACAATCGAAACTTTTGATGATTTAGTTTAGTTCTTTATCATCTCACAGAAGGGGTGGTAGATTAATGAATTGAAACATATCATGCAGAGTATTTTTGGTTTCTAAGCAGCAAATGTATGTTAAAAAAAACTTCCAAAAGTAAATCTCAAGAGAGATTTCATATGCCAAACAACTTTAGGGGTCCGGTAGATAAATTTAGCAATGATTATAGTTTTGATTTGTGAATATTTCTTTGTCTTAAAAAACAAACAAGCAAACATAAAAAAATGAACTACCTTTCTTTGCTATACTCAAAGATAAGTTTACCGTCAATGCTCAGGAGCCCCAGTGGCACAGTTGTTAAGTTCTCAGCTGCTAACTAAAAGGCTCGTGGTCCCAACATATTGGCCAGTCCATGGGAGAAACACAGAGCTAATTGGCTTCAGTCAAGAGTCACAGCCCTGGAAACCCTAGAGAGCAGGTCTGTGCTGTCCTACAGGGTTGCTATGAGTCGGAATAGACTCAAGAGCAATGATTTCTTTGCGGGGTAGCTGTTATATCTGAAATTATTAAAAGCTTTTCAGCCATATACACACTGAGTAGATTCCATTGAAAAAGAATTAATGTTATAGCTTTATTGTTTGGAGTGTAATCCAAAAAGAAATGGATTTACTGAACAAGCACATTACAAGAAATGTCCCTCGGAATCTCTGGGGATTTAAAAACAAATGTGACTTAATGAGTTAGATAAATGATGAAAGCAGTGTAATTTTTTTTTTTTTGTCTTATATTTGTGTTACCAAAATTTAGGGACTTTTAATAGCAGTTCAATGTAGCATACATTATTACGTGTGATAATTGGAAACAAAGGAAACAAAAAGTTATAAAGTTCTTCTTTCCTTGCTGAAAAAAGTCTCTCCAATATCTAGTTTTTATCTTATTTGGATCTAATATTCTCAAGAATAATGTGTTACATCTAAATACTGTATTGAAACTTGAAACATCTAGTCTTGGTCTTGTTACATCTCCAGTGTATTTTCTGTCTGAATTCTCAGTGTTTAAACCTTTTCCATTTCAGCTTTTATCCCATCTACCGAATACTTGAACTTTTTAGAACTGCCTTTAACTTTGTTATTGATCCTCACAGTGTCATTCTGAAGTGGATGCTTGGGTGTTATAGGCTGTAATCTCCCCATTTAACAGGTGAAGAAACTGAGACCTGTATCTGTTAAGTAACTTATTAAATCATAACTGATTACCTAAAGCTGTCATTTTCAAAGGCAGGCCACTTGTCAACTGGGTTTCATTCTTTCTTTTTTTTTAATATATGTATATTTTTTTTTATTACGGTCAAGTGAGAATATACAATCCCATATAAATTTGCATACCCGCCAATGAACTGCTCCCACTGCTCTCCCTGCCTGGTGACAGCACACTCCCCTTCTCCATTCTGTACACATCATATCCTCCTAAAAATCACCTATCCCCTCCTCTCTACCTACTCCCCCACCTCCAGTAAGAGGTCAGCCAGATGACATCCTATAGATGCACAGAACCATAAAACGCACACAGGATATGGTCACTCTGTGTCACCAAGTCCAATCCATTTCTGTCCAAACAGTTGGCCTCCATTATGATTTACGGACAGGGGCAGCATCAGGGCCAGGGACCATGATCCCAGGGGAAACTTGAGGCCCCTCGACCATTAATTGTAGTCTTTTAGTGGTGATCTCAGGGTGCACCCCTTTTTATTTTCATGTTGCCTGTGAGACTCAACTTTGTGAGCCCCTTCATGGCTATCACTGGTGGTGGCCAGGTACCATCCAGTTCTTCCAGTCACAGGTTGATGTAGTCACCCACTCCTGTGGGTCTCTCTGTCTTCTGGGTTCTCTTTGGCCCATGTCATTTTGATCCTTGGAGATCATCCGTTCCTGCTGAGTTGGAACCATTTGGTGGCAGTTTGGCAGCCTATAAGACCCCAGACACCACTCACCAACTTGGGGTGCAGAAGACGCTCTCAGCAAAATGCTAGTTGTGCCAGTTGGCCTCGATTTCCCTTGAAAGCATGGTCCTCAGTTTCCTGCCCCAGCTACTCTGGCTTTGCAATATTGGGTTAAGATGGGAGGAATAATCATGTTACGTTGAATTCCAGTTAAAACTGATCTTCTTTCTAATGCGTGGTGCCACTGATTTCACTGAACCAAATGTCTATCAACTATCTAATCTATACTCTACCGTCTCCCTCCATCCCTTCCCACCCTTCCAGCCCTCAAAGAGTTTTTTCTTCTATGCATGAGCCTGTTTTTAAGTTCTTATTGTAGGAGTCTCATACAGTTTGTCCTTTTGTAGCTGACTACTTTCACTCAACATGATGTCCTCCAATTGAAACCAGATTATAACATGTTTCCAAAATCATCACTGTTCTTTATCACTGCATAGTGTTCCATCAAGTAGATACACCATAGTTTACCCATCCACTCCTCTGTTGTTGGGCATCTGGGTTGGTTCCATCTTTTTGCTACTGTGGACTGTGCTGCAATAAACATTTGTGTGCACGTATCAGTTAGTGTGAATGGCCTTGACTCTGTAGCATATATTCCAAGCAGTGGAATTACCAGGTCAGATGGTCTATTTCCAGCTTTTTAAGAAAGTGTAGGACAGTTCTACTTTCTCCACAGCCTCTCCAGCAGTTGTAGCTTTGTGTTTTTTGGATTAAGGCCAACCTTACCAGGGTGAGATGCTATCTCATTGTAGTTTTGATTTGATTTTCTATAATAGCTAATGATTGTGAGCATGTCTGCATATGTTTTTTGGCTGCCTGGATTTCCTCTTTAGAGAAGTGTTGGTCCACCTCCTTCGCCCATCACTTAATTGGATTATTTATCTTTTTCTTATTGATACTTTGTAGTACCTTATAGATCATGGAGATCAGATATCAGTCCAACATATAGTTTCCAAATATTTTTTCCCATTCTGTAGGTGGTCTTTTAATTCTATTGATGAAGTCTTTGGATGAGCAAAATTGTTTGATTCTTAGTAGTTCCCATTTATCCTCTGTTGGTTGTGGTTTGTTTGACAGATTTTGAAGTCTGTCTGCATTGTGTATTAAATCTTCCATTGTTGATTCTAATTTTTCTTGAATGAGCTTTATCATTTTAGATTTCATATTTAGGTTTTATATCCAGTTTGGGTTGGGTTTTGTATAAGGTGTGAGATATGGGTCTTGTTTCAGTTTATTGCAGATGGATATTTAATTTTGCCAGCACCATTTGTTGAAGAGGTTACTTTTACCCCAATTTAATGCTTTAGGGCCTTTGTCAAATATCGAGTATTCATAGGAGGATGGTGTCCTCTCTGGATTCCCAATTCTGTTTCATTGACCTATCTGTCTGTTTTTGTACCAGTAGCAGGCTGTTTTCACCACTGTCACAGTGTAGTAGCTTCTAAAGTCTGGTAGTGAAAGGCCTCCTTGTGTGTTCTTCTTCTTCCGAAGTGTTTTCCTTATCTGAGGCTTCTTCCCTTTCCAAACAAAGTTGGTGATTTGTTTCTCCATCTCATTAAAAATGTCACAGGAATTTGTATTGGGATTGCATTATATAAGCAAATTGCTTTCGGTAAAATAGACATTTTCATGATGTTAAGTCTTCCTATCTGTGAGCATGGTAGGTTTCTCTATGTCAGTCTCTGTTAGTTTCTTGTAGTAAGGGCTTGTAGTTCTTTTAGGAAAGGTCTGTTACTTCTCCAGTTAGATTTATTCTTAGGCATTTTATCTTATTGGGGGCTATAGTAAATGGTCTTGATTTGGTGATTTCTTCCTTAATAATCTCATTGTTGTTATAAAGGAATCTTATTGATTTATTTATATTTATCTTGTATTCTGAGACTTCGCTGAGCTGTTCTATCAGCTTGAGTAGTTTCCTTATGGATTCTTTAGGATTCTCTGCATATACAATCATATCATCTACAAATAGGGAGATTTTTACTTCCTGTTTGCCAATGCAAATGCCCTTGATTTCTTGGTCTTGTTTCATTACTCTGGCTAGAGCTTCTAGTACAATGAACAGGAGAGGTGACGAGGGGCGTCCTTGCCTCGTTCTGTTCTCAAGGGAAACTGTTTCAGGCTCTGTTCATTCAGGATGATGCAGACAGTTGGCTTTGCATAAGTGGCCCTTATTGCATTGAGGATATGACAAGTATTCCTATTCTGCTGAGTTTTTAGTATGAATGGGTGTTGGACTTTATCAAATGCCTTTTCTGCATCAATAGGCAAGATCAAGTGATTCTTGTCTTTTGTGACATTTATGTGGTTGATCACATTAATTGTTTTTCTGATGCTAAACCAGCCTTGCATCCTTGCTGTGAAACCTAATTGGTGGTGATGAATTTTTTTTTTTTTTTGATATATTGTTGTATTCTATTGGCAAGGATTTGGTTGGAGATTTTTGCTTCTAAATTCATGAGTGATATCGATCTGTAGTTCTCCTTTTTTGTTGGGTCTTTCCCTGGCTTGGTATCATGGTTATGCTGGCTTCATAAAATGAATTTGAGAGTATTCCATCCCTTTCTATACTGTGAAATAGTCTTAGTAGTGTTGGAATTAACTCTTTTCTAGAAGCTTGGTAGAATTCTGTGATGAAGCCATCTGGGCCAGTGCTCTTTGGGGTTGGTAGTTTTTGGATGACATTTTCAATCTCTTCCTTTGTGATGGCTTTATTAAGTTGTTCTGCTTCACTTTCTGATAATTTTGATAGCTGATATGAGTCAAGGAATTTGTCCATTTCCTCTAGGTTTGCAAATTTGTTACAGTACAGTCTTTCATAGTATTCTGTTATGAGATTCTGGATTTCTGATGGATCTGTTATGACAATTCCCCTCTCATTTCTTATTTAGATTATTTGTTTCCTTCCCTGTTTTTCTCTGGCAGGTTTAGCTAATTGTTTGTCAGTTTTGTTGGTCTTTTCAAAAACACAGCTTTTAGTCTTTTCAATTTTTTCAATTGTTCTTCTATTCTCTAATTCATTTAGTTCTACACTAATCTTTATGATCCTTTTTCTTCTGGCCCCTGAGGGGTTCCTCTGTTTCTCTCTACTTGTTCAAGCTGTAGGGTTAGATCTTTGATTTGGGTTCTTTCTTGCTTCCGTATGTGTACATTTATGGAGTTAACTTACCTCTTAGCACTGCTTTAGCTGTATCCCATAAGTTCTGGTAGAATGTATTTTCATCCTCATTGGAATCCAAAAATTTCTTTATTTCATCCTTGATCTCTTCTATAACCCATGGCTTTTTGAGCAAGATGCTGTTCAGTTTCCATGAGTTCCACTTTCTGTCAATGTTTTTCTGCTATTGATTTTGACTTTTATGGCTTTGTGGTCTGAGAAAATGCTTTGCAATAATTCAACGGTATGGATTTTGTTGAGAATTGCTTTATGTCCTAACAAATGATCTATTTAGGAAAATGTTCCATGTGTGTTGGAGAAGAAGGTGTAGTTCTTTTTATGACAGTGAGGTCTAGTTGGTTAATTGTGGCAATAAGATCTTCTGTGTTTTTATTGTGCTTTTTTTCTGGATGATCTGTCCAATATTGACAGTGGAGTGTTGAAGTCTCCCACTTTTACTGTGGAGTGATCTGTCTGGCTTTTGAGTGTAGTCAGTGTCTCTTTGATGTATTTAGATGCTCTGAGAAGCCCTGTTGGTGTAGTGGGTTAAATGCTACCACTGCTAACCACAAGGTTGGCAGTTCAAATCCACCAGGTGCTCCTTGAATACTCTGGTGGTCAGTTCTACCCTGACCCTGAGGGTCGCCATGAGTCAGATCTGACTCTACAGCACTTGACTTGGCTAGTATTGGGTGCATAAATATTTAATATTGTTAAGTCCTGTTTGTGTATTGAACCTTTCAGCAATAACATCCATCCTTGTCTATGATGGCGGATTTTACATTAAAATCTATTTTCTCTGAGATTAGTATTGCCACACCTGCTCTTCTTTGTGTATTGTTAACTTGATATATATTCTTCCATCCTTTAATTTTCAGTTTGTTCATATCTTTAAGTCTAAGGTGAGTTTCTTGTAAGCAACATATGGACAGGTCATGTCTTTTGATCTAAGATGCCACTCGTTGTCTCTTTACTGCTACATTCAGTCCATTCACATTCAGTGTAATTATTGATAGGTATTTGTTTAGCATTGCCATTGCAATATGTTTATTTTTGTGTTAATGCTTTCTCTGTTGTCCTTATTATTCTGTTTTGGAACATTCTTTTATAATTTGACTTTTCACCTTTTTCAGTGTTGGTTTTGTGGTTGTTGAGACTCCTGTATTATGTTTATTGATTTGATATGTTGTCTATCTGACTCGACAGCACTTGGCTTGGCTATGTTGTCTATTTACTGTGCTTTGTGTGCTCTTGTGATCCTCCTTAAAAGTCTCTGGTTAAACCCAGTTTTAACTACTACAAGTCTTATTAACTTCCTCTCCATCTGAGAGGACTATAATGACTGCCGTACATACCTCTTTTTAATATCATGACGTCATAGTTTTCATGATATGATCACTTCCTTAATGTTACAGCTTTGATTGAGTTTAGAGGCTTCCCTGAGTAGGTTTCTGGATGATGTGTCCTGTATTTCCTCCTAAAATATAAAATTAGTGTTTTTTTTCTTTCTCTGTTGTTCTTATTAACATTATCTGCCACCTTCTTCTTTGTGAATTGATTTTTCATTTTTTCAGAGTTGGCTTTGTGGTTGTTGAGGCTCCTGTATTACATTTGTTGATATGGTATGTTGCTTTTTTATTATACTTAACAGCTACCCTTATGATCCTGCTTAATACAACATAGATAAGCCCAATTTTTATTGACACCAATCTTGTCAACTTTCTCTCCATGTCAAAGGACTATAATGACTGTTGTACATCCCTCTTTTTAATATGATGATATTATAGTTTACATGATAAGATCACTAGATGATTTCTTTCACTATTATAGCTTTGATTGGGTTTGGAGCCTTCCCTAACTGAGTAGGATTCTGGAGAATGTGTTCCTCTAAAATATAAAGTTAAGAGTATTGTTCTTCCAAGGCAAGAGCTTCTTTGAGTATTTTTTGTAGCTTTGGTTTGGTTTTTACAAAGTCTCTGAGTTTCTGTTTATCTGCAAATGTCTTGGTTTCATTTTCCTATTTGAAAGATAGTTTTGCAGGATATCCACTTCTTGGTTGGGATTTCTTCTCCTTCAAGGCTTTGAATGTGTCATCCCATTGTTTCTGTGCCAGCATCGTTTCTGCTGAGAAATCAGACAAAAACCTACAGGGATTCCCTCTGAATGTTAGCTTTGCTTTGAGTCTTGCTGCTTTTAAGAGTTTCTGCTTGTGATTCATTCTGTTAAACTTGATTATAGTGTGTCTTGGAGTCTTTCTCTTGGGATCTATATTGAATGGTGTTTGGTAGGCATCTTGGATATCTATATTCTCTTCTTTTAAAATTTCTGGGAAGTTTTCTGTCAGCAGCTCAGCCACAATACTCTCTGTGTTCTCAGGTGTCCCACCCTCTTCACAAACTCCAATTAATCACAGATTGTTCCTCTTAATAGAGTCCCACATGCTTCTTAATGTTTCTTCATTTTTCTTGTAGCTTTGTTCTGATTACTCCTCATAGATGCTGGAGTCAGTAGCTCCATCTTCTGAGTTAGAAAGTCTGTTTTCCATTTATTTGGTTCTGTTTTCTTGGCTTTGAATTGAATTTTCTATCTCTTTGATTTTGTTATTGATCTGTTGGATTTTGGAATACCTGTTATCCATCAGATCAAATAGCTTGCTTAATTTTTCATTTGGCTCTGCTGCATTTTGTATAAGGTCTAAGAAGACTCTCTATATAATATTTTGGTACTTGCCCTCTGACAGTTTCTGAAAGGCTTCTTCATCTAGGAAGTTCTTTGGATCTTTCTTCTGTGGGCCTTCTGAAGCCATAGGTGAATTCTTTCTAATGTTCTGGTGCAAAATTTGTTGCTTTTGCGACATCTAGAAGTTGTTTTGTTTCTCTGGTGTTACTTTAACAGGATCTGTCTGAAAAAGAAGTTGATAATGAGACACCTCTATGTAGTCCAGTGACTTGGCTGAGTAGAATCTCTAGCATAGCAGGCTCCAACTCCTGATTAGCTAACACACAGCCTCACTTACAGAGTCACTGTGGAGCCCTCAGCTGACTCTATAATGAGAGACAGTAAAGGTTGGAGGAGAAGCCATCTGGTTACACTGCAGTTATTTCTCTATTGAAAGGTGAAAGGTATCTGACAGCTTCCAAAATTAGCCAGACTTTCCAGCGTGCAAGTGCCTCTTCCCAGCTGATAAACTAAACACCTCTATATCAAAGACTGCTTTACTGCTGGAAAAGCACTCTCTGGCAGGCACAGCATCCCAGCCTGGGAATTAGCTCCTGCTGAGGCCTCCTTTCAAGGAGAACCTGGTGGATTTGAACTGCTGACCCTGTGGTTAGAGTCGGATCACACTTGAAGGCACTTGGCTTGGCTGAGGCCTCCATATAAGAAACTCCGCCACTAGTGAATTAAGATGGCACCCCCCGCAAGCTCCCCCAGCCACCTGGGAAAAGGCTATTCAGTGGCAGAGATTCGGAGATTCTGAGAGAGGTTAGACGTGACAAGTTACAGATTCCAAGGCCACGCTCTTAAAATGTGGTCACTCCACTTGCTGATCTCATCAGCAGTGTGTCTGAGTCTTACTGCCCATCACCTCAGCTCCTCCCACTAGCTAATATGGAGGGGGAAGAAAAAACGTTAAAATGGAAATTTACCTTGAGTTCATGAAAGCTGGGACACAACAAGGGCAGTGGTCTGAGAAAGAAGTAGTTTCCCACTCAGGGTATGTAGACCAAATAGAGAGCTCTATGCTGTGTCCTAGGGCTCACTAGGTGTCCAGAAGACTCCAATTACTTATCAATTCAGGCCTTGGTTTCCAAGGGTTCAGGGAGACGTGCGTTTAGTCCATCATCTTTGCTCTGCTTCCCTCAATGAGTTTCTCAGTTTCTAAAGTAAACTTGATTCAACTCCCAGTTCCTCCCCTGTAAGAACCTATAACTCTTCGTATAATTATAAACAATTTTTCAAAGTCTTACTTCTTTGTAGTGTTGGCTGCCTGGGGCGCCTCTATCATGCATATGTTATCTCCAGTTTGTCCTGCAGTCATCTGGTTTAAAAACACAGGCTTTTCTTTCCTTGCCCTTAAATTCCACTACACTGGCATTTTTCAAGTGTAGAAGTTATGCTTATACAACAGTTTCTGAAAAGCCATGAAAGACTTCAAGAAACCTTTTCATTGACACTTTAAGGTGACACTTTTTAAGGGAACTTCTTTTCCAACCCATTTTTGTATTCAGTATTTCACATACAATGTAGCTACCCTTCAAACTCTGTCATTTCCTCCCTCATCAGACTCCCCAGCTCTCTGTCTAAATTTAGATAGGGTATGTTTTCTCCTCCCTGACTCAGCATTTATAAACTAGATTATTTTGTTTAATTTTTCTTTTCACGTATTTCTTGGAGTCAGTACAAATAGGAATGTCCTGAAGCTGACTTTGCAGACAAGATTTGTAACTCCTTGAATGTCTTTCTGTATTTTAAGCAGGTAGATATTCTCTTCTTTTAGTTCACTCCTGTATGTATCCCAAGTACCTAATACAATGTCTGGCACATATTAAGATTCCCTTAAATGATGAAAGGAGAGAAATTGAGATTCAAATCCAGGTTGTCTAATTTTAAAAGTTTCTCTTTTTCTCCTGTCATTTTTCTCTACAATCCAAATCCTCCAGAAGAAGGCTGGTCAGGTCCCAGGGATCTAGAAGGTCACTTCTGATTGGAGAGAATTCAAGAATGAAGGAGATGGAGGCCGGAGGACAGAATAAACCTGGAATCTCTCCATTTGGCCTGACACCTGGGGAGGTTGCATAGCCTGTTCAGTGGAGGAGGTCCAACCTTAGAGTGAATCATCATCTGAGTCTGGAATAGGATGAATTCCCATCAAACGGCAATGGGTTTTACAGAAAATTCTTGACTCCATTCCCTAGGATGGATAGGCTGGTGTGCCCCTCCTAAAAATCCTATCCTAGAGGCAGAGGATTTCTATCCAAAGGCTCATCTGGACTCTATTGACCTCAAAGAATTGCTTCTATACTTATTTCCTCATCTTCTTTTGTGATATATTCCCACTGCTTCTGAGGCCAGCTGCTCACACAATATGCTTGTAGTAGCATCCCTGGCAGGCTGCTTCTGAGGAAGCCAGCCCTGTTTATGGCCTTTCCAGATGACTGCACACCCTAAATTTCACCCAGGAGAACACACACACCTGCAGGTATGCATCTTCCAGGGTCAGGTCAAGTAGTTATGACACTCATATTTTCACATTGACATACTATCAACAAAAGCACTGACAACAAAAACAACATCTTGGAACATTTTCTTAAAATGCTTAAAAACAGGAAACCATTGCTGCAGATCATTGAGCTGGCATAATTAAGGGTTGCAGGACTCAGTACTAGCTCTTTCTAGTACAGCTACTCATACCGATAAGTTCAGGTTCTTGGTGGATCAAGTCAAATTCGGTCAAGCACAAAAAAGAAATTTGTTGACTTATGTCACTAAAAATTCTTCAGTTTTTAATAGTTTAACATAGGTGTTAAGTGGTGTTGTCAGGTATATCTCAAAGCTACCTGAGAAATAAAAGATCCTTATCCAAATTCTGTATTGATTTTCCCCCAAAAGTTTCAGGGGGCCTTTGAGTGCATGCTTACTACTATACACACCATTAATTTTAAAGGGATTGGTTAGTTGCTTCACAAAATCCATCCTAGAGGTGAGGAATATGAGGTGCTTTGATTGATAGTTCCAGACCAACACGTGAATCAGGGTTCCTGATAGGCTTACTCATCAGCTATTCCAAAGAATAAATTCAAGGAGTTGGACTGGGCCTCAAAACTTTATGTGAACAGGATTTCCATGACAACACTTTCATCAAGAGCCAGGGTTGGGTCCTCAAAAATATTTGCTGCTACTTCCGTCATAAAAAAACAAAGTCTTTTCCTTGGTTCTTTTTGGCTAAAGTTGCTGCATCAGAAAACAAAACAAAACCAGTTGTAGTCAATTTCAACTCATGGTGACCCATGTGTGTCAGAGGAAAACTGTTCTCTGAATTTTCAATGGATAATTTTAAGAAGTAGATCACCAAGCCTTTCTTCTGAGCCACCTTTAGGTAGACTTGAACTGTCTACATTTTGACTAGTAGACAAATGAATTAACAGCACCACCTAGGGACTCTTGACACATCAAAGATAGACATTTATTTATTTATTCATTTGGTATAGCTATGCCTAGAACCAATTCATTAGGGATTATAATTTCTTTATATTGGATTACCTCCTTTTTTCTTTCCCATTGCAAGAAAGTTTTAGTAAGTACCATAAGAAATTAAAACAATTTTGAGGCTTGGAGTTGGTTTTTTATCATGTTCCACCAGGCACTCCTTAAATGCTCTAGAGGGCAGTTATACTCTGGCCTCTAGGGTCACTGTGAGTTGGATCCAATTCAACGGCATTTGGCTTGCTTGGCTGTATGATGAGAGGAAAATGATGATGTTGGTTCTTTTTACTCATCTGTCAGGTTAATAAAACCATAAACATACTTCAGGTATTCTTATATCAGTAAGTAAAAGCTACTAATAACCATACCTGGACACTTGATGTAATGCTACTTTTTTTATATTGCTAATATCCAGGCAAAATCTCTCCTAGTTAAAACCAATTGTCTTATATAAGTATCCATTTCTCTCTTCTTGCTCCTCTATTGTTATAATTGATCATTTCTATCTTGAGCTTTACTGTGTATCCATTTTTTACTGTGTATTCATTCCATTGAATGCTGAAAACTTTTAAGATTCTTGAAAATTTTCAAAGAAGAAGTATTAACATTTAGTAACAATAAACCTGAGTATTAGAAAGTTTAAGTGCAGCAGAGCTACAGAGCTAATAAGCTGAGGAGCTGGGATTCACACCTATGCCTGTCTGACTCAAAGCCCATTCATCCTGTCTCTCAGGACATCACATTGTTTATGCATGTGACTCTTCATTCTTTATAATTTGTGAAAAGACAGCTTTTGGTCAAGTAAGTCTGTCATGGATCACATTGTGTTCCCCCAAAAATATGTGTATCCATGTGGCTGGGCCATGGTCCCTAGTATCTTGTGACTATCCTCCATTTTGTGGTTTTCCTATGCTGTATGTTAAAGGATTAAGGTGGGACCATATATCCCTTTATAAGATCACCTCCCTACTCCACTATAAAGGGAGTTTCCCTGGAGTACACCCTTAATCCTTTCAACCTGCAAGACATAAAAAGAAAGAGAAGCAGGCAGAGAACTGGGAACCTCGCATCATCAAGAAAACAGCCCCAGGAGAAGAGTGCATCCTTCAGACCTGAGGTTCCTGTGCCAAGATGCTCCCTGGACAAAGACTGATACAATATCAGACTTTCCTTCAGAGCCAACAAGCAGGAAAGCCTTCCCCAGGAGTGGACCTCCTGAATTTGATTTTGTAGCCTGCCGGACTGTGTAAGAATAAACCTTCCTTTAGAGCAGCCCTAGCTGACTAAAACAAGGTCTTATTAAAACAGCCAAGTGAAGCACTCTCAAACAAGTTATGTTCTGTTTTGTGGTGAGACTGGGAAATGCTGTTCAGCCAAACATTCCAGATTGTTAATACTTGTTTTATTTCTACAACTTGAGTCTCTCATCTCTGTTTTCCTTTCTCCTCTCTCTCATTCTCACAATGCATTCAGAAACAAGCACAGAGAAGTTAAGTCACCTACCCATGTCATACAGCTAAGAACTGACAAAACAGAGACTCAGTGGATATTTGTAGAAGCTTGGTAATCTGTATCTGAATAATCAACCACTGAAAACACTACAAGCACAATTCAACTCTAACACATGAAGAATTGACTTAAAAGCAACTAGTTTTTCTTTCTTGGGTGAATGGAAGATGGGCTAAAAAATAGGATGAATAATGTCACACAGACAGATGCATGCACAACAGTATTTATTGTAACACTGTCCATAATAGCAAAAAAATGGAATCCACCTAGATACCCATCAACAGATGAATGGATAAACAAACTATGGTATATTCACACAATGGAACACTATGCAATGATAAAGAATAATGATGATTTTAGGAAACATAACATAGAGTCTTTTGGGAGACATGTTGAGTGAAATCAATCCAGTGCAAAAGGAAAAATATCATAAGAGACCATTATTATAAGGACTTAGGAAAATGTTTAAGCACAGAATAAAATAATCTTTAATAGTTACAAGGGAGGCATAGGGCTATTTATAAATTGGATGTTATATAGGAATTGGGTTAGGTGAAGGGAGTGACAGCACTTAGTAGAAGGGAGTTTGGCGTACCTGCAATACACCAAAAGCTAACAGGTTTTCTAAATGCAACTCAACAGTTTGAAGGACAGAGTAGGAGGGACAGGGGCCTGGGGACCATGGTTTCAGGGGATATCTAGTCTAATTGTCATAACTAAGTTTCTTTTCAAAGAAAATTTTCTGCATACCACTTTCGTGAGTGGTGCTTGAGGTCTTCAAAGCTAGCAAGCTGCTGCCTAAGTAGCATCAACTGGTTCCAATACACCTGAAGAAAAGGAGAACAAAGGGCATAAAAGACACGGGGAAAATATGAGTCTATCAGACAGGAGGTGCCATATTATCCAGAGACTACATCAGCATGCAACCAGAAGAACTAGGTGGTACCCGACCACCACCAGTGACTGCCCTGATAGGGAATGCTACATGAAGTCCCTGACATAGCAGGAGAAAAATGGAGATGCACAACTGGAACTCTAGTAAAAGACACACTTGATGGTCCATCAGACTGGAGGATCCCTTGAGGATGTGGCACCCAGACCTTCTGTTATCCCAGAGCTGAAACCAGTACTGAAGCCAACCATTCAAACACAGATTGGATTGGGCTGGACAATAAGATATAGAGTGATGCTGGCAAAGAATATGCTTCTTGGCTTAAATAGATACATGAGGTTGTCTGAGCAGCTATTGTTCAGAGGTGAAATGAGAGGGTGGAAAAGGACAAGAGTTCATTGAACGGATACAGAAAGTACAGGGCGAAAATTAAAAGTGTGCTATCGCAGGTAGCAGGGAGGAAGCAATTAGAGTTGCACAGTGATGTGTGTTTGGAGGGTTTATAGGGTAAATTGATTTGGATTGTAAATTTTCACTTAAAGCACCATAAAATATTTGAAAAACAGAACAAAAAAATCAGGTTGAGTAGAGAAACTATAGAAGGAGTCAAACGGATTTCTCTTCATTACCTACATGAACAAGTAAATTTTCTATTTTGGCTTAAGGTGAAATTTTGTGTGGCACAAATAGCTTGCTCCAGACTACTAACCTGGAAACTGGTGGTTTACATCTGCCCAGCAGTGACATGAAAGTGAGGCCTAGAAATCTGCTTCCATAAAGATTGCAGCCAAGAAAATCTTATGAGATAATTCTAGTCTTTAGCGATGGAGTTTCCACAAGCGGGAATTGACACAATGGCAGCTGGTTTTTAATTTGAGTTGGTTTTCCATTGCTTACACTTTGAAGACTCTAATAAATACAGAAACCATAGAAAATTAAGAAAGTAGGCTGCATAACTGCCATAAAAGATGTGTTAAAGGATGTGTTAACTAAAAAAATAAAAGAGGAAAGAGATGTGATCTCAACTGTGGTGTAACAAAGAATAATGAACTAATGATGGCGATAAGCGGTATCAGCCAAACTCTTAACCACTAGACCACCATGGTTTCCAGTAATGATACAGCAAACATTTATTTAGTGACCGCTTTGTATGCTAAGTGGTCTCATTAGTTAGGCCATGTAATTCTTGAAAATAGTCAAGAATTGGTAAGTTATTTATCATTCCCCATTTACAGATGAGGAAAATTGAAGCGACGAGTAGTTAGGGCATTTGCCCTGGGCTCGTATAACAGGTGCTAGAGCTAGGCTTCAGTCCCAGGGGCTTGATGCTAAAGCTTTTAACTAGGATCTTTAGCTTGTGTTGAGAATATGTTATATCCCTTTCATGCCTTTGTTACAGAATATGTAGCAATTCCATAGAGTTTACCCATTTCATTTGAATAGTCAGACTTTTTAAGCATCTTCAAAACATTTATTCTACAATGAAAACATTAGATATTTTCACATGTTTTCTGCCTTAAAATGAAAGCCAAAATTTACTCAGTTGAGCTTTCATGTGTTTGTCTACTGAGTATTGGTTGAGTTTACGCCTGTTCAAGGCCTAAGAATGCTGAGAGAACCAGGACCTGTTAAATTGTTGCTGTGGTTACTTCTGCCCAAATTCTTACTATTTGAGGAGAAATACACTTTCATGAACAAGAATAATGAAGCTTATGGGAAATTATTTCTGGAGGCATGTTGCCATACAGCTTCAGGGAGAATTCTTTCGATCCTAGTGTCTGGAAGTGAGAAGTTATGAGACAACTATCTAAGTGTCCACAGCGGCCTACTGAATCATTAGGTAAGGAGAAGAGTTGGCTACCAGATAAAGTCGCTTCTTCTTGAAGTGTCAGGGAAAACAGAAAGTAGATGATTGAGGAGAGAAAAGAAGTTAAAACCAATGAAAACCATTAAGTCATATATTTTTTTGAAAAAATGCAATAGTGTCATATAAGAAATAGCCCCTAAACAATGACTTAAAATAACAAGCATTTGTTTTAATCTCATAGATTTGCTGTGCAGCAGGTTGTGAGTTAAATTCAGCCCTCCTACTTTTGGCTCTATTTCTGGGACCAGTAACTACCTGGGAGATTTTCTTCTCTTGATAGTTGACAGAGAGTTGGGTATCAGCAATGGAAACTTCACAAGCACATGTCACATTGTCCAAAGCAAGCCAAGATCAATAGGATGTGAATGTAGAGTCCTTACTTTGTGTTGAGAAACACTACAAAGTCCTGTGACAGGGGGAAGAGGGAGGATACAGACTTCTGTCACAGGAATGGTATGAAGATTTAGAAACAAATGTCTAATTTACCAGTCAGACTTCAGAATCCATCCAGGTCACCTGCCTCCTGCTCAGTCTCTGAAAAGTATTGAGTCCCCTAACTCCATCCTTGAGCATATAAAAGGAAGACCAAAAAAGGAAACTCTCAAGAAGCGAGGAGGTTGGAGAGAGAAATTTACTTAGAGTGAGTAAAGAAAGGGTTCAGCGTGGTAGCTGTTAAGTGCATGCAGGCTTTGGTGAAATTTTAGGTATATATGTAGAAAGGGAAGAAAAATAAGTATATATAAAGAATGCATTTTTGCTGGTTGCTGTACTTGAAGTTTTTACGTTAGTTGTGATGAGTTATTTCATTTAATCCTCACAGCCATCTTGAAAGTTAGTTATTTCCTTTTTATAGTTGAAAGTAGCATGGCTTAGAAAGCCTAAGTAATTTTCCAAGATCACCCAGTCTCCTAACATCAAAGCTCAGAGTCCAGAGAATAATTTTACAAAACTAGTTTTTCAGGGTTTCCATTTTGTTTTCTTTTAATAGAGTTTATTTATTATTATTGCACTTGAAGTGAAAGTACAGTGCAGATTCATTTCTCATTCATAAATTTATACACAAATTGTTTTCTGACACTGGTTCCAATCTCCACATCGTGTCAATTGTTCTGTTTTTATGTCCAAATATGTGTATATTTTTCAGTCAGAGAAAACTATTGTCTCTCTCTGCTACTGTAGAAAAAATGGCTTATATTGTTCAATTTATACTTAAAGTATTTTCACACAAGATTGAAAAATGTTTTTATGTTCATTTTATTTTTTATTGGGATTGAGTGCAAGTGTACAATCCAGTTTGAATTTGCACGAGCACCTATCTGCAGCTCCTTCTGCTCTCCTTGACCAGTACAGCACACTCCTCCTTTCCATCCTATACATGTCATATCCTCTTAACAATCTCCTGTCATTTTCCCCGGGGAACTCCCAGGCCTTCCGACCATCAACTGCATTCTTTTAGTGGAGTTCTCAGGGTGTACCCCTTTTTTTTTTCTCGTGTTGCTGTGGGGACTCAACATTGTGAGCACCATCATGGCTTTCATTGGTGGTGGCTGGGCTCCACTTGGTTCTTCCGGTTAGGCTTTCCATTTTAATGTCTCTTTTTTTCTCTGACAGGTTCGATACTCCTGCGTTTATCAGTTGGAAAGAGCGTTGGTTTTGTGTGTGTTTGCATTTGCATTTGTGTTTGTGTTTGTGTGTGTGTGCATGCTAGTTTTGAGACTTCATCAGGAAACTTGAATTTCTATAACAAACGTATCTTAAATCAACTAAATGATAAAAAGCTTAATACTAAATCAATAATTCTTTCACACATGGAAATCTAAAGGAGTTGTCCTCAGGAGTGGTGTGATCCAGGCTATAGCGCTGTTGTTTGTTGCTCTGCTGCCTGCCATGCCCTCAGCTTCGTTCTCAGATCAGAAGTAGTTATACTCTCAAGAGGACTGCAGGCAACGATGAGGCAAAAGACCTCCTTTCTTGCTTCCAGTGCAAAAAGAGGAAACTTAATCCTCAGCCATAGAATTCTTTCCCTTCAATCTGACTAGAATACAAGATATGAAAAATATGTTCATGAAGCCACCTTTCAAAGCAATTTTGGAACTCCTTGTCTGGAATGGCCAACAGAACTGCAGTAGTGATATTCAGTAACGAGGTAAGTAGCACTGACAATTAGCTTTGCAAACTTGTCAGACCTCATAATTTAAGCCAGATGACTGTCATTCTTCAGTCAAATACGATCAGTGGAGTAAATCTATGTGGTCACAGACTTAAACCTGATTTCTAACTCAGCATTGCCAAGATTGACAAGATTTCCAGTTAGAAGCCAAGTCTAGGTCCAGACACAGACACTGGTCTCTCTTGAAATGCATGAGATGGATGGATACGTGAATAAAATTGCAACCTGGAGAGAAATAGAAAGAAGGGAATTGAGTCTGGAACAGGATAGTAGTGTTTACTAGGAATGGACACTAGAATAGGGTATTGGTTTCCCATGGGGAGATTTTGCCCCACCCCCACAACCAGGGGCCACTGGCAATGTCTAGAAATGTTTTTAAGGTCACAGCTGTGGTGGATGCTATCATCTTTTAATGGGTAGAGGCCAGGAATACTGCTAATCAACCTACAATGCATCAAATAATCCCTATGGCAAAAAATTATCTTGCCCAAAACGTGAATAGTGCAGGGGCTGTAAAACCTTGAGATAATGTATGAGAATCAGGTAGGCTAATGGGCTTGCAGTAATTTCAAAAAATCGTTGGATAGCTAAATAAAAATTTCTCGTTTCATACACCTTTTGCTGTGCATCTGATTTACTCTCCAAGACAACTGTCCTTTATACAAGACTAAGCCATCCAGGCTACTTGAATCTTTTTTGCTCTACCGTCTTAACATAAGCTCTCTTTCATGACTGCTGTGCAGGGAAGAGAGAGCAAGAAGCTTAATAATTACAACAAAAATCAAAAGGTTTAACTCAGAAGCAGCATTTATGAGCCAGAACTACTTATTGTCATGTACCTTTGCATAAGCTAAGCAAATGAATGTGCACCATTGCTTTCATTGCCCTATTTAGCATGCTATGTATTTCTTGTTTTCTTAGGACCTTATTCTATAGGTGTATATTTTTATTTGTTTATTTGTTTTTTTTACCAAAGTTCAGGTGAACAAGGACTTAGTCTTTTTAATGATACTTGATCCTTCTTAGTGCAGTACTAACTTGGCACTAATTCACCATATGTTAATTTTCAAGCCATGTAATTTTTAATTTAGGAGATCAGTTTCATTCTGCTGTAGTAGAAAGCATATTAGCTTCCTGAAGATTGCTCCTTTGTTTCTCTGTAGATTTTTTCCAATCGTTATTTTCCATGGTTGATATGCAGTCTTTGGACAAAGTAGTTGGCCTTGCTTTGTAACTGACATCTAAATCTGTATGTTGCTGTTGTTGAGTGCCATCAAGTTGATTCCCACTCATGGTGATCCCATGTGACAGAACAGAACTGCCC
Source organism: Heterohyrax brucei (assembly GCA_028571685.1). Lineage (NCBI taxonomy): Eukaryota > Metazoa > Chordata > Mammalia > Hyracoidea > Procaviidae > Heterohyrax > Heterohyrax brucei. Next base: position 180,325,177 of record CM053141.1, read on the forward strand.
CATAAAATTTTCTTCGTTGTAATTTTGATGGAGACAGATCTCCATGCCTGTCTTCTGCAAAGCTGCTGGGTTGGTACAAACTAGCAACCTTCCAGTTAGTGGTCACACATTTAACATTTTGTGCCATGAAAACCAAAAAAGAATAATAATAATAATAAACACCTACATCGAGTCGATTCTAACTCACTGTAACCCTATAGGGCAGAGTAGAACTGTCCCATAGAGTTTGCAAGGAATGCCTGGTGGATTTGAACTGTTGACCTTTTGATTAGCAGATTTAGCACTAAACCACAAAACCATGAGGGTTTCCTTTTGTAGAACCAGGGCTCCTTAAATCTCAGTGAACACCAGGTGACTATCTATTGCTCAAAGAAACAAAAACGTTCCTGTCAGTGTACTTGTTACAGCCTCTTCCTAGGTAAAATACCAACAGGCCTGTAGAACACTAATCTTTCTTGATCCATCTCCCAAACTACCTAGCTACTCTGGTTATCCCTTTTACATGAAATACACTTCTCAGTTCTTGCCTGCAGTATCCTTCTAGTTCTTCAAGACCTAAGTCAGTTATGGACAGAACTGGAGATTTTTTCATTTCTGCATTTTCTATAACACTTGGAATTAAGTAGGTAGTTAAAAACACCATGCTGGATTTATTTTTAGGAGAAGCAAAAACAAAGCTTTAGTGATTTCACTAACGAGGGATCAGCTATGCTGAGTGCTGGTTGGCTCAGTTTTACTCTATGCCCTAATGTGCAGGGAACCATGCCCTTCTGAAGGAAACCAGATTAAAGGGAGATGGTATTGAAATAAAAAACTATTTAGAATTCTAATAAATGATGCTATTAGGTGTGATTTTCTGAAGACATTTCTAATTGGAGTCACACTTTATTCAGAAGTGATTAAAGGTGTCATTTAGGTAAAAAAAATCAAACTTCTCTTTTTGATTACATCTGTAATTATAATGCAGTAATAGAACAACTGTAAACACAGAGATCCCCTGTGCTTTTGACATCAAAATGTAGCTATAAAAGCAGAACAAATGACTGAGCTGCTGTGCCAGTCAAAGTCATGTTAATTATAAGCCATTCAGTGTTATAATGTGCTATAGCAACAGTGCCTTACATGACTAATTCTATGCTTAGCAAGTAATAATTCAATGTCCTTCTTTGACTTTCAGTCTGGACCAGTGATCATCTATTCTACCTCTTCCTCACTGTCTCCGTGGAGTTGGTGAAATTGAGGCTCTGAGGTGAGTTGGCTCTAGGATTCAGCATTCTTGCATTGAATGGGTCACACTGTACACTTCTGACATCAACTAATCTTCCACTTGCATGCCTTCCAGTATAAACCAAATTCCTTTCCATAAAGGCTTTTGACATAATTATCTTTGAGGTGTAAGTGGCAAAGACCTGCATCAAGCTCACGTGGAACTTCTCCAGTCTACAAAGCTCAGGCACACGTGTTCCCAAGCAATGCACTAATTTTATCTGGACATAGCCTCACTCTTACTAATCCTTGTGTTTGCCTTGTTTGTGTTGGTCTAAATTTTAAATTTCTTCATGTGCTGTCGTGATAGCTGCCAGATGTTTAACACCCTACCCTTTCCTTAAATCCAGCTGAAATAAAGACATATACCCCCATACAATCCGACTTGACGGCACTTGGCCTTGGCACCCCCATACAACTGTGCCAGGGTTGTATGCCATTGGATGGATTCACTTGGGTCACTTTATTGTCTTTCAGCAAATTACTGCAGCCAGGTGGGATAGAATAGATTAATTAATCAGACTTGGATTATATGTCCTCTCTGGAGTCTGTAGTTTTCCTAAATCACAGGGTTTGTTAGTAGAAGGGGATGTTTCCTGAAGGATGAGGACAATGGAAGGAGTCTCACTAAGTGGGGAAAAAATTTTCCCTTCAACATTGTTTAGCAGTGCAGCCTATGATGATTAAGGGAAAAAGAAACAAAAAATACTCAAATTTTATTCAATTTTATTATTTTAAATGTTCTCCAGAGAGTATATCTTTTTACTGACTGTACTTGGGAAAGGCTTGTCTTACATTTAAGAAAATCCATTGTTTTTCAGTAAGCCACTATCTGTGAGAAAATACAGACAGAAAATAATAACAAATGTCTATTATAAATGTAGAACCAGAAAATAAAGATGATGAAAACTGCCATCTCAGTGCGTACAGTTCTTTTCTCTGCTTTCACATAGATGCCCAAAGGTTACCCTTCTGTTTTTCAGATGAGGAAACTGAGCTTCAGAGTTGAAGGGACGTTGTTGAGGTCACATAGCAAGTTAAAACAGAGCTGAATCTAGTTTTCTGACTAAGCTTTCGATTTTCCTATGCCTACTCTAGACCCAACATCACAGTCTCATTTTCATTATCAGCCACTTTTCTCTAATAGTTTCAAGGTCAAGAGAAAAGGAAACTCTGGCTTAAAAATAAACATGACACGTGAGACATGGGGTCAATAAGTATCTGGATAAAAGTCCCTACAATGGGAGACTCTCCATTTTCAGAAGGGAATTGGGAGTTTATCTGTGAATACAAATTTATTCTTTCCAGTTAAGATCTGCTATTACCAGCTAAGCCAGCCAAGTGCCATTGAGTCAGATCCAACTCATGGCGACCCTAGAGGCCAGAGTATAGCTGCCTTCTAGAGTACTCAAGGAGCGCCTGGTGGATCTGAACGCTGTCCTTGTGGTTAAGAGTGGAATAGATCAAGAACTTTTTGTTCCCCACTGCCAAGGATATTCTTGAGGTTAGGTGATAATTCACAGATAGAATAAAATCTTTAGCCAGATCCATAATGTGGCTACTCAGAAAGGTTTATGGACACTGAACTACCAGGCTGAATCGTGGTCCTAGAAGGGTTTTAGCTGTGTCCTCAAACTCTAATGTTCATGAGGATACCTACATTGCTAACGAAAACTATAGAACACTAGGTCTTACCTCAAAACTGAATTAGAATCTTTGACTGGAGATCAGACAGTATTCTCTAATAAGCTCCTCGATACTGAATCACATGCCTTGGAAGGTACTCAGTTAGTTAAGTGTTGTTCACTCGTCCATTTATAAAATACCCACTATGTGTAATCTTCTAGAGGCTCAGTATATATCAGTGAACACAGTAGAAAAGTCTTCTTCCCTTAAGGACGTATTTTCTAACAGGAGAGATGGACAATAAGCGAAGAGTATAATAAATAATTGCAGTGTAATTGCATGGGTAGTGATAAGTTCTGGGAGAAAATAAAGAATAGATCAAGGTACAGGGTACATGATAAAGGAGTGTGTGGAAGGCAGCTAAATGTATTCAACAGTGTGGATAGAACAGAATGCATTAAAAGGCATGAAGGGAATTAATCAAGCCAATTCTGGGAAGGTGATTCCAAGCAAAGGGAACAGTTACAGTGAAAGCCCTGGACAGGAGTATGTCCGGTTTTATGGAGGCAGAGCATGGAGGTCAGTGAGACTGGAGCTCAGATAGTTAAATGGGAGCAGGAAGTGAGGCAAGAGATGAGGTGAGCTAGGCAAGGAGGATTAATGTTTTGTATGAATTGCAGACCATTTTAAGGAAGTTGGTGCTTACTCTGAAATACAACAGGGAACCATTACACAGTTTTGAGTAGAGTGTTTACATGTTTAAAGTGCCCTTTAAAGGAAACATTTAAAGGGATCATTCATGCTACCATATTGAGAACTGTATAGAGGGCAAGGTAGAGGCAAGAAGACTGAATGGGAGATTGTTAAAGTAATCTAGACAACAGTGGAAACAGAAAACAGGATGCGATGTGGTCAGATGTAAGAAATATTTTGAAAGTATCCTCCACTGTAAAAAAACAAAACCGTTTCTGTCAAGTTTACTCTAATTCATTGTGACCTTATAGGATAGAATAGAATTGCCCTATAGGGCTTCTAAAGCTGTAATCTTCACAAGAGGCGATTTCTCCGTCTTTCTCCCTCAGAGCAACTGGTGAGTTCCAATCACCAACCTTTCAGATAGGAATGAAACACTTAACCACTGCCCCACCAGGGCTCCCTTTATAGTCACCATAATTTCCCAATGAGTTACATGTGAGATGGAAGTGAAAGTGGAGAAGAAGTAACTTCAAGGTTTTTTGGCCAGCGTAGATTACATTGCCATCAATTTAGGAAGAAAGATCAAGAGTTTAGTCTGGAACACTTTGAATTTGAGATGCCCATTAGACATCCAAAATAAAATGATAGGAAGGTACCTGGAGTTTGGGAGAGAAGTGCAGAATAATCATATAAATCTGGAACACTCCGATCAAGAGATGTTGGGAAGGAGGCAAGAGATTAACAGCCAACTCTGAGAAGAAGCCATTTGTGAAACAGGAATAAAATCAAGAAAGTTCTTAGAAGGTTGGTACAATGGCGAAAGTGCACATTATTAAATAGTTCATGGTGTCACCTAGCACCAACTCACCCACATTCAGGATTATTCTGCTTCAGCAGAGCATGTGGCTTGGATTTAGTGATTCAACAAATCATTATCAAGCACATGCTATTGGCTGGACAAGATGTTATGTTCTGGGGACAAATCACAAACCTTTGACATCAAGGGCTCTTTCCTTGTGAAGATGTGGTAGTTTTTACCTAGAACAAAATGAGTTGGATTAATGAGAAAGAGAATTTGGGGGATAAGAGACAATATTTGGGGAAGTTGGAACAGCAATGGCCAAGACTTAGAAGCAAAGGTGCCCTTTAGGTGTCTCTGGTGAATTGACGGTAATTCAGCCTAGCAGGAGACTGTGGTTCAAGGACTAGAACGAAAGAAGCAAAGTCTAGAAGCAAGCAACAAAGAGATTACAAAAGACCATGGCTCCATAATAAATGTGGTCTTTTCTATGTACAAAGTGGAAACTTTGAAGGGTTTTGTACAGGAAAGTGATGTGATTAGATTTGCATTTTCAGAGTACTATCTTGGCCTTACTATAGGGTATGGATTGGGAAGGGGAGTCAAAACAGAAGGATCCTCCAGCCTCTACATGTGCTGTCTGGGCTTGGAAACACCCTGAGCATTTGCCCTGCCCTGTTTGCCCCAACAAAGGGGTTCTGAATTCCCCAGGCTTGCTCTTAGAACAGAAATCTGAGCCGAGACCTGGGCCTTCAATGTCTGCCAAAGACTGGCAAGAGCCTCCCTGTAATTCAGTTATAGATGAATCTCCTTAAACATTTAAAAGTTTTCATTTATTAATCATCTTGTACTTTGTACACATCAATAGTTTCATTTTATGTAGAGAGTTTCTTTAACTGCTCAAATAAATTTCTGGCAAGTAGAACAAGGAATTAGAATGAACAAAGATTTGGCAAGTCACTTCTGAAAAGTTGCCAACTTTGAAAGGAGCCTAGATCTTTCCAAGAGTGTTTTTTGTTTGTGAGAAAAAACAAAAACAAAATAAAAAAGCAGGTGAAGAAAGAACTCCTGTACATTTTTCAGGGTCAGGATTGATCCATTCAGAAAATGAAGTGGTTTGGTTCCCGTATGGATATTTCCAGAATCCTGATATTTCCCCATCACAAAACTGACACAACCTTCTGGAGCATTTGTTAGCCTGCACATTCAGAAACTCACTTGAACTCTCCAGAAGCCTTAGGAAACTTGCCAACTTTGCTCTGCCCATTTGGCCAAAGAATTATGTTTTACTTCTTTGTGTTAGCTTCAGAGGAAGGTTCAACATTTAGTTCTAGGACTTAATAGAAAACACATTATCTTCCACACTGAGAAGCATTGCTTTCATAATTCAAAAATTGTTTTACATGTAGACAGAGGAGTGATGATCATATTTGAAGAGAAAAAGTAAGAAAGAAGGGGTCTAGTTGTTCTTTAGATGTCGTTAAGTAGCACATTTGACAGATTTATTCAAACAGCACTGAGCCCTGGCTGTACAGTGGTTAAGAGCTATGGCTGCTAACCAGCAAGTTGGCAATTTGAATCCACCAGCTGGTTCTTCTCTGTCTTATAGGTTTCTTATGAGTTGAATCAACTTGTTATGAGTCAATGGTAACAGGTTTGTTTGTTTGCTTTGTGGTCCCTTCATCCAAATAAGTTAAGGGAAACATCTAGAATTTAGTAGTTTTAGCTCTTCAAATAATATTTAAAAATTAATCACTATAAAATAAAAATGGCAGTTTAGAGGTAAACATTATATCATTTCTTTTTGCCTAAAGATTTTGGTAATTTTTTCAAACTTCACTCTCAAATATACTGTTTTTCCAGAAGCTAAACCAAAGCTATGCAACATACTGGGTAACAGTTAAGAAAAAGGGTTAAGTGCATGGATTTTGTTTTAGTTACCTTGGAATGAAGTATCAGTTGTATTCACTTTGTGTCCTCTACAACATAGACATGGCCTTAGTTCAAATCTCCACTGTTTTGAGTGTTAAATTATAGCATGTATGTGGAGGGAAAGTCTAGATACTCAAAACATTTCTAAATATTCTCCTTTCCTTCCTTACTTTGTTTCTTCCTGCCTGTCTTTCCTTTCTTCCTCATTCCTTTCTTTCTTCCCAACGGTCACCAGTGACGAGCTAAGGCTTTGTATCCCACCACTATGTACTAGTGATTTTCAAACCATTTTATCAATATGTAAATTTATTATTTTGTAACTAGAACATAATCTATCCTTCCTGTTTATGCCCTCCCTCTCCCTACTGCTGTTTCATCTCAAAACCATGTAGAATATTTTGAATCCACCCAGAGCCACCTTAGAAGACAAGTTTGGGAATCTGTTTTGGAAAGGTCACACCACTGAAAAGTCTACGAGGCAGTTCTATTCTGCATGTATGGGGTCACCAAGAATCAAAAGCAACTCAGTGCCAGTTAAAAACAACAGCATCACTTCAGGTCATTCACTGAATTCCAGTCTACATAAGATCTTTGAGATGGTGGAAATTTATGAGGTTTTATTACTGTTCAGTCTTTACTCATGTGGTCCATCCTGAGAGTTATATATGTAGTCAAGAATAAGTTCATCCAGTTCTTCTTACTTGAGAGATGTTCTTTTGGCCCCCATTCCTGCCTTCTTCTCTTCTCCCTCTCCTGTTTCCCCCAAAGCTCTTTGCTTCTTTATAACTCCTTAGCTCCTCACCAAAATCTTCCCTGTAGAAGATTTTTGGCTGTTTCAGTCAAGTTGACTTTACTGCTTGATGGGTCCAGAAACAGGGAAGAGACAAGAGAGACTTATGGATTCTGAGGACAGGGGAAAAAGACAAAGGTCCTCAAAGTGAACAATCTAAGTCAGTCAGACTGTTCACACAACATTTTACTTTCTTACACTTAGTAGTTCTCAGGCTCTAGAAAAAGGAAGACAGTGGATCTTGCCAGAGTTAGAATGTCATAGAATTGTTCAGTCTACATATGCTTTCAGGGAGGTTCTAATGCATTCCCTCTTCAACCGGAGCTTGAGAATTACAGCTACAGAAACTTACCATGACCTTTTTGGCACAAAAAAAGATAAAATTGTCAGTGTCTGTCTGACTATACAATAAAGACAAACAAACAAACAAACAAATCCATTCTCATCCATCTGATTCTGACTCCTAACAATGCTGGAGGACAGAGTTGAACTGTCCCGCAGTTTCTGTAGAGCTCCTGGTGGATTCTAGCTGCTGACATTTTGATTAGCAGTGTCTAATCTTTAGACTAGGCAAGCTGTCTGGAAAGTAAAGAATTTAGTGCTTTGGGGGCTTCTTGCATTTTGAGCTTAATTTGCCAACAATGAAATTGTGATTCCTCAAGCAAAAACTAGATGGACCCACTACTGCCTCCCTACCTGGAGTATATTCTTCCTGGGTGCTCTAGTGTATTTTGTTGTTGTTAGTTGCCATTGAGTTGACTCCAACTCATGATAATCCCCTATGTAACAGAATGGAATGCTGTTATCTTAGTCATCTAGTGCTGCTATAACAGAAATACCGCAGGTAGATGGCTTTTAAAAGAGAAATTTAATTGTGTTCCAATCCAGTAGGGGGCAAGTCTGAATTCAGGGCATCAGGTTCCAGGTAAGACCTTGTCTGTTGGTTCTGGAAGAAGGTTCATGTCATCAGTCTTCCCCTGAACTGGGAACTTCTGAAGTGCAGGAATCCCAGTTCCCTTCCAAAGAACATAGTCTGCTCCCAGAATTGCTTCTTGGTGGTATGAGGGCCCTCACTCTCTGCTTGCTTCCCTTTCCTTTATGTACCAAGAGATTGCCTCAAGGCACAGTACAACCTTCTATGTTGGGTCCTGTCCCACCAACACAATTGCCACCCGTCCTACCTTACTAGCATCACAGAGGGAAGATTTACAACATATAGGAGCATGACACAATACTGGGAATCACGGCCCAGCCAAATTACTACAGGCATTTTGTGGGGGACACATTTCAATCCATAATACCTTGTTTTGTGCCATTTTCATAATCTTGGTATCCTGGAGTCCATTGTTGAGGCCGTTTTATTTTGAGCGAATTCTAACCTGTGGAACTCACCTTGCAGCACTGTACTAGACAGTATTCTGCTGTATCCACAGGGTTTTCATTGACTAATTTTGTAAATAGATTGCTAGCCCTTTTTTTCCTAGTTTGCCTAGAAGCTGTGTTGGAAATATCTTCACTGTTTGTGACCTTGGTGGTGTTTGCAGTGCTGGTGGTATAGCTTCTAGCAGCAGGGCAACTTGCGAGCCACCAGAGTAGGGCAAACTGACAGGCAGGCTGTGGCTCTATTTTATTACACCAGGCATATTACTAATTTGGAAACCCTGGTGACACAGTGCTTAAGTGCTACATCTGCTAACCAAAAGGTCTGCAGTTCAAATCTGCCAGACACTCCTTGGAAACACCATGGGGCAGTTCTACTCTGACCCATAGGGCCACTGTGAGTCAGTCCCAACTCAATGGCAGTGGCTTTTTATTACTAATTTGGAGTTCTTCGGTGCTACAAATGGTTAAGTTTACATACTGGGCTGCTACCTAAGAGTTCGGAGGTTTCACTCTACCCAGAAGTGCCTTGGCAGAAAGGCTTCATAATGTATTTCTGAAAAACCAGCCATTAAATCTTCATGCAGCACAATTCTACTCTGACACATATGGGGTTGCCATGAGCAGGAATCAACTCTCTGGCAACTAGAACTGGATTGCTAACTTAAAATTCCCACTGAATCCTACATATACATTTGAGGTTCCAAGATGGAAGACTAAGGTATACACTAATCTATTCAAATGGTTTATGTTTTGTTATCCTTCTAACTTTCACAGCAGGCACCTGGAATCTCCAATCCTTTTGAATGTCTATTCCTAGCAAAATTATATTGCTTGTTGTCTTAGACATCTATGGCTGCTTTAACAGAAATACCGCAAGTGGAAGACCTCAGAAAGAAAAAACTTACTTTGTCACAGTCCACTAAGTAAAGTCCAAATTCAACGTGTCAGCTCCAGGGGAAGGCTTTCTCAGCTGGTTCTGGAAGAAGTCTTTGTGGTGAATCTTCCCCTAGACTGGAAGCTTCTGAGGTGCAGGGACCTCAGGTCCTTTCCAAAGGACAAACTCAGCTCCTGGCATTGTTTTGCTCCTTGATGACATGAGGTCCTTAAATCTCTCTGCTAGCTTCTTTCCTTTATATTTCAAAAGATTGCTTCAATGCACAATACAATCTTACACACTGAGTACTGCCCCAGCAATACAACCACTATCCATCGACTCATTAACATCACACAGGCAGGATTTGCAGGCTTTATGCAATACCGAGAATCACGGCCTAGACTAACTGCTACACATATTTTGGGGGGGATGTAATTCAATCTATTTTTTTCAATATCAAAGTCATCCTACTGCTTCTCATGCTTCCTCCTGCTGCCCTTAAGGGAGTTCGGTGATAGACCTAACTTCTTTAATGAAGTCACATGGGAAGAATGCATTTCTTTTTTCTGCTGATACGCTCCAGCTTGTCTGATACTTTCACTGTGGTTTGAGAAATTCTACCACTTTAGCATCAAGTCTGGGGCAGTGGCCAGGGCCTAGCCTCCCAGGTTCCACTGTGCTGGCTCCTCTGAGGTCTGCTATATCCTCTGACTTCTCCCACTGAGTAGTGTGGACATACCTACTTCCAAACCTGCCACCGGTTTTCTCCTTTTGTCTCTTGCCCTACAGACCCTTGCATTTTCCTTAGTACTTGTGGAACGTTGAGCATTACCTCTGAGAATGTCCCAGAAGCTTCCTGTTTTTTTCCAGTAAGACAACCTGAAGTAACCAAAGACATCAATATATTCTGTCTCCTTCACATGTTACTGCTCCAACAGAAACACCATGAGTTGAAGGGCAGTCCAGTAGACTACAAGTTTAAATTCAGGGTATCCGCTCCAGGTGAAGGCTTTCCCTCTTTGGCAGCTCTGAAGGAAGGTCCTTGAGTTGCATCACTCTGGTCAGGGAACATCTAGGTGCAGGAATCTCAGGTCTCAAGGATGCATTCTACTTCCGGTGCTGCTTTCTCATGGCCTGCAGTTCCCAATTCTTTGCTTGCTTCCATCTCATTTTATCTCTTGTAGGATAAAAGGTGGTGCAAGACACACTCCAGGGAAACGCCTTACGTCGGAGCAAGGAGGTGATCTTAGGGACAGTTCTACAGTCCCACCCCGTTAGCATAATCCTATCTATTAGCAGAAATTAGGATTTACAGTTTAGCAAAATCACAGAATGAAGGGTAGTTACATGACATTGAGAATCATGGCCCGGCCAAATTACTACACATTTGTTTGGAGGGCATTATGCTGAGTAAAATTAGTCAGTTGCAAAATCACAGGTATCATATAAGAGCACTATTATAAAAACTCAAGAAAAGGGTGAAGCACGGAAAAAAACGTTCTTTGATGATTTTGAGGGGACTATGTAAGAATAAACTTTTCTTTGTTAAAGCCATCTACTTTGTGGTGTTTCTGTTAGAGCTATACCAGCTAAGTAAAACAGAATTTGGTGACAAACAGGGAAGGCCTTCCCATGGAGCAGACACCCTGAATTCAGACTTGGAACCTACTGGGCCTTCCTTCCACTTGTGGTGTTTCTACTGGAGCAGTACCAGGTAACTGAGAGAGAATTTGGTACCAGGAATAAGATGTGGTTCTAACAAATACCCCAAATGTGGAAGTCATTTTGAAACTGTGAATGGATTGAAGACTCAGAAGGAACCAAAAAGAACTTTTTCTACCAAAGAAGGTGCAGATGGTGAGAAATAAGCAGCAGAGTACCAACAGCAACAGCAGAAGAAGAATCAGACAGCATGAGGCATTGCAGGGACCAACCATGCAATGAGAGAACTGAGTGCCTATGTGCAGGAGGTTTCTTAGTAGAATGCTTTCCAGCACTTGGATCAGTGTAGTTAGGATTACTGATCTGTGTGGCAAGAGAACTGAGTGCATGTGTACATGAGGCTTCCTGGTGAAGTGGGGTGCCTCTAGGCACTTGAATTGGTGAAGCTCCAGAGATTTGGGACACTTGTATCAGCAGAGCAGATGTAGGCCTGAGGCCAGGGCCATGAGGCCATGAAAAGCAGAAACTGAAGAGACAAAGAGCATGAGAAGCTGAGCCACCTCAGTCTCAAAAGGTATGGCCATGACCTCAGGAGTTTGGAAGAGTGGAGTCATGGCTTCCTGTATTTCTAAGGGTAGAATTGCCCCTTGTGGTGTCTTAAGCTGCCCCTAAAGCCCTGGGGGCAGAGTTGCTGTTCCAGTGGGCCTCATCTACAGAGTTGTAGCACAGCACCAAGGGGCTTCCATTCAGAATCTAAAGAGTGTGGCTGATACCTGGAGTCTGGAGAGTAGGGTCATTGTGTAAAATGTCTCAGGAAACAGAAGACTATTTTCAAAGTTTTGAGGGCTAATGTAACATGTTTTGCTGACCTGCTTGTTACCTGTTTTGCCTTCTTTCTCCCATTGGTAATAGAATGTCTAACTTGTTCCTGTTCTGTCATCATACCTTTGGAAGCAGATAGCTTGCACTCTAGATTTCACTGATGTAGAGGAATGTTTGAATTTTGGACTTGAAACTGATTTAAGAATTTTGCTAACATACAGGATGAACATGTTATTGCTATGACTTTTGCTACAGTGGGATGCGTGTATTACATGTTTCAAAGGTGTGATTTTTGGAATGCCAAAAGGTGGAGTGTCATGGATTGAATTGTTTCTCCTCAAACAAATGTGTAGTAATTTGGCCGGGCCATGATTCTCAATGTCATGTAACTACCCTTCATTCTGTGATTTTGCTAAACTGTAAATCCTAATTTCTGCTAATAGATAGGATTATGCTAACGGGGTGGGACTGTAGAACTGTCCCTAAGATCACCTCCTTGCTCCGACGTAAGGAGTTTCCCTGGAGTGTGTCTTGCACCACCTTTTATCCTACAAGAGATAAAATGAGATGGAAGCAAGCAAAGAATTGGGAACTGCAGGCCATGAGAAAGCAGCACCGGAAGTAGAATGCATCCTTGAGACCTGAGATTCCTGCACCTAGATGTTCCCTGACCAGACTGATGCAACTCAAGGACCTTCCTTCAGAGCTGACAAAGAGGGAAAGCCTCCAAATTCATCTGTGTTATATACTTCTCAAAAGCATTTTCTTTATTGTTATATAGTATTCCATGATGTAAATGTACCATAATTTGTCCATTCTTCTGTTAATGGCCATATAGGTTGTTTCTATCTTTTTGCTATTATGAAGAGAGTTGCAATGAACACGAGCATGCATATCTCTGTTCAACTGATGGATCTTATTTCTCTATGATATATTCCAAGGAGTGAGACTGCTGAATCATATGGCATTTCTATTTCTAGCTTTCAAAAGAAACACCAAAGGAATTCCCTAAGTGATTTTACAGTTTTACATTCCCTTCAGCAGAGTATAAATGTCCTAGCTCTCGACAATCTCTCCATCATTTATTACTTTGTACTATTATTATTATTGTATAACTGTTGACCTTCTTAGTACAAAATGGTATATCATTGTAGTTTTGGCTTGAATTTTTCTAATGGCTAATGATTCTGAACATTGTCTTACGTGTCTGTTAGCTGCCAGGATGTCTGCCTTGATGAAGTGCCTGTTCGTATCCTTTGTCCATTTTTCAATTTGTTATTTATCTTTTTGTTGTTGGGGTTTTACAGAATCTTGTAGATTTTAGAGATTAGACCATTAATGGATATGCCACATTCAAAATTATTTTTTCTGTCTGCAGGCTGTCTTTTCTCTTTTGGTGAAGCCTTTAGATGAGTGTTACGATGTCAAATATCTTCTGGTGTTTAAGCATTGTTAATCATGGTTTATATTCTGTCTGTACCATTTATTAAAGATCCTAGCATTGTTTCTATTTTTTTCTCCTATTATCTTCACTGTTCTAGATTCATTCTGAGTGAGTTTTTCTGTGTGAGCTTTGGTTTTGTTTCATTTTTTACAAATGAATATCCAGTTGTGCCAGCACCATTTGTTAAAGAGAGTCTTTTCCACCACTAATGGACTTTGGACCTTTGTCATTTATCATCAGTTTATAGGTGGATGATTTTACATCTTTTTTTTTTTTTTTTTTTTAAATTCTGTCCCATTGGCTTGTGTGTCTGTCATACTAGTACCTGACTCTTTTGAACTCTGTGGTCGCATGAGAGGTTCAAAAATCAACTAGTGTGAGTCCTCCCACTTTGTTCTTCTTTTTCAGTAATGCTTTACTTTACTGGGGCGTCTTCACTTTCCATCTGAAATTAGATGTTTGTCTCCTCATTTTGTTTAAACCCTGTTGGAATTTGGGTCAGGATTGCATTGTGGCTGTAGATTGCTTAGGGTAGAGTTGATATTTCCACAATGTTGAGTCTTCCTATCTATGAACAAGGTATATTTTCCACTTAGGTAGGATTCCTTTGGTTCTTGCAATAGTGTCTTTTAGTTATCTTTGTATAGGTCTCTTACATCTCTGTTAGATTTACTCCTATCTTCTGATCTTCTTGGTGGCTATTGTAAATGGTATTCGGATTGGTGAGTTCCACTTTGATATTCTTTTTGTCGGTGTAGAGGAATCTAGCCAATTTTTTTAAATGTTTATTTTGTGTAATTTGCGGAACTCTTCTTTCAGTTCCAACAGTTTTTCTGTGGATTCTTTAGGGTATTCTCTATATAAGATCATGTCACCTACAAGTAGAGATACCTTTATTACTTCTTGCCAATTTGGATGAATTCTATTCCTTTTTCTAGACTAACTTTTCTGGCTAGAGGCTCCAGCACAATGCTGAATAAAAGGGGTGGCAAATGGTATTCTTGTCTGGTGCCTATTCTCAAGGGGATTGCTTTCAAACTCTGTTTAGGATTATGTTGGCTGTTGGCTTTGCATAAACATCCCTTATTATGTTGAAGGATTTTCCTTCTATTCCTATTTTGCTGGGACTTTTGATCACGAATGGATGTTGGACTTTGAGACAATGCGGTTCTTATCATTTGTTTTATTTATGTGACTGATTACATAGATTGTTCTTCTAATGTTGAACCATACTTGGTTGAACATATCTGGTATGAACCCCACTTGGTCATGGCAAATTATTTTTTGATGTGTTTATGAATTGTTCTGATTTTTGCTGAGGATTTTTGTGTTCATGAGAGATATTCATCCATAATTTTGCCTTTGTTTTTGTGGTAACTTTACCTGCTTTGGGTATTAACATCATTACTGGCTTCATAGAATTAATTTGAGAAAGTTTCATTCTTTTCATGTTCTGAAATACCTTTAGCAATAAGCCAGAAAACCAAACCCACTGACATCGAGTCGATTCCAACTCATACCAACCCTGTAAACAGAGTAGAACTGCCCCAAAAGACTTTCCGAGGAAAGTCAAAACTGCACCTGGCAATTTTGAACTGCTGAAATTCTGGTTAACAGCTGTAGCACTTAACCACTGTGCCACCAGGGTTTCCACTGTTAGTGATGTTAATACCAAAACTTTGGTAAAATTTTCCAGGGAAACTGTCAGCACAGAACGTTGTGGAGCTGTGTGTTTTTAGTAACCTTTTCAATCTCTTCTTTGTTATTCACGTATTTTTTTTTGCTGCTCTACCTCTGCTTATGTTAATTTAGGTACATATTACATTTCTAGAAATTTGTTCATTTCCTCCAGGTTTTCAGATTTGTTATAAGAGTACAATACTAGATAG
Source organism: Heterohyrax brucei (assembly GCA_028571685.1). Classification (NCBI taxonomy): domain Eukaryota; kingdom Metazoa; phylum Chordata; class Mammalia; order Hyracoidea; family Procaviidae; genus Heterohyrax; species Heterohyrax brucei. The sequence goes on from CM053141.1 coordinate 180,340,360, forward strand.
TGTTCTGTCAAGATTTTTTTGTTTTAATTTTGATTGAGTCTGTTGTGATATCACCCACCTCATTTTTTATTCAAATTATTTGCTTCTCTTGTTTTTTAATTGTGTCAGTTTCTGCAGTGGTTTATTGATTTTTTTGATCTTTTCAAAGAACCAGATTTTGGTTATCTCTTTTGATAATTTTTCTACTTCTTAATCCATTTAGTTCTGCTTGCATTTTTGTTATTTGCTTTCTTCTGTTGTCTGAGGGGTTCTTTTGCTGTTCTCTTTCTACTTGTCCAAGTTGTGGCGTTACTGCTTTGATATGGATCCTTCTTTTCTGGTGTGTGTATTTATTGAAATAAGTTGACCTTGAGCACTGCCTTTCTGTGTCCCAAAGAATCTGGCAGGACATGTTTTCTTTCTTATTTGATCCTTCGGATTTCTTTATCCCACCCTTTGTTCCTAGTATTGCTCAATAGTTACTGAACAAGGTGTTGTTCAGTTTCCATGTGTTTGATTATTTTTCTTTCTCTTTCTGTCATTGATTTCTACTTCTATGGATTTACAGTCTGAAAAGATGCTTCAAAATATTTCGATGCTTTGGATTTTGATAAAGCTTCCACTTGGCTATGATCTAATGTGTCATCTCTTCTGGAGAATGTTTCGTGTGTGTTGGTATAGAAAGCATATGTGGTTGATGTTGGGTAAAGTGTTCTATACATATCTATGAGGTCAAGTTGGTTGATCGAGGCATTTAGATTTTCTGCATCTTTTCTGAGTGTCTTTCTAGGTGTTCTGTCCTTCACCAGAAGTGGTGTGTTGAAGTATCATTGTGGTGCTATTTGTATTTTCAATGCTGTTAGAGTTCATTTTATGTATACAGGAGCCCTATCATTGGTGTGTAAATATTTAGTATTGTCATGTCCTCCTGGCATATTGATTTTTTAAACATTATATAGTGTCCATTGTGGTGGATTCTACTTTAAATTCTAGTTTATCAGAAATTAATATTGCCACCCTGCTCTATCTTTAGTGTTGTTTGTTTGATATATTTTTCCAGCCTGTGAGTTTTAGTTTGCTTGTGTCTTTAAAACTAAGGTGTATCCCTTGTAGGGATCATATAGATGGAGCATGTTTACTTATCCATTCTATTACTTTCAGTCTTTCTATCAATGCATTTATATGTATTCAGTGTAATTATTGATAGGTATCAGTTTAGTGCTGTCATTTTGATGACTGTTTTGTACATTGTTGACAATTTCCATGTTCCATTTAACTTTCTGTACTATTTGTCTTTATTTGTTTTCTTTCCATTTTTCTAACTGTTGTTGCTTTTGTGTTTTTTATTTTGATGTGTAGGATTGTTAGTTTCCTTTGTGTTTACCCTTATTTTTCTAAATTTAAAACTGTCATTTTTTTGTATCCTCTTCACTTCCTTTTCATATGAAAAATCTGTGACTACATTTTTAAGTCTCTCTTGTTGTTATACTGTTGTCATTTTTGCATAATGAAATCTCTGTTTCCCTATTTTTAGTATTTTAGCTTTATTTTCATTATTTCCCTATCTGGGTTGATATGTGGTTGTTCTGTCCAGAATTTTAGCCTTGGGTTGTTATCTGATTTTCTAATGAAAGAACTCTCTTTAGTGTTTCTTGCAATTTTTTTCTTTTTGCAAATTCTCTGAAGTTCTGTTTATGTGGAAATGTCCTAATTTTGCCATAGTATTTGAGAGGCAATTTTGCTAGATATATAATTATTGACTGGTGGTGTTTTCCTTCAAAACTTTGTGTGTGTCTTCCCATTATCTTCTTGTCTATATTTTTCTGTTGAGTAGTCCAAACATAGTCTTATTGACATTCTTTTGTTGGTTATTTTTTCCTTTATCTCCATCTGTTTTTAAAATTATTTCCTTATCTTTAGTTTTGGCAAGTGTGACTATGATATGTCCTGGTATCTTTCTTTTGGGATCTACCTTCTGTGCAGTTTGATGAGCATTTTAGATGGATGTCTTCTCATCTTTCATGATGTCAGGGAAGTTCTCTGTCAACAAATGTTCAACAATTGTCTCAGTGTTTTCTGTTTTTCCCCCAGTTCTGGTACTCCTGTCACTTGTAGATTATTCTTCTTGATAGAGTGTTACATAATTTTAAGTGTTTCTTCACTTTTTAAAAATTTTTTAAATGTCTCTGATTTTTCGTCAAGTACGTTGGTGTCAAGTGTTTCATTTTTAGTCTTACTAATTCTACCTTCCATTGGTTCAGTTTTGCTCCGCTGGGTTTCTTCGTCAAGCCGGCCAAGTGTGTTTCTATAGAGTTATCTAATTTTGTAATTTTATTATTAATCTTCTGAATTTCTGCATGATATTTCTCTATGCTTTCTTGCAGCCTGTTCAGTTTGTCATCATGTTTTTTTTTTTTTTTCAGTTTTGCCTGATCTCTTGAAGAATTCTGTGTGTTAGTATTTTCTATTTTGCCTCTCGTAATTGTAGGATGTTCTCTTTATCTGGGAAATTTCTTGATTCTTTGTTCTGGGAGCTTTCTGAAGCCATAGTTGGCTGCCTCTTTCAGTGATTTATATGAACTTTTTCTGTGAACCATAAGCAAGTTGTATTTATTTATTTTATGTTTGCTTGTTGTGTTGTAGCTTTTTGTATTGTTTTGAAATGCCAAAATAGGCTGGCTGTGTGAGGTAGTTTGATTTTTGGCAGCTTTGAGGCTCTAATATCCTGTCACCAGGTACTTTAGAGCTGTTTTACTAGACAAGTGAATCCAGGTGTCAGTTTACTTTTCTTGTAGTATTTAGTTCAGTTTCTCAGGTAATCAGTCACCAAGACTGTGTTGCAGGTGCCTGCTATATTGAAGATGGGCCAGGGTGATCGATATAGGCATAGGTATCTGACTGCATGCACTAGAAAGCCACGGGGCTGACAGCTGTTCAAAACCTTGCATTAATATGGTGTGTTTCCTTATGCCTAAGCCTAGGCAAACAACAACAACAACTATTTCTGCACTCACTTCCTGGCTTAAAGAACTCATTTGTTAAATCATTCTCTCTTCGAGTGTAGAAGAATGGCATAGGTTGCACATAAGGAGTTCCACTTCCAGCCCAGGTAATGTTGTTAGATTTTGGAGCCAGGTACAGTACAGAGAGAGAAGGGGAAAGTGCTGGGAAATAGGAGAGAGGTTTATCCCAAATGAAAGATTTAGATCTGCATGTAGCAAATTAGAAGCAATCCAGTTAGCTTTCAATAACTGAATGCCATATTTCACTAATCTGGAGGCATGAATCAGCTCTTTGCAGCTCAGTCTCTCCTGCTGAGGGAGATACTCTCTGGAATCCATCAGTAGGATCACCAAACTTTCTGCTGCTTATCTGCCTGTGGGAACTGTCTCTTGTCAGGTATGTCTGGCCCGTCCTAATACTTCTAGACATACTCTCCCTTTGCTAACAGTTTCTCAACTTTCCCTTTGATGTCCAGGTCTCTCAGAATGTCATAAATAACTGACTCATTTGTTTTGGGGGTCTTTGTACTAGAACAACGACAGGAAGCATTCAACTACTCCATTATCTTAGCCTAGTTTCTAATCTTGGGTTGTTATCTGATGTTACAGATTTTCTAACCAAAGGGTTCACTTTAATATTTTTGGTAATTTTTTTGCCCCAATTCCCTTAACTTCTGTTTATTTGACAATTCTGTGATTTCGTTATCATATTTGAGAGGTAATTTTGCTAGATATATATATATATATATATATGAAATATTTTGTTGGCAAGTTTTTTCTTCAAGGCTTAATATGTGAGGACTTCCAGTTAAGTTCATGAACTCATTCTAGAAAAAGTTTTACATATGTCATTGTTTAGTATCACTATAGTCACCTTTGAATTACTTACTTTGGGAAGCTATGCACAGATGCTGTTGCCTAGTCCATCTTTCAAAACAATTCTGGAATTCTATTTCTGGAATGGTTATCAGAGCTATTGTTGTATTACCCTCAATGTCCTGAATGCCATCAAAATACCTTCCTTTCAATGTTTCCTTTATCTGTGGGTAAAGAAAAAAGCCACCAGAGGCCAGATCAGGTGAGTAGGAAGGGTGTTCCAATACAGTTATTCATTTACTGACAATAGTTATTCATTTACAGACAACCATGCAATTAAGTTTGTGAACTTGCCAGCATGCCACCTGCAATGGTCATTTTAGAAAGAGTTCCAAAATTGCTTTGAAGAATGGACTAGGCACTGGCTTCAGTGCACAGCTTCACAAGAGGATTATTTCAAAGGTAACCATAGTGATGATATTTAGCAATGAAGTATGTAGTACTTTGTCATGAGTTGAATTGTGTCCCCCAGAAATGTGTGTAGCCATGTGGCTGGGACATGATTCCCAGTATCTTGTGACTGTCCTCCATTTTGTGGTTTCCCTAAACTGTATGTTAAAGGATAGGGTGGGGCTGTAAATTCCTTCATAGGATTACTTCCCCACTCTGCTGTAAAGGGAGTTTCCCTGGAGTATGGCTTGTCCCACCCTTAATCCTTTCAGCCTGCAAGTGATAAAAGGGAGGAGAAGCAAGCAGAGAATTGGGAACCTCGTTACCATCAAGAAAGCAGCACCGGGAGAAGAGCACGTCCTTCAGACCTGAGGTTCCTGTGCCAAGACGCTCCCTGGACAATGACTGATGCAATGCCGGACTTTCCTCCAAAGCCGATGAGGGGAAAGCCTTTCCCTGGAGCGGACACCCTGAATATGGACTTGCAACCTACCGGACTGTGTAAGAATAAACCTTCCTTTGTTAAAGCCATCCACTCTGTGGTATTTCTGTTAGAGCAGCCCTAGCTGACTAAAACACACTTAGAACAATTAATTTTGTAAACTTAATTTTTGGATCTCATATGTCATCCCATTGTGTTCTTTCCTGCATGATTTCTGCTGAGTCGTCAGAGTTTAGTCTTACTGATTCCTCTCACGTGATTTTTTGTTAATCCCTATATGTCCCTAATATTTTCTCTTTGGTTTTAGCATGTTTGATTATAACATGTCTTCGGATCTGACTCGACGGCACTTGGCTTGGCTACTGACTTTCTTTTGGGATTTACCCTGAATTGTGTTCTGGGATAGGTATATTGTTATCTTTCACAATATCAGTGAATTTTTGCACTAATACTTCTTGAACAATTATTTCTATATTTTTAGTTATTGCTACCTTTCCTGGTACTCTAGGCACTTGTGGTGGATTTCTCTTGCTAGAGCCCTATATAGTTCTTCAGTTTCTTCAGGGTTCCTAGGGTTCTTCAGGTTCTTAGGGCTCTGACAAGTTCTTTTATCAGACTTATCCTCAAATGGATTGATATTGAGAGCTTTATTTTCAGTCTCACTAATTCTGACTTTCACTGCCTGAATTCTTCTCTTATGAGTTTCTATTGAATTGTCTAATTCCAAAATTTTATTGTTAATCTTTTGAATTTAAGTTTTCTGTATCTTTATGAAATCTTATAGCCTGTTAAATCTGTCATAATGCTTGTGTATGAACTTAAGTTCATTGCTTTCTTTGTGTGTTCCTTGGGTTGGTCTACATTTTGCCTAACCTTCTTCTTGAATATTTATCTTTTGAATGCCACAACTAATAACTATAAAACTTTCTCTTCCTCTGGAATGTTTCTTAGTTCTTTGTTTCGGTCACTTACTGAAGGCATCATGGTTGGCCTCTTTATGTGATTTAATATTGACTGTTATCTCTGAGCCATTGATAAGTTATTATATTTATTTGATGTTTGATGTTTGAATACTCCGGGGGTCAGTTCTACCCTGGCCCCTAGGGTTGCCATAAATTGGATCTGACTCGACGGCACTTGACTTGGCTTGATTACTGTATCCTAGAAACCCTAGTGGCATAATGGTTAAGTACTATGGCTGCTAACCAAAAAGTTGGCAGTTCACATCCACCAGGTGCTCCTAAGAAACTCTAGAAGGAAGTTCTGCTCTGACCTACAGGGTCACTATGAATTGGAATTGACTTGATGGCACTGAGTTTTTGGTTTTTACTGTGTCCTACCTTTTTGTTTTGTTTTGATATGCCAAAATAGACCAGTCTTGTGAGCTACTTTTATTATTGACATTTGCAAAGCTCTTGTATCCTGTGACCAAATAATTAGTGCTGTTACTAGATTTGTGAGTTTGGGCATTTCTTTACTTTTCTGGTGTGAACTCAGCACAGGTTTCTAGGTCATGCATCACTGAGTGTGTGGTGCAGGCTCTCACAGTTCTAGATGGTCCAGGCTAGGTAGGTGTGATTGGATTAGGCACAAGTATCTCTCAGCACTAGGAGTTAGTATGCCAAGTAAGGTAGGGGGCTGATGGCTGCCCCTGTATGCCTGGATGGAAGGTATGTGCCTGTTCCCTAGAGCACATAAGTGGGTGGTTTTTGTAGCCAGACTTGGTGCACAGTACTGTTCACTGTAAGATCTAAGAGGTGCCACTTATTCTTGGACCCCCTGTTGTGAGTGACTTGGTAGAATGGGTGCAGCCACCAGTTCTCAGGTCCCTGATATGGATAGGTGATAACCCTGAGTAATGGACAAGGTGGTGCCAAATGTCTCAAATCTGCCACTCCCCACTAGCTATTGCCGTTAAAAGTGAGCTTCGGGTATGTACCCTATTATACTGTGCTAATGAGGGCCTATGCTGTTGAAATGGGCCTACAGGGGTCTAGGCAAGAGTAAAAAACTTTAAAAGTCTGTGGACTCTTTATGCCTGTGCTTAGGCAAAGGGGGCGGTGTCTGCCCTGAGTTCTCAGATTAGGAAAGCTATCATAGATTTTTTTTTCCCCTGTTTGTCAATCTCTTCTCTCCCCAAAGCCTGGAAAATGGCTTGAAGTCTGTGAAACATCCTATTTCAGGTCCAGGGGGAAGGGTAATCACTGAATTTGGAACAGGATGAATTAGAGAGGGGAGAGGATAGAAAAATGGGAGAGAGGTACTTCCCAGAGGGTGGAAGGTTTTGATTTTGTGCAGTAGGTTAGACACTTGCACTTAACTTTCACAATCCAGTGTCTCTTAGCCCTGGTTGCAGAGGCTTGTGAAAACTTTCCATTACTTGGTGTCTCTCAGTGTGGAAAAAGTTCTGAGTGCTACTGCTTGCCTCATACCACACGTGCAAGCTGATCCAGACTGCCAAGTGCCAACCAGGTAAGGTCCTCACTGCTTCTGAACTGTCTTGCCTTGCCCCTGCTGCTCAGTCCAGTGCCTCAAATTTTCCTTGATGTTCAGAGTTTCTAGGTTGTTATGTATAATAGATTCACTTTTTTTTTTTTTTTTCCTGGTCTTCGTTGTAAGAGGGATCACTGGAACACTCTTTCACCTTTGCTTTCTTGGGTGTAATTTTTACATCAGCAGATTATCAGGCCTTTATTCCACAGTTCTTGATCAGGTTTAAACTGCCAACTTTTTTGTTAACAGAAGAAAAACAATCTGTATCACTCAGGGATTTTAAGTATGGTAATATATTTCATGAGGTACATGCTAGTCCAGTAATGAATAATAATACCACCACCAATATCTCCTGTTCTATGTGCTTTGTGTTATTGCTACAGACTTCTCATGGGCTACTTGATTTCCTTCTCCAAACGGTCTTAAGAGGGAGGTATGTCTCTTTCACAGATAAGAAAACTGAATCAGATAAGTTAAGTAGCTACACAATCACATGTCTAATAAGATGCAAATTAGAGTCTAACTCAAGTCTACGTGACAGCAAATTGCTGAGTGTTTTATTACTTCTCATAATGATAGCTCAAAAAATAACCATTCTGAACCCAAAGAAACCACACACACAAATACATCATTTTTAAGTTTTATTTATATTTCTTAGTTCAAGAATTACACACTAGCCAACATTATTATATATTTACATGCTGAAACTGGCTGCAGTAACTTTAAATTCAAGAAAATATTTCTTATGTGCTACTCATTTATAATCCTCATTTTTTACTATCTCATGTATCCCAGAGATTTTAGTTTTCCTGTTTTTAGAAAGACATGAAAATAGATGCAATGATATCCACTTGTGTTTTGCATTTCTAGCCATTGGAAAATGTGCATTATGTGCATATTAAGAAAGGCTACAAGGTAATTAGTAAGGCTGATAATCACTACATTGTGAAGAAACTAGAATATCACTTTTTATAAAAGGATAATTCAGAACTGTGCGAGGGACAATATTCATAACAGAACTATTTAAACACCCATGCAAAGGAAAAAAAAGTTATGGATTTCAAACTATATGCAACCTTATTTTGAATTATTTGTAAAAATGGCCATGATGTAACTCAAATTGAATGGAAAAAGTAAAGACACAAGATAATGGAACTGTCAGCTTGCTCATATGCTGCAAGAACAGGCACATGGGCATCAGATTAGAGGACATGTGGCAGCGGAATGGTGTTTGATTTGGAAATCAAAGGACACAGATTTTTTTCCATCCTTTTGAATCACATTTGTCTTTATAACCAAAACATTTTTCAAAGCAAATTAAAATTCAATGTCAGAATTTTGCATTTATCTACAGAAACGTTCTATTTTAATTTCCAAGTAACCAATAGAGATTTAGGAGTGATATCTTTTTTTCCTTGAATGATTTTAATAGGGAAAGATGTTCATTAGTGTTCTGTTGGTTCCTTACCATTTTTTACAACGTTCCTGATGCCTTTGCAAAATGTTTTTTTAAACCTTTGGTGTGAAGCAATGTCTTTTTTTTGTTTTTTTTTTTTTAGAATTTTCCTCCTTTTCCTTTTTTTAAAATTTCATTTTAAGTAATTCAGGAGTCTTTGGTTTAAGGGAATAATACCATCTAAAGACAAAATGTTATTATTAAAAAGAAAAGTCTATTGGTATGCATCGTGTGTGACAGATTTCTCAAGCAGGCATGAAGAAGCACTTTTATTTTCTGTAGTGTCAATATAAAATTTTACTCTTTGAAAATTGAGATTTAAGCTATAACCTTTGGTTTCTTGAACTCAGACATATAAAAGACTTTATTAAGTTATTAATGATCATTTCTGCTTTTCCCAATTGCCCTTTCTATCTACAATTATCACTTGATTGTTACATTGACTACACAAACACTACAGCATTTCCCATTAGGGAGAGAGAGGCAGAAGTAAGCAGGTGAGAGAAACAGAGAGTGAAAGAGAAAGAGAGAGAGAGATACTGAGAGACAGATTGAGAGAGAGTCTCTGAAGGTGTGTGATAGCAAATTGAAACTCCTCTCTCTGGGATCCCAAACTATTTATGCAAGAGGGTGTTTAAATTACTCTGCTGGGGCACTGCAATACTATACGTAGTAAAAAATAAATAAAATTTAAGGAAAAAACCCTAAACAATTATTTGTATCTATTGATTTCATTTACAGCATGTTTAATTATTTACATGTTATTATAACACATCAACTTAAGCCATTAACAGAATTAGCACTTTGCCTTACCATAAAATTTACAAATTAGAAGTTAAAAATATTTAAGAAATCTGTTTTGATATTTACACACGCTCAGTGAAATTTATGGTTGTTCACATAACATGTACTCTGTACATTTAGCAAAATGGCATGGTTGCTACGGTTGAGAGTATTTTGCCCTAACCAACATGGTGGGGTTTAAGTTTTTTTTTTTTTTTTCTTCTCCTCCTAGGAGGAATTTTTTAAAAAATAATTTTCCGTTTTCTTAAGATAGTTTTGTTTTTAAATCACCAATGAACAATGTTATTTGTTTCCTTTAAAAAGAGAGCAGTTAGACAAGCGTTGTGAGAACTAGTTAATTCCCGATGTTCCGAGGTACAGTACTATGGTAGTGTCCGACTGTGCAATGGTTCATAAGAACTGTAGGCATTGATTTGCTGATAGAGAAATATTCAGTACCCTGTATTACTTGTTTCAACATGTCGACTTGTTCGTTGCCAAATTAAAGATATTCATACACCAGCTTAATGAAGGAAACAAAAACATATTAGCTTATTCCTTTTGTTTTCCAACATATATGCATATATATGTATGTATGTTTATATGGGTCTATATATACACATATATACATGTAGATATGTTGTCAGACCTGCTTTTGTTGATGTTTTGCTGTTTTTGTTGCTGAGTGTGAAGTTAATCATGAAACTGGAACACAGTTACCTACAGTAAATGTAAATCATAGTAGTTGCCAATTTAACGCAGGTCTTGCTTAAAATAAACATGATTCATTTCTCCCCTATGCGTTCCACTGCACTTTCTCTATGTGTTGTGCTTTTGTAAGCTGACAGGTTTTTGTGTTCCTAATGCTAGAATGTAAAGTCTTTTGGTTCATAAACCATATTTATTCTCTTAGCACTGCTTTTGAAGAAATAAGGAGAAAAGGTCTAGATGGCACTGCTTGAGTCTTTTCCCCTGTTATTAAATTGCAGTAAAAAGAATTGTTAACATTCCTTATGCAAACACATGAGTATGTTGCATGAGTTTTCAGTTCTGAAAATGCATTTCATACCTACTAGCAGTCATGTACAATATATATATATACAGATTGAGATTGAAGATTTCATTTAGACTGCAATTTAGAGTCAGAATTTGCCTATTAATTTCATAAAGATGAAAAAACACCTTAATTGCTGGCTATCTGGCTGTTTTATAGTCAGAAGAAAAGCTATACATGTATATATAAACTTAGAGAAATACCATGCCAGGATTGCCAAGACACACCTTTGTGGCCCATTGCTGTAACCACCGGATATCTGGCTGATTGCTTTTCATAGTTATTCCACCTAGCACCCCCACTCTCACAATCTGGTAACTACATCCCAATTGAACGTGAGGAAAAAAATAGCATTGGAGAATAAATTCTATATCAGCTATTATGTCTGGGCAGGATGAGTCAGTTGTTACTATCTAGATGGGTATCAGAAGCCAATTCATGGTTTTCATTCTAGGTCATCTGTTCCAAGGTCCCAATTTTTTTTCCTTCCCTTTCCCAGTTTCTTCGTATCACTAAGAACAGAAATGAATTTCTGTTTATATGCTTCTGCGACTTGTTCTGCAAAGCTCCTTCTCTCCACTTTGATCTAGATTGCTCTGCTGAATTCCCCAGACACCCAAAATTGTGTTGTAACCATAAATGACAATATCAAGGATTTTTATGGCTTTTACGATAGTTGCAAATAAGAGCCCACTTCCAGACATAGGCTCTAAGTTGTCTCTAGAAAAAAATTCTTTCCAAAATGGTATTTTGGAGTTGTGCACCTGAGTTATCAATATGTTCCTTCCTGATGTTTCCCACTTAAGCTTTACCCACTGGCAACAAGGGGCAGGCAATTTCATTTGTGTGATGGCCCACACTGATTGCCTAGTGGAAAGGGTGTCCCTGGGAAACCTTGAGGAAATCTCTGTTCTAAGCCTATGGACAGAATCTTGGTTGGTTATAAGAACACTCTGCGCATAAATCATCCTCAGAAGTATTCAAGTGTATAATCAGAAAATAAGGGGCATTGTTCCCTACAGTAGTAAAAAAATAAATACCATCATACTTTGGGGCAAATTTAGAAAGTTGGATGGTGAACCATTTATTTTTGTTCTCTGACAACTGGAAAGGAAGGACAGCAGGACTCCATCATATTCCAAGCTGTTGAATCATCACAGAAAGAAAACATGTATTTTTTCCATGGGTAGACACTGGCCTAGGCTACTATGCACAATCAGGAATGCTTCCTAGAAAAGAAAAAAATGTGTATACATAGCAAAGACATTCTTCCAGAAGTCCAGCCAAAGCAAAGTTTAAGGAAAATTTAGCAATTCACTTTTTTCTATAAGAAAATTAAAACATGAGCCCCACATTGATAGGAATAAAATGTATTAGCTTATTCCCTTTCTTCTTCAACATATGAATGCATATGTCCAATTAGTATAGGAAGCACAATGCCAATTTAGAAATAGAATGAAAATGATATTTTGCACCTCCCTGATTATCAGTTACATATTTTTATGCCATATCAACTGAGGCTCAAAACATTCATCAATGTAGTGTAGCTTTGTGGTTATCCTATTTTCTGTTAGATTCCATGTTCTTCTTGCCTAGGCGGACTGCAGTCAGCATGACGAAAACACTCTTAAAAAGACAAGGCCGTGAAATTCTACAAACTATTTTGTTTAATGCACATACTCTGAAATACTGTTGCTGTGAAAAACACAAAAGTTAACTTCATTGCATGTAAGGAAATAGCATTCACTCAATCTCTCCAGGGACTCATTTTGTCTCCTAAGAATGGAACCAGAATTTAGGAAGCAGGGAAAGCTGGATAGAAACCATTAATCCTTAAAAGCAATGTGTAAATCCTTCTTTGGAAACTACCCTATTAAATTCAGAAACAAACTCACGGGAAACTGTTGTGGAGACAGCTGACATTGTCTGAGAAAAGCAACCCGCTTATTAGCTTTGTTTGTGCTCTCAGTATATGTGAATGACTTCCACTCTAACCTGAACATCTAAATCACTTCTAATTCCCCTAAATTTTCTCTTTCGTGGTTGTCTTTTGATTAGATAAGCTATAGAAACTACTTTGGTACTCTGTCAGAAACTTGTTAGATTGGAAAAAAGTAAATTCTTCTTGCCCCATCTTTTGCAGCCCAACACATTACATGTAGACCAGATGCCACGCAGGGCTTGTAAGGGCTGTGTTTGTGCACTGCTGTTTATTTGGTTATAACACTCATTTCCGGATGCTCTGCTCTGCTCTGCTCTGTGTTATTAACTCTATCTTTAACCACCTTGGAAACAAACTTCACAAAAATTTTTGTCACCATGAATGAGGATGTACAGAAGTCTCTCGCTCTCTAAGTGCCACAACGGAAGGTGTCAGAGTTGATTTCCTGTGCTCAAGTGAACAAAGGGACTGGCCAAATTGGTTTCCTGAGTCTCTGTCTTGATGTTTCCTATGTTGTCCCTACTATGCGAGTATTCCAGAAGCCAGTAGGACCTATCTTCCCACAGCACCGTTGTCATCTGAATAAAGTAAGAATAGGCCATCTTCGAGTAAGCATGCTTGCAGGGCATGGCAGATGATGTTTCATACATACAGTGCCATCGTAACATCATGTTAACCTTTGGAAGAAAGACAGGGAGTATCTGGATACGGCCACCTCTCAGGGAACGGCTGACAACGCTACCAAGCCTTCTAAGAATATCTTCTAAAGAATGTCCCTCTTATGTAGGTGGAAGACTAAGCAGACAAAGCGGAACACTCAGAATCCATCTTGTCAGCATCTCTACAAATCACTTGCCTTTTAACTGGAAAACCACAAGGACCTTGGTATATTCATCACTTAGCAGAAGTAACCCAAAAGGCATGAAATGGACCACAGGATAGGCCAGCAACTAAGGTATTTTAGCATCGCTTTTGTCCTGGATCAATCTGTTTTCCAAGTCCCACATCAGGCTATACAACTGGTATGATGAGGAATCTGGTCCTTGCTTCCCATTGGACGTCACATCTTAGTTCACATAATAAAGCCAATAGACGATGTTGAAGAAGGAAAAAACCACTGGGAAGAATATGCGGGACCACCGATCTATGGCATTCACATCAGTCAAGTCGGGGATGGTGATTTTCAGTTGAGACGCACGTCTCCGCAGGCGGCTTTTCTTTTGTGCCACGTGTCGTTCCAGGGCATTTCGGCCAAAACTATGCCGGGGAAGCCCCGCTTTCCGGTACTGGATGGAAGAGGCGTCATAGGCCAGCATGGTGCTCCTGGGGTCTCCAAGTCCCATCACTGCCTCAGAGGTCGCCATTTCATTTTTTATCTCGAGGGTGCTCAGTAAGATATTCTCATGGGGATCCATCTGCAAGGGAAAGAATCAAAAGAGTCAAAATTGTATGCCTACACTAGTGCTGGTCATGTAAGACACTAAAACAGGTAGGTCAGGTAGTTTTTACCACAGTGGTTAAGAGAACTGGCTTTGTGGTTACACCACTCGAGTGTGAACTGAGGCTCTAAGAATTGCCATTCTAAGAAGTTTCAGTTTCTTCATCTATTGAAAGACATAATAATCCAACTCTGTAGGGTTGCTGTACTTATGAAAATCATACAATATACTGTTACTGCAGAGTCCTTGAGCGGTGCAAATGGCTAATGAAGGTATGAATCTACCCAGAGGTGCCCTGGGGGAAAGGCCTGGCAACCTACTTCTGAAAAATCAGGCATTCAAAGGCCCAAGGAGCACGGCTCTGCTCGGACGCCTACAGGTTGCCATGAGTGGAGTCAACTAGAAGGCAACCTTTTTTTTTTCTTTGAAACTAATAGTATCACTATTTTCACTTAAGGCACGAAGACAAATAGAAGATGACATCTCTTTAAAGAATTTATAATCTTGATACGAACAGGTAAAAAGTTAAATCATACTAGGTTTTGCATAGTATGGGGGCGTTAATGGAAACCCTGGAGGCATAGTGGTTAAAACTACGGCTGCTAACCAAAAGACTGGCAGTTCAAATCCACTAGGCGCTTCCTGAAAATCCCATGGGGAAGTTCTATCCTGTCCTATAAGGCTGCGCTGATTTGGAATTGACTCAACAGTAATGGGTTTGTTTGGGATTAATGATTGTACTATGTTGACAATCATAATTACAGATGAATTATTGACAAATCTAAAGTTAGAAATCATAACTAAATTTATCAGCCACTTACGGTATTTCCCACCATATGAGCTAAGCAGAGTTTTGTCTAATGTCTGTTTAATTGATGCTTGTTAACATGTATAGTGAGGAAATGTCACCTTGCATTTTCAATGGCAAAATAAATAGGGTAAATGAACAGATACGAATAACATAAATGTAGCCAGCAAATACTTGTAAAAATGCCCTAGAATTCAGAACCACTAAACCAAAAACCAAACTTAATGCTGTTGAGTTGATTCTGACTCACAGTGACCCTGCAGACAGAGTGGAACTACGCCATAGAGTTTCTGAGGAGCGCCCGACAAATGTGAACTGCCAACTTCTGGTTAGCAGTCATAGCACTTAATTACTATGCCACCAGGATTTCCAGAACAAGGGACTTGCAAATAAGAATCTGACAGCCGGTGATGGTCAAGACAGAGGTTGACTTGAGAGGGAGAGGAAAGGGGCAAGATTAGAGAAGACAAGAGCAAACCCAGGGTTGACTGTGCTAAACTGAATTCTGGGCCTAGGGAGTAGAATTAAGTTGGCTGTGTAGATAGCCTGCTCCTTTTCTATACGGGATGGTTTGTTTCTGAGTAGGAAGGAAGTTAGAAATGAATATTAACATTATGATTCTTAAAACTAGTGAATAAGTTATTAATTTTTCTTGTTAAGGGAGCAAGATTTGGATGCCTTATTTTGGGGAGGCCTTAATTACCACACGCAACAACAACTATCCATGATATCGATGACAAGTTATTACAAATGAAACAATATGTTGACTGCATATGCCAATTGCCAGTAAAATTTCTGAAGGAATAAAATAAGGGAAAAGATACCAATTGATAAGTGTTGATGATATATGGAAGTAAGGTGTAACTAAATAATACAAAGATGTCATGATCTGAGCTTCATGAATTAGGCGGAAGGCAAAAAGAATTTTGCTAAGACTATATCCTTGTAATTAACTTTCAAATGTGATTTGACAACCCCATATGGTAAATTAAAATCTAAGATCTTTTGAGAAATAGAAACTACAAAGCATACCATATGTATTACTGTTGAGTCAATTCTGACTCATAGTAACTTTACGGTAGAGAGTGGAACTGCCCACAACTTCCAAGGAGTAGTTAGCGGGTTTCAACTACCAGCCTTTTGGTTAATAACTGAGCTCTTAACCACAGTGCCACCAGGGCTCCATAACATATACTAGAATACAGTAATTGACCAATCAATCCCTGCCAACAGATCATGTTTTCTGCAGGTTTGGTTTATATTAGCATTTTGCTTAGTGAAAATATTAAATGAGTATATTCTTAAAGTTAACTTTGAAAGTTTATAACCATTAGAAACTGAAGTAAGTATTCGTTGAAACAGATCTGTCAAGCAAGAGGCAGAGATTGTGAGGCAGATCTTTGAGGCAGATATTGGCCTCAGTACTACCTTCACTTGCCCTAAGGAAGGAAAAAGAACATTTAAAGGCATATGCTATATGCTACATGCCACAGCCTCACAGAAAATGTCTCACTGAATTTTCAAAATCACCCTTTGAAAAAACTATTGGTCAAATTTCCCAGTCACATAGCTGTTACACGATGGTGCCAGACTTCAAACCTTGACCATTAGATCCCAAAGTTTGGCTAAAGGGGCATGACTTTCCAATACTCTTCAATAGCAAAGCTAATGGAAGTGGAAACCCATCTGCTGTAGCTATTTCAAGTAGTGTGTTTATTTTCTCTTCTGCTCTGAGCTAAGGACTTATACTTTAAATACCTGAAAAATAGCCTTTACAACAAAAATTTTTGGCCAACATGAATGTTGATGTTTAGAAATGTTTTCTCTGTTAAAAAACTATACTAACAAGAATTGTAATTTAACATCAGACCTAGCTGAATTAGAAATGCATACCTTTAGTAGCAGCTGTAATAAAAATAATGGCAGCATTGGACTACCATTAAAAGGAAGAACAAATTATCTTTGGATGATTCATTTAATGGCAGTGGGCCTCTGTTACTTTATTTATACAATTTAAGAAGTGGATTAGAGAAATCCTGAAGTCTGCTGATTCATTTATATATTCATTCATTCAAAATTTAGAGCATATTTGTTGGACACCTACTGTGTGTCTGATATGATGCCAAGTTCAGGAGACACAGGTGAGAAAGAGAACACTGTTGCTAGTCCATGAAAAAATATTGCATTTTGAGGCAAATTATTGGAATTCTTGCTCTTCCATTTGTTATTATTTTGACCTTGGAAGAATGACTTAACCTTTCTAAAATCCCTCTTCAATTATGCTGGGAATCTAAGAATATTATATCACAGAATTCTAGGCAATTAAGACAAATGCCTGGGACACTAACACAGTATACAAAGTTGGGTGTTAGAGCACACTGTGAGTGCCATGGGATGTACACAGGCTCCAATGAGATGAGAAAAAACAACGATAACTGTCCCTGAAAGAAAAATGAGTATGGCACTCTTGCAGTGTCTCTAGAACAGAAACCATTGATGGGTTTTCTTTAGGTGAAACTAATCAGTCACTAAAGAGCCCCAGCAGCACAGAGGTTACGTGCTCTACTGCTAGGAGAGAGGCTGGTAGCTGCAAACCACCAACTACTCCAAGGGAGAAGGACGGGACAATCTCTTCCCACACAGTGCTGGAGAGCTTCACAGACTGAAGTGGTTGTGGGGGAGTGAGGTGTGTTTGATCAGTTTTTGAAGTGTTACTTCTTGGCTTCTGCCACATTATTCAAATACTTTAACCTCAAAATATGACTCCTTACATAGATTCAAGGCCATTAATAGTCAAGAATTAAATTAACCTGAATAAGAAAAAAAAAAGATTCTCAAGAAAATCCTTATCTCATGTCTACGTTGTACACCGCCATGAAACAATGAAGTGGAGAGGAGTAGTGCCAATACCTTCATTCTTAATTCATTTCTTAATTAACAAAGTCATGGATGAGGCTGTCCTTTATTCAGCTGTGCTTAGGGTTGAGCTCCAAAATACTGCTCTGATGATCTCATCTTATTATTTAAAGAAACAGTTGTTTTCCATCACTCTTTCACATCCAATATTAAAAATAAACCAAACAAAACAGATAAGCCAGTTGCCATCAAGCTGATTCCAACTTAGGATGACACAGAGAACTTGATTTTTCTTCCAATACTTCTCTGGATGGATTCGGGCCTTCAAACTTTCGGTTAGTAGTTAACAGCTTAGCTATTTGTATCATTCAGGGACCTCTACTCTCTACCAAGCCTTATGTAAATGCAAACCTTCTTCACTTCCTGTCTCAGAGACTAGCTAAGTCTGTCCTTGGATACAACACCATGCTGTGCATTCATCCAGTTGTTTCTTAAATCACAGTTTATAAGCTTTACTGGAAGGGTTGGTACAGTGGTTTAGTCAACATCTGGCATTCACGTATTTGGCTATATTGTGGATTGAACGATATCTCTCCAAAATGTCTGTCTACTTGGCTAAATCATGATTCTCAGCAGTGTATGATTATCTACCATTTTGTCATTTGAGGTGATTTCACTATGTGTTGTAAATCCTATCACTATGCTGTAACAAGATGGATTAGTAGCAGTTATATTGATGAGTTCTACCAAGTTACCTAGTATCTTAAGCCAATTTCTTTTGAAATATAAAAGAAATAAGCAAGTAGAGAGAAATGGGGACCACATATCATGCAGAGAGTAGTGCCTGGGACAGAGTGATTCCTGTGGACCTGAGGTCCCTGTGCTGAGATGCTTCCAAACCAAGTGAAGACTGATGGGTGACAAGGACCTTTCTCCAGAGCTGATAGAGAAAGACTTTCTCGAAGTCAGTGCCCTAAATTCAGATTTCTAGCTTACTGAATTGAGAGTTAAAAAAAAAAATGTTAAGGCCATCCACCTGTGGTATTTCTGTCACAGCAGCACTAGATGTCCAAGACAGAATCCTACTGGGGAAAAAGCAAAACAAACAAACAAATAAAAAACATTGCAGGTCAGTTGATTTTGACTCATAGTGACCCTATAGGACAGAGTAGAACTGCTCTACAGGACTTCTATCCAGCAGCTGGTGGATTCAAACTGCAGACCTTTTAGTTAGCAGCTATACACTCAACCACTGTGCCAGCTCCTACTAGGAGGGAAGATAATTGCAGTTTTAAAATTCAGATTCTGAACTCAGGCAATTAAGGCTTGAATTCTGGATTGAGATGTTTACTAGTTTTGAGACCTTGGGTAAAACATTTAACTCCTTTAAGGTCAGTTTTGTTCTACTTAAAAAAGAGAAAAATATCAATACCAATCTCCTGGACTCTTGAAAGGAATAAGAAAAGACAGTGTGTGCAAAGCACTTAACCCACCTTTGCACATAGTAAGCATTCCAAAAATGGTAAACTATTTTGTTACACAAATGCAAATAAATATTCTTTCAATGAATACATGAGATCCTCTATAATCAATTTTAAATGTCATAGACTGTGTAAACAAATCAGGATTTTAACATTGTTAGTGCTGAGAACAATGCTTCGTACATAGTGGACACTATAGATTTTTGTTATCATACATAAATTAAATAAAGATAATAAAGAAGTTTGGATTGAGTTGCTTTCAAATGCTGAAATGAGACAAGTAGAAGTAGAGATAGAATTCTAGATTCACAGACCTCACTCTATGTACCAGTTTCACAGAGCCCACCACAGGGCCCATCTGCATCCTCCTGACCATAGGGAAGACAGAACTCAGAAGGCAGGGAGAAAGAGGGAAGTGGAAGATGTCTCCAGTGCCAGTGTCATTGGAGAAAGGACCATACTTCTTTTTCCTTATGACACTTGGACATTCCACCTTCATGCTCATCTAACTGCAATCTTTCTCCCACAGACTACACATTTTGGTAAGCAAAGAGACAATGCCTTTTTCATTCACTGTTGTATCGCCAAACACCTGGGACAGTTCCAGGCACATAATAGGTACTGAATAAAATATATACTGATTGGATGAGATGATTTTATGACCCTTAGTAACTCATTTAACCTCTTTGGGAGACATCAACAGAATGCAGCTTATCTTGCAACACAGCTGTGACCATGGAAGCAGTAAGGACTTACCTCTTGAATTCCTTTGCTGCTATAAGGATTCCTCTTGTACTTACACAGGTATACTGCTGGAGGAGGATACCCAGGTACCTGAGACCTGGAAACAACTTGTCTCATGAAAACCTGTACCACTCCTATGACAGAGACCCTATTCTTACCCCAGTGGAAATAACTTAATAAGTATAAACTAGAAGCCAGGATTAAACTCCTTATATATGGACCTCTCTCAGTTATCCTAAAACTCAGTGGCATAGTGGTTAAGTACTATGGCTGCTAATGAAAAGGCAGGCAGTTCAAAGCTGCCAGGTGCTCCTCAGAAACTCTATGGGGCAGTTCTACTCCGTCTATAAGGTCACTATGAGTTGCAATCAACTCGATGGCAGTGGGTTTAGTTCCTTTTTTCCTTTTTTTGGCATTAAAAATGAGAGTGAGTGCAAAGTTCTGTTAAATGAAGGAAGCACTTTCAAATAAACAGACATCTGTAGTTTGACTGTTCATGAACTCCCACTCATCCCAGTTTTGTTCACTTTACCCCGGTTTCAGCCTTAGTTTCTATGCTTCCTAGCATTTCTATAAGTCACTTTATGATCCTGAGGACACTGATTGGTTCAGGGATGTGCTCATGTTCTTTTCAGAGCCAGTAATATGTCATTAGACTGTGGACAGAAGTACCAGGATAAACACTTTGCATATGTTTCTGCTGAATTTGTACCTAGAAATAGGTGGGTTTAAATCTGCTGGATTTTGGAGATACTTCCACTGCAAAAGTGGATCTTAAGTGGCAAAGGAGCTGAAACATGGAGAAAGGGAATCCAGGATCTACTGATGTTATGTTAGCCATTCTTTTTCCACCCCTGCTTAAGCCAGTATGAGTTATTTTCTGTCACTTGCCCTTGAAATCTAAACAATCCTAAATCACTCATCTGACTTAAGGTTCTTCCCACAATCCTGCAACACAGGGAAGGCAAGATTTACAGACATTTTAGTGGTGGCAAGGATTTTTCATAACTCAAATAGGAGGTAAAGAAATTAATTGTGTAGAGTAACACAATATCTTCATCATGGAGACCAGTGTTGGTTTTCAGATCTTTTTCTTCTGACAGCTAAAGTATCAAATTGCTGTTAGGTTTAAGTGGCTGGATGATCAATTGGCAGCATTTTTCTTGCCCTTGTCTTGTTTAATGTTCTTTCCCTTTCAAAGGGCGTGAACTACACTGGGAGCAATGTCTTAAGGTCAAGGGCAAAGTAACAGTGGAGGCTAAGAAGTTCTTGTTTGTGTGGTGTAAAGGGGAAAAGTACCTTCAGGTAATTTATTATTTTTAGCCTGCAATAGTAAATCACCTTACTGTTTATTTTTAACCTCCTTTTTCATTTCAATAAAAGAAAAACAAATTGTTACAGTAAATGTTAAATTCAGGAGAATTATTATACTTTTTCTCCCTTTGAAATATTTGTTTGTCTAATGCAGTTTTTTGATATGAGGTTTCTAAAAGATGCATATTGTACCATAACAGAAACAGGCTGCACTCTCACTTCACAGGCTAGGAAACTGAAGATCAGAAAAATGAAGTGAGTTACTTCAAATCTGACAGATAATACATAATAAAATAAATATAACAATTCTGGGCTGTTGATGGAAAACCTGGTGGAGTAGTAGTTAAATGCTACAACTGCTACCCAAAAGGTCTGCTGTTCAAATCTGTCCTGTGCTCCTTGGAAACTCTGTGGGCAGTTCTACTCTGTTCTATAGGATTGCTACGAGTAGGAATCAACTCAAGGATAGTGGGTTTGTTTTTCAGTCTTGGGCTGTTGATGAGCATTTCAAAGCAGTAGTTTTCCATGCTGCCTCTGTATTACCTTAAAATCAACCAGGTAAACCTAACTCAGGTGGTGGTTTGGTGGGTATATAAGTTACTGCAGTTGTTCCCAACTTATACCGGCATCAGAATCTTTTGGAGACCTTGTTAAAGCACAGATCTCTGGGTCTCACTGCCAGAGTGTCTTAATTATTAAGTATGTGACAAGGCTCAAGAATCTGCATTTCTACCAAGTTTCTGGTGATGGTAGGGTGCTGGACTGGGGCCCACACTTGGAAAAACTGCCAGCCTACTGTACAGCAGCAGAAGGCCATGACGGAAGTAGCTAAAGCCAGAGAAATAATGAAATAACTGAAGGTTCTGACCACAGTCCATACCATCAAGCTGAAATGCAGCTTTCACAGAGAGAACTTCTGTAATCAAATGGATACCATTCTTGGTTGGAGGTTGGAGTCCACCCAGAGGTACTTTGAAAGAAAGGCCTGACTGTCCATTTTCAGAAAAATCAGCCACTGAGAATCCTATGGAACACAGCTCTATGCTGACACTCACGGGGTCATCACAAGTCAGGTAGAAACTAGTAATAGTGAATATTTAGTAGAACAAGGTTTTAGACAAATACCATATTTGATAATGTCAGTATCTTATGAAGGAGGTATTATTAATATTCCCACTTTAAATATGAGAAGATTGAGAATTAGAAGAGTTAGGGATTTGTTCAGAGTTGCCAAAGCCAAGTGCCGTCCGGTCAGATCCGACTCATGAGTTACACAGTTAATAAGTAATAGGGCTGATACTTCATGAGTTTTTCTCTAACGCTTCTGCTCACTTGTCCCAGTAGGAAAACAGACAAGTTTTGTTAACATTTAATTTTGCCTAAAGATCAAACTACATAACTGCATGCCTTAGACTTTTACATATTATAGACTGCTCTGCATCAGACAATACTTACACAATGAAATTTCAGAAAACAGAAAACACAGAAATTGTCCTATGATTTTAGCTAGTATTCAAAATTCACTCTTAATATCCACTTTTCCTGAAAGCTCTAGACCTGACCAAGTGGATTTTCTCTCTTTCTCTTCACTTGGGTAGCGGAACACGAGAAACCATTACACTATCTTTTTTCTAACTTAGTTTTTGATTAGGACATTAACAAGAGTTACCCTTTAACTAACTAAAAAGACCATGTAGTAATTTCCGTTGCCCTGAAAGACATACCAAAATATTTATCAAACTTGTTAGTCTTTTTTTCACCTATTCAAACAGCTATAGGAATTTTGTCAAAAGTAGTTAAAATGAGAAAAAAGGCAGAAAAGGGACGTGAGAAGGGAAAGGAAGAGGTCGACAAATAAAAAGAACCTGTCATTCTCTGTAGATAAATGACCTTTGAAAGAAGCTACACTGCAGGCTTTGCTGTTGTCCAAGGGTCTACAACTATTTGCTTTCTGTTGTCGAACTTTGAATCACAAATGTTCATTGCTGACTACAAGTTTTTGGAGTCGCTCCATTAAGCAGGGCCAGTGATAAGAAAGAAATCTTTTCTTCACTCGTCAGTCTTCTCTTTAACCTATGCTTAGGAAAATGAAATGCTGAAATTCTGAGGAACAGTATAGTTTATTTGTTTGAACATTTAAGCTGTCTGCTCACCTAGTGAATCAGTTATTTTATTGTTGGAATGATAGACTTCTCTGCTGACTTGAGTGATTTGCCAGATTGGCTCACAAAACTGTGGTTCTAAAACCCCAAAACCACTCCCATCGAGTGGATTTTGACTGATAGCCCCCTAAGGCTCAAAGTAGAACTGCTCAATAGAGTTTTCCAGGAGTGCCTGGCAGGTTTGAGCTGTCAATCTCGTGGTTAACAGACATAGCATTTAACTTCGACACCACCAGGGTTTCCAAATGGTGGTTCTAGCAACATCAAATTTATGTTAAAAATTTTAGTTTTAGGGGTTTTCTTTTTCTTCTTCCTTACCCCACTTGATATTTTTCCCAAAGAGAGAAAAAAAAAAAAATGCATGGTTAACAGGATTCCATTTTGTCTAAAAGATATTGTATTAAACATTGAGAGTGAGTTTTATTTTATAGCTTTGGTTTCATGCTTGCCACTTTGTTTCCTGCATCTTTTCCAGTGATGGGTATATAATTTGCAGGGGTATCTTTGTTTATATCTTTCTCTATTTGTGTGTGTGTATGCATGACTGTGTGTGTGGAAACCTTGGTGGCATGTTGTTGCTGTTAAAGGTTGTCAGTCACTTCCAACCTATAGCTATCCTACAGGGCAGAGAAGAAATGTCTCATAGGATTTTCAAGGAGCAGTTGTTGAATTTGAACTGCTGACTTTTTAGTTGGCAGCTGAGTTCCTAATTAATTACTGCATCAATCGGGCTTTGTGTGTGTGTGTGTGTGTGTGTGTGTGTGTGTGTGTGTGTGTGTATAAGACTATATATCTAGTTATTCTATAGGGCCCTTATGAGTTGGAATTGACTCAACAACAATGAATTTGATTTTGTTTATATATGTATGTAAATAAACATTTATCTGTAAATACATGTTTTTATTATTGTTAGCTGCTGTCTAGTTGACTCCCAACTCATACCAGCCACATGTACAACATATACAAAGGATTAGATCACTGTGATCCATAGTATTTTCTGGCTGGTTTTGGAGGTAGAACTGCAGGCTTTTCCTCCTAGTCTGTCTAAGTCCAAAATCATTAGTGAAATCTTTTCAGCAGTAATAGCTACACTCAAGCTTCTACTGACAGACAGATGGTGGCTGTGCATGACGTACTTTGGCTGAGATTGAACCTGGGTCTCCTGCACAGAAGACTAAAATTCTTTTTATATATTTTTTAATTACAAAAAGTTCATTGTTGTACTTTAGATGAAGCTTTCCAGAAGAAACTAGCATCTCACTGAACAATTAGTATATATATTGTTTTGTGACATTGATTAACAGCTCCAGAACATGTCAACACTTTTCCTTTTCAACTTTGGGTTCCTTATTACAAGCTTTCCAGTCCCCTCCTGTCTTCTAGTCCACGCCCCTGGGCTGGCACACCCCATTAGTTTAGTTTAATTTATATTGTTTATTATGATTGAATGAAAATGTACATTTCCATATAAATTTGCGTGCTCACGTATATGCAGCTCCCACTGCTCTTCCTGTCCAGTGACAGCACACCCCTCTTCTGTGCTTCATACATGTCCAATCCTCCCAACAGTCTCCTATCCCCTCCTTTTCACCCACTCTCCTTCTTCCAGCAAGAGGTTGGCAGGATGGCATCCTATTGATGCATAGAACGATAAAATTCCCACAAGAACGGTCACTCTGCATCACCAAGTCCAACCCATTGCTGTCTGAAAAGTTGACCTTCATTATGATTTATGGACAGGGGCAGCATCAGGGCCAGGGGCCATGCTCCCAGGGGAACCACAAAGCCCCCGGACTATCAACTGCATTCTTTTATTGGAGATCTCAGGGTGCACTCCTATTTATTCTCTTGTTACCAGTGAGACTCAACTTTGTGAGCTCCATCGTGGCTGTCACTGGTGGTGGCTGGGCACCATCCGGTTCTTCTGGTCACTAGTTGACCCAACTCACGTGGGTCTCTCTATCTTCTAGGTTCTCTTTTCCCTATGTCCGTCTTGTCCTCAGTGATCATCTGTTCCTGTTGAGTTGGGATCATTTACTATACCCTCAGGTGACTGCTTGGCAGCTCTTATGACCCCAGACGGCACTCACTGATGAGGGGTGCAGAGAGTCCTCATTAGCAAAATGCTAGCTGTGCCAATTGGCCTTGATTTCGCCTGAAAGCACGATTGGTCCCCGGGTCCCCACCCTAGCTACTCTGTCCTTGCAATATTGGGTTAAGATGGGAGGAGTACTCAAATTGTGTTGAAGTTCAGCTATTATTAATTTTCTGTCTAATGTGTGCTATCACTGATTTCACCCAACCGAATTTCTATTAACTATCTAATCTAAACCCTCCCCCCCTCACCTTCCCTCCCTCTCCACCCTTATAGCTATCAAAGAGTCTTTTCTTCTATGCATGAGTCTGTTTTTAAGTTCTTATCATAAGGGCCTCATACAATATTTGTCCTTTTGTCGCTGACTACTTTCACTCAGCATAATGTCCTCCAGTTGAAACCAGGTTAAGAGATATTTCCTGCTATCATCATTGTTCTTTATCATGGCATAGTGTTCCATTGAGTATATACACCACAGTTTACCTATACTTTCCTCTGTTGTTGGGCATCTGGTTGATTTCATCTTTTTACTATTGTGGACTGTGCTGCAATGAACATTCGTGTGCAAGTATCAGTTGGTACGAATGGCCTTGATTCTGCAGGGTATATTCCAAGCAGTGGAATTACTGGGTCAAATGATACATCTATATCCATTTTTTTAAGGGGCCACCACATTGCTTTCCAAAGAGGTTGTACCATTTTGCAATCCCACCAACAGTGTAGCAGAGTTTGAATCTCCCCACAACCTCTCCAGCATTTGTTGTTTTGGGTTTTTTGGGTCATGGCCAACCTTGTTGGTGTGAGATGGTATGTCATTGTCATTTTGATTTGAATTTCTTTAATAGCTAACGATCGTGAGCAAGTCCGCGTGTGTTTTTTGGCTGCCTGGATCTCCTCTTTAGAAAAGCGTATGTCTGTCTCCTTTGCCCATTGCTTA
Source organism: Heterohyrax brucei (assembly GCA_028571685.1). Taxonomy (NCBI): domain Eukaryota; kingdom Metazoa; phylum Chordata; class Mammalia; order Hyracoidea; family Procaviidae; genus Heterohyrax; species Heterohyrax brucei. The sequence goes on from CM053141.1 coordinate 180,366,613, forward strand.
ATTGGATGATTTACCTTTTACTTATTGGTATTTTGTAGTACTTCATAGATTATGGAGATCAGGCATCGGTCTGACATAGAGTTGTCAAATACTTTTCTCATTCTATAGGTGGCCTTTTAATTCTATTAATAAAGTCTTTGGATGAGCAAAAGTGGTAGATTCTTTGTAGCTTCCATTTATTTATTTTCTGATGATTGTGGTTTGTTTGACAGATTTTGAAGTCTGTCTACGTTGTGTATTAAACCTTCTATTGTCACTCCTAGTTTTTCTTGGATGAGTTTTACCATTTTAGATTTGATACCGAGGTCTTTTATGGCTGGTATCCAGTTTGAGTTGGTTTTTGTATAAGGTGAGAGATATGGGTCTTTTTTTAATTCAGTGTAGATGGACATCCAATTTTGCCAGCACCATTTGTTGAAGAGATTGTTTTTATCCCAATTTAATGTCTTAGGGGCTTTGTCAAGTATCAACTGTTCATAGGCAGATGGTGTCATCTCAGGGGTCTCGATTCTGTTCCACTGATCTATCTGTTTTTGTACCAGTACCAGGCTGTTTTGGCTAGTGTGGCAGTGTAATACATTCTGAAGTCGAGTAATGACGGGCCTCCCCGTGTGTTCTTCTTTACTAATGCTTTGCTTATCTGGGGCTTCTTCCCTTTCTAGACACAGTTGGCAATTTGTTCCTCCATATCATTAAAAAATGTCACTGGAACATGTATTGGGATTGCATTATATAAGTAGATTGCTTTCGGTAAAATAGACATTTTCACAATGTAAACTCTTCCTATCCATGAGCAGGGTAGGTTTCTCCATTTATGTAAGTCTCTCTTAGTTTCTTGTAGTAATGGCTTGCTGTTCTTTGTAAAGGTCTGTTATTTCTCTGGTTAAATTTATTCCTAGGTACTTTATATTCTTAGTGGCTATAGTAAATGATACTGGCTTGGTGATTTCTTCCTTAATAACTTCATTGTTGGTATAAAAGAATCCTACTGATTTACTTATGTTTATCTTGTATCCTGAGACTTTGCTGAACTCTTCTATAAGTTTGAGTAGTTTCTTTATGGATTCTTTGGGATTCTCTGTGTATAAAAGCATATTATCTGCAAATAGGAATATTTTTTGTCCTTCTTTGCTGATGCAGATGCCCTTTATTCCTTTGTCTTATCTAATTGCTCTGGCTACAACTTCTAGTACAGTGTTAACTAGGAGAGGTGAGAGTAGGCATTCTTGTCTAGTTCTTGTTCTCACTGGAAACTGTTTCAGTCTATCTACATTCAGAGTGATGTTGGGAGTGGCTTTGTATAAATGGCCTTTACTGCATTGAGGAATTGGCCATCTATTCCTATTTCACTGAGAGTTTTTAGCATGAATGGGTGTTGGATATTATCAAATGCCTTTTCTGCATCAATAGAGAAGATCAGGTGATTCCTGTCTTTTGTGATATTTATGTGGTTGATCACATTAATTGTTTTTCTGATGATGAACCAGCCTTGCATCCCTGGTATGAATCCAACTTGGTCATGATGGATTATTTTTTGCATATGTTGTTGTAACTCTATTAGCAGTGATTTTTTTTTTTTTTTTGCGTCTAGATTCATGAGTGATATTGGTATGTAGTTCTCCTTTTTGGTTGGGTTTTTCCCTGGCTTTGGTATCAGGGTTATGCTGGCTTCATAGAATGAATTTGGGAGTATTCCATCCCTTTTTATGCTATGAAATAGTCTTAGTAGTATTGGAGATAATTCTTCTCTAAAAGGTTGGTAGAATTCTGTGGTGAAGCCACCTGGGCCTGGGCTTTTTTTTTGTCAGTAGTTTTTTGATGAATTTTTCAATCTATTCCTTTTTGATGGCTTTATTAAGTTGTTCTCCTTCACCTTGTGATAATTCTGGTAGGTGATAGGAATCTAGAAATTTGTCCATTTCCTCTAGGTTTTCAAATTTGTTAGAATATAGTCTTTCATAGTATTCAGCTATGATATTTTTGATTTCTGTTGGATCTGTGTTGACCACTTGCCTCTCATTTCTTATTTGCGTTATTTGTTTTCTTTCCTGTTTTTCTTTAGTAAATTTAGCCAATGGTTTGTCAATTTTGTTGATCTTTTCAAAAAACCAGCTGTTGGTGTTTTCAATTTTTTCAGTTGTTGTTCTGTTCTCTAATTCATTTAGTTCTGCTCTAATCTTTAGGATCTGTTTTCTTCTGGTGACTGAGTGGTTCTTCTGTTGTTCTCTTTCTACTTGTTCAAGCTGTAGCATCAGTTCTTTGACTTGGTTTCTTTCTTCCTTCCAGATGTATGCATTTATGGAGATAAACAGACCTCTGAGCACTGCTTTGGATATATCCCATAGGTTGTGGTAGGAAGTGTTTTCATTCTCATTGGAATTCATAAATTTCTTTATTTCATCCTTGATTTCTTCTCTAACCCCTGGTTTTTTGAGTTCTGCATTCTATGTTTTTTTGCTACTGATTTAGACTTTTATGGCTTTATGATCTGAGAAGATGCTTTGCATTAATTCAGTAGTATGGATTTTGTTGAGAACTGCTATATGTCCTAACACATGGTCTGTTCTGGAGAATGCTTCATGTCCACTAGAGAAAAAGGTGTAGTTGTCTGCTGATTGATAGAAAGTTCTGTATATGTCGATGAGGTCTTGTTGGTTAATCATGGCAATATGGTCTTCTGTGTCTTTACTGAGCTTTTTTCTAGATGATCTGTCCAATATTGAGAGTGGAGTGTTGAAGTCTCCTACTATTATTGTGATCTATCTCCTTTTTCAGTGTAGTCAGTGTTTCTTTGACATATTTAGGTGCTCTAATATTAGATGCATAAATATTTAATATTGTTAAGTCCTGTTTATGTATTGAAACTTTCAGCAATAAATAGTGTCCATCCTTGTCCATGAAGGTGGATTTTACATCAAAATTGATTTTATCTGAGATTAGAATTGCCACACCTGCTCTTCTTTGTTCATTGTTAGATTGAAATATATTCTTCCATCCTTTGATTTTCAGTTTGTTTCTGTCTTTAAGTCTAAGGTGAGTTTCTTGTAGGCATCATACAGATGAGTCATGTCTTTGATCCAAGATGTCACTTGATGTCTCTTTACTGGAGCATTCAGTCCATTCACATTCAATGTAATTATTGATAGGTATGTGTTCACTGCTGCCATTGTGATAGGTTTATTTTTGTGTTGATGTTATCTCTGTTGTTATTATTAGTATGTTCTGCCACAGTCTTCTTTGTGAGTTGATTTTTCACTTTTTTCAGAGTTGGCTTTGTGATTGTTGAGACTCTAGTATTACGTTTCTTGATACAGTATGTTGCTTTTTTATTATACTTTACGGCTTTGCCTATGATCCCCAATTTTGATTGCTACCAGTCTTGTCAACTTCCTCTCCATGTTGAAGGACTATAACAACTGTAGTACACTCCTCTTTTTAATATGATGATATCATAGTTTACATGATAAGATCATTGTATCATTTCTTTCACTATTATAGCTTTGATTGTATTTGGAGCCTTCCCTAACTGAGTAGGATTCTGGATAATGTGTCCTTCTAAAATATAAATTTAGCAATTTTGTTCTTCCAAGCCAAGAGATTCTTTCAGTATTTCTTGTAGCTTTGGTTTGGTTTTTACAAAGTCTCTGAGTTTCTGTTTATCTGCAAATGTCTTAATTTCATTTTCCTATTTCAAAGATAGTTTTGCAGGATATAAGAGTTTCTGCTTATGTTTCATTTTGTTAAGCATGATTACAATATGTCTTGGAGTTTTTCTATTGAGATCTATATTGAGTGGTGTTCGATATGTATCTTGAATATCTATGTTCTCTTCTTTCCTAATTTCTGGGAAGTTTTCTGTCAGCAGCTCAGCAACAATACTTTCTATGTTCTCAGGTGTCTCACCCTGTTCAGGATCTCCAATTAATCGTACATTCTTCTTCTTAATAGAGTCCCACATGTTTCTTAATGTTTCTTCATTTTTCTTGTTTCTTTTTTTTTCTGATTTCTCCTCATAGATGCTGGAGTCGGTAGCTCTGTCTTCCAAATCAGACAGTCTATTTTCCATTTGTTCTGTTCTGTTTTCTTGGCTTTGAATTGAAGTTTCTATGTCTTTGTTTTTTTTTCTTGATCTGTTGGATTTCCGAGTACTGATGTTCCATCAGATCAAACAGCTTGCTTAGTTTTTCGTTTTTCTCTGCTGCATTTTGTATAAGGTCAACGAGGGCTCTATATATAATCCTTTGTGTTCACCTTCTGATAGTTTCAGAAAAGCTTCTTTATCTGGAAGGTTCTGAGGTGGTCTCTTTTGAAAGCCTTCTGATGCCATGGATGATTGCCGGGTTACTGTCTTCTCCAACGTTTGTTGCTTTTTGGGCTTCATGTGGGTCAATAGAGGCTGGGAGAGATGCTGTCAAGTTGAACCACAGCTGTTTTTGTAGGCTGTCTTAAAATGAGAAGTAAAAAGTGTTTGACAACTTCCAAAATCAATCAGGTTTTCAGGTGTATACATCCCTCTTCCCAGCTGACAAAGTAAGCACCTCTATATTGATCCCCAGATGTTATAAACTAGCTCAAAATACAGAAAGGCTACTGGCCTGCTGGCCTCTGCTGTCAGACCCCAGCTGTAGGTGATACTGTGTAGAATTCTGCTTTTCTGCTGGAAAAGTTGTCTCTTCTGGGTAGGTACCGCTTCCCAGCCCAGGACTTAGGTCCAGCTGAGGCTTCCATATGGATGACTCCACCTCCCAGCAAAACAAGACAGTGTCCTGCACAAGCTTGCCAGCTGTTCGGGACCAGGCTCCCAGCGGAAAGAGAGGCCAGGAGTACTGAAATGCCCAGAGCCCACAGTCTCTGCCACTGGGCCACAGCCCCAGGCAACACTGTGCAAAACACCATCTCCCTGCCAGAGAAGCACTCTCCCCTCAGCAGGCACCACCTCCCAGCCTTGGAACAAAGTCCGGCCGGGGCCTCTGCCTGGGCTTCTCTGTTTCCCAGTAGATCAAGATGGCATCCTGCACAAGCGCATTTGTACAGCTACCACATCTCAGAGGCAGAAAGATAGGCTAGAGGATCTGTGATGCATAGAGTCCAAAGCCAGGCTCTCAGAACCTGCCAATTACGCTTGCCGGTCCCACTAGCAGTGCGTCCGAGATCAGCAGCCAGTCAAATTCCAGTTCTGCCTGCCGGCCAAGACAGAGGAAAAAAAAAATCAAAATGGTGAGTTACCTCTGGTTTGTGCAAGCCTCTGCTGGCGGAGAGTGGAGTCAGTGGTAGGAAGTCCAAATTAACAGCCCTATGCTGCATCCCAGGGCTCACTAGGTATCCAGAAGGTTCCGTTTAATTATCATTTCAGGTCTTGGTTTACAGAGGGATTTAGGGAGATGTGTGTTTAGTCCACCACCATGACTCTGCCCCTAGTTTAATTTAGTTATAGGCCTGACTGATCTTTAGCTAAAGCGACAATCTCATGGAGTGACTTCATTACTGAGCTGAAAGGTTGTTTAGGGGCAAACTCTTAGAGTTTTTCTAATCTCTGTTGGGCCAGTAAGTCTTTCCTTTTTTCATGAGTTAGAATTTTGTTCTACATTTTTTCTCCATTTTTTCTCTCTTCTGTCGTGATCCTTTGCAGAGCGGTCTGGGGTGATGGCCAGGCACCATCTAGTTGTGTTGGACCTAGTCTCATGGAGGCTCTTGTGGTCCATTAGCCTTGTGGACAAGTCTTTCCCTTGTGTCTTTGGTTTTCCTCATTCTCCCTTGCTCCTGCCAGGTTCAGGCCAGTGGGGTACCTTAGATGAGCACTCACAAATACTGGACCCTCCACATTACTCACTAAAGTAGCATGTTGAATATTTTCTTTATAAACTGTGCTACATCAGTTGAGCTAGATGTTCCCTCACAACCATGATCCACACAGCCTTCAGCCCAGTAATTTGGTCTCTCAGGGAGTTTGGGTGTGCCTATAGAGCTTCTTTGACCTTGCTTTGGACAAACTATGCTGGCTTCCACAGTATTGTGTACTATTTTATCCTCCACCAAATTTAGAAGAGCAGAGTTCTACCACTGAACCACCAGTGCCTATGTGTGAGTATTCACATCCCTCACTGACTCAAGAGCATTACATCCTTACTTGGGATAGGCTATTTTAAAGTCCAGTTAATCACAGACATTATCAAATGAAGAACGAAAAGTTGTAGAAATCCAAGAAAGCCTAACTGAGCAATTTCCAATTACTCTGTTTAGTGTATAGGTAGATGAACTTGTTTTATCTTCCATGAAATGGCACTGTGACCTCAATGACTTGAAATGCTAAGACAACAAACTATTAACCAAAGCATTCTTTCCAAAGGAAAAATACCCTGAAACTATCTAGTAAGTACTCAGAGTTTTAAGAGGGGAAGGCAAGTGCTTCTCACTAGAATATGAAATGGAGATTCTAGGCAAGCTGAGAAGACAGATATCTTCCAAAGCGAATTGAGAAATAGCAATGGAAACTGGAATTTTTAATTGGAAAATAAATAAATGAGAATACAGCTGAAATACTCAGGTAGTTGCATAAGCATCATCATTTTTTCCCCTAAATTTTATTTATTTTGTTGTTGTTGAGAATACACACAGCAAAATGTACACCAGTTAAGCAGCTTCTACATGTACACTTTAGTGACATTGATTACAGTCTTCTAGTAGGACAACTACTCTCACAGTCCTTTTCTAAGTTGTTCCTGCCTCATTAACATAAACTCATTGCCTCCCTAAGGTTTCTATACAATCTTTAGAGTGGATGTTGTCAATGGGAGCCCACACAGATGATTCTTAATATAAAGCTCAAGATAGATCATTTTTCACTAAACTAAACTAATTCAAATTAAACAAAACAAAAGCACTATGCTGGTCAAAATCATATCTAAGGGTTTACCTCAAACAAACAAACAATTAAAAAATAAATCTATTGCTGAGTTAATTCCAAGTCATAGTGATGCTACAGGACAGATTAGAAACACCCTTAGAGTTTCCAAGAAGTGCGTGGGTGAATTCAAATGGCTGACCTTTTGGTTACTAGTCATTAGCACTTAACCACTATGCCACCAGGGTTTTCAAGGGTTCATCTCAAAGGCTGCCACATCAAATTCCTTTTAGATTTAATGTATAAAGCATTTGTATTTCAGTTCAGTTTACAGTATAATTACCACCTTTTTCTTTTTCCTTTTGTAATGTATAGTGTAATGCAGGAACATTGGAAGAAAAAGTCTTACAGCAAAAATCAAGCAGTCTTGGAACTCCCTTGAAAACTGTGACTTTGAACAAGAGCTAGGAGCTCTTTTCCCCAGCTGTTAGAGTCTGGCTTCATGCTCCAGCTTTATAAGCAGCTTCATTATCTTTTGTGACTTAGTCTTTTGTCTTTCTTTTAAATCCTCAAATTCATTTCTCTTGGGGAACAACTCATGTATATGTATATGTATCTATATACATATATATATATTGATTTGTGTTACCATTAAGAATTATACATAAAATACAGACCACTGATTAGTGTTTTTTTAATATCTGGAATAAGAAGGAGAGTGAATCTGGAGGGAGTGAGAAGAATACATTTAAATTGTTAAATTTAGTAATGATAAAGCACAACTAATAAAATACGTACTGAATGGAATAGTTTGTTTTAGAAGGCTGGTAGAATTGTTTCAGGGTTCATCTTGTTAATTTAATAAAGCTCAAACTACTAGTTTCAATTAAAGTAAAAGTGAAAGAGGGTCACCTTAATTGATTAAGAAGAAAAAAGAGAGAGAGAGAGAGACTGGAATGAGTTTGAAAGTCCCTAAGCAAAGAAAAAATCGAAGGAAAGTATATTTACTGTCTGTCAGTTTTAATGGACATTTCTTTCATTCAGAGGAGACACTGGCTTTATATTGTTGCAGATTGTCAGGATTCATGGAATGGAGCCAGGTTTTATGATGAGTTTATCTAAGCACAAAGTCCTAGTTTTTGACACATTTCAGAGCAGGTGTGAGAATCTGCCTACCCAATCCCAAAAACTCAAAGAAGTTTAATGGGAGCTTCTATCTTCCGAAGTCAAAGGCTTGTACTAGTTTAATTTTCACTGGATTTACTGGTTCATGTTCCAAGCTGGAGAGAGACAATTGACGGAATTCTTTCATTAGCTGCTTCACACAGCTCAAAACATTCTGGGTGATGACTTGCTAAAGATTTTTGTATACCCAAGCCAGTGTGAAATAATACCACACAGGACATTTGTTGTGCTTTCCTACCACAACGCTGAATACATCAGTCAACTGCATCTAACGCAGCAAGGATAAAGGGAGGGGGGAGGAAGGCCTAACCTTCAGCACAGAAGGAACTATTCTTCTCCCTTCAAAAACTTATAACTTTTGCCAAGAATGATGAAAGTTCACATTACTAAGAAGAAAAAAGGGTGATTGTCAGCTACAGTCCTCTCTTCTTAATCTTCCAAAGCCAAGGTCAGTGTGTAACATGTGGTCAGTCAGGTCAATTTACAAGGTCTGCTCATAGCGCATGTAGGCAAGGCTTACTGCAAGACTTGAAGGGTATGATCCATGCCATTCGTAGCCATTGTGAGACTCACAGATTCTTCACGTTCTTGTTGAAACTGACATAAACCTAGTCTCATGAACTACTAAGGACGAGTTAACAAAGACACACATTGCCTCAGTTCTGGGGCAAAGAGAAACCACAATATGCTTCCAGCTTTCAGCAGAAATAAAGAAGCTAAGACTAGGTTTCTATATGCCTTATGTGAGACATCAATGCTTCCTTTAATAATCCATTTGAAAGTCTAAAAATTCCTTCTTAAAGATATTTACTCAAAAATAAAATCTCAGCTCACAGAGGTCAACAAATCTCAGCTAGACTATATGTCCCACTTACATGTATCATAGATATCTACTTCCTGCAAAACAAAAAAAAAACTTAGCACCTCCTATTGTTATCATTTTATTTGACTAAGAATCCAAAACACTGGCCTAATGTATGCCATATGGGAAGGACTCCTGAAAACTTGTAATAAAAGGGCAACAGAAAGAAACAGCAACTATCAATTGCACAGATACTCAGTGAACACAGCCAGCAGCCTTTGATTCTCTCAGTTTTTTAGTTTGACTCTTGAATGGTAAGGACACAAAACCCACTGCTGTCAAGTCAATTCTGACTCATAGTGGCCCTACAGGACAGAGTAGAACTACCCCATAGAGTTTCCAAGGGGCACTGGGCAGATTTGAACTGCTGACCTTTTGGTTAGTAGACATAGCACTTAAGCACTATGCCATCAGGGTTTCCAGGGACACAAAGGTGGAGCTAAAACATTTCTCTCAAACAGAGGCGGAGGTTGAACGGGAAGAGTACAGGAACTTATACCATGTTAATACTGAATCCTGTGAATAGGAGTTTAGATACTTATTTTGAGCTACACTAGTATTGAGTCTCATAACTTAAATAAAAGCGTGAGGGAAAACTGAGTCACGAGGAATAAAAAAACTGGTATACTCAAAATACAAAAAAAAAAAAAATCCCTACCAAGCTCAGTGCCATCCAGTTGATGATGACTCATAGCAGACCCACAGGGCAGAGTAAAACTGTCCCATTGAATTTCCAGGGAATTCTCGGTGGATCTGAATTGCCAACCTTTTGGTTGGCAGCTGTTGCTCTTAAACACTATATCACCAGAGTTTCCCTACTCAAAATAACAAGATGTTTATTTGGTGGTGTTGGTGAAGAATACTGAATATACCATGGAATGGCATAAAAAAGAATTAAGTCTTAGAAGAAATACAACCAGAATGTTCCTTAGGAGTTAGGATGGCAAAACTTCAACTTGCTCATTTGGGATATATCATCAGAAAGATCATTTTCTAGAAAAGAACATCATGCTTTGGTTTTAACATATATTGTATTCTATACATCTATAGGATATCAGCCTGCTGACCTATGGTTGGAGGAAGGAGAGTGGTTGGAGAGGAGGAGAAAGGAGACTGTTGGGAGGATGAGACATGTATGGAGCAGAGAGGAATAGTGTGCTCTCACCGGGCAGGGAGAGCAGTGGAAGACAGACTAGAATTGTCCCACAGAGTTTCCAAGCAGCGCTTGGTAGATTTGAGCTACTGACTTTTTTATTAGCAGCAGTAGCACCTAACCACTATGCCAGTGGGGTTGGTAGTTGTTGCCAAGTGCTACCCAGTTGGTTCCAACTCATAACGACTCTATGCACAACAGAATGATCCACTGCTCACTCCTGTGCCACGTCCACAATCCTTTTTATGCTTAAGACTATTGTTGCAGCCACTGTGTAAGTCCATCTTGTTGAGGGTCCTCCTCTCTTACACTGACCCTCTACTTTACCAAGTGTGATGTCCTTCAGGGACTGAACCCTCTTGACAACATGTTGCAAGTATATGAGACAAATCTCATGATGCTTGCTTCTGAGGAGCATTCTGGTCATACTTCTTCCATGGCAGATCTATGTGTTCTTCTGGCAGTCTTCTGCTGGAGAAGAATATTCAGTATCTTCTCCAATGCTACCATTCAAGAGCCTCGGTTTTGTTCTGTCTTCCTTATTCATCATCCAGCTTTTCCACACATTGCATGGAACTGAAAATACTATGGCTTGTGTCAGGTGCACTTGAGTCTTCATGGTGACATTTTTACTTTTCAACACATCAAGAAGTCTTTTGCAACAGACTTGCCCAATGGAATGCATCTTTTGATTTCCAGAATGTTGTTTCCATTGTTTTAACTGTGGAACGAAGTCAAATGAAATCCTTGACAAATACAATCTTTTCTCCATTTATCATGATGTTGCTTACTCGACCAGTTGTGAGGACTCACAATGGTGCAATCCATATGGAAGGCCATGGTCTTTGATCTTAATCAGTAGACGTTTCATATCCTCTTCACTTTCATCAAGAAAGACTGTGTCATCTGCCTAATGAAGATTGTTCAAAAGTGTTCCTCCAATCCTGATGCCTCGTTATTCTTCACATAGTACAACTTCTTGGATTATTTCTTCAGCATACAGACCGAAAAGTTACAGTGAAAAGATACAACCCTGATCCACACATTATTGACTTTAAATCATACAGTGTCCCCTTGTTCTGTTCTCTGGACTTCCCCTTGATCCACATACAGATTCCTGAAGATCACAATTAAATGTTCTGGAATTCCCACTCTCCGTAATGTTATACATAATTTGTTATGATTCACACAATCAAATGCTTTTGCATAGCCAATAAAACAGGTAAACATCTTTCTGGTATTTTCTGCTTTCATCCATGATCCATTTTACATCAGCAAGTATATCCTTGGTTCTACATCCTCTTCTGAATATGGCTTGAATTTCTGGCAGTTCCTTGTCAGTATACTGCTGTAGTCACTTTTGAATGATCTTTAGCAAAAAAAAATAATGATATTGTTTGATAATTTCTGCATTTGGTGAAGTTGCCTTCCTTGGGAATAGGCATAAATATGGATCTGTTCCAGTCGGTAGAGATAGCCAGGTAGCTGTCCTCCAAATTTCTTGGCATAGCACTTCCAGTGCTACATTCATTTGCTGAAACATCTCAGTTGATATTCCATCAGTTCCTGGAGGCTTGCTTTTCTCAGAGCAGCTTTGACTTCTTTCTTCATTACCGTTGGTTCCTGAGCACACACTACCTCTTGAAATATCTGAATGTCAACAAAGCTTTTTGATATAAAGTTTTGATATAAAACAAAGTTTTTTTGCTTTAGTTATTCAACATTCAAGAGCAAGTTTCAGACTCTCTTCTGACATCCAATTTGGTCTTCTCTTTCTATCTTGTGTTTTCAATGACCTCTTAGTTTCTTTATATCTTCGATGTCATTGCACAGCTTGCCTGGTCTTTGGTCATTAGTATACAATGTGTCAAGTGTATACTTGAGTTAGTTTTTAATCTCAGGTGAAATATACACAAAGTTGTACTTTAGCTCTTGTGAACTTGCTCTAATTTTCTTCAGTTTCAATTTGGATTTGCATATGAGCAATTGATGGTCTTTGCTGCAGTGAGCACCTGCTCTTGCTCTGACTAATGATACTGAGCATTTCCACTGTTTCTTTCCACAGATATAGCTGATTTGATTCCAGTGTATTCCATCCAGTAATGCCCATGTTTATAGCTGCCTTTTATGTTGCTGAAAAAAGATATTTTCAGTGAAGAACTCATTGGTCTTGCAAAATTCTATCATGCAGTCTCTGGCATTGTTTCTATCACCAAAGCTATATTTTCCAACTACTGATCCTGCTTCTCTGTTTCCAACTGTTGCATTCCAATCACTAACAATTATCAATGCATCTTGACTGCATGTCCAATCATTTTCAGACTGCAAAAGCTGGAAAAAATCTTGAATTTCTTCATCATTGGCCTTAGTCCTTGGTTTGCAGACTTAGTAAGGGTGTAGGACAAACAAGGAAAATCTTCAGTGTGTTGAACTGACACTGAGTGCCACAGAAATGGACTCAAACATACCAATCGTCCTGAAAATGGAGCAGGAGTCCTCTATGTTTTTGTTTTATCTTACGTAAAATCTCCATGAATCAGAGCCAACTCACAGCAACAACAAAGTTTTAAGAACATACCCATAGTATGCAAAAGAAAAAAAATCAAAACAATTCAGGATAAGAACAAGTATAGTTAGAGAAGAAATCACTTAAAAAATCTGAATGACAAATAAATAATGACAACAACCAAAAGCTCTATAAGCTCCATCAATAAAGGAGCATTGTTGTTGTTAGGTGCTGTTTAGTCAATTCAGACTCATAGCAACCCTAAACACAATGGAATGAAACACTGCCCAGCCTTGCAACACGCACACAAAATCCTTTTTATGTGTAAGCCCACTGTTGCAGCCACCCTGTCAATCCATCTTGTTGAGAGTCTTCCCCTATTTTGCCAGTCTCCCACTCTATGAAACACGATGTCCTCCTCCAGGGATTGCTTCATCTTGACAACATGTCCAAAGTGTATGAGACACTGGTTATCTTTGCTTTCAAGGAGCACTCTGTTCTTTTGGCAGCTCATGGTACATTCAACATTCTTTTCCAACACCACAATTGAAAGCATTAATTCTTGTTCTGTCTACCTTATTCATTGTCCAGCTTTCACATGTGAACGATTCAGTTGAAAATACCACGACTTAGGTCAGGTGCACCTTAATCTTCAAGGTTACGTCTTCAAATAGAATATTACTAACACTCAATAATATGCAGTTATTGGAATAGAACCAAGAGACTTTCAAAATTTGCTTAAGGTAACTTCGGAAGGAAGATCCCTATTTACTCTTTACAGTTAGGCACACTGCATCTTTCAGATCTCATTTCAAATGTTTCTTTTACAGCAGTCTCCACTGACCTTGCCTCTGCTGTATGAGGTCCTGATTATATGCTCTCATAACACTGAAGACATTTCTTTTACTTCCCTTATTTCCATTTATAATTACACACTATCTTTATAGGTATTTATTTAAGGTGTAGATTCGCATTAGGATGTGGGTTTTGTATAGGCAAGGAACATGTTGGGTAGGACTCAAGAAATGTCTGCTGAACTGCAAGGTAACAGCATGAAGCTATATTTACTGGGTATGTATGCTGTGCTCTGGAAACCCTGGTGGCATAGTAGTTAAGAGCTATTGCTGCTATTCAAAAGGTTGGCAGTTTGAGTCCACTACGTGCTCCTTTGGAAACTATGTGACAGTTCTACTCTGTCTTCTAGGGTCACTAAGAATTAGAGCAGACATGAAGGCAATTTTATTTTGACTTGAAGGTTATTTTATTTTTTTTTATGTTATGCTTCATGCACAGTGAGAAGCAATCTATGTGGATTAACGCATCTATTCCTCACCATAGTCCTTTATGGTAAGTACTCTGATCACATCTTATTTCATAGAAAAGCACTCTAAGGCTCTGAAAAATTAAGTGATTTGGTCAAATTAGCATGAAGAAGAAATAATCTGATATAAACACAGACAATCTGATTTCAAAGTCATAACACTTAAGACTGGTATTACACTGTGTCCTTTGTTGTTCTTAGCAGCCATCAAGTTGGTTCCAACCCATAGTAACCCTATGAATAAAATATTGCCTACTCCTTTGCTGTCCTAAAATTCCTTATTATGCTTGGACACACTGGTGAAGCCACTGTGTCAGTCCATCTTGCTGAGGAGCTTCTTCTTTCTTGCTGGCCTTCTATGACAAAGGATGCATTCCTCTTGATAACAGGTCTAAAGTATAAGAGACAGAGTCTTACCATCTTTGCTTTTAAGGAGCAGTCTGGGTGTACTTCCTCTCAGAGAGATTTGCTCATTCTTCTAACAGGCCATCATATATTCAGTATTTTTCACTAGCACCATAATTCAAAGTCATCAATTCTTCTTCAGTCTTCCTTATTCGTAAGTGCAATGTAACATGTTGTTTGATTTTTTAACTGCTATTTCCACGAGTGTTGACTGTGGATCCAAGTAAAATGAAATCCTTGATAACTTCAATCTTTTCTCTGTTTATCATGATATTGTTCATTGGTTCAGTAGGGAAGATTTTTGTTTTATTTATGTTGAAGTGTAACCCACACTGAAGGTTGTAGTCACTGACCTTCATCGGTAAGTTCTTCACGTCCTCTGTTTTCAGCAAGCAAGGTTACATCATCTGTGTATCTCAGCATGGTAATGAGTCTTCCTCCAATCATGTTGTTGCATTCTCCACATAGTCCAGCTTCTCAGATTATTTGTTCAGTATTGAATTGAACAACTATGGTAAAAGGTCACAACTTTGATGCACACCTTTCCTGATTTTAAACCATGTAGTATCCCCTTGCTCTTTCAAAGGACTGCCTCTTGGCCTGAGTACAGGTTTCTCATGAGCACAACCACATGTTCTATACTTCCTACTCTTCTCAACAGTATCTATAATTTATTATGATCTACTCAGTTGAACGTCTTTGCAGAGACAATAAAACATAGGTAAGCATCTCTGTGGTATTCTCTGCTTTCTGCCATGGTCCCTCTGACATCAGCAATGATATCCTGGTTCCACATCCTCTTCTAATCTAGCTGAAATTTCTGGCAGTTCCTTGTGATATATTGCTGCAGCTGCTTTTGAATAATCTTCAGCAAAATTTTGCTTGTAAGTTACATTAATGATATTGTTCAGTAATTCATACATTCTGTTGGATCACCTTTCTTTGGAATGGGCACAAATACGGATCTCTTCAGTTGACTGGCTAGATATCTGTCTGCCAAATTTCTTGACATAGATGAGTGAGTCCTTTCAATGCTGCATCCTTTTGCTGAAACATCTCAATTACTATTCCTTCAGTTTCTGAAGTCTTATTTTTCATCAATGCCTTTAGTGCAGCTTGGACTTCTTCCTTTAGTACTACAGGTTCTTGATTAGATGCTACCTCTTGAAATGTGCGAAATGTCAAGCAGTTCTTTTTGGTAGTGTGACTGTATTTCTTCCATCTCCTTTTGGTGCTTCCTACATCATTCGATATTTTGTCTCCAGAATCCTCCAATATTGTAACATGTGATTTTGATTTTTTCTTTGGCTCTTGCAGTCTGAGAAACATCAAGCTGTTCTTTTTTGTTTTTCTAACTCCAGGTATTTGCACACTTTACTGTAATATTTTACTCTGTTGTCTCAGATCACCCTTTGGAATATTATGAACAGCTTTTTTACTTGATCATTTCTTCCATTCATTTTAGCTGCTCTAGGTTCAAGAGCAGTTCTAGAGTCTTTTCTGCCATCTTTTATTTGTCTTTTCTTTCTTTTCTATCTCTTTAATGGTCTTTCACTTCCCTCACATATAATGCACTTAGTGTCTTTCCACAAACTGTCTAGTACTAAGTGATTAGTGTCCCCTGTGTCACATCTATTTTTGAGATGGTCTGTAAATTCGGATGGAATATAATCAAGTTTGTACTTTGAGTCTCATGGAGTTGTTTTAATTTTCTTCAACTTCATCTTGAACTTACATATGAATACTTATCTTCAGCTCTAGATTAGAGAAATTCTTAGGGTGACCCTGGCAGCATTCAAATTCTATTGGGGCAAGACAGTGGTTTGTATTTAAGAATGTGGGCTCTGAAGCCAGGGTGCTTAGGTTAAAAGCAGTATCAGTTAAAGGAAAGATTGCACAGATTTGTGATTTTGTGTAAGATATTTAATATTTTTGAACCTCACTTTCCTCTATGGTAAAGCAAGGATAATAATATCTAGTCTATTGTTTTTTTCTGTGTGTGTGAAGATTAAATGAAATCATTCATATAAAGCACCTAAAACAGTGCCCCATATGATAACCTCCTGGAAGAGCACCTTTTATTATAGAAGCAAGAGTGGGGGAAAGGACTGACTATATGTGACGTAACAAAGAAGAGAGGGTTAATTCAGTGAACCAGGTCCCAATTCGAACAGCCATGGAAGTGGTGGCAGAGCAGCAGTTGCTGAATTACTCTTCAGAGAAAAGATGGATGTATCTACACAGATGCACCTCTCTCTGCGACAGCCCTTTGGTGAAAGCTTCTTCTAGTTCTTGAGCTCAGTAAAACTCTAGGTTCCGTTTCTCAAGAAATAAATCCCAAAACTGAGATTTCCTTACACACAGGCCTGAGAAAAGAGACTGTGAATAGCATTTCTTTGTGATGCTTAATACTGGAACCTCATTTTGTTCCTTATCCCTAGAATGGGAAGAGGCAAGAGATAATGCAAAATGTTTTATTCTGTTATTTGATAACAGTGTAAGTAAATGTTTGGGAAAGGACAGCTTGCACCCATCAGTAAAATGAAGTTTTCAGGTTTATTTCAAGTTTCACTTATTTATGGGCATTAAGTCTCTCACGCTTCAAATTAAATCCGTCTAGAGAGAGTTTCAGTATGATGATAAAGCTAATATGAAATCACATTTTGTAGATGGTATTTGTACAGTAGCATTTTAAATTCTACTGTAGGTAAGAACAGTTAAATAGTTAATTAAGTGTTGAAAACATGAGGGTTGCCATCAGCTATACATTCTAGCTCCTCTGCTGATAGGCTGTGTGACTTTGGGTGTATTCCATAGCTTGTCTGAGACTCAGTTTCCTCATCTTTAAAATAAAGTTTACCACTTCATCTTTAAAATAGTGCTACAATGTATAAAGGGATACTTCGAGATTGAATGAGATAAGGTATAGGTATAGAGAGCCTATCATAATGTCTAACACACAATTAGGTGAGTAATAAGTGATAACCATTGTTGTGATTTTGCAGTGATTTTAAACTTTCATAATCAGATGATAAGTTATAAATGTACTCATTTATAAAGGCAAGCAAAGTTTCTTTGTATTTCTCTTCTAGCCTCTTGCAGTGGACACTATTTGAACCCTCTACATCTCTCCTACCCATGGTGACAATAACGGAGACTGACTCTTGTTCCAGGCTTGGGTTTAACTACTTTCAGACAGTCTTGGTTCTCCATTCTCCCTTTCCAGAGATTCATTCAGGTACAAGAAGACCTGTCAGCTGAGTCCATGAGAAGTAAGGAAAAGTTTGTTGGCGACTGTTTACCTATCTTTCCTTCTAGATATAAATAAGAGGTCTTCGGGTGAAGAATACAGTTAAATACTCAACTACTAGCTGAAAAGTTGATAGTTTGAATGACCTTGAAAGAAAGTCCTGGTGATCTGCTTCCAAAAGGTCAGAGGCTTGAAGACGCTATTTTCTACTCCACATACATGGGGTTGCCATGAGTCGCAGTTGACTCAGTTGCAACAAACAACAAAAACAACAGACACAAATGAGGAATCAGGATGGTCTGTTACTAATGGAATGCCTATCCACTCCCTAAGTGGAATTAGCCAAAGGATAGTCTACTTTGTGACCTGCAAAAGGGAGATAGAGGTCCTGTGGCTCAGAAGACAAGTTTGAGCTCTCAAACCAAGCAATCCTAAATCTGTCTTACCTCTGAGCTTTCAGTTTGACAAACAATAAATCTTCTTATTGTTCAACCCATTTTGATTAGAATCTGCTGTTAGTTGCAGCCAAAAAATCCATTAAGTGAATTTCCAAATTAACAAATAATATACTTGCAATTTTCAAAGAAACATTTACAACTCCTCGTCTATTTTTAATGTTTCACACATCTTTATGAAACAGACTTATTTTCATATGTAGAGGAAAGAAATCATTTTTAAACCCACGGTATTACATCTAATTTGAATGAATGTAGGCAGGACTCAGGAGAAAAGTTGGCAGTTGGAATCCACCCAGTGGCTCCAGGGGAGAAAGACTTGGCAATCCACCTTCAGAAAGACTACAGTCCAGGAAACTATGAGGCAGCTCTTCACTGTCACAGAGGTGTGCTCTGAGTGAAAGGCTACTTGATAACATCCAACAGCAATAACAAAGGCAGGGCTCATGTCATCGCTTACACTGTACTTCCCTTTATTAATTCACTGAGAATAGATGCATACACGCACTAATTCTAAGAAAGTGTATTTAGCCGTGTTTTGCTTGAGAAAGGGTCAGTGGACAAAAGTAGCTACTCATGTTCAGAATAAACAGAAAACTTAAGTACAAATATTTCCAGATAGATCAGATCTCTGAGAGGTTTGAGTCTATTTCTATAATGCAGAGCCAGATGACTCATATATCTAGTCCTGTCTGTACAGTCTATCAACAACATTTTGACTCTCTCTCTTTCTGTCTCTGTCTTATCTCTTATTCTCTACCTCAGTGCATGTTTCCACAGACCAGACACATAAAAAGTAGATAGGAAATCAGAAGATCTTATTAATACATATTCAAAACACTAAATTAAAGCCATTTCAGGAAAAATTCAAAATAGGACCATGATAAAGTCAGGCATAAAACAAAAATTTTAATAACAATGTTCTAAAGTTATTTAAGTCACTTATTTTTTTTTATCAAACTGTTTTCAGATTTCTATCTTATTGACCTCTATAATGTCAGAGTGAATTTGAGAGATCAAGCATGCACCTCATCAACTCAAGGATAACAAAACTAAGGCCCAGAGATAGTGTTTTCTGCAAGTTTTAGAGCCTTTCAGAGGCTGAGCTAAGCTGACAATTGCGACTTCTTGAATTCAAATTGGACTCTGGCTGGTTCTGCTGATTATATAACTGAAGGAATACATTTTACAAAACCAAAGTAAGATATTTTAAAACAGTATCTCATGCAATCTGTTATTAAGACGTGCAACTTAGAGACAGTGAATTATGTTTAAAGTTTTAGGCCCATTTAGCCCCAGCTCTGACACTAACTACAAACCCTGGTGCATAGTGGTTAAGTGCTATGGCTGTTTAACCAAAAGGTCAGCAGCTGAACTCTGCCAGGCAGTCCTTAGAAGCTCTTATGATGCATTTCTACTCCGTCCTACAGGATCACTATCCATTGGAATCAACTCAATGGGGATAGATTTTAACACTAACTAGTTTATGTGACCCTGGACTAGCCATTGAATTTCTTGGACTTCAGTTATAAATAAATGGAGGATATATAGATTTTGAGGGGAGGGCTTCCAAATAGGTGAATTTTTTAGTCTTAAAACTGTGATGATTGTCGCTTCTAGTTGCCCATGTGTCAATCCAACTCATGGTGACCCCATGTGTACACAATATAACAGCTCCATAGTGCTAACCACAAGGTCGGCAGTTCAAATCCACCAGGTGCTCCTTGAACACTCCAGAGGGCAGTTCTACTCTGGCCTCTAGGGTCGCCATGAGTCAGATTTGACTCAATGGCACTTTGCTTGGCTGGATAGGTTTTTTAAGGCAGTGACCTTGTGGCATTACTAATTGACCAGACTCAGCAAGTAGAACTTTCATTCATTACAGTTCTCAAGGAAGGAGGCATCTACCAATAAGTCCAGACTGGTACTACAGATGTAACTTGTATGCCTTCCCTGGGCTGCACCCTCACTATTCAAAGTATGATTCCTGTGTCAGCTACTTTGGCATCACCAGGAAGTTTGCTTGAAATGGAGACTCTCAAGCCCCAGTGCCAGATCTATTCAATAATAATCCATATTTTCACAAGATTTCTATGCAACTCTTACGCATGTTAATGGTTGAGGAAACCCTGGGCTAGATGATCTCTTAGACGCATTCAAGTTCTAACAGTCAATAGGCTGTAGTCTTTTCCAAAAACAAATGGAATTTCCCCAAAACCTTCAGTTGCTCTCCAGGTGTTGTTATCTGAGTCTTCATTCTCTATATGCAAACGGTGAAGTTAACTGGAAACATTTTGTGTTCCACTCTCAGAATGCTGAGATGCTCACAAAGGTGGTACAAAGTAAATCCTCAGCAGGAGACTGAGCTGAAGAGGAAATTGTGAAAACTACCTCAGCCCAGGAACCCTAGGACAGCTGTGGGTCTGATGGCTTCTGTACATTTAGCCAATTACAGGGTGAATTACCCCAGTAAATATTTGTCAAATGTACCATTCACCCTCACTTCTTGACTCTCTTGTTAGGAGAACTGTGATGAATCTGACAGCCTTGTAAAGCATCTTCCCATTGCATTTTAGCAACAAATTTCCCTCAGCTCTGAGATCTGCAAATGATGGCAGCCACTGAAAGTGACCACACAGGGCTGCATGATGAGTTTGGAAATGAAGAAAGTATGAATTTGGGAAGACAGGCAGAGAGGTTAGCTGCCAATCTGATACTTTCACCAAAGAGTAAAATCTCAAAAAGTCTGAGTCAAAACTGAAGGGGTTTTTCTTCACAAGCAAGCAAGCAGGCAAGCAAGCAAAGTTTTAGAGCTAGAATCTCAGAGTTCATGAAACCTAATTCCATTACGATTCTGGAGTCAGAAAGATTCGGGTTTAGATTGTAGCTTTGTCAGTTCCTAGCCAGGAGACTGTTAGCACTTGATTTCTCTCCATGTCTCACCATTTATCAAGAGCAAAATGAGGATGATAAGAGTACCAAAGATTTTAGCAATCCTCAAGTTTCATTACATATCAAAATTATTGGAAAAATTTACTAACATTTATATTCTTGGGCAATCAGAAACTGATTCAGTAAATCCAGAGATGGGGCCAGGAACTGCACATTTCATAGAGTATAGGTGTTTCTGATGTGGTCTGAGGGGAGGGCTTCCAAATAATTTTCTCTGGAAAACCCTGTTACTGGGTGTTGGGTTGAAAGAGATGAAAGTAAGGCACTTAACCAGCTTCTAGCTTTAAGCGAGCACATAGAAAGTGTTAGGCTTTTAACGACATTAATAGTAGGTCAAAAAAGAGAAGTGAGTTTTCAGCGTCACATACTTTTAACAAGCCCTCCAGGAGATTTAAGCAATGGCTTAAGGGACATGGATGGATATTTGTGGATCATCTGTAGATACCAAGGAGTAGAAATACTACTGCACCAGAACGGTTTCTTGTTTTCTCAGAATTGCTTGTTGGGACAACAAGGTATTGTCAAGCCAAGGAGTGAAAAGCAGTGTTGCACAATGGGCAGTTTATGCATAAGAAATGGGTTGTGGTCAATTGTTGTTTAACTGCTGTGTGACCTTGGACTATTCATTTCTCCTCTTTCTTCTTTTATAAAATTAAGGGATCTTATGATATGTTACAGTAGATAGATCTTGGCTGGGCTGGACAATCCTGTCTTCTCTGAGGTAGGATATACCCTTTACAGAGTTTTTTTCTGAACATGCATCTGAATGTAACATCTTCCACCTACAAAAGGTAGCAGCATGTATTGTCTGTACCAGTACTATGCATGTCAATCATCCTGTGCCGTTAAGAACAAAGTATTAGAGAAGAAGTGGACTGTTCCCTGAGGCTGAGACTAATGATATAATTGAATTTAGAATCAAAGTTGAGGAAACAGGAGCAGTGGACACTTAGCCCTCAAAAACTCTTTCATGATAGAAATCAACTTCATTGTTACCATTTATTAAACGCTTACTCTCTGTTTATTCCTGTGTCGAATGTTTTTCATGTAATCTTTTGAGGTTGAAACTGGAAGCTTTATTGTTTAAACAACACAAAAGATGCAAAATGAGGCTCCAAGGTCCTTCTTACAATTACATAGCTAATAAATGATATACTTGGGTCTCGAACCAGGGGGGACTTGATTAAGCTAGCACATTTGCATGCTAACTGAAGGTTAGAAGTTTGAGTTCACTCAGAAGGACCTCAGAGGAAAGGTGATCTACTTTCCAAAAAGTCAGCCACTGAAAACCCTGTGGTTTCCATTTCTATTCTGACATACATGTGGTTGCCATAAATTAGAAGTGACTCCAACGCAACTGATTTGTTTGGATTTCTTTTGTTCACTCGTATGCTGTTCTTCAGGGAAAATAATTTGGTAAATACTTGCTGAATGATTGACACCTTTGTGTTATTCCTTCCAAATCTATGCCTTTTGTGAAGAAAGTTGAATGCTATACAATTGGCAATGAGAAGGAAAAAACTGTAGCTGAACGATTATCATAAAAACGCAGCCCATGTCTTCCAGCTTCATTCTCAACAACTGAATTAAACAATCTCTGTCCCTAGATAAGGAAACTTGAAATGCCCCTTAATCATAAAGCATTAGTCTAACGTGAGGATGCACGTCATTCTCTAGTTGGTAGTTGTGGTTGGCATTCTTGTTCTCCCATGACTCACAGGAATTGCTTTAGGGTACCATGAGAGGTATCCTGTGACTCAGTGAAAGAAGCCACCTATCTTGCCCCTGAAGCTGCTCTAGTTTACAAAAATTTTCTGCAGTCAAAGCTAGCAGAAGTGTCGAGAGGTAAAGCAGTAGCTGGTGAAGGTTTCAAAACTATGTCAGGGTCCATTTTTGTTACACGTGTCTTTACCAAAATCAAACAAGTATGACACAATTCTGCAAACCTCTTCTCACCATAAGACATACAATTTTCCTAATTTCTTTGGGAATACTAGGTTCGCTTGGAGGTACTATTCTTGCACCCCCTGACAAAGTGATATTAATGGAAAGATAGTTAATAAAAATTTAATGCCAGCTCTTGATTCTCAAAGGTACTTTTTAACACAAAACAGTTCATAATCTTTCTAAACCTTTCTGTAATTAGAATTGCTTTCAGGATACTGGAAACCCTGGTTGCATAGTGGTTAAGTACTATGGATGCTAACCAAAAGTGTGGCAGTTCAAATCTGTCAGGTGCTCCTTGGAAACTCCATGGGGCAGTTCTACTCTGTCCTACAGGGTCATTATATGTCAGAATTGACTCAACACAGTGGGTTTTCAGGATACTAGAATCTGAAGTATTATTATCTATAAAATACAAGCATTTATACGAGGAACAAGATGTTCACTGTATATGTAAATGTCATACTTATTTCAGAAGATTTAAAATGTGAATGTTTGTGTTAAAATTGAAAAACTGCTGCCAGTGGCTCCTAAAGACTGGAGTAAGTGGGTGGTACCAACAGTTAACATGGTAAACTGAAAACCTGAAGGTTTGAGTCCACACAAAGCCATCTTGTAAAAAGGCCTGACAATGTACTTCTGAAAAATCAGCCATTAAAGACACTGTCAAACACAACTCTACTCTGATAAACATATGGTTGCCATGAGATGGAGTCAACTTGATGGCCTTTTGTTTTTCAGTAGTATGTTAATCTTGATTGTATTTTAATTTCTGGAACCCAAGTGAGCACCAAAAGAAGTCAAGTATTTTTAAGTCCTTCGATAATCTACAACAGGTTATATATCAACTTGTTTTGCTGTTCATTAAAGTTTTGTTTAGTGGTGAGCTGGATACTCTATCAGAAAAAAAAATATGTTTTCAAATTTTAACTCCTCAGTTGTGATTTCTATTCTAATAAACTCCTAGAGAAGGAAAATCTATCAAAGTTAAGTAAGTCATTGTCTTCTTGTGGGGCAGGTGATAGTTCATTGAATAGTGGCTCATAGAGAAACTGACTCTGGAATGGAAAAGAACACACTGTTTAAGAGTCAGGGGCTCATCAATGGCTTCTTAGGTGTCTGTGTCTATATATTCATCTATGAAATGGTGGTAGATCTACCCTCCATGTAGTTAATGGTTTCTGAGATAGTTAAATGAAGTGTCATCGAAACATATTCAAAAAAGTACAAATACACTGGAGAAAACATTTTTCCAGGCTAGTGTACTTCATTATTCAGTTATTTATTATTTTACTTTATAAACTATTCAGTATACAATGTAATTAACCCAATTTAAGAAGTATATTGCTTCAAATGAGTCATTTTTAGGACAGGATTTGGACCCAGAGTACTTTTAATTGTTGTTAACCCCAAACATCACATTGCAGGATTTCTCTACAAAAGACATTTTTCCCAAAGTGAACTTATTGAAGAAAATGGTAGCAACAATAATTTGTATTCTCTGTAACTGTATTTATTTTAAATTAATAATAAACCACTTATATTAGAAATACATGAAAGTTAAGTTTAATTGAAATGAGGCTGTGGCACTAATAAAATTCAGGCAAGGAGACTTGGTAAAAGTTCTAGAAAGATATGATTTTAAGGTGATGAGGTTTTGGAGGTTATATCCTTCTTTACAGTAGTGGCTGACTTGTCTGGATATTGTACACATGGCTGGTTAACTGTCAGAACTGAGACTTTAATTTGTTTTTATGGAGACTTACATCTACAGAGAACCACGTCCAGTGCTGCTGTAGGTGCAGCCAAGCTTGGAAAACAAATGAGAAATCCATTAGTCTACCTGTTCCACCAAAATCTCCAGTATCTGGCAGGGTCATCTACAGCGGGAAAGCTGGTCAGCTGGCATGGGCTTGACCACTCTTAGGAAAGAGCAGTATTTTCATGCCTCCTTCCTTCTCCTCATTTTCTTCTTTTGATAGCTTTAATCATTGAAAATATGCATATATACATACATACTCACACATATACATATGCAGATACATATATATGTAGATATGTATACTACATATATCAATTTATTATGGTTAATTGATATATAAAGAGTTTGAAAACATAGGACTTGTGTTTGTAGTTTGTGTGTGTATATTTGTGGTAGTAGACATAGGGGGTGTACATGGGTGAGTGTGTATGTGAGAGAGAAACAGAGAAACAGAATGTTTTCTCAAAAGGATTTACTGGCAAGTTAGGTGAGTATATGTATTCACGAATAGCCAAAAAAGCCAAAGCCACTGCCATCAAGTTGATTTCAACTCATAGGGACACTACAGGTCAGTGTAAAAGTGCTCCATGGAGTTTCCGAGGAGTGCCTGTGAATTTGAACTGCTGACCTTTTGGTTAGCAGACATAGCACTTAAACCACTATGCCACCCGAGATTCTCAAATACTTTTTTAATTTTAAAGTGATATGTATTCACTACAACAGCCCAGGCACTACAGGAAAAGAGGAAATAAACAATAAAGAGGTCTTATAATTCTGTCCTACTCTCCAAATATGACTACTGGAAAAAACAGATTTAACTTTAAATAATGAATGTGCTACTTCTTTTAGCTTTCAAAAAATATAAAGCTGATCACTGTCTTACACTAACATAATACATTATTCAAGAGGACCTAAAGGTAGCATTGTAAAATATGAAACAATGAATTAAGTATTAAAAGGAGCAGGTGGGGGGGACTTACAAAAACTCACAAGACCATTTGCTTAGCCTAGAATTTCACAAAGAGGATGGGCGGAGTCAAGATGGCATACTAGACTCATGTTTCCCTAATTCCCTCTGAAAACTAAGATCTGCACTGATAATTAAATGGAGCCTTCTGAACACCCAGTGAGCCCTTGGACACGGCATAGGGCTGCCAATTTGGACTACATGCCACTGAACAGGAAATTTCTTCTCTTTCATGGACCTCTGCCCTTCTTGATTGCTGGCTCTCATAGTCTAAAGGTAATGGTGGCTTTAACTTTTCCTTGTGTGTCTTAGCTGGGAGGCTGGGCTTGGGCTTAACTGTCAGCAAAGCTCAGCTGCACTGCTGATGGGATCAGTAAGCAGAATAGCCATATTTTGACATCCTGGCTCTGGACTCTGTGCACCTCAGCCTTTCCACCCTATCTGCCTCTGCCATTGAACAGGGCATTCCACAGCAGGCAGAAGAGCTTGTGTGGGATGCCATCTTGTACCACTGGGAGGCAGACTTACCCAAATAGAGGCCTCAGCAGGGGCTAATTCCCAGGCTAGGAGGCAGTGCCAGCTTTTCCTGCAGTAAAGCTGTGTTTAGCAGAGTGAGACTTACAGAAGATGAAAAGTTAAGCCAACGTCTTGAACTGATGGGACACCAGGATTCTGGAATCCAACAGATCAATAACAAAATCAAAGACATAGAAACTTCAATTCAAAGCCAATAAAAAAGAACTGAACAAATGGAAAATATACTTTCTGTCTTGGAAGACAGAGCTGCTGACTCCAACATCCATGAGGAGAAATCAGAGAAAATAAATAAGGAAAATGGAGAAGCATTAAAAAGCATGTAAGAATCTATCAAGAGGAATAATCTGTGATTAACTGGAGTTCCTGAACAGGGTGGGATACCTGAAAACACAGAGAGTGTTGTTGTTGAGCTGCTAACAGAACATTTTCCAGAAATTATGAAAGAAGAGAATATAGCTATCCAAGATATGTATAGAATGCCACTCAATACAGATCCCAAGAGAAAGGTTCCAAGACATATTATAACCAAGCTAAAGAAAATGAAACATAAGCAGAAACTCTCCAAGGCAGCAAGACTCAAAGTAAAGCTAACATTCAGAGGGAAACCCTGTAGGTTTTTTCTGACTTCACAGCAGAAACAGTACTGGCATGGAGGCATTGGATGACATATTAAAAGTCCTGAAGGAGAAAAACTTCCAATCAAGAATTATATATCCTGCAAAACTATCTTACAATTATGAAAGTGAAATTAAGTCATTCGCAGATAAACAAAAACTCAGAGACTTTGTAAAAACCAAACCAAAGTTACAAGAAATACTGAAAGAAACTCTTGGCTTAGAAGAACAAAACCATTAACTCTATATTTTAGGAGGCAATCTAAGACACATCATTGAGAAACCTACTCAGTTAGAGAAGGCAGAAAACTCAGTCAAAGCTGTACTACTAAAAGAAGTGATCCAATGATTATTTCATGAAAACTATGATATTGTTATATTAAAAAGAGGGATGTACTACAGTCACTATAGTCCTCCCAGATGGAAAGGATGTTAATATCACATGTAGAAGTTAAAATTGGGTTTAAACATAGATTTTTAAAGTTGATCACAGGGGTAGCCACAAAGTACGATAAAGATGCAACATATCAAATCAAGAAACATAATAAAGGAGTCTCAATAAACACAAAACCAACACTGAAAAGAGGGAAAAATCAACCCATAAAGAATAATACCCTAGAACAGAATAGTAAGAGCAACAGAGAAAACATCAACACAAAAATAAACACGTCACAATGACAGCACTGAACACCTACCTATCAGTAATTATGTTGAATGTAAATGGACTGAATGCTCCAGTAAAGAGACAATGAGTGACATCTTGGATCAAAAGACATGAACCGTCTATATGCTGCTTACAAGAAACTCATCTTAGGCTTAAAGATATGAACAAACAGAAAATTAAAGGATGGAAGAACATATACCAAGCTAACAATGTATCATGAAGAGCAGGTGTGGCAATACTAGCCAAGCAATACTAATATCAAATAAAATAGATTTTAATGTAAAATCCACCATCGTGTTCAAGGATGGACACTGTTGCTGGAAGGTTCAATATACAAGCAGGACTTAACAATATTAAATATTTATGCACCCAATACTAGAGAATCTAAATACATCAAAGAAACACTGACTACATTCAAAAAGGAGATAGATCACTCCACAATAATAGTGGGAGACTTCAACACTCCACTCTCAACATTGGACAGATCTTCAAGAAAAAAGCTCAGTAAACTCAGAAGATCTTATTGCCAATATTAGCCAGCTAGACTTCATCAACACATTCAGAACTTTCTATCCATCAGCAGATAACTAGTCTTTTGTCTGCAGTGAACATGGAGCATTTTCCAGAATAGATCACGTGTTAGGACATAAAGCAAATCTTAACAAAATCCATACCACTGAATTACTGCAAGGTGTCTTCTTAGACCATAAAGCCATAAAAGTCAATAACAACAGCAGAAAAAACAGATGGAAATTGGGATTCATGGAGACTGAACAACATTTTGTTTCAAAAAACATGAGTTACATAAGAAATCAAGGCTGAAATAAAGAAATTTATGGATTCAAATGAGAATGGAAACACTTCCTGCCAGAACCTATGGGATATAGCCAAAGTAGTGCTCAGGGGTCAGCTTATCTCTATAAATGCATATATCTGGAAGGAAGAAAGAACCCAAACGAAAGAACTAACCCTACAGCTTGAACAAGTAGAAAGAAAGCAACAAAGGAACCTCTTAGGCACCAGAAGAAAACAGATCCTAAACATTAGAGCAGAACTAAATGAATTATAGAATAGAAGAACAATTAAAAACATTGAGAAAACCAAAAGTTGGTTTTTTGAAAACTTCAATAAAAATGACAAACCATTGGCTAAGTTACTAAAGGAAAATGTGAAAGGAAACATATAACCCAAATAAGAAGTAAGATGGGAGATATCACAACAGAGCCAACAGAAATTAAAAATAATATAACAGAATACTATGAAAGACTGTACTCTAACAAATTTGAAAACCTAGAGGTAATGGACAAATTCCTAGATTCACATCACCTACGCAAATTATGACAAGGTGAAGGAGAACAACTTAATAAGCCTATCACAAAGGAAGAGATTGAAAAAGTCATCAAAAAACTACCAACCAAAGAACAGCCCTGGCCCAGACAGCTTCACCACAGAATGCTACCAAGCTTCTAGAGAAGAGTTAATGCCACTACTACTGATATTTCACAGTATAGAAAAAGATGGAATACTCCCACTTCCATTCTATTAAGCCAGCACAAACCTGACACCAAAGCCACAGAAAGAACATACAAAAAAAGAACTACAGTCCAGTATCACTCATGAACCTAGACGCCAATAGAACTCAACAACACATCAAAAAAATAATTCATCACAATCAAGTTTGATTCATACCAGGGATGCAAGCCTGGCTCAAGATCAGAAAAACAATTAATGTGTTTAATCATATAAACAACACAAAGGGCGAGAATCACTTGATTTTATCAGTTTATACAGAAAGGCATTTGATAAAGTCCAACACCCATTCGTGCTAAAAACTCACAAATAGGAACAAACAGCAGATTCCTCAGTGCAGTAAAGCTCATTTATACAAAGCCAACTGCCTATATCACCCTGAATGGAGAGACACTGAAACAACACCCCTTGAGAACAGGAACTAGACAAGAATGCCCACTCTCCCTCTCTTACTCGACATTATACTAGAAGTTCCAGACAGAGCAATTAGACAGCAATTAGACAAGATCAAGAAATAAAAGACAACTGCATCAGTAAAGAAAAAGTAAAAATCTCCCTTTTTGCAGATGATACAATTGTATTCACAGAGAATCCTAAAGAATCCATAAGTAAAATACTCAAACTGATAGAAGAGTTAAGCAAAGTATCAGGATACAAGATAAACATAAGTAAATCAGTAGGATTTCTTTATACTAACAACAAGATTACTGAAGAAGAAATCACTGAATCAATAACACTTACTATAGCCTGCAAGATGAAAAAATATCTAGGAATAAATCTAACCAGAGAAATAACAGGCTTTTACAAAGAGAACTACAAGACCTTACTACAAGAAACTATGAGAGACTTACATAAATGGAGAAACCTACCCAGCTCCTGGATAGGAAGACTGAACATTATGGAAATGTCTATTTTATCCAAAGCAATCTATTTATATAATGCAATCCCAATACAAATTCCTGTGACATTTTTTAATGAGAAGGAGAAAAAAATCACCAACTTTGTTTGGAAAGGGTAGAAGCCCAGATAAGTAAAGCACTACCGAAGAAGAAGAATACACCAGGAGGCCTCTCACTACCCGACTTTAGAATTTATTACACTGCCACAGTTGTCAAAAAAGCCTGGTATTGGCACAGAAAGAGACATATAGATGAATGGAACAGAGTTGAGACCCCAGAGATGGCACCACCTGTCTATGAACCGCCGATATTCAACAATGGCCCTAATATGTTTAACTGAGGTAAAAGCAATCTCTTTAATAATTTCTGCTGGCAAAATTGGATATCCATCTACAGTAAATTGAAACAAGACTCATATCTCACACCTTATACAAAACCAACTCAAACTGGATAAAAGATCTTAATATCAAATCTAAAATGATAAAGCTCATCCACAAAAAAATAGGGTCAACATTGGAAGTTTTAATACACAGCATAGACAGACTTCAAAATCTGACAAACAAACCTCGATCAACAGAAAAGAGATAAATGGGAACTACTAAGAATCGAACACTTCTGCTCATCCAAAGACTTTATCAAAAGGATTAAAAGACCACCTACAGAATGGGAAAAAATATTTGGCAACTGTACATCAGATCAACGTCTGATCTCCATATTCTATAAGGCACTACAAAATATTAAGAAGAAAAGGATAAATAATCCAATTAAGTGATGGGCAAAGGAGATGGACTGACACTTCTCAAAAGAGGATGTCTAGGAAGCTAAAATAACACATGCTGAAATGCTCACAATCAGTAGCTGGTAAAGAAATTCAAATCAAAACTACGATGAGATATCATCGCACCTTAACAAGGGTGGCCATGATCCAAAAAGCACAAAACAACAAATGTCAGAGAGGCTGTGGAGAAACTGGAACTCTCCTTCATTCCTGGTGGGATTGTAAAATAGTATGACCTCTTTGGAATGCAATCTGGTGCTTCCTTCAGAAGCTGGAAATAGATATAACATTTGACCCAGTAATTCCACTGCTTGGAATACGTCCTACAAAATCAAGGGCATTCACATCAACAGATACATGCTCATGAATGTTTATTGCAACACAGTCCACAGTAGCAAAAATTTGGAATCAACTCAGATGCCCAACAACAGATGAATGGATAAATAAACTGTGGTATATCTACTCAATGGAACACTATACAATGATAAAGAACAATGGTGATTTTAGGAAGCATCTCACAACCTTGTTTCAACTGCAAGACATTATGTTGACTGAAAGTAGTCAGTGGAAAAAGGACAAATATTGTTATGAGACCCCTACAACAAGAACTTAAAAACAGTTATGTATAGAAGAAAAGATTCTTTGATGGCTTCAAGGGGAGGAGGGGAGGAAAGGATAGGGTTGGTTATAGATTAGATAGTTGATAGAAATTTGGTTGGGTGAAATCAGCAACAGCACATATTAGAAAGAAGATTAGCTGAAGTGGATTTCAACATAACATGAATATTCCTCCAATCTTAACCCAATACTGCAAGGGCAGAGTAGCAGAGGGGAGGGAGTTGGGGAGCCCAGGGACCATGCTCTCAGGGGACATCGAGGCCAAATGGCATAACTGTGTATTGCTAAGAGAGTCTTCTGCACCCCAATTTGGTGAGTGGCATCTGGGGTCTTAAAAGCTAGAAAGCTGCCACCTGAAGCATACCAAATAGTCCCAACTCAGCAGGAACAGATGATCACCAAGGACAGCGATGACATGGGGGAAAGAGAACCCAGAAGACTGAGAGACCCACGTGTGTGGGTGACTGCATCAACATGTGACTGGAAGAACCAGATGGTGTCCAGCCACCACCAGTGATAGCTGTGATGAGGCTCACAAAGTTGAGTCTCACTGGCAACATGAGAATAAAATGTAGTACACCCTGAGAATTCCACTGAAAGACCACAATTAATGGTCCAGGAGCTTACAGGTTCCAATGGGAGCATGGTCCCTGGTCCAGATGCTGCCCCTGATCATAAATCATTACTGTGGTCAACTCTTCAGACAGGAATGGTTTGGACTCGGTGACACAGAATGACCATATTGTGTGTGCCCTTTATGATTCTATGCATCTATAGGTTGCCATTCTGCTGGCCTTTTACTGGAGACTGGGTACAGGGTGAAGAGGAGGGGACAGGAGATTATTAGGAGGATATGACATGTATATAACTTACAGGAAGAGTGTGCTGTCACTGGGCAGGGAAAGCTGTGGGAGCTGCACATAGAGGGCACACAAATTTATATTGGATTGTACAGTTTCACGAATCACAATAATACTAAAAAAAAAGAACTCTGTACATTCCAGAAAACTAAGAAATTAAAAAATGTATAATATAAAAATTAAAACTTGTAATGGACATGAACAAGAGACTGGGAAAATGTCTGTAATGTACATACTGATTAATGACTAATATCTTTATTATACTTGGAATGATTGAAATCAAGACAAACAATGCATAAGAAAAATGGGTAAGAATGAGAATGGATAATTCAAAGGGAAACAAAACAGAACCAACATGTATGAAAACATGCTGACTGTTAAAGAAATACGCCAACTAAAAAGTAAAGTGATAAAGTTATATCCATTGTAAGCTGTAAAAAGCACTCACTAATCACTATTGCTAAAGAGCAAAGTACGGAAAAAATCTCTCTTGATACATATTTGGTAGGTATATGAACTGGAGATCACTAGTAAACACGGAGGCACAATTTGTTACGTTAAAAATCACATGCAGCTTGCAACCAGCAATTCATCTTTGGGTAACTGTCACAGGAATAAAATAATACATGATGAAATATCTACTACGATGTTTACACCACCATTTTTTGAAGTGGGAAAAAATCCTATCAGGTAACAATCTGAATAGCTGTAATTACAATACAAACAGACACACAAAAGAAAAACAAATCCACTGCTGAGTTGATGTTGACTCATGGTGACTGTAAATGACAAAGTGGAACTGCCCATAAAGCTTCCAAGACTGTAATCTCTATGGAAGCAGTCACATCTTTCTTTCAACGAGTGGCTTGTGGGTTGGAATGATTTACCTCTTGGTTAGCAACTGAGCACTTTAACTACTGTATCACCAGGGTGCCTGGTTATAATTATAAAAAAAAAAAAAAAACACAACAAAAAGAAACTAGTTGCCATTAAGTTGATTCTGACTTATAATGACCCTATAGGACAGAGTAACACTGCCCCATGGAGTTTCTAAGAAGCTGTTGGTGGATTCACACTGCCAAACTTTTGATTAGCACTGGAACTCTCAACCAGTGTGCCAACAGGGTCCCCAACACCAAAAAGACAAAAAAAAACCCATTTCTTCGGAGTGAATTCTGACTCATAGGAACCCTAAACAACAGAGTGGAACTGCCCATAGAGTTTCCAAGGAGCACACGGTGGATTCAAACGTTATGGTTAGCAGTCACAGCACTTAATCAGAATGCCACCAGAAGAGTTCCAATCCCAAACCCAAACCTGCTGCTGTCAAGTCGATTCCAACCCATAGCAATCCGAAAAGACAGGGAAGAACTGCTGCACAGAGTTTCCAAGGAGTGCCTGGAGAATTCCAACAACTGACCTTTTGGTAAGCAGATGTAGCACTTAACCATTAAGCCACCAGAGTTTCCAGGGCTCCAATAGGACTGTCTAAATTATTTATGGTATAGTCATTATTACGTTATGTAAAATTGTTTAGATTCATGCCAATTGATTACAGAGATATTCATGATGTGATCTTCAGAGAGAAGAACAAGTTATTGAGAATATGATACCATGTGACCCAGTTGTAAGACAAATAACAAAAAAGTTCATGTATGTATATTATCACATGAGTATTTTTGTAACTAGAGACATTTAGGGGAAGATATAGTGTTGTTTAGAGTTTGCAGGAGAGAAGAAGAAATAAAAGAGACTGAAAAAAGGAAAAGAAAAAGAACATTACAGTGTTAAAAATGGTGCCAGGATAAATTCCGCATATATGATTGGAGATCTACATGTTGTGAAAATATGTGTGTGTACACAGAGGCATAAATAGATGTAATAAATGCAAGAAAAAATAATTAAAAATTTTATTGGTGTTCTCAAGAAAAGCAGGATTCAGGAGATTTTTGCTTTATCATATGTTTAAATAGTATGTAAATTAAATTAATAATGTATTTTGAAACACAATCAGAAATATAATTAAGATTTTGCTTATAGTGGAAAATAAGGGTTACCTGGTAAGATAGGTCACAGGGAAATAAACATGGAAATCAAGTATTTTTACAAGGTCAATATATATTATAGATTGTTTTTTTGGATTCTTGTAATGTTTATCTAGTCCAAGTTTATTAAAATACATTTCATCAGGGCTCCTGGTCATAATTATAAAACACTGATTCTTCCCTCTTTTTGTATTTCTTCTTCTTATTTTTATATTTATGTCATTGTTCTATCTAGAATTTAATTTGGAGGCAATAGCATGTTAGGAACATGGTAATTCTTAACTATTCTGTGAGTCCAGTGCAATCTCACTGAATCACCAATGGACTTTACTGTGGGTTTTGTTCTTTGATATTTTGTTTCAGGAATTTGACAAAGCAATTCTGAAACTGATTTGAAAGAAAAAAAATTACATGAGGATCAGAAAATTGAAAAATAGTGAAGAAGAACTAGCCCTATCAGTTTATATAAACTATAAAGCTAATTAATTCAGTATAGCACCAGCCCAGGGAGACACAAAAAGTACAGAATTTAGTGCAAGCTATAATAAAATGAAGTTATTAATAAAGTACAATTGTTTACCATTGGGAATTTGTGAGCTATTCACTGTATATTAGTGAACATTTGTATGGACTTTTGGGAATACTTTCACATGTTACCATGTCTTTTTAAACATGCACTAAGAGTTTTGTTCAAGTTTCATTTTGTCTTTTTGTGGACATTTGTAATGTTTGCTTCATTAGATTCCTGTCCATTTCTTAATATAATTTTTTTTTTTAATTTAAAACTTGTGATTTTGAAAGGGCTTTTCTCCCATTACCATTTTCATGATTAAGTACTATTTATATATAAAAACTTTGGAAACTTTCTTAACTCTTATATTGTTTCTAAAGTTTTCATCATTTAATTCCTTCGGCTTTTTTTCTTGAATAAAATACTGCTTTTCTTAAGAATGCCATTATGTCGCCTTCCCTTCTAAAATTATTATGTTTTATTAGTATTTGCTAATAATTTTTGGTGGTTATCTAATAGTGGTGATCAATTATCTGTCTATTTTATTTTAAAAATTAAGATCTAGAATTAATTTGCTCATTGTCTTCTTTTGGCTTTTTAATTTGTTAACTTATAATTTACCATAATTAATTATTTCCTTCTGTTTCCTTTAAATATTTTATTCATCTCTTACTAACTTCTTGAATGGTAGTCAATTCACTATTTAAAACTGCTAAAAATGTGTTTGAAGCTGATTATACTACTGATAAATATTTTAAGAGTATAATTTAGGATTAATTGTGCAGTGTTATCAAGTGTTATTCTCTCAGTGTTCTTAAATAAAAATTCTATTGTATTTTCAACACTAGAGTTGACCACAAGAGTTTTTGCAAATAATAACCTTTAGTAGACACACTGTTTAGATCCTCTCTCTTCTTATCTGTTCTCTTGACCTGTGATGGGCTGATTCTCACCTTCTATTAGCATGCTTGTACTATTTCTCCCTTTTATTTCCTAACACTTCAATGTCTTTGAACACTACTTAAATTTGGTTTAGACAAATGTAAAGAGATTATATCTTTATTTTGGATCACAGTTTTTATCATTACAAAAACATTTCTCAGTCTTCATATGTTTTTTATGGAATTTATCCTCATATAATAATAATATTCAATCCTCAGTCTTTTTTGGATTTGAATTTGCCTAATTTTTTGCCTGTGCCTTTAGTTAGTCTCTTTTCCAAGAACTTTGCCTTAGAAGTATGTATCTTTAAATAAACAGCCTTTTGTTGGGTTTAGTTGCTGATTCAATTTGAAAATGGTATTCTTTGGATAAATGAGTGAATGTATACTCTTGTTAACAGATAAGCTTGGTCTTAATTTTATTATCTCAGTTCCTGCTCTAGTTCTGCTTTTACGTTGTTCTCATCTCTATTTCTGACTTGCAGCCTTAGCTACACATAACCTGTACCTTCCTTTATTTGTCCCTTCTGCTTACTTAAGGCTTTTGTAGAGTGTATTGTTGCAGTTTGATTTTTCTACCATAGTGGTCCTTTAAATTTTAGTGTGTACAAAGAAAACTCAAGAAATAAAAAAAAAAAACTAAATATCTAAGATTACCCATTAAAGATTTTGTTGTATAAAGCATGAGTTGGAATCTATATTTTAAGCAATCATCCCAGGTGATTCCATGGAGGCAGTTTGTGGTAGATCCTTATAGAATCCCTGCTGTAGCAGTTAATCTACATCAATTTTAAACATACCATTAATTCTTCAATATCTTGATTCAAAAACATGCACAATAAGAGTAAAAACTGAGTACCTCTTATGAACTAGCAAGCAAACACATCCTCCCTCCTCCTCTACAACCCCCTGAATAATTTTGGCTTGCCTTACAGAATTGCCCTTATTTATTATTTTTACGGGTTTATTTTAGTATCTAGCTCTTAAAAACAATTTGTGTATACTTTATATTGTAACGTTAATTCTCAGAGTTGCATAGTTTTGGTACTGCATGATACCTTTAGTTTTAAATGCCAGCACATTGGTTTTTCACACTTTACAGATTTGATTTTGACTTGAAATAACCCTAGTGATAAAATGGGTAAGTGAACACTGGGCTGCTAACCAAGGCTGGCAGTTCAAATCTACCAGCCAGTCCACTGGAAAACGAAGGTGCAATATGCTTCCACAAAGATTTACAGCCTTGGAAACTCTACAGGGCAGTTCTACTCTGTCCTATAGGGTCACTATGAGTTGGAATTGACTTGATGGCAGTGGGTTTATTTGTTGTGGTGGTTGTTTTGGTTTTATTTTGACTTACTTTTTTACTTGGAACTAGATTATTCAATTATTATTAATTTTTTAACAGCTCAGAGATACTATATTCCCTGAGAATTTGCATATTGAAGATGTAATTTCTTTTCTTTATATATAAATAATATTCTTATGTTACACTTGCTCTCTTTCAGAAACCTAAAAAATAGTTTTACACTGTCTCATGGAATTGAATATTGATGCAAGTTATTTTAAGGCTTATCATGTTTTTTAATTTTTTTTCACATTCTTTGTATTGTAGGTTACTCACTTTTTCTGATTGGGATTTAATAATTTTGTAAGAAAAATGTAAGGTTTTAATAAATTTCTATACTTTTGCAGGAAAGTCTGGAGGCATAGAAGTTAAGTGCCATGGCTGCTAACAAGAAAGTTGGCAGTTCAAATCTCCCAGGTGCTCCTTGGAAACTCTACAGGGCAGTTCTAGTCTGTCTATAGAGTTTCTATGAGTCAGAATTAACTTGATGGCAGTGGTTTGGTTTTTGGTATAATTTTGTAACCCAATGTATCCTTTTGGTTTACAGATTAATTTCATTATAGATATGCATCAACATAAACTGCATAGCACGAAAGCTAAAAACGCAGTGTCTGGAATCATATTCTCAGCTATGTAAACTAATTACCCTTACTGTGTCTCAGTTTGTCAACTGTAAAGTGTAATTACTATAACATTAGATAACCTATGTGCCATAGCACATCTAAGCAGACAGTAAACTCTCAAGGAGTGTTAATTATTATTACCATCATTATTATAATTAGTTATCATCATTAGCTTAAAATATTTTTCCTAATCTACTTTCCTGTGTATCTACTATCTTTTCTCTGATTCATATCTCTAAATCTTTTTACTCTTTTTGGCACAATTTTTCTGCAGCCTAAACTCTGTGTTGCTTTCTTGACTCTTTGCCCTACTGATTCTCTTCTTACTATTTTAAATTCATTAATTAGTCTCTATAAAAATTGTTTTGTCTTCATTTTCTCCCTTAGGCTCTCTTCTTGATAATTTCATCTTTGATCTTCTGTTTAAATTCTTTGTGAGAAGAAAACTTTTCTTATGGTAAAGTTTAAATTATTTTTAAGGTTTTTTTTTTTTTTGAGAGTCATTACCAATCTGTTGCAAACTGAGTTTCTTTCTCTTTTTTACTGTGGTAACATTCCTACAAAGCTGCCATGCTGTTTCTTTGATTGGATGCTTTGTCTTGCTGAAGAGGTTGCTATTAGATACTCTCATCTGCTCAAATATTACTTAGGTAGAATTTGTCACCATGAGTTGGACCTGACTCAATGGCACTGGGTGTTTTCCTACTAACAGTAGCCCTATTGTGTATCTCTGCCCTCTGAGGAGCCTCAATTTGAACTGCAGTTTATTGTTTTCTGTTTTGTGGAAACCATGCTGGCGTAGTGGGTAAGTGCTCTGTCTGCTAACCAAAAGATCAGCAGTTTGAATCTGCCAGGCACTCCTTGGAAACTCTATGGAGCAGTTCTACTCTGCCCATAGGGTCGCTATGAGTTGGAATCGACTTGATGGCACCGGGTTTGGTTTTGGTTTTAGGTTATGGCAGTTATGTAATCTATGGCTACCAAAGGGAGAAAAGAGGAATTGCCCATGGGTTTAAAGATTCTTCTATCTTTCTACTTTTCTAACAATTTCCACAGTTGAGCACAAACGGATAACAGGGTTGTTTTTTTTTTAAGTCTCTCTGTCAAGTCATTTTAATGGTTGGCTGATTGTGTGTGTGTGTGCATGCGCATGTGTGTACATGTATGAGCAGTGCCTACCTCTCACATAGTGCAACTGATCTCCAAAAAAACCAAACCAAAACAAAACAAAGCAAAAACCAAAGAAAACACACTGCTAGTGAGTTGGTTCCAACTCACAGCAGCCTAGTGAATCAATTCCAACTCACAGTAGCCTTACAGGAAGGACAGAGGTAGACTGCCCTATAAAGTTTCCAAGGAGCAGCTGGTAGATCTAAACTGCCAACCTTTTGGTTAGCAGTCTGGGTTCTTAAATACTGCATTACCAGGGCTCCATAGTGCATCAGGCATGCAAAGTATAGCAGAATTTTTCTAAGGAATAACTAGGGTATATGTACAGCCACTTTTAAGGAACACAAATTTTGACCCAGCAATTCTGCTTTAAGAAATTTAACAAGAATCAATGGTGTGCCAGTCTGCCTGCCATGGAATACCTATTTCGGAGATGTTTACAATGGAAAAAAACACTTACAAATAAATAATGCAAATATTGGGAGTGTTTAAATAAATTATGAAGCACATTTAATATGCAATTTTGAAGAGAAAACTCATATCTGTGTTAAAAAATAAAAAAAGAAAAACCTTGCTACAAAGTCAATTTTTGACTCACAGTGACCCTAGAGGAAAGAATAGAAATGTCCCATAGGGTTTCCAAGGAGTAGCTGGTGAATTTGAACTGCCAGCCTTTTGGTTGGCAGTCATATCACTTAACCACTGTACACTAGGGCTTCCAAACCTATTACTGTTGCATAGATTCCAACTCATATATCCAAAAGTGTAAAAAAAAGTAATAGTATATGTAATCATAAAATAGAATTATGTATGTATCAGTATGACAATATATGTGAAAGGCAATGTTAACAGTGGTTATAACTGTGTGCGAGATACTGGTGGTTTTCACTGTCCTGTCTACCTTCTTTTTAACAATGATCATGAATTAGTTTCATAATCAGAAAAAAATGTAATAGTGTTTACAAAGAAAATCTGAGAATACTACCCACTCCCTGCCACCATCTAATGCAATTACTTATTGAGTGCCCTTTGTGAGGTACCGTACAAGGCTCTTAACAATTATTTCATTCAATCCTCTCAGTCACTACATGAAGCAGAAATTAGTGTTTTCATTTTTTAGTAGAGGAAATTCCAGGATAGAAAGGTTAAACTTGTCTAATGTCACACAGTTTATAAAAGATAAAGTCTGAATGTGAATCCAGTATCGATCTGAGTCTAAAAGTCACTATTTTTCTCAGTGCACTTGAATACCTCTCAGGCCTGTCACATAGATCTCAATGCTGTCACAGGCTATAGAGATAATAGAAAGCTCATTAATTGATCTTTCAAATACTAGTCCTAATTGCATATTTTAAATATACACTTAAAAGACAGAGATACCCAAAAGACAGAATAAACAAATACTCAACAGGGAAAAGTGTTAGGCCAAAGACATTAAGGTTCACAGTTCAAGGCAAATCATTGAATAGTCTCTTTGTCACAATTGTTTATGAAATGGAAGAAGAGCTTGACAAACGATCACCCAAATCATGGGATCAGAGAGTATTACTAACACTTTTGAGCCATCAATGGAACTATTTAATCCACCAAAAACACATTAAAAAAAAAAAATCCTTGTGATCTGAGGATATTTCTAATTTTGATGAGGATTCACCCAGTCAGTAACCAGTTATATTGTGTTTTGATTTTCATTTTAAAAGATTCAACATTCTTCAACCATTTTCATCACAAACCCAAACTTCACAGTCGAATACACTTTCAAATGATTGACATACTACCCATAACGCTACCCGATCAAATCAGTCTACTTAAATTTCAGCAAGAGTAACTACAATAAACACAAGAAAGAACATAAACGAGATAGTCTGGGAGCTTAGACACAGCTGCTGTAATATCTAAAGGACTACGACTAAAATGCCGATCAACAGAGATTCAAGCATCTCTCCTCCCAGAATGTGTTTGAGAATACCATATAACAAACTCCATTACTATTGCATAACATTGAAAATACTGTAAAAAGTAACTCAAATGCCAAAACAATGCAGCAATTTATAAGTTAACCATACATATCCCCAACACTAAGGCAACAACAAGGAAATTTCAAAAATTTGGGGGTCAAAGCAATACAAATAAGGAAGATTGTGATTCTTAGAAGATACAATAACAAAAATTTACCTAACATCAAGTCCTCATAGAAAAGATGTACAAATATTCAATATCATTCACTGCTTTATCAAGAAAAAGAAATTAACAACTGGGGTCCAACAAGTAGTGGATTATAAGAAGAATGTAACAATAATTATCATATGCATCTTCATCCAATTTAGAAGAAAACATGAGTGATAGTTTGGCAGTTAAGAATTAAAAACACAAGAGGTTTCAGAAAATATTAGCCAAAGTAAGCTGTCTTTGGAGTTTAAGTTAGAAGTTTTGACAAGGCACAATCTCAATTATTGCCTCTTAACTGTTATTATAACAGCACTGTCTGCCAACAAAATATTTACATAAAAAATAAATAAATGCAAATAACGCAACAAGGACTTGATGTAAGCTAACATTCTTACACAGAAATTAATAATCTAGGACAGAAAATACAAGTTCCTGGATTCTAAGCCAACAAAAGAAGAAATGTTTAATTCCATACCTACTCAACTCACCAAACGAAACAACAACCACAACAAAGCTAAGAAATTCCAAGAGTATAAAATGATGGTCCATCTTCTCATAACAACCAAAAAGAAATATCAAAATATGATCCATCTGTCTTTTTTCTGAAGCATGACAATAATGTCTAAATTGAACACTGAAGCTTAGGTTCACCAGTTATATTAAAAAAGCAAGCTTGAGCAAATCTCAGGGTCTCATGAAAACATTTAAGTTATTCTAAGTCTCGGTGGACATATATCCACAGGTCATCTGCAAAGACTCCATACATCAATATAGGTGGAAAGCTAAACAAAGTGGCTTCAACAGAAATACAAATAAATGGATTAAAAACTGGCTATCTAACCGTATAGAGAGAGAAATCGTAATTGGTAGTCCGTCTAGTTGGGGAGAGGTTTCCAGTAGGGTCCCACAAGGATCGATATTGGGTCCCATTTTGTTTAATATCTTTATAAAATATCTGGAAGACAAAGTAGAGAATGTGCTAATTAAGTCAATTGATGCCACTAGATTAGGATTGGTGGTTAAAGTCAACTGGATATAGATAAACGCAACTGGTCTTTAGAAAGGATAAGAAAAGACCAATGCTAACAGAGAATAGAAATTCTCATGCTCTAGTTTTTAGAAAAATCAAATTTCAAGCACTAGCAGTAAACAGATGGAACTGATTTTAGTGGCTTTGCATTGAAGATTAGATGCAATGGATAAGGGCAACACTGAGATTTACAATATCCATGAACACAGAATAAAGAATATCCTTAAATGGAGATGTCTTTGGTGTAACTTTATTTGGAAAACTGGTGGTGGTGGGTCCCTCTATAAAATAATAATATAAGAAGCATTTTAGATATATAAATATCAAGATGGTGAAAAGATAGAAATAACTGAATTCTTAAATATGCATACAGTTAGTAACACAAAGAAAAATAAACATGGAAACAACATTAAGCTTAAAAGCACACAGAGGTGAAAACTTGAAGGTATGAGCAAGAACAAAGGGTGAAATAAATCAAAAGCAAGCTCTATAAGGGAGCACCCAAACACACATAGAAGAATGCAAGGGGTAATAAAAGAACTCTCATAACACTTTCATAGAGATGATACATATTTTTTTAACTACCCCAGAGAACACTTGGGAAAAATATTCAGTAGGTCTTCTGTTGGTTTGAAATACATTATAAAAATCTTGGTATTTTATACTTTAATTTGTAACAATTTGAGGAAGAAAATTTTTTAGCAAATGACTTAAGAGCATGGCGGCCAGTGAAAATGTCATCAATTTGAATCGACCAGCCACTGGTTGGTTGGTAACTATGGGGCAATTTTACTCTGTTCTATAGAGTCTCAAGGAAACCCTGGTGATGTAGTGGTCAAGTGCTATAGTTGCTAGCCAAAGGACTGGCAGTTCAAATGTACCAGTCACTGCCTGGAAATTCTATGGTGCATTTCAACTCTGTCTGATAGGGTCATGATGAGTATTCCATGTAATGGTTTTGGTTTGTCGGTTACATGGTCACTATAGGGTCATTATGAGTCAGAATTGAGTCAGTGGCAATAGTTGTTTTTCTTCTAGTTTGTAAGGTCATTATAAGTAAGAATCAACTTGGTGACACTGGTTGTTTGGTTATAGGCAGGCAGGTTTTTTTCTTTTTATGTGAGGTGAACTGAGCTGAGCATGTATGGAAGCAAAGAGCTCTGGTGGGACAACGGTTAAGTGCTCAACTGCTAACCAAAAGGACAGCAGTCTGAACTCCCCAGCTGTACTCCATAGGAGAAAGATGTGACTGTCTGCTTTCATAACAATTTAGAGCCTTGGGTACCACGTCGTTCTACTCTGTCCTATAGGGTGGCTGTGAGTCAGAACTGACTTGACAACGATTTGATTGTGTGTGTGTGTGGCAGGGACAGCTTAATGTACAATCAGTTTTTTTCCTTTTTTTTTTTTTGGTTTTGTTTTTACAGTGGAATGTACTATGGATAAAGATAGGAAAACCTAGATGAAGTCTCAGAAATTTTGTTAACTTTGCCAAAGATAGTTCATCTTTTTTGAGAGCCTTAGTTTCTGCTTCAGTTAAATGACTGGAGAAGAAATGCTTTGGGAGCTATAAATTCCTTCCTTAAACAAAAACTCACGGGAAAGTAAATACTGA
The DNA here is from genome assembly GCA_028571685.1 of Heterohyrax brucei. Lineage (NCBI taxonomy): Eukaryota > Metazoa > Chordata > Mammalia > Hyracoidea > Procaviidae > Heterohyrax > Heterohyrax brucei. The sequence continues at coordinate 180,410,168 of CM053141.1, forward strand.
AAACAGATCAGGATAATGTGGAAGCATGCTGTGGAAACAACAATAAGCTCCCACTCAGACAGCCTCTGATTTTCATCCCTTTCTGACCTCAGGACAGGGCACAGTTTAAAAATCCCATTAGGTAATCTCACATATTACATCTATCTCTACGAAACTGCCCAATGGAAGTAAAAAATACATCCATCTCCCAGGAAATGATTTTTCCAGCATATCCAACAATACTTAGCTGCTTATGTGTGCCAAATCTGGGGAGGGGGGGAAGGGAGACTTTAAAATTACAGTTGAAAACAAAGGCCAATCGTGATATAAATTAGAATGGTATTATTCATGATGCTTTTAAAAAATACAAAAATTGCAATCAGAAAACTATGTGACTGTCTTTTAGTCTTGACCACTGAGTTGAAAAAGAAACCATGAGAGTGTAGAATGTTAGATGGCTGCAGTCACAGTTTTATTTTAATCTAACCAAGATGGCAGTGGATTATCTGGTCTAAGAAATAATTGATAAAGTTTGAAATAGCTGGTTTGCTATAGAGTTGACAACTAATATCTAGTGAAACACTTTTGCTTTTGCTTTTGACCTTAAAATGTCCAATATGAAACATTTCAATCTAACAGCACTCTTTCTAGGGATGAGATCACATCCTACATGCTCAAGCATGTAAAACATTCAAGCAAACATCACAAATAGTTCTAGACACTTTAATTTTTTTCTAAAGTAATAATGTCTACTATTTGTAATATTTTACATCATATCAGTATTTACTACTTCCTCAGTGCTTACTATGATGAGGGTACTATGCTGCCTTCTTTATACAACATCACAACCTAATGACATAGAAATGAAGCCAATTTTACAGATGAGGAAACTGAAGGGCCAGAAAGTCTGAATGACTGCTCTATTATCACATGGTTATTAACGAGAGTTAAATTAAAGCCTAATTGATTCAAACATATTTTTTCAAAACCACTGTGTTAAATCATAACTCCTAATGTCAAGATTGTTATGTGTGTTGATCAAAGAAAGTGGAAAAAACAAAACTACTTTTGCTAAGGAGTTTCAAGAATAAGACAAGTATCTTATTAGGTTTTCAATTTCTTTTGCTTGAAATCAGGGGCTGGACTAGAGCAGAGTTTCTCAACCTCAGCATTATTGACATTTTGGGCTAAAATTTCATTGTTATAGATGTAGGATATTTAGCAGAATCCCTGATCTCTACTTTCTAGATGCCACTATTATCTCTCTCCAACAAATATGTCACTAAAAAACTCAAACCAAACTCTCTGCCATCAAGTTGGCTCTGACTCATAGCAACTCTGTCAGAGTTTCCAAAGAGTGCCTGCTAGATTTGAACTGCTGGCCTTTTTAGTTAGTAGCCATAGCTCTTAGCCATTATGCACAACAGGGCAAAATTGCCCTTGTTTTGAGAACTACTGAATTCAGTGACTTCTAAGTGTCTTATCTCTCATATTCTATGACCTGATCATATTCTATGATCCAATTTCAGCCAAGAGCATGGATTTTTTAGCACTACACAGTCCCTGGAAACTCTGGTAACATAACGATTAGGTGCTGTGGCTGCTAATCAGCAGGTTGGTAGCTTGAATCTACCAGGCACTCCTTGGAAACTTGATGAGACAGTTCTACTCTGTCTATAGGGCCACTATGAGTTGGAGTTGACTCAACAGCAGTGGGTTTATACAATGCCTGCCCACTTTACCTTTACCTTTAACTCAGCCCACTGAGTTTAGAACTAACTGATTCAGTTGGCTATAAAATCTCCAGATTCAGTTGGCTATAAAAATCTTCACTGCTCTCAGTCTTAAATTTATCATTTAAATGCAAATTGGTATGGAAAATAAGGTAGGTAGAAATGAAAAAGATGTTATTTTACTAAGATAGTCTTGCATTAGGCAATTGATTTAGACTTATTTCAAACTGTAGTCCTATAAGATAATTTTATTTACTCATTTTCTCTTCTTGACTAAGTCAACTATAGACAGAAAAGGATAGTATGAGTATAAAACTCACTATTTTGACAAGCTGAGAGAGCAATAATGGCAGGTTGCAACCTATTGACAGATTTCAAAAAGTGGAATCCTTGGGCATCAGAGAGAAACTGATAATTTCTAAGACTTCATGGTTTATTGGCTTTCAAGGGCCATCCTAAAAATTTGAATCATTACAAATACTATCTCTTGAGAAAGAAGTGATTTGATTACAGAATAGATGTTGCTGTTGAGTGGATTCCAATTCATCGTGACTTCCCATGTTACAGAGTAGATCTACCTTATGAAATTTTCTAGGCTGTAGTCTTTAGGGAGGCACATTGCCAGGACTTTGTTCTGTAGCATTGATGGATGTGTTCAAAACACCAACCTTTTGGTTAGTAGTGAAGCACAAGCCAATCGTGACACCCAGGTACCTTGATTAGAAAATAGTTTGAAATCTAACGCCAGATCAATGGATATATGGAAAACATTAATGAGTTGGAAGCTGTCCTAGAGTTTTCTCTAAATAAAACCCAGTGGTAGTGAATGAGCATTTATGGTGTGTTGTCCTTGGAATAAATTGAGGTTAGAAATACTAACATTTCAGTGAAATATTCAGTTAATCTTATGGTTAATAGTTGCTGATTTTCAAAAGTACCAGTGTTTTCTTAGCCCCATTACTATGAACTAATTATCAAATCCAACAATGCATAGTACTTTAGAAATGCTATTTCATAGGGCAGATACTGAAACAAACCTTTTTTATTTTTTGGTTTTCTATGTCGATTTTGACTACATGAATATATATATATATATATAAAGTTCTATGATAAGTGTGTCCCTGTCTTGGAAGTAAAGAGAGACTATGCTCAAAGGCTCAAAGCAATGCTGTTAAGTCTTGGCTTTAGATTAAAATAAGTTGGGGACAAATGTAAAACAGAATCTCAAAGTCTCAGGGAATTCAGGCTTTCTGGAGTTATTGTGGTTGGATGAACCTCTAAAAATATTGCCCTGAGATAATCTTTAAACCTTAAACCATAAACCGAAAATCATACCTGAATTCTTCTTTACATCAAACAAGAGTGTGGCATAAAAGAATGTCTGTCTTGAGCCTTTAGCTCATTTAAAGAACTATCTATATGGGATCAAATTGGCCACAGGACTTCAGAAGGTTAGATAAGCAGTCTGGGTGGCAGTAAATTTTTGTTAATGGGAGGAACAATTTGGAAAGTGATGGTGGGACTGGTTGCACAATTTGTACAACTTCAAAATAATCAATGTCCCTAATTAACTCATCAGACATTATTGACGTGATGAATGTTTTGATATGTTTATTTTCCAGAATCAAGAAAGTAATCTAGGTATATTTTACAAAGTTATAATGTATAGGCACACTGCATAAAAATGAAATCAGAAGTTTTGGCAAGGTACTTAGGCGTTAGCAGATTTTAAAGATCTCTAGATCATCCAACAGGTACCCTAGGTTGAGAACTATTGCCTCAAAAATTCAACAACATTTATACTGTACGGGAGTTGTTCTTTGATTATTCCTGGCATAAACTATTTAGTGATCTCGTACCATCAAGTGCTTCACTGATTTTAACTGGAACAGATGTAAGGTATTAAGTTATAATCTGTTACTTTCAAGGAAAAAAATAAGTCCTTCTTTTTTCTCTCCTTCACTTTTCTTTCTGTCCTTCTCATTACACTAAGAAGAAGGTCTCAGTTTATTACTGTGGAGTATTCAATATTGCTGTAATATTTGGTCTCTTTTCTTATCAAAGAAAAGGCAGACTTCAGGCAAAGAGCCTTCATAGAGCAATAGCATATGCTAAAATTGAATATCATTATTTTGTTTTCCTTATTTATGTTTATAATAATCTTCCAGTACTTTGGAAAGACCAGTTGGAGTAATAGGAAATCTACTTTTTAATTTATTTAAATAAAGGAAGAAAATGTAAAGAAATATAAATAATGATACACAGTATACTCCTATGTGGTAAAATCTTGAAAGCAGTTCTTAGGTGATTAAAGTTTGGATGACACTACTGTTAATGGCAAAGGCTGTTGAATATACCACGGACTGCCAAAAGAACAAAGAAATTTGCCTTAGAAGAGAGGACGACAACACTTTGTCTTATGTACTTTGGACATTTTATTAAGAGGAACTAGCCCTGAAGGACATCATGCTTGGTAAAGTAGAGGGTCAGCAAAAGAAAGGAAGACACTTAAGGAGATGAATTAACACAGTGGTTGCAATAACGAGCTCCAGCACAGCCAGGATTGTCAGGATGGAGCAGGACTCGGTAGTGTTTCATTCTGTTGTGTGCAGTGTTGCTGTGAGTTGGAATCAACTAGATGGTATCTAACAACAACAACTCAAATGCTAACTGAAAAAACATCAAAATGCTGTGCTAGAAACTTGGGACCCAATTCCACTTCTGTTAGTAATTATCTGTGTGGTTTTGGGAAAATTATTCTTTTTCTTTTCTGGGCCTCAGTTATCTCATTTGTTAAATAAGGCTCTTAGCCTATTTTGCTAGCATTCTTCTATGAGGTAAGAAGCCAAAAGGGATCGCCCTCTGTATTTACCTTGTTGACATCTAGGCGCATCTTCTCATTGTTGGCACTAGCAGCTTTCTCAGCTGCTTTCTTTTGGCGTTGTGGTCCCCTTCCAAAGAAGATGTAGTTAACCAGAGCATATTCCAGAAGGGCCATAAAAACAAAGACAAAGCACCCCATCAGGTACATGTCAATGGCCTTTACATAGGGGATTTTAGGAAGAGTTTCCCGGAGATGGGTGTTGATTGTGGTCATTGTTAGGACAGTTGTGATTCCTGAAAAAGATAAGCGTTAAAGTAATAATGTTCACATTGCTGATATTTTCAAAATAGCTAGCCCTCACCACCCCATCTGCCCTCCAGAGTTGTCACTGAGTTGATTCGGAATCATAGTGACTCTATTGGAACAGGGTTGAACTACTCCATAAGTTTTCCAAGGAATTTCTAGTGGATTCAACCTGGCCACCTTCTGATTAACAGCCAAGCTCTTAACTCTTAGATGACCAGGGTGCCTCATAATTGCTAGAAAAGTAAGCTATATTAATTTACAAATGATTTAATTGGTTCCTATTATATATTGGCATTATAACTTGAAAATATGCATAACTCCTTAGTTTGCTGTCAACATTAGTTATTTGGGGACACTTTCTTTTATTACGTTGATACATGTTATGGCAGATTAGAAATATAAATCAAATGCTATGATAGACATGTCTGTGGCATGAGAATTGAGAATACGGAAGAGCTCAGCCTTGTGTTGTACTGGTGAAGACAACAGAGGAGCAGACACTTCTGAGCTGAGTTTTGAGGAAATGAGTGGGAGTTACAGAGACAACCAGGCAATGGAAGATAAAAGTGCTGGTAGAGTTGAGGATACTGCTAGAGGGAACTCTTTTGTCTAAAGACTGACTTTGAGGGGTGACAGGGCACAGTCCACTAAATAAATCTTTAAGAAAGTTAACGTGGACACATCACAGGACATGAAGGAAGAAGGATGAAGAGTGTGGAGATTTATGTATGGGATGTACCATAGACAGTAACATTGTACAGAGCCTAAAAGGGAGCCTGGCCTTAAACTGAAGGTAATGTGGAATAATTGACCAGTTCCAACATGGTAGGCATGTGGCCAAGTTTGGGACAATCACTCTGATGACAGTGTGAAAGATGGAGGAGAAACATACAAGACTAGACTAGGAGTGTCAGTCAAGATGCTCTTAAAATAATCCAAGTAAGTAAGGAAGGAGAAGGAAATTAAAATAATATCTATACAGATGATACGGAATAATGATTGCAAACATTTATAACTGAGGTAGAAGGTAACAGAGAAGTCTTTGAGCAACTAGACATCCAATGCTGAAATAGATAACTTAGATGTTAGACAATACAAATTTTTGATGGGAAATGCCACACTGGGTCAGGCTATAATTGTTTGTCCAGCTGTGTGAGCATCCCCAGGAGTGGGCAACAGTTTCTCTCAAGGCTATGTATAATTGGAGGGGCAGAGAGAGATTTGCTAAGCAAAAGAACTGAGAGTCAAGAGTCTTAAACATGTTGCGGTTCAGCTCTGAAGCAAAATAGTAATGTGTAAACAGACAAATCTAAGTGGTCAGATTACACAGTGTTACATTTGGACTGGGATCAGTTTCTTGTTTTCAAAACATGACCCAGTACCACACCTCAGAGGCTTCCTTCCTATGGTATTCTGGGATAGTTTTCTGATTTAATTTTCCACTCTGACAAACTGTAATTTTTGTTTTGTTTTCCTATATGCTCATCAGATAGCTATAAAAGAAATAGATTTGAACATTAGATTCCAACTATAGTGAGAAAAACCTGACTTTTGGTTTCAGTCTAGGCATCTAACAGTTCTTATATCTTCCATTAGTTATTTTGGAACACTTTCCTGTTTCATTTTTCTCTTCATTATTTCAACTACAGATTATCTAGTACCGCATGTTTATAACAAAAGTGCCAGTGACAAGTTTACTATTTACCTAAATCCTATCTTAAGGGAACTCTGAACCTAGATACAAATTGTAAAATAAAAATTGTAATAAAAAAAGACATTTACAATTTTTATTTTAAAAATCAATGAATGGTCTGTTAAGAAAAGAAACAAAAATCAAGCCCATTGCCACTGAGTAGATTCCAATTTACAGAGACCCTATAGGTCACAGTAGAACTGCCCTATAGAGTTTCCAAGGAGCTGCTGGTAGATTCAAGTTGCTGACCTTTTGGTTAACAGATAAGTGCTAACCACAGAGAAACCAGAAACCCTAAAAAAGCACCCCTGTTGCATCGAGTGCATTCAGACTCATAGTGACCCTATAGGACAGAGTATCTGGTGGATTGGAGATGTTGAACTTTTCAACCTTTTGGTTAGCAGCCACAGCACTACACTACCAGGGTTTTCACTGATCGACCAGGACCCATTTTTTTATCTTCTAGGCATAAAATAGATAGTGGATTTTAACCTTGGAAAAACGAAAAATTTAGCAAATTTCATTCATTTCTTTAGCCAGCAAATATTTTTTGAACACTATTAATTGTGCAAGACACTCGGGGTAAAGAAAAAAATAGAAGCAGAATGTGACATAGGACTTTCCCTGATAGATCTTTCAGTATCATAAGGAAAAATGACTGTTCAAATAACCACATAAATATAACTACAGTTGGTCTACAAAGGGAAGCTCTATGGTACTGTAAGACTATATATTATAGAGGACTTGACTCAGTCTGAAAAGTCATTACTTTTCCTTCCTTTCACCCCCGAACTACCACAATCTAATTTTAACACTGCAAAGTGACATGGTTACAATTGAAATTGAATCATGTTACTTTGTTGCTCAGTGGCTTTCTATCTCACTCAGAATGAAAGCTGAGTCCCATGTCCTATGAAGTCCTTCAGGATCTTTTAGTTGCCTCTCTCTAACGTCATCTTCACTGTTTTCCCCTGAAGTCACTGGTCTTGCTGGCATGCCTGGCATGCTCTCACCTTAAGGCTTTGCAGCAGCCTGCAACATCCTCTCTGAGGACCTACATGAGTGACTCCCTCATCTTCATCAAGTCTTTGTTCCCACGGCAACTTCTCCATCAACTCTACTCTGAGTATTCACAATTGGATCTGCTGGTAAGCCCAATCCTCCTTATTTGCTTTACTTGCTTCTATAAACTTAACATGTTATGTAGTTTGCATAGCTATTATATAAATTTATTGTCTACCTTCTACTAAGGCATAAGATCCAGAAAAGCACTGCTGTACCTCCAGGGCCCAATGTCTCTGACACATTCTCAGTATTCAACAGTTATTTATGAATGAATAAATGAATGACCTGTCTAAGAAAGTAATGATGGAGTTGGGAACTCACGGTAGACGAATTAGCAATATAACTTTTTAAACGGGTTAGCCGTAACTCAAGAGTAAAGATGTTATAAAAGGTCATAGATCTAATACAATTGGAGCTAGTAATATAAAAATATTCAAGAAATAGAATGTACTCCCTTTTATGCTCCTCCTCTGGTTTTATAACAAAGTCTGGCATGAGAGGCACCACAGGCACTTCCCCACTGCTATGCTACTCCATGGTGTTCATAAGACTTTAGAATACTTTCTGCTAATCCATTGGCTACACATCACACTTCTGTGTTTGCTGCTCAGAATAAAATTAGGAATGAAAAGATGACAGGAGCTCATCTCAGGTAAAGATGCACAAATACAAAGTGAACAATTATGCAAGCAATATTACATGAATTATGCTTTGATGAAAATATCAAACTGATGGGACTAATTTCATTACCCACAGCTATACGGTTAACTAATTTTGACATGAAAGAATTTTAATATGTGTTTAATTGATTTAATGCTGAATAAGATCACCCGAAGTTACACAGTCAAAGTCTTGTAATGTGTGTGGCCTGGACTTTTTCTTGCATTACAAATCACACACATATGCTCACACATAGGCAAACTCCATAAGCAGTTGGAAAAATCGCTTACCTAATGCCACTCTAGCAGCTGAAGCATCATAGTTAATCCAGAAGGAAACCCAGGAGAGGATGGTGATCAGGATGGAAGGCATGTATGTTTGCAGGATGAAGTAACCAATGTTTCTCTTAAGCTTAAAGCTGAGAGACAACCTGGGATAGGAACCTAGAATGGCAATTTTAAAACATCACCATTATCAATCAATATTTATAAGATACCTTCTTTAAAAAATCTCAAAGAGTTTGTTCATAGTCCCTAAATTACATTTCAACTTTTGGTGAATGGTGCTTTCCTTTCTTCAGCAAAAGTCTAAAAGCACTGGGTTTTTCATTATCAAGAACTGCTCAGTACTGAATACAGCCTGTGCTCACCAACAATCAAAAGAACTCCATTTCTTATCTACCCAGCAGCACATAACTGGATTAAAGACAGATACTCTCTGCATTTGTGGATAACAAGACCCTTTGGGACAGTCTATTCATTCTCTCATGGCTGGCATTCATCCTTTCGATTATTTCCCTCAGTGAGTTCATCCTGTAAGTTCTGTTGTATACAGAACAAGGCTGCATGCTCACATCAAAATAAAAGACAACTCTTCACAAGCCACAGGATGCATTTTAAATATGGAATCAACGTCAAAATTTAACACATTACAGGAATCCCAGGAAGTTTTGTGTAGGCTTTTGTGTGTACAGATTTTTAAAATAACTTCATCACTTTAGTCAGAGTTCCAAAGGGATCCTTAAACCACTAAACAGTTGAGAACTTCTGTTCCTGAACAGTATCTATGGGGGATAGAACTAAAAAATCAGCTTCCTTAAGGCTAGATTCTTTGGTTGTGGGGATCTGGGGAATTATCAAGGAGAAGACATTCTTACTAATTGAAAGGAAACCTTGTTTAGCCAAGTTGGATCAAATCTAGTGTCTTTAATTTACAGGAACAATATTTTAAGTAGATATTGTTTTCAATGCAGCCTTAGAGGTTTGGATGCAGCAAACTCCAAAACAGTTGTTTTATGTTGTCACTTTCTTTAAAGATACTTAGTAGAGGCTACTTTGAATTCTTACTAAGTTGTGCAGTTCTTGTTTCACATAGCACACAGGAATGCAAACTGGTTGAAGCCTTTGTAGCGGAGCAATTCAAAATGTGGAGTATTAGCTATTTCTGTGCCTGGGGGATTTCTTTTCAATAAGAAAAACACAAAGATGCCTCTTCCTGTGAGCTTATTACCATCTTTCCTAAATAAATGCTTGGTAAATTATTAGTACTTTCTGAACTTCTTTTGTTAAAGAAAATATATAAAAATTGTGCTGATGAAATGAAGTATCATAATCTAAAAGCTCAATACTGAGACGTCAGAATAATCTTAACATCTGGAAAGGGTTTTAGTTCCAAAACAGAAGGTAACGCTGCTTAAAGATGTCTTTACCCTTTGAGGAAAATGCCAAATCCTACCACTCGACCACTTTTAGATAATTCCGTAGTGATCAGACTTCAGCAGACTACCGCTCTACCGTCTCTAGTATGTTTCACAGGAGCATATCAATTCTGTGGAATGTATATGAGGGCTGACAATTAAGTCTGCTGACTTAATTGTTCTAAGTGTTACATGCCTTGCTGCTGAACATCACTATGGTCACATTCAAACTTACCCTTTGAGGAAAATGCCAAATCCTACCACTCGACCACTTTTAGATAATTCCGTAGTGATCAGACTTCAGCAGACTACCGCTCTACCGTCTCCAGTATGTTTCACAGGAGCATATCAATTCTGTGGAATGTATATGAGGGCTGACAATTAAGTCTGCTGACTTAATTGTTCTAAGTGTTACATGCCTTGCTGCTGAACATCACTATGGTCACATTCAAATTACTCCCCTTGGGAAGCTATGCACTGATGCCAGCACCTAATTCATCCTTCAAAGCAATTGTCAACTCTTTCTGGAATGGCCACTGTACACGATGGCATGGTGGCAAGTTCACAAAATTAAATGTGTGTCTGTGAGGGAGTTTTTAGCCAATAAACAAATAACTGTAGTTTAAAATCCTCTCTACTCATCTGATCTGAATCCAACGACTGTTTTCATTACCTGAAGATAAAGGAAATATTGAAAGGAAGACATCTGGATGACACTCAGGGCATGAAGGGTAATATGATGACAGCTCTGATGGCCATTCCAGAAAGAAAAGCTCCAAAATTGCTTTGAAGGGTGGACTATGCAATGGCACCAGTGCATGGCTATCCAAGGTGAGTATTTCGAAGGTGACTGTAGTGATGTTCAGCACTGAGGTGTGTAGCATGTTTTCTAGGATGAGTTTGAGAATTTAATTGGCAGTCTTGGTCAAGTTGGGGGAACCAGGATTCTATCTCTTTCTGATACCTTCAACCTCTGCCTTTATGATTTCAGAATTTACTTCTACTTTCCCCCAAAGAAGGCCAAAACATATGGCAAGACGAGAGCAGTGGACTGGAAAAGAAGATGTCACAGTCACCCCTTCTGACCAGAAAGCCTCCATCCAGGACCTCTGATCCGGGTCTTCATTTCTTGTTCTGTTCTGTGTCTGACAATTAGTCACCTCTCTACCACAGGACAAACATATAGCTGACTTAGCAGCTTTTCTGTGGTTGCCTTCTGGAAAATCATTGGATGGGTTCAGAAATGGGGCTACAGGTTTGATGGAAAACTGAGAGTTTGGGGCAGATCTAGAGTCATCTAGAGTCACCATCATTCACTGGTGCCAAGGAAGTAACCACTGTTAATAAAACACAGTGGAGACCTTTACTCCCTTACCCCCTCTCTCTGATACAAACCTGTGGAAAAAACCACCTTCTTGGTGATAAGTTTGTAATCTACGATAGAGAATTGTGGAAGTTCGATCTTTGTCACTCCGGTTACTGCATTATCATCCCCACGCCAGTAAAACTCAATGTCATCCGTTGTGTATCCATCTGTAAAGGAAAACATATACACAAACACACAGAGAGACAAAACAGATAAACACAAAGAATTCATATTTAGATGAATGCAATAAATCATAAAAGCTTCAGCTTACTGTGAGATTATTATGTGTTAGATACCATCCTAAGCATTTGAAGTACATCACTACATCTCCCACTTATAACTTTTCTAGAGGAGAAGTATCATGAGGCCCACATAAAGCAACCAAGGTTTAATGACATAAATATATTGCATTTCTCATCTTGAAAGAGGCATATTTGGGACTTAGAACTAGATTTATCTGATTATGAGTCTTATTCTCTTAAATGTCATGTAACTTTGGACCATAAGAAAAAATAAAAGAAGTGAAAAATCTTTCACATTATTAGCACAGCACTGAAAGCTATAAAACTTTCCTCAAATATAAAATATTTGAATTAAGTGCTTGGATTTCAACTCAAAAGAAAAATAATTATGAAGAACCACAGTCATCTTTTTTTTAATATTCACATTGTGATCTCCTACTTTAAGCAGAATACTTAATTTAAAAACATACAATTCAATAATACTAAGTTGAATAGCTTCTTAAAATAGTAAGTATAAATGCATAGTGTACAATGTAAATGCACAGTGCCTTTAGGAGACACAATTCTATTCATTCCCAATTGCTTACTGAGCACCTACTATGCTCATCAATGCACAGAAGCTGAGGATAGGATTCTGGATGATAAAGACGTATTCACTGTTATAATTACACTGTCAACTGAAGAAGCCAACTGGAATTTTAATCGGCACACATATACTCCTGACTAGTAAGCATACATACAATTGTAATAAATAAGCATACAATGGATTGCAAACAGTGCCATAAAATGAAGCATGCAATAAAATCCAGTGTATATTAATAATATTTCACAGACTCACCTATCCTTCAAAAAAAAAAAAAAAAGAAAAAGAAAAAGAAAAAAGTATTCCATTAAACGGATTTATTACATTTCTCTCTTCAAGGAATTTTGCCTCTAGGTAATAGAATCAGGGAGTAGACAGAACAAATATTATTCTCTAACATGCACTGAATTGTGTTCCCCTAAAAATGTGTGCAGCTGTTGGACTGAGCCATGATTCCCAGTACTGTGAAATTGCCCTCCATTTTTTGGTTTGTCAGGGCTGTAAATCCCAATCTCTGCCTGTGGTTAATAGACTGGATTACGTTAAAGAGGATTAGAGTAGGACTGTAACACCCTTCCTAAAGTCACCTCCCTGCTGTAATGTAAAAGGAATTTCCTTGGAGTGTGGCTTGCACCACCTTTTATCCTCTTATTCATCACAAGATAAAGAGAAGCAAGCAGAGAGTTGGGAATCTCACACCATGAAGAAAGCAACACCAAGAGCAGAGTGTATCCTTAGGCCCTGACATTCCTGCACCAAGATGCTCTCAGATCAAAGAAAGACTGAGGCAATCTAAGGGCTTTCCTCCAGAGCTGACAGAGAGTGTATTCTCCTGGAGCCAGCACCAGTAGTTTGGACTTCCAGCCTACTGGACTGTGTAGGAACAAACTTTTCTTTGTTAAAGGCATCTATCTGTGGCATTTCTGCTAGAGCAGTAACAGATGACTAAAACACTCCACAATTTAAAATCAAAGCAATGAAAAGATTGCCTATTCTCTTTGACTTGTAAGTAGACAGTGTGACATCAAGGACTAAAAGGTGAATCTTTTGGCTTTAGCTCCATGTTGTTTTTAATAAACAACATTTCCTACAAAGAGAGGGAGTGAAATCTCCAAAACAGGTGGATGAAGTGATTTTCGCAAAGCAGGATACTGTTGGTTTGAAAATCTATATTAACCGTAGTGCACCTCAGACAATTATTTCACTTCTCTAGAAATCTGCAGCTCTGTTTATTCGTAAAACAAGAGCAGCCGTCTTTATCTGATGCTGAAATACAGTTTTCTGGCAAAGTTTCTGAACAACTGACCATCTGGTAGCATCATCTATAGCCTTTGGGTGATAGCTAGTGATTTTAACAAAGGTTTGTTTACTTGAAAGTACCATGAACTATATTGGAATAAAAACTATGAAAATTTAATTGACTATTATTTTAATACTATGATCTAATTTAGATTTCATTACTTTGGCATGACAAGTCTTTTCTCACATCAAGCTTTGATTTAAAGTAAATTTTTGGTATTAAGGGAATGGAACAGAAAGAAAATTCTCAGAAAAGAGCGCCTTACCACTGTTACTATTCCCTAGTCCCAGTAGTGAGGTGTCCCAAAGCATAACTACATTTTTTTTTCATGATTTCATCTTTTTTCATAGCCCTGGAAACCCTTGGTCTAGGAATTCATCTCAAATGTACTTTCACTTTTCATTAGGTTCTTTATATACACGGTTCAGTTATTAAAAAGTTTAGAAGCAGTAACAATTCCACCTTTGAAAAAAGTTTAAAATAATGAGAAGGCAGTAGCTTCCATAATCGAACTAGACAGAAATGCATTGTGTAACTGAATTAAGGTTATATAAAACATGAGTTGCATCTGACTCAACAGCACTTGGCTGGCACTTGGCAAATATGAACAAATCGTATTTAAGAAAGAAGGCAACTGCTTTCCAGGAAAGCCTTTTAAACAAAGATTCTCCTTGGCTTTTACAAGATTCAAAATAATATGTCATTTATTCAAAAATAACAATTGCCATTTACTGAGTTAGTACACATCATATAGTTATGATGCATTACGTGACAGATAATTTTTTTTAAGGCAGATTCCTTTACATAGAAAGTTAATGCCTTAAAACTGAGGATCCTAAGGTCCCTGGGTGACATATATGATTTGCACTTGGCTAGAAACTAAACGGTTGGCAGTTCGACCTCATGTAGTGGCACTGCGGAAGAAAAAATCTGGCAATCTGCTTCTGTAAAGACTGCAGCCAAGAAAACTCTACGGAGCAGTTCTAACTCTGTAACACATGGAGTCACTGTAAGTCAAAATCATCTCAAGGACCCAATACAACAATAAAAAAAACATTAGAGATTTTTATTCAGCAAATCAGGGATACGGCTTAGGGATCTGAATATTTTTAAAAAGCATCCCAAATAATGCTATTATAGGTAGCACATGAAAACATTAAGAGCCATTTATCTACCAGACAGATGACTCTGATAATAGTAATTAAAATAACTACATTTATTGTTATTGATTTTACTAGGAACTCATCTAAGCAGCTCAGTTCCATTATCTCACTTAACCCTCATTCTTTTATAGCTGAGCAGTTTTTATATACGTTACGTTAAATATTGAGCATGTATTTTGAAAGTTAATTACATCTGTCTTCATTTCATGGTTGAGAAAACTAAGGCTCAAAAAGATTAACTACTTTGCTAAAGATCACACATTTGGTAAGTGGCTGAACTCAGATTTGATATCATATCTATATTACCAACCCCAAAGCCAGCTTTTTCCTGCTGTACCACACGCCTCTGTTACTAATGAGTGTGTGCCTACTCTGGCAGCTTCCTTTCTTATTTTTCTTTCTTAAAGTGTTTACCATCTTTTTTCCATCACTACAGGTCTTGTAACAGAAACTCTCTGTAGGTAGTAGCATGTAAATATCTGTTACTTCCATTAGACTGTTTAGAAGACTCCTAACAGCTATTGAGTAGATAGAAACATAATTTTTAAAGTATTTTTCCACTTTGACTTTTAAGGAATTTTTTAAAATCATGGTAAATATACAATGAAGCAAAACATTTACCGTTTCAACATTCCTCACATGTTCAATTAAGCGACATTAATCACGCTTATCATGTTGTTTGACCATCATCGTTATCCACGCCCATACATTTTCATCACTCTTCAGAGAGGCTCAGTGATGTCTCTTAATCGAGTCCCCAATGTCCACTCCCTTTTGCTTGTCCCCCTGCTAACAGCTTATACTATATTTCATGCAGACAGGATCATGTGGTATTTATCCTTTTGCAACTGGCTTATTTCATTCAGTGTATTTTTAAGGTTCAGTCAAGTTGTAGCATGTATTAAGGATTCATTTCTCTTTATGTGAGAGTACTATTCCACTGTATGAAAGTACCAAATTATATTTATTCATTTGTTAATCAACATCTAGATTGCAGACACCTTTTGACTATTGTGCATGCTGCTGCAGTGAACACTAATGTACAACTGTTTGTTTGCCTTCCTAAGCAGAAATGTTACTAAGAATGACTTTAATCAAAATGCCAGATATTTGACACAGGACTTGCTAGGCATTACTTGATAGAGAATAGGAACTTGGTAAATACTGTTACATTAATGAGTATTTAATACACATGTGGATGTGGAGCATGTTGTTTATCCAGATACTTGGTACTGCAAAGGTATTCGTTGTGTTTACATCTCTATCTCTTGCTCTTTGCATGGTGCCTGACACACAGTTAAAATTAAATAAACACTTGCTACAGGATACACCATCAATGATAATGGCAATCTTAACAGCGATTCAAAGGTTCTTCATCATATATTTATTTCTGTGTAATACTTGGGGAAGTTACCAAATCACTTTTTGTCCTCTGTTTTATCGTGTGTAAATTGGAATAATAATAACACCTATTTCACAGAGTTATCATGCAGAAGAAATACATTAGGGCTTGTAAAATGCCTAGAAAAGTACCTGACAGGTAATACTCAACACTTTTTAAAATAAGAATAATTAAAACTTAATGAAAAACCTATTTAGCTATATATCATTTTGCTGCTGTTTCATGAACACATGTAAGCATTTTCCAATGAGAAACTTAGTGGTCTGACAGGACTTACAGAATTCTCAAGTGTTTGGAAACTGATAATAAAATATTTGAAGGTCATTTTCATATCTAAGATTTTGTGTTATGACACACCAGAGCAGCATATTATTATATATGTTTCTGGGCTATTGCTGGCTTTAAAAAGCCAATCTTCTTTCCTTCATTTTGGGTTAACCAAGTAGAGAACGTGGCAAATGGAAAGCAAATGTATGCTCCTGCACTACTGATTTCTGAGGATGAAAGACCATGACAGTGCAAGGATGTTCAAGTTCAAAAGCCTACCCAATAGACTGTGTAGCATTAGCTTAAGCAGACCTAGTTTTAACTTCCTTTTCTTTAAATCTTCTCTAGAGGAATATTTAGCAGTCTCTCAGAGTGATTAAAAAATAAAAGACAACATATGCAAATATACATGACCTGACTTTCAAAGTTTCCACAATAATAATAGGAATGAAAAATAATTACATTTCTTTTAATAGATATCAGAAGAGGAGATGAACTGAAACTCTTCATTAGTGTTCTGCAAATTAAACTCATCTTTAAAATATTCATGGGATTCCAGAAACTGAGTCATTAAATTATTGTGTATTGTTATCACTAAAAGCATAATCCATATAATAAATTGAGATGGCCTATGAATGAACCAAAATGTGTATTTATTAGTGTTTACCTGGAGAATATGAAACTATATGGAATGTTACAAGCTTCTGATTTGGGAGGGTAAGTATGTAACTTGGTAAAACTAGTGATTACAAAATATATGAGTGATATATACAGTTTTTTCTCAAATATTGGTAAAAATGCATAGCAGATAAGATCTATGGAGTAGAAATGCCATTTTGAAAATAGGTACATTATAATCAAACATGTTCTTATGTTATGACATTATCTTATATAATGTGGCATTTTAGAAAGATTTTTTTTTCTCCTTTTAACTGTCAGCCTACATACTTATTTTGATATCAGCTGTCATTGACTAAGTTGTTTCCCAAAAATGTGTCAGCTTGAGCAGGCCATGACTCCCTGTATTGTGTGATTACCCACCATTTTGCCATCTGATGTGATCTTCCTTTATGTAATAAATCCTACCTCTATGATGCTGAGAATGCAGTAATAAAGGTAATTATCTTAATGAGGCAGGACTCAATCTACAGGATTAAACTGTATCTTAAGTCAATCTTTTGTGTGATATAAAACAGAAGGAGCCAAGAAGAGAGACAGGGGGACTTCACACCACCAGGAATCCTTGAGAGCCAGGCACGTCTTTTCGACACAGTGATCCTATGCTGAGAAGCTCGTAATTAGGGGAAGACTGATGATGAGGTCCTTCCTCCTGAACCAACAGAGAGAGAAAGCCTTCCTCTGGCTTTCTGCATTAGGAAGCTTGAATTAGGAAGTCTAGCCTCCTAGACTGTGAGAGAATAAATTTCTCTTTGTTAAAGCCATCCACTGGTGGTATTTCTGTTACAGCAGCACTGGACAGTTAAGACCTCTACTAAATAAATATTTCATTTTAGAAGTATTCTACTGCTCCACCCACCCCCATAAAAAAACCATGAACCTGTACCAGCATATTATGTATAGTGGGGGGTGATGAAAATATTTAGAAGAGTGGAATTATCAATAACACAATTTTTTCTAGTGAGAAACTAAATTGACTTATTGGTCTTTCTCTTATTTAAACTCTGCCTTTTAATTGGATTTGTAAATTTTCTAGGATAATTATTTATTTTGTATTTCTCATTGGCTCTAACACAGCAGAAGTCACATCACAGAAGCTTTAAACTTTAAATTTGAGACATTGTGTTGAAATGGGAATGCATAGGCAGGGAAGATAAGATGATATTAAAGTCATTAATAACATCACTATCAACATTATAACCCTAGCTATCATGATTTGAGCCCTCAATAAATACCAAGAATTCTCTAAAGCATGTTCTCATTTAAATGCTATAATTAATTTCTGAGGCAGACATCAATATTTGTAGTTCAAAGGCTGGGAAACTGAGACGAACCAAAGGTCATACTGGAATAAGTTGCAAAACTGAATTTGGAATTTAAATCTTACCATCTCTACAATCCAAATATTCTCAGCTGATCAAAATGACAAATTTACCATGGAATGATATCCATTCTAGAAGTATTCTTAGTTTCCAGCACCGGCATATAGCACATTTCAACCAACCCGAGTATTTCAAATTAAGAATAAGTCTCTACCTTCTGCATTACCACTGTCACTGTCACTACACACAACCTGCATTGCATCTTTGACAGGAAAACCAAAATAAATAAATGGGTAAATTAATACACAAATTAAAACAATAACAACAACAAAATCTCTTAGCATCAAGTTGATTCTAACTCATAGTGACATGGGGTTTCCTAGGAGTGGCTGGTGGACTTGAACTGCTGACCTTTTACTTAGCAGCTGTATCTCACTGTAGCTCTCAATCACAGCATGACTCGGGCTCTACTAGAAATTCACTGTGTTATAGTGGCTTTCAACAAAGCATGTTCAGATACTCCAAAACTCACCAGGCCATGGCACATTTTGGTCCCTTTTACAAAGTCACAAAACATTTAACACGGTCATGATTAAGGAACCCTGCAATAAAGAATTCATTTAATTTGACTTACCCTTAGCATTTCTCAAACCTATTGGAATAGATAAATTATTATCTTTTTTAGGATATAAAAATACCTACCCAGGTGTTATTTTATAAAACTACATGAATCTCTTTTGTTTGGTTCCACAGAAAGCAAGCTAAGTACCTGTGAAAGCCTACAGTCCCTCAAAACCATCTTGATTTTTCAATGGATCAAATATTTGCAATAACACAAAGATCAGATTGCCTTTTAATGGAGCAAGGAAGACAGACATATCAGGGGAGTGGCAAAACTGCATGTTCAGCAAGACAGCCAGCATCCTTCTCAGGACTAACTTGAGCGACCATAATTGGAAGTCTATCAGTCCACAATTAGAAGGGACTCAGCTGCTTACAGAAGGCTATGTGCTATGTGAAGCTGCAGAGCTGAGTGCAGTCAACTCCAATTACTGTCACAGAGATTTCTCAGGATGGAGAGAGGGACACATACTTGTCAGCCACGATTCTTTAACTTCAGCACTGGAAATGTTCCAAAGACACTCGGAATGATTGCTCTGACTCCGTAATTGTATCTTATTCTTCCTTCTACTCTTTAGATGGACTGCTAGACACAAATACTCTGCTGTGAAATCATTCTGAGCTCCCAAGCTGCTCAAGATAATTGGCCTAGAGCTTGATTACCTGATAGTGTCTGAGTAACGACATCATCAAGTGTTGGCATAGGCAGCCTTCATCTCACATCAAAGATAACCTATTTATTTGTGAGACTACCTTTTTTTTTTAATTCAAGTTTTACACAATAAGGGAATAGGATGTCTGTTATCATTAAGTAAATTTCAGATTGTGCTGTAAAGATCCTATTTTCATTTGAATTTTAGTGCCAGATTCAGTATTTGTTATCTCTGTATAGGAACAGGGTGATCTGATGGTTGTTTCTGCAAGTTGAGCTCCATTCTTAAGAGAATGTGAAGATATTATGTAAGAATAATGATGATAATAATATTCACACACACACAAAAAAGACAACAACCACTTCAGAGCCCTTGCATACAGAGAGAGTCCCCAGGTGCTACATATAGTTAGAAAAAAGGCTAGGCCATTATTGTTGTTATTATTAGGTGCCCTCGAGTTCATTTCAACTCATAGCGACCTTATGTGCCACATAACAAAACAATGCCCAGTCCTGCACCACGCTCACAATCTTTATGCTTGAGCCTATCATTGCAGCCACTGTGTCAATTCATTTTGTTGAAAATTTTCCTCTTTTCTGCTGACCTTGTACTTTACCAAGCATGATGATGTCCTTCTTCAACGACTAATCCCTCCTGAGAACATGCTCAGTGTATGTAAGACATAGTTTTATCATCCTTGCTTCTAAACAATGTTCTGGTTGTACTTCTTCCGAAACTGATTTATTTATCTTTTTTGTAGTCCATCGTGCATTCAATATTCTTTGCCAGCACCACAATTCTAAAGTGTCAGTTCTTCTTCGGTCTTCCTTATTCATCATTCATCCTTATACGCATATGATGGGACTGAAAATACATTAGCTTGGATCAGTCACACTTTAGGCTTCAAAGTGATATCTTTGCTTTTCAACATTTTAAAGAGGTCTTTTGTAGCACATTTGCCCAGTGCAATGTGTCTTTTGATTTCTGGATTGCTGCTTCCATGGGTGTACATTATGGATTCAAGTAAAATGAAATCTTTGACCTCAATTTCTTCTCCATGTATCATGATGTGGTGCTTCCTGGTCCAGCTGTGAGGATTTTTGTTTTCTCGACGCTCAGGTGCAATCAGTACTGAAGGCTGTGGTCTTTGGTGTTCATCAATAAGTGCTTCTAATCCTCTTCACTTAAAAGTGAAGCTCGTGTTATCTGCATAACACAGGTTGTTAGTGGGCCTTCATCCAATCCTGAGGCCCCATTCTTCCTTGTATAGCTCAATTTCTACAATTATTTGCTCAAGAGAAAGATGGAATAGGTATAGTCAAAGGATACAGCTCTGAGGCATACTGTTCCTGACTATAAATCATGCAGTATCCCCTTGTTTTTTCTGAACAACTGCCTCTTGACCTATGTAAAGTTTCCATATAAGTATAATTAGCCAAAAGTGTTTTGTAATTCCTACTCTTCATGATGTCATCCATATTTGTTATGATTCACATAGTCAAATGCCTTCACATAGTCAATAAAACACAGGTAAACATTCTTCTGTTACTCTATGCTTTCAGCCACAATACCCCTGACATCAACAATGATATCCCTGGTTCTACATCTGCTTTTGAATACAGCCTGACTTTCTGGCTACTCCCTGCTGATGTACTGTTTCAGCCACTTTTCAATGATTTTCAGAAAAATTTTACTCATTTGTCATTTTAATGTCGTTGTACAATGACTTCCACATTCTGCTGGCTCACTGTTCTTGGGAATAGGCATAAATACGGATCTCTTCTGTTGCTGGCTAGATAGCTATCTTGCCAATTTCTTAGTATTGATGAGTAAAGACTTCTTGTTCTCCATCTATTTGTCAAAACATCTCAACTGATATTCTGTTAATTCATGAAGGCTTATTTTTCACCAGTGCCTTCAGTGCAGCTTGGGCTTTTCCTTTAGTACCACGGGTTCCTGATCATATACTACCTTTTGAAATGGTGAATGCTGGTCAGTTCTTTTGGATATAGTGACCCTGCATATGCCTTCTGTCTTCTTTTGATGCTTCCTGTGTCATTTAACGGAAACCCTGGTGGCACACCGGTTAAGTGCTATGGCCGCTAACCAAAAGATCAGCAGTTTGAGTCCACCAGGTGCTCTTGGGAAACTCTATTGAGTAGTTCTAATCTTTCACATAGTGTCATTTAAAATTTCCCTCAGAGAATTTTTCACTACTGTAACTTGAGGCTTGAATTTTTTTCTTCAGCTCTAGCTATTTGCACATGTCATTATAATGCTTTGTCTTCTTGAACCACCCTTGGAAATCTTTTGTTTGGTTCTTTTACTTCATAAATTTCTTCCTTTTGATTTAGCTGCTTGACATTTAAAAGCCAGTTTCAGAGTCTTTCTGACACCATTTTGGCTTTTCTTTCTTTCTTGTCTTTTTAATGATCTCTTGCTTTCTTCATGTATGAAGTCCTTGATGTCACTTTGCAGTCCCTCTGGTGTTTAGTCATTAGTGTGCAACAAAACAAATCTGTTCTTGAAATGGTCTCTAAACTCAGGTATGATGCACTCAAGGTTGTACTTTGGCTCCTGTGCACTTGTCCTAATTTTTTCTTGGTTTCAGCTTGAGCTTTCATATGAGCCATTGATGATCTGTTCCACTACTGGCCCCTGACCTTGTTCTTAGTGCTTATATTTGGCTTTTCCATCATCACTTTTCACAGATGTAGTCGACTTGATTCTTCTGTATTCCTTCTGGTACATGTTTACAGTCACCATTTATGTTGGCAAAAATGTCTTCGGTCTTGAAAAATTCTATCACATGATCTCTAGCATTGTTTCTACTACTCAGGCCATATTTTCCAGTCCTTCTTTATTTCCAACTTTTCCATTCTAGTCACCACTAATTGCATGTTTGATCAATTTCACCTCCTGCAGCTGGTAAAAATCTTCTCAGGTTTTTCATCATTGGCCTTAATGATTGGTGCATATATGCAAGTAATAGTTGCATTAACTGGCATTCCCTGTAGGCAGATAGATATTATCCTATTACTGGCAACTTTGTATTTCAGGATAGATCTTGAAATATTCTTTTTGATAATCACTGCAACACCCTTCCTCTTCAAGTTGTCATTTCCAGCATAGTAGACCATATCCTTGTACGATTCAAAATGGCTAGCACCAGTCCATTTCAGCTCATCAATCCCTAGGATATTAGAGTTTATATATTCCATTTCATTTTTGATGATTTCCAATTTTTCCTAGATTTATACTTCTGACATTTCATATTCTGGTTATTAATGAATACTTGCAGCTGTTTCTTCTCATTTTAAGTCATGCTTCATCAACAAATGGAGGTCACAAAAACTGGACTCCATCAGGTCACTAAGGTTGACTCTAGTTTGAGGATACAGCTCTGCCAGTTGTTTTGGATTGCTTTCCAATCTGGGGGCTCATCTTTCACCATTATATCAGATAATGTTTTGCTGTTATTAATAAGGGTTTCATTGGCTAATTATTTTCAGAAGTAGACTGCCAGGTCCTTTTTTGTAGTATGTCTTGGTCTGGAAGCTTGGCTGACACCTGTCTGACACAGGTGACCTTGCTGATATCTGAATAGCAGTAGCATAGTCTCTAGCATTACAGCAACACCCAAGAGCCTATAGTACAGCAATCTGACAGATGCTTGGCCATTGACTTCCAAAAAGTCAGCTGTGGGAAACCCTCCATAATACAGTTCATGAGATTGTCATGAGTTGGGGTCAACTGGAAGGCAATTTTTTTCTTCTTCATTTTTTTTAATGTGTAGGGGACTACTTTAAGCTCTTCATATGGTTCCCTGTGTACAAGACAGCTAGGCTGGGTACGGTTACCAGAATTCCTTCCCCTTCCCAACCTCATCGGTCCATATGCATGGGTTCTAGATCCTGTAATAATATAGAAGAGAAGGATGGTCTTTGTCTAAAAGAATAGGTTAATGCCTCTTAGATTTAATGTCTATAGAAAATCACTAAAAATCTTGTTAAAACACAGACTCTAGTACGAGAGGCCTGAGATTCTGTTTTCTAATAAACTCTCAAATGATGCTGATATTGTTTGTTTGCATGCCATCATTTGTGTAACAAGAGATTAACAAGCTCTTACTGAGCAAAAGCTTACCATGTTACAGGAGTCAGGCAAGGGGATGTCTTTTTTCTAGCTTGACTTAGAAAAGAAAACTTGAATAAATGTTTTATAATTTCCAAAACTAAAATACCTTTTCCCAGGTTTGCCTCTTTATGAAGGACAAGAGGAGAGGTTTCTAGTGTTATCTCTACCCAGGGAATAGTCTAATCTACAGTCACCAATAGATTGTAACAGCAGAGAACAGGGAGATGAGTCTAGGTACAAAAGCTTTCTGTAAATGTGTATTCATGGAGCGTTAGCTGAATATTTAGCCTCCTTTGGGTTTTGAATGCTTCACTCTAACTTCAGATCTCTGCAGCTTTCATTTATTTAATTTGTCAGTACACTAATCTAGCCTCTTAGATTTTACCCTTCATCCAATATATGCTAAACGTGATTGTTCCTATTACTACTTTGTTTAAAAACAGGTTTGGTGATGCCATTTCCATGCTTTAAAAAAACCGAACAACAACAACAAAAACTCCTTAAGGATCTTCTTAGGCAATCCAGAATTAAAGGCAAATTATTCAGTTCTGCGTTCATATCCTCCATTATTTTGCTCCTACGTACGTTGCTGCCTCAGCTTGTGTTGCACTTACTTTTCTTCCAAATCTCCCATACTCTGTCAGCTCATGGTGACTTGATGCACAACAGAAAGTGAAACTGCCCAGCCCTGTGCCATCCTCACTATCATTGCTATGCTTGACACTATTGTTGGCAGTCACTGTGTCACTCTGCATCACTGATGGTCTTTCTTTCTTTAAATCACTTTCTACTTTACTAAGCATACTGGCTGTCTCCACTGACTGGTCCACCTGATAGTATGTTCAGAATACATGTGATGAAGTTTTGCTACTCTGACTTCTAGGAAACATTCTGGCTGTACTTCTTCCAAGACAAATTTGTTTGTTCTTTTAGAAGTCCATTTAATACTCTCTAACATCCTAATTCACGTACACTATTCATTATTTCTCAAATATAAAGCTCTCTTTTCCCCCTTTGACCTCCAGACCTATTTTCAAATTATTTTATTTACTTGAAATAAATTGCTCTTCCATATCACATTCTTACACACTTGAAGAGTCCGTCTCAAATGCCACCTTTCCCCACACGATGTCTCATTTTTCCTCATTTGGGATTCTCTCCCTTCCTCCTATGACGACTCTATAGCTCCCTACTTGAATCTGTACAGCTATAGTTCTCACCATTAGTCCTGCATTTCCAGACTTGTGAATGTGCCAGTTTTAGCCACTAGACTGTCCTAGAGGATGTAATGTCATGTCTGATCCTCCTTTGTAGCTGTTCTTCTCTTTAACACAGGTCCTGTCTCAGGGATGCACTTACAGAAGCTTGCAGAATTGAACTGTCAACATGCTAACCCTTCGCTAATGGCTCATGAGAGGCCTCTCCTGACAGTTTAGAAATCAATAGATGCCATTCACTGAATCATAGGATGTTGTAATTGTGAAACTGAGCATCACTGGAGGCTTGGAATGTAGACTTCTCATACACCAGCCTCAGAGTCCTTTAAAGAAAGGCAATACCTCAGAGTCTTTAGTAGAAAGGTTGTTGCTGCTGTTGTTAATTATCAAGGAGTTGGTTCCAACTCATGGTGACACTGTGTGTCTCAGAGTATAACTGTGGTCCACGGAGATTTTAATCGCTAATGTTTTAGAAACAGATTGTCGGACATTTCTTCAGAGATATCTCAGGGTAGTCTCAAACTTTCAATCTCTTGATTAGCAGCCAGATGCACTGACCACTGGCACCACTAAGAGCCACCAATAGCCAGTATGGATTATTAGTGTTGGTGTTATTAGTCGTCCTGGAGTCCGTTACAACTCATACTATGTGTGCAGAGTAGAACTACTCCATAAGGTTTTCAAGGCCATGACCTTTCAGAAGCAAATAGCCAGACCCGTTTTTTATGACACCTCTGGCTGTTTTTAAAATGCCAATATTTTGACTAGCAATGGAGTGTCAGAAAAGTACCAGTCCATACAAGTGGCTGAAATGTTGTACAACAAAAGATCAAAGAAAACTTCCTGATTTTGCTGAGTTTTAACACATATTGTCTTTCCTGAGGTGAACAAAAATATTCTTTGAGTGGCCATAGCCCTCTGGTGATGGCTTTTTCTGAGCTGATAGATTTTGGAAACCAATCTGCTGCAACACTTTCCAGAGGCAGCTGACATATACAACTCAAGTGGAATAATGCTCCCTCATAAACTGTAGGTAGAGTTGCCCAGAAGAATTTGTTAACTCAAGAGTGATAAGAGAAGTTTAAATTAACAAGGTCAATTGAATGGCCAAGGAGATATGCCCAGCTGTGCGATGAACTGCAGTGAACACTGCCATCAAATGTTACACAAACCCATCTGCTTTCTAATAAGGGATGACAGAGTGGAGGCTTAGATGATTACTGAAGGAACTGATCTGAGCCTCTCTATCTCACTGTGTTCTTTTGTGCATCTTCACTGTAATAAAAGGTCAGCTGAGGACAGTCTTATTTAACGGGGAGCAGGCAGGATGCTCTTAAAGACGTATAATTGACCTAAAAGAGTTGCTAGCCTGCAGTGGGGACTGTTAGCATGTATCTAGCAAAATTTTCATAGGTCCCTAAATTCCAAATATGAGCCAATCCTTTATCATCGTTCAATATGCTTCATTTAAATTATCTAGTAAAGAATGCGTCTCCTTTATTCAAACTGTGATTTCTTATTTAAAAATAGTGCATACATTTTTCAAATTTATAACTATGGTTTGAAGTGGAAAGGTGGCAAATAGCAGATATTTGTATGTTTACCAAGATGAACTGGGTTTAAGATTATAGGTGAGAAGGTTTATGTTATTAATAGCAGAGGAAGGCTAGGAGACTGGCAGTGTACATGCCACTCAGATAGGCACATGGCACTGCAGTTTTACTTGGAGGAGTCAGAACTCAGTCAGCTGATCTACATAACAAGGGAGTTTTTGAAATGTTCACTGCTTAATATTTTTAAAGGACTTCCTGCGTAAACCAAGTGCCTCACAAACAATCTCACATAATCCTTAAAATAACCCTTTGGGCCAGAAACTGCTATTATTTCCATTTTATAGATGGAAGAAACTGTAATTTAAAGCTAACAGAGAATAATTGGCCTCAGAGAAAACAGCAAAGCAAATATTTTCCTTCATGGAGAGATACAGATCTTTATTTTCAGGATTAATATTTATAACTGCAGCTGGGCACTGGCTTCAGGGAACCTCCAACTGATTTTATAAATATTATAGGTTGAGGAATATGGTATCACCCATCTAAGAGTCTCAGTGTAGTGCAAAGGGTTACACATTCAAGTGCTAATGCAAAGTCAGTGGTTTGAATCCACCCAGGGGCATTTGGGAAGACAGACCCAGAAATCTGCTTCTGAAAAGTCACAACCTTGAAAACAGCATAAGGCATATCTACTCTGCATGCATGGGTTTTCCATGGGTTGGGATCAACCTGAAGGCAATTAACAACAATGGCTTAGGTCCTACTTCCAGTCCCACAATGTGCAAACTGCAGAATTTTGGATAAATCATACATAGTTCTTAAAACTCAGTTTCCACTGTGAAAAATAAAGTCCTTGTTCTAAAGCAGTAATCCTCAAACCTTTTCAACTTAGAACCCCTTCATACACCAAAAAATTATGGGAGACTACAAAAGACTTCTTTTCGTGGATTATGTTCTTGTTAGATGATGCTGAGTCTGGTCTGACTCATAGTGACTCTGTGTAGGACAAGAGTAAATATGTTTAAGCCCACTGTAGCCACTACTTCAATCCATCTCACTGAGAGTCTTCTTCTTTTTCACCGACTCTTCACTTTTCAAAGTGAAGGACATCAAAGCATGATGTCTTTCTCCAAGGACTGTTCCCTCCTGATAGCAGATCCAAAAGAAGAGGAAGTCTCACATTATAGCTCCTAAGAAGCATCCTGGTTATAGTTTTTCCACAACAAATTTGTTCATTCTTTTGCCAGTTGATGGTATATTCAATATTTTTCACCAAAAACATAATTCAAAAGAGTCTATTCTTCAGTCTTCTTTTTTTATTCTCCAGAACTTTTGTGCATATAAGGTTACTGAAAAGACTAGGCTTTAGTGAGGTGCACCTCACTAAATAGGATCTTTGCTTTTTAAGATTTTCTAGAGGTCTTTTGCAGCAGATTTGATGAATGCAATACACCATTTGTCACCACCTGTCTGTCACTTTGTCATATTACTGTGGCTTGCTTTTTACTTAGATGCCGGAACCAATGCCACGAGTATTTCAAATGCCAGCAGGGTCTCCCATGGTGGATAGGCTTTACTGAAGCTACTAAACTGAGACAGACTACAAAGAAGGACCTCACAATATGGGTTATACCTGCTTATATTTACCATACTAAAAATTAAAATTGAGACATTTAAAAATAGCTATTCACAAACTCCTTTTAAAGAACAATGATACTATATTAATATAAATAACATTTTTAATTAAAAAATAATTGTATTTTCCAAAACAACAAAATATGTTGAGGAAAGAGGAACTGTCTCACATTTCTGTAAATCCCTTTAATGTCTCAAGGATCTCCACTGGTCTCTGCCACACTTTGAGAATCATTGTTCTAGAAGATCTATAATCAAAATTCTGTGATTTAAGGACGAGTGTAAAGAATCACCAACATCTAGCAATCCTTTCTTTCTCTGTCTCGAAAAACCATATATGTGTGTGTGTGTGTGTGTGTGTGTGTGTGTGTGTGTGTGTGTGTGTGTGTATGTCTTTTGAGTAGATAGGGACTTTTGAAGATAATTTTCATTCCTTATCCAGGGACTCCTATTTGGGCTACAACACATGGCTCAATCTATTATATATCTTTATCTTCATGTGGCACAGTGGTTAAGAGCTTGCCTAATAACTAAGGGGTATGGAGTTCAAATCTACCATCTGCTCCTTGGAAACACCATGGGACAGTTCTACTGTGTCTTATGGGGTCATTATGCATCAGAATAAAATCTAAGGCAATGAGTTTCAATGGTTATGTCTTATCTATCTGTCTGTCTGTCTGTCTGTCTATCTATCATCTATCCATGCATCTACCTAATTGAATACTTACAGTTAGATGTAAGTCATTTCATTCTCCACTGGCAAGGTAGAACTTGTGAATTTTACAAAAAGGAAATGAAGCCATCTCTATCCATATTAGACTAGCAACCTGAAAAATGCCCTACATATGTGAGTAAAGTGGACAGCCAATTCTCTTGTGACAGTGTTTAAATATCTATGTATGTTTATTCACATAAACAAGACCTTAAAAGCAAGTTTTACAAGACCTTTCTTGTAAAACCAGATACTGATCTGGTTGGAAATGCAGAAGCCATCTTCTTTCCACTACTGGCTAGTAACAGATATAGGAGTTTTGTTCTTGAACTAACCTAACTGTAATTAGGTCAGTGGTTTCAAACCAATAAATAGCAAATGTAAAGTCGTACACAGTTTGCAAGATGGCAGGATGTTTAGAGGACTTGAAGAAGCCTCTGATGAACTCCTGAATATGCAACCAAGCTTGTCAAAGACAAGTTGCCAGAATGTCTAAAAGTAACTAAAGCAACATCATCAATTTAGCAGCAAGTGTCCAATCTACGTGGTGAATTTGTTCTGACCTTATCAACCAAAATCAACTTTTTTAAGTTTTATATATAAAACCTATGTATTCTTCAGCATTCAACACCAAAGCAAAATAGCTACAAAGATTTAGTGAAGCAAAATAAACAAATCAACAACAACAATAAAGACAAAACTATGAAAGTTTGTATCTTTAGTCTCTAAGGATTGTGCAATTGCAGATAATAGTACAATTTTCTGACTGGAACAAATTCAACTGACTTTCAAATTCAAGGAGTGGTATTCTCCACACTCTGTTTTCTTTATAGATCTACAGCTTTAGAGCACAAATTTCTAAGATGAGGAGGAAAACGAAGGACTAATATTATCATCCCTACTATTTTAAACTGGCATTTAAAATAGTAGACATAGGACATAAAGAAAGCTTCCTGTCAGCAGTGTCTTCTGGTTTCAGTGGAACAACAAATCACCTCCAGAGCCTATTAAATAAGCCTATTCCTGGGCCCTGGCCTAGGTATTCTGACTATTGTAGGCCTGAGGTTGGACTCAGGAAACAGAGTATCATAACAGATGTTTTAGTTGACTTTGCTACACCTACCGACCACACTTTCACTCATAGACAAAAACTCTGCTTTAAAGTTTTTAAAAATCACTTATGAGTCAGATCTGATTTGATGGCAGTGGTCTCAAAATTTCAAGAATCCCCTAGGACACACACACACAAACAGAAGGCTAGAGACAATGGGACTCTATGGTTTGAGGGACTGTATTTCAGAGACTGAAACTCTCCTGTGACTTCAGGTATATCTAACTGCAAAATTTACACTTCTATATATCCAAAATAAAACTCCAGTAGGTTCTCTGGGATCTACTTTCAAAATCCATCTCTCAAATTCCCTCTATCTCCCACAGCTAATATCATTCTAAGCAGTGCCAGATTACCCAATAAGCAAAGTAAGCGCAAGCTTACTTGTTCTTACTTATTAATCTACAGTCGACAATTTAATCACAGATTCTGCTTTCTACATAGATATGGTTGGCATTTGTGTCTTCCAGAACCCCATAGCACCTTTCTACAGAATCAAAGCCTCTTTTCAAATTTAGTCCTTGTGCTTCCTTACCAATCTGTAGTACACAATTTCACATCAAAGATATTGTGAATTCTATGTTTACTGCAGATTAATAAGAAAGTACAAGCAAACCTGTGCTTATCCTGCTTTCTGGGTAATCTGCACTGAATCTAAGACTGCATTATCTCATGCCTAGAGGTAGCGGCCTAACTAGTTTCCCTGTTCTTTATTTCTAGCCCTCTACAATTCATGCTCCACACAGTAGGCAGCCAAGTTGAAAAGAATAACTCTGACCATGTCATCCTGCTGAAAATTTCCCAATGGCTTCTCACTTTACCTTATAAATCAAACATATGAACCTCCTTATACAATGCACAAGACATTTTATGATCTCACTATGGACTACTGACCTTTTTGAAGACATCTTCTACTGTTTCCCTTTGTTCAGTAAGCCAAAATGTACTGATTTTTTTCCTAATGATGAGAAACTCATTCCTGTCACAAGACCTGAACATTTGTCTTTGAAGTCACTTCATGAAGATCTTTACATGGGTGTCTTACATGGGTGTCTCTTACCCCTCATTTAGATTTCAATTTTAATTATCTATCTCCTGATGAAGCCTGACCACTCTACTTCATGCTTCCTTCCTACCCTGATTCGCAACAATATCTTTAAAGCTAATAGTTACCCAGAGTAATCTCAACATATTTATTCCATTTAATTATCCCATCTACATGAATGAGAGATCCTAAAGGGTAGGATACGACTCCCTTTTTTACTGAAATAGCCACAGCAAATAGAACACTGCTTAATTTACAGTAGATACCCATTAAAAGTTTGTGAATAAATAAATACATTCTATAGGCCAAGACATTATGAAATAAATTGAAATATATCATAACAGTAACTAACTTGTACTTAAGGTGTTGGACCCAAATGACATCAAATATATACTTACACAGAAAAGAAGACACAGCTTGATGGCTTTTTATGTAGAGGGCAATTTTATCTTTTTTTTTTTTTTTTTTTTACATATACAAAAAAGTATGTGGAGGTTTATTTCACATCTGTTCTAAAAATTAATAGGTTGTCTCAGTTTACTCTGTGCAATAGGGATGATGGTACTTTTTATAGTGTCTTATTTATAGTATAAAGGTATTTTACTCGAGATACTTTCTACTATTTTTAATTTGTCAGCATATTAAGTTCTCATCCTGTATCCTGCTGTCAGTCTCAAGTTTCTCTAACTTTACAAGACACAGTTGTGGGTACATGATTTTAACAAATAAAAGGAGAAAGGATAAGGCAAATGAAACTTAAAACCAGGGTTTACAGCTACACACATACACAAAACAAGATCAGTTAAAGACAAAAAGAAGATTGATATTTTGCTATGCATTTTCAGATTTGCAAGTTTCCCAAATTTTAACACATAATTACTTGAAAACAGTAAGTACACAGTGTATTTACAGGTTTATCAAAGTTAAGGAACCACCAGAATAATTTGATGGCTTTTTAAAGAAGCAACATGCTCTAGAAGGCTCTATAGGATCTGAATCTGTCCCATGCCTGTCTTCCCAATTTATGATGAAGTTATGACATGTTAAAGACTATTATTTGAAAAGATGATATAGTGAACAGATTGAGAGTTCTTTGTCCAGCTAAAGCCCATCTCAGCGAGAACTGCTCCCTTTCACAATCTCTGCTGAAGACCTGGACTATGCCTCATCCCCACCCTGTGCTACCCACTCACTGCTAATTACACCAGGGTGGAAGTCTTCTCTAGGCTGTATCAATCAAACATCTTTCCTAAGAATCTGGATTTAAAATATCAAGGGACTGAGTCAGTTCAGTTATTAGAGGAATATAAAAGGGTCATAATTTGAAAAGAGAGGAAAGAACAGGAACAGGAGCACCGTAACTGGTGGGGAGAGAGTAGAGGAAGTCAATTCACAGAGTCAGAACAATGAAGCACAGATGCCATGGAAAAGGTGCCTGATGCTCCTGAGGAACTCAGAGAGTGGCAGAGACACGGACAGAAATAAGCTCTGGTTGTCCAAGCCTGGTTTATGTCCCTTCTTCCAATGAACACTGGACATCCTTGTTTTTCTTTCTGGGATATCTCTGAAATTTCTGGTTGTGGAAACTGTGGTGGTGTAGTGACTAAGTGCTACATCTGCTAACCAAAAGGTCATTAGTCGACTCTTCCAGGTGCTCCTTGGACACTCTATGGGGCAGTTCTACTCTGTCCTATGGGGTCACTATGAGTCAGCATTGACTCAATGGAAGTAGGTTTTTTTCTCTTTTTGGTTTGGTCCTTATTCAAAAAATATTCACTGAATGCCTCCTATGCACCTAGCATTGTTCTAGACACTTATGACCCATTGGTAAGCAAAGCAGATGAAAATCACCTGTCCTCTTTAGGAATACCTTCTAGCAGGGGGAGACAGAACATTGGGACTAGCAGAAAGGAGAAGTATGCACTGCTGAGTAATCAGCAATAGAATTCTGGGCTTCCATAATGGAGACCTTGAAGACTAAAATGCGGCTGACCCAAGCCATGGTATATTTGGTCACATCATATACATGCTAAAGCTGGACCATGAACAAAGAAGACAGAAGGAGAATTGATGCCTTTGAATCATGGCATTGAAGAAGAATGTTGAATGCACCATGGACCGCCAAAAGAGCAAATAGATCTGTTCTTGAGGAAGTACAACATTGGAAGACTGTATTTTACATACTTTGGACATGTTGTCAGGAAGGATCAGTCCCTGAAGGAGGACATCATGCTTGGTAGAGTGGAGGGTCAGTGAGAAAGAGGAAGACACTCGACGAGATGGATTGACACAGTGTCCACAACAATAGGCTTAAACATAAAAAAGATTGTGGACATGGCGCAAGACCAGGCAGTATGTCATTCTGTTATTCATAGGGTGACTATGAGGTGGAACCTATTTGATGGCACCTAACAACAACAACACGATGGAGACCTAAGATTAATGCCTGGTCAAAGCACCTCATGAATGGCTACCGCTCCTTCATCAGTGGGGACGTACATGTTGCTATGATGCTTTGTCCATCCAAAATGTGTGTCAACTTGGCTAGGCCATGAGTTCCAGTATCATGTGGTTGTACTGCATTTTGTGACCTCTTGTAATTATCTTATGTTGTGTAAATTCTAACCTTTATGATGTTAATGATGCAGGATTAGAGGCAGTTATATTAATGAGGCAGGACTCAATCTAGAGGATTAGGTTATGTTTTGAGTTAATCTCTTCTGAGATAAAGGAGAGGGACTTCCTATCACCAAAAAAGAAGCATTAGTATTGAAGCACAACTTTTGGACTCAGAATCCTTGCTCTGAGAATCCCCTAGAACAGGCAAAGATTGTTAACTAAGGCCTTACCCCAGAGCCAACAGAAAGAGAAAGGATTCCCCTGGAGCTGGCACCCTGCTTTGTGATTTACCAGCCAAGCCAAGTGCTGTCGAGTTGGATCCAACTCATGGCTTTCTGATTTATAGTCTCCTAAACCATGAGAGAATAAACTTCCTTTTGTTAAAGCCATCCACTTGTACTATTTCTGTTACAGCAGCGCTAGGTAACTAAGTGCTGAGGAGATTTTAGCACAGCTTACAGAGCAAAATGAACTAGAAAAAAAAAGGTTTAGTGATCTACATCTGAAAATCAACCGTATGTATCACAGTGGTTCCATCTGAAACTGATCATGGAGATGGGTGTGGCATATGACCTGCCATCCATGGAATTACCATGAGTCAGAAACCAGCTCAATGTTACTGCACAACAACAATGAACAGTGAAAAGTTTTATGACATAGTTTTTTTCAGAGAGTAGGGAAACGAATGGACTAGCCAGTAATAATACTGCTATCAGCAGCATTAAAGGTTTAATCAAGTCCATGGTCACTAATTTAAAGAGTGATCCATCAGTGTTGATAACTTGAGCTGGTTTCAGTGAGTTTTCATGTTGTTGTTTGTATCCAAAAACTCTTAACCAGAATGCAAAATTATACACAAACATCTTTGCTTCCTGGATAATCTGTAGGTGGTTACTTTTTTTAACTTGATGTTTTAAGTAATGAAAAACTAGAGCCACATTATGTGACTGTCACTTTTGTAATGGAAGGAAAATAATTCAAATCATCTTTACAGTAACATGCTTCAGCAAACTTAGCAAACAATCCAAACTGCTAAAGATTCACACTTTAAATGCACTAGAAAAGTATGATGCATTCAAAGCCACACATCTATGTATTTTGCTCGTTATTTTGCCTTCGCTATTATGCAGAGCTGCCAACATAAAGTATGGTTTTAAGATTCCATGTACAATAACAATAAAGTTTTATAGAACTCATATTTTTTCATCATTTTAAATACCATGAAACTACTTTTGAAATGAAATGCTCTTCAGGAGTATGCAGTTGTATACAACACATTTATATATGTTTGTATTTAGAAGCCCTGAATATTGAATATACCAAGGACTACCAAAAGTAGGAACAAATCTGTCGCAGAAGAAGCACAGCCAGAAAGCTCCTTAGAAGCAAGGATGGTGAAACTACATCTCACGGACTTTAGACGTGTGATCAGGGGGGATCAGTCCTTGGAGAAGGACATCAGGCTTAGTAAAGTAGAGATCAGTAAAAAGAGAAAGATCCTCAAGAGCTGGAGTGATACAACGGGTACAATCATGGGCTCAAACATAACAGCAGTTGTGAGGATGGCACAAGACTGGCAGCATTTCATTCTGTTGTACAAAGGGTCTTTATGAGTCGGAACTGACTTGACGGCACATAGCAACAACAACAACATATTCAGAAGCCTTGGTGATGCAAAGGTTACACACTTGGCTGTTAACCAGAAGTTAGGTAGTTCGAATCTACCCAGCAGCTCAGAGGGAGAAACCCTTGATGACCTCTTCCTGTAAGGCTACAGCCTAGAAAACCCTGTGGGGCAGTTCTAATCAGCCACACGTGGTTGCTGTAAGTGGGAAATTGACTTGATAGTGCCTAGCAACAACAACGTATTTATATCTGTACTTACATTTATGTATGCTTTCTGAAGTTACCTGGTTTCTCTCAGGATATAAGGATATCAAGGAAGCAGGGAGATGTGCATATATTTACTAGAATATCAGTGATGATGAAGATAATGGATAATGATGACAAAAACAGTGATAATAGTAATAAAAAACAATTTTTTTCTAAAAGTAGTAGATTATTTGTTTAAATAGTTTACTGAGCTTCATTATGCAAAATATTTGAGGAAGTTAGGTGGAAACATGTATTGTGAGCTAGTTTACTACTTAGAAAACTATAAGAAATGTGTTGAAGTTAGCTTGAAGTATTAAATTAGTTGTATTCTACAAATACAATTTTGAGTTTCCTCATAAACGTACATGTTATGGTGGCTGTGTCCACACAGTAAAAGTCAATGGAAAAACTTCCAAATAACTCAAGATGCTAAGGAAATCCCCTTTTTCATTCAGTAGCCTTGATGTATAAATACATGTATATGTAATCCGACTCAACGGCACTTGGCTGGCTTGGCTATGTATACATGTAACAGAAAAGATTGAGGTTGTCAAGAATTTCATTTTACCTGGATCTACAATCAATGTCCATTGAAACAATCAGGAAATCAAAAGATACATTGTATTGGGCAATTTGGCTGCAAAACGTCTCTTTAAAGTGTTGAAAAATGTCACCCTGAGGATGAAGATGCATCTGACCCAAGGCAGGGTATTTTCAGTCACCTCATATATGCGAAAGCTCGATGATGCATCAGATAGAAGAACTGACATCTTTAAACTGTGGTGTTGGTGAAGAATATCAAATATACCATGGATTGCCAAAAGAATGCACAAATCTGTCTTGGAAGAAGTACAATCAGAATGATCCTTAGATGCAAAGATGGTGAGATATCTTTAAATTGTGGAGTTGGAGAAGAATATCGAGTATACAATAGTTTGCCAAAGAATGAACAACACTGTACTGGAAGAAGTACAACTAGAATGTTTCTTGGAAGGAAGTATGGCGAGACAGAGTTTCACATACATACTTGGGATCAGCACTAGGGAAATGACATCATGCTTGGTAAAGTGTCAGCAAAAAAGAAGATCCCCATCGAAATGGATTGACACAGTAGCTGCAACCACAGCAACAATTGAGGATGGTGCAGGATGAGGCAGTGTTTCACGAGGTTGTATATAGGGTTGCCATGCACTGGTGTTGACTCTAGGATATCTAACAACAATTATATGTGTGTATGCAAATATATGCACATTCATATACAAATGTATCTACATAAGAATTGTTTTACTTGACTTCTCTAATTTTTTTCACGATCAGCTTCTTACTTTATTTAGGATGTGCAGTTCTTTGACAGTGCACTAGCAAAAAATTTTGTCAGGTGATTTTTTTCAGAGATATTCCATCATGAAAAACAACTCTGCTTATTAAAAATTTTGTTGTTATATTGTTAGGTGCTGTAGAGTTAGCTCTGACTCATAGTGACCCCATGTGTACCAAAACAAAATCTTGCCTGGTCCTGGGCCCATGTCTATCCCACATGACCACGTTTTAATAAATTAAAAAGTGGGAACTTTTTTTATGTACACTAAGTAACTTTTAGAGAGTTAATAGTATTGTCATAGTTTTACAGAGGAAGGATTAGAGATACAGAGAAGTAGAGATAACCTGCTCCAACCAACAAGTAAGTCACAAAAAAAGGACTGTATCCCTTGCTAGTCTATCTCCAAAATACTTTTTTTTTTTTTTTAATTCATTACGCTTCAGAGCTTCCTTTGCTAACTACTTTATTCAGGCAAGACTCTACATGAGGCTGTTAGACAGCCATGTAATGGCCGTTATTAATGTTATCACATTCTTGTTACAAAATAGGATTTGGGAATAACACTTCCTGTTGTCTCTGGGAGCCCTGGTGATGAAACGGTTAAGAGCTATGGCTGCTAACAGTTCAGATTCACCAGCCTCCACCTAGAAACCCCATACTGCAATTCTACTCTGTCCTATGGGGTTGCTAGGCATCGGAATCAACTTGATGGCAACTTTGTTGTTGTTGTTGTTTGTCTTTGCATTTTGGCCACTTCACTCCCTCAGAGATATTCCATAGGACTGAGTTTATTGGTTAATGTCTCCTTAATCTTCATCTAGAAGGTACTAGTTTCTTCAGGTGTCCAAATAGCTAGGATAAAAAGTTCTCCACTGATTTATGATGAGTTCTGTAAAGCCAGCTAAGTTGGCAGTTTTATGTCAGTTCTTTGTTCTGCCCAATTCCCCAGAGATTCAATGTTATAAAAAGTAACCTACATTCTAAAGAATACAATGAACCATTTCAAAAGGAAATGACAGTCATAGAAAGGGAATCTCTTTCAAAATTGCATCTCAAACGAAAACTGTGACGGACACAGTTAGCTCAAGGCAGAATGCTGCTGATAAAGCAGTGACCAAAGAGTACCTATTATCTCTCCAGCGTCTAAGGATTTACGTTGCCGTTGCTCTTAGCTATTAAATAGGCAAGAGATTGTTCTCCACATTTGGATACTTGAATCTCATTCAAGTAAATGTTCACAAAGGAATACAAATTTAGAACCAATCATTTGCCATCATCTGCAAAAGTAGCAGAGATCTAATTTAACCAAAGAAAAATTTCTTTCCAAATGCCTGTCATCTGGGTACCTTGAAGGAAGGAATAGCACTGACTGTTGTCATGCTCACTGAGGACACAGTAAGTGAAGGAATGATGCGTACACGCATAAATCCATGAATGAATGAATAGTTCTTGTTTTTAAATAGGGAAGTCAGGGAACTGTTAGTGTGATAAAGAATTGGTCCTTATTCACTCTAGCGGTGATGACAATTACCAAAGAACTCTCTAAAGAAAAGTCTAACCTTCTAGAAATCCAGTTATTGATATAAAAAGTAATCTACCTATATGGAAAAACAAACAAACAAACAGAAAGCAGAGAGATAATTTTAAGTTTACTTATCTTTCAGGGCTTTGACTAAGTCTCTTGAAATCTATAGTCTATTTCAAGTTCTCTCGTCTTTGAATTTCTTTACATCTCAATTGAGCATTTCTATAAACCATCTCACATTGTATATATGATGAAAATTTTTCTTCTACAGATTCAAAAAGGATATTAGTATGCCACAACTGAGTTCAAACTCATAGCATTATTGTGAAGATACAATGAGATTATTCACATGAAAATGCTCGATATGCATCCTGACATATTCAATCAATGTTACATTATTACCATTACTATAACTTCAAATAAAATGTTTAAAGGAACCAATCTCATAGGTTACAGTTTGCTTGAATATTATGGGTCATTTATTTTTTCTCTCCAAAAACAATGGCTAGAAATTAACATATTCTTCCACCTCTCTTTGTTTAAATTTGTATTTTAGAATTTCTGAAGTGTTTATGGTATTTAAATCAATTGTTTTTCCCCACATTTTTTACTAATATGACAATTTATGTGCAAATATACAATTCTTTCTGGCTATATCTAATTCAGTTACATCCTTTATGTCAGAACACCCCAAGAAAGTCACTCTGGGCACCAGAAAATGTTATCACAAATTTCAAACCTCAAGGGGAATTACACATACATTCAAATACTTAGTTTAGCTTCAAATCGCTAAAATCAGGAAACAGTCAGTATAACTTCACAGCATTAAATGTTTCCTCTAAGGACTAGGAGACATTTTAATGAAAACAAAACAAAACAAAAAGCACAGTATGCCTTGGTTCAATGATGTCAACAAGGGAGATGAAACTGAGTTCACCAAGTATAGCTGATACAGAGAGCCCAAATCCAGCACTGATCAGTCTACACGCCTAAATAATTTATGCTTTTAACTTTGTGACCTGATTTCGGACAAATGTGCTATTTAATTTATGATCCAGTTCTCTTTCTCTCTCTCTCTCTCTGTCATACACATGCATTTTTAGCTCCTAAAATATTTGAAAAACAAATATAAAGGGGAAAACACTTGGGGAAGGTAGATAAAGTAAGTAGAGCTCTCTCAAACAAAGATAAAAATTGTTACAAGGAACCAATACTTTTATGGAATGAACAGCTGAAAAGTTGACTCAATTAGTGTGACAGTGAGCAGTCAATTATAGGCCAGTGATATAATGAGAAACCTTGATGTCACTGTGTTCGATATCACAGTTTTGGGACTGCATAATAAACATAACAAATACCTATGATGTTCATGATGTCTGCACTAACAGGGTTGGCAAAGTATGATTTTTACAAGACTGGTTTAGATTCCAACAATGATTGAACCTGTAGCTTTAGACAAGTCAACAGCATTGCTCAGTTACCAATTCCTCAGAAATAAAATGGATGTATAATTCTTGTACTAATTCACAATGTGTCTTAGTATCTTAGTGCTGCTATACTAGAAATAAGGCAAGTGCATGGCTTTCAGTGTCTAGTAGGCCAGAAGTCTGAATGCAGGGTTCTGGCTCCCGGGGAAAGCTTTCCATTCCCCAGGCTCTGGAGGAAGCTCCTTGTCACCCTCCCTCCCCTAGTCTAAGAGCTTCCTCATGCGGGAATCCCAAATCCACAAGACAGTCTCTGCTCCTGGTGCTGATTTCTTGGTGGTATGCTGTTCCCTGGTCTCTCTGCTTGTTTCTGTCTTCTGTATCTCAAAAGAGACTGATTTAAGAGTCAGTGTAGTCGTATATATTGAGTTTTACCTCATTAACATCTTAGAAGTAGGATTTACAATGCATAGGAAAATCACATCAATGGTTAACAGTCACATATGAGGTACTACTTGGAATCACGGCCTAGCCAAACTGATATACATACTGAGGGAACACAGTTAAATTCAAAATGAGAAAATGTCTGTGAAAGTTACTGGAAACAGAAAGGCACTGATACCACAATGCCTTGCACAGGGTAAGCAAAATAAGAATTATCTTTTAAATAACCTCAGAGAAAGCACTCAGCCTCGTAATGTTCCATACCCTTTACCATTACTGAAGCTGCTGCTAATTTAATTGCTTTTATTTCCCAAAGTTTACTTATATTCTTTTAAGTGCACTGAATTCTCTACCTATCCTGAACCTCCCAACCTGTCTGTTTGGTATTTTCTTGCCTAAACTACAAGCTGCTTTGACTATACATATAAAGTCAATTCTCTGTCATATATCAAAATCAGTGTCTGAAAGCCATCTCCACACAGCATTCTGGTGAATTACCTAAATGCAAGAATTATCACGTCACTTTTCTACTTGAAAGTCTCCTTTTAAGTCTAAAGCACTTATGGAACAAATCCCAAATAATCTGAAAAATCAAAAGAGGACACTTAGGTCTTGATTAATGGGGTAAAAAATTTAAATTTGATGTTGTAGGCCATGACAATGGTCTTTATTTCTTCAGCAACAGGATATTTTAACAAACAAACAAAAAACAGGATCACAGTTTATCTAGATATGATTTAGAGATTATGGAAGACATGAGAAACTTAAACATTAAAAGGTCAGAGATTGTTGTCCAATGGTCCTACAGACATTGGCTTACAGATATTACTTATTAATAGCATTTAAGAAATTGAGAGATTTCTAAATTCTCTCTTTTTTTTTTTAACAAAAATGCATTTTATGGCAATGGTCTTATGGAGTAGAGATTATCTACTAAAGATGTTGCATACTCTCCCAGTTTGGTCTTACTTACTGATTTATACTATTTACCTTTCTTTTTTTTTATGTCATACTGTAGTGGCTTGTATGTTGCTGTGATGCTGGAAGCTATGCTACCATTATCTAAAATACCAGCAGGGTCACCCACGGTGGACAGGTTTTAGCAGAGCTTCTAGACTAAGATAGACTGGTCATCTAGTTCTGAAAATTAGTCAGTACAAACCCTATGAATATAATAGAATATTGTCCAATACAGTGAACTATAGATCGGCAGTATCTTTAAATGTACAACGGTAGCAATAACGTACTCCAGCATGTCAATGGCTGTAAAGATGATGCAGAACCATACCATGTCTCATTTCACCAAGAGTTGGCGGGTACTTGATGGCAACCAACAGCAATGACATCGTATTATGTATTTTTTTTAGCTTGGCATTTTTCAGTGTCCATCTGGAAACCTATAATTGTTTAAAGAAGACACAATAGAAATTGGAAAAGAAGTCTGTGGTTCAGACAAAGAGAAGAAAGAGATATGATGACGGCTCCATACAGCCTGTCATATATAGGTGGAAGGGACAAGAAATGATTTAATTATGTCTTCCAAGTTTTTATATGACAGATTGCAGTTTGTTCAGTCTCTTCTCGGGGTTGAAGTTTCATATTTAGAAAAGCGCTTGCAATTATGCTGTAGGATCCTGCCAAGCAATTTTTAATTTCAATAATTAGTGTTATCAGTTTTTTTTTTGTTTTTTAAGCTAGACATCAGCCAAATTATAAATGTTAAAACCTAATCAATGCCTATGAGCCCCACTGGGCCTGCAGGTCCACATTTGGGAATTTGTAACTTGTTCCTGCTTTCAGATTTCTTTAGGTTTTATTATTAGAATAATGTGCTTTAGAAATTCTGAAAAATTTCTCTTTTACTTTGTATGGCTGTGAGCAGATTACCGTCCCCAAATCTGCACTGCAAAATAGATTTCCCGCAGGAAAACTGGCAGCGCCTGCTGGGAGACCATTGAATTCTTCTCAATTAAGGAGTTTTAAGAGGAACATTTTTTTTTCTTTTCTAAAAATAGTATTTTAAAATGACAGTTCTATTTTCAGACTCTGTTGATAAGAATATGAATTTAAATATATACACACAGTGGCAGCTTCACATATACATGAGTGAGTATTTTCCTTTCTTAAGACATAATTTATAGGACACTGAACTGAAGTTGTCCTTTAAAGGGGGATGAACAAATAATTTTGTTTCATCATTTGAATGATATGCAATAGATATCTAATTTATCATAAGGGAAATCAATCTTACTTTAGCTGTATGGAAACAAGACAGAAAATGAAGAGAGAGTAAAGAAGAGACACATGGAGAAAAAGAAATAGAGAAATACAGAGAGAAGGAGGAACTAAAGACAGCGAAAAGGAGAACAGAGAGCACAGCAGAGATGAGGACATAAGTTAAGGGGACAGAGCAGAGGGGGAAGAGCAGAGGGAGAGGTGCCTAGAAACCAGAGAGAGGACAGAATTGCATCTTTGCCACGAGGTAATAAAATTCATCAAGATGTCTTTAGAAATTACATAGCTGACATCCTTGGGTAGGGGGAAGAAAATTTTTTTTCTGTCCTTGAGAGTGGATTTGCCAAGCTATATATAGAATTCCTACTATAGATTTTTCTGTATTCTTCAGTAACTACAATTCAATCACATTAATACTGACCTGAATCTTTTAATATTCTTCAATACATTTGCCTATTTTATTTGTCTTTCCTCTTGTATTTAATATTAAATTGTGGCACGTAATAAACATTCCCAGAAAGTTTCTCTGACTGGTCTATTCGGGTCTTCCCTTTGTAATAAATTAAATTGTTTATGTTTTCCAGACTATTCCTCTCAATGTGATGAATATCAACTATTCCAGTAAGTTGTTACTCATCTAGTAAGTGTTTATCTGTCATCTCAACAACAGCAGTGCTCAGTAGCTAAGGTCGGTTGCTAAGAAGTGGGTGTGTAGATAAAAAGAAGAGCTAGTTCAGTAGTGAAGGGCATCGGGGTACACTCTTTTCAAGAATGAACAGTAAAAAACATATATATATATATATATATATATACAGGAAAACAACAGAAGTACCGTAACACAGAAATATATTAAGAGCAAATGTCACTTAGCCTCTTATAGTTTTATTAAGCAGTAGTTAGGCTTAGATCAATTTATCAATTACACACACACACACACACAAATATGTTGCTATCCAATCAATTTCAACTCACAGCAACCATACAGATCAATTCAAAATTGTCCCACAGGGTTTCCATGGCTATAAATCCTTACAGGTACAGACTCTGTCCCATTTTTCTCCCACAGAGCAGCTGGGAATTTGAATGGCAGACTTTCTGATCAGCAGCCAATTGCTTAAACATGTCACCATTAGAGCTCCCGTTAGTAATCTCAGTGATGAAATAATCTGAATTTAGTTCCAGTTTTGAAGGACCCACCTTGTGTAGAAATAGAGTTGAAAATAATTCTAGAACTAAGTCACTTGGGAGAGTCTATTTATAAAGACGAATATGAGCCGAACTACCATCTCCACTTATCAAAATGTGCCAGGGACTTTGGCAGCCAAACTCTATAAATCTGTCATTGCTGCCTAGAGGAAACTGTGCACTGTACCATTCCATCGACTGTGGAGCATCCAAGAAATCTGCTGTCTTTTCTTCTCCTCCAGCATTCAGCTAGGCAATTTGGCAAGACCAGGTACTCAATGTCTTTCAGCCAGCCAAGCCAAGTGCCAAGCCAAGTGCCGTCGAGGAGATTTAAATCTTCAGCTGATTGTAAATAAAGTAACAATTTTGCAGGCCACAGAACTCAAAAATTCTTTTGCCATGAGGGGCCACTGAAATTGAAGTCCATAGGCATCAGCCACCTTTATTACTCACTAGAAAATCTCACACTGAAGAAGAGACAAAGAATCATTAAAAAATGCTCCATTGATAACCAGGTAAGTGGAAGAGTGTTGGATGAGAACAAGAAACAGCAACCTCAACTTTTGGGAAAGACAGTGTCGACTTTGCTGTGGATTTCCCATAGTAAAAGAAATGATGCTTCTGACTTATTTTTAGGAAACAAAATAATTAAAAATTTTAAACAAGATGTAGAAATAAATTGGCATTATTTAAGAATTATGAGGTTAACATTCGTATACTTTTTATCACGTCTTCCACCTCTTAGCTTTGACAACTGGTCA
This sequence comes from Heterohyrax brucei, assembly GCA_028571685.1. Taxonomy (NCBI): domain Eukaryota; kingdom Metazoa; phylum Chordata; class Mammalia; order Hyracoidea; family Procaviidae; genus Heterohyrax; species Heterohyrax brucei. The sequence continues at coordinate 180,454,520 of CM053141.1, forward strand.
AATTGGGCATCAAGTGAGTGTTAAGAAATATTCTTGATTTCAACTATTTGTCTGACAAGAATCAAACTCTAAAATACAAAAGAGTGGATATTATTATTGTATGACAGTTTTTTGTTTCTCAGCAGTAATATGGGCACAGATTCTCTTGGAGTGCACTTTTGCAATGACCTCAGTGTTAATGGACAAGGTAAAAATAAAAATTACTCATTTAAAAACCATACACACACATAAATTTTTTCCTCAGGAGCCCCTGGGAAGTACAAACAGTTAAGAATACTAAACTACTAGCCAAAAGACTGGCACTTTGAACACACCTAGAGGACATGCCCGAGTTGTGCTTTGGAAAGGCCAAAGACTTGAGAACTCTATGGAGCAGTTCTACTATGTGCACATGGTTTGCCTTGAGTCAGAAGTGACTCAGTGATGGCATTTAACAACAAAATTTATGAAGTAAATACAGTGTAATATTTGTATAGCTATAACTGTATTTCTACATCTATAAATGTTGTTGTTAGATGGCATAGAGTCGGTTCTAACTCAATGTGACTCTATATACCACAGAATTAAACAGTGCCCAGTCCTGGATCATCTGCACTCTCACTGTTACGGTTGAGTCCTCTGTTGCAGTAGTCTCTATGTAGATTAATCTCATTTAGGGTCTCCTTTATTTTCTGCTATCTGTTTTACTAAGTGCAATGTCCTTCTGTCGATAACACATCCGAAGTACATGAGACCATGTATTGCCGCTGTAAGGAGCATTCTGGCTAGACTGCTTCCATGAGAGATTTGTCCATTCTTCTAGCAGTCCATGGCATATTAATATTCTATGCCAACACCATAATTCAAAAGTATCAGTTTTTTCATCTTCCTTATTTATTATCCAGTATTCACATGTGTATGAGGTCACTGAAAACATCATGGCTTGGTTAGGCTCACCTTACTCCTCAAAGTGACATGTTTGCTTTCCTTTTTATTTTTTTTAACTTTTTAATTATTTTTATTAAGATTAAGTGAAAGTATACAATCCAAATTAAATTTGCATGCTCACCTATCTGCACTTCCTTCTGCTCTCCTTGCCTGGTGACAGCACTCTCCTCTTCATTCTGTTTATGTCGTATCCTCTTAACAATCTCCTATCTACTCCTCTCTACACTCTCATCTCCCTCCTTGTAAGAGGCCAGGAGGACAACATCCTGTAAGTGCAGAGAAGCATAAAGTACACACACAATACAGTCACATTGCGTCCCCAAATCCAGGCTATTCCTGTCCAAAGAGTTGAACTCAGTAATGTTTTCCAGTCAGAGGCAGCAGCAGGACTACAGGCCACGGTTCTAGGGAAACCCCCAGGCCACTGGACCATCAGTCTTTTAGTGGAGATTTTGAGGTGCATCCCTCTTTTTCTCATGTTGCCACTGGGATACAACATTGTGTGCCCCATCATGGCTGTCTTTGGTGGTCACTGGGGACATGTTTGCTTTATAGAGAGGTCTTTTTGCAGCAGATTTTTTCAGTACAATATATTGTTTGATTTCTTGACTGTTGCTTTCAAGAGGATTAATTATGGATCCAAGTAAAATGAAACCTTGGCAACTTTAATATTTTCTCCATTTACCATGATGTTGTTTATTGGTCCAGTTGTGAGGATTTTTGTTTTCTTTATGTTGGGGTGTAATCCATACTAAAGGCTGTGGTTTTTGATCTTCATCAGTAAGTGCTTTAAGTCCTCTTCATTTTCAGTAAGCAAAACTGTGTCATCTTTATATCACAGGTTATTAATGTATCTATACATATCTATCCATATTATATATCTATGAGGATTGATTTCTATATTCATAGCTTTCAGAAAAGAAAGACAAAGTACAGACTTTAATACATTTTGTAGACCAGAAAAGAAAAATAAGTCTCTTGACTTATTGTGGAATGACGTAAAAAAGAACCACGATCAGCCTATCCAACAGAGCCTTATTTCAGAGCTAGTTGTGCAGGGCAAGGGTAATATCAGGTAAACACTTTTCAATGGATATTGAAAGACAAGCACTTTATGTATTAGTTTTAAGAGTCAATGGATGGAAAAAAAAAACAAACTCATAAAACCACACTTCTTGTTGTAAAGTTGATATCAACTCATTACAATCCCTACAGGACACAGTGGATCTGCCCCATAGAGTTTCCCAGGAGCAGCTGGTGGATTTGAACTGCCAATCTTTTGGTTAGCAGCCAGTGCTTAACCACTGCGCCACAGGGGCTTCAATGGACAAGAAGGGAGTCCTGAAGTTTTATTTGATCCAAAGGAGAGCCAACTACATGGTTCATTAAAATGTTCTGAAACTAAAGGATTATCTAATTGAATACATATACATATTTTGTCTGTTACAGTTTTGTTGTGGCCGTTTTACTCAGGAGCAAATTAATCAAATCAGGTGTGTAGCTATGTTGTTTGGAGTACCCTTTAAACTTTTCTAAGGTTACTTGCCAAACATGTCCTAATTTCACATAACTGCACTTGTAGGCTGTCTTTGAACAACTAGATGGACTAAATTCCTGCACAGAACATTTCTGCAGCTGCTGATGCCTATCCTCTTTAAGGAGGGAAGGAATTCTTCTAGTTTCTGTAGTCTCCTTCATACTGAAATACCATAGTCCTGACTTATTTTCTTTACCTCACTAATTTCCACATGGCTTTGAAACTGTAGCCTTTATTTTTTGTCTTTTTAAATATATCCTTAGCTCTGGGAAACTTGCTCATATAAATCTGCCATAAAAGTTAAAATAATTCAGCATCCACTAATGTAAGTATAATCATTATGGTTCCCCCTTTTTATACTATGTTTAAATAAGTTGGCTCCGACTCGACGGCACTTGGCTTGGCAAGAAAAGCATGCATAAACTTTTTTTCCCTCCATCAACATTTAAATAATATCAACAATAATAATAAAAGAAGTTAACCTGAGTTGAATGCTCACTCTGTTTTAGATAGTATTCTAAGTGGTTTGCATTTATTCATTTACTTCAACTTTACTTCTAGATGGGCAGTTAAAGCATCAACAGATGCAATGACAGAGTGGGAATCTCTATATGGGTAGACTGGTCCCAGAGCTTTGCTTCACTATGTATGCAAACTTCACTAAGATTTACTGCATTAAAATCACTGGAACACAGTTCCGTCAAACAGGGACTGAATAGCTCTCAGTATGGGTAGGAAGAAAATGCAAACACGGAATACTTCTTTATGGGGAAAGTCAATACTTAAAATTCTGGAGACATTCAACATTCTAAATCCACACATTTGTTGTCCTCTAGCTTGATGCCTGGAAACCCTGATGGAGTAGTAGGTAAGTGCTACATCTGCTAACCAAAAGGTTGGCAGTCCTAATACGCCACATGCTCCTTGGAAACTCTATGGAGCAGTTCTGCTCTGCTCTATAGGGTTGCTATTAGTCAGAATCGATTCAACATCACTGGGTTTGGTTTTTGTTTTCTAGGTTGATGCCTACATTTTTTTTCCCTTCTTGGAGGCTTCTTGCTGTATTCACGTATGTATTACATAAAGAAATCCTTTAGGCATCCAAGCACAATAACTAAGAGTATATAATCACTAGGAAAAAAGAAAGAAAAAAAGACCCATGCAACAGTTCATTCTCATTTTGTTCACAAGAAAGAGATCAATGGATCACTGACAGACATGTAAGTTATGCCTTTCTGAGCTAAGTGTCCCCACAGATTCTCACAGATCTGCAATACACAGAAGCATTGCAAATAGACACCACATGCTGATGGAATCAACTTAGTACAACCTTGAAAGTAAAACCAAAAACAAACAAAACAGGTAATACACTTGACATTACTCACACCTGTATTTATAAAAACAGAGGACAGCTTTCAGTGAGATGGCTGCAGCAGGGGGCTCAAACACAACAGTTGGGAGGATGGTGCAGGACCGGGCAGTGTTTTGCTCTGTTGTATATAAGGTCACTACCAGTTGGAGACGATTGAACAGAATCAAGCATCAAAAAAACATGTCTATTCTAGAACTGCATTACTTCCAGGTGCTCACCCAAACAGATCCTTATCTGAAAATTTGGTGGAACACATTTTATCACCGTAGTGTGCCAACATTTTTTTTCCATGCTTTGGCATTTCTCTCTTTCTTGCAAACGGGTCATCTTTTAAACAGATTCCTGTGTGTCAATAGTATCTGCAACTGTCATGGGCAACACGATGGAGACTCCAGGCAGGTTGATGTCTTCTTTAAGGAAGGTCTTTTGACTTTTCGTCCAGTAATTTCTCTCATCTCTGTCATCTGTGCATCCCTGGAGGCTGAGCTTCATCAAACCACACCTAGTCCACAGCTTCCCCTCCTCTATGGTCTATCTCTTCAGTGAGCAGTCTCCAATTTTTTCAGGTCACAACTGTACCTTGATTCTTTGAAGAACACACGGTTCTTCAAGTTTGTGCCACTTGAGTTTCTCCTTTTATCTCACTTCACATTGCCATCTCTAGCTCACTCCTTTGTTCTGAAATCTAACCTCTTATATCCAACAGCCTTCTTGTCATCACCACTTGAATGTCTACAGGCAACTTACATTTGGCATGTTCAAAGTGGAAATGTTTATTTTCCACTACAAATCTCTTTCTAACTCAGAAATCTCTGCCTGAGCAAATAACACATTCATTCTTCTGATTACTCAATAATCCTTAACTCTTGCTTTTTTCAATAAATCATCCATTGGATCCATCAGCATAAAGATTGGAATTGTCATCTAAAAATATCTACCACCCAATCATTTCTTACAACTCATTCAGCTATAAAATCTCTTCTTTGGGTTACTAGCATGAGCCTTCAAAACGGGTTCTCCAAGTGCCTCTGCAATACTCTTCCTAGTAGTCTTTCTCCATTATTTTACACTTACTTACTTTGCCTTATTTACCTCCGCTGCACACAGTGCTAATTCCTAGTTAAATATCTATCAGTATATTGTTTACTTCCTCTAATAGAATATAATCTACTCAAGAGAAAATATTCTTTAGTGTTTTCTATGGCTCAACTTAGTGCAGCAGACACTACTTGGCATGTAGCAAACACTCAACAAAAATTTCTGAATAAACAAATACATACTTTTGATAAATAAAACAAAAAATACATGCCACTACTTCTTATGCATCTGTGGATTTATTATTCTTAGTAGCCCCCCTTAAGACACACAAAGAGATTTAGAACTTGATTTACTTTTTAAATCCTTCACTATTTAAGAAGCTACCTGAGTATGTGAGCTGAGTCTTTGTCATCTTCTGATTCTCACACATTAACTAGAACAAAACATAGTCCACAGCAGTGTATTAGATGGCTATTTATAAAATGAATGAATTCAAAACACCAAATATTAAATTAACTACTTATGGTAGAGTTTACATATTGTTGCCCAGGACACAAAATCTGCTAATAGGCAAGTGTTGTTCACATAAAAATGTATGCATCTAGTTTCCCTCCAAAGGGCAATGTGTGCTCTGATGGTTAAGATCTCAGCTGCTAACTGAAAAATTAATAATTTGAACCCACCAGTGGCTCCATAAGAGAAAAGACAGAGCAACCTGCTCTTATGAAGAATTTCTGGCCTAGAAAATCCTATGAAATAGTTCTACTCTGTCTTACATGGTCACTATGAGTTGAAGTCAACTCAACAACACACAACAGTTTCTTCTGAAAAAACAGAAGACCTAGTAACATTAGACTGGTGTCCCCTCATGACAACCACCTCTGGACTGGAGAAATGGCTGTTTGCTTAGATAGGGTACGTGCTCCCCCACTGTATCGTTGTCTTGCATTTCTTTCTTTCCTCGTGGATATTGTCAACTTGACCTCTATAGCAATTTGTCTTTGTGATTCTACCTTACTACAAATTGGCTCTGCAAGGTTAATATCATGGCAAGTACAAGAGTAAATATTTTTAAGCCACACAGACCTGGTTTCCAACATCAGATCCACCACTCTTAGCTGTGGGTCCAGAGAAATTTGACTTAAATTATCTAAAGCTCAGTTATCTCACACATGGATAATTTTAATTGTAAATGTGATAATGCCTTCAAATATCCTGGCATTTAAAAACATTCAGTATGTGCTAGCTATGATGTCAATAATAAGGATGAAGATGATGATGCTGAGCATCATAATGATTAAAGATGATGATTCTTGACCAACCAAGAAAAAAAGTGCTATATTTGGCTTATCATTGCAAGAGACAACTACTGGTTTATGATCTATAACCGATCATGTAATTAGGTACCTTGTTCTTAACATTGCTGCTGCTTCTTAAAACACAGTCAAGATTAGAAAGGGATTTCAGCTTCTTGGTTAAAAAATGTGCATCTTGCCATGTGTGTGTGTGTGTATGAATTTGGAAACCCTGTGGCATCGTGGTTAAGTGCTACATCTGCTAACCAAAGTGTTGGTAGTTCAAATCCACCAGGCGCTCCTTGGAAACTCTATGGGGCAGTTCTACTCTGTCTGTCGGGTCACTATGAGTTGGACCTGACTTAGTGGCAGTGAGTTTTATAGATATATATATATACTTACTATTTTACCCATCCAATCCAAAGTAGTCACTTAGAAAGAATGAACTTCATTGAATAAAAAATAAAATTAAATGGCTCTAAGTCCATACTAAGAAATCCAATTAATTCTTAAAAAAAAGAAAAACACTGAAATCTTTTATTGGGTGCCGCAAAGACATAGCTTCAAATGTCTTTGCAGAATAAACAGAAAATAAATAGGGAAAGGAAGAAAGTCCTTTTTGGGATACAAGTCATGGATTGCTAGGTGGAACATTAATTAACCTTAGTTTATGCTAATAATTGAGATGATGGTATGGAGCCACTTTCCATATGAGTAAATGATGGACTGACCTAAAATCAGCCGTGATGTCAGGAAAATTCTTAAGACAGAGTTGGATTTAAATTTGTAAGTACCTGACTTAATGCATGGTTAGTAAGGCCCAATGGCTAAGTATAGAAAATCAAGGCCCTATTGTGAAAAGATGAGAATGAATGCTTCCTTCCTAAGATGAATGTGTCTTAGAATCAGAATAAAGAGAAGTATTCAAGAGCTAGTTGGGAGAAAAGCGTTTTGGAAATACTTAAGCTTTCAGTCACCTGCTGTCTATTTTAGCAAATTTATTGCACTGTTGAATTTTAGAGTGAATTAACAAATACATTTACTGAATACAAGTTTATAACTAATGTGAATTATCTGCAGTAAAATACAATATCCACTGACCTCACATTAAATAATATCAAAGATTAAAATACACTAATATATATACATATATATGATAATTTTCATATATAAATTATCACATATATGTGAAATTTCCATACATGCACACTCACACATCCTGGTGGCACCATGGTTAAAGTGATCAGCTGCTAACCAAAAGATGGGCACTTCAAAACTGCCAGGGAGAAAAATGTGGCAGTCTGATTCTGTAGAGATTTGCAGCCTTGGAAATCCTCTGAAACTGATATGAATCATAATCTAGTGGACAGCAGTGGATTTAGCTTGGCTTACTTATCTACCCATCTGGCTCCACACTCTCTCCCCTTGTGGCCCAGTGGTTAAGAGTTCGGCTGCTAGTCAAAAATCAGTGGTATGAATCCACTAGCCACTCCCTGGAAACTCAATGGAACACTTCTTTTCTGTTCTATGTGTTCTATGCGGTTACTGCGAGTCAGAATCAATTTGACTACAAGGTTCTTTTTTTTTTTTTGGTGGGAGACTGGAGAAGGTTCTACCTTTTACAATGCATTTTAATTACTACTGTAATCATACTCAATTCCACTGAAAATAGCAAAGAGGCCAGAAATAGATCATGTAATAAAAGGGGGGGGTATTCAAGGGAATAAATATTTAGTGTTCATTGCAAAAAGTTTACAAAGGTAATCTCATTATATATAGCTATAAGAGTTAATATATCACATACAAATTGGAACTGAGGAGAGAAAGAAAGAAGAAAACACTAGAGAAAGAAGGATAAAAACTGGTATGGAATCTAGGGCAGCTATGATACATCATTTAAATATACTGGCTTCTGCAATGTATTTCAAGCTTTACTCAGTTAAGGGAATTTTTATTTAGCTATTTAAGTTCCACGCCTAAATTACAGCATTTCTTTCACTGTAAATCCCAGTTAGTAAGCATTACCATTTTGATATTAAGGTCTTGATGAGTAGCTGTTAAGATAGATGTGTCTGTGAGAGGGGCAACACTCACATCAAATAAACCGTCATAACACCCCAGAATTACATACAACGGTGAGGGAAGAAAAAACCGGGCCTTTGTGGAGTTTGCCTTTCTCTAAGCATAGTAACCAGGCTCATCTTCAGGAATTAGTCATATGTCTCTGTAATAATCTTTCTATTTTTCTAGAGACTGTTTACTGAGGGAGCAACACAACACGTGCTACCATTATTGAGAGCTTCAATCCACAGAGCTGGGAAAAGAGTAGTCTCAGCAATAAATGCAGTTGAAATCATTCCATCTGATACTGACTTTTTTGCTATTTCACTCTTTAAAATTGTCATAAAAAGAAAAAAAAAGTTTGCCAATACATCCTGAAGCTAAAGAAACAAGACTTGTCCTAGGCTGGAAGTTTTCTCACAACAACAGCAACTTGAAGATGGCAAACAGAGGATACTGCACAGAATGCTATTAAATGACCTGCTTAGGCTAAGTTTGAGCCCTGGTGGTGCAGTAGTTAAGGGCTCAGCCACCAATCAAAATGTGCTAGTTCAAATCCACCAGCTGTTCCTTGGAAACCCGATGAGTCAGTTCTACTCTGTCCTGTTGAGGTCACTATGAGTCAGAATTGACTTGAAGGCAACAGGTGTGGTTGGCTCAGTTATGTTCACCACTCATTGAGGACTGCGGGCACTGCAAAGTGAGACATGGAAGAGTGCAGCATCCCCAGCTTTGTGACACATGCAAAATGTACTTAACCTTTGGAAGGTCTGCTGTTCATCTGTAAGTTGAAAGAATAATTATAGGTAACAGGAGGTTGTTGTGAGGTTTAAGTGAGAAAAATCATGTAATTCGGGTAGCATATAGTTAATAATTAAAAAAAAAAAAGAAAAAAAAACCCTGCTGCCTTCGAGTCATTTCTGACTCCTAGTGACCCTATACGACAGAGTAGAACTGCCTCACAGAGTTTCCAAGGAACTCCTGGCATAGTCAAACTGCAAACCTTATGGTCAGCAGTCACAGCACTTAACCACCACTCCATGCTTGATGAATTTAATACTAATTATGAGATTAAAAATCTTCAAGCATACTGAAATACAAGCTTTCTGGGGAGGGGGAAACATTATTTCTATGTCAACTTTAATTTCTTTCAACACCTATAATTAAACGTAAACTCAAGAAAACTACTCTAGTTATTAAAATCAGGTAATGGCAAGACTTACTAGGATTGAGATAATGTAGTGTTTCACAGCTCTGGAGCAAACACATTCTTTCACTAATTAATACTATTTTTGGCTTCAAGTACAGTTACAAAAACTAAAAACCCAAACCTGTGGCCATTGAGTTAGTTCTAACTCATAGTAACCTTACAGGACAGAGTAGAACTGCCTCATTGGGCTTCCAAGGAGCACCTAGTAGATTCAAACTGCCAGCCTTTTGGACACTGGTGGTAGCTCTTAACCATCACACAACCAGAAGTAATCCCAGTGCTATGTTTCCTGCGGCACGCAAGTAAAAAAAGCAATTATGAAAATTTCCGAGACGGAAGAAAGGGCATTCTCCTAAGCTAAATCCTTTTTGCTAGACTTTCTTATGATAGAAATAATACTTGACCTAAGTAGATTGTAATCATTCTGATTAGTGTAAAAATATCACAAGCCCCGAAGTCTTAGTAACACAATATCAGTATATTTGAAAAGCACCTCTACATTTGGAGCATACACGGGAGATGTTAAAATGGAATCTATTACATTTTAATTTGAGCAGGAAAGTCTAGCAGAATTCTGATGGCAAGGTATAGTGGACTACACCCACAAGTCATAGCAGAGCTACTGAAACCATCTTAATTTCAAGCTAAGGCAACTGCTGATAAGTGACTTCCTAAAGTCACTCAGCTTGACTAGAAATTGAATATCCTAATTCTTAACACTGTTCATTAAATCACACTATCTTACAATCTAGTTTGAAGTTCTTTAGTAATAACAGTTTTCATTTAAAATGAAAGATAAAAAAATACTTTCAGTGTTTCAAGAACATGCATCAGATCTTCTTTATGTTTCTGCTCTGAGCTAAGTGCTGGTGATACAAAGAATGATTAAAATAGAAAAAAGGTTTCTAGGAGCTGGTGTTCAGAGAAAGAGAGAGTTAATTAAAAAACAAAAACAAAAAAGCTATTGGAGTTGTCTAAGCCATTTAATACATCCATTGAAGCTAAATATTAATAAAAACAAAAGCAAATACCAAATACCAGACAATGCAGGCCTTGATACTCATTTCCACGTTATACAACTTATAATGAGGTTCAAAAGCATCTTTCAAATATTCCAAGAATAAACACTGCTGTGGGGTTTTGTTTTGTATTTGAATTTCCTGGGTTTTAAGAGTTTTGTCTTTTTTCCCTTAGCAGTGAGCTCTGTTTAAAAGTATTGTGCGTATTTCAGCAACAAACACGTAATAACAATGAAAACATTCACACAACAATCTAAGATCTATACACTTACATGATGGTCTGCTTTGAAATATTTGATATAACACATTCTAAAATTTCGTTCTATTGGCTCTCTGCTGCTAGGTGCTCAAGTATTCTGGGTAACGACTCTACAATTATTTGGCCATAGGGCAGATGTTCACACACTATCTCTGGGATCTATTACAATAAGATTTCATTGCCCAGCAAGACTAGTCATCTCCTCTCTCTGACTCAACTCTTGGGAAGGTTAACACTTGAAACCATTCTTAGCTGTTGGTACCATAGTATGAAAGACAGCAAATGTGACAAAAATATAGAGAAAAAGCTGAAGTAGATAAAAGCAAGGCATAAAAAAAAGGGTAGAAGAGCTTGATTAACTAAATAATAATGAAGAAATAATGAACACTCAATGCTTGCCAGCTTTACAGACTTTATCTCATTTAATTTCCTTAACAATACCATAGCACAAGTGTAATTAAAAAAAAAAAAAGAAACTAAAAAACCTTACAGCATTTGTCTTCACATTGCTTGCTTGGGGCTTTACCTCTGTAGAACTGGATTCATTAATTTGAATTAAAGTATATATTTTAAACAAATGTTGTGATTAAAGTGG